>OU426919.1:7500-5681746 GCA_911387795.2 Apamea monoglypha
AAAACTGTGCACGCAGCCCGCCGACCTCTGCATCCACTGCGGCGACCCTCACTTGCGGGCTGACTGTCCCTCACGCGTGGCGGCGGAGGCTCCGCGGTGCCACAACTGCCTATCAGCCAAGATGGAGCGGACTGACCACAACGCCTTCGACAGCGAGTGCCCGGTGCGTAGCAAGTGGGACGCATTAGCGCGCATGTCGGTGGCGTATTGCTGAGGTGCAATCCAAGCTCCCTGGAAATGGGGACCACAACGGTATTAATTTGAATATACACGTAGAGATACTTATAGCGACAAACAACAACAAAGCCATCAGATCTAACAACATTATGGTAGCAAATTGGAGCCAGTTTCATGAGAAACTGGGCCAATTAAAAGCCGATTCAAAATTAAATCACCATATTCAAAAAATCAAATTCAAAATTCTTTTAGTAAGTAGATTAAACGGTCATATAAACTCAGAAAATAGAAAAAAGATTTTAAACAAACTTACCATACCGTTGTGGTCCGACGAGCCCTTTGAAGTAAAGGATACTGCTCAAAAATCAGCTGTGAGTCCGCCAGGATTGCCTGAAAATAAACAGAAGAAATTCAATAGAATATTAAAAGTAGAAATTTATAGGATAGGAAATAAATGTAAAAATTTGTAATAAGAAATATTATGTCTATATGATATATTATATATATATTAGGATAGCCATAGCAAAAATATAGTTTCAATTGAGTTACAGATAAAAGATATTATTATAATTAGCGTAGGTAGACTGGAGAACATAGAAATAGAAAAATTAATAAATAGGTTATAGAAATTAGTTTATATACTTATTAGGCAGTAAACTGAATTAAATAATTTTAGGAAAAATAATGTTAGTTACTTAAATAATATAATTAGAACGAAGTGAGGCGAATGCTTACAGGAACTGTCCGCTTCCGCTGCTTTGAGTTTTACGTGAACAGGAACAAGCAAGACACATGTCTAAAAAGGGCTCTGATCATGTCAGAGGAACACTAAGCAAGGGCAGGAGTGGGTTTTAGCCGGTAAGAGTCCGGCACTGCCCAGACTGGGTCATAAGTGAGGCAGTCTGGGCGTCCATGAGGATTTCCCACTCCTGCCAAAACAAAAAAAAAAAAAAAAAAAAAAAAAACCTAACCTAACCTAACCTAACCTAACCTAACCTAACCTAACCTAACCTAACCTAACCTAACCTAACCTAACCTAACCTAACCTAACCTAACCTAACCTAACCTAACCTAACCTAACCTAACCTAACCTAACCTAACCTAACCTAACCTAACCTAACCTAACCTAACCTAACCTAACCTAACCTAACCTAACCCATAACTTTGCATCCCGGTGACGCAATTTGAAGCTGTTTTCGGCAAATTTAATCTTTTTCAGACTCCCTGAAACGTTCCCACTAGGGAAAATTGACAAAAACGCGAAAAACACTTTTTCGTTAGTGACTTGCAAAAATTTCAGTAAAATTCCTTTAAAAAAAACCCTAACTTATTTTTTATCTCAAAATTTTCAGTTAAATCTACCTAGTTTTTAATCTCAATTGACACTTACCTGCCTTACCTGTACTCCGGTGCGCGTTCAGCGAGCTCGAGTCCCGTTTGGTGGGTGTTATTCGAGGTTTTTACACATATTTCGGTCGTAAAATACGTTTTTTCAGTAAAATTCCAGATTTTTCTTCCACTGAAATTCCAGAAACCCCATAGATCGCTAGCCCGCGCCGAGACGCGTCTTTTGACACCTCGCCCGTGCGCCTAGCCCACATAGAACATCAAAAATTTTTGCATTCATTAAAATCACCAACCTACGAAATCCACCTAGGGGACACTATATTTTCTTCAAATCTACATAACTTTGCATCCCGGTGACGCAATTTGAAGCTGTTTTCGGCAAATTTAATCTTTTTCAGACTCCCTGAAACGTTCCCACTAGGGAAAATTGACAAAAACGCGAAAAACACTTTTTCGTTAGTGACTTGCAAAAATTTCAGTAAAATTCCTTTAAAAAACCCTAACTTATTTTTTATCTCAAAATTTTCAGTTAAATCTACCTAGTTTTTAATCTCAATTGACACTTACCTGCCTTACCTGTACTCCGGTGCGCGTTCAGCGAGCTCGAGTCCCGTTTGGTGGGTGTTATTCGAGGTTTTTACACATATTTCGGTCGTAAAATACGTTTTTTCAGTAAAATTCCAGATTTTTCTTCCACTGAAATTCCAGAAACCCCATAGATCGCTAGCCCGCGCCGAGACGCGTCTTTTGACACCTCGCCCGTGCGCCTAGCCCACATAGAACATCAAAAATTTTTGCATTCATTAAAATCACCAACCTACGAAATCCACCTAGGGGACACTATATTTTCTTCAAATCTACATAACTTTGCATCCCGGTGACGCAATTTGAAGCTGTTTTCGGCAAATTTAATCTTTTTCAGACTCCCTGAAACGTTCCCACTAGGGAAAATTGACAAAAACGCGAAAAACACTTTTTCGTTAGTGACTTGCAAAAATTTCAGTAAAATTCCTTTAAAAAAAACCCTAACTTATTTTTTATCTCAAAATTTTCAGTTAAATCTACCTAGTTTTTAATCTCAATTGACACTTACCTGCCTTACCTGTACTCCGGTGCGCGTTCAGCGAGCTCGAGTCCCGTTTGGTGGGTGTTATTCGAGGTTTTTACACATATTTCGGTCGTAAAATACGTTTTTTCAGTAAAATTCCAGATTTTTCTTCCACTGAAATTCCAGAAACCCCATAGATCGCTAGCCCGCGCCGAGACGCGTCTTTTGACACCTCGCCCGTGCGCCTAGCCCACATAGAACATCAAAAATTTTTGCATTCATTAAAATCACCAACCTACGAAATCCACCTAGGGGACACTATATTTTCTTCAAATCTACATAACTTTGCATCCCGGTGACGCAATTTGAAGCTGTTTTCGGCAAATTTAATCTTTTTCAGACTCCCTGAAACGTTCCCACTAGGGAAAATTGACAAAAACGCGAAAAACACTTTTTCGTTAGTGACTTGCAAAAATTTCAGTAAAATTCCTTTAAAAAACCCTAACTTATTTTTTGTCTCAAAATTTTCAGTTAAATCTACCTAGTTTTTAATCTCAATTGACACTTACCTGCCTTACCTGTACTCCGGTGCGCGTTCAGCGAGCTCGAGTCCCGTTTGGTGGGTGTTATTCGAGGTTTTTACACATATTTCGGTCGTAAAATACGTTTTTTCAGTAAAATTCCAGATTTTTCTTCCACTGAAATTCCAGAAACCCCATAGATCGCTAGCCCGCGCCGAGACGCGTCTTTTGACACCTCGCCCGTGCGCCTAGCCCACATAGAACATCAAAAATTTGCCCTCCCACCCACCCTTTTGTTACTGGCCAGGTAAACTTTTCAGTTTTGGTGAAAAAATTTGTTTGTAATTTTGGGTCATCCAACTACATTTATATCAAAACCTGTTAGTAGTTTGGAAGAATAATTGGTTTTTTTGTGATAATTAGCGTCTTTGAAGGAATTTTATTGATATCTCCTTTTAACTCACCTGACCGAGTCCTCCGTCATAGGACTCGCATTTTATAAATTATATTTCCGGCTGATTCCCCCTTTACAGGGATCAGTACAGACACAAGTGTCCCCCGCTAAACTCGACAGTCCGTAGTCCCAAACCCGAACCCAGCCAAGATGTTTGGCATAAGGACACCGGTGAACAAGCCAAAGACCTCGGAACAGAGTACGGACGCGGGGAGGCCTCAGCAGGCACAGGCTGGCCCGTCGGTCAGACGTAGTGTTGGGGAATGGGAGGCTGAGGGACTCCGGTCCCGACCCCTCAAAACTCCAACTCCACCGAAAAGGGCCCTAACAGCCACTCCCCCGAAAGTAGTAAAGTCCAAATTAACGCTCGCTCACCAGACTAGGCTTGATGGACCGAAGCTGCCTGAGGGAACCGAACAGAGCTCGCCACGAGATGTGCAACCCGTGAGGTACGCAAACAGGACCACGGAGGCAAAGGCGTGTCTCTCAAAAGCAAAGATCCAGCTTTTAAGTTCCCGAAATCTGAAAAAAGAGATCAAGGACGAAATAACAAAAGCAGTCGAGAGATTGTACCAGCTGGTGAAGGAAGCGGAGGTCGAGAGGGGAAAAGGAGCTGAAGTGGTCGATGAACCCGAAAAGTCCCGGAATGACCAAAGACCAACCACAGACGAGCCGACGGAGCTCATGAAGCAGCTCACGGCGAACCTTCAACAGCACAAACAGGCGTTGGAGGAGTGCCAACAGCACACACGGGTTCTGTCGGAGCGTCTGCAACAGGCCCCTCGCTATGTCGCAGGCCAGGGCCCAACCTTCGCGGAAATGGCTTCCGGCCCGAAACAGCACATCCAGGAGCCTCTTCATTCGGTGGTCGTATCATCCGTCAATGAACAGGACACCGGTGAAGAGGTCATTGAAAAGCTCAGGACGGCGGTCGATGCCAGAAACGAAGGCACGAGAGTGGAGCGCCTCCGCAAAGCGAGGGACCAAAAGGTGGTCGTGGGTTTTAAAACCAGGGAGGAGCTGACCAGGGTGGCGGAGAGAATAAGGAAAGTGGGGAACCTGGTGGTAGAGGAGGTAAAGAATAAGGACCCACTCCTCATTCTTTGGGACGTTCTCTCCTGCCACTCCGATGTGGAGGTCATACAAGCGCTACAACGCCAGAACGCCCACCTGATCGGGGACATACCTGTGGGGGATCTGAGGTTGGGGGTGAAGTACCGTCGTAAGACGAGGAACCCCCACACATGCCACGTCATCCTGCAGGTGTCCCCTACGGTGTGGCAGAGGCTGACTATGGCGGGTCGCGTGCACATCGACCTGCAGCGAGTGCGAGTGCAGGATCAGTCGCCACTGGTGCAGTGCACTCGCTGTCTGCGCTTCGGCCATAGCCGAAAATTGTGCACGCAGCCCGCCGACCTCTGCATCCACTGCGGCGACCCGCACTTGCAGGCTGACTGCCCGTCACGGCTGGCAGCGGAAGCGCCGAAGTGCCACAATTGCCTGTTGGCAAAATTGGACAAAAATGACCACAACGCCTTCAACAGAGAGTGCCCGGTACGCGCGAAATGGGACGCATTGGCGCGCCTGTCGGTGGCGTACTGCTGAGGTGGCTCCGGCGTTTCCGGGAAACACGACTCCAGCGGGTGGGACCCGAACTCACCCTGCCCGCTCAAACTACCAGGTGATCCAAGCGAATCTGCAGAGGAAGAACCTCGCGACCCAGGAGCTCATGATAGTGGCAAGTGAGCGAAAGTACGCTGTCGCACTGCTCCAGGAGCCATACGTGGGTGCGGTTAGAAGGATGCGAGACTACCGGGGAGCGAGAGTCTACCAGTGCGCGGAACAAGGTAGCGGAACTGTGAAGGCGGCAGTAGTCGTCTTCGATAAAGACCTTGACGTCATACAGTGTCCAAAACTCACCACCAATAACATCACGGTGGTGAGGATCCGAACCAGCGCCTGGGAAATTGCAGTAGTCTCCTTCTATTTTGAACCGGACCAGCCCATACAACCATACCTGGAGCAGCTTCTGCAGATTCGTGAGGAAATGGGCCCTACCCGAATTATAATGGGAGGTGACGCAAATGCGAAGAGCACCTGGTGGGGCGGTTTGGTTTCAGATGGCAGGGGTGAGGAAATGTCGGGTACGCTGGATGAAATGGGCTTGCAGGTGCTCAACGTCGGAAACACGCCAACTTTCGACACCATCAGGGGAGGCAAATCATACACCAGCTTCGTTGATGTAACGGCGTGTTCAACGGATTTGTTGGACCTGGTCGAAAACTGGAGTGTTGAGGAAGGCATCACGAGCTCGGACCACAACGGTATTGTATTCCAAATTAATCTTCGGAAAGCCAAAGGGACACACATCAAAAGGACCACTAGAATATTTAACACCAAGAAAACTAATTGGAGCCAATTTCATGAGAAATTGGCCCAATTAACAATAGACTTTAACTTGAGCCAAAAAATAAATAGAATCAGTAACAAAACAGAATTAGAAAATAGCGTCAACGATTACATCAAAATTATTAAGGAAACATGTGATGAAACTTTGGCAAAGATTAAAAATAACGACACACTTGCAATGCCGTGGTGGTCAAACGAGCTCGCTGATATGATGAATGAGGTCAACACGAAGAGGCGCCGCGTTCGTTGTGCCGCACCAGTTCGGAGATCGAGAGTCGTCGAGGAGTACCTGCAAGCGAAGGAGAACTATGAGTCCCAAGCCAAAAAGGCGCAGATTGCAAGCTGGAAGGAGTTTTGTGGAAAACAAACCAATGAAGGTGTATGGGAGGGCATCTACAGGGTCATAGGACGGACCGCAAAAAGACATGAGGACTTGCCGTTGTTGAAGGATGGGGTGTCACTCGACGGCGAGGACTCGGCTTTACTGCTGGCGGAGACCTTCTACCCCGAAGACCTGAAAGAGGAAGACGATGACGACCACCGTCGGACGCGAGAAGCGGCCAGTCGTGTAAACGAGTGGACGCATGATGAACACCATGACCCACCGTTTACACTTCAGGAGCTAAAAACCGCGGTGGAAGGCTTCAACCCGAAGAAGGCACCGGGGGCGGATGGTTTCACAGCCGATATCTGTGCCCAAGTGATATTCCGGGACCCGGGGATGTTTCTTGCGCTGGCCAACAAGTGCCTCGAGCAGGGCTACTTCCCCGGAGCCTGGAAGGTGGCCACGGTAGTGATACTCCGGAAGCCGGGAAAGGACTGTTACACCACCCCAAAGTCCTACAGGCCGATCGGCCTCCTGCCAGTCCTGGGCAAAATACTCGAGAAAATGTTGGTAGCTAGGCTGAAGTGGCATCTGATCCCGCGGTTGAGTACTCGTCAGTTTGGTTTCATGCCCCAGAAGAGCACCGAGGACTCCCTCTATACTATGGTCCAACACATCAAAACAAAGCTGAACCAAAGGAAGCTGATCACTGTTGTATCCCTGGATATAGAGGGAGCCTTCGACAGCGCGTGGTGGCCGGCAATCAGGACCAGACTGGCTGAGGAAAGGTGCCCGGTGAATCTCAGACGGATGCTGGACAGCTACCTGACTGATAGGAGTGTCCGAGTTAGGTATGCCGGAGCTGAGTGTCACAGGACAACCAGCAAAGGATGTGTCCAGGGGTCGATAGGCGGTCCGATCCTCTGGAACTTGTTGTTGGACCCTCTGCTAAAGGGGCTGGAAGAGCGGGGGGATCACTGCCAGGCTTTCGCCGACGACGTGGTCATGATCTTCGACGGTGACACAGGCTTGGAGGTCCAGAGACGTGCCAATGCCGCCCTCGAATATGTTCGGGGGTGGGGCATCCGAAACAAGCTGAAATTTGCGCCACACAAAACTTGTGCGATGGTGGTAACCAGGAAGCTAAAGTACGATGTCCCACTCCTGAGCATGGGCGGCGTCGACATTGGCATGTCTAAGGAAATAAAAATACTGGGGCTCACGATAGACCACCAGCTCACTTTCAACACCCACGCAGCTAACGTATGCAGGAAAGCTGCAAATATTTACAAGCAGCTCTCTAGAGCGGCTAAAGTGAGCTGGGGTCTGCACCCGGAGATCATACGGACCATCTACACGGCGGCGGTGGAGCCGGTGGTGATGTACGCGGCGAGTGCATGGGCGCCGGCAACCAGGAAGGTTGGAGTGCAGAAAATGCTCAACGCAGTCCAGCGAGGATTCGCCCAAAAGCTCTGCAAATCCTACCGCACCGTTTCGCTGAACTCGTCCCTGGTGCTGGCTGGGATACTACCACTCGACCTCCGTATACAAGAAGCAGCCGCTCTGTATGAGGCAAAGAGAGGGGTACCCCGGCCAGCCCTTGCGGGCAGGGAAGTGGAGCGTGTGGTGGCGTTTGCGGAGACTCCTCATCCGGCGAAACATACGGCCATGGCGTTCATGAGTCTGGAAGACCAGTCCCTTGTGGACACCCACAACAACCAGGCGGTCCGGTTTTTCACCGACGGCAGCAGGATCGAGGGCAGGGTCGGGGCAGCACTGTCATTGTGGGACGGTGAGGCTGAGACCAAGTCCTTGAAGCTTAGCTTGCCGTCGTTCTGCTCGGTCTACCAGGCGGAACTCCTGGCCATATGCGTAGCCACGAGGGAAATCCTCAAGCGCAAGGAGGGAACCTTCGGAATCTATAGTGACTCAAAGGCGGCACTTCAAACAGTCACGAACCAAGGTTCCCTTCACGCCCTGGCGGTGGAAGCGAGAGCAAACGTGGGCGTGGCTTTATCCCAGGGCAAAGATGTCTCCTTATTCTGGGTAAAGGCTCACGCTGGGCTGCGGGGCAACGAACGCGCGGACCACCTTGCGAAAGAGGCTGCACTCAGGTCCAAAAAGAAGCCGGACTATGACCGCTGCCCGGTTTCATTCGTCAAGCGGACGATCCGTATGGAGTCGCTCGACGAGTGGAACCGGAGATACAAAAACGGCGAAACAGCCTCCGTCACGAAGATGTTCCTCCCGGACGCGATAGATGCCTTCAGGATCGTAAGCAAAATGCAGCCAACCGGAGTGGTAACACAGATCTTAACTGGGCACGGTGGGTTCTCCGAATACCTGCATCGCTTTAGGTGTAAGGGGAGCCCATCGTGCATCTGTGAGCCGGATGTGCTGCAAACGATTCCACACATTCTGACGGAATGTCCTGCTTTCGGAGCGGAACGCCTGGAAGCGGAAATGAAAATTGAGACTGAAATAAATACGAACAACATTGGGAAAATAATGACTAACGGAAAACACAGAAAAATTTTACTTGATTACTGCATAGCCATAGCAACAAAAGTAATTAAAATAAATAAGGAAACATAATGATATGCTTTTAATATATACATATATATACAGACAAAGCATACTAAATATTCAGATTTTTAATAAAGTAAACTCAATTTAAAACCAGACATATATTCTATAAATAAGTAATTAAATTAAACAGATGTTGATAAAACAGTAACAAAAACCTTATCATAAAACAGAAAACTAAATAAATAGAAAAGGCACATAACTCATATACATAAACAGGTCTCTGACTATGTCAGGGGGACACTTAGAAAGGCAGGAGTGGGTTTTAGCCGGTAAGAGTCCGGCACTGCCCAGACTGGCTCATAAGTGAGCCAGTCTGGGCGTCCATGAGGATTTCCCACTCCTGCCAAAACAAAAAAAAAAAAAAAAAAAACCTAACCTAACCTAACCTAACCTAACCTAACCTAACCTAACCTAACCTAACCTAACCTAACCTAACCTTTTTTTTTTTTTTTTTTTTTTTTCCCTGAGAAATGCTTTATGCATGCCCGCTCGCTCGGGGGACGAGACGGGGTATGTGGGACTCCTGTCGAAACCGCACCGACAGTATACCCACTAAAACTCAGCGGTGTTCCCGCATCGCCGTGATGGGAGGGCCGTGGGAAACCAGCTCAGCCTTTACTTCCACAGCCCTCCCGGCGCGTGCCCGCCTAGCTGGCGGGCCCCGCATGCCCCCCTGAATGGGGGGCTACGGGAATGGCCGGGAACACCTGGCCATTCCCGTCCGACACTGGTGGAGGCCTGTGCAATACAGGCAAGGGTGCCCCCGCACCCGTTGCCTGCTGGCCTCCACCTGGGAGGAGTCGGAGATGACCGTCAAACTGACGTCTTCTTCGACCCCTCCTCCGCCTTCGGAGCGCCGCCGCGTGAGGGTCGTCCTCTCGCGCGCGCTCCGCCGCCTCCTTCTGCGACATGACGTGTTCGCAGAAGGAGGCGACTGCCGCCCAGGACCCCTCATCCCCCAGCATGGCGTTAACCAGCCCGGGGAGTGAGAGGTCCTGTCCGATCACCGCAATGAGACTGCGGCGCGGCTCGGACCACGACGGGCACACCTCGAGGGTGTGCTGCGCCGAGTCCTCCGCCGCGCCACAGTCGTGGCACGACGGCGTCTCCTCCCGTCCGATCCGGTGCAGGTACGATCCGAAACAACCGTGTCCGGACAGCACCTGCACCAGACGGAACGAGAGGAACCCATGCGACCGCTCGAGCCAGTCTCGCAGGACCGGCGCAAGCGCGTCGATGGTTCGGCGGCCGAAGGCTGCGGTGGCGAGGTCCGACGTCCAATGGACGACGATGGCGTCCCTCGCCTCCCGCCGGACGGCCTCCCGCTCTTCCGGGGCGGGGCGTTCTCCTCTCGCCCTCCGCCCCGCCGTCCATTCGTACACTCTGGCGAGCACCCACGCCTCGAGCTCCCAAGGCGGGGTGCCGGCCAGAGCGCAAGCTGCCGCGGAGCCCACCGTGCGGTAGGCCCGCGCCACCCGCTGAGCTATGGCCCTTTGGGGTGCCCGCAAGGCAGCGGCGTTCTCCCTCCTTTGGAGGGAGTCCTCCCAGATAGGGGCCCCGTACAGGGCCATGCTCTTCAGGATGCCGGCGTAGAGTTGCCGGCATCGGGCGCTGGGCCCCCCCAGGTTGGGAAGCAGCCACGACAGCGCCCCCGCAGCCTTCAGCAGGCGCGACGACAGCCCGCTAAAGTGCGGGCCGAAGCGCCACCTGCTGTCGAGTACAAGGCCCAGATATTTCATCTGGGCCTTGACCCCGATTCTGACGCCCTCCACGAATACGTGGGCGTCAGGTGGGGGGCGCTGCCGAGGTCCGTGGAAGAAAACGGCCTCGGTCTTGTGCAGCGCCACCGTTAGACCTAGGCGGCGGATCCTCCCCGCGACCAAGGATCCGCCCGCCGAGGCCAAGTTGGCCGCCTCCCTGAAACTCCCCCCCCGGGCGGTGAGGAGAGTGTCGTCCGCGTAGCAGACGACACTCGTGCCTCGGAGGAGAGTTCCCCGCAGGAGCCAATCGTAGCCGACGTTCCAGAGGAGTGGTCCTATGACTGACCCCTGTGGAACGCCGGCCTCGACGGCGTACCGCCGGACTTGGCCAGCCCTGTTTACCAGGAGGATCGCCCGATCCTCCAGGTAGCTGGCCAGCAGACTGCGCAGGTATCGAGGCACTCCGTGGAATCGGAGCGCCTCTAGGATGGTGGAGTGGGGAACAGAGTTGAAGGCGTTGGCTATGTCGAATGACACAGCCAACAATCCGTCCCCCGCCTCCACCGCCTCCTTCACCTGGCCCTTGAGGCGGGCCAGCGCGTCCACCGTGGAACGCTCAGCCCGAAAACCGAACTGAGCGTCCGACAAGTCCGGCCCGGTGTCCCGCAGATGGCCCTTTAGGCGGGCGGCGATTATCCCCTCGAACATTTTGCCGACCTCATCGAGCAGTACGATGGGTCGGTATGCCGAGGGGGAATCTGCCGGGCGGCCCTCCTTGCGAAGGAGGCACAACTGCCCCTCCTTCCACGGTTTCGGGAACCTCCCAGACGCAAGGCATGCGCTGAAGAGGTCCCGAAACCTCTCCTCCATTCGAGTGGCGGCGATCGCCACCACTCTTGCGGGAACACCGTCGGGGCCCGGAGCCGTCTTCTTGGCGCGGATGCGGAGAATCGCCGCGCCGAGTTCCGACTCCGTGACGGGGGGGGCCTCCTCTTCCTCGTCGTCTGGCGGTGGGCCCATCTCTGGCGGGGCGAAGCGGTCCCTGCACGGGAACAGGGACCGAACCACCCCATCCAGAAATGAGGGCTCCAGGGTCTCGGCAACCGGGGGACCAAAGGGGCGCAGTTTGTTGCGCGCTGCCTTGTATGGTCTCCCGTAAGGGTCGTTGTCGAGACCCTCCAGCAGCTCGGCTCTCGCCGAGTCTTTGGCGGCGGCGACGGCCCGACCGAGGACCGTTTTTGCCTCCGTGTACACCTCATAGAGGTGGTCCTCGTCGGGTCGGTTCCGTCGACGCCGCCGCCGGCTCCGCGTGTAGGCCCTCCTTGCCTCCACGCACGCCGCTCGAAGCCCCGCCAGCTCCGCCGACCACCAGTACACGGCGCGTCTGGGCGGTGGTCGGCGAGACCGAGGCATGCTGGAGTTGCACACCTCGGTTAGAGACCCCCTCAGTTGCCCCGCAACGGTGTCCACGTCCAGGCCGGCGGTAGGCGGCGAAAGCCAGTCCTGGACGAACGCCGCCTCCCCCGCTGCCTCCCTGTCCAGGCGAGTTAGAGCCCACCGCGGGAACGGTGAGCGCCCCGAGAGGGGCTGCGCCACTCCGGGGCCACTGGTGGAGATGTCGAACCGCACGTAGCGGTGGTCCGACATGGTCTCCCCCAGGTCCACCCGCCAGTTCAGCACGCGCGCGGCTAACGCAGGGGTGGCGAAGGTGACGTCCACTATCGAGCCACCCTGACGCCGCACGCATGTCTGGACGCTTCCTCTGTTCAAGAGGGAGAGTCCAGAGGAGGCTGCCCACAGCTCCACCGCCCGCCCCCGTGCGTCGTTGGCCGGGCTGCCCCAGGTCACCGACTTGGCATTCAGGTCTCCCAGCACGGAGACCTGACGCGGCACCGCCCTGCCGACCACGGCGGCCAGGACTCCGAGAAAATTCTCAAAGTCCTGGAGAGGGCGGTTTGGGGAGAAATATACCCCCACTAGGGCAAAGTCTCCCCACGCGGCGGCCACGTATCCCGGTCCCCTCTCTAATAGCGAGAGGGGAGGGGAGTCTGTGGAAGACCGCGCCGCTAGTGCCACCGAGTCGTCCTCGTCACCCAGCCAGCTGCCTGGGATCGAGTAGGGCTCGGCGACCACCGCTACGTTCACCAACCACTCGGCCATGACCTGCACTACCAGGTCCTGGGCCGCTCTGCAGTGGTTGATGTTCGCCTGGAGGATGCGGTAGTCGGAAACCATTATTCCGACATTGCACCTGCATCCTCAGCTGCCGCCGCTGGAGCTGCAGCGGCGGCGACGACGGCAGCGGTGGTGGCAGCAGGGCGGACCTGCGCCGGCACTATGCCCTTCCGCACGGGGGGCTTGCAGCTCCTGCCCGTCATCCTGTGGCCCGCGGGGCGGCCACTGGCGGCACACGCCATGCAGTGTGGCGTGGTGGCGCGGCAGGTGACGCTCTTGTGTCCCTCTTGCCCGCACTGGTAGCACGCGTCTCCCCAGTCGGATTTGGAGGGACACGTGGCTCGGGTGTGGCCGAACGCGAAGCATTTGAAGCAGCGCGTAGGCTGGTCTTCAAGTGCCCGGACCAGAGCCGAGCCGAGCCCCACGAGCAGCCGCCCCTTGGTCGCAGCAAGGACGGCCCCGGCCGCGGCGACCGGGCACTCGACGCGGATGGTGCCCATGCCGCGGCGTCCGGGCCGGACGGCTCCGCCTTTCACCGCGCTCGAGTCGCAGCCTCCAGCCGCCGCGACGGCCGCCACCACATCCTCCTTGGTGACCGAGTCGTCAAGATCGGCCACCTCCAAGGCTGCGGTCTTGACGGGCCTGACGACCGTCGCCGCGTCCGCGATGACCTCTTGCAATTTTATTGCGAAGAGGTCCGCATTGGTGCCGCGCTGCTCCCCCGAGAACTCGAAGATTCGAGCCCCGGTTAGGGTTCGGCGGCACGTTATATTGCTGATCCCCAGCTGGGAGGGATCAGCATTAGTACGAGCCCGTCTTAGGACGGACTCGTACGTCTCGCCCCGCTCCGCGGCCTCCGGGGTGATGGTCACCACGACGGCCGCGGTTTTGGGAGGAACCAGCTTCCTCCCGCCGGCTGGAGCCCTTTTGGCTGCGGGAGCAGTCGCAGCGGGCTTGGGGGCAGACTGTGTGCCACCCTTCCCCTTTCCTCTCCTGACCACTTCCGTCCAAGACTGGTTGGACGGGGTGGTGGAGGGAAGAAGGGCGTCTTCCCGCTGCGAGTTCTGGGGGGCTGCCGGAGTGGCAGACGACCCAGACGCTCCCTCCGCGCTTGTGGTGGGGGTTTGAGGAGCCACCTTGCTCCTCTTGCCCTTCCCTTTCCCCTTTGGGGGCTTCGAGGCCTGGGTCTGCGCACCCGATGCCGGGCCTGCCACAGGCACAGGTTCCGGCTCCGTCGGTGGACGGCTCTTATCCGCCGCTAGCGGCGGGCGGAGCCGCCTTTCCGGCAAGAGCCGGTCCTCGATACCTGCCAGGCAGGCTCTGGTGAAGGCTCTCTCCTCCATGACAACCTTTCGGATGATATCCTCAAGGTTGGAAGGGGAGGAGGAGCCTCCTACCACCGGTCCTGGGGCAGGTTGGGCAGGCCGGGCCGTGGCCTCAGCCAGCTTCTGGTGAAGCTGGCTGACCTCCGCCTGCAGGCGATCCACCTTCGCCTGCAGCTGCCGCGTCTCGTCCGTGGCCGTCCTCTTTGCCAGCTCCACGACGATGCCGTGTAAGCTGGCGGCCCGGCATTTGAGGGCCTTTTGGAAGGTCCCCTTTAGGTTGGAGGACTTTGAGGCGACCTCCAAGACCTCCTCTCTGTCCTCCCGCGCCATCCGCTCCAGTTCCGCCAGGGAGTGGTCAGCGTACAGCACGGTGGATGCACCGTAGCCGGCCCTCGACCTGGCGGATTGCGCCTGACGCTCTTTGGCGGCGACCTTCTCCTCCAGGTCCAGCTGGAGTTGCGCCCTCTTGGCCAGGTGTAGCTGGCGCTCGGCGTCCACCAAGCCCACATCGTGGGTGGTAGCCGAAGAAGAAGTCGTAGCCTTTTTGGACTTCGACTTCTTCTTCGCCTTGCCTCCGACCGACTCCGAGGAGCCCTCGGACCCGAGCCTCAGGTAGGCCCTCTTCCGCCTGAGGCGGTCGTTCTCGGCCGCCGACGTGTCCATAATGGACTCGTCGGAGTCCGACAACTCGCCTGTCCTGCTGATGAAGCTGGCCGCAGATGGTGCGCGGTCAGCGTCCGACGCCAAAGCGTCGCCGGCGTGGCCCTGAGAAGGGCCGTTGGGTTGGCCCTGAGAAGGGCCGTTGGGTTGGCCCTGAGAAGGGCCGTTGGGTTGGCCCTGAAAAGGGCCGTTTGAATCGCCCTGGGGAGAGCGATTCGTTAAAAAACGTCCAGAGACGTCACGCGTCGGTTTTTTCTTCATGATCGCAGATGAAGGCGTCGATATCTGCGAAGTCACAGCGCACTTTAGCCGCCGGTCTGCCACTCCGTTACGGTGGTCAGACACGGCGTTGCCCGGGGGATACTACGAGGAAGTATGCACTGTGGGGGATCCCCCAACCTAACCTAACCTAACCTAACCTAACCTAACCTAACCTAACCTAACCTAACCTAACCTAACCTTTTTTTTTTTTTTTTTTTTTTTTTTTTTTTTTTTTTTTTTTTTTTTTTTTTTTTTTTTTTTTTTTTTTTTTTTTTAACGTGGAGAAATGCTCATGCATACTGCGCTACCACGGGGAGATAGTGCAGTTATGTGGGACTCTAACCCACTAAAACTCCACGGTGTCCTCCTCTGCCGCTTACGGCGGGAACACGGGCACGCCTTAGCACTCATCCGTGAACCCGCCGCGGCCGTCCGTCACCGGACCCTCCTCTGGGGATTACTCCCCATCACCGGCGCACCAGCACACATGGCACGCCGTGATCACCCCAAGGACCAAACCAGCACATGGGCGCCAGACGACCCCGTGTCTGGGCACCCTTGGTCCCCCTGCGACGGGTCAGATCATTGGCCCCGCCGCCTGCCAATTTTCGGCCGCAGAGGATAGGGAGAGCGGCCAACGTAATACCAACACTCCTCTTCCCCTGCGGCCCCACCGCGTCCGCCATCAGACGGTGGCGACCCCGTCAAGGCCGCGGAAGGTAGGGAGAGCGGCGCACCGCAATACCGGCACTCCTCCCCCGCCGCGGCCTCCAACCCTCAGCCGTGATGCCTCCCATACCACATCACGGCCCGCCTCAGTTGCGATGTCGCTCAAACGGCACCGCAACCTACTTTTTGGCCGCTACGTCGTCGGCTTACAGGCAAAGCCCTGACGAGCGGCCCCTCCTCGGGTTCCTCTTAGCTTCACCGTGGTTGTCCAAGCCACGGCTACTGAGCCCCCCCGCCTCGACAATGCGGGAACCCACTGGGGGGGAACCTAACCTAACCTAACCTAACCTAACCTAACCTAACCCCAGTACCCCCCCAGCTCTCGTGCCGGTCGGATCGTTTTTAAAGCCACTCCACGCATAAAATTCCATTTAAATGGTATTTTCTAACGCTACAAGGTCGTGAAGTATATCAAAAGAACCGTCTCAGTGCCGTGCAAGTGCTTGTGAAAACCCCGTGAGCCGGAAAACTCCGGGGAAAAAGTGATACGTGAAAAAGTCGAAAAGTGTGAACTTGGAAAATCTTCGGAGCCCCCTAGCTCCGAAGAACGATCTTTAACCCCAGTTTTTTGTTTCACTGTATTGTGAAGCACAAGAAGAGGCATCTAAAGACATCAAGCTGAGAAAAATCCGACTGCGCATTCCCGAGAAAACGGCTGAAAACCACAATCATAACCTAAAATTTGGAACACGTGGTTTCCGAACGGGGCCTTGCTGGTTGCTGATTTTTTGGGAGAGAGTAGGAGGTACATCACCGAGACCAACGACACGTTGCTTGGATTTTTACAGGTACCAGGTACCAATTTATTTAATTTTGAAGACCCAGACTTTGGACCCCTGTCCTGAGAAATTTTCAGGCAAGACCCCCACTTTTTCTGATGAATCCTGCTGCGCGCTAGCTGGAAGAATAGACTTAGACTAATTTTAAATTTTTTAATGTGTTTATTTATGTAACATTACCGTTTTTATAAATTTTTCAGTTTTTTCAAAAATCTAGTCCTTAATACTATCAAAATTTTATCTTTTAAGCTACTATCTTTTAGAGCTGTATTTACCAAAAATTAATATATTTTTTCCAAATTTTTATGTGTAAGGACTGCAAAGTTATTGTATTTTTAGTATTTTTATCAAATTAAATAAAAACAATTAGTCCTAAAAATAATTTGACCACGGAATAGTGTTCAGAACACCTATCCCGACTAGTTTGAGCCCAAAGTTGCCCCCTGTAGCTCGAAGAACCGAGAGAATAGACTTTTTCAGCCATATTGGTTTATATGGTTTGCCACTTTGACCTTGATTATCTCCGGGTCTATCGAGCGCAGAACTTCCGGACTTTTTTAGTTCTAAGGAGGCCATAAACGGGAATACTTTCTGTAAATTTCAGGCGTTTTTCAGGCCTGAAATTTTTTGGTCCTGAAACGCATTTTACCAGACAGAGTAGATTGGGGCGAGCACTACATCCAAAACCGCGTCTCGCTGCGATAGACGGGTGCGGAGTTGCGGCTACCTAAAGTCGACTTTTGACATTAGGGCGGCCATTTTGGAAAAGTTCAATCCATCGTAGCTCCGGACTCGGTGGTCGTGGAGGGTCGCTGTTTCAACTTCTGAGATCGTGGGGACAAATCCTATCGTGTGGGCTTGGTTTCAGCGGATTTCAGGCTGAAATTTTTCGAGGGCCTGGAGGCCGCTTTGCGCGAGGGAGCGGGTCAGGCCGAACCGGTAGAGTCCAAACTCGGGTGTTCTGCGACCGGCCAAAGCGGAGATATCACCTGTCAAAGATCGACTTTGACAGCTGGGCCGCCATCTTTATGAAATTTTAAATACTCATATCTCCGCAACGGATGGTCGCAGAGCGACGGGATTTGTTTTGCGGTGATTGGCTAACACCTGTCTTTGGGGTGGACTGGCTTTCAGGCGTTTTCAGGAGAAAAAATTTTTTCAGCCTGAAATCTATACCGGTGCATAGATCTCGTCGGGCTCGGTAAAATAAGCCCAAGCACGGGGAAATTCGGACGGGCGGTTGCGGAGCTTTTGGATTTTAACCACTTTCCGGCCGCCATCTTGGATGGTAACCGGAAACTTTGAACATAGATTGCTCCGGAACCCTTAGAGCTGGTTACCCCGTGTTTGGTATCGTTGAGCTTGGCTTGGCGGGCTCTGTCCATTGGCACCATCGAGCAGACTCTACATAGAGCCACTCTACCAAAAAATTAAAAAATCGTATTTAACGACTTAAATTGACACTAGGTACTAAGTGAAGCCCTATATAACTGCCCGAATCTTTGCGATCCTTGGTAGAGTCCTAGTAGAGACGTTTAAAATCTTTTTTATATTGTATTTTAAAAATATATTTTCTTTTAATTTATTATTTTTATTATTGTTGTGACTACCATAGTTTTTGGGTTTCTTGTGCGGTTTTGTTTACTTTTACACTTTACTTTTTATTTTTATTTTATCGTCCCTATTGACGTTTTTATTATATATTGACGCATACCCTCCGACATGTTCGGTTTTAGAACACCCTCAAAGGCGACCAACGACGAAAAGTCTCCGTCTAAACCTGGGGCAGTTGCCCCCCCTAACGTAAGACGCAGCATAGGGGAGTGGGAAGCCACAAATACCAGCCCAACCCCATCGACAACGACCAAGACGTCGCAGGCCGGCCCTGCGAAAACCAAGCCTGCTTTGATGCTAGCGACCGCGACCGCAATGAGGAAGTCTTTCGAAACTTGCTCACCGCCCAAGGTCAAATACGCAGACCGATCTGCGGAGGCAAAGGCCTGCCTGACAAAGGCAAAGCTTCATTTAAGCAGCTCCAGGAACACAAAGACGGAGATTAAAACCGGTATCTCCGAAGCCACAGAACGACTTTACCAATTGGTAAAGGAAGTTGAGACGGAGCTAAAAGCGGCAAAGCTACGACTGACAAAGGCAGAGCCGGTAGTTACAGCCCCAAAACCACCAGTCGCAGAATTTACTTCTCCTGAGGAAAGCGAGACAAATAAGATCTTGCTAACAATGCAAAACCACACAAAGCTCCTAGAGGAAAACAATAAGAAAATAGAGGAGCTCAAGGAGAAAATAGACTACCAATATAAATTCTTGGAGAAAGGTACCTATGCGAGTGTGACCGCAGCTCCACCAGTGAACTCACTGCCAAGACACAGTACACTACACTCTGTTGTGGTCACGTCCAAGGACGAAACCAAAACAGGTGACGAGGTCCTTAGTAGAATAAGGGAAGCAGTAAATGCCACAGATGGGTGGATAAAGGTGGAAAAGGTGAGGAAGGCAAGGGACAGGAAAGTGATAATAGGTCTGAAAACCCAGGAAGATAGAAGCAAAATCAAGACCCGACTTCAGAAAGAAGGAGTTGACCTCACCGTCGAGGAAGTTAAGAACAAGGACCCCCTTTTGATTCTGAAGAACGTCCTGGTCGTGAATTCCGACGAGGACGTTGTTAGAGCACTGAGGAACCAAAATAAGGGTGTTTTTGACGGCCTCGACGGTGGGGAAAACAGGTTGGAAGTGAAATACCGAAGGAGAACGCGTAACCCCCATATAAGTCACGTCATCATCAGCGTCTCGCCCACTATCTGGCGACGGGCTATGGAGGTCGGGACCGTGCACGTCGACCTCCAGCGCATTAGGATCGAGGATCAGTCCCCGTTGGTCCAATGCACTCGCTGCCTAGGCTTCGGGCACGGTAAGCGGTTCTGTAAAGAGCCCGCAGATTTATGCAGCCACTGTGGCGGTCCTCACATGAGACCAGAGTGCCCAGATTGGCTCTCGGGCTCACTGCCCGCTTGCCGTAATTGCGCGAGGTCTGGGATGGAGCACGGCACCCAACACAATGCGTTCAGTCATGATTGCCCTGTACGAAGGAAATGGGATGACGTGGCCAGGTCGACTGTCGCGTACTGCTAAGGGCACCCCAATGCGAAATACCCCATATGGAGTATTGCAGGCCAACCTCCAACGCAAGAAGCTAGCCACCAATGAGCTTCTGATAGAGGCTACGAAGCGCGGAATAGCGGTGGCTCTTCTACAAGAACCGTATGTTGCAGGAGCGAAGGTAATGAGGAGTCACAGGGGCGTTAGGATCTTCCAGAACACAGGCACAGGAGATGGGACTGTTAAAGCGGCAATAGCAGTCTTTAATAGTGACTTTACAGTCAAGCAGTACCCAAAACTCACCACGAATAACATCACAGTGGTGGGAATCCAGACCAGTGCCTGGGAGATCACGCTTGTCTCCTTCTACTTTGAGCCAGACCAGCCTATCGAGCCCTATTTAGAACATCTCAAACAAATAGGGCTAGCAGTCGGCTCCAAGAGACTGATTGTTGGAGGGGACGCCAATGCAAAGAGCATATGGTGGGGCAGCCCGACGGTCGACCTTAGGGGGGAAGAGGTGGCAGGAACTCTCGGTGAGCTTAACCTGAACATACTAAACCGGGGGGAAATTCCGACCTTCGACACTATCCGCGGGGGAAAACGGTACAGCAGTCACGTGGACATTACCGCGTGTTCTAATGACATATTGGACCTGATAGACGACTGGAGGGTTGACGAAAGTCTCACGAGCTCGGATCACAACGGCATTATGTTTAGGATCCTCTTGAAGAAATCTAAAGGCGTTAAAATCGAAAGAACCACTAGAAAATTCAGAACCAAAAAAGCCAATTGGGCCAAATTTCATGAGAAGTTTGGCAAATTGAAAATAGACTACAAATTCACAGCAGCCGAAATAGACAAAATTAAAGACATTGAGCAAATTGATACCATAACAGACAACCTTACAAAAGCAATAGAAGAAACATGCAAGCAATCAATACCTACTAAAAAAGTCCAAGAGGAACTTACCTTGCCGTGGTGGTCCGAGAGACTCGCTGAGATGAAGAGGGCCGTCGCAACCAAGAAGCGCAGGATCCGCTGTGCCGCCCAAATCCGGAGGTCGAGGGTCGTAGAAGAGTACCTGAAACAGAAGGAAGAGTATGAGTTAGAAGCGGCCAAAGCTCAGACCGAGAGTTGGAAAGAGTTCTGTGAGAAACAGGATAGGGAGGGGGTTTGGGAGGGAATATATAGGGTGATAGGCAGGACGCAGCGAAGGGAAGAGGACCTGCCATTGGAAGGGAACGGTAACGTACTGGATGCGAGGGGCTCCGTAAAGCTACTAGCTGATACGTTCTATCCGGAAGACCTCCTCGAACATGACAATGTTCACCATCGATCCATTCGAATTAAAGCACAAAGCGTAAACTCTGGCGAACAAGATGATCCTTGCGACCCACCGTTTACGGCGGCAGAATTAAAAAATTCGATGGAGTCATTCAACCCGAAGAAGGCTCCGGGTTCCGATGGCTTTACCGCCGACATTTGTTGTCATGCCGTGGGTAACGACCCGGACTTATTCTTGAAGTTCCTTAATAAGTGCCTGGAACACCACCACTTCCCCACGTCCTGGAAGGAGGCAACAGTCGTGATACTGAGGAAGCCGGGAAAAGCGAACTATTCCACCCCCAAGTCGTATAGGCCGATTGGACTATTGCCTATATTGGGGAAAATATTCGAAAAGATGCTGGTGGCCCGCCTTAAGTTCCACCTCTTACCAAGGATGAGTACCCGCCAGTACGGGTTCATGCCACAAAAGAGCACCGAGGACTCCCTCTATGACCTCATGCAGCATGTCTATGGAAAACTAAAACAAAAAAGAATAGTTACGCTTGTATCGTTGGACATAGAGGGAGCATTCGATAGTGCCTGGTGGCCAGCTATAAGAGTCCGTCTGGCAGAGGAAAAGTGTCCGATTAACCTTAGGCGGGTCGTAGATAGCTACCTCAGTGACCGAAAAGTGACAGTCAGGTACGGTGGGGAAGCATACAGCAAAGACACAACCAAGGGCTGTGTCCAAGGCTCAATTGGAGGCCCAATCTTATGGAACTTAGTCCTAGACCCCCTTCTAAAAACAGCAGTGAACAGGGGAAACTACATCCAGGCGTTTGCGGACGATGTGCTCTTGGTCTTCGACGGAGAGACCGCACTGGAGGTGGAAGAATGTGCCAATGCCGCTCTCAACCATGTTCTGGCGTGGGGTGTCCAGAATAAACTCAAATTCGCACCACACAAAACTACCGCTATGGTGATTACCAGAAAATTGAAATACGACACACCACGCCTGAGGATGGGGGGGATCGACATCGACATGTCGAATGAGATGAAGCTTCTGGGTGTAACCATTGACCAAAAACTGACCTTCAACACCCACGTCTCACACGTTTGTAGGAAGGCAATTGCGATCTACAAGCAGCTGTGTAGAGCCGCAAAGGTCAGTTGGGGGCTTCACCCAGAGGTTATCCGGGTGATATATGTGGCGACCGTGGAGCCCGTAATACTTTACGCTGCCAGCGTTTGGGCACCGGCTGCAAAAAAGTTGGGCATTATAAAGCAGCTCGGGACCGTCCAGCGTGGAATTGCTCAGAAAATGTGCAGGGCTTATCGCACGGTCTCCCTGAACTCAGCGCTGGTGCTGTCCGGAATCCTCCCCCTCGATCTTCGAGTTCGTGAGGCAGCATCACTGTATGAAGCTAAGAGGGGGGTGCCCCGGGCGTCACTGGGGGACAGGGAGGTCGAGCGAATGGCTGCTGTAATTGAGGATCCCCATCCCGCGGCACGTGACATTTTGCAGCTCAGCAGTCTGGTGAACCAAGAGCAACTGGACAACAACTGCGAATTTGACGTCCGCATTTTTACGGACGGGAGCAAGATTGGAGGAGGGGTCGGTGCTTCACTGTCCATATGGGAGGGTGACGCCGAGACCAGAGCCCTCAAACTTACCCTATCGAATTATTGCACCGTTTACCAGGCTGAACTCCTAGCCATATCAAGGGCAACTAGGGAGATAACTAGGCTCAGGAAATCTTCGTTCGGAGTTTTCAGCGACTCAATGGCGGCTCTCCAAACAATTACAAATCCCGGATCGCACCATCCTCTTGCTGTAGAAGCTAGGGATAATATAAGATCTGCATCCCTCCAGAACAAGGTGGTAAACTTGTTCTGGATTAAAGCTCACGTAGGATTTCTGGGGAATGAAAGAGCTGACCAACTAGCAAAAGAGGCCGCTGAGAACTCCAAACGAAAACCTGATTACGATCGGTGTCCGGTCTCATTCATAAAGCGGAGCCTACGTATGGCGACGCTTGATGAGTGGAATCGTAGATACGAAACTAGTGACACCGCATCCGTGACCAAGTTATTCTTCCCGGATGTGCGAGTGGCTTACGGTGTAGTTCGCAAGATGGGAACAAGTAGCCTTAGCACCCAAATAATGACGGGACACGGCGGATTCTCTGAGTACTTGTTCCGCTTCAAGTGCAAGGAGAGTCCATCGTGCATTTGCGACCCGGATGTAAGCGAGACGGTCCCGCACATACTGTTCGATTGTCCCCAATTTGCAAGTCACCGTTATAACGTTGAAAATACTTTGGGCACACAAATAACTCCGAATAACGTGAAGGACATGGTAAAAAGTAAAAATGCAGAAATTTTCTTGAACTATTGTAAATATATTGTAAAAAAGGTAATTGATCGAAACAAAACCGCATAAGTAAATATGCTGTCATAGTATAGTGTATTATATTAGAGACTAGCATAGTATAAGAACCCGTATCTTTAAATAAAATAGGAAATAAATACAATATGTAAAAATAGATGTAAGCTCAGAATAAGTTTATTATATAAGTAAGAGTAACAATAAGAACTGCCCCCCTGTCTCTGTAAATAATATAAGAAATAAGAAATTGTAAAATAAATATAAGCTAAGTAAATAGACATAAGGTTAAACTAAGTGTAAATGCTAAGTAAAATAGACATAAGCTTAGAATTAGTGTAAAAGTATTTGGACACTATTATTAAAAACTGTCTCCCTGTTTTATTCTGTTATACCCGGAAACGAATAAAGAAATTAATTAAAATAAAAGCAAAGATAGCTAGATAGAAGATGATAGCTGGGAATCCCACCCATACAAGAGACAAACGAGGATGAATGAAAGAAAGACCAAGTATGAGGAATGAAATTACGAGAGGCATAAAAGTGAGAACTGGCATGAACGTAAAGCTGACAGGCATAGGCTCCGATTATGTTGGAGGTAGAAGTATAAAAAAAAAAAAAAAAAAAAAAAAAAAAAAAAAAAAACCTAACCTAACCTAACCTAACCTAACCTAACCTAACCTAACCTAACCTAACCTAACCTAACCTAACCTAACCTAACCTAACCTGAGCGAACCTAACCTGAGCGAACCTCGAGCGAACCAGAGGTCACAAAAGACCTCTCCATTAAACTTGTCTTATACGTTATTTATGCAAATTTTTAAGTAACTCAGTAAAATTCTCCTCTGTACAAAGTTTCAAGTTCAGGTTTAAAGTACCTCCTATTATAGAAAAACAAGAAATGGCAAATTTCTTAGTCTACTTAGTTAAGTATTCCCGCCAAGTCTCAAGTTTCTTAACTCATAGAATAAGATTTAAGAAAGAAACTACATCCCCCTATTTCATCCTCTAGGGGGTGGAATTTCGAAAAACCCTTTCATAATGGATACCTACTCTTCACGAAGAACACACCCACCAAATTCCATGTCTCAAGGACTAGCGGTTAGGCTGTGCGTTGATGTATGAGTCAGTCTGTCAGGGCTTTTACAGATAACTTAATTTTATAAAAATTAAATTAAAATATAAAGGAAAGCCCGCAGGTTCCGAAGGTCCTCATTCACCACAGTTGAAGGCTGGGGCTTAGAATAGTCTGTAGACAACTACCGTTTTGTGCCCAGTCCTGAAACGGGACCGAAAGAAACTTTAAAAATTAATACACGAACAGAATCAATCGAAAAATCTTCGCAATTTGAACAATAAAAATTTCTCTCGGCAAAAATAAAATACCTCCTCGTCGCTCGCCCAGCGCAAATCAAATTGTGAAATTAAGACGTTAACGAAATCCGGTTCAATACACAAACCGCGCCCTGCCACATTCACATTTAATAGATACATGAACCGCGTTCTATCCGTCACGCACCGGCAGGCAACATTACTATGCTACTATATTCTTTTACAACTACATATCTGCAAAGGGTTCAAACATTCATTATCTTTTGTGTATCACATAGATCAACCAGGTGTCACCACTCTTATGTACTTACTTGGCAATTCATTATGTCTTTTTCGGGTAGCTGTTGGTTTGCTTCAAACTATACTGTGGGGCACCTTCACTTGTTACATTATCGAACTGACAGTCGACTCACGATCTGTCAAACACCGGCTAGTCTTTAACTATTCGTAGAGTGCCCAGTTGAGGATGAGATTTGTATACACGAAGAAATACACGTGTTCACGGAAACTATAGTCGGGTTATTTTACAAAAAGGAAACTCCCAACTAATGTGCATGTAAACTGTATATTTTGGTATAAAACGATGTACATAAAAACAGTGTGACACTTATTATTAGATCTTAAGCATAATGGACTGTAACGGGTGGCTTGTGGGGCGCACGAGTCTGTGAACGCCGGGCACTTGCGACTCACTAGTCCGGCCCGCGGGGCGCGAGGCGACATTAATAGTGTTGTGCCGAACCGTAACTAGTCACGTAACTAGGCCGGCACACGACGAACTCTAGAAGTGCGGGGAGTTGACTCTAATAGGGGTCGCGCTATAAAACATAATTTTGAAATAACTAAATTAAATAAAACAAATGGGAAATAAAATAAAACACAGACTTTCCTCCTCTTCAAGCCTCTTACTGCAAGAGTATAGTAGGTGTATACAAGGGCTCCTGACTAAATAATAACAGCCGCAAGGATCTACCAAAGGTTAAGCTACGCTTGCCGAGGTCGGTCCGTGGATTAGTGACCATCCAGTACATATTGTGCCAATCAAGAACATATTGAGACAACTCTGTGCCTCGGAAAGTATGTTAAGCCAGGACCAGCAACCCAGCTGTCATTCATAGATCTTTGACAGTCTTTATGGGTAGTCATAAGCCCAAAAGTTTGACCACCAATCATTTCAAGTACGATACCCGTACTAACCAGTAACTGGATTGGGGAGGCTGTCATTTCACGTACAATAGCATCGTATAGCATCTGGTATAGCATCCAGGAGACAGGAAGCCAACCCATAATTAGGAAAAGGCTAGGCAGATTAATAAAGTAGGTGCCAACTGTCCAGATTGACTATGTCAAAGTTTGAACTGTAATTTGGTATGATCAATATAATTTGCAATGATATTGTCAGATTAGCCGAGCGATGTATTGCTTTGATAAATAATTTATATATAATGAATACTGGATAGTGTAAATTTTTACTTTTAAACAATAAACGAAGTATTAGAAATGGCTCTCAATAACTACCTCGTTGGTTGACTACTTACTTATTCCTTCACACCAGCAGGTAATCATTTTTATTGGTTTGGTATAATCTGACTAATTCTAAGTGGGGATTGCGATCTGAGATCGATTACCTAATCGAATTAGAATTGATTTTTGAACCAAAAACATCGATTTTTCAAATAGATTTACTAAATCATATAGTACTAAATGAAGACTAACGGCACGGTTGGCGAAATGGTTAAGCGATTGACTGCTGCGCTGCGTGTCGCGGGTTCGATTCCCGCACGGAACAAATTATTTTATGACCTACAAGTAGTTGTTCCGGGTCTGGCTGTTTTTGTAAGTGAGTTTAAATGTTTGTAAACGCACCCACGATACAGGAGAAATTCCTAGGGTGTGGCAACGTTTTTTTTTTAAAAAGAATAAAAAAAAAAAGATTAAAAAGACGGCTGCGACCCTCTCCTCCAGCACCAGATAGCACAGCTCGCGGCGGTCCATTTCGGCGGTGCACCGTGCCCTGACTTCGAGGCAACGGTAACACCGCAAGGCCCCGGGTTGCAGCGGCTTCACCCTCGCTGCCGCCCACCCGACCAACAGACGCCCAGCGTCGGCGACTTTGTTCACCGCCACCACCGGGCACCGCACCCAGATCGCGCCGAGCCCGGAAGCGTTGACGCGAATCTCGCCAGTCCGCACGTTCGCGAGCGGACATCCGCCAGCTCGGGCAACGGCCGCCACGACCTCGGCCCTCCGGCCGAGTTCGTGGACGCGCAATTCAGCGGTCTTCCTTAGCTAATCCCGCCAATCTCGCGTTGATTTCGCGCGGTTTCGTTCTTTGTGTCATAGAGAATTCTATCGCAATTCACAGCTGAACCTTACCTCACCCGAGCTACTTGCATGACATAAAATGATGTGCTTCTCAAGCCCTTTAAGAAATATGAATGTGGTTGCTGTTGGTTACTTAGAGCACTTCAACTCGTCTGGTACGGCACTGCACGTTTTAGTAAACAGCTATTTCTTTTACAAAAGTCTCAAAATGTTATGTTTATTAAAGACTTAAGAGTTTGTACGTGCACATCACCTTAATAACATGCGAACCAAGCGACAAGTGATCAGTGGTGAGCTCATCGACTACGAGTAATACTAACCACTCGAAAGTTGCGACTCAATTTCAAGTTGATAGTGTTTTACGCAATTAGGGTGCCGGTGGCGAGAATCTGGCTACATGACGTAGGAATAATGTTGGATGGTCAGTAAACCAGTTAATGAATTCGATTATCACAACATTTTAAATACCTATTTCAACAATTTGCAAATTCGACCTTTGCCAGCATTATCGACTGTTTCATAGGAACCTCTAGATATTTATTAAACTTTTGTACCTCGTTAGATAGCTGATTGAATGAAGATGTCGTACCCGTAATTTGTACGCTTAATGTCATAGTAATATTTTGAGATAACTTGTGTCAAAGTGCATGTATGTAGATACATGAGTATGTAGATGATTTATGAAAATAGTTAATAAACTTCTTCCTTTAACTTATAACTGTTTGATGTTTTGGAGAACTTTGTTACATCTAAAGGTTTTTTTTTAAATTAGGTACCGAATGGAACAGCAATGAAGGCCATTCAAATTGAGAGTTAAGAGAAAAGTGATATTTAGTGACGAATTCTGGGGAATTTTCAAAAATACAATCATAAAAATTGGGTTTTCTCGAATCCCATGAGTTTTCGCCTATGCATTATGGGGTGCTTAATTGTTGCAAATGGATCCCACTGTCACGTCCTGGAAGGAATACGTCAAATTACTAGTCAGCCTGTATAAATCCTGCAACGTACTAACTCTACACTCTCCCCACGGTCATCCGTCCCATCAGCAGCGCGGTGCCTGCGTCGTCTTCGCGCACCGTAAGCCTTATCTGTATAGAATGCAGGTACCCTCCAGAACCGTTTCCTCAGGAAGGTCACAGGTGCTCCCTTCTATGTCCGCAACGAGAGTCTATACTTAGATCTCAGAATGCAGAATGCCCTTTATTTTGATACCTCATTTTTGCTATGTAGTAATGGTACTCATTTTTAAGATTCCGTAGTTCACGTCTCGGAACCCTTATAGTTTCTTCATGTCCGTCCGTCCGTCCGTCCTTGGCTTACCTTCCAAACGGTTAGTGCTAGAAAGATGAAACTTTGCATGGATATGTGTATTTACCACGTCGACAAAGTGCTAAAATAAAAGTACGAAAAATGGTTTTTTTTGGGGTACCTCTCCTACACGTAAAGTGGGGATGATTTTTTTTCTCGCGTCTACCCCATAGAGTGGGGGTATCATTAGAAAAATCTTTTAAAAACATTGAGAGGTTGCTAAGATGATTTTTTGATTTAGGTATCCGTTTGCGAGATATTCAACTTTAAAACGCATTTTTTTGTTAAAATAGGGCGCCCCCATCCCCCACTTTCCAAAAGCTAAAGGGCTGGCTCGAAAAATCTGAAAAAAATCATGATGGTAATCCATGTGATGAACTTTGAAGGAAAACTATAACGGCTTAGATAACTTTGTTAGCTCAGGTGTTATAGAGGCCTAACTTGTAAAATTCGCTTACTTGTAAAACTTCGTACAAAAATAACGAAATAATAAGTAAACATGTAAAATATTAAAAATAAATTATAAAAATTATCTATTTAAACTGTCTTATCGTTAAAACAGGATTATCGTTTAAAACAGGTTTTTGTTCTGACTCGGTTCTAGGAATTCCTTTGTTTGCACGAGAAGATCTTGCTTTATTTCTTTGTTTATTTTTGGAATGTTTACTCAATATCACACTTTTTAGTTCAGTAGTATCACACATAATTATTCACATTTTCGTTAATGTTTTTATCTAACACAAATTTATTTTATTTATATATTTAAGTATGCATTCACACGTCACGTTGCAGTATAAAACTGATTTACATCCGTCACCTCACACATCAGGTCCAGTTGAAAACCAGCTCCAGGCACTAGTTGTCTGGCATTTTTTACTGAACTGGGCCTTTTTGGCGCAGCCGTGAGGCACACTTTTCCTGCTAATTTATTACATCGGACTTCAAACTTTTTATTTAATCTTTTTTTTTTTTTATTGTGTTTGTTTATTTGATGTATGTATCTGGTGTATTGTGTGTCTTTTAGTTTGTGCCAAATAAATGCATTTTCTTTCTTTCTTTCTATTGGACATACGGAACCCTTCGTGCGCGAATCCGACTCGCACTTGGCCGGTTTTTTGTTTTTTCAAGACCTTAATATGTACGAGTTGTCGTCTTAAATCCACCATTTTGATTTATAAAAACCATAGAAATGTATAAAACAGGAGAAGTGGCAAGGGGGCGTGTATGTGTCGACGCGTCGTGAACAAAATGAGCATGTTCTAGGCAAATGGCCGTCTCCGCGAACTAGTGTGCTTTCGACCTTGATCGTGAAAAAATATAAGAATGCCGTGTTGTTCAGTGGTTTCTTGTAAAAACTTTGTAAATCATACCACACTGCCACCATACTGCAACTGCTGCTGCTGCTGCTGCTGCTGCTGCTGCTGCTGCTTACCATACTTATACATATAAATATAATTATACTACCGTTGACGTGTATATGGTGTAAAAAGCGTGGAGCACCACTTATAATTAATAAAAAAATCGCTCACATGCATTTTGAATTCAATTTAATTATTTTATCATTTTTTGTGAGCGTGTTTTTTGTTTTTATTTAAACTACATATTTTTTTTTGTTAATGTTTCAATAATATTTTCTGAGTTAGGTTCTAAATTCAAATCACATTAATGACCAGCGGGTCATAATGTTTAGATACAATATGAATGCCCGGCTAGAGCCTAGAGGTGCTAGAGGGCTTAAATGACGTGCTTTAGGTTAGATTTGCACGACATATAATTTGACGTTAGCGATCAGGTTGTGTAAAAAATAAATAAATATGTAAATAAGTTAGAAATTACTCCTTTTACGTGGGACTAAAACAAAATTGGCGAAATGTGGGTGTATGGTAAGCTCTGCCAAACACTTCAGGGAAACGAGGCGTAATATTATATTTATGTGTCATCAGGAACATTGCCGCTTGAATTCGGCCAGACTAAAATTTAAAGACGAACATCGCCGGCGACACGCTATGCTTGTTCTTTGAATATCACCAACTAGCCAAAGATAATGTCTGGACGGATTGGTGCTCAATTTTGTGGCGTGTGGATGTTGGTGAGCCGACTCACACTCATAAGTATAATTATTTAGTAAGTGACTGACGTCACAAAAAGCTCACTACCTTATCGCTGCTCGCCAGTCGAAATCGAAAGCTCGGAGTAGTGTCGGAGGAGCCGGCATTCACGGCAGACAAGGAGGCGACGGCGGCCCGCGGAGGCGAGCGGAGAGAGGACACGACACGCGCGGCGCGGCGCTCCCGGCAAGCCGGCACGGCACTAGCCGCCACCGCCAGTTCGTCGCGAGCCCTCGCTGCGGTATCTCGTGTGTCGACGCTCCGCTCACTCCGCACACGTCTAGCGCGAGTCTAGTTACGATTAGTGGTGGTCGCGGATAACGGTTTTTTTTTAACACTTAGAAAGCTATCTAAGTAATACGTCGCTAGTGAACATAGTTCGATCAGAGCGGAGTGACAGTGTCGCGGTCACCGCTCGCTGTGAGTGAGGTGCAGTGGTGCAGGCGCAGCATGGTGTGCAGCGAAGAGCCAGCGGCGCACCGGGCGCTCGGCGGTGCGGTGCGCGCGCGGTGAGGGCGCGCTCGTATGGGGCGCGCGCGCTGGCTGCTTTGCGCGGCGGCGCTCGTGTGGCTGGCGTGCGCAGCGGCGCCGGCGCGTGGCGCTTGTCCAGCGCGCGCGGCGGCGGGCTGCGCGTGCGGCGAGGGCGGTGCGCGCCTAGACTGCCGCTCCGCCGCGCTGCGCCGCCTGCCGCCGCTGCACGAGAACCTACTATCGCTGTGAGTGCACTAAGCCCAACTGCCCCAAATGAGGGTGAGGATGCTGAACTAGCATCACTAGGTCTAGCCTTCTTTCAAGCTGTGTCGTTGTATCGTTGGATGCCCATATTAATGTTAGTTAGATACAAAAAACTTAAAAGCTACGTCAGTGTGTTACAATTACCTACCTAAAACTAAGTACTAAGCTACCCAGTGGGGTAGGTAACTACAGGTAACATAGAAATGTGAAAAGTCGGGGAACAAAAATTTCACGCAGTCGAAGTTGCAGGCCGACTATTGCAATCAAAGAGATTTAATTTAATGTCTTTGATTGCAATCATTCTTGTTCGAGGAACTGGGCCTATAGCTTTTGATTCAATGACTTACAGTAGCCAGCAACATCACACAATATTAGCTCTGGTAGCGTTGCCACGTTGGATAGCAATCCAACTACTGACCAAAGTAAAATCCAGGCTCAGTCACGAGAAGTGTCCACCAACCGCTTCAAAATATTAGGTATTTTCATTTAAAAAACTTTCTTCCAAAAAAAACAACCGACTTCCAAAAAAGCACTACAATGTGAAAAATAACTGTTCGCACCACCTGCTCGTCCTGCTCGCTAACGTTAAAGTATATGTTGTGCGACTCAAACGAGTTGATAGACAAATAGACACCTCATGTATTAAAATCCATCCGGCCGTTAGGATGCTTCGAGGGTAAAAAGCATCGCGGGCCTGCGGGCGGAGAGCAACGGGTAGCTCACCGTCCGATCAGGACCAGGCCCGTGCCGGACGGCGCGTAAGTGTTCCACGCGCGCCTCAAAGAGTTGTCAGCATAATTTGAGGGGCCCCTTAGGGCCGAAGCCTGCCGGGTCAGCGGGATTGTCCGAAAGGGTTACCGCTACCCCGGAATATAAAGGGCGAAGGAAGGAACATGGGTGGGTTTTAGTCAGTAACTCCCTTCCGCTCCACCCAGAGCGTCGTCATCTGATGATTTCCCACCAGAAAAAAAAAAAAAAGGCTAAAAAGGATTCCACATTGAATGATAAACATTACCCTGTGTTTGCTATCACGTAGTCGGGTAAATAGTGTATTACATAGCTAGGTATTCTATGACTAGATATTACTGCACATAACTAGGTATTCCCCGATTATGTAACAGTTTAATAAACTACTAATTCGATAATCGCATTGGTTTTTTATACTTCGCAGTAGGTGTGAAAACTAGCTATTAGCTATTAATTTCGGAAGTCGATGTCGTTGGTTCCCATAGAATATCTATGTATGTTGCTTCCGCATTTTTGTTTTATCACTTTTTAATTGACTTAAATAAAATATACGCGTCGACTTGAGAACCTCCTCCGTTTTTTCGTCGATTAAAAAACGAGGAGGTTCTCAATTCGGATGTTTATATATATATATATTTTTTTTTTTTTTTTTTTTTTAAATGTTCATTCGGGCATAACTCCGTCATACAAAAGGCGCATTTGCAAAATTCTTTTTTTTGGTTCGAGAAGAGGTTTATTCCGAAATGGTCAAATTTAAATTTCGTAAAGATCCGATGATGAGTTTTGGAGACAGACAAGGGAACCCTTCAATAAATACCAGCAAATCAACCGCGATTGCTGCTATCACTTATGTATGCATTGTTTACCGCAATCACACAACATAACATCACGCCTGTACCCTCTAAAGGGGTACGCAGACCATCCAGGACACTGTCTCCACTGTACTGGACTCTTTCTGAAAAGCAGTCTTGAAGGTATCGCTCACCAGGCCGCCTATAGACACTTCGCCTTCCATCAGAAGTGTAAAGTGAGAATGGAGATTCCTCTGTGAACAAAATTCTTGACCACTCTTCTTCATCCCACTGTATGTGTTCGCGGGCGTATCGCAATCTCACTACTCGATGCTCTCTCTCTAGTTTGGGGCCACTCGCTGGTCTTCGGGGTTTCAGATTTGCTTCAGCAAGTCTTCTTCTCACTGTACTGTCACTCATGTAATCCCTTCGAGTCTGAAGAAGCTGTTGCTGGACTTCAACTGCATTAAGGTGGCGATTTCTTAACACAGTGGAAACAATATAACGGTCTTCTCGGGCACTAGTACATCTGGGTCTGCCATTACAAGGTCTCCTCAGATGGTTTCCAGTCTCTTCGTACCTTCGCTTCACCTTCTGGACCGTTCGTAACGTCACACCCACCATTCTTGTAGTACGACGCATGCTGATACCTAGTTCCAGAAAAGTCATGATCCTAGCACATTCTTCAGGTGAAAGAGGCATGATAAATAAAATTTATGTGCTGTTGTCTAACTTAGCTTTTGTAACAAGACTCATCGAACAAGAAAAAAATTGAAAACAGAAACAAAAAAAATGAATGGTAAAGTTGTAATTCGAAAAGGATTATTTTTGTTTTTAAAGCTTTTTCAGCCATTTCTTAAAAGAAGGTTCTCAACTATGGAGTTTTTATATACAAAATTAAACTCTTTTTCGAGTCCTTTTTATTTCGAAAGCATATTTTGTGTACATACTAATTTCAAAAGTGTGACTTAGTTTTGCAGGCCAGTGTAGTTTTCGAAATCGATAAACAATTGCCGCAGATATCGCATAGCATACATTTAAAAAAATACAGTCGAATTGAGAACCTCGTCCTTTTTGAAATCGGTTAAAAATTTATAGCCTTAGCAAATCAGGTGAAGACTTGCAGCACCTTGTAACTTCCTGTCAGGCCGCACGGGTGGTGTCGAGCTGAGAGCCTGCTCGTAGCCGCCACGTGTACCTACAACACAACAATGTTCACACGCTGTCAAACAGACCGTGGGTCTGTCACCACTCCCAGCCGTGACCTCTCGTAGTTGTAAGCTCTGATTGCGTTGATGTCTTTTATTCTATTTTTTTTTTCACACCACCTGCTTGCTAACGTCAAATTATAGTATGTCATACAAAGCTAACCTAAAGCAAGTAAGTCATTTAAACCCCGACTCTAGCCGGGCATTAATATCGTACTGAATTGCATTATGACCCGCTGGCCATTAAAGTGATTTAAATTTGGAACCTCTAAAAAAATCGTATGGAAACATTAACCAAAACAGCTTTTTATACTAGACCTGCTCGGAAAATACGTTATTACTTTTTTTTTAAATTGGGCGAAAGTACGTCATTGCTGTTGTATTCGACATTTTCAATTTTTCGTAGCCCTCTTGGATTTTCATTTTGAAAATTTGTTCCTACCCGGGGTCCCCCGACCCCACATGTTTTATTTAATAGGTAGTAGTTTTAGTTGCACTTTGTCTTTAATCATATCAAGTAGTGTTTCTATTGCGTACTGTTTGTTATTTAGAATATTGAAGTACATAAATCTTCTTGGATGTACTTGTAAACTACCAGCGTTGTAGATCTATGCTTGCAAAATCCGTTTTGGCAATCATCGAATATCTTGTATTTTTCACAAACGGAAATTATACACGTTCCCACATTGCTTTTTCAAAGACTTCAGAAGGGATTGGTATATAATGATTTGGACCTGTTTTAGCATTCTTTTTATGAATAGGTTGTATTAGAGCTTTTTTTAGTTGATTGGGGAAAATGCCTTGGTAAAGTAAGTTCGTCAGCGCATTGTCTGAGAAGAGTTGGGAGAGTTCACCTATACTATAGTTGGTGAGCGTTCACCTATACTATAGCGTGACTATTTTGTTTTTTAGGTTTTTTTAAGGTCTTGGTTAATTCTTAACCATTGACTGGGCTAAGAAACATGACATTTTCAGTGGGGTGGATCAGATGGTTGTCTCGGCGCAGTGCCGGGTGCTAGGGTGCTATTTTCCCATATGGATGCGAAGAAGTGGTTTTAACTTTACTGAATTTATATTTCGTAATGTACTGAATTATTTTGTTTTTAAGGATAGAATTTTTAAATATTTTATTTTTACAAGCTTTTATTTACTTGTCCCGATGTTTGTCTTATCGCTATATTATCAAATCTTGCAAGTTAAATTTGATCCACTTCCCGGTTACCGATTGACCTGAAATTTTGCATGCATGTGTAAATCGGACGACATGACATGGAGCTGATCTGATGATGGAACCGGAAGGTGGCCATAGGAATTCGGTAATTTAACGACACAACCCCATCGAGTTTGGACTCGTTTGATCCGCCTTGACGAGTACTTTGGTGCTAGATGGTAACCAGGGTCTGATGATGGAGCTGGAAGATGGCCATAGGAACTCGGTAATTAAATGACACAACTCCACCGAGTTTGGGCTCGTATGGTTCGTCTTGACGAGTACTTTGGTGCTAGATGGTAACCAGGGTCTGATGATGGAGCTGGAAGATGGCCAAAGGATCTCAGTAATTAAACGACATAACCCCATCGAGTTTGGGCTCGTACGATTCGTCTTAACTAGTACTTTGGTGCTAGATGGTAACCAGGGTCTGATGATGGAGCTGGAAGATGGCCGTAGGAACTCGGTAATTAAACGACACAACCCCATCGAGTTTGGGCTCGTTTGATTCTTCTTGACGAGTACTTTGGTGCTAGATGGTAACCAGGGTCTGATGATGGAGCTGGAAGATGCCCATAGGAACTCAGTAATTAAACGACATAACCCCATCGAGTTTGGGCTCGTTTGATTCTTAATATTCGTGTATGTACATTATTATCGGAAAGGATCGATTATTATCGGAAGTGTGCGCGCCACACTCGCGGACTGACGATCAATGTCACGGTAATAATATCTATACAGTATTCCAACTTCATACAAACGGACGAAGCGCGAGTTATTCCTACGCGCCTCGAACTCGACATGCGCTCGATATGCAGACAGTCGCGACTGTGCCGCAGTGACGAACGGACGGCGTGTTGTTTTTTTAACAATAACCGCGCGATTTTCTCACTAAAAATAAGTTCAAGTACATATATATGTAATATGACGAGTAGGATATATTGTGCTATTTTTGGTTGCATGAATTCGTCGAACAATTTTTAATTAAGCTTTATACTAGAATGCGGATTTTTTATACTTTAAAATTTAATAATAAAGCATTTCTTACGTCTCAGTCGAGGCTCAAATATTTTTCGGTCGCAAATTTATAAGACCGATTTGTTATTCAAACATAAACATGTTTTTTTTTTTAATTATGAACACTTCCTATTCAATTCACAAAGTTTTTTAATTGTTTATAAAAAAGTATATTTACAATATCAAAACTAAATGGAACACAAAGTAGGCAAATGTAATTAAAATGCTGGAGGTGAGCAGCCCTATCGCATGTGTACGTACCGCGCGGCTGTAGGCATTTATTTCAAAGATATGGCCGAGTTACAATACTGTATAGATAATATTACCGTGTCGTGGCGGCTCACGCGCTGTGTCAGCAGCTCACACGCCATCAATCACCCCCGATGTGCCGGCTCGGCGCGCGCGTGACGTCACCCGCCGCACTACACGCTCCGCTCGTAAATAACATCAGCTTTATGTTACGATTCAATTACGACGCCATAAATTACATTATCTGAGAGAACTCGGCGGGCGTCTCGTTTTCATAAATAAATTCTAATCATTTTTAGACTTTAGTCAGCCCGTTATAAATATACATTTATAAGTTGGCCTTACTACGTTTCTTAATTAAAACATCGTCGTTCGTTGACCTGTGCGGGCGGGCACCTTCGTTGCTATAAAATATCATCCAACGCCTCGTGAAGCTTTTTTATTTGACTCTAAAATATAGACACCGTTTAGTCATAGATACTTCCGGAAGCAGTTAAAATAAGCTGAGTGTCGCCGCAGATGTGGAAAATGGTCACCGTGTGCACGTCGTTGAGACGGTGACCCGCGCGCGGTGCTCGGGAGCTGTGGCGGCTCTATTCCACGCTATTTATAGACTGAATGCGAGGACGAGGGCAATTAGTTGCAGGGCCCCGGGAGCTACTGCCTGTCGCGTCCCAGTCACTCCGCCTCCCCCCCCCCCCCCCATCCCGCCCGGCACCGCGGAGGGCGGAGGGCAGAGGACGTGCGGTGCATCGCTGCACTCATACATATAGAACAACGCTCGATCCAATGCGTGTTATTGATGTTTCCCGGAACACAGCCCCGCAGCCCCGCAGCCCCGCAGCCGGACGTGGCCCCTCCTGCCCCCCGCTCCCACGTGGAACATGTCTGCATTACTACTGAACTTGTATGTAAACCTGCCCGACCTGCCCACCTGCCCTGCGCCAAGGTAATCTCGGAGGTGATTTGGCTTACTGTGGAAAGTGTGCTACAGGTGCCGATTCCCTTATTCACAAACTAAACTAAAGAACAATGGGTAATTTTGTTTGGAACCCGTACCCACCTTGTAGCATTTTAGACTAGGTATCATTTAGAAGAGGCTTAAGTGAACAACTAAAAAATTAATGACGAATGAATGAATGAATGAATGGGAGACCAAAGTTATGATCACTTTTATTTTGCATTTTCAATCTATGTAGTGTTATAATAATTATTTTATGGGCCTTATGCCTAACCAGTCGTTCGGTTTTATAGAGAGAGACTGACCCAGCTTCCTAAGGTTTGCTTTTTGCTACGGAAAACATTAATTAAAACGCCATCAATTCAATTAAGTGCAGTTTATTTATTTAATGCATTACGAAAGTCATGTATAATTCGCACGTCTTGTCGAGTCAAATCCACATCGAAGGGTCGCTTCTCGAAGTTGTGAAGGATTATGTCTAACTAGGGCAAATAATCCAGTTCGGTAGACACAACTTTGAGAAAGAAGCCGAAAGAAGGATTCAGTTGGGTTGGGCAGCATTTTGAAAATTCCGTCAAGTCTTCTCGTCGCCTATCCCACAGTGTTTGAAGGCTAAGGTCTTCAACCAGTGCGTCCTACCCGTCATGAGATATGGCGCCGAAACGTGGACACTGACGGTTGGGCTGGTTCACAAATTCAAGGTCGCTCAGCGCGCTATGGAGCGAGTTATGCTTGGAGTTTCTTTGAAGGATAAAATCAGGAATGACATTATCCGGAAAAGAACCGGAGTTACCGACATAGCTTGCAGAGTAAGCAAACTGAAGTGGCAGTGGGCTGGCCATGTTTGTCAAAGGACCGATAGCCGGTGGAGCAAACGAGTCCTGGAGTGGAGACCGCGTATCGGCAAGCGTAGTGTGGGACGCTCTCCAGCTAGGTAGACGGACGACCTTAACAAGGTTGCTGGGACGGACTGGATGCGGAAGGCGGAGGACAGGGCGTTGTGGCGCAGCCTGGGAGAGGCCTATGTCCAGCAGCGGATAGGCTGAGTTGGTTGTTCATTTATTAAGGTACACAAAGTAAACCTAATTTCTGAATTGTATTGTTGCTCTCAATTATTATTTCATCCCAAGCATTTGCCGAACCTACGAAGTTATCTAGGTGCCGGCCAAAACCTAAGTACCATATAATGCTAACAGTATGAGCACAGGCACCTAGAGTTCTCATACCTATCATGCAGGAGCAGTAATAGGCTTTGATTGCTCCTCTGCCTTGGACATTCCTTTGGATTAAACGATACGTGTAGTACATATTATTCGAAATGTGCCTGGATAAATAATACGGCCTCTTAATAAGGAGCAGTTTTCCGTTGGTAGCCCGTATTGTGACATGTTAGGGCTGGGACTACATAATTGCCCAGTTCATTCGGAACATTTGGTCTTTGAGATATTATCTTTATAAAGTTCGGTCCAGGATAAAAATAAGTAGATGAATAATATCAGTGTATAGTAAGCAATACACTGAAATCCGTCGTGAAGGCTGAGGTTGACAGTTGCTGATTGTCTTTACTTATTATTGCTTCCCCGGGTCTCAAGGCGCTTGTAATTCGAATAACAAATTGACAAATTGCGAAAACGCGATCGTTGAATGGCGGGTGGGATGAATTCACAAAGGGTTTTCAGCATATTTCAACGTCGAATAACTTTTTCTCCCGTGAGCTGTCGCGAACAGGGTTATCGCCATACAAAATATAAAAAGACCTTTATAAGTATTTTAAAAAGACCTTTCGAATGGTACGCACGGCTACACATCAAGCTATACAAAACCAGTATAAGCTGCCTTCTGATTGTACGAAAAACCTATACAATGCGAGGTCAGCTAAAACTGGAAATGCATAGCTTGATGTGTAGCCGTGTGTACTAGTCTCAATTTGCTACAAGGTGGGTACGTTTTGTGCCATGTTCTTTTTAAGTTCAGTGCATCTTTTTCTTTCTATTTCATTAAAGTTAGTTTGTGAACAAGGGAATCGGCGCCAAGGTTAAAATTTGCACGTAGTTTACCAATACGATCTAATAGTCAAGACAAAAAGTTGAATATTCGTGTATGTACATTATTATCGGAAAGGATCGATTATTATCGGAAGTGTGCGCGCCACACTCGCGGACTGACGATCAATGTCACGGTAATAATATCTATACAGTATTCCAACTTCATACAAACGGACGAAGCGCGAGTTATTCCTACGCGCCTCGAACTCGACATGCGCTCGATATGCAGACAGTCGCGACTGTGCCGCAGTGACGAACGGACGGCGTGTTGTTTTTTTTTAACAATAACCGCGCGATTTTTTCACTAAAAATAAGTTCCAAGTACATATTTAATATGACGAGTAGGATATATTGTGCTGTGTTTGGTTGCATGAATTCGCCAAACAATTTTTAATTAAGCTTTATATTGGAATGCGGATTTTTTAAATTTTAAAATTTAATAATAAAGCATTTCGTACGTCTCAGTCGAGGCGAAAATATTTTTCGGTCACAAATTTATAAGACCGATTTGTTATTCAAACATAAACATGGTTTTTAAATTAAATCTACCAATCAAAAAACAACACGCATTTTTATAAACAGAACATTTTTACGAACAGGAAGTGTTCAATAAAAATGTGTGTTGTTTTCAATTCACAAAGTATTTTATTAGTTTATATAAAAAAAAGGATATTTACGATCACAAAACTAAATCGAAACACAAAGTAGGCAAATATAATAAAAATGCTGGAGGCGGGCAGCCCTATCGCATGTTTACGTACCGCGCGGCTGTAGGCATTTATTTCAAAGATACGGCCGAGTTACAATACTGTATGGATAATATTTATTACCGTGTCAATGTGCTCGAGTCATCAAGTGCCGAACTAGCGGCTACCGGCGCCCGGGCAATCGTATCTCATCGACTGATAAACAAAAGACATGACGTATTTGGGAAAATCAAGTGTATCCAAGTTTAAAAATAATTTTCATCCCACCTGCTCGCTAACGTCAAATTATGTCTAGTATGTATCATGCAAACAAATGTTCTAGGGCTCTCGTGCGCAGCGAAGGGTTCTGAATTAACTCCTGAGCGAAGCGATCCTGAGAGGAGTGAGGGATTCAAGCACGCCCAAGCTTCGTTTTGGGCTTGGGCGGGCCGTTAGGATGCCTCGAGGGTAAAATGAATTCCACATACAAAGATACATAGAAACATAACCCTGTCCTGTCACGTAGTCCGGTAAATAGTGTATGACACTGCTCATAACTAGGTATTCCCGGGTTATGTAACAGTTTCATAAACTACTAATTCGATAATCGAATTTGTTTTTATTACCTCGCAGTGGGTGCGAAAACTAGAGTATTTTCCTCGGGGATAAAGGTGTCTTCGTCTGGGGCGAGCTTGAATCCCTCGCTGCACTCAGGATTCTAGTATTAACTCCCTCGCTTCGCTCAGGAGTTAACTCAGAGCTCCCTGGCTGCGCTCGAGAGCCCTAGGATCCTTCATTGCGTTCAGGATTCAAAATAGCGCCCGCAACATTAAGACACTGCTTTATCCCCTTAAAGAATAATTCAGTAAACGACAGCGTAGTGACGATACCGCTGTGCGATACCAGCTGGCTAGCTGTTTGTACTCTTGCCTGTAGAAAGTGTTGTGTTGGGCTTGTGTTCTAATCACTTGACAAGCCATGCGAGATGGGATTTCCCATCGACAAAAATGAAACGTTCTTCTTAAATCCTTCCTTTCAGTGCTCACCTGTGTGAACATGTCAACGTTGTAGAGCCAGCGCTCTTGGCTGTGCGTTGTTTGCCAGTGAATTTGAGATTTTTATGTAGTAGAAGGAGATTCGTCCAGTGAGGGTGTTGTAAGCTTGAGTTCATTCGGAGGTCGGCCTCCGCAGTGAGCAGCTAGTGCGAGAGTGAGGGCCTGCCTGCTTGTTTGGGCGAGTCGTAACGCACCAACACTCCCAGTGTTGTGAGCACTGAGCGGTCGTTACATTAATCGCACGTCGAGCGACTATGGCTCAGTACACACACTGATATTAGTTTGTTTTGTTTTCGTTAGCGAAAAGCACTCGCCGCTGGCGCTGCATGCCGCGCACGACCGACACTGTGATATTCACATATTATGCTTCAATCACACGAATGCCTCAAAGCTTGGCACTGCAGCAGGAATGTTGGCACAATCGAAGAGAGGCCTATACCCGACGGTGGGTGTAGTTAGGCTGTAGATGAACAATGATGTATGTAGCTTTGTATGTGATGGCAAGTGGCGTGGTGCAGTGTTTGGAGCGGCGGAGCGGGGCGCGCGGTGACGGTGACGCAAGCGCGCGAGGTCGCCGGGCACCTGGCCGCGCACGCCGCCGCCGCGCCGTCCTCGTGTGCACAGCGATGCAAATGTGACACAAGCACAACACAAACAAACAATATACGAGCTCAAAAGTCTATGATCATACCTATGTATGTATATGATCTGATGTCCAGTCTCAGTTGTGTTTCAACCAAATAGCAATCATGTAACCAATCAACTAACTCAAGTCATAGGACTCATAGGGTCAAAACGCGCACTCCTCGCATCACCTGGCAGTTCATCCTAAACCGAGGTCCGTACCCCACAGGGGTGCCCTTAGCGTGTAGTTGCTTAGTTCTTAAATTTTTTGAAGCCCTGGAGGCCTTAATTTCTTGAGGCAATGACAGGCAAGCCCGGTTAAGCAGACGACGACCTCCTAGGTTAAACTGCGAGATGCCAAACCAAAAAAAGACACCTTTGGTAGAGACGTGACGAGCGCGTCTTCTATCCTGACAAAGTCATCAAGTTTTCGTGTGCGCTTGGGTCATTTTCGTTGTGAAATTATTGTCGTAAATGATAAGAGCCTAAGAGAGAGTCCATCGCAGTTTTGCTTCCTCCCTACGCTAAACTTTGCACCAGAAACGTAACATCTTTTTCAATAATATTTTAAAGTATGGGCTATGGAAGCAGTATCCCCGTCATAAAAACTCCCAAAGCAACGAGCTTACTGAATCGGGGTGAAGGTTGCGGCCAGAAAAAACCGGTACTTGTCCGTGTTCGTGAATTGGATGACAGGCCATATTAAAGATGCATTGATGTCGGCATGCGTAGCGAGCAGTCGTGCGAGTGCAGCGCTGTACAGCGCGCGGCCCACTCACCGGCGGGCCGAGGTCGTGCGCACCACCCGCGCCCGCCAGCGGCTCCCGATACGTCATATATGCAGTTCAGCCATACGCGGACGCGTATAGCCAACTGGACTCGTCATATTCCGGTCAAAGGTGAACGTAGAGAGGGATTCACGGCGCGCGGCGCGGCGGTTTGTAAGTTTACATCGAGGATAACGAGGTGTTATTTATCGGGTAACGCCAGCGGCGATATTACTTCATGCGAGGTGGCGGCGGCTGGTGAGGGCGCGTGACTCGCGGTGGGCGCTCGGAGCGGGCGATGCCCCGGCGCGCTGCGCTGCGCCCGAGCCCACGAGCACGGCTATCGACTCGACGCACCCGTCTGTGACAGTCGCATGTCGCTCCGCTGTGTCAGCACTGCATCCGCACTTCCTTCCATTAACTGCCGAGCAGTTTAAGCAAATTGTTTAAAGGGAAGGCAAGTTTCGATAGCCGAAACTTATACCGTATCGTTGGCGTCGGTCAACATTCGGTGGTGGGAGGGCTTGTCCTGCACGCTCCAACATCAGACACGAAAGGAAGCAGATGTTAGAGACTGACTCAATAGAATACTAGAAAATAAAATGACAAGATTGTTTTGCTTTCTTATTGTTGTACGAATCCAATTTAGATCATGGTTGTCCCAGTAGACCCTTTGTCGTCAGCATTCCGGCCACAACGTGACGCGCTCCCGGCCTGCCGCCGCGGCATTGTGAATGAGTAGGCGAGGGAGGCGCTGCGTGGGGTGAGGCAGGGGAGTGAGGGGGGTCGTGTCGGCGACCGCGGCCGCGATGATGGATGGCGCCAATAACGAGCTACGCGAAGGTCGTTATCGGCTCCCTGGGCTCCACCGCACGGCGCGCGCCTCTTGCGCCAGCCACCTACACGGTACACACTCGCTACCTACGATATGCGACACACTGGCTACTTCCCAGACACGTTATCTGAGGTCTCTGGGGCAACACTAGCACACTTGCGCCTCGACAGGTAGGAGTAGCGGAGTGATGCACTTCGGCGTCCTTGGGCGACAAATAGCGCTGTCTGTCACAGGGCTGTATCTTTTAAACCGTAATAGTACGAGTAGACACTTCAAATATTCACAGAGTGTGTACTAATAACTAAGAAGGCCGCTTTAGCAACAAATAATTAAAAAAAAACTGCAGTCGTGTGACGAAGTTCCTTACGCGATGCTCGCACGCACACACACTCGAGCGAGTATATACAAGCACACACACTCGTGCGAGTATATAATAGAAAGAGACGTAGAGAGTAATTGTTAATTTAATACGCGTTGTTAATAAAGTCATCTAGTATACATTTTAGAAGCTCTCATAAAGTGTCGCCATCTTGGATTTTCATTTTGACCTCACTAATGGCTTCAGCACCCTCAAAAACCATGAAAACTATCTATAGTTCTAAGAGAAAGTCGTATGGAGGAGACATGACGCTCTTCATTACCTGACAATTTCTACCAGTTGTTACCACTACCGCAAGCCGCGGTAAAGTACTTCGGTCCAATGAAATAATTGTAGTAGTGTGGAGGGTGCCCACGCGGCCCTATAGTCATGCCTATGCCGTCTATACTTGTATGTCACGCGACTTCGGGAAACATTGGCTTCTAAGACACAGGCTTCTTCCCGTGTTGCTGTGAAGCGCTACAAGGTTGCTGTGCAACGTGGCGCACGTGGCGGGTTTCGTTCAAGTGGCATTTAACGCAGAAGGACATCACGCCTCCTACCTAATACCTCGTTTGTCAAAATTAACAGATGAACATACATACATAGCCTGTTAAATACATAACCCTCATTTGACTTCGCCGTAGTCGGGTAAAAATGAAGGTAAACTATGAAAGTTTGGTTGGTATGTTTCAGAAGTACGGAATCTTTAGTGCCCGAGATCGACTCGCACTTAACCGGTTTTTATTTATCACGTGGACTTTCCTCCGACCGGCGGGGTAACTGCGTAAGACACTAACAGTAGCAACGGGTTTCATTTTGACAGTTCAACAACATTCATTGCGGTATTTACGTTGTTGAGCAGACACATTTTTCGAATATATGGACCAATGGATTAGCAATATTCTTCAAAATGATTCAGATTGTGATTGTTAGTATGTTACGCAATAAGGGTGGCGAGTTGCCGACCCGTCGCGCTTCGCATCGCGTCGCTTTTACTTCGTTTTCGCTTAGCGTTCTTTCTTCTTTCTGACTTGTTTTCTTTCTGCTCAGAGTCGTAGCGTGATGTTAGATAGTTGTAGCGTGATGTTAGATAGTCGTAGCGTGATGTTAGATAGTCGTAGCGTGATGTTAGATAGTCGTAGCGTGATGTTAGATAGTCGTAGCGTGATGTTAGATAGTCGTAGCGTGATGTTAGATAGTCGTAGCGTGATGTTAGATAGTCGTAGCGTGATGTTAGATAGTCGTAGCGTGGTGTTAGATAGCCTTCCTCAAGAATTGGGCTATCAAATGCAAAAATTATTTTTCATATCAGACTGGTTCACTGGCAGATGATGACTGGTTCACTGGTAGTTCCAGAAATTAGTGCGTTCAAACAAACAAACTCTTCAGCTTTATTATTATTATTTCGTTTATTTATTTACTTATCTCTTATTATATTTTAAAATATTTTTTAAATATAAAAGTTCCATTAGGTAAAAAAAACATTTAAAAATATAAAAAAAATAGTGATCCACCGATATCGGGAGCAGGGTCCAATTATTATTATTATTGTTACCTCAACTTGAGATAGTTAGAATCAATCGTAAACCAGAATTACGAAAATGAGAAGGATCGAAGTATTTCTGACATCAAACGACCAAAACCAATAGTTCAAATCAATAGAACGATATCCATGTTTGGGCCCTTCTTCTCAGACTAGTCAGATAGGAAACGCCGACCTCGTCTAGTTTTTAAAATATGATTGACTTGTAAAAGTGTTTGCACGAACCTACTTACAAAATAAAATCATTTATCAACCATTTTAACAATTTTCATCACCCAATGACAATACCGACAATGTTATCAATCCGCGTAAAGTCTTAACACCGCGATTCAAATAAATGACGTATTTGCACAACGCCATAATGGATACTCGTAAAACGTGTGCACAAAGCATGTGCAGAGCGGTATGATTGGTATGAATTAAAGTTGTATTCGTGAATGTTTTAGCGGCATTTTGCGTTTTAGTAATTTTATATTATATCCGCAACTGCATATATGACCAATTGACATAAAGGGCAAATCTTATCTCTATAATGTCCTAGTGATCATAAAATAATTTATTTTGCTAAGAATTCATATTTAAAAATTATATTTTCATCCAAACGTATGTCAAAAAATACTTTTCTTAAACATAAAAGAAATATTAAATATAAAAGACAGAAATATGGTGTCGCGGACTTTTTCTAGAACTATTTAACCCAGACCAGATTGCCATAGATTGTTTTTAGTTATATGCAACTGTTAAAGACAGCGCATATAAATAATTCTGTTTTAAGAGGTATTTCTTTCCTACTTACTAGACAAAAGTTGTGATAGCTCAGCTAAAATGCATGATGTAATCATAATTGATAGCCCACAGGCCCATATCTACAGCACTCACATATAATGTAGCTTTCTAGCAGAACACATTTTTAGAGGAGACTAGCTGCGCTCCGCGGTTTCACCCGCATAAGTTTCGATCCCGTGGGAATATCGGGATAAAAGTATTCTATATGTATGTTAATCCTGGTTATATGTATACCAAATTTCTGTGCGCCAAATTTCATCCAGATCCGTTCAGTAGTCTTTGCGTGAAAGAGTAACAAAGATCCATCCATCCATACAAACTTTCACGTTTATAATATTATACATATAGTAGGATTACCCCCTCCATACATACTAACAAACAAACAAACTTTTACCTCTATATAATATTAGTACAGAAGACTAGTTGACCCGGCGAACTTCGTGCCGCCTCAGAATCAATATGCTAGGGGAGTTCAGAGGGTTTTTGGACAAGCAATGCAGGCGAAAAGTTGATAGCTGAGTAAGTGCGGTTTGATGAGAGAACACCGAAAATATATTTGAACTTACTTCCCAGAATTTGATACTTAACTTATTAACGCGACATCGAACGGTGCAATAACACTGGATGTGGTTTTTTTTAATCTACGATTTCGAGTCCTAGCTAGAGCAATTGATTTTTCAAAAATCTAATAACTGAATGAACCGTGACTCCTATAAGTATTTTTCGGATTTTTACCTATAGTTTCGGTCATCCGCACTGACTTGAAACATTCATTCTGTATAAACAGAGGAATTGATAACACCTCAGTTAGAAATAAATTTGTATCGCATGATCTTTCATCTGATCTAGGCCGGCGTAAACAGAAGTGTTAAACAAAACGAACTACACTGAGAATTCGAGGCGATATCAGTAGGTATCGAGCGCAGAGGCACGGTAATATTATCCACACAGTATTGTAACTCGGCCGTATCTTTGAAATAAATGCCTACAGCCGCGCGGTACGTAAACATGCGATAGGGCTGCCCGCCTCCAGCATTTTAATTACATCAGCCTACCTTTTTTTTTCCGTATGGTAAATCATCGTATGACCGCTCCCTCTCTGGGTGGAGCGGAAGGGAGTGTCAGACTCTTACTGACTAAAACCCACCCATGTTCCTTCCTTCGCCCTTTATGTTCCGGGGCAGCGGTAACCCTTTCGGACAATCCCGCTGACCCGGCAGGCTTCGGCCCTAAGGGGCCCCTCTGATTATGCTGACATCTCTTTGAGGCGCGCGTGGAACACTTACGCGCCGTCCGGCACGGGCCTGGTCCTGATCGGGCGGTGAGCTACCCATTGCTCTCCGCCCGCAGGCCCGCGCCTACGGTGGCCGGGAGTCGTCACGCAGCTCCCGACGCCCGGAGCGTCTCCCGCGGCGGCTGGGACGGGAGGCTCTCTCCCTCATCCGTCCCTCCACCTCCTTCGCTAGCATGACTGCTTCGCAGAAGGAGGCGACTGCCTCCCACTCCCTCTCGCCCCGGACCATGGTTTGCACCAGGGCCGGGCGCGAGAGGCCGCCGCCGCTGCCGATCGCCTCTACGAGGACACGGCGGTGCTCCGCCCAAGCGGGGCAGACCTCCACCGTGTGCTCCACTGTGTCCTCTGGGCGATCCTGGCAATGGTGACACCCGGGCGTTTCCTCCCGCCTAATGATGTGCAGGAACCTCCCGAAACTTCCGTGTCCGGTGAGGACCTGCGTCAGGCGGTAGGTGAGGGCGCCGTGACGCCTCTCTAGCCACTCCTCAAAGAGGTGTCTTATCGCGGCGTGCCCTGCGCTGGGTTGCGACAGTCGCTCTTTCCATGTCGCCATGAGATCGAGCCGGAGATCTGTCCGCTCCGCCGCAATTTGCCGCGGTAGCGGACTTTCCCCCCGGCGTAGTGCATCCGCGCGCCACTCATACAGGCACATTAGCCTACTTTGTGTTTCCATTTAGTTTTGTGATTGTAAATATACTTTTTTTATATATACTAATAAAATACTTTGTGAATTGAATAGGAAGTGTTCAATAAAAATGCGTGGTGTTTTTTGATTAGTAGATTTAATTTAAAAACCATGTTTATGTTTGAATAACAAATCGGTCTTATAAATTTGCGACCGAAAAATATTTACGTCTCGACTCAGACGTACGAAATGCTTTATTATTAAATTTTAAAATTTAAAAAATCCGCGTTCCAATTTAAAGCTTAATTAAAAATTGTTTGGCGAATTCATGCAACCAAACACAGCACAATATATCCTACTCGTCATATTAAATATGTACTTGGAACTTATTTTTAGTGAAAAAATCGCGCGGTTATTGTTAAAAAAACAACACACCGTCCGTTCGTCAATGCGGCACAATCGCGACTGTCTACATGTCGAGCGCATGTCGAGTTCGAGGCGCGTAGGCATAACTCGCGCTTCGTCCGTTTGTATGAAGTTGGAATACTGTATAGATAATATTACCGTGGCAGAGGTTCGTAGTTACAATAAAACCTTGAATAGAAAAGTGTTACGACGTAAACAAGTCGTTAGTTCAATATTTTCGTTAATTTTAGTAAGTATAACTTCATCTTTGCCAACTTTATCAAACAATTGACGGGCATCTCTCAATATTTATTTAAATGTTGATAGCTCGTTGGGTAGCCCATAGTATAAGATGTTTTTCAAATAATTGGTTTGCTTACGGCCAGTTTCTTCATCAACAACTAAAGTCAATCAATATTGACTTTTACTTGACCTTTACTGATACTAAGGCAAATGTGTTTCTTAATTCAAGTAACAGCTAAAGTAAAAGTTAAAAGAGTTGCCATTACACAAACGTCGTAATTTCCCCAAAAATCGTGGGGAGCTTTTTATACACATGGCAGCATCACAATACATATTAACATCAGTCAATTGGTGCCAAATGTCAAAGTGAAAGTTCTTCCTCGAGTTCTTTCGTAACACAGCTTGGTAAATTCCAACGTCTGTACTGTTTTTATTGAAATTAGATTGAAATATTGTATGTCATTGAATATGGAATTTATTGGAGTTAATGAAAAAATGTGCAGATAAACTACTGATGAAATGTTAAAATAATTAATTAATTTGTTTGTTTTATGATCTTAATTAAGGTCTTGATTTTAATCGATATTAATTAGAGGATGTTAAAGATTTCAATGAATTTAAGGATAATTGATTTATATTATGAATTTATTTTACAATTTGATTTTATGCAATTCAATTATTATTATTCAATTATTTAATTTAGTTATCACACATTAACTAATAGTATTTTATTCTTTGGTTACTAAAATAATGTTTAAGTATAGTAAGATAGATGTAGCGTGCGGGGATCTCCAGGAAAACTTCCAGTCTTTTTAAATGATTTATTAATTTTTACACCTTAAAGAACACCTTTCTCATATTCGTCCATTCGCCATCTTCCCTTTTTGTTTTTCACCTTTCACTCGTTCGATCACTCATCCAATCATTCGTTCAGAAACATGCTTTTGTAACGTTTAGGAATCGAATGTTTACTTATACAGCCTACTTAATTTAATCCTAAATAGATATGGATCACTGTGTCTGACTTAAATAAATAAATAAAATGTAACTAGACTAATGACAACTTAACATTTTTAGTTGACTGTTTTAAATACCACGTAATATTAGATGTTTGGTTTAAGTTTATGTGCATAGTGCTTTTTCATTTTATTATAATTATATTTGTTACAAAAGATCCCCAAACGTCTTTTAGGTGATCGGTGTTTTAAATTACCATGTGTTAACCTACAACGGTACAACTTTGCCAAAATGTCAATTGCTTAACAAGCAATAAAAATTAGGGGCAAAAGTAACAGAAAAAGCAACAGCTGAAATTGTACTTTGACTTTGTGACGTTACTTTGGCTGTTACTATTGATGAAGAAACTTCGTAAGAAGAACTTTCACTTTGACATTTGGACCACTTGACAGTAAAATTGTGGTGCTGCCATGTGTATAAAAAGCTCCCTACGATTTTTTGGGGAAATTACGACGTTTGTGTAGTGGCAACTCCTTTAACTTTTAGTTTAGCTGTTACTTGAATGAAGAAACACATCCGCCGTAGTGTCAGTAAAGGTCAAGTAAAAGTCAATACTTTTACTGATTAATTTAGTTGTTGACGAAGAAACTGGCCTTAGAGATAAATTCAAAATTATAACGGTTTACTAATGATAAGCATAAAATAAATTATCATAATTTACATTGGCATAACGAAATTCAGCATAATAATCACTACGCGTAATATTTTTAGGCATAAATGTTTTGCCATAATGCTTTTTTTTTCCGGTTGGGAAATCATCGAATGACCCCTCCCGCTCTGGGTGGAGCGGAAGGGAGTGTCAGACTCTTACTGACTAAAACTCACCCATGTGACTCACCCTTTGCCCTCTAAGTTCCGGGGTAGCGGTAACCCTTTCGGACAATCCCGCTGACTCGGCAGGCTTCGGCCCTAAGGGGCCCCCTCAGATTATGCTGACAACTCTTTGAGGCGCGCGTGGAACACTTACGCGCCGTCCGGCACGGGCCTGGTCCTGATCGGACGGTGAGCTACCCATTGCTCTCCGCCCGCAGGCCCGCTTGCCATAAATACTGCTAGCATAATAATAATGAAGCATAATGTTAAAAACGCATTCTAACCCAAACCACAACACCAATAAATAATAGAGGGGATCTGGCGCTCGGCGGCCGCTGCCGCGGCACGCTCGCTTCACTCGCTCGCCTTCGCGCGTTCTAACCTAACCTAACCCATATGATTCGATAACAGTAGTAAATATCAGGAAACATCATACCCATGTTGACCATGTCGCCAAAAAAGCGTCCAAAGCCCTGGGATTATCCGTAATGCCAGTTCATTCAATAAAATGAAAACACTGAAAATTTTGTATTGTGCTTACGTCCGCAGTCATCTCGATTATGGTAGTCAAATTTGGAATCCGAACTACGCAGTGCATTCAGACAGATTGGAACGAATACAAAGGAAATTCACGAGATGCTTTGGTTATAAATTTCAAATCCCTTATTTGAGTTACAATGAACGATGCGCTCGATTCCACTTACTTTCACTTGTAGTTCGGAGAAATATATCTGACGTTCGGTTCCTAGTTAAAATAGCACAATCAAGGATTGATTGTCCTGAACTTCTTTCTAAGCTGTCTCTTAATGTTCCACCTCGACATTCTCGTTTGAGAAATCTCATTCATGCTCCTTACGCTCGCACAGTTTACCGTAGCAATTCTTATATGGTTCGCTCAGTCAAAGTTTTTAACCAAATTGTTAAGAATAAGCACCCTTCAATCGATTTGTTTGCAAGCAGCTTAGCGTCCATTACTACTGTCTTATCTAAGCAGCAGTATAATATTGTTTCTGATGCACTCTGACAGCGGCTGCGCATATATGGCAGATGCATGTGCCGCTGCTGTTGGAGTATGTGCCGTTACTGGTATTTAATTTAATTTATTAGTTCAGTAATTTAATTTATAATTTAAGTAAGACAATTTTGAAAATGTGTTCAACAATACTCTAATTACTAACTGTGGAGGCTTGTAAATAGCTTGTCGTTTATTACCTCACTACTACTTCTGTATTTAATAGCTGTAAGCCACCCAAAGACAATAAAATAAAATAATTGTATGCCTAAATACTATTATGGTAAATGCCTTTAAAATTTATGCAACTCCAATTTAGACTAAATGATAGTTATGCTAACCTTTGCATTATGCCAAAGTATTATTATGCTAATAAAAGTTATGCGAAAACGTTATGCCAAACTATATTATGAACTATATTATTCCTTAAAATTTTAAGCCACCGGGGGTATTACAGCAGAACGGTTCTCTGCCTTTTCGCCGAAAATTGTTTGCCAGATTTTCACTTGCCAACCAACGTTTCGCAGAATTTTATTTCGCCGAATAATCATTTGCCAACTTATCATATAATTTTGTTTTATTTCCCAACCTCACAGTTACCAACTGTACGATTGGTCTGCTTTTCATAATGACACTGTTTAAAATGCCAACTTTTAAGTAGCAGAATGTTTTAGTTTGCGTAATATTCATTTAGTTGTTTATTGTTTACCAAATCTAGTTGGGTCAAGAACACGGTATTAATCTTGCACCAAAAGTATGTGTGTTAGATTTCGAAAAAGCTGCAATACTGAGTCTTCGATCAAATTTTAAAGAAATTTATTTACAAGGATGCCATTTTCATTTGGGACAAATTATATACAGGTAGTTATTGTTATTAATTATTTTTTTTTACTTTATCTTTAATGTGACCTAACCTAACTTAACTGTTTCCTTTTACAAAAGCGATTCGCTTCTGGCACATCGCCGGCCGCTGCCGCGGCACGCTCGCTTCGCTCGCTCGGCTCGTGCGTTGTTTGTCATACTCTAACCTAACCTATCGTAACCTTAGACTTCTGTTGCATACTTATTAAAAAAATCTTATTTGTTTTAAGCAAGTTCAAGACCAGGGTTTCAGTGTTTGTTAGCACTCAGTTTTCTGGAGGAATCTGAAATATACGTATATTTCAACAGCATCTGGAACTGTTACACTGACAAAACGTCATTCGTCTAATACTTGTGTGGCCTAGTGAAATGGTTGACAAATGATAAATGTCCCAAACGTTTTGTGTCATTATAATAATCGGCTTAACAATAATTCTACCAAATGAAACGTTGTCAAACAAAAATTTGCTAATCGTTAGTTGTCAAAGTGAAACATCGGCGAAACGTTGGTTGGCAAGTGATAATCTGGCAAACAATTTTCTGCGAAAAGGCAGGACACCCCACAGAACAGATAAAATTTATCTGTTCTGTGGGTATTACATACCAATTATAACCGCCTCTGGGTACTTTGTGAATCAACGAAATTTCGTCATATTTTCCAAAAGGCTCCATCAATCTGTCAGATATTTATATATTCACTATCAGGACATGTGACACTATTGCACAAAAAAACTTATATTCGCCCTGAATATCCTTTTAAAAATTAACCAAATCTGAATGTTCAAAGTCGTCAGATTTAGGGAAAGCCCACAATTTCTTCATCAGACATACCTATTTAAGTCATTATGGGTTAGGCCGCACACGATCATACCAAAATCAACGGCTACGAAAACTTTATTTTTGGGCCTTTTTTGAAATCTGAGAGAGGGCTCCTGACCACACGAAAATATATTTGAGAAGTTTCTGATGGAGCCCCCATCAGAAACTTCTCAAATATATTTTCGTGTTCGCACTTACTCAGCTATCAATATGCTTGCTCAAAGCCCTCTGGGCTCCCCCAAGACCAATAAGAACGAATGTATGAAAATAAATTATCTTCAATTTTTTTTTCGTGACTTTTTCCCATTTTTTAATACTTAGTTATGCTATTTTTTTTTTCTTTTTTAAACGTTGCCCCACACTAGGAATTCCTCCTGTATCGTGGGTGCGTTTACAAACATTTAAACTCACTTACACAAACAGCCAGACCCGGAACAACTACTTGTAGGTCATACAAATATTTGTTCCGTGCGGGAATCGAACCCACGACACGCAGCGCAGCAGTCAACCATTTAACCACTGCGCCAACCATGCCGTCGTATTTAGGGCGGAGACAAATCCAACAAATCAAGATCATACAAATCGGTCCAGCCGTTCTTGTTTTATTTAGGTAAGGTTGTAAGATTCAGAACCGAAATGGCTTCAAAGGAACCCCACGAAGTGGTGGTGCGAAGTCCGCCGCTTGTTTGTGTGTTTGTTTGTCTTTTGCTAATTGTAGCAAACATTAATATGACGTGTCAGTTGATAGATTTCCCCTGCGAGCTGTAGCTCTTGTACTGTCCACTGCCGGTTATGTTGTGCCTGTGTGACGTGCCTGACGTGCCTGACGTGCCTCGTTGTTGCAGGGACGTGTCCAACAACAACATCAGCACGCTGGCGCGCGACGCGCTGCTGCCCGCCGCCGGCCTGCGCGAGCTGTGAGTATACATACCTACTGTGCAGTGTGCGTACATTATGTATATCTATACATATTATTTAAAAAAAACAGTTTTCGAGTCTGTCTGTGTGACCGCGCTGACCTAAACCACGCGGCGGATATTATTGCGAATTTCACCTTTATTTAAAGAATTTATTCTGGAAGGTTTATGTGTACAATACAATAATATTAAACTTTAAAATAATAAATAAATGTCGAATTTTCGTCAAGTCGTAAAACCCGTGCGCAGCAGGGTCGGGTCGCTAATAAATATAACAACGTGCACGGTCGGGGACCCCGGCCAAATCAGTCACACTATTAAAACCTAGTTTTGCGATTTCTCTGCCTGTTTTAGCGGTATATACATATTAACGCCATATCGTCGGCATAATATAATGATATAATTTTGCCGTCTTAATATTAAAATTACACAATTCGGTAATATAAATCAGGAACAGCGTCTGGCCCAGAATACTCCCTGAGGAACACCAGAACCAGTATTTAGTTCTGTTCGTCGCTCGTAATATTAGCTATAATCTAATGCATGTACCATAACCAGTGATAGGAATAGGTAGTACCTATTTGCCGAAACTTCGAAGAACAGAGACAAGAAACGGAGACTTCCTTAGGACTAAATTTTTTCCGGGACATCTGTCCCGAAAGTCGGGACAACACTTAAATACATTAAAAAATATGTTATTTGGAATAAGTAATTCGTCTATATTTACCTAAAGTTTGCGACTAGACACAAAATAATAAATAACATGCACAGTCGTTACAACCATAAAATTTTCTGAAATTTTTTTTTTGGAGAACATTTTGTAAATGACTTGTTGATCTTAATATGTACTATGAATCACAATGTTTGTATAAGGAGCCGTACACGTTTCGAAGTAAATATCTTCTTTCTAGCTCACTCTCTGCACGTTTAATGAGATTTCTACAGTTCAAGTGTATAATTGAAAAAAAAAAATTGTCTTTTTTATCATTTTAGTATTCTCTATAGTAGGACGAATTTATCATTTCAAAAACAAAAGGTATTTGTATTTTATCTTAATGAAATATATTTCTAAAGTATATTTAAAAATGTGCATGATATTAAAATAATGGCCGTATCACATTGTTTAGTAACACACTTAAACTTTAAAAATCTTTGAAAACATCATTTAATCTTTATTGCACCGAAAGTACAATACGACTTTTACGGCAGCGCATTTCGTTATCGATAACGAAATGCGCTGCCGTAAAAGTCGTATGCTAAAATGATAAAAATTACCGTTTTATTATTTTAAAGACAAAATGTCTCTTTTTTTCAATTATACACTTGAACTTTAGAAATCTCATTAAACGTTGCTACGTTTAATGAGATAACGTACGTTTAATGAGCTGTACACGTTCCGAAGTAAATATCTTCTTTCTAGCTCACTCTCTGCTGAGAGTGAGCTAGAAAGAAGATATTTACTTTGGAACGTGTACGGCTCTTTATACAAACATTGTGATTCATAGTATTAAGATCAACAAGTTATTTACAATAGTTCTCCAAAAAAAAAACAGAAAATTTTATGGTTGTAACGACTGTGTAAGTGTATTTATTATGTTATGTTTAGTCGCAAACTTTAGGTAAATATAGACGAATTACTTATTCCAAATAACATATTTTTTTAATGTATTTAAGTGTTGTCCCAAATTTCGAAACAGATGTCCCGGAAAAAAATTAGTCCTATGGAAGTCTCCGTTTCTTGTCTCTGTTCTTCAAAGTTTAGGCAAATAAGCACTACCTATTCCTATCACGGACCATAACATTTGTCCGGCTGCGCACCGCATCTGCTGTCGATAATTTAGCTCTAAAAGTAAATTGCGGGGGTATAAGAAGTGGTGTTGTCTACCCAGACAACACCACTTCTTAGTTAACTATGTGGTTTTTTATAATTTTCTCTAGTAGTTGTGTTGTCTACGTAGTTAACTATGTCGTTTTCATAATTTTCGCTAGTAGTTTTGATTTTGTGGGGAGTAAGGATATTGGTCTATAATTATTAACTAAGTCTTTAATTCCAGATTTAGGGCTGATTTTTCAATAGTCGGATAACTTTTATCTGAAGAATAAATGTGACAGTTTGACATATTTTCTATACAAACCTGTCAAACGGCAAACTTCAGCTAAGAGATATCTGACTGTTGAAACATCAGCCCTATAGGGATTACAAGTGCCTTTCCTTTGGTAAGACAGATTCGATAAAATGGCTAAAGAGTTTAAGGATCTTATTGCTTATACATCCAACTGCAGTCATCTTATAGCGCAGAAATGATTCGGGTTATTTCGTCTGCATCAGTGTCCAGCATATCAACAGAATTCGGGTTACAGCTGTTGATTGATTTTTGTAAAGGTGCTTTGGTCACAATGTTTATGAATCTGTTTGTCGGCAACAAGTTTTCCTACATTTACAAAAAAGTTATTTTTGCTAACATTGGTGAAGGATTAGTTAGTAAGCAGTAAACTCGAATTTGCTTGACGCTGTATAGACAATAGACATACTCGTACGAGTGACGTCTTTAGTATGTTTCCAAAGTAGCTTGCTGTTTATCTTACCTGCTCTATTGAATGCATCTGTATCGTAATTATTGTTTAAATTCTTTACGAGATTGGGAACGGAGATTAATCCGATCATTCTGGGCCCTGTCTGGCACAAGCTTCCAAACCCTTATCTTTATTAACCTTACATCAGTATTATAATTATGCCTGTCCAATGTCCAACCCGAGTTGCACAGTGCACTAGTTCACTGTGCCGGATATTAACGGAGTGGACACTAAAGCCGCGTTCTGCTCGGAACTTAATGTTTGACACGTGTATGACGTCTTAAATCTGAGCTGTGGCGCCCCGCGTCGTCACCTCGGTCCGGCACACTATATTACAACCATTCACGTCCAACCGCGCCATTTATTGAGTCTGCGAAAGGATTCACGACTTGTAATTGTAACTCCGTGAACCATTTGTTCTAGTTCGATGACGTAAGTAAGGAAGTATGGAAGAAAGAGACACGACGTGACGAACCCAAATAAATCGGACAAGGACAGGAGAATGATGATGAATACAATGACCCCTTTTTAGATTTTCAGTTATTTCAATGACACCTTTTATATGAATTAGGGTTGTAACGGAACTTCGCCTCCGCCTCCGTAAGTGCGGAACTTCCGCAAAACATCGTACCTCCGCATCCCACTTTGCACATTTTTAGATGTTGTAACGGAGGTGTAATGAAGAACTCCAAAACTAAGCGAAGACCATTAATGTGGTGGAGATATAAGTCGGACTGTCAAGTTGCGATGTCACTGCCGCCGCCGCCGTCAGGTTCAGTACCAACTGTACCAAGTGAGCAAACTGATTAGTAAAGGCGGCTTAATTTATGAACCACTAAAAAATCGCCTGCTAGGTGACAAAGCCGCAGAACGGTTTTTTTTTGTGAAAAGGTCAATTTTTAGGGTTCCGTACCTCAAAATGTAAAACGGAACTCTTATAAGATCACTTCATTGTCCGTCAGTCAAGATCCTTTTTCTCAGGAACGCGTGGATTTATCAAGTTGAAATTAATATCAAATACTCATGGCTGCAATCCTTGAAGCAGTGAAAAAAATAAACTTCTAAGTCAACGCAATCAAAAGATACGGGCAAAATCAAAACCTATTCATACTTATTCGGGAGGTACCCACCTCCCGTTGGCCTAGCAAGAAGCAATGTCATGTAGAGCAAGTAAAGGTAACTTCTCAGATTTTAACTTTCCACAATATTTAGCTCCTCACAGTCCGCCGCAACAGTCTAAGCTATTAACAAGCATGTGCTAAGCTGTAATATAAGCTGCGCGGAGTGCCGTGGGACCACCCCACAACGAACGTACTTCCTCTGGGGCCCCATAAGATCGGAGTAACATCTGCCGAAGATAGTTCGGCGCATGGTAGATGTCGTTTCGCTCAAAATTTGTTATCGTGTGTCGAGCGTGTCCCGCCCACGCTCGGAACTCCTGTTGATCGAGCGCGGACATTCTTCTAGTTCTTTTGTGATTCTGGGATGTAAAGTTATTTGGTGTTTGTGTGGCTCTGTGCGCGGCAGCTAGGGCGGCCTGTAGACAACATGTATAACATGCCTCGTGTCACAGGTGCGTTGAAAGTTGCCATCCCAGAGTTATGTAAGTATGTCAACACTGCTTGACGAAAAAAAACTAGGTATTTAGTAATGGTGGGGCCTTTTTCCGGGATGAACATCTTAATTGTATTAAAATTGAATTCGGACATATTATAAGTGACTACCTTCCAGACATTCATCCCTCTACATCCATCGTTTGACGCATAAACATGTCCATACCGCTCAAACCTGCATATGACTAAATCAACGAAACAGGCACGCGATTCTATATCATAATTATCATTTGGTTTTAATATTTTAGTAGGTACGTATCTTTTTAATAATAACCCCACCGCCGTATCTCTACGTTGACGTCGTGGTGGGGCTTGCGCGCTCCGAACGTTAGGCTTGTGCTGGTAGAGTTTACTTTAGCGGAACAGGGCTAGGATGAAAAGCCAGACCAAAAAAGATACAACACCCCGCAGGGCAGCATGTGGCGAGCTGTTGGGCAGTAGCGACCCCACGGACCCTATCTCCCGGGAGTAGTCTTGTTCTTCACCTCTGGCTTGCCTTTATTTGTCAGCTGAAGTGAACACTGAGGAGGAACAGAGCCACTCAAGCCGGCCAGTAAAGGCAAGAATGAGGTGGGACCTCATTCTTGCCTTTACTGGCCGGCTTGAGTGGAGATTCGCAAGAGCAAACGTGCTCGGGGGAAGGAAGTATTCCAGTAAGTGCTCGTAGGGATCTTGACCATCTTCCGGGCTCTGGGATTGTTCTGAAAGCCGTGGAATAACTCTCCACTCCTCATAAGCACCTCAGGACATCTTGTCCCCTTGTTGCTACGTCACTATGTGCTAGTGACAGTTTGCCCGTTATTAAGTGTGCAAGTCACCCCCTGCCATTTTATCTTATGGCCGGCCATATTTCTTCCATAGTTCACGGTTACCAGTCCACTTTAGCCACCCAAACCCATAAACCAATATCTTTGTTTCCATATCCTGAAATAGCACCAACCGGGGATTGTCCTTAGGTGCACTTGCATAGTGCAAACAGGGATAATCGTCGGTTGGTGCCATATTTCATTAAAAACCTGTGTGGTTGCAGTGGACAAGGGGCTCACCCCGCTCTCCATGGCTAAAGAGAACTGGCGCAAACCTGTAATACTTACTATCGATGACCGCAAGTAGGTATGAAAAAGCAAGGAGCTTCACAGACGCTTCTATCGGGCTCTTCAAGAGCCCGGTGTAGACTTCTTAGCGTCCGTATCCTGGCTACGTTTTGGGGACCTTTTCGGGGAAACTGAAGGTTTCGTCTGTGCAATTATGGACGAGTCTTGACGAATAACTACCGGAGACATATTATGAAGGACGAGACGGTTGACGTGTGTCGGGCATGCCACCGTCCGGGTGAGTCCATCAGACATATTATCTCTGGTTGTTCTCGTCTGGCTAACGGCGACAGGCATAACCAAGTAGCCAGGATTATTCAACAGAAACTTGCTTTGAAATATAAACTTGTCGATTCTGAGGTACCGTATTACAAGTATGTGCCCGACCGAGTTCTTGAAAATGACCATGTCACGTTGTACTGGGATCAGTCTATCATTACTGACAGGACTATTGTTGCCAATAAGCCTGATATAGTGGTGATAGATCGATTAGCGCGCCGCACAATGGTTGTCGATGTTACCATTGCACATGACGGAAACCTCGTGAAAGCTGAGAAAGAGAAACAAATTAAATATCTCGACTTAGCACACGAGGTTGTTTACATGTGGAATGTGAGCTCGACTGTCATTGTGCCGATTGTCGTATCAGCCAATGGCCTGATGGCCGAACGCCTCGATCATCATCTATCGAGGCTCTCGAGCGGTTGGATCAAGGGCCTGATTCAAAAGGCAGTACAGTACTCCTCGATACGGCTCGCATTGTCAGGAGGTTCCTGTCTCTGGAGACTAGCCACCTGTAGCTTGGACCCTGCTCCCGACATCGGTGGATCACTATTTTTTTATATTTTTTAATGTTTTTTTAAACTATTTTTTTATATTTAGATTTTTTTTTTTAAATCTAATAAAATAAGTTAAGTAAATAAATAAACGAAATAATAATAAATCATTTTATTTCGGACAACTATGAGGCCCATAAATTGTTAGGAAACAGTTTTCCACTTAAAACACTATTGTTAGTATCTTAAAACTAAAGACGAATGAAAGCGAAGACCAGAAACTAAGGAACAAGTCTTCGCACAAATTGCCTTATTATGACGGAGGAGAACTTCCAAAAAAAACTTATATTTCCGAAGTCGGTGTCGCTGGTTCCGCATTTTCGTTTTTTTGACACGGCATAAGTCCGTCATATATTGACGGATTTGCAAAATTCCTTTTTTTGTTGGAATGAGGTTTATTTCGAAATGGTCCCATTTAATTTCGTAAGGATCTGATGATGAGTTTCGGAGACAGACAACGGAACTCTTCAATAAATGCCAGCAAATCAACCGCGATTTCTGCTATCGCTTATGTTTTTGCATTATTTACGCAATCACACAACATAACATCACGTTTGTACCCTCTAAAGGGGTACGCAGATATGTTCAGTATACCACGGTACACCCTCATTTCTGTCAAAGTTATTATTGGGGTACCTATAACCTTGCAAGTATATATGAATTTGTAGGTACAGACGCCAGCACATCAAGCTACTACAATCTGTCAAATTTATTTAATAGATTTTCAACTTTATTGCTAACCTGCTTTATTGCTAATTTGCTTGACCTGCTGGCGTCTGTACAACTAAAAAGTGAAAAATAAAAACATTTTTACAAAAATAAAAACCGACTTCCAAAAAATATTGTTTTTTTTTTTGGTAGTCGGTTGTTTTTTTTTTTTTTTGTAAAACCGTTTTTAAAAGAGTAACAGTGGAGTTTCTGGCCAGCTCTTTTCCATAGGAAACGACAATTGGAACCATGCACCTAGCTTCTGACGTTTCAGAAGTGCCCATGTATGTAGGTTTTTAATAAAATATTTTGATTTTATATGATGCGCGCTCCGGCGGCATCTGTCGGAGCAGTCGGAACAGGCCGCTGTCCACGTACTCACATAGTGCATGAAGAGTGAACGTGTTGGTTGTGTACGCAGGAACCTGTCGATGAACCGGCTGGAGTCGGTGTCGGGTGGCGCGCTAGGCGGCACGGCGCTGGCGCGGCTGTGGCTGGACCGCTGCGCGCTGCGCCGCCTGCCCGCGCACGCGCTGCGCGACCTACACCACCTGCACTTCCTGTGAGTACTGCATCCCGGTCTACCGTTACTATTCAGATACCCCAAGCTCCTCCATCTAAAATAAGCTGACCCTCCATCTACGGATATAACTTAATAAGATCCAATTTAAATGAACCTTGGACTTTATAAGGCTGATTTTTATTATGATAACATATTTCATCTTTAGGAATTGGACATTAACATTTAATAATAAGGTACTTAACTGATTCTTTATTTCCTCAATGTTATGCTCCGTATGACAGCGACCGCGTCCTTGCTCCGTCAGTACGATGATCTCACCGCAACCTTCGGGCCGCAAGTAGATCAGCCGCTCGGCACTGTCAGCGTGCAGCCTGGGGGCTAGTACATAGTACTCGCAGCTCGTGACGGCTGCATCAATAAACTTGTATGACGCGTGACGGCGCTTGTTTATCTGATCGCTGTGAATATGCCAAAACACATTTGGAGCGATTGTGTTAGTAGCAAGTAGCAACGAGAACATGAGGCGATTGTAGCGGAGTGACCGACTTCCACAGCGGACGTATATCGAACATTCTAGTACAGTTAAAGCCGAATCATTTATTACAATATGCCATTAATGGGTACTTACTTTTGAATGTAAATCTGATAATACCGCAGCGACACAGTACCCGAGGAGGGTGAACATTGCTTGTAGTGGTAGCAACTTCTTTGTTTTCACATACGCGGCCGTGCATTCGTAGCTCCCCAACTACTTAATTCTGCTACGAAACAGTCCGGTGCATTCATATACAGGGCCTCATATACAGGGCCTCACATTGAGGGTTTCTTTTGTACACGAATCGTTCCGCATGATGCCAATATAACGTTGCGGTGAATCCTGTTTACAGTTGCCGTCCCTGGATCTGTAGACGGCAAAAAGTGTCGGTAAATAAATAATCCGGGAAGCTCGGGGCGGGGAAGGGGCCGCCCTCGTTTGCTCACAATCGAGGCGGGCCATTATTCAGCGTCGGCCTGGAAGGCTCGCGACTTGTTTGTCACAGAAGCGCTGCGCCACATATTCCTGTAGGTATTTTGTCGCAGAGCTCCCCTTATCGTCGGCAGCTGATCCGCCAACCTTTAAAAGATCCTAATGTACGGACGCCAGCACATCAAGTTACTAAAATCTGTCAAATTTCTTTAATACATTTTCAACTTTATCGCTAAAGCATTAAGGTTCAAGGTTGATTGGGAAAATTTGACAGTTTCGGGTAGCTTGACCTGCTGGCGTCTGTACAATGCGGAGACGACAATAAATAAAAACACTGGAAATACTAGCGCCATACCAGTATTTGTAACTATCAAATAAAGCCAAATTTAAAAAAAAGGTGTGGTTCGGAGGACCCTCGTCAGAACGAAGTTCAAAATGAAAATCCAAGAAGCTGCGTACATTTTAAAATGAGAAAATGTTTGAAAATTGTCACAGTCGCCATATTGGATTTTAATTTGGACCTCGCTATCGGCTTTAGCATCCTTTAAAACCATGAAAACAACACCCATGACGAAATATTTTTTAATTTTTGCAGCCACCATATTGGGTTTTTCATTTTGACCTCACTATTGGCTTCAGCTCCCCCGAAAACCATGAAAACTATATCTCTCTCTGTGTGTGTCTCTATTATTAGTAAAAAAGTCGCAGCAGAAACCGTCACTCGTCAATCGTAGTCGATTTCTACCAATTGACTCCTACCGCAAGCTGCGTTAAAGAACTTCGTTCCAAAAAAAAAATTGGATGCTCCAACTGATAAAATAAAATCCGTAAGTATAGAGAATCCGAATAGAGTTATATGGGATCGTAGCTGACAGCCGCGTGGACCAACAGATCTGCGAGATTAAACTGCGCTGATCTGTCAGTCTACCGCAGATGGATTGACTCGGCTGTGTGTGATAACAATAATGGCGTCTGAACATAAATAAATAAAATGAGTAAAAATGACCATAACTAAGTGAAAACTGTTATTTTTAGTTAAGCACAATATTAATTAAAAGTTATTAGAGTTTAAAATATTAAATAATCAATTAACTACAATCACTTTGGATGTAGCGCTCCTTCGGCTCGCGCGCGGTCGGTCACAGGTCTAACCTAACCTAAACCAATTAATTGGTCAGGGTGCCCTAGCTTAGTTAGAAGCGACACCAAACGCTCATTGTGATGTATGTGATCTGCAAATAAGCCATTCTCCATTATGTCTAAACGTCGGTAGCAGTTTTGTTAAACGTAGCGCAATGGCAATCCAGCTGAACGTTGTTTTACATAACATCCGTATTATGAAGTATTAATGCCATCGTAATATGCGTCCGAAAAAAAGGATGGTGCTATCAGTAATGCATAGCTCCGTGTTTCCCTCACACTAGAATCATGATGGCATGCAAACGTCATAATACGGCGCCTGTTTCGGCGCGCCGGCGACAAAGCTCAGACGGGGGGTCAAAAGGCCGGGTATGTTCGAACAAATCCGGACGGATGGTAACCCTAGTCCCTTCGGACTATGAGAGCGAAGGAAGAGGGAGAACTCCTGTGTAGACGCACACATAATATCTCTTGCGTAATTGGCTAGCCTCTGTTGAGATTAAAGCTGCTGTGACTAAAATTTGGTCTGGAGATCATTAGTATTATTAGAGTAATAATGTTTAAGGACACCTACATTACCTAGTGCAGCTAGCGATTGGTGCTTCGAATGGACGTGATCGGGTCGTGGCTGTGTGCTTGTGTCCTCGTGAGTGTTCTGTCCACGAGTGTAATGTGTCCTGTTGAAGGCATACATCACTCCCTTCAAATTAATCCGCCAGCCCTCCCTGGCATGACAATAAATAACCTCTGAACATTTGCAAAAGAAATAGTAAACAGTAAATATATAGCGGCCATATTTAACATGTCCTCACCGGCCGGGGGCGGCGGGTAAGTGATGGCAAACAACAGCCGGGTGCCTGTGTTGTTTGCGACAACACAGACATTGTGTCAGCAAATGGCTCGCAGTGAGTTGTGGGAGTGGTGGGCTCTGCGGCTCGCGGTGAACACGACGCTATCAACGTATATCAAATTTTCCGCCGCCTGAGCTCGCGGCGAGCGCACATTCCGGAGTTTAGGTTGTGCTGCATACGATACCGGCTTCGCCAGTTGATTATCATTGTGTGGTGTGACGCGAGGCGGGCCAGTGGGCAGGTTGTCTCGTCGGGCGCTGTTGGCGGCGCGTATCGATCGCGGTTGCACGCTGCACCGCTCGCCGCCGCGGATCGTCGCTCACGATTCCCGTTCCAGTTTTTCACATCCTACAAATATACGACCAAAATATTGTTGAAAGACAGAAACACAGAACTGCTCTCGAATCGAATATGAATTGTAATCGCGTTAATATTATTTAAGTATCCAATAGTTTTTGCTAACGATACGCATGACGAAGTAAATTTTTGCAGCCATCTTGGAATTTCATTTTGACCTCACTATCGGCTTCAGCACCCTCGAAAACCATGAAAAAGTCGCATGGAGGTTTTCGCTTTTTCGTTACGTGAGGATTTCTCCCAGTATACTCTTACCACAAGCTCCGAACTTCTTTCCAAAAGTCAATGTACAGTTTTGACTTCGCTACGAATTTATTATATGAGATTACAAATTTGGCTTGCTTGCTTGAATAAACGATTCAATGATTGTAGCATGCATATTTTGACGGTGTGGTGGGCGCTGCTCGCATCGCGTGACTGTCACCGCGAGTGGCGGTGTGCGGAGCTCGACACAAGGCGGGCGTTGAGACTGTGCACTTTGAATGCTTATAATTGCTTCTGTTCACTGTACATAATACATACATGATAGTGATGGAACCTACGAGCGCGAGTGGGCTGCGGCGTGCGAACCGCGTGCGCCGAGATTTCACACGCCACTTGCGAAGCGCGTCACAGCTAGTCCGCCACACTCGCTAATCCTGCGCGACCACATACCAGAAACGTTTAGCAATACAAGACGGTGGAGGACGCCGGCGGCAGTTTGCGAATCTATTCGTGAAAACGGTACGAGTCGGGCGTGCGCGTACTACCAATACCATCGAGAGGTCGGCGCCGGCGCCGGTGCGAGTCCACCGCCCAGCGGCCACAGAAGGTCTACTTAACTTGTAGAACTGTGACACACGCACCGAACACAACAACAATATTGCACAAATGCGTGCAAACTGAGTGTGGTGCACTCGACATTTTAAGACCGAATATAAAAGATAGTACTGCCAGTCCCGTGGAATATATGAGCTCGAGGTGCTCGCGGTCCGCCGGCACGCGGCGCGCAGGTCTACTGCGCGTGTTGCAGCGCGGCTCGGAGCACGCGCTCGACTCAATGCCGCGCTTGCGCTGACCTACACGCGCGCGGCGCACTACACAGGCACACCAAAGTCTGCATGCTCGGACATTACTTTAAACTAATACAAGCTAATGAACATCATCGGCTAGTTGTCAGCAGCAGTAGATTCATTGATACCCAAGGTAAAGATAAAGATATATTTATTTGTAAACATGTGTAACATTATACATATACATGCAAATGTGGATGTAAAAGTGAAAATCTGTGAGTTTCAACATGTTTTACCACCATTGGCGTACAAAATAAATTATAGCCACTTTAAATATAACACAATTAAGACAGAAAAAATTAAAATATAACACAAATAGATTAGAAACTATCATTTAAATAATCTTTTAACACAATAATAATTTTTTTCAGTAATGTCTTATGTTCTCTTTTGAACAAGTTTGGCTGGTTTATATTTTTAATAACCTCTGGAATTTTATTATATGTATATTAATGGTGCCATAGAAAACATGCTTTTATGAAGGAGTGCTGTTTTCGCAGAGTGAGGCTGTAAGAAATTCTTATAATTATTTAGTACGTCTATTTCTAGTGACATTGTCTGACAAAAGAGGAAACCAGTGAGGATTGTTTCTAACAAATAAAGCTATTTCCAAGATGTATAGTGACGGAAGTGTCAGTATTGTATGGTAGTTTATAAACAGTGGTTGACCGCTGTCGGTACTTTTTATCTTAAACATAGCCCGAATACAACGCTTTTGCATTTTAAATACCATGTCGGAGTTTGTCGAATTACCCCAAAATATTAGACCGTATTTATCCACCGATTCAACAAGTCCATAATATGCCATGAATAATGCGTTTCTACTCACTGTTGGTGCCAGTTTGTACATCGCAAAAGATTAACTACTTATTTTTGTACAAAGGTCTTCTGTGTGACATTTCCAATTGATTCTACTGTCATTTTTTAAACCGAGGATTTAGGGTGTCTCTACTTGATTTATTATTTCCTTTATTTCATTTACTTACTTACAGATTATATTTTTAAATATTTTTATAAACAAAAAGATAAAAAATAAACATTTAAAAATATAAAAAATAGTAGCCCACCGGTATCGGGAACAGGGTCCAAGCTACCGGCGGTCAGGGCTCCAGAGAGAGGAACCTCCTGACAATGCGAGCCGTGTCCAGAAGTACCGCTTTCTGAATCAAGCCCTTGATCCAGCTGCCCAACGAGAGTTTCCTCAGGTGTTGGTCGAGGCTCTTGGCTATTAAGCCATTGGCTGTCACGACTATCGGCACAATGATCGCTGAGTCCACATCCCACATGTCAACAACCTCGCGAGCCAAGTCAAGATACTTGATTTGTTTAATAATTAATTTAAATTTATTTGAATTTTGAGGTCTTTGACTGTAGTTCATTACATTTGTTTTATTTAATAATAATAATAATAATCTTTATTAATCCTTTACAAGTATTGCAGTACATGGGTATTTATATTTATTTTTAAATTATTATTGATTAGCCATGTTATTATAGATGTTAGTGCTTTATTTATGTCGTTTTCAAATAATTTTTTCGTTACATGTAATATTTACTGTGCTGTCGTCTGCAAATAACATCATATGTTGCACAGTTGCATTAGGGAGATCGTTGATGTAGGTTATACGAGGGTGACACTGAAAGTTCTTAGAAAATCATAAACCGAACAAAACTAGCAAGTTATTAGTTTTATTATATCTTTTCAAAATAGTGTCCATTTACATCAATACATCGCTGCATCCGATGGAACCACTGAGAAAAGCACTTTGCCCACTCATCCTTAGAGGTCTCTTCGACGGCATTTTGAAACGCAGCCACTGCTTCCTCGGCGTCCATAAAACGTTTTCCTCGAAGTTTTTATTTTATTTTCGCAAGGTGCGAGGGTGGGGCTATAGGGCGGGTGTCCCAGTAATTCCACGTCTGACGTCGCCAAGTAGTCGATTGTTTGTTTGGCGGTGTGCGGCGAGGCGTAGTCGTGGTGAAGGAGGATCCTACTGCGAAGTCGTTTCTCCCGAACTTTTTCCAAGACAAGTGGCAAACAATTGTTAGTGTACCACTCTGTAGTAACTGTTTTTCGATCCTCTAAAACAATTGTCGCGTAATGACCTGTCCTTCCGAAGAACGAGGCCACCATCTTTTTTCCCACGCTTCGACCTCTTTTCACTTTAGTTGACAACCCCTCGGAAGGAAAGTTCTCTTAGTTTCAGGATCATAACAATAAATCCAGCTTTCGTCACCCGTAAGTATGTCGAACACAGCATTTGAGTCACCTCAGTTAAATCTTTGAACCATTTCAAGACACCAATCAACACGACGGAGCTTTTGGGCCTCTGTCAAATTATGAGGTATCCACCGGGGACAAAGCTTCCTTACCGCTAAATGTTCATGAAGGATTTTGTGCACTTGACTCATAACGATGCCTAAGCTTGTCCGAAGCTGCTGATAAGTCACTCTTTTGTCAGTCTCTATCATACGCCGCACAACACTGATGTTATCTTCAGTCGTCGCCGTCGTAGAAAGCCGTCCCTCACGCAGATCATCGGTGAGATTAGTGCGACCACGTTTGTTCAAACGTGGTCGCACTAATCTCACCGATGATCTGCGTGAGGGACGGACGGACTATCATTAAACCAGTTGTAAACAGTGGCACGAGATGGGGCTTCTTCGTGACAGGCCAATCGAAGTCTATCATAACTTTCTTGTTGACTTAAATGACATCGAAAGTCATAAAAAATCATTGTACGAAAATTTTCTCGGCTTAAATTCATGCTGACGTGACGCAGACAATTTTCAATTTGCCGCCAAATCGTAAACAAATGACAAATGAATAAAATACATGACAAAGAGTTCGATTTTCAAAATTTTAACGTATTTTTTTATTATATCGTTTACAAGTGGCCAGTTCTACAAACGTTCAGTGTCGCCCTTGTAAATAGCGTAGGTCCTAGTACGCTGCCTTGGGGAACACCATATCTAACATATCTTACTTTGGATCGGTATTGTTCTTCTTTTTTTAGTTTTTATGTTTAATTTTATAATTTGTGTGATTGGTTTTCGATCATTTAAGTAAGATCTAAATAGTTGTAAAACGTTTTCTTTTATACACCATATGCCTCCAATTTACTAGCCAATATTTTGTGATCAACATAATCGAAGGCCTGTGTCATGTCGCAGAAGATGGAGCATACAGGGGTAGTTTTATCAACCGCAGTCATTATATTTTTTTTAAACTCAAAGATAACAATTTTTATGTTTTCGAAAACCTTTTTGTTCGCTGCATAAGATATTGTTATTTTCTAAGTAATTATTCAACTCTATATTGTAATAAGTTTCAAAGATTTTAGAAAATATAGAAAGGAAATGGGACGATAATTTTCAACTAATTCTTTATCATCTTTTTTCAACAAAGGTTTAACAATTGCTAGTTTAAGATCCTTTGGAAATGTGCCATTTGTTATAGACTGGTTAACAATATGACTTAAGTGATGACATAGATATGTCATCACATAAGTCATATTATTAACCAGTCTAATTATTAATTAGTCATAAATTAATTATTAGTCAGTCAGAAAGAAGTAAATAGTCAGATGACTATTTACTTCTTTTACATTTTTTGTACAAATTTCGTCATACCCGACACTTTTTGTATTTTTTAGGCCGTTTATTATCTTAAATACATGAAGAGGTGTACTTGGAACTAAAAACATTGGATTAGGTCTGTGATTAATTAGGGATGTTACTTTTTTACCAGCACCCAAGATTGATTTAACTTTATCAACGAAGTAATTATTAAATGTGCTAGCTATTTCTGTGGGATTTGTGACACTTATACTTTGGATTTTAATTTTTCCTATAGGTTGGTTACCTGGTACTCTTGGTAAATTTGGCCGTACTTTATTAATCATTTGCCACGTTGTCTTTGATTTATTATTTGAAATTTTAATTCTGTAGTTATATTGCACACGCTTCGTTAGTGATATTTTTTTTTTTAGTAATTTGGAATGATTGGTATTATTATTTATTTTTATGTTTTAACATATCTCAGAGGCCCCTTAAAAATTTTTATTGAAATGCGGCACCAACCGACGATTATCCATGTATGCACTATGCAAGTGCACCCAAGGATAACCCCCGGTTAGTGTAGAACTATTAATTGCAGGATATGGAAAAATACAAATTTGGACTATGGGTTTGAGTGGCTAAAGTGGACTGGTTATCAGTCATAACTATGGAAGAACTATGGCCCCTGCCTGATCAATTGACGGCACGGTTGGCGCAGTGATTAAGCGATTGACTGCTGTGCTGCGTGTCGCGGGTTCAATTCCCGCACGGAACAAATATTTGAAAAAATGTTTTATATATACACGGATAAAATGGCAGGAGGTGACTTGCACACTCAATAATGGGCCCCCGGAAACTGTCGCTAGCACATAGTGACGTAGCAACAAGGGGGCAACATGTCCTGAGGTGCTTATGAGGAGTGGAGAGGTATTCCACGGCTTTCAGAACAATCCCAGAGCCCGGAAGATGGTCAAGATCCCTACGAGCACTTACTGGAATACTTCCTTCCCCCGAGCACGTTTGCTCTTGCGAGTCTCCACTCAAGCCGGCCAGTAAAGGCAAGTATGAGTTGGGAGTTCTGTTCCTCGTCATTGTTCACTCCAGCCGGCCAATAAAGGCAAGCCAGAGGTGAGGAACAAGACTTCTCCCGGGAGATGATAGGGTTCGTGGGGTCGCTACTGCCGACCAGCTCGCCACATGCTGCCCTGCGGGTTTTTGTATCTCTCTTGGTCTGGCTCCTCACCCTAGACCTGTTTCGGCAAAGTAATCTCTTCCTGCGCAGGCCCAGAGTTCGGAGCGCGCAAGCCCCACCACGACGTCAACGTAGAGATACGGCGGTGGGGATATTATTACCCACTATTAACATTATTAACTAATATTTTAGTGGACTGTAATTTATTAAAGCTAATAACGTGTATACCGGTGCGGCGTGACTGTGGACTGGTTAAACTATTCAAGTAGGTACCTTTCCGGGGACGACGGCGGCTCAGGAGATGCTGTATCATGATAACAAGACGTGAGCCTGATGGAATTTCTCATCGGTGGAGTGGACGAATTTCCATACAAACTTTCATTCGCATTTGGGGAGCCAAATGGGAATGAAAGTTTGTATGGAAATTCTAGGCTCCTTTATAGGATGAATGTTCAAATATCCTTCCATACCAGTGTCCTATACTTAGAGCTCATTTTCGTGAAGGAACTCTTTTACAAACTTGCTTAGCTACACCGCGCTATTCGATGAGTAAAGAAGCGTATCCGGTACCTTATACTTACTGTTTGCATTGATTGATGATTGAAGGATCTATTTCAAACGTATCGAGACCAATTAGATAACTTTCAACGAATTGGTCAACATCGTCGTGGGAACAGAATACCATGTGGGGTTGTCGGTCAAGTGTGGTGAGATGTAAGTCCCGGCGTCCGGTCTGCGCTGTCCGGTCTGCGCTGTCCGGTCTACGCTGTCCGGTGAGCGTCGCGTGCGTGTGCAGAGCGACATTAGCGCCAGGAAGGGCTCCTTCCGCTGACCTTGTGCCATTTACATAAATACATCCGACCGGTGCCTACCTGCCGCTACCTAACGCTTTGCCTTGCTACGTCATCGCCTGCCCCACCGTCCACCGGCCACCACACTTAAATTGAAACAATTAAATGATTCCAACAATACTGCGATGATCGTGTTCCCCACTCACAGTTACACAGGTGGTGCTGCAGTAGGCCTCACTACGTCCTTAATAATTGTCAGTTATGTAACGAACTCATATAGAGATTAGTTTTAAAACTCACTTTGGGGTATCGATCTGGTTCTAATGGGAAATAAGCAAGAATGTGTGGGTTGGGGGACCCCCGGCCCCGGCAGGAACGAAGTTAAACATGAAAATCTAAGATGGCGGCTACGAAAATTAGAAAAAAATTGTAGCTGCCTTCTTGGATCTTCATTTTGACCTCACTATCGGCTTCAGCACCCTTGAAAACCATGAAACGATAGCCATTACAAAAAATTTGCTGCCGCCATCTCGGATTTTCAGTTCGACCTCACTATCGGCTTCAGCACCCTTTTTTATCTTGGGTAAATCCTCATGGATACCCTCCGTCTGGGAAGAACGGAGGATTATTTCGGACTCCTACCGACTAAAACCCCACTGTTCCTTCTAGTACCATGAGTCGGGGGCCCGGGAGATACTTGTACATTCACCGCACCCCCGACTGGTATCAGTCCAACATGCCTAGCGAGCCCCATTACGAATTAAGTGCGGCTGATCCCATGACCGCACGTCCTTCCATTAAGGCGCGCATACTGCGTGCCACCTCTTTGATCCTGACTGCTCGAGCGACGACACGGCCCCAATTTCACCATCCGCAGGCCCTTTCTTATGGTGGCCTGAGATCGTTAAGCGCCCTTCGACGCCCGGCTGCTCTTTTGGTGCGGGTTTAATGACAGGTATGCTCTCTCTCCCTCTCCGCCGCATCCTTTGCATGCATAACCTCCTCGCAAAAAGAGGCCACAGCATCCCACGCGTTTTCGCTTTCGACCATGGACTTCATCACAGCCGGAAGTGAGAGATCACCCGCACCAAGTGTCGCGAGTCGCGACGAGGGCACAGCACTGTTGGGCCCAAGCTGAGCACTCCTCCAGCACATGTTGCGCCGTGTCTTCGGGGCAGTCCACACAGTGATGACAAGCGGGCGTCCGCTCTCGACCTGTCCGACGCAGGTATTTACCATACAGCAGGCAGGAAAATACCTGGCGCCCTCAGCGCCCTCAGTTGCGCCCTCAGAAACTGAGGGCCCCATGCTGCCTCTCCAACCATTCCTCCATAACAGGCCTTACCGCCTCTATTGTGGCGAGCCCCCACCTGGGTTGCGCAAGTGGCTCCCTCCACTCAGCCACTAGGATCTGACGGAGCTCGGTCCTTCGTGCCTCAAATTCTCGGGGAACCGGAGGCTGACCACGCGTAAGCTCCACCTTTTGCCATCGATATAAGGACGCAAGAACTTTCGCGTCCATATGCCAGGGCGGGCTTCAGTACCCTCAAAACCCATAAAACGACACCCATGAAGAAAAATCTGATTTTTTTTGCAGCCACCATCTTGTTTTTTCCTTTTGACCTCACTATCAGCTTCGGCTCCCTCGAAAACCATGAAAACCATACGCATGATGAAAAATTTGAATATTTTTGCAGCTGCCTTCTTGCATTTTCATTTGACCTCACTATCGGCTTCAGCACCCTTGAAAACCATGAAAACGATACCCATTACAAAAAATTTGCTGCCGCCATCTTGGATTTTCATTTTGACCTCACTATCGGTACCATAGAAAACCATGAAAACTATATCTCTCTCTCAAAATCAAAATATTTTATTTCACATAAACCAACATGGGCACTTATTAAACTCTCTGACTCTCTCTATTATAATGTAATAAAAAGTCGCATGGAGGGGGCATAACGCTTTTTCATTACATGACCATTTCTCCCACTTTACTCCTACCACAAGCTCCTTTAAAGAACTTCAAACCCATAATAAAATGGACAACATCAAAAAACCCGACAGTAACTAAGACTCAAAACAAGCTTAAACAAAACAAACAAGCAACAACAAAACACAAGCTTTAACAAGCTTGTAAAAAAAGCAGAAAAGCGGGGATAAAGCAGTGTCTTAATCTCGAGGGCGCGAAAAAAAACGGAAAAAAAGACATTCAATATGTAAAAATTGGAAGCAGCTCAGTCCCAAACTATTTTGTCCTCAATATAATCTTTAACAGGCATTTATTAAGGCTTAGATCTTGAACGTCGCGTCGCTTAGAAGTTTATTGTAAAAGCGTATACATTGGTATCTGAACGAGCCACCTATTTTCAACAAATTAAAATGTTGTGCGAACAGTTCAGATATTTCTTGACAACTATTTGCAAGTTTGTTACCTAATGTCATACGATTAGGTAGTGAACTACTATTGGACTTCTAGAATTTTATATTACGGAGGGTAACAGAAGCATTATTTTTAAAATCCCGGAGACATTCTCTCATCATAGACTCACTATTTATCTCTAAACAACTCATACGTATACTTTTCCATCAAATTCTTGTATTTTTTAAAACGATTATGATATTTAGCTTTTTCTTTTAAACATTTAATCAACGGACTGTTATACCATATGGAATATCGATGGTTACGTACGAGGGCGACACTGAAAGTTTTTAGAACTGGCCACTTGTAAACGATATAATAAAAAAATAAGTTCAAATTTTGTAAATGGAACTCTTTGCCAATATTATTGTGTATGTATTTTATTCATTTGTCATTTGTTTACCATTTGGCGGCAAATTGAAAATGGTCTGCGTCACGTCAGCATGAATTTAACGCGAGAAAATTTTCGTACAGTGATTTTTTATGACTTTCGATGTCATTTAAGTCAACAAGAAAATTATAATAGACTTCGATTGGCCTTTCACGGTGAAGCCCCATCTCGTGCCACTGTTTACAACTGGTTTAATGAGTTTAAACGTGGTCGCACTAATGTCACCGATGATCTGTGTGAGGGACGGGCTTCTACGGCGACGACTGCAGATAACATCAGTGTTGTGCGGCGTATGATAGAGACTGACAAAAGAGTGACTTATCAGCAGATTCGGACAAGCTTAGGCATCGGTATGAGTCAAGTGCACAAAATCCTCCATTAACATTTAACGGTCAGGAAGCTTTGTGCCCGGTGGATACCTCATAAAATGAAACAGGCCCAAAAGCTCCGTAGTGTTGATTGGTGTCGTGAAATGGTTCAAAGATTTAACGGAGGTGACTCAAATGCTGTGTTCGACATACTTACGGGTGACGAAAGCTGGATTTATTGTTATGATCCTGAAACTAGAGAACTTTCCTTCCGAGGAGTTGCCAACTAAAGTGAAGAGAGGTCAAAGCGTGGGAAAAAAGATGGTGGCCTCGTTCTTCGGAAGGACAGGTCATTACGCAACAACGTTTCAGAGAATCGAAAAACAGTTACTGCAGAGTGGTACACTAACAATTGTTTGCCACTTGTCTTGGAAAAAGTTCTGGAGAAACGACCTCTCAGTAGGATCCTCCTTCACCACAACAACGCCTCGTCGCACACCGCACACCGCCAGGCAAACGATCGGCTACTTGGCGACGTCAGACGTGGAATTACTGGGTCACCCGCCCTGTAGCCCAGACCTCGCACTTTGCAATTTTTATTTATTTCAGAAAATAAAAGAAAAACTTCGAGGAAAACGTTTTATGGACGCCATGGAAGCAGTGGCTGCGTTTCAAAATGCCGTCGAAGAGACCCCTAAGAAAGAGTGGGCAAAGTGCTTTTCTCAGTGGTTCCATCGGATGCAGCGATGTATTGATGTAAATAGAAACTATTTTGAAAAGATATAATAAAACTAATAACAGCAAGTTATTAGTTTTATTATAGTTATATATAGTTTGTTCAGTTTTTGATTTTCCAAGAATTTTCAGTGTTACCCTCGTATGCGCGAGAGGGACGTGATTAAAGCATTAATAATATCTGCGTGCAATGAGTAAACTAAATATCGAAATAATATCGCAAGTGATTCGAATTTGCAACGACATACAATCATAGTAGGTAACTGTTAGGAAACAATGAAGTTTAAGAAGTAACCCAGAATGTAATCGGTGGAATGGTTTGTTACGTATCGTCACATGTGCTAGTAGTAGCTGTTACCACAAATAGATCAAATGCCTCTAATAGGCGCAAGGACTCAGCCCGCTCAGGCCGGCTGAGTCGCCACGCTCAGAGGCCCCAAGTATGTGGAAGCGTGAACTCCACAACACCGAGCGTTTTGCTTCGCGAGGCGACTCAGCCGGTGTGGTCGGGCTGGACGGCTACGTTCCTCGTGTGAGTAATGTGGTTGTTTGTGCAGGTCGGCGGAAGACAACTTCATCTCAGAGGTAGAGGGCGGCGCGCTGTGGGGTTGCCGCGCGCTGCGCACGCTGCGCCTGGCGCGCAACCTGCTGCGCGACGTGCCCACGCACGCGCTCGCGCCGTTGCACCACCTGCAGACACTGTACGTACACATATACACATACAGCGACTAGCTCATCTCAGAGATGGAGAGCGGCGCGCTGTGGGGTTGCCGCGCGCTGCGTACGCTGCGCCTGGCGCGCAACCTGCTGCGCGACGTGCCCACTCACGCGCTCGCGCCGTTGCACCACTCGCAGACACTGTACGTCATAGAGCTGTACGTACACAGTCTACTTGTGTAATATCAGTCGGATGCTGTAGCGCCTGTGGGACACTGAACAATGTGCGACCATTCATTAGCGCGTTGTTATTAACTAACAAACAAAGTTTGCCGACATGCGGAGCTGACCCACTTGCAGTTGCCGCTAAACTTCGTAGCTAAGTACTGCAGTGAGCTCGGAGCTCTCGTTAACTTTCGAGAACTACCCCTCCGCTTCGCCACCGCCTCTACTCCCACCTATTTACTATTTAAGTCACACTTTGTAAACTCAGCAATTTTTATTTCTGTTTTATTAAAATGAATCGCAACGCGAAGTAATCAGTAGATGAGAGGAGTGCAGCGATGCCGGGCAGTCGGGCAGCCGCACGGAGCACGTCTCGTGTGACACACTTACTATTGCTATATATAGCATATCATAATTCGCGGTATTTATAATTAATTGCGAGTGGACTCGGTGTCGGCGTCTGTCGGCGAGCACCGCTCACGCGCCGCCTGCGCCGAGGCTCGCGGCACCAACCAACTTCACAGAATTCTTTGAACAACGTTGACATTTTAACATTCATTCACATTTCGGACTGCTGCAGTTAGTAAAGTAAGCAGAGTTCATTATAACAAAAACTTGTAAAAAGCTTTGTCAAGTACAAAGTTTCATCTACTTATAGGTTCCCACTACATAGATCGGAATGTGAGGCCACAAAAGAGATGAATGAAAGGTAGATGCATACTGAGATGGAGGCGCCTATGAGAGAAGAGCGGAGCAGTGACGGATGTGGTGGTATGGAACGTGGTGCGGAGGGATGAGGAGCATGTGACCACAAAAGATGCACTCAGCAGTATAGTACAGTGAATAAGTATTATCAATGACTTAGTAATACCGCCTGGCCGTGATGGTCCTACGCCCGCTATAGCTCTGTGCGAGACGGCCGCGCCTGATACTCGTACGCGGCGCAGCGCACTCATGAATCTGTTTGAAGTGCAGTTGACGCTGCGCTCCTATAAATAATTAGTATGAAACGTCCAGTGTCGCGTGCGCCTATAAGATATGTCGCAGATGCATTGTAGAATCCGCTGTTTTACAAAACCGCTAGTGGTTTTTACAAAACAGCTCCGTTATGTAAAACAACGGAACAACGTTCAGCGGTTTTCCATAATTATTCGAACTTGAACACGCAGAATTGCATAAACGTTTTGCATTTATCAATGCAGCGGGTCAACGATTAGCGGTTTTGTAAAACAGTGTGAAATGAAATGTCAGAATCTAGATTTTAGTTCTTTTGTCGCTCGTTGCCCTGTGTGTCATAGCAACAATAATGACGTCCGAAATAGAAATAAATAAATAAAACGAGTAAAAATTACCTTGACTCAAGTGAAAACAGTGATTCTAAGGATAATATTAATTAAAAGTTATCAGAGTTTTATCAAAGAAGCTCATTGTGACCGAAGATAAGCCTTACGTCTAAACGTCGGTAGCAGTTTTGTAAAAACGTAGCGCAATGACAATCCAGCTGAACGTTGTTCAGTTGTTTTGTAAAACAACTAGCGGTTTTGTAAAACAGCGGATTCTACAATCCATCTGCGACGGATACATACCGAATGACGGCCACTCATCACTTTACCACTTATTACCTCATGGACTACTCGCACGTGGGTTCCCACCAGCTACACTATACTTGCACCCCATCAGCTCTACCTTGTATAATATTTTTGGAACATACTGCCATGTAGCGACTGTTTCGAGTAGCCGTGTAGTGCGTGAAACTCGCAATCCACAACCTACAGTTCAGCGATGTCGACCTACATACTACATACCGCAATCCTCAGGACGCTGACACTATACGGAGAATCTAAATCTGGAAATATATATTTAGTTCAAACCAAAATATTTTTATGTTAACCATTTAAATTATTATATTATAAGTAAACTAGTTTAATTCTATTTTGGATTAACAATTGGAAGTAGGTAGTGGTGGTGCATATATCATGCATGCTACCAGGTGTAGACGAGTAGAGCGTACCACACGGCGGTGATGGCAGTCAGCCTCCCAATCAAACGCGCGGTGTCGCTGGCGCTACACACACACTAACTGACTGCTCTCGCGGAGGCGCGTGTCCAGCACTCAGACTAAACACACAAACATGTTCGCCTGTATATTATGTGCTCTAACGTACAACTGGTTTCAGGAACCTGGCGGGCAACCTGATCAGCGAGCTGAGCGACACGGCGCTGCCGCCGCTGCCGGCGCTGCACACGCTGTGAGTACATACACCACACGCTAGTGCTGCCGTCACCGCAATGCCTGAGCCCCTTACGGTACAGTACATACACCACATGACCACACACTAGTGCCACCGAGCACAAGAAGCTTTCTACTACTTTAGTAATCATTATGAATATTAAGTTGATACATAGATAATCCATTTAGTACACGCACAAAAGGATAATTAAATGATAACAAATTAGCCACATGAATATAAGCTGGTCGGGCGCACAGACGATTCACGATAGCGTGCCACCCGTAGACCCAATTCGTTTGCTCTGGTTTAAACTGCGGAAGGCGCTGATACATTAATTCAACCGATTAAAGGGATCTCCGCAATCGCGCGCCGATTTATGTGTATAAGTGATGCGGGTCATTGAACCGTGCCAATAAAAACTACCTGCGCTGAGCAATCCGCTGTAGGAGCTTGTTAATATTCTGAACATAAGAAGTGCGCTCCACTAGAGTTAGTTATTTGTTAGTCGGCGACCGCACTAACAAGTTGCCGATGATCGCGGATGTAGGTTGCGGACGGAGCTCGGACACGAGGTACACTTTTGGGAGTAGTCGAACACCGAAATGCTTTGAACCTAGATCTGCTAATGCTAGATATACTAATGGAATTCTGAGCATTTCGCTCTGCGTGTTGACTCAACCGTAATTTCATTAGCCTATCCCTCTTCGTCCCCTCGCCCCGCTGTCAGAGCGCACAGGTGATGGCGTCGCCGAGTGTGACGTCAGTATGTGTGCCACAGCTACGCGCTGTTCGTACACTATGGCAGTAGCTCTGTTTGCAATAATGAGGGTTGAGAAAATGATTGCTGTCCTCACAGTGAAATCCGCGGGAGTCCGGGGTGGGCAGCGAGGCGCGGGGGGCGCGGGGGGCGCGGGGGCGCGGCACGTCGACTGCCCACTTAGATTTATGTGCTCATAAATACAGTGAGATGTCTGTGGAGCACTAACTCGGCGCGATACCACTAATACTCGATATAAACATTGTTATCCATAAACTTGTCGACATGTTGGTTTCACCATTCTGTTTCGGGGAAAGTGCTCAGACACCAGTTGTATTATTATTCGAATTATTAGTATTTGGCGGAACGTCGCGTCGAGTTCGGCGTGTGCCGATGATCGGGTGACGGTCCCTATAAAGTGTGTTCACTGTAATATCTGCGTGTTCGGTATCAATGAGCCCAGCCCGGAGAGCCTCCCTCCCCCCCCCCCCCCCCCCCCCCCGCCGCGTCGCGCACCCCGGCAGGCGCCAGTATCTGCCCACTACACATAAAAAATACATTAGTCACGATGCATGAATGGTGTGGACAGGAGAACATAACGAGCGATTTATTTATTTTTGGAAGGGTAAGGGAAGTCGTTTCGCTACCTACACGAAGATTACTTTTTCAGTGTTATCGAGGTGTCAGCTCCGGGTTGGGTCTATTACCCATACGAAGATTAGGCTTTACACCTGGGTTGTAAGTGTGTACCTGTGTAGGTAGCAGCGCGACGTGCAGTGCCCGGGTGCAGCACTGCCAAATTCCAAATGGCGTGATACATTCGTGAGATACAAGCGAGCTGTCTGTCACCACGGCACCAGGAGCCATGGTTACGTGTCGGTGCTCATGCTTGTGTTCTGGCCGAAGTGCCACGATAGAGTACACAAAGAGCTGTGCAAGCTTAGGACGAAAGTATCCGTTTGTTACGATGCGTTGGCTGGCGCTCTTACAAGTGCTCCTTCCCTTCAAAATGTATTTTTTTGTTCGCTTCGCATTAATCATCGCGCGATAAAAAAAGCGCCGTGTCTGCAATCTGACGTTCACGTCACAGTATAATAAAATAAACAGTATTACGTCTTCATACAAGACGGCCGAAACGACGCGCTTTGAAATCTCGGTGTACACCAGTATTCAACAGACGCGCCTGCGCCGCAGTTACGTACGGACGCGGACGGTGCGAGGCGCTTCCGCACATTTATTTACATCAAATATGGCAAGAAGCTAGCGGCTGCATAGTTCAGTATATGGATGTTTGAATTCATCAATATCGAAACCAGAAATAAATAATAATCAATCAGCCTATAATGTACCCACTGCTGGGACAGGCCTCCTGTTTGTGTGAGAGAGAAACCAGAAATACCATTTCTTAAATTACCAACTCGGTCGTTATAAGTTTATAAAAATAACATTATTTTTGGTTTTTATTTACATATTTCTGTTTTACATTGGTATTCGTATATTAATTGAAGCGCAGAGCGTAAATTCCTTGACAGGTACATAGTAGGAGAGCATCTCTCTTTTTCTATATTAAAAAAAAAAAAAAAAAAAAAATTGTTTTATTTCCTTCAATTGTACAAAAACACTTATAACAGCACTATGCAGCTTTACAACTAGGGAAACAGAGTGTTTTCGATGAGCTCTGGCACCCAATGTAAGATTTAACTTGTGTTTAGGGTGCCAGCGTCCTCGCCTAAGATTTCAACATGTAGCAGTAGTTGTAAGACGAGCACAGTACGTCATCAATAACATTTTCAATAGTTAATTATCATAAAGTTATAAGCTAATATTGTGTCCTATTTATTTATTTATTTATTTATCTCATGGAAAACCAACAGCTTTACCTACCTCGAGTTTGCCTACTGGCTAGTAGGCAAACTCGTCAGACTTCGACGTAAAGAGGCTCGGGTTCGAAACTCGCCACTAGAAATTATTTTTGAAACACAAAATTATTTGAACAAAATTAAATCATGAACTTCATAGAAAATATTACGTTCCGACGCACACCCGCGCGCTCAGTACCAGAAGATACCAGTATTATTTCACAAACAATGAACGAAACCATTAATAGCATGTCTGACTTGTCCGAGCACGAAGATGACTCACAAATCAAAACATTGACAAATGAAATCGAAAAACTGACATCCCAATTAAACGGCGCGCACAAAGAAATTGAAATTGTCATTAGAGAATAACAACTTAAAGCAAACAAATGATGAATTACGTAAAAGAAACGAACAGCGAACAGCCCAGCTAAACTAAGAGCTACACCAAAAAAAACCCATAAACCGATGTTCAAACACAAAGGAGACAAAAACAGAAACAAATATAACAGGTTCTCCTAGTAAAAGTTCACAAACAGAGAAATTCTCAAACAACATCGCAGAAGAAGCAAAACAATAAACAGTTCTCAGCAGACAAACCAAACACACATATGGACTGTTCTATAAACACGTCAAAAAAGGAAACAACTCAAAGGAAGGACACAGAGCCTACCAAATCAGAATCTACTAGGAATAAACTATGCATTATCAGTGCCAACAAAATAAATAATATTCTATCCATCGCAGAGGACACATTTTAAAACTGTCAGATATGTCACTACATCTCACCAAACTGTGGATTATTAAAACTTATTAGTAACCTACATCAAAAAGTTATGGACTACACAATGAATGATCATTGTGTCATTTTAGTTGGAGAGGAATACTTCCAAAATACCAATAACTATGTGAAAATAAAAGGACATTTAAGAATTACTCAAGGAGATTTAAGAAAATCATTAACTCAGAGCTCAATAACTCCAAAAATAAATCCAAAACTGCCTGGCAAATTATTAATAAAAATAAAATTGTAAGAGAACCCATTTCTCAAATAAAAAAGGCGATGAAATAATATCAAACCCAAATGTAATAGCCGAATCTTTCAATAATTTCTTCATTGACCAGATTTCGGGTATACCAAAACATAAGCCAGGCGAGGTCCTCGCGACCTGTCTGCCTTCTCTTTACATCTTTGTTATCTTTTTACCTTGCCAGCACCAGCAACTCGCCCTACGTTACGTGGCCAGGTCCTCGCGACCGGTCTGCCTTCTCTTTACATCTTTGTTATCTTTTTACCTTGCCAGCACCAGCAACTCGCCCTACGTTACGTGGCCAGGTCCTCGCGACCGGTCTGCCTTCTCTTTACATCTTTGTTATCTTTTTACCTTGCCAGCACCAGCAACTCGCCCTACGTTACGTGGCCAGGTCCTCGCGACCGGTCTGCCTTCTCTTTACATCTTTGTTATCTTTTTACCTTGCCAGCACCAGCAACTCGCCCTACGTTACGTGGCCAGGTCCTCGCGACCGGTCTGCCTTCTCTTTACATCTTTGTTATCTTTTTACCTTGCCAGCACCAGCAACTCGCCCTACGTTACGTGGCCAGGTCCTCGCGACCGGTCTGCCTTCTCTTTACATCTTTGTTATCTTTTTACCTTGCCAGCACCAGCAACTCGCCCTACGTTACGTGGCCAGGTCCTCGCGACCGGTCTGCCTTCTCTTTACATCTTTGTTATCTTTTTACCTTGCCAGCACCAGCAACTCGCCCTACGTTACGTGGCCAGGTCCTCGCGACCGGTCTGCCTTCTCTTTACATCTTTGTTATCTTTTTACCTTGCCAGCACCAGCAACTCGCCCTACGTTACGTGGCCAGGTCCTCGCGACCGGTCCGCCTTCTCTTTATACCTTTGTTATCTTTTTACCTTGCCAGCACCAGCAACTCGCCCTACGTTATGTGGCCAGGTCCGCGTGACCATTCTGCCTTCTCTTTATATTTTTACCTTACCAGCACTAGTAACTCTTCCTATGTTATGTGGCCAGGTTCTCGCCACCAGTCTGCCTTCTTTTTATATCTTTGAAAGTATTTTGTATGTTCGCAAAAATTTAGGACTTTTCAAAATGTAAATCCACTAGCCGCACCCCGCGGTATCACCGGCATAAGTTTCGATCCCGTGGGAATATCGGGATAAGTATCCTATATGTTAATCCTGGTTATAAACTATCTGTGTGCCAAATTTCATTCAAATCCGTTAAGTACTTTTTGCGTGAAAGAGTAACAAACATCCATCCATCCATCCATCCTTACAAACTTTCGCATTTATAATATTACTAGCTGCGCCCCGCGGTTTCACCCGCATAAGTTTCGATCCCGTGGAAATATCGGGATAAAAAGTATCCTATATGTTAATCATGGTTATAAACCATCTGTGTGCCAAATTTCCTCCAAATCCGTTCAGTAGTTTCTGCGTGAAAGAGTAACAAACATCCATCCATCCATACAAACTTTCACGTTTTATAATATGAGTAGGATAATATAAATAAGTAAAAAAAAGAGAAAGCAATAAAGAGTATTCTAATCTGAAAATGGAATTGTGATACCTAAATTTAGATTAACTAAACTAGCGAGTCATTTCTTATAAACAGCATCCGCTTTTATAAAAAATTGCCAAAGCCGGTTACAGAACTTAGCGATGGAGTTCAAAACCCTCATCAATCGTGTCTTTATCAAAAACGCATAATTATGATAAGATTAAAGACTACGTTGAAGACCAGGTAGTTTGGCAATAATTCCTTCACTACGTAAATGTCGATATTATTATTTTTTTGCATAATTCTTTGACATAATCATATCGCTTGGTTTTAATTGATCCTTTTGGATTCTTTTATAATTTGTAAATGTGAGGACTTTGTAGGCCTTGTGGACCTTAGATCTGTAGACCATTTTTTGTTTTATTAAGTACCTGCTACTTGTTAAGTACTGTTACTTGGCCTACGCTGTCCTTCCATACATACTGTAATTTGCAAACATTGTAAAAGTCAATTATTTTTAAAAGAGTAACCGTGGAGTTTCTTGCCGGCTCTTCTCCATAGGAAACAACCAATTTTATTGGAACCGTGCACCTAGCTTCTGACGTTTCATAAGTGCCCATGTAGGTTTCTGTGAAATAACATTAATTTTAATTTTTGATTTTGAGTTTGCATGTTGAGACGCCAGTTTTGAGTAGTTAGTACTCGCAGTTGATGAGTTAATCACTGATCACTTGGCGCTTAGTTTGCGTGAATTTAAACTACTTACCACCTACCTACCTATCGCACACCTACCTACACGTGCGTGCTACATGCTACCTTATACAGTGTAGGCATCCACTAAGGAAGGATTTTAGGAAATTTCAACCCTAAGGGGGTAAAATAGGGGATGAAAGTTTGTATGAAAGTCCGTCAGTTTCAAACTTAGGATCCTCAGATTTTGTGTTTAAGCTGGCGATTGAAAATTAATTTATACGTATCTTAGCGTTTTTGATCATTCCACCGCCGAAGGGGTGAAAAGGGAGGATTTCTAAAAATCTTATTCCCTGTTCATATTCCTGTTAATAAACTTGAAACTTGGCACGAATACTTATCTAAGTAAGTTATGAAGGTTGTAATTTTTTGTTTTTCTAAACTACCCTAAAGGGAGATTGGGGAATAAAAGTTTGTACGGAAAAATTTTAACACGCGATCCGATTCAATATTTACTTACTTTAAGTACAAAACAAATAAAAGGCAAATTAAAGATAAAATGAAAAGAAGGGAATCATATTCATATGGTTAATAAATTTGAAACTTGGCAATATTTGTCTCAGTAAACTTTTAGTTAAAAAAAACCCTCACATACTATTTAGGGGGTAACAAAGTTAATAGGTAAGGGAAAAATTTAACTCGGAACTCGGCACTAAGTATTAAGTAGGTACTTAAAATAAAAAAGTTAAATCGTTTTTATAAAAACAAGCTATTATTTAAATGCCCTAAAAAGAAAAGATAAACTTTTACTTTAAATCGTTTACTATCAACTTATAACGTCATTACACAATTTATATGATATAAAAGCTTGTCGCGAGATTTAAGTACCTACTCTTATTTACTTAGTTTGAAAATTTTAATAGTTAAAATCAATTACATCAAGTTATTTAATTTACTTGTTTATCTACACAAGTAAATCTCGCGGCAAGCTTCAGATTACAAAAACGAATTCCCTCCCACCATTCAATTTTCCGGACTTCCAAAGTACAGATATGTAGGGGTTAGATGCACACAGGCATACAGATTCATGTATGGAATATGTTTATAAATACCATTGTCGCACCTCGCGCACGGCCACTTATTACGCTAGAACCTAACTGTGTACACGTCCGGAATAATAAATATTAATTGGAGTCATCGGGAATTTTATTTTACCAAGTCAGATAAGATATCCCCAAAGTGGTGACCCCGACGTGATCAAACGTTAATCAAACGACGCGATACGTGACACGTGTTTGTGAATTGTGAGTGCAACCTTCCGAAGAAAAATTTTATACGATGGCCACCACACCCCCATCTGCCGCAGCAAACGAAATGGCTGCGATCTCCCTCACCTCTAAAATACCGGATTTTTGGACAGACCAACCTAGGGTATGGTTCATCAGGACCGAGGCCACCCTGGCACCACAGAAGCTGTCGGACGAAAGTAAATTTGATTTGACTGTCTCAAAGTTAAGCAAAGACGTAGTCCAACAAGTGACGGACATATTGATCGAGCCACCCGCAACAAAGAAATTTGACGCCTTAAAGGCGCGTTTACTCGCGATTTACGAAGAATCCGCAAATAGGCAGCTGCAAAAATTAATAAGTGAAATGGAGCTAGGGGATCAAAAACCGTCACAGCTTTTACGGCGTATGAGGGAGTTGGCAAAAGATAAGATTCCGGATAACACCCTACGAATGTTATGGCAAGGTCACTTGCCGAGCCCTATACGAGCAGTTTTAGCCGTGTCAGACACTAAAGTGTTAGACAATTTATCGACGATCGCGGACAACGTTTTTGAGAACACGCGTGCCACCCATGCTGTTAATGAAATAGTGCAGCAACAGCAGCAGCCACAGTCCTCAAGTGCGAAGGAAACGGAGAGCCTCATAGCGGAAATCGCGAAGCTGAGCTGCAAAATCGCGGCATTAGAGAGGTCAAGACCAAGATTTCAAAGGCGCTGGAACAGCAATACTCGTGCGCGCTCTGCATCTCGTAATCGTAGCCGTGACTCATCTGCTAAGCGCCGGACGCCTGAGAGCCCAGATTGGCTTTGTTTCTACCATCATCGTTTCCGCTCCAGAGCCAAGAAGTGTGAGGAACCATGTGCGTGGAAAGCTCGACCGGAAAACTAAGTGAGGCGCAGACAGCGGCGGAGCTCTGTGCAATCTCTCCTTGTCACCGCCTCCGGATCATGGACCATAACAGTGGACTTTATTTTTTAGTGGACACGGGTGCTAACATATCCGTATTACCGGTTCTTAAGAAGCACAGTGCTCGCGAGTGCAGTGAATATAAGTTATTTGCAGCAAATGGGACAGTCATCAAAACATATGGGGTAAAGTCACTAGTATTAAATTTTAGATTGCGTAGACCTTATCGATGGGATTTCGTAATAGCTGACGTGAAACAACCGATATTGGGTGCAGATTTTTTAAGCTACCACAAGCTTCTCGTTGACGTCAATTCACGAAAACTCATAGACCAGGTAACTGACCTAAATGTTATAGCATCAGTAGTAACTATGAGTGAACCTTCTGTACTGTCCGTTAGCGTTGATCATCCTTATCACGACCTCTTAGCCAAATTTCCAAGTATCACTAAGCCTATGTCATTTGTAGAAACCACACAGAGTTCCGTACAGCACTGCATCGAAACAACCGGACCGCCGGTATTTGCACGGGCTAGACCGCTCCCGCCCGCTAGGTATAAACGGGTAAAAGCCGAATTCCAAAAAATGCAAGAGTTGGGTATCTGCCGTCCTTCAAAGAGCGCATGGGCAAGTCCCTTACATGTAGTTGAAAAAAAGAACGGTGACATAAGACCGTGCGGTGATTACCGCAGATTAAATTCAATAACGAAACCCGACAGATATCCAATTCCGCGTTTACAAGATTTTACGTATAGCATGGCAGGTAAGAAAATATTTTCAAAAATTGATATAAATAGGGCCTATCATTTTATTCAAACTACGCCAGAGGACGTCGAAAAAACAGCTATAATAACACCTTTCGGCCTTTATGAGTTTCCACGAATGACGTTCGGATTGCGTAACGCTGCGCAAACTTTCCAACGATTCATGGACTCAGTTCTGCAAGGACTAGATTTTGTCTTTAATTATATAGATGACGTGCTTATCATGAGCGAAAATGAGACTCAACATTTCGAACATTTAGGTATAATATTCCAGCGATTGGATAACTACGGATTATCAATAAATCTAAGTAAATGTGTTTTCGGTCAAACTGATTTAGAGTTTTTAGGATATCAAATATCAGCACAGGGAATCCGTCCGACCGAAGAAAAGGTCAAGGCCATTATTGACTACCCTAAACCAGAGACAGTTGAGGATCTACGCCGTTTCATAGGTATGGTGAATTTTTATCGCGCTCATTTACCCAACGCAGCATCCTACCAGTCCTTAGTTAATAGATATCTCGGTAGTACAAAAAAGAAAGATAAACGTAAAATTCAGTGGACACAAGAATCAAGTGAGGCATTCGAGCAGTGTAAGACAGGTCTTAAAATGGCCGCTACATTGTCTCATCCAAGAACTGATGCGACGCTTGCTTTGATGACCGATGCTTCTAATACGTGTGTAGGGGCAGTCATGCAGCAGGAGATCAACAGTATTTGGGAACCTTTAGGATATTTTTCCAAAAAAATTAACGACTGCTCAGCAGAAATATTCCGCATACGATCGGGAACTATTGGCCATTTATTTAGCATTAAAGCATTTTCGAAAATTATTTGAAGGCCGTCAGATCACCGTGTACACTGACCATAAACCACTAACGTACGCTTTTTCAAAATTAGGCAAATCGACTGACGAAACTCCTCGCAGAATAAGGCATCTGGCATACATAAGCGAGTTCACAACAGATATACGTCACATAAGCGGGCATAGCAACACGGTAGCTGACACCTTGTCACGTGTCGAGACAGTTTTCTGTCCCACGGTTCTAGACTACGACAGAATCGCTGAATTGCAAGAAACCGACGCCTACGTGATAGCATGCAACGCAAACAACAACGATTGCATTCCTTTAAAGAAGTTATATGTACCTACATGTAATAAACCAATTTATTGTGACGTATCCACTGAAATGGCAAGACCGTATATACCACAGGAGTTTAGGCGAGTTGCATTTGACAGTATACACAACCTTAGTCATCCCGGAATTCGGGCGACTCGAAAATTAGTTGGTAAAAAGTTTTTTTTTTTTTTTTTTTTTTTTTTTTTTTTTTTTTTTTTTTTTTTTTTTTTTTTTTTTTTTTTGACTCCACAAAAAAAAAAAAAAACACTTTTTGATACAACTCAAAAGACACAGTTAGTGGGCAACCCTAGTGCGTGTTTATCTACCGAGCGGCCGTAGCTAATTATTTAAAGGACACTGACACGAGACGTAATATTACTTACTTTATTATGCTGTGGCTGGCTGGCACACGGGTTTACTTTCGAATGTGCCATGTCACTTGTGGCCTGGGTGACGTGAACGCGTCATCGTCAGCGTCAGCAGTGTCGCGCTGGTGTCAGACGGCGGCGGCGGCTGGCGCGGGCGGCCCGAGCGAACCGCTCTCGCGCGGGTCATCGACCGCGCCTCCCTGCTCCCCCTACATCCCTCCCCGCCCCCCGGCGACCTCACCCCACAACTATTTTAGATCTCATTTTAAGAAATAGAGTGACTGGAAGAGCGTTTGAAAAATTTATTAGCGCTCCCTGACAGCGAGACGTTAACTATCCAATGGGTGTTTATTGAGTCTGATACCAATCCACGCTATCAAGTGAGATTGGTGTAATTATTTAGCATTGGATATTAATTCTGTAAATATACTTCAGCAGGCTTATCTGCAGTCACAACAAGCGTATGGTTTGGCTTCTGGTGCCGAATCAGTCGCAATAACTAAGCTGGGGCTCCCTCAGCAATTAAACAGTGACCAACTGCGCGCGAGCCGAGAGAGCGAAGCAAGCGGCGCCGTGGGACGCGCGAGCGGCCGGCGTTCGCCACTTCCGAGTTAGTTGCAGTTACTTGGCTATTTAGTATTTTTAGGACTGAGTGTCAAAATAAAACTCTGATAACTTTATAATTCAAATTGTCCTTAAAATCACTGTTTTCACTTGAGTTAGGGTCATTTTCATTCATATTATTCGTTTTATTTATAACTGTTTCGGACGCTTATTATAGTATTGTTATCACAAACAGAGCCACGAGTGACAAAATTTAGAACAAAAATCTACAATCTGACGTTTCATTTCCCGCTATTTATATAACATACGTATTATTATTTATAATCGGTGACCCGCTGCATTGATAAACGCAAAACATTTATGCAATTCTGCGTGTTAAAGTTCAGTAATTATGAAAAATCTCTAAACATCATTCAGCTATTTTACAAAACGGAACTGTTTTGTAAAACGGTTAGCGGTTATTTAAACAGCGGATTCGACAACCCATCTGCGACATATACATTCATTTAGCAGTTTGTTGTTGTCTATTTAGTTACCCGGCCCCGCTGACAATTCTTTATTCGAAATAATAAGGAACTTTTTCCAAAAATCCTTTGAAAGCAAACATAGATTCAATATAGTGTCAAAGATAGGACCAGAGCCAGATCGGACCAAATCTATTTCTCTCCGACATATGATGTGGTGGGGGGTGCGGGGGGATAAGGGCGACTGGCTGTGAACCCTTCTCATCGGCTGCCATCTGTTAGATGTCAGTGTCCACACGCCTCGGTGCCCTGAGGCTCGAGCCCTGTCTTGTCCTATCACTCACACCTTCGATCGAGGTTGGCGGTCACGACCAGCCGCTCTCTGGGACGTTTGCGATCTCATCGTACAGAATGGGCCAGGCAGGGCAATGAAATAAAACCGAGTAAGATATTGAATCACCTAACAAAAGAAAACGAACACTTGTGTTTATCTGCTGAACCGCTGAGCGTAAGACAACAGCAGGCGACAGCTGCGCCGTGTGTGTGTACAGCGTCGTGTTGTGTAGCAGGCTCACGTCTCGTGGCGAGATGTTCGCCGCACGTCGCCGCCACTTCGCCGCGATGATTGCCGCCTCGTCTTCATGTTTATTTATCGGCCGTTATTGGCACTAAGTGTTCGGTGGTCAATAACAATCTCGTTTCGCGTTGTAAACCGCTCAACGAGATTGTAAACCGGTGGCGCGGATTGTCGCGTGAGGCGGTGCCCTGGATCCTCTGGCTGCTTGTGCAATGCCTCACTGTTACTATACCGCGGTCTCGGTGCCATGTGATGGAATGCCCCACTACGGCTATAAAGCTTTGGTGTGAGCAATGAACTATAACCAATGATATACAGAGTTGATACGACAGAGGGGCATTAAATTACACTACGTAAGTATACCTACTATACGTGTTTAGTATTAATTCGATACGGTATAAAAATAAAAAGCGCCAAAAAAGAGAAAATATTTTTTTCAAACAAACTAAATAGCTTACAAATCAGAATAAAACGTAACCACCCAGGTAAAGAAATTTGACTGACCTTAGATACCTAGGTAACAGAGTAGCAACGTCGTGCGCGCGCCGGCGCCGCGCCGCAGCGCGGCGTATGTTATCTCGTGTCGAGGCGGGCGGCCGGCGGCGGTCTGGCTTTTATGTTAGGTAAGGTTATGAAGCACGCGCACAAAAACAAACACAAAATTTTTAAATTCTCGATGTGTCCTCCATTCACATTAATGCACAAATTATACCGACGGAGAATATTGTTATTTATTTTTCTATTTAAATCACTGTCCGTCGCTAAGCACTTTAATTTGTGAAATGCTAAAATAATCCTATTTTTTAGTTCAACAGTTGTATTTACCTCTGAGGCATACACACTTTAATTACACACACACACACAACCAAAGTTTAATTACGTGTCCTATCACAATAAAAAACAGTCAATCACACAATAGTAGATTATGCACCGAGGGGCTAAAGTTGTGTCTTATGTCACGGGCGTCATATTGAATCTCGAGCGCAATGAAGGATTCGGGATTTAACTCCCGAGCGCAGCGAGGGAGTTAAGAGTTTAACTCACGAGCGAAGCGAGGGAGTTAATTCAAGAATCCTGAATGCAGCGAGGGATTCAAGCTAGCCCAAGGCAAAGACACCTTTAGCCCAGAGGAGGATACTCTACTTTTTACACCTACTGTGAGAAAATAATAGCCATAGTACGGCAGTAAATCATTGGAAATATTATTAGCTTCGGTTGTAATGAATTCAGGAATACAATCACTTTCATCACTCGACATTTTATAATACTTTGTTGACAAATTTAAAGTTGAAATGCCAAAAGTTCGCGCCTTTATTGCGTCTACCAATAAGTAGCCAAGACACGAACAATTCGATTTTCAAAAAAAATAGTCTCTTCTACGGTTTTGTCGTGTGTTATTGATTGTCTATTGATATCACTCTCATGGAAGTGGCGTTTGTGTAAACTAAGCTTTATACAGGGCCGGTAGAATGGTTTTGGATGATTGGCTGTATGCATTTTGAATTTAGAACGTCATTGGAGACGCTCGTGAAAATAGAGTATTTTTGATAAAATGTGATAAATCGACTGTAGTATAGATAGGTTTTATTATTTATTTATTTATTCACAAAATCCACAGCAATCTTTGCGCAGTTTACTTAAAATAAATTAACTAATGTTACAGCCATTACTATTACGGTATTACGGCGCGGTACGGTATTTATTATTATTAATGCCAGTTTTAATGTTATTCCATTCCTTTTAAAAAATGGTTCGTAGTTATCTAATTATTCTTACAATATTATGTCTTCGAAAACATGGCAACGATATGAAGAAGCAGTCGTTATGATTTTGTAGGAAATCGAGAATATCATCCACGCGTAGTAAGGGTATCGAGAATAGCTTTCCTCTTTCTGGTACCAAAGGGTGTTTGTTAGTACTATACTGCCAATTTAGCTGAGCACGTGAGATTCCAAATTCAAATCACATTATTGACCAGCGGGTCATAATGAAATCCAGTACAACATTATTGACCGGCTGTGCCCCCGGCCACTAATGACTCACTTTAGGTTAAGGTTGCTTGACATATAATTTGACATTTTCGAGCAGGTGGTGTGAAAAAAAAGTTATGTTTCCTGTCACAATAAAAAAAAGAAATACTGTCTTAAACTTATTTAGTGTCCTATCACAATAACAGAACAAAATCACAATTGCCGCGCGCGAATTCGACAAACCGTACATTCCGAAAGGGCAGCGTCGGCGCACTGAAAAAACAAGTTTTTTAGAGGCCCCACTCACCGATCGCAAAAATTTAGGATGCAAAAAACTGACCTATTTTTGTCTCTTTTACGCGCGGGATGTTTTGCTATGATTGTCACTTTCGTAATGAAAGTGCAAGTGTGTGTGTATTTATTGCTTCCTTGTTTGCATTGCCAACTTTTTAGTGCCATGCGTCAGAGCGGCAACAACGCATCGTAAATTTATCGTTGTAAGGTGCATGACCTATGCTTAGACATAATCAGCTGTTAGGAAAGATACATCGTGTTCAAATGGTGCAAAAACTTAAATAATCATTTGCGGCTAAACTCCTGCTCCTATTTAATTGATTTTTTGTACAGAGCTTGAAAATGGTACCTAGTATAGGCAGTTTAAAGGAAAGCCCCTCTGTCGTATCAACTTTGTATAAAACTGTCCAAACGAAACGCAGCCGAAACCGAATCTTCGGCTCCTCTTCTAGTTTTGGCATAAACCTTTGTTTGTTAAATTGACATTATTTTCTGAGACCTGTTTTTCCAAGTTACAAACATTTGTGTAAAAAACTGTCAACATTTCAAAATGAGGATTGAATAATCAGGCCTAACTTAAAGAAGGGCTTTAGCAGACATGCTAAGTTAGCACTACGATTAGCGATTGAGTAGTTTTTCAGAAGATCGATACTGCGATACAGCCTGGCTGAGCTCTAAACACCACTTTTGTTGCCGCGATCTATAATATTGCACAGTTAAAACTGTGGAATTTGTATAGCTTAAAGCACCATCCACCAGCATTTTCTTTATAATCTGCGAGCGGACCGCGCCGCCGCCGCACTGCGCCCGCCGCGTTCCACGCTGACCTTGAATTACAAACATCATTTTTTCTTTTCTAATCTGTTAACAAAATCTTTCTGTTGTTTAATTAATTAAATGAGTTTTTGATGGATTCAATTAGCCGAAAGATTTATTAAGTACACCATTAGAACATGTTCAATATACATAACGCCTAGGGTTGCCACCTTTTTTATGTTAAATATAGTATTTTTGAAGCCATTGCCTCTAAAAATATAGTAGACGACGAAAAAAAAAATTGTTATTTAAAAAAATTGTGGGTATGTATTTAAAAAAAAATCTCATAACCATTATTATATTCTAAACCAGCTTCTGCCCGCGGCTTCGCCCGCGTGGATGTCGGAAATTATCCCACGGGAACATGCTACCGAGACAAAAAGTAGCCTATACAGCCTATTAAGGCATTAAGTCAGCCTTTGTACCTTTTTTGTATGCGAAAAGTTTAAATAATTACTTAAATCTATGTTACTCCATAACATCAGCTATCTGCCAGTGAAAGTCCCGTCAAAACCGGTCCAGCCCTTTCGAAGATTAGCCACAACAAACAGACAAACAATAGTTATTTGTGCAACAAGAGAGCAAAGTAGTTTTTTGCTGCGAGTGCTGATTTTGAATCCTGAGTGTGGCGAGGGATTCAAAGGCACGAGATGCAAAAAAACTTTGCTCTCGTGTAACACACATAACTTTTCACTTCAGCAGCGAGAACACTTTAGGAGATAAAATAATAAACAGGAATAGATTGAAATAACTATTTATTGTGAATAAAAATAATTAACATTGTAGGTAGATACTAATTCTATAAAATGGAACATTTTAAAAGTTAAAACTAGTTAAAAGTAAAATTACTGCAATTCTGCAAATTAAAAGTAATATTCCCGCTCTTTTATTTAAATTAAGGCGTGTTCGGAAATAGCACCCATGATATTTTATTATTCAAAATATATTACGTACGTACCTAACATTTATTGAAACTAGAAATAAATATTTACAAGTTAAATATCAGTTTTATTTGCAGTAAATACTTATTTTCGTTTAAATACAATAAGTTAAAAATTCAATAAATTACATTAAACGACATAATTTTCTTTTTGCAAAATTTCTTTAGTTAGTACGAAATTCCGAACGTGTTTGTCTTTGCGGTCGAATTCTAGATCCGAACTTCGAAAGGGCTGGTCTTTGTCTCTCTCTCTTTCTAATGGCGGGAAAGAGATAGAGTGTGAATGTTTTCGAATTGTATGATAAAAAAAAATTAAAAAGTTACTTTGTCTCACTCAGTGAGCAAAATCGCATTTTGCTCACTGATTTCACGCAGCAAAACCTACATGTTTGAGCTACTGAAGTGAAAAGAAAAAAATGTTTTTTTATATAGGTAGGTAGTTACTTAGCGTGTATATTTTCATTTTCATACGCATTTAGTCAAATCTGTTATTTTTTAAGACCCCACTTCACGCTTCAAAGGTTGTTTTTGAAAATAATGATTAAGATCTCATAATTCATTCAGAAATGAATGAATTATGAGATCTTAATCATTCAGAAATGAATGAATTATGAGATCTTAATCATTATTTATTATTTACGTCTACGCCTTATTAAAGTAAACCTAATTACAGACGCCAGCAGGTCAACCTACCCGAAACTGTCAAATTTTTCCAATCAACCTTGCACCTTAATGCTTTAGGCATAAAGTTGAAAATCTATTAAAGGACAGATTGTAGTAACTTGATGTGCTGGCGTCCGTACCTACCTAATTAAAAAAAAAAAAACTCATTAACAGAAAATAAAATACCTACCTAAATAAACCTATTTCTGATGATAACTAATCTAAACTCAATAAATAAGCAAAATCCCTAAAAACTAATATCTATACGAATGACTAATCCTACCTAACAGTATTATAAAATAACCTACGGTCACTACGTACACTATCAAATATACCTATACTTTAAAATTAAAATCTATACCTACGACTTAAAAATAAACCTAAATAACTCTACCTTAAACTGTACTTAGTAAAAACTAAAAGGAATAAAAAGGTCGCACTGAAAAGCACAGTTTAGAATTGCAAGTACATAGCAGTTAAAACATACAATTTATAGAATGCTAATAAGAACGAACGCTCGCCACTCGACACGTCCGTTCAAATCAAAGTGCAAAAAATGTAAGATGCGCGCGCTCAGACTCCGTCCTTATATACGGTAGCGATCCGTGGCGGCCGCGCGCCACGCGTGTGCTGCGAACGGTGCAAGCCAAATTCAACCTTCAGCAATACATTTACAGCATAACTTAGGGGCGCTGCACACGGCTAAGATACTATAATATTTTATCTTAAGATACAATATCGCTCGCCATGCAAATTCATCATAAGATACGAAAATATGAAATATTATTTATTATCTTCGTCGTGTGTGATAGCCCATTGAATTGTATGGCGAGCGATATTGTATCTTAAGATAAAATATTATAGTATCTTAGCCGTGTGCAGCGCCCCTTAGTGAACTCCACTGCGGGTGACGTAACCTACGACAAACTTATTATTTGCGGTTGGTACAGTAATCGGATCTAGAGTTCGAACCGCAAAATTAAGTTTGTTTTTTATTGTATATACTTTTCCGTGATAAAAAGTACCCAGTGTGGTGCCCAGGATATTAAAGAATAATTATAACAAGTTTCATCGTAATCGAACCGGTAGTTTTTGCGTGATGCCTGAACAAACAGACAGACAGACAGACAAAAATTTTTTTTAATCATATTTTTGGGTTCTGTGTCGGTCTAGTAAAACCCCCTGCCATTTATTTTTTTGATATTTTCATTGTATAGAATTTTCACTTCTACAGATTTATTATAAGTATAGATTAAGGTTACAATATTAATTTAGCTTTTATTAGATTTATACTGGCCATATTGCGCTCCTCTCGCATTTTGTATTGACATTAAAATAATATATACAGTAGTTTCGCCTACAATTTTTTTTTAAGAAATATTTATTTAGGCCTCTAATATAGTAGGATACTATATTAATATTATATAGTAAGGTTGCCAACCCTAAATTAACGCCTGATCCGATTCCCGAGTCCCGACATTGCGTGGTTATTGAAACTTCGTCACTAAACCACCAATACTTATTGGAAACTGAAGAGGTATGTCCGCGCGCCCTAGTGGTATGTACAGACGCCAGCACATCAAGCTACTACAATCTGTCAAATCTCTTTAATAGATTTTCAACTTTAACCCTAAAACATTAAGGTTCAAGGTTGATTGGGAAAATTTGACAGTTTCGGGTAGCTTGACCTGCTGGCGTCCGTACTTGCACCCTAGTGGTATGTACTTGCACCCAAGTGATATGTACTTGCACCCTAGTGATATGTACTTGCACCCCATGGATAAGTACTTGCCCTCTAATGTTAAATACTTGCACTTCTGGGATAAGTACTTACCACCTACTGGTAAGTACTTGTATACCTGGCAATTACGTGGGAAGCGCTCTGGTGGCAATTAGGAACTTACTGTCTAATGGGCAGTAATGACCAGTAATGATCAATCGAGACATCAGTGGGAATCCCAGAAAAACGTGTAACATTGTTCCAAAAATATATTAATAAAATGTTTTGTCTAGGATATGGTCGGTCGGGGACATCGGGGTGAAGTATATTACTTATGTATGTACCGAGTCGACCGAACTTGTTGTTCTGCGTTATACAACCGGGGGCGCGGCGGGCCTGTTCCGGCCCGGGTCCGACCGCTGCGCCGCCGGTGCGGGCCCGCCGCGCCGCTCCGGTTGTTTGCTCGTTGGCAGCGAGTTTATTTGTGTTTTATTTATTGGCTCCGAATTAGCATAATGTGGTCGGTTCCCGTAATGGGCGTTGTTCCCGCCTGACGAGCGCTCGGCGCGCGGCGGCGGCGTGTGGAGCTCGCTCATCATTACTTACGAGGCGCTCATCCGACCGGTATTATGTTATGTGATCGAGCGAGGGACGATCCGAGTCACTGATCCGTCCACCAAAATATTCTAAGCACATAATACTCGTATAACAGATTTATTTTCATGCAATTGATCCGCGCGCAACCTAAACGTTTCGAATAAATTTTATGAAAATAAAGTGTGACAAAATACAAGCATAAAGCGTACCGAGCCGAGGAGCCACCACGGCCGCAGTCTAGCTGCACTGCTGCAGTAACAATAGCAGTCCTCTTCCTCTCAGTTCACATTGAAGTGACTTGTACGCACGACAGAAGCACTCGCGCCGCTAGGCTAGCTACACTCGTTCTAAATGAGAAACGTAATTGGATCGTTCGTCAACTCTTGATCTTGATGGATGATGAGTTAGTTGCGAGAGTGAGGAGTTTCAACAACCGCTGCTTCGGCTCGTGCTTTCTATTCCTCTTGCGTGTCGGGTCGATTAGTCGGAATAGCTCCTGATTAAAATATGTATAATAAAGTACTTAAAATGAGCGGCACAGCGAGCGCCCACGCGCCGGCGACGCCAGTGGTCGACATAAATTAAGAGAGAACATTACAACTTTTTGGTGCGAATAATTGAAGGGAGCTTAATTTAATATTTTTAAATGAACAGTAGGGGTGGCAAGCTATTAACAGCTGTTGTGATTATGAATGACCGTGGGCACGCGACTCGTATGATAAGGAGCGTTATCAAACCTACTACTTATTTGCTTGGTGATTATATTAATAGGGGTAGGGGGCGAGGGGTGGGTGCGGGGAGTGGATCTGGTAAATTTCAGTAGAATTTACGAGATGCACTCTCAACCATCTCCTCTTCCTCACACCTTTTGTACTTTTATAATGATACGTGTGTGTGTCCAGGGTGCTGAAGCGGAACCGCATCGCGGTCATCGAGGAGCGCGCCTTCACCAACACGCCGGCGCTCCGAGTACTGTGAGTACATTGAGTCCATCCCGCCCAACCCTGACTCGAGCGGCAGTGCCGGGCCATTACGTTTAAATATCACCCTAATTAATCAAAACCAGATCCAGACCCGTCCGACCTAGCCCCGCCCTCGGCCGAGCTACAGATCGCGGCGGTGGGGGACGACATCTATATTAAGTGTATATTCTCTCCGTCTTCTGGCGCAGCGGTAGAAGCGGAAGTGGTTACTTGAGTTCGATGGGTGCGGACAGACTTCCATCAGACTCAATTAGAAAAGATAACTTCCTCTGAAACATCGTGTGCCACCGCCGCGACTGCTAACTGCAAACTACTGAAAGTAACTACATAACCTGTAGCGTAACTGAAAGTGTCGCAGTTAATTAGCGCGACTTGCCGGAGCCTCGTTATCCGAGCACTTCGAACTTCCAACCGCGCGGAGCTCGGCTTGATAATCTTGTGATAAGTGACGCCATCGAATCGCCAGTAGTTCGCAATAAACACAGCGGTACTCCCAAACTTGCTCGTTAATGGCGTGTTAATAAGTCCTCGCTCCCTTCTCCTGCATGCTGTGACGTGGGCCATTGGGACTATGTGTACGTGTTGTGTTAACGACTCTGTGCTCAGTAGTTTGTGCGACACTTATTCTCAGGTCCCTCACTAATGAGGATGGTTCGGTTTCTATACTTTTTCTCTTCTTGAAACGTTTTGCCGCGTATTCCATAGTACAATTCATACATCTATACAAATAAATAAAATTAAAGTGTCTGTTTTTAATGTCAAAATAACAGCTTTTTACAAATTGCATATCTACAGTATAAAACAACTTTAAAACTTTTGTGAGTTAGTATGCTAATCAGCTACAGTATTGCCGAGTTTCATAGGATATATTTTATGTTAAAACAAGAAATTCGCGCGGACGATGTCGCGTGCAGAAGCTAGTTAAATACTAAAAGGTGTAGTACGTTGAATTATGATGTAAAATAAAAAACGATTAATCATTATCACTAGCTAATTAAATGTAAAACTTAAAAATCCAGTCAAGAGCACTGATTAGGAAAAAACATCTGCAAGAGATGTAGTCGAACAAGTCCTCTTGTTAACATTGAAGTGAGCCGGCCTTCAACAGAGAGTAGCACTAGGTGGTCACAAACTGTCACCAGTTAGTAAACGTTATGCAAGAAAAGAAGACAAGGAGACCACCGAAGACATGGAGCGACAGTCGCTACAACAGCAGGGACACTGTGGCACAAGACATGGTCATTTGGAGGAAATCACAGAAAACCAAATGTTTACATTTCACGGGACCGGATAGAACAACCATTGAGTGCGTGTAGGGACGTTGCGGAGGCCCGGCGGACGCTCGGCGACTCGGCACTCCCCACAGATCGCGTGCGAGCTCGTAACGGTCTCCGCTCGACGTACGCACTCTACTACAACACATTACCTATCACTACTTCTGCGGATTACTGTTAGTAAACGGAGCCGGTCGAAACCCAACAAGGTTTTGAAAAGGCAGGGTCCAGAGAAGGACACGTGCGACTAGGATGGTTTCATTAAGATGGAGAAGAAGAACAAGAAGAAGCCTCCTTGTCAGAACCAGTGCGGCTCCGCGCAGGCAGGACCCAACATGCTGCTGCGTCCAGCAATCCCGACGATGCAACTGTACGTGTCCAGACTGCACCACTCCACGAAGGTTGAGGAGATCGTGGAGTACATGCGTGTGAAGACCAACTGGACTTTGAGGGTTGAGAAGTTGGAGTCGCGTGACGCGTCACAACACGAACCTCAAGTCGTTCGTGGTGCGTGTTCCGACACATCATCTCGAGAAGTTGCTCAAGGAAGAGTTCTGGCCGAAGGGTGTTGTGTACCGCCGGTTTCGTGGCCGGCTACATAACACCAGTCAGCAAACACGACGCAGACACTTCGTGTGCGTTAGTTACTTTTTAGTGTGATTATAATGTAGTATGTATTTATACTATTTTTAAGGTATACCTATTAATATAGTACGTGTTTTATATGGGCCTTGATGCCTGAAATAAATGGATAAATATATATATTACCTACTACCGAACCATCTTCACTGAGTGATTCGTAGCAACATGATCATTAATTCTGTGTAGCTTGCCAACAATTACGTACGTGGAGCACAGACGCACGCACTATCTGATATAATCAGTACGACAGACAGCAGCAATTTGGCGGCTGTTAGAGCGACCGAGAACACGATGCTACAATCAATTTGTGTTCCACTGATGGCAGGTAAACACAAAGAGCACTTCAATTCAATTAAGATTATGCTATCGGTAACAACAAGCAACGAGCTTGTCTACTTACACCTGTGTTAGGAAGAGAGGCTGCTCTGTATTGTTGGTGAATGCGAGTGAATAGCGCACCAGTGCATGTCCGTAAGTACTGGTGGTGGTTGTATTAACGAGTGTGTCGTGTTGTGCAGGCGACTGGAGGAGAACCTGCTGTCGGCGGTGCCGGCAGCCGTGCGCCTGCTGCCGCTGCTCGAGGATCTGTGAGTACCTCCGCTTCCTCATCGTACATCATACATTAAAAAAATGAACACCCAAAGTTAAGCAACGAAGGATCTTCGTTGACTTAAACCTCAAACTTTAACTCGCGCGATTTTCACCAGCGTAGCACGCAGGATACACTTGCGCGAATCGATTTGCTTCGAAGGAAAGTTACGCGCAATACATTTGCGCGGCCGGAGCAGGACAGACCCTTGCTCTATTAGTAATGTGGCTGGCTGTGCAATATAATACAATTGAAGGTTACACAAACTTACTTGTTGATGTTTAGAGTTTTTAGATAAATAGCAATTAGGATTTATTATTTATTTATTTGTATTTGTTAAAGTTAAGATCATTTTTGAACATCACATTAATTATCACCAAATTAATTAAGTGAGTTAAACCATAATTTCATTCAGTATTTTTTGGAACGAAGTTCTTTAAATCAGCTTGCGTAGGAGTAGGTAGGAGTAAACTTGTAGAAATCATCTCTTAACAGGTTCCGGCGCCGGGCACGGTAATGTTCGCCGGGCGTGCTAAACGAGACACAATAGGAGTTTTATTGTTATGATGACGGCCATATGTGGCTATATGATGATTATTGGGGCAGCTCCATTAAACTTTTAAGTATGTAATATAATAGACATCGTAGCCCCCTATCTAGCTGTTACTTTTAATAAATGTATTGATTTAGGAACTTTTCCTGACCTCATGAAGAGTAGTAAAGTCATATCACCATTATTTAAATCAGGAAATAAGAATGACGTTGGCAATTTCAGACCTATTTCTATCTAACCTGCATTTAGCAAAATATTTGAAAAGTTAATACTCAAGCAGTTGCTACGACATTTTAATTTAAATAACCTCCTCCGTAATGCGCAATACGACTTTACAAAATATCGTTCAACTACAGATGCGGGTGTTGCTCTGCTGAGACACATATTTGACGCATGGTTGAAATCGCAAAATGCTATTGGAGTTTTCTGTGATCTCTTCAAAGCCTTTGATTGCGTGCACCATGACTCGCTTTTGCGTAAGTTACGTCATTACGGTGTCCAGAATGAAGCTCTCAACGTAATAGTTTCTGATTTACATAATAGGGTCCAATGAGTAGATGTTAATGGTGTGAAATCTTCCGGGCTACCAGTTCAGTTAGGTGTTCCGCATGGCTCAATACTGGGTTAATTCTTGTTCTTAGTATATATCAATGATTTACCATTCCATTTGAAGGGCATCTGTGACGTTGTACAGTTTGCAGATGATACCTTTCTTATTTTTAAAGTAGACAGGAACTTCAGTGGGGACCTCGTATATCAAGTCTAGCAAGAAGGCTCAGTTCGGCTGCCTACGCCGGCGCCGTCAGGAAAGTAAGACAATACACTGACGTTGATACAGCTCGTTTAGTATATTTTAGTTATTTTCACAGCGTTATGTCCTACGGTATTCTGCTGTGGGGCAAAGCCGCTGATATACAAAATATATTTGTCCTTAAAAAACGATTTTTTAAAGATATTGGTATTCTCACGGTTGCATCACAATTTATCTTCGCCAAAATCTTATATATTAGGCAAAATTTACACTTGTACACAAAAAACAGTGATATTCACAGTGTTAACACTAAAAATAAGGACAAACTACGTGCCCCCTTTCACCGGCTTCATAAAGTTCATAACTCATTTGTTGGGCTTTTTTTTTTTTTTTTGGGATGGGAAATCATCAAATGACTCCTCCCGCTCTGGGTGGAGCGGAAGGGAGTGTCAGACTCTTACTGACTAAAACCCACCCATGTTCCTTCCTTCGCCCTTTATGTTCCGGGGTAGCGGTAACCCTTCCGGACAATCCCGCTGCCCCGGCAGGCTTCGGCCCTAAGGGGCCCGAGAAAGAGAGCTAAGTGGCAATTCAAAATAATTTAAAAAAATTATAATAAGATACCCTCTTCTTTGCTAGACTTGCCTTTTAATGCGTTTAAAAATCAAGTAAAATCCAACCTTTGTTCAAATGCATACTATTCCATCAACGATATGAATACTATAGATAAGTTGGTCGCCCTAATTAACTCAAGACAATGTTTATGTTCTTTCTCCAGAATTAGCTTACTGACAGGTTATTGTTAACTTATTTATTTATTTTACTTCAATGCCCTTAGTTTATCATTTGTGACTTCAAGTGACAGCTATGTGAACAGAACTCAGCAATGCATAAATACGTAAGCTGTCATGCCCTTTGTGCCTGGGAGCTTTTATTTAGGTAGTAAATTTTTATTTACATTTTGTCTTTTGATTATTTTTTAGCCTAAATACGTATAGTTTTTATTATATTTGTTGGTATATTGGCGTGGCTAGCTGACATATGGCAAATAATTTAATTTTATGTTCTGTGTCTTGTAATGTTAATTACTTAACATAGGTACCTAGTATTGTATACAATCAAGTATTTTCTAACTGAACAGACAGCTGTGCTGCTGGGGAGTTTGTTGCGCCACTTCTTCCCAGCAATAGCACACTAGGAAGTGGTGAAGGGCGGGAGTTTTTGGGAGACTGTCTTTTGTAATTTTGACGTTCGAAAAGTGCTGATTCTCAGCCTAATTTGAATAAATGACTTTTGCTTTTGATTTTATAGCAGCGCTCTTGAAAGTGTTACCAGCGTCAGGCACTAGTTGTCTGGCATTTTTGCTGAACTGGGCTTTTTTGGCGCAGCCGTGAGGCAACCTTCCTGATAATTTCTTACATCGGATTTTACAATTTTTATTTGTTTTATCTGGTAAGGAAAAAGCGTTAGGCGACTTTTTATTACAAATAACAGACAGAGACAGGGAGAAAGAGAGAGATAGTTTTCATGGTTTTCAAAATGAAAATCCAAGATGGCGGCTGCGCAAAGGGGATTGAAAATTTTCATAAATGGAGCCTGGCATAGGTACCTACTGTCGCGCCGTTAAGTTTTTTTTTATCAAAATGGCGGCCACGCATGACACCTATATGTATAAATCGATACCTGACATCAATGCCAACGGAAAATGAAAATAAGACGAAACCCCGTAAAGTGTCACGTTTCCGAGATATTAACGTTCAAAGTTGAATGTCACGTGATCAACTTTGAACGTTAATATTTAGCGCGATTTATATAGGGTTCAGGAGGGGACGAAATTTAAAAAAAAAATACAAAATGCCGGACCAGTAGGTATGCCACGGATTTTCAAAGCCCTTTCAACTTAAGCAGTCCAGTAGATTCGGAGCAAATTGGTTGTGACAGACGGACAGACAGACATACGAGTGACCTATAAGGGTTTTGTTACAAAAAACAAACTACGTCTGCTTCACTAAATACACAAACTCTCAGCCTGCGCCTGACTTTAACATTAGAATACATTCTTGTCCTACCCCAACCCAATCTACCTGTAGTTGCCCTGTTATTCAGAAGGTAAATTTCATCAAGTACCTAGGTATTGTAGTAGACCAAAGGTTAAGTTGGTACCCACACCTCGAACTAACTATAGTAAGGGTAAGACAACTCATACGGGTTTTCAAATCTCTGAGACATGTTATGAGTACAAAATTACAGAATAAAATTTATATCGCACTGGCCCAGTCTGTAATCATTTATTGTATCTCGGTATGGGGTGGAGCAGCTAAGACGTATTTTTTAGATCTAGAGAGGGCACAGAGATCCTTGATTAAAGCCATGTACTGTAAGCCCTACAGGTTCCCTACTGAATCTCTATACGCAAGCTCTAAGCTGCTCTCCGCCAGGTAACTCTACATTCTACACCTGGTACTCAGATAGCATAAAATTCTACCCTTTAGCCACGCCAAACTTAAAAAAAGACGGTGTGATATCCCCTACATACTCAGCACGTTCAAGTAAATCGCATACTTAACATTTACCCTATGCAGAGTGAAGGGCTTTTTAGCTACACAGGGTTGAACGGCATGCATACGCAGACACTCACACACACTCACATACACTAACTCACACACACCCACACACCCACTCATACACACACACGTACATACAAAATATACGTACACACACATGTATAAACACACGTATAAACACACATGTACACCATTCTGCCACAAACACGATTTTCTTTTTTCTTATTGGTTTTGTTTTGATTTGTTTTTATATTTATTGGCTTTATAAAAAAAAAAATGTGTAACTTATAGGTACCTAATTAGCGCAGCGAAACAATTGTTAATTAATCGAGGAAGAGCGAGGTTTATCCCATCACAAGTATCTTCGGATTACTTTCTGGGAAGCCCCGGCAACTTAGTTGTATAGATTTAAGATAATAAACACATTTTTTTTTAATTCCATATAAGAGAATAAGAGACAACGAAGTTCAAAATTAAAATCCAAGATAGGGACTGCGAACTTTTGAAAGTGTAGAAAAATTTGTAAACATCCGCAGCCGCCATCTTAGATTTTCATTTTGACCTCACTATCGGCTTCAGAACCCTCGAAAACATGAAAACTATCTCTCTTTCTCGCTCTGACTCTTTCTATTATATGTAAAAAAAATTGTATAGAGGGGGTATAAAAAATCGCATGACGCTTTTTCGTTACGTGACGATTCCTCCCGAGATATGCCCCGGTAGTTGAAAATGTATCAGGACTCCATGTCGCTAAGACGATCCCACTACCGCGCCACTACTACACATGTAGTTCAATAAAAGCAATAGATACAAAGTCGCGCACACACTTGCAATTCATAAATCAGTACTACATAATCAATTATAAACCTTAACTCATCAAACATAGCGTGCATAATTTACCATGCACCGTACAACTTACTCACACAAAAACATATGTCGCTATCGTTGGGCTGTGCAAAAGCCATTTATTTTACACATACGCTAGTGATTGACTAAATCGGAAAGTTATCGATTCTCCCATTTAGTATTGTACTAAAAAAAAATTGGGGTTCTGAAAATAAGATAGGTAAATAAAAATCGATATGTCCAGAAAATATTATATTATAAATAAAAAATGAAAGCAAATAAAAAAATTTAAACACTATTTTACATCTTCTCAAGGGTCTTCCAACCGGATTTAAACGTCATCTTTTTAGGTCTTCCATCGGGGTTAAAACGTTTGACAAATTGTAAAATTAACTATACCTAGTCTTGCCATAAATATTGGCACGAAGAAAAAAAAAATTTTTTTATTGCAAATAATATTTATTACTTTTACAGTGTGTTAGTTTAATACATAAATATAAAACAATTTAAAATATAAAAAGCTTATTCGAAGTGGTCTCCATTGGCTGCAATACAGTCCTTTAAACGTTGAGGCCAGTTATCAATAGAAGCACGCACTCTTTCCATGGGAAAATTCTTCACTGCCAATCGTATGGATTGATTTAGGGACTCCAAATTATCATGGCGTTTAGAGCAAGCCGTACTCTCTAAAACTGACCATAAATCATAATCCAGCGGATTAAGATCGGGACTAGACGACGGCCAGTCTTCAGCTCTGATGAAGTCCGAAACGTTCACTTCCAACCAAGACTGCGTGGACCGAGTTTTATGACCCGGCGCCGAGTCTTGTTGGAAGGACCATACTTGGTTATTGAACATGGTGTTGTTAAGGGGCTTAACTACCTTCTCAAGAATGGTATCTTGATACACTTGATACCTTTTTCACAATAAAATGTTGCTCAATTGTAAAGATTTTCTCATCCGTAAACAAAATTTTTCTGTGACCTCCCTTTGCGTACCGCTTCAGTAGTTGTTTCGATTTTACCACCCTATTCTTTTTTAAATTATCAGTTAAAAAATCACCAGTGCGTCTCTTATAGGCTGCAAGTCCTAAGTCATCTTTTAAAATACGCGACATGGTTCTGGGTGCTATCTTCATCTCCCGATATAAAATCTTTTGCTTTCGGACAGGATTTCTTCGAATTCTTTCCCTTACTGCTTTGACCACCTTTTTCGTACGAACACTACGTGGACGGCCAGATCTTTTTCTGTCACAAATAGAGGAGGTCTCATTGTACCTATTAATAGCTCGGTACACAAACATTTAACTAATACCAAGCGTATGGAGAGTTTTAAAACTTGCATTTGGCTCGATTCCAACTTTGTGTAATGCAATCACAGCGATTCGGTTCTCTTTATCACTTTATCACCCCACTCCATTTTAATATCGCAAAATATTGTACAATGTATTGGCGCCAAAATTAGAAAAGTCAATGAACAATCGTATAAAAATGACAGATTCCAAATACAAATGTAATATCTTTCTTATTTTTAATTGTAACAGTATTTATGGCCACACTGTGTATGTATATATTCATTGGGTAATCAACATTGTTGTCGATAGCCTACGTTAGTGGATCTGCACAGCCACACCACTAGCTGGCCGCAAGAAGCAGCGGCCGTACCATGCGATGCACCGCATACTCGTAAATAAATCAAATCAAATCATTTATTGGTTTGCAAACATGGGTATTTAGTACATAGATGTTTTATTATAAGAGTCACTTGGGCATGCAAGACATATTATTATGTAATTTACAATAAAGATAATTATATTAAATAGATTATAATTTTAAATAACATGTAGTAGAATAAAATAATACAAAAAAAGTATCGTTTTGTGATTTTTACATTGCTTGTCTAGTCACTTAGCGACATACTTAAGTAGTGGTTAAGGAGCAATGTATTTATAGCGAAAATAGTACAGTCGCTGCGATATTTGAAAACAAAATTAACGTGGTAAAAGCAAGAAATATTTTACAATTTGTTGTTTTTCGTAATTTTAAAGACAAATATAGTAAAATACTTTTATTTGTATGTTTACATATGGTAAGTGATTCCATGATTTACAAAGTTTTGGTTTAGGCTTCGGTTTTTACAAGAAACCACTCACCAACACGGCATTCTTATATTTTTTCACGATCACGGTCGAAAGCGCACTAGTTCGCGAAGGCCGACCATTTGACTAGAAGATACAAAAACAGACTGTAACACCTTTATACCATATTTAAAACAAAAGCAAGCACAGACGAGCATGCAAATAAAGACTTATCTATCTTATCTTATCATGGTCATTTTTAACATACCACGACGACACAGACACGCCCCCTTGCCACTTCTCCTGTTTTTTTACGATTCCCCCCAGTTTAGGGCCTTATCACACTGGCGATTTGCAAGCGAGCCGAGTGCACAGCGAGCTCGCCGCGAATAGCCCCGTCGACGCCACTTTGTGCACTCATGTTCAACAGCCCGCCCCACCCTACTTCAGTAAGTATCAAAGACACGAGCGGACGTAAGATTGTTGGGGGGTTCAAACGTGATACAATGGATACAGAGTTATTTATAACTGAAATTCAATATCGTCCCGTTATATGCGATCAATCGCCCGCCGCGTCTTCGTGGCGTGTTCGTCGCGTTTGTTGCGAACACGCTGCGAGTTCGTTACGCACTCGCTTCGCTCGCAAATCGCCAGTGTGATATCAGCCTTACTCCTACCGCAAGCTCCGTTAAAGAACTTCGCTCCAAAAATCGTCCGCATCCCTGTCAACAGGAAAAGTGCCCAAAAGGCTGGCAGCCCTGCCACGTTGTAAGGCAATGCTGATTCTTTGGCCAAATATAGGCCAGCCCACAGCTGATCACGTAAAATTAGACCAACGGGTTGGCGATATGGTTAATAATAAGGTTAAAGGCTCCCCTTTCGCGCAATTAGATTCGCGCAAGTGTCCTACGCACAAATACATTTTTTGGGCAACTTTACTCGAAAGTTTGATCATGTTGTTGTGTGCATAGGTCGCTGGCGAGCAACCGCGTGGAGGAGGTGGAGGCGGGCGTGCTGCAGGCGTGCCGCCGCCTCGCGCGCCTCGAGCTGCGCGCCAATCCGCTGGCGCACGTGCACGCGCGCGCGTTCACACACCTGCCGCACCTCACCACCCTGTGAGTGCACACACAACATGCACACGTGCCTTCCCTGCGCATCATTACGCCATCGCGCCACCGACGACCCTCATAGTGATGAAGATACGTCGCGCGTGGTGTCGATACGATCTCCATGTTGCATGCTGTGCACCTCAAGGTTTGTTTTTTAGCCGCGACATCCAGCTCCGATTGTATACAAGAAGTGCATCGTCCTCGAGAGCGAAGTTCAAGAAGTAAGTAGGTAAACACCTTCTTTTTTAGTATGAAAACTCATACTAAAAAAGTTCAAAGCGTTGAAATCGCAAGATAAATAAATTACTGCTGTTGGCTCCCTAAAGGTGGTGCTCCCAATGGCATTAATTCCACGGTCCGTTGCATGGCAATTTTGCCTTTGAAAACAATCCTAAAGTGGTTTGCTTATAATAAATTGTCGGCCAAGGTCAGGGTCGACATCATTTTGAATAACATTGATTTTCCGGAATTTAAACGAGTTTTGTGTTGATCATAAACTTGTTAAAAATCCGGAAAATCTTCTGGACAGATATTAATGAAGAGGTCGCTTTTGTCTCGCGTCCCTGAACACTTCGATGATGAAAATCCATTGCCCAGTGAAGTAAAATAATACAAGATAGTGTCACTGATTATGCAAAGGCTAATTGTAACGCATGAAGTTGCCCCTAGTATATGGGAAACGAAAATAATTTTGTTTGTCCCGTAGCTGGTGGTTATAAACAGACACAACGTCGCACTCTTTCCTTGTTACCTATCTGCAGAGCCCCGGGGCCCCTGGCCCGGTCCCCCACGCTCGCGGCTCGGCCCCCTTCGAGGCAATATTAGGAACTAATATTATGAAAAGCTAAGTTTTGCTTGTTTGGGATTCACCTTTAAACCAGTAATCCGATCATGCGAAGTAGATCGTTCAGTGAATAGAAAGTATTAATATACAAAACAAGTATTCCAGAGGGTTCGAATATATTGTGACTAAACTACATCCTTCATAGGCTCATAACATATTAAATACAGATCAGAACTGAACTCCCTTTTGTATAGAATATTAACACATTCTGAGTTAGGAGCGGCCGCTTAGTGACAGCGGCATGGAGCGTCGGGCGTCGGCTCGAGATCACTACAGTTCAATCCGGTAATAAATGTCCTGCCTTGATGTCAACTACGATTCGGGAATTATCAGGATTGTTCGGAAGATAAGGAAGATTAGGCACTGCTCACGTTGGTAAGACCTAGTGTAGTGAACAGACAATGTGAACGTGGTATACATCCACATGTATCACGTAGTGGGGTTCAAGACAAAAGTCGCTATATGATGACTAGGTTAGTGAACGACATTGTACCCTCGAGAGACCTGGCTACTGTCTGGAGGGACCCGTTCTTACCAGCAGCGCCATGCAAATGCAAATCATTGGCGGTAAAAAAAAGACTCGGTACTGGATCGTGTCTGGTATACGGCACGCGGCGTGCCTAACCCGGGTAGGTCGGTATAATGCAGCGGTCCGTCCGGTGTCCTCACTATCTGCCGCATCGGAAGTGATTGGCGAGAGCGGAACTGGATCCGTCGCGCGGCGGATGAGCGCAGCGGAACTGGGGATCCGGAACACCTACACCGACGGCGCACGGTTCCGGTTCGAGAGTAGTGTTGGAAAGCACTCATGACTTCACTACTTGCTACAGATTGTATGCCATTCTTTCCATTGCGTCACATTGCGATATTTAGATTACAGTGTTTTTATCTCACGTAGCGACGCTCGCTTTACTTGTAGTAACCAAGTGCACGCACAAACACGCTGTGATCGTGTGCGTGAAGACACACATGTACACTTCAGACTGCGCTTAGATACACGTTCACAGCGTGTTTGTACACTTGGAAACCACAAGTAATGCGCTCGTCGTTTCGTGAGATAAGAGAGTAGTATACCTAGTCATGCCATAAATATTGTCACGAAGAAAAAAATTTTTTTTTATTGCAAATAATATTTATTACTTTTACAGTGTGTTAGTTTAATACATAAATATAAAACAATTTAAAATATAAAAAGCTTATTCGAAGTGGTCTCCATTGGCTGCAATACAGTCCTTTAACGGTGAGGCCAGGTATCAATAGAAGCACGCACTCTTTCCATGGGAAAATTCTTCACTGCCAATCGTATGGATTGTTTTAGGGACTCCAAATTATCATGGCGTTTAGAGCAAGCCGTACTCTCTAAAACTGACCATAAATCATAATCCAGCGGATTAAGATCGGGACTAGACGACGGCCAGTCTTCAGCTCTGCCGAAGTCCGAAACGTTCACTTCCAACCAAGACTGCGTGGACCGAGCTTTATGACCCGGCGCCGAGTCTTGTTGGAAGGACCATACTTGGTTATTGAACATGGTGTTGTTAAGGGGCTTAACTACCTTCTCAAGAATGGTATCTTGATACACTTGTGCCGATGTTTTGATACCTTTTTCACAAAAATATGGCTCAGTCACTCCTTCATAGCTAACACCCCACCAAACCATCACTGAAGTCGGATAATGCCCACGTTGCATTCTGTCGACTAATTGGGAAGCTTCCTTAGAGCTTTGAGCATAAATACGGTCATTTTGTTTGTTAAAATGTTGCTTAATTGTAAAGATTTTCTCATCCGTAAACAAAATTTTTCTGTGACCTCCCTTTGCGTACCGCTTCAGTAGTTGTTTCGATTTTACCACCCAATTTTTTTTAAATTATCAGTTAAAAAATCACCAGTGCGTCTCTTATAGGGTAAGTTATCTTTTAAAATACGCGACATGGTTCTGGGTGCTATCTTCATCTCCCGAGATAAAATCTTTTGCTTTCGGACAGGATTTCTTCGAATTCTTTCCCTTACTGCTTTGACCACCTTTGTCTCAAACAGAGGAGGTCTCATTGTACTTATTAATAGCCCGGTACACAAACATTTGACTAATACCAAGCGTATGGAGAGTTTTAAAAATTGCATTTGCTCCATACCAACTTTGTGTAATGCAATCACAGCGATTCGGTTCTCTTTATCACCCCACTCCATTTTAATATCGCAAAATATTGTACAATGTATTGGCGCCAAAATTATAAAAGTCAATGAACAATCGTATAAAAATGACAGATTCCAAATTCAAATGTAATATCTTTCTTATTTTTAATTGTAACAGTATTTATGGCCAGACTGTGTACAGTAAAGTTTATTTTAGTGCGTCCATTGTAGTGTCTAATCTAGGTGTCAGGATTGAACAAGCCATTGAAACGATGATTGTCGTTGAATGTCTTTATATACTTTGAAGTCCGTCATAAAGCGATCGAGCTCGTAAAGACGCACATAAAGTGTAGCGGCTGAAAGCTGCGCCCTCAGCAACTCAGCACTCCAAGCGTTAACAGCTTTTTGAGGAGCCGTTTTTGATGACTGTAATCGCATTTGTAAAATTGTAATGATATGGTATCTATCTACATTCACCAACAAACTACTTACGCAGGAGACGAGATAGGTAAGTGCTCACTGGCCCAGTGCAAGCGACAAAACAATACGATCCTGATCCTAAGCTTGAATAATATTTTAATATAGTGCATTTCTTTTAGGAGAATAATCATATTATCGCATGTAAACATTGTCTATTCTCATCAAAGTTGTGGCTCGTTTTGTAGTGCCAGTGTACCAGGTTCACCAGAGCTTTGATTGAATGTGGATACAGGTGAAGTGGCGTTTGGTGTTAAGCCGGGTATCCACTTAGGTTCGCCGTGGTTTGCGAACGCGCCCGCTCCGCAAACCAAACATAATGGATACGTCGTGATCGCGGAGCGCGACTGGAGCACGATCGGAGCACGGCGGAGCGCTCGGGAAGCGGTTTTTTGCGCGATCTCAATGGGGAGCGCAGTTTGTTCGTGGACGCGAGCGTGTCACGACGTGTTTGTTAAGTTCGCGAACATGGAGTGGTCCGATGAAAAATGTCTACAGCTCATAGAAGAATACCGTAAACATAATGTTTTATGGGACCCACGAGATGAAAACTACAAGAAAAAGAATTTAAAAGGAGACGCCTGGAAGATAATTGGCGAAGCATTAAACACTGAACCCGACTTATGTAAATATATATGCATTATTATTTTAATATATGCATTATTTCATTATTTTTTCTTCCCTTATACATATTAGCTTGCCAAAATCGAGGAGGTCGTTTGTATTCCATCACAATATAATGTATCAAAATATAAGCTGCACTTCCTACTAATTCTGGAGGCGGCATGTTTGGACCGACCGTCTGTCGTGTGTCGACTGGAGACCGGAGCGCGGAATGTTAGTGCTCCGACAGGAGCACTGATGTTGCAGCCTAAGTGTGTACACTGTACACGTTCACGTTCGCGGAGCACACAGTGTTCGCAAACCACGGCGAACCTAAGTGGATACCCGGCTTTACTGCACGCGGTGTGAAGAGTGCGCTTCCTTCACCTGTGAACCTTGTTCAGCTGATGTTGAGTGTCTGTTCGTGTACCGCAGGGTGCTGTCGGAAGCGCGGTCGCTGCGTGCGCTGCCGTCGCTGAACGGCACGGCGCGCCTGCGCACGCTGCGCGTGGACCGCGCGCGTCTCTCCCACCTGCCCGCCGACCTGTGCGCGCACGCGCCGCAGCTGCGGTCGCTGTGAGTACTAGCATGTGCGCTGGGGTAGAGGACTAACCCGCTCGCGCACACATCACTCTTATCACATTTTCCATTAGGACAACCATTTTAAATGTACGTGTGTCATAGACGTGATAACCTTGCGTTTCGTCATTATGATGTCACGAGCAGGTTTATTAATGTACATCACTGTCACAACGAGTGTAAGAAGACGCATAACGAAGCCGAGCGTTCCTTCCGTCATTGTAATCGTTTTTTTTTTTGTTGTGGACCAGACCTGCATTGCGAATCTGTAATCATCTCACCGTGAAAACTTAGGTGAAGTGAGCTGTCATTCCAATTAATGCTAGGGATTGACACTATTGACAGCTCACTCGAAGCTCACTTCACCTAACTTTTCATGGTGAGATTTTTACAGAATCGATCGGCTGGGAACCTTTTGATGGTCAAAGAACAACTTTTTTAACGAAAACTAGTTTTAAACGGAACTATTTTAAGTTAAGCTGTAAACTTAAAATAGTCCCGCGATCCCTGCACGTTGCATGCTAGGTGCATGCAACGTAGCAAGTTTTGCATGCCGTTCATTGTACAGACGCCAACAGGTCAAGCTACCCGAAACTGTCAAATTTTCCCAATCAACCTTGAACCTTAATGATTTAGCGATAAAGTTGAAAATCTATTAAAGAAATTTGACAGATTGTAGTAACTTGATGTGCTGGCGTCCGTACATTGCCGATGCCGTAAACAGCGATTTTTAACGCGAAAAATAAAAGTAGTTTCCCAATAATTATTTTTGCACTAGGTTGCTCTAGGTTGATGTTCAGAATACGCCGATGACGGCTTCGTGATGGCGATTTTGCACCTTGTATGGAACAACCCATAGTTTACTATTCCTAGCGAGGATTTTATCAGATGAGAAAAAATCTGCGTGACGACTAACAGAGAGTCTTCCAATGAAACCGGGCTTTACAAATCGAATATCGATTAGGATTTAGCTTGTCGAAATAGAAACTAGAACATGGCCTCCACGCGGCAGTAGGAACAGAAGGAGTGCTCCGCACAGGGCGCGGCATGGCGGCACTGAGCTGCAATCCGATACCGATTAGTTTTTCTGAACAAGTCCACATAATAACTTCTACTTCTGCTTGAATGATCAAAAGAAAGTCTAACCTGAAAACAAAAATCTTGGGCTGCGACTACGCCTTCTCTCTACCTAATAGCAATTACACCTTTGCTAGAAGTGGAGGGGCTTGTGGCTAAGTATTAACAGCCGCACGGGTCGATCGATCAGGTTAAGCTATGCTTGCCGCGATCGGTCCGTGGATGTTTCCTACCGAGACCCCTCCGTTCCTCGGAAAGCACGTTTAGCTGTCGGTCCCGGCTGTCATGCGTGGTTTTTTGATAGTCATTGCGGTTCGTCAGAAGTCTTTCTAAGGTGTATATCGTTACCCAGTAACTGGGTTGTGTTGGTCAGATAGGCAATCACTTCACGTAAAATACTGGTATTCAGCTACAACCAGATTGCAAGTCGACCCCAAAAATAATTGGGAAAAGGCTAGGCAGATGATGACCTTTGCTAGAAGTGGGTCTTCTCTTTTGTTATTTGGTGGCGGGAGGCGTCGCCGCGCGTGGCGCTCAGCTCTGGAGGATAAACTCGCGCAAGGACGACCTCATCTGCATAGTAAAAGCGCGTGCTAATCGCCTGCCGCTACCTCACCACACATGTACAACTATCCGCACCTACGTTATGAGATGTTTCTTTATCACACACAATTGACATCATGATAAAGTCGGCTAAAAAGTGATTTTTAGCCGACTTCAAAAAAAGGAGGAGGTTCTCAATTCGGTTGTTTTTTTTTTTCTAGAAATTTCATCAAAATCTGTTCAGTAGTTTGGTTTTTAAACAAAAATTACTGGTAATAATTCAAGTAAACGAAATTACGACAAATCTCAAATCGTTTATTGCAATACATAATGTAGTTTCCTTTCCTATGACTTTTCAGTGGTGGCTTAGTGGAACTGTCATGGGGTGCATTGTGGCTATAACCGCCGTATCTTTACATAATTAACTGACTTTAAAAAGGAGGAGGTTCTCAATTCGACTACGTACCCAAAGGGTAAAAACGAGACCCTATTACTAAGACTCCACTGTCCGTCTGTCTGTCTGTCTGTCACTAGGCTGTATCTCATGAACCGTAATAGCTAGATATTGAAATTTTCACAGATGTATTTCTGTTGCCACTATAATAACAAATACCAAAAACAGAATAAAATAAATATTTAAGTGGGGCTCCCATATAACAAACGTGATTCTTTTGCTGTTTTTTGCTCGATATTGATAACGGCAACAGGTAGACGCTTGAAATATTCACAAAATATTTAGTTGCGAATATTTCAAGCGTCAACTTTAAAAATATTTTTTTTCCACGCTGCGGTCAAGAGACGCGTTGAGTCAGCATACATTGCCTAAATAGCAGCTGTTGAAAATGGCATTAAGAAAAATCCAAAAAAAAATTGGAATCATATTAGAAGCCTTCGAACTAAGGGTGGCTTTGAGCCCACCGTGACCTATAAAGGCTAGGTATAAGGTAGTTTTTCCAGTAGTGAAGCCGCAGATGCCTTTGCAAATTATTTTTAGTGTGTTTCTACACAATAGTCCCATATTAGATTTCAACAATATATCTAGTACTCCCTTGTCATGCGATGGACATATCAACATAAGCTTTTTTACCCTATCACAAGTAGAATCAGGAATAAAAGTTAAAATCACTTAGTTCTGTGGGTCCAGATAAGGTCCCATCTTACATCTTAAAAGGATGCAAGGAGATAGTTACTCCTGTACTTTCCTATATGTTTAACTTTTCCTTAAAAACTGGCATATACCCTGAACAGTGGAAGATATCGAAAGTTACTCCGATACCTAAGACAAGTAATAAGACCTTGGTTGAAGAGTATCGTCCTATCGCAGTATTATCATGCGCTGCAAAACTTTTTGAGAATATCGCTCACAAAGAAATATACGCGCAGGTAAATACGCGGCTTTGTGAGGAGCAGCATGGCTTCCGACCAGGTCGATCAGTAGAGACTAACTTGTTATTCCTCGTTGACTATACATATATCTCGTAACATGGATAAAGGTCAACAAGTAGATGTGCTATATTTAGATTTAAAAAAAGCGTTCGATACAGTGGATAACGATATTCTATTAAATAAATTATACAGCATGGGTTTAACCCCAAAACTTCTAAATTTTTTTGCGGATTACCTATAAAATAGAAAACAGTATGTTAGCCATGGATCCTTTATTTCGAAGTCATATCATACGCGGTCAGGTGTAAGCCAGGGTTCAGTTTTAGGCCCCCTTCTCTTTCTCATTATGGTTAACGATATCATTAAAGTAGTAAAGTATGCCAAATGCCTCCTATATGCTGATGATTTAACATTAGTTCAAGTAATTGATAAGGATGTAACTCCCGAACATCTTCAAAGTGACATCGACCGAATCCATAAGTGGAGTATTGATAATAAAATGATGTTTAATGCCGGTAAATGTTACGTCATGACCTTTAGCCGCAAGTTACAACCTACATATGCCACCTATACCTTAGCAGGTGATGAAATAAAGCGCGTGTCAACCATTAGAGATCTTGACGTGACATTTGACATTTGGAAAGTCAATCCGCAGACTTTCCATGCACACATGTCCGCCCTAGCTTCAGAATCTTACAGACGCCTAGGTTTTGTCCTACGCAATGCCCGTGATTTCAATAATCCTATTGTCATCAAATTATTATTTAACTGCCTAGTTAGAAGTAAGTTAGAATTTGCTGCAGCCGTCTGGAATCCCCACGAATCCACATATGAATTATTGATTAAAAAGGTTCAGAAAGCCTTCCTGCGTTTTTTATGTAAAAAATTACGGATATTATCCATTTATGTATCCTACTCATTTCCTGCTGGGAATGTTACTCGTAGGATATAATTGCCTTTCAGTGCGTAGAGCCAGAGATCAGATTCTAATAGCCATAAAAATTTTAAGGAGCATGGTAGATTCCCCAGACCTGCTACACAATACTTTGTGTACACTTTATGTACCTGACAACTACCTGCGTCATAGGCCGACTCGATGACACCGACTGTTCGCCACATCCTATTGCCGCACTGTGTCGCGCGCGCAATCCCCGTTGTGTCGCGTGCAAAGTGCTATAAACTCCTTAATGGAGACAGTCCCGGAATGTGACATCTTTAGTGACACAATCAGGGTGATCGTGTCAAATTGTCTCATGTTCTGTGAAAGCTATGTTTGTTAGGTAAATAAGTTGTATGTTGTTATCATTTTATTCGATTTTATTTTATTTTCTCTTCTTAAAGTTATTGTTAAGTATGTTTGATCTTTGACTTGTTATTTGTTTTTAAATCATGTTAATTATGTAATATGTTTAGTTTTACCTGTTAACTACTGTCATTGGCGCCAGCCGTTGTAATTAATTATAAATAATTAATAAAATAAAAATAAATAAATAAAATAAAATAAATATTTAAGGGGGCTCCCATACAACAGACGTGATTTTTTTGCCGTTTTTTTTTTTTTGCTCGATATTAATAAGTTAATAACGGCAACACGTAGACGCTTCAAATATTCACAGAATATTTAGTTGTATATTCAATTTTTTTTTTTTAATGATATAAACTAGTGCTTGACTGCGATCCCGCCCGATGGAAAGCAGTGATGCAATCGTTGATGGTAAAGCGCACTAATTTATTATGAGCCTATTCACTCTAGCCTTGAATACACTTAAATTATAATCGGACGGGAAAACCGCTGCAGGCAAATTGTTCCAGTCCTTCGATGTTCGCGGTATAAACGACGAGGCGAAAACGAAACGCTTCGTCCGGATCGTAGCAGTTTCAACAACGTAAGGGTGGAAACTCGCCGTGCGACGGGTTGTCCGATGATGGCGGAATTAAGTCATGTAATTTCCGCGCACACTCTCCAGAATGCATCCAGATAGAATACCGAAACGCTGGCTACCCTACGCCTGTGCTCCAGGCTTTGTAGATTGGTCTTAACCAAATCTAGATCACCAATTAGCCTCTTCGCACGCCTCTCCACTGAGTCCAAAGCTGCTAGGCATTTTGAAGCACCAGCCCATATGTGGCTGCAGTACTCCACATACGATCGGACCTGCGCTTTGTATAACATTAGAAACTGTCTCGGTGTGAAGTACCGCCGGACCTTTGCAAGAACGCCAAGTTTCCTAGCAGCCATCTTGGCTTTGGACTCAATGAATCGCCCAAAGTTTAGGTTTGAGGAAATTTCAACTCCCAAGAGCTGAAGGCGGTCGGTGCACTCCAAGGATACATTCTAAAAAGGAGGAGCCACGGTGAACGGGCTCCTTTTGGCGGTGAACAGACACGCTTGTGTTTTGGCGGCGTTGAATCCCACAAGGTTGGCTTCGCCCCACTTGACTAGACTAGACTACTAGAGACTAGACTGCCTGAAGTGCGACATTCGTACGCTCTACCATAGCCTCTCTTTCGGACAGGATTACTTCCTTACAAGACCGAGCACATGGCAGGTATCTCTCTACAACTGTGCTGTCATCTGCATACCCATAGATTCCGGGCATCAGCAGATCGTTGATATGCAGCAGGAAGAGAGTTGCAGAGAGAACAGACCCCTGATGAGCATCCGTCGACAATAACTCGGAGAGACCGTTCACTCAGGAAGTCTTTTACCCAGCCAGTCAGACCAGGGGAAATGCCGTACACTGGAAGCTTACTCAAAAGGCTAGCGTGCCATACCCAGTCGAAGGCTTTCGAACGTCTAAGGAGACGGCAATCGCTTCACCATTCCTCTCGAGGGCCTCGCCCCACAAGTGAGTGGCATACACTAGTAGGTCCCCGTACTGTCGGTCACTGAGGAGATCGTTACCTTCCAGGTATGTCATGAGATGCGAGTTCAACACGCGCTCCATAATCTTGCAGAGTATGGAGATTATTGAAATATAGTTTCTAGGATCGGCACGACTACCTTTTTTGGGCACGGGCTGCACGTTGGCAAACTTCCAGGACTTGGGCACTATACCAGTCCCAAATGAGAGGCGATACAAGCGTGTCAATACAGGAGACAACTCTGGCGCACAAGCCTTGAGAACAAACGCTGGTATACCATCTGGTCCACTAGCTTTATTCACGTCCAGACGACACAGTGCTCTCAGAACCTCCTTGTTCCTTATGCGAACCTCGTGCATCGACGTGTCGCAGTGAGGCAAATTCGGTGGAGTAGCACTGCCAGTATCAAGACGTGAATTGTGGGCAAAGAGAGACGCAAAGAGACCTGCTTTCTCTCCCGCCGTATGAGCCAGTGTTCCACTTGGCTTAACCAGCGGAGGCAGTGTGGGCCGACAGAAGTTCCCTTCGACCGATTTGGCAAGGGACCAGAAAGATCTCCTACCGGACGGCTGCGCAGAGAGCTTTTTGCCAATATGGGTGATGCTGTCGAAGCGAGCCTTCTTTAGCGCCTTTTAGTAGGACTTGGCAGCGTGGTTGAAGGCTCTCTTCTTGTCCATTGGAGACTACCGGCCACCGTAGGCGCGGGCCTGCGGGCGGAGAGCAATGGGTAGCTCACCGCCCGATCAGGACCTGGCCCGTGCCGGACGGCGCGTAAGTGTTCCACGCGCCCCTCAAAGAGATGTCAGCATAACGAGGGGCCCCTCAGGGCCGAAGCCTGCCGGGGCAGCGGGATTGTCCGAAAGGGTTACCGCTACCCCGGAACATAAAGGGCGAAGGAAGGAACATGGGTGGGTTTTAGTCAGTAAGAGTCTGACACTCCCTTCCGCTCCACCCAGAGCGGGAGGAGTCATTTGATGATTTCCCATCCCAAAAAAAAAAAAAAAAGGCTCTCTTCTTAGAGCTCAGATCCGGAGCTTTGCGGTCACGAGCATCAACCCAGTTGAGAAACGCCGAGTGCTTACGCTGTTCAGCTTGAGCACAATCGGCGTTAAACCACGAGTGAGCTGAGCCACCGATGGGTACGTCACCATAGGGGATGAAATACTCCATAGCTTGACGCACCACATCGGATATAGCATCCGCACAGTTCGACGGATTTTCAGAGGAGAAGCAGACCTGCTGCCAAGGATAAGACGCAAAAAAGTGACGCATCTCATCCCAATCTGCTGACTTATATCGTCACATTCGTCGTTCACCGCGTTCAACGTTCGTCGTTCAATATTATTATTTAAAAAAAAGATTGTATTATAGTGTCTAATGTTGTATAGATAATGGTACTGAACCCTTCGTGCGTGAGTCCGACTCGCCCTTGGCCGTTTTTTTATATGCATGTTACGCGATATCTTCGGCAATTGGAAATCGATTTCAAAATTTTTTTGGATAGGGTATGAGGTCCCTGTCCGTCCCATACCTATATGTATAAACATTATTACTTTATTAACTTTGCTTGGGTACTTTTTGCGTTGGCTTCAATAATACGTATTTTTGCCACTTAGTTAATATTGATGATGTTATAATAACTTCCTCTCACTGATATTTACAGCAAGTTATACGAATTTGTGTGGGGTAAGTGCAACTTAAAAGTGAAAAATAAAAACGTTTTCACAAAAAAAAAAAAAAAAACTCGGAATTCGGTTGTTTTTTTTTATTGGAAAAAGTTTTTATAATTTTTTGTCAAAAGCTTTGTCCTGATTTGATTGTCCGTTTTCTCTCATCGAATACGGCGAAACAACAAGATAAAAGTATGTACTTCTTACTGCCTACAAAATGTAAAGCCTTCCGGCGAACGGCGTCGCTATATTTGGCATCTGTTTTCCTGTCGGTAGTCGGTACAAGCGTCACCCGCGACTGCGACTAGTATGACCCACTTCCGGAACATTGAGAGTTATTTACATAGAGGTATAATCTGCTAATTGCCCATTTGAATGTTGATTGGCGAAGTTTTGTGTTTACGTATTCATGAGCAGTACCCGCCGCCTGGCGGTTCCTGCGGGACTCGTCACCAGGCGCGGCGTCAAACGATCTCATCAGCCATGTAACAACGCTGTGTCCGCAGGGACGTGAAGCTGAACTTGCTGCAGCGCGTGCCCGAGCTGCACGACTGCTCCGAGCTGCGCGTGCTGTGAGTGCTCCCTCGTTCACGTACACTAGCACTGGTCGGCATATGTTGTGATGTACGGTGTTTATGCGCAGAGACCTGTCGGGCAATGAGATCTCGTCATTGGACGGCGATTCGCTGCGCGGGCTGCGGCGTCTGCACGACCTGCTGCTAGCGCGCAACCGCGTGCGCCGCCTGCCCGCCGACGTGTTCACGCACACGCCGGACCTGCAAGTATTGTGAGTACATGCATATACACACCCTCACTCGGCCTCCGCATACTTTAATGGATAACGAGTGGTGACGTCACGCGATCGCACGCACGACCCGGTGACGCGTGTGGGTATACAGCTGTGGTACAGATGCTATCGACGCGCTGACATCGGCGCGGCGCGGCGGCCGGCGACCCACATCCACGAGTGAACTCTGCGACCTTCGCGGATTTACTCCTAACTGCTGCCGAGCACGGCAACCACGGATTAAGTGCACTTTGTTTATGTCTATGTTCCCTCCAAATGTGTTTATATAACAGGTTATCTTAGGTTATTTTTATTTGAGAATTCTGAACTGGTAATACTTAAATGCCAGCACAAGTTCTAATTGCTATATAAATAATCGAAGGCCGATGTAATGGAGATGAGTCTATCGCCTTTACCGCGAGGAGCTCAAACCCAATTACTGCGAATCTAATTTGATTCGATGTTCAGTCCAGATGCCCCGAGCGTTTAGTTTTGTGCCGTCCGTGCCGTCTGAGGATCAAACTCATGGCTTCGGGAGTGTTGCGGGACGAGCCAGAAATACGTACAATAACGTACCTAGCAGTAATGCAATGGATACGCTGCTGACTCAATATTATTACACGATACATTCTAAAATAAATCTATCTGATCTACAATCTAATAAATACTAATAATAAAGCTAAAGAGTTTGTTTGTTTGATTGCGCTGATATCTGGATCTACCAGTCGGATTTGAATTTTTTTTTTTTGCATTTGGTAGCCCAATTGTTGAAGAAGGCTATATATAGGTAAGCTCTTTTTCATCACGCTAGAAGCCGAACAAAACCAAAATTAGTCAGAAAGAACGCTAAGCGAATACGAAGTAATAGCGCGGACAGGCGATGCGATGCGACGGGGCGGGGCGGGGCGGGGCGGGGCGGTGCGGGGGAACAAGACATTTCACGCGTACGAAGTCGCGGGCAAGATGCTTTTAATAACAATAAAACGTTTCCGCTTTTCGCGATATCAGAACTCGGCATCAGAACATCCGATAAGTAATGTGTAATAAAGGCCGGATTACCGTTGTTTTTTCCGGATATATGTAGCCTTCTATACTCGTGTATATTTTACGCCATCGTTGAAGCTGTGGTTCGTCACCACAATGTTTTATGGGGAGATATAAAATAGCTCAACAGCGAACAGAAGCTATCTGCATATTACGATCAGGTGAGTCAGTTAATCTAGCGTTATGTTACGAGATCGTAAAAGGAAGTCGATCTGTCGCTTTATGTGCCCCCTTTGCAGCGGCACTGCGGGGTACTTATCGCGCCGGCATCGCTCCGTGTCGCGCCGCGCCGGCACCGCGTCCCGTACTCCCGTCTCTCACCGGACCTCAGGGCACAGAGGCTGTGGCACTCCGGCACTCCGGCTTGCGCCCCGCAACAAAGCGCGCCAGCTATTAATGCAGAACCTACGCGTGGCTTACTTATACAGCGTGTAACGGAAAGGGTGTATACATACCAAGGGCACGGCTTCTTTGGATGATAACAAACGATATTGGAAGGGTTTCAACTCAAAATAAAATACTCTAAAAATTGATACCAAATTTTCGGTATCTTGGGTTTCTTAAATTCAAATCATAACAAACGTATCACCGCACTACGTAGGTCAATGACTTCCACGTTAATGGCCAATATTACGAAAAATCTCTTCCGTAATTCTGAGCGCCTAGTATCTATCGTCTACCGCATTCTTTGTCGGCCTAAACTGCCGAAATAAAATATGCCGCCGGCGCCGCCAAAGGGCGCGAATTCTGCGCGTCTTATCTTATTAGCCTACTGCATGCGGCGGCGGAGTTCTTTGTCGGCGCCGGCCGTGACGACATCGCGCGCGCGCGCAGTAAACCATACATACCTACTTTACCGTGATGTAAAAGTTAATGCGTAATTATCGATTTACAGTTTACTCGTTAATATCAAGCCAGAAATTGCACGTAAAAACTGAGATAACAAAACTTACGTAAAAAATCGAAACAAAGTTTAGGTAGGTTAACTAGTTTCATCCCTTATTATTACTTATTACCGAGTAAACAGTAAAATCTTAAAGCTTTGCTTAATTTAGTAAATTGACTTACATTTTTAAAGATGGGGTTTGGTGTACACACGTAAGTACCAAAACCGCTCGCTTATTCAAGGACACCTAAACATTGCGTTGCATGTCTGGTGTTAATGTCGTTATGGCGGCCTCAATCCGCACTTTCATTAGGTCCACAATGGACCTAACTGCACCACGACCACTGCACTGCACTACCTACGTTTTTAAACACCCACAAAAAAAAGTCTAACGGGGTTAGGTCTGGGGATCGCGGAGGTCAAGCCACGCTTCTACTACCACGCCCAACCCACTGAGATGATTACCATCTTCTGCTCCGACACATATCAACATTTCGTAATATTCGCTATTACTTAACGACACTTTGCAAACACAACAAAAAAGTCAATTAGGTGTAGCCGCACTGAACTGATGCGCGTATCACAGGGATAGAAACAAGCGCACTAGAAGCGGGTCAGGAGTCGACTGACGAGCAAAACAATAACAATAAAACTCCTATTCCCTGCTATCCTGGTACCTATTTTGTTTACACACATTATGATGCTTCGTTGTGTGTGTAACGACGTAATTAGGGTTCTGTACGACACAATTTTCAATTCGGCAATAACAATTCCTGTTACTCTTGCGGTCCTAGTACTTTATTAATTTTTTTCCACAGTTAGATGTAGTTTTGCGACATTTTTTATTGACTTCGTTTGAATTAGACTAAAGGACTAGACGTGCTCAAACCAATAAAACCCATGTACCACTCAAACTGCACCGACAGACCGTGAACTTCCGATAATTCTTTCGGTTAGTCCTACAGACAAAAATTATGCGTGCGTGCTATTATTTTGTAATTAAAAAACTTACCGTCTTACGAATTTTCGATCAGGTCACGTGTCCTGACGCGAGTTTAACATTTTTTACCCATTACAAAAAAAGTGTTCAACGCCGCTAAAGAAGTTTTCACTTCAAAAAACTATTAACTTGTTAATAGTTTTCATCATAATTATTTAAAAAAGTGACCTTCTTTTAAAAATTATGAACGGAACCCACTGTGATTTTATTTGTACTAGGAGAAGAATAAGTTGCGAAGAGGTGAATTGAAATGAAGTTTTGGGTTCAGTTGGACATAAATTGTTACTACTAAATCCTTTTTCTATTCTAAGTTCTAATGGCCAATAATAATGTTTATTCAAGCACTTAATTCCTGGATGCACGTAAGGATTCGATTTTTATGATCAATTCAATGATACGAGCTGACGATTTTTCGAAACAACTCCTGGATCGTATGTGTAAAAAATATTATGATAAGGGCACACAATAGTTGAAGTTCATATTTTAGTGATTTTAACCGACTACATCTGTACCATCTGAATGAAAGTCGTAGAATTACGCCGGAAAGGTTATCAATTATTATTTATTAAAAGTTTAGACGTACCTACCTGAGTGGCAACTGTAAACAAAACAAAGGTGTGTTAAATGGGGTTTAAAAATTTTTTGTTTACGATTTTTGAATGAATATTTAGAAGATCGATTCAAGAGCACCGGATTCGATCTGTGAATCGAATAAAACATCGATTTAAAGCAAAACATCGTTCATCCTTATGGCCACCAAAACAAAAGGTTAAGAATAACGTTAGGAAATTTACAGGAATATTGTTTTTGAATTAGGTATTTACTGTGTTGTAGGTACGATGGTAAGGTGGGTGGAAGATTACTATGTAGATAATAATTATCTAAAAAGTAATCTTCTACAAAAGGGCAACTAAGGAAAAATCCAACAAGTGTGTAAATGATACGTGACAATGCAAGCAGGTATCTAAATATTATTTCGTTAAATTTTGATACTAATTTAATATAATTAATTGAATTGTAGCTAGTTCACAAACATAATCAAAGTTTAGGAAAAGTCAGTAATAATATTTTGTAAACAAAAAATAAACATGCGGAACCTTTTATTCAGAATTACCAGGAGTAAGAGGTTTATTTTTACTTACAAATAGTTCGATGACACCGATCAGCTGACTTAGTGCTAGTGATGTGCTTATTTCAATTTTAAAAGTTTGGTTTCTGGTATCAATGTATTAAAAAATCTCGTAACTTCCGAACATGTAGAGATAGGATTAAAATACCCTTCCAATATCGTTTGATGTCGTCCAAAGAAGCCGTGTCCTTGGTATGTATATACCCTTTCCGTTACAGTCTGTATATTTGCATGAATAAATCTGATGATAATTGAGAAGCAGGCTAACCTTATTGAATAATTCATTCGTTTTGTTTTTCCGCTTTTGATAAATGAAGTAGGCAATCTTCCCATCTCATCGACGAGGCCCGACAATACAAGGATGAACATAAATTCCTCATTTCATGTAATTATTTTTATTAAATGTGTTAAATACGACTGTTCTTTTTGTACAGACGCCAGCACATCAAGCTACTACAATCTGTCAAATTTCTTTATTAGATTTTCAACTTTATCGCTAAAGCATTAAGGTTCAAGGTTGATTGGGAAAAATTTGACAGTTTCGGGTAGCTTGACCTGCTGGCGTCTGTACATCATACCATACATGCACATCCAAGTAGTTGCCGCGAACCTTACAATCTACAAATAACTGTTGCTGTACAGTTCGACCGGCGCCGCGGCGGCGTCGAATGTAGTGCGAGCGCTTTCTAGCCGCGAGTCATGGAGTAAGTATTCCTTACAAAGCGGACTGGACTGTGTTTCAGCAGTTCTCGATTGGTGTGGAGGTCAGCTGTATCGAAACAATCAACGCTTAACTCGTCTATTCATTCTAGCACAGATCTGAAGTTATAATAAAAGCTCTCGACTCCCCGGGGGAGGTGGTCTCATGATGAGGCAGTAGTACTGAGCGCGTTGTGTTGCAGGAACCTGGAGGACAACCTGATTGAGCACATCGACATGGAGACCTTCGTGCCCGTCTCCAAGCTGGAAGACTTGTACGTACTCACAGTATTCTCTCACAGTTGCATGACTGGTGTGCAAGGAAGTCCTCATTCGTACCTATGTACCTCTGTGGGCACATATTTATGTAGTAGTAGCTTCTTACAAACATCCGGTTAAACTTGAAGCCGACCCCAGCATAGTTGGCAAAAGGCTAGGCAGATGATGATGAGGTATAGCTTCTTACAACAGAGGAAAGTGTTACGGAATTCATAGCCTGCATCGTATTCACATATGTCGGTGCAATGATGACTTGGCCACAAAAGACCAATTTTAAAACACATATTTTTATTAATTAAAGCCCTCTCCCACTTCGCTGTGCCGGACAGGGTCCACAATGATCATGTCTTTGTAAAACCTACCACCTAAGTTCTCATTGTGGAATGTAAATAAACATTGAGTATATTGAGTGATGTCTGCGTGTCATAGGAACGTGGGCAACAACGTATTCTCGTGGCTGCCGGGCGCCGGGCTGCAGCGCCTGCTGCACCTGAAGGCGCACAACAACCCCAACCTGCGCCACTTCCACCCGCCCGACATGCTGCCCCGGATACAGGTACCGTCGCGTGCGCGGTGTGAGCGCCACGCCAGTCACCTCCAAACATTAGAGCTAAGCAGTTCATGTTGAACACGAACCGTATCAGAAGCTTATCAATCGACCTCAATCATTTGTGACTGAAGTACGTGAGATTACTGTGTCAGATGAGTATCTACAGCGTTCACTTGCTCTCTTATCGCGAGGACTCCCCACTCTGTCTGCGCCAGTATCACAAGTAACACCACAGATTACTGAATAGACGTAACACAGACATCGGGTTCTTTCACTGCCGCGTACGAATACTACGGATTCAAGACACGTTCACCATTCATTAAAAGCAGTTGTTTTCCTTCTGCAACATCGTCCGGAAGCGAGGCTCGATGAGTGCCAACTTTATGTTGAGGAAGGTCTTCCGATGTCATTGGTACACTCATCCGTCCCCTCGCTGTCACATAGTATATTATCCTTGTTCACTACGGATGTCGTAATGTATCGAGTTTCTCTCGCGATCGGCTACGTTATTGCTTGATAAACATCTGTCGGCGTCAACCAGTTCACACGCATCCCAATTCATTATCGTTATGTTATCCGTGTCGTTATCGGCTTCGATGACATTGTCTGCCTTGGTCGTGTGAACAATATTATAATCGTCGCCACAAATAATAATGTCCACTAATTGGTCAGTTGACAGTTCCTAAACTACCTTTTCTTTTGTTGGAAACTGATAAAATTATAATAAATGTTTCTCCAGAGAGTGTTCTCGAAGAACAATAGTAGTACTACTAAACAAACAATATTCGAGAAGGCAATAATAAATGCGTGCCTGCGCAGACGCTGGTGCTGTCGTACGCGTACCATTGCTGCGAGTTCATGCCGCTCATGGAGGAGCAAGAGGAGGAGCCGGCGGCCGAGTCGCCGTCCGACCTGGTGATCCTGCCGCCGCAGCACATCGACCCCGCCGCCTGGGCTAACACCACCGACATCTGGGCGCACTACTGTACGTACTTCACTCCATTTGTCAACTGTTGTTAGTATGAAGTGTGTTGTGATATATTATAGCTAGCGGTTCATGTTGCCAGTCAACGTGTCTGAGCTGAGCGGCGTGGGCGGCGCGGGCGGCCTGCAGGCGATGCTGGAGGGCTGGGCGGGCGCGGGCGCCGTGGAGCTGGGCGAGCGCGACCTGCGCCCCGACGCGCCGCGCAGGGTGCAGTGCCTGCCGCTGCCAGGTGAGTCACACACACACCATTATGCTTACGAATCAAATTCTTGACATAACTATATTCAGTGTTTCGTGCCAAGGTTGGCATAAAGGCACACTCGTTAAGCCTCGTGTTACCTGGTGCCCTGTGTGCTCAGGCCCGTTCCTGCCGTGCGTGGACCTGTTCGACTGGTGGACGCTGCGCTGCGGCGTGTGGGCGGTGTTCCTGCTGGCACTGCTCGGCAACGGCACGGTGGTGTTCGTGCTCATCTGCAGCCGCAGCCGCATCGACGTGCCGCGCTTCCTCGTCACCAATCTTGCCGCCGCCGACTTCTTCATGGGCATCTACTTGGGTGACTATCACTTTGCATTGGGTGTTGAGTTTACTGTTAATTTAACCTACTCAATCAATAGTTGTGTCACGTAAGTGACTCTAAAAACGCGGGTCCAATAATTTGCCGTGTTTTAAGAGAGATTGATTATTACAACATAACTGTTACACTAACAACACCAATAGGATTCAGTATCTGGTGGTATACAATGACAAGTAGTAGTTGCTGTGGTGATCCACTTGTATGTACCTGAATCACAGGGTGTCATGTCATTAGTTATGTGTTATTCGTGTCGTAGGCTGAGTTGTTGGATCATGTTGGATGCCCAATACATGATCTGGTATACATGTACAGGTTTCCTGGCGGTCGTGGACGCGGGCACACTGGGTGAATTCCGCGCGCATGCCATCGCGTGGCAGATGTCTGGCGGCTGCAAGCTGGCCGGCTTCTTGGGCGTGCTGTCCTCCGAGCTGTCCGTGTTCACGCTGGCCGTTATCACGCTGGAGCGCAACTACGCTATCACGCATGCCATGCACCTCAACAAGCGCCTGTCCCTGCGCCACGCGGCGGTGGTGATGGCGGCGGGCTGGGCCTTCTCGCTGGCGGCGGCCTCGCTGCCGCTGCTGGGCGTGTCCGACTACCGTAAGTTCGCCGTGTGCCTGCCCTTCGAGACGTCCACGCCGGTGGCGCTCGGCTACGTGGTCACACTGCTTGTCATCAACGGCGTGGCCTTCCTGGTACTGCTGGGCTGCTACCTCAAGATGTATTGCGCCATCCGCGGCTCGCAGGCATGGAACTCCAACGACTCGCGCATCGCCAAGCGCATGGCGCTGCTAGTGTTCACGGACTTCCTGTGCTGGTCGCCCATCGCCTTCTTCGCGCTCACGGCGGCGTTCGGCGCGCAGCTCGTGTCTCTGGAGGAGGCCAAGGTGTTCACGGTGTTCGTGCTGCCGCTCAACTCCTGCTGCAACCCCTTCCTGTACGCCATCCTCACCAAGCAGTTCAAGAAGGACTGCACGCTCGTGTGCAAGGCTATCGAGGAGTCGCGCGTGACGCGCGGCATCGGGCGCTGCCGGCACTCGTCCAACTTCAGCAACCGGCAGACGCCCGCCAACACCAACAGCCTGGCGGAGCGCTCGTCGCGCGGCCAGCACGGCGCCGCCTGCGCCTGCCGCCGCCTGCTGCCCGGCGCCGCCGAGCGCGCCGACAGCGGCCGCGAGCCGGCGCGGCGCGAGCGCCTGCTGAACTGGCTGCGCGCGTGCGGCCGCCGCTCCGCGCCCGCGCCGGCGCCGGCGCCCCGGGCCGCGGCCACGGCCCCGGCGCGGGCGGGCTCGGTGTCCTCGTCGGTGGAGTTCTCGTCGTCGCGCTCGGACTCGTGGCGCACGTACGGGCGACCGCCACCGCCGCCGCGCCGCGCCGCCTCTTGGCTGGTGGCTCGCAAGACCTCCCAGGACTCCAACCTGTCGTCGTCCCGCAACGACTCGTCCGGCTCGAACGCGACGGCGTCGACGGGCACGTGGCGCACGTCGCGCTCGGGCGGCAGCGCGGCGGGGGGCGCGGGGGCCCCGGGCGCGGCCCCGGGCGCGGCGCGGCCCCGCCTCACGCGCCAGCCCGCCGTGGACGAGCCGCCCGGCTCGCCGGCGCCGGCGCTGGCCCCGCGACACCTGACCACGATCCCGTCGGCGGCGGAGGCGGAGCTGCAGCCGGACGAGGACGCGCGCGCCGCCTCACAAGACTGACTCCGCACCGTCCACTAGCCCCGCGCACCCCCCGCCCCCCTCGTACACACACCAGAGAAACGGATGGATGATGTGCTATAATGGAGATAATTAATATTTTGTACAGTATTAGGGAGGCGCCACGCGGCACACGTAGGCGTCGAGGCTGACAAATAAAGTATTATGACAAAATAATTATTTATTTAGGAAAATGTTGACTTAAGAGTATTTACGAGTCGATTATATTGCTACAGTTATATTTACAGTTGATGAAGGTATACCGCCGTACCGTGTACGGCTAGCTAGGTAAGACAAGTTGTACATAGAGACGTTGTTGCCGCCCGCACTATACTAAGTATATACCCATGATAATAATAAATTATGAATACACAGTAAGAGAACAAACTACAGTTAATCATTAGGTTTTGTATGTTGTTACGCGTTACCGTAGCGTAGTGAATAGTGAGACAGTCGACCAGTGCCAATTACTTAAGTACTTCATGTTGATCTGTTATTGACGTACAAGTTACACCGTACACGCCCAAATACTAAATACTTTGATAAGAATGAACCAATGACACTTTCAAGTTAGCTCCCGAACCTACTCAATCCTACCCACAAATGTCTGTAGATAAGTGGGACATGGAAACATTTACTGGATAAACGATGCTGTGTTATATATGTTAATGACTTGATCGAGATAAGAGTTTAAGAATGATGACTTGTATGTTCGTATGATTGTTAATTTAACTCCTTAAATAAAATATGCATAAATGCAACGAGGTACTCCACATCGTACCATAGAGGTATGTTGTATAGTCAGTAAGTATACTTGTTAAACTTTTGTAATAATATATATTGGTTAATATTGAGTACATAGTGTTAGCTCGTGTACATACATAGTTCCATAGTCGTGTCTATTTATTGATGTGTCTGACAGACGCGTGGTTGAGAGTGCTATTTATTTTATTGTACAATAATTATACGAGAACTGTCTCATTACGTGTTTAATTTTACTCCCATATTTATCCGTTTCAACAGTGGCGTAGAGTGATCAGTGCACGAGTACAAGAGCCGAGCAATCAACAACAAGTTCTGTTGCTAATTTCATAAAAAACTTTGTAACACTAGACAGCATCGGTCTACTACATATAAATGTTAGTGCTACTTCGCTACCTACTAATAAAACATAATGTTAAATACATTAACATCTACCTAAGGCTGTTAATCAATTAATTAATCATTTAAGAGCCGTACATGACGAAATTATTAATTTATACGATCTGGCAGAAAAAAAAATACAATAAAAGTTGATTCGTGACGTGACGTCTGGCGGCCAAGTGGTCATATACCATCGGCAACAATGGACGGCGTCAGGCGTCAGCAGGCGAGTCGGTGCATCGTATCCCAGCAGCTAGTGCGCCGCGCGCTCACGTGTCGGCGGCGCGGCGGTGCAGCGCGGCGGGCTCGCTGCCGGCGCGCGCCAGCTGCGCGGGCGGCGCGGGCGCGGGCGGCGGCGGCGACTCGAGCTCGCGCTCGCGCAGCAGGTCGCGGCGCGCACGCCGGCGCCGGAACTCCGCAAACTGCCGGCCGAGCCGCTCTTCCAGCACGTCGGGCCGCCGCTTGCGCTCCTCACACTGCACTTCCGTCTCAGAGTTCTCCTCGTCCACCTCCTGACACCACAGATCGCAACATTAGTTATTGAATTCAGTATAAACTACGTTAAACGAATTAGGTGTAGAACACAAATTCGTCCATGCGTCAAATAAATAAGTACAGTATGCTTAGTGCGAGTTTTTTAAACGTCACCATCGCGTTAGAGTTAACTCTCAACACTGCTCGCGCAACTGCAGTTTACGCGAGTGTGGCAGGCTACGCAAACATTTGAACACAGTCAACTTTGAACGCTTTGATGTGCGCTAAAAAACCGATACCGCATAGCAAAGTGCAAATCTTTGTTCAAACTTTGAACACGTATTCAAAGTCTCGTGCCACACATAGCAATCAAATAAGTGTTCAAACAAGTGAAGCTATGTCTGGCGCCGGCATTAGATATACGGAACGTATTTGGCTATGAGAGGAAGAGAGAAAGAAAATGTCCGCGCGCACTGCTTTCTCTTGCTTATATCCCCCACTCAACTCCCGTTCTCCTCGCCCGATCACACTTTTCGTAACGCTTACGTCACGCGTTCGCCAGCTTACTCCCCAAGTCAAGCGTGCGTAAAGAAGTTTCACTTCAAAAAGAAGCAAAAATTCCCGCGGGCCGCGCGTGCGAGCGGGAAAACTATTTGCGACGGCGCGCCGCGTGCTCAACTCGGCGACGGCGCGTCGACATGAACACCCCCTGACATTTATTTTTTTGATATTTTCAATATACAGAATTTTCACTTCTACAGATTTATTATAAGTATATAGATATGCTATGGGATGGACTACGCACCTTGATCTCTGCGAAGGTGACGGGTGTGGTGCGGTGCCGGTGGCGCGGCTCAGCCCGGCGCAGGCGCCGACCGCGCGCCAGCGCCGACGCCGACGCGGGGTATACCGCGTCCATCGCTTCCAACACTACCTGCAACGAATGCCTTTCAGGTTAAAAAATGCAACAATTGGAGGTGACAAATTATGATGGTTCCTAGATCTTACTACTAAACTTCTTGATCCTCCCACATCGCACCGCCTAGCGTCTGCCTGTGCTTTTACTTCGTCTTGGCTTAGCGTTCTTTCTTACTTTTTCTTTTTGCTCAACTCCTAAGAGTCCTAGCGTGATGTTCGCCTAATACAGCCTTCCTCGACAATTGGGCTGTCAAATGCAAAAAAGATTTATTCAAATCCGACCGGTAGTTCCAGAGATTAGCGCGTTCAAAAACAACTTCAGCTTTATTATTAGATTGTTCTGGTTTGCTCTGTGTACCTATAGATTCGGCAAAGTGTTAAGTATTGGGTTTATTCATCAGAAGTTTCTCAGTAGCAGCCCAGAGCCTGCATTCGTGCCCGGTTGGTGGCAATAGACTCGCCTCCTACATATTACATGGGACATAAAAACGTAACTAGCGAAATGTGGATGTACAGACGCCAGCACATCAAGCTACTACAATCTGTCAAATCTCTTTAATAGGTTTTCAACTTTATCGCTAAAGCATTAAGGTTCAAGGTTAATTGGGAAAATTTGACAGTTTCGCGTAGCTTGACCTGCTGGCGTCCGTACTAGAGCTATAGCTACACCTTTGCCTAACCCTCCGCGGAGCGTGATGTATGCATAATATTATACAGTAAACAACACACAGGCACAGGCAACTGCAACGCAATGGCAGGTAACAGAAGGGACATTACTTCCAGGGAGTTGTTCATTTTCATGAGTACTGAACTCCCATAAAGTACAGATGTCCCGTATGTAGGTAGATATTTATTTATAAGTACCTACTTTTGATGTAAATAGTCAAGCGTCTTCATCATTTTGGTGTCTTGGTAAACTGCTGGCACTATGCGCAATGCGCATGCTGCCTTCCTTGTATATTTCGATCGTTTTGTAAACGAATTCATTACAGTTTCATGTAGGTGTGATCGCAAGCGCATTTCATCGGTGCTTCACAGACATATGGTCGGATCTGATCTGATACACATCGTGTAGGTACCTAATCATTAAAAATACCTCGCACACAGCAGACCCGCTCGCGTTTTGCTTGGAACAGTTACGTACCAACGTAGGTAATTACATTTTTTCTGTGATCCGATAAGATTCATGCGACGCCTCAATCGCTGCTAATAACATCATCATCACAAAGTAAGAAATGCCAATGCTTCTGCCTTTCACCGGATAGAAGGTAATGTCGCATACGTGAACGTCTCACATCAGCTGGTCTTTAATCGCACTTACCTACTATTAAACAACTTGGTCGCGACACATCGAGGTTGACACTCAGCAGCGTGTCGGCTGTCAGCGGCAAGCAGGATCACAGCGTGCTGTTTTTTTTGTTCCGTGTTGTTGTGCATGTCGGGTGCGCGCGCGCCGCCAGCATCCGTGCGAAGGAACGGGAACAACGTGTTGACCAGTGCGGCTGCACGCGACCACTCGCGAGCCGCGACCTAGTTACTGACGCGGCGATGTACCGCGACGGGCCTCCGCCGGCGCACCTGCCCTGCCTACTGCTACTAACTGCTGCGGAAATTAACGTGAAATCAGCGAACGGTTCGGTACGTGTATAAAGTTACCGACGACGCGGTGAGAGCAAGTGTGCGGCACACCCGACGTATTGCCGAGTTCTGCGAGCGAGGCTTGTTATTTTTTCCCGAGAAATCTGTATGTTTTGGTGAGTGACCGCGTTCCGGTGGCGAGGTGCCAGGCGCCCCCCGCGCGGTTTCGCTCCGCTGCTCTTCGCGATGCGCCCGGCGCCACACCGCGCACCGCGCGTAACTAAACAAACATCATGCACCACCAACTAATCGCTGATCACATGCTCACCCTGACAACACGTAATCTTCATTCTGCCATCAATCAGTTATGTATAAGGTACCTACATTCATTCTTTATACTTACATTATGAACTGCATTCTTAAAACTACAATAACGACGACGGAGTAGATTAACAATCACCCGACATCAAGATAGTGCCGAAAAATCTGGAAGTATGGCTGTCGTCGTATGTAATAGGTGGGTAGGTGTAAAGTTAAGCGTAAAGTATATATGTCCGGGTGTTCGCTCTGTTTGAGGATCTCAATGTCATTCTCCATAATCCGGACAATCCCAAAGGATTAAAGGTATCAAAATGGATCCGGAAACAAAGCAATTCTGGCGAATCAAACTAATTGTCTATGGTTCCCACTGTTAGATGTAAAAGACAACACTACGGTGGTCTAGAGGTTATGTCTATGGTATACAGGTATTTTTCTTGGTCTAAGACTAGAGTCCGTTTCCCGAAAGAAGTCCCGCGGCAATAAGTGGAACTAATTATTATTATACATATAGTTAGCAACATTCCAACAACAACTCTCCTACCCCAGACACGTTTCTTTATTTAAGAATGTCCATTTTATTAACCAATAATCAAGCCTGCTACTCGTATATGATGTCGAGATTCCGTCCTACGACAGTGGCGCCGCGTCTACTAGACTTCTTTTGTGAAACGGACTTTAACACCAATAATAAATGTTCATGCAATGACATTGACAGAGTAGATCATAGATTATACACTATATATGTATATATAGGGAGTAGATGAAATAAGATAGGTAGGTACTTATGAGTTATTATAGACCAACACCTTTCATTCAAACCACACATTAGGGAACTTGTTAAACGCGTTCGGAAGCAAATCTACATAATTAAAATGATACGGGACAGTACACCGGTGACCGGTGGACGTAAAAAAACTCGTCTATATAGCTTTATGTCAGTCGCTAATACAATATTGCATTGTAATCTGGGGAGGAGCGTCAAAATCTCATCTATTAATCCTCGAAAGAGCACAACGCGAAGTGCTCAAAACTCTGTTACATAACCATACCGTTTTCCTACAGAAATCCTGTTCGCAGAAGCTTCCCTGCTGAGTGTAAGAAAATTGTATATACTGAACGTAACAACGAATACCCACATCAAAACTTCGAAAAGGAGTGATTTAAGTAGTTTACAGGCCAAACGCAAATTTAGAGTTCCAAATCCCCCAGTAAAATCCGCATACGCAGAAAGACTTCCACATTTTCTACATGTACACGTCTATAACACGGTGATCAAACAGTGCAATATAAGAAACTGCACTCGCAGACATAAAAAATACACTAACATCCTGGTTACTAAACTTGTCATAGGACGAAGCAGAAAAGATTATTACAGTAGTTAAATAGTTTTTGCACACATACAATTCATTCGTTTGTCTCACTTCTACTCCTACTCACGCTTAAACACCCTCAAACTCACCATAACACGATCACACACTCTCACATTCATTCACAACACATGATCACACACACTCACACTCATTCACAACACATGATCACACACACTCACACTCATTCAAACACATGATCACACACACTCACACTCGTTCACAACACATGATCACACACACTCACACTCATTCAAACACATGATCACACACACTCACACTCATTCAAACATATGATCACACACACTCACACTCATTCAAACACATGATCACACACACTCACACTCATTCAAACACATGATCACACACACTCACACTCATTCACAACACACATGATCATACACTTATACTCACACTCGTTCACATAATAATAGGGTTTTTCTTTTTCTAGTTTTATTTACATACTTACAGATTATATTTTTAAATATTTTTATAAACAAAAAGATAAAAAAACATTTAAAAATATAAAAAATAGTAGCCCACCGGTATCGGGAACAGGGTCAGGGCTCCAGAGAGAGGAACCTCCTGACAATGCGAGCCGTGTCCAGAAGTACCGCTTTCTGAATCAAGCCCTTGATCCAGCTGCCCAACGAGAGCCTCCTCAGGTGTTGGTCGAGGCTCTTGGCTATTAACCCATTGGCTGTCACGACTATCGGCACAATGATTGCTGAGTCCACATGCCACATGTCGACAAACTCGCGAGCCAAGTCAAGATACTTGATTTGTTTATCTTTCTCGGCTTTCACGAGGTTCTCATCATGCGGGACGGTTATGTCAACAATCATTGCGCGCCGCTCTGATCGATCCACCACCACTATATCAGGCTTATTGGCAACAATAGTCCTGTCAGTGATGATGGATCGATCCCAGTACAATGTGATATTTCCATTTTCGAGAACTGGGTCGGGCACATACCTGTAGTACGGCACCTCCGATTCCACAAGGTTGTATTTCAGAGCAAGTTGCTGATGTATTATCCTAGCTACAAGGTTGTGTCTATGCAAGTACTCTCCGTTAGCTAGACGAGAACACCCGGAGATAATATGCCTGATTGATTTGACCGGTGGCATGCCCGACAGATGTCAACCGTGCCGTCTTTCACAATAAATCTCCGGTAATTGTTCGTCATCATAACTTCGTCCATAATTGCACAGACAAAACCTTCGGTTTCTCCAAAGAGGTCACCGAACCGCAGCCAGGCTACGGACGCTAGTAGATCTACATCGGGTCCATGTAGGGCCCGGTAAAAGCGTCCGTAAAGCTCCTTACTTTGCCATACTTCCATGCAATCATTGGTGTAAAGCACTACTGGCTTGCGCCAGTTCTCTTTAGCCAAGGAGAGCGGGGTGAGGCCCTTGTCCACCGCGACTACATCTCGATGCATCCCCACGTCGGTTTCTAGGAAATATTCCCTGAGACTGCATATCTCGCGATTGTGGAGGGTCTTAGCATTTAAAAAGCCTCGACCTTCACACTTTCGCGGGATATACAGCCTCATTACCGATGGCCGTGGGTGATACATTCGATTTGCAGTCAACAGCGTCCGGACCCTCTTATCCAGGGTGTCGAGTTCGGTCTGAGTCCATTTGAGTATGCCGGAAGAGTACATCAAACTTACAGTAGTTGAAGGTGCGCACCTTGTTTCCGCCTGATGATCCCTCCACAAAAAAAGTTTTATTATTATTATTTTCTTTTAATTCTCGATTTGATTGTTATGTTTTCTTTAGTTTTGATTCTTAGATTTTATTTAGTTTTTTTTTTGTAATTTGAAGCAAACATCGAACATGTTTTTTAAAATAAATGTTTAAATGGTAAACCCTCCATATTGGTGCCCAAGATACAGGCTTGTCTAGATTGGTGCCAGTGTAAAATCTCTGTAATTTTTTGAGCAATAAAGTTTTTATTTTTGAGCAAAAACTAGTTGGTCCGAATTTGAATCTGAATGTAAAACCACATATTACTCCACTCTATGTGAATTACTAACACGATTGTTTATCCTGTTTTGAATAAACGTGCATTCCTCCGCTATCGATTGTATCTTATCGATTGTATATTGCTTTGATACAATACACATCTGTTATAACTGGATCGAGTTTCATTAAAGTAAATGGGCCGCCAAAACGGCTCAGTTATAACTGTAAGCGATGATTAGCGATATTAGAAGTTTAGGGGAGTAACATTATTATATTTTGTGTTTTACTCGGGGAGCACTAAGGGCCGTTACAAAAAGAGCACAGCGCCATGTGTGATGGCCCTAATAGTAGTACAGTAGGGACCCGGGCGTTATTATTACAAATGGATCACAATTCAATCAATTTTGAGCTTCGACAAAATGCTAAATGTATGCTCTGTTTGCCGCCGTTGTATTTGCCATAGTAAATTCTGTATGTTCCTTACTTAGTACTTGACTTCACGTATTGTTATCGATGTAAACTTGTATCGGTACTTCCATGTTCCATGCTTCGTGGGTAGTGTCAGTGTCAGAGTGACAGCAGTGACAATTGACACTTGTGAAGTTGTGACAGCAAGTAAATTAAATAGGCCAAAGTGCCTCATCAGCCTATTGTTTCGGTTTGTATTTTAACTTATAGAAAAAGGATAAATAAAGCCCCACGATGAGTTACATGCTGGGACATTTACACAACGGCTGGCAAGTGGACCAGGCCATATTGTCGGAAGAAGACCGTGTTGTGGTGAGTTCTATCTGGTATAGGTTAGGAATCTTCCAGACAAGCAACATTTGGGTCCTAGCCCAAATCTCTGAAATAAATGTATCACTTTGTTGTGATTAACTAATATAAGCTACTACATCCCAACCTTCCTGTATGTTATCAAACAAGCTCATATTTTGTGAAATGAATAGGTGTACACAGTGGGGGCAATATCTTTGTACACAGAGGGGTCAATATCTTTGTACACAGTGGGGTCAATATCTTTGCGTGCTGGTTGGTAATATAGTATGGAATCAATGTAATAGTGCTTGTTGTGTGTCGGCAGGTGATCAGGTTCGGTCACGACTGGGACCCCACCTGCATGAAGATGGATGAGGTGTTGTACAGCATCGCAGAGAAAGTTAAGAACTTTGCGGTCATCTACCTGGTGGACATCACTGAAGTGCCAGATTTTAACAAAATGTAAGTTATAGTAGTGTAAGTTAGTTAGTTTATGTGGGGGTTCTTACTTTATGGTCAATGGCAATGACGTAGTTGAGAATGGTGCATCCTTGCCTAATATGTAACCAAATAGATGTTGAGACTCCCAGGTACCACCACACAGCAATTGCAAAACTCACAAGTCCAGCACGGAGTGCCACTGCTATAAAGGTATGAATGTGTTACTTCTTCTTAGCGTTTCGATAGCAATCTAAATGGACTTGGCCTATAATTTGGCCACTTTTTTGGCACCATCACCTGCGTCCATCAGTTCCTGTAACGTGCAGCTGACAGGACTCGCAGGGCACAATATTAAGTGTCCCATCGTTTGTGGAACAGCACCACATTTAAACTCCAAGGAGGAGTCGTCTATGAATCTCCACCTGAACAGGTTTTCCTTGCTTCGGCCAACCTGGTTCTGGAGTCTATTTAAAGACTGCCAGGTTACCCAAGGTAAATCATGTCCAGGTGGGAGGTTTTCAGCAGGTGGAACCACAGCCTGGCCACAGCTTCAGTCTTACTTGCGATCGTTCGCCAGTGAGTGGGACGTCACACTTTAAAAAGCTGTTTCGACTTAAGCCTTTGTGGCACAAGGAAGTTGTCGTGCAAAGGGTGTAGTGTGTCGGAATCCATTTTGGCTCTTTCGTTGGAGCTTGCCACCGCTCTACGAACCACTGGTGGCACTATTTCTGCCAGTGGATACTGCATTTGTACCGGGGTTGGTTTTAGGCAACCATTGATGATTCGGCACGTTTCATTCAAAGCTGTATCCACTAGCTTTGCATGGGCGGAACTACTCCACACGGGGCACGCGAATTCACCTGCAGAAAAAGATAGCGCCAGTCCAGTAGTCCGCATAACGTCAGGCGAAGCACCCCACTTCGATGAGACTAGTCGACGGAGAAGACTGTTGCGAGTCTGCACCTTCTGCTTGATGTTCTTGCAGTTTTTGCCGAATATTAAGGACCTGTCCAAGGTAACACCAAGATATTTAGGGAACTTGCTGTGCTCGATGGACTCCCACCGATGTTAAGTTTGCGACCCGCCTCTCTATTGCGGAGATGAAATATGCAAGAATGGGTTCTGCTCAGATTGGGCTTGAGTGAGTTTGAGGAGTATTAAGTGGTTAAGTCACCAAGAGCGTCTGACAGGTGTGGTTTGGGATGTGAGGGCAAGGTCGTCTGCATAGAGGAAACGGGACTTGTTTGGGCTGGATGGTTGGTCGTTGGTGTAGACATTAAAAAGTAGCAATGCCAGGACACTACCTTGAGGTAGGCCGTTTTTCTGCGCTCTCCAACTACTTCTTTCCGAGAGAAGGTGTACCTTGGCTAGAGAGGCGCCACGGCGCCCTCACCTACCGCCTGACGCAGGTCCTCACCGGACACGGAAGTTTCGGGAGGTTCCTGCACATGATCAGGCGGGAGGAAACGCCCGGGTGTCACCATTGCCAGGATCGCCCAGAGGACACGGTGGAGCACACGGTGGAGGTCTGCCCCGCTTGGGCGGAGCACCGCCGTGTCCTCGTGGAGGCGATCGGCAGCGGCGGCGGCCTCTCGCGCCCGGACCTGGTGCAAGCCATGGTCCGGAGCGAGAGGGAGTGGGAGGCAGTCGCCTCCTTCTGCGAAGCAGTCATGCTAGCGAAGGAGGTGGCGGGACGGATGAGGGAGAGAGCCTCCCGTCCAAGCCGCCGCGGGAGACGCCCCGGGCGTCGGGAGTCGAGACGACTACCGGCCACCGTAGGCGCGGGCCTGCGGGCGGAGAGCAATGGGTAGCTCACCGCCCGATCAGGACCAGGCCCGTGCCGGACGGCGCGTAAGTGTTCCACGCGCGCCTCAAAGAGATGTCAGCATAACGAGGGGCCCCTCAGGGCCGAAGCCTGCCGGGTCAGCGGGATTGTCCGAAAGGGTTACCGCTACCCCGGAACATAAAGGGCGAAGGAAGGAACATGGGTGGGTTTTAGTCAGTAAGAGTCTGACACTCCCTTCCGCTCCACCCAGAGCGGGAGGGGTCATTTGATGATTTCCCATCCCGAAAAAAAAAAAAAAAAAAAAGAGAAGGTGTACCTGAAACAGACGATTATAGAGGAGTTCTCGGAGTATTCGGACAAAGTAATGAGTTACTAATACACTAGCAATATGAAAACGGGTGGTAATAAAAATTCCGAAAAAAAAAAAACTAAATATGAGCATACTCAAAATATAAAATATACTGCTTTAAATACTAACTTTTCGACAACTTATAAGCGAATACAAATAAAGAAACGACCGAATAAAATACTGAAAATTCCGAAAAATTTATACAATATTTGCTGACGTAATATTTTTCCACCAGCTTAAATTGCGTTTTACCGAAATCTACAGGTAGTCATTTTTACCGTAACTTACCTATTTTATATTATAAATTTAGAATCAATCTTACACATTTTGTTTGGTTTTGCATTCAAAAATAAAGTTTCTGTTCACTCGCCGGCCGCTGCCGCGGCAGTGCGGCACCGCTCGCTCGGCTCGTGGGTTGTGTAGTCATGGGTCACGGTTATAACCGAACCTAAGCTAGCTGTTTCGATTTAAAAAAGATATATGCGTGTTACGTTACAAATTTCACTAAACTATAACTTTTCAGAAACTTAGTATTTTTTTCCGAAGTGAAATTTAGTTTATTATTTGAAAGTATAGATTATTTTTCGTAGAATTATAATTAAAATGTTTGTTTGTTAAATACAACATTTTTTGTCGTTTATTTTTGAATTAATTTTTCGGTAATTCATTTTAACACAGCTTAGTTAGTATTACAGTCAACCACAGATCGCTGGAAGTTAATTTGTTTTTCGGAAGCTGTATTATTTCCCTATGAAAACTGCATTGCTATAAACAAGTTCTAGTTCCAACGCAAATATAATATTTCATTCTAGGGACCATCAGTCAGTGTTTAAGTAATTTAACAAAAGAAAGGATACAGTAACAAAAAAGTTAGAATGTAGTATTTCCACTCACACCGCCGCGCGAATATACACTTCCCGACAATACTATACTCGGGGCGCACTCCCCTAAAACTACATCCGTGAGAAGAAACGCGTCTATGTGATAAGCTGTCGACCCTAGCCCTAATGTTGTAACACGGCTGCATTAGCTGCATACTCAACTAACACGTGTCGTCCACCCACAGGTACGAGCTGTACGACCCGTGCACCGTGATGTTCTTCTTCCGCAACAAGCACATCATGATCGACCTGGGCACGGGCAACAACAACAAGATCAACTGGCCGCTGGAGGACAAGCAGGAGATGATCGACATTATCGAGACCGTGTACCGCGGCGCGCGCAAGGGCCGCGGTCTCGTCGTCTCGCCCAAGGACTACTCCACCAAGTACAGATACTAAGTGCGGGCTCCCGTACGAGATGGTTGTGTGCGAGAGATAGGACCGGCCGTTCCGGTACTGCAGCCGAATCACACGGCTGCGCTGCCTGTCCGAGTGAAAGTGACATTAATTTACTTGTATTCTATCATTTTGACAATTCGAAGGTTCACGTCGTTGCACTAGTGCCGTGGAATGACTATGTAGCGGTATCTACAACGCCACATGCGAACAGCGCGTCATACTGACGTCACGCAAATCCTGCATCTCGCAAGCAGAGTTTACCGCGCAATTAGCATAGATACAATTTCCCAACATCAATCGTTGGGCAATTTCCCGCCAGACATAACACCCGTCTGGTCGGAGGATCCTCCCTTTTCTATGGATGATGAGTGAACTTACCCCTTACACCCTTCCTCATACCTCTAAACTGGTGACCCCGACGTGAACGATCACGTCGGGGTCACCAGTTTAGAGGTATTGTACTGAAGTATTTGCACGAAGGCTGCGCTGACGACAGCGCAGCCTTCGTGCAAATACTTCAGCGTGACGTCATCATCATCACTCCCGCAAGCTTTATTTAGTGGCGAGTCACCCAGCCAGCCAGCATCCACGGCTTCAACGGGTATCCTGACCACCAGTATGCAGCGTCCGCGCATATCTGGGGGTCTACTACGAAGTGCAAAGTGCGAATGATCGGATCGGACCGACACATGGCCGAACCGAATATTATTGAAAAATGCGAAAAAAAGTTCGGATCGGTACAGTTGGGTCGGGACCATAGTCAATATTCGAAAGAGTGTAGAAGTGTAGGATCGGGACCGACCGAACCAAATAGTAACTTCGTAGCAGGAAACGGCCGAACATTCGGCCGATACCACTTCGGAGTAGACCCCCGTGTCATCACCCTCAGCCTCATCAGCAACCTCGGCACATCACACTGCACTTTCGGCCGGTTAACAAGAAGAGCTTCCTCTCTTGGTCGACGCAGCAGCCAGCCTCAACCCGGCGCTGTACGAATTCCGACGTACTGAAGTACACACAGCGCTACCCCGACTCACTGGGGACATCTCCGCAGACAGTTCCGACTCACCGTGAACTATGCGGCAACCGGTTCCGACTCACTGGAACCTCAGCTGGCCTGGCAAGCATCGCAAGATACAAGACTCAGCCCACTATCGACCTCCGGCCTCCGGAGGGGAGTGATGTAGCGGTATCTACAACGCCACACGCGAGCAACGCGTCATACTGACGTCACCCAAATCCTGCATCTCGCAAGCAAAGTTTACCGCGCAATTAGCATAGATACAATTTCCCAACATCAATCGTTGGGCAATTGCCCGCCAGACACAACACCCGTCTGGCCGGAGGATCCTCCCTTTTCTATAGAGTATGAGTGAACTCTACACCCTGTTCCTCATACCTCTAAAACTACTAATGAGTGTGTATAGTTTGTTTTACAAACCTACCTAGAATGTTATGTTCCTAAAACAGCCCTCCTCTTTCAATCAGCATCAAACTGTGATACTTGACCTTGTACACACAATATGATGTTACTAGCTTCTGCCCGCGACTACATTCGCGTGGCATTTGAATATACTAAAATAACAGCCCCATTTTTAGAAAACTTCCATTATTTTCATAAACATACACATCTGCATAATCTCAAAAAATACTCAGTTGATTTTATACATTCTTTTACTTAAAAACCGACATTATCAGGGAGTAAAAAGGTATTGGGCGTTTTTTTTTTTTGGAACGAAGGTTTTTAACCGAGTTTACGGTAGGAGTAAACTGGTAGAATTCATCACATAACGAGAAAGCGTTATGCCCCCTCCATGCGACTTTATATTCGGGTTCAAGAATTGAAACCGAATAAAAAGACTGGTCGCTGGCTGGACTGGCTGATTGTTTGACTCTTTATTATACAGAGTTGAAACGACAGAGGGGCATTAAATTACACTACGTATACTATACCAACGTGTTTAGTATTAATTCGATACGGTATAAAAATAAAAAGCGCCAAAAAAGAGAAAATATTTTTTCAAACAAACTAAATAGCTTACAAATCAGAATAAAACGTAACCACTCTTTGTAAAGAAATTTGACTGACCTTAGATACCACCTTAGATACTACCTTAGACCTAGGTAACAGAGTGGCAACGTCGCGCGCGCGCCGGAGCGCGGCGTATGTTATCTCGTGTCGAGGCGGGCGGCCGGCGGCGGTCTGGCTTTTATATTAGGTAAAGTTTTGTCGTTGACTTTGATATCCAGTAGCACGATTTGGGGGGTAAAAGTGGTTAAAGCTGGTAGGGCTTGGGTCCCCGATTATAACGTTACCACTCTTATTAAAAGGAAATGCATATTTTTCGAGAAATTAATGAAAAATGTTTCTAACCTCAAATCAGGTAAATAGGGAAAACGGAACGTTAAAATGGGCGATTGACAACCAAATCTGTTTCACATTAGTATCTATCGTGCAAAATGATGTGAAGACGAACGCAAAACGGAACGTAAAAAAAGCTATGATAAGTGTCACTGTCAAGTGTCATTCGTTTTGTTTATTCATGTATCAATGTTTTGTTTCATTTCTTTTTATAACAACCTATAAATCCTCAATGTTACTACTGATACCAGGAGAATTTGGATGAATGAGCGAGCGAAGCGAGCTCTGGACTTGGGGCACCCCGACACGGACAGGTTAGGTTAGAGCGAGCGAGCGAAGCGAGCGAACAGACCCCGCCATCACCTTCGTGGTTATTTTTTTATAAACCACCCAGAAGTAGGAGCCCCGCGAAGCGGGGCTCCGTCGACCGGTCCTTCCTCGACTGTGCTACGTTGAGTGTTTTGAGGTTAGGTTACAATAATTGGTTTTTCTCAAGAACGGTGCGTCGTCTTTACATGAAAGTGGTGCCAGGGCATAGGGGGCACCTCCTCCCACTCTCCTCATGCAAAATTTTACCGGACTACGGTTTTTAAGCGACTGTAAAAAGTTTTGAGGTTAGGTTACATTAATTGGTTTTTCTCAGGAATTGGGCATTGCCTTTTCATGGGAGTGGTGCCATGGGGGAAGGGGTACCCCCCCCTCTCCCCCCACACCCCTTCCACCCCCCTACGCGTGCTACTGGATACTAAAGTTTAACCCACGTATATTATACCGACGGAGAATATTGTTATTTATTTTTCTAATTAAATCAATGTCCGTCGCTAAGCACTTTAATTTGTGAAATGCTAAAATAATCCTATTTTTTAGTTCAACAGTTGTATTTACCTCTGAGGCATACACACTTTAATTACACACACACAACCAAAGTTTAATTACGTGTCCTATCACAATAAAAAACAGTTAATCACACAAAAAAAGTTAGGTACAGCTTGGCAAAAAAGTCGTGAAAATAATGGTGGCGCCACTATCGTGCATGTTGTAACCCTAAATAGTACGACTAAAACGGTTTTGATATTAGTTTTTTTTTTTTAATTAATGTGAATATTGGCGGGTTTTATGAAAACAAGAAAAGCTCTGAAACGCTTGTTCAGCCACTGGCTAGAACGATAACATTTGCAGTTATTTAATTTAATGAATTAAAAATATAATTATGAGGTATTTCAAAATACTTTGATGTCAACTAATCCCACATTATGTGAGACAATTTTATGTTTCACAAGACCCCAGATCAATTTAATAGGGTTTAGATCCCAGTGACAAGTTAGAAGCTTTACTACTGTGTGACTGTGTCCCACAAATCCAAGTTCTCCTCTAACCACAGGCAAAATGTTCCATAATTGGTGTTCTAATCAAAAACTAAAATAATAATCAGAATATTTTTTTTAATCAGAATCAAAAATTTTAATCAGAATAAAAAATGTTTTCCTCAAAGTATTCCACGCCAGAAAACTCTTCATCCATGTCTTGGTGTGAGCTTTCACCAAAACTCTGCTGGCTATGTTCAGATGTGTCACTGTTGCTGCTTTCATCTTGTAGGTTTATGATATTTTTTTCAATGTACACAGTTTGCCCCCTTCGAAAATAACCTTTTTCTATTTTTATGACATGTTGACATGAATTTTTCCAGTCGTCAACTGATATGCTCTGAAACGCTTGTTCAGCCACTGCCTAGAACAATAAAATAAAAACAACTAAACATTTGCAATTACTTAATGTAATGAATTAAAAATATAGCCTTATAGTACTGATGGATTTACCTAAAAAATACTATAGTTATTTTTGTTCAGTGATTTATTTTATGCAATATTAACAAAAAGTATCAACATTATACGAACGCGCTGCATTCCGAATGTGTTTTGTAAACATAACCTCAAATTCGTGAATGTACATTTCAATAATTGTATGAAAGGTTTATAATAGATATTGCACCTTGAAATACACACATTAGATCTGATTACATGTGTAAAATATAATTTTACCTGTCATTTCAGCGGTTCTTTCATACACATCGTTGATTTCGGTTAAGATTTGTCCGGCCTCGAGTTCCGCCAAATATCTCACGTACACTTTATAAATTATTGCTCTTGCGGAGCTGCGAATAACAGATCTGTTCATTATGAACACAATGGGTCACCAGTATCACCACGATAAAGCAAATAAATAAATAATAACACGAGAAACAGTCACAGATTACAAGAAATGACAGAATCTCGACGAGGCAGAGCGAGTGTTGCCAATGATTAAATATTTTAGTTCCGTTTCAGGACTTTCTTGCCAAGCTGTACGTGTCCTGTCACAATAAAAAAAAGAAATACTCTCTTAAACTTATTTAGTGTCCTATCACAATAACAAAACAAAATCACAATTGTCAGCGCGCGAATTCGACAAACCGTACGTTCCGAAAGGGCAGCGTCGGCGCACTGAAAAGACAAGTTTTTTAGAGGCCCCACTTACCGATCGCAAAAATTTAGGATGCAACAAACTGACCTATTTTTGTCTCTTTTACGCGCGGGATGTTTTGCTATGATTGTCACTTTCGTAATGAAAGTGCAACCGTGTGTGTATTTATTACTTCCTTGTTTGCATTGCCAACTTTTTAAGTGACATGCGTCAGAGCGGCAACAACGCATCGTAAATTTATCGTTGTAAGGTGCATGACCTATGCTTAGACATAATCAGCTGTTAGGAAAGATTCATCGTGTTCAAATGGTGCAAAAACTTAAAAAATAATTTGCGGCTAAACTACTGCTCCTATATAATTAGCGTTGCCATAACTTCTGGGAACCAATACGGGACGTTTTTTCTTCCGATACCCAAAACTCATAATCGTATATAACACATTCAACACTGACACGGGGCTTTTCAACTACACCATACTACATAACATAGCACGCATGTGTACCTTCCTACATAGCGAGAAGAAACAAACTAATGTGTTTTCTAAGATTCCCTCTAATCTCAAACTTATTGAAAGTGTAAAATAAATAAAACAATTATTTTTATTTAATCATACTTTTTATTCAAAACGTCTTATGTAGACAATTTTTTAAATTAACATAAAATTACTCAGGTATTTATTTTTTTGCCCAGTCATATTTTGAAGTTGATTTTACTTTTGCAATAACTTCTTTTTCTTTTTTTATATAATCATAGAACTGGGCGCATGTCATTTTAAAATTGTAATGACAAATCAATATGGATTCAATGGTCTCTACCGACAACCTGTTCCGTTCGTCCGTCCATTGAGCCGTCATCAATGAAAATATTCTTTCGACATTTGCATTGTGGGCTGGAATTGCAAATATATATTCACACAGCTTTAATAGGCATGATTTCTGCTCTAAATGTTCTGTATCTCCAAAAAATTTCAGCCACTTTTGTTCCATGCTTAGTGTTTTCATTATGTCATTATTCTTATTCAAATAATCTTTTAAGTAAACAAACTGGTTAAATAGGGTCTCAGTCTGTTCAATATTTATTTGTTTTGTTTGTAAATATGTTACAGTTCGTTCAATTTCTTCCCATTCAGGAATACTGTTCAGAGACATCCAGTCGAAGGCATTGAAGTTTTCAAGCGGTTGTGACCATTTCTTAATATATTCGACAGCTGTATTAAAGAAATCTATTGCTGGTTTTTCAAAAGCTTCGACCATGTCATTATTTTCAGAATTAAGCTTTAAGCGATTCAAAATTTGCTTCGTCGCTATTCCAATAAAATTTGATGTTTTTCTCTCCATCATAATTTGCATTGTCTCTTGTAATATGGACTTCACTTCAATTACCGTGATGTTAGATTTTTCAACTTTTCTTATTTGTGATTCAAACGTACTAAGCTGCGAATGCAAGAAGCAAAAATACACTTCACTGATTGGATTATCAAAAAAATCTTTAATAGCTTTCGGTGGCTTTTCTTCAGCATTAAAGAAATCTTTTAACGGCTGCCATAGCTTTAATATTCGCTCAACTGCTGGTAATAATGATAACCACCTGGTCCCAACATAAGACAATAAGTTTTTGTAAGCAACATCAGCATATTCACAAAACTCTTTCAGTTTTTCCGTTCTCACAGTGTAAATGTGGAAGTACTTGAACACCTTGACCACTGTCGATTCAACGTCGACAGTCAAAAGATCAGCAGCTGTGGATAGAGTGTTGTGTAGAACATGTGCAGGACATCCTACGCCTTCAATATCTCTTCCCAGTTCAGCGTTTAGTCTCGAGAACACATTATTACAGCCGCCTCTGCTGGAGCCGCCAAAGTTCGTATTTGTATTATCTCCGCAAAACGCGATAAGTTTTTCACGAGGAATATTCAGATTTTCTAGAGAAGTTTTGCAATATTCAGTGATTGTTTCAGAACGCTCATTATTTAAAGAACCCAATTTTAATAGCTTACATTGCTGGCCATCTTTTTCGTTAAAATATTGAACCACTAAAGGAAAGATTTTCTCGGCATTATGATTGCTGGCATCAGTAGCTATTCCAAAAAACGTCGCATTGATTAAATCCGTAACACAAAGTTGCACACTATGAGGAGCAAGTATACTTTTTACTATTGCCGTAGCCTTAGTTCGTGCAGTAGTTTGTTTAGAAGCAATTTTTGAGTCTGGATACATCAGTGCATTTAATTTGGTAGTACAATCCAACGAATTAAAGGATTGGTGATGGCGTACGACTTTGTAAGCTGTAGTCAACTCAGCAGCTGCGACCAAAATTTCCTCTTCCGAGTCTTTCTTTATCATAAAAGTAGAAATATCCTTTGAAGTTGAAGCTGTCCTGATGTGTGATTTATGAACACTTGTAGCTATGTGCTGTTGAATGTCAGATTTACCACCATGACCTATGGAAATGTATGAATTACAAACGGAGCACAGTGCTTCAAATTCCGTCCTACCTCTTTTTATATACGACCATTCTGTGGTGTATTCAACCTTAAAATGACACTTCCTCTTTGGCATCTTTTACAACGACACGGTAATAAGTAAAAAAGAAAAATAGTTTATCTAAACAACTCGATGTCTCTCACTGAGCGTCAAGTTCGCGTGGACTACACAAATACACGGCCGTCTTAGATTACGTTCAGTAAACATTGAATCAACTGACTGAGCGAGCGATCCACCCGCCCCCCTCTTATGCGCGCGTCCGTCCCGCACTCCGCCACCGCCACCGCGCGCCGGCGCCGTAAGGGCGGCGGGCGCCCGCGCCATTCGCCTCTATTTTCGTATTTTGTCGAAATACGGGACAAATATGGGACAAGTAGTAATACGGGACGGGATGATCAAATAGGGTGACAGTCCCGTATATACGGGACGTATGGCAACTCTATATATAATTGATTTTTTGTATAGAGCTTGAAAATGGTACTTAGTATAGGCAGTTTAAAGGAAAGCCCCCTCTGTCGTATCAACTTTGTAATGCAATAAAAAGAGTCAGAGAGATAGTTTTCATGGTTTTCGAGGCTGCTGAATCCAATAATGAGGTCAAAATGAAAATCCAAGCTGGTGGCTGCGAAAATTTTCATCATGGGTGTCGTTTTTATGGCTTTCGAGGGTGCTAAATCTAAGATGGATTCTAGATTTAAATTTATTTTGTCAATTTGAAATTTTCACAGCCGTCATCTTGGATTTTCATTTTGCAGCCGGAGGTCCCCCGAACCCACACTTTTTTATTATTATTAGGGATCCCTACGAAAGTTGCAATAAGGTTACAAGTCAAGACGAGTCCAAAACTGCTATAAGTAGATATACAAGAACTGAAGAGTGTGTTTCTTTGTTGAAACGCGCTAATGATCAAAAACAACAAAAATGCTTTTTGCATTTGATAGCAATTTCTTAAGGAAGGATCAGAATCAAAATATGTGTAAACATAGGTAGAGTTACGCAGTGTTTGAGATGCTCTATGTTTTGCCATTAGGCGTATAAATATAATTATCAATTTAAACTAATTAAGTAGGTACTATAACAATTACTGATTATTATAAATTATAGAAAGAACCAGAGTAATCAATCAATACTTCGCTTCCAGAGTCCACAATACTATTTTAAGAAAGCACATAGAATCGATGTTAAATGAAAAAAAAAAATGTCATAACAGGTCAGGTAACTCAATGTTGAGGAGGAGGTATTATAGAATAGTTATCCAAATAGTCCTTTAACGAGTACCTACGGACTACGGTAGTAACAGTTATTGAGTAAACTTTTTACTAATACACTTTTGAATTAGTATTGGCTTTTGGTTATAGTATATTATTATATCATACTGCTACGACCCATAAGAGCCGAGCAAACAGAACAAAGGCCAGGAAGAAAGCTAAGCAAACACGAAGGAATAGCGCAGCCAGGTAATGTGGCTATTATCTTAGTATATTGTGGTGTCTTACGAAATCCACGCGAACGAAGTCGCGGGCAGAAGCGAGTGTATAGATATAGATTGGAGTGGATATTCATGTGTTTAATATAATTATTTATAAAAGATGTTTGAGTAAATAGTGTTAGAGCATTGTTTTAAATGTTCAGCATGTCGTATCTGCCATTGTGTTCGCCGCCCGTTGAGATGAATGCCAACATTTGTAACCTTTTTCTGAGCATGCTACAAATTTACTTAAACTAGGCTAATGCTAAGAACACCGAACTGATCAACTGGGAAACTTGTTACTGTCTATCTTTGTTGTATTGGTTTGGAATACCCCCTGTTCCTGAACTGAGGGCTAATATTTTTTGTATTAAGAAAAAAAAAATCTGTATCATCAATGATGACAACCCACAAAATAAAGGATATTTTTGACAAGATTCCACTTTAATTTCCTAACCAACCTTCTCGAAAAGATCTACATTAAGTTCAACGGTATCAGCAGTTTTTTTTATCTATCTGTATTTTTATTTATAACAATGAAGCACACTTTCTATCCATTTGATACATTGGCAGAATGGTCGACATCGGCTTTGCTTGCCAATTATGGGCTTACGCTTAAACCCGCGCGGGTGCACGCACGGAATAGAAAAAACAGTGGAAGTGCCACGCAGCTATCGCGCGTGTGTCACAATTATGCGGAGCTCCGCAACACCGGCTCAGTCGGGATTAGTTACTTGCTGTGATATGACGTCTCGAACGTAACGAAAAATATTACAAATATGCCTTATTGTGCAATTTTTAAATGCAAAAACGATAGCAGGACAAAAAATGTATCTTGCGGAGGTGTATCGTATCACCGGTTATTATAAAACTATGATATATTTCAATATAATTGTTTTTATTGACAAAACCATATTTATTACTTTGTTGCGAACTAAAAACTACCTTATGTCCATTATTCAAAGTCTAAATCAACTTGTTCGCTGTCTTGAATATCATCGTATACATTCTAGAAACTTCGACGCTACTCGATTAGGGATGGGACACATTCAAATAGTTCGGTATCGATAAAATAATAAAATGTGTATTTATATAGTGAAACTTACACGTTACCATGACATATTATATACTCGTTGTCGTTCTTCTCGATTAATTGAAATAAATAGTTGGAGTTTGAGTACTTATATTCTGACAAATCAATCATTCATTCATAGCTGGACGTAGGCCTCAAAAGTAACTAATACTAATAAAGTATGTAAATATTTCAGTTTTCCCTAAGATCCTTTTACCAAGGAAAAATGGATAGAAGCTACGAGAAGACAGAACTGGATGCCATCAAAATCAAGTACATAGAATCTGCTCAGAGCATTTTTATGAAAACAATTTACAAACTTCAAAAAAAGGCTACATATTTTTAAAAAAGATAACGCAATTCCGACAATTATTAAACAAATGTTTCATTTCAAGAAAAATAAATAGTTTAAATTCACTATTTATCGTTTCATTTAACCATTTTAGCTTTTATACTAATCGGACTTTGGTCCGTTACATAAGATAAAAGATTTTAATTATTACATTGTACAAACATCGACATTAAATTATCGATATCTTGTCCTCATCCCTAGCTGAGTAGAAAAATAGATAACAAGTTCATACGAATATGACATCTATTCCGATGACGTTAGGATGCTAAATAGAGTAAATTGGTTACAGCGCCCTCTAGCGTTGAGTAGCTGAACTCGTTGTGGATTGCTCGAATTTGATTGTTACATGGAAAAATGGACTTCATTGATTTTGACATGTACAATAAAAACAACACTCATTAGTTGTAATAAGATTTAATTTTGAACAACAATAAATAAACTTTTCGCCAAAGTTGCGTTTATAATTAGTAGCCAATTATATCATCGTTTTCTGTGTATTGAAATTTTGCAAGTGTGTGAGTTTGGCGACACTGGTTCCCGTACTAAGGAAGTCTAAGGGCACTTCCACTGTTTTTTCTATTCCGTGGGTGCACGGAGCGGGTGTCTGTTCCGGACGTCCGCCGCGGGCCTGGGGCCGTGCGCCCGCCTCATGTACAATTTTGGCCTCGAGCTTGTAAAGTTTCGTCTGTTAGACTGCCATATTAGATTATTTACTAATTTATTATTTGGGAAAAAAAAACGCACGACAGAGTCGACAGATGTCCGTGACAAGTAGGTTACGAAGTGGATATTTCGTAACCATTACGACATTATGTGCAGCTGTACCTTCTGAGGTGTGTGATCCGCGGCACAATGCGGCGCTCAACTGATTTGGAGAAACAAGTCCGCGCGAATAGGGGTTTCAGGTCATTGCCATGCAATCAGTTTAACGTCTCTCATTCTAAATTACTGGACTAATAATATTTCTAACTAGCTTCTGCCCGCGACTTCGATCACTTGGAAGACATAAGGCACCATGGTAAATTAAAATAACAGCCACATTGGTCTCGCCAGCCAAAATATGAAGAGGCAGGCCTGGTGACGCGGGAGCAAGCAAAGTACAGTTGTCGGTGTGAGAAGCAGCTCGTCCTCAGGTCGACCCCCGCAGCCTTGAGTAACAATTTCCCATTGCATATTGCAATCCTTTCCCAGTTATTTTACCTCTGATTTTGCTTCACTATCAACGACACAGTGATCTTTATTCTCATTTCTATAAGGACATCTCCATACAAAATTGTTGTATGGACACTTACAATTGCAGTTGGAATGTATGGGGTTTTTCAACTACAATCTTAACTTTGTTCTTGAGATAGATTCATCCCATCTACGGAACCCTTCATTGCGCGTGGTCCGACACGCACTTGGCCGATTTTTATTACCTCGGCAGTAGGTGCGAAAAGTAGAGTATTCCCCGCAGGAATAAAGGTATCTTCGTCTTGGGCGAGTTTGAATCCCTCGCTGCACTCAGGATTGTAGACTTAACTCCCTCGCTTCGTATGAGTTAACTCAGAGCTCTCTTGCTGCGTTCGGGATTCAAAATAGCGCCCGTAATGAAACACTGTTTTATTCCCTTGGTGAATAATCTACTATTTCATATGAAAGAAAAAGGAGTGACTGATAGACAGAGATGGAAGAAGACAACGTATTGCGACGACCCCTCGAGGGCAGGAAATGATGATGTCGAGTCGGCTTCCGAAGTAGTGTATGTGATCAAAATAAAACTAGTTCGTCATCATCGTTTGAGATAGTGTAAGTATAATTTTCAGTCTCGAACAGACAATCAAGTAGGGAACACTGTAACACGTAAGTAGAGTCGGCGGAGTCGGCGGCCGGCGCGGGGCGTGACTAGTGCGGCGGCGGCGCGGCCTCGCGCGGCTAGGCGTCGGGCTAGGCGTCGGGCTCGGGCGTGGGCTCGGCCTCGCGCGGCTAGGCGTCGGGCTCGGGCGCGGGCTCGGCCTCGCGCGGCTAGGCGTCGGGCTCGGGCGCGGGCTCGGCCTCGCGCGGCTAGGCGTCGGGCTAGGCGTCGGGCTCGGGCGTGGGCTCGGCCTCGCGCGGCTAGGCGTCGGGCTCGGGCGCGGGCTCGGCCTCGCGCGGCTAGGCGTCGGGCTCGGGCGCGGGCTCGGCCTCGCGCGGCTAGGCGTCGGGCTCGGGCGCGGGCTCGGCCTCGCTGCGCCAGTCCAGCGCGCCGGGCGCCCAGATGGACGCCAGCGAGCGGAAGGGGTCGTAGGGCCGCACGGGCCGCGGCGGCGCGCCGAAGCCGGGCGGCGGCCGCACGGGCCCCACGGGCCCCGCGGGCGCGGCGGGCTCGGCGTAGCCGCCCCACAGCCACGCCGCTGCCGCCGGCCGCGGCTCCAGCGTGGAGCCCCACACGGAGTTCAGCGAGCGGAACGAGCCGCTGCCCACGGCACCCACGGCGCCCACTGCGCTCGGCTCGTCTGCAAGCAAGCCACACGTTTCGTTCTGATCGTAGCTAAAGGCTCCTTCCTACGCATGCTAAATATAAACGTAGGCTGCTACAATTTTCGAGCTCGATTCGCTCGCTCTAGCATACTATATTCGTCTGATGCTCCAGCTTTTCTGTACGAGTCGACGAAGCATCTCCTATTTCTGTATGAATGGTCGAAAGAAAACCTAACGTTTTGAGACAGTGTACTCAAAATGTCGGGCTCGTTCTCGTTCTCAATCTTACATTGTTTCAGAAAATGAGCATAAAGAAAAATTCTGATCGATCGGTTTTAATTACAAAACAGTTTAAAATAAATTATACTCATTTGATATTGTTTGAAAATATACATATGGAAAGACATTTAGAGCTTAAAACCGAACTTTAAGAACGCATTTAAAAGCTGTTTTTTAATACAAATAGGAATATTTTGTCCTAGACGAAATATCACTTCTCTGCAGCGGTCCGGCAAAGGGGCGTCGACGGGCAAAGCGAATCTCACCGAGGAAGTCGCGCGCCGGGGCGAAGGCGGGCCGCTCCACGGGCGGCGCCGGGCGCCACGAGAAGTCCGCGTCGCGCGCCGCGTGCGCGTGCGCCGCGTCGCCGTTGAAGTAGAACAGCGAGTGGTCGCCCGCGCCGCCCAGCGCGCGCTCGGGCTCGCGCCGCCGCACGTCGGAGCCGATCGGGGCCAGGGGCCCGCGCGCCACCACCGAGCTCCACGACGCGCCCCAGCGCAGCCCGGGGGCCGCGGCCGGGCGCGCCGGCGACGCGCGCGGCGGCGAGGCGGGGCGCTCGCGCGGCCGCTTGGACGGCTTGTCCTTGCGCGCGTGGTGCTTGGCGGGGCCGGGCCGCGCGCCGCGCGCCTCGCCCGGCTCCGCGGTGCGCGCGCGCGCGTCGCGGCGCGGCGTGTCTGCAGCGTCGCGCCGCGCGCGCGCCGGGCGCGGGCCCGCGTCGGGCGCGTGCGGCGGCGCGCCGGGCGGCGGCCCGGCGTCCCCGGCGGGCGCGGCCCTCTCGCGCTGCGGCGCCGTCTCCGGCTCGTCGGCGTCGTCGTTGTCGTCGCGCTCGTCCACGGTGGGCGAGGAGGACGAGGCGGACGCCGAGCCGGAGCCGGTGGAAGCGGCGTCTTCGTCGCCGCTCCCCTGCGGTCGGTCTTCCGTCTCGGGGTCGGCTTCGTACCCGTCCGTGACGGCGGGCGGATCTTCGAGCAGTTCGGGCGCCTCGTCGTCCGGCAGCGGCTCGCGGTCGGCCGGCGCGGGCTCGGGCTGGCGCCGCTCGTCGTCCCGCTCGGCGTCCTCGCTGGAGCGCGAATCGTCGTCGTCGTTGCGGCCCAGCACCTCGGCGCGCCAGCGCTCGAAGGCGCGGCGCTCGGCCTGCGGGTCCAGCGCCGGCGCGCGCGGCGTGCGGCGCCGGCGCGCGGCCGGGCGGCGCGGCGCGGGCGCGGGCGGCGCGGCCGGCGCGTGCTGCGCCAGCGCGCGCAGGTCCAGCGGCGCGCGCGCGGGCGGCGGGCGGGCGGCGCGCGCGCGGCGCAGCTCGCGCTCGGCGTCCAGCGCGCCGGCGGCCAGCACCAGCGCCAGCGCCGCCAGCGCCAGCAGCTCGGCGGCGGCGCGCGCGGCGGGCTCCCAGGGCGGGCGCGGCGCCTGCGCGGCGCAGCGCGGCAGCAGGCGCGCGGGCGCGGCGGCCGCCAGCAGGAAGGCGGCGCGCGCGGTGTCGGTGCGCGCCGACAGCTCGGCGCCCACGCGCGCCAGCGTGTAGTCGGCCGTGAAGGCCAGCGTGAGCGCGCGCGACTCGTTGGGCGCCAGCGCCAGCGGCGCGCAGGGCGTGAGACGGAAGCCGCGCGCCTGGCAGGGCTGGCCGGCCACGCGCCAGTCGCGCAGCAGCACGCCCACCGGGCCCGTGTTGCGCGCCAGCACGGTGCGCCGCACGGTGCCGCCGCACTCGCCCACCTGCGCACGCGCACGGTCAGCCCGCTCGGCGCCTGACGCGGCCCACCCTACCGCAGCGACACTCACCTCGAACAGCAGCGGCACGTTGGTCCCGGGCCGCCGGCCGCCCAGCTCGAAGCTCGGGTAGGCGCCTCGTCCGGTCAGCAGCACGCCCTCCATTATAGTCAAGTTATTTCTGCACAAACGAAGCATAGTTACGTAATGTCGAGATCAGTCTTTTGTACCTTCGGTAGTTCATTTCGAGCTTTTAGGTTTCCTAACCTTATTTTTCAATTTTTAGCGCTTAAAAAAGTAATACCACTTGACTTTCATGAACTCCAAATGACGTCAAAAGTAAGCAGATTGGGAATACTTTCGGTGCCTCCCATGATTAAAAAAAGCTTTAGAGATGACCATAATAATATAACGCAGTCATGCGAAAATTTCAGCCTTTGAAAAATTCAAAGTCAAATCAAAGTGTTATTTTCCGCGTATCTGACGGGCAGAGCCGTCTAGGTGACGGCTCTGCCTGTCAGATACCCGGTCGCGATGGGGAGTGGAACCGGCGAGAGATGTCGTGCGGTGTCCCGCAGGGATCGGTTGTGGGGCCGTTCCTGTTGGACATCGGCTACGACTGGGTGCTGCGGGCCGACCTCCCTGATGGCGTCAGCGTGGTTTGCTACGCTGATGACGCGCTGGTTCTAGCGCAGGGGAGGTCGCATCAGGCGGCGGTCGACGCGATGACACGCGGGGTTGCGATAGTCGTGGAGAGGATCCGGCAGTTGGGTCTCGAGGTGGCATTGCACAAATCCGAGGCCATGGCGTTTCATGGGCCCCGGAACGCGCCACCACCGGGATCCCAACTAATGGTAGGAGGGGTTTACATCGGCGTCGAGACGACGATGAAGTACTTGGGTCTCGTCCTCGACAGCCGGTGGAACTTCGTCGAGCACTTCCGACGTTTGGCCCCCAAACTGGAACGGGCTGGGGCCGCCTTCAAGCGGCTCTTGCCCAACCTTAGGGGGCCAAACGCCTCCTGCCGGAGGCTTTACGCGGGGGTCGTGCGGTCCATGGCCCGTAGCCGTAAGGCGCGCGGAGACACTACGCCGGGGGGAAAGTCCGCTCCCGCGGCAAATTGCGGCGGAGCGGACGGATCTCCGGCGCGATCTCATGGCGACATGGAAAGAGCGACTGTCGCAACCCCGCGCAGGGCACGCCGCGATAGCGGCGATAAGACCCCTCTTTGAGGAGTGGCTAGAGAGGCGCCACGGCCCTCACCTACCGCCTGACGCAGGTCCTCACCGGACACGGAAGTTTCGGGAGGTTCCTGCATATCATTAGGCGGGAGGAAATGCCCGGGTGTCAGCATTGCCAGGATCGCCCAGAGGACACGGTGGAGGTCTGCCCCGCTTGGGCGGAGCACCGCCGTGTCCTCGTAGAGGCGATCGGCAGCGGCGGCGGCTTCTCGCGCCCGGCTCTGGTGCAAGCAATGGTCCGGAGCGAGAGGGAGTGGAAGGCAGTCGCCTCCTGCGAAGCAGTCGTGCTAGCGAAGGAGGTGGCGGGACGGATGAGGGAGAGAGCCTCCCGTCCCAGCCGCCGCGGGAAACGCTCCGGGCGTCGGGAGCCGCGTGACGACTCCCGGCCACCGTAGGCGCGGGCCTGCGGGCGGAGAGCAATGGGTAGCTCACCGTCCGATCAGGACCAGGCCCGTGCCGAACGGCGCGTAAGTGTTCCACGCGCGCCTCAGAGTTGTCAGCATAATTTGAGGGGCCCCTTAGGGCCGAAGCCTGCTGGGTCAGCGGGATTGTCCGAAAGGGTTACCGCTACCCCGGTACATAAAGGGCGAAGGAAGGAACATGGATGGGTTTTAGTCAGTAAGAGTCTGACACTCCCTTCCGCTCCACCCAGAGCGGGAGGGGTCATTTGATGATTTCCCATCCGAAAAAAAAGAAAAAAAAAAAAAGTGTTATTTTCCACGTAGGTATAGTATAAAGCACTATGTGGAAGAAAGCGCGATTCCCGACTCGTGTGTATAAAGTCCGTCGGCTGAGTCTCGGGCCTCAAACTGCACCTTATTACGAGGGCGAAATTGAAAGTTTTTAGAACTGACCACTTATAAACGATCTAATAAAAAAATAAGTTCAAATTTTGAAAATGGAACTCTGCCAATATTATTGTGTATGTATATTTTTATACATTTTTCATTTGTTTACGATTTGGCGGCAAATTGAAAATTGTCTGCGTCACGTCAGCATGAATTTAACCCGAGAAAATTTTCGTACAATGATTTTTTATGACTTTCGATGTCATTTAAGTCCACAAGAAAGTTATGATAGACTCCGATTGGCCTTTCGCGATGAAGCCCCATCTCGTGCCACTGTTTACAACTGGTTTAATGAGTTTAAACGTGGTTGCACTAATCTCACCGATTATCTGCGTGAGGGACGGCCTTCTACGGCGACGACTGAAGATAACATCAGTGTTATGCGGTGTATGATAGAGACTGACAAAAGAGTGACTTATCAGCAGATTCGGACAAGCTTAGGCATCGGTATGAGTCAAGTGCACAAAATCCTCCATGAATATTTAGCGGTCAGGAAGCTTTGTGCCCGATGGATACCTCATAATTTGACAGGGGCCCAAAAGCTCCGTCGTGTTGATTGGTGTCGTAAAATGGTTCAAAGATTTAACGGGGGTGACTCAAATGCTGTGTTCGACAAACGTACGGGTGACGAAAGCTGGATTTTTTGTTATGATCCTGAAACTAAGAGACAGTCTGCTGTGTGGGTGTTTCCTTCCGAGGAGTTGCCAACTAAAGTGAAGAGAGGTCGAAGCGTGGGAAAAAAGATGTTGGCCTCGTTCTTCGGAAGGACAGGTCATTACGCAACAATTGTTTTAGAGGATCGAAAAACAGTTACTGCAGTGTTACACTAACAATTGTTTGCCACTTGTCTTGGAAAAAGTTCGGAAGAAACGACTCTCAGTAGGATCCTCCTTCACCACGACAACGCCTCGTCGCACACCGCCAAGAAAACAATCGACTACTTGGCGACGTCAGACGTGGAATTACTGGGTCACCCGCCCTATAGCCCCGACCTCGCACCTTGCGATTTTTATTTATTTCCGAAAATAAAAGAAAAACTTCGAGGAAAACGTTTTATGGACGCCGAGGAAGCAGTGGCTGCGTTTCATAACGCCGTCGAAGAGAACCCTAAGGACGAGTGGGCAAAATGCTTTTCTCAGTGGTTCCATCGGATGCAGCGATGTATTGATGTAAATGGACACTATTTTGAAAAGATATAATAAAACTAATAACTTGCTAGTTTAATCAGTTTTTGATTTTCTAAGAACTTTCAGTGTCACCCTCGTAGTAATCGGTCACTTTCTCCGCTCGATGAACAATGTACATTGCTGACTATTCCAAAAAATGCGAGACCGAAAGAGTACTAAATAATCACTATGAACCACACCGAATCGAAATGATGACGAAACTATCAGTCAGCCATCGCCGTCACTTACACACCGCGAATAACGTAATATTTTTAACTATTTCATCGTTTCTTACTTTTCAAGTAAATATTTACATAAAAATATTACGTTATATTTACATAAAAATATTACGTTATTCACGGTGTGTAAGTGACGGCGATGGCTGAATGGCCACCTTTTTAGAAAAGGACACACAACAGAAGCTGGTTTTCTCTTTCAAGACCGACTTTTCGGTGCTTGTAAACCATTCTAGTTCTTCTGTACATACTAATTCCACGGGTGAATATCATTCTGCGATATTGACATAGACGAAATCACGGAATAGAAAAAAACAGTGGAAGTGCCCTTAGACTCCCTTAGTACGGGAACCAGTGTCGCCAAACTCACACATTGGCAAATTAAAATGAACATTTCAATACACAGAAAACGATGATATAATTGGCTACTAATTATAAATGCAACTTTGGCGAAAAGTTTATTTATTGTTGTTCAAAATTAAATCTTATTACAACTTCTGAGTGTTGTTTTTATTTTACATGTCAAAATCAATGAAGTCCATTTTTCCATGTAACACTCAAATTCGAGCAATCCACAACGAGTTCAGCTACTCAACGCTAGAGGGCGCTGTCACCAATTTACTCTATTTAGCACCCTAACGTCATTGAAATAGATGTCATATTCGTATGCACTTGTTATCTATTTTTCTACTCAGCTAGAGATGAGGACAAGATATCGATAATTTAATATCGATGTTTGTACAATTGTAATTAAAATCTTTTATCTTATGTAACGGACCAAAGTCCGATTAGTATAAAAGGTAAAATGGTTAAATGAAACGATAAATAGTGAATTTAAACTATTTATTGTACTTGAAATAAAACATAGGTATTTGTTTAATAATTGTCGGAATTGCGTTATCTTTTTTAAAAATATGTAGCCTTTTTTTGAAGTTTTTAAATTGTTTTCATAAAAATGCTCTGAACAGATTCTATGTACTTGATTTTGACGGAATACAGTTCCGTCTTCTCGTAGCTTCTATCCATTTCTCCTTGGTAAAAGGATCTTAGGGAAAACTGAAATATTTACATAGGTACTTTATTAGTATTAGTTACTTTTGAGGCCTACGTCCAGCTATGAATGAATGATTGGTTTATTTGTCAGAATATGAGTACTCAAACTCCAACCATTTATTTCAATTAATCGAGAAGAACGACAACGAGCATATAATATGTCATGGTAACGTGTAAGTTTCGCTATATAAATACACATTTTATTATTTTATCGATACCGAACTATTTGAATGTGTCCCATCCCTAATCGAGTAGCGTCGAAGTTTCTAGAATGTATACGATGATATTCAAGACAGCGAGCAAGTTGATTTAGACTTTGAACAATGGACATAAGGTAGTTTTTAGTTCGCAACAAAGTAATAAATATGGTTTTGTCAATAAAAACGATTATATTGAAATATATCATAGTTTTATAATAACCGGTGATACGATACACCTCCGCAAGATACATTTTTTGTCCTGCTATCGTTTTTTCACGTAAAAATTGCACAATAAGGCATATTTGTAATATTTTTCGTTACGTTCGAGACGTCATACCACAGCAAGTAGCTAACCCCGACTGAGCCGGTGTTGCGGAGCTCCGCATAATTGTGACACACGCGCGATAGCTGCGTGGCACTTCCACTGTTTTTTCTATTCCGTGGACGAAATACAGAATGGATTTTTGAGACAAGGCAGTAAGGGCAGGAACCTTATTGGTGGTAGCTACAGGAAACGGTCCTACGAGACTGTCTTTAACTTTTTATGGAATATTGTTCAGCATTATTTTACAGATTTTGAAAAAAGTACAGCCATTAAGAAAATGGGCAATTTTCACATAAAAAAATGTTGATGTCAATCGATCTTGTTCCTTATAAAAATAAGTTGTTTTAACGTCGTTTTCCTGTGAAAACGACGTTAGAACAACTTATTTTTATGAGGGCAGGAAGCTTGACCATTGTAGCTACAGAGCTACAATGGTCCAGCTACCTGCCCTCTCTGTCTTGTCTCAAAAATCCACCTCCTATATATTAAATTGCCGAGTCCGTAAAGCAGATTCTATTCACACGACCTCAACATAAACATATCCAGCCCGCTAGGAATGCTCAACACGGTCTACCAAGCGGAGTGTGTGGGTATAATACAAGCGGCCCATGCCATAGCAGCCAGGAGAGTTACGGACACTCATGTTCGTATAATCTCTGACAGCGCCTCAGTCCTCCAATCCCTGAAGAAGGGATGCATCACATCACATCTAATACTAGAATGTCACAAGGTGCTTGAACCGGTAACTGTATCGAGCCGCAACACAGTGACACTGCAATAGGTAAAAGGACACAGTGAATCACTAGGTAACGACGCGGCTGACGAGCTGGCCATAAGGGCATCCAGCACGTCAGTCTATGGACCGGAACCAGTCGTGCCCATTCCCTTCAATAAACTACGAAGGTGGCTACAGGAGCACACCCACACACAAGCAGAGAACTGGTGGTCCTCGTCACCGGGCTGCAGGCAGTCCAAGGAGGCCATGCCATCACTAGATGGCAAACTAACCAAAATATTACTACGCCTGGATAGGAAAGGCCTGCGCCTGACGACGGGGACCATCACGGGGCACTGCTCACTAAACAAATATTTTCACACGATAGGTATAACGGACAGCCGAAATAATCTTCAAGATAACGGAAGTATTCGTATAAGCGCAACGCACGATAATTTATACCGATCGTAACGGATAGATATTCGGGCACGACGGAGGCTCACCTGAGGTAGAGGTAGGCGGCGAGGTGCGCGGCCTGGTGCGGCGTGAAGCTGAGCGTGAGCTCGAGCTCGGCGTCGGGCGCCAGCAGCAGCAGCGGCAGCGCGTGGCGCGAGCGCTCGTCGGGCTCGTCGGGCTCGTCGGGCTCGTCGGGCTCGCGCCCCTCGCGCCCCTCGCGCCCCTCGCGCCACTCGCGCACGGCCCCGCGCGTGGCGCGCCACTGCTGCAGGGCCCACGCGCCGCGCGCCCAGGCGCAGCCCGCGCACGCGCCCGCCGTGTCCGAGCCGGCCAGCTCGGGCCCGGGCGCGGCCAGCACGGCCTGCAGCAGCAGCGCGTGCGAGGCGGACGGGTTGCGCGCGCGCAGCAGCAGCGGCGCGGCGCCCGCCACGGCCGCCAGCCCCGCGTCGGCGCGCGCGGGCGCCAGGCGCGGCCAGGCCGCGGCCACGGCGCCGCGCGCGCCCAGCTGCACGGCGTGCGACGTGTGCACGTGCAGCGACACGTTGCGCGGCGCGCCGGCCGCGCGGAAGGCGGCGTGGCGCGCGGCCTGCAGCGCGGCGTCGGCGCGCAGCGCGCCGCCCGGCCTGGCCGCGCGCCGCAGCCACGCCGCGCCCTCTGCGGGGACGGGACTTGTTAATTGAATATAGGTATTATATGTCCTGACTCGATAACCGAAACAAAATGACATGGCGACCTGTGCATATATAAAATACGACCAATTTGACGCCTGCTAAAATGACCGACGACTCGATTCTTTATATCAATCTAGACGATGAGTCCTTGTAGGTAGTCATTCCACAATTTCCCGCGGCTTGCGGTATCGACGCAATGGACATGGCAAATAATTTAATTTAATGTTTAGAACAGAAACCCTCGGGTCGCCCAGATCTTTGGCAGACGTTCTAAACGGACCAGGAGAGTCGGGTCCGTCGGCACGTACCGGCGCCGTCCACGTCGAGGCCGGTGTAGCAGTCGGGCTCGCACAGGCGCTCGGGCGCGTACAGCACCGTGCCCACGGCGGTGCGGCCGGCGCCGACCTCGGCCGGCTCGGCGGGCGGCCGGAAGCGCAGCGCCGGCTCGTCGGGCGGCAGCGCCACGCCCAGCACGCGCATGCGCAGCGCCATGCTGCTCTCCAGCACCAGCGGCGCCTCGGCCCAGGCGTAGGGCGCGGCGCTGTGCAGCTGCAGCGGCAGCGCGGCCACGCGGCCCGCGTGCGCGGCCAGCGACACGGCGCGGCGCGTGAGCGCGGGCGGCGCGTCGTCGCGCGGCGTGCGCGCCCACAGCGCCACGTGGCCGCGCAGCGCGCCCGGCCGCGCCGGCGCCACCACCGTGAGCTGCGCGCCCAGGCTGCCGCCGCTCGGGATGCAGCGCTGCGAGGTCAAATGGCCACGTTCAGATATTCAAATTCAAATTCTTTTTTCTTATATTTTAGTATCAACAAAATAACTTAATAACTAGTGTAGTAATAAGAGATACAAATAAATATCAGCTGGTATGGATTCTTACCCAGTGACGAAGCGGGGGGGAATCCCACTGATCTGAGAACACGCTCAGGAGACCGTTGGTGGTGGCGCGTAGTCGGCCGGCTATGGAGGCCTTTTTCTTATTAGGCCGTAAAAATCGTCTGTGCGCGCCTCCGCAAACATTGTGGACGCACTACAACGCCACGACAGCCGCAACAGTATCCTACACGCGTTATTCTATTGGACACGCAGATCGCTGTATGTCCTCTGCGTAAAATGGGTCCAAAGACTGCACGTGTAGGAAGACTGACAGAAAGCTTTGAAAAGAGATCTTCGAACCAGCATGTTACATCGAACAGCCAACGACCTGCGCTCCCAATCCATATCCATATTGTCCTTAAGATCATCAGTGACCCAATGACCCAAATACTTAAACTTAGTCACCCAAGCCAAAGGAGTGCCACAGAGCGAGACACCAGGAATATCAGAATAGCTTATGGCACTCGCTTTAAACATAATAAGTTCGCTCGTCCCAACATTGTACTTGAGCCCGGGGGACACTGCATAGGACTCACAAATAGGCATCAGTTTCCTCAAAGCGCCGATCGATGGGCTTAGCAGCACCATGTCATCCGCTAACTAATATTATTCAAACAAACGTTATCAATATGACACCCAACTTTGGTGCTGCTAAGCTCACCGACTAGCCGGTTTATGTACCAATTGAAGACGCGTTGTGAACTTAACCCCCCTGCCTCACCCCGCACTCAAGCTCATACACCTCCGACTGAGCCTCCGCCCATCTGACACTTGCTCTGGTGGTCGTACCAATAATGAAACAAGGATGTAATTTCATTCGGTAGTGTTGTATCACTCCGCAATTTATCCCCTAGCAACTCGTCCGACACTAGGTCGAACGCTTTTGACAGGTCCAAAAAACAAGCAAAAACACAGGTGTTTTTCGGGAAGTATAATATCCGTGGATAAACCAGATTTAAAGTCAAATTGCCCATCATGGAGTTCAACGTGTTTAACCAACTGTTGATCAAGCAAACTGTCCAAGACCTCGGCGACTGTAGTGGCCAACGAAATAGGCCTGTAATTGGACACGTCAGAAGCGTCCCCATTCCTGTGTCCTTAATAATCGGAACTACGGCGGTCCTGCGGCAAATAAAATACAGGTGTAGCCCCGCGTACTTCAGGTGCTCGACGCTAAGGCCGTCGTGGCCGGGCAATTTACCTCTTATCATTTTCTTAATAACAATGGCAACCTGTTTAGCTGTAAACATTACGGCAAGCTCACCAGACCCCAGAGAGGTCTTTTTGCAAGAGAGACTGCACTCTAAAATGTCTTTGTAAAAGGTTGGCAACATCTTTCGGTTCACTCAGACCCGCACACTTGCAGGGAGACTCAGCTTGGCCTTTAATTTGTTAGTGGACTTCTTCTGGAGTTATGTCCCAATCAAGTACAGTCAATTTATATTTCAAAGTAGCCATTTTTAATTCAAACTAGCGTCATCAAATCAAAGCATTTGTTTAAGATTGAATAAAAATAAATATTATTTGTTAATTTGGTCAATGTGGTCAGATGAGTGGTTGGAATGTACTTCGTTATTGCGGTAGGATAGTTTCGCTTACAGTTCTATCTGAATTTATGGAACGAAGTTCATTAACGGAGCTTGCAGAAGGAGTAAATTTGGAGAAATCGTCACGTAACGAAAAATCGTTATGATTCCTCCATGCCAGTTTCTATTACATATAATAGAGACAGACAGATAGTTTTCGAGGGTGCTGAAGCCGAAAACCAAGACGGTGGCTGTAAAAAAATTCCGGGCAGCTCCAGCTCGGGCACGCACAGCGCGGTGGGCGCCGGCTTGTGCACGCGCGCCTGGACGTAGACGAATGAACGTATGGTACTCACGCAGGCGTGCTTGGGCGGCGGCGCGCGCAGGTGCGCGCAGGGCGTGAGCGCCAGCGTGGCGCCGGGCAGCTCCAGCGTCAGCTCGGGCACGCACAGCACGGTGGGCGCTGGATTGTGCACGCGCGCGCGCACGCGGCGCGTCGACGACGTGCCCACCACGCCCAGGCGCAGCTCGCCGTCTGCAGAGTTGGGCCACTCCCACTCCTGCACCGAGCGACAAGTTACACGGGAACAGACCGCTGACTGACGCAACGCTAGTGTCAACTTAACGGATTCATTAATTCCGGAGGAACATTAAGTTCCCTTCATCCCTAACTTACGGTTTATTTTTATATTTTTTTTATATTTATTATGGATGCTTTTAACGTTCACGAGTTTCTACATAGTTCTCACATGTATAATTTAAAAATGAATGATGTAATTAATACTTTGTAACCATATTTTGATTCAAAAGAGTGTCCGTGAAGTTCCTCGCCCGTTCTTCTCCATTGATACCTACTACGCTTTGGAACGTGCTGATTCTCAGCCTAATTTGAATAAATAACTTTTGATTTTGATTTTTATTTGGAACGGGCAACTAGCTTCATCTTTTTTACCGACAGACCCCTTGACAATGTATAAGTGTCCGTAATCGGTCTATGATATTATACACAGCTCAGTTAAAACTAATACTAAACCAATTTTCGGAAAATGACAACAACGTCAACGAAATGTCAAAAGAGACGTCGGCGACACCGCCGCCGGTAGACACTCACGACGTGCAGGCGGCCGCTGTACAGCAGCAGCGGCAGGCTGTAGTCCGTGAGGTTGGTGCGCAGCGTCAGCGCCGCGCTCAGCGACGCGTCGGGCGCGGCGCCGCGCAGGCGCACGCGCAGCGCCAGCGCGCCGCCGCCGCGCGCCACGGTGAGCGGCGCCAGCGACTCCACCTGCGCAGTGCCACGGTCAGCGCGCAACATACGGGCCCGAGCGCCGAGTTGCCGGCTCACTCGTTTTGTTCTTTCATAAGCGCAAGTTAGCATGTCATTACTTGCGAAACGATAACATGCGTTCGGCACAGGTTGTAATCAGAATAGTCTACTAACTGTCGTCACTTTGATGAATTAAAGTCAAAATTTTCATCGGATATATGAATTTAAAATAAAATATTGTCAGTAGAAGAATCGCAATTTATTTATTTTTAAGAGTGTAGTTACACTAATACGCTCTTTTAGAAATGTACGTAAGTACTTATGTCTATTTTATACTACTTTCTATTGTTTTCGCACCGTGGTTTCAGTGTCTTTTAATAACAATTATACTTGTTTACAGACACAAGTTTGACTGCTGCTATGAAAGCCACCAGCACCTGTACCAATATTATTTGAACTCCCAAAGACGGCGCGGGAGGAGGCTACTTGAAAAAGATGACGAGTGAGAATGGCAAGAGAAAAGAATGCCACACACGTGTTTGGAGGAGCGATATCCGCTTAAGCCAAGGTAGGTTGTCGCGAGGCGTGGACTCACCTCAAAATACTTGTCGACGTCGGGCCCGAGGTCGATGCGGGCGATGTGCACGGGCACCGGGAACTCGTTGCGCACGCGCACCTCGCGCATGCGCAGTGAGTCGTCGCGGTTCGCCGTCACGAAGCTACAAGACATAGATACATCAACGTTATTTCTAGATAGGTTATATTCAAGTCAGGCTATAGTATTTACTGGGGGTGCTGATGAGGTTAATATCAAAATCCAAGATGGCGGCCATGTAATCCATATAAAGAAAGGCGCGGGAATTGTCGATGGAATTATTGAGCGTCTACGTATGTGACCGTGATAGATACCGATGAAATAATTTAATAAGTTTGATCAAATCAAGTTTATGGCCTATCCAAGTCTGGCAAAATAATCATCATTCATGAAAACTGAATTGACTAGTTTATTGACGATCAAAAATAACCATGGCGTAGTTTTCTTATTCTGGCTTGACTTCCTGACTGTTGGCTAAGCTGAACTATTAACGTTGCCATGTAATAACAATCTTGGTCAACTTACAGAAATGGCTTTATTTATACAGATTTGTGATTTTTTTCTAATAAAAGAGTTATCATAAATTATATGCATTTTTACTTCAAGCCGAATCTCACCCAATCTCACGTGGGAGTCGTGTCAAAAAAAAGCCTCTCGTAATCAAGGACGCCCCCTAAATGCGAACTGGACCAATTGCGAACTGGACTAATTGCGAACTAGACCAATTGCGAACTGGACCAATTACGAACTGGACCAATTGCGAACTGGACCAATTGCGAACTGGACCAATTGAGAATTGGACAGTTGGACATTTTGCGAATTGGACATAATGCGCCCAAAGGCTTTGGTGTACGTATTGCATTTTAATAGGCATCAGAATATAAATGTAAAAATTACATCAATTAGTATGTGCTAAGAATATAGCGGTCATCGTTTTTAATACATAAATTAAATCGCAGTACAATTAGAGTATGGTAACATCACCAACAAAAAAAAAACATGACGTTTCATCTGTCACGAATAAAAATCATCTGTCGATTGAAAAATCAGCGCTAAACCTACCTATTACCTACCCATACCGTCTAATCTACATATATCTATGTAAAGAAAAATATAATTTTCTTTAATTTAAATTTTCCCGCGTAACAAACGTCATCGAGTCGGACCGATCGAATTGTGAAATCTATGGAACAGATATACACTCTGTGGATATAACCTCAAAGCGTCGTCACACCATAGTTGTTAGACAACAGTTTATAAATACCATTGTAAAATAATTACATTGAAGGATATTATTCTAATTGTGATTTAGGAACAGACATTGGGATCAATAACATTAAATGTCATTTCTTTTCTTACAGGTATGTAAGGTTTTGTTAATAAACACATTTCATGCTCATGTAAAACAAACTTAATAAAACTTTTCTTACAGAGAAACTCAATTGTGTTTGATTGATTGAGTGTCGTCCAAATCACAACAAAAGGAATCTTATAAAACGACATTTATTGTCAGAAAATGGAAAAATTGAAATTTACATTTCAAGTAAAAGCAGCAATAGACGAAAAGTCAAACTGCATTGCCATAACCTCAATTGCCACACAAGATGACAAGATTTTCCTTATTCCTGAAGAGTATCAATTAGCATCACTTCACAAACATATCCAAACCCTGAAAACCTTCGTCACAGTGAAAAATACATTGAAAAAAAGACATCAAACTAGAAGTGTTTGGATAAAAGCGACAGAGGATATTTTACAAACTTATGTTGATGAGGATGGCAACATGATTTTTCAGGATCAATTTCTAGAGGAAACTACCCAAGAACAATTGGCTATTGCTAATAAAACGTGTTCAGGAGATCCTATGGTGAAAATTTTGGAAAAATTAGTTGAAGATCAACAAAACAAACAAAAGCAAAACATAAAAAAGTTAGCTAACAGGTTTGTAATTGAAAAATTTGACGGAAAAAGTTCAAGTGCATATCAGTGGATGGAAATATTTGAAAAAGAATGTGCGAGGTTCGATATAGTAAAAGCGGAAGAAAAAATTGAAATATTCAGATTATTTCTAGAAAAATCATGCACTGATTGGTATGCTTCCATGATGATCAAGCTTAGTTTACATTCCGAGTGGTCGGAATGGAAATCAAGTTTTTTGGAAACCTATGCCAATAAAGGTTGGACTGCTAGCAAATATGCTTTATCTTTCAAGTATCAATCAGGATCTTTATTAGAATATGCAGTAAAAAAAGAAAAGCTTTTACTAGAAGTAAGGAAAACAATGGATGAAGGGATCCTAATCGATATAATTGCTGCCGGCTTACCAGATTTTATAACAGATAGAATAAACAAAGAAGAAATTTTACACACAAAGAACTTGTTTAATGAACTTGGCAGATTAGAACATCTAGTCTCAAAGAAAAAATTTATCAAAAAAAAAGAAGATACTAAACTGATTAAAGAAAAATGCAGCATTTGTGATAAATTGAAGAAAGGTGTACGCTATCATTCAGAAGATTCCTGTTGGTTTAAAACAAAAACAAATACTGAAAAGGATAAAAAGCAGATAAAGCTAATCAACAATTCAGAATTGGAATGTGAATTGCAGTGTGAAGACCAAAAAAACTAATAGTGCCGCCATTGATCAAAATAAAATTAGTACTCAATAAAAATGTTGAAGTATTTGGGATCTACGACTCGGGGTCTAATGTCTCATTGATAAATTCAAAGTTGTTAAAGATAAATAATAAGGAAGCCAGTCATCCCAACAATACTAATTTAAAAACGATTAATGGTGTTAAAAAGGCAAATGGCATAATTACACTCGAAGTAGCCATCTTCGATGTAGAAAAAAAAATGAATGTTTTTGTAATAGACAAGGAAAATTTCGATTACGATTTTTTGATAGGACTAGATTGTATAAAAGAGTTTTACCTAGTGCAAAACGAAAACCTAGAAATTAATCAGAAAATACCTAAACAAAGAAGTGAAATCGTTTCTAAGGAAACAAATAAAACAGATATAAATTCTAAGGAAATAAAATCAGATAATCTAGTAAACTTCAATGAAGACTTCAGTGAAGAAAACTTCAAAATTTGTATAAATCATCTAGACTATCAAAAACAGGCAGTGATTGATGAATTAATATCAGAAAACAAATCTGTCTTTGCAAATGACAAATATGACATAGGAAAGGTAACGGAATATGAAGCACACATTGATCTGCTAACAGAAAAATATTGCAGTAAAAGGCCATATCGTTGCACAATGGAAGACAAAAAGGAAATTGAAAACCAGGTTGCAAAATTATTGGAGAAAAATATAATAGAAGAATCATATAGCCCATTTGCAGCACCAGTCACATTAGCTTATAAAAAAGATGAAAACAAAAGATCCAGATTGTGCATCGATTTTCGAGACTTAAATAAAATAGTTGTACCTCAATCACAACCATTCCCTCTTATTGAGGACCTAATAGTAAAAACAAGAGATTGCAAGTTTTTCTCAACACTAGACCTAAATTCTGCGTTTTGGTCAATACCTTTGCGTATTACAGATAGACACAAAACTGCATTTGTGACACAAGAGGGACATTATCAATGGACCTGTTTGCCATTTGGCTTAAAAACCTCCCCATCCATATTTCAGAGAATAATGTGTAACATAATACGGAAGCACAAGCTCGGAGAGTTCACAGTATGTTTCATCGATGATATTTTGTTATTCTCGAAAACATTCACGGATCATATCAGACATCTAAAACAACTATTTCAAGCAATTAAAAGCGAAAATTTAAAACTAAAATTCTCTAAGTGCACATTTGCAGCAGACACAGTTAAATACTTGGGCCATGTAATACAGAATAATTCAGTCAGACCGCTGAAAGACAACTTAATATCAATAAAAAAGTTCCCAACTCCAAAAACCCAAAAAAATGTGAGACAATTCTTGGGAAAAATAAATTTTTATCATAAGTATGTGCCAAATATAGCAATAAAATTGGAACCATTACATAACCTTTTGAGAAAGGGACAAACCTTTAACTGGACTAAATCATGCCAAGAGTCGTTTAATGAAATGAAACAAATATTGTGTTCTCAACCAATATTAACAATCTTTGACCCGAACCAACCTATTCACATATACACAGATGCTAGTATACTAGGAGTAGGAGCAGTCCTAAAACAGCCACAAGAAAACAATGAAGAAAAACCAGTAGCATACTTTTCAAAAAAATTGAATGAAGTGCAAAAAAGGAAGAAAGCTATATATCTGGAATGCCTGGCAATTAAAGAATGTGTAAAGTATTGGCAGCATCTGTTAATAGGTAGAAAATTTACTGTCTTTTCAGATCACAAGCCATTGGAGAATATGAACATAAGATCTAGAACAGATGAAGAATTAGGCGATCTAACATACTATTTGTCACAATATGATTTCCAAATAAAATATTCTCCAGGAAGATACAACATCGAAGCTGATTGCTTAAGCAGGAACCCAGTCCTTGAACCAAATGAAAACCAAGAAGAACAGTTAAAAGTAGTTAATACAATAACACTAGAAGATATCTTAAAAGATCAACTTAAAAATGAATATATACAGAGCAGAACAGACAAGTTAATAACAAAAAGCAATGTTTACTATAAGAAAGTAAAGAAAAAAGAAAAAATTATTATATCAGAAACATTCAGCATAGAATTAATGAAAAATGTACATACAGATCTAGGTCACATAGGAATTAAACAGATGCAAAGAATGATTAGCTCAGTTTATACTGCAGAAAACATGACGAAAAACATAAAAAGAATATGTGAGAGTTGTATAGTATGTTTAAAGAATAAATCAAGAGGACAAAATAAATATGGATTGATGTCCCATTTGGGCCCCGCCACAAAACCTTTTCAGATATGTTCTATCGATACCATTGGAGGCTTCGGAGGTTCCAGATCAACGAAGAGATACTTACACCTGCTATCAGATCATTTCACTAGGTACGCATATATTTTGACATCAAGTACTCAAAATGCAAATGATTTCATCAAACTGATAAGAAATTGTGGAGAAACTGATGATATTGAGTTGATACTCTCAGACCAATACCCTGGTATCAATTCTAAGGAATTCAAGAAATTTCTGGATGAAAAAAAAATACCAATAATCTTTACAGCAGTTAACTCTCCTTTCTCAAACGGCTTAAATGAGAGATTAAACCAAACATTGGTCAATAAAATCAGATGCAAGGTGAACGAACATGACACAAAAATAGCATGGACAACTGTAGCACATAACTGTGTTAAGAAATACAATGAAACGGAGCACACTGTTACTGGATATGCTCCAAAGTACCTACTTTACGGCACAGATGTCACGATTTTGCCAAATGAGCTGAAACAGAAGAAGACTGAGTATGATTTAATCCAGGCCAGGGAAAAAGCTCTGGAAAATACAATCAGATCGCATAATTACAACAAGACAATTCACGATAAAAACCGAAGACATATAGACTTTAAAGTTGGTGATACAGTTTTTGTAGAGAATGGAAACAAACTGAACAGGAAGAAGCTCGATGAATTGAAACTCGGACCCTACAAAATCATAGAAAAAATATCAAACTCAATTTACAAGATAAACACTGACCATAAAAAGTCAGAGTCAAATTTTTTCCACATCTCGAAGCTAACGCCAGCCCCTGTCTGCGCTTGAAGAGTATGCATGAGCAAACGCATCTATGAAGCTCATTGTTTTATCTTCTCTTGGAGGGGAGATGTAAAGAAAAATATAATTTTCTTTAATTTAAATTTTTCCGCGTAACAAACGTCATCGAGTCGGACCGATCGAATTGTGAAATCTATGGAACAGATATACACTCTGTGGATATAACCTCAAAGCGTCGTCACACCATAGTTGTTAGACAACAGTTTATAAATACCATTGTAAAATAATTACATTGAAGGATATTATTCTAATTGTGATTTAGGAACAGACATTGGGATCAATAACATTAAATGTCGTTTCTTTTCTTACAGGTATGTAAGGTTTTGTTAATAAACACATTTCATGCTCATGTAAAACAAACTTAATAAAACTTTTCTTACAGAGAAACTCAATTGTGTTTGATTGATTGAGTGTCGTCCAAATCACAACAAAAGGAATCTTATATCTATATACTAATAATAAAGCTAAAGAGTGTGTTTGTTTGAACGCGCTGATCTCTAGAACTACCGTCGGCTTTGAAACATTCTTTTTGTATTTAAATAGAAAACAAACAAATGGACATCGGCACGTACTGCAGCGCGTGCGGCGCCAGGCGCAGCGTGCCCGGCAGCAGGCGCAGGCTGTAGGGCAGCGCGGCGCGGCCCAGGCGCAGCCAGCCCGCGCACCAGGCGCCGCCGCCGCGCCCGCCGCCCACGTAGCCCGCCCACAGCGCCGCGTCTGCGGACATGCACAGCTCAGCGTCTCGCGGCGCGAAGGGACGGAGCCAGTCCCGCTCTGCAGTTTGGCCGTCATTTTATGGACATCATCATTTTCCGATTTCATATGAGATGAAATACACACATCGAAAAAGTCTAAGCGACATTTACGGTTTTGAACTATTGAACGATTTTTACTATTGTATTATAAATGTGAAAGTTTGTATGGATGGATGGATGGATGGATGGATGGATGTTTGTTACTCTTTCACGCAAAAACTACTGAACGGATTTTGATGAAATTTGGCACACAGATGGTTTATAACCAGGATTAACATATAGGATACTTGTTATCCCGATATTCCCACGGGATCGAAACTTATGCGGGTGAAAACGCGGGGCGCAGCTAGTATAAAATAAAGTTAAAACGAAATTAAACTTTTCAAGTTTTACAAAATTAAATACCGACATTTTTTTTAAATTATTTGTTAATTCAATCCAAAGTGTGACCGCTTCTCTTGTTTAAAACTTTTCGGCAAGGATTTTTCATTGAATTTATAAGATTGTTTATCTGATCCTGCGGCAAGCGCTCCCAATGGAATTTTAGGAAGTCTTTAAGTTGTAGGGTTGTCGACACTCAGTCCAGGTTCTCTAAAACACGTCTCTGGAGCATGTCCCATGCGTGCTTGATGGGATTGAGGTCTGGCGATTGTGCAGGCCACGGCAATACCCGGATGTTTTCCATTGCCAAGTACTCTCTGGTTCTCCGAGCTGTGTGCGAACGCGCATTGTCATGCATCAGCCTGAAACCTGAGCCAAGACTTTGTACAAATGGGTGAACATAAGGCCCGAGGACTTCTTCAACGTAACTTTCAGCGTTCACATTGCCGTCTACAAAAACGAGCTCAGTTCGTCTGTTCTTCATAATACCCGGCCATACCATAACTGTGGAGCCACTGAAAGGGTGTACTTCGTGGACGCATCTCAGCCGTTAAGCATTTCCGGGACGACGATACAGTCTTACCCTTCTCGTATCAGGCCTGAATCCAAACCGGGACTCATCGTAAAATAAAATGTTATCACTTTGCGTGGGTCCATGTCAAGTGTTCCCTACACCATTCGTTTCGACGGGCGCGATTCCCATGGTGTATAGATGGGCACCTAATTGGGAGTCTCTAGTTGGGCTCGTAGGTCGTATAATACGACCTACGAGCACGACTCCCAATTAGGTGCAGCAGCCTATTTCTCAGAAATAGGCTGCTTGAATACGACTCGTATTCAAGCAGCCTATTTCTGACGATTTGGTGGCTAACAACAACACCGCTTGAAAATTGTAGCTTTAAACTTATCTCCCGGGCGGTTACCATCGGCTGACGTCTTGCAGTCACTTATTTATTTATTTTGTTCAAAATTTCGTAAGTAACACCTTAACAGCCATAACGTCAATGCAATGTAAGTATGTGTAGTTGTATGTATCGTTCCTGTGGAGCAGTTGGACTCCTTCCACGTCCTGGGTGCTGCTCAGCAGGATCCCTTGAAATCGGGAACTCACGGGGACACGTGTGTCGGGGACAAATAATTAGCTTTTATTTTAATGAAAACAAAACACAATCGACAAGTTTCTATTTTTAAAATCAGCCAGTATATGTTTCCGAGATCAAAAAGATTGTGGACCAATCTACTTTGTTAAGAAAAAAATAAAGTTTCAATTAATAAAACATGCAGTTTCTGTAAATGATGCGTGTTCTTAGACTTTTTTGATGTGTGTAGTTTCAACGACAGTTGGGCATGTTGTGTATGGGATCGTTTATTTCTAGGATTCTAATAAATTATCAGCATCTTCTCGTGTGCCAATAAAGCTTTTCGGAAGACGTGATGCCGAAAATGAGGTTAAAATAAAAATGCCAAGACGGCAGTGACGGCAGTCACAATCAGTGGAGAGCGGTACTCACAGTCGAGTGTGAACTGTGCGGTGCGCGTCAGTTCCTGATGCGGCTCGAGGTGCGGCCGCAGCAGCGTCACGTGCACGCCCTCCGTCTTCGCGCCTGCCACACAACACTAGGTCACGCGGCGCCAGCGCTGATGCTACTCTAACGATCGGATAATAATTAGAGTAGCATCAGAGCGAGCCGTGCGGAGTCGCGTTCTCAAGTGCGTAAAATGTGGTTCACCGTTTCCGTTGGCGGTGTCCTTGTCGCTCTGGCCGTTGTGCGTGGGCGGCGCCGGCTCGGGCGGCGGCGCGGCCGCACAGCGCGCGGCCCACACGGCCGCGTCCAGCGCCACGGCCGCGCCCGCGCTGTTGCCGGCCGCGATGTCGAACTGCGCAAGGGGGGGGTTAGCGAGGCTCACAGCGAGCTACACTCACGGGCCGCGACCGCACTATACGCACCACGTCGGGCGGGTCGCGCGAGCCGCGCGTGCGCAGGCGCAGCTGCAGCGGGCTCACGTACTCGCCGGCCGGCACGCTGCGCGCCTCCACGCACACCACCAGCCCGCCGCCCGTTATGTTTGCTTTGATTCTGCGGAATATTATCTTCTACTTAATAAAAATCTTAAATTCATTCGGTGACAGACTGCGAGCGTGACGTTTTATACGATCGTCTTTACGTATCGCAAGTCCACGTTCGCACGGGCCATTTTATTACGCAAATTTTTTATCTCGATTTTCAACTGTAACGGTGAGATTTAAAAAAAATCATCCCCTAATGGGGTTAAATAGGGGAAGAAAGTTGTTATGGAAGTTCGTCGTTTTTGACAATGGGAAATCCCACCAGGACTTCCAAGAGCGATTATCCATGAATTTTTGAAAAAGAATTTGAATTTCCATGCTTTTAAAATTCAAATCGTTCAAGAACTGAAAGAAAATGACTTTTGTTTTACGCAAAAAAAATTGTAAAACGATGTTGGAGCGTTTTCGCACTTTGAATTGAATTTTTTGGAGCGACGAGGCTCATTTTCATTTAAACGGTCACGTTAATAAGCAGAACAGCCGTCACTGGTCTCCAAGAAACCGTAACCCTCGACTGAAGCATCAAAAACCTTTGCATTGCCCCAGCATAATTCAACCGAGCTTATTGCAGAGTTTGGCGCGGAACACGAGGCTCCGTTTCGAACAGTGTGTGCAACTCGAAGGAAGATATTTGGATGACATAATTAAAAAAAAAAAATCCGCATCTTAACCCTGTCTTCCTATACTTTCATTAAAACGATACGTCAAGTAGTTAGTTTTTTATTGACTGCCACCAGACACCAGACACCCTGTACATTGATTACCGTAACTAATATTGAGTTTATTTATAAGCGTTGCTTAAAGTTAAATTAATAATGATTCGCGACTGTTTTTACATTAATAATGATTAGCGACCATACATTTATGACGTTAAACGTCATTTAACTATAAGTAACGTTCATAAAGAAAGGGGTGTGTTTCCCTGAAGCTTTCACTTTAACAGGGCAGCGTATGGTAAAGCACACATCATTTTGTTTTATTTTGGGATAAAAAACAGGAGTACAATTAAATGCAATACATACTGTCTTACTACTTAAAAGAATACTTATTATACTACTAGCAGCATCATCCACTTATTACTAATATATTGATTTTAATGCTACGTGAGAACAAAAACAAAAAAAAAATAAAAACATGAAAACAAAATACATGAGTGAACGGTTAAATTCAGAGGTCAAGAATGATTGCCTTTTTACGACGTTACGTAACGAGAACAGAAAAAAAAGTTACAATACGTAATAACTTACAATGCTAGGATAGAATCGACTACAGATTTTCTAAATTGGTATGATGTCAGATTAAATATATCAATTTTTTCAAATCTAGTGTTGTTTCAAACCATCCTTTGAGTTGCAAACTTGTCTGATATTAGTAGATAGTAAGGGGTATGAACGCGCTTGTCTGCGCACTACTGTCTTCGGAACGATGTAACATAGTTTATTTGTTAAGTCTGAACAATCATATTTATTATGCACAATACCATGTAGAAACATCGCTCCAAGTAGCAGTCTTCTGGATTCCAGGCTTAACAGTTTGTATTTTTTAAGCAGCATATTATGCGAACCGTGGCTGTGGCAGCATCTGTAATGCAGAGCTCTTAGGAACTTGCGCTGGACAATCTCAATCGAGTCAATGTATTTTGCGTAATAGGGATTCCATATCATTGTAGCATACTCCAAACAAGGCCTTACTAGCGTTATATATAAATATCTATAGGTTGATGGTTGCTTAAAATCCTTGCTGTTGCGCATAACAAAACCGTACATTTTTAGAGCTTTGTTGATCACGTTGTCTATATGGATATTAAAGTGAAGTTTCGAGTCTAGTACCACACCGAGGTCCCGCAATGAGTATACTCTTTGTAATTGTGTATTAAACAAGTGATAGCTGTAAGTGTGTTGCTTTATGTTTTTAGTAAAAGTAATTGAATTACATTTGGATAAGCTCAATGAGAGTTTATTCAAGGTGCAATAGCTAGACAGTCGATCTAAGTCACTTTGAAGCTTCAAACAGCCATCAATGCTCTTTATATTTTTGTAGAGTTTCAAGTCATCGTATAGTAAAAAGCGTATAGTAAAAAGTTAGAATGCTTGAAACAAGCGCTGATATCATTTATAAACAACGTAAACAACAATGGTCCTAAAATTGATCCCTGAGGAACTCCAGATGTGACAGAGACCGGCTCCGATTGAAATCCGTTAATAACAACTTTTTGAGTACGGTTTGTTATGTAGGAAGTAAACCATCTTAATAGATTTCCGCGAATGCCATTGAAGGAAATTTTGCGTAAAAGTAATTCGTTATCCACCCTGTCGAAATCTTTTTGAAAGTCCGTGTACAAAGCATCAGTTTGCAGACGATTGTCCATGTTTCAAAAATATAGCCTACAAAAATAAGTAGATTTGTGTAAGTAGACTTTTGTTGGACAAATCCGTGCTGTTCTTTAATTATGGTCTTCTGTAAAGTGGGATAAATTTCGTTATACACCAGTCTCTCAAAAAGCTTCGACAATGTGGACAGAATCGAGATCGGACGGTAATTCTCTACGTCATCTTTTGATCCCTTTTTAAAGATAGGGGTTAGTGAGCTACTTTGCATACATCGGGAAAAACGCCTTCGTTGATACATTTATTGAATAGTATATATGTATATGTAAGGGTTCACATAAGTCATTGGCGACACGTATGAAAACCGAAGGGGAATCCCATTAGGTACCGGTCCTTTTGAGGGGTTTAACGATTTTAGCTCCTTATAAATTGTTAAAGGCTCTATGTAAATATTGTTGATAATACCACTATTATCATGAAAGCTAGAAGGCGGCTGCCATTTATGTACATCAAGTGTTGATTGCTCATACACAGATTGAAAATAGTTAGAGAAAAGTTTACAAAGGTCACGTGGATCACTACTTGAAGTACTCTTATATTTGACATTGGATGGAATGCCTGAGTTATTCCGTTTACTGGCCACATAGCCCCAGAAGTGCTTGAGATTTTTATTAATGTTTTGTTCGACCGTTTTTATGTAATTAGAGTAACATAAGTGACATTCTTTGTTGAATCTGCGACGAAACAGGGAAAATTGCTCATAGTCAGCTATATTATTGTATACTTTCCATTTGGTCCAGGCGTTGTTTTTATTTTTGAATAACCTTATAAGGGGACGAGTGAACCAAATGGGGAATTGAGAAGTTCTGTATGATTTTCGGGGGACGTGTTTTCTAATAATACCGAACAGGTTATTATAAAATGCGTTTACAGACTCCTCTGCTGGTAAATTCTTAAGCAAGCTTTCCCAGTCAATTTCAGATAAGTCGGCCTTTATAAGATCATAATTGCTCTTATTATAATTAAATTTAATAATTGGGCAGCGTTGCATGGATGAATATTTCAAATAGGGGGAAGTCACAGCACAGTAAGGAGGGTGATGTAGGTCCACGGGTCATCACACATCATCTCGAAAATTTCCTCAAGGAAAAGTTCTGGCCGAAGGGTGTTGTGTACCGCCGGTTAGCAAACACGACGCAGACACTCCGTGTGAGTTAGTTAGTTTATTAGTGTAATTATAATGTTGTATGTATTTATAGTATTTTTAAGTTATATTAATATTGCATTGTATGTGTTTATATGGGCCTTGATGCCTGAAATAAAAGGATAAATAAATAAATAAAGCTTGACGATGACGAGGAGCGTACCTGATGTACGCGGTGAGCGGATGCGGCGCGTGCGCGGCTTGCGCGGCGTGTGCGGCGGGCGGCGGCTGGATGCGCAGGCGCACGAGCGGGCGCGTGGCGCGCGGCGGCACGGCCCACACGCCGCGCGGCGCCGACGGGCCGCCGCCCGGCAGCAGCAGGCCCAGCCACGCGCCCGACGAGTACACCTCGCTCACCTGCGCGGGGAGGTGATATAGGGCCCGTAACTTTTTAACAGTGAAAGCGTCATTTGAGGCTTGGCAACCTACTTTACGTGACATGTTTTTGGTGGCATTTCGTATTCATAATAGTAAACAAAAGTTTCGCAACATTGTTCCCGGCTACATTTGATGTTGCCGAAAACCATTTTTAAGAAGTGCATCAAACAAGTGGCCGAATTCTGGGCAGAGTCCGTTTAGATTGCTATCGACACGCTAAAAAGAAGTGCAATCCTTTTTTTTTGCCTCTAGATCCCATGGCGGCAATCCTCCTCCTCGGGTCAGGGGGGGGAGTGAGGTGTTTGACTCCCCCCGCGACGTCGGCGGGGGGCGCGCGTGGCACACTACGCGCCGCCACCTGGGTGTGTGGGGGGCGACGGACGTCCCGCCCCTGGACCCATTTAGGGGGGCTGGAAGAGAGCGTTGTCCGCCCTCCGCCGACGCCCGGTGCGCCTGCTGCGGGCCGAGTGAGTGGACGAGATCTCCCTCTCCCTTTCTGCAGCCTCCTTCTGCGAGACGACTGTTTCGCAGAAGGAAACCACCGTGTCCCAGGACTCTTCGCTGCCGACCATCGACTCGACCACAGCCGGCAGCGACAGGTGACTGCCTACTTCTGAGATGAGGGCACGGCGCGGCTCCTCCCAGGCGGCACACTCTGCCAACGTATGCCGCGCCGTATCCTCTCGGCAGTTGACGAAGTGGTGACACCGGGCGTCCGGCTCCCCGTTTATGCGACACAGGTACTTCCCGAAGCAACCATGCCCCGAAAGCACCTGCATCACCCGAAACGACAGGGAGCCGTGCCTCCTCCCGAGCCAGCGGTCGAGCACCGGCCGGACCGCCTCGATGGTGACGAGGCCAGCGGTAGGGCGTGTAAGCCTGTCCCGTCATTCCGCCACCAGGACCTCGCGAAGCTGAAACCGACGCAGCTCCATGTGTCGCTGCATCGGTCGCTCGCCCCGCGCCCTCGCTTCCTCGTGCCACCGATACAATTACGCGAGTACTTTCGCCTCGAGGTCCCAGGGCGGGGACCGGAGTCCCTCCCTGATGCAACTCAGGGCAGGGTATTGATCAGCATCCCCCGTCGTGAGGGCTCGCACGCGCATGATGGCGTCCACCGTAGAGCGCCCCCTGCGGAAACCAAACTGGCTTTCCGCCAAATCCGGCCCCACCCGCACCAGCCGCCCGACAAGGCGGTCTGCAATGACTCTTTCAAAGAGCTTGCCCACCTCGTCGAGCAGCACGATGGGCCACTAAGAAGTGCATCCTTAATTTTTGTTTACAGTAATGGGCTCATTTACATAGGTACATTTCGACTGGTGTATTACTTGTATAGTTTGATCGGTGGGGTTGTGAATGGTGAGCAGCGGTTCCACGGTGGCGTTGAGCGGCACGCGCACGCCCACCAGCGGCCACACGCCCCACTCGCTGGCCACGCCCACCGCCGACACCTGCAACAAGGGTTTTACTAATGAAAAAATAAGCCAACACTAACAGCCCCACTGCAATGTTTTAGACAAGCTATCTATGTACAGTCGACTTGAGTGTCGAGCAGATTGGCACACTTCGTCAATTTGCCGTGTTATAGCCGTTACATCCGACAGACAACATACAGTTGTGACTAAAATTTACTAACAATTAAGCGTTGAGCAGACGATGGATAATTTGTCCGCGATGATAGAACGTATGGAAATCTATGCCATAACGCACACGAAGGACAAAACGACCGCGCCGCTTTAGCTTGCCGGATGATCTCTGTCGCGGTCAAAATGTCCGCCGTCTGCTGAGCGCCTTAAGATGACAGTCAATTTGCATAAAATATATCAATCATGGCCTCTGACAAGTAGCGTAGTTGAGGCATGTGGGTATACTCACGGGGTACTTGTGCACGCCGAGCGAGGTGTGTATGTAGAGGTGCGCGGACACGGGCCCCTCGCGCCGCCCCAGGTACACCACGCTGAACGACGTGTTGGCTTGCGGCGGCAGCGTCTGCACACACACACACACAGTCACACGGTGTTCACATGAACATGCGCAACTATTCATAACTTTATTTGCGTTCCATAATGTTCCGTTTGTGTCTTTGTTTGTTTTTTAGTTTGTGCAAATAGGTCAAATTCATCAGCAAGACGTAGTAAAAATCACCTAAATATGTACTGTAGTGTAGTACAGAGTTATTCATTTAAGAAAAACCATGGGCGTCACCGTGCTGTTCTCAACCAAGTATAATTTTAGTCATTTTTACGGCTACATTCTACCACAATTTGTAAATGAATAACCATAAGTTTGTAAAGCTGCCCTAACATTAAGTACTCTGCCGAAAACTCGTCACGTTCACAAAGAGATTTTTCGGGAGGAAAGTAATGGACCACTTCGTGACAAGGTTCTTAAAGTAATATTAATAACACGACTCCCAAGCTCAGGACCCATTGAAACTAAAACAATCCAATTAAATACGTAAGCCAGTTAAACAAACTGGAAACATTTTATTTGCCAGCTATTTAGATACAGTAAACATGTCTTCGAATGAATTTATTACGGTCGGTGTTAAACGAAAGAGGCATGAGGCTGAATGGCGTACCAGCAAATAGGCACGTTTATAAGATTAAATAGGCATGCCTCGGAGCAACAACACGCTGCTCGATACTTTGTTACTGCTTGGATACAACGCGCTAAAAATAATCGAGCATGGCATGCATCTGTTAGATCGGAGAAAGTGTAGCGCCGGCCCTCGCCACACTCGCCACTACCTGACAGCGTCTGAGCGAAGCCGGTGTTACATCATGAGCGGTCACCCGCATGTGCATATAGCAGTCACACACCGACAGCGCCTTATAGCAGTAAGAGCAGTGTTCGTGGTTCAAGTGTTACTAGTGACGACGACGACGTGAGGTTAGTCAGCAGTGTCAGGTCAACTAGTTCTTCCTTCACTTGTTTACGAGCCGGCTGCGGCGCGGGCGCGGCGAACTAAACAACACGAGATTTGTTTTTATTGTACTCTACTGATAATCGCTGGAGGCGAGGAGGTGATAATGATAAGATGTTATGTAAAATGTATTACATTATGTATTATGTGGTGCGAAAGTCAATCATTTGAGTAGGTATTGGTTGTGCTACGTAGGGCCACGAGCTGTACGTGTGTGAAGGACGAGAGCTCCTCGCGGTTTTCCGGGTTTCCGATGAGCATCGCTACAGCCGCACGTGACCCACGTGCCATATTCCAAAAATACCCGCCGTGTTGAACTTCCGCGTCACGACCCACTTATTAATACAACTCCTTTTATCAATGTCTCTTATTAATGTGGATTCTAGCGCGACGTGCTTCTCGCCTCTCTCGATAGTCTGCCACGTACCCAGGTACACAGAGAAACTCTATCCAAACAAGTATTTATATTATGATATTGATGACGGACGACGGTAGGTTTTTGCTGGGTAAAATCCCTCAGCATACAATTCCATGACGCGTTCAGTTCACGTCAAGTGTCGTCACTGCGCGAGTGCTGTCCAGCACTACTCCCGCGCCGAACGACTTGACCCTACTTTCCTTATCATTTGTGAAGCTGCCGAGATCATCAAACAGCGTCCGCTCTCTTCGAGACTGTAGATATATCAAACAGTTGACTCTTGATATGATCGTATGAGCAATATGAATACCTAATATGCTGTTAGCTGTAGTGGTGCAGTAACAATTAGCGAGCAGCTCAACTCGGAACGCGTTGGGTCGGGGGCGAGACGCTAGTTGAGAAGATAAACAGTAGATAGCGTAAGAGTTGCGTCATTGATAGCGGGCGACAAGGCCGCGCGCCCACACCCACAGCTTGTGCGAACTGGATCTGCGACTCACTGTCACAATGTCAAACCGCATCACCACGCTACTGAGATGCACCGGATGCACGGGCTCTCAGACAAGGCACCTGCATCATACTTGCAGTACTTTTAAACGACAGCTACTGCACTTTCGTCCAGCAAAGCGCTAAGCTATTTGCAGCAGTGTGTGTGTGTGTGTTGAAAATAAGCTTAATGCATTAACAATAGACGACTTAGTATTAGTAAGACGGGCGTGAGGATTTGGTAGCATGGTGTCCTAGTTTTAGATGTGTTTGTTATCCGTCCCTATCCCGACCGGATAGAGATTCACATACACGCTTGAAAGCGGACCGCGCGTGCACGGCGCGGCTGCTGGACAGTCTTCGAGCGCTCGACAGGTTACCTGGAGTTGTTTACGTGTAGGAAAAGTTTACTTGTTTTATGACATTTCTAAATTTCTTGTTGTTGTAAATAACGTTAAATTTTTAACTGCGACGCCTCAAACATTGTCGGTGCGGGTAAAATAAACAAGCGCCACTGAAATGTTTAGATAGCTCAACTTTATTGTGCTATTTTCGTGCAATAAACGTTCCATAAACACTCATTTGGAAACATAGAAAAATGTTTCAGGGCACTGTAAACAGTTAGACGTGTGGGATACAATCCTGTAGCGGTAACTTCATCCAAGTTGCTAGGGGGACTCCAACTTCAAACATGAACATAAATATAATTACAATCGGCCGAGTTTTAACTAACTCTGTATTGGCGTTGAAAATGTTTGTTTTGTCATTCGGTTATTCATAATTATTCCGCACCACATCCATAGTAAAGCCTAAAGTAAACCAAATTGATTGCTTACAATTACTTAATGCTTCAGTGGAGAGGTGGCGAGGTGGCGACTGGCCGAGCGCTTTAAATATGCATGGGCAATAGTTTTAACGAGCCACGTCAATGTATTTGTTTGGGAGCAATCTCCATAACAACAGTATGTGAGGGGTATGAACAGAGCACGCTACAGATGACTGGTGCTTGTTCATGAATATGTAACGAGGGTCTTACAACATGTCGGCGTGAGGCTCAAGTCTGTGCAGCTGACGATCGCCGATTACAGCAATACTATTGGAGGAATTACACTTGCCTCGTTGGTCCAGTGGTCACAAGCGCGATTGCTGAGCTCGATGTCCTGGGTTCAATTCCCAGGTATGGCAATGTGTTAAGTATTGGGCCAATGAGGAATTTTACAATACCTATCGCAATAACAATACTGAGTAGTCCGAAGATCAAAAATGTCAAAACTAGTCGAACTTTAGAATACCGGTTTACATTCTGTAACCAACTTGTTTCTATCCCATTCGACTAAACGGCAGAGTCTGCAGCTGAAAACCTCACCAGAGCGGTAAAAGTTGATGCGCGCTAGGTCTAGCTACAGGGAGGAGAGCAGAAAGCTCCAAGTAATCGATTGCCGTTCCGGAATAACACAGCCCAAATATATGAACGTTAATGGACACAACAAGCCGGTGACCTTACAACCTTACATGGTAACACTCGGTACGTATATAATGTGTGTCAGATAAGAAACCACAATGACGTGTTCTATTTCAGGACATCGCGAGGTTTCGCTCGATATTTATATTACAAAGTATCCTATTTGTACCCGCACGTGTTCCAATTTGTTTATTTTTAATATTACACCGATTTTCAGTTATTTTTATCACTGCTACTCGTTTTAGTCTGGAATTGCTTTTATGGAAACTTTAATGTGGATTTGCATTATTGTTTGGGACTTAATGAATGAACCAAATATGTTTATAGAGACAATACATTAAAGTGAATCAGTAATCAGTAGGTCAGAAAATGTCGGGTTGTTCTAAAATTACAGCAAATCTTCATAATTTTCATGTTTTGCAAGCATCACTGAAACCTGTCAACAGTGATGCAAAATTAGCTTCTGAAAGCGTCGCAATACGTCTGTATTTCAGCTAAATGTCGCACATTTCATAACGCTACTCGGAGCGGTTAATATTGCGCCATATTTATGTAAATATGTTCATAAGTAGCTAAGTCTCTACGAGACACGCTGCGGCGTGCTCGGTCACTCGGCGGTAAGACAAACGACGTGTTGACGCGAGAGGCGAACAGATCAACACCGGCCGACATTGCAGCGGAACGGCCTCGGCCACAGGGTGGACACAGAGTACCATCATGGACATTGGCGGTGGACGACTTTTCAAATTTATTGCCAACTAGCTTTTGCCCGCGGCTCCGTCCGCGTCGATTTCGGAAAACATCCCACGGGAACATACTAACATTGTTTTCATATAACTTAATTAGTTAACGCGAACACCAGCTCCAAATGATCCCATTATTGATGCTCCAAAATGATCTCATTAAATTTTAATTTACCACCTAACTACACATTGTGGCATGCGATATAGTATTGAGTTCAGAGCTTGTAGCCGTTCATTGGAGCAACAATAGAACCAATGTCTGCTCTCGTGATGCATGTGTTCTCTTGGAAGTGACTTAACTTTGAGCGGCATGCAGCTTTACAGAACCTTTAGTATACTGGCTTTTATATCCAATGTAAAATGTAAAAACCTGCTAACATTTCGGTTGCCTGCTACATAGTGAGAATAAAATCACTTTCTATAGAATGTCATGAATGTCCAGTAAAGCTGCAGAACGAATGACCTAACGTTTTCACATGTAATCGACTTCTAACAATGATTTAATATATTTAGACACAGATAATAATAAACGACGCAAAAAAACTGGTGTGACTAGTTAGTCAGCTACGTCACACTCACATAATAGGCGTGTCTGTAGAACAATGGCTACTGTTAGTAGGAAACAAGGAGTTCCTTGGCTCCTCGAGCTAGTATCAGTGTTATCGAGAGCGCTGCGGGAGTGAGGGCAGAGGGCGCCGTATCAGCAGCACCAGCGGACGGGCGACGGGCAGCTGCGGCTGTGTGACGTCACGCTGCACCACACGTCACCGCGCGCGGTGCGGTAGCACCCAACATTGCCGCTCACGGACCAACACAAAGATATGTAACGGCCGAACTTCTTTCCAAGCGACAACCACTTTTTTACTGATACACAAATGCATTATAAAATATGCAAATACTAGTTGTTATGAATGTTTGTATATTATTATCATGTGTCTGACGGGTGCCGGTTATCACTTAGAATAGTGAAATTTAACCAAATAGCATACATTTGGTTTTTAGCTCTCTACTGTTTTTCGAGCGGAAACGATTAGATATATTTTTGTCACTCACTGATACGTGATATTATAAATAATGAATTATTGATCTAAGTGACTTGGGTTTCAGTACCTAGTAGGTGGGTATTTTTAATCCGTGAAGTGAGGAACTGCGATATTTAGAATGATTATAATTATAATATAACACACTATATTCAATGATTATAAGAGAACACTATACCCAAAGTTGAATGTCTGCATGACTATGTGCGTCGCCAAGAAAGACAGCTCACTCCGCTTCAATGTAATTTAAAGGGCAATTATTTAACTGATCCTCTAAAAACTTATTGACCTTCGGCGGACATTTTTTTTAATTAAAGAACCTCTAAAATGTTTTAGCGCTTCGAAACATGCATACCTTTTTTAACTTTCTGACCTTTTCTCACAGTTGGTCACAGGTTGGTCGCAGTAACTACGAGGTGCATTCAATAAGCACCTAGCCTCATCGCCAGAGGGCGCTGTAGTTTCAAAAGAGTTTTACCACAGTGTAGCACATTCTTTTTTCAAATTTTCATTCCAATCCCTTCATTTGTTTTAATTTGACAACTTTTGGAAGCGAACGTGTCGATCGGTTTTACAAAAATGGAAAAAGAGCAATATCGTTCGGTGATTCGATTCCTATTTTTGGAAGGGAAAACGCGCATCGAAATCAAAGAGCGCTTGGATGCTGTGTACGGTGACTCTTCTCCATCGATGACCACCGTCAAGAATTGGTTCAACGAGTTTGCACGGGGCCGTACGTCGGTTTTTGATGAACCACGTCCAGGTGCACCGAAAACAGCTGCTACGGAGGAAAACATTAAAAAAATCCATGATCTCGTATTGGCAGATCGCCGATTGAAGGTTCGGGAGCTAGCTGAGACTGTAGGCATTTCAGAAGGAACAGTGCATCATATTCTTCACGAGGAACTCGGCATGAGAAAGCTGTCGGCGCGATGGGTGCCGCGTTTACTCACACCAGAAAACAAGCGCAACCGTGAGACCACATTGGAGACGTGTTTGGCTCTGTTTAAGCGGAATCCAGCGGAGTTTTTGCGTCGTTTTGTGACCGTCGATGAAACCTGGATCCACTGGTACACACCAGAGACCAAGGAGCAATCAAAACAATGGATCCAGACCGGGGAACGTGCTCCAAAGAAGGCGAAAACTGTAAAATCGGCCGGAAAAGTTATGGCCACCGTTTTCTGGGATTCACAAGGTGTGATCTACATCGATTACCTCGAGAAGGGTAAAACAATTACAGGGCTTTACTATGCCGATTTATTGGGCCGATTCGACGCCGAATTAAAGAAAAAACGACCCCATCTGGCGAAGAAAAAAAGTGCTGTTTCACCACGACAACGCACCGGTTCACACGTCTGCCGTTGCCATGGCCAAACTGGTCGAATTACGCTACGAATTGCTGGCCCATCCACCGTATTCTCCAGATTTGGCCCCTTGTGACTTCTTTCTGTTTCCTAATCTGAAAAAATCACTCGCCGGGAATAGATATGGACCCTCGTAAGCTAGGGTACCCCGATCAAACGGGATAGGTTAAAACTGTGACCGACTGCGTGCCAGCCGAGCGAGCGTGACGAGCGGTGCCGCGGCAGCGCCCGGTGGGTGCTACATCCAAGGTGGCAGTTATATGACTTTTTAGTAAGTATTTTCAGGACCCTAATAGAGTAATCATTTGAAGTTCACAAATGGGGCGCAATCCAATGATTGTGCCTCATTGTGCACTGCTCAAAATAATTTTAACACTACAATTTTAGAGTAAAATTATTTTGAGTAGTGCACAATGGGAATCATTTGGGGTTCGATTAAATACATGCCAATCTAAAGCCACCTCTGGGGTAAACCGCCTGAAGTGTTAACTGTTGCTACCTGCCGCGTCCCCCCCACCCAAGGAACAAAAAGCCCACGTTTGTTAGTCCTTCACCCAAGTGTCACTTTAAATATGAACCTTATATTTTCAATGCAAATTATGTTTGCCATTATAACAGTTGTCCCTATCTTAGCTAACTTGTAGAACAATTAGTTCATTTGTGCCACCAACAGTATCCCCTCTATTGACTCAGTGACTAACCTGAGTATCATGTGTATGAGCTTAATGTCGCTGGTTCGATTACCGCAACAGTACTAATATTAGTTCAGCTTTTAGGTATGTATTTGTTTCTATATTTCTATATACTTATGTGAGATATTGTTTGGGAGCCTCTTTACATCTTCGCCGATTTTGACGCATAATTACTGAAGATTTATATTAACGACATGAATCGCCGTCGCATCGTAACCGGAGAGTCTAAACGACATGTTCTGTCCAACTAGCTCAACATCGCTCCAGTAGACGAGTGCTGCTGCAGCAAGTGACGAGTGTGTGTACCTTAGACTCGAAGAAGGAGGCGTGGAAGTCGGGAGTGGTGCCGGCCACGGAGGCCAGGTGCATGGTCGTGTTGGCGGTGTTGGTGAGCGTGACGGTGAGCGCGTGCGCCGCCGCCAGCGCCGCGCGCCCGAACTCTAGCGCCGGCGGCGACAGCGCCAGCGCACCCGCCGCCACCGCGCGCCCGCCGCGCCCCGCTCCCTCCGCGTCTGACTCCTTGCCCCATTCCTGTATATCAACAACATCACATCACTCAACATTTGGCGGCAGAAGAAATAACTACTTAGAGTTCCGCCACATTTTTGCAGCAACGTCATTTTGTGTAGCTGGCACCATGTTTCACGCTGAACTTTATGAAATTTTGTCAGCAAGAATTTTCTCGAAGCAAAAAATCAAGTTGCTGAAACAATTTTGGGCAACTTTTTCCTTGAATATGAAATTATTGATGAAATTATCAATCAAAACTAAACTGAACTAATGGTACTTAAACTTTTATATCAGTTTTATAATTATTGAAGACAAAACAACCAAAAAATAGGTATGAAAGTTTGAAACAAGCATAATAACATCATCAAATTTTAGTTTTTAACACAACATTTTCTTTGAAGAACAGGAGGAAATAATCAAGTTTAGTGACATTGTATGTAGATAAATAAATAAATAAATAAATAAATAAATAAATCCCTGGACATTTCACACAGCACCATTTGTCCCAAGCTAAGCAACCTAATGCTTGTGTTATGGTAACAAGATGGCTGATAAACTACTTATATACATTTTTTTTTTGTAAATACATACATATTATAGATAGAAAAACACCCAGACTCGGAACAAATACAATACAGATCTATGTCCAACAAGTGGTTAGCAACTAATCACTGCTTCACGCATACATTGTGCCTTGTGTAGGTGAAGCCCCACTCATACAGAGGCCATACAGCATGTCTTAACCAGACTAGCCTAGTACCAGGGGCTCTGCAGGAATTCTATTCTCAAATCTATGTATGCTGTATTATGTATGAACAGTAAACATGAATTATAACAAAAAGTACAAACATAGACATCCTTTGATTTCATTATCCTGTTCAATTAAAGTATGGTCATGTTCCTCAGTGTGCAGTGGGGAATTCTATAAACAGCAATTGTGTAGTCTGTCTATTGTCCTGTTGGGGTTCAAATGAAGAAAAACCATACTTTAATGTGGCAGTGTATCTGTACACACCATGGTGGGGCCACTTCGATACCATTGTTATAGCTTTTGCTGATTTGTAAAATTATATTACAGTTTACTAAAAACTCAGGTGTTTAGCTTGAACTATTGATTCATTGATATATTATACCCAGCTTATGTATTCATCTGGAGAACTTCATTACTATTATTTTAATGAGTAATGTGAGGATGTCCCACCAAGTTAAACACTCTCCTCTCTCAGCTAGTTATATCCCCATAATAATTAATTAATATAATGCTATAATTTATTGCACCAAGCACTAGGAGGAGGAGTTTGGAAATATATTCCTTGTTTTGCAACTAATAGTAATAGTTATAGAAGCTTGAACAGATATCAGTACAACAGCCTGTGAGGACAGGGTGAGTGACCACAGGGCTAGAGCTAGCCGCAGAGGAAGTGGCCAGGAATAGCCGCCATGAGGAAACAACACTAATAACTGATAGCAATGTGACACAATAGCAATGCGGCGTGTTATGTATTCATATTACTATTATATTATTGCACTGTAAGTTCCATCAACACTAGTTAAAAGAATATTTATTTTGAGTAGCAAATATTGAGGTTTAGTTTTGCTTCTGTTTCTAGTATTGAAGGGAAGCAAAGTGAATGACTATGAGCAAATCATATCAATGTTCTTAGTCTCAGATTTATGTATGAGAGGGCTTGTCTGTTCAAAGATATATGATAAGCTTTGTATTACTCATGTGTGTATGTCTGACATTGTTATCGGAAGATGACATTTAAATGATTACAGTACAATATAGAATGAGGTGATTTGTAGATGAACACACAGGTTTAGTACATTAAAATTGAATTCTTCGGCAATCAGCATAGTTAGACGAATACAAAGCAAAGGTGTGCTTGATATAACGTGTGCTAGATAAGCAGTAGTTACAAGTTTTGTGAAAAAATTGTTAAAATAGTTTCAAAATTACTATAGGACCTTAATCTAGCTTACCTGAAATGTTATTCCCTCTATAAGGGAATCATGTACTGTGACACCTGCAAAGATAAAATTAACTGTTAACATTACAAAAAGGGGCCTTGTTAATTGAATACATTGTTTATTAAGAATTACAAACATACAACAGAATTTAACCTACATTTTAATAAAAAATATTCTAATCCCAGCAGCTTTTTTACGCATGTGGGTATTTTTAAGAGGGGGGGTCACAATGTGCGTGCACATCTGCTAGGCAGGAAGCGGGGCACGTGCACCCCCCGCGAGCTCGCCGGCTCCCTAGCGTCTCTCAACTTACTAAAATACCATACACATAGTTGAAGAAAAACGACAAACAAGCGCGTCTCGGCCCCGATCTAAAATAACATCGCCCCACACTACCGCTTCACGACGAACCTGCCAACTTATTGTTGCTATTCCACATCACTTTTTATTTGACCTACCTCACTACTATTCCCTGCTAGTCTGCGGTAATCATTAAGACGACTGCAGAGAAAAACAAATACATATATTTAGTATTTCTTTAAATCGATTTTACCATGGCTCTTTCCCTGGGCTGATAGCTTCGTGTTCAGCGATATATCCAACAACGTCAACACAAATACATAACACCACACAATTTTCCGATACATTTTGATGCAACTGTTGATTGCAACAAGCACTGTTTATTCACATTTCTCATACACAATTCGATATTTTTATCATATCAGTCAACTCACGAGACGTGCGTTCGCGAAATCGTGAATGTCAACAGATACAATATTAAAGAACTACAGGTTGACATTTACGTTCGGATATCGGTATCAGTGTCATGCACCCATGCCTAGTGAAAATGTATGGAACTGGAACTGGAAAGTGAATTAAAAACCGGTAACTTAAAAGACTCATACCTAAGTCCGGATCGAATCCGGTGCATTTTTGGGGCTCGTTGTAAACTATTTTTAAAACCAAAAGAACATTTTAATTATATAATTAAAGAGTATTCTCATGAAAAATATATCTTCTATTTATTATTGAATAATAAATTTAAAATAAAATTGATGTTACAATTGAAATGGTTATTTAAAACAATTTATTTTTCTCATTACTTATTTCGTAAACTTAACTAAACAAGAAAAGTGGCGGAGGTATTCTCATCTTCATCTACTTTTATTTATTTCTAATAACAAAATAATAATAATTTGCTTCGCCTTAACACTTACTACATTCTGGGACAGGCAAAAGTGAGAAGATTTCGTCTCTAAAAGAATTACTTTTGAGGCTGATGGATGGCAACGGTGAGTAAAATTAGATTGAGATGAGCCAAAGTGAGGAGACTGCGTATGCCTTTTTTACTTCACGTTTTGGTTTCTTCACCCTTTTCCCAAGTAGCCCACGCTTTTAGTCGGACGACACCACCAATCCTATGTAATATATTTTTATGAAAATGCAGAGAGTGATGGTAGTGATGATGGATTTGAGGAGCGTCAAAATCAAAACCGTGATAATGAGCGCGACAGTGGCGGCGCTGGAGCTGCCGGAGGCGGGGGCGGAGGTGGACCAGGCGACGGCGGCGGGGGTAGTGGCAATGATGATGATGACGACAATGGCAGCGACAGTAGGGGCGGAGGCTCCGACGAGGAACGCCCCTACGATATATCGATAGCTGCTTCACACTCGGTTAGTACTCTCCTGTTAATAAGCAGTTACTGGGAATTACTATTATCAATATTTGAGATATTGTAACCCTCTACTGTTACGTTCACATACTGCTTGGAAGTCGAAAGGAAAGCTCATTGTTTCATGTTCAGTGGGCACCTGTGGCTCTTATAATTTTATATATGTTACTAGCTAGCTAGAGGGGCTTGAGGCTAAATAATAACAGCTGTACGGGTCAATCGAAGGTTAGGTTACGTTTGCTGCTGTCGGTTCGTGGATGGGTGAGCAACTATTACATATTGAGACCCCCATTGCCTCAGAAAGCATAATAAGCCATTGGTCTTGGCTGTCATTCATAGATCTGTGACAGTCTTACGGGTAGTCAGAAGCCCAAAATTCTGACAACTAGTCTTATCAAGGAGTATTGTGTGGTCTTCTTCTTCTTAGCATGTCGATAGCAATCTAAATGGACTTGGCCCAGAATTGGGCCACTTGTTTGGCAGCGTCGCATCAGTTCCTGTAACGTGCAGCTGACAGGACACGCAGGGCACAATATTAAGTGTCCAGTCGTTTGTGGAACAGCACCACATTTACACTCCAAGGCGGAGTCGTCTATGAATCTCCACCTGAACAGTAACTGGGTTATGGAAGTAAGATAGGCAGTAGCTTCATGTAAAATACTAGTATTCAGGTGCATCTATTAAGACCTGAAGCCAACCCCAACATATGTAGTTAGGAAAAGGCTAGGCATTAAGATGATGATATTTGTCCTATGACCTTTCGCTTTGACTGACACAAATGGTAGTGCCACGAAAACTGTATTTCACGTCACACAAACCTTATGTTTCACTTTCTCACAATAGGATTGTTTTGTGCACGGAACTCCCAATCCCAAACAAATAATATTTTTTTTTTATAATTTTAGCTTAATTAAGCTTATTAGGTATACATTCTAATGTATACCTAATAAGCCAGCATCCTCATGATGTTCAGTGGTCATTGCTGCCTGTACATGACTGTAATACAAGAGGCATAATTGTCTCCCTAAAACAAAGTATAATGTAGTTGTAACATGGAATGTGGGTCAGTACCTGGGCACGGGGCTGGTGTGCGTGGGCGGGCGCGCGGTGCTGGAGGCGGGCTGGCGTGGACGGGTGCCGGCCGCGGCGCACCACGGCGTGGTGTTCCCGGGCGAAACGGTGCCCATGCTGCTGCCGCACGCGTCAGACGCCGCGCTGCTGGTGCAGGCCATCAAGCACGACAAGCTCTTCGGGCTGCTTTGTCCCGAGTTAGTTACACACCCATTCTATTACACTACGATAGGTCTCCATCTGTATGCGCTCGGCTTCACATACATAACAAGTATAACCTGACTTCTGATTGTACAAAAAACCTATACAATACGTGGTCAGCTAAATCTGGAAATGTATAGCTTGATTTGCCGTGTTCACATCCGTGTATCAGTGTCCATGCTTTTGTAATTATTTTACTCAATGGCTGTGTAAGGCCGAATCTGAGTCTATGTCATACCTCTGATCCAAACTCGTTCCATTTTGGCTTATCGCACTGACTTGTTTATTTATTTCGCTGCAAGGCTTCCATATTCTAAATAAGTAACGTTTGTGTGCAGCGTGTCGGGCAGCTTGCTGTCTGGGTACGGCGTGCTGTGCGAGGTGATGATGGCGGGCATCGAGGAGGGGCAGGACGAGCCCATGTCCATCACGTTCAAGGCGCGCGCCATCCACCGCTTCCGCCTGCTCAAGGTGCCGAGGCTGTGCGTGCCCCTCCGCGCGTACGCCAGGCAAGTGTCGCGGCAGGTTTACGGTTAGAGTGTCATAAAAAACCGTTTTTCAGATGCTTATACAAGCGTGTTTAGATGTTACTCTACAAAAAGCTAAACACGCTTTAATAGGCATCTGAAAAACGTTTTTTTGGTGTACGGTGTACGAAGTTTCTCTTAGGCAGTGTAGCGGCATCTACAACGCCACATGCGAACAACGCCTCATACTGACGTCACGCAAATCCTGCATCTCGCAAGCAGAGTTTACCGCGCAATTAGCATAGATACAATTTCCCAACATCAATCGTTGGGCAATTGCCCGCCAGACACAACACCGTCTGGTCATAGGATCCTCCCTTTTCTATGGAAGATGAGTGAACTTTACACCCTGTTCGTCATACCTCTAAAGCAGTTTGAATTTCAATTCACTTAAAGTTAGGCGAGTTTTTGACCAAATGGCAACAGCTTGTAAAATTATTCTCGGTTATACCGATGCGTCGGATTTGCATGCGGAGCTGTGTCAATTATTAGTTCAAAATAATTAGAACCTTTCTAGAAAACATAAATGATTGAATAACCCATTCTGTCGTATTGTAGCTCGATCTGCCTCTCCGTTACTGCGTAAGTTGACGACGCTCAATGCGCTCGTGATTGAACCCCTGCTAACAATGTTTGCGGTTTTGTGTGAGGACAGAGTGATAGGATTAACTTTATTTAGTCCCCGTCGCATCGCATCGCTTGCTCGCGCTATTACTACTTATGTTCTTTTAGATTTTTATTTTGTTCTGCTCCTAGCTGTCCAAGCGTGATGTTGCCTATAGCCTTCCTCAAAACTTGGGCTATCAAATGCAGATTTTTTTTAAATCCAACTGTTAGTTCCAGATATTAGCGCGTTCAAATAAACTTTCAGCTTTATTATTAGTATAGATTAATGGCTAATTTGCTGTACTAATCACTACATATTATAAAACAAAGCCCCCCGCCGCGCCGCGTCTATCCGTCTGTCTGAAAACGATAAACTCAAAAACTAACGAACGGATTTTCATACGGTTTTCACCAATAGACGGAGTGATTCATGAGGAAGGTTTCGGTGTGTAACTCAATGACCAACAACCATCAACTGACTCAACTGATCAACATGACTTAACAATCATCTATATGTCATACATGACATGTAGGTGATTGTTGAAGATGTCGGAAAAAATCATGGCGACTAGAAGCTTGGCATGCGCCGCGTAAACCAATAGATAAGATAATCATTTATTTCTCACCACAATATATGTAAATACATTTTCAAATGATCAAGAGCAATATATGTATAATAGTTTTAATTATACTGTGGGAGACTGGTGCCTAAGCTAGGCGTAAGGCCTGTATTTCAGGACACCAGATAGGCAATTCTCGTAATTTAAAGAACGTTCACAGTCTGATCTCAGTCTCAATAATTTCCTATATTTTTGACAAGTCTTTGACATTTGTTTGTCGCCGAGATGGGACTGCGAGTAGATTTTGAACGTTTTAAATTACGAGAATTGGCCTTCAGGTCTCCTTCAGAAGCAGTTACGTTTCAGGATGCACTTCGTGGAGGTGATGGTGCTGCCCGAGATGTCCGCGCGCGACACGCTGCGCGCCTCTCGCCTCGCCTCGCTCGACCCGCTGCGCACGCCCGCGCACCTGTACGTAGCTCCCTACACAGTACGCACTGTTACAGGTTGCTGTAACGTGAAGGCGCCAGGGTAGCCGCGAAATATATATTTTTTTACGTTTTTCGCAATTCACAGGTCAGTATTAGGTTATATGTTGATCAAAAATTGATTTGCAACCGTAATAAATATGCGATGGTGAAGGTGACCCGTTATTCTCTCGATATCATCAGCCGTATTTTAACTACTGTGGGCAGACTCTGTCGGGTGCCGCTTGGTGGCGCTGGCATCCCGATATATATTTATGGAATTATAATCATCAAAAGTTATCAACACAATTAACCAAGTTCATATTATCCTATTGAATGAATATTTCATGAAATTTAAATTTAAATTAACTTAGAGAGTTGTAATAATTATAATTCTGCAAATGGAACCCTCATATCGGTAACAGTCGCGAATCTTTTTTTAATGAATATATAACCTGACACGATCTGCAAATAGCAAGAAACGTAACAAAATTAGAAGTCCTTGGGCCACCCCCCCGCACTGACCGCCCTTGCGCAGCGCGCCGGTGCAGCGGCGCCTGCGCACCATGGACGCGGCCGCCACGCCGTGGCCGCGGTTCGTGTACGACATCTTCGACCTGGAGCGCATGCGCGGCACCATCCGCGCCTACTTCGCGACGCTGGCGCTGCAGGGCTCGCTGCCCGACGAGCCCGTGTCGCTGTCCTTCTGGGTGGCCTCCAACCTGGCGCTGTCCGTGGGCGACCGCCTGGCGCTGTTCGCGGTCGACAACGCGCTGCTGCGCCTGCACATGGAGTGCCACTTCATACACAAGGTAACTACTCGCGACCCAGCTCGATGGATGCCGGCTGGAGATCGCCACTCGGTTTTCCCCGAGGGGGCTCATTTATGCATGTTATCTTTTTTAAGTTGGACGAAATTATCAATTTGAGGAATTTTAGTTTAATATTCAATTTGTTTTTAGAACAGCGTGCTGTGCTGTTCGACGTGCATGACGCAGATCGCGCGAAGAGAACACATATTCGCTATGTCTAGCGAGGGCGTGCACTCCAATTATACGAATTTAAGTAACTACAACATTGTGACATAATATTTTTATTTACTTATTTTTTTTAGAGAGTCGCTTCAAACTCAAGTATGCCTTAATGTAAATCTAAATGTAACTACATTTAACATCTTGTCAGTTCTCGCAGAACAGTAACGCACGGAGTAGTCAGTCGCGTACCTACCGAGTTCTGTGCCATACCAAGTCGTCGGTAATGCGCTAGTGCAATAGTAATGCGCGCTATATTTGTTCCATTTCGGTCTGAACTCAAGTATTCCCTCTACAAGTTCCTGCTGATATTTCCGTTGCAGGCGGCTACATGCACGACATCCTGACGGTGAGCCAGACCATGAACGTGGAGTCGAGCGGCGAGCCGTCGTCCGACTTCACGTGGTTCCCCGGCTACACGTGGAGCGTGGCGCTGTGTACCACCTGCATGGCGCACGTCGGCTGGAGGTATCCTCGCTCTGCAGATGTCTTTTTCCTTTGGCTATAGGTGTTAAAAACGGCGATATGTCCATGCAAACGGCCCTCTAAATCTAGGGTCAGGATCAAATTCGGCAAGCTTTGATAGGTTGCCGGACTTCTCAATCACATTATTCTCAAAAAATTTGATGGCTTCTTTCGAAACTAGTCTACTAATAATTATTAATACAGAAATTAAATTTATACATTGAAATCCTTATAAAATTAGATATAGTTGATAATAGATACATTTTCATAATCAACCTATAACGTTCCCACTGCTGGGCCACAGGCCTCATAATCTCCAGGTATCTCATAATCTCCCTCTCACAGAGAGGGAGATTATGAGATACATTTTTACTTCCTCTCCTACTTTTTTCAGTCATGTTTTGTTATCTCATTAAATTTTAATGTATCACCTAATGACACACTGTGGAATGCATAAATGATTTAGTATTGAGAGAAAAAAGGATGTCATTCCAATTTTCTTTTCCTGATTTTTAACGTTAATAAATTTTAACTACGGCAGATTCGAAGCGATGAAGCGCAACCTGCGTCCGTATAAGTTCTACGGTCTGTGCCGCAACTACGTGCAGCCGCACACGGAGCCCGAGCGCACGGACCCGGAACAAGACCTCTGACGCATCAGACTGGCTGTCGCGTTCTACTGAAGGAAACGGCGCTTGAAAAGATGGCTACCGCGGAAGTGATATACGCAGTGTTCTCGTAACTCTAAGATGCGATTACACAGGCAATTAAATGCGCAACTCTTGGAAATTGTGGTTAATAATGACGTTCGGCAACACCGAGCAACTTACCGCTACTGCCAGAATTGCGTACTTGCTCGTGTAAGCGCACCATTGCATTAACACTTCATCCGCTTACTATTCTGTGCCAAAGGAAGTATCATCTATGAATCGCCGCGGTTCTGTGTCGGTTGACGGTGAACAGTGCAGCGAATGTCTGAATGTGAGGTGCATACTTTGAGTATGGATATGAACTACCGAGGGTACATAATGTAAGGTTAAAGTGACTAAATATGCCAGTTTTCACTAACACTAAGCGACTTTTAAATGAATACCTAAATAAAAGCGCATTGTTCGATTTTCAACGCTCGGCTCAGCGCCTAGAGTAGTATCAAAATCAAAAGTTATTTATTCAAATTAGGCTGAGAATCAGCACTTTTCGAACGTCAAAACTACAAAAGACAGTCCCCCAAAAACGCCCGCCCTTCACCACTTCCTAGTGCTATCGCTGGGAAGAAGAAGTGGCGCAACAAACTCCCCAGCAGCACAGCTGTAGTGATTGTATACAAAACTGGGTAACTATGTTAAGAGCGCGCGTTCGATTTAGCGCAAGTCAAAATCTACTCGATCTATCGAATGACGTAAGCGCTGCGGCACACTACAATAGTACAATGGTTTCTCTGTGTGAGCGAGCGCTGAACAGTTAGGACGAATCATTTTGATACTTTTGTTTATTTAGGATCTATTTTGTGATTTTATTTTTTGGATCTAATTGTTGTAGTAAATTAAAACAAGCGAAGTAAAGGTAAGTAAGTATTTAATTTTAAAATCCCACATCTCTGATTGGCATTGACCGACTTTTTCTCGGGTCGATCATCTAAGGCAAAAGACATCTATCGTAAAAATCCAATAATTTAGGTTCCATTTTTGTCGTCCAATATATGTCGTCTCTAATAATTTTTGTGGTCTTCACAGCGAATTCTTGTCATGTCCACACCGCGAACAGACAAACATTTTTTTGACTGAAAAAAAGAGAAAAAAATTAAATGCATTTCTATCAATGAATAAACTTAAATCTACCAAATACGCACAGTCTCAGCCGAACGTCAGTCGTTAACTCATTACACTTGAACTATAATAAAATAAAATGATAGTGATGCTCACCTGATATGGAGCTGGCCTTGGATTTGAAAGTACCAGTCGCGGTTGGTATTAACTGACCCATCAATTTTCCAAAACTTAATTTTTTTTGTATTATGGCCTGTTCGGCATCCATGTTACGCGCCGAATATGGACATTTCATTTCGACGATCCCTTCGTCGAATAGACCATCTGGAGACGGTCCCAAAAAAAAAAATTTTTGGTCAATGAAGAGTCCACATTTTTGCACGACGATACCCCTCCTGCTGCTCCAGTTGCTTGATAGCGGTTTTCTCGTTAGTTTTTCCATATTCGATGGCTGTTACGCTGTTCAAAGAATAGGAATAGACGAGAGACTTCACGAGTGGCGCAGAGCTAATATTACATCGCCTTTTGCAAACCTAAAAAGAGTAATTAGTGTGAATAACATCAACATAAAGCCTCGGATGATTTTCGTGTTTCGTATTAGAAACATACCTTGCTAAAAGATGAGGCTGTTCATAGGCATCTTCGGAGCTCCAGCCGTAATGCGCTTTCAGCTTGTAAAACTGTGCCTCGTTCAACCTCATGTCGTTTTTCTACCAGGCCTTTCAAGTTTTGCAAAAACATTTTTTTTGCAGTTTCATACTGGTCTGGCGTTAAATCCGGCCTTTGGCATCTCTCGCCATAGTCGTTCCTTTCATTTTGAAACACAATCTTTTTTTTTAAGCCTGGTCTAAGGTTACGATTACGGTTACTCTTACAACGTCTCGACTCCAGTAGCTTAATTGTTTTCTTCGGGCTTTTTTCAGTTTGCTTTGTACAAACTGTACTGGGCTTTACCTGTATTGAAAGCTACAACTGCAGCGTGACACCGAGCTGTATACGAATTTTTCAATGAAAAATTAATACGTTTGCCACCTACGTGCTTTGCAACAATACTGTTAAATTGTTCGGCTCTGTTGTTAATTACATTATTAAGCAAGCTTTTTGAGTTAAGTGCAATTTGTATTGTGTGAACCATTAGTTTTCTAAACAGTGTTTTCGCCAAAGAAACCAGATTTTGCTCTTCTTTCTTTTCTTCTGTACAATAATAATCTTCACATGTATGATCACCAAAAATATGCTTTGGGCTGTTAATTATATCATCCTTTAATTTTATTATTTTATCGGAACTGCTGGTGTTCTGAGCATTGCGAAAGCGAGCTGCTGCTCTTACGGCTGTACGAAGTCGAGTGATTCGTTCATTTGTTAGCAGTTTTCTTTCGGAAAGTGGAATAGATGTATCCTTTTGTAGGTGCATAAGTTTACTACTGTAGTTTCTAAGGGTGGTTTGAACATTCAATTTTTTGCACTTGTACATTAGGATATGGCCTGCTTTCCAATATTTTTTTATAAGTGCTTGCATCTCCATCTGTTATAAGAGTTTTGTATATTAAGTTATGAGTGGTGACTGAAGTTTTAAAGCCCTCGACTATACTAGTTTGTTCCATACTTGTAGAAGATCCTACATGATTTCTAGTGCACTGATGGATGGGTGGCGACTGATTTTTTGATACAGATCGGGCGCATATTATACAATATTTATTTTTTACTTTCATAAATAAGACTTTCCCAGTTTTAAATCCAATAATTGCAGCTGCTCCCGATGCTGCAACATAATTATTTCCATAGGATCTTTTAGACCAGCACGCATCAGCAATTTTCATCACTTACTCATATATTACATAGGAGGTAAATGATGAAAATTGTTCTAACAACTAAATAACAAAACCAGTCAAAAATTTAATTTGTTGATTTAACTAACCATATTAATTAAAATACTTACTTGGCCCGTATCGTCATAGTTTAATGCATCATTGGGTTTACTCGACTGTTCTTCATTTGAATTCTTTTTTTGTCTGAAAGAATAAACCTACTCGTAAATTCAAATTCAAAATATTTTTTTATTAAAGTAGACCTAATTAGGTACAGGCGCTTTTGATTAGTCGAAAATAAGTACATTTGACGCGGGTAAAGCCCCGGGTGGAAGCTCATATAACACAAATATACCAACCTTTTAGCTCTGGCCTTAGCCATAGCTCTGGCCTTAGCCATATTATCTATTTTTTTGCGTTTTCTCTTTCCTAAAAATCGCTTCGTTTTATTTCCCATTCCGTCTGAAACATAATTTGTTGTCACTATCAAATAATGTCCGTTATAAAAAAAAACCATCCCGAAGTACTTACGATCACACTGTAGAATATTGCTGATCATCAAAAATAAAATATTTTACTTACTAAAGTACTAAGCGACGATCACACTATAATCTTGCGCTATCCTTGTACTACGCACGGCAAAGGTCAACAGGGGTCAGGGAGAGCGTCCAGCGACGCGTCCTCTCTCTGGAAAGGCTCGCTGCGTCTGATTTGAATCGGTTCGCGCGCAGAGTTTTATAGTAGTTTTAAAAAAATTATGTTCTATGTTATGGGATTGGTTTAAGTCAGATATACCTATTGGTGAAAATAATCATTTTATCGACTATAATTTCTAAAAAAAATCACATTGTATGGATTTTAACTTCATAAGTTAGGAGTCTAACACAAAAAAATCTTTTAACTAACGATTTTTTTAAGGATCTTTGCAGTTAGTTAAAAATATTTGTTTGTTAGATCTGTCAGTAATTTCAGATATTTTTAGCTTCGAAATTGACACTAAAAGTGAAATCAAGTAAACATCTGTTCAGTTATCTTGATGGTATTCACAAATACTGTATTAACTAACTAACAACATAGACAACAACATTTCCTAAAATTATTAGTAATTCATAATATGTTTGTAAGATAAGTGGTTGATGGACAATCTGGTTTGAAAAATCACTTATTTGAGCCAAACAGCGCACGGATCGCGTACACGCTCTTATGTAATTAACATTACAAGACACAGAACATAAAATTAAATTATTTACCATATGTCAGCTAGCCATGCCAATATACCAACAAATATAATAAAAAACTATACGTACTCAAGCTAAAAAATAATTAATTCAAAGTAAAATGTAAATAACAACTTACTACCTACTTAAAAGCGTCCAGGCATAAAGGGCGTGACAGCTTACATATTTATGCATTGCTGGGTTCTGTTCAAATAGCTGTCACTTGAAGTCACAAATGTTAAACTAGGACCATCGAAGTAAACAATAACCTGCCAGTAAGCTAATTCTGGACAAAGAACATAAACATTGTCTTGCGTTAACTAAGGCAACCAACTATTCTTATCGTGTAAGCAGTCGTTGATGGAATAGTATGCTTTTGAACAAAGGTTGAATTTTACCTTTAAACGCATGAAAAGGCAAGTCTAGCAAAGAAGAGGGTATCTGGTTATAAAAGGTTATACCAAGCCCAACAAATGAGTTATGAACCTTATGAAGCCGGTGAAAGGGGGCACGTAGTTTGTCCTTATTTGTAACACTGAATATCACTGTTTTTAGTGTACAAGTGTAAATTTTGCCTAATATATAAGATGTTGGCGAAGATGAATTGTGGTGAGAATACCAATATCTTTAAAAAATCTCTTCTAGAGAAACTAGCACCTAGCTGGTAAATTGCTCGAACAGCTCGTTTTTGAAGGACAAATATATTTTGTATATCAGTGGCTTTGCCCCACAGCAGAATACCGAAGGACATAACGCTGTGAAAATAACTAAAATAGACTAAACGAGCGGTATCAACGTCAGTGTATTGTCTTACTTTCCTGACAGCGTATGCAGCCGAACTGAGCCTTCCTGCTAGACTTGATATATGAGGTCCCCACTGAAGTTTGGCATTTACTGTAAGTCCTAGAAAAATTGCCGAGCCTACAGTTTCAAGCACCTCTTTATCTAGGACGATGTTGGGTCCTAGATTTCTAAGCTTCGGTAAGGCGAACTTTAAGCGGTCTGTGTTCTATCTGTAACTATTGAGAGTGCACTGTTTACGTCGTCAAAATCTTGTCTATTCCTGTCTACTTTAAAAATAAGAGAGGTATCATGTGCAAACAGTACAACGTCACAGATTCCCTTCAAATGGAATGGTAAATCATTTATATATACTAAGAACAAGAATGGACCCAGTATTGAGCCTTGCGGAACGCCTAACTGCCTAGCCTAACACCTAACTGAAGATTTGACACCATTAACATCTACACATTGGACATGGAAATTCATATATAGCACAATAATATTATGAAATTATTTAAGTGTTGCCTAGTGTTAGTAAAAACATTAACAGTAAACGTGGTCGATGGCGTTCGTTCCATACAAACGTATTCCTCTGTTTTCTCCTGAAAATTTTTCCTTCCTGATATTAGTATAAATGTTTTTTTGGCGAGAAACAGGAATACGTTAAGTAGTATGGAATGAACGCGAACGACCACGTGACCGCACTCTTAATATTCGCTCGTAGCTTTAGGCAACTCCTTTAATTAACTTTGAATTATAGTCGATTAGGTCTCTTCTATTCGATGTTGTATAAAGCGTGAGGTGTCGTGTTACTTGTTATCACACGGGTGATTTCGCAGTAGCGGTCGTCCGCGCATGCGTACAGGACGCATGTTGTGAATAAATAATATTACTATAAACAGCTTTGTAATATTATCTGATTTCATGATTCATTCATTAATATCTGTCGTATTTTTTTTTCTTTTTTATTATGGACGCTTTTAACGTGCCCGTCTTTCTACGTCGCTCTCACATGTATAATTTCAACATGAATGATGTAACTAATATTTTGTAATAATTTTATGATTCAAAAGAGTGTCTGTGGAGTTTCTTGCCTGTTCTTCGCCATAGGTACACAGAACAGATAAAAGAGGTTAGAAAGGAAATAGTTCCTGATTTGTATTAGAACGCCTGTCGCCGCATGTCTCCCACTCTGTCTCCCCACTACAAGCAAGAGATCAATACGTACGCGCATTACGCACACAAATAAACCACATGCACTTAGATCGCGTGTTTGCTATTGTTTGCACACTAACGCAAATTCTGCTCTGGACGTACACTCACACACGTGTAAAAGCATTTTTTTTTCTCAAATATTTTACGGCGACCAAAAGGTCGATTAATCATATTGATAAAATTACTGTAATTTTGTTAATTAAAGTTTTGCAATTTTTTAAGTTGCGGGTACTGACTTCTTTTCCGACACGTTTTAATAGCGCAAGACGGCATAATTCTTTTTTTCCGCGGAGCTCCGAACGCTGTCACAACAAGAGCGCGATTGTTGACCGGTGATTGAAATTTCGGTTGACTTTTGAGCGTCTGCTCAAAAGTGCCGCGCGCCTTCCCCGGCCACAAGGGCCCTTCTAACTTCTTTTATCTGTTCTGTGGGTACCTACTACGCTTTGGAATGGGCAACTAGCTTCATCTTTCTGACTGACCGACCGCTTGACATTCAAGAGTGCCCGTAACTAGTTTATTTGAAATAAATGCTTTGAGTTTGTCACATATTTGTGCTGCCACTTGTTATTATTATTATTTGGTTAGACACACTAGCAGCTAATTAGCTGATGCGTATGCATTGATGAGAATTTACCGTCATCTTGTCGACAGATATTAATGGATGAATCATGAAGTTGCCAAGTTGTCCACAGTAATATATTTATGCTCGTGACTGTACGCTAGGGTGGCGGCACCCTTACATTGTATAGTCAGTAAAATATAAAATTTTATTGTATGCTCAGTTTACGAGCCATAGGGCCTGTTTCACAATTTCTTTGTAACTAGGCACAATCTACAAGATCATCATCTGCCTAGCCTTTTCCCAACTATGTTGGGGTCGGCTTCCAGTCTAACCGGATTCAGCTGAATACCAGTATTTTACATGGAGCGACTGCCTATCTGACCTCCACAACCCAGTTACTGGGTAATACGATACCCCTTGGTAAGACTGGTTGTCAGACTTTCAGGCTTCTGACTACCCGTAACGACTGTCAAAGATCTACGAATAACAGCCGGGACCAACGGCTTAACGTGCTTTCCGAGGCACGGAGGGGTCTCGGTATGTAAAGATGGTCACCCATCCATAGACCAACTGCGGCAAGCGTAGCTTAACCTGATCGATCGACCTGTGCGGCTGTTATTATTTAGCCACGGGCCCCTCGCACAATCTACAAGATATGTATTAAAAAAAAGGTGTGCGGTCGCGGGACCCCGTCAGGAACAAAGTTTCTCACGCGATATTCCTAGTTTCTGACGGGAGCCCCCGACCTCTCACGTTTTTTTTTTTTTTTATTGCGTTAACTCTCAAGCTTGATTTCCAAGTAGTCCTGCGTATTTGAAACTAATTGAAAGTTGAAATTAGACAAACAAACAACGAAGTGATCCTATTAGGGTTTTGCGTTTTACTTTTGAGGTACGGAACCCGAAAAACTAGTTTTGAAAATCTGCCAGATAAGTTAACCAAGGAAAAGGTGAGTTAATCAAAATCTTGTTTCATATAAAAGGGTAAGTAAGGGAAGGAGGATGATTGCTGATGATTCGAAACTTATCAGGAGAGAGTGAAACAGGCTAACAAGTTATGTAACAGTAATGTTTATATTCAGCATTGATTCGATAAATTAAAAAAATATAATAAAATCTAACCCTAACAATATAATATTAAATTAAAGTGTTTCACTCATTTGACAATGTTTTGAGTAGAAGATATTGAAAATATAATAATTGTATTAGTAAAGAATCAATAAATAAATAAGACAGCAGTATATATTTTCTTTTAATTGCAGCTTTTAGATTTAATTTATTTTTCTTTAATATTTACAGAAGCACGAAGTTAGCCTAATTACACTAAATCACAGTATACAAACAGAATTCTTAGCTGTCGAAGACGTATGACTACCACACGTACCGCACCGCGTCCGTCACGTGTACCCGCTGCGGGGCGCTGCGCCGGCGCCGGCACCGAGCTCTCTCTGTGACTGCAGCTTCCTCTTCACATTGCGTTTGATTTGCTGTTTTCCTGTAAACAATACACAATTTTCTAGATTGGTGAGAGCAGGCGAGGATCAAGTTCAAGGGCGAGCGATTGGAAGAGTTTATATGGACTGTTCTAGGCTAATGATGATGACATAGAAATGGTACCTGCAGCTGCTATATGTGGTGTCTCCCTAGCCATGGGGGGTGCGTGCGGCAGGTCGCGGCGAAGGATAGTGCGCAGCGTGGTGCGCGGCACCCGCAGCTGCAGCGCGCGCGCCCTCAGCGACAGCGCTGGCGCCGCGCGCACTGACGCCGCCACCTCTTCCATGCGCGCGCGTCTATACACAAAGTCACAAACGGCTAAGACTAGGTTTTACTAATGAGTACACCTAGTTAGGCCAAAGCAAGTTCAATTTCACCTAACTAAATATAAAATATTGCTTTAAATATAGGTACACAAACTATAGGCATCTTACTAACACACATGATACATTGATGAATGCCAAATTCAATATACAGCAGGACAAGTAGAAGCAGTATTAAGTTAGCTGTACTGTACTCTGTACTGTACTGTCCTGTCCTGTGTACTGCTGTGTCGAGTTCTTGAAAAACGGTTATGTGTTTTGCAGACAGGTTTCAGAAATGAATGAATGAATTGCACCGATCCCAGCGTGGTTTGACCAGACTCGATTAATCGAATGAACCCCAAGATTCGCACTAGCTCCTGTAGCCTCATGTTCATGATGCTACAGCGACCATTGCAATCAAGCATATCAAGGAGTAGACCGGGGGGCGCGGTAATTGCAGGGAAGACGTGCCCGTAGGAAAGGGTAGGATTTAAGAGCCTACCGGATATGCATCCTAGAGTAAGCATTGGATTAGTGGAGAGATGGGTGATATTTGTCTATCGATGGGCATCTTTTAACGACGTCGCGGCCAGGTGCTTCAGATCGAGCTTCACCTGTGAATCTTTTGGCGGGGTTTCACCTGCTTTCTCGGCTCTTTTCTATGTCATTGCTCTGCTGTGTTAGATGTAGCTGTTTTCAATGACATCGTCGGAGTTCTCGCTACTGTCCGTTTCCGGTTTTCTGTATATCTCACTAGCAGCAATCTTAATCTTATTTTTGTCTTCCACCGTATCCATCCAAAAATCGATTCCCTTGTCGAAGTACTTCATGTCCTGTTTTAAGTTGTCGTTCCATGTGCAGATAGGTCTTCCGACCTTCTTGCATTTGGCCTTGTACTCCATTGCTGCATGCAGCAGATGTGGTACGCGACGCCTGTAGACATGTGCGAGGTAGCACATCCTGTGGTTCTTGATGCGTTTGGTTACTGTTTTTCTGTCTAAGATTTCATGCATTTTCTTTTGTCTTGGTTTAATCCAACAGTGGTTTATTAAGTCTCTCATGATAACTCGCTCATATTCTGAGTCTTGACCTGTTAGCTTTAGTAAGTGCCGATACTTTCAAACCATGTATGTTGACGGCACGGTTGGCGCAGTGGTTAACCTTTTGAACGCCAGAGTATAAACGTATCGCCGTACCCCTGACGCCAGGCCACTTTTCTGTCAAATGACCTTCATAAAAAATAGGGATTCCAAAACTTATATCGATATACAACTGAGTTTTTATTTTCGTCTTTAATTTTCTAATAAACCGTACTCACGACACTGAAATTTTATTTAACCTGCCACTATATTCCAATATAGTAATCTTTACACAGCATTTAACAGAGACTATCAATGAAAAAGCAGATATTAGAAAACTAAAAAAATATATTTATTACAATATGGTTACAACACTATTCAACATAACTTGTCATGGTATTGTGACAATGGCGTTGCTTGCCAGTCAATTTTATGAAATTCTCGCATCGAATTAGGGATGTAGCAGTGTACACGTTGGTTATCGATTCTAATAAGTAAGTATTCTTTTCTAATATAATACCTATCCATATCTAAAATACGCAAGGATTTTAATGTAGTAATAACAAAAAATTGAAATCAGTATTTTAATTATTGTTTTTTTTTACATGTAAAAAATACGCAGAAATAATTTAAAAATCAACAGTTACATATACCTAATAATTATTATTACGAATCAGTCTTAAAATATCACAAATCTTTAACAAAATGTACCTAATAATATACTAGGAAGAACATCAGTTTAGTACCTAATAATAATAATATCTATTTTGGGTTCAAAATTAAAATCACAAAATTCTATAAAGCTTTTTATTTTTCCTTATAATTATTATCAGAAAGCAAAAGTTATTATAGTTCTAAACTTTATGTCCGCTGTTTGTAAACGACAATCTATGTACCTATATACTTCGGAGCGGCCATATATCGGCCTGGCCACGACTCCGGTCTAAGCCAAAGCGGTAAAGTGTGTAGAATAATAATAAGTACACTAACTGGTTCCGTCTTAGTAGTATATTTAAAATTAATCATTTTTTAATTAGGTTAGCTTACATATTAGGTGCATACTATGATTACTACCTTTATTAATGCATACCTATGTAGACAGTGTGCGCTGGTCTAGGTACGACATTTTACTCATTCGTAAGAGTTATATAAAAAAAAACAAGAACAATAAGGTCAGATAATATTTTCAACGATTGATTCATATCATAAGTAAATCTAATAAAAGAGAAAATATTTCAGGTGCTTATCAAAGCCTGTATCGTTCTTCTATAATAGTGTGAGTTATTTTTTGAAAAAAATTCGTTTTAGAAATTACTGACCTGTTTTTGTCCCTAATAAATAAATTAAAATGTTAATATAACATTTTTGATCAGTTTTTAAAATAATGCACCTCTAAATCATCTTCTTGTATTGATTCCGCTTCCGAGAACTCTTCGCCATCTCAAATTCCTTCTAATATTCGAAGAAGTTCTTCGGTAGTCATTACACTCATGATCACGGTTTATACTATAACTAACTTACACGATATTTTAATAATAAACAAATACAAAAAAAAAATTAAAGCACTTCACTAAACTTAATCGCCTGCGCTTACGACGTCACCGCTGTGTCATACATTTATGACTATGGCGTACAGGGGACTGATAATATTGGTTTGCGCTAGGGATGCGCAAGAGATGAGTTTAACAAGTGTCGATATTAGACATTTGCATATTTTATTTTTGATTGTGTAGCTAGAGGCACGGTAGTATAAGGCTAAGTAGTTTTAAAAATACGTTTTATTTCTCCTGATACCAACTTATACACAAATAAAATACTCTGGACCAAAATTTCATATTCATCTTCTTAAGTTTTTATTGATTTTACAATCATATGTCACAACACTAGCTGTCACGTATAGCGGACTATGGCGTGTGGGGGACTCCTTTTATACGCGTTTAACATCTACTTTTAAAACAACAAATTTCTCGATATTGGTGGTTTATTTATATTAGTTTCATGCAATACAATATAGACGGAAGCTTAAACTTTTAAATTATATGAATAAAAACACACAAAAGTAATGATTAAATAGTTTATTTCATAATATGGTGCGACGTGTATTTTGTCATCTATTTGTGACGTTGGCGTTCAGGGTAAGATTTCGTTTGTCACGTATATGTGACAATGGCGTTCAAAAGGTTAAACGGTTGACTGCTGCGCTGCGTGTCGCGGGTTCGATTCCCGCACGGAACAAATATTTGTATGACCTTACAAGTAGTTGTTCCGGGTTTGGCTATTTGTGAATGCGAGTTTAAATGTTTGTAAACGCACCCACGATACAGGAGAAATTCCTAGTGTGGGGCAACGTTTTTCTAAAAAAGAAAAAAAAATGTATCATGCCCGGAACGATCACCATTCGATTAAGTCTGGCTAATTTCCAGTCCATATTTGAGTGTTTTATGAATGGTAGTAACGATTTGGCGTTTCTTATGGGCTGTTTGTAACGTTTTTTAATAGTGCCTTTTCTGCTTAACACTTTCGACTCCACCCACTTTTCACAAAGCTCATACGCCATGCCGCCATACATATTGCAAGTGGACCCTCCAGGAGGGTCACCGGCATTACGTTTGAGCTAAACTGAAACCTCGAGGAGGGTCGTCGGCATTAGGTTTGAAACCAGATTGTAAAACACTGTAAAACGAAGTAAAATAGTGTTTTCAGAACGTCTTGCTGCTATATTTAGTATCCCTGGGGGTATTTACATTTAGTAGTGGGGTGGAGACGTGAAATAATAAAAAATACAAAAATGATAAAAGTATATAGAGGTATGAGGAACAGGGTGTAAAGTTCACTCATACTCCATAGGGGTATTAGGAACAGGGTGTAAAGTTCACTCATACTCCATAGAAAAGGGAGGATCCTCCGACCAGACTGGTGTTGTGTCTGGCGGGCAATTGCCCAACGATTGATATTGGGAAATTGTACCTATGCTAATTGCGCGGTAAACTCTGCTTGCGAGATGCAGGATTTGCGTGCCGTCAGTATGACGCGTTGTTCGCATGTGGCGTTGTAGATACCGCTACATCACTCCCCTCCGGACCCACAACCCTGATCGCTCACTCTGATCCCAAGCTAGGGGTGTCCAACGTCTTCTAAAATTTTCATGCCATTAGTTAATCTAATTTTTATATGAATGGCATACGTATACATCATGTATTTTTTTTTTAAATGGTTTTACCCACTCGTAATTATTTTGTAACAGCTGATTAACGTTGGTAGGAAAAATATTTTTAAATTTTCATAACAAAATTTTAACTTTATGCAATAGCATAAAAAAAATGCAAAATTCTTAAAAAATACGCAAAAATCCTTTACAAACAGCTAGTAAAAAAGACATCGTTTAATTTTACGTGCAACATTTACACACAAACCACAAACCAACCAACTAGATTTATTTCAGAGTTTTCACTTTGCAAAGAACAATACCATTTTGGACTAGAAAAAAAACAGGATTTGTTACCGAGATGAGACTATTCCCAAAATTAGGCACTACCTACATTGTTAGTGTAACCATCAGATATAATTAATTTATTTTTAAAACCAGGAAATAATTAAAAATTTTCATCAAAAAACAAAAACAACTTCTGCTTAGCAGAACGATAATATAATATAGGTACCTATCTTATTTCTTAAAATATCCGTAATTCTTTTGTTCCAAGAGATGTTAATACTTTTTGTAAATTCGGAATGGATTTAATTTCTAAATTCAAATTAAATCCCAGAGAATGTCAACCGTATAAATTTACGTCAATTATTTAAAATAAGATAAGCTACTTGCAGAATTACTGACACTATTTAAAAGATTTAATAAAGCTAGTTAAAGCACTATATCTGGCTTATTGGCAACAATAGTCCTGTCAGTGATTATGGATCGATCGCAGTATTTATATTATTATTAATTCCAAATTTCAAGTCTATAAGCATTAGTAGTTCCTAGAAAAAGCACCTGTGACAGACGAACGGACCGAAAAACGAAGTCATCACAAGTGTTATTATTACCACTTTGATACGGAACCCTGAAAAGTCTTGATTGCTCATGTTTTATAAACTTAAAATTAAAAAAAATTGTGAATATTTGCACCTAACCGTGAAAATGGTTTTCAACCCCTGGAATCGTACTTCCTGAACCCCAATTTTTTTGGAAAATAAAATTGCTTGGATTTCAAAACCATGGCGGATACTAATAAATCTTGTTAAAATATTCAACTAATTTTATTTTTATAGTTTATAATGCCGTATTCGCTAAGAAAATCCTACATTTATAATGAGCCCTCTGTGAGGTCCTGGCATACCATATGAGATTTGAGTGAGCCCTCCAGGAGGACTCCCGGCACTGAACATGTTAATGTAGATATTATATATGTACCTAGGTATTTAATCTCATCACATGTCAGTATGCAATAAGCATAAAGAAAGCATTAAGGGTCACATAGGTCGTTTTCTGTGTAGCTATGGGGCTGTGTAATTAGTATTTTTGTTTTTGTTTCGTTTACTTGGAGGCCTACACTATCTAGTAGGGGTTTAATATGATATAAGATACCTTCTAACCCTTCTAGGTCATTTGTAATGAAGATAAGGTCATCCGCAAATGATAGTACTGGGGGGTGTGAGTGAGATTTCACGATCCTGGTCAAGTTTTATTAATTGGGTTTCCTCTTCAAGGGTTCTTAGGACTTCGTTGATGACTAGTGTAAACAGGTGAGGGGAAAGAAGGCAACCTTGTTTGACTCCCTTTCCTTTAATTAATCCAACTGCTTTGCTGGCCATACCACTTGATGCATGTTCGTTCATTCATGCATACCTTGATTATCCTGTTAGTTAGAGATTTTTTGGTTTTTTGTAATAATCTCTTAGTACATTGAGGTCGGCATTGTCAAAGGCTTATTCTATGTCGAGGGCGAGTACATAAATTATTTTACCTGCATGCTATTCCTCGTGCAGACAGAGGTTTCAGAAAGAAGCTTTATTTTTTATTGTCATAGAGTAGGATACTTCAGCTCTCATTTCCTTGCTCTAACATTAGTAATTGGTACTCCATGATCTACTCAGATAAATATTATAAGTGCGGACCTGTTGACCGGGCGACCAGGTCGGGGAGCATCGTGTACACTCCCTGTGGAAAATAGCTTTCGTTCCCACACCAACAGAGTGTTCTTAGCCGGCGGGTCTCGGCCAAATCTCTGCCTGAAGTCTTGCTTTATCTGAATCAAACAAATACTTAGGTATCATTTAAAATAATTAGCTCAATTTATGCCAACTTTAGCTAATTATTTTAAAGAAGTCCTGTCTAGACAGGAATTAATAGGTAAATAAACTATTCATATGAGAATAAATTATGTATTTGAAAAATAATACATTTTCTGACTTACTTGGCTCATACTGTTCTTGGTATGTTTGCGCTCGTGCACCCACACTGCTGCTACCAGCCTCTCCTCTATACTGAACGTAGAGGTATCAACACTGCTCTTGTTTAGCACGGTTTTCTTCTTTTCAACAGCTGGCGTTAAGCTCTGAGACTCAGGGTGTGCCTGAACACAGTCAGGTTGTGCGGAAACTACATGATGAGGGGCAGTTACAGCTTCAAAGTGATTGTTTTGTGTAGCAACGAGAGTTGGAGTATTCGACTGGTCAGTGAAAAGCTGACAGTGTTGCTGATAGAGGTTCGGGTGATAAAGTTCATGGGTCTGAAAATGATGCATTACATTTGTCCACGGTTTCTAATTTATTTTGAAAATTTTCAGTAAGAAACGCGACACCAAAACAATAACAATTGCGTTCCGTTTATCTGTTACAAGTCAACATTCCTGTCAATTCCTGTGTTGTTGAACATTTTGGGTTGACATTTATGATTTATCAGTTCTTAGCAATTTTGTTTCTCGAAAATTTAAATTGGATAAGAAGAAAACGAATTATCCTAATATAAATTAATAATTTGTGCCGCTCCAATACATTTTTTTTTTTAAGAGAACGGAATTTAGAGGACAGTTTTTTTTTTTGTTTTTAATTCGCTTAATGGGCAGGCATAGTCTTTCGACCACACCGCCTTGTCTTCCGTGTAGTTTAGAGGACAGCTTAGACAAAGAAAAGTTTTCTTATTCTAAGGAGAACAGGAACGAAGAGGAACGGAACGCAACATTGACATATTCTTAATAGAGCAAAGAAAGCCTGAGTGCGAGTCTTTTGGTCTTTCGCCTTTCTTTTTGGGAAAAAGCCACCTCAATAATGTGACCGTAATGTAAAAATTCCATACTTCATAACAATTATTACACACTAGCTTCTGCCTGCGTGAAATTTCTTGGTCCTCCCGACCCACCCCATCGAATCGCATCGCCTGCTCGCGCTACTTACGCTTACTTTGTTTTCGCGTAGTGTTCTTTATTATTTTTGCTCGGCTCTTACGTTCCTAGCGTGTATATTAAATAGCCGATAGCCTTGGGCTATCAAATGCAATAAGATTTTTTTTAATCCGACCGGTAGTTCCACCGATTAACGGATTCAAACAATCATTCAAAATCTTCAGTTTTATTATCAGTACAAGGGCGACACTGACAGTTTTTAGAGTAGTAAACGAGTAAACGATATAATAAAAAAATAAGTTCAAATGTTGAAAATGGAACTCTTTCCCAATATTATTGTGTAAGTATGTATTTTATTAATTTGTCATTTGTTTACGATTTGGCGGCAAATTGAAAATTGTCTGCGTCACGTCAGGATGAATTTAACGCGAGAAAATTTTCGTACAATGATTTTTATGGCTTTCGATGTCATTTAAGTCAACAAGAAAGTTATGATAGACTTCGATTGGCCGTTCACGATGAAGCCCCATCTCGTGCCACTGTTTACAACTGGTTTAATGAGTTTAAACGTGGTCGGCGTCGCACTAAACTCACCGATGATCTTCGTGAGGGATGGCCTTCTACGGCGACGACTGAAGATAACATCAGTGGTGTGCGGCGTATGATAGAGACTGACAAGAGAGTGACTTATCAGCAGATTCGGACAAGCTTAGGCATCGATATGAGTCAAGTGCACAAAATCCTCCATGAACATTTAGCGGTCAGGAAGCTTTGTGCCCGGTGGATACCGCATAATTTGACAGAGGCCCAAAAGCTCCGTCGTGTTGATTGGTGTCGTGAAATGGTTCAAAGATTTAACGGCGGTGACTCAAATACCGTGTTCGACATACTTACGGGTGACAAAAGCTGGATTTATTGTTATGATCCTGAAACTAAGAGACAGTCTGCTGTCTGGGTGTTTCCTTCCGAGGAGTTGCCAACTAAAGTGAAGAGAGGTCGAAGCGTGGGAAAAGAGATGGTGGCCTCGTTCTTCGGAAGGACAAGTCATTACGCAACAATTGTTTTAGAGGATCGAAAAACAGTTACTGCAGAGTGGTACACTAATAATTGTTTGCCACTTGTCTTGAATTAAGTTCGGGAGAAACGACCTCGCAGTGGGATCCTCCTTCACTACGACAACGCCTCGTCGCACACCGCCAAGCAAACAATTGACTACTTGGCGACGTCAGACGTGGAATTACTGGATCACCCGCCCTAGCACCTTGCGATTTTTATTTATTTCCGAAAATAAAAGAAATACTTCCGAGGAAAACGTTTTATGGACGCCGAGGAAGCAGTGGCTGCGTTTCAAAATGCCGTCGAAGACGAGGACGAGGACGAGTTCAAGGACGAGTGGGCAAAGTGCTTTTCAGTGGTTCCATCGGATGCAGCGATGTATTGATGTAAATGGAACTATTTTGAAAATATATAATCAAACTAATAACTTACTAGTTTGTTCAGTGTTTGATTTTCTAAGAACTTTCAGTGTCACTCTCGTATACATTCAAACGAATCTAATGAGACCTGATTTCCAGATCCAGTCAAACTGGTGTTCATCTAGGCGAGGGTGAGTGCTACAAGAGGATTGACTTTAGTAGTTTAAACTTGTAAATAAAATAATATATTGCTAACTACAAGAGGATTGACTTTAGTAGTTTAAACTAGTAAATAAAATAATATATTGCTAAGGAGTATAAATATAATTTTAATAGTAAAAATGAGCTATATTAATATTGTATTCTTAATCTTATCTATCTACTCCTCAGGAGCAATATTGGAAAGTTTTCAGTCACTAAATAATCGTCGTCAAAAATAACTGCAATGTTGAGCTCGAATTCTGAAACAAAATATGACGTATTATATTCATTATGTAACTAATATATATATATATATATATTCATTATGTAACTAAGTTAGTATGTGATGTACCTATCTTGAAGTTGACGGTGGTGGTGGTGGGGCAGGTGAAGAGGCGCGGCAGCACCATGTACAGCGGGATGTCGCGCGAGCGGCACACGTCGCCCTCGCCGATCTGGATGTTCTGGATCTCCGTCGCTGGGAAAACAAGCTCTCTTATGATTTCTCATACGACTGAAGGGGTCAGATCTTCAGGAACTTACGAGGGCGGAGTGATGAGTCTGGTAAAAATCTATTTTGGAATAAAATGATCGCAAATTGCATGGAACCTCCTTGTTCACAACTCTTTTGAAGAACTAAATTAAAATTTTCAGCCAGTACTGCCGGTTACTTTTTTTTGACAGCCATTAAAGAAAAACTGTACACGTTTTTGCAAAGATGGAGAAAAGTGAAGTCGTGTCGTGATTAAACATTATTTTTTGCGCAAAAAACTATAACGGAAACGAAACAAAACCTTGATAAATATTATGGGGACTCTGCTCCGTCGATTAAAATGATTTATAAGTGGTTCAACGATTTTCGGTGTGGTCATACAAGCACAAGTGATGCTGTGCGTCCAGGACGCCCAGTTGAGGTCACTACTCCAGAGATGATCGCTAAAATCCACGATATAGTGTTGAACAACCGAAGAGTAAAAGTGAGGGAGATAGTCGAGATAGTAGGCATCTCAGACGAACGTGTTCGCAATACCTTACACCAACATTTAGGTATGAAGAAGCGATCCGCGCGATGGGTGCCGCGTTTACCGACTGTTGATCAAAAACGCATGCGTGTGAAGACTCCGAAGGCAGGTTTGGCGTTGTTTCAACGGGATAAAACCGATTTTTTTTTGTCGTTTCTTAAGTTACAAGGAAACTACGTTGAAAAATAAATAATAATAATTAAATAAAATTAACTCCTTGTTTAATTTTTACCAGACTTAGGTATCACTCGTATCATACAAACGAAGTGTTAAGTTAGTTTACATTTTCCAGAGTGGACTCTTAGACCCTGTGCCTGGGTATGCAACTAAGTAATTATTATATACGAGTACAAGTAAGTAATTAAGTTAAGAAAGCTGCACTGACCATCTTTGGAGTACCCCTCAGCGCAGCCACAGGTCTCGACGCGCACCAGCTGTAGTTCTATCGACCTGATCGGCACTGAGCACTCGTCCACGCGGATCTAAGGATGTGGACCAATTATAGTTATCACCATGTGCATGATATGCGACATCTACCAATCCGAACAGGGCCCACGTGGTGGATTACTGCCCACTCCCTCTCATGGAGAGGAAGGCTATGTCCCAGCAGTTGGAACGTTATAGGCTGATTATGCTTATGCTATATGATATGTGTAGGAAAATAAAATTCTCTTCAAGACTATGTTAATACTATGTAGAGACATATTATGGTAGCAAAGTTTTTATGTAAAGCTCACCTACTTGAGTAGAAATTATCTTATATCTGCTATTAAAATTTGACTGTTAAGGAATTGCGAAATCTAGTGTTTACTTAACTTCTGGCTACCCCTTCGAGCAATACAAGCGCGTCGTATGTGGCATATTTGATCAAATTGATGCAATAATGCAGTACCTTCCCAGTAAGAGGTTTGTCGAGCGGGCACACAGTGGAGTCGATCTCCGCGTAGATCTGGAACTGCGGCATGGGGGCGCGCCCGCCGCCCCCGCCCCCCGCACGGATCGTCGCCGGGTTGATCTCGCACCGCACCGGCTTCACCGGCGCCGGCTCTTGCTGCAAATACCAGTAACCAGTGATAGGTAGTGACATCTTAAACTTTGAATGATAACCATCATCATCATCTGAATAATAATCATGTTTAAATGAAAATACAACATGAAACATTTATTCAAAGATAAAAAATGATGATAGAATACCTTGTTTCATGTATGGTTTAATTATCACGTAATAAATTAAGTTAGATTAAAATTGCTTATTAGTCTTATAGGCTAGATTGTAATTTAATTATTAATAACCTGGTTCTTTTTAACCCAGCACCAATGACGCTGGGTCATACTAACCCGAGGCGACTGAAATCTGTCATTATTCTTTTTTACGCCGATCGTGCAATTTGAGCGTTTGTGTAGCTGGAGATACGACCTCCTTCTAACCGAACCGCAGGTATGCTAAGTGCAACGCCGTATACACAGCGAGATACCTATACGTGCATCAACTCAAAACAGGTAAATATCGTAGCGTAGTATTTTCGTGACATACATTTATTAGGTAATTTAGTATTTGTTGTCAATTCACCTTGTTATTTTTTAAGTTTTTATTAAATATAGCACTGATAGACCACCCTGAGAGAATATTTGTGGTGTTCGAAGAGTCGGGGTCTGACGAAGAAGGGTCAAATGCTTCTTCGGCAGATGCGCGAAAGAATCGCAGGTTTTGCGAGTAGGAACCTTCGGGGAAGGTCCCCCGAAGGTTCCAGGAACTCACAGAAGATGTCAAATATGACCGTCTCAAAGGGATAAGAAGACATCTAATACTTGTAATGCATGCCAGATTTACATGTACCCAGATCATTTGATTCCGTACTGCAATAATAGCAGTAGTTCTTTGTCTCTGAATGAGGAAGTAGAAGACTGATTTGTTACTATTATTATGATAAGAAGTTTGTTTGTTCTCTATTTTATTATGTACGATTATTAATTTATATTATTATTTAGAATAATTTAACAAAAATTTAAAAAATATTAATGTTATGTTTTCAGAGTTGATTTTGCGTGCGCTATTAAGAAAGCTAGTAAAAGTTTGAATTATAAAATATTTGGATTTATTTCTTTTTTACTACATATGCAAAAAACCTCTTGTATAATAAATAATTATTAAAATTTCTTTAATTTCATGACAATAACTCGATAGAATCTGGGTCATTTGCCCCGGATTAATAAGGATTTAAAAAAAAAATGGATGGTGAAATGAATGAATTTAATTTCTCACATAGGTAAATTAAAGTATTTACTTTTACATTCTAACTTTAAGACCAGTTATTTTTATACATCTTGATTGAGCAAATAAAGACTTTCGAGTTTTTACTGTATTGATTATAATCAATAATTAAAATAAAAGATAACTATCTTTCCGTACCTGTCTGTATTGTACAAAAAACTGACAGCTAGCATTGACCGGCTTGTTCAGAAACGATCTCTTCATGCTACACTTGAGTGTGTACATGATGTTAACGAACACCCCGTGGTAGGTCTCCAGCAAGCCAGGGTACCCAGGTGAAACCGCCTGTCGCGCTCGCAGTGGCAGCTCAAAGGGTATCTCTGTCACACCCACAGGGATCTTGCCGGGAGGAGCCAGCTCAATGCATGTGTTTATTAGATTTATTGGCTAAAAATAAAATTATTTTATTGTAAATGCATCCTTATTTATTTAACAGAAGCTGACCGCCAGAAGTTGTCCTGTCCGAATATCAATAATTCAAACTAAACAAAACATTCCATAGAAAAAAAAAAAAAACTGTTTTTCTCAATTTTGAAAAACTTTCAGGTCTCTCGAGTGTTTATTTCCTTGAAAAACTAACCTAGACTATTACAAACATTTTAAAACCAAAAATAGCCAAATTGGTCCAACCTTTCTCCAGTGTTGCACTTACCAACTAACAGCATTTCAGTTTTAGGGTTCCGCACCTCAAAAGGAAAAAGAGAACCCTTATAAGATCACTTTGTTGTCCATCTGTCTTTCCGTCTGTCAAGACCCCTTTTCCCAGGAATGCATGGATATCAAATACTCAGAACTGCAATCCCTTGAAGTAGTGAATAAATCGAACTTCTTAGTCAATGCAGTCAAAGATTGGGTGTTTATGTTCCGTTTTTGCCGCATATTTAGACACTCGCAAGGGAATCAAAACCTATAGGGTAGGTACTTCCCGTTATCTAATCTAGAATCATGAAATTTGGCAAGAAGCAATGTAATGTAGCACAAGTAAAGAAAATATTCAGAAAACCCGTAAATTTGTAGTTAGATACATACAAATTTGTACGGAACCCTCGGTGCGTGAGTCCAGCTCGAACTTGACTGGATTTTATTTATATTTATAGATAATCCAACTGCTACCTACGCATGCTGTTACGGTTGTTTTACTGAGATGAGAGGTGACAAGTTAGGTGATAAGTTGTACCATACACCTTGTATTCTCTTACTTCATTTGAGAACTTTGGTGATAAAATTCCTTTTTTTTAATAGTTGGTAAAATAGTGCCTATTTACCTTAATGCTATTAGAGAAGGCCTCAAAGATGCCAACATTCTTGGTGCTGAGTTGCAAGTTTACGGAGCCCTCCATGGTGAGGGACAGGCCCTCGTGTCGTACATCACTGTTGCTCTCCACCACTGCCACACCCGCTATAGTCTCCTAAAACAGTAAACAATTCTCAGCAACATTAACTTAATCCCATATGAATCTAAAAATCACAATTTTGAATTTTTGAACTATAATATTTAGGAAGACAACTATAGGGCTAGAAATAGGGACCTATTAGTTTAAACAGGTTTGAGACTGGTTAAAGTAGACTCATCCTTCATGGGGTACTGTTTAAAATGTTACATTAAAATTCCTTCCCACATACTCCAACTGAATGAAACAAAATTTAAATCTTGTACTAAACTCACACTATGTAGCCAAGCATATTATAAGTTAGGATTATATTGCTGACAAAAATGCTTGGCTCAATGCTGGTCCTGCTCCACTGGGGCGCATAAACTAATTAGCATTCGGAAACATTGTTGGAACTGCTGAACATTGGAAAAAACTATCTTTGCATTGTATAAATTCAATTTCTTAGTATTGTATAATTGCATAGCACACGTGTGAGCACTATGTACAGACGCCAGCAGGTCAAGCTACCCGAAACTGTCAAATTTTCCCAATCAATCTTGAACCTTAATGCTTTAACGATAAAGTTGATCATCTATTAAAGAAATTTGACAGATTGTAGTAGCTTGATGTGCTGGCGTCTGTACTTTCTATAAAGCTACCATTTACTGGGTATGTCTTTCTTTGACTTGAATGTGCCCTGGCGCCAAGTAGGTATGTCATGCTCACAATAATGTGTCGCTGGTGGTGGCGTGTGTGTTTGATCATTAAGTTCCCTTCAAAATGGTTGAGCTGAATCGAGCTGATCCATACGTCACGTTCGTGAACTATAGAGAAGAATATTCCACTATGAAGTTAGGTATTACCGATGTGTGCTGGAAACAAATGTTTACAAAATAGAAGAACGTGCATAACTTACTCCCTCATGATAAACTTTGCTGGCTCTTTTTAGAATAATTACTGTTGAAATCGAAGACATTCTGAAAGAGAGAAATACTTGGCTTTTTTTATAGAAAAAATAGAGCTATTGTATACGAATCCTCACAGTAATCAAAACTTAATTAAATCAATAACATTTATATCATTTTTGCTCTGTTGATGACACCTAACTAATAACACCACATTACACTGACGTAGGTATTCAGACGTATCGTTAGTGCACCACACCACAAAAACAAACCCATAGAGTAAAGTAATATATTGACAAACCCATTTAGGCCATATTTTGACATGACTGACAACTGACAGTGAGAATGACATTGACACCGGATCACATTGGACCACATTGGACACATTTTTAGGCAATTCCCAAGTAGCACATTAGCGATGAATTAGGTCATAAACAAGCGACATTACAGTCTACAGCTTTTATGCAGATGTACTAAAGGATAGGACGAGTCTTTAGACTGTATTAAGGAAAGATTATACACTATTAAACAGCATAGCTGACTAATGACTTTATGATGGCGAAAAAGTATACTAAAAGCATTTAAGTAGAATTTGAAAATAATCTAATCCAGCTTTTGGCTGCATGTGATACTACTGGCTGGTTTACAAGTCCAAAGCTTATTAACGACTGCTTAATACGAAAAATTCACTTCTCTTGTAACGGTGCGGACTGCATTAAAGTATCGAATAATGCCACTGGCTTTTAATTGGTGTACACTAATTCTATTCTAATTCTACTTCAACGAGTATGTTAATGGCTGATTAAAAGTGGATATGTAGTCTCTACAAATGCCGTTACATTTATAAGAGAATCATTAATTCACTCTGAGTTGTAAATTGGAGTAGGTGTACTCCATCCTAATGCCAATGCATAAAGTGTAGCTGACAGCTATTTTACAGCTTTCGGCGTTATTTAAGAGTAAATCTAGATTATTGGTGTTTAAATTACGTCAGATTTGATTTTTTTTGCATAACGTGTGACGCGACTTCAAGAGTTACTACGTATATTTTAATACACTTTAAATAAAAAATGAACAACTTAAAATCATGGAATAAAAGAAAAAGAACTGGTGGAGTAAAAAGACAACTGTCAAAAGAATACGCTAAGGCTTCTATGAACTAATTGCAAAGGAGCAGTGCTGATGCAGTTGATATTTATACGCCAGTGACGTTAACGCATAGTGAGGGTTCCGCACAAAAAGATTTTGATCAAAATATTGATGCTTAAAATAATGATGCAGTTGATGTTTACAAGCCAGTGTCGTTTTCGTATAGTGAGGGTTCTGGACAAACAGACTGATCAAAATATTGATGTGTTAGCAAAAAATGCTTTAACTCATTTTATGTTTTTATATTGTGCCATTACAATTTGTTTAAGTGATAACTATAATCCATTATTACCACTGTCAGAAGAGCTGCTTCAATACTTTGTAGAGCATTACAAGGATGTTTATGGTGCAGATTACGTGACCAGCAATGTGCATAATCTACTTTATGTCACTGATGAGGTTCAATTAAGATTTGGGTCACTTTAAACATTCAGTGCCTATCCTTTTGAAAATAAATTGCATTTGATTAAAATAATTGTAATTAATTATGGAAATAGTTTTTTTGAAATAATATTATTTCAAGTAAAGTGTATGTAATTCTGTTGAGCCTTATACAATCTTAATAAGGATAATAAGAAAAATAAAAATCGTTTTATACATTTGTACGTACTGTTTTTTAATCAATATGAAATATAATTTATGCTATATAATAAATGCTACTTTTCATAATCTGAATTATTTTTTAATCACAGCCACCAGATTTGGTATCGATATTAAAATAAAAAACCTTATGCCATTATTAGTCTTAACACAAAAAACTAAATAGGCCAGCACAACTCTGCTGATGGATACTACCTCAACTTTGTTTGTATGGTGATCACATCATTATATGAAATATTTTCTTTTTTGGAAATAACATAATTAAGAAAATAAATGTTACTTTTTATAATCTGAATTATTTTTGAATCACTAACACCGGATTAGGTACGCTATTAGGTACCTATAATAAAATAGTCTCAGTCATTATTATATTTAGCCTTGACACAAAATAATATATGCTATCACAGCATGGTACAGCATAAGGTTCAAAATTAATTGGGGAAATTTGACGGTTTCGGGTAGGTTGATGTGCTGGCGTCTGTACATCAATTTAGTAAGGCAATTGCGAAAAGTTTGAAATAAAAAACGTCATATACAAAATAGTACAGAAACAAGATACTTTTGTTGATATACACACCGGTAAACTACTTATACATATAAAATTGAGAAAAATCTTATAATAAGTCTACATTTCCGATAATTTGATCTTGAACATCTGAGTTTGATACAATATCGCTTTCGGGTTCTTGATTATTATTTTCAAAGATTTTCTCACCGATCGCTTCTTTAATTTCATCTCCGACGGTTTCCTTCACGTCTGCTGTTTTTGTTCGTTTGTTAATGTTACTTGAATCTTTGCGTGTGCGTTTTGTGGAAGTTCTTAGGTTATTAATTTCTAATCTTTTCCCTGAATTTTTCAACACTGTCTTGCAAAACTTTTTCAACGATTTAGATTATTTTAAACTGCATTATTGTTCCTGAAAACAATATTAATGTAATTAGCAAAGTACCTGTAGTGTATTTACTGTATTTCCAAAGAGCTATTGACTGTTGAGCGAGCCAAGCCGTCTCTTAATGTGTTATTTAAAAAACTTAAATCATATCTTTTGGGCCTGCAAGGGTATTTCGAAAGTTAAACATTGTACATAATGAAATGGTTTTCTGTCGAGATTTCTTTATCCCTGAAAACCTATTGTATGCTCTCTCTTTATACCAATACACAGTAAGAAAGCTAATTAAAATCCTTTGTCCAGCCAGCATAATGCTATAAGCTGGTACATAGACTTGGCAACACCACTGTTACAGTAAATAACTTTTCAAAAGCATTAATGGAGAATTTGTGCTGATTATCAATGGACGCCATTTTAGCATTACAAAAACGATTTGTTGCTAAATATCTAGATGATTTTTTTATAGATTTTAAGGATATTTGATAGCTTTTAATTCAAACAATATCTTTTCCACTTATTTCCTAATGGGACACAATAAGTTAGAAAGCAATAATTTGAGTGATAAATTTATTAAGTATTCGTACATCATTTATCTTGTAAAATATTTTCGTTAAAGCGATATTATTCTGATGGCGCGTGAAATATTTGATGTAATTACCTATACACATTTACAGTAAAATGGTACTCGCAACTCAATTTACATACAAGGACACTGAAAATCAACGTGAAAACTATTAAAAATATCTTACCTTAAATATTGTCCGCCCGCCCATTTTAACAAATAATAACTGTCGTCTGTCACAAATACACAAAATAAATATTTAAAAAAAATTTTTTGGTTATTTATATTTTAATAAAAGCTGTTGCCAAGCCTCAAAACATCTAAAAGCTGTTAAAGAGAATTAAAGAAGCTGAATCCTAGGCTGCAATGACTGTTGTATAGCTGTATAAGCCAATGTACAGGCTTTGTACAGCAGTTTCAATGATTATACTGCCGTTAACCAGCCACTGTAATGCTCAAGACTGGTTAATTTGGGGCCCAAATTAGAATTACAAAGGTTGCATAGCTAACTACACAGCCCTTATGCAGGAAACTAAAACAGCCTTGAGTAGTCACAAATTCTATAATCAAGTCACTATGCGGCTGTCATGTGCTACTTGGGTTCCCAATTCCATATCGAACTCGGAGTTTCTCTGCCTACGGCCAGATTCCATAGATTTATTTATCGTTGTTAAACCTTAGTATTCTAGTCATTTAATTTAGTATCTAGTGTAAAAAGAGATATAGATATATATATGATTATTTTGCTTATTTTTTTTTTTCATGTACATATCATTATTTTAAATTTTAGCTTATATAATGTAAATACTTAATTCCTATTTAAATAAAATTTATTAAACTAGTGTAAATAGTTAGTTGTTAAATATTGTAAATGTTTTACTGTGATTACATTAATAAAAAAATAAGTTTTTTTTTTTGTGTGTAATGCAATAATAAGAAAATAAATAAATGTTAGGCTTAATCGTCTGAGATTGCACCGTCCCCAAGTAACAAAGATGTTTATGTGTTTTTCTTTATAAAAGAGTAAAACTTTAAATTTATACGCAAAATTCGAACGATTTTTTTACAAAGACTTGGATTCAGTTCGTCATAATATCTATTACAATTTGAATTTTTGTAGCCTTTCAAGCAAGCAATAATCGAAAACAAAGTAATAAAATAAAAATACTTTTTTTTTACTTGAAACACTTGGTCTGTCAACCTGTTTTCCTGCCTGTGCACAACTGTCATACTGTTTGTTTACTTCGGAATTGAACAAAATAATAATATTCTGCACACGATGTGATGCGTTATGTCAATGGAATAAAGCATATAATACGATTGACATCATTTTTCCTAAAGTTCAATTTGGGCAGCGATCACAGAAACTCGATTTCTCTGACATGCGCAGCGGGAAAATAAAGTCAAATCAAATGGAATCAGTTGAAAAGTAATGTTCGCTTGTGGCGGCCGGCTGCCAGACGTCTTGTAATAATAAATTTACGATTTTTATTTATTTTGTTACGTTTCTAAATATTTAATCGTGTTGTTCTGGTTATATTGTGCGTTTGTATATCGGCTGTACAGTTTTGGTTTACTACGGAATCTACTCGAACAGGTGATGCCGATAAGGGCTCTCCGAATGGATCGATATCGGTGACTTTGAGCTTGGACGAAAAATTACGCAAAGAAAGGGGTTGTTCTAAGATGGAGAAGTCGGCTCGGCCGCGGACGGCTCTCAACGAGTGCGTGAAGGTGGTGGTGCGATGTCGACCGCTCTCTGAGAAAGAGAAGAACGAGGGCTTCGAGGAGGTGAGGAGCAGTAGATATTGTTTATGTCGGGCGCCAGGCTGCGCAGTCGGGCTGAGTCGCCTGCGCTCGGCGACGGAACCTACGGGAAGTGTTCTGTTTGTGTTTTATGTTTTCAAAATACAAGCACCACGCGATTTTGTTGAGCAAACTTGTGAGCGATGTTGTCCAACATGAAGTGTGTTCATAGGTTATTAGGCAGTTGTTACAGTCGTATCGAGCTGATAACTCGTAGTTGAAGAAAGGGGACAAGCGTGAATCAGGTGCGTGGGCCCGCATTCCTTGCAAAATTTACGCCTATGCAAACATGAAGTACTAAATCTCGACAGTTACAATCCCTTGCACAATGGAGCTCATTAATAAATTAGATACCAACTACTTAACACAATGTAATGATTACAATAATCAGTAGGCCAGGTTGTGGTGCAGTGTCAGTACTGTTCAGTTACATATTAATTATCTTCTACCTTCATAAATACACACAAATAACATTGTAAACATTGGTGGAATACTAATGAGCCAATCTTTTACCAGAACTGAATCTTTCACCCATGACCATAGATGAAAGCCTTATCACATGTAGAATGATTATATATTTTTGAATGAATTTTAAATGGTACAGTAAAGTTTAGCCTTTTTATTTTTGTGTTAATTAGTATATTAGATTAAAGTTTATTATCCTATAAACAATAATAAACCTGGAATAAAATATTACTTAAATCCTCAAAGATAAATAAAGCAATACATATAATGTAAGTCTCAACAATATTCATATCTATAAGTAAGCAATGGCAATGCTCTCTCTACAAATTGTAATGTTTCATCCTTTGCTTCTGACCAAGATTTGAATGAAACAGTTGCTTCAGTACATAATATATTCAGCAGGTTGTGTAGCATACTATGACAGCGGCATGTTTGCATCCACTTAGCACAGTGATACAAATATTAGTTAACTTCCTAGTCGGTGGAGCAAGCAGGCACCCTCTTACACTTGAAGGTGCTTGAGTAGGCTCAGCTCTGAATCATCGTACATGCATTGTGAATCATGCCCACAAGATAATGAATGTTGATTGTAAACAATGCACTTAATAGGAAGAAGGCAGCTTATCTGAGATGTTTTTTCAGTTTGTAACATATCTTTTATCTACACTTTTAATTGCTACACTTGCAAAAATGAAATACTTCCTATATTGTATATAGTAGAATAAGTTTTTAAGGTAATAATTGAGTTTATTATGGGCCATGAGTGGCTTATTCAAAGGAAACACTTGCGTGTTCTCAGAATAAATCCAATGAAATTCACCAGAATATAATGAAGCATGAAAAGTTTCAGGAATCATTGCAGGTGTTGATACATATATTACTATTAAGTTGAGTTTACCTGTATTAAATAGCTGTACAGGATATCATTTTTTTAAATATGCTGCTATAAATAAAATAAAGCAGCAAAATAATATACTCGTATATAGTTTTTGTTCAAATTCACATTCGGAAAGAATGCTGGAATGTTGCTCAAATATTTGATAATACCTAGTCTAAACTTGCAGTTCGTTTTAGATTTTGATTTTTGACTTATGTTGCCACCCATCATAACAATAACAAATCATTAGAGACCAAATCATTGTCTTCCGAGATATTGACGACTTTAATAAACATGTGCATGTGAATGTGTACTTTCGTCGCACTTGCAGACATAAATGAATACATAAGTGTCATAATTATGCTCCGGCGACCTCGAACAGGTTCCACTAAGTAGGTTTAATTACGTAAACGTGATCCAGCAGCACATCGCTAACTGAAGCGTCTCCTGTCTCGAAGACAAAGGCGGCCGGCTCGTCCCGCGAGCTGCCTGCCTTTTCTGCACTTCGCATCACTAGTCGGTAATTAACTCCATTGATTGAGTCGGTTTCCTTGTGTGTCCGAGATTTGCGATGGTAATTAAGTAGGTAGTAAATGTGTACGAAGGCTTCCGAGACTACTAAGATCTTATTTGCCTACATATAATTAAAATGCGTGTAGTTTTCTATGACTAGATAATAAAAGTCGTGGCGCCTTGTAGATGAGCTATGATAATACGCTGCGCCAACTGCGTGCGTGTGTAACATAATTCAGCCTGTACACACGAGTATGTACTACAGCTAAACACTAGGCCTCCCAGTTCCGCGCTAATTCAAAGCCATATACATAGCAAGCAGCGCCCTTTGCTGCGTTAGCTGATTTATTGTTTCCACACTCCAAAGGTCAAGGACCTAAAGGTGATTCCTAGCGGCCCAACATTCAACGACCATCATGTTCCTAATTTTATTTAACAGAATGGCCAGTCGTCTGCCAATTTCGTGTTGCTTAGCAGTTTCTAGCTATGTCGATAGATCTGGTTCTTCTCCGGATATTATCCGCAACCCATACACTGACTCCAACTATCTGTGTTCATGTTTCAACCAGCAGCATTGATCAGGACTTTCCACGATGTAGAAATAAAACGTCTTTCGTCCCACTTGTCACAATCTTTATAATTGCTGCAGCCTAACATTGTTTAAATGAATCAAAAGTATCGCAATGTGTTGACCCTTGCGTATGTAGGTGACTAGGTGAGCGGTAATGTCCATACGTAGCTGTGCCATATTAGGCGCAGATCATCTGGAGCGCGCGCCGGCTTTCTGCCCGCGGTGACAACGCGCGCTGCATTGTACTTATGGGCCTGTACTACCTCAGATTTCGAAAATTGTCTTAGCATTAGTGGCTGTAGTTTCAACAATACTGCAGTATTCACTTTGTAATTAATATACAATAAAGATGAGGACTACTGCGAGGTGTTGTCTGTTGCGAAAACACGATTGCATACAATTTTCTCGATACAAAGAAACCTCAGTTACCTCTAAACCGTATGTACACACGGCTACACATACAGCTATACATTTCCAGTTTTAGCTGACCTCGCATTGTATAGGTTTTTCGTACAATCAGAAGTCAGCTTATACTGGTTATGTATAGCTTGATGTGTAGCCGTGCGTACAATAAAAGAAGAATAATAATGAATGATAATTTTCAAATTAGGTCATGAAACTTCTAATCGAACTATGCAAGCAGTGTCATCTGTTCGTTTTTATTTTTTAATCGTTACATTTAACGTCAAAAGATGAGATTGGAAATATCAAGCTTTTTAACCACTCATACCTAATCGCTCTGCCGCCCGGCCCCCGACAGGACCCCGATTCAGTAATTTTCACTTCGGCTATCAGACGGGGAACCCGTGTCACTTCGCTTGCGCTCAAAAAACCCGATTGACAACGTTTTATGTTCTGAAGAAATTATATAATTTTTGATGTAAAAATAAAGCACCCTTATTTTTATATTTTCCAAATTTTGTAATTTTCTTTTATAAAATCTTTGAAATGGTTCAAAATCGTAATCTCACGTCAATGTCAAAACATTGTCAAAGATTTAGGGAGGTAAACGTACGCACGGCTACACATCAAGCTATACAAAACCAGTATAAGCTGCCTTCTGATTGTACGAAAAACCTATACAATGCGAGGTCAGCTAAAACTGGAATTGCATAGCTTGATGTGTAGCCGTGTGTACCTATTTTAGACAGTTCCCAAATTTTTATGGTGTTTTCAATATATTCAGCAAATTTTTTTTTTATAAATATTTGAGATAGGTTTGTGGCAATGGAAATATATTTCAATTACCACAAATGTATAGTTACAGGTGGATTTTTTGAAGGGAAGCAGTAAGGGTAGGCGCCTAAACCATTGTAAAATAATAAGTACAGGCTGTAAAAAGCTCATAGCCGTCGTACATCAAACTAAGTAACATTGCACAAAAGTAATTCCTGGGAATCGACTTTTATTTTTGGTGTGAAAATAAAAGTCGATTCCCTGAGCCTGTTTGCGCACTACCACAAACACGCTCCGTAACTCATAAAAGGCAGGACTCACTGATTGAAGATCTTAGTCTTTAGGCTCTGTGAAATACTTAAAGAGAAGACTCGATGAAGCTCCCTAAACGCTGCCCAGCCCAGCTGAATTCTTTTGTTAACCTCTTAAAGTTGTCCTTACCGTAGTTTTCCATAGGTAAAAGTATTCGGACAACCTTGAAAGCATTAACCTGGGTTTTGTCCAAGTTCATGCGGAGACCAATTCGTATGAATCAACTAGGCTATACAGCATCTGCTGCAAGTCATGCAGCGATTCAGCCGCTATGATAATGTCATCTGCAAATATTAAGTGTGAGATGTACGCGCCGTTGATGTTAATACCGCGTCCTTTCCAGTTCAGCGTCTTAAAATACATCCTCCAATAATATTAGAGAACAATTTCAGGAAAAATTACGTCCCCTTCTCTCATCCCTTTACATGGATATGTTTAGTTTGCTGGTCTTGAGGTTGGACTGTCGTTGCCGCGTTTTCATGAAGACATCTCAGCACTTGGATGTATCGCCAATGGAATTGGCATCAATGCAGCGACTCTAAAACAGACCAGGTCTCGATAGAGTCAAAAGTACTTATATGTAGTAGTACATATCTATTTGAGAGTTGTCACCTGATCGACCAAATTTGAGAGTTGTTATAACTCTATATTAGATCTCTTCATTATCCTATTTTTTGTTGGACATCTGTACGTAGGTTACCTTGGTAAATTAGTTAAATTATTCATTAGTACATTATAAATTGTTAATTTAATTACCAATGAATAATTTAACTTTCAATATATTTCCATTTTATTCTATACAGAAGAAGTCGATTTCGTATAATAATATAATCATAATTTAATAATTTATTACCAAGCCTACGTCCATGAACAGTCTAGTTCACCCTAACTGAATCAGTTTGACAGTGCGAGCGGGATAGAAGGATACATAGCGCGGGGAAGTGGGGGCAAAATATGAATTTCAGCTGAGCTATTACGAGCCCTTAACACTTTAATATTATCTTACTTTGGATGTAGGTATACCCTAATGAATCAAAACGACAATAATACTTGTAGAAAGGCCTGGTTTGCCCTTTTTTTCGGGGTTTGATGATGTTATTTCTCGCTACAAACGAACAATTGTTTTTTTACGACAAGGCTCACTAAAAAATGTCAAATTACATTGAATTCAAGTTTAATTACACGTGACGTGTCCGCGTAACTACAAACATACCACGGTCCACGCTCAGCACATCTCAGTCGCCAGAAATAAATTCTCTGTACTTTGTAAATATTTTTTTCTATAAATTGTAACGGCACCGCTGACGAATCGCCAAACAATTTGCCTTTCGAGACTCGGGAAAATTAAGTAGCGAAATAAAAACGCTACAAAAAGGTGTATCTCACGTATCTACAGATTGAAGTTTGGTAGGTAATATCTTTTTTGGAGCGATCCTCTTTTCGACATTGTGTATTAGACGGCGAAGTGGCAAACACTAGTTTTTGCTGCGGTGAAACCTAAGCAGCGGTTAGCGGTGTCTGTATTGCTGCACCAACAATACATTTTGGTCGCAATTCGGAAATTTAACAGCTTTGAAATCGACCTTGGAAGCAACGAGATTAATGATCAATTTGGATAGAGCTTGCGCAATAATTGCCTGTTCAATTAGGTGCATTATGTTACGAAAATGTTATTTTCCAGCGCGGTTGGCGCGTGCTATTGAAGATGCAGTTTCGGCAACCCGGCCATAGAGATTGCAATCTACTACTTTATTATATTTTACGATGTTTTATGCGTGCAGTGTTGTGCTACTGACAGCTTCGTAGTGATCACACTTCGTAATAGAGTATAGGCATGGAGCTTAGTAGACCGAGATCGTTGAGATAAGTTCGCCATGAATTTATGTATTTTATTAAATCAAACTCAAACTATTTATTTCAACTAAACCAATTACAGGCACTTTTGAATTGTCAAGGGTTGGTCAGTTAAAAAGATGAAGCTAGTTGCCCATTTCAAAGCGTAGTAGGTACCTATGGAGAAGAACGGGCAAGAAACTCCATGGACACTCTTTTAAATCACAATAATATGGTTACAAAGTATTGGTTACATCATTCATCTTAAAAATCATGCATATGAGAACGATGCAGAACGTTAAAAGCGTCCGTAATGAAAAGATAAAAAACAATTCAAATATTAAATTTTAATTTATTAAAATAAGCCATGGCAGCAAAGAGTTGACCAGTCCATACTGACGGCGCCCGTTCACGAACATAACGCATAGATTAGTACCATTCAGCTCAACCATTTTGAAGGGAGCTAAATGATCCAACAAATGCGTCACCATCAGCGAGACATTAGAGTGAGCATGACATACTCTCAGCCGCCAAGGCACATTCGAGTCAATGAAAGACATACCCAGTAAATGGTAGCTTTATAGTATGTACATAGTACTCACTATAAAGCTACCATTTAATCCACCCATCCATTTAAAACCAAATAAATTAAGTCGAACGTTTATTTCAAATAGGCACTCTTGAACGCAAATACAATAGATCCGTCTATTTTGTGCCAGGCCCACATTATGAAATTAGCTCACGCAGTTTCAGTAAACCTTTAAAATTGATTCGAAAAAACTGTTATCTGGTGAAATCCCCGTGTAGGATCCGTCTATCCCAATTCGATAGGGGTACTTACAATACCACTGAAGTAATGTTACGAAATCGCACAGATATAATTTCCAGCGGTCTGAAAGCGTGCGGAGCGGCGCGGGCGCAGCGCACTGCCCGTGAAAAGCGACATTCTATTTGATTTCCTGCTGCGCCTGCGATGCGAGTGCGACGCACTTGTCGTATGATTCCTTTCAAGATTCCGTGAATATTTATGATTTAAGATGCTTCACTGTTACCTTTCAGTTACTTTAGTGGTTAGTGTCGTCGCTGATCGAGACATTTTGAAGGTAGAGGAAGCACGGCTCGGTCTAAATTGACATTTGACATGCTTCAGTACAGTTGGTCGGTACTGAATTAAGGAAACTGTTTTGTTCTTGAAACAGTGAACGTTTAACCTTCAGTCAGTTCAGGGTCTTCAGCCACTTCTAAATATAGCATTTGTATTGTCCTTCGTCATTCCCTTGATAGGTACCTATATTTTTCTAAACCATGAAATAAGATGAATGGTAAAAGCATTACCTAAATGAGCTCAATCACTGCAATTTGCATAACAGTATGTATGTAGTAAGTACGTCTGTAATGGATGTTTACAATTGTGAAACAAAATTTACGCAACGCAGTGTGTAAACGTTCATCAGATGCTGAGAAAAAGAGATAAACGATACTTTTGTGCCCCGAACCACATTCGGAAAATTAATAGGTGTAGGAGTATCGGATTGAAGTCTGGCACATTGTCAAGTGGAATCTCTCATGAAAGTATTGTTTGTACGGTTTTTAGCAGACCGGCTAGATACGAGTGCAGCGCTTACGTTATGTAATAGATAAACGAGTACAATAATATAATATACCTCCGCTAAACACTGGAGAAATCTCGTCTTAAACTACAACTTCGCGACAGATAACAAAACCTAACTGTGTGTCCTTTACTTCGACGACATTTATGAGCCAAGGTTGATTTTGACAGCATAAATGTTACCTTCGGGACAACTTACGCTGCGAACCACAAGCGCCATCTTCGTTTCGTCGAGTTTAGTACTTGGCCTAAGATTCTACGCTACATTTAGTGCCTAACGTCTTTAGCAACCTTCGATACTATTGTAAGCTTTTCTCAAGCAGGTGTTTCAAATTGTATAGGTGAAGAAGACCCGTGCGGAACAGACGTGGTACGAGCGGCTGTCCACGAAGACGCCTGTGGACAAAAAAAAGTTTGATGCCCGTTTACAGGTACGCCCGGTGGTGAGGTGGTGACAGACATCACTAACACCTCGGCGGATTGGATCACAACGCACTAACACGGTGTGGTCGCATTGTCGCAACTAGCAGCTCATTGCCCCAATATTATTGTAGCGTACAAAAAGTTCCAGCAGTTTTTATCGAAGAATTTGTGATTGTGCAACTTAATGCTGCTGTGGTACACTGAATTCAGTTTCAGTTGATTGTTTTTGTATGATTTGTCATCATTCCAAAATTCGGCAATCTAAAAAAATCCTTTAACACTGTGACGACATGGCGATTCGAACGAACCCAAAAGTAGGTACATCACTAATCGGCTTATGGTATTTTGATAGGAGGACTAATCTAGAATATATATACATATATAGTACATTAACATTTAAGATGGCTAAGTATAAGTACCTACGTACTATTAGTAGAAGTAGACAGTTGTTCACAAGGCGGTGGTGGTTGTTGATGTCGAGGCTTATTCATTACTTGAAGCAAACGTGCGCAGCCACAAATCAATACGTCGACGCTTTCATATAACACGCGGTAGGAAATGTACCCACTAATTTATGGTATTCGGCAGTTACGGCGCTCATGTTTTTTAAATAAGCATTATATGCCACGGAAGCTACTTTCAGCAATCGTACCCTCTTTGCATAATTTGGATATCATATGGGAAAGAAAAGTCGCGTGACCCAAAGATAAAAATTCCAAATGATTCCGATTTCAATTGATAATCTTTTCTGTATGGTTCCTTCATTTTTTACAAGACTCTCCGTCTTGTAAAAAATGACTAATAGGAATCAGGAACCATGGACACTGATAATACCAGCCATTCCAGTCAGTTTGCCAGAGGCATTGCGTCCCTGCCGGGCTATGAGTAGACTTTATATTTTTCAGTGGACATTCAGTTGTTGATGCGATGTCTAATGATACAAGAAGTGACTGTCTCGGTCATTTATCACATGCCTTGGAAACTACGGAGCGATAAACGTCTGACGTCTAGACACGCATCATTTACTTTAATAACTTCATCGTAAAGTAAATCGCTCTCTTCAAGTTTCCCACAACGTCCTCTGGTCGATAACATTCGACTGGGACTGTAGCAGGTGTATTTCTTACATTTATTTAAGTGTCACCTTTGTTCGGCGTCTCCTTTGTATCAGATTTTTGAATCGGAAATCGTTTCAACATTTTCTTGCTTGCCAACAAAAAGAGTAGCTAATGCGGAAGAAACTGTTCATGTAATTCAAGTGGGCTTTTTTTCTAACAACTAGAGGCTCGCGTAAAATTGCGCTCCCAGTCCTGTAGTTACAGGTTATTTACCTGCGCTTTGGAGATGGTGATGGCACGGAGTACGGAACAAATGAAGTGCTAATGATCTTGCGAATGCCATCACGCATTGCTTGGTCTCTTTGCCCGGTTATGAGCACTTCATTTGTCACGTACTTTGTGAAGTCCCTCAATAAACTGTTTCTGTAACATTATGTTGCTGTGCAGGTGGTGAAGGTATGGCCGGAGCGCGGCGCCGTGCAGGTGTACAACCCCAAGGGACAGGACAAGATGTTCACGTACGACGCCGCCTACGACGCCGGCGCCGACACGCAGACCATGTACGACGAGATGGTGAGTATACTGACCAGCCATTTACTTGTAGTGTAAGAGAGCCTGCTAATGATAATTTTTCGCATCAAACAGCTACCTGTCACGCGAAGATGAAGATGTCTGATGTGATAGCTGTCACAGACCAGTCTTTTAGTGTCTACTAAATGAATTGTATGTACCGCTTGACATCGTAGGCATTGCTCCAACTTCTTATGACAATAATTGCCGACTGACAATGTTTCAAAATCGATCGTCAGCCCGTTGATTTTTAAATGACAGAATATTATTATGGTAATGAGCTGAACAGAATATAATTATGTACGTACGTTGTATTGATCGTATGATGTATACGTTCTCAAGTTCTAGGCAAAACCAAGACTATTGCAATCGTTGAAGAGATCAACTGATCCAATGTAGGGATTCTAATCAAGATACATACTTGTACCGAAATTGTATGAAAGTGATAATAAAATGAAGTTGCATTATAAAAAAGGATATTATTATGCTATGATGCTTGACTCTCTATGATGATGATAACATAGGCTCTCTGACCAACTGTTTCTCAGTTTATTTTTTTCGGCCACAAAACAAAAACATTAGAAAGCCAACTCCATACAATTCATTGAAGCTACTCTACCTAACTAAGCTAGTAGAAGATAGCTGTTTGTCTGTAAAAACTACGGCTGAAAACACCGTCCTCTCTGTTACTTATCGGTTATTTGGGCAAGAACACTATTATGATGACAGAACTTTTTAGTTAATTGCCCGCGTCTATAGAGTGCGTAAACCGGTTAATAACAACTGGCAGGTTTTGACACAAGGATTAAAGTTAAATGTATAGTATTTCATAAATATTTCTGATCGCAATGAGCACTCGGTCGCTGTAACAAAGAGCTGCCCGCTCCAACCCGCCCCACATCAGCCAAGGTGAGGGTCACGACTCACGCGGTAACGAATTAACACGATTATTTAGACAAACACGCGATTAAACCAAACATTGAAACTATAGGTCAGCTATACAATTCTTCAAATTTGTACACGAAATAATTTCATCTCGAAGAAGTTCTGTACTTTTGACGCTGTGTTCTGATTTTGCAACTACTTCTTGCATTTTATTAAATATTTTATAGCGATTGGGAAGCACATAGCGTCCATTAATAATGTAGTGCGTGTCTAATACGATCACTCCGTGATTTAGTGCATTTATTTTCGTCTCGTACGTTTATGAGGTTTCATGAGGTTTCATCACTATAAATATTTTAAAATTATTATTCATCATAACTCCTGCATCTGCTTCAGAAACATTCGAATTTCGGTGCTTACAATCTTTGCTGTTGCTTTGTTGTTGTTTGGTGTTGCAATCTTTGTTGTTTGCTGTATCTGAACTAAAACATTACTTTGTTTGTTAAGCGTGCAGGCGCTATAAAATTACCTGAACAAAATAAAGAGTCTTAATTAATTTAATTAACAAATTATGTATAAATCTAGTCTAATCTAGTTTTAGTACAAAATGATTTATCTAGTGTTCACGTAGGAAGTGTGTCAGTTTCAGCGGAGCGTTGTATAATATATCGTAAACGTATGAATATCAGGAGAAATCTGTGTGTATGTCCGCGCGCGTCGCATTCCCCGCACTATACGCACGCCGCGCCGTCCGCCGGCCGCCGCTCAAGCATTGTTGCCAAAAATATTACACCAACTCACTCACACCGCACTAAGCAGACAAAGACAGAAGCTTCATTCTATGCTCTACCTGGTGTGGAACAAATCCATTCAACAATCACTACGATCGAGTTGATACTGATACGGATCAGTTTCAAACAGCCGATAGAAGTGCAGCGTATGCGAGGTTGTCGTTTTATTCGGCGTCTATGTGTCTGACGGTTCATGCATTACAGTAAAGCAATAATCTGGGGCTTCTGTACTTTGGTATTTTGTGTGCTCTGTTCTCGATGTGACACGAAGTTTTCGAAATGTTCAGCACACTGAACATTCCCGGGAATGTACTGTTTAATATATGAGCCGCAGAACATGTGAAAGACTGCGCGAAATTGTTGACCGATCACGTAATTTATTGATCCGTAACTTGCCGCGTATTGAAATTACGTATTTATTCGATAATTGCATGACGGTGACAGTGATTGATATGTCATCCAGGGCTTTTTTATGGAATTATTATCCAAATAGATTCTATGTAGTTGAGATCAATAACTCGATCAGCTAGCAGTAGCTGAATCGTCCATGTGAGCAAACACCTAATAAGCTAGTTTATCTTTAGAAGAACTACGCTTTGGGTAATCTCTACTACATTAAGGATTTCAAAATTGGATTGACATAAAAAAGACCATAGACAAAGAGTAATTTGAGGCAGTCGGGTGATGCTAATCATATACTAGCGTGCGGCGGCGTCGGCGGCGACGGCTCGAGTCCAAATTGAGCAGTTCTTGACAATGCATAATGGTGGCACGCGACAACGAACTGTACCGCGTGTGGGACGCCGAGGAGCTTCACCTCTCCGGACATTAGTACTTGGCGCACTGGGATTCATGCACGAAATAGACAGTTACCTGAAATTGCATGATTCATGACTTCAACAAAGACAATCATCAATTGAAACGGCTTGCCTGTCGGTAAGTAGCGTCTGAAGTCAAATGACACGTCGTGGTAAAATGATTAGCCTGTCACCAAGGACATTCTTACCTCCTCCTCACGATGTTTTCCTTCATCGTTTTGAGAGCAGCAGTGATGAAATAATTTACACAAAGTAAAACGCCTGGCTGGGTTCGAACCTACGACCTACAACTCGGTAAGTCGCGGCCGTTACCACTGGGCCACCACTGCTCTCAGTTTTATAATCACACATATGTACTTAATGTTTCAATTATTTCAAGCTTTCTCACGATAATATAAGAGCCAAAAGAGGGTTTTTTTTTTCGTGCGGAGCCTTAAAACAAGTGCTCCCTTGGCTCATTCATATTAGTGAACCCGTCCCGGTGACGTGTCAGTTCGCCTCAACGCTGATTGGTCGTCGCGGGGTTATAAATGTTGTCCAGCTGATCGCTTGGCAGCGCCAGCGCTCTTGAGCTTGACTTTGAAATTTTACGATCTTGTTCACGACACGATACGTAACTCTACGTAGAGTGTAGACTGGCGCTAACGCGTTTAATATTCTCCCGTGCAACTGTTAGTGATTATTTGCTAATGGAGGCGGAAATCATTTGGCTACATATTCAGAGTTTCTGAAAAGAATAGCGCTGCAATACTAATGTATCGGTATATAATCTCAATGTCAATTATCGCGTATCTACTACTGAATAGTTCGCAAGTGCTCGAACGCGGAAGGTACCATCTCGCTCCGTGCATCCTACGCGAGCTTGTGGTTCGTTCCACTTTCAATGCGTCGCCTTGACGTGATCGAAGGTCCCTCCAATGTTAGAAGTTTTCTTCAAAATGCTGTGATTCAACCGCGGTGTAGGTGGCTGTGTACAACACTAACCTCGACGCGTCAATATGGGCGGTTGTTTTGTGTTAGCGATTAAAAAATCCATTGTATTACCACTAGAATAGGAAATAAATAACAGATAGAGCGCGTGCAGACGCGGTGAGTCCTCAAAGCTGTTGTAAAAACAAGAACAATCACATGTATTATATACTGTCATGTCAAAATGCTCAAGAGTTCGCAAGACATTATGTTCCGCGTTTGTCTTTATGTTCGTGCCATAATTCAGCGCCGTTTACTAACATGAAACGCTTTTATGGCAAACTACTTGCTAAAAGTTATTTTATTACAGTTAAACTACAATGTGTGTCCCTGACATCATGTATACGTACAGAGCCAGTTAAGATACAGCCTCCGATAGAGCACGCTCTTAGTTAGATATGCGGTAAATGTAACATTAATTGTTGATTATTTGCGCTTACGTGTTAACAATTGTAGCGTGAAAATAGATATTGTTGAGCGATCGCCTTTTATCCGCGCGTGCGCCGACATTTGTTCGAATAATGTTGTGTACTAACTGTGCGCAGTGTCAACTGCGGCTACAATGTAGAAAGTACAGAAGGTCTATTCACACAGGCGCTCACTAAATAGGGCGCTTTCAGGACGAGAACGTTGACTTTGTCGAAATCTAAAAAATGTTGTTATTCCATAACGTTAACTTTTATCAGTTTTTTACAAAGCAAAGAAACCATTACATAATAAAACGATGTTTCAGTTCAGTGTCTATGTATGTATGCGAGCTGGTGTCGCACGTTACTCTGTAGAACGTGTGTACCTCCTGTAGATATGTATGCGGCGGCACGCGCGACCAAGGCTAGCAGTATGTGCGCAAAGCTCACAGTGACGTAACGCTTCACAACATCGGATCGACATTTTCAGAACGATGATGTGTTTGCAGTTATCGACGACCATAAAATTATATTTATCTCAATGAAATCATCGTGATACGGACGTTTGCGCTGTATCAAATGCAATCGATTACTGATTACTGTATAGCGGTATCTACAACGCCACATGCGAACAACGTGTCATACTGACGTCACGCAAATCCTGCATCTCGCAAGCAGAGTCTACCGCGCAATTAGCATAGATACAATTTCTTAACATCAATCGTTGACCAATTGTCCGCCAAACGCAACACCCGTCTGGTCGGAGGATCCTCCCTTTTCTATAGAGGATGAGTGAACTTTACACCCTGTTCATCATACCTCTAAACTGATGACCTCGACGTGATGAACGTCAGCGCAGCCTTCGTGCAAAATACTTCAGCGTGACGTCATCATCATCACTCCCGCAAGCTTTAGCGGAGAGTCACCCAGCCAGCCAGCATCCACGGCTTCAACGGGTATCCTGACCACAAGCATGCAGCGTCCGCGCATACCTGGTCATCACCCCTCAGCGTCATCAGCAACATCGGCACAGCACACTGCACTTTCGGCCGGTCAACAAGAAGAGCTCCCTCTCCTGGTCGACGCAGCAGCCAGCCTCAACCCGGCGCTGTACGACATCCGACGCACTGGAGTATAACGCAGCGCTACCCCGACTCACTGGGGACATCTCCGCAGACAGTTCCGACTCACCGTGAACTACGCGACAACCGGTTCCGACTCACTGGAACCTCAGCTGGCCTGGCAAGCATCGCAAGATACAAGACTTAGCCCACTATCGACCTCCGGTCTCCGGAGGGGAGTGATGTAGCCGTATCTACAACGCCACATGCGAACAACGCGTCATACTGACGTCACGCAAATCCTGCATCTCGCAAGCAGAGTTTACCGCGCAATTTACATAGATAAAATTTCCCAACATCAATCGTTGGGCATTTGCCCGCCAGACGCAACACCCGTCTGGTCGGAAGATCCTCCCTTTTCTATAGAGGATGAGTGAACTTTACACCCTGTTCATCATACCTCTAAAACTGTAAAAGACAATGACCAAAAGTCGTACTAAAAAGTCTCATGCATCAAGATCAAAATATTATAGTAATTATTTTCATATTTTTTACGACATTACGCGTCGGGGATTTGATTTTTGAACAGGGATTTTAATTTAAAGTAAAAAAGTGTTGATATTGCTATTTTCTCTTTACATGACGGTCCGTTTTAAATGATATGATTAAAATAACCTTGAATTTTGAAAGAGTCATGATCACGTCTTTCAAAAATCATGTAAAAAATTATACTTTGCCGATTCCACATTAATTAAAAATAACTAAAAAAAATAGAATAGAATTTTTATTTAAACGATTATCATTTTTTAGAGCAATAATGGCCGTTCTTGTATGACAACTAGGTACAGACGCCAGCACATCAAGTTACTACAATATGTCAAATTTCTTTAATAGATTTTTAACTTTATCGCTAAAGCATTAAGGTTCAAGGTTGATTGGGAAAATTTGACAGTTTCGGGTAGCTTGACCTGCTGGCGTCTGTACATACTTTATTTTGTTTGACAGGTTATTTCGATTTATTTGAAAATCTCCGAAATCTCCGGGTTTTGTTTACAAAAAGAACTTTTATAGGAGTTAATATGATAAGTGTAATCTATAAAAAACAAATTTTGACTTTGATGCAGCATGGTACGGGATTCCATACATCCACGAGCATTGTCCTTTCATTATGCGCTTTGTTTTATGTATGGTTTGTTTTTTCATTATTTATTAAGAAAGAACTGCATTATTCTCTGAGGTGTTTGTAATGTTTTGACGTTTTCCGCTGATGAACATTAAGGAAATGAAAGTGCTCATTTACAGAGATCAAAAACCTGCATCACATAAAATAAATTTAACATCAATTTACGGATATATTCGCTATATTTTATGAAAAATTATAACTGAGCACACATTTTTAGGGCTTTCACTAAACGATAAAAACTTAATAGGCATAAATTCTGGTTTTGGGTCATCTGTGAAGAGACATCGTGTATTCGTCGGCGGACTGTGCCACTGTGCGTGCGACACACATACCTATAAACTAGCCCTCCCAAGTCCCAGGGGAATGAATCCCTCCGACGAAACTTTCCAAACTATTTTTCACTAAATAACCCCGTACATCTAGCTTTAGGAAGCTCGGCTCCTTAAACTTGGGGTTTGGGTAAAGTGTAGATTTCCTGGTAAAAAACATTTTAGTTGTTGATTTAGTTAGATATAAGTGAGTACCGTCATTTGGCAAAAAGGGAGCACTATAACTTCAATGCTAACTGTGACAACCTCAGCCTATGGGTGATGTCGATGTTAGGGTTAATGGAGGAAGACCAAAGGAAAGGCTGTTATAAGGATTTATATAATACGTTTATTATCCTTTTATATTTATATATTGGAAGGTGTGTTTACTAATATTAAATGAGACGTGTGATCCCACACAAGGCTAAAAGAGTAGTACAGTCGCGATTGCGAAAGTAAGGATTTCGGTCAAGTGGTAAAGGCGGGCTCGATAGTAAATAATATTTATGAGTTAAAAAGAGAAAGACTAGGAAGTAGGATCGATTTGTTTTTGCTATACTCCAACAGTCGACGTGGGTGGCTCGTATCCGAAGGTCAAGTCTCCTTCGTCAAGGCCGCGTCAAGAAGCTTGCTATGGGATTGTACTGTAGTATCTTTGTACGCCTACGGGCTACAGCTTACGCTAACCCAAACGTCACCGGTGTGTAAAAGGAGAGCCAGACTAGTGATGTGTAAACCATTGGTGTTTGTTCTAGGTGCGGCCTCTGGTGGCGTCAGTGCTGGACGGGTTCAATGGCTGCGTGTTCGCGTACGGCCAGACGGGCACGGGCAAGACGCACACCATGGAGGGTACGGCCGATCATGAGGGCATCATCCCGCGCGCCTTTCGCCACATTTGGGCGCACATCGAGAACAGCGCCTCGCCCGATGTCACGCACCTGGTCTCCTGCTCCTACATCGAGCTGTATCTGGAGGATGTCCGGGACCTCCTCTCCAAGGACTGCAAGAAACTCACTATTAGGGGACAGGTACTGTGAAATATTCGTTTTTACGCATCACAAAGAACAGAGTTCTAGTTTCCGGACACTGGTGTATCTATCTATCGAAGTATTCTCGTATATCATTATTCATTTGCATCACGCGAAGTAAACTCTGAACTTCGAATGTAGTTACTGAGCGAGTATCGAACACTTGACGCGTTTTGACATTGATCAACATATTTTCTCGAGACACTGTTATTTGAAGTAAAGCAAATATTCACGAATCAGGTGCGTGGTTGACCCCGCTGCCGCTGCCCGCCGGTGCCGCGTTATGTCCACCATCGTCATCCGTGTCACGACTCACGGTCATGTTTAATCACTTGTTTTACAAACAGTTGCTTTGTTGTGTTTGTCATAGCATCATTATCCGGATTTCCATATATGTATGTTCCACAATGGTCATTTGTAGTAAATAGGTTTCATGAGAATTTTGGAACATTACCATTATAATTGCTCAGTATGTCGCTACAATGGCGGCAATTATCGTACGGATATTCATTTACGTAAAGTTTCGCAATTTCCTTCTGTTTGTGATTGCCGTTACGAATCGCATTGAATCCTTAATTACGTTGTTTTGTGTAAGTATAATGATCGCGTCGCGGTGCATTAGCGCTGTCAGCTGACACTCGTGGCTAACTGTCGCAGCGGCGCGCATCAGCAGTTGCACACTGACGCAACGTGACGCCGCACACAACCTTCACACATGACACGAACGGTGCAGAAGGATCACTCCACACAGGCACAATGAAGAGTTCATAACGCCAAAGGAACAAGCTGCTACATATTGAGTAGCTCAATACTTCTTCATCTCTCAGCTTTTTGCCAGAATCATAATGTCAAAACGGGAAATACTTCTCTCTCTCTCTCTCTTGACGTCTCGCTTCCTTTACGGCACACTGTACCTATCACTGTAGTATGTAAGTAAACCTTCTGCACTTTACTGTTGTGTGACAAGTACTTGTTCGACAAATACGATTGTAGAACCGTGACGGTATGATATAACAGGTACATAGCTATGTGACGCCCCATCGACCAATATTTTACGCCACATTGGCACAGAATGCTGCCTGTCCGCCCCATCGCCCGCCGCCCCCGTACCTCCATACACACAACACATTCATGAATGTGCACAATGAGGAATTGTCCAACGTTTTGAGTCTTTCCAAACTGTTTGTAAGGAAGTATTCAGAAAAGATTAGCCGCAATTGTTTTCAATGCAATGAAAGTTACACATACAAATAAATAAAATTGAAGTGTCTGTTTGGAATGTCAAAATACTAAAGGCATATGAAAGTACAATCATACGGCACTTAAATAAGAAAAAAAACATTTTTTTTTTCTATTTATGTCTGTCTGTCTGTTTGTTACGGCTAATCTCTGAAACGGCTGGACCGATTTTGACAAGACTTTCACTGGCAAATAAAGAAATAGTTAGTAGTAGAACTAATTCTGTTTAAGAAAAATAATTAGTAAAGAAACACGTTGTTGTTTTCCGACATCCACGCGAACGAAGTCGCGGGCACAGCTAGTATTTAATAACACTCAGCACAAGTCATTAATGAGCTGCTGAAATTGTTGGAACAATACTTGTCGTTAGTAATGACTGTCCACATTAATTGACATAAACAGCACGTAAATAGAGAAAAATAAAAGTTTATCGGGTCAATAACATCAATATTTCGTGAAACGAGCTGCACTGCAGCATGTCATCGCGACCACGTGCACGTGCTCCTCCGCAGCTCCGTCACGGTCGCACTATCAGTTACTAATTTATCAGTAATGTATGTACCTATTGATTACTGTGCCATAACTGACGCGTACACTCGCGCGTCACTGCTCCACTATGGTCGTGGCTTCCTCCCATTCTTGTACTTAATGTACTTGTACTTAATGAGCTTGCGTTGCACTTGGCTGCAAGCCAACACGATTCAATTTTAACAAGAAACTCAACACCGAATTACGTAACTGAAAGCTTTTTCTCTAAAACTTTCAGTTTGGCAAAAGTTTTCAGCATGTAACTATGAGCTCATTGCGCGCGGTGCCTAGTAACTCCTCATGACAAGCTGCGCACGCGCTGATGGCGACTGCTTTAGCACCAACTGTCCGAATTTTAGGAATTTTGCCAACCAAAATGTTAAATGTACGCAAAGAGAATTTGTATTATTGGTACTGTTCCTTCTGAAGCGATCCCTCCTTACCTCTACTACAGAAGGTGCAACTGACACACTTATCAAACACACCTTGAAAACTTCCAAAATATGACTTCATAGGTCCGAAGATTAATGAGCACCGCACCCGTTAGTCGTTTAGATACGAGACACGCGACTAATCAGATGATCTAAGCGGGTCACGTCCGTTTTCTAATTCATGAGCGAGCACTGAGCACGGGTCATCCTTGACCATCGGCGCCTCTCCGCCTCTCCGCCAGGCTGCCACAACGTGGCTGCATGTCTGTACTTTATACTTAGTCGTCGGCAGGTCAAGGGGAGGGCATGCGTAAGGCTTATTGACCACACGCATAAACAAATGCCGCCTTTTCTAATAGCACACACAATTGATATAATTTTAGGACAAGAACGAACCTGATACAATTAGTTATGAGCAGCCAGGTATTCCGCAGCGAAACAAAACATCGTAGAAATATCTCAACATTACTCCAAGGCACATGCGAATATTGTGTTATTTCCTTTTTCTGAAGGAAATAGATTTCCTTTTAAGATAAAGATATGTATTTAGTCAGTACAACTTTAGTTTCTAAAGTCACAGAGTTTTGGGCTGTCAATCTTGATTTATGAATCATACAACCGTTTTGGTTCCTGAATCAATAAAATATAGTCCACTCACTTAGAAAAGTGTAATTGTAAAGTAGCGTAGGGTGGTCGTGGTATGGTGCTGTAGTCAATATCGCTAAGCATAATAGCATGTGTCGCGCGCCGCCGGTCGCCGGTCGCCGGTCGGCGGTCGCCTGGCGACGTCCACTCAAACAATAGCACATGCGGTACATATGTACGTCTGCGTCGTTCTGATAGCCTAGTACTCCACGCGTGTGGCGAAAACGAAAGTACTACAAACCAGCAAAAAATAACATTTGTAATAATGGACTGAATTCAGTTTATTACATACATTATGCATGACAATGATTATATTTTGAAACTAGCATGACTCACCGCGTCATAATATATTGTAATGTGGAGGATTATCTGCGGAGTATTTCAATAATATGTTCTATTTAAGTATGAAGTACAAGAGGCAGCCATTCGCAATAACTCACAACCTTGGCGTGCGTCACTCGGATGCGTCCAAAAATGTCTACTTTCTGCAGCGCATTGTGCAAACGATCACTTTACGTAATACACCTCATTTAATAATGTGTAGGTTTATGCAACAACACATATTGTTCAGGCTAGCCTTATACAGTTATTAGCTCAGATCGCCCGTGTCCTGGCACCTGGCAGGCGCACTTGAGATCAAGGCCGCAATTAAATACGCATTCAAAATAATTACGTTACTAAGTACACGATTGCTCCAAAATATTAATGCAGAAATAATTTCGTGTTTTATTAGTTTCCTTAATGCTTAAGAATTTAATGTTCTTTAGAGGAAATAAAAGATGAATATGCTAAGTCCAGAAGAAAACCAAAGAATAGAGCAACGTTCGGTCACATGCACCATCAGCTCGATATGAGGAAAACGTATGGGATCATACAAAAATCATTATCAAAATTGGCCTAGTTAGTACTATGGACTCGGTTAACTCACTTAACAAATTGAAATACTCTTCCAAAACTAGCATGTGAGGAGACTGCTAATTGAACAAGCTGGCACTTGGCTAATTACGATGGGGTAGCTCTTAATTATACAACCGTTATTAAATACAATAGTGCTCATTAACGTTTCGCTTTCTTTGCGCAGTGCCCACTTGTCTGTGTCTTGTCAGCTTTTACCTAGAGTTGGCATTCACTCTCTCACGATCACGTTTCCTGGTAGTTGGTTCTAGATGCCCAAAGTACCACCACATTTACATAAATGAATAATGGACAAACAGCCATAATTCTTCAAAAATTCAGTCCTCTGAAAACAATGACCATCTTTTTGTCCAGTGATTACTTAGAACTGTAATCCTAATCGAATACCATAAATAGTATGATGGAATCAATTCTACTTTCGATTGTACCCTCAGTAGTTGTGTCGGTTCTGAAACCGGCTTTCGCAACGTCCTGCGAGTGCTCCCAAGGACTCTTAAAAGGTCGTTTCATTGTTTTTCTTTGTTCCTTTTAGTATGTGAAGCTGGATCACAAGTCAGCTCTGTTATTATGATCTTGTCTACATAAGTATTGACAATGTTATTTTGTCAGTTTTCCACTGTTTCAGACGTTTGGGAATCTCTTCTAAAAGCTTTTCAGTAGTTTTCCGATCCGATCCATTTCTTTTACTTCGCTTGACACTGCCTTCAAACCAGCGTATCGTTACAGGAGCTAAACGGGTTCTACATCCCAGAGATGACGTCGGTAGTGTGCAAGAGTGCAGCGGAGATGGTGCGGGTGATGCGTGCGGGCAACCGCAACCGCGCGGCGGCCCGCACCGACATGAACGAGCACTCGTCGCGCTCGCACGCCGTGTTCCTCGTCACCATCGAGACTGCGCACCGCAAGACAAACAGGATACGGTGAGCGCACACTAACTTACACGTAGATAAGCCTTTACAGGGAGTATGTAGGTAAGTCCGTAATGTGCAGAGGTCCCGGACACATATTGCACCACACCTAGGTGACGGACATTTGTGCTGTTACCGGCAGGGTAAAATTTTCGTCAACATTGGTATTTTTAAAATATAGGTAGAGATAATGAAAACCATAATCAATAATAAATAATTAAGGTTTCAAACAAGCATACTTACATTAAATTATGACTATATGTAGTTGTTCCGGCGCGAAGTAAGGTAGTTCACGATCACCTCACGACTATGACCTGATGGTTCTAGAACCTGCCATAATAGCTGCGGTTATTTATTCACGTAAGTCGAAATATCTAAAAAAGCTTCAGCACAAAAGCTTCCAATGTTAGGCAAATCGAACCAAACACGCCCCGTGACCGACTGCGACTTAAAAAATAGGTACTCGTTATTATCTACCGAACTACCACCCACCACACAACCCTTCACCACCCTTGGTTTACTGGTAGAGAATGCCTAGGGCATTAAGTCCGCCTTAGTATCTTTTTGTGCGAAGAGTTTGAATAAATAAATAAGTTTAAATAATTAAAATCGCTACTTGGTAACAACTTCATCCATCAAAAGACAAACCGATATCATTGTTAGAATCAATATAATTGGTAATAAAGGCAGTATAAACAAGGCATGTGACTCAACTGGAGCGCGCCGCCAGACGTCAGCGCGCCCTTATTACCGTACAATATGGGTCACACTGTGACGTCACGACTAACGCCAATAAGATATCTGCCTGACCTAGACCTAGGGGGGGAATATATGCAAGTGTGTAATTAAACAGCTCGTGCGACTCCCGGCGGTGGTGTGGGCGTCGACACAGTTGACGTCAGCAGTCGGCTGAGATTGCATACTGAAGTGGCCTGTCTATTCCAGTTTAGTCAATCGACTCAGCCTTCCGCAGTCCGCTACTGGATAACATCGGGTTCTTCCAGTATCCGTACCACATTTTAAGGTGGTTGGTCTGTCAAGTCTAACCAATTTCAGTAGTATGACAGAATACGATGAACTCAACTCCGCCTGCCCAAAAATTTAATGAACCTGTCTAGACTGGAATATTGATTTGAACAGCAATTACTGCCGCACTAATTATATGAAGTGTGGAGTGAAGGATGAGCTGAACAGTTTATGCCTAAATTGGTTTAGTCATCCAATGTACTGGAACATTGACCTTCCTTTGTGCCGAGCTGGGCACAATTTAGACGAAAAAAAAAAAGCGTTCAACGAAATGAAAACGTCCGTTTTGAAAGTTTCTGGGCGCGCGGCCAACCCTCCCAGGTAAACAAGTAAACTAAATCTATTGATTTTATATAGAGAAAGCTAGACTCACAAATATTTTAGCATACAAATAATATTTTAGTCTGGAACCGAAGACTGTGCGCGAAATTTCTAAAATAAGAGAGCTCGAATTCGGGATATCGAAGTAATATTTTTTCCGCTTTGCGTCGTAAAACGCCAAAGTCCGAGAGAAAAAGCTGCGGTTTATTGAAATAACCGCTTCTGGGAGAACATACGAGGACGTTGGCTTTTTGCAAAGGGGTTGGTGATTCCACCGGCTTTTCAGGAGTTATTTGTAGAGGTGTTGATCCAAGTTGACGACCACAAGGTTGGATCGTTCATCAAATTAATCCCAACGTTGACTATAGAATTTATAATGATCATGTAGATTGTATTCGTCACCAAATTACCTCGCCTGACTGACCATGCGAGTGGGCAGGCGCTGTCAGGAGTGGGGACCACTTTAGTGATGATGCGACAACTCCCGGCTATTACTAGTCCAACCTTCAGTTACTGAACAGCTGGATAGGACTCTCAAATAATACGCCCTAGGAGATCATACGTGTCATAGGGTGTGTTCTTACGCTTTTGTGTCGCAAACATGAATGATTGTTCGCGGATGAATGAATGGAGCGGCGATGAAGATCTTGACTTCAGGTAACTAGTCAATATAATCCGTAGGTATATTGTTCATTTTTGCATTGCATTGTAATATCAATCATCAACTGTGCTACATCCACACAGCCCTCCCTGACTGCACGAAGTAGACATTATGCTTATTTTCCTGAAATAGATTCACAAACAAATCCATCCCTAACGTTCCCTGCATGCTCCTTCAGATTCGTTCCTCACGAAACGTATCCAGCGCGTAATGTACTCACAAAGCCGACTCGCGACTCGTAAATATGGAAGTAATGCATTCGGTAGTAAACGCTAATATATTCACGACGGGGAAGTCACGACAAGCCACGTGCGCCGTGTAAAAACTTAATACTATCGGCAATCAAACACTGCCACTGCGCCTACTGCAACATGTGAGCGTCACAGATACATACAGAAGGCTCGGTGCCACAATGTCAAGCTCTAACGCGCGAATAACGCGTTGTCTCACGGACCTTCTGTAAGTTATCCTGAAATGCGCGCGGAATACGCACGCGTGCCTTACATAACGTAACATCATTGTTTCCAGCGCGCGATGCAAACAATGTAACAATACAAGGTTGTAGTCGTTCGCTGAAGAATTCATTCAGCTTCAGTACGGGGAAAACATCATACCTAACGAAAACGAGATGACCAATAGTATGACCAATAGTTCACATTCTCAGCTCCAGTTCATCTGAAAGTTTCCCTCTACGGTTCACCATATTGGCGCCATATTGGCGCTCATCCAAATGATACTACCCCAGTTTTGAAAAACGATTCTATTGGAATAACAAATAATAACCTTGGTTACCTGAGTCTGTGGGAAAAGATTGCAGGAATGAGGAATGCCTGACGGTTGAAAGTATTTTCTTTTTGCTTTCATCGGATCTCTTTTTAGCTTTTCGGGTGACGATTTTTGTTCGACCAAGATTAAAGCTATAACTAGCTTTTAGCGCACAATAACAAACTTAGAACCTTTTGAATTCAATGACTTCAGGAAAAACTATTTTTCAGGAATTTAAAAGTTTTTCATGAATTTCCGAGCATGAAACTGTGGTATGACTGATATGATTGCTGAAAGAAGCAACATTTGTAATAGATACTCGTAGTGAAACTGAAACGTTATGTATTAAGCAATGAGCGGACGTCAGTATAAACATGAGTTGTTGCTGAAACGCGATGAAGCCTAGCCCGTACTAGCGCGGATTAGCCCCGTTCGCACTGGAACGTGCGCGCTGTACCAGGACACCAGCCGCGGCCGGAGGTAGCGTTGATAACTAGTTTATATCAATAAATCAATCTAGCTTGTTTCATCGTTGAGGGGTGAAGCGCAGTTCCAATAGCTGTGAACGACTTGGCTGTTGCCACACAGTGTAGTCGGTCAACACTGACAACTGCTATTTACGCCATTTCGTATTAAATTGCTGGTTGCTGGCTACCAACCAGCAACTAAGAAGTAGTACAAGGATAATTTTTTATTGACTTTTAGATCTTGAAGGATTCTAAAGCAAGTGATACCTTCTTTGATTGACTTTGCTTTGTATTCACTGCTTAGCTTAAGACAGATAACGAAGTTTAATGATATGAAGGAATTCTCAGTATACGTTTCTGTCGATGTTATTGTTAATCCCTGCCATTCGTACCGTTGTTTATCGTTCAGTTTGCGATAAATATTTGATTCAATAGGATTATATTGTCAGGCACGTGTTTATGAATAGCTATACGGTAAACGTTATTCTTAAACGCTATTTATACATACAGTGTTCATTCATTATAATAAAATTGTTGAAACGACTTGTAAACAATAACAACTAATGCATTTATAATAATTTAACATCTAAGTACCTATTGCAGGAAATGTGAAAAATAATACGTAGGTAAGTATATGGATTCGAATTGCTCAAGAGCATGCTATAACTTCCGTCGAAGGTGCTCTCCCCCTGTAAATGGGCTTGAAACGAAAAGTTGGAAAGCGGGGCTTTTTTTTAGAAAATGATTTATTTTCCAATTATCCTCCCCGTATCTTCGAGCCATATTCTTCGTGATATCGCGACAGCCGGGTGTTCTATTAAAGTTACCCTCCTTAATGGCTCTATAACAGCAGAACATGACAAACAAACAATGTTCGATCAATACCGGCTTATAATTGGCAATATCTCTGGGTGGCTGTCGGCCCTGCCGGCAAGCGCGTCGGCGGCCATGCGTCATCCCAACCAGCAAAAACTAGGCTTACAACAATCCCAAGACTACTGTTTTTTTGCTCTTAAATCACTCCTATATAATCGTATAAGCCTGGGTTTGGGCACTAATTACAAGCATATTTAGTTTAATATCGTTCTAATATCAGTCTAATTGAATGCGGTTTGCACTTACAGTAATTTAACCAAAATTAATTTAAGCCGACTTAGGCTAATATTGCTTTTACGCAAGTATCTTGTAAGCCTGCATAGGCTTATATTGGTTTAGGGTTAGATTCTTTTGAGGCAAAACAAGCTCATATTGATTTTACGTCAGATCAAACTTAAAAGTTCGTGTGAGTGCTGGTTTCAAAGTTACAACGGAAGAAAAAACAATTATTAGATGAAAACAATTAAAGTTGCTGTGAAGTTAATGTTTTTACTAAAGTGCCGTTATTCAAGTGCGTGTATTTAAGTTTTACGGTAAGTATTCGTATTGGAATATATTATTTACTGTTAAGTAGACCTCGTTTTACGCTTCAAAATTCATGCGCCTTATTAAATATGGTATTTCCTGTTCTCGTTTAATTATTTTATTTGTTAATTTGTATTGATAGTGTCGCCATTAGCGTAGCTGCATTTTACAAGCGCACTATTAGACTATTGTAAGATTGTTTACTCTAATCTTAGCATTCGGAATACTAAAATATGTTGATCCAAAATCACTCTAATATCATACATATCCAGTGCTATTGATCTTATAATAGTTTCAAATAAGATCAGAAATGCACGTACTTACAGTGCTTTTATGCAATGCTGATATTAGTCTAACATTCTTACAATAGCATTTGGCAAGTCTACTATAAAATCAAACGAGCTTAGAAAATATGCATATAAGAGCAGGTTTTCTCAAGTGCAATTAGTCTTAGTAAATGCTATTACAGGAGCAAGTGGCTTACAATAGCATAGTTATATGCTCTTATATACATATATGAGACTTGGTTATGAGACTGAGCGTTCTTGAGGTCATATCGGCTTGTCTAAAAGTAATATAGGATCGATGGCATGTTCCAAAACAATTATAAGAGCGCTTAAAGCCTACCACTCTTATAAAGTGCGGGTTCTGAGACTGTTTTGCTGGTTGGGATGTGCTCTTTACTTTTGATGTCCTGGTACCGACAGCGGCAGCGTCTCCATGAATGGAGATGTCGACTGAGTAGCAAATGACTAACTCTTTCACAAAGTGCACTGAGTCACTGAACCCGCTCCAAAACTGTGGAGATGATCTAATTTCAATTTATTGTTCAGTAATAAAACCTTTGTTGGATCAGATATTGTTTTGATCCGAATTCATCATAATTTACTGCTGTCTGCTGGCAATAACCGATTGTGTCTGGATAGAAACCAAAAGTTTCCTTGGTTGTTTATGATTAGACATCTAATCTTCGAGTGTTGCAGTGTAGTATCGGTAGGTATTGTGGAGTACCGATGATTTATCTTTATAGCCGATTGTTCAAGCATATTCCTTGCAATATATTCACACTCCATTTCGCCAAATGTTATCGCACCGATAAGGCGTTGATTACATTTTAATAGTTTCTATCGTTCGAGTGGTTTCTAACGAGATTTTGTTGTTCCTTCATATGAGTTAATCATGTTGTATGGTTCCTTTTACTTGTACATTGCATTGTTTACTCATTGAAAGTATGTTAGATGTGTAAAACCCGCAATGATTATTTCGCAATAATTTCAATGTTAGAATATTTTCGAGAACGAAGTAAATGTTGCACAGTGGTGGGGGACAGAGGAAGGGCGACCACAATGTATCAAGAACAGAAGGTCCAGTCTATACTGGACACGACTATAGGAGATATAAGCGGACTAAACAAAGGCAAAAGGACACGAAGGCTTTAGAACAAGACGCGCACTTTGTGAGACGATCAAGTTTCAACTACTTGCGCGCGCATGTTGACAGTTATACCCAAGTAGGGTGTTAATTTACTTGTCTTCCGTCACTGTAAGCAGTAGTTATACTGTCTGTGACTATTCAGTGCGTGGCGGCGTGAAGGAAGGTGGTTTCACGCCGCTTCAGGCGGCGCGGCGGAGCGGCGGTGGACGAGTGCAGTCACGTTACGATTTACAACCTTGCTCTGTCCGATACGCTGCACATTTGGGCCGCGTGCTTTGTCGTTCCATCAAATGTTTTCGCTAATTATTATCATGAGCTGTTTCTATTTCTTGAGATTTCTCTTGCGTCCTGAGTCCCTGGTGCATTGAAACAAGTATGTAGGTACAATAACAATGTATGTGGATATGCCTTTTTTTTCCGGATGGGAAATCATCAAACGACCCCTCCCGCTCTGGGTGGAGCGGAAGGGAGTGTACTCTTACTGACTAAAACCCACCCATGTTCCTTCCTTTGCCCTTTGTGTTCCGGGATAGCGGTAACCCTTTCGGACAATCCCGCTGACATGTGGATATACACGCCTTACAGGCGTTGCGCAGGGGTGGTTCCGGAATTGGTCTTTTAAGAGGAACCGAGACCACCCCTATGTGCGGATGGTGATCACCGGGGTGGTTTTAGTGAAGTAAAAATCCCACACTCCCCGACCTCACTCCCAGGAGGTCGGGTGCCTTTTGAAGGTTTCCCTCCGAAAAAAAAAAAAAGCTACAACAACAATGTAGAGACACTACTTATTTCATTGTTATTAGTTTAATACTTGGTTACGAGGGCAGTGGTGGCCCAGTAGTAATGGCACCGACATACGAGTTGTAGATCGTGGGTTCGAATCACAGGCGCTTTACTTTGTGTAAATAATTTCATCAACACTGCTCTCGAAACGGTGAGGAAACCGGCATGTCCCAAAACCAAAAATGCGAAGACACGTCTACCAACCCGCACTGGGCCCGCGTGGTAGATTACAGCCCACTCCCTCTCGAATAAAGGAGACCTGTGTCCCAGCAGTGGACACATTATAGGCTAATTATGTAGTTTATTAATACTTGGTTTGTTCAGTAAAAAAACATATCTACTTCTTAATCTCAATGGACTCGACTCGATATCTACTTCTAATATCTTTGTTCTTTTGATCACCTAACACTGTGCTTACAATAATTTAATGACTCTGAAAACCTTCAAAAATATTGAATCTCACATCATAAAGATAATCTTTATCGCTGGTCAATAATACAAGAGTCTCGCTCATAGTTAAAGTATCGCCTCCATATCAGATAGTGCGCCGGTAATGCGCACGATTATGTTCTACAACTACCTACAACTGTAATTGTAATTAAAGAGCTGCGCGCCAAGGACGGGTTTCGTATCTTTGTACTTATTGCGGAGGTGATACGTTACTCGCTCTTACAATTCTTTGATAAACCAACGTTGTCCTCTACGTCTGACGAAAGTTATGTCTGTAACCCCTTCGTAAGAGACATTTTACTGATGAGCATCCTACCCCTTTTGTTCTAAACTGATGAAGTACTACAAACAAGTCGATGGAATTCATTAAAAGGCTCTTTGTACACGGCACGGTTTCTTTACGGTACGGCGGATAAACCGCGCCATAGTAAAAAAACGTGTCTGGCAACACGCTACCATCGTGATCCATACAACACTGACGTCGTGCCTACACAGGAACAATAAACCGTAGATTTTCACGGCAAGGAAAACGTGTGTGAACAAAGGGCCTAAGTGTCTTGGTGTTCGTGAACCGTGTAAGTAGAGCTGTGTCTCTATGATAACTACATATTCTTGTTATATCGTGGTAAACTATTGGGTTGGTGATATGGCCCTCATATTATTAGTCCATCTGTTAGCACATGAACAGTGAGCTCTTGTGCCACCAACTACCCACCAGCAATCCCAGTTACCACTGACAGCTGCCGGCGACGACAATAGCCACCTTCTGTTAGCGCTCAAGAGAGAACAAAAAACAGCCTCGTTCGTGTACGTGATGAATCACTGCGAGCAAGGCCTTGCACCACGCTGTTGCTTGTTCAACTTTACCATATTAATGTTTTTTGAATATTAAACATACTGCTTATTAACTCACATCAGTTTGCTATTAGCAGACATAAAGTAATACATTATTGTAACACGTTCACATAAATACTTGTATGTTTATTTTAATACCTATCACGATTGTGCTAAAAGTATCACAAATTACAATAATGTTGAGTTCATAGTTCATACGCGACCGCGGTTCAACACATCATACAATGCTAGTAATTGAACAAGCTGGTGTTTTTGTGGGCGACGTTAAACATGGCTCGAGCTTGTCATTTACATAGTTCTGTAATAGTGTACATAGAAGTGCAAACATTCGATGTTTCCTCAACAATCACGTGTTATGTAAGAGGCGACGGGCTTCTGCCCAGACAAGTTGTCGCTACATGAGTGGATCAATAGGTCAATTACTATCAGTATGCGTATGTTTGTACTATCCAGAACATACGTTTCCACACTGACCTAGAAAATGTCGAGATTGTATCTACAGCTACCTATTCATCCCGCGCCAGCTGAAAAGGCTAGTGAAAAATGTTTACTCATAGATAATGACGGGAATTGCTCAGTCTTCACATAAAGCCACTGTATTCGCTTTTGACCCCTTCGTTTGTAGTGATTTACATTTTTAGTTCTACTTTTGACTGCTACTGAAACTGCACATGAAACGATAAAAGGATAAATATTTCAGTCGTCATATTAATAATTAATCTTTGAACTAGCGCTCGGCTCGCTTATCAGTTAATGACCTCGATACACTATTTATTATGATTCAGGTAGCGATTACATTCTTACTTACTCATATGTATATATAATGTTATAGTTTTACCCTTTAGGCTCAAGAGGAGAAAGAGGCAGATTTCAAATCGAACTAAATCATTTATTTTCCAGATGTTAAAATCCAATTTGTTAGTAATTAGTTTGCATACACAACTGAGACTCTAGTCACAGATGCTCTAGTGAACCGCTAAACAAAAACCGCTGTGCAAAAAGTGATTCGGCTAGGAATTAATGAAGGATCTCATGTCTCTTTTCATTAATTAATGAGTTAACATTTTCCACCACCTTTAATTAGTCGCCTCCTACGCTCACGGAAAGGTTTCTGGTGGGTCTAATCTTGACCGGAAAGAAACGACACTCGTCCCCTTGGTCCGAACAAATATTGAAACAATCTCATTACAACACTTTACAAGTCGTGAGGAATATGATTACAAAACGAATACCCTCACACAAAAAAACATCTGCGATCTAGTAATACATTGATCACGATTCACGATGTTCTTAGTTACTTAGAAGATATTAATCTTATTAATTCTGTTTTTTGCGCGATCAGGATATGTAGAGTATGTTGGTGTAAGATCATTGAATGCATCACGGATGGCGACCGTGTGGGGGTGTGGGTATGTTCGCACATACCCGAATCTTGTCGCTACCGTCTCTACGTGTCCCAGATAATGGTGGGCGCATTTTGACAAGCCACAACTGACAGCAGCACAATGAGGTTTTTAATTGGAACATACAACCAGACTCTACGAAAAAAAGTATTTTGCTAAGCCCAGTCTACTGTAATCAGTTGTACTGTGTCAGTTTACTGCAATAATTTGGAGTTGGGTCCATTTTCCCACGTAATTTAATTGACTATTTAATTACCCATACGATTTATTTTACGCGCGTGATAACATGTTTCGCGCTACAGCTGCGTAGGCGCAACATACTCTTGTACTATAGTTGCACGTGCTGATCAATCATTTACCTTTACGCTTCAAATGTACTTCTGATCAAACGCTTTTTGATAACGTAGGTACAATTTTGACACTTTGATGTCGCAATGAATGTAAGGCTAACTAAGACCACTCTCGATCTTGATCCAGTACCTTAAAATGGCCTTATTAACCTATTGTTACCCCATGGCATTGGAAAATCAGCGGAGCTTAGGATAGTTTTTTAGGTTCCGTTCACAAAGGGTGCCAACGGAACCCAATTACTAAGGTTCCGCTGTCCATGCGGCCGTCCGTCTTGTCTGTCACATCCTCAGGGATGTATCATTTGACCTGTACTAGGTCTACCTAGTACAGGTCAAAAGTCAAATTTTCACAGAGTGTCTGTGTATTACTGTGGCCGCTATTACAACAAATAATAATACAACTAAAAATTAAAGAGGATTATAGTTTTACAAATGTATAAAAAAAAATTGTGTTAAATATTGTACCTTGGTACGGATAGAGTTGTAAAAAAACGGTTTTTTTTTCTGAGATGAAAAAAAACATTAAAAAAAAACATGAAAAAAAGCAGTTTTTTTTCTGGAGCAGGTTTTTTTTCATGAGTAGGAAAATAAAAATATGGTAAGGCGGTTATCGTATAATATGAGTTGATATTATTATTTTTTTTGTTCAATAAGAAAATACCATTTGTTTTTTGTTAAATAGTACATACATGTCTTGACATAATTGGCAACACCAAATGTAAACTACATTTACGGACGGGGATTTCCCTAATCCTCGTTTAGTTCGTTCTAATACTCAAAAATAGAAAGGCATTCGCTATATATGACGTTCATAAAATCGCGAACCTATTGGATCCTCATTTTAAAGGATGCGATCTGACTCCAGAAGAAGAAACGGCTGCTGTAGAACAAATTTATAATGCTGCTATAAAGATACCAGATATCGAAGAGGATATAGTACTGGCAGAGCTTGCAAATTACATAGCAAAACAAGAGTTTTTTTCTAAGACTTTTTTGTGGTCATCGGTGAACAAATTGAATCCCATTGCTTGGTGGGCAGGACTTTGCAAATCAACTGCTTTGTCTAAAGTAGCCGTCAAGTTTCTCTCTCTTCCTACTACATCAGCAGCGTGCGAAAGAACATTTAGTACGTACAGCGATATTCATACCAAGAAACGTAATAGACTGACAAATGACAGGGCTAGGAAAATAGTGTACATTGCGCACAATTTAAGATTGCAATCAGTACAATCATCAACAATATTAACACAAGCAGAAGGTAATAGAGTCCCTGATAGTATAGTCATTGGTTCAGAATCAGATGAAACAAATACAGACACAGAACATTATTCCGATGAATCCGATGCTGATAAAACAAGCGTAGCCGTAGCTACTGATACTGATACAGATGATTGTAACACCTTAAGTATTTTTTAAGTTCATAATAATAGTTACCCATTGATTTAAACATAATTTGACTTGAATAAAAACAAAACAATCAAATTTAGTGTTTTATTCCACTTTAGTTATAGTGTTTCACCTTTTCTGAAAAAAAACCAAATGTAGAAAAAAAGCAATGGTGCCAAGATTTTTTTCATGTTTTTTTTCAAGATTGTGAAAAAAAACATTTAGTTTTTTTTCAATTTACATCTCTAGGTACGGAACACTTCGTGTGCGAGTCCGGCTCACACTTGGCCGCTTTTTCTGCCACATTTCTTTACAGCATTATCAAACAATGGCATGGCGTCGCCAGCAGCGCCCTTGACAATCACAGAGGTCAATCAAAAAGAAGAAATACATAAAAACTATGGCTGAGGTCATGTTTAAGTATGGTCGTAATCGTTTCCAATGACTTGTTCCCGCCAGGTTGCATCGCGAAAAAAGAAGCCTTGGTTACATTGTTGCCAACTAGGTGTGCACATAGATTCTGTAGTTCATTTCTAGCTGTTAAACTGAATTCGTTATTTTTATTCAGAATTTAATTCACCACTGATTAAAGTATCACAGTAAGAAATTGTACAGAATTTCTCGAATGTAATAATATTGGAGATGCTTTTCAAGCCACACAGAGCAAGGCGTATAACGAAGACGTAATGAATCGTACTCCTCACTAAGTTCGCACTTGACCGATATCTGGCACATAAGCAGTGGAGTGGATCCGGTAGTATTCAGTGCTCAAATATTTACGTTAATATTACGTTGAACCGCCGCATGCGCATCACACGCCAATTTATTTACGTTGCTTAAAAAAACAAATAAATACTCAGAAAATAGTCAGGTAATGAACTTTGTGAACTTTGGCAGGTGCTAGGTACATCTGTTATAAGGAAAACTTTAGAAGTACCTAACAAAACGTAATAATATACCGTGAGATTGATAAAGTGTTTGTTGCTATATCGTACACACTACAAACTGCAATCACAGAAATCGTTTTTTTAAACTCATGTATTTCACATTAGAACCTGATCATTATCATTTTATTGTTGCAATCAATCATTCACTAGTTTTATTGTGTGTCCATTGATTAAAATATTCTTATATTATTTTTTGTTCAAAATTACGCTTACAAGTCAGGACCTACGGTGTTGTACTCGTATGATCTACAAAGAGGAAAGTGTTTCATTGAACATTTTCATCAAAGTCTTTCAACTGTGCCTAAGTAAAAGTTTTCAACACAGGTCTCTTGTGAAGATTTTGTTTGCTAGGTGAGATTTTTTTTGTGATCTTTTGTGTGCTGCTCCATCGTCTGCACTCGCTATACATACATTCTGACTTACTGAGTCATGAATACACAGGAATATGTATTTATATTTAGCTGTCGCACAAAAGATATTACAGCAGGCGCCACCATGCTTGCACAGCCATGTAATTGTGACAAAACATTGACTGTACGGAGCGAGTGTGCACCGTCATTTGTTTGTCCACGTGCGCCCGTAGGCCTGCGCGGTAGGAAGGGAACCTGAGCCGGCGCCGCTCAGCCAATGTGTAACACTGCACACGATAAATGTATGACTAATAGCTTCCTAAAACCACGACAAAAGGCATGTCTTTAGTCCCCCGTACAAAGTACGCACTGCTTGTGCGTGACAGTGTCAATATTGTATGAATGCTCTGCCTTTCATTAGGACGAAGATGTCGATGAAACAAATGTGTGACCTGACAAATTGTTCTCTCGGTGTTAAACAACCTAACATCACGCCTGTTTTCCCCGGAGGGTTGGGCAGAGGTCTACCTAATAGTACACCCACATTTCGCCAGTTGTGTTTAAATCCCATGTAATAGGGGGCGAGCCTATTGCCAACGACCGGGTACAAGTCCAGACTCCGGGCTGTTGCTGCTGTTCAGTGTTAAACCTTATCGGTAAAGCTAGTTTCTTAGAAGAATATAAGAAACTCAGGTGCTGTGGTAATGAGTGTAGGAGCGTGCTTTATCTGTCCTCATATTTGTATGTTTGCACCTTTGATTAGTCTCACGGTGTTTAAGTTTAATATCTGTCTCAGTATGTCCGTACTCCGCAGTTTAATATCTGTCTCAGTATGTCCGTACTCCGCAGTTCGATACAATATCTGTCTCAGTATGTCCGTACTCCGCAGTTCGATACAATATCTGTCTCAGTATGTCCGTACTCCGCAGTTTAATATCTGTCTCAGTATGTCCGTACTCCGCAGTTCGATACAATATCTGTCTCAGTATGTCCGTACTCCGCAGTTCGATACAATATCTGTCTCAGTATGTCCGTACTCCGCAGTTCGATACAATATCTGTCTCAGTATGTCCGTACTCCGCAGTTCGATACAATATCTGTCTCAGTATGTCCGTACTCCGCAGTTCGATACAATATGTGTCACCTTATTTAAGTTGATCTTTACTTGTGCAAGTCAATACAAGAATAGGTTGTTAGTGTTATGTCATGGATGAGTTGGTCTCAAGTTACTTACTTTACTCTTAACATGAGTAAGTGTAAGGACAATGTTTAGTGCCATTATAAAATAATAACGCAGTTGGTTCAGATACCTATAACAGACAGCTATCCATGTGGATACCTATTATCGAAGTGCTTTTTCTTTTCAATTTCCCTCTATGTTCAAGGAAATGGAAAATGACCGTTACCGGTAGAGAGGCGTCACTTGAAGTGATGAACTGATGACCAAAACAATCAGTCAGAAGTCAAAATCAGTAGCCAAAACCCCATTTTAAAAAAGTGTATAGATACTAAGTTCTTTTGAATATAATCTTCGCTAATCGTGCTCTCCGCCACCACCCCAGTCTATGTCTCCGCTGGCTCACAGCTGGTGGTCCGCTTATCTTATCAGCGCCATTACTGTGCACAGTACCGAACCATGCAGAATTACTTATACCCATAAACTAGTAGGCATTAGTCACCGACCATTCACATGCACCCACACACACACACACACACACACACGCTGCTCCAAACTGTAGTGCTGCTGCTATTATTAGATATAATGTTGCACATTTACTAATTATAGATTTAATGATATTTACGTAGTGTTTAGTCTTATTCAGACAGATTGGGCAATAGAGTCGTCTTGAAGTTTAGTCAGAGTGCCTTCCGTCGATTTTATTTCTGGTCAAATGACTGGGCTACTGATATGATTTTGATACTCGATTCCAAACACCCTCGGAAAGTTCTGGGCTGATGATGTATGTTCTAACTTCTAACTTCTAAGCTTAGAAGTACAATACACTCGAGATTTGTTTGGAAAGACGGTTTAGAATGATGTTGAGTTACGAACAATGTATGTAATGTGGCGCTCATTCATACATTAGGTACTTATTATACATTTGTCATGTTCACAAAACCTAGTCACACTGTGAATCAAACACGAATATAAACATAAAGTTTCGACATCTGCCGACGCGAATGGAACCGTTACAGAAGATTATCAGCTGAACCGTAGGCAGTTAATAAAAGAAATGAATCGATTTTCCTTCGAGGTCAGTTTTCACAACATACCAACAAACCAAAGAAACCAAGCAACAAGTCTTACCGAATAATAATAATAATACTGGTACATAGACACAGAAGGAAACTGTTGTGAGACTGATGAGTCAACTGCCGCAATGGGACTAGCATACACAGCCAGCCAGTGTGCACTATGTAGCCTGTGGCAGCTTTTTATGCCAGTAAGCTAAGCACAGTAGCAACCCGGAGTCTGGACGCGTGCCCGGTTGCGATATAACAATAATAATCGCCCCTATTACATGGGGCTTAAACTTAACTGGTGAAATGTGGGTGTACTATAGGTACACCTCCACCTAACCCACTAAACGGCATACTGCAGTAAGGGTCCTGGGTCAGTTCACACCGAGACGCGACGCGACGCGACGCTGCGCGCACGCTTTAAAAGAGTGACTCAAAATATACTTTATTTTCTACACGCAAAGGTACACAATGCATTGTGAGAGTTCAGAATACGTTGCGCCGTGCAGCGCTGCGCCTCGCGACGTTGCGATGCGTCTCGCGGCGGCGCGCGGCGCAGCGCGAAATCACTGGCCTCTTCCAGTATCGTCGCGTCGCGTCGCGTCTCGGTGTGAACTGACCCTAACTGCACTCGGAACAATCCTCCCGAAAAAAAAATCATGAATACCTCCCAACGTGCGTGCCTAAGACGTTTTCTGTGACGTCTTGGCGGCTGGCTATGATAGTGCGTGCGCTGACAAATAGGCGCGAATATAATGTAGTCCGGAAGTGGGCAATAGGCCCGCGGTGAATGTCCCCGCGGCACATCCGACGCTGGCCGGCCGCTGGGGCTGCCGACCCTAATGTCTGCGCTATTCACATTAATTTCCTCTACGTATCACATGATATGCCGGCTAGGGTTCATGAGCTTATTGAATGTCCAGTCACACATTATTGGGGTCAATGTACCTCTGCCCTTACTTTTATGATCAGGACTTTATGGTCAGACTGCATTCAAATGTCTAAGTACGTATGCGCTTTAGGATTGGTTATGGGGTTTTTATACTTACATTATAGGTACCTTCTTGGTATCTCGTTCAAATGGGATTATTTGCTTGTTCGAATAACGTTACAAACTTGTTAGAAAACAGCTATGACCTATTTACTGAAACGTTGGAAACGTTGCTCCCTTGAGACAGTCGCCGATTCCGCTGGCTCCTGCGAATGTCAGCAGAAAATAAAACACCTTCATGCATTTAATATGAGGTGCGCAGGTTTGGCTGAAATAATTTAAGAAATAGGCCTCCGCGACCTTTGTTTTGTAACTAATAAAACAAAAACATAGTTGTTAGTGGTGCGACCGTATCGCCGATTGATTCGATTCAACTAAGTGATCATTACGAGCGCGACTAACTCAATATCCGTTGCACACAAATATTAAATGCTTTAGGTTCACTGATTTACGAACAAACAACGAACGTAAATAACTAAACTAGGGTTCATACCAGCGATAGGTCATACACATAAGTGTCAGATCGTGATCGGTTCGATCGCTCAGAGAAAGTGAACTTGGATTTATCTGTTCGGAAATTCCCAACGTGAATCGTGACTTAGATTATCCCAGTTAGTACTAGGAATGGAATCGGCAAAGTTTTGCCACAACACCCGGTTATCCTATTTTCAAGTTCCCGGTTTGCCGGGAATCTGGAATCAGTTTATAACCTGAAGAAGAATAAGAGGTGCTTTAATAATCTGTTGTTTGTCGACAGCGTCGGCAAGTTGAACCTAGTGGATCTGGCGGGCAGCGAGCGACAGCGCAAGACTGGCGCGTCGGCGGAGCGGCTGCGAGAGGCGTCGCGCATCAACCAGGCGCTCTCCTCGCTCGGCAACGTCATCTCTGCGCTCGCAGAGAACAGCCCGCACGTGCCCTACAGGTGAGCCACCAGGGTATCAGAACAGACAAGAAGTTTTCTTGCACTTCATATTGCGTTATAGTAGTCTCTTCTACCCATTGCGAAAATTCAATTACCTTCGAGGTTCGATAAATCGGAGCTCTGAATGAGTTAAGCAACCATTGGGCGGAAAGTTATTTTTTTTTTTATCGTAACGATGTGCTGTGTTAACGTTGCAGAGACTCGAAGCTGACGCGTATCCTGCAGGACTCGCTGGGCGGCAACAGCAAGACCATCATGATCGCCAACATCGGGCCCGCCTCCTACAACTACGACGAGACCATCACCACGCTGCGGTACGCACACAGAGCTAAAGGTAACGAAGACTTCTGACGGTTAGCTCCCAGAACCTTAAAATGACATGTTTAGACGTTCTGTTCATTGCAGCTACTTGGCCTATTCACATGAAGGACAAAAATTTCGATGTGTCATTATGGACGAGCCATTTTGGGTGTAGCTAGATCATAGTTACCTTATTATACGTATATCGTACAATGAATGCGCGTCACTTAGTATTTCCTTGTGAATGTTCCAGCGATAAAGAACAAGCCGGTGCGCAACGAGGACCCGAAAGACGCCAAGCTGCGCGAGTACCAGGCGGAGATCGAGCGCCTGCGCGCGCTCATCTCGCAGCGCCGCGCGCACGAGCGCCGCCCGCGCCGCGCGCCGCGTGCGCGCGCGCCGCCCGCGCCGCCCGCCGACAACTGTACGGACACGACGCATTCTTTCACGATTTTCACCATCAACTGTAACTCAAGTTTCAAAACGATACCTACGAGTCGTACGGTGTTATCATTCAGCCGACCATAGCTGCATATAGAACACCATCGGTCGTTGCTTAATCGCCTTGTCCTGTTCTTCCTGCATTGAGACGATTTTTTAAGTTTTAGGTTTATGTAAAAAAATGTATTAAATTTTATAAAATTTGATTCAAGTACTTCCGATAGTAAAACTGATAGTATTTGGTTACTTATTTACATACATACACTCACGCCTTCTTCCCATGGGGGTAGGTAGAAACTACAGAACACCTCGCGCTACGATCCTGACGTCATACTCCTTTTGCTTCGTTTACGTTCATACATCTGGACATACACCACACCGGTTGCGAGTACTACGCATGTGGCCTTTGTGAAGAACATCACTAATAAGGTCACTATGGGTCCCAGGCCGCCCCGTCCCAGCAGGTCCACTCACAGCCTTGTGGATACCTTTTGCTAGTCGCCTTTCATTCATTCTCTCAACATGGCCGAAGCATTACTTATTATTTTCTTAACATATTTTTTCTCTTACTATCCCTACAGCCGAAGAAGAGACAGTCAGTATAGAAAACGAGAACATACTGGCGGAGTCTACGATAGAGCAGGAGAAGAAGCAGATGGAGGAGCTGGAGCAGCAGATCCTGGCGCTGGAGGAGCGGCTGGTGCAGGGCGGCGGCGGCAAGGAGCTGCTCAACAACCTCAACGAGACGCAGCTCATCCTGCAGCAGCGCCACACCGAGATCACGCAGCGCAAGGAGCGCGAAGTGGAGATGCAGCAGCGCATCGAGCTGGAGCAGGAGACCACGGCCATCGTCAGCGACACCTTCACCACGCTGCAGCAGGAGGTGGACCACAAGACGCAGAGGTACCGTGCTCACGTATACCTAACTCGCATCGCTGGAGGTCCGCCCGGCGCAGCGGCACGATACTCGCACACACCACACACTTGTATACCTAATGCTTATTTATGACATGTAGTCACTATGGGTGAAATGTAATTATGTATACAATGCCTGTAATAAAATTATTTATTATTATAATAGAAAGAAACAAACAGAGAGAGAAAGTGTGAATTTAATACGCGTTTTTAATACAAAACCAAAAAAATGTATGGAAAGTCGAGGTATTTTTGAAAGATTGAGTCTAAGATCAGAGGGCAATTCTCGTAATTTAAAAAACGTTCACAGTCTGAGCTCAGTCTCAATCTTTAAAAAATACCTCGAATTTCCATACATTTTTGACAAGGTTTTGGCATTTGTTTGTCGCTGCGATGAGACTGCGACTAGATTTTGAACGTTTTAAATTATGAGAATTGGCCTTCGGATTGTTAATGTTCTTAAAATTACGAGAATTGCCTTCTGATCATAACATAACATCACGCTTGTAGGTACTCCTCAGAAGTTTGTAAATGTATACAGGATACATTTTTAACCAGTGCGCAAACTGTAACCGTTAATTCAGTACGTGATTGTGAAAACCCCTGCGTTGAAGTTATTCTATGTTCTATGTTCTATGTTATGGGATTGGTTTCTGCACTTAGTCCTTCAGGTGGACCATTGTACGTGGGCCATGGCGGCCGTCGGTGGTTATTCCAACCAGCCCACCTCCCTCCAGAAGCTTATCAGGTCTCCTGGTCTGTTAAGAACATCCGTGTATGATCTGGGTGTCCCGAGGGTTCTCGACCTAATCTGGGTGATGCCTGTGCACTCAAAGAGCACATGCGCGACGGTCTCATCAGCCTCCATGCAGGCCCTGCACAGGGGGCTGTCCGTTATACCTATCGTGTGAAAATGTTTGTTTAGTGAGCAGTGTCCCGTGATGATCCCCGTCATCAGGCGCAGGCCTTTCCTGTCCAGACGGAGTAGTTTTTTTGTTAGTTTGCCATCTAATGATGGCATGGCCTCCTTGGACTGCCTGCAGCCCGGTGACGAGGACCACCAGTTCTCCGCTTGTGTATGGGTGTGCTCCTGTAGCCACCTGCGTAGCTGATTGAAGGGGATGGGCACGACTGGTTCTGGACCATAGACTGACGTGCTGGATGCCCTTCTGGCCAGCTCGTCAGCCGCATCGTTACCTAGTGATTCACTGTGTCCTTTTATCCATTGTAGTGTCACTGTGTTGCGGCTTGGTACAGTCACCTGTTCAAGCACCTTGTGACATTCTAGTATTAGATGCGATGTGATACATCCCCTCTTCAGGGATTGGAGGACCGAGGCGCTGTCAGAGATTATACGAACATGAGCGTCCGTAATCCCCCTGGCTGCTATGGCATGGGCCGCTCGTATTATACCCACACACTCCGCCTGGTAGACCGTGTTGAGCATTCCTAGCGGGCTGGATATGTTAATGTTGAGGTCGTGTGAGAAGACTCCGACTCCAGTTCCGTAGTCGGTCTTTGATCCGTCAGTGTAGACTCTCAGCTCTCTTGGGCCCGAGTAGTCGTGCTGCTCCTCTTCAAGCACTATGTTGTAATGCTTTTGGAAGCAGTATTGCTTAGGGGCCTTGTCGCAGGGTGCTGCCATCATTGGCTGCCGTTTGATCGCCTCATCCTTTAGGCGTGTGTGTTTGATCCTCGAGTCTTTGCTCAGAGTTCCTGATAGATGGAGTCTGAAGGCGGACAGGGCCGCCTCCTCCCGCACGATAAGGTGTAGGGGAGGCAGTCCAAGTATAGCCTGAAGGGCAGCGGTGGGTGCAGTTCTCATGCAGCCAGTGATTGCCACACAGGCGCATCGCTGCAGCTTTTCGAGATCCCTTTGGGCTGTGCTCAGGTCTGTTCTGGGCCACCAGACTAGTGAGCCGTAAGTGATAGTTGGTCGGATGACTGTGGTATAAAGCCAGTAGGTGATCTTGGGGCTAATGCCCCAGTTTTTACCAATCATTTTCTTGCATTGCCACAAGGATATGCTGGCCTTCGTGGTGATGTAGTTGATGTGCTTTGCCCAATTCAGCTGTTTGTCCAAAAAGATGCCCAGGTATTTGGTTTCAGTTGATAGGCTTAGGGTAGTGCCAAAGAGTTTTGGAAGTTGTAGTGTAGTGAGTTTCCTCTTTTTTGTGAAGAGGATCAGTTCGGTTTTTGTTGGGTTCACTGATAGTTGGTGTGTGCTACACCAGTTTTCTACTATTTTCAGGGCCTGGTGCATTAGGTTGCACAGGGTGTTTTCGTGGGTGCCATTTATTATTATGGTTATGTCATCGGCGTAGCCTACGGTAAAGTAGCCTTTATCGTTTAGTGCCTTTATCAGGCTGTCTACAACCAGATTCCATAGAAGTGGCGAGAGGAGACCCCCTTGTGGGCAGCCCTTCGCCACAATGGCCCTTGTTGTGTCGTTTACGGTCACTTGTACGGCTCTTTGTTCAAGCATATTGGTGATCCAGCCGCTCAGAGACGGATCTACACAGTGTCTGTCTAAGGCCGTGTTGATACTCTTGAATGTGGTTTTGTCGAAGGCGCCTTCAATGTCGATGAAGGCAGCCAGTGCTGAGCATTTGTGGTCCACTGCGCATTCAATCTTGGATACCACGCTGTGCAACGCGGATTCTGTTGATTTGCCTGTGGAGTACGCATGCTGTTGTTTGTGGAGTGGTTTTGCCCTAAGGGGACCGTCTCGGATGTGTCGATCACATAGTCTCTCCAGGGTCTTTAGTAGGAAGGATGTGAGGCTTATGGGTCTGTACGCTTTGGGTTGCGTGTAGTCAGCTTTACCAGGTTTGGGTATGAAGATGACTTTCACTTCGCGCCAGGCTAGGGGTGTGTATCTGAGTGCTATGCAGGCCCGATAGATCTCTACCAGGCATGGTGTAATATATGTGAGCCCCCATTGTAGTAGGGCTGGGAAGATGCCATCCAGTCCAGCGGACTTGTATGGCTGAAAGGTGTTGATAGCCCATTTTATCCGGTCTTCTGTTACTAGCCTGTGAGCGCAGGTCCAGTCCCGTTCCGTCGGGGTCCAATCTGGTGCGTCCTCCCAGGTCCTGTCCTCTAGGAGTTTGCAGTCTGGGAAGTGGGTTTCCAGAAGGACCTTGCTGGTCTCATGGTCCGTGAGTGTGAAAGTGCCGTCGGGTCTGATTTGTTTTTTATATGTGTGTCGAGTTTCTGTGTATATCTCCCAGTCTTCCGGGAGTTTGGTGTTTTTGGCTCTGTTAAATTGCTTCCGTAGTGCATGCCTGAGTTTACCAAGTTCGGCGTTCCACCAGGGATTTCTCTCGGTGTTGGTCCGTGGCGTCCTTAGTTTACAGCATGCATGGTAAGCTTCGGTAAGGTATTCTGATAACTTTGTTACAGTATATTCCAGCTGTGCTGGTTCTCTTATTGTTATTTGTGATAGGTGCCTAGCTAGCAGGGCTGCCAGGAGGCGCTTGTAGCCTGGTACATCGGTGCGCCGCGGATTTCTTCTCGGTGCGGGTTTCTTGGTGCTGGTGGTTAATGTAAAGCGGATCCTTCTGTGGTCCGAGCAGGAGGGTTCGCCCGATACGTGCCAGTTTGTGATGAGGTTTTTCGCGTTTTCTGTAGCAAGTGTTAAGTCTATGATCGTTTGTCCTCGGACTGTGACCCAAGTGGGTTCAGAACCTCGGTTAATAATGTTTAGGTTAGTAGAGAATAAATAGGTGGATAGTACCTCTCCTCTGGGATTCGATATGTCGCTGCCCCAGAGCGGGTGATGGGCATTGGAGTCAGTGCAGATGATCAGGTCCAGACCGGTGATCTCGCAGTGCTGCACTAGGTCGGCCATTTCTTGTGGCGGGCAGTTTGTGTCCTCGCCCGGCATGTACACCGAGGCTAGGACTACGTCTGGGAGATCGTCTGTAGTCCGGAGCCTGACAGCTGTCAAGTCTCTGGAACAGAATTGGGTGAGCAGTGCGGTAGGGATGTCTTTGGGTATGTACACACAGGATCTAGGTTTGTCCGAGCTCTGTGTGTTGAGTATTAGCTTACCTCCGATGTTATTGAGGCCGCATATCCTGTTGTTCCTGATCCACGGCTCTTGGATCAGTGCGATGGTTCGGGGGTTGACCTCCAGTGCCCTGCGTAAGCTGGCCGTAGCAGTCTGGCTATGCTGGAGGTTTGTCTGGGTGATGTTGAGTGTGGGTGATTGCGATGAAGGGGGGGGATTAGTCGATGGTGGATCCATCGGACAATCCTTCCTCCACCTCCTCCCTGTACGGGTCGTCGTGTCTGTCACCCGGCGACGATGCCAGCAGCTGCTCGCTCCAGCCAGGGGATGTGGGCGGAACCGTGGCCTCATCGTCAGCCATCGCCGCACGGGCCATGACTTCTTCCAGGTGGGCGATCTCGTCCGTGTCGTCTGTCTGTGTCTCTGTCGGTGTCGTGGTCGAGTCTGTCTTGCTGTCAGAGGGCTGGGTCGTGGGCCAGAAACGTACGTATATCGAACCTAGTAGATACGATATCCGTCGCTCCCGGTCCAGGACCTTTTGCGCTTCCTCCGGTGGTACACCCAGGGTCAAAAAAGTCCCGTAGTTGTCACCACCGACGGTAGTTGCCCTGTACAGTGACCACCTGCCAATGCCATACCAAGTATTCTGACGAGTCAGAATACTTTGGAGCCTCTGTACGTCACCTCTATACCGAGGGACGAAAAGCGAGGCTCTGACACGGGTGGGCACGTCTGACTGTCGCACTACTGTCAGCTTTAGGTCAGTATTTGGGAGTTGTAGGAGGGGAACTGTTTGGGTCAGCCATGTCAGGGCGCAGTCGTCCTCGCACCACATCTGCACTGTACCCTCCGCTACCCTTGGGTATCCGCGGAAAGCAGGGAGCGGTGACGATGTGTCTGCGCCCATGAGCAGGTCTTCCAGGCCTGTCTTAACCGGTTCGGCCTCTTCGTTTGTCAAGTCTCTGGAGGGGGGAGGGAAGCAGATTGCTACGGCGAGCCGCGCAGGTATGTCCTTTGTGGCCCGCGCGTAGGTCCTCGGCTCCCCTTGGGCGGAGTGGACCCTTACACGCTTGGCGTCCCTCTGAAGCGTGCTCGGTGAAGCCGAGTCGTCCGGGCGCTCCCTCTTCGCCGGCCCTGTACCCTCGGTCCAGGCTGCGGCTGAGAGGTGCCCGCCTTAACGTGCAAGCCTCCACCCCGCTTTCCTCTGTTGTGTTTGTGTCTGGGTTCGTCGGTCAGGGGTCGGTTGGCGCCCCCGGTAGGCTCTGTCGTGTGCGGGGGTTTTTCGCGCTGGGTTTCCCCTTCGCGTACTTGTCCCTGCACGCGTGGTTCCGCGTCCGGCCGCTTTTCGCGCTGGGTTTCCCCTTCGCGTACTGGCTGCTGGTCGCGTGGTCCCACCTTAGGCCGCTTTTCGCGCTGGGTTTCCCCTTCGCGTACTTGCGGCCGTTCCCTGCTTTCCGCGTCCGGCCCTTTTTCGCCCTCGTCGCGTACTCGGGGCTGGTCGCGTACTACCTCTTCGGCGTCCGATCGCGCTTCGCGCTGGCTGTTGCCTTCGCGGGTGTTGCGCTTTCGATCGCCTACTTTCCTCCCCCGGTCTGTGATTTTTCCGCGCTTTTTCAGCTGGCGTACTCCATCTACCAGGAGAGTGGTAGGGCCGTCGGGTTCGTTAACCTTCCCCGTCACAGTCTGTCCGTGTCGTTCAGTGTCAGGGTTCGTAACGCTATTGCGCACGATGCTCTGTTGCCAGAGGTTCGCGGGAGGCATACGTGTCGTAGCGGGTATTGGCGCGTCAGTCGCTGCCGGGGTCGTGATCATTGGCGCGTTTGTCGCTGCCGGTGTTTGTGGCGCTAAATCAGCAGCCGGTCGCGCTGGAGAGCGCGGCAATGGTAAGCAGTAAGATGCCCCCCCCAGAATACGTTGGGGGCTGACCGCCTTGGCGGTGTGGGATTCCCCGGCTTGGCCGGAACCCACCTGGGTAGTTTTTTCTTTTACTTCCTGCATTACATTTGGCGGGGGGTGGGCTTTTTTGGAATCGAGGTTACCCGTCCTCAGGGACCGACAGGATGTAGGGATAGGAGGGAGGGTGTTTGGTAGTAGGGTGTGGGTCACTTGGGGTCACCCTAGGTCTGGGATTTGGCCTAGGGATTTTGCGGATTGACAGGATCTGTGGATAGGGAAGGCTTGTGTGTGGTTGGGTCCTTTAGGTACATGTGATAAGGTGTATTGGTTACCCTAAACCTGGGACTTGGTGTTCGGGCACTTCTCTTGTCCGGGATCTCTTTCAAGATGCTCCGGGTGCGGGATCGGCTCTACAGCCGGTCCCGCAGCCGGAGTTGGGCTATCCGCAACCTGCCCACCCGCTCGGTTGCAGGAGAAGAAGTGCCCGGCAGTCCGGGTCGCACCACCACAGATGTACGTGTACATTTGCGTTGGTACGAGCCAGCTAGCCCCGAGTGAAGTTATTTGTCGGTTATTTAAAAAACAAAATAACTTTGTGAAACATTTTGACCGCGTAGGTATTGCACTTTTCTATAAAAAAGTGAATTTTTTTTTTGATAATCGACCAAAAGTTTCTACTTTAGGGGGTCTCTACAATCATGTGCTGAATTTATGGTTACAGTTTGCGCACTGGTTAAAAATGTATCCTCTGTAGCACATTGACATTCTGCCCTATTTTATATGAGCTGAGCCTATTGCCATATCCAGACTGTGTACTACTAAGAAATTCCTGACGAATTTTTCAGTTTTTTTTTTTGTACCAATTTATTCTAATTCTTTTGTCCAACCTGACATCGAAGCTTTCGTTTAAGGCATCGACTGCCACCGCGGTCACCGGTGACCGCCAACAAGAGATTTTTTACTGTGTCTGTGGTCTGGCAGTCGACGTGTTAACACCAGAGACCGACGAAGCAAAACTAATAAAGTATGGTAACAAATGTGTAATTATGATCGTAGGTTAAAGAAATGTCTATCTAAGTACGCGTGCATGCGCGAGGAGATGGTGGAGCAGCGCGAGGCGCACGACGGCGAGCGGCGCGAGCACGAGGCGCTGCAGGCCGCGCTCATCGCGGAGCTGCGCCGGCGCCTGCTCGTGGCCGACAGCTTCGTGCCCGACGCGGGCCGGCCCGCCGTGCTGCGCGCGCGCTACAACGAGGACACCGACACCTGGGAGCTGCGCGAGCACAGGTGCACGCGGGCATACGTCACGAGACGTAGTCGGAGCGTAACGATCTCCGACCGATCTGGGGCGCTTCCGGACTGTACGGCTAATACCTCGCGTTCGCTCCCACAGCGGCGTGGAGCCCCTGGCGGAGCGGCCGGCGGCGGCGCGGCGGGGGTGCGCGCGCGCACGCGACGTGCTGCGCCTGGCGCCGCTGGCGCTGCCCGCCACCACGCGCGCCTACACGCCGCCGCACGCGCAGCGCGCGCTCCACACGCAGGTGGGTCCCAGCCTAGCGCATACGTGCGCCCCGCACCGACCATGGCTCCGAGTGACTATGCTCATAGCGCGCGCGCACGCGACGTGCTGCGCCTGGCGCCGCTGGCGCTGCCCGCCACCACGCGCGCCTACACGCCGCCGCACGCGCAGCGCGCGCTCCACACGCAGGTGGGTCCCAGCCTAGCGCATACGTGCGCCCCGCACCGACCATGGCTCCGAGTGACTATGCTCATAGCGCGCGCGCACGCGACGTGCTGCGCCTGGCGCCGCTGGCGCTGCCCGCCACCACGCGCGCCTACACGCCGCCGCACGCGCAGCGCGCGCTCCACACGCAGGTGGGTCCCAGCCTAGCGCATACGTGCGCCCCGCACCGACCATGGCTCCGAGTGACTATGCTCATAGCGCGCGCGCACGCGACGTGCTGCGCCTGGCGCCGCTGGCGCTGCCCGCCACCACGCGCGCCTACACGCCGCCGCACGCGCAGCGCGCGCTCCACACGCAGGTGGGTCCCAGCCTAGCGCATACGTGCGCCCCGCACCGACCATGGCTCCGAGTGACTATGCTCATAGCGCGCGCGCACGCGACGTGCTGCGCCTGGCGCCGCTGGCGCTGCCCGCCACCACGCGCGCCTACACGCCGCCGCACGCGCAGCGCGCGCTCCACACGCAGGTGGGTCCCAGCCTAGCGCATACGTGCGCCCCGCACCGACCATGGCTCCGAGTGACTATGCTCATAGCGCGCGCGCACGCGACGTGCTGCGCCTGGCGCCGCTGGCGCTGCCCGCCACCACGCGCGCCTACACGCCGCCGCACGCGCAGCGCGCGCTCCACACGCAGGTGGGTCCCAGCCTAGCGCATACGTGCGCCCCGCACCGACCATGGCTCCGAGTGACTATGCTCATAGCGCGCGCGCACGCGACGTGCTGCGCCTGGCGCCGCTGGCGCTGCCCGCCACCACGCGCGCCTACACGCCGCCGCACGCGCAGCGCGCGCTCCACACGCAGGTGGGTCCCAGCCTAGCGCATACGTGCGCCCCGCACCGACCATGGCTCCGAGTGACTATGCTCATAGCGCGCGCGCACGCGACGTGCTGCGCCTGGCGCCGCTGGCGCTGCCCGCCACCACGCGCGCCTACACGCCGCCGCACGCGCAGCGCGCGCTCCACACGCAGGTGGGTCCCAGCCTAGCGCATACGTGCGCCCCGCACCGACCATGGCTCCGAGTGACTATGCTCATAGCGCGCGCGCACGCGACGTGCTGCGCCTGGCGCCGCTGGCGCTGCCCGCCACCACGCGCGCCTACACGCCGCCGCACGCGCAGCGCGCGCTCCACACGCAGGTGGGTCCCAGCCTAGCGCATACGTGCGCCCCGCACCGACCATGGCTCCGAGTGACTATGCTCATAGCGCGCGCGCACGCGACGTGCTGCGCCTGGCGCCGCTGGCGCTGCCCGCCACCACGCGCGCCTACACGCCGCCGCACGCGCAGCGCGCGCTCCACACGCAGGTGGGTCCCAGCCTAGCGCATACGTGCGCCCCGCACCGACCATGGCTCCGAGTGACTATGCTCATAGCGCGCGCGCACGCGACGTGCTGCGCCTGGCGCCGCTGGCGCTGCCCGCCACCACGCGCGCCTACACGCCGCCGCACGCGCAGCGCGCGCTCCACACGCAGGTGGGTCCCAGCCTAGCGCATACGTGCGCCCCGCACCGACCATGGCTCCGAGTGACTATGCTCATAGCGCGCGCGCACGCGACGTGCTGCGCCTGGCGCCGCTGGCGCTGCCCGCCACCACGCGCGCCTACACGCCGCCGCACGCGCAGCGCGCGCTCCACACGCAGGTGGGTCCCAGCCTAGCGCATACGTGCGCCCCGCACCGACCATGGCTCCGAGTGACTATGCTCATAGCGCGCGCGCACGCGACGTGCTGCGCCTGGCGCCGCTGGCGCTGCCCGCCACCACGCGCGCCTACACGCCGCCGCACGCGCAGCGCGCGCTCCACACGCAGGTGGGTCCCAGCCTAGCGCATACGTGCGCCCCGCACCGACCATGGCTCCGAGTGACTATGCTCATAGCGCGCGCGCACGCGACGTGCTGCGCCTGGCGCCGCTGGCGCTGCCCGCCACCACGCGCGCCTACACGCCGCCGCACGCGCAGCGCGCGCTCCACACGCAGGTGGGTCCCAGCCTAGCGCATACGTGCGCCCCGCACCGACCATGGCTCCGAGTGACTATGCTCATAGCGCGCGCGCACGCGACGTGCTGCGCCTGGCGCCGCTGGCGCTGCCCGCCACCACGCGCGCCTACACGCCGCCGCACGCGCAGCGCGCGCTCCACACGCAGGTGGGTCCCAGCCTAGCGCATACGTGCGCCCCGCACCGACCATGGCTCCGAGTGACTATGCTCATAGCGCGCGCGCACGCGACGTGCTGCGCCTGGCGCCGCTGGCGCTGCCCGCCACCACGCGCGCCTACACGCCGCCGCACGCGCAGCGCGCGCTCCACACGCAGGTGGGTCCCAGCCTAGCGCATACGTGCGCCCCGCACCGACCATGGCTCCGAGTGACTATGCTCATAGCGCGCGCGCACGCGACGTGCTGCGCCTGGCGCCGCTGGCGCTGCCCGCCACCACGCGCGCCTACACGCCGCCGCACGCGCAGCGCGCGCTCCACACGCAGGTGGGTCCCAGCCTAGCGCATACGTGCGCCCCGCACCGACCATGGCTCCGAGTGACTATGCTCATAGCGCGCGCGCACGCGACGTGCTGCGCCTGGCGCCGCTGGCGCTGCCCGCCACCACGCGCGCCTACACGCCGCCGCACGCGCAGCGCGCGCTCCACACGCAGGTGGGTCCCAGCCTAGCGCATACGTGCGCCCCGCACCGACCATGGCTCCGAGTGACTATGCTCATAGCGCGCGCGCACGCGACGTGCTGCGCCTGGCGCCGCTGGCGCTGCCCGCCACCACGCGCGCCTACACGCCGCCGCACGCGCAGCGCGCGCTCCACACGCAGGTGGGTCCCAGCCTAGCGCATACGTGCGCCCCGCACCGACCATGGCTCCGAGTGACTATGCTCATAGCGCGCGCGCACGCGACGTGCTGCGCCTGGCGCCGCTGGCGCTGCCCGCCACCACGCGCGCCTACACGCCGCCGCACGCGCAGCGCGCGCTCCACACGCAGGTGGGTCCCAGCCTAGCGCATACGTGCGCCCCGCACCGACCATGGCTCCGAGTGACTATGCTCATAGCGCGCGCGCACGCGACGTGCTGCGCCTGGCGCCGCTGGCGCTGCCCGCCACCACGCGCGCCTACACGCCGCCGCACGCGCAGCGCGCGCTCCACACGCAGGTGGGTCCCAGCCTAGCGCATACGTGCGCCCCGCACCGACCATGGCTCCGAGTGACTATGCTCATAGCGCGCGCGCACGCGACGTGCTGCGCCTGGCGCCGCTGGCGCTGCCCGCCACCACGCGCGCCTACACGCCGCCGCACGCGCAGCGCGCGCTCCACACGCAGGTGGGTCCCAGCCTAGCGCATACGTGCGCCCCGCACCGACCATGGCTCCGAGTGACTATGCTCATAGCGCGCGCGCACGCGACGTGCTGCGCCTGGCGCCGCTGGCGCTGCCCGCCACCACGCGCGCCTACACGCCGCCGCACGCGCAGCGCGCGCTCCACACGCAGGTGGGTCCCAGCCTAGCGCATACGTGCGCCCCGCACCGACCATGGCTCCGAGTGACTATGCTCATAGCGCGCGCGCACGCGACGTGCTGCGCCTGGCGCCGCTGGCGCTGCCCGCCACCACGCGCGCCTACACGCCGCCGCACGCGCAGCGCGCGCTCCACACGCAGGTGGGTCCCAGCCTAGCGCATACGTGCGCCCCGCACCGACCATGGCTCCGAGTGACTATGCTCATAGCGCGCGCGCACGCGACGTGCTGCGCCTGGCGCCGCTGGCGCTGCCCGCCACCACGCGCGCCTACACGCCGCCGCACGCGCAGCGCGCGCTCCACACGCAGGTGGGTCCCAGCCTAGCGCATACGTGCGCCCCGCACCGACCATGGCTCCGAGTGACTATGCTCATAGCGCGCGCGCACGCGACGTGCTGCGCCTGGCGCCGCTGGCGCTGCCCGCCACCACGCGCGCCTACACGCCGCCGCACGCGCAGCGCGCGCTCCACACGCAGGTGGGTCCCAGCCTAGCGCATACGTGCGCCCCGCACCGACCATGGCTCCGAGTGACTATGCTCATAGCGCGCGCGCACGCGACGTGCTGCGCCTGGCGCCGCTGGCGCTGCCCGCCACCACGCGCGCCTACACGCCGCCGCACGCGCAGCGCGCGCTCCACACGCAGGTGGGTCCCAGCCTAGCGCATACGTGCGCCCCGCACCGACCATGGCTCCGAGTGACTATGCTCATAGCGCGCGCGCACGCGACGTGCTGCGCCTGGCGCCGCTGGCGCTGCCCGCCACCACGCGCGCCTACACGCCGCCGCACGCGCAGCGCGCGCTCCACACGCAGGTGGGTCCCAGCCTAGCGCATACGTGCGCCCCGCACCGACCATGGCTCCGAGTGACTATGCTCATAGCGCGCGCGCACGCGACGTGCTGCGCCTGGCGCCGCTGGCGCTGCCCGCCACCACGCGCGCCTACACGCCGCCGCACGCGCAGCGCGCGCTCCACACGCAGGTGGGTCCCAGCCTAGCGCATACGTGCGCCCCGCACCGACCATGGCTCCGAGTGACTATGCTCATAGCGCGCGCGCACGCGACGTGCTGCGCCTGGCGCCGCTGGCGCTGCCCGCCACCACGCGCGCCTACACGCCGCCGCACGCGCAGCGCGCGCTCCACACGCAGGTGGGTCCCAGCCTAGCGCATACGTGCGCCCCGCACCGACCATGGCTCCGAGTGACTATGCTCATAGCGCGCGCGCACGCGACGTGCTGCGCCTGGCGCCGCTGGCGCTGCCCGCCACCACGCGCGCCTACACGCCGCCGCACGCGCAGCGCGCGCTCCACACGCAGGTGGGTCCCAGCCTAGCGCATACGTGCGCCCCGCACCGACCATGGCTCCGAGTGACTATGCTCATAGCGCGCGCGCACGCGACGTGCTGCGCCTGGCGCCGCTGGCGCTGCCCGCCACCACGCGCGCCTACACGCCGCCGCACGCGCAGCGCGCGCTCCACACGCAGGTGGGTCCCAGCCTAGCGCATACGTGCGCCCCGCACCGACCATGGCTCCGAGTGACTATGCTCATAGCGCGCGCGCACGCGACGTGCTGCGCCTGGCGCCGCTGGCGCTGCCCGCCACCACGCGCGCCTACACGCCGCCGCACGCGCAGCGCGCGCTCCACACGCAGGTGGGTCCCAGCCTAGCGCATACGTGCGCCCCGCACCGACCATGGCTCCGAGTGACTATGCTCATAGCGCGCGCGCACGCGACGTGCTGCGCCTGGCGCCGCTGGCGCTGCCCGCCACCACGCGCGCCTACACGCCGCCGCACGCGCAGCGCGCGCTCCACACGCAGGTGGGTCCCAGCCTAGCGCATACGTGCGCCCCGCACCGACCATGGCTCCGAGTGACTATGCTCATAGCGCGCGCGCACGCGACGTGCTGCGCCTGGCGCCGCTGGCGCTGCCCGCCACCACGCGCGCCTACACGCCGCCGCACGCGCAGCGCGCGCTCCACACGCAGGTGGGTCCCAGCCTAGCGCATACGTGCGCCCCGCACCGACCATGGCTCCGAGTGACTATGCTCATAGCGCGCGCGCACGCGACGTGCTGCGCCTGGCGCCGCTGGCGCTGCCCGCCACCACGCGCGCCTACACGCCGCCGCACGCGCAGCGCGCGCTCCACACGCAGGTGGGTCCCAGCCTAGCGCATACGTGCGCCCCGCACCGACCATGGCTCCGAGTGACTATGCTCATAGCGCGCGCGCACGCGACGTGCTGCGCCTGGCGCCGCTGGCGCTGCCCGCCACCACGCGCGCCTACACGCCGCCGCACGCGCAGCGCGCGCTCCACACGCAGGTGGGTCCCAGCCTAGCGCATACGTGCGCCCCGCACCGACCATGGCTCCGAGTGACTATGCTCATAGCGCGCGCGCACGCGACGTGCTGCGCCTGGCGCCGCTGGCGCTGCCCGCCACCACGCGCGCCTACACGCCGCCGCACGCGCAGCGCGCGCTCCACACGCAGGTGGGTCCCAGCCTAGCGCATACGTGCGCCCCGCACCGACCATGGCTCCGAGTGACTATGCTCATAGCGCGCGCGCACGCGACGTGCTGCGCCTGGCGCCGCTGGCGCTGCCCGCCACCACGCGCGCCTACACGCCGCCGCACGCGCAGCGCGCGCTCCACACGCAGGTGGGTCCCAGCCTAGCGCATACGTGCGCCCCGCACCGACCATGGCTCCGAGTGACTATGCTCATAGCGCGCGCGCACGCGACGTGCTGCGCCTGGCGCCGCTGGCGCTGCCCGCCACCACGCGCGCCTACACGCCGCCGCACGCGCAGCGCGCGCTCCACACGCAGGTGGGTCCCAGCCTAGCGCATACGTGCGCCCCGCACCGACCATGGCTCCGAGTGACTATGCTCATAGCGCGCGCGCACGCGACGTGCTGCGCCTGGCGCCGCTGGCGCTGCCCGCCACCACGCGCGCCTACACGCCGCCGCACGCGCAGCGCGCGCTCCACACGCAGGTGGGTCCCAGCCTAGCGCATACGTGCGCCCCGCACCGACCATGGCTCCGAGTGACTATGCTCATAGCGCGCGCGCACGCGACGTGCTGCGCCTGGCGCCGCTGGCGCTGCCCGCCACCACGCGCGCCTACACGCCGCCGCACGCGCAGCGCGCGCTCCACACGCAGGTGGGTCCCAGCCTAGCGCATACGTGCGCCCCGCACCGACCATGGCTCCGAGTGACTATGCTCATAGCGCGCGCGCACGCGACGTGCTGCGCCTGGCGCCGCTGGCGCTGCCCGCCACCACGCGCGCCTACACGCCGCCGCACGCGCAGCGCGCGCTCCACACGCAGGTGGGTCCCAGCCTAGCGCATACGTGCGCCCCGCACCGACCATGGCTCCGAGTGACTATGCTCATAGCGCGCGCGCACGCGACGTGCTGCGCCTGGCGCCGCTGGCGCTGCCCGCCACCACGCGCGCCTACACGCCGCCGCACGCGCAGCGCGCGCTCCACACGCAGGTGGGTCCCAGCCTAGCGCATACGTGCGCCCCGCACCGACCATGGCTCCGAGTGACTATGCTCATAGCGCGCGCGCACGCGACGTGCTGCGCCTGGCGCCGCTGGCGCTGCCCGCCACCACGCGCGCCTACACGCCGCCGCACGCGCAGCGCGCGCTCCACACGCAGGTGGGTCCCAGCCTAGCGCATACGTGCGCCCCGCACCGACCATGGCTCCGAGTGACTATGCTCATAGCGCGCGCGCACGCGACGTGCTGCGCCTGGCGCCGCTGGCGCTGCCCGCCACCACGCGCGCCTACACGCCGCCGCACGCGCAGCGCGCGCTCCACACGCAGGTGGGTCCCAGCCTAGCGCATACGTGCGCCCCGCACCGACCATGGCTCCGAGTGACTATGCTCATAGCGCGCGCGCACGCGACGTGCTGCGCCTGGCGCCGCTGGCGCTGCCCGCCACCACGCGCGCCTACACGCCGCCGCACGCGCAGCGCGCGCTCCACACGCAGGTGGGTCCCAGCCTAGCGCATACGTGCGCCCCGCACCGACCATGGCTCCGAGTGACTATGCTCATAGCGCGCGCGCACGCGACGTGCTGCGCCTGGCGCCGCTGGCGCTGCCCGCCACCACGCGCGCCTACACGCCGCCGCACGCGCAGCGCGCGCTCCACACGCAGGTGGGTCCCAGCCTAGCGCATACGTGCGCCCCGCACCGACCATGGCTCCGAGTGACTATGCTCATAGCGCGCGCGCACGCGACGTGCTGCGCCTGGCGCCGCTGGCGCTGCCCGCCACCACGCGCGCCTACACGCCGCCGCACGCGCAGCGCGCGCTCCACACGCAGGTGGGTCCCAGCCTAGCGCATACGTGCGCCCCGCACCGACCATGGCTCCGAGTGACTATGCTCATAGCGCGCGCGCACGCGACGTGCTGCGCCTGGCGCCGCTGGCGCTGCCCGCCACCACGCGCGCCTACACGCCGCCGCACGCGCAGCGCGCGCTCCACACGCAGGTGGGTCCCAGCCTAGCGCATACGTGCGCCCCGCACCGACCATGGCTCCGAGTGACTATGCTCATAGCGCGCGCGCACGCGACGTGCTGCGCCTGGCGCCGCTGGCGCTGCCCGCCACCACGCGCGCCTACACGCCGCCGCACGCGCAGCGCGCGCTCCACACGCAGGTGGGTCCCAGCCTAGCGCATACGTGCGCCCCGCACCGACCATGGCTCCGAGTGACTATGCTCATAGCGCGCGCGCACGCGACGTGCTGCGCCTGGCGCCGCTGGCGCTGCCCGCCACCACGCGCGCCTACACGCCGCCGCACGCGCAGCGCGCGCTCCACACGCAGGTGGGTCCCAGCCTAGCGCATACGTGCGCCCCGCACCGACCATGGCTCCGAGTGACTATGCTCATAGCGCGTCCGATGAAATCATGTTTTTAGTAAATCGTTTCTTTTTCGTTTTAGTACCGTTATTATATTACCCATGACGTCTTTGAAATTTCGCAACTAACTTTTAAAAGACCCCAGCGTTCGGAACCAGAGACCTGAGACGCGAATCGCTGGGCTGTCGAGTGAAACTGTCACGTGTCGTATTGCAGAGCGTCCCGACGGCCACGAAGGAGGCCGACGTGGAGCCGGCCAGCGCGGCGCGGCGCGCCGGGCGCGCGGCGCGGCCCCGCACGGCGCACCAGCGGCTCGGCACGGCCGGCGTGCGCTAGGCGGCGCGCAGCCGGCCCTGGCCAATTCGTCCGGCGTCCGGTTCTTCCCGCCGCGTCCAACTCCACGGAAATGCGTGATGAGTGCATTTCCTGTGCGAGTGCGGCGCGGCCCGCGATGCCCCTTATTGTAGGTTTTATACTATTCGACCGACCGAACCCTGGAAACTTGCAACGCTTGCGCTGCCCGTGGGCGCCGCGACGTCGCTCTCGTGTTTAGTTCGTATGGACGCCGAGTCATGCCGCAGTCGCGAGTGACGCGCGTGTGGCGCCACAGTTGCGCGACGTCGCATGTCGTATTGTGAGCGAGACGTAGTCACAAATTCCAGTCGCGAGGCGCCGGAGTCGTCGCCGACGCCCCGAGCGTCACCATGATCTCACTTATCTTAATTCCCAGTATTTAGAAAGGCAAAGAACCCTTTGTATATTAATTTAAATACGTAATGTAAGTCGTAGCTACAATCTGCATGTCCGGGCAGGCGACGCCCGGCGGTCGCTCGAAACTTCACTGTGCGCGTATTATTTAGGTTGTTGTTTGTTTTATAAGATTTTATTTTACCATTGTTGTCTCTTTTGTTTTTGTAAAATTTTATTTTGTGCCTCGATACCAACACACGTGTTTGAGCTAGTGATATTATATTAGATAGTTTACTACGATTATGTATTAAATCCTACTGTGAAATGATTTAGAATTTCAACACAATATGTGAAATTGCTATGTAAATAGAGTGCAGCGCGCGACGCCACGCGGCACTCGGCGATGTGATCAGTAATGTATGTTCAAATGTGTTACCAAAGATGGAGCTGTCCATTCCGTAGTCTGTCAGCAGACACAAGGAGTCCGAGGGACTCCACGGTCCACGCCTGATCTTGTTCCTTATGTGTGGAATTTCATTTGTGGATATGTTAATATAATTTCTAAACAGTTTCTAGTCAATGATGATGAATTATATTCTTGTATACAAATATTGTAAATAATAATAATAATGGTATTTTAGGTATTTAAAAAGTATCCATAATACGGAGTATGAACTAGTATAAGTAGGTTGCTAATTAGCGCACAATACTTTTTGAATACCGTCTGGAACTACTGTCATTATCATTATTAAGTGCGGCCGGGTGTGGTCCAGTGTGGCCCAGTGTGGTCCAGTGTGGCCCAGTGTGGTCCAGTGTGGCCCAGTGCGGCCCGGTGTTGCTTTAAATTTTGTTAAATGAATTTTTCAAATGTGAAATATTTTATATTTTGGGATCGTAAGTTGTTTATAATGTATTCATTGTATTGGCTTTATATTTCATTTAAATTGTGAAAGAAGAGGATCATGTATTGTGATATATAATTTGGTAACTGCTAGTCAGTCGTGCCGCATACACGCTTATACTCACTAATGAATTAAACATTTTAAATTTTATGTGTTACTTTATTTTGATAACCTGAACCTCATCCCTGCCAAGTTGCCGACCTCTTGGAATAACAGCCGGATGGTTAGCACCCACGCACACACGTGCCCACATGCTCCCTCTCACAAATAAAATTAAAAACAAGCAATCCTGACGCGCAGTGAGCAGCAAAACAGCCTTATTTCTTTTTCTATGATTACTAAACTTTCCTATAGCTATTGCCATAAGTAAAATGATAGGCGTTTATCAGCAAAGATCAAGTTTATTAGAAATATAAATACTGAAGAGAAGGTGTTCTATACTAAGAATATACAATACACCTCTGATCTATGTATATCTAAATTTGGGGGGGGGGGGGGGGGTGGCTCATATGTGGTAGGACATATAGCATCCGTAGGAAAGAAAATGAAATTGACGGCACCGAGGCGTGATGCTAAAAAAAATTGTGCTCGCTAGTTTCTATTTTTATTTTTTCAGCTTTTCTGCAATCTACAAAGCAACTCATATTTCTCGTCGCTCACTATTGCATCTTAGTTAAGAATGATTTCCACCAAACGGCTCGCATCGCATCGGATCGGAAATGATACGAACGGATGTGGCGAAAGCCGGTCATTGCAGCCGGTCGCGTCCGGCAGGATGTCGACCCACGATCGGTTCCGTACCGTCGCTTGCGAACGTATCCGTTTCTGCGCCTAGTACAATAGTTTCATCCCTACCGTGTTGACGTCCGTAAGACGCCCGCGGTCTAGCTGCTGTGCGCGCACAGAGTACATTATAATATAGTGTGCGCGGCTTGGTAATATAGACTTTAAATACTGTCTACACGATTTAATATCGTTTAAAAATTTTAAAATCCGTTCCGATCCGTTGCGAGGCGAACCGTTTGCTGGAAATCATCCTTTAGTCCTTATTCTGAAACAGAAGTCGACAAAGTAACTCCTATTACGTATGAATAAAAGTCAAAAGAAACCGAACCTACCCGAGGTACTAAATTTTTTCGAGTGAGCTTAGCTCTCCCATCCAAAGCTATCTTAGAAAGATCACCGTTCAATCACTAGTTACCAGCTGTACCAACCAGGCCAGTCCTACATCATTAATTTTTCGCACAGCTGGCTGTGCGAAAAATTAATGATGTAGGTTTTTGCTAAAGGTTAAAAAAAATTAAATAGGTTGTTTGAAGAAAGTAAGTTGGTGCAAATAGGTAGATAACTTGATTGATAGCGAATAAGATGAAAAGAACGCCTTTGTTTAGAAATTTCGATTTAAGGTCTGCAAGCGCACACCGGGGCCCGGGCAGGCCCCTTTTCCCTACTGGGCACACTGGGCACGTGCCCAGGGCCCCACGATGGATTGGGCCCCCCTAGTCCCTGCTCCATTATCAAACGATAACCGATAACTACTCTACTCTCGCCTGAAAATCAGGCTTACCGAATGCAGCATGTTTAATAAATTTCAATAAACAGCGTGGCGCTTTAGGGTCAGTTCACACCGAGACGCGACGACGCGACGCGACACTGCGCGCACACACACTTTAAAAGAGTGACTCAAAATATACTTTATTTTCTACACGAAAAGGTACACATTGCATTGTGAGAGTTCAGAATACGTTGCGCGGTGCAGCGCTGCGCCTCGTGACGCCTCGCGGCGTAGAGCGACGCATCGCGACGCAGCGGTACTTCGCCGGTACGCGCGGCGTGCGAGAGCGGCGCTGCGCCTCACGACGCCGCGAGGTACAGCGCGACGCCGCGAGGCGCAGCGCGACTTGTCTCTACTATTTCCGTCCAGACTTCGTGCAGAATTGATGCAGTACGGTCGAGTGATCGAGTGATATTATAATGAAATGATAGACTGGGATCTTGTTATAATCGGACTTCTTGCAGAAGAGGAAGAGGAAGAAGAATACAATAATAAAATTAAAAAGAAATTTCATACCTTGGCTTATGACCACATTGCCAATTATCCAGAAAAAATATAAGATTATTACAAAATGGATTACAAAAAGTTACGATCACCATAATGCACCCGCCAAATATACGTCGTTCTCATGCGCTTGCAAATGGTAGACTGCGGGTGGACGCGGGGCGGGGCGGGAGCACGTAGCGAATGTAGACAAGTCCCACTGCGCCGCGCGGCGTCTAGCTGCGCCGCGCGGCGTCTTGCTGCGTCGTGCTGCCAACGATTTCACGATGCGCCTCGCGACGTTGCGATGCGTCTCGCGGCGGCGCGCGGCGCAGCGCGAAATCACTGGCCTCTTCCAGTATCGTCGCGTCGCGTCGCGTCTCGGTGTGAACTGACCCTTAATGGCGACATTAATTTAACACGCGTCTTAGTTGTATGAATATATTTTAATTCAATTAAACATTAATATTTATTTATTTACTAACAATTTTCTAAAATAGCATCTTAGAGCAACGACTTAAAGAACTGTAGCTCAGGGGTCATTTGCCGGGGTCACGGATCATAACATCGCATCAATGTAATTAAAACAAATAACGTGCAAATAGAAGGCGAATTGAAGGAAAAAGAGAGAGCCGCAGGTGGAAGTTTTCAAGTTAGGTTTTTTATGTTGTTATAACTTTTATGATTACCGGCCACTAGCCCTACCCGTGTATTAAATTAATGTCGCTATTGTAGCGGCACGTTGTATAAAAATTGTACCTACATATATAATATATTTATTTATTTACCATTTATGTACACACATATATAAACAGACAAGAAAAACAGAACAGAAAAAATAGGTACAGAGGTGATGCTTATTTCACAAGAAATCTCTTAATATAATTATATTTCTTTAAATTTAATTGTTATAAAGAAATATCAGTCAATCAAAAAAATCGTGCTTTATTATGGTCATAGGGGCCCCATTATCCTAATGTGCCCAGGGCCTATAATAGGTGAAAGACGGCCCTGACACCGCAGACGGCATGACAGAGTATTTTATCTTGACTTTACTCAATGTAAATTCTTATATATCTAGTGGTAACAAGATACAGGTTCTAATGTTTAGAGATCGACCCCAAGGCATCAAAGGGGATTTGCCTTCGCGGCATTGAAGAGCACGCTATAGGATGCCACGGTGGGATACGATTGCATGCGACGGGACAACGGTAGGTAACGGCACGTTGCAACGGTGTGCTGAGAGACGCCAGAGCATACGAAGGTATGCGCTGGAGTCCGTTAGCATCGCAAAATCGTGGCGGTTTCAGTGTGCGCGGGCTTTTATGACGATTTAGCAACAAACATAGCATAGACTGCATTATTTATTATGATTATTTATAGTAACCTAATTAAAGTTGGTTAAAAATTATATTCTGTACTAGTGGATTTTATTTGCTAAACCAAAATGGCTTCGCGCTGGGGGTTCTAAGATGTGTCAAGTGCCTAGGGGCCCTGGGGCTCTAAGTGCGGGCCTGTCTGTACGCACTATGCTTGCATACCTGGGTACACTTGTGTACCCAGACTAAATTCCGGTTTGTGTAGGACTATTGCAGAATATGGAAACAAAGATGGCCAACGTTTGCCTAGGTTACCTAGAACTATAGAAGGCCTTTGCCTGATCAATGTTTTGTATGATCTGTACACATGGATAAAATAGCAGGGCCTTGCACACTCAATGGCCCCCAAAATTTGTCGCTAAACTATTATTAATATTTTAACTTTGTTAGCTTAGTTGTTAAGTTTATTGTGCATGCTGTGGTCTCCTTTAAGTGAAGGAGTACAACTACTTAATACCTGATGTATGTGTATTGTTTTGTGTATATGTATATTTATTAGAGATCCTTAATAAATATAAAAAGTTTGTAAAAATTAACAAAAAGTGAAACATCTGATATGATATCAGAGGGGCAATTCTTACAATTTTAAGAACGTTCACAGTCTGATCTCAGTAAAAAATACTTCTACATTTTGACAAGTTTTTGACATTTGTTTGTCGCCGAGGTGAGACTGCGACTAGATTTTGAACGTTTTAAATTAAAGAGAATTGGCCTTCTGCTTTAGGACGCCTTTTGGGTGCTCCGAACGTATAGACGCCAGCAAGTCAAGCTACCCGAAACTGTCAAATTTTCCCAATCAATCTTGAACCTAATGCTTTAGCGATAAAGTTGAAAATCTATTAAAGAAATTTGACAGATTATAGTAGCTTGACCTGCTGGCGTCTGTACATACTTCAGTGTTGTCTCACCCTCGTGAGCCCCGTGTTTCGTGCTTTTTTTTTTTTTTTTTTATGTGGACGAGCCTGAACAGTAAAAAAATATAGGTAAAAAAAACCGTTATGTGGTTTAATAATTCTTGTCTTGCACAAAAAATAAGTGAAACAAACATGTGCTAAAAAGAGATTTTTATTTCATAATATTTTTATTAAGAAATAAAATACATTTCGTTCAGAATTCTTATTGCTCAATAAGAATTCTGAACGAAATGTTAAAAAAGTGTAAACGTTTCTGAACAAACTACTAGTGATGTGCGCATACGATAAATAAAAATATTTTTTTCTTTTTAACTACGCGAAGTAACAGTAGATTGTGCCGAGCACCAGCTATTGTTATTCATGTTAATATTTTTTCAAGCTTGTGATCAAGGAGAGGTCAAAGTTTTTACTGATTATAGAACTATTTATTAAGTCACAGAATTATCATGACGTTATAAAGTTATGTAAGTATGCATAAACTAGACAAGCCAAATTCTGTTTTTTGTGTTTACGCACATTTGCAAACTCGTTATTATTAAGAAGCAAAATGTTTTAAAACTGTTTTTATTATTGCAATAAAAAAATCAACATCTATATTATGATTTTATTTTATGCCTACAAAATCATAAATGTGGAACCGAATCGTCAACGGTCTCTCAAGATTATCGACTTTTATTAAACCTGGCCTCGAAACATCACTAATCTCGTAACCGTCGAATAAATTCAAACGTTTAGTGGCTTTGTTTCGATAGCAAAATGTGAAATTCAATAAAATCTTAATAAATATCTATTAAAATGGCGGAAAAATTAAAGGACTATCAAGTTATAGACGTTTTCTGCGGCGGTACGTTCTACAAAGTGAGACACAAGGTCACCAACAACATATTTGCGTGGAAGGCGTACGATTGCTCCGCGTTCAGTAACGAACAAATACAAAACGTCGCCAACGAAGTGAAAACAATAAGCAAAGTGACATCGAAGAGCTTGTTGCGATACTACGACACCATTTTTCACACCCCGTCAAAAACATTGTACTTTGTCCTTGAATACATTTCGTGGCGAAGCGTGCAGGAATTACTCCAAGTGTGCAAGGCCACCGACAAATTCATCGCCGAGAGCTTCATCTGGCACCTGCTGCACGAGCTGGCGCGGGTCTGCAAAGCTGTGGAAGATTTGCATGTTGTCGTTGTACAAAAATGCATAACTCCAGGGTCAATCTTTGTGGGCGAAAGTGGCGAGTTGCGCATCAATTGTTTCGAGCTGACACCGGCGCCGGGCTCCGGGGACGTGATGCGACAGATCGGGCACGTGATTCACACGTTGTGCTACCGCCCTGGCGCCTCCGACGACAAGATCAAGGAGTTTCACTACAGTGACGACCTCCGAGACATTGTCAGCTTCCTGATGGATGATAAGAACGCCAACATGCGTCCAGACGTCGTCCTGTACCATCCCACAGTCCTCATGAACTTGGAAACTAAAACGGGACCAAAATGTTTGAATGACATACTCATCTCCGTTGGACACTCATTGTACTTAACATCAGAAGTGAACAAATGTGATTCAGAGAAGGCTGTGGACCTGTGCAGAGCAATTGAGCCTCTCCCCAGGACACTGTTCAACATTGGAGACAGCCCTATTTACTGCAACATTAGTCCGAAGAGGAAAGTAAAGACAGAGATTGAACAATCAAGCTCGCCACAGGGCCCCCTGTCTCCTACACTGGCTGCACTTGCTCTGGAGCTACCTGGCTTTGTGCCTCGAAGCAGGAAGCCATACACTGACACATTAGACAAGTTCAACTGTCCCCAGCGAGTGTCAGAGGAGACTCTGAGCCAGCAGTGGATGTCGCGCCTTATGGCGCTGCGCCACCGCGAGGAGTCGCTCAACAAAAGGGAGAGGGACCTCATAGCCAAGGAAATAGTGAACAGCCCATGTACTAAGATCATACCACTTAACGCCTCCATGGAGCTAGCATGTGAGGGTGAGAGTAATGGCATAACCCTGCCTCCTATGATGACACAGGCTAAGGACGACAGACGCGAGTGGCTGGCGCGGCGGCGGCGCCCGCGCACCGGCTCCGTGCGCTCCCGCGGCCGCAGGAAAAGCTACGCGTACGAGGACCTCGACAGCTCACTGTCGGCGGACGCGGGCGACGGCAGCATGATCATCACAGCTGCCAAGTTCACTGCTGACAACATGCCGCGCCGGAACATCTTCCCCGACGTGTCCACCAAGAAGGTACACTTCACAGCAAGTAACCCATTCACAGAGAGTGATGACAGTGTCACTCTGACATTCTATGAGCTAGACAATGTGGATACTGTAGGGTATCAGGTGCCGAGGCAGGAGGCTCTGGCTAAAGACATCAACAAGTTCAAATACTTGGATTTGAAAAAGTCCCCCTCAGAGAAGAGAGCCTCCATGCAGTGGTGTCACTCATCTCCCTCTAAGCAAGCTAAGACTACCAAAAATATATTTGGTGACGTCACAAACACAAACCACAGCAGTATCAGGAAAACTCCTTCCAAAACGAGCCTCACTTCAAGAGGCTCCAACACTTCTCGTCAGTCCATGTTCTCGTGCAGGAGTCACTGGAGCATGGAGTCTAGCAGCACCAAGGTGAGTGAGGGCAGCATCTCTGAGAGGACTCGCTCCTCCATGAGGCAGGGGCTGCCACAGACCCCTGTGGCTCCTCCTGATGTTAAGAAGTCTAAGAGTCGCAAGTCTCTGTTAAACTTCAAAACCCCCTTCAAGTTTATGACAGCAACTAAGATCTAGTATAAGGAAGTAGCTTGTAGTTTACTTGTATAAAGTTGTGATTGTAAATTCGATCTCTGATGAAATTTATTTTGGAAAAATGATTAAATTCTATTAGTTACATTATGGTATCAAACCTATTGATTGTAGTATTGGTTGTGGTTTTATCTATAAGATAACATTAGTCTAGGAGTAAGTGTTAAACTTCTATTTAACTGTAGTATCTCATAGAATACTCTTTATGTTGTAAGAACCAGATATTTCTATTTGACATTGTAATTGTACAAAATGAAATGAAATACGGACACAACCCACCCTAACCTTAGCGTAGTAAAATTATATGAAAGAATATTTTTATATGAACATTTTATTTTTCAAATTATATCAAAATGTATAGTTTATATTGGTGTATGTTTTAATTATACACTTTAATTCTGTGTACTTGTAAATATGATTGAATTGGATATGTATAGTTTTGCCATAATTTACTAAAGACATTAATTATATAAAATCCTTTATACTAAATTGAATTTTATGTTTTGAAAATACATAAAATGATTTATTTACACTTCTATCATGAAACAAATGTAACTAACAGTCAATGATCAACTGTTGCTCAGTGATTTACTGAACTTTAGTCTCTTGTCTTCCAGTTTTTAACAGAATAGTTTTAAATTGTGATAAGTATTATGTTAGAATTACTATAAAATAATAAGTTTGTAGAAGTGTGTGCACTTTAAGTAACTTGGTTGCCATAATGCACTAGATTAGTTTAAAATGAATGCATCTCATCATTGAGGTGTGTACTAGATAGTAGTTTAGGGTAGATATAAGAAATAGTAAGTATAAATAAACATAAGAAGCTCATGGTAGTGTTTTATTTCGTAATCACATTGGTTATCACTGCACTCTCTGTCATCAGCGTCATTTGTTGCCACAATACGTTCCTCGGAGGTGTTCCATCATTTTTTCTTGTTGAGTGCCTTGTCTGCTCCTTCCACGAACTTTTTGGGCAAACCATACTTCTCTATGAGGAGCTTTGCAATGAAGTATGTCTGTGGAAATTAAAATATGTAATGAACATACTACATACATAAAACAACTTTGTTTATAGTTTTTAAATAGGGCACAATCCATGTGTGCATTGGCCACAGGTACCGGCACAAAGCTTTTTAATAACCTTATTATGAAGAGTAGTAGCCGTAAATAAGTTATGTATATGTCCTTCACAGAGGACATGGCTCTCGAGGTCTATGACCTTTCACAAGTCTTAGTGCATTGCATGCAAAAGGTTCACAGGTAGAAAGAAAAACAAATGATTTTTGAGGATAATAAGAAGTTTAAAATTGAAATATCTTGTATGCTCCCATTGACAAATGACTTAACGCATAGTATCACGCGTGCATTCACCGAAGAGGTAGGCAGAGGTGTACCCTGAAGGCGCATTACATCCACATTTCGCCAGTCATTTTTTTAAAGTTCCGAGCTGTCAACGGTCTTCGGTGTCCCTCATTCTGCAGGCTGCTACTGAGAGTTTTTTTTTTATGGATAAGCCCGACTTGGGAACAGGACCCTTCAGCAGTCGTACCTGCGCCCACTAGTACGAGGCAGTCGTGTGGCGTGTTGTGCCGGGTACGTTACCTGGTCCCCCTGCACCATGAGCTGGTCGGCCTTGGCGCCGGGCGAGCGCGTGACGCCGCACGACGCCGCCACGCCCGTCTGGCACACGTGGCTCAGCGCCGGCAGGCTGAAGCCGAACTGCTCCAGGTTCGACACTAGCGTCACCTGGTGACCAGCAAAATGTGTTTAGTAAAAAAAAACATTTGATTAGTACTTAAATAGATTAATTATTTAGCAAATTGACTACCTACTTTTGAATTTAAGGAAGTAATCCTTAAATTCAAATCACAACTGTTGTGCTTTAACAGTTGTATGAAATGTGTATATTATATCGATACGGCAATTGACATAGGATGTCAATTAGGTTAACAATTAATTTCACTGACTTCATTACGACTAATGCCAATTGTCATTAAATACTGAGAAGTGATGAAAAAATGCACAATTCAAATAGAGGAGTTATATTTGACTATTCAAATTAGATACTTTCGATTTCAAACCACTTTTAAAATAACCTGTTTCATGACATCACAACATGGTAGTGTTGCTAATTCAATGAAATGTCCAGGTAATAAATGTTGCTTTTTCCTCTCCCTTACAATACGATAACCGTGCATTGGGATGACGATAGATATATTATAACTCATCCTTATATCTATCTCTATTGTCTATTATCCCCTGTAACCTAACTTTACTAACAACTAAATTTATTGATAACTGAGTTAACTTTGTTCCTATCCTGCGCTGTCCCAATCTTGGACAAAGGCCTCCCTCCATTCCTTTGAACATCCGCGAGCTCGCGTGTCCTCCTTCCAGTTTCGACGGGACCTATGATGGAGTAACGGTAAATGAAGTACTCGTAGGTCCATATAACCATACCCTTGAGAGCTCAACTGTCACTAGTGAGACAATTACTTTTTCTATTGTTACCGAAGTTAATAAGCTTGTCTAACAGACGCGGGGATATACGCTACGCTACACCTATATAAGCTACGGCGTACCTTCTTGTTCCCGCTGCGCGAGGCCACCTGCATGCGCACGGGCTCCAGGCGGCTCTTGCTGAGCCGCACGGAGCCATCTGCGAAGCGCATCTCTGTGCTCGGCGTCATCTTGCTCTGCACCGCCGACATCAGCTCGTCCCACTTCACCGCGTACTACGAGTTATTCATACTTGTTATTAACTGTCTCTACCCGGGTGCTATAAATTATTTTATAATAATTGGTTACATTGAATCTAGATAATATGTCTCTCGTGTGTGAAGGCTGGTGGCTGGCTGTTTTGGTTTCATTCAAATGAGTTTCCTACGATTTTCTATCTATTGTAAGTATGCTTAGAACCAAACATATTGTCGGTTTTGCTTGACTTACAATCTGTTCTCAAGCCAAGTCTGTTTACCTGTACAGGTTTCCCGGTGATCTTGGCCAGCGCCGCGTCCACGGTGACGGCGCCCTTCAGGAGCGCCGAGTGCAGTGCGCGCGCCCGCACGTACTCCGTGACCGTCGCGCGCACCTCGCCCGCGGTGAGCGCGGTGCCCTTCCTGGACGAAGAGGATTTTGTAATTGATGTTCTATTGCCTATTAGCAGGTACTTATGCAATGAACCCTAATTTAATTTCAGTTTAAGTCGTCTGTTATAGTTTGAAATGAAAGGTTTTGTTGTTTTCAATGGGATGCATTTCAAAAATCGTTCCTTAGTGCTCACCTTCGTTTTATAAGATTTGTAGGCCATTGGAACACCATTTGGTGATGATACGGTCGACGATGATGCACGCTTACTTAGAACCATTCACTGTCGGCTTGTCAAACTCCCAGGTTATAGCTACCAGGAGTCCAGGAAACACGTGGTACACTCACTTGAGCGGCGCGAACACGTCGGCCACGTTAGCAGTGACGCAGTACATCTCGCGCACGACGGGCGGCACGTAGCCGGCGCCGGGCGCGGGCGCAGCTGCTGCCTGCTGCACCCGCACGTGCGCGCCGGGCACGCGGTGCGCGCGCACGTGCGGGTGCAGCAGGTTCACGGCGGTCACGGCGTCGACCCCTTTGTCGATCTCGCGCACTTCGAGCAAGCCTTCCTTGAACAGATTTGACTTGGTAAGACAGCCGAACGTTAGCAGCATAAATTAATTAGGTAAAGTTTTGACTGACTGAGAAAAACAGTTTGTAACAACTGCCATTCTTTGTCAGTCGCATGAAGTTGGCTGTAACACGGTAAATGAAAAATCTATCTATCTACAAAAAAACCAAAATGGGTTCAGTAGTTTTTGCTGAAATCGCGGAAATAGGTACATACTTACATCAGTATTGGGTAAAATGTAATCTAACTACTGATTACTAACTACGGCTACATAAAGTAATTAGTAATCATAACTACAAACTGCATAAAAAAATAGAAAAATGTAGTTACAAATTTTGACTAGGTACTAACTACTAATTGTAGTTGCAATCACGATTACTTGATTACTTTTTATAACTACTGTCGTTTGGTAGGTAGTTAGAGCATCGCGTGTGTTAGAGCAAAAGCGCACTATAGTACGCTCTCGCTTTCGCTCGCTGCATGTCGGTACAAGTCATTTTTGGGCAGTGTATTCAATTGCGTCTAAGGCGATTATCACACTGCCACGCAACACGCTGCATGTTGCGTGTCAACGCACTGAATGAACGCGCGTGGATGCATTTTCTGTGTTGGACTGTGCGTGTTTTCTATACGATATTTTTCCAATAAGATGTATGCCGAGTCCAGAGTTCTATAGCAGATCTGATTGTTTCTTGTTATTTATCAGATATGGAACGAGAACTAAATTGATCTTCATAGATATCCACAAGTGAAAAAAGTATTCATAAAATACAATACTCCATTACCTTCTTCGGCTCCAATGGAAAGACTGTTTTCATACGCAACTATGATAAACCATCCCAAATTCCACAGGCTATCGGATGAAATGTTCGAAAAACGTGTAGTACTAAAAGCTAATTTAAATGATTAACCCAATCATCCTTGTTTGTTTATTTATTTGATTCGCAAATAATTTGAATTAAGTTGATGTTTGCTGAGTAATTTTATTTTTTTGATTACATGTCAATAAAAAGTAATTAAGATCTGGTATAGGTACATAATATCTACGACTTTAATCCTTGCATTTCATTCATGAAAATAAACATAGGTATGTGCAATGAACTGATTTTTTTTTATGCAGTCATATTCCAAAACATATATTACTACACATTACATGTTTATTTAATTGCAAAATATAAGTTCATAAAACTTAAATAATCAGTAATTATAACTACTAGATTGCAGCAATCAAATTTACAACTACTTAATGTAGTTTGATTACTGTAGTTAAGTTACATGTAGTTAACTACTTTTAATCATAATTAGTAACCAGATTACAAAATTGTAGTTAACTATGCCCTACACTGACTTATATACATGTCGAATATAGAACCTCCTTTTTTTAAATTGACGTCGATCAAGGAATTATTAACTCCTTTTGCGTCGATTAAACTAAGTGTCTACTATGACACAGTTTGTTACGAAGTGCGCGCGCGCACAAGTTTTCTAAAGTAAGTTTGTATATCAACATGTTTACCTTTTGCATTGCTTCCAGGAACTTCCCAAGTTTCTTGTAGGAAGATTTCTTTACTTCTAAAGTTCGGTCAGATGGGCACATGGCTATTAAATGATTTCTGAAACATAAAATTATAATAAAGACTCCAGAAGATGCTCCAGGCAGTGCAGCATTATTCTGCTGATGAAGTACAATGATTCAAGAATACTATGTTATATTCAAATCGATAGGACTATAGAAGGTAAACATTACTTGTATAAGAGGTTCGTTTTGAGCGGTAGTTCCGCGTTCTTAGCATCTAGTTTGAGGTATGAGAGTAAGCACCATCGCAGGAGACCGTCCATGTCCGTCGGGATGTCATCCTCTTCTATTTGGGAGTCCTCTAGAATATAAAGTAGCATATTTAAATTGAGTTATAATCAAATAAGCTAGGAATGGTTTGGTAGAACTAATGACCGCGGGTCCGCTTCCCGAACAAAACTAATATTTGTACGGGTAAAAGGTCATTATTTGCATGCTCTTGCGCCCTACCATAATCATTTGCAGGGCAGGTCAAGGTGGCAGTTCAGAATTGGTGAACATGGTATAAAGTCGCATGACACTTCTTGTCTAGTATAATTGACTACCTATATGTGATAACTTTAAATACTGGTAGGTATTCAGCTGCATCCGGTTAGACTGGAAGCCGACCCCAGCATAGTTGGGAAAAGGCTAGGCAGATGATGATGTGATAACTTTAAAAATAAATAAACTTGTTCATGTGTCTAAGAAAGTACCGAAAATTACTGATATTTAGTATTGGCTTGATGTACAAGTGTTACCTGTAAGTATACTATCGTCCACATCAGCCTCCCCCTCATCTTGCTTCTCCTCTGGTACTTCCTCGGCTATGACTTTAGGTTCGTTCTGCGGCGGCAGTGGCGCCTGCGCCGGAGGTGGTCGCTTGCCCAGGCTGGGCCACTCTTCTCTTGGCGGCGGTTGGATGGTCATCTGCAATCATTTATATGGTTGTTAAGTAGCTTAAAATAAGCTTGTAAAATATGGTTCTATGATATTATACAACACAACACAGTAGCCAAATAACTAATTATATGGTACATAATAATATAAATAGTTTTACCAATGCAAGCAATAAACTTTTTTTCTGAAAAGACTTGGAGCAGCAGGATGCTCCATTAAGCAAAGATATTATAAGAACATACTGCCACCTTGACAAAGTTGGGGCTGATTTTGGGTAGTATTGGGTAGTATTGAATGGGGCCTAACATGGACATTGAACTTAGAGTTCTCAGAAGTGTTTTTCTTTGAATGTCATGTACACCTATAATTTGTGATTACACTAGAAGTAACATCTAAATACTGTTTTAAGGAAATGCTATTTACAGAGTGGCGACTAGGGCATCACATTTAACAGTACAGCGGTTATTACAAGTTGATATCAGTCTGTTAAAATAATAAAATTAAAATAGAAAACTGAATTTATCAAACAAAATAAATAGCTTAAAAATTGGCACGAAATATACCACCCTTGATAATAAGGCACTAGACACGCGCGGGGCGATGGCATCTACGACGACACAAACTTAATGGTATGGCTACCAAATAATCACATTATGTAATGTTGTTAAATACTGTAACAAAACAAAAAAGGTCCCACGGCTATAATGTTAAGTGTTATTTATTATTTTAATTTATAGGATAATAAATTGTGTTACCTGACTGACGTGTGATGTCAAGTCTAGGGTGATGTCTCCTTGGCTGTACCCTGCAGGGCCGAGCTTGGGCCGCTCGATCTTACTGAACTTGTTGTCCTTGCACAGCTGGTCTCCAAACACCTGGATTGTTTCTAAACACACTCCACTGGAAATATAATAAGTAATCATCATTACTTCATGTAGCAAGCATGTTAGGGATTTACTGGCCGTATATTTTCAGATGAAATAATTTCTATAAACTCGTGACTGCATTAGCCATAGTTCTGTTCATAATCATATTTAACAATCAAGCTATGACAGATGAATAAACTTAGTTTTAGCATGCATTCTCTTATTTTGGATCCAGTCAATTAGTGACAGCTCAATAATCTGTAATATAAGTAAAAACAAAGAATAACTAACGCAGCCCTGAGTAGCATGTCAGCACTGGAAATGGTGGCTCGGCCAATGATGCAGACGGCTGCATTCTCCTGCGTGCACAGACCGACGAGAGTGCCGCGCTGGAACATCGGGAACCCGATGCCACCGCTTGGTATAGACACGCCTGGCAGGTATACAGGGGCACCTCCTTGCACCTGAAGATGAAAATATTTTCTAAATTGAGTGTTGTATTATTGATTTTGTATTTAATAGTCTTGATGAGCATTAAGACTAAGCTCATAAAACTAAATAATATTCTGGATTCTGCATAAGACGTACTTTGGTATGCTTACCTTAGGCAGTACTGGGGTATGGATAGCCAGCACAGGCACCAGGTCAGTCACCTTCCACAGCGCGCAGACGGTCGGTACGAGTCTGTCGCCCGTCTCTATCACCATGGGAATGCCGTCCACTGAGTAAACGTTCACCATATCGCCGGAGTGCAGTACCAACTTCATACAGATACAACTCGACTTCACAGACACTATATCCTTAACTTTCTCCTCTGTCGTCGACGGGAACTCATCATGTATACGTTGAGCTAGGTGTTTCCTGTAATTAACACGTAATATTTAAGAAAATCACACTGAAATATGGTCCGTAAAATAACTCACTAAAACTTGGTCTTACTTCTCAGTATTCTTCAGAGTATTATTAGATTTTAATTTATATGGTTTGGCGAACATGGTGGAAGATTTCTATAAACGGTTAATGGAAGATCTTTTATGGGATTTCATGGAAAAAAACTATAAAATGTTTCAACTTGACACGGTTTTCAATGTGACAGCAGTTACGTCAAAACTTCAAAAGATTGTCATTTGAATTTGAGACATTCATGACTTTCGATGTCAACATCAGAGAACGTTCGAAAACTTCAAAACCAAATATAGTGAAATTAATGAATTAAATAAGTAAATTATAATATTTTTTTGTTTTTTTTTCATACTTAATTTTTCTTTAATATTCTCCTCTTCACAACGTGTTTTTTGTAACCTTACTAGTATTATTGAATACATAAGTTGTGCGCCTAAACATAACTACAAACAAACAAACAAATTAGCAAATGCCTAGTTTAGGGGAAATTTTGAAATATAGCTTTTTATTTTGAAATTTATAAAATAAAACTGAAATTTTGAATAATTATTGTGTGAAATGCAGACGCCAGCAGTCGTCGTCATCGAGCCGTCAACCGAGCCCGTATGATTGTGTGCGGCTGCGGGTACGATTACAAACCTATATCTATCAGCCGTAAGTGCCGTCAGGTGCATTATGGGAGTAGTATGATGGATTTAGGTTTGTAATGAAAGTATGGAAATTTATTAACTTTACCAATAAACATAATATCTATATATCTTCTATCGGGGTCTTCATGAGCCCGGTGTAGACTTCTTAGCGTCCGTATCTTGGCTACGTTTTGGGGACCTTTTCGGGGAAACTGAAGGTTTCGTCTGAGTTATCTTGACGAATAACCACCGCAGACTTAGTATGAAGAATGGGACGGTTGACGAATGGAATGGTTAAGAGAAAAATGCTTTTATAACCTTAATGAATACATGTCAGATCGCGGACAAGGAAACGTAGGTAGGTACCTATAATATTGGGATATACCTTGTAATAATTGATTGATGTTTGAATTTCACTATATCAACACTTTTAAATTTTAATAGTTATGACATTATCAATTACAATTTACAATTATTTATAATTCTGACATTTTATTAAATTTTATCTCTTGAACTGACAGGTTTAACTTTGACATCAATTAATTAATTTGTTCCTTTAGATCCACAATCATGAGATCTTATTGTTGTTGCTAGCTATTTTGATTTTATTTTTATAAATGTACCTAATTATATTAGGTAATAACATTGTGCAGGTTAAAATTAAATATTTGCACACCATATGTAATGGTAGAATTTAAAGGGGCCATTATACCTTTAAGATCATACATTGTGACAAATAAATGATTTGATTTGATTTGACGTGTGTTGGGCATGCCACCGTCCGGGTGAGTTCATCAGACATATTATCTCTGGTTGTTCTCGTCTGGCTAACGGCGAGTACGTACCTACTTGCACAGGCATAACCAAGTAGCCAGAATTATTCACCAGCAACTTGCTTTGAAATATAAACTTGTCGACTCTGAGGTACCTACTTACCATATTACAAGTATGTGCCCGACCCAGTTCTTGAAAATGACCATGTCACGTTATACTGGGATCGGTGTATCATCACTGACAGGACTGTTGTCGCCAACAAACCTGATGTAGTGGTGATAGATCGATTAGCGTGCCGCGCAATGATTGTTGGTGTTACCATTCCACGTGACGGGAACCTCGTGAAAGCTGTGAAAAATAAACAAATCAAATATCTTGACTAAGCACACGAGGTTGTTGACATGTGGAATGTGAGCTCGACTGTCATTGTGCCGATTGTTGTATCGGCCAATGGCCTGATGGCCGAAAGCTTCTATTAACATCTATCGAGGCTCTCGATAGGCGGTTGGATCAAGGGCCTGATTCAGAAAGCAGTACTCCTCGATACAGCTCGCATTGTGAGGAGGTTTCTGTCTCTGGAGCCCTAACCACCGGTGTTTTTTTTATATACTAATATTTAAAAATGTAATGAAATGAGACAACTTAATAAATAAAGAACATAATATTAACAAACTTCTAATACTAAATAAACTACGAATTATTAAAACGAAAATACGTTCTGGCTGCTGGGTCTGAGTACCTAGGTAAAACGTCATACGTCTTCATAATTTTATACTATTTCTTTTCTTTAAGTAACAGTATATTTGTATATTACCAGCACTCTCCCTCCATCCATGAGACGTAATTACCCCCTTGTATACCTACTTACATACATGTGGTGTACGTACCAAATTACCTACTTCATACGCAGTCATACATACCTATACAGATATACCTACCCCTAGTTTCAGAATTCAGACAACGCCCTTTCTGAATTCTTTTCAGGAATGCGGAAGGGCAGCCAACGCAGACGAGATTGTCTAGAGGGTGAACAAAAGCAATAAAAGCACAGTATTATGTGCACGAAGCCTGCTAATACTCGTGCGTTTTCAGCGAGCTTGTTACTGTTACATCAATCTTTATTTACGTGTGGCAGACAAGCCGTCACGTGAGGCAGAGGCAGGCGGTGCAAGGCGTGGAGGTCGTGGACGCACACCACACACAACAGTACCGATTGATGGTAGCCGAAGTAAATAGCTACGAGTAGGTACCGTCAATCGTTTACAGACAATTTCCAATTTCTTTCTTCATTCGTTTCGATTACTGAAAATAGCTTGGATTATCTATTGGTTCGTGAAAGACATAGAAACTAGGCACGTGTAGTGTAGTGGCCGTACCTACGTGATTTTCAACTAGGGATATGTGCGTTTTGTGTCATGTCTTGAGTCGCGGGTTCGATATCCGTTCGAAGTAACATACTCAATACTCAATACTCAATCATTTATTGCATTCCACAATGTATATGCTTAGGTGGTAGGTAACATTTGTTATAACAGTCCAAAAATAAATTTAGGAAGAGGACTTATAAATACATGCAAACTAGCTTAATCTAAGTACAATAAGGGAACATTTTATTCATTCAATTCAAACATTTTATTAATTATTAATTTAACCAAAAATAATAAAGAATTATTATTAATTTATATTATTATGTCTGTTCTATGGATTAGTCAATTAAATATTCGTTTATGCTATGTAACATTTATTTAGTAATATATTTTTTAATTTATTTGTAAAAATAGCAATCTTTTTCTCATTCCTGAGTAGCTCGGGTAGTTTGTTATATATTTTTATCGACATAACTAGTGGACTAGATGAGTGCATTTTCAATCGGGATGTCGGTAGGTTTCGTGTTTTGTGTCGGAGTGTGTATCTTGTTTGTATGTCTTCTCGTTTAGTGTAAAAGTCACACACGTGTCGTCGTACATAGTTTTGTACTTCATTGATTTAAAATTTTAAACCAACTAAATTACTTTAGGTTTATTCAATTTGCGTGCGTGACTAACTGCACAGAATTTGATCAATAGCTTCATAACATTTCTTTGTAAAAGTGATATCAATATAGTATTATGCTTGCACAAGTGTTTCACAAGCTACACAATAGCTATAAAGTAAAAAAATATTTACGCTGAAAACTGAAACAAAGACTTCACACTGAATCCAAACTCATCGCGCGATGTTTTAAGTTCGTAACACTCTTATAAAAGAGTTAAGAAAAAAATAACTCTGAAGTGATATAAACTTCAGTTGGCTAAGTCCGACAGAGAGCGGAAGGTTTTCATCTTAATTTAGTCCGATTTTATTATAAAAACATTTTGTAACTACCACATCCGAGTGCTGTATCATCTGCTAATTGGTTGGCGGGAATCCAAAGCCATTAAAAACTTGTAGTGGTTTACAAACCCCGGGCTCTCGTGTCCCGGATCCCGTATTGCAGACTCGTCACTGCCACTCGGATGTCGGCGCAATGCAGGCAACTGTACCATGCATCGCATGATTGTTTTCGTATTCAATCCAAAATTCTTACGGTTAGAACTTTCAGTGGTTTTACAATAAATGTCGCTACCATTCACCAGTTGGTAACTGGTTACCATCAGCCCATGCAGCTTCTACGAAACTTAGGTAATCTAACGGCAGTGGCGTGCATTGGTTTTCAGAACAAGGTAGACAGGCACTTTAAGTAAAAAGTAATTGATTTATTGGGTATAAAAAAATGTGTGTGGTTGGGGGACCCCCGGCAGAAACGTACTTACCTAGTTTAAAATAAAAATCCAAAAAGGCAGCTCCCTCAAAAACCATGAAAACGACACCCATGATGAAAAATATTTAAATTTTCGCAGCCGCCATCTTGGCTTTTCATTTTGACTTTATTATCGGCTCCAGCACCCTCGAAAACCATGAAAACGACACCCAAGACTAAAAATTCGAAATTTATTGCAGCCACCGTCTTGGATTTTCATTTTTACCTCACTATCGGCGACCTCATTATCCATCCCTTTCTTCCTTTGCACGGCCAAATTAGGAAGTATATTTTTAATTTTAACATTCATACTCGGTTGGGTATGAGTAGGCATGCCTACTTAAGGGTAATAAATTTCAGCGGGATTGTCCGAAAGGGTAAAGAAAGGGGAAAGGGCTACCCCGGAACATAAAGGGCGAAGGAAGGAACATGGGTGGGTTTTAGTCAGTAAGAGTCTGACACTCCCTTCCGCTCCACCAGAGCGGGAGGGGTCATTTGATGATTTCCCATCCGAAAAAAAAAGGGTAATAAATTGCGAAGATCGAACGTCATAGTATTATGCGTGATACGTACGTAGGTACTCGTATTTTTAATTTCGTAGTACGAGTAGAGACCAATGACAATGTGCGAATAGTACTGGAGCCGAGTAGGGCGTCTGGCGACTGCGTACTGCCGCGCGTGTTTGTATGAAAATTTTGTTTTTTGTTAGGTATGATAATTTAATGAGTTTCTTAATTGTGGGACACACACCTTCGATCAATAATAGTTATTGATTTAATAGTTATTGATCGAAGGCACACACACTAAAATGTAATTGACAGGCTTATGGTGATTTTTCGAGGTAGGCACTGCTTATATATCTTTATGCAATGCACGCCACTGCCTAACGGTCATATTCCAAGCGCACCTACCTACCATCGACTGACACCTAAAGTTCGATGGGCTTTGGCTTGGCTAAGTGAGTTCCTCACCTTCATTGTCACGAAAAGAAGAAGAACACCTTAAAACAAAGTCCTCCCGCCCGTCTGTCTTTCTGTCTGAACGCGATGAACTCATAAACTACCGGTCTAGGGTACTTTTAATCCCGGTAGTACGTTGCCGTGAGATTTTTTCCGACATCCACGAAGGCAAATATAAATTTTTCATAAAATTAGAGGTCGCCCCAGGCAGGCCTGTGGCAGTTTTTACAAACTCTCAACCTACATTCAGTTTCAAAAGTTCTATAGAAGTTTCGTTCTGAATGCTAGCACAAACAGCCGTGTTTGCGTTTATCCTCGTTTAGCTGGTGCGGCGTGTGGCACGCTCCAGTTCTCAATAACAGGCAGTTCGTGCCTCCGGGCTCCAGCCTCACTCACTTGACCGACTTCCTTTGCCGCCGCTTTAGCTGAAACACGACATTTTCTCCTGAGAGGTCTTTGAAAAGAAGCTTTTATGGGACAACTAATTTGTTGGGCTTAATAGCGATACCTATTTATATAGTTTTCCTGAAAAGTTCGAAGGTTTGGGTCGTTTACCATTTATTAGCAAATGTGCCAAATGCATCGTTTTATCGCGATGGCTGAATAGCCAGTTGCATACTTGCTATGCAGCAATCATGGATGATTTAAAAACACAGGATCGTGTTACTTACTTTTATTTCATAACACTGAAGATTTCAAGTCAACAATTTCATTCAATCAGACGGTGTTGAACATTCCATTTTCTTCAAACAATATCTTAGATCGGCATCCCACGACCACGAGGTATTGTGTGGTGCGTGTGATAGGCAGGATACCACTTTCGAGTATCCAATGTGCTAACTTCTAGTCTAGTCAGAACTGCGTAGTAATCTAATATTGCGCATTATCTCAGGTAGATCTGGTTGTAGGTGTGAGCACGTGTTATGGTCATTATTAGTTGTAATTGTTATTATCGTGTCATTAGGTGCAGTTCCTGCTGCGATTATCAGGAGGCCAGCACCGCGTGGGGGAGGCGTGGGCGCCTGTTTACTACAGAACCTCGCTAATCGCCTCACTGATACGCATGAATATGAATAGTGGAAATATTGCTAAGATGCTATAAAATCCTAGTATCAAGGAGCAATTCATCATATTTATACTTATTTAAAGTTCTGATACCCACACGCGATTTGTATATTTATTACCTGTCGAAGCTGTAGGTACTTGTTAACATTAATATTATGTACCGAGGTAACTCTGAAATCATTGTACAATTTATCGAATGATTGAAATATTTTACATCTACAACAAGAAGTGTCAGTAATACGACGATAGCCTATTTCAGTAACTTTGTAACATCATTCATCAATTAGAACTTACGTGTCACCGAATTAGAAACTGAACAGCGTGCAATAAACCATGCAGCCCGCACCCTAATGCATTAGTTAGCCAGCCGCCTTGTAATGGACATAAGTAATATGTAGAACCGACTGTGGACACCTCGCCCTCTACAGCTAACGGGGTGTGTTGTGCCATGAAATAGTACGGTGCAGAGGGCCCAAGATAGATTGCCTTTCTTCAATATCAAAAATGGATTATTGAAATGAGTTGATAATTAGCACTTTTTGAACATCCAAAACTCCACAAGTTACTTCCCCCGAAAGCGACATCCCGTTACCATTTGCTAGTGTCTTCTATAAAAGAGTTCAACGCACAATGAAAATGTTAAAAACAGTGTTGCTCTTGAATTAAACGGAAAGTCACCGTAGAATCTATTAGATACAATATTATAATAAAATAGTAGATAACAAAGTCAAAATTGTATGTGTGTATTATTTGTATATATCTATATAAAAACGGCAGGACGCAGATAGAAGGATGAAGATAGTTTATAACCTCATTAACACATAGGGTACGTCATAGGGTACGTACTTTTAATCCCGGTCGTACGTTCCTTAGTTAATCTAGTTCTTAATAATACAAATCATGCAAAGTATCAAGTAAGTATTGTCCGTTATCCCAAGTTAACATTCTGCATCTATTTTGCAGCGTGGTTGGTTGGTACCGCGGCGCACCCTGTAGGTACCTGTAGGCTACTCACCGCACCTGTTGCCGGCGCCGCGGCGTGGGGTTCATTTCCTTAATTAACACGTGTCATACGATTTATATACGTTGATACGGACGTATACATATCATAAACGTGTAATCCATATCGTAGCAAGTTTCATACAGGTTGCTGAAAGGGTGGGTCATTGTGAATGGGAACTTGAAAGGGGAATTCAATCTGCGTAGAGCTGTTCTAAGTCTCTAAGTGCCCCCCGAGCTTTAATACACATGATATGAAAGTTTAACAACTGTGATCAATATGCAGGGGAGAACTACGTACGCGACGGTGCGGGGGATTCAGATTTAGATTGATTTTTTTTGTTGGTAACGAATGCAGACGGGTGGTAGTCGTACGTGATATATTTTGTCTAACCACCATGATACAATCGCACAGATTAGCTTGCGCTTTAAGGAAACAAAAAGCAAATTAGAGGATGCGGTAGCGGTAGACTTAGTAATAAAAGGGACTTTGTAGAAGATTTTCATGAGTTCAAAAAACAAGTACCTAGATAGGTGCAAGGCGATCTAGATCAGCATGCAGGCCGCACTTTATCATGTCGCGCAATACAACAAAACAAGAGTGTCATCGGCTCCGCGAGGCTCACAGAACAAGTTCATAAAGATTGCAGCGAAATGTAGGTGATTTTACGCGACGTGCCGGCGGCCCCTTTGTTCGGCGCTTCGCCCTGCAATCTCGAGCTCCGGCGCTCCGCCCCGCCGACAGCTCGTATGCAGATGCGTTGATAAAAGCACGGAATATTTATTCATTAAAGCTGGCTGGGGCGATATTATGCGAGTAATGTGAAGTTGACTGCTACTATACGAGAGGCGAAAAATCTCCAATGATGAAGAATTATAAGGAAGGATTGTTCAAGAAATAGTGATCGTCATTGCGTTGCTTTTAACATAATATTTTGTTTTTGTGGCAGATGTTTCCTATAAATTGATAGAAAAACTTTGTTTTATTATGTTATTTCTGACGCATATTTTGTGAGACGCTTTTCACCCGGCACAAGCTGACAAGCGTGGAGTCAACTTTACTAGCAGGTGACAGGAAAGTTGTCAACTTTCGGCCTAACTGCACCAAATGTTCCGTAGGTATCGGACTTTTTGCTAAATATATACAGAATGAAATTGAAAACATGCGACAAATCGAAATAGAAGGTGCAGTAACTGTTACACTATCATTATAAATTGTCATTCCCCAAATCTAAATTCTTGAAAAAGTTCGTGTAATTATGGTCTTAGATAGATAGTGCAAACTAAGTTATTGCCTTGAAGTAGACACGAATTATCGTCAGTCCAGGATTTTTTTTCCAAAATTATCCTCTTTCGTCCGTGCCGCCTTGCTAAGCAGACGTGTTACCTATTTTTATTTAAAATAATACCGCACAATTAATCTTCATTTATTCTAAAGTAATTCTTATATTAGGGTCAATAAACCCGCAATTAGTACAATCAGTGTAGCAAAAATACAAGGCAAGCCCGTCCTTGGCGAACGCAGAGTGCCTGTGCGAGGAGTGCAGTGGTCATAATTGCCGTCCTTGTCTCGCCGCGCTCGACCGATGACGGCGTAGGCGACTGCTACGCGGCCAACGCTACAAGTACCAAACACTCAGCTACAAACGACCACAGCCGGCTACTAGTGCTACGCGCCAGCTTTCCAAGATAATCGTGCATAATTAAGGAACCGTGAGTTTTAAACTTATCATACTAGAATATGAATCCGTCCCGTACTCCACCGAAAGGGTTGTCGTCCTCAGACACGAACTTAAATCGACCCATAACAAGTAGCGAAGCGCCAATACCTGTTTCTAATATTACAATGAGGTCAAACTCCAAACGTGTCCGATTAGAGGATGGCGATGAGCGAAATAACTTCGATATGTTTAGAGACGAGATGATGGAAATGCTCTCAACCTGGATGAAACAACAAGATAAAAAACTAGAGAAACTTGATAAGGGTCTTGCGAAGTTGGACAACCTCGAAAAGGGTATATCTGAAATCAAGACCGGCATTAAATCATCTAATGATGAAATTGAAAAAGCGTTGGGAGATGTGTCGGCTCAAATAAAAGACCTAGACAAAAAGATTGACAGCCTAGACCGGGAACGGATTAACACGCGTGCAAAAATTGAAGAATTGGAAGACAGATACGAGGGTTTAGAGCGAGTGATCAGAAAGACAAGTCTTGAAATCAGAGGTGTACCGAAAAAGAATAAGGAAAAGAAAGAAGACTTACTCAACATGGTGACCAGTCTGATCAAAAGTGTTGGGAGTGACTGCTCTCATAATGAAATTAAAGACATCTACAGGCTGCCATCGAAGGCGAGTGCATCTACGTCGGCAGTAGTCACTGAATTTACCAATACCTTTGCGAAAGACAAATTTCTGAAAGTCCTTAAGCAGTATAATACCTCCCACCCTGACAGTCAGATAAATACAAAACACATTGGTCTTCAAGGCCCTGAAATGACTCTTTTTATCTCAGAACATCTAACCCCCAAGGCTAAGAGACTTCTTTTTCTTGCTCGTGATTTCGCCAAAACAGAAAATTTCCAATATTGCTGGATTGCGAACGGCCGTATATTTCTGCGCAAAAAGGAAGGTGATAAGTACACGGTTGTCAGAAATGAAAACACTTTTCAGCAATTGCGGGAATCTTACAAAATTATTAACTAATAATCAGTATAATGCAGCTGTCTCATTAGATATAATATTCTATAAACTGACTTTAATCAGGCGTATCTTCATAGGAGTATGCGATGTAACTACTTACACACCATGTCTCATCACAGATATTTACCTTACATACCACTACACAATTACTTACACACACGACACATATGTTTCTCTAACATTACATGCTGTAAACAATATTTTCACGGTCTCTAGGATTCCTTATGACATCAAATTGAGTTCAATCTCTCGCAGTGTTACATACCAACCTTTTTTTAAATACTGTTAATAATGGCTAATCAATATCATATGATTAATGACCTTGACAAGACTAATATTTACATGAACACCAAATGTAATACCCCAAAAGAATGTTCACAAGATATTGGTGACGCTAAATCGCAACTTACAATAGTATGCCAAAATATACGTAGTATACATAAAAACTTCGACAACTTTTCAGTATTTCTGAGTGAACTGGATTTTCTGCCGGATATAATTGTTCTGACTGAGTGCCGATTAACTGAAACGACTCCTTTAGTATGTCTTAATAACTATGTGTGCCACTATTCTAAATACTATCTTAACCAGAATGATGGAATTGCTGTTCTATACAAAAGTAATCTTCAAGTGGCTATTGAGGAGCCCTCTTTTCAGGAAGCAAATTGTCTGCTTATCCACGTTGCTAAAGTATATACAATATGTGCTATATATAGGTCCCCATCTTTTTATAACATAAGCAATTTCTGTGAGTCTCTGGAAAAAATTATGCTGCGATGCAATAGTCCCAACTGTTTTATAATAGGGGATATAAATATTGATATCTCCCCTGATTCCAAGGACAGACGTGCAAGCGATTATTTGGATACAACTGGTCACTATGGCTTCTACCCTGCACATCACTATCCTACTCATGACCGTACTTGTTTAGACCACGTCTTGATTAAATCCAAAAAATTTGCAAAGGTCGTCATATGCAGGTCGGGTATAACTGATCACGATACAATTATTACTGGAATTATTAAAGACTTTTCTCACGCTCCACATAAGTTAAAATCTAAAATTAAAATTGATTACACTAACTTGACAAAAGCTATTGAAAACATCAATTGGGATTCTATATACAAACATAATGACGTTAACAAAGCTTTTGCTGATTTCACTGACACATTAAGTAACAATATACAAAATTACAGTACTGTAGAGACCATTCGGAATTCAAAATCTATTAAAAAACCCTGGATGACTAAAGGACTAATAAAATGCATTAGAAAAAGAGACCTCTTACATAAGGAAGCAAGAAAAAAAACGAATAAAGAAAATTTTACAATACAGCAGCGGTATAAAAAATATAGGAATCTTTGCAATAATATAATACAAAATCTTAAGAATGAGTACGACAGAAAGTCTCTAGCAGATGCTAAAGGTGACAGTAAAAAGACATGGACAGTTATAAAAAGCATATGTAACATAAAAAAGGATATAACCAACAATCTAGAACTGTTACACGCCTGTCCTGACCCTCAAGACTCTCTCGACAAAGCTAATTACTTTTTCACATCTGTTGGTGAGAATCTTGCTGCGAAAACACTCTCAAATTTTAATAAAAGTGAATCCGAATTGGCTCTTGTAACCAGTAGATTATATTTTGACTCATCCCCAATTAAATCTTTTTATGCAAACCCAACTGATAATTATGAAGTCAATAAGATTATCTCAAATCTCAAAGATGAATCAGCCCCCGGCTGGGACGGCATTCCTAACAAAATTCTTAAACTTAACAAGCTTCACCTCATTCCCCCTATTGTTTTCTTGTGCAATTTAAGTATCTCCTCTGGAATAGTGCCGACTACTCTCAAAATGGCAAATGTCTGTCCAATTTTCAAATCTGGTGAGAAGACAGTTGTGTCCAACTATCGTCCCATTTCTCTTCTCACATCGCTGTCCAAAATCCTCGAAAAGATTATGAATATCAGACTGCTAAGCTACCTTGAAAGGAATAGCATTCTATCAGGCAATCAGTATGGTTTTCGCAAAAACAGGTCAACGGAAGATGCTGTTACAGATATAGTTGACTTTGTTGTCACCAAATTAGATGATGGTAACAAATGTACTGGTATCTTCCTTGACCTTGCGAAGGCCTTTGATACCGTCTCTAGAAGCATCCTTTTAAGAAAACTTGAAAACATAGGTGTTCGTGGCACTGCTCTTGAGTGGTTTCAGTCGTACCTTGGCAATCGCACACAGAGGTTGTGTTTAGGTGATATCTACAGCTCTTACCGGGGTCTTAACTACGGTGTGCCACAAGGTAGCGTACTGGGGCCCACTCTTTTTATTATATATGTCAACAGCCTCTGCTCATTAGCAGTCTGTAAAGCAAAAATTTTCGCTTATGCTGATGACACAGCCATAGTTTTTTATGATAGGACGTGGGAATCTGTCTATAAAGCGGCAGAGACTGGCGTAAGGCAGGTTGCCCAGTGGCTAAATTATAATTTGTTGACACTAAATGTGGATAAAACGAAAATAATCAACTTTAGTGTCAGCGCTGTAAACCCTTGCCCAAGTCACTTAGCTATCAAATTGCATTCCTGCCAAAGTGACCCAGACTCTGAATGTTCATGCCCATGCTTTGAACAGGTAGCTCACATAAAATATCTTGGTGTCTACATTGACAAACACCTCACCTGGACAAAGCAAATAGCGCATGTGACTGGACGTGTTAGAAAATTGTTACATGTATTTAAGAGAATGGGTCAGATTGCAAGCAAGACGATTTTGAAGATGATTTATCACACCCTGTGCGAATCTCTTCTTAGTTATTGTATAGCTGCTTGGGGGGCTGCACTAAAGACCCATTTCATAAAAGCTGAACGCGCACAAAGGGCCGTTCTCAAGGTGGCTTATAAAAAACCGAGGCGTTTCCCAACAAATGCCTTATATCGAGAGACGGGTGCAATGCGAGTGCGACAGATATATATTATGGCCATAGCTCTAAGGTTCCATAAAGAGGCTTTAGTCAAAATCGAGTCCAAAGCGCATTCCCGAAGGAAACCAGGATGGCATAAACCAAAACGTAAACTTGATTTTGGTAAGAGGTGTTTTCACTACATGGGTCCGTTCCTTTACAAAAAGCTTAATGACAAAATTGATCTATTACAAATGACTAAATCGAAATGCAAAGCTCACATTATGACTTACCTAAAAGATCTGGATTACAGCGACACAGAGAATCTATTAAGTACTTCTTGAACGTCTTATTAAATGCTGCCATGATATATTAGTTTTTAGAGACATAACACTCACTCAACAAACACCCACACACCCCACATACAGACATACACTTACTCACACACAACATACACTCACCCTAACAAAATATGTTTCACACTCTTGTACACAGTTACAGCAAGACGCCATGTATCCCCCTAAAATTTCGTAGTATTATTGTTATAATTTTTGTTAATTGTTACAAATAATTTAAGTTACATTGTAGTTTTGAACAATGATGAAAGAGACTGGCCTCCACGACACAGGGAATCCTAGTGTGGAGACCAGTGATCTGTCTGACCTAAATATGTATTTTTCTGAACAATAAAAGATTATTATTATTATTATTATTTGTTAGTATACATTTTTGTATCTCGGCACTGATCTGCCGGTTTTTTTTTTTTTTTTTTTTTTTTTATTATTATCAAAACAAATAAGAAAATTAACTTTAATTTTATATTGGTTCCGAAAAAAAAAGAACACCTGTGTAAAAATCGGCGCGCATCCGGCGTATCGGAGATCCACGAAAATTAATAGTTACTTATAAATTTTAGCGCACTCCTGATAAACATTTCATTCATCGCAGAGTTCACAACTTGAAGCAAGTTGGCAACGCGTTGAACTAGCTGTATTATTTACCTAATTTGGACTGTCCTCCTAAGAAAAAAAGGGCGCGCGACGATGCGACATTGCCAAACCCTCCTACACGCACAACATGCACTTAATAGCACGCTGCATTAGATATTTTAATTTGTAGCACCTACTTACCCCACCCCTACCTACCCCACCCCTACTCACCTACTATTCAATTTCATTCTGTATACAGTTCGCTCCAAGCTCTATAGTTTATCACTACATGATTATGTATGACAGTTCACTAATTCGCCTTTCGTCAAATCACCCATCATACATCCTATTACATGCCCAAAATTTGCATTTCAGTAACCATTGAATGAAGAAATGCCAATTTTAGATGTTAATTAACTTGAATTGTAAGTGACAGTGTTGTCGGTGTGCTTATTGTAAATAAATAAATAACTGGCCGTTAATGTTCCCACAGCTGGGACACAGACCTCCGTCTTTGATACTATTATGGCAATAGGCGAATTAGTTACATGTCTCCCCTTATCACAAAGGATCACACGTCACCATCAAAGAACTGAATGTTCAGTGGTAAGTCACAACATTCACAACAATTTCTCGTCTGTTCTCGGCTTCCGCTCCCACGGCACCGCCGGCGCGCGCGCAGCTTGCAACAATGCAGTGTCAGGATCAAGATCTCCACGTAACGCCATTGTTAGCTCTTCAAATGTTACAGTTTCGAGAAAAAAGCAGAGTAATGATTATTTTGTCACGTTTACAGACTCGTGAAGGTCGACAGTGTCTGCCGGAGTTTTTTTTTGCAATTACCTAGATATTTTGGGTAAGTTAGTAAAATAAATAAACTAAGTATACGTAAGTATTATATTCCTGTATCAATTTTATTTGCGTGCATTCCGCGGATTCCTCTACTATTTAACGAGCACTATGATCAGCTGAAGTTCCGAGTTCCAAGTTTCCAACAAGAAGATACCTGGATCATGGTCATCACCATTCAGCCGAAGACGTCCACTACTGGACATAGGCCTCCCACAAGAATCGCTCGCTCAGTAAGTCAGGAGTGCATAGTTGGCTCATAATCATAACAAATAGTTAAATGACTAAAAATTCACCGCACAGACGGATTTAATAGCCGACATTGCATCGGTAAAGGCAAGACCACCCGATAGCCAGCCCATAGATTATAAACTTTATAGTGCCGCTACGGCTGAGTGGCCGAGGGAGGACGAAGGGATCGCGAAGGCATGGCACTACGCTACGCGGGGCAATACGCCGTGTGGCCATGCCCGGTGCGTATCCGGCGTATCGGAGATCCACGAAGCGCGATCGCCGGACGTCGGCGACCGACCGCGGCGACCAACCAATCCGCTGATCGCATATCGCACGCGGCCGCCGAGGAGTGTACACGTTCGTTTGTCAGGCGCATGCGCGACATCGCGACGCTCAACAAGGAATATTTCACGCGGACTTTAGAAAGGTTACATTATTTTGATTTGAATTTAAGAACTAATTAGTGAGTGATAGTTACCGTGTGGCATTGTTGTGGAACTGCAGTTATGTGCTGAGTGCTGAGTGCTGAGTGCCCGGGACACTTGCACTTCGGTAAGTTTGTTTATACTTTTTGAGGGTAGTTTTCGGAGTTTTTTTGTCAACAGTAGAGTTTTCTGTCATGTTTGGAATTTTACGACATTTTGAATTGTCGATGGTGATTATTTTTATTTCTGAATTAAGTAAGTAGGTAAGTACGTCAAACATTATAATTAAAGTTATCAAGTAGAAGTACCTATTACTCGATAACTCACCACTTAAATGCTTATAATTACCATTGATCCTTTTTAATTAAAAGTAAGTAGGTACTTTTGCAATTAAACAGGTTTGTAAATACCGCGAATGTTAGTTCCAGGCCGATAATTTCATGAATTACGTAACATTTAGATATTCCACTTCCTCATTTCCATTATTAATTTGAAATTAATTAAAATACACACGGATTTAATTTGAACTTAATGAGATGCGATTAATATTAAAATTAGGGTGATTTTCCGTCGAGAGCTAACACAATATTAATGTGAAGAAGAACTATTATTGTAATTAATTAATTAATTATGGTAATCAATCACTATGTCACGTCGCGCGTCGCCGGCGCCTCTCCACGCTATCTAGGAAGATACCTAGTTAATGACAGATAAGCGATAAGATGCGCTATCAGGCTTTTTTGCTTTCATTAATATAAATTTCATAACAATATCTAGGATGTGCCGTAAGAAGATCGCACAAATGATATGCATGCAAAATGTAATAGTAGGTCTGTTTCCACTTGCCTTTTGAGTCAAAGTTAGAAAGAAATTGCAATTTCAAGAAATCTACTCATAGAAATCTTCTTTCCTATATCTATGGATCTACTAATGAATGACATGAACAGGTACGGACTCTTTATTCATACCTACTGTAAACAATTCCACAAAATAGCTGTTACTGCTAGTAAAGTATTTACTTGGAAGGCAAAAGTTTCGCAAAGCCTGCGTAAATACCACGCGATTCTAATTGAAATTAGAGTCACTTGAAGCTATTCTGACAAGAGAAATTAACAAACTGAATGTAAGTAGGCACCTACCTAACTAATCGACAGACTGTGATTGAGGAGTTGCGGAGGATATTAAGTAAAACAGTGAAAAACATTTAAGTAGGTGCAAGGCTTAAAATTGTGTTTTCGAGAACGACCGCTGATTCAGCCTAATAATGCATACGAAAATGACCTTACCCGCCGTCATCAATGTTTAAATTACACAACATTATTACATTTTAATTAAGTATGATAGGTAACATTAGTAAGCTATGTAACATTGGCTCAAGGTAATGAACTTCCGATGGCGATACCTTGATGTTCCACATTGCACCGCTGAGCGCACCATGTACCGGTACCAACGTACTGCAATGTTTGGCTAACTGTCCTTTTGTCCGCGCTAGGTAAACTACCGGCTACAGGTACTTACACTTCCAGTAACTCATTAATGAGTTTCTGGAATACTACCATTATGTTTGTAGTCGTAATACGCAGATGCAATACGGCACTGACCGTGCGAAATTATGCTAAACGCTAAATTTTGCGACGTTCATCGTTAAATGGTTATATTTCAGGTGCTAAGAAGACAATACGACACACGCAGTACTTCATTATTAATAAAGTTATTGCACAAACTAATACATTTCAAATTCAAGACAACAAAACATTTAACTGGTAATTTTCACGCAATTTGCGGTTTGGCTGGAATCTCTCCATTACAACAGTGGTGTTGAAATATAGACTCGTCGGAAATCTAAATAAATTACAAATTCTCTTCATTTTTTCCAAAAAGGCCAGTGCTTGTTAAAGCCCAGCATATTCAAGCGAGGTATCGACCCGTTAGCTTTACGAGTCCTTTAAACTAGAAACGCCATCGAATTTGCCGGCAGTAAACATGTCTGGTGTCCTCCCATCGTCACGTGCCAACTTGCCGAGCCATTATTAGGCCCTAAATCGGCCGCAAGCGGCAGGAGCACGACGAATGAGGACATTAATGCTGGCATGCCGCTATGCAGTCTGCAGTCTCCGCTATGCAGTCTGCAGTCTCCGCTATGCAGTTTGCAGTCTCCGTGCTAGCCGTCGCTAGCTGTGATGATGTATCGATATTAAACTTCGGTAATGTTGGCATTTTCAAACGTATGAAACATTCACTGTGATTAGTTTCACAAATTAATTACTTCAGCGCAAATTGCTTTGTAAGACTTTTATTTATGAATAGAATTTAAGAATCTAAGCCCATCTTTTGCATCGCCTATCTAAACAGAAAAACTTGGTACTAATTAGATACTTTTGATTAATTATAAAACGATCAGGTCACTCGCAATGTTAGCAATTGTGTAGTCAAGTAGTCAACACTTTCTTAATTTGACAATATGACTGATATTGATTGATTGATTACTGCAGCGATTAGCAAATAATGTGATAATTACAAGTAATTAATAATGTGCGAGCGATGTGTAACATCTAAATCAGCTGTAATGACGGCTTGAGAAGGTGAGACGTCAAGACAGCACTTTTTAGCGAGTCATCGCTTCGAGCAAGGTTTTTATTGTAACAAACTATAATTAGACGGTAATCGGTGTATTATTATGTCACTATGTGCCATTGTGCACCTGACGATGGTGTCCGCGACTACGAGCACGAGACTGACGTCCACTTCTTACACTCGTTATCATTAGGTTACAGAGCCAACATAACTCTCTGACTGACGTAGGATTAAGGCACCAAATACACTTGCATAATTTTCGTAACTCCGGTCATTACTTGCAGCTAGCAAGTTACAGGGAGTATGTTATGTTTGGACTTATGCTAACAAGTGTGTCCGGTCCCTTAGTATTGAGATGTTGGATGCGGTCATAAAAATGAGTAATTAATGACGATAGTGTAATGCTTTGTTTTATTGTTCCCTTTTACGAGCCAGTAGGCACGGTAATGTTATCAGTAGGATTTAACATTTACAGGGAAGAACCTAATTGTATTTTACAGTCAACATTAAGGGGTTTATTTATAAACGGTGATTAAAGTTTAGTGACGTTTAAACGACAAAAATGTATGATTAAACAATCGCTAATCACTACTTAACCTTAAGCAAAGTCTATGAATATCTAAAGGGTAAGAATACAATCTTGTACGGTTGTTTGTACCTGGCTATCGTCAAGTAAGTAAACTTCTGTGGTATTCAAATAGAAAGAGAAGAATAGCCAATCTAAGTGCTGTTTATTAACATGGCCGTGCTAATCCTTTAACATTTCTCCGCTATTAATTTACTTTTGTGTCTAGACAGATTTTACCAAAACCAGACAAGAAAAAAAAATACGTTTGGAATAAAATTGACGTCGTTCTAGTATGGAGTATCTCCATGTCACTAATTCAAAATTTATTCTCACGATGAAACTTCTTCTAGGTATAAAAGTTTGGTGAAATTCACCCCAAGTCTTTGAATTTAATTAATCGTAGTGTTGGTTCGCGTTAAATATTCCAGCGCTTCCCACACGGCCATGCATCACGCGGCACATTCTTGGTCCTGCACACGTTGACGCGTTTGCTCGCATTGTGCATCTTCCACATCTCCCACAATTAGGATTAAATGCAGTATTTGCGGACGCAAGTTGCGAAACAAATCATTACGTACACTTTCAATTGAATCTGCAGGACTATGACTGCATTCTCACTGCAATTAGGAATGTTTTACTCCTTACAAAACGCTTAATTAACCACTTTAACTCATGTAATATAGTCATTAGTTTGCTCAATTAAGCAAGCAAGGTTTTAATTTCCTAAAAATTAACAAGTCATAAGTACTAAGGCAACAGGTAGTGTGAAGAATTATTTTAATTTAAATGTCGACAACCGGTGGCAGTCGACCTCGGCGTTTTTATGCCATTCATCATTGTTGGCTCCCTATTCTGCTGGACAAGCGGATACCACCTCTTCATTAACTCTGATAGTCTGGTATCACATACTCGTACCTAGCAAAAACTGGTATTGTATCTAAAACGACTGTCATTGTTTTGCCCCGAGGTCCTTCAGCGGTAAACACAAGTCGTAATAACTACAAATTGAATTTCAGATTTACGTTCATTCTCAGTACTGAACACTTTGACAAATGTGATAATAGAAATACATTTCTTGGAAAACTGATTACGTCATGTTCTATTTATTACCAGGATTTGTCTGCATTTAAAATTGCGAGTGCGTCGATGTTCTGAAAGGTTTAGAGAATAGTAAATTATTCAAAAGTTATTAAAATAGCCCGAGGTCTGGACCAGTGCCGGTGCTGGCGACAGTGCCGGTGCTGGCGACAGTGCCGGTGCTGGCGACAGTGCCGGTGCTGGCGACAGTGCCGGTGCTGGCGACAGCCTCGCCCCCAGCTACTTACAGTTACACAATTCCACTTTCGGGAAAACAGGCTTGATGTTACGCTATGTTAAGAGAATGTCTTAACATAGCGTAACATCAAGCCTGTTTCCAGCTACGCTGACGACACGCTGGTCCTGGCGCAGGGGAGGTCGTATCAGGCGGCGGCCGACGCACATAGATAGGTTTTTAGGTTTTATGCGGCCAAAATTATTTTAATTGCTATAATTATTCTAAATGACATAAATGATAATAAAAAACAACTTTCTGTTGAAATTTTAAATATTTATTCAAGAAAATATCATATTTATGAAAAAAAATGTCAAAAACCTAACGTCACAGACATAAAAAAATATATTTCATAAATGTACATTTTAAACGTTAGTGAGTAATGAATTGACGTATCCCCTCGACAGTCGACACATACTCCATGCCAATTCGTTACTCCAGATCCTCATCATCCGAGGATTCTGGTGAAGCGGAGTCTGGTTTGGTGGGTAAAAGCATATCTAAAGTCTCCGGAAAAAAGGATTTAAATATTTTTTTTCTCCTTCTTTGTTTTATACTAATACTGCTAATGAGCGGATCAGAGCTCAATAATAGTCGTTTATAGATGTCGCGGTTACACTGTTCGCGGGAAAATTTTCTTGCGTAATTTTCTTTATACACGCGAAAGTGCTTATTTCTGGCCTCTTGAACCTCCTCCGACAATTGGCCTATTGGGAGAAGTGAATTCTCTATTATGGCAGCACCATGTATGAGCACTTTGTGCAAAGTAGGGGTCATCGGGTGCCACCCATAATGCTGCACGTATAATTTGGCGGTATCTAGTGCATACTCATCATATTTCTTGACGTCAATAATGTTGGATATATTATTGACGATTTCTGATGCATTTCGAAGTCCCTTAGCTCTCAAAGTTGACTGAGCAGCATGAATGATAACAGAATCGCCTACGGCCGAGCGAACCACTTCAGTTTTGCGACGCTTGCTTCTCTCACTTGACTCTTCAAATGATTTTGAAGGGCGGCCTGGGCGATTTTGGGCTTGGAATGGGATTTCAAACGTCCCATTTAACCATGAGTGGTTAGATTATAAGAAATCCTCTTCTTTTCTTTGTGCTTTAGACCATTTTTTCTTTATGGCAGTCTTGAAGTAAGCAATATTTCGCTTTAGTTTTTTTATATTTTCCTCTGTGTCACCGTAAGAAGAAAACAGGTAATTTTCTAAATAGGCCAATTTTTCATCCATTGTTAATAAATTTTGTCTTTTCATTTTATTGTAGAGAAATTGACGGGTGACTAATTTTGTTCCGGATGAGCCAGGAGAACCTACGACGAAAAAGAAAAAAAAAATATTTTTTGGAACATTTTTCAACATAACTTTTTTTACCCTACCTGCACCTAACTGCAACTGATTTTTATCAGAATTATAAGAAAAGAGTATTAAGTGTTATAATAAATAATAATTTTGAGGCGAGAGGAAGCGATAATATAACTAAATTACTTTTAAACTGAAAAATCAAGAATATTTTTTCAAGAAAACGTAATATGTTTTGAAGGTTTAAAATAAAGGTTTTTTAATTATACTAGGTTGACAATTTCTATAATAAATAATAGTATTTACCTGAAGCACTCGAATCCATATTGTTTACTTTGAAAACTGTCTTCAAATCAAAAATATTGACGACGAAAAACAAGTCACTTTAAAAGCGTAAAGAGCGAAAGCGCGTGCGTAGCGGGAGACTAACAAGTTCCGACTACCTGCATACGTACCCCGCGCGGGTATTGAAGCCGAGAAGACCGGTTTATTATCGTCTGTTCTATTGTTAACGTAGAAAGATATTACATTTTGTATTTGTAACTAGTTTAAAATCTTCAATTTTGGCCGCATAATTATGCAAAATCTATGTTAGTGCGACGCGATGACACGCGGGGTTGCGATAGTCGTGGAGAGGATCCGGCAGTTGGGTCTCGAGGTGGCATTGCACAAGTCCGAGGCCATGACGTTTCATGGGCCACGGAACGCGCCACCACCGGGATCCCAACTAACGGTAGGAGGGGTTCACATCGGCATCGAGACGACGATGAAGTACCTGGGTCTCGTTCTCGACAGCCGGTGGAACTTCGTCGAGCACTTCCGACGTTTGGCCCCCAAACTGGAACGGGCTGGGGCCGCCTTCAAGCGGCTCTTGCCCAACCTTAGGGGGCCAAACGCCTCCTGCCGGAGGCTTTACGCGGGGGTCGTGCGGTCCATGGCCCTATACGGGGCCCCGGTGTGGGCGCGTTCACTGCGGCGGCGAGCCGCCCACTACCTGAACGCGCCCCAGAAGGTGGTAGCCGTAAGGCTAATCCGGGGCTACCGCACGATCTCGCGCGAGGCGGCAAGCCTCCTTGCCGGACTGCCGCCATGGGATCTGGAGGCGATAGTCCTCGCGCGCCTGTATGAGTGGCGCGCGGAGGCACTACGCCGGGGGGAAAGTCCGCTCCCGCGGCAAATTGCTGCGGAGCGGACGGACCTTCGGCTCGATCTCATGGCGACATGGAAAGAGCGACTGTCGCAACCCAGCGCAGGGCACGCCGCGATAGCGGCGGCGGCCTCTCGCGCCCGGCCCTGGTGCAAGCCATGGTCCGGAGCGAGAGGGAGTGGGAGGCAGTCGCCTCCTTCTGCGAAGCAGTCATGCTAGCGAAGGAGGTGGCGGGACGGATGAGGGAGAGAGCCTCCCGTCCCAGCCGCCGCGGGAGACGCCCCGGGCGTCGGGAGTCGAGCGACGACTACCGGCCACCGTAGGCGCGGGCCTGCGGGCAGAGAGCAATGGGTAGCTCACCGCCCGATCAGGACCAGGCCCGTGCCGGACGGCGCGTAAGTGTTCCACGCGCGCCTCAAAGAGATGTCAGCATAACGAGGGGCCCCTCAGGGCCGAAGCCTGCCGGGGCAGCGGGATTGTCCGAAAGGGTTACCGCTACCCCGGAACATAAAGGGCGAAGGAAGGAACATGGGTGGGTTTTAGTCAGTAAGAGTCTGACACTCCCTTCCGCTCCACCCAGAGCGGGAGGGGTCATTTGATGATTTCCCATCCCGAAAAAAAAAAAAAAAGACATTCATCCAATTACTAAATATCTTTTATGTTATGACTTAATTCTAGATCCTTGAAATTAATTATGTTTTTATTTTTGTCCATTAGCACTTAGATCGATCGTGACAACAACTAGAGCTGGATAATGTTACGTTGATTTATTATCGATCGTTACGAGTAGTTACGATTTCTTACGATGGCTGAGGTCACGCGCTGTTTAAAGTGGAGTTGTTTTTATGTACCGCACCCGTACTAACATTATATGGGTTGCTTCATAAAAAATAATACATATCCGCTAATTAAAATCAAAGAAAAAATCAATACAAAAAACTTATTAAGGCGCTGCCCAAACGGAGGACACCGTAAAACGCTCAGTTTTTTATCGCCCATTTAGGCGTATTGGATTACAAGGCAGAAAAAAATTTGTGTATTGTAAAATTTTGCAAAGTAAATACTTATTCAAGACTATTTCATAAAAATAAAATAGTAGATTATAAAACAATCGTAAAACAGAGCTAGAAAAATCATTTACGTCGCATAATTCTCAAAAATTTGAGCGTAAACTGTCATATTTTTATGTAATAATAATAAAGGGAATTCAATCAACTAAAGAAATATCAAAAAATGTTCCACTGAGTCGTGCATTTGTTTTTTAGTTGAACTAAAACGACAAAATTACTTTCATTTTGGTGGTCATTCGATTTACCTAACATCAGCCGCATCGCTGTTTTGAACCTTATTTGTTGCCGCGACGCACTATGGTTCGCGTAGAACAAGCTAGCTGGACAAAATTATTTGTTTCGATTTTTATTCATAAATGAGGTTATTAAGCATATATATGAGGGTCTTAATACTTTTTTGAGGACCATTGGTGGTTTGAGTAGGTAATAGTCAAATAAAAACATAATATTTTTTTAAACAATTTTTTTAAAATATTTTATTTATAAATGTAACTATAAAATCTAATAACAGATACATAAAAATACTTAATAACTAAATATATCACTCATTATCATCCCTATCATCAGATGAATCATCTATTGAATAGTCATGATCATGAGTGGCAGAACTATGGAAACTAGAAACTATACATATTAACATTTTGTTCCTTACAGCTAGATTGAACTATTAAATCTAGGACTTTGGTAGGGAACGAACCTAATTTCTTCCGGGGAACTTCTCTTAAACCATTTATTACCAGGTCAGATGTTATCAATAACATATTAAGTAAATCTCTATTCGTAGCAATTCGCGATTCTTTTCGTGTGTTGTGTTTACGAAATCTTCTGCAGTCCTTATTCCGAGCATCCTGTGCTTCCTCGGAAAGCTGGCCGATAGGCAGAAGTGATGATTTAATTACATCACCACTGTGCAGAAGTGTTTTGTGAACAGTCGCGCACATATAATACCATGGATCTAGAGATTTACTTAAAATTGTCTGGTTTCTTGAGCTAAGGTTTCAAATTTTTCAATATTTATATCATACCCTGATGATAAAGCACGAAGCAGTATGCCAAATTTTTGTATAAGTGAAACATCTAACCCTGTAATATGGGCACTTGCCTCGGGATTTTCACCGAACCCTGGTTTTGGTTTGTTTACAATTAAGCCCATTTCACTTTTAAAACGTCTTTTAATGTAATCTGAACTTTACTTCACACTAGCTTTGTCTTCGGCTAATCTAAGTTGCCATTTTTTTACTTAGAGTAGATAGCTAATGTGATTTGATTGATTATGATTTTGGCATGTTTGGTTGTACTACATTAATAAACGGACACATCGAAAGATATGTCAACTCCCTTCTGCCACATCGAATTCTTCTCTAGGAACCGCTCTCGATTTCTTCCACAGCTGCTCCACTTTTCAGCTAATTTTGTCGAATACTTTGAGATGATGACCTTGATATCTCTCAGGGACTGCTCCGTAACACCATCAAAATCATACCTCAAAGATATAAACCGAAACTGCTCCTCATTCCGCGTTTCCTTTGGGTGTTTTTGCCATTCTTCGATAAAATCCATTTTTGAGACGGTGACGCTGTTTAATGGAAAAAGGAAGAAAAAAAATTGTTGCGCAAATAATTCCCAAAATTATTTTTTCCCAATTACTACTAGATACTTTTGATAATCACATATCACAAATACTGGTATTCAGCTGCATCCGGTTAGACTGGAAGCCGACCCCAACATAGTTGGGAAAAGGCAGGCAGATGATGACTTTTGATAATCACATAAAATAGATTCTACAGAGTGGACATGAGTGGACATATAATTTTTTTGACCATGGAATTAAAAAATATGGGTGATAAAGTCAACTTTTATCTAAACAATTAACTAAATTAAATTGTAGAATTTAGTTCCTGTGATAAAAATGAATTAAAACAAAACTACTTACCCTTATGTACACAATCCATCACAGATTTCTTTTAGTTACTTAAATAAAAATCAATGATGGTGTAAAAATGCAAATGAATGCACTTTGAAGTATCAATACTTACCATAATGATGGTCCTAATGAGGGTAGTTACGAAAATTAATAGGTGCATTCCTTAATGTATACATTAATAGGGCTAATGAGTTCATATTAGTAATTAACTACTAGGAATTGAAGAGTTGTTTTTGTCCAGCTAGTTTGTTCTACACGAACCAGAGTGCTACGCACTATTGTCAATTACCTTTTTTTTTTTTTTTTTCTGGTGGGAAATCATCAAATGACCGCTCCCGCTCTGGGTGGAGCGGAAGGGAGTGTCAGACTCTTACTGACTAAAACCCACCCATGTTCCTTCCTTCGCCCTTTATGTTCCGGGGTAGCGGTAACCCTTTCGGACAATCCCGCTGACCCGGCAGGCTTCGGCCCTAAGGGGCCCCTCGGATTATGCTGACATCTCTTTGAGGCGCGCGTGGAAAACTTACGCGCCGTCCGGCACGGGCCTGGTCCTGATCGGGCGGTGAGCTACCCATTGCTCTCCGCCCGCAGGCCCGCGCCTACGGTGGCCGGTAGTCGTAACGCGACTCCCGACGCCCGGAGCGTCTCCCGCGGCGGCTGGGACGGGAGGCTCTCTCCCTCATCCGTCCCGCCACCTCCTTCGCTAGCATGACTGCTTCGCAGAAGGAGGCGACTGCCTCCCACTCCCTCTCGCTCCGGACCATGGCTTGCACCAGGGCCGGGCGCGAGAGGCCGCCGCCGATTGTCAATTACCTTTGCATCTACTCTAAGTTTAGTGGAAATTATGGATCCTGTAAAAACTGCTCATGAAAAAATAATGATAGGTGAGCACATAGCGACACGCGGGTCTTATGTTGGTTAATGCTAAAGTTTTGTATCTGCTAAACTTTATATATGAAAATGTCGATTTCATTTAGTTTCAGTAACCAGTTCAGGCAGTTAGTCAAATTCACATTCACAGTACAGCTTTGACATACCGCACTTACATGAATGTTCTGATGATCATAATGAATACGACGTCCTTTTCTTCATGTGAATGATTTGCAAAAAAAAAAATGCAGCTCAATTTGTACAGTGCCCATCCTCGACCTGGTATTTATCTTGACTAACCACTAGTAACCACCGCTGTTTATGTTATTATTGAGCTAACATTTCGTCCATATCGGCGAAGGCTCTCATGGCCATGTGTACACACCGCTGTCCGTCGCCCATCGAACAGCCAACGCCAGCAGCACGTGGCGCTCGCTGATGAATATGCAACACCTCCCACACACTCCCACGCTGATAGTGATACATGTTACGGTTACGTAGCGAACTAACGAAGCTATGTAGGGAAATGCGAATATTACCGAAAAGGATCTTAGTTTATTGCTGGTACCATCCGTCAAGCGGTCCAACAGCTACCTTCGTGTGCTCTTTATCTATTTAAGATTATGCTTCCCCCAAGTCCCATGCGGCTAAGACAGAGTCTTCAAGCTTACAGCGGTTATAGCCATAAAGGGCAAAATGAAAACCCAAGATCCTATAGCAAATATGATATGGTACAGGCGTACAGGTATGGTGCTCATTGCTCGAACTACTTCCTGGCAGGGCTTAGGTAGACCTAAGCCCTAACTAGAGTTCCTGGCAGGCATTTTACCAGATGTCAAGTTTGTAAATCATACCGCAACATACACACATAATAAACAAGCTATTGTGAACTCATCAATGGACTAGTTTTTATCACATAACATTAGGAACACAACAAGCCTATGATATCATTCGGCCATGCTGTCGATACCACCTGTTGTCCCCCCCACACTGTCCCAAAACGATTAGTGATTTCAAACATGGAACACTCCATGTTTCCTGTAGTTTTTTAATTCTATAGAATTGTATTGAATTCGTAATGTGCATGCTTGGCACGTAGTGGCCAATTACTTCAGTATTTATAGCATCGAATTTGTAAAACATGGCTAGTTAGAATTTTAGATTATTTAGGAAACTGATCGTTCAAGTTCAAATGCTCAAGACTGGTGATCGCTGATTCGTGACTAAACTCCTAAATTCCTGGTGGTGGGCGCAATATATTAAACATTAAATTATAGAAAATGTATGCGATATTATTTTTTAAATAACTATGGTCTCTGGAAAAGTTATCTCAACAACGAATATCCGTTTCAAAGATAACTTTGAAATTGACCGGGTGTTATCTGCCATGAAGCTCAACAAAACGCGACAACATTGACTTTTAGCTTAACTATCAAAATGATTTAATAATGCGCTCGCACAGGCCAGGCGTCTAATGATTGGCGCGTATTATCCAATGCGATCAGCGTCCGCGCACTTCCGGACACTAATAGTTTTCGGAAGCAACACTCAACAGTTTCTCTCATGACGAGCTGATTGTCATGTGGCATTGAGCATCACGACCTTCAGCCTGTCGTGGGACACAATTACTTGCGGCCATTATTATACAAAAATAAAAGATTATAAAAATACATTCATTATCTGTGTACTGATAACTGTCATGGCGGATGAGCTGTTCAAAAATAATATGCGAATATTTTGGTTGCTTCTTTGTTTCAACTGAATTAATTATCAAAATGAGCGCCATCATCAAGTTCTTTTGATGAGATTTTTAAGGAAATTTCATGAAATTACACTTAATGAGTATAATGTTTTATTATTTTTTTTGCTAATTTCAATGACGCCATGTTGTGTTCGGTAAATAAGATTTCATTTTAGTTTGAGGACAATAGGTAATCTTCTGACTATGCATTTTCTTTGTTGGTTAAATTGTTTCCTGTTAACGAATATATTATTAGCACCACCCGCAGTGAGGTTACACCTTGACAATCAAAACCCTTAGCTTCGAAACTGTAGCTAGGAATCCGGGGCGAGGAACTTCTGCACAATGCTTGCAAGATCACCACGGTCTGTGCCGGGCAGCATCGTCAATCGAATTAAAGTTATTATTAAACAAATAAAAGTTGTTAAAAAGGCACATTATAATACATTTGAGACACGTGCCTTCCTACGGACGAGGATCGGAAGTCGTTACGCAGTGGACTGAACCAACCAACGTCGACAGTTCCGCGCATTTTAATACAAGCAACACTTCTTTGATGAAATGTGTTTTGATGAATAAATATGGAAATAAACATTTAGGTGCCTAAATTATAGAAATACATTTAGTTAACGCATGAACAAACAAATTAGTACTTAGGCCTCGTTAAGAACAGAAAAGCGATTAGAAATCGGCTAAATCCGTGCAAATATTTCTAATGTCCATATTTGCATAGAGATGCCCAGTTCACAAACAATATCAAGCTATCGATATGTCAATATAGTGTACGCCACGACGCCTGAATATTTAAATCGCACGACAGTGACTACGATGTTTGGGTTGGACTTTCCTTTGCATCCGTTTGTATAGTTTCACACCTACATTCGTTTGGATGTTTTTCCGCAAGATAACAAGCGAAACTGTAACAGTGTACTCTATTTAAATATTTAGAAGAGAAAAGGATGGTGATCGAGCTTTGTGTCGTGTGAGAGGGAGAGATGATTATTATCTAAGAACAAGTGGGGTTCATCGCCCGAGACGTGTCCCACAAGTATATTAGCAGATTTGGGTCAGTGTGGTGTGTGGGTGACACGTGACACGTCCGTCATCCTCACGGTTTGGGAAACTAGCGTAGAAGTAGGATTAGCAACTCAAATGAAGGGAATCCTTGAAGAGCTTTTAAGTTGTGAAAGTGTGACTTTCATCCTTCATTGTTGCACGATCGATGCTCAATTTGCAATGCTGCTGTCTGATTACCGTCTACATATACACAGCACAGTCTACCGGTGTAGACAGACAGAAGCATTCATAGAGTCAGGGTCTCTTTCCTCTAGTATGATTTCTGCTTAACTCCATTTTGATGAGTCTGGTTCACGGGTCTTATATTCCCAGTGTAAAAGTTTCTAACGAATCTGTTCCAATGTTATTGCCTTTTCATTCTAAATTGTAACGTCCTAGGCTATCTCATAAGAACAACAAATTCCCAACTAGTGATGTTGTAACTGATACGATAAATTTGCCACATTGGGCTCTTTAACTCCTATGAACAATATCCTCCGTGTGGTCGCGACTAGGAGACAAGGCTGGCGTGGGAGGGACAATAAAGGGACAGGTCTGACCGGCGGTTATCTCAACTGCCTAGCAGATTAGACAACGACCACACTCTTTTAAAGTGGATAACTGTCGCAAGAAGTGGATCGTGAGTCGTGATACTTGTCGACTCGTTAATCAAGACCGTCATGAGCTTACAACTGGAGCACACGGTTGAGGGGTCAGCAATGACGAAATGATTCCTTTACATGTTGGATGCATTGCACTAGCTTCTAAACATATAACAAAGAGGGATTGAACGGTCTCTCCCTTGTTTTATGCTAATGTTATTGGACTACCAACGTGTATCTAACTCTAAAAAAGAAACGACGTACGATACAAGAATGTCGGCAGCTTGTAAAAGACTTGTAGTAATAAATAACTGCGAACAACCTACCATTTGTGGTCTAGATATAATTGGTAAGCAAATATCACATTTAAAAGTAGTTTTGGCAAGACTGTGTCTGTCTGACCCGCGATCGAATTCGGCAGATATTTTATTGCCAAATACAGCCGTCTAGCCTAAAGAGTAAAGTTCCTTCCAAACATGGGGATCAAAGCTTTGAATACATAAAATATTGTGTTCTCTTCAGCGCACAATTGGAATGATACCTTTTTTAATATATTTATTTATGACTGTACCGTTCATATTTAAGCTTTACTGTTTTATTTGTGTTCCGATTCCGATGTTCGGTCGCTCGTAATCGTTGGAGGGATCTCCGATAGAATTATTACCTAGATGAGTCCACAGGATATTGGCACCGATTCCCTTGTTCACAAACTAAACTAAATTTAAATTCAGTGCATCTTTTTCTTTCTATTTCATTATGAAAAGGTCAGAAGATAAATATAAGTTTAGTCCTGTCAAATTAGTCAGCGCCTGAAGTAAATTGATGTATTTTTAGTCGCCATGTTTTTAATCACGTCTAAATTGTCCTTGGAGTATCTTAATTTGACAGGACTAAACTAATATTTATCTTCTGTCCTTTTCTTAATGAAATAGAAAGAAAAAGATGCACTGAACTTAATTTTAGTTTAGTTTGTGAACAAGGGAATCGGCGCCATCATTGTGTTCTATACAAGGGCGGCTGACACTCACATCATAAATATCTGGCCAGACAGTTGCAATGCAGCTCTCTTCGACAAGAAAAATGAATTTAATGAACGCAAACTCTGCAAGCAGAGCATTTAAAAGAGCGGAATGAATGTTAATTCATTTCCATGAATGAATGAACACCAGTACACCATATATACAAAGAGTCTTCAGGTAGTTTCATTTTAATTAAAACAAATAATGATAAAAGATGAATAACAAGCTTTCCTAATTAGAATGTAGTGAATGAGTGGCGCTCCGTCTGACTATGACGGGGACAAGGCGCCGGCGGTACCATCGACGACGCCCTTTATATGTATGTTAACTGGAGGCGATAAGTGATGGGAGTGCGACAATGTCAGGAATTGAACTACGCTTAGCCTAGCTGCTTAATTCTGCGTAGACTTTTAAAGAAATTAAGGATTGGCTTTCGTTGAAATACGTGGAAGACGACTTTGCAATTTCGATTAATTCAGTCTTTGAAAGCTTGAAAAGTTTATTATCCTAGACTAGACAATGTCCCAAGATTTGATCCGTTCGGTTTAGAATATCCAATTTTACATTTTCTATGACTCACTAACTACAAACCTTACAGTAGTCGCTAATGATGCAATTAATATCAAAATACACTAATTGTGCAGTAACTAAGAGTTAGAATGTGGTAATGAGTAACAAAGGTACGATGATATCTCAGCGGCAAGTTACTTCGCTGTCAGCAACTTCGACAGTCGTTGTTGTTGCAAGCGATATCGGCTCATCGACACAGTTTCAGTCATTGTTGTAATAACACCCGCTGTTTTAACATTACTTTTGTAAATATCCTCAGTTTTGACACTTGTGACACAAACATTGGCAGATTAGCAGAGACAATGCTAGTTTGGTGTCGTTATTGCAGCGTAGTTACGTGCACGGTGCAACAAGCAATCAATCGTTGCATCGTATGCATGATGAAACGTAGTCAGAATTATTAGATTCTTACTGTAACGTTGTTGCATCGATTAGCACAGCATAATCGACTCATACCGCTAACTCCTTCATCCGTGAATGTGATACAAGAGTTTCTAGTTCTATGAGGCTTGTTATCTTGTGTCGATAATAAATCTGTTCTCTAATATCTACTCTTCTTTCTTATTATAATGTGTTATCTGCTAGACTATCAGCAACTCTGCTGCATTTGACTGCACTGTCGAAAATTGTGAAGCGCCCGTGCGTGTTGCAAACGATCAATTAAATATCGTTATTTGTAATTGTTGAAGCGAACACTTGGAACACAGTGCACGTGCAATATCTACAGTACCTATAATAAAATCGTAGCGAAGTCAAAACTTTATATTGAATTTTTATTTAATTTGAGGTCTGGGAACAATTCTAATACCGAAATTATAATCACTACTGAAGGCGGCGGGTGTCTACCTCAGGACAACTGTACGTGCTTGCTCCCGCGTCACCAGTCCAGACTCTCCATATTTTGGCTGCTAATTCAAAAACTAAAAACATAAAGGAAAGTTTTATAAGCATGTGGCTCTTATTTTTAACTAGTAGCGCCCCGCGGTTTCACCCGTATAAGTCTCGATCCCGTGGGAATATCGGGATAAAAAGTATCCTGAGTTAATCCTAGTTATAAACTATACATATGTGTCCGTAATCCGTTCTGAAGTTTTTGCATGAAAGAATAAAAACATCCATCCATCCATCCTCACAAACTTCGCATTTATAAATTGTGGCGTGACCACGCAAGCCCAGTCGCGGGCAGAAGTTAGTTATACTATAAACCTTTTTTACCGATTAGCTTCGCGATGTATTGATGTATTGTAACTATACAGTTGCCTCAGCGCATGCCATGGTGATTGCAAAGTTTTAACAATAGATAATTGACAACAGTTCAGCGATCCAAAATATTTGCTAATTTAAATATTTGTTTAATTTGAACATCTCTATTCGCATATTCGAGCGATGACCGTTATTTGGATTTTAGAACAATTAACACAACCGCTATTTAATATTCAATTTTTTATAGATTCTTAGTGCAAAGACAAGTTATTTAAGAGAGAAAATTGGAACAGAATTAGTAGGTGTGTGGCGTATTGTGAAACTAAGTTTAACTTCCTGCATAATATATATCATCACAATTACTACAAACCAAGGTGAATTATAATCGTCAGCTTTAGTACTGTGATCATCAATCATGAGAACCGTTGCCTGTGCTCTCGTAACACCACGTAATGTCTTCTTCACCGCCCACGCACGCGGCCTGTTTAAGCGCACACCCACCGCGCCGCCTTTCTTAACATCACAATGAGACCCAAACAGTGTCGTTGCACCAACATTACCAACAATACCAGACTGGCTCTTCTATACAATATACAACTAGCACTTCACTTTCATGTTCACCAACTGTAAATACAACTCGGCTAATCTGATCAGTATTTTGGAGCGCGATATTAATAACTAGGGTGGTTCGTTTAGCAACGGTTTTTGTTACCACTTCTATGTTCGGTGTCGTGATATTTGCAACTGTTTCGATGTGATGATAGTGTTGCGCCAGTATGTTGTGTAATTGTGTGTTTAATGGATCATTTATTTACTTTCCTCAACAGACTAGTCGCAGAACAAACTCTGCAATCAAATGCAAATGATCCAATAAGAACAGTTGCTCCTGTAATGTATTCATAAATTCAAACATGAAATGGCTCACACCTCATGTGGCAAGTGGATTAGAGAAGTTAGTGCTACAATAAAACGAATGTGCTAACTTTTACCTTTATTGCAGTTTTTGTTTCAAGTGGTTTATGGGAAAAGTTTCATTGAACTTTTTACGATTTGCCTTTTGCAGTTTCTGTTCTATTCTGACAGTTGCCACGCACTTTTTTTGATTGATTTAATAAAAAATCGTCGCTCCTCGGTACTTGATCACGACAGTATCTCAGCTCATTTTATCGTTTCTTGTGAAAGAAAGAAAGTTTTCCGAAACATTAAACTGGTATAATAACGGCTGTAACTTCATATTATTTTCGCTCATTACGTGCCATCACTAATGTGTTCGTATTTGTTCACTTTCGCTGTTCGGCGATACGCCACCGACCGCTGCTTTAACTTTTTAAGCGAACATATGACTAATTAATTAGGCTTTCTCGTTGCGCAATCATTAATTCTGGTGTTATGCTGTGCTGTACAATATGGTTTGACATTAATTAATAGGACATAATAATTACAGAGAACAGAGCACTCCGCACAGTCCGCTCAGCTCAGAGCACAGTGGTCAGTGATCGCAACGCGGAAGAATATATATGTGGATTCACTATTCACGAACATTAATTATTTGCTGATACATTTTAGAATTCTAGTACAGATGACAACTAACACAAGTGGAACCATTGCAGATAACCAAATAAAACACAAGAGTACTGAATATAATGTGTATTATTGTGTGCACCTTTTTGGGTTTGTTATCAACTTTAGTCTATACGTATAGCTTAGACCTTTCCTGGGGAGTCTTCTCAAATTGTGACATTCAGAAATGTTTTCGTCATCTTAATCATTTGCGGTATCCACGTGTACTTGTTCTATCATAATTTCTTTGTACTGTATCTTGTATGTACTGCATGGTCGCGGGGCAGCGCAGTGCACGACGACTGCAACTTGCGACAAAAAGGAGTCGCAGCGGACCGGTTGGGGCGGATACGCGTGCAGCGCCATGCGAACACACCACAACACCACCACACACACCACGCACACCATCTCTGACTAGAATAGACTTTATCATATTTTTGGCAATTTATGTTTTTACTGCGACATGTTTAGCCATAGTTGCTACCGGTGTTTTGAAATGTTTGGACAAATGGTGTCGACTTTGTAAACGAGTTCAGGTTTTAAATTAACACTTCCGCGCGAGTAGCCCCGGGTCCTTTGATCTTGCTACATTTTTACGCAAAATGCAGATTACATCAGCGTTACGAGTGTCTAGCATGACACTTATGTCTAGCATGACACTTATCAACGGGAAATACTACGTCCAATAGGTTTGTGAAAATAAATACCGCACTGTCTAATACTTTATTTGTAACATATTAATATGAGCTTCGGGCATAAATGTGGTTTGTTTGGCCCTATACGTTCCGCCCGAGAACCTCTGTGTGGATTGGCGGAGGGTTTTAGAATTTCCAGACGAACAAAAAGAGAATGGGCATTCAACGGAGAAAGTTACATGACGGCTCTGAATATTAACGATACCTCGGGTCCACGAACTCCTTCCAGCATCTCTATAGCCAGCGTACACGGAGCGCAGCGGCCAGAGGAGCTCAAATATTGATATTTTTGTCGAGGCAACTACCTATACGCGGCGGCATGGACTTCCTCCCCGTTGCAGGCGGACCGTGAATTAGTCGCACTACAACACAAATAGAACGACTTGATGGTTTATTTTCTTTTATGTCACCAGAGCTGGGATTGCCTACTCAAGTGTCCACCTTAAGTCAGTTTTATGTTTATTTTAAATTGAGCATTTATGTCTAGTAGTACTTCAAATTAATTTAAATACTAATCAGATTGAAATCTCATTATAATCTGTAGCGAATTCACTTGTCTTTAAATTGAAATCTTATTAGAAGCTCATGAAGCAAAACCAGTTTTTACCACTCCTTATCAATTATGGCGATCTCTGTTTGGTCCTCATTATGTCACCCGCTAATTTATTCGCATATTATCACCTCATATCTACAGAGTGGAGTGAACACACTGCGCGGACGAAATACCTCGTAAGTTCAGCAAAAGTTATTTTTTAATGTCATGTAAGTAATAAAAACGTAACACAAAGTGTTCGTCACCTCGGAAACATTACGTTTTAGACGAGTGGTGTCAGCAGAGTTATGAAACGACGGGGGCTCGTCTATATCCCTCGTCACATGCAGCAGAACTGCATATACTGCTTGTATTAATTGAACGATATATTTCGCCCATTCGCCTATTATGCAACAATGGCTCACACAAATTACAAAAAAAGGCTTATTGCTTTCGACCCACCCTATTTCCATTAAAAAAAAATCTGAATTTTGAAATGCTGTTGCCATTTTATTTCTTTACGAGTTTTGTCTAACCTAACAGGATAAAGGACTATGCCCAAAACCTATAGATCGATTCAATGATTTACTTACTTGCTGACTGGAACTTGTTCATATACTAAAATTAGCGATATTTCGAGTGGTGTCACTAGATAGGCGATGTAATTCTGTTGACACAGTGGACAGTAACCACACACACAAATCAAACAGATTTGTCAATAAAACTTCATTTATAATCGTGTTACTGATATAAAGACACGACCACGAAGACTTCCGCCCACGATCCAAGCATTAGTTAAAATTATTTGACAATTAACATGGTTCATTACGATTTTGGTCATTAAATTCGACGCGACACTCGTTTGCGATTATAAATTCATATTCTATAAATCCCTATGTCTACGCGAGTGGGTGTTTATTTATTTAACCGATACCTAAGCGCCGAGACTGAACTAAGTACAACATTATCTAAAGACCACACAAGGAAGCTTAATTTTCAACAGTTTATTAAGTTCTTAGAACATTCCGTGAACAGACGGGGTGTGATAAATAAATGACTTTCTAAACCATTAGGAGACGGTAACCATACATTTAAGTTACATTGTCTGTTTTAAAATACTCACAATGTAAATAAAAGTTTCAAGTGTTGAGCGATGAAGTGGCCGGCGGCGGGCGAAGGACTAGGGCGGTAGACGGGACGCAGAGCACCCTCGGGGCTCGCCCGCATCCTGCTGCAATTACCTCGTCATCCAATACACCACTCAACGATTTTATTGCATTGTTACCGCCACGTCTATGCGCTCCCGGTAATTGAGACTGCACTTAATGAAGAGGTCCTTTGAAATAGGGGAAGCTCTTGTTTTGTTTTTCATTAGTCAATTGTTTTTCTCATTTCACAACAAGAATTCCCCAAAAACAGTCCCCGATTAGCCTGTTGTAAGTTGCTTTACTTTAGAAAATTATTTAAATACGTCGTGTAACTACTTAAATAATTTGCGATGGTAATATCTTGAGTCTTCCACTTCTCCCAGACTGACTTTACGACTTTCACCGGATCATCTAACTCAGTATTCCTGTGTGGCTTTATACTGTGAGCAATGAAGCATGGTATGCTATACCTACAGGTCGAACCCTTACGCATATTTATAGCTAGGCTATAAAACCTCGCGTGTGGCCCGCCTAGCCGGGAGCTGTGGGCTACGTCTGCAGAAACTGCGAATAAATCAGAGCAATCTCGATATTCCCGATGCTTATGCGTTATGAACTTATGATTTATATCGACTCGATATGCTCAACCGCTTAATGCAATCCGTAATCATACGAAAAACAACAAAAAACTAACAAAAGAAAAACTTGAATGAAATTACCTTGTAATTTCATCTTTTGATGACGACTAAGTTGATAAATAATATTTTTAATTCCGCGGCTCAGAGGGCTCTCCATTAATCCTTAAAGCAACATGCAGTGAGCGGATCAAGGGGAGGGGAGGGTTCTCTAGCTATTAAAAAGCGTCGTATTTTGCCGACGACATGAAGGAGTACCCCGGACGCGTAGTAAACCATCTGTTCCCAACGACTTCACTAAATTGTTGGTTACAGTGTGCTCTAAATTAACAAGTACCTATAGATAATCTAACACTTTTTTGCTTGCCACGGCCTGTTTGATTTATTATGATTGTAAATGGAGGCTTCGTCACTGCTTACCATACTTCGATTCAAATGTACATCTCATGCTGAGCTCCAGCTGCGTGTTACACTTTACTTGATATATTGCTCTGTGTCGTGCTGATTCTACTAAATCTCGCAATTCCGAATAAGGAATGATTGGTGCAACGTCATTTTCCAGAGATATTTTTCAACTCAAAGAAGCATACTCATCAAACATCGCCAGTCATTCTAGCGGATGATGAAGAAGATAACACTAGGACAACAGCTTTATTAAGAGATCAATTTACTCAAAATGCTCAACATCCTTAGCACACAATTGGCGGAAGCGTCCACTAAACTCCGAAGCTCTCATATTCGTGACGAGTGCAGCAATGTGCATGCATGAATGTGTGGCCACTCGGTCTGCGACGTCGTCAGGACGAGCACGCACTCGCCGCCCACGTCGCATAGCAATCACGGTGCTATTGCTTAGCTCAGCCCTTTGTATGCGAGACGTAATCCCCAGGGTTACGTAGGAAGATGCTTGTTAATCTTTGTTGTGGCGCAGTGGCTTTTCTCAAGACGTCTGGTTCGGAATACCCAAAGTGTTTTTGTAAAGCAGACTTAGGTACTTATTTCGGGCTATTCTGAAAGAACTTTATTTAAAAAATATAACCATTTTATGTCCGGCTTAAGTACCAAATACATTTCGGTCCCCTCTAATACTAAATTACCAATACCTCTAATGTCTTTTATGATCAATCAATCATTCGGCCCTTACCCCTGTGCAACAGTTGAACTTGTCACTCAACATGTATCTACCTACATAGTGTATACGGACACTCGCGTATGTTCTCGTATTCTCCTGTTCTCCACAGAGCAGATTATCTTCTCGTATTCTCCTGTTCTCCACAGAGCAGATAATCTGTTCTGTGCTATTCTCGCTAATCGTTCAATATTTTCCTACGATTCCATTGTTTTCGTAACATCCTCCGCCGTCCCATACATACTATGTAGACAATGTAGAGGTACTCGTATGTGTTTGATCAAGTGCTAAGTTCGCTCTTGACACGAAAAAACATCGCTAAGTAAAGTTACTTAATTCGCTGTACGCCATTGTGACTTCACAATGGCGTACAGCGAATAAATTACAAATTATAATGATGACAAACGTATACAAGAACTCATGTAGGCTGAACAACAGAGCGGCCACAGCCACAGCTGTGCAAGCGTGAGTCTAGTGTACCTGCTTAGTTATTCTTTTGCAAACATTATTCCGAAATTGTAACTCAGGAAATAAACACCTAAGCAGACACACTGTGCACACACATTGAACGTTTTCCACGAAACGTGTTCAACAAACGTTTTTCAGTTTCTTTTCAAGCTTCAGTTGTCAGCTTAGGATCTTGTCAGGACTTCCGACGGTCCCAAAGAGAATAAAATCAGGAAATTCTTGCCCATTTCTATAGAATTTTCTTGAACGATTGCATACCGAGGCGTTTCTTACTGGATAATACATTGCTAATCCCTTTTTCAAAGCAATAAGGCTTATAATATTCAACACTCGCGCTTCTAACACCAGTGGTAATCTGGCAGCTTCTCTACAAAGAGTGATATTAAAACTGGCTTCTGTTTATCGTCCTCACGATCCACTTTGTCGGCGAGTGGGTTTTATTCTCCATGCGTACACAAAACTTAAAAGACAGTACTTACTTTCAAGTGCGTAACATGAAAGCAACTGCATCGCATATGGCGTTAGAAAAATTGATTAACATAACAACAGAAATAGAACTACCTCGTACACACGGCTACACATCAAGCTATGCATTTCCAGTTTTAGCTGACCTCGCATTGTATAGGTTTTTCGTACAATCAGAAGGCAGCTTATACTGGTTTTGTATAGCTTGATGTGTAGCCGTGCGTACTAGTAAACGGATTTATAAGGCGTACGATGAGAACCGGAGCTTACACCAGCAAACATCAGTCAACACGTCAAATGCACCAGTGAGATCAAAGATGGACGTCGGGATATGGTTTCCGAGTAGTTTGACTTCAGACGTTTTTACTGTTATGGCTAATTTGGTTTTGATAAAATGAATGCGGTAAAATAGCGCGCATTTTTCCTAACGTCATTTCCTGATTGTTCCATAACAGAATATGTTTCTAGGTAAAACAGTTGTTTTAAACACATTGTAACTAAACTAGGTATTCAATATTAACTAGAAAATTCTTAGAACGTCCATCAAGAAATGCAAACATCCGTCCTCACCATCTCAAATGCTGAATTTCTCATGAAGCTAAATAATTACTAGAAACAAGCTAATAATAATGAGAAGTGTAGCGTAGAACGTAGCTCGTCTTGGTAAACTTGCACTTTGCAGAATACCGGGAAAGTGCGGCAGTAGCGCGGCGGTTGGCGCATTGGCAATGCAAAGTGCGGCAGTAGTAGCGCGGCGGTTGGCGCACTGGCGCAGCCGCGTTTACGCTACTATTTACGCATGTCTAGACAGACTGTACTCTATGCAACTATGTACAATGCACAGGGTGGACCGGGTTTTACGGCCTCCTGCATTTTATTAGCTTTTCACTGCACCTTCACCACAGGCTGGAAGTCTGTTACTGGTATGACATTTCGCGGAAATGGTCGCTGTTCCGTTTAGTTTTTCGTGGAAATGGAAAATGTGAATTTTAACACAGGAAACTAGGTAGGTTATTTTAAAATTTACTTATATGCGGATGACTAATATTTGTATGTACCCGCTAAATCACTTGTTGTGTAGGAAAGTGTGTTCTATTAGACTCTATTGACAAATATTTGTGTGTTTAGAGAGAGACCGATTCGTCGATAGCTTTCACCATATTTATCAAATTCGTTTGTTTTGTCACCGATATGTCGGGACACGTCGCGCTTGACACCGCCCACGTAGAAACTAAAATAATCTTGTAGAGGTACTTAAGCTATTAATAACTGACTGAAAGATTGAGTTGAGAAGTTAATATTTCAAAACTGCATTTCCGGATTGTGTAGTAGAAATGATAACATCATCAATCAACAACATCAATAAAGATACCTAATCATCAAAATAACTAAGTAACCGCTAAATAGCAATATTTACAAGGTTACCTGCAAGTGGGATCCCAGCCCAAGCCCAATATGTACATATGTGGGTATGCGGTGCAAACTGGTGATTCAGTACGAAATAGGACCTAATATTATACCCTGGGGTAAACCTTCCACAATATAAAACACCATAACGTTGCTAATTAAATTATTATTTCCCGTTTAAACTTCTTCTAACTAAGGGTGGAACTAATGGCCGCAGCTGCACTGAACCAACTCAAAGTTATTATAAATTCATAAAGCACAATGTAGAATCACTGTCCATTCTAAGGTTGGAAGAGATCGCAGTAAAGCGATAAGGCCGCCCATTGTATATTTTGTAGTGTTTAATGTATTTTTTATGCTATGTATTTTTGTGGTGTACAATAAAGTATATATAAATAAATAAATGTAGAAAGCTTCGAATGGCTTGTCGAATACTGAGGTAGTCTAGGTATTCTCCGAAGCATTATTTCCTGTAGCCGCGGTGTCTGGCGGCGTGCCAAGGTGTCGCACCTGCGTCGAGGATCTCTCGAGCCACCTCATGTAGTCCCACCCTCATGTAGTCGTGTCTGCCTCGCTGAGTCGCTGCTTTAAGCTTTTACTTTAGAGACTGATGTAGTGCGACGTTTTTGAGATGTTGTGCGGTTACTCGAGAGATAAACGTTTTTGGGATAATAAAGACACTAAAAACAACAATAGGTATGAAAAACGAAATGACGAATTAGATAAAGTAAATCTCTCAATATTCTTAATTCACAAAATATTTATACAAAATATGTTGGTACCGCAAAAATATCCTGTAATGTCACCATTACAAAATATGTTGACTAAAATGAAAATTATTTCCATGTTTTTCAAAGCATCAATTATTATGCTAATTACCAGATTTTAATGACAATAGTATCTTTGTCTTGTATTTAATCAACAATTTGATATCGTCGCCACCGTATTGTTCCTTTTGAGGAATGATTCACCACGACGTGGTTATCAAGGAACATGTGTGTGGTCTCAGTAAATATGGGAGTTATGGAAATATCAGTGATATCATGTGCGACTTGTGGCGACTAATTAAATGGTCGCACATGATCAGCAATTGTTATTACCATAGCTCTAACGCCTTAATTGTACAAGACTCCTTGATGAGCTTTATTGGTTTTGGTTAGCAGTCTGAGTGTGCTTTGATATTCAGTTTTTTTTTTAATATTTAAAATTTGTATTCATCGCTGGACACAGTATTATTACAACCCGGTCCTATGCCACCTGGATTCAGTCTATTCTGGTAGCCTTTACAGGACAATCAATTTATTGCAATAGCTTCGAATTCAGACGATATGTCTCCTGGGAAATCAAACCTATGTTCGTTGCTAGCGTTCCTACATGTTTTATACCTACTAACTTTGGTATTCTGTACCTTGATAGATATATAACACGTGTAATATGTGCGATTAGGTCTTTACACTCATTAAAACATTGTGAAATATTAGCACACATTTATATTTAATGCCCTAATATGTGTTAATTTTCTTAATTAAACAGAAAGCAGGATGTTTCTGTATTCAGAAGTTAGTAGAATCTTTCACAATTAAGTGATAGATGTTATTTACATAGCGCGTGCGCCAGGGGCGGCTATCGTGCTAAACAACACATGCGCAGTCGCCACTCGATTCAATTTATTTCTATAACCTACGTGTACGTAGTTTTCTGATTGTCTTCAGTGTGTTCAATTGTTTCTGCAATGTCGTCGATACCTTTGGCCTATTGTATTTCAATACCATATTATTGTGGTTACCAATTGATCATAATTAAAGTAATAATGCGACTTTTGTTTGGTCGACATTGCTGTATATTTGGCATTGAATTTTATGCAAATTAAGCTATTCTTAATGTCTTTTATTCTACAATAAATATCTGCATTTTATATGAGATAGTTTAATATTTCTATAAAAATAATTAGGTATTATTTCTTGTGACATATTATCACTATTGACTCGTTTGCATTCATGGCTCTAATTCTCTCGTCATCTATTACTAGGATAATCTGAGACAGTTAGAATTTACTACATTGTTCTGTCATTCTCATAACAGTATCTTTGCAGTAACACAAACTTTAATAGAATTCACGACGTGTATTTTATATGAGCTAGGTATAAATACATAAGACTCCTTTATATTGTAATGGAAGTTGCATTTACTTTTAAGACTTTGCAGTCAAAAATTTTCATGTTAGCATTTTCCTTTAGTTATTTATGAGCCGCGAAGGAACACATAAAACATAGGAGTTTCTTGTGTAATTTGTTATAAAACCATTTGGAAATGATTATGTCTTTGGCTGTAAATACTCAGTCGTCGATAGCATAACACTATAGCATAACAAAGTATCGTGTTACGAGTAATACCCATCAAATAATGTTACTAACGGCTTGAATTTATCGCTTCAATAACAAATACTAACCACTTGAAGTTTGAACGATAACTTTGTCTAACATTCTTCAAAGTTTCGTGGGAAAACCACTCGAATGTGCCCGGGGGTCATTCGTTATCAACTTACAGCTATTTATGTTTCCTAGGGGATGTCTCTAATAAGATTATAGTTGGGTGTAGCTCGCGCTTGTCTCATTAAATTGGTATTTTGTTTCGTGAGAGCGAGGGTCGATAGCTTGATGACGTCGAGTCACTAGGGCTACACGCGTAAGGGAATGGTGTATTGAAAGATTTATAGTTGTTGTACAGATAGGAAAATAAAATTCGAATGAACCTTGATGCAATTTCAATGCCTAAGGCGTTACCTTGAAAATAGAAAGAGATTATGCAACAGCAAGGCAATCAATTTGACAATGGTTATAGACGTCAGGAACACTCATTTCGACTATTATGGCGCACAGACACGAGAACAAAACAATAGCAATACATAAAACCTCATACAATATCCTACAATAAAACACCATAAAATATTCACTGCGAAATAGCGCCATATGAAATGCACATAATTTTAAATGTTTATAGCGCGCTAAGTCCGCCATGATTTTTCATTCATCCCGCCATTACTCCATATTGATTGTCCAAACCTGGTAATAATTCGTCTGCCAACTCTAGGGGTGAGGACTTGCGCGCTGCGGATGTTTTTTTGTCTCTCTTACTTTCAGTGCAAAAGGGAAAGGTGCGAGTGAGAGGAGAAATAGCGAGATTGATTCACATGCTGCAGATGCTGTGGATGACGAATGTTGAACGGAACCAATTTTGGTGCAGTTTAAAAAGTGTAGTTTTTATTAGTTTATCATACACACATTAAACAAAATAGTCATGGGAATGTATTCTATTACTAATCTATATTCCAAACAGATTCCCACGACTTAAGCAGATACGAGATAATTAGCTAAAAATGATATTAAATAGGTAGTGATCTATCTGGTTTAGAAGGATTAGTAGAAGTAGAAGCTAGAAACTCCAACTAACTATGATCCAGATTTATTCGTATTACTTGTACGGTAGTTAGTTTGTTGCGTGCACTGTGCACCTATAACTTTAAAAGTCATCACGATATCGTGACGACTTTGGAAGGCGTAAAGCAGGCCAATGTAGTTGTCAATACTAACGAAGGCAATTTAAATGCTCCACAACCAAAGTTGTAAGTAAATGACCAGGGCAGCATAAGGGCGCGGCGATTGATATGCAGCCTGCGTCTTAACCTGAATGTCTGGCCTTAAAATTGTATCTGAACTTGACCTTCCGCTGGCTAGCTCTTGCATACCGGCGGCCACTTTCCCAGATGTGTCGCTCGTCATATCGGTACGGCACAGCGGCACTCGGGCACGGCGCACAGCGCACAGCCGCACAGTGCGCGCCGCGCCGTCGCTGGCTCCGTACCGCGCCATCCTCCGCAATATTTATATCCTCTCGGGGGATGATCACAAATAGAATGTTAGTGTGAACTCGCCTTAAATTAACACGGCTGTTATGTGGTTAGTGATGTGTTCTAAGATTTATTTAGTACAACGAATTTTATCGTAGACTAGCACCTGTAAGCTTAAAACGGTATTTTATCAACGGTGAGCATTTTTGTTAATAACAATGATTTTAACTAACACAATGTTTTTTTTTTTATTATATTTTGACTAAACTATAATATATTTCTATTGTTTTAACAATAACCGGGCACGAAGTTCAGGGAACTCGACAAACACGAAGGAGACGAAGAAAAACCTCTTTTCATGAGTAGGTATGGGTATGTAGCTAGAAAATTAATGTAACCGGGTTCGGGGTATTAGCGTCCTGAATTTCTGCAGTAGATTGGTACCTACATACATAATTACATAGGAATCGGTCATTATTACACTAAGAACAATATAATCGTAGGAAAATTCTGAACAATTTGTTTGATAACACGCGCACATGTGTCTCATGTCCTACTTTGCAAAATTATAAAGTGATTGATCAAATCATGTTTGTTGTTGTCCTATGTTACATCTACGAGTAGCATGTAGAAAACAGCAAACAATAGTCAACATATTAATACATACCCTACATTGATGTTATTTGGTCTCTATTGCTGATTAACATTAAAGTCTCCACTAAACCAGATCAAGGTTAAGGATAAGTTCATCAGAGTAGGTGAAACTCCTTCTTTTCATAATTTTTACTAGAAGATCAGATTCCGATAGGAGTTCAACGGATGGTAGATCAATCAGCATAAACTACTGAAGTAGTCTCAATTCAGTCTTCATGGTGAAGACTCTCTACTCTTCACCACGAAGACTAGAGATTCGATGTATGTATCCTACATACAACAGAATTAATGTACATACCTACATTTGATAAATGAATACTGACTCGTTTTGTGATATCATAATGCTTTAATAGCAATATTAATAACTAAAAGATAATAGCATGATGCACTAAAATGATAGTACATATTCATATCGCATGATTTTTTTGAAAAAATGTCCCGAGATTATTTCATGTTCAAGTAATTTTTTTGGTAGAGCACCTGTTTTCTCATTTCAAATGTCGCTTTTTAAAGATAAGCTTATGAAGACATACATACATGTACTAGAGGTTAACAGAATGATCTTTCCTTTTGTCACTGTCATTATCATGACGCTTTACTGTTCAACTTTGGCCTTTTCCGGGGTTCAAAATAACATTGTCTCTCTCACACACTGTCCCATAACAATGTTCTTAAGCTTCTTAAAATTGCGTTAGTCTATGTAATACAACTGGACTCATAAAAATATTGGTATATTTGCCCTTAAGTGATAATTTTTCAAAATATTGCATATACAACATCATTCCAGCAATACACACCTAAACTTAAAACCTCGATAACTCAAAAATTACTTTTTGTGGATTGAGTCCTTTTTGCTAAACTACGACCAATTATTCATCAACTAGTATTAAACAATTATTTTTATTTTAAAACAAACAGTTATTAGGACGCTGGACTGTTACAGCGTACATAAAGCAAAACAATACAATTTAATTGAAATGCGATAGAAACCAAAAGGAATATAAAAAAGAAAAGAAGGAAATATACCTACATACTAAGAGAATATCATCCTCAATAAACGTGCAGCCACCACCTATCATCCATCCATCCATTTCATCCATTTGCATCCTATGTTACCCTGGTATTCTAACAGAAATATCCGGGGAGGAAGACAGGTTCTCAAATAGCAACCGCGAACCTGAAAATAAAGCGTGAGACGACAAGAGCAACTAGTCTACTGTTAGTCGTACCGTCAGCTATACTAAGGATCTACTGCTGAAGATAGGCCTCCTCCTTAGATGGGTTCTAGGAATATAATCATACCAGAAAATCTAATTTTACGTTGCTATGCCGAACCTTAGCTTGTCTTTATTGACCTAAGCTTGCCATGATTTCTGCTTCTAAGATTCGGAAAAATGTGTTTGCTGGTGTTACTGAAGCAAAAACCATGGACCTGCATTAACCGAGAAAAGTAACGTCACAGTTTAGTCAAATATTTTCTGTGAATGTAAAGAAATTCCAGTAAACAATATAAGAAAGCAGATTAAGAGTCCAGTTGATAAGAGCGCTGTTATCAGTTAATATTCAGTCAGTTGTGGCGGAGAGTGACGCACGCGCCGATAACGTCGCGACTCGCGAGAGCCCCGCTATCCAAGCACACCACAAGTAAACACTTATGTATACAAATCATATGATTGGCGTTTCAGTCTCATTTCTTGGGTGACTCGGTCAGCTTTATCTATTTCCAGGGTCCGTCTTTCTACATAAGCCCAATTTTGTTTCATGTAATTAATTTTCTTGATCAGATTCTGCAATATTTCATTCGTTGTTAAAATAGTTGAAGTCTGATAAAATTTCCGGATTGGCGTCTTTTGTGCCAGCATCCCCCTTACGTTGTACAGTTTGCTACTTTGCAGACATTTGATTTACGTCTGGGTTTTTATGGCTAGTGTAGTTGTATGTGTAGGTACCCTGCGGATGTTCCACTGCGTTGGTTCCCACAAGTGGCGCAGACAACAGCTGTGCATCAGCTGCGTCATATGCTGCTGCGTTAGCAGACGGAGTGTCGCCGACGTCATTCTCAGTTCTTTTACGGCTGTATGTTATCAAGTTGGTGATAATAAAATCACTGATGTTCTGTCTTTCTTTGGATGTTTCAATACTGGATATTGGTCATTTTTCTAATTAGCATTAATTACACTTTACGATTTTTAAACCCCTCATTGATTTCGATTTGAGATAGTCTTTTGTCTATTTCATTGGTGAATCATACATAACTTCATCTCCGTAAGTCTAGACGAAATCGTTTGCAAATCTCAAACCATTACATAAATCAGCAACTAAGCAGTAGATATGCGGAGTTAATAACAATAAACTCCAGAACGTTTAACGCGACTTAACATAATGTGGCGAGATCTTACTGATAAGATAAACAGTGTATTAAAACTGAACAGGCTCGGAATGTATCTTGCATGTCGGTTTCGACATCTTGTTGACAGTTTATAGGAACCACGATCGACTTTAGATATTAAGAGCTCGTGTACGCAGAATACCACCTTCAAAGAATATGTAGTTTATGCCAGGTTTTATGGTAGGATCCAGGATGGTAGTCAAGGAAGAAGAGAACATGGGTCGTGTATGTATGTACAATGTTATAATGCTTGCCTTGTTAAAGGATTTACCTTGGCTGCAGAAGCAACTGTTTATAAAATAAGGGAGCTTATGCTAAACCAAGGCGCTCTGGGAGAAATGTTGATTGTATTGTATGTTAAGTTTTGAAGGTCGACGCTGAGCGTGCTCGCAGCTCAAGTCGCGGCAGTAAATAATATGTGGAAACAATGGCCGCCGATAAAACTGATAGATTTACTGTCGAAATGTATTAAACAAGCAGCATTCGTGTTACAGCCACTGAGTAACAACAACGCACGGGCTTGTATTAACGACGCAGTTTCAAATGTCTTACACGAGAATAGTAATATCGTCGTTCTTTTTCCCTTACATAACTCCCAGCAGTTAACTTTAACACAACTCCCAGCAGTTAACTTTAACATTAGTCATTACTTAACAATCGTACGTTACTCGTATTTACAAGATCAAGAAGTCCATTAAAGCTATCTCAGCTATTTCGCAATAATGGACACCGCTGAACATTAAAACAGCATTTACTTTGACACCCCTGTGATTTATTTTTATAACAAGTTATTAATAGACAGGATATAAATAATTCAATAATAGAAGAACAACATAAATTAACACTTATTTATGGACTGTCTTCAGAATGCTGTATTAGGAGAGTATATCGTCGGAGATAATGAGGTAATCTTGAGACTAGTAGGTTATTCTAGGTTAGTTTAATAATCAAGAAAGTTGCATTGGTGCATTTGGTAGAGACAGCTTCTGCTATTTCTGATCGCCTGGTACTGGCTGCATTCGAATAATTTTGTGCATTTGTGTTGCATATCATTAAATTAGTCCAATACCAAGCGCATATTTTTACAATGTAAAAGATTGCAAATGTAAAACTAAACTTGGAAAATAACTTCGAAACATTGGCTCTGTTAAAAAATCAATGTATCAAAAGTACATACATACGTACAGCCTCCAATAAGGTTGCTGTAACTTGTAAGAGCAGCCGAACCGGATTGGGACTTTGGGAGCGAGTGTTCAGAGTGTTGTACTTCAAGAAATAATTAAACTATTGTGCGCACCGCATTGTATTTATCACAAACGGTCCCAATCACAGTTATGTATTGAACAAGAACAATGCTGTCATTATAGACTTACTTACTTACATCACAGCACCTACACATTGTTACATGAATATTTTTTCAGTGTACCTAAATTCCTTTAATTAATAAATAGGTAGTCATTGGTTCTAACGCATTACAGTAAAACGTGTCTTGACTCGTGCATCTTTAAATACACATCTTCCGAATACAAATGCAAAGATAACCCTTGTCATAAAATAAATACGATGATAATAATAAACGTCGAAGACGCAAGTACTGTGCTTTATCTCTGCTCTACATCAATGCAAAAGATGATGACGAAAATGCTTCGCTGATATTAAAGAGACAAACAGACATACAATATTAATCGATTTGAATGGACCTCAATTAATTTCAAAATGAGAATGGCAATGCCTACCACAAAACGCACATCGAGGGCGCCCGCTCACCGCTACGATTTAAATCAATATCAATCAATTTCAAAACCTCGTGCCTAATGCTGTTTGTAAAGTAATAGGTATCACTAATATTTTTGTAAATGTGCAACACCCACACGACACGCACATTAAGGTTAATTAACATTTCTCAACACGGACGCGATCGACGGACAATATCGACGACGAGAATCCTCGTCAGGCGAGAGGGATCGAATCGTATCGATTGTGCGATACCGAGACAATCGAGAAGGTAACGAGACCGCAACTAAACGTGGCGAGTAGGGCTGCCAGCTGCCACGAAATGAGATGTTGATGTTGCATGCTACATCATACTTACTTTCACAACACACGCCTTGTTGAGGTATGTCAAATTGATAACAACATTGTGTTTTTATTTAATCTTTAATTCTAAATTTTGAAAGCAAATGTCAGTTTGATGGTTAACCTTGCGTCCTCATCCTTAACCTCCATATCTTTAAACGAGTGCGTGAAGGGTGGAAAAACGTTCTAACAATACATATTTAATCAAACTTATTTTTACAAATGCGCGTGTTAGCCCTGGCATGACCTCAACGGCATAACATCCATACATACAGTAACACCGTTTTGTTTCTCAGAGTAGTATCATTCGCCACGCGTATCGGATACTAACTCGATTCATATCGGTAGAGCATCTCGATTATGCGGGTTCGTTATACTGGTCAACTTGTAGTAAATGTTCGTGTGACTAATTAAGTGCCCATACGATATTATTTTATTGTAACTTGCACATTCCCACGACGTCTCTGTCATCCTTTTGTTCATAAGGCTTTAGAAATGGACACCTACTTATATTTGAAATTAAATTGGGTGTCTTTTCCTGTTTTAAAATAGCAACTGTATTATTTATCTGCATTAATTACTTATAGTATGTGGTTAATTATCTTGGGCTACCTTTATAAAACAGTAGAGTTCTTAGACCCTCCCGATTTTAACAGATATTTTTTAGGTATATAAGTTTTATTTTTAGACCAATAGAATATGTAACGAAGTACTGCTTCAAAAAGGGAAATTGTATAATGGTTGAACTCTAATGAAACATCGTAATAGTTTTAAATCGAAATAATTTCCATGCTCTATTTGCGGTGGGTCGTCGCGCAGTAGTTACCTACCTACATAATGAGACAATTTCAGCAAAATTTCACCGTCGACCACCTTTGTTTATAAACATCAAACAAAAAATTAGAATGCACAGACGCAGACGTAGAAATTGCGAGCATAGAGCATGAAATTCGGAAGAATAACGAGAAGAAAGCAGCCAATCATGACGCGTTACTGGTTTCTTATTCGCGTTGAGTAACCACCACATAATTGTTACTGCGACGTTAATTGGACAATTCTTTGGATAAAGTCTGGCAGATTCTTGAGAGATGTTAAACCAAGTTAAGGAGAGCGCTTAGCGTATCGATATAAACCGCAAACGCACACTTGATGTCTTATCTGATGACTATTAAACAGCTATTAAAGTAAAATTTATTTCGGTTAACTGCATAAGTGTTACATCGAAATTAGGATTGGCATTAACTAATTATCTATTTCAATTGAGTAATAACGATTAACATTGACAAGTAATCAATTAAAGTGTTAAGCAATGAGTTATTGATTACTAACCTATTTATTATGTAAAATAGGTCATCAACTAATTATTGTATCATTAATTTGTAATAGAGCTAATTCAGTTTACTGACGCGCGTCAACCGTACGACTCTGCATAATTAATTACGAAAAACTGCATCGGTGAATAGCAGGCGTTAATATCAATTATCGCACACTATTAGTTAATATCAATTATCACACACTATTAGTTAATATCACACGCACACTATTAGTTAATATCAATTATCGCACACTATTAGTTAATATCAATTATCGCACACTATTAGTTAATATCACTTATCGCACACTATTAGTTAATATCAATTATTGCACACTATTAGTTAATATCAATTATCGCACACTATTAGTCTGGAAAAGCAGTAAATTACGCACGTCTAAAGTTACCGTAAGTTGCATGTGTAACATCATTATCAAGAAACTGATTATTGGCTGATATTGTTCTAGTTGTGAAGATGATGACTGGCAAATTTCTGAATGTTCTCCCATGACAATGCGAGTACCAGTATTATTTTTATGAAGTTAGAGAATAACAGTCAAAAGCAAAGCGGAAAATACAATGCAAGCACCGATTTGAAAAAACAATTTATTTGGCTTCTTAGACATTTGCCATGGTTAATAGCGGCGCTTGACCATCAAAGTGCGTCAGACGTACTTAAAACTCCGTCTGACGCACTTTCAAGTCCCACCAAATTGTTTTGGCTAATAACCTTATTTTCCGCTTTGCGTCTGACAAATATTGACTAACTCCATAACAACACATGTGTATAATTCCGTAACAAAACCACAGTACAAACTACAAGAGGCCTATTTCCAGCACTTAATAAATTAATAAAATTACCATAATATACTGCTTCACACTAGAATATCGAGTTTAACATAATTCACGTCACGGTGAATCAATCCGCTGAGCTTGCTCATTAGTTACTGTGAGCCGATTACAACCCGTTGCTATCGTATAGTTACGTCAACGTGAGTACCTACAACGTTAACGTAACTAACAGTATTGTTTGTAACTCATAAACATGATTATTAGGCATTTGAGGTAGTAGTACCAAAAGGTCCCTTGTTGATCACCCTAAAATTCAGGTTTTATTTGAGATCAGAACACCATTTTTCTTGCCGACTGCCAAGAAACCCAAGAAAACTACAGCAATTTTCTCACAGAACAGATTATTCGTTTTGTGAATTTTCTTTTCTCCTCTCAGCCGTTCATCTGAAATCTTTCCTAGGGAACTGCTATTTGGAACGCAGCAACTAACGAAGGCTTTGACTATTCAGGTAGCTACCCTCATCATTATCATAATTTTTCACATTTCATAGACGTTTACTGTCGGAGATCGACCAAAACGATAGTAACGGGTGTATCGGTAAAGGAACATTTTCATACGTTTCACTGAAAAGTATAACCACCTGACTAGTCATGAGGCCTTGGTATCGATGCAGAGGAAGAACGTGAACTCAAAGAATACATAATGACGCATGTTTGTATGTATAATGTAATTCTATACAAACCTATGTATGTATACATATTCAGTTATGTAAAAGTTTCAGCGGATTTCACCGCGTTACATATTTGACGCGTTATTTCGGTGCTTCCTGACTTTTTTAGGTTAACTTTAATTGCAAGCGATTGTAGTGAAACGTGAAATGTAAGGATTTCCTCATCGCCAATGGATCGTACCGGTAATGCTTCGCGCTTTCATTTGTTTTTGACTGAACTCAAGCTGCCTTTGATGTTACATACTTCGATCAACAACAGCTATCGAAGGATGTGTATTGTGTAAGAGGGAACCACTCTTCAGCAACTGCAGACAATTGAAAACCTTTTTCTAGTGCCTCAAACTTATAGCATTTATTTCAATTAAACCATTTACAGGCATTTTTCAATTGACAAGGAGTCGCTCCGTCAGAATTTTGTTGCCCATTCCAAAGCGCAGAAATACAGAATTAGTATATAAGAAGTCTATGGTCTTAAAATAACATGGTAAAGTTCGTACAAATATACATTTGCAGTTGATATGTATGGGAGAACATTTTTTTCAACTACAATGTTAAGTTTCTTCTTGGGATAAATGTATCCCTATAGTCCCTCACGCACTTGGCCGGTTTTACTACTATGTAATTTTCTTTAATCAAATTTTCCACAAAACAAAATAATTTGAAATTGATTGAATCTTGGATTATTTAAATGAATGTGCTACCAATATCTGACTGTCTCCGAACTGTGACAAGCGGTATCAGTCGCTTTCGCTACGATTTCCACTTTCTGAGCGATTACGTAAATTACATAAATAAACATAATGAATTATGTACGACGTGCGTAAAACACTGCTATCTAATGCAAAATGAACTGCATTCTATTTTTTGTTTCCCTTTCCCTATTTCTATGGATCTGCGGTAATTCGATCCCCGCTACGTTTGTCGGTGCTATTTGTAACGGTGGGAATCAATCGCCTTTTCTTTTTCTTTTTCTTTTATGTTTTTTTCAACTGTTTTCTGATCATTATGCTCAATGAAAATTTTAATTCATATAAATATGAATTGCAAAACTCGATAGTTCCACTTTTAAACATTAGCAAGTACAGTCAGCGGTAAAAGTGGTTATTCATTTCGTAATTTTGGTTATTAATTCATAGCACCTAATGGTAACCGTTACAAATATGTTTACTTATCACAATACTAGTGTTACAATCACAAGACCTATTATTGATTATTGACCTATTATTAAAAAAAAAATACAATATACATCTTTGAAATAATACAGGTATTACAAAATGTGTTGCCTGTACTACGAGTAGGATATACTTGTATCACTGGTGGTATGAGTTCTTACATTTAACAACAACTGATTTCAATGTTTCGTTACAGACAAGTAATAAATTGGCAAGTTTTCATTTTCCATTTTAATTAATTAATATTTTCTGTGACTGTCTGTCGTTTTTGCTGACTGTACAATCAAATTATTGAAAAAGTATCTGAATTACACATAGTTTTATTATTTTCGAAAGTGTAAGTGTGAGGTGTCCACCTCGACTATTTCTTATGCTCCATAAAGTATTTCGTCAATATCTCGAATAGTGACATGATTGCAGAGAACAACTGTCCATTTAGCACATTCTTGTTTCCAATACTTTCGCAACAGCTCCAATATGGCGCTACTACAAGCATTTAAGATATTAATTAACCTTATTAGTGCGGGGGGCGATGTCCTTGACGCCAGTGACATTATCAAGCGCGCGCGCAGTTTAACTGGATCACAGTAAGAAAGATTACCTACTAAGTAGCAGTGCATACGAGTATGGCAGCGCTAAACCTGACTAGCAACAGGGATGAAACGATTGGGTCATGCGCTAACACATCCAGCACCCTGATTGCGTAACACACTATCAATCTCAATCTGAATCATTTTGAAGGATATTGCTAATCCATTGCTTCATATGTTTGAAAAATTTGTCTGCTCAATAATGTAAATAACGCAATGAATGTTGTTGAACTGTCAAAATGAAAACCACTCCTACTGTACTACTACTAGTATGTTACGCAACTACTCCGCAAGTTCAAAACCAATCTAGTATCTACTTAGCTTGTACTTACATATATACATAGTTTCTGTATTTGTGTACTCACAGCGCAGGCTGTAGCCAATATCTTTGTTTATTAGCAGCACATGCCTTCATAGAATGTACGACAAACAATGATACAACCAGCGACAACGAAGAACAATGCGTTAACTCTGGCCACGTGAGACGTGTGACGAATTGAACATCTTTTATTTACAAGCAATAGGGCTACAATGAAAACGATATGGTGGCGAGTGGGCTTCTAGAGAGTCACTTTCCTCATGTGTTTCCTTACATTGTCCTGCTTTGTCATACGAAATTCTAAGTTTGAGATAAATGATTTTCCTTAAGGAATATTGTTTTAGTGCCTAAGTGGATAAGCCTGAGAAGTTAAATAAAATGTTGTTTATTATCAATTTTATTTTAAGAAGCAATGGCTTCTGCCGATCTTAGATTATAAGAAAAATCCAACCATTACATATATAGTTAGTTTTACTTAGATTAAAGGCATTACTAAAAGTACTTCCAACTCCTAATACATTTCTGTATTTGATTCTCAAGAGAACATGACTCGCGACAGTAAGCTCCAGCATATGTTATGTGCAGCGTATTGTGATCATTATATCAATGATGGTATTGCTTATTGCTTATAACATTCAAGTCATCAAGCACGTGCGGGGAAAGTGAAACCTTCTTACCATACGTCAACAGCTAGCAGTTCTACAGCCGGTGGACCTTGAGGGTCAGTTCTACAGCCGGTGGACCTTGAGGGTCAATTAATGTGGATTCTATAGAAAATTACTGGCGGTTATGTAAGTTAGCACATACTTCATCATTCTATGCTGTCACAAAGATATAGGAAGTTTAATTATGAGGGAAACTTGTATACTTATGTAGTGCTAGCCTGCCGCGACGCGGGTCCAGCTTTCAGGTTAGGCTTCTGTTACCTGCAAGTACTAATTAAATAAAAGTATAACGTAATGATTGAAATTGTCATAATGGCTCGTAATGTGTGTTCAATGGAAATAACTTTTGTTTTGTGCACACGTAAAAAAATATTATGAAATGCGAAACCTCAATTATTATTTTTTTTTTCTCTTTATTTATTTAGGGACATTTATAATCGTAATGCGTATGTCAGTCCCATCGTACCCTAAATACACATTTCTCATATCTGGGCCATGAACCTAAACAGACTCTTCGCATCATCGCCATTTGGTTGAGCCACGATTTTATGGAATGTGCCTACTTCAAGTCTATTTAACCTCAAGACCCTAACAAATCATTTCTACCAGACTCGTCGTACCGAACACAGTCCATCAATAAGTGGTGTAAGTCTTCAACAACTCCGCACTCCACACAGTTAGGCGAGTTCGTTTTTCTCATCACGAACGCAAACTTATTACATGGAATGTGACCAGATCTGAGTCTATGAGCCGTAACAACTAATTTTCGACTTAAATTACTATTTACAATTAATCAATTAATTTTGTTTGCAATTAATCATCATAAATCAATCAAACGTTATGTAGTTTGCCAAACGAAATAAACTCTAAAAACATTCGCCAAACACGCAACAATTTGACAAGTAATATTGCTTTAACTGTTCACTCATGTATTTTGTTTTCACGTTTTTATTTTTTTTTTCATTTCATTTTTGGTCTCACGTAGCATTAATATCAATATAAGTAATAAGTGGATAATGCTGCTAGTAGTATAATAAGTATTCTTTTAAGTAGTAAGAAGTATGTATTACATTTAATTGTACTCCTGTTTTTTATCCCAAAATAAAATAAAATAAAATAAAATTAACACAAAAGTACAGTCGTAGACAAAACTGTTTAACTATTTATTTGTTTGCACGCAAGTGTTAAATGAGGTCGTTGCTACAGCACAACAATGTAGTAAGTAGTAAATACATTGTATTCAACGCGCGTCATTAATATGCCTCGTATGGTAATCGTATGGTCATTTCGCGTTCAATAGCCACGAATACAAAGCGTGACACGCATTATGTGACTCTTACCGAATGGAAGACGTTGCGCATAATGTAACTTTGTCTGGAATTAATCATAATAGGACCTAATGAGTATGATTGAGGAGATCCCTTGTGAGGCTGAAGCTGAATTAAGCTTAACAAATGTATACTAAAGTGGAATGCAACAATTAAGCATAATACCTATTAACTTAAAATAAATCACCAATAAATGCTTATTAATTGTGGTCGGAAAACACAGCCAGTCGAGGTCATTGAAAGATTGGTTTGACATCACGCCTTGTTCGATTGGCCTGTAGGAATAGACCAATTAGTTACCGTTTTCATTTCTTACGACACTTTTGTTGCACTTGGTCCCGATAGGGAATTATTCATATCCAATCTGTTAACTTTACCTACTCTAAGATACCTATGATATGCCTTATGGAAAATTGGAATCCCACCTGTTGCACTTTTATCGAGAACAGAGGGATGAACATCCAGTCCCTGTAATCTTAATATAGTGTTCAATATTTTCAACGGTTATGAAAACATGAGTCTACCTTTTCCTCGCTTTTCTAGATTTCTTCTTACTGTTACCAACTACTAAGATGGAAGTGGCCTCATATGCATACATGCTCAGACATATTTCCTTCCGGGTTGCACTTTCCTTCAACTTATTATATTACATAGCTCGTTAGATGTGTCATTTGTTCTTATGCTAAATACTCCTTTTCATTTGTCTTCAAAACTTTTATTATTGTAATTGAATCTCTCGATGTTATCTTAACGACTGCGTGATTCGTGTTAATTGGAGTTGTGTGCAATTAGCGCCGCATGTAAATCTGCTGGTCATGATCTTAGCACGGGGAGACTCATTAAAAGCTATGACTGAGGTCTATGGGTGCGCACGGGCCATACTGCATGTTGCGATATTTACAAATGACTCGAAGCAAAGAATGCTCGCATCGCTTTCGCATTGTATTTTAACTCTGCTTTAATCATCAACAGTGTTGCAAGATTTTATTAGACCACTCTAAGAAAATATCATTGGTTCATGGCTAGAACTATGTAGGTGTTTTGATGAAGTCTTTCATGTGTACGAGTCATAAGATATTATTCAAGTAGATCAAAGAACAAGAAATGTTATCTAACTATGATATCGGCTGTGGTGCGCTGGTGGTTAAAATAATCTTTAGTTTCTTACGATCTGCAATGTGTCGGTTAACCCTACAGCTCCTCCATCCATTCGTGCGAAATCGCTTCAGTTCTGCATGATTGTATCAGCACTATCTTAATGGGTAGAGCACAACAAAGTCAATCGGCTCCGGTGAAACGGTACAGAGCAGCGCGGTGCGTGTCAGCGGCGGCCACGACTGTACAACGGTTTCACTCTCGACGCGCGCCGTCACGGTCAAGGCGAGCACCGCTGTCGGCGCTTGTACCTGTGTCCATTACAACCGATTTAGATAACTGTGCCTTTTGTACGGTGGATTACAATAAAAGTAACATTCAACTGTTGTTTTCGGGCATTTATTTATTATTTATTTCAGCTCTTCTTACGATTTCTTCTCGGCCAAAGCTAATTTATTTGCCTGCTTTTGTATATTAACACTTCAGGCAGTTTCGCTGTAATTGGATCAAATTCGCAATTCCTCCACCATCAACTCCAAAACTCATTTACGGTAAATCAACTGCAGTTATTTATTCTACTGACATTAATGAAACGTCAAACACAGCCGCGCATACAGAGTGGCTCTTCAAAGCAGAACAAATATTAGTGATCGTATCGTGCGCGGCAGTGGACACGGCGCATGTTTGTTTAGTTATTTGTCTGTAAGCGGCGCGCGCGCCGGGTCACACGACATTTATCACAGCTTCCGACCAATCACTATGCAAATTATTGTTTAAACATGGCATATTAAAGTTTATTTTATATGTTTGAGATAGCATATTATGTGATCGCTGATAACTCCAATGTCAACATGTTATATTAAGTGTACGTAACGTACAGGTGTTGAGAAGAAAGTTTACATGTTAGAAAGCTGAACTAAAGGATTTTGACGGAAAAATTGGATCTTTGATATAATGGGAATTCTGGCATTTAGGAAATTCTTTTAAATTATCAAGTAAGCATATTAGAGTCAACATTATTATAATTTTGTGAAAATGCCTGAAAGTAAACGTTACTTACCTACTATTGTTTACTATTAAAGTAAACGTTACTTACCTACTATTGTTTACTATTAAAGTAAACGTTACTTACCTACTATTGTTTACTATTAAAGTAAACGTTACTTACCTACTATTGTTTACTATTAAAGTAAACGTTACTTACCTACTATTGTTTACTATTAACGTTCTACAAACGTTTCATGTACTTAACGGTTTTGCATAATTTTGTTATTTACATAAAATTATTTCAGTTCCGAATTTACTCGAATATTACCTATAAAAGGTGCTATGCCACTTTTGACGCCGACTGTAAATGACATTCAATAAATGACTACGACTACTAAAAATTATGTTGATTTGGCAACATTATCTAATACATATACAATACGAACTGTTCACACGAATACTAATTAAATAATTATTCACATAATAGTTTATTGCAAAAAGGACGGAGTGCAAACAAAGTTATGTTCCAGCGGGGAAAGCTTCCGCTCATTGAGCAAACTTTACATAACATTATTTATGATAACAAATTGCTTAATTCACTTGAAACTAAGAATCTTAAACAACCAGATAAATATCCTGTCACAGCATCAAATATATAGCGAAAAATCAATTTTAGATAGTTAAATAGTGACATTAATAAATTTCCTCTCAGGAATTGTATAATAGTTTAATACATTAAAACATTGCTAAGTAAAATATATGCAATATACAATAATATATACAATATATAATATATACACAAAACGGGTAAAATATAGACACAAATCGGTCATGAGACGAATACAAAAATAAAAATATTTTTGATTTCAGAGCCATAACGTCCATTTGGTTAGTATACAAAAGACTTACAAACTTGAGTTAATACTTACTGTGCTTACAACTACCAGAGAATCAACACCAACTATATTTATTACTATGCCACAGTGGCATGTTGGCGTGTCCAATGTCCCAGTGTGGGGCATGCCACCTATCGGCTAAAGCATTCAGGATGATGTCTGGGCCGGCGCGTACCCTGCGCATGATGGAGGCGCATCGCTGGCGCATGGTGGCGTGGCAGCCATCTATTCCCGCTTAGTAGCGCGGCAACCCCATCAACACCCTGAATGTATACATACTTCAGTAAATGAGATCGGAAGCTCTCGTAACAGTGGTAATAGCATGCAATCGATATCGAGTCGTTATCTAACAGTTATCGAATTTTCCGATTGCAATAAACATTTCCATAATCTTGTATGTTTCCCGTTCAGGCCAGTCTGATCGTCGTACGATGAAATGAGTTAGTTGCTCGGAATGAGCTTATTTAATGCTCATAAACCAGGGTAGCTCTACAAGAGTCTGCAGACTGTCGTATTTAGTACCCGACTGCAGAGAACGGTTACCCGACTGCAGAGAACGGTTACCCGACTGCAGAGAACGGTTACCCGACTGCAGAGAACGGTTACCCGACTGCAGAGAACGGTTACCCGACTGCAGAGAACGGTTACCTGTGGAGTATGGAAGGGTCTTTCACGGTTAGGTTCGTTTATTATTCATGACACTTGCCATGCATGCCCAATACAGATCGTATTATTTAATAGATATTTTATTTTTAATGACAAGGTCCAATAAAAATAACCAAATGGACAATTTATTAATGTGATTACATTGAATTCGCAGCTCGACGTCAGAACTTTAGAATAAACTGCTAATTTGATGAATTAATGCATAGGTATGGAAGCATTTGTTTTAAAATGATCTTAACAGGTGTCCAATCAATATTGCTAGGTGTAGGTGCCAAGAAACCTTGACTGTCATTAGGTTTTCCTCACGCGTCGTAACTTACAGCAGGAATCGTTCAATATGTCACTGTATTTTCAAACAACTATGCAAATCTGGTGCGATGCAGTCTGCAGCTCGGTCGTGAGTGTTATCAGTGTAAACGATATCGGTAGTGGTATTAGTATTAGTGGTTAGCGAATATCTGCAGGCAGCAGGCAGTGACCGGAGAAAGCCGCGGCTCCGGTTTGACTTACTTGCGGTGCCGCGCCTGGCCCGGCCGGGTCACCCGCCCGGCCGCCCCGGAACACGGGTTGCTCTGATTCAAAACACATCATAAATATCCGTGGTGCTCCTAAAAAATAATAATGTAAGCACTTAAAATAAACAATACTAACGGATATTTTCTTTTTGTTACAGTTCACCGTTGAATGTATCTAGGATGAGACAGATATTTTAAGTTATAGGTAAGTACACACTAAATACCTATCTAATTAATTATGATATTACAAATCTTACAGCAATATTAATATTCAGACAGTAATAAGTAGGTAAATGAATTAATCCATTTCCCCACGCGAGGTGTCGATCTGACTGTAAGAAGATTTCCCCCAAGCGAGCCATTAGGCATTAGACACAGTGCCGACTGCGGGAAAGTGGGTTCCGATTCCGAGCTATATTGCCCCACTTGAGGAGAAAATAGCGTAATGGAGAATATGGGGCAATTGTGAGAGGAGTTAAATATAATTGAGCAAAGGAAGGCAGCAACCACAGTACCTTGTTAATAACTCTGTTTACAAAAACGCAGTGTGAATGTTGATCTCTCGAGAGTCGATGTCTCGAGAGATCAGATCTCGAGACTCAAGGGTGATTGTGACAAAATAGATAGTGGTGTACGGACGCCTGCAGAGAAAACGACCCCCCCCCCCCCCACCCCCGCCTTACAAAAGTGAAGTTGAGGGGTCCCGTTTTCTCTGCAGGCGACTGTACATTGGAGAGCAGAGTTCATGAGTTATTATAACATGCCGATCTACTTCCGATCGAGCGACACTTCCGGTCTACTGCCGATCTCAAACTTAGACTACAACGACATGCAATCGTTTGGGAATTGAAAATCGTGATGGCTTCCATCCAGATAATTTCTTTCCTAAAGTGATTGCTCTACTTTTCTTAGACCTCAATAACCTTAAAAGTAAAGAGCCACAATAAGCCCTTATTATTACAGAAACAATGGGACTATTAGATTAAAGGTCATTTAACTTGAAGTACTTGATACAAAGTAAGGTCTAATCGTAATCAATTACCTAATGAGCGGCGCGTGCGGTGGCCGCTACCACGCTTACTATTAGGTACTATCTCGCTATGGTCAGCCGAGGCCAGCAGAGCCCTTCTCGGAATGCGACCTCGCCACTCTTGAGATAATGTTAGATAATCGTGCTGTTCGCTATTTACCTGACAATAGAACAATAGTCGCGTAGATCTGGAGTGTGGTAGTGAGCGACTCGTTTTCGGTGAAGTTATTTGGAATTGATAAATCGAGAACAAAATATATGACGGCACGGTCGGCGCATTAGTTCAGCGATTGGCTGCTGCGCTGCGTGTCGCGGGTTCGATTCCCGCACGGAACAAATATTTGTATCACCTACAAGTAGTTGTTCCGGGTCTGGCTGTTTGTGTATGTGAGTTTAATGTTTGTAAACGCACCCACGATACAGGAGAAATTCCTAATGCGGGGCAATTATTTTTTTTAGAAAAAAAAAAAATAAGAAGGGTCAAACTCAGATCCATTCCATATATTTTCGATTATTTCTTTAATTTAACTTTCAACCACTGATTTATTTCGACTCAATCATTATAGTCCAAATGTGGTACAATCGGAACCTATCTCACCTACATACTTACATAACTGTTATAAATTCATAAACCATTCCTGTATGGCGACTCGAACAAACTACAGCCTGGTTCACTGCTGCTCCACGCGCTGGGCACGGGGACACTGCACCCTGTGACAACTTCCACTATTTGCGACAAACGGCTGCATTTACTGCAATTAAACTTAAAAAGGACGCTTACGTAACTAACCTAGCGCACTCCGGACTGCGCCCATTGGGAGCGGAATTGGATGTTATTACGGAACTGAACGCGAATAGTTCGTCGGTACTCTAAACCTTTGTCTTTAGAGTCGAGAGTCCTATTCTAATGGCACAGTGTATTGGGCAGCTTTCTACACGCGCCCTGAATACGGTAATGCTGAGTTTATCCGCTTATCGCTGCCGCAATGGGCGTCCGAACCATTTTGGGCGCTCAAGCGACGCTCCGACCAACTCCGACTGAGGGATTGCTGCCACTTACCATACAATAAAAATGTACAGAACAGCGATTTTGTAAAGAGGCACATTTGCATTCTGCGTCCTTGCTCCTTCTATTTACTGCTCTAAATTACAGAGAACGACGTAAATTCTTTCTGAATTATATGTACCTAGTTGAAGGCCGGTTGATCGTATGATTTGTACCTAAAGTGGTTTTTACGAACAATTTCCGGGTCTAGATGTTGATTTACAGTGATAGAATACGATTCCGCCGATGTAGGCAGCCCATTCAGAACTAGTGCTGAACATTATGCTCAGTACAGAGTAGGCCTTTTCTTCACCTGGATCTATCGTACTTGCATAGTTTGTACCGCTCTCACTTACTGTCATAACTACAACAGCACGCGCGCGCGCACGTCTCACGATATGATTACCTGTGTACTTGCCTAAGGTACTGTTTTAGATTGGAAATCATCGCGATAAGGCACCTAACAACGTCTTCATACCTTACTTGATAGTTTAGTTCCGGTTCATTAATTTCCGAGCCAAACGTAGATGCTGGGGAGCTGTCATTACTTCACATTTCTATTAACGTTGAATATTCATAACAAGTTATATTTGTTTTTATGGTTTCGTCTTCATCTTCTCAGTTTTTGTTTTGGCTCTGTCATTAGTGTTGCTTTCAGTCTATTCGTTTACCTCCACGTGCTGCTTCTTTAGACTAACTTCTTCTAATGCTAACTTGCTTATCTTCGTGCATTTAAGTTCAACGAAAACCAATCCCCAATTGCCCTACATTTCATGACTCGCTTCCTGACCCATTGTGTTGACAGAAGCGAATCGGTCACCTCATGCTTCTGGTTCATTACTCGCATTTTGATTGAAAGCCGCTTCACGGCTGTCAGCGGGATCAAAGTGTCAGCGGCGCCAGCGCCGGTGGCAGGAGTTACGTCACCAGGAGACGGGTAGACGAATGTTATGTCATCATGTCATAGTGCCCGATTGTGACGTGACCGCCTAATTAGCGCGGATTGACGGAATTATCTGTTTTTAATGTTTTCTTGGCCTATTTGCACAGGTGGACCACTGTTCGTGCCTCACATTCTTTCATAGAAATCTGGAATCTCACCATTAAGGAAGGACCACAGTAGATAAAGGGCACAGCCTTCTATCTTCTAGTCTACATGAAGACTACAGCCTCACAGATGACGGAGTAGCCTTATGGCCTGCTTCCATTAAAAATTAGCGTGTTGATCAGTGAATCCGAGGTAAGTAAGTGCGCGTGGCCCGTCGGCCTACTTGTTCGATGCTCGCTATTTCCTAATTGTTGCTCGTACCGAGCTGCTCACTTGGTCATATTGTTGCTCGTTCCGAGCTGCTCACTTGGTCATATTGTAGGGCTGACGCTGTAATTCTACTTAGATCACTACTTACGTTAGGGTCGTCCAAAAGTGATTTGTAGCTCAATCAATCTGTTCGATCTGAGATGAGTTTTTGTTGGTTGTGTTTTTAACATAACCCTAGATACCATCAGAGAAATTATAAGCAACTATCCGTATTACTTCGCTAGTTATTAGTGTATATTTTTGTCCACCACATTAACATCACCAAAGTCTACTTGCCTGGTGACCTAGTCTAGTGCGATATTGAAAAACGTTGCCTAAGTAATGTTTTGCGACCCTGCCCGCCCTACCCGGTGTGAGCAGATGTTGTAGCGTGACGCAATCAGCAGTTCCGCTTTCCGTGCTAAGTGTGCTGCGGTTGCGACGCCGGCACCGCCCAATTTAATTACTGCTGCACTTTCTCGGCGCACACGCATCATACCGCGCGCCGCTCATCTGCGAGGTGCTCCTGCAACGACTGTTATTGAACTGAAGATTAATACTCTTTTCCAGTGAAAATTTAATAGTTCTAAATATTTCCCTTCGGTTTTTGTAATGCCCAAAGCTTTCCGCCTTCCTTTATTGGAATCCCTGTAATAGTAGGGCATTTCTTACATGGTGTGAACTCTATTATATTTGAACTCTGTGACACGAAAATTCCAGCCCTATTCCGACTTGATTCACATAAGAAATCTAAACACTATCCATGGCAGCTAAACAACATTAGTGAAAAGCCTAGTGTATACTTACGAGAAAAGTGAAGCTGTGACAAGAAGCAGCGAGAGCACATGTGCGGCCCGGACCCGCCCATTAGATGGACATAAATACCAACTGTGCTATAACATATGTCTATTTGCGACGTTTAGCGCGAAATCTGTCTCGTTTCCAATTCTATCCGGTGTGTCGTCACAGAGTCACAGCTATTAGAAAACACCCTCTCTCAGCAGTAGAGAGCGCACGTGGACAGTGGACGTGGATGGACAGTGGACAGTAGATATTGCAGATAATGCCACACGTTACGTGCTTTCTTAACAATTAGAGCCGTGAAAAAGTGTTGAAAACATCCGCGTCCATCGTTCTTTTCCAACTAGAAAGCTGGACAAGAGTGATTTGTCGCCGCTTTTGCAAATGTAGTGACTTCGTGATGACTAATTACACTGTTTTCAGTGCAAAATGATTTCATTCTTTATATCTTGAAACAATAAGAATCCAAAGAATATTCTAAGAATGAAGTCTAGCGAACAGCTAACATTTCTCAGAACAAGTTATGTAGAGTAGGGGACGCCAACCAGACGGACAATACAAACATTGCGTTGAAGGAGTCTAATCCAAAACTGGCGTAGAAGGTAGTTAGGGAGCTATGGACGGAGAGGCCCATGTCCCACGACAATTAAGTGTGCTAAGTTACTCGAATAACTGATTAAATTCAGCCAACAGTTATTGCCCAATTACATCTCAAACTTAATCTCACTGAACCAGCGACTATAAGACTGCACGCAGTAAACACCAATATTGATGTCAATTTATTCATCACTAATTGCATTACAATCCGCTGATTACCATTTAAGTTACAAGGCGAGATTTAATTTAAATTTAGACAAGTGATTAAGAATATAAACCGATTAATTTAGACAATATATCCGTGAGTGAATATTCATTTGAACGTGGCCGTGGGGAAGGCTGACTTTACTACGAATGCATTTCATCTGCGATGAACGAGGCGATATGGATCAATGCGCGCGCGTGGCTGCCTTGTACGGCAAATATTTATGACACTATTTTATAGTTCAAGAGCGGTACCGTTTGTAAGCATTAAATTCAATTAGCTAATTTCAATGCAATAAATACTGCTGGACAAGTGGACATGTCTTTATAAGCAATACTTGCTCTTATTCAATTATCATAAAAGGCTAGAAAATTGTTCCATCAACTACTCACAAGATCGTTCTGTTTGAATCTACAAGCATTCTCCACGTTTGAATAGATCATGCCAAGATGCTCGTGTGTGTTGTGGTTGACAATGTTTTCATCACACGAGTAGTAGCACAGGGTGCTCCCACATCAATTAGTGAACAATATGTTCTAATTAGCACCGCCCATGTAGCGCTCCAGTTTCGCGATGATCATATCAATGGCCAATAAAACAGTCATCTGTCTGAGTTAGAGCTTGCTGCACTATTGTGCAGTTCTACAATCAGGTCAACAACATTGATTACTCCGCGTGTTTACTGATATAGGACTATGATATCATTATGCAGGAGGAAGTCACTGGCGAATTGGCTATCTAATTCCAATCAGTATTTTTAGATACGATGGCTGGTGGCAGTCAACCCATGTTTTTAGAAATTCTCCATTTTACGGAATACTGATGGAACAAATGAATTGATTTGACTTGAAGAAAAGTATACTCTGTGGTGTCGGGCATAATCACTAAATCACGATTAACATTGTTTAAGTTAGGTGATTGCATTGCGTTGCATTTGAATCACTGTCACGTCCTGCATGTATATGAGGATTAATATTTAATAAGTCTAGCTATCTGTCTGTATCTGTCGAGTATGTGGCCCTGATTCATATACTCAGTAACAAGGTCGAAAAACAGCTTAATTATTCCTCGACCAATAACTCATACAAAAAATGGCGACAATAAGAAAAAACACGCGCTGGAGTGTCGTACGACGTGCTGCGTACCTGGTGGGACAAAACGCATGTGTTTAATTAATAGACCAATTGTTTCTAAATATAGTCCTGCGTCGGACATCTGGCCGCACATATGTCTTCCAGGGGGCTACTTGGCCATTACTTACAGAAATAAACTTTGCTTAGATCAGAATCGTTCAGAAATAAAAGTACTGTAAAACTAAATTCAAGAGGACCAACAATCAAAAAGATACCAACATGCACATCGAATGCATTGCCCCGAATGATACGCATGAGTAGGTAATGTTACGTCGCCTCACCGCAAACCATAGTTTCCATCAAGAGTAGGTTTGCAGAACAGAATTTCCATTTTAATAGCATTAACGTGCAAAACAATAGCCGCGTCGGGTACTAAACGGCGAGGCCAATAGGTTATCGGTTTAACATGCAGGTAGCAGGTTCCAGGTGTACAAGACCAAAGGTGTCACATTTACTTTTGTCAATCAGACAGAACTAATAAGGACCTAGGATGATCTAAAATTATGTATATTTTATAATGTACCTTCCACCTAAGTTCACATTGTGGAATGCAAATAAAGTATTGAGTGTTGAGTATTGAAGGACGCTCTGTGAAATGGTCTAATGGAAATGTGGGCACAAGCGAGGGAATGAATGACATTGCTTAATTGGGTGTATTTGCTCTGAAGCCTATGTATAAGTTGACTTTATCACAATTACCAGCAAATATTGTAGTAGAAAAAAACTGGTACTCCAGTCGGACCACATCCTGGTACGGTTACCAGAAGACCAGGAACGGTAGGAGCTAGCGTTCACTTTCAACACCAAAATCACTCGACCAGCCACTGATTGTACAAAACCGACGGTGCTCGATGATCTGTGAACTGATGTTACCCTCCATTGTGAGTGCACTCGAGTAAAAATGTACGCAGCTGGCACGATGGATGATAGAAGTAAAAATGTACGCAGCTGGCACGATGGATGATAGAAGTAAAGAACTAGCGGCGACTGCTTACCTCTTTGGGATTACAAAGACTGTTATGTAAATCGTTAAATCATAAATCCATGGTACCTTTTACTCTACAAGTATAGTCGGTATACCCGCATTCAAAGCTAATTAATTTAGGAGCGTTCATATTTGCATAACAAAGTACATACTGCCCATTCATTGTCCGTAATAACTGTAGGTATAACTTTCTGACAGAATTAATAACTATGCAAACTACACACCATCATGGCAATGAACAGTATATCACGTAATTGTACTAAATTAGCGTATTTTGGTGTTTGGAGAGTAGTTCGTATGGCAATGTCTGTCAGTGGACCATTTCCCTCGTTGTCGACACTTAGTAAGCACATCGTGTGGCACTGACAAGCATATCAACTTGTCTACATAAGCCCCGGACAGAGTAGTTGTTAGTCGTTACCTGCCCAACAAATGTAAACAGATCATTTAAACTAAGCCTTACATACAACACGAGTGGCACGTCGTTGGAGTGGGTGTGAGGGGGACACGGCGGCTATGGCACGCCACACTTTAGGACCCGTCGAAAAGCCACATATCACTATTCAGAACTTGGAGCCTTATGAGCGCCTAGTACCTAGTGGTGCTTTGAAGAAGAGGTGGCACCAGTGTAGTGTGTGCTATGCAATACGAACACCCATGAGGAGAGGCGACACGGGAGCTTAAGATGAAAAAGATAAAACATAATAGATCAACTGCCATACTTACTATAGCAGCGATGCTACCCAAACGATGGATACGTAGTTTACAGCCAAATCGAACAAAATATTAGAAATCTTTCGATAAGTTAATTATCGTGCAAACATGCAAGCGTAGTATTGACTGCTCTTATAATTAGCAATTACTACCGCTTCAGGTCCTGCAGGAACATTAATAGTGCGCGTGAACTTTGGGTTCAGACTATAGAAATGTATGGTTCAAACGCATGCATCGGCTCGTAAACATTGCCATGCACTCCACGACGACGGCCAGACCGATTCGCTTGCGACTGAACCTGCGTTCGCGTGCCCGTTTGAAGTCCTGTCTCATGTTTACATGATTCTATGACCGCAGAGACGAATTGATTAGTAAACTCTCGCATCTGCGAACTCTTCTAACGATGTGATGTGGTTTTTACATTTTATGTGTGTTTGAACTCCTGCTAGTAATATTTATCCTGTGACTGGAAACATGTTGTATGGTATCTGGTTGAAGTAGTAACATTAACTTTCAGTTTAACACAGCAATCATTAACGAATCACTTTGTTTTAGACAAAAGTCAGTTGTTTGGTCGTCTTTATTTTAATTTGGCTTCCTTCTGTGTGTCTTCGCCATCATTTTTTCACTTGACTAAGTAAATGACTACATTATACATTGCCTTGCGCTAGTAAATTAGGTAATTAAAACAGAACGTTCTCAAACAATACTTCCAAATTGTCTGTTATAATATTCGGTCGAGATGTTGAAACCGCTCGCTAGTGTGAATATAAATAAATCATCAGTGAATATGGAGCGATCTTTCTTCAAGCATTCGTCGATGCGTCGATCGCTAACACATACACAGCTAACTGCTAACGATACGTTGCTAAAGCTCACACTCCAGCACAAAGGTGCGTTCACACTGGCGCATGGCGCGGTACCGGCGCTCGGCGCTATGTGCAGAAGGACCACAATGTTTATGTGCTTTTGGTGAGGATAGCGGTTCAAATAAACTGCTGATTGCATGTTATAAATAGATGTCAATCATTGATCGAATGATTGGAGATTGTTTTGAGTTAGCGGTAGTTTTACTACATTATTTTTGCTTTTCTTCTGTCCTCCTCCCAAAGCGGCCGTCCTCGCCACCCACAGTAAGGTGGGCCGATTCTTTGCCCGACTACTATTAACTCCATTGTGTGAAGTGGCTCTTCTACAGCTCACGCCTAGAGTAGTACCCACAGTGAGTGAGGGACGTCGGCGTTGCGCCATTGATTGAGTGCACTCGATTCATCAATGAACACATAAAGAACAGCGGCGCGGGGTGCGGTGCGGGGCGCGGGGGCTTCCGCTGCGACGCCCTTCAGTCAGTGCATAAGTTTATAGGAGATGGCGATGAAGAACTAAAGAACTGCAAACGCACTTTATAAAAGTCATGGAGATTATTTGTTAACTTAAATGATCTATTCAATCAAATCACAACTGTCGTTCTTTGACCGTTGTATGAAGTGGCTATAAAAATTGATTAATTATTGGTCAACAGATTTCGCAAGATGTTTGTATTGTGAATGAAATGAATACTGGTTCTGCACTGTTGCAATATATTGTATCGCATTGTTATTAAATCGATGAGATATGACTGTCATTCTAGTATTTAATGGTCGACCTTCTGCAGACTAGTGTCGAATGATTTGATTTATTGATTTATAGAAATAATCGATTAGCCTGAGCATTATATCATTCTCGATAATCGGATTTGGAATCAAAAATATAAATTCAAGAACTCTCGTAACTTTTAACTTGTATCACATTCCCCACTCTGCTGCCCTATTGAAACTATTAAAAAGTAAGCAAACAAAAATAACTCTATTCCGTCGTGTTAAAACCTACAACGCGTGTATTTACACACGGTTTGTTTGTGAATACAATTTATATTTTTACGTGGAAGTGCGTCGAGCGACGGTAACCAGAAACTGCCCTTTTTGCTTCTATTTTAGTGAAGTTGAAAGAAGCAGTGTGTTGCACTGTGCTGACTACCTGCACTGTTGGGCAAAATTTAGTTTGATTGATGATTGATAACTAAGATTAAATTATTTAATCATGACTAATGAGTAATGACTAAAAAAATTCAATCATGTATGATGATTGAAGATTGATTAGTTTTAGTGTTAGTTATTTAATCATGACTAAATTTGTCATGACTAATTTAATATCTAAAATTACGCCGTTGCCAAGTTAACACTCACAGAATGTTGATTCGTTATTCACAAGTTTTAATAAAAGCTTTAGTCATAATAAAATAAAACACAAGCTTTACAACATAATCAGTTTATTTTTTTAATAAATCTTTGAATTTTCTTTGATTAATTTTTTGATTAACATGTAGGCGTTACAAGTTGTACAATTACAACAACAAACTACGGGTTAATTATGTTTAAAATAATTTAAATTGGTTTTCATAACCACACGGTTTTCAAATTGTTCATCAGACAATCTATGTGATTTTGGTAGACTGGTCATTGTTGCATATGAAAACATCCTTTCTACAGATCCAGAAGATGGCATTGGTGTATTGTACTCCAAAAATATTAGTAGCAGTTATAATAAAAAAAATAATCATGTACAAATACAAAAATGGAAAATGCTATCAATCAACTTATGAGTGATGAATAATTTAAATAGCGCGATAGATGTCTCTAATGAAACAAAAAATGGAGTTAGCCAGCTTAGCATTTTTAGTTTAGTCATCAATCAAAAATAATGATTGAATGACTAATGACTAATTTATTTAGTTATGATTATGATTAACTATTTTAGTCACGATTAAATCAATCATGACTAAATTAGTTGTGACTAAATTAGTCATGACTAATCAATTGATTGAAAAAATTAGTTGATTGACCCAACACTGACTAAACCTGGGCGCACTCGTAGGTGTAAATGAATGAAGTCGTCCAGAAATAATACCTTGCTGGATAGCATAGCAACTTTCAGACAATTTCAATCCTCCTGTGCAGACAAACACACTGAGATCATAAATTAGTATGCCAGCGATGCAATTGGTTTATGTCCAAAATTAACAAATATCGAGGTTCTTCACTAAATGCGGTACATCTTATGCTCTAACAATTTATATGCATGCGGTGGGACCGCGACCGTAGTAGTAGCTTGTAGATGAAGACCATGAACACGCGCGCAACACGCAGACATACGTACGTGCTGCATCCACTGTGTCCCACTTTCAGCCATAAAAACGAGCAACGTGGACACTGGCTTACAAATGAGTGTAAGTGTTGACGTCCAGTGACGTGATCGGCGCGGTGCCGCCGCGTCAACGTCGAGTGGACGAACGTGACAGATCGCTTCACCGCAATGCCCGCAAATGTGCGGAATTTGAGCGTTCGAGAGAGAGCCACTCGGATTGGGTGAAAATGATGCCCGAGTCTAGTCATGCTGATACGCGTGAATGATTTGAACATCCTGCGATGTGGTGAAATTGGTCTGCAGACACGAAAATATATATTTTGGAACTAATAAAAGAAGGCTGGCTATTTCTTCTTATAATGACTGGTGAATCTTGAGATTCATTTATGTAGAATGTGAGAAATATGGAATTGTAAACTTTACGTAGAACGTATTGTATTTCATTTCATCATAACACATAACAGTCCAAAATCGAGAGCTGTGAGTAAACCTCGGAGTTAACCGACTCCGCCTGTCGAAAGCGAGTATATGTGTCTTGCGGTAGAGGCGCCTAGAAACCGAGTGCGGTACTGCGCGCATACCGCTACGATGCGGTAACTCTGACACCGATACCTGAATATTGTGAAATTGATTTGATTTCCGCACGTTTTTCATTAAAAACGCCAGCAGATCATGGTGTCCTGGTATGAGTAATTTAATAAAAAGTAGAAGAAAGTACAACAATAATTGGTATACATTTGAGTTTTTACATCAATTTCTTCAATCAATCTATTTCTTCTTAAAATTGAAGTTTGCTCGTGAAGTTGTCAGTTGCCATTTCCACTACTTATAACCATTTCGTTCCCTTCATCATTATTTCGGGCCGTTAGCGAATAATTTACTTAGCGAAGTGGAGATAAGATTACAACACTGATTTGCTAGCCTGTAATATTGTGAACATGTAGTTGAAGGGGTGACCAATTACATTTCTACATCTCTCAGCAATCGTGAATTTACTTTACCTTTCGTAAAGCCGACCTTTTAGGACTGACCCCAATATTCCAACACGACTTCCTAATGCGAAAAACATTTTGTTTTACGACTTAACTGTGCTAACAGTTCTTGATACTAAACTGCTCGCGCCAGCTGGTCCTTTGAGTCGAATTCCGCGGTAAGCATAAACGCATTCCTACAGACCAAGGAGTTCCCAGAGAAATACAAAAAGCTGACTCAACGGGCCAAGCCAAAGCAAAATCCAGTACAATTAACCATAAGTACCGTTTTCTTTGGCAATGCTTTCTAAATGCGACAGGATCAAGAGTGAAGTATCTGCGAGACTTGACATGAATCCGCGTCGATAGCCGTCCCTTCCCGGGTCGACGACACGCGGCAGATAGCTCACGCGCGGCTTGCGGCTATCGCAGACGACCAGTCTTCAGGCATGTCGGAGCGGCTTGTACCTACTTAGTACATGCATGTTTTACATTTTCAAATCGATGCAGAAAGGTCTATAAAAGCCAAGTACCAAGCTACTACTGTCCGCCTCTTTCGTTCTTCACAATTTTTACTTGGTTTGCCTTCAAGAACTTTATGACTCACTAGCTGCGCCCCGCGGTTTCACCCGCATAAGTTTCGATACCATGGGAACATCGGGATAAAAAGTAGTAGTGTGTAAATCCAGGGTGTCAGCCACGTCAGATTGGTCCAGTCGTTTGAGCATGAAGAAGTAACAAACATTCAAACACACACACACTCACAAACTTTCGCATTTATAATATTAGTGTGATGTAGAAATATTCGTTTTGTAAGTGCGGACTATCCATAGACACCAAAAATCCATGCTATATTGCCGTTATGTCCATACCAGCACTCCAAGTACCAGGCAATCATAATCTCAGAAGACTATCGACTCCATCAGGGAGTGCCGTGCGGTTACCGAGTCCATATGGTTCCCCTCACAATGGAGCGGTAACACGATACCGTCGGCTCCGACCGCGATGCACTACTCTTACTAATGCACTACCGATAATGCACTTTTGACTACAAAGTCACTCGAATACAAACGGATGTTTTTGCAGAAAATCTGAAATTGTCAAAACTTCATGCAAAATACAGACGCAAACGCAATGTGCTCCTACTTTTCTAAAACGCAGATAAAAATAAAGAAACGAATGACTATTAAACAACCGGCTTACCAAATGAATGCTAAATACTTGGACGTGGAGAGAGACACTATTGCCCTGAAATCTTAGATGTGCAAGAATGTATCCAATGCGGACAATGTGCGAGTTGCATCGGTAACTCGGCTTTGAGCGGGAGTGAATGTGATTATCCAATTAAGGAGCGCACAGGAGTCAACGCACCGCCGCTCGACGACCAACCACTCACTGAGAGATGTCTCCAATATTCCTGTAGCCCTAGTCACTTAGGGACAAGCTTCTTCGCATCATTCAATCTGATTGATTCTTCCTTTTCAAAGAAATGGTCGTTAAGTATCTGAGCCGTTTGTTAGACTAATGATGTGCAATTTATCTCGACCTCTTCAATTTCTCGGTTCAACACAACGACTTTCATTACGACTTCTCTGAACTTGATTCAGTAATAAGATATCAGCAAATTGCCGTAACTTTGTCATTATAAGGTTGCTCATCCTTTCCCATCTTCAAGTGAATGTGTCATTTTTCACACAAACGAACCGTGTAAACGGGCTCAAGAGCGTCGTAATGAAAAAGCTGCCGGGAGTGGAGACCTTCGAGCCTGCGTGTAATTTGCGTAAATGGACGATTTTCTTGAGCGACGCGACCGGCCCGCTCAACTTGACCTATACGGTGCAGGGCTGACAGCTGCATAGTTGGAGCTATATTGTGCAGGGACTCAGTCGGAAATTAATTATAGTTTATGGCTTTTAGCTGAAAGTGAAGAAGACAGACCGACCAACACAGGACCACATTTGGAGAAGCATCATGAAGATCATGACCGAACTATTGCTCTTCTTCCATGAACGTCTCATGTTAATCGTTGGAGTTGATACAACCTCATATTAATATCGGGTACCTTGAAAAGAATGTGCTTGATTTGTAAAATTACATTCTTCGATCGGGCAGCCCTATAAGCCCTACATCGTAGGCTCGGTGCGCGTGGGCAACACAACATAGGTCCCGTCCACTTTATGTTGATTGATGCTAGGCTCACTGCTGCGACTGCGTAGCAAGGCTCGCGTTCATTTCGTCATCTACTGACAACGTAGTGTGAGCAGACCTTTGCATTCAATATTGTTGCTTCAAAAGGGCAAACTCGTAAAAACTAAAAGACTTTTATGATGCTTTCGTCTGTATTGATGAAACAAAGAATGAAAGTTTCTTTTCATAATGTATTCAGTTTTCAACTTTTATTAACGTGCTTAAATATTCATGTGAGGAAAACGGCCTGTAGAGTGGTCTGAATAGAAACTTCCCCTGAATTTTTACATATTATATAAGAGTGTACTTCGACAAACTTTTCGTTATAAAACCACGTTTTCCTGAAGAAAAACTCAAGTCACCTGCACCCGGTCTCGCGTGCTATCTTCCATCAAAAGAGGAAACAAAGAAAATTGTACTCTAAGTTTTTGGAAAAGGGTAACATTTGAAATAGAAATAAAGTGATGGCATGCAAAATATTGTTCCAATTCGTCGGAATCGATTTTCCCGTGGCTTCCGTGTCGCACCGCCGTTGGGACGGCCCGGACGGGCGCGGTGCCGGCTCGTCCCAATTGCTCCCATTCTCATAAATTAACTGTCATGAGGAAAATATTATAATTTCATGGGAAGACGTCATTCGAATAAGTTTAAACTATTATTGGCAATATTATTTTATTGTTGCATGTTAGCGCTGGGAAATCATTCGATTCAGTTTAACTGGATGCTTCACATAAACGCTCATTTACTTAATTTCTGCATTCCGCAAGGATAATGTTCCTTTTAATCCACTATTATTAATGCTCAGTATCAGATTCTCTACCTTTATTCAATGCTGCTGCATTTTGTTCATATTTTGGACAATAGGTCACGGTCATGTCCAATCCGCGCTCCCAGGACGTGATCACACGTATACAAGGACCACCGCGCACAATGGAAGCCGCGCACCACGACTCACACACGACTTAAACCCAGGTGTACACGAGCAACATGAACCTCTAACTCAGTGAACTACACGAAGTCATTTTCACAGATCATGAATTTCTATAAAAAAGGTGTGTGTTATTTTTCTGTTCATTTTCCAGTTCGTAGACTTCTTTTCATAAGTAACGCATGCTCCTGCATGCGACAATTATTGTACTTTAAACGTAGCTTAATGTCCGCCAAGCGAATAGGAACGGAAGGAATAATTTATAGTTATTGCGAAATGTTATGTTGTGTGAGGTATGAACATTGGAATCTATGTCACCGCTTGTATGCCCTTTCCCTTTAGGCTTTATGGACTCCGGTGACATGTTCCAAACTGTTAAGGCAACCTTTGGTGTTTGATTTCTGTTTCAGAAGTCGCTAAAATAGTGACCAAATAGTATTAATTGTTGGATCGCCTTCGACTATTAAGTAGCGGCGGAATCGTGGCTCAAACTGAAACAATACCAAATATCGTTGTGTAGGGATTCGCGTCACGTACCTTGGTACTCGCAGCACGACCGGCACATATATGGGAAGCATGGACACCGTGTGATCTACCCGCGACTCCAACCTTTTGTCTTTTTGCCGACGATCCACTAAACTTCGGCGCCATCACTACGGTCGTGAGGACTCGGCGCCATCACTACGGTCGTGAGGACTCAGTCTTAAAACTAGAATTCCCATGAAGAAGAAGGTTTACTTTTGACCGTGGTTGTGATAGTATGATTCAGCGCAACTACGAAAATAAAAATTCAACAGTGTCATTGTTTAACTCCTTTGTTAATAACCGGTGATACCAAGCAATTTAGCATAAATCAAAACTGACTGAAATCACTTTTTGAATATTCCCCACCCTGACTACTGTGTTCTTTACGTAACCAAGTATCATCTCGTGTGTAGCTAATCTAAAAGATTAATACGAATTTCCGGATGAAGTGGGCGCGTCCAATCAAAACAAAATCATTGTTAATTTTTTAGCGAATTCACCTAAACCTGTCGGTAAATTACCAGCTGTCAGTGTTCATATCTCTGTGTCAGCGATCACTTTGTGTCTTAATTACTGTCTGTCAGAGCGCCGACGACCTTCGCCTCATCATTAGTTAGTTGTTACCGAACACAGCCCTTGTCAGAAATGCAAATTAGTCTCGTGCAGAAAATTGGTTGCCAAACGTTCTCTTTAAACTTTTTTTATTATCTAGTTCATATTTGTTGAAAAGGCCGTTTATGCGGCGGAATGACGCTCATCAAAACGCTCGTTAAGAATAATATCCGTCGCTAAAACTGAATGTGTTCATGTTTACTTGTCATTCATTACTCGCTTACATTTAACATTGTTTTCTGTTCAGTTCAAAGTAGATGCATTGGCTACGTCTTATCTCTAATTGAATCGATGTTCACTTTTGTATTGTCCTTGTTGCAGGGAAGCCTTGACAATGGCATATTACCGGTGCGGTCCGACTGCCATCGGGAGCCGCACGTCGTGGGGGCCGGTCACCTCGCCGACCTCCGTGGAGCCCAAGAGCTTCGACAGGCCGTTGAGCGGCAACTTTGATAGAATTTTTAATGCCTTTGAGAGGACCAATGCTTTCGAGTACATCCGGAGCTCGTTTGAAGGGGGGAAGGAAGAAGAGGAACGCCATATCGGTCATGGAGACATTGTAGTGAATAGAAAGATGAGCAGCAGCTTTGAGCGCGCGGACTGTGCGCTGGCGGCGCAAACGCCGTGCTCCGAAGACGAGGACTTTTACAGAGAGAAGATACTGTACTCGCAGGCGAGACAGCTGTTCCCACTGCAGGAGGACCTGGCCGACTGGATCAATAAGACAATAGGTAAGTCACACTACATTTTGTAGAAAAACTGACGCGAATCATAACAATGAAACTATCACCATTCAGTAGTTGTCATTATTAGAATAGGAAACGGGTAAACAAGTAGCAAACTTGACGAAAAGAAACAGTGTTTAGCTAAACCTGCGGCTCGTTGGTCTGCAGTGAACAATAACGTTGTATGAGTTATATAATTCGGAGCGAGCGCCGTGAAAAATTGCAATTTTACGAGTTTCTCCAACTTGCAAATGCCACGTGAGTTTCCAAAATAAATGTTGCAAATCAAAATTGGTCGAAGATAACTTTTTAAATGTGAGAATGCTGCGATGAATGTTTCTGCGAACTGAATGACGACTTGAGCTTCAGCGGATGTTACCATCACCTCATCATTACATGTACTCTCGTTGCGCGATTCAAGTTAACCAACAAGTTCTGAATCGAGGGTACGTTGTAGTTACATATTATTAAGTTCTATATTTAGAAGCACGCCATAATCTAGACTACTCGTACAACCATTCTTGCCATTCGTTATTCTAATCAAAGATCAACAGTGGTGGCTTTAGGAGTAGGTACATAATAATGTTTTGCAAATTAATAAAAGGTAATATCAATAAATTCAAATCAAAATGCGATTAAGTCCACTCCAAATTCTTGAAATATATTTATAGTACGCAGGGCCAAGGAATCGTAATAATAAAGCACAATTTGTACGAGAAGTGATTGTATCATCGCTTCCATATATGCTCGCGCGGGTTTTTGTGTAGTTGCCGACGAGAGCCCGAGAGCCGCCCGCGCCGCGTGGGCAGTCACCGGACAACGTTATAAGATGTGCTGATAATTAGCAGCTTAACTTTACTACTTCCATGACAAATTCACGCTTCGAAATAGGTGAATATGGAATCAACGTAAATAAACGTGCTGATTATGAACCAATATCTATTATTTTTTACTACAGTGGCAGATTAAGAGCTTTTAGGCGTTTACTAATAAAATATTTGTGAATATTTTACCCTACCATTTTGGTTCTGTTAAAATATATTTCATTTTATAATTCCTCGGTCTACCAAGGCAGAAGTAATAAAATATTTATTTAAGTTTGTTTACAGTAACTGCACGTTGCACTGCAAGTTGGATGGAACATAAATCTATTTCTGCACTTTTAAGCGCTGCAATCCATTTACCTATATTTGAAATTCTTTTTAGACTCTTTTCATGTTTTCTCCAGTTTTTAAGTATAGGCAAAAGCAGAATTCAGCAGAATCATGATTCTGCTGAATTCTGCTTTTTGATCGATTTATTCGGGCCTAGTGAATGTTTTAGTTCTACTAGGGCCGCACGTATAATGTGGAGGTCTATTAAGCCTCAAGGAGTATTGCACGATGGGTGGACACTTCACGCCGCCTACATGGCAGGCGAGTCACGAGCAGACACACACGTGTGAAGACAAACGCAGATTTACGACGACACTCACTCCTAAGTGGCGCAATCGTGTTTCTAACTATTCATATCATATAGAACCTTTGTGCGGTCTTGAAACGAGAAATACAAATTAGATTCAAAAGAGAGCTTCTTTAAATTATTCTGAGTTTGGTGCATTGCTTGATTTGCTTTGCGACTTAACTCCGCTAGTTCTTGTAGTCCTAATTATTGAAAGCAGATATTTTCTTATTGCAATTGGTTGGTTAACTGCTGAAATCCTGTGCATTGTATGGTAAGGCGAGGCTGGCTAATGCATTTAAGTATTCATTTGTAATGTATTATTTCCTGCAGATTTTCCTTGGTTGTTATCATGAATGACGGCTACAAAACATCGTGCCCCTTATGGATGAAGGGTATTCTTATCTTGTCATAAAAACTTCATTTGCAAGACGATTTGTATTGATCGCTATTAAATGTGGTTCGTCAAACGGCCGCCACTACTGCCTATCTACATTGTGATAATCTCCGTGTATTTTTTACAAACAAAAATTAATCAATAAATGCCGGGCACGTTGAGTGGTCCCTCAAATGAGAACTACGACTTTCCGACAACTTCCATTATGTTACAGCATATTATCATCTATTTGGGAAAACTCTTACCATACGTACTAGTTAACGATATAATTTATGATAATGTTCGTAATAGTGGCATTATTGCAGATTATTGTGTCTTAAACCAACATGACACGCACGAGACAACCATTACGTTCACATACACGTCTTCTCAATTACTTTTCTGTCAGAAGATAATCGCTATTACATTCCTAATCAAAGCAATATGAACTTTATTACCCAGATATAGTTTCTACATTAGCACGTAAGCAAAAATATATCGATTCGCACATTGTTTGTTTTAAGCTTCATTGAACTCATGAATTGTCCGTGCAAGCGATGATGGATGGTTTTATACAAAAAGCGTCACGAATGTAGGGCATGAATGAGCGATACCGTAACATAAGTAAGGCAAGTGATTAGTAAATAGTAATTAGTGCAACGCATGATCGGCCATGTCTCGGGTGGGTGACGTCGCGGGTCGATGTAATGGCTGGCGACACATGATCACACAACTGTGTTGTAACATAAGAATGCCTCAATATTTAGACTACGAGTATCACCTATCAGATGTGGTTGCCCGTTGTTTGTTGTTGTAATTAATTGTTTTCGTTGCTGAATCTAGGGTTGAACCCACGTTGAACCCTGTGGCACCCACTTTAACACCACCCTTCTAAGAAATTATTAATCAGTTCTGATTGGGCCTAGGCATAATATCTTTGATCGCCAGGATAACAAAATCGAAAGCTCGCCAGGTCTTGTTATAGAGTTGTAACTTAAACATAAATGGATCGTGATATTCGTGATCAACCCAATCAAAAGCTTCTGTCAAATCTCTGTCTCAAAAAAGTCATGTCTTTTTTGTCTGCAGAAGAATGTTGTTGCTAATTCATTCAATACGAATGACTTAAATTTTCTAACTAATGTTCTTAGTAAAAATCCTATGGAATTAAATTAAGGGCAGTCGTAAGTAATCATAATTTCAATGAAAGTTCAGTTAATATAAAGTTATGCGTAGTGGAGTAATTGCTATCGTTACTAAAACGAAATGAATTTCTAGGATACAAGTTTAATTAAATTACGCAGGCAGCCATTTACCTAATTACAGTAAAAGTGGACAGAGTACCAGGCGCGCATAAAATGCTAATGTAATATTAGGCTGTTTAGGGTGTCTACTCATATCTACTGCCGCTGCCTAGACGCGTTGTTATGAATATTTAAATACCGTTTTGCGTTTGGTGTAAGTCAATGGATTAAGCGTTTGGGTATCTTTGAGCTGTTATGTATTGTTGATAATTTGCTTGCCCTACCCGCCAACTGTCCATTTTTCTTGTCAGCATCACAAATAATTTAAAATCGTTTGAAAATAGTGAAAATGCATTATTTCTACATTGATTTTCATGTGCATATGTTTTCATATTGTTATCTGGTTCTCCGTTACATTTTACTCGTTACTTTGTTACCCCACCGAGGTTCCAGTATTAAATTTACACACGCCCCTGAAGTTCAATGCCACGCGTAATCCCCTGCCTTAAATGATTACGGTATGCAAAGTAACACCTTATAAATTATGGAGTTATTATTATTGCAATATCGAAGTTCCGTTGGCGGCCCGTTAATCGGCGCGGGCGCAGTGTACATCACCGGCCCGATTGGTTACCAGCATTGACATCCTTACGATACCGTTACTGGAATGCGAAAATTAATAATTAAGGTTAAATGCATTACATATTCGATTTAATAAGTCGTCTTGATGTGTGATCATTAAATCGAGACGACGCCGACGGATTTAATTCTATTTTTCTCACCAACTTCATGCGCATACTCGATAAGTTATTACCTATGTATATTTTTCACCCGCGGCTTCGCCCGCAAGGATTTCGGAAATTATCCCACTGGAACATGCATTAAAGCATTAAGTTAGCCTTAGTATCTTTTTGGTGTGCGAAAAGTTCAAATCCTAACTAATATTGTAAGTAAATGCGAAAGTAAGTTTGTTTGTTACGCTTTCACGCTAAAACGGCTGAAGTAGGTAGCGTATATATTTTCATACGCATTTAGTAAAATCTGTTATTTTGATATTACAAAAAGACTATTTAAACTGAATTAACCTAAATCCTTTGTTGGGTATCTTTTATTTTAAGTTAATTCGACATCGACAACTTGTTAAAATATTTCCAAAGAAACTTTGACACCCTTTAACTTTAAACCATTCCTGAGGGGTAGTTCAAACAAACTTATAAGTATAAACTTTATTATTTCCTCCCCCTACAAAGGGTAGTTTATGAAAATGTAGGTATGATTAATTTAGATAGGCATTTGAGCCAAGTTTCAAGTTTTTAGATCAATGAAATGCGATTTTTCTTATTAACTATATCCCCCCTTTTCACCTCCAAGGCGATAAAAGTCTTTTATGACCTTTCCATTAATTACTTGAAAATTGGTATAAATAACGCATAAGACAAATCTTATGCGTTATTTATAGGTACCAATTTTCAAGTAAATCAAGCCACGCAATAAAATACTTCCCTGTGAAATTGACTACCCCTTTTCAGCCCGTCATGGGTAAATTTTCGAAAAACTTTTTTTTTTCTTTTAAAAAACGTTGCCCCACTCTAGGAATTTCTTCTGTATCGTGGGTGCGTTTACAAACATTTAAACTCACATACACAAACAGCCAAACCCGGAACAACTACTTGTAGGTCATCCAAATACTTGTTCCGTGCGGGAATCGAACCCGCGACACGCAGCGCAGCAGTCAATCGCTTAACCACTGCACCAACCGTGCCGTCAAATACTTTGATACGCATTATTCTTTACTTTCGATCTTAGGTTTATACTATAATGAGTTTCGAGTAAATCGGACCACGCGCTAAAATTCTTCCATACAAACTTTAAAACCATTCAATCCCCTTTTAGGAGGTAAGTAGTTAAGAGAAGAGAAACAAAAAATAGCAAACTTCATAATTTACTTAGATAAGTATTCGTGTTTCAAGTTTATTAACTCAAAGAAGGGGTGGAATTTCGGAAAACCCTTTCTTAGTGGATACTTACTCTTCACGAAGAACACCCTCCAAAGGAAAATGCTCAAGGATGTATGGAATGCCGTACCATGCTGCATCAAAATCAAATTTTGTTTTTTATAGACTACACTTATCATAATAATTCCTACAAAAGTTCATTTTGCAAACAAAAACCGGGTTTCGAAAATTAAAAAAAATCGAAATAACCTGAAAATTTCATTTTGTTTGACATTTCATACTCAAACGGCCAATAATACTCTAAAAAATTATAATCTTTCAAATAAAAATTCTATTCTATTTTATTCCAGTTATTTTTAATTAATGTAGAAATGGCAAAGTATAATTTTTACATGTTTTTTGAAAGACGTGATCATGACACTTTCAAAATTCAAGGTTATATTAATCATATCATTTGAAACGGAACGTCATGTAAAGGGAATAAAACAACATCAACACTGTTTTACTTTAAATTAAATTCCCTGTTCAAAACTCAAATCCGACGCGTAATGTCGTAAACAATTATGAAAATAATTACTAAAATATTTTGGTCTTGATGCATGAGACTTTTTGTCACGACTCGTGGTCATTGTCTTTTCATGTCTCCAGCACCAGCGGTTTAGGCTGTGCGTATCAGTGCCAATTGTGGTCACCCATCCTAGTTGAAATCACGACCGGGGTTGCTTATTTATTTATTTATTTATCCATTTATTTCAGGCATCAAGACCCATATAAACACATACAATTCAATATTAATATAACTTAAAAATACTATAAATACATACAACATTATAATTACATTAAAAACTAACTAACGCACACGAAGTGTCTGCTTCGTGTTTCGCTGACTGGTGTCATGTAGCCGGCCACGAAACCGGCGGTACACAACACCCTTCGGCCAGAACTCTTCCTTGAGGAACTTCTCGAGATGATGTGTCGGAACACGCACCACGAACGACTTGAAGTTCGTGTTGTGACGCGACTCCAACTTCTCGACTCTCAAAGTCCAGTTGGTCTTCACACGCATGTACTCAACGATCTCCTCAACGTTCGTGGAGTGGTGCAGTCTGGACACGTGCAGCTGCGTCGTCGGGATTGCTGGACGCAGCAGCATGTTGGGTCCTGCCTGCGCGGTGCCGCACTGGTTCTGACAGGGAGGCTTCTTCTTCTATGAAACCATCCTTGTCGCACGTGTCCTTCTCTGGACCCTGCCTTTTCAAAACCTTGTTGGGATTCGAATGGCTCCAGTAACATGAGTTAGCGCTACGACCATAAAGCCATCGAGCTTCTCAGTCATTCCTCGTTGTATTTATACTTCAATGATTATGTATTACCTAGATAAAGTTTTAGCCAATTCAACTGATCGGTTATTCTATAGCATTTATTTTTTTGAACCGGTTGAAATTAAACAAACACTAAATTTTAAGTAGAGCAAACCAAAACGCATTAGTGAAAACCGCATTCAAATCGGTTAAGCCGTTTCTGAGATTAGCGTGCACAAACGTACAGAAAAACAGACAAACATTCTAAAAATCATTGTTTTGGGTTCTATTTCGTTCATAAAGCCCCCCTATAATAGTTTTTCTTATATATCATCCAAGCACAGACACCGAACAGTTACGACTTTATTATATGTATGATGATGATATGATTAGACTATAAAGTCGCGATATGAATCTTATTGAATGATGAATTTATTTATTAATTGTTCTCTAAATAAAAACTTAACGAATTGATCGTGTGGGTCTGGAGACATCTGGAGAGTTCGGTTAACTGTAGAAAGATTGTGTCCAATGTCCAATTCATGTTTGCTCATGCTTTGACAAAATGCAAATCTGTCAGGAGCACTCTCGGCGGCGGCATCCAAACGACATGCTGCGACTAGACTGACGAGTGGGACGCAGCTTTTCATTTAAATTCTAATTGCCCATACATATTCAGTTTTCTGCCTACATTTTTGCTTGTTTTCCAGTGAGGTTGCAAGCAGAATGAATAGGGAATTTAAAGAATAAGCTTTGAAGCATTATTTATGGAAGGTTTATCACTCTGGCCAAGTTACTCAAACCACCAAAAAGGTCAAATTGCTACGTATATTATTTTGAACTTACTATAGGACAACCGTTGGTGTGTTGTGGTCCTATAGTAATTTTGCTTCTTTTACCTTCATACGTAAACGAAGTAAAATGCTTACTTACTCCTTTTACTTCGATCATAGCAGGTGGCGTTCTGTAGTTTCTGCCTACCCCATGGGAAGAAGGCGTGAGTGTATCTACTTATGTAACCGTGAACAGTCGTCTCAAGTTTAAATGAATGAATAGTCTCAAAGTGGATGAATGTCGTAGTTAACAACTACTGCTCATCATCTCGGCGTGTGTCCTGTCATTATCTGACCTAAATGACATTTAATTCTGTAGCCACAACTTACAAGTGCGTCCTCGCTGCGTCTGCGGCAACGTTGTTATTTATCACTAATTTATTTATTTTGCAAGACGTTGTCCGCTTCGATTATTATCGCGCTAATTACGGACGAAAAACCTCTGCGTTCATGAGGACCGGTTACATGCGTCCCCTGGTACCGCCGCGCTCGCCGAATTGAACTATTGAAATAAAACTTTATCGCAGTTAATTATTAATTGTACCGATAACAATCAGACCAGTTGTTTACACAAATATCTGGCATCCCTGAATAAACAACAACTTTTACCATTTGTAATGCAAAAAATGGTTGGACAACTACTAGGTCTGTTGCATTGTAAAACGACAACCAATTTCACTGAACAGATTATATTTTTTACGGTAATTTGACATTAATTACTGTAGATTTCATACGAGCCATAGTTTTTGCAGATTTGAGATTTAAATGTCATCTGATGTCGTGTGAAGTAGGGTTGTCACTTGCCTGTTTTGTAGGCTATTCTAACGCTTGTCGACTGAAATACGCATATTTCAGTCCGCTTCGCTGATATCAACTTGTCGTCACTTTGCACGTGGCATAAGTTTCTTTGCTTTTCGGAGCAACTACTGTTTATCATCCGCAAACGTTTGACAACCCAGATCTTACATGTGGACTTTTTCTTCCTTCATGACTATCTCGATCAATAGGTACTCGTTTACTGTTCGTCCTTGCTCTTGATCGAACCGCGAAAGAAGTGGCAACCCTACTTGATGCATAATTAAATAAGATAATAGGCAATCAGCTGTGCGGAGAGTATGCATCACTGGACCACCTCGGTCTCTCGGTGGTCGCGCCCCACACTGGATCGATGCCGATTATAATCGAATCGATTTTCAATTAAATCATTTGAATGACTACATAGAGTATCGAGGACGTGATGTGAGCGTAATCTTGATCTTCGCTACAGTACAAAGAGCTCTATTGTTGTCGTATGGACGATAAATATTATTCGAAGTCAGCGTAACTGATGACAAAACATTCTGAACTCATATCAGTCCGTCGAGCTACTAGAGCTTTGAGATCAGCTGATTTATTGCAGCACGTCTTAACTTCTGTGAGCCGATTGTCCCTGAAGAACAAAGTACGTATCAAAACTGCAGATGTACAAAAAAAAAAACGACCAAGTGCATGTCAGATCACGCAAAATGAAGGGTTCCGCGTAGTTGGGATGAATTTATCCCAAGAACAAAATTAACGTTGTAGTTGAAAAACATGTTCTCCCATACATCGATATACGAGTACGTCACGGTCAATTCTCCAACTGCAAATGTAAGTTTGTAATCGCTTAAAAATTATTTGATATAATTTCAACTTAATTCACACACGCGTTCCTGAAAAAAAGGCTCTTGACGGACGGACGGACTGACGGGCGGACGAACAACGAAGTGATCCATAAGGGTTCCGTTTTTTCCTTTTGAGGTACGAAACCCTAAAAATGTTAAAGTTCACAAGGATGCAGCAGATTTTATAAGATGTCTTATCAAGAGACAAAGATAGTTTTCAGCCTAGAGAATACTACTAAAATCAGCACCTATATGCAAATGTTTGCATATTTTTCAACTAAAAATACTCGCGAACTGTCTCAGCGCTATGAGATCCTAGTAATATCCAATGCAAATCTGTGCTCCTAGTGCCTGGGTGGTCCCGCACAATCGCACCGATATTATTTATCTTTTGCTCACGTTATGTATAACACATGTATCTGGCCATCCATAAGCCGGTTCCCTGCGTCGGCTCGCATTCTTCCACCAACAGATTGCAGGCCGCACATAGTAATTACTTCATTGCCAACTATCTGCTGCTGCAATGCACTTTCTGTTTGTATTTTTGTGTGAAAAATCCCTGAAATAATTGAGTTACCTCTTAATATCTACCGACTTGGCAAAAAAATCTGGCTCTCTCGTATTTTATTTGGCATCGTGTAACATTTACAGCGTTTATCACCATTAGCCATATTCAAGGAACTTTTGTTTTTGTTTTCTTTCCATCATTTTTAATTGACAGGAAAACCATCCGGTCTGAAGGTGTTATATTTAATTATTCACGGTGGTTTCTTTTCCCTCATAAATTAATTAGTTTGAAGAAGCAAGCGTGCAGCTAACGAAGTGATAAATCATTTAGTTTATAATCTCCTATATATTTAGATGCTTCACTCAGTGCATTACCAGCTTAGATATGGGCTGTATGCGTATATCAATAATTCTTGAAGAGTCGATACCATTAGCAAACTTATTTGGCGAAACTTATTCGTCATTCAATTTGATGAATTATTTTACCATCGATACTTATCGAATTCGATATACGATATTTCCCAATATGGCAAGCTTGCAGCAGATATTGTTCAGTTACCAATGATACATTGAAGTCCCACTATTTATCCAACTCCATGCAATAAGTCGGTAATATCGGTCCCAATGATAAAATAAATCTGCAAGCAGTGCCATAGGGCCAAAGGTCGTCGATTAATAAGCCCCCGTGGTACCAGGGTAGCAGAGAACCGCGGCGGTCGGCAAGATCTGCAGCGATAGGGTCATGAGAATGCGATCGGTTTCGATCCCTGCCTTATGTCCGTCGTGAAAGTTCACCGCTGCACCGTCCCGGTTAGGCGGTTCGTAATTATTATTGAAATTGCACAGTCAATACAAGTATTTGCAAATATGGTGTGGCTATTTTGCCGTGAGTTGATACCAGATTTTGTGTAAAACTTACGTTTCTGGTGGAAATAATTGAGCATTGTAAGCAGGCCCTTAGGTACAATTGCGAAAATACCTTAAACCAAGATTACCCCAAAAGAGAGGAAACCAGTAATTCTGGAGAAATATTGCATTTAGTTATTTATTTATTTAATAAAAAGAACTTCAGGAAAACTGGTAGTTAGTCTGAGAACAAGAATACTTTTTTTCCACTCTCACACTATTCTGCTACACTGCTATTTCTTGGATTGCAATGTTCGCTTCATAATTTCGAATTATTTGCTGTTTCACGTATCTCCAGATCTAAATCACATTGTTTACGTGCGCAATGGCGGTCAGGCACGCACGAGACACGCTCCGCGGCCTGCAGACATGCTAGATGCCAGATCAGAAAAAGTCGTAATACATACATAAAGTCACGCCTAAAAACTAGACACTCAATAAGGAACGGGTCGGCCGCAGCCGTTAGTGATTTTGTTTTTGTTAGGTGTTTTGTTTAAGATTCTGTAAAGTGGGCTCTCCACTTCCTGAACACTTATTGTGAATTAACATTAATCTGTTTGAAAAGCCTTCGAATTTTATATTAGCCCGGGCAGGCTGGATACATGAATCTGTCTAAGGAGCTATACTAAGATCAGTCTACTATTATGTGAGTATTCATTACTGTTCATCGTTTTGATTCGATATCGTAAAGGCATTGCCCGCATTGCATAGATAGTTTTTCTTTGTCGTAAAATTGGTTCATTGGATGCGTCCGCGCTCCTGCACGCTGCAGTCATGCAACTCACTCACAAAGTCGTAAACTTGCTACATTACAGCTACATTACATCTAGAGTACCACTACTTAGTTGACGAACCTCACGAATTTCACAACAATGCGAAATGAATTTAACATGAGCTGTCTGAATAGCTATCAAGCACTTTATTTTGTTGATGCCTTTTATTGAATTTTGGCAGACAAACAAATGCTGCAGATATCGAAGAACGGTTAGTTAGAGACTTATGATGCGTTTGTCCAAAAAATACCTACCTGTTCTGACAGATGGCCATTAGAGGGTCTAAGTTTTAGGTAATGTAGGAATGAATTCGAAATTTTGCTGCCATTTCGTAAAGCTACGAAGGTCCAGCATATACTGGTCTCTCGTAGGTCGGACTCGGTCGACGACACGACGACTATGTTTAACGATATCTTCGATAGCAGCAAGATCGAAGTGTGTCAATCGTTTACATTGTGGATAAGTTTTATTAACCGAGTTGCGCAAGAATTAAGTTGTAACTTTACTAAATGGCGAGATCTTTTATAACTAACTTAACTCACTGGAAGTTATTGCTCGCTCCACTTAACTATCGCTGTACACCACTAGGCTTTTCCAAAAAAAGGCGATCTAATTAGCCCTTTACTTAATTATCCGGGATGATGAATGCAGAGCTCTAATTAGTGACTGCTTACTATCCATTAATATTAATAAAATACTCACACTTCCCTGTTTATATATCTTAGAATTATGTAAATTTGTCAGAAAACACCCAGATGTTTACACCACTTGCGAAGAAACACAAACCAGGTACACCTTTCGAAACAACAAAAACACATTAAACATACCTCAATCCCGACTCAAAATGCACTCAACCAGCCCTTCAGTTATGTACATAAAAATTTATAATAAATTGCCAAATGTCATTAGAGAAGAAAACAAAACAAATAAATTTATTGATAAATTAAAACAATTTATGGAATCAAAGTCATATTACTCAGTAAAGGAGTTTTTAGATGACAAATTGATTGCATAATAAAATTATCTCGTATACACCAAACATTATGAAATATATGTATATAATATAATACGGAATATAGAAAATCTAACATATATATGAAAATATGAATACATAATTAATAACATAATCTATACTTATAATAAATCTGTAGAAGTGAAAATTCTGTACATTGAAAATATCAAAAAAATAAATGGCAGGTTACTATACCGGCACCGAAACTAAAAATGTGATTAAAATTTTTTTTTGCCCATTCAATGGACTATCACACAAGACGAATATAATAAATAATATTTCATATTTTCGTATCTTAAGATGAATTTAATTGAATTGAATTGAATTCCTGATGACATAAAAAACATGACATTATATAAGTTTAAAAAAGCTCTTACTAAATTATTAATTGACAATTGTTATTATACTGTAGATGAATTTTTGAACGACCAATTATTATAATATTTTTTGTAAACACCTACCTATGTAAACATCTATGTTTTACAAATGGATTGATGGATTGATTGATAGACTTTAGACATTTTTATTATTTTGACATAGATTTTTGATATTTTAATTATTTTGAAATAGATTTTTTTTTTTGACCTTATAATAATTCCTCATTTAGGTCTGACATAATTGGATAATTATGTAATTGTTAATATATATGTAATGCAATATTTATAAATAATATGCAATTGTTAAATTTATAATTATGCACTTTTCTCAAATATTTTAGTGCACATCATATTTGTACGTCTCCTGGCATAACATAGCGCACTATTCCTCAAAAATAATATCTGTACATACCTATGTTAACAAATAAATTATGATTGGATTTGATTTGATTTGATTTGAATGGCTGTTTGTGTATGTGATTTTAAATGTTTGTAAACGCACCCACGATACAGGAGAAATTCCTAGTGTGGGGCAACGTTTTAAAAAAAAAATGTATGGCGAGCGATATTGTATCTTAAGATAAAATATTATAGTATCTTAGCCGTGTACAGCGCCCCTAAGTTATGCTGTAAATGTAGTGCTGAAGGTTGAATTTGGCTTGCACCGTTCGCAGCACGCGCATGGCGCGCGGCCGCCACGGATCGCTACCGTATATAATGTGCCGCTACAATGGCAACATTAATTTTACACACGGGTAGGGCTAGTGGTCGGTAAACATAAAAGTTATAACAACTTTAAAAAAAACCTAACTTGAAAACTTCCACCTGCGCCGCTCGCCGCCATAGGGCTCTCTCTCTTTCCTTCAATTCGCCTTCTATTTGCACGTTATTTGTTTTAATTACATTGATGCGATGTTATGATCTGTGACCCCGGCAAATGACCCCTGCGCTACAGTTCTTTAAGTCAGGTTGCTCTGAGATGCTATTTTAGAAAATTGTTAATAAATAAATAAATATTAATGTTTAATTGAATTAAAATATATTCATAGAACTAAGACGCGAAACCGTATACGTGTGTTAAATTAATCTCGCCATTAAAGCGCCACGCTGTATAAGGACGGAGTTTGAGCGCGCGCATCATTTTTTGAACTTTGATTTGAACGGACGTGTCGAGTGGCGAGCGATTAGCATTCTATAAATTGTATGTTTTACCTGCTACTTGCAATTCTAAACCGTCAGTGCGACCTTTTTATTCCTTTTAGTTTTTACTGAGTACAGTTTAAGAGAGGTAGAGTTATTTAGGTTTATTTTTAAAAGTCGTAGGTAAAGATTTTAATTTTAAAGTTAGGTAGGTAGTATATTTGATAGTGTACGTAGTGACCGTAGGTTATTTTATAATACTGTTAGGTAGGATTAGTCATTCGTATACATATTAGTTTTTAGGGATTTTGCTTATTTATTGAGTTTACATTAGTTATCATCAGAAATAGGTTTATTTAGGTAGGTAGGTATTTTATTTTCTGTTATTGAGTTTATTTTTTTTTTAAATTAGGTTAGGTTTACTTTTATAAGGCGTAGACAGTATAGATTTTAATTTCAAGTATAGGTAGGGACCCGCGCCGGGACCGAAGTATTAATACCGGTTTGCTCGATAGATAACGTTCTACACAAATAGCACTTTACACAAAAAACTCATTGATAAGTTTCGTCATCCACGCGAACGAAGTCGCGGGCACAGCTAGTTTAATAATAATAATGAAAACACTTTTAAGAATTACATAATAATTTACCTGCATATTCTTACGCAATACATAAAATAACTAATATACTATACCTATATACACAAAACTAAATATATGTCATATGTATAATTGTATATACATAATTATTATATATATATATGCATAATCATACACCCAATCAAGCACATCTAATAATATTTAATTGTTTTGAATTTTGAATTGCCACTTGGCTCTCTTTCTTTCCTAAATTTAGTTGTGCCCAACAGGGTCCATATTGATCTTTTACCTTGTATATACCATCTATGTAACACATATGGAATGCAATAAAGATTTGAGTATTTAATAGCCTAAAAAGGAGACCCAGAAGATATGATTATCCTTACTATTCTTCTAAGACAAAAACTGCAAAGAGAGCCTTGCACCCAGCATTAGTTGAGGAGTAATAATTTCCACCATGATATAGCTAGAGGAAGTGTGTCTGATGCCCGGCTGTTGTTGTTCCCAGGTATAACGTATTTGTCCGGTGAGAACTTCCTGGACGTGCTGGACAACGGCGCGGAGTTATGTCAGCTGGCCGCCGTCATACACGACCGGGCGCGGGAGGCGCTGGATCAGGGACTTATAGTAGGCGTGAGTATGCATGGATATAAGCAATACGCGCCCCTCTTTTGGATTTTTTTTCTTTTGGAATTGAAAGCAGCAATGTCAACTCAGTCCACCTGGGCATTGATGTGGGTATGTTGTATCTAGTAGAGGGCTTCACACTTCTACTAGATCTATTTTGTCGATACGGCCAGTAATACTAAGACTATAATACGCTGTGGCCACTACAGTTTATGGCGTACTGTGTTAAATGTTACAACAAAATACCTTGTGAAATATTGCAATTAAATGAAAGAAAATTTAAAACTTATATTAAAAGTCCACTTTGTAAACAAGGATATTACAAATTAGAGGATTATATCCAAGATAAGAATGCTGGTCCTGCTCCATAGGACAATCTCTAGAGTCTAGACAAAATCAAACTGGTTGCTAATGTAATTGTAATTTTTTTTTTGTCATTGTTTTACATTCTGTAATTACTTAAACTCTACACCCGGACTTATTACTTTTTATTTTTTTAATGAAAATCACCTACTTTTAGAATGTTTGTAAATATGTGAGCACCACCATGTATCTATCACATAGTTAATTTATATGTCATGGTTTCATTAATCCATTTTAATTCTTTTACCTATTGTGGTATAGTAGGTAATTTTATTTTAGGTGCATCGTGTTCATATATAATTACGTGTATGCAAAATATTGGAAAGCATTTTAAAAGAGTAACAGTGGAGTTTCTTGCCCATTCTTCTCCATACGAAAACTACCTTTTGGAAGGGGCGACTAGAATCAATTCTATTTTAATGTAATTTTTGACGTTCAAAAGTGCCTTTTATGTGCCTATTTGAAATAAATGATTTGACTTTGACAGTATGTTTGAACTATTATAGATTTCTTGCCCGTTCTGGTACTTTGGGTTTGATTGTAAGTTGTTTCTACTTCCTAGCCGGTGCCTCAGATCCGCGGGCGCTGCTGGCAGCGCGCGGCGCGTCGTAGCTTTTTCTCTCGAGACAACACAGAGAACTTCATCACCTTCTGCAGGGAGCTTGGCGTGCACGAGAACTTACTCTTCGAAAGCGATGATCTTGGTGAGATATTGACTTGTTATTTACAGACGCCAGCAGGTCAAGCTACCCGAAACTGTCAAATTTTCCAATCAACCTTAATGCTTGAGCGATAAAGTTGAAAATCTATTAAAGAAATTTGACAGATTATGGTAGCTTGATGTGCTGGCGTCTGTACAAAAATCATGGTAATATCTTTGGTTTTTTTTGGAAAAAAACGTCGTCTGATAATCGTCACGTAACAAAAAAGCGTCAAAAGTCTATGGACTTTTCAGCGACAGATCAAGCAACTTTTTATTATATCTAAAAGAAAGAGAAATAGTTTTCATGGTTTTCGAGGGTCCTGAAGCCAATAGTGAGGTAAAAATGAAAATCCGAACTAACGAAATAGAAAGCTTCCTCTTATAACTTATGCATCCCTGGTACCACAGTGCTGCACAACCAGCCGCGGCAGGTCATCCTGTGCCTGCTGGAGGTGGCTCGCCTTGCCACCAAGTTCAACGTGGAACCTCCAGGGTTGGTCCAGCTGGAGAAGGAGATCGCGTTGGAGGAACGGGATTCAGGACTTGACTCCGCTATGTCAGCGACCGCGTGGCAATTTAGAGACTCGTCGCCGCCACCACGGGATGAAAAGTAAGTTCTTATTTCGTTGAAATTCGCCAATAAAATTGATCCTAACTACAAAAGTAAAATTAATTACTACTTAAATTCATCGTTTTCTCTAGTCTGTCAATGTTAGATCTGGCTATAATGAGAACCTTTGTTTATTCAGCAGATCTGCCATAGAAGTACTACCTAAGACACCAGACCCCAACGGCTGTAAGTATTTACCTAACACATTATACCACACAGGAATTTCTACTTCAGTTTATCGAAAGAATCTAAAGAGTGCATTTTATTGAAGAATTGTCGCTATTATACATAAAGTTAAAAAGTTCTGATTACCATTTGCAGCGCAACTAGCGGTGGACAACGCTGACGCGGAGAGCACTAAGTCAGAGGGAACAGTCGCCAGCACCGACTCCGACGTGCCGCTCAAACCTACCAATGAACTTGATAAGAGGGTACGTTCACTTTTTAACAGCTATAATTATGATCGATAAAAAGTTTAATTGTGGTTGCCAGACGGCAGTGGTTTTGGCCATTTCTGAAAAGCTTCTCTGTGAATCATTAAGGTACACATAGGGAAACTTTGTGAAGTACCTACATACTCATCTATCTTATCTAGATCTACAGACGAGTCCTCCCGGATTTTTTTTCTGGACGGACATTAACAATATAAGGCTAAAACGCACTGGTTAGACATCTGGTGGTCTTCAGACATTGTAGAATTTTGGCTGATTTCAGAATATCGTCCAATTTGCTAAAAACCCAAGCTATATTCTCCTCGATATCTCTGTTTGTTTATGCTCTTTGCTAAATGAAAGAATATGGCCAAGATAGACATACTGGTCAACGTTTCATTATTAACGTCAATTGTCAATGGTCTCGCCCAGCCTCACTCCCCGCTTGATCGTGTGAGTGGCCGAGGTGTAAAATTCTCGCAGCAGATCCACGTAACGGGAATAAATGTGGCAGCATGGAGAGCGTGGAGCACGGCCCAATGCTCAACACTCTCGAAGGCCTGAGACACTGACGCTCCTGCATGAGGCTGTGTACAGGGTGAGAGTTGCTGACATGAGGCCTGATGAGGCTTATAGATTCAATTAAGTTCCAAACGTCGAGATTCGAAGTCTTACGAACTAGTAGGTTATCGATATCGGAAAACGATTTATGGAACTGAAATGAAGTTGGGCAAGGCGCAGTGATGGCGTTGCGGAAGGATCGTACGTTCCCGCGACCCCCGGCGTAGGTGTGAGATGGAACACAGGGGTGGTTTTTAGTCAGTAAGAGTCTGACAGACTCCGCCGCCCGCCCCAGGGCGGTGGACATCCATGAAGATTTTCCACCCCAGGAAAAAAAAAAAAGGCGCAGTGATGGCAGGTTGAAGCCTTTAAGATTGTAAGGCAGTGCCCGAGTGGCGTCCAAGCGACTGGAAGACAGTGTCGATGAAATAGAAGTTCTTTTTGCAAGTTTATAGCAGTTCATATTCAATGACGAAGTATTCAAGTTTTTAATCATATACTTTTGCTATGATCAGGTGCAGTTGGTGACCCGGCTAATGGAGCGCGGCTGCAGCTGCAGCTCCGGCAAGTGCTCCAAGCTGCTGAAGGTCAAGAAAGTCGGCGAGGGGCGCTACAACATCGCCGGCAGGAATGTCTTCATCAGGGTAAGCTAAGAAGGAACTGTTGGTCATTGTCGATGAGATTATGCTACCGGAAGATAATTTCCTTAAATTCAAACGTTGAGAATTTTCATAATATAGGAAGTTCAGAATCACGGGGAAATCACGAAGAGGACAAATACCTTAGAACCCAACAAGTTACACACGATGGAGACTTAATGCTATTTTATGAAATAATGTATCATTTTGACTCCTCGACTTACCGTTGTGACTTCAAATTTTGTTCTAGTTGCTGAAGGGTCGCCACATGATGGTGCGCGTGGGCGGCGGCTGGGACACGTTGGAGCACTTCCTGTCTCGACACGAGCCCTGCCAGGTGCGCCTGGTGACGCAGGGCCGGCGCGACGTGCTGCCCGTGCCGCTCGCCGATACGCCGCCCCCCACACCCGCGCCAGCCCCGCTCTCACCCGCCAGCAGTCACGCTTCTCTCACCAAGGAGCCCTCAGTAGCCGGCACCGTCTCACCTGTCGATAGCAAAGCTTCCTCCATGAGTGGCAAAACCTCCCCAGTCGAGCTCCGCAGTGGCCGCTCCACGCGCGCCTCCAGTAAAGCCAGCAGCGGCAAGAGCTCACCACTCCCCGACGCACGCCGCACTTCCACGCCTATCAAACCGACATCTGCAAGAAGCTTGAAGTCCGCCTTAACACTACCCCTGCGAGCGGATTCAGTGGACGGGCGCTCCCCCAAGTCCCCCGCCACCCCGCGCAGCAGGAAGCAGTCCGCACCCTCCAGCTTCAGCACCCCCAACACGCCGACCGGTAGATCTGTTAGAACGCCTCCTGTAGAGCATAGGAAATCACTCACATCCACCACTTTGGCTAACGCACCTAAGAAGTCTCGCAGCATGAGTCTAGCTCACGTGCAGAAGGACGACAAGAGGACGTTCTGTGGTACCGACAGACTCAACCAGGTGAAGAAGAACAGGAGCACCAGCGCGGCCACCACGCCCACCGACACCACCGCCGCTAGGAAGACGCGCAGTCAGAGCCTCGCCTCCACTCCCGTCAATGAGCCCAAAAAGACGTTTAACGGGACCAATGGCTACGCTAAAAAGACCAGAAGTATGAGTCTGGCAACTCCCGTCGACTTCAAACCGCTGAACAAAAGCATCTCTGTGAACGGAGCGATGACGCAGGCCGCCATCGAGGAGAGCATCAGACTGTCGCTGGCCGCCACCATCGCCGACGACAACTCCTCCAAGAAGCCCTTCTTGCACATCAAAGCCAAATACAGAAGTCCCCCGCCGCGGGAGGTGCCTCCCAGATAATGAGTGCACGCGCGTACTGTTCATTCCATTAATTTTAAAATTTGACACTTAACTAAGGCATCGTTATAAAGTTCAATTAGTTTCGATAACTCGTAAGCATTATTTAGATCTCTTAACTGAGCAATCTCATCTTTATCATCTCCTAGTAATAAGTAGTCGCTCTAATTTAACTCACACATTCATGCACTCCATTTGTACGGGAGACCTAGTCATAATGAATTTGTTATTGTAATTATAATTATACGCTACGATTTAGTTTTATAGTAATTTCCAATTGCAATAATTATGGTATCTGATTTATCTTGATAATTATATTAATTGTGTTTTGATCTTTATAATTTCTGAAAATTATTTTAGTTTTATTTTCTTTTATTTTACTTGATGTGTGTGATATAATTTGAATTTCGCATTTCTTTCGTTTGACAATAAAGTTAGTGATTATTGTAGAATTTGGTTTAGAATTTTGTTTATTTTATTTTTATTTGGAGGTAATTGTTCAGGTTCAGCGCTGCACGTTAGTCGATAGTTAGGGTAGCGACACAATTGTGGCCTCACGCTCACGCGATCACCACGGTACAAATAATGTTGTTTAATCCACACAAGGTATATTTTCATACGAATCGATAGAAGATATTTTTGCACTGACGATAGATATACAAGCACTAGATAGACACTATTTGAGTCCGCCGACACTAAACATGGAATACTGTGTTCATAATCATAGCTCTACGAGAACAGTGGTAGTCGTAGTGGATATGAATACTGACTTATTAATCGTTCAATTAAACTATTTAAAATTCGCTTTTCCTTATTAGTCTAGAATTAATACTAAATGAAAGCTATCTTATGATATTCGGAAGAACGCTTCAAATCTTACTTAGATTGGGTTAGAGACGTCGGGTCGGTGTTCATTCCTCATGGGACCGCACCGTGTGGACTTTAGGATTACAACATTAGATAGGTTTGGGGAGTCAATAGTCTTAAGTCCAAGTTATGCTGTATCAACTGATGGACTCTAACGAGAAGCTCTTAAAGCATGGGTAAGCAAGGTTTATACACAACTGTATTATGTACGAATGTGAATAAATGGGACACAGCATACTGACAATAATTAATTGATGGCACTTATTGAGCGAGAGACGAAGCTGTTATTTACAGAAAGACTAAAGCAATGTATACATAAAGGGAAACAGTATGTAAATGAAAAATATTGGAAACTTCCACGTTTTACAGTGGGTTCAAACGTGTAGGTACCGTAGAATATGACCCCGCTCGAACAGTCTAATAAGATAATTAATATCGCTGCAATAAATTATGAAATCGTTTTATTAGTCCTATTGACATCACTAGAGTAGTATTAGACTTGGTGACAATTTTGAATGATAATTATAATCAGAGCTTAGCATATACATATACACAGGTGATATACATGTTACTGCCGACCTACCTATCTGCAATACTGTGCCAACCTTTAATTATATATAGTTGATAATAAACTTTTGATATTCATAATGTAGTTGTTTTATTTGTGCACTTTCATCTACGCACTGCGACACCACAGGGTAATATGGCAATGTACACGGTAATGTTGATCTTAGTGCTTCGCAACTAGTAGTTGGTTGATGAACACCTAAAGCTTTAACAATAAACTTTAATACATTTGTCTTGTAATGGCAAGTTAGTACAGCCAGCTACCGACCGTGTGAGATGCCAGGGTTCGAATCTCGGGTGACTACTATGAGGAGGAGGGCCATACATTAATGAACGTTGATCCAAAATGGCTTTATATGTGTTTCTGTGATTACGACATTCAACCGGTTGATGAATAGTTTAATCAATAAAGAGACTAAAGTTCTTGATTCAATATAATGCAAAAAAAGGCTGTGAATAATTGTACAAAACGTTATGAAAGCAGCATCATTTATTCAAAATGCTACAAAATAACAGGTATTGAGTCTGCTCTATGCTTACATTAACAAGTAAGACTACAGCATTTCATCTAGTCCTTCCCCGCCCTGTCCCCAGTGCCGCAAGCGGGCGGCGGCGCCGGCGCGCGTCGCGGTGCCGGTGCGCTCGTCCGTGACGCCGCACAAGCGTCGCTACACCTACTACAACAAGATGTACAAGCCCATGTGCTACGAACTGCCCAGACCATTTACCATCTCTCTTGTGTAACCATATTAGAGAGAGGTCGCTGGAATATTGTGAACTGTTGATGTTGAATTATAACAATAATCATATTGGAAGTCAATAAATTGATTGCATTCCACAATTGTGAACTTAGGTAGATGGTATATAAAGACAAGCAATACAGTTTGGTACACAAACATAAAACAGAAAGTTCTGGGTAGTAGCGGCCGTTTACGCGTTGATAATAATGGTAACCACAAAAAAATGTGTACAGGAAATAAGGGTGCGTTTAGGCGATCTCAAATTGAATGGAACTCGATATGAGAGTGGTGATCGGTGACCGACATTGCTTCATGATGTCGCATCGTTCAAATATGGTCTAAATTGATATCACTAGTTATAATAAGGTAAATAATAATTAATAGTTTGTCCACTTGATTCTAGTCATTTTTTTAGGTTTTATGATTGTATTATATTCTATGTTGGGAGGAAATTACTCAATAAGTTGTGATACACAGCAAGAGTACATTAAATTATAATCAATTCGACTAGATGAGTCAGGTCGGCTCACTCGACATCATTGAGCTTCTTCACCTCCGACGCGGAAGTGAGGCAGGTAGCTACTGGTGTGATAACACGACCGTCACTGTTTGTTTTATTCTATGTATTTAATTGTAAAATAAAAAGTATATTACGATTTTAAACTTTATTTATTAAATACCCCAATCAGGTAATACAAAATAATTCAAAATTAAGTATAAAACTAATTTAAGGTAGGAATGACTGAATAAATGCCATGAGAATAGTTCATTTTATATATTTGCCATCTGAAACTCGCTATTTTATTATTAACTAATAGAACTAGAGAGCTATGATTTAAAGTATACTTTTTAAAAGTACTGCGTTCAGGAAGGGTTGTAGTTGATATTTATTTTAACTTATCTGTAACTTGCTTTCAAGTGTTTGCATTCTATACAAGATTAGCTCAAGAATGTTTAATCTAAGTAACGTCAAGTGCGTGCGAATCGTTTACAGGCAATAGTAAATATAATTTATTACGTCTCTAGGTATTTCCTTATGCTACGGTAAATAGGCAATTTATTACACGCGCTGTTACGTCATTACATAATAAACTATATAAACATAACTATGTTTATTATTATTATATAAAAACTAAACACTACGCGCATCTGAATACTCGAATATGTTGCTTCAACACACTGCGAAGAAATGAAACAAACAGTCATTCATTACTCAAGTTTGGATTTTCATTCATACATACAGTTACTAAACCGACCAAGTGAAGGCAAGCACGAAAGTTAAAACCGATGACTTGTATGCCCCTAGGAATGGCAGCAAACGAGAGTCCCAGCATATTCGAGTATTCCTTACTACTACAACTTGTAAATAAAAGTACTATTAGGTATCTCATTTAATACATTTTGGTAAAGTCACTCCGCATAGTTGATTAGATCATTTGGCCAATTAAACTTAAATATACCTTACTTATTATAGAAGTATTTGATGATCATGTCATCAGCAATCCATGCGACGATTGAATTTGATTTAAAACCTGAGTGTTAACAGTAACAGTGCATGATTTAGGCATTTTAAATTAATTATTATGATATCTATGTTCCAAACGGTTCGTACCTACTGTATTTAAAAACAACACATTAGGTAAATATCCCAATCAAAGCAGGCAGCTATTACATATCTACATTGTGTGTCAATTTGCGCATGGGTTATAAATTAATCGTTATTATTAACTTTACATGGAGAAAGTATTTTATAAAAGATATAGATAAGAGGAGATTAACATGTGCATGTAAATAAAAACTAAGTCAAACCGACCTTCGAGTGATTTCCGTAGATTGTAACTTTAAATATTATTGAAACTTCGAGCGATGACACGATATGCAACTTCGAGGCTAGCAAACACTGCAAGCTAGATCTTAAATATAATCTTTGACAATGGCGCCGATTCCCTTGTTCACAAACTAAACTAAATTTAAGTCACTGTATCTTTTTCTTTCTATTTCATTAAGAAAAGGACAGAAGATAAATATTAGTTTAGTCCTGTCAAATTAGTCAGCGCCTGACGTAAATTGACGTATTTTTAGTCGCCATGTTTTTAATCACGTCTAAACTGACTATGGAGTATCTTAATTTGACAGGACTAAACTAATATTTATGTTCTGTCCTTTTCTCAATGAAATAGAAAGAAAAAGATGGACTGAACTCAAATTTAGTTTAGTTTGTGAACAAGGGAATCGGCGCCAATATCAGTGTAGAAACTTATGAATATTGTTAGATATTTAAATCTACATTTCATGCGATAAAATGTAAAAACCTTCACCCCACACAGTCGCACAATTATTAATGAGCAATGCTGTTTAAAAATACAGTCTAATGCATTAAAACCATTGATAGTCTTATTAAAAACTGATTATCTTGAAACTTACATTAATTTATCTGTAATATGTATGAATGTACAGTCACGAGAATTAATTGTTTAGCAGATTGACACACTTAATAAGACTTGCCGTGTTATCGCCATTTCTTACGTCTATCAAAGAATGAAACTTGTAAGAATTAACAGACAATTTAAGTTGTCATTCAGTCTACCAAACGAGTTTCCTGTCCGTACGACAAGGTATTATAGTATCGTGTTGCATATCGTGTTACCGCGTGTGTTGCTGTAGCAGTCGCATGTCGCGTCACACGTTACAGGTGTCGCGGCAGCGTGTGTCGGCGTTACTTCTTCTTGCTCTTGCCGAGCGTGAGCGTGTGATGCGCCTGCGCCGACTGCTGTTTGCGACGGTTGAACTCGATCGCGTCGTCCTCGATCTTCTTGCGTACCTCTTCAAGGCGTTTTTTCTCGTCAGTGTGGTCTTTTTTTAGTTTGTCGAATTTCGCGTGTAACTGGAAAGAACATTTTGATAATGTAAGTATATTTTAAAACACGACATAATTTACTTCACTATAATGACTATGCTATTATTTATGGATCGTTTGGCGCTCGAATGACGTTGACGTTGATGCTGTAGGTAAACATTTAGTTCAATTGTTTTGTTCAAAGTTCAAAAACAAGATGGCCCATTTTAACCACGCGCCATAAGATCCTTCTACAGCTATAGTCAAATTATTGTCAGTGTAGGTCAAAACGTAGTAGGTTAGCATTATGTTTTTGCAGATGAAAGAAGCTGTGGCGGCATTTAGATTGCCACATGCGAACTGCTAATCATACCGACATCCGCTTTACGTTAATCGCGTGAATAGCATAATATACTACGACACGACATCAATCGTCGGGCAGTAGCCCACCAACCACAACACCCGTCTGGTCGGAGGGGCCCTCATGCCCCTGTACCGGTGACACCGACGTGATTTACCGACTATTAAACAATTTACTCCTTCTACTTGAAACATCTATCACAATATCCCATGGTATATCTTATACGTACGCCAAATATTGCGAAACGGCTTTGTTAATTTTCGAGCGGCCTATCTTATCTGCGGGAAGCGCAGGTCTGGCAATTTGTTTTGAGGCAATGGCTTGAGTTCTATGTGCAGCAGTATTCGTCGTTTGTTTGAATGATGACAATAAGTGTACCTCTTTCTCGGCCTCCTTGAGCTCGGCCTCCTTCTCCTTGACCCTCTGCACGAACATCTGTCGCATCTCGTCCTCCTTCTGCTGCAGCTCAGCCAAGTGCGCGCTGCGCTTCTGCTCGAATGTTTGTTGGAACGATACCTGTAAGTTATAATAATTTTTAAGTACTATGGAGAGAAGAACCGACGTTGTTGTGTTTCAAAGTAATAGTCCAATGGTCTGTTCTCATAATGGGCCCAAATGTTGGTGAAAAAGTAAAAAAAAACCCGAACGAATAAATTACAAAACAAGCTCACTTTTCTAGCAGTGTGATGCCACCGATTTCATCAGACTTTAATTTAACTGTCAATCTTTTACTGTGTTATATTTTTGGAATCGTCTTCTCAAGCCCTTTATATTGGTACACATTTTTCAAGGCAATGACGCCGATTCCCTTGTTCACAAACTAAACTAATTTAAGTTCGGTGCATTTTTTTCTTTCTATTTCATTAAGAAAAGGACAGAAGATAAACATTAGTTTGGTCCTGTCAAATTAGTCAGCGCCTGACGTATTATTAGTCGCCATGTTTCATTTGACAGGACTAACCTAATATTTATCTTCGGTCCTTTTTATGAAATAAAAAGAAAAAGGTGTAGTGAACTTAAATTTAGTTTAGTTTGTGAACAAGGGAATCGGCGCCATTACTTAATGAAGTTTAAAATAGACCATTTTGATTTTATAAATACACAAAAGTTAGCCTATGACTACTGCGCAACCGAGACAAGTCGAGAGACTCCGCATGTATTAGAATCCATCCGGTCGTTAGGATGCTTCGAGGGGATACAGATACATTATAGTGTTGTCACGCAGTCGGGTAACAGTACGATGACATTAATTCCTGTCGCGCCATCATAACATTTGTAGAGAGAACGTTTACTGGCAAATCAAGTAAACATTTTCGGTCAGCAGTAGTTTACACTACGGACTGATTGCGTACATCCTGTAGCTTCTATACATATTAAAGTCGCTTTTCATGTACATGTGTACCCCGCGTAGTTTTTCTAAACTTCGCCACGAATTTTAATGCGGTTTTCACCATAAGTAAGAAAATTTATTTCGGAAGGTTTATGTGTAAATTAAGATATCTCGAATTTTTGTCAAATAGTAAAAACCGTGCGAAGTAGAGGCGGGTCGCTGATCTTTTTATATTTTGTAACATTAGCGACTTTCACAGACCTGTTCCAATCAGTGGATTAGCAAGTCTGAGTATAAAGATACATACGGGCTTATTGTCCGCGTCGACGTCCGTGAAGCCCATCTGCTGCAGGCGGCGGCGCCGGTACAGCTCGTAGTGGCGCGCGTGCGTCTTCTCGCGCAGGTCCTCCATGTTGGTGCGGATCAGCATCTCGCGCAGCTTCACGAAGTCGCAGTGGGACTCGTTCTCAACTGGGAAATAGGAGCATAGTGGTTAATTTGATTATGCATACATTATATTTTTAGTTTCTGGTTTTTATCAATGACCTCTGCAATCTAAGTATTCCAAATTCTAGTAGTATTGTAACTTATGCAGATGATACCGCAATAACATTATCCGTAGATTCCTGCCGATCGATTCTGTAAAAATCTCACCGTGAAAAGTTAGGTGAAGTGAGCTTAGCTTAGCTTGTCAATGGTGTCAATCTCTAGCAATAGTTGGAATGACAGCTCATTCCATGCTCACTTCAACTAAGTTTTCACGGTGAGATGGTTACAGAATCGATCGGCTGGTCAGAACTTCAAATTAAAGCTCAAAGGGGACACGACCCTTGACTGGCTTTTGGCTCACACCCTAACACTCAACACAAGCAAAACTAAATATATCACTTTTTCTATTAGTTGAAAATCCCAGCCAAAAAATAATCTAACACTCACAGCTCACACGTGTCTCACACAAACTACACTAAATTGTAACTGCGCTCAAATAGAGTCTGTAACTAGTATTACACACCGGGGCGTGATTTTAGATAAAACCTTAAACTTTAAGGCCCATGTGGAAGTATTGACGGGCAGAGTATTAGTATTAGTTTTACTAAAGATTTAATAAAACTAATACCTTGCTAGTTTGTTTAGCTTTTGATTTTCTAAGAACTTTCAGTGTCACCCTCGTATCAAACTTACTGATAATGTAACTTCTCACCATGATTACAACTTATATTTATCTACATCGTAGCTGTATCGTTGCACCTAGCATTAGATTTATTATTTGGATACTAACTTTAAAAAAAAGCTAAGCTTTCTTTACTACAACTTTATGGATTCTTTGTGGTCTGAAATAAAGGTTAATTATTTTGTTTATTCATTTAGTTATCTTATTTTATTACATTTTTTAAAATATTTCTATCTAAAATATAAAAGTTAAGTATAAAAAAACATTTAAAGATATAAAAAAAAATAGTGATCCGCCAGTGTCGGGAGCAGGGTCCAAGCTACCTGTGGTTACGGCTCCAGAGACGGGAACCTCCTCACAATGAGAGCCGTATCGAGGAGTACTGCCTTTTGAATCAGGCCTTTGATCCAACCGCCTAACGAGAGCCTCGATAATAGATGTTGATCGAGGCTTTCGGCCATCAGGCCATTGGCCGATACCACAATCGGGACAATGACAGTTGAGCTCACATTCCACATGTCAAGAACCTCGTGTGCTAAGTCAAGATATTTGATTTGTTTTTCTTTCTCAGCTTTCACGAGGTTCCCGTCATTTGGAATAGTAACATCTATAATTATTGCGCGGCGCGCTAATCGATCTATTACCACTATATCAGATTTGTTGGCGACAATAGTCCTGTCAGTGATGATAGACCGATCCAAGTACAACGTGATATGGTCATCGAAAACGTGGTCGGGCACACACTTGTAATACGGTACCTTAGAATCCACAAGTTTATATTTCAAAGCAAGTTGCTGGTAAATAATCCTGGCTACTTGGTTATGTCTGTGCAAGTACTCGCCGTTAGCCAGACGAGAACAACCAGAGATAATATGTCTGATGGACTCACCCGGACGGTGGCATGCCCGACACACGTCAACCGTCTCCCCCTTCATAATATGTCTGCGGTAGTCATTCGTCAAGATAACTTCGTGTATAATTGCACAGACGAAACAATTAAAGGTTTATTTTATTATTGTTGTGGAAATTTAGTAGGGAGGTCCTTGTTCAGCAGTGGACCTCACACTAATATGATGTTGAAAATACCATGAAAGTGTCCACATACCTTGCACGGTCCCCCAGGGGTACTGGCGGGCGCGCACGGTCTTGTTGCCGATCTTGACGAAGTCGGTGGAGCCCACCACGGCGAAGGGGATGTGCGAGTTCATCACGCTGTTCACCTCCATCACCGACTCGTCGTCCACAGGGAACTGGTAGATCTCCACCGAGTTCGCTTGCAGCTCTTGCATTATTTTAGACTGGAATTGAAGGTTTAGAATGATCAGTTTATGAAGTTCAAAGGTTAACAATCTCAATCTCTAGCTTAAAATTCTACTTGGAATACGTAAATACACAGGTACTATTTATCGGTGAAACTAACGGTGGTCTTATCGCAAAGAGATTTTTGACAGAAAATTATTTTTGGTATGGATGAGGATGGTTTCTGTTGTTTCTTGGCTAGATTTAAGTACTAACCATATGGACTTTAGTCTGAAATTAGACATTTTTATTTTTATAAAGACCGGGAATACTTACTTGAACAAAAGTATGCAAGTAGCTGGCATGCCATTACGTATTCACCAATCCGAAGTTGTTATGGCAAACGGCATGCAAGCTACTTGCATACTTTTGTGCAAGTTACAGGCATGTGTATTCTGGGCTTTAGAAAAAGTCTTCCTCTATGGAGTGCCAAAGAAACTATGGAACAGACTACTGTGTGAAAGATATTGCTAGAAACGGGGATGACGACTAATAGAGAAGTATTAAGGAAGAAGACATGTTGCGCCGACCGCAAATGAATTGGGATAAGGGCAAGAGAATGATATTATATTTGGTGTGGAATAAATTATGGTGTCAGTATTTTGACTGGCTTCTTGACATGACCTCTTGAGTGAAAAATAATGTCACTAACGGATTCAGTATTAATCATGTTTATTTGCTCATTGCAAACAGAAACAGGCAATACAGTGAAAGGCGAGTAAGGGAAGTAGAGTACGATTATACTTGCAAATATACTGCAGTAACCCAACATTGCGATACTATCTACTGATACTACCCATAAATTAATAACATATTATTATTTTCACCCGAAACTACATGCACAAACTGCATATACATGGTACATGCTATACTTATTTAAATATAGCAGAGAAAGTTTTGAACAATAAATATGAGTAAAATATTGTAATAGTAATTTATGACCTTAGTACTGAGTCATAGTACAATAATACATTATAAGTTCGTATGAATCACTGGGCAGTCGGACATGAATCACATAGTAATGTGCAAGATGTAAATATACACAAATGATGCTCCTGCATGTTTCCATGTGTGTGTTGCTAGCTGATAATGGTGATGAATATTGGCTCTAGTAAGACAACAAGGAGAGAATGCACAATGGCGAGATGATTATACTCATTGAATTGTGGTTTATTAATTAAGGACAATAGGGTCGTAACGGCTACAGCCATATTGGGTATGGAGAAAAGAAAATATCAATAAGAACAAGTTCTAAGTCTGGTGAACTATTCAAATAGTAAGAAACACTATGAACACATAACAAGCACATTCTTTTAACTCCCAGCGACAGGTGACACATGCTTTGATGAAATTACTGAATATTTTACTTATGAATTGGCTATGTTCTCAAGTTTAGACGATAATAAAATAAAGCTGCTTAAGCTCCAGATACCAAGATAGCATACCTTAAATTTCTGCAGCTCTGTCTTGGAGATGGTGTCCGCCTTCGCAATAATGGGGATGATGTTCACCTTCGTGTCCAGCTTTTTCATGCACACCAGGTCGATTGACTTGAGCCCATGGCCTGGAAATAAAGGAAACAGATTCTAATGAAATAGGTCATATGGGCCAGATGACGTAGATTTGTATAACGACATATCCGGGCTGTTTGTATGAATCCATTGACGACCAGAAACATTCACCAGAGCGTTTGTCCACTTTTGGCTAGCTAAAATAATGAGTTAAAGTTTTTGCACACTTGAGTATTTATCAACTCTCTTTTTTATTAGGGTTCAGTATTTTTGACAAGGAAACCTTAGTTTCGTCATTTCCGTCTGTCCAAGGTTTTGCTAAGAGAGCGTTAGTACTAAAAAGCTGTAATTTTATAGGAGTGTGTATATCAATTAAGTACGCCGACAAAGTATAAAATTTTTTTTTTTTTTTTTTAGGTTAGCTCCCCTGCGGTTTACTAATGATAAGCATAAAATATATTATCATAATTTACATTGGCATAACGAAATTCGGCATAATGATCATTACGCATAATATTATTAGGCATAAATATTTTGCCATAATGCTTGTTGCCATTAATACTGCTAGCATAGTCATAATGAAGCATAATTTTATAAAGTATAATGTTAAAAACGCAATCTAACCCAAACCACAACACCAACAATAGAGGGGATCTGGCGCGCGGCGGCCGCTGCCGCGGCACGCTCGCTTCGCTCGCCCGCCTTCGCGCGTTAATGGTTACTGTTCTAACCTAACCCATATGATTCAATAACAGTAGTAAATATCAGGAAACATCATACATAATATGTAATTGTATGCCTAAATACTATTATGCTAAATACCTTTAAAATTTATGCAACTCCAACTTAAGCCAATACATATTAGACTAAATGATAGTTATGCTAACCTTTGCATTATGCCAAAGTTGCAGCAGTATTATTATGCTAATAAAAGTTATGCGAAAACGTTATGCCAAACTATAATAAGCCTTAAAATTTTTATGCCAACTGGGGTTTTACCCCCCCCCCCCCTACATGTGAAGTGGGGCTGAATATTTTTTTCATCGTCTACACCGTCGTGTGGGGTATCGTTGGATAGGTCTTCTAAAATGACTCGGGGATTGCTAAAATTATGTTTCGATTTAATGTTCCATTTACGAAATATTAAACTTTAAAGTGCAAATGTTTGTTCCAGTAGGTCCCCCCCCCCTCTAAAAGCTAAACGGCATGCTCGGAAAATCTAAATAAATTCATGATGGTAGTCCACGTGATGAACTTTGAAGGAAAACTATAACGGCTTAGAGAACTTTGTTAGTTCAGGAGTTATAGACCTACCTAACTTGTAAAATGCGCTTACTTGGAAAACATCGTACAAAAATAACGAAATAATAAGTAAATATGTAAAATATCCTTCTAAATCCACGTGCCATTATAGGTGACTACGGAACCCTATTCTATGCGTGGCCTGACACGCACTTGGCCGGTTTTTTATTTAAACTCGTCAGTGCATTGTTATGGTTTCCTTGTGTAGTTCAAAATAAAAAATGAAACCTAATCTAACTGTTTGTGACAATGTAGAAATGTAGAAATGGTGCACCGTAGCGTGGCGTCGGACCACACACGCGTTAACTTCCGTTATCGCTGCTCCTTATACGATGTTTGGATACCATTTCCCTACCAAATACATCATGACGCCTTACTATAGTGGAAAGTTAAGACTGCCTGAATGTATATGATCAGAACCTATACACGCTTTTATACTGAAATATTTCAGCTTTTGAGTATTATTGGGTATTAAGCAATTAAAAAGTAACGTATTCCGTATAGTAGACGCCAAATATGACCAAGATAATGTAGGCAAGTAAATTGTTCAGCACCCTAATTGCGTAACACACAATCAATCTCAATCTGAATCATTTTGAAGGATATTGCAAATCCATTGCTTCATAATGTTCGAAACGTGTCTGGTCTACAACGTAAATAACGCAATGAATGTTGGTGAACTGTCAAAATGAAACCCATTGCTACTGATTACAATTACCCCGCAGTTCTGTATTTATGTCAACATTCCAATAGCTTTATTTGTGACGAAATACGACTCGACTATTTATTTTTTAAACAAACAGCCAAGAGCAAATAAAGTCATAGGTGCACCGCTAATGAATCAAAGTTAATTATCTAGTCAACAAGCGAGTACTGTTTAGTTAACATCAAGTAAGACAAGTGGACGTCAATTAGGCGTGGAGATACGCGCCGGTATCACGCATACGACGCAGTGGCGCGGTGTATACGCCCGCGCCGCTGCACTTGTCGTGTTTACATTTGAGCAGTTGTGCAGCATTTGTGTACCACACAATCAGTGGAGAGGCATTCCAAGCGCTTCCTTTATCATGCGCTACTTTGTCACCCATATTTGGGGCATGCAAACGAAGTTTATTTGATAAACAGATTGATGATACAGTGGCATTGCTTCGGGCATATTGTTTTTAAATAAATCACGTGATACACGTAATCCTATAACCATTGTTGAATGTTGAATACAGCAAAAAAAATGACGAAGACAACAGAAATAAATATAAATTTTCCTTAATCATAGTTTAATAAAGAGTTACAATACTTATTCTAATCTCGTGTATTTGTAGCAGGACTGCCGTTACCCACTCTATGGGGAGTATAGAGAATTCGAGGGCAGCATATAGTATGCCGCGCGCGCCCTGAATAAATCGTATGTTTGTGAGCGGCCGCGTGTCAAGGACAGCTCGTAAAAATGTCACTTAGTGGGCCATCTGCCGACTGCACTAGACCAATATGTAGTGAAAGTTTATATTGATATAGTAAAACCGAAAACTTACGTGTTAAAAAAAATTATCACAAAAAAAAAAATGCTGTCTCCACTTACTGGCCATGTGCAATATGTCAATTCTTTCTGCGTTACATTTATTTTGCAGGATAAAAACTCCCCATGTCTTTCTAAGGTTAAAAAACAAGTACATAACTTCATTGCAAAACTTACTCAAAATCAGTCAGAGGATTTAGTCACTTCCACAAGCACACCAAACTTACTTTTCTGTTGAAATTATTGGAGGGTAGAGGCATTTTATCAGGTTTTTCTATTAGCTCTATGAATGTATGCTAGTCTATGAATGTATGCTATGCAAATATCGCACAGCATAACTATATTTATAATCAGAATACTCCTAACATTATTTACTTTAATTCTAAATAGATCTAAACATACATAAACTCATGCTTCTTCCCATGGGGATAGGCAGAAACTACAGAATATTTTACAGATTTTAGTCCTAACAATTACAAAGTTTAAAATGTTGGATATCTGAAAGTATATTCAAGAACTGTCTGTTTTACTTAGTAAAAGTTAGTTTGTTCAGCTTATAATTAAGTTTGTTATTTACAGAGCTTAATAAATAAGGGATTTAAAAAACATTCATATCTGTAATTTTATGGTGCATTATTTTAATAATGCACCATAAAAACACATATTCACAGATAGACAATACAATAATATACAACAATATATTGTGCAATATACAATAATATATTGTGTTTTCAGGCATAAAAACAAAACATTTGACTCACCTGTGGGACAGATGAAGTACAGACAGACATGCAGTCGACTGTCATGGTAGGTGGGCAATGCTCGCTTAATTTTGAGCTCCTCCTGCAGGTACGCCTCAAACTGGGCATCTATGTAGTCCACTACTGCTTTGAAACTATCCTCCTTGTTGACTTGGTCACCATAGCCAACAGTGTCACAGATTGTTAGCTGCCAAGTTAAGAATTGATATTAAATGTTACACTCTTACAAAAGTAACATACTCAGGTTTTAAAAGTTAATTGATATCAATTTGTCCTTTCTCTTTGTTTAAAGGCTTTACGGGTTTTATGCACTGTTAGTTACTGACTGTCTACCTACGGACCTTAAGACTACTGAAAAAATTTAAAATGTTATCAAGATGAAAAAAGTGAAACATAAAGAGTAAAACTGATAACAAACAGGTTCAACATACCTTCAGTCTAACGCTACTCTCCTGCAGCTCATAAGTGTGTGCCTTCAACTTGACCGTGGGCAGGTTGTGTGGGCTTGGCACTGACTCAAAGTTGGTGTTGAACAGTGAGTCCATCAGGGTTGATTTACCCAGCCCAGTCTCACCTGCATGGTGAATAACATACTTTTACATCCTTCATAGAATTCCATGCAATATCATTAATTTTCCTGTACAACTCATTAATTAGTGAACGTACATTAACAGTAGTAAATGAACGAGGTCGCACGCTAACCATGTCAGTGATAACGTGGGTGGGTGACGGTGATTAGCTCAACTACAACAATTAGTCATTGTGCTCACCTATGCACAGGATGTTGAACACGAAGCCGTTCTGCACGCTCTTGTTCACCAGCTGGTCAGGCAGGCTGTCGAACCCGACGTGCCCCGACAGCTTGAGAGTGCGCAGCAGCGTCTCCATCTAAAATTCATTACTTAACTCAGCACACTGACCGAATTCACACAACCAAGTGACTCGACCAGACGCATTCGCGTAACAAACGTAATTGACGCAATTGACCAACGTAAACGCAATGTTTGTTGTTTGTTCACCGGCCTAAAGGAATGTTTTATTTACTATTCTGTAACGATAATAAACACAGCAACGGATTCAATATCCAATTTTTTGTCGGAAGAGCAACGCCCTTAGCTTTAATTTTCTTTATTAAAATGTGAAGATACAGCCTCTTACTATTTTTAGATTGGTTGCTCATATTTTCTTTTACAAAATTTACTACATTATACACTGAATTATTACTTTTAAACAGAAATGCACTTAATTTCACTCACTTTTTGAGGCTCAACGTCGATCGCCGCCATGTTTACTTTTTGACTGATTTCAACAAAGTGACATGAAGTGAGTTTCACTTCACTCCTTAGCACTCTACGGTAGCTTTTGTAGCAAATTTCACATCAGACAACGTAAAAATCAATAATCACAATCACGTTTTTTTTAAGTGTGCAATCAATAAAATAAATTGTGCAACAAATTCAGGCTCTTTTTGATCAAGTTAATTGTAAAAATAACAAAACTTGTAAAATAAGCAACACAGACGTATTATTGATGTTGGTCATACTGATCTTATCTGCCGCCTCTGCCGCCTGATCTTATTGCCATATAAATTATAACCCTCCATTCTCTATTCCATTTTATTGAAAAATGAGTGGGAGGGTAATTAATGTCACAATAATATGAGTTATTTTACAAATAAATGAAGACGCTCGTTTTAATTGAATAAGTTTTTAGTATCGGTTTTGTATTAAAGTTATTTATGTTTTTTTAGTTAGCAATTTCGTAGCAAAGTATAAAGAAATATTTTTTGGTGAGCCGCTCTAATATGGTTCTACCATTTCAAAAATTACAGGAATTTTAGTAGAATTGTCAGGGTACCAACTAGAAAATCATACATGGCAACATCTTCAAAATCCAAAATGGCAGAATGCGACTTTGGTGTGTTATCATGTGAGCCGAAGGAATAATGTTTTCTTGAATTTTATGGTCGTGAGTGGATTTTAAAATTGTGTATCAGTGAATTGTGACAAAATAAACCATGGCGGACTTAAAATCGCCGCCGTTTAGTGATATCAAGAGACCTGAAGAAGTGGTCAGGATGACGACGAACGATAGCCTGAAATTCGCTGTTCTTATCGGGCTGATTGAAGTCGGACAGGTGACCAACCGGGAGGTAGTGAACACCGTCCTGCATCTGGTAAGTCGTCACGGCCCTTTCCTCCGTGGTTGCACCATAATTGCCTAAATGCATCTACGTGAAATCTTATTAGATTCGTCTTAGAAAGGTTATTGGATTAGACACTGTATTTAGAAGTTTTAATTCGTACCTCGTTGGTGTAGCAAATAATTATGAATTTTGTCATTGATGCTGATTATTTATTACCTTAGCGATTATGCAGTAACGTGTAGTCGGCCGACAGCCGCGTCTATTTTCATTGTTTTTATCGATCGCGTTTGGTCGTGAATCGCAGGATCGCGCGGCCAGCTCCACGGCAGCGGCCGGCGACCGATCTATGTTTGTTTTGATATTTTACTGCCGGCCGAGCATACTTTCACGGCGAGGTTCCAGAAGGCTAGTGCGGGCATTACGTATGAAGCCGTATTGTTGATTATTTAATGTCTAAACATTTCATGTGGTATATGATGCGTAAAATAATGACGTGTTTTACCTTGAATATTTAACGTAGTAGCAATCTTCACTATACAAATACGGCCAAGGAATCGGAAATCACATCACTACGCAGAATCCTGCGCATTTCAGTAGTTGAATCTGAAATTGCAAATCTTTGGAACTTCATTCAGAGTTCTAGAACGCTGATACAATCTTGGAAGTTGCAAAGAACTGTGATAAACTGATAAATTATGCACGGCACATACACAAATGCATACGAAGAATCGCTCATAACAATGTCCTGTAGGTACCTACCTACTTAAGTTACGAATGTGTTGCCAGTTGCCATTCAGTCGATATACAAATGACAATAATAAAGGTCGGTAATGTAGGTAGGTACATGTGCACTTATCTATTTGGTTATACTTACTAATATCTGTCCACTAAAATGTTATCGATTAGGTATCAATAATTTGATTATATCGTAGAACACCAAACCGCAGTGACGTCGACATAAATTATTTTCTATTAGGTATAAATTGATGGTCAAATACCTACTTATGTGACGACTCGGTGCAAAAAACTGTACTAGCAGTGTTTTGTCGTAAACACACGATTTAAATTTTATCTCCAACGGTCATGCCTCATCAATTCTGAAATGGTATTTAGGCGGTAATCAAGCCCTTAACATCGTATCTATTCACTATGGTAGTCACTTGTCAGTTTATTTAGGTTGGCGATAATACTTAGAATGATATCCCCCAAAATAGTTCATTGTAGTGGATCATGTGGAAAGTCAATAAAGACCGGCTGCAGGTAATGTGATTCGTATCATCCTGAAAGATTTGAGAACTCTCCTTATCCTCTTTCATCCACATGATAACCTACATAAAACGTACGATTTTCCTCAAAGACAACTCATAAGTCTCATGGTTTGTACACAAAATCTTACTATAATTGCGTAGATTGCAGAGCAATAAGTATTTAATGTTTTTTGTTTGCTTGTAGTTGAGGTAAAACCGGCCAGTCATTTATAGCACACTCACCGTGTACTTTTATCATGATTAAGTAATCTACGAACTATCCAACCAGGTGTTACCTGTCTGCTTTGCTTCATAATTCAGCCTATCGATTACAATGATTAACTAGGAACACAACGTTTGTTACAACAATCAATGAAACTTTAATAAAAAACGAGCGAGCAGCATTCGCGTTAGCTTAGCCACAGTCTGTAACGAGGGGAAAGGAAAAGGGCCGCTAAGGTTTCTGTGGATAGAACTACTTACAACACATTTTATAAGTCGCGGCTCGTGTACTGCAAGTCTGTGGTCGCTTTGATAATTATAATAATCGTTAAGTACTAACTTATCTACTGATGATCAAAAATACAGCAGTATAGCGAATCAAGAACTAAACATCCCAAAAAACGCTCACATTAAAACTCAAACAAACCACTTTTTCACCACCAGTCTTTTTTTATTTGAATATTTCTTATACCTGATTGTAGCGACTTAATTTCTCCATTCGTACTTGACCGCGACCTTGCTCTATGCAGCCAAGAACCAGTGTTTTTTCCCTCGACCAGTCTGGCGGCTTCGGCGACATCGATCTATCGAGAAGATACCGTTTCTTTATTTTATAACTGGCTGCACCGTACCTTTACATCATTAATTGTTTTATTAAATAACCTTTGATGATCCTGTATCCTGTTAAACCAGTTTAGGTTAGTTTCGGTTACCGGTGTCGGTGCCGACTTGTTGGGTTTCGGAGATGAGATAACAATCGATACGTTAAAAACCGTTAATTCATCTGGCTACCGTTCTAGTACTTATCCTTTAAACTGCAACGATTACAACAATCGTATGAATACCTAATTAAACAAAGGCTCATTTAAAACGGATACCAATACGGTAACACGAGTAATCAATGGTGGATAGGAACAGAAGTTAACTAGCGTGCTCCGGAAATAATTCGCTCGGAATGGCGTCGCGCGTCGCTCAGAACCAATTAAATTTGACCCGAGCCCGGAATATAAGTAATGTCCATCCGCAACGGGTTAATGGCACGGCACACGACTCTTGCCTGATTAATAAATACGTGTAACAGTCAAAATCCTAATTAGAAATAATGCAGATTTCCAGTAAAATTAACGGTAATAATTACCGTTCTGGCGTAATCATTATAGTCTGTCATCTTTGTCCCAAATAAAATTTGGTATCCATCAAGGACGAGTGGACCTGGATGTAAAGTTACTGACACAAAGCCTCCAAAACTAAAATTGGTAAAAAACTCACTGGCAAAACTTACTTTTCGAAGAACACGCAATTGTCACAAAGTTACGGAAGCCGCAAAATGTGCTGCCACATTGAATGAATTACACCAGCAGCGTGGAAATAATGTCATTTCTGAATAACGCCGTCGATCGCGCGTCCTAGGACTGACAGGAAATTGAAAAATTCTGTTCGTTCAATCCACCTAGTGCCGTGCAAACAGAATGCCTAGAAGTGAGACTATACAAGTACATATGTATCTGGTACGTATTGTGGTGAACTACAATACGTACGGCCAAATGGAAATGACAAGCCAGGTGATTGAGAATTCTGTGACATCAAAACGATCGATGATTAATTACGAATACTTAGTGAACCTGCTGTAATCCCCGGAATCTTAATAGATATTGGTGGGCAAATAGCGTTTACGATGTCTATTTACATGCAACGAAAACGATAACGCTTTAATCCGTTCAAGATGTTAAGATACCCCCCTTTTTTTTTCCGGATGGGAAATCATCAAATGACCCCTCCCGCTCTGGGTGGAGCGGAAGGGAGTGTCAGACTCTTACTGACTAAAACCCACCCATGTTCCTTCCTTTGCCTTTTTGTCCCGGCCGGGGTAGCGGTAACCTTTTCGGACAATCCCGCTGACCCGGCAGGCTTCGGCCCTAAGGGGCCCCTCAAATTATGCTGACAACTCTTTGAGGCGCGCGTGGAACACTTACGCGCCGTCCGGCACGGGCCTGGTCCTGATCGGGCGGTGAGCTACCCATTGCTCTCCACCCGCAGGCCCGCGCCTACGGTGGCCGGTAGTCGTCACGCGACTCCCGACGCCCGGAGCGTCTCCCGCGGCGGCTGGGACGGGAGGCTCTCTCCCTCATCCGTCCCGCCACCTCCTTCGCTAGCATGACTGCTTCGCAGAAGGTGGCGACTGCCTCCCACTCCCTCTCGCTCCGGACCATGGCTTGCACCAGGGCCGGGCGCGAGAGGCCGCCGCCGCTTCCGATCGTCTCTACGAGGACACGGCGGTGCTCCGCCCAAGCGGGGCAGACCTCCACCGTGTGCTCCACCGTGTCCTCTGGGCGATCCTGGCAATGGTGACACCCGGGCGTTTCCTCCCGCCTAATGATGTGCAGGAACCTCCCGAAACTTCCGTGTCCGGTGAGGACCTGCGACAGGCGGTAGGTGAGGGCGCCGTGGCGCCTCTCTAACCACTCCTCAAAGAGGGGTCTTATCGCCGCTATCGCGGCGTGCCCTGCGCTGGGTTGCGACAGTCGCTCTTTCCATGTCGCCATGAGATCGAGCCGGAGATCCGTCCGCTCCGCCGCAATTTGCCGCGGGAGCGGACTTTCCCCCCGGCGTAGTGCCTCCGCGCGCCACTCATACAGGCGCGCGAGGACTATCGCCTCCAGATCCCATGGCGGCAGTCCGGCAAGGAGGCTTGCCGCCTCGCGCGAGATCGTGCGGTAGCCCCGGATGAGCCTTCCGGCTACCACCTTCTGGGGCGCGTTCAGGTAGTGGGCGGCTCGCCGTCGCATTGAACGCGCCCACACCGGGGCCCCGTATAGGGCCATGGACCGCGGTTAATATACCCTTTAGAATGCAATTTACACTGGTTCTATAGTCTCATTAACTCTACCTAAAGGTACGCAAATGTGTTTCAGGAGAAAACGAGCGTGAATCACCTTAATGCTGTTACTTGTTTTGATTATGAAGGACAAGGATGAAGAAAATGGCTTCCATTTTGATATTTGTACAAAAGAAGTCGAATAAATTTCTGGATACATCTCAAAACTTCAATAAAGGCTCTACCTGGGTGTGATACCGCAGCACGTGATATGATTCGTACGAGCAAAGACGAAAATTAATGATAATTTGAACTTGCACCCCTTCTAATGGCAGTTTACACAACAAATATTCGAAATATCAAATAGACAACACTTCCATTCGAAAATTTCGCTGTAGAGTCGCTAAGCATTTAATGGAAACAACGCTTCCCAGTGCCAGCTTGGTGCTTACGTAAGCGAAAGATCTTGATGTCAGCACGTTCTACTGAAACGAACCGAAACTTTCATCGACTTCTAGCTAGAGTATCAGTTATGAAAGGAACGCAATATTTTTGTTTATAATTCAATAGATTCGGTAGACGTAAAGGAATTCGAACTCGAATACTGTGGAAAAATCTATTGTGGAATCTTTGCACATTCACTCCTTTATGATGTTTTGAGCTGGATATTCTTTAACAACGAAGCTGAAAAGAAACTCTTCTTCGTTTATCATAAAGTCAGAGTCAATACGCTGAACGGATCGATTGTTAAACGGTGCACTTTGTATGTTATTGCTCGAGTTAATTATGCTTCAGCCGCTTAGTGCTCCATGAAATTAAACTCGATAATGTGTAGGTGTGTTTTCGCGGATCGATTTCACTCACAGGTGGCGCTACCTGTCTCGAGACAGCGCAGCCGGTGCATTGCGTGTGCGCATCCAGCTGGCAACATCATTGTTTATGCCCGTCGGGGTTATTGTTACCGGTTTTATGAAAGTATTAGCGCGCGCGTGGCCTTCGTCGTCCAAAACAAACGATGTTAAGTAATTTACCGGTTTCCCAGCATATTGTAACTTAGCGTAAACATGTAGTCTTGGAATAACATAATATTTTTTTTTTGTAATACTAAAACTATATTTTACAATGTTTCCATTACTTAGTCGTTTTGTAAAAATACTTGTTTTCTGAATATGTTGTCATTCTTTTTATTATCGTTTTGACACTCACACTTCATTGAATTAAGTTTCGCCACAAGCACATAAAACTTATGGTATTACATACATACAAGACATACATACTTACATATTTACATATTAATGAAATTATAGTAAGTTTCCGGTCCTAAAGTATATAAAGGCAACTTGTTAATTAGCCTACAATCTGATCCTTCAAGCAAGAGGGTCCGACGTCCGAGACAAGGAAGTCGAGTAAATTCAACGACGAAAAATTTTCAGGAAATAATAATTTGAAAAAGCACGAGAAATGTCAAGATAAGTAGTCATTTGGGGGCCTTAAATAAGAATGTTAAGTAAACTTTGAAAAATCCAGAGTTCTTTGTGAATCTTGTGATATCATTTCAACGTAAGGACTTTTTAAGAAAGTAGAATTGGATGTAGTGCTTTTTGGCTTTTGCATTACAAATAAATGGAAGTTATTATAGTGTCTAAGATTTCCGTGAGTAACTTCCAATGCTATGAAGATGGATAAGTATAACTCACGAACGGTCGATTGCGAGCGAATGTCTGCTTTCCAAGTAGGTGTTCAAAATTCTGTCATAATGAAACAACTCCTCCATCGAATTCCAAAGTCATCGACTGCGAGGTTTAGTCCCATATTTCCGAACCTTTGGTCATGTAGCGAAGTTCCGTAACTCTGTAATATGCGACCACTTCATCGGATACGAAAAATGTATCACACATACGCCTTTTATAGTGCGTTTAAAACGGCTTTAAGCGTTTGATAAGCTCTCTTAAAATCGCCAAATACAGTATCGAAGCTGAGTACATAAAGCAGTCAATATCCCTGGAAAACAAAAACAAACATAACGCAGTTATATAACGAAACCCTGCTACGTTTAATGAACACCAGTGATAAAAAACTCAATGAAAGCATGTAAGCAGAAACATGCGAAAAGTGCTCTCTCCGATGCATTAATTAACACAATATCCGATAGTGGAGTGTCTGGACGTGTAATGGGCTCTGTGCGGCGCATGCCACACGGGACGAGCGGGCTCATGGGCTGCACTGAAATATATACTGGAAAATGTACCACCAAATGAAGCCTTTTTTTTTCGGATGGGAAATCATCAAATGAGCCCTCCCGCTCTGGGTGGAGCGGAAGGGAGTGTCGGACTCTTACTGACTAAAACCCACCCATGTTCCTTCCTTTGCCCTTTATGTTCCGGGGTAGCGGTAACCCTTTCGGACAATCCCGCTGACAATGAAGCCTTTATTTGGGCGAAAGCTGAACACTGTGACAATTAGATTGCGACTATGTTGTAGCATCTATGTGCAGAATAAAAAGTAGAAGCTGAATTTTTTTAAGTGTCTTTCAATTTTGGCTATAAGTCCTTCCCAAAAGAGTGAAATCCCGGAGTTACTCAAGAGACGTTTGGGGAGAGAAATATTTGTAAAACCAACCTTTTTGCTCACAAACGAACAATGGGACAGCAAAATAGGTCTGTCCTTTAATATTTTCGAGAAACAGTCCCCCAAATTGGTTCAAAGCACTTTATACATATTTGAGCGTTTCAGTAAAAAAGGCAATTCTTTCAGGGAACTCCATGACTGACTGTGAGCATTCCGTTTAGGTCATAGTCTGGTGGTAGATGGCGGGCCAGGCGGGTCGATACGACTGCGATGGCTCATTAATTACGTTGTCGAGAGCGTTCATTATATTCGTTAGCTGTACTTATTCCACAATTAACGCCACAAAGATTAAATTAGTCCCCTAAAAGTGGACCTTTTTGAGCTAAATCTAAGGTAACTTGCTTACTTCGCGTTTTATAAGTTACCCTTAAAATGTTGTCTAAAGTACTCCATTTAGCGAATAGCTGTTAAAACATGGAAGAGGAGTTACCCCGTTTCACACAAGCCTAGTCCGCGTAGATTTTACTCCTTCAGTGCGTTCCTAAGAGGAGTATATTTTTTTCCCAGACAAATGCAGATTGTAATTCTTTCTTTTAGTGAACTGCCACTAATAGCTTCTAAAGTAAAGTGCGCTATAAGTCTTAATTGAACATTTAAAGCGGTCTACATCGATTACTATTTCACTCGAAGTGTCAAAAAAACACTGTTAATTGTTAAGATATTAATACGAATGTTTTAATAAAACATGCTATTTAGACGTCATAAAGGTGGAAATCGATCTGCTATGGCCTTGGCTACTATGGCTGGCGGCAGTATCGCAGTTTGTACAGCAGTGGTCAGCGATTGATTGATGTGGCACTGGCGGGTGTGGTCACAGTCCCTCGGCTCGTGAAATACTAGCCTCAAACACAGCGGCTAGGGTAATTGGTTTGTTTACGGTCAACGTGTTTGAACTTTTTAGCAAGAATCCGTGGACACGTGGCATCAAACCTCCTTAAGACCCCCACCTTGTTCCCAAAATAACACAACTAGTTGAATGAGGAAACTCGATAGTAAAATCCTCGTATTACTGTCCAATTTGAATATCGAATAACAGATACGAACTGTCTACGAATTTAAATGAGGCGTTTTTCCGGAAAAGTCATTCGATGTTGGCTTCATTATTGTTTTAAATGCTTGAATTTACGTTATTTTCGACTACTACGCGACTATGCTAAAACGTTATTCAATACGAGAGGAAAAATGAACACGAAAACGCCAATACTGTTCCGTAATTACATATATTGACTTGAATGATTTGAATATGAATAGCCCTAATTAACTGACAGAGACTAGGTGTCTGACGACGGGGGATACAATTGAAGACATGAATACACACAGCTATGCAAATGACCGCAACGATGTTGTGGTGTGTGTCAGTGGACACGTGTGTGCGGGATCGATACCGGGCGAGCATCGTGGACACCGCGGCTGCACCTCGCACGTGCCTACACAATCATATCGACCGATATTGACGCCGCTAATTATACTTACTGCGAAGGAAAAGCTCGACCCATGCGTCAACAAAACCGTATTTGAGAGGATCAAACATCTTAGCACAGTTTTCCGTTATATCCGAAAAAACAAAAGATCCCCCCGACAGATACTAGCTGAGAAAACATAAACGTTGAGGTGAGAGGAACTTTTTATATTTGGTGCGAACGTGCCAACCAATCGCCGAGGGCAATTTGTGTCAGCCGCCAATCTTGTTCGTATAGTTGGAGGCTGGAGGAACGAGGATTTTTCTCCGCTCTTTTGCTTACAGCATAAGGTTTCCACTTCCCACTGTTCAATACAATTCTGTCTGGTTTCTAAAAGAGATTTTTAGGATCATTTCATAAAATTCAGGCGTAAAGCCACCGCAAAAAGCAGCGGCATAGAGCAAGTATGAAATTAGTAAATAATAGCAAGTAGTAAATAATTAAATATTCTACTTGAGCTGTTGGCAACAGCAATTTTTTGGTGTTATATCTAGTTGATGTGGAGTGCTAAAGAGGGCGACACGTGTCCTTGTTTTTCGGATTCTCTGTCAAATAATGTCCATTCTCTATTTTCATTTGATACAATCCGGATTAATCCGAGTTCTCTCGTTAGTTTACGTAAGTTTACTACTTAAATTCAAAGTCAGTTTTTATTTGTAAAACATAGGTGTAAAAATAGGTGTTTGAAATAGAATAGGTACAGAGATCTCTATGTTTTGCCGTTAACGACGTACAAATATCAAGTAGGGAAATTACGCAAAAGCATGCAAAGTTACAATTAAATAATATTTTTTTTGTTAAAAATTAAATGACAAGCTACGAGTAACAAAGTTAACTATCCTCTATCAAACTTAACAATATTGCATACAAAATTTGTTTAGAATATTTAAAATGTTAGAAACAATAATATTTCTTATGTATTAGGTACTATTAAATTTTAAATATATTTATAACTAACAAACATAATCAATCAGAAATTAAATAGGTAACTAATTATTACTGCACATATTTATCCACATATCTTGCATTATATTCTAGGTATTCATTAATGGAATAATATGCCTTTTGAGTTAAGAAATTATTTAAATATTTTTTTAAATAATTTAGCACGTGTTTTCCTCTAATAGGCTCCGGTATTTTATTGTACAATCTGGGTGCCATGCCTAGAAAACTTTTTGTGTAAAAAGCTGTGTTGTGTGTATTAGCGCAAATCTCATTGTTGCGACGTTTCGATTTCAATGTTTTAATGATTTCACGAATACTGCTGTCTCATAAATATATAAACATGGCAGGGTTAGCAACTTATACTTTTTAAAAATGGCAAGCCACTGTCATTTGATTTTAGCTTGAAGACAGATCGTAAACAAATTTTCTGTGCCTTGAATGCAATGAGTTTATCTGTACAATTTCCCCAGTATTATTAATTGAAGTTAGTAACTTAACAGAACTGCTCAGCCCTCAACTATGAATTTAAGATCATTTTGTACTTCTGAAGGGTGTATTAGTTAGAATGATAGCTATAGATGTTCGCTATGTACGTTATAAGATTTGACCTATTTTACAAAAATATACAAGGTGTCGTTTTGCATCCTCGTCAAATTCAAGGAGGTAACTATGCTACTGATTCTCGACACGAATCAATAATAAAATAAGTAGGTTTTTTTTTATAATTTTCGGAAATCGGCATGTGCGGTACACGCATTTTGAAACGCGGCCTGTGTGAGACCGCACTGTAACTGCCCATTTGCCCACACATAAAAACGCGGCCGCTTATACGATACCATAACGCGATTCTGTTCTTTGAAAGTGGTGTGTTCTTAAATACTGTCAAACTTAAATAACTAAAAAAACTAAAAAGTATGTATTCATTATTTACTTTCATAACAGCCTCCTGAAATTTGACGAGGATGCAAAACAACAGCTTGTATTTCTTAACACCCTTGCCTCTATGACTTCTATAAAGAACAAAATGATTTCATCAGTTTAACCAACCCAGTCTTATCCCGAGGAATTATCAAGGTACAGATGGATGTTACTGCTCATCGGTTAGTAAAATCCCCAAGTCGCCGTGTCTGGCTGGCCCGACTTCCCTTTAATGTTTTAAAGTCTAGATTCTGTTTTCAACCTTGCAGCGTTTTGCCTGACCTAACAATTAACAAATTTAACGTAGTCTATGTAGATAACGCTAATAGCGGTCGCTGCAACATTAACATGTCCGGTACAATTTGGGCATAAAGTATTAATTGTATTTGTGGATATTGGCTGTATCCCGTCGAACCCCAACCCTGCGTTAAATGAATATTTTATGTAAGCGGCGAACTGTCGTAAATACAACGCTTGGCTGTTTCTACCGCGCTTATGGCTAATCCTCTTCGGCGTGGAAATAGAGCTGTTAACTTGTACTTGTACCGCCTCCCGACTCGCTCAATAACGTGCCGCCGAGGAAATGTGGAGCTGCAGCCTTTGTAAGTATGGCAGGATTTGTGTAAGTAATTAAATGATTCGTTAAGTAATATAATTTGTATTAATTGATGAACGATTGATTTATTACCCTGAAATATTTTCTGAAAATTCGAAAACTGGGCAGTTTATTATCGAACACTTTCTATACCTGCATATAATAAAACAGTAAGTAACGAAGTCAAAACTGTACTTTGAATATTTTTGTGTTACGAGATCTGATTCGATCTGATGCCAGAAATATATTTTTTTGTCCGTTTGTCTGTTATTTTGGATGTATGTTTCGGATTGGCGGGAAAACGGCTGAACGCATTCAGATGAAAATTTGCACATTAGGGTACTTTTTATCCCGGTGGCATGTCCCCATGGGATATTTTCCGGTTCTCACGCGGGCGAAACCGAGGGAAACGCTAGTAAAACAAAGTTTCGAAATTCTCTTTTAAAATTTTACACAGATGGTCATTTAATTTCCTTTTAAGCCACTTTATGCCCGCTATTTTCCGACTGGCTGACGAAATTGACGGTAGTGAAATATTTATCGCTTTCAACGTGTGCTCAGCGGACACCGCCGTTTAATCGGAACAAGCATTGTATCAGGTAAATGTTATTTAGCGGATGGGCCCAGCTGGAAGGGGAGGGAACAAAGCCCTGCCGGAGAGACATCGGTTAATGAACGCGGTGCCAATTTGCCTCGTCAACCCTTTTTACGCCATCTTTTATTTTTCCGCTTGTCCCGCTTACATGTAAACGTTGAGGGTTATGCTGCAATTAGTCAATTACTGCGGTTTTTGTGCTAACGGTAATTTATTGCGAGCTCTTGATTATAGCAGGATTAGATTCATTAGGTACCAGTTAGTTGTATAGGTATTCAGAGAATTGCATTTTAAACGTATATTTTTTCATGTGTCGTGAGTTAGGTACGTATCTGTAATTATTGAATATAAGAAAATCCAACATTACAATAATTTTTCACAAAAACACTTAGTTAAAATAGGTTGAATTAGAAGTTTTAGTTAAAAGTGAAATGTCTCGTAACAATTAAAACGCCGACGCGCGACGTCGCATACGCGCACTTTATTTCAAAGTAATTAAATTCTGTTATTTAACAATAGAACTATTATCTAGCTCGATCAGCATGTCGGAGAGTAGTGTAATTGAGTCGGCGAGTGGCGGTCATTACTGCCATAGTGCCGTGGCTATGGTCCTTCAATTAACTGGATATCGGCGGGTCCCGCGTCACCCACTACACGTCCGAGCCACGGCACTACACGCTTCGAGTGTTGACTCGCGCTATCACAACCCCTCCACTGGGAATTACGAACTAAATTTTACTATCTAACAACAACAAATACAACACAAATGAGGGTAGATTGAGACTTTGATTGACAAAAGAGAAACGTTAATTCTAAGACGAAGGACAATGCTTCATGTAACATTTTGGCGTCGATTATTATTCAGTTACCGAGAGTTTAATATCCGTTAGCTCAAGGTAAACGCGGGTTTAAAGACGTTTTTACGCTGTTTTATGTTTGTTAATAATTCGTAAACGATATCGTCGACCCGACGGGTAAGATCCAACAATAGCGATTTAAGAATCTCATTTTCAGGGAGTGCCGAAGCTACATTACCCTTAAATGGACTGACAGGATTTTTTCGTTCCCATTCAGAATTTAAATTGCCGTAATGAGTATTTAGCTTTATTTGTATAATGTTCATCTTTATTTTTCCTTAAATTTTTAACAAAAAGTCTGGGGCTTTGATGCGGGGAGTAGGGACCGACACGTTTCCCATTCATGACAGATTACAATTCATTCGTTTTATTGTACGTTTGCTAGGTTTTACAATTCATTGTAATTTGAAAATAGCCTCGTTTGCGTTACACCGTGACTCCAACGATAATAATTTGGGCGCCACAGTATTACGTTAATACGTGTACCAAAAAAAATGCCAGTTTATTCGTCAACATAAATCAACAATACCTTCCTAATTCCGAGCAGTGATTGACTTATAATCGAATTGTCACGTAATATATCACCAATAATATCTGTGATGGAAACAAACGATGAGGGAATAGAAACAGAAAATTGGGCTTTATTATAACGATCTCCGTAAATGAAAGAAATCGCTCCCGGGATGTTTGGATCATTTAATTCGACCCAGAGATTTATGACGTCTCTTTGGCTGTGGTTATCTCGAAAAAAATATACGGTGTTATGTGGGTAGTCTATTATAATAGAAAATAATACCCACATTGAGCTCGTAACGTAACATAAATGAGTAGGCAATTTTGTATTGTATGTTTATATTCTTTAAGACATCGTGGGTTAATTCTTACTTCCTTTTGTCTGACATTTTTTTTTATTTTGGAATCATTACGTCGTCAACGTCATTAGGCATATCTGACCTGCTTTGCGAAGAGTGGCGGATTGGATTGGATGGATGGATTAATCAAAATAGTTTTAAACTATTTCATTGTGTATATAATTATTTGATAAAAAATCGATGGAGGAAATGTAACCAACCGATTAATAAAAATTCAAAACAAACTGTATCAGAGGGTTTTATTTCATGTTACCATGGAATAAAAATAATTTAATAAAAATTCCGATACAAACCAAGAAGCAACAGATGCACCCGCTGCCTTCTTAAATGATCTAATGAATGATTTAGGACAAGTTGAAGAGTAAACATATCATAATGAATTAGTATTTTGTTCATCTTCCCTATATCAGTTTATAAAACTTGAACACTTAGGTATGCCACACACACTTAAGCACTTGAACCCACACACACTTATAACATTTAAAAACACTTGTACATTAGTACATACTAAAATTGTATATACGATAATTTTATATTTTTTCGAGATTCCCGTGACTCACATTAATGGGATTAGTGTCACAGTAAATCAGCGCGATCTATCAATACATTCTGCTATATTTCGTTTGTGTCCGCCATGGGTATGGTTTCCATACTAAAATGCCCAAGGACCTTTACTTATGCCAAATAAAACAGTGTTTCTACGCTACGACGACGCGACGCTTCCACAGAAAATTTTACCCAATTACGATAGAACTTAACCTAAAAGGTTTTACTTGAACATCAAACAAGTGTAGTAAGTAGAAACAAACAACGTTTACTTAAAACACTTGACGAGTATGTTCAGTGGTCTAATTTAGAACATGAATAGAGGTCGCCGAGCTCGTCACTCCGAAATATATTTACACAGTTAATCGCCCGCTCGTATAAAATAGTGGAGCTTGGAGAAATGCTCAACGAAATGAATTCGAGATCTTTTTGTAAGCTCATTAAAATGGAGCACTTTTCAGTGACTTTTTAGTGCCACTTCTAGGATTGGATGGCAGAAATACAACGGTATTTCTATTCAAACATTTACAGGGAAAGCTGGTGCTTTTGACGCTACGTGCCTACGGCTACGTCGCATACGTACGACTACGGCGTAGGCGTTATGTGCTACGTATGTTCGTAGCGCTCTGGCAAGGTGGGAAATGGATATGTCAGCTTTAAAATTCTTATGAATCTCTTTTGATAAAAGCGTACACACACGGTACACATATTAGTATTTAGCTATATTTTTGCTACAAACAGTTTTTCTTTTCAACAGTAGTCGTGTAACGAATAGAAAAGGAATTCCGACCGCACAATTCGGAATACAAAACGTTTTGTTCAGTCGTCCAGACTTGAGACAGACGTAGACAGTAGCCGGCGCACGAAATTCCATTGTATTGTATTATGCAACACGTCCAATAATTTTGTAGGTCGTCGTCGCTGCACTCTTGTTTCAGCCATATTTGCAGGTTGCACTTGAGTAGGGCGCCATGGTTCTATGTGCTCCTAGTCGTTTTGTTAATGAGCGCTCGGTTTCAATGTGCTGCGGGATGCTTTCAGGAAGATTTGCACAATATAAAAACGTTTGTAAAAAGTGGATGCTGGGATTTTTAATTTATCTTCTTTTGATGTTAAATAAGCGTTTCTTTATGAGCAAGCTTTATTGTGCTAAAAGTGTTTTATTGTTGCGTTTTTGTTTATTGAAAGATGGACCGTGCTAGTAAAAAGATTATTATAATTTCTAAAACGATTTCCACCTTCCCGTCTGTTTCTTCAACTCGGCACTTCATATTCATCGCATTGTGATTTATTTCCTTCCTACTGCTACGACCCCAAACTTATTTCGATAGCAATAATTTACTTGCTTTCTGGTTCTGACACCCATTTTCTTAGTAATCCACTTACAAAAGTAGTCGAGTCACTCATTAGCTAATAATGGCGTGTACGATGAGTGTTATTTCCTCTCCACACAAGCGGAGACTGCAGGCGTCCCTTCGGGCCCCTGGGTGGGCCCCTCTCTTCACACTTCGTCGACGCTTATGGATTACAATATTATAAGTATAACCCTTCATATAATCTGTAGGGGTCGCGAGGCACGCTTTTGATAACAACCCTACATTTATTTTTGCTTCTTTGCTATTTTTAGGAACTTACTCTGGCCCGAGAACTAGAGGTCGTTGATCTGACTGCTATTCTGAACTGAACAATCAATATTGTGGATGTAAAGTTTGAAAGGAACAATATTGAATATTAATAGAACGTGGCTTCAGAACATACAACTACTATCTCAACAAATAGTTGTTCGGTAAACGAAAATATTTAATAATATCAGTTGATTTATAATATTTGTCGTCCGAAGCTGCAGGGGTTGGTAGAGGGTGAACGTTCGGGCTCTGTTTGCGGCCGAGACGGTTCCGTATGCAAACACCCAAACGTTTAGTGCTGGGAGTGTAATTTTATCGCTGGGAGTGTAATTTTATCGCTGGGAGTGTAATTTTATCGCTTACGCTATATTGTTTTTTTTTCTGTGTTGTTGTGCGCTTGACATTTTGATGTCGTAAAATTGTGCAGCAAACTTTCTGCTACGTTGGTTTAATGTGGTTTATGCTTTTGCGGTGTACAGCTTTGTTTTCTATTTCTCTCTGTCTTTCTGACCTTTACTTATATGATCGTAGGCTATATGAATTTAAGGTTCCTTATTTTGACAGTCATGTAATTCATACCATACTATGGGATTTAATTAAATAGGTATGTTCAGAGGATGCTATTCTTTAGCTTTACTTCCTTTTTACATCATGAAATCAGGAGACATGATGAGACGATCTATTTATTTTAAGCTGAGGACGTGAAGAATTGCGTAAACAGGATAGACATTATTATTACTGTTTTTAGAAATATCGTTTCAATCCCACTTCCAAAATTAAACCGTATCTTTCAGAGACAATTCATCAGGTTCTCAAACATAATCTTTGTGTTCAAAAACCTGGAACTAACTTTAAACTCGACTTTGACGCTCGTAGCCTTTTATTTAATGTTCTCGAATTGCTTAAATGAAGAAAACTTAGCTGAACACTCTCTTCAGTTGAATATTTGAGACACTTTACGTACTGGGGTGTTCGGGCGGTGTGACAGCAACGCGAACCCATCGGCGACACTTTGCGTCAAGACGTTGGAAATACTTGTTTGAACGGATTTGTGTTACGTTACTTTCTGACTTAATTTGTATGGACTGGCGATATTGTTGTTGTGGAATTCAGTTTGAAAAGTACAATGAAAATATTTTGATAAAGTGCATGCGGAGAACCACGGAGTAGAAAATAGAAGTTCGCCGAAATGGAATTCGATTGTAAAGGCAGTGATGGAAAACATTTTAATTAAATTCACGGAAGTAGTAGCTGGAGTTATTAAACATATTTCGAGGAGAAAGATCTCCCTTGATATAAATAAATATTCATGATAGCAGACTTTCAGCAACATTGCCGCGGCTGCGTACTGCGCGATAAAATCTACATTTTGCGGGATTTTAAGCCTTGAAAAACAGAGCTGCTACATGTTTATGCATCTTAACTCTTATTTTTGGTATCTTAATTTATACACTGGATATTTTTCACCCTTTCTACCGAGCTGCATGGTAGATACATTTCAGGTGTACTATTACCTGATAAATCACAGGTCAGTTTGAAAAATAACCATATAAACTAAAAGTTTCGCTAATGAGAAAAGTTTCACAAGTGGCCGTTAATACTTAGTGTAGGGTTTATGATTTTATGTTTTAGTTGCGGTAATAGGTCTTGTAAAACTATTATGTTAGTAGCTATATTATTTAATAGGTATCTACTGAAAATACGGCATAGTGAAAACGTTTTCACAAAGTGGTACGTATACTTTTGTTTACATTGTGTAAGCCGTAAGGGATGTCGAAACACTGGTCGTGAGCACAGCTAGTCTGAACGTTTTCAGTGGGATAATGGCGCTCTGTGGTTGTGCCCAGTTACCGGCATTGTGGCGGCTCGTAATGACGTGTTGCGTGCGATCTGTAATCTGTAGCCTGATTGATGCGCGGCGTCTGACAGCCCGCCTTTGTCTTCATTCGTTAAGACGAATATAACCGCCCTCTATAAAGGGTGGTACAGACGCTCCTTCGTTGCTTAGTGCTTTTAATTTTATAACAGTTCACATTAAACTTTTGTAATGATTGCAATCTGAACTTAATGTTCTCGAAAAACTAACATTAAATCAACGTCTACTTTAACCTTTTGAACGCCATTGTCACATATATGTGACAAACGAAATCTTACCCTGAACGCCAACGTCACAAATATATGACATAATACATGTCGCACCATATTATGAAATAAACAATTTGTCATTACTTTTGTGTGTTTTTATTTATATAATTTAAATGTTTAAGCTTCCGTCTATATTGTATTGCATGAAACTAATATAAATAAACCACCAATATCGAGAAATTTGTTGTTTTAAAAGTAGATGTTAAACGCGTATAAAAGGAGTGTCTCACACGCCGCAGTCTGCTATATCTGACAGCTAGTGTTGTGACGTATGATTGTAAAATCAATAAAAACTTAAGAAGATGAATATGAAATTTTAGTCCAGACTATATTATTTGTGTATAAGTTGGTATCAGGAGAAATAAAACGTAATTTTAAAACAACTCAGCCTTATACAACCATGCCTCTAGCTACACAATCAAAAATAAAATATGCAAATGTCTAATATCGACACTTGTTAAACATATCTCTTGCGCATCCCTAGCGCAAACCAATATTATCAGTTCCTTGTACACCATAGTCATAAATCTGTGACACAACGGTGACGTCGTAAGCGCAAGCGATTAAGTTTAGTGAAGTGCTTTAATTTTTTTTTATTAATACATTAAAATCCTTGCGTATTTTAGATATGGATAGGTATTATATTATATAAGAATACTTATTAGAATCGATAACCAACGTGTACACTGCTATATCCCTAATTCAGATGCGAGAATGTCATAGAATTGACTGGCAAGCAACGCCATTATCACAATACCAAGACAAGTCATGTTGAATAGTGTTGTAACCATATTGTAATAAATATATTTTTTTAGTTTTCTAATATCTGCTTTTTCATTGATAGCCTCTGTTAAATGCTGTGTAAAGATTACTATATTGGAATATAGTGGCAGGTTAAATAAAATTTCAATGTCGTGAGTACGGTTTATTAGAAAATTAAAGACGATAATAAAAACTCAGTTGTATATCGATATAAGTTTTGGAATCCCTATTTTTTATGAAGGTCATTTGACAGAAAAAGTGGCCTGGCGTCAGGGGTACGGCGATACGTTTATACTCGGGCGTTCAAAAGGTTAAGGCTCTGCCACACGGACGAGACGTGTCGCTTTGTGATGTCTAACCCTAGTAATTTTTCTATGAAGTCGCGCAAAAATATACAAACACGCGAGACGCGAGTGAGAAAAAAAACCTCGGTTTCTCAGAGTCGACGTGACGCGACCTTTTACGCCAGTGTGGGTGAAGCCTTTATTCTTTTATGCTTTATGCTTTTGTGCACTGAATAAAGTGATTCGGTTAGATTACATACATACGTACTAGGAGAAAATATACCGTAGAATATAACATAACTGTAAGTTATATAGATTCGTTCGTTAGCCCTAACTTGATTAGCAAGCCCCGTAACGTTCTATCGTTGCCTAGATTTCAATCTTGACGAGTTGAGTGGTAGTATTTAGTTATTTACTTTTCGGAAATGTGGTACTTGGGTGTGAAGGTCGGTCAATATGGCCTGTAGCTAAACAGTCGGACAAACATTACACAAGTGGTCGGTCCTTGCGAGTTGCCATGCCTGAGCGGTATTTAAGTGAAGTTCTATTTCGTGTACCAAATGTTGACATATGGACTGTGGTGTGACTTCATATTACTGTAATATTTTAATTCGGCCTTTTAAAAGGATGAACAACTTCTATTAAAGAGGTAACTAGGTAAAGTAATTAAAACAAATATTCGCCCAACTTTTAAACCGATATTATAAAATCACGTTCTGTCACAATTGAACGAAACGAGCAAACAAAACTGCAATGAATCGCTATCATGCCCAATAACATGAACGCAGGTATCAAAATGATCGATATTGCGAGTACCGAGACTGTTACTGCTCACCGCTAAGTACCGCCCTGCAGCAGCGCACAAATCTATATACCGCCGCAATGTATTTGTGAAATAACTACAAGTTGTTACTTAATAAGCTCTGTTAAACTGGTACAGTTTGTATCAGAAAGGTGTGACGAAACCTTAATACCTACTCGAAATGTATGGTGTCGGAGGAAGTTGTTAAGTTTGCTGGTCCGTACCACACCCTTCAAGTTGACGACACCTTTCTCATACATGCTGTACATGTAACATTGTCATATTGATAGTGCAATTTGATTAATGTTTCTACTTACTTACTGCAATGACTATTCAATAGCCCTAGTACCTACTTATTTGATACGAGTATGAAAAGGTGTGTTCTGGGTATATTGGAAACTTGATTAACTTTAAAATGAGTGCATTTTAAAGTTAGTCAAGTTTCCCAGTAATATTGGCCCATTGTGCGCATGACCTCTCCGTTTCAAAAACTTGTTTCTGCAAAACTGAAAGCTCGGTATAAGTACCTACGTACCTACTGCGTTTCAATTAATTAAATATTTTCAGGTCATTTAAAAGTCCTACGTTTGCTGTAAGCGCAATCCGTTCTAGCTTCGTTAGTAAAAGCGCCAGTTCACAGAAGGTATCAGTTTCTTCCACACCAGTACTTCATTAATCTGGAATCTCGCCACCATATATTCTGTAGTAAGGTTCATTGAACTCTGAATATTTTCCGCACACAATCCTCGCAGCGAATCTTCGGCGCACGACATGATTCATTCTTATGTAACCCTAGTACATGGACTGCGAGCATTTGTGTGAAGCGAAAATATGAATCCCATATATTTTAACTTTATATTTGTGCCAGTAGAAAATGAGGTTCGTTTTACGTGTAGGTACTTAAATTTTACGTGTCTCGGTTGTTCTCGTTTAACTAACAATATGCTTTTGCGGACGTTGCTCATTCCTGCATACGTTTGTTTGGTTGTTTTCAGCAATTTTGTGGGTTTTATCTATTTAAATTTTCAAAGTTACGTAATGTTGACAAGTACGATCTACATTAGGCCGTATATGGGCAGTTCGAGCAGTTAATATTTGACTCTTTGACCTTTCATTTTTCAATCGACAGATAATTTTTATTCCTGGAATAAAATTGACGTCTGACAGTTTTGTATAGAAGAACTGTCGAACTGTCAAAAATTCAAAATAATTCTTCGGATAAAATTATCTGGCGTTGGAAAAATCAGCTCTTAGATTAACTGACTGGTAAAGCAGTCAACCACTGGAGTAGTTGACAATTCAACTGCTGTTGCAATATGGATATCTGAGCAGGAGCTATAGAAAGCAACAGCAGTCTGTCAATATACCTGTCTTGCAACTGATAGATAAAAATGTTTCACATAACATATCAATATTTTTCTTGATTTAATCATTTATATTATTATATATTTATAAATAAATAGTAAAAAAGCAGGAAATGGCTCGTTAAAACCAAGAAACAACGTAATAAGATTGATTATTTATTTGATTCGAGTGCTGCGGAAACAAACAATATGGCACCCCTTACGTGACGTATACACGGTGTAGTCGGTACACTAGTATCGAGGTGTAGTTTTATGAGGACGGCTCGGCCCCGACGGACGCGGCGCCCTATGCTACCGACACAGCTACGAGTAGGTTACTAGGTACGCAGAGGTATTAGCCCCAAAACCGTCTAGGAGATAGTTGACTCGTAATATCACAGAAATGCAATCATGATTATGACTTAGTAGCTTTTGCCCGCGGCCTAGCCCACGTGGAAGACGGAAATTGTCCCACGGCAACATAGGTACTACCGGGATAAGAATCGTATGTACTAACACAGGTCATACTCTATACGTGTGCCACATATAATCCGTTTAGCGTGAAAGCGTAACAAACAAACAAACTCACTTTCGCATTTACAATATTTGTAACGATGATACGGTTTTTACAGCATAGTTTTAGACCCAGTGTACCCACTCTCGACTAGACCTTCGCCTCAGAGTCTCGGGCTCATGCATGCTCATTTATTAGCATTCTGATAGCTATTGGATCTGTTACATTTACAGTGAAACATGCACTGGTTAAATAACATGTCAATTTCAACATTTCTACATTGCATTGCACATAAAAGTCGGGACGAGTCTGATAAATGGTTTCAGATAAATCCTCTTGATTCATAGCCGTATTCCATTACGGAGACCTAGTATTTTACTTTTAAAGCACGTTGAAAATGGTCATAACTTCAGTTTAAATTATTTTGTTAAATTATAAAGCAGTTGGATTTGAGATTGTAGTTAGAAACAAATGGCCCATATTTTAGTCACAATAACACATTCTTGCACTAAAATAACCAAATCACACCAAAGAGTAAGAGAACTATCGTTTTAATATTGCCCGGTTATTTCACGATTCGGGCCGTGTCGTCGTCGGTCATTCATGTGACGTACGGAACCGCAGAACACGGTCATAATACAAGCGGTCTGGTGTCCGGTGTACTAGGTGAACATAGCGCGCCAGGCGCTTTGGATCATGTTTATACGAGGGTGACACTGAAAGTCCTTAGAAAATTAAAAACTGAACAAACTAGCAAGTTATTAGTTTTATTATATCTTTTTGAAAATAGTGTCCATTTATATCAATACATCGCTGCACCCGATGGAACCACTGGGAAAAGCACTTTGCCCACTCGTCCTTAGGGGTCTCTTTGACGGCGTTTCGAAACGCAGCCACTGCTTCCTCGGCGTCCATAAAACGTTTTCCTCGAAGTTATTCTTTTATTTTCGGAAATAAATAAAAATCGCAAGGTGCGAGGTCGGGGCTATAGGGCGGGTGACCCAGTAATTCCACGTCTGATGTCGCCAAGTAGTCGATTGTTTGCTTGGCGGTGTGCGACGTGGCGTCGTGGTGAAGGAGGATCCTACTGCGAGGTCGTTTCTCCCGAACTTTTTCCAAGACAAGTGGCAAACAATTATTAGTATACCACTCTGCAGTAACTGTTTTTCGATCCTCTAAACAATTTTTGCGTAATGACCTGTCCTTCCGAAGAACGAGGCCACCATCTTTTTTCCCACGCTTCGACCTCTCTTCACTTTAGTCGGCAAATCCTCGGAAGGAAACACCCGGATTGTCTCTTAGTTTCAGGATCATAACAATAAATCCAGCTTTCGTCACCCGTAAGTATGTCGAACACAGCATTTGAGTCACCTCCGTTAAATCTTTGAACCATTTCACGCCACCAATCAACACGACGGAGCTTTTGGGCCTCTGTCAAATTATGAGGTATCCACCGGGCACAAAGCTTCTGCCCGCTAAATGTTCACGGAGGATTTTGTGCACTTGACTCATACCGATGCACGGTGGTACCGCCTTAGGTCATAAATGCAAAAATTTCATCATCAATTACCCCACTTTAATTACTTATAACGATTTACCGATAAACAAGCTACCCAAAAATATAAATATTGTTGCGCGACACAATTAATTGACATTAGTTACCACTAGCGCCATCTAGTATCAAGTAGCAGAACTAATAGAGTCAAGATGCTTCTAGAACTTTCGATGCTAGAACTTTCTAGAACTATCGACTACTGGTCAGTCGCGGCCGGTATGTACTCGAACATTCTAGATGTTTCTACAATAGAAGAAGAATTCTAGAACTATCTGCGGCACTATATAAGGCCGGGATAAGACGACCGAGAGATAGTGTTGGATGAGCGATACAAGCGAATACATCGAAAGCGATCGTCAAGTGCGACTTAAGTGCAATTGTGTTTTAGAATTAGTGTGTTTGAGTTGTTATTAGTGTTGTAAATTTAGGTAGTTTTTATCGGCAGTTTTAATTGTCACGAACCCCGTAGCTCGTAACAATATGTCACCCATTTTACCTAATTATCACTTATTTTTCGACCTCCGAAGTGAACACATCTTTACGTTGCGCTCACCTTATCAGTAACTCATTAGCACATATTGTTTGTGTAACGGTGAATTCTCAGAATTGCATTGTTTTTGAGTGGTGTTTGTGACATCGATTTCCAAGATCAAGGTATGTTCTTACTATTTAGTCATATTTTTAAAATTTTATTTGACTTATTATGACGTGTTTTTACGTGCTATGCCACACAGGATCTCTACCAAATATTTAACTTATTGTTGACTTCACATAGACTTACAACTAATTTCAACCGTAGTCGAATGCTTTCACATATATCTTAAATTAAAGATGTATTAAACTGTCTCTCTCTGTCTTTATTAAACTGTAATAGATTATATAACTGTCTATTTTGAAAATATAAAAGGTTTTTTATGCATCCTTTTGCGACTCTAGTTGCTATACGAGTATAGCCTCTACGACTGCGTAGGCTCAGGCGTAGCACGGTCTACGAAACATTCGTAAAATATTTTAATTTTTTTTTCAGGTACTTTGAATAAATGTACTTTCTCAAGGATGTATTTCTTTGAGATTTGGTCTGGCGTAACTGGAAGTGTTCCTCAGAAACATCAACACGTGTTGGAAACTTTTCTAGCTTCACTGGATGAGGTGGAGAATCTAGACATTAGGAACTCATCTAAGATACTCAGTTTATGTAAAATTCTTGATAGATTTTGGAAAATAGTGTCTAGAAATAAATCAAAATAAAATTTTGATTTATTTCTAGACACTGCAGATAGGAAGTCGTATGTACAGAATGAGTTTAGACATAGATTAGGTTTAATAGTAAACAAATCACGAAGTGGCGGAAGCGGAACATCGAACGATGGAAATACAGCACGATTTTTTTTCTCTAATTCTGCAGTTTCATTTGAAATTACTGGCTTAATTAAAGATTTGATTGATCGTTGTTCCACAATTTTACAAGCTTTGTCCTCGGGTTTTAATATTGATTCGCATAAATTTAATGAATATGCTTTGGAAACCGCGCGACTTTTAGTTCAAGAATATCCGTGGTATAATCTCCCACCTTCCGTTCACAAAGTCCTCATCCATGGTGCTGAAGTGGCACAGTATCCTCTGTTACATATCTATCGGGGAATTATCCGAAGAGGCAGCAGAATCTAACAACAAACATGAGGCCTTCAGGCGGGATCACACGAGAAAAATATCGCGAGTACTTACGAATACGGACTTACATAACAGACTTTTACTCAGCTCAGACCCATTTATTACTAGTTTCGGAAACGTCCCCGTAAGAAAAAGAGCGTTATGTCGAGGCAGGTTTTAGATTTATTACGAATTTAGTTTAAATTGAAATTAGGTTGGTTGTTTTGGTTATTTTAACTTAGTTGTGGTTATGATTATGTTTGTAAATAAATTGTAGTTTTAGCTTTCTTGCTTTTTGTTGTATATAATATGTATAATATATAAAAGAATACATATTTAATTATATCCCCTTCATGAATAGCATTAATATCATATTCAGATGTATTTCTGAACGATCTCAATCAAATCTCAAATATTGACTATTTAAATTTATATATAAACAGTACATATTGTACAGTTTATTGTATATTATGTATTAAATTATGTAAATAAAGCATTAATGTACATTTGTGAAGTATTTACCTTACAGAAAAATCTCATTTAATAAAGTAAGGTATTTATGACCGCGCTTGTAGGGCGCTTGGACCACCGTGTGATGCCTAAGCTTGTCCGAATCTGCTGATAAGTCACTCTTTTGTCAGTCTCTATCATACGCCGTAAAACAATGATGTTATCTTCAGTCGTCGCCGTAGAAGGCCGTCCCTCACGCAGATCATCGGTGAGATTAGTGCGACCACGTTTAAACTCATTAAATCAGTTGTAAACAGTGTGGCACGAGATGGGGCTTCATCGTGAAAGGCCAATCGAAGTCTATTATAATTTTCGTGTTGACTTAAATGACATCGAAAGTCAAAAATCAATGTACGAAAATTTTCTCGCGTTAAATTCGTGCTGACGTGACGCAGACAATTTTCAATTTGCCGCCAAATCGTAAACAAATGACAAATGAATAAAATACATACACAATAATATTGGCAAAGAGTTCCATTTTCAAAATTTGAACTTATTTTTTTATTATATCGTTTACAATTGGCCAGTTCTAAAAACTTTCAGTATCGCCCTCGTAATTCCATTTCCCGAGAGAGATCGGCGACTAAAGTAATTACACAATAGAGGTAGTTAATCGTATTTGATCCATATTATGCTGTATTGGGTTACCGCATACAAGGCTTTGTTGTGCTATGATTCGATTGTACGGTAATGTGTAGCAGTGTCTATCACTAAAGGCTACCAACCACCATACATAAATCTGAATAGACGTAACTAAGCCTGATCAGTCTGACGCTGACCGGATGCACGTATTCGGAATGATACCATCAGTTTCAATTATTCGCTTGAGAGAGTGGATGTTACGGTCGTCGTAGGCCTAGCCGCATTGATCTTGTGGCTATTACAGCCACACACGGATTTTGATGAGTTCGAATTTTAGACCTATCTGCAGGTATACATGTATATGTAGTTCTGAACTGACCATTTCTGTGGGTAACCTTTAAGCTAAATAAACTTCTGTAAACAGAGAAACGGAACAGATTTGCAAATTCAGGACCGAAGGGACCGCTTCCAAATACCTAATAATCTTTATTTATTTTCAATTCTCTTCAGTGCCGACTAGGTAAGCGAGATTATCACTGCAAGGGCAATCTGACGGTCCCATTATACGGTAGCCGCGCTCGGTCATCCGTCACTTGACTGCTTCATCTTGCTGACTAAGAACCGCCTTCAATATCCACCGCCTGCCGTGATCTGTTAGCCTGGTACCTATTTATGTGACAGGTTACATCGTGCGTGAAGTTTGAATTGAACAAAACGTTGATTATGTGCTTTTGAAGTACCAACCACTTGCAGTGTTATATTCTGTCTAACTTGTTAGTTAGAGTGCTATTAAAATGAAAAAAAAAACAGTACCAAAATGCGGTTGTTGGCAATTAAACAGCGACCTCCTTTCTTATTGCCACTTAAAATATGGAATAAGCTCAGTTCAAACGGGTGTAGCATTTAGTAAAGTAACGCGTCGCCTTTACACACCCACCTAATTATAGCTATAACTATTTATCCACAAAGGTTAGTCGCGTTGTTGGCGCGAGTATAACGCTTTACGAACCAGGGAGAGGCTTTATTTCGTCACACGTATAATTATGACTTCACTACACCGATAAAGGTGAAAACACGAAAAAACGCACGGTTTTATGTTCCTGAATAAAATTGTTAATTCAATATGCGGCTTTATTTGTACCGTGAATGTGGATGTTGACGTGAAATGTCGGATGTCAATTGGAGTTCGTAGTAATTAAATTCAGAATAACATTTTAACGTCATTTCGTTATGTATTTTTTGTTAAAAACATATTTTAGGTTTTTTAGGTTTTACACACTAGGGAACTTTATTGATAAGCGTAATTGACTTTTGACCGCAAAAAAAGGCAAATAACGACTGGCTTTCCTTGTCACCTATGAAATGTCTATAACACGGCAATTTGTCATAGTGTGACAAACCGCTTAATAATCAAGTATTCTGACATATCAAGAACATTATTGAACAAGACAAAATCTCAAAAAGAACTCCAGTTACGCACTTGGCGTATGACTCAAGAAATCCGCCGTATGTAACGCGAAATGTAAATCAGTAGAACATAGGTTCACACTTAGCAATAGCGCCGCGATCCTCGATACATTGCTTATCGCTCCGTGCGACCGATATCCGCGTAAAGGTTTACGACATTGCGTAAATCGCGGCGATATTCGTATGAACAAAAATGTGCCTGCATCACGCCTTGTAGCTTTAACGGTTATTATCACATTGTATGTTTTTACTCCGATTATGCTTGTGTTCGCATCATCGTCATCCGAGCAATTTTCCGGGAAAGTGCGCCACCGGTTAAATTCCACTCGTTTTCAGTTTTGCTATCTGCGGGATTCAAATCAAATCTGAAGTATGTAATTTATTCAAATTAGACTGAGGGTCTAATCCAGGTATGGGCAACCTTTGACATGTTGAGAGCCAAACTTTAGCGTGCAAATACGTTCGCGGGCCGCGTTTAAAAGTATTTAGTGCATTTTAAAGTAGTGATAATATTTTTTGCGATTGTTATCATAGTACAATTTATTAAAATAACAAAATGAAATTAAAAAAAAATGGTACATTATAATTAAATCGTTAAATTTGCAATTGTTACAAACTACGAAAGTTAAATACACCGAAATCAATGAGACACTTGAGCTTGAATTTGGGAAACTAATCCATCGATATTTGGATTAATTCCACTGATACAAAGACAAAGAATTTAACAAATTATCAATTACCAATAATTTAATTGGGTTTTTTCAAAATGTCTCGCGGGCCGGATCATATCTTACAGCGGGCCGGTTGTTGCTCATATATGGTCTAATCAATCAAATCTACATCGTGAGGAAACCGGCATGTCTTAGAACCACAAATTCGAAGACGTGTGACATCCACCAACCCACCCGCACTGGGCCCGCTTGGTGGATTATGGCCCACTCCCTTTCACCGAGAGGAGGCCTGTGTCCCAGCAGTGGGAACATTATAGGCCGATTATGTATTATGTAGACTGAGGGTCAGCACTTCTTGTACGTCAGAAAGTTCCCCAAAACACCCGCCCTTCACCACTTTCTAGTGCTTTAGCTTGGAAGAAGTAGAGGAGTGACGTTTTGACGTTTGTACCGGTGGGTTGTTCGTCTGGTTAATTAACTCGAATAAAATAAAACAACAGCGACAAAGTGTCTGAAAAGTTTTTAATCCAGTATATAATTATATAATACAAAATATACAGTGTAGTGAGGCTTCGTGAGTGCTCCTAAAGTGCATAATTTTGCAATAGCAAATACTAAAAATACTAAGTCGTATTTAAATACCTTCAATTTTGGAAAATAAGTTTGAGACGAATTTTTATTATCACTATATATTGCAAGAATGCCGGTGAAATGTGGCGGATGCGGCAAATTTTTGTCGGCAGTTGACACAGCGAGGTGCACAAAATGTGCCATCGCATATCACCGAGTGTGCGTCGGCCTCCCTACGAAGGGCCCCTTGGTGTCCGCCTGGCATTGTCCTGAATGTAGGAAAAATGTCCGTAGGGACAATAAGGCCGAAACGCCGGTACGAGGTTGTGTGGCAGAAGGGCAGGGTGAGGGGATGGTGACCATCCCAGCGCCGCCAGCTGTGGCGACGGTGGCGCCCGCGACGCCTACGGCGGCAGCAATGTTGGTGCATCCGACGACGCCGGGGTCAAGTGCCGCGTCGCCGACGCTTTTGTCGCCTGCTGCACCGTTGACACCCCAGTCAATCGCTGCACCGCCATCGCCTGTGGAGATTGAGGCGCTTATGCAGGTGTTAGCGCCTCCTCCGACCGTGACTGTGGCGGTGGACAACACCGCTCTGAAGGCGTTTTCCGACTTTACACCAGATGTGGGCTCGGCATTGAGGCTGGTGGTGGAGGAGTTGCGCACCTTGCGGTTGGAGGTCGTGGAGCTCAGGAAAGACGTAGCGGAATTAAAGTCTTGTAACGACTCGTGTCACAGCCGTATGGAGGGAATCGAGTCCAGACTGCAAGCGCTCGAATCGTCTCACGATGCCGGTCCGACAACAAATTTAAGTGCCGTGGAATGTGTGGTCCAACAGCTCAAGAGGGACCTCAATGATAGGGATCAAGAACTCATGGCGAACGATTTGGTAATAGCATGTGTGCCTGAGTCGCAAGCGGAAAACCCAGCACACCTGGTACAGCTAATTGCCACAAAGCTGGGAGTCACATTGGAGGACCGGGACATCGTGAGCGCGGAGCGAGTCGGGGGCAGGCATATAAAAGCTACGAGCCCCACAGCTTCGACAGAGCCTCGCCCTCGTGCTATCGTGGTGCGCCTCGCTCGACGTGACCAGCGTGACGCCGTATTGAGCGGAGCCCGCGTGCGACGTGAAGCTACGACAGAGAATCTCGGAGTCCCTGGGAAACCCGTGCGCTTCTACGTAAACGAGAGGCTGACGAAACTGAACCAGCAGTTGTTTCGTCAAACGAGGGCCGCTGCGGGTAGTCATGGCTGGCGATTTGTATGGACGAAGCGCGGTCGTATCTTGGTTAGAAAGGGGCCTGGCGACTCCACACAAAGGATTGCATCTGAGGAAGACATACAGAGGTTTATTGGCCCATACACAGAAAATGGCATATAATCTTCTGTACTATGCTGCATGTTTTCTCTCTCTAGTTGATAGTTTTTTATGTAGGAATCAGTTGTCATACATGGCGTCTGTGTGTCGTATCTGTTGCGACCAGGGGAGGGGGGCATATAAAAGTGAGTACTGCAATAGCAAGAGGAACATAGATATATACATATTTACATACATTATCATTTACACACTACCCACAAGATTATTTACAAACAATACATATATATTATTTTCAACCCACATTTTCAAACTACCAGAATCAAACTTATATACAAAAATAACTTATTCTATAGAAATTAACAATAATTACATACATACATACTATCATTACTATACAAATACACCTATACAGCCATTACTCCTAACATAACATGACTAAGTCAAAATTATTAAAGTTTGGTTTACTCAATGCGGGCTCCCTGGCAACTAACCAGGACGAGTTTCTGATTGCTATGGCACAACACTCGGTTGATATAATGGCAATTAACGAAACTTGGCTGAAACCTGGGGAGGAGGGGCGTGCCCCTAAGGTTCCGGGATACAGGTTGAAGCATGTGCCGCGCCCTGCATCTATACGTGGGGGGCGAGGCGGAGGAGTAGCGTTTTACATCAAAACAGGGGTTAGGGCGCGCGTACGACAGCACTCAGAGCAGTCTGATGTAGAACAAATGTGGTTAAACCTAACTATCAATGGTAAAAAGTTGTTAATTGGCACTGCATATAGGCCGCCCTGGTTCGAATTGGCATCATTTCTGGGTGGAATAACTGACAGTATTAGCGCGCTTGCACCTTATGATCACTTGGTATTGCTGGGGGATTTCAATGTTAATCTACTGGATATAGGCAACACAAAAACTAAGGATATGATGGAATTCTTAAATTATACTAACCTACATCAGGTCGTACAGTCACCCACTCATTTTGTAGGGGATAGTAGTACTCTCATAGACGTGATCTGTACTGATGTAGGGGTTCGTAATGTACTAGTCAGTCATATCAGTGAACTTGGTCACCATTCGTTTATTGTGTGCGATACAGTCATCAAAAAGGTAAATAGCAAACCTAGGCTGGTTGTATATCGGCCATTAAGAGATATTTTGATGGAATACTTTATGGTCGATTTGAAATTAATGCCCTGGTTTGATATAAGCTCACTGCCAGATGTTAATAGCATGATTCAACATTTTAATGCCTGTATCACTCAATTGTTCGACTTACATGCCCCCATAAAGAGTAAGATTTTTAGAGACCGGCCCACTCCATGGATTACAGAGAATATCAAATTAATGATTAGGTTGAGAGACGAGGCAAGAAATAATTATCATAGGGACAAGCTAGATACAACGAAAAAATATTATTTGGACTTAAAAAAACAAGCTATTACAGCACTAACGCAGGAAAAGAAGGTATACTTTGACGGGCACATTAATAGTCAGCTAAAAAACCCCAAAATGCTTTGGAAAAATCTTAAATCGGATGTATTTGCTGAACATAGTGAAGGTATGCTTCCCGGACAATTTAATGACCCAGACGAAATTAACAAGGCATTTCTGAATGTACCAGGACAGTGTATACTGCCCACATCGCAGCTTACATATTTTAATGCAAATAGATTCGGTGAAACTCAATTTGAATTACGAAATGTTAGTGAGGAAGAAATTTTAAAAATTATTAGAAGTTTGGGGTCAAATGCGAAAGGGATGGATGGAGTGAGTCTGGATATGATAATGCTAACATTACCAACCACCCTTCAGGCTATCACCGCAATAGTAAATAGGTCGATAGATACCCACACGTTCCCTGACTTATGGAAGTGTGCTATTGTGCGTCCTCTGCCCAAAATTAGTAACCCAAGTACCTTCAAAGACCTACGTCCTGTCAGCATTTTGCCTTGTTTATCTAAAGTATTAGAGAGGGTGGTTAATAACCAAATGCTGGTATATTTAGAAGGCAATAATATGCTCCCCGACCTTCAGTCTGGTTTTAGGAAGGGACGTGGGACGGCCACAGCCCTTTCTGATGTAGTGGGGAATATCCTTGAGGCTCGGGACAGGGGGGAGGGAACAATCCTTGCACTTCTTGATTTTTCACGGGCCTTTGATTCAATAAATACCACTTTGTTACTTTCCAAGCTAGCCTATTATGGTTTTACAACGAAGACAATAGAGTGGTTCGCTAGCTACTTGCAAAATAGGTCACAGCTCGTGGAAGTTCAGAAGGAGGATGGATCGAGGCTGTCATCCCCCCTTCGCCAGGTGCCACGTGGTGTGCCTCAGGGATCAATTTTAGGGCCCCTTTTATATATCCTTTACAGCGCAGACATTATTAAGTCATTCCAGCATTGCAAGTATCACATGTACGCAGATGATATCCAGTTATATATAACCTTTAAACCAGCTGATACATTGGAGGCTGTGGAGAAGGTCAATGACGATCTTGAAAGAGTGGTAGTTTGGTCAGATGAAAACTCACTGGTATTAAACCCACTGAAATCTAAATTTATGGTTTTGGGGAGTAGAAAAATGATCAGCACTATACTGTCAGCCAATCCAGAAGTTGTTGTCAGGGGGGTAAGGATAGATCGGGTAGAGATAGCATGCAACCTTGGGTTAACTATGGATCCAGAGCTGCGTTTTGAAAAGCACATCAGTAATTGCATTAGGAATTGTTTTTATAGATTGAAACTCCTATATTCAATTAGAGACTGCCTGAGTGTTGATCTTCGTAAACAATTAGTAGATAGCCTAGTTTTATCAAGACTTAACTATTGTGATACTGTGTATGGACCATGCCTGTTAGCAAGAACAGAGAAGTTAATTCAACGCATACAAAATGCATGTACACGGTTCTGTGTAAAGATACCTCGTAGAAGTCATGTCACGCCTTTTATAAATCAAAATAATATTTTGAAAATGGCTGCTAGGAGAAGGTTGCACATGGCTGGTTTACTTTTTGGAGTAGTCACTACACAAAAACCTCACTATCTGTTTGAGAAGTTAAGTTGGAGACAGAGCAAATACGAACCACGTTTTTCTACCCAACCTCTTTGTACATCGACACATAGGACCGCGGCATTCAGGGGCAGTTTCAGGTATGCTGCCACGCACTGTTGGAATAACCTTCCTCCACCAGTAAGAGTCCTGAGAACAAAGAAGCATTTTTTGAATGTTGTAAGGAAATATTTCATGCAGATACAGCAAACCACATAATTGTGGATCTATATTTAATAACCATAGCTGCTCTTTTTGTACTCACCTGAAAGTCATGGCCTACGTGCAATGGATATGGTTTTCCAACAGTGTGAGCGACCTCCGCCTGCCTCCCTGTTTAGATCCGGTCTGTGTCGATGTCATGGGAGGAATGGTAGTCCTCAGTTGTCTGGAGGGTGTTGGCTGTGTGTCTTTCTGATGCTGCATTGTCTAATTTATACAATGGGTAGAATATTTAGTGGGGTGTCACAATGGATTACCAATATTTTTAAGGCTATGTTCTGTTTTATTTTTTCTCATTTTGTTATGTTGAATGCACTGATAATGCTTACCATTAAGATCATGGAGGCTATGGAGGCGGTGTGTTCTTGAATTCCTTGTATGTCGAAAAAAGCATGGTTGTCGTTCGCAACGCCATGCGTTATGCAGATGGCCGCCATCGCAATCCTGATTTCCCGTGGTGCGATCTAAAAATATGGTGTGATGGTATCAAAACAGGCTTCTTTGCTTGTTTCCGGAGTATCGAAGTTATATTGGCTGAGATGGAAGTTATGAGAATGGGAAAACACTGCACACTGTACACAACGTATAGTTGTTGCTTAGTTAACATTGTGGTTTTAATAAATTTTGTATTATGGTTTTAGTTTATGTATTCGTTTTTACGCATGAATTATATATTTGTCTTTATTTTATTTATTTATATGCAAACACTATGTTCAACTAGAATATCGCTTATTTCTGCGGAAAGTTAGACTTACCTGATTTAGTATGTCACATGGTGGGACGTCATTACGCCATTCGTGAGGTAGTTGCTGAAAATCAGCGCTGTTGACGATAGGTTCATCCGAAGTCACAGCATTTTTGCTGAGCAACGACCTGTTCTTGCACAGATGCGACGCACGGCTAATGTGTTGTTTGTTTTGTTACAAAAGTAGTTACACTAGTTATTTCGCCACACTGCATTTGGCATTTTTGTTTTTATTGTGATTGTTATTGTTTTGTGGTCATTTGCCAATATCTGTACTGTCAACTGTCAATTAATGTTAGTTGTCATTGGTCCATGGCCTTGACAGCGAGCAATGGACAAAAGTGTCAACATTTTTATGCATGAGTACGTGTCTTTTGACTTTATGTATCTTATGTCTTTTTCGTTTTTTTTAAATTTATTATTATTATTTTTTTACTTGTAATTGTGCGTTTTGTTTGTGCAGAATAAAATATTTTTCTTTCTTTCTTTTCTTTTCTTCTAAGTATGGCGCAAAAAACTCTCCAGCCGATTATCATTGTGTCTCCCATCCCTCATTTCTCTTTTAGCGCTGGCAACATTACTGACTTCATTAGCTACGTATAGATATTCGCTAAAGAAGGTGACTGGGACAGACTGGATGCGGAAGGCGGAGGACCGGGTGTTGTGGCGCAGCCTGGAAGAGGCCTATGTCCAGCAGTGGACTGCGATAGGCTGAGTTGATTGATTGGTTGAGATATTCGCGAACCTCTTCATAATTTATCGATCCGCTGTTTTGTTAGTCAAAACAAAACTGCTTTAAGCGCTAGATGTGAGCGTGAAAACTTTTGGTTAATGTTTATAAATGAAAGGTGTGTTGTCGACTGGTTCTGAGAACATGAATGCCCCAGGACCAACAAATGGCGCACTTAGTACCCACATAAGACCACATTATGTATAATGTTTGCTGCTGGCGTAGGAGGCTATTTACTTTCTTTTATTGCGCAGTGAAAGCTAACGTAATTTTTCTTACTTCAGTCTCCGAAAAGTCAAGGTCAGGGAAACTCTCGCAACAAATATTTCATGCATGTCCAAGTAGGTAAACAAGTTTCTCGTATAAGTTACGCATGATTAACTTACGTGGCTATTTTTTTTTGTCATATCGCTCATTTTTGACGTACACAGCGTACATATATAACGGGTACATCCACCTAATGTGTTTACTTGTGTAGTCTGTGGGGGCGAGAATATGTACCAGGGGAACAGAAGCCTGAGCGATGTGTACACATTATAAACGGCGTGCACATGTAACTAACATTGTAACTAACAGCATTTCCAGCGCTTTCCTATCAACGCAGCCAGTCCAATTACCAAGGAGGTAATCTGCGCCCGGTGCACGGAAATTGTCGCCTCTTGTTATTAGTGCACTCCGCCAGTTTTGCAGCGATGCAGCGGTACGGCGGCGGCGCGGAGCCATATCGGACTGTCAACTAGGCGCATATAAACTACTCGGGGCTTTTAGCAGCGCTCTAAATTTTAATGCACCTGAATTTTAATACTTTAGTTAAATCAATTGGTTCGCCAAACTGAAAGTTTGTTGAAGCTTATTACGCGTCGCTCGGGTTATTTTATCGACTCCTACGTAATCTGCTTGGCCGATCTGGGAGAGTGAAGATGGAGACCACCCTAGCTAAAGTTTTAGGTCGTTTTTGCTATCGGCGGGTGGTTGGAGGTCATTTATAATCATTGAGATGTCCTGACAAGTTTTGTTTAAATCTCAATGTGTAACGTGGTGAAAGCGGAAAACAGTTTGATATTTAGGCACGACTTTATTAATTAGTAAAGCACCTATGCAGATTGTTGCTGAAGTCGGTATTACAAGGCATTTCTATTAAATCCGTCTGTAAGCAAATTGTACCAATTGTTTCCCCCCTTCCAGTTCCCATTGAGCCACGCTTGTGGTGTAAATCCCTTTTACACCGCAAGCGAGCCTTCAAAGGCGCAATCAGTGTTGCCAGATAACAGCTGTGATCAAGATTTATCAGAAAGATTCGCCCGAATGGACGCTCGTTTAAATAAATGTGCGTTCCAATGCTCTCCGGTGATTCTTTGGGAGAGTGATTACTCGTTTAGCTTAAATGTATCTAGCAGAAGTTCTTTTTACTGAAGTGCTCGTAATTCCGCGGAAGTGATATAAGCCTTTTGGTTACAACATTTGAAAATACCTTAGTTACTTTTTTGCCATAGAATGCACTATTCGAAATCTTTTTAATTACGATTCTCTGCAAGCGAGTTTCATCGAGATTCCATGGTTTGCCGCTGACTTTCATTTAACATCTACGTTCCTTTGCACAGTCAAAATTGAACAACAAAATACACCCAACTCCAATCGAAATGGCACGAACAAGTAAACTTCTTCCTTTATAATAGTGTTATTTCGTTCGGAAGTCAATAGCAGTGTGTTTAGAGCGAGATAACTTTGTATCAGCGTGTATTGTACAAGTTGCTCCGATACAAAGTTAAGCCGTTCCGCCCGGGGCTGTGGGGATTCCACAGAGTAATGAGTGGACAGAGGCTTTGTGAGTGGAGGACCCTTTAAACGAAAACTATTTGGAAAATGCATTATGAATGGAGAGGGGTTCGTTTTATCTTTGAAGTTTCTTTGCTGCTGTTTGGCGGATGAAGTTGTCATATTTTGAGACGACTTAATACGTCAGTCCCATTACTTCTCTTAATTCAGAGTTTGAATTTGCACAGTTGGACAAACATGCACCTTTTAAAACAAAGTTTTAAAGCCTTCTATACGGAATAGAATACTCTTTTTACTATGTACACCATATAGATTACAGCTATAAATGTACAAATTTTACATAGGGTGTCACAATGGGCTGTCTTACAGACGACCGAAGTAATTTTGATGACCGCAAGGTAAATCCACACAGGCGTTGCTGCACTGTCCCTGATTTTAAACACAAAAACAAATACCTTTGTGCCAACCATTAATCATAATAACGTCTTTATTTCGCGTCAGGTGCGCAGTAACCGTCAACGCGAGGGTTTAAGTTAATAAACAAGTGGTGTTATAAGCCTGCAGTCTACAACGCGGTAATTTCCCTGGCGGCGCCGTGAGTGCGTGTCTCGGCGGACGGCGCTAAGCGGGACGGAGTGGCCACTCGCTCCTCTTTGTGTGACGGATGCACACAGGATAGGGTCTAGTTAAAGTTACTTGTGTGTGGTTAGTTCCAGTGTTAACGAAAGTGTGGTTATTATAACTTAAATACAAACTGCTACGACAGCCTCAAATAGATTGGGGAAAGGGCAAACCAAAGAGGATATCTAACCGAAGAAATGAAAAGGAAATTCATGAAATACAGGGAGAAACGTCCGCAGTCAATATATTTTTTAACCGTTTAACTGTTTCCGGGGAAATGTAATTCAGGCTACGTGCAAAGTGCGCCAGTTTCTAGTCGAAAACTGTTTAAAAGCCGCCAAAAGAATCCTTAGCTGTCTAGTCTGCGACCGTGACGTCCAACTCCATAATGATTCAGTGTAACTTGAAGTTCCACAGTACAGTAACTAGTGTAAACGGGAGCTGATCGAACTCGCTTAGTTGTGAACTAGTAACTTTAATAGTCAACGAAGCCTTTTAGTTGAACGCTCGCTATCGATAGAGAACTTCCCGAGTGTCAGTTCAAGTTATTTTAATTCGTTATTACTTGGACTGTGTAGCGGTAGTGTAGATACACCTTGGTGACCTGGGTTACCTGTACTTATATGTATGGGTAGAAGTTCCTCTGGTACTACAGGACTGACTGGCTGTTGTTTGTGGTTGCTCAGTAGCATAAGTACACGGCATCGAGCTAAATATGTTTAGGAATATTGGAATCAGCTTTCTTTCGTTTACTGTATGATTCAATTGCTAGTGCACACAGCAAGCTAGTCGCGGCCGAGGTCTTCGATTAGGTTGGATTCAGTAGGTAGGTAAACTTGCTAGACGACTATTCAAACCAGATGCGAGCATGAGTCTTTTATTCCTTTTAGCCAGTTGTTATGAGTTAGCCTTCTGAACTTCGTGACTGATGAACATTACAGCGTAGGCCATATTTATTTTCCTCGGTTGCCGGTAACAATGTGGCTTTTTTGTTCGCGTTTTGTTTTTCACACGTCACTTTATTGTCAGCCATTTTGGCACTTTTAGTGATATGTCTATTTTGTGTAAATGGTGGAATGGCGCGTTATCATATTCCGCGGCTCGCTTTTATTCCCTGCAATAGGTCTGTTTTGAATTTATGGTGATGTGCTTTATTGGAAGAGGAAACGGTTTGAGTTGTGAGAACGGAAACTAATGTAAATATTATCCAAGAAAACTCGAGGAAAAATGTCAAATTAAATATACATTTTTGTTTAAGTACTTTCAAATGAGAAAGAAAGCATTGCAAGGATTCCGTAATCATAAAAGAACGTCTGTAATGTTCGTGGTACTGCGATGGATGAATTTCAATTAGCCATCATATTATTCTTAACTTGTCCTTAGTATACGTACCTACAAGTTAATTGCACTTGGATTTCTTGTGTAAGAAGGAACTAAACTCGGCACGTACAAACTTTTAATCTCGGAATTCATACTTGCTAATGAATGCGCTGATTACAACATTGTGTCTACCTGACGAAACTTTGATAAGTATACATTTTTAATACGGATACTTCGACTTAACCTGACTTTTTCGTTAAGAAGCGCGGATAAGTTCGAGCCTTTGAGGTCCTAGATCGATTTATTTTATTTATCGAGTGGCATTTTCACTTTTTCAACATCCCAATGGTTAAACGTTTCTCAAGAAAAGGCAATAGACCAGCATTCCATGGAACGCTAATTCGGTTAATAATACACAGACAAAGCATAAATAATATATGCAAAAATTAAAATATCTTGGAAAAAGTATGCCACAGCCCACGTCCATCGTGAATTCTATTCACAGAAAGATACTTAAGTTATGAAATGATGATAAGACCATAAACGACGCAATCACTCCGGAGCGCTCATCCTCTGTGCTCATAAACAAACGTTCGCGGGGCTCGTACATAAAACACGTCTCGCTGCGTCGCATCACATATGCGCGGTTTTTGTACCACTCTGATGGTAACACTTATTCGTTTGCAGGATTCACTGCTGCCATGTTTGCCAGTTTTGCTGCTAGAAAAGACATTCGAGAATTAATTGCTGCAGCAAAATATTTGCTAATGTTTTTGGGTATTTGCACAGGCCAGGCAATTTATGAACGTTCCATTTTCTAAAATGTCTTCCATCTTTTACGACGCAGTTAAACCTGGTTATGGCCACTGTTATCTTGCTGTAACAATTTAGCAATTCTTCCAATACTAACAACTAAATTTGTCACTGGTATTTTTAATGTAATTCTGGCGAAACTAGCAACAGCGTCCCAGTTGCGTTGCATGGACGTCGCGGCTGACAAACGACCCTCTACAACACTTGCAGTTTCTGCTCCCCTTATTATTTTATTTGCTTTTTGACTTTGATAAATCGAATTTATAATTTTATGAAAAACGTTTCAATCGAAACGAAGATATTTTAACTTTTAATATTATATTCCTGAGTGTTAATTAATATCTTCATGTCTTTGTTGACTTGACGATTTGTAATTACCGCTTGAATTCTGTCAAGATCGGACTGCTGAATTCATTATCCAATAACTATGACCTTGCGATGTTCAAAAACTTCAAAAGTTATTTGAATAATTCCCAGGGAGCTCCTTGTTTCGGCACGTTCCTTCGATATTTCGATTTCGCAGAGATAATACATGATCCGAAAGGTGCGAGATAAACATATCAGTTTCACACGATATTTCGATCCGCTTTTTTGTATCTTCTGGTTACAATATCATGCCCTTTGAATCCCTTTAACGTTTCAAACCATATTACAAAATTGATTTCTGATGATGACAACCTCGCGATTGGCACGACGACCTACAATTGGGTATCAATTGCATTGTGTTTATTTGATAGCAAATACAACGTTATCTGTACAATGATAGTAATTGAATGACATGATTTTTAAATGGACTAGTCTTGTAACAATATATGTACACGTTAAAATGAGGCCGGATTTTATTTCAAGCGTTACAGAGCCAGTTTACCCACATTTTAAGTACATAATATTATATTATAATAATATTAGATTTCCCGAGATTGGCCAGCGCTTAAAGCATCCCGGTGGCATTGAATTGAAAGGCACGCCCAGGCTATTACGTACACCCGGTCATCATAGGCGGCAGACGTGGCCGCTTGATTCCATACATAAACTACACTGTCCCACTTATTCTTTTACATAGCTTGCAAAATTGGATTTAATGTCCACATTTATCATGTCGTCCTAGTATTTTCGCTGTGCGAATCTCAATAAGAATTCTAGTTGGACGCCGATTTATTTTTCTGGCTGTGTTGAGCTGGCCCATAGCAGTAATTAGCGAGTTCGTGACGAAAATATATTAACGAGAGTAGCAGGCTGACTGAATTTACGCAACAGCTAACAAGTAGGGCCGGTCTTTACGCAACTGAGACAGATCACTTACTGCTTTTTTCTGGAGTTTATTTCTTTAATGATATGAATATTGTGAACGTTCGTTGGTTAGCGACGTGTTGAATAGCTACAAAGCCCTCCGAGCACACTCATGTGCAAACGAGTGAGTTTGTGTGCTCTATCAGCCCGCGCGAGGATTACCTTGACTTTAGCGCTTCGGCTAAGGGCTCTCCCAGGCGTCACTTGGCGCGAAATAAAGTGATTCGATACTTACTGAGTCTGTTCTATGTAGTACATTCTGTGAAGCTGGTTAAGAATCACTAGTGCGTAGAATACTCATTCATAATCCTTAGTTTAACCCTAAAAGGCTGTTTTATAAAAGCAAAGTTTTTAGTTTACCTTACGGAGCATGACAAGAATTTGAGATCGCAGTTTCCAAAGAACTGCAATAACACTAAGATAAAACGTGGATACTTTTAAAACTTTCTGGACTTCCTCACTCCTGTGTCCTTTTAGATTTGTTGGCGGCGCAAGGGTGCGCACCTAAATTAACTCAACAACTCGGTAAATAAATTAGAGAGTATAAAAAAACTTGGTTCCCGCGTCCCCGAGGCTCCTACGTAGTTTCCGTTTGTTAACAAGAATTGTCAAAGAATATAACAGCGCCATTTAGTTACAGTTTACTTGTTATTTTAACAGTGCCTTTTATGAGGCAACACTTTGATATTTTAGCCGACTGTGTGGAGATCTAGTTATTGGTAAGATAGGAACATTCTTGTTAACGGTTTATTTTTATTTTTCATGACTTCCAGCATTACAAATTATCAGATCCTCCTACATTTATTTTATTTATTTATTTGTTACATACATACACTACAATTACAGTGTCAAAATGCGGTAGTGTGTACTTAATTAACATTTAATGGAATAATTTACAACATAAGATTTACAAATTACAAACATACGAGTATCACGTAGAACGTTACCTTTGCGACCTCCGTCTAGTCCGCTCCCGCCCCGTCGACCCTCGCTCAGGGAACATGAGAACATTAGAACTCAGATTATTGTTCCTGAAAATGAAACGGTCATCGCTGTGTATCCATGTCTTAAACGTAATTTGGCAGTTTCCCTCGCCGCAGTTAGCCATACCTCTGACAAGCCAGCTTCGGTCTAATTTCATTACTTCCCAGCCTGTTGACAATTCGCAACTCGTTTGTAATATTTCACAAGGTACACTTGAACAAATTAAAGTGGAAGCTCACAATTTTATACCTTGAAACCATTGTGGGAACGAGATTCACTCCGGGAAAATCTCGTTTCAGTTATGAAATTAGGTTAGACACTGTAGCATTTATCTTTTGAATGTGTTTTATGTTCGCGTTTTCGTAATTTGAGGTTCCGTTGAACATTCTGGCATTCTACCTTTAATAAAAGGTTAATATCAAGCATATGCTACATCTCTCTAGGACACACACCGTGATGAGAATCCTAGTTCGGAATTGTGCTAAATCTTAGCTCAAAGGTAATAAATAGTTGAACTAGTTGACGAGTATTCATTTCAGAGAATTTCATTTCAGTGATCCACAATGTGTCTAAATGAACATCAACGTGCAGCTAAGTTAGACAGCTGCGGTGGCCGCCTGTTGGTTCGACAGTGATTGCGATCGGAAACAATTACTACTCACGGATATAGTGCGCTCTGCTAACTTACTGCCTGATTATTCTGCACTCCTGGTCTCCTGTTGCATCAAAGAGCTTGTTGATTGTCCAGCACTTGAGAACCAACTTTGTGGTTGTGGTGTGAGTCACACTGGCTACCTGGCAGGTAGGCACGTAACAGTGGCTGATCTAAAAAAATAAAAATAAATCCCTGGACATTTCACACAGCACCATTTGTCCCAAGCTAAGCAACCTAATGCTTGTGTTATGGTAACAAGATGGCTGATAAACTACTTATATACAATTTTTTTTTTTGTTGTAAATACATACATATTATAGATAGAAAAACACCCAGACTCGGAACAAATACATGTAGGTCATACAAATATTTGTTCCGTGCGGGAATCGAACCCGCGACACGCAGCGCAGCAGTCAATCGCTTAACCACTGCGCCAACCGTGCCGTCGTGCCGTGATCTATTGTCAGTATTTACTGCTTCATATGTGTATTCAATATGTGGTGATTCTAATTCGTAATAATGCACATTCATAATGTGTAGTGTATGTTGGTTTCGAAGATATACACCAATGTATGTCTTTAGGCAAAGTGAGTGAGACGCAACGACTAACGCAGTGCCTGGAAATCCAATAACCCTTCGACACAAGACGTTTGAAGCTTCCACCCACGCGTTTTAAATTTAATATCACTAAACTATTCGCAATTTTGTTACTTATCTAGTTTCAAGAAGACTATTATTAAAAAAATATAAAGATAACTCTTATGTATGATCTCTTATCTCTTTCTGATCTCTCAAGATTTATGTGTGATTTCGTATCATGTTTACGGGGAACCAGGCAGTCTGAATTGAGTGATACCTGCGCACGTAACCCCTTAGATCGTAACCCGTGTTTATGAGAACCGTAAAACTGGGATGGCGTTTACTTCAACTGTACTCCACTCACGAGTACTCGACGCTTCGTAGATTTCTTTTAAGTGCACAGAGCTCTTCATTTTACGATATATCAACAATAACGTCTGAACTGCTTGTTGTTTACCCGATATGTAATGTCTCTGGACTTAGTTCAGTCATTCAGGAGCTCATTAAGTCTATATCAAGAACACATATCATTCTAGAGCTTCAAGAACGGTTCAGACTGAGTAATATTGCTCAAATTAAACCGTTTCATGTATTTTGTATATTTGTCAAGTTTTAATATAACAAGCTGAGAGGATTATAGAAGAATGTTGAATAGGTACAGGTTGCCAGTAGGGTTTGGGAATTCCCGACAATTTCAAGAGACTTTAAAGAAACATTTTTTTTAAGAGGGGCAAGCCTTTTTTGAAAGTCGAGTGACGACTACCGGCCACCGTAGGCGCGGGCCTGCGGGCGGAGAGCAATGGGTAGCTCACCGCCCGATCAGGACCAGGCCCGTGCCGGACGGCGCGTACCTAAGTGTTCCACGCGCGCCTCAAAGAGATGTCAGCATAACGAGGGGCCCCTCAGGGCCGAAGCCTGCCGGGGCAGCGGGATTGTCCGAAAGGGTTACCGCTACCCCGGAACATAAAGGGCGAAGGAAGGAACATGGGTGGGTTTTAGTCAGTAAGAGTCTGACACTCCCTTCCGCTCCACCCAGAGCGGGAGGGGTCATTTGATGATTTCCCATCCCGAAAAAAAAAAAAGCCTTTTTTGAAGCATTTTAATTGAGTTAATTTCTGCTGAAACGTATTAAAAAAATGCATTTTTTTTTTGTAAAAATCAACATTTATTAAACAGAAAATTAAATCTTAATAATTTTAACGTTAATTTCAATCTTAATAATTGCTTTGTTTATTTCTTTTAATCACACACAGATTCACTTTTAAGCAGATAAATCTTATATGTAGTTATAAAACGAACTTAGTTAAAAATCATACTAATTCTTAATAACTTTACTATTATCTAGTAATTCAAGAATCTAATCATTGGTCATAATAATCACAACATTGTTAATTCTCATAATCACAGATTTGTTTCATAATTAAATAATCTAAATATCTCAAATGTCTGTGTAAAAGTAAGGGTATCATAGTATTCATTATCATGTAGTCGTAGTGTACCTTCTCTGTGTATCCCGCGGTACTAAGTGCTGTCATCCCCCTAGACAGTCTGCCACCATCCCACCATTTGTGCAGAATAATAGCGGCGGATACTCCCGCCATTTTATTGTAAAAAGAAACTACATGAGAATATAACCTATGTGCGGAATAACGAGCGGTTGCTTTTTATTTACAATTTTTCTATTCTTTCATATTTTTTCTTAAAGGCTGATTTTAAGAATGTTTGCGATATCAGTTATATGGCCAACGATAGATCTGCCTCTTGATATCACAAACATTCTTGAGAGTTATTTAGGCATTTAAAATAATTAGATTATCTATTTAACTTCGACTCGTTTTGAATCAATTTTTCTTTTTTGTTACAGGTAAGTCAGAAAAGAACTCAATTCAACGGTGAATTCAAGGAATGTCAGCTGAACAGCTATCAGAAATATTTCGTTCCACCATATGACTTTAACGAGCAATTCAATCGCGAATTGCTATGAAGTCTGAATTGGTACGAAAATCTTATAACTTTAAATATTTCGTTTTTGACGATATAAGTAGGTACCTACTACGATACTTTATGTGGGTATCTCAACATGTGTTGATTAGGTAACACGAGCGTATTAAAATGACATTCACCAACTTACCTCAATAGATTCTTATTAATCGTGAATGCTCCAGTGTTTATCAAAACATAAGGGTGCTCCTTCAAGCTTGTGTACGAGAACACGTAGTTCTCTGGTTTAAAAGGCTCCGTGAGGTTAATTCCAAGTTTTAATTAAGATCTTCAAGATCCGCTCTTGTCGGATGTCGCCAGAGGGAGTTTCCTCTTTTGACCTTTCTTATCTTCATTTTAATTTAGCTGACATGCAATACAAAACAAAGGCCTTGTCGTACATACAAAAGTAAATGCCGTTTTATTTAGATAATTTGCACTCGGGGGAGCTCGGCCGCAGTCGGGGGATTCCGTACTAGCTAACCCGTGTGATGTAAAGGTGTAATATGTAAATAATTTATGTACGTATGTGTGCTAAAGTATTTTAATTAAGCGAATTGGTCGGTTCGCGTGACCGCCGCCGCGGGTGTGAGGTGCGTGGGAACTGTGCGGCGAGTTTCGGCTAGATGTTGCCCGGATTGTTTTTTGATTATGCCGAGTGGCCTCCAGACGGACCCTACCCTAATTAATAAACAGTTAGGGCGTATCCGTTCAACTATAAAGTAAGTAGTTCACGAACGAACTCGCCTCACACTGAGCTACTAAGCCATTGACGTGAATGTCTACTGGTGAAGTTGTCTCAGGTTATTAAACATTTACTTATTCGCCTAGGAGTCGTGTAATATGAAACACAAAAAAATAGCTATTTCGTACCCTTATGCGATACAAATTGGAATAAAATAATGGTGTAAAATGTTTATATTCGATTCTGATTGAAATCTCTATCTAAAATATACCATAAGTAATTCTCTACTGAATTACATTGTCAACGAAGTTTTGTCTTTTGTACTGGTTTGTTTATTATTTTTTTTAGAGTTAAGAATATTGCGGTTTAGATAATTTTGTGATCCTACTGTTTTCATTGAATCTTTTGGATACATGACTGTATTATTCCTTCATGTATGCAAACATAGGATAAAGAAAGGATTCTGATAGGCATAGTAAGCAAAGGTTTCTATACAAACATAGTTTTCAGCTGAAAATAGACAAGGGTTTTATACACACAAAACAAATCATGCCGATGACAGTCAGTTACCCGGGACAGTTTACTTTACCGGTTTAAAGAGCGAATATTTGATGTGAGCTAGATCTCTTGCTGCACATGTCCACCTGGTACTTTTAGGTTTCCAGTTCATAAACAGCGGTATAACTATTTACACGATGGCTGTAGTTTAACCGTCTCCGAACAGGGACTCGTAAAGAAGAGAAGATCGAGGAAGGGTGGAGGAGGATCTGGTATGCAAGGACTCGTCCAATATTCGACCTTTGTTACTTTATTTAGCCATATCCATTTGTACAGTAGCCATTTAGCCACCCTCGACAGTTCATGACACAAAAGGGTTGCAAGTTATTATTGCACATCCGGGGAATATTAAAGCTAATATTTGTCGATTGATCCGCGCGAGAGGAGTGTGTACAAGCCATTATGTTGAGAGGATCGGCCGGAGCTAAGCCTGTATTACATTGAAAGGAAAAATTGAATGTTTTGTAATGTGATCGTGTTCGTATGACATTATACCGGAGTTTTTTTTCCGGTTGTCGCTGGGAAATTGTGGTGAGCGACCCATTTGCGTTTAGTCTTTTTGTTTATGTGTCTGTGTTATCGCGTTTTTAATTGAAATGGGTTACTGATTATCAGAGAACTTTATTAGTTGACCTTCTATGTTATCCTTCTATGTTTATTGATTGGCATTATTCTTTCATGATTGTTCTCGATCAAGAATAAGTTTACACAAGTTGAATGACCAAGTAATTATAATCAGAATATATAGTGTCCGACACAGAACCACGGCCCAATCACTCAATACAAAAGTTTGGACAAAGTTTCCTCAGAAGTAACATGAAATTGTCTCAAGAAGAGTTTCGCAAAGTCGCCAAATAAATACGAGTAATACCCGGGACTCGATACCTCAGCCTTAAACCTCCCTCAATGACCTCTCTCAATGACTTCATTTATTCAAATATTACTTCTTGCCAACTTCTGGCTTTCATGTTTAGCTTACACAACGGGTTGCGTTGTGTAATGTTCTTACGTAATGATCTTTTATGTTTATGACAAGTTATGCACAACTCAAAACTCAAACCCAAAGTATTAATTTCAATTAAACCAATTACAGTAGAATCCGTTTATTATGACTCCGCCTATATTGACCAACCGCCTATTATGACGTGATTAGACAACGAAGTTTGGTTTTCATATAAAATTCTTCGTAAGAATTCCGAATATAATGACTTCGCTTACAGTGACATGTCGCTTATTATGACCCATTTTTAATCAATTTTGTCCGTTTTTAGTGACCGACATGATTCTTTACACCTTCGGCAATGTTCGTTGATTCCCGACGACGCGTCGTCGGGAATCGAATCGACGTTCGGCACGTGGCTTGTTTTTGTTTTAAATCTCAATGGGTAATTGACAGTTGAACGCTACGAATTTTTTTGTGATATCCTATGTAAAAAAATGTGATCTCAACGTCGTCAACAAAAGCAGACAAAAATTACAGATTACTTAAGTAAAAAATGAAAAATATACATAGATATATACATGTATTCCCTGCAATTTTTATTTTGATTTAATATGCTATGTTTCTCTATTAAAATAAGTATTTAGGTACCTACCTAAAAAAAGAAGGTTGTTTTTTTTTTACAAAAATGCTTTGTATGACGTCCGCTTAGTATGACGTATTTGTCAATTCCCTTCGATGTCATTATAAACGGATTCTACCGTACAAGCACTTTTGAATTGTCAAGTGTTCGGTCAGTCAGAAAAATGAAGCTAGTTGCCAAAGCGTTGTAGGTACTGTAGAGGGCTTGAGGAGCCCTCTGAGGTAACGGGAGGAATCAAACAACTTATGACTCCTTTAAGATTATATTGTCTTAACGTCTTTACTTATTCTGACTAAATTACCACACACAGTTCTAAACAAAAATCCTAATAGAAAATGTATACCATTAGCTTGAACGTTCGAATGGAACCCGCGCTAAATTATAGCCGGCCTGCACTATATGAGGTTGCCTTCGGCAGAAAACCTCTACATGAGCTACGCCCATCCTTGAGTAAAAGGATCGGTATGCTCCCGCTTCTAAACAAGACTTTTATTCACAACATTCGAACACTCAGGCCCTTCCTGCCTATCCCTATGATAACAATTACCTAACGCCAGATAATATATACAGTGTGAGGTCTAACTCTTGCAAGAGTAGGCTTAAGTCAGGACAAACGAATCGCGAGTCCGACACCATGACAAGTGTCTGGCAAGTTAACATTTACATGTGCCACTGTGCACTAACATAAACTAACGTCGTCCTGCTTAAACCTCGTCGTGCCAAAACTGGCGCAAAAAATACGACGCGGCCTCCTATATACTAATGATGATGAGGCTTAAAAAAAATAGATGATCTTAACTTCAAACTCTTTTTACCCCATCGGACGGTATTGAGCCAGAGGGAGGGAAAAAAGACTAAGAGGTCAGTGTCAATTGAAATAATCTATTTTATGCCCATACTCCAGAGGAAACATTTCCAAAACTCTACACCGTTCTTACTAAACTCAAACTCCATGAAACATCAGTCAATATTCATCAGTGATAGAACTGTGGGTCCTCCAATATAAATTGAACCAATTGTGTCAACCAGACACACTTTGCGAAGGCTATGCCCCGTAAGCAAAGATGGTTTCAGCTTAGGTGAGTGTCATCTCCCCATGTAGGAGTGACCACAGTTTATGAATCTAAGTACCTCTACTAAATAGCGTTACTAAATTCTGGAGTACGTTCATACTATCTCAGACCCATATCTCTCTATAAAAACGATGATATTTTCACTCCCTCAGACTCCTTGAAGCTGCGAGGTGAGGCACCTCACTCGCTCCCAGCCGCGTCCGGTATTTTATACCAGCATATGTAAAAAAATACAAATGACAACATGTTAATATATTATATCACAATAATCAAACCAAAATAATGTACTAAAAGTGTAGTTTACATCTAACTGACGTTGTCGTGACAATGAATGACAACTAAAGATAACAAAAGTTTACATCAAAATACGAAAAGGTTTCATCAAAAAGTTTTTATCTCTGAACTTACATTTTATAAACTTATATTTTGAAATTAAAAACTTCTGTTGACAACTACATACTTTGAACGCCTCAATAAACTCCTCTAGGCATACGTTGTTGCCGGTATAAAATTCAGCCATCTCACTCTCTTTACTAATAAAACATTAAACCACTTAGCTGCATATAATCTCCAGGCGACTCTTCTGCGCCTGTTCTATCTTCTGAATGCGAGCGGTCTCGCTTCTTCATATAACGCTTAGCGCAAGTTCGGCGCAAATTCGTCGTCAATTCTTCGACAGTTCAGCGCTTACGGAACCTCCACCAAATGTAGAAGGCTTGAGGAGCCCTCTGAGGTAACGGGAGGAATCAAACAACTTATGACTCCTTTAAGATTATACTGTCTTAACGTCTTTACATATTCTGACTAAATTACCACATAGTTCTAAACAAAAATCCTAATAAAAAATATATGACATTACCTAGAACGTTCGAATGTAACCCGCGCTAAATTATAGCAGGCCTGCACTATATGAGGATGCCTTCGGCAGACAAACCTCTACAGTACCTATGGAGAAAAACGGGCAAGAGACTCCATGGACACTCTTTTAAATCAAAATAATATGGTTACAAAGTATTGGTTACGTCATTCATGTTAAAAATCTTCATGTTAAAATGTGAGAACGATGCAGAACGTTAAAAGCGTCCGTAATGAAAAGTTTAAAACAATAAAAATATTAAATTAAATTAAAATAAGCCATGGCTGCAAAGAGATGACCAGTCATAAATAATAAATTTATTTATTTCAGGTAAATAACACCCATTCATAGTACACGTATAATCAAATCAAAAACAATAAAATCAATATAGAAAAAAGAATAAATTAATAAATAGTCACAAAATAAAATCAATTCATAATCAAAAAATAAATAATCACAAAATAAAATCAACAAAATCAATACGAGAGAGGGTATTGATTTTGTTGATTTTATTTTGTGATTATTTATTTTGTGATTCTGCTACAGCAACATGTCGGCTGGAATAATGCCGGATGAAGGGACAGTCCAGCCTTCCCGCAATCATCATAAGTACGATGTTGGGGCTACCCCGTACCCTGCGCACCAAGGACGCGGTGCGCTTGCGCATGGTCGCGTGGAAGCAGTCAGTGCGCGCCTCTGCGAACATACCCGAGGCACTGCAGTATCGGGGTAGCCCCATCACCGCCCTAAACGCGTTATTGTACTGGACGTAGATGGCGCTGTAACTTCTATTAGAGTAGTGAACCCACAGACTGCACGAGTACAGCGATGTACAGTACGCTCTAAAGAGCGTAACCTTCACCCCATCTGAGCACCGCGCAAACCTGCGGGCGATCATATTTGCTCTAACAGACGACGCCCTCCGCTCCCGTTCCAGTTCTGCGTGATCCTTGAGGTCGGCAGTCAAAATATGCCCAAATATGTAAACTGATCGACCCTCTGCAAAGGAACCCCATTGAGACTTACTGAAGGTATGCTCCCCGGACATTTTGAACTAGCGGTCTCGAAGATCATACACTGGCTCTTCTTAACATTATACGATAAACCGTCACCACAAGCATACTCCTCACATACTTGCAATAGCTTCCTCAAGCCGCAGACCGAAGCGCTCAGCAGCACCATGTCGTCAGCATAACTTAGATTATTGACACAGGTACCATCAATGTGACAGCCGACATGCTGACTGCTAAGCGCGACGATCAGACCGTTCACATACAAATTAAACAGGGTTGGAGATGTTAAGCCACCCTGCCTGACTCCGCATTCGAGCCGATACGCGTCCGACATTGCCCCCGCCCACCTAACACTATTAGACTGGTGCGCATACCAATACTGGAACATGCTAATAAGTTCCGGCGGCACATCTACGCTCCTCAGCTTGCTCCACAGCAGGTCATACGCTACAAGGTCGAAAGCCTTGGACAAATCAAGGAAGCACGCATACACCGGCGTTTTACGATCTGTGTGGTATTTAACGGTATGCTTAAGACACTTTTTAGCACTTTCAGTGGACAGCCGACAACGAAATCCGAACTGGTTATCGTGCAGTGTTATCGACCTATTTAACTGTGTGTTAAGCAAACCGTCAAACACTTTTGCAGTTACAGTGGCAAGAGAAATAGGCCTGTAGTTACTCTTATCAGTAAGGTTTCCAGTTTTATTCTTCACTACAGGACGTAGTAACTATTCAGTAATCTGTGCTACAGGGACTACCACTGTTTTCATAAAGTCGGCTGGCAGGTAGGAATGGCTCACGCACAACGAGTAAAACATAGCCAAGACCCTAGCAATGTGTAGCTCAGCGTGATGTAGGTGCTCAATGCTGAGTCCATCATGACCCGGGGACTTACCACTCGAGATACGGCTTATGACTGTAGTTACGTCCGTCGCCCGGAAGGTAGTCCCTAACTCTCGACTACTTACGACAGCATTGAGCACCTCCGTCGCTGCATCCAATGGAGACTTCACCGAAAAATGTTCATAAAGACATTCGCAATCTTTCACAATTTACGGCACGGTTGGCGCAGTGGTTGAGCGATTGATTGCGCAGTGGTTCCCTACATTTATGTTCGTCTAACTCGTCAAAATGTAGGGAACAGCTGATTTTTTTTCGCGATTTCTGGTTTGGTCCCATAGTAAATGTTCTTCATAATGAAGAGTACAATGACCTCTTAAGAGGTTGTTGGTGTTTTACCAATAACCCTGTCTACTAAAAAGAGGAAAGGACCTAATATCGAGCCTTGCAGTACACCCATTTTTACTTTTAAACCAAGTGAATTGACACCATATATTTGAACTTGCTGTTGTCTATCATTTAAATAAGATTTTACTAAACTGAGCGCAAATTTTCCAAGTCCGTAATGCTCAAGTTTTAAAAATAAGGTTTCGTGGTCGACGCAATCAAAAGCCTTGGAGAGGTCACAAAAAATTCCTATGGAGTCTTGGGACTCTTACAACGTACCTTGGTGAAACCATACTGTTGGTCGTGTAATATTTTATTGGTGATAAAATGATTGTGCATTTGGTTCAGCATCACCTTTTCAAGCACGTTGCTGAAAACCGGTAACACGGATACGGGTCTATAATTATTGGTAACTTTACTGTCCCTCGACTTTAAAAGTGGTATCACCTTGCTGTATTTCATTAGATCCGGGAAGACTCCTTGATCCACACACAAATTAAATATTAAGGCTAAGTACGGCGCTATAGTCTTAATAATGGAGGTACAAACTTTGATAGACATTCCCCATAGATCTTCGGTTAGTTTGATCGTGATTTGCTTGAAAGCTTTTATTACTATTATAGGGTTTATACATATGCTTGAACTTAAATTCAATCTTCAAACGTTTGCTCTTAATAAATCAATAGAACGCAAGGGCGAGGAATTTAAGATTTCAGTGGTTGTATGTGGGATACTGGTAAAGAAATTTACAAATTCTTGAGCAACTTCTTTGTTATTGCTTATGAGACCCCGCGAAGTCTCTATTGTGAAATCATTATTATGTCTTTTATTCCGGTTAGTTTCGTCATTGATAATCTTCCAAACTGTCTTTATTTTATTATCGGCTGGTTTGATCTTGTTGCTAATATACAAGGCTATAGCTACCTTGCAGATATTTTTAAAAGTTTTAGAGTAGGTAGCAACGTAATTATTAAAAGTTTCAGAGTTAATATAAGGCTTAAGGCCATACAGCTCAAACAATTTTTCCCTACTTTTTCTAATACCCTTAGTTGCCCAGTCACTGAACAAAAAACTTGGGCAAATAGTTTTAGTTTTATTTTTTAAAGTATTATTGAACTCGGTGCGTACTACTGAAAAGAACCTCTCATATAATTAATTTACATTGTTTTTAATATGGCCTGGTACACTTAACTTACTAATTAAGTGATTATTAAATATATTTAGACTGCTTGGTGTTATTTGTTTAGTTTGTATCAGAATTTTTTGTACTGGTGTATTGGACTTGAACATAACGGTTTGACCGCTGTGATCAGAAGGGAGATAGTTTGCTATGGCTTTATCTAAGTATAATCTAAAAAACATTATCAATACATGTAGCAGAATTTATAGTTATGCAGGTTGGTTCTGAAAACACATTTGACAAATTGAATGATTTAAAGAGACTTAATAATTGACTGCTATTTGAACTATTCTTTAAGATATTAATATTGAAATCACCACAGATAATTAGCGATATTTTGCCAGTTCCAAGTTTTGCTAGAACATCTTCCACTACTGACTCAAATATGGAGTAGTTTTGATAATTAGGGGGTCTGTAAACGCACACTATAACATGCTTATCTAGCTCAACACAGGACAGTCAATGTTATGTTCAACCGAAAGATCAACTATATCTGTACGAGTCTTAGATTTAATAGAATTTTTAACTAAGATTAGTGAACCCCCACGCAGAATAGATTTTCGGTTAAAACAACTGCCCACACTATAATTTTCATAATTAATTAGCATTTCATAATGTTTCAACCAATGTTCAGTTAAACAAATAATTTCAAATATAGTTTTTTCTAAAAATAGCTCAGAATCTAATTGCTTGGAAGAAAAACCTTGAATATTTTGATGAAATAATTTCAAGGAATTCTGCTCAGACCCTTTTTTACACTTTACTATTTGAGAGCAAGAAGGCACCTTTTTGTTGGTAGGTATAACAATATTGTTACTGTCTTCTGTTGTCTTACTAACTAGTTTAAATTAACATCCAGAGTGAGCCCCAAGACTCCCAAGCCATCACCAGGCAATGATATCCGACTACTTGTGGACCCCACATTAGGACAAGAATTTGTCAAAGTGACACATGGATCCTCCTTCGTACAATCATTGTAAATAGTTATAGCATTAGTGCTACAGTTATTTCGGGTGACCACCTGTACATTAGAATTATTACTAATAATTGCGGTGTCAATTATAGTACAAGACTTCGACATACTACTTATGTCTGAGTTTATATAAGCTAATAGCCTCGCTATTTTATGTCTAAACCTAATCTCAACTTATCAATAAAACTGTTGGTGTCAAAAAATATAATTTTGTCACTGTAGTGACTTACTAAGAAATGCATATGCTTATTAAGCATATGTATATAATTGTACTGTCTATTGGATAATCTCTCAAAATATGGAAAAGCACACAAAATAATTTTATTACAATTTATCTTTAAAAGCTCAGAAATACTGTCAGTGATAACTTCTTTTTTGACCTGTGAACTATTACCTACAAATACAGTAATGTTGGTATTGGAATCATGTTGATTTCTTGTAATTGATGTCATTATTTCTTTGAAGGATGTCCCAGGTAAACAATAGTTTTGAGTATTAAAACTAAAGTTGTCACTTCCTAATTTACCTAAACCTCTTACTATAGTCTGAAAACATAACTGACTGATAACATACTTGACTACTACAAGAGGAAACACTACTAGCTGCTGACTGTATTGCTTGAGATAATTCTTGCACAATATCAGGTATATCTTGGTTGGGGTTACAGTTTAGAGCATTCACAACTTGGGACGGGTCCTCCGTTGCCTCAGGGTGGAGAGCATGAGAGCATCCACCCGCAAAAAAAAAAAGGCTGGAGAGCATCAAGGTTGGATCCCCTCTGACAGGTACACTGAGTGTTGCTGAGAGTCAGCGAGTCCACTCTGTCTACCAACTCGTTTGTAGCAAGGATGTGTTCCTTGATTTGGTGGTGAGAGCATACATATTTATTATAAAAGGATTTTAGTGAGTCATCACGAACTTGAATTTCAGTTTGTAAGCGTTGAGTGTCTATTTCATAAATATTTACACTATCTTCTAATTTAATTTGATAGTTCTTCAACTTATTCATAATTCATAAGAGTAACACGTTCTTTCCTTAGTTGACTAGTTTTGGAATAATGGTTTTGCTGTTTCTTAAATTTATTACATTTTTTAATGATTTTATTCAGTCTTGCATATTTTTTTATTTTATTTTGACTCATTTGTGACTATAGTTATGTTTCAGTACCTAAGGAAACCTCTGTTAGGTTTATTGTTGTTATGGAATGTGGGTTACAGCTTTTATTTAACAATTCATTAAATAAATGGTCAGTTTCTTAGATCTGAGAATGTTCCTTATCCTTCTGTATTTTTAGGATTTGAACATTCGCGTGGATAATTCATCCTCTAGGTCCCTAATCTTACACAAAGCCTTCTCGTATAGATTACTGCAGTTGTTGAAGCCATCTGTGACAACCCTTAGTTGATCCCGTTCATCGACAACATTGAGGTACATAAGATGTGAGTCTACTAGCTCCTGTTCTAAGCTTGTGTTTTTGTGTATGACTTTCTGTACCTGCCTCTCACTCAATTGTGTATGACTTTCTGAACCTCCCTCTCACTCAATTGTGTATGACTTTCTGAACCTCCCTCTCACTCAATTGTGTATGACTTTCTGAACCTCCCTCTCACTCAATTGTGTATGACTTTCTGAACCTCCCTCTCACTCAATTGTGTATGACTTTCTGTACCTCCCTCTCACTCAATTGTGTATGACTTTCTGAATCTCCCTCTCACTCAATTGTGTATGACTTTCTGTACCTCCCTCTCACTCAATTGTGTAGGACTTTCTGAACCTCCCTCTCACTCAATTGTGTATGACTTTCTGAACCTCCCTCATACTCAATTGCTAGCAATACAGAGACTTAAGATAAGAATGTGGAATTTGAAAAACAAAACTATGTAGGTAACGCTTACTCCTGGGACCACCAGAATGAAAGACGAGTAAAAACGAATAAGCGCAACTCTGTTCTTCAGAAAGGTCAGATGCATAGTGCGTAGTACTCGCAACAGACGTGTGTAATGTGATGACAAACGAAGACGGATGTATGAACGTAAACGAAGAGAAGGGAATATGTAAGGATCGTAGCAGGTGACGTTCTGTGGTTTCGGCCTACCCCCGTGGAAAAAAGGCGCTAGTTCATGTATGTATATATAGTAGTTTTATACAGACTTGCGAAGTCAACGCAAAATCTAATTAAGTCACCCCTTTAATCTTTAAAAATAAAAATCAACATTGTCAGCAAATTGAAACTGGTAAGAATAACAATTCGCACTGACGGCCCCGGCTTTCGTTAAGAGGGTGAGTCCGCAGATTGTCGCGTTTGTTCACGGATTAATGTCGCGGACTCGCGTCAACTTTCGCCTTCGACATGCTTAGGGTTGACAGAGTCCTAGGAAAAAGTCACGCTTGAAGTGAATTCAATGCACTTAATTTCAGGTAGGTCAGGTGAAATTCATACGAGATGAATTTAGATTGTTGAATCATTGAAGCTTTACTTTTCGTTGAAAGAACAGGCGCACAGGTCGCCATCAATATTTAAACAAAAGCAATACCCTAAAAGGAGGATGCTTACTTTTAAATAAAACTGTCCTGGACGTATGTTAAACCAAAAAACATTAACAAAACCTGGTCCAACCGGACGTATTCATTTTAGACCGGACGATCCGGTTAAAAACCAACCCGTTAGCCGGACGCTAGGACAACCCTACACCCGCTTCAACGCATCCTGACTGATCGACAAAGAAAACTCAACTTCATTCCTTTCCAATAGCGTCGATTCTTGCTGAGCAGGAGCATCTAGTGTTTAGGCGTCATTAGCGAAATGTCAAGCTGTCGCTACTCCTGAAGACTGTGAGGAGATTGATTATGAAAATAGACATAAATAAATATGGTTTGTCACGACAAGTGGAACTTTTATGAATGGGCTGTCAGATTTGTTTGGTCACGTTTAAATTGTAAGCTTAGGGATAATACCCTTAATTCGTATTGTAATCTTTATGTAAGGTATTATAGTGATTCATTGGATGGTTGGCTGTAAGGTCAAGGTATCAATTTATTTACAGTTGTTTGATGTTGGAAATTCTCAGATTAATAATGTAGTGGTGATTCATTTTTATTGATTTCGAAGGAAGGATTTAGAATGCTAAATGTGGACCAAGCTTTTCTTTGTTGTGCTTGTATACTCTGTAATGGCAGACTTACCTTAGTTACCCTATTAAACACCATGACAGCCAATCACACCCCGTCTCAATCATATCAACTTCATCCCGAGATGAGATTTCAATTATGTTCAAACATTCTCAGTGAAACAGATACCAGGGCTCCATAAACATGTCAGGGGCTGTGCGAGCCGACGTAGAACAGCCGGGTGATTTATTACTTACTTTTTACAAGTCCGGAATAATGTACGAGTATCTTTGCTTCTTACTCCGATTTGTAGTTTGCGCTGTGGGGAAAAGTTTTGCGAACTGCTGTAGCTAGAAATAAGAACAATACTTTGTGAAATAAAAATAGTTTTGTGTAGCAATGGATAAGTTTTGAGATGACAGAACAACGGCTGTTGTCATAATTGACATGATTTCGAACCCCAACTGAGCCGCTGTGCGTCTTGTAACAGCATCGTATTGCGTCGTGCGTCGTGCACGAATGGACAGATCGGAAATATAGTACGTAGAAAGCTTTACACAAATATGAAAGTAGGCGTAGAGGTACCTATGCTTATCGACAAGACATGTCTGACATATGAGACTGGCAGCTTACATGTGCCATTTCAAGCACATAGGGATCTATGTAGTTTGCTATTGATTAAACATTGTAACAAAAAGAATATATTCGGCAAGTTCTTGAGTAAATAAACCAAACGTATTTTTGACACGTTCACTTGAGTAAAAAGATTTATCACAACATAACTTCGTAAGGGAACGTATGCAACATATTTTAAATAGGAAACGAGATGTTGCTTGCTAAATTGCCTCTAAACTTCCATGCAATGTGCCCCGAGAGGTTACCTACAATTTATTTCCATGCATTTTTATTAAGCTTAAAAATTTAAACATAAAGGTATGTTTAGAAATGCTGCAGCTATAAAACCGCGATGTAAGTACCTCTGGTATATGCAGTTACTGGATATATGTCTCGTGTGTAGATATGGTGGCAAACAATTAATTTAAAAAAAAATTACCACATAGTAGATATATAGTGCCAATATTGGAACGGGATTGGAAGCATCTCGTTTTTCTCGGAGGGTCATGTTGTGTATCACTATCCGACACTTTTCAATATCATAACATGACACCTGTTTTCCCCGAACGGTTATGTAGAGGTGTACCTGTAGTACACCCACGTTGCACCAGTATGTTTAAGTCCCATGCAATAGGGGAGGAGCCTATTGCAATGTGCTCTACATAATGTAAGTAGGTACCATTTTGTATAAAACTAACCGTTTTGAATCTTGTTAACATCCGCCCACTTACGTCACCGTCTTATGTCTCGTCTGAACGGGCGCAATACTTGCGTGGGCTGCGTGGCTTCGTCGGGCTGCGGGAAACTGTCAGCCTTTCGGGGTTATCAGATCGGTCGCGGAACCGTAACCCGGTGTATAATTAACGCTGTCAAACTTTGTTACCAACTCTACTATATTTAAGGCTCAACTCACAAAACACCTAAACGACCTTTTGTTAACCACCCGTTTCTCTGTCACCTAAAACCAAACCTTATCGCGGCCTCTTTTCAAAAAAAATACCGACGGAATGAATTTTTAAACGCGGCCAATATTTAACGAGGTGATTGTTGTGTGCAATGCCGCGGTAATCGAGATTAAAAATACAGCCTGTTTTTCAATATTTTCAGCAGTTAATGCTTGTTCGAACAATTCGATTATTTCATAACGCATGATTTCGTACTGGGGATATAAAACGTGGAACAAGATGCAGCTGATATTTTCCCACGCTGCTGAGCGAAGGCAAACGTTTGTTATCATTTCGACGATAAAATGTTTACGGCTGATACATTTTGCTGGCATCTTACATTATGGGATGTGTACTCACTGGAGCGAGGATGACCTATTATTATATGCTCGTCGTTTTCTAATAATCTTAAGCTTCTTTTGGAGTTGTATGTTTGTCAAAGATGCTGGAAGTTTGCATGCTGCAGCGCTGCAAACTATTCAAACTGAAACAGGCTCGACTGTCTGTTAATCAACTATTTTCTACATAACAGGCGGATCCTGGTACCAGGATTCCATGACGAAGTGGCGATAGAAAAATAATATCCCGAACGACTTACAAATAACTTTGTTTCGTCCAATCCTAACAAGTCTTTAGTGTATTGAGCGGTGATCAGCGTCAATGGTAGGTCGTTTCATTACTCTCGGTGAACAGCACATTAACTCGGCGATCAGGGAGGTAACTAATGTAAATTTATACGCTGCCCGGCCGTAAGTAACGTCGATATCTCCATCGACCTCCGTTTATCGGCCGCTTTGGAATTCCCAAGCTGAAGGTACGACATTATAACTAGCTGGCTGCACGAGGAAAATGTGGCTTGAGCTGTCGTTAACTTATTTAATAAGCTTCGAGGAAAAGTAATTGTTTCTTTTAAGTTTAATATTTAGCAAGATGAGACCTGAAGGCCAATTCCCGTAATTTAAAACGTTCAAAATCTAGTCGCAGTCTCATCTCGGCAACAAACAAATTCCAAAAACTTGTCAAATTGTAGGGAAATTAGAGGTATTTTTGACAGATTGAGACTGAGATCAGACTGTGAACGTTGTTAAAATTACGAGAATTGTCCCTTTGATAGTCGGTGCTTTTTTTTTTTTTTTCCGGATGGGAAATCATCAAATGACCCCTCCCGCTCTGGGTGGAGCGGAAGGGAGTGTCAGACTCTTACTGACTAAAACCCACCCATGTTCCTTCCTTCGCCCTTTATGTTCCGGGGTAGCCCTTTATGTTCCGGGGTAACCCTTTCGGACAATCCCGCTGCCCCGGCAGGCTTCGGCCCTGAGGGGCCCCTCGTTATGCTGACATCTCTTTGAGGCGCGCGTGGAACACTTACGCGCCGTCCGGCACGGGCCTGGTCTTGATCGGGCGGTGAGCTACCCATTGCTCTCCGCCCGCAGGCCCGCGCCTACGGTGGCCGGTAGTCGTCACTCGACTCCCGACGCCCGGGGCGTATCCTGCGGCGGCTGGGACGGGAGGCTCTCTCCCTCATCCGTCCCGCCACCTCCTTCGCTAGCATGACTGCTTCGCAGAAGGAGGCGACTGCCTCCCACTCCCTCTCGCTCCGGACCATGGCTTGCACCAGGGCCGGGCGCGAGAGGCCGCCGCCGCTGCCGATCGCCTCTACGAGGAAACGGCGGTGCTCCGCCCAAGCGGGGCCGACCTCCACCGTGTGCTCCACCGTGTCCTCTGGGCGATCCTGGCAATGGTGACACCCGGGCGTTTCCTCCCGCCTGATGATGTGCAGGAACCTCCCGAAACTTCCGTGTCCGGTGAGGACCTGCGTCAGGCGGTAGGTGAGGGCGCCGTGGCGCCTCTCTAGCCACTCCTCAAAGAGGGGTCTTATCGCCGCTATCGCGGCGTGCCCTGAGCTGGGTTGCGACAGTCGCTCTTTCTGATAGTCGGTGCTTTACTTGGGCCTCCACTCTATTCAGTTCCGGCTTCATTAACTCACCGTGGTAATGAATGCCTTTATAAGTTATAGGGTTTCCTTTATTAAAGAGCAACATTCACTGAATAAGTATATTTTTGTTGTAAAAGTTTTCCAAGTAGAACCGCAGCTCAAATTCCCAAAGAAAAACGTCTTCAGATGTTTTTGTTGAAGGTTTAATCTCGACCGGAGACGTTACGACTTCTTGAGGTTTTCGATCTTTACATGAATTATTTTCAGACCTCAATATGTTACGCAAATAAAATTGTTTCCCAATTCACCTATTTAGACTGGAAGCCGACACAAACTCTGGTGAGAAAATAGTAGAAAAACTAGTAGGATAGTAGAATATGTAGTTGAGGGCGCGTACACATGAAGTGACAAATGTACCGTCTAAATGACGTGATTGAGGCTCGCGTATTTGGCCTATTATCGACTACGCAGTATTGCGCCCGCCGTCTGGAGCACAACTTTAATTACATACGACCTGACTCTAATGTGAATACCGTGATTGTAAGTTCACTCCGGAGCAGCCAGAGAACCGACTCGTAAATTATTCACACAGTGGAGGAGTATGAATCTCGTAATTATTCACACAGTCGCACGATGTGCTTTGAGCAATGCGTCGCGGTGGCGTAAACGTGTCGTTTGGGTGTACTCAAGTAAGGCGGTACAGTCGCAGAGAGCGCTCGCGATGTTTGTCTTCACTGTTTGTTCGACTTCATATCATTATAAGCAGTTCCACGTCGAAGTCAGGGCCAAGTTTTTGATACTCCACCATATTTCACGTTAACGTAGCCGTAAAATATCATATAAAGTATGTAAAATACTGGTATTCAGCTGAATCCGGTTAGACTGGAAGCCGACCCCAACATAGTTGGGAAAAGGCTAGGCAGATGATGATGATGTAGCCGTAAAATATCTCATACCATTTTATTTGAAATATTTCCTGTAATTTTTCAGGGACAGGAAATTAGTCTTAATTAGATTAGTCGAAGCGGCGCTACCATTTTTCATTACTTTCTCCTTATTGAAAGGAAAAGTAATATTTATTTTATGTAAAAAAATTACAATTTATTTTTTAAAGATAGTTTATTGGAATCTGTCAGTTGTTCGTTAACCGTTCGGACAGTTGCTAAACTCGCCTCACGTAGGGTTGTGTTATCGATACTCAATATTATTCGATTACGTCCTCATATTTAACTAGTTGTATACAGTTTCACAACATTATTTGCTGACAGCGCTTAATATAGTTTTGCACCAGTTTTACACATGTTTTTAGTATTTTATTTACATACTTTAATAAATATCGATAAAACGTTCTTCATTGAACGGTGATTATTTTTGTATGCATTTTGAAAATATTGGTGCATAATTTATAAAAATCTCGCTAATCACTTAGAGCTAACTAAATGGTAGCTCTTAATCAATGCTTAACTTTTCTTTATTCATAAACGCTAGTTAGCAGGTGATTAGTAGCGAAACGAAATAGAGGTGAAATTATGCGTTCGGCTCAGATTATAATCAAAATAGTTGACTAAATAACGGAATTTTTAGAATAACTACGATTTTTTATCTGTCGTGACTTTGGCAGATAAAAGTCGGAAAGAATAATGACCATTTTTCACATGACTATGTATAGTAATGAAATAAATGTTAAAATTTAGCTAATTGGATTATGTATCAAATACACTTATAACAATTTTAAAAGAAACGCAGGAAAAAAATATTTTTAAGTTTTTCTATAAGCTTATTTTACGTATGGTACACATATTACCATGTTTTGAACGCATCTCAATTACCTTTTTCTACGACGTTCCATTTTACGCACTACTACTTGACTTTATTCATCTCTGTTTCCGAGTTTTATACATTATTTTACGTTTTATTCAATCAATATGTATTTCTTTATTAGTCCGTGTATAATACAGATTCATTGAAAATAAAATATTGATTAAATAAATTAATCATTCAGTATGTAATTGAGTTCGGTGACTGAAACGGTTTTTTTTGACATTTGACAGTTCTACGATTGAAATTGGCGGGCGCAGTCCTTCGTTGGTGCGTTTGCGTCTCGTTATGTACTGTGCCATTATGTGTGTGTTATTTCTTTTTACGACCCTATTTGCTGCACCCTGGACCTCGATATCTTCCTCATCTGACGACCTTTGCTTTCCATATTCCACCAGTAATCGTAAGTATTTATTTTTATACGGCAAATCCTAACCTAAAAAGTAACATTATTATTTTTCGGACTTCGTAGCGTTTAAATCGTAAAAATGACTATGAGACATTAGTTTCTAAACTTACAGGTAGTCTGTCTACTATACCTTATAACTATACATAAACTTTTATTGTCAGGTTTTGAAATGTATGGACAGTGGTCATTCTTCTTTTTGTGACTGACGAGCTTCTTCACGTACTCATTTTCTTCAAACCTAAGCACCTACTGAGCCACCTCATTTATTTATTTATAAATACTTTATTGTACACAACAAAAAAATACATAGCATAAAAATACATTAAACACTACAAAATATACAATGGGCGGCCTTATCGCATTACTGCGATCTCTTCCAGGCAACCATAGAATGGACAGTGATTTTCCTGGACAACAAAACAATTCTTATTTCTCATTGAGCTTGCCCTATAAATCCTTTCATCATACATATATATACTCGGAATGAAGAATATGTAATAGTTAATCATTCTCGTAGCGGACTTAAACGAGTTTTGTCTTCCTTCTTCTACTTCCCTCCGGCGATTCAAAATTATTTAACTCGTCTACGTCGTTTTGGAAATCCAGTAAAAGATTGTCGAAATCCACATTTACGCACTACTCGATACTATGAACAAAATAACCTCGAAGTGCCTCTTAGCATCCTCTTAACAGTGGTCCGGTGGTGTTTTATTTTGACAGCTACTAATCAATAGCTTAGCATCCTCTTAGCGCTAAATAGCTATTATGAATAAGAATTTTTCTAATCAGTTGCTTAGAAATTGATTAAAGTAAAAAAAAAAAAAAAATTGTTTTATTTCCTTCAATTGTACAAAAACACCTATAACAGCACTATGCAGCTTTACAACTAGGGAAACAGAGTGTTTTCGATGAGCTCTGGCACCCAATGTAAGATTTAACTTGTGTTTAGGGTGCCAGCGTCCTCGCCTAAGATTTCAACATGTAGCAGTAGTTGTAAGACGAGCACAGTACGTCATCAATAACATTTTCAATAGTTAATTATCATAAAGTTATAAGCTAATATTGTGTCCTATTTATGTGGCTGTGTATGTGTGTGTGAGGGGGAGATAAATATGGTGAAAACTTGTATTAATGTAAGACTGTTTTAAAAAATGACTATGAATATATTACTTTAATAACTATATTAAGCGAACGATATCTGTAGTAAATCTTCAGTCTTGTTATAGTTCAATGTCAAGAGCCATTTCGTGACCTTGGTTTTGCATTCATTTAGACACATGGGAGCAATGGAGCAGAGTTTATTAATTTTGTTATATAAATGGTTTGACAGTATATCAAAATGACGGTGAGCAAGGGCCGTTCTACATCCGTGAGTTGAACATACTTCGAAGTGTCTACGTTTTTTAGTAGCATTCGGATCGTAAACCACAAAGTACTATAAATAAGACTGAAAATGTTACCCATACGGCAAACGATACATTTCCCGGTTATAAGTTGTCGCACTTGACACGAATAGTACCAGGCTCTCATAACTGACATACACGTCAAACACTGCATCGACACAGCGGCGTGGCGCGTGGCGCGTGGCGCTTGGTTGCGGACGTCGACACCTCCTGTTTAAATAATACACTTGTTACAGCCGCGCTTTTGTTCACACACTGCTCTAACTCTGTTTGCACGCGACTGGGAAACGTGCTGCGCTCGCTTTTCACTTTACAATAAATAGGAAAAACTAAAAACACGAAATTAGAGTAATGGTTAGTATTTTAATTATATTTACCTCCGCTCTTCGAAAACAGCAATATCCTATATATTATGGCACCTGATTGTATGAGCGTTTCTGGGGGTTCCATACCCAAAGGGTGCCTATTACTTTACTTCCGCTGTCTGTCCGTCTGTCCGTACGTCTTGTCTGTCAGCGGGTTGTATCTCATGAACCGTGATTGGTAGATAGTTGAACAAATAATAACAATAAAACTAAGTTTAAACTTAAAGGCAGTCTCCATACAAGAAACGTGTTTTTTCGATGTTTTTCGCCTTGTGGTTACGGCACCCAGTGTGTGCTAGTCCGACTCGCACTTAGCCGGCTTTTTTATAGAAAATAAGTTCTAAAGAGTTTTATAAAAAGTCACCAATCATTAGACTAGGCCAAGGAATCGTGTATAGTAGACTCTAGGCTCTATTGTCCAAAACATTTTGTGAAATAAAGTGCAAACAGCGAAAAAATGCAATCAATGTAATTAAATAGAAAACTAGTTTCATTCCAGACACTATTGTTCTGTGCTCAACACTACTTTGTTTACTTGCGAAAAGAAATCGCGCGGCGGCGGCACTCGCTTTTAATCTACGCATTAGCTTTTGACTTACAAAGAACTTTGCTAGTAAAGCTTTATTTAGCGTAACGCAAAGTTTTATCTAAAGGTATCCCTTTTCGTTAGATAAAAGTAAATAGACTAATAAAACTACAATCAGTCTCGTACTGTTGAAAAGCCTGGAAAATATATGATCTGAATTATACTGTAATTTTTTATCCTCCGACCTCTATAAAATAGTAGTGTCCCACTTATATAGCTTTCGTATTGTCATTGATTTTACGGCGTTCAGGAACTGTAACTACCGTAGAGTAAAAATGCCTTACTGGCGAACGCAGCCATCGGCACGTCCCTAATAAACTGCATGGAGTATTAAGTTTTTTTATTAGTGGCGCATCGACACGAACCGCGTTTTTAATTAGAGGAAAAATCAATACAATGTGAGGCGGGCGGCGGGCGTTTTCACACAAATAAGGAAAGTTTCGGTGTAATTTAAACCGGGCCACGTGTTTGAATCTCGTTACCCCAAACTCATGATAAAGGCATCAATTTGCGAGACTTTGCTAAAAACTCGCCAACTTTTAGGCGTGTGCCGCCATGACGTCATAGGCACGACCGTGGCGGGGTCGCCAGACATTCACGCCTACAAATTAGATGGAAACCTATGAATAACATTCGGATGGGGCAGTGCTAACTTGCGGAACTTTATCAATGTTACTAATATGACTATCGGGAGAGAATACAAAAGAACAACATGTTACCAAAATAGCGAAAAAGTTAGTTTCACAAAATGCGATGCTTGATGGTAACTGTCTTATGTTTCTTTCAACGCTAGACGTCGCTTGCATTATAATTTAAATGAATATGTATGAACGCACACACACATTCAGAAAGTAAAGAGAAGCTGTAAATTTGAAATGTTACCGTGATATTATATAGCAGAGTGAAGCTGTAAATTCTCATAATTTACAGCTTCACTCGATAATGAAAGAGGCTACACTGAGTTTAACTCTGGCTTTCAATTTATAAGGATGTTACATAAAGTAAGAGGCTGTTGATAATGATACATATAGTGCTCTCTTTGCAATTTTCATGTTTCTGAAATAAGACGACACGAGAGATATACACTTTTTATTGTAAAACCATTATAAATCAAGATTACAGACAGCGCAATTATTTAAAATCATTTAAGAATTCCTCGATTCACGAATATCATTAAATATTTTATCTCCACACAAAATAACTCATCTTCCACGAATTAAACATCGTTCGCTTTCTACAACATTAATGACGTTCAGTTTAATCAGACAATGCGAGCGTGGGAGGCGCGGGGATGGCATTCAATAACTAGCAGCCATCTTAACATTTCATGACGTCACGTGACACCACGCCAAATGCCGCTGAAATATTATTCCAGTAGCGAGTATGCCTTATAACTTTATTCAACTGTACGCCTTGTAAATGATATTTCTCTAATGAGTTACATAATAACTCGAAGTACGTTTCATATAAATGGGTTGGTGAATATTTGATACGAGGGTAGGGCTTTAATGACAGCTCATCCTCTAGCATAGTAACTAATTACCCTTCCTTCTCCTAGTTTGTCAGCCATTATAACGGAAATGATATGCAAGTAAACCCACTTTGATCTTCAATTATTCCGACATTAGCTCATACGCATCTAATGACTTAATTCGCTTATATACCCATCCACTTGGCTTGAACACTCACCTCGGCATATTGTTCTGTAGTTAGGTTCATGTACATCACTGTACGTCTATCCTAATTCCCGCCAGATTGCATTTTCCGCTCGACGGGCGCTACGTCGCTACGTCGCTCGCCTCCACGTCAATGTGCTACGACGGGCTTATCCTACGACGCTACGACGCTACGGATGTACTGAACCTCACGTCATGTATCAACGATGCACATGTATGCAATTACATGACATTACTACCGACATATAGAGGCTATTATAGCGTGTACGATCTTAACGTGCATTATACAATTGAATGCGTTAGTGGAAGTTGTGTGCTACGCCGTAGCAATGACTTAGCATCGTCTACGGACGGTATAACTTTAATGCTAGTGTCGGGTTTGTTTTGAATTATAGTTGTACTGTATTAATGCAGGTCTGCTGTTTCAATACGTGGGTACTTGCTACTAAAAGGCACTGCATTTAGAAAATACTCACCGACTTTCATGTCTATACATGAAAGTTGTGATTTTGTGTCTGTGCGGAATTGTTATTATGTAGTTTGGAACTGAGTAGAAAACTAAAAAATGGTTTTTACTTTTCAGAAAGTCTCCCGTCACGTAACTTAAAACAAATAACAGAAGTCTTATTTTAGTTGGCTTTCAAAAGAATATGATTAATGATGAAAGTTTCAGAGCGCCCGCTACAAATGTTTGAGTTTTTCATCGCAAAAACTTGTTCTATTGTTGAGCTATCTGTATTTTTATGTGAGCTTAGATGGTTAGGTTTTAGAAGACGGTTTTATCTCGTCGGAGGGTTATTAATTGTCGCTTTTGTTTTGTTTAACCGGAGGCGAGAGGCCGGAATACTTAGCGACGCGCAAGTTTCAATTCTATACAATAGGGGCTTGTTTAGTTGTGGCACTTAGCACGGGAGGAAGCGGTCGAAAATAATTTAAAAAAAGTATAAATTGAAGTGTATAGAAATAGGTATCGTCATTTTACTTTTATTAATTGTAGCAGGATATTAGAAACAGTTTAGCAACGTACATTTTGCTAGTAATTTAATAAAGAACAGGTTTTTTAAAGTTTATAATAAAATCTACAACGTGAAATAAAAAATGCAAGCAATTAGTAAACGAGTTGGTTGTTGATATTATCTTAATCTGACTGCTTCACCTTGGCCCAGTTTTTTCTGGTGTATTGGTTTCTCGGGGCGGCACTCGAGTAGGGGGAGAATGCGGGCCGCGTTAACAGATTAGGTGCATAAATCATTTATACGAATGCAGCTTTGTAAATATAGATACTAGGGAGATGTAACCCGCTATTGCGACGCAATTCGTGACTCAGCCTTATGTGTGTTCCAAAAGTATCCGATAGAAGTGTAAACAAACTCTGTTCGTGTTCAATTTGTACGCAATCACTCACTAAAGAGTATGTGACGAAAAGATTTATCTGTATTTAGGTTTCTTAGAAGAAGTTGACTTATTCCAAAAGTTATTGTTGCCTAACATTATTAAATTGTAATTGAAAAATCATCACGACGAAAATAGAGGTTATATATATTTTTTTATATTTTATTTTAAAAGGAAGGGAGGATTTGTTTAAAAGGAATATGTAAGCATTGCAGCGTAGCACGTGGCGTTCTGTAGTTTCTGCGGGGTATGGCAAACTACAAGAATGAAGACGTGAAGTTTATGTTTTGTTTTGATTACATTTTTATCAGATACTTTCGGAAAAGACCATAGTCATTGCTGTACACTGTTCCAGGACGTCATGATCGTTGAGAGGCTACAGTAGTAAAAGTGTACTTACTCAAAATGAAACATTATTGTTAAAATAATGTAAGATCACGTGGATTAAGTTAACATTTGGATGGAGAATTGTAATAAAACTAACCAATAATGTTAAGAAATGTTGTAGTTTACTTACGTGAATTATGTACCAAGGGTTCTGCTAACTGTTGACGAAATGTTGAGAAGATAAATAGTAACCTACGTATTGACTGAGTACACAGAGAATGATATCTGTATATAATATATTGTGGAAATGATTACGATAGGTCCCCGAGGGAATAAGCCTAAATTAGGCAATCAAGTCCCCGTCATTTGCGGTGAATAGCGTTGCTTTGCCGGTGCATTACACCATGTAGCTTTCTAATTATTGTCAATTAGTATGCCGAATGTCTGTAACGGGCGAGAGTAAATTACTATTGGTTGTAATATTGCTTAATTACAATAATCTAATCAAAATCTAACCCTAATATTGATTCTTTATTAATATTTACGACTAAATTTAGTTTCTAAATATATGCCTTATTGGTTGGACATCTCTCCGTCACGTTGGTAATCTGTCAACGTCCAAAATACTATTGTGAACATTGGCCCGTACTTTGTACCACACCCGATTTGTCCACTAGCCATTAATAAGGCTTTGAACAAACTTACGTCGTTGCCATCTCTGCGAACTCATTCTGCTATTTTTAAACGAACATTACCGACCTCCGCCGAACTCGCACGAACAGCATGCACACTTTTATGACATTAGTTTTACTTCAAACGTGCAATAGCTATTGTAGAATACTTGCAACGGTTTCCGTAAGGTTCGATCAATTGTAACCGCGCTCGTTGTGGTAAGTGGTCGGTATAAAACATTCGCTACTAAGCCATTCAGTCGTTAGAACTCACTGGAGACCTTTAATGTGCTTTGTTTTTCCATTTACTGAGGAAAATTGCTTCGGAATTCTGTCGGCGAACGAACAGTACAGTAAAAGTATCTACGATGCTTATTTCATCTGAGAGTTCTTACAAAGGTTTACTGTTATCTTACCGGCTTTCTTTTTTCAATTTGGAACATCTTAAGAAAGTATTGGAATAATTTACCAAATTGTAAATCTCAATAACATATTGGCTACCGCTTACCATCTGAGCCCTTTTCCATTTGTAGACACGAGAGAAACAAGAACTAAATTCGAGCACGAATATTTAATTCTTTTACTGGAAATTTTGTGAATAAAATATAGGTATGCATTGAGTATCTTTTGCCCTAATTAAATAAATAATCCCAACCAGAGAATGGAAATCTTTCAGATAAAACTAACCGACCATCGTGGTCTTATAAAACTACTACAAACGCCACCATACGTCCTTGCAATACTTAGATGAATAAATATTACGTTTCACAATCTATCTATTCTTATTGCACATGCATTAATCCCATTGTTCCGTTCCTAATTCGCTCTCGAAATTGGGTGTGTTTTGACGTTAGTCAAAATAAAACGCAGCAAACAAAAATTACACAGCTCCAATTTCCATATACAAGCCCATGTTTATTTGATTCGTTCCGCGACAGAACTAGATGGCAGCCCCCGTCCATTTGTTGTTTTAATTCTGAACACACATAGCTGACATAAAACTATCCAGTTTCCAAATTACTAGAGAAAATTGAGTTTGTGTTCAGCTGAAAAATATGAATTTAAAGTATTTGTAAGTGTGAGGTTTTCATGTTTTTGCGTTTTGTACGTAATCTGAGCCGTTATCCGTGAACTTATTACACGACGAGGTGCCTAATTGGCCAGTGGAACGCATAATATCAGATTGCTGTATTATTGAGAATTATTACCATAATCAATAGACGTATTAATCAGTGATGACAGTGGCAATGCTAATACTGCACATCTACACTTACTAACTTGCCTTGTAAGGCTTCCATGAAGTTGGAGGAACGGAGGTAGATTTATTTTCAGGATAATTAAACAAGCGCACGTTTACTACGATTAAATAGCTGTTCGTTGCATCGCTTAAACTTGTAGTTACGTGTATAGTAGACCTTACGCAGCCATTTTGATCTTACGATTGTTGATAAATGTTGGCTATCTTTTACCTGGCGTGATTGATCCCGGCTTTTGCCAGCCGCCATCCGGTGATCCGGATTAATCTTCTCTCCTTTGTCCGGTGGACTCTTCCGCTCGCGTTCTTCCTCACTGTCCCTCGATATATTCAGTTTAGGTTGGCTAACTTCAGGTCAGATTTCATTTATTGTAAGAGTGACTAAAAACCTTCGATTGTATATTTTAGAATGAATTTAGGGCATGTGTAAATACATCTGTTCTGTGCTTTTTAAACTTTCTAAATTGATACCAAAGAAAAACCTACTGCTGAATATAGGGGCTCGTTAGGTTATCGTGTCGTATTGAATCAAAATCACTTCCATCCTTTTGAAGGCTCTTCGACAGCTAAATGTCAGCACATATTTTCTCTTTATCTTTCACGAGGCGTAACCTTTTTTATTTAGCATAGGTGAATAATGATGCATCGATATCTGGAACTCTAATTTTAGAATTCAACCCGTTCGTATTAGGCACACAGAACTGTATGACCTATGTAGCCTGGCGTGGAACACAACGTCGAGCCGTTTTTACGTGATGGATGACGTCACGGCCTGATGCCAAATAAATAACGTATGAGCTGAATTGAGAGAGCCCTGGCGCGGGTGAAACACCGATTTATTTCGCATCGACGCACAACTGCTCATATTAACTCTGGGCTGATGTTGACTGATGTGTTGTGCGCGGGTACGTGTATCACAAGACGTACACTACGTATTGATTGGATAATGTAGTTGCGTGTACTTTGACAGAGGCCTGTTCTAAACAGCGCCCTAAGAAACTTGCTTTGCATTCTACTTCTCAGTATGGTTGGCTTATATGTTGGGCAAAAGACCAATGAGTCTTAAAGTATTTCTTATTACGATGTCTGGACAAACTTTTTGCTTTGTTACTGTAAGACAACTTTTGTTTAATAAATGTTTAACGTTTTGGCGCTTTGTCTGTGTAGGTATTATTGTAACCGGAAATTTTATTTGAACAGTGAGCTCAATGCTGAAGACCTATTTAATTTCAACATCGTTTGAGTACTGCTTCCGCTATAAACAATAGAAAATTTAAGCTAGCAATTAGTTCAAATTGCAAAGTTTTAATATGTCTTTACAGTAGAACGGTGCCATAATTGATCGGGGCTTTTCGGATAAAGACCGAGCATTTATACCCACCCTTTGTAACTTCATCAATATTTCATTAGGGAGCCAATAACCTGGCGATGTGCTCGTGTTTTTGTACTCTTTTCTCTTCTTCCCTTCAATTCTCTTTGATAAAAGCTGTGGCTTTGCACCCTACTCCTTATTAAACTCCATTTTAATTTACTTAAGACATTTTCTTTCTGCTTTAAGAACAGATTAGCGAGTAGTGTATATTTTAAAACTGACTTCGCCTCGAGTGTACTTTAGCTATTCATTTTTATTCATAAGACTGAATATTTCATTTTCTTTTAAATACAGAGTTTTCAGATGATTTAATAGTGAGCTTATCTTTTACATTAAACTCAGCGAATTTAAAGAAGCATGCTAGCTGGGGAATCCGTAGATACTCTCAATCATTTCATATAAAAGATTCGCGACGCAAAAAATAGTTCACATTTTTAACAAGAAACCTTAAAAAAAATATTAAATGTAGCGTGTTACTCACGGGAGAGAGCGATCAAGAGAGTGACGCGGCAAGCCGTGACACGTAATAAATTGAACAAGCCTGCAAATGACGTTTATGTGGCCCTATTTACATCCTTCTGTGTATAAAGGTCAGACCTCGGCGAAATTCTGACAAATGCCCATGGGATTGATTGCAGATCTATTGGAAAAGGTAAACGAATGAATGGAACGGCAAATGGTGGAAGTGGTCACGTTCCGTGCACGAGACCACGGCTAAACTGTTTATATTGTCCTAGTAGTCGAGTTGTAAAGATCGTAATGGAAAGCTATACGCGTTTAACGAGACCGCTTTTGTGGAGCAAAAAACTATAATGTGATTAAAATTATTTTGATTAGATGAGAATTATAAAATTTCAAGTCTTATTTGCCGTCTGAATATATTCTGGTAGGATTTTCTACTACTTAATTAATAAACCTAATCGGCAGGTATACTTCCAATGAGTTTTTGCGAAGCATTCCGTTTAAACAATTACAGTAAAGTTAAAATCGAATAAAGCACTTTAATCTGAAAGTTCTCAACTGTAGTCCGTATTATTCTTTTGAAAAGGAAGCGAGAGGAATTGTCTTCTGTTGGTTGGCAATAGGGGTGATTTTGGTTTGTCCCGAGCACTGTTTAACAAGCGATCTTAAGGCCACGGCGATAGCACTCGACGGCAGAACGACTGCTAGTCTTCCAGTTACGTGGGTACACCTGGAGCCATTTAGTGAAATGAATATTTCTCCGCATAATACGCTCGTAAATAATTTTATCACTGGATCCTGCGGCCTGCCTTGCTTTTGATGTTCGTCCGCTCGTGTGTTTGGCAACACTCCAAAATATTTTCCGAACCACTAAACTGATTATCATAACATCACTGCTCGCTAAAATTTTCATTTGACCAAAACAGCCTTTCTGAAACAAAAACATTGTAAAGTAGTCGTTAAAGATAATAACATTCTTAGAGAACCTGAAGGCCAATTCTCGTAATTTAAAACGTTCAAAAATCTAGTCGCAGTCTCATCTCGGCGACAAACAAATGTCAAAATAGAGGGAGATTAGAAGTATTTTTTGACAGATTGAGACTGAGATCAGACTGTGAACGTTCTTAAAATTACGAGAATTGCCCCTCTGAAACGGAACCACAAAACAAGAGCGAGGTTGCTTTACTCAGTGTTGGTTAAAAAGTTACGGCTCATGGCTCGGTCGAGATAATTGTACCGCGCACTAACTACAGCGAAGTTGTTTGGGGCTCGAGACGAAAAAAGATTATCTTGCTGTGCTGGGAATTTTGTATATTCCGAGAAAATGTGATGGTACAGTTGGGAGTACCTACTTCTTGCCACACAACTATGTTATTTTCTAAATTAATTTAGTTATGGTGTATTCGTTGTAAAGTTTAATTTTATTATAACTAGCTTTTGCCCGCGACTTTCACAAGAACGTACTACCGAGTGTTCCGGGCTTTTTACCGGGGTCTTTATAATACAAAACTATTAGTATAAGCTATAAGTATAGCTCCCTGTCGGCATGACAACAATCATCAACAATCATCGTCATATATCAGCCAATTTACACAAAATTTAACGAATTATACACCTTCCTAGTGAGACTCCGTCCATTGGTGAAAACCGTACGAAAATTCGTTCAGTAATTTTTGAGTTTTTCGCGTGCATACATAAAGTTGTTACTTTTTTTTGTGTGTTTCTGTTCCTTTTTATGCGTCATGTTTGCCGCAAATAAATTTTCTTTCTTTCTTTTTATTCTCTTTCAGTCAGACGCCGCAAGAACCCAACAATTAGTAAGGTGTTTGAAAAGTTGATGCTCAATCAAATGTTACGTCACTTTAATAAAAATTACATCTTTCATGAACACCAGTACGGTTTCACCAAAGGGCGCTGTACCACTGACGCCGGTGTTACCCTAATGAAAAACATTTTTAACGCCTGGGAAGAAGCACAAGATGCTATTGGAATCTTTTGATTTAAAAGAGTGTCCATGGAGTTTCTTGCCCGTTCTTCTCCATAGGTACCTACTACGCTTTGGAATGGGCAACTAGCTTCATTTCTCTGACTGACCGACCCCTTGACAATTCAAAAGTGCCTGTAATTGGTTTAATTGAAATAAATACTTTGAGTTTGAGTTTGCGAGCTCTCTAAGGCGTTCGATTGCGTAAACCATGAGACAATATAAATAGAGAAAAAAACTTGAGCGTTTGTAAAATATCTGTATTCGTTTTGTTTTTAACCTTAAAAAGTATGATCACGTCTCCAACTTTCGCAAGATACTCAAGTGGCTCCCCATTCGACTTCGCAGGAACTCGCGGATTTTGTGTGTTATTTAATCTCCTTCACAATCCTAAAACACCATCCTATCTGCGGGAGCGTTTTTCCTACGCCCGCCCTTCAGATGCACCTTGCAGGTCGCATCTTAAAAACCTTCTCAAGTCCCCTCCCCACTCCACCGACTTCTACTCCTACTCTTTCACAGTGCACGCGGTGCGGTTGTGGAATTCACTACCGCCTGACATTAGGGACTGCCAAACTGTTGCAGTTTTTAAAAGAAGAGTAAAAGAACACTATCTGTCCACTTCATCATAGTTGTGTAATGTGTATGTATTTATTATTTTGGGTATGATATAATTATTATCATTCTAGTGATATTTATTTTAGAAGTATGTATGTTTATTTGTATGTATGTTAGTATATTCGCGTAATTTTTGTTTAATTTTTAAGTGAATTGTTTTTGATTGTATGTATTATTTTTTTTGTCTCCTTATTTCACACGCTGTCCTACATCTCTGTATCTATTGTCCTGTCTCGGGTGTGCTGGAAGAGATTTCTTGTGAAATAAGCATCACCTCTGTACCTATTTTTTCTGTTCTGTTTTTGTTGTCTGTTTATATGTGTACATAAATGGTAAAAAAAAAAATAAGGTTTGATATTGGGTCCATTCCTCTTTTTAGTTTATATTAAGGGCATTACCTTGCCCGTTGACTTTGAAGATTTGACCTCTTTACAAGTACTTGTTAATTTTGCGCCACCTGCCGACCAACAACCGTACTACAATAAAACGAACTGAAGATTAAGCAAGAACACAGATGTGTCGCAGAGTTGTCATCGTTTTTGCCTATTTTATTCGCTCTCTGAGAGATCTTCTAAAGCATTTTGTTCCTCTAGTTTTTGTAGTCTTGTACGTGTTTCTGCCAGTCTGCCTACATCATAATCAAACAATCAGTCAATCAAAAAAATCAATCAATCAATCAACCAATCAATCAATTTATATTTATTTTGAACCACACGATGCATTATGCCTGCTGACATAGCTTTAATTCTACTAAATGATACATTCTGAGGGTCTGATGATGACCAGGTACGTGCTTATCGGTTCTCAGTAACGGGAATAGTTAGGATGACCTAGCTTTCAACATTTATCTAATTGAGCACGGGTGCTAATACATGATACATTCTGAAGGTCTGATGATGACCAGGTACGTGCGTGCGACATCATCAGTCACCAAGGTCTCCATGAGACCTTTCAAATGAGTCCAAACACGATGGTTCTACGTAGCGCCGTCACTGAGATCCTATACCCACCTTCGGAGTCCACCATCAGGTAGGTGACATCGTCAGTCGCCAAGGTCTCTATCCTCCGTCAAACGAAATTCTCAAGATAGCTAAAAACGATAAAAAATAAACACACTAGAAATAATGTACTGAAGTAGGTACTTAGCAATAGTTTTGGAGAGCTCGGCCACGCTTCACCTTACACTTATTCTTATAGTCAGGCTTACTCTATGATCGGTTCAAAAAACAAAACGAAATTAAAAACTACTTTACATATATTTACAAACTTAATTTATGTTGTTGTTTTACTAAATAATTATATTTGTACTATTTACAATATGTTTTCATTCAAAAATCATTCAAAACGTGAACTTTTAAATTTTATTTGGAAAAAATAACGCGCGTATAGTCCACCCGTCACAAGAGTCATCGAGACACTAATGTATCGCGTCCCGAGTACGCGTCACAGGCCTTAGCGGGGGTGCTCTAGCGGGGTACTAGTGAAGTTTCGGGTTTTTATTCATTATTTAAAAATGTTAAAAGAAATAAGAAAAAATGAACAATATAGATTGTGAAATATGGCATTACACATTTTTTGATAATTCATGCCGAACTATTCAGCCGTTACAGAGAACATTTACAATTTAGGTTGGAAGAGGACCTTTATAATAAGATTTTTCCCAGAATTTGGGAAAGTTTATTAAAATTTTAAACAATACAATTTATTTGTGATGACCTTAAGTATACCATGTATTTTTTATATGGAAAATGCACAAAAGGATTCACCTACAATCTTCTTTAAACTTGCAGTGTTTTTGCGATTTGAGCAAGGTAATCCCCTTAATGACTAGCTGCGCCCCGCGGTTTCACCCGCATAAGTTTCGATCCCGTGGGAATATAGGGATAAAAAGCATCCTATGTGTTAATCCTGGTTATAAACTATTTGTGTGCCAAATTTCATTTTAATCTGTTCAGTACTTTTTGCGTGAAAGAGGAACAAACATCCATCCATCCAACCATTCATCCATCCGTATAAACTTTTGCGTTTATAATATTAGTAGAAAGAAGGTTTTATCCCAATTACTTCAAAATCAACCGAAGATGGTGTTATTTGCAAATGATACATCATTGATCTTTAAAATAGACCGACGGTCACAAAATTTTGACGACGTGAATCCTCTATTCTTCAGGTCCAATATTGGTTTACTTTAAATAATTTAGTACTTAATGAAAACAAAAACCAAATGCATTAGATTTAAATTACCAAATGTTAGAAGTAGCGATCATATTGAATGGCCAAAAACTGGAATTTATTAATCAGACAGTTTTCCTAGGAATCACGCTAGACCAGAAATTACAATGGGGACCTCATATAACATCTATTGCGGGCGGCTAAGCAGGGCCACATAGGCCGTTAGAAAGATAAAAAACAATTAACAGATGTAGAAACCGCGCGCTTGGTCTATTTTAGTTACTTTCACAGTATTATGTCATATGGCATTTTACTGTGGGGTCGGGCTGCTGACATTGAATTCATTTTTATTTTGCAAAAAAGAGCTGTCAGAGCCATTTACAATCTACGTCACAGCGAATCTCTTAGGGAATTATATAAAAAGGTTAATATTATGACGGTACCTTGCCAATTTATTTATGAAAATATTATGTATGTAAGAAAAAATCAACATCTTTTTAATAAAATAAGTGATAGATATAATTTTAATACTAGAAATTGAGATAAATTAGATCAACCTTTTTGCAGATTATCTAAAGTATATACTATCTTTTATGGGGTACTGTGTTAAATGTTACAACAAAATAACTTGTGAAATATTTCAATTAAATGAAAGAAAAAGACAATAACTAAAAGTTGTACCAAAAAGTTTAAAGGTTAAAAATTAAAAGGTCCAAAAGATTTAGAGATTCATATAATTAATACGCTTTCGGTGCACAGCTCCCAGTTGACGGACGTCACACGACTCTTGTCAAAAAGGGGCGCACGTCGTATGTTTTATAGGAAGCTTCTAGAATATTGTAGAAGCTTCGAGTCGCTTTGATTAGCCGGGCGGGAACGACAGGCGTTTCCGCCAGAAGCGCGTGGATAGTGGCGGGAGCGGTAACAAATAGGTTCGCGTTATAAAACTTATATTAAAAGTACACTTTGTAAACAAGGATATTACAAATTAGAGGATTATATCAAAGATAAGAATGCTTGGAAATATGCTGGTCCTGCTCCATAGGACAATCTCTAGAGTCTAGACAAAATCAAATTGGTTGCTAATGTAATTGTAAAATTTATTCTTTTTTTTTACATTGATTTACATTCTGTAATTACTTAAACTCACACTTATTACTCGTACTTTTTTTATGAAAACGGTCTATTTTTAGAATCCTACTAATATTAAAACGCGAAAGTTTGTTTGGATGGATGGATGGACGGATGGATGGATAGATGGATGGATGGATGGATAGATGGATGGATGGATGAATGGATGTTTCTTACTCTTTCACGCAAAAAATTCTGAATGGATTTGGATGAAAAAAAAGGTTTATAACCAGGATACTTTTTATTCCGATATTCCCACGGGATCGAAACTTATGCGGGTGAAACCGCGGGGCGCTGCTAGTGTTTGTAAATATGTGAGCACCATGTATCTATCACATAATTAATTTATATGTCATGGTTTGATAAATCCATTTTAATTCTTTTACCTATTGTGGTATAGTAGTTTTATTCTAGGTGCATCGTCTTCATATACATATAATTAATGTATGTACATTTCTTACCCATTCTTCTCCATACGAAAACTACCTTTTGGATGGGGCGACTAGAATCAATTCTAATTTAATGTAATTTTTGACGTTCAAATGTGCCCTTTATTTGCCTTTTTTTTTAGTTTTTTAAATACGTTGCCCCACACTAGGAATTTCTCCTGTATCGTGGGGGCGTTTACAAACATTTAAACTCGCATACACAAACAGCCAGACCCGGAACAACTACTTGTAGGTCATACAAATATTTGTTCCGTGCGGGAATCGAACCTGCGACACGCAGTGCAGCAGTCGAACGCTTAACCACTGCGGCAACCGTGCCGTCGTATTTGAAATAAATGATTTGACTTTGACTTTGGAGATATGATTACTAACCAAAACAATATGGTTTGATACGCTACCTAACTTCTTTGTTGCATATGAGCTCCTGGTACTTCTCACTAAGGGCACACACTCGTAGCCTACCTGTATACATACATCCACTTAGGCACGAGACGCCTAAGTGCACTTGCCTATGTGTACTTATGCACGTGTCCACGTCTGGCACTCAGACCAGCATTCATTGGCCGCCCCGGGGCGGATTTAATCATTCACACACGTCTCAGTTAGTTTCGTCTCAGTCAACAAACCGCTAACCGCCTCCTGCCGTCAAAGTCAAAGCAGCCTTGTTTGGGTCTCGCTGCTATTTCTATGATACGTTCACTAAATTACAAGGTACCGAAGGCTCAGTGGAAATGGTTGCTAAACGTGCATCGCTTGCGTGGAGATCTATATGCAGTGAGATTCCGAACGAGGTGACGACTCTACTTCAAACCGAAAAAAAATGGACAAGCAACAAACGGAGAATTAAATCCTAACTAGCTAAAAATAAAATGTTGCTTGTTTAATGATTCAAGCCACAGATGATGATTCTGTGGTCCTTCTGTCCATATAATATTTGTGGGGCCAAACGCGTCGAACTGCGGCGAATGCACCGCCTCAGATATGTTTCTGCCGCCCTATCGCACACGACATATGCCGTAACGATTTATTCCATGTTTGTTATTGGCTCTGCTCGGTGTTCCTACAAGTTTTAAACGTAAATATTACTTTGACGAGTGTTTGCGCTACGGAAAACTGTGTTGTGTATTTTGTGCAATAACTTGGTTAGGCCATATTTTGTGAACCATGTAAAATAGCTGTGAATGTATCAAAATAACTAATATTGAACCTGAAATTGACTCAATTAATTTGACACCTATCTTCTAATTGTTCATAAAAGTCATTGATACAACTTAATTAATGGTTAGGACTTGGCGTCTAAACCTGGGATCAATTACGTCCCAACTATTATTCGATATCGCTGGAACATAAAGTTATCTCCAATGAAGTGTGATGAAGCGACTTAAGCTCGGCTATCAACCCCTCGTTCAATTACGCAAGTTATTGCCGCGCTAATTCCTACGTAAACATTTAACGTAATATAATAAACAAACAAGCTCGTATCATAAGTTTCATACATCGTCGAGGAGGCTTCCGTGTTTACTTATGAGAAAAGAAAAACATTGACGTTATTGGCAACACGGCGCGGAAGTGACGGAAAATCGGTAAGTTGTAGCAACAACAGCCATAATTTTTAGTCATAATGTTTCAGTATCAGGACGAAGTGTTACATGCAATGATGCAGATGAATAGTGTTTGTTTAAGAAATAGCGTTTCCTGACTTTTTCTATCTGACAATCGCGATTTTGTTTCATGATCCATGTTATAAAAAAAATATTTTTATAAAACAGCAAAGTGAACCGATACCGCGCAGTTGTTTGTGACCATTAATTAGTGTGTAGCGAGTTTGGCGCGCAAATCCCCGCAGCCGCTCAACGCTTGTTGCTTTTTATCAAGCAAGGAAAGGGCTTATTGCGCATCCACTTACATGCCAGCCAATTGAAAATATATGAATGAACTTCACGATGCGAACAGTTTGACGTCTTTCACTTTTCTCGGAAATTGTGGACACATTTCAGTCTTATAGAGTTGAATCTATGAATTGAAAATCAAATGTTGACTTTCGAAGTCGATAGATTTATTTAAGAAAATATTGATACAAGAAAGGTGCAAAAAGATAAATAAATACATCAAATGGATCTTGGTGTGTTTCGGTACGGTTCCACAAAACGATATTAGTTTATCGGTTCCACAGAGATCGATAACAATTTATGTATTACTTTGCTAAAGGCTTAATCTCCGCGAGGAGGTAAGTGAGTACCATTGTATCGGTTTACCGAAGCCTCGGTTATGAATTTCATTATTGTGTTAGAATTAACAACGTTTGTCTTCTAATTAACGCATACAATATGTTGGTTGTACAAACAATGATTTGGTTCTGCCGGAAGGCAATCAATGTAGGCAATATTGGAAAACCTTCAGAAAGAAATTACTGTAACGGGGAAACGCGGGCATAATTATTCTATTATTCTACTCGTAATTATAATATAATTATGATCTATCTATACCTACCAATAATAAAGCTGAAGAGTTTGTTTGTTTGTCTGTTTGAACGCGCTAAACTTTTTTTATTTGACTGCACGCTACGGCCTTAGAAGCCGAGCAAAAATAAACAAGTCAGAAAGAACTACAAGCGAAAACGAAGTAATAACATGCGGACGAAGTCGCGGGCAGAAGCCAGTTATTTATAACAGAAACTATCAGTAAACAATAACTTCAATATAACCGAAAATTAATATTGAAATTGAAAACTTGGTAACTTAAATAAAATAATTCAGTAACTTTGATCCGAATCTGAGGTATCAAGTAACTAATGAAAACAATGTTTTGAGACGCCTGAAGGACATTTATTTTATATTTCACTATAAAATAAAATTAAACTCGAGATCCGATTGATGTGTTGTAGATCTTTTGATCATAGCGAAATAGTACTTATATTTTATTTCAAAATAAAGTTTACAGTATAAGGTAAACCGTATATGAATACCATTTGACTTCAAGATTAAAAATGTAGGAAAGCCATACATGTTTGCCTTTTTTAATCGTTTCAAGGGGAAGTTTCGGCCATTGCTATCTCGGTGAGCGTCCGATGTGTTGAGCGTTTCATGGTCGAAGAGATCCTTTGTCTCAGCCGCCTTAATGAAGAGTGGCGTTTTGTGGAGCTGCCCGCGTCTGCAACCGATGGATCTTGGTCAGTGCTGGGGAGGAGATAACTGTCACCACGGTCCTTTGGCCTTTTTAGCAAATTATACAAAAACGTGAAAACTAATCGCTGGATCTATCTACAAATAATTTAGCAGGGGATTGACCGCAGCGCGAGAGTGTACATTTTGTAGTATCCGTTCGTTTTTCACAATAAACAAAAACAGAGACCGTTTCTAGAATTAAATTTTGTAAAATAGGTATTTAGGTATATTCAATTATATTCTTACTAAGTTTTTATGTGAAAATGTTTTAAGTTCAATATGTTTTGAAGATTTGCGTATTAAAAACTGTTTTTTAAATTATTATGATTCATGAAATAAACTGTATTTTTTTTTTTTGTAAGATACTTAAAGCTAACGATGTTTTTTTTATTTATAGAAGTAGGTTTGTAACAGAAAAATCATATGAGAATTGATTCATACACAAGGAATACTTATGTTGAAAGGGTCTCTCTTCTCAATTTTTTTTATACTTTTTCCATCGAGACCCTTCACTTATGTAAGAGGCATCTCACTGACGTTGCGGAAATAAAAGCAACACCTTCCAGTTGTCATGATACCCTGGTACCAGTTGTATGGATGAGTGACGTCACACGCGTGCCGGGATCGCAATTCCGCGGGATTAATGACTTCATCAACAAGAATGGCCTACTAAACAACTTGCAGGGCCCGAATTCTCGACGTACACTGGCAATTTTATACCATTATTTGACACTTTGATTTGTCGCTGAGTTTTTGATGCGGGAAGTTATACGAATGGCTTCTCGCTTTGTGTTTTATAAATGTGATCCCTCGGCTCGGGAGAGCTCGGCACGTACTTCAGTACTTAGCGAAGCGGAGGCAAACCACCGTACAAATTACGATATCACCTTTCTACACGAGCAGCCTGTGGATTAATTATACTCAAAGGGCATACAGCGCTCTGCGGGTGCAATACAATAATGGCTTCAGAATGTTGCTGCGGTTGCCGCGGTTCTGCAGTGCTTCTGCGATGTTTGCTGAAGCGCGTACTAATGACTTCTATGCAATAAGACGCAAGCGTGTGTCGTCACTGTTATTAGGCAGAGTACGCGGCGGCAGCAACAGCATTCTGAGGATCATTTCTGATAAATATCAGTGTCCAATATACACGCTCTGGGTGAGCATTGTGGTAGGGACAGTAAAATAAATGTAATATGCTGTTAATATGTTGTAAATGTGTTTTATGATTGCATTTTTTTAATCCTACTAACATAGTTTATAAGTTGCAATTGTTACTAACCATTATGGATCATTGTAATCTGGCATTAGATGTAAATTTAATTAATGGTTGATTTTTCAACGCCAGATAACTTTTATTCGAGGAATAAAATTGACGTTTGACAGTTTTTGTATGAAAGAACTGTCAACATTTCAAAATTATTCCTCGAATAAAGTTACGAGATGATTGAAAAATCAGCCCTAAATTAGTAGTTAGTCCAGAGAATATAATTATGTAATATTATTACCCCAGAAAACATTTCAACACAAATGATATGGCTGGCCTACGTTCGTATACCACTTTTGATTGAGCTATAAAAATGTATTACCTTACCTTCACACCTACTTTTCATACGTTTCTTTCCCTGGTCTATGCATGTTAAAAACCTACACCGACAAGTATGAATTTTTCAGCACTCGCTCATCTCACGGAGTTTTGAAGATGTATACCTTCTCAACATGTTTTCAGGGTGCTGAATAGAATACTTGAATTGAGTCCCTTTTTTTCTGAAAATTATTTTCGTTTTGTATCAAACTGTTACCATCAACCAGAGAAACTTTAGTAAATTGAAGTGGTGACTGAAATATATGTATAATTAGTATCTGTCTAGTTTAGTCGTCGTATGTAGACAGTGTTCATTGTAGTACTAGATAATAAATTAAGGTTTCATTCTTTTCTGTGCTTCACTAATTGAATCTAACCTACCATTACTAATGCCAGAGGTTTAAAATAGGAGGCTTTCTGATAGTGAGATGGTTACTTAATATATCTTTGTTTTGCCCTTCAGGGATAAGTGAATAGAAAAATGGTGTACAAAAGTTTACTTTAGTTAAAAACGCATCACAAGTGGGAAATCAATTTCAAAAGTCACGAAACACAATCCGGAGATTGCATCTAAAGCGATTACTGGTAATCTAAACCAAAAACGAACAACTCAGTCTCTCCTGTAGACTAGAGAGATTTCACGAGACAATAAAACAGCGCGGCCCGGCTCGTCCGGGCGCAAGTGACGGATGGCGGGCGATTACACTACCCGCCCGGAATAATAGGGACTGTCGTGCAACTACCGACGATTTATTTGATTGCGCTTCTACTAGTCTGCGGGCTGACTAGTGCTGGCAAGCGTGTAGCGGGGCGGTGCCTTTGTCAAACTATTGTCTTTTGTTACGTGTGTTTTGAAGTGGAGAAACCTACAAATCTCGCTTATCATTTCAATTATCGGACCGCGTAATGTCTGTTTGATATTCTTCTTGTCACAATAATTTTAAATTAAAACTAGTGTGGACAGTAGCCTAGGCCTTCATGATCAAAATGTTGTACCGAGTGGAAGTTATAAGCAATAGCGTATCCTCTGTCGCTCTCGCTTGCACCTTGCGTAATATCTTAGTAATGGGCGCTTATGATTTAGCGACACCTGTCTGCGCTCCTTGTCACGGGCTATTACCCTGCCTACCCTGCTCCGTAGCCGTGATGTATGGTCTTTATTAGTATTTGTTTCTTTCTACTAAGAACATTCATCAACAGAAGGGTAATTGTGTAACACACTATCAGTGGTAGCAATGGGTTTCATTTGACAGTTCAACAACATGCATTGCGTTATTTACGTTGTTGAATAGACCGATTTTTCGAACATATGAAGCAATGGATTAGCAATAGGTATCCTTCAAAATGATTCAGATTGAGATTGATAGTGTGTTACGCAATTAGGGCGCAGAAGGCTCGCGATACGAATGATTACTGCGCTTCAAAGGAATTGTTTTCCGTATGTTTTCTCTCTTGTTTCACGATAGATTATTACATCCATGTTCATGCTCTTTACCTTACTCAAACCTACGTATGTAGTGAATCATAATTTTACTAGATAAATAATTTTTAAGTCGATCTGACAGTGGACGGGCGTCCTATTACATATAGGTAGCAAACTATAATTTGGAACATTTTCTGTTAATATTAATCTAAATATTCGCAAATTCTGCTTAGAGCACATAGAATGATGGTTTTAGAACCGATGGGAACCGGTTCCCATCGGTTCTAAAACCGTCATTGCCGGGATTGCCGTGTTCATTGTCTGTCGTGTGAAGTTACCGCTGCAAATACCTGTCCATGGAGAATTCCTCGCCGCTGCCGGTTCCCAGCCATTTGCATACCGGGCCCACTCACTGTCATGGTGAAATGACTGGCTTAACTAGATACACAGCTTTTGTGTGAATAATTTCCTAGCTGGAAAATGGAGAAAGTGGGTTTTATGTAGACGATGATGAAACCCACTTTCTCCATTTTCCTTCTAGGAAATTATTCAGTTATCATGGACAGGTATTTGCAGCGGTAACTTCACATTTTATTTTTGAATGCTACCTATTGTTAGGTGTTTTTTCAAAAGCATAGCTCTCATAGCTGCAATATCCTTTCTATGCTATGAATATCTACATATATCTCATGAGCCCATAGAATGGAACCCATGTCAATTTAGAAAAAAAAACATGCATAAGCATATCTCAATGACGAACCTTTTTACTCGTTTCACTTGAATTCAACCGATCCTCCCTGCAGCGGTAACTTTCGCAATGCCCATCGCTCACGTATCTACATACTAGGATCGCATAGAGTAGACGCCGACCTTCGGATAAGCAAGGGAAACAAATATCATTCGGTCCCCAGCGTCCCGGTCCTAAGGGTCGCGTTCATAAATAATTTAGTTTATTCCGCGAACCGTGTAACCAGAAATGTGGCGCGGGACGTGCCGAGCACCTGAGTGCTGCTTCAAACTACTTGATAGTACATTAACAATTACAAATAGGTACTTAGAAGAGGAAGCTGGAACAACTTTTAAAATTATTTACATTTTCAATCAATGCTAAAATGGTACTTACCTACTAATAACCAAGTTAACATTATCAACCTCCGGGCTCATCTTAGTGATAGCACATCTTTGCCTATACTTTTGGAAATATAGACCTCCCTTTTATAAAACCCTGCCGGGATTTCAGAGAACACCGACCTGAATTCGGACATTTTATCCAAATCTATATTTGAATCGGACCCTTCTCAGTTTTGAAGGATTACAAAAATGGCTATGTTTAAGGTTTCATTGCTATTTTTGTTATCCTTCATCATTTTCTGCTTTGTAATTTCACATGAATATACATTCTCGTTTTGGCGTATCCAGCCTTTATTCCCTTTTAAAATTCTGAATGGAAATCGCGCGTCGAAAAGTTTCGTTCTACATAAATCAGTGGAGTTTGAACGGCTGGTATATTGCCACCGCGGCGAATCCCCTCCGCTTACACGCCGCCGCCGCGCCGCTTCGTGGCTTCACACACCTAAGCGTTTCTCAGCTATTCGTGCCTTCCTAAAATCGTCCCGACTTGATTAAAGTAGGACTACAAATAAGCTCGAAATTACAGAATAGTTACCGAGGTCTTATAAATTAACCTCCTACAAGTATTACGGGTTCGATTCCCGCACGGAACAATTATTTGTATGACCTCAAGTAGTTGTTCCGGGTCTGGCTGTTTGTGTATGTGAGTTTAATGTTTGTAAACGCACCCACGATACAGGAGAAACTTGTATGGTGGGGCAACGCTTTATTAAAAAAAAAAAAAAATCCTGTTTGTATCAAAAATAGTTGGTGAGAGTTTTATATTTAATACTGTCGTCAGGTGAACACGGGTGATGAAACTAATGTCCCTTTTAGCTCTGTTGTCATAAAATGTAGCGTTACCATTTCATTTTAAGACCCCCAAATATGTTGGAATCTGTATCCAGTCTTATCAAAAACGTAGAAACACCAGAAAAATGCAGTAAAACAGTAGATTCTTGTAATAAGTAACATCTGAGGGGAAATTCTCGTAATTTTAAGAACGTTCACAGTCTGATCTCAGTCTCAATCTGTCAAAAAATATTTCTGATTTCCCTACACTTTGACAAGTTTTTGACATTTGTTTGTCGCCGAGATGAGACTGCGACTAGATTTTGAACGTTTTAAATTACGAGAATTGGCCTTCTATTAGCGGCCGATCTGCAGATCAATTAACCCAAGTCCGGAACAAGTAGACAAGTGAAAGGCTACGTGTAACCGCTAACGAGCCCCGAGCCCTGAGCCCCCGACGCGTCCGACCGACGGCGTTAAAACACTACCCAATTTTATCACTTCGCTAAAACAGGTAACAGTTATGCTGGTTGAAGCTGTCAAAGTTCTTTTCGTGACCTTAAAGGTATTAATAAATTTGACGACATCTGACATGGTGCTGAAGTCTGTCCTGCTTCAGGCCAGCAGTGATACATTTTCATTTGTTTTTATTATGATCATATTTTTGTAATCCGTTTTGCCGATTAACGGAATCTGAATGTATGCTTCGTTTGGGTGGCACTCAATAAGAACTTAATACCCGTCTATTCAATTCAAACAAGTGATTTATCTAAAGATATTATGGATTGAGGGTCTCGGAATCTAATGGTCCGACTCCTATTGTTAGGCTGTAAAAATCTTTTAGCCGGATTGGTTTTACAGACTCGATATTTTCCCCAAATCTCGACTGTGATTTCATTTGCAATTCGTTTAGCCCATTTCTGGAAGAGGCTTTCAATAATGAAGTTCATTATTGCCAATTCACATGCGAAGTCCCTGTAGCTATTGAAAAATATTATCTGATTTGCGATAGGTATTCGATGCAAAATGATGGTTGCTGAGAAGTATCATGTGTGGGATATGGCGTCTTATGAAATTCAAAATGTCTACTATGTAATCAATTACTGAATAGGTCTTGTTAATAGAACTACTAGAGTCTTGAAATATTTGATCACGAATCTTACGTCCATCATGATACTTCTGTTGAAATAATAATATGTAGGTACCTGCAGCCATAACCAAAGGAAAGGTTCACTTTTGTGGACAGCATCATCACTTACTATCAGGATAACTGTTCAAAATACCTCTTGCCTAGTTCCCTATCTATATTTCTTACCTAGAGCCCTTACGCCTATTAATATATACTAATTTCATTCTACGCACCATTCCATTGCTGTAAATACTCTGCTATTTGTATTAAGCGGTTTAACTTGATGATGCTTTTATGTAAATGAAACGTTACTTTCACTGTTTTATTGTTTGTTTATCAAAAGGACTTCAATACCACTCCGCTGTGAAGAACCTTTGAAACAAATGTAAATTACACATATTATTATCAAATATTTTTAGTCGATGGAATGTTCAGCTTTGTGAAAATTTTATGAAATATATGCAGATTGTCGGTTGCGTGCAGCGACTTCCGTATTCATATTTGAGCCGAGTGCGGTCTAAACATGGATGCTATTGTCCTGGCCCGATGGAACGCTGCGATTATGCAAACAACTCACACGTACACCTTACCATATTCGTGAACACCACTGAACCTAAAACAAACCGCTATAACGTTCAAATTCCACTGAGCAAAATACGTTGACATTTCCTCTACACGTCCTAACGTAAACTGAAACTAGACTTTACGTAACGTCGTTAAAGTTTATTATGCCATACGTATTCTTTAATCCAGGTAATGCCACGACACTACGAGGGACCCATTCAGTATTTAGGTTTATCTCAAAGACAACTGTATTTCAAGGGAATATCGCTCTATGCACGGCGGGCGAATTTTGCACTGTAAGGCGTTTTCATTAAGATTAATTTTCGCAAACCTTTGAGATGAGATCACTGTTTACTTGTTGCAAACGGTGGAAATAGCTATTTAGCGCCGATCATTGGCTTTACACTAGGGAACAATGAATTAGTGATATCTTGTCCTTGTATTATTTGCACTTGGTTGATAGACGCTGGAACCGTATGTGTTTTACACTAGGGAACAATGAATTAGTCATACCTTGTCCTTGTATTTTGATTTGCAGCTGATTTTGAGGCGGTTTTCACCAACGTTTAGAAAATTCTAGGAGGTTTATGTGTATACATCCAACTTAAATATAATAAAGAAATATTGATGTTCTGTCGAGTCGTAAAAAGATTGAAAATATTTTGAATCTAAATATTTTAAAGTGCTTAATTGTTTCTGCGTTCTGATGATGTTTTTCTTTTTCAGGTAAGTCCTACGCTGTGATTTTGTACGTCCGGTTCAGGGTGGAGGGCGCTAAAAGTATGTAAATATTCATTTAAGAATTCTCTATTATGTATAGAAAATTCTTGCTGCCTTGATAAGTGAAACGCGACAATAAAATGATCTGAACTCATAATGCAAAAATTGATTGATTGAATTGGATTTATGCTACCCTTCGTTCGTTTTTCATTTGACTAGCGCCATCTCTGTAAAACTCGCCGCACTACTTCGTAAGCGAGCGTTTGAAAGAGGCTGCGCTCTGCTCCCCTCGCGGCAAAGAGTGGTACTTCAATGAAACGAACCTTTCTACTTTCACTGAGTAACTCGCGGTCCGATACAGAGATGGCGCTGGTGGCGCTTTGGTAAAAAATGAACTTGCGAGGGTATTGTACTGGCACTAGAGGGCACTGCAAAGGAAGTGTAATACTGTTCTCTAGAGGACTCGGCACAGGTAGGGCATCATACTGTTACTAGAGGGCTCTGCAAAGGGAGGACGCAATCGTGTTACCAGAGGTCACTGCAAAAGCCTTGCTGGATATAGGGTAAAGTATATTGAAATAGGAGAAATGCTACGTTCGGTGAAATCGGGAATCAGTAACGACTAACACCTTTAAGGAGCATTTATATTTTATGGTAAATATGATTCCGCGTCGTTTCTCTAAATGAAACACTCCTTAATTTTATTCTACACCCATCATACTATTATACCCATGAGAGTACTTACATATGATTTAAAAGGCAAATGTTCAGATAAACACATCATTGTAGTATTCATCTAGGGACTCTGCTCTGAAAACAAGAAAGATTCCTTATACTTAATAAAGTATTTAACGTAACAAATATTTATTAAATTACTAAATTCTGCCCGCGACTTCGTCCGCATGAAATTTCTTCTTTCCTCGACTCACTGCGTCGCATCACATCGCCCGACAGCGCTGTCTTGGTTTTAGCTTAGCGTTCTTTCTGACTTTGTTCTTTTTGTTCGGCTCCTAAGGGTCGTAGCGTGATGTTAAATAGCCTATAACAGTTCTCAAGAATTAGGCTACGAAATGCAAAAAAATAAATTATTCCGACTCGTGGTTCCAGACAAAAACGCGTTCAAACAAACTTTTCAGCTTTATTATTAGTAACACCAAGTCTTTATGAAGCCTGGTTTCAAATTGTAGAATGTAGAAGAATAGAAAAGAAATTCCATCATAATCAAAATCAAAATATTTTATTTCACATAAACCAAAATGGGCACTTCTGAAACGTCAGAAGCTAGGTGCACGGTTTCAATTGGTCGTTTCCTATGGAGAAGAGCCGGCAAGAAACTCTTTTAAAAATAATTGGCTTTTACAATTTTTTCAAATTACAGTAGGTATGGCAGGACAGCGTAGGCCTGTCAACAAGTACCAGGTACTTGATAAAATAAAAAATGGTCTACAGTTCTAAAGTCTACAAGGCCTACAAAGTCCTCATAATTATTTACTAAATATACGAGTAGAAGAATCCATCAAAAGGACAGATAAAATATAAAAACCTATTAAAATGACATGACTGCCATTACAACCACTAATAAAGAGTTGAAACTAGAATTGTCTGTATATAATGTCAAATAATAAAAAGATTATGTCAAAGAAGTATGTAAAAAATAAATAAACATCGTAATTAAAGAGATAATTAGTTCGAGATTTGAGAGGTAATTTGATATTTTTCTGAATATCGCGAAAGGAAATTCACACATTATTGTATAGTATACAGGGGGTCCCACGGATATGCCACATGGAGGGAAAGTACCTTGAATATTGTAGATGGAACATTTTACTGAAAGAAGACATTATTTGAAATTAAAAAACAATTTAAACTGCATTCATAGATATTTAAATAATTACATGGTTGAACCGGGAATCGAACCCGTTACATGAGAAAAATAATCATCCTGTAGCTTTATCATACCGATCGAAAGGCTTCATCATAAGGATTATTTTTTTTGCTAAATAACATAGTGTCACAAATAAAAGGAAGACCACGAATTTTAACATTTGATGTGAAATATTGTTCAGAAAAATTAAAACCTGAAATTGCCGTAACAGAGTTATTATTTTTCTCTGTATCTACAATATTTAAGGTACTTTCCCTCCATATGGCATATCCGTGGGACGCCCTGTATACTTGTACGTAGAATTTTCAAGAAAATCAGTTGAAGAATATTATCTCAAGAGAAAGAAATCAACTAGTATTTTATCCGGCAGTAGACGTATTCTTATGTAGGTAGCTTATAACATCGATTTATATCGAAAGATTATTATTATTATACTCTTTGCCCTACCGCGTTAGAAGATCACGTTTGTGCGTAAGTTGTCATCTGTCACACATCTGATTTTTAGGATAACGCGCCTCAAATAGAAAAAACGGAACCCTTATAGGATCACTTCGTTGTCCGTCTGGCGAGGCCCTTTTTCTCAGGAACGCGTGGAGGTATTAAGTTGAAATGAATAAATATTACGGCCATTCATGCGACATATTTTGATACTCATCAGAATCATGAAATTTGACAAGAAGTAAGGTCTCGCAGCAAAGGAACAAAAAAAAAAAAAACGTCCGGAAATCGTTAATTTGTAGTTATACGAGGGTGGCACTGAAAGTTCTTAGAAAATCTAAAACTGAACAAACTAGCAAGTTAATAGTTTTATTATATCTTTTCAAAATAGTGTCCACTTACATCAATACATCGCTGCGTCCGATGGAACCACTGAGAAAAGCACTGCCCACTCGTCCTTAGAAAAATTCAAAATGCCGTCGAAGAGACCCTCTTCGACGGCATTTTGAAACGCAGCCACTGCTTCCTCGGCGTCCATAAAACGTTTTCCTTGTATTTATTTCCGAAATCCTAATTAATTTGAAGCAAAAATGTACTTACACATTGAAAGTAATACCTGCAGCTTCAATGAAATGAAATTAATTTTTGGAATTCTTGAAAGGGCATTAATTACAACTGTTTGCCTTAAAAACAACAAAGTTTCTCCGATGTGTTACGAACTGTTTTGAGCGAATGTATCGCAGTGCGCGACGTCTGTGCGACGTCGCGCACTGCGATACATTCGGTGGCTTAGGATTGACACTTTTCGCGCGACGTAAATACGGTGAGGGCAAATCTTTGATTTATATCTCTGCATTATGAGCAATTTTTAACAAAATAATGATGGATTTGGGTATGTGCATCGTGTAACATAGAGTTTATTTGAATATATTATTCTCATCCTTCCACTATAAGCTTTACTAATGAGAGCTTTTCTAAATTAAAATTGAGAGAGGCATTTCTTCTTGCCTCAGTTTTATTGCTTAAAAAGTTAGCACATGTAAAACATGAAGCAGCCGCTAGTTACAAACGAAACAGTGTGAAAGGACACTCAAGAGTTGGCGGGTATTTTGTTCTCTTTGTCATCTCTGGTGCCCTGGTACTTGTGCATGCTACACCAGCACTAGTTACTTTGTTTTCTTGTTTGCCTGTGGCCATTGTTGCATTTTTTTGTAAACTTGTTTTGAGAGCTGGTGCAAGTATAATTTTGTTATGAGTTGCATTCAGTAGTACCTATAACTGTGAGTTCAGTTATGTTACATGTGAAACGCTCACTAAAAGCACCTTTATATGATTTGTGGTAGATACAAACAAGTAGCCTTTGTAATAATTTATTTAAACTAAATAAACTAATTACCAATAAACTAATTGACGGTTAATTTACGCTACTGTAATACAGTATCAACAAGTACAGGGGGTATTGTGACTGTTACTGGCGGCCTTATATATTGTAATGTCAACAGTATACTCGTACTTAAGGTAGGTAATAAATTGTGCAAATAAATACATAAATTCAATAAATATTGTGCCTTATTTCAGTTGTAGATAAACCAGATAGATACCAGATAGAACCAGGTAGATAAGACCCAGTAAACATAGTTAATATTTTATTAACACGCTTAATTAGGTCGACCTGAATGTATGTTTGTAAGAAATCTAAGAATCCGAATTTCATCCTCTTTTGGAAGTTGTATCCATTTGAAACTTTGCTAATGTATGTAATTACCATGACAATAGACAAATACCTTCGAGCTGGTCTGATGATGGAAGGTGGTTTGCGGAACTCTATATGGCTAATAAACGTATCAAGCTGGGGCTCATTCGTTTTGTCATAACGAGGCTTCTCATAGTGCTGTTCAAATCAGTGCTCTAAGTGGAATACCTCCTTTATTTTTCAATTTAGGTAAATTAGTTAAAGCTAATAAACTTATGGTCAGGTAGTTGAATAGGTGTTATCGTTGTAAACAATATACGCCTGTGAAATTCCTTCCATGGTCTCCTTTTAAACCCATAGGGATTGTGCAAATATGTCATGCCGCGGTTTAGTCGGACTTCAGACCTCGTGTCCCTCCCGTTTTTTCGACAAATGTGTGCTCGAGGCCTTTTGCGACCATTAAAATTAGTTTCCCAGACAGGATTCTATTTTACCCCGGGACGACCCATAAGGGTGAACCTTTGTTTTTCCTTGTCGTAAAAGCGACTGACTTATGGTAACGAGGTAATTGATAAACTTGTAACCGCTCGTCGTAGTAGGACAAGGGAAACTGAATTTCGTGTAGTTAACGATTATACTACTTAGCTATGACAGGTTTTCTATACAAAAACTGTCGAGACGTCAATTTTATTCTACGGATGAAAGATATCCAATGGAAACTTCAATCGTATATTATTCGTGTCTGCCTACTTTGGCATTTACATTATTACTCGCATTATGATTCAGTATAACACGTATCCAAAATTAATTTATTTGAAAAATTAGCAAGCCCGCCGCGAGTTTTCTGAAATGAAAAAGTGTGTTGTATTTTTGCCGTAATGACGAAAACAGTAGGGATTATTACGCGACACCAGGATGTCATGACGTGGAGGAGAGTCAAGCCTTCTTGTAGCGAGACGCTTTGTTAGCGACGCTTTTCAAAACTCAAGTAAGTTTCACTAGCGACTGCGCTGCTTTCAAATTATGGACTCCCGGTATAATTATGTTTTAATTAAACGCAGAGAACAAGGAACGCGGGAACGAGGTCAACGTATTCGAAATAATTACATAATAACATTTTACACCAAGTTTGATTTTGCAACTTGAATGCATGCCAGGTGCCAACTAGATATCGATTTCAAAGGGTACGTCGCGGAAGGCATCAACATCATTCTTCTAATAATTTTCGGTACTTCATAAAAGGTCCGCACTCCTATAACCTCTGATACTGTAATGACTCAAAATACAGTCTGATAACAAAAACCTGGAGGCGCCGGGTATCGATCCCGGTACCTCTCACATGCTAAGCGAGCGCTCTACCATCGGAGCTACGCCCCCGTTGGCAGAATATTCGAATACTAGGTTTACTTTTGTTCAGATAGTAATACATTCAAGTCACATTGCCTCGGGCGAGGACAGGCGACTTTATTAAATGGCCTCCCGGGTGTAGACTGTACTTTGATAACCGACCTTGCCGAACAAGTTTTGTGTTGTATATCCTACAGTTAAACGGAGGGACGATAAAATTGCAATAGACTTGTTTGGAATATTTTATCAGGATATAAAAAAAAGTTACAAAAGGAAAGTTTTTGACGGAGGTGCGGATATCGTTTTGGTATCTTTCGCATTGACCTTCTTTTGTAAAATATTGAACTGATTAAGTGTCCCTCGAGTCTATTAATCACTTGTTAGGTGGATCAAATTATAAAGCTCGTTCTGGTTTCTTCCAAACTGGTCCATTGTAATCAATTAGTCGTGCTTATTTGTTAGTTCTAATGACATCGATTGGTCGGATTTGCAAACACACATTGCACGGCCATCAATATTGTCAGCGGCAGAAAGTGTATGACGTAACTAAACGATATGATATGTGTGTACGCTTTTTAGCTGGGTTTCCCCTCAATGCTATGTGTGGTATTCCTACTGCAAGATTTTCGGTACCCACATTTTATCGAAAATACGGGAGATATTCAACCATCAAATTCCTTTTTATTGAGGATGGCCGGTCGGACAGAATGTCAAAAAAGTAAGATATTTTCCACGATGGATACTGTACCGCATATTATGGCACGTGCCCTGGGGCCCTGTGACCCACATACGCTGACGTACAGTAGGTACGCGCGACCTCTCGCCCTGCGTACCAGGCATTCAGAGCACGGCAGGAGGTGAGCCTACCTAGTGTTTCCTTTGATCACGACGCTTCTGCCCCAGTTGGCAAGCGCTGTGCAAAGGTTTGCAGTGCAAAGGTTAATTCTTTTGTCACCATGGCATGTCACAACGTAGTGTTTGCTTACGAGCGGAAATATCTAGATTTGAAGTAGAAGATCTATATAATTCACAACCCTGTTAGAAATAAAAGATGACTTGGTTCTTAATTGTTCATTAAATCCGATCGGCAGCCTTGTAAACCTTGTCTATTATAAACGCCTCGAATTCCTTCTACCCCGGTATTGGCGGCTCGGTATTCGCTCGGTATTCGTAAAAGGGTCTCAAATCCGAGGTTTAATATCGTCGGCTAATTAATTTCTTTTCTTAGCAAATCTTTTGTAGTCCCCATCGACATTATGTATATTTAATAGTCCCTTTAAATTACGCCTTCTTTTTGCAGTTAGCCAGTAGGTACATTTGAATAAATAAACGAGATTGAGCAACGAAGCTTCCTATCGAAAAATAAACCACGGCCTCGTTGGTTGGTCGCTGGGTTGTTCGCCAAAGTTAGTACACCTTTTAATTTTCGTTGATCGTAATTAATACAAAATTAATGGTGGAGTTTATCAAAATAATGGTGTTATTCAGTGAATCTAATAATTTGTGGGTTTATTAAATATAATAACACACTTGTCTAATTTTTGAGTTACCTAAATTACTAAAATATTTCAAATTCAAATTCTTTATTTCAGACCTGAGTCCATAGTGTTAGTATCAACAAAATAACTTAATAAACTAGTTATTAAGTTATTTTGTTGACTAGTGTTAGTAACAAGAGATACACAAATACAAATATCAGCTGGTATGGATTCTGACTCAGTGACGCAGCAGAGGGGAATCCTACCGATCTGAGAACACGCTCAGGAGACCGTTGGTGGTGGCGCGTAGTCGGCCGGCTATGGAGGCCTTTTTCTTATTAGGCCGTAAAAATCGTCTGTGCGCGCCTCCGCAAACATTGTGGACGCACTACAACGCCACGACAGCCCCAACAGTATCCTACACGCGTTATTCTATTGGACACGCAGATCGCTGTATGTCCTCTGCGTAAAATGGGTCCAAAGACTGCACATGTAGGAAGACTGACAGAAAGCTTTGAAAGGAGATCTTCGAACCAGCATGTTACATCGAACAGCCAACGACCTGCGCTCCCACTCCATATCCATATTGTCCTTAAGATCATCAGTGACCCAATAACCCAAGTACCTTAGTCACCCAAGCCAAAGGAGTGCCACAGAGCGAGACACCAGGAATATCAGAATAGTTTATGGCACTCGTTTTAAACATAATAAGTTCTATATTACAGGTTTTATCAGAATTACGAACAAAGAGATTACCCTCTGTAGATTACCTCAAGATATCGTTTCACACAAGCCAAAATATCAGAAATATGCAGATTAAGCCTTTGACTGGCGCCCGTTACTATTGCACTAGGTTTTGAGTGCTACTGCCAAAATCCTGGACTGTAACCCACAAGATGAAATAAGAAACAGCACTGAAGTTACTTCTCGCCACAAAGCACCATCCAGCGCCAGTCGTACAAAAACAAAATAGGACCCAGTTATTAAGTTTAATTAACTAGATTGCACTGCAGCCAAGAAACTCGGCTGTCTTGTCTGTGACAGGCAATCGTGCGCACATTTGCAGATAGTTGGATATATTAAGTTCGCCGCGGTCTCGTGCTAACACTAGTTTACATGGTTGACAGTCCTTTGTGTCCCGAACTCGACGGTCGCTGCACATGGGCCGCGAAATGGAACGTGTAGTGTGATAGTGTAGACGTCCTTTGGGCCAGCACTTCCTCGATTCCATGTTTACTTAGTCCTTGAGTCGCGAATTTTGTATGCGCGGTTGGTTAATTCAGCTTGGAGAAGCAAAAAAAAAAACTCATTCCTTCGATTTGGTTTAAGGAGTAAGTGTTATTTTAAATTCTTGGTGGTTTTATTATAGTGAATTACTCGTATTACTCTTCTATACTTACTCTGATATTAAATAACTCTATAATAACTTCTACTTCAACATATAACACAACTCTCATCTCGTAAAAATATATTAGTTATTAGTTTCTAGGAATCAATATCCAATTTTCCAGCTGTGCATTAATTGTACAGTTTTTCTGCTCTCCTGGTCGATCGTAAACGAAGTACGGACTTGGAGAGATCCAATTTAAGTTTGCTCAGCTTTTGGCGACTTTAGCTTCGACTTTACTATTTGGTGTAATTTAAGAGCGTTTCTACGCATGAACTTCAGCGCAAAAACAAGTTCGTGTTCTTTGGTGAGAATTTTCAACGAACAGGAGACAAACAAAGAACCCATGTTTAATAATGAATAAATCAGGCATCAGCCAACTTCAAAAATCGGGGGTGTACGGTCCTTCAATAAGGACAAAGCAACTAAATTGAGTAGGGATAAGAGTAAACACTAGCCAACATAACATCACGCTTATTTCCCCGAAGGATTAAATTAGGTTAAACGCCGTCTTTTAATTAAAATAAAGTGATGTATGATCTCGCTCGCTCCCTCGCTCGCTCGTAACTTCGGCCACTGCACGCGGCAGCGGCGCACGGTAGGTTCTTTTCAACCAGCGCACATTGGTTTGCGTCGTAGCAGAAGAAACGACCCACCCATTGTTAGGAATCGAAATTCAATCCAAGTTTTAATTTTACTTCAGCACGTCCAACATACATACCTTTATTGTTCTTCAAATCATTTCAGTAAAATACAAATACATGTACCTATAGGCATATTAATTAAAGAAGAAATCTACACTATGTTATTCAATCATGCTTAACATTCAAACCAATTGTAATTAAATGTCAAATGTACAAAGGAAATAGTCGTAAGTAAGTAAGTACTTAATTAGTACAAAGAAGGATCGGCCGTCTCGGAGCGATTTCGCGGGGGATTCTTTGATTAAACATTAACATAAAATGCGACTCTGGGTTCGGAGCTGTCACCAGGTCAAAGTTACCAGGTTCGTAAAGCAAAAAGTATTATTTAATAAATAAATGATTGCGCATAATGAACCAGCCTGTGAGACGCGCCAGGATGCCCTAAGTGGATTAGGCGTCCTTTATGCCCAAGGGCCGCGTGTGCTCGCCCGCCGGTGTCTTTGTCGTCCAGTCTCTGGGGTTTAAACCACCCGGCAACAAGCTCGTGGGCCCACGACGATTTTAGATAGGTACCTACCTAATAGAAATTCTGAGACGGTATTATCATACTCTACGTGTTGAATTTTAGAGGAACACCTGCGTGATATCAATGTTTATTTTGCTTAATAAAGCTTAATAAATTATTATCTACTTGGATTTCCTTTTATAAAAGTTAGTAGAAATAAAAGCTCTGGAAACAATAGTAGGTAGGTAGCTACGACTACTCACGTTTCAGACGTGCCAGACACTCTTAAACAAGAACTTGTATAAAAACTATTTAATTTGAACTTACATTGTTTGAAAGATGATATTATTTGTTGCCAGAATTGCGCTGATAACTATTTACCTAGCTATATTATATCAACTATTTAATTAACGCACAACAAAATTAATACACTTGTTAAAATATTCAGAGAAGAGCTTATGTAAAATTAATGAATTCGTTTTATTCGTACGAATTTTCGAGTTTTATCTCACGAAATGGAAACTAAGCCAAGTGGGCGTGACCCGGGGCAGCGGGATTGTCCGAAAGGGTTACCGCTGCCCCGGAACATAAAGGGCGAAGGAAGGAACATGGGTGGGTTTTAGTCAGTAAGAGTCTGACACTCCCTTCCGCTCCACCCAGAGCGGGAGGAGTCATTTGATGATTTCCCATCCCAAAAAAAAAAAAAAAAAAGCCAAGTGGGCGTATCTTTTAATAGTAACATAAAGGCGCCGAGGATTACCGTAACACCACTCGAAACTTATGAGTTATGAACGAATTTATAAAATTCACTCACGTAGATAAATTGTGTAGAGGCACTCGGGGAGCCTTGATATTTAAAATGAAGGATCTTTCGCGAAGTGTGGAAGACGTTACAAATTCCGACCACCACTTGACTGACGGATTAAAGTCCCTCAAGTCTCTCGCGCCGGTGGCGCCGACACGGACTCTTTTTATTTAATTAAAACCAACCATTTAGTTAAGTTTCTACCCAATTAATTATATATTTAATTTAAGTTCAACAGTAGTAAAACCGAATTCATGATCCGCTATTTCTTATAACTGTCAAGTTAAACAACTGGAGAGAACTGACTCGCGCCTGCAATTAGACGTCGAATTAAGTTTGATAAATCTGCGGGCCCGAAATCGATCGTAGATCAATTTGTATTTAATCTCCTTGGAAGTGGCTAAATGAGGGTATTTTTTGGTTTAAAATATAAGTTTGTCGAGCGATGCGGGGCGCGGTGTTCGTTGCAGAAATGTGTCAGTTAAATAGACGAGCTTTGTGAACGGAACTTTCCAAACTCCACGAGGCCGTGTGAAATGGGCGCTCTTGATTAGTTCCAACGAGGTTTACAACCATTCAGAAGTCACTTTTCTTCTGAAACACCTTATTATGAGCACTTTGATATAAATAAGTTTAGCATCAGCCCTTTCATTTTCCATTTGTAACTTCGTTTGCGGTTTCACTGAAACTTAATAAAACTTGGCGAGCACGTCAAACGCTACTCACATAAGAAAGTTCTTTTGATTTTTTAAAATGATATAAACCAGTGCTTGACTGCGATCACGCCTGATAGAAAGCACTTGATTTAATGTTATTTACATTAATACATCTACAATCTATTGGATCCAAATCTTCTTTCAAGTCTGACGTACAGCTGGTACCTACAATACGCAGAAACTATTTTATAGGGCGCGTCTTTACGATTCTGATGCGTCCTCTCTGCTCCATTGAACTGAGAAAGCGAAGATTTCTTTAGTCCTCTTTGTATATACCTATATATATATATACTTGTTACATATACGATATTGAAATTGTTGTTAAATTGAAAATGGATTCTTTCATGCAAGTTAAGGTCGTATCCGTATCACAAACGGGTGACACAAAGGTAAGCTGATCAGCGCCGGTGTGCACGACAAGTAAAGCAGATTATGTTATCAAGTTATCGATTACGGAGGAAATGTGGGAACATGTTTCCATAAATAAAGAATCTTGAACTTTAAACATGTTACGGAGATGATGATATCGTATATCGACAAATGTGTCTTCATCACGCGATGCGAAGATATCAAGTTGTGAACGCTTAATATAAAGGTCCCTTAACTTACGAATCAGTTCTTTCTTCTACTTCAGAGTTAAACTTGTATGACATTGGGTGTTCTTCATTACCATTACCTATAGAACAATCATGTAAACAGTTTTATCCATCAATAAGTCCATTCGACTACGTACATATGTAATTCCGTCTCACACAGTACGGAGGTGTCCAGCTATTCGGTCGTGGTATGTATATGTGTGTGTGTGTAATCCTTCACATAATTCCTCCTTTGGCTTTGTGCCCCATTGTGGCCGGCAATGTACGCAGTACTGTAGCTATGCTCCACATACATTCTGCGAACAGCGGCCGGCAGATTACACGTTACGTTCTGAGAATTACCTACAATGGCAGTAAATTATTCGATACCCTGGACTACATAAAGCTGGTAAAAATTAAAGTGGGTACAGAAATATCTTTTAGGGATGGCAGTCGCATACTAGTGATGGAATAACTTACCAATGTTCTTATTTAGGAAGGCGCTGTCCATCGTATTAATCAGTCGTCTATATCTAGACTTGCGAGTGCTGAGTGGGAATCCTACAGTAGGTACATAACCTATGAAGTTCCATAACTAATGAGTTTCTCGTTATAATCGGATTATCTGATCCTATCAATACGTCTAGCTAGTCTAGGACCGAACCAGTCCTACCTAAAGATAGTATACCTGAGATTAGTTAACCTTTGATGACTAAGGCTTCTAATTCCCAGTCATAATCCGAGTGGTATGCGATCGGAACTTTGTCTAGTAAATGACGATAAGCTTGTCAATTTAAGTTCCAATACCTATGCGCTAGAAATTACTTTTATTAGCCAAATGCTCCATGCTTTTTTTTTTTCCAGATGGGTAATCATCAAATGACCCCTCCCGCTCTGGGTGGAGCGGAAGGGAGTGTCAGACTCTTACTGACTAAAACCCACCCATGTTCCTTCCTTTGCCCTTTATGTTCCGGGGTAGCGGTAACCCTTTCGGACAATCCCGCTGAATGCTCCATGCTTTATTTTATATTTGTTTAGTCGACCTCGTAAGTAATTACCATTCTAACGATGAATGTCACTTACATTGCACGCCCAATAAAAGAAAGCCAATTTTGTCCATGTATCAGTTAATTAGGTTCAACCTTAGTGAAGTTTGAGTTTGTCAAGAGTGATAAAGCAATTACGAGGTCAACTATACAAAATGACTATGACGTTAATTATCGAAGGGCTACCCCATCCACTATTAAAATTATTACAGTAACTGTTCGGCTTACCATCCACTAAGCTCTGTTGCGATGGAAGGTTTACACTACAAGCCGGGGCTGCCTTGAGGCGGCTCCTGCCCAATCCAGGGGGTCCAAACGCCTCTTGCCGGAGGCTATATGCGGGGGTCGTGCGGTCCATGGCCCTTTACGGGGCACCGGTGTGGGCGCGTTCCTTGAGGCGGCGACCAGTCCGCCGGTTGAACGCGTCCCAAAGGGTCATGGCCGTCCGGCTGATCCGAGGATACCGCACGGTCTCTGCTGAGGCGGCGAGCCTCCTTGCCGGATTGCCGCCATGGGATCTGGAGGCAAAAGCCCTAGCCCACTATGGGAGTGGCGAGAGGAGGCAAAACGGGGCGTAACTCCGCTGCCGCGAGAAATCACGGTACAGCGGACAGAGCTTCGGCGGGATCTCATGGCGACATGGAGGGTGAGATTGTCGCAACCCAGTGCTGGGCACGCCACAATTGCGGCGATAAGTCCCCTCTTTGAGGAGTGGCTGCAGAGGCGCCACGGCGCCCTCACCTTCCGCCTGACGCAGGTCCTCACCGGACACGGTTGTTTCGGGAGGTTCCTGTTCAGGATAAGGCGGGAGGAAACGCCAGGGTATCACCACTGTGTGGATCGCCCGGAGGACACGGTGGAGCATACTGTGGAGGTCTGCCCGGCTTGGGCGGAGCACCGCCGCGTCCTCGTGGCGGCGATCGGCAGCGGCGATCTCTCGCGTCCGGCCCTGGTCCAGGCAATGGTACGGAGCGAGAGTGCATGGGAAGCAAAGGAGCAGGCGGAGCGCGTGAGGGAGAGGCAATCTCTGCGCCCTCACGCCCCTAGTCGCCGCAGGAGACGCCCTGGACGTCGGGGGTCACCAGCCGACTCCCGGCCACCGTAGGCGCGGGCTTGCGGGCGGCGAGCAATGGGCAGCTCGCCGCCCGGCAAGGACCAGGCCCGGGTCGACGGCGCGTTATGTTCCACGCGCGCCTCAAAGAGATGTCAGCACGAACTGACGGGGTCCGCTAGGGCCGATGCCTGCCAGGGCCGCGGGTTGTTCGAAAGAGATACCGTGGTCCCTGGCATAGGCAACTGAAGGAACACGGGTGGGTTTTAGTCAGTAAAAGTCTGACACGCCCTCCAGCTCCGCCCAGAACGGGAGAAGTCATGTGATGATTTCCCACCCACTACAAGACACTTTTCTCCTTGGTCGTCGTAAATGAAACCACCAGTGTAGCAACGGCCTGGCTCCTGCCCTGCACCGCGTGAATAATTACCACATTACCCATAATTGTACACATTCTTTGCTATTCTTTTTAGTTGCACCATACTTCCGCTTGGTATTCGGTAAAGAGTAGTCACACCCTAATCTCACGTGGGGCTCATAAAAAACAACTGAAAGAAAATATTTATTTGATGGTATTCATATTAAATTTGATATGTCAACAAAGTAGGACAGAGGTCATCTTACACTGAAATAAACATTGTTGTTGAAGGTGAAGCGTAGGATGAACTTCCGGGTAAACATTGATTTAACTTTGTTTTGATATTCGCGAAAATGTAGACCTTATACGACTTCCTGATATTACCGGAATCTGATCAGGTTTCAACCCGTGATGTTGAGATATTGAATTTTCGTTATATTTCACATTGCCATAATAATTATACTTTAGGCTTCGTTCTCGATATAAGATTTACATTGCAGCTTCCTCACGCCAGTCGACAACCAAACGCATATTTAGAGCTGAAAGCAAAAACTAAACGCACAAGTGTAGCTATTTCCGTTCTATAGATAATCTGTCATTCTTTACGTTTGCGCGGCAACCAGTACGCGGTGAATTCCTCAAAAATATTAATTAAGTGTTTAAAAACTATTTTAGTGTGTTTAAAGTTGGCATTAGGTATCATGCCGAAACGAAAACATGGAAAAGAATATTATCTTCAAAAAATCCGAAGATTACAAAAGAAAATGAAACGACACCGGTACCGCACCGATTCACCAGAGTCGTCCATTTTTTCTTCAACAGGTAAAAAACAATAAAACTTGTTTCAAATGGCATAAATAGGTACGTTTTGTACTGTACCACGCGGGTAATGTACGAGATACATTGACGCGAACAAATAATTCGGGGCGTTTACGAGATAAACGCACGAGTTTTTTCTTTTTTCTCATTTACCTAATGGTGTAATCCGAGAGGTTACGCTTAGGTATGAATATTATGGTACATTAACGGGGTCAATTCTACCTTTTGCAGACCGCAAAGATGATGAAGACATTGAAATAATAAATGACTGTGTCGAATTACCGATTCGCATAGAAACAAACCCGGAAAACACAAATACAGCCATGACTGTAACTGATGCTCTACCTGAGCCTGACCCTGAACCTGAGCTAGACACTGAGTCTACTCTATCCCCAGAAGTGCTAGAAGCATTAGGGGATTTGATGACGGAAAAACCCAAACATGGCCCAGCAATTAACAACGACTTAGCCCGTATTTGGAATACCATTTTGAAGAATGGACTCCCAAGGGAAAATAAGCTGAAACTGGAGAAAAATGTACCAGAAAACTGTTGTATGCTTAAAGCCCCTATGCTCAATCCAGAAATTATTGCTACAGTGAACGATCCAATAATTAACCGTGATAAAAAGATAGAATCAGAACAAAACCAGTTAGGAATGGGACTCACCATATTAGGTGATGCATTATCGATGTTAATCAACAACAACAATATCGATAGGCTCAAACTGATCTCTCAGCTCAGTGACGCTGCAAGGATTTTAACAGACTTGCACTTTATACAAACAAGATCTCGAAAAAACCTTATTTTCCCTGTCCTGGACAAAAAATTCTTAGACATTGTCAAAGAAGTAGAAAGAGATGATTACCTTTATGGTAGCAACCTATCGGAAAAGATAAAGATCCTACAAGCTTGCCAAAAAACAGGCCAATCTATAAAAAAGCCAACTACTTTTACCACAACCCGTCAGGGAAACTTGAGTGGTCCACCTCGTTACAACCAACAGAGGACAAATCTGAGGCCGGGACACAAAAAACCTTCGTCCTCTTACCAAGCAAGGAAATATCAACCAGCACAACAATACACACAGTACCAGCCACAGCATGCTGTGAGAAAACCCAAAGCCCCACCACCACAGGACAAGGCTCGTGCTCGACACTAGAGGTTAGTCATGCTGGAAGATTAAATTATTTCTTACCTTGTTGGCAAAGGATCTGTGACGATGTTTCAATATTGAATCATGTCAATGGGTACTCAATACCTTTTACGGACACACCTTATCAGTCAAAATTTCAACAGTCATTACAAAATGATATTTTAAAAGATCCTAATATGCATACAGCCATTAATAATTTACTGGAATTAGGTGCAATTTCCCCTTGTACACCATGTAAAGACCAATTCGTATCTAAAGTGTTTTTGATTGAAAAACCAAATGGTAGCAAAAGATTTATTCTAAACCTTAAGCCTCTTAACAAATTTGTTGACAAACGCCATTTTAAAATGGAAGATCACAGAACTGCAGTAGCTTTAATTTCTCCAGGAGAATTTATGGCAAAAATTGATCTAAAAGAAGCCTATTTATTGATAAATATTAATCCAGCTCACAGGAAGTATTTACGGTTTCAGGATGATCAATTGTATGAATTTAATGCACTCCCATATGGCTTGTGTTCTGCACCTTATGTGTTCTCTAAGATTATGAGAGTGGTGGTTACACATTTAAGATCTAAAGGTCACAAATCAGTACAATATCTTGATGATCTCTTGTGCATTGGTTCGGATTATAAAACATGTTTAAAAAATGTTAACGAAACAGTTGCTATTTTAAAATGTCTTGGGTTTGTTATTAATTATGAAAAAAGCATAATTAGACCATCACAGTCCTGTCAATTCTTAGGTTTTGTATTTGATACAAAAACAATGACACTAACATTACCCACTGACAAAAAATTGACTATTCAAAAATCCATTGAAAAATACTTGAAGAAACACAGTTGTAGTATAAGAGACCTGGCTCAGTTAATAGGAACATTGACTGCCGCATGCCCGGCAAGTAAATATGGTTGGCTTTACACAAAACTATTAGAACACCATAAATATCATGGTTTAATTAAAAGTAAAGGCAATTATGATACAAAGATTAACATTCACCCAGATATTAAACTAGACCTACAGTGGTGGGCTAATAATATCAATAGTTTACAGAAAAGTATAGCATACTCAAAATATGATTTGGAAATATTTACAGATGCGTCAAGAAGTGGATGGGGGGCCGTTAGTAATGAGAATAGGGTTCATGGGTTCTGGAAAAAGACTGAAAAATTATATCATATAAATTATCTAGAACTACTAGCCATATTTTTATCCCTAAAAATGTTTGTTAAAAATAAACAATATTTACATATATTGTTGCGTGTTGATAATACGACTGCCATATCATATATTAACCGAATGGGAGGTATCCAGTACCCACATTTAAATAGTTTAACCAGAAGTATATGGCAATGGTGTGAAGATAGACAAATTTGGCTATTTGCTTCTTACATAAAATCAAGGGATAACAAAGAAGCAGATGAAGAATCACGTAGAGTCAATCCTGACATAGAGTGGGAACTGAATACCTCCACATTCCAGTACATTGTGACTCAGTTTGGCCAACCTGATATTGATCTTTTTGCCTCAAGAATTAATGCAAAATGTGAAACTTACATTTCCTGGAAACCGGACCCAGATGCATCGAATATAGATGCTTTTACCGTGTCTTGGACGAACTATTTTTTCTACGCCTTTCCCCCATTTAGTCTATTATTAAGGTGTTTACAAAAAATTAAGAATGATAAAGCGACAGGCATTATGGTCATGCCATATTGGCCGTCACAAGCCTGGTATCCATCAATGCAAGCCATGCTAGTCTCAAAACTGTTAATCTTCAAACCCAATAAACAACTATTGCATTCCTCTTTCAGAGAGAATCACCCCCTACATCTCCACCTTACACTAATGGTCGGGATATTATCAGGAAAGCTTGGCTAAGTCGAGCCATCCCCCCATCAGCAATAGAGGTTATGTTAAGTTCACTTTCAAATAATACCTTAAAACAATATAATGTCACCTATAAAATCTGGTGGACCTTTTGTCAAAAACAAAGTGTAGATCCATTTACACCATCTATACCAATTATTATGTATTTTTTAACCGAGCAATTCAACTTAGGAGCCTCATATGGGTCTATAAACTCACACAAGTCAGCTCTTGCTGTAATAATAGGCTCAAAAATTGGGGGTGATGACCGCATCAAGAGGCTACTTAAACCAACCAACGACCCAAGTAAAGTCCTAAATGTTTTAAAAACTTGGACACCAAATAATTCTTTAAATTTTGAAAAGTTGTCCAAAAAATTGGTAATGTTATTAGCACTAAGCACAGCCCAAAGAGCACAGACTTTGTCTCTAATTAAATTACCTAACATCACAGTAAATCATGCTGGTGTACACATTGCTATTACAGATACTATTAAAACATCTGGTCCTGGTCGCAGCCAACCTAACCTCTTTTTACCTTTCTTTGAAAAGTTCGAAATTTGTCCAGCTACTACATTATGTGATTACATTGACTATACTCAGAGCATTAGGGGAAAGAATATTCACTTAATACTTTCATTGAATAAACCCCACAGACCAGTTTCTCCCTCTACCATTAGTAGATGGATAAAAAATACTCTATCTGTTTGCGGCATAGATATTAGTATTTTTTCAGGACACAGTACTAGACATGCCTCGACATCCACTGCCAACGCTAAGGGAGTGTCATTAGATATAATAAGAAAAACAGCAGGTTGGACAAATAGCTCTTCGACTTTTGCTAGATTTTATAATAGACCAATTGTGAATAATTCAAGCGAATTTGCTCATGCTGTGCTTAATGCTGAACAAAATACATGATTATTATTAATGTTACCTATAATTATTACGTGCAATAGTAATTATAAAAATAAATTAGAAAATAAGTCCAATATTAAGATGAATAATTTGATTGTTTATCCAAAATTGTAATTTGATTTAAACTTATTTAGAAATTGGACAATAAGTCTAATATTAAGATAAATGAGACTGTTTACCTGTTATTGCCATTTTTTAATATCTCATATGTGCCTAATAAGAATAAAAGATTTTAATTTCTTAATGAAATACTATTTATTTAAAATTTTATGTTTGGAATCTCAATTTTTCCAATAAACTCTCAACATCTGCAATGTAAATCTTATATCGAGAACGAAGCCTAAAGTATAATAAGTGATCAAACGAACTTACCTGTTGTGAAGTTCGATCATTATTATACGAAGGGCTTCGTTCGAAGATATAAGGACCCTCCCTACCCAACCCCTGAAAAATTGGGATTCTCTTAGCTTACTCTAAAATAATGACAGATTATCTATAGAACGGAAATAGCTACACTTGTGCGTTTAGTTTTTGCTTTCAGCTCTAAATATGCGTTTGGTTGTCGACTGGCGTGAGGAAGCTGCAATGTAAATCTTATATCTTCGAACGAAGCCCTTCGTATAATAATGATCGAACTTCACAACAGGTAAGTTCGTTTGATCACTTAGTATACTTCATTCTTTTAAGTCTCGTTCAAAAACTCTGATGTGAGTCAGATTTTTTGCGAATTTGCAGTTAAAGAAGTTTGGTGATGCGCTTGTTGGATTTTGTAATTTGTGGATAAAATCTAAGGTAACTTTCCTAGAAGTATCTTATCTTGTACGTTCCGACGAAGATATTAAAAAAAGATAGAGCAATGCCATAGAAATGTTACGATGCCGCCGTAAACCAAACACGACCATTACCTTTATTGCGTTTCCTTCCAAAGTAAGTTGGAGCGTCTCATGTATTTAGGTTAAAGACAGACTCAAGATAATGAGTGATGACTTCGCTAAACCAACTCGACCTGATTCACAAATGAGAGTAGTGTTTGTCTTCATTGATTAAGGTTGCCCGGCCCACGTTCTTACTACTGTGGTCTGACGGAATCTGATGCTTTTGGCATGTGGTTAATGTATCCTCTGTGGTAACATATGGTCACACCCGTGTTCCCCCTGCAAGGTAAGCTGGTGTATGCTTCTCTAATCCTCAGTTGATTAATATTAGATATAGGTCAAATGTTTGGAACGTCTTAGAATTCAATTCTGTAATGTATAATACATGTAATCAAAAAAAGAAAAATAACAAAGCTCATTGCCATCCTAGTCATTTATGTAAATTTATATAGCAAATTATTGTATACTTACGTGTATCAGAACTTTATGGGAATTAAAATTGTACCAACCTCTTCTAGTTTTTAAAATATTATTGACGTGTAAAAGTGGTTGTATAAACCTACTTACATAATTACACAGCCTTTTGTGAAGGATAGAGGTCATTAGAAAAGTATATTCGTCATCTGCCAGATATACACACATCGACAGAATCTAGGGATATCTTAATCCTAAATTATTTACGCATTTATAGTTTAAAATCTTTTTAGTTTCCACAAAAAGTTTATATACAGATTGAACCTCTTTTATTCTATTTTCAAAATTTAAAATGTAAATAAAAAAAAACAAAAGAAACAACAAAATACGGCGGCAAATTTGTTAGTAATTCGTTACGTTAAGGAAAATTAAAATTGTTAATTAATGAAAAGGGATTAAATTGTTTTTCTTTTTTAACGTGTCGTGTGAGCTTGTAAGTGTCATGTCACGTCGTCATTTGAGTCGAGATGAAATGTTACGAGCCGTGGGCATGTTAGAAAATGGTGCTATTCAACGCGTCGTTGCTGAGGCCCTACACACCAGCCAAAACGTGATATCAAGGCTGTGGTCACGTTATCGCAGTACTGGGGAAGTGGCTGATCGGCACACGGGTAGATATCGTGTTACTACGCAGAGACTGGAACGATTTCTCCAAATGACCGCCAGAAGACAACCCAATATCACAGCGATGCAACTAGTACAAAGGCTCCAGGAGGACCACCAGCAGGCAAGCGACCAAATCGTGCGAAGGCGGTTGCATGAGGTTGGTCTTCATGCTCGAAGACCGCTACATGTTCCAGCATTGCGACGTGGCAATCGCGGTCGGCGGCTTTCGTGGGCTCGGGAGTATTTACCATGGAGTGACGAACAATGGTCTTTGGTGCTGTTCACCGATGTGTCCCTGTTTGGTTTCATCCGGATTCACGAAGAACACGCGTTTGGAGAACTCCAGGGAGAATTAGCCGTCTAGTCAGAGAGTCAGAGCCTGTTATTGTCCGGCCTCTCCTAGACCGCGTTATTCAAGTTTTGAATTGGCCTGCACAGTCGCCCGACTTAAATCCTATCGAGCATGCCTGGGACATGTTATAACGAAAAGCTTTGAGAGATTTCCCGCCAAAGGGTTTAGCCGGATAAATATGACGAGTCGGCCCCCAAATGGAAACCTGTATCAAAACTTATGTTTTAATATCGACTTGATGAGTAAACACAATTTATGTAAGTTTTACGATCAGCTTTTGCTTTGACCTTGGGATATGGGAAAAAATAACTGTATGCATGACTATTATTTAAAGTAATATATCTTAAAAACTAAATAAGCTGGAGGAATGAAACCAATGCGAGGCTTTAGGTTACATTACAGAGTATATCATATATTTTTTTTAAATTTTTAGAATATTTTTTTATATAAAAAAATAAAATAAATACGTAAGTCATAATTTTTTTTTTGTGTTCTCTGAAACTTACAATCACGAAAATAATATATGTTATGCTCCTTTATATGCACTATTACTCATAAAAATTGCGTAAGAAAAAAATTGGTGCAACACTTCGAAAATAAATAAAATGTAATTCGTGCCTTATAGTACCCTTGTACTATAACTCGGTGAATTCTGTTTTTTCTATTGTACTGGTATTAGATACTATGCGTAGATGCGATAAATCATCTTCATAAAAATATTTGCCAATTAAGTGCGTCGAACAACAACGATCACCTTTTGGTATGAATATTTGTTTTTTAATAAATATTTGTATTCGTGTTTCTAAACATATAATAATAATAATAACCCTGTTCCCGATACCGGTGGGCTACTATTTTTTATATTTTTAAATGTTTTTATATCTTTTATATTCTAATATTTAAAAATATAATTTATATGTTTACATTTAAATAAAGGAAATAATAATAATAATAACGTTTATTTAGCCAAAAAATACAGATTGACAGATTAAAAGTTCACATTCAGAGTTCATGTTGCAAATCTGTACAAAAAGGTTGATCACTATGCCTCTTAAACTAGGATATTCACCTGTATCTTAAGAGGTAGTGGTTGGTCGAGGTAATACAAGGACATGAACAACAAAAACTTAGCAAGAGGACTGTGCCCGTCTACCGTTTGACTTACAATCCAAAACGGTAAAAACAATTAAAAATAAAAAGTAATAAAAGAAGCAGCTATATAAGATAAAAAATAAAAATAAAAAATAAAATAAAAAAGAAGGAAGGTGTGGTGTAATGTGATGTGATGTCCGTGTCATGTGTGGGGGTGTGTGTGTGTGTGTGTGTGTATGACGGGTAGCGTGTGTTGTGTGTTATTATTTAGGGTATGTTAGTAACGACTCCGTGTAAGAGTAGTCCTTCGTTAGAAGCCAGTCGGTTAGTTTAGATTTAAGAGCATGCGTGTTTAGGTTTATGATGTTTAGGTGTTTGTTAATTTTGGTATAGATTTGGGTACTCAGTGGATAATATTGATGTGACGCGAAGGTTGTCTTGTGTAGAGTCCAAGGTGGAAGATAGGTTCGTTTGTTTGGATTACGGAGTGGGAGAGTGCCGTGCCTCCGCAGGGTGGCTTGGAGCACAAAGAGTTGTCGCACCGTTAGAACTTTATAAGTTGAGTATAGCTCTGATGTTGGGAATCTGTGTGGCTTTCTTGTAATTACTTTAAGAATGGCTCTCTGTGCTCTTTCCACCCGAATCAAGCTGGTTTTTACGGCACCTCCCCACACCGCAATACAGTAACCAATTACTGACTGGCATAGTGCGTAGTAGATCATCTTCATGGTTTTAGGATTAGCCGACCCTCTGAGTAGCTTTAGGGTATGAATGAGGCGCAAAGTTCTAGTGGATATGGCACCGATTTGTATGTTCCATCTTAGGCCGTCATCTATCACTACTCCGAGATATTTGATGTTGTTTGCTCTTGTAAGTGGCTGACACGTGCAGCTAGTGGTATTGTCTTGAGGTCAGTTGTTTTTTGGCATACAATACAATACTTGTGCGTAGATGCAACACGTTGGAATGGAATTACAATAGAATCATCGCTTGAATTGTACTTATATGTAACATCACTGTCACTACTGGTATCACAATCTTCAGAGTTGACGTAAGTTTCTTTCTGCACTCTTGTAGTTGCTGATGCTTCATCGCATACTTCCATGGTTAAAGGTACCTCATCAGACATTTAGAACTCGAAGCTTTTTTGTTAGTATATGGGATAAGTCGACACTTGTTACAAAATATATCATTAACTGTTACTGTTTTATTCAAACAATCACTAAACACCTTAGCTTCTTCTTCAGTTTTAATAACTTTTTTGTAACCAATAATCTTACGAAGATATTTGTTACAGTATTTACACTTGTCAGACATTATTACCAAATAATTATAATAATAATAATAGCAATAATAATTCAGTTTAACTGTCACTAATTTCCAAATCTTGAAATAAAAACCCGTAAAACCAAATCATAAGCTACCTTCTACAGCAATAACAATGACTATGCGACGTTAGTAAGCTATAAAATATAATAAACAGCGTGATAACAAGTTCCGACTTGTTTACAATTTTGCGCGTATAGGTAGTCGTGTTTATACCCATACATCACAAGGCGCGAATTATATTTTATTTATTTTCGAAGTGTTGCACCAATTTTTTTCTTATGCCATTTTTATGAGTAATAGTGCATATAAAGGAGCATAACATATATTATTTTCGTGATTGTAAGTTTCAGAGAACACAAAAAAAAAATTATGACTTACGTATTTATTTTATTTTTTTATATAAAAAAATATTCTAAAAATTTAAAAAAAATATATGATATACTCTGTAATGTAACCTAAAGCCTCGCATTGGTTTCATTCCTCTAGCTTATTTAGTTTTTAAGATATATTACTTTAAATAATAGTCATGCATACAGTTATTTTTTCCCATATCCCAAGGTCAAAGCAAAAGCTGATCGTAAAACTTACATAAATTGTGTTTACTCATCAAGTCGATATTAAAACATAAGTTTTGATACAGGTTTCCATTTGGGGGCCGACTCGTCATATTTATCCGGCTAAACCCTTTGACGACGGAACAACAACTTTACGAAAACTTGCGAAGAACATGGGAGCTCATACCGCAGCAAGACATTGACAATTTAATTTTAAGTACCTATGAACAATCGATGTCGATGCGTAATTAATGTAAGAGGTGGCAACACTCATTATTAATAATTAGATTTTATATAAAAAAAAAATTAATTACAATTAATAGTTTTATAATAAGAAATGAAGTTTTTTTTATCATACTAATTTTCTACGGCGATTAAAAAAATTAACATTTATATTTAAAACAAAAAAAATCACGAAATATTTTTTATTTTGTATTAAATACCTTAAAACCTATCATTCTTCCATTTACTATATGAGAAAAAATTTCATAGATTTTTAGATACTTGATGAAATATAAAATATCCCTAGATTCTGTTGATGTGTGTATGCAGGTATAGCCAATCATGTTACATGCGGAATCCGAAACTAAATGGTAGCTGAATGGGAGCGACCCGAAGGGCCGTATTTTATGCCAGCCTACCCTACTTCAAACATGTTCTCTCGCAGGAGTGACCATTTGCTATTGTCTTTTGTTGTCTACCCAAATTTCTTTTTTATTCGCTGACTGCAAATCCCTGAATTCCTCGGATGTCCCCGAACAATTTAGATTGTCCGAGCTCTGTGAATGTTTTGTGTATAAGTTGACTCACTGTTTATTGTACTTCCTGGTCTTATCTAAACCCCCCACGCCCCTTAGGGGAGGGTGAGCAGAGACCCAACAGAAATCAATTGTAAACTTATCCGGACAGGGGGAGCCGTAACTTCTAAATGATGCCATTAACAAATAATGTTCCGATAATTGAAATAGTGGTGTAGTAGTTGGGTTGATTTATGTGGATTTGAGAAGAGACTACCGCATGAGAATCAACATGAGAGTCCAAGAGACGAAGCAGAGATTACATCAGACCCGAAACATAGCTCGTAATGGAACAGAATCACCGTCCACCCGTGCATTGATTGCGCGTATTGCGAGCATCTGATTTCCCTGCGGGCTGCCGAGGTCAAATGGCAATCGTTCTCGCTAAAGTAAAAATTCGTCACATCACAATTGAATGACTTCGACGGAGGCTTTTAGAGAGTAAATAGGATTCTTACAAAAAGTAAACCAATTTGATTGTAAATTGATTGAACTGAGAGGCAACCAAAGAGCTAATTTTGGGAAGGTTCTATAGCGTTCAGTTGCAAACATTATGGGAATTTGGAATTTTGAATTTATCTCAACATTCGCTTCCTGCTAAGAAAAGGGCTTTACAAAGCGGCGCCTATAGCGACACCTATACAGTGTTGCAGATGTCCTCATATCCCCGTGTCCTCGGGAGCGCCGACAATCAATTAGGAGAAGATTGTTATTCCCGGCACACGTCCACATTACGCAAATAAGGGGGAAAGTACCGCCGAAGGACACCGAATAACATCGGGGACTTTTAAAAGTACACCCCGACTGCGACGGACGCCGATTGAAAAGACATTCCGTGTCTTATGAAATGTCCACTCCAATAACTCCGGGGCTTTGATGTTTATTTAAAATTCGGCGCTGCCTTTTATGTACATTTATACATATGTAGCAATTTCGTTAATCCGCAGTCTGTCAACTCAAATATTATTTAAATAACTCGAAGCTCCGAAATTGACTACGCCGCCAATACGAGCGAATTACCGTGTAATCCTAACGATGTTTTATTTGCCGGTAACCATGGGAATAACGGACAGCAGTCCTGTGGATGGCTCTCGTCTCATTAGCTTTCCCAATAAAATAATTGAGAGTTTCAGTAGCGGGGGCTGCAGGGGGCGCGGGGCGACGCGCGCCCGGGACCTTTCAGTGATCGGCCGCCCGCCCCGGCGCCTGTACGCGTCTCGCGTTTCCGCGGCCCCCGACACCTCCACGTCATGTATGTTGAATGTTCACTACCAGGGTACCATAACACAGTGATTAATTTATTCCAAACATCAGTGGTGTTTACGTTCGCCTAACGCACGCGCTCCAAAGCGGCCGACAATGTGATACTGTGGAGGAGACGTAACACAGATCGTCCTATCGTGTTACCTTCGATTGATTATGATATCCGTGTATAGTGTTTGTGTTATGTTGCGTATATCTCACATAATTTATTGGATAACTTTGATGAAGATGGCGCCCGAACTCTTCGCATTGATACCTACTTGAATATTTCTGTACATGTTTAGATACTTAAGGCTTTATTTGTATTGATTTAGGACTTGAAGCTCAACATTATTATATGGCATTTCTTATTCGTTTTCTGACAAAGTACCTATTTGTTAGAGAAAAACACAAGCTTCAGCTGTCAATCACAGACAGATTAAATATACTTCGCAGCGCAGCTTCTAGGAAAGACGTCTCGCGAATTTCATTTGTCATTTTGACATTCAAACATATATAAATATTTCGTAAGGGTGCTTGACTTTGTATGAAATAACATGTTTCATCTTGAAATTCAGCGAGAATTGTTTGTACGACGGTGACGTAGCTTTCTGTACAAGAGCAGTAGATTTCTCGGTTCAAAACACTCGTATTTGTCTTTGACTTTATATCTCCTCACATTGTAGTACAAATTGTAGTACTAAGTAACAAACAAGAAGAAAACAGACATACATTAGTCACGATAAACTTAGCTCAGCACGTGTCGATTATTTAGCTCCGTACACATTAGGACGAGTATTAGATCTGAAACTTGCTCCCCTGACACAGCACAGACTCGGCTCTGTATCGAGAATCCTGCTAATATCCGGACTCGGGGCTTTAGATTCCCGGGAAACTTGTCCCGAGTCCCGCAGAACATAGGTGTAAGACTTTGACTAATTAGCAAGTTGTTAATAAGCCGGTAGTGTGTCAAAGTGTCGCTCTGTCGTGTGAGAGAGCGGCGCCATTAGTTCTCGATACGATCACATGCTCACGACGCGCGACGGCTTGCGCATATTTGTACCTATTTGCTGTACTTGAGGCAATACTATAGTGGTACAAGACTAGTCGTTCGGTAAGCTTGCCATTAGCTCGCTCGTAACGACTTGTAATCATTTGTCTAACAAGAATTTATATTATTATTTCTCATTTAAATCAAGCCAGTTCAGTAATTGTCCTACATTTAAACATATACTTAGCAAAGCACTTCCTTTGATGAAGGGCGAACAGATTTAAATGGCATGAATACAAAATGTGTCGCCAGTTTTATTTTGCTTCAAAAGATTTCACATAAAATGTATAGAATCTTGATGCTTACGTAGGGAGGACGCATTCGCTGAAAATTGACGGAAATTTAATGTGTACATATGTCATGAAATTCTACATTTCTAATGTTGCTTGTTGCAAAAGATTAATAAATTCTGCGTAGTCGATCGAAATTCGCGACCTCCTGCCGTTAGGACCGCGTCTCGAACAAGCACACAAAATGTGGGGAATTTATTGATATCTATAGATTTCCCGAAAATTGCACACCCTTTATATAAGGACCCCTTTTAGGGAACGGGAGGGAACACACATTCCAATTTTGATGATTTTGTGGACTAGTCTTTGAAAAGGCTCGACATAATGAAAGTGTGTTGTCATATAATTTATTATGCAAAAAACCTATCTGATATCTAGATGACTAACAAAGGACATTGAACATTAGACCGGTCAATCGAGTTCTAGTCCACTGAGCAATTGTAAAAGGCAAGATAAATGAAAATTGCGAATAGCTTACAAGCACCAAATCAAAGTGGACCGTCACAAACGTTAATAGAATTTCAATCCAATACATCACAAATGGGTTTTGGTTCACCACTAACCATTTTTAAATCCGCCGTAATCGTTATCTACATTAGCGGCGTCTATCGACTCTGAGCTGTATTACTAGGGCATCACGTATTTCATTGGTGTGCAATCAGTAGGCGTCCCGCAGCAAGAGTTATGCCCCACATTTGTCGGCGCGTTGTAATCAAGGGATCTTTTTTATCTTGGTATCGTCCGCTCTCTGTAATGTTGTGGGATTCCATCAATGTAGCCGCTGACCTCGGGCCCTCCGACCCGAGGTCGACCTCTCGCTAATGTCGCCGCTATAAGACATTGTTAATAACCCTCTTTAATCCTCGTGCTTGAGTTTTTTATTTGCCTCAAGTAGGATCTTATTTTCGTAATTTTTCTCGTACGAAATCCTTCGATGTCACAGTTTAAATATTCAGTCTTTATTAAGTGGTCTCATAACTTTAGTATAACGGGAATGGATCCTTGAAAAGTAAAGTGTATTCACTTGACACTAGTGCCTGCCCTTGTCTGGGTTCACGTGCCAAAGGTTGACGGCTCAGTGCCTCTGCATTTCCGCCCTGAGTCAGGAGTATAAGTGTTTTGCCGTTTACTCGTTTAAACTTCTTGCGGACACCGAGATAAATTCTTTGTAAAGTTTAGCTTTTACATATCATAAAATTTCAAAATAAGCTACAAGCCTACTCTATGAAAAACTTAAAACATATTTGCTGAACAATTTTCATACTTTTATTAATTGGAAAATATTGAAGCACATACCTATAGGTGAGTTATTTGAGTACGTAACCGATTGTAAATATAGGATATATTTTATGTATTTACTTTTGGCTGGTAAATATGTAATTTATCCTCGGGTACCTATCTATAACAGTTTTACCTATCTGGACGAAAAAACAGAATAGTTAACGTGACGTACAACGAATTGTAATAGGTAACGTATTCGGATAATTATCAAATTAAATAGGATTTTAATTAAATATTTCGGAAATCATAAATCTCATTAATTGCTCAATTAAAACATTAGTTATAATCATTAAAAATGTTCGCGTTAATAACATCGCCGCATTTATTGTAAACAGGAGATATTAAATGGCAATTATCTGTGCAACGTTTTATGTTTGTGCATTTATCTACATATCATGTATTTAATTTGCGATCATTTTACAAATACTTTCTCTCGTTTACATAACGTACAGTTATGTTATATTGTAATGTAAAGTTACACGTAATACTTTCTCTTTGCATGTTAATTAACGTTTTTATAAAGCTTCCTCATCAATGTAAACACCCGTTTCGTATGAAGTACACAAGTATGTTGCAAAAATATGCCATAAAAACCAACCTTTTAATTTGTCAAATCGACGCTGCATCAAAGGCGAACAATGTACTTGAAAATATGCTTTTATTTTGTATGTCCGCCAGCGCTGTCGCAGTAACAGCAAATAAAAATAATGATTAATATCGCTTTATCGATCTACCTATTTTCTGTTATATTTTTGCAATATGTTCAGTCCCGCTGAGTAAAAATACATAAAAAAGGGCCGTAAAAGTTTAATTTTGAAGACTTGGGACTGATTTTTCCATCGACAGATGGGCTTCGGGCTGATTTTATTCGTGGAATAAAATTGACGTTTGACAGTTTTTGTATGAAAAAACTGTCAAAATTTCCATATTATTCCTCGAATAAAGTTATCAGATGATTGAAAAATTAGCCCTAAATGAAGAATAGTGTCTGATCTATAAACAGCTGAATATGATTTATTTTTAATTTTTTACCAACGTACCTACACAGAAATTCTTAGCTTAGGAGTTGAACAAGAGTCACTAGAATAATCCGAGATATCTCAATGGTCGAGTATTTTCCACCGAAATAAATCACAGAGCAATTCTAAAAGTCAACATTATTTGCCTTTCCAGACTAAATTCGCAACTGACAAGATTTGTACTAATATTGAAGTTAATGACTGTACAAATTTTTGTGCTCCAGTCTGGAGCTAATCCTGTGATCACAAACAGACTTCTGCTTATCCAGCGAGGTAATTACGTAACACACGTACAATGACAATACCTTTCATTTGGGCAGTTCAACAACATTAATTGCGTTATTTACGTTGTTGAGAAGACGATTTTTTTAAAAATATGAAGCAATGGGTTAACAATTTCCTTCAAAATTCTTCGGATTGTGTTGGAAGGTGTGTTACGCAATTAGAGTGGAAATCGTCTGAAGAGTAGTAAATTCAAAAGCGTTTTATCTCTTGAAATAAAAATTACAGGTTTGAGAAAATACCTATTTCAGAATAGTATGGTTTCGATAATACTATGTTCGTAATACCATAACATATCATATTTTCAGATACAATTTTGGAAGTAAGTTATATAATTTGGCGCGTCCTGAGGAAATCGCTTTCTAATTTGGGAGCACTTATGTAACATTATTATTATGATTACGGGTGAGTGTACTGCTTGTACACATAATGTAGGTCATACAGTAAGCTGTGTAGCTGTGACGTCACGAGTCACTGTAGTACAGGCGGTCACATCAAGCGCAGGCCCACACCCTCCGTGGTGCCACACTGCGCATACTGTCGCTGCTATGGACACGCTGCCAATGTTGCACGGTCTAACTTTCATTTTCTTTTAAAATAGAATCCGCAGGCTTTCCATACTATATTATCTAGTTTGGATGATGATGATTGATCAACAATGTCCATTTCCTAGGAAAATGACTGACCAATGTTTCAAAATCGCATGTGTTTTAGCATATTCTACGGAGACATTGAATTTCGTTCTATACATTTGATTAGATACTGACTTTGATATAGGTAGCTAAATATATGTATCTATCTGACACCAGTTCTATCGGATCGCACTATTTCAACAAGCCGGGAATGTTTTATCGAGCGTGATGGATGGCGCAATAAATGTTAGTGCGGATGGATGCAAATTATCAAATGGTAACAATCTATCGTTAAATGTACGGTGTTGTTGGCATGGAGACACATAGGTGCGGTCCTATATCCAGCGTTACACGTGTCAAAACGATCGATTTGTTCGCACTAAATATACACCAGCTTTGGCTCAGTGCATGGTGGTAGGCAAACACAACATAGGTATTGTATAGTGCACGTGAAATAATAAATAACTGTAGAACAATAATCATACTGTGAAAACGCATATAATATCTTTACTAATTGGACAGTCTTTTACTTATTTTTTCTGTCATTATATCAGAAATACTTCCGTAAATATATTTTTGTTCATATAAGGGCTGATTTTTCCATCGCCAGATAACTTTTATTCGAGGAATAAAATTGACGTTTGACAGTTTTAGTATGAAATAACTGCCAAAATTTCAAAATTATTGCTCGAATAAAGTTATCAGATGATTGAAAAATCAGCCCTAAAACGGATACCGCATAAATAATATTACAGAACACAGGGTGGCAGGGACCTCGATGCGCAAACTGTAACCATGAATTCAGCACACGATTCTAGTGTATTTTTTATTAATTTATTTATATATACTTTATTGTACACCACAAATATACATAACAAAAAAAAAAATGATCGAATACTAAAAATATACAATGGCCTTATCGCTTTCTGCGATCTTTCTTTTTCTTTTCTTTATAAGAACCGAGGAAAAATTTTAACGCACGGGGCTTCAGCATCGTGTACTGAATCCATGGTAACGTGAATATTGTATGTATATATGAAAATTGTATGTATATATATCTGTCATGAACATAATTTGTTCGACCAAAATTATAAATTCCACAAATATTTCCAATAACCGACGTATCAGTATTGAAGTCAATTGTGACAGAGGGACCGATGCTTAGGCTCGGCTGGAAATACGTAGGCGGGATGAAGATTTCACAGTTATTATTTACAAATGAGCTAGTTTCTTCGAATACTGTCCAGAAGTAAAATTAAACAAAGAGTTGAACTCCTCAGCCTCGCCTCACCAAATAGATTCCAATAGCTAGCGTCTAATTGAAAACGCTAGACTTTGCGGTGATTGCAAAACGATGGAAAAAGAATTACTAATTGTTTAAAGTTCTTTTGAATTTGTAAAGAACTCTTTGATTTTCATTCTGTTACTTTTGCATTGTTAAGCCAGACGGGCGTTGTATTGAATCCTTTCAATTGAGTTCACTGAAAACTATTATCAGTTTTATTCAATGGATTAAATGAATACTTCTACGCGGGTGTATCAGGTGGGGAAAAGTCGTAGAGGAAGAGAAATTGCTACGGCGTAGCGCATCTGTGCTACGTGACGCTAGGCGTAGCTTTTGTCGTAGCGGACGCGTAGCACTGCTACGTAGGATCAATTATAATCTTGTAGCAATAATATTATCAATATCAAATCGTATATATACTGATTTATAGTGTTGCGTAGGCAATATAATCGACGAATCGAATCAACGTAATAGAATCCATCTGCTTTGTGAAACTCTACTGAAACAGTCGGACACACCTGCATTTCTATGCTACCTCGGTTAATATAAACTTGAGTGTCTCGTTCGCAGTACAATGAGGCTATTACACGGTCGCCTGCAAAGGCCGCCCCACAAAGAGCGTGCACTTGCCGAACAGAATAGTGGCACGATCACAGAAACACCTCGGTTTAATTACTCTCAAACAGCATAGTGTTCGTATTCTCAGTGTATACAAAGCTCGTGCTTAAGTGCTGTGTTACCCCCATTTAATTTCATAGCTTTTGACCACGAGGTTCAAAGTCAAACCGCCTTTAACTTTGAAATCTTTAGTACATCCTTGAAAGTAGTAGTTTTAATGATACGCATACACTAGCGTTCAAACCATTCCACTTTCGAACCCCTGCTGATATCCTAGTCATGAAATACATGGAGTACTACTCCACTTTACCCTACAGAGATTGCCATTATATTCCTTCGTATTCATAAACTTATTCCAAGTTTTTGTTTTAGATTTCCATTCATTCGTATGTGTACCTACGCAAGTAAAGTTTGTTCTGTGGTACTGTTTGAAAGTTGGTTATTTCATGTTTAGACATATTTTGTTATTTATAACTGAGAATAAACAATTTTCGTCCATGAAATTCATATTTCAACTCAATGTAAAAGATTTAAGAATTTTCTATTTTATTTCTCTTAATTGGACACGTGTTCCTTTGAAACTCTTCTTTTTTATAGCAAAACTTCAAACAGAAAATGATCACACGTGATCGTTCTTGTGCATTGTAATGTACGCTTGTTCTATGGCAATGTATTCATACAGACATCAGACTTTTAACAATGCAACGTTAAAACATCGCGAATATTTTTAATACCCCTCGGTAGACTTCGTGTTTATATAACTAAGTGAGCGCAAATATGCTTACTATTTTTTTCCCTTTCTGGCACTTGTCACACCTGATTGTTGCGCCCTCCAGTGTGTCTTGTGATTACTTGAAGTGAGGTTCGACTCCCTGACCTAGTGAGTAGTGCGTGAATGATCGTTAGTCACCACTTACCACTCAGTCACTCACTCACGGCGCGGTAGGTAACATCAAAGAGTCCATGTTTGTGTCGCGATCACGTCGACACGCGTCACGACACGACGCGAACGTAAAGTTACTCGCGATTTTGTCTGTTATTTTGCTGCTGCCAAAGGTAAAGGTATAACAAAACAACTTATACGTGATACGGCAATAAGCTTTCTGACTCACAGTCATCGCTTTACTTTACAAAATAATGTAAATGACAAATAAACCAATAATGATCATCTCGTTTATCTGATGAATTCTCGGACGTGAGAGATACGTAATAACATTGTTACTGTTTCGTATATACAGAAATTTATAATTTGTAACTTTGTTTCGTGTATAAGTTACGCGTCGTATCACTGTGTTCAACCAAACCTAGTGCTCGTACACGTGTACAAGCCTACACTTAGTAACAAGACATGTCGAACAAAACCAACTTGTTAGTCCTCGATATATTACATCAAACACTTTCATATCGACTTGATTTCATGCATCTACATGAATATATTCATAAAGACAGATATATAGGAACAGTATTACGCAATAGGCATTCATGGTGAGACAAAGAACATGAACATCGTCTTTACGCCAAGTGAATGGAATTTAAAATATTTTGTACAGACGTCTACGCAAATTCACCTGTTACTAAGGGGCTTATAGAAATTCGTGTCTCCATGGAAAGTTTCATCAAGGTCAATATCAGAGCATTTGATATCAAAGTCTAGTTCATTTCATTTAATTTATTTATTAACAAACAAAATTTACATTGTGTTTGAAATCGTTCCATATGATAAAAATAATACAAAATTAACATTCATAATACAAGTAACACATTAAAAAAATAACAACATAACTCAATTAAAATTACCTACAATGACATTTTAAATGTCAACTCATTAAGGATTTAAGATTAGAAAAAGAAATAATTTAACATAATACAAGTAACACATTTATAAATTAACAACATAACTCATTAAGAATTTAACATTAAAAATAGAAAACATTTAAAAATTACAATAAAAATAAATAGTTCAATGTTAACTTAAATTAATAATAGGAATGTAATAATAATACACTTGTCATTTAAAAATAATGTCCATATCATTCATAAAACAATAATTTCAGTCGGCTCTAGTACCATAACTTAAGTTGACAAGAGAAATCGCACGGTCATAATATTATAGTTAAATCTTGTTCAAGTTACATGTAGATAAAAATGTGTTCGTAATGTGACGCCTATACAAAGCTGTCTTGATCAAACTACATAGTGCTCGTATGTATCCAATTCAAATGTTTCTCGGAACGAAATCGCTTGGCATTAATATTGTTGTGAGTCTGATCCTACGACATAAACCGAGAGACGGAAATAAAATAAGAGTCCCCGTCCTATACAATTTTTGTAGCCGCCGCGAATGTTTCGAACTTGATCAGAAGAACGCACAGCTTTCTATGTTTACTCCACAAATAATAAAAACTCAGGAATAGAATGCAGCGTGTTAGTTGCGAGTGCCGTTTCCTTTATAGCTGAAGGTCTTCAGTGGGAAAATAAACTAAAATGGCTGCTCGACTCGCTGCTAAAGGGGAATGTTGTGTTTATGGAAAACAGCGTGTTGTTGTGCCGCGACGCAAACACACCTCATGCTGTTATTGCTCCGGGGATCCCTTCATTTCGCATAATATTCTTTTTCCTAATATACTTTGGCATACCGATTTTGGATATCGATCGATGATTTGTTTTGCCATTTGCTACTCGGCCGCATAATGCTACTAGGCCTAGTGACTATTAGCATAATCGTATTTAGGCATACAATTATTAGGTATGATGTTTCCTGATATTTACTACTGTTATTGAATCATATGGGTTAGGTTAGGTTAGAACAGTGACCATTAACGCCGCCGAGCGCCAGATCCCCTCTATTGTTGGTGTTGTGGGTTGTGGTTTGGGTTATAGCAGTATGCTATTTACTTATTCATTACAGAATTTTGATTTTTATTTTAAAGGATTAAATTACAACTTTGCAATAATACACTTAGTGACACAATAGTTTTATGATACCGTACACTTAGAAAAATTAAAAAATGATTTGTTCTATGTACAATGTAAAGTGACTACAAATTTCATTAGAGCAATATTGTATAAAAATGTGTATTAGTGTCTAACATTTTAGGAGTTAATTATTATGCTTATTTGTTATGCCCATAAAAATATGTTTTAATATCATTATGCGTAAATAAATTTAGCTTTAGAATGTTATGCTTAATTATTAATATGATTAGAGAAATTATGCTTAAAAAAATTATACGTAAGCTGTTATGCGAAAATATAATTAGGAGAAACAAAAGTATGCCAAGTTATATTAGGTCTTAAAATTGTATGCAAATGGATACCATTGCTCCAGTGTAAGTTTGTGTTTGTGCTTCATACCGCTGCTCGGATCATGAGTAGGACACGAGCCGGCGTCGCCCGCTATTCCAAATATGATGTCACCCACAGCTCGGTATGCATTCCTTCTATATACTCCTCGTAATTAAACGTTGGGAACAGCAACACGCTGCGTATCTCCAACTATGAATAGAAACATGGAACTAATTTCAAGTAAAAGTAATACGACAGATTGCGGCCACTGAGCCGGGTCGGCTACATGTGCCAGAAATAGTTGACTGCGGCCAAGATGGAGCACTTCCACACACGTGCCTCGACGCAATATCCTGGCAAGTGCCGGGAAGCCGGCGCCGCAACCATAACAATAAAACTCTCGCTATGCAAAAACCTTTCCCACACAAAGTGAAAATACCCCGAAACAGCCGCAAGTGATCCCTTAAAAATATTCGAGAGTCTCGATGAGCGATACACGAAGTTTTAAAAAGTTTTAGGACGGAGATATGATGAGATACAAACAGGTGATGAAACAGCGAGATGGAAAAGTTGTAAGCGTCGCTATGTACATACTCTAGTATATGAGTAAAGTTTCATTGTGAACGTTTAACTCAAACAAGGGATACTCATCCGATCAATACGACAATGACAGACGTAGGTTATGAGGGAAATAAATGAGTCTCATCTACACCGTTTTACACACTTGAAATATTCACACAAGTGCAAACAACCGTTTATTTTCGCCGAGTAGCTACCAGGCTGCCAGCGCACCTGAAGCGTCTTATAAAATATTAACTCATATAAAACAAGGGGAGTTCTCAGAAATGTACGCAATTTTGATTAAATATTAACGAATTAATTAAATGCGTAAACGGATTACAAGGTACGGTTTCCGTCGGTCTACCTACGTATGGAAACGATAAAGTAAATACGAACAGAGAATGCTCTGAATAATAAGTATGGATGATTTATTTGTTAACTCTTTCATTTTCCAGGAATTATCTATCATTTCACTGGAGATAGAATCTTTGATCTTTCTGTTCGATCAAGCAAGTTCGAGGTGAGCTGAATATAAAACTATAAAGAAAGGAAAAAAGAAAATACCGAACTAACGAAACTTCCGAAATTAAAGTTATTTTTTACTTTGTAGAGTTTTTTTTTTTGGAAGTCAGTTGCTTTTTTCTGTTTAAAAGTTTTTATTTTATCATTTCTATATATTTATTCACAAAGACACAACAATTACAATTTACAGGCTAACACTAATATATATATTATATACAAGTATATGATAAAAAATTAAAGAAAAAGGCAGGAGCTCATTGGGCATCAAAAAATTCGTCCGCATTGCCGTCAATCGGATAAGTGCCCAAAAGGCTGGCAGCATTACCACGTTGGATGGCAATGCTGATTATTTCGGCTAAAAATAGGCCAACCCTCTGGTCACGTGAAGAGTCAACCAAACGCTTGGCGATGTCGCGAAACATTCGATAAGCACTCGGACCCCAAGGCTCTAGTCACTAGTGTTTCAATCCCAAACGCTCAACGCTCAAACATATAGCTCCCAATAAGGTTGTTATATTTGCGCCGTTTGAGGTTTTCTGCTCCTGCAGCAGCCGCCCCAGCACGGCCCACCGTGCTAGGAAGATGGGATCGCGCGAGGGTGCAAAACAGGTTGCATCCCACACAAAGGGCCTACCCAACTTCCAAGACGTTACGGTCATTCCATCTGGCCTCTTTCCATCGTCGCGTGCCAATCTGTTCTTCTTTGATTTAAGCAAAACCAAAGAATAAAATATTTTGCATGTAAGTTTCTTTTAGTTATGTATTTATAAGTACTGTGGTATTATAAACCAATACCTACTGGACAAATAACTTCGACTCTTATTTTATTTTATTACTATTATCGACGAGAGTATTGAATTATTAATAACAACTGCTAAAAGTGATGAATTTCAATTATATATTCACATTTACCAAATCATGAAGTAATTATTAATAATGATGGATAATTATTAATAATTTTCAATTAATCACATTTACCGTAACATAGACGTTGATTAGCATGACGTCACCGCATACGTCGCCGATCGTCTTTTGTAGGTTTTAAAACTGCGCCTTTGTGCTCTTTGTGGGAGATCTTTAGAGTTCCTGCCTTTAATTATGTGTTCCAGCAGAACTGGGTCGAGGGGATGGTGCCGCGGGGGCTCGGGGCTCGTGGCTCGCACAATTAATGACGAACAAAGAACGGATTGAATTTTTCGGACGGCAATTAACTATGGAGATTTGAATTAAATCGATTTCCAGTACTTCGGTTGAAAATTAGCCCGTAATTGGGGACGTACTTGGGTGCGCTAAGGGTAGTCTGGTTTAGAAATATTTATATAATTACCACTGGGATGAGGGCTTTTAAAGGTATTGGTCGACTTTGAAAGCCAATGGAAGTTGTGTTCATTAAGAAACGGCCGGATAACATTTCTAGCTCATTTATTTTTTTCTAATGAACATTGTGAAAAGGTTTTCAGCACAATATGTAGGTTACCTCTGCCTCCCTACCTTTTGATTTACAGGCTGTGTTTTCAAGAGCCTAGTATAAAGTTACTGCATCCATTTTAAAGTATAATGATTTATAGATCAGGTGGGAATGGTGGGATCCGATGGCTGGCGCTCGCTGAAGGTTGAATGAAACCTTGAATTTAGTTTGAACTTGAAAGGAATCATACTTTCTCTACGGATTAAGTTACAGCTTTCAACTTGGATCTCGTCTGAAGTTTTTGATGTAAGATAGCTTTTGTATCAGTTTATTTGTAGAGTCTGTAAACAGATATCTTATTTGATTTCGTCTACATCTTGTGATTGAGTGAATAGGTTTTGAGTGCTTCCTTCCAAACGTACTTTAGATACGATCCGTATTACAATCTTGTAACTAAAGAGTTACAGTTAAAAGCTTAATTTCTAATTCAAAGATACTCAACTTTCTCTTTATACCGACTTAATGTCAAAATAAATCATTCGGCTTAACATAAAGTTTTGTATAAGAACTAAGTCCTTAACAAAATGTGACACTTTTATTACAAAACTTAAAAAGCACCTCCTCCTTAAGACTCGAGACACTATTATAGTAAACGATGTCGTTATTTCACTATTTTCTCGCTCGGTGCTACAACAAGGAGTCGTCGCCTGGATTGATGATCAGACAGATTATCTTTTGTTGGGCTGCTTCAACGACATTTCCTTGTTGAAAATACTTTCAATCTTCATGATATTTTCTAGATAAAGTGACTAGGACTTAATAAAGTGAACTGTTTATAAGTTCAACAATTTGAACGGCTCCTTTAAATCGTAGTTGCCGGGTACTTTTGTGACGGCCATTTCTGAATCTGGTAACATAAAGTCCGGGATTTGATTGTCTGCCCGGCTAAAGGCTTTCCAAGTAAATGGCGCATAAAACTTTCATTTGTAATTTAGGCTAACGATTATGTTTCGCCATCTCGTTCTTTGAAGATCACGGCTTTGTTTACAAGTAATAAACAAATAACTTTATTAATGTCACACTTCTCCGAATTCCTATTTACCTGGTACTTTCAGACAAGTATTTCCTTGACACTTTTATCCGAAGACCGAAATATGTGTCAGTGGTTGTCTTGTTTGCCGTATTTCTTGAAGGCATAATACAGTTAATTTGGCGGGGCACAATAGCAGTGTTGATGTTGACGCAGGCGCCGCCGGTGACACGCGCCCCGCAAGCCCGGCGTTTGCTTAGGACCACCATGTTTGTTTGTCTTTGTTATTTTATCTCATGCCGAGCGCTAGTTTCCTCCCATTATATTGTCCTGTACAAGAAACTAGGTTCCTGTTTTAAAGACAGTTTGCGACTGGTCCTTGGAGACGACACGAATTGTTTTTCTTTTTAGTTTCTTCTATGAATAGATCAATTTTTGGAATTAATTTAGTACTACCTTAATTGTTATCTTTAACGATATGGGATCACAACTTCAAATCCAAGAAGCGTTAACAATTCCCGATGCTAACACAAACACGTTACGAGCAGTTGGCAACATTTGCGCGTTCACAGCCCAAGAAACGTAATTCCACTAAAATGTTAATGCGAGTCGGTCTGTTTGTTTGCTAATCCCGCGACCCGATCCCGGTGTTTCCTGGCTATACGGCTATATAGCCGTTGGTTATAGGAACAGGTCGTGGGAGCCGCCGGGACGGCGTCGTTAGCATTATCAAAGCAAATGATATCATTTTACGATCACTTCAGTTTTACGCGCGCTTACCAACGTGTTTTTAATACACATTCGACGTGACTTGAGAATAGGCTGCATAAATGTAAGGGGTGAGGGATGCATAAACACGTCTTTCGTGGGTTCTCAGGGGAAAATATGTTACATCACAGTTTTACAAAAATCCTTTGTTCAGATTTTTCTATTGATTTACAACAAAATTACAAGATAGACTGCAAGATATGGAAATATCTTGCAGTCCGCAGTCCACAATCATGTGCTGAATTCATGGTTACAGTTTGCGCGTCAATGTCATGCCACCATATCTAAGTCCTTATGCTTTTCATTTTCAAAGGGAAAGCTACGTTCCGACTAATATTTTCAACGATGAAATAAGTACAACATACAACTTAGGGCTGAGACGTGTACCGAATTTAAACTATTTTTAAATTTGAACATTCTGCTGCACGCTCCCAATTTTGTGGTAAAATTAATTATTCAAGCGTGTAACAATATTTACCATCCGGAGAGTATTAGTTATACATATTTTATTTTACGCCAACGTGGCGTACGCCCGGCGTTTGTAGGTTAAGAGCGCGGCGCCGCGGGCGTGTGAGATAAATACTTAATGGTAGCGGAGACGGGCCGCCGTGTGCCGTGACGGATCGCTCGCCTCACACAAAACTAATGCTATTTATCACATCGATGTGCGCCGCAACTACATTAATTATCTCGTATCACGCCGAGTGCCGCCGAGCGCCGCCCAGCGAGCATTACTACTGATCTACATCACAGTGGCGCGGCTTACACCACATTAACATTGTACTCATAAAGTACCCCAACTTAACGCGCTTAACTCGGACTACCTACCCTTACCGCAACACCCTAATGTCAACCCTGTTGTACAATGATAGGGTCCGATTTTGAACACGTATAGGTCCGGTAAGATGTTTGATTGAAATTCCGTAATTGCACGATTTGCAAAGATTGTCGGATAGCTCGAGGACGTTCAGGGGAAATTCTTGGAACCTATTGTCGTAAGCTCTTTATTACCCGATTTTAGTTAAATTGGATTTTTTCTTGTAATTCAGAGTAGAACTAGCTTGCCTATGTGCTCGAATGTATAAACAAACCAATTCGGCTCACTGTGCAAATGTTCCTGAGAGTAAATATTGCTAGTAAATATGGCCAGGACTGTGAAATTCAAAAGGTAAACAGCACTTGACCTTACTTGTGTCAAAGTTTGGGTAAAGTTAAATTTGTAAGGGCCTTACATTACAAGATTAAACGGCTTTAAATCTTACAGAAGGAACATTTATGAAAGAGACGAAAGATCCGGCGTTTTGTTAATATAATCGTAAGTATAACTTTGAGGTTCGATTTCCGAAATAAGTTGGGCTACCGTTTATGTCTTTGTTCAATTCGTTTCCAATTAATTAATTATTATGTGCGTAGCTAGTGTAGTTGACCCGGCGAGCTTCGTACCTACCGCCACAGAATCAATAAATGTTGAAATAATCTTCATTTTTTTTCGTGATTTTGTCCCATGTTTTAATGGTTATTCTAGACAAATCCAACCGATAAAAGATCATAAAAATTGGTCCTGTCATTCTTTAGTTATGAATGGTATAACGAACCCGACTTTGTTTTATTTATATAGATTTAATGACATTGCGTCACCCATGAATTGAGTCTAATCAGTGCTAAACTTTTTAGAAGCCATTAAACTTTTTTTTATCACAGCTGAAAAAGTTCGTTATGAAGGAAAACAAGAGATAGAAATCAACACTCATAATAATTGTTCGCTGAAACATAATTCATGAAATATTATCTCGACCAAAGGCACACGTAGCTAAGCAGCAGTAGTGATGAATACGATGATAAATATAAACGACACGTGTCTTTGTCGAGCGTTCATATTTACAGGCGCTCATGTACAGGTACGTACAGTCAATCGCACGCAGCATCGCTTGAACTGCGAAAAGCGCCCTTACTGCTAAGCTATAAAGGACCTATCAATGTCAAATTACTACCATAAATGGACATCGAACATGCGACACCCACCAAGTTACCAATACTCAGGTTTTCAAAGAAGGCGTGGGTAGACACGTAGGTAGCTATGTGATTGCAGTTTGAGATGTTTTTTCAGGGCGTACCGAAATTCTGGGAATTGTGGCCAGAATATGGCTACAACGCCACATGCGAACAACGCGTCATACTGACGTCACGAAATTCCATGACAGAGTAAAGGTCAGTTACCTACCTGTGATAATGAAACACGACGGAAATATCTCTATTATTATATCTCCGCTTATAAAAGGAATTGGCCAACAGTATCGCACTTAATATAATTAGCAAATAACACCCATGTTGTTTAGAGAGAGTTTATTTAAAGAGTAAATAAATTAATTATCGATTATAAACTAGATTGGAATACTAGATTAAATAGTAAGTAAATGAAACAACCAATTTTACTAGAATAATCCAATTATTTTGTGCCAGTTCTGATCCTGAAAACAACGTTTCGTTATTGGGTGTATATTTATACCCATACATAGAACATCCATCAGTAGGTAGTAGTACAGTACTTCCCATCATTTTCGATCAATGTTTTCAATAAACTGAAAAAAAATGTATTTTTTATTTTATTGGTAGGCATAGAACTACGAATAATGTTAATCTTATTCAGCATTCCCTCAAATAATATTATTTCTTTGAGTGAGTAATTCAACACGCTGAAATAACTAAAACGTAGCTGTATCAACAAAAAACTTGAAAATTGTGTCACGTCGGTTTTGCGAAACATATTTTAAGAAATCGTCCGCGTCGTGCCCACGGCTACGAGCTAATATATAACACAATGGTAGGTATGTGAGCACGCGTGTGTGTGTGTGTGTCTTCGATTGAATACGACGTGATTGAACGCCGCCACGTGACGAGATAAAATCCCGCGATCCCGTCTCACAATGACGCCAATCAGTCGGGAATGAGTTTGTGTTATACCGCCGAGTACGTAGGTAGTAGGTACATCGTCGGACACACTCGTCCTGCCGACAGAACACGGTTACATCTATATGACCATTGTCACTGAGAGCTTTTGTGGCTGTACATGATGACGAACGGTTCTGTTTGCTGGAATCGCGCGCCTCGCATTTATTTGATACTAGAATGAATGTGTATTTGATGAGGGCCATTTATTTCTTTTAAATAGCCTTTATCAAAAATAAATTCTGAATAGCAAAAATGTAATGACAGAAATTATTTCGATATTAAACAGATTACGCTAAATTGTTTGATCAATTTAAAACGTGTTGTTGTGTTATTTCGTGTGTAAAATGTTTTGAACAGTTTTTGTATGCAAAACAGCCACCGATGTTTGGAATGATTCTATTTAAATGGCAGCGCGGCGCCACGCGTCGTATGTAAATCATCGGAGCGCTAACATAAATGCTGGACATCGCACGCCGTTTGTTTCCTACAAATACCGTTAAAAATGATAAATGATCAACCCCAAATTCGATTTTATTAATATATTCCACTTAACTACATTTAATTGGGCATACATATAAATACGGACGCCAAACACCACTGATGTTCAATTGTAATACCTCAATTATACGTCATTATTAAATTCAACTTGACAGGTAAATCTCGTGCCAAATAGTGTGCCAAAAAAGTGTAAGTGCAGCATGGAAGTATACATAATAGTTGGAATGGCCGTGTTGATCTACACGTTCGTCACGTTACTGTTGAACAGTGAGTGCTGGAAGCCGGACCACCAGAAGTGTCAGTGCGAGGAGTGCAAGAGCCTCTGCGGCGCCGCCCGCACCATCACGCCGTCGGTCATGTCCGTGTCGTCGCGCATCGACGTCATTACACGTCCGTAAACCTCCTCTGTCGTTCTGTTAATCTGGTACTTTTATTCAGTTACAAAAAATCACGGATCATGAATTAAAATTTGTTTTATCCGCTAAAAGCCAAAAAAGGTTTGTGACGTTTCAACAATAAAAAGTGAATAGTTAATTTAATTGATAAGTGCAAAAGTGCAGCCAGTGCGATGGTTTGTTAGCTTGCGGGCATGGACCCGCTGGCGAGGCTCATGGAAGGCGCTCCGCTGCCGGGCGTGCTGGGGGCTACGAGGGACGCTCGCCCGCGTGGCGCCCTTGTGCACGCCAGCCTCGCTGCCGCACCCGCTATAGGGGATAAGAAAGGCAGGCACCTGACCGGCACCTTCTGTCTCACCGGAGACACCATGGAGGGCATCATACAGTGCCTCGTTTTCCTCAAGGCTTTTTCGGTAAGTATCAAAATGTGCCTTCCCCAAATACACCGACAGCAGCGTCATAACAGGCGTTACGAAAAGGGTTGGTATGCTGTCACCCGCTGACATACAAAAGGAAAGCCCATTATAAATCCTCTCTGAACAGAATATAAGGTAAGGTATACCTTGATAGGTATCGTTAATCATAAATTAGATTAATTAGGTAATTCTGTAATGCTCGCTTTGAAGCCAAATGATCCGTTCTGTTCGGATTTAAGGTGACAAGCGATCAGTTCATAATTGAAAACGATTTCAAACCGTGTAAAGTATTAATTTTACGTATTCCTAAGAAAATGGCTTGGAAGGAGGATTATGTGCTCAAACAGTCTTCCAACCCAGAGCTTTAAGTTTAGTGGAATTGAGTCCAATTTCACCGGGAATCGCGCCCCGAGCCCCGAGCTCTGAGCCCCCGAGCCCAGGCTAGTACGCGAGACAAGGGGCTTAGCAGAGGCGAGCAACTTTGTCAGTTATTAATGAACGAAGAAATTACCCGAGGCATTAACTCCGCCTATTTAGATAATATTGTTTTTAGGATAATACGTGCTGTTTGTATCTTTCAACTGTATTTTTAGACGAGTGTCTCTGGGCTGCGGAGATAATGGACTATGACTATGCTAAGCTTTGTCTTTGGCTATAATTAAAAGTTAAACACATTTCTGGACGTTTTCCAAAAGCAATATGAAGTAACTACTTCGCTGAAGGTTTATTAATTCGTGAAAGACTCATAAAGAGAGTACTTTATACATAATAAAACGTGAAACGACTTCATTGTTTCCGTTCAATGTTCTATACACGTATAAAATAACATTTATTATTTCATATCAACACCTGTCGAGCGCAGACGAAGGCCGACACCTAAATATCGTTAATTACATCCGTCGATGTCAGGAATCACGTGTATTCATTGGATCGAGCTTCCAATAATATCTCGTTATTAACTAGAGTAATACTATCGATTTATATCACAAGTAATCCTTCGACAACGTCTATATTGTCTCGTATTGGATTATTTTATCTTATTAGACCAGGAGGAGCGTCTTGAAAACCCGTGGCACAATGGGCCTTCCCATTGTGCCACGGGTTTTCAAGACGCTCCTGGTGGGGGTCCGTTTAATATTAACCTGGGACTGGATTCAATATTACTTTGCCTCTGTTTTCTTCCGAAAATCGTAATGATAGGAGAATGTTTTGGCTTCGTTCTGAAGATACTTACGTGTTACATACTGTATAAGTAGGTACACTGTGGAGGAAATCGGTGAATGCGAATTCTACAAGTTGTTTCCGCTTGCCTTATTCATGAGCACCGCGTTGCAAACGTTGAATTCATTCAAACAAAAGCACGGAACTCCTCTCTATGGTAAAATTTTGCACGTTTTAACAACCAGCTTCTTTAAGAAAATTCTTGATTCTAAAAACTCCACATGCTAGAAAAATGTTTGTCAGATGACAAATAAAATAATATTTTCAGACCAAAGTTAGAAAAATTACATCATCTGGTTTTTTTTAACTTTGTCCCACACTAGGAATTTCTCCTGTATAGTAGGCGCGTTTACAAACGTTTAAACTCACATACACAAACAGCCAGACCCGGAAAAAGTACTTGTAGGTAATACAAATATTTGTTCCGTGCGGGAATCGAACCCGCGACACGCAGCGCAGCAGTCAATCGCTTAACCACTGCGCCAACCGTGCCGTCTGACATCATTACCAGTTGATTGTTGATTGTTGATAGTTCTTAAGAGAGACGGCAATAATTGCATGCGAAAGTTGAAAGACTTGCATCTGAAATTAATTACACAAATCCTCTTACTTTATTCTTTAATCTCTGAGTAAATGTTCTAGTACATTAATATTTAATAGAGGACAAGAAATCTCAAAGAAGTTCAGAATAAAGACGAATAGCCTGGACATTATAAATCTGCAAAGAGGTTCTTGAGCAAGTAAGCGTGAAGCCACAAGCGTTTCGACGCGTTCCTAACGGCCATAATTGAGTTAAGCTTTTTAAATTCCTGTTCACCTGGTACTCGCTCAACGTTCTCTGACATTTTCTCCTACATTTGAACTGCGTGAAATCATTGTGTGGTTTCTTTTTCATATTTTAAACCTGCAGGATAAAATGTTTTAAAATCCCAACGTCAAAGTTCGCTCAAACTTGTCACGATTGTGAAAGTCCGTGCAGTGCTGTTGATTTTTCATTCGTGACGCTGTTTCGGCGCTGCGGACGAATATCCCTATCAAAAACGTGCGGCGAACTACCGGATCAAATGCTTTGTTGAATGACAGCTGGGTCGGACCGAAGACTCGAACAAAAATCTCCTACAAAAGTTGGCTGTTCGGACACACACGTACACCTATGTATGTAGGTATGTCTATTGGCTAGGTTTCAATTAGAAAACCACTTTCAAAAAATAGTTTTGACGATAACTTTTAACTGACAAAGGAGTTTTATGTATCTACTTGTCTGTCTATGTTTTAAGAATATTTCAAAGGTTTGATCTTGTATATTTGGATTCTTTCCACATTTCCAAGAAATGGAATACCTACATAATTACAAGTAGGTATCTATAATAAAAAAAACTGTAAGGAATTACCGTAACACTAGCGCGTGATGGCGTGTTACGGTATTCGCCATTTAGGTACAGAAATGACGAATAATATTTTGTTACCATGTACACGTATTTCGCGTACAGATTTTTTCGGCTACCAGTAGGTATATTTTTTCGGCTACCAGTATATTTTTTCGGCTACCAGTATATTTTTTCGGCTACCAGTATATTTTCATAATCCTTTTGACAACCGTGTGTTTTGTATTTGTGGAAAAATATTATAAATCAGGGATAATGTGATCTGAGACTGGTGTCAAAATAGTGAAGTGTACTGTGCTGGCAACGGGCTCAAGTGCGCTGATGACGATCACGTAGACAGGGCAAATCACGATTGCGGTTGAACTCTGTGCCATGATTGTAAACTCAGCGGCAGAGCAAGATCTTTCTCTGCCTGTAGATGCAAGTGACGATCGTTATGCTGGAAGAACGGACATGGCTTTAAGAGCTGTAGCCAACTATTATACCAAACAAAGATAAAATATGTATATTCCAGGAATGAAAGAAATCAGCGCTATACCATAAGTACAAGCACAGTATGAGCTCCTAACGCTATTTCAGGCTGTCTCAATGTAATATATTTCTGTTTAACATATATTGAGAAGCTGAATACGTCGAAAGAAGTTAGTATCTGGATTGGGTAATATGAGTTACTGCCGCATTCCTCTCAAATGAACAGTCAAAAGAATCGAAAAATTCCCTCATATATGAACTCTGTCGGAGGTCGCGACTCGCAAGCACCGCATCAAATGTGCGTCAACAACATTGTATAAGCTAACATTTAAAATAATTATTTTGATGATTTTGAAAATGATTGATTTCACATGATTTGATTTTTTTCACATGTACATATATGTACATGTGAAAAAAAAAAGCAAAATAATCCACTGTCTCTAGTCGCTTTCCAGGCGTTCACCGCGTCGGTCAAGCAAAGCACTTCAGAGTCAACCAGGCAGGGGGCTAAAATTCTCCCGGTCAACTTTTCGGTGCTGTGTTTAACTAGAGTCTAGTAGTCTAGAATTTATCTAGAGTCAATTGTCTGTCGGTAATGTCAGAAAGGTAAAGTTCACATTTTGAAGGGTTAAGGTCCAAGCCATTATTGAAATTCCTTTTTGAGGAGTTGTAGATCTTTCAAAACAGTGTCTACATCACCTCCTAACGTCCCATCGTCTAAATACCACAAATAAAATTTTGAATTAAGGTACTGTAAAATTGGATGAATAGCTAAACTGAAAATGACTGGCCCGAGAGGGTTTCAATCACCTTATTGGCATCCAACTGCAGATTCTAAAACATTGTCCTTATATAATAATTTGGAGGGGTGCCTGTAGCACTGCCACATAAAACCATACATTTCGGGTAGTTCCTTTTTGACTTCAGCCAACAAAGTGTCCCTGTTCACAGAGTTAAAAGCGTTCTTAACATCAACCTTGAGAATGACCTCACCTTTGTTGGACTTTAAAAAGGTGGAAAGGGCATGCACGGCAGCCTCACAGCCCGCTTTCGAGCCAAAACCATGCTGCAGGGGCTGAAACTTACCTGTAAGACGACGGCATATTTTGGTTGCCGTACGCCTGTAGGTGCACCCAACGGCGATGGGACGAATACCGCCCTCCTTCTTGCGCTACTTTGTAAAAGATTAAAAGCCTAATATTACGTGACAGACATATCCGAACATCTCACGAGATGTTTTTCTAATATGAATGGCGTTATGTATGTACTCCCCTTCATGCGGAATAATATTTATGTTTGCTCTTACCGTATTGCACTAAAATATTTCTGAGATCTAAGTCGAGCTCACGTACTCATATTTATTTGCTCTGGAGCTTATCAATAAATAATAATGTAACCTTTTTCTTATTAGACTTCATACATTTTCATGATTTCGGAATGAAAAAGATATGTTACTCTCCTACTGTTACTTAATCTCATTGCAAATATATTTATTAGGGGTTCTGGGGAGGACGACACAAAGTTAATATAGTCTGAACAGGTAGATATCTCAGTCTGTAGGAAAAAACACGTGTTATCGAGGTGTACTTAACAGGGCCGATTAAATAAGGTAAAGTGGTCACGTGCTAAACGTTCTCACCATTACATTAATTTATTAGGGTTGCAGAAAGACGAAGTATCATCTTTATCTTAGTGTTTGCCGATCTACTGCAGACGATCGCTTTGGTTACACAAAGTAATCTTTAACAGCCTGTAGTTATATTTATTTATTTTGATCACTCTTGGCTGTGGATATAAGCTTCTTAAACAACTTAGCAACTCTTGTCTTCAGTACAAATACGTTTGTTTCTTCGACCGACACGAGTTCGTTTGTATATTTACCGCTCAGTGACAGCCATGAGATAGGAGTGAACTTAGTTGATGAATCGACAAAGTTGCCACTGCGAAGGCCGCCTCATTAATTTACGGTAGACACTCGCTTTTCACTTAGCATAAAACTTTTTTTTTTAATTTAGACCTAATGATTCCGCAACTTATTTGCTCTACGCTTCAACCGTAGGAATTATAATTGACAACTTTTAGATATGAGTTGGATTTTTAACAAAATATGATGTTACAATTTCGAATAGGTTCTTATATCTAAAACTTGTAGGCAAATAAAAAGATGATTAGCGTTGTAATAAAAGATCTTTTCTTCGCCCTCCAAACAGTGAGGTCTGTTTGGAGGGCTTCCGACTAACAGAAATACAGCATTCGTAAACGATAAGTAGCGTTCGTTAGGAATTCATTAAGTAACATGATGAGAGCTAAAAGTAATTACGGTTTGGACTGCTGTTGCCTCATATTTTGTATTATTCCAATTGGGGTCCGCACGCTGGAATACTTGAATATTTCATTGTTCTGCTCTCTTCATGATTCCTTGGTACATATTTAACGAGAACCGCCATGTTTTAACATCTCAAGTAAGTAGCGGCGCTGTACAGAGCCTGTAACGGTAAAGCTCTTTGAATAGGCTTTAATTGAAACAAGTTTTATATTTGATACCATAATGGTGTCGTAATAAGGGTTGTTCAAATTACTATGATTTTATATAAATGATAGCAAGGAAGCGTTGATTTACAAAGTACGATTACATAGACGACGAAGCTGGTTGATGAAAGAGGATCTAATAGGCTACTTGACAGTTGAGAAACCAATTAGTAATGTTCTTTGTGATTTAATTTCCTTAAAATTTGAATACTTCAGCGAAATATTAAGATTAACAGAACTAAGTTTTCATTTTTATGACATTAATTAATTTTGATTGTCTAAACAGGGGGGGGGGGACATTCTGTAATGGCGGCTAGAGAGACTTCATTTCTTTAATTATGTCTAATCCGCGAGTTTTTTTCACAATGTTGCTCGCACACTGACTTGACTTATTACTGCTGTCGGAATATTATAATATTCGGTTGTCTTAATTAACAACGGTTTTAGATATATAAAAGTTATATTCAAAGCAAAAAAAATTGTGTTAATGTTTACTTTGATAGTCGCAGGTAGACCATTTCCATTTCCTAATGATTAATGTGCCCACACAAAATATGATTGAATACTACTAACTCAGAGTAGATTAATAATGAACACTATCAAATCACAAAATTAAGTTGATCTTCGATATTTTTAGCTGTAATGTAGAATAGTTGTTATTCTACGATACCAAATTCACAAGGTATTTTTCTTACTATTAACTAGCTTATTACACAATTATTGTGTAGGTATATTTAGTACTCTGCGATTAACAGTTTAGTGTCCAAACACACTATGCCGAAGGTACGCGACCGAAGTTCCGCGGCTGATTTTACGTTCCGACGTATTCGGCTGATATGACACACCATAAGTGCGCCGAACTTACGCGGCAGATATTCAGTTGCGCAACTTTGTGTGTATTCCGTGTCTCGAGCGCTGTCGTGGCGTCGGTCGTGTCGTGTTATCTAAACAGCCGGACAGACAGACAGAAACACAACGGGCGGAGACGCGGGGTGCGGGCATGCCTGCCTCTCGCTGCTCCCCGCCCCGGATCTTTATCGGCAATCGAACCGAATTTCGGTCACGTATAATGTGTGCTCTACAGAATACGTTGCCGCCGAATTGCCGCTGAACTTATGCTCGACCGAAGTTCGGCTGTACGCTATAACGCAACGTAACTTCGGCATAATGTGTCGTCAGTAATTGTGTACTTCACATTATGCCAATCGATTATTGGATACTGTGTGACTGTATGGGGTGGGGCAGCAAAGACTTATCTTCTAAGAGCAGAGAGGGCTCAAAGGGCTGTACTTAAAGTTATGCTAAGGAAACCCTACAGATACCCTACAGCGCAACTTTACGCTGATTGCAAAGTGCTGACGGTTCGGCAGCTCTTCATTCTCCAATCTGTCCTGAGGATACATGCCCGTTTAGCCCCATCTGATCCAAGTAAGCGTACATATGTTCCCCCAGGTGTACAGTATAAAACCACATTTGCAAGACGTCAACACTATGTCCTAAGTCATCATGTTTTTAAAAGAATACAGAAAGAACTAGACATAATAGACCTAAATAAATTCAATGTCAAATCAAAAACTTCTGACTGGCTCATACAGCAGGACTATATTAAAACAGAGTCTATACTATTATCACACATCGCTTGATATAATTAAGCACTTCAAAAACACCCACAAGATCTCATACTCTCACACATACACACTCACACACATACAGACTCCCACCTCAACATTCACACATACTTGAATAATACTAACACTAATATTAATATGCATTATTATTGGTAATCGACACACTTTCACTCTTGTAAGTTTTAGTTTTACTAAATTTAAATTTTGGCCGATCACTGTCTCTTAAGATACAGGTTTCTTCCTAGTTTAAGAGACAGGGTTCATTATTTTTTGTATGCATAGACCTTTTTTTTGTAAACCTAAATCTCCTGCTCACAAGCTATGTTCTTTATGCTTATTCTATTGTATGTATTGATTTGTTCTGAACTGTGTCTGTGTGTATTTATTTTTGGATAAATAAACAAATTTATTATTTATTATTATTTTATTAGTAATTCAAATAGCATTGCAGGCGTAATCATGCCGAACTTCGGTCGCGTACCTTCGGCATAGTGTGTTTAGACACTTACAGTCGCGTAGTACGGAGCTGAGTGCCATACCCGGATGACGTAGATATTATACCAATTAGTGTACCCTCGAAAATATTTATTAAAGAGAACGGTACGTAAGAGATACTCCGAAGCAAATTAGCAATTCTGTTTTTTAACTAAGGCAAAACGCTCCGAAAAATAAAAAAGAAACTGGCCAATTCAATGGTATCGCACCTACGTCTGTAGCGAGCGGATGACACTGGCTCGGCACAATTTAAATTCACTCCAACGGGATTTTAATGGACTTCGGCCAAATCGGTGTTTTGGGAGTTCTTACTTAGATTATGAATAAAACATTGTGTCTAGGGTGGCGGGGGCGAGGGGGGAGCCACTGCCGGAAGCGACTGTTACCCCGTGTACCCCAAACTTAAGAATTATCAGAAATGAACCAAAATATTAATTTTGGTTCATTTCTGATAATTCTTCTTCAAGTCGATAATATTTTAAAGTAACACTCTCAAGATCGTGATTTAGGAAGATTTGTTGGTAACTTTATTAATAATATAATCATCTAATGACGGTTCAATTTGTACTTTGTGGGGATTTTCCTTGACGTTAAAGACACGGAAAGTTTATCAAGGGGAAGTGAAAATAACCAAACTCGCCCCAAGTTTGTGATATTTGAAATCATACAAAACTTCCAAGTCCATTTCCGAACATAGTTCAATGAATTCTGTCTCCCTCGGAAGATGAATTTTTCGATCGGAACAAATTGACTAATAGTAAAACATTTCGTTCGTGACACGTCAAATTGGTGCCACTATGGACAGTGGAAGACGTCGATGTGTCCGTCACATTACAAAGCTGCGTCACTCTCGTGTGCCTACTCTTTGTGTCGGCGACAAAAGGGTTGCCCTCCATTTTAGCTGGCACACCCACTTGCGACTATCTCCGGTGTTTTCTTTTCATTTCCCATTACTGGCAACCCTTCCGCTCGGCTCTATATCCAGCCTCCTAGGTAATTGCTCTGACAGACCGTAAACACGTCACGTAAATGATATTGTTATGAAAGGTCGACACTTAATTTTATTCATAGCGAATTTTCAGTAGCTTCCATACCCTTCAATGTCGTTAATTTATGCTAAAATATAGGTATTTGAAATTAGTTCGCGCTTTATAGCTTTGTACTATTTATGTGTGTTGACTAAATACAGAGATACATCCACTTCGCACGGGTAGCCGCCAGCGGTTATTTTGCCAGCGGCTGTATCTAAATTGTAGGTGGATCAATTGACGCAGTGGCTTAACGATTTGGCTGTGGCGGTATGGCATGTGTGATTCGTGTCTTTGGACGGACACACGAACACGATTAAACATATCCCAGTGCATATCACTTTGATTAAAATTATACTAAGAAATGTTATGCTATTTAAAGAAAGATCATTTATTCGTTATAACACGCGTTTACATACAAATTGAGCATTAATACAGGTGATGATTGAATAGTTCAAAATCACTCACAATTCTGACGAACTCAGCTCTTCCTCGCCCAGCCTGTGAAGTAAACAAATATTTCCACAAAGCTGCGCCGGGGCGCCTTCATCCCGCGGTAGTTCTGTTATGACAAGGTATTCGCGCAATTTATTTTATTCGCGGAATGTTAACTAGTTGTGCCAAGTTTAGCCGCCTCGCTCACCGACGGCATGTCTTGCTGGGATCTTCAGAATATTTCCTTCATAGTTTCATCAATTATTGTATTGTCTTCGTAGACTGAACAGCAATGTTGATTGAGCAACCTGGAATGTTGTGGAGGACATGAGCGGATCGAACGAAAGATGCGTGTTTTATTCATGAAATCGTGCTGCACTTACTCCTGGATCTACGTTTGGATGCTGTAACGTGTTTCTCATTTGCCAGTCCGATACACTTGGCAAGTTGATGTTGAAATATGCCTACATTGCGACTGCTGTAACAATTTCTATACAAGTCTACATGAAGGCGTTAGTGCAGGTCGTGCGGTCCATGGCCCTATACGGGGCCCCGGTGTGGGCGCGTTCACTGCGGCGGCGAGCCGCCCACTACCTGAACGCACCCCAGAAGGTGGTAGCCGTAAGGCTCATCCAGGGCTACCGCACGATCTCGGGCGAGGCGGCAAGCCTCCTTGCCGGACTGCCGCCATGGGATCTGGAGGCGATAGTCGTCGCGCGCCTGTATGAGTGGCGCGCGGAGGCAGTCGCCTCCTTCTGCGAAGCAGTCATGCTAGCGAAGGAGGTGGCGGGACGGATGAGGGAGAGAGCCTCCCGTCCCAGCCGCCGTGGGAGACGCTCCGGGCGTCGGGAGCCGCGTGACGACTCCCGGCCACCGTAGGCGCGGGCCTGCGGGCGGAGAGCAATGGGTAGCTCACCGCCCGATCAGGACCAGGCCCGTACCGGACGGCGCGTAAGTGTTCCACGCGCGCCTCAAAGAGTTGTCAGTATAATTTGAGGGGGCCCTTAGGGCCAAAGCCTGCCGGGTCAGCGGGATTGTCCGAAAGGGTTACCTCTACCCCGGAACATAAAGGGCGAAGGAAGGAACATGGGTGGGTTTTAGTCAGTAAGAGTCTGACACTCCCTTCCGCCTCACCCAGAGCGGAAGGGGTCATTTGATGATTTCCCATCCGGAAAAAAAGGCGTTAGTGCATGGTGACTGCACAATAGTGTATTTTGCTCGAGGTTCGTGCTAGGTTTACTTACAGGTGACATGATCAACTCGAGATTTTCTTGAAACTCGAAATATAAAAGTACCTGGATGAAAGTACTTAATTAATTAAATCTTCTCGAGATCCTTCCTTGAACACATCCTATACTTTTCATTAAGGATTTTCTTTTTTTTAATCACTTAAAAAAAAGTAATTACCGATTATATATTTCCAATGAGGCGACCTCGTCTCTAATGGTCCCTACCATTAGAGACGAGGTCGCCTCCCTGTGGATCAAATGTTCAAAAAAATGTTGCTACTTACAAGGTATGTACATGGAATGATTTGTCGTTTTTATTTTCATCTGATGGAGAAACTTAGCCGAAGGCTGTTTTTACAGTGTGACTCCGCGAAAACTTTTTGCCCTTTTACTCAACTTGAGAATAACAGGCCGCCCTTAAAGCTTTTTCAAAGACTTGCCAAATGTGCTGTAAGTATGTAGTCAGTGGTCTCATGAGTCATGATGCTATGCTTGCTATTTTTAGGACATTATTTGGAACTTTGAGCTTATAGAACATTTTTTTTACATTCGTGAGGCTTTTCTTTACGTCAAAAGGAACAAAACGGAACCATCGGCAAAGATGGAGCTCTAAAAAAAAATCAAGAATTTAAGTCAATGCAATAAAAAAAATACGGCAATTTATGTGATATATTTAGATACTCACAAATAAATTAAAACCTATAGGGTACTTCCCGTTGACCTAGAATCACAAGTAAAGGAAAAAGTCTGAAAATCGTTAATTGGTAGTTTTCTCACATTTTTTTTTTAGTTATTACAAACTTACATTTTTGCCGTTGGAGAATTGACCGTGACGTATACGTCTAAGGGAAATGTCTTTTCAACTATGGAGCCCTTCATTGTGCGCTGCAAAATCTTTCTAGTATTGTGACAAATCTCGGTTTTATTTATAGAGTTTCATTAATTGCATTATTATACAGAGTTGATACGAAAGAGGGGCATTAAATTACACTACGTATACTACCTAGTCTTGCCATAAATATTAAAAATAATAATAATAATAATATCTTTATTTCCCAAAACTACAGATAGAATTAGTATTAATTCGATACGGTATAAAAATAAAAAGCGCCAAAAAAGAAATTATTTTTTTCAAAGAAACTAAATAGCTTACAAATTAGAATAAAACGTAACCACCCTTTGTTAAGAAATTTGACTGACCTTAGAATGATGCCTAGGTAACAAAGTAGCAACGTCGCGCGCGCGCCGGAGCGCGGCGTGTGCTAAGGCTAACTCGTTGTCGAGGCGGGCGTTCGCCGTAAATTAAAATCATGTCAGTGTATTCTGACGCCGTGTAAGTTACACGAGGCATTGTTGAACACTTTAATTACACACACACACAACCAAAGTTTAATTACGTGTCCTATCACAATAAAAGACAGTCAATCACACAAAAAAAGTTACGTGCCCTGTCACAATAAAACAAAAAGAAATACTGTCTTAAACTTATTTAGTGTCCTATCACAATAACAAAACAAAATCTTAATTGTCAGCGCGCGAATTCGACAAATCGTACGTTGCGAAAGGGCAGCGTCGCGCGTCGGCGCACTGAGAAAACAAGTTTTTTAGAGGCCCCACTTCCGATCGCAAAGATTTAGGATGCAATAAACTGACCTATTTTAGTCTCTTTTACGCGCGGGATGTTTTGCTATGATTGTCACTCTCGTAATGAAAGTGCAAGTGTGTGTGTATTTATTGCTTCCTTGTTTGCATTGCCAACTTTTTAGTGAAATATTTGGTTGTACTTGTGACATGCGTCAGAGCGGCAACAACGCATCGTAAATTTATCGTTGTAAGGTGCATGACCTATGCTTAGACATAATCAGCTGTTAGGAAAGATACACGTGTTCAAATGGTGCAAAAACTTAAAAAATCATTTGCGGCCAAACTACTGCTCCTATTTAATTGATTTTTAGTACAGAGCTTGAAAATGGTATCTAGTATAGGCAGTTTAAAGGAAAGCCCCTCTGTCTTATCAACTTTGTATATATTATATTATTTTATATATATTAATTTCATTATTCATTAAGAACACCTTACTCAAATACACGAGGGGCTTGTGGCTAAGTAATAACAGCAGCACGGGTCGATCGATCAGGTTAAGCTACGCTTGCCGCGGTTGGTCCGTGGATGGGTGACCATTTTCACATACCAAGACACCTCCGTGCCATGGAAAGCACGTTAAGCCGTTGGTCCCGGCTGTCATTTGGCAATCTTTGACAGTCCTTACGGGTCGTCAGAAGCCCGAAAGTCTGACAACCAGTCTTACCAAGAGGTTTCGTATTACCCAGTAACTGAGTTGCGGAGGTCAGATAGGCAGTCGCTCCAAGTAAAATACTGGTACTCAGCTGCATCCGGTTAGACTGTAAGCCGACCCCAACATAGTTGGGAAAAGGCTAGGCAGATGATAATTGCATTCAATTCCCTTGATAAGAAAAACTGTACTGGCATGAATTTCTGGGAACTGTAGTGATTGTAAAATATGACTACTATAGTAGCAGATAATGTTTTTTTTTTTTTACAAAAAGAGCCTTCCGATCAAAAAAGCTGGACATAGCTGACTAGTAGTTCGACAAGGAATTATTGTGATTCCGGACGTTGCTTTAAACAAATGATGTGATATAGCCTGCATTGGTTATGCTTGTGAAATATCAAGATGTCATCATCGTATTTACATCCCAAACATATTCTGACCATTATTATAAGGAAAATATTATTTCTTTATTATACTCCTATAGCGATACTTTTGAAAGACTACTATAATAATTTTGAATTTATTACCGACAGCATAGAAGGCGCGTTGTAGCATATTGCATTCAATCCCTGTTATAGTGAAAATAAATCCTTTTTGAATCGAAGTAATAATAATAGGGACCCATGGGAAATCCGAGCAGCAGCACGGGTGACATACGGAGCGCCTTGAGGCCCGAAGTAAATAAATAGGTGACATTAGTGCTCTGCTTCCACCTCCATTTATACTATTTACAAATGTTTGTCCCTTTGTTCGCAGTAATGGCGCTCTGCTGTTTCATGCTGCTCTGGTACCCCTGTGTCGAGCAATGAACCACCACAATACGTTTAATATTCCCTAACCCTATTTAGTTATTTATTTATTTAGTTTTATAATACGGATTTGTTCGTATTTCCAGAATGACTTCATTCAAAACTATCTACTATTTGTTAAGCTCTATCCAAGCATGAAAAGCTCTATTTACTTCTTGGAAGAAACTCTCCGTACACAGTCATGTGTGTATGTTTGTCGTGTAGCGACAAGTAACAAAGGTTAAATTAAGAAAGTAAAGAAAGAGAAATTGAAGTTAATTAAAATTTTATTCATAAGGCATACAAAAGATGGAGATGGACTGATCAGTGGTGTGTAGTGTGTGGGTGAGGAAGGATGAAGATGAGTGATAGGTGGGTTGAGGAGGCTGTGGTGGAGTTGCAGATGGAGCTGAAGAGGTAGACCGACGCGAGGCAGGTGCCGGTGACAGGTGCAGGTGCAGGTGGGGTCAGGTGCTGGTGCGTGTGCGGCACGGAGGATACCCGTAGGGGGCCCACGCGGCAGGAGTAGGACGCAACACGGCAGCAGGAGAGAGCAGGCACAGCGGGGACGCAGTCAGCCCGCCAGGTGAGGCGGCCCTCGGATGAGGCGCGGCCCAATAGGTACAGGAGGTTCAGGAGGTTCAGTACTTTAGACTGCTCCGGCGAGGCACGTCAGCGGTCCGACTGGTACCGAGGACGGAGGACAGAGGTGTAGCGAGAGTCCGTCAGGTACCGGAGCCTTTTAAGGGAGGCACGCTGAGTGTTCCCGGGGTAGGTGGCTCTGGAGTATCAGGTCTATTTATTGTGTTCGCTTTAGAGGCGAAACTCGAACTGATCCTTGCATTGTTTGGATTTATAATGTGAACTCGTAGAATAATACCATGTAGAAAATATGAATTTGAAATATGCTGATGGCTAGTATTAGTTTTGTAGAAGTATGAATGTATTTTCAGCTAAAAGTTACAGGCTGATAAGAATTTAAAAGCAAACTTGTCATGGCGACGTATTAAACGTCGTTGTCAGAACTGTCATAATAAAATATATATTAATAAAATACAATTAAATCTATCTATCTTTAGTAGTAGTCTTATGTTAAAGTTTGATGACTGTGTCTGTGTACTGATTGTGGATAAAACGTGACCTGGTGTCGTGAGGAATAGTCAGATCAGCGCTTAACGGTAACGGAATGCTTGTCTGACCTGGAGGAATTAATGAAGATAACTGTGAGTATGTACATTATGTTACATGTTGTAGCTTAATAAAACGACCAAAACAAAAAATATAATCACTAAATCTCTTCCAGATCGTTAAAATAGTTAGAATTACAAAAAGTCTTCTTTCAAACGAAACAAAAAATAAACTTGGCGCCAAAGGACCAAGTTAGAACTTAGGAAGGTAAAGCAGACTTTGCTTATATCTTCAAGAACTCAATAAACATACTTATACAATCTTGTTAGGCAACATAACTTGCCTTGATATTCGATTAGTTGTTAGTTTTATGTAGGTGCTCCGTAAGTAACATTTTGTTCTTTTCCGAGGTTGATCGAATTGCGAGTGTTTCGACAAAGGACTAAGATAGCATATACAATATTTACATGTATGAAGTAAGTTCCAAGAACCGAGCAATAGGTGGTGGGGTAATCATGCTCATGTTTTATGCATGGAGTGAAAAAAAATCTGTGGTTCTCGTATAGATCCTCAGTACCCGTCAATGAGCCCACGCCAGCCTCTTTGCTTTGATTAGAATGTAATAGTTGTGTTGTGTATCTACCTCTATTTTACATTCTTTTCTCGAATTCACATCTCATTTTCTCAGCAAAATTGGAGTGTGGCCGTGAATTCTAGATGATTATTAAAGAAATATGTTTATACATTGGGTTTATATATTAACTTCGACCGGCAAAACCAATATGTGGCAACCCAATACAACCTAAAAGCGATCGTGGTCAGATCAAAGGTCACCGAAATTAATCAAAATAAAATCAAAGAGAATGATCTAAATTAAGCAGCTCACAATAGTAGAGAGTGCAAGCTCTTAATCGAAGCAGAGGCGTTAGAGCCAGAAATGGAAATGGTAAATAATTTAGGGCGTTACTCGAAATCAAATTACGTCCCCCCGCGGCCTCACCAACTTCCACAATTGTGAATGGGAAAATATTTGCAGCTAACTCTGCGGCCGACAGTTTGATTGCGTATTGATTCTGCTCGTCTTTACGACGACGCGACGTGCCGAATCTTATGAAGTCCTGCTCCAAACCGACCCACCCTTCTTGTATGAATAATTAAAAGCCTCGATAATTTCCTTCGAACCAATTTTGAAGTTAATGAACTAGCGCCCGATGGTGCCGATTAAATCCTTGTATCTGTGATCCATCATAAAGATTTCCAAAAAGATGGTGGAATTTTTCGTCAACAACTATTTCATTGTGCTTATATTATTGGATTATAAAACCTTCTGTATTGGAGTGAAATAAAAAAAACATATTCAAGCTAGGATTACAAAGATACCAACATAATATCGGGAATTTGTATGGGTGGGGGGGGGTCATTTCATAATTATACTACACAAATGTAAGGGTCAGCCGGCGGGTTGCAAGAAAATCTCAATCCTGAACTCCAATCTTCGGTCAATAGATTGTTATGATGACCGGGCAGAATCCGACACGGAACACCTACATAAACTTATCATAAGTTGTCAAACTTCCCCAATGTTATACACAATACATCTTATTTGTTATGTTACCTTGGTGCTTGCGCCCAATTTATCAGTTTCAAATTGAATATCCATCAGCCCACTCAATATTTTATTTTTAGTTTCGTTACCAAATTGCAATTTGTATATGGCAATTAAAACTTGCTTTTGTTTCTGTTTCAGGTAAATAAACACATACATACTGCTGTGGCTTCATATCTGTACGGTGTTTGGTAATGTATATACGGGGTTTGGTGATATTTTAGTACAGTTATTTCTTTAGCATGTGACGCACCAACACAAAAACGTTACGAGATAAAAAAACTAGGCCTCGACCAACACAGACAGTGCAAACTCGCAGCTAGCTTGCCTGTAACCAAAATAAAAATACGTGTCAGGTGTGAGAGCCGACGTACGCGGTTACTTCCTAAATGCAAGCCGGCGAATTTTATTTGTCGAACAAATTGGAAAAAGCCGAGCGAGCGAGCGCTGTGACGAGTGTTTATTAACTGCCCTCGAGTGGCTCCTTTCTCCCGCCGCAGCCGCCACCAAGGACCGCTGTCCACCGAGCTCAGAGAGCCTCCACTTCATTCGTCTGCTAGCATAACGCAAGGGTTAACTCATTGTTTACCGAACGTTTTCCTACTTCATACCGGAAATTAGATACCTGATGAGACGTGGGTTCTTTCTTGTAATCAAATCATCCCTCGCTCAACTCGATCGTGCGCAATAAAACCATTTGGATTGTTGATTCAGTACCAGCAACCTAGGAGCTCCACTGTCCGTGTGTTACGTAATATAATTTATAATGGATCGTTACAATCGAACTTGTTTCAATCCCGTGGCTGAATACTTTGGCGGAATGCCACCGGTCTTCTGGTCCGGGGGCACTACAGAGCCCACTCGCCGTCTTTACAAGACAGTACAACTAAGTGAAAAGGGACGAGATTGATGACATTTCTTATCTCCCTACAGTTTTCCTGTACTTTTTCCGCAACCCTCTAAAAACACAGAACGTTTATCATACTTTATTTTAGACACATTAGTATTTCTTTTAAACGAGATTTCTTCTCGTTCTAGGTACAAATAGGTGGGTGAATGCGAATTGCATCGATAGTTAACGATGTGTGAGAATGCTTTTGTCGCGCTGCATCGCGCCGAGCGGGTAGTATTGTTACGCCGCGGTCGTATTGACACGACAAGTATTTGCATCGCTGTGTGGAACTATTACGTTTCATAACTGCGCACATAATACTCATCGTTTGCTTTTTTGGCCGCAAACGCGACGTACTCGGAAAATAAAAAAACTTAGACGTATAGATCGGATTTGCAACAGTATTATCGAATCCTCTGGGCCTTGATTTAGGATTCTAATTTGTGTGGTTTCGCCGCAGTGAACAATGTTTGATACAAACTCGAGCACCGCGTTCGTATCTTAGCAATTAAAATCGGATTGCAATATTACGAGACTATTGAAATTAAAGCTCCTACTTCAAAATTAAATGCGGCCTGTTTGAAAATAGTTCCTCCAAAATGATTCTTACCGCCATTAACTTTGGGTTCAGTTTATTTTTCCTCCCGGTATCATTTTGGCACCATTCAGAAATTAATAATTTCAACTCTTCGATGAAAGATAGGTCCGGAGTGAGTGTGATAACTGGTTTATATTTTGCGTAAGTAAATATCAAATATTTAGGTAGTATGTTTATTGTTTGCGTATTTTGCGGGTTCTAATTAAATTTTAACGTTTCTACATGAACTTTTCAGGACAGTCTTACAATTTCCCTCCTATCGGCACTTGTATAAATTGAAAGCATTGTTATTATTCCTTATAACCTCGATTCGAAATAAATTTTTAATGTTTCACTTCTACATAAATCTAAATTTAATGTTACATTTACTTCTAAGTAATTTTGTACATTTTAGAAAGTTAATACCTATTAGCTTTTCACTACACCTCCGAACATGAATGCGAGTTATTTTTAATCAGTATTTTAATAAAATAAAATACTTAGCTCAGTACTATGACTGAGCTAAGTATTTTATTTTATTTGGAAAAAAAAAACAATCGTAGGTACATTGTATATTACATCTAGGTACACCGTGTGCTATAAGTAAATGTACAATCCAAACAAAAAGCTTATATTAGATACAGTTTTGGTAAAATTAAATGAAATCAAATATTTATAACAACAGTACAATTTTTTCGTTATCCTAAAATCGAATAGTTAATACATACTTAAATAATACATAATAATTAAAAGTTTTAATAATAATAATAATAACTTTATTTCAGACCAGGGTCCATAGAAAATAAGAATTACAAATATAATTAATAAAATTAAAATTAAATTAAAATTAAAACAAAATTAAATCAAAATTAAATCAAGATTAAATCAAAATTAGAACAAAATTAAATCAAAATTAAATCAAAATTAAATCAAAGTTAAATCAAAATTAAATTAAAATTAAATCAAAATTAAATAAAAATTGAATCAAAATTAAATTAAAACATTCCAAATTAAAATCAGTTACAATAATTCAAACAATCAATCTACGTAACTGGATGACGCACGATGTGTCGTCATCCAGTGCCACATTATTGGGCTGTCCATCCTGCCGGCTATCGTGGACACTAGGCTGTTGTGGCTGGTGTTGTTGTTGTTGTTGTGTTGTAGTTTTGAGTAAGGCGCTTAATATATATATTTTTTTAAATGTATGTTTAGATAAGGCAAATATGTACATCGATACCGTTAAAGTTATTATTACGAATCTCTGGAGCGGTGCCCTCTCTCCTATGCTAGCTATGTTTACGTATGTTGTCCACATTACATTATTCATAAATAACAGAATTGATGTTCTATTATATCTGAAATATAAAGTCTACTTGACTTACGTATGTAGGCTATGCTAAAAACAAAACTAAAAAAAAAAAAAATTCCCGTAAAATTTGCCTAGGGAGCTCAGTTAGTTAGCTGAATTGAGTAAAATTCACAAACCGTTGAAAACCCAGTTTAGTTTTCATACGGCGATTGTCCAATTTGGCAAGTTTTAACCTGCTGGCTACCAGGGCGGCAGGAGTGCACTGCAAATTGAATCTTGGCGTCGTCGGCTCGTCGTTATTTTGGCGGCTTGCCGGAGCTTCCCGGCGTGCACCAAGGCCTAGTATCCGAGCGCTCCTGACACAATCAAACGCGAATCGCAGGCATGCCCATGTAGGTGATTGATTGGATTTCAATTATTTCGGGTTCCGAATTCACATACTCGCCTGTTAGTAAGCCCCTATGAAACAATGTGTATCTATGTGCCACTTCTTCACGGAAAATTGCTCTAAAAGCATCAGTTTACTCCGCCGATGTTCCTCGCTGACTGAAAAACGAAAAGCCATCAACGTCACATATCAAAAACGACTAGCAGAATCTAGACCGCATTTCTAGTGGTATGCAAGTAGAGATTAAACTTGACAGGCTGATTTGGTATAAATGAAATTAGGTTAGCTGAAAACGTGGCTCCAGTGAGACGATTAATTCGCGCCGGTGATTTTTAGATATTCAATTCATTAATACTTGTCTGGTAATAAAATAACTTTATTTATGAAATATCTAACATTTTCAGATCTTATCTTCTTTTTATTTGTTATCAACTTGATAAATAGTCTGATGAATATATTTAGCGAGGATTTTTAAAACCATCAAGGTTTATCTATCTGTCGTGTCGTTTCATTATTCTGTTCTACTCTTTCTACCTAACAACATCGCACTGCTGGGCAAAGATTGTTTTTCTTATTTCCACATTCACTATTTTCTTTATTTAAAAAATTTAATTAAAAAACTTTTCTTTAACGAGTACCGAGTGGTCTTTCTAAATCAATCTCTGTTAAATCTTTTTCAGCGTTCAGCGTATATTTTTCGTCTCTTGTAGCAAGTTCCCGGGGGTACGCCCATCAGTCATGTTGTCCCGTGTAATTGAGGAACGGTTCCCGTGATAGATCGCCTTCACTAACCCACCGATTTATGGGGTTTCAAGTATTAATCATCATTTCTTTAATATTTTCATTCAACTTTTTTAACATCGTCTCCAATATCGAGGCTGTGTCTATCACAATTTTAAAGTTATTTCTGGGTCATTTTAGCATAGAAACTACCCTGTATCGATACCAGGGACTCATAACGCAGTGGTAGGTGATGGCAAGTTTTCATTATCGACTAGTAGGCGGCGCTCACGTCTCGCACCATATTGCGAAACTTTCCTTAATTGACATTCACAACAGTAACTGTCGCCTTCGAGGCGCGCACCGCTGCTGCTCCTTATGATGCCTTAATTACCTTTTGTTCGTGACACGTACTTAGTTGTAAACAACTGCACTACAAACATAATTAGCTACTTGTTTGCCTTCGTTAGCACCGTGAAGTAAAAGACATGTACGACTTCAATGTATTCTCTAACGTCCGCAGCAACAGTGTTGTTACACTCAAAGCAATAAATATTCATAGGATTATGAGTGTTGTTAATCGTTTCGGTGAATTATGTCTTGAAACTTGTTAGTAAATTAAGTACATATTAAAAGGCTGTTTTCGGGAAGGACCAAAAAATGCAATCCACATTAAAGTCGGTGGGAGGTGTTGATTGTTCTTGATAGTATATAGGTATATACCTATATATTATTGTATTCTTGAAGTCAGCTGACACAGTGACTAGTAACGAGCGAGTGAATTGACAAAAGTAGTAAACTCTTCTCTCTCGCGGGTGGTGACAAGGCTCGTCGTCTTAATACGGTTTTGTGCGCGCTGTCTGCCATTACGATTGTTTATTTGACGATGAGCGCACTTTTTGTTTGTCACTTGTTTATTGAAGGATTTGTGTGACGCCGCGCGATTATTGCGGGATTCAGACATCATCACATCGTGGAGTTCATTCCGTTGATTTGAATGTTTGTTATGGCGTCTATTTCTGGTATTATTTGCTAGTAGTGTTGCCACATTACTTCAAACCGAAAAATACCAGATATTTTATGAATTTCTATATTGTGTTAATTTTTGACCCAGGATTATTTACGTTATTACATAATTTAATCGGTTAACGACATATTCCGTGACCAGATATTTGACAAATGATAGATCAATATTTGAATTGAAGCTACATATCACACCAAGTGTCAGGAAATTCGCAAAACGACTGTAATTGCTCTGCGGCGGCGCTGGGCGTATTGCGCAGATGATAAATCTAGCCAAATGAACCGACCGACACACGACAAGTTCGATGGAATTGTCCTGGATTTCAGCCTGTATCACAATTGAACGACTCACGTGAATTTATTGAGTTAGCTAGACAGATCTGTTGTACAATTCCTATGCGGATCAGAATTATAGTCCAGGCATAATAGCGTCAGGCACATTCTTATTTTGGTCCTTATTTCCGCAGACCTTAGTTTCTCTAGTATTTATTTGTGGTGTGATTAACCTGCACTTGTAGGTGAAAGCTGTGATTACACGCCTCTAAGGGCCGATTTTTCAATCGACAGATAATTTTTATTCGTGGAATAAAATTGACGTCTGACAGATTTTGTATAAAGAACTGTCTAAAATTAAAAATTATTCCTCGGATAAAATTATCTAGCGTTGGAAAAATTAGCCCTAAGTGGCATATAGCAATTAATAGGCGATAGATTAAAGACGTCATTAGCGATTAGGGAAAACTTGGGACTGGCACATAAAAGTAAACTCAGTTTGCCTTTAGCCAGAAATCCACGTCAATACGTGAACATAAACTCGAGGGCCCCGCCTGTCAGCATCGGTGCATAAGGACGGAACACATCTATCACCCTGTCACATCACTTGTGCACCCCGCTAACTTTGGGTAGGGTACAAAACTAGCCCACTCGTTCGGCAGGAGTGGCCTGTAGCAATACCATTAGTACCATGTCGATACTATCTCTACCATACAGTCAGCAATACTCCGCAGTATTGCTGACTGTATGGTATAGATAGGGCGACGGGCGAGATAAAGCGGGCTTGTTATATTGAATACTCCAACTGTAGCGAAATGTGTATTCTGTCAGTTTCAATAAAACCAGAAATGGTGTACGGGATAACTTATTTTTATTCAAAGTCGAAGTCAAAGTATTTATTAGTGCGAGTTTTGGTGATATAACAGGTCTTACAGATATTTTATAGAAACTCAAAAATCTACCCTTTAGCGTGGGCTAAAGGGTAGATTTTTGAGTTCTAATATTGAGTTAAATAGTAAGTTTCTAATATTGTTAAATTAATAGTGTATGGACACTATTAATTTAACAATATTAGAAATTAAATAAAACATTATATACGATACAATTCAAATAAATTAAAAGTCTTCAGATGGGAATATTACATTATAAATCATAAATACAGGATTTTGACAAGAAGTTTTGTCAGCAAGAAATTCGTCAATGGTATAGGTACTAGCATTTGTCTATTTAAAAAATATTTAGGGTGCGTTTAAATTGAGACAAGTTTAGATATTTTATGCCATTTGGTAGCTTATTAAAATTTTTCGGAGCTATGCAAAGTATGCTCTTGTACATAAGGGCGGTTTTTGATCTTCTTAGGCATAATTCATGTCGGTATGTTGGTCGTATAGATCGATAACTTTGCTCTGAAGCTTTTTAAATAGATCACCGTTTTTTTTAAAGAACAATGCGGTCTCGTAAATGTAAAGACAAGGCAGCGTTAGTATTTTGAGGGAAGTAAAATGTGGTTTGCAACTTTCGATTGATTTAAGATTGCATATAGACCTAATGCACCTCTTTTGTGCTTTAAAGATATCATACTTTTCGCATGAATTTGCCCAGAAAATGACTCCGTAACGTAGTATGGAGTCTACATAGCCATAATACGCGGTTACGACAGCTGCTTGATTTACAATTTTTTTTAATTTGTGAAGACTGTGTCTAAAACTGAAATCAGGAACTCAGTGTGACAAAATTGGACCAAACAGTGATACTAATCAATGATAAATAATGGTCAAGCCGTTTCTAGAAAGTATGTTATTTGAAAAGTGAACTTTGTACCCCTACTAACGCCTCCAGTGGCGAATAGATCAATTAAATTAAAATACTTTGACATTAATTCTGGGGTTGCCGGTGTAAAAAATTAACAAATTCTAATTAAAACTGTGAACAACGCCATCTAGTGGCAAATAGATCAATTAAATGACATTAATTATGGGGTTGCTGATGTCAAAAAATAACAGAATCTAACAAAAATTGTAAACAACGCCATCTAATGGCGAGTAGCATGACAAGTGACGTTGATGAACTTTGATCGAATGATTGATGAGTCAATATTATATGGTGATACCACACCAATATATTCTGCTTTATCGACAACAACATCTAGCGGCAAATAGACACACATCTTTAGGGCTTTATGTTCTACACTTCAACAGCACTGTAAAATGATTTTCCTAGATAACATCACGTTTAGACGTAACCGTTCAAAGTCTGAAACAGAAACGAATGATGCACAAGAGGACAGTTCATTAACAAACTCACCGATAGATGGCACCACAACCAGCTTACCGGACATCTCTGATGACGAAGATGACCAAATCACCAAGTTAAAACAACAATTAGAACAATTAACTTTGGAACTCAATAGTGCCCACAACGAAATAGAATCCTTAAATTTAGAAAATACGAAGCTCAACCACCTTAACCAGGAGTTACAGAAGCAGAATGCATTGTACAAAAAAGTGGCATGCTCCCCTGCTAAGTTAAAGCCACAAACACCAAACAGTAAGAAGAAACCTGCAAAAATCAACCAATGTGTAAGAAAAAGCACTGAAAAACCTATTGAATGTAAAGGATTTACCACTAGCGATAAGAATTCCACATCGCCAACCAGTGTTCGAAATCACGTTCAAAATAATCAACAGTTGGGCAAACCGATCACAGATGGCGCTATCCACAGTACTGCTAGAATGAATAAATTATGTATTTTAAGTAGCAATGAAAATAATAAAATGCTAGAAATTGCGGAAGACAAATTCAGTAACTACAGAATCTGTCACTACCTGACACCCAACTGTGGCGTGAAGCACCTTATCACGGACTTGGATCTCAAAATAAAGGACTACAATATGAATGATTACTGCTTGATTTTTGTCGGGGAAGAAGACTTTCGTCGCACAAAGAACTATGTCGAACTAACTATCAGTATTCGTGAAACGCTGTCAAAATTACAGCACACAAATATCATATTTTGTGCTCCTACGTTCAAACTAAATGATTACTCTACAATGTTTAATTCGAGAATTGAAACCTTTAACAGTTTAATGTATTTGGATGCTTGTTCATATAATTATGCCTACTTATTTGATTCGAATTATTATCTTGATTATGATTTTAGTATGTTTTCTAAGAGTAGTAGCACTGTAAATAATCGCGGTATGGCTAATATACTGCATAATATAAAGTTAATGATTAATGAATTTACGTGTGATTCTCCTGATGAAGTGATAGATTTGCCTCACTCTGTGCCAAGCAATGTTACTAATGAAAATGAACTGTTTTTTCTCTAATAGATTTATCAACATATTGCATCAAAATATTGCAGGTTTGATAAATAAAGCAGATGATCTGTTGGTATGTCTAGAGGAGCTATCTAATAAAAAGACAAATGTTGATATTTTGTGTATTACGGAGCACTTTATCATGGAAGGGTATCAAAATTCATTATTTCTACCTAACTATAATTTGGCTGCACATTATTGTAGAACACAACAAAAAAGGGGTGGTGCATGTATCCTTGCTAGAAATGGGTTACAATGGAAAGAATTGCCAAAAGTAGCAAAACTATCAACTCCAGGCGTATTTGAGTGTTGCGGCGTGGAACTGACTAGTTATAAGATAATAATTGTGTGTGTATATCGAATTCCGAGCTCAAATAATTTAAATTATTGCTTCGACAAACTTGAAATGCTCTTACAGGAAATTTTACGTACATACTGTAAGAAAATTGTTATATGCGGAGACTTTAACATTGATATACTCAAGCAAAATAGTGCAACTAATGACTTTGTTTGTCTTTTAATGAGATACAATCTGAAACTTGCTTTGAAACAACCAACTCGCATGGCCAGTTTATCATGTATTGACAACTTTGCGCATAACTTTAACGCATGTAAGACTGAAGTATTAGAATGGGCATTATCGGATCATACAGCACAGCTGATTCAGTGTCCAGTACAAAAAAATTGTTGTATTAAGTATTGGTACGCAACTAGAAGGGACTATAGTACGGAAAACATAGTAAAATTTAAAAACCATCTGATGAATCTTACCTTTTCAGAACTATATAACACGGATGATCCAAATGTAGCGTATAACCATTTTATTGAGATTTTCAAGCTATTGTATGACCTGTGTTTTCCATTGAAAGTGGTTAAAATAAATACGATAAAAAGAACTAAGTGGTTGTCAAAAGGGATCAAACGTTGCAGCAAAAAGAAAAGGAAACTCCTATGGCAGTTTAGACTTAACCGTAGCAATATTAATAAAACCATATTATATAATTACTCTAAAATGTACAAAAAAATTATCCACTTAACTCAAAAAGCACAAAACAATTACAGTATAAAAACATCTAAAAACAAGTCGAAAGCTGCGTGGCAAATTATAAATCGTGCAAAGTATAATGTACCTAAATCCAGCATAAATAAAATTAAAATAGGTAGCGGCGTGATATCCGATCCCAAGACTATTGCAGAAGCATTTAATGATTTTTTTATTGATAAAATACAGCCAAAACTAGATGTCAACAGCAGACCTAAGTTGTGTCCTTTAGATTCGAATAACAAAACTATGTTTATGGCCCCTAGTATACCAGACGATATTAAAAAGATAATAATGTCCTTAAATATTACAAGCAGTGTGGGATATGACGGTATTGATACTAATATATTAAAACATGTTGCGGATGAAATCTGCAGTCACTTGAGTCACGTCATCAATCTCAGCATTAGCGCAGGCGTTTACCCTGATGCTCTAAAAGTGTCTATTGTCAAGCCACTATTCAAGAAAGAAGATAGGGAGTTAATGGAGAACTATCGGCCTATATCACTAATTCCTGTAATCTCTAAAATATTTGAGAAATACATTTGCAAGGAACTAAATTCATTTATAGAAAAACATAATATTATATGCGAGGAACAGAAAGGATTTAGAATAGGCAAAACAATTAATATGGCCATTTATGATTTTTTATATAATGTTACCAGTAACGTGGATAAGAGGATACCGGTCTGTGGGGTCTTTTGTGACATGACGCAAGCCTTTGACTACGTGCATTATGGTACACTCTTAAATAAACTCGAGACTTATGGAATTAGAGGAAATGTTAACAATCTCATTAAATCCTACTTACTTAACAGAACTCAAATAACAAATATACACCAAATTAATTTGACAAGTAAAACTGAACTTGTATTTCAATCCTCAGAACGTATAGTTTCGTTTGGTGTGCCACAGGGGAGTGTTCTAGGGCCTCCTTTATTTATATTATATATTAATGATCTACCAAAAGGCATCCCCCAACCTCTGACATTATTTGCCGATGATAGCACTATAACGATACCTAGTAAAAATGTTGATACTTATGAAAGGGACATAAATAATTCCATAAATCTAATGGTAAAGTGGCTAGATGACAATAACCTAAAAATTAATCTCACTAAAACCAAATTAATACATTTTAGTCAACGGATAAATAGTAAGAGTAATTCAAATATACACTACGATGACCAGCCTATAGAAGAGGTAGAAACAACAAAATTTTTAGGGCTCCACATTGACAAAAAACTGAATTGGAAAACTCATATCGAAACCTTGTGCAAAAAAATCAGTAAATCTGCCTATGCCCTGCACACATTGTCGTCTATAATAGGTGTGGAGGCATTACTTACAGCCTACTATGGTTTAACAGAATCCCATTTGCGCTATGGTGTCATTTTTTGGGGCAACTCAACGGAAAAAGACACGGTGTTCAAGGCCCAAAAGAGATGCGTGCGTTCAATATTTAAAATTAAACCTACTGATAGCTGCGTTCCTTACTTTAAAAAATATAAAATGCTTACTATGCCATGTCTGTACATTTTTGAGGTAGCTGTTTTTGTTAAAACAAATTCACTCCGATTTCAACGAATAGACGAAGTAGTCCCACGTAATAGACGCGACAACAGCAGGATATGCTCTCATACTGCGAGAACAACCCTCATGCGCAAAAGTGTTTTCTGTATGGCTCCGACCATATTTAATAAATTGCCTAAAAGTTGGAGAGAACTGCCCTTGTCACTTTTCAAGAAGAAGCTGAGAATTTTTGTGGTTAGTAAAGTGTATTACGATGTTCGAGATTTTTTGAATGAAAAGGACTTTTCTATCCCGACTTCTAATATACATGGATAGGATTAACAAATAAAATAATGTGAATTTTAAATCAATTGTCTTTTGAATGATATTATTTTACTGCATAATTATGAATATACTGGACATATATCATACATATAATAGACATAGAATTTAATTTATTTTTTGACTAATATAATACTTATACTACAATACCTTGAACTTAAATTATTATGTATTTGTTTTTGTATTCTGTAATGAAATTTGAAAATGACTACATGTAAAATGCAATTAAATATAATAATTATACCTACAAAATTTGTACGCCGTTATTGGCAAAACATGGACGCTCACAACATCTATTAACTCAATACCTTGCATGTCTGATTAATCAGTTTATATGTAAACGCATGTTTGACAAATAAATATTCTTTATCTTTATCTTTATCTTTAAGAGTAAAGGCAAACCAGCTTAATTTTTTAATTAAGATGGATGCGTGTTATTTCCAAGTCAGTTTAGAGTCTATTGTCAATCCTAAAAAATGTATATGTCCTACTTCTTCAATTATATTATTATTAAACGATATATTAATATCAGTAGTACTGCATAATTTTAGTTTTATTTAGATTCAATAGTAAGTTATTTTGTTCTAGCCAGTTTATTGATTGTTGTAATGCGTCTTTAATGTCACATTCATAGTTTCTATTTTTATTATATTGTATATTAAACTGTTATCATCGGCAAAAAGAACCATAGGAAAAGTGACGTTTTTCGGAAAGTCATTTATGCAGATTAAAAACAATAGTGGGCCCAATACACTGCCTTGTGGCACGCCAAATAGGATTTTACGTTTTTCTGAAATGTATTTATATTCCACTTTATCCTTTTTACAAATTCGTCTAAGTTCCGTACACTGTGTTCTGTTGTCAAGATATGATTTTATAAGAGAACATGCTTTTCCCCTTATTCCGTTAGCACTTAGTTTTCTAACAAGATATTATGTTCAACTAGATCAAAAGCTTTATTAAACCATGATACATGAAATATGTTTGTAAAGATTCCAATTACGTAATTATGCTCTTTATGACCTCTGAATAGCGCAGAGCTTTCATCATCCCCTTTATAGTATCGTTATTCCACTTAAAAATCGCTTTTGAGCGATGCTTATGTAACTTTTTATCATCATCCACACACGAGCGGTTTAATGGCGTAAAAATAAGAATACTTTATTATCGGCTCACTCGACCTTTTATTATGTCACAAACTTAGCCGCTCAGCTCTTCTCGCTCGTGTTCGGCAGTTTCACAAACGTCTCCCGTCAGCAGGATGTTGATAAATTGATTCATACTTATGTTGTATTGAACTCTCGTTAGCTGCGCGCTCCGCGGGGCCCAGGAGCAACAACATGTGAAGTTTACGTGCCCCCAGACGTCCGCGTCAACATGCTCAAACTTTTTAATGTAAATCTGCTTTCTATGTTTTATGCGAACATTTTTTCCAACAGGAACCTATTTTACATTTTAATCATATAATGCGAGGACGTGGAACCGCAAGCCAATTTATTTTGTTTGTGCCTTCGTCGCGAACCTACACAAAGGCATGATTTGTTTTTATTGCCTCCGAATAAAATTGAAATAATCAAATCTCATTGTCGTCCAAAGGTAATTTGGTTTATGATTCATTACGGTCCACGCAAACCCTAAACCTTTATCATGTCTGGTTACTAGGTACACATAAACCACGCAGAATATCATATTTATTGTAACCACAAGTGGTCTCGGATTATTTGGTCGGTTTTGTACCGGGTGATGAGGGTTTTTTGATGAGGGACGGCGTGTTACGGTGTTCCTGTATGTACCTACTCAACTCGTTCCGTAATCTTCCTCAGCTTCCTAATGTACTGGTATCTGATCAGGTGGGTGTAATGACTTAATAACATAATTAAATAATTATTGTGCCTTTGTGGAATTATTATGAAAGGCATTTGGATCAATTTTATTATTTATTTTGTTACCAAGTTATACTTGTGTTGCTAGGAATAGCAAAATACGTGACGCTTTTATCGTTCGTATCTTTTCCGTAAACATTTCTGGGAAATTTGTGTTGAAGAAAAGGTGTATATTTTCATATAAATACTTGAACTCAATGTAGCCATAATGAATTGTGCGCTCAATCGAGGCATGTCGCGTCTAGCGTCGTTCAGGCAGACGGTGATCCATTTTGGCGTTCAATTAACGTAATGAATTCAATTACATTGAAAAGTTACACTGGAGTTTATTTAAATTTTGTACTTTATTTTTATAAAAAATGTAGATTAAAGCGAACTGGAAGGTACTATTGATTAGTTCTATTTGGATAGAATTTTAAGTACCACTTCGAATCTCGACTTTGTCACTGAAACACTGTACAGTTTAGTAGATTTTGTTTTTTAATCAACTCTATTCTACAGCTCTTTAAGTCACATCACATCGCAAAGTCGTTGTTTGAAGTGATAGATTTGGGCTCATAAACCAACGTCGGGCATTATTTCAGCGTTCGGGTCTCAGTGGTCTTTCACTAATCATGGCGCGTTAACTTTCAATCAATTCTTCCAGCAGACTCGCTCCGATAAACCCGGCGACTCATCATGACGACGTCACGGCTCCATGTGACAATTTATCGAGATATGTAAGCCGGGGATTAGTTAGCCCCCTCCCCTCCGCGGCCTCGCCCCGCCGACTTTCACTAGGTATGACTTCTTCAAGATATCTAGTATCTTTATACACAGATTTATAGCGTAATTATCACAAAATTACATACATAATACAAACTCACGTCTTCTTTTCACAGGGGTAGACAGGAATTACAGAACCTGCTACGATCCCTACATACACCTTCTGGTTTTTGACATTCATACATCGGGTCATATATGCACGCCTGTTGCGATTACTATCACAAAATTCTTCAAAAATACAAGAGAGCACAAAAGTATGGAATAAAATTGAACGTCAAAGAGTCACATCCCTAACCGGAATTAATTAATGTTATATCACCGACAACGAACTATTGTGTACCTTCAGTATTTATCAGAATCTCACCTTTCTACATTAAGTATACATTAATATTCTCATGAAAATCACGTAACAATGAGATACATTCACAGAATTGAGAATAATGCAAACGTAGTCGAAACAGCCACGGATATAGTGCCGAATCGCTGGCTGATCCCATTAGCAGTGCGCTTAGTTTGCGGCAGTCGAGTCGTGCGAGCTGGCGGGACAGTGCTATAATCCTTGACAACACACCACCAGTAATATTGATTAATGGCCGCTCTGATCTCTGTGTTAGAACAATCTACTGAAATGGTCCTTAAACACGAATACGTTTTAAATAGGTCATAGCTCCTTTCTTGTTTCTGGCTAACGCAAACTGTAAAATTTGTCGAATATTATTGAAACGAAGTTCTTTAACGCGGCTTGCGGTAGGAGTAAAATGGGAGAAATCGTCACGTGAGGAAAAAGCGTTGTGCGACTTTTTATTATATAAATAATAGAAAGAGACGGAGAGGGAGAGTGTTTTCGTGGTTTTCGAGGGTGCTTGAGCCGACAGTGAGGTCAAATGAGGGCTGCGAAAATTAAAAAATAAATCGTCATGGGTGTCGTGTGTTCACGGCTTTCGAGGGATCTGAGGCTAGGAAATGAAAATCCAAGATGGCGGTTACGAAATTTAACATTAAAATCGTCATTTTAAAATGATCGTAGCCACCATCTCAGATTTTTATTTTCAACTCCGATCCTGCACGCATTTTCTTTGTTATTTAACGAGCAATGGTTTAACAGCTTATCCAAATTATTTTATGATTAGAAGAAATCAGCAAAGTTTACTCAACTTTTTGTTAGCTCGAAAGCTTTTTATTTAGAACGGAATGATAACTTGTAATTACAAGTAAATAAATGCTTGTAGCTGTCTCATCTAATTGCCAAACATAAGGCGCCCTAACGCCACTCTATGTGCAATGTGATACTGTTGAAATATTTGAAGCTCGTCTCCATCTCGTGCTAATTGTCTCCAGTAGGTAGGGTTGCCAACCCTACTATATAATATAATATCCTACTGTATTAAAGGCCCGACTACTATATTTCTGAAAAAAGTATATAGTAGGCGAAACTACTATATTATTAGGCATAAAACCCACTAAGCAATAATATCTATTTCTCAACGATTCTGGTATGTCACTTTGAGTTTGACAGATTGTCAATTTCGCGCCTCTCCTCTGAGTTTGTGTATTGGGAATAGCTACCTACTTAATGATTGGTATAAAGAAATAAATCAGTTGAATAAAATTCTAGATATTCTTCTTCCTGATGAAAATTTTTCTTCGAACAGTATAGTTGAAAAATGGCAACAAGTTTTGAGTGATGCAGATTTTACTCATACAAATACTTAAAAAATAATTTCAATTCCGGCAACATCGCCTATACAGAGCGAATATTTTCTGTAATGAATGATACGAGTAAATGGCGAGATGAACGCAATAGGACCAATATAATATTAATTTAAGCTGAGCTAATGGTATTTAGTCATTTTTTCGCTATCGACTATATTTTTTGGGTAATTATTTTAAAACTACTATTTTTGACTGAAAACGAGTTGGCAACCCTACCAGTAGGCAGTGTAGGCACTCCTCACGACCTCGACTCCATCTTCATAAGTATGTAATTTGCGGTGACGGGTCTTTCTTTGATTTCATTTCGTACAATAAATCTTATTTCCTCACTCTACTTTTCTCATATGATATTTCATAAAGAATCATGAATCATCATCATTTAGTAGGCTTAATTTAATGTATTTCAATGCATCATTTAAGTATTGTTCATGATTTATTCTTGATATTTCCAAAGGTGAAGAGTTTTGTCATTAATATTTAAACTATTTTGAACCGGGTCAGACGTACCAAAGGAGTTTGCATTCATTCAATCATAAATATGCAATGACCGTATCAAGTGCGCTGATTACTGCTGCTTAGCATACTTACATCTTAATTGTTTATTTAATAACTTTAACAATAAAATATTCAAGAATATTAACTGTTAAATCTTAGGTTTATTTATTTAGTCAATTGGTTTACCTAGAGACGCTAGAGACGGGACAAGATGAGATAATAAAAACATGATGTATAAACACAAGAGTCCGATGAATATTTCACGAAGCAGTGGACTATAAAACGTAGATGTCAGACGTTACTGTCTCGGCCGTAATGGAGCCGAATCAAAGAATTCCCCAGCATTTTGGATTAACGATCCGCCTACGTCATGAAATGCCCGCCTTGCAAAGAAAATGTTGTCCATAAGTTTGTGGACGTCTAACAATGTTGTGAGACCGCTCACTTGTTTTAGTATAATAAACTTGGCGATTAAGTGTACACGACTGGAGAAGCTCGGAGGCTAAGCGGCCAAGTGAAGAGCCTCTCGCGCTGGCTGGAGCCCTAATTGGCCCGAGCGCTCGATGCGGCCCTCCACGTGAGTGCCACGAGCTCTCGTGTTTGATACACCCGCTTTATATCACCAGCAGTATTTCCATACTGACTAACGAAGTTGTTTCACGAGTGCCATTTGTGCCCTGTGCGTAATAATGTTATAAATTTGAAGCACTACTGTCATGGAGTGCTTCAGGCGTGGGATGGTGGGTAATATTATCTGTATTACTGATTGCCACAGTAAGCAGTGATTCAAGTGTACCGAATGAAAACATCGAAATTCACTAAATTACCTTTATTACCTTGAGCCAATGCTGATACTTCCTCAAACATAAGATAAAAATAAGAAAAATGGAAGCTGATTTATTATTATCCTTCAGCAATTTCCTGTATCAAAAAACTTTCTGTAAAATAACTTCCTTCGCCTCTGAAGCGTGGGTAAAACCTCACAATCAGCACGACCGCACGACTTGACTCCCTCACCGCCCCATAAGCTCACATGTCGAACAAATCCTATTCATTAAGATTATGCTTATTGTTATGGGACCCGTGTTACGTCGATACGGGCCGCCCTTATTTGGAACATTCCACCATTCTCCTTTAACTTTGCGTGCGAATTAAACTGTTCGTCCAAAGGTGTACAAGTGATATTGTAACGTGACCGGGTCCCGCTGGACGGCCCACCGAGTCTGTCCATCCGCCCGACATCAGCAGATTGTTTCCGCATGAATATTTCATTGCGAATGCTACCTTCCCCTCTACCTGCGCGTATTACGACAAATTAAGGCGATGTTTTCGGGATTCGTGAACCACCGTATAGTTTATGTTGCCTTAGTAACGTGGTTGTAAAACTGCATGGCATTCGTGATTTACATTATTGTCATATAGAATATTGGAATTACTTTACAACATTTATTTAGGCACTTCCAGTACAAATAACTAAAAGCGTTTAGCGTTAAAAATTTTTGAAACGATACACAAAAGGAACAATGTTTTTTTGTTTAGCGGTAACGTATTTGGTGATGGTGGTGCAGCGGGCCTTAATCCAACTAGACATACCCATTTGATTGATTAATTAAATAAACACTGTGCATGTTACGTTTAGCTCACGCTGCGATACAGTTATAGTAACCCCTGGCAGTGACAAACTTGATTAGTATCCGTGTCTCTGTTCGCTAAAGTTGCATGTACCATTATCTACGGTGGAATTAACTCGCGCACATTAGCTGGCTCACGTCTCCGCTACAGATGTCTGGCAGCGGTTTACCCAATCCCTAACTCCGTCTTACAGTTGTAGCTAAGTCCCTTTAAACTGAGGATCCACTTGGCAAAGTTTTAGAGCTTCTAGTGCTGTTTCATTCATGGTCGTATTTCTAATTTTAAGTAAAGAAATGTATCTTTGCACTGAAGTTGAAGACTGTCAGTGATCACATCTAAGCACCTAATAAATTAAAATCTGTCTAAGATAAAGTTATATGTGATGAACTTATCAATTTGTCGTCGATTGAAGTCTATACAAGTTAGTTCCCGAAACTCTCATAATCACAATCATATTCATTTGCGAATATGGGTACTTACATAAGAAAAGGTCTCATACAAACAATAGTGTCCATTAGCCATATCCTACCATAAGGCATGCAATCTCGCTCCATATCTCCTTTTTTTTTCTATCCAAGTGGACAAGATTCAATATTCTGTTCGAGGCTATTGCCAACCAAATCTGCATATAAATAAATATTAGATAGCTGCGCACGTACATGTTGTTTGTCCACTCGCAAAAAGAGGAAGATTTTAATGAAGCCATTTCTTTTCTCTGTTTCCATCGACAAAATGGCGCTCGTTTGCCGCCAGTAATTGCTTCGTTACGTTTTTCGGCTGTTTGTTTTTCGAAACGTCTTTTAGTTTAATTGTGCTTTGCTGCTTCAACTAGGTCGTGTTGGTTTAGTGTTATTGCACCCCTAATGCCACTGCTACCCACTATTATTGTTGTGTTACACACGCTGCGGCTACGGTCACTACTATTGGCCATAGTATAAGCGTGTCTTCTTTTCGTTATGTTGTCTTGGTAAGCTGGAATTACATCGTCCATAATACTGGGAAACAACTGGTTAATACACTCGTGAGATACATAAGTAGTCTCTTCGTATTACAAGTTACAACAACAAGGATATTAGTACGGTAATATAACATAATAGTGTGTATAGTACAATATATTCGAACAACGTACGCACGGCTACACATCAAGCTATACAAAACCAGTATAAGCTGCCTTCTGATTGTACGAAAAACGTATACAATGCGAGGTCAGCTAAAACTGGAAATGCATAGCTTGATGTGTAGCCGTGTGTACTTTCAAGTCTGTATCGCGTCAACGGGTTTTCATATATCGACCACTAAAATACTGAACGGTAAACTATAAGGTAATTTTTACGGTAAAAAGAAAACAATCGAATTAAAAAGTCCACTTTTTCTACCACTGAACCAATAAGGCGTTCATTTAAACTTTGTTTAAAAACAAACCATTAGGTTTAACCTAAAAACTTTTGATTTAATTATGAAACAGTACTTTTTTAAACAACCTCCCTCAGTAAACCGGGATATTATAAATGTATTCGTGTATTATTAGATTAAGCGCTGTAACTTTAAAAGCTCGGGAGTCATTTACTTGATTGTGTTTTAATTTAATCTGAAAGCGTTCCGGGGTCGGTGACGTCACTCAACTTATCATAACGATGACGTAAGAGTGCGTGGTAACATGAATTCATATGACAGGCTTCATTACACTGTAATGACAGACCGCTGAGCCGCGATTACAGGGTCACACGGAAATTTTAACTCAACATTTAAATAATTCACTTGCAAATGTGACAGTGATTATTCTGTATATGGAAACTAAACTAATTGATGTACGTAGATAGATATAGAAACATATAAGAAAGATTTGGTGACACTATGTGGACCTAACCAAAATCCTTTATCCTCTAAGTACGAAATCCACATTTCTATTCGTACCGAAAGCCCAATAAAATAAAGCAGAATATTCCAGTATTACACCTATCCCAGATCTAACTAGATTCATTTAATTGAGTGCAGAACATGTCCTTTATCTCGGCACATACGTACGTGTGTAGGTACGTGTACAAGCTGCGACTGTGGTGAGCAGTGTGGCGGCCGCAGACGGAGAGACTGAGACGGATGGGATCCAATGTAATTATGCATAAGGACACACGTCCCGGGCTCCGGGACGTCCATGCGGGATTAATGGACCACTCTTAAATGTACCGCTCTGCTCACCGGGAGCTCACATGCCTCTCTTAGATGTTACACTCTAAAATTAATTATTTAATCAGATGACAATCTTACAACGCGGTGATTCGGAAAGGGTTGAGTTGGCGTAGCGACAATACTTGTCGGTTGAAGGATCTATTTTTGGTACCAATTTAAAAGTTTGTTTTGTGAGAATCTTTGATATTCCAATATTTAATCAAAGCAGAGGGGATAGTGGGCGTCTTTCTTTTTCACTAGAGAAATAACGAGTTTATTTATGTTTTAGGGTTTTTAAAATTTTAATTAACAAACGGCCTCTTGCAGTAAATAATCACGTTGAAAAGCGCCGGGAAATTGTGCGAAGCGAAGCAAAAAGCTTTTTGAATGTAATCCCTTTAAAACAAGCCTATTTGCTCGTGCCGTCTTTTTACAACAGAGTAATTATCTCTATGCACAGATAATAAACCGTGAAAGGGTGATAAAAAATGTTTTTCATGAAATAACGTTGGGATAAAAGGAAGAATTTATCCAAAAATATGAAAATGCTACAAACACAATCGGACCAAAATAAATGGCACACAATACATTATAAATATACTTCTATTGAATGATTGTTTGCTAAATATAGTTCCTTTCTACTTTTGCTTCCAATGCGTAAAGATTATCCCTTCTCAACGGTGATTCGATATGTCGACAGATTGGCGAGATTAAAGTCGGAATCAGAATAATCGATCGTCATTACATTACGGAGCAATATCCGTAACGAGGCCCGAGACAAAAAAGGGACGCTCCCAGACTTATCGTGACATCTGAGAAACCGACGAGAAGTCTTCAATTCTAATTTAGAGCCCACTGTGTTGTTTACAAATGAGAAAGGTATATGTTTATTTTGGTCCGGGCGACGCCTTTGTCATTGATAACAAAGGTCGTCGTACCTCCACTACAATGAACATTGTTGAAGCTATCGTAAAATTGTATTACTTTTATGGCGTCGTACAATCTAACGACTCTAGCTCTAATTCGTATCGTCTGAATACATATTTGGCAATAACAACAAAACATTTCTTTACAATTTTCAGTCTGACGTAAGTTTAATCAAAACACTTCGTTCCTTTTACGTTTTCGCTTTTCCATAATCCGAAAAGCGTTCACAAAAAGGAGTATAAAAAGTATATTCGGATATTTGGTAGCTGTTTGGTCGGTGCCGCTGGATCGAGGACTGGCTTAGCAAGAGCTCTGAGAGCCATCGGATTGACTCAGTAATGTGTTTCAAAGTGGACATCCTCGTACTCATTATTAACACTACTGATAGAATACGATTTTTACGATAGCTTGAAATTCCAAAACATGCATTTCAAATTTAAAAAAATAGGCGAGGTTTGTAGATTTTACCAGCATAACCAAATTATTAACTTTTAAATTCAGATATTTAAAGTTCATTATTTATTCAGTGAATCGTGAAGAGAGCTGTCTCAAAATTGATAAAATTCCTCTCGCTTTGTAAAAGAAAAAAAGACAATCTATGTCGGATTGCATTGTTTACACGTTTTCCTCATTTTGTTCGCTGCGGTAAAGCGACGTTAAATATTTTTCCACAGAATTTGGACACGTTCATTGTTTCAGTCCGTAATGCATACAGAGGTAGGTATTACCACCGGAAGCGTTTCGGTTCATGAAGAAAAATAATACAAAAACAACAAGCAAATTCAAGCCTTTACTTTTTGTATTTCGCTTTTTTTTAATATCATCACGTTCGCCGCAACGTATTTTGTATATTTTTCGGTTTATTTTCCTCACGGGCTCATGTTTTGGTCGCGGTGCGGCGGCGCACGCGATTGCAACACCTATTGCTTTTTTGGATTGTTCGTTTTGCACACAGCTAATTTTTGCGTGGAACCGAACGGGACATGTATGTTAATAGAATACCGAAGTTATCCACGTTATCCTGATGTGATCACATGCGGTTTGGGGAATTTTTAAATTGTGATAGGTAATCCTTTTGATGATTGACTTTCCCTGAATACTTTATAACGAAAATTATAAAAGTCGTTTTAGAAGTTAAGCCTTTGTCTTTTTAATTTGTTTAGTTTAATTTTCGTGTCAGTCATGTTGTCCGACTTCATTGTCATTCATCCGATTAGAGCCGCGGCTCTACACCTGAGTTCTGCAAGGGGGATGCTGCAGCATTTCAAACTTTTTTTGGAAATTGGAAAAGTTTCTCCAAGTCGGTCGTTCGGGGCCAAGTGCTCCACGAAGCACCGTTTATCGTAGACATAACGTTGCCTTTCACGGCCCTCCACCTCCACACACTAAGATTTTAATAAGAAACATGATTTTTGATAAGCTTTTTAATATAAAACTTTGTAATAGAATTCTGATTAACATTGTTCGTGTCATAATCGGCGGAATGAAACAGTTTCTGTTTTTCTTTTCATAGACAATCTGAAGGTTATCTATTAAAAAGAGAAACTTTGTTTCATTATTTACCAACGCATAAAAGGATATAGATACAATATTCTAATTATATTCTTTAATTTCCGACTGCCACAAAGAGGGGTGTAAAAATAATATATTTTTCCTGTTTTTTACATTGGAGCAATATAAAGTCATGCCAAAAATGCTCTGAACGTTGGGGACAAATTAAATTAGCATGAAAAGGAGTCGCCAGCAAACGAGCTTGTATATTTTGTGTACAACTGTACAAGTACCGACGGCTACACTCGGCTACAGAGCCACTCGGCCGACACCGCCTTAATTTCATTTAGGGGCAGAATTATTATGCGCCAACAAGAAACGCGCCTCTGAGCGGTGTCTGACCGCTCAGACATCTTTCTTCCTGTACTGTTGATCCTCAACATAATGACATTAGGTACTCCCAGAATTAATCCTATTGTATTTGATGCATGACACTCACAATAATCTAACGAGTGTTGATAAGGAGTCGCAGTCGGTAATCGTATTTCGTGATTTCCAAGTGAACGAAAGTAGCATCGGTAATTCAAAAGAAAACAAATAAGTAAGAAAACTTAAGCGTAGAACTGACTTCCCGGTTAAAAGTTCCGACTTCGACGGAAAGTTTCGTTCGTTAGTGGAACGAAAAGATTAATGTTGGGAAAAAAGAGAAAAGAAGCAATAAATGGGAGGTAACGTAAATAAATATATCAATGTATTGATAGAATCGTAGACATCTGTCGTCGAGGAAATTGTCTTCAATCTCGTCGTCGGCGGCGGCTCGGCTCGTGCCGGATGCGCTCCGCAAATAAATACGCCACGACAAATGGCTGATATCTTAACTGTCGCCCTGTACACACAAACACCTAATACTCCCTGTCTGTTCTCTACTCCGTTTGCTGCAATTTTCATCAAAACGTTTTCTTGCTCTGTTTTCCTAACTACAAATCGCGTTTTCTCATTCGTTGCGCGGAAAAACAGGTTTGTTATTTCTTTTTATTTGCAACCCAATTACAAATTTTCTCTTCGCGAAATATAATCAAAACAAACACTCTCAATGTAGAACAAATGAATTACTGCGATAACACTCGACTCGAGATAACACAAAATTAAACCCTCTTCACACATCAGTGATTCTATAGAAGCGAAAAATCTTCTCGCCTCATAACGTGAGGAGTTTTCGCGAAATTTCACCGAAATTCGTAGAATTATTCACATCTGCACGCGGCGTGCGCGCCGCGGCCGAAAGTTAGATGAGTTTTGTCGTGATACGACGCCGACTCTGAATAATTGGAAACAGAAACGCGAGAACCTGTTTGTTTTATTCGCGGCCCTACACTACCGACACAGCGTCTTCACTTATCTGTGGGTACTTTGCTGTCTTGCTTAATACCTTTTGTTATAGCGCGAATTCAAAATATTCAAATAAGTTACTATGTACTACTGAATCACTTCGATAGCGATATCTATGCAACATATTATGCCCTAGTTTTCGTTTATTTATTATAAGTTCCCACCAAACCGTAGTAGCGGTTTGACTGTGGGGTCTGGCGAGCCTTTATACACTACTTAAACTTCAGACTTAAGAGTTTATTTCTATTGTATCTTTGATTAATTTATTTATACGACGAAAATCAACATTAGTGTAATTTAACATGATTGTGAGCACCAGGAAATCAGGCGCGCAACAGAGATTGCTCGCAATTGAGCGGCGGGCACGTCGTCAACCCTCGTCACGCCGCATGACACCCGCGCGGTGCTCGCGTCTTGTGGCCTTCCCGACACAACGCGCCGTAAGTGACACAAAAACACGGAAAAGAGTTTCCTACGTCGTTCACGGAAATTCCTCACAATTAATGATTAATGAACGTCTATTGAGCACAGAAACATAAATAAGACTTACTTAGGTATGATTAGTTACTAACGAAGATGTGGTAGCTATTAGTGACTTCAATGCCAAGTCCCAAAATCGTAAATTTATTTTCACCTACTTGTTTATGTATGTTTCCTGGCGAAACTGGCGACCCCGTTTCGACGTAAGGGTCGTCTTTTGACAGTCTGTCCGTCGAGATTACATATTGAAGCCAGTTTTTATTACACAAGGTTTTTGTGCGAGGATCGCGCCCTCATTACAAAGGTTATTAATAACAGTCTATAAAGAACGCCTTTATTTTACGATCTTTAAATTAATAAGTCGGCAGTGTACAGCTCGCCTGAATGCTTCTTTTTCATTTTCGCCGCCGCCCTCGGGCTGTTTACAACGTTTTTATCACCGTCGCTATATTGCACTCGCAGGATCAGTGACATTTAGAGCGTTCCTTCAATTTTCTGTTTAACAAGTGATGTCCGCAGGGTTTCATTTAAATTCAGTCTCTGAACCCGCGCCTATCTAAACATTGTATTCCTTTGTTTGTCGAAGTATGTTTGAATATTTTACCCAAATGTATTTTTACTTTTGTTATCGTTAGAACTGCCTACGGCGCCCACAATAGACCGTTGTCCGTGTCTAAGAAAAGTTGCCTGTACAAACTTTATGTGCTAGACAAAATTGTATAACTCAAAGCAACTCATTTAAGTTCACTGCAGTTACCTCAACAAAGAATTTTTAATTAAGTTTCGAAACAATATAAAAGGAAAAACTATAAAAGAGCAATTTTTTTGTGAGAAGAAAAAAGAAAGTCGCATTCCCGGGACAGTTTTGTGCAGTCCAGCGGCGCACATGCCGCGCCCGCGCCCGCCGCCTGCACTGCGGTATTGTTACGTGAGCTGCTGCCCTGGTACCGATACATCCGAAACATTTTATGATTCACTTGCTATAGGTAGCCATCTATTTTATTTGTACGCTCTTTTCATATCTGCGAAACAAAGAACGCGCTCCAAAACTAGTGACCCGCTCATGCTTCGCACGGGTGCAGTCGACTCATGTGGCGACATGTCCACACATCAAGATTTCTGTATGTTTATCGAAGTTAAATTGGTATTATACTAAATTGTATGGACGAGATAAAGATTTTCTAAAGCATTAGCACCTGTGAACTAACTCAACCGATGATCCAATATTCAACTTTTATAAATAGTTGCACGTAGTTTGAAAGTGGCAGCTACTTAACTACTTGCCTCTTCAGATTTCCACGAAGTGTATTAATGTGTATTAATTTCAATTTTGTTTCTTTTCAGGTAAGAACCACTTACTTACACACTGCGTCTTTAAGATAAAATCTAAATAAAGATAAATCCTACGATATCCAGTTTTAGTTACATCAACAGGCAGACCAATACAGGAAGTAGGTACCTACTCTTACTATTTTGACGTTGCAAATCAATATAAACCATTGTTTTTATTACTTAATCCAACATATCGAACCCCAAAATAAAAGTCAAAATAATGCAATAAATGTACCAGAACACCATAGCCGTACGGAGATGCATTCGCAATTTCGCAAGGGCTCCCAATCTGCACCCTCTAGCTTGTATCGCCCAAGGGGCGGGAGGAGCGAACTAGGGACGACGTGTGGCGTAATGGCCGCGTGATTGAATTGCCGTATCTTCACCGCTTCAGCGCTTCACCGCCCCTGGTATCTATCGAGTCAATTTAACGGGCACGCGTTAACGATATCCACTTTTATTATATTTACGTGGGATGAGATGTATGAAAGATTTCAATGAAATCGTTTTTAAATCGTAAAGCTTTTAGAGATTGGTAATTTTGTAGGTACCAAGAGCCGTGGCAGCGGGTGAGAAAACCCTAAAAGACCAAAAAAAAAAATACTACAAAAGACGCACCACGGGTATAGGTCCTACCCTATATCTTCTTACCCAACAAAGCTGATCATAATAGGTTCGGTGATCTTATGAATTCTGTATTGTAGAATGGTTGTGAGCTAAATATTTTGAACCAACTTAATTTTCGAAATGATTTCATATTAATTAATATTTTTAAGAAAAGATTGCTTAAAAATAAAATCATTGATCACCTCTCATTGAAACAATCGTTTTATTAATTTTACAATTCTTATTTTAGGGGTCGTTATAAAATAAAAGATGCAAACTTACATGAAAGGCTTGAATAAAGGCGTCTATGATTAATTTTATTAAAATATAAATGTTTGAAAATGAATACAGCCAATAATAAAATTTACAAGCAATCATTGCATTACTAGCTGATTTTATTTACGAATATGTTTGATCAATACATTCTGCTGGCCGTGCGGTGTATCTTCACAATAAAAATGTAATAAAATAGAGGCGCGGTCCACGAACATATTAATCCGGACAATGAATGGTAGCTGCGATTTGTCCGGACGGACGCGTGCCGGTGAAGTATAGCCTCTCGTAAAAGCTTCGCCTAAAAATTAGCTCGATTCTTATCAAGTGGAGAGATGACGTAATTACCTGTCAGACGAGATCTAGATAAATAATCGCTAAGATTACAAATGGAATTACATTGTTGAGGAGCCATTCAAGTTTTTGGTAAAGGTTCGTATTTACGAGTATTTTGTAAAATGCTAACATAGTTAAAAAAAAACATACGTTTGTTCTCAACAATCTTAACGTCACATACCTACATTTAAATGCTGTGTTGAATCAAATACGAGTGAAACTTAAACGACGCTCTCGAGATATTTTCATATAAAACGCTTATTATTTCCGGATGTTCAAGGGAATTGCAAAGAGCAGGGCGAAAGCGAGAATCGAATTGTTTTTATGGACACCTTATGTGAAGACGTTAGCTATTCTTAACACAAAACATGGCACCGCTACGCACGGCACAGCAACGACCATAACATTTCAATTTAGCCCAGTATTGCCCGGTCGGTTGAGGTGGAAAACATTAAAATTCAACCCCCAGCGTGCGCCCGTAAAACGCGAGCTATCGCGGACAACACACGACCGACGTGATCTACAAGCCACCGTGTAATCTGCTACAATTATATTTTATTTCATTTTGCACATCAATTATCTGAAATTATGTAGGACGGCATGATTTACATATTTGAAACAGTTTTATCGATTGAACACCGCAGATAATATGCGTTAAACAGAACGAAATTAAAATTCAGCGACTTGAAATGATTAAATTCCCTATTAGTGTAGGATGAGTATTTTAATGTAAGTCTATGATGAATGGAACGTAACGCATGAGGGAAAACCTAGTTCATCGTATGAGCTAGATGATTCAGTTGCAATCAAGAGAACTCAGTTCGGCCCAGGTCTAAAAGTGAAACCTAAATTCCTTGGACCTTATAGGATTGCTAAGGTCAAGCGAAATGACAGATACGATTTTGAGAAGTTGTATGATATCCCGGACGAGCCCCCAAAATGTAGAATGGGGATTGTGGGGCAAGTAAAATGATTTGAAAACAGTTTATATATATACATATATCTTCTTAATTATAATTTATTAAATGTTCGTCTTTACTCTCCATAAAAATGACAACCGTTCCCTTCAAGTGCTAATCCACCATTCCACATTTTGGGGAAAATGTAGAATGGGCTAATCCGCTATTCCCCAAAATGTGGAATGGCGGATTAGCACTTGATGGGAACGGTTTTTCAAATCATTTTACTTGCCCCACAATCCCCTAGTTCTGCCTGCGTGGACCACTTGCCGACTATTTCTTTCTTTCTTTCACCGTTTGATTAACGACTCTGTTTGGAAATAAACAGCAAAATTCTTATAATTTACGGGTATCAGCTTTACGCTTCGATTCGACACCGACCGCCGTGGTCCGATCGCGGCTCTCATCGCGGCTGCCCGCATACATCCCGAATTCCCATATAAATCGGGCAAAGTATTTTATCAGAGTCAGAGACAGGGTGTCGTGGGTGGCAACAGTTCATTCAGAAAACAAAGGGTTCCCCTCGGCCGGGTGGCGCTGGTTGCCGCCAATGACAAACGTTCCTCACTGAGATACAGACACTAAATCGGCGGATGATGCGCTGTGAACGAGAATACACTAAAACGTTATAGCTGCAGTACCTATCAGACTGCTTATCGCATAAAATTACGAACCGTGAGTTGTCAGCAAAATCTTGCATTTCATATCTTCGTCAGCTCAACTGATTAAGAGCAGGAATATAATTTAGTTTCTCCGTGTTCCCTCCCTAACGAATGTGCCACGATCGCTGTTCGTTGTGACGCGACGCTCTGGCCCCACACCGCCTGGCGACTCCTGCTCTCTCATTATTTACTGGAGAATATCTGATTGAATTTCGGGACCAAATACGGATCTATCTGGTACATAGAACCATTTATTTATGAGACAACTCGGAATTTACATTTTACTCACTACTGTGAGAGGAAATAGCACGGAACATATTCGTTTAGAAAGATGCAAATGAACACATGAAATAAACTAAGAGAGGTAGAGGTACATGTGAGTAATTCGCGTTATACATGAACAATACCAAACATTTTAATTTCCGACAATGGCATGCACTCGACAGTCGAGTATTGATGCAACACGGTTTATCCTGAATCAAGTATTTCGGAGTGTATTTTTATAAATTCCGGAAAGTAAAGGGAAATTAAATTGATTCTCTCGAGCAGATTTGTTATACGGCACGCGTGATTGTAGTGGCACGTTACAAATTCACAGGCTTTAGGCACGTACAAACGCAATCGTTCAACCTGCCCGGTCGATCGACCCCGATCGCAACATCGGTCATCATCGACCGCCCAGTGTGATCGACTGGAGCCAATCGGTCGGAAAGGCTCACATAAAACGCATTCTTCGCTAACTTTCCGGCTGAAATACACGACACTTGTTAAATGTCTGAGGTTGAGGAAGAGGGATACTCTTCCTCAACCTCAGACTCAGCTCGTGATACAGTTTTATACTAGTACGAGGGGATAGGGCGAATCAGTCCAAAGACAACCAAACCATAAAATTCGTAGCTAATAGCATTGCTTCACACTTGTGCCACATTATAAACTTATGTATTAGCTCTGGAGTGTTCCCGAACGGTCTAAAAACAGTTATTGTAAAACCACTTTTCAAAAAAAACTATAGAGACAGTTTAGTTAACTATAGACCCATTGCCCTAATTCCTTCCATTCCAAAGTTATCGAAAAATTGATTTATGAATCAATTAATAAGTTTCTATGTAAATATAATATTTTATGTGATGAACAAAAGGGATTCCGAAAAAACAAAGGTATAAATGTTGCTATCTACGACTTACTTAGTAATATTATGGGGAACGTCGATAAAAGACTACCGATTTGCGCAATTCTTACAGATATGACAAAGGCTTTCGACTGTGTTCATCACGAAACCCTGATCGATAAGCTGAACATGTATGGAATAAGAGGAAACGTACTTGATCTTCTTAAGTCATATCTAAGTGGCCGTAAACAATACACGGAAATTTCAAGAATTTGCACTAACACGAGGCGCGAAAAACATATGTATCCGAAGCAAGAGTTATAAGATATGGCGTGCCTCAGGGTGGAGTTCTCAGCTCACTCTTATTCTTACTATATATAAATGACCTACCCCATCACATTAATCACCCCATGGTCTTATTCGGTGATGACAGTACTGCTCTAATAAAAGGCACAGACTTAGACAAATACGAACAAGACATAAATATTGCGCTTAAGGACATCGTGAGTTGGCTTGACGATAATAATTTAGTAATTAACCTGCAAAAAAACCAACGTAATGCACTTTTATCAACGCACTCCAATCCCGAATATAATGATAGAATATAGTAACTGTAGTATAGACCAAGTAAAAGTTGCTAAATTTCTAGGTATACTAATAGATAGCCAGTTGACTTGGAAACCTCAAGCAGAAGAAGTCTGCAAAAAACTAAGTATATCCGCGTATGTGCTTTATAATTTATCGAAAAAGGTCAACATCAACACAACAGTAGTTGCATGCCATGGTCTAGTCGCATCCATTTTAAGATATGGAATAATCTTTTGGGGAAATTGTACTTTACGTGAACAGGTGTTCAAGGCCCAGAAGCGTTGCATAAGGGCAATACTTAATATGAAAGTGACAGATAGTTGCGTTCCCGTGTTTAAGTCCCTCAAACTTTTAACTTTACCATGCATTTATATTTTGGAAGTCGCGATTTTTGTTAAAAGTAATATGAACCTTTTCAGTACTGTGTCAGAAATTAGGAAAAGACCTATGAGAAGTCAGTATAGATACTTGTTACATGTTGAGAGTTATAATACTGCTTTACTCAAAAAAAGTGTTATTAATATGGGCCCAATAATCTACAATAAAATACCCAATATCATTAAAAATGACATAACTCAAAACTTTAAAGAGAGACTGACGTCATTATTGATTGAAAAATGTTATTATTCTGTTACTGACTTTTTAAATGACGCTGACATATGAATGATTAACTGAATAATAATTTAATTTTACTTTGACATATCTAATGATTTATTTTTTTTCTTTGACATACCTATTTTGATTTAATTTAATTTGTCTGATTTTTTTTTATACCAACTATATTAAGTAGATTGTAAGTTATATAAGGTTGTTTCTAAAGCCATTACCTATTCGATATTATTCTTACTTCAACAACCTCACTGATGTTTGCATGCCTAATATAAGGTAGATTGTACAAGGCTCACTCAATTATTGTTATAGATCTTATTTTATGTACCTACAATCTATGCAAATAAAATTCTTACTTACTTATTGTTACAATTTACCACTTCACATTCTCCAACTGTCTTAAATTTGTTGTCAAAATAACTTTAAACCATTTTTGTATATCCTGGGTTTATTTTTGAGTTACTCTGTATGGTTGTCTCATATTCATGAATAAAGATTATTATAGCGATTCCTACCCTCGAGGTAAACAGGAAGACTGCTTGATTAAGTGTTACAGGATGTTTGGTACCGGGACGAACGATTAACTCGCGTGTTTTCATATTGTTGTTTATGGAACATAAAGCTGACGATACGACTGGTTTAATTTTATACATAAATGATTTTGTAATAAGTAGGTACTTGATGAGGTATATTGCCAGTTCAGATCACCAAAAACTTAATGATTATGAGCTGAGACTCAAGATTGGCAGTCATTCCTCACCTATAATGATCAGCATTCGTATTTCTGGTCTCATCACAGTAGTTAATTTAATGAACCTTAATTAAAATATCTGATCTAAACGAACTACCTAAAAAAATATTCAAACGCTCACGGGCTTGCAATTAGCGCTCGTATCCAATATATGCATGTTGGTAATTAGGAAGCGCGCAGCATCGGACAAACAATGCGATGATCGCTCATTGCCGGATGCTGGAACAAGGAAAATACATTTACAATGGTGGTCAATGAACATAATGATGTGCCGAACACATCTCACAGTACCAGGCTTTTAGCTGACTGGAGAGTTGTTTGCTTTCAACCAAATGGCTTTTCGCCATAATTAAAGATTTTGGTGTCACGTGTTAGGAGTGAAATTATTATGCACGGTAAGGATTCAGCGGATTCTGGTTGTATCCTTTGTCAGTAAAGAGCGTGAGGATTAGAAGATCATGAATGTTAATGTTATTGTTAGTAGCGTTACAGACTTGCAGTGCTTAATTAGAAGTACTTAATTACCGGTTTGAGTTGGTGTTAGTGTAGTTTGAACAGCTTCGGGAAGTGTCATAAGTAGAAAGCATTCCTTGAGTGGTGATTGCTGATCATCTTAAACTTTTCTCGAAGTTTAAAATGCTTAAACAACGCAAAATACTTTTGATTTTAAACCACAAAAATCTGCCCGTATGTTTGTATTCCAACGCTAGAGTTAGATTTGTGTTAAGATTTTATGAAATCCGCGTAACCTCGCGGTTGGAAGGGTAAGGTAAATCAATTTAGGTAGCTCGGGGTCCTAAATTCGATTCCCGCTAAAGGCGTCGGATCCGCTCTCTTTCGGAAACCTCGGTTATACACCAATCGACACTGACGCAAATTCGATAAGCTTGCCGAGATATTTATATTTTAAACAGTTTTGCGTTCCTAAATTCGTGAATTTGACCAAATATCTGATGAAGTACTATTTGGTCTACTTCCACTGTTTCGTCTTATAATGTGAATGAAATACATTAATTTTGAACAATTAATCAAATGAGGCCCATTTTGTCGATATTACAGTGTTGATTTAGGAGCTTTTGCTTGAAATAAAACAATTGACTGAATCAAGCTCAAAATGAGGCCCAAAGCAAACTTGGGACCTCCCTGGGGAGCGTATCAACCCATTGTACCGGCGCTCAACAACTTGAAGGAGTTCAACAAAGGGCAACAAGTTACTATAGAACCCACATGACAAAAGACTGAAATCCCTTTTCGAAATGACTCGAACACTCAGCAGTGCTTTGTTTTTTCTTTTCTACGTTTGTTTCGAAAACAACAAAGAATAACGCTTTTTCTCTCGTCTTCTATAATTATAAAAACGCCTAATATCACCATCCATTTAAAATTTTAATACGACCACATAAAAAATTGCTTATTTGTGTAAGATCGTATTCTGACGAATAATATACACAGTAATGAATAATTTTATTATTTCACTGTCGTTTCTGAGGGGCTGCGAGCCGACGGATTCCCATCGGGACCCAGTGGCTCGTGGTTAATTTGTGAGCATTCGGAGGAGGGACGGAGACGCTGGGAGGGGGCGGGGGCGCTAAGGTAGCACCTGACTTAATACATCTCCGATGATGACAAGTACATACACACACAGGTACCTATAGGCGGGAACGTGTCACGCGGCCTAAAAGGAAATTTATTAATATCAATGGAACCAGACCCTTTTGTTCACTGTGGAAAAAAATATGTTTTATATACGGGAGCCAAACGAATACTGACATGTTTGTATGTTTATTTTCACCGGTTATTCTCTGCGTGTAAATAGATTTAGGTAAATAAAGCGTTTACGTCCTGTAGGCTTGTGAATACGTGTGATTATTGACACGGGTGACGGCAATTTAAATTTGGATCTGTACAGATTTTTTATTTGGTTGATTAACTATTAGTTTCATGTTAGATAAAGGCATTCGCAGTAATGGATAGTGCTGGTAACAAGTTAAAAAATAATACGTTACAAAAAAAACGTAGACAGTCAACGCACACTTATACAAAAGGTGCCAAGTCGACTACAACTAGCATTGTACACTTTGCAAGTGATGTTTACAACTGAAAACGGGCGCTAGCTTTGTTGTTACACCCGAACACTGTTTGAGATACAAACTTACCATATTCAGCATTTCACAATTTTATAGCGGGAATCCGAGGACTGAAGACTGTACAGTCACATAAGTCAGATAACAATGTGCAGCGAGTCTATCGCAGGTCAAACTTAGGCGAGCGAAGTTAACGGTAACTTGGCAAAAAACGGCCGGCTGTCGAAAATAACTTTGAATACTAGTCTCGATTTCAGTGAGAATTGAAGTCAGTTTTATGTAAATGGTATTATCTTAATAGTATTATCAATAGTCAAGATTAGTTAGATAATCAATTGTTGATCCTGAAACCAAAAAAATTAAAACTAAAAAGCTACCTCCAACATTCCGTAACCGTTGAGACTAGGTAGGTAATCGTAGCAGCCTGAGCTACGGCGTAGCTCGGCGCGTAGCGTGGCATCTTGTGAACGACGAGATACCTACAGCCTTGGCCAAAAGTATTAGGCACCCCATAAAATATCACACTGCATGTTTACTTATTGAACAATGAATAAAAATTTCATGATAACATGCCTGAGTAATAAAATAAAACATTTCCTAGAATAGTAAGTGGCTTATTGTTAAGCTCATAAAACATCTGGCGCCCGAAAACAAAGGATTTGGTGTTTTTGTGGTCCTAACAGTCCACGTTTGGTCACTTGTATTCAAGACTCTAACGAGTAAACTAGGATTATTTTTGTTTAAGTAATCAAAGTGACGTCTAATTTATTAAAAAATGCCGAAACGAAGTGAAATTAGTTTGGAAAATCGTGTGAAAATACAACTTTTTCATGAACAAGGAAAATCGCAAAAAGAAATTGCTAAGTTGGTAAAATATTCGCCTTGCGCCGTCCAATCTGCCATCAGACGATTTGTTCAGACTGGCACTCACGCTAATAAACCAAGAACAGGCCGAAAACGAGTAACTACAAAGCGCGAGGATAGACAAATTATACGCGTATCCATGAAAGATCGGAAGAAAACTTCTTCAGAGCTTGCTGCTTCTTTGTCCGAAGAGGCTGGAAAGCCAATAAGTGCTCGAACAGTCAGAAGAAGGCTTGGAGAAGTGGGTCTTAAGGGATGCAAAGCCAGAAAGAAGCCGTGGCTATCAGAAGCCAATAAAAAAAACGACTAGAGTGGGCTCTACGGCACCAACATTTTACAGAGGAGGATTGGTCCAATGTGGTGTGGTCTGATGAATCTAACTTTGAGGTGAGTCAATTTTACTGTTATTTTTATTAATTAGAATGATCACTTATTGAATTCACTTAAACCATAAAAGTTATAGCCATCTTAAAAAAAGCCTTTTTTTTGTTTTTTCTGCAGGTATTTGGAACACCAGGTGTGACCTTCGTGAGGCGGCGTGTGGGCGAAGAATACCACCCAGATTGTGTCGTGCCCACGGTCAAGCACGGAGGCGGCAGCATAATGATCTGGGGCTGCATGGCTGCTGATGGAGTCGGCGAAATGTTTATTTGCGAAGGTCGTATGAACAGCGAAAAGTACATAGAAGTCCTTGAAACTGCACTTGTGCCTTCGCTAACGAGTATTTTCGGCGAAACCAACCTAGATAAAGTTATATTTCAACAAGACAATGCACCTTGTCATAAATCAGCGACCACGATGCGCTGGTTTACTGAAAACCATATTAATTTGTTGGATTGGCCTGCGCAGTCCCCAGATCTAAATCCAATCGAACATCTTTGGGGCATTTTGAAGCGGAGGATTGAAAAGCATAGCATAACATCAAAAACGGCAATAAAAAATGCGTTGGTGCAAGAATGGCAAGCCATAACAAAGGAGGACTGCTGTAAGCTTGTACGCAGCATGCCAGCTAGAATCAATGCAGTAATTAAATCAAAGGGTGAACCGACTAGATTTTAAGTTTACTAAATTCATTTTTTCATCTTTTAATAATAATAAATCGATTTAGAAAAATAACGTTGTTTGTTTTCATTATTTTAACAAAATTTTAGGGTGCCTAATACTTTTGGCCAAGGCTGTATATCAAGCTGAATAGAAACAGTTAATACTTTTTCCCGTGACTACTTTGGTAATGTAACAAACGTAAAAGACAACGCCGCTGCCGACTGCGGTCTGCCGTCGCCAGCGGAATCGCACCTTAATAAAGTTTGTCGACGAGCAAGGATGGCATATAACTGCTAACTTTGTTTTTGAAAACAATTTGTTCCTTCCTATGTTACCCACAACAGCGTTAGCGACAATTGATTGACTTTGACAAGCGTTCTTTTAAGTGCTTCTGTTACCTTCCCCCGTTTATGCTCTCCGGGGACAAACCCGACGCAGCAAAAAGTAGCTGTTTTCCCCGAAGGATTGGGCAGAGGCGTACATCATAAGCACACCCACATTTCACCAGTTAAGTTTAAGTTCCATGTAAGAGGAGCGAGCCAACTGGGACTCAAATCCATGACCAATTGCACTTTGTCCGACCTGGGAATCTAACACAGGACCTTATGCTCGCTCGGCAGTAGCGCTGGTGAGCACTAGACCAACGAGCCAGACAACGTTACATCGAACAGTTTGTATGTAATGTGTATGTTAGCTAGTTATACAACGGCACTGAGCGGGTCTTTGAACCAAAAACAAAAATGATCACAAACACATTTTCAATCACGTTCCATGGTGTACTTTGTTTAGTTGTTCGGGTAAACATGTAAACAATCTATTTTGGGACAAGTATAGCCCCAGGAATCAGGGTTTTAGAACATCCATTAATCGATTAGTATGTTTATAAATTATGTTTTTCTGGTACTAAACTCGCCTTTGTATTTACTTGTTCTCAGTTTTACCAAAAATATTCTTATGGACAAACAGCGTGTCTCATCAGTATTCTGAACTGAACTTTGGTCCAACTGGTGAAATGCTAATCAAATTCTTGTTTTTGTTCGACCGACCTTTTGCTTAATTTAGCGATCCAAGGTCCTATGTAAACTGTGCCTACTGGTAAATGTGTTTGCTGCGGTCTCATGGGAGCCTAGTGAGTGTAACTCGGAGAAGAACCTGGTTTGGTAAATGCTATGTGACTTAAAAAATCACATAGTCATTGTTTATACAAACAATTCAGAATCTGAAAGGCACGGTCCTGACGTAGGTAAGGACGGGTTGTTTTTTTCCATGTAGGTATGTTTTCGGTGGAATTTACGATTTCACGCACTTTAACACAAATACTTACTTTGTGAGTATTCGGAAGTTTCTTCTTCAGTTACTGCCGAATATACATTTGTTTCAATTTAAAAAAAAAATGAAAATCTGTGATTCCCACACAGCTGTAAGTTCTGAAAACTGTCGCGAGATACATGAGAATTACATTTAAGAAGAACATTAATTAATTAGCTGTAGACGTCGCACTTGTGAGGTACAATAGTCCCGAATACAATGGAGTAATGTTCACATTAGCGACGATTTCGGAATTCGCATCTCATAAATTGCAAATGTCTGTACTTTAAATTTACGATAATGTGAATTGTTGCGAAGGAACTCGCGATTGTCGTATCGTAAGTGGATCGCGTTCGTAACGAGACGGTCGAGATAAAGGGAATATCATGGCGTAATAAACGCGAAGCGATATCGCCGCTGAGCGCCATACCCGCCCGCGATTGTCTCTAAACGGTCCCGCGGAGGAGCGACACTTACATAGTTTTTCGGAATTATACGCTCGGGCCGCCTTCCGACTGCTCTGTCTATTGTGCAGATAGGATTTATTGTAACTTTATGGATATACGTTTGCGTTATTTCGTATCAATTCACCTCCGCATCACCGCAAGAGGACATGATTCAACGCTTTATTAAACAAGAAAATCTTAAGTATACCTACAGGTTTGTATAAATCTTCTGAATGGAGAGTCAGTCAAATGGAATGTATTTCAGATAAACTTTTTTGTAAAGAATCCTTCGCTTGCTGCTTTTTTGTTTTTATTCGTCGGAGCTTGTTAGCAGGATATTCAAATCGTTGCCAATCAGCGGAAATTAATTGATTTCTTGTTTCAATATCGTGATTTTCCCTTCGTTATAGAATGCGCAAAAAAACCTTATTTCAATATTTACAATGTAATCTCTTAATTGTGTAGAGCTGACAAATCATCATCTCGTTTCGATAATTACGTAATTCGGAAATAATAAAATATAATAATAACAAACATTATTTTGTGGAAAAAAAAATTTGTCAACACAATTTTATTGTGTTGAATGTCTCGAAATAGGAGATGAAGCTTCCATGCTGCGTATTGTATTACTCAATGACATAATTCTCGTGACAGATGCTAATGCTAATTAAATAATGCGATCTGTCATTCAAAGACTAGGTTTTAATGTGTTGAGCTTCAAAACTTAACGATAATTACGTAGGTAGAGAACGATTTTGTGATATAGGTATATTATCACAAAATCGCTCTATACATTGCTATTAAAATACAAGACGAGTAGGTAAGTATTTTGAAATTACTTTAAATCCTTGCTCTTACAAACATTTCATATTTTATTAACGAGGTACTTTTCAAACTGGAAATACAGAGTTGTTGAAAAGCGTCTAATACATTTTCTGAAATAAGAAAAAACAGTCGCTCGCATCGCATTCCGTATGATACAATATCGAGTGAATTCCACGCGAGGAATAATGCTAAATTGAGAGCCGGTCCGTGGCAAATATCCTCATATTCTTCAAAGCCGTTTAGCGATCGTCATCCGTATCGACGTGTCGTTCCATTCCATATCGGATCCCGGGAATTGCATTCGCTGGCTCGTGAAATGGAGCCCGATGGTCGCGCGACGTCGCACGGCACCGGCGCGGCGTCGCGGGTTGCCGCGCGATGCCACGGCAACTTCTTGCAGCATCTATACAGCGTACCGCATGTAACACTACACTGCATTCCATATAAATTGTTAACCGCGCTCCGCATGTCATGTCGTATCCAGTTTCGTACTATTTCTGAGCATGGAATTCTGTAGTTGTAGTTTTGAGATGGTGGCCTAGTTTTTGTTGTCTTTTGATTTGTCTTGCTATCAGCATACTATCTGTCGAAAACGCAATTTACATCCCGTAATTGCTTAGTATATGTCAAATCTTACACTGCTGACAAATGCTTGTAACCGGAATGCCAAGAGGACGTATTAATTTAACGCCATCGAAATAATTCCGAACACGTATCAACATTATTAATCAAATCAGTACATCGGGAGATGAATCAAATTCGTTTTATTTACATACAAAAAACAGAACACAACCACATTTCTCTGCGTAGATTCATAAATCTGCTAAGCACGTGTATAAGTTAGCAGTAAGAAACAGAGTACTAAGGATGCAGACACATACAGAAGGTCATAGTCTCATGCCGTTGAATTAGCGAGTGTCGCACTCGCAACGTTTGCTAAGCCACGCTCGTGACAGACCATAACTTGAGCAGATTAGGCGCGAGTCAATACTCTTATACTGCTAACGCCAACAACTACAAAGGCATAAGCAAAGATCTAAAACCCCGAAAATATAACTTAGTTTAAGAAAATCGATTTCCGGTGGGGAAAAGAAATTAAGCAAAAGCAAGTTGTGCTATAAACAATGTTACGATTCGCGGAAAGTAAATACTCAATCTCGAACTGACTCAAAGCGTAGAATAAGATTTCACGTTCCAATCCAAGTTTAATACAATATTCCAAGTTAATAAATCCAAAAATAATTGGATATCAGCTGCTAGAATATTTCAGCAAGTTTTTATTCGGAATTCATATTTCTGCCAATTCATTGTATAAACATGTTTATATCTGGGATTTGGATAATCATTCACGTAATTAAGCTTGAGCTCAGTGACTTTTAAAAAGCGACTGTGATTAATTAATCGTCGGCTATTAACGTCATAATTTAAAAATCGCTCTTCAAAGGTTTTTATATATTTTTATACATTAATTCTAGACTGCTTTCAGATGTACATATACATTAAAAGCTCAAAACACTGTCACGTCTGAGCAGACTCAAAAGATTTATTCACCCGTCACTTGAAGAATAATAACTATGAATTTAACTTTAAATGTATTTGCATTTTAAAGGTGGCGTGGTGTGTTGAACTCCATTCCATTTTCTACAAAAAAACGTACAGCTTTACAAAACGTAAAAAATTTAAACTATTTTCCAATCTCACCTGACAACGACTATCAAAAAATATCAGTAGTCCTTCCATCCGGAATTGTGTCCATTTTGTTTTCGTCGACCTTTCGCAGGGTATGAACTCTGGTCGTGTTTTCATTTTGAGCTACCTAAGTACGATTGGTATATTGACTTATTTTTTGTTTTTATGACATGCTGTAGATATGACAAATTTCAAATAAGTATCTATCAACTAATTGAATAAAACATAGGTATTTGTTTTTTATTAACTCAAGTACAATAAATAGTCTCTACGATTTCTCAAATTGTAACCAAATAATCTTTACTTAAATAAGAATTATTCGCGAAATAACCGCAATTGGGATAATCTGAAGGTTGGCGGCACCTGGACTGTAATGTACTGAAAGTAGCTCGCAGGTGCAGTATCGGCTATGTGTGTGCCGCGAATATTTGATCGAGCACCACTGTATGTGAGAGGAAAAGAAGTTTGAGATTAGGTGATGTGCTTCATGTTTGGCTGTTTAAAAGTTTTAATTAGAAAACTTAATTTTTAATTTATTTATTATGGGGTTTGGTCTAATAATTGTGCTAACCACACAATCTGTGTTCAAGCGCGATAGAAGCAATAGAGATACGACAAATAAATATTAAGGGGTCACATGTTGAGAAGGTGAACACAATAATAACATATTCGGTTCACATCGCCCGTCTCTCGTTAATAGTAATTTTCTCTAGATTTTCCCGTGTGAATGAACAAAACAATATTGCTTGAACTGAGACTCACCTACCCGACATGTGCGAGTAGTAATTTTGACAGCTGAGTGCGCACGCCCTCCGTTTCAACGAAATTCTTAAAGGAGATACTTTTGGTAACATCTGCCCCCGTCGAACAATTTCACCTACAAAAACAAGTATTTCAATATCGGCCGTCTCTCACCCCGCGCATTAATGAGTACCAAGTTGTTTGCGTGAAGGATAATGAAAATATACCTACATGGTGCTCCGAGATGAGCCGCCTCAGCCGCCGCCGCCGCTAAGTGTAAATTGTGATTACCGCGTGCCGCGTGCTGCGGCGGGACCTCATTTGTCACGTTGCGGCCTCTCAAACTGTGACAGCTTGTATAAATCATCCTCTGACACTATTTATGGAGATAATTCGCTACTACCCCGGGGAGTATTCATTTCGGAGATGAACGATAATTTTCTTTTATTTTCCACTGTCGCGTCGAGCTCGGTCAGTGTAATTTGAGCGGTCTCCTTCGTAAGGGTGCGAGCGCACCGGCAGACAAAATAGTTCCGATCCGCGTTGGCATCTGAGTGTAATATTCGATTCAGCAACTATTAGACAAGACGAAGTGGGGTCGTGGGCGCGAAAAATTCGCTCCAGTAAATCATCGCGGGTATAACGCGGCAAAATGAAGGTTTACGTGGAACCACGCCGCGCCGCTTTTTGTTGAGTCGCAGTCGGCAGACGCCTTTGTGAACGAACAACTTTGAGCAGAGTTTGTTTCAATTAGGGCGCGTGAATCGGCGTTTAGTGTCTTACTTTCTTATTTCTTTGAAACTGCAACTTAACGAATTCTTTCAACCTATCTTAGTGAAGCTACATTCCAGTAATTAAATGAGTTTTCTAAGTAAAATTACAGACTGCCTTTGACTTGAATTTTACCTGAAAAATGATGACTTTTATAGGTTAGACTAAGCCAGGCTTATAGAAATTTCATGTATGTGTGTTGCCCGTTATTATTTATCGCGTGCCATCCACATGTCTAGTAAGCTTTCACCTCCTCGCAACACGTGCGACCCCAATAAAATCACCATTTTTATGAGGTGTTCACGTGCTATAAGTCTCTCTAGACTTTATTTAACGCGGCGCACGCATCAACTCAGATTTACGGGCTTTTTAAGGAGTTCCATTGTTGTTGCGCGAGTTTGTGTGGCTCGCAAACAATAGTCGCGCGTGATCTTATACTCGTCACACTTATTCTATCTTGGTATAAAAGTTTTTGTGGCACTTAATACTTGCGCTTTCATATTGCACATTAAACAGGAACGTTAAGGTCCATTGCTTTGTTGCTGATTAAATTATGGGTTCACCGAAACCCATTCTCCATTTGTGTTGTACATTTATTATGACCTGCTTATATTCTTGGTTCATAAGTAAACAACAGCCTTTGTATCTTAAATTATTCAGCAGAAAGAGGCACTTCAAGTAAAAGACCCTTTGAAATATAGACGGGCTCGAATTTAAAATAATGTATATTTTAGTAACTACCTACGTACCTACTTAGCAATAGGTACGTATGTATAAGACTTTGATCACATAATGTTGCCTCTATATTACCATAACGTAGCTAAGTACCAAAGGACCAGAATGTTATTGACAGGATGGCTATGTATTTATGCCCGGTTCATTGCAATAGGCCCAGTCCTTAGTGAAGTACTTAGTGGTAATAAAGAGCTAATAAGAAGATTTGATAAAGCGTGGACGTATAAAAAAAGTCTTCTTCTAAAATCTTTTAGAAAACTTTTTTCTAACAAGAATAAACTAACGGATGCAATACAATCCGCAATGTCAACCACTCGTATGTAAATGATAGAGCTTGGACTTAGCTGGAGACTACGCTACATACATACACGCGTCTAGTACGTATAAATAAATTTCAAACTAAAGCTCACTTGAAACCGAAACTATCAATTTCTGTGTGCTCTTAGCCGTTGGCAATCGCACTCGGATCGGGGAACATTTATCTGCCTCCGAGTCTAACAGTTTCAACTTTAAAGTTGTTTGCCGTTGCACGCCAGACTGGTCGGGTAGCTTTCAATTAGCGCTAGTGAATTGGCGTTCAAGACTTACAACTAAGACCTCCTAATGACATTTGAACTCCTGGTATAAGGAATTATAACTGCATGTTCACGTAACTAGGTATATCGAAATAGAAAATGCGGTTAATACTTCATTTACTATCCATGACTTTACTTAAAAATAGAAAATTAAAGAAAAAAAGAGATTTCTTGTGAAATAAGCATCACCTCTGTACCTATTTTTTCTGTTCTGTTTTTCTTGTCTGTTTATATATACATGTGTGTACATAAATGGTAAATAAAATAAATAAATAAATAAAATTCCTTTTAGTTGCTGCGACAGAAATTTTATGGGTATAGTGGAGTGGAACCATTTCATTTATTAGCTCCATTACGATATCGATACATTTCACTGAAAATACATCTTAACATTTTCTTCAAAAGATAAAAAATAATCTTAAAAGTAAAACTGTCTATTTAGCACAATTCTAAAGAACTTTTAACTCGCAGCCGGATCACAATGACAATGAAATTTTAGATTCGTACTCAAACTAGTAATATCAACATCACCACGAATAAACACCCGCAAAACGTTTGTAGATATAATTACCTCCTAATCTCAAGTTGTGGCAAGTCTGGTGACGTGTCTACAGAAACAAGCGAATAATTTTGTTGGACGCAACTTAAACTGATGAATGAAGATAAATGAATCATGGACGGATATGGGGCAAACATTCTTCCCGCGCCGGAGCAATGTTTGCCCCATATCCGTCCATGTTTGATGTATTAGAAAAGTTTGGCGTTAAGGACGGTAGACGTTGATGATCGGCTGATCTGTACTCGATATAATACGTATTATCAGCTTGATATCAACATGATCGGTTGCTAATCTTGACTATAAGACCGTATAATAATAATAATAACCTCATCGCCGTATCTCTACGTTGACGTCGTGGTGGGGCTTGCGCGCACTGATTTCTAGGTCTGTGACGGAAGAGTTACTTTTCCGGATCAGGTCTAGGGTGAGGAGCTAGATCAAGAGAGATACAGGAATCCGCAGGGCAGATTGTGGCGAGCTGTTGGGCAGTAGCGACCCCACGGACCCTATCTCCCGTGAGAAGTCTTGTTCCTCACCTCTGGCTTGTTTTTATTGGCCGGCTGGAGTGAACAATGACGAGGAACAGAGCTCCCACCTCATTCTAGCTTTTATTGGCTGGCTTGAGTGGAGATTCGCAAGAGCAAACGTGCTCAGAGGAAGGAAGTATTTCAAGTAAGATGCTGGTAGGGACTTCCGGGATGGTCCTGATAGCCGTGGAATAAGATATGTTGCCCCCTTGTTGCTACGACACTGCGTGCTAGCGAACGTTTTCAAATTAAGAAAACTTTTTTTTTTTTGCATTTGTAATTCAAGACTGCCTAGCTTTTCCTAACTACGATGGGGTCGGTTTCCAGTCGGGTTAGACTGGAAGCCGGCTCCGTCATAGTTATATCCGTAATAAAATTTAGGTCCCTCGTATCGTGGGGTATCCGAATCACCCCCATGTATGTTCCGCGACTTTTCATAGTTTTCGAGTTACGAATTTTTTTCTGATTTTTTGAGAATGATCGGCTTCGGTTGCGCGCCTTACTATCTCTCTCACTCTCGGTGGCGAGAGGGGCATTCCTCGCCACCGAGAGTGAGAGAGATAGCAATAATTCGGTCTCTTATCCTCTCAGCCCATTGTTATTGCAGGTAAAAGAGTAGCGCCTTCGTTTACAACCCATGGTGCACAGGAAAAGATCGCGCGAAATTTTTGAATCTTAGCTTTTCTTGCAGTCATTTTTGGTTAGCAAAGTATTCGTCAGATAACTAATTTTAAGAATTTTCTACCTCGCAGTTTTTGAAGGCCGATTTAAGCCAAAGTAGCCCCATTAAGTACTAATTTTTTTTATGATTATGAAAGCTGAGAGTCTGGCGCATTCTTGAAGCCTACTTAGGAACCATGAAGTTTCCTGTTTAAATTTTTTATTTAAAGTTGAAATGCTAAGCCATAATTTACCGAACGTAATTTTTTCACTTTAGACCAACTTTTTCATAACTTTCATCACAGTTACGAAGCTGATTATTTTATGCATACAAGTACTACTCACGAAGATTCAGTTACAAAAAAAAAATCTCGACAAAGCCATGTACTTTTTTTTTTAATTTTTTTTAGATTGGTCAGGTCGATCATTCTCAAAAAATCAGAAAAAAATTCGTAACTCGAAAACTATGAAAAGTCGCGGAACATACATGGGGGTGATTCGGATGCCCCACGATACGAGGGACCTAAATTTTATTTTTGGACGTCAATGTTCCGGCCACCCTGTATATAATACCTACTGGTATTCAGCTGCATCCGGCCGTGCCTGCTTCTTGCTTTTCTAATTAATTGAGTAAAATCCATGAAAATATAACGTGTCATGTAATAACAATTATAAATACCACGACATAGGATCGCGAGTGGCGTGCCATCTTTCGTATAACATATTTATGGAACCATGATTATTTTAAATTATGTGTTGTCGTCGTAAAAAAAGTGTTTATTAATGTCGTTTTTTTATATTGACTGTCTTACGAATTTATGACAGAGTCGATTTTCATTCATCGCTCATAAAATGTGCCTTGGTGTGTTATGTTTACAACGTTATGCGTATCGCTTGCTCGTAACTCAATCTCGACAAATACCAAGAATTCAGGGCGCAGTAACAAGTAGATCGTTTCATTTAGTGAGAGCACCGGGCCCCGGAACTATCGCTCTCAGCCTTGAACAATACACGTAAATCATGTGAGGCGAAGCTGTGCTCATCTGAGCGTGGTTCGGACGTGTACACAGTAGCCCAACTCCCACACACGCGTCGTGATAATTAAAAAACTTTGAAGATTATTTCCATTAGCTATCTCCTCCAGCCATCGTACCGTGTGTACGATTCCCACGCACGTTACAAAAACTTGGGCTATTTGAGGGAATTGTACTCTATATTCGGAAGAATACAAAGTTGAGCTTTTATTGTTCCTTGGAGATTTTATGTGTTGGGTTTTATTGAATTGAGTCTTTTGTTGAACAACTCTCCGTTTGTGAGACACTGTTGAAAAACCGTTCCAACTTTTATTACTATTGATGCAATTGTATGAGAAACTTTACTTTTTACTAGCTTTCTGCATAGAAGAAGCACTCACATTAAATATGATTTTGAACACAATTTCTACCTAAAAACAGGAAAAAAAAAAACATGTCAAATACATTTTTTGTTTTGTTCGAAAGCATTTTGGTGGGGTACAACTAATACTCTAAAAACTTATTGACATCTAACAACGTACGCTTTTTTAAACGAATGAACCTTTCATGACTTTTTGGGCTTCTAATGATGCACAAAATAAGCATGCACTCTTTTCACTTCAAGCAATATTTCAGTTACGCAAGTAAATTCGCACAAACTACCAGAACCCCATAACATATTAAACAATCTAAAACAGTTTCGGGCCCGGGTCCAACCCCTAATGATCGATAGATGTTTCAGTTCCTATGAGTTTTGCAGAACAAACAAGGTTTTGTTTGTTTCGGGAAACCCTTCCAAACTAGAAAGCTTGAATACTTTACGATTTTGTTTCCCTGGTGGAAATAATGCATAGAATCCGGTTTACAAAGATTTATGCTATGTTTAAACATAGCAATGATTTGACTTTGACTTTGATTATTACAATCAAAGTCAAAGTCTAATCATTTATTTCAAATAGGCACATAAAAGGCACTTTTGAACGTCAAAAATTACATTAAAGTAGAATTGATTCTAGTCGCCCCTTCCAAAAGGTAGTTTTCGTATGGAGAAGAATGGGCAAGAAACTCTGCACCGTTACTCTTTTAAAATGTTTTGCATACATTAGTTATATCAGTACCTAGTCTTGCCATAAATATTGTCACGAAGAAAAAAAAAATTTTTTTATTGCAAATGATATTTACAGTGTGTTAGTTTAATACATAAATATAAAACAATTTAAATTATAAAAAGCTTATTCGAAGTGATCTCCATTGGCTGCAATATAATCCTTTAAACGTTGAGGCCAGTTATCAATAGAAGCACGCACTCTTTCCATGGGAAAATTCTTCACTGCCAATCGTATGAATTGTTTTAGGGACTCCAAATTATCATGGCGTTTAGAGCAAGCCGTACTCTCTAAAACTGACCATAAACCATAATTCAGCGGATTAAGATCGGGACTAGACGACGGCAGTCTTCAGCTCTGATGAAGTCCGAAACGTTCACTTCCAACCAAGACTGCGTGGATCGAGCTTTATGACCCGGCGCCGAGTCTTGTTGGAAGGACCATACTTGGTTATTGAACATGGTGTTGTTAAGGGGCTTAACTACCTTCTCAAGAATGGTATCTTGATACACTTGTGCCGATGTTTTGATACCTTTTTCACAAAAATATGGCTCAGTCACTTCTTCATAGCTAACACCCCACCAAACCATCACTGAAGTTGGATAATGCCCACGTTGCACTCTGTCGACTAATTGGGGAGCTTCCTTAGAGGTTTGAGCATAAATACGGTCATTTTGTTTATTAAAATGTTGCTCAATTGTAAAGATTTTCTCATCCGTAAACAAAATTTTTCTGTGACCTCCCTTTGCGTACCGCTTCAGTAGTTGTTTCGATTTTACCACCCTATTCTTTTTTAAATTATCAGTTAAAAATGACCAGTGCGTCTCCTAAAGGCTGCAAGTCCTAAGTCATCTTTTAAAATACGCGACATGGTTCTGGGTGCTATCTTCATCTCCCGAGATAAAATCTTTTGCTTTCGGACTGGATTTCTTCGAATTCTTTCCCTTACTGCTTTGACCACCTTTTTCGTACGAACACTACGTGGACGGCCAGATCTTTTTCTGTCACAAACAGAGGAGGTCTCATTGTACCTATTAATAGCCCGGTACACAAACATTTGACTAATACCAAGCGTATGGAGAGTTTTAAAAATTGCATTTGGCTCCATACCAACTTTGTGTAATGCAATCACAGCGATTCGGTTCTCTTTATCACCCCACTCCATTTTAATATCGCAAAATATTGTACAATGTATTGGCGCCAAAATTAGAAAACACAATGAACAATCGTATAAAAATGACAGATTCCAAATTCAAATGTAATATCTTTCTTATTTTTAATTGTGATATTTATGGCCAGACTGTGTATATGTGAAGACGGTAAAAGAATTAAAATTGATTAATGAAACCATGACATAAATTAACTGTAGACGATTTTCTAACAGTAGAGGATTTTCATAAAAAAAAAAAATGTTATTACGATAGAAAAAAAACATTTTTGTTATTACGAAAAAAAATGCTTTCCATTAAATAAAGAATCTTTTTCAGCTACCGTTTAGTCCAGCGATAAGAAAAAGAACGTTTCAACCCAATTCATATGTTATGCGGCTCGAACGTGTGTCGAATCGTTGAAAGCTACATATTTGCAGGCAGTTCTGTCATGTGTGTGGTGTTCAACTGTTCGGCGACGTTTATTTTTGTACTATAAATTGGTTCTCCTACGAACCGCACCGCCTACACCTCTGTTTCATACCCAGTCACTTATTATGATAACATTGAAACAAAAACGGCAGTGGATTGTGTTATTCCAGTAAGATTAATTTCTAATTAGATTTCTAGTTTTTACATAAACTCTCAAACAACGACGAGCAAAAATGAATAACAAACAACAAGTCTTGCAGATATTAAAATAAATCTCACAGATCTAATTTCTGTTGATCCTTTTCTCGTTTCCTGAAATGAGTTTGAATTAATCTGTACAGTGAATAACACGGTTCAGTGCACCGGGTACCAGGGCGACATTACGCAAAGAGGGTGTTAAGTTAAGCCGCTAGGCTACAGACACGTTCGTCACGAGACGTTACTGTTTGTGTAGCTCCCTTTGAGATGTCAGATGGTAACAGGTCTCTAAGCTGAACATTGGTTTGAACGCGATTGGTAATGATCGCTTAAACTTACAAATACGCATTACGCGTCAAGACGTTTTGTCAAAGCTTTTCCCATACGTGAATGCATACTTAGCCACTTATAATACCGGTACTAGCAACACGAGAAGCATCGCAAAAACGGAGCCTTGAAAGCGTTTATTTATGGAAAACGTTTTTATGGGGTGGGTTTCCATGGCATCATCTCACGTGGCAGTGGCAGGTGTGAACGTTTTTGCCGAGACGATCGTTACCTTGCCTCGGTCGTCGGCGATGCATATTGGATAAGCGCTGCGCATTTATGTTTCCCTGGTGGCGAGGTTTTGTATTATTTTCTTGTTTGGAGGTTTTGTTACCTACAGGAAAATCTGAAAATGATATCAACTTTTATAATTTTAGTTTAAGATAGATCATACTTTTGAAATTGGATTAGATGCTATACCATAAAAGCTATACCATATTTCAAGCAGTCGTATAAAAAACTATGTCCGAATTTGTGCGAAAAATACAATGTAAAAAGTGGTTGCCATTGGATTATATACGAGGGTGACACTGAAAGTTCTTAGAAAATCAAAAACTAGCAAGTTATTAGTTTTATTATATATTTTCAAAGTAGTGTCCATTTACATCAATACATCGCTGCATCCGATGGAACCACTGAGAAAAGCACTTTGCCCGCTCGTCCTTAGGGGTCTCTTCGACGGCATTTGGAAAGGCAGCCACTGCTTCCTCGGCGTCCACAAAACGTTTTCCTCGATGTTTTTCTTTTATTTTCGGAAATAAATAAAAATCGCAAGGTGCGAGGTCGGGGCTAACGGGCGGTTGACCCAGTAATTCCACGTCTGACGTCGCCAAGTAATCGATTGTTTGCTTGGCTTTTCAATTTTACAGTCAATGCATAAATAAATAATCATAGATTACAATTAATAATAATAACAAAAATAGGGCGCTGGTGGCCGTTCTGGATGCGCAGTTATCAAGTTATTTTGATGTCTGCGAAGACCTCACCGATACTCATTCAATTCTGTACTGCGCGGCTGTAGCGGCATGCCGTGTAGCTCACGTCAAATTTGTCAGTGACTCTAGAGCTACACGACCGAAACCAGCCATACCACCTTGGCAGTGCAGAATTGAGCGTCGTATTGGTGGGGCCAGAGCGCTCATCGGCAAACTAATCTGCTTCAGGGAGGGCAATACTCGCCCTAGAGTAATGCGCTTTGTGAGGCGGGCGTTCTCGGGGACTGATATAAGTTCTCAAGATTATTTGTCCCGCGTCACAGAGCGTATCGACTTCCTGAAGCAGAAAGTGTATGCATGGGCAAACCGTATTCGTCGGTATAAGCGGCGAGTAGACCGATACACTCAGAATCGCACCTTCCAGAGCGATGAAAGGTGGGTTTATAGGGGTTGGGAGCGACCGGATCAAGGTGTGGCTGACACGTGCCTGCCGGATGATGATGCCATGTATTCCTTTTGGCGTAGTATCTGGTCGGTGCCTGTCAGTCACACCGAAGGTGATTGGGCTCGGGAAGTCGAGCGAGCTTGTGATCCAATACCAGAAATGGAGGCCATTACCATCTGCGCCCAAGATGTAGCTCGTGCAGTCCGTCCGTTGCCTAACTGGAAATCTCCAGGGCCGGACGGGCTGCACAACTTTTGGGTCAAATGGTTAACAAGGTCGCACGCTCGCTTGGCATCTCAGTTCCAGATTGCTTTGGAGTCTGGTTCGCTACCCCAGTTCCTAACCACAGGAGTTACCCACCTGCTCCATAAATCAGCTAGCACTGCGGAACCCAAAAATTATAGGCCGATCACATGTTTACCGACGGTCTATAAAGTTCTTACATCCATTTTGAGAGCTAAAATTAACAAACATATAGACACCAACTCCATTATGTCTGCCTCTCAAAATGGATGTAAGAATGGGTCCCGCGGTACTAAGGAGCTACTCCTCATTGATATGGCCATTAGCCAACAGGTTCGTCGTTCCCGAAAGGATCTGTCGACATGTTGGATAGATTATAAGAAGGCCTATGACTCGGTACCACATACATGGCTCATGAGGGTGCTGGAGTTGTATAAAGTAGATACAACTCTGCGCACCTTCCTGATGACGTGTATGGGGCAATGGAGGACGGTCCTTCGCTATCCAGGATGTCGAAATATCCAGAGGAATAGCGAGCCGATAAGGATCGAGCGAGGCATATTCCAGGGCGACAGTTTGAGTCCGCTTTGGTTCTGCTTAGCCTTGAATCCTCTAAGCACGCTGCTTGAAGATTCAGGTCTAGGCTATCGGTTGAGGAGAGGTGGTCAGGTTATATCTCACCTCCTCTACATGGATGACCTAAAACTCTTTGCCCCCAACAATTTGCAACTGATGGAGCTACTGAAAATTACTGAAACCTTCAGTAGCGCCATCAGGATGGAATTTGGTGTGGACAAATGTGCGGTCATGCATGTAAAGCGAGGGGAGATTGTGGAATCCGTGGGAACTCAACTCTCGGATTCCACAAACCTTAGAGCCCTCTCCGCATCCGAAACCTATAAGTATTTGGGTATGTCGGAAGCGTTAGGCATCAATATTACTGACATGAAGCAATCGTTGAAGGAGCGCTTCTTTGGCCGCCTGAAAAAAGTACTTAATAGTCTTCTATCAGGCGGAAACAAGGTGCGTGCCTTCAACAGTTGGGTCATGCCGGTTTTGATGTACTCTTTCGGCATACTCAAATGGACTCAAACCGAACTAGACGCCCTGGATAGGAGGGTCCGGACGCTGTTGACCGCAAATCGATTGCATCACCCACGGTCATCGGTAATGAGGCTGTATATCCCGCGAAAGTGTGGAGGTCGAGGCTTTTTAAACGCTAAGACCCTCCACAATCGCGAGATATGCAGTCTCAGGGAATATTTCCTAGAAACCGACGTGGCGATGCATCGAGATGTAGTCGCGGTGGACAAGGGCCTCACCCCGCTCTCCTTGGCTAAAGAGAACTGGCGCAAGCCAGTAGTGCTTGACACCAATGATCGCATGGAAGTATGGCAAAGTAAGGAGCTTCACGGACGCTTTTACCGGGCCCTACATGGACCCGATGTAGATTTACTAGCGTCCGTAGCCTGGCTGCGGTTCGGTGACCTCTTTGGAGAAACCGAAGGTTTTGTCTGTGCAATTATGGACGAAGTTATGATGACGAACAATTACCGGAGATTTATTGTGAAAGACGGCACGGTTGACATCTGTCGGGCATGCCACCGGCCGGGGGAATCAATCAGGCATATTATCTCCGGATGCTCTCGTCTAGCTAACGGAGAGTACTTGCATAGACACAACCTTGTAGCTAGGATAATACATCAGCAACTTGCTCTGAAATACAACCTTGTGGAATCGGAGGTGCCGTACTACAGGTATGTGCCCGACCCAGTTCTCGAAAATGGAAATATCACATTGTACTGGGATCGATCCATCATCACTGACAGGACTATTGTTGCCAATAAGCCTGATATAGTGGTGGTGGATCGATCAGAGCGGCGTGCAATGATTGTTGACATAACCGTCCCGCATGATGAGAACCTCGTGAAAGCCGAGAAAGATAAACAAATCAAGTATCTTGACTTGGCTCGCGAGGTTGTCGACATGTGGCATGTGGACTCAGCAATCATTGTGCCGATAGTCGTGACAGCCAATGGCTTAATAGCCAAGAGCCTCGACCAACACCTGAGGAGGCTCTCGTTGGGCAGCTGGATCAAGGGCTTGATTCAGAAAGCGGTACTTCTGGACACGGCTCGCATTGTCAGGAGGTTCCTCTCTCTGGAGCCCTGACCGCCGGTAGCTTGGACCCTGTTCCCGATACCGGTGGGCTACTATTTTTTATATTTTTAAATGTTTTTTTTATCTTTTTGTTTATAAAAATATTTAAAAATGTAATTTGTAGGTATTTAAATGAAATAAAGGAAATAATAATAAAATGGAAAGTGGCGGTTCTGGATGCGCAGTTGTCAAGTCATTTTGACGTCTGCGAAGACCTCACCGATACTCATTCAATTCTGTACTGCGCGGCTGTAGCGGCATGTCGTGTAGCTCACGTCAAATTTGCCAGTGACTCTGAAGCTACACGACCGAAACCAGCCATACCAGCTTGGCAGTGCAGAATTGAGCGTCGTATTGGCGGGGCCAGAGCGCTCATCGGCAAACTAATCTGCTTCAGAGAGGGCAATACTCGCCCTAGAGTGATGCGCTTTGTGAGACGGGCGTTCTTGGGGACTGATATTAGTTCTCAAGATTATTTGTCCCGCGTCACAGAGCGTATCGACTTCCTGAAGCAGAAAGTGTATGCATGGGCAAACCGTATTCGTCGGTATAAGCGGCGAGTAGAACGATACACTCAGAATCGCACCTTCCAGAACGATGAAAGGTGGGTTTATAGGGGTTGGGAGCGACCGGACCAAAGTGTGGCTGACACGTGCCTACCGGATGATGATGCCATGTGTTCCTTTTGGCGTAGTATCTGGTCGGCGCCTGTCAGTCACACCGAAGGTGATTGGACTGGGAAGATCGAGCGAGCGTGCGAACTAATACCAGAAATGGGGGCTATTACCATCTGCCCCCAAGATGTTGCTCGTGCAGTCCGTCCGTTACCTAACTGGAAATCTCCAGGGCCGGACGGGCTGCACAACTTTTGGATAAAGTGGTTCCAAAGGTCGCACGCCCCCTTGGCAGCCCAGTTCCAGTCAGCCTTAGAGTCAGGGTTGCTGCCCCAGTTTATAACGACAGGAATAACCCACCTGCTCCATAAATCAGGTAGTACCGCGGATCCCAAAAATTATAGACCGATCACTTGTCTACCAACGATCTATAAAGTTCTTACATCCATTTTGAGAGCTAAAATTAATAAACATATAGACAGCAACTCCATCATGTCTGTCTCTCAAAATGGATGTAGGAACGGGTCCCGCGGTACTAAGGAGCTCCTCCTCATTGATATGGCCATTAGCCAACAGGTTCGTCGTTCCCGAAAGGATCTGTCGACATGTTGGATAGATTATAAGAAGGCCTATGACTCGGTGCCACATACATGGCTCATGAGGGTGCTGGAGTTGTATAAAGTAGATACAACTCTGCGCACCTTCCTAATGACGTGTATGGGGCAATGGAGGACGGTCCTTCGCTATCCAGGATGTCGAAATATCCAGAGGAATAGCGAGCCGATAAGGATCGAGCGAGGCATATTCCAGGGCGACAGTTTGAGTCCGCTTTGGTTCTGCTTAGCCTTGAATCCTCTAAGCACGCTGCTGGATGATTCAGGTCTAGGCTACCGGCTGAGGAGAGGTGGTCAGGTTATATCTCACCTCCTCTACATGGATGACCTAAAACTCTTTGCCCCCAACAATTTGCAACTGATGGAGCTACTGAAAATTACTGAAACCTTCAGTAGCGCCATCAGGATGGAATTTGGTGTGGACAAATGTGCGGTCATGCATGTAAAACGAGGGGAGATTGTGGAATCCGTGGGAACTCAACTCTCGGATTCCACAAACCTTAGAGCCCTCTCCGCATCCGAAACCTATAAGTATTTGGGTATGTCGGAAGCGTTAGGCATCAATGTTACTGACATGAAGCAATCGTTGAAGGAGCGCTTCTTTGGCCGCCTGAAAAAAGTACTTAATAGTCTTCTATCAGGCGGAAACAAGGTGCGTGCCTTCAACAGTTGGGTCATGCCGGTTTTGATGTACTCTTTCGGCATACTCAAATGGACTCAAACCGAACTAGACGCCCTGGATAGGAGGGTCCGGACGCTGTTGACCGCAAATCGATTGCATCACCCACGGTCATCGGTAATGAGGCTGTATATCCCGCGAAAGTGTGGAGGTCGAGGCTTTTTAAACGCTAAGACCCTCCACAATCGCGAGATATGCAGTCTCAGGGAATATTTCCTAGAAACCGACGTGGGGATGCATCGAGATGTAGTCGCGGTGGACAAGGGCCTCACCCCGCTCTCCTTGGCTAAAGAGAACTGGCGCAAGCCAGTAGTGCTTGACACCAATGATCGCATGGAAGTATGGCAAAGTAAGGAGCTTCACGGACGCTTTTACCGGGCCCTACATGGACCCGATGTAGATTTACTAGCGTCCGTAGCCTGGCTGCGGTTCGGTGACCTCTTTGGAGAAACCGAAGGTTTTGTCTGTGCAATTATGGACGAAGTTATGATGACGAACAATTACCGGAGATTTATTGTGAAAGACGGCACGGTTGACATCTGTCGGGCATGCCACCGGCCGGGGGAATCAATCAGGCATATTATCTCCGGGTGTTCTCGTCTAGCTAACGGAGAGTACTTGCATAGACACAACCTTGTAGCTAGGATAATACATCAGCAACTTGCTCTGAAATACAACCTTGTGGAATCGGAGGTGCCGTACTACAGGTATGTGCCCGACCCAGTTCTCGAAAATGGAAATATCACATTGTACTGGGATCGATCCATCATCACTGACAGGACTATTGTTGCCAATAAGCCTGATATAGTGGTGGTGGATCGATCAGAGCGGCGTGCAATGATTGTTGACATAACCGTCCCGCATGATGAGAACCTCGTGAAAGCCGAGAAAGATAAACAAATCAAGTATCTTGACTTGGCTCGCGAGGTTGTCGACATGTGGCATGTGGACTCAGCAATCATTGTGCCGATAGTCGTGACAGCCAATGGCTTAATAGCCAAGAGCCTCGACCAACACCTGAGGAGGCTCTCGTTGGGCAGCTGGATCAAGGGCTTGATTCAGAAAGCGGTACTTCTGGACACGGCTCGCATTGTCAGGAGGTTCCTCTCTCTGGAGCCCTGACCGCCGGTAGCTTGGACCCTGTTCCCGATACCGGTGGGCTACTATTTTTTATATTTTTAAATGTTTTTTTATCTTTTTGTTTATAAAAATATTTAAAAATGTAATTTGTAGGTATTTAAATGAAATAAAGGAAATAATAATAATAAATCCCTGGACATTTCACACAGCACCATTTGTCCCAAGCTAAGCAACCTAATGCTTGTGTTATGGTAACAAGATGGCTGATAAACTACTTATATACAATTTTTTTTTTGTAAATACATACATATTATAGATAGAAAAACACCCAGACTCGGAACAAATACATGTAGGTCATACAAATATTTGTTCCGTGCGGGAATCGAACCCGCGACACGCAGCGCAGCAGTCAATCGCTTAACCACTGCGCCAACCGTGCCGTCAATTTTTCAAAATTAGTCACAATATTCAATTATTTGTTTCTCCAGTCAAATAAATAAATAAGTCTACATTAATTTATCATTCAGAAATTCATCAGTCGTGTAATAACATTTTTAAATTAATAACAGTTTTAGTTTTTTTTTTAATTGTTTAACTTCCCAATTTTTTTATGACATCTGGTAATTTATTGTAAATGCGCGGTGCCATACCTAAGACGCTCTTTCTCACTAAGGCGAGAGTTTGCGTATTGGCTACGAAGCGCAACATCTCGTAACGTTGACACTTTTTCGAACAACCTCATGTATGTTTTGACGACAACACTAATTTCTAAAATATATAGTGAGGGTAAGGTAAGTATTTTCAGCGATTCAAAGATGGTACACAGCTAACATCAGTTTTCTAACCACACATTGATCTTATGCATCTTTTTTGTGCCTTAAAGACGATATCTTTATCAGTAGAATTGCCCCAAAAAATAATACCATGTCGCAAAATTGAGGCTACTAAGCCATGATATGCAACTAGTAGCGCATCCATATTTATTTTTTTAGCAATTTGGAAACGTGCGTATGCTGATTTATTTATTTTCTTACTTAGGTCATCTATGTGGGCCTTCCAGTTAAGCTGGTTATCAAGGAATAAACCTAAGAATTTTGCTAACTTCTTCAATGTCACAGTTACTGTCTGATATTTACTTTTGTTACTACAGTTCTTTGGTGAAAGTGCATTATATTGGTTTTCTTTATAACCAAACTAAACTAACTCTTGTTTATAACTAAATTATTTTTATTAAGCCAATTAATTATGTCCGATAGTATATTATTTATGTCATCTTGATAAATATTGAGATCAATACATTTCACTATGACAGTACTGTTGTCTGCAAACATGACCTTTTGATGTTGAGTCACCTTTGGCAGATCATTTATATAGATTAAGAAAAAGAGGTGGCCCAAGGACGCTGCCCTGTGGGACACCAAACTTTATTAATCTAGAATGAGATAAAAACTTTTCAGATTTTGTTTTTTCACATTCTCTTGCAATCTCTGTACATTGCATTTTGTTGGAGAGATGGGATACGAGTAGTTTTAAAATGTTACCTCTGATACAATAGCTACGCAGTTCGCCTATTAAGACGTCGTGCTTTACGTAATCGAAGGCTTTTTTTTTTTTGCGCTAATACGGGTGCTATAAGTTCAGTTACAAGTTTTATCACCTTTGTTGACATACCGTCAAATCCTACAGTACTTGTATTTCAAGTGATCTTATAGCCGTAACAATGTCAGCTGTTAGAACAGGCTGCATAAACATGGATTGCCTTGTGAAATTGTCTAATTTATTGTCGAATTTCATACATACATACATGAATTTCATATCAGTTTTTATATTATTCTCAATTTCATCTATAAAATAATTATTAAATGCATTTGCAATGTCAGTGGGTTTTGAAAAGGTCAGCTCACATTTATTAATGGTCATTATTTGTTCTTTAGGAGAGTTATTTTTAGGTCTATTGACTATTTGCCATGTAGCTTTCGACTTATTCTGTGAGGTTTTTATATGTATTTTTTTTTAATATTTTATTTATATTTTGAGCTTTTTGAGTTAGTCTTATTATTTTCTTATATTGTAAAGAGTATTTTTTTTAATTGTTTTATTTTTTAATACAGGGTTTAGTCTGTTTTTATTACAACTTTTCATGCCGCGCGATACCCATTTTACGTTTTTATTAGTATGAATAGTTATAATTTTATCAGGGAAGCAAAGTTTGTAGAATAGGGAGAACGTTTCATAAAATCTTTTGTAAGCTATATTGGCATCGTTACTTTCATATCGAACCCAGAATATGTGTGATTGGTTTTTTGCAAGTTATTCACTATTTAATGAGTACCTACTTAAATCGCAACCCTCTTTATCTCGATTTATTGCAGATCTTGGATAAATCTTAAGAACCCGATCTACTGAGGGTCATCCTACAACTTATTGGATTTTATTGCTCCATGAAATTTTAAAATGGAATTGATAAAACACTTTGATGGTCGAATGGCTTTATTGAATTCATAATACGAATGGAGCGGCGTAACAATCAACTGATAATTGCTTGAACAGAACTGTTGAGTTTAATTGTTAACTGAATTGTGGTTTATTATTGAAGAGGCTGGAGTTCATGTTACTTGTGGAATTGTGGTCATATCGGACTGTAATGTAGTCTGCTTAACACGATCATAGGTAGATATAAAGATATGGATGTAAATAAAAGTTGAAGTCTTAAAATAATTACGATGTAGTAGGAAACAGGAAATCAGTGCACTGGTACTTCAAACTACAAACTCTATCAATCGGCAATCCTTTTAAACATATAACCCTTCATAGATATAGGTTTAATATTACCAGTAACATGACGTAATTTTGTGCAAGTTATTCAGTATTTACTAATTATAAAAAACCCGGTGGTATTATGCGAAGGGCACTTGCACTTGTTTCGCGTAGTTTGCCACCAATCAATTATTTATCTGCGTTAGCGATACATATATATTATATACAAACATGGTTTATGCAGTATACCTCATTAATCCACTCTGCATTTCATGCGACACGATTTTAAATACAAATGAGTTTATTACACGCTATAATTGCTATAAACTAGAAATGCCGTTTCAATTTGTACTAAAAAAAAATTAAATTCGAATAAAATATATTCCTATAAAACTTAAAGAGACTTCAAACACAGTATCCAAAATCTACCCCAGTTAAACCCAGCATCTGTAACTGTTGTACATCTCAGTATGTAGTCAGTTGTCGAAGACGCGGGCGGCGCCCAGACGTCGCGGCGTCGCGTGACGTCACGCAGAGCACCTTCGTCCCTCGTAGCAGTCGTAGCGCTGTGCTACGATCACCGCTACGCTGGCAAGCTACGCGAATTACTACGGATGCGCGGAGTTTCTAGTTATCTACGAAGTTTAAAGAGTTGGTAATTTCAGTTAAATTAGTAAGGAATTAAAATGCCTTCTGCTAGCCTGTGAATAATCACATACCACGTAGTTTATGAATATGACTTATATTACTTTTTTTCCGCAATAAAAGTTTTATTTGAAGTTTTTCTCAAACGATTTTCCTTTTAGAAGTGGTGGGAAGAAATGGCGTCCAGCTGCTGCGATGCTAGCCGCCTCATCGTGATTCCGTTTTATATAAAAAGCTGCTATGATAGCAAAAAAATTGAATTTTTTGTACCAATATCAAGGTTCCAAGAATTCCAAATACAGAATATACGAATTATTTACGAGGCACTCGCTGTATAAAGTCGTCTTTTATTTCGTTGCTACTGTCAACCTTTTTCAAACTATCTATAACGGACCTACACGTCCCAGCACTAAGCTTGCCCTGATAAATGGGTCAAACCAAAAAAACAAACTGTCAAGTATGACTCAACAACTCCGTAGACGGAGGGATCAGCAGGTGACGCGATCACATCAAAACAAACATTAATGACACACTGCAGGTGTGTCGAGAGTTAGTAGTTGTAAACACCCAGGGCGGTGTTTAGCTTTCTTCAAAAACAGTTACATTTCATCCGAGGGTCGTGAAGTCTTATGACTTGAATGCAATTAGCTTATACCAAGGGTGCATGAAGCAAAAGCGGCCAAGGCTTTTTAATAGTTGGACCGAGAAACAAACTAATTCCAATTTGATATTTTATCTAGAGTCTCACCGCCGGCAGCTACACTTGTTTCCACGTCTCTAAAATTACAAAATGAAAACACAAACGCCAACCCTAATACAAAAACGGAATATTAATCCTTCCTCAAACAAGCTTTAAAATCGCGAAGAAGCAATGTAATACGCGGCTAAATGAGAAACCACATGAACGTTTACGTAAGGTGTCATTTCCCATGCAATGACATTCTTTCTCGCAGGGATAAGACGATGTTCCCCAGTCCCCCTCCCTGGAGGTGGTGGAGCACGTCTCATGTTCCCTAAATAATTCTTGCAGACGCAAATCTGACGGAACAAAATACGTTGTGACACAGGGCTGAGTGCTAAAACGTTTTGATTCTAGAACAAAAAAAAAACATCCGATTCCTGCATTCGGTTTAATCTGTTGTCAAATCTAATTTCTTTATCTGTGGTTGGTTTTGTCCAATCACAGCACGAGCTTTGACAACAGATGCGAAGTGAATGTGTTTGGATGCCTGTTTTATTTTTCCGTAACTGAAAGTGAAGTTAAAGAGCATCCCATCCTTGACGTTCCCATATTAGCAGTAGAGCTCATTTTCTAACTGTCATATATCTTCATGGTGTCACTTAATTTCTTTTGTATGTTGGCACCTTATTACTATACAGGGTGTCCCAGAAGTCGACGTCGAGCCGGAATCGGGTGATAGGACAAATCATAATATTTACCAGAAAAATATAAAAAAAATCTTAGTCATGTATTTTTTCAAATACAGAAATTACTTTTTTTTTCCTGTGATGGTTTTTTATCTCCTTTACCTACAAATCTTTACATTTTTCTTTTTGTGTAATCTAGAGTAGTGCTTGTGTAACCTGTTGTTTTAAATCCTTAGCTAACTGCTCCAACTTAGAAGAAAATGTCACATTTATCCGAACCAAGAATGAAAAATTAATACTTCGCCCAACTTTAACTGACTGTACTGAAAAAAAAATGTACTACGCCAGTTTGACAAGTAACCTTAAAAGTTGAAGCTTTTAATAAGGATTCTAAAATGGTATAGCACTTGCTGCTACATTATTTCATAGATTACAGGGAAAAAAAAAATGCTTCAAGAATCCCAGTTTGGAAAAAAAAACTTTTTATTACTAAAAATGATTTTAGTGTAACCAAAGCTTGCCTTGAGCGTAACTAAGATTCTAGTTTTAGCGAGAGGAAGAATCATTCCACGAAGTGAGAGAGAGATAGTGACGCCTTCGATTCTGATGCTAATGGGTGAGTGAGACAGATAGTGACGCTAATGAGTCAAATACCAAGAAAGTCATTTTATGAAGTGCGATCGAGACAGATAGTGACGCCACTTTTTGAGTGTTGGCACACGCAATAACGAGATAAATAACCATCAAGGGTGTACATTATTCGAAAAAAAAAGAGTATTGTACTTTAAAAAATACATGACTAAGATGTTTTTTTTTATATTTTTCTGGTAACTATTATGATTTGCCCTATCACCCGATTCCGGCTTGATGTCGACTTCTGGGACACCCTGCATATTCTTGTAAAGTGTTTGCATTTCATTGTGTTTTTGTGTGTGCTATATCTTTTTTGTGCATTGAATAAATGGCCAAGCAAACATTGTAGAGCTTCTTGAAAACTTTTCCCACTTTGTCTATAAGGACAGCAATGCATCGGCAAACCTCTTGGCGTTTGGTACATGTAACGGTATGCGGTAGGGCACGGCGGTTATTTTTTACTCAATCGGCAGCTTGTTTTCCACCTCCCCGTCATCATTAGGCTTTCGGACCCTCATTGGGCATAGGCCCTAGCTCTCTTTTTCATGCATTCCCCATTACTCGAATAAATACATCTTCAAACTTTTCCAAATGTTGCTGTGAAACATAAAAAGCGATGTATTTATTCCACCTCTATGAATACTCTTTGCTTTTAGATTTGATACGAACCTATTAGTTTTTCGCAGAAAGTAGCCATGGTCTGTATATCTGATTTCAGATTCGGGAAACTGTAGGTACTTGGATCTTTTATGAATTTGTCGAATCTGTACAATATTCTTTCAATAACGTTTTCTTAGTTCACCAAGTAGCTTTACGTTAAGAGTTTGATGTTTCATGTCTACTTATATGAAAGGTTCAGTTATTAGGTCTCACCCTGTTGTGACACGTCAAGGCGATGCACGGAGATTGCTTCCTTCCCAGCGATGCCTACGTAAACCAATTTAAACTTTATAATCCGCTCGGAATGGGGCGCGGCGCGAACAATACACCAACAAATTCTACCTCAAGGTCTTCATCCTCGCCTGTTCTGCTCCCCTAGTCCCACTCGTGTCCTAAAGCTTTTACGACTGAAAGTAATTTTTACAAACACTTTGCTCAAAGTATGTATTACGAGGAGAATTAGTCTGTGAATTCATCACTTGGATATTTTTAAATAAGTTTTGTTTTATTTTATCCTTGTTTAATAATTTTGGATAGTATTATCGAGTACATTGTGACCGGTTCCTTTGTATGACTCTTATGTTTCAGTTAACATTTAACAACAAGGAAACTAAACTTAACATAGATGCCAAGAATAACAATAATCAAAACAACTATACCCATTTTATTAACATTTCCCATTTACGACAGAACAATTAAACGTCAAACCCCGAGTTATCTTTTAATAAGTAAAACACGGCAGCATCCGCTAGTGCGGCGGTACAAACAGTCACGGTATCGCGCAGTTCGCTGTTTGCGCTAAATATCGGCCTGTGTGCTCTGCACTCGGCGGCTGCGTCAATATATCACTAGAGTGGAACATACCGCTCATTATTGACAGTACTCGTCGGTTTGTAACGTTCTCTATACAAATTATCACTGATATGATTTATTTGTTTTTGTCTTTGAGTGGTCTGTGCGTTTTCCTCGTTGCCATTTTGAAAGCCACAGGCACTTATTCCGTATCACGACATCATTCATTCAACATACAATCTTTATTCGTATCAAATGTTGTTTGTTCAGTAAGGTAATTTGAAAGTAAGACTACCCTAAAATCATTGTTTTATTTATTTAGTAAGATGACGGTAAGTAAACCAAATTCTCACGTAGGACACCCCCAGGGGACAGGCTGACCTCAATTACTTCAATTAGCTAACCGAATACACTTCGGTATCAGATGTAGGGGACTTATTAATAACGTCATGTGTCTTATATTTTTGTTTCATATGATTTGCTATGCTTAGTTTATTTATTGTACGGACGCCAGCACATCAAGTTATTACAATCTGTCAAATTTCTTTAATAGATTTTCAACTTTATCGCTAAAGCATTAAGGTTTAAGATTGATTGGGAAAATTTGACAGTTTCGGGTAGCTTGACCTGCTGGCGTCTGTACTTAATTATTTGCTAAGGAGTGACAAGAAAATGATTCCAGGGGGTCTACTCCGAAGTGGTATCGGCCGAATGTTCGGCCATTTCCTGCTACGAAGTTACTATTTGGTTCGGTCGGTCCCGATCCTACACTCCTAGACTCTTTCGAATATTGACTACGGCCCCGACCCAACTGAGCCGATACGAACTTTTTTCGCATTTTTCAATAATATTCGATTCGGCCATGTGTCGGTCCGATCCGAACATTCGCACTTTGCACTTCGTAGTAGACCCCCAGGAATAAGATCGAACTTCATTTATCTAGAATCTACGTCTTCAGACATGAACGCCGCGATTTTCCTTTTTTAAATACAATCCAAGTGACATTTCACAAAAAAAATGCACAAATGTTTACCAACAGCGCCGTGTCAACGTCATTCGAGCGCTAAAAGATTCTTGTAGCAGTGTACATGGAAGGTTCTACTTGCCTAGTATTATTTACGAGTTAATAATTCCTATCGAAAACTGAAAACACAGTATAATCTCACCCACAGCCCGCACGCTTCGAACATGTAGGTAACGATAATGCGCAACAAAGTTAAACGGTCTCATCGGACGCCATATTAATTGTTGGCGCGACACTTTTCACAAAGTTACACATACTTTTTTCATTAATAACATTGATAGGAATCTGTTGTAAGAGGACTCTTTTAATTAAAATATTTATGTCGTTGATATAATGTGAAAGGACATTTTTGAATTGTGACAGTTATTGTTTGTTATTAGGCTTTGTATCTGCAAATATTGAGGCTAGATTACCTTTCTAATGTAGGTGGAAATCGAAACATGTTGTTTTGACGTTTTTTATCATGTGATGTTTTGAAACACGCGAGCGGCCCACCTGATGAAAAGTGACAGGTTCCTGTATTAGGTTCTTCAGTATATACTAGAAGTATATGTTACCCAAATAATAAGCTTTGAATATCAGAATGGTTACTAGTTAGTTGTTTACCGTGTATGAAGGTTATTATTGAATATGGTTTGTAGGGAAAGGGTTTTATGAAGTAAAGCACAGACAGACAAGGCTAAACATTTATTTAAATTTAGGGTTGTCAGTAATTAATCAGAAAACTAGTCGTCCGTTCGTAAAACTAGGTCATCATGGAGAAAAAGGACAAGAAACTCCATGGAAACAGTATTAAAGTCATCAATACATTTCTTACGTTGTCATAAATTATCGTTATCTTTAAAAACAATTAATTCTATCTCTTGGACAACGGTCCAAGAGAACTCAAAATAATAGCAATATAATAACAATAGCTAGGAATATGGGCCATAATATGACTTACACAACAACATAGTCATAATAAGCAAAAATTAGGGTATAATATCAAATTACTTAACTTACGTGACATCTGGTCGATCTATTCCACATAACAACGGCACTAGAACTAACCAACTGAACATCTACCAAGCAACTGACTTGATAACGTCATTACAATCCTTTTTATATACTACCAACGTCTTTTACGTTAAACATCTACCGCCATTTTGAACCAATTACAGATCATTATGTATTTTGGCAAATCTTATGTAGTGAAACCGTTTTAAAACATTATAAGGTAATTAATCAATTTAATAGGAGTTGATTCGTAATTCTTAGACATCATTCAAAAGTATATCAACATCAACTGACAGTATTGTGCCAATCGTTTGAAACAACCTATTATATTAAAATAGCAATATAAAATCTAAGATACTACAAGTATAATCAAATATTACTTAATCATTTATAGTAATAACATTTAAGTGTTTTTTTACAAGTTAAGACTGTTGTTTTTTTGTAAACGCAATATCTAGTCAAATTAGGTACTTCTACTTTGGTCCCAAACTTCTTAAATGTGACAGATGCCATTATCCAACAAACAATATTCTAATATTATAATTATCTCAAAATGAAATATCTAACACCTGCAATACAAAGGGTTGCCGATGCGTTGCCAAATTGAGTCAAAGTTAAAATGGAGCGCCTGTCAGTTATTTTTCAGCCACCGATACTTTTTTCAAAACATAGAAGTATTTTTATGTTTTGCTTGAAACGTATCGGTGATCGGAGGTAAAAATATGGTACCCACTTACTTCTCTCCTAAATTACCAACTTTTACCAATTCTATTTCGAAAAATGTTTTCATTTCTCAAAAATAATATAAAATCGGTAGCATCCAGATATCTTATGATATCTACCAAATAAAAGCATATGTTTTTATTAGGTAGCAAATCTGAACGTCGTAGCCTTGTTATTTGAAGTACCTACTCTCTCAGTGAAAACAATGACATACCTATATAGTTACCGTAGATCGCATTCCCGCAACATAGTAACCCGATTCCCTCGTTAGCCTGAAGTTTGAGGGTAGTTAGCAAACTTCTTGTCTTTGCTCCAAGTGTCTATGTTTTTGTCATAGAAATTAATACGTGTTGGAGTTCTTGTGAGAGTTAGATCGACGTCTCATAGATTAGATACGAGACAGATAAACTAACTTGTTTATTATGTAGACAATAGATTCTGCCCGCGACTTCGTCCACGTGAAATGTCTTGTTCCCCGCCCCACCGCGTCGCATCGCATCGCCCGTGCATGCTATCACTTCGTTTGCGCTTAGCGTTCTTTCTGATTTTTACTTTTTGCCTGGCCTTTCTTGAGAATTGGGTTATCAAATGCAAAAATATTTTTTCAAATCCTACTGTTGGTTCCAGAGCTTAGCGCATCGTCAAACAAACAAAACAAACAAACTCTTCAGCTTTATTCTTAGTGCAACGATTGTTCATGATGTTACCTACTTGTGTCTATTATTCGTGTAGCTTTCTACGTGTTATTTGTAGCGATGAAAGCCTGAAAGTTCATTTATGTTGTGTAGTAGATGGCAGGCCGAGCTTGAATCCTACCGAAAGGACTGGCCGCACTCGCAACAGACAGAATGGTGTGGAAAATGGAAAGAGAGGCCTTTGCCCTGCAGTGGCACAGTACAGGCTAGTTAACTAGTTCGTTCGTTAGTTAGTTAGTTAGTTAGTTAGTAGAGGCTTATAATTATTCTGAAATCAGAAATGTGCAAACACTTAACAAATGTTTTATAAATGAGACACCACTTGTTGAATTTGATATAAAAAGTATAGGCTTCCACATTCTTCAAAAAATATGAAAAAAATGAAGAAATATGGAGGAACCATCAATAAAATTAGTACATAACGCGTTAACTTGTTCATATGACATGCTTCAGAATAATATTCTACTTCGAAAGGTTTTTTTGGTCTTAAAATACCACCTGTACCTAAATAATATAAAAACCATAAGATGTAAAGTGGCACGTGCAGTCTGCCGACCCCCGGGACGCGTGACCCGTCACGTGTGACACATGTCGCCTGCGACAAGAAATACGTATTTATAGTAAAATGTACAATCCTTAGGTTACGGTAGGGCCACGAAACCTGCGAAGGAAAGGCGCTTTTTATAACGAAAAACAACGTGTGCACGGTTTTTATAAGCATAATGATGGCACCTAGTCGACCATTTGCTTGAGGCTTCTTGCAGTTTTTTACGAGACAGGATACGGTGTGTTGCTATTGGCCAGGATGTTGCTGTCGTTCTTTTCATCCTAGAAAATTAAGAAGCATTATAGAAAACTACATATCGTCGACGATACTGCAATAGCGCTGAACTACCATCTGCAATACCGCGAAACTGCAAAAAGTAGCGAAATTCAAATTTACGCGCCGCGCTGTCCTAGCATAAATCCAAACCACTAGAAAAACCGTAAATTTTCTGCCACTGACTGGTGGCCTGGTACTCTAAAGTCCCTATATTTCAAAATGATGCGCTTATCATTCTAAATACTAAAATTATGAAGTTTTTTTTATCTCCTGTAAAGATAACAACCTTGTAGTTACGCACTATTGCAAATAGTAGATCAGCGCTATTGCAGTATCGTCGACGATATGTGTTCTCGTTGTTGGGTTCTGATTCCTTCTGCTCACTCAGTGTGATGAATAACATCTAATTATTCATCATGAACCAATTTACAAACAATTCTCTGATCATTTTCAGTTCCATCCGGCCCACGTAAGTGAATGCGTAGCACAATACTAGTCCACAGCCGCAGTGGTCCCGTGGCAAAGCAAATTATCCCACACAATGTACCCACATTGGTAGCCAACCGAGCCGCCTGCATGAATACCTGATGCGACATCAAAGGGCCTCACTCTTTGACTGATATTTGCGAATCACGCCACTGTGCCGCCCCGCGCGCCCTCAAAGTGATTGTTTTTGTAACATTTTGTGCTTGTTTGAATTATGTTCACTTATCGTTGTTTTCTTAGATGTTGTTTGAAGTATATTTTGTTGTGTAATCCTCTAGAAACATTGAATGTACACCGGGACACGGTTTTACCCAGTAGTCAATTAGGAATTTAAGCTTTGTGATTAGGCCAACAATGAAGTACACTGGGCCGCAAAGAAAGTGGGTCGGTTATAAAATGCGATAAATTTAAAATATTTGAGCAATCCTTTCAAAATAAAAACTAAATCATATTTTATTTCATTACAAATAGAGGAAGAAGTAAAACATTTTTATTTCATTTTGGTGATTGAATTAAAAACCATGAATAATAAATAAAGACGATATTTTTAAATTTCGACATTTTTGAAACCATTTGTTATACTTTTGTTTCTGTTCATAAATATGGCATTTCTTGTGCAGAAATTCATTATTCTGATCAAATTCAATTAAAAACTTGCCACTGAGCGCTGAAGAGTTTACCAGAATTCTGACAATGCTTGAATACGGGCGCAGTCAGCGTTATACAGCAACTGTTGGTGTGTCGCTATCAACCGTTCAAAGAGTGCTCCAGCGATTTGAAGAGACTGGATCCAGTATTCGCTGACCAGGAACAGGCCGAACAAGGTGCATGACAGTGCGTAAGGATCGATTTATGGTTTAACACCATATATAAAGAAAGAAAGAAAAATATCCGAATATCGATCCTCCCGCCCTGTCAATGTTGAGAAATCGATTTCAAACGGCTGTTGAAATCAAAAATTGCCTTCCACGCTGGAGGGAGCAATCCGAGAACGTGTGGTGGCACAGTGAGGCGGCGTCTTGCTGAAGCAAACTTGAAGCCATTTAGACCTGCAATTGGTCGAAAAACTGTAGTGGCAGCATCGATATTCAAGGATGAGTTACGCTAGAGAACACATGAATTGAACTCTGGATGACTGGTCAAGAGTAATGTTTTCGGACGAGTCGAGGTTTATGCTATACACGCACGATGGGAGGCAAAGAGTCTACAGAAGACCAGAAGAGCGTTATAACCAAACTTGATTGAAGAGAAAGCGCCATACGGCGGAGGCTCCATACACGTGTGGGCTGGAATTTGTTCTGAAAGCCGCACCGTGGTAGTGGTAATAGAAAATAGCACTTTAACTGCAGAAAGATACGTTGAATGAAATCTTAAATGCGTATGTTGGCCCATTGCTGGGATGACGTGTACGCCAGCGAAATTCTCGTCCAATCACGCTTCGTGAACTAAAAGAAGCACTGATAGAGAAATGGGAGAGTATTCCTCAGCATCGGCTCAGAAATCTGATGAAAAGCATACCAAACCTTATAACAGCTGTATTAACAGCTCATGATGGCAGTTAAAAATACTAAAATGTGTAAAAAAATTGCATATTTGATACCATAGCTCAAATTTCGAAATCTAGTGAAAATGGTCATTTTTACTTAACATAAACTTTTATTCAAAATAAACTTCATAATTTTGAACTTTTATATCATTGATTTATTGCATTAGGTATGAAATTGCCTATAAAACAGTCTTTATTTCATAAAGCTCCAATATTTTGGAAGTTTTTAAGGTTTTTGTTACCGACCCGTTTTCTTTGCGGCCCAGTGTAGATAAGATACCTATTTGTTTTGAAAGAACTTTCCTCAGAAAATGTATTTAATTCTTGGTATTTTATGTTTTAGTTTACTTGCTCATTGTAAAATACAATTAATAACAGATCACATCAGCTTAAAGTGCTCCTACTTGTTTGTGCTAAGATTTCAGGTCTGTAAATCTTTGTCTAATCCTAAAAGCGGTAGGTGACATGCAAAATCTAGTGTGTACGTAACTATCATGTTCATAAAATTCATTTATTATAACAATGATTCTTTTTATCTAAATATGAAAAGTCCTGAAAGACCTCACTCTAGGGAGAGACTCCATTCATTAAAGGTTGAAAAAAGTTAACACTGGAACTGTTCTGTGCACAATGAACAGTACTTATTTATCTTTTGAAAACTTCGAGAATAAGTACACAGTAGCACAGCTTATATTGTTAAATTGATAAAAAATTGCTAGCAAACTTTTTGGTTGAATCCAGTTTTGAGCTCTCCGAAAACACCGCTTATGATTTTGTATAAGTAATTTATTTAAAGCATACTTAACTCGCTGAGTTAATTAAAAGTTTCGTCGACTCATTAAGATTCTTCAGAGGGATGTCGGGGAAAAAAAGCAAACGCACTGTGGTCGAAAAAAATTTGTTAAATCTACTTAAAATTGTGTTTGTAAGGATGTTAGTAGTGTGGTCACTCGCACGACTGGCCGGAGCTGACAATGGACAGTTAATGAAAACGAACTGTTTGTGCTTTGTGTTGAATTTGTGGATAAATACATTCTCGCGCGTCATTTGTAAACCACGTTGATTTAGTGTTGCTGTTGATTTCATTCATGTTCGCAACTTGGCACACCTGTTTGGGCGAAGTCGTTGGTATGAAAAGGAGTACTATTTTTAAAAATGGGGGCCCAATCAACGGTACAAGTTAATAAAGCAATGATTATGTTTAGTTTAAATCCTATTTATGTAATATCTAGGCTTCATGACAGTTAGCAATTAAACTAAGACAACATGTTTACTCTTAAATTACATAGCGTCAAAGTCACCAAATAATCTACGCATCAATTACAAATTAATCCCTAGTGACAGACTAACATACATAGAATTATCTGAATAATTGAATCGTCGCAAGCAAGGGTTGATTGAGCCAATATCGTCGGCATTACACGGTGGTTGACTACGCAGCTAAATTAAATTAACATGAGGAGCACACAATGACATTCCGCGGAGGAGTCTTCTATACGTGGCTGCATAATTCACAGCGCTTGTCACGCCTCTGCCGCGTTTATTGGCTCCTAGTAAATTGCGGCTCCGCTGTGGGTATGAGACACTTGTTAAATTAGTCGGGCTCCTTGATAATTGCGCTATAACCTCACGCGCACATTCCTTACTCCTCCCTCCCTTGTACTGAGATTGTCTTTTAATATTTCCTTAATTAATTTGTAAGCGATCAAGAAAAATGATCTCCCAACACTTATTTTCTAGAGAGGAAAACGAAAAAGATATTAACATAAAGATCCTCCGGCCCTGGCTGCGTAACGACGTCATTTAAAATGCTAATGCCTTTTTATATGGTGCATTATTACAGATGCCCCGCGGCCGGATTGCGTATTAGAGAACGAGATGTGTTCGCAGAATCCCTTGCTTGAAGTATTTGAAATGAGAGTCTTAGAGGGTTATGTCGATGAAATCATGCGGTAATCGACGTTTTCAATATGGTTTTCGGTTATATGGAGATGTTCTTTTACATGTAGATGATACAGAAAGCTTCCACGTAATAAACAGTTTGGTTGTATCGTGTTATTAAACTGCAATTTGGAAAGGATTGCACTTTCAAAAGCAGACGGTAGACGGTAGTCAGTAATCTAGTATTTTCTTAAATCGCATAAGCTCTTTACGAGTATATCTGTTTTAAAGTGCTATTTGTGCGATATTATCAAGGTTCGGAGGGATGCACTTTGCTGCCATGCGTTGGAAGGTTTCCAGAAAACACGCCACTGGGAAAATCCGGATTATCCCCTGCAGTCATGCTGGCCTGGTGCCCCGTATGTTATACACGGGTTTATTTGACATAAAAAACGTATTCAGCTGAAACTCTTAATACCGAAGTTATTTACAAATGTGATCTAAAATGTTTTCCGTTTTGTTTTCAGGTAAGAACAATGCGGTTTTTGGATCGTAAGTTTTCTAGAAAACTTTATTTGAAAGGATAATAACAAATAATTACGCAAGTGTTGGAGATCAACATACAAGATAAATTTTAGATCGCTTTGTTTACAAGAGCAAATGTTATATATTTCAAGACCAGAAGAATACGTTAATTTAAGACTAATCAGAGCGTTGGTCTCGCTCAACAGATATTAAGTTTCGGTTAAAAAGCTTTCACTTGTTTGTAAAAGTCTTTATTTCAAAGAGAAAAGTTCAAAGAAGTATCAGCGCTTGAAACAAAAGTTACATAATTTGGTGCCTTCTTCAACCAAGCTACTGAGGTTTTCAGAGTTAAGTAAACCTTTCCTGAATAGTTGGCATTTTAATAGCAAGCCACTTCAGACAAAGCTGTAAAATGTTAACAAATTGTTAATACAGCCTAACAAACACGACTAAATACCGGTGCCCGACTAACTAGCAAATAAGGTGCAAATGAACGTAAGCGAGCAGCTCTTTAGGTCGTGACGTCAGGTGTATTTATTGGCTGCTGGCGAGCTACGTCGTAGCTACTGCCTGACTGACGAGCGCTTAAGCACTAACATCGCTCCCTTCAATGCTATGTTCACCTGATAGCTTGTCGGTACAGGTACACTACTGCCTTAATTGACTGTTGTTCGAAGACATCTTACTTGGAGTTAGCTACATTAGCAGTCATTGCAATTTATTACATACATACGTGTAATAATCTCCCTGAAAACTATATACACTTCAGAATCCTTGTCCTTGGTGCTGGTCTTTCCTGGTGCCACAGGCAAACACAGTACAGTATATACATATAGTAGTATAGTACGTACATCAGGCAAACTTCTATGTGTATGGGCTACTAGCGAAGAAATCCCTGACAGATGAAAAGAACGAAATGAACTCGATCTTATTCTGCCGCATGTTCAAATCGAGCACAGGGTGACCCTTAGCATACTCGCGTCCAACCACGGAGACGATCATTTATCATTAACTATACGAATGCAGTGACAGCTAAATGAGCTCCGAAACAGATTCATTTCAGCTGTTATTTAATATTTTATTCTCATATCATGCGCCTCATTAATCTGGCTTAAGTAAGACAGATTTATCATAAATCTGTCCCACTTAAAGCACCCTCAATATTTTTATTAAAAGCTCTTTGAAATGTAATCGCAGTAGTGCTCTTTAAATAGATCTAACTACACATTCGTCAGGATTAAGATGTCGTCTGGAATTGGAGTCCGTCCCGACTTATTGGAAAACATATCGGCGACGGTTGAGTCAGAGGCAAACAGATTTTAACTATCTCTTGAAAAAATATGCTAAGTGTAGAAATAGAAGTTTTTTACAAGACAACTATTTATTCCCTTGGAACTACATTAAAATTAAGGTCGCAAGTATATTTCATTATATTAAAAGCTCGTTACTTTACTTTTTGTCTCAACCTCTTTCGAGCACTTACTGTGTTTGCATATGCATCGACAATGTGCAGTATCCTCAGTATTTGTTATGCCACAAATAGGTAACACTCGGTGGCAGTCAAGTCCCAGCGCCGCCGCCGGCACAGACAACCTGCGGCCACATCAAGCATGCCGGCTTCTCCCCACGATACCGGCGTCTATCTTCGACAATCGCACGGTGTTAAACCGGACACTATCGATTTTCGATCGGAGCGCAAACAATGTCATCTTAGTCGGGCCCCTCCCCTAATGGAGTTTCCCAACTGAATAGTTGCAACTTGATAGTTTCGGAACGTACGGAATGAGCTGTTATTACTGGATCGCTTTATCGTAAACAATGTCTGATAGTAATTTCGTGGCCGTCGTTTAACAAACGTGCTTTGTGAGGTTCAGAATGAGACGGTTCATGTTGATTTATATGGACCAATATAAACGGTTCAATAAAACTCATACGTTGAGTGTGTACTCTCTGAATCTGTTCGAGAGTAACCAGATAGCGGCACTAATTGATTGACTTTTAGGAATAATACTGTAATCCAGTGCAAAATAGTCAGAGGGCCACTACCACTACAAAATCTATCGGTGTTGCGGAATGTAAAACTTTTACGACCAGGAGAGTAGAAGCTTGCACTGGTTTCACGTACTCGACAATCCAACAGGATTCCCGTGTCAAAAGGCCGCGAGCCGTATCACAGGTGCGTCCGGCTTTCACTGGTTGAATGCCTAAAAGGTTCCGCGCATGGCGGCTATACCGCGCACATATCTGAAAACATCCCCGAACATTCCGGCTTGGATATTTTCTATAACTGTGACACTGTTACTGCTTTATTTTTATCCTTTGGTGGCCAAATGGATATTGTGCTGACAAAGCTTGTGCGATCCTGATCGATTTTGTGACATCGCTGGTGTTTTATGCATCGCAGCAATCCTGTTGTAAAAGTTACGATTGTGGCAATAAAGCAGAGTTAGCTCACGGAGCGAAACAACTGCTCTGTCCTCACTCACGACTTTTATTTTATGTGGATCATTTCAGTTATAGTTATGGAACCCTTTTTTTATTTTCATAGTTAGTGTTAAAGTTTATTGGTGTGGTCCAGCGATGACCTAGTCCTAGTGTTGATAGTGGTGAAATGAAGAGTGTTTCTTTTTTTATATAAATGTTACCCTGGCCGATAATATTATAGATGAAAATATCGAAAACAATCCTGAGAAAATAGGCGACCCTAAAGTACACTTAATCCCAGCCTTTTTTCGACGCTCACAAAAATCGGGTAAGTTCGAACAAACTATCTATAACGCAAGTGTTATCCGTGCTCGGATTTCACCTAGGCTTTGATTCTGTGAATACTTCGACACGAAGAGATATTTATTATATTCTGAGGGAAACTTGTTTCGTAATTTGACAGGTGAAACTTCGCAGGACGACGAAAGCTACTTTTAGCGCTTCGAACACTTTGGTATTATATCTTTATTATTGGCCCAAATGACGTAAACCAGATTTACATACCTAACAAAATATATAACTACACTTTTTTTCTTTAACACTAGATGTTCTACCGAAGAGATAAACCTCATGTTCCGTAAAGACATAACAGCGGATCTTTGTCGGAGGGTCTATTGATGGGCGGAAACTGACGTGTGTGTGCACGACGGAAGCGGAAACGGTTCTGCCGTCATTGCGCCGCTGTGCCGGTCGCGGTGCCGGCGCCGGCGACGACTTCCTCGTCTAATAGCTGCCGTTCAGACGTTAAGTTTTAAACTCCTATGTGTTTGTAGGCCGAAGAGTTTTCAAATAAATATGAGTTTGCTTTGTTTTCAATTTTTGTTATATAACTGCTCTAAACAGATGCCATTATACAACATGAATTGCCATTCAGTAGAATGTGGGCATAAATAGAACAGTTACTGTTAACCAATTTCTTAATAATTATATCCTTTCATTCCCCGTACTCGCCGAGAATAATATTTTTATTTCCGAATTCTTTCAATTTCATGAATTCATTTATAAAACGGTTCCAGGGATTATGAACGGCGCCATTTTGCCGCCGCTAGGGCCGATGCCTGCCAGGGCCGCGAGTTGTTCGAAAGAGATACCGTGGCCCCTGGCATAGGCAACTGATGGAACACGGGTGGGTTTTAGTCAGTAAAAGTCTGACACGCCCTCTCGCTCCGCCCAGAGCGGGAGAAGTCATATGATGATTCCCCAACCAGAAAAAAAAGGCTTATCTATACTGTGTGTGAAATTAGTAAAACAATTTGGCAGGACTACATGGGCTATGTATATTAGTCGTGACAGCTATCTCGGTATTATCAAAGGTACCTGCTTAACATTATCCTGGGTAGTAGGAACCTCAATAAAACCGTAATAGTTGGTAGCGGTACAAACAAGATAACTACAAAATATCCACTCCAATTATGTTTGAAATTTTACACTCAACATTGTCGTCATCTGCCCTTGTTGTTCCCAATTTATTTGGGATCGGAGCCGTGGCGCGTCGCAGCATATTATCTTCTTTAGTGATGTTCTCTGAATCGGTGCGTCGGAGTATTACTGATAATATCATTTTATTCAGTGTCGCCAGGTCAGGATTTAATCTTCTGCACATTTTATTCTAACAATCCAGAAACGCCTTCCACGGAATGGTGTTTACCGTCCGGGCCGGATACGAGCCGCCCTTATTGATGGCCGGAGTTGGCACGGCCGCGGGACCGGATGCGCCACTGTGCTCGCTCCGCCTTGTGCGCGTTTGTGGCTGATAACTACCGGGATCTCAGAAATAAGAGGAAGTTGATGAAGGTCTCTGTCAGACTAGCTTCTTGGATGTTCGGATTAGCTTTATCTATCGCGTTTGTGGCGCACTGCAAGATCATTATCTTGAGGATACAATTAAGCAAGGTTTAGAAAGGAGACGGTTTCTTTGCGTTTACTGTGATTATTTTCAGAGGGAAAACAAGCTCTGCCTCTTTTCATTACAAGAACAATAAAACAATTTAACTTGTATAAAATCCAATTTTTCTCGTAACCTACTTTAATAGTAATTCATTAGTTGTGTTTCTGTGGTTGTCAGGTGCTCGGAGCTCGCGACTCGCGGCGGGATAGCTCGTATTGTGAGACTTAAAAAGCAGTTTATCAGCGACCGCAGTGCAGTGGACACATTATTTACTGAACTATTGTTGGCTCCGTCAATATTGCACGACAATGCGGAATCCTTTGTTCGCGCACTCGCTTATTTAATATGGAAGGTATGCGTCGGAGCTCCTCCGGGCTGCGAATATGCCCCACCCACTGATGTATGACTATTGTCTGAAATATATTGCTACTAAAATACATATATTGTATGTTGGCCTATATACCTGAATTGGGGAGTTCTGATGAAAGTTCAAATAAATTGCTCGCATGCCATTTCTTTCATAATGAAGATGCAGTAGCCAACTTTTATAAATGCCGTGTAGTCTGCAACAAAGTCAAGGGTCAATTTCATATCTCTAAAATCTTCGAGGTACTCCTTCCTTCTTCATAAATTCCGTAGACAGAGTATGCAATAGACAAGTTACAAAAAAATATTATATTGAGAGCAGGACACGCTTATTAGATGCGATAGTAGTAAACGAGACAGAAACATATTTTTTCTATCTCTATCGCGTATGTAAACTTTTTGTTTGGCCCCAGTTGTTGGCCAACACTTGAGGCCCAACAAAATAGCTGTCATGGTACGGCATCTTTGGAAAGTATTACCTGACTACATTAGATAGTACCTACCAGTTTACAAGTGACTATCAAAGACTATCGCTATCTCATAACCACCTCATATACTCGTACCTATGTAATATCTCATACCATACTCTATCTACGATATTTCCAAAACGCACTTCCATTGATAAGAGATTCCCCTTTTATTACAAACCAACTTCATTACATAGCTGCCTGGTACAATATAGAACAGGCCGTCACCTGACGTCACCACTATGTCTGCCGCGCTCACCCGTCGGTTCAGCGTGCGCGGCCATCCGTCCCTGCCGCATCAATATTGCATGGTGTCGACCGCAAGCGTCTCACCGCTTCTTATTACTGCGCGCCTGGTGCACAGATATATTTTTGCTCTACTTAAATGTCAACAGCAATGGTGGAAATTGTTGTTTTAATAGCGTTTTATTTGAACGTCGGAACTTTTACTTGGTAGGTAGTTAGGTACAACTAACTCGGCAAACAGCAACTCTTGAAATGTGAATATATCTACATAAATATAACGCCGCAAGTTTACCTTATTCAAGGGTTAACAAAAATTTAATATAGAAATTAATATACCCTGAAAACTAGTAATAATATGAGAGGAACTCTGCCACAGCCAATATTTATTTAATTAAGGAATGACAGCTTAGGATCGCTGGAATGAACATAATTTTTTCCGTAACCATATTTAACGTACAAAATAAAAAGAAACTCCAGTAGAGGCACTTTTCCTTGGAAGAGGATTTTACAGGCAGACATTTAAATACCCTCTTTCTATGAATGCATTTAAGTGCCCACTGGGGGATGCGCTCGGGCGAACATAGTTAAGAGGATATCAGACTTTCCCGGGGAGTTAAAAATGAAGAACTCAACCATGCTAATTACTTGGTGTTTATGGTTTTATTTTATGTGTCTGTCACTAACTGGCGAACTTTGTTCCATTCGAGTTATGTGCAACAAATCGACTGACAATGAATGCTATTAATCGCACGCGCGACTGACGCTAGTGTCGGTTCATTGATGCGACAATATCGCCCTGAAGGTACCTACTAGATAGACGATCTCCTATCAGTACTGATGTCATTGCTACTACCGCAGTCAACCATGTTACCTCTAATTACCTACATTCAGTATGCGTACGAAGATATATAGATACACCGAAATGGTTCAATCAATCAATTTACTAACAAACAATCCGATGCAGGAGATAGACCTCAACCAATTTGCGGTTCTCCGCACGTCCATTCTATCGAAAATGATATTTAGAACTGTGTATATAACTCCCAAGTTCTTGGCTGTTGATATTTCGAAAATAACAATCAGCACATACACTCCATTAATTTACTGCTAAAAGCCTTCTACTCTCATGATATAGTGTTATCAATTCCAGTACAAAGTTCGACAACGTTTGTTTACCAATTTGTTAATAAAACAGCACGATATTGTCAATAGTACGCGTGCAAAGTAAACACTCAATGAAAAACATCACGGCTTTCCCTATTGTCCCGGCTCGTCATAAAATGCGCAAACGGATTTGTTAATTGACTACAAACACTCCCTTTTCATTTTGTGTCGCAAATTTTTCATCAGGGAACATTGTCCTCTCAGGCTTTCCTTGAGTCTCAAAAACAATAAAGTTGGGCATTGTTTACGTCTACAGTTTTAAGACCTGCCATTTCCATTAGCATCCGTATGAATAATGCAAGTGGGGGCCTCTTTTTTTTAAAGGCGTACCCGTTTATGTAGAATACTACAGTTTTTATTTGTTGTTTCTGTCCTTGTCGCCCCGCCTCCTGCCCTTCGTCATAACAAAAAACTTGCCATGGACGTTCTGTTCCATAGCCCTTACTTTGTTGGCGACCTCCTTTAGTTTATGGTGTCCTAGTATTCCGTACGAAATGTTATTATAACTCTTTTATTTTATAATGTTTTACGAGTAGCTCGTTAACTTTTTGTGTCTGGTCTCCTCTAGACTTTTTTCTTGGACAATTTTCATTATCAGGGTGCTTTCGTGTGTGATTTATTTTAACACACGTGAGGTACCTACATTATTTACAAGAAACTGTCATCATAGCTTATAATACGGGGGGTTATGAAGTTTAGATAATAAATTAATTACACAAGGTTATAAGCATATTTAAAAAAAAAATATTACTAGCGTAATTATCCTTAATTATCTCGCGTATTTTGGTGCGAAACATCTACAGTCCTTTTATTTTACCTCAGATTTTGCATCACTGTTCAAATCACAGGGATCTTTATTCGCAATCTAATAAGGTTGCTGTTGCGTTGCCACCATTGACAAGTCTGTCAAAATCATTGTGATCTTTGTTCTCGTCTTTTTTTTCCTCACTCCTTTTTTTGACATAAAGGTAACGCGAGTAATTAAATCATAAAGCTCGACCGGATCCACAACAAAATTAATTGTTACTTGAGATCGGTGCAAGGGTTTTAATCAACACTCAATTTAAACTGCAACATGTGCTTAACCTGATTGTAGAAAATACTCGTGTATTTCATATGCAGGAGGTCGCCTGGCTCCGCAGACCTACATGGTCTCCACCAATTACGTCAGGAACTTGTACTGGCAACACCAGGTGCTCTAATTAAACACCTTTGTTATCCCGACCTCATAGGGGCCTTCGTTTGCTCTCCAAATTAAATTATCGTAAATCCCGACTCATTGGCCGAGATTATACGTTTACGAGCGGATGACAGCGGCTCTTTAGCAGCAAACAACTCTGCGCCGGACCATCCACTAATTACAGATCGCGACTAATTAACGGATTTCTCTCGCGGGCCTGACTCAACTTATATTACATTTGAACTTTGTTTTAATTCTTCAATCGGGTCAGTTTAGCTTCCCGTTCCGCGGAGGTAATGCAATTAATATGTAACATTATAAATTACCGCTAACGACCAAATGCTGTGCACAAACAACACAATAACTTGTTAAGGAATTGTACCGAGCGATGTTGGACTGGTCGCTCTAATTTGAACAATGACTCTAGCAGATTAGCTTTTTAACGCAAATCCCTCATACATATTCTATTTCATTGGGTATTCACTGCGGACAAATCTCAGAAAAACATTACTTCGCAATCAAGACTTGTACGAGCCGGGAGGTCTTTTTTGCTTCATTTTACCAAGATTATGAAAAAGCAGCCGACTAATTAGATGTTAGTTAGATGATCAAAGTGTTTATTTAATAATTATAACATTTTGGTTTGGCTTGGTAGAATTACAAAATGATTCAGATGGTAAAATGCCTGAAGATGAAATGTGCCTAATAATATAAGTTGATCCACATTATCCCACGACTACGACTTAAAACATAGCTTTTATGAATTCCGGGCAAGCCTAGTTACGAAATAGTAGCAGTAAATTGCCGCAAATTGCAACAAAGTGGCCGGGACGTGCGGCCTCTCGAACTAATTCTGTCGGCGCGATTTAACGCCATTGTTGAAGCTGTCCCGGCCGCCTACAATTGACTCTTGTTAGCTTTTGCTACTCTAGTATACAGCTAAAACGCACTGTGGTGAACATTTTTGCATGACTTTGTGTTGTTTACCCGATGCTGGCCAAGCCGATAGAAAGCGTTCTGATTCTAAAAGTCTCGGGATATTTGCCACAAAAATTCCTGTTATCCTATAATATTTATTACATGCTTATAGATCCCGTGCTCTACAGTTTTTCTCATAATCAACCTCAACTCAACTCAATAACACTTTCTAGTTTATTTTTACGAGATCTTTGACAACCAACTGAGCACGCTCATGAGCTATCGGAACAAAGTTCTTTACGGAGCTTGCGGTAGGAGTAAACTTGTGGAAATCGTCACGTAACGAAAAAGCGTTATGCCCCTCCATGTGACTTTCTCTCTCTCGGGATATAGAGAGATATAGTTTTAGCTAGAGGTGCGTCGGTTTCATGGTTTTCGAGGGTGCTAAAGCCAATAGTGAGGTCGAAATGAAAATGCAAGATGGCATCAAATATATGAGAGCTTCTAGAACATAACCAGATGACTCACTAATATCGTATTAAAAACGCGTAATAAATTCATACTTTCTATCTCTTCCTCTCTGTGTTGTCTTTCTATTATATACCAGTGAGTGTGCGTCCGACCGGCCGGGGGTCCCCCGACCGCACACGTTTTTCAGTATTAGACGGTTTTGGTAGGTATTACTGAATTTTATTATTAGGTGCCTTATTTTGAGTTGTGAACCATCCTTGGTTCACGACTCAGGTTGTCCTTATTTATTTTTATTGTTCTCATAAACCGAATCCTACCTTATTGGATGGCTAACCGGTTGGTCGTTATGAGGGCTTCTATTGACAATTTAATTAGTATCTGTTTTTGCCGCTTTGTTGTTTCTTGTTGTAAAAGAATCACTGCATTAAAGATAAATCAATTTCTCCGTAAAAAAAGCCCATACCATGACAACCGATTTCCACACAACTTTTCAATTACCGGTGCCACTTTCAGACTTCCTCTTATGTACTCATTTCTTATTCTATCCATTCTTGTAACACCACACATCCCTCTTCATCTCAGCTGCATGAAATTGCCTTTCATTCATCCCTTTTGTGGCCGAACATTCTGATCCATACAAGACAGCAGGTCTAATCATGGTTTTATATATCTTCCCCTTAAGTTTAAGGGGAGTGCGGGAGTCGCAGATTGTCCCGGTGACCTGCCGCCATTTCATCCATCTAATGTTAATTATGTGCTTAACCGTCCGATCTACTTCGCCATCGCTTTGCACGAGTGAACTGAGATACCGAAAGTCGGAGCAGACTGGGAGAAGTGCGCCATCAAGTGCTGTGGCTCCAGAACTGGAGAGACCGCCGAAATCGCAGAACATATATTCCGTTTTGGTTCTGCTGATTTTCAAGCCAACATTCTCCAGCTTCTGTTGCCATTTCTCCAATCTGCTCTAGATCTCAGGTACATCTTCACCGACGAGAACAATGTCATCGGCAAACAACATGCACCAGGGTGCCTCCTCCTGGATGTCCGACGTAAGAGCGTCCATAATCAACAGGAAGAGGTAAGGACTTAAAGCCGATCCCCGGTGCAAGCCTACAGCCACACTGAACTCGTCGGTATAGCCAACAGCCGACCGGACGTAGGTACGAGATTGACTATACATAGCACGAATTAACTCTACATACTTCCCGAGCATACCTTTCTCTTTCAAGGCCCACCACAGCACATCACGAGGTACCCTATCATACGCTTTCTCCAGATCGATGAACACCATGTGCAAGTTCTTATGTGCACGTCTGTACTTCTCGCACAATTGGCGGAGTGCAAAATTGGCGTCCATTGTTCCTCGACCTGGCATAAACCCAAACTGGTTTGGGGTAATCTCACTCTCCTCTCGCAATCTTTTCTCTATTACTTTCTCCCATACCTTCATACTATGTGACATGAGCTTTATCCCTCAATAGTTATTGCAGTCCTGTACATCACCTTTATTCTTGAAGATGGGCACTAGTGAACTATGTCACCATTCTTGTGGGATCCCTCCTTCATGCAACAACTTATTGAAGAATAAAGTCAGTCACATATGTACATCCATGTTCTTTTAAACACTTCCATACTTTTACTGGTATATCATCTGGGCCCATAGCCTTCCCATTTTTCATACATTGAACTACCTTTCTTACTTCATCCATGCTAATTTCCCTCACTAAACCCATATTTACATGTACCATTTTAATTCATTATTAAATACATTATCTAAGTTGTCCTGAGATAAAAAAGGTCAGGGTGCTTAAGTCATCATCTGCCTAGCCTTGTCTCAACTATGTTGGGGTCGGCTTCCAGTCTAACCGAAGTCTTTCAGGGCGCTTAAGTGTTAAAAAGAAAAAATTGTATTAGATCGTAGTTTCCTGGACACAGACGAAGGTGGTCACCAAGTTCAGCAGCCAACGCCATGCGGGATTCAAAGTACTGGAATACTCTGCAGCTAGGTTAAAGTATGCAACAACTTGTGACTCGCAAAGCCGTAGACGATCCGGTATCCGGGAAAAAGGCTAATCGCCCTTTTTGACTGGCTCTACACCTACGCTCTACAAATAAAATAAGGTGTCAGACTAGAGAAAAAGGAGAAACGTTCGCAGAGGGAGAAGGCCAGAAATTAGACGAAAATACATACCAGGTTTGAACAATTCTCTTACTGCAACTGGTGTAGCGATAGTGTGGTCAGCTTATGATGCGAAGCTCGACATCAAGACTTTAACCATTGCACGCTGGCAGGAATCGGTGCATGCATGTATAGTATCAGTAATTTGAGAATAGATTATCAGGAATATTCAAATTAATTCAGGTGAAACCAGAGGGGCAATTCTCGTAATTTTAAGAACGTTCACAGTCTGATCTCAGTCTCAATCTGTCAAAAAAACCTCTAATTTCCCTACATTTTGACAAGTTTTTGACATTTGTTTGTCGCTGAGATGAGACTGCGACTAGATTTTGAACGTTTTAAATTACGAGAATTGACCTTCAGGTCAACAACCAAAAATAAGAATTCCGCTTGAAAAAAACATTAAAAACCAGTCATTATTTGGAAAAAAAAGGTTTTAACCTAAGAGGTGAGGTTTTAATCGCAGAGGTAACGCTGCAGTATGTTATGTTTGCTTTACATTTGATTTTGTTTCATACATACACATCTCAGTCTTTTCTACTTCAAGATAGCAGATACCGTCCCCTAATAAATAAAAAACAAAATAGCTAGCTAAACAAGTCACCATAGTACTTATTTCCGACGTTATTAAAATAACAGACAAAGACATTATACAATCACCTTTACCAGGAGCTCATATACAAGAGTCGGTATTTTACTGTGATTACGGCAATAGTGGAGGGTCGAAATCTGCGGGAGTAAATTGTGCGTTGTCGTTAATAATGAAGGTCTCATAATATCTGTCGGAAGTGGCGCTAAGGGCTGCTACCTCCCTTTTGTTCAGGACACCGAGCCACTTTATTTGCCCACTTGTCTATCTGTTTATGATTTGGGTCGCCGAAATACGACAGTTTTGGTGAAGTATTATTAAATATATAATTAATTTCGTGACTGCTTCTGAATTGTCTCTCAGTTGATGATTGCATTAGTTAGTTCTACTTAGTGTTAATAGGCTTAAACGTCGAATCCTATAGGAATCTACAACATAAGTTTTGATGACTTTGTCATTGGATAATCTTCTTTTCATTAAAATATCCGTTTTGCTTCAACTAACCAGTTTCAGAGGCCCAAACAATATTAATCTAAGAAATAAATATTCAAAGCGTGTTTAAGGCTATTTAATTACATGAGGCCGTAAGAAATGTTCAGGATATCGTCTGGGGAGCGCTTACAATGACGGCCGGTAAACAGGCGTGTTAAACTAAATTGTACTCTCGCGGCGCTCATCAACCTCCCTCGAAATTGGAAATAGGTTCGGGGAAACTGGCCCCGCTGTTAGGCAGTTTGTGTAACTACAAAATGAAAATTGTTATCATATTAAGAAATATTTTCGCTTCAGTTCTGGTTCACACTTTCCATTTAATCTACAACTAAAATTAAATGGGGACTGTAGTTTCAAACTGAATTTCATCACATTGTTATCAGCATGTTTTAGTTGGAAATTATCTTTCTAATTGGAAAAAAACTTTTTTTGGTTCTTCAAATTTTCTAATTACTCACTGGTTGCCATCTTTTCTATTGGAATTTAACCTTTTACTTTCAAAAACTTCTCAAAACTCAGTCCGTTACATCCTTAACTCTTTATTATTTCTCCTTTTATACCGAAAATGTCGCCGAAACTTTGTTGAAGTTGTGTTAAAAATGGCGTCCGTGCCACCTGGTGACCTGGCTTCCGTAAGTCTGTTTAATTATAATTAAAGTTATTAAGACTATTACTAACTTTGCTGAAGTTTTGTAACCAGTTAACGTAATTTGTCAAGTAACTCCCTTCATTAGATGTTACTAACTAAATGATATTTTGACTGATGACAGATTGGGCAATGAATATCCATGAACGTTGGTACAGATCGTGCTAATTAGGCTAATGACTAATTACATAATCGTGTTGGCAGTATCTATGCCTATAAAATCTGTAACACGAAATTAGCAGTGATCCCTGCTAGCAATCTTTCCAACTGGCCAAATAGCAAAGCTTTTCGCCTCGGCATGAGCTAGCCTCGCATATCTCTGGCCAACGTGAGAGACAAATTAGAGGTCAACATTCTGAATGTGTTGGAAAAATGTGTACTCGTAAATCAATAAATAAATTGGTTAGGAATTTAGGCTTGAACTAAACTTTCATGTCATTTTACAAGAAAAGTTAGAATTTAGTTAATGCGTTCAAAACAGATAGAAAGTATTTATATTGTTTGAATATTGTAGGACTAACTACATTCGCGTAATAAAAGGATGCTTCTTCGTAGGTAGGATATTAATAAACCACATGTTGCCATTTTTCTGTTTCCGCTTAGATAACAAATAGACTAAAATAGTGAATACAAAATTTTCTTATCAAAGGCTTTCCTGTTTCTGGTTACATTTTCCAAGGGTATTTTAATTTTTTGCGCTGAATGTTTGTTGAAACAGTCTGACTTGTAAAAGGTTCATCTATTCACAAAATGAAAGAAAGGCAACGAATTTCTCTTTGGTTTATATTCTCGCTGATATTTTATGAAATGAAAACAATCGAAAAAGTTGGCCGAAATGGTGCTGAGACCGGAATAGCAAATAAAACAAATGTATTAGAAGAAATTCAAAGAGATTGGTTACTTGCTACCAACCTAGCACCTGATTGTACATTTTAGGCACTAAGGGCCGATTTTTTGATCCGGAGTTAAACTCAACCAATTGTTACACATAGTAACTAATGGTTATTTTTTTGCAAAATGTGTTTTTTTGATAAATTTTTAGTTTATTTAATGCTTATTTTTTAACCTGATAGTTAGTTATTTGACCATTAACAATGATGTTATATCATTAGATGAACTAAAAATTGATCAAAAAACACATTTCGCAAAAATTTTACCATTAGTTACGATTTTTAACAATTGGTTGAGTTTAACAAATCGGCCCTTAGCTAGCCGAGCTGTCATTAAAAATGAAAATAAAATCAATTATATTATAGATATATGTAGTTGGAAATCAATAGATTATGCCAAAATAACAATTACTTGCGATACTTATTACAATCCTGTAATATGTTACGTTCATGGTTTAATTATGTTACCTCTGAATAATAGCAACTGTGTTTAGTAAGAGTTAGCCGCGATTTCTGATACGTGTACCTACTTGCTAATAGTAATCCCCTGTCCCTTACTATTAGCTTTACTGGAATGATCCTCGGTCGATAGTTATCTTGTTGTCACAACAACCATATCAGGTCGTTATCCCGTTCAGACAGGACTACCCGTTTAATTATTAGACGTTTGGGGAGTTTAGCAACACCTCGTACAAGTACCGGATCCTGTAGTAAGTACCTACTTTAATACCCGTTTAATCATAAGACGATTGAGAAGTTTAGCAACACCTCGTACAAGGACCGGATCCTGTAGTAAGTACCTACTTTAATACCCGTTTAATCATAAGACGATTGAGAAGTTTAGCAACACCTCGTACAAGGACCGGACCCTGTAGTAAGTACCTACTTTAATACCCGTTTAATCATAAGACGATTGAGAAGTTTAGCAACACCTCGTACAAGGACCGGATCCTGTAGTAAGTACCTACTTTAATACCCGTTTAATCATAAGACGATTGAGAAGTTTAGCAACACCTCGTACAAGGACCGGACCCTGTAGTAAGTTCCTACTTTAATACCCGTTTAATTATTAGACGTTTTGGGAGTTTAGCAACACCTCGTACAAGGACCGGATCCTGTAGTAAGTTCCTACTTTAATACCCGTTTAATTATTAGACGTTTGGGGAGTTTAGCAACACCTCGTACAGGGACCGGATCCTGTAGTAAGTACCTACTTTATTAATGAGTTACAAACTTGGAAACTTTGAACTTACAACCCTTGAGACTTATGATCCCTTGGTATGGAGCTGCCATCCGTGCGGGTTTCCCCGGATTTCTCCTAGTTTGGAGGGCGTCCGGGGAGCGCCCGGGTTTCTTAAATAGTGTCCAACCCGGACACTTTCTTTGTTAGGGGAAATCCGACTTTGAATGATTTGCAATAAATTAAAGCATACATCATAGTTAAAAATTCGCCACGCCGCAATACATAGTCTTAACATAAATATTGTCACGAAGAAAAAAAGTTTTTTTTGTATATTTATTACTTTTACAGTGTGTTACTTTAATAGATAAATATAGAACAATTTAAAACATAAAAAGCTTATTCGAAGTGGTCTCCATTGGCTGCAATACAGTCCCTTAAACGTTGAGGCCAGTTATCAATAGAAGCACGCACTCTTTCCATGGGAAAATTCTTCACTGCCAATCGTATGGATTGTTTTAGGGACTCCAAATTTTCATGCCGTTTAGAGCAAGCCGTACTCTCTAAAACTGACCATAAATGATAATCCAGCGGATTAAGATCGGGACTAGACGACGGCTAGTCTTCAGCTCTGATGAAGTCCGAAACGTTCACTTTCGACCAAGACTGCGTGGACCGAGCTTTATGACCCGGCACCGAGTCTTGTTGGAAGAACCATACTTGGTTATTGAACATGGTGTTGTTAAGGGGCTTAACTACCTTCTCAAGAATGGTATCTTGATACACTTGTGCCGATGTTTTGATACCTTTTTCACAAAAATATGGCTCAGTCACTCCTTCATAGCTAACACCCCACCAAACCATCACTGAAGTCGGATAATGCCCACGTTGCACTCTGTCGACTGATTGGGAAGCTTCCTTAGAGCTTTGAGCATAAATACGGTCATTTTGTTTGTTAAAATGTTGCTCAATTGTAAAGATTTTCTCATCCGTAAACAAAATTTTTCTGTGACCTCCCTTTACATACCGCTTCAGTAGATGTTTCGATTTCACCACCCTATTCTTTTTTAAATGATCAGTTAAAAAATGACCAGTGCGTCTCTTATAGGCTGCAAGTCCTAAGTCATCTTTTAAAATACGCGAGATGGTTCTGGATGCTATCTTCATCTCCCGAGATAAAATCTTTTGCTTTCGGACAGGATTTCTTCGAATTCTTTCTCTTACTGCTTTGACCACCTTTTTCGTACGAACACTACGTGGACGGCCAGATCTTTTTCTGTCACAAACAGAGGAGGTCTCATTGTACCTATTAATAGCCCGGTACACAAACATTTGACTAATATCAAGCGTATGGAGAGTTTTAAAAATTGCATTTGGCTCCATACCAACTTTGTGTAATGCAATCACAGCGATTCGGTTCTCTTTATCACCCCACTCCATTTTAATATCGCAAAATATTGTACAATGTATTGGCGTCAAAATTAGAAAACACAATGAACAATCGTATAAAAATGACAGATTCCAATTTCAAATGTAATATCTTTCTTATTTTTAATTGTAACGGTATTTATGGCCAGGTTGTGTATAGCCGTGCGCTCGTGACAATTCGTAATGTGCTTATTGATTTACATTTTTTTTTTTAAATTTTCATTGATGCCAAAAAGAAGACCGTCCCTAATTATTTTTTTTTCCAGAATACCTCTCACTGAGAAGTGTGTATAATTGTTAGTAATTTAAGGGTTTAATTTGTATTCTTGAGGTTTAATTTGACTTTTATAAATAAGAAAAAATAATATGATACTTAACGATGTTTATATTTTATACTAATTTAATATTTTCGGGTGATTCCGGGATATTTTTTATTCCACCTAAATTTCCGGGGCTTTTGAAGTTTTTATCCGGGGTCCGAAATGAGGTGATGGCAGCCCTACCTTGGTAGAAACTGAAATTCTTGCAACATATTCCAAAAGTACATAAAAAACTTCCTTTTTGCGTCTGAAGTCGGACACCAGATGTGCAAACATCATGAAATAGCTCGGGCTCTTTAACGTTAAGCGCCCTATTCATCTTCACCAAAAGTTTCTCCAGCAAAAAATACAACAGCCATTGAGCTCGGCCCGGGGAGGCTACTTTTTGCCCTATTATAATGACGTAAATTAGGCACACGCTGGCACTTTTGCCTGTTATTTTCTTCTTCATATAATTTAGAATCATGAAGCTAATTCGAACTAATGTTAGTTTCACCACTCATTGTTGTAAGCTCCTTGTAGTTGGATTGTTCTGTGAATATTAATCCGTGGAATGCTTACAGATGAAATAATTAATTTGCGCGCTCTGCTAATAGACGCTAGAGAACTGACTTGTCTATTGATAAATGGTTGTTCAAAGTTTGGTCATGTGTACCTATTAGAGAGTTAGTCAAGTACTCTTCTACTTTGTTCGAGTGATCAGCGAATATCAATTTCTAGAGATAAAAATAAACGATTTTTTGCGACTCCTTTAGAGCTTTTAGTGTGACTTTCCAATACCATTCCAAAATGATAAACCGAATGGGGCTGCGCTGAAGAGCACTTATGCGACTCCATTCAGCGTAGAGAGTCTTTTTAATATGACGCGGAATAAATAAAAGCTGCGATAAAAAACAACAATGTAGTTCTGAACAAACTTGCCCCTTGGTTATTTTCGTAATTTAATTTTGAGTCTCGTTTGTTTCCTATTCAGCATATTTTAATGTTCATGAAGTTTGCTCGGTCGAGCTCAGTATTCAATGAACAACACAACAATTAAGAAGCTTACTGTTGTGATGGTCAGTGAAAATATACTGGACTTACAAAGTTATGCGACGTAGCTCTTAACGAACTTGTGTTTCATAAAAATAAATCATTACTAAATTACATGAAGTATTGAAGGTCTTGATGTTGCCGCGATACTGTAAATAGGAAGTCGGACGCCTATAAACATGCGCTTTAAAGTAAATTAGTTTTCAGTCGCCGTACGTGGGGACACTCGTAGGGAATACGTAATGCAATATTCTTATTCATGAGATATTTATCGGGCCGGCCGGCTGTTTCCCGCCTCCGTCGGGGCCGCTCCTACACGATGCCGTTGACGTCCACGTTGCGACGACAACTAACATCTAAATTGATTAAAACGAATAGAAAGGTACGATGGTACGATGCGATTGGAACTTGGCTATTTTAGAAGGATGAAAAAAAGGCATAGTGGCACAAAAGAGAATTGCCGCATACAGGGCTGGAAGAAGAAAGCTGCCAATTTTATCCACATTGACGTTAAAATAGCGTAACTGTTACAAGGCAGGGCAAACAAGATGGTATTCTCCAATAACCAGAAAACACGATGTTGATGTTTCTTTATTTCTGACACCCGTTGCAAAATATAACTTCGACGCCGGTAAAAGATACAACGATAACAGGAAACAGTAACAGAAGGTATGTTCAGTTTAGCTGTCAGTTGACATTTTGGTTGAAAGCGTTTCGACTTAATAGCCCGTGATCTTGTTTATCTACGTAATGGCGCCCGTACATGCATTTTTACTTTGTGTACCGTTCAGGGAATTTATTATTTATTCCTGTTTGTATATTGGGAGGTTGGGATAAACTAGTATTTTTGTATAATATTGCGCGGAATTTAAAAAAGTTCCAAAATTACCTTAATAGGCAAGTGTGTCACCCCTCAATATGACGTCACGCATTCGTTTAAAAGTACTAGGCTGCCATAAGGGGCAAAGTGATGTTAAACTAATAGGGCGGAGCTACTTTTTGCCCACAGGGGGGATTGATGGTTCGGTAGTAATAAATATTACATCGTGTTTTTAGAATGGCCGGCAGTTATTTACAAGGGAAAGCGAACTGTAGTAAAACAAAAATAAATATGATCTTATTTGGGTAAACAGGAATATGTCAGTTACGCACGTCTCGTCACGTCTCGACAACATGAAAATTTAGTTATGATGAATATAAAAACATTAACATTTTTATTTTAGAGAATTCTCTACAAACAAACCTTCAGTGCTACCCTTCACAATTTTGGTCAAATTACTCTAAACCGTGGGAACTTGCTACCTACAGCAGAGCTGACATCAAAGTCGTTTACTAAACGACGGAACTCATTGACCTGGCGTTAACGGGCGCAGTTGAAGGGTTACCGGGCTGCCCTTCACCTTAATCATCCCCATAACGACTCGGAATAAATTGTTATAGGCAGAGGCACTTGTTTTTATGTCTTTAATCACTTTTGCATACATGGCGAAGTAATTGAGACACGAATCGAGTGAAATCGACTTACGATGGTGTTGTATATATTTTGTCAGCGTGGGGTGTGTTTTCTTGTTCCACTCGGAAAAGCTCTTAAAAACTTCCATGGGTTTAATAGTTATTAAATTAATATTAAGCTGTTATTATATCTTTTTTTAGTGTTATGCACGCTCAACTCTGTGTTCTGTTCTTGAGTGAAATGAAAACGTTTCTGCACTGTCCAATAATTACACACAAACGATTTAACAAAGAATCCTTTAAAACAAATCGCTTTGAAAGTTCATAGCACTCGTTTGTATGCACACAACTTATTATAATAGTCGGCAAGGAAATGTTTAACGAGCCCCGGCGTCCTCTGACGTTGACATCGGGGATAAATCTGCACCCCACGCTCCATTCAAGCGACTACCCGCCCCTAACCGCAGGGGTTAGTGCAGCATCCAGCATCCCTTGTTGCGAACTGCCATCCTCCGCGTTCTATGTCAACCTGGTACTTTTATTGCATATTCATGGCCCTTTTAAGTTTTCGCAAACATTTTGTGAGTGGCGGCGCTAGAGATCAAGAGTTCTTTTAATATCTCGGATGTGAAGGTAGCTTTATTTACATTGTGTATGAATATGGAAGCTGTTAGTTTTGTATGTATGTATTTTATTGTATTCGTATGTGTATGTTATTCTTAACACCTACTTAATGTAAAGTGAGCTCTGTTAACTTTGAAGAAACTGTCGATAATTTTCGCAAGGTTTAGGAAATTCTCTAAATATCTAATTAGCAAAAGTATTATGTAATTGTCTGTTAATAATAGTGATATAAGTACCTAAACAAATGAATAAAAAGTGTAAAATGTCACTCGAACGTAAGATAAATATTGCAGTGCTCGCCATACCACAAATCGAATCAATTGTATACGTCGATCGTAAATAAGTAAAAAAGTAATCATTTTTTTACAAGCTAAAAGGTCTATTTAACCATCTGATTCTGCCTAGTTCGGAGCACCAATCTCATTATTGTTTTAAAATGCGTCGTTCAAAGGGTCTAGACACTAGACCCTTTTATTTTTTAGCACTCTAAACTCTAGTCCTAAAAAATAAAAGGTCAGATAACATAAAACCTCTTTCGTACAACTGCGCGCCTAATGTCCATGTGAATCGATAATGCTTTAGGATAATCCCGAGGGAACTCATTCTCGCCCTATAGAGAAAAACAGCCGGGAATGCCGGGATATTTATTGTACCTTTGGTTGTCTGTGCGCCTAGTAAAAGTGATCACCCATTAAATAACCCTTTGCGGTCCTACGGGAAGTAATGGTCCTAATCGTTGTAATTTTTTTATTTGATTTAATTTAACACCAACACTTTTTGAAACTGACATCGTCATCATGTGTCACTTCAGACTGGCAATCATGCGTGAATGCGTGATTCATTATTGTAGGCCCCGGTACCGTTATTTATTTCTGTGAATTCTAAATAGCAACATCTAATCCCCGTACCAGGGTTCCATAACGCAACAGTATGTTAACATAAACTCCTGCGTTTAGAACTTTTGACTGATGTATAAAAAGGGGCTTTGAAAAGCATACGGCCTAAAACTGGTTCCTTTTCATCCCATTGGTAGTTTGTAGGGTAAACGATGTGTCCGATTTTTTGCCCATGTTAAACCATTGCAGGTCATATTTATTCATGGTGCTAGGAAAAATGCTATCCCTCAATGTATTAGATACCTTTTGTCATTGCGACGGTTGTCGAATCTTTTAAAAAGATCTTAGAATTTTACTTGTTTTTCTATCGCAGGATATTATTTTGTTGCAAAATAATGGTCGCGTTCTATTGGCACAAACCTTTTTCTTCGAAATCCCTAAGGAAGTCCAACGGCTAAATCCGGCGGAGGCCAGTTAAACGTGGAATTTCCGGTAATTGAGACTCGTTCACCGAAAACGGTTCTCGAAATCTCGCATTGTTTAGGCTTCCGATATAATCCACTGGCAATTCTATTGAGGCTTTTACGACAATCGCGTTATACCTTGGTTTCGTAAAGTACGACGTCACCGTACGTCATCATGTCGGGACGTTTATTTGTTTATGCGGCCGTTTCGCGAACTGACGCAAAAAGGTTTGCGTCCCATTCGGATCGTAACAGTATATAGTTGCCTGGTCCAATTCACCAAGTTATTTTGTACGCCTGTTTTACAGATGTGCAACGTTATAAAAAAAGTTGGTACATAGACGTAATAACAAAATACATAGTTATTGTTTTTTTTTCAACAGCTCAGCTGGTTTTATTAGAGATCAATTATTTAAAAAAAAGTACTAAGTAGGTATGCGTTTCCCCACTGATTTAGGTAGGTACAGATTTTCTTACTCGCTTTTCTCTTCAGATTCTTAGGTAAACGTAACACAGCTTCAGCAGTGTAACTTGTACCGTGTCTGAAGTCTGTCTCGTACAATTTATCACAGGGCAGTTCTGCGTGAGATTTTACGGCCACTTTGTCTCCCGTAACTAATGCCGTGTGCGCACGCCTTTTTGAGCTCTCGTGTTTACCATACATTTAGCTTATTTGACAGCTTTTACGGTCCCGCATTTATTATTTAGCAGCTGTGCACGTGACTACGCTAGCCTGGAAATATCTCACTTGTTCGAGGTGAAAGTATCCGTTGCACTTATCCAGGACGTTTAATATCGTTTGACTTGGTGCTTATGTGTATCAATAATAAAATATGCAGGCTTTGCAGTCGCAATATATAAAGTAGGTAGGTGCATAAAACGAATTTGTGTGAGGTGAGGTGTAAATGTAATTTAAATTAATAAATCAGCTAAGTCTATTACAGCGAATCAAGTATTTACATTAAACTGATAATGAAATCCCAATACACCTCGTTTCAGAAGCTAATTGCAATATCGTGGGTACTGCAATCGGGACTAATAAATCCCTAATAATTATTAAAAGCTTCTCTCTCATTTAGAAATGTAAAGGAAAAATAAACGTGCATAGGCGTCGGCAGCGATACGTGATGTCATCGCATTTTAATACAGCCGTCCGGAATATTTCCCTACGGGCGCGCTCCGAGCGCCGCGAGGAGACGTCCACTCCGCGTAATTACACCGTAGCGAATGTTAATGCGAGTGTTCGAGTTACCTTACCTACAGCTTTATGCTCTGACTTTCTACCCGACTACCCGCCCGCACGGAAACCCACGAATATTTTCCCTCCAGTGAACTCATGCGGACACGGGTTAGGTAACTGTTTTCGCAAACTAACCGCTTAGTGACGTCACATTAGGAAAACTGAGGAACATTTTTGTTTATACGCATAAACAAAAATGTTCCTCCTCTGAGCTAGAAATGTTCAGTGAATTGCGTTTCAGTTTCATTTGAACTTGTTACATACTATTTCACACTACAAAGGCTACGGATGAAACTTAATTTCAGAATTAAATTAAGACGTCAGCAACACTGTTAAGCAACTTATACGCATAAACAAAAATGTTCCTCCTCTGAGCTAGAAATGTTCAGTGAATTGCGTTTCAGTTTCATTTGAACTTGTTACATACTATTTCACACTACAAAGGCTACGGATGAAACTTAATTTCAGAATTAAATTAAGACGTCAGCAACACTGTTAAGCAACTTTCTCTAAATCGGTTTTAGAAGTGTTACATCTAAAAGCAAAGCGGATCGTATCTAAACATAATAAGCTTAGGAGCATCCCAAACGAACCCTCGTCGTGCCTACCTGCGTGACAGGCTCGCCGTGACAGTCCCAACAGATACTAATGAAATAACAAGCGACGAGTGCCAGCGTTATTATTAGACGCCATAACCGGATCTGTCCGGATATAGGGTTGCTGGCAATAATAACCGGCGGGCAAGCAATCAAATTACCGGGCCTGCCGCCACCGCCGCCGTGCCGACCGGCGACCGGCAATAATCACGTTTATAAGTGACAGTCGCCGCTCGTTACCGGACCATGCGATTACACCGCCGGTAGCACAGATCGCACACTTTTTATCGACGTCATATTTTTCAGCGTCAGCACTTTAGGGTTAAGTGGAGCGCTTTCTCCGGTGGAAAGTTCAGAGATTTGTCGGATGATTTCCTCGAGGGAGTTTATGATATGCCATTCTGCAGGATCAAGACTTTTATTATATTAATCCGCGTACCTAAGGTTCAATCTCTATAAGGTTTTTTTCATTTAGCTTACGCGGTTTCCTGCGATTGACGTCTTGTCAACATTTGCTAAGGCGCTTATAGCAATGTAAGTCGTCACTTAGGAAAAAAACACATTTCTATTTACTTTAAGTGGAGCACGAAAAGAAAAGTTTATGTCGACATCCAAATAATTATTTAGCTAGGTATAACTATAATGTTGTGTTCCCTTCCAAGAGCGAAGTGATTTAGAATCTTCCGTCCAAATTCGTGTGGTTTCAGAATTTGAATGAAATTACATGAAAACTAATTCAGTGTAGCTTGAACATTAAAATAACATGATTAATGTCTGCATTTGGAATGTTCCACTGAAATTAATTGTGATTTTAAACCACGTGAATTTTGCTGAACGAAAATTAATGTTCAGTGCGGTTGGATAGCGTGTTATTTTTAAAAACAACACTTTAAAATAATGTTTTCAACTATCTCCTTACCTTTGATACTGTATTTTCACAGTTAATAATTTGAATGATACTGAAACTACATGGTACGAGAGTCACTTCCTAAGTAACATGAGGTTCTCTAGTAATGTACCTACCTATGTGAATAATGCAAGCTATCAGGTACCTACTAGTGTTCATTCGAGTGTGTTCGGCGTATGGGCAAATTGGGTAATAACGGCCATTGAGTCGAGATTGCTTACATAGCTGAATATTTCATTCTAATCCGATAATTTACGGATAGATTAACGGTTTTCTACGTGATCTATAGTCCTTCTGAAATAATGCCTTGATAGGACTTATAATAGCGGCGCTCAACCGGGAGCCCCTATGCAACAACACTCTTTGATCAAGAGTGACAAGTCGCAACCCCATGGTAAAATAAAACCTTCTCTATTTTATGTTCGCCTAGTACCGCAACACCATAGGGGTGAAACGCCATTGTTAACGGCGTTGCTGTAGGGCGCTGTACACCATAGCAAATACCATGAAGTAAGCTAACGGTAGAGCGGGATAGTGATATTCATCGTAAACCCGTTCGCCCCGCCCTATGCAAGGTGCTACTTTATTCATTCTAGGTGTATTGAATGGACAGAGACAGATACAATTTATAAGTACGTAGAAAGTGTTTTCTAACATGCTTGGAAAATCGAGCATTATTTTGGCAGCCTTCTTCACGATAAATCTAAAATACTGTAACAGTCAAATAAATGCGAGCAGGTGGCCGGCAATGTTAGTATGAAAATCCATGTCTGTCGTGTTTAGTGGTCGAATAAATATTACTATGAACTCATAATATGTATATGTATGTCGTCTAATTCAAAAATGGAACGAACTTTTTAAATATTTTACAAAAGCCCATACAACTTTGCCCAAACATGTACTTCGAGGTACACTTGCAGCATCGTACGGAAGGCATTCAAAAATAATTGTTTTTATTCTTACATAATAAATTATTTTTATTATTTTAATAACCTGTAACTTAATTAAAACACGTGGAAACTTTGCATGTACAATTGCGTTACATTTGGTTGACACTCAGATTGACATTATTTCGTAAATGTCATTACGTTCGTTTCTGCCTTTCGGGGTACGAGTTATTATTAAATTCAGATTGAATTATTTATAAATATTCAAACCAAACAACAGACGCTGAAGCCGACAGCAGACAGCTTTCAACTTGACAGTTTTTTTTGTTAATAAGTAAGGTAGTTGTGCTTGTGCTGATAATAGCGTGTCAAAATGGCGTGCTCTTTATTATTATTATTGTTTAAAAGTTCTTACTTAGTACTTCGTTTGGGCAGAATTTGGTGACATTTTGGAGATTTGGCTTGCAAATAGAGCTGTTATAAGATTTTATAATTAATTAACTTAGTTTGGATTTCCTTGCATTATTTTAGAAAAGTCTTTACTTTTCTAAAATAATGTAAAATAATCAATAATCTTTTGTAAAAGTACTATGCAGCCAAGGCCTATAGTACTTTTACTATACAGGCCTTGGCCGCAACGAGGACCCATCAATGCCCCTCTTGCAGGCCGCGGCAGTAACTATAACTAACTGTACTATATTTTGTTAATAAATTTATCAAAATACAATGATTAAAGATAAAATAGAGCGAGCAATGTGAAAAATTCGGAAACCCATAGAAACTAGAGCTTGTTAGTCGACTATATTTTTCATGTTCTTTGCTTACGCCATTGTGAGGAACACAAAAGGCCCGGGCACCAGGCTAGCAGAAGCTATACAGCGATTGACCGATCGCGCAAATTGAATGTCCGTCGAACACGACGGGGACAACACCCCATTGTGCCGAGCTTTTCAAGATACAGCCAATATTTCACTCGGTCACAAAATGATCTATCGATAGAAAAAATGGGTGAAACCAAAAGACACGTACAATGTCCTTTCACGAGCACTCAGCCGTGCTTTAATAGGTCAAGTAGAAGTAATTTTATTACTTTGTAAGTACATATCTATTAAATAAAAGTTATACCCACCGTTCTGGTAAGGAATCTTTATTTAGAGAATTAATTCAATGCCATTAATAATAATTTGATGTTAAGCTTTTTGAGAAAAGAAGTATTTCTTTCATACCAACTTTATGTAAAATTTTGATGAGTAAAAAAATCATTGGCTCTTTCACCCCTAAAAATAGCTTGCCCCGTAAAAGCTCGAACACAAGCTTTTTACCAGTTCGGAGTGCAGATTTCCATGGCCATGTAGCCCCCGGGCATGCACCCTGCAAAACTCATCGGCCTGGTAAACCCGAGCGGCAAAGCCGATTAACGCGACGTAAAATCCGAAAAAAATTTTTAGTATCCCTACCTCTACGGGAAATGACTCGTTTCTTGTGTCATGATAAATAACGTGTGAGGAATTCGACTATCAGCACCAATTCCAACAACGTTATTTAGCGATGAACCCTATGATCACGAGAAATGTGCTTTGACTGTTTATGAATAATGTTTCTTTTTGTTCGCAGCTCGTGGGGGGCGAGTTCGACATGGAGTTGAATTTCGTGATACAGGACGCGCAGAATATTCAACACATGTTAGAACTCTTAGACCACTGTCCACCCAGCTTACAGGTAAATATTTTATTATAATCCTTTATTTCATTATATACATACGAGTATAAGTAATGTTTTATTATAATACCTAATATAATAATAAATTATAATTATTATTTACATCAGAAAATAGTACCCAGTAAAGATGCTCCTAAAGATGACGGATGGCATTTTGTCAGTAAGTTCTTAATCTGCTATCACTCAAGCGAGCGCCATTTTAAGAGGGCGAGGTTAAAATTGAACGTCCTTTAAATACTAGGGCAGCATACAGAAAGCAGTTCTGTAACCTGAGAGCGTGTACAAAGGACAACAGTTTTTATAACACGCCTTATTCTAAAGTCTGAAAGAGACAGAGGATTGAATTCATTTTTTGTAGAATTTTTTGTTGAAACGAAGATCCTTCCTTTGCGTTTCTTTTTTTTATAAGAATTCCATTAGAGATGCCTCCTTTAACACATGTCGTCTTGGTATGAATTTAGATCAAGTTTAACCCTTTAGGTACCTACTTGTTTAGCATCTTGTGAGTTTTTTTTTAATCTTTTTAATAAGGGCCTGGGCGAAGTAAGTAGGACTAGATTCCACCTAACAATATAATATTATCGCTATATCTGCTTCGGTTTTTTTTTAATATACCAAAGAAAGTACGTGTATGAAAACTTAAATATTCAAAGTTTTATCTGAAGAAAGGATTAATGTAAGTAGCCCATCCTACCTGTAATAAGCTTCTTATTAGAGGTAGGATGGGTACGATAGAAGATAGCAACGCGGCAAAGGGAGCGCAATCCGTGACTCATCGTCCCCTCGGCGCATCTTAACGGGGTTCAATCTCCGCGCTGGCTATGCGATCTTGGTAACGCGGGCGATCTTATTGAAAGGGGTAACTTTTAGATAACCAACCGTTTGAGCTAAAAAAATATGTTAAATTAATGACGTTCCCAAAGAAGGTCTGTGTTTGTTAAACCCATGTCACATTTATAACCTAACTACGTCCGTCGTATTTAGGTCCCTTAAAAATGTAACTAACAAGGGATCTGGGTAGAACAAAAAAACAATTTTCTGGGGTATTTCAATATATTTTCTCCAATAAATTATCCTTTTAGAGATCTCAAGGAAAACACTGTCTGACACAGCACTCACACTTGACAGCTGAAAGCATGTTGTGTAGAGAGAAAGAAAATGTTATTTTTACAAAACTGTGAAATATTCATCCATTCATTTGCAGTTTCAATTATAAACTTTTAAGATTTTTATTTTTTTATCTTCTCAATTCCTCCAGTCCAGACACGCCAGAATCGAAGTCCTTTTCTGCACCCTGTCTCGAACTTTTGTATCCCAAATGTCTGTGTTAGTATTTGGGATACACTAGCTTTGACTACTAAGGGCGAATATCAGTAATGAAACTGAACGCGATCACCACTCATAAACCGTGTTCAAGAGCTGTCAGAGTGAATTTCATATATCAGAGTGAATTTTATATATATAAAGAGTCTTTCAGTAAGCGCTTCCTACCTTTAAATTTAAATAAAACAAAGTGTGTTTGAAAGGCCTATCGATGCTATTATGTAATGGAATATGACATCGTTCAAATGTCTGCTGCGGCTCCGCTGGGTGGCGCGCATCCGAAATGTCCAATTTTCTGTGACTCTACTCTGGGTTATGTTGGCTTTGAAGGCCGCTGTGGTTTGTGGCTTATTCGCATAGACCTGCGACTTAAGAAAACCCCACAAGATAAAGTCTAACGGGGTCAAATCGCACGATCTCGGTGGCCAGTTCACATCACCTCCACGTGAGACGATCATGCTCTCAAATCGCTCATACAGAATGTCCAATGTGGCATTAGCTGTGTGGCACGTAACGCCGTCCTGTTGAAACCACATGTCGTTGGTGTCCAATTCAATCCAAAAATACGTTGGAAATTATGCCTTTTGTTGCGGACTTAATGCCTTAGGCATTCTCTACCAGTCAAGCAAGGGTGTTGAAGAGATATAATAAATATATTATTTTCTCCTTTATTTCAATATAAATACATATAAATTGTATTTTTAAATATTAGAATGTAAAAAGTATAAAAATATAAAAAATAATAGCCCACCGGTATCGCGAACAGGGTCCAAGCTACCTGTGGTCAGGGCTCCAGAGAGAGGAACCTCCTGACAATGCGAGCCGTGTCCAGAAGTACCGCTTTCTGAATCAAGCCCTTGATCCAGCTGCCCAACGAGAGCCTCTTTAGGTGTTGGTCGAGGTTCCTGGCTATTGGCTGTCACGACTATCGGCACAATGATCGCTGAGTCCACATCCCACATGTCGACAACCTCGTGAGCCAAGTCAAGATACTTGATTTGTTTATATTTCTCGGCTTTCACGAGGTTCTCATCATGCGGGACGGTTATGTTAACAACCATTGCGCGCCGCTCTGATCGATCCACCACCACTATATCAGGCTTATTGGCAACAATAGTCCTATCAGTGATTATGAATCGATCCCATTACAGGGATCGGGCACATACGTGTGTACTACACGTATGTGCCCGATTTTACAAGGCTGTATTTCAGAGCAAGTTGCTGATGGATTATCCTGGCTACAAGTTTATGTCTATGCAAGTACTCTCCGTTAGCTAGACGAGAACACCTGGAGATAATATGCCTGATTGAATCTCCCGGCCGGTGGCATGCCCGACAGATGTCAACCGTGACGTCTTTCACAACAAATTCCGGTAATCGTTCGTCATCATAACTTCGTCCATAATTGCACAGACAAAACCTTCGGTTTCTCCAAAGAGGTCACCGAAACGCAGCCAGGCTACGAACGCTAGTAGATCTACATTGAGTTCATGTAGGGCCCGGTAAAAGCGACCGTGAAGCTCCTTACTCTTATATTATTATTTCCTTTATTTAAATGTAAACATATAAATTATATTTTTAAATATTAGAATATAAAAGATATAAAAACATTTAAAAACATTTACATATTATTATTATTTATATTTTATTTCTCTTTCGATAAAATAAACAGGTAGTCCAACACCGTCGTGAAACAAACACGTAATTAGACTATCATTATTTTGAAAGGCCATCCTGCTTATTTTAGTTTTAAAGGTCTCTTTTTAAATAATAGTAGTATAAAGAAGAAAAAAAAGTGTGGTTTAGAAGCCAGTCAATCACTATCATTTTCGTTTGTCATTGTTCCAAATTTGAAATCGGAATACTAAAAGAAACAGTATAATTGCATCATATTTTTCAAATTCGTCCTTTCAAATTTGGAACGATGGTGATACCTACATATATGATGGCCAGTACGTCAGATTCAAAACTGCTTATACACTTTATCTAACTTATCAGTTTTAGGTATATAAACACAAAAATGCACGGGGGCTCGATTTAGGAGTCCGGGAGTGTATATTTCAGTTCGTAAGTCATATTATTAGAGACAGAGATAAAACTTCATAAGTGAATTGTAATGAAATCAAAAATGTTTACAGACAAGGTATTCCTCGAACACGTTAAAGCTCTTTGAAGTGAATAGTGTCCAAACTTCAAGGTCGTGATTGCAGTGAAAGTTGCTCTACATTCATTATCGGTTATCTAGTAACAATAGCTTATTAACGTTCTTGTATTTGCTCTAGATTAATTCAAAGTGATTGGGTATTTTGCTACTTGTCTTCAAGTTTCCGTAGTGTAGCGGTTATCACGTGTGCTTCACACGCACAAGGCCCCCGGTTCGATCCCGGGCGGAAACAAGATATGCTTTTTTTATTTTTATTGATATGTTATACGGTTTAAAATTATTTATTTCTCAAAGATTACAAATCACTTACGAGGAGAAATAAGATATAAAACAAAACTTAAGTAATTTAAAGTACAGATGCGCAGACGGTATTCTTAAAGAAGAAATTTTTGAGCATTTTGACTTCTTTTGAATTCTTTTGTTTCTAATAATTATTTGATTTATTTTGGTGGTGTAATAACCAATTTAAATAAGTCTGTAGAAAATTATGATTTGTATGATGTAACAATGCCAAACTGACAAAGGCTAGTTTGGTGTACCAGCAGTTGGCCACCGCAACCGATATCGTGTATTGGATCGCATAAATATGGATCAGCGCCGCGTGTTGTGTTCGAGGCCTGCTTATGCAACATAAACTCCTGGTAATACCGATTGGTGTGTGCCAAACTGAAAAGTCATTTACGTTAACATTTTGATCGGTTTAGTTACTTTGTGATGTCTATATTAGTTAACTTTGTGGAATTCTGTATGAGTAACATCATCATCATCATCCTACTAAAATGTTTTCGTCGGCGCAGCTCGTATTGGCTGACATCTAAGACCTTACATCCTTTCTAGCCCCATCGTCTTTAAGACAATCCATACACTTTTCTTTGGTTTGTCTACAGTCCTCCTTAGAAATAAAGAATCATTCGAACTTAATTTAAGTATCCAGCATAACTTAGAGCTGCGAAAGACAAGCTCTAAGTTGTTGCTCTAGCTCTTATTTTGCCGTTCCCTGCAACTCCTGAGTGTCCTGACCGATCGTGTTTGTTTAAAATATTTAAGCAGTAAATCACCTTATTCCTCTCTGTAACCCTGGCCCAGGATATATGTACATATAGCTTAACTATACAGTACTGCGTGCTGCGACTCTGATTCTCAATGGAATTATAGGTAACCTCTTAGGCAATTGCGCGAGACATCCGAATCGCCTAAACTTGTAAAAGTTTGTAGTTACCTCTTGGATTTCTTTTCTTGTTACTGTAGTATGTATTGTTTGATTACTATTACCTGTATGCCTGTTAACACTTACCTTTATCTTGCACGATGTGGTTTTACTACACCATAAAGCAAAAGGACAAAGGTGACCTTGATCCCAGGACTTGTAACAGCCAGCCTCCCGCTTGTCAACCCGTTGGTTGATATTATGTCTGCTTGTTATATTCAAAATCCTCCACAAAAGAACGCTGTTACTGAATATTTGTCTAAAATCGTTTGTTGCTCATAGAAGTCCCGGACAAGAAAAACTAAACTTGTTTTGTGTGTTTGTTTGTCTACCTCAGTAGATTTCCTTTTGAATGGAATCCAATACGATTGTACCGAAGAAAGAGAGAGAAATTAATAATAATTATGTACCATATTTTTATTGTGATTATGCACAAGAAGTTTTTTTATGAGTATTTGAATTACTATTTGATCTGGAAATCGTAGTGAATATTATTTTGAGAATTCTCATTGCACTTTTCGCGGCTCTTAATATGATAGGACGTTTACAAGTTCTGATGTTTTTCGATAAATTCATTTTGTTAACACAATTTATGGTGGCTATTTTTTTTTGTCACCTTCCCCACTTGCAGTCTACTTCGACACCGACAGTCACATTCAGATAAACAAGGGCTCGAACTTTTAGCAACGCAGTGTAGTAGAACTGAAAGAAATGGCAGCAGCTCTGCAATTGATTTGATTTGGGCTCGAAGCTTGAAATGAACCACAAACAAAAACCATTGGCGCTCAAGCCGCTGCCATTCCTAATGCCATTAAATAAATAAGAAAAGGGATTGTGTATAGGATCTCAATGGAAGGAATGAAAATAACAAAAGATCATGTTTGCGCCAAACAATCCCATTGTTTGTATTTAAATTCTCCGCGCCTATGCTCTCTTCACCAGGCTCTTAGGGAGACTGAGGAGTGTGTTTTGAACACACAGTCTAATGAAGTGATACATCACTTGTATACGCAGCTCACACTACCAGGATTTCAGAGCGCGCCTGCCACTCACGCCGTGATGGACGACGCGCCGCGCCTGAGTGGCGGGAATCCGCCGAGTCATCTTATGAGAAGTTTTTCTTTAGGGACGTGTGGGGGACCACCGGCCGTGTCACCCCTCAGACGATGGTTTTTAGGCAACACTTGCGCTCCACAACGATTTTATTAGCCTTGTTATTAGACTTTTCGTGGCAGTCATGGTGGGAAATTAATAGCTTTCATGTTTTTCAAGCAATATTTGTTATTATTTGCTTTTGCAAAACCTAATAACGCAAATTACTCATGTAAAGTAAGTACCTATAATTAATGAATGTTTGCACATGATGTGAATCATGTAGATTGTAGATAGAAAGTTTTCGCACAATATGAAGATGCCTTGTTTCTGTGTCTAGTCGGCAAGTTCTTTCGTTACTCGGCAAACATGAGACGCGAGACGTTGATGAGGCGTGTAGCAAGTTTCATCTGATAATGAAGTAAGGCTACGGATATCATTACACACAGCCACATTCACCCGCACGTGCTCATTGTATGGAGTTGGTCGCGCGCGCTAAGTGAGGGAAAAGTTTGTTCGTCCGACGAGACGGTTCATTATTGTGCGACATGTTTTAAGGAAACTTTGTTTTCGCTTACAAATGTTTGTATCAAATACAAATGCTTAATTCATTTCGAAACAATATGTTTTTCACTTGCGAAGTTACGAGTTACGAGTTTGTCGGCAGTTTGAATATTTTATGAATGAATTTTCTTATGTTTTGCAAACATTGCCACCTGCAAACTGGCTCAACCATGTGTGCCTTTTGAATGAAACGCTATATTGTTTTACATATGAACCAAATTTTCCAGTATGCGGAAGGTCCATTAAGGAGGAAAAGTCAAGTGCGTGTCGACCATGCACAGTGAAGGCGTCACATGGGTTACACATTGATTTTATCGACAACAAAAATAAGTTTATATTTCATAGTAATTCTGAAAGAAACTGAAAAACATAGTTATTCTTATATTATTTTTTTCTTATTGTTAGCTTGTAACCGAAAACATCCCATATCTCACAAACTTAAATTAAAAAGTCACTTAGAAATATCTTTTTAATTATGGAATCCATCGAAAGCCCACACGCTATGTGCACTGAGTTATTTAATTTCATCCCTCGGTGACTACCCCCCACCCCCGAATGTTCTTTTCGTTATTTCCTTCTTTCGTTATACACCTTCTTTCCAATTTCCATCGATATAAGCAGTGCCAATAGTTTCCGAGTAAAATGGCTGTGTGTCATCTGGACAGACGGACAAACGGTCATGAAAAAACGAGAAGCCTTCCGTTTTTGCCATTTGGCTACGAAACCCTAAAAAAGATTAAATAAAAAATATAAATGGTCATTTACTGTATCTCTTGATAACTTTTACACGAGCTAAAAGAAAAACCATTCACAAAATGGAAGCGGGTTCCTTAAATGAATTCATATTCCTCTTAATTATGCATAATCAGGGTCGAAATCAAAATAATGAAGTGAAACCCGTGAAAACCTAAGAAATTGCAGAAATAAAAATACCTCCCCGCTTCGCACAGGGAATTGCGAGAATTCTCCCTGGACTTGTAATTTAACTGAGATTGTTCTGCTAACAGCAGAAGAATGTAATATAATTACAAGCATTCTCGTTAGCTGCGAAGGGCTTTTGTAATACACTACGCTCTCTGCTGCCCCGGTACTCCCACTGTGGGGTTGTTTTGTTCTCGCATGCGAGAGGAAGAATTGAACAATGTGAAATATGCACGTGAACATAATACAAATGAAAAGAACTATTTATTATTCGAAGTAATCGAAGTATTCCAACAAGTGTCTGCTCACTTGGCCAACTTCTCTTTTTTGTCTAATAAATGGATGTTATCGAAGTTGGATGTTTTTATAACAGATTTCCTCTTGTTTTCAATCAATATCTAATCTACAAGATTACTATCACACAAAGATGGTAATGTTTTTACATTTCTCTAGTTTGCCTTGCCCTGGGTCAATCCAGGGCAAAAATTATATAAAAAGCTGGGATAAGTAGTACCACTGTACACATAGGATATAGGATATCCTGTAATTTTTATAACTCAGAAAAAATTATACATATTTTTGTAAGATTAACTCATAAGATAAAATAAAACTACTCTCCAATTGCAATCCACTCACTATTTATAATACACAAAGATCAGATCCATTTGAAAATAAAAATATCATGAGTGTAGCTACTTCCATCGCGCTCATGTTGCGCTGATACATCTGGGAACAAAATTATGCTTGTGTGAATTTGTGGACTCCTTGGAATGTTCTACACCGCTCATGTATTCATGCTGCCCTAGTACCGATGGGAATTAAACGCAACCCTTTTACAGCGCGTGTGAACAAGGTTTTTTAATTAATCCATTCCATTGTTTTAGTGAAAATTAATTTACAATAACGTCGATTTATGAGTTAATTCATTCATTTTCATCAAATGGCTTATTTGAATTTCATTTGCGGTTGCTAATGAAAGTAAAAAGGGAACGGTTAATTTAAACATTAACTGAAATAACAAAGGTCCGGGCTAATGTTTTGGTGCTTCCCCAGCCGCGCAACTCAACATCCCTGTTACATTAGCGTAAATTAGAACAAATTAAGCCGGGCGCACATAGTGTTGTGTAAAATTAAAATTACCAGCACTGCGGTACCGCGAGAGCGCAAACAGAAAAGAATTTCATTAAAAATATTTCGCATGCCGTCGCTGCGTCGTTACACTGCAGGCTCTATTAAACAGAAAGCTTTGAAATTGAAAATTTGTGCCTTGATGCGCGCCGTTAGTATGGACGAATAAACGCGGCAAGTGGATTACGCTTTAATACGCTAGCCAGCTTCTGTTGGCTTACTCAAACTTTTTAACTCCCCCGGATTGTTTCTAAAATCATCCACTTTATTTTCATGTTATATTTTGTATCGTTTTTCTTCTATTTATGGGTGGCTCAATACAACTAACTCTGTTCAATGTGTATAAGAAAATTTTCTTTTGGTGTGTCCATTATGCAATTATTATTGATAAATTATTATTGTTGCAGGCGGAAATATGGTCTGTGTTTATCGCAATTCTGCGCAAGAGTGTGCGAAACCTTCAAGCCTGTACCGACGTCGGCCTCATACACCATGTCCTGCAGAGGCTACCCCGAGCTGAGACAGTCGTCGCTGGTATGTAACTCCCTTTACATTCTCTACTATTATGTAGCCCTAGTAAAGGTGAGAACTTAAATAGCATAGTTCACAACTGGTGCCGGGTTAAAAAGCGCCTCTAATGAAAAAGTCCTTGACTCCGCCCATTCCACTCAATTAATTTTAACCCTCCGTTGCTCCATGCCCTTTTTATTATAATAAACATCTCAACAAAATTGTCGGCCCAAGTATGTGCTCTGCTCCTGACTTTAAGTTCTATTTTCATGTCCTTCTAGTATAAGTTGCGACCGCTGCGGCACCTGTTGTTATTGAGTAAAAAAGAAAGAGACGGAATAAATTCTTGCGATGTTTGAACACCTCTTGTGGCGTGCTAATGCCTTAGTATAACCAAGAAATTATAAGAATAATTTGAGAAAAGTACGTCTTCTTAATTTTAAAATATAGGGGCATCACAATCATACAAAATGAACTAAGTAAATCTCGTTGGAAACATGTGCTTTTTAAAAATCGTTTGAATTGGTAATATATGTATTATATTTTGCGTTAAAATATCACAAGGTTTAACGTAGTGAAAAATCAGAAATAATTTGATCGTCGACTTATTTTTTTCATTATGAATTTTTCCCCTTGTGTAAAAAACTCGTTATTCTCAACAATATCCGTTATGGTAAACTCTTGAACGACTCGTGTCGAATAATATCAGACCCTCATGCGTAGTTAAAGTGCTCCTCGGATACGTAGCTGGCTATTCTTGTATTTTTAATATGGCGTCTTATTTGTTATAATGTTTCTTTTCATGCAGTAATTTTTTACGCACACTTTGGACTTTTACTATGTTTAAAGAGTTCATACTAAATAAAGAGAACTCGTGTACAACTGGTTTTTGATAGTAAAAAAAATATGTTTCGATACTTTATTGTAGAAGTAACTTTAATGAAATTAATTTAAATACTAATTATTCCCTAAAAGCAAAAATTTGACTGTACTTGAGTTAAACCATTTCCACCGTACGCAAAATACGCTTGGACGTGGAGTTGCGGACACCAGCCCGTCTTACTACTACTAAACCCTTTCTAAGTTCAGATCAATTCCAAATTTTCATTTTCAGCATAATATTCCATATGACGCATGTCACAATGCCCTCAAAAGCGCAGGTCATAAGTTTGCAAAACACGTATGAAAGGGACGCGTCTTTTCCACGTACTCTGCTCAGTGCACGCCACCTATTGTATTCCTATGCTCACCTAGTACCACTCTCCCTTCATTTCGCTCGTTCTTTATTTTCCATGTTACCTTTACATGGAAACGGGGTCAATGTGTCCCGAGCTTGAAATGAGTGTGTATTGGGGTGATGCAGACATTTGAGTCTTAGGTACGTTAACTAGTTACTGTGATAAATTATGATTTAAGTAGTTATTAGGTATAACTAATGGCATGTCATCATATATTATTTTCATGCATTTCATTGCAGGCTTGCAACCATTACAGGGTCTTCTGGGTGGATAATATGTAAACTAGAATCCAATACCTACTGAATCGAGCATAAAATATAAGTTATTTTACTACACCTGCCATGATTTTTGTATCAACGACACTCGTATCTACTTTATTGTATGGCTAGCTAAAACCCTACCACGGCTCTTTCTTCAATTTCCTCTAATTTCGAGTCACGCAATGCACGACAGTCTTCCACATTCCACTGTAGAAGCTCACGTGGCAAAAGTCGAAGTCCTATGACTCCATGGGCACTATGTCGCCCTGGTAATTGTGAGAAATTTATCTCAACCCTTTTGAAACCGAGTTCAAAGGATTTTTTGTACAGGTTCACATTATACCCTATAAATTGTCCCTATGTACGTGACACCTTGATCCCTTTCCTTGTAACTTCTGATACCCTAGTCTCCATGGGAAGAATGATCCCTTGAGATTTTTTTTAAACTGAATCCGACGTAATTTATCTGTAAAACTACGGTATTCTAGGTGAGCGGTGGCAGGTGACAGCTGTCATGAAAATGGTGGCAGCGGCAAAGATTGAAATCGTAAGATTCGTCGCATTTCTATTTCATTTTGACAATTGATTGTCATGGAAATGCTATTTAATACTGTGTTGTGAGCTCACTCTTCTCGGTATGGACACTTTTTCGCGTGACTTAGTACGGTAAGGGCAAGTCTTATCTTTGGTCAGCGCGCACATAGTACTTTATACTGTCAGCGCGGTTTGACTTAACGGTGTCAAAATGCTCTCGAGCGGCAAAGATGGCAGGCAGGCCGCCACCGCTCATCTAAAACCTTAAAAAGCATCATTTTACAATGAAAAAATAATTAACTGCATTGCGCTGGTGAAGTTAGTCACCGATAATTTTAGTCTGTGATATAACCCAAATTGAAAACCTTTGTCTAAGCAAAATTGCGGCTAAGGCAGGCGGCATACCTTTCAATTGTCTCCAAAGTTATGTTCCTATCCAAAGAAGTAAAATATAATAAAAAAAAGGATTGGAGGCGCCGGGTATCGATCCAGGTACCTCTCGCATGCTAAGCGAGCGCTCTACCATCTGAGCTACGCCCCCTGTTGTCAACACAACAAAAAATACGTTCTCAATAGTAAATATTACTAAGTGCCAGTAGTTTTATCATGCAAGGTCAACCAATCTACCGAACATGACTTATTGACTCAGACTTTACTATACTTATCAGTGTTGAATCAATCATTTCGTCTACAAAACACGCAACGGCTGAATATGAGGAAGAAGGGTTTATCATGGAAGCTATGGAAGAGTCTATTGATAACAAATTAAACAAATCCTTCGAATTTACTGAAATACATATTTGTAGGCCACGCCAAAACGCTACTATACGCTGACTGTTCTGTATAGAACCTCCCCCGTAATTAATTCCGAATTTGATTATGATCTTATGGAAAACAACACTTTGCGTTTTTATGTGGCTGTAGGAAAGAAATGTTGTGTGTAAGCCTCTGTGTTTGGTACACCTACCTAAGTCCGTCTTCAAAAGTTTTTCGTTCGTTGAGAATTTGGTACAGATAATGCGCGGATGAAATAATAATACCTTCTGATTCTGATAACAATTAAAAGTTACTTATGTACACTTTTAGAATAGTCAGCATTGCTTAGATCATGTTTACTTCCGAGATATTAGACTAGCCCTACCGAAGGGAGCGGTGGAGACCGCGCGGCCTAGTTTTCTTACATCGAGCCCCACAATGCCTGAGGCAATTTCGTAATTTTAATAACGTTCAGTCTGATCTCAGTCTCAATCTGTCAAAACTACCTGTAATTTTCCTATATTTTTGACATTCGTTTATCGCGAGATAAGATTGCGACTAGATTTGGAACGTTTTAAATTACGAGAATTGGCGTTTTGGTTAGGCTGACGATGTAAATAGCATGTTACATGATTTTTATTTTAGGCAGGTTTACGAAGCTTCTTTTTATCGGTTTATATGTCTCAAAATAGCAAGAAATATTTTATAAAGAGTATCTTAGTACCTTAAAGTGCAAGACATGATTTCTAAAGTAAATTGGATACTCATATATTTTGAGCATCAAAGACATTGGACAACTATGTAACTGACATGACTGTGTTCCTCGCTAACTGAACTAATATCAGAACAACTATTGCAATTAAACTTCCTTATAGTTCTGCAGTCGTAACACACAACAATGTTTATTGCTCCGTGCAGTTCCCTAATATCACATTGTAGTAAACTATGATTCCCTGGTAACAGTGGGAACAGCGATCCATGTTCCTTTAATGTCCCGATTTTTATACCCATCTTCATAAAATGAGTGTCTGTCTGCCTGCACACTCTTATGATGTCCCAGTTAAGGTGTGAACTATTTAAAATAACTATTGGAATATGTATGTATGTAGTACGCAAAATACGCGCATTGTCGTGGAGTTGCGGACACCAGCCCGTATTACCTATTACCTATGTACATATGTATTTAGTCCTACGTACTATTGTGAGGAAGTGATGAATGAAAATTATGACAGTAAAAAAATATTTCGTTGGAACCTCAGCTGAGAGGTGTCAAAAATGTGGGGTAGTAAAACCTCTGTAAGTTATGATACTCTGGTGACTGTGAGAAAAGTGGTCCATATTCTGCCAAGACGTTATTCCATAGTCCGGACTTTTTACGTTGCCTCATTTATTTATGTGTAAGGAGACTGGATGACCTTTGACACAAAATAGATAGGTACACTTCTGATATCCTAGTTGTGTGAACTGCATCGAGTACATACAATTTTTTTTTGTTGGAATGATTGTTCGCTACTGCATCGTCGTCGTGAGAAAGTATGCCTCTTGGTGGATAAAATTATACGCACGGTACGGTGTAAGCAGTTCATGAAAACTTGTATTGTTACATTATATGGTGAACTATGATGCTCTAGTAACTGTGAGAATATTGATTTATTTATATCTGGCCAAGATCAAAAGGTTTTAATTGAGTCTCTTCCCATTTCCTGACTTTACCTAACTTTTTATTACGTTGCATTAAGTAAGAATCCTTCTGAGTTCTTCTGATATCCTAGTTTAGGTGTGAACTAAGTCAGATTTACTTATTTTGTTTAACAAAAATTAACGCTATACATAGTATACATACCGTGGGAAAGTATCGTTGTTGCCCTTCCTTCTAAGCTAAACTGAATGAATTAATATCCTGCAAACATTTTTTTATTACGGCCATTGGAGACGTCTGAAGCGGAACCCTCCTTTCTACCTATGATACTCTAGTATCTATGAGAACAGTGACTACTAATATGCCAGTTTTGGTTAGCAACACGTGTTTTAATATAATCGAGTTCCATCTCTCCACTTGCCTCTTATCGTGGGAAATTGTTTTGATTTCATATTCCATTTTGCCCTTTGCGTACTTTTATGCCCTAGTTGCTATGAGAACTGATCCGCAACCCTCAAGCATGTCCTTCAATAAAAGAAGAATATTTTTTATTGTTAGATCACATAAAAATAGTGGTTGTTATCCTCCTGACTTATGATGTCCCAATTCGCGTACAGTGTTGAGAGATGTCTATGTAACCGTATACTTTTTTGTGAGCCCCGATCGGATCCTGACCTGTCATACGAACTACAGATTGATAGGACTTTAATTTTAATATCAAAGGTCCAGAATAAAGTCATTCATACGTCATCCTATATACTTATTGTGGGAAACCTTTTTGGTCATCTTTAATGAGAAAAATGTAAAAAAAATACTACTACGTTGAAAATATACTTATTTTTAAACATCGAGCAAGAATTGCATTTACGAGCAAAAATGTGCAAAAAACAAAATCATCACAAAACTCATATAAATTAATATAACATAGAGTAAAAACTGTACACAATAGCTACAAGTATATATATAAATGTAAAAATATTGTAATTAGATGCACTACTAATTTAAAGGGAAATATCTAAAAATAACGGTGTGTTCAAAACAGTTGGAGGCGCCGGGTATCGATCCCGGTACCTCTCGCATGCTAAGCGAGCGCTCTACCATCTGAGCTACGCCCCCTGATAGCATTCGTATTCAAATAATTCTTTGGTTTTTTAATGCTACGTAATCAGTTGTAGAACGTGTTTTACAAATTGATCACGGTCGAACAGTGCCTACTTACAACACGAGCTATCGAGGTTTCACGAAGTAAAAGTAATAAAGATCTAAAGAAGAATATAAGAACAGAGACACCCCGGCTAAATGTAATGACTTGCTATCGGTCACCACTAGGAAGAAGTATATGTTCTCATCTGTAGGGTTGGTAGATTGAGAAGACAAACAACCAGCTTGTCTGTTTTCTGAAATCGTATGATTTGTCGATGGCGAAATTCGCAAGAGAATCAAGGTAACCCATAAACCCGAAGAATTGCCAATGGGGCTGACAAGTTCTGGAGTGTGTCGGAGAAGGTAGACCGATTAAGACCTAGTGAAGGTCGCGGTAATCCGCTGGATGTGGAAAGCAGAGAAGCGGTCGATGAGGCGATACTTGAGGGAGGCATATGTCTGGTTGTCTTTCGGCTGAATGATGCGGTGAAGGGCGGGTGTTTTTGGGGGACTGCCTTTTGTAATTTTGACGTTCGAAAAGTGCTGATTCTCAGCCTGATTTGAATGAATGACTTTTGATTTGATGATGATGAGCCTATGTGTCTGACTGATTCTTCATCATTTGGCACTTTAAACTTGGTAGTAACGCCCATTAGCCATTTATGTCGCATATCAGCTAAATGGAGCAAAGGCATTGTGTTTACGCGCATTTTCTTTCCATGGAAATTAATATTTGTATAGGGTGGCCCAACCGAATGTATACAACTTCTTCTGGCCACCATTTTCGTTAGGCGCCAAATTTTTATATCCACCATTTATTTTAAATATTTTAAATTCGTTATGCACCATTTATAAGATCATGATTACCGCATTAACTTCAGAAAAACGACCCAGTTTTTTCAGGAAATCGTTTGGAGTAACTAAATTGAAGCACAGAGGATTTATATAGGTATATGATTATGAACACAATTGAAGCACAGATGATTTATATAGGTATATGATTATGAACACAATTGAAGCACAGATGATTTATATAGGTATATGAACACAATTGAAGCACAGAGGATTTATATAGGTATATGAACACAATTTTCGCTATTCTGGAGAAAAGCCATTTTTGTTGACCCTCGCAGGACCCCTAAATTATTTTTGCCTGACTAGTAAGGTGGAGTTATTATACCATTCTTCCTAGAAGAGGCTACAGGCCAGGTGCTGCTGTTACTGCTACTGGAAGTCGCAATGGTGTTAAGTTTATTTATTTCATCTTATCCATCAGTTACACCTAGAAAACTCGTGGTTCCAATGAGATGGAGTCAGAAACCATGCAGCACAAAACATAATCGAAACTTTGAGAGGAATGTTTCCGAAACAATAAATTCCGAGAAATGTTGACATTAATTGACTCCCAAACTCACCAGATCCGACAGGTCCTGACTTTTTTCTGCGGGGTTATCTAAAGAGTCGTGTCATAGTCGATTTTGAACACTAAAAACCTAAATATTTGTGACTCTGATAGTGGACCACTTAATTAAAAGTGCGAAAATTTGGTGAAAGACACCATGATGAAAAGTGATCGCATTTGAAACCAGTAAAAGGGGGCAGATCTGGCGGATGTTTCTTTCATGCAAATTTGCCAAGCCTGTTTTATATATTTATAGAAATATGTCTGGTAATTTTAATTTGTTATAAAAATAATCTTAATTCAAAATTGTATATCTTCGAATTGATCAACCTTTTCTGTATGTGTATATGACACAGGCATTTCTGTGCCAGCATATGGTGCATATGGCACCTTCCATTACATAGCTTCGTAATATTCTTAAGTCAATTAATTCCTGGTCTATATTAATAACTAACTTTGGATATAGCAATCAGCTCGGCGTACACACATCATTGATCTTAACTAAAATCTTTATTACTAAGATTGTGTAGTGTTTTACAACCCGATTTAATACCGGTGGCATATCATAGTAATTTATAGTACGCGAGATAACGGACTTGCGTGCGCAAGCTAAAACGTGCCTTTTTGCCGAGTGAAAGGTATAGCATTCATGTTTCACATTGCTTGCAATGTCCTTACATTTAACCAAGGCTACTTACCTTACTATCTGATCCGAATATACTGGATTATTTGGCAGTCTATAGTATCAGGGGGCGTAGCTCAGATGGTAGAGCGCTCGCTTAGCATGCGAGAGGTACCGGGATCGATACCCGGCGCCTCCAACTGGAATCCTTTTGAAAAATCTTTTTCATGGTACATATTTTTTTCTTAAAAAAATAATAGTCCCTGGCTGGTATCATCAAACATTTTAACTAGGGCTATATAACAAAGGGGTGGTGTAACATCCGGGGCAAATCCAATGTTGGCAAAGTGGTCGTTGGCAATGAAGTAATACTTTTAATTTTACCTTGTGTCATACGTAATACTTCGCAGTGGACAATCTCGACATGATATTCGTTTATTTCTTCAACAGGGGGCGTAGCTCAGATGGTAGAGCGCTCGCTTAGCATGCGAGAGGTACCGGGATCGATACCCGGCGCCTCCAATAAGAATCTTTTTGAAACAGGTATATTTTCTCATTGTAAACTTAATTATTATTTGCTTTTGAAACTAGACCGAAGTTTCCTTTTCCTAGAAGGTCGGTTTATTTCGGTGAATTCCAATAGTTAGTTTAACTTGATTGGATATTGAACAGCTGTTAAAACCAAAGGTAAGCATCGAAGGTCTACTAACTTGGGGCTAAAACAACTTTTAACTTATTCTAATGACCTATGTTAAATGACGGGATACCATTCAGCTAAGTTATACGCCTTTAGACTCTAGTTTTGTCTTATTATTATTATCTATTTTCGGAAAAACCAGGAGTGGGTTTTTCCGGTGTCGACTGCGATAGCCAAATGTTCAATACATATACATTATAATATATGTATTGAACATTTGACGTGTCAATTAGATAAGTGTAAGTTCCATTATACCTATGTACGCATATATTACATTCACACCATATTAACTCAGTCCACAAACTCCTGGGTTACAACTCCTGGGAGCCGTTCATCTTTGCGTGTTATGTTTGAAATCATTGGACCGGAGTTTAGTTTACTTAACTTGCACATAGTTTCTCTACAAGTTTCTCTTGAAAAAACAAGGAACTTATAGATTCTGAATAGAAGATTTGATAACAAGAAATTTGATTACGAATATTATTGTAGTCTATATTTTTCATAGTTTTCGAGGGTAATATCTGAGAAACAGTGTTTTTTTTTTATTATAACAAAATAAACGATATATTTTAAAGAAAAGAAATGTAATAAAATAGAAATACCGACTATGAAAGAAGAAAGAAAGCAAGAAACAACTATGTTTTTCTTCAGTTGAAATGCTAGAAGGGAACCACCACTCTATGGAACTGAATGTGCTGGCCATTGCAGGACACTGAACTACTTCTAATTGGACGGTAAAGTTCGAAATCACAGCACTAGTCAATCAGACTCTGGCTAAAGAAACAAACCTCACGTATGATACGTTAATGTTGCCATGAGCAATACGCAACGTTGCACGGGACTGTCTGAGCGTGATTTTCGATTCGATTTCTGTCAGGTGGCGTAGCTCAAATGGTAAAGCGCTCGCTTAGTATGCAAGAGGTACCGGGATCGATACCCGGCGCCTCCAATAAGAATATTTTTATAACATTTTCGTCTCCTGTGGCATTTATTTAGCTTCAAAAACACAGGCTAATTTACTTAATTGCGAACTTTTTAGCTAACCATACCATCTACATAAATTTTTCAACACTAAAGAAGCTTTTTTAGTGACTCTTGGGAATCACGTTAGGAATCTATTGATCTTTAGGTGTAACATAAAACATAAACTAAAACTATTGGATTACTGTTAAAGAAACTTTCGGCAAGTTCTTCTTGAAAAACACTTTGAAACTCCGATCTACTGAAACGAACGATTTGATAGACAAAGCCTAACTAGGTTTCGTCTTGTCGGACAAAATAACACAAACGACTAGTTTATTTTCGATGAAAATGTTTCCATTTTAATGTAATTTAAAGTAAATCAATAAAAACTGCCAATGATGTAGCAATCAATTTAATGTATTGTTAAAAAAAAATGTTGTATTCCTAGAAAAAGAAGAAACAGGATTTTTTCCCTTCTAAGAAACTCGACAACAGTAAATAATGAAATTTTGTTCTTTCCTATAAGTAAATGCCTGTATCCAGAAATGGTAAACGTATAGGGAAGTTTTAATTAAACTCAACTATCAAACTACTTAGAACTACGAGTAGTTCCAGGTGCAGCGGCTGCGATTGGGTGGCGTTCGAGGAAATTCTCTTAAGAGCGCGAAATTCAGTTAGTTTCCGCACATACCGACATAAATTATTGTTACGAATTTCATTCATAGTGTTAAAGCTGCTTAAAACATTAGGGTAGGAATAATTTAAAAGACCGTCCACTATCACAGGGATGCAAGTAGGTAGGTTCCGAATGGACTTCAGTCTAAACATATGATTATTGTTTCTAAAACAGGGTGGGGTCGTCTCCCAATCATTAGAAATTCTATAGACCTGTGGGTAAGGTACTGGAAAATCGGGTTTAGTAGAGAAAATCAGATTAGATTCGTAATTAGACCGATTTGAGTACTCTAAACTCGTCTGCGTCTTGATGGAGACATGTTATGCGTTGCGCGTCGTTTAAAATGTGCGTGAAAGTATTACTCAGTGTGGTCTCGATCTAGTTTTAATAACTCGAGGCGTGGCGTGCTGCAGTCGTGGACTTTAAGAACGTGATATTCACTTGAGTTTGTATCAGGGGGCGTAGCTCAGATGGTAGAGCGCTCGCTTAGCATGCGAGAGGTACCGGGATCGATACCCGGCGCCTCCAATATTTTATAAGGAATGTAATTTTGAATAATTTCTGTAGTCAAGGGGATTTTTTTCATTTTTTTATTTTCCCTTCTCTGTTTTATGTACTTATTATTGCATGGGATTCATTCACAATATCTCATCTTTTAAACAAAGTAAAGGGGAAGCTGACATCTCTCCCTCAAGCTTTAAATCACACGGGTTGTGTTTATTTCCCACGCGTACCAGGAAACCATAACCCCTCAGGTAGACGTTTAAAATTTTTTGTAAGAACCTGAGGGATTGTTGAGAACGCTCTCCGAATATAAAAGATGGCTTTTTTGTAATATAACCTTTAGAAAAAAAGGATCTCTGTAACAAATCTGTTCAATCTTGCAATTCCCAAGAAAACTAAGTCTCATAAGGAATCAAGAAGTCGTCCGGACTTTGTTTTAGCGCAAATTTTAAACGTTACTTTGGTGCGCAGGTTGCCTTTTATCCAGCTTTTAAATAGTTTCTCACAGATACCAAGGCACCATGGATCCATAAGGGCTGTTTTGATGGCACATGCTAACGGAAGCCCAACAAAAACAAGGACTGTCATAAAAACAATGGCCAAACATAAATAAGTTAAAAGTGTCCCAAACTCTGCAGCTTCCCTTTAAAAATAAGGAATGCCCAAATATAACGCTAAATTAAACAGATTCCTAAATACTATAGAAAGTTTAATAAAAAAAAATAAAGAGTACTTTGCCTTCACGTCAAATAAAAAATGTTTCACAACTCGTTGCCGGAAAATTTAAGTGGAAAACTTTTAATTTAGCGCGCCATACATCGCTGCACGTGCAATGTCTGGCTGTTACCATGACTAGACGCGGAAGAGGCTGGAAATTATATATTTTCACGTCTCTGATGTTGAAAAGTTTGGGAAAACCTGCAGTGGGCATGACGGCCATTTTTCAATAGTTTATACCACAGTCTGTGTGGAAGTGGGGTTGAGTAAAATGTGTTGTCTAGTTTCAATCGCTTGGCAATATGTGGTTCGACAACCTGAGTGTATAATTTGTTTGTACGTTAACATAAAAAAAAAAAAAAAAACAAAAGGCTTGGAAAGTCTTACCCTAACGCACGTGTTGTTTCGGTGCGTGCACGCGCGGGGTGCGCGCGCACTAAACATAAAATCTCAGGGAGCTTCTTAAATTCTCACGCGTACCAGGAGCACATAACCCTGTTGAAGTTCTCAAGTAAAGTTTTTTTTTTTGACTCGAAGATGACGGTTAAATTTTAGAAGATATATTTTCATCTTAAGAAATATTATCAACCTTACTATTTCCATTTCAACTGGGACATCAATTTGTTGTGAGAAGCTCCCTGAGATTTTACGTGTATACTGTAAAGGCTGCACGCACAACATAAACGTAAAATCTTAGGGAGCTTATTATAACGCCACCCCTAGTTCCCGTTGGTGTAGTACATACAACATTACTTAACGCGTGCCATTGGACTCCTATGGGGCTGTGCAGCCCTGGTATCTATGAGAAACTATTGCAACCCTTATTACCCCGTAGGTATTTTACATCCCCGTTTAAAATCAAATTGATGCCAACAGACATCCTGATTTGTTCTGAAGTCCCAGTTGAGATGGGAATAGTAAGATTGATAATATTTCTATTTTATATGTGTATATTATTGCCAAGCAATGGACACTAGATAACACATTACTACTTCATCACAGACTGTGGTATAAAATTTTCCGGCAACGAGTTGTGAAACGTTTTTTATTTGACGTGAAGGCAAAGAACTCTTTATATTTTATGAAACTTTCTAAAGTATTTAGGAATCTGTTTAATTTAGCGTTATCTTTGGGCAATCCTTATTTTTAAAGGGAAGCTGAAGAGTTTTGTATACTTTTAACTTATGAATGTTTGGCCAATTTTTTTTATGAAATTTCTTGTTTTTGTTGGGTTTCCATGCTATCAAAACAACTCTTTTGGACCCATGACGCCTTGGTATCTGTGAGAAACTATTTAAAAGCTGGATAAAAGGCAAACTGCACTCTCAAGTATCGTTTTAATTTTGGGGTAAAATAAATTCCGGAAGACTTCTTGATTCCTTATGAAACCAGTTTTCTTGGGAACTGCAAGATTGAACAGATTTGTTACAGAAAATCTAATTTTCTGAAAGTGTAATATTACAAAAATGCCTTCTTAAAAAAAAAAAAAACAAAACGCTTAGAAAGTTCTACGCTTATGCACGTGTTCTTTCTTCGGCGCGTGCACCAGTAAGCGTAAGATCAGGGAGCTCCTTCAATTCTCACGCGTACCAGGAGCACACAACCCTGTTGAAGTTCTCAAGTTGTTTTTTTTAAGGGCCTTAAATTATCGGACATGAGGATGACGGTTAAATTCTTAGAAGATATACCTATGTATTTTCATCTTAAGAAATATTATCAATCTTACTATTCCCATCTCAACTGGGACTTCAGAACAAATCAGGATGTCTGTTAGCATTAATTTGATTTAAAATTGGGGATGTAAAATACCCATGAGGCAATAAGAGTTGCAATAGTTTCTCATAGATACCAGGGCTGCACAGCCCCATAGGAGTATAATGGCTCGCGTTAAGTGATGTTGTACCACACTTACGGGAACTAGGGGTGGGGTTATAAGAAGCTCCCTGAGATTTTACGTGTATACTGTAAAGGCTGCGCGCGCACACATATAAACGTCAAATCTAAGGGAGCGTCTTAAATTCTCACGCCTGTCAGGAGAACACAATTCGGTTGAATTTATGAAGTAAAGTTTTTTTTTTTTCAAAAGGCCTTAATTGTTTCTTGCCAAGTAGAGGACGGTGAAATGTTTGGGTTATTCACCAACTCGACACGAGAGACTGGACATACGTGTGTCCAATTGGTGAAACTCAAAATTAGTATCACTTATTATTTCGTCATCTGGACACGCCAAGATTTTAACGCGTGTCCACATAGTGAAACTTAAATTAAATCACTTTTATGTTATCGCCAACTGGACACACCCAGTTTTTTTTTATTTTTTAAGGGTACAGTAAGGTTAATAATCGCCTCGTTCATTGAATTAATGAACAAGGCGATTTCATGAAAAAACTGAAAAGAACGTTCAATTCTGTTTTGTAAGTTCAACTGTTCTATTGGGCAGCAGCGCATAAATAGTTGGAATAATGTTCCAATGATATTTCGTATTCCCAATATCGACATGAATCGTGAATAGCTGATGAATGTTTCTAACGCATGTTTTAAACATTCCGTCACAGAAGAATCTTTTTAAATGTGCAACAATTTCTCTCATTTTATGGTGAGCAAAAACGAGAATACGTTGATCTCCGATGCGATCAGCAAGCAAGATATCTTGAAACTGCTCAGGTACTATGAAAGAAAGAAGAAAGACTATAAAATAACTAGGCTATAATATGAAATATGTTGCTGTACACGCTTTGCAAAAGTTCCCAAATAAAACTGTTTACATAATCGTTTCAGTGAATGTACCGTGTGTATCAAAATACAACATGTAAGAGAATTTCTTTTTACTTGAATTGCACGTGCTACGTTTCTTCAGTTTTTTTCCATAGTATGTAAAATAAAATGATATTTTTCGTTTTGATTCATATCATAATATGACTTAAACTTGTTCTTCCATTACTACAATTGAACTTACATGATGTAAAACAGTCTTTCTTGTTTTTAATGCTCTTTTTGGGTACTGTCTTGCCTCGACTAGAAATGTAATATTCATCTGCCTGGTGTTTAATGCGACGTACATTTCGTTTCCAGTTTTCTGTATTTCTTAACCGTTTTCTTGATTGTCGCTCCGTTGATTTGGTGTTTCTAAAACAAACAACAAAAATATTAGAAAGAAAAATACGTACTATGTCAAAATAAGAGGATCAAAAGTGATAATAATAAATACAGTGTTATTTGCAGTTGTGCATATCGCGAAAACTCTCCAAAATTTTCATCCGAAATGATTTTTTCTCTTAAATTGCTTACATTGGCTTATTTAAACGAATTTCTCCTGTTGTTTCACATAATACAATTTCACATAATAATAATAATTGTCAACCGCTATTTTTGACAGATATGGACAACAATGTTCTAACTACCATAGACAAAACACGTAGGGTAGTGTTGGTGTTTCCTAAAAAGGTAGATGAACTATATTTAACTATCGTACTAATGTGGCCTTGACAGTGGCCTAAGTGGAGTCTTTCAAGGTTAAAAAAGTAATTGCGTTTAACCTTGAAAAATACAAAAATATATTTTGCTGAGTATGTCCTTATAGAAATTAAGCCCAATAAAAACAAAGAGCGACCCCCCCCCCCCAAATAAAATGGCATTTGCTGGAGAAGAATAAATAAATAAATAAATCGATAGATAAGGATACATGGTAGTGGTCGACAGAAATACAGAATGTGTTGCTGGATAAGAAGAGAAAGTTCAAGGAATGGCAGAGTGTTGAAGATAAGAATGTTAGTTTGAAAAAAAGAGTGAGTATGATGCTCTAAAGGAAAAAGCTAAGAAAGCTGTGGCCATAGCAAGAGCAAAAGACCTGGACAAGCTTTATGACACACTGGATAATCCAACAGGTCGAAAAAATCTTTACCGGCTTGCTAGAGCTACAGAGAGAAAGACGAGGGATATTTGTCAGATAAAGTGTATAAAGGATAAAACTGGATATATATATATATATATATATAATAGTTCTTTCGGATAATGAGAAAATTAAGGATAGGTGGAAAAGTTATTTCGAAAGACTGATGAATGAGGAGAATGACCGGAGTGATGGCCTTGGGAATAAACCAGTGAATGAGGGGTTAGTAAGAAGGATTAGTATGGATGTAGTGAGAATTGCAGTAAATAGGATGGAGAATGGTAAAGCATTATAATATACATATAGGCATTGTATATTATAATGCTTTACCGTCCTTTGGCTTTCAGTTGGGGATGTAAAGTACCTACGGGGTGATGGGTTCCAACAGTTTCTCATAGAAGGATTTCACAGTCTCCATAGGGGTTCAATAGCACGCGATAATTGGGTAGTTGCATGATATGGAATACTATATATTCTAGTACATAATATATTCACATGCATGATACGATAACAGAATTCGAAATCAAATTTGAAATCGGTCGAAAAATAAAAAACTTATAACGTATAAAAGCTTTTTGTCTATCTCTCATGTAATTTATATGGCGATACTGAGCTATGATGTCACAATTCAGTATTCACTCTCCCTCTCTGTCTAATTGAGAGTTTTGAACGCTTATATCTTTTTAATTTCCGAAGATATTAAAAAACTGGTTATACGAATCTATTGGTGAGGTAAAAAAGCTTAAATTTAAATAGCCTAGCCAATTGATGTTGAACCACACCCACGGGAAGTAGGAGGGGGGGCTGGTTTATGTAGCTCAACCCCTGCACAAAAGAGGAGCAACTTAAATTATGACGGCTTTAACTTTTTATTGAAAAGACGTCACGTCCCTGCAAAAATCAAATGTGAAAATATTGGTTTTTACTTTCACTGAAACTTAAAAAGGGTTGAATAACGTTCTCAGGGATACTAGGGTATCATAATCCCATGGGGTTTTATTGCACCAAACATGACAGCTGACAGATGTTCGTAGCCTGTGAAAGCGGAAAGCGCAACAGTACTAAGACAATACTTTTTGTTTATACATTTTTAATAAGACGTTGTTAAGCTTCGGAGAGAGACAAACAGCAGTAGCAATAATCTAATCTAAACGGAGTGCCTCTACACATTACTAAACGCAGAAAAAGCACGTCTGATGTCAAATTTCATTTAACGCAGGCACTTGAACTGCAATGTACGAATGATTTTTATAAGTGACTGTATGAGGGGGGCGTAGCTCAAATGGTAGAGCGCTCGCTTAGCATGCAAGAGGTACCGGGATCGATGCCTCCAACAGACTTTGAGTAGTCTGAATAATTCTTGTTTTTTAGGGTTCCGTACCTAAGAAGAAAGGGAACCCTTATAAGATCAGTTCGTTGTCCGTCTGTCTGTCCGTCCGTCTGTCAAGACCCTTTTTCTCAGGAACACGTGGAGTTGTCAAGTTGAAATTAATATCAAATACTCAGGGCTGCAATCCCTTGAAGCAGTGAAACAATCAAAGTTCTAAGTAAACGCAATCAAAAGATAAGGGCGTTTATGTTACGTTTATGCCGCATATTTTGACACTCGCAAGGGAATCAAAACCCACTTCCCGATGATCTAGAATTTGGCAAGATGCAATGTCATGTAGCACAGGTAAAGGAACAAATCCGAAAACCGTAAATTTGTAGTTACCTGCACAAAATTGTACGGAACCCTCGGTGCGCGAGTCCGACTCGCACTTGACCGGTTATTTTATTTTCCAAAATCATATACCTAAGAATATCGAATAGAGCATCAGTAAACCCCCTAAAAGGAACGGTTTCGTTTTAGACAAGTTTTCCTCATAATTTACACCGCTGTACAATTTGACCCGTGACCTTTTGGGCAGTGGGCTACCCTAAGGACCTATTCATCTTTATGGGTGGCATTTGCAATCACTTACCCAGGCCGTAAACAACCTAAACTTGGCGAGAAAATGAAGGAAACCTCACCCTGATTAGATCATTTTAACGGTCCTTGAGCCCTTCCTACTTTTAAGTGTAAGTAGATGGTGAATCGGCGCCAGGAAACCATGATTGTTAAGAGGTAGCATTTATCATGTCAAGGAGAAGATCGTGGACCAGTAGTCGGCTAGAATCAATATGTTTCCTTGCTTCAAGGCTGAAAAAGTTTATATGCGTGTGCTAAATTCCTTCCTCCATTGACCAGATATTTTATATTATCATGTGATGACAATGTTACCAGGTCAGCCATCATTCAATAATAGTCGAAACTACATGAATCGAGCACTTACTTCATTGTTTTAAGTTGCTTGGTTGTACTAACTCCTAAAGTGAAAGGCACGTGCGCGTGCGTCGAATAATAATGCGTGTAACGAAATGTCACGTCGTGGCCTGGTTTATATCACCTTGGCATTATATACCGTGTGCGTTGGACAATATACAACGGTAAATTGGTGGTAGTTGTCATCAGGGGGCGTAGCTCAGATGGTAGAGCGCTCGCTTAGCATGCGAGAGGTACCGGGATCGATACCCGGCGCCTCCAGGACTATATTTTTATAATTTTTGAACAAGATTTTAATATTTTTTTGTTTCTTAGTAGCCTACTTTGTTAACATGCTTGCATGCATTTACTTTTTTAAATAGTCACCGTTACGTAAATATAGGTATATATTGCTTTATATACATTCAATTATTATTTTACATAATAGAATGTCACATAGACGTTTTTCACTCCTTTCAATCGACAAGTCTCCAAGGAGTTGTGAATAAGAAGGCTGGATATATATCAGTCCTCCGCCACCATTCTTGGATCTGGCAATCGAAAAGCCGGCAGGATCTGGTCAAGGTGTCTCTTCCATACCATACCATCATCAGTTTGTACCTCGTAGTGGAGGAGACCGATCCGTCGTCAAATTTTGCCAAATTTCCATTTCTTATGTGGATCTGAGTAATTTCTGGCTTGCACTCTGTTTCCAATAGCGAAGTTCCTTAATGTTTAGTTGGGGTTTTGGGTTTCCCTGAGTTAGGTTTACACCGGTCCTCTGAGAACATTACATGTAAATGGGTTCTTCTCTTCCAAACATTAAGTAGTCTATTTTTGATGATTATCAGTTTCTCAGTTTCTCATTTAAGCAGCCATTGTCCCCCCCCCCCCCCATTGCACGTGCTCTTTATAGTTTGAACAAAGCGCCTGTCCATTAGTCGCGGGGTGGTAAGGGGCAGATTTCCTGTGTGCAACTCCAATTTCTTTAAGAAAACTCTCAAATTCCTGCGCAGTAAACTGTCGCCCATTATCAGACACCAAAATAATAGATATTCCAAAGGTACAGAATATCTCCTTTAGCTTCTGTATGCACCAATTACTTGTAGTGGTCTTAGTTGGTATGACCTCTACCCACTTTAAAAGTATCCACTAGAATAAATAAGTATTGTCCTGAAATAGGGCGAAATTGATATGGATTCTTTGTCATTGACCTGTTGGTTCTTCCCAATGATGTAAGGGTGCCTTTAGTGGGCACGCCACGATTGCGGCGATAAGTCCCCTCTTTGAGGAGTGGCTGGAGAGGCGCCACGGCGCCCCCACCTCCTCACCGAACACGGTTGTTTCGGGAGGTTCTTGTTCAGGATAAGGCGGGAGGAAACGCCAGGGTGTCACCACTGTGTGGATCGCCCGGAAGACACGAGTATACGGTGGAGGTCTGCCCGGCTTGGGCGGAGCACCGCCGCGTCCTCGTGGCGGCGCGGGCGATCGGCGGCGGCGATCTCTCGCGTCCGGCTCTGGTCCAGGCCATGGTACGGAGCGAGAGTGCATGGGAAGCTGTCATCTCCTGCGAAGCAGTAATGCTCGCAAAGGAGCAGGCGGAGCGCGTGAGGGAGAGGCAATCTCTGCGCCCTCACGCCCCTAGTCACCGCAGGAGACGCCCTGGACGTCGGAAGTCACCAGCCGACTTCCGGCCACCGTAGGCGCGGCCCGGCAAGGACCAGGCCCGGGTCGACGGCGCGTCGTGTTCCACGTGATCCTCAAAGAGATGTCAGCACGAACTGACGGGGTCCGCTAGGGCCGATGCCAGCCAGGGCCGCGGGTTGTTCGAAAGAGATACCGTGGCCCTGGCATAGGCAACTGAAGGAACACGGGTGGGTTTTAGTCAGTAAAAGTCTGACATGCCCTCCCGCTCCGCCCAGAGCGGGAGAAGTCAAACGACGATTTCCCACCCAGAAAAAAAAAAGTGGTTGCCTTTGGTGGTTTGTTCTGTTGTAGATGACGTGCTCTACATGATTTTACTTTATCCTCAATATCTTTGTTAATATTTTTCCAGAAAACAACTACGGGCTAATAATTTCATTTTCAGAATACCGACATACCCTGCATGTAGTTCATCTAACACGCGCGTGCGTAAGCTCTGCGGAATCATAATTCGGGTTCCTTTCAATATACATTCGTCTTGAAGAGTTAAATCATTGTCCTTAAAACCAAGGGGCCTACTCCGAAGTGGTATCGGCCGAATGTTCGGCCGTTTCCTGGTACGAACTTACTATTTGGTTCGGTCAGTCCCGATCCTACACTCCTACACTCTTTCGAATATTGACTATAGTCCCGACCCAACTGAGACGATCCGAACTTTTTTCGCATTTTTCAATAATATTCGGTTCGGCCATGTGTCGGTCCGATCCGATCTTACGCAATTCGCACTTCGTAGTAGACCCCCAAGTTCTCGTAATGATCTGCCAGTTTGCAAGTGTTGTAACAATTGCTGTAGGTTTGATCTTCCTATACGAGTTGCAATAAATACTTTTTCTTTCTTTCTTTTCTTTATAATTTCACCAGTGTATGTTCTCAATGTCATGTCAGTTTTGAATATTTTCTTCTCTATATTAAATTTTTTGTACTGATTTAGTGACATAGAAGATAATGCGGCACCACTGTCGAATTCCATTTTTTTTTTCGATAGACAATGAAACTAGATATCGCCCTTGAATTGAAGCAAACTCGAGCTAAGTGTCCTTCTTTTTGACATTTTCGGCATACTGATTTAATGGCACCACATTCATTAGCTCGTTGATCGGTTTTACCACAGCGGAAACATTTCTCTTTCAAATTCTTGATTGTAAGTGGTGGGCTTTTCTTAGAGTTGGTAGGCGAGGGTTGGTAATTAGTTGGTCCATTCGTAGAAGGTGTAATTATATTGATTCGGTCGGTGTTTCTTTTCATTTCGTTAGCCATTATATAATTCTCTGCTTGCCCCATTTCGATTAACGTTGCGATTTGTACTAATTTAGAAAACGGTGGGGTATCTCTGTCTTGAAGAATTCTTGATCGTATATCGCCATCCTGTAGTCCTCGTATGAATTGCAATGATAAGAAGTTGTCTGAGATAGACTTCTTGCAATGTTGACATTTGAACTCACAGTTTGAACCAAGTCTCTTCAGTTCAGCAGCGTATTTCGCGACTGGTTCCGTCGGTTGTTGCATCCTTGAAATTAATTTGTGCTGTAGATGCCAAGCTACGAGTAGGTCTTGGGTCAATATATTCACCAAGTATATCCGATAATTCATGGAATTCTTTGTTCAATGGGCATTATGCTGAGCGATGGCCGTTTTGCGTGAATGTGACGCATGCTTACCCCCAACTTGTGACTTTTTTTTTTGTGTTTATGTTCTTTTTTATGCGTCATGTTTGCCGCAAATAAACGTATTTTCTTTCTTTCTTTCTTCTTCTTCGGGTGAGCATAAATCGTAAATCTTTTAATGTGTAGCGGTATCTACAACTCTGGGCTTAAAGTTGCCAGTAGCGTGTGAACCTTTGCCTTTGGATCCATTATTCTGTTCATTGTCAAGAACAATGTCAATCTTTTGATGAAATTTCCAAAGGATTGTGTTTCATGTAAGGGTTGAAAATTCAGTTTCGGGTAATGTTCTTGTTGTGCCGGGTTGACACAGCTTGCGTAATCTATTATTGTTGTAGGTTGCGTACTTATTTCATTATTCTTTCTCATTGTTAGTAATTTGCAATTGAGGGAGGTGTTCTTCAAATTCGTACTTGTATGTCGTCTTGCTGGTCGGTCTCGAGCTCAATTTCAGATTGTGATTCTTGAAATTTTTGGATGTTTTCTTGTAGAGTTCGTAATCGAGTTTCTATTTCTTCGGTTGAAAGTTAAGTTTTCGTAAGTAACGTGTTTCCCGTTCGTGTAAGCTCGCCCCGTAGTGAGGCACGAAGCCTTTTTTGTCTTTTAATATCATTGTTCGGCATTTCGTCGACAATTTGTTACTTAAATATTGTAACATAATGTACATACTCACAGTTATCTTCATTCATTCCTTCAGGTCAGACAAGCATTCCGTTACCGTTAGGCGCTGATCTGACTACTTTAACATAGGACTACGACGATTTAATGACATTCAAGGGCTGGGAATTTCGCCCACATTGATTGATATCATTTTTCCTATAAACACTATACTTTAAGTACGAAGTAACTATAGATTTAATTGTATTTTATTATTAAATATTTTATTATGACAGTTCTGACAACGACGTTTAATAAGTCGCCATGACAAGTTTGCTTTTAGATTCTTAGTGGCCTGTAAGGTTTTAGCTGATTATACATTCATACTCATACAAAACTAATCCTGGCCACCAGCATATTTAAAATTCATATTTTCTACATGGTATTATTCTACGAGTTCACATTATAAATCCAAGCAATGCAAGGATCAGTTCCAGTTTCGCCTCTAAAGCGAACACATTAAATAGGCCTGATGCAGGGCCACCTATCCCGGGAACACTCAGCGTGTCTTAAAAGGCTCCGGTACCCGACGGACTCTCTCTACACCTCCGTCCTCCGTCCTTCGTACCAGTCGGACCGCTAGCTCGCCTCGCCGGAGCACTCTGAAGTACTGAACCTCCTGAACCTCCTGTACCTATTGGGTGGCGCCTCATCCGAGGGCCGTCTCACCTGGCGAGCTGACTGCGTCCCCGCCGTGCCTGCTCTCTCCTGCTGCCGTGCTGTACACCTATCACTCATTTTCATCCTTCCTCACCCACACACTACACACCACTGACCAGTCCATCTCTATCTTTTATATACCTTATAAATAAAACTTTAATTAACTTCAATTTCCCTTTCTTTACTTTCTTAATTTAAAGTTAGTTACTTGTCGCTACACGACAATATATATTGCTTTATATACATTAAATTATTATTTTACATAGAATGTCACATAGACGCTTTTTACTCCTTTCAATCCACAAGTCTCCAAGGAGTTAATATTGTCAACAAGAAGGCTGGATATATATCAGTCACGAACATTGCTAAAGGCACTAATCCATTTAGGTGAATCCATGCTGCTGTTGTGGCTTGCTGTCTCTTGTTATCGTGTGACCTCTGTCCTAATCCTGAGCTCTTTGTGTACGACTGTTCCATGTCACGTTTGTTGCCACTTCCCTTTCCGGATAGCCGTCAGTTACTCTCGCTGTTATCTCTTTAAACAAACCCATGTTTTATCCCAGGTTGTTGTTACTTGTTACCTATCACGTTTGGTATCCCTTAAATAAACTAGACTTGCCATAAAATATAAGAAAGAAAGAAAAAGTATTTATTGCGACTCTTACAGGATTATAAACTAAACTAAACACAGTTAAAAATAAAAAAATAAACTATAGACTAACTAACTATGAACTAGGATCATATTTTGCAGCTTCTAAAGGCTCCGTTTGTATAGTGTCGGAACTCAGTAATAGCTTACCTGACAGAGTACATAAGGTGAGCTGGACTGGACGGGCTATAATAGTGCTGTCGGGGCGATCATCTTTGTTACTTGGGGCGGCAATAAATTTTCGTAGTGTTGCTGAAGGGGTTTTTAGAATAAACACTATCGAGGAGGAAGAGAAATGATACTTCAATGATCGTAATAATTTATTTTTGCACTACTCAATTATACCAGCAATTTTATTAATTGATTATTAAGGAACCAGTGCCGAAAACAAAGTTAAACTTTAAATCGCGATGCGTTATTAAAACAAGCAATATTTTCACGAGTGCAGCATTAACTTTTTAATATCAGAAAATTAACGTTTTTTAATTAACAAGTTACATATTTCCAGTAAAGCACTCAGTAAAATCATATTCATTCTGCCCGATACTGTTTCAGATTTAATATCACGAAGTTCGTGTCATATCCAAATTAGATTGGTCGAAGGGAAATATTTAATAAAGTACGAAAGCTTCATTATAATCTGTATTTGCGCTGCGCGGTCCCACAGTGGCCAACAAATTAATAGGTGCATTTTGACGTCGATTGTAAACCCGCTGCTCGAACAAGGATGCATTTGAGAGCATTCGCACGGTTTGTTTTTCAGCCACTATTCCGCTAGAGCCAGGTAGTGCCACTAAAGCTCCTGCCGTATTATGTTTGCCTGGTGCAAATCGAGGCTTTGCTTCTATCGTGCGTTTTGTTTGTTTTATTCATTTGTTAATTTTTATAATACTACATCGAAAAATCCATATCTTTTTACACACTAATCGTGCATGAATAAAATGGAGCATCACAATTTTCTTTCAAATCGTTTGTTGGCCCTTTTTGCATTGTATAGTTACATAAATTCCAACCGTTCCAGTTGGCACTAGTTACGTATACATAGCTATACTGTAGGTACATATTTTGGGTTATTATAAAACGGGGAATGTACGGGGGAAGTATTCAAGGTCTGTGTATTTATAATATTTTATTCCCAAGACATACCATAAACAGTCCCACCCAAGTGAAGCCGTACTTAGCAATAAACTAAACTGAGGTCATAAAAGTAACATAAACACGACTTTCCACCGAGAACTGGTGCGAAAAATCTCCATTAATATTTCGAAAGCATAATCGCGAAAAGCATTTTAATATCCCGAGGATAGCTTTAACCGGGGTAACAGCGTAGCGAGCGCCGGGACGCCGCTGGGACTCCGGGAAGCGCGAATCCCGGACTGTGCCGGAATTACGCCGGGATTAGCCACCGACGCGGCCCGGGATTAACCCGAGAACAATGCGCCGGCCATTACGTGACAGATGGACTTTCCGCATTGTTGTTTTTTTTTGCATCGTGGGTGCGTTTACAAACATTTACACTCACATGCACAAACAGCCAGACCCGGAACAACTATTTGTAGGTCATACAAATATTTGTTCCGTGCGGGAATCGAACCCACGACACGCAGCGCAGCAGTTAATCGCTTAACAACTGCGCCAACCGTACCGTCATTTTGTTAAGCGTTTGTTAAGTGCCGCCGTTTTGTTAAGTGATTTTAAACAGCTCATGTGAGTTACCTGATTGATGAAAGCTGAATGCAAAGGGAACGTGATTGATACGAATCTGGCTCCGTTGGACACGTTTAGAAACAGATTGACGACGGCGACACTGAATGTTGACGTTGTGTTATTAAAATACCTGATCCTAAACGTGGAGTTTTAGGAACGTTACATAATAATATCTGCAGTTTGATATAATTTCTAGTAATTGTAGTAGGAAGTAGCAGGCATCCTCCACGGCCTGTTTAATGAACCCTTTTGTAAAAATAGCTCTACCAAGGTACGGAAAATATAATAATGTTAAGAAAAAAAACGTATCCGGTCTAGAACGAAGTTCCTTACGCGATACTCGCATGCACACAGACTCGTATATAATAGAAAGAGACACACACACAGAGAGAAATTGTGAATTTATAACGCATAACGCTACGTGACGTTTCTACCAATCAACTTCTACCGCATGCCGCATGAAGCTACATGGAAAACATAGTCTACGTTTGATTTACAATTAAAAGTGACTTTAAAGAAGTTACAATAGCGATGTCTCTTGTAAATAAATGAGTGCTCACTATAATTGTTGTAAATTTCGTCACTGTCGGTAAAAAATGAGTAACGACTGAAGGAGAAGTAAATGCATCGCTCGCTACTCGCGGTATTTTCAAGCGGAATAATTTGCTGCAGCCGCAGTCTGGGAAATGAGAAGCCTCTAAATTATTTTATATAAATGTCATGCACTAGAGCTTATCCTTTCCCTAGTGGAATATATAAAGAGTCGCAATGAACATAATATCAAGAACTTTCCCCTTGCGAATCTTTTGACTTGCTGCAAATAACAGAGCTACAATCTGTAAGTCCAAAATGATAATACCTGACGACATAATATACCAGTACCCTAATTGCGTAACACACTATCAATCATAATGTGAATCATTTTGAAGGATATTGCTAATCCATTGCTTCATACGTTCGAAAAATTTGTCTACTCAACAACGTAAAATAACGCAATGAATGTTGTTTAACTTTCAAAATGAAAGCTATTCCTACTGTTAGTGGGTTACGTAATTACCCCGCACTTTATGTAATTCAAATTGTATACCCATTTCACTTTTAAAGTTACAGTTGTTTCACAAAGTAATCCGAATAATTTAAATACCTGATCAAATATTGATTCGAGCAGTTCCGAACAACTGCTTAACTATGGAGATACGTAGGTATAGGCGGTAAACTATTTATTTATTAACAGGCAAGCGATTGAAACTTAAGTGTACGAACTTAAGGGGCTGTGGTTTCGGCAATTTCCTGCAAATTAATATTCAATACTTTGCCGTGTGGTCCCATAGATAGGTTTAAGAGCTTCCCCTATCATTTCCCGTGGGAGCTGTAAGAGTATTCCGCAATGTGATTATCAGGCTGCCTGCTTCCTGCTGCTCCCGTGGGTTGCATGGAGGTTTCGAATGCATTGTTGATGCTGGCTATAATTAAATAAGTAATCATTTATTACCACTTACCGTTATAAAAATTGCTTCCAAGACATATTTTTAAACGATTGGCAATAAAAGAATAACGATCGTTTTTGAGCTCAATTAGATAAAGTAGATACATAATATCGTTGGTTTTATTAAGTTAATGGAGCGTACACCAATGGGCAATAAATTGGGCTGAAAAGTTGCAGATATTTTATTGCAAACAAAACGTTTGTACCGCGATAAAGAATAACGCAATATTTTATTAAGCGGTTTCGTATAAAGGTGTAGATTGAAAATAGATTATTTTTATTATAATAATCTCTGGATTTGATTTGTAAATGAAATTTTATTTTCAATGAACCAGATCGTGGTCCACGGAGCGAGGATCGCTGAAATATGCTATGCACTAGTGCTAAGCCACGCTGTATTTAATTGTTTGTTGTCGGCTCTTGTTAAGTAGGAATTGACATAACTTTATATCTATGGCACATGGTTGAAGAGAACAAACGTACCTGCGAGTTGTTTGTTTATTGACAATGAAACCATTCGTAATAACTATTACCTAATTCATTAATTATTAGAAACTTGACACAAACGCCAGTCACAGTCTATGTCGAATAGATAGCAGACGTTTCTTAGAAATATTTAATTAAATTAGTTATATTAGTGTAATCTATCAATTGAACCTCTCGGCGATAATATATTAGTGATAATACATATCAGCTATAGGAAGGGAACCCCGAAACCCAGAGTTATGTATTCACGTGAACTATGTTAGAATCAAACTAGTGTGGAGTTGGGGTCGATTGCAGACCTAATCTTAATGAGTGATTCATTATTCACATGAGTATCGCTGCTATTAGTAGCTAGCTGTACACATGCATTATTTCGGTCGCTCTCGTTTGAATTGATAATGTGAATTTGAATTAATTACTAGAACATTTCAATTTGCTTGTATATTTTACAATGGAGCGAGTGCTGCGTTTGACAATGTAATTAAACGCTCGGCATTAAATACATATTGATGATACTTAAAGTATTTGTTGTAGCTTTTAGGAATAGACACCAGGACAGAGTTGATGAGGTTGTTTGTTTGGACACTAATTGTACACTTGTGTCTAATGATATCAACCAAAATTTTGAACGCTGAATAAGGCCATCATGATTGGCAGAAGATATCGTGGCACGGTTCCATGTTTGTGCTATTGAACTTAAAATGTGGAAACTATTGACTATTTTATTTTTAACCGATGTTCACTGTCTCAAAATAGAATAAAACATTGATCACTGTTCACTATCCATGTTTATTTGATGTAGTAGTAATGCCTTAGAATTAAGACTGGACCAAATAAATTGCCCCCTTTGTCCATAATCTGATAACATGATTTAATTGCCTCTTGTGCGGAAAAAATCTATCTATTTGTACTGGAATATCCTATTGTATGCCAAATTAGATCATACACATACAGTATAAACACATGCTTACTAAGTAAAACAGTTATTCCTTCACTAGGGCAGCAAGGAATCATGGACTAACACACGTTTATAAGTAGTAATTACCCCTTTCGCATCCGCGAACCTTTTGTGAACACCCGCCAGTTATAAATGTTGCACGAGTCTAATTTATTCCTGGTCTGTATGTAATGCATTGTAATGTGGTTGTCCTTTGTCGCAGACCTGCTCATCGAGATGCTGGGAGTCCTGGCTAGCTATAGCGTCACAGTCAAGGAGCTCAAACAGCTGTTCAGTGCCATGAAAGCGATCAACGGGAAATGGGTGAGGAGAACCTTAATTTTCGCACTTGTTTCCAAGAAGCCTTTGATAAAGTAGTGTGTTTTTTTGCCTTCCTTAATTCGGTGTTTTTTCAAGTTCAGTTTTCTAGGAAATGATAGGCAGCTTTAGTGTAGTCAAGTTTTATGAATTTGGAACACTTCAGCTTCGCAAAAAAATGTTGTGGCGCTTAAAGCATTAAAACTACACCTAGTGATGTTCCCATTCTCACATGGTGCGTATTCCTGATGTAAACAGTGTATGTAACTTTATACTTGTCTCGAAGAAAATAAACCGCCTACGAAATAAGTGATAGTTTCCGGGGCATCTCGGCTCAAGTATGCTCGAAGTCGGGAGCGTCCACGCTTGAGCGACTACTCGAGACAACCGCTTTCCTCAACACCCCCAGAGAGAGAAACAACGGCTTTTATTGCTTCTCAAACGCACTTCTAGGTTACAAGTCAAGTTACTTTTTACTCCAAGAAGTAAATAAAGAAGTTTTAGCGATAGCGTTAATGAATATGCTGGACGTGCTATATATCTACATAAAAAACACAGCTTTTATTCTGTACAACCAATGTATTGCTTTACAAACAACATTCCTACCTCCGTTCACGTTTAAAAATGTCATTACAAAGTTTCACTCCGAACTGAAAGCGTTCCTGACGCAAATTCCTCGCTACCGCCCCCGCAAAAACCGTCTAATTCGACCAGGACAACATAAACTAGAGGGATACGAGAAGAACGCGGATAAATGGTGAAGGCTACGGCCAAACGTGCAATTAGCCGCACCGCCAATGCTTTTGAAATTTGCATCGTTTTACAGACAGTGCGGTGAAACGGTAATTAGCCGGCACAAGCGGCACAGTTACTTTGTGTTTATGTTTGCTTGTGAATGGGAATCGCTTGTCCTTTTTACCTCACATTTAATCTAATACTAAGTAGCTCCTTTAAGTTTTACTTAAAGCAAGTCATTAGCAACGAACTATGTAGTCAAGATTAAAGTCTTTTTTGTGAGACTGTCTGGCAGCTTTACAATATTTTCTCCTTTTATTTCTGAGTTGGCAAGGCTTCCTTTATCGGCGCCATTACTGCCAATATCGAGGAGGTTTATGTCGTAGTATTTTAAAACTTTCAAGTGAAAAGGGATTTTTCTTTGGTATCTGTGAAATTTGAAAATGTGGCTTATATTCGATCCCATTTCATTGGTAATAATCGAAAATCAAATGGCTTATTAAATAAATAAATGTTCATGTAGAACGTTTAGTATAATGCTTGATAAGGACCGCTTTCTGAGGTTTTATATTTATAACGCACCTAATGGTATAATAATTTATCCGCTCATTCTTTTCTGTTATAAAATGTATGTCTTCTATTGTATTTGAATCAATAACATTGGTGTGTGTTGCAGCCCCGGCATTCTGCTAAGCTGCTGAACGTGCTCCGGCAGATGCCGCACCGGAACGGACCGGACGTGTTCTTCAGCTTCCCCGGACGGAAAGGATCGGTACGTTCACATTGTTATTTATAATAGAATCGCCCATCGCCCGGGGACTGTGTGACTCGGCTTATTGAAAATGACCAGTAGCGCTCGTGAATGAGGTTGCCATAAAATCTGAAGAGGTTTATACTGTACCGATCTCTACCTGTGGGATTACGGGAATCATATTACGGTCCAACCCATTTCAAAGCGTTGTTAGTGGCACAGCCAATGGAAACTCGCGTGCTCCAATATTCACTGTCGCAGACCCTTTTTTTAATAAACCCCTTTGTGAACCGAAAAAAACAAGCAAATAAATTCAATATTAACTCACAGAAGTGACTGCTATAAGCAAAGTGTCATTTACACAAGTTACACGAAACAGTATTTTTGTGTATTTATTTGAGCGAGTAAATCTGCATCCAATTAAAACAATCGCGATATGGTAATTAGAGGCAGCGCCGATGATAATTTTGCACATCAGAGGGGCAATTCTCGTAATTTTAAGAACGTTTACAGTCTGATCTCAGTCTCAATCTGTCAAAAATACCTCTAATTTCCCTACATTTTGACAGGTTTTTGACATTTGTTTGCCGAGATGACACTGCGACTAGATTTTTAACGTTTTAAATTACGAGAATTGGCCTTCAGTTATTTAATTTTTTTTATTTATTATTGCTGCTCTTTGTGTTATTGGAAAATTCGGTGTTTACGTTAATAATTGGCAAGGGGGTTTCAATTGTTAGAACAGTAGAAAAAATAAAAATAATTGGAGGCGCCGGGTATCGATCCCAGTACCTCTCGCATGCTAAGCGAGCGCTCCACCATCTGAGCTACGCCCCCTGTTAAATAACAAATCGAAAGTATAGTTTGCATTGTAAATTACTAGCAGCATTGCCTCGGCCAAGGATTTGTAGTAAATGTATTTATTTACCTTTCACCGGCACGTGGCATCAGTATTTACTGCGCTTGCATTACACGTAATAAGCGTACAAGCGCAACGTGAGCCGCTTCAACATTAGGTACCTACGGTTGACCGGAATAATAATACTACTGCAATGAGAAATAGGTACAGTCAACAAAAGAGGAGAGAACAAGAGAGGAGAAGAGGGTCGTCGGATATAGTTGAAGTTTAATAAGAAACCGATGGATGGTTTCGAATGAAATTTAGTTTGATAAATGTACTGTTTGTAGAAAACAAACAGTACATTTATCAAACTAAATTAATTAAATAAAATTTTAACCGAAAACATCAATCCGTTTCTTACTAAACTTCAACTATATCCGACGACCCTGCATACTTATCTGTTTTGTTGACTGTACTTCACGAGCATAAATACCTTACACTTACGCAAGACAAGTGTTATGAACATAGCATTCTAGAAATATTATGTCTTTTCTCAAAGTTTCAATCGCTATGTCACGAGAAAAATACTTTTGAATATTGCGTAAGTGCAAGATATTTATGTTCGTGAATGTACGTCAATCTGCATTATTAGTTTGATGACGATGTTGTTAATATATTGCGGAAACTTATCACCACACAGGCGATATGATACCTGTCTTGCTAATAATCAATTAATAGTCTTATCTGACTCGACAGAGTTCCTTGTTCTCTGTAATAAACGGTATCTCCCAGAAGCATCCAATAGCACATAAAGCTTAATTAACCAATGTCAGCAACCCCGCCAGCGTCCACCACACGAGCGGATCAAAAATGACACGAGTAAAATTAACGATTCTCCACTACATGACCTTACTCATTAAAGAATTTTCCAACACATACCTAATTTATTCAGGAATTTTTTGCATTCCGTATACTCCTCCAATCTTTATTGTAGTGAAGTTTGAAACGTGACTCGAGGCGAATCTTACCGAGTTCTGTAAACTTAAATATTTTCGGAATAATGCGAGCAGTCGGAATCGGAACGAACGCACTTGACGAACTTTACATCAGACTTCTCAAACACGAGCTTGAAGTTCTGAAAACGGCCCACTGTATTTGTGTGTTTGGAATACTTTATTATTTCATAAACTTTATTTTCTTTTGGGTTTGACAAAGGTTTGGAATCTATTGTTGATTAAACTAGCTGATGTTGCAAGGATCATACTTCCGTACTTACCGAACCAATAAGTAATAACTACCCTTAATATTCTAATGGTTCAAAGTTTAAACAAACTCCATACACAATACTGATTCGATAATATGCCAAAATATTGTTTCTTCAAACAGCAAACAATGTGCGCCCTTCATATTTATATTCCCTTACATAACTAGAATAAATCGTCCCCTCGCCGCAAACAGAAGGCAGAATACGATTTATTTATCTAATAACAAAGCGCAGTCCTAACACCGATCGAAATATGTTCCAATTGTACAAGGTGGCGCCCTGTGCCCTGTGCACCGCGGCGCCACCTGACGGCCCATTCTCCCGAACCAACAATATATTTCAAACGAAATGAAGAGAAACGACTGGCTATTACCGACCACTTTTATTTATAAACAGAGCTCATATTTCAAAGGACCTTCCCCAGCTGCGCCCTGCTTCAGACCCTGATTTGTCCATTATTCTACATTGCAAAATGTTTTTGACGGGATTCTCATCCATCTGTCCACGAAATAAAGGGCGTTTTATTATTTCTGAAGTAATTTTTCCGGATCGAGACAAGAGCAAATTAAGATTCGTCCTTTGACTCCGTAATTATTTAAACAACAGACTCGCAGATTTTTTAAAGAGCATTAATGAAATCATCTTGGTAATGGAGAAGCCTCCGAGGGGCATTCTGAAGCCAGGAAGGAAAAAATGTATTGTGTAAGAATTTCCTCGGAGATTTTTAACTAATTTGAACTTCCTCGCCATAAATTTCTTGGAATAAAGCCATAATTGTAACTCGGTTTGATGAAATGCCCCTCAAAGGAAAAGTAACTTTAGATTTTTGCGGTAACCTAATATTTCTGATTTTGCGTAAAAGACGCTAACATGAAAGGAGAACCCGCACATTTTATATAAGCCTTTGCTTTTATGGCATTGAATTATATCTTGTTCATCGCAGCATCGGTGGTCTTTAATTAAAATCATGGAGTCAAATTGTCGTTATTTCAGAACAGCAAAGTGCATCAGAAACCATAACATGTAAGGAACAGTTTGTATCAATTCTTCTTCGAAAACACAATTCGTCTTCAACAACATCCTTTTATCCGTCCCTAACTTTGATCATAACGTCATCCAAGTAATAAGCATATCGCCACTTCATTCTTTTCCAGCATTGCTGAAAACCTCACCGCTTAAACAGATCGATACTAGGGTAGTAGGACACTTTAGGAGCGCAGTTTAAGCGTCCCCTCCTTATTGGCAATTCTTATTCAAATACGGGCCGTCGGCGTAATCCGCGTGACATACTGGGCTATCTGTGTGTCCGTTTTTTCCTTATTTATCGCCATCCCGCCCGGGGCCGGTCCATTTCTCTCTGTCGTACTTATCCGGAGATCTGACGGCGAACTGACGCTTCTTAGCCGCTTCTGCTTGCTTGGTAGGTTAATCCTACTATCCTACTAATCCTACTATATATATATATATATATTATATTTATATTTTTATAATTATATTATTATTGTTCTACTAACATTATAAACATGAAAGTTTGTATGGATGGATGGATGGATGTTTGTTACTCCTTCACGCAAAAACTACTGAACGGATTTAGATTCAATTTGGAACACAGATGGTTTATAACCAGGATTAACATATAGGATACTTTTTATCCCAATTTTCCCACGGGATCGAAACTTATGCGGGTGAAACCGCGGGGCGCAGCTAGTACTAGATAAATATGTGGTAAGCATGATTTAAGCGTGCCAATAAAAAATAAGCTTTGTGTGTGTATGAATATGAATACGCGGAATGCACTCAACGACAAATAGGTAAGTAAACATAGCAGTGTGTATTACTGCAGTATTTATAGATATGAATGAAATGTAATTTATTTCCTAGGAAATACTCGTACCACTCACAAAAAGTAAAAACATCACAAAGCTGAGGCCAAACGAAACAAATACAAACTGCAAGCTACATTGCTCCTCGAGGCTCGAGCACGGTAGAAGCCGCTTAAAACCTAAGGAAACATTTCCAGTCGTTGGAAAATAGTTTTCTTGAGGCAAGGTTTCTGAGGTTAAACCCTCGACGCAGCGAAATGAAATCATTTCATTTATATTGTGCACCATAGACACACATAAATATGTAAGGTGTATGAATTTATTCAGAAAGCGAGCTATATTTACATTTTATTAGCTTGTGGCTGTTGAACGAGTACTTTACATGATCTGAAAGGTGTGAGATTCATATATAATATAATAAGTATGTTGGTACGTAAGCTAAGATGTATTGTCACATGGAACTTTATTTTGATATTGTATGATTTTGACGATATTGTGTAAATCTTCATAGAAGAGAATTCTCCTGTTTTGCCCTCCAGCGCTAAGCAAAACCTAAAATTCACGTTGGTTGCACGACAGATTAAGGAGAACTAAATGTACCTTATAATTCACTACTTCAAATCTATCAAATTCAATATGGAATTTCAGGAAAAATATGACAAAATACTTTCATATCCTTGGGGACGGGCTTCTAATATAAGGGTCGACGTATATGAACACCAATCAATTTTCACTGCAACCGTTGTCAATACAATGTGTTCCCATTATTTACCCTGACATGTGGGACAATCGATAAATACGAGCAAAATATCCTTTTAATATAAATACGCGTCAAAAATAAAAAAGGGTTTTTACTTTGGCCAAGCGTGTGCTACACGTATAATAATGTCATGTGCCGGATGAAAACATCGTGTTCAACTACTGTCGCTTATAGGATCCTGGTAATAATGATCTCGGAAAATAAAATATGTATTGTTCATTCGTATTAATGTAGGCAGTATCGAAACAATAAATTGAAATTCATAATAAGCATTTGTGAAAATCGTACATTATGTACAGACGCCAGCACATCAAGCTACTACAATCTTTCAAATTTCTTTAATAGATTATCAACTTTATCGCTAAAGTATTAAGGTTCAAGATTGATTGGGAAAATTTGACAGTTACGGGTAGGTTGACCTGCTGGCGTCTGTACTTTGTTAAAATAATAGATGAATAATTTGTGTTTGATATTCTTTTGATTGAATGAACACAACATTGTTAATTCTGTAGAAGAATCTACTTTTAACAGTTTTAATTAAGAAGCTCAGTGATTTGCTAGTTTCTATCATTGTTACAAGCCTCTCTAACGTTTTTAACTGGTGTGCAATTTCACGTGAATGCGCTGTAACGAGAACTTTTGGAACTATGCCAAGCATAACGTTTTGTTTTACTTGGCCCTCGCAATTGCCTGTTTGACTCCTTTACTAAGGCTATTTAAATTTTTGACGAAGAGAGAAAAACAAGCAGCAATGCATGAAAATATTAAAGTGCAAAATGTAAGTACCTAGGGACAATTCGTGAAACATTTTTTTTTCTTCAATCAAATGCAAGTCTGGTTCTGGTTAGATTCGTAAGTTCCAATATATGCTACATGATGTATCCAGAAAAGGAAAATAAAATAAACGATTCCTTAAATATATTTTTTGTATTTCTTCAAGACTTTTTATATTAAAATATTAAATCTAAGTGGGTAGGACTTCAACGCCCTTCTTAAATACTTTAATCATCTAAGTAGTTAAACAGTTCTAGTCTTTACATGATAAATTCGTCATCGTTGGGTCTCCTCGGAGACCCTGGTATTTCCGTCACGATATCATCAATAAGTAGTAACACTCGCCTTTTAAAATTCTTGAACTGTGCAGAGTTCATTTCGTTTAGTTCAGGTATGAGACTGTTAAGGAAAGACCTGACGTGGTCGCTGTCAAGTGTCATTGATGATGATGACGGCTGCGATATCTTAGCTATTTTCATACTTTGGTGAGGTACCTCTTCCTGTACTGGCCGTTTCCGCGTGGCTGTTATTTCCTTCTCTTCTTCAATACTCTGTTCGCTTGACTCATCTGAGACATCGTCTGGCGTCTCTACTTTAATTTGATCAACTTGAAACTGTACAACTGAACTTGTTTCAAATTGTACGGGTTGTTTACTTTCTTCTCTTGGTTTTACCTGTAGCCTCTGTTCTACTTTGGCTGCCTCTGCCTTGGCGACTGGTCTCATGAACGGTATTACGAACTGCATCACTTCTGATAGATAGTATGGTTTCTTCTTTCCCGTGGAGCCTTTCGGACGAGCTTTCATGGTTCTCATGAAGACGGCTCGCAGATTCCTCCATCTTTCTCTGCATGCTGAAGCTGGAAACATAATGTTTATAATGTACTTCTTCGTAAAATTAGCTCGTCGTCGCAATACTCGCAAAGGAGTTGCTGTTGAGGTGTTCTAAACGCGCAATTCTATATTATGTTCGATACCCGGGTCGAGCTGTTCCGAATTTCGAAGTAAAAAAAATGTTTTTTTAAGTATTTTTAATTCCTTACAGATTAAATAAGCAATTAAACCGTCTGTCTGTAAGGAATTCATAAAACTTTTTTTTAATACTTAATGAGCTAACTCTACTGTCTAATAAAAGTTATTAGTAGTATTTTTTTCTATGTAGGTATCAGTTCGTTAGTTACTAATGTTATTTGTGTAAGGAATGTTAAAGAAAAGCTGATTTTTCATTAGAAAGTTCTAAGTTGCAGCCCCGATTTCGTACATTGTACTTCTATAATAACTGGCAATATTATGTGCTCAACGCCTCAGCCTACTCGTTTGGAAAGGCAGGCGTGATGCTATATTGTTTAAATATATCTGTGAATCATTGATATGTAAACAAACGCTACTTATAACATTGTGTAAAAATTACAACAATACACGGATAAAGAGAAGTGAATCCCCACTATAATAGTGTTATTGATATTGTTAGCATTGTAGGACACGTCACAGAGGGGCGGGGTTCAATGTCACTACCGGACTATCGGTGTAGTTGATGCACACCGAGCGGCCGCGCCGACTGTGAGCATAGCATTCACAACAAACAACATTGCGAGCGTGTAGCGCCGCGCGTTATATCACACTATCGATGTTATCGTGGCACAAAACGAGATAACAGTGATATGTAGTACATTTGTTTGAAGACGTATCTTCCTATAAAATGTGTCAGGAACGTACTACTAACAACAACATAACCTAGAAACATAGGAATGTAAGAAAATGATCTGTGTCAAATCACTACAAAGTTATGCGCATTCCTGTGCAAAAGAAAATTTTCTGACAATATTATAAGTATTTATGTATTTATTTGCACGACAGCCGTTCATAAACATTGACTTCTGTCGCATACCGTTCACGAAACGGCGTGAAGGACACTTCGGTCCCGAATATTCGATAATACAACTAGCGCCACTGCGGCGTAAACATGTACTAACAGCCTCACTCACGTGTCATGTTCATAGTTTTGCCCACGTTCTCCCAAGCCTCGTCGCTGATGTCCCTCCGAGTGTACGTAGGCAACTCAAAGTTGTATAACGACGGATATTTCTGTACCTCCTTTACGAATCGGATATTTATATTTTGCTCGCTCATATTATCGCGCGCCATGATCGCGGACTTGTACGCAACCCACAAGTGATCTCAGCGGCGGGCCCCGCGCTACTGATTTCCAACCGGTCTGTGACGCTGGTGCCGCATATCGAACCAGTTGCGCAGCTGCGTCGCTTGCTCGCCTCGTCGCACACATTGACGCGCTTTGTCATGTACGCGTTCGCGTTGTGTGTGTGCGAGTGATATTCACGACTGGTGCGATCCCCATTACAAGTTTAGAAAACTATTTTACATTTTGCGAATCATTTAAAGGTTTCTCTATACATTCAACGTGCCTGTCTTCATTATATGTTCTAATTAACCGTTCCTCAATAACTTGGAAAGCTAAATTAATCTAGCTAGCTCATAATGGACCTGAGCTAGAACGACATAGTAAGTTTAATCAGTGTCGTATGAACCCATTTATATGTTCGTATCAAGCGTCTTCTAGCTTATTGCCACTAAAGAGTCGAGCTTCATGTAATCTCCGTCCTACTTCTTTTATCCTGGTCGGTAAATCTTCTCAACTAAGGCCTAATAACATGTCGTGATACTAATCTTTACGAATAATATTGTAATTCATGGAAAAGGTGGAAATAACTTGTTTATTTTGTTGGTGAACATTTGTATATTATAGTGGATACACATACGAAATGGAAGATTGGAGTGACGATAAAAGGAGCTTATATGTAAATTTTATTGAGACGATATCTCGATAGGAACCTTTACAAGAGATCCCTGTGTGGTGGCCTTCCATCGGAGCATAAAATAAGTTTTTACTGCCGAGTGCCGCACCACTTGCCAAGTTTCGCTCTTTTGGATTCCACATTTTTATGTGCGATTTTAAAGAAAATCAGTGTTCTGAGTACGCGGGTATATCTACTTAGATAGAGGGTAACAAAAATAGTTACTATGTATTTAAATTGGGACCTAGTATAGTTTAAAATTTTGATGAACCATGATTTTTTTTTTTTGCACCCACTATACTTTGAAAGGTAAAACGATATAGATTCAGCGGGATTGTCCGAAAGGGTTACCGCTACCCCGGAACATAAAGGGCAAAGGAAGGAACATGGGTGGGTTTTAGTCAGTAAGAGTCTGACATTCCCTTCCGCTCCACCCAGAGCGGGAGGGGGGGGTCATTTGATGATTTCCCATCCGGAAAAAAAAAAAGCGATATAGATGTCTGCCATCCGTCACTGTTATAGGTAATCAACTCATAAGCCTAATTTAATCGAAGTATTTTAATTTTCTGTCTTTTGATCTAGTGGTTTCATAGGTTGGACAACTAATGTTTCGTTATCTGTTAAAATTTAATATTAAGTTCCTCAATTGAGTAATTTAAAAAAAATCAAGAATTATTTATTCCACAATTAATATTTACACTGTATATATGCAGTGGGGACTGTACGATGTTCTTGTATTGCAGGCGGTAGTTCTACCCCCGCTCGCCAGGTGGCCCTACGAGAATGGGTTCACCTTCACAACGTGGTTCCGGCTCGACCCCATCAACTCCGTCAACATCGAGAGGGAGAAGCCATATCTATACTGGTAACTATGTCACTGTTGACTCTCTATTATATCATTCTAATAGAATACCAAAACCTTGTGAAATGAACAGGTGTAGGTACAGTTCGTACAGGCAGGCAGAAAACATTTAATAAAACCTGTACAAGGTTTAACAATTTAATTTGGGAAGGATTAGATAGGCAATATCAAGTCAATTTGTACTAAAAGCGTATTACAGTGCGAATGCCAAATGTATTCCGTAAATCGCGTGTAGCCACAAACCGCGGTTGCACCTGTGTTCCCAACTTTTCATTTGATTTGAGTGGAGCTCGGACGTTTGAAGTGTAGTTTCGGTTGTGCTCTGCTATCCTGGTACTAAGCTAAATCATTTTCGGTTTGTGTCCGGAGATAATTGAATTGCGAGTTCGCCACACGCCACGGCTACTTTGAAGATCATGATATGCTGCATACCTATGCGGACTAAGTTCTATTTGGAGTGTTTGATTCGATTATTATTTTTGCTTCTCATGTAAGGATAGTGGTTGAATAAGATTAAGTGCAGTGAAGGTGTTACTTAATTAACTGACGTTGTTTATTTGTCCGACAGTTTCAAAACGAGTAAAGGCGTTGGCTACACCGCACACTTCGTCGGCAACTGTCTCGTTCTCACGTCCATGAAGGTGCGGGGCAAGGGGTTTCAACATTGTGTCAAATACGAATTTCAACCCAGAAGGTAAGTTCTCTCTATTCAGACTACTACTATAGATTCCCCTCTAGAGGGCGCGCAACGCTAACATTAGCGCCGTATCTTTTAGTGTAAATAAATTAAACCGGCAATATTTTGCAGTAAAAAACCCCAAACATTCTTATGGGTTAGCAAGGAAACGGTGCAAGTGTGTGCAATAGCCAGTTCTTAAATTGAAACATAATAACATAACTTTTGAAACAGTGCCTAAACAATTGTCAAGTGGGATCAAAAACACTACAATTGAACAATAAAGCAGCATAATTTCGCAAGTGACGGTCTTTTGTAGTATACTACGTCAAACTAATGACAATTGAACTGTGAATACTAGAAAAACTAAAATAATAGTAGATTATACAACAACTGAAAAAAAAAAAAGGAATTTAATTCGAGGGACTAAGTTGGATCCCGAGCGTAGCGAGGTATTCTAGATTAGAATCCTGAGCGGAGCGAGGGATACAAGGACCGAGATGAATTATTTTTTTCACGAGTTGTGTAAACTACTTTTTACCATTGACTGCGAGAAAATACATTCACATTTTATTTTATAATCGGTTATACGAGAACAGAGGATTAATTTATAAACATTAAAAATTAATAATGAAATTAGAACAGTTTTCTAAATTTAGTGTAATGTTCTTGTTTGGTTTTGAAACGGTCGTATTAGATAAGACTTGGGTGTTTAGCAAAGTCGTCATATTTTGTGGTTGCTGTTGCTGAGAAAGCTGTAATGCAGTTGTTCCACAAGGTTGTCCTTTTGATGTTGAAGGGCGCACCGGAGATAGTGGCGCCCAAGGGTCAACAGTAGACGGTTTTAGATGTATACTGTCAAATATTCGGCTGCATCTTTTGGCTTTGTTTTCAATTGAATCCTCGATATAGCTTTCTGCTACTGTGCTGGACCTCCACCCTCCGTGGCGTTTCAGTTCTGTAAGATCAGCACCAGAATTTGCTAACAGGGTGGCAGGGCTTCTACGGAAGCAATGTCCTGTGTACTGTTCGGGATTTGATAGATTTAAGAATGTGGCAACCTCTTTTGCCATCGCACCTATTTTATTGATTCCAATAGGTTGCCGAGTACATTTTCCGCCATGGTATTGTATGAAAAACCTGTCGGTTTTTATATTAGTGGGCCGTAAAGCTTGATATTTTTCGACGATGTTTACGTACTCTTGCCGTATCACGAACTTTCTATCAATTTTTGTTTTCGTATCATTTAAAACGATCAGTAATAAATTTTCCGAGTGTTTTTGAATGTCGTTCATAGTTGTCTTTAATAATTCATTACTGCGACAGGCCCCATTCACGCCAAAAAATAGCACAACCTGTGAACAATAATTAAAAAAATATGTAAGTATTTTTAAAAATATGTATAAAATATGTATTTAAAATAAAACTTTTAAAGTATGATAGGTTTGTACATAAATAGGTACTTACTTTTACGGCCAGAAAACTGTGGTCAGGCGCATCATTTAGAAAACGTTCAATGTTTTGGGACGTTAGCACTCTACATTTCTTTGGCTTGCGAGTCCGATCCGAGGGTAATAATCCCTCGGATAGTCGCTTTAAGTATGTCACTAACTTTGAGTAGTTTGAAATATCAATGTTGTGTTCGATTTTCACTGTGGCTTTTAGCATAGAATATATGCTCCAAAGTGTCGACGTCTTCTAAGTCTTGGTTAAGTCGTTGAAATAGTTAAGAAATACTGACTCTGAGAAGGAATTGGCGCCATTCGTGGTTTTCCAGTCGCAGAACAAATTGTATGTTTTCAGGTACAACTCACGAGATTTTGGCGGCAACAAATTATCTACTATAAATGCTGCTTTATTTCGAAATTATTCCGGAGTCAGTCTCTCATTTTCGTCACTGGATGAACTCATTTTATTATAATTTATGTTATTAGATTTTCCAATGACTTAAAACAACCACGATAACAGATAGAAAAGAACCTAAATTGGCTGGATATTTTTTTTAAATTAAATTTTATAGCTCTGTGGAATAGCTCCATGTAGCCAGCCAGTACGTACTTTCAGCACGTTTTATTTATTTTTGTACATAATTCGTATATTCGTGCTTGTTCCAAATTCAAAATGTTTTTATTCACTCAGTGACTAATAGAGAGTTTTAATAATGTGTAACAACCTGGGGAGGTGCGATAAAAACTAAAATGTTATAAATAGAAAGAGCTTAAAGGCTGATTCTAAAAGTTGGCCGTACTAAACCTCGACTCTTCCTCACTGCAGCACTGTATCATGAAGCTGAGGTTTTGACTGTTAGACAAATCCAGATACTCAATACTATACTCCGGCAACATTCAGATCCAACCTCTTTTGATTATTCTAAATTAACCACTAGGAGGCAGTATTTAATATATAACACCACTAAATCTAATACAGAATTTGGCCAAAAATTTTATACTTTTCGAAGACCCAGACTTTACAATAAATTAAATAAAGAATTAAATATTTTCAAGTACAATAAAACTAAATGTAAAAGCATAATATCTAACTGGCTACTAAAATTAGACTACTCAAAAACAGAAGAGCTGTTCGTTGTAAAAACATGATAGAAATGTTATAAAGTAACCAATCCCATACTTCCTGCATCCAGACAGCTACTCAGATATGAACACGCTCATATGCCACCTCACCTTGCAGGCCTCACTCACACACACACACACACACACACACACACACACACCCCACTTCCCCCGCTTAGAACGCGAACTACACTACACACTAATTTTAGGTTTTTTCTTTTTGTTTAAGTTATTATTATTATTTTTTAATGTTTCTTTGTTTTCCTTCTCTTCCAACAAATGGATTATTTTTCTAGATCATATCTATACTGGTGATAGGATGCTATTTTTCCTGTAGGGGGGAGTCACTGGTGTCCTGAAATACAGGCCACGGCTTAGTTTCGACACCAGTCTCCCACAAATAAACATTGTAGTATCATAATTATTATTGTTCCGTTTTTAAGTTTTGGTTGATGGATGTTATTTTTGGAAGAAAGTAAACATTATAGGTATGTATATTACATATTATATTATATTATTATAGATTGGTTGCTTTTCATAAAAGGGGTACAAAAGGATAGCCAATATTCACTCACTAACCACTGCCTTCAGTGAGTAAGCAAAGCCATTCCCGTAGCACAGTGGTACATCTGATGCTGGCATCACCAGTTTTGGGATATTTAGTACGATTGTTATGAGTCTGTCTGCCTTATCTGTCACTGGCAGGAGGCACAAACCACCCGACTGTAATACTGCTATATCGTTAAAAATATGAAATTATTTAAAGCTGTAGTGCGGTTAATATTTGAACGTGCTTCGACCAAATTTTAAAACTTTGTTCAGAACACTAAATCAGGGCAGTGAAAAAGTTGTAGCAGTATAAATAAACTTTCCTGTGTAGTCAGTTTATGACGACGGTCGGCTTTCGTGCTAAAAGTTGGCCCAGAACTGATCCAGTTACTTTTATTTCATTATTTTTCTCTGTGAATGTTGAGAGAAGTTATTAGCAGAGTGCATGAACAGGGATCAGTTTTAGAATATTTATGTGGAACAGCACAACTCGCGTAAACAAATGTTTTATTAATTTTATTTGTTTGAGAGAATGTTTATCATGTTTGAACTCTTTGAACAAAGCATTAACAGTAGACTGAACATATTCAAAGTTACACACTCCACTACACTTGATTATGTACAAAAAAATGTTCCTTTATTTTAATGTATTTTACAAAAATGTTTGACAAATTTGCATTCAACCTTTAATGTTGAACTGAATCATCGAAATTGATTGATATTAATGATCTCTTGTTTACTAACTTGCATCGTTATGACAAAGTTAAATGATGATGAAACGAAAGGATTGTATGATTTGGGACTCCTAACTAAACGAATGTTTGAGAGTCAAAAATAAGTTCTTGAACTATAATGATAAAGTTTTATTTTCCGTGCAGATGGTACGCGATAGCGGTGGTGTACATATACAACAGATGGACGAAGAGCGAGATCAAATGCTTGGTGAACGGACAGCTAGCATCTAGTACAGAGATGGCGTGGTTCGTCTCCACTAACGACGTAAGTCCCAAAACGTATTCAAAGTCTCCACACGAACATTCATGTTGACAATCTATTCATATCCATAATACATTGTGGTGGTCTAGTTGTTGAAAAGGAAAATTTTCCAAACCAGTGGATTGAGAGTTGGTTACGCGATTCGAATGAAGAAGCTTTAAAATCGACTGAATCTCATGCTATGTTCTTAGTTATAAATAAACATATACATATTTCTTACTTGTAATCTGGCGTTTCTCAAGTAGTTAAATGGTATCCCTAATCCAGCCTCAAGTACCAAGTGCTCATAACTCTATAGGAGCTTAGCATAATACATTCGGTTATCTACGGCGAACACCCCCTTTGCGACAAGTTGTGCGTTCGAGTCGTCACGTACGTGTCGTTAGCAGCAATTTATTACAAGTAATGCCATGCAAATTCCTGTGGATGTATGCGGACTTCATAGTAATACAAGTCTTAAGAGTTTGACAAATCTTCTACCGTCTGGAGACATTGATTTCTTACTTTACTTAACTATCATAAATTTTAGCACTGATAGCGTTTCTATTTTCACATAAGTAAACCACAGGTAAAATAAAATCGAAACATAATTAGCTAACTTGAAGTATCGGTACTCTAATCAAATGAAAATCATCGATTGATTGCCAATGTGGCCGCGTTCCACAAGGGATTGAGTCCCGAACATTATTACAATTGTGACCCAAATGACCGCTGTTGGTCTTAAACCTTGTTATTATGACTATTGATTATTGGTTGTGGAAATGAAGCCCCATTTCATCAGAATCATCTATCAATACCTTCACGTCCATATTCGTTCCGCTACATTAATTAATTCTGTGTTGCCGTTACAAAAGCTCCATGCTGCGAGTAATCCGATTAAAAAATACGCAGCCAATTAGACTGAAAGTGCGCGAATTCGTACAGCCAGTGTTGTAGTATTGTTTTGATTGGGATTCTTCCTTTATTTGTTTTGTGAAGCTCCATTTAGTTCGTGTTCTCCTGGTATTCTCATTCCCGCTCGAGGGATTAAGTTGGCGTTAGTTCATGCATGCCTCTATGAATATTCACTGAGGCTCGGACGTGGTCACGAATAGTTGCTGCAAAATGAACTTGTCTAGCGTTATGAAGACAAACTAATATTTGGGACTATGTTATATACCTACCTGTCCCTGTGTTACGATTAGCACGTTAGCAATAAATTATTGCAGAGTCTAGTAAAAAAAAACAATAGTTGAAAGACCTTTAAAAGAAAGAGAATTCAAATCGGAGGTCACGTTCATACAAAATTGTATTTTTTACCCAATGAAAAAGAATTTACTTAGGCATCGAGTTTTTAAATTATCACAAAAGCTGAACTTGAAAACTCCCGCAATTTTATATTCTATGCCTCGGCATTACAACGGGTTGAATTATTTTATCAGTTCAGTATTCTGAAACCAAAGGGTTGTTAGAAAATATACTCTTTGATGTAAATGCCGCCTACCAAAGTACTGAATTAGACCTTTTGAATAATGGACAGAATGGCCACTAATAATGGCATTGAAGTCAACGTTCTAATGTAAAATCTTAATTAAATAAAACCTACAAAAATAATATTGTATTTAGCGGTCTCTGAAACATAATTTAAAATGAAAAAGCTATTACAAAATTCCTGAAACGGAATAAAATTTGACACGTAAAAGAGATTTGAGCAACGCGCTTTCAAACGGTATTGGGAAAATTGGGGGCGCTAAGCCCCCACGTGCCGCTTAAAAATACCATTTGTGACTAAACACGAGTGTTTTAGCTGTAAATGTGAATTTACATGCCATTACTGTGAACAGAGCTGGGGGTAACGCGGCGTGTGAGCCTGCCTTAACGATAGGCTGCGCGCGCGATAATCGCTGTGTACGAGTATTGAAGCTGCTTAGAGTTATCTAATGTTGGCTTTAATGGTCCCGACTGTTTGGAAGAACTAGTACGAAGTGCTAGACTTATTGAGAAAACCATTCAATAATATGAGTACGTTATTGTTGTAAGGGGCATGGGCAATGTCTTCAACTCCTCATTATCTTCATATAGCCTCAAATATATATATATTTTTTATTTTAATTCTCGTATAATATTGACGAACTTTTTAACATGTGCGAACGCCTACATCCGGGCATCCGTTCAAAATTTCAAGTATTTAGGTACTGAGAATAGGTTTATCAATTCAGAAACATTAGTATGTTCTTGTGGCTCTTAGGAACGGTTGCCGAAGCTGTGACCTTCCATATCTAAAAGTACGGTACCTTATAAAATATACTTCAGTTTAATTTGACCAAAATGTATTTTACGTTCACAATTTTCTAAATCAGGCACGACCCTTTGTCTAAATACTCTGAAATAACTAAATACCTACTGATTCAATTCATTTAAAACAAATACTGTTTGGCATCATATTAATTAAACATTTTGATAAACACCGTCATAATCCCCAAAACAATTTACGTTTAATTAAACTGACTCAATGAAAAATCTCTTTACCTAAAACACAATTAAATCATTTTCATAATTGGCTGATAGTTGCATCAGTTCCATCGTGTTCTCATTATGAAGTTCATTTAGTTTCATTACGGTAGCTACGTTTTCATTCAATGTCGGATCGTCATTATGTATTTAGTGGTCTAATGTATCTTCGTGTATTACATAAACAGTCTGACAGTAGGTTTCAATCAGTTGGGGCAAACTTGCTTCACATTGTTGGCCCCAAATTCCTCCGATAAATACTTCGCGGTAACCTTATTCTTCATTTTGTGCTAGAGAACTTTTGCCACAAATGTTTTATTTTAAGCAAATCAAACATTTGTAGCTAATAGGAATTTCGTCCACCAATAACTTTTGACTCAATTCCGACCTTATTACGATCTTGCTTAAAATATTGGCGAATATGAAATGCCTTCCAATCTCAAACGCCTTTGCCAAAATATTCTGCTAAAGAAAATTATTTTTTTGAAGTAATTTGTGCTTCTAAACTAATTTTGTAGTTAAGGAGAAGCTGTCGAAAGTTACTTGGATAAGATGAGTTTACTTGAAGAGTCTTTTGCTTCAATTTTAATAACATCTGACTAGGTTTGATTTGGTATTTGTGCATTATTAAACACTACATCTACATATATTATATAAAAATGAATCCCTATTTCCCTTGGTCACGCCATAACATGAGAACAACTTTACCGATTTCATCCATTTTTTTTTCAAAGTTATGCTTTATAGTTATACTTTGTCTACAAAGTATTAAAAAAAAAAACACTTTGAAAGAAATGCGTAATCACCATGCGTAAATCCGTAAAAAAAAATTAAGAAAGTTGCTTTACACGGACGAAGTCGCGGGCAGAAGCTAGTAATTATTAAAATAAGAATTCTTTTAACTCTTCACACTTTCAAGTTGTGAAAATTGTAGATAATATAAAAACTTACTGACAAATTAGTTTATGTAAATAACAGTAAGAACAGAATTATAACACTGCCAACTTAGTACCCGCCAATAATAACTATATGTAGAGAAGCTAATCTTTCAAAATAAAACATATTGGCTTTTCAACAGCCTTTCGACAAGTGCTACATCGGCGCGACCGCAGAGCTGGACGAGGAGCGAGTGTTCTGCGGACAGATGGCCGCCATCTATCTGTTCGGGGAGGCGCTCACCACGCACCAAATCTGCGCAATGCACAGGCTGGGGCCCGGGTATAAGGTGAGTCATCTTGAAGTCAAGGTTCTTTATCCACATGATTTCTTGTTTAAATTATCAAACTTAAAATATTATATTGTTAAATGAACGATGATAAAAAAATCTCTTATTTAAAGAATTCTTGAACACATAATTTAATATATCATGTTTACATTTGATTCTTGCTTACCACGGAAACAGAGTCAATTCCGTTTCGACAACGAATGCAACATCAGTTTGCCGGAGAATCATAAAAGGGTGAGCGAGACGACCGCTCCCAAGCTTGAGAACGCTGATGTTCCTCCTCCTCCCGATCCCGAAACTTCCCCCCAAACTCCCGAGATTGAGCCGCCTGATGTAGCTTCCGCTGAAGAAGATACTAAGCCCGCAGAAAAAGAAGAAGCATGCGTAGTTGTGAAAGAAGACGCGACTCCTCGAGGACGCCGAATGGCCGACGAGGCGCGCGAAGTGGCCGCCGCGCATGCCTCCATGCTCGTAGATCTTGAAGCATGCAAGCGTGTAAGCATGCCGCGCCGCTTGCCCTTATATTCCGTTTTTGTTTCGTCCTGCTTTAGTGAATATGTTTAATCGCCACGATCACCGAGCACTTCCTGTACAAAGTGTCACTGTGTAATGTCCATTTGCTGTTCATGTGCGGTGCCAGGGTCAGTTCCGTTTCGACGCCGAGTGCCACACGCCGCTGCCGGCGACGGAGGTCCGCGTGGACCGCTACGGCGACCTCATTCACGATCCCACGCAGAACGTCCACGACGTAAGGCGCACGCTGATGAATGTGTTCTAAACGGGTTTAATCTTGTTTGTAAAAGGAATTCCGGGATCTACATTTCTACATTTTCCACTAACCTGATGGTGTCTTGGGTTCACAGATGTAATCAAGAAACTGCATGGAATGATATAACTCTACCTAACTTTAATACATTGTTGTGCTAAACAGATTACATATATTAACCATTATTATAATATCCGCTTTAAAACAGATTCCTCAAGGGAATATAATTAAATGCACAGAAGGAATCGAGCCGACAATAAGCGAGTTAATTTCTTCGATTGTTATAAATTGCTAAAGTAATGCGATTTTCTGAGGAAATTAGCTAAATCGCTCGATTTATCAAAAGATTTTCAACTTGATATTTTAAAGGATTTGCGCAAATATTTTATCTTAACTCACAAAGTAAATCCATTTGCAACTTTAATGATGTCGCAGTGTTTGTACGATTAATATTTAATTAAAATGAATCTAAAATGAGTTTTAAATTATACTTTCGCTCAATATTTACTTGGACTTGATTAAAGTGGTCTAACATTTTTGTTTCTTACAAGTATGTTTGTTTTCGTTAAATCAACAGATTTAATCCGACTTTACTTTAAACTCTAGTTTGATATTAATCGATCTTATTTAATATTCATTATTGATATAAAGTTAGAGCTCTGTACAACAGTGTGGATTAAGTAGATCGCACTGTGTACAGTACACACGGACGGACGTATCGGTTTTGTTGGCATGTCTACACGCTCCGCTAAATCTAAACTCGACTCAAAAGTTATTTATTGGCGCCGGATTGTAAAAGTTTCAGGTAACGTTCAGGGCTTCATTAGTCCTGAATAAATAAGGGTTCGGATCTAGTAGTACCTAACTACCTCCTGTTTGATGTAATATTTATTTATGGCAAACTGGCACAGATTAAGGATTACATTACGATCGACTTCTTCCCCCTTTGGAACTAGACTAGTGTACTATTGCATGCTTTCAATGATGATATGTAGTTGGAGAAGAACAACTTAACTATATGGTTACCGGGAATAATACCCTAGCAGTAGCATACGAATTATAATTTCCTTAATATTAACGCCTCATATAAATGGGAAACAGACTTAAAGGTGTTATCTAACTGTTAGCAGAATCTCCATTTGCATCGCATCTAATATCAATTAACAAACGTTCATAATGGCACAAGCAGTTTTCGTAGTGTGCCCCGCAGTATCGCAGTATGGCCACCAAAGGGGACAACAACAACCAGGCCGTTGTCCACAGTCATTCGCACAAGTTTCATCTTATTCACGAGTGTGCCAGGTTTTGGGCTCGCACTTACCGCACGGCTCACTAGGAGAGTAAAAACCCAAAGGGTCAGCCATTTGATACGACTCGTAATGTCCGCCCTCCTCTTGAGGTTTCATTATAATTCAACTTGATGAACTCTTCTACGGTTATAGTAAAAGGCACAACTTATTTATAGTAGAACTCTCCGGAAAAAATCCAGGTTTACTTAGCTCTTGAATCGTTTACGGTCTTTGAGGACATTGCTTGGAAAAACTTTCTTGAGGCGGATTAATCTGATCTTGTCTTTCAGTGAATAAATACTTTGTAAATGTCGTGTTTGTTCGCTCTTCAGTTGAGCTTCGGATAGAGCTTCATATTTACAATTACTTAGGTAGGTACTGTCTATGATTTTATTACGCTCTTCAGAAAGAGCTTATGAAGAATGTCAACGTAGGTAAGCTCGCGTTTCGCCCCAGACATCATTTATTACTGTAAGTAATTCAGGTACATTTTTGTATTTTTATTATACCGTTAGTGATTAATTCTGTTTCACTTATATGTCAACCTTTATCCCTATTATGTTTAAGAATTCCAGTTCATCATCATCATCTGCCTAGCCTTTTCCCTACTATGTTGGGGTCGGCTTCCAGTCTAACCGGATGCAGCTGACCTCTACAACCCACTTATTGGGTAATACGATACCCCTTAAGAATTCCAGTTATTAAACCTTAAATATCTGTTTAAATACTTCGGCTTATATTTAATATCAAGATAATCTGTAACGAGTTTTTGAGTCTTTCAGACGTCGCTCGTGTTTCAGATAATGAAGTACTTTGTATGCCTTTTGAAGTAACTTCCCGCTTATTACTACTTTTTAAAAATGGCATTAAATATTCAGGAAGGTTTCTCAATGTATCGCCAATCGTAGTAGAAGATCTCTTTTGTTTTAGCAATGAAAACTTCTTGATGTCGACTTAATGGAGTAACTCGGTTATAGGATGTGATAACAGAGATTGACTTTATGTTGTGCTATATGAATGAACAAATAATCGTTATACAGCACTATAACTAAGACGGGATAAATAGAAAATACTTACTAACTAATGGACTCCTATTTTCCGCTGACCGTGATGGGTATTCATAAAGTTATTATGTCAAAGTTGTGAGAAAAAGAAAAATTACAAGTGTTGCCGCTGCCGGAATGCAATTAAAACTTTCCTAATTGATTTTTTTTATTAATTATGACGGAGTTAGTGATAATAATGAGTTTGGAGAGCTTCGCCATCATTCTTGGCGTACTAATTTGACTAATATTCACGCGTTCCGTCACACTGCTACTTGAAAACGTAACTTCATGAATATTTTAAGAGTATCTCGCTTTTTTTGCTCGAAATTAATTAAGAAAATTGTGTTTAATTTAGTCAGGAAGCCGTAATTACGGAACGACAACAAAATGTTTATTTTGAACGTTTATTTGTGCAGACCGACGTGGACCTGCCATAACCATTATAATTTAAACCGACATTGTCCACTGCATAAGTGATGGAAAGGTCGTGAATTCAACGGTGAAGCCATTTCTAAATGCCATAATTACACATCTAAATTATATTTAGCCGGATTTTACATAGAGATTATATCTGAAATGTATATATTGAAGGTACAAACCATCAAACTGAACAATCCATCCACCTTTCACGACTAACTTTCTGTTATACGCTGTAGATAGATATAATAATTCGGGTTTCTTTAAATTCAACGAAAATACAACCCAGTCCGAAGTACATTCCAGTCTGTATATGTATTTTATTTTTAACATCCACAAAAATGTTGCAAATATTCAAGCGCCAAGCAAATACTTTTACCAGGAGCGCATATTTGCACACGGTTCGTAAGTTAAGGAAAGTTACAGGCAACGAACGTACACTTTATTGGCGGGCCAGTGTAACCTTTCAACCTCCTTGCGTTTCGCGTCGCAACTTTATGGTTCGCACTGAGCCATATAACTTTTCTAGTGTGACGTCATAAAACAACTTGCGTAATGAGAATGTACTTGGCACGTAAAATTTAGGGGCAGTAAAACGAATTTTATGTGCAATTTTGACGGAAGGTTGATTTTGAAAACCCTGTCTTCAGTAAACAGACTTCATTTGAAGGCTTTAGCTTTATGTGGGTATTTGTTACCGCGTGTTTTTGTAGAGAGGGGCATGATGCAATATAAAATCTGTACCTTTCGTACGGTCGTTGATCTCAGTCTATGCTATCTTAGTACACAGTTCACGTATTTTCGCCAGTTTCGTATGAGAAAATGAAATCTGCCAACTGGATTAATTCTATAATTATTTAAACTGTCTTTCAAAAATAAGAGAAAAGGTTTTTAATTTGGTAAAAAGTCTACTGACAGAATGTTAATCATAACGCAAATTAATGTTTGACTCGGTCGGTTTATTTTGTCTTAGTAATTAGTCAGATGTGGACATCTCATTGTTTTTCTTTCTAAGTTGAAAGAAAATAATAAATAATTCAGTTCCCATCTCGACTAAACAGTCCTACCTCATTATGATTGTCTACATTAAGTCAAACCTAGCTAAGGTTTGTATCTCCAATTTACCACTACTATTGGGATGAAGTCCTCTGGAGCATAAAATGAGATTTGGTAAGACTGCAAACTAATATAAATGTTAATTACGGGCTGTCTCGCAAAACTAAATCAATTCTTAGTTAGTGATTGTTCTTATTGACAAAATCACTAAGGTAATCTTCTGTGTCTTAATTATTGAGTAAAGTTTCTCTTTGTTGTCTACTCGAGTACATGTTGATTATAAGTTTTTAATGAAGCGCTACATACGCTATAGTTGCACTCATAGAAGTAGTGAAACCGAAGGCACGGGGAGTTTATGTAGAAGCTCTTCAGTATGCACGAAAACTAAATAATTAACATACTCTTGAGAACTTGGCAAACTGAAGACATATTTATACCATAAAGTAATTATAAAAATAAAATAGAATTAAGAAAACCTAGAACCAACTATTGTAGGAAAAATATACTATATGAGGGAGCAAAACTTTATAATGAAATACCTGATGATGTGTTTAACAGTATCAGATGGTATACACATAAAAAAAGCTCTAGAAGATTACTTTAGAACGAAGTACTAACACCGAATGTCACCTATTGAATATTTTAATTCTGTCGTTTTGTATAACTGTATGTGTTCATCACAGAGACTGTATCTACTTTTATTATATATTTTCTATAGGTACATTTCTCAATATGTAAGTGAACCGTAATGTTCTTTTTTTGAGAAACAAATGTCTTGACACCGAAAGATCACAGGACAAAAGTGATTTTAATGATAGAATTGTCCACAGATATGTTAGGGAGGGCGCCCACGAGCAACTTTTGTGTCAGCAACTAATTTGTTTCTAACATCAAGTCTACGGGTTTGTATGTATGACGCGACAAAGACAGCACTTTCATACTTTTGATGTAAGAGACAAATTAGTTGCTGAGACAAAAGTTACTCGTGGGCGCCTTCCCTTAGTGTGCATACCAACGAGCGACACGCGTCAACGGCAGAGGTAACTGCAGCCGTCGACGCGTGTCGCTCGTGTGTATGAGCGCTTACCTACCTCCCGAATTGTTCAATAACGAGTATAATAACTACGCGAGATGTTCGTGGAATAACTGTTGCAACTTTGAGGTAATAGCTATTTCATAGTAATATAAGATTATTGGGCGGGTTTCACATTTTTGCCGCGAAACCATGGCAGCAAGTGAAACAGAAGCAAAACCGCCTGTCTACGCACAGATTTGATCACTGATGAACCTCATTTTTTTTGGCATACTTAACTTTATTTTGACTTACTAAAGTGGATAACAGGCGTAGAAAAAAATTGGCACCCATATTTTTTTGTGACAGGAACTTCATCTTTCATGAAAAATACTAAAATTTTACTTACTTACAATTCATCTTGAAAATATGGTTTTTAAAACGAAAACTAATGATTTTCTGGAGTATTTGACTTGAGGCTGGTCTCTTGCAAGCGTCCAACCAAAATCTGCCAACATACGAGGACTCCATTTGCCCTTAGTATCGTTTTTCCATGCTGGAAGTTGTAAGGTATTGATGCTCGGGACTGTACTGTATACCTTCTGCATCATCTTACTCTATGTTAGTTATGAACCATATAAGTTCTGATATAGGGAGCTTGAGGGGGATGCTCGAGCCTGTCCCAGTGTTCTACAAGTTTTATTAAGAACCGGAACTAACTTGTGACACGGCAGCACTATGGCGGCTCCGACAAGGATTTAAAGTTCTCTAGTACACTTGTTGTGCACGGAATTATTTTATTGTTCAAGATCGGAAGTTGGTGAACAGTTATGAAAAGGAATCGAATTAGTTCCATTCTTTATAATGCGACAGTCTTTATTGTTGTCATGTTACAGTTACAATCTGACATACATTGGCGATTATAAATTTAATAATTGAATATCCTGACACTTTCAATATACAGTCAATCAAACAGCAGTGGTAACACTTGCAGTACGAAAACAGCCCATAATGTTACGTCGTAAAAACTCTGTCAAAATAAAATTGTTATGATGACTTTGTGCTTTGATGTGGTCGAGTTTACTCACAATAAAAATCCAACAAACGATTTTAACCCTTTTTAGTTTTTGTAACGAGTAATGAGGGCAAATCTATTATGTGAACCAACCAACGCTAATTAATTTCACAACGTAATAAAGCTAGACCCCTTTTGAAGCATAATCAACCTAATTGGGATCAAATGTCATGCACTAACGATAACCTAACCAAATAATGACCCCACCGACCCATGCTGTACTAATTGAATGTGAAATTAAGCCGTTGATATCTCCGCGGTTATCAATTAATCACATCCAATTGCGAATCAATTGGTGTGCAGATGCTTAGTAATTAATTACGTTGTAAAGTACTCGGCGCTCATAGTATAATTGATTAGTGTCGATTGGAAAACCAACGAAATTACGATTGTTGTGGTCAAATGCATAATTATAAACAAACAATGTGGTTTTGTCACTCGCTTATTATATCTGTAAAGTTTCACAAAAGTTATAAACTTGCATATAACGATATTTTCCCGAAAGGTTTAATTAATAATCGGGGAAACAAATTCGTTTGCCCAATGAGCAAACAACCAATTTCTCAACGCAAATTCTCTTGCAATAACACTACAACTTGGAAATATTTTATCAACGTACTAGGAACGAAGAATTTAAAGGATTTGTCGCATCCAGCCAGCTGTCAGGCATTCGCGTGCATCGCGTAGCGGTAGTGCATTTTAAAGTAAAACAATCTTGTGTAACGAGATGGCTACGGCAGTCCGACATTGTTATGCCTCGTCTTATGTATTTTAATATTAAATTGCTCTTGCACGCTCCTCGCAGAATTTACTTTAACTTATAATGTTGCTGTAAGGATATTTTTTATGTTGTTTGCTGAAGGTGGAATAATAGCTGGTTTGGGCAGATAGTTTTTAGGATAAGATCAAAGAATACGTAATAGTACTTATCGTACCTACATTACTGACTTTGATTGCATTGGTATACTTGATTTCATGAAAGATAGACTTGATAGCGGAAGGAAAGAGAAAAGCAAAAGATGAACAACAATGTTTCCCTTTTCACTGCAAAATGTTGCAGAAATAGTTGCCACATCCAATGTTACACCGCCTTGGGACCTGTTTTCAAACACGAACTTTATAAAAGAACGCTCTAGCTCTTAAAGTTCTTACAGAGACATAATTCATGTTAACTAAGTCAAAGACACTCTGTTAAGTGTAAAACTTTTCACTTGCGAACCAGGATGTCATAACTTGCAAGTTGTGCGATAAACCCGGATACTGCAGCTGTAACTACACTAGGTCATTGCACTGCCACTGCTACGTTTATTGTCTTTCGCGAATAGTTTATGATTAACGACTCGGAGACTGAACAGTCGAAGCTTATGCCGTCTTAATGAAACATTTGTAATGGGTAGCTGTCGTTGACTTTGTAAAGTGACATTTCGATTTATTCCTCTCGGGACAAGTTCAGGATAATCGAGGGTTGCCAATGCCGTCTAGAGGTGTTAAGACGATTACAAGTTTTAATTGAGGCTTCAGTTTTAAAACTAAGTTACGTCCGTCATTTATAAGGGTTGATACTCTTGATTATTTAACTAGTTAGTTATGCGGGGTGTTTAACTTTATGTAATTACTTGAAATCTACTAATTACGACTGAGTTGGGTTTATTAGACATGTAACCTTTTATCATTGAATTGTCACGGGTTAGTTCACTTTGATTAGACCATTATATAATTTAAACAGCTGAATATGTATTCTGAACGCTAAACAGATTTAGAATATTTATCACTCTTACCTGAGTAGTTAAGATAAAGGAATTACCTAGCTCAAAAGTTTTGCTTTGTACTCTTTTAAACCCCAGTAAGCACTTTCCGTTCTGCGAGATAGCAGAAAACTCAAGTTCCACTCGAAAGAGTCGCCTGTAGAAGCTAATAGAAACGCTATGATACTTTGTTGAATAAATTATAATAATGCTATTTAATTTAAAAACCTTTTAAAAGGCATGTCGTTTTAATTTTACGTGCAAAAAGCTTATGGGAGGGAAAACATTTTCTACAACAACAACGTCACACAACTTGTAATGATTGCAGAGATATTGATATAGTGATATTGGCCATTTTAAACAATTTTCTCATTGGTTGTGGTCGTCAAATAATCATTACCGGATACAGCAAATCTAGTGACTTGTTAACGCAATACACGTAATCTCATTACGCGCATCAGGCGCTCAGAAAGTAGAGAAAGCTTAAGTGCACTCCCGGTGAGACGGACCTTAGATTAGCCGGTAATGCACGTCTGTGCACTGTGCCAACTTCAACCAGTTAGGATTCACTTTGGAAACCCACCGGAACCAATAGCACGTGCGACTTTAAATCCCACTGTCCGAGAATTACTTAAAATTAGTTTTAGGTGGCATTAACTGAGTTTAAGCGGAATTGGATTCGGTAAATGTGGTTTAGTGGCCTTAACTAGTATGTGATTACTCTCGTTAAAGCCACTAAACCCCGGGACTTGTGTATAATAGAAATAACAATTTGTTTAAAAGGTCATAAAATGGAAACTTTACCTTTTTAACGCAAGCCGTTTTATATTGTTTTTTTTATGTAGAGGAAAAACGAAAATTGTGTAAACTAAACCCAACGGACCAACGCTGTCATTTATCTTCCAAAACATTTTAGTCCACATATCGCTGAGATAGAACGTTTTGAAAGGTTTTCCATTAATTAAACTTGTTTCGAATCTGTCGACGTGTCACACACCGTCCGGTTCACTAGTGAGGGTTACATTCTGAATAGCTTTTATTGGTCACATCTCTCGAGAGGTGATGTCCTCTCGTGGCTAATGCCCACAGTGACACTACTCTGCGGTCGACGCTTACGTTTTTATGCTTATTCTGTCCTAGTGTTTTGTAGATGTTTGTGCAAATGTTTTCCTAGTACTTTTTTGCTAACAGTTGATGTGTTTTTTTCTTGTGTTTTTAAAAGTATGAGACTTAACGGTACTCAAATGAGGGTTAATCATTGTTAAATGTAATAGTTATTTAGTTTGGAATATTTTTTGATATATAAGAAACTTGTAACTTACAAAACCTGGCAGGTTTTCCATCTAACCCATGTTACTTTCAGTAATGTGATCGTTATTGTGTTTTATGTGCATTATTACGGACTTATTTCTCATAATGGCTGTTTTCCTGGTATACGGAAGTAAACGCATTAGCTGTAACGTTATACGCGGAGTATATTGTGTGACGCACAATATTAACTTTTCTACACGCGTCTTCTCATAATTTTTGCGAGAATTTTCATATTTGGAAAACAGTTTTTATAAAGAAAGTATAGTTTGGTGTGGTTTTTGTTGTGAACCTCGTGTGGTTGATGCTATCCTGGTAAAGTGGTAAAAGGAAACTCCTGCTGTAAAGCTTTGCATGTTTTTGCGTCCACCAGAATGTTTATGTTTGTTTGAACTGTAGATTTATAATTCCTTGTACTTAATTACTTAAAAGCTATTAAAGCAAACTCTATACGATTGTTTGCTTGGCCCTTTCTTGGCACAAATTTGATCCCTTATCTAAATTGTCTCAATAGATCTTCAAGAGTAACCTAGGTTATGATCGTGTATAGTTTGCTTAAGAACTAGAACAATAATTAATTTACAATTAAATTAGTTGAAATCCTTACCTTTTCACACACTGCACTGTGTGTACTTGTATATAACTTAAACAACGAACAGACAACTAATACATTCCTCGTGTTACCAGGTCCTATACGACGGCAAGCTGTCGTCAGGGATAGTGTTCATGTACAACCCGGTAGCCACTGACGGACAGTTGTGTCTCCAGTCTGCTCCGAAAGGAAACGTCTCGTATTTCGTACATACGCCACATGCACTGATGCTACAGGTAAATGATAAACCTAGAAATTATTCGAATTAGTCAAATATGAACTACTTAACTAACATGATGTTTTATGACCCAACAGTTACAGGGAAATATTTATGTCGGGCGGATGACCTCTCTATGTGTTTGACAAAAAGAGATGGTCATCCGAGAAGTAGATGCTGGACAGCTTTTTGCCACTAAGTCGTTCGATGTCTAGGCTGAAACCACAAGTTTACTTCAATTGGTCAATGACTTAAACCTATAGTAAAGTACGTTATATTGTGTAGACTTTGCTAGATTGTCATTTTCGTAAGGTTTATCAAGAAGGTCGTGACAAGGTCCCAAAGTTTTCTTTCTACCTACATTGCTATTAAAGAGGTTCATTACTCTACGCTACCCTCACAACGGGTTTATATCGAGATGTAACGACTGCGGCACACGATAGATTCCAGCCACATCCATCCAATTAGTCCCGCCACGTATCATGACGGTAATGTTACCTAACCCGTCCACTGAACCACGCTGTGAACAGCCTATTATCACGATTCCTTACGGCTTTCCTTTATAAAGTGCTATTACTAGCGTCGTATGAATTTTCAGATACATTTTCAACAGGCTATGAAAATTATTGTAGGTTGTTCTCAACGAAAAATCGATTGATCTAGCCAGTACTAACGCAAACTTTTGATGTAGCCTGCTCGAGAAAGTTACGAACTAATCTTAGCCAGTGGAATGTAAATAAGCTATGAAACGTAACTTAGCATAATTCTGAGTTACCAAGTTATCGATAGTTTTCTCCGTCTGACCGCGCATCCGATCGATGCTCCATTATAGCGAGATTTGCTTAGCATTCGATTACACCCTTCTCTCAACTTGTGGTCTGAAATTATTTTAGTTCCAGTTATTTTATACTTTGAATACTATGTTTGAGACTAAGTTGCGATCCTTCCTAATAATATGCAATAAAGAAACCGTAGCCAACTTATTACAGCTAGATGAGCTCACCAAGCTCGACTATGGTTAGGCTCTCACTTCCGTAACCAGGATTTACCTTGCTTTTACTTAGATAGACTTGACATACACTGAAGGTGCCGATAACTTGATTGTATGTGTTCACAGGAGGTGAAAGCAGTGGTCACACATTCAATACACAGCGCACTAAACTCTATCGGCGGGGTGCAGGTTCTGTTCCCACTGTTTGCACAGCTAGACCTGCCTCACGACGCGCCCGCCACAGACCCCAAGAGAGACCCCATGCTATGGTATGTGGTCCTGGTAATGATTCATTATAATAAGGTCACTGAGACTATGTGCCTGCTAATGATATGCTGAAAGTTCCCGTAAGTAGGTGTCTCCAAACTGGAGTAAGTTGACAGCAAACCTAACTGCCTAAAATGTTATTACAAAACTTTGCGTGAATTGATTCAGTGCGCTACTGAAACAAAGGAAGTGTTGAACGTCCCCTGAACTAATTGCTACCTCAGCTCCCATTTACTCCATAGTTTGGGCACATTAGTTAGGCTCGAAATAAAGTTGGGCGGAATTCCAGAACTAAATCATTGGCATTGGCTTAGCGAGCGCTTGCGAGTGCCAAAGCCACTCATTAATATTCCTAGTGGCTTCGGGCGCGTTAGTTGACTAAATGCACTTTCACTGTCGGCCGGCAGTCGGCCCTCCAACTCCGTACCGGCCAGAAGCGACTCTGTAATACGACTCGGGAACTAACTCCTAGCAACTCCTAATTGTCTGGTGTCTACTCCGCTTAACGGAATAGATTTATGAGCGACATTTTGCGGCGACAATTTATATTAGCATAGGGTTACGAAGGGCGGTTATTAAATTATCAGGCGTGACATTAATTTTAATGAGGAGACCTTCAAATTTATGAAATATTAAAGGGTTACGCAAACATCGGGTTTATTTGATGGCACGCCCTAACAAACCCACTGTTACAAGACCGGATTATAGACCAATTAATCATATTATAAGTCTGATGGCATGATTATTCGTGTTTTCAGAAGTGATACTTATGCTTCTGCGTAAAAGTCTTAAAAGCGATATTTTAAAATGAGTGTCCCTTGTGAGTTTTTAACGTTAAATTAGACGTAATCCTATTAGTGAGTCAATGCCAGTACCAGCTTATGTAGCGATACTAAAGCTTATTTCCCTTCGAGAAATACAAAACAAGTACACGCTGCGAGATAGGTATTGATTAGAGAAAACCTTTGCATGATTTTGTAGCCATTTTTTATACAAAATGGTCTCTCTGGGAATCTTCTAAAGCACACGAATACAAAAATCTGTGCTAAGGTATACATACAGTGACTATTTGCCGACGTCGGTGGCACATGTTTGATATTGACGTAGGTTGTAGCATATGACAACAGCGGCGCTGACAGTTCAAAGCGGCGCTTTCGACGACCCGCGTCACGGCCGGCTGGATCCGGATAAATAAAACCTTCATGCGCATCAAAATTGTACCAACACATCAAAGGTACAACGGATTACATTTATGCATAAGAGTTACCTGGGCTGGCTGTTCTCGTATCATCTAATAAGACGTCTCATGATCCTCGCGATGAATTTCCACAAAGATAATTTGAAATATATTTTACGACAAAATTATACCTACGTACGTACCGCGTCATTATTCCGTGGAAATTTCTGGGACATTATTCCACAGTGTACATGTATTATTTATAGACTCAAAACGAAACTCATCGCTTTTTGGAATACGTCTTTAACGTTGTAGGTAAATTTTCATGTCGCATTCTGTATCGCGATAAGTGTCGGAAAATTGTTTTACTTTTCCATTTGTTATGATTTCGTTATTACTGTCTATAGGTATTTATGAACTCTGAGGTACAGGTATGTAGATAGCATCGTGCAGCTATAGGCTTTGCGACCAAAATCACAGGGCCTGCAAGATTTAAAAACAATCTTGTGTCGTGATTCCTCAGTTCAAAACTACTGGGGTTCGTGTGTTCGCTGGTGGAGTCGTGCAGTACGGTGCAGCAGCACATGCTGCAGTGCCGCGGGTTCCTGGTCATCTCGCACATGCTGCAGCGCTGCAGCCGCGACCACCTCACGCCCGACACGCTCGCCTCCTTCCTACATCTAACCAAACATCTTGTCACTTGCTGCTCCCCTAATTCCGATCTGCTACTAAAACAGGTATGTTTTTAAGTATTTTGTGTTCAGCACTATTATTGGTACCTACCTAAACGAACTCTTTTTTGTTCGTAAGATTGTATCAAAGTAATTTTAGTAAAAAAAGAGTTGAAAATATATATTTTTATTAAGTTACTTTATAAAAGTTCCTAAATTCTATGTAACTAATTTTGTATTTCGTCCAAGTTCGTTTGTTCTCGAAATTAATACAATAAATTTTGTTTTTATCGTTTTACCGAAACATCAAGATTAATTCGTCGGATATTACCCTAATACAGCTCGTTTAAAACGCGCTACAAAGGTACAACAACCCATAAATAAGTAAGAAAATTGCCTTCATAATGTAATTTATGTCGGGCCGTTGTTTATCTCTCGTCTATTCGTTACAAACAGGTGTTTTCTTGACTCTCATTGAGTTATACATATTTAACAAAACAACACACATAGAAACATCAGCTATGAGCCGCAAGTATTAATAAGGAAAATTTAAATTTTATTTTCTATTTCCCTTCTTTAGACAGCGATTTTTCGAAAACAAACATATCAATTACAATTTCATGGAAGGTCACAGAATCCGCTGCACATGTCGAAACGACGCCACATACTACACAGCTTCAGGGGCTTGTAAACATGTGTAATTTAATTAAACAAATCAATTAGATAATGGAACAAGCACGCGATAAGCGGCTGGGTTCCCTTTGTACGTACATCTTAGCGTCTCGTACACTGCGCTGTTAACGAACCTGTCAATATGCTTGGGTTAACATGCTTGTTCTAATAGTTTGTAATACGCCTTTTGTCTATACATTTTGTAGTCAGAAGCATCATTATATTTCCTTCTAAGTATTCAATTCAGAAACCTTCAAATCGCCTCTTCGAAAAATAGCATAGTATTTTTAAAAGCCAAGTCGTTGAAAAAATGTTATTCAAACATGTTGTACAAGCTAAATTCGGATGCCAATTTGTATAAAACCAACAATCAATCACCCCCACTTTGTATCGGCAGGTTTATTTTAAGTGTGACTGGTGCCCCGTCCTTCATGTAAATTTTGTACTGGATTTTTTCTCGATTGGAAATATTTATTCGGTTTGTTTATTGTTACATAATTAATGACTTGCACAAAGGACTTTGAGAAGTCGATTTGCAACGTAATCTCTTTGTGAGTACCAGGCCTACAAACAATACAAAGAGATCCTTTGTACTATTTTTATGCTGTGGAATATTTCCAATCGAGAAAGAATAGAACACCTTACCGCACGTGGTCACGATGTGTTTCCCAACTGATTTGTTCGATGGTTGTTAGCGCATGTTCCTCTTGCTTACTTCACCTCGACTGTTTACTACAGTTGTTTCTGCACACCCACTCTCATCCAGGGATGTAGGGGTACTATCAACTCTGATCAATGTTTATGTAGTTTGATGGTACCCGATTTTTTGGCTTCTAATTCACAATATTGTAAATAAAACTCAGGTGCAAGGTAATTCAGGATTATTGTTAAAATAATTCAGCATATTCATTAGACATTAATAAAAATGGTTTAATACTTTAAAAAAGTATATAAACTGTATATAACTGTGTTCATTTGCGGATTTGAAGCCTTTGAGTATTTTATTTATTTATATCTAGCCCTGATCCCACACTTGACACATTCCCTTGTAAAATTAGTGCTTTACCAGATCTATGAACCCTGGCAGCGCTTGCAATTTTAGTTTATATTATTTACACGTATGATTTACCTCATTTTATACTTAGTTATTTATATACAAGTAAAGCTGAGGGTTAGTTAGTTGACACAATAGCTATTGTACTCGTAAACACAATGGAACTAAATATTATTTCAAATGATATTTATTTTACCTGAGCTTATTCTGCACGAATGCTTTTTACAGTAAAAATGAAACCCTGTCACAGCCAAGTAACTGTCCATTACTTAAAATATCTAAATCTTATTTTTCAGATGACAAAGCAATAATATAGCCGTGTCTCGAATAACCAGTATTTTATTCCAAGAGCTTCTATGTTATTTATTTTGTAGACACAAGACCTTGCAATATTTATAAAATAGCAGTAAACAGCAAAATATTTTGTAAGTAGGTACGTAATTAGAAGCAAGACGTAATTGTATTGATAATACGTAGGCATATCCCTGTACTAGGCGAACAAGCAAGAGAGAATACGCTTTCAACCATCGGACAGCTTAAGGTCTATGCTAACCGCAGTCTTTCTGCCAATCTTTTCTCACTTGGCAGCTGTTGGACCACATTCTGTTCAACCCCGCGCTGTGGATCCACACGCCGGCGGCGGTACAGGCCCGGCTGTACTGCTACTTGGCCACGGATTTCTTAGCAGACGCACACATATACGGCAGTGTGAGGCGAGTCAGTACTGTCCTACAAACCGTACACACGCTGAAGTTCTACTACTGGGTTGTAAACCCAAGAGCCAAGAGCGGAATCACGCCTAAGGGATTAGGTAAGTACAAAGTAGGATATTGCGCTCCCACCATTTATAATTCAGGTACCTCAAGGAGACTACGTAATTAGATTCTTTTTGGCAGACCATGAATATATCAAAAATGAAGTCTTTTGGACCGGACTTTATTATAAAAGAAGCCATGATCAAATATAAAAAAAATATAATTTGTTGGGTTTTCTTTGGGTCATCAACCGCAAGTAGTGTGCTCATTTGAAATATCAGTTTAAAAAAATCAGTTTTATGGACGTTATCCATAAATTATGTTTCACTAATCATTCGACCTGGTATTTTAATTCTGTGAAATGAAAGAATGGGTAATGTTGGCAAATAATTCTCGTTCTGGAAATTAAACAAATCCGTCTTATTCAAATTTAACTGTTCTAATTACAATGACATGACGGGGCATAATTATACGCAAACATTTAATCTATTTAAATATTCCGAGGGTTGCGAAGGCCACGCCACCCCGGGGGCTTTAACGAGAAACATCATATCCTACTAATATCATAAACGTGAAAGTTTGAATGGATGGATGGATGGATGTTTGTTACTCTTTCACGCAAAAACTACTCAACGGATTTGGATGAAATTCGCACACAGATGGTTTATAACCAGGATTAACATATAAGATACTTTTATCCCGATATTACCAGGGGATCGAAACTTGTGCGGGTGAAACCGCGGGGCGCAGCTAGTATTGAAATAAAGCGTTTGAGGTATCGGATTTTCTTAATTTTTCCGACGATTAAAAAAACATTGTTAATTTTCCATTCCAGAAGGACCTCGGCCCGCCCACAAGGATATTCTCACCATCCGAGCATACATTCTGCTGTTCCTAAAACAACTGATAATGATCGGTAACGGCGTCAAGGAAGACGAACTACAATCCATACTCAACTATTTGACAACTATGCACGAGGTATGTGGTCTTTTTGCGAAATTGCGACGGGAGACGAAATGGAAAAATGACAGAAAAAAAGGCCTAATTCTCAGAGGAGCCTTATAAATTTATCTTAATTTTCCTAAAATAAAATTTAAAATAGGGCAGTTGTTTTTAATTATCGTATAAGGCTTGTCGCTTTCGGTTTCTTTTTAGTTTCGGACGGCTGTAAGTTTGACATTTCGTATTTTTGTTTATTTCAGGATGAAAACTTGCACGACGTCTTACAAATGTTAATATCACTGATGTCGGAACATCCAAGCTCTATGGTGCCCGCTTTTGATGCTAAGGTAAACAATTAATCTTTCAATTCATTCATACATGCCTTTACGGAAATGTTCACGAGTCGTAAATCCGATATTTTACTAATTTCAGGGTGGAGTCAGGACAATCTTCAAACTGTTATCATCAGAAAGTCAACTCATCAGACTACAAGCACTGAAACTACTAGGATTCTTCCTCAGTAGAAGCACACACAAGTAAATACATGTTATCTTCATTATAATTTTAATGGAAAACTTTTGTGATCCGTAGTTGTATTATTTTCTTAACTACATTTTCAGCTTTCTGTAAAATTTTCTGTTTCGAATATTTTCAACGCAAAAGACAGCCCCCAAAATGTAAACGCTGCCGGTATAGCTGAGTGAATTAAATTAACCCGGACAGTCTGGTCTCCAACACCTGACTGACCGGCTAATAATTTTCACCACGACATAAGCTTTTCTTACTTAGTTCATACCGATAAAAGATTAGAAGTACTTTTTGCAGACGAGGGGACAACGTTGTTACCTATTTCTCTTAAAAAGAAAGGATATATTGAGCAGCGGTGGCCAAGTGATAACGGACGCAACTTATCAGTTATAGGTCGCAGGTTCGACCCCAGACAGACGCTTTACTTTGTGTAATTTGTTTCATAACCACTCCTCTCTAAACCGTGAAGGAAAACATCGTGAGGAAACCGCGCATGTCCTAGAACCATAACATCGAAAACATGTGACATTTACCAACACGGGCCCGCGTTGTGGATTACGGCCCACTCCGTCTCACTGAGGGGAGGCCGGTGTCCCAGCAGTGGGAACGTTATAGGCTGATTGTGACGATGAGATAGGATGTACTTTATGCACAGATGTACTATAAGTGAAAAAGTCAACATTATTCTCATATATCTTCTTCCATCTATGGTTGGTCTCTGCTTTTCAGACGTAAGTACGACGTGATGTCGCCTCACAACTTGTACACGCTGCTGGCGACGCGCCTGGGCGCGTGCGGCGAGGGGCTGGCGCTGCCGGTGTACAACGCGCTGTACGAGCTGCTGACCGAGCACGTGGGCCAGCAGATACTGTACACCAGTCATCCTGAGCCACAGCCGCACTTCCGGCTCGAGAATCCCAGTGAGAACTCTTCTTTGTTAACTTTAACTGATGTGACTGCTACAGAAGACGAAATGGGTGTTTCATTACAACCAACACAACCGAGACAAAGGGGCATTTCAGTTGAGAATCATTCAAAAAAGATTTTTTTCTCGTTTCTAGAAATGTTAGGAGGCAACGGACAGACGTGTGGGACATGGGAAGGGAGGCCTTTGCCCAGTAGTGGAACATTTCGCGCTAAATAGATAGATTAGCTACACTACAATGCCTTCCTCCTACAAGGCCTAACATGCGGTTGACCGTACCTTTCCACTGCTGTATTTTTCTACTAGAATACTTTGTGTAACTCTATAATATCAGCCTCAAAATGTCTGCCTATTGCTATTCTTGCTAAGATCTTTGGTATACTAGACTAGACCTAGTCATGATAGTGTTTCGGCATCCACATCGCCACATGCGGACTAAGCATCAAACTGACGTCACGCAAAATCCTACATTGCGCAAGGAGAGCCGCGCAACTAGCATATATAAAACGTCAGGACATCTATCGTCGTGCAGTAGCCCACCAGACACGACACCTGCCTGGCCAGAGGATCGTCCCTTTTCTATGGAGGATGAGTGTACTTTGCACCCTGTTCCTCATACCTCTATAATAGGAATGATAATAATACGTTAACCAGCTGGCAGATGATAACTGACCGCAGTTTATTACTAGCGAACAAGAAAAATGATTAATTATAAACAAATGTTATTTTACAGTGATCCTCAAGGTGGTCGCCACATTAATCAGACAATCAAAGCAAACAGAACAGCTGCTGGAAGTAAAGAAGCTGTTCCTGTCAGACATGACTCTCCTGTGTAGCAACAACCGGGAGAACCGGAGGACGGTGCTGCAGATGTCTGTGTGGCAGGTCAGTTCCGTCATCAATCATGGTGCCCCGGTTTATATATAGTCTGTTCCTAAACTATCTGGTAAAAATATAAACAAATGGATCAGAAAACGTCAATCTATGCCATTCTGTAGTGCCACTTTGATTTGATAACATGAATGAATATTTATACCCGAAATTCTAATTATAAATCATCAGGAATGGCTGATAGCGATGGCATACATCCACCCGAAGAACGCAGAAGAACAGAAGATTTCGGACATGGTGTACTCTCTGTTCCGGATGTTACTGCATCACGCCATCAAGCACGAGTACGGCGGCTGGCGCGTGTGGGTCGACACGCTGGCCATCGTGCACTCTAAGGTACTGTAGTGAGGCATAATGATCATAGGAGATAACGATCTCATTAACACATACAAGTCCAGGATTATGTGTTACTACAGAGTTGGAACACAATTCGTCTATGTGGTTGACTTCTTAACACAACGAAAGCGGCTACTTATTTTTGACAATGACAAACTCCACCTCTCCCTCAGGTATCCTACGAAGAATTCAAGCTCCAATTCGCCCAAATGTACGAGCACTACGAGCAGCGGCGAGCTGACAACATCACCGACCCGGCGGAGCGGCAACAGCGCCCCATCTCCACCATCTGCGGCTGGGAGCGCCGCGACGCGCCGCTGCACCACGCCGCGCAGACCGAGATCGGCGCGGGCTTGTCGCTGAGGGACCTCGACCATTGCCGGTGTAACACGCAGGCAGACAACGCGGACAGGACTAACAACGCAGTGTACAGTGAAGTGTGTAAAGTGCATTCTCCCAAACGTGATACCACTGACGCGAGTGAAGGTGTGCGCTGTGTGGACGGTGAAACAGAACATGCTATCGATGAAGTGGAAACCCCTACTGATGACGTGGGACGTGTAGTGTCGCCGAGTGAAGTGCCGCCCGAAAATGAACTCGTCCGATCTATTATTGAAGATACTAAGCTGCTAGAAGATCCGGAATCCGGTGTTGGTACGCTTGAGAAAAGTGATGAGCCTTTAACGAGGCAAGGCAGCCTAGATTATATCCCTGTTCGAGATGTCGGTGATGGTGTTTCTAAAGACGACGCTACTGACCGCAGTGAGGGCATCCCTTCAAGTTTATCTGCTAGTGAGACGGCAAGTCCGGAACGCGTCGCAGAACTAAATGTCGTCACAGAACGGGAATCCGAACTCTCGGACCGCTCAGACTTATACTTAACCCCGAGCGAAGCCACAAGTCCGAAGAAATCATTAGATAAATCAGACGATGACCCCGATGACCCGAAACGAGTCGCCATCAACATCGTCAACGATGTACTGAGCATCGCGCTCGAAACTGTGAGGTTAAAGACTGATGATGACACGGACTCGGGAGCGATATCCGGAGGACTACATTCTGAAGGAAATACTCCCAACGGCCGAGATGACTTCGAACAAGAAATCGAAGAGATTGTAGATGAGAAGCGAGCGGCAGAGACGATCGCCAATGATTTAGTTACGGATTTAATTTCATCGGTTGTGACACAAAGTGAGAATGGTGAATTTGCTGAAAGTAGTAGTGAGAATGTTATGGCTGATAGTGAAATTGTTGAGCCAGATAGTAAAAATATTGAGTCAGATAGTAAAAACGTTGAACTAGGCAGCATGAATGTTGAAACAAATACTAAACACATTGAGCAAGATAGTGAAAATATTACGACGGACGATAACAGTCCGCAGAGGGTCATCCCCTCCGATCACCCGCATGAGGGCAACGTATTACCTCTTGATGGTGAATTTTTAGTCAATTCTAGAACTGAAGAGGCTGAGAAACTAGATATAGAAAGAAAAGATGAAGTCACGGAAGAGAATGAGAAAAATGAAAGCCAAAGAGTCGACATGCCGACAACAGAGGAAGAAGAAGAGAAAGCACCAGAGATTCCTCCAATCTCTACGATCAGCGAAAGCATACTCTTAGCTGACAAAGAGGCTGATAGTGAAGACGATAGTCACGAGAGTGATAAGGACAAACGACGTGTAAGCTTGCCCGGTGACAGTGAGATGAAGCAGGACAGCAATAGGGGCGAGGGTGTCGCCACGCAAGGCACCAACACTTCATCATCACCTAAGAGGCCGCGCAGTGCTTCGACTAGCACGCAAGTGGATTCTAATCATTTTGGTAAGTGCCACATTTGAAATCTAATTTTGATTAGTATTAAATAGATTGCCTCTTGCTTTAAACTGGTCTGCCAATTGCCCGCCCTATTACTCGGTGTTATCATTTTACAACGTGGGCACAGGTGTGTGTGTGTGTGATAGATTATATACAGTTGCCATTTCTATGAATTAGGATGGAGTTTGTGTTATTTTGGTCAACCAATCACAATTCACGACATACAACGAGTTTTTCGAGCTTGCAGAAAACTTACAATTAAATGAAATGCAGACCAAAACAATTGTAATTTGGCAAATTATTCTTAACAATTATTTTTTTAAATCAATCCATGTTCTAAGTTTATTGAATTTCGCACTGTTCCAGAAACGAAGCGCCCATCGAAGTGTTCGCGCCCCATGTTCTCCCCCGGCCCCACGCGGCCTCCCTTCAGGATACCGGAGTTCCGCTGGTCCTACATACACCAAAGATTACTCTCAGATGTCCTGTTCTCCTTGGAAACTGATATTCAAGTAAGTTTTTTGTTCATAACTTATACTTTCGTGACATTTTGTAAAACATAAATCTTTGTTCATTTGCGTTTAATACAATAAAATGACAATATTTACTTATTTACGGATAAATATACTTAAGATTGATTTTTGATATAAGTCCGAAAACACCTTTTGAACGTCGGCAGTCGTCAACGACGTTCGTCTCCACATTCTGTCTTCGATGACTATTTGGAAAAATACTATTTAATATAGGTACCTTTTTTAAAAGTACAATTGTAAACTCCAGGTATGGCGAAGCCACTCGACGAAGTCGGTGATCGACTTCGTGAACAGCAGCGAGAACGCGATCTTCGTGGTGAACACGGTGCACCTCATCAGCCAGCTGGCCGACAACCTCATCATCGCGTGCGGCGGCCTGCTGCCGCTGCTGGCGTCGGCCACGTCGCCCAACGTAACGCGACCTGCCTACTTGTTGCTGCTATTCATTTACTTGTTTCTTTTTAACATTTTTGATAGTAGTGGGTTTGCCGATTCAACAGTTATGAACCCTGTTAGGGTCTTGGAATACTGATTTTTCTTATTGGATTCCCAAAAGGCTCGCTTTGCTTTATACCCTCAATTCCTATGCAATATGTAAGAAAAAATTGCGCCGTAAATCCACCAATGTTATTTTTTAGTTACGCACTTTTAGTTACGTCAAAATAATATATTTTTTTACAGAATGAATTAGACGTAATAGAGCCTACACAAGGCATGCCCGTGGAAGTGGCAGTGACGTTCCTGCAGCGGCTGGTCAGCATGGCCGACGTGCTGATCTTCGCCAGCGCGCTGAACTTCGCCGAGCTGGAGGCCGAGAAGAACATGTCCAGCGGCGGCATCCTGCGGCAGTGTCTCAGATTGGTGAGTGGAGGGATGTGGAGAGAGGGGGAACGTAAGTCGTGTTGTTTTTTGGCCTATCGTGTTTGAAATGGACAAATTTTAAAGATACGTCAATTTCAATGCTAAATGAAAATCAATGAAAGAGGTCAAAAAATAAGACAACTTCCATGAGAAATATTTTTGTTTATTTTACTATGTTTCATCTGTGTACCTTTAATTATTTCATAAAGTATTGAGTTAATATATCATCAGTTTTAGTATGTATTTCAAGATAATTTTTAGATTTCTTGTGACAGAATTAGTAATGTTTTTCCATCTTCATAATACATAGACCATATAGAAATTATGACTTTTTGAAACCATACTATAGTCTCTTATTATATATAGGCTGATTGAATATTCTGTCTTAGATCAAGTAAAAGTAGATTCTATATTTCTTCTTATTATAGTTTAGTTCTATTTTTCCTGGCCGTACCCTTGAGTTTTATGAACTTCTACTCCTCTCCATTCGGGAATAAGTCCCCCCGGACTGACTACCGATTCCGCACTGATCACTGTACAGACTGCTTTATATTGTCAGTTTCGGTACCAAAACGCACAATGACCATCATAGAACGAAACAATAAAATATCGATATTGTCTAAAATAAAATCGAGTGCATCCTTCAAATACGAAAATATGAAGACATCATAAAATGCTGGAGTACGGTCGATGTCGTGTACGGCTACCACTTCCTAGTCTCTAGCGAGTCGTAGCGGGTAGTCGTAGCCGTAGATCGCGAGTGTGTGTGTGCGTAGGTGTGCACGTGCGCCGTGCGCAACTGCCTCGAGTGCAAGGAGCGCCAGCGCCTCGCCGCCGCGCGCGCCGCCGACTCGCCCGAGCCCAAGGTAACTACGGACTGCTGCGAGACACACACCATACACCTTCTCACGTTTCTGCTCCCCTGGTACTTTTTGGGACCGTTTCTTTCTCGTCTGTTGAATAATTTTGCTAGAATAATAAAGTAAAAGTCAAAGTTAAAACTAGTTTTGTTCAAACTAACCCTTGGCATATATGAACTCCCAGTACACCAAACTTAGTTAATTGATCCACCCACTCCCTCGGCCACACTTATGAACACAATTTAAATCTTCTAAACTTAATTCTTACGTCAGGAACCAATATCAGTATTCGTCCAATCGCCAGTGAGCAAGCTACACTATTCATGTTAACAGCCAATCACGAACATGTAACTTGTAAGACGTTTACAAAGGGCCTTTTAACAAAAGGAGTTTTTATGTAGCTTGGTGACTTGCACTTAATTTAACTTGAGAACTTCCTTGTCCCTTCTAATATCCTGGTATAAAATTTGTAACCGATATTAATGACAGCTTTCAACACCTTGCACTGCTCACAAAAAAGTATTTGGTAAATAAAATTTTATGTTAAATGATACACAACACACTGCGTTATAATAAATTAGATTCGAGCACATTGCATGTTGAAAGAAAATAACGTAGAACACGCTTCAACAATTTTACTCTCTACAAGTTTTTCTATTGCATGTTACCGTTACCCATGTTTTATACTTGATTTTCAATTTACTACAACTTTTACCCTAAAGACCTCTGCAACGGTCGTGGTCTCCTAGTACTTTGTTACACTTTACTAATTAGATTATTAATTCATCTTGCACCAACCTTTTTTGTTGGTGTCTGTTTTTGTTGTTGTTATTTGATATGTATAACGTATTTTGTCTTCCTTTATAACCCCAGAGCGTGGTGGCGAGTTTAGCAGACGCTTCAAGTCCAGTCAAGGACCCGGAAAGACTTCTTCAAGACATGGATGTGAATAGACTTCGAGCTGTGATTTATAGAGACGTGGTAAGTTGAAACTAGTGTACATCGTTTTACCCATTTCCTTATAAAAGTAACCTATATGCAGAATAGAACCATGTCTATTTCGTATTAATAGATTAAGGCTAGCATTTGATTGGTTTCTAGTTTATGTTTCGTCTAAAAGTATCTCATCTGAATAAATAAATATGGTAGTCGTGAAGTATGATAACGATATTCATTCATGGTGTTGGGTGGTTACAAGAGGTAGCAAATGATCTGTATGCTATCGGTTTGGCAGGAGGAGACGAAGCAGGCACAGTTCCTGTCGCTGGCCATCGTGTACTTCATCTCGGTGCTGATGGTGTCCAAGTACCGCGACATCCTGGAGCCGCCTGCGCACGCGCCGCCCGACTGCACGCGCCGCGCGCACCACGCGCACGATCACCACGGTATGTTACTCTAGCGGCTAAAGGTCATCCCCGACCGACTAGATAATAATATCATTTAATTTTAAAATAAACACACATTCACACAATTTGGACTTGCTAAAAGAAATATAATTATAATTTATGCACGCTTTTTTTAAATATAAGTACTTGTATTTGTGAAAGTCACTTTCGAGTGAGTCGGACACGAAAATAATTAATGAAAGTCCAATTCCATGTGTCAGCTTCATATCTGTCATTCGAAATAACCACATTCTTTTGGTGGTCCTCGAATCTCTTGTGTGTTCCCTCTCACTATCTATGAGCGTTACAGTTCTATCAATTTCAAGTCAATTATACTTATTGTTCTCAATCTAATTACATATCTTTTCTGTACATACCAAATACCTACCTAAAATGTCCTTCTCCACAATAACTTACGAACGTAGTGGCACTGTTATGTCGAGCATTCACTGTTCTATGTAGTAGACTATCTATTCTATCTACCTCTATATAATATGATGTTATTATTTATTACTTTACCAATTTTGTTTGATCTTTAAACCAGAAAACCTCCAGAACGTTAAAAATTAATCAAAATTGATTAAAATATAAATTCAACGAAATAAACTGTATTGATGTATGTAGAAATCTGTCTTGATATAATATTTTGTGTATGAAATATTATTAAAACTATACTTTCTTCTTTAATATAGAAATATCGGGTTTGTTTATTAGATATGGATTAATTGTATGCTATTTATTTTTGCTTCTTTTATATGCTTTACCGCACTCAATACAAAACATATTTATATCAAATATATTGGTTATCATATTAAAAATGTAACAGTCATCATCATTGTGTGTTGTCGCTGTCGGAAGTATACATAATAGCACACAGAGTAACGTCAGTCAGTTGATCAACAGTCGAGTGAACAATTACCACTTTGGTTCACAACGATGTTACGTCAAACTGCTGATATTACAACAAACTTGCCACATAGAACATGTAGATACTTTCGAGAGCGACAGTTCAAAAGGATACTTAAGACTGTATATCTGAATTGTGTCGTTTCTCCTTTTTTCACGCCGCTTGATATACGCGTCACGATTTGGGACACTGGTAAAATCGTCTACATTTACTACACTGCGGCACTGCCATTGGTTGACTTGCATCGGTCGTTCGATTGTATGAAACGCACATCACTTTGCTATATTGTAAACATCGCGATGTCTAACGATCGAATTTCTTACTATTGCAAACAAAATTCGTATTTTAACTTTCTTTCCGCTTCCTCTTATCCTTCCTCCTTCCAACTGTATATATTTCCTGGTCTACTAATGTACTGTCTTGAAACTTCCTACACTGTACACTGTTCTACGCAAATCTTTCTATTTCGCCTTACGTATTACCTATTTTTATTAATCTCAATATCTTATTATCCTCGTTTTACCATGTTGTATTTTCACACACGTCTTATCGTGCGTTTTGACTTCTTCCGTGTCGTGTTTCCCTGATACCATCACGTGACTTGAATCTATTGTACTTTGTGTTTTCAACGATTCCTACACTAACGCCTTGTTTCCTAATATCCTGGTATCGCCTGGCGGCTCTTACCTCCGCCCCGTGCACCCCGCCCGCGCGCAGGGTCGCGGCCGCTGTTCCCGCAGTGGTCGCACCACGTGTACCCGCAGTTCCTGCCCGGTGGGCACCCGGCGCACCGCCACCCCCACTCGCACTGCAAGCTCGAATGCGGCCAACACGTTAACAATAATACGCTCGCACACACACGCATCGCTAGTTACCACCGCGCTCACGCAGGTAACGCGGCCGACGACTATTGGCGTTCGCATTACGAACAAACAAGTTATAAAAGGCTATACGCAAATCGCGAAATATAAACTTAAAAAATATAGGCCCAAGAATGGATCCTTGTGGTACACCAATTGGAGTCACACTATTCTTTTCGATAATGATCGGTTCTTTCACTTCTCGCATTGTCTTCGTATGATCACTAATATTATTCGAATTTCAATCAAAGTGTTACATAAAATATAAACAGGAATGCGCGACAGAGCAACAACACTATTTTATTTCCGTGCTTCAGTTTCGCTTACACGCTTCATAGTGGTTTCCGTTGCTCTCTCATGCGTTCAACAATGTCACAAATATTCAAATAGGATTGTGATGTGGACGCCCAAAATACTATAATATGTGGTCGATGTTCGCGTACAATGTTTTGTCTTTCGAAATGTATAAATCAATGTCTTTATAACTGTAAGCTTCGAAATCGTTGTTCGTCTGTTCAATGTTCTCGTCTTCAAAGACAAAGCAATGTAAATCTTTGCACCGCTGAGGCACCGCTTCTTTTATTTTCCATTTTTCTTTAAGTTGCGTCATCATTTGAAGTAGATATTGAGAAATCCATAAATTTTAAGAAGCATGTATAAGATTTAAGATGAAATTATAATAATTGGTTGTAGTAACCGTCCGGAATTCTGTGCGATCCTCTACTGAGGACAATGCATGAAATTCTTGTATTTGTAGAGTTGGCGTTGAATTGTACTCCCTTATAAACTGCCAATAGTGATACATAATGCGCTTCAGATACAAAAGTAACTATTAAGAATAGTCTGCTTCGTACAGAATTCCATGTAAATATAGAAGTATAAATCCCAGAAATAGTAATATATAATGTAGGACACCTGACCCCTCGCTTTATTAAGGCAAAGCTTTGTCGATGTTGTCTCTAATGACGCAACATATTACTATAAACACCTAACCAAAGTTATTTCTATGTCCCCCATAGAACACAATGGAGATGACGTGGAGTATGCCATGATTGTGGTCGATGAGAATAATTCTACAATAAACGATTTGGATTCTCCATCAATGAAGGTAAGATCATTAGAACTTTTGCATACTAAGTGGATGATTTCGTATGCGAATATAGACCTAATCGTGTTTGTGTACGGATCATAATTGCATGTAAGAATTTTGATAGACCCCTGTCTTTCTTTTTCTACCTTTGAGAATTTTGTGAGTATTGAACTAAACTCTGTAGGCAGTAACAGTCATTACTAGTAGACCATTATTGACGCTAAACATAAAAGCTTACTTGTATCTCATCAAGTCCATGTTTTGTTACCTTCGTTAGTAACTTTTCAAAATTATTTTTAAAGCTTTTATTTTTAGCTTCCATATTAATAGTTTTGATGACATTGATCTATTCTAAATTTATCTTTCCATAGCATGTTTTTCCAATGTATTCGAACTCTTCCAATTTAGGTGTCCTACATGAAAAGTAAGAAAATTGATTGTAAGTAGCGTAGAATGAACTTGAGTGTAAGGTTAGTTCTAGATCTAGGATTTACTTAGCGTTACGCGCATGCTATTCAGAACTCCGTCCCTTCTAGTCGAGTCAAGCCATCAGTTTCATTGAGTTTGGCAAATTCATTTGCTGTTTGTCGATTGGTTTTCGTTTTCGATGTCGCTATAAAATATATGTTGAATGAAACATTAAATGTGGAATATTTTATGTGATACGTGGACGCTTCATTATATTCGTTTTGTTTTGCTTTTGCAATAAAATTAATAAAGGAGACGGATGGGAAAGAAGAGGGTGTTGCGAAAATAGAAACGACTACTGACGAACTGAAGCCTAGTACTGGAGAGAAAGCAAACTCTAGCGATAAGCCGGAATTGTCCCCGGCCTCGGAAAAGGAAGAGCCGCTCTTCAAGTCGAGCCTCCGAATCAAAAGCCAGCTCAAACCCAAGGTTAGTAGCTCTGTGGGGAGTCGGCCAATGCTCTGTCTCTTTCTATTAGTTTCTGCGTCTCCTTAACTGTGATCTTTGGGGTTTCTTCGTTGCTGTTTAGTTTAAATATTATTATAACTAAAATTCAAGGGGACTTTAAATTCAGCTAGAATTTTCTGGTGCAAGATGGGTTATTTATTATGCTTCTATAAAACCAGATCTGGCAACGTATTCTAAGTTTATCTATCTTTTATCTGGTTAATAATTTAATGTAATAAATAAATGTTATTGTCCTTTTGTAAGCCTCCAACCGCAAGGTCCAAAACATTGTCTGGGATAACGGTGTCGGTGGTCAATTTGGTTTGTACACATTCTGACTTTGTGTGAACATGGAATTTAGTGTTGACACTCCTGATTGGTTCTGTAATCCTTGTACTTTTATTATTGTCACAAAATGTGTTTCTGTCACTTAATGTCAAAAATATTATTAATATTGTTTAATCTGAATGCCATTTCATTTATTCTGAAGCAGAATTTATAAAATGGCGACTTTAGTTCCAGTTCCAATCAAGTACACAGATTTACACAGGCTTGCCACAATACATACATTATATGTATATTTAAATGAAACGTCACAATATAGGCTAGCTACGCTCACTTGTATGATATTCTTGACAAACAAATCACAAAATATTAATAAAGCACTAAGCACCAGACACTATAATATGTATCATGTAAATCTATTATAAATATTGTACTTTTTTCATTTCAAAAGAAACATGGTTGACAAATATAATTATTTATGTATAAAATCAAAACAGGGAGGGAAAATTTACATTTCTGATTCTCTTGTCAAAAATTTCGATGTTTCGTGTTCTTTTCCAAATATTTTCCACTCTGTAATATAAGTTTGTTTCCAGCATGTGTGTGCTCTGCTTGCTTTTTCACTGGATTCCTTTAAAGCATGGTGTTCACTGTATTGTCCACCTTTTTACCATTGTCTTTTCACCACATAGTAGATTAATTACACTGAATTTTAATTTAAAAAATAGTTATAAAAGGTAAGATCTGAATTCCATACTGTGTAAAAGTCAAAAAATATTATTTTTCAGAAAAGTTTCACTAGACCAAGTCGCAAATTAGTTTTCATTATCCAAACTAGTCTAGTGACCTAGTCGTTCTCGCGTGATATCCAATGTTAGACTTATAAAGTAGACATAACAAATAATTGTTTAGAATTTCCCTAACTTTACAAATAGTCTAAATGCAGATTGCCTTAAGTAATCCATGGCTAGTGTGTCCCTCTAAATGTCTAGAGCAGTTTAGTGGTGTTAGGAGTCTCGTAGACGTGTCGTACGACTGTGTGTATCACGCGTGTGTGTCTGCAGAGCGTGGACTCGATCGAGGATGCCGGCTCGTTCCACCTGAACTCCAACGAGACCACGAACAACGACCCAGAGACCTCCAGCGAGATCGCACTCGACGATAATAAGCATCCGGTACGTATGGACAGTTGTTATTCTAATTTGCGAACAAATGCAAAGAAATGTTTCAGTTTTTGTGTCTCACGAATACCGTTTAGAATAAATCATCTAATTAATCAGGAACATAAGAGGTAATAAGTGCTATACACTGCCCTGTAATAAAAAAACTACGCTGGACTTCATACTATCGATGATAAAATGAAGACAATTGATTTTCGCCATTTTGGCGCGCTGGCAGCAACGTGAGCATCCGTGGAACTAATATTTTTGAAAATATTAGTTGAAACAAAAAGTAAAAGCATTAGTTAAAATTGACACATTGCCGCTTTAATCATGAGAGTATTCTCATGATTAAAGCGGCAATGTGTCAATTTTAGTTCCTGAGACGCTCGAGCGGGGGCGCTTTAAATCGGCACAAAAAACAACTGGCAATTCGTATAGTTTATTTAGTCCAGCATATCTGTACAATGTAGATCAGTGGAGCTATACCAAGAAATTTCATTATTTTTAGTTATGACGACATCCTTCTGCAAGTCGCCTCGATTGATGCCAGTCCTAATACCTATATCTTACAAATTAATCCTATCTCTGGCCAGGATAAAACGTTATTATATTGAAGAAACCACAATCTGTTCTAATATTCTAGGTGAGTAACGATGAATCATGGACGGACGTGAACCTGAACGAGGACGGTGAGCGCGGACCCGCCACCATCACTGGCAGGACGCGCGACCATGAAGGAAATATACACGAAGGTAATTATGATTTTGATACTTAACACGTTTCTTGGCACGACTGAATGCAGTCTGAGAATAGTTAACGTCAAATGGAAAAACTCGTAAAGTAAGGACTGAAGAATCCAAGCCAAGCATACGATTTCAGTAAAAAAAACTTACCACATTGATTCATTTGAAAGTTTGATCGGTGAAAGTGAATTTATTGCAGATCAGTTCTTCACTTTAATAAATCAAACAATACAAAGTTTGTGTTTTATTTAATTCCAGATATAGACAAACAGATTCACATGCGGAACTCTGAGTCGCATCACCACCTCGCACAGAGGCATCAGAACAGAAATCTACAAGCAGCGCAGAGGCATCTACATCCAGTAAGTTATGAATATTCTAAATGGTTTAGATCAGAACTGAAATGTTCCAACTGGAAATGAGGAATGAAAAATGATTGTAGCGCGATTCAAGCCAGAAATGCAATCATGAAGTGTGATAATTAACACTGTTAATATTACACGTGCCAGCCGAAAATGCTATTGCAACTTATCCAAACTGCTAGACTGATCAGCTAGCTAGCCATTTTGATAAGCTAGCTAGGAGTTACTTAAAAGTTAAAAAAAAGCCTGCTGCATTTGATTTTGAGTTTATTTTTTAATGCCATTCATCATTTAACTAGCCCTAATGAAACCTCCCATTTCCACAGGATAACGAAACCCTCGCCGGTCTTAGCGCGATGAACACCACAATGTCTGCGGACGGCGTGTCCCGCGAGGCGTCCCTCACACACAAGTTGGAGACCGCGCTGGGGCCCGTGTGTCCACTGCTCAGAGAGATCATGCTGGACTTTGCTCCTTTTCTTTCTAAGACCCTGGTGGGCAGCCACGGACAGGAGCTGCTAATGGAGGGTAAAGGTAGACCGGTATTAAGCATGGTAGTGCGCTTATCATGCTTGGTTCTTATTTTTTTAATGAAGAATTTGGTCAGCTTTAGAAAAAAATGATGGTGAGGAAATTGGGTAAAAAAACAACTACTAACATTTGGATATTACAGACTGGGCTTCATTACCTTTGCTATAAGAACAGTGCAAATATTTAGCTATGACAGACGAGTATAGCATTATTTGACAGCTAACCGCTAGAGAGAGTGCAAATGTCTTTAGGTGGTCGGCCATGCCTCATCGCTTGTAATAAGGTGTAAATTCTATTGACTGGAGGTGTTTTGCAAAGCTTTAACTATGTAGCTGGCAATGTAGAAGCTATTAGAACTTGATGGGCTTTGGATGTGGTTCTAACTAACAGCACTTACTTATTAGAAGAAATGCATATGGTGGTAGATGAAATGGGTTAGATTAACACACCACCGCATTGTCGTGACCGCAATGTCGGTAGCGATCGCGGTCGTGATAACTCTTACACTTCTTCATCTACTTACTCTCCTACCTCCACTTGCAGGTCTTCAAACCTTCAAATCCAGTACATCAGTAGTGGAACTTGTGATGCTGCTCTGCTCCCAGGAGTGGCAGAACTCCTTACAGAAGCATGCGGGACTGGCTTTCATCGAGCTGATCAATGAGGGTCGTCTGCTGTCTCATGCGATGAGGGATCATATCGTGAGGGTCGCCAATGAGGCAGAGTTTATCCTGAACAGGATGAGGGCTGATGATGTACTGAAACATGCTGATTTTGAGGTAAGATTTCACAATCATTAAATAATAAAATCACCTAAGAAAAAGAGGTTTGATTGATAAATGGAAATAAAGCGTGGATGCGTGCTCAATAAGGTCCAAGATTAACTAATATCCAGGTTAAACTATCTTGTCTGTTTGTACCCGACATCGCGACATCAAGGACAAGGTTATGTCTTAATATTAATATTTACGATGTGATTTGATGATTTGTCAATGAACCCAGGAAATGACATGCTCGTTGAGACAATATCGCCGATCCGTTCAAATAAACTTGTCATGTTTTTCCATCCTGCGTGCTATAAGTTTATGTCGCAACCTTGTCTTCACAGTCAAAGGTGTTAATCGCATGTAATTTTTTCTTTATGTAGTGCTTATGTGCGACGAGTAGTGCTGAGCGAGCGGAAGAAGAGCGAACGTGCGAGCGGCTGATCGCAGCCGCGCGGAGACGCGACCACGCGGCCGCCGCGCGACTGCTCGACAAGTTGCGACACGCAGCTTCACATGCCACGCCACATCCTGGGTAAATAAGTGATCATACATAAACTTCGATTAAATGTAGAATTATCAGCTGCAAACGCATCGGTGGACAGGATGGGTGGGTGTGCCAATATCAGGCGAGAAACTGTATAACGGTCTCTTTGTTGTTTTCTTTTTGCAAACTGGGATGTGTGACTGCAACCGCTAAGTCAAAGTCAACACATGTATTCCAATAAGACATTTTTTGCAGTCACTATATAGGCAATCAATAGATTTTTACGGCCTCTAAAAATGCGATAAAGTCTATTGTCATGAATTGGAAAGAACAATGGCAGCCACCCATACATTAATTTAGCTGAGATTTAATTCTTGCGTCTTTAAATGAAAAATATCTTGTTCAACTCGGCGTCAACTTCTGAATTAGTTTGTGCAAGAATTTTTGTTCGAGAAGTCCGAGAATAATAGAAATTCAGTCATGAACTTTTCTAGGTTATGTTTATGATTAGCGTTGCCAGGCGTCCGGATAAAGCCGAACATAGGTAGGCTTTTTGATTGCGTGTCCAGCCAAAATAAGCGGTGTCTGGCTTGTCCGGCTTTTGTTAGGCTTTTTACATTTCGCAAACGAGCGAGTGCCGATGACTGATTATGACAATAATCAAAAAAGCTTGATTTTACATACAATTTTTTTTGTCGTACCTATCAATACTGTTAATAGGTACGACAAAAAAATCCTCAATAATATAGGGTGTTCGGCCTTTCTACCCAAATGTCCGGCCAAACTGGCTGGTCTGTCCGGCTATTAGGTTTGGCGACCTGGCAACCCTATTGAACAATCAACAGTTGTCAAACCAAGTTATATTTTTTTCGACTTGGGATAATAGTCTTTTTGCCAGTCATTAATTGAAAGTAATTCATTTATTTTTACACTACAATATTTTTACCTCCCTACAAAGAATACTTCCACTTATAAATAAATATTATTGTTAATTACTTTACTCCATTTTGTTACAATAACAAACTAAAACTGATTTTATTACAATAATACTGTACTTACTGTCACTTGGCAGAATAAATACAAAATAGCATCACTAATTGTCAATAAAAAAATCAAATAACTTTTCATTTAAAATATTTTTTTTATCCGGAGTTAACTAGGTAATGTGATACTTTGAAAAAACGTAGAAAAATAATAGAACTGCCTTGGTATATAAGTCACTTTTAGACGCTCAAATTAAAGTCAGCTAAACTTTCGCCATTGTTCTTTAATTTGTACAGTGGACATAACACGTATCAACTAAAAATTGTTTCGAGTATTTTCTATTTATTACGTTTCTATGATGTTCAGCAGTGGCAGTCAATTCTGGAAGCTAGACTCTTGGGAAGACGACGCGCGTCGGCGCCGCAGACTGGTCCCGGACGCGCGCGGCAGGAGGCACGCGGCCGCGGCGCTGGCCCGGCCGCACCCCAGCACGCACCACCACGACGCCATCCTGCAGGTGTGGATCTCTTGCTATACTAGACTCTTGGGAAGTCGGCGCCGCAGGCTGGTCCCGGACGCGCGCGGCCGCGGCGCTGGCCCGGCCGCACCCCAGCACGCACCACCACGACGCCATCCTGCAGGTGTGGATCTCTTGCTATACTAGACTCTTGGGAAGTCGGCGCCGCAGGCTGGTCCCGGACGCGCGCGGCCGCGGCGCTGGCCCGGCCGCACCCCAGCACGCACCACCACGACGCCATCCTGCAGGTGTGGATCTCTTGCTATACTAGACTCTTGGGAAGTCGGCGCCGCAGGCTGGTCCCGGACGCGCGCGGCCGCGGCGCTGGCCCGGCCGCACCCCAGCACGCACCACCACGACGCCATCCTGCAGGTGTGGATCTCTTGCTATACTAGACTCTTGGGAAGTCGGCGCCGCAGGCTGGTCCCGGACGCGCGCGGCCGCGGCGCTGGCCCGGCCGCACCCCAGCACGCACCACCACGACGCCATCCTGCAGGTGTGGATCTCTTGCTATATATGGTAGCCTGGTACAATTTCAAAAACGATTTTTGTCGCGGGATCTAAAAGGGATGGCGAAAATGAGACAAAGCTATTCACTATTTGACCTGAATAGCTTTTATCTGTTTTTCGCACAGTAGCAAGAAAATTTATATATTTATGCTTTTTGCACACAAAAAGGTTAGGCATTCTCTACCAGTCAACTAGGGCGGTGAAGAGATAAGATGGCAGGTGCTTTGTTTGACAGAAAAAAAAATAAAAAAATATATAAATGAAATAGGTATACAAATACATAAATAAGTTATAAACATATATCAAACAACAACGATAACGTTATAACTTTATACACAAGCATATTATCTATCTATTGTATATATAAAAATCAATTGCTGTTCGTTTGTCTCGCTAAAACTCGAGAACGGGTGGGCCAATTTTGCTGATTTTGGTTTTGAAATAATTGTCGTCGTCCAGGGAAGGTTTAAACGCTGAGCAAATATGGAAAAATTGCGAGAAAGATAGTAAAAACAACAATTTCATTTTCCCATATAAACTGTTCTACCTTCTTTCCTGCAGGGCTCTGAACCGGTTTAAAAAGAGCGGTTAATTTCGATTAAATACCGGTAAATATATCGTTCCTTCATTAACCGGTTAAACAAGTGAACTGTTTTTATGTAACCCAAATGATAAAGGTTACCGGTTACATAAGCACAAACGGTTTTGACACCCAAATTAACCGGTTAATTCCATAATTCGTAAATATTTTTCGTCTACTTTTTTAACACTTCCAACAAGTTATAGTGACATTAGTAGGTACCCCAGAAAACATTAAAAAAAATGTTTGATCTGAGGACGTCAAATACAACCGGAGAACTTAAATGGTGCGGGTAGATTCATGTTTCGACTTGCTAAGTTCTTTGCGCGCCCGCAAACAAAGCATCGAGCAAACCTACGCCAGTCGCTACTCACTCCTCGTTCATTGCGTTTGGTTTGGACAATTCGTAAACTCTCAGCGGAGATGTAACTATGTTCTTTATTTCAACTAAGTATGTACAAATAAATTACATTTTTAAATATTTTTATAAACAAAAAGATAAATAAAAAAAAACATTTAAAATATAAAAAATAGTAGCCTACCGGTATCGGGAACAGGGTCCAAGCTACCGGCGGTAAGGGCTCCAGAGAGAGGTTTCTCCTGACAATGCGAGCCGTGTCCCGAAGTACCGCTCTCTGAATCAAGCCCTTGATCCAGCTGGCCAACAAGAGCCTCCTCTGGTGTTGGTCTTGGTGACACAAACAGTACACAAAGTTACTAATTGAATCAGTTCTGCTAGCGCAAGATTGGTATGTATTGATAAATTCACAAAATTAAGTATTAATAATTTAACTCTATAATTTTATAATTCATAGTTAAACAAAAAAAAGTTAGTTAAAAAAGTTAGTAAAAAGAAGCTATCCACATATATTGTTTGGAATGCAAGTAAAAATAAGTTAAATCGGCCGAGCTGTTCTCGAGTTTTAGCGAAACAAACGAACAGCAATTGATTTTTATAGATATAGATATGGTTCCCTTAATTATTTTCTACTTTTTATTGCCAGACTTAGCGTATAGATCTATGAAAATGACAATGCCTGTCATTACCGATCAAAATTTTCAGCCATTTCAGCGACGGGAGAGTTATAATGTATGTAGGATAGGTGATACGAAGTACACCGGGTCATCTAATTTACTATAAAATATACTTGAAAAATCGGAATCAGTAAAGATTTCCTAAGTATTGATTTTTGAATCGCAGGCAACGGAAGAACTGCACTCGCGGATAGCGGCGGGCGGCGCGGCGCGCGGCGCGCAGCTGGGCGCGCCCGGCGCCGAGCTGCTGGACGACGCCGAGCTGCTGCTGGACGACCGCGAGCTGGACGCCGACCTGGCGGGTGAGCGCGCCACACTATGCGTAGGGGAACTCCTGCGTTGTATGTTCTCCCGGTATTGAATAAAACTAAAATGGCCCATATCATCGAATTCATTTAATTCAATACGTAACCTATTTACTATTCATTTTGAATTAAATGAAAAGTCCTCGTTCTTAGCACAGTATTTATCTTACATCGACGTAAAAACCTATTTGTTTTGATTCCACTTACCTTCTGATTCTAACTAGCTTTCAACGCCTGATCAAAATACTTGAATAGTATCGTTTGTGTGCGTTGCATTCAATTCTACGTCAGGCGTTATAGATATTTGTAAACGCTACTGCGGAGATTGGCCGTGTATACCATACGATGAGACAAAGTAATATACTGAGAAATAAATTGGATTAATGCAACTAAAGGTGCACCTCTGCCCAACGGGCAGAGGTGCACCTTTAGTTGAAGTGAGCTGTTATGCCACCTAATTGTTATTATTGACAACACACTTCACAAAACTTTTCTTCACGGTGACATTATTAGAAAATAGATCGGCGAGTATTATTGACTCTTGGTACTCCGCAGGTCCAGTGAACATAAGCACGAAGGCACGACTGGTGGCACCGGGACTGGTGGCGCCGGGAACCGTGTCGCTGACTTCCACGGAACTGTACTTTGAGGTGGATGAAGAGGATCCCGAGTATAAGAAGATTGACCCTGAGGTAGGTTCCTAATTATAACGCCTTTACAAAATTTTATGTGTTTAGAAAGACGGTCCACTCAATGTTTGGAAGCAACTCATCATCTGCCTAACCTTTTCCCAACTATGTTGGGGTCGCCGGATGCAACTGAATGCCAGTATTTTACATTTTATCTGACCTCCACAACCCAGTAACTGGGGAACACGATACCCCTTGGTAAGACTGGTTGTGCACTCTTTCGGGCTTTTGTTGTGATGACTTGTAATAGCCCCACCAATAAATTACTAAGACTGTGGCTTCTGACTAACCGTAACAACGTTCAAAGATCTACGAATGACAGTCGGAATTGACAGTAAACAGAATAAAATGACGTTAAATGGTAAGCAGAATACAAAGTTGCTCAATAGACCAAATCAAATCATAATTTATTTGGTAACATAGGTAAAGTAAATACAGATCTTATGTTTGAGGAAGAGAGCGTAGGAGACGTACAGATATGATGTGCACAAAAATATTTGAAAATCATGCATAATCATAAATTTTTCAATTACATATTATTTAATGTTCCAATTTTGTCAGACCTCATCATCATATGCCTAGCCTTTTCCCAACTATGTTGGGGTCGGCTTCCAGTCTAACCGGATTCAGCTGAATACCAGTATTTTACATGGAGCGACTGCCTATCTGACCTCCACAACCCAGTTACTGGGTAATACGATACCCTTTGGCAAGACTGGTTGTCAGACTTTCGGGCTTCTGACTACCCGTAACGACTGTCAAAGATCTACGAATGACAGCCGGGACCAACGGCTTAACGTGCTTTCCGAGGCACGGAAGGGTCTCGGTATGTAAAGATGGTCACCCATCCATAGACCAACCGCGACAAGCGTAGCTTAACCTGATCGATCGACCTGTGCGGCTGTTATTATTTAGCCACGAGCCCCTCCAATTTTGTCAGACCTAAATGAGGAATTATTAAAATGTCAAAAAAAAATCTATGTCAAAATAATTAAAATATCAAAAATCTATGTCAAAATAATAAAAATGTCAAAGTTATTTAATGTCAATATTAATATTATTTGTCTCAATTTATCTCAAACCTCAATATTTGTAATTCTAAATTAATTTGTCATTTAAGTATTCGTCAATAGTATAATAACATTTATCAATTAAGAACAATTTCATATTTTTCGTAAATTGTGTAAAATTTAATTCTTTTATGGCATCTGGAATTTTATTATAAATGCGTGGAGCCATACCAATGACACTTTTTGTTACTAATGCAGTTTTACATTTATAATTACTTAGGGAGGAGTTCACCGACTTTTAAAACGGCTGTTTATCACTTGAACAACTGATTAAATCATTTTTAATGTTCACCATACGTTAACCAGGGTTTACAGCCCTTAAACAGCCGATCATTTTAACCGAGCTCAACAGCGTCGTTTAACCGTCCATTAATACCATATTTTGACGTTTGCTGTGATTTTACAATAGTTGCAACATTACGTTAATAGGTTATTCCGTTTTATGAGAATAGATAAACATGCAGTCAGCGTTCAATGTACAAGTCGCAGGATAGTATTAAACACTTTCACAACACAACACAACTTATTAATATTCAACACGGAGAATAATATTAGCACGTGGGACATTTGACAGTACTCAATACTCAATCATTTATTGCATTCCACAATGTATATGCTTAGGTGGTAGGTAACATTTGTTGTAACAATCGTGGACCCTGTCGGGCACAGCAAAACAAAAAAAAAAAACAGCAAAAAAACAGTGACAGCGCTGTGACGTTATTACCCATCCAAATTGGACACTACATGCTAGCATAATGATCCCAATGCGTTTTCGAACTTCTCAAGTTGAAAGCGTTTTATTTTATGCTCCTGAATATAGATGTCACTAAAACTCGTGTTGACTAAATATAACGACGTGACTTCGCAAATGAGACTTCGCACTTATAGAATTCGTTCATTCACTCTGAGCGAATGGTGATTGCCCGATTTAATAATCACGGTTAAAATATTCGTGGTGAGCAGTGAATACTTAACCGGCTGCATAAACGATGTTTAAGAATTCATCGGCCGATTACTCAAACATTGGTCAAATGATAGTCCGTGAACTCGGCCCTTATTCTGTATCGTAGGAATGAGGCTACTGGACCATGATAGGCAACAAGTAACGCTTACTTAGCATGGTATGTAATAGCCTAATCGCTAAGCGTGTCGCGGACAGATAAGCTAGATGTCGTGACATTCGATTCCCACTTACTATAGTTTTTTTTATCTCCCGAAGCGACGCGCGCTTTACTTGTAGTTACCAAGTGTACACGCTGTGGATGTGTGTGCAAGCGCAGGGGCTCTCGCTACCGTCCGAGATAATAGCGAAGTCTGTTGCGCGTGTACGTGCGTGTGTTATGTGGTCACGCTACTTGTCTTCACACACACATTCACAGTGTGTAAAGACGTGTGTTTGTACACTTGGTTACCACAATTAAGCGCACGTCGCGTCGTGTGATAAAAATACTGCCCTTTTTGACGTTAGGGGATCCACCTGTCACGAGAATATTTAGCTTAGTTGAAAGCTCTTCTTTTAGCTAAGAAATTATCATAATACTTTTACGCAAGTTGAATATTTCTCATGCATTTTAAAGTAATTGATATAGGCTTAAGTATTAAATTACGCGATAAAAGAGATTGCTTGTTACCTGATACTTCCAATCAAATATAATAAAAAGTACTGCAACATTGTTTGCGACTTGTTTACAATAATTGTATGATGTTCATAATGTTTATTGAACCGACGCGGGTGGAGTCCCTTCAGAAAGTGATCGGAGAATTGGAATTGAATTTAAGAAACTAGGTAAGTGTTAGTACGGTGAACAAGATTATTGCAATATCGACAAATTAAGAAAGGTTGTGTTTTGCACAGTTTTGTCCGACACATGAAAGTGCTTTGAAAGATAACTTTCATAATGATGTTTCCTTATCAAAATCCTTTACAACTTCGTAGTTAAATCATCCAATCCGAATGACTGAGGTCAAACGAGGCTCAAAGTTCGCTTTGACTGTGTCTTATGTAGTCTCCGAAACTATCATACTACGTAGCCACGTAGCTTTCTCACAAGAAATGTCAGAAAACAATGTTTATTGCTAATTTAATCGTAGTTCTTCTACATTTCACCAACATAAGCCATACTAACAAAACATAAAAATGATATAGTAACATACCTAAACAAGTTACAATAATTATAATATAAATTAACTTTATAACTTATTAACTAAATCCATACAATAAATCGTCTGCGCTAACCGCTATAAAAATATATCTTTTTTTCCCAAATCTATTATACAATAATATAAATTATTTGTGAAGCTGAGACAATCGCTTGACAAAACTGCCATCAAATAAGGTGCGACGTGAGAGCTTTGTTTCGTTATTTATTAAACCTCTTGTGTATTCAAGGAGTAGTAAAATGAAAATTATATCGTTTTATATTTCAAACTAATCGGCATAATCGCCCAATTTGCACACACACAAAAATAGACCTTCATTTCCAAAATCTAAAGTTGAACATTGTTTGTGTTTGTTAGGAGTAAGGATGTTCGTGAATTGTCTTGTGTGAGATTATATTGCGTATAGCCGTGTAATATAGTTGGGTAACCGAATATGAGGCACCGCGCGGACAATGCGTCCCCGCGGTGCGCTGTCGAACAGGCGCCACGATAGTGCTGCCCGCTGTCGATAATTTTATGTTAATATTTATTGTTAGTTAATTTACATAATTAAAACTAATAACGTACATGTTGACAAGAACAGTAAAATAGCTGGTGTTACGATTACATGTTAATTCTGTGTATTTAAACACCATTGCGTGTTTGTTTTCTCATATTCGTATGCCATCATTAAACAATACATGGTCGATTCTGAAAAATATGCTTTTTGTTTAAAATTGCCATTGACAGGACCAAGAAAGTTCAATTACCTCGTAAGCCATGACAGGATTTTGTATAACATGAACATGACTAACCTCATTTGCTTTAACCATTTACCTGATTGTCTTAATCTATGTACCTGATATAAGTATCTATATCGGGTACATGGATCCATCACTTTCGCACATTTTCTATGAACCAACGGGCGCACCGCAAGTTTGTATGGAAAATGAGTTGCGCTGCGGCCCGTTGCAGCTGTAATGTGCGCTTGGGTTAGCACTATCGATACCTCGCCTGCCAGGTCGTACCTACCGGGTCGTTGTGTGGGGCGCCGTTCGTGCCTGACAGCGGGACAATGGCGCCCCGTCGAGCGCCGCGTGCGCACCCACAGGGGGGGGGGGGGGGGGGGGCAACATACCTGTGCACGAGTTTGATTTGGATTCGTGTAATTACTGTTAATTCGTAGTTGGGATTGTGATTGACGTTACATCTGTGATGGTACTGGTGGTAAAGCTAAATAACTAAAATATGTACCTTTACCAATATTTACTTGGGTATTTGTTTTACGTCCAAGTAAATTTTTGTCGTTTCATGTTTCGTCGTCCGAGATTCAAATAGTTAGTACACAACTATGGTAGCAAAATATGGTGCATCATATTAAAAAGTAATCGGACTTGTCTAAATTCTCTTTAGCTATAACATTATTTATTATGACATAAAAAGCATATTGGTGTTGGTTTATAATATTTAGCTTAATTTTAGCATTCGTTATTTAATTGTCAAAATAAGATATTGTGTAAGCGTATTCAGAAAAAAAACCAATATCCTTAAAAGAAGATTCGGCTTCACTGCACCACATCAAATATTAAATTATGTATTAGGTCGGTGGTGAATCAATCAAATACAACATTAATTGTATAAAATAAGCGTATAATTAATAATTTGCACTATTTACCATATTCAACGCACCAAATTTAAATGAAGGCATCCATCCACTGCTCGGGCGACGTTACACCATATGTTATCTGCTTTAAGTTACAAAATATAGCGTGTTAAGGCAAAAGACTTTTCCAAGCATACAGACAGATATCTCAATGTTTTGTGCAGCTTGATATTACTAATACATTGACAACATTAAGCAACATTTATTACATTAGGAATACTACCCTAAATGGCCTTAATCAATATAAAAATCCCAGGTTATTAGAAAAAAAAACATAACTTATTTCCTCAACAGTAAGCTGGATCAGCATTGTCAATAAAAAAGAGGCTGTTTTCGTCCCTAAAAGCACAACCTTCATTTACTTCGGCAAAATTATATTAAAACAAGGACTGCTTAGCTTCTTCTTTATACTGAAGATAACAATGTATTTAGTAACAATGCCTGTAAATATATATTTGTGAGATGTCGGAGCCCGCTCCGCTCGTGCCTCGCGCCCCAACGCTATTATCGAAACTGTATCCGAGATATTATTTACTGCGACTAATTTAACCGATTTCAAAGATTGTAAATTGAATTCGTAATGGGGCATTTTATTTGTTTATGCTAATATACCGTTTTAATTAACCGTGTCGTGTTTATAGTCGGTGCGAGAGGGACAAAAAATACGTACACAGTCGGAATCCCGGCTATGCCTGTCGTTCGTACCAACGACAACGATTTATTGGTGCATATTTCATAATTAAACTTTTGATAAATTAATGGCTGCTTTTTTAGTTCACATTTTTTGTAAATGGAAATTGTGTTCTGGGTGGCAATGGGAAAATGTGGTGAATAATTTCATTTAAGATTTATATACAAAAAATAGATTCAGATAGTTCTTGGAAAAGTGCATTTTTAATTTAATTTGAAATGTATGAGAATATTTAATGCATGGTTTCCGAGAACAAAAAGTTTGTTTTGCTAAATACTAAATTTAATAAATTCTGAGCACAATATAAACTAGCATAACTGGTAACTTATCATATACTCATTCATGAAAAATTCCATTGATACAATATGTACTTTTATTTATTTTAGCACGTAGTGATAACAATCACACAGAGCCAATATACTAGCATGGTTAGTGCGCCATTGATCCACATAATTACGAGTACCTAATTAAATACATAACATATTATATGTGAATCCTATATGATTACCGCCACGCTCGGACGTTTAATTTGCAATAACATACCGATCGAATGGCCTAGTATGCACATAATTTAACAATATTGAACTTTGACTCATTTCTGATTGAAGGTTACATTTGCAAAATAGGGCCTGTTTTTATGACGTTATTTGTTTGCTCATTCATTTTAAAATTTCTAGGAGTAGTTTATTCCAGTGAAGGAAAAGTGGCATTAATTTCCATTTAATTTAAACATCCAACTTTGACAATGTTTTCTATGGGTTATATCACCCATATGTAAGACGAAAGTACCAGCACATCATAGGTTCTCAGGAAGTATTCCGGTACCGTTCTCACGTCATCATTGACAGAGGCTACACGGCAGCCACGACAGCACATAAATAAATATATTACTCCGCTCTGACAGCTCCCAGCGAAACTGACACGTGTCATGATACTCCTCAAATTTATTATTCCAATGTCAAAAGTATTTTGAACTTTGTTGCTAAGCTGTTAGAGTCGATATTTATAAGGTGTGGGAAAGTGCAGGTTTGTATCTCGGTGTCTACCTGTCGTTCCAACATTATATTTAATGTTTGATTGTGAAAACTGATAAGGATTTGCTGACGTTAGGATTTTAGAGATCATGCTGTTTAAACGTTTGCAAATTCCTTGCAAATAATTAGTTTGTATGTGAAAATAAGTATTGCCACTACGATCGCTTCAGTTTTTGAACTTTGTAGCAAAGCGTTTTTTTTAAATAGGATATAATTTTCTATGTATTGTGTCAATTTTATAAAACGCTGTTAATGTTGGGAGTTTCGTGTCTGTTGATCTTTACATCATTTTTTGTTTTATCTCTTCAGGTTTTTTATACATAATTAATTATTCAATTTTACAAAAACATTGGAATAATAAACACCATGCTCATTTGAATTGGCTCAGACAGTTTGTTGATTTATTAAACGTTTTTACATGTGATGTATTATAAAACGTTTATAGATTATAAATTGGCCTGGCCATATCCATACTAGCATAGCTACAGTCGTATATTGTTCCGTTGCTCTGTCTGTCAGTGGCGATTCCTGCCTTATTTACAACCGGTGTACGTTGCATGTAAGAATTTAGGCGCCAGATTTCGAGTCGATAAGCCAGCCCCCGCTGCGCGTCTCCGATTTATCGATAGATAGCGTTGCTCATCACTAGTCGTTACTGTATGAAATATCTTGCGTTCTTATGATTTTCATGTTTAATTGTATGGGACAGTATCTTGTTACTTGATATTGTGCGTGCTTAGATTAGCATCTTTGATTTACTTGGATGGGGAAAACACTTAAATAACATGCAACTATTTACTTACCTTGCACTTGCAGATAAACCACTTAGCACAGGTTAGTTAGCGTTAATTGATATCTCCGCATCGTTGCTCTTTTGCAGAAGCTTTTAGCTTGTAAGATACGCCATTTAAAACACTCGGTGCCGTTAGGTGATAAGATGCCGTAGAAAAACAAATGCCTTGTAAGGTAAATCATAAATATTGAAAAAAAAATACTTGTTTAGAACCAAGGATTTCATTTGTATTTTCTAGCTAAATGGGCTACTCTCATAGCATAACAGTCATGTAACTTATTTCTGTAAAATTTTCATGAAATATCTTTATAGCTTGTGCTCTATTTGGGGTGACTCATAAATAACGGACAACTAATAAATAAATCACGGAAATTGTTTTTAATTAGTCACCAGGAGCAATAGACCGTGCATCACCCGAGAATAATTACCAGGGTCGCATACCGCGCCAGGAGTTCAGACATTCCGGGCATCCGGCGGTGTCCCGCAGGCGCCATAGCAGCTCTAATTGCCGCCAACGGAGCGCTAACGTCGAGGCGGATCTAACAGAACGTTTCCTAATTGACGCTACACTGAAAAACTTTCGAAAAAATCTCCTCATATGTTCCTGGTTACACTAGGAAATGAATTGACGTCAAATATGTCCCTTGGGATTTCGTTTCCTAATTTGTGTTCGTTGGTAACTAATAATATTTCTAAGCGTGCATGTATTGACGCGTTTCGAAGCATTTATTGGATGTCACATTAATTCAAACAATGTTCAACACAAATGCGTAATATTTCAAACGGATTTTTGAATATTTATAAGTTAAATAAAATAATACTCGTATAAATTGAAGAGATTTGCTTAATGGTCTCTAAGTTTATGTCGTTGACATTTCATGATATATTACATTTGGGCCAGGATGACCTTCTCGTTCCCAAGGTTACTCTATCGATTAGGTACTGACACATAAAGCAAGTAAGGATAAACATATCCCGACCGCAGGACGTAGACGGCACGCGAGCAACTTTGCCCGTTTAGCAAAACAAAAAGCGCCCTATCCGCTGGCTGTACATTATTCGAGTGGAACACGCTAGCTCAGTAAAACAGAATCGTTATGGCCTGCTCCGTGACACTTCTCTGTTTATTTTATAAAATTGAATCGGGGAAGTATGCATGATGCGGACATTCTCTTCGCTGTGATATTTAACTATGGCACAATGAACCAGCCTCATGTCAGAAATAAATATCGCAATCTAGGCAAAATCCTGGATTGCTCATTCGATTGATAACTTGTCAAGAATGTCGTTAGTTTTCAGCGGAAGATATCTTTACTACCTTTTCCGTGAAACTTTTCGATACCTATTCGTCCGGAGCTGTCAGTCCGTTATGATGACGTCGACACAAGTCGTAAGCTCGTGTGATACTCATTCAAAGCGCACTTTCACAGTTCATACACCTCTTCCGAATGACAATGTAACATGTATTAGTGAAATATGTACAAAGTTCAGGCGCCGACATTGAGGCACGTAGGAGTGTGAGTAAAAAAGACAATGGGTGATAAAGTACAAGCGTGCAATATCAAAATAAAGTCATCTTTGAACGTGATAGGAAAGCAATACGATATTATAAGTGTAATGCTAAATGTTCCAGGAAATTGTCGCTGGAATATGGGAACTGGTACTATGTGGCGGTGTGACATTCTTGCGTGCATAATGTTCTCACATCAATTTCGATGCACGTGGAATGCTATCGTTATGTCCGAATTCACAGAATATTGTCTTTGTAATCAATATGAAAATGGCTTCAAGTAAAGATAAAAAATACTGAAACCTAAGTGAGTGCCAACCGTTCGTAATATTTTGCGATGATTCTCAGGAAGTGTGTGAGACAAGGGGCTCCATCATGAAAGGAACCGTTAGAGACCTTGTAACCTCAAGGGGGTATTTTGCATCAGTTGGGCAATTTGGCGAGAGCGCGTGCGTGCCCGCGGCCGCGCGGCGGGTGGGCCCCTGCTTGCCTACTCACCATACCTGCTATCCTATGATTGCTTGGTATCTGATTGAAAGATTTGCTGTTGTTAAGAACATTAAAATGAAATACCTCCACGTTACGTAGTCCGAGCAGTTTAGTTTCTCAAGCTACACGTCATGCGATTTATCTTTCCAACTCTGCCATGTCTTCTCTGATTATAATAAACAATCTAAATTCTAAAAGCTTTGCGAATCAGTTTGTAAATTCCGATATGAATGAATCTTGATCTTGGAACTTATTCGAAGTTTATGCTAATTCACAATTCGGTAGTCATTTATCAATGTCAACTCATTAAAACGGACTGTTCGGTCGTGCGCAACTTGTTTGCCTATCTCAGTGTTATTAGACGTATTTTAATTACTAATCGTACCGGTAGCGACTACTGTATTGGTTTTGCCACAGAATCAATCATGGAATTTAATGAGCGGTGTCTATTTAATGCACCATGTTACCAGGCAGGCAGACGGGATGCGGCGGTATGCTTCCCATCAATTGCCCGTCAGTTGTTATCCTGCATTCTTTCTAGCTCATTACTCATTATTAGAAGTGGCTACCGTTACTGTGGAGGCGGCTTTACAATGTATAGATTACCACTGATTTATGCTAGGTATATCGATTTTGATAGTGTATTTGTGCGTTTGCTTGCCTCTAGAAAATGTAATCCAAAAACTATTAGTTACGAAAAGGAATTGGGATGACTTGAAGTTTTATTACAACCGTTGCAACAACCACCCTGTATTATTTTGAACACAATAGAATACTCTTTATTATGTAGGTACACCATAAATATTATAACTATGAATGTAGAAATTTCACAAGGGGTGACACAATGGGCGGTCTTATACAATAATTCAGGTGAACTTAATTATTCAATGATATAATTGGTTACCAAAGCTGATTTAATAGTCGTCTTTACATTTTGATATAAATGATGATATATTTGTAAACTTCTCTGACTGTTCGATGCATTCCTTTCCTACACAGAGCGTGTGAGCACAATTAGGCAATCGAAGCTAGTTTATCGACAAAATATACAAATCAATGCAATCCACGTCGATTAAAAATCCGGTCTTCATTATCCATCTACGCCTACAAAAATATCTAATTTAATAGGCATTTCTAAAATAAACATGTATGAATAAATACACATTATAAATGTCGTAAAAATGCCGCCTCTGCTACTCTGTGAAATCTGTGAGGGGTCTGTAATTGGTAATTTATATGTAAAACGTTGCGCGGGCGGCGGTGTGCGTCAATCATACGGCATGCGTGAGCGCAGCGCGATTAATGACAAACAAATAAAACATATCTTGTTACTTTGAACCGTGTAAATATGTAACTTATTTCAGTACAAAAAATACTAAAGTCAGTAGTGGAAGCCCTTGGACAGTAATGGTTTTAACATTCCAACATCCGTTGCAATACCGCCGACCCCCTTAAGTCAAGTGTAATTTACACGGTGACCAATTAATTCATTGGCGAAATACCGGAATTCCTAATTCTCTTCTGAGTCATGGTGTCCTAGTACCTCAGGTGTCAATAACAAATACTTTAAGGATTCCACGCAAATTGAAAACTAATTTATTGCCTTTCAAATATATCAAACATCGCTAATTGATATCGGTTAAATTGGTCGTAACAGAGGTCTGGGGCCATTCGTCGACCATTCACGGATCAATAAAAGCTCGACAGGCGCCATTTTTATGGCCGCTATACAACAATAATAAAACTTTGCTGGGATCTCGTTAGTTAGCGTGCTTTTGAACGTTTAGTTTTTTATTGTGACGCTTCCAGCAAACGACCTAGTGGGAAATTCTTCGTTTACGAGAAGTGAGACAGGCGGAATTCTAACTTGTCGCATTTCCTGAATCGACAAGCTGTTTTACTTGGAAAAGAAAATTGATTTTTTACATACGGGCTACGTTTCTGTATGTTGTTGTGTAGTAGTAGTTTTGGGAAAAAAATAGGGACCACCTCAAGTCGTCTGCGCTAGACGAGTAGCTAGCTAGGTGATTGCACGTGGAAGATAGGGTTTTGCCAAACAAGGTGATAATGACACAATTTTCTTTTGATGGTCATAACTAATAACCAACTTTGATTATTTTGTTTTTTTTTGCATAATTTAGTTTTTCATTAGCTTGGCTTCATGCACAAGAAGAGCCATAAAACATTCACACTTCACCACCTCAGCAAAGCCATTGACCACCTAATTAGAAAATAAGCATAAACTGTTAAAATTGGCTCCTTTGAACACTCTGGCCATCCTGACATGTGGACCTACCAAATAGCGCCGGCGCTACACCAAGCAGAAGATAAAAAAGAGAAGTTCAGCTCAATGCAATGCGCACAAAGACATGTAACAGCATAGAACACGCATCAGTGGATTATTCTTCGCACTTCGAGCAAGAATGTTTAAACTCTATATATCAACTCTTGCTCTATTCTCGTTTAGTTTACAAGCAAGATGCTTTCATATACTCTATTCGTGGATTAGACACGATCACTGGCCATTATTTAACTTTGAGCAGCTTAGACTTTCGATCAACGTGTTTTTCTACGAGACTATATTTTTCTTAAATTTCATTTATCCAAAGCGATCAAATGGCGGCGGCATTTCCCAAACATTTTGTGTTATGAATAAGACGCCCTTTTTATAACTGAGTCATAATGTTAGTAGCTACAAAGTTACGAGAGTTTCTAAAAGTTTTGATGTTAATGTTCTGCCCGTGTCTATTTATTGGGCCGGTTCAGGCGTGCGTTCGTGCTCTGGGCGGGAACTCTCCCTGACCCTTGCTCGTCAGCTGATCCCCAACATATGCTGGGTCGTGTTGATTTTATTAGTAACCTTACTGGTTTCTATTGGGTCTGTTCTACTCGTAAAATTGTGGTCAAGTCTTCTTCATACTACAAAGTATTACATCAGTTTGTTTTAAACTTGAGTTTATGTCATCATTTTAGTTTAATATAAATTTTCAGAAATGAGACCTCGCTCAGTAAATAAACCTAATCTCAGCCAAAGTCGAAATACAGCATATTCACCCAGCCTAATTAATATTATTGAAACACCAAGTTGTTGTCTTCTGTCATTTCACTTATCTGCCCATAATAACCCACTCATTTCGATATCCCTTCACAAACCCAACTGAACGCCCCATACGTCTCATTAGGGTGACACGAATTTACATAGGTTACTATTAAAGACCCGTAAGTTATTACCAGGAGCCATGACGTATGGTTACTATGTGGTATTGACGGCAGATGGGTCGAACTGTCCGCGATTGTCGTACTGATAGCAAGTTTATGGGACACTTGCCCTGGGTGGAATATTTAATAGGTCACCTTTGTACTGGTTAAATGGAGGTTGACAAAAAATTGGTACATATATTATTTTAAAATGTGCTTATTATAAGGAAACGTTTAATCAGCTCAGCGCACGTCGAATAGGCAGATACGCTATCGACATCCCTTTTATAAAAAAAACTGCGTGACTACCACGTTTAGCAAACTGAATATCTTTGAAAACGTAAGTAATTCCTTCCTTGAGCTGGATCAATCCAGATATATTTTACGTGGATCAGACTCAATTCAACTTAAATCGTATTTTAATCGGTATTGAATAAACGCTATCCTAACTATACCGAAAACATTAACCCTTACGATCGTTTATTAATTTATATGTTGTTTTAACTTTCTAAGGAATGTCAGTGAACGCCGCGGGGAATTCGACTCTTTTTTATTTGAACAACTTTAAGAAAAAACGTCAAAAGTGGATGTTCAAGGAGGATGATGGATGATGAAGGCACGGCGGGGGCGGGACGAGCCATTAAAAAACAATAAGGCATAGGCGGCCAGTGTCCAACGCAATTTGTTGGCTTAGCCACTCATCTTTATAAGACTACTGACTGACTATTGACGAAAGAATTTGCATCTTATCGCACCAGCTACAAAGTTTAAAATCAATCGGCCCAAAATACGTACATCTATCCTAGTTTGGACAATGAAAATTGCCTTTGACAGGCGAATTGTTAATTTGATTTTAATTGATGAGTAACACGTGCGTCTTCTTTACTTTTTCTTAACGTGCGTGTGTAAGGTTCGTAGTACCTCGGCAATAGGCCGGAGTCACGACATTCTCACATAGTTCTCGTTTATGTGACTAACAACAGTTTCCGCGGATATTTGCTGGGGACACGAGTTTGTTAAGCGTCGGCACTAAAAGGATATGGCTGTTCGACTTTGTTTATGATTGGCTCGGATTTATTCTCACACGTTTGTTTGTAGTAAACCTTTATCCATTGAACTACCTATTGTTACGACGTACGTGCGTTGGTAACAAAACGTCTTCCAATCAAGCCATTATACTTGAAAGTGCATGCTATAGAGAAACTTCTAAAACCATAAAACGCATGTTTAACAATGTTTTCTTTTTCTTTTTCAGGTAAGTTTTTCAAGTAACATGACCACTTTCCTGAAAAACTTCGAGCTTCTACTAAACAGGTAAGTTTAGTTTTTAAGTCCTTGCACCATTTACCTACCAGCTCCCCCAACTTACATACACAAAAAAACTAAAGTTCGTTGCCTTCCATCACTGCAATTTAAAAACATACTGATAATAAAATGCAAGATGTTTAACGTTAGGTACATTTCTGCTGATTCAGAGAAAATGCTAATAAATCTCTGCAAACGTCCAAAAAAGCGTGTAATGTGTTGGAACGAGGTTATAATTCCGACTGAAGAGGTAAACAAATAATTTAGCTCTCGTACAACTGAGTTGTAACTGTATACTGCGTCGTATGAACTGACAGGGCTACTGTATATGTATATGTCGGGCACTATTGGGTGTACTCGCGGATTTGCCTGCAGTTTGGACCTACAAAATATCGCGGGTAAGACCTGGATGAGACTCGCACAGACCAGCACCCTAATTGCCTAAGACACTATCGATCTCAATCATTTTGAAGGATATTGCTAATCCATTGCTTCATATGTCCGAACAATGTTTCTGCACGACAACGTAAATAACGCAATGAATGTTGTTAAACTGTCAAAATGAATGACATTGCTATTGATAGTGTGTTACATAATTACCCCGCGGGGAAGTATGGCACTAAAGGGAAGATGCCTTTACTCAGCATAGGGTTGAACAAGGCTAGCAGCTGTGATGATGGTGGTGCATGAAATGCGGTTATAGTGGACAGTCAAATGACGAAGGCGTAGAATTTAGAAATGCAGTGAGGGACTCATCCATCAAGAGGACTTAAGTTTGATGCCCACCTATGTATTTAATAACTACGGTGAACAAAAGAAGCATAGTTGCAGGCGTTAATAAGGTATTAATGATCGCCACAATTTGCTAGTTATTATTATAATTAACTAAAGTAAGTGTAACAACAATATCGAATGCCATAAACAAGTTAATGGAAGTGTTACATTAAAACTACTCAAAGCTATCGTAATTAAAATCGCGTTAATAATGATACGTTGTAAACAATTTATAGAAAAGATAGAATAATCTCACGGGTGTCATGAGAATAAGCTGTCGTGGTAGGTACTGTTGTTTTAATTGAAAACACGATAACGTTTCATTAAAATGCCTTTATGAGGAATATATACAGTGGGAAGTTTTAAAGGAAAAGCTGCATCACACATTTAAGAAGAAGATGATGTAGAGCAAGAACATGCATTTAATAAAGATAATATTGGAAAAATAAAGGACAAGACTGTGTATGACCAGATGTATGAAAGAAGCAAAAGTAGTATGTAAGGATGGTGGCGCTCTGTAGTTTCTGCCTACCCCTTGGGAATTAGGCATGAGTTATGTATGTAAAAGACAAGATAGTGGCTTTGAAATTGAAAAAGAGTATAACGACAGAGGTCACACTGGATCAATCGTCTCCAGGCACCTTAAAATATGTCAATACATATTTCTAGACTGACGTCACCGCCATACTTAACACCTAACCGGAAGTAGCAAACACAACAAAGGTATTCGAGAGATAAACCAAAAACGAAACAAAGATAAAGGAATTTAAGGATGATTTTTACTTTTATATTAACCTAGAAAATCTCGACTAAACAGAGCTATGCTAAATTCCACTGAGCTGAAATTGTCAGAGAAAGGAACACCTTGGTCATGATTTCAAGAGTACAAACAGACACACAGACAATGATTTCCCCAAGTAGAGAGCAATAATTGCACGTCAACCACACACAAGTAATTAACACTGACACAATATTGTTTCAACATTCCTTGGCAAGCGCCATTTTACTTTTAAATGGTCTTGTGACTCTCTCCTTATATTTATAGTTTAATTACCCACTATACACTTACACAGTGCTCTTAATTCTCGCTAAACATATTTTAAATAACGTTTTATTTTGTAAACAGCGGTGTTGATGCCCAATCCTGTCACCACAGAGGATTTTATGGATTTGTAGTTGAATTGTGACTGTGCCATTTTTGGAACATTACAAAGTAAAATGCACTTATAAAATATTGTCTTTGTAACCGATCGAGTTTGTTTAATGTTAGCACAATGCGTATATTACGGGTTAGGTACACCTCTAAGCGTTGTACCGTGAACCCGAGTTTCGAGACAAGTCACACCTCGAGTCGTTATGATGTGAGTCTCATATTATTAAAAAGGGAGAACTTACAGTTGGTCTGGTAATCATGCATAGGATAATGTTGTCACAATGCGGAGGTATACTACGGGTAAGGTACACCTAAAAGCGTTGTACCGTGAACCCAAGTTTTAGGACAAGTGTACAATCTCTTCGAACGAGGCTAAAGTATAATTATGATAGAAGTTCACTTACAGGTAAGTTCGTTTAATCACTAATTAAGTAGGTATAAAAGATTGTTTTTGTAACCGATCGAGTTTGTCATCATGAAAGATCAAGTACCTATTCTGTCACAATTCCAAAATCCTTGAGGTCATGTATTTCATCAACCTGATAATTAAACTCACAAAAAACATTTTGAAGTTGTTTTCCCAAAAATCCATAACTTGTATAATGCGTTGAATATGCATCGTCACGTAGTTTTCGGGCACGTACCCACCGACGTGGTTTGAAGCCCTGATGTTGGTACTCACTGTCGGACTGACAGTTAGGAAATTATTGCACTTGGAGCCCACAAATATGGTAGTGATGGAAACCTCAGGTCCAGCTATAAGTTGACGATTCCAAGGACGACTGTGGATGGAATGATAAACAGAACTCAGAACTGTTTTTTTAACTTTTAATAAGCGCGTTATTTGCATAGTATTTTGTATGGTTCTGGATGCAGATTTGCGTAAGCTCTATCAATCACAATCTGAATCATTTTGAAGGATATTGCTAATTCATTTTCGAAAAATATGTCTGCTCGACAACGTAAATAACGCAATGAATGTTCTTGAACTGTCAAAACTTACGCAATTACCCCGCTGTTTCTCTTTCGAATCCATTCGTTAGAATAGTTAGACCTACCTAAGATTGATTATAAAAGATTGTATCATAGCACTCCTGACGTTAAACGCTAGGTCCAATTTATAATAGGCATTCTAAAAGTTTTAGTACCAGGCAAACATGAAAGCGCACGGTAATTAACCATCAAGCGAAAAGAATCCCGTTACCTTGCTATTAATTACCTATAAAAATGTCAGCGATATAAGTGAAGTAAATTAATTTTTCAATAAAGCGCGCTTGGGATAATAGGCCGGTGTACCGCCACGCACGGAGCTATATAATCACTGTAATCGCGATCATCGCGTCAGAAACCCGTATATCTTGTGAAAATGATTGCTTGCGACGTGCGGTGTGTTACTGGTGAGGGAGAATGTTGTCTGGGAAGGAAACTTGTAGACAGCATTTAGTAACGTTTGACGTTTTCAGTTTCTAAGTCGGGCAGAAGTTGTAGGGTCAGCAGACTAAATTGGCGTGAATACAGAATTCTTCGTGGAAAGATAGTACTTTATTGGAACGGAGTTCCTTAACGCGGCTTCCGATAGGAGTTGACTGGTAGAAATCGTCACGTAAGGAAAACGCGTTATGTCCCTCCAAGTGACTTTTTCTTATGTACGAGTGTGTGTGTGCGTGCGAGTGTCGCGTATGAAACTTCGTTCCTGAAGTTGCCTAGTTTTTTTTCAACTGAATATCTATCATTAACATCAGTAGCGAGTATTGCATGATTTGGAGGAATAACTCGGTCCCTGTATATAATATACATGTAATAATGTAGTCTTGCTGAATTCGGATCGAAATAAGTGTCCAATGATTCAAGATGCAAACTGTATCCAATAAAAGCTGCCCAAATAAGAGCGACCCGCTCCAGCAGTCCACCGTAGTCATTGCCTGCGGCTGTCCTCCGCTACGTTAACCACAGAGTGGTGGCTACCGCCTCCCGCCTGTGTGGTCCTGGTACACAACTCGGCGCCAGGCACACGTGTGGTCCACACCCATCGTCCGTGGTCTACTTTATGAAGGAGCTGTGCCTCGAATGGAGTGATGAACCAGGGGATCCAAAGTTGGCAGATCGTGGTTCTGATCAGTAGAATGGTACCGTATCTTTCGCATTTTCCTTAGTCATGAAGTAAGACCTAAATATGGTCAAATTAAAATTTGGATATGGACAGAATTTTGATACCTACCTAAGCTAGTATTTTTTCTTGAACTTAACCATGGTCAACTTTACCTTACATTGCTATCACTTCAATATACTAATAATAGTCTTTAGCTTTAGAATATCGTAATTTGGTCACACGGCTCTTCTGAAATACTCGATATATTGTAATTACCAGTAGGATGCTAAACAAAGCTGAGTTATCCAAGCCTTCTACGCGCTAAGCCTTTCCTCCACTAATTCCAACTCCCGAGAATTCCATCCTATCAATACTAATTAACTCCGCAACACATACGGGTTTTAACCAAGAACCTGATGATTTAAGCACGTCTCGTGCAATCCGTCTTGAGAAAAATCAATTTTCACCCAATATTTTACTTTACTCACGGTGTAATAACTCATTGATGAATGGTTGAGCCAATAAACAATAAAGAACAATTTTCCCATACCTGACTTGAAAATTTCACTGTACACTCGACATCACCCCTATTTCTAGTAATATAAGAATTCTTTTTGGTGAACCGGTAGCAAAGATAAAGTTGTAAAGCATCATAGTGATGTTTTAACCCTCAAACTTGTGCCTGCGATTAATAAGGCCATGTTCCGTGGTGGTAAAGGAACATTTTCGCGCATGTTGTGTGCTAATAAAACTGGTGTGTGTGTAACTAGTTGGTGGAGTGCGTATTAGCGGCGGTCGGTCGTGGTCTTGTTGGCCGGCCCTAATTGTAGGTCTCGACGCCTGTATGCCACGGGTTGTTTGTAGGGCTGCCCAGCTTCGCACTGAGTTTTTGTGTGACGTTGTGTATTTTATTTGGATGCTATTTTTGATAGAGGTGGTCTTGCATGATTGGGGAGGTGAGTTAATCGGGGTCGACTGATAGAAATTGAAGATACATGATTTTCTTTTCTGCTGATTTATTTGCTATGTTTTGTGTTAACCGGATTTGTTAATAATACAAACTAAAAGTACTAAGTAAATAGTGTCCGTTTCATGAATGTCTATAATTATACACTTCTTTCCTATAAACATCAGCTGTCAAGAAAACAATCTAAACATAATAAAATAAGATTAATATCGTATAAACCATAATCGTTGCTTTTAAAATGGATGTTCAAACAACATATTAACATTAACACAAATCTAATAAATAACCCAACGTACTAATCAACTAATAACCACAACCAGCAATTAATAGCAAGTGGGCCAAGTGGTTCAGGGTTGGTGCAGTCGCGGGCGGAGCCGGTAGGCGGCGCTGTGCACGCGGTAATCTGTCGGCGCGGTGTGTGGCGGCCCTAACTCAGCGGGGCCCTCCCGGCCTCGCCACTGACGGGTTAAATTGAAAAATAAACATTCTGAGTGATGGGCAAACGAGCGAAGTGACGTGTGCGCAGGTTGTTGACTCGGCTGGTTCCCAACTATCGAGATATTCGCCAGTATACCGCTGTATACATTGATATTAATTGCCGAGCTAAGGATGCGGTGATGGATCGCGAGGTGGGCGGTAATTGTGCAACGGGACTTTGCTCTTCAGATGTTGTTTGAAAAGGGCAGCGGAGGGATACATCAAATGATCAAGACTTGAAAGCCCATCAGAATACATTACTGCCAACGAAACGTACTTGAACTTTAGCTTGATCGAACTGTGTCATGCTGGTAGACAACAAGACAAGTGTCACATACAGAGTCTAACAGTGCAGGTCTCCGAACCTTTTGAGTTGGCCGGTCCATCGGGCAACGATACTGGTAGTCCAACGGTAGGGGAAGGGTTACGGTCAATCACCCTTCATAGTATTGCTGGATTGGATGATGACATCCAATCCAGCAATACTATGAAGGGTGATTGCCTTTGGATCGGCTTTGCTGAGCCTAAAACTTTAATACACACATCTGTCATCTAGATCCAAGATCCTAATTGTCAGGCACTAACTCCAAAACATACCTAGGTACTACTAAACGACTTGGCAATCATACTTTAACTCAGCTCCAAGTCTCACCTTCCACCTCCACATAACAATCATAACTATCCCTCATAAAAAGCAAGCAAACGAACCTCGCAGCGTCTATTACAATAGCCCTCGCGATCGACTCTTGCGCACATCAAACAAATAAACGTTTGCGTTTAACGTTGATATTAATTACACGGTGCGGCCCGCCAATGAGACTGAGTAAACAAAAGCAAGGCTCGATAAATCAGGCAGGGAATATTGCCAGCCGCGGGCGCGCAGTAATACATGCTTTATTGTTTTAAGGAGTACTGATATCGAGGCAATGGAAGGGTTCAATTTTATTGAGGTTTAGGGTCATTTTGTAAGGGCTGATGATTTTTTAATAGAAGTGGAATTGGGATGAGTTGAATGAAGTTTTAAAAGTGGTTTGAGATAAATGATCCAATTTTGGGAATGCTGTACACAGCATATTACCAAAAACGATCGGGCCGATTTTGTTTGTCCAGAATCAATTCCAGAGTCCAATATGCGCATGTGCATTTGTCGTCTTGACTTTCTGTTGCAATGGCCAATGGATTTGTTATTTGAACACGTGAGATAAAACCTTTCCTTTTATAAATATTTCAGTTAAATTTATTGCAATAATTTCAACCTGTAATTCCATTCAGACCTCTATTTACTTTCATAAACAATTTTAATTACTTAAAGTATCGAACAATCATATTCTCAACGTTAAGGCTCTATAAAAGGGTCATTCTGAAAGGTTTATTAAATGTTAAAATTATTACCATAATAGTAGGTACAAACGGCGCCGGCGCAGAGTTTGGACGATCCTGTGAGTGAAATGATACCCACATTAAAATTCCCTATAAACAAACGTAGAGTGCAAATAAACAAGTACAGTCGGCAATAAGAACAAGATATTTGCTCTGAGCCGGGACTTTTATCGCGCAATGGTTTAAATATATCCGCCGTACGTGTCGCCGTGGCCGTAAGTCGTGTGTTATCGACTGATGTCGCCGAAACTCGTCGGTATCGCGGGCCTCGCTAAAAGCATGCATCCATCCGGTGCAACGCTGTATGCGATTGCACCGTGCAGGGTTTACATGACTGGCAAGAGGCACTGGACTTGTTTTGTAGAAGAAGTAGATAATCATACCTACTAGTAATTGAACCACGAATTCTGCGTGGCATAAGGAGGAATTTTTGATGATGGATGATTTTAGTCGAATCTTCAAAAGCTTTAGTCTGAGCAACCTCTGTTTTCCTCTTCCGGCTTCCTTCCGTTCTCTGATAAATGCAGGACTTCCTGTCTTTTGCCACTATCCAGTGTGTAACGCCATCTTTTCATTTTACCTACACTTGCCATAAACACTTAAACAGATAACATACTCATAACATCACGCCTGTATGCCCCAACAGGCTTTAAAGAGTTCTCAAAATGTTCTTGTTACATGCAAACAAGACTCCAAATCGCCATGTAAGCCAGTCCTCATACTAATGCATCGGCATAATTTTATGCGCAGCGCCCGCGGCCCGCGCCTCCTTGATAACGTTGCTAATGAGCCCGACAGTACCTGCGTCTACCTCCTTAGTCCCTATGTCACTCGCGTATTTACATATACTCGTCATAAGTACGAGTATGTACGGGCTGAATAATCCAAGATAACTGTGGAAATTATTATTAGTGGTGGCCCAGTGGTAACAACTCGTAGGTTCGAACCCAGACAGACACTTTACTTTGTGTAAATTATTTAATCACCATTGCTCTCAAAACGGTGAAGGAAAACATCGTGAGGAAACCGGCATGTCCTAGAATCAAAAATTCGATCACATGTGCCATTACCAACCCGCAATGGGCCCGCGTGGTAGATTACGGCCCACTCCCCCCTCACAGAGAGGAGGCCTGCCTGTGTCCCAGCAGTAGGAATATTGTAGACTGATTATGTATGTATGATGGTCCAGAGAAGGACTCAATTTGTAAAAGAACGTAAAATAAGGTTTGTTTCCGACATCGATCGGGAATTTGCACAAAGTATTGACTTGAGCTTGTCAAGCTTGTCATGAAACTATAGATGCTGGTTTTCTATTGAGTCTCAAGTATCATGTGGATGGTCTGTTAAAATGTAGAGTTTAGTATATGTTTGCATGGTGAGTCGCTCTCACTGTGACTACAATACAGGGAAGAATCCATCCACCCTTCTTATAAATGGGTGTTCGTTTTCTAAATTACTTGATGAATACAAACAAGTCGTTAGGTAGTTTACCTCATCATGTTAATTAATGATATCACTTGTTCAAATATCTATAATTACAGATGGGCTGGGAGTACTAAGCTCGTTAGGCGGTAGAACATTTTCCAAAAGTCGATTAGTCTAAGTGCTTCAGTAAACCGACGCTTGATGCGTTTTTAACAACTCTTCACTCCATATAACATCCTGGTACGGGTACCTGGTACCTTATATAATTGAATTAAAATTAAATTTATGGCATATTTGTTTTAAGTAAAGGTAAACTTTAAATAGAATATCCTTTTATGGGCCACGAAGTCAATTTGCATGAGTAGAACGTTTGTTATTATCATTGTATTCATTAACCCTTTTGCCCTTACTGTGTGCGCCAGACTGGATGTAGTTTCGCAACTAAGTCTAATGAAAATTATCATATTACCTTATTCGTGCGTTGGAAACTCGAGGCTTACGGCAAAACGTGTCTGCCTTAGTACTTCACCTCGTTAAACTTCAATAAAATAAACGTTTTTTCCTTATTAATACTAATCAAACGTTTATTTAAGAAAGAACATTTTTTTTAACCTCAAAAGGTGTTTTGTATGTCATTGTGGTGTACCATAATAATGTCAAATAGGGCCATTAGATTAGCGGGCAGATACGGACTTTTTATGTTACGACTCGCGATATGTGCCTGTATCGTTAAGAGATAAGTTTTTAGTTTGTAAGTGTGAATACGTATCGATTTTATTGCGGCAAATAACTTATTAAAAGGAAAGGTAAGAGCTTGCTTTCAGTGCTTCCAAAAATTGATAACAAAAAATAAAAAAATGATCAAAATATTTTATTTTACCTACCTACATGAGCACTCACAAAACATCAGAAGCTAGGTGCACTGTTCCAATTGGTCGATTCCTATGGAGAAGTGCCGACAAGAAACATCATAGTTACTCTTTTAAAAATAGTAGGTGGGAACTGATGGTGCCTGTAAAACTCTTGTTATCTACTTCATCCTCATCATCCACAGCTCGACTTCACCCACTGCTACCAATCCCCACGCTATCTACCTAGGTAAGTAGGTTGAATTCTTATTTTTTCGTGATTAGTAGATTTCAAAAAACTCTCTCAACCCAACAAACACTAGTTCTAGTTCCCGCTTACTTCATAACCCAGCCATACCCGGCAACTAGCATGGCACATTGTGTGTTTTATAAGAAGGGGGATGATTGACCGCTTCCTCCTCACAAACGGTCGCATTTTGATTTATGCCACCATCCGAACCCCTTTTGTTTTATGCTTGCCTGGTGCACTCGCGTTTGTTCCGCTTTTGTTTTTCGGCATTTTAATTTATGGTAATTTAATATCCTACCCCTATTTCATTGTAGTCGAATGAAATAGAAGTTTGGGCTTTTTATAATTGAATTGAGAAAATATTTCAAGGAACTGTCCTTTGTAATTGGACGTTTGATGATGAAAAATCTATTACCTGCATGAAACTGAGCAAGAATCGTATTTCCAACTAGCTATGCCACGACTTCGTTCGCGTGCATGTCGGAAAAAAAGAAAATTGGATTGCATAGATTTTAATATTTTTGCGCAGAACCATATTAAAAAAAATGTAACCTAAACCAGAATAGGTTACCTACTTAATTTTCACTTAAATAAACAGTGTTGATTGATTGAATTACGAGCATTGTACTAAATGAATAATCATTTAAAATGGGCAGGATATTTTTTTATAAAAATAAAATCATAATGTAAATGCCTTAAAAACAATCTTATTAGTTACGACTATTAATTAATATTATGGTTTTATGATGAAATAATAACACATCTGTCGACAAGACGCATCATTATAGTGATTAATTAATTATAGACAATGATTAGAAATTATTTTTATAACGGCTCTGTTAAGGGCAAGGTTTATGATTAGGAAAAGAAAATCGTCGTTTGTTGATTGATCGCAGTTTAAGAACACTATCTGTAGTGTTACAGGACTTTATTCAAGTTATGTTTTCTAATAAGTAGGCCAAAGAAGTCAAAGGGCATATTGAAGAAAATAATAACTTAAATGGATTTCCCGGTATGCTTTCGGACAAGAAAATACTCTATCTGCTTAATTTCAAAATACAATGAAATATAAAACGTCAGCTAAATCGTCTAGAAAACCCTCCCCTAAAAGCTGTGCCTTAACAGGAAGTGGTATAATAAGAAACAAATGAACGTGCATCTTCATAATTATAGTTTTTGCGTGATTCGTCGTGTGCGAGCGGCCCGTGCCCGGCTAGCTATTCAATAACCCCTCGTGTGCGGGACGCCTTTGAGTGCTCACAGGAATGTGATTAAATTGAACATCTGATTGATTTAATAGCATAACTCCAGGTGGGAAAACTCTAATAGGATTCCATAAATGCATTTAGTGAAAAACAGTACTAGCAGTAAATAGCTTCTCCTATAAAACAAGGCATACCAGAGCAACATAGCTCGCGTGCAGGCTGCAGCCGACATCTCCAAAATTACCCATGCAGAAAGTGTATTCACATTTGCATCCGTCGATATCTACTAAGTAACATACTAGCTCTATCTGACGTGAAACCGCTGATTTACATCGACTGCCGGCCAATCAAACCGCATCGGAATGTCACGAACGAATTCGAAACGCGTTCGTAATATCGCGATGCCCTACACATATTCGCTGATTCTATTACATGTGTGAAAGCATTGTTTGATAAAAAGTAGCTAGAGCAACTCGTGGGAACTCGATAAGTGAAGCAGACGAGCTATGTTGTTTGAATGTGAATCGGCGTTCGATTCTACGTGAACCGTCTAATGAATGGCTCGCAAAAAAGTTAAGCGCTACGGCAACGAATAATGGACTTAAGATCGTTCTAATTCGTCGGTAATTATGTAGTCTTGCTTCTTTAGGGTTGGTGGAAGACTACAGGCGTAGGTCGACGACACGCTGCGTCGATCCCCGCACAGTAAGAGGTCAGTTGTACCCGGATCAGACCTCAATTAGAATACGTTAAACATATGGATAAGATTCAATTAGTGTTGTAATCATTCCATAAACAGTCGTAAGATAAGTTTGTTTGAAGTTGCTTGGGTATTAAAGTCTTGTCCTGTTTTTTCGATTCTGGGAATTAGTGATGGTGAGGAAATTTTCCTTTCGAAATTATCATATCGGTATGCTAAGGCGATATTTTAGAAAAAGCTTGTGGCCTTGATTCCTTGCTCCCCGTAAACCTACGTGACCATTCTACCCACGCCGTGTTATAATTAATTTAACTTTTTGGCGCGGTTGGTCCGTGTCCCGGAGAGATGGTTCGTGCGATATCGGCCGTTTTTCGCGGAATCCGCTCGCAGGCGACGATTAATGCCTTATACAGCGGTCCCCGGCTGTTGCCCTCGCAAATCGTGGGTATTGTTTTTAAATTCAACCTCTTTACTGTCCAACTATTTTTTATTACGCCACTTCTTAGTAGCGCTGCGCTTGTAATTGGAGGATGGGACGAGCTGTGAGTTTCTGGAGGTCTGGCTACTTTTTTGATGGAGAATAATAGCTTTATTACATCTTGAACTGGATTTCCGGAGAAGTTAATTGGTTTTCAGCATTTAATACGGAAGTGTTGCATCTTGTTCTGTTGTTTGGGAATAACATTTCTGTAACATTTCTTATTTTTCTCATTGACCTTGCAGGCAGAATGCTTGACCTTACATTACGGTCTGAATTATCTAATATCCTTTACGATCATACGACCAACCCGCACTGGGCCCGCGTGGTGGCGGATGGTCTCAGCAGTGGGAACATTACAGGCTGATTATGCTTTACGATCATTCCAGCACTGTACCTACTGATCGTGTTTAATCGTCATTTTCTAGGTGAGTTTCTTGCTAACCGTTATTAAAATAATTTACAGCAGAAATATAGTTCTAGATCATATGAACATTTATACGTAAAATGCCTAATTGATTAACTAGATCCACGTCCCACGTACGTCTAACACTGGGAGCCGGTCGATCGGTCACTCGTGTTAGATATTAGCCTCATTGAATATTAATGCTCACCTCTGACCCGCGCTGTGCTCCTAATATATCTGTGAGTAATGCTCAGAACTACTCCACTGCCTTCCCCCCGGACCACGATAGTGACTAGACGTGTGCACTTACAAGTTTTTATTAAAAAAAAATCTTGCAATTTCTCAAAAATAGTTATTAAAAATCTAGTAAAGTACCAGGCGCGCATAACTTGACAAGCAATCCCGAATAGCGTTGTGAAAGAGACAGCAACAACTGAAACGGAGATAGTGGGTGAGCTACGCTGCCCTGTCATCTGTCACAGCAAACTGTCAACTGTCACTGCGAACTGTCATCTGTCACGGCGAATTGTCATAATTATGTCACAATATGTCAAAACAACTGTCATGTGATTTGAATTTTGATCACAGAGTTGCCATATTAGAAAAATAAAACGGAGTTGCCATCTTTTAAAAATTGAAAGATTTGTGGGACAGTCTTCAAACAGTGGATAGTCGAAACAACAATCGGTGAGTAACCTATACTGTATTGAAACTACGACTCATTCGCATACACTTGGATGATTATTCACAAGTCGGAAAATGTCACTGCAACGTTCTCCTCCTAATTCATCTGCACCTGCTAAAAACACACCATCCAACTCAATCAGCCCAAACATACCATCTAATATAACCCAAAGACCTCAAAAACGGAAGCAAGGAGATGATCTGGAATTTTTTATGTCAAAAATGGAGTCAATGTTTAATGATTGGGCCGAAAAGCAAGACATAAAATACCAACAACTTTTAGATTCCGTTGAGGCAATTAAAGACCAAAACAAGGAAATGAAAGCTAGCATGGACTTAATTTCCTATAAATATGATGAAATCAAATTGAAAATTGAGAAATTGGAGAAAGAGAAAAAGTCTGACTTGACTTACATTCAAACCCTTGAACATAGGATTGAATACCTGGACAGTATCACTAAAAGCTCCAGTGTTGAATTGAGAAACATTCCGCTATCTAAGAACGAAAATATGGATAATCTACAGACCTTAGTATCCAACTTATGTAAGACTCTGGAGGTCCCCATAGTGCCTGCAGACATTAGAAACATTTACAGGGGTTACTCAAAAGATGTCTCCAAAAAACCAATAATCATAGACTTCACCTCTGTCATGTTAAAGAATAAAGTAATCTCCTCCTTCAAGTTTTATAATAAAGAACACAGCACTGAAAAGCTCAACACAACTCATGTTCAACTGGATGGGCCATCTGCAGTGATATACGTGTCCGACTACCTCTCACCGAAAATGAAGAGACTACATTTCCTTGCAAGAGATTTTGCCTCTACATACGCATACAAATTTTGCTGGTCGACGCCTGGGACAATATACTTAAGAAAAAACGAAGGTGATCAATCCATTAAACTTAAAAACGAACAGGATTTACTTAGTTTAAAAAGCCAAATGTGACTATACATAGTCTATTACCTGAATTTATATTCAAAAATAGTAAATACCATTATTTCTGTAAAGCTTATATTTAAAAATGTTTATTGCATGTTAGTTAGATTAAGTATTGTCACACACACATATACAGCGCCCACTCACCCTCATATTTCCACAAACACTCTAAACACACATCCTCTACTCGATTGTCAGTTTACCCGACTGTGGCACAATCTTGCAATTACTTTCTCAATTCCCTACAATTATAATTTCAAACTACTTCTATGCCTCTCAATAGTCTCAGTTATATTATTATCTCAATTTTACGTATTCTCTATTTTGTCAAATAATAAAATTCTCAGATATTAACAATTTAATCAATCAACTAGAAAGCTACAACGCTAGTGAATCATTTATCTGTAATCCCGACCACTGTGAGCGTATAATTATTAACCCACAATTTTATCTCAAAATTCTGCACCAGAATATTCGAAGTATAAATAAAAATTATGACAACTTATGTATCCTGTTACAACAATTAAAGATAGAGTGTGACGTTTTAATACTAACGGAATGCTGGCTGTCCCGTGTTTCAAATTTGCCTGTTCTGAATGGCTATTATACATACAGCAGTTCGGAACATTACAATCAAAATGATGGAGTAGTGTTATTTATTAATAAATCTCTGAAACATAAAGTAGAGGAACCCACATTTCACGACGCAAATTGTCTACTCATTAAGAAAGGTACTGACATAGTAATTATTGCAATCTATAGACCCCACTGTTTCAATAATATTGATAATTTTTTGAATTCATTGAGTAACATTCTAAACGACTTATCCACCTTTAGAAATATCTTTATCATTGGAGATATTAATCTCAATATTCTTGACTCCAACTCTAACTCATCACGCTACTTAGAATTGCTATCGTTTCATGGCCTAATCCCAGCATACAACTTTACAACAAGGGGAAAAAGTTGTATTGATCACGTAATTTTAAAAACAAATCTGCCATCATTGTCGTTTGTGCTTAACACAGCTATAACAGATCACGCATCGACATTGTTTTGCCTTAAAAATAAAAGAGTTAACTTCTCTAGTAATCTAACTATTGACAAAATCAATTTTGAAAATATCGTTCTGGAGTGCAAAAATACTAACTTTTATGAACTTTTATGTAACCGAGATCCAAACTCAACAACCAATATATTTGTGAATTACCTACAAAATTTAGTAAGTCGTAACACAATAAAAATAAAAATACCGCGAAACAAAGTAACACTTAAGCCTTGGATTACGGTAGGCTTATTAAGGTGCATAAGAAACAGGGATCGAATGCATCAAAAACTTAAAACTGATCCTAATAATCTCATACTTGTTAGAACCTATAAGAGATACAGAAATTTTTGTAACGGTCTAATTAAAAAGTGTAAAATTAAATACGAAAGAATTGAATTAGAAAAGGCAAAAAACAACAGTAAGATGCTTTGGCATAGTATTAAAAATATTACTAACTCACACAAACCTAAACATACAAGTCATGAATTACTATCTATTGATGGAACACCGGCTGGTTCTGTTAATGTAGTCAATGAGTTTTTTGCTAGTGTTGGTGCAAACTTGGCTAGTAAAATAATCCCGATATCGCTGACATCTGATAAAAACTCTGATGGTACGACTGCGGCGACTTTTGTTTTACTTGAGACAGATTGTGATGAGGTGAGGAGTGTCATTGGCAGTTTAAAGTCAAGCAGTAGTACTGGACTTGACGGTATCTCTAGCCACCTGCTAAAATTGATCCAAGAGTACATTGTACCCCCTCTGACAGATCTCTTTAACAACTGCCTTAACCTTGGCGTGTTTCCTGATGCTTTCAAGCAATCGATAGTGGTACCCATTCATAAGAGTGGCGAGAGAGACTGTGTCAACAATTACCGTCCGATATCTTTACTACCCTCGCTATCAAAGGTATTAGAGAAGATTATTAATAAGAGGCTCGTTAAATTTTTAGAATCTAAAAATTTACTTTCTGATGCACAACACGGCTTTAGGCAGGGTAGATCAACTGATGATGCCGTACACACATTTACCGATTTTGTTACGAGAAAGCTTGATGACAAAAGCAAATGCCTAACTATATTCTTAGACCTTGCAAAAGCCTTTGACACAGTCTCTCTCTCCAAGCTTCTGGCGAAGCTTGAGGGTCTCGGTATCAGAGACAAACAACTTTTGTTATTTAGTAGCTACCTGTTGGGTCGTACGCAGCGGGTAAGGATAGGCGATATATTAAGCACGGAGTGTCCTGTTAACTTTGGAGTCCCCCAGGGTAGTATTTTGGGCCCTTCTCTATTTATATGCTACATCAATGAACTGTGTCAACTCGATCTTTTAAATTGTAAAATAATTTCTTACGCTGATGACACAACTCTCACCTTTTTTGGGGAGTCATGGACAAACGTATTTAAATACGCCCAAGAAGGCCTCAATAGGGTATGTCATTGGTTAGCTAACAACTCACTAACATTAAATACAACTAAAACTAATTATATCACTTTTTCCTTACGAAAATCTGTTTCTTCATCACACGAAATCATAGCACATTCATGTAATTTAATTGTTAACTCAAAATGTACCTGTCCAAATATTCAGAAAGTTAAATCTATAAAATATTTAGGGGTAACCATTGATGAAAATCTAAGTTTTTCTGAACACATAAGTAATGTTGCTAAGAGAGTTCGCAAATTGACATATATATTTAAACAGCTCAGACATGTAGCGGACTCCAAAGTTATGAGAATGGTCTATCTGGCCCTCTGTCAATCTGTCCTTGCCTACTGTATTTCTTCCTGGGGTGGAGCAGCTAAGAGCTACCTAATAGAATTAGAGAGAGCTCAAAGATTGGTACTCAAGGTAAGTCTATTCAAACCAAGACTATTCTCTACTCCGGAACTATATGAACTGGCTGAGGTACTAACAGTAAGGCAACTGTACATTCTTGCTGTCGTAATTAGGCAACATAGGCTTCTAAAATTTAACCCAAATAACCCAACATTAACTCGGCGTCGTAATTTTCAAATTTGCCCTACAGAACCAGCCAGAACAGCTTTTAGCGAAAAATTTTTCTTTTTACAAGGTCCACATCTATATAACCATATTAATAAAGTACTCTCAGTTTACGCTAATACGAAACAAGATTGCAAGAAAAAGGTCATAAAATGGCTTCTGACACTTAAGTACGAGGAGACAGAGAAACTTCTTTGCAGACACAGAGACATCTAGCACACACACACACTTACACACATTCACACACCCTCACACGCCACACGTACCCACACAAATACACACACATGCATCATTACTTACTCATAACTATACACATCCTCACTCACCCAATAACAAACCACTCATTTAGCTCATTCCCAATCAGCTAGCACGTATGTATACCTGTCCGGGATAAGGAGGCCAGGAGACCCATGACACAAGTTCTTTACTTAGTATAGGCTCCTGTCTCCCTTCCAAGTATTAGCATTGTTTAAATTTAAAAAACGTATGTATCTTGTGGGAGAAAATAAATGAATTTTTTTATTTTAATTTTTATTACTGCCTTTTATTTTTAGCAGATATTATAATGCATTGGGTAATTTATCAAATTAATGATTGGTGTGTACAAACCAGCTGCATCTACGTACTCATGCATCATATAGAAAAGTATAATCTCGTCCTAGATACGAGTATTACTAACAGCAAAATACAGTATGTTATTTCATTGTTTCTAGTATCTAAGAAATAAACCTCCGCCTTCAGCGGTTTCAAAGAAAAGTTAAGCACCATGTAATGTCGCTTGCATATTAATTTCATATCATGAGCACTTCGTCCGGTTTCCGTTGATTGTCCACATGAAGGATTTTTTTTTTTACAAAATAAATAAATGAAGGTTATTTTATTATGTCTGCGTTCGGTAAATATTCGGCGCAGGCGGGCGGCGCGTGTCGTCGGCGACGTGCTCACCGCGGGCGCTTGTAATTGCCGCCCAGTGTTTGTTTTGTTCACCCCCTTAACGCTTCAAGAATACCTCGTCTCACTCAGTCTCACACCCAACCCGATACAAGCGTCCCTCTCTCCCGCGCCGCAGTTGAGCTACTTAAAGTTTATTTATCACAGTTAGCTCTCGATACTTTCCATTGGATCAAACGCCTCAAACTCGAAAAAATATCACGCAATTCCATGTTTTAAAGCGCAAACTTTAAGAACGAATTTTACTTGAACAACAAATCCGTTGTATGGTAATCGGAATGCGTAAGGAATGCTCAGAGCACATCGAAATCATCAGATTAATAGTTGCTATTCAGTTTATATATCGTGTAAGCGATTATTGATTGTAATTATCATGACGCCCTAAGTTAAATACTGGGCGATCACGCGATCTCATACAAACTGTGGATTTATGGGCTCTTTTTATGGTTGGCTGTGAATCACTTGCCTTTGCTTATTGAATTCGCGTTGAAATATGGATTTGACTCGGCAATAGCTGCAATTACTTATGGCTATTTATAGAGGAGAGTTTTAAATGGTTTTAAGTAGGTAGACTTATTGATGGGTGATGTCGGTTTTTGTCATACTTGCTGGTCAAGGAATCTATGTAAATCATAGAGCTATCATGCGATTATAACGAGCTGTGGAAAAAACAACTCATTATTAAAAACGGTAATACCCCTGTTGGCATAAAATTTTAAGGCATAATATAGTTTGGCATAACGTTTTCGCATAACTTTTATTAGCATAATAATACTGCTGCATAATAATACTTTGGCATAATGCAAAGGTTAACATAACTATAATTTAGTCTAATATGTTTTGGCTTAAGTTGGCGTTGCATAAATTTTAAAGGCATAATATTTATTCGTCTAATAATCATGAGCCATAAAAATATAAAAAGTCATAATTGGGTGAATTTAGCCAATAATTTTAAATTGATGTTTAGGTACTTGGTAATTTAACATACAATTATTAGGTATGATGTTTCCTGATATTTACTACTGTTATTGAATCATATGGGTTAGGTTAGGTTAGAACAGTGACCATTAACGCCAGATCCCCTCTATTGTTGGTGTTGTGGGTTTTTACCCTTTTTGAGTTATTTATTAGGGTTTTTTAGTTTTATTTCAAAGAACATTATGTGTTTATATCAATTATGCGTTTTTAACATTATGCTTTATAAAATTATGCTTCATTATTATTATGCTAGCAGTATTTATGGCAACAAGCATTATGGCAAAACATTTATGCCTAATAATATTATGTGTAATGATCATTATGCTGAATTTCGTTATGCCAATGTGATTATGATAATATATTTTATGCTTATCCAAACCATTAAAAACAACCAGAGTTTCAACTTTGATGCTTCGTTTGGCAATAAAATTATACGTTAACGATATGCCTTAAGCAGCGCTTCTTTGTACAGCATCACAATTCTTAAGATTGAATTCAATTCAGAAGCTGATATTTATAAACCGTTAAGCAATTTTATTCGTCGTATTAAAATTTTGACAAAAATGTCACAATGAACCATAAAGAAAATCTGTTGTCCATATTCGGCGCAGTGAGGCGGCACGTGGACTCACGAGGAAGAGTTAACCTTTCTGGAAATGCCTTCATTTGATTTAATGTAAATGGTTATGCATGTGTAATGTTTTAGTGATGGTTTTGATAGGAGCTATTCCACTTAATTTCTGAAGATATTTTATTATCCTATCTTTACTCAGATAGTTGTAGACCAGACAATAGGGGGTATAGAGAAAATTAATAGTCGGTCACAATCTTTAACCCCAGAAAGTGTTTTTGATGAAGAGGTTAAAATATTGCCGTAATGAAAATGTGGATCATTGTTTTATCATATTGTCGCCATGCAGTGAAAACATCGTAAAGAAAAATTAATTGTTATTATTTTTATTTATTTGCTGTGTAGAAAACCTCATAATCCATATTTATAACAAACGTGCACAGCTATAAGATGCTTTTAATGCCTTCTATTGATAACGAAACTCGGAGAACGTCAATGACGACCATTTTCAGACGTTTATATCTTCCTCTCCAAAATAACGTTAACTACAATCACGAGGTTTCCAATACACATCCACCGTGTAGCTGTTACCTTAACCTGGGATAATCCAGTAGCTCCACATCTTCGCTATACCCAGGCAGTAAATCTGCAGTGTGTCGGCTGGCGGCGCGGGCGCACAAAAAGGGCTCGGTCGCAGGTGACGCGCGCCCGAGACGTCGCTCCGCACACTGCCTTATATGGCACGCCCCAAATGAGGGCCTACGCGGCCTGACTCGGTAACTGAGGCACCGAGGGTCTGGCTAACAAGTGCTGGGGTAGGTACGGACTGCTACGGTCTTTAAAGTCATGTATTTGAAGCCATTTTGCGAAGGGTTTAATAGAAGTGCACTCGTCCAGGATTCAAATGAGGACCTGCCTAACAGTCAAGGAATTACTTAACAAACACTGATGTAGGTAGGACTTGTTTTATATAGTTTTGTTCTGAGTAGTGTAGTTTTGTTCCATTTCGGCAAAAAGTGTAGTAAGGTGGAGGTGCTGCGTCTTTTTGTCGTACTCTATCTCTATGACGTTGTGAAGCCCAGCTAGGGGCTAATCTCGCAAACACGAGTTGGACAATTCACCCCAAAATGAAATATGTATACTTTCAAATAGTAAACAGATATTACTGAACCCCACATTTATCTTGACGTGAAATAGTAAACGATGATGTATGGATCTACAATGTTGCTAATCTCATTAGTTGCATAGAAGAAACCACAGCTAACCTATCCAAATAAGAAACTGATAGGTAGATCCTTTGAATCTCCTCCACACTGATTCCAACTACCAACGCCATATCTTACGACATAAAAGCCGTACAAAAACAGATTCCTCTTCCTTTCGCTGAATCCAACACTATGGTATTAAAAGTATGGCTGCACAATTAAAGGAACACGATATAATTAGCGCTGGCTCGCTAATGGAACCACTTGACTACACACAATGGTTGCGGTGACAAGTGTCCTATGATTTATGGACCATTGTGTTTGTCTTCTTATTTACACTAAAACTATAAGCACAGAAGTTTCATGGTTTCCGCCATAGAACCCTCATGAAAGTTGTGTGCAATTATTCATTTTGCTACTGGTGAACTATCCAATACAACAAAACACTTAATTCTTAGTCTGCCTACCTTCTTCCAACTATATTGTACACCTGTCGACCTGATGTTATAATTGAGTTAATCTTCTCAGTCAATTGTAGTTATACAGCATGTATCAGTCAGCTGTGGCCAAATTTAAGGGAACTGAATAACTTTCTCCATGGGACCAACGTCATAATCGCGAAAAAATTATCAGCTGCCCCATACAAAACTTCAACACCTATTCGACAGGCTGATTATTTGATGATGGTTTGTACAACACCCTTAATTTCCACACCTTTCTGGTACATGAAGTATAATGTTTTTAATATGTTAATCATCGTCAGTAATATCAACCAAATTGTTTACAAAAAAAACTACTTGTTTTTGCATTTAACCAGCAAGTCGAAATCTATAGAAGCAGTCCTCACGTCTTGGTAACGACGCTACCCGTCACTGGGTGAGGGGAATTGGTCTAGTTAGCTGGAGAACTTGCCTATATGCTTATGTAATCGATCTGGTCTGTAATAGAGCCTCGCTTGCACCTGCAGTAGATGTCTGTACACACGACAGTTTCCAGTCTACGTTGAAGTAGGCCTTCTTACCTTGTTGCTAAGTGATATTGCAGTTGTTTTTGTTGTCTGCCGTGACCGTCTGTCGTCGGTAACCACGACGCGAACAGCGTGATGCTTGCCACTTATGAATGCCTGGTTTTTGTCACAGCGTGTAGGAATTTGTTTAGGCATGGATCGACTAGGACTTCAGACGTTTTTGGATGTGCTCAGTTATTTAGGCGTGATTAATATTGATGACCTCCATCGATAGAGGATGGCAAATAGACCGCAAAGCGCAAAAAAGCGAAAATAAATATTGATGGAAGTTCGAATAATTTCGATTGTGGCAAAAGCGGTTCAGGGCCTACAGTTTTAATATGAAAAGTGAATAGGGACTTCCAATATTTTGGAGAAGTATAAATTGTTACCCTCATCAGTACGAATTCAAGATGACCATTTTTTCAAAGCCACTGAGAATCCAATTGGAACAGAGTTTTCCAAAAGCGCGATAACCATCTTGAAACTGATGAACACGAAAGAAAAACCCACGTAATTGTCAAACACCGATTCATCGTACCCGAATAATGAAGCGGTGTCCACAATCAGCGAAACATCTCAAATGCCGCGTCACAAGAAAATAACGTGGTTTAGGAATTCGCTGTGTCTTCAGTAAAAACAGCCGCTCGGTGTTGCAAGCTGAAAGCCAATCACCACGACACATGTCCATCATGTATTATGTATGGACTCAAGTCTCAACAACTACTCCACTACACTCGGATTTTTATTCCTCAACAGTTTTTTTCCTTCTGGCAACACTCGTATGTCGTGTTGAATCTATTAGTAGTTGGTGCATCTTAATCTTGAGAAGTAATGTGTTATGAGTTGTGGATAGGACTGCAGACATCTTTTTGTTGTCATATTTGTTTGATGTTTCATGTTTATGGGCTGGGAATATGTGGAGATCATAGAGACGTGTAATGGTATATGCAAGACTTCGGCTTGGACTTATAGGATTAGCATAAGTCATCACCAAACGTCGCATTTCTGCAACCAGAATGATTCTCAGAAAATAAAACGTATTTCGACGAAGAGTTAAGAAACTCGAATGACTGCATCATGTCTAGATCTTAAAACATTCGATATGCAAAAGTACGTAAATACACAGCTTTGCGTAACATGGATCATGAAACTGTTTCAAACTGTTACTATTTAATACAAATAGTTTTCCATACTCAAGCACTGACATGATTTGAGTGGAGATCAATGCTTGAGTTATATTATTCTAAAATACTAGACCATGACTTGGGAAAGACTTATACAAACGTTTAAGTTACATTCTGACAAACATGTTGACATAACAAACAGTCATTCATAAAGTCCAACATGCTCTTCAATTACTAAAACCAGCGCATCATCGTCGGCTCCTAACAAGCGTATCTCCAGTCATGTTCCTTGTAATTAACATGATTAGCAGAGCACACAGCATCACTTGTATCTGCTCTTATCTCATACATGACTGTTCAGTGACCGGTGCTCGTTATCATGGTTGTTGGGTAGATTGTTACGACTCGTTTATTGTTGTAGTTGCCATGGTAACGTTAGATAGATTCAATTGAATGATGTACGATTCGATGTTTGTTGATTTTTCTACGATTAACGTTTGGTAAGGTTGAAAAATTTTGCGCTTTTGAATCGAGTTATACTAAAGAATTCGTTAAATGGAATTTATCTTGCCCTTTTTGCTGGTGACAAGGAATTTGTTGTTCTAGTGTAATAAAGTTACCAGCCAACGCTTTCTTTGAATTAATATATTATCACTTACAATATAACTTGAAACGATAAGTTATATTACAATTTTAACGATAATTAAAAGTACACTAAAGAAGCGCAGTGGCTTCATTTCAACATTCAAACCCTCGAATCTTCACCATCTCGGAATTTTCGAATAGCCAATGAAATTTTACTACCGCGCCCGTCCACATAACTTAGGAACTGAAAAAGGCCGTCCCTTGAATATTTCGAAAAATAAAAAGTTGGAATATTCTCGGACGTTTATCTGTCCTCCGTATCGGAGTGTTTCCCGGCGAAGCTCCTCGGAATTAAAACATTGCATTTTTACCATAGAAACGTACGGGATGTAGATGGTATCTCGACCGCCTTACGATTTATTTTACGAGGCTGCGGAGACCCGCGGACTAACAACACAACGGTTGGCCGGTAACCACTATTTACTACTTCAAGTTTGGACCCGCGCTCACTCAGTGGAAAAACCTCCATAGTCGGTAGTGTTACATGAAAAATTAAACACGGGGTTTATGTTATTGCGTTTCTTACAGGAGAATCGCGCATTTCGCCTTGGAATGTTTATAAAGCAATTGTATTTTGTAACAAAAAACGTCAACATCTTGGAAAAAGCCAGCATGGTTGGACAGGAAAAGCCATTTTCCATCGTTGATTGGACTTTGAGCTTTCAGAAGCAAAACCATTCAGAAATTCGTCACCAAAAATATAGCGACACTTATAATTCTTCCCTGTATCATCACGCTTGTCCCCTAATGGTACAAAAACAAGGTGCGGGCTGTAATCGCTTCATTGTCGCGTCCGAGGATGTGCCAGCGTACGGCTCGTTAAAATACCTCGGTTGAACAAACGACCACCATCACAATGTGGTTTCTTTTGGACGCCGAAATAGGAATGTTTGTGGATACCAAGGTTAGCATCGGGAAAAATTAAGATCTTACGTAAGACGGAAATTATAATGGCAGCTATGTAAAATTAATTGTACGAGTTGATGGTATGTAGGTACATATTTAAACTTCTTTCACAACAGCCGGCACTTTCTGTATGTACTCGTATACATACATACTTATATAAAATCACGTCTTCATCGTAACGTAACCTGCTACGATCCTTACATACTCCTTTTGCCTCGTTTACGTTCATACATCTGGTCAAACACGCGCGCCGGTTGCGAGCACTACGGACCTGACAACTGGCACTAAAGAAACTACATATGAACCCTGCACTTTCAACAACTGTCTACTTAGTTATAATCTCCAAAATTGCTTGATCGGTGTATTTTGAGGTGACTTTCATAGTTACCTACGTCGAATTGTTCGATAAGGTCCTATTAAACTAAAAATGAGCAGTCTGCTGCCAGTTCTACCATGCCATTCAAATTCTAGACCAAACGTGTATCTTCGTAAATCTTTAAATATGCCTAAATGTAAAGACATGATAGAGAGTGGGTACTTGCAATACGTGCATTTTTTGTGATTTCTTTTTTAGCTTCATTTTCTCCCGATATTTTTCCAATAGGTATGCGGTGATTAATGTGTTTACTGTAAACCAGACTTGTGCATACTCCAAGTCAACGTGTGATCGTCATTAAGCTGTCTATGCTAAATCGTATATTTTTTATCGATTTCAATCGCTACGATATATATTTTATTCGGGCGCGTATCGGTTTATTTATCGTAATAATAAATCACTCGTATTGATCATTACCGATAATAATTTATAGTAGGTAGGGGCAGTGAGCGGCGCGCGCGCAGGGCGTCGATAAATCATGGCCGAGAGTTGTGCGTGACCGCAGCGTCAACGATCATAGTCGTCTAATGCTCTACGTTTGTTTTAGAGCTTGGATCAACATCAACTATCAACGTATCATCATTTTTCTATTTCTCAAAATTGTGCCACAATCATTTGTTATTGATTCTCGAGCTGGTTTGAAGATCCGTACGATGTGAAACGAACTGCGAACCACTTGCTGAATGTTCAGTGATTTATCGAACAAGTCTGTGTGTTCTAGTTGCTGAGAGCTGAAATTGCTACCTTTCTTATTTTTTTCTCGTCCAAAAACCTCGGCCAAAAACCATCCCTTATCATCATCTTACTAGGATCCCATCTTCAACTCATGCCGCCCGTCTGCATGCAACATGTCCTGTGGAAGATTTAGTTCGACCAAGTCGTCATTCAAAACGCTATGCATTCCGTACCACTTCATTTGCCTGCTACACATATGCCCATGAGGGTTTGCATAAATACAATGCTATGAACCCATTGATCAATATTCCATTGTACCTATAGGTACTAGGGATACATAACGCTGCATGTAGCGGCGGCTGAGCAAAAGGCGCACAGCCCGCGGCGCACTAACGATGCGCGCAATTGATTGATAAATCAACGCGGCCAAGTTGCGCGAGCGCATACGACCCTTTGTGGTGTGCCGCACCTGAGGCACTGTTTGTTTTAATAATTTAGGGTATCTGTTTAAAGGTCTTCTTGAATTTTAAATTAGGGACAAAGTCGGCACGGTATTGGCAGCTTTTTTTCTTTGATTGCAGTTGTGCACGAGATTTGGTTTAGGACGTGGGTATAAAATCCAGGAGTAAACGTTGTGACATAAGTAACACGGCATAGAATAGCGATAAGTTAATACCTACATCCTTGTTAAGTAGCATTAATCAGTCATTCTCGATTCTATGATTATTTGGCCCTAGCAGCATCTGAATGCGTTTGAATCTGAAGCCTGCTCATCGCCAAAATTGGGCAAAGAGACTATGTTGGAATTCACAGCCGTGTCCTTTGCATAAAATCTATTTCTGAGCAAAACTGAAGCTCCAGTAGAGTAGCTTTATCATTGACTCACACTCGTGTGTCTTCAGGCACCTTAACTCAGGTGTAAACGTTGCACACATGCATTTTAAGTCACGTTGTAAGTCTATTAAGGAAGTACATTACATTGCGTACCGCTGTGCCCGCAAACGATCGCCTCCCGTCGCTACTTATGGCACCATTACCATCCATCAACATCGCTATATGGGGGGGTAGGTAGATAGAGATAGGTAGGTCCTGGGGTAAGATAGAGCTCGTGGGATTTGTAGAAAAAAAACAAGATGGAGGTTTATATTTATGTATGACTGTACTATGATATGTTTTATTTCGGTTTTATTAGGGCAAGTGTCTTTAAAAGTCATTCTTGCTAGAAAGTAAGATGGCTCCTGTAAAGTCATAGTAAGTAACTATAATGAAGCAAGACAAGAAGAAATAACCAATGATGTTCGAAATGATAGCAAATACAGCTATTTGCTATCATTCCCTCCCATTTATCATTGCTATTATTGGCCGCGGTTCTTGTTTAAACGTCGCTGCGGGATACGTATTTTCTACCGTATCGTACCTTTATGGATTCTTAGTTACATTTGGGTATACCTTATGGTCAGTTCAGTCAGTCATTTCCCAAATACGAGAAAAATATCATAAGCAAACATATAATAAGTAATTGAGCATCCCACTCGTGTGTTGTGTCACAAATCATCACGCTGCATCGAGGGCAGGCCGGTAGGGTTGTCTTGTAATCACTTTAGCTCTCCGGAGGTGTAATCTCGTTACGACCCCTGCCTCATTAGCCCCCCAACTAATCGAGTTCGGATTTCATTACTGCTGCACCCCTGGTGATTGTTTGTTTGTGTTCTTGCACTTCTTGCTATTGTTCAGTTTGGAGAGCTTTCTGTAATTGGGTTCGGCAAAGATTCATTGTTTTCATATTTCCTCAGATCTATTTCAGTGGCAATAAAAGGTTTTTGGAATCTTAATTGTATGTAGGAGTACTAATTTTTTTATGTTGTTCGAAAGTAAGATTTATAAGATTTATTTTCTCTTGCTCCGCGTCTATAACTGAACTCCATGTGTAGAATGTTACATTAAGAGTAATGGAGAAGTAATCTCCAAGGTTATGTCATACGGATGCAACCTCTAAAACATTTCACAGAAAATTCTTCCGCATGATTTTGTATCCTGATCTTGGACCGTGTCATCTGCTTCAAGTCTTATTTCGATTCGCAGTTGAAACAACACAAATAACACTTATAATCGAAACTCATGTACAAAAATTCCATGTCCACACCCTCGCAGCATCCACTATAGATGCGTGGGGGTCGCAAATTAGATTGTGCTCGGAAGTTTCCGCCTGACCGCCTCCCGCACTGACATTAGTTTTCATTTGAATTTTATTACATTATGCTTATCGAATTAACTTGCCAAGTGCATTCTTGGCAGTATTTGTTTTTCTGTGGAGTGTTATTCGCTGTTATTTAAATTCTATCAGGAGGATACTGTTTTAGCTCCAAATAGATCTGCTGTTGGCTTCAAGGCATTAGTAGCAAAGTTTTTAAAGTTTAGTTAGTTTTTAAACTACCCTGGTGGCTTAGATTTTAGCCATGTCACTAAACTTTGGAAGAATATGAATTACTTGTGTCAGAATTTGAAAGATAACATAACTTCAAAATGAAAATCATTTCTTTTGCAAGCAGTGAATGCATGAATGAAGAAGGTCTGATTAGACTAAGTTGAATGAAAACAAACAGAACGTTCCCAAAATCGGCACGGAGATTTGGTTAGCGTTAAGTTAGGTACCCCTTAGTCAAGACATCATTTGATTAGTCATTATTTAGCAGCAAATGACTCCAGCTTCCATTGTGTAACTTCACCAGGGCAACAGAATTGGCATGGCAGGACACGCGTCGCCACGCGCCGTCATCCGACACGCCCGCGAATACTCTTGCACTTGGTTGCTCTCTTGGTGCGTGAAATGGGATTTTGATGCCTTTCCGATTAATATTATGCTTAGTTTGCCGGTCTGTCGGTTTGGCCCATGAATTTATTGGGTAGGGAAAAAAAACTGTCTAAAAAATGCGTGAATACTAAGGCAGAAAATAGCCCAGTGAAAGAATGCGTAGGGACAGCTAACAGACTAGACATTTTCCTCGTTGTTATGGACCATGATTTTTAATGGATAAGTCTTCATAAATGGCCGGTTGAGCTTTTGAACCAACCCCTATAAGTTCCTTAAAACATTTACTTTGTAGACCTCCTCTTACTTACCTTGTGCATGTTGCTAGCTTATACGAAATCATTGCATTAATTTCAGTTTTTTTTGTTAATTTGTTTGGACGCACTAATCTCTGGAATTACCGGTCGGATTTGAACAATTATTTTTGCATTTGATAGCCCAATTCTCGAGGAAGGCTAAAGTCACTCTAGGACCCTTTCTTTTTTTTTCCGGATGGGAAATCATCAAAAGACCCCTCCCGCTCTGGGTGGAGCGGAAGGGAGGGTCAGACTGTTACTGACTAAAACCCACCCATGTTCCTTCCTTTGCCCTTTATGTTCCGGGGTAGCGGTAACCCTTTCGGACAATCCCGCTGAACTCTAGGACCCTTAGGAGACGAGCAAAAACAAAAAAAGTCAGAAAGAACGCTGAGCGAAAATGAAGTTATAGCGCAGGCAAGCGATGCGATGCGATGCGACGGGGTGGGTCGGGGGAACAAGAAAGTTCATGCCGAAGTCGCGGGCAGAAGCTAACATAAAAGAGATAACTCAGCAATATGATTAGCTAAGACGTGATTGTACCACAGGTAACTTGAACCCACGAATTTACAGAGTATACGAAACGTGTCATCAAATCCACATCCTTCTCAGTAAAAAGGAAGTTACATTTGACAAATGTGTCGTATACCATGTTAAAGTAATCCTTCTGCTTAACCTCGCAGACTGAGCCACAAATTGTCATGTCACAGGGATCCGCTGAGCGTGCACTAATCCTGGGGATTACTCAACGGAACATGATTTAATAACCACAGCTGTCAACGCCTAATCGGTACGAAAGAAATAAAAGATTGCAGCTGTCTTCCTAAAAATCTGTTACATAAATTGATTTTAATTTCATTTATTTCATGATGTTTATTACGCTCGAACTTAATCTTTGTATAGCCTTCTTCATGACTCAATCCAAATAATTTATTTAACAATATCTCTAGAGGTAATTTTTTTTTCAGGATGCTGAAAAATAAATTGTCACTGCACCAAGTTTAAATATTAACCCAGTAAACTGGGTACAGTACATTGTTTATCTTAATTAGATTCACTGACACTATTAATTATGTAAATTGATAAATGATGTTATTAACAACCTTTTCATCGGGGCTGGAATTAATGTAGTTGTTGCTGATTAAACATAACATGTTTCTCTACTTTAATTCTTCATTTTAGAATTAAAAGTCCAACAGTAAATTAATCAATGAATGTAAGTCATGCATTAGAAGTGAGTGAAAGGGACGCACTCTCATTACAGAGCTACGTACGCAAGTGGGCGGGGCTTACGACGCCCTACGGCGAGTAGTGATGTCACATAAAATTTGTCGATGGATTTTACCGCCTCGTACGTCTACGGTTTTATCGACTGGTATCCAGATTAATGATAAAGGGCTGGAACTCTCGAACGTTAAAATCACAACGGGGCGCTTTTCTATAGCAGAAATTACCCGGCGTCGCAAGTTTCTTTAATAGTACAGGATTTTAATTAGAACATAGACTGTAAATTATTTATGTGTGGGGAGCTTTAATTTATATGCGGATGTCGTTTACTTAGATCTCAGAGGAGGTTTGTGGAGTATTGAGAATGTGGGAAACTAAACGTGGCTCATTAATTGTGTGTAGTTATGTGATGTTCAGTTTTGTTTGGTTTCTTTAATTAGACAGTGTCTTTATACCCTGATCTTTATCACTTTTCCGCTGTTTACATTACTAGAAATTAAATCATTAAGAAGCCAGAAGTTTTAATTACTTTAGGAATTTACAAAATCCTCCTTCATATAATATCATACAATATAAATTCGAAAGTAACTCTGTATGTTACCTCTTCCCGCCTAATCACTGAACGGATTTCGATTAAATTTGGCAAGGAGACAGATGACATCCAGGAGAAGGATATAGATCTTTTTATTCCGGTAGCACGTTCCCCTCGGATAATTTCCGACATCCACGCAAGCGAAGCCACGGACAGAAGAAAGATTAGCTCTATAAAACCTTTTCAAAAATTTCTTGACTTAGCTATATAATTAATAAGTACACCAACAAAATATACATATAACATTAACTTTAAACATTATTTAGATATAGCTTTAATGTGCACGCGCAAGATTTCTTATCGTTTTATAAAATAATCCATAGATACTCATCAAGTCAGAAATTTTATATCACTTCTTATTCAATGATAGTACCTATGTAAGTACATATATGATGTTGCAATTGGAGCATAGACTAAAAATATAACTTGTAAAATTAACCTATTAAAAGCACTGTGACAGTAATTAAATGTACTATTCGAAAAAGCAGAAGAAACGGTGACAGTACAGACATCCGCCCACAGCCTGACCTGTATCAACCGGCGGCCACCAGAGTAGTAACTATACTTACTATAATACTACACAAACACGGCCACGCTCTATTATACCGGCGAGTAACTCGATACGTAACGTTAATGTCTTCCAAAACGTATAAAATAAAACACCACGATCTTCACATGATACTTTGACAATGATTTGAAGTGCGACCCGGTAAACTATGGAGTAGTTTGTGTTACAAAACATAGATAGGTAATGTGAAACAACGTGCTTTGAATAAATTTTAAAATTTGTGTTCACTTTTTTCTAAGGAAAAACTGTTAAAAATTCAAAATTCTCAGGATAAGACTTTCTACGTATAAAAGATTAGTGAAATTCGCCCTTAGTAAACAAATATTTACAAAGTGAATAAATTCGGAAATTAAAAAATACGAACAAAAAAAGCAGACATCTTGTTTATTCAAGAAATCAGAATCAGTAATTTTCGCAGACTTGATTATGCAAAACTAATACAGTCATTATAAGATCCCGGTACAAGCCCAGACGTCTCCGTTTATGGCTGAACAGTTCCATAAAATAGGGAGATTAAGATTTTGTGTGGTTTTAGCCTAAAAAAGGCTGAATGTAAATGATTGGTGGCCGGTTGGCGCCGCGCGCATTACGTCGGGTCTGGTGCGCGCGTGCGCTCCGCTGCCTTGCACTAATCCGCTGCGCAGACGCATGCATGTTGCGTTTGTAGTTAGAGGTACAAAAGATGAACAGTCAGCGAGATTTAGGAATTTAATTTTATAGTAACATATGCTACAATAGTAAATTGTTATTGAATTTTACAAAGCTGACGTTGAAGTTTTCGTTGTTTAACTTATCCTCCATAATCTCTCTCGACTAATTATAAATTAAAATGGTATGACTTTTGTACAGGTCTCTGTGTGGATAACTAATAAATATTGCAAAGATTAGACAGCAGTTGCAGTTTCAGTTTCATTTTCAGCAGCAGGTTGTCACATTCCAAACGTGTGCCTCAACTTCTTTTCAGAACAGGAAAAAGTATATACAGGCATAAAATAATCAGCTTCGTAACTGTGATGAAAGTTATGAAAAAGTTGGTCTAAAGTGCTAATTTTTTTATGATTATGAAAGCTGAGAGTCTCCTGTTTAAATTTTTTATTTAAAGTTAAAATGCTAAGCCATAATTTACCGAACGTAATTTTTTCACTTTAGACCAACTTTTTCATAACTTTCATCACAGTTACGAAGCTGATTATTTTATGCATAAAAGTACTACTCACGAAGATTCAGTTGCAAAAAAAAAATCTCGACAAAGCCATTTTTTAGATTGGTCAGGTCGATCATTCTCAAAAAATCAGAAAAAAATTCGTAACTCGAAAACTATGAAAAGTCGCGGAACATACATGGGGGTGATTCGGATACCCCACGATACGAGGGACCTAAATTTTATTTTTGGACGTCAATGTTCCGGCCACCCTGTACCTATATAAATATACTTAGATATTCCGCTATTGGTTTATGACTTGTTAATACAGCGCCTGATATCTTGATTACAGGCCGCTTTGTCTAAGCCGACCTTTGTCACCGTCACTTATCGACTCGACTATCGAGAGCTACGCGCCGATGAACAACACTAGTATGCTAAAGTGCACATTTTATTACGAATGAGTGAATTTCATCATTTGAGACACTCATGTGTTCCTGGTATCGAGTTTCATATTTGACTATGCTTTCTATGATGGCGTGTGGTCTCTGGTTTGGATAGGCCACCCGGACACAACCTTGATGGTCGTTAGAAGGGAAAATGTAGTACTTAATTGCTCATCACTCACTGTGTACTTCGACTTCTAAACGCGGCAATAATGCCAGTGCCAAATATCGCAGGAATCAGAATTCAGGGTCTTTTATTTTGTATTTGCTAGAGCCAAATGAAGATACAAGAACACACCCTTACTATATGATCAATACTTAACACGTTTCTTACATAATTACACCGTTTTTCACCCACTTTATTGCCATAATCTAAGTGAATCATAAAAGTTATATCCAATATCAATCAACACGCTGTAAACTTCACCCGGTACGGTAGCATAAAACATTACTTGTGTTGTATCAACTATTATCAACTATGTTGGCATCGCACAGCAACGCGTTGCAACAACTTATCAAGTGTACGATAGTAATCGAACACCAATCGTGACTGACTTCTAGTTTACGAACACTCCTTTATGCGCGTGAGCAACCCTTCGAGAAATATCACGAAAAGCAAATTAGTAAGTCTTTTTATCAGTGACCAGAATCTTGGTACCAGTCCTTTCCAAAACTAAAAATATATGTTAGGCAGATTTTGTTAAGGCAATAGTAATTTAAAATATCATGCATAATCAAGTGAGGTAACAATCAAAACGTCACATAGATTATTATTTTTCCGCAGAAAGTCTTCGGTAATCCTATCCTACAAACAGAAATACGCTATCTAACAAATTTTGGCGATGCGCGCGCGCTCCATGCAGCGCCGCCTTTTTACAACGCAAGCGCAAAAAGTGGCCATTACTCGACACTACAATCACACGCCCTTTTAGGGCTTGCACAAAGCGACGCCGCTGCAGCCTTCCGAGTACGCTACATCCAAGGGAAGGTTGAGTGGTACTGGTAGCGGTTATCCGCTACCAGTACCACGGGTCGTGTTTATTTGTCTTGATATAAGACAAGAATTACTATATCGGAGCTTTTATACTTTCGTTTGAGGAACTAAATATAGCTAGCGCCACCTTCATGATATTTAAGGGTGAATTTCTCTTAATTAATTTCTAAACTAACTGCCCTTTATTGATTATGTATCAATTATTCGTAATTCCACGTTCTTCATCATCACTATTCACCCTTATCCCAATTCATTTGGAGTCAGCGCAGCATATCTCCTTCTCCCATTCTACATTTTACATGGATAATGAAATATTATTCATATCAGGCATCATATCACTACCAGTATTCACTCCCTTTCTAGCCATATCTGTCACCACTATTCCTCGATCTCTTCTTTGGTCTTTACTTACATTCGAATAGTCCAGTACTAAACCCAGTACCGCTCACTCCTCACACCGGCACCCCACCTCAGCACGGTCCAGTTACCTCAAGACGTGAAATTTAAAAGGCTCTCAGAAACAAAGCGCGCTCTCGACGGCCCTTTGAATCCAAATCCCTTCTTAAATCTCTATTCAGTATTGTTAGTCCTTCAGCGATGCCGTTTTTGGTACAGTTTTTGTATAGATAAACGTCGGTAATGTAATATGGTATTGTTGCTTTATCCAGATGGGATCGAGTGTCGGATCATCTGGTCTCTTGTTTGTAATGGTTTTTTATTATTTGTCTAGTTTGATGATGACACCTGGGTATGAAACGCTGTTTGGTAGATTTTGTTTTGCGTGTTTCGTAATTTCATCTGCCAAGCGTATCTGTGACTTACGCCGAATGTTTATCAACCGTTTAAAAAATAATACAATTTTGCCAGTCAACTGATTCATTTGACAGGTAATACCATTACGTTAAATGCCTGAACTTGTTTAAAATAAATTATCCTTGTAGCAAATAGAACTGGGCCAATAAAATCTCTGGAGCAAACTGGAGTACCTACTTTCATATACTTAAATATTCATACTCCTTAGCTCTATTAAACATTGAAGCTCACAAAGCATACAAGTACGTTCGTTTCCCCTGAACAACTACTAAGCGCCGTTGTGCTTTTGTGCGCGTTTGTCATAATCCCCTGGCTGTCCCCTGACATTGTGTTGACAACCATTGTGCGTTGCGCCTGCGACGCGATCCTATCGCCCCGCATAATGATCTACAATCCTTTTATAAATCCTACTTTAAGTGATCGTAATAAATGTCATGGAGAACTTTTGTGGAAAGATTGCACAAAGAATGTATAAAAAGTGCTTGTAGGAATTATAAATAAATTCATCCAATGTTTTAACCACGGAACAAATCTCCTCATACCGCAAGTTCTAAAGGTATATTTTAATAACAAATGTTACCTAATTTGCCAAAACACGATTATGTCATGAGCCAGCCCACAATCAGCAGCGTCTAAATCAATTCTCTTGACGTTTCATTCACTTAAACCAACAAAAAAACGTCAAAAAGAATGATGATGCATATTTGGTTATACGGCCGCGATAATTACGAGTTTTTGTTCGATCGATACCACTAATTTAATAACCTATTCCTTAACAACGGAGTCGACGACACCCGAGAGCACGGACATAAAAATGTCGGGTCGTGTCCAATCAATCTTGGTCTTATACCTGGACCCAGAGATCGGATCGAAAAGATAACCCTTCTTCAATGCGTAATACCATTAAAACAACGGTGACAATCCAACCAAAAAATAATTTTCAACAGCTCTTTATGTCGATAAATGTGGTATCGGCCATGACACCACTCCCATCTCTAATCCGTCCGCGCACGGTCAGTTTTCCATCGACAAAAAAGATTTTATGTCCGATGATTAAAAATGTGAGATGATGATCATTGCGAGGGATCCCACTGCGAAGGTTTGTTTAACCTCTTTGTTTTTCTGAATTCCTGGTCGTGGGTCCGTTTTAATTAATGCCCGTCACGTATTTTTTTCGTTGTTGGTTTTTCAACTGATTTTTTTCGTTTTGTTTTTATTTTATCTCCGGTTTTTGAAATATGTCCGTGGGTCCGTGGTGTGTGATGCGATATCTCTGATGTCGCCCTATTGTTTTCATTTGATATATTTATGCGCTGTGTTCTCGGGAGTGGTGTTTCCAATGTATTTTTTTGATCGTGGAAGCGGTGAGTGGTCGGTGACGCGGTATCATGGATCATCGATTGTTCTGAATCACCGACTGTTGACATTATTTATGTGGGTGCCTCGGGGACGTCTAGGAGAGTGACAGCTACCTCTCTTGCTCGTGTAGTTTGTATGGAGATTAACTCAGTCGGGGAACTTTGAGATGTCCAAATAATTTTATTTGTCTTTTCAGCGGTGATTGTTAGACGAAGATCATTAACTATAAGCCTCCGAGATTTATGTTATCTAGCTGTATTGAGAAAGATCTTTAATAATATCCGGCGAGATCTCATCCCTCATCTCACAACAGTGTTTGTTATTGATGCTCGTTTGTTATATTTCATGTTTATTGAAGCAAACAGTCATAAATATCTAACATTAGATTATTGATACCTCTACACAACCCAACTCGTCGTTAAAGTTTAACTTAAGTGTCATCAATTAAATATTCAATGTTAGGAAGATAACACCGAAATACTCACACATTTGAATGCAGCCTCCTTCAGATCATAAAACTGTGTGTTTATAGTAGCTCGTGTAGATAACTAGCTACAATTAATGTAATCGCGTTATTTATTAGACGTGTTTGAATTAGCTTGTTAGGTACCAGGGTAACAGAGGCGGGAGATAGGGGAATTGTTTACATAGTTACGCGATGTTTATCGACTTCAAGAAACGACATTGTTCGTTTCAAACCTAATAGTAAAATAGCTGCTATATTCGGCAGCTTTTCAGCAGTTTTCTGAGAGGGCAACATACATAGACCTGCGGGGTAATTGCGTAACACACTTACATTGCATTTCATTTTAACAGTTCAACAACATTCATTGCGTTATTTACGTTGTTTAACAAACGAATTGTTCAAATCTAGGAAGCAATGGATTAGGTATTTTCTCTAAAATCCTTCGGATTGTGATTGAATGCGTTATACACATTTGGGGTGCAGGTCTTACCTTAAGACAACTATTAATTTTATGCTTAAAAAGAGTAGCAGGCTTTGACCAAGTGTTTCTTAAACTCAGGACTTTAAGTAGGTACGGTCTCTTCCCAAGCGCTTAAATAGAGCAATCTCTAGATTAGTAAAAGTCCATTATCCAGCACTATGGGACACAATGGAGGTTAGGCCAAAATGTAGGCTAGTAAAAAAATCTATAATGATATGACAAAACAATATTATCTCGACATAGATCGCGAACGCTTCTAAAATACATTACAAAAAATTCGCCATTCTCATACAAAAATTCCTCGTATTTTTTCCCAACGGTGTGTAACCTATCTGTTTGTATCTTTGCAGGTAAGTGTTGATGTAACCCGAGAGTTTCTTCACTGCAGACGTACAGACATACACACGACTTAGAAAGATGATCGCTGATAGTGTACGGTACGTATGTATGTATGGAAGAAAGATGGGGCGATAACGCTGACGGGAGGTAAGTGATATTATTTTTATGGATCGAGATTTGTTGAGGTCGGCATGAAAACAGAATTGTTTGTTTTGGAAGATACTATAATGAGAAGGGTGGTCAAGATCTTGTAAAGAGAAGTAGTTCACTAAGATTATATTTATATATTGACTTACATTAATTAATCATCAATATCATCCGGCTCGAAGGACCGTGAACAAATCTCTGGGGCTCCGTAAGATGACTTACATGGATTAATATTTTTATAATATTCAGATACGACGGAAAAGCAAACAGGTGTTTCGGTTACCTGGAAAACTGATTGCAAATTGGAGAAAAGTTTCAAAGTTTTATTTAATTCGCCTGGGACATCTTGCGCAATACCCACGCATAACTACGATAACATATTAGCAAGCACGTCGCAGTAGGGTTGCCTCTTAGCATATTGTAATGTATGTGTACAAATGTATCTATTTGTCCGTACGCTCGTGTTACGAGTCCCGCGGGACCTCGGGATTACCCGGGATGCCCGGGATGCTGCCCCCCGGGATAAGTAATGTACCGGTGGGCATTGATGTACCCGCTGTGTATTGCTTTGTTAATAAATTAGGACACTTCCACTGGATAGTATCTAAACTAGAGATTATTATGAACTTTTCCTATTTAAAAATTTCTTATTATTGGTTGTAAGTGACCTTACTTAGTCAGATGCTTTAATTAGATATTAGAAACCGCGAACAAGAGCGTGTGTACTTGTTCATTTTAAAAGAAATAGATGTTTAATAGTTTCTTCTTCGTAAAGTCGCAGAGGTTCTGTTCACGAATCCAATGCAATGATAAGGATATGGAGTAAAAATCTTAGAAACAATATTCCCCTGGTACTTATTTTCCCCCTGTGCATAATAATCAACATGTTGATGATCAAAAACGGGCACATCCCAACATGTGCGCTTCTGTCCGCGCAAATCCCAATCTCAGGCCGACAGGGACCGTTGATCTGGAAAATTGAAACAAGGGAACTCTGCAATAAACTAACTTCACTTTACACACGGTAACACTCTTATTTTATTTTTCATAAGGTTGAAAATAGAGTGTTTTGGCGGAATGGTCATAGGGCTGGCACGTCCCATGCGATTTTAAGGATTTAAGAGAATTATTAGGAAATAATTCGACCGGTGTTTCGTATTTATGTTTGCTGTTTAATGGGGTGTTGGGATGCATGCGTTCATTTTTTGTTTCATTTTTGGTGTGATTTAGACATTCAGTAAAATGAAATTGATTTCATAAAATGAAAAAATCTTTCAATAGTTTTTCCAAATTGCAAGTTACTGCAATTTAATTAGAACTATTGTTGCCTACGTAATACCACTGCAAGCGACCTAATCTGGCTTTATCTTTCCTGAAGTAGGTACCTGCTCGAACACTTTTGAAAGTTTAAAAACCAATTTCCTAAAAGCTTAGACAATTTTTCAAGAAATACCAAAATTTTCCCTAATTTACGTTTTGATAATAAATCACTACGAATTTTTTCCACCCTCCGATCCCTTAAGGGCAGAGAAAATCGCAACACGATCGTCATTTGAAAAATAATGATGTCATCAAACACTAATCCGAAAGCTTTCATGTGGATTACATGTAAACCAGCCCACATTTGCGTTTGAAAATATATTGTTCACGCCATTTTCAACTCTATTCTTTGCCAAAACTACGTTTTTTTGTCCTCTGGTGGACTTTCTCCCAATGTAATTACACTCTCACTCTAGGAAACTCCAATTGTCTCTTTGAATTTAAAGCATTTCAGACCTTGCTCCCTGTTTATTTGGTTTAAAATCCAAATACCTACTCTGCTTTTCAATCTCAAACAAAAAATTGCAAATTCTATTCTACGTACTAAGAAACAGAGTGCAATTTCGTAAGTTGCATAAATAAGGATAGCAACACACAGTGGTGTCTGTGCACTGGTGCGTCATTTCGATACATTAAGCAAGTGATTTATACGCGGGAAACGGCGGAGTCAAAACATACAGGGTGAGCGCGCTCGGTGTGCAACCCGCCTGCTTTGTAGGGCTATCAAGATGCACATTTTTATTCACTTATGACTTTCATGAGCAATTGTAAAGATATACAGTACAAATGCTAGTAATTACAATTTTTCACACTTTAACAATGATTGTGCTACAGATAAAAGTTAGTTGTGGTTGTAACAGCTTAATAGTATTCACGTTATTCCATTACGAGCTTTCTTGGCATTCCATGGTTTGGCAAAAAATGTGTGGAAGTATTGAGGTTAAAATAAAGGACTAGAATAAAAACGTCATGTTTTACATCTGAAGGCCAATTCCCGTAGGTAATTAAAACCGTTTAAACTCTAATCACAATCTCATCTCACCGATAATAATATATGTCAAAATGTCAAACATTGTAGAGGTATTTTTGACAGATTGATACTGAGATCAGACTGTGAACGTTCACATCACAACATTTATTTCTACACCTTTCGTAGACTTAGTACTAAAATCTAAATTAAACACATACTTTATTTCCGGACAGCCCTACAGTTCTCATTTGGGGAAGATGCATGGGAGATCAGAAGCGCGTCCCTCTGGGATGAAGATCTCATCTCGAGGGCTCTCCACATTACCGTAAGCGGATGTAGGTTTTTGCACTGGCTTCCTAACGAAAAAAATATTATCTACAGTAGGTACAGGTGTATTACGGGACTGTGCGTATTTCACGTGCCGGAACAGCTGGCGCGGTTTTCCCAATTTTGGTCCTACTATACGGACAGTCAATTGAAAAGAATTCAGTCAAATTGTAGGTACTCGTATGTGTCTTTTCATCAATATATCAACATCTTAGAGATACTGTTTCTACCCTTGAGAGAGAGAGATGGATGCAGAATTTTATCAACAGTTTCCACTGCCTTTCAAATAAGTCCTGATAATTTGCAAAAATGTTTTCTTTCATCCATTCTGTGCTTGCTAAACGAAAACCCAAACGATTCCTGTCACTAGCCGCCAATCTATCATAATTTAAAAGCTCGGGGGTCGTTTTGCAACTAAATGTGTTTTACTCCGAAGGGGGAAGGGTTAATTCACGAGAGTAATTTTATTGCGACGCACCAAAGGGTTAAGTGAGGTGAACACTGAATCATGTTTTATGCTTTTTAATTTGTTTTCGGAAAATAATTTGGGGGTTGCAAAGTGCTCTGAGTGTAGTATCAACCATTTTGCTTTGTACTTTGATGAAGTTAGGGCGGGATTACTAGGAGTCCATAAACAACTAGGAACGATACAATGTATGGGTTAGAATCGGTTAGATGTAAAGCGAATTGCAAAAGTTGCAGTCATCTCTCCAGTCATGTTTGCCTAAATACTGTAAGTGAAGTATTTCATTGTAGCTATTAGATTGTCGTCTCCATACCAATTACGCGACAGTAATGAATGTCATAACGTCGTATAATAATGGACAAAATAATGGAGCTGGGTTTACTTCATTAGAAATTGACTAACTTATATCAACAAACTGTATCATACCCGGAGGGCTTTCTTTAAAAATATCGTCCCTCTAATGAGTCGCTGGCTATTAAGCAATTACCTCTCGAGTGTAGCACCTGGCTCCCGGTACACTGCCTCTATTCTATTAATACGTAAACGCTTAAAGATGCTCGCTTAATGTGCTCCTTCCATTAGTCGACGTTGTAAATTATATCCACTTTAGATCTATGAGTTCCTGGTACTTTCGCCACTGCTGTAAATGAGACATATTCATGGGATTTGTGTCAAACACCAGCTAATAGTGTGTTGTGTGGGTGAGTTATGTTTTCCGATTGATACACGCACTAGCTCTGCTATATCTTATATCGAAATGCTCGTGGAAACATTACGAGAAAAAGCTCTTTTCAAAATTAGCCGACTTGCCGTCGATGTATAAAAAACAGCTGATTCTAAAATATTCAAATTCAATCTAAACAGTCGTATTTCACGCTGCTAACCGCTGCTGCCGCTGTGACTCTGTCGACTAAAAAAACCCTAAAATGCTCTGAGATATTAAATTGAATACGGTGATACTATTTTCGTGCAACCATGAATTGAATTTTTTATGCGACGCGCGTGGGTCTCTGTCATTTGTTTTCATTACGCTCCACCCCTCAAGAAAAAAGTTTGTATGCCTACACTGACGAGATCACAATAATTTTTGCCGTCCGTGTGTATGTTGGATCTTGATTTAAATGTTATTATCATGCGGACGGAACTAGTGACGGTAATAGCGCTAAAGATTTGAGATATTAGCTAATAATCTTTATCTTTATTTTCCGAATGGAATTTGGAATGCTCAGGATTATTATTCGCCTCATATTTTATATGCATGCTGGTAGACTAATTTATTTTTAATTTTATTTGTGATACTTAATAATTGTCTTTTTGTATGCAGAAGCTGTTTAGATTTTCCAAAATTTTGGACATCACCGGTTGGTCTAATAATAGTATTTTAGTCCACTTAACGTTAGTCAATTGCGTTTTGTTTTCAACCGTCTGCATATTCATAAGTACCACTTTACTTGTTGCTACTATACTTTTTATCTTTCTAATAACTACCCACTTGTTATAATTTCTAAACAGGATCCCATTAACTTGATCATGTGCCAAACCTATGTAGTTAACAGACATTTCACAGTATTATCAAAATAATCAGAAAATCATTTGGAATTTGTAAAACAAAAATGTAAGCAAACGTGCAAGAATCCAAGTTTATGGTAGAACCAGAACAATAAATAGTTAGCTGCCGGGTGATTATCACCACTAATGACTACCGTCGCGCCGAATTCATAACATTCGTATATTTCGCTCTCAATCTCGCAGAAATAATAGAAAAAAAGTAAATGATAAAACTGTTTCTGCAGCTTATTATGATTTTCCATTTTCACTTTTGTCAAAATATAAAACAATAGCTATGAATAAAATGACTTCCTCGGGTAGTGTCATATGTTATTAGGATACTTAGATATTTGGATTTACTGCTCCAATCATAATCAGCCGTAACTCTTAGAATATACGAGTAAAACCAGCATTGTTCTCATTTTCGAGTTGTCTAAACACACACAGTTTCTACAAAATAAATAAAACAACAACTTGTACGTTGACCGCCGAAATGAATTCGCAGAAACAAAACGTCGCATTAGGGGCTTTTATCAACATTTTATTGGGGCGATAATTAAAAAAACTTCACGGGACAATCTCGTATAAACAAAATGTCAAGATTTACGACTCAAGATTAGATAGGAAACGAATAAAAATATAATATTTGTGTTTAGAGAGAAACGGTGGAATGGACCCCCGTACGGACGGCGCCTACCCCATGCCGCGCCGGCCTTCCCGCTACTTCCCATAAAAACGTACAAGTCCATAGTACCGGCTCACTTACTGCTCACTGGTAATGTTCTCTGTTAGATCATGTTTCTACGATATTACTCACTCCCACAGCACTGTGAACATTGTTACATTTATAACTGAGCGCTTTACGTTGAATACATGATGATCTTTATAGTAATTGACACAATCCCTCCGGCGACGCCATGTTTTTTAATGGAGACAGAATTACATCACTGTGGAATATTTCATTTATGACCTTCTGTAGCCTACATTAACCTTAAGAAATATGTAGTTATTAAATTATTATTGTTTATTTGCACACATTTATCTCCTACATGACCTGCCCGATAGTAGTAGTTTAGCGGTAGTAAAAAAATATTGCACAACTTACTTTTCAGGGGTTTAATGAGTTTCAAGCTAAAAATGTTTTGAGAGATTAAGCTGAAGACTGGTTGAACGAGTGTTTTTAATGACGCTTCAAAATATGTAGTAGCTCTTGATTTCTTAAATAGAAAAATATTGTGAAACAAGTGCCTACCTATATGAATAAATATAGCCTCAATTCTACACCAGGATAAAATAAACCAATTAGGGATGAAACGCCTTAGCGTCTGCTAACACACGAGCAAGTCAATAGTAATTGCATTATATACTCGTCTGAGCGGGCAGCTGGACAGTATTGGCATGTTTACCGAGTCGAAGGCCGGCCGTGACTCAGCCACATCTAATGTCGCATCGCATTGATTAATAAAGTGCCATTTGAAAACAAGGTAAATGATTATACAGATAAATATTGCACCTATCATCGTATCGTCTTTGTTCAGATGTGTCGTCATAATTAATGGTATCTTCGTCTTCCTGGATTCTTGGTAGATGAAGAGTCTACTTAGAAGACAATTATTTTTCCGGTATAGTGTGAGACCACAAATAAAAAAATTAAATAAGTATATAAAGCTTTTCGTTTTATTCGCCATTCTGAAAACAAATTCTAAACTTATGATGTCTGATACACCCACGTAGAAATTCAATATCTAGAAAATCCTAAGGTTATATTCTCCCGTGTTGAGTCAGGCATAGTTATAAGCAGTGATCTGACATCCAGAGATAAATTCATAGCTTATTCAAAGATAGTAAGCGATATTTTATAGATTTTTCCCTCATTCATCACACGGCTAATTAAGCAGACTTCGTCACTTTCTATCAGATAAAAAGCCGAATTTATAGCTAAATGCAGTCCACTAGTTCTCATTACGCCCACACACTGCTGGTAGCCCGGTACACTAACAGTACATGACAGATGGCACTACAATCTTAGAAACACGCGGCTAGCGTGTGACATGATGATAAAACATACATTAGGAAGTAACATAGTAAAAATAGGCATAATATAACGATAATTTATTGAATAACTCTTAACTAGCAGTGTAACTTGGCTAAATACTATTCCATTTATTTGACTTCTATTTATAGGCACACATTTTATTATTTTACAATGTTGGAACTCTTGACCTCTTGGTTAAACTAAAAGGTTAAAATATACAAAAACCCATCCAATTTAATGTAATAGGCGCCCATTTAAAGAGCCAAACACAATTTACCCAATTATACTTTTACACAAATCAAATAAAATGTTGGGCGACCCAGACCCAGTATAATTTGTTTAACAAAACTTACTATGTAGGTATTTTAACATTCTAAAGTATCTGTCTATTCTATTCCGTACATGAGCATTTTAGTCAAACACATAAGGACGAAAAGTAAAGCATAGTCTACACAGCCGAATGTTCACCGATTACGTAATCGTTGCTAAAGGATGTGCAACTCATCTAATCGTAAATTTGCAGTCGCAGTAACCGAAACGATGATCTTCTAAAAGCCCTCAACATCTGAAGTTATGTCTGTGTGAAAAGTTTGAAGATAATCAGGTGTTACACGACTAGGAAATGAAGATAGATTCGGACGGTAACGGCGGCGTTAAACAAAAATGTGGCGCACAGTTATTCTTCATGGTGTCGCTGATAGGATTAATGCTAATTTATTTATTAGCTTATAATAAATGACAAATACATGTATGAGCTTATAATAGACATGTATAATGATATAATATTATGCTTCATGCGTCATTATCATTACCTATATTATACTACCTATATTGGCTCTACTAAAAATAAAATAAAATCATAAAAACGGCAGTCAAAAAATAATAAAACCCTTAGGTACGCACTTTAAGCTCGTAAAAATATTCACTCATAACTTTAATGAACGATTAAATGATAAGAAGGCGATTTTTTGCTCATCTGCACTAAGGTTAATGTCTCGGAGTTGCCATTTTGTTAATAATTCTTATCTTAACACTGGGATCGGTGATAAAATAGCCATGTTCTGTAAACTGCTGCTTTAATTCCAAGTAAATAAGCTTTACATAGACATTCGTTATTTTTTCTATACCTATATGAATTAATTTAGAATCAGGCATCACGTGAGTATAAAATATGAGGTATAGTATTTCTTTAAGTGGCGTCGGATTGTAGTAGCTAAGGAGAGGCCAATGTAATATGAATTTCAGTAAATAACGATCTTTGATTTATGTCCTAGTTCGTATCTTGATTCACTTTTCACAATTCACATAATTTCATGTTATGGAAGTAGGTATAACTTAACTGAACTGGTTGCATAATACTTAGCAAAAATAGATACTTACTTAGTTAGATTTTTCACCAATTTTCCTAAGCATTCTACTCGATAATGTATGGTCGCTAACAGTCCAGTCTCTCAGGAAGGGTGGCCACTTCTTCATCAAGTATACTTAATGGAAAAGTAACGAAGAAATAATAACAACACAACAACAATAATCAGAACACTTTAGAAATACCGCGGCAGAAACAGCAGCACGCTATGTGTAAAAAATGCTATATTTTTTTCAGTTTCGAATAATAATAGTACCCCAGACCGAATTACGACCATGGCAGCCAATCTCAACGGATACTAGTTATCTACGCGGGAGATATTATAGGGCACTAGTGTCTGCGCGGACAGGTCCCACTCACTCTTCCCATACTCTTGTCGATAGTTTGATGGGACGATAATCTGACACAACCGGAGAGAGATCAGGCGCTGGACCAACTGCTGAGCGTAGTTTTTGGTTCGATTCCCAGGTCGGGCAAAGTGTCATTGAGTTTTTCCATTAGGGATTTCTCAATAACAGCCCGGAGTTTGGAAGTTGGCGGTGTGATACCCCCGTGACTCGAAAAGCACGTCAGTTACGAGTAGATAGACACTACTAACTACATTTGAAAGCTGAAACATATGATTTTTACTGACTATGTGTGAAATTCTAAAAGAATTCTCTTCCACCAAACCTACAAGATTTTGCTCTATCTAATTTAATCTGAATCAACGAATCTAGCAGCAATATACAAAATGCTCCATTAATTCTTGACTTATCAGGTGTTCGAGAAACAAAAAACCTATTAGAAAAAAGCCCATAGTACACATTGTTGCACTTATGCACATTTTTAACGTATTTGCGCAGAGCAATGCATATGCATGCGTGTGCAGTCATGCGTCGATAATGCGTAATTAATCAGCGCAAGCGCTTGTCTCGTTCAATAACTGCGTCTACATGAGTTTATATGCAATAATCGATCGTAATTTAATTTGCAGTGATTTTGTAAATAAAAAATACCTGAAGATTATTATGAAGACCAGGGGAGGCTTATGCTGATCATTGATCCTTGATTTCAAACTGAATTAATGTTGGGAAAACATCTAAACTTTGATGTTTTTCGATGAATTTTAATCAGAAATACCTAATGTTTATATGCAGTTATTATGTATGATGCCTGGCTCGCCTATAGCGTTGTTTTTTTTTTTTTAATTTTCAACGTTGATTGCAGGAAACTTATATGTGCAACACACATTTTTTATTAAACGTTTTGAACATAACGTTTTGTGCTAGCTGTAACACGATTGTCAAACTATGCGCGTGCGCGTAGACCTTAGCCGCTTCGTATAATGGCTGCCGTTTATCAAGACTCTGATTGTTCACTTAGGAACTCTTCTCACATAGGCCTTTGCCACCACCGCTGCACCGCTGCACCGACAAAGGGCGCGCTGCCATCCAGAATGTATGAATTATTCTGTCAGTGCATCGTCATAATAGAGGTCACACGTTTCAGAACGCCACTGTCGTACTCTTTTAGTAAATAATTACGCCGGAAGCCGCCCATAACGGGCCGCACTTAATATAAATCATCCACTTAACACTTTTTTTTAAACTGGAAAACGCAGCGACAATATCATCTAAATATACCAGGAACGCATAAAAAGTTTAGAGTTTATTTTGGTGTACGGCGATGAGAAAGTATGCGGGACGTCGTGAGCTACGATCGGTGTCCCAGCAGTGGACGGTGCCCGTCCATCATAGCGTCTCCTGTCCTTTTCGCACTTGGCCGCATTCTAACTCTCTCTTTCTTACTAGCCATGCGTGAATAGCTTGAAACAATCACGTTTATTTTTGAAATTCGAACCTTATTTGAACAGTGATGGGACTATAATTTCGACTATCCTTTTGCATCGATTCGTATTTTAAAATCTATTTAAAACGAAAATAACTTCACAAAAATGATTTCCATCCGATCATACTTTTGATATAGAAATAACTAACATAATAAGACAGATTTTAAGTCAAAAACACCGGTTCACTTTTGCGACAATTCAAAAAGCTGTCCCTTCGATAAAAGCTCTGTCCGGTATGAGATAGCATTTATTTTTACCTTAATTTCTACCTATTTTTTGTTTCGATATTGAAAAATGTCGTCGGATGCATCACTGACGGTTTGTGAGTTTTTTACATATTTTTTTCATCGAATGACACAGAAAAGCTTTTTGTGCGACGTGCGTTATCGTGCGGGCACAAACAGTTTGCGAATGCCTTACAACCTCGACTTTGTATTCAAATTGCCGAAATGTTCGCTAAAACAACATAAATAACGTCTGGGGTTTGTTTTGATTTCGTTTATTCAGGATAGTTATTAAGTACGGTACCTAAAAGCTGTCTATTTTGTTTGTGAGATAAGTTCCAAGGAACATATAAATAATTTTGTGAGTAAACTTCAGCGAACTATTAATATGTAATTTGTTTTGAATTCTGTCAGCTACTGGCATGAACAAATTGCTAACGACAGCCGTTTTCGCGAATATAGAAATACTTTTAAAATAACCACTCTCCTAGTAATAATTTCACCGAACAATTATTTTTCGCTTGTCGTTAAAGTTCAAAAGGTTTTACAAATAAATACTTAGACATTTACAGGCTGTTTTGAAATGCCATGAATAAATTAAAATGCTGAACAGTCGACACGGAATAGGTTTTGTAAATAAAACTTATCTCCAAGCGCCAACTTGCAATATAATATTTTTATTTATTTATAGCCTTTTTTAAAGTGATAATTGTAGTATAAAACGTTTAATATCAGTTCTGAGTCTCTGTGTGCCTTTGGCGAAGGCCTCCTGCAACCCCTTCCAATTCTCCTTGTTCCTTGCCTGTCTAGTCCATGTCTTTCCAGTCGTCCTCACCAGGTCGCAACCTACCATCTATAGTATATATATATATACTATATCTATATACTATATACAGTACATATATTATAGAAATTGTATAATGTAGAGCACATAAAAATGACAATCGACAGACTGCGCACAGTAGTTACATAAATACTTTTACATATAAAACCGTAGGTACCTAGTCTACGCAAGTAAACAAGAGTGGTAATTGAGTAGGACATTTATCGCCGTATTTACATTTAACATTGCATCTGTTATTAATTCAATATCGCGAAATAAATAAAACATCACACAATGGCGTCCTAAGCGAAGTTATTGCGAACATCGGAGAACTGTTATCGTAGCGAATATTTTAACAACACTGTATTATAAGTACATAACCCCTCCTCTTTATACTATGACATAACTCTGATTAACTAGCACTTTAACCTTTTTAGTATACAGTAGACTCAGATAACTGAACAGGCCGACGACATTTTTTTTTTGGTCCTTTGGTACAAAATATGTTTATTCATCTGAGTCATAATAATTTAATTGCCTATACCTATACTGAACAAAAGCCTATTTCGTTACTACTCAGGCACGCAGCTTTCTAATTGCTCATGAAGTAATAACTTGCGGGAAATATCCTAATTCTTGAACTTCTTCTTTTCGAGTCGATGACAAATGTAAAAATATTGCCTACTTATATTATATTAGATGAGTTGGACCCACCGTCCGTGGGTAGTTGGGCAGTAGGTATATATAGGTAGTCAATTTTATTCTACGAATGAAAAATATCTGTTTATTGAAAAATCAGCCCTTAAACAACTAGATTAGAGTCATATTCGCAGTAAAGCAAGTTCAAAAATTAGATGACTCCGGGTAGGTCGGTCTATGCCCCAAAGATGTTTCCTTTCTCAACAACTCAGCCTGTATAATTTCCGTCGGTACATAAACGTCAGTCCGATACACCAAGCAAGTCGCTGATGTATGTATAATAATTATCAATAATAACATATTTGTATTGTGTATTACACGCTCGGCTTGACGGTCTTTGTACAAATAAAAAATATTCTCTATTCATAATAGACCGTAATAACATCTTGAAAGAGAACCGTTTTTGTACAAAATTCTATATTTTACGCACCAATGAGTTGCGTAGCGCTCCTCCAATAGCGATTGAAGATAACAAAGTAACTTTTAGGTAAAAAAAAAAAAAAAAAAAATTGTTTTATTTCCTTCAATTGTACAAAAACACTTATAACAGCACTATGCAGCTTTACAACTAGGGAAACAGAGTGTTTTCGATGAGCTCTGGCACCCAATGTAAGATTTAACTTGTGTTTAATGCCAAATGCCAGCGTCCTCGCCTAAGATTTCAACATGTAGCAGTAGTTGTAAGACGAGCACAGTACGTCATCAATAACATTTTCAATAGTTAATTATCATAGAGTTATAAGCTAATATCGTGTCCTATTTATGTTCGGTACGTTCATTCTCAAGGAAAAACAAGAATAAAGGAAAAACTGAACTCTAAGAAAAGTCTAAAGCGCGATGGTTTATTTCAGCTGAAAGATCATCAGCCCGCATTTAAGTAGTAAGCTACGTGATTTAGGTATCATCACTAAGGCGGTTTCGTTGCTTTTCTTTAAGTCCAGAGCGACTTCTAGGCTACGATTTTACTTTTAATCTTTTTTCTGGTTTCCTCTAAGTACTTACCTGTTGTCGCAAATATTCCTTCTTATCATAAAAACGATGCACTTTAATTACTTTGGGAATTTTGGCTCATTTTTTAAATAATCAGCATTGCATCGCTCGCTCCGCTCGTGCTCGTCGCTCATCGCTCCCCGCTGCAAGTGCGCCACACACGTCGCAACACATTACACGGCCGACCGGGCACACTGTTCGGATGAATTATTAAATATCAAGCGATGTACGCAGCGTTCGGTTACACCACTATTTGCCCAGTCGTGCTCTTTGATGTTCCTTACTGCGCGGCTTTTGTTACCCACCCGTCTGACAACATTAGGTTAGGAAATATCTTATATTGTATACTTAATTACATATAGAGTTATAATTTATAATCCATACCAACATTATAAATTCGAAAGTAGCTCTGCCTGTATGTTACCATTTCACACCTAAACCACTGAGCGAATTTCGACAATAAGGCGAAAATTTTGCTCGTAGATGGCATACTGGAGAAGGACATAGGTAGTCCACTTTTTGTCCCAGTAGCAAGTCTCCATGGTATAATTTCCGATGACCACGCGGGTGAAGCCGCGGATAGAAGTTAGTTCTTCATATTTTATAGAATTATCCGTCATTTAAAATTAAGCAATAAAGGCATTCTCCGTGTTTACATACGAATGAAAGCTACAAAGTTGGAATGACCATTTTAACCACATAATGTACCGATTTAAGTTAATTAAGTAACGCAGCTGCGTTTAACGATTTTATTTGCATGTTCATGAGGCTGATGCCTATTCAGAGACATATTTATGTATCTTAATGATGCTGATTAAACTATATACCTATATACGTACTGCCCCGTATCGTTGCATCTGACTGTCGAAGGCTGATCGCTGAGGTGACATCAGTATTCAAAACCTAGGTCTTCTGGTCAAGTCTGCAGCTGATTTAGTGTTCAGTCATTGTATTACAAATACTAGAATACATTTGGCTGTCTAGACATTGAGATTACCTATTGAAATGTTCGCTTGTGATGGTGCTAGGTTGTTGCTATGTGGTGCTCTGTGCCTTTTTGGGAATACTGCTGTAAATAATTAAATGCCTTAGTGAATTTATGACGATAGCTAGATCTAAGTATGCACTAAATATAAGTCTACTAGATGGTGTTGGGCTAAAATGAGTGCCCGTCTGTTTGCCCTTTATATACAGACCATGATCCTGAATGGATGACAATAAGATATACTTAGTGGTCTGCGCTCAATAATTATTCTCAGACCTCTTCAAGAAACTTAAAGATAATACTTACCTAAGTTCTTGGCAGAAATAAATGACATTGCTCATGATGAATAAGTAAGTTGGCACGTAGGTACCAGGGTAGAAACAAAAGCATGTAATCCTATAAGTAACTTTTAATCTCCGGATATTTTCAACTGTCATGTCTTGGTCCTTACATACGCAATATCCTAATAATACCTAGTTACCTATTAAAATTTGTATAAAATAACAGTGTAACCGCAAAGCAGGCAAATGTCAGAGTTTATTAAATAACTATCGCTGTAAGTGTCGTACAAAATAGCTCGGGGAAATAAATTGCTCGAGTGCTTAATAAACGTGGGTTTGACTGTCAGTACCTGTGAACTATTGCCATATTTAGATATTTAACACACTAAAATGGTTCCTTTGGATAACTCAAGTCGTAATGTCCCCGCTTGTGGGTAGGCCACCCAATAACTTGCAATGTTATGAAATTTATAAACTGATAGTTTCATGAATGTTATGTGGTATCTATTGCATCGCAGTCGTCTGTAGATAAGATTGACCATGGTGTTGCCATCCCTGTATAAACCTCGGGGGCATTCATTGATAATATAACGTCAAATTTAGTACTTTGGAGGGCGTGCGCTGGGCTACACGACCTCATCCCACCCACCTCCCTTTTACTACTGCAGGGTAACATCCGCACTTGTTTCATATTCCGACCAGTCATACTGAGCACTTCTTCTTCACATTTATTTTGCGCTCGCCCCAAAGTGTGGCACTCCCTGCCAGTGCCAGCGACTGTCTTCCCATCCTCATACAACCCCTCAAACTTCAAAGCAAGAGCGAAAAAGCATTTTCTGGGCACGCTCGTTCCATCTTAGACCTTATCCATTGCTTGCCATCAGGCGATATTGAGGTCAAGAGCAGACGAATTCCGCAATATAAAAAAAAAACAAATATTTAACAAGTTCTTTATTAATTAGGGCTAAAGTGGGAAGTTGAGAGGCTAGTATGCTTACCTTTTTGCAATCATAGCCGGTGTATATGACCAATTTAGAATGTGCCTAACAACCATTAATTAAAATACAACCAACCAAATAGATCTCGTAGACCCCCAAATTGATCCCACGAAACTTACATCGCGTGTTTACAGCACGTTACCAGCTGCATACAAACTGTTTAATTTCCAGCTCCTTCTGCTATTAACCCTCAGCTGATCAAACATGGCGCCTGCCTCAGACACAACCCGCAGGTCAGCGCGCACGGTAGCTCAAATTATGGATATGACAACAGGTTACAGCCTCGCACATATCCTACCTATAAATATGTATGTAAATCTCGCTATAATCGAATAAACATCGTGCCCCGTCCGCCATATTGAATAATTCATCCAGCAAATTGTAATATTATACAGATTACATTGAAATTTGTCGCCGTGAACGCGTTTGCGCATTCGTTATGCAATCGCAACGTGAAAATTTTGCGTTTCGCACGAGTCCTGGGCTCCTGGTGCTGCGAGGCGCGGATTAGACGAAAAGATAGGCCGTTGTTTATGCAAGTGCTAGTACTGTTAGGAATTCCCGTGTTCGTGGAACAGAGCCGCTTTGTACTGCCACAAGTACTGGCTCCAGGTCCGGGTCATCCATTTTCTGCTAACTCTTTTGCATCGTAGACTCCTAATACTCCTAACAGATCCCCCCTATTTATATAGACAATTTCTGCGTACTCTTCATTATCCACGTGGCATGCACCTATATCTTGTGGGTATTCAACTTCTAATTTCATCATCGTACGCGAAATACACGCTTTGACGTAGAGTTGCGGACACTAGCCCGTGTTACCTATTACCTAATTTCGTCATTATGTTTCTTACTAGCAGCGCCCCGCGGTTTCACCCGCATAAGTTTCGATCCCGTGGGAATATCGGGATAAAAAGTATACTATATGTTAATCCTGGTTATAAACCATCTGTGTGCCAAATTTCATCCAAATCCGTTCAGTAGTTTTTGCGTAAAAGAGTAACAAACATCCATCCATCCATACAAACTTTCACGTTTAAAATATTAAGTAAGAAGTAGGATTTGGCGTAAAAAAGCGTGTTCTGTCCAACAGATATTTTTACAGTTAGAGGCTATGATAATAAATAGGCTTATGCTTCAGTCAGTTGAATGTATTGTTTCAGCTTTCATAAGCGAGATTTTAGCCATGTAAATGCTACGGAAACTCCCACCGCTAGCTTTACTTACTTCCCTTGCAGCAACCATTTATAAAATAAGATTTTGCCGCCAGCTTTGTTTGAATAACTAATAATTAGGTATTTTACTGAAGCTGAAAGATATATTATCTTCAAAGCATCTTGAGATTTTTTCATTATCATTTCAGCCGAAAGACGTCCATCACTGGACATAGGCATAGTTTGTATTATGTATCTATCTATAGCAATTATTTAAATTAAACACAACATTTACAACCACTTTTAAATTGTCAAGGAGTCGGCCAGTAAGAAAGATGAAGCTCCCATTACAATACATTCCTAACACCCACGTTTAGTAGTGTGCGATGGAGCGCTTAATAATTAATTAGATGGGAATCGAAGCAAAGCAACATAAAATTCTCCTCCGTGATCACTATCTGTGTACAATATTGCATCTCAGCGAGCCGTTACACTATCTAACACAATATGCAAACTGCAACGAGACGTTACTGATGTTAATATCTTGCTAGGATAACTCCAGTGTGAATTCTGTCACCTTACTGGTGACAGAATTCACACTGGACTTCAAATAAGGAGGAGGTTATTATGTTCGTCTGTGTGTATCTATTTTTTGTAGGTATCGAAATTTTTGTCAATTGTAGACCGATTTTGAAAATTCACTACAGGAATCTTGCGCACACACAAAGTTAATAAAATTTATATGGGACGGTGGTTTCAGTTCAGCATTATTTCAGTTACGTTTTATCTATTCTATGTCGTAGATCTGAAAAATACAGCTGAAAATAAGAAACAGTATCAAGGGTCTGTTTCCAAGTCTCCGGGTAGGCTTAAGAAGGTCAGTTTCTACCAGAAATCATTCAGTCGTGCCAGCGACACGAAGAAGAAGAAGACCAGAAATCAAAAATAGAAAGAAGAGAATTTGGTGAACATTATTTGCCAGGTAATTTAACTGAAACTATTCCAGAGATGGCCAGCCTTATTATTTTGCCATACTACGAAAAATTCTCATCTGTAAACTGCTGTTCTTGTTAGGCCAACATCACTTGGCAGTCCAAACTCCCACCATGATCACTATCAGATGAACTAACGACAAGCCGACAACGGTAGACCACACCGCGCACGCGCACGAGACGCCACAATTCTTACCACATTTACATAGGAAATAGTTTACAAGAAACGCTTAGACACCACTCTCGTAGAATACATAGGATTCATTATATTGTATGATTATGACGCATATATTAATGCATATTAATAGTGTACTGTGAAAGTCACGTATTGTAGCGGTATTGTTTGAATTATTGTCGTGTGTCGCAAGGTGGCGCCGCGCGTCGCCGCGTCGCATCGCGTCGCGTCGCATACTAATCTTTCTGAACTCTTGATGCACATATTCACTACAAAAGCTACCGAATATTTTTACAGTCAAAGAAAGTAGATATGAAGCGGTGGTTTGTCGGTACATACAGGGTGTTAATTTTATGACACTGCTTAGGGGTAGCGTTGAATATTAAGAGGCAGACAACGATTTCAGCCAGAAACCAGCGTTTAATAAGCTTTGACTCGTTGTGTAATGTTGACAGTGCTTAGTTAAAATATTTTGGAATTGTGACCTCCCCTAGATATACTTAGACTATTCACATCTGCCTACACCAACATCCTGAAACCCACAGAGACTGAATTTCCGACCTCAATCGCAACTGAGATACTTTAGCACTTTGACGTCTATGCTATGTTTTAACTTATCATACCACAAAAACATCTTAAACAACTGCTACACGGCTGTTAGACATTTCAGGATTTAGTAGACATAGTCTAAGGGCTTTTTTTCACAAAATATTTTATCCGAAGAATAAAATTGACGTCCGACAGTTCTAGTATTGCAAACTATCAAAAAATTCAAAATTTACTAACAGGATAAGACTTATTCAAGGTATACAAGTTTGCTGGAATTAACCCTAAGTGTAATTGTGAAAAGAAAGTAATTGTTGCCAAATATAACAATAAATTCTCGAATAAGTTCAAGAAACTGCGAAACATTTTCCTCTTCCAAAATGTTTTCATAAACCCTGCCAACAAACACCCGGCTTTCAGAATTCATACGAATTTCCCTAATTAAATTCCCACAGTTTAAATATTCAAAACCTTTACAGTAAATCGGCAGTGTGCCCATATTTCCTTGAGCGTTAATAGCCCTATAAATCTTCGGTAATCGATCACCAACCATCCTATGCTCTCCTGGTATCTTTAATTGGTACTTAATAGCAATTATTGACGTCAAGTGGCTTCAACTAGCAGCTCTTTGAAGTACTCGATAGTCAGTTGTGAGTTATCCTTGGGACACGTGAAGAATGAATATACCTTAATGTACTGAAATTTATATACATAATTAAAATGAGATACCTACATTCTATTGAATCGTCGAATAAAGTAAATTGATCAAAATTATTGAATTATCGCTTTATAAGAGGTAATTGCGAATCATTCTAAATTCACGTTAAAGCTCGTAATATCATTACAAACAGAAATAGTACGAAGACGAGGTTGACGAATTAAGTAAAAAATAATAGTCCAAGGAGACGCGGAGGTTAGATAATCCTCATGGAACACCAGATTTGGACACGAAGGCAGCCTGAAAAAAGCTTCAAGTAGGGCCTTCAACAGTTTTTTTTTAGCCTCTTAGGGCTTTTTTCAAAGTAAGATAATTTATCTTTTATCCGTGAAATAAAATGGACGTCTGACAGTTTTCGTATGCAAAATCTGTAAAAATTTCAAAATTATTTCCTGTGTAATTTCCTCACGCCAGTCGACAACCAAACACATATTTAGAGCTGCAAAAGCAAAAACTAAACGCACAAGTGTAACTATTTCCGTTCTATACATATATAAAAATGTTGGCCTTAAAAAAGTCGGTCCTTAATATATTTTGTCATATTTTCTGACACAACCAAAATATTATACCTACCTATCTAACGTAATCACCAATCACCATCTTTCTTTACATAAACAACACTAAATATTACACGTAGCAAACCAATACCATTTATCATAAATACTATATTTAATTCTCTCCAATATTTCCTACTGTCGGGGCCATTTTTTCGTGCGCTAATCACAATGGGCCTACGTCAATATTTGTTTGGACGTGCGCGGCGCCTGCGACGCCCCCTTTTGCCTCTTCATTATAACTATAATACGTGTTTTATTGAAAACTAAACGCCCACTGTAATTTATAAAGCTGCACGGATATAAATGTGATAAAAAAATATATGAGAAAAGTTGTACTGGGTTCGTGAAGCTTCGGAGACTTTGGATATCTACTTAAACTGTTAATTCTAAAAACCGTTGTCTGTTTGTTAAAATAAATTAACGTTCTGTCGACATTTTAGATCTGTGTACTTCTAAACATAGGAATTTTTAACTGTGTACAATTGTGCACTTAATATCGTGTCCTGATGTCTGCACGCTACAGGAGTTGATGACGCTATTGAAGGTGCCAATCTCGTACGTAGCCAAGTTCTTGGCTGACTGGATTGCCATCGACACGCTAAGAAGAAACACATGGGAATGTTCTCTATTTAACATGCCAAGGTGTAAAAATAAATGGCACAAAGTACTTACACCTAATCGATTGATTGCATCTCTATTAACGTAAAGACCACCCTTATCAGGATAAAAGCCACCTTATTATTAAATTCTTTCATAAAGGGCACGTAAAAAAGTGGCTAATTAATAAATTATTGCAAAAAGTTACAACAGTTAAAACTTTAGACTGACTGTAATACTAACTCGAGTTTCACCAACTGTAACTATCGAGGTTACAATTTATTATAATTACTTAATTATTTATTACAATTAAGATCGCTATTTATTGCGGATTGTTCTGTGTCGAATTACTGCAAGAATGTACGACTATCACCTTGTAGAAAATGTTAATAACTATCCATAATTAAAGATAAATACAAGTAATAAATAACGGTATAATAGAACATTTTCAATTGCAAACATTCTCGCTAATGCTCTATAGCAAGTTTTAATTTTTTATCTAACCTCACACCTAGATGTCATAAAGAACTTGGCTGTTTTTTTTTTTCAAATGTGTTTCCTATTTTATTTGCATAGAATAGCATGCCGTTTTGCTTTGTCTAACAATGTATTTACGGATCATTAAGTATATTATGTTTAAAAAAAAAAGTGTTTAGAAAACAACAATAAAATTAAGGCTAAAAAGTTTTTTTTTTATTAAATCGAGTAGACGATGATTTTTATGGTAGGCATATGAAGGTATTCATAAATTTATTCATTATCATCAGCCCTTAAACAGTTTTGGTCTTTTGCTGAACTTAGGCCTCCGTTGAACAGCTTTGGGTTAGGATTTGGTCCAGCGGTATCTTTTTCTACTCTACCATTTTGCGATACCTATCTTCTTTTATGGAAATTCAAAACAAATATTATTAAGAGGATTTTTTGTTCATTAAGTTTTTAAACGATTATCTCTGGAAAAACTCCGATCCAGTTACAAAAATTATTTCAGTCTTAGAATACATTATTACGAGTCTCATCTAGTCTCTCTCTCGTCACTATTGAGTGTCATAGGGTATATTTATGTTAAACCAGGAGATTTCACCTGAACGAAGTCGCGGTCAGAAGCTAGTTATAAATAATCGACTTGTAACATTTCATCAACTCGTTCAGTAGCTAAGAAACAGTTAATTATAAATTCTTTAATAGTTAATCATAATGTAATAGTAATGTCATCAACAGCTTATTAAGTGTCGCCACTCAACGACCAATAAAAACCCGTTGCTCTATTTGTGTAACACCATCATAATACCAGAAAGCCAATTCACGTAATTTAAAACGTTCAAAATCTAGTCGCAGTCTCATCTCGGCGACAAACAAATGTCAAAAACTTGTCAAAATGTAGGGAAATTAGACGTATTTTTGACAGATTGAGACTGGGATCAGACTGTGAACTTTCTTAAAATTACGAGAATTGCCCCTCTGATGTATTCGTTCCTTTAAGTGCTCTATATGTTTTATCAATTTCTGACTACGTTTGGTTTGTAGGACACATTTGTCCTTTGACCTAACACAGTGACAGATTGCGGATCTAAAGACCTAATCCTCCAAGTTGAACAGTCTAGGTAGATTTTATTTATCAACAGTACTTTATTGCAGTCTTCTGTCATTCCAGTCAGAGATATTATTTGTGTCCGATAAACAGCAAAAGGGACCTTATTTATATGGTCATCGAAAAACTGACGTGTGGCTCGAAAAACTACACGTCCGCCTGCTCCTCTTGTGTCACAGACTTGTAAGTTCACTTTATTTCTTTATTCTAAGGTTATTTTATTTATAAATGTGTCCGTACGTCTGTTTGTAAGGCCAAGTAAAAACTAAAAACAAATGCGAGCGTAGGCGTCGGTTGGCGTAGGGTGACCAACTAACAAACTGGTTTGTGGACACTTAGCGACCACTCCGGGTTTGTTTGATATGGTATTGTTTATACTAATGTTTGTTTTAATAATGTTATGTTCTGGGGTTATTGATTTTATTGTTATTACCCCCTTTTTGAGGCACCATAGTGTAGGTATTGATGCGAGTTCGTTTACATTTCCTTCTCGATACATGTTCAATTTCAATGTATCGGTATGCGTACCTACTTTTAGAAGCGTATGGGAATATTTTATAGATTTTAACTTGTGCAATTAGCCGAGCCTTTTTCCAGCTAGGTTAGGTCCAGTCTAACCAGATGCGTTTTAGAGCGTAAATACAATGTTATGCAAACATCAGATTGACATCGCACATACCTGCCATACAGAGGCTGTAAACTCGTATCCGTACGGACTCAAAGCTCGACCATCAAGATATGCAGCTGATTATCGCCTAACTTTATACATAATTATAATTTATGTACTTGCATCTGTTCAAGTACTTGCACGTAATTCCCCAATCAATTCCATTTTCATCGCGGCCCTTATCCCTCCATCAATAAGATCCCTATCTCCGTGGCGACAAGCTTGCAGAGCGTCAGTAACTTCTCCAAGTTTTATCTCACATCTAAAATCCTGTACACACAATTTTTCCGTCGTATATTCGCGCGAGTATCGCGTCTAGATATCACTGTATAAATTAATGGTCGCCGACTCTCCGTAGGCTCGCGGAGTCGTGCCCGCACTCGGCCCACGGGCTTTTACATGTAAAATATCGACTTGTAACCTGATACTGTCTACGTAGGACGTACCAAACGCTGTCACTTGACAACGTTTTGTGCTTTTTTTGTTACTTTATGTAGTACTGTAGTCGGTATTCAATAGCTTGTGTCCCCGAGTAGGCTCGGACACACGATATCTGATAGGATTTAAAGTTTGGCCTTCCATACGAGTTGGTGTTTTACCTATCCATAAAATTAACATATCGTTACTTGAATGTCACGTTTGGGTTAGTCGTTACAGAGTAAAATGCGGTCGTTTAGATAAGCTTGTCATCTTGGATGTGGTCGTAAAAAGCTTATTGATTTGTTAATGAAAAACGGGAGTAGTTTTTCGTAAGTGTTATCTTATGGTTTAGTTAGCTGTCTTGTGAAATGTAAAGTATGTATAAGATTATAGTAGTAAGATTATATTCGATGTTAGGGTATTTTATCTTCTCATACGATCAACGGTTTATATTAATCTATGATCATTAGCCTATGCAAATTGTGCAGAATATAAACGCTTGCACAAAACCTACATGATCGGAATGTGCATGCATATGATTGGTTATTTAGGTTGCACAGATAGTTGTTTGCAAAACCAACTGTGCTCGTTCCACCATGGCAGCAGTAGGCCTACTTTACACAATGAAAAATGCAATATGTTAATCCTTTTCTCGGACGGATTACATGAATATGTGTTTATAATGACGTGTGTATGTTAGTGTGGGAACATGTCTACAAATGTCTACAAATCAAAGTAAAAGTTATAGTTTCAAATTATTTATTTTTAACTATAAGTAGATTATGCGCCTACTTTATAAGATTTCAGTCAAATAAATACACGATGATTTTAAATTAAATATATCACTAAAATTGTACAACGTTTAAGCTATTTACAGTATATCACAAAAATATTATATCGAAACTGCGTCCCTAGCGTATATTAGTATCACTTCTACTTACAGTCTGTCCGATCCGAATGGAATATTTCAGATAGCTCACAATCTACAACCGTATACTTTACACTGTGCGCCTTCAACACATTGCCTATCGACACGAAATGCTTCGCTAAACTACTCAAAAAGACTGGAGGACCAATAAACAAGCGTTACACTCCACGTTCACAATCACTCATCAAGTGTTCGCTCACAGCTTCTCGAATGCTCTGGAGTTGGTGAGCATCTCCCGCGTCAGCCTCCACACCTGCTTGGCGGCGTTCTCTAGCGCCGTCGGGGACTTGCCCTTGAACAAGTCCACGTGCGGCAGGAAGTAGTGCGGACACCGGCGACACTGCAGCGAGGATATGAGCTGCAGGAAGATGCCATTGATCCTGTCCCCGATTGCAACTTCATCCCATTCATGCTCTCTCGGGTGCTTCTCACATTCGTACAACAGTAATGTCTTCATGTGATAGCACGTCACAGGGTTGCCCGGCAAGTCTAAATGACGGTCCCTAATCGTCTTTAAGATACTTAAGCACTTTCGCCGACATCCGCCCTGCAGCAGACGGTTCTCAGCCTCGAAAAAGCTCAACACCCACGCATCACCTTCCATTGCAGAGTTCTTTCCTTGTAGCGCGAGACATTCTTTCGATAGTAAGTCAAAGCCTTCCGTTTTCACTTCAGCGACAATATTGGGGTGTGGCCACGGTATCGCGGGCAGCGGCCAGTGAGCCGCCGAGCGCGGCCACAAGCCGGCGCATTTGAACGCTGGTGTTATTTGCACAATGTACCTCTCACGAATCCGTAGTTTCACTTCTGTCGTCTCGGCGATCATTTTCACACAATCTCTGTAGGAACATTTGTCACACGCCTGTGCGACCAGGGTCTGGAACCTCGAGCGGATCTTCCTCGCGGACAGGTAGCCTGACGCGGTGATGAACTCCACCCACAGGGACATGGAGCGCTTCCTGCCGTCGCTCAGCTTCAACACAGCGCAGCCGGGCAGGGAGCCGTCATCCACGAAATTCAGCACACCCATTTGATTTAAGTAAATAACTATTTCAAACTCATGAGGCGAAACCACTTCCAAACCGTCAAAACGTCCATTGTAGTCCGTAAGTGAGGATATGAACCTCGGCTCCTGAAGTTCCACCTCCTTGAGAACATCCTGAACTATCCGACACACTTCGTGGATGGTCTTGGTGATTTGCGCCTTGCGGTTGGCGACCCGCTCGTTGTAGTACTTGTTCATCTGGTAGACTAGCTTGGATTGCGCTGCCATCATCTCAGGTGGCACGAGCATGGTGACTATATGTTGTCTCTACGCGGAGTGCATCGTACGCCGGCGGCGGGCACGCACGCGCACGGCACGCGGTTCTTTGCCGACTGAGCCATGTCGGATTACCCGACTGTGAAGGCCGGAGAACGCCCATCGGGATGCGTCTCAACGAATGAGGTGGTCGGATTCCGTCTCGTTCACTCCCGAGGTGGTGTGAGGCGTGTCGGAAAAGGACACAACTATTTCCCTTCGGTACCATTAGCGCGTTGTCCTCGTATTGATCGGTGGCAGGCCCCGCCCCGCGAGGCTGTAGGTATCCCACTGGTGTTGGCTGGCTGTGTAGCCGAGGTGTTCATAATTACATGATTGCGTTAGTTCGGCGCTCGTTAATTCGGTAGCAGTAACAAGTTTGGCTCTATTAATGAGGATATTTTTTTATAGCCGCTTGTTATCTTGATTCTAATTGGGCCTATTAATTCAATTTTAGGCGGGCCAGGATGTTGTGAATAGGCAGCCTAACAAGATAATTGAGTAATTTCCTTAATTTTGAATTACATGGATGGACGGTCGCTGTAAATTCAGTTTTTTGTTTACTAAAGTTCATGTTGCCTTAAATGTTAGATTTTTATACATTCATATATATATACCAGTATTTTTTTAAATGATTAGATATCGTTTTCAGATTCATTAATAGGTAACGAATTTAAATGAAATAAATGGTCTTGCCATCAGTCCTTCCCATTCTAACCGTAAACGTGTAACATAGACACCCTAGTAGTAAGGTCTGCATTCAATAGTAAGTAGGGACTCGTTATGTAGAAATATGTTGCTCACCATACTGCTTGAAGCATTATTTCCAGGAAAAACTAACATTGTCTTTAATAATATTTTTTTGGTCCTGTGTTCGATTCCTACGTTACGGGATACTTATATTCCTGCACCCTAATTGCGTAACACACTATCACTGAATTACCTATATTGAAGGATATTGCTAATCCATTACTTCATATGTTCGGAAAATTTGTCTGCTCAACAAAGTGAATATTGTTGAACAGTTGACAGTACCTAGGTACTGTTAGGGTGTTACACAATGACCCCGCTGTATTTTCGGTAGTTTGTGTGTAGGTATAGTTATTTTGCTACACTTTTGGGTAGGAAGATAGTTACCTATAGCTTATCCGGAAAACATTTGAAATTCTTTCATTTGATAACAACTTTTTTCACTGTTAAAAGAAAGAAGCAGTTTTTGTGAATTTCCGCTTTCAAACTAAAGTGTAGATATTTGACAGAATATTAACACCTACGTACTTACTTATTTAAAACTAGCTGCGTCCCGCGGTTTCACGCGCATAAGTCTCGATCCTGTGGGAATATTGGGATAAAGTATCCTATATCCTTATCCAGGTTATAGTCTACCCATATGCCATATTTCATTCAAATTCGTTCAGGCGTTTCACCGTGAAAGCATAAGAAATAAACATACAAAATCAAATCTTTTCTTTATTATTTTAGATGCATAAGGCTAAACCAATAATAATCTTTCCAGCGACACCAACGTACTTCAGTAACACACACCGAAACGTATAATACAGTACCTAAAACAGAGTTATATAGTTTTTTTTTGGATTTTCAACAAGAAATGCACATTAAAAATATAAGTACTTGTGTTCGGGCTGCCACGCTACTACAGTAGGTACGGCCCTATATACCTACACATACGTTTTGCCTTGGCGTGAAAAACTACGGTTTATCCGCCGTGTGTAGGCAAGGCGTCAGTTTTGGAAGGATCACTATGGAAGCTTGTTGCCCGCCCCTTTTACAAAGGGCATTAGTGTCTAAATGCAAAAAATTGTTTATCTGTTACTTACCTCTTCTTCAATCAGTTCCAGACATGCTTTAAGAGATCTAGATGTAGAAGATACTGGTTAAAACGATAGCTAAGTAAAAGTATGTGTTTTAAATAAGTAATATCACATAGTAAACTGTCCAAGCATCGTCCAAAAATGTCTGCTTGAAAAGTTGCAGAGCAAAAGGTTTTGTAAGGTTGAACCTATCGATGATACATCCACAGACTTACTTAATACATGGGTATGGTATAAAGTCAACTGGTTGTTCAAATGATTTACACAAACAACTTACTCTTCTAGCATGTTTACGATTCCCAGTAGGTATTACCTACCTACTGATCGAATGCTCTCCTAACATAAACACCAAGAGCAGCAAGAATGTTGAATACCAATAAACAAACTCATTTAAATAACTTGTGCATTCTCCAGGGCTTCATAAACTGTAGCATGCCTAGCTAACAATCCTCTTAGATACGCTCTCCGCGTCCCTTAGGTGAGAAGATGTCCAAGTTTAGCTATACACCGCGCGGCTATTTCGGTCGCATCGCGATTGATGGGACGGAGTCGCGTGATGGATGGGACGACGCGGCTTGATTTACGTCCCGGCTCACTCCTGACGATTCATGCGAGCCTGGTATACGGACGGGATAGTTCGGGAGACGGAAAAGGAAATAAACTTGGAATAACAAGGAATTTTAATCGCTGTAATAATTTTATTAAATTGAACCATAACGGTTGGCTATTTTTGTGGCTCGGTTTTTGTTTTGGAAATAAATCTTTGCAGGCGAATTATGTTTTAAATATGTCTAAGTTCGTCTTTTAACGAGTTTTCCAGATGAAAAATATGTGTTTAATTAATGTTTCACGCAGAAACATAGATCAACCAAAATAAAGACAGGGTGTGATTACTGAATAACTGGAAAAGCAATAGGTAGACCTGTGAAAAACTACCAAATTCTGTTCAGACATCCGCTGGCATTAATATATGTATAGCTTTAGTTTAAAGCTGGTCCTTTTACAAATTGTAAAAAAGATAGAGTAATGGCTACTCATTTCTCAAATGGTTCCACAAATGCTGCAATAACACTGAATATAAAATATTACATGTTTTGGTTATTTGAAACATGAACATGGAATACATATTACCAAGATGCGACTGAATGATATTCATAAATGCTTTTCACATACACGATATATTATGTTTCTCACACAAGGAACTAATTTATAACGCTATGAACCTTTCCCTCTATAATATACGGTAATTCCGCGCCAGCTTGTGAGAATATTTACCATATTTTTTAACATAAGTCTCTGAGGAATATAAAAATATCCCAAAATTCGCCTCCCTTCGTAATTCTACTTTGTTTATTATTTTATAAAGCCGTCCGTCGGCAGAGCGCACGCGCGGGCGACGCAAAATGGCGGCCGCGACGCCCCGCCTACTTCCGCCGGATGTCCGCTGGCTGTACGCCCTGACGGATGAAGCCACCCTTCTATTGAATTACTTTATTTTTTATACAGTATGTAGGTACATTTTTTATTTATAACCTACTTGTTATATTTAGGACCCGCAGAGTAAACTTTAATATAATTGGTTGGGCCTTCATGTTGTTCTTATAATCAATTAATGCTTATTTAATATTTATTTCTCTACATTATGTTTATTATTTTATTTATTGTCCAAACTATTGTAGTTTTCGTGTTGCAATTATAATGGGCATAATAAAGCAAGGCAATATTAAAAAGAAATAGAGCTTTGTGTGTTTACAAAGCTAAAGGCCAAATATCTCATTAGGAATTGCTTTATTATGTTATACAATTCCCCGTAAAATTTTAAATTTTGATCGAGACGGAAACAAATAAAAAACATTTATCTAATGGTGGACTAATTTTAGCCTCGAAGGACCAATTTTTTCCTTGACCGCAGTGTGAGTTTTACCGTTCATTTTTTTCAATAAACTTTTGATTTGGTTGGAACTCTGTAGAGTTGTTTATGCCTTTAGATTATTTAAAAATTTATTTATTTAATTATATACATAATGCCTATGTACCAAAATAATCAACCCCATTTTTAAGTTTTTCGTTAAACCTGTCCATCAGACTTCCAGGTACTGCAGCAAGTTTGTTATAAGAAGTACAGCAGCAAACACTATTTCCTCCCCCATCCGCATCCGCGGAAACCAAATTGAAAACAACTTGCTTAAAAAATAATACCTAATATTATTTTCTTTGATTCTCTGTAAACATATTGTTTCACATATTCGCGGTGATCAGTAGAGCAATTTCAGAAAATTTTGGTTCACAAAACAAATACAATCATAATTGAATTATCTTGTAGATAGACATCAAGATCAGACGAAAAAAATAATGTTGATGATATCTACTACACTAATGTGTAGTAGATTTCATCAAAATTATTTTTTAAAACTCTTGTTTGAAAAAATATATTCACACGATCGAATATTTCAGCTCCACAACCAATACGTTTTGTTCAACAAAAAACATTTGTTAACTCACAACAAGACGTTATTGCAATCACGTACGAATATACTAGCGCCGCTCATTTGGCCGAGAGGACCAGAATTTATATCTATCGTAATGACAAACAGCATTTGGTTTGTTAATAGCACTGTTAAATCAAATGTTTGGATTTGAGGAGTCACTCGATTTAATAATAACAGTTGAGACGTCGCGCTGGACTCCGTCGCCGTTCTATCACCACGCGTGTGCAAACATACTGACAGACAGCATTGTACAGCCAACACGTCGGTGGCGGAACCTTATTATTTATTGAGAATTGAATTCGCTATCGTGTTGAGATATGAACGATGCTTACAGACAGACATCTGTCATCCCCCACCGCTGGCGCGCGACTGACGTTTGTCCCACCCTTCGGTGAGCGCGGAGTGGGGAGACGCTCCGCCCAATCAGGGATAACTATGGAAGAATTAAACGTACGAAGTATTTTGAGCGTTACGTTTGAATTTCGACTCTATACACTAGTCATGAAAGTCAGTCATCAGTTTGAACGCATAAAGTTAGGGTCGTACAAAACAAGTCATGTGTTTTTTTAACGATTATTTTTCTCGAATGCAAAGATATTTCGGTCGCCTTCCCTCGGTAATTGGATTCAGCATGCGTGGAGATCGGCTTGGTCCCCGGATTGAGACGTACACTTGTCTCTTGTAATTATTATAAAGATTTGAGATAATATTCGGATCTCTTTGTTTTGTCGCGGTTTCTGCGCCGGTTTTGTATCATTAACGAATTGTTTCTGCGAACGTGCTCTGTGCATGGCCGCGCGTAATGAAGATGTTCTTCAAAATTGTGTTTGAAAGTTTTTTAAAGTATTCGTATCTTTCAAATTAGTGTAGGTAATTTGTTAGGAAGGAACTTCCTTTCAGCTGTAGGTAATTTTATTTCACAAAACGTGACGTATTACTGTAAGAGTAGGTAGACATGGCAAATCTTCAGCGATAAAATGCAAAACCATATTGCCCCTACAACTCCCTTCAGGGTACCTATTTGATAGGTAACTAATAGCTCACCTGAAATCACCTACGACAAAATCTCAAACTCATTACCTTCTAACTTCACGGCAGTCAGTAACAACCCAGCAGCGTTATCACAAACAGTCCTACACTATGTTAACGAAACGTAAAATTTGTAGAAGGTTTGTCTATGGTGCGTGCGCGTGCGCCGGTCAGATAACGCGGTCGTAGCGCGCGTTTTACTGTGCTCTTATCTACGACTACTTGTTGTTGATTGTCTATGGGCGGTTGCCTTATTTATTGCTCGGTAACTGGGAGAAGCTGCGGCTTTTTAGTGGCTTTTAATTTGGTTAAGGTTTTTTATGTAGGTAATTCATTATAGTCCTTTAAAGTGAGGTATTTATAGATTAAAAAAGATAGAGTTAAATATTACTGAAATGATTTTTGAGTTTAGAGTTTTAAGTATGGAGCTGTCTGCTGCACCTAGTCTTACACCATGAACAAATACATTGTTCAGAACAGTATCTTATTTAATAAGACTCTTTGCGGCAGCTTCAGACAACTATCCTTAAAGTACTTTAATCCTGTACCGCAACAGATGATCATTACTGACTACCACTTCAAAGGAACTTCTCAATTACAATTTATTTACTCTCTTATCATTTCCATCTTTTAATACGACGTGGCAGTTGTTCAGACAACTCCAAAAGCCACTTAACTAATTCCTAGACACTGAGCCACCCTTCTTAATTCAAAATTCGCGGTAATCCGGAAGCGCGTGCGACGGTGGCGCCACTAACCGTCTGCAGATGGCGCACTTCCGCTGCGCAGACGCACGTGGCGCGAATTACACGCGAACGCGAACTGTAATCGAACGTGACGCTCGCAGGAGACAGATCTAATTGTATCTTGTTTTGTTGGTACGATCCAGTGGGCGTCGGGGTTTATTTTTGCGTGAATCTTCGTTTGTAGGTGATCGTCAGTAAATTGAATGTTACGTTTCTGACTTCAAATGAGATGAAAGTGTATCATTTGCTTCTGTTATGAGTTGTTCAGTCTTTACTATTTTTGAAAATAAATGCATGTCATATTTAGGTCTAAGACAGTCATAGTGTACAAGTTAGCGTGCTCATAACACTGTTTACTTTATATACCACCAACTACATACATGCAAGTGTTGTCCACGATATATTTTCGCCTGATCTTGTATACACAGATTAAAATGTCAGATACTTAGCACACAAATGTTTTCAGTGCTTAGTTATGAACCAGCATGCCTAGAACTAAAAATTCGAAGACATGTGACATTCGCCAACCCGCACTGGGCCCGCGTGGATTACGCCCGACTCCTCTCACAAAGAGGAGGTCTGTGTTCCAGCAGCGGAATCGTTATAGGCTGATGATGCTTATTATTACGCTTAGTTATTAAAAATCAGCGACAGAAATCAGCAAGTGCCCTCACCGAGACCGTCTGCGTCATAAGTCCCACACCTAAGCTTACCGTTCTTGGTAATCGATACTTTAAACATGATAGCTAAGGATCAGTCAAGTGATCAAACCGCACATGCCACAAATCCCCGACTATTACCGGCTCACCGCATGCGCTATTCGTTATATTTATGTGATTCTAACATAATGTCGCCTCAGTCTCTAAGCTGATAATCCGTACACTGACAGTCGCTGTAACTTGTGAAACTAAACGCCTGTTCATCGGTCGTTCATATCGGAATTTTTTCATTAACATTATACATTTATACTACCTTGAAATCCATTTGAAAGCAGTTGTATTAGATATTTCTGTTAAGTTAGAATTTGTAGAACTAAAAATCACCTAGATCCTATAAAGACCGGAACCTCAAAAATGGTCCCTGTTGGATCTACGGACCATTTCCAAGGTAAACTTGAAAAAAATATTTCCTAAACGACCAAAATTAAAAACACATAAATATTCAGTTTCTTTCACCGCTAACACAAGACAACAAAGATTTATCTTAGAAATCTTCTAAAGGAAAAAACGAGGATCTAAAAAAACCATAACTCCAGAAATAGTATGTGAAGCGTAGAGATGCGATGACAGGGAATTTATTAACCATTCGGGATGACTAACTGCGAAATAGGGAACCGACGGGATTACCACGACATTACGACTCACGGGGAACGAGAAAAAGTGAATTTTAAATGGAAATCAGTTTTAAATATGTTTTTAGTGTCATATTAAGTCGGCCGACATGAGATTTAGTTTGTTATTTTAATTAAATGATTGTAGGAAATAATGAGGTAACGAATGAAATCAGCATTCGTTTTTAGAAGGACAGTATTGTTATAAAAGCTCAAAATATTAACTAAGTATAAAATATTGCAAGCGAACATGAATTACACGGGGCTAACATAACTGGCAAAATGTGGGTGTACCTACTATAGATACACCTCTACTTAACCCTTAAGTAAATAAACGCGTGATATTATGTTTAACTTCATGTGAAAAGTACATAGGCGGACTTGATACCATAGGCATCCTCTACCAGCAAATCGTATCTTATAGAGGGATTTACAATGGATCATGAATTCGTTGACAGAAATATTTTTATTCACCACATTGTATTACCACACCATCGACACCCCATAGTAGTATCACCAGTAATGTGCCCCTCATGCTCGCCTCACACGAGCGTGATGTATGGCGTTTTAATTAGGACTTCCTCACACGACGCCGACACCCGACCGAGCACTGCGTTAATACCAACAACTGTTGAGCTTTCAGTTAATAAGAAAATAACCGTAATGAAGATATGATCAAAGGAAGTTCCTAGAAAAGTTTGTGAGAAATACTGATTTAATTACATATTGCTTGTGGACATCACGTGAAGATCTGTGACTATTGGGTGAGTGGTCTAAAATATTTTTTTAAAACGCGTCGCAAAAATATACATATGTTACTAACTTAGATTCAATACAAGTATAATCTTTTTCAAAACTTAGCGTAACATCGATCTCTGACTTCAAATATTTAAGAACACTAGCTTTACTTGCAGTCTTTAAAATCTTTACCTGGGCAACAAATCTCCAGTATCTCTCCCATCTAAGAGGAAGCCTCTCCTTCCACAAGATGTTAACGACATCGTTTTTCACGTGTAATTTGAATACGTTGTCCTTCGGTACGGATGCGTGGTAAGGTCCCAACGGGTTCGTGGAAGCGACGGGTCGGGGGTGATCCCACGCTATAAATATCAACCAGATACCTTCACTACCCTTGGAGGTCCTGCTTCCTTTGTATATAGGTAAGTAGACTTTATGTGGGATAGTGGTTGTTCTGGATTGAAATTGGTGTAGTGCGAAACTGCGATAATAAGGCTAGGATTGGCTTTTTCGCTGTTGAGGATTGATTTTGGTTTCAAATCATTTTCATTTCTTTAAATTGTTCATTTCTAGCACCTCGGTAAATCATAGAGAGTGTCATTGCTCTTTACTGGTCCCTTAATATGTCGAGTTATCGTTGACTGAAACATATGTACGCTTTCAAAAGACTGTGCCAGCCTGTACTCGAAATCATTCTTATTCTTTCAATTACTAGGAGAGCAGCGATTCACCCAACAATTCGTTGTACCTACATGGCACCATGTAATTAATAATGCATACTTCGTAAGTCCTCCATGTACTACAAAAAAACCTTTATGTACCTTAATAAAATTATTATTATTATTTATTTTTTAACATAATTCTACTAGGGGGGGGGGGGCACTTACGAATTCAATTTGTCGTTTCCTATGGAGAAGTCGGCAAGAAACTCCACTTTAAAAATAGTGGGCTTTTACAATGTTTCCGAATTACAATGTTAAAGGTATGGGAGGACAGTATAGGCCTGTCAACAAGTACTTAACAAAATAGGAAATAAAATGATATATATAGTATCTTTCGTACAAAAAGTCTTCCGTGAAAGAAATTAATTTCCCAAACAAATAACTATACAGAAAAACATTGTTAGACGTTTAATTAGAGTTTTGTACAACAGACACACACATATGAACATTAGTTACTTACTAATTGGATTGATGTTAATTAGACACAGGCGAGCCGCGAACAATATACAGCCTGAATACATGAAAAATAACTTGTTAAGGCTAGTAAATGTATTTTTCGACCAAGATATCATAAAGATATTGTCTCGTCGTCATTGGTCCTTGGATCCGATTTGATTAAAGAGCATATCTTATCTCCATCTCTATCTTCTGTTATTGTCCACCGTTACATGCTTTAATTGCTTGAAACAATAGGTATAGACCAAATGGCATTGATTTCATGAATTTTAACCATTTCATAAAATTATGATTTCTAAGAAATCATAGTAATATATTTGCTTTACGTATAAATTTATTCGAATTACTCCATGCTTTCACGGGAACATACCCAGCAGATATACTCGATCTCTTCATAAAATCTACTATTGTTGTCTTAAACAATTATTCACGAAGCACGGCAACCAGAACGCCATTACAGTTAGCATCATAAACTTGTGCTCTTGTAATCTACATGAGAGCATGATTTAAGATGCCAACTGATAATAAACTGACGGCTCATTATTTATGCAAATTATCTGTCTCACCACCGGTCCCCGCCCTTTTCATTTATTTTAATTAGTTCAATAATATTATTCTTTAATTCTTTAACATTCACTTAAGCGCCCATCGTTACAAGCAAAAAATTGAAGGGGAAAAGTCTTTTATAGTAAACTTTATCTAACATTAACATACAATAAAATAACGATAATAGAATTAAAATTCAATTCAACATGTTTGAAAATGTCCTTTTGTAGTTAATTGGTAGTTTATTAGGGACGAGTCATAGTTGGCAGTTGTTTGCCACCTTTCGCCTGTTAGAGATAACACACACTGTATCGGAGCGACTCGTCCGACTGCGGACGTAAGGACCTGTGGTGACAGCCTGATATTTACATTTCCTATCTTTTGACGCACCTTGTTATGGTAGGGATAGAAAAACCGTCATTCGGTATCGATTGATTTATTTGCATGTAAGGTAGTTCTTCTGAAAGTTCAAAAATAAGCAAGAGCTTTTATAGATAAGATATAATTACATTCAAATCTTATTAAAAACCTATTCATCATTTCAGCCGATAGACGTCCACTGCTGGGCATAGGCCTCCCCCAAGTGTCCTAAAAACCTATTAACTTGCTATCATCCGATAAGCTTATTACGATTTTATAATTAGACTGTAAATTCAATTCAAAGATAACACTACAAAGTTCCCTAGCCGCAACACCTACGTTTCACTCCCACATTTTTTGCAACTTTAATTAAAATAAAAACGTGCATTATTATGCACCCAGTACACGGCGCACGGCAAGGGCGCGGTGTTTTTTCGCGTCTTGTCGCGACTCGGGCCGTCACCGCGGCCCTTAATAGCCGAGCTTGTCACGCGCCCGGGCCCTTATTTACGGGGCCCGATAACCATCGCATGCCCAACCTGCTGCTTAGTCCACCACATCCACAAAAAAGTCCGCAGAGAACTAAATTAAGTTTATGAGGTTATTCTTTTGAAGATTTATTTGGAATAGATGTTAATTGTTGGTGCAATTGGTTCTGCATTGTTGCTTTATTTTATTGGTAGGTTTTGTAAAATATGTCTTGTAATTACTCCAGGCAGGGTTATTTATTTTTATAAAATGTTTCTGCTTATCTTGCAATAAATCTAGGTTTTACCGCCTTCATGTTTTCGGACGCTAATAAAACGGCCGATAATATCTGCTAATAAAATAAGTAAGTGCACAAAGTTTAGGTAATAAATTGATAACGATTTGAACCTAATCTTTCAATTGTACATAAATATTCAGCCGATCTATTCTGCATATAATAACAACTATAATACTATAATACATAATACTAACACCATAAAAATATAAGTGAACTTTTCAATAGTGTCAATCCCTAGCATCAGGTGGAATGCCAGCTCACTTCACTTGATATGCTTGCAAATTGAGATTATTGCAGAATAAACCGGCGGCTTTCTAATAAAACTGTGAAACAAACGATCACTGTAGGGACCTTTTTCGAGGAAGCACCCATTTCATAACAAAACTAAAAAAAAACTTAAGTGCTACATAATTTCATCTACCATATCGCTTAATGCTCTCATAATGGTATGATTGCAAATAAATCAAGTGAGGAATACATGTGTCCGCTTCCCACCGCGCGGGATGGCGCCCTGCATCCCTCGGTGTCGTGACAAGCAGCCATTATGATCTAATGATGTTACTGCATGATGCATCCCGCTGAATAGGATGCTTTAAATACATGTACGAATATGTTACGATTTGGTTTTGTATAGAATTATAATAAAGAAACATGCATTCGTAATACCGTGTGGTCTCTTATGATTGAATTATGAAACCAGGAAAAATCTACCTTTACGCACCCTGCGTACATAAAGACGCGTATTCCCGATAAAGACAATCCGGTACAGATCGGTGCGGGTATAATAGCCTGAATTAAATTATGCGCTCACACATAAAGAAACAGGTAAAATTTTGTAACCGTTTCTTTCCGTAGATCAACTTGCAGCGATCTATACCGGAAACCCGCGGACTCCGCTGCTTTATGCAAGCAGTCTTATCCACACTGTTAATTTACAAGTTATTCTTTGGACCATTACGATAACACGCCTGCCATCAGTTTCCCAATCTCAACTTGAAAATTGGCAATAGCTTTATTTACACCTTGGCCTTCCGTCTACGACCAAAAGGCAGACGCGTATCTTGATAGAATGAAAAATTGGCAATGCCTTTACTAATATTCGCACGATCAGTCGGGCGTGATCTATCTGTAACTGAACGTTTGATCTCTCTTCAGTTATGGGAACTTGGTGATAATGGCGTTATTTGTCAGGGGTGACTAACTAGTAACCTTCGCGCATAACTTGTAGAGATTAATTAAATAAAGCATGGAAGTTTCCCATGCGGATTTAGCTATTTATTGGAGAAATCGATATTTTAATGTTTCACAACAAAATATAGCAGCTTATGCAGAATCTGGACACAAAAACTGACATATTATAAATGGACATATTATGTCAATTTAACGCCAGAACAAAATGTCAAAATATAAACGAAGGTAGCTCTTTTAATTTATGTATAACAATTCAAACAAACCGAAATAAAACAATAATAATAATAATAATAATAGTCTTTTATCAGGCGGAAACAAGGTGCGCGCCTTCAATAGTTGGGTCATGCCGGTTTTGATGTACTCTTTCGGCATACTCAAATGGACTCAGACCGAACTCGAGGCCCTGGATAGGAGGGTCCGGACGCTGTTGACTGCAAATCGAATGCATCACCCACGGTCATCGGTAATGAGGCTGTATATCCCGCGAAAGTGTGGAGGTCGAGGCTTTTTAAACGCTAAGACCCTCCACAATCGCGAGATATGCAGTCTCAGGGAATATTTCCTAGAAACCGACGTGGGGATGCATCGAGATGTAGTCGCGGTGGACAAGGGCCTCACCCCGCTCTCCTTGGCTAAAGAGAACTGGCGCAAGCCAGTAGTGCTTGATACTAATGATCGCATGGAAGTATGGCAGAGTAAGGAGCTTCACGGACGCTTTTACCGGGCCCTACATGGACCCGATGTAGATCTATTAGCGTCCGTAGCCTGGCTGCGTTTCGGTGACCTCTTTGGAGAAACCGAAGGTTTTGTCTGTGCAATTATGGACGAAGTTATGATGACGAACAATTACCGGAGATATATTGTGAAAGACGGCACGGTTGACATCTGTCGGGCATGCCACCGGCCGGGAGAATCAATCAGGCATATTATCTCCGGGTGTTCTCGTCTAGCTAACGGAGAGTACTTGCATAGACACAACCTTGTAGCCAGGATAATCCATCAGCAACTTGCTCTGAAATACAGCCTTGTGGAATCTGAGGTCCCGTACTACAGGTATGTGCCCGACCCAGTTCTCGAAAATGGAAATATCACATTGTACTGGGATCGATCCATCATCACTGACAGGACTATTGTTGCCAATAAGCCTGATATAGTGGTGGTGGATCGATCAGAGCGGCGCGCAATGATTGTTGACATAACCGTCCCGCATGATGAGAACCTTGTGAAAGCCGAGAAAGATAAACAAATCAAGTATCTTGACTTGGCTCGCGAGGTTGTCGACATGTGGGATGTGGACTCAGCAATCATTGTGCCGATAGTCGTGTCAGCCAATGGGTTAATAGCCAAGAGCCTCGACCAACACCTGAGGAGGCTCTCGTTGGGCAGCTGGATCAAGGGCTTGATTCAGAAAGCGGTACTTCTGGACACGGCTCGCATTGTCAGGAGGTTCCTCTCTCTGGAGCCCTGACCGCCGGTAGCTTGGACCCTGTTCCCGATACCGGTGGGCTACTATTTTTTATATTTTTAAATGTTTTTTTTATCTTTTTGTTTATAAAAATATTTAAAAATATAATTTGTAAGTATGTAAATGAAATAAAGGAAATAATAATAATAAACTTTTATTGGCAGACCTTGCAGTCCAAAATGTTAGTATTTACATAAAATTGCTTAATTAACTATTGTTAGTAACACACACAACCACAAACAAAATACAATATAAATAAAAAGAAGAAAAAGAAAACATTATACGCCCGTAAAACTAACTACCGCCGACCTGTGTGTGCAGTCTCACCCACCGGCCAAGCATCGGGCAGTCCCACCGGTCACTCAATGCCCTCAACATACTATGGGAGCTAACGCGTGTTCTGTGACGGAGAGAAGCGCATCGCTTTCGAATGATGGCATAAAAATCATCTACCCTCGCATCGGCAAACATACCCGAAGCGCTACAAAACCGCGGCAGCCCCACAAGCACTCTGAAGGCATTGTTGTATTGTACACGCAGAGCGCTGTATGCCTTCTGCGTATACTTGACCCAGAGGCTGCAGGTGTAGAAAGTCTGACAGTAGGCTCGAAATAGCGTCATTTTAACCTCAAAAGTACACCGTGCAAACCTTCGGGCCAGCATATTACTTCGAACAGACAGCGCCCTGCGCTCTCTCTCTATGTCTAGGTCATCACATAGGTCCTCGGTGACCCAATGCCCCAGGTATTTAAATTTTGAGACTCGCTTCAAGGGCATACTTGCTAATGAGATGCACGGCACATTCAAGGCTCTTCTGGCGCCAACTTTAAAAACAAGAAACTCACTCTTAGCGACATTATACCTAAGCCCTTGAGCCACCGCGTAGTCCTCACAGACCTTCAACAAACGTCTTAAAGCACTGATCGATGGGCTCAGCAAGACCATATCATCCGCATAGCTGATGTTGTTCATAGCAACACCATCAACATGACAGCCGATGCCAGTGTTGCTGAGCTCAACAATCAGCTGGTTTATGTACAAATTGAAAAGGCGCGGGGATGTGATTCCCCCCTGCCTCACCCCACATTCCAATTTATATTCTTCGGACAGAGTACCTGCCCACCTAACGTTGTTTATTTGGTTTTCATACCAAAATTTTAACAAAGAGGTAACCCCAGTTTCTACTTCCTTCTCATTTCTAAGCTTCGCCCACAGAAGGTCATAAGACACAAGGTCGAAAGCCTTGGACAAGTCTAAGAAGCACGCATTAACAGGTGTTTTCCTATCCGTATAGTACCGGACTGTCCGCTTAAGACACATGATAGCACTTTCTGTCGATAGCCCAGGCCTAAAACCACTAACTAAACACAATACTCGTTGTTTATTTAAACGTCATAGGCGCCTTGAACTAGTATCCGATGTTCGAGGGGTGGTTGACAAATTGCGTTACAATTGAAGTGGACGTTTGCACCCACACCCTCTATGCGTTCCTGCTACCCTAATATTAATATGGTTCAATACGACGTTTGAGGTTGTTGTTTTTAGATGTTTGTTTCGTTTTTCTTATCCTAGTAAGACCAACTTGAACCGGTTTGGAGTTTTTTTAACATATTTGACGACACGGTTGGCGCTGTGGCCGAGCGATCTGCTGCGCTGCGTGTCGCGGGTTCGATTCCCGCACGGAATAAATATTTGTATTGCCTACAGGTAGTTGTTCCGGGTCAGTTTGTGTATGTGAGTTTAAATGTTTGTAAAAGCACCCACGATAGAGGAGTAATTCCTAGTGTGGGGCAACGTATAACTTTGTCGTCTATTCCAACTTCAAAACAATAAAATATCTGAACATAAGAAAGATTTTCTTATAGGAAAAACTATATTAAATATAAGTAGGTAACTATTTGACAGTTTTTTTTCGCCTACTAAATTGTTCATTTGGCATCCCCACTGAATAAAACTTAAATACAAATTCATGTTTATGGTGTGAACAAGGATACTCAGAGGATGTTCCATTGTCATATTGTGTTGTGATTAGTTCACGTACAGTGCGGCATGGGGCGCTGGAGTGCTCTTGATACGAGACTCATCCCTGGACAAAGGGATAATGGGATGTTTGTTGAGTGCTTATTGTCCTGGGTACTACCTACTTGAAAAGGTGTACGTACAGGACATTTAAAAAAAATCGTAAGTGTTGAATGGGCGAAAGTAAGCAACGCGGAACTAAGGACCAAAATGACCTGTTTGGTTTTTTATTCTGTTATGTAAAGTTGACAGATCTGTTGTTAGAAAAGATATGAGGACTAGTTTTACTAACACATCCAATGTATTTCAGATACTTAGGCTAAAAGCCTTTGCGTAACGTTTTCCCTTGAACTTTCCCAAAACGACATACGTACGAGTACGTTAAATTCATTCACCGCCATTCATCATTTTACAAAAAAATCAAATTAACCTCTTCCACAACACAACATCTCCAACGAACAGAACAACCAAATCAGCACTCACATTAGTACCACATGTCGTTTCTCATTCACACAATGGCCGCCCCATAGGCTACACCGTAGGAATCAGTGCAGCTCTCTCGCCAATCCATCTCTTGTGCCAATTAGCAACCCCATGCATGGTGCATGCTCTTTGTATGGGGACTCGACACGTGGGTGCTTTTTTTGTTCTGTTGTGTAGTTACAATGGAGTATCGGATGTAGTTTTAATTTGCGGTTGTTTTGTGGTTCTTTAGGCAAATGAGACGGATGTTTTAATAGGCAATATTATCATCATCACCATTCTCTTGCCCTTATCCCAAGTTATTTGGGATCGGCTCAAAGGTCTTCTTCCAAGTTTCGTATTAGTCGTCTTCAATAGGTAGAGATTAACCACTATAAAACTGCACGCCCCTCCACTAAATTTTCTATACAAACATTTGAAATGTGTATGCAACAAGCAGTGCTGGGGCGTTCGTTTTTAAAATGGTTTATCTATAATATTATGGAGGCCTGTGTCCCAGCAGTGGGAACATTGTAGGCTGACTATGCATATATCGTCGGTGATAGAAGCTGCAAAATGCTGTTAGTAGAGCAATCAGGGTTGAGGAAGACGACTGTAAGGACCAAGAACAGTAGCTTTTTACAAATAAACTAAAGGAATGTGCTACAATGCTAATGTCCATTGTCCACTAACACCATTGCCTGAGATTGCTAACGGAGCTGTTAGGTTCTTTTTCATTGACTCACACTGCATACAGATAGCTCTCAATCAACAAAAGGTAATAAATCTGTAGTCACCTCCAAGTATTCGGTAATTAATTAGTCTGCTTGGCCGGTTTAGACACTTTACACTTTAGACCTGGGTTAGACAATCTGACAGGTGATGATAGTTCCTTGCAACCATCATGTCTTCTTGAGTCTAATATGTCGGCGTCTTGCCAAGTCTGCACTTCTGCTGATGTTTAGATTTACGATCAAACAGGACGGTGGGGAGCCAATTGTTATAGGCAGACTAGCTCTCTGATTCATAGCCGAGGTACTCAGGGCAATATATTCAGTCACGGGAAGAAATGTCACTCGACGTGCTTGCAAGTGTTTTTGTCGACCGTAAATTGAAGACAAGTAATGTGCCATTCTATTTAATAAATCTAGAAACCTTTGTACCTACATACAAACATACATAATATACAGAAGTCTAAATCAACATGCGACGACATTATTTAAAACGGTTGAATACACATTAAAACAATATAACAGAAGTACTCTCACTTGATTTACACAATTATTGTACATATAAATTAAAACTAACGAACTTTTTACGACTGGACGTGTTCTTACGTTTACGACGGTATTCGGAACTCTCGGCTATTTTCGTTTTTCAACGCCATCTTGCGGACGTGTTTATGACTAACATATAGGTACTTGTGTTTATGTCTTAATGTTGATAAGTGACCGTGTTATTTTAATTGTCAGCTTGTTTGTTCAGGGTATGGCGGTGTTAATGTGCCCATAACGTGTTTTCCAAAAACAAGTTGCTGCTCGGATTTACCCTGAATCTCGATTCGCGCAATATCTCAAGCGATATCTCTAAACGATTGCCTTTCGCATTCGGGACCGCGGGTTCAATTCCTTCATTAAACTCCTATGAGTCCCTAAATCTGATTAATGTCCATTATACTTTGGCATCTAAAATCACATGAAGCACTGAAACTTGTTCAAAAATAAAGATCCCCTAAATATCTCATTTTTCTTTTTCATAATCCTGATTTATAACAAATCTTTTTCCTTTTTTACAGGTTTTGAAATACTGCGAGCACCTGCACGGCAAATGGTACTTCAGCGAGATCCGCGCGATCTTTTCGCGCCGGTACCTGCTGCAGAATGTCGCCATCGAGATGTTCCTCGCCAGCAGGAGTGAGTACACCATACTCTATATAAATAGTAGTCTGCACATTTAAGAAACATACAACAAGCCAGGCAGCGAGCTTCAATACTGTCTCCAATGGAGAAAGACAACGGCGCGGGAAAGATTCCACATATTTAATCCATTGGAAACACCTTCGGCCTCATTACAAAACAAGGTTTATCTTTAGACTCATGTTTACATACTTTTAATCCATCTAGCCATTTTTTTATTTCGAACTAAAGTTCGAAATAAAAAAATGGCTTTTTACAGTCGACGGAATTTATTCCGTCGACTGTAAAGTTCTTAATACAAAAACAGAATGTAAAACCGAGTCTAAGTTGTCAATTTTGTATTAAGAACTTTACGCTAGTCGCAATAAAGTTCAAAATAATATAACTGGCTCGAAGGTTTGCGCTCGGGTTAAAAAGTTGACTAGAATATTTCAAAGCATCTGTTGGATGCTCGCTGTATGTTTGTTCGGTGTGAAACCTAATTTGGTTTACCTTTTGAAAATATCATTTGTTTTCTATTGCTGTCTAAATTTTAAAAGCATGCAATGTCTTTTCTTTTTATTAAGTAACCATTCGACCTTTTAAAAAAATCGGGAGTATTCGAGAGTTCCCATCCCAGACTCACTTATCTGTGCAATGTTATACACGGAGCGACTGCTATCTGACCCGACCTCCAACTAAAAAATAAATACTTAGCATGTTTGCACGCGAGTGTAATTGCACGCGGCAGCATCCCCCCACTGCACGCAAATAAAGTAACCTGCGAAGATCTGGTTTCCTGGTCCTTTAGCCGCGTATAAACTCCCTAAACCTAAAATGAACAGTTAGGAAATTGGCAGACCAATAAAAATGCTTTAAAATAAGCATAGCTCCTGTTACTATTCTATCGGCAATACTCACACAGCAGCATCTAAGGACCAACTCCACAACCGCTTCTAAAATATCATCATTGTTATCATAATCACTATTGACCGCCTATTGCAGTCCAAGGCTGGGCATAGACCGACCACTCACGCAGGGTCCGCGGAGGAACCTATTGTTACAACAGGTCAATCGGATTGGTGATCGCAGACCCACCCTACACCGGTGACGCAGCTGCCCGTCTCCGGTGACTTGCCACAAGTACGATTACACGTAAAATATAAGGTGTCCTCCATGTTTCAGCTTCCATATTCTTCGCGTTCCCCGATCAGGCCACCGTGAAGAAGGTCATCAAGGCACTGCCGAGGGTTGGAGTCGGCATCAAATATGGCATACCGCAGTCCAGGTTAGTGATATCATTTAGTTTTTCGGTGTTTTTAACTAATGGTTTTCGATACCGATTTTTAACTGTATTTTACCGCGAGAGATCATAAATAAACCTTTAAATATAAAATGTTCGATACCGTAATGACATTATTTTTAAATTATCGTGTAGTACGCAAAATATTCGCTCAGACGTCGAAAATCCTTTCAACGTGGACAATGAACGGGTGCGCTGCCATCTAGTGAACGCGTACGGTATTAAAAGGTTTTGATGTGACCTTTGTTGGTGGAGAAAAACTTGTTTTGTTGTTTTCTATCTGTAGTATAGATGGCGCTACTTATACCATGTTGTAGAAAAATATCGACATCAGATCCCTCCTTTTTGGACATAGTATTAATTAATTCATTATATTCTCAATATTCTTATCCGTCGTGCCGTCGTCAATAATATTCCTTGTGCTAAATTGTCATCCTTCAGAAATCTGTTATTTTAATTTTAATGATGTCATTACTACAATTTAAGAGCCTTGGCTTTCTTACTACATTCAATCGATTAGATCCAAGATAAGGAACACAATGGCGCCGATTCCTTTGTTCACAAAATCGACTAAATTTAAATTCAGTGCATATTTTTCTTTCTATTTCATTAAGAAAAGAACAGAAGATAAATATTAGTTTAGTCCTGTCAAATTAGTCAGCGCCTGACGTAAATTGACGTATTTTTAGTAGCCATGTTTTTAATCACTTCTAAACTGTCTATTTACGTCAGGCGCTGACTAATTTCACAGGACTAAACTAATATTTATCTTCTGTCCTTTTCTTAAGGGGCTACACATTGTCAACACTTGAAATATAGCTGTTTAGCTAAATCGTGCATTTGTAACAAAACGGCCGTTTATGTTTTGAATGCACGATTTAGCTAAACAGCTATATTTCAAGTGTTGATAAGGTGTTATACAATTACGTTATTGCCTTTTCCACAGTAATAATAGAACATATTTTGTATTTTTGATTCTATTTACGAGTTATGACATTTTTTCGATTGGCGGCGCTAGTGGACTGTAAGAGGCCTCTTAATGAAATAGAAAGAAAAAGATGCACTGAACCTAAATTTAGTTTAGTTTGTGAACAAGGGAATCGGCGCCAATATCTAGTATTAGTAGGAGAAGATGTAGGTAAGTACCTACTAGGAACTATATTTTCTAAGTCTAGTACTTATTAGAATCATTTTTATGATCTATTGTTTAACATTCATGAATATCCAAGTGCTAAGGTGTAGTACTATATTTATCTTTCCATCTACAACATATACAGATGAATGATACTTGTATCTATGCACTTGAACGTTGACCGCATTTCTGTAGTGCATATCTTATCATATCCAGGTCAACAGTTATTGAAATGAAACATTGTAAACAAGTCACTCCTTTATTCACACTTCATCACAGCATTTATCTTCATTTATATTATGTAAGTCCTCCCTTTTGTTATATTAAAATACAATCACTCACCCTGTATACAGCTCTTGCTCTTAAATATTATTAGGTACACCTAGATCTTCTATGAGGAATAAATAGTAATGCTTATTGCAGTATAACAAACCTATAAAAATGTTCTCTACCTACACGGTATAAAAATAGTAGTTACTTTATTAATCACTTCAGTGCCTCGATTGTTACACCAATATTTGTACTTAAAACTAGGCAAAACTTTAAATACCTATGTCGTCACCTTGTATTAAAATTATTTATCACTAGTGGAATGTAACATCATCAAAACGTCAAAAATCGTCCTAATTAATACTGATCACAAAACTTCACAAACAATATAAAATAATATTAAAAATAGTTAACTATACAAATTCATTGGTAACTTATTCTTTAAAACTAAAAGTACTAGGCTAGCATAAGACGGTGAAGTTCACTCGTGGTGGTCTGAAGTCTTCTTGCATTCATCTTGCGTCCATTTCTTTTCTAAGGATATTGTAGCCCCAGCGCTGTGTCGCCTTTGTACTGGTTTTCCTTCTATCGTACACGGCTTCTCCGTGGTGAATCCAACTTCTGGGTCAATTTCTTTCTTCTCATCATCAAATTGCCTCATAATTTCCGTCAAAGTTTTTCCTTTAGTTTCTGGAAGGAAAAAGTAACAATACGCAGCTCCCAGGAGTGCACAGAATCCGAAGAGATACAATGTCCCGTTGCTCGTTAACATTTTTTCTAATTGAGGGTAAGTCTTAATATTAAAGAAGATGAGGACGTATGCACAGCACGACGTAGCGCCAGACATGACTCCTCGTATGTCATGGGGGTACAGTTCCCCGGACATGATCCACGGTAGCTGTAGGAACCCGACCATACTGAATGACACGTGCAGTAACACGCACGCAAGTTTTACTAAAGGAGGTCCGTTTACACTGTCGCAGACCGCCGCACCAAGCATAGCAACGCCCAGCAACAGGCCTGAGGTGGCCGCCAGGGTTTTCCTTCTAAAGCTATTGATCAGACATGCTCCCACAGCGCCCATGAACACTCTCACTCCACCAACAATGATAGAAGCCGTGAACTCATTGACACTGGTCCCGACAGACTTGAAGAAGTCTACTGCGTAGTACAAAATGACGTAGATACCAGACATCTCTTGGAATATAAAGAAGATGATGAGTAAAAGGAACGGTTTGACGACACTCCTCCTCTTCAAAAGGTTGAGTTTCTGCTTAAATGTCATGGTTTCTCCTACTTTCCTATCTTTGGTAAACTCCATGAGCTCTTGTTGTGCTGTGCTGTTGTTCTGTCGGAGCCAGAACATTGCGTTGTAGGCTTCCTTCATCTGCCCTTTGGATGCTAGCCAGAGGGGTGACTCTGGGACGAAGTACATTAGGAACGGTGTTAGAAGGGACACTCCTGCACAGATGGCCGCGACTTTTCTCCAGTGGATGAAGGCTCCCAGGGAGTAGACGATGAAGATGCCGGTGGACACCAGGCCGGGTCCGAGAGCGCTGAGTACTCCTCGTTTCTCTGGTGTCGTGATCTCTGCCACGTAGATATAGGAGACCGTTGACATGCCTGCAATGTGAACAGTTAATCTCATTATTAACGCTGTTAAAGCGTGAAAAGTTGCCACGGTTCGTTTGTCTAGGATTCAATTAGTGAGTCATCCAATTTTCACCGCTCGTTGACTTTCGTCATTGCAGTTTTAGATAAGCTGACTTCTCCTATTTATTTATGTCAGCATTTATTCCAATGAATTTTCATGACGCCACAATCTATGACCAATCTAAATATGACATGCTTTCACCACTGAAATTCAATTGAAGATCTTCACTTTCCTATTTTTACTTAGGAATTAGAAATCATTTTCATATTACAAAAAGTACGTTACTCAAACATAACATATCGACTGCTGTTGGAGTTCCAACTCACCTATGGTAAACCCAGTGATGAACCTTCCAATACATAGGAAGATGTAGGTCTCAGAGAAGGCGATGACGAGCCACCCGACCAGGTTGGGCAGCACAATGGACTGCAGCAGTAGTCTTCTGCCCACAGCATCCACCATCATGCCACCTAACAGGGCCCCGACGGGGTTTGATATCACACCCAAACTCGCTGCAAAGGAGAAGTAATAGCGGTTAGATACAGATGCTAATTATATCAAATGCTGATTTTATAACCTTCTGTTATCGTTTCGAGATAAACAATATGTGGTAGATTATGAGATTTTACTAGAATTTTCAGTGTTACTGTTTCCAGACTTCCTTATCTTCAACTTTTTAGTTGTTTTTTGTATATCAATAGCCAAGATATCTTTAGCTGTTCTACACTACGCTTTACTACCAAACTTATCTACATCTTGCATCCCACCCTCATGTTAAGCCTAACCCTATCAGGATCAGTTCCATGAACACATCATAACCATAACTTCCCATACCCTCACGTGCGTGCTCCGCCATAAGGCGCTTAGCTTACGACCCTACCTCCTCGTGTTACTTATCTCATAGTACAAATGATGTGTTTGAGTACGCTATCTCGTTTGCACACGTCGGCAGTTCGCGTCAATATTTAATTTTCTCTATGTCAACAAAATGTTTTGATTGTATTGATAATATCTGTCTACTGTGTTTGGTATGTTTTAGGAATGAAAGACCAGAATTAATTTGAAGTTCGTCCTTTGTTCCGAGACCTGGTTATTATCAAAAACATTGATATTTCAAACTCGTCTTGACGTAGTTTCGGACACCGCCTGTACCTAGCTTCCGATTTACTTTCATAACAACGTGCCTGTGCGTCGAACATTATTTTGAGCGTCCTCATTGCCCTGGCTCACGTGTCGCCCTGGCATCGGCCGCCGCTCCCGAAATAAAACGTAAACATTGTTTTAGCAGTGCCCATTCAGTTTGGCCGGTAACGTCACTTTCGATCTCTTTGTTTACGTTTTTATTTATATTCAGAAAGGTACTACTAGTCCCAGCCCAACTAAGGTACTTTGATATGATATGATAACCATTAAATACAACATTAGCATAGTTTTAGGTGCATAATGTGATAGGTGCGCGAAGATGAACATTTCGCCTCAATTACATTAAAATTTAGGAAGCGCTTTTTTTAGACAATGACAACGTTTGCATTGTCTTTATATATCACGTGACAATGTAAGACAAAGTTGACATATAGCTGCTAAATATTAACAAATATCCACAAATCATTATGGACATAGTTTGTGTAATTAATCAAACTCATTGTAACTACAATAGTATTCAGACGATCACGCTTACTGCACTCTATAAATAAAAGACATTTGTTCAGAAAACAAACACTATTTACATAATGAGGAATACTGTTAGATAAATAATGCCTAGACAAAGCCATAAGCATGATGAGGGGCTTAACTTTTCTGTAAGAAGAAATTTTCGCAATTTTACAGTTTTGGTTTTTAATCGGCATTTTATGCATTTTAATATGCAAAATTTTACTTACCGATCCATGAACTCTGCTCATACGAAATCGTGGGGTGTTCATGTGTGTACTGGGGCAGCAGGACCGCTGAGAAGCCTTGGCAGAACCCCACCGATATGTTGATGGACTGTGCGGCCAGTGCCGCCAGCACCTGGAATAAATGAACTCCTGGTAAAGTAAAAGTCAACAAAAACCTTTGTAAAACTACGGGTTATTCTTAGGGTTTGAATTTCATAATACTTCAAGACCGAGTATACGTAGGAAAATATTATCGATATTAATCATAACATCGCGTCATGAGAGTTTAATCACTCGTCTATTAATAATCTACAACAATATAAGTTAGTACATCCATTAAACTATTAAGAATGGTTGAGAATGATCATTTTCAGCTTTATATAAACATACACATAGATAGGTTTATGTAACAACTACAGCTTGTGGCCCCAGCTGTACAATGTGTTCCCAAGGATAACATGGATTTAATAGTGTGTGTGTCAATTGTAATTAACGGAATGGTAAAATTAACTCAACCCAACATGCAAGTCAGTATCACCTGCGTTGCAGCTAGGTACGCTGTTCTTAACTCAGCTGGCGAACTTGTCACAATAATACACCGTCATAATAACTTCATTACATACTTCTGTAGTAATATCAAATTATCACAGAAGCTATCGTTAACGTCCGCTGGTCTCGCAAATAGCAGTCCTCACATGTTTCTATACAATTTCCACATTAACGACTAAAATAAACATACCTTCTAGTCACATACTACGTTTACATAAAATTACTGAAGTCTTAGATAATTATCCTTTGACTCAACGACATTATTCAGTCGATAATGACACAAATGCTATTAACTAGGAAGTGACAGAATTCGGTACAGAGGCCATCCTGTTTGTGGCGATAGACAAGCAATCAAATAATTAGAGCGTTAAGACTACTGCCTGTCCCAATACTGGTCTTGGGGCATGAGGAAACAAACTATCTTTTGTAACTGTTCGTGAAGCTGAAAACTCGATAATATTCACGAAATTTAAAATAGTAATATTGTGGAAGAAAACTGGTCAAGCAGGCTGTTTCATGAAAAGTGCCACAAGTGAAGATAACTTTATTTTCGACTGTAATTAATGAGTGAAAGAAAATTGTAAATATGATAAAACGTTTAAAAAATTACGAATCGAAGAAAAATAAACATTAACATTATCCCAAACGACAGCGACAAAACATCAACAGTGACTAGGTAATAGTCAACACCGATGTTTATCTTAAAACGTGCACTGAAAGGAAAATTATAGTCTACCGCTGTGGCCACGTGCTCCACTAGGCAGTACATACATTCTTATGTCTCCCTGGTAGATGAACACTCATTACACTAATGAATAGTCGATTGTCTACCAATCTTGAGGTAATAAGTCTATTTGTACTTTTTGTCGTAATGTTTCTATTGTCTGCCCTAGATAGACGTCTTTTATAACAAAATGTAATGATCATTTTCATAACACCATATTTTCTGCTCTCTGTATTGTTGTGATCTATGTATAAAAGTTGCAAGACTGTAAAATCTGGGTAAGTATACAAAAAGTCTACGCAATTAATTAGAAAATAATATGAAAAAACGTGGCTTGGTTCGAAGGTTCGAACCGACACGCCTAGGTTACGAGTTGTAGGTCGCGGGTTCGAACCCAGGCAGGCGCTTTACTTTGCGTAAATAATTTCATCACCACTGCTCTCAAACGGTATAAGAGAACATCTTGAAGAGGCCGGCGCGTCTTTGAACCAAAAAATCGAAGACATGTGACATCCACTAACCCGCATTGGGCCGGCGTGGTAGAACCCACTCACACAGATATTTCTCGAATTTCATGAACGCTTACAATTTGATACCATTAACTGTAAATAATGTCTTAATCATTTCACGAAACACATATTACTTTGTTTTGTTTTTTCGTGTGCATGGTTGTGATTTTTTCCTGTAATGTCAAAGCACATTAAAATCAGTTTACATTCGGATAAGTGGTCTATAAATGGCAGTCAACTACCGGAACAATATAACTGGCGAACGATTCTTATGATTGTGGTAACAACCATTACTGTCGTGAGTGGACGGACCCTAATTACCGTAAATAACTAAATACTCGCTGAAAACAATTGGTAAAATAACTAAATCAAGAAACTTGGTCCTTCGATGCGAATACGAAAACTAAAAGACAAGCAAGATGCGTTGAAATTTATTAGTTTTTACGGTAGGTAGGAGTAACCCACAGCTTTGTACCGAATAAAAAAAATCATTATAATGTTTAGTTCGTAGAAAAAAGAACAACAGCTATTTTTTTCTATCTGTAATAATAATAAAGGTGAAGAGTTTGTTTGGTTTTGTTTGTTTGTTTGAACGCGTTAAAGCGTCTGGAACTACCGGTCGGATTTGAAAAATTATTTTTGCATTTGATAGCCTTGGGGAAGGAAGGCTATTTAACATCACGCTATGCCGAAGCAAGAAGAAAAAAGTCATAAAGAAAGCTAAGCGAAAACGATGTGATAGCGCGGGCGATGCGATGCGACGGAGTGGGTCGGGGCTGGTGATGCGATGCGACGGAGTGGGTCGGGGCTGGTGATGCGATGCGACGGAGTGGGTCGGGGAAACAAGAAATTTCACGCGGACGAAGTCGCGTGCAGAAGCTGATATAGGTATAAGATTACCTAACACATTATTAAAGCGTACTTAAACTAAGGCCCGCATCGAATTGCTATTTCATTTACACAATGCATAACAGCTGTATTTATTGATATGAAAAACTAAATAAATAGATGACAACGCACAAATATCGTGACATGTTGACGCTAACTTAAGTTAAATCGCTCAATGAATGACGTATCTACTACTACTGCTGAAAACTTATTCGTTAAATGATTGATCACACATTTTCACAAGTTTTCCGTAGTTTCGAGCCTAACGTTAAAACTGTCTTCTATGCACGGGTTTTACACGCGTGCTGAAACATTGGAAATGAGTCTTATGAAATAAGACTATTTTCAGAAGTAGAAAAGAAACAACATTTCAGTATTTATTGAGATACAAATCGATATAAAGTGAACCATGCGACTTAATAAAGTATGGAAAAGCTACATCATTTTTGTAAAACGAAGACCTTATAACCGATCTAAAAGAATACTGACAAGCTTCAAATTGCTACCCTTATTTTATTTACTTTGACAATGTTCATACAATAAATTGTCTAAGGACCAACTTTTCATTCTATCAAAAAATACTCACGGTGAGGGAAACTCCGATGGAATCGAAATACTTGTCTGTATCAGTGTACATCCCCACTGGCTATTGTACCTAATGCCTTGTATGTACTGGCCTCTGCGGGCGATCTGCGGTTCATTTATATTATATTTATAGCCCACCATAACGAAATAAAGATATCATGGAAGAGCCATCATTACATAATAAAAATAAATCTCTCAATTCTTTGTTCATCTTAATTCAGTGATTCACATGAATTTTATTAGACACATGCATGTAATAGGTATGTTTAAATAAACTTTATATCGAAAGAAACCGATCTAGAATAAAAGAATCCAAATATTGTGCAACAGTGGTTACTTAGTTAACCAGTTAGTGATTAGGAGTTATCTGAATGTTAAAAGCAGGTTGCAAAGTTTGGCCAGTGCATTAATTAATCCTGTAACAAATGACACTTCCAGTTACTTTAACTCGACAATAGCCGGAGTGAACGTAAGGCCATGTATATTTTTCACCTACCGATTATCGGGCGACATTTTCTATATGTGACATTATACACAGCTTCTCGTGAATTCTAAAAATTGTCTTAAACTTTGATCTCATTTTAATACTGCAGGTTGTACTAATAATGCTAAGTGACATTCAAACATGAATAACCAGGTGCTCCTTTCTATTAACGTTACATATTTCTAGCACAGCAAATTGATGATTGTAACAAAAAGTAAATATAAACTATCTTGCACTTCTATGTAAATATGTTTCTTTTGAAAAAGTGTCTAAATATTTTCATTTTTTTGGTAAAAGTACTTACCTATTTAATTTGATTAGGTACCAAAATAATTATTGAATGATTATGTAATCAATCAATCTATAATTCTGCAATAACTTTACCAGGCTCGCATAATATCGGAAGGATGTGGACAAAGACACCGTGCTAGACTAGTAACCCGCATGTAGGCAACCTTGACCATGCCGATACTGTGTTGCCTTCACTCCGACTACTCCGAGCTCTAGTTATACTTCTTGGAAGCTTATGTGCGCCTGGTACTTGTGAACTAATTGCCAGCTTTTATTTATCTAAAAGCTTTTTCATATTGCTGTAGTGAAAACAAAAATGTTCATTAAGTTTCCTCTTGCATGTTTTTCAGTAAGTTTTAATAACAATGTAGGTAAGCAAAATGTTTAACTGAAATGTTTACAAAAGAAATCAAAGTCCTATCACTATGCTATTAGCAATGCCATTCGTTCATAGTTTTTAATAAAACCACGTTAATTTTATCATTAACTTTTAGCAGCGATTTTATGTGTTCACATAGCGGTTTCAGCCTATAACGTAGTTAAGGAGGATTTTCAGTGGCAGTGAACCCAAAATAACCTATTATTATTCGTACCCACGTTCTCAAATGATTTGGCATGTGGACAGGTCAGCGACTCATGTTTTAATATTATTATTTGTTCATACAGGGTCGCTTGTCGCAAAAAGTCTCTTGGATACACGGAAGATTCAATAAGCTTTTTTGTTGATGGTATGCTAAATAGTAAATAGGAAACACATAAGTATTATTATGTGTCTGCATTATTCAGAAGGTGTTGTTTAAAATATATGCAAACTAGTAAAAAATAATATATTCATTGAGCATGAGACCTGTTTCTCCTATGCTTATATAATTAATAGAAAATTATAACTAGCTATTTACCTTACAATTGAACCATAAACATTACCTTTTCTTTTCCTAAGAAAATAATGTTATTTATGTACGTAATGCATTTATATATGTCCACGTGCGTAAATAATTTATGAATAGTCAGAACATATTGTTTTAATCAATTTAATATTTCCGAAGGCTTTAATATCCAATCCATTTATTCATATGTACTAATGTAGACGAAATTTCATGACATTAGAAAACATATGTTAATATTGTCTATTGAAATATGTAAAACTTTGTTTCGTTAATTTTCTAAAATAATCTAACTGTTAATATAATAAAAAATTCGCATAATGGTACTAGGCATTCATTTTCTGCAATCGGTCGATAATACATTTTTATACATATTATAATGGCCGGAATGGCCGCAGTAAATAAACAGACCATATCTGTGAATAATGGATAAGTTAAATATCAATAAAAACATGCTGGTTATCGGTAAATCACCTCTCGCACTTTGTCAAATACCTAACGATATTTAAACAGAACGGTAGGTAGGTTGAGTTTCTGATGCGATTAAATCGAAATCAGTTTAAAGTTTTTTATATCAGAGTAAGCCATCTCTGAACAAAGATCGATGGTCAGACTTCTGTCAAAATTATGATTTATGATCGTAACGAAAGTCGAAATAAACACGTGTGGGGTCGGGGAAACGAACTTCAAAATAAAAATCCAAGATGGCGACTGCTGAAATTTTCGCAGCTGCCATCTTGGATTTTCATTTTGACCTCACTATTGGCTAGAGAACCCTCGAAAACTATGAAAACTACATCTCTCTCTGTGTCTCTTTCTATTATATATAATACTAGCTGCGCCCCGCGGTTTCACCCGCGTAACTTTCGATCCCGTGGGAATATCGGGATAAAAAGTATCCTATGTGTTAATCCTGGTTATAAACTATATGTGTGCCAAATTTCATCCAAATATGTTCAGTAGTTTCGGAGTGAAAGAGTAACCAACATCCATCCATCCATTCATCCATTAACTCCACCACAAGCTCCGTTAAAGAAATTCGTTCCAAAAATATTCCAAAGAATAAGTTTATAAATATTTCTTAGTGTTTTATATATCCTACTACTACCTATCTCAAATTAAACATAAGGAATTGAGTCAAAGAAGGATTTTTGTCTTTTAATTACAGTAAATTAAATACATGTTCTTAATGAAGCGTTAAAAAACGGGAGATCACCCATTTCAAATAATTTAAAATATTCAAAAACCCTCAGAAAAACGGTTCAAGAAATTAATAAAACAAATAGGTAGACATTTATGTGGTGATGATGTCTGTGAACAATAATTCAATTAGTTCATAAAAAACAAACATAATCATAATTTGCCTAGAATTTTACCAACTATGTAAACAAACATTCATATAATTATGGAAAATAGTGCACCATCTGACATAACAAAAAAATATTTTGTGTAAACAATACTTACACAAGTTTCGTACAGACGCCAGCAGGTCAAGCTACCCGAAACTGTCTAATTTTCCCAATCAACCTTGAACCTTAAATGCTTTAGCAATAAAGTTGAAAAACTATTAAAGAAATTTGACAGATTGTAGTAGCTTGATGTGCTGGCGTCTGTACCTACCTTTTTAATTTTTTTTACCGATGAAACAAGTAGGAGGTTCTCAAGTCGATGCGTATATTTTTTTTTTAATGTATGACCACGCTTAACTTTTTTTAAATAACCTATTCAACCCGATATTTCTCGTAAGTTCTGGCTATGAAATTATTATCAACACACAGTTTCTTATGTGGTATAAAATGTCGCTGTTTCTCCTTCCGCTTCCGTTCCGTCAATTAAATAATAAAGACAAATTTAAATCACCTTGATTATCGCTTACTTATATACTTTCATTGACGTTTTGTTTACTACACACGTACTACGTAAACGTATATTTATATCGGTATTATGTCCATCTACTCGCTACTAGGAAGTAGACCAAAATATAGTTTTTCCGATACCATTTTAATAACAGGAAGTAAACAGTTTTCTAGTAAAAAATAATGTTCGATTCATATTAGTAGTTCTACTCTGCTATAAACGGAAGTCTCGCTGCATCTCTCGAAATTATTATACCGTTCAATACTAATTTTGACAGATGCAGCTACGTATCTTTAAAAAAAGCCATTCACACACCTCATTGTTGCATTAGGCAGCCCATTTACCATCTATGATGACGTCACTCATAGTTAAATAGGTGCATAATTAGCGTGTAATTCGGCGCGCCCGCCGGCGCACCATTGTCGGCGGTCATTCGGTTACGAATCGTGTTATTGAACTTGAACGGACAGCCTCAAACCTCGGCGATTCGACCGCCTCACGGGCACTCTCTTGTAAACCATATTGTTAGTATCTGCAATTATGATGTATGCTAACCAGATGTGCAACATCGTGATACTTTTTAGGTTATGATAATTTCGTGTTTGAATATAGGGACTCTTTTTATGTGAGTGAGTAGGTGACTATGCTAAAATCGATTACATTCAAATGGGAACTATATTTTCTATCACCAAAATTTATATTTGTCATCAAGTTGTATCACCTAATAAATAGATCTATTGCCACGAAATATTTTCGTTCTCAGATAAACAAAAATTGTTCCCAGGTATGAATTATCAAATTAATGTTAATATATGTGTAAAATAAGAGATCGTTAGTCAATAAAATTATATTGCATTACATGAATATAAACTTCGTTCTTATAATAACAGTTTTGTTACTTAAATAATAGCTCTGTGCTCAGAATGGTAGATCTGTCACCAAATAAATCGATTTTGTAAAAGGAAACCGTTAGGTTAGGTTAGGTTAGAGTATGACAAACAACGCACGAGCCGAGCGAGCGAAGCGAGCGTGCCGCGGCAGCGGCCGGCGATGTGCCAGAAGCGAATCGCTTTTGTAAAAGGAAACAGTTAAGTTAGGTTAGGTCACATTAATGATTTATTGGTGATCTCTTTAAATTAGTTTGCTTAAATACTTATTAGGACACACCTATTATAATACATACAAAAACATTTATTTGGTACTAGACCTTATATCTCAGGATTTTAGGTGATTTATTGTGGAACTGATTTTGCATTGTTTGGTGACTACATTTTGGTGACAGATCTACTATTTTGAGGACAAACCCTATTATTTAAGAAACACAAAACTAATTAAATTGGTGATAGCTTAAATGATACCCCATTCAAATTAGTATGGTAATCAGCACTTTTTGATCGTCAAAGCTACAAAAGATAGCCCCTAAAACGCCCGGCACTTCTACACTTACTAGTGTTTTAGCTGGGAACAATAAGTGGCGCAACAAACCCCCCAGCAACTCATCTTTGTCTGTTTACCAGTACTCAGATTCTAATTTAATTATTATTGATTTAATACCCTCAATCAAACTGTAACAATAAAGCTATTATAATTAAAAAGGTCAGCAGACTTGAAACAAGTTTGAACGAATTTTGTCTAGACCTCGAGTTCTTCTCATAGATAAACCTAATGAAGAACATAAAAAATGTCGTCTTGATCATAAAAAAAATCGTATATAATTTCAATCGGTAAGTTAATATCGTGCTAATGTTTATACTTTGTCACCTGTCGAAATGACTGTCCATTTGTATTCTAGAATGTATGTTTTGTTTAACGTCTTGCCTGTAGAATGCGGTATCAGAACAAAACATTACTATCACAGTAGGCTGACATTATCGTTATCTAGTGTAGTTTTCCAGACGTTGAAGAAAAGTCTGAAATAATGTCTGGAGTTTCTTTGCCAATTTCAGAAAACTAACACACAAATACAGGAAAATATTAGCAAACAAGCACCTCTTCGTAATAGAACTATTTACTAACACTTTTTTTATTTTTGTTCGTAATTTAGTGGACTAGTGGTGGTCTACTTTAGCCCCGGATCGAAAGAGCTGGAATTCATGGGGAAAGGCCTTTGACCAGCAGTGGGATGATGCAGGCTAGCAGTAACAGTAAATTAGTCAGATTTAATTGCTGGAGATCAAATATTTCTAGGAACAAGTGTGAAACCAGTTTTGTTCATGTTATGTCCAAGTCTCGTGAGGATTATTGGTCGTCCAGATATCCGTGGCTACGTCACTGGTCGTAGGCCGATGATCTAACATTATGTGAAGCTCGAGAGCGAACCGCTTCATGTTCATGATTTCCTGGTAGTCCTATCCGAAATTAATCTAAAGTTAATTCTGTCGCTATTATTATCTCAAAAGTTTATTAAGTTTTACTATAGTTCCGGAACAGAACCGGTCCGGATTTCCGTAATGGATACAATAATTATAAAGTTTTCGATATTTCCCTGTTGACCTAGTAACCAAAGAAACTTCAGTGTGCCAATTTCTGCAAAGTAGTTTGGTCTACCTAATCTAAATACAAACAAGAATAAATCTTTTCCGATATGCAATAAAAACTAGAACAATAATAATTAAGAAATGTACTTAATGCAAATAAACTACAATAAATGTATTTGTACTACCTGTATAATCATGAAATGAATGTGAACATAAATATTGTCATTCAATGTTTCAGTTGACATTATTTGTACTTGTTCGGCAACATTTATATTAATTAAAATTTTTACTTCGTATAATTGTCGTGCAATTATCGGCTAATTTTATTAACACTCGGAAACAGCCGATCGATTCTGTAAAAATCTCACCGTGAAAAGTTAGGTGAAGTGAGCTTAGAGTGAGCTGTCAATGGTGTAAATCTCTAGCATTAGTTGGAATGACAGCTCACTCCACGATCACTTCACCTAAGTTTTCACGGTGAGATGGTTACAGAATCGCACTGGTATTGTAAGAGCAAAGTATTACCAAACTGTAAGTGAAACTGCGTCGTCGAGCGCAATACACACGATGATCGGTGGGCGTTTGAATGATATAATTGCCTTGTACGATTGTTCTTGCCAAACCCAACGACTATTGAATTGCAAAATTCTGTGTTTTCAAATAAATTTATCTCACCTTGCCCTTGACACGAACGTAAACGAAACTAGAACATGATATGTGAAAGGATATCGAGATGTAGCCGGTCATCACGACTCGCCATACTTTCAGATATCGATTAAAGGACCCTGGGGCTAAGGCCAGGATCGAGGCATAAAGTCAAGACTGAGGTTTACAACTTGTATTTTCATAAAAAATATTCACAACAGTCCTTAGAGATTCATAAAAAATGTAATTGATACGAGCGGTCGTCTAATTGACAGCTATGCGGGATTCATTACTATGACACGTTGCTATATTATTTTTCTATAGATAATATTTTCCAATAATACTTATTGTAGAGCAGGTGGAATATATCATACGTATTGTCAATTCTACGTTGGTAGCAGAAAAAACATGGCTGCTGAATAAAGCATCATCTCATTCTTTCCAAAGACTCAACACCTTGTCCATTTTCTTTGAAGAGAGTAACTAGTAAGCGTAACAACAGTACAGTACAGTAGCAGCACTGTACGATGGCTTGCTCACTACGAATTTCGTAAATAATGCTTGCAAAATGTGAGGAAATAGATCCCATACTACATTGTGGTGTGGCCGCAATAATGACGTGCTGTCGGATAAGCTATATTTTCATAATTTCCCTCCTTAACACAGGTTTCCATAACCTAGCTACGACAGCAGTGCTCACCCACACCTTTGTAGAAATTGTACTTATTCTGTGAAACTGTATTTTAACGTATTCTACAATCCCCTGTTTTGAGTAAATACATTTTATTATTATTTTTGGTAAACTTTTATTTCTTAGCTCTTTGGCTAGTTTATGCTACATTAACGGGCCCCAGCCAAACCAATGTAGCGTCTGTGTGGTGTTTTTTTTTTAAGAAAAATTATTGTTATGAGGTGTGATTTAATTTTCCTCAATTTGCATGAACTTTCTAATGATTCTGCAGGTATTTAAAATTGCGGCTTTTTGGAGTGTTATATAAATTGAGTATTTTAGGTCTATTTGTTTAAGGCTGTGGTGGAGGTGATTGTTATAACACCCGTCGTGGAGACAACAATGGGTACTACGTAGACTTATTATTATAATTTGTAAGCTGTCACAGAGGCGTTATACGGCGGTTCAGTCTTAGACCCACTTGCTTGCTTGCTTTACCGTGATTTGTGGTGCAAGTATATTATACAGTTAGGAAGATACGTTACCATGTAAAGGTCGCCATAGCGGCACACCTTCCAGAAGCCCTTGATGCTGGTGAGCATGCTGCGCGCGCGTCCCTCGCCCCAACACGCCGCGCCGGCGCCTGCCGCCGCGCGCGCACCGCGAGCGCCCCTGGAACAATACAACATTTTTTTAGATAATAGGAAAAATAATTAACTAGGAATATATCCGGAAGATAGTACTACTGGTTATTGGGTCCTCGGTTACTGGGATCAGGCGGAGTCTTATTAGGTGTTTCCATTAGGCTTAGGGTTAGTAAGCACGGTGTCTGGCTTACCCTATATAACGGGCGAATTGGACTTCGAGGATGTTAATCCCCGAAGGCTTGATGTAAAGTTATTCGAAAGATATAAATCTCTATTTCCTCGACAAAAGTCAGTAGAAAATAAAGATAAGAATGATTAGGTATCCGACATATATCAGTCTATGTTCGTTCGACAGATCATAAGTACCTACCTACTTGCTGAAAAGGATGATCATTGATTGTCTATGTTTTTACATGGATACTTATTTCTCAGGTTACTACGCAGTTTGCACGAAATAAAATGTTATTGCCAAATATTCGTGAATTTCACGATTTTTTTTTCGCGGTTCACAAAATGCGAACACGATGCTGAAATTGTGACATTTTATAAAATTCTTATTTATTTATTTATTTATTTATTTTATTATTTATGTACACACAGTAAAACAAATAAGGATAAGACATTTAAAATATGAGTACAAAGGTACTGCTTATTTCTTAAGAAATTTCTTCCAGCAGACCTGCGAAAGGAGAAGTAAAAAAGAAATGCATGCATGATGCTTTTATGCATCTGTAGCCATTTTTTTCAGACAGTTCTTTTTTTGAAATTTCAATTGAATATTCTTGTGCAGAAGTTGCTAGGTAGGTTACATTATAATAAAATGGCGTTACTTATCAATGTCGTTCGATTACTAGCCAATTAAGCATGATCTCAGATTTGAGGGATAATTCCCGTAATTTTAAGTACGTTCACAGTCTGATCTCAGTCTCAATCTGTCAAAAATACCTCTAATTTCCCTACACTTTGACAAGTTTTTGACATTTGTTTGTCGCCGAGATGAGACTGCGACTAGATTTTGAACGTTTTAAATTACGAGTATTGGCTTTCAGGTCTCTGGTCTCATGTGTCTGTGGCTCGTTCAGTGATTTAGCTCGTAACATCGATGACCTGTGCCCATAACCTTTTTTGTTGGCAACTATTTCGTTCTCCTCAATTCTTTTGAATGAATGTTGTAAGTACCTACTTGTATTTGGTTTACTGCGCCCATTATCATTGTTGATTAACAATAGACGAACTAGACTACCGAATTCAGTAGTCATTTATACGTATAGCATACATACATTGGCTTTTTTCGTGTTAAAAACCGCATTTTTCCGCATCGTTTGTTTTGCTAGTGCCATTAAAATGCAGTATGCGCATGCGATGCCTGACGCTCATACTAACTAGAGCGTCATAATATTATACTAAAACTAACTCTTTGTTCTAAATAAATGACACGCCCAGCCCAAACACTCCACATGGTCACATACCTAGATATCAGCAATCTTTTATTTACGTCATGCACACGTAGGTAAATGAGATTCTATGTTTCCAAGAAATTACACAAAGAATAGTTACAACAGGTGACGAGTTTCAAACAATGATCGACGAGAGAATTCTTACCCCATTGATAAATATATTTACGAAGCACAAAACACTCAATCTAGTATTTCATACTAAAAAAAAAGCAATAAAACAACATTCATCACTGATCTACTATTCAAACTGTTTCAAAGGAAATTTTCTTATTATTGTATTATTTTTGATAAGATTGTTGAACTGCGCGGGCGACACGGAGAGAATGCCATTACTTCCTATCTATATTAAAAGTGATTATGTCACAAGTACTCGTCTGGATACATAACTGTGTATGTACAAACGTCATATGTAAACAACTGACGAATCAATCTTTGAATTATCGATTTCAGATCGTAGAGAGATAGGTTTTCTCCGTTTATCGATTATCGATACGGTGGAGGCCCGAGATAAAAGTCGTAGTAGACTTTTTGTATCTTAATCTGCCTGGATCACTTGTAGGCAAACAGCTCAATATATCTACTTGTCTATTTTTGTCTCATCAAAACATTACTCTTAATTAAATGCGATCAATACGCATCTTAAAATTCTGCCTCTAGTTGCCATTGTTGTACGCTCCTGGTTTTATTGAAGCACCAAAAAAACTTTGTCGTAAAACGTGAAAACTGCTGAGATAACTTTATCGTTCGAGATCGCAATTGATATTCGTGTTTTCAACATTGAATGCATACAACAGACAACAGGTTGTTCAAGTAATGAGTCACGTAAGATATTTTTTATAGATTAATGGGAAAGAGTTTAACTTCTAGAACATTCGTATACATGCATACATGGAAAAATTAAACATATGTAACCTGAATCCTCCTTCCAAGTCATTGAAGGTTGTACGCCATAATACTTCAAAGGTATTCAGCATAACAAATAGAAAACTTTTAATCTTGGTAAAAAAAACACTCCCTCACTACTTTTGAATATGACAATTTGCCATGCTGACATGTATTTATGATTGAATTAAAATATCGCGTGCTACGAGTAGATATCTGACACGGCCATCGTTTTGGTTAGTTTGCAATGTGTTTGCTAAACGCATTATGACGATGATCTTTGACGAGTGTAAAAGATCATCGTCAAAGGTGGATCTGCTTTGGTACATGAAACGTGATTTTTTAATACTTTAGGTACTCCCTGTACTTATTTCCTGAATTTTAGAGTCCTAACACTGCTTTACTTTTAAAGTCAAATCATTTATTTGAAATAGGCACATAAAAGCCACCTTCGAACGTCAAATTTTACAAGAAAATAAAATTTATTCTAGTCGGGGGGACTAGAATATATTATGAGAAAACGACGCACCTTTAATAAAAATTACCTGCTATACCACAATTACGTAAACATAATTAAGAATGAAGCAATAACAGATAAATTAATTATGTGATAGTTTAGAGGTATGAGGAATAGGGTGTAAAGTTGATGATGATGCATCCTCCATAGAAAAGGGAGGATCCTCCGACCAGACGGGTGTTGTGTCTGGCGGGCAACTGCCCAACGATTGATGTTGGGAAATTGTATCTATGCTAATTGCGCGGTAAACTCTGCTTGCGAGATGCAGGATTCGCGTGACGTCAGTATGACGCGTTGTTCGCATGTGGCGTTGTAGATACCGCTACAATAGATACATGGTGCTCACTTTCGTCGATTCTAAATATCGATGCTTATGCATTACCAGCTTTTCTCGATTAGGTATTCGATACAATTATTACTTACTGCAAACTCTAAAAGGACACACTACATTGTTTCACGGGACTTTTCTACAAGTATAAAATTTTCTTAGAAACATCACTGTACAAGTATTTCTAACAATTGTAACAAGTGTGCGCTGATTAAAGAGTGTTTATATTATTAAAAAATATATTGATAACAACGAAAAATAACAGAATGCGGTGTACGAGTGAATCAGCCAGACATGTCGTATCAGCGCCACACGAAGCAAAATATTTTACTTTCAATATATAAATAATTATATAAACATTACACTACATGCTTGTTTGTCACTACAACTAAAAATGACACTACAATGTACACTATATTGTAGTGTCATTTTTAATTATGAATTATGATTCCTGTTCATTATATTTTGGTACGCAAGTTTTATTTGCCCAACCTCACCTATTAATTATTGGTAAAATGACTTAATAACGACCACTAGATAGTTTAGTATTTTATCCAATAATTAATCAATTTCACTTGTTGCTATTACCACTGTACATAACTAGAAGTGAAATTAATTCTGACACAGTAAAATATTCAGAAAGATACGATTAAAAATGACTTAATAACGACCATTAGATAGATAGTTAAGTAACTTTTCCAATTATTAATTAATTTCACTTATATAAATTAATTCTTATACTGTAAAATATTCAAAAAGACACGATTAATGTAAAAGTTGCCATTAAATTGTATTTAGTTAATAAAGGATAGATATTTTAGTACCACATGATGTACGAGTATATCAAAATACAACGGTATAAAACATGAATGATCATCTGAGCACAGACAATCACCATTCTCTATTGTTTGACTCGTAACAGTAGATATTATTTAGATAACTGCAACTGGGATGCTGGCCACTACATTATAGGCGTTAAACCACTGACCTATAGGCCAATTGGCTAATGGTGGTCATCATCAAAGGTTTGGCAAAAAAACCTACCTAGTTGGGACATGAAATCTGGGTTATCTGCATAATTCTATTTAGGCTTCGATCCAATCAGTTCCGCAATTTGATTGATAACGGATGCTTGTCCGATTTACTTGTGGTTTCAAACCCACAACATTTTAGTCAAACTCGAACTATTCCTTTTATTGACCTGAGGGTCCCCAAATGAACATAACATAGCATCACGCCTGTTTTTCTCGAAAACAGAAGTGTAGAGTACGTACTACATGTACATTTCACCAGTTTTGTGAAAAGTCCCATATACTAGTAAGAATAACGAGCCTAAAGTCACAAACCAGACACCTGAGGGGCCATTCTCGTAATTTTAAGAACGTTCACAGTCTGATCTCAGTGTCAATCTGCCAAAAATACCTCTAATTTCCCTACATTTTGACAAGTTTTTGACATTTGTTGGTCGCCGAGATGAGACTGCGACTAGATGTTGAACGTTTTAAATTACGAGAATTGACCTTCAGGCTGCTAAGGAGAATTTTCATGCATTCGGAAAATTCAAAATCCCCTGTCCCCTTTTTCTTCCCTGTTACTACGCAAGTTCACGATTCCATCGATATAACGCGCAGTTTGACATTATTTTACTACATAGTTCGACATTAATGTCTGTGGAATAATTAAACCTTCAACATTGTCATCCTTTGTATAGAGTCTTGATATATTAACGTATTGTTGAGTATTATAGATGTTACATAAAGTACACAGAGAACATAACTGTATGATAAACTGTGAGAATTATCGTAAGGTGCAATATTAGGCGCAACAAAAACATGATTTGTAACTATGGGGAAATGATTAAAATGTTAGTTATTTTATGAGACGTTTCTTTCAATGATGGTACCTTGCTGTATCTGAAAGTCTCAATTGTATTTTTGTATTAACTATTGTAATGGTGTGACCAGAAGGCCAATTCTCGTAATTTAAAACGTTCAAAATCTAGTCGCAGTGTCATCTCGGCGACAAACGAATGTCAAAAACTTGTCAAAATGTAGGGAAATTTGAGGTATTTTTGACAGATCAGACTGTGAATGTTCTTAAAATTACGAGAATTGCCCCTCAGGTATAAGAATTACGGTAAACGAAGCAAAAGAAATATGTAAGGATCGTAGCTGGTGGCGTTCTGCAGTTACTGCCTCCATGGGAACAAGGCGTACGTTCTGCAGTTACTGCCTCCATGGGAACAAGGCGTACGTTCTGCAGTTACTGCCTCCATGGGAACAAGGCGTACGTTCTGCAGTTACTGCCTCCATGGGAACAAGGCGTACGTTCTGCAGTTACTGCCTCCATGGGAACAAGGCGTACGTTCTGCAGTTACTGCCTCCATGGGAACAAGGCGTACGTTCTGCAGTTACTGCCTCCATGGGAACAAGGCGTACGTTCTGCAGTTACTGCCTCCATGGGAACAAGGCGTACGTTCTGCAGTTACTGCCTCCATGGGAACAAGGCGTACGTTCTGCAGTTACTGCCTCCATGGGAACAAGGCGTACGTTCTGCAGTTACTGCCTCCATGGGAACAAGGCGTACGTTCTGCAGTTACTGCCTCCATGGGAACAAGGCGTACGTTCTGCAGTTACTGCCTCCATGGGAACAAGGCGTACGTTCTGCAGTTACTGCCTCCATGGGAACAAGGCGTACGTTCTGCAGTTACTGCCTCCATGGGAACAAGGCGTACGTTGATGTATGTATGTATTGTAATGCTAAATATGTTTGATGTTGGTATTTCTTTTAGAATAAATAAACGATAGCCAACAGAGTCCATCGTTACATTATCTTAACCAGACGTTCTTTTTCTGGAACAAATTTGGGATATAGCCAATCTTGCTGAATTAAATCAATGAACTTCATACCTCTACAAACCGTTTATAAAATGGCATTATTTTAAACCCAGTTTATTAATGAAAGGTATATAACAGTCACCTTTGGGAACAATGCGAGAACTCGTTCTCACTTTATCAAAGCGAAAGTCAAGACTTTGCTGTACCTCTATATCATATCGAAATCTTTAAATAATTCTGTAGTAAACATCACTTATCCCAGTTTTTACGATCATTTACCTAATTTTTGACACAGGAGTCCCCGATTATCAGCTCTTATCAGCCAAGCACATACATACTGACCGCCTGACTTACATGAGATTTATTTGAAGATAATTATGCTAAGCAAATGAAATCAAACGTAAGTACTCGTAGCATTGTTTTACGAGATCATGAAGAAAGTGAAATTCATTCGTCGTAAGACATGGCTGTGCGAATGCAGGTTATTTTTAAAACAGTATGTACGAAGTTTTTTAAACATTTTGTGTTGTTTTTTAATAGTTGCAAATGTGTGCTTCAAATAGGTATTCTCAACGGTCTCTGTCATTAGATTAGAATACACTTTATTATACCATACTATTACAGCAATAAATGTAGACAATGTAATATGTGGTGTATTGGTAATTGATTACAATTTCCATAATACTCGTCTGCGGTAGCTTTCGTTCTTTGACATTCAACACAACTTTGGGAAATGTGCAGCAGCTTCTGAGCACAGACACATGCACAAACATACGTCATAGACGTATGTCACTTTGCAATAGACGTAGCAGAAATAAGACATATAGAATACTCTAGTTTATATTATTTACATATCAAGATTGTTATATTGTTGCTTATCGTATATCTACAAGCGGTGTAGGTACACATTGATATTATATTATTACTTATATCTCTATCTTCTACTTGTATATCAACTTTCTATCGACCACTATGGGACACAGGAAAAGATAAAGTGCAATAATTAATCATTGCGTTCTATTTATTAAATATGTATACGTAGTTTGTTGTGTTAAATATAAACGAGGAATATCGGAACTGATTATACGATAAATTGTCAAGAATTTTGAACCAGGTTAATATAATGATGATTAGGTAGCACTATTTTAAATGGTCTCGCAATGTGAGCATTATTGTCCTGTCTATTTCGATGAGAATATTTAAAAACACTATTCTACGTTTATATCTGTAATATTTCTGGTGTACATAATAAAGAATAGGTATTCTATTCTAGGGGCCCTATACCTACACAGGTTTTAATTTGGACCTAAACGTCAAAAGTGAAATAGGTTAAGAACTATTTATTATGTAACTTTATATTATATATGGGTCACTTGTGAACGACATTTAAAATGCTGAGCTTCAGCCAAGCAACAAAAGAATTCGTTTAGGTTGAAACTAGCTTTCCCGTTTTCATATTCACAAAACATTTTTGGATCAGTGTATTCCAAAATAACGCTGAAACCGGAAATTAACGTCATAAAAGATTATATTATATAAAACAATAACATTAAATGAAAATGGTTTTTTATCGTTCTCTGATCAAGTACCCGTGACTGGCGAGTTGTGCGTGATGAATCGTTCCAAATGAAATTACTTCATACTCTCGCTGAACAACTGCAGTACGAGCATTATGTTCTTTTTTTATCATAAATGAAAGAAAAGAGGTAAAAAAATCGAAAAATAAATGTCTTATCAGAAAAGTCCGCATCTCTGTTTTTCTCCTAACCTTTCAAACTATGACAAGAATGAACGCACGCACAAAATTTTACTGCGCTTGCGCACGCAGTCACGCAATACGCATTTAGAGGTTTATCAATCTCTAGAAAATATTATTCTAAAGAACTGTAGTCTATATCAATGGTATGCATTCCATATACTATTGTAGAACATTTAACAAGAATCAACTCCAAAGTTCAGCGATAAAGGGCTTTGTTGCCTAAAAATATCCCAAACACGTGTTTCCTAAAATGACTCCTACAAACTTCCGCAGTACGAGATATCTTCGTACAGCTGTATTCATAGTATTTTAAACAATACGGTGTCCATTTTAATATCCTCCTATTTATCTTGACATAGGTCATCTGTAGTAAAACGATGTAATGTACGCAGATTCTTTTGTATTAATTATTTTAAAATAAATGCGTTTGTCACAGCATTCTGTTGATACAGTTGACAATGTACTTGCATGTCTATTATATCTTTGACATTATTTACAGTATGTAAGTACTTACTAGTAACAGTCAGTGCATTTGTTTAGTTTGTACATACACTGGGAATGTATAGCATTGTCCATATTGAGTTATTATTTTCTTCAGTAACCAGTAATTTTCTAAAGAATTTAATATTCTAGAAACTTTTCACAAAATACTGTAAATATTTCTTATATTAAATACGTTCAATAATGTGCGCGATAAATACCATGAACACATAAAAAGAAATAAGTTGCGTGTACAATAATTGAATAAGTTCCACATAAAATACTTACTCCGTATCTTAGTAAAAGCCCGACTACGCGAAGCTCCTTGAATTCCGTTGTATCCAGCACACTTTATACAGTTTATAATAATATTATTTTCTTGTTAACAAAATATATTTATTTCCACACAAACTCCGTACCTCGCGAAGCTCAGTTTTAATTTTATCCGCACGTGCGCTTACACACGCGTCAACGTTACAAGTTTTTAAATTATGAAAGTAACCGTCAAATTGTTATTTTCCTAATAATAAGTTGATCGTTTATTGTTTGTTTCGCTAGTGGGTATGTCACGGCGCGATTCAGGCCGGCGATCGACTGTTTTCGAAATAGTCCACGTGCTCTTGACCTTGCGGCTGCTCGGACCAACTGAAGCGACTTTTCGTTGACGCCGCGTGTTTTATAACGCATTATTGTTGTCATAACTTTTACTGTGTGCGCCAAACGCTGATAGTGTTGCGGACTCACCGACGAGCTCGTTGTGGGTGCTCCGGAAACGAATTGCTCGATGTGTCACAACGAAATATAGGAAATTAACAAGATGTTTATAAATAAATTTAACAAAACGCGTGTTGATTGTTATAATTACCCTTCCTGTTTAATTGAGCGACGATGTGGTGTCTGCGTCTACCTAAATACAATATGTATGGTGGTTCTCTGTGAAATTAAATATTTTGTTTCCATGACGTTTGCAAACATTTGTTTTCCCATGAACCCTACTTAGTAGTCAGCTTCTAGAGTAGTTCGGTATTATAAACATCATTAATTAAACATTGTATTAGTAAACAATTCTAAATTTATATGTAATGGGAATCTTTGCACGTGAGCCAACTTCCGAATGGACGGGATTTTCCCATGATATACATTTTCCATAACGAAGTAACTGTAATATTAGGACCCCCTCAGGTTTCCTTGTTGTGGTCGAAACCCAGAAAATGCCTTTAGGTACAAACATAATCAATCCTACAAACAAACAACAAGAAAACAATTCTTTCTTTTTTAACGAAGAATGAATCATGCTTTCTGACAGACCTCATTTGAAGAAATGTTTGGTAAATTGACGAAAATATGATGGCCGCATTTAATTGTAACTACACAAAGTATCTGTCAATACATTCAAAGTAAGGGTCTAGTTCTGTGCCTCTTAGCCGCCTGCACCGATTCAGGCGGCTGATGTTGTATGCAGAGATTACTATAAGAAACCAATCATTAATGCGTAGTGCAACTGAACCTAGAACACAAATCCTTGTCTAGACTTTAAGGAAATATAATTTCGTCACATGTTTAGTATGTACTTAATTGTGTGGTAACAAGGTTAGCGAAAAGACAATTGCCGTTAAGTACGTGTATGTCTATTAAATCCATGAAGGTACCTACCGATACTTTTCCACACTGGAACTTATTCAAAGAAAGTGTGATAAAATCCAACAAACAAAAATCCAAACAAAGAATTAACGTAAAAAGATACACAAAACTACTTAAATCAAAACAAAATTATCGATATCATTCAAGACTTTATATATGTGAAGAATACTTGAGGTACAGTCGTAAACAAAATTAGTAAACTAAGTATCTCAAAAAAATAATTATTTGTTACTATTTTTTATTAAGAGAAGCCCATTCCTCGCGCTCATTTTCCTTACGAGAGAGGTCAAAAATACTATTTATTGAATGACCAGCATTATAGACACTGATTTTATCTTAATATGAACATCTAATGCCTAAACGACCATGATATAGTTATTTCCTGAAAAAAGTTCACAAACACGTTCACGAGAGGAAACGAAGGAAATTCAACAAAAATTAATATTCTTTTGTCAAATAAGCGGACAAAAATTAAAAATCAAATTATTTCCGAGTTTTTTTAGGTTGTTTATTACACTAATATTATAGAGATGTAAAGTTGAGAGTGAGTATAAGTTTAGATGTTGAAGGTAATCTCCGAAGCTACTCATCCGATTGCAAAAAATATTTCACTGATATAAATCAAAATATTTTATTTCACATGATTTTATTTTACAGTTATTAAACGTCAAAAGCTAGGCGCACGGTTCCAATTGGTCGTTTCCTATGGAGAGAAATTTATCGGGTGTGGTCGATAGTTTCGCATTTTATAACATACCTCTTTGGAAAAAAGACCACTTTACAATTTGGTTTCTTTGCAACTCCTAAAAAACTATCTCCATTATTCTCTCAGCTACTGAACAAAATTGCACATGAATACACATATTCTCCTAATACAATCTGAGTTACAATATCTTCACAAAAACATTTAGAGATAAAACATTTCCTGCATTCACTATTGTCAAGCTTCTTACATTCTTCTGGTCTTCTGACCAAAACGATTACGTGTCTTCAGTCCCTCAGAAGATGTCGTAGCAAGCTTCCTCGGAAGGGCTACGCGCGTAGCCCCTTCGTAGCCAATAGCTCACGGGAACAGCTACGTCGTAGCACCGTAGCGGTCCCGCTACGCAACATTTTGTGCCTATCATTTTACAGTATTTTCTGGAGCCGACCTGCTATGTATTATTACAGTTATCTTCTATAGGTAAATAAGCATAGTTTCCGCATGTTACGTAAAAGATCGGTCCAGGTGCAGTGTTGCGGTTTGTAATGCGATGCTCACACGCTTATGAAACACAGCGTGCAGCGGTTGTTTTGTATTCATTTCTTTGTCTACAGATTATAGTTCCACATTATTATGACAATATTTAGAAGTTTTTAAGGATGTAGTAAAATCCTCCTTTGCTTTAGTAGAATAATAAAGAAAGTCGCATTTTTTGTGTTTTTTGTCCTTAGCACAGTCTATGGCCACAGTACAGCACCTTAAGTTTTATATTAAGAGGATGAAAAACAATAAATATCATGTTAAAGGAAACCCAAGTAAATGTTTATGATACGTTTCGTTTGACATGTAGTGGTACCTATGTAATTGTGATACAGTGGAGAAAATGAGCAGTTTATACCATTCGTGATTGTTCTTCACAGGAAGTGGACTCGCGACACTAATGCCTCTAATTATGTGTTATGTAATGTATACCACGCCAGGGAAAAACTGAGATAACATAACCGATAAGATGGGCCCTTAACAGAGTATGTTCTAGAGTTTAAAAAATCGTAGCTAAAATTGCTAACATACGAGTATGGTCTCGTGTTAGGCGACTAATGCCAGGTCCTTAGATTTTGAAACTAAAATATAACTATTTTATAATACTTAATTATGTAACGTTACGAGCTTTGACTAGTGAATTAAATCATTATTTATCGTCACGATGCCCCCGGGTAGTACACAACACGGTTATTACTTACTATTTTTAGAACTAGACGTTTACAAGCATTGTGATAAAAATGAAGTTGATTTCAATATTTCTTGGCAACTTTACCAATCGTCTCCAGGACTCTTTGGCTCCGCCGGCCTTCGGTTCTTCGTCAAACATGGCCAACCCATTGCCTCTTCAACTTGCTCGATAACACCAGTTCTTTTCCGGATAACTTCGTCCTGTACTGGAGACCGCGTATCGGCAAGCGTAGTATGGGACGCCCTCCAGCTAGATGGAGCGACGACCTTAAGAAGGTGGCTGGGACAGACTGGATGCGGCAGGCGAAGAACAGGGCTTTGTGGCGCAGCTTGGGAGAGGTCTGTGTCTAGCAGTGGACTACGATAGGCTGAGTTGATTACTAATCGTTAAAAACTATTTTAATTTATGAGAAACCTATTGCCTTTACAACCGATTTAGATAATGACTTTATTTGTCCTTTCATTATGTAGAAGAAATGATAGGTTAGTCATTACAAGACCGTACTTATGTCGATTATCAACTTTAATTTTAATATTTACGCTGTAATTAACTACTGCAAATACGTCAAGCACAAGATAACTCACCCTACCCTCTTGAGATCAACACAAAGAATCAGTGCTACTTTCTACGTACTTGACAGACGTACCGTCTCCATTGTATGCTTAGTAGGGCGAGAACAATGCGCGCCTCTGATTCGGTCGACAATGTATGCAGTGTGTCTGATACGGCCGACTATGTAAAATCTAATCAAATCCTTGTTTCCAATTGATATTATTTCCACTTAAACAAATATCAACTTTATGTTAGTAAGCTAAGTTGATCTTAGACTGAATGTCATAAAAACATATTTTTTATGAAGTTGTAGCGCAAACTAAACCTTATATGTAGGTATTACAGTTGTGTTTCCTAAAACTCGTTTTTGTTTATATGTTCGGAAACTAAATCGCGAACGCAGTATTAGGCAATCTGTCGCGATCGTGATTATAATTCCTCTGATTGTTATGTTAATCAATTTACTGGAATTTAACTTGACATTTTATGGGCACTTTCTTTTTGTGGTAGCCCCTTGAGAGATAGGAAGAAGAGTGACATAAATTTCTTTGAACCAAACAAAGATTAACTGGTACAAAGTCCGCCATATGTGTACATACTAAATCATCATCTGCCTAGCCTTTTCCCAACTATGTTGAGGTCGGCTTCCAGTCTAACCGGATGCAGCTGAATACCAGTATTTTACATGGAGCGACTGCCTATCTAACCTCCATATTATAACCCAGTTACTGGATAATACGATACCCCTTGGTAAGACTGTTTGTCAGACTTTCGGGCTACTGACGACCCGTAACGACTGTCAAAGATCCACGAATGACAGCCGGGACCAACGGCTTAATGTGCTTTCCGAGGCACGGTACATACGTGTACATACTAAATAAATAAAGCAATAATATTATCTGGTATACTCAGAGTTACAAATGACCAGTGGTCAACTTTAGCCCTGGGTCGAAAGAGCTGGAAGTCGTAGGGAGAGGCCTTTGCCCAGCTGTGGGACGATTCAGGCTGACAGTAACAGTATACGCAGTGTAATCTTTCTGTAGAAGGTTTATCCCTATTTTTAATTAAACAATATGTTCAAGTTTGGTTCCCATTTTTTATAGCAGTATGCTGCTGAATTCAGGGCATAGCATCTATTCTGTTAAATCATTTTATCTGACGCTGAGTTCATAATCAGTATCACATACTCGTAGATACGCAATTAATCAAATAAAGGTTCGTCTGTACATATTTATTGTACACGTGTCGTAGAAGAAAGGATATTTTGTCAGCTAACTGAGATGCTGCGTTTCTTGACGTGAGGATGGAATATCGTATAAATCAAATCTAGTGGTATCACTGTCGTCTTTCTGAGTACTGTAGCGGACGCTCGTCCGTGCACTCACTTATTACCTATACTACACTGGCCTGCAAAACTAAGTACTACACTTTTAATTTTTTTTTTCTAAACTATCGAAGTTAGAGATTTAAAATAAAAAACGTTTTACAGCAAATTTTATCAGCTTTCTTTGAAACTAGTAAACTATACATTAGTAACATTTTTAACTTAAAAAAAAAGATAAAACAATAAATATAGCCATTTTTACCTTAGTTTCAAAAAACTCAATTTACATTTTTATGTATGTTTTACATGTTATTTAAATTTTAATAACTGGTTTTGCTTCCTCGGGCTCTGACTACAGATTCGAGCCGGTTTGGCATACTAAACACGAGGTTTCGGAGTCGATAATGGGGAATATTCTCCCATTCTTCAATCAGGGCCTGTTTTAGTGCCCTGAGGGTGGTAGGTGGTGGTCTGCAGATTCTGACTAGCCTCCTTAGCTCATCCCAGACATGCTCAATCGGGATGAAATCAGGACTTGTTGATGGCCAAGCCATCACGCTGATAACAACCTCCTGAAAATACTTTTGCACGACCTGAGCCGTGTGTGGCCGGGCATTATCATGCATCAGCATCGATCCATCACCCATATTTGCTAAATACGGCCCTGCATACTCGTTAAGAATCTCTTGGGCTTGGGACTCTGACTGGGGAAAGATATCTTTCCCCAGTCAGAGTACCATTTTCTATGGCCACTAACTCTGTGCGACCTTCTGAAGATATGCCAGCCCATACATGTACACTGCCTCCACCGTACTGGACTCTTTCTGAGAAGCAGTCTTGAAGATATCGCTCACCAGGCTGCCTATAGACACTTCGCCTTCCATCAGAAGTGTAAAGTGAGAATCGAGACTCATCTGTGAACAAAATTCTTGACCACTCTTCTTCATCCCACTATATGTGTTCACGGGCGTATCGCAGTCTCGCTACTCGATGCTCTCTCTCTAGTTTGGGGCCACTCGCTGGTCTTCGGGGTTTCAGATTTGCTTCAGCAAGTCTTCTTCTCACTGTACTGTCACTAATGTAGTCTCTTCGGGTCTGAAGAAGCTGTTGCTGGACTTCAACTGCATTAAGGTGGCGATTTCTTAACACAGTGGAAACAATATAACGGTCTTCTCGGGCACTAGTACACCTGGATCTGCCATTACAAGGTCTCCTCAGATGGTTTCCAGTCTCTTCGTACCTTCGCTTCACCTTCTGGACCGTTCGTAACGTCACACCCACCATTCTTGCAGTACGACGCATACTGATGCCTAGTTCCAGAAAAGTCATGATCCTAGCACATTCTTCAGGTGAAAGAGGCATGATAAATAAAATGTATGTGCTGTTGTCTAACTTAGCTTCTGTAACAAGACTCATCGATCAAGAAAAAATTTGAAAACAAAAACAGAAACAAAAAAAATTAATGGTAAAATTGTAATTCGAAAAGGATTATTTTTGTTTCTAAAGCATTTTTCAACCATTTCTTAAAATAAGGTTCTCAACTATGGAGTTTTTATATACAAAATTAAAGTCTTTTTCGAGTCCTTTTTATTTCGAAAGTATATCTTGTGTACTTAAAAAGTTATTCCAATTAAAAAAGTGTGATACTTAGTTTTGCAGGCCAGTGTATTATTATGAAGAGGTAAAATTTGAGTTTGTGTGTAGGGGGTAATCTTCGGGACTTCTGATCCGATTCAGAAAATTCATCCACTAATGGGAAGCTCGAGCATTGTCGAGTGCCATAGCATATATAACTTAAAAGTATATACTTAGTATAGGCTCATTTATCGCATTGGGGTAATCTGTAATGGTAGATGTAAGAAGTTAAATAAATAAATGTTAAAACAAGAATTTTTATGCGGACGTAGTCGCGAGCAGAAGCTAGTTTAAACATATGAAGCAATAAGCTGGTGTATCTTCCTTTTCTCCCAGATAAACGTGACTATCTTCTTCTTTTTCTTCTTATAAATAAAAATCAGTTGCCGTTCATTAGTTAGTTAAAACACGAAAATGGCTCGACCGATTGTGATGAAAATTTGATAAGTTGTTGTGTGCCCGCCGGGGAAGGTTCTTAACAACAAAGAAAAAGAAAAGGCATTGCAACACATTAGCTAGTTTGAAATAAAAAGGAGACTATGAATCTCAAGTTACAAATGGTGCGACACTAATTTGCCTGATTAGGGTAAAAAGTCATTAATATTAATAAGAGATGCTAATTAGTATTTTATGAATCCCATGTTTTAAAAGTCATTTGTCCAGAAATGGAAAAGTTTTTTTTAGAATTATCAGATATGGCTTTACTTCGTCGTTTCGTTGCACTTAACCTATATGTATACCTATTCCGAGTTCAACTTTGTTACATAACATGTTTAATCCGACTATAATATTATAAACGTGAAAGTTTGTATGGATGGATGTTTGTTACTCTTTCACGCAAAAACTACTGAACGGATTAGGATAAAATTTGGAATACAGATGGTTCATAACCAGGATTAACATATAGGATACTTTTTATCCCGATATTCCCACGGGATCGAAACTTATGCGGGTGAAAGCGCGGGGCGCAGCCAGTTAAAAATATTTACATCAATAACCCACAAGTTTTTTTTTTAAATTAATTGTGTCTAATGTAGGTATTAATGGAAGGTAATAAATTCCGCCAGGTGCAATGTAATCTTACACAATGACTTCTTTGTATCCCATACCTGATAAGCCCAGGTCTTTCAGCAACTATAGCAAGAGTTTTTTAGAACTGCCAGCCATACAGTCCTAAATCATCATCATTCTTTTCAGCCTTTTAAAGAAAAGGAAGGGAGCCCCTTTCCTTTTCCAGGAGAAGTTGCCCTGCAGTGAAACAACACAGGCTGACTATTTTTTTTAAAACATCTCTTCTTCATTTCTTTTCTTCTTTCATACATCTCTATTAGCTATCATCTCAGTAAATGTTCACCCCTTACTAAACATAGGGTATATTTAGAATGCATACCATCTTTAAGTCAATTCATCCATCCATGAAAAAAAAAAAGACTAATTTCTAGTAAGTCTTTGTGGCAAAAATAAATACTGATATTGTGACGTGTAATTAACTCCGCAATCTACGTTATAGAAATATTGAAAAGAATAATTAAACTGACAATAGGTTTGTGAATTCCTATTGCACCAATTACTAACCCGTTGTATACTAATTTTTTAGCCAAACTTTGATTTTTAAACGTAGATTTCGCAGTTTTGTAGATATTTTCCAAAACGCAACTATGTTATTACCTGCCTAAAGTGCATATTTGTCTTTTACGCTTTCTAAAAATGTCACACTTCTAAATATTTTTTTTACTAACCTACGCTGTCCCACTCCTGGGCAAAGGCCTCCCTCCTCTCCTTCCATCTTCTTTTAAATATTATTATTTAAAAAAATATTATGAATAGCTATTGCTAAATGGTGAAAACTCCACTTTAATTTTTCATATCGGTGATATCCTTTGTAAATGTAAACGTATATTAACTAACGTTTAAACATGAATTAAATGGTTAAAATAATTATTATCCTTAGCTCAATATAATTTTCATTTTAATCTATATTAATTATCGTACACATCATTTATTAAATTTAATTACTGCATTTACTACGATATTTTTTATGCTGGTCAGCGAATCAGATCAAGTCCCATATGACGCACGCGCCGACTTGCTTGTGTGTATTGTTACCTAATACCTACTTGATTTATGAATTGCTTAGGCGCAACGCTTATTAACTTTTTTTTTTTTTTCTGTTGGGAAATCATCAAATGACCGCTCCCGCTCTGGGTGGAGCGGAAGGGAGTGTCAGACTCTTACTGACTAAAACCCACCCATGTTCCTTCCTTCGCCCTTTATGTTCCGGGGTAGCGATAACCCTTTCGGACAATCCCGCTGAACTCTTATTAACTAAGAAACTAACTGCAGTAATTACTATGTCACTGTGTTCGCACTGTAACTGTGTTAACTAATAATATCTACTGGAAGAATCCAAGTAAAAGATTTTTCACATCTCCAAAATCTTGATTAAGTTGTTAGTTAAATTGTTGATCAGTTCTTCTATGTATATCATTTTCTAATTATTATGCACAATTAACCTATACTGTTCTGTTAAGAGAGCGACTGGGCCTTAATCCACCACGCGGGCCCAGTGCGGGTTGGTAGATGCCACATGTCTTCAAATTTTTGATTCTAGGACATGCCAGTTTCCTCCTCATCAGTGGTGATGAAATAATTTGAACCTACGAACTACAACTTGTAAGTCGCAGCCGTTACCACTAGGCCAACACTGATCTTAATTAAATTAAATAATTATTGGTAAATAAATTCGTAAATGACGTACAATGTCTTTGTTTACAAACAAGAGAGTGTCACTTGTGAACAATCCCAGAGAGTACAGTCACGAACAGAAGTTATAACTGTACACGGAAATCGGAAGTTACGGGTTGTTACCGTAACGTGGAGAATGCGAGGCAATACTGTTATTAAAATAATATAAATAGCTCAGCTATTATAGCCTTTGTAAGGCATGACATACATATTTTACAAATCTCTCTACGTTCTTGTTTTGTTCTGCGGTCCTGGTATTATAATTTATGATTCAGTTCATAAAATAGCGTGGTAATTTTAATTGAATTAAATTGTACTGACTATGTTAGTAGAACGGACGCAATTTTATTTAAAAAGGAAATAATCAGGAATTAATTCGTGACTTACGATGCAAAATATCATAGGGCTGAAACGAAAAATAAGTACCTACCTAATCCAAATTGCCTGTATGACGAAAAACCGGGTTTTTCCTACTTGCAAGTCGTAAATCTTTTTACGAATATATTATGCGTATCCTCGCCGATTCATGCCTTATTATGCATTGCAGTGAATCAAGCGTTCGTCACTAACAACACTGATTTGAAAGCTCGACATGCGGTCTGTGGTCGTATGTGATTCAGCAGTTTTTAGCCCTGTCACCCTGTACCTGATTGATTGATATCTAGGCTGACTTTACATATGTAAAATGTTTGAGACATTTGTGAATATTTTTTGTCATTTTCCTGTATCTATACATTTGGCTTAGCTTTACTGCAAGGCGCCTAAATTCAGTACTTACGTGGTATTTAAGACAAATTCAAAGTAAAAATTACGTATCATTGTAGCCCAATATTTAGTAAGCATATACAAGTATTTTCGGGTAATCGAAGTCTTAGCAACAGAGTAGTAAGGAGAATTACCACCATAATCAAGTAAATAAATACTAAAATGTATCGATATACAAAGCAGAACGTTTAAACATTAACTTATCGTCCTCGATGACAACACTCAATTCGGAAAACTCGATTACTACCTATTCAAAATATTGTAACTCTTGACAAAATATAATTTACTGTGGGTTTTCACTCAGTTTTGGGAAAACTGGGCTCATCTATAATCCAGTCGTCACTATGTCAATAATGACAATACTTGCCTTTAACCACAGAATACATAATAGTACAAGTTTAACTGGACATAAATAGTAGTACAATCAATTTGGTGATGTGGTCAAATACAATTATTTGCGTTATCAATTTTCCTAATTTATTTCGTTTCACGGTGTGTTAATTATGTTTTAGCGCTAACGTGACGATTCAGCTTTTTAACATCAAGTACTTATTTCGCAAATGCTTGAGTTACATGCAATGTAAAATGACGCTGAAGTTTTGTTTTTCTTGCCTTTTATGTAATTCAGGCGAATGTAATCAACTGGGCACTTATTATAATTTAGTCTTATGAAGACATAGACACATTTATGTGCCTAACACATGTTGTGTAAATTATAATGGAATAGATTCTTCATGTTTTTGCATTGAGACATTAAAACTAGAAATAAACTGTGATCATGAATTCAGTGCATGATTCTAGACCCACCAGCGAAAAATGTTTGCGCTGTGGGGTTTAGAATCATGTGCTGAATGTAACAGAGTGCGCGTCGATGTCCTTTACACCGTGTATTAAAAGATTACAGACCTATAGATATTACAGACCTATAGATATTACAGACCTATAGATATTACAGACCTATAGATATTACAGACCTACAGATATTACAGACCTATAGATATTAATTACAACCAAATACACCTAAATATTACAACAACAACAAACATTTAAAGTATGGAGTTCTTAATAAGTACCTACATATTTTAATAGTCCATGATGAAGTTCAATCGCTCATTAAAAAAACTACCATAAAAACAATCGAGTCATGTAATCCGATACGCCGGAACAAAAGGTCGCAACTCAGTCAGTATCTCCTGACCCGATATATTAAGTGATGTTGGTAAAAGTAGGAACTGCAGGTCGACAGCTTGCCTTGGACAGCTGGTAATGTAATGTATATGGGGGCTAATAAGAGGTAATGGCTCGGGATGAAGTATCTTTAATTAGTGTAAAGTGTGCAGGACATGAAGTTTCCTAGTTCCGGCGGAATTTAAAAGGGGTGATATGGCATATGGCGCATTATTTTGATACCTTTCAACCTTTCTTGAGTGGAATTTTTCATGATAATTATTTTTTAAGTTAAATGTCCATAAATAAAGTGAACATTTTTTTTTGTCCCAATTTTATCAACCATAAATCAAAAACTTATCTAGTTCCATTTTCTTCTCTTAAAAAACCTACGAAAGAAATCTCAATTAAGTTTTTCTTGAACATCAAACAATTAATCACAAATGACATGACAACAAAACTATTCATGCACTTTTTATTACCCATTACCACCTTCACAACTACTAAGAATTATCTATTAGGTTAATTACAAGACCATAAATAGAACAATTTCCTACCGGAATCGTGAACTTTATTTCTGCTTCATAATTCCCGTTTAATTCGATCACTAGTCTAGTATTATAGTTGTCGTAGGGGGCGACATTGAAGGTCCCCCTGACACAGGTCGTGATAAACAATAGATCGTGGCTGTTAATGACATGTAGAAGTGCGTTGATCTTACTTCAAAGATACTTGATTACTTGTATGTAAATGTTGACTTGCGTACTGTTACGTACAGTAGTAGTATGTTAATTTTTAATTGTTTTTGATCATTTTATTGTACGCCGAGAGTCGAATGTAATATCTGTAGGGAACGGCTCTATAATATTCGTGTTTTCTGACGTGTAAAATGAGGACATTCTAGTTGAGCTATTAAACTGAAGCATAAATCTTTTAATAAAGCATTAATCTTGTAATAAAACCGGAACACAAAAATTTATGACGATTCTTTAGATAATGATTTTAATTGTATTTTAATATAGTGTATACCAATTCAGTTGTATTTATAAAAACAAAGATTCTCAAGTACGCACGGCTACACATCAAGCTATACAAAACCAGTATAAGCTGCCTTCTGATTGTACGAAAAACCTATACAATGCGAGGTCAGCTAAAACTGGAAATGCATAGCTTGATGTGTAGCCGTGTGTACAGACAGTTTAACTACAGCTTCTTTGCCCTAAAGTTGTGTTTCTTATCAGTTCCGGTGAGCTAAAACACAATATTATCTCACTAGGTGAAGTAAACAATAGGAATTCGTTTCCTAGCTAAGCAATTACGTAATTTTAAGTCGTTAATTATTTAATATAATTAATAACAATTATGAATTGTATTTATTGAGTTATTTTTAGAACCGAAAGATTTGAAATTGATACACACAAAAACAAACAAAATCACAGTCAAAATGAGCCTCTGTCTGGTTCAAATTACAAGCATATTTAGTAACTATGAAACATCCATTATATTGCCAGAAACACATTGTAAATTAAAATATTTATCATATATAACATTGCTCATTTGTGATAATTAAATCCATTAAGACTATGAAAACAAACAGATGATTATAAACGCGTTAAAGTTAAACAAGCCGATAACAATAGGCTAGTTGACTCTTTTTTAAACTAGGTCCTAAATAGTTCATATTTGTTCTACTAAGGTAAAAAAAATATTACTACATTTTTTCAACACCTATGAAACTACAAAACTGTAATTTAAAAACAAACTCTTCATGTGGGTGCGAAAACGCTGTCCGCCATTTTAGTCCATAGATTATCTGTGCTCTGACATCATACGTATTGTAAACAAACATTTGACACAACACACACATCTAACCGTGGACAATTTTCCAGTTTACTTTACTTTAAAAACATGATTTCAACTAATTTACATGAAAAATACAGTAATTATCGTCCGAGAATGCAAAAACACATCGATAAAGACCCCAGGAAAGTTGTGAATTAGAGTGCCTAGTGAAACAAATATTCGCAAAACATGGCTAAGACTTGCTCAAAGGGATCCTGAATCATTATCAACTGTAACTCAAATTTATTTTTGCGAAGATCAGTAAGTACCTACCAAAGTACAGAAACTTTTAGTTACTTTTGAAATACTTTTTTAGGTTATTTAAATCATTCAAGGCAAAGAAATTACCAACCATTAATGTATCAATTTTTGGCAAATTTGTGGTGTCTGCTTTTGTGAAACCAACGTCCATAATGAATTTATTATTGTTTTTCAATAAAGCAAATAAATTAAGAACGTGTTAAGGAGTTTTTATCGAAATATTTATACTTGTAATAACACCACGTCAAATCACGAGTACCTACTCGTTTTGTTTACAATTTGTATGACGTCACATCATGGACGACAGCGTTTTCGGCGATTCAAATTAAGAAAAAAAAACACATTTTTTAAATTGAATTTATAAATTAATCTTACGCTTTTTGTTATTAAAATCGATATATTTCGTTTTCGTAAGCTAAATACTGTAAGAAATACTCATTTATTGTATGAAATTAGATAAGTGTCAAGTAGCCTATTAATTAAGACGTGTCTAATTACTTGTGGGAACCATTCTATCAGCTATATTTTGTAAATACGTATAGTGAACTAGCGATAATTGCAACTCTATCTGAGCGTAGGAAAGTTTTTTTTATTTTCCGGGTTGAAAAGTATCTTAAGTCTTTCCACATATCACGTCTTTCCTTCTTCGTTTCGTTCCGTTTCGTCCTTCGTCTCCGTTTTTATAGCACCTATATGTCTCATTTACCATTTGAAAGGTTTTTTTTTTCTATTAACCTGTATTTTCCCATTGCTGGGGAAAGGTCTCCTCCATATTTTTCTACATTTTTTTGTTCTGTGCCTTTTTCGAAAAAACTACAAATTTCAATTTGTAGTCTCAATTTTTAATTTACTTTTTTATATATATTTAATTATATTTTACTATCTATTAATTCATTATTATATAATTTAAATATTAAAAAAAAAAATACACAAATGAAAATGTAAACACGTTATGATTTGTGTGCGCGAGCATACAGTTGCCAATGTCAATGTTTACCGGACATGTGTGACATATCGCTCCGCCAATTTGTGGCTCACAGACTAACGACCGGCGCACACTCGCGACTTCATGACTATGTCGCGGTTTTTTAGCTATTCCAATAGTCTTGAAACAAAACCTCTTAATTAATGAAGATTAAATGATTCGTTGTCAGTACTTTAATCATTTCCTGAATAAAATTCAACATAGAGAATACTCGTAGTATAGATTAATAGTTGAATACTAATTACTTCAGCCATTAATGTAATTAAATCAAGTTTAATACACGAGAATACTTAACTACAATTACACGTTAGAATTTTATGCATATCTAGGTACGTTCATTCGCCGTTAGTCATCTCTTATATAAGTAGGTAATTAAATAAGTACGTCAATCATTAACTATTCGCAATTCGTTCAAACTTAAATAATAACAGTTGACAGTTAGTAACGGTCATTCACCTTCAGTTTAATCGTACGAAATATAATTAGATCAAGTTCGATCAATGTTAAAAAATATTGCAATAGCAATCAATTTATACTTATATAAAATAAAGAGCAACTCACTATTACTTAAATACTGTAAACACATAAATATGTTTTTATATAAAATATACATTTATGCATAAACTCACCTTCTTCCCATGGGGGTAAGCAGAAACTATAAAGCGCTATCTGCTACGAGCCTTACATACTCCTTTTGCTTAAAATAGTATACATTATATTATATTTATAAAAAAAATATAACTGAATTAGGAAAAAATACGTGCTGTTTTAAAAAATCGTCATTTGCAAAATAATGTCGAAAATGCGCGCCGAGTCGGACTTACAAGTTTCCGCTCGGAAGATAAATGAATGTTTTCGATAGGAAGTGTTATTATTTCCTAGTAGACTTATAAGTGCTTTATTACGTCTTATTTATAGCACAACTATAGCCCGCCCACAGTCACCCTTTCGGTCAAACTAAATCGAATTAACGAAAATTCTAAAAATATTTCACGTTGGATCGCTAAAATGATTTATTAAGGAGTCTGGTTTTAGCTATCAACTTTTTGTCTGACGAAAATTGATTCTCATGGTTGACAATAACAATGCTACAATTTTCTGATAAATTTGTGTAATTATAAATAGTTTAGCGTGTGTACGTGTACACAATGATGGTGGATGAGACAATCATGCGATGACGTGCACCCCCTACCTCTCTCCCCCCATTCCTTGCTCTCATCATGATGGGCTATGATGACTTGATTACTTGAATTATGTAGGATTACAGTGCGAAAATGCTGTCTCTATTCGAAATTGAACGAAATTGGTTGACAACAGCGACGTCTTTTGCCCCTATTTAAGACATCATTCGTCATTATTATTCCAACAAGTACGTGAAATAATTGCTTAACAATTATTTTACGTAATTGTTGGAACTGGCTTAAAAATTAAAAATAGTTTATTTCTGTAAGTTTCTTGTACAATATTGTTCTGTGGCTAGAACCTCCCAGGAAGCATGTAGTAATGCTTGTATTGGGTGGTTCTGCTCCTCCCTCGGATCAACATATTTTTAGGTAACTAGATAACTAAACTATTTTAAGTAATTACAAACAAGTTCCCCATGAATGAAAAATTAGAGATATCGGTATGACTTCTCTTTATGTGTGTGTGTGGATGCGTGTGTGGTGTGTGTGTGTGTGTGTGTGGTGAGTGTGTGGGGGTGTGTGCGTGTGTGTGTGAGAGGGTGTGTGTGTGTGTGTTTGCCTTTATGATAGTTAGAACATACTAGTTCTCATATAGGCTGTGTGAATTTGACTCCTAATTAGGAGACTTCTAGCCCTACGATGTAATATCTTGGGATCGGGAAGTACCACTAGAAGTCGCGAATATTGTCTAGAGTTCGTATTTAAATAATAGGTTCTCTATATCACAGTAACCAAGCCGCTCGAGCTCGTGAACGATTGTTTTTTTACATTCATGGAATTGAAGGTTGTATATTGTATATTTGTTGTGAAGCTTATTATATAGATAGGCAGAGTGGGCTTGACGTTGACGCCTGGGAAAAAGAGTTCTACATCGAGGAGCAGTGGCTGGCCACATTACATTTTCTTCTACCTGTTTGAGCTATATAAACGTTAGGTAATGTTTTATGTAGTTTTAGTACTGAGTTGATAATATAAAGTTTTCGAAGTGACAATATTTTATGATTTAGATATAGTTCGTCAGTAGGAAATCTAAATGGCTTATAGAACATTGTTTTTATCAAGCATCTCTGGGCTCTTTCTGCTTCAAGGAATTTAATTTTAGTGGCACCACCCCAGATGGGAATACAGTAACACATAACTGTTTGTGCCAATGCAATATAAGTACGCTTCACCTCTCAAGACCTCCTTCTTGAGAGGTGACATGTCTCAACTTTTTAAAGACCCATATGAGTTTACGGATCCTATCATTTATAGCTTCAATTGGAGGGTGCCAGGAAAGTCGGTGGTCCAGGATTACTCCAAGGTATTTAGTGGATTTAACACATCCAATCTCTTCGCACCCACATTGCGTAGTATTAGAGAAGTCACAAGTATGAATCCTCAATACCAAGTTTGGGGGGGGTAGTAGGTAGGTAGTTTGTTTTGACGATATTTAGGGTAAGAAGGGCAGACTTGAGCCAGTTTGCAACCCTATGGAGGCCATGCTCAGCAGCTTCAAAGACGGAGGTCCAGGAAGTACCATTAAATATGTACAATGGCAGTATCGTCCGCATATGTGAATACTTGCCCTCTCTCAATTTCGAGATTAGTTAATTCGTTAAGGTATATCAAGAATAATGTGGGGCCTAAGACGCTTCCCTGGGACACGCCGTACTCAATTTTAGTGTCAGAACTGGTGAAATTGACAATTTTTACGCGCTGGGTACGGTCTTTTAGGTAATCAGTTAAGATATTTATAAATATAAGATATTTATATATATATATATATATATATATATATATATATATATATCTTATATTTATATATATAGCTTATAATCTAACCTGTCTCATTTTTGTAACTGTATTTATTTAAGGAAAATAACATCACGCCTGTGATCCCCGAAGGTTTAGGCAGTGGTGTAGCTATAGTACACCCAAATTTCTCTAGTTATGTTTAAGTCCCATGTATTATGGGACCAGCTTATTGCCATCAACCGGGCACAAATCCATGCTCCAGGCTGCTACTGATAAATTCCTGTCGAAAAACCCAATAACACTTTGCGCGACTAAGGAATCGAACCCAGGAACAACGAGGCAGCGCTTGCCACTAGAACAACGAGGCAGTCCAGAATGTTTAAGGAAGAGTCTATTAAATGGCAATGTTTGATAGTGTGACCGTTGGAACCAACCCACACTGGGCCCTTGTGGTGGATTGCGGCGCACTCCGTCTCACCGAGAGGAGGCCTGTGTCCCAGCAGTGGGAACGTTAAAGGCTGATTATGTAACCGTTGAATTTCAATTGTTTGTGGAGCAGTGGCTCTCGCAGGTGCAACTGCAACTCAATTTTATGCTAGCTTTGCTGGGCTGAAATATAACAGCGGTCAACCTTAGAAGGCATTAAAATTAAATGGCCTTTCTGTCCCTGAATCACAGTACATATACTTATTTATTACAAGAGACGATAAGTTAGTAGAGACTTCCGCCATCCAATCTTATATGACGTTTTAGGACGTAATCTGAAAGCACATATTTCATTAAATTTATGGATCGCTTTTGCCCATAATTATGCGAATTAATGTCTGAACATTATTTGTGTGGGTACTTCTGGGGTCATTTATCTTGACAGGGAAACATTTTTGACAAAGCTAAATGCGTGTATACGAAAATGGTTCAAGATAACGTGGGATGAGTTGTTTCCGTATCATTAAGCAGTGTTTTCGATATAAGGCATCTTCTCAAGAAATCTTTTCAGCATTTTTTCCGCTTTCTATGGCTCTTACTACATGGACAGGACCTGCTCTCTTAGCTATTAAAACAAGTAATACTGTAGGTAGAGATTACAGCATAATTATGTCATGCCTTATGATTTTAAACTTGAATCAAAATGGAAAAAGGACTCCAACATTCATCTTGCGAAGGGAAATACCTTGATACCTTATTTTTACGGCATTTCACACATACAAATAAAACTTCAATGGTGTGTTTATCAATAAAATAAGTTGTAAAACATTTTACATGATCATAAACTTGACCATACAACAATAAGTGAATATGCTCACTCGCCATCGAGGAACCATTTTTGACCAAAAACAATAATAATTTCACAACATATCAATGGACTGGTCACTATAGAGGTCGGTAGTCTTTATATCATCTGTGACCTTCCCTGATTGGTCAGAAATTGAACTCGGAACAAAAGTTTGGTCAGGCGTGGGTCACAAGGTACCACAGAGGTTTACCTCACCTCGTAAGATGTTTTAAATGGTTATTATTGGCATTCGTAATGCTGGCAACGTATTATTAATGTTGCAATGTAATGCTTTTATTATTGTCTTTAATTATATTGGTGTGCCAACGCGGAGATTAAGAGAAAACGTTAATGTTTGTTACTCAATTTCCCGCTAGATGTGAGATAGATTAGAAATATGTAAGTACAGCAATGGTGCATTAAGTACTTGCACAATTTTGCGACATTTTAGTTATTTTTTAACTCATTATTATACCCTCAAGATGTGAAGTAATCATTGCAAAAGTTAGCTCTTACGTAAGAATTAACAAGAAGGCATTATTTCTTTCAAGTTCTGTTGCAGAAGCCCATAAATAAATATGACAAATTGCTCTAAATGACGCCAAAAATATGATTAACAGCTTGAATAATTCATATAACCGCGAATAAAATAGATTAACTTCTAGTTCCTAGTAGATAATTGTTTGTTTATTTACAAGATAAGGCTTTATGGCCTCATCCGCTTCCGGTACTCTGGTATCGCGAGCACTTGGTCTCCCACTCATTGGTCTCGGTATCGGTCTCAACGCTATTTTTATTCCTATCACTATTCACTACATATTAAGTCCCGCCGCGTCTGTCTGTCTGTCTGACTCAAACTCAAACTATTTATTTCAACTAACAAAATTACAGGTACCTACTTTTGAATTGTCAAGGGTCGGTCACTTAAAAAGATGAAGCAATGCGTCCAATGCGTAGTAGGTTAGTAGGAGAAAAACGGGCAAGAAACTCCATGGACACTTTTAAATCACAATAATATGGTTACAAAGTATTGGTTGTCAAAGTCTGAACGCGATAAACTCAAAAACTGCCGAACGAATTTTCATACGGTTTTAACCAATGGACGGAGTGAGGGAATTGACGAAGAAGGTTTAGGTGTATAATTCATTAAGGTTTTGTGAGAATTGGCTGAAATATGACGATGATTGTTGAAGATGTCTGAAAAAATCATGCCGACTGAGAGCTTCACAGGTGTGCGACGCGTAAACCAAGAGAGTTATATGAAAACAATATATTACAGAATTAATACATTCTTTACCTGGATTAACTAAAGGGTGCTTTAATCCCGTTATTATGTTCCCGTAAGATATTTTCCGACATCCGCGCGTGTGAAGCAAAAGCTAGTAATTTATATTTTTGTTCAGTATTTATGTAATTCTATTTTTGTTCAGTATTTATACAACAGGTGGGCTTCTGACCTCTAGAGGCTGGCCTTTATCTGTAATTTTGTCTGTATTTGGTCATTGCTAATTGGATGCATGATATTTAAACATTCAGAAGCTTTTTGGGTGTAGGTAACTGTTTTATTAGTTTTGTTTAATTAATATTTAATTAATAAGCTGTAAAAGTTATTTAACTTTGCTATGGTTCGAAGGTATAAATTAATTAACCAAATATGAAATACTTTTAAATAAACATTTATTTTGGTCTTATTTTTTCATGTTATTGAATTGCAATCGTGAAAATCGATCCTAAGACACAAATTCACAATCATGCGTGCGCGCAGGCCGCATAGCCGCAGACGCAGCGGCGCGGGTCGACAACCGCGCCGACCCTGACACCGATCTCAAAAACTAGCGCGAACACGCGGTGCCGCCCGCTGTATTGGGCAACGTTCACACCAAACGTATAGTCAGCCGCTGACTGTGAGCGTCAGGTTCAAAATGTGTGAAAGAGCTACGTCTGCCACCGACTGACTACTGATTGTGACGGCTGACTGTGAGGGACCTGTGAACAGGGCCTTAGTTAGTTAACACGCAAAACTGTCATACACACCGCCTTACGTGTTGTATTAATTGGAGATTATTGCAGATTTGTTTAATTTTAGTTTGGTAATCGCTTTACGTTAGAAAAGTAGGTAATCACGTGACAGCAAGTATCCAAAATACCTTTCAATTAATTTAATTACGTTAGGATTGGGAAAAGAAGACTAGTTTTTTTTCCGGATGGGAAATCATCAAATGACCCCTCCCGCTCTGGGTGGAGCGGAAGGGAGTGTCAGACTCTTACTGACTAAAACCCACCCATGTTCCTTCCTTTGCCCTTTATGTTCTGGGGTAGCGGTAACCCTTTCGGACAATCCCGCTGAGGCACAGAAGACTTGACTACTGATTCAGTTGATTATGAAACGAATTTGCTTGACAACCATCTGACGTCTGAACATCAGCTCAGTGAAGCAGAAAAACACTTCAGTTACCAACTTTGTACCGGAAAAAGATCATTATAAATTAGAAACATTAACAAGATTCCTATCAAACTCCAACAAAGAAATCAGATAAAGATTCTTAGAACAGCTCTTTACAAACACAAGTTGACAGACAGTTCAATACTAGAGCAGCGCCCGCGCAGCTGACCGACATAATACGGAAGTGACTGACCATCGACTGTGCGTTACTCGTAACTTTTACTTAACGCATGACTCAAACTATTTACGATGCGGTTTATATTAACTTCCTCGTTTTAATGGTATTTTTTGGACAAGCCCATGGTCAAGATCACTCGGTCAACGGCATCCAAGAACTACATAACTAATATTAAGACTAATCTCATTTTTTGTAATTAACACATTATGAAATTGAAATTATTAGATTAATCAAAAGTAGTTCCAATGATCACATTGTCCTTAATTGCTACATAATTTATCCAAAAAAACGCCACTTTCAAGAATTAGTCATTAAAAATGTTTAAAAAGTTTACTGGTTAGTGTTCTTTGCCAGCTGCATTTATGTGAAAATCAGACAATATGTGCTATAAACATGTAATATAATAATAAAATACTTAGCTGCCTAATAAACTAATTAATCTGTTCGCATCGAGGAAAGGTCACTGTATACTATTCGCACTGGTTCTCTTTGTTCCACTGTTTTTCAGTGTACCCACTGTTAAAAATCTAAAAAGGTAACATATGCATATAATTCTGTTCATACGTTAATTTACGAACTCTGTCCAGACGAATGTATAATGGTAGGGACCATTATAAATAACAATGACCAGGATGAGACTCGCACAGACCAGGGAATATGGCAAAAGGGGAGGAGGCCTACACTCAGCAGTGCAGGTGGAATAAGGCTGCCAATAATTATGATGAAAGGAAAATAGTCGTGATCATAGCTGGACACACAGCCACATTTTAAAACCAATTTACTCTATTTTCTTGGAAGTCCTTACAAAATTGAGCACAAAAACCGATTGAATGTAGTTATACATATTGCAACATGATACAATCTCATGTTGGATATATGTATTTCCATAATTTGTTGACCAGTTTTATACAGACTATTTTGATGGTCTTTTTTGGGTTACTTATACCTAAATAAATTCGAAAAACGGGGTTCCCCGAAAAAACTAGAGTATTTTTACGATCAAGCCTCTTTCACAAAGTGACAAAGATCGATTGTAATAATATTTTTGTGTAACGCCTTCACATTGCTAACAGAAATAACACTGGGTTGATATTGTGAAACGATCATAAATTCTGTAAAATTTCGTTGTTAAACAGCCTTAAGTGTACGTATTTTATGTCTATTTTATAATGTGCGTCTAATTTGTGCAGAATAAACAATTTCTGTTTCTTAAAACTAAACGAAACTAAACGATAAAACGATAAAATAGACATAAAATACGCACACTTAAGGCTGTTTAACAGCGAAATTTTACGGAATTTATGATCGTTTCACAATATCAACCCTCTAGACTGTGTTAACAAGTTGCAAGCAATAGCAGTCTATTGCTTCCAACTTATTAACAGCAGTCTTAACAAATATTTGTATGACCTACATGTATTTGTTCCGAGTCTGGGTGTTTTTCTATCTATAATATATATGTATTTACAAAAAAAAAATTGTATATAAGTAGTTTATCAGCCATCTTGTTACCATAACACAAGCATTAGGTTGCTTAGCTTGGGACAATGGTGCTGTGTGAAATGTCCAGGGATTTATTTATTTATTTATTTTAGTCTAGAGGACGCTACTGCGCTTCTTCTCACCATAGTTCTTGGTAGCCTTTACAACACTCAGAACTGCGAGAAGGGTGATATTTTCAATGGTGGAAAGCAGACTACCCGAAAATGGTCATCTAGTTTAGCAAAACAAACTCTTTAAAATTTTAATTAAATTACTGAACATTATGGTACGCAATTACCATGACATCTTACGTATTTTTTGCGAAAGCCACCGAACTGAGACAAAGTATCTTTTGATGGGTCTAAGCCTACAAATTGATCATAAAACTCTTGTAAAACTGTTAAAAATACGTGAAGTGTTTATTATCTATTTTAGAGTGCGCCATTCTATATAAAAAAGAAGATATTAGTCATAACTAGCACCGGTATAATTTTTCAAGTGTTTCATGTTTAGGTATTCATTGTTCTTATTTCAGGTAGTTGAGATTTAAGGTTAATTGACGTTCAAGCAAAAAAACAAATATTAAAATACTGTAATCTTAGTCGTACCTGACTGTTGATATGCCACACGGAGTTATAGGAAAAGTTCAACAAGTATCTACTTACTTCTCTTTCTCTATCATTCATGCATATGTGAAAGTCGTGTCAAAAACTCCATGTACATACCTTATCAGCGGCGTCGTGCTGTACTTAGTACTCTTTCAGATCTCGGGTGGATTATATTTCTATGTTTATTAATAAGGAATATTTGTATTGTTTCAGACGTGCGTCGATGATGTCGCCGCGGCAACTCATGCGCAACTCCAACATGACGCAGAAGTGGCAGCGGAGGGAGATCTCCAACTTTGAGTACCTCATGTTCCTCAACACTATTGCAGGTTAGTTATTAGAGTTTAATAAGTATGGGAAAGCGTTATGGTCACAGAGGGTACACCGATTGGTACTAAGTACAGAAAGAACCAGACTTTATATATTGCTTTTTCCCTTTACTTAGTCCCCTAGCTGTATAAGTTTTCCTAAAAGAGGTCGAAGTCAAATATAAAACAGGCCATTTTCAATTATATCTGGAGGAGCTTTAGGGTCCTGGATTCACGACATTACAACAATTGTGTTGCTAGGAGAAGATCTCGAGAAATAAGAAACGCTCGTTGAACTTCAAACCGTACAGTTACGTGACCGTTCTTATAAAGCATGATGGAGCACCATACATCATCTCATCACTTCAGCCAAGCAAGCTAATAACTAGTTAACAACTGCTAACAACTTGTGGTAATTACACATATATCAACGCAAGTCATTTCAGACTGCAGACTAACATAATCTTCCTTTTAACTATTTAGATCCTCTTGACGCATTGCTTTAGATCTTACCTAAAGTTTTTCACAGGACAACTTTTCATAGATTTAAATCTAGCTATTAATTAGTTAATAGATTTAATTAATTTAATGAAAAGTGATTTTAAATAATAATGTGCAATAATATTTTGGCACTTTTTGATAAATGTCTAATTAACACGCCAATTTTTTTTTGTGTTAGGATAAATCATCAATAAAGTTGAAAAAAGTCAGTCAGTTTAAGAGCAATTATAATTAATATTTCTAACTAAGATGGATTTATCGTAACACTATTTTCAATAATAACGTTCAATTAAATAATTTTTCATACATTTTTTGCATTTTCAATATCAATAAGTATTCTTTTGTAAGTACCTGGCGCTTCCCCCTTTAAAATTATAGCTGCCTGTTGCTCCTGACTGAGGACTTTTGGAAATCGTTTTGTCTGATGTTTTGGATATGTGTGTGGTTGAAGATAGTTTTATTCGTTTGATAAGGGTTTTTATTTTACTATGGATACTATAGATGTAATTTAAGAGATTGTGATATAAGGGGTTAGGGCCGTTAGGCGATATTTTTGTCAAAAGGGACAATGAAATCTGTAAATTTTCATGTTACTATTTTCAATTTCAATTCGGTGTATCTACGTCACGTTTACTTGCATTCCAGTGAGAGGTACTAAGTTAGCATGCTTGCTGAGGAGGTGGCCTATTGACCGTATCTAACGGATAGAAACTAGTTTTAATCATGCGTTTAGAGTCATAGTCCGGAACATTAAACTATTATGTAGATAATATTTCAGAACCTACATTGTAATTATTAACTTCTGTATTTTAGGAGATTTCGTTTATTTTTTGCTTAATCGGTTGAAACACACTGAACGAGACACGAAAAGTTTTATTGTTGTTACGTCTGGTTGCGTATAGTCCCGAAAAGTGTTAGAATTTTACTTCGTATTAAGTAGGTAAACTATATACAGGAGGGGCTCGTGGCTAAGTAATAACAGCCGCACGGGTCGATCGATCACGTTAAGCAACGCTTGCCTTTCTATCTTTACATACCGAGAACCCTCCATGCTTCGGAAAGCCCGTCAAGCCGTTAGTCCCGGCTGTCATTCGTGGATCTTTAACAATCGTTACAGGTCATCAGAAGCCCGAAATTCTGACAACCAGCCTTACCAAGGGGTATCGTATTAGGTACCGAGTGCCTATTTGACCTTCACAACCCAATGGTTGTGAAGGTCAAATAGGCACTCGCTCCATATAAAATACTAATTACTGGTATTCAGCTGCATCCGGTTAGACTGGAAGACGACCCCAATATAGTTGGGAAAAGACTAGCCAGATGACAATTGAGTAGGTAAATTGCAAACAAACATATAATGATTTAGTAAACGCCAATAGATACTCAGCGAGTTTCATTCGTTAGGAACGTCATTTATTTTTTACTCCTATTACTATTACTCATGTTTTGCATAAGATCACGGGTGTTATGACAGCACTTCTCAGCCCCCATGACATAACGTGAACAAAACCGCTCATGCAACTTCCAGTTAACAGCAATTTTATAGAAAAACTATTAAAAATCAACCATTGTGCAAAGTTTAAAGCATTTTGCGAACGATTCAGAATTTTAGGCGGCAATGACCATTGCACATTATGATAATTGAATTTAATAGCAAACGGACATGTCATTCGGAAATAGAAATCGCGTAAAAAATATTTCCTAATCTCTCTATTTTATGTTTTTGTTGTGCATTTTTTCGTCTGCACTGTTTCAAAATTAGTCAATAGGTACACCCAGTCTACTACCGGGCATAGCCACACCCAAGTTTCACCAACTCATGAAAGAAAAAGATTTTTCCGAATTCAGTTTTCCTAACATTCTTCTTTAGGACGTCAAAAAGACTATGCGTAAGGACCCGATCATCAGGACCAGCTCAATCCAAATCCCACTGAATTCCATAAAAAGTATGTCAATGTCAAATCTCTTCCCATTTCCGTAGCCCTGGTACCAAATCACTGTTGCCAACAATCTTCGCCATCAAGGATGTTCTATCAAATTAAATTGTGGGAATGGAACAAGCGTTGCTAGTCCATTGACTGGATGACAATACTTCGCAATAACTATAGCGTTTATTAGAAAATGAGTTGTCGGTGCAAACGGTACTAATAATCAAATTTATCGGTCATGCACGCCGTTAGTGACCGTACTAAGCCACAGACTCATGTGTTATGCTTTCCTGGTGCCCCGTGCTCTCAGGAGGTCTTATTAAAGGTTAAAAGATAATATGAGAAGATGACCAAAATATATAGAAGCTCAACAAAAGTACATTGTTCTAGAATGATAAAACAGTTTGGCATTTAAACGCACTCGAAAGTTCAATCTACATCAAAAATGCTGTGAAAGAATGCTGTTGTTTACTGGGAAACGATATTCATAAATGACAATTAACAATTTAATCAATACCTGACAAAGTATAATAGTCCCGAGTGTACTTCATTAGCATACAATAATGTTCAAGATGGTCAATCTGCCTGCCACGGCTAGATGAGCAGGAATTCCTCGTTTGTAAGCGCAGGCGCATCAATTACCGCGCGTCGTCACGATTATTGTTACGTTTGCATACTAAAATTACTACTGTTTGCATTCATCTTCGTTTGTCTTGGAAAGACCACCGTGTTGGGTGCATTTACGAGAACATCCTACTTGCCTAGATTTTCTGAAAAAAAAAATTAAATAAACTTCAATGTCCTTTTTCTAATGCGTCAGTAAACGAGACCCAGGAATCTGAAGGCCAGTTCTCGTACTTAAAAAAGGTTCAAATTCAAGTCGCAATCTCATCTCAGCGACAATCAATGTCAAATGCTTGTCAAAAATGAATCTAAATTGATTGTATTTTTGACAGATTGAGACTGAGATTAGAATGCGAACGTTTATAAAAATACGGGAATTCCCCCACAGATCAAAAGTATGGACAGGAAAAGCTTCTTTCGTAGTAACACAATATATGTACATATTTACTTTTGGGGAAATACACGCACGATATTGCACCTTAACCCACATTTACCCAGATAGTAATTTACCTTAAACTACAGCCTGATATGTGATTATCTCATCACTTCCCTATTACAAGAAACTAGTCCTTGTAATAGGGGAGTGATGTGATAAGGCAACGGTGCGGTTTAGAAGATGATGTACTGACATCAATTGAAAAGAGTATTAAGCATATATGTTTGGTCATGTTGAGAGAATGAGTGAAAGACGACTAACATAAGGTAAATATGAATAGACCCGGTTAACGATTTCCGCATCTAAGACGTATCCGAAATTGAGCATCTAATTAGATGAACAATGTTTAATTTTAAATGTACGTTTTGCTTAGAAACTGTTGGACCGTGTGCTTAAATATTGGAGTCGTTTATCTCCACGAATACAGGGTGGCAGGTGACAAAACATTTTAATGCAAGGGGGTTCAGAACCATGTGCTGAATTCATGGTTACAGTTCGCGCATCGATGTCCCTAACACCCTAAATTATAGTTTGCTAAAGTTTCAATAACGATAACCGACATCAATCGGTGGGAAGGCCGAGGTCGTCGGTTGATTTAATTTCTCAATATTTGCTCCAGATATTTTCTCTCGGTATCATTATCATTTAACATATTCATAATCTTAAACATATGTCCGATGTCAGACGCCGCCCTTGTTTCACGCTGTTACCTACAAGCATTTATATCTAATTCCTCAACTAATTAACTGATTAACAGCTGGGCACGCAAACAACCCGGCATTGTTAATTCATTTAATATGCACTAATTAAAACCCTGTCTGATACGTCAAGTTCATAACAATGTTCGTTTATTCAGTATTTATCGATAATTATGGTATGGTGCAGGTAGGTAATTTGTACGAAATTACAATTATCGAATAACAACTTAAAAAATATTAAACAGTCTGTAATTGTAGAGATAAAGCAGGCCATGGGGCCATGGTTTCAAAAAGAAAAAGTATGCGCCAATGACTTTTCCAATGTCATTTCGACTTTCTAAGTTAATCTTGGACGAAAAAATATGGTAAAGGAAAACATTGAGGAAACTTGGACTTAGGTAGGTCTAAAAATCCAAAAACTAAGTGAATAAGAGTATGACCAATAAAACGGCCCTTATCCTGCAGTGAGGCAATTTTAGACTAATCATCATCATCATCTGCCTAGCCTTTTCCCAACTATGTTGGGGTCGGCTTCCAGTCTAACCGGATGCAGCTGAATACCAGTATTTTACATGGAGCGACTGCCTATCTGACCTCCACAGCCCAGTTACTGGGTAATACGATACCCCTTGGTAAAACTGGTTGTCAGACTTTCGGGCTTCTGACGACCTGTAACGAATGTCAAAGATTCACGAATGACAGCCGGGACCAACGGCTTAACGTGCTTTCCGAGGCACGGAGGGGTCTTGTTATGTGAAGATGGTCACCCATCCACGGATCAACCGCGGCAAGCGTAGCTTAACCTGATCGATCGACCCGTGCGGCTGTTATTACTTAGCCACAATTTTAGGCTAATATTTAATTTAAATTGTTTTTACTCAAAATCAAAACTAACATCACAGAATTACGTTAACATATCACTACAGTTTCCATCCGATTCGTGCAAGTATTATGCCGTGGGTTGACCATAGCTGTTAGCACCTGATTACTTCAGCGTCCGCCCGCTACAGCCTGTTTACAACACCATATTATACGTAATCTATACCTCCGTGTGTTGTAATTGAAACACAACTAGTAAAGTCACTGCTGCCGTAGTGGTTTGTGCAAATGCACTGGATATAGGACGCAATCTACAGGTATAATTGAGAAATTTAATTAACAATAAATGTTTAAAGCCATGTTGTTGCGGAATTAGATCGTTTTCCTTGAAAGGAAAAGCGCTTGAGACTAAATCATATGGCTCGTACAGGTAAGGTAACTTAGTACGCAAAGCGAAATCGCTTAGCTGGTGCATGACAATGACACGGGGAAACGACACTATTGTGCTCTTAATTAGATTGAATCCGACTGATATTTTATCTTTTTAGGTCTTCATTTTCATGGATCCCTTTCGTTTAGACCACGCCGTAGACTGCTTGTGTTTTTCGTCATCCAGCACTAAACTTCGAAATAGTGAGAGTACTTCCACGTCTCACGTAAATTCAAGTAAAATACGGGCTTGAAGTTGCGTACACTAGTCCCTTATACAATACAAATTCAATTACGATCAAACTGACCATTGATCATTAGTCTATGGATCAAAAGCGCAACACAAAATAGTCTTTTGTATGACTTCACTTTCACTTGCTATTCACTTACATAATTAAAACATTCTCTATCGTGATTGTTGCGAATGAATTTCATTCTTCTTGCAAGTTATGCCATCCTGGTTCCTTCCTTTTTGAAGCCCAATTAAATACTTAACTTAGCACCGCGTTAGCAACCGTAGATAAATATTTGTTAGCTAATTCTCTTTATTTATCCTCGTTAAAGTTGGTTAACCTAATGTCATAATTGGTTCTTATTGCAAATGTTTATGCAACTGCCTGCAATTATCCGTTACTTGATAGCTGATAAGATTCCTTACCGGCAGCAGGAGGCGTGATTACAGACTTTAAACACCGTGGAATTAGCGATGTGTTCAGCCCCCTCATTTTGTAAACAAGTTAATTATCATACTTACTAGAGCTACCAAGAGACCATGATTTGACAGAGATAGTTATGAATCTATCTGATTTCTTATCTTCCGTTTTACAGCACCGAAATGGATAAGGTGACCGCGGGTCGAAAACATCTTTCATCAAGTCTTCATGAAATAAAATTTTGTGCATTTACTCTACGAAGTAAAAATAATAATAATCTTTTTCAGTATTTTTTTTTTTTGTTGTTGAGTTTTTTGCACTATTGACAAACATTATCTGCATATAGTAATAATGTATACCTACTTCATTCGAAATTGCTGCAATTTTAACTACAAACATCGAAACATTATTAACTACACCGGTTTTTGACTACTTATCTATTTAATTTCGTCAGTTCGACTGAAACGACAGCTAAATATGTAAAGCTACAGTAAGGAAAATATCATTGTGCCAAAATGACTCAAGGATATCGTTCATTGACATTGTTTTCCCTTCTAAGAATTGCAGATGGTATTTTTCACTGACTATGACACACTAGTTATGTCATAACATAATCGTTTATTGTGATGTTTTTTTTTTCTGGTGGGAAATCCTCAAATGACCCCTCCCGCTCTGGGTGGAGCGGAAGGGAGTGTCAGACTCTTACTGACTAAAACCCACCCATGTTCCTTCCTTCGCCCTTTATGTTCCGGGGTAGCGATAACCCTTTCGGACAATCCCGCTGATTATTGTAATGTTTACGTAGGTATTTCAGCCATGATGTTAGTTGATTCGAGCCACTATTTTTGTTTGTTATTATGATTTTAATATTCGCGCCATTCATATGCGCCCTTCAGTCAAACTACCAGGATACCATAAAAGGAAGGCGCCACCAACCTTTTCAGAAGCTCCACAGCCTTATTCCGCAACATGTTGACAGTTAGTTCAGTCTTGTTCACTCACTGTACCATTGTTATCTATAACGTAACTGTAATAGTTCACTCGCGAAACCAACTCTCACTTCACTGTGTCACTGTTCAACGGTATTGTAAATTTTTTATTTTATTTTCGTGGTTCTATGCAAGTATCATTATCAGAGATGCGGTTGTCTCGAAAGTTGGCAGGCGTTTGAACTAACTAGCCGACTTGCTGGCAGACGGGAAAAGTGACCACGTGACTACAACAATAGCAACGGACACGCATATGATGATAATTGTAGGTACGATGGGGTCACAGGCCAGTGATAAGCGATCGTCGATACATTTACATCGAGACCGGAGATGTGTTTTGTTATGATGCAGGAATAGTACAAACGACCTTTAGAAAGGCGTTTAGAATATAACTAACGTTTCTTTACCAGTCCATTTAGCCTGTAGCGAATTCATATTTCCCCCGTCAGCCAAACCGAATATAATTTGGACATAAGTTTAAAATGTGGCTAGTTCCCCGCAAGTTGAATCATAAAATTTTGCAAACATGACTTTAATTTGTTGCAATTTGGTGCGGTTCCCTTTATTTTTATTTAAAGGCATAAAGCCTGGCTGGTTTTTTTACCATAATGGATAGTCATATTCTGACTTATGACTTTTCCTAAGAAGTTTCTTAACAAACTTAGAACCATACTTTGTTCGTCGAATCGTTAGAAGATGGTTCGTTCGTAACTGCTGTTGAAGGTTATCAATGACTCCCAGAGTTAGCAAGACGTTTGAGACGAATAAGCTTCCATTCTTTCAGAACAAGATCATCAATACACATAACACCATGTTATCAAATTCTTCGTTCTCCTTACACGAGATATGATTGCGATTAGATGGACTTCCTTCCGTGGAATTGCACGCAAATGCAAAAAGTTGGTCTTAAAGAGTGAGAGTGAGTTAGAGAGTTCTTTGGAACTCCCTCACAACCGTTGTTCCTTTAAAATGCTGAGACCGAAATGGTACGTGAACAACATAACGTAACGTAACATCAGGCCTGTAGTTGCCAGTTATGTTAAAGTAATAGGGCCCGAGCCTATTGCCATCAACCGGGCACTAATCCAAACGCAATAACATTTTGCCCGACGTGGGAATCAAACCCAGGACCTCATGCTAAGCAGTAGCACTTGCGGCCACTGATGCAGTACTGTAATCGTCACACTTAGTCCACAATCTGTGAAACGGCCACCGGTTGTAAGGAGGTAGCCACTGCAGTCATAATGATGTCCTATTTACAGATGAAGCAACTGTTTCCTCACTGCAATTGTTACTCTATTGATATTTATAGCCACTTTCACGACGTTGTTACTGCGGTTATTGTGACTGGAGATTTATGGCATAAAACCATGTGAAAGATCAGTGTGATCCTGCATAGGGCTCGCTTCTTCGATCAAACAAATTAGGGCTCACCAAAATAGGTGCTTAAACGTTGTCAAACAAAATTTGTGTTATAGAACACAAATTTTGAGGGAACTTTGTTCAAATAAAGTTTGACTTACACGGTGCGATTTAATTGCCTGTGGCATAGTTACCATAAGTTGAAGCAACAATTCAATTTTGGCATACAACAAATGACTTGCATCGTCTAGACACTGGTCTAGACGATGCAAGTCATTTGTTGTATGCCACTGTTAAGAAACTTGTATCGTATCATCGTATTATAAAGACGAAAGTTTGTGAGTGAGTGTGTGTGTGTTTGTATGTTTGTTACTTCTTCACGCAATTACTGCAGAACGGATTTAAATGAAATTTGGCACACAGATAGTTTATAACCACAATTAACACATAGGATACTTTTTATCCCGATATTCAAATCTCAAATCGTTTATTGCAATCCATAGTGTACAATTACAGGTGGTAAATAAAAGAAAAGTAATAGAAACAATTATGGAGCCTGTTGGGCACAGCAAATTTTTAAATAAGTAGAGAGAGAAAGAGCGCTTTATTAATTTTCTTTGTTATGAAGTTAGAATTATTTTATACCTATGTATTTATATTTCCATTCATTCACTTATTCTATTAATATTTTATATGCTGGTCTATCTATTCATTTATTATTTATTTAATTATATTTAATATTGATTATTTCTTTACTCGCTTGAAACATTTTTCATTATTATAAATGTAGTATAATTATTAAGTAGGCGCAGCTAGTAAAAGTAATATATCTTTGATTACACATCTCATAATAGTATATAAATGTTTATAAATATGACGAAATATTAAAATATCGATAGGTACCGCTATAATCATTATTGTACAGAGTCCAATAAACAAAACATTAAAATCACAATAAATCAGTCTGATTGCCTTCACATGAGAGACGCGCACTGTTTACCTAAATTCTTGATATCTAGATAAATTACTAATTAACCAATCTATTGGCAGAAGCCTCTTTATATTCTTATAGAGTGTGGTCGCTGATTAAATGCTCCTTTCAGAGATGTACCTACTGCCATCTTGAATAGTCCTTGTTTGCCAAACGTGGCATATACGTCATACATGTTTATCTTTATGTGATCTTAGTAGGTACCCATTATTAATAGAAGTCGTCACGTTGTTTTTATTATATTCAGAAAAATACGTAAAAAGTCACGTCAGCGTACTTCGCATTACTTAAAAAACTGTAGAATAAATAGATACTTATTTCATATTTGCATAAAATGTTTGACTAACTAGATAGATACCTGCCTACTACGGCTACGGTATATTTTCATTTTTGTCTGAAATCTAACTTTGCAGGAACCTCTATTACTTTTTTATTTTTATTTCAAAGGTATTCTTACGGTTTAATTGCTTAGGTACAGACGCCAGCACATCAAGCTACTACAATCTGTCAAATTTCATTAAAAGATTTTCAACTTTATCGTTAAAAGCATTAAGGTTGAAGGTTGATTGGGAAAAATTTACAGTTTCGGGTAGCTTGACCTGCTGGCGTCTGTACAAGACCTACATGAGTTATGCAGTTACAGTAGATGTTAGGTACGAAACCATCGGTTTTGTCATTGTTTAAACCACACTCATCTTATTCATTGCGGTTTTATAAATAGCACAGAAAAAATGTTTGTACCAAAAGACCAAAAACAGTAGTGTTGAGAAATCTGTCCTGAATAATACATTTCTCAGTTTCTATTCTTTTACGCGTGAAAAATTCTGTAAACATTGACCGCTTCGGTTCACTGCGAACTTGCGTAGCTTTCGACGCAAACAATTTGATTGTTATCATTTCGTCATCAGCGTCACTTAAAACAATGACGTTAGTACGAAATACAAGTAGGCTTAAACAGGGTCAATACCTTAATCATTCAAGTGTCACATCAACCAATTATTTGCGAAGGATGATTGGCAAACTGTTGCGCAACTGTGGCGCGAGGTCGGCGCCATGGTTTGATCCTATTGTCAAAGGGGAAACTCGACCTACTGACGTTGCCCAAAATTTTTAGAAAGTTTTGAGGTTTTCAATTGTTATACGCGTCTTATCTGGTTGGTGTCTTGGTACTAGGTAGTTACATCGAATTACTTCAGATAACATCATTTTTATGACTAGCTTAGGTAATTGAATTATCTTGTTATATAAAGTTATTAGCTTTTAATCATTGTGGAACTACATCCTTCCTGTACCCTCCGTTTTAATTTTTTTAATTATATAACCCTGTAATCTTGTCATAAAATTATCCGCGGACAATAAATAATCTTTTAACAATGATTATAATATATTAATGTAAAAGCGTGTTCTTATCTAATAACTGTTATTTCAACATAACACTGATGTTTATTGTCCACAGGACGAACATACAACGACCTCAACCAATACCCGGTGTTCCCATGGATCCTGACGAACTACGAGAGCGAAGAGTTGGACCTGAGCCAGCCTTCTAACTACAGGGATCTCTCTAAGGTAAACATAATCTTAACACCTTGACGATATAATTGCCTGGTACATCACCTGCACGAGATATGACGAAATATTCTGAAGGGATTTCGCCTCCAACGGGAACCTCGTGGCTTCTGCGCAGATTAAATCAATGACAAGGTCTTTTCTTACTGGTGTACACAGAAATCTTCAGCGTAAAGACAGCACTAATTGTGATGAATTAAATCGAGATTAAAATTGATTGATTCTTATCACAAGATTGTCACTTCGGATCTAATTTGCAACAAAATTTATTGATATTCAGAGCCTGATTTGACTGGAGCCGTCGCCAATGTAAATCACATTGCAAAAAGGCGTTGAAATCTTTTTCTGTATGACACGTGACATTTAGTAGTATTTTCGAAGAACCCTTTTCAGTAATTTCGTAGCTCTACTTCTATCATGGTGCTAACATATCTTGTTATTCTTCAGCCTATCGGAGCCTTGAACCCAAGCCGTCGCGCGTACTTCGAGGAGCGGTACAATACTTGGGAGCATGAGTCCACGCCACCCTTCCACTACGGGACTCACTACTCCACCGCTGCCTTCGTGCTCAATTGGCTAGTTCGCATTGTGAGTACATTATTCAAGAAATCATTTAAACCACCATACGCAGGTACTTGATACTTAACCAGCCCACTATTGGGACTCAGCACTTCTCTCTGTGAGTCGGCCACAATCCACAACGCGGTCCCAATTCGGGTTTGTCATCTACAAACCCGATGCTGGGAATCAATTACAAGAAGCTATGCACAGGAGGCCATTACACATCGGTTGAGCTATTTTTAGTATTTATTAAAAGTCTAAAAATCTACAAAACGTTATGTCTAACTTTCCTAGTGATTTATATACAAATAGAGCATCCATGTACGGTCAAAACAAATAAGTCTATAAAAGGTCAGAACCTAATCAACATGTTAAATTACGTGCACTGAAATCTAAACGCGTCTCCTCTCCGTATGGCAACACATTTGCATGTAAAATTAAATACTAATTGAGTGTTGCCAGTAACAGTGCGTGTATGATTTATGGCACATAAACGGCACATCAATTTTGATGCTTCACCCAACATTTGGCGACAGAATTAAATGTCACCCGTGCGGATCTAATTACAGGTTCGCGCATATTTCATAAACATTGTTATGCACTTATTTTAAGTATTTTGGTATTTTTAAACAGACAAAGATAATGAAGGCTTTTTAATTGGGTGTTTTAACTTTTCTATTTTTTCTCAAGCATTAATGTTATCACCGCAGCTGTTAGCAAGTATTAGAAATAAAATGTAGGTGTGAGTGCAGTTATTATTAACGATTGCCATATAATATTTTGTAGTCCTTTATAATAATATCACAAACTAATCCCTATTCATCTCTCGAATATGGGAATCTGAATCAGTCTTTCATTATAAGGGCCATTTCTACTCATCCAATTAGGTCTGATGATCCGATCGTAAGTAGGTACGTGCGTCTCTAGGACGTCATTACAATCAGAAAGAAACACCATTAGTTAGCCTCAGACCCTCGCTGTTGACGATTAGTCTTCAATCTTAGATTAATACTATTCTAACGATGTATTTGATTTATCTTGTACAGTGCACGGTCTGTTTAATGCGTCAATTGCCGAGTAGTTTACGGCTGGTTATCATACGGTATTTTCTGACCGTTTGTGTATTGTAATTAACTTTACTTGCATCACATATTATTGTTATCCGGCGTTCAATGTGTTGCCAGCAAACTTAATTATTAAGATTATAAACAAATGAGTTATTATTACTCATTAAGCCGTATCAGACAATAATTAGTAGTTGAGTTGGTTTTCGGAAGCTCGACCTTTTTACCGCAATAATACACAGGTTCTCCAAAAAGCGATGCAGCATCGATGTAATTTTAAAATCGATCAAAAAGTATCGTGTCTGCTGATTCCTTAAAACATTTAAACCTGGAATCTTTAAAATATATCAGAGGTTTTAATTATTCGCTGTTTTATTACTTGCGAAAATAATTCAAGTTAATAAGATAGAATATTTAGGTACTAGGACTTCAAAAACACAAGAAAGCTATAACCATACATCGTTTACTTCAATGACTTTATGCGCAAGAAATTCTAATGGATCCATCCATCTTGAACACGTAAATTTACAAGTCGTCGACTAGTTATTTCAAGTAGGAGTCTCTAAGTCTTTGAACAATGGTCTTGTGGGTGCTATAAAGGACATCTTCAAAGAGCATCGCTTTGCTGCCGATCATAGTAAATTAGTGAGTGCATTAAGTCGTCTGCACTAAAAGCATGCGCGTTAAAACATTCGTGCGCAGGAGACGCGCCGCGACAGATGCGCTTCAGCGCTCGATTGTATGTGACAAGAAAAAGGTAAAAAATGTTAAAAGGAGGTCGAAATAGAATGTGTTTTTTGATGTCGTTAGGGGAAAATGGACAGTGTCGAAAGAACTGAGACTGCTAATGAATTCAAAGTCAGCCTGTATTAAGTTATATTTGTATTGTTAAAAGATTATTCTTCTTAGCGATTAATAGATTTAAAAGCAAACGAGAAAGAAAGTTTATAAACAATGAGCTTGCTTGGAAAAACTTCTATTTATTCTTTAAGAACTTATCAAACCTCCAATTAGGATTCAATAACATCGCAACACGATACAAATCCGTCTTATTTCTTTCCTCTCCAGGAGCCAATGACGACAATGTTCCTAGCACTACAGGGTGGCAAGTTCGACCACCCTAACAGACTGTTCTCATCCATCGCCATGTCGTGGAAGAACTGCCAGCGAGACACCTCTGATGTCAAGGTAAACCAACAGAATATTTATTTTTCAATTTAAGGCAAAACGCGAGTGAAAAGTACCTTCAAGTTATTTTATAAGTTTGCAATCCCTACCTTCTTGTAAATTCCAACCTTGTGGTCCTAAGTTATATAAGGTCAAATTAAATTACCTAACAAAACTCCACAGATGTGATAGGTATCTAATGACGATAACCAAAATAAAATGTTATAATATACATAGTTTCAAGAAAAGACACTACCAGCGGCCGCAGTCAGCTGTAGTCACTCGAAATTAAAGTTTACAATTATAATACTTGCTATCTTGGTATTTTGGCACAAACCAGTAAGTTTACGCATATTATTCTAACTGTTCAGGAACTAATACCAGAGCTGTTCTTCCTACCGGAGATGCTAGTGAACAGCTCAGGCTTCCGACTGGGCATCCCGGAGTCGCCTTCTGGTGACGTAATCCTCCCCCCGTGGGCGTCTTCCGCCGAGGAGTTCGTGCGAATCAATCGCATGGCGCTGGAGTCCGAGTTCGTCAGCTGTCAGCTGCATCAGTGGATCGATCTCATATTCGGATATAAGCAGAGAGGTAAGTGCTTTCGATGAAGGGCTTTTGAAAATAGCGCATTTGATTGATAAAGTATATAGTATACTCTCCCCTTATGTTTTGGACCTATATCCAAATCCTACAAAATTCACAATATTTTATTTCACTTGTGAAACGCTAGAAGCTAGGTGCACGGTTCCAATTGGTCGTTTCTTATGCAGAAAAAACAATCAGCTTTTGCAATGTTTCACACATCACATTCCTGTCAGGTCCCGAAGCGGTCCGCGCCACGAACGTATTCTACTACCTCACCTACGAAGGCGGGGTCCGTCTCGACCAGATCACAGAGCCTGTGACCCGCGCCGCCATAGAAGACCAGATCCGAAGCTTCGGCCAGACCCCCGCCCAGCTGCTGAGCGAGCCGCACCCGCCGCGCGCCTCCACCATGCACCTGGCGCCGCTGATGTTCGCGGCCGCTCCCGACGACGTGTGCTTGAGGTTGAAACTACCCTCCAACGCGGCTGTGGTGCACGTGTCTGCGAATACTTATCCTCAATTAGCTATGCCTGCTGTTGTTACGGTAAGTTTGATGGTTTTTATATTTATTTTAGGTTATTGCACTAGATGTTCTCAAAAATGAGTAAAACGGGACTGACCCCCTCTCAGGTCTGCCCGGGGCCATTCTTCCGTTAAATAGTGCTGAAGTCAACATTATCAGTTTTTTTTTTTGCTGTTTTTAAATTGGAGCATTATTCAAACCTCTCCTACTCGTATAATCGTATAAATGCTATACAATCACTGAACCCTTTATTTACTTTCCAGCTAAAAGTAGCGTATCTTTTGGACCTGATATTTTTCCGAGCAGGCATTGTTCATCCAGACTAACATACGACTAATATATACAGGTGAGCGCCGCGCGTGCGTTCGCGGCGCATCGCTGGGCGGGCGGCGGCTGTGCGCACGCGCCGCACGCGCCGCACGCGCCGCACGCGCCGCGCCACCAGGCCGACCACAGCCACCACCCGCACCACCCGCTACTCATGGACCCCGTGTGGGGTGAGATATCTTTAATTACATTGATTTTGTTCAACATTTCTTAGGTACAGGGAACGCAAACATAACTAGCCTAGCCTTTGCGGAATACAGGCGTGATGTTATGCTGCAAGTGACTTGTAGTTTGACTTCCATATCCGTCAGACAAACCGATAGATTGTTATTCTTTCCGACATTTTTACTATATGGAGAAATGTTAAACGCTTCTATCTGTGCAATTTGGATGGCAACAAAATCTTAACTGCCCGTCCAACTTTTACTACATGACAAATATTTTAACAGCAGCAGAAGCGATACCAACTACTACCAGAATCGATTTTTGGTTTTGTATAATTTATTCTCATGTGTGTTTTAGAAAACTTATTTAAGCAATATTTTAATTTCCAGCGGCAGGCGGTGCCCAGGCGCTGTCCCGTCGCCAGCTGGGCGACAACTTCTCGCAGCGCGTGCGCGCGCGCAGCAACTGCTTCGTCACCACCGTGGACTCGCGCTTCCTCATCGCGGCCGGCTTCTGGGATAACAGCTTCCGAGTTTTCAGCACAGAGACTGGTAAGTTATTGAAGATATGCTTGTTAAAATAAAAATCGAATAAGGATGCCTAAGACCTAGATCTATGTAGACCGTACTATGTCTCAAAAGTTGGTGCCAATTAAATAAATTATTATGATGATGATACCTTCTAGCCGACTTCAGCTACAGCGATAGCATTCAATGACTTTTCAAAGTGGTTGAGAGCTTAGATATGATGCTCTTTCATGTGCTCTTATGTGACTAGCATGTCCAACTTTAATGAAATAATGATCTACAAACGAAACAAATTATAACAATGAAAATATTTTTTAGTTTCAATTTGATGTGGCCGAAATGGTTCAAAACCTTCAGCTATCTTAACCTACCGTCTACAATAATACGTTTTTCGTCCAACAGCTAAAATAGTACAAATAATCTTCGGTCACTACGGCGTGGTGACGTGCGTGTGCCGCTCTGAGTGTAACATTACCTCCGACTGCTACATCGCGTCAGGCTCTGAAGACTGCACCGTCTTGTTGTGGCACTGGTAAGTTCAATGACAGGATACCATATTCAAAAGCTGGACATTAGCCTAAAACACATGACGTTGAACATGAGTTTTGGGGGCCACTACACCAGTCAAGGCATTAGGTTATAGCGGGAAGTTGAACAGAATATTCTGCCGACTTTCTTCAAAAGATGATATCTTAGTGCAATGATGCAGGTTATACTGACATTTCAATTCAATTGACATATTTCATTTTGAGGATTCGTGTTGCCTTTTGGAGCGAAGTACTATAAGGTACGTTATACTCTGCCCACTTGGCGGCTGAGAGCTAGACCGAACACTGAAGTATATCATTTTGACCGTCACGAATTCACGACAGTTTTGTTATATTGCAAAAGCGAAAGGATCTTCGTTCCAATTCGGGTGTCGCACGACTCCTCTCAACTTTGTTTTATTATGTTTTTGACAGATTTGCCATACAAAATCTGTCAATTACTCACAATACAGAGACTATGGCAACTTTGTAAATGAGTTGTAACAATTATAACAAAATATTAATATTTCCGTAGGTCTGCACGTCACGGCGGCATCGTAGGCGAGGGCGAGACGCCCGCGCCGCGCGTCACGCTGACGGGACACGACGCGCCTATCAACGGAGTGCTAGTGTCCGCTGAATTGGGCTTGGTTATATCCTCGTCAGTCAGTGAGTATTCATCTTGATTTAACTTTGAATTGGAAAACCTCGTTTGGAGGCGTAGTAAGTATCAGTCATAAAGCTAAGCATAACTTATCCGCAGCTTATGTACGCGATTATTGCCGCCAAAGTCTTCATGTTAGATTTATGGATGAATTAACCCAAGTCTCGTCTCATGTGATGAGATATAAATTGACACTAAACCGAAATTAAAATTCCAAAGGTGTGGAAAAGTGTTTGGGGCACACCCGGATGGTTAATTTACGTATTTATTTATATCTTTAGTTTTTTTTTATTATCTCAAACACACTAATTTCTCTGATCTATTTTTTCTTGCAGATGGCCCAGTCCTAATCCACACGACATTCGGCGAGATCCTACGCGCACTGACCGCGGCGGAGGGCGTGTGCGGCCCGCAGCAGCTGGCGCTGTCCCGCGAGGGCGTGGTCGTCGTGGCCTACGCCAAGGGACATCTCGCTGCCTTCACGCTCAATGGCAGGAGGCTCAGACATGAGACGCATAATGATAACTTCCAGGTTTGTGCTCGTATACATTGTATAGATATAGAATGGGAGATGTTACTAACTGAAAACTCTTTATACACATGGACAAATGATTAAAAGAAAATAATATAAAACAACACACTTTATTTACGTCGTCAGATTTCATCAGAGCTTTTGATAAAGTTGATCATGTATTTTTTTATTATATTGCAACTTTTTATGTAATAGATTCATGGCAATGTGTTTTTTGTAGCAGTCTTACAAAGGGGTATCGTATTACCCAGTAACTGGGTTGTCAGATAGGCAGTCGCTCCATGTAAAATACTGGTATTCAGCCGAATCCGGTGAGACTGGAAGCCAACCCCAACATAGTAGTTGGGAAAAGGCTGTTTCATTTGAGAACAAATGAAATAAAAAATAGTAGAAAAAACGTGTAGCTCATCGACTTTATTTGTATAGCCAGTGATGGAATGCCACAGGGTGTTCACCTTGGTCCCGTGTCCATTGTAAACCATTGACCACTTGAATTATCAAAGGACAATTCAAAAAGATTTTATGGATGGGATTCATTGTTATTTTTTTTCCAAGTCTGTGATTCATCCGCATGTACTGGGCCCGCAGTGCCTGGCGCTGTCCCGCTGCGGCGAGTACCTCGTGTGCGGCGGCGACGCGGGCGTGGTGGAGGTGTGGCGCGCCTTCACGCTGGCGCCGCTGTACGCCTTCCCGCCCGCCGGCGCGCCCGTCACGTCGCTCGCGCTGTCGCACGACCAGAAGTACGTATCTAGCTGCCACACACCTTCAGCATTCATGTTAACTCTTCGCAACATACCGTAACTAACCTCTAGGTTAGTACTCACTTGCTGGCTTTCTTCTTGTAAGAGAGAGTGACTCTTTACCGAAATGTTTCTTATGGTAACATAATTTAGTCTTAGTCTACCGAAAATTATGAAGCTTGGAGTGGAGTTACCCATCCAATAAAAGGCTGCAACAGTTGGCCTCTTTTCACATTCAGTCATCCTCCTGCACTTGTCATTTTCCTAGGGACCGTTGCGGGCCGTCTCCTTCCATACATCCATGAAAAATTGTTCTATTTGCACCATCTGATTGTGATCTAATAATGATTGCACACTACTCATTCCAGGTTCCTGTTAGCGGGTCTGGAGAACGGCTCCCTGGTGGTGTTCCACATAGACTTCAACAGATGGCACCACGAGTACCAGCAGCGGTACTGAGCCCCGCGGTACCTTACTTATTATTACGACACATAATTCAATTACCAGCCCCCACACACTTGCAATACCCGACCCGAACTGTAGTGTCACGTCCCGTTGGGTGTTACAAGTCTGTCTCCGGCTTTACCGTTCGCATCTAGGTATCGATATTACGCTCAGAGTAGGCGATAGAAAGTAATTTGGCTGCTATTACGATTAAATATTCGCTGTTCTTTACAATTTTAACTAAAAAACATACGAGTAGTACGAGGTTCTTTAGCTCAGTGATCTATGCTGCTCAGTCTGAACAAATTAAAAGGGATTATATTCTCGATGCATTGATGATCATCTATTTAGAAGCAAAACAATGTAATTTAATAATTGTAAGGAACAGTGGCATTAATATAAAAAGTATGGTATTTTAAATTAAATGGCAGCTAAAGTCAAAGTTTAAAGTGCCACACTTGTCAAAATTTAAAATTATTAAAAATCTTGTTGGGTTGTAAAATTTCGACACATTAATGCTATATTGGATAATAAAACTATTAGGCAACCTGCAAGTAAGTACTTAATTAGTTTTTTAAGTTGCATTGACATTCCATTGATTTTTATTATAATTGATTCAGTAACAATTAACTGTATTAAAATGCTAAGACATTAAAATGAGACGACTTCAAAGCATTCATTCCATACAATTTACTACCAAATTACTATTATAATAAGATCTTTTTTGTTAAGATTTTTTCTAAGATGAAGATAATGTAGTTATAAATAATTATATTTTATTGGTACTTAATCAATTGTTATTTATTTAAGTAAAAGAAAAATGAAGTCGTAACATTGTACTATATTAATATTACAGTAAAGCACTCTGCCACACTTCTGGCTTTGTCTGTACCACCTCAGTGTTGCCAATGTGGAATATAAAAATTCAAATTCAAATTTTTTATTGGAACAAAAACATACTACAATTTTAGCTACTGTAGAAGTTTTTTGATGGTGTTGCAGAGTGTAGGCCCATGGCTTGGAGGAATATAATGACAAAATTCAATCAAAGCAGGTTCTTTTCATTACTGCTTTCTTATTCTTTCAAACCCGGGTCCACCAAGAGTATTCTATGTATTATAAAAGATTATTTTTATTAAATGAAGCAATTAATTTACAAGAAATTATTTATGTAGTGCCATAGGGAAAGTTTATTTATTTAACGCAATATAGTCTCTTTATTTTATTTATGTAACTAAGATCTCCTTTCAAATTACGTCCATTTTAATTTTTCCAATGTATTATTTTGAGTTTAAATCTATGTTATTTATTCATTGACTTTACAAGTGCAATACTTTCTTAAATATGAATCACTAGCTACCTATCAAATTCCTTATATATTTTCAATTGATATCTAAAGCACCCGGTGTGCTTTCTCTTTCTACCATTCCAGAATTAGACATTATTAGAATCATTCCTACTTTTCACTCTTGTGCTATTTTAATGGTGGTGGGTAAACAAGTACTTAATTTTGAATATTATTATAAATAATTGACGTTGTTGTAATTAATTTTTGGTTTTTATTAAATGGTTATAGCGAATTATTTTGTTTCTTTTATTTTGCCCTTATACATTGATTGCTATGATTTTAGTAGTTCGGATTTGTAAGACACCTCTTATTTAATTTTAGTGCAAATAAGACTTGCTTTGTGCTTCTCTACATGCTTTGTTGAAGACGTTTATATCAATAAAGCATTACTGTACTCGATAATGTTGGACAACAGCGCGAAAGTGCCAATACTGTAGTCATTTTCGCTAATTTAACTATGTCAATATAACGTTAGGACGAGTTTAGATTATATTAATGTAATGTAATGCTAAATGAAGTTGTGTTACGGCTAAGTGACGTCACATAAACGTTACAAAAAACATAGTTTTTTACGCATACGTCGTGTAACATTGTATTTATTAAACAATCAATTATAAACTATATTTTTGCATCACTACGCAGGCACCGCTCCTTCCGTTCTGTGATTTAGGCTTAAATGCACTCCTAGACATACGAAAGTTTATTCTTCTCGTCGTTTTCCTATCTCTGTGCCAAAACTAAGGTTAACAATATGAGAGACAGATCAGTGATTATATAATACGAAACTACTAATAGTTCATTCATAACTTGCTTCAATATTAAGTCGATCTTCCTCCTTACCAGCTAGATTCACCCAAACAACGGTAACTAATCGCATTGTACTTCTTAACGTGAACAAGCTAACAGAACTTCGCGGTAAAGAGGATTCTTCTAGTCTTAGATAAAAATGTTTTTCTAGAAAAATTCTATAGTCGAAGTATTCACGTAGTTATAGATAATTGTACAAATGACTCTTGAACCCTTGAACTCACGTCCCTCTGTAGTCGTAGTGTACCCAGTTACACGTAGATTATACCTTCTATTTATTATAATATAGTCCACTAGCTATCTATGCTTATTGTAGACAAATCATTTTGTTTTAGATGCAAGTTAGACTATCTTTTTAGTTCCGAAGCCCTAGTCCTTAACTATCACCCATTACCTGTTAAACTATTCTGTTTAACTCTTTCAATGTTTTAGCACATAATGCTATTAATGGGTTTAGGAAGCGAAAGTTAATAGTTGTAGAAAACACTTTTCGCAACACCTGTACAGAAATGGAATCTACTACAAATTCAGTATGACCAACTTAAAAAATCTAAATATTACTATCCCTGGCACTATCAATTTATAAATACTTCACAATCTAAATCACGCCTCTCACTAAACGTTTGTTGTTTATCAAAAACACGCTACACGCAATTCTGTCCATTATTAATAAGATTAAATAGTTATAGGTCGTGGATGTTGGATTAGAATAAAAAATAACGTTTTTATTTAGTAGGTTAAGTACACCTTGTATGATAATGATCACTGTCCATTTAAATGTAAGCTACATCAAGTGTAAGCATTGTAATTTGTAAAATTTGCTAAAATTATTCAATTTGAATGAAAACTTTAATTTAATCGCATCTATTTTAAAAATGCATAATTACTGCTCACGCTTTTCACGCGTAAAAAAAGAAAATTCACATATTTGACAAATCCTGTTCTTAGAATGTTTTTAGAATTTCCTTTTATAAACTGGTTTTAGCTTTTTTTTTTTCAATATAGTCCTTGCGTCAAACACACGTAACAAACATCTACCAACTGCCTTCGCCCTTACAAAAGTATTGCCTAGTGTAATGAACTTAATACCTTATAAATAACACTATACAAGTTGTTGAGCGTACGATAGTTATTAAATAGACTTAGAACTTGTAGAATTGTAGTTTCGCAGTAGGCTTAGTTTGGTGAAAGCGATCGGCATTTCTAATAAGTATTTTGAAAGGATTAGAGTATCCCTATTGTTTTGGTGAGTAAATAAATGTAATTCAAGTGCTACAGACCACGTGTCCCGCTTGGCTTGCTTGAGATTCTCTCCTTGATAGTCCCAGTAGAGTTTGAAGTGAATAGGAAAACGTTAAGTTTTAGTGTTTCTTCTTTTAGCACCTAGAAATAAACATGGTGCAATTTGTTGTAGAATTTAGACACAATTTAATCGGTTGTTTTAGCAATATTATAAGATTGTTATTTGTTTTTCATCAAAGTTTAGTTTTTATGTTTTGAAGTTAGAACGAATTACGAAATCAATACAAGAACAATTTGAGTTCCCGCGCTAGGCCACAGATAATAAATCTAACATAGATAATAAATTCGTTAAACATGTTCAATATTGTTATTAATTAATGTTTCACGGTCCTTAAATTGTAATTATATATTGTGCACATGCTTTTTCAACTAACCACTGACTAAACTTATTAAATGTTTGTTATTTGTCAAATTAAATATTCGTTGTGCAAGATTATTAATTTGCATGGCATGTCTTCTTTCAATACTTTACACAGTAGGGCAATAAAGTCCATAAATAAATTATTGTTATGCTAAGTATATGGTGCGTTTGTATGTAATGAAAAAATCTTGATTAATGAATAAATTGCATTGAATAAAAATATTGTTATTAATTTCCCACTTTCCTAAACCTACAAAGGCACGAGCGCTTTTTTTATCGCCAAGTTTTTGACCGTGATCTGGATTTTTAATCTCGGTGTCGAACCGAGCGTTGAGAATCCAATAGAGTGCATCCATAAGGGAGGGCGCTCACGAGTTTCAAACTTTTGTCTCCCCGCAACTAATTTGTCTCTCACATCCAGTCTACGGGTTTGTATGAAAGTTCGCGCATGTACACTACGCGACAGCTGGGACACTTTAGTCCGCGGGTATGTAGACAGGCCGTGACGCAACTGTCGCCCGTCTATTGGTTGCAATGCTAGTGCCCGCACGGCGACTAAATAGTTTCCGGTCAGCTAGTTTACGCGCAACCGCCCCCGTCGACAGATTTTTTATTTCGCAAAATTTTACGAGAGAGTAGCATTGCTGTCGCTCCCGTGTGCGCATCTTCCAAATCTCGGCGAGGAGACAGCGACAGAAACAGAAAAGTTGCTCGTGGAAGCTCTCCTGTTGAAATAGTCCACAGTTGGATTTTAACTAACGCCGCTAAGCCGAGCGTTGAAAGTCCAGTGCGCGACATAAAAAGTCGCGTTCAAAAGAGCGCCCGTGCGTACGCAGACCAAAACCTTTTTTTTTTTTAACGTGGAGAAATGCTCATGCATTCTGCCCTACCACGGGGAGATAGTGCAGTTATGTGGGACTCTAACCCACTAAACCTCCACGGTGTCCTCCTCTGCCGCTTACGGCGGGAACACGGGCACGACTTAGCACTCATCCGTGAACCCGCCGCGGCCGTCCGTCACCGGACCTTCCTCTGGGGAGTACTCCCCATCACCGGCGCACCAGAACACATGGCACGCCGTGACCACCCCAGGAACCAAACCAGTACATGGGCGCCAGACGACCCCGTGTCTGGGCACCCTTGGTCCCCCTGCGACGGGTCAGGTCATAGGCCCTGCCGCCTGCCAATTTTCGGCCGCAGAGGATAGGGAGAGCGGCCAACGTCATACCAACACTCCTCTTCCCCTGCGGCCCCACCGCGTCCGCCATCAGACGGTGGCGACCCCGTCAAGGCCGCGGAAGGTAGGGAGAGCGGCGCACCGCAATACCGGCACTCCTCCCCCGCCGCGGCCTCCAACCCTCAGCCGTGATGCCTCCCATACCACATCACGGTCCGCCTCAGTTGCGATGTCGCCCAAGCGGCACCGCAACCTACTTGTTGGCCGCTACGTCGTCGGCTTACCGGCAAAGCCCTGACGAGCGGCCCCTCCTCGGGTTCCTCTTAGCTTCACCGTGGTTGTCCAAGCCACGGCTACTGAGCCCCCCCGCCTCGACAATGCGGGAACCCACCGGGGGGGACGCAGACTAAAACCTACCGCAACCTATGTTTTCCTACCTACTTATTGAGTCTGATGGGTACAGCGGTTAAAGGACGGAGGAAGAAGGTACGGAGTGTGAAGTAGTAACTGTTCCAAAATAAAATATTTTTTTCTGTTTTAGGAATCACTAGAACAGCTTTGTACACTTTACAAAGCTTTTAAACTGTGATAGTGATTCCTAAAACAAAAAAGTTAGAAAGGTCGACTGCTCGGTACGTAACGTAAGGTTCGTGTGACCTACTTTCAATACAATATGGGTAAGTACTTTCATACATGAAAAATAAAAACGAATTAGAGTATTATCTGAAACCTGCAGTAAGCGGTCTTATCACTCAAGGTGATACTACCGATTCTATTATTTAGGTACCACCAAAATTTAATGGGAATGGTGATAGTAACTGGGAAAATTACCGTAAAGAAAACACCGCAAACCATTGTACAGTCCCAGTAGTACATAATTATATTATAATTAAAAACACCGTTATGACCGTACTAACGTATTTGTGTTCTTACCTAAGATATTTTGTATGCCTTTTTGTATAACATCTGTATAATTGTACCCTATGTTCACAAAATGAATTGGAATTCGTATGATAATTACAGAAAAAGTATAGGTAAAGTAGTTGATGGAAACATCCATAATTTTACCACATTCTACGGCAACACATAACGCTACATGTCCAGTTTTAGCTAGCCTCGCATTGCATCGGTTTTCGTCAATGAGAAGTCAGCATAAACCAGAAAATTAATGTTCTGTGGTTTATAATGGAAATGTATGGCGTGATATATCGACGTGTACTACTTAAAATTCCGCATACATAAAATTCACCTTTGGTGTTTTTTTTTTTTTTAAATCACGGCGAATCGCATTATTATAAATTATATGTTATTTATTTATTTACTCAACATCCAAAATAATATTTATTTTTCTATATTATCGAACCAACACCAATCGATTTCTAAACGTTTGCCCTTATTTCCGAACGTAGCTTAAAATTGACATTGATGTTTGTATAATCTGTCCTGTCTGCTGTCTGTTTTCTGCCTTTTCCTTCGCTCCCCCGTTGCAAACATGGCGGTGACCAACATTTCTAAAAAGCGAAAAGTACGTTCAAATGAGTGTTTATTACTGAAATACATAGTAATAATCGTTAAACGATAACTGAAAAGCCTATAAATCTAAATAATGGGTCCGATATACTTGTGAAACTCGTGATGTTAGTGGATATTCCATTACTTGTCACCTGCACCGGGATTGTTATGTTTCTCTTGTGTCTATATTTACCATAATGTATTTGCGCCGAATCTGTTAAATAATCATGTGCCCTATATACAAACGGTGTGTCCAGCAGGATTTCGTTAAAAAATGCGATGACCAAAACATAACCTCTCGGTGAATTTGCAGTTCGTCGGAGACGGAGTTTTCAAGGCGGAACTCAATGAGTTCTTGACCAGGGAGCTTGCTGAGGATGGCTACTCCGGTGTGGAGGTGCGTGTCACTCCGACTCGCTCGGAGATCATCATTATGGCGACGAGGACACAGAGCGTTCTCGGAGAGAAGGGCCGCAGAATCCGTGAGCTGACCTCCGTGGTTCAGAAGAGGTTCAACATCCCCGAGCAGTCGGTGGAGCTGTACGCCGAGAAGGTGGCGACCCGTGGTCTTTGCGCCATCGCGCAGGCTGAGTCGCTCAGATACAAACTCATTGGAGGTTAGTTTCTTTGCTTTTACCCATGTTTTGACTGTTTTAACCCTGTGCCAAATGTCATACTTGGTTTTTACTGTAATTTCTGGATCTATAAACTAATTTGTTTTTAAAAATTTACAAATCAAGAATATTAATTAAATCTAAGCATCTTAAACCTCTAACCATTCTGTGATGCTCTTGCATGGCTCTTGCTCATAAATGAGTTTATCATTTTTACTACAAATCTTAGCATGATTAGATGAAGAAATCATCAGCAGCCAATCAAAAAGTACACAACCAAAGGTTGTCTTAAAAAGATCGCTTTTAGCTATAAGACCGCCCATTGTGTCGCCCCTAGTCAAATTTCTACACATATTCTGTAATATTTATGGTGTACATAATAAAGAATATTGTACACATGATATTAGGCTAAAACAATAAAACACGGTTTTCCAGAAACTGGGGTTCATTGTCATTAAACTTTCATTGTAACCCGGGTCACTCACATGCACAAATATGCAAATTCACAAGTGTGATGGAGATTGTAAATTGCTTCACTTTTAGACAAGATTTGTATTCGCCAATAATGCACATGTGCATGCAATGCAGAATGTGAGTGGCTGGCCTAACCATGTTCCTTCAATATTGTTAACACATTGACTGCCAGACAATGGACACAATAGAAAATCTATTGTTGACGGTCACGGGTGACCACAATGCCTTAACCACATACACATCCTTAAAAGTTATCTTGTTAACCAAATCATTCATCAATTCCTATCATCATTACCATACTAACTGCATGCCCCAAACCTGACAACTCCACCATGCATGGTGGTCTTGTTTTTCACTGGGGACACATCATCACCTTTGTATTATATGCACAGTTTGCTAACCAGTTTGGACTTATCTGTATTATGCAAGGTTACATTACTATCATGTTAAATTAACATTTGATTGAGTAATTTGAGATCAATCATAGTTTAAACCAAGGAAGAGAGTTTAATCTCTGGGCATCGATAAGATCCATGGTAGTTGATGGCAGTTTAAACTAGCCCAAGGGGTTGGTTAAACTCCTTTGTATAGATTACATGGCATAATTTGTATGGATTAAACTGACCACATGGCATAATTTGTTGTGACAACCTTAAAAAAAAACTACAAACATTTCTATGTATCATGTTCATTCATTGAAGCTTTGTTTTGAAATTATTAAAATGGAAAGTTATAACAGTGATTCGGATTCAGATATCAGAATAATACACGAGTTGAAGAATATAAATAGTTATTCTAGTAAACCATATGTGGTTCGACCAAGATAATATCATGAATCAATGGGATGGTACAGAATTCACACATCGTTTTCGTGTCCCCAAGCTCCAAAGCTTCGAAGAAATTAAATACCACATGACATAAATGATAATAAAACGTCAAATTTCAGTGTCAATGTCAAATAGACCCATTTGTTGCCATTATTTTAATGAACGTCATTCATCACGAATGTCGAATAAAGTAGAGAATGTTGCCATGTGTAAAAGTTAAGTTTAACTAATCCGTTCATATTTTCATTAAATCTCTTAAGATTTAATGAAAATATGAACGGATTAGTTTAATTAAACTTAAATTAAGTTTAATTAGTTTAATCTACTGTCTTAACAGTAGATTAAACTATTGATTACCTATATATTATTGTAGATTCCGACATCCATAGTTTACAACTTCTTTTTGATAAACAAGCCCTTAATATCATGCCTATTTTCTTTAACATCTGTTCAAGCAGAGTATAGTAGAGTTGGGCACTCAGCACATGTGCTAGCTCGTTTGTATCGACTCACTTTGTCAAAAAGAGTCACTCGCACACTTGATTTAGATGTGCTAACACAGTTGAATGTTGCAAACTTAATAAAACGAGTGGCTGAGTGCCTCTAATGTGCTGTGAGTTGTGACTGGCTGAGTCTAGTTTCGATTGAAAGTGAGAGCTAGCGAGTATAGTGTATTTATCTATGGTGCGAGCTGCGAGTGAGTGAATGAGGGAGGTGTGCTAGGTGTGGTACTGTGGAAAATTCGTGTATGTTTTTTGTTAGTGTGGTTTATGGTTCTGCCTCTTGTGACATAAAGTACCTAATGTTTCTGTCTGTTGGTCGCTGTTTACTGTTAGTTTCAGCGGTGAGCCGGTCAGCCGGCGGACACATACGAGTAGACACGAACACGATGCCTCGCGGCAGCGGCACTCAGCCTCGCCTCAATCGTGCTAGCACACTTGAGAAAAAGAGTGCCTCGCACGATCCTCAATAAAAATGTGTGTGCTACCCAACTCTAGAGTATAGTAGGGACATAGATGTTTAGCGAGTAAAATATTCATCTACTGACGATGTATTGCCCAGGTACAAATCAGGGGGGCTACTACGAAGTGCAAAGTGAAGAATGATTGGATCGGACCAACACATGGCCGAACCAAATTTTATTGAAAAATGGGAACAAAGTTCGGATCAGCTTGGTTGGGTCGGGATTATAGTCAATATTCGAAAGAGTGTAGGATCGGGACCGATCGAACCAAATAGTAACTTCGTAGCAGGAAACGGCTGATACCTCTTCGGAGTAGACCCACAGGACTGCTACTGAGAATTTCCTGATATGAAAACGCAATTTGTCCAGCAATTTTTATATTCAGTCCATTTTCCTGAATAAATATGAAGCTTAACATACATTTAGAAAACAGATTAAATTCTTAACAAAAGGCTTTCTTTTCACAATTTTTATTTAATCAACATTATCAATTTCCGCCAGGTCTCGCCGTGCGTCGTGCATGCTACGGTGTCCTCCGTTTCATCATGGAGTCTGGTGCCCGTGGTTGCGAGGTGGTGGTCTCCGGCAAGCTGCGTGGTCAGCGTGCCAAGTCCATGAAGTTCGTAGACGGTCTCATGATCCACTCTGGTGACCCGTGCAACGACTACGTCAACACAGCCACACGACATGTGCTGCTCAGACAAGGAGTACTCGGAATCAAGGTGAGATCAAAACCTGTAGATTAATTTATTCAAGTAATTTCATGTGCCATTCCAGATGCGGTGCTGTTGCAGTGTAGTTTGAGTGCAAAACTTGTAATCCTTGAGTTTTGAACTACGCGTAGAAGCCAGAATTTGCAACTATTGAAAGTGGTCAAAGTGCACGTAAAATAATAATATGTATATTATAATTAATTAAATCTGTAGATGTGTACTTTTATACATTTAAGAGAAAAGCTAATACAAAATTCAATATTTTTTGTACTGGTTTGTGCCACAATATCAGGGATTTCCAGCCCCTCAATGGCTAGAGGTCTAATATTTGTGGCAGATTGACTGAGCTTGTTTATTGGAGGGCTTGTCTGTACAGGCTCTGGTACGGTGCAAGCTGGACATTTATATTTAAAACCGTAATTTAAATTATGTTTATTGTACCATGGTAATCATGGAAGAAAATGTAAAATATATCCTTAGGGCCAATTATTCAATTGTCAGAAAACTTTTATCTAAAGCATAAAATATATGATGGTTTGATATATTTCTATACAAAAGCTATTGAGGATTAAAGAATCGGCTCTTATTCTATCATCCAACAGACTTTCTCTCTCTCTCTCTCTAAAATTTTACTTGTAGATTAATCTCAAACTGGTGACTCCTGCAGTGTGAACACAATTTCCTAAAAGAGTGATATCATTCAAGATCTGTCGGCAAAATGTGGGACAGTGTTTTGTCTAGATGTCTTAGTAACCCATTTACTTTCTTCTACAGGTCAAGATTATGTTGCCATGGGATCAAGCTGGCAAGAACGGTCCCAAGAAGCCGCAGCCCGACCACATTCTGGTGACTGAGCCCAAGGACGAGCCCGTCCCTCTGGAGCCCACAAGTGACGTGCGTTCCCTTGCGCCTGCGCCTCTGCCCCAGCCCGTGCCACCCGTGGCTTAGGTCTTAAGCTAATAATTAATAAAAAAATCTAACACAACCTGTGATTCTTTTTTCGTATACGAAGTCCATCCTTGTAGAAACTGATGCGTAACCTACTCCTTTTTGCTTGTTCATTGCAAACAGATATTATTTGAGGGTTTGAATGAATGAAGTTAGGGTCAGTTCACACCGAGACGCGACGATACTGGAAGAGGCCAGTGATTTCGCGCTGCGCCGCGCAACGTCGCGAGGCGCATCGTAAAATCGTTGGCAACACGACGCCGCGCGGCGCAGTGGGACGTGTCTACATTCGCTACGTCCTCCCGCCCCGCCCCGCGTCCACCCGCAGTCTACCATTTGCAAGCGTATGAGAACGGCGTATATTTGGCGGGTGCATTATGGAGATCGTAACTTTTTGTAATAATCATAAATTTTTCTGGATAATTGGCAATGTGGTCATAAGCCAAGGTATGAAATTCACCATGAATTAATCTATTTCTCCATAAATTATGCACCCAAATACTCCTGTGATGTTTTCTTTTTAATTTTATTTTTGTATTCTTCCTCTTCTGCAAGAAGTCCGATTATAACAAGATCCCAGTCTATCATTATAATATCACTCGATCACTCGACCGTACTGCATCAATTCTGCATGAAGTCTGGACGGAAATGCCAGCGCGGCCTCGGCTGCGCCTCGCGGCGTAGCGCCGCTCTCGCACGCCGCGCGCACCGGCGAAGTACCGCTGCGTCGCGATGCGTCGCGCTACGCCGCGAGTCGTCACGAGGCGCAGCGCTGCACCGCGCAACGTATTCTGAACTCTCACAATGCAATGTGTACCTTTTCGTGTAGAAAATAAAGTATATTTTGAGTCACTCTTTTAAAGTGTGCGCGCAGCGTCGCGTCTCGGTGTGAACTGACCCTTACTGTTATGAGTGGAGGATAAAACTTTCAGTTTTCAAGCAAATATCTCGGTATCTTGAGGTTATAGGTAAAAATTTTGTGTTCCCCTTATATGGTCTGTTAGAGGGTTTGGTTTCCGCACTTACTTCCTTCAGGTGGGCTAGTAAATTATAGTGGTTATCTATGGCGTAAGCCATGGTGGCAGTCGGTGGTTATTCCAACCAGCCCACCTGTTTCCAGAAGTCTATTACATTTCCTGGTCTGTCTAATCTAAAACATCGGGGTGCCCCGAGGGTTTATGTCCTAATCTGAGTGATGCCTGTGCATACAAAGAGCACATGCGCGGGGGTTTCGTCCCTCCATACAAGCTCTGTATAGACAACTGTCCGTTATGCCTATTGTGTGGAAGTATTTGTTTAGCGAGCAGTATCCCGTGATGGTCCCCGTCACCAGGCGCAGGCCAGCAAACAGCTGGTTACTCTTGTCATCTAAGGATGACATAGCTTCTCTGGACTGCCTGCAGCCTGGTGTCGAGGTACACTAGCTCTCCGCTTGTGTGTAGGTGAACTCTTGTAGCCACCTCCGTAACTGGTTGAAGGGGATGGGCACGATAGGTTCAGGTCCACACTGACGTGCAGTGTGCAGTATCCATTGCAGTGTCATTGTATTGCGAATAGGTACCGTTAAGTGCATTATAGGTAATGTATTTTTTCCCTAAGGATGGGAGAACTGAGGCACTGTCGGAGAGTATACGTACATGGGGCCGTAACTCTCCTGGCTTCTACAGCGTTTAGTGCCTGCACACTCCGCCTGGTAGCCGGTGTTGAACACTTCCAGGGGCTGAATATGTGAGAGAAAACTGGGTTTCCCTAATGATGTTTGTCCAGTCCTATACTATTTTCAAGACTTGGCGCTTGAGATTGCATAGGGTATCTTCGTGGATGCCATTTATTATTATGGTTATGCGGAGCAACCGAAGGCGCGCCCAAGCGGAGACACGTAGCGAGGTGAAACGATGAGTCATCTATTGCTTATGGCACCTAGTCCCTATGATGGATGACGGGAGCGCCTGAAGCCACAAGCTTGACTCCCATTCTCCCACAGGCAGCAGATGGGTACGCTCAACGGTACCTATTACGTGACGGGTGTGACAAGGGTATTCGTATAAATACTGCAGAGCGGCACGTCCCACCGCAGCATAGTAATACAGCGCCCGGCAGGCTATAGTTCGTTCGCGTTAAGAATGCAGTGAGTCATCAGTGCAACTGCAAGATAAAGGTGTATTCAAAGTGGTGTTAAATTCAAACAAATTATATTTTAAAAGATTAAGTTTAATGAATTTACAAAAATACACAAAAAAACAAAATAAAATCATTAATATCATATTTTAATCACTATCACTAGTATCCTCGTTAGTATTTATAACAAAAGTATTTTCTGCAGCGAGTTCCATGACGTCATCTAAATTCCACATGGTATTTTCTTCTTGTAAGACGTGGTCGCAGCATTTCTTCCATCGATCAGCGTCCACTAAGCGAATTGCGTCATAAAATATTTTTTTTACGTCAGACATCTTAAAAGTTGTATTGTTGGCAGCAATATAACTTCAATCGGCCTCACTCGATATTCTCAATGGCCCACATTATAAGCCCTCGGCGTGTATTGAGCACCTCATGGTTGCACTGCCTTGCAAAAACGACAAACATAAGTTACAAGCGCAGTGTACATCCCGCCCGGGACCGGCTCCGACGTCTATACATCTCATTTTGACTTTCTACAGGACACCTTAAATGCACCTACCGTCATGAATGTTTACATCGCCGGTGATTATAATCTTCCTAATGTCGCGTGAAGCACTATAACGGCGGGTCAAGAGGCCTGTGTGGCATGTGTTTGTACACACCCTATATGCTCGGAACTGACGCACCTCATGTCTTCGCTAGATGCTCATCAATATAACAGCACGCCTAATAGTGGAGAAATACCTTGGATTTGTTTATCTCGAACACCTGCTGTTCGACTAGCCACCTTAAAGATCCGTTATTACCAGTCGACCCCCATCACCCCCCTTTTGTTATAACCGCACCTGTCAGCCTACTCACACAAATGATGAAGAGAAAGCCAATTAATAAGTATAATTTCCATATAGCTAATTACGATCTCATCAATAAACACATGGACGAGGTCAATTGGTCTACGCTGTTTGACAATCTACCTTCAGAAGAGGCCGTGGAGGCTTTCTATGGTATGTTGAGTGACATAATTAGCCCACTAGTCCCCCTTGCAAGAACTAGATCGCCTGACTTCCCAATCTGGTTTACGCCACAATTAGTTAAACTATTTAAAAAGAAGCAACGTCTTTGGGTAAAGTGGAAAAAATACAGCAACGTCAAAGACTATAATAACTTTTCCGAATGTAGATCTATCTTCAAACATATGTGTAAAACCTTTTATTCCAGTTATATTAACTCAGTTGAAGATAGTCTCTCTAGTAACATAAAACATTTTTGGTCCTATATTTCTAACCGTAAAAGTAAGTCAGGCATTCCGTCCATGATGCAATACCAGAATGCCAAATCAAGTGATCCTGATGTTGTCTGCAATATGTTTTCGGACTTTTTCTTGTCCGTATTTGAGCCAGTGTCACCAACGCTCACGACATGGGGTCCACCGCAGCAGTGCGCAGAGAATGGTAGCTTAATTAGTAATTTGCATATCGATAAATCCAAAGTACTCAGCGAGTTGAAACGATTGGACCCCTCTAAGGGGGCAGGACCTGACGGTCTCCCGGCGGCCTTTTTTAAGGCTACAGCTAATAATATATGTGAGCCGATCTATATCCTTTTTAATAGATGTCTGCATGAAGGTGTGTTCCCGGTGGTATGGAAGCGGGCTAACATAACGCCAGTGCATAAGGGTGGCTCAAAGCATGACGTCGAACAATATAGACCCATCTCAATTCTGCTGACCTTGCTTTTTGAAAGACTTGTTCACAATGAGATTTATCCTCTTCTGCATAATATTATATGGGTTTGTTAAGCGCCGATCCACGACATCTAACCTGTTAATATTTGCTAATTACCTTTTTGAAAATGTTGACAGGCGATTGCAAATAGATGCGGTCTTTGCTTTTTAGCCAGTCTATTATTTGTTGTTTGTTCCAAGCGGTCGTTGGTATTTTCTCGAGTTTGACAGAATGATAGGGAGGTTTGTCCATGACAACAATGCTTCCTGGTTCTTTCTAGCTTAGGCATTATGTTTTTCCGGGAACCCGTCACCGTCCATCTCCTCATGATAATCTTTAGTTGATTTTGACTCAAAATAACAAACCTTCCACAAATCCTTTGTCGCTACCAATATGTAAAACAATTAACCTTTTCCCCTTTCCAGTAGGAACTCTTGGACCGGTAGATAAGCCGTTTTGAAAAGCATATCACTTGTTTTTTATAGTTGTATCCAACCACACTTTTGATTTAACATGTCCGGTGTTTACCCACGTTACGTCAAGGAAGTATGTATATGGTTTTATTTGCTTTTCTGTGTTCTTTGATTTGCCTGAGATATTTACGCCGCCACAAAACAATGTCTTCTCTTTCCATTAATTATGTTCTATTATCCTGTTTATTAAAGTCAAATCCCAGCTCGTGCATTATTTTATGAAGTGTGGTACTGGTATGTTTAAACGTGGAACATCTTCATCAGCTTCACAAATTGTCATAATAATTTTATTTAATGTCGGGTAGTCGTTATTTAAATATATTGAGTGTACTTTTCTCCTTATAGCACATTTGTCTAATTCATCGAATTTATCAATCATAGACTTCCGGGCCCTTTTTGAAGTGAAACTTCTTTACAGACGCTTGACTTGGGGAGTAAGCTGGCGAACGCGTGACGTAAGCGTTACGAAAAGTGTGATCGGGCGAGGCGAACGGGAGTTGAGTGGGGGATATAATCAAGAGAAAGCAATACCCACCCCCTTTTTTTTTCTCTCTTCCTCTCATAGCCAAATACATTCCGTATATCTAACCACAGCGCAGGCCTATTGTCTGTATCACAGTGTAGGAGTTTACTAGCGTTTGCGAGTTTACTAGCGTTACGCGAACGGTGATTCTTTGGTTATTTTTCGTAATTCTATTTCTTTTTGAACAATTTAATGAATTAATATTTTGAGAAAGAAGTATCACTTCAGTCGTGTGGTCATAAGCACACTCGGTTATTTTTTCACTGGCGATTTCAATGTATAATTTCAAGAATACTATAAACTGTTCTCTCGGACACACCGCATGCAGCTGCCGTTTTTTGTACTATGCTGTCCACAGTCACATTTAAATCACAGTTTAAAATACTTAAAAAAATTGTAAATTACTTTTCTTTCCCCACTATGAATTATCGAACCATTTTTATTTCTACGAATTGGAGATGAATTCATTTTTTTTTATTTAAATCAGTTAACACAAATGACAGGACACAGCCGTTGCGTTCGAAGCAATTCATTGTGAACTTGACATTGTAATTTGAAAAGATTTGATTGGTTAGGAGGCGGGGCTAGGTCGACGGACAATGATGACTGTCACTGCATTCTTAACGCGAATGTACTGTAGTCTCATAGCGTGACACGCTAGACTCAACGTAGCAACTCGATCCGCAGCGTGACAGGCCAACTAGCATTACAACGTGCAGACAACCATGACCAGAGGAGAAGGACGGAAACAATTCAAAGGGAAAAAAAAACAATACGACCGTTTATACCAACATTTATTTAAAAACCTGACTACATTCACCCCAAACCAAGTGCATTAAAATTATTGCTAAATACAAAAATGTCGCTGGCGATACACAACATAACCAAAATAATAATGAATACACGATTCACAAAAATAATGTAACTTTAAATGTTAATATTTATAACCAGTTTCAATTTCCAAGAGATATGTGCTTGTTGAGATGTCTGTTATATTTTAAATATTAATGAGAATTATCAACAGACCGTTATTGGACAGGAATGAAATAATCCGTATATTTTTTAGGCGATTATCACACTGCCACGCATCACGCTGCACGTTGCGTGTCAATGCACCTACGCGCGTACTTGCGGGAGTGCAGATCTGCATCATCGTGCGGGTGTTTTAGGCACTCACGCGCGTAATTGCGTTTTGTGGATTCACGGCGGCTCTGACTCATTTCATTCAAAGTCGTTCGCTGTGGTGATTGTGCAGATAGATAGGCACTGCGAGACTCGGTGTGCCATAACTTGATGCAAATAAATTATTATTATTTCCTTTATTTCATTTACATACTTACAAATAATATTTTTAAATATTTTTATAAACAAAAAGATAAAAAAAAACATTTAATAAAATAAAAAATTAGTAGCCCACCGGTATCGGGAACAGGGTCCAAGCTACCGGCGGTCAGGGCTCATTATTATTATTATAACTCTCCGCGTGTAGGTGCGTGATCCGAATGAACGCGCGTGGATGCATTTCCTGTGTGTTGGACTGTGCGTGTTTTCTATACAAACGATACTTATAAGCAACGTTAAAACACGCATTCACGCGCTACGCTGCGTGGTGCGTGGCAGTGTGTTAATCGCCTTAAATAGCTCTTTCAGCAAGCACGAGTCTTCAAGATTCCGACCTCAGCGACAAATTAATTCCATTGTGACAAAAAGAATACTGACAGACAGTTCCGTTTCGATAGTAAAAACCTAATTGAATAAATCACTTACCAGTCTAACTTAACATTCAACATTCTTGTCTTAAATAAAATTGGACCGACATTAAATAGAAATTAAACTTAAATACATAAGGTTCATCTTCTAACTACAATATAATATACTGATTTGTTTAACAACCAAAAGATTATGCTTTAAAATGCATTGGAATACATTGTACGGGTGGAATATTCAGCGATGGCAGTCTTCTCAAGCATGTCGTCTCTTTTTAGCATTAGCTGTGATAAAGCGTTATCTCACTCTGTCAATCAGGGTTGCTATAGCTAAATAATGTGCCTGTTAAGTAGAATTTTTGTACTGCAATGGTTTGGATAGTTTGTTCTTACATTAAGTGATGTCCAAAAGGACGGTGTTTTGTTCGCCTTGGATGTTGACCTTCACAGAATGTTTTTTTTTTTTTGACAAATAACATTATATCAAGCTGTCACTTTAATAGTAAAAATAACAGACAATTTTTTAAATTAGATTTTGTAGACAAAATACAACAGTTAAAAATGCTTTAAAATACATACATACAGAAAAATATGCTCTAAATTGACCTTTCTTTTATAATTTGTAGTAACCCGTGTCACAATCCGTGTATTCGTCAAATTATTCGCAACTGAAGAACACTAAACTATAGACACATCCAGACGTGTAGACTGCACACTTGCGTATTTTTGATATAAAAGAACGACAGTGATGTAGAAAGTTTTCTGTTCACCTTAACTGACCTTACGTACGAGATATTTACCTGAAAACACACAAAAACATGTGTTAAAATCAAGTTCTTACAAAACTTATTAGTTATTGGTCGGGGTCGAGACCTTCGCAGAAGTCTCGACAGTTCAGTTTTGTTAACATTATTTAAATTAATTTAACTCTTTTTGATAAAAATCTAGACAAATGAAAGTCTGAATGCGACGCTAAAAACCTGGACATTTCCGGAAAAACAACTATAATCAGGATCAGTGAAAAAAAATTATTAAAACTCATGAAATAGATTGCTGCAAGGATCTTTTCACCGTTGAGAAGGGGGTGCTGCTGGTAAATATTTGTAAAATTGTTTTATGTAATGTATTGAAATGATGGCGGCGTTAGTTCCGTTTTGGCCTCGAGCCAAAAGATCCTTGTACGGTTATTACCGTTGTATAGCGACACTTACTGCTGCTGCACGTGCTCCATGGGCGGCGCCATGCGACACACGAGCTGCACGGCCGAGCCCACGGCGGAGCGTACAGCTATAGGTACTTACTGCTGCTGCACGTGCTCCATGGGCGGTGCCATGCGACACACGAGCTGCACGGCCGAGCCCACGGCGGAGCGTACAGCTATAGGTACTTACTGCTGCTGCACGTGCTCCATGGGCGGTGCCATGCGACACACGAGCTGCACGGCCGAGCCCACGGCGGAGCGTACAGCTATAGGTACTTACTGCTGCTGCACGTGCTCCATGGGCGGTGCCATGCGACACACGAGCTGCACGGCCGAGCCCACGGCGGAGCGTACAGCTATAGGTACTTACTGCTGCTGCACGTGCTCCATGGGCGGTGCCATGCGACACACGAGCTGCACGGCCGAGCCCACGGCGGAGCGTACAGCTATAGGTACTTACTGCTGCTGCACGTGCTCCATGGGCGGTGCCATGCGACACACGAGCTGCACGGCCGAGCCCACGGCGGAGCGTACAGCTATAGGTACTTACTGCTGCTGCACGTGCTCCATGGGCGGTGCCATGCGACACACGAGCTGCACGGCCGAGCCCACGGCGGAGCGTACAGCTATAGGTACTTACTGCTGCTGCACGTGCTCCATGGGCGGTGCCATGCGACACACGAGCTGCACGGCCGAGCCCACGGCGGAGCGTACAGCTATAGGTACTTACTGCTGCTGCACGTGCTCCATGGGCGGTGCCATGCGACACACGAGCTGCACGGCCGAGCCCACGGCGGAGCGTACAGCTATAGGTACTTACTGCTGCTGCACGTGCTCCATGGGCGGTGCCATGCGACACACGAGCTGCACGGCCGAGCCCACGGCGGAGCGTACAGCTATAGGTACTTACTGCTGCTGCACGTGCTCCATGGGCGGTGCCATGCGACACACGAGCTGCACGGCCGAGCCCACGGCGGAGCGTACAGCTATAGGTACTTACTGCTGCTGCACGTGCTCCATGGGCGGTGCCATGCGACACACGAGCTGCACGGCCGAGCCCACGGCGGAGCGTACAGCTATAGGTACTTACTGCTGCTGCACGTGCTCCATGGGCGGTGCCATGCGACACACGAGCTGCACGGCCGAGCCCACGGCGGAGCGTACAGCTATAGGTACTTACTGCTGCTGCACGTGCTCCATGGGCGGTGCCATGCGACACACGAGCTGCACGGCCGAGCCCACGGCGGAGCGTACAGCTATAGGTACTTACTGCTGCTGCACGTGCTCCATGGGCGGTGCCATGCGACACACGAGCTGCACGGCCGAGCCCACGGCGGAGCGTACAGCTATAGGTACTTACTGCTGCTGCACGTGCTCCATGGGCGGTGCCATGCGACACACGAGCTGCACGGCCGAGCCCACGGCGGAGCGTACAGCTATAGGTACTTACTGCTGCTGCACGTGCTCCATGGGCGGTGCCATGCGACACACGAGCTGCACGGCCGAGCCCACGGCGGAGCGTACAGCTATAGGTACTTACTGCTGCTGCACGTGCTCCATGGGCGGTGCCATGCGACACACGAGCTGCACGGCCGAGCCCACGGCGGAGCGTACAGCTATAGGTACTTACTGCTGCTGCACGTGCTCCATGGGCGGTGCCATGCGACACACGAGCTGCACGGCCGAGCCCACGGCGGAGCGTACAGCTATAGGTACTTACTGCTGCTGCACGTGCTCCATGGGCGGTGCCATGCGACACACGAGCTGCACGGCCGAGCCCACGGCGGAGCGTACAGCTATAGGTACTTACTGCTGCTGCACGTGCTCCATGGGCGGTGCCATGCGACACACGAGCTGCACGGCCGAGCCCACGGCGGAGCGTACAGCTATAGGTACTTACTGCTGCTGCACGTGCTCCATGGGCGGTGCCATGCGACACACGAGCTGCACGGCCGAGCCCACGGCGGAGCGTACAGCTATAGGTACTTACTGCTGCTGCACGTGCTCCATGGGCGGTGCCATGCGACACACGAGCTGCACGGCCGAGCCCACGGCGGAGCGTACAGCTATAGGTACTTACTGCTGCTGCACGTGCTCCATGGGCGGTGCCATGCGACACACGAGCTGCACGGCCGAGCCCACGGCGGAGCGTACAGCTATAGGTACTTACTGCTGCTGCACGTGCTCCATGGGCGGTGCCATGCGACACACGAGCTGCACGGCCGAGCCCACGGCGGAGCGTACAGCTATAGGTACTTACTGCTGCTGCACGTGCTCCATGGGCGGTGCCATGCGACACACGAGCTGCACGGCCGAGCCCACGGCGGAGCGTACAGCTATAGGTACTTACTGCTGCTGCACGTGCTCCATGGGCGGTGCCATGCGACACACGAGCTGCACGGCCGAGCCCACGGCGGAGCGTACAGCTATAGGTACTTACTGCTGCTGCACGTGCTCCATGGGCGGTGCCATGCGACACACGAGCTGCACGGCCGAGCCCACGGCGGAGCGTACAGCTATAGGTACTTACTGCTGCTGCACGTGCTCCATGGGCGGTGCCATGCGACACACGAGCTGCACGGCCGAGCCCACGGCGGAGCGTACAGCTATAGGTACTTACTGCTGCTGCACGTGCTCCATGGGCGGTGCCATGCGACACACGAGCTGCACGGCCGAGCCCACGGCGGAGCGTACAGCTATAGGTACTTACTGCTGCTGCACGTGCTCCATGGGCGGTGCCATGCGACACACGAGCTGCACGGCCGAGCCCACGGCGGAGCGTACAGCTATAGGTACTTACTGCTGCTGCACGTGCTCCATGGGCGGTGCCATGCGACACACGAGCTGCACGGCCGAGCCCACGGCGGAGCGTACAGCTATAGGTACTTACTGCTGCTGCACGTGCTCCATGGGCGGTGCCATGCGACACACGAGCTGCACGGCCGAGCCCACGGCGGAGCGTACAGCTATAGGTACTTACTGCTGCTGCACGTGCTCCATGGGCGGTGCCATGCGACACACGAGCTGCACGGCCGAGCCCACGGCGGAGCGTACAGCTATAGGTACTTACTGCTGCTGCACGTGCTCCATGGGCGGTGCCATGCGACACACGAGCTGCACGGCCGAGCCCACGGCGGAGCGTACAGCTATAGGTACTTACTGCTGCTGCACGTGCTCCATGGGCGGTGCCATGCGACACACGAGCTGCACGGCCGAGCCCACGGCGGAGCGTACAGCTATAGGTACTTACTGCTGCTGCACGTGCTCCATGGGCGGTGCCATGCGACACACGAGCTGCACGGCCGAGCCCACGGCGGAGCGTACAGCTATAGGTACTTACTGCTGCTGCACGTGCTCCATGGGCGGTGCCATGCGACACACGAGCTGCACGGCCGAGCCCACGGCGGAGCGTACAGCTATAGGTACTTACTGCTGCTGCACGTGCTCCATGGGCGGTGCCATGCGACACACGAGCTGCACGGCCGAGCCCACGGCGGAGCGTACAGCTATAGGTACTTACTGCTGCTGCACGTGCTCCATGGGCGGTGCCATGCGACACACGAGCTGCACGGCCGAGCCCACGGCGGAGCGTACAGCTATAGGTACTTACTGCTGCTGCACGTGCTCCATGGGCGGTGCCATGCGACACACGAGCTGCACGGCCGAGCCCACGGCGGAGCGTACAGCTATAGGTACTTACTGCTGCTGCACGTGCTCCATGGGCGGTGCCATGCGACACACGAGCTGCACGGCCGAGCCCACGGCGGAGCGTACAGCTATAGGTACTTACTGCTGCTGCACGTGCTCCATGGGCGGTGCCATGCGACACACGAGCTGCACGGCCGAGCCCACGGCGGAGCGTACAGCTATAGGTACTTACTGCTGCTGCACGTGCTCCATGGGCGGTGCCATGCGACACACGAGCTGCACGGCCGAGCCCACGGCGGAGCGTACAGCTATAGGTACTTACTGCTGCTGCACGTGCTCCATGGGCGGTGCCATGCGACACACGAGCTGCACGGCCGAGCCCACGGCGGAGCGTACAGCTATAGGTACTTACTGCTGCTGCACGTGCTCCATGGGCGGTGCCATGCGACACACGAGCTGCACGGCCGAGCCCACGGCGGAGCGTACAGCTATAGGTACTTACTGCTGCTGCACGTGCTCCATGGGCGGTGCCATGCGACACACGAGCTGCACGGCCGAGCCCACGGCGGAGCGTACAGCTATAGGTACTTACTGCTGCTGCACGTGCTCCATGGGCGGTGCCATGCGACACACGAGCTGCACGGCCGAGCCCACGGCGGAGCGTACAGCTATAGGTACTTACTGCTGCTGCACGTGCTCCATGGGCGGTGCCATGCGACACACGAGCTGCACGGCCGAGCCCACGGCGGAGCGTACAGCTATAGGTACTTACTGCTGCTGCACGTGCTCCATGGGCGGTGCCATGCGACACACGAGCTGCACGGCCGAGCCCACGGCGGAGCGCAGCGCGGCGGGCAGCGCGGGCTTGTCGGCGGCGCGCTCGGCCGCCACGCGCAGCTCGCGGAACGTGTTACGCGTGTACGGGTTCCGCCGCGACGCGTAGCGCCACGTCACGAAGTAGTAGTACACGAAGGGTGTGAGCAGCCCGCAGTAGCCGCTGTGGACGGTTGGGTGGAAGATAATGAACAAGTCGTAAATACTAGAAATGGCAGGTAGTTACACCCAAATTAAAAGTAGTTTTGTTGACACGTTCCTCAACTTCAGTACAATTTTCGTCCTCAGCATCACGTTCAGAATGACAATAACAATCTTTTTGATTTTTTGACATTGTTTTTTTTTTGTTTAACCTGTACTATCCCACTGCAAAGGCAAAGGCCTCCCCCAAGTCCTTCCAGGAACTCCTTTCCCGCGCCACCTCGAACCAGCCCTCGCGGTACGCGTCCAGATAAGATATGATAAGATAAGATATTTTTATTTGCATAAAACATGGTATACAAGGTGATAATAAAAAAAAACATTAGATCGGACATGTTTTGCTTAATACTAAAGCATGCAAACTTACTTACTAAAGATACATTATGACATTGAAATATCTTACATTGAATTCATATTAAAAAAATCATTAATGCTATAGAAATTATTTTTATTGAGCCATTTATATAATTGGATTCAGATCATCTCGCCATCGCTTTCTGGGCTGACCTCGGCGGCGCCGTCCATCTACAGGCACCCATTGTGTGGAAACTATTGCCCAGCGGTCATCCTGCATGCGGCTGATATGACCCGCACAATCCCACTTGAACCTGGCACCCTTCTTTTCCCAGGTATACTCATCGACATAATGTATTTCCTGCCCATCTCCCTCGACCCTATGCTTGGTGCTGTTAGTCATAAGTTGGATTTTAGACCGATTCATCGCAAGTCCCACCTTAAAGCTAGCTGTGCTCAGCTCTTGGAGCATGGTCTGAAGTTCTAGAGCTGTGGGGGCAAAAAGGACTATGTCGTCGGCAAAACGGAGGTTTGTCAGCCTCTTCTTGCCGACGTCAATGCCCTTGGTCTTCCATGAGGCTACCAGTGACTTAAATATCTCCTCGAGTGTGCTCGTAAACAATGTGTGAGAGAGTGGGTCACCCTGCTTAACACCTTTTTGTATTTTGAATGAAGGTCGAGCAGTATTTAGTTTAACGTTTGCGGAGCTATTGTTGTAAATGTTTTTTAAAAGATCGATGTATTGCTTTTCAAGTTCCTTGTATTCTAGGGATGTGAAGATTTCTGAGTGCTTAATACTATCGAAGGCTTTTGTGTGATCTACGAAGGCCAGATATGTTGTGCTTTATTAAATTCTGTGTGTTCTAAGAACTTTCAGTGTCATCCTCGTAATTGGGGCTCGTTGGCACCATTTAATTTAACTAATAACAAAAAGCGACTTTGTTTTATACTATGTATAGATAAGTAAGGTGTAGACTCACAAGAGCGCCATGATGGCGACGAGCGGGAACAGAATGATCTCCGCGAGTGCGGCGGCGCGCAGGATGTTGCGCGACTGGAACTCCACCAGCGAGATGAGCAGGCGCGCCACCCACATGGAGTTCTGGCCGAGGGTCTGTGGAGGAAACATTAGGAAATATACATTGTTAAGTTTCTTCAATCTGCCTTCTTATTTCCCATCCTGGGGTTTGGGGTCACTCTAGCCAAAAGTGGCTTAAATATCAACACATTATATGTACTTATAGTCATCAGACTTTCAGTTTTCTAACTACCCATAACGACAATGGTGAGTGTTTTTTTACAAGAATAGGTACTCATACTCTTAAAGGCATGGATGTCTTTGTAAAGAACAGTTCATGACATTAAATGAAGAGCGAACCGACTCACATAGGAGAGTATTGCTATGTAGAATCCGGTCAAAATGATTTAATAATAAAACATTGTAACACGATTTAATATAATCTATAATGATGATAAAAAGTACATTCTTAGTAAAAAAAAAACACATTTGTTAGTTCTTAAAATTGCCTTAATTGTCCTCTTTCTCTGCATCGTCTTCACCTATATTTTCGCAGTTGATGTTGTCTTCTGTTGACGTTGATGGTAAAGATGACGGCGCAATTGCGACCATCAGATCAAGCGCCTCTTTCGAAAAATGTTTTCTCTTCAATTGCGGTTTGGCCGAATTGAGCTTAAATAAGGATCGGAACTTAATAACAATCTGTTAATAAAGTCTCTGTTGCAGTCTTCTCTAGAATTTTTTCTAGAAAAGTCAAGCCTGTACTGCCTAAAGTTTTTATTTCGGGCCTCTGCCGCCTCCTCCGACAATTGACAAATAAGAACGATAGCTTGGCTTATGACTTGAGCTCCATCTATCAAAACTTTGTGTATTGTAGGTGACATAGGCTCTGCACTAAACTGCAACTGTATAGACGATTTGAGCCATTTGTCGTTATTACGCAAGAAGCGCTCTTCTTTGCGACTTGCTTCTACCCATTTTTGTTTGAATTGAGTCTTAAAAAATCTAATAGAACGATCCAAAATAGTTTTTTTTATAATGAGGACATTGAGTTATTTCAACTAGTTTTGTTCCCAAAAACTCCAACTTTTCTTCAATATTCTTTCCTTTACAGTCACGCATGATGTCGTACAAACCTCTTCTGGTAAACTTAACAGTTGATTCTACATTATCTGAAAATAAAAATGGCGCGCGTAGGCGCGGCAAATTTTTATTGTTTTTACTAAAACATATTCTTGGCAACATATTAATCGTAAATTAAAGGTTTGACAAGCCTTGACAAATAAACAAAAACACGATAAAATAAAATATTTTAGACTATTTATTTTAAATTTTCGGTTCATCTTTCTACATTTTTTTAAACACAAATGAAACAAACTACCTATTTAATTGTTATGTCAAAATAATCTACGTACGGACGCCAGCACATCAAGTTACTACAATCTGTCAAATTTCTTTAATAGATTTTCAACTTTATCGCTAAAGCATTAAGGTTCAAGGTTGATTGGGAAAATTTGACAGTTTCGGGTAGCTTGACCTGCTGGCGTCTGTACCTTGTACTTCCATATTCACAATTTATCACACCAAACGTAGTAGTTCAAACTCCGATGCATTGAAAATAAACAAGCGCCGGGAACATTCGACTGGGTTCCGACTTGTGCGGGATGGGTGGATTACCTGAGTTCCAAATGTGTCCCTTTTTCAATGGACCGGTTATTAAGCTGCAAAAATGTGTGGCTTTAATAGGTTTTTATTTAACTTCTTAAATTCGACTTTTGAGCGGATTTTAGACTGAAATACTCCTATGTGCGACTGTCGAATGATAAAGGGGAATGCCCACCGTTCATAGACACTTCGGCCACGGGTGCCCACCTATAAAAGCATATGGAAATGATAATATGCTATAAAAAGAATGAACTGGTTAAGGAATTGGTTTAAAAAAAGTCCGGATTTTTAAGATATAAAGGTTTTTATTTTCACATATACAGTTTTTACCAACACGGTATTTTATGATCTTATACATCATTTGTATCATACACAATTAATACATCATCAAGGAATTGAGCAGGAGGCAAAATATTAGTCTGATGCCGTGCCCAACCCAAATACCATATTACCGTCATAACATGGGCACAGCATCCTACCGTTCGACGGCCGACAATACAATTGCAACAATACATTTTGATTGCACTTCTACCAGAATCATTGCCACTTATTAAAATATATATAAAATATACTTTACGACTGATGTGTCGACTTGCGATTTTAGCCCTAAGTAAAGAGCAGTTAGGACTTAAATTAATTCCTTCCATAATGCTGCTCCTGTGGTCATTACATATTTCTATCCGGTAGCAACCATTAAATCTTATATGCTCACCATAATAGGAGCGAGCTTGCTTTAACTGGTATGTGCCACAAGCAATTAATATTAAGTCGCTATAAGTTAAAACAGGAAATTCCCTAACGTTTTCTGAGTCTACATTTATGTTTCTGAAGTCTGCCCTAGCTCTATTTAGATTGCGTTCCCTAACATACTCAGATAAATTGTTATTTGTTTCCATATTTTGATGAACTATTTCTAGTATTTGAGCCGCATCATCCCTATCCCTTATTTTTGTGTGGAATTTATTAATTAGAGCAGCAGCCACAGAAAAGTCTATCATTAAATGGGTAGAAGCCCTGTTAAAATAATTTTGGCGAAATATTTTAAATCTGGTTTTAAATATGCCATTCACCACCTCTACTACCCATCGACACATAGTCACGGCTCTGGACTTATTAGCTTCTCTTGTGGTTAACTGAGATTCACCATCAGCTGGAGACAAAGGGACATGAACCTGATAACCACAACGTTCTAATAGAGGCAATGAATCCCTAAAGCCTCTATCTAGGATGAATACATCTCCAGATTCAAAAAATTGCCTCAATGAACTGGATTCATCACCGAATTCATTATTTATTATATCCGCATCTGAAGTTGTTGCAGGATAAGGGCCCAGAATATCTATGATGTAACCATCACTACACACAAAAAGGAAAGGCTTTACAAGATTACGATATTTGTGTAATGAGTAAGATTTTTTCTGATATAAGTAATTGGAACTTTTTTCTATGTATATATAAGTACCATCGGCAATTATGATGGGCCTCCTATCTTCTCCCCCATAAAGTCCATTTGGAATGAGGAGATTTCTTTGAGCTATTTCTGCTCGGGATATATGCCTTATGCCCACATTTAAAGGAACAAAATCCTGATGTAATATTTCGCGGGCCATATTCATGAGCCGCTCTAACGTGCTTCTAGGCACTTGCAATAATGCCGACATGCGTTCGTCACTATCTCCTGTTCTCAACTTCATTAAATATGCAGCAAGTGCAAAAGAACCCCTATGTTTACCTGACAGTCTTGGAACTTCAGAGAGTATTTGTTGATATTGTGCCTTTGTTAAGCCTAGATAATAATGTACAGTATGATCAGGCATACTGTGAATATTTTCAAAGTCTATATGATGGTGCATATTATCTTTCAACAATGTAGCAAACTCTTCAATGTGAGCTGCACTAAATGTTTTTATAGGATTATATGTTGATGCTAAAAGTAAATCCCAAGAGTTACTATTTAAATGGTAGCTACAGATTCTACATTCTGCCGGTACATAATAGTTATACTCGCAAAAAAGACGTACCCGCAATGCTGATGGAACAGTGAGTCGATTGGAATCATTACAACCAGGAAAAAAACATTGATTTTGTGTTATTGGTGCTCTTATATAATTAGGTAGCAGTATACTGTCTGGTGTATCTAAGCTTTGCTCTGGATGCAATACACTGCTCACATCCGATTGCAACGAGGACAGACTAGATGAGTCATTCAGACTAGATGGTTCCCGTTCTGCAGTTGAACGTGATACAGCTCTATCAGTCCTTCGCCAGCAATTATGACACACACGAGATGATGAAGGCAACTGAAACAATATTAAAAATTAAAATGAAGGCCAAGTGAACAAAATAAAAATAAAATAGATTTGTTTAGCTTAAATTCGAATGTAAATAAAATGCTTATCAAGTAAAACAATACTGCACAAAGGCGGACTTAATGCCTTGTATAATAATTAATTAATAATTAAGGACTGAAGGACTATCTCATTTCTCGGTAGTTGATAAGTTAAAAATCGAAGCAACCTTGCAACTACCTGGTGCTGGCCAGTTTATCTTATCAGCATGGTAATAATAAGCTAGTATGTATGTTAAATATAGCTTTTACAGATGTGAAAAAATAAAATAACTTCTTGGGTTGATATACAAACATAGTAAAAACGTGATAGTAAACGTAATAGTTCTGGAATCACTATCAGATATCAGCACCACACTTAATAAATTAAAAACTGTTGCGAACTTACCTCACGTGGTGCAATCTGATGGGCAATTTCATTCCTTATGAGTTCCTCACGTGGAGAATTGGACCCGAACAATGTGTGTGATCTTATTCTTAAAAGTGACTTGCCACAGCTGATGCACACATGTCCATGACCAACAGTTGGTGCATTCTGCTGTTCACTTGTTGGATGTCGTATTTGATTCCAGGCTGCAGTCCAACACGAGTGGCACACTACACTGTCACTCGAAACTTGTACCTAAAAGATGCCATAATAATTATATTGATATTATTATTTGTCAACTCAGTTAAAAATAATTTCTCAGAGTTAAAAGACACATGACATGGTGTCATGGATCAACTAATTACCTGCTGTGGTCGAACCCATTGTTGTATAAGATTTCGCACTTCTGCAATTTCCAACAAATGTCTTCGTATTTTCGTGACATTTAAACCACAATTGACACAGCATAAACGTCCTCTTGAATGAGCAACTGGGGTCTGAGAAGAACTCTGGCCGGTGTGAATGCTGGGGTCATCGTAATCAGCGGATATCGAGTCCAAGTTAGTGCAGGGGTTGTCGTGAGAGGCGGGAGCGGAATCCATGTTCAGGCCGTGGTCAGTAGGGTGAGACGAATTGTCGGAGTCCATTTAGGAAGCTTAGTCGTTGCTAATAACAAATCCGCAAGAAAACAAACAAAATAACACAAAGGCAAACGATTTCGACCTGTGGTTATTATTTAGTTGTGAACTTGTGATTACTTGTAATTCGCTTGACAACTGTCAGATTCAATGTTGCCACTTAACAGACATAAAATCGATTAATCGATATCGATTTTTTATTTGATTTTTAATTTCAATAAATAAAGTCTTTGAACCGCTTTAAGTTCTGCACGCCTTGTAAAATGTATTTTCTTTTACTTATTTAAAATGTAGTTTAGATGTTTTAAAGAACAGATTAGAATCAAACGCAACAAAAAACAGATAATTGTGCATTTCTGTTATGATCTAAAGAATTCATGGTAAATCAACTAGCAATTCACTTGTTTTATTATTATCATAACATCAATTATCAATATCAATTACCGAAAAATAATAAAAGCTTTAATTAAAATAATAACACCATAAAAACCGATTAACAAAAAGAGAATCGATTCTTTTTTAACGTGATTAGTAATTGGCAACACTTTTATTTTTTCCATAACATACGGATTTACCTTGTTTCACTAATTATCATTTCGTTACTTTTTATTTGTGCAAAAATGTTGCTATCTTGTTTGGATAAATGAATACCACGATTAATAACCATAAAAAAAGACGTTTTTTTCTAACAAAAGCAAATTGTTGGGCGTTCCGTGGCCGAAAACGGGCATTTCCCTTTTCACACAGATTTTACAAATACGTTGTTACATATTTGTTTTCTTATCACGTTTCGTGTCCCAACGTCCTACATGGTGTAATGGATATTGGGTAGCTAGGTATAGATTGCGTGCGATAAGTATTCACATTTTATGTGCAGGTTCGTTTATAATGATTGGATTTTAAAATAGAAGGACTGTAACATTGCATAAATAGTACCAAACAAGCTACCTGTTTGTCAAGATTTAGGAAAATCATCCGGCAATTTAGCAATGCAGATGTAGCAAAGTGTACATTTTTAGATTGTATTAACAAGATTGTGATTTATATAACTACAACCGCAGAATCTGTTAATGAATAATAACACATGTGTTACAGTAGTTATGAGTAACTTTCAAATGTACCACTTTCTTTTTATAATGATAACTATTTGTAATTTCCATATAATTGTTCACAAGTTTATGTTACCATTGTGTCTGTGAAAAACATAACTGTCTCTTTGCTGTCGCATAGTCGGTTAAAAGAAATATTGAATGTACATATGTTGGTCTATCTCACTACAAGGTTTTAATCTTAACATTCTCATTGTTAATTCATAAGTATATAATTGCTGTGCTTGAACTTTGAACCGTTGTCTTGTCCTCAGGTGACTGATGCCTGCGTTTGTACGATGACGTTATTTTCTGACGATCAACACTTGTGATCAGACATAAGCAAGGCAGTTTTAGGTAGGTATAATTTGACTAGCGAATTTTCTTTTTCCAAAAACAAGACAATAATAGTGAAAGAAAAAACATTTCTGACTCTGACACAAGCAATCTGTAAAACAACTTTTTTGGTACGGTCGGAAAAACAAGAACTAGGTGCGTATTTATTTTTACTAAACGGACAAAATAAAGTTATTCTTCGTTTGCGATTTACTTGCCAAACGTAAACAAATAACTTCATTCCTTCAACTTTCAACTTTCATTCCTACACAATAAAGTTACGCTACAACTTCAAACATTTTTATTACTTTTTCAATTGCTAGTCACTCTGAAATCAACTTAATCACTACTGAAATAAAGTTGATATTTGTTTAACTTGAAATAACATCAATTTGAAACATACATTTGAATAGACCTTCGGTAGCTTGCCATCCAGAATGAAAATAATGTAGCCTATGTTCTCCAGGTCCCAAGCTACCTACCTATCTGTCGAATGTCATACCTAACGCTTCAATGGTTTAAGTGTGAAAAGTTAACAGGCTGATGGAGTTACTATTCCAATGTATAATATTAAGTATGGATCATATCATTGGCTGCTCATAATTCTACTCACGGCAGAATTACTTGAATGTACAAACATACAGACATGTCAATTATAACATTTTATTATAATAATAACTAACTAGTCGAATGCCTCGTTGTGCTAGTGATGGCAAGTGCTACTGCTGACCATGAGGTCCTGGATTCGATGCCCGGGTCGGGCAAAGTGTTTCTCCATTATGGAATTTATGGAATTTCTCAATAGCCCGAAGTCCTGAGTGCCCGGTTGATGGCAATAGGCTCCACCCATAAACATAAGTGACGAAATATGGGTGTAGTATAGTGCACCTCTGCCGAACCCTTACAGGAATACAGGCGTGATGTTATGTTTATGTAACTAACTAGTATTATTACAGGCGGCATCTGTATGCAGCACCGTTTAGAGCGAGGCATGCAAAGGTCAAAAATGAAAAGTGTACTGAGAACAATATAAGTACTGGCAACTCAATGCTTGTCTGTAAGACAAATTAATTATCAATGTTCCTACGTCACCGTGATAGCTGTAAAAGAATCAGTTTTTCTTATACAAGGTGGCAGGGCGTCGACGCGCAAACTGTATTGTACTCGTATTTTTCAAAGTTATCATTAAAAAGCAGCTGCTTCATAGAAAAGTGCAATACCTACGCGGCCAAAATGTATGAAACAGCATTTTATTTAAAATACGTAACCGACTAAACATTTGAACGCGAGTGGGTACAGAATTATGTGCTGAATCCATGATAACAAGTTGCGCATCGATGTCCCTGCCACCCTGTATACAGTTCTTATCTTGTTACAGAATACATTACATTAGATTACATTGCCAATTATATGTAGCGCCAATCAATCAATAAAATTGACAATACAATCTAGTTTTTGCTGTTGCATGTACACAAATAACAACCTTGTATGTTTGTATAGCTCTTCAGCTAGAAATACATTAACATTGATAGCGCTTTTATGTCTTAGCACTAAGGGCGCTTGTCGTACTGTAAGTGTTACTACATTTTAAAAGAGTAACGGTGAAGTTTCCTGCCCATTCTTCTCCATACGAAAGCTACCTTTTGGAAGGGGCGACTAGAATAAATTCTATTTTAATGTAATTTTTGACGTTCAGAAGTGCCTTTGTATTGTAAATAAGAAAGTAGATACCACTTTGGTTTTCCATAGTCGACAACAAATACAATGTTATTTTGCATTTAAAGTGTCAATTTAACTCACAAATCAGATGACGATTCACGTTGCTTGCATGCAGATGTTATAGTGATGCCTTTGTCTGGTTCATCGAATAACAGGTCAAATTCATTAGGTATATATATTTAAATGATTCATTGATTGATGGAGTATCAGTCAATAAAAACCAATTTAGATACATGATCGCTGTTCCCAATATCATCATCTGGCTAGCCTTTTCCCAACTATGTTGGGGTCGGCTTCCAGTCTAATCGGATGCAGCTGAATACCAGTATTTTACATGGAGCGACTGCCTACCTGACCTCCACAACCCAGTTACTGGGTAATACGATACCCCTTGGTAAGACTGGTTGTCAGACTTTCTTTTATCTGTTCCCAATATATATAGTATTAATAGTTTTTCCTACATAAATATCCAAATACTCATTAAACTTCTTATGAGTTTTAAATAAAGCACCTTTGTACTTGTGTGAGTATGATTGGATGCACAGTTAACTGTTTTTCTACTTCAAGGTTTACTGCAGCAAATACAATTAAACATAAATATCTAAACAATCTACTCATAGAAAAAGTATACGATATAAATGGAAGGAAAATGTATTAAATCTCTAATAATAGTGCGGTGCGATAAAGCTTTGATAAAAATCAATGTCTGGGGAATCTATTATTATACCTATTATGTGACCATGACTCGATGAAAATCAATCTCTGGTCGCGATACTGATAATTGTGATAAAAGTACCACCCACCCACATTATTGTGTAGGTAGACGTTATTTATACAAGGTGGAGACGACAATATATTAAAATTCGTATATCAAATGACGTTCCCAGTCATAGCTAGTCAAAGATTGGCAAAGTAAAAGCATTTATTTCAAATAGGCACATCAAAGACACCGGTGACCGTCAAAAATTACAGTAAAATAGAATTAATTCTAGTCGCCCCTTCCAAAAGGTAGTTATCGTATGGAGAAGAATGGGTAAGAAACTCCACCGTTACTCTTTTTAAATGTTTTCCAATATTTTGCATACATTAATTATATAATTATATGTGAAGACGATGCACCTAAAATAAAATTACTATACCACAATAGGTAAAATAATTAAAATGGCCGTCGATCACTACTATTTCGTTTAATTGAAAAATGAGGATATTTTCTGTAATCTTCTAAGCAAAATCTTAAACACCTAGGCAGCCTCGAAAAGAAACCGCAAGCCATAATACAAAAATGTTATGGCGTCGATCAAAATCACTCGTTAAAAATTTAACGGCTGCCACTTTCCAACGCTGTCCCCTTACATTTCACGTACAAGCTATATTATGGAGGTCGTAAACTATTAAATATAATTGTAATGTTTGTGTACTTACGTCGAGAATGGTGAGCGAGTAGGACGCGGCGTGCAGCAGCGCGAACAGGAATATTGGCGTCAGGATCACTGTGTGCTAGTCAAGGTGTTATGTTTGGCAAGGATGGTAGATTATACATTCTTATAATTAAAATAAAGGGGACGTTGCCCTACGTTAACTTTAATTGCCATCAACAGGATGGCAAATGGCAAAAAAAAAAAAATCAGGATATAAAGCCGGGTATCCACTTAGGTTCGCCGTGGTTTGCGAACGCGCCCGCTCCGCAAACCAAACATAATGGATACGTCGTGATCGCGGAGCGCGACTGGAGCACGATCGGAGCACGGCGGAGCGCTCGGGAAGCGGTTTTTTGCGCGATCTCAAAGGGGAGCGCAGTTTGTTCGTGGACGCGAGCGTGTCACGACGTGTTTGTTAAGTTCGCGAACATGGAGTGGTCCGATGAAAAATGTCTACAGCTCATAGAAGAATACCGTAAACATAATGTTTTATGGGACCCACGAGATGAAAACTACAAGAAAAAGAATTTAAAAGGAGACGCCTGGAAGATAATTGGCGAAGCATTAAACACTGAACCCGACTTATGTAAATATATATGCATTATTATTTTAATATATGCATTATTTCATTATTTTTTCTTCCCTTATACATATTAGCTTGCCAAAATCGAGGAGGTCGTTTGTATTCCATCACAATATAATGTATCAAAATATAAGCTGCACTTCCTACTAATTCTGGAGGCGGCATGTTTGCACCGACCGTCTGTCGTGTGTCGACTGGAGACCGGAGCGCGGAATGTTAGTGCTCCGACAGGAGCACTGATGTTGCAGCCTAAGTGTGTACACTGTACACGTTCACGTTCGCGGAGCACACAGTGTTCGCAAACCACGGCGAACCTAAGTGGATACCCGGCTTTATATTTCATTATATTGTCTCACCATTTCTTAACTGATTTGGGTGGGAGATTATGAAAGCGAAAAATAAAAAATAACATATTTAAAAGAAAAACAACCGACTTCACGAAATCTTACTTTTACTGCTGTTTTTGCAAAGTTGTGTAGTTTCATATTTATTTAAGATTAAGTTTTAAGTTGCTTTAAAAACGTTTGCGGTGACCTCATAACAATTATTGGCAGGCAGAATTAAAAAAAAAAAAAAAAATTATGTTGTTCTACGTGCGAACTTACAAGGCACCAGTGGAATGGCTAAGCTAGTGGAACCTTGATTATTTAAAAAAAAAAACTCTATTCCCAAATCTGTAATCACAATATATTCAAGTTTCTAATCCATTCATTCCACCAGACATGGTTTGAATATAATATATTCTATGTAGAAATAATTAATTTATTCTATTTATAAGGAAACCTGTTCCCAATTACAATTAGCCAAAAGGTGGAAGGTCGAATCTAAGAGAAAATGTGATAAAAATAAATGTACTGAAAAAGTACTTAATAGTCTTCTATCAGGCGGAAGCAAGGTGCGTGCCTTCAACAGTTGGGTCATGCCGGTTTTGATATACTCTTTCGGCATACTCAAATGGACTCAAACCGGACCGGATAGGAGGGTCCGGACGCTGCTGACTGCAAATCGAATGCATCACTCGCGGTCATCGGTAATGAGGTTGTATATCCCGCGAAAGTGTGGAGGTCGAGGCTTTTTAAACGCTAAGACCCTCCACAATCGCGAGATATGCAGTCTCTGGGAATACTTCCTAGAAACCGACGTGGGCATGCATCGAGATGTAGTCGCGGTGGACAAGGGCCTCACCCCGCTCTCCTTGGCTAACCAGAACTGGCGCAAGCCAGTAGTGCTTGACACCAATGATCGCATGGTATAGCAGAGTAAGGAGCTTCACGGACACTTTTACCGGGCCCTACATGGACCCAATGTAGATCTACTAGCGTCCGTAGCCTGGCTGCGTTTCGGTGACCTCTTTGGAGAAACCGAAGGTTTTGTCTGTGCAATTATGGACGAAGTTATGATGACGAACAATTATCGGAATTTATTGTGAAAGACGGCACGGTTGACATCTGTCGGGCATGCCACCGGCCGGGAGAATCAATCAGGCATATTACCTCCGGGTGTTGTCGTCTAGGTAACGGAGAGTACTTGCATAGACACAACCTTGTAGCCAGGATAATCCATCAACAACTTGCTCTGAAATACAGCCTTGTGGAATCTGAGGTGCTGTACTACAGGTATGTGCCCGACCCAGTTCTCGAAAATGGAAATATCACATTGTACTGGGATCGATCCATCATCACTGACAGGACTATTGTTGCCAATAAGCCTGATATAGTGGTGGTGGATCGATCAGAGCGGCGCGCAATGATTGTTGACATAACCGTCCGCATGATGAGAACCTCGTGAAAGCCGAGAAAGATAAACAAATCAAGTATCTTGACTTGGCTCGCGAGGTTGTCGACACGTAGCATGTGGACTCGGCAATCATTGTGCCGATAGTCGTGACAGCCAATGGCTTAATAGCCAAGAGCCTCGACCAACACCTGAGAAGGCTCTCGTTGGGCAGCTGGATCAAGGGCTTGATTCAGAAAGCGGTACTACTGGACACGGCTCGCATTGTCAGGAGGTTCCCCTCTCTGGAGCCCTGATCGCCGGCAGCTTGGGCCCTGTTCCCGATACCGGTGGGCTACTATTTCTTTATATTTTTAAATGTTTTTTTTATCTTTTTGTTTATAAAAATATTTAAAAATGTAATTAATATGTACTTAGTTGAAATAAAGATAATAATATTGTAAAAATTACACATTGTTGTTTAATAATTAATCGTACCGGTGGTGTTAGCAGAAGCCTTATACAGGCCGACAGGGGCATCCACGCGCAAACTGTAACCATGAATTCAGCACATGATTCTAGATCCCCTAAGCGTAGAAATTTTCTTCGATTATCAAAAAAAAAAAATCGGCTGCTTCATAGAGAAGCGAAATACCTACGCGGTACCAGTTTGTTTTTTTTTTTTAATAACCGACGAAAATTTACAGTACGCGGTTCAGAACCATGTACCTGAATGCATGGTAACAGGCTGCGCATCGCTGTCCTTGCCAGCCTGTATATGTTTAGCAGAATATTCGCCACAACAAATAGTCCAATGGCTTAGGTGTCGGACTTGCGGACGAGAGGTCGTGATTTTGAACCCCACCTGTTGCACTATATTGAGTTGTACCTACTCTTAGAACGACGATATGTTTAGTCAGAGGTGAAAGCAGGAGTACCAATAAGCGCAAGCCACATATTCAGTATTAAATCAAAACTGTGAGTCATGAAGTGGAGTAATTGTATGTAGAATTACTAGTGGTTGCATCATCAATCAACATCAAGAGGGATAAGGTCCAAACGCGATGTACAAAATAAACAATGTTTTTGTCAAAATACGCGTTGAATACACAACCTCCTTTATTGAAGTCGGTTAACAATACCATCAAAGTAAAACAATAGAAAATCAATACGTCAACCTTAGCCAAGTTCCTACGCGAGGGGAACTTAATAAGGAAAGCTTTTACGTAATGCTACGATTATGTAATTAAAATTCTGCAATAAATGAGAATGATGACGTAGCTGCTAACCTTGAGGTGGACAAACTACTCAAACACATGTGAATAAATATCTGTTACAGCATAAACTCTGACTGCTACTACGAATACTACGACATAAGTCGGTACTGGGACATCGACACTTTTATTAAAACATACAGTTTGACACGGACAGCGCCTTGATGTCGTAGCAGTAAGGGCGGTTTTCGTAGTTCAAGTTTACTGTACTATGTACCTTCTGAGGTATAGAGACATTAATTATACGACGGATCGATAGATCGATGAATATAAAACCTTGAAGTACTCCAATCTATTTGAAGTCTCATTTACCTTATTTACTTTACTGCATTTACTTTTCGACCCTACTTTTTAACAGGAGGGTGATGTTTTCGTTTGGTAACCATATATTTAAAAAGGATACACAAATTGGGCACCACATTCATGAATATGAGCGAGTAGAAGAGGTAGTGTGCGCTGTCCTCTAGGAAGAACCTGGCGAGGAACTCCCGTGAGATGGAGATCTCGCGCGCTGGGATTCTCTGGTGCAAGCGGAGCGCTGACGTGGCCGCGTTCGCCAGCAGTGCCTTGTAGAAGGCCGACACTGGGCTGTGGGGGAAAGATGGGGTTAGGAAAACAGCTGAATTAAATAAAATAATCTTTAATTGAAGACTGAATAAATAAATACATTCAAAAATACAGATATAAATGTAGGAATTTGATATTTTTGGGAGAATTTGTTTTTGAAGCCGGACCAGAAAATGACCCTGCACTGCATTTACATAATAAGGACCAGATAACGACTAGAGCAAAAAATAGATAAGGTAGTACGGTATGTAATAAGAACGTGTGCAGGTCTAGCAAAGCGCGTTTTTATCTGCCAAATCACCTGAACCTTGTGAATGTTACATTAAGTTGAAAATAAATATAAATAAGCGCTCGCCCCTGTCTGTAATATAGTCGATACTTATTGTGGCCAATTTTATATAGTAATACGAGATACAAAAAAATATGCCATTTTTTGGCAGCACAAACAAATACAGCGAAAAAATATCCAAATATTAAACCTAAGAACTTTACAAAATCACACACGACAGCAAGTTCTTTCAATGTTCCCTCTTATAACAGCTCTATAATAAAAGAACTAAGAGGTTATCCTAAACTTAATCTGTATCAATGTCATTGACTTATATTTACTTGAGAAAATACAAAGTCAAGCAGATATTGTTTTAGATCACATTTTGCAGATCATTTTTCTCATAGAAATAAAACAAAGCAAAAATCTGCATGGTTAGGAAATAACTACTCTTTTGGACTTTGTTAATTAAAACAATATATAGAGAGTGGAAAAGAACTTCTTTAAAAAAATATTAACTATTTTCTAAATTACTACAAACTTTTTTTTAAGACACTAGGTAATTGTAACGTATTAAAACTTCCAGTTGAAACATCTTTAAAACCATTTCCACCATAAACATCAAAGGTTTAATACAATCAATCATTGATCACCGATGATGACAAACACTTTACTCAGGGTTATATTATTTTTTTGTGAGTAACATACTGAACAAATCATTTTTGAATCATTACTGAGCAGCGCAGCAAGTGTTTACTTATAGTAGTTAATGTATTTCAAGGTTGTTCTTGCGTTATTGAGAATAACTTAATGAAATTACTGAATAAAAAAATGTCTTTTAAAATTGTTGGCAAAGACTGAGTCTAAGATTTCTTCGCAGCATTTTATCACTGCATATATCAACAGCAAATCCTACACTTGCTTGATGTCTGTCTGGTATGTTATCTCAGAGATTACTTGACTTATCAGATTTCATTCTGGTTCCCACCAATGTATAGCTATATCAAATTATTATTCGTTTTTTTCTGCAATTGAGCTGACAAATCATTAATAAACAATGCTTTAAGATGAGAGCTTTTTTATTTAATTATAATTTGAGCTAAACATTTTTATTTCTAGAATATAATATTTACTATATTATAAAAGATAGATTTCATGTTATGAAAATTATTATTATTTATTATTAGCCATTAATGTCCCACTGCCGGGTAAAGGCCTCCCTACTCTCTTTCCACCTCACTTTGTCCAGAGTTGCCAAGGACAAAAACAAATTAAAATAAAATCTTTCGAACTGTTAATTCTGTAACAAAGAGGTCAAGGTCACTGACTTCAGTGGTATTTTAATCCTCATTGTCTTAATTACTGAACAAAGGTAACCTTGATTTAACTAAATACGCTGAAACATTACACCTGACATCCATTGTTATAAAAATAAAACAATTTATAACAACCTTGCCAGGATGAAACAGATGGATATACTTGTTTATTGCAGATTTAGCCCTTTGTAACATCCAATCAGATTTAAACACCTGTTGAACTGTTTTCTCAGACTTTTATTGCACCAGTAGGTAAAATATTACGAAATACCAAATCTAAGTCAACTTTAGGAACTAATAAATTCTAAATCTACATTTGGAACCTGATTATTAAGTGTTTTGAAATGGTCCTGTCCTGAAAAAAATTATTAAACATAAATAGTAAAATCATCTTAAAAATCACTTCGGTCATACATAAATCTATAATATGAACGCTTTCACTTACTTGTTAAACAAAGGCAGTACATATCCTATCGTGAAGAGCACGGTCAGTACTCGGATAGCCCATAGGGCTACGTCTATTCTGTTGGCATTTACGTGGGCTTTCAGAGCCGGCATTCCCTTGGGGGGTCCTGCATCTCCAGCTTGGGGTTCTGTTTCTGCCATTTTCTGCAAAAATAGTATGGTATTAAGAAAAATCAACAAAAGCTCCAGCATTGGCTTAAAGTAATCAATACTTTAAGCCAATGCCAATCAACAATCCAGTAGTGTTTCACTATCAATTATTGATAGTGAAACACTATTTGATTGTTTAATATTACTAAGTTATTTAATTGTTCCAAAAATACATACAACATTTTAAAAGTTAATTATTTATTTAGATAAACTTTTATAACCTTTCAAGTAAATAAATGTCATGCAGTAGCCGATTTTCTAATTGAAAGTAGGTATTTTAAAGTAGTGGCAAAATTACAACTTATTATTAATAACTTGGTTAGGAAATAGGACACCAACTCATAATAAAACACATAAGGAAAATAGTAACCACGAAGCTGCCGTGTCACTATCAAGGAGTTATGAATTTCATGAAAACTAGTAGTTTCACTCAACTTTATTTTATCAGATAACAATAGATAAAAATCCAGTTACACATTCTCATAATGGCTACAATGGAACATCGAAACCACAATTAAGCGCCGCCTCAATGCGTTTACGTGACCACGACCAAAGTAGAAAGTGCCATTAAAAAGACTTTTTTGAGCAAAAAAAGTGGAACAGTAGGCCATGCATGAAATTTTTGGACACTTCACTCAAATTAAAATATTAAAAATAACGTAAAACCTCAGGGCTCTATGTGTCTGTATTAACATAACGCGACGACCAAGGACGCAATAACTCGGAAAACCAGTTTCAATCATCAATTATTAACTAAATTATAACAATATTAATAGTGTCATCATAGTTTTCATGGCAAAATAGCAAACTTTTATAGAAAATTATTTTTCCTGTATACTTACGTTCTACACTAATTACTTAAAACACAGATAAATATAATATTTAAATTAAATTTCACAAAATGTTCACAACGCAACAAATCGAACATGCATGATTTGCCGAATGACATTTGACAGCTAAAAAAACTTGCCAGCTACGCATACTAGCTTCGAATCATAGACTAATATAGCTTCGAATTGATGATTTGAGTTGGTTGGAGTACCTACGTAAAAAAAGCAGCCATTGAGGAAATAGTTTTTTTTTATTAGACCATTGGCAAAAATGGGCAAAGGTCCACTGGCTGCTGACTGACAGCAATCCACAGCTGTCAGTCGTCTGCGGTCAGCTGTTGTTATTCAGTTTATAACCAAAAAAATATTTGTTGTTACTTAAATAAAGTATTTAGTACGATGTACAGAAGTTGTTATTGCAGTAAACTGAAAAACTTTATGAGAAGTAATGAGATTTTCAGAAAATACAGCGTCATAGCCGCTGTTTTAGAAAATCCGAATGTCGGCAATGTTACCGAAATAAAGGTTACCTATTTATCTACAGAAAACCTATAAAAAGAGTGAAAGAATTACAATGCTAAATTTATTCTTGTGTTTTAGGGTTGGGTGAAGAATTTGCGAAAACAAAAGGACCTTATATTCGCCGACGTGAGCGATGGATCTTGCGCACAGAGACTACAGATTGTTATACCGAAAAACCTTACAACAGACTCATTATCGTATGGCTCCTCCGTCCATATTACTGGAAAACTGTCAAAAAGCCCGAGAGGGCAGTTAGAACTCGTCGCTGACGATGTTAAAGTGTTAGGAACCTGTGTTGTACTGGATGGTTACCCATTTAACCCAAGAACTACACATCCTCCAGAATACACTCGCCAGTACCTACATTTACGTTCCAGAACTAACTATACTTCTGCCATTTTGCGAATACGAAGTGCTGTAACTAAGCACATTTATGATTACTTTGCTACAAATAATTATACAAACATTCACACACCTATACTTACTTCAAATGACTGTGAAGGCGCTGGAGAAGTGTTTAAAATACAGCCAGACAGTGAAGAGACAGTCAAAGCTATGATGCAGGAGAGTAAGGATAGAGATTCTGTTTACTTTGGCTCAAAAACATTCCTAACAGTATCAGGACAGTTGCATTTAGAAGCAGTTTGTAGAGGAATGGGTAATGTCTACACATTAGGTCCCACCTTCAGAGCAGAAAACTCCAGATCCAGGCTGCATTTATCAGAATTTTATATGCTAGAAGCTGAACTAGCATTCTGTCAAACTCTAGACCAGTTACAGGGAGCAATAGAAGACTTATTAAAGTATGTTTTCATTGAGACGCGCAACACCAATGAGGCTGATCTATTCTTGATTGACAAGGAGAACAAAGCTCCTAGTTGGGTCTCCAAGGAGTTTGTAACACTAACTTATGATGAAGCTAGACAGATTCTGTTGAAGAAGGGCTCAGCATTGACTGATGAGGGCATAAATAAGGAACAGGAGTTGACCCTGGTGGAACATTGCAATGGTGTGCCAGTGTTTGTAGTGAAATGGCCTAAGGATATGAAGTCCTTTTATATGAAGGAATGTTCTGAAGATAGCACCAAGGTAAATATAATATAATAATAATAATATCAAATTAAATATCTCGACTTAGCACACAAGGTTGTTGACATGTGGAATGTGAGCTCGGGTGTCATTGTGCCGATTGTGTGCCTAAAAACATTGTGTGCTACTGTTTTAATTTATTAATAAAAAATGTAAGTAGTGAATAAAAGTGTATGAGAGAGGGTGTGTGTATGTGTGTGTGTTTAATTAATTAATGAATATATTTGTGAAGACAAAAGATATTCGGTATTTAGGTAGCCTAATTGTAACAACCATCTTTTCACTGAGATCTTAGCATCATGTTTGCTTAAATGTACTATATTAAGTTTTTGTTAATTTTATTATAAAGTAAACTGCTAGTTACATAAAACTGTCTTCTCGCAAATGTGTGATGTGAAGAAGCATGACAAACTAGTTTCTGTTTACGTCTGGTAGTATCAGGAGGGGGAACTGATCGATGTCTCCTCAAGATTGATTCAAGCACAAAGATCTGTCGGACACTAAGCACCTTACAGTCAGAATATAGTTGAGTAGTCGAGTATCGAAATGGCTTTCGGGTCATCACTTTCAAGGACAGCTCTCTGTTCCCGTTCCAACGCGAGGAACCGTGTTTTAGCAGCGCCCCCCCATACTGTGATGCAATACTGAATAAGAGATTGACATAGTGCAATGTATATTTTTGTAAGAAGCTCAATTGATACAGATTCTCTAAGAGTTTTAAACATATAAATCATACTCCTAAACCTTGTTTTTAGTTTATTTAGATGTTTGTCCCATCGCAATTGGTCGTCGATTTCTACTCCAAGCTACCTAAAAGTAGTAGACCGAGTAAGTTTTTGAAAATTACAATTTTGTGTCCTTTCTAAACAAATGTGGGCAACAATACTAAGCGTTTTTGTCGGTTTAGTGATCTTAGTAATGGCAAATGTAACATAGTTTGCTTTGTCCAAGTTAAGTGTGAGAAGGTTGGAGTTGACCCTTTTTATAACTTCCCCAAAACAATCTTCCGCTTTTAATTTGACTTCGGCCCAGGTAGGAGCGCAGGTATATATTTTTGCGTTAGGCATTGTCATTGTGCAAAGGTATATTTTAAATAACGTTGGGCCTAAAACGCTCCCCTGGGGCACTCCGTAAGAAACTAATTTGTCGTCACTCAGGTTGGAAACAATTTTAACTTGAGTTCTGTTGCTTAGATAATCTTTGAACAATTGTAAAGGTGTACCCCTGATGCCGATGTTCTCCAGTTTGGTTAAGAGGTCGGAAACAGAGACTGTGTCAAAGGCTTTCGCCATATCCAAGAAAATACCGAGACATTTATTTTTATTGTCAGGTTGTTTTACAATTGGTTTTACAGTTGGTTAGATCTAACACTGCATATTCAGTGGAAACTCCGTTTCGAAAACCATATTGATTACTGGCAATTAAATTATTTTTATTTAAATATTTATTGAGTGAGTTTAATATTTTCTCGAACACTTTTGATAGCGCTGATAACACTGAAATTGGCCTGTAGTTATTTACAGTCTTTGTGTCCTCCCTTGTACAGACGCCAGCACATCAAGCTACTGTCAAATTACAATCTGTCAAATTTATTTAATAGATTTTCAACTTTATCGCTAAAGCAGTTTCGGGTAGCTTGACCTGCTGGCGTCTGTACACTGGGTGGACTATAGCTTTCTTAAAAGAATGGGGAAATACTCCGGTTTGTATAGCCAGATTAAAAATGTGCGTTAGAGGGAATAATTAAATGTCTACTTTGTTTTAGTAAACTAGATGATATTTTGTCCCAGCCCGTAGCACAGTTACTACGTAGTTGTTGTATTATTGATTCTACCTCAGTGGCATCTGTCTCTAAGAGGACAAAAGAATTAACAGGAGGGACTGACTTGTTTAATAGTAAACATAGGTGTGTGTATTGGGTCGACGAGATAATTTTATCTGCAAGGTTCTTGCCAATATCAGAGAAATATGAGCAGACATGGTTAACAGATAGATTAGGGTCGTTACAATTATTTAGAAGTTCTAAGGGTTGGGAACGGTTAATATAGAATCTCAATTTGTTTCCATACACTTCTCTACCTCATGGATATTGTAATTTAAGTAAGGAGCATGCATAGTCCTCCTGCTAAAATATCACTAGACAAAATAATGACCAACATGCACAAGCTTATAAACTTTTTCCCAGGAGATAGGGTAGGCAGGCAGGCAGAGCTTCATTACAATTATTTTATTTATGAAACTCAACATCATTAATTTATTTCAGGTGAATGCCTTGGACCTCCTAACACCTATCACAGGCGAAGTTGTAGGTGGAAGTCTCAGAGAAGACAACTTTGAGAAGCTCAAGTCTAAACTACCATCAGAAAGCCTGAATTGGTATCTAGATCTGAGGAAGTTTGGTAATATACCCACTGGAGGGTACGGCCTTGGGCTAGAGAGGTTACTACAAGTTATCTGTAATGTCAATAATATTAAGGATACTCTGCCCTTTCCTAGGTGGCCACATAACTGCGATATGTAGGTTTATGACAAGTTGTTGTTCTGGGGAATAACCCACAATAGACTAACATGATAAGGTTGTTGTGTAGATAATGTGGTTTGAACATAAGTGTAAAGTGCTGCATGCTATCACAAACTGTAATTATTGAGAAGATATCGGCTGATATACTGATGTATATTAGTAGTGTTGGAGAACATTTTTTTTGTGATATCTCTGTAAACTGTGTGAAATGTGATGAGTAGAAATAAAATATGCATATTTTTGGCATTCTGTGGCTGAACTATTGATAATTGTGGAGCTATAGCTATGTATATAAAATAAAGTTATAAAAATCATTGTATTATTCTTGAGTTTTTTTTTCCACTATGTGATGTACTTCTCCTAGCAGAAGTCCAGTACAGTAAGTTTCAAATATGTATTTCAGTGTAGGGTAAAATTAAACACAAAATAAAGTTGATGTAAACATTTATTTACAAGTTGTAAACTAAACAAACACACATTGTGATCGAAGTTTCACCTTTTGTTAGTGAAAGGAAAGTTGATTGAGAAAAGATTAGGTAAAGGATTAGTGCTTTCCGATTACCATTAATTAAAATAATAAAATTAAACTAACACCTTTTTGTAAATTATCAATTTTTATTAAATTTTTTGTAGTATTTTTTCGAAGATTTTTTTAATAAAAGGGAAAATCGACTGATGCGGCAAAGAAATAATATCTTAAGGTAATAAAAACCCTTCAAACGCAGAGATTCTTTATAATTATTACACATCCATCAGTTATACAAATTCATACAAACGCAGTTACAATTTGTACCCTTACACATAATCCTAATATTTATACACAGTACACAGTTGACCAAATATTTACAATTACTACATGCTAGACACAATCAATTCGTCAAACAAAACGCACGTTCGTAGTTAAATAAGTCGTAAACTTAAGTTTAATATCACATTTCGTTTTAACAATTCTTTAATGGCTTCATATGGAAGGTTGACACCAATTCTCTTTAAGAATGTGGTATTTGCATAATCTGCCTATAATGTTCCCACTGCTGGGACACAGGCCTCCTCTCTCTGAGAGGGAGTAGGCTGTAATACACCACGCTGGCCCAGTGCGGGTTGGTAGATGTCACATATCTTCGAAGTTTTGGTTCTAGGACATGCCGGTATCCTCACGATGTTTTCCTTCACTGTTTTGAGAGCAGTGGTGATGAAAAAGCGCCGGGGCCATTACCACTGGGCCACCACTACTCTCTATGTGGTATTTAGGTAGGCTAAACTAGTTTATATACTGAAATAAAGGAAGATAAAGATACATTGTTACATAAGTGGCAGTTTTATGCATATACATATCGTGTAGCATAAAATATACAAAGACATGTTATATACCGTCAATAACACCTAATAGCCTACACCTTTCCATATTTATTCCACAAGTTATTATGAAACTCAGTTTCATTACGATTGACTACATATTAATAGCAATTTAAAACTATCAGAAGTAATTAATTAAATCTTTATATACATAAAATCATTTACGTGATGTATTCGATAGATATTCATACATTTCTAACCCTCGTTAATCTCGAATAAAGCCGGCGCAACACTGACGAAAAGTAGAACAGTTACTCATGACAGAAATAGACTTTTATGACTGTATAGATAAGGGCAATGTTGCCCTACTCTAGGATTCCTTCCCTGTATCTTGGTGCGCTTACAAACACAAATGTGCACCTAAACCAGGAACAAACATCTTTAGGCCATATCATACCAGCCTATATTGTTCCCACTGTTGGGACACAGGCCTCCTCTCTTGGAGAGGGAGTGGGCTGTAATCTACCACGCGGGCCCAGTGCGGGTTGGTAATGTCACGTCTTCGATTTTTTTTTTTTTTTGTTCTAGGACATGCCGGTTACCTCACGATGTTTTCCTTCACCGTTCCGAGAGCAGTGGTAATGAGTTGCGGCCGTTACCGCATTCAAACCGCTAATTTTACTCAACAATGCATGCACAAAACAAATTCATTACCCCAACTTACTGTAATAGGAAATTAGAACCATAAAACCCTATCTAATAATGACCTATACCGTCCGTACATAACCATAATCGACAATAAACCAACTAATTCAGTCATCCGATTCATTATAACAATCGGTTGAATTTGATTGGTCGATACGCGTCGTAACGTTTAATTAACTTAAAAATTCGCGTTTCTTTATCCGGGTTTTTATTTAAGCTAAACTTGATTACACATAATTATTATCAGTCTATGGAATACCGTTCAACATTGTTTTAAATCTAAAACATGCCTTATGTAGGTAATGCCAAACGTTTTTTGATTAAATTAGTTGGTTTTACTAAAAACCTTTTCCTAACACGCGCAATCAGACGTGTCCAGTCATTAGAGAGCATACTGTTACAAATACTAAATTGAGAAACACGAACCATATAGATAATCAATCAATTTAGCTGCTATTAATCACTAACCACCTGTTAAACTCTACTAAGAACTGGATACATAGAAACATACATCACTTTACATAATAGAGCACAAGCCAGACAGCTCATTGCCTCTATTGACCGGTGGTTGCCGGCTGAACTGCACGTCTTCTAAACCTGGCTTTAGACTATACTCCATCTCTGGTTCTTCACCAGGTGGTAAAGGTTCATCATCAGCACTGATATCCTCTAACATCTTATCTTCTTGGTTGTTAACGAAGGTTGGTAAAGATTTGGAGATGTTGATGCGTATCCCGCCGAGAGGGATGGCGGTGGCGGGAGCGTTGGCCGCGTCGAGTTGTAAGTTGCCGTCGATAGAGGACTCCACTGTGGCGTGCGTGTTGTCTATTCGCGCTTGCATGGACTCTTCTTCGGCTGTTACTATTGGTTCGTCGTCTGTGGATAAGGTAATAATAGTTTAACAAAAAATACTGGTTAAAATCAAGATACCTATCAGAACAATAACCTTTACTGCAATGAGCCATTTGCACAGCAGGATTTTAAGGCATTGTAATTAAAAACTTGTCAATGTGAATAAAATTCCATGAAGCGCGTTCGTAATTTGGAATGAATATAAGGTTTCTGACTTTTTGGAACGAAGCAATGTATTGCAGGTAGCGTTCTATAGTTTCTGCCTACCCCCATGGGAAGAAGGCGTGACTTTATGTATGTATAGTATTGCGTGTATACTTTTGCATCCGTCGTTCAGTCACAAATGAAACCACTCGTTCCATTTATGTTTGGCAAACTGTCAACATTAGACACGTGGGACTATTTCTGTAGATTTATACATTAAGCCTTTTTCTCTTGAACTCGTCTACAATAAGAACATATGTATGACTCACCAGGATCAATCGGCTCCTGCTTGACCTTGATATTGCTGAAGTCGATGTCCGCGAGCCGGTCGCGTTCCTTGCGCTCGGCGGCTGTCTCGTCATCCGTCTCAACTTCGTCGTCCACCACTACTTCATCAACGGGCTCCGCTTTGAAGACCACATCGTCTTCTTCGCCTTCGTCGATCTGTGGGGTGAGGAGATTATACGTCAGTAAAGGAAGAATGAAAAGTGATTACAAATTACTCTGCTCAGTCAATTTCAGTCCACTGCTGCACATAGGCGTCTCCCATGTTGCATCACAACCATCCTTCAAATTCCGATCCATTTGTGTTGTCATAAAATTAATTATTGTAATTTATCATTTATTACAAGTACTCACTTCAACCGAATCCAAATCCTTGGCATCCTCAACGACCTCGACCACAGACTCGTTGTCAGACTGCTCTGCCGGGTCGTCCTCCACGTCCTTGATCTCTATGGCCTCTTCCTCTGCCTTCTCTATGGGTGTGACGTCATCTGACGACTCTTGTGACGGCTCCTCTTCTGCTTTGGTTAGAGATGCCTGGAGGGGAGAATTTGGTTATTATTTATCGATTTTAAAAATTCGTCCGCTTGGAGGTCGGGAATTATGTCACTTGAACTTAGTTTCCATATAAAAAATATCTAAATTTCATAGAAATCGTTCAGCCGTTAAGACGTGAAAAGGTTTTTTTAGTACATTTTTTTGTTACGTTTCAAATCATGAGGCCAATAAATTTTAAACGATTGAGTAAAAAGCTTTTTGACACTAACAACACTACTAAAATTTACAGGATCTCCCAAAAGGCTCACCTTATAATCATCAAAGCACAGCGGATGGTAGTAATCCTCCTCGTGCTTGACGGAGTTCCTGAGATGCCACTCCTCCTTGTCCTCGTTGTAGAACTGCTGGAAGGAGTCCCCGCACAGCGCGCAGGCGTGGTGCGCCGGCGCAGACGCGGCGGCCGACGGCGCGGCGGGCGGCGGCGCGGGCGCGGCCGCGTCGGGGGCCGCGCCGCCCGGCGCCGCGCCGCACGTCTCGAACCAACTCTTTTCTGTGGGGAAGGAACGGGGATTATGAAAGTTAAGCTGTTGCATTTTACGTTATCAAACGATTTATAAACGAGCAAAGCCAATTATATTATAATTTATTTTGTTTTCATTATCAACAGCCATCACAGAAGAACACTATATCTATCCACTGTTTCTGTAATATGTTGATTAGGAAGTGAAGAAGTGTCTATTTCGTTTTTTGTTCATTACTCTCCATAGAGATCCATGTTTTGGGTAACTTTCTGACCAACTGACAACCAAAGCCGGATCCTTGGCAATTCAAAAGTAAGTAGCCTAAAGCAAGCCAGGATTAAATGGCTACTACCAATAAATGACAAATGATAGAGTATCTCACCTCTCTCCTCCAAATCCTCAACTTCCTCATACTGCACCCAGTCAGACAGGTCATAATGCCACTGCCTTGAATGCGCCCTTCTAGCTGAGTCCCGATCTCTCCTGTTCTGTCGGAAGTGCCAGTCGAGATGCTGCGAATATCGCACGGTATGTTCCGGCGGGAAACGCGCGCCGCAGCCCGAACATTGCATGCCGCCGTAGAGACGGGCCACCAGGCCGGGTTGTTTTCTGTATGGGGGAAATGAAGATGTTATTTAACTGTTTACGATAAGAAATAAATTATTAAAAATATAAGTCGTGTTGTTACAAGGTGTCGTTAGTTCTTACTACAGACATAGTTTCGTTGCAAAAACAGTCGAATAGAAACCTTGTTTTTGAAGTCTGTTATAAATTAGACGTCACTAACGATTATTCGTATCACGGGAGCGCATTGTGTGCGTGCGCCATTAAATAGTTTGACGTCAACAGGGTGATGGAATAACCGTGTGAGAATTTCGACATTTAGCAAACGAATGGGCTATCTGATGTTATTAGGGTTCGAGATAATGCTAAAAACGCTCTTATAAAATGGAAAGACAAAGTATCTCACATTATAAGCAATAATAATAAAATTAAACAAATACTCACACTCTGAACGTCTCAATCCTCATAAAGTCAACTCTATGAATAACATTTCTATCTTCTCTCGGCTTAGTTTTCTCCTCCGCCTTAGCGTCCTCCTGTCCATTCTGATCCTTCACTTGCACTATCCCTGTGGCCACTAGTTTCGCAAACAAATCCTTGACATTAATGTTAGGTAGTACTGGAAGCGGCAGGACAGGCGGTTTTTCATCTGAAGGCGTTTCTAAGCCAGGAATCTTGTCTGGTTTGGAGAATAGTGGATCGGCGACGCTGTAGTCTGAATCTGAGGCTGGTACTGTGCTTGAGGGCATTACGCTTGCTAACATGTCGAGACCTGAGCAATGAGAAGGGAATAAGAATAGTGTTTATTCGCAAAAAAATAGAGAAATGTACAAGAAATAGTATGACGATGATTGACCATAATATTACCAAGTTATTGGCTTGACCAAGATTATGTCTGGACTGTGACCTCTGATTTTGTTTTGGTCTTTCTTCTCAGAGTACGAAACTCATCTCGTTATATTTTTACAGAATTAAATATCATTTATTATTTATATTTTTTTGGTTAGATTAAAAATAATTGTTGCTAAATCTGTACATAACTGTTTATGCTTCTTAAATAAGGTTAACCTGTATCTCATGAGACAGTGTTTAGACATAAGATTTTAAAAACATGATTTATACAACGATAAAACAGTACAGCCCGATCCAAACTTTATGGCGGCTCGGAACACGAGGCGAGTCGCTGCGCAGTAACAAATTCACCTGTCAGCGGGGGTGAGGGGTGAGGTACTGCGCAGCGAGTCAGAGCCGTCATAAACTTTGAATCGGACTGTAACGGGTTTTAAGACGAAAATCAAGTCATGATAATTATTGGGTGTTCAGATGATTTCTGTTCAACAAAGTTATAATGTATTCGAATAATGATTGGTCGTTCAAGATTTAAGGAATGTAGGCTTACCTAAGCTCTCTGGATTGATCTCCGGACTGGGCGTCTTGACCGGCCTGTCAGCTGGCTCCTGTTGATCTACTTCCATATTATTCACATTTTCTTCGTTCACATCTTCGACCTTCTTCACGTGTGACACTACAGGCAATCCCACACCTTCCATGTTCGCGATCTGTATGTGACCAGGCTTGATGTTCCGAGGCAAGGCAGAGAACCTGATGAAATACTTGTCATTGCCAACCACTATCGGCTTCGGAAGATCACCAAATTCAACTTTGAACGGCTGTCCATTTATTAAAACGGTACGAAACGAATCGACAAAGCGAATCGTCAAGAATTGTCCGTTAACTAAGATCTTTTGCACTTTCGCGTCCAAGTATACTGGATGCATTTGTGTGGCGTTCACAATAAGGTTGATTTTTCCGGCGATTAAGTCTGTGCGTTTTGCTTTACCGATGTCAACTTGTGGCATCGGACCTTCCAAATGTACCAGTCTCGGCTTCCCATCTATAATTACTCCTAAAGGCTGCCCCCCAAAGAAACACTCGTACCATCGACCGTTGATGTACAGTTCTCTTGTCGGCGAACCGAATTTAATATCAAACACTTGATCGTCTATCTCTACTTGCTTATAATTTTCATTAAAATTAAGAACTATCGAGTCTTTATTATCGAAAGTAATTCTTCTACATCCAGGCAAGAACTTGATTTCCCTGGGATCGTCCCAGTCTAACATTATAACGCCCGTATCACCGTAGAACCTGATTTCTCTTGGGACGCCATCAATTTGGATAGTTTTGAAGGGATCCTGGTCTATGTATTCTATGACTTTGAAGTCTGTCGGTGGGATAGCGAAGCCCGGGGCTCCTAAAGGCGGTGGGGACTCGTTTCTTTCATAAGGTGGTAAGGGACATTCTCCTTGACACATTCCAATTTTGGGGGTAGGTAAAGGAGGCATTGGCATTCGAGGTTCGAAGGGCGCTCTAGGGCCTCTCTTATCGAATTTTCCTCTGTAGAACGGTGGTGCTGGACCCCTAAACCTCCTGGGTCCGTACTCTTCACCCCTCGGCCTCGGTCCTCGCCACATTTGTTGGTAAGGGAACATTGGCATGACAGGCGGGAGGGGTAGCAAACCTTTCTTAACGCCCCCATCTACACCGTCAGAATTGACTCTCATGTCTAAATCAGCCCCTGTGGGTAACAATCCCTGGCTGTCAGGCGGCGTGTCTAGGAACACAGATGGGGTGATTCTTTCATCGATATCTCCGAACCTATTTCGTTCAGTTGGCGAGGATTTCGGGCTGGCTACTTTGTGGTTGTGGTTTTCTTCCAACATGTGTGTCTTGAGCCTTCTCTTGGATATTTCTAGGGACTCTCTCTGTTTGGCTTCCTTCAGTTTGAGCTTTTCGTTGAGCTGTATGATCTGGTACATGAGCGTGTTGTATTGGTTCTTATCTAGTTGTCCGTCCGTGAAGTGTTCCTTGGCTTGTGACATGATGATTGAGATGGATTTCTTGTTTTCAACGAAGCCTTGTTCATCTGCTTCTCTGATGTCTGTGTCGTCGCCACTCATTGTGCGACGTCTTTCTCTTTCAATACCTAAAATAAAAATAAAAAACGATTAATTGAACACCGTGAGCAGTAAAATTCTTTAAGCATCATATAACATGTTCAGCAATATACTTACAGGTCACGATTACAGCCGTATCTTTAACATTAAAATAAATAAAAAACCAATACTTACTAGGTGATTTACTAAACAGCAGTGGCCTTCCCAATCTGTCAGTCTGTTTGCCCTTCGTCACTTCAGCAAACTTGGCCCTCACGAGGTCTAGCTTCGAAGGAGTTTTCTTATCATCTCTCTTCTTGACCTCATTCCAGTCTCTCTTAGGAGAGACCTTGTGTGGTGGTGACGTCATGGCCACGTCGATTTCATCAGGCTTGCTGTCAGACTTGGGCGAGGAAGTGATGGAGGGGGGCGGGGGCGCGTTCAGCTCGTCCACTTGGGGAAGTTGGCGTAAGTCCACATCTTCGTTGCCGAATAGTCTGTAATGTGTATGTGTGAGTGGTCTTGAATGGTGGTTATTGGTAAATAATAGATTAAGTTAAGCATGTTATTTTGTACAAAATGAAACCAATGGATAGAGAGAGAGAAGTGTGAAAGAGAGTGAAGTGAAGAAAAGCAGAGCAAAGAAGAGCTATAATGACTGTGGTCAGTATATTTTGAGTCTATGAAGAAGCTGCTTTCAAAAGAAGATGCAAATAGCAAGTCGAATACAGTATACATTAAATTATTCCTTATCGTGTCTCCTTCGAAAAAGTGGATATTCTGAAGTTAGTAATGATCGAGCAAAGAGTGCTATAGAGTAACTTGGACGAGGGTGTCAGTAGGACATTGTTATGAAACAGCGGTTAACTAGATAGAAAGCGGGCGAACCTTGTTTAAATCGATGAAGAAATACACTTGAAAGTTTATTTATTTATTTAATCACTTACAACTATAACGTTAAGGGGGGGGGGGGGGGGGTCGTTAAGGGTTTACCTTCGAATAAGTCAAAAATATGAACTATAGCAGACAGAAAAAAATAAGAAGGAATTTCCAAGGCCAGGAATACTTACACATCAAACTTATCCAGTTTATTCTTCTTGGATTTAACCTCAACTGCTTCTGTGGAAGGTCGTTTCTGTGCAACTGTGGCAGCTTTGGCATCAGTCACCACGGCTGGTAAAACCCTAAGATCTACATCCTTAGTCTCTGTCACGACTTCTGGAGCACCTGCAAATACGACTTTATCTTTATTACTATGACTTGTCGAAATGGGGGTTTGCTGACCCATCCAGTGCGAGTGCGGTGTCTCTTATCAGACCATGACCCACTTGCTGGAGTGCCCTAAGTGCCCGTTCAACTGCACCTTTGATGACTAAATGAATGCCACTGATGCCGCAATTAACTTGGCCACCTACTAGGCTCAAACAATATAAAATATCGAAGAGGAGCACCATCGCCACGAAAAGAAGATCTTTATGACTATGGTTAAGTATGTGTTTAAGGTCTATTTTGCCTTGTACCGTTTACCCTATTTTTACCTGTTGACCCAGCTTTCACGGTGCAGTACAAGGAGAGATATGACGGTCCATGTGATGCAAGAAGCGAAATCTTTTGTAGTGGTTTATTAAATGCACTTGTGTGAAGTTAATACTGCGGGTCTCTTTTAGTATGTGTTTTTATATCTAATTATTTATTTAAACAGTTGCATAATGTAGGTAACTTCAGTATGTATTTTGCTGACGAATTTACCCAAATTCGTCAGCAAAATACATACTGAAGTATGTAGTATTACACTACGCTAACGAGTAACTCTTTATGACCCCATAAAGAGTTACTCGTTAGCGTAGTAATAATTTGTTCAGAATTAGTATGCGATCTTCTGATGTATAAATTTTGTATTTTGAGGAAGTGATAACCAAACTGTGAGTTGCAAGTAACTGTATTGAGATTTTTATACTTATTTCATTATTACATCTAGTTACATTTATTTTAATTTTATTTAAATAAGTGCTTAATTTTACTTAAACTGGTAACAAATCTTTATTTATGAATGGAAATATGTATACACAACTGTAGCCTAATTTAAAAAGCTTAAAATAATAATATGTACAAGTATATAAAAAGGAGGGGAAATACTCCAAGGGCATCAAATTGCAATTTGTTTTTCTATACTATTAGTGGCGGCGACATTCAATTAATATCTACAAAATCACAGTAAATATAACAGAAAATAAAAATAGCTACGATAATTTTAGGTTCGAACAAAATGTCTTCTATTCTACTGTTTCAAATAAACTATAAAACGAAATCCCATTGCAAAAAAAAGTAAACTTCAAGCTAATAAAATAAGGTTTTTTTTAGAATGGAAAGTCTTAATAAAATATCAAATATACGCTCAATATCAAATACGCGCGCAATATAGCTAGTATTTTTGCAGCATGTTCTTAATATGTTAAGGGCGTAAAGTCTTGATAGCTTTATTTGTTTGATTATTAATAAATATATCGATTAAAAATCAAAGATTATACTGATATTTTACAAGCATGAAAATCTATACATTAAAGTACATTGGACTAATCAGAATTCTAGAAAGAGACAACTACTGGCCGCACATTACTTTTGTCCCTCTCGCACTTTTCGGTCTGCAATCACAGCACAGTTTTTTTCACTATGTTTAATGCATTCAAGTTATCTCTATGTCTAAAGTTATTTATTATAAAATAGTTCTACTTCCAAATCTCAACAAAGTTACATTCAAGTCAAATATGGTTATCTTCTGAAGGTGGCAGCATTTTTGACCAGTTATTTTATGAAATAGGACAAAATCTAAAGAATATCCAGTGACAACCGAGAGTAAGAATTAGTTATTCAGTAAATAGTGTAGGTTGGTGACAAACTGTTCCTGTGTATGTAGGTTGCAAGCACTTTCAACGTTGATAGTGTCTTATATGAAACATCCAAGTCCAGTAAATAAAACAGGTTTCGAATACATAACCTTTCTCCTTTTTAAGTTGGTTAAAAATAAAGAAAATATTATTCCGGTGCCACTTCTTGATGAGCGCAGATCTTTTCAGCCAAATAGTCTCAGTATTTAAAAAAGCTAAATGGTTCACAGTCTGTTGTATTTATGGATTCATGACGACAATCACGGAAATAGACCACACATCTGGCAAACTAGATGCCAGGCGAATGTAATCCCTACTTCCTCAGATATATAATTCAGCTTACACAGAAGACACTTTTCTTTTGTATGTGTGATTTAATTTATTTACACATTGGACCTGTGTAAATAAATTCCGCATAAACTACAATTTAGCCCAGAAGTCTCAAACGCTTCAGTATAAAAACATTTTTAAAAACGTGTTGTATAGAAATAAACTTACCTCATCCGTTTTAAGCATAATCAAATAAAGCGTAAATTTTATTTAAGATATTGATTGGCAAACAAGCAGGCGGAGCACTGACATCACAACTGCATTGCCAGCCAGCCAAAGTTGATTTTTTTCCATCCATACCCGGACAGATATTTAACCACTATCCATACAAGAAAGGATATCCGATTCATAATTCCCATCCCAATCGTAAACAAAGTGCTGAATAGAAGTTTTATGATAGTGCGTTGCCAATTGTGATAGACATAATTTTAATATTAGAAATAAAAACGTTTTGCAGATTATTTAAAATAGTTAAATAATATAACATTACGCGTTGTTTCCCCAAAGGGTTGGGCAGAGGTGTACTTATAGCACACCCACATTTCCCCAGTTATGTTTAAGTCCGATGTAATCCATGTTCCCTTGTATTTTATAGTTACTATTTTGAGCTTTCATAAAAATACTGTCCTTTTAAAAACTAATGTTGATTTCATTCGTTATTATTTCCTACAACCATTTAATTAAAATAACAAACTAAATCTCATGTTGGCCGATTTAATATGATACTGAAAACATATTTAATGAGTCCTGGGCCGCTACTGACAAATTCAGATAGAAAAAACACTGTTTAAAATTAATTAAATGTTACAACTAAATACCTTCTGATATATTTACAGTTAAATGAAAATTTAACTGTATCTGTGTATCATATTAAAAGTACACTTTGTAAACATGCTGATCCTGCTCCATAAGACAATTAAGAGTAATCTAGAGACTAGACAAAATCAAACTGGTTGCTGATTATGTACATATTTTTTATGACATTAATTTCTGGGATTATAAAGTAATTACAGAAATTAATGTAAACAAGTACACACACTAATTCATTATTTATAAAAAACTATGGAAAATCTTTTACGGTTTAAATATTTGTAAATATGTGAGCATAATTAATTTACCTGGCATTGCTTCATTTTTAATACTTTTTACCTATTGTTGTAATTTGAGTTTTGAAAATCCAGTGCGCAAAGACAAACCCCCTGTACGTATCTGGGCTAAATCTAGTAGATAAGATCTGTTGGATTGATTTAAAAAGAACAGAGTTCTTCCGGACCGTAGTAAGATTTGGAAACTTACTGGATGGACCACAGGCTAGCAAACAAATGGAGTGCTCATGTTTAGGGGAACATGTTAAAGCTACGTCTCCAGAAACACACGTTCGCCGCTGAAGTCAACATCCAGCTTTAATAATCCAACAATGATGACCAATAATGACACATTTTTAAGTATTTCACAGTCACTCCATGACATGCCAAATTATATGGCGCAGCTTACCGTTCGAAATGCTGGTTGTCATCTTAACTTCGCCATTACGCGTACAACAAATTGAGCGAAGCATGTACTCCATTTCTTCAATACTCGAACAATAAACGTTTTGTAGATTTAAACAAAACTCACCAGTAATTAAAATTAGCGTTTAATGAATATACTTACGGTATACACACTTTTTTCACGTATTTCACTTTGTTTCCTATACCACTATTGTTTTTTTTTTACTATTTCTCATGTCGTACATGATAAATACACAAAAATACAACAGACTTTTCGTTTTTAAATTTCTTAGTTTCTAATGAAGGCAGAATAAAATAAGTCCTTCGAAAAATGTGACGGCTAGGAATAACTTTGGAGTTTTAATCACTTTATGCAGGCAGAGCACTGTCCATTATTATGTCCTTTTACGTATACTTCAGCTGATCCACGTCCAACGATGTCCTCAGTGTCCGCAGTCCATGAATGTTGTCCAAAATACTTCAACGGGTTGATAATGAGGGGTTCCAAAGTTGTTTGTTCAAGGTTTGTTAATATTTTCGTGATTTATGTCATTTCATTTAAAAAAAAACGAAATGCTAGTTCGTTGATAAGTTGCAAGAGTGAATAAAATCATGATCATTATTATTGTCTCACACCAAGAAGAAAATGTGATTGTATATTGAATCCTGTGATCACTTTACGAAATGTAATTGATCAATGACTAGAGTAGAACTTAATTGCAATGAATACTGAATAACCAATTAAAGTTGAACTAATTACTCTCGATAGTCAACACAGATAACTTAGGATTCGAACTCGATTAGTGTAAAGTAGGGTACAGAAAGAAGCGCCGTAGAAAATACGTCAATATGAATACTCCAAGAGTTAAAAAACATTTTATTTTCCACACAACAAGCGTATGCACGCTCCGGCTTATATCTAGTATCACAGAGGTCTGGGCGCTCGCGGCTACAGAGAGGGATATCTTACTTGGGACGGGCGCGGCGGACGGCTCCGGGCTGTCCGACTTCTGTCGGTTGCGGCGCATGTAGTGCTCCTTGTTGTAGTTCCGCAGTTCCTTGAACGTCACCACCTGCCCCGACTCCTTGTCGGGCGACGCAGGCGCGAGCGGCGCCGGGAGCGCGGCCTTGGCCCGCGCCGGCTCTTTCTGAGCCTCTTCGTCGCGCCGCCGCTTGCGCTCGGCGCGAATCACGTCTCGCTTACGCTTCGCCGGCACGGCATCGCCGTCTCGTTTCGCCTGAGGCCGAGAGATTTTGGGTATCGGCGGCATTTTGCTTATCTTTTTGGCGTCGGGCATCTTGTCGACGTACGCCGGAGTGGGACCGCGCTCGGGCTCGGGTTTGATCGCGTCGCGCTCTATCTCAGCGCGGCGCATCTCTTCGCGCCTCCGCTCGCGGGCTCGGCGCGGGTCTCGCTTGTCGAGGCGCGGGTCGTGGCGCCGCGGGTCGCGGGGCCGGGCGCCGTCGCCGTCCGGGCGCACGTCTATGGTGATGACGTTCTTGCGCTTGGTGACGCGCTCCAGCGGCTTGATGTCGAAGACGTTGGGCGCGATGGCGGCGGGCGCGGCGGGCGCGGCGGGCGCGGCGGGCGCCACCGCGGCCACGAGCGGCGCGGGCGGCGCCGGGCGCGCCAGGCGCGGGTCGCGGCGCGGGTCGCGGCGCGCGGCGGCCAGCGCGGCGCTGACGGGCGCGATGCGGCCGGCCGGCTTGCTCACGGGCTGGAAAGAAGACAACGATGATGCAATCTTGCTTTTCAAAATAAAGAGATGAAACAATACTTTTTATCCCTAATTTGTTACATGGTGGGGCTCGCGGCTATGACATAACGACCGCACGGCCCGATGGATCAAATATAATGAAATTGTTTGTTTTGTACATAGGATATCAGTCACTATTACAAATCATATTAAAAAAATAAGCTACATGGTGTCGACATTTTCTATCTGAGAAGAAATGGCGAAACAAAGTCAGGCGTCCAAGTCTATTTTAAAGTCTAGTCTAGTCTGTCTCGTAGACATAATTTTGGTGAGATCATGTGAGGACCATGTCGATCCATGTCTGAAATGGTATTTTGGAGAAAGAAACACATTTTGAGTGGACCTGTCCAGTCAGTGCAAGCATTTCTCGGTAATCGTGTAGCTCAACTCAGGACTTAAGGCTCAGGGGGTCTACTCCGAAGTGTTAAATGTATCGTATCAGCCGAATGTTCGGCTGTTTCCTGCTACGAAGTTACTACCTATTTGATTCGGTCGGTCCCGATCCTACACTCCTACACTCTGTCGAATATTGACTATGATCCCGGCCCAACTGAGCCGATCCGAACTTTTTTCGGATTTTACAAGATTATTCAGTTCGGCCATGTGTCGGTCCGATCCACGGAATAGAAAAAAACAGTGGAAGTGCCACGCAGCTATCGCGCGTGTGTCAAAATTATGCGGAGCCCCGCAACCCGCAACACCGGCTCAGTCGGGATTAGCTACTTGCTGTGATACGACGTCTCGAACGTAACGAAAAATATTACAAATATGCCTTAATGTGCAATTTTTACATGCAAAAAAGATAGCAGGACAAAAAATGTATCTTGCGGAGGTGTATCGTATCACCGGTTATTATAAAACTATGATATATTTCAATATAATCGTTTTTATTGACAAAACCATATTTATTACTTTGTTGCGAACTAAAAACTACCTTATGTCCATTGTTCAAAGTCTAAATCAACTTGCTCGCTGTCTTGAATATCATCGTATACATTCTAGAAACTTCGACGCTATTCGATTAGGGATGGGACACATTCAAATAGTTCGGTATCGATAAAATAATAAAATGTGTATTTATATAGTGAAACTTACACGTTACCATGACATATTATATGCTCGTTGTCGTTCTTCTCGATTAATTGAAATAAATGGTTGGAGTTTGAGTACTCATATTCTGACAAATAAACCAATCATTCATTCATAGCTGGACGTAGGCCTCAAAAGTAACTAATACTAATAAAGTATGTAAATATTTCAGTTTTCTCTAAGATCCTTTTACCAAGGAGAAATGGATAGAAGCAACGGGAAGACAGAACTGGATGCCGTCAAAATCAAGTACATAGAATCTGTTCAGAGCATTTTTATTAAAACAATTATTATTATTTTGCTGAAAACCAGCGCTGGGGCTCTGTCTCGTATAGAGTCTTAGCATTATGCTGAGCGATGGCCGTTTTGCGTGAATGTGACGCATGCTTACCCCCAACTTGTTACTTTTTTTTTTTTTTTTGGGTTTATGTTCTTTTTTATGCGTCATGTTTGCCGCAAATAAACGTATTTTCTTTCTTCTTTCTTTCTTTCTTTCTTCTTCAATTTACAAACTTCAAAAAAAGGCTACATATTTTTAAAAAAGATAACGCAATTCCGACAATTATTAAACAAATATGTTTTATTTCGAGTACAATAAATAGTTTAAATTCACTATTTATCGTTTCATTTAACTATTTTACCTTTTATACTAATCTCACTTTGGTCCGTTACATAAGATAAAAGATTTTAATTATTACATTGTACAAACATCGACATTAAATTATCGATATCTTGTCCTCATCTCTAGCTGAGTAGAAAAATAGATAACGAGTGCATACGAATATGACATCTATTCCAATGACGTTAGGGTGCTAAATAGAGTAAATTGGTTACAGCGCCCTCTAGCGTTGAGTAGCTGAACTCGTTGTGGATTGCTCGAATTTGATTGTTACATGGAAAAATGGACTTCATTGATTTTGACATGTAAAATAAAAACAACACTCAGGAGTTGTAATAAGATTTAATTTTGAATAACAATAAATGAACTTTTCGCCAAAGTTGCATTTATAATTAGTAGCCAATTATACCATCGTTTTCTGAGTATTGTAATGTTCATTTTAATTTGCAAGTGTGTGAGTTTGGCGACACTGGTTCCTGTACTAAGGAAGTCTAAGGGCACTTCCGCTGTTTTTTCTATTCCGTGGTCCGATCCGATCATTCGAATGTGTGTCACTTCGGAGTAGACCTCCAGGTTCAGACACGATCAGCTTAGGCTACGCTTGCCGAGGTTGGTCCGTAGTGGAGTATTACGTATTGAAATTGTAGCCCGGCTGTCATTTGTAGAACTTTAGCAGTCGTTACAAGACAGAAGTCCGACAAACCCTATCGTGTTATCGAGTAACTGTTTTGTGGAGGTCAGATAGGCCGTCACTACATGTTAATACTGGTATTTAGCTGCAACCGGTTACTAAAAGCAGACCCTAACATAGTTGAGAAAGGGCTAGGCAGATGATGACTGGTGTAACGTTATAGTGAACTCACCGGTCCGAGCCGCTGTCGGACGCTACACGCGTCCGGCGCCACAGGCTGCGCGGGTGGCGCCGGCACACAGTTAGAGATATTGTTTGTTGCTGGTACTGATGGCACCTGTAACAATAATGCCGCTAGCTGTTAGACAAATTATCAGACTCTAGAGTCTAAACTAAGATTTGATTTTTTGTGTTTGTTTTGTACGCTTTCACGCTAAAACGGCTGAACGGATTTGGATGAAATTATAGCAGATGGATAGACCATGACCTGGATTAGGACATGTTGACTATTCAAAAGAAATAAAATGATAGGTACAACCTTGTGCCAGCACCGGGTATAGGCATTTCATTACAGGTATTTTTCCGAAATCACATAAAAAATGGAGTCTACTATTAAATCGATATTTATAAACCACTATCAATATTGCTGAGATTGAATCTACCAATTCATCATCTGCCTAACCTTTTATCAAATATGTTGGGGTCTGCTTCCAGTCTAACCTGACGCAGCTGAATACCAGTATTTTACATGGAGCGATTGCCTACCTGACTTCCACAACCCAGTTACTGGGTAACACGATACCACTTGGTAAAACTGGTTGTCAGATTTTCGAACTTTTGACGACTGTCAAAGATCCGCGAATGAGAGCTCGCCCAGACCAACGGCTTAACGGTCTTTTTTCCGAGGCACGGGGGGTCTAACGTATGTAAAGACGGTTACCCATCCACGGACCAACCGCGGCAAGGGTAGCTTAACCTGTCGATCGATTCTGTAAATGTAAAAATCTCACTGTGAAAATTTAGGTGAAGTGAGCTTAGAGTGAGCTTTTCACGGTGGGATGGTTACAGAATCGCCCTGCTGATCGATCGACCCGTGCGGCTGTTATTACTTAGCCACAAGCCCTTCCAATATCTGCCAATTATGAAGAGAAAAATTAGCTTTATAAGGTTAAGTAATTTCATACTTGAACATCGTTCTAGTTAGAATATAGTCTTGTACAAGTTACTGCCATGTCGCAACAGGGCTTCTTTCGTACAAGGTTGACAAATAATTTCGATAAATAACTGTAGTCTGTCAAGCGTATATGTTATACGACAGGCGATATATCGATAAAAAACGAATCGCCTAAGTAACCAACTTAAACGACGATAAAAATAAGCAATGCTAAGTATAGCCAGCACATCAAGCTACTACAATCTGTCAAATTTCTTTAATATATTTTCAACTTTATCGCTAAAGAATTAAGATTCAAGGTTGATTGGGAATTCGACAGTTTCGGGTAGCTTGACCTGCTGGCGTCTATACTTGCTCAATTATTCGGGGATAAAAGTATTTTAACAATTTTCCAGATAGAGTTGATGCAGACAGGTGTGTTGCTAGGGAGTTTGTTGCGCCACTTCCTCCCAGCTAACACTAGGAAGTGATGAAGGGCTGACTGTCTTATATAATTTTGTTGTTTAATTTGAATAAATGACTTTTGATTTTAATTTTGCACATTACAAGTGCGCGTTATGTAGTTTATAAACACTGTCATAAGGTTTAAATTACGGTACAGAAATGCAACTTCGGGATGTTTACTTATCACTCAAAATAATTGTGTTAGTTAAGCCATGAAAACATAGCAAATAGGCTAGTATCTCTGCTAACATTATAAATGAAAAGTCAAGTGTATATAGAGTCAAGTTTTTAGCACATAATTATGTCTATTCTTGCCACTTACAATTTTATTGTTTCGGTAAATACCAGTTTGCCTTCCAAGAATTACCTTAAGGAAAACATTGCATGAATACAATTATCTTGAACCAGCAACTTCGCAACAAACGTTAATATTATAAACGCGAAACTGAGTATGTCTATAGGTCGTACAGAGATAAAAATGCGGAACCGATTTAGTTCACATTGGCAGAGAAACCGGGAATCCAAGAATTCTTTTGTTAATAATAATTTATTTATTTAACAGTCGTAGGACAGATTAATAAAAACAAGTAGTGGACATTCCCAAGGTCACTTGTAAATATTATTTTATTGATCTAGTGATGTAAATTAATTTGAATAAAAGGGCCCGTGCCACTTGTGTTGACGTTGAAATAATATCATTGGCATAGAAACTGTAAAAGATGTTTTTTTTTTTTTTGGGAAAACGGCCTCGAGGGCGAAAGTAATGTTAAAGGTAGTCAATTATATGAAATGTTTAGTAAAAAAAAAAGAATAGGTAGGTATAGATAGGTAGGCTCGAAATTTCACATGGTAGAACAGCCTTAATGAACAAGAGTACTTTCTGTATGGCCACAAAAATATTTAACAAGCTGCCTGACACATTAAAATTGTTAAATCTGGACAAATTCAAAAGCGTTTTGCTAAAAACTTTAGTCAATAAATGTTACTCGTTAAAGGACTATTTGGATGACAATTCTATAATACCTCCTCCTCAACATTAAGATACCTGACCTGTTTTGACATTAATATTTTGTTTATTTTTATTTCTTTTTGACATTTTACATCGGATCTATGTGCTTTCTTAACATTTTATTGTGGACATTCTGGAGCGGAATTATTGATCCATTACTCTGGTGCTTTCTATAATTTATAATAATCAGTAATTGTTATAGAACTTAATTAATTTGAATTTAAATTGACAATTGTAATGTATTTGTACGCCTAATGGCAAAACATAGAGACCCTATGGAAATATCGTAACATCCCACACACTGTGAACTCTACCTATGTTTACAAATAAGAAAGAAAGAAAAGAAAAAGAAAGAAAAATATTTTATTCTGCACAAACAAAACGCACAATTACAAGTAAAAAAAAAATAATAATAAATTTAAAAAAAACGAAAAAGACATAAGATACACATAGTTAAAAGACACGTACTCATGCATAAAAATGTTGACAATTTTGTCTATTGCTCGCTGTCAAGGCCATGGACTAAAGAATAAAGATTCTGATTCTGAAATAAAATGAGCACACATCTGTTTGAGTGATATTTCATACTGAGCAAAAATCCAGCTTTGCCTACAATTATTATCTGATTGGATGTTTATGCAAACATAAATTAAATTTCTTCTTTAAATCTAAATCTGATGCTACTACATAATGATTAGCATTGACCTACTAGGCAGGACATATTGGAATTTTAATTTATTGTTAAGACCTGTAAAAAACATATGCCCACAACAAATATATTTTGAATTTTATTTCTGTTAACCTATTTAGTAGAAGTCAATATTGCTGGATTATTTTCCCGAGAATTTCTCTGGTATAATGAAAGCAACTTATCGCTACTTCAGTGTAAAGTCGTAATTCTCCCCTTATCCCAATTTATTTGGGCTCGGTGAAACATGTTTCCCCTACTCTTATAGCCATTCACATTCATACTCAAAAATTTCGTAATGACATTTTCCTCGCGACACTTTAGAGAAAAAACAACTGATAAAGTATAATATAATCAGTTTGCGGTACAAACTGTGCACTAGCACAGCACGTCTCATTCGCACGTTATCTTAGCCGAGGCAGTTAACCGTGTAATGACACGTGCTTTATCATACCACCGAGATAAACATTTACGTAATTTCAGGGGTTCATGAAAACAATGATTATTAGGAAATATAAACAAACAAGACGTTTTTGAATTCGTGGAAGAATAGGCTGACTTAATAACTAAGTAATGTATTATTTTTTATAAACTTGACAGTTTCGAATCGGATCTCAAGTTAATTAGAAAGTACCCCTGTCTGCTAAGATTTGATGGCTAAATCGCGGCGTAGAGCGTTCTATAATTTGTATGGTGTACAATAAAGCGTATTCTATTCTATTCTATTCTAGAGAGGTTGAGCCCCGAGAATGGATATAGGTTTCCGTTTTTACCAACTCTTCAAAAAAAGTTAAATGGCGTGTTGAAATTTCTATGGGGAAATACCAAATTTAACGAGAGGAGGGGAAGGAGTCGCGGGCCAAATGTTGTAGTACTTTAAAATGTGGATAGGCAAGTCAGCTTTTTATTTAAAGCGAGCCTTCTTGGGTTCTTATTCAAGGTCAATTAATTACAAGCAAGTAGCATAGCATGTTGTTGCGAAGGCTATACAAATGTTTATAACGGCGACTCGTAATAAACTCGAATCGCGGTAATAGATATTTGTATCTAGCCTTCTGATCACTCAGATATAATGTAGTATATGTATAGGCTATATGTATACATAAGTTTTTATCACAGTAAATAAAGATTTTGAATATTGGCCTCTTAATAATCGAATATAGCACGTTATTAATGACAACGAAATGGTGATAACTAACTAATGCATAACATAAAATGAGGCTGCAGACCTCTTAACATTCCAAAGTTAAACAGTGTGTGCCCTGTACCTAAAGACCTGATGTTAGCAAATAGCCTGTAGTAAACAGTTTCGTACTACAAGAATGTAGGTAGGCTAAGCAATAAATAGGCATTACGTTATCGACAATAATCAACTTATTTCCAGAAGTGGCACTAATCAATTAATATGCTAAATGAGTCAGACAATGTGACAATCGATTGGATTGGATCCATTACTTCGATACAGGTTCAAAACGTAAATACCCAAAAAGTGGCGATATCCGGCACAGCTATTCGAGCAATTGCAACTACAACAATTACGTTAATTTCATGTAGAAGAGTAATATTGATATGTATGGGAAATATGGTTCAGTAACACAGTAAATTGCGCACGGAAAACACAGATCGCACGTTAGTCACGCAGTTATTTATGGAATCATTACTATATTCCTCGTAAATCATTATTTAATATATATATATAATAACTGTTAATGATCATTATTACTGTAATGACTTAAAAGCCTATTATGGTGGTCTAAATATTAATTGTTTTTAACAATGAAACCAAAGAGCTATTTGTACTTAAGAAGAAAGTAATTATGTAATGGCTAAGCAAAATAGTTATTTATGGAATCATTACTATATTCCTCGTAAATAATGATCATGATTACTGTAATGACTTTAAAGCCTATTATGTTGGTCTAACTACTAAATATTTTTTAACAATGAAACCAAAGAGCACAGTACTTAAGAAAGTAATTATGTAATGGTTAAGCAAAATAGTTATTTATGGAATCATTATTAGATTCGCGTAAATAAAGATCATTATTAGTGTAAAGCCTATTATTGTTGGTCTTAATATGTTTATGAACAATGAAACCATAGAGGTATTAGTAATAACGTAGAAAGTAATTATCGAATTGCTAAGCAATTTAATGTGTTTATAAGCTTCATTGTGTACAATAATGTGTACAGGAAAGTAGATAAATTATGTGGAAAATATTATGTTTTGGGTCAAATCATTAATGAGTTCCTGGTAATGTGTTTATTCTTATGTTATTACCTCAATAAATTACATTTTTTAAGGTTTTCAAAAACACTATACAGGCGTCTTATCTAGTCGTATTTCCAGTATATTATTATGCAACTATTTACTTAAAATGGCTTTTAAATAATATAAAAACATTAAAAAAAAAATGATAATTTACTTTGATCTGTTGCTGGACAGTAACATAGGCTGCTTTTTAAACCGAAAAATTGACCAGTCCCAGTGGGACACACTGTAAAAGTAAAAGCTCATAGGCATACAAAAATCTTACCTTTTTAACGACTGTTTTCTCAGCAATTTCAACCTGCCGCCGCATCTGCTCTAGCTCCATTTCTACCTTCTTTTTCTGCAGCATGATGAGTTCTTGCTCCTTCTTCGCTAGGATGCTCCTCATCTTTTCGTCCTCCTCAGGCGTAACTGATGGGACTGGCGAAGGCGTAACCGTTGTACTGGTGGTGGGCACATTCTGCTGAGAGAAATCGAGATTAGAAAGGCAGTGATATCTTGCGATTGTTTTTCTTTTACTAGGATTTGAATGTTAATATTTATAATTATATAAACTAATAATATATGCTATTATGACTTCCATTTAATAACTGTGACAGTATCCTTACATGATAGATGTTTTGAATATCTCAACAACAACTTGCATTCAATAATTGCCATGTATGGTATGGGTCAAATTTATGCTGAGTAATTAAAACAAGGTAGAAAATAGGCAGTATACTTAAGCATGAGATCCCAGACTACTGACAAATGGAAATATTGTGGTGGGCATTACAGAATACAAAATGATAATAAACTGATTACTGATGGATATACTATGCAGTAAGCATTTCTTATAGCCTCATACCAACAGTGGCCATTGCCTCAAGCTAGCATATTTAACTAAACCAATGTCAAAACAATATTCAACTAAAAAAACACCTTTTTCAGAAAATTTGGATTTACGTGGATATTTGACTGCTGCGGCTGTGCTTGTATGGGCCACGCTGGGTCGATCAAGTTCACTTTCACATCCAGCTGATACAGCTTTGTCGCAGGGAACACATCATGCCAAGTCTCCCGCAACTTGAACATTTGTGACCTTATTTTCTCGTCAACCTGCGAAAACATTTTATATTAGAGAATGTCCGCAATATTTATAACAAATTCAAAAAGCATTTAAATATGACAATTTAACTCACAATTACCTGTTTGAATGTCCTTGTAAACATATTGACGATGCTCTGTGAAAACTTCGAAGTGTAGGCTCCGCCAACATTCTTGATTATGGAATCGACTAAATACAGTACGGGCAGCTTGATGTCGGGTTGTACCTGTGTAGAGGAAAAAGAACTTCTAGTCCCAAACCCCAGGTTGGTCAAGTACATACTTGCCCTCCTCTCTTAAAGGTTGGCACTCACTTTTCATAATGGTACGGGATAGAATAAGACAAGAATTTGCTTTATCAACGTTTTTAATCATTAATTAGTGAAAAATAAATAAGAATTCAGTTTCAAAAAGCTTTATTGTGAACAATTTCTTGAATATACAACTGAAAAAGATAAGGATTACATACCCTTGAAGGTAGATTGTGTTATCTGTAATTATCTTTTGATACAGGTATCTCCTAATTTTTTATTGTAAGTTTGCCACAAGAAATAACATGTTTGCTATTGATTTATATGCTACCTAAACTCGTTTCAAAGTAATATCTCACATCTTTTACAAAGTTTCGTAATTTGGACATTTGCCAGGTCTACAAGGAAATACTGTTATCTAGGTGAGTTCCATAATTTGCTATTATTGTATGCCTTTTATCAAGACTAGCTACAATTGTGATAAAACCATTATAGTTAGCACTTTGTAAATGTACATGAGTTTTTGATAGATAAAACATACTACAGTGTGATTGAGTTTTTATCAGAGAAAAGAATTGCCTGAATTACTCTAGATTTATGAATCTGACCTACTGGCTTTAGGTTAAACTTAAATGAATGATAATATTATAAATAGTATGTATTTTAACACCTATTATATATTAACCCATATTTGATGTTTAATGTTTAAGAAGCTATTTTTTATATAAGTACTGTGTAAATGACTTAATTCACCATACCTCAATGCTTATGTTATTTTTGATTATGTTAAGGTTTCTAGTGAATAGGTTGTTGGTGTGCCTATTAAATAAAATAACTAGACTAATAGTCAAATGAATGTATGTCAAATTATGCAACATTTTAAACTAAAGTAGGCAAGAAGTTCGAGTGCTGCTAAAAGTAGAACTCAAAGATTGTCTTACAACTCGAATATTCAATCAAAATTTATGAATAAGCAGACCAGTATTGGAACAATGAGCCAAGCAACATTGCAACTAGAAATGTATGGTAAAACTTGTGCAAACATCAAAGATAGGCAGTCAATTGTCTCAAAACAAGGTTTTTGTAATCTACTATGGACTTGATAAGAAAAATTTACAGAAACTTATAGATGACCAATGCTGTCATTGTTTGAGGTAATGTTGTGAAATTGGAACATCTGGTAGGAGATACCTGTTATAAGCTTCGACTGGTTACATCGAGGCCAAATTAGTCACAATTTTCATAGTAAACACGTAAAGCACGCAACGAGGAGCGCGCGTCATCGTATTGAGCACACTTTCCCATTATTCCCCTGACTCTCACGTGACTGTGGCATAAATTCCGCGGCACCTCACACGCGTTAATTTTTAAAAATTGAAATTCACCTTCTCCAAATGCTTCTCCACTGTTTCAACGATAACCCCGGCGTGGTCGATGTTCTCTTCCGCGAGGATCGTCAACATATTTATCAGCGGCTTGCTGTTGACGGTTAGGTCCGCCAAACTCGACGCATACTCTTCGGCTACTTCTTTTGACATCTTGAATGACGACCGTGGTCGTTGATGTCACCATGCCAAGCACAATCTTCAACTGCACATCACTGTAAATAACCAAATACTTCACTTAGAACTCTATTTGTTACGTGGATAACCAATATGGCGAGATTTTAGAAATGAACACGTAGTGAACTTACGTTATCGCGATTATCACAGCACTGCGGACGATAAACACACGTAATTACTGCAATCACCTCACGTACAAATGGAATGAATACATTTATTATTACTAAATCACGTATAGCTACGTTTTCTTCGACCCGACACAAGATACGTATTGACGCAACGAAGTTCTGTTGCAAACAAAATGGCGATCACGGGACAACGACGGACGACCGCCGACGACGTCGTTGATGCGACGTGAATAGTGGGGATAGTGGGGAAGTTCAGGGTTGCCATTGTATTTTGTACAAGAGTGTCGTAAAATTAGTAGAATTTTAGTCTGACACACGTCAATTTTAGAGTCAAGGAAAATTTTAAATAATTATTTTTTTACAGTGTGTTAAAAAATCTTAAGTATCTACCTTTATCTACTTTTTAGGTAGCTACTGATCTTAAAATGAGTACAGCTAGATAGAACTTCTCCGACAGTATTCATGTTCTACAGTCCGATTTGGTGCACCATGTCCAACGTTTGTGAATAGCAGAATAGCTACGCAGAATCAGTATCCGTATGTATATCATCACTATCTCTACTATCATAGGATTTTCTCTATTGAATGAAGTGATTCACGAGGAAGGTTTGGGTGTATAATTCATCATGGTTTTACATAAATTGGCTGAAATATAACGATGTCGGAAAAAATCATGCCGACCTGGTAACTTTGCTGGCGTGCGCCGCGTAAACTAATCCTACTAATATCCTACTTCCTATCCTATTTCCTACTATATCCTACTAATATTATAAATAAACTAAACTTATTAATAAATATAAATAATAATATAATATTTATATATATACCTATATATATAGATAACTTTTATTCGAGGAATAAAATTGACGTTTGACAGTTTTTGTATGAAATAACTGTCAAAATTTTAAAATTATTCCTCGAATAAACTTTATCAGACGATTGAAAAACCAGCCCTTAATTATTTCGTGATTTATTTAGACAGTTAGTTACTTACTTTTATTTTACTACTACTCACGCAGGTAAAGAATGGGATTAAACAAAGGTGGAATAATACATACAATAGAAGTACTATTCTGAGAATCTGAGGTGATTAGTTAATTTTTATTTTACCACTACTTACGCAGGTAAAGAATGGGATTAAACAAAGGTGGAATAGAACAATAGAAGATTTCTGAAGTGATTCCACATTTTTAAGCTAGTACCAAATATCAGCGCTGCCAAAGCTGTGTAGGTCTAATAAAACTCGAGATGCATGCATACTATGTTTTGTATACTTTAAAAATGTTTTGGGCGACTTTTCCGTAGGATGCTAGAAGTTATAAGTCTAAACTGAAAGAATTTCGAAAATTTCATTTTTACACTATTGGTATCTATCCTAACAACATCACAAAAAATCAGTACGGTTCGTACAGACGCCAGCACATCACGCTACTACAATCTGTCTTTCTTTATTAGATTTTCAACTTTATCGCTATAGCATTAGGTTTAAGGTTGATTGGGAAAATTGGACAGTTTCAGGTAGTTTGACCTGTTGGCGTCTGTACGTAAAAAACGACGACGAACGGCGTTGGTCAGGGTCCCGTTCCCACAATAAGACTGGCGAAGGGTTACAAGCTTAGGGTCACCAGTAGGTACTCACACTCGGGCTAGGGCTACCATCAACTAAATTACGGACTCCGGATAAAAACCCCGGACATTTGGGTGAAATAAATATTTTTACCCGGAATTCACGGTGAATTTTAAACTGATTTATTGCAAATCATTAACAGTGGGATTTCTCCTAACACAGAATATGTACAGGGTGAAACCTGGACACTTTCTGTGTAGCATTTAAAAACCCCGCCCGGACGTTCCCAGACGCCCTCCTAGTTTGGAGGGCGTCTCAACAAATCCGGCAAATCCGGGAAAACCCGGACGGATGGCAGCCCTAGCCCGGGCCCATCCACCCGGGGAGTTAGGTTGTTAGGATTGATAAGCTTTTCTACGCCCCTATGAGACCAAATCTCTAGGTAATATTTCCCCCGATACAGCCGTGATGGACGTTATGTTAATAGCGTTCGTCAGGGAGGTCCTAATGAAGAACCCGGTAATCATCGCTAAATTCGGCTGCAAACTCGCTGAAATTCAGCGAGCCCACTCTCCGTGTCTTGGCTCGGTCGCTGACTTCAACGATGTCTTTTAGAGCCTGTTTTCGCCGCCTTTGGCCGAAAAAGGCATTGTTATCCCTAAACCTGCAGTAGGGATTAACCTTAAAATTCTGACGCAAGAGTCCATCTCGACAATGAAATCCGCCGAAACTCCTGCAGCCATTGTTTCCGCACCCACTGTGGTTGACACCGCCTTTATTTCCGCACCTCTTGTGCCAGCCGCCATATCTCTAAAACAATGGGCTCAAGACAATAGAGACGATTCTCCTTACCTCTACGGCCTCTACCGTCCATAGCCAGTATGGACAAATTTTAAATAAAGTTTTAAGGAACCATGTTGTTTTTAAAGTTAAGGAAAATTGCAATCAAAAATTTAAAAAATACGTTTCTTATTTTTTTTACAGTGTGTTATAAAATCATAAGTATCTCTACCTTTTAGGTAGCTACTAATCTTAAACTGAGTACAGCTGGATAGAACTCCTCCGATAGCATTCGATAATAATTCATAATGTTCGACCGATTTGACGAATGGTGCACCATTTCTAACGGTTGTGAATAGCTACGCAGAATCAGTATCATCACATCATCACAACGCGATTAATTCAAAAACTGCCGAACGTATTTTCATAGGATTTTCACTAATGAATGGAGTGATTCATAAGGGCGGTTTAGGTGTATAATTCATCATGGTTTTATGTAAATTGGCTGAAATATGACGATTATTGTTAACGATGTCAGAAAAAATCATGACGACCAGTAACTTTGCTGGCGTGCGCCGCGTAAACCAATAGATTAATATGAATTATGGAATTAATACATTATTAATCCGTGTTAGCACATACGATACTTTTAAACCCGGTAGTAGGTTCCCGTGGGATATTTTTCGACATACACACGAGCGAAGCGGCGGGAAAAGAGCTAATGAAATGTATAGAAGTTGTCCACGGCGACACACCAAGCCACACATTTCCAGTTTTAGCTGACCTCATATTATCAGAATTTTTCGTATAATCAGAAGTAAGCTTCTACTGGTTATGTATAGCTTGATATGTCGTCTTGTGTACTCTCATAGAGTAATTACTATCACCAACGTCTTTCTGACTAACTATAAGAAATACCCAAAATTGTCTAGCTTGGGCTTATTCATTGAATCGACTAATAAGCCATAGCTTGATATATCGTCGTGTAATACATACCTCTATAGACACCAAAAAACGATGTGCATCATGGTACGCTATTTTAGTAAGTAACCACCTGGCTAAATTATTAGTAAAAATCTGCTTATCTAAAAGTCCAAACTAATTTTTATAGTCTATTGGAAATAATTAGCTTGATGACTAATTAATAATATCTGCTTACTACAGTACTAATGTCCATTTAGTTTCAACTATAGAGCGAGCTTTGCTGTTTATAATTATGTCGATGTTGTGTTCAGTTAGTTACTGTTCTGTAATGGTTAAAATTGCTAAATAGTAAAAAAAAATTGCCTTTGGGTAAAACTTAGAAAAATTGTATCATTTTTGAAAATAGTTATTTGTGCAACAAGAGAGCAAAGTAGTTTTTTGCTGCGAGTGCTGATTTTGAATCCTGAGCAAGCGAAGGATTCAAAGATTGAATCACGAGCGTAGCGAGTGATTCTAAAGTTGAATCCTGAGTGTGGCGAGGGATTCAAAGGCACGAGATGCAAAAAAACTTTGCTCTCGTGTAATACACATAACTTTTCACTTCAGCAGCGAGAACACTTTAGGAGATAAAATAATAAACAGGAATAGATTGAAATAACTATTTATTGTGAATCAAAATAATTAACATTGTAGCTAGATACCAATTCTATAAAATGGAACATTTTAATAGTTAAAAGTAAAATTACTGCAATTCTACAAATTTTATTCCCGCTCTTTTATTTAAATTAAGGCGTGTTCGGAAATAGCACCAATGATATTTTATTATTCAAAATATATTACGTACCTAACATTTATTGAAACTACAAATAAATATTTATAAGTTAAATGTCAGTTTTATTTGCAGTAAATACTTATATTCGTTTAAATACAACAATAAGTTAAAAATTCAATAAATTACATTAAAAGACATAATTTTCTTTTTGCAAAATTTCTTTAGTTAGTACGAAATTCCGAACGTGTTTGTCTTTGAGGTCGAATTCAAAATCCGAACTTCGAAAGGGCTGGTCTCTGTCTCTCTCTCTTTCTAATGGAGGGAAAGAGATAGAGTGTGAATGTTTCGAATTGTATGATTAACCCAAGGCTGAATAATATATATTTGCGGCTTTTTGAAAAAAAAATTAAAAAGTTACTTTGTCTCACTCAGTCATGGACCTACAAAAAACACTCAGTGAGCAAAATCGCATTTTGCTCACTGATTTCACGCAGCAAAACCTACATGTTTGAGCTACTGAAGTGAAAAAATTATTTCAAGTCTGGGAAGAAATAAAAAATCACATCTGGCAATAACGATAGGATTTTGTGAATAACTAAAAACCGGTATTTAGTCTATTAGCGTTTTCGCGTACGTCGAGAGTATCTTCCATTCAAAATTGGTGACATGTACACTTTTGTTGAAAACATGTCTTGTACTCAAATGTGTCAAAATTGACAGTTTGATTATGGGTGACTAATGTGACGTTTTCCGAAGAAGTTACAAATTTGTTAAAATTGCGTGGATTTTAGTTACTTTGGTGTTAAATGAAGTAAATAATTATGGCGAACATAAACACGGGTGAACTTTTGGACTTCCAGGACTATTCCCCTGACCACAATAATCGCAGTGCACGTATCGACGTGGAGGCAGTGCATACAAATCAATACAATAACACTATGTCAAATCCAAACTATAATTTTGAAGAACCCAAAGCGATTGATGAACCAGAGGCTGCGCCACAAAGTAAGAACCTACATTATAATAATTTTGATTCTAAAAAGATTGCTAGAAAAAAAGGCCAAGTATTTAAAAACATAATGGTCTACTAAAAATTAAGTTTATCTACCAATTAGTGTAGATTTTAACTAGATTCTAATCTAATCACTGCTTCAGTAATACTGTAGGTTTAATTTTACTTGTATTCTGAGTATTAGGATTTTAAAAGTGATTGTGTTTGAATTTTGCATTAGTACCTATTGTATTTATTTATAGCCTATGTTTTCCCACTGTAGAGCAAAGGCCTCCCTTTCTCCTTTTCACTCGTCTCTGTCTTGAGGTAAGGTGGACGAATCTAAGTATTTTATTTAGCTAGTGATGGCACCAAACATGTTGCCGAATCTGGGCCAAGTCCATTTTAATTGCCAAGAAGTTGAAAGATTCAACATATTTAGCAGTATACCTAGGTGGTTTGCTTTCTCCTCACAAATCCTTATGCATTGTTACACTACTATGTATTATCCACAGAGTATATTTACTTCCTACCTTCCTATCTAAAATTCAGCTTTAATTAATAAAAAAATATTATATATTACAGTCCAGCCATCGAAAGAATGCATTCCTGACACCTGGCAGTACGACAATTCTAGTGGCTAATAAAGATCAAATTTGCAAAACACATACTCGTTTGTATGAAACTGACAGGTGTCAAAATGCATTCTCCCAATGGCCAGACTGTAGCTATTGTATTGTGCTTGCATCATTGTATTTAAGCAAAAACATATTAGTTACTCATTATGTTATTTTTCCTTATGTTCCAGCGAATCACAACTTCTGGACTTTAGAGTATTACCAAAAGTACTTTGATGTCCACACAAATGAGGTTGTGGAGAGGATCATATCCTCTGTGCTGCCACAGAAGGTGTCCCGCAACTACTTTGATGAAAGAATCAAGGGAAAGCCAGACCTATATGGACCTGTTTGGATTTCTGTTACTCTGGTAGGTGAACAGCATATGTAAGATCTATTGACAAGAAAAACAGCAATACTCAAGCTGAAATTAGGGTAGGTTTTCCAATTAACATAAATGCTGAGTACCTGTTTAATGATATGGGTGCTGAGGTACACCTTGAGGGAGCCCTATGTCCATCAGTTGCCTGCATAAGGCCCGTTGTACACAGCATGGTTTCTTTACGGTACTGTGCCGTAGAAAAATGTCAAGCTTCCATACAGCTCCATACAACACTGACAACTGTGCCAACACATGGCGAATAATCATAGTTTTTCATGGCAAGAAAAATGTGTGTGTACAAATGGACTTAGGCTGAGTTGTGTGATTGATTTATATAGTTGTTGGACTCTGTTGTCAAGACTTCCTTGTCTCAAATCTTAATTTAATGGTGATCAAAGATTCCACAGAATAATAGTGAGCCCATTGCATCAACAAACTATAATGATAACGAATGCCTTGACAGCTGTCAAATCTCCGGTTAAGCGAAATTCGGGTTGCAACATGACCAATGTTAAATTATTAGACCAACGATAGTTAGATTCTATGGTAATTGTTAATGTTACTGTTAAAATTAACTTTGATGGAAACTATAACAGAGCTCTTGATGCAAACCCCTAAATGTTTATTTGCTTGGTCATTTTTACCTTGATATTTACTTACAATAATAAAAACAACTTAAAATTGCCCCCTAATAATTTCAGATATTCACAATAGCAGTGAGCGGTAACATAGCAAGTTATTTGCACAATGCAAATAAGAAAGGTTTCATATGGCGCTACGACTTTCACTTGGTATCAATCGCAGCTACAGCCATCACATGCTATGTCTGGCTCGTACCACTTGCGTTGTGGGCAGCGTTGAAGTGGACTACGAATACTGATGGACATGATGAGATAGAGAATCAGGTAAATAACACTAATATTATAAGGCAAATTGTTGCAACCAGTTAACTAGTTTCCTGTCATTGACTCATATCATATTGTGTAATTTATCTGACCTTATTGCATATCATGGCAGATCAGCTTGGTTTATTGCATGACTGACAGTAGTTATGTGATACTTCGGTACAGTTTATATACAAGGCAGTTTCTATTGTGGCATATTAATTTTTTAATTAATAAAATGCTATTAAACTTAATTATGCCTCTAAGACAGATGCCCTTTGCGTTGCAGTAACATGTTTTGATAACATAAAATATATAATGTATATCTATGCGGCTATTTGCGGCAAACGCAATTTATTGGGGTCGATACCTTTTCCAATGCCTTTTTAAACGACTTCGAAAAAAGAGGGGTTCTCTATTCGGATGTTTATTTATATTTTTTTTTAATGTATGTTCGGGCATAACTCCGTCATATATAGACGGATTTGCAAAATTCTTAGGTTTCAAAACTCTGCTTGGGTAGTTTTTGAGTTAGCTTCAATAATACGATTTTTTTTCCTCTTAGTTTATAATGATGATGTTTTAATAACTTCCTGTCACTGACATTTACATAGCAAGTAGTGTTAGGGCTGATTTTTCAATTGACAGATATTTTTTATTATTTGTGGAAAAAATTGACAGTCTGTTTTTGTTTGTCTAGACTAGACACGCGCCTCATCTTCGAAAAAGCATGGCTTATCAGTTATTAGAATTACAAAGTAACAAAACTTTTTTCTTTCCAGGATGCAAAATCACCAACAATGATGTCCCTATTCTGCCTCTATGGATACTCTCTCTCAATATACATTCCAGTAGCGGTGTTATGGACGATCCAGGTATTCTGGCTCCAATGGCTCTTCGTCCTGATGGCAGCTTTTGTATCCGGCGCAGTCCTCATATTCTGGCTCATGCCTGCCCTAAGAAAATCAAAATACTTTGTAATTCTTATCGGATGCATTCTAGGTTTCCATTTTCTATTAGCAGCCGGTTTCATGTTATACTTCTTTCATCAGCCGTATACACCCGAAGATATTGTTATGTCGACCATGAAGCCGACCCCTTAAGTTGTATATTTTTTTTTAAATATTTGGGCCAAAATCTCGATCATTACACGTGAGAGAGAGAGATAGCAGATAGTGCTCTCCCTTGAGGCATAGTGCGGGCACTGTTCTAGGGAACTTGTAGTAATCTGACGTTATTATATAAATTTATACTAAGTACCTATCTCTTTACTTTTATCAAACTAGGTTCGAGTTTTTGGTCCAATTTATAATATAGGCACTATGGATTTTGTGATGGGGTCTTGTGAATGTCACAGCCCGTTTACTTTATGCCATCTTATTGTAGTATTGGTACAGCGATATTTAAGTTTTTCTCGATGTTTAACATTCACTACAAGTAGGAGCTAAGTTAAAAAAAATAGTACATGTTGACGCACATTCACTTTGAAAACTTAACTTTGAAATCTGTAAGTAATATCATCAGTGTTTGTTTGTTGTAAACATATTATGTATGTGTAATGAATGAATTACATATGGCTACGAAATTATAAGGCTGATATCACACTGGCGATTTGCAAGCGAGGCGAGTGCGCAGCGAGCTCGCAACGAACACGCCACGAAGACGCGGCGGACAATTGATCCCATATAACAGGACGATTTTGATTTTCAGTTATTTTTTATTTTTATTTATTATTTTTTTTTAATTTAAATGCCTTAAAACTATCATTACAGGTCTTGCTTAACCTAATGCGATAGCCAAGTCACCCACATAAGTCTGTATCCATTGTATCACGTTTGAACCTATGTTACGTCCGCTCCCACTCGTGTCTGATACAACTGGAGTGGGGTGGGGCGGGCTGTTGAACATGATTGTACAAAACGGCGTCGACGGGGCTATTCGCAGTGAGCTCGCTGCGCATTCGCCTCGCTTTGGACTCGCTTGCAAATCGCCAGTGTGATAAGGCTCTGAGAGAGAACTGAGAACCATTGATGTTGTATATTTGAAGCTAAGTCACCTCTCACTTTTAGGCGTAAAACTTATATTATTATGTACTATATCGATTTATAAAATTATTAAGACAAAAGTATTTCTTGATGTCCACATTCCTAATGTAAAAAGTCTTATATTTATGTAAACGAAACAAATAAATGTTTAAAATAAATAATAATTGTATTCTTTCTTAAATAATCATAGAAACATACAAAATCATTTCGATTATTTACAATATTTACATTATAATTCTAAAAAAATAGAATTTGTAACTTCATACAAGAAGCATGAATCACGATGTATTCGAGTTTAGTCGACCAGAGAAAATGATTGGAAACTTTTCAGCCACGGTTGTCTATGGAATGACGGCGGCATATCTTCTGGCGATGACTGGAGGGTACCGGCAAGTTCTGATAGCATGTTTGCTGAAAAAAAAAAATAGTTGTTAGTTACTGACGAAACTGAACTGCACTTCATTTTTGTTCTATGACTAAGTACAAAAAAAAGTGCAGTTCAACTTCTGCCCTGCTATAAGAGCTGGTAGTAAGCCCCCTGTGCTTCGATGAAAAATATTCATTCATCTGCTTGTTAAGATAGTTAAGAAGTATAAGAGTTGGTGGTAAACCCCCAACTCTTACCTATCCAACGACATGATAGCACCAAATAATATGTAAAGGGGTGGGATCCTGGTGTCCTGAAACACAGGCCACGGGCCTAACTTAGGCACCAGTCTCCCACAATATATACTCAACTGAATTATATGTCATTGTCGAATCTGACCGATGTAAAATAACATGTATATTGTGTTTGAGAAAATAAAGCTTATTATTATTATTAAATAATATTGAAAATACCCAAGTGCTTTTATAATTTCGTTAAGTGATTTCAGAAAAGTAACTTTAATGCTATAGAAAGTTTAGTTTCCGTGTTTTTATGACTTCACTAGCTTCTGCCTGCAGCTTTGTCTGCGTGGGCAAAACCAGACAGAAAAAAATAAAAAAATGTTTTTTTGTTATAAGCACCGTATTTACTTTCACATGCATTTGTTGAAAGGCTGTTTTTTGACACAACAAACAGACACTTCAATTTTATTCATTTGTATAGTTTAGTACCTACTAGTCATTCTGAAATTCACCTTATTTACGCAGATGTAAAGTTGATACTTCTTAAAGTAGAAACAATGATTTGAGTAGTCTTTAAATAATATACTCACTGGTCGCCTCACTATGCTCGAAGCCCCTCATAAGTTCACAGAACTCAATGAGATGTCCCTCGTTGTGCGACAGCTGCGTGCTGAACTCCACGTCGCGGACGGCACACTGGTACAGCAGCTGTATGCCGCAGCGGCACACTGATTGTAAGGAAGACTGGTTCGTTGGTTTATCACCTGGAATAAACCAAAATACACTATCCGATCGATAATATGACACACCGAGTTTTGGAAAAAGTTCAGCTCGCCGGCGCTGGCCCACGTGACGTGCGCCTGCGCCGCCTCCGCGGGACACACAGCGTCGCCTCTATGTCCTTGGTATTCAAATTGCAATGACTAACTCGCGCTCATAAAATCCAACAATACCGTGAAACAGGAGTGCAGGCACGCATGCTCCGCGGCCGCGACAGGCATCATGCTAATAAAATCAGAACACTTTTTTGCCAACAATTTTCGATCATTTAATTTTTTGGAATAATGAATAAATAAAAACAGGCGCCCGGGCGGATCTTCAAGGTTAAGCAACGCTTGCCGAGGTCGGTCCGTGGATGGGTGACCATCCATTACATATCGAGAGTTCGAGACGCCTTCGTGCTTCGGAAAGCACGTTAAGCCGTTGGACCCGGCCCGGCTGCCATTTGTAGATCTTCGACAGTCGTTACTGGTAGTTAAAACCCCAAAAGTCTGACCAAGGGGTATCGGATATAACGAGGGGCCCCTCAGGGCCGAAGCCTGCCGGGGCAGCGGGATTGTCCGAAAGGGTTACCGCTGCCCCGGAACATAAAGGGCGAAGGAAGGAACATGGGTGGGTTTTAGTCAGTAAGAGTCTGACACTCCCTTCCGCTCCACCCAGAGCGGGAGGAGTCATTTGATGATTTACCATCCCAAAAAAAAAAAAAAGGGGTATCGGATTACCGAGTAACTGGGTTGTGGGGGTTAGATGGGCAGTCGCTCCATGTAAAATACTAGTATTCAGTTGCATCCGGTCAGACCAATCCCAACATGGTTGGGAAAGGGCTCGGCAGATGATGAGTAATTTGTAACTTACTTATAAAACTATGCTTCAAATTCTCCAACATTACGGCGCATATCCTTAAAGCGTATACTATGACTTGGACTAGAACGAGATGGCAATTACATCTGAAACAAAACATCATTTAATTTAGTAAAAAAAAAAAATCGGTCAAGTGCGAGTCGGACTCGCGCACCGAGGGTTCTGTACAAATTTGAAGGTATGTAACTACCATTTTTCGGTTTTCGGATGTTTTCCTTTACTTCTGCTACATGACATTGCTTCTTGCCAAATTTCATGATCCTAGGTCAACGGGAAGTACCCTATAGGTTTTAAGGTTGACGGAACCCTAAAAATTAAACTTTTCGGCGTTAAAAACATCGTAATTATCGCCTCACGTTTGCTTGGAAAAAAAGTAATCCAATAATACAGAAGCCTTATTTCCTAGGAACATGGAAGAAACACAGGGTGTAAAATGACCCATCATAATATAGCCGTTATCTTGGCATTCTGTACATGCAAAACACCGCTGCTTATGGGTGCATACAACGGTACAGGAGTTGTGGGGCTAAGTAAAACTCGTTTTCTAACAAAAAAACCATGGAACTTTGACCTTAAATATCTCCGTAACTAGAAGGTTCCCAGGTATGGTCATTTTTATTAGCTGTTAATATCTCACTGTTGGGCAAAGGCCTCCCTACTCTCTCTCTACCCAGAGCAGGCAAAGACCAAAATTTTATTAAAGGAGTCCAGCTCATCCCGCCATCTCCGTAGGCCCAGATGGAGGTATGGTCTAGTAAAAAAAAAATATCACAATGACAAGGATTGTAAGTGACTTCATTAACCCTTCGTATCGAACGTGGATCCACGCGAGACACAATGGCTTTTTAATTGTTTCCGTAATTATGGCATTCAACCTGCTAAGCGTCTTTTGACACACATTATTTATTTAGTAAAAATTACCTGGATACTTCTCTTGCCAAACTGCTAACAGAATTGTCGTTGATATTGCTATATAATATGATAAGGTTTTCTGTGGTCTCCGCTGCCTTGTCGGAGAGTCTCTGTTTCTCTATACACTTTAGACATGCTTCTATTTGTTTTAGAAGCACTTGTATGAAACACGAATCTGGAAAAATAAATAAAGATATTTTTTTACTATCAAATAGTTTTATTATGATAGATGGCAAAAATATGTTGTACAGTGGAGTTTCTTGCCCATTCTTCTTCATACGAAAACTACCTTTTGGAAGGGGCGGCTTGAATCAATTCTATTTTACTGTAATTTTTGACGTTAAAAAGTGCCTTTTATGTGCCTATTTGAAATAAATGTTTTTTTTTTTTTTTTTTTTTTTTTTTTTTTTTTTTTTTTTTTTTTTTTTTTTTTTTTTTTTTTTTTTTGGGATGGGAAATCATCAAATGACTCCTCCCGCTCTGGGTGGAGCGGAAGGGAGTGTCAGACTCTTCTCTCTCCCATGTTCCTTCCTTCGACCTTTATGTTCCGGGGTAGCGGTAACCCTTTCGGACAATCCCGCTGCCCCAAATGATTTGACTTTGATGTTGCCTTGCCGACATTCTGGGATAAATATAGAAGGTATGATTAGGTAATGACTTTAAAACTGTCTTAAATTAATAAGGCTACGAATATTTAACTAATAATTCTTAAAGGCGTATAAATAATCACACCTTTTGAAAATTGAAACTTGTAACTAAGCACGCCCGAGTTACTACATACTTGAAATATAAAATATGTTTTTTTTTTTAGATGTAAGCTGGACAGAAGTGACGTGTTTTCATATCTAAACAGGTTTAAACATTAAATACTGATTTTCTCAACTCATACTTCAAGTAAGTACGCTACCAGCGGTTGTTGACCCCCCAAAACCGTCGTCCGTCAAAATTTGCAAACCATTTTTCGACCATTTGTTGGTATCCGATTGAGCTGAAATTTTGCATACACCTTTAGTTTTGGTGACAATACAATGTGCAATACTCCTTATTATGTGTAGATATCGAAACCCATCAAGTCTGTCGAGTTCTGCCAGCTAATTAAATTTGCCCTGTATAGCAACTTACCTTTCTTATACAACAGAACACCTTGATCATAATCCGTCTTCAGATTCCCCGTCCCATTTCCAGGGCAGAACGTCTTCATAAACCCGTCCCATAGTGCCACAGTCTTCAACAAGTTAAGTACATGAGTGACCACAAATGGCATTGGTCTAGATGTTAGTATTGTCTTTATAATGTCTAGGACTTTTGATTTGTTGATCTCGGAAGCCGTTAGGGCTTCGATGAGGGATGTTATGGATAGTAGCAGGCCGCTGTATAGAGTTGCGCACGACTGGAAAGTAAAGAGTATGTTAGTTATAAAAGAAAAGAAGTTGAGCTTATCAAGTTCTGAATTGAGCTACACGATTACTGACAAATGCTTGCACTGACTGGACAGGTCCACTCAAATGTGCTGTTCTTTCCGCAAAAGACCATTTCAAAAACTGGTCTACATGGTCCTTACATGATCTCACCAAGATTATATCTGGACTTTTAAAGAGACTTTGACCCTTGAGTTTGTTTCGCCATTTCTTCTCAGGGGTAGTCAGATAGGAAATGTCGAAATCTAGCTTATTTTCTTGTCTTAAAAATATGAGGTGTAAAAGTGATTCGGATATCCTATTTACGGAATGAACAATTTCATTTACTTTCAAGGTATTATGACCTTTATTGTCGGTATTGTAAAGTGCTGGTTTAAGCGTGAATAGATAACAACACGCACAGCAAGTGGGTAAAGTATATTTACGTCGTGGGTAACAGATTTGGAAAATAAAAACTTGGTTCACTCACAGCATTGTCGAGTAACACACATATCCTGCTGATAATATCAATGAACTGTCCACTCTTCTCTGCACCCTCATCTGGCATTTGCTCATACTTGAAGAACCAGAAGACTCCTCTAGAAGAGTCTAGTACATACGCGAGTGTCACCAGCATTCTTCTGGATAGGATGTCTTGTTCTTCTTTGTATAGTGCTCTGAAATTAGAACAATTTTTTTTTTTTTTTCTTTTTTTAAATGAGTTGAAAATGTTTATCAATTAGATCTAGTTGCAAAAGTAGGCACTCTAAGTTGCTTAAGTGCTGATTTTTCGACAGATAATTTTTATACATGGAATAAAATTAACATCTGACAGAATTTGTATGGAAGAACTGTCAAATATTACAAAAAAGATTCCTCCGATAAAATTATCAGGCGTTGGAAAAATCAGCCCAGTGCAACATTGCATGCCTCTAGACGCAGCGGTTTAGGCGGCGCTTTGTCTAGTCTGTCAGTGAATTAAGTAATATTTCCAGCACAAAATTCTAATGATTTTTTGTCAAAATTTTTAATTCATCTGGAGCATGTTGTAAAAATTGCACAGTAAAGTTTTTTTGCCCATGTACCCCTTTGAGCTGTATTTACTGATTTGGCAGCAGTCTAAAATAATTGATTGAATTTTCAGAATGTGTTTCTACAATGAAGACTAGTAAAAAAACAAAACTTTACCAACCTCCCTCTCAACAGATCCTGTTTGCTAACATACTGGTAACTGGAGGTGACGTCCATGTACTTCTCGTCCATTTCCTTCTGGAAGGAAGTCGTCACGCGCTGACATACCGTCTCCAGTCTACTGCGAGTTTCATTCAGTATGGATTTTATTGAGCTGAAGATCTGCAATAAAGGTATTATGGTATCACCAATATTTGTAAAGTAATAAATATTGGAAATAGTAAAAAACAAAGATAAGTGTCCTTGTCAAGTGTATTACACACTTATTCTGGTCGGCATAGTTTGGCATAACCGGGCAACAAAATATGTCTTCGATTTTCCGCCCGGTTGTGCCACTGAAAACTCTGACGTGGGCACTTCAACTGCAACATTTGTATCAATTCAAAAGCATTATTTCGTTTATGCAAAATAAACTTTATTTCCACCAAAATAAGGTGTATATTGGACTGGCCAAAAACGAAAATACTTTGAGTGAAACTTATAAAAGCATTTGGCTTGTGGTGTACCATCCGATTACTTGGTTTGTTATGGCGATGGCGCGCTAAATAACGAGCTACGAACAAGTTAACACCATTGTAAAGTCACCCATACTTACATTAAAATACCTCTCCTCAATCCTATCACTGTCCCCCGTAAACACACTTGTGACATCTTCATAAATACAGCTCAGCACCACTTTGTTCTTGATCATCTCTTTGGGCACCGGTGTTGTGGGCAGTCTGTGGAACGTGCTGTATATCCTGCACTTGTTCTGTGATAGGTCTGTGGTCTTTTGTAGCTTCTCATTGTAGTCTAGTATGGAATGCTGCTGGTTTGTGCATGGTTCTAGTATGTAGGGGAGGAGTGAGGGGTCCGTTGTTGGTTCTGTAATAATTTATTTCAGAATAAGGTATATCTATGTTATGTTTGAAAAATACAAAATAAAAAAATAATAATTAAAACATGGTAAACATTTGCAATGAACCTTTTACAATAAATCTGTAGGTAACAAATTGTATCAGCATTCAGGATTTTTTACAGATTAATATATTTGTTAATTAAATAAACTTTACATTTATATGAATTTGATGAATTGAAAAGTTAGCTAACTAATGTATTTTTATTTAGATTCCCAGTTAAGGCCATATACTAACCAAAAGCGATCATATCGCGGTTGTGCATCATATATATCTCTACTAATACTAAAGCAACAATCTCTTATGGCTAGGATGCAGGTAACAGGGTTTCAATTTTGACAAAATACGACTTTATTTCAATAAAGCCATGCATTTTGGCGATTAGGCTCAAACTAACAATAACATTGCTGTACCTGCTCTGCATGTCTTGTTCAGTTTCAGCATGTGAGACTTGTCATCAGTCTGTACTGCATTGGACACTGTTTTCACTCTCTTGCTTTGTGTCAGAAGTGTATCATTCTGTAGTGTTTTGTTGTAATGCCTGTGAATAGCAGGGTGTTGCTGTATGTATAATGTACAATATAAAATATTTAACTATAGATATAAAAACAAAAAAAAAAAAAAAAAAACAAAGTACCATTGACACGAAATGCACCACATTGACATACTGAATACGCTAAATAAATTATAATTATCATTCACAGACTGGGGTGGACCTTCAGTGGACATTCAGTCTACTCCAGACCTGCTTGACTATCTAGAACTAGGACTATAGTTTAATTCTTCAGCATATGGACAGGCCATTCCTATGCAATTTAATTTATCCTAAAGCATTCTGAAAGTTTTCATACCTTTGTGATATGTCATTTCCTCCAACAGTAACTTGTGTTAGTCTCACTTTTGACGACTCTAGTTTCTTACACTTTTCCTTTACACTTATTATTTCGAGATTCTGAAATAAAGTACCTTCATTATGAATTTCAATTAACTCATTCAGTTATGTTATACTCCAATTTCAGGTGGCTATTTAAGATAATTTAAGTAAGTATGTTAATTGAGAATTTGAATAATTTTCTCGTGAGAACCTGTCATTGGCTCTGTGTCGCTTATACAATTGTTATTAATTTGGTTCAGCTGTTGGTTCTCCTACTTTCAAATAAATAAATAAATAAACATATAACAACAAGTTACTTAATAACTTACCATAGGTGTCCTAAAACTATACAGGCCTTCAAACTAAAGCTATTATAAGTAATATTGTTACCATTTCTTAAATGCATTAAAGTTAATAATAACCTTGAAATCCAGCTGAGTCCTGAGATCATGCATCTGACTGTTAGCAGCACCAAGCTTCTCCGTCCACTCTATCTTTACTTTCTCTTGAGCCTTTATCTTCTCCAACCTGGCATTATCCACCGCAGACTGACAACTCTTCAGCTGAGTTCGCAGTATAGATGCCTCACCTTCCTTCGTCACACATTTTTCTAGCAACTTCCCATTTTCTGACTTCAGTTTAGCATTCTCCTCTTGCATTTGAAGCAGTTGGCGGTACACTTGGTCCGAATCATGAGTTTTGAACACTTTGTCACTGAATATCAAGTCATCTGACATGTTGACTTGTCCATTAGTCTTAGGTATAACTTTTGATGAGATTCCAGGTAGCGGTGAGGATATTCGGTGGCATTTTTCTTTTAAGTGAGTTGATATGGAAGTGGGTGAGTTGAATGACGGTTTTTTTGAACGTAAATTCGGTTTTTGACGAGCTAGTGCTAGGAGTCGGCTCGAAACTTAGCTGAGTGCTAGTTGAGGCTGGTTTCATGCACATACTGTAGTCTGCCAGGTGACTGATGTCGCTGGTGTTGTAGGCCTGCTCGCAAGCCTGGCTGGCGAGGAGTAGGATCTCGTCATCATTGTCGTCTCCCCAGTTGTCATCAATGTTAGATTCTATGGCATAAAAGTTTGTACTTAACCTAACTTGAAATATCATCCATTATGTTGTGCCTATACTCAGATTGTAAAGACACTTTCACAGCTTATTTTTGTTATTTTACACGTAAATAATTAAAGAATAAGCAGTAAATGTACAATTAGGAAAGTTTACCTTGGTTGAATTCATTGTTTTGACTCAATGGAAAGTTGTGATCAGATATGCTAATGTCAAGTTTAGCTTTTTTTCGTTCACCTTGATGTTGCGGATGATATCGTTTGGACATTTTTTAAACAAAATTCATTCCAAAACAAAGTAAAAGTTCAATTTTGGCGGTACGACCGCCTTTGCAAACTGAAAACGAAAATAGCAAAACACAACACAGATAAAAAATATGAAAAATTGTCAAACACATGAAATTGGAACACATTTAGAGGCGCGATCGGCGTCCCCACTACGGTGACTACGGCCTCTTGTGAGTACGCGGCTTTATGGGGTCCCCGAAACGATCATTGCTATTGTAGTAATATTATATTACTACAATAATATTGTTAATCGCTTCAAATCAGTGCTTCAAATGCATTTGGCAGACAATCAATTTGCGCATCAATGTGTATCCATCACGTAAATATTGACAACGCTTTATAAGCACCTGAAAATAAATCCAACACTATTCATCACCAATTCAAGTGTGGATATGGTGTTTTCCTCTCTATGTGAATTACTAACACGATTGTTTATTCTGTGTTGATTAAACGTGCATTCCTCCGCTATCGCATGTATACTTTGTTTTGATACAAACACACATCTGTTACAACTGGATCGAGTTGCATTATAGTAAACAAGGCGCCATAACGCGCCTAAAACACGTTTGTAGGTTGTAGTGGTTTGTAGTTACAAACAAGTACCAAGCATGTAGAGCCGGCTTAATAGTTGGAATGTCCTACCGGAAAATAACGGTTTTTGCAACGACCATTGACAAACCAAAAGACGCGGAATGCTATTCTGTTCTATGATGGGATACATTTTCTCTTTGGTTAGTTCGTCGTGGAAAGCCGTACAGAGCAGTCGTGTACAATGGCTGAAAGTTTTAAACTTGGTGATCTTGTGTGGTATGTATTGAAATTTGGAGTTATTTAAAGCTTTTTGTGTTGATTACTCGATTCCAGTGTTGGTAATATATACATTATGTTTGTTTCAGGGCCAAGATGAAGGGATTCAGCCCTTGGCCCGGCCGGGTAAGACGCCTCATTATTACTTTTGAAGTTAAAAATAATAAAACTCGCAATTTCTATCAGTAAATACCATAAATCGAAATAGTAAACAACTTTTGGAGCATTTGTTGATGGAATTGACAGATTAGATTCACACAACTAAGGGCGGGAAAATTTCTTGATAATTAGGAGTGCTTGGCTTTAATGCTGCGTGGCTAGTGTATTGGCCGAAGAAATGCGGAGAAACACTATAAATATCTAATAGTATAGTAATCAGAGCTGTCAAAGTTGATAAACAAGTTGAGAAATGTCATAATAGTGAAAGAAAACATTGACCCTAATTCTAGTTTGTGATGGTTTTCAGGTAGCCATTCCTACTCCGGAGCTAAAGCCTCCAAAGAAGGCGATGAACGTCCAATGCATTTACTTCTTCGGGACTAATAACTAGTAAGTGCTTAGTTTAATTCATGTAAACAATATTAACTTATAAGATTTCACTTGTTGGGTTAGCTTTATGTTTACCTTGGTCCCGCGCATGTTAGAAAAGAGTCAAATGTATCCAATTTTAGGACACTCACTAATGAAACAGATGCTTTTGTTTTACCATGGAGTAATTCAAATTTTTGGTGGTAAGGGGATTTTTTCCAATAGCAACACCCATTAGTAACTGTGACCAAGTGACCAAGACCTTCGTGTTTGTATTCTTTATCTACCGATGAGGTAATGCCATGTATGATAATGATTTTTCTCCAAAAAATCAGATTCTTAATGGACAAAACAAAGTTTGAAATATAAAGTTATAACTGTAAATAACACTGCAACGGGTTACACAACTGAATGTTGCCATTTTAAAATAGGTTCTTGTACTACTTTACTCAATTATTCTAAAGATAATTCTATCTATGACTATCTGTCTATAGGATGAGGTCACTCCCAAGTTGTGTTTTTATATGTATGAATTTGGGTCTTGCAATTTTTTGTTGCAATTAAGACAAAGATACTTCTGTCTCTAGAAATAGGAGAATCTATTAGTGGCAATACTTTAAGCACATTCAGAACATTGTCTTAATGACAGACATAGGCTAGTACAGTATTTTTTCCAGTGGATAACATTAGGATATTTTCTTAAACTTGCAAAATAAAAACATAAAAATATTCCATTCTAAAAACAGTTGGATAACGATATATCTTGCCCATCCTAACCTATGGTGCACAAAGTTGGTCATTCAACAGATGTCCAAACTCAAGATTTACCAACGGGCAATGGAGAGCAGCATAATTGGTGTAAGCATACGGATCGAGTTAGAAACACCATGCTGCGCTCCATAACTCAAGTAGCGGATGTTGGAGAAAAAACAGCCAGGCTGAAGTGGGAGTGGGCTGGACACGTCTCGCGAATGCACCCGGAGAGATGGGCAATGATCGTCACTCACTGGACGCCTGAGGGAGGACATCGCCGTCGATGTAGACCACGGCGAAGGTGGTGTGAAGATCTGGTAACGTTTGCAGGGCCAATAGCGTTATTGATTTTGATAAAGAATTAAAGTTTTTGCGAATTTAGTCGAACTTGTTTTGAGCTGTGGCGCAAACTTGGTGCTCACTGCAATCTTTCGAGTGAGGCCAAACAAGCCACAAGCGTAATTTCAGTTCAAATGACAACTCATTTTGCGTAGTCGTGTGGCAAAAAGCAGACTTTTACATAATTTGAAACCGAATGCAGCTTAAAACGTCTGTCTGTCAGTCACAAGACTATCTTTCTAACTAATAGGTACCTAGCCAGTTAGATTTTTCACAGGATGCGTGTGACTATAGCCTCTATCATGGCAAATACCATAGTGTGGGCGACACGCAATTGGCCGGTTTTTAGATGTATAATGTTTCCGATATCACGCACCTTAAATGTCCTATTGGTTAATTTTAATTATTTGATTGCATGTGACTGCATGTCACTGCATGTCACCTGGCCATCCAATTTCTGCTTACTTCCGACAAAATTTGTATTGTAATAGTTTCAAGTGCATCTGAACGTTTTATGAAGTTGACGTCAAAATAATTTACTTCGCAACTTACATTCTCAGTAAATTCTCCTGAGCATTCTCGAGAATATTTCTAAGGAAGTTAAATTTGACAGTCGTTACGGGCTTTCAGAAGCCCGAAAGTCTGACAATCAGGCTTACTAAGGGGTATTGTATTACCCAGTAACTGGGTTGTGAAGGTCAGATAGGCAGTCGCTCCATGTAAAATACTGGTTTTATTCAGCTGCATCCGGTTAGACCGAAAGCCAAATACTTAAAAGCAAAATAATAATCACGATTCTTTTGGAACAGACATCGATTTTGTAATTGAACACATTTTAGGTCGCTACTCATATTCACTTATTTGCGCTCCACAAGGTATAACAAGACTTTAACAAAAGGCTTAGAGCTAAGAGCCGTTGTAGACCCTGTCAGGGCACAGCCAAAATCATTGTTGCTACATAGCTATTACTTAAAGTTGAAAATTTAAATAGTATAAACTACAATCAAAATAAAATTATAAATTTACATACTTATATTTGAAAACGGTTGTTAAATGTATTCCTGCTCGTCATAAGTAATCACGATTTTAAATGATTTCAATTAAATTTTCAAAACTCCATTTTCAGAGAATAATAATTACGCCGAAAAGAATATTGCAGTATCAATCGGAGAACATTTTCCATGAGGGAACTATTCTCTCGGCCCATCACTGTTTTAATATTATATTTTTTTACACGTCTTCAATTTGAGAAATGATAAGCGGCTAAACTAATTAAATATACTCCTGGACAAATAAAGCCACCGTTCATTTTATCTTTGAAGGCATAAAAGCTAAAAAAAATCTGACCCAAAATGAAAAAAAAATTGAATTAGAAAGTTCTGAATTAAAAATTGAATTAAATAAAACATCAAAATAATGATAAGTCAAAGAAAAAGTTTTAATGCGGTTTTGAAGCTGTCTTATTAGCCATCATTTCGGTATCACTGTTGTTCCAAAGAATTTACTATCGATACCTGGAAACTGGCGGCTTCGTGCGCCATCCAAGAGGACCGTGAAACCGGGTCACTGCAGCACGACAAGATCGGTCTATCTTTAATACCAGCCTGCGTAATCGTCACCTGGCCTAGGTCAGTACAGGTCAAAGAACTGCTTCGAGACTTTCATGGACTGACTGTGCGCTCGAACTGTTCGAAAGGGATTTGAAGAACGTGGCCTGAAACCTCATAAGCCAGCCAATGGTCCCAAACTGACATGAGCTCACAGAATGGCGCGTCTACAGTTTGCACGCGAACATTTGCATTGGACTCAACGGCAATGGAGCCAGGGGGTCTACGCCGAAGTGGTATCGGCCGAATGTTCAGCCGTTTCCTGCTACGAAATTACTATTTGGTTCAAATAGTAATTTCGTAGCGTTCGTAATATTCGAAAGAGTGTAGGACTGTAGAGTCCTACATTCTTTCGAATATTGACTATAGTCCCGAGTTCCCGACCCAACAGCCGATCCGAACTTTTTTCGCACTTTTCAACAATATTCGGTTCGGCCATGTGTCGGTAAGATCCGATCATTCGCACTTTGCACTTCGTAGTAGACCCCCAGGCTCTTTTTACGGATAAAACCAAGATTATGCTGTATGGCCAAAGATGGACGTAGGAAACTCTACCGACGACAGGGAGAACGTTTTCAGCAATGTTTCATTGAAGAGAATGCTAGTTATGGCGGTGGGTCATGGACAGTCTGGGGCGGAATTTCCACCGAAGCAAACACTGGGCTTGACGTTGTGACGGGACCACGCTAATTAGCGACCGATAATTCATCAATGCCTAGAGGCTCATGTGCTAAGCTTATGTACTCCGGCCCTTAAGCTGATTTTCTGGACCAGGATTTCATTTTTGTGCGTAGTAATTCAAGGGCGCTCACTGCAAGAATTGTTCTGTAACATCTTGCAGGTATTATACTTGCAAGATGTTAGTATCGCAGAAATGGAATGGCCAGCAAGAAGCCCTGGTATGAATCCAATAGCACTTATGGGATGAGTTGAAGAGGCGTGTTGGAACCAACCAGCTCGGGAAACTTTGCAGAAAACTGCCATCTTGGAAGCATGGCAGAATATTCCACAGCACGTCATAGTGGCATTAATTAATTCCATGCCGAACCGCATGACGAACGTCGTAAATGCTCTTGAACACAAGTTACTAAACAGTTTTCTTCAAACAGACGACTTATTGCAATTAATTTTTTTTTGTATTATTTTTAAAAATTTGGAACAATGACAAACGGAAGTGGTAGTGAATGACTGGCTACGAAACCACGTTTTTTTTTGTAATACCATATTATTACTCGTATGTCTTCGACATATCTCGGAGCCCCGGACCTTTGGAAGGTGTACGAGGGGCCGAAGCCGACTCGCAGAGGCCCCTAAAGTATTATAATTTAAAAAGAGATACCTTTAAACAAAAATATGCAGGCTCAATTCAGGGGGGGGGGGGGGGGGGGGAGTATTTCAAAATGTGCATCAGTTACAAGCGTTTTATATTGTTTGCTAAGAGATTACTAAACTGACGTCACTCACCAAGAAAAAACTCCATCTCGCGCGCGACGATGGTGGAGATTTTCTTGTAACTAATTTGTAAACTTCTATTCTTTCATATTTTATGTTTTTTACCGTTATCAAGTTTTATTTTTTACTTTTACATTTTGGCATTTTATTGCACTCAATTTGCTGTCGCTGGCCACTGCTGAACTGCGCTGGTTGGCAACTGTTAAAAAAAAATCGGTTCTGTAACACTGGTCGATTCAGGCGAGTTTCGTGTGAGTCTTGTTCTCCTTATCTTCTCTTTACCCCCTTCCCTTTTGTCGACCCATTTTGCTATAGATCTTCGTTCATACGATCCTTGATCCAGCACTCTTCCGTTTCTATTCCGTTACTAAGGAGTAAAATCCTCCCTCCTCATCATTGACAGCATTTGTTCCACCCACGGCTGAGTATAGGCTTCCTCCCCTTTGTGCTATGCTTCCCTGGTATGTGCGAGTCTAACTCAGGCCTTCCCGCGGTCGTTTGTACCCACCATCTGGCTGTTTTTGTAAAAAGTAGAAAATAACCATGATGATTATTATAGTCTTTGGACGTTTGACTGAACTATTTAGTCGTAGCTCCGGAAATTAACATACTTTTCAATTTCCTTACTACCTACTTGTTTGCATTGTGCACTAAATAGGTTTAAGGCTGCTCCACTTTTCTCTGCTCATTTTTGCTGATAAGTCATCGTCATCCCTGCCCTTTTTTATATATTTATCCATTTATTTCAGGGATCAAGGCCCATATAAAACACATACAATCAATATTAATATAACTTAAAAATACTATAAATACATACAGCATTATAATCACACTAAAAACTAACTAACGCACACGATGTGTCTGCGTCGTGTTTCGCTGACTGGTGTCATGTAGCCGGCCACGAAACCGGCGGTACACAACACCCTTCGGCCAGAACCCTTCCTTGAGGAACTTCTCGAGATGATGTGTCGGAACACGCACCACGAACGACTTGAAGTTCATGTTGTGACGCGACTCCAACTTCTCGACTCTCAAAGTCCCGTTAGTCTTCACACGCATGTACTCCACGATCTCCTCAACCTTCGTGGAGTGGTGCAGTCTGGACACGTACAGCTGCGTCGTCGGGATTGCTGGACGCAGCAGCATGTTGGGTCCTGCCTGCGCGGTACCGCACTGGTTCTGAAAAGGAGGCTTCTTCTTCTTCTCCACCTTGATGAAACAATCCTTGTCGCACGTGTCCTTCAATGGACTCTGCCTTTTCAAAACCTTGTTAGGTGCCTCATGCCAATGTATCGGCGCAACATGTTTTTTCCTTTCTCTCTATCAGTCGCCATCTCAGTAATAAACCCCTTTCTGGTCATATCATATTCTTCACAATCGAACCATCGTTTCTGCTCTTTCACAACTCTTACTCAATAGATACAGAGATAGCGCCTGTAGGTAAAAGTACGCGCTGAACGAGATCGGCGCTATTTTTATAAAAGGTAGGACGCACTGTGATGTTGTTGTTTTTGTATTGATCTGGCTTCGGGGAAAAGCTCGGAACCATGGAGCGGCTCTTGCTAATTACTAGTTTCGTATTTACTTTTATAAAAATAATAGAAGCAATTTTTTCATTAATAACTCGTAACACGTAGAAAATCATTAATTTGTTATATTGAAACATAGATATAATTAACCCCTATATCTACATTTATCTTTTAAGGTAACTAGAAACAACTTGATTACAAAGAAAGTCAGCATTTACGAGACTTGTAATGACTTTATCATCAATGCTGCAATAGTATGCAGTCCAAACCATAACTACCTATGCATTGTACCATGTAGTCGCAAACAATCCAGCATTGAATAAACGCACTGTGCCTAGTGTCAATACGGGGGGTGGGGGGGGGGAGAGATATGCTTTCGATATCATCGTTCTACTGACATAGAAGGAAAAAACTTCGTAAGAAAGCCATACTCCCGCTCCGAGCGCGTTTAAAATGAAGCTGTTGGCCTACAATTTTATTCAGTGCATTTAATAGACCTGCTGCGTTACTCTACCGGGTTCAAATGCTTGAACATATCGTACGGGATGGGACAGCAACGTTTTTCTACTAATAATCGTTAGTCCGTGATGCAAAATCACTGAAGTTAAACGGGCAAACGCTTGTTCAGCTTTCGAATATTGCGATCCCATCGAATGTAGCGTTTGCCAGACGAAAGCTAAGTCACTGACATAAATCTACCGTCCTACATGACTACATGAGTGACAAAGCTACAATGCGCGAAGTATTTGAAAGCTAACTGTCGACACGTAGCAGAATCAAACATCACGCCTTTATCTCCCGAAGGTATAGGCAGAGGTGTATAACATAACAATATCGTTGTAACTAACTGTTGCTCGACAAAGTGTGATGCAGTGCGAATCTGTTATGTCTGTAACACCCCGTTACGTCATTTTGCGTTACATTGAACGTCCACGTAGAACGATGGTTAAAAGTATAGTAAGTAAGTAACCCGATATCAGACGCTCCACTTTTTGTTCATTTTTGCTTTCATTCTTCTCTCATCTCTAAGACCTTTACCGCTCTGAATTTCAACAAATATTTACATGGGTATTCCCTAAAGTTTTGGGAAAATTCATCAAGGAAAAAGCCTTTGAGGCAATTCTTGTCTAACCGAATTGTAACAGCATGGAGTAGGCTCCTGGAAAATGATGTGACGGCTCCCACACTGAACTGCTTCAAGAATCGACTGGACATATTAAATATCTCCAAGCTATTTGATACACACGCTTCAGCTAATTAGCTGCTAGTGTGTCTAACCAAGTAATAATCTTTCACTCAAAGTGAAACGTCTGGACACAAAATGAATCTTCACTCGATTGAAGCGTTTGATATTGATTTTAATAGAAACACCCTTGTGACCTAGGTTCTATGAATATTAGTAACCACAATATTGTTGACCAGTCCATAAAATTGCCATGAATCCTACCCAGATAAATATTATATTGCGAATAAATATAGGGACATACATATCGAGTCGTAAGACTAGGAGTTGCGAAATGCATTATGCACTTAGTATTCCCCTCCAATTTACTAAGGCAATTTGAGCCAATCTTTTGTTGGCCTCTGCTTAACACGATACTGATAGGATAATGGAATGATTAGACCTCCGAGATCTTTGAGGAGTGATGAAGCGGCATTTGACTGGCGTATGGGATATCTTAGGGTCACAATAATAACGTTCAGAAATCTGAAGATGATCATGTTGATATTTTGAATGATCTAGACAGTCGGCAACTAGCTTTTTATTAGTATAATCAACCTATAACGTTTCCACTGCTCGGACACAGGCCTCTTCTCTAAGAGAGGGTGTGGCCATAAACCACCACGCGGGCCCAGTGCGGGTTATTGTATGCCACGTGTCTTCGAAGCACGTCGACACGATAACAGCCTTGTAGTTTTTAGCATTCGTCCATACAGTGAACAGCACTTCCATTGAGACAATTTTACATTTAGAGCGCTTTTATGAAGAAGTAATAAGAGCGCTTTTCGTACTTCATAATAGTCGGCAAAACCTAAAATTTTATATACAGGGCACTCCAATGCGCTTTGTGCCATGACGTTGAAAATGCAATCCCTAGCTTAAAATCAAGGCGTATTTTCATTTCACGTGTCCTGAGTATCGACCGGGTTCCGGCGAACGCATAATTGGATGTTGGATATCCGATACTATACAGCATATATGGGGGATGAATTCATCCGCGCTCCCCACTCTAGGAAGCCTGACCGAAGCTGGAGCTGTTCTGCGAATACCCGGGTGACCTCATTTCATATTGGAGCAATTAGTGTATTCCATACATTCAACTCCACCCTTCGCATGACCTAGTTTTGAATATGATATTATATTGGCTAGTATTTTTCGTTATTGCAAAACTAAATCTGGGAATTCTTTTGAAGAGGAATACTCGGTAATCAATTTAATTTTGCCCCTGCTTGTTTGCGAGGTAATTTCCTAGGAAAAAGATGTTTTTATAAGAGGATTCTATAAAATTACGATTTTTGCGTATAATATGGATGACGACCGTTCCCTTCGGTTTCGAAACGGTATTTAGGAAAGCGCATGTTGGTAGGGCGTTATACCTACTAGGGTTTCATAGGAAGTGTGCTGCAAGTTAATATAGAAACATTGTGTGCGTCTACATTTTCTTTTACATAGCTGGGGATGCGTCATGCTCGTTGCTGTCTCGTAGATCGGATTTAGGTAGTGCAAGTAGATTTTCATAAAACGTCATTCATAGAACCGGTATAAGCAGCAGTCCTTGATTCGGTGTGCCCTTAAACCCAAGGTGTTTCATTGTGTCTTCCCCCTATCCTAAGAAGACCGCAGTTTAACTGGAATAATAAAATGTTAATTTAGCTGATTTGTTTTATTTTTCCTCTTGTTTAGACCCCTTTAATGAAAGTGTTTTAAAGATAGTTAAGCTGTTTTGACTAAAAAAATCGTAGACATGAGACATCCACCAACCCGCACTAGGCTCGCGTGGTGGATTATAGTCCACGCCTCCTCACAGAGAGGAGGCCTGTGTCCCAGCAGTGGGAACATTATAGGCTGTGCGGTGCAGCTGTTAACTATCGCCTTGATTTCCCTGCAAATGATAAAAGTATGTCACATGACCTAGAAACTGATGAGTGGTTGTTGTTAACAGCGCCTGGATCGAAGACAATAACATCAAGCCGTACCAGGAGTACAAGGAGCAGCTGATCAAGTCCTGCAAGACCGCCGCCTTCAAGGACGCCGTCAACCAGATCGAGGAGTTCATTGTCCACCCGGAGGTAGGTTTATTTTATAACCTATTTTAGGGGGGCCTGTTTCATACCTAATATTTGTGCCTTTTCCCAAGGGGGTAGGCAGAAACTAGAGAACGCCACCAGCTACGATCCTTACATACCCATTTTGCTTCGTTTACGTTCTGAATACATTAATAATGCACACAAATAATTATGGAAGCAAGGAATTTATGTCAACTTCTTATGCTACATGAATAAAGTTTCTATACAATTGTATTGCGACAAGTTGAGGGGCCCGTGGCTAAATAATAACAGTCGCACAGCTCGATCGATCAGGTTAAGCTACGCTTCCCGCGGTTGGTCTATGGATGGGTGACCATCTTTAAATACCGAGACCCCTACGTGCCTCGGAAAGCACGTTAAGCCGTTGGTCCCGGCTGTCATTCGTAGATCTTTGACAGTCGTTACGGGTAGTCAGAAGCCCGAAAGTCTGACAACCAGCCTTACCAAGGGGTATCATATTACCCAGTAACTGAGTTGTGGAGGTCAGATAGGCAGTTGCTCCATGTAAAATACTGGTATTCAGCTGAATCCGGTTAGACTGGAAGCCGATCCCAACATAGTTGGGAAACAGCTAGGCAGATGATGATGTATTGCTACAAGTTATGGTCTAAATATGAATCAACATTAGGTACAATGTAATGGCCTATGAGCTGGCAATTCATCCAGTTATCAAATAAAAACTTATGGCAACGTTGTGTTGCACCTGTCAACTGCAACAACTACATTGTACTGTGTATTAAAGAACATGCTTTCAGTTTGAAGTTGAAAGGATTGGGCCCAAATTGCAGAAAAGAGAGAAAAATGGAATGACGGAGGGGCCTTTGCCCTGCAGTGGATCACAAAAGACTTATAATAATCTTTGTGTTCTTTAAATACAGTTTGAGTTCGTCCTCCTTATTAATTGGTTGAGCCAACTTGCAACATTCAGCTCTCAATGGGGCAATGAACTACTTAACCAAACATTGTCCTTCCACATGGTCCCATAGTTCCTCTCACTTAAAACACCCCAACAAAGTGAACAATTAACTAATCCTAAACTCTGTTCAGAAATTCGGTGACCTCGATGAACATGTCCGCAATACAGAAGAAGACTTTGACAAGCTTAAGGATGTAATGGAGGAAGATGAGAGCCAGGATGAGAAGCCAGCTGAGGAGGAAGAGGCTGGACCAGCCGGCGCTGAGCCAGCAGCCAGCAGCTCCAAGAAGAAGAGCTCTACTCCTAAGGTGAGGCATAAGACGTAGTTTTGACTGACTAATCCTTTCTTCTTACTTATCTGCTGACTATAATGGATGTAAAAAGGTTTGAAGATGTCTGAAAGACTGATCCGTCAGGGCCAGTTCTCATGACAAAATTCTGAGAGAGAACCGGGTCCTGCCATGACACATCAAATTATTCCAAACATTTAAAAATACTCATAATATATATGCATGGGATTGTCCTAAATTTCCAGTTTAATTGTCATGTTTAGCCGACAAAATCATCAATCATTGATCAAATTAAAATCCAATCTAAGTTCTTATGATTTGACAACATTTCTTCTATCCTTTTCGTCTACAATTCACATTAAATATGTGGGTCTAAACTCTTCAGGACCTCTTAGTGTGCATGCACACGAGCGGCGCGCGACGACTGCAGACGCAACTGCAGCCGTCGACAAAGTGCCACTCGTGTATTTGACTACGGTGCTCAAATACACGAGCGGCATGTTGTCCACGGCTGTTGACGCGCGCCGCTCGTGTGTATGAACACTTGGCATGAGTCATCGTCACGCATGATTGCATGCCACCATTATTTCTTAACCAAGCCGCATTGCGACTGAATGATGGCGATGATTGGGCCCGTGCGGTTGATTAAAACCCACCCCTACCTCAAAGAGGACGCCTAAGTCCCCAACTGTGGAAATTATTTCTTGGACATCAATGAATGTCTGTAATCTTGGTGAAAAGCATGATAACAATGGGTTTTGGCATAGCGGCAAATTTACTACTTCACAAATGACCATTCTCAATATTTATAGATACGTTTGGGCATTTCAAAGGTGAAGCCTATAAAACGGTCGTCGTCAGCGGGCAAGTCCACCCCTCGCAAGAAGAGCAAGGTGTCTCGCTCTTACAACGACATCGACGCGACCAATGAGAAGCCCTCGATGCTCAACCATTCCTTCTCCAAGAAGTCCAGCTTGCTGCATCGCCCGTCCAACATTCTGCGCCCAGTAAGTAACTTTTACATTCTACTTAATAACAAACTTGAATTCATTCATTCGTTCTCTGACTGACAACGCACAGCCTAAACCGCTGGGTCTAGAAGCACTAAATATTGTACAAGAGTTTCTTAAATAACGAAAGATGGAATTTTTGAACATTCATCCGCTAAAGGGGTTAAAGTAAGGACGTTCGTCAGTTTTGCCGATCAGAAATCCTATCGGCCACATGGCTTGTAAAATATTATTAGTTAAACGCTCACCAAAATATATTTTTTAAACCTGCCAAAAAATTACCCTAAATAAATTAAGATTTTTGGTGAGCATTTATCATTTTTTTAAAACAATTTGGCGTTTAAATAGCAGCGTTTAGTTAAGAAGAGTTGCGAATACAGTTTCTTTTGCACCAGGCCTCCACTCGGTCAAGCACTCGCGTTAAACGCAACCCGCCCGACGAGGCGGCCAAGACACAAGCTGCAGCGGGCCGCAAACCAAAACGTTCACACAGCAAAACGCTTCCCACGCGTAACACGCGGTCGAGTCGTGCGCGCGCGTTTTTTAAATAAAAATGCTAAAGTACTTATTGTGAAGTGTAAGAATGTAAAAAGAAATTGTCGTCTTTCATTGCCGAAAGCAAAGCAAGGTAAGTGTAGTCCTTTGATCATATTGTGTGTTTTTAATTAGATATTAAATCATTGTACTATGTCATTCTTAAGTAAACCAAAGATTATGGAAATTTGTATAAAATAATTGTCGCTGCACGCTCAGTAACGCAACTCGATTAACAGCTTTCTAGTACAGAATTATTGAGTATAATTCTTATAAAAAAAAAATGGAAATGATGTAAAATTAAGATAATGTAATCTCATACTACATTAAATGCCCAGATGCAGTGTATATTATTTGGTTTCTATTTAGATGTTAACAATATGTGAAAGTAATGTGTTAATAGACTTTCGTTACTGGCTGTACAATCATTGGACTTGTCAATCATTGGATGTTCAAGGTACAATTCCGAAGGCGCCCGCAACTGCAGCGGCAAAGCCGCTCAATCACAATGACAGACCGCAACGACACTACTAGTTTCTAACAGGTGTAAAAAGATGCTTAACAGAGCTGAGTCACTTGTTCTCCCCGTCATTTTGACCATTTCTTATACTGGACTATACCTGAGAATCTTCTGGTTATGGAGAGCTCAAACTCTTTTTACTTTTTGAAGTGAAACTTCTTTACGCACGCTTGACTTGGGGAGTAAGCTGGCGAACGCGTGACGTAAGCGTTACGAAACGTGTGATCGGGCGAGGCGAACGGGAGTTGAGTGTGGGATATAAGCAAGAGAAAGCAGTGCGCGCGCACATTTTCTTTCTCTCTTCCTCTCATAGCCAAATACGTTCCGTATATCTAAGCACAGTGCAGGCCTATTGTCTGTATCACAGTGTAGGAGCAAGAAAGAGCAGTGCGCGCGCACATTTTCTTTCTCTCTTTCTCTTATAGCTAGTAAGTGAAATATGTATATATCTCAGTCAGTAGTTCTTTTGCGAGTTCACTAGCGTTACGCGAACGGTGATTCTTTGGTTATTTTTCGTAATTCTATTTCGTTTTGAACAATTAAATAAATTAATATTTTGAGAAAGAAGTTTCACTTCAGTCGTGTGGTCATAAGCACACTCGGTTTTTTTATTAGAAAAAAGTTAAATTATAACAAATTAACTTTAAAATAACCCCACTACTCCTGTACCATTGCTTGCACCTATAATTACAATGTTTTTTTGTGCGCTGCCGTAAACAGCGTTTTTCCAAAATAAAAAGAAAGCTGTTTCCCAACAAAAAAAAAAAAGGATAATCTAACTTAGATTGACGTACTTCTATACATCAATCTAAGTTAGCCTAGATATCGGCTTTGTGATGTGTCTTTTTACACCCTGTATCTAACTGTATGAAAACGGTTCCGTATCCAGTCAGCGGTCACCTTCGATATTGAATTTAAATATTTTATATGTAAATTATCATTATTGTCTTATTTACAAATAAATCATAGATTTGGTTGTAATTTGGTGTTTCACTTATTTCTATTCTTATAAAAGCCCCAGTCATCACTTGGAAGTCGCGCGGTGGGCAGTCTTTGTCAAGGCAGCTGTTGCCGAATCCCAACATGATTGTGTTGACCACATAATTTTGAAGACCTGAGTCTAGCAGTCAATATATGATTAGATGATTAAGTAAAATGGGAAGAATCTCTGCCGATGGAAAGCGATCGAGACGACGAGGACGAGAAATGTACCACCAGTACCTAGTATGAAATATGTTTTTTAACTTGAACTCTGTCGAGCCGATTCAGCAAAAGTACAATGGTGGTGGAACAGAAATGACTATTGCCTACGAGAACATGCTGCAATGTCACGAAGCAGGGAAACTCTTTCGGAAATCAATGAGTTAACTATAATTTTTCTAAGTATGTAACTGCACGAAATACATATTTGAGAACATCTCATGCTTTGCCAAATATATTAGCCAGTCAGCAAGATCCGTGGGCTGTATCGTCAAACGTGGAGGCTATTTTGATGTACTTAGTTGTTAACCATGCTTGCATACACAATAGGTTGCAATACCCTAAACAAAGAAAGACGAATCTACTGGAACTCTATGCGACATTCTATTTACCGGAGGCGTAGGCAGAAGTATACAGCTGAACTAGCACAGGTCATCATGACCATTGGCATTATTATGCTTGAAGGTGGACACAATATTCAACGAAAAAGATATTGCAAAAAATCCCAGTAAAAGTTTGCAATGAAACAGATTTTTTTTATTCGCTTATTACTAGCTGGTGCAATCTACTGATGTGATGTCAAAACAACGATATTTCTGAGTTATATGTGAGTGTAGTAGTAAAGCAAAAACAAATCGATCCTACTTCAACACTATTGTCTTTCTTATTCTAACTCGTAAGTATTATTTTTTACTATTGTAGCCCAATTTTGTCGTATTATACACATAAACCTCTTTCTATTCCATTTCCTATTTTTTTTTACCTGTTCTATATGTAAGCTTTCCGGAATACATTATCTAAATGATGGTGAAAACTGCATCAAAGTCTATTGCACAGTTTAGACAACCTAAGCAGTCAGACTGACTCGAATAGCGACTTTATTTTATACTAAGTATAGATAAAATAGGGAGGTTTGGGAGGATAAGGGCCTTTGCCCAGCTGTGGTACACAATGGCTCACAGCTAGCTGGCAAAGGCGAAAACAAATATAGATCCTCCAATCAGTTTGGGCATCTATGTCAGTCAAATAATTTATTTCAAATGGACACATAAAAGGTATTTTTGAACGTCGAAATTATAGAACTATTAATCTACTAAAACACGTCGAAACTGTACAAGTATTTTCAAGTTAAATACAATTTTAATTACGACTTTCCTTTGACTTTTTGTAATTAGTTAACAAATTCAAACAATGCAGTTTCCTGAAATATACCTACATAAATATAAATGCAGTCTCGAAACGTCATAACTACGACCTAATTTAATAAAAACTCAATTTATTTATTTGAAAGTATTGCAGAAACACCATGCTCTACTAATAATGAGTAGGTCATTAGTATAAAAAAGGTATTTCCGTGAAAAACCATTTATCTGTCCCCCATGCCTATTGCGAGGAGACTCCCTCTTCAACTAAGTTGATAATATATGCTTGTGTTTGGAGTTAGTATGTGCAGTGATTAGGGTTCGAACGTAGGTAGTCGTGATTGCAATCAACGGTTGCGTGCGTGCTTACAATATAAAAAAAAAAACACTTTTTAAATTTATCCGACAGACGTCTGTCGGATAAATTTAAAAAGTGTTTTTTTTGTCCTTTCAAAATAATATTTTATACAAAAATCCCATGGAAAAGGGACGTAATGCTTTTCCCGACTTGGAAAAATTCCATAAAAAACCAAATTCGAACTATAAACATTTTAAAATAATAAATAGCCAAATCTGTTCAGCCGTTCTCAAGTGATGCGCTTACCAACGAACAGCATTTCATTTTTATTGATAAAGACTAGCACTTTGCCAGAGACGTCATTAGAAAGAAAGAAAGAAAATACGTTTATTTGCGGCAAACATGACGCATAAAAAGAACACAAAAAACAAAATAACAAGTTGGGGGAAAACATGCGTCACATCCACGCAAAACGGCCATCGCTCATCATAATGCTAAGACCCTATACGACACAGCCCCAGCGCTGGTTTTCAGCGACAGCCGGCGGCGTTGGCATTCGCCCTATATTCCATATTCCGCGAAAACTACGAAAAATATCATAAAAGGGAACTGTGCAATATTTCAGATTTCCGGCTCAGGTTCAGGGCTGTGCGTTGATATGTCAGTCAGTGAGTGAGTCAGGGCTTTTCTTTTTATATTTGTATTGATTGTATTGAATCCTACTTGTTCCATACCTCCATTCAGGCATTAGGCCACTGGCAGACATTACCGCTTACTTATACTTGTCAAATGCATCTTAGATAAACAACACTCTTGCAATAAAATTATTCGTTGTGGGGTTATTGCACTCATCATAGGAAAGCATGGCTGCTCTACAAGTGCCTCAGTTTTCACTGATTTCCTTCAATTTGTAGCAGTAACATCACACGTACGTTCGACGCATACGTACGTTCCACATAAGGGTATGAAAATAATTGTAGTTGATCAAAATACACAATAAATCACCCTAGTCGTGATTCTGACAGCGATGCTTGCATGTCCGAGCTGCCCGAGGTATTGATTATTGAATCTCAGTTCTGGTAACTGGGGGAGAATGCACTGCACAAACGTATATAGGAAACAAAACGTATATGGACGGAATATACATACAGTATATTCCGTCAATCCACACTGATTACGTCTACCTTTGCAACATCAAACGCATGAATTTCAACGCTATTCTCTTACTTTTATTACTGAATTTTCAATGTAAAATAATTTTCAGTTTTTGAATTTATTGGAAAACAATGTTACATTTGCTAATTAATAAAGGACTTTCACAGAAGCGTGTGTTCTGTTTTATTTCTGAGCTTTATTTAATTAAATATAGTTCGTTCGTAACTGTATTGGAAAATGAATATTGCGAAACAGAGGAAGGAGCCTTGATATGACCTATATATTTTACTGTAGTAAAGTACTCGGAAATAATTTTCGAGGAAATATTGAATAGCTAATTAAGGCTTGTTACCAACTATTCGTTTTCAATCAATGTGTGCCAGCGTAATAAGGGGTGTATTCTATTATTATTTAAAAAAAAACTCCACGTCTGGCGTTAATTATATAGATAATTAGATAGGTACGTCTGAAGCACCCTGGTTAGTGAGATACTTTGATTATTTTATATTAAAACACCAACCGTAGAGTTTCTTGCCTCTTGGCTCTTCTCCATAGGAAACGACAAATAGGAACCGTGCTAGCTTCTGACGTTTCAGAACTCACGACCTCTCAGTCGCTAGACCGTGTCATAACCGCTTGGCTATTGCCAGTGGCAGTGGGCTTTAATATAATTAATAAGTAGTAGTTACTGTATCACCAGTAAAATCTAGTTTACATGACACCTAGCTGCATACATTGAGTATTACTCCACAAGCATAGCATAGTAAAAATAGTGTCCAATCAATAAGATAGATTTTTGTCTCCCTATGAGGCACCGTGTAATGCCATTGTTAATTTTGTTAGCCTGTCAATGTTCCCCTACTGGACAATAGCCTTTGAAACAAAGCAAGATCAAGCGTTGGAACATAACGCTTGCTCAGTGCATTTTGGCGATCTCGAACCTTTAACCTCATGTCTGCCCGAATCACGTAGTTTCCATTGAGCTCACGTGGATTCGCGCTGGCATAAGATGCATTTAGTCCACATTTCTTCAAAATATTTTACTTCACCGTTATTATGGTGGACGACTAGCTCAGAAAAGTATTATTCATGATGAAATTGAAAAGTTACACAGGGGTGGGTACTTAGTCATGTCATAACCGACAGACTGCTCAGAGCTTCAGAAGCGAAGCCCAAAAGCTATACATATATTACACCGGGACACTATGTGGAGCCATGGTCGCGCTGCCAAAATGTATGGTTGGTTGCGCTACCAATCGGACTCCTGGTGATATACTCACCTTAAAGCTGTAAACATTTTGCTGATTGCGCGACCAGGGTGTTCTTATGTAATATAGCTCTAAGGCCCCCAGACCAACTCACACGGTTGGTGGTTTTCACAGCACCGTTAGCAATCAGCGGCTGTGTGATCAAATTCTGTGCTTGCGGGTTCGATTCCCGCGCAGAACAAATATTAACCCACAGAAATACTACTATCTAAGTTAAAATTAAAACGAGAAACCCATTCTTAAACACCTCTTTCCCCCCATCCGCAGGACACTCCCCCGCTGGATCTGGAGAACGTGTCCGAGACCCTACTCGAGAAAAACATCCAAGCCAGCCAGATGAAGTTCGGCTTCCTCGGCCTGGGCATCATGGGCAGCGGCGTGGTCAAGAACCTGCTCAACTCAGGGCACAAGGTCGTCATCTGGAACAGGACTGCAGCCAAGGTAAGTGGGATGCTTGGAGTCACTTGAATGTAGGAGGTTTTGCAGCAGTGAACTGATTTGAATAGACCATTTTCAGGGACCATTGAATTGTAAAGAAGTGTTGGATTCAAGTTTTGGTTTTGTGGTTAGGCTATCGTGATAGGGTGATACTCAATACTGAATTGTTGGCGTATGCAGTAATGCGTCAGGGCTTTTAGGATTATTTCTTCGTCATTTACCTTGGATTACTGAAAGTCTATTCATTTGTAGTCACATAGTTGTGAAATCTCTTCAACTGACTGTTCAACAATCAGAACAACTTACCATATTTGACCGCTGATACTCTGATCATATCTGACTTGTTCAGGTTTCAGGATACATTGAATAGGTTCGAATTTCTTTTAAAATTCAGCCATTTATTATAATTTGTCAGCATTGCCTTATGCTAAATAATATTCATAATATTACAAAATGAAAATAATGAACTACATTGATTACCTAAGTATATTTAAAATGGAACCGTTTAATTACCATGTAAAAATACCTATTATTAAAACGCATTTCATTTTATAAATAATCGTTAAAAGAAATATTCAAGCCATTATTAATTATATACTATAATGCCTTCGTCACACAAGAGCTTTTAATAATTACTATTTTTAGTTAAATTTTATTAGCTACATAATTAATTATGGCTAAAATAAATACTTAACTTAAAAAAGTAAATGACGCTCCCTACATATAGATGACAAAGTATATTTATTAGTTTATAGTTCAGATGTCTTTCAAAGCACTCAGTTTCAATATAATTAATAGGAGATAGTCATACATAATGATACCATTGACAATGTTATTTTTAAGTACCCTATTAGTCAAGCCAAGAATATAATCTAGAATTCTGCACTGACGGTGTCCTATGTACCTACACTAGCCCCTCGCAACCGTCACTGTCAGACTTAGGTTCTATATCCCATTGCTGTCCCCCTAGCAGCCCCAAGGTATTCCGGTCGGTTAATGTCAATAGGCTTTGTTGTTTCTGGGAAGGGGACTTGCCCCAGTGACATAGGATAGGGCTGCAGGTCAATGCGCCGGTAACCACTCTTCAATTACAGGTCGCTGGCCTATTTGCCAATCCTACCACAAATAATATAAAGCTACTGGATACTTAGGTAGGACATCATACTAAATGTAGGTAGTTATTAATAAAAAAAGCCATGATTTCCCCCTTTACAGGGAACCTAAAGTAACCCGTGAAATGTGGGTGTACTTCACACCTCTGCCTAATCCTCGAGGCATACAGGCGTGATGTATTATCTATCATTACAACGCGTGATCAACGCTCATTCCTTGCTTGTCTGAAGATACAAAAATGAAAGATTGTTCTATCTCTATACAAAGAGAATTTGGTAGTGCGAGGATAGAATGGGTCATCACTCGTTTGGTCTAACTCGTTGTCAAAAAATGTCTTTGTCTAAAAGTGGGTTTAAACAAGGAGTGAATATAGAACCAGAACAAGAGCATTTTTTTCTTGATATTCTTGTCATTTTAGGATAGATAGTTCAACCAAAGAATGCTGTGTTCACACAAAGACTTTCATAGAGAGAGATAGATTATGCATTTGCTCGTTAGATCCAAACTGACCTTCAGAATACAGTATCCTTAGTTATCACTTGCCGAGCCTTTTTCCAACTACATAATATGTTCTGCACCATAATTGCGTAACACACAATCAATCTCAATCTGAATCATTTTGAAGGATATTAACTAATCCATTGCTTCATGTTCGAAAAGAATTCTGCTCAACAACGTAAATAACGCAATGAATATTGTTGAACTTTCAAAATGAAGCCTATGGCTACTGTTAGTGTGTTACGCAATTACCCCACAGTTCAACACCCAGTCTAACCGGATGCAGCTGAATACCAGTATTTTACGTTAAATACAGTATCCTTAGTACTATGCAGTATATTTCACATTTAAGTAATCCGATAATATAGCAAATGTAGTGTAACTTGACGCCACTGAACAGCGGCTGCGATTTCTGCTGCCCTCGGTATCAGCTATCACGGAGTTTGCACTGAGCAAGCAGTCTTGTGTGTTCAAATTATTTTATAGTTTCCATTTTAGCTCGGAAACGACGTACAATATGGGTGCTGTATATCATTGTAGCATGTAGCGTTCGCTTGTTCCTGCCTACCCCCATGCATAGGTAGCTATGAGTTTGTGTGTGTATGTACAGAGAATAGTTTAAAAAAATTAGGTACAGACGGTTAAATTACATATAAGAATGTTATCGGATTTAAACAACAGATTATTTAAAAATCTTAAATGTATAGCAATATTACTATGAAGTATGATAATTTTGAAGTTAACGACTCTTTTTAAAAGTTATAAGGACACGGATTAATATTAAAATAGCAATGTGAAATAGGATTAATAAAAAAGTATACGTTAATAATAGATAAATATTTTGAGATAGGTCTACTTAAAACTATTTCTACAATAGTATTACAGATCAATACTAGAATAGATAATTGGACGTGATATTAAATATTCATTACAATCTACTCGGTATATTAATTCACGATGTAGGTATTTTGAACTAGCGTTATGATGCGTGACAGGGTAATTCTTAGCAAACAACCGCCATAATAGCTCTTATATCCCCTAGTTCTAGACATTGGAATATGACCTTTATTTACTTTAAATTTTTGTTTGAAAGGCTCTTCATATTTGTCAAGTTGAAATATAAAACGTCGCGTGATGTCACAAAACAAAGTTTCGATGTTATTGATTTATTCTTCATGTTTTTCTTTACTTTTTAGCTCTATAGTTTATTTATCTAGCTGTTTGTCAGTTTCCATAATCATTAATAATAATATGTATGTTTGTGTGCTCGTCATTATTATTATATTTTGGTGAAAACATTGGAGTATTGTGTTTTGTTATGCAAGATACGTCGTGTCAAATAAACCTTGATATGAGAACAAAGTGTTTTATTTGTGCGGCTTCAGTTTATTCGCAGTCTCGTTATGTCCGCCATTTTGAAGTTACTGCATTAATGCGGTCATTGACATTTTAATTTTGTGTGCTTCTACTTTATGTAGGTACACGAATTTGTAGGTGTCTTACACGTCATGACTGAAATTTTGTCCTATCAAAATTGTATTATAAAGGATTTTTTAAGAACATTCATGTATTTTTCTGAATGTATACAAAATGGCGCTTATCATAGTCTTGTACCTAGATAAACACATTTTATTCGTCAATTCAAAAAGAATTGCTCTAAAATATATCCTCATCAATCTAAATCTTTAGGCACACTCCACACATTAAAATGTTGCAACCAAATAAAGTAAATATCGAAAAGAAACCAAAAGTACTTTGTAATTGTTGAGTAAGGAAGTCGTTAAAACTGCATTAGTGTTATTTGAATGAGTCGATTTTATAAATTAATGGAAAAGTTATTAGTCTGTAGAACATTACCTGCTCAATGTTAGTTTTTTTATATTGTGACTATCTGATGCTGATGGATGCAAAAGATAATACTAAACATGCCATCAGAAGTATAATTATAATAATTTGTTTTGTAGTGTGTTTTGGGATTGTTCAGTAAGTTTACTGCAATTTAAATGCCACACAAATAAGACTAAAAGTGTACATTGAAAAATAATTTATTCTCCATGATTAGCGGTTTTACTTTTGTTATATATTTAGAAAAATTTCAACAATATTTGTATATTTTATATTAAGAAACGTTATATAATAATCATTGCTGGATTGTATTTTTGGCATATCACTGCAAGACTCTATACATTCTGTAGGACAGTCACAAAATATATAAATATCATAAGGAATACTTTATAATTACAGACAGTTTAATTTGTTGACACGCGTTTATAGTAACGTGGACGATGTGATGTGTGACGATGGTATGTGCAGTGAGTTGAGATCAGAGGGTCACAGGCTCCCTCCCGAGTAGATACACCATGTACAATGACCGCGCAACAATTACAACAATACAGTAACAACTCTCATAAACCTCACTTTCAGTTGAACAATATAAAATGCATAACTCTAAGAGTTTGTAACCCTAACCGTACATCAAAATGGAAAACATATTGAAACAAACAGAAGTTATTTACAAGTTCTAATACCCACAGAATGCTTAATTATACAGGTTCATTCGATTCACTACTACGAACGATTACGAACAGATCGTTTCAGTATACTCCTTATCGCCTACCACTAGAGACAGTACGAAATTAAATTGTCGCTAAATTCAAATCTAGTCTATCACAGCTTACTTACAAGTACAAGCGGCATCGGCGGCGACGTCACCCAAGTCCGAACGGTCCCTCCGCACTATGCTAACCTTACATTATTATTGACATCCGGCAAGATATGTTCCGATTCACGAACACAGTCATACGTAGGAAGGGGATTCGCCGCTAAAATCACAGAGTTGCACGTCAGGCGCGCGGGAGACGGCGTAGATCTTGAAGACGCGCGTCAACAGCCGATACTACAAGGGCTCGCGCACGCACAGCGCCGCGCACTCGCCGCACGCCGCCTGGCCGGGCGCGTGGCGCAGCGCGCAGGCGGGGCGCGCCAGCTCCACGGCCAGCAGCACGCGCGCCGCCACGTGCGCGTCGGCCGCGCGCGCGCTCAGCTCGGGCGACGACGCGCTGGCCGGCAGCGTGACGCGCCGCCGCCCGCGCTCGTACTTCACCACGTCGCGGCCCAGCAGTGGCTCGCTGGACGGCTTGGGCTCCTCGCGCGTGCGCCGGCGGCCCGGCCGCGCCTTGGACGTGGTGGGCGGCGGCGAGCCCTCGTCGGTCGGAAGCGGCTCCATCGGCAGCGGCTTGATCATCGCCAGCAACCGCGGCGGGCCCTTCTCGATCATGTTGATGTGGATGTGCTCCGGGACCGGCGAGTTTCTTTGCGAGTTCACCGATCGCTCCGTCGGCGTGTAGTACACCGATATCTTGCTCTCCTCGTCGAATATCGGGTTGGGCAGGTTCGAGAGCTTCTCGATCTTCGACTTGAGATACATGTCGATGACCTCCACGTCGGGGTCGAAGGCCATGGAGTCGCTCCGGCCGCAGGAGCCGCTGCGACAGTTCTCGAAGTACAGGCTGGGTAGGTTCTCCAGCACCTTGTTGAGCGTCTGCTGCTGGTATTTGTAGGACTCGCGCAGCCGCAGCACCTGGTGCGCGCTAAACTTGCGGATCTTGTTCCTCTGGAACACATAGTTCTCACGCACCCAATTCAACTGGCACGTGGAGTACTCGCGCACCCGCTTCACCTGTGCGATCAATTATATTCAAATTAGTTGATTCCATAATTGTTAACAACTATACTGAACAAAGATGCAGTTAAGAGAAAATGAAACTCTTTAAATGTATGTTAATACCTGGTCGTAATACTGGTCTTTCATGGCACTCAAGTGGTTGCTGCCGATGTCTCTAATATTTCGTAAATGGCTTGCTTGTGAGGAGTAACTGCTCTGTATCCAGTCCATCTGTTGCGTACAGTTCTCTTTGATGCGATGAACCTGTAACAACATTAACGGCTTAGAATAGCTACCTACACGTGACGAGAGGCAACTAATTAGTGTGATAAACTCACTTGAACTGCGTAATTTTCTCGTAGTTTCTCTAATTGTTGTCTCTTGTATTGTTCAATGTTGTCCAGCATGCTGAATATTTGTCGCGAGCGCGGCGCGTCGCGGCTCACGCATGTGCAGCAACTGCAACACGTCTCCATCAGATGGAATCTGGAAACAGAAATACATTGCAACGTTAGACTGACATAGACACACACAAACTAAACATCTTAGTAATAGAATTTAACCCACCTGAAAAATATGTAGCGCAAGAACTGCACAAGCAGCGTAAGTCCTAAGAATCCAGCGGCACATAGCGCACCACACAATAAACTGTACATTTTAATCTCGAACATAGTCATCGGATCTATGTTGAGCACGACCTCCGCCGTATGGTTGGCCAAGGGGTTCGTTGCAAAGCATAAGTAAGTTCCACAGTCTTCTCTATGTATATCTCCTATGAACAGTGATCCGTCGTCGAGCACTCTCACCCTCGACTTGGAATTATCTATGGCGTGGTAGTACTGGTCGTGGGCGACGCCATGCTTGTGGAATATGTCCTGGACCAGCGGCTCGGGGTTCCAGTGGAACACCATCCTCGTAGGCGTGATCCAAGTGATGGACGGCATGGGGTTTCCCGCGAATTTGCACTCTAGTAGAGCATCCTTTTGCAATCTGTACAGTGTTAGAGGACTACTAGATACCAACGTCGGAGGTTTACAATTGGTGTGGTTCAATATTCTTATCATATCGTTGGGGTAGGTGAGCGGGCAACTCAAGTCCGACTTGATGATTTCTTTCCTCTTGTCGGCCCAGCCCGCGAACCACGCCATCCGACAGTCGCACGCCCACGGGTTGTTTGCCAGCTTCAGTTCTTGCAAGTTGGTCAACATTGTCAGAGACTGAGGCAGGGACAGTAGCGCGTTAGAACTCAGGTCCAGGTGCGTGATGGTTGGCGTGTCTTGGAATACATACATTTCTATTTCTCTTAAAAATTCGTTATTTCTTATGTATAATTGCTGTAGAGTACTTAAGCCTTTGAAATTAGTGTTTTGTATAACTGCTAGTTCAGTGTGATCGAGGTAGATCGTTTGAAGATGTTCGTTATGCTGGAAGAGCGTCGGCGGCAATGTTCGCAGTCTGTTGCCGCCCATGCTTAACCACCTTAAGTTTTTAAGATTCTTATAAACATCTTGTGATATGTTCTGGAACTGGTTGAAGCTTAGATTCAGCTTTCTCAGCTGTTCGAAGTTGTCGAATATAGACTTGGGTATATACTCTAGTTTGTTGCTAGAGATGTCCAGTGTCTCCAATTCCTTTAGGTTGACTAGAGCATTAGACGTAATTTTGACTAGGCTATTATTATTTAGGAACAGTGCTTTCAGTTGTCTATTAGGATTAAAATAGTAATCTAAGAAAGTAGCTATTTTATTATGCGATATATCCAAATATTGGAGTTTGATTATCGGCCCGAAGACCTGGAATGGTATAACATGGAGCCGGTTGTGGGACACATCTAGGACTTCTAGATTTTCTAAATCGGCGAACGTGAACCGGGGAATATCGTCGATGAAGTTCCGCGACAAGTTGAGAGATTTGAGTCGGCCGAGTCCGCCGAACAGCCCGTGTTCGGTTCTTCTGATTTCGTTTCTGCTTAAGTCGATGTACTCCAACTCGATGAGTCCGTCAAAGACGTGTATTTCTAGGGTATTTACTTTGGAGTCAGTCCAGGATAGGTCCTGGAGGTTGCTGCCGTAGGATGCGGAGAAGTAGTTTCGTGTGAGGCGGTCCTGCGGGGCCGCGGCGGCCCGACACGCCAGCCGGGTGCTGTTGCACGAGCAGGCCGGGGGGCAGTCCTGCGCCCTCACCGCTGCGCAAATTATTGCCAGCGCTAAAACTTTGTGCAGCCGCTGCATTATATTACAACCCTCATAGTCTTATTTACTGAAACAATAGAAAATTGTTTGCTCAAGTTCCTGCTGTGTTATCTATTGTACCCGCTGTGTTTATTATGTCCTAACTATTCACTCTTTATCAAAGCGTAGGTAGTTGAATGAACAACTTAGACTAATGAATATTTGACGTGTTTATAAATTCTGTTAGGTCATTTACATTTTGGATTAATTTTTGGCACAATATGAAAACTAATAGAATGTGTGTATCGAACACAATTGTTATACACGATTGTTCGTGATTGTAAATATAACGAATGAGTTCATGCTTTGTTTTCAATAAAATAGGTATTTAACGGTGCTATCACATCTAAAGCAGACTCCGGTTTCGATACTGTTACATTGCATGTTAGAGTAATAAATAGTTGCCCGCCTAGACCTAGATTTCAAGGTTTTAAACTGTAATCAACTTACTGTAAAGGCAACTAGAATACTTCCCTAAATCATTTATAATTACTGTCCCAGTATAAAATTCACTCTGTGTTTATAACAGCTTATTTTTGTCTGTGGCATAATTACTTTATATGTTTTGTAATTTGTGAGTTTAATTAATAATATTGTCGAGTGGAAGCGATCCAGTCGACCAATCGTGGAAGGTTTTCATTACAAAAACACGAGCCGAGAATGAGCGGCTCATTAGTTTGTCTTTATTGCCACACTCGTATTATGTATCGCAATTGAAGATAATCTTATTGCACCGCGTGAACTGTGTTCGTCTTTTACACTAGGTTCCACTACGTACGTGCTCCACACAATCGTCAGCCGACGTCTGCGTACGTACCTACACCAACTCAATTGTACGGTACAACGGGACACTTGTAACTAAAACTCACTCACAATTATAACCATTGACACGTTTAACGTATTATAAACACATAATTCACCTAACACTCGTCCACATTTTACTCCAACTTGCATAATCCACGTTATTTTATGTTGACAACAGATGCGATGAAGCCAGCCATGCTCGAACGAATGGCTCGTATCTTCACCTGTTTAACTTTAACTCCATTGCACATTCACAAATCACACATTTCGAAACTTTTGTAAACAATTTTATATAGGAATTTCACAATTAAAACGAATAAGCTCTGCGCTTAGTGATAAAAGAAATACACTGTCACTACGACGGGGGCCGAGCACTGAAAAGAAGTAAATGGCGGCGCTGCGAGTTGCGCGGTGCGCGGTCCTTGTCGCGCGCGATCGGCCCGCGCATGCACTTCTCGCTCCCACCTTGGCCCAGTCAGCTGTGGGGTGCGGAGTTTGCCGAGCGATTCCGAACGTAGGCGAAAGTGCTTTCGGAAGCGCGCCGTGTGTCCGAACACCGACGCATTCTTGCAAGTATTTCTTGGCTCCGAGGGGACAAGTCTATTTAACAGGGATCCGTCTGGCAGTTGTGAAAAACGTTCGCTTATTCATTTTACACCTGCAATGTACCTAATAATAAAAAATAGATCGTGTAGCAATGTACGTAATAATAAAAAATAGATCGTGTAGTGACGTTTTGTTAAAGGATATGGGGAGCCCAATATTTCCTCAAATGTAACAATATTAAAAGGTCGCGTGCGTAGTGTCTACGTATTCTATTATTTTATTACGTAGCTTAGCATCTGGGTTAAAAAGTAATTATGAAATCCTCAAGTTCAACGGTCAAATAATGTACGGCCGTGCTCGACCTACCAGCGGCATCGTAGCAATAACGTTCATACGGAGGTTTTTATTTAGTTTTTTGTGAGTCATTCATCGTCGTAGCTTGTAACAGTTGTAACCCAGACATGAGACCGAAAATTAGGCAATGCCGTTTGTCAAAATAAAAATACGCTACTATAATCGTTAACTAACAAGCAATAAAGCGTATTATGCCATGAAGTTTTTGTTACTTTTTGTTCCTTAGCAGATGTTTGACATCCAAATACGTCAGCACGGTCATTGCTTTTACAATGGCGCCTGTGGTCGCCATAGAATTAATTATGAAATAGGTTTAATACCTGTAAGTTGTAACTATGTTCATTGAAAAAAAAAACACGATTATATAAATGACAAAAATGGACGCAGAAACCATACAATGATTTGCTGATTAAGCAAAGACTTATTACGACAGCAGAAATGACATTTAGAGCTAGCTAAACCAAGCTTGGGAAAAGGAGACTGTTCAAAATGTACCCAGATATCAGACTAGCTAACCCGACAGACAAAATTTCGATGCGGGCTTGAGTTCATATAAAAATCCCATAGAAAAAAGAATCTTTAGAATTTCCCGAATTTGATAAAACAAAATGGACGAGGAGAAGTACCATTAAATGTGAACTTTAACTACTTGTCTTGTAAAATAGTATTGACTAAAATAGATAACTTGTCAGTTCCACAAAAAATATAGTTGAACTCCTACGAACATCTACGGACACAAACAACATAATTATGCCACCCATTACAGCGAAGGTGATGGTGTATTGTATAATAACTTAGGTAATTTTTCTATGGAATTTGAATCGTCTCCTTTCCTGATTATGTCTCGAAACATATGATTACAGTATATAACGCTTGTAGGAACTTTCCAAAAGGGTGGGCAACGGGGAATAGAACATCACATTTCACCCGTTATATTTATACTAGCTTTAGCTTCTGCCCGCGACTTCGCGTGCGTAAAATTTCATTTCCCCCGACGCACCCCGTCACACCGGATCGCCTGCCCGCACTATTACTTCGTTTTCGCGTTCTTTTTTTCCTTTCGTCAGCTCCTAAGAGTCCTAACCTGCGGGGCAATTGCGTAACACATTATTAATCGGAATCGGTTTAATTTTGACAGTTCAACAACATTCATTGCGTTATTTACGTGTTGAGCGGACAAATTTTTCGAACATATGAAGCAATGGATTAGAAATTTGATTCAAAATTATTCAGATCCCGATTGATTGTGTGTTACGCAATTAGGGTGCTGATGTTAAATAACCTATAGCCTTCCTCGAAAATTGGGCTATCAAATACAAAAAGATTTTTTCAAATCCGACTTGTAGTTCCTGAGATTAACGCGTTCAAACAAACAACCTGTTCAGCTTTATTATTGGTGTATAGATGTTCCATGTAACAGGAGGCGAGCCTTATGCTTGTCCAGTTGATGCTAATTCTTTCTTTCTTTCTTTTTCGTTTTTTTTTTAAACGTTGCCCCACACTAGGAATTACTCCTGTATCGTGGGTGCGTTTACAAACATTTAAACTCACAGACACAAACAGCCAGACCGACAGAGAGTTGATGCTAATTTACTATAGCAAGAAACATTCGAAATATGCAGTGGGGAAGTCTTCTCAACTGGATGCGTTGATAAAATATAATCTAGTTAAAATAGATAACGTAGTTGATAAAATAATAAACCAGTTAGATTGTGATATTATCGTTCGTCATAAGTATCGTTTATCATTTGAACGGACTGACTAAATCATGGCCATGTAGAATTTTATTGTTTAATTCGACGGGGTCTGTTAATTTTTAACTTCCTTTCCTAAACAAATGTTTGATTGATTTGTATTTTCGTCCGTGATTCAATACGGAATACGCTACAGCATTCTGATGCTCTTTGAAATCAAAACTATTTTTGACTGCCATGTAGTTCTCATGGTCACGACTTGTACGAGGGGACATTACAAATGTGAGATGTTATCAAATAGACTACTAAATAATACAGAAAACCGGTGAGAACCACGATGCGACAATAATGAAGAGGGCTCGCCGACTGAATGATATGAAACAAGAAGAAAATTGACAGTCGCGTGGGAAGAGGAGACTCAAAACAGCAGCTATATTATTTTCAGGTATCAGGAGGCTCAGGACCCGAGTGTCCTGATCGACCTTGTTTGTTATAAAAGATTTAATAAAATATTCTTTTGCGTGTGTTTGTTAGTAAGCAGATAGAAACACAACTCATCGTGTCGTTATTGTATTTAAAATTCATCGAATTAACTCCCGTGATATGAAAACCATTAGTCCCAATTGACGCTTTAACGGATATCGCATCAATAAAATGATTGTGGACTGAAAACAATGACAGTTTATAACTACTGACGAGCGATGAATGAACTTATGTCACTGTGATATGAAAACATTCACAGCCATGCCTACCGTAGTTCCTTAGGGCACCGACTTTAGTGATTTATAACTTTTCCAAAGGCCCATTTTTAAATGGCGAGGTTTTTCCAGTCTTGCCCTCACAGGCAGTATTTCCACGGAGGATAATGAAGACCCTAGTGATATTTGTGATATGTATACCTAATAGTCCCCCAAACCATATTTCGGCCATAGAGGCCAATCTCAACGGAAATTGGCCTCCATAGGAACGGAGCGGAACGGATAGCCTTCGGCGCGGGAGATATAAAGACACAAGACAGTGTAAGCGCAGACACAGGTGCACTCTTTCTTCCACCACTGTCATAGCCAGCGAGATATGCCTACTAAGTAACAGTAAGACGCTTTGGTAGAAGGAGTGTTGGCAACAGTCAGATAGATAGGTGGATGACATTCAGAAGGTTGCGTTTGTTGCGTTGGTGAAAACTGCTTGAGACTCGCACAGACTAGGAAAGCATGGCACACAGAAGAGGCCTTATACTCAGCAGTGAATGGAACAAGACTGTCAATAATGATGATGCTGGTGAAGATGCTTTGAGTAAAAAATATACCCTAGATACTTCACCGTGGATACCAATCGATTCGACGCTCTTTTATTTTACGAGGAAATATCCATGACACTCGTTCACTGGCGATAATACCCTCTTGCTACGTGATAAAGTTAATGCTCGACATAAAGGTTGGCGCCGTTAAACGAACACTGCTATAACTCGGAACTGATAAGCTGTGTGCAGGAGATGAGTCGTCGCGTTAGATAACATGGCGGACTAGGTGGTGTCGTTATCTTTGTTTCGTAATATGAACTAATTTACAAAGATACTTGAGACTTGTTTTAACCTTAGCAGAGGAAATATAATATTGATGGCTAAATTAGAAAGCGGACGTCTTTTTCGGTCACATCTGTAAGCTGACCTCAAAATAGTAGACAGTACATTATTGATTTTATGTAGACAAGTCCCAATTCAAGTAAAGTGTTTTTGATCTTTTCCTCTAGTAATCAGTTATAGCCCAAAGAATATTCTGCTGCTATATTATAAGACTGGCGAAGATGTAGTTCACGTCTACCAACCCCCTCGGGAAACACAGACGTGTTCGTATCTTTCATAAGTCCCGAAAATGCTGATAAATTCTCCACTTAGATGGCTAAGCTTACGTCACAACTCGCGCCTGTAATCCTATAATATCCACCCACTGTTCCCTGAGCGTTCCAAGGCTGTGCTGACATTTGTCCGATGTCGGACCAACAGTCCTACACTAATAGGGTTTGCAAGTTTTCAACCAACCTTGAATTTAATCGGTTCAGCGAACGACCCTTGGTAATTAAAACCGTATAATCCATACGTTCTAATTGGCATTTCCATTCATGGCCTCATTGTGTGTTTACCATAATAACATTAATTGCAAAACTTCTAGCATTGCGTAACGAGGCGTGACCGATACAAACGGTTACATGTTCAAGTCATTTCAACTCCTAATTCAGTGGCATGCGTTCGTCAAATATTTACGAGGTAATTCTAGCCTGTGTATGTTATTATTTCAGCACGTGGCTTATTAGCGTACCAACCTACCAGACCAGGAGTTTAGGGGAAAACAATATAAGTGGATAACTGGACCAATTTCTGTGATTTTGCCGTAAATTTACGTAACTACGAACGAGAGTCGCGATAAATGTCAATTGTTGAAGCACAATTCGCAGAAAAGTTAGCTTTAAATCACGGAACTTGATTAACGACTGAAGTATTTACGTTGTTTGTGATTGCTGTAACAGAACAGTTACGGAGTGACAAAGACCCCATAAAGTGGCGAGGCGGTTAGAAAGACTAGCTATAAGTACAATTCTTTACTGAATTCCCTTATTTAATTGTGGTATTTGTAGGCTGACACAATGAGAAGACATAATAACATTGTATAACTCGGTATTATTATGGTTTTATCCTGGCCTATTGCCAAGTTTGATTTGCCTATACCCCGCAAATACGCACGAAACATGGGATTATGAGACGCGACTCTGACATTATATGAATATCTAAATTAATACTATAAAAAGAAAAGATTTGATTTTTTGTATGTTTGTTATACTGTCACACTGAAACGGCTTAAAGGATATGGATGAAACATGGCACATGGGTAGATCATACCCTGGGTAAGGACATAGGATAGTTTGTATCGTTATTTCTTTACCTACTACGCTTTGGGATGAGTAGCTAGTTTCATCTTTCTGACTGACCGACCCCTTGGCAATTCCAAAGTGCCTGTAATTGGATTATTTGAAATAAATGCTTTGAGTTTGAGTTTGCTTTGAGTTATCCCAGTATTACCACAGGATCGAGGCTTATGCGGGCGAAACCGCGGGGCGCAGCTATTTGTCAAGAGGGTGGTCAACAATGCCAGTGGTTCTATCTTTTATCCTAAAACAAACATTCATGATTTGATTCACTTAGCTCACCAGATTTTTACAAACTAAAGCCTAAAATGGTTACATAGTCTAGACTTAAACCTGCAGAAACACTTTACAAAATTAGTTATAGACCCGCCTCAAATCAGAGCTATGCTCCGTGAAGGACGTCGGGTAATCGCGAATCAAACACATTTATTTGTTTAAGCTGACGACTTAGCATGCTTACTTCATTATCTCTGTGTGCTGACAGATTTACTTATAAAGTAATATGCGTCAACACCGTTATCCTTATCATTTAGCGTCGAGGGACCTATCAGTACCAAACACGTGTTTGGAATCTTTCGGTCATTTGGTAACAGCCTAATGGATATGAACGTTACAAAAAAATTAAGGAGCTGTATTTTATTAGTCCCCCGACGCGTCAAAATTTAATAAAAAATATCATACGTATGTATGTATGTGGTGTGGGGTCATTTTCTTTTTATAGGGTTTCACGTTTATACCTTTTTTTTCTATTTGTGGCTATTTTTTCATAGTTTTTTTTAACATGTTTTAGGCTTTTTACGTTCATACTATTTATATTGTTTTGTGTCGGGGGTTTTTTAAACTTTTAATTATTTTTTTTTATTTTTTTCCCAAAAATTTTTGAGCGCTCGTAAACGCGCGGGGTTTCACCCCACTTTCCTCTTCAATCTGGGGCATTAATCAGACAAAAATAATTTACTAATTTTTAGTTTTCATTCCGTTAGTTAATATTCCTCATTCCCTTTCAATATAGTGTACATTATTCTACTAGTGAAGCCCTTTCATTTGATACCCATATTGAGGGAGTTGGGAAAAAAAAATGCAATTCGCCTTTTTGTGGTGGCGGCCATCTTGGAATTGAAATATATCTTATTGTATAGTATTCTACTAGTTACGCCCTTTCATTTTATACCTACCAATATTGAGGGAGTTGTGTAAAAATATGTAATCCGCTATTTTGTGGCGGCGGCCATCTTGGATCGATTTTCATCAACCATAGCTAAGAACACTCCCGACTAAGTAACATTTCGAACAAAAAAAAAAAAAACAAAATCGGTTCTTTCGTTCGGGAGCTACGATGCCACAGACAGACACACACACCCTCAGACACACACACACCCTCACCCTCAGATACACACACACCCTCACCCTCAGATACACACACAGACACGTCAAACTTATAACACCCTGTCGTTTCTGCGTCGGGGGTTAAAAAGACATGGGTCCTACCTAAAAGGAGATTTTGCCCGTAGTGTTTGTTATGTAAGCGGCGCGGCCAAACTTGTACGTTTGTGACGCTAGACATGTTCTTAAACTTACTAAAGAAACCGGTAACGTTCAATTGATAAGAATATGTCTCTATTACGCTCGTGCGGTCGTATGCCAGTAGATTAGTACCAATTTACCAAATAGATAGCCGCATTGGTGGCGACTGTCGCTAGCACTGCTTCCGTCCGACCTTGACGTCCTTTGATTCCGTCCGAGGTCAGATTTTCCAGAAAAATCCTCATTACAACTGATTCATACACCGAAATAGTCCTGTTACGATATTCCTTCTAGTAGACTTGCCTTTGACGTAGGTGTTTGGGTATCAAATACTTGTTAATGGCCTGTTTTAGGTGTTCATAAACTTTGAAACATTACTAATTATTGCATAGTTTCGACCGCTCCTAAACACACAATATTGGCAGCTCTCACACTATCGCTTACGAAGTTTAATGAGCAGTCTTCCTTATTGCCCAGACATGCAAATTATATTACAATTCCACCGTCGCATTGGATGATCAAAGTCCGTAGAGTAATGGTCTTAGCATTTGATGCACAACAATAATTTTAAAATGTAGAACGTGCGTCGTAGTCGCGTGTGTGGAACCGTTGCCAAGCGAATCACGTGAACACCTCACCTAAAAGTTTCGCCAATCATTATAAGTAAGCGCCTCTTAATTTGTGAGTCATAAATAAATGTCGCGCCTGTATTCAGTATTTACGTTATTGGATGGCTTCGGACGAGAATAGCGGTTATCGTGTTAGTTCCTGCAGAGTTCGGGATTGATAGGAGTGCTAAATTATCAACGCGTGCTGCCGTTTTGTCTAATCACATTAATGGGTTGTTTTGGAACGAATTGGAGCTAGAAATTGACGAATTTGGTCCCCCCGTCCCTCACTAGATTATTGTTAAGGCAGTGCATGTACTGTCGTTTTAATTTTTGACAACTAAAGGCTCAGCTTTCAGCAGGAAGCCTTTTGCCTGCAATAGATTTGAGTCTTAAGTTAAGCATAATTCAACACTACATGTACGAGTATTCTCGTCAACAACACTCGCCATGGTCCATCCATTGAAGTCACTTACGAAGTAGTTACCAGTATTCATTTGATTGTGTTACATTATACTTGTCATTACACGCTGCCTCATAAAGAGCTCCCATTTACAATGAACATCCGCGCAGATGCCGTTGAGCATTAAATAAAGTATTATGTTCTATAATTATATCGAGCGGACAGGAATACCTGATAGACATTCTAAAGAATTTGTCGTAAATGTAGTACTAAAAAGTAAGACGTAGCTTGAACACCCACCATGTCCTGGCAAATATGGCATGTTGATAAAGGAGTCGAAGATATTAATGTCCGGAAGATGCAGCTGCAGCCTCTTTTGCATCAACAAGATCAGAAAAAGTCAAGCTTGTTGCTAATTTACCTGACGACCTTCCTTTTTGGCAATAGAAAGCCCATGGTTTAACAGTGAACGAGTATGGGTTCATATGAAGGAGCAAAAAAACTTATGTGACAAAGTCACGACATGGTGCCATTTCGTTAACGTTTGAAAGTCACAAAGTTACTTCAGGAATGGATACACAAATCATATCTAATCATTATTTTATTTTATCTTTGTAGGTAATATACGAACATGAGATCTTTTAAGGATAAGATTTCAAAGTATTATTACTTTTACTACCCGGCAGACAGGAAGCATACAACTACTCGGATTCATTCATTTAACTCTAAATATTCCTCCAGCGGTCACGTTTGCGAACCTCTTGAATATTTAATGTCCAAATATTTACGCTTATTATTATTATCGTGTAAAATCCATTGCGTAGAGACACGCACTACTTGAAGACACTAAAATCTATTCTAGGAACGGTATAGTAAATCTATTGAACAGTAAATAACTCTGGACAACCTCCTGCTGTGCTGAGTGAATGGACTCGGTTAGACAAAACAAACTTAATGCAAGAGTGAAGTTTGATATTCAGATTACGGCAGATATACCCGTGAATAGATTTAGGGAGTACTGAATTGACGACGACGTCTGGCACATGTTTACATAGGCTTGCTTCTATATCAATGAGACCTAATGTAGTGAAACGAATAATGCCAAAATCCGGGATTAAATATTACATATTTCGAAGACGGATAAATGTACTAGGCATTCATAGAATGGCATGGCATGAAGTCTTTATGAGATTACTCTCTCGATGGGCGGGTACTAGTTTGCTTATGTAATGTAATATAAGAGTACCTACGTAGTGTCAGTGACTGCTTACTAATGTTGTAAGTCTTAATAGAGAACATAACTAAATTAGGAAATCCAATTAGAATTAGGATACAGACGTCAGTGTTTTGGCAACCTCTACATTTTATCGCGCGTACTTAAAGAATATATTATACAAAATTTTAATCGTCATTCAGTCACAGCGATAATAATGAATATTTTAGCGATAATGTTATCAACCAATTAGAAACAAAAAGTTTTTCTTCGTTTTTCCTCAAGTGTGGGAAATACTCGACAAAATGAGAAACAGACGCTGTTTTAATTTCTGATTTCGTGTCGAACTTAGCAAAACTAATCTCGACTCAAATGTTGCGTAAGTTTCTGCGAATACATTACAATTATTTTCGAAAGTAAACGTTTTCAATATACATACTTATACTGTTAAACAAACGGCATGGCAATTTGGGTGGTATTTCAATATAATAGAGACAAAAATGGCGTGCACGAGGCACATCAACTTAGCATCAAGCTTATCTATTTGTGAATTACTAGCGGAGGCTCTTCCTATTTATCAAAGCAATGGCTCCATCAGTATAATTTAAGGGCCGATGTCTGTCCGAAAAAAACCGTCAGCGTTACCGGTCGCTGAATTCACGTGGTTTTCTCTCTCACTCGAAAACATCAAGTATGAAAGGGACAGTTGGATATAAGCTGGGCTATATATATAATGCACACGTGAGTTTTCATTCCGTGATGCATTGCAGGAGACTTCCTACTTAGGTTCGGATGCAATTTGTAATGCGGCTAGGTTATAATCTCGAGTTCCTGTGAAGATTTATGTTAGTTCATGCCGTTCACGGTCATAAATTCGCTGTCTCCCTAAACGCTGCAGCAGAATCTCGGTCACGTGCCGAAATAGTATTACGGCCCTGACTTTGTATTAACGATCCCTCTGCTTCAAAGTAAACAAGGCTACAGTCCGGCCGTCGAGAGATGCGTTCTTGACACCTGTCGTACAAACGAATACGTGTTTTGCTAATTTGAACTTTATTAGCTATTAGAATTGTCGCACTGACAGGTGTCAGGAACGCATGCTGTCGTCGGCCGCTGTACAGGCCACTTCTTGAATAAGAAACAGTCGATATTTCCTTACTAATATAAATGGAAAAGATGCCAACACGATCATTATCGAGTTCAAAGATCTCATATTATCACATAATAATGCACAAAGACTTATTTAGATCCGCTTTCTGCTTGCACGTGCATTTTTCCTCATCTAGAACTTACTATATTACAGCTTGCTTTGAACTGTAACCCCAGACCCGTGTCTTTATCATAGTTGTCTCTTTTACTCGTATGACTGTAGAAGGAGTTAGAGGAACTATGTAGTTAGACGGGCCACGTGAGTCTGAAACGAACTTGGCCTTGTCACCTGAAGGGCTTCTGGTCTGATGGCATCTAGAATTGTTTTGAACATTTTATCGTATTACATATTAAATTAGTTTACTCTTGATCTATCTTGGGGCTAAGTAATAGTGGTCGCACGGGTTGATTGATCAGGTTTTAAGCTGCGGTTGCCGCGGTTGGTCAGTGGATGGGCGACCATGTTTACATGGCCAACACCCCTCCGTGCCTCGGAAAGCACGTTAACCCGGCTGTCATTCGTAGATCTGTGACAGTCGTTACGGGTCTTCAGAAGCCTGAGTCTCACAACCAGTCTTACCAAGGGTTAAGTATCGTATTACCCAGTAACTAGGTTGTGAAGGGTCAGATAGGCAGCCCCTCCATGTAAAATACTGGTATTCAGCATCGGGTTAGACTGATAACCGACCCCAACATTTATGTAGTTGGGAAAAGGCTAGGCAGATGATGACGATGGCTCTTGATCTATCTCTGGCATCAACATTAGACAAAAATTTGGCAGACGCAAATATCTTTTGAACCATTTCTTCAGTTGCAAACTTTCAACTCATCTTGCTTGACTGTTCAGCTTCATAAATTAGTTACTTACTAACATCATTTTTATGCTATTCTAGGAGCAAATGCGTAGTTTTTTTCTACACATTTCCTTGTTAAACGGGGTCTAGTTTGTATACTGTTATAATAATAGAGGTATAGATTTTTTCGTAACATTCGTAACCCACATAGTCACGGTCATGTTGACCCTGTAGCTATACGAGCAGGAGCATGTATTTTAATTCTTTACTTGTTCATTGATTGAACAAATAGGTAGGCTTGCCTCATGTGTATAGAAAAATAGCGGATAAAGGCTATTTTTGTTTCTCTAGAAATCGTGGGACAAAAATACTCAAACAGTATGATAATTTTTATCCTTATTTATACAACAGTTGCGTAAATGACGTGCGTAAGTAGATAGTGTAGTTAGGTATACTTATTATAATTTATGAAAACATGGGAAACTACGTACCACAGAATAAATACTGAAGCTATGTTTACTAAAAGATTAAATCAGAAATCAATTCATGATCAATTATGACAATTGACTGTTTTTGTTCCATCATTTTGACCACACAGATTGTCGCTTTATCAGCCCGTTGTTTACAAAAACAAGAATGCAATCAAAAATCGAATATTCATTATCAAATAATTTCCGTGATAACAGCTTTCTATTATCTACAACTCCACAATTCCGTCAGCCATACATAAAGTACAGAGTACTATAACACAGTTACTAAAGGATTATATCGAACGCGCATTGCCTAACACTAACTTACACCTACACACTTTAAACTACATCTGTGTGCGTGACTAGTGAAATTTTGACAAGGCCGTTTGGTTTTTGCACATTGTGATAGCTGTACTAGCACACTAGGTTACGTCACGGCCCATGCGCACACACGTATGGGATCCTTATCGCACGACATACAGCAGGTACTAATAGAACTCGCATCAGTGTTCATTACTAGGTAAACAAATTACAATACGTGGCGGCCATGACACCTAAAATTGTTAGTACTTACAATTAACATCAATGTCCGGTGGTGGGCAATCAGAATCTTGAAAATTATTTTATAATACCAGTCTGTTATTGTCCCACTGCAGAGCAAAAGTCTCTTCTTATATAGAGAAGACATGAGCATTGACCAGCACACGCGCTCAAGATGGATGAGAATAATCAGGGCAGGGATACCGCTGGAGGATATAATCAGATGGGAGATATAATCAGGGATAAGTGGAGCTGCTGATAAAACATCAGCAGCTCCTCTTATTCATTTTGAGATCAGGTCTTAGTCTTTTGTATGATCTATTAAGTCCACCAATAACGACAATGTCGCCCTGTTAGATTAATTGATGGATGTTTAATCGAATTGTAGTAGTTATGATTCGCGGGTTCTGGCGCAACCGTCAGGTGCGCCAGACCCCCGTTCTTTTGTGAATATTTTGCATTTTGTAGGAAGCTACTGTCCTCATCACGAAACAATGCGTTGCGCCAGAGCCCCGTTCTTTTGTGAATATTTTGTATTTTACAATGCGAGATTACTAGTGGTGATTCGCCAGAACCCCGACCCTCATCGGTCGCCGAGGGACGACGCAAACTAAAAAAAAAAAAAAAAAAAAAAAAAAAAAAAGTTTGGTATGGTTTCTATGGTTTTGATGTGTTCTGAGTTCGAATCTGCGGTCCATTTTAGTATAGGATGCACGGTTTCGGAGATGTGCAGATTGATTTCCTCATATCTAATTGATATCCGGTGTCATTGTTCACCTTCTCGGCGGTCGGCGGTCATATCTATTACTCATTGTGGACCCCGCTTATCACTGCTTTTGTCTTGAACTTCTTTGTTATAACCTACCTGCCTTTTCTGAATCATCAATAAAACACATTCCTTCATTTTACTACCATTTTAATTCCAAATAATTATTGATGAACATTTAAATTATAGTCTTATCTACTTATAAAATAGGAGCGAAACATCTCATCCACTAAAATATCGTTGTACAGTGTGTTCCCTGTAAATATGCTCGTAAAACTATGCATTGAATATCCCTGAAACTTATACAGCAAATACATTAAGCAATATTCACCACAAACTGAAGTCCAATCATTCTGAATCCTATCAAAATTCCAGTCCCATCTCTTACAATTCCTTTTCAAAAACTGGAGATGATATCGCTCAGGTGTTCGTCCATATGAATCAAAATATTGACCGATGCCATTCGTATCGATATGTATAGCTACCCAGTGTGAACCTGGTTTATCATCCGCATCCAAATTGCATATTATATACGTTGGTACATGGGTATACATAGGCAGTCTATTAGCAGCATAAACATTATTTTCTAGACTGGGATGAATCTTTTTCATATGTTTTTGTAATTCTAGTGTATCCATGATATTACTGTTATTAGCAGATTATTACAGTACCAATCTATTCAATGGTTGTCATAGGAATGTTCACTCATCACGAAACAATGCAAGATAAGTCTGTTGACTCATAAAGCGATACAAGCTTGTCGACTTGAAAGTTACTATCAGTTTTGGTACATGGGTATACATAGGCAGTCTATTAGCAGCATAAACATTATTTTCTAGACTGGGATGAATCTTTTTCATATGTTTTTGTAATTCTAGTGTATCCATGATATTACTGTTATTAGCAGATTATTACAGTACCAATCTATTCAATGGTTGTCATAGGAATGTTCACTCATCACGAAACAATGCAAGATAAGTCTGTTGACTCATAAAGCGATACAAGCTTGTCGACTTGAAAGTTACTATCAGTTTCACTGCGGAAATGCCTTAGATTAAATAGTGCTATATAAGCCGAGCAGCCGCAGTCATAGAATCAGTGTATGGTCGTCTCGTTAGACCGCAGTGGATCTTCCAATACTACGTGTGTGTTACTTCAACGCATCAATTGCCATGGAGGTAAGTGTTTATTTATTCTATTGACAAACTTACTTTTCTTTCTGTTGTTATTTCCTTACGTGTGTTTGTGTGTGTGATTAAGTGTAAACAATTTGATATTAATATGATAACTGTGTTGTTGCAGAAATCATTCAACTTCGATGAAAATACCTATAAACAGTATTACTACTCGCCACTCTCCCCTCAGCAAGAAGAAGAGAGTGACGACATCGTCATTAAGAACACATGCGATGGAGGAAAAAGGAAATCGCAGTCGATTGATCAATTTTTTGAAGTAGAATCAAAAACGAAAAAGAGCAAGAAGCTGTTATCGTCAACTGTCGCACGAGCCGCTAGAGATGGTATATCATACATTTCTACTAATTCTGACGACGGAGACCAAGCGACGCATCTCATAAAAATTGAAATGTACGATATGAAGAAGCTATGCAAGATTCCAACTACTGATCATTGGAAACATGCTACCACGAGAATTAAATATTATGTAAAGAATAATAACGATTGCATTTACGACAACACAAACGCCCTCGTATACAATATTACAAAGACAATAGCAGAAAGTGAAAAAGTTAAAAAATACTTTTTTAACAATGACACTCATTAGTGGATTAGTGAATGTGATTCTGTTTACTTAAAGTACTTCTGTGTACTCATTAGATTTTACTTGACTTTCCTAATCCTTTGCTAGACTATAAATATTGGACATTATTTGAAATTGGGTATCAGTTGCTCTACCAACACTTAACTGTTACTTACTGTGCTACATACTTTCTTCTTTATTATAAAGATGGAAAACTTCAGTGAAATGTGCACCAGTGCTTTCTTTTCCGCACCCATTGAAGAGAATATAGAACAATCCAACAGTGAATTCAATCAGGAGCTGTCTAAAGTTTGTGATGAAATGGAGAAGCGTGAACTGTTCGATTCATATAAGGTTACCAAGAAAGCAAAATTTGATGAAGGAGCTTCTACATCATCAATTGAAACCAATGACGTGGACAACAATAAGGTGGAATGTGATACATGTCATGTTTATATTAATAAAAGGTATCTAAACAACCATTTAAAAAGCAATATACATAAAAATAATCTTTTAAAATCACATAATTCATTAACAAATGTTACAGTTGTTGAAAGCGCTTTTGGCAATCGAATTTTAACATATAGAATTAATAGTAAAACACTTCAATCGGGACAATATTTTGAAACACCGGAATCCTTTTTAAATTCGTTAAAAATCGATATCTTATTTTTGATAAATGAATGTATTCAACAACATACAATTTTTAAAATAAACTTCATATTGCATGCTGATTTCATACAACAAACTAAAGATATTAAAAATACGTTTGATTTTCAAACGTTTAATTACATAATTTGTCAGGGAGATGACTTAAATATTTTTTATTCATCATTAATAGACACTGTAGTCGGTAAAATTTGTCAATTTGAAAAAAAAGATAGTGGTTGGAGTCTTAATCAAATTAAATACATAGATATGAATGTTAACAAATTCAACCCCCTACGTGGTAGTTCATATATCGACCTTCCTCAAGATATTAAATCAAAAAAAGCTGTAATCAATGTTAAAAATAATGATAATATGTGTTTCAAATGGGCATTACTCTCTGGTTTATATCCTGTATGTAAAAGTGTAGATCGGGTAGCATCTTACGCAATTCATGGAAATAAACTAAAATTTACTGGTATTTCTTTTCCGGTTAAAATTGCAGATATATCAAAAGTAGAGAAATTAAACAATATTAGTATTAATGTTTTTGGCTTAGAGTATAATAAAGAAAAAAGGTGTAATTCTGTTGTAGGTCCTTTATATTTAACAAAATGTCGTACACCTAATCATATTAACCTACTATATATATCGAATGGTACTAACAAACATTACTGTTATATTAAAAACTTATCGCGATTAGTTAGTTCACAAATATCAAGTCAACATCGTGCAGTTTATATATGTGATTCATGTTTACTTCATTTCCCATCAGAGGAAAGACTTAATAACCATCAACAATATGATTGCGCCCACATTTGTACGGAATTACCAAACGGTGAGGATTCCAAAAAGGATTGGTTTGGTAAAGCAACCTCAAATAATAAATTAAAATTTGATAAATTCGTGAAAAAGTTGGAAATGCCCTTTGTGGTTTATGCAGACTTTGAGGCATTTTTGAATCCGATAGAATCATGTAGTAACGATCCATCCAAGCCTAGTACAATTAATATTCAAAAACATGAAGTGTATAGTTTTGGATATTACATTAAATGTTCATATGATAACAGATTATCAAAATATGAGACGTGTAGTGGGCCAAACTGTGCACAAGTGTTTATGAATCGCCTTTGTGAAGATGTGAAAACAATAGTTAAAAAAAATAGTTTCCAAAAATGTCCCGTTCCATTATCAGATGAAGATAAAATTAAAATTTCAAATTCAAACATATGTCATATTTGTGAAACTGAGTTAAATGAAGATCCTTTTTACGATTTTGATTGGCACACTGGCAGTTTTAGGGGTGTTGCACATCAAGTGTGTAGTTCTAAGTACAGAACCCCTCGTCATATTCCAATATTTTTACATAACCTCAGTCACTACGATGCTCATTTCATTGTCCATGCATTAAACCTCGATGATGGCAAAGTTGAAGTTATTCCACAAAATAAAGAACGATACATATCATTTTCAAAACAGTTAACAATAAATAATCAACCAGTAAGTTTAAGATTCGTAGATTCATTAAAATTTTTATCGTGTAGTTTAGATCAACTAGCTAAAAATCTGAATGATGATCAGTTTACAGAACTAAAAAGGAACTATCCTAATAATGAAGATTTTTCACGTTTAAGACGGAAAGGTATTTATCCTTATGAATTTATGTGTAATAGTGATTGCTTGAAACATCCATCACTTCCTGATCAACACCAATTTTATAGTTCACTCACAGATTCAAATATTTCAAATGATGATTATAATCACGCAAAAGATATTTGGCAACATTTTAAGTGTAGTAGTATGTCTGATTATTCCAATTTATATTTAAAAACTGATGTTTTACTTTTGACTGATGTATTCGAAAACTTTAGAAAGCTTTGTATTAAAACTTATGGATTAGATCCTGCTCATTACTATACTGCCCCAGGTTTAAGTTGGGATGCAATGTTAAAATTTACCAAAATAGAATTAGAATTGTTAACGGACTATGACAAAATTGCTTTTTTTAAAGCTGGTATTAGAGGGGGTGTATCTCAGTGTAGCAATCGTTTTGCTAGAGCAAATAATAAATTCATGGAGGATTATGATAGTGAAAAACCTAATTCATATCTAATATATTTTGATGCGAATAATTTATATGGTTGGGCAATGTCTCAATCTCTTCCTGTTGGTGGTTTCGAATGGATAGATTCTAATACAGATTATAATGTGTTGGATAACTCTAATTTCGGTTATGTTTTAGAAGTTGATTTGGAATATCATGATGAACTTCATAATTTGCATTCTGACTTTCCGTTATGTCCCGAAAACATATGTGTGGGTAATACTAAAGAAACTAAATTAGTTCCTAATTTAAATAATAAAAATAAATACATCATTCACTACAGGAATTTAAAACAATGCATTGAAATGGGAATTAAATTAATTAAAGTACATAGAATTTTAAAATTTAAACAGAGTTCTTGGTTAAAGAAATACATAGACTTAAATACTAGTTTGAGAACGTTAGCTACATCAAACTTTGAAAAAGACTTTTTTAAATTAATGAACAATTCTGTCTTCGGTAAGACTATGGAAAATATTGAAAAAAGAGTAAACGTTAAACTACTAACTCACTGGGATAATCGTGGTAAAGTTTTAGGTGCTCAAGATTGGATTGCAAAACCAGAATTCCATAGTTTATCAATATTTTCAGAACATTTAGTCGCAATACAATTACGGAAAACAAAATTAATTTATGATAAGCCGATTTATTTAGGATTTTGTATTTTAGATATATCTAAGACCCTTATGTATGAATTTCATTATAACTACATGATTAAAAAGTTTCATAATAAAATTAAGTTATTGTACACCGATACCGATAGTTTGATATATCAAATTTTTACAGACAATTTTTATGAGGATATAAAACCAGATCTACTTCACTATTTCGATACATCAGATTACCCGGAAAATAATATTTACGGATATCCAAAAATAAATAAAAAAAAGTTAGGTTTTTTTAAAGATGAGAATAATGGTAAAGTATTGAAGGAATTTGTAGGGTTGCGATCAAAAATGTATGCCTTAGAAATAGAAGATAAATTTATAGCAAAGGCAAAAGGGGTTAACAAAAGTGTTACCAAAAAAATGAATATGGAAAATTACAAATCGTGTTTGTTTAATAAAAATGTATTATATTGTAGTATGCTTCGATTTAAGTCAATCAAACACACTATTTTTACACAAAAAATAAATAAAACATCTTTATCATATAATGATACCAAACGATGTATTATGAACAACAACATTGATACATTGGCTTGGGGACATTATAAATTACGCTAAGTGTAATACTTTTTACTTTTATTTCTGTGTGTATATACAAACTTTGTACTGATTGTAAAATTATGATATTACTATAATGTTATATAATAGTTTATTACATATTTAAAATTTATTGTTTGATTGTAAATAATGTAAAATAATTGTAGTTTCTATTTGTGTGCTTAAATTTGACGTTGAGGTGATTGTGAAATCACCTTTCTCTTTTATCATTTTAGCAATATATATATTTAATTTTTACAAAAACATTTTCATTTTTATTTCATCCCTTTAAACTCTAGACGTGTGAAATGTTTCACTTTATCCATCCGTTTACTGCTATTGTGGCAGGACCAAGTGGATGTGGGAAGTCAAATTTTGTAACAAATTTCATAAAATCAGTTAAAGAAATATGTAATTGTGATTTTAATCAGATCACATGGTGCTTTGATGAAATGCAGCCTTTATATAATTTACCAAATGTTAACTATCATCAAGGAATTCCAAATCTTAATATGTTTGATGGTGAAAACCCACACCTTATTATTATTGATGATCTAATGAGAGAGTCTGATGGAAGAATTGTGGATATATTTACAAAAGGTAGTCATCACAGGAATCTTAGTGTATTTTATTTAACACAAAATTTATTTCATCAAGGTAAAGGTCAAAGAGACATTTCTTTAAACTCAAGTTATATAATTTATTTTAAAAACCCTCGAGATAAAACTCAAATAAGATATTTAGCACGACAAGTGTCACCAGATAACCCAAAATTCATTGAAGACGCCTACAGGGATGCAACTTTAGAAGCGCATGGATATTTAATGGTAGATTTAAAACAGAATACAAATGATTTTTGTCGTATCAAGACAAATGTATTCCCATTTAATGGTTACTGCACAGTCTACGTCCCCACGAAAGAGTTTAAATACACCAAGAATCAAACAATTCAAATCATTTCTAAATGATGCATCGTCGACTCACAACGCATAAGCATTTGCTAAACGCTTTGCATACGCTTAAACCAAAATATCAAAGAGCGTTACTTAAAACGTGTGATGAAGAAGAAATAAATTGTATTTGTGAATGTATTCATAACGTTTTACAAGGAAAGATACCTCTTAAAGATCAAGATAAACAAAAATTGAATAAACACAAAAATATACTCCGTAAACTGGTGCATAAGTGTAAACATAAACTAAGAAAAAATATTATTATACAAAAAGGAGGGGCTTTCTTACCAATAATATTAGGTGCAATATTGAGTGGATTAGTAAGTGGACTAGCCAGTTAACATGGAAAATGCTAAAAAAATGATACTTATTGAACCTGGATTGATTGAAAAATTAAAACAAGAAAATAAGGTTACTAGTAATTTGTCTCGATTAGATATTGAAATGCAAAATATTATGAATAGTAAGACGGAAGACCGAAAGAAGTGGATGTTATATTTACAAACACTACAAAGATACCTTCACTTTACCGAAGAGGATCGTCAACCACTCAGATTACCAATTTATTCTGATACATCTAATGAAGATTCAAATGGGTCTAAAATTGGTTTTAAAAATAAAGATAGAGATCTAAAAAGTTCAGTTGATGTTGAATCTTTGTTGGAGGAGAAAGGATCCATTAAAAGTATAGAAAGTGAGGCAAATCCACTGTATTCACCAACACAAATACTCAGTTTAATACCGAAAACTTATAATAAAAAAGGTGAGTCATTATTAAACTTAATTGGAACAAGTAAAAGTAAAATACGTTGGGATAATGAAGGCACAGTCATAATTGATAATGAAAAAATTCCAGGAAGTAATATTGTTGATTTAATAAATGATTCACTAAGACCCTTAAAAAAAAGTGATCCGATAGGGTGGGATAGATTTGCTAAAGCATTAAAAGATATTAAAGTACCACTTACTTTTATTGGAAATCCAAAGAGATGTGAGTTTATTAACCAACTTCAAACAAAAGATCTGAACAAAACCTCTGAGATTGAAGTTCAAGAGTTTTCTACACCGAGCAGTGGAGATAAAAGATCTATAACTAAAATACGTAAAAAGATCGATTGGGAAAAATGGACCCCGTACTAGAAGAAATTAACAGGATTTATTATGATCCATCTAACCCCGCTGGTTTTGGTAGTATTGATAAATTATCAAAAGCTATGAAGGGTAAAATGGATAAAAAGCAAGTAAAGGAATGGTTACAATCACAAGAAACATATACATTACATAAACCCATTCGGAAAAAATTCCCGCGTAATAGGTACATTCTATCAAATATTAATGAGCTGTGGCAAGCTGATTTAAGTGATATGCGAACTCATTCTCAATATAATGATGGTTTCAACTACATACTTTGTGTTATTGATGTATTTAGTAAATATGCTTTTGCAAGACCAATGAAAAAGAAAAACTCAGAAACAACTAAAGAATGTTTTGAAAGTATATTTACTGAAAGTAATTCAACACCTACTCACATACAATCTGATAAAGGTACAGAATTTGTTTCAAAAGATGTACAAAAATACTTTAAATCCAAAAAGATAAATTACTATACCACTAACAATCCTGATATTAAGGCTAGTATTGTTGAACGATTTCAAAGAACTCTAAAAATGAAAATGTGGCGTTATTTCACTCATAATAATACTTATAGATATATAGATGTTTTACAAGATTTAATTTACTCTTATAATCACAGCATTCACTCGAGTATTAAGATGTGCCCATGTGATGTAAGTTCCAACAATATTATGACAGTTTGGACTAATCTTTATGATAGAGGGTCAAACAAACTTTCTTTAGAAAATCCAAAACCAAATTTCAACGTGGGTGATTATGTTCGAATAACTAAATATAAACATGTTTTCCAAAAAGGATATGAATCAAATTGGAGTGATGAAATATTCATTATATCTTCAATAATTGATAGATCTCCATGGGTTGTTTATACAATAACAGATTTACAAAATGAACCAATAGTTGGTACTTTTTATGAAAGAGAATTACAGAAGGTCACTTACAACCCCACCTCACAATATAAAATAGATAAAATAATTGGCACTCGTTATTCGGGTAACAGAAAAGAAGTATTAGTGAAGTGGAAAGGTTATCCAGATAAATTTAACAGTTGGATTTTAGCTTCTAGTTTAAAAGAAATATGAATAAAGAAAGTTTTTATTTAACTTTGCTCAGCAATAGTTCAATGGAATACTTTCCTGATAACAAGACCACAAATTTTTCAACAAAATTACCAAAAGCTATGAAATTAGAAGGTGAATGGTCGGTTGGAGTTGTCGAGTTTCAATATCCATGCACCATGTTTACTGTTCAAGATCATGAAAATGTTGTTTATATCACAAAAACCATGTTAATGCCTACTGAAGATAAACCATCAACAGTGTACTACAAAAAACATATTCCCGCTACCAACTACGATAACGTTGAACATATTTTAAAAGCGTTAAATGGTGTTAGAGAGAACTTGAAATTTCGTTATGATGGAATAACAAAATTTGTGTCTGTTTCTGTTTTGGATAAAAGTATAACATCCGTAACATTATCACCCAAATTAAGTTTACAACTAGGTTATGAACCAAATAAAAATCTCCTAGACAGAAATTTTGGGAAGTGTCCTGCTAATTTACACTTAGGGTTACCATCTCAACTATTTCTATATTGCGACATTATCGATCCTCAGATTGTGGGTGATGTTATGACTCCGCTATTAAGAGTCATTTCATTAGATCCTTCAAAATACATTTATGGTGCGAATAAAATGCACGTTTTCTCTCCACCTCACTACTTACCTGTTATGCGAAGAGAGTTCGATACGCTGGAAATAGATATAAGATCGAGCACAGGACAAAAAATACCATTCCAATTTGGAACCGTGTGTATTAAACTACATTTCCGCAAATTATAATAATGTATTCTCCTCATGATCATCATAAATGTCCATATGAAAATTATTATTCACATCAAGCTGGGTCAGGAGTTGGAGTAATTTATAAGGGTTCACCATACCAACGCGGTCATGGTATTGGGAGCTTCTTAGGAGGGTTATTTAGATCAGTTTTACCTTTACTTTCAAGTGGTGCTCGAGTGGTTGGTAAGGAGGCATTAAACGCTGGAGTAGGACTTTTATCGGATATGGTTCAAGCCCGTCCTATGGAAGCCTCAATAAAAGATCGTCTAAAGCAAGTTAGTACGAACTTAAAACGAAAGGCTGATGACAAAATTGATCGATTTAACATGACAGGATCTGGGTATATAACTAAAAGAAAACGATTGGCCTCGTTCATTCCACCACTAACAGCTAAAGTGAAAGCTACGAAAAAACTTGGTCTAAAACCAAAAAACATCAAAGATATATTTTCAAATTAAGTATGTCTTTCCTTCATAATCATTCTTGTGAGTGCGTTAAGTCAGAATTAGATTTGTTTGCATTACCGTCTACACAAACAAGCATTGAAAATGGATTGTGGATTCACTATAAACCAATTTCATCTCTTGCTGATGATGGACCTATCGAGTTTCAAGTTCCTGGAACAGGCGATGACTACATAGATTTGTCTCATACATTACTCCACATAAAGGCAAAAGTATTAAATCAAGATTCAACAAACTTGATATCAGCTACAGCAGTAGCACCTGTAAATAATTGGTTGCATTCACTTTTTAGTCAACTCGATGTTTATTTAAACCAAAAACTTGTATCACCACCTAATAATACCTATGCCTATCGAGCATACATGGAAACCCTTTTAAACTATGCTCCTGCTGCTAAACAATCTCATCTTACTTGTAGTCTTTGGTATGAGGATACAGCAGGAAAAATGGATTCCACAGATGGTAAAAACATAGGATTTGTTAAAAGACAGGAATTAGTTAATGAAAGCAGGGAAATAGAAATGATTGGTCATCTTCATGGTGACATTTTCAATCAAGATAAATTTTTAATTAATGGCGTTGAAATGAGTGTAAAATTAGTTCGGTCAAGAGAGAGTTTTAATTTAATTGCTGGGTCAAATGATGTAAAGTTTAAAGTTTGCATTACGGACGCAACTCTTATTGTTCGAAGAGCACGAATTAATCCAAGTGTATTACTCGCACATCAGAAAGTTTTAGCTTCTACCACTGCTAAATATCCTATTACTCGTGCTGAAGTTAAAGTTTTAACAATTCCATCCGGTGTACAAGGAAAAACTCTTGATAATATATTCTTAGGACAGGTACCCAAAAGATGTATTATTGGATTTGTGAACAATTCTGCATTTAATGGTTCACTTACTAAAAATCCATTTAACTTTGAAAACTATGGTATTAACTCTTTCAGCTTATATATTGATGGTCAACAAATACCTTCAAAAGCTTTGCAACCATCTTTTAATAATAATATATTTACATCGGCATATCATACTCTATTCTCGGGGACTGGTATTCACTTTCTTAATGAAGGAAATGCAATCTCTCGTGAACAGTATGCCAAAGGCTACTGTCTTTTAGCATTTGATTTAACTCCTGATTTATCAGCTAACTCATCAGCTCATTGGAATCTCATAAAGCATGGCAGTGTAAGATTAGAAGTACGATTTGAATCCTCACTAATACAAACAATTAACTGTATTGTTTATGCTGAGTTTGATAATATTATTGAAATAGATAAAAATAGAAATGTTACTGTAGACTATAGTAGTTAAGGTTATAATGTGTGTTGTGTTTTAGATTTATGTGTTATGCTTAATGCATTTTGTGTATATGTAACTAAAGGAAACAATATAAAATTAAATAAAACAAATTGTATGCAATGTATTATTTTTTATTTCTTTATAAACTCCCTATTTAATCTTATACAAAACACTGTTCGAGTTTAAACTTTACATAAGCACACTGACTAAACCACTGAACATGCTGCTGCCAAGGATCATCATCATCTTCCCAATCTTTTAAACCACCACCACAATGGAAACACTTGGTCCTGTCTCCATGACCAGTATAAAAGAAACCGGCTTCTGCAAGATCTTCAGGCTTCTGTTGCATATCGAGAGGCCAGTTTTCGAAACTGATCAACCGTCTAGATTTTGAACTGAAAAATGGATATTCAGCTCTTGGGTACTGCATATTCGCCACTTTTTCTTCTCCAATCAGTTTTGTAGTTTTGCTTTTCAATGAAGTGTTCTGTACACACATACCACACTCATCTCTTCCTTCTGGAAAGTAACAGTTAAGTGTTGGTAGAGCAACTGATACCCAATTTCAAATAATGTCCAATATTTATAGTCTAGCAAAGGATTAGGAAAGTCAAGTAAAATCTAATGAGTACACAGAAGTACTTTAAGTAAACAGAATCACATTCACTAATCCACTAATGAGTGTCATTGTTAAAAAAGTATTTTTTAACTTTTTCACTTTCTGCTATTGTCTTTGTAATATTGTATACGAGGGCGTTTGTGTTGTCGTAAATGCAATCGTTATTATTCTTTACATAATATTTAATTCTCGTGGTAGCATGTTTCCAATGATCAGTAGTTGGAATCTTGCATAGCTTCTTCATATCGTACATTTCAATTTTTATGAGATGCGTCGCTTGGTCTCCGTCGTCAGAATTAGTAGAAATGTATGATATACCATCTCTAGCGGCTCGTGCGACAGTTGACGATAACAGCTTCTTGCTCTTTTTCGTTTTTGATTCTACTTCAAAAAATTGATCAATCGACTGCGATTTCCTTTTTCCTCCATCGCATGTGTTCTTAATGACGATGTCGTCACTCTCTTCTTCTTGCTGAGGGGAGAGTGGCGAGTAGTAATACTGTTTATAGGTATTTTCATCGAAGTTGAATGATTTCTGCAACAACACAGTTATCATATTAATATCAAATTGTTTACACTTAATCACACACACAAACACACGTAAGGAAATAACAACAGAAAGAAAAGTAAGTTTGTCAATAGAATAAATAAACACTTACCTCCATGGCAATTGATGCGTTGAAGTAACACACACGTAGTATTGGAAGATCCACTGCGGTCTAACGAGACGACCATACACTGATTCTATGACTGCGGCTGCTCGGCTTATATAGCACTATTTAATCTAAGGCATTTCCGCAGTGAAACTGATAGTAACTTTCAAGTCGACAAGCTTGTATCGCTTTATGAGTCAACAGACTTATCTTGCATTGTTTCGTGATGAGTGAACATTCCTATGACAACCATTGAATAGATTGGTACTGTAATAATCTGCTAATAACAGTAATATCATGGATACACTAGAATTACAAAAACATATGAAAAAGATTCATCCCAGTCTAGAAAATAATGTTTATGCTGCTAATAGACTGCCTATGTATACCCATGTACCAAAACTGATAGTAACTTTCAAGTCGACAAGCTTGTATCGCTTTATGAGTCAACAGACTTATCTTGCATTGTTTCGTGATGAGTGAACATTCCTATGACAACCATTGAATAGATTGGTACTGTAATAATCTGCTAATAACAGTAATATCATGGATACACTAGAATTACAAAAACATATGAAAAAGATTCATCCCAGTCTAGAAAATAATGTTTATGCTGCTAATAGACTGCCTATGTATACCCATGTACCAACGTATATAATATGCAATTTGGATGCGGATGATAAACCAGGTTCACACTGGGTAGCTATACATATCGATACGAATGGCATCGGTCAATATTTTGATTCATATGGACGAACACCTGAGCGATATCATCTCCAGTTTTTGAAAAGGAATTGTAAGAGATGGGACTGGAATTTTGATAGGATTCAGAATGATTGGACTTCAGTTTGTGGTGAATATTGCTTAATGTATTTGCTGTATAAGTTTCAGGGATATTCAATGCATAGTTTTACGAGCATATTTACAGGGAACACACTGTACAACGATATTTTAGTGGATGAGATGTTTCGCTCCTATTTTATAAGTAGATAAGACTATAATTTAAATGTTCATCAATAATTATTTGGAATTAAAATGGTAGTAAAATGAAGGAATGTGTTTTATTGATGATTCAGAAAAGGCAGGTAGGTTATAACAAAGAAGTTCAAGACAAAAGCAGTGATAAGCGGGGTGCACAATGAGTAATAGATATGACCGCCGACCGCCGAGAAGGTGAACAATGACACCGGATATCAATTAGATATGAGGAAATCAATCTGCACATCTCCGAAACCGTGCATCCTATACTAAAATGGACCGCAGATTCGAACTCAGAACACATCAAAACCATAGAAACCATACCAAACTTTTTTTTTTTTTTTTTTTTTTTTTTTTAGTTTGCGTCGTCCCTCGGCGACCGATGAGGGTCGGGGTTCTGGCGAATCACCACTAGTAATCTCGCATTGTAAAATACAAAATATTCACAAAAGAACGGGGCTCTGGCGCAACGCATTGTTTCGTGATGAGGACAGTAGCTTCCTACAAAATGCAAAATATTCACAAAAGAACGGGGGTCTGGCGCACCTGACGGTTGCGCCAGAACCCGCGAATCATAACTACTAATTGTTGACGATTGCCATGACGTATCTATTGACTATATAGGTATGACGAGTAACATCGATTGACTGAAATCGAGTGTCCTTTATAATGAAGGTGAAGAATTGTCTGAATACAATGCCTTCTAAAGTAATACAGTAGTTGTAGATATGGTGGTACCTATAGGGTATACTACGATACCTAATACCTAGTCTAACGCAAGCTTTAGGCATGTTAACGGTGCTGTAATAACAAAAATTGGATTACATTAATAACCCACGTTCCGAGACGTTGATAGTTGATACCCGATAGGAAATAATATTATATTAGCGATGGTTTCATAAACAATGTGATGTTTTATGAGGCGCAGACTATAAACAAGTTTAGCAAGAAATCATGTTCGGCACACATTATAACTACACGGTAAAATCTTTTGAAGACTTGTTCTGCTTTGGTAGAGATTCACGCGAGTTATTAATTTACCGAAGGAAACTTCATGGAAACTTGTTGGTTAGGTAGATGAAGTGCTTCAATGCACATTATGCGGGAAGAAATAGCTAAATATAGCATAATATTAAAAGTCATTTATTCAAACTAGGCTGATAGATCAGCACTTTTTGAACGTCAAAATTGCACAAGACAGTCCCCCAAAACGCCCGCCTGTCACCACTTCCTAACGCTTTAACTGGGAAGAAGAAGTGGCACAACACACACAGTGGGTCTGTTCAGTTAGTATAGCTAGCACACGCTTATATGTATTATGCCAACAAAACATTGAAAATTATACTCGAGCATAAATAAATAATAAAAACATTATATTTGTCAACTCTTTATTATTAGCTAAATACACAACACAAACCTTAGCTTTGCATAGTAAACCCTCTCGTACGTCACACGGCTAAAATTAGCTTGCGAGACTGTTTATAGGTCCCCCGGCCCGTATCGTAATAAAAAATGCAAAGTTGCTAAAATTAGTACGTAGGCGATTTTTGGGATTGAGAAGTGTCTTAAGGTAATGAACGAAGGTTTCATATCCGGAATTCAGAGTCAAAACAAATTATACGCGTCGACTTGAGAACCTCCTCCTTTTTATGTCGGGTAAAAAGTACATTTAGCCGAAAAGAGCGCTGAAGTGCCAAAAACTCGGTGAATACATTCCTAAAACGGAATGCCGTTTTAGGAATGTGTTCACCGAGTTTTTGGTGACAGACTGATATGGTGATGGGACATTATCGTAGCAAGATCGATGGAGAGACGGATGTCTGTCTGTATTAAAGGCGATTAGGTGGTCAACACACTCACGTGGATATAGTCAGGGGGTACAAGAAGTGGATAATGTAGAGATAATGTGGCCCCAATCATCTGCCAGTCGCTGATCGTTGACTTGGCAACGAGGTGACGTAGCCCGCTCTATAACATTTCGTTCGTCACTTCAGACTTGTATTGTTTTGTGCTGTAGGTGTATCAGGAGTGAACTACCTTTGTTTCTCAGATCCAAACCTTGGCCTGGTTCTCCTAAGCGCTGAGTAGTCCGAAGTATGAAACGGCAGAAACTTGTTCTTAGAAGTCCAATGACTGAATACAATTTTGAATGTTATTAAAATAAAACAGTCTGCAATATAGCTGATGACGTCAATGAGTAGTAGATACTTCATCCGTTTTCACACTTTTTGTTCGTTAACACACAAATATGAAACAGGGAAAATGATTTGATTTATTCCGGAATGTACAAACAAAGGGGTCCCACTTTATTCAAGTGCGAAGTTGAAAGCACACGGGAAACATCAAACATCCTATCAAAAGCGAAGTATTAGTAATAGATTCTAACAACACAACAACATATTTTTGATGAAAACCGAGCTACGCAGAAAAATATATCTAAAAGTGAATTTCTTTAGTAAAACAAGGTCAACAAACTTGAAATTCTCGAAATTGAAGTAATTGAACGGAAAATTCGCCGAAATATTTGCAAATGAAGCAGATAGTGAAAGGAAGCGCGAAAAGTGGCTGGAAACAAGGTTTCCTTTACCTCGCGATACAGGCTGCCAACCTGACCTACAAGCGTACAGAGCGGTATACCCTTGGAGTTCGGCGCGATAGAATTAATCGCACCTGACGCAATGATGATAAATTATGACAATTACTTATGAATAACGCCAAAAGTGATCGATGTGGAAAGGTTTTGGAGTTATATGTGAATTTGTTATTTTAGATCGACATAAATATTTCAGCATATAAAATTATTCATGAATTTGTAATAAATCATGTGACTTTCACTCTATAATAGCGTTAAACGATGCTTCTACGAATAAATGCTCACCTTTGTCTTCTCTAACAATCTACAGATTGATAAGCTTTTATTATGACACCGACATTGTCATTCATTCTTCACCATTGTTTTGGATATGTCAGTTACTGACGACTCATGCTCATCAGAAATTATACAGTTCACAAAAATAAAAGAAAACGGTACATATAGGATTGATCGCCGCATATTTTAGGCGCGTTACGTGTCTATACATAACGTTATGATACAGTTTGTTCTTGAAGGTCACGGCCAGCAAGCCAGGCGGTCTAGGCCCACGAGGTTATAACATTATTGCTCAGTTTACGACCAGCATCTATGGATAAAATGGACTCCATCCAGAACATTCAGTTTTATGGTGAATGGAGAGATTTCATGTGTTTCCTTTTCTTTCCTTATGAGATGATATAGTAATGCGAAAACAACTGATTTGGAATTGTTTGTAATTGTCATCTTTAGAAACGGTATAGAAATGGAAGGAGTAGGATGGAAGTGGTAGATGAAACTTTCTTCAGTAATGTTTCTTCAGTTTTACGATTACGAGTTATGAGACTGTAAAATGAAAAAAGAACAGTTCGTTTCTTTGCAATAACAGTAATTTTCAAACGAATCCAGGCGAATTTCATCTAAGGAAAAAGACTGTGAGACCCTAGAGACTTCTTAACATACGAGTAGGTTAATGTTAAAGAATACACATGTCCATGACACTAAGTAAAAAGTAATTGATTTACTGGGTATAAAAAACAAAGTGTGTGGTCGGAGGACCCCCGACAGGAACGAAGTTCAAAATGAAAATCCAAGATGGCGGCTGTAATTTTTTTTAAATGACAAAATTTTGGTATTGTCGCAGCTGTCGTCTTGGGTTTTAAGTTTTACCTCACTATCGGTTTTAGTACCCTCGAAAACGAAACCCAGGACGAGAAATTAAAAAAAAAAATTGGAGTCGCCATCTTGCATTTTCATTTTGACTTTATTATCGGCTCCAGTACCCTCGAAAACCACGAAAACGGGTGTCGTTTTCGTGGTTTTCGAGGGTGCTGTATATACAGAGTTTTTACGGTTCTGCCTTCCATATTATGGAGTCGTCAACAGTCGTCAAAAGTCATATAACGAACAATTTGAAAATTTTTGCAGCCTTCATCTTGGATTTTCCTTTTGACCTCGCTATTGCTTCAGCACCCTCGAAAACAATGAAAAAACCGTACCCATCACGAAAAGTTTGAAAAAATTTCGCAGCAGGACAAACTGTGGGCCCAAATAGCACAGAATTGGTGCCCTGAGACAGCGAGGCGGGGTAGCGTTAGACCACGTTGGAGATGGTCGGATGAGCTGGATAGGTTCCGACAAAACTGGAAGAAGGATGCGCGGGCTCGCGAAATATGGAAGGAGTGGAGGGAGGCCTTTGCCCAGGAGTGGGACAGAGTAGGCTAGTAAAAAAAAAAGTTAAATAATCGCTCATCTTATACCACCCCCCTCGTCCTTGGCAATGAAATTCCAAGTATTTTGTCTTTAATATTTATTACTATACAAGAACATACAAATATCATTGAATTCGCCAAAATATTAGGTTCAATATGCACTTTTTATAATTATTTAGTAATATGATTAATCTGCGGTCGGCTGCCACCCACTATTAATTGAAAATGTTTCCTGGATATTCAATATTATATTATGTTATGTAATAACATCCTCCAACAAATAATATGAATAGGTTAATTTCCACTCAGACGGAATCTAAGAATAACTCAACTAATTGCGGGTACTGCGTTGAACTTTAATCTTGTAGAGATAACCGGTATTTTCTACCTTCGTCACATGTCATAACTACAAAAAAATATATCCTAACACTTACTGATGATATTCATTAGTTTCATCTTCTTGTGACTGAAATAATTAGAAGCCACAAGTTGTAATTTATAACGGCTGGCCGTAACTTTCCCTTCATAACTTCCCCTCATCCATTCATGATTTTAAAACTATTCTGTAAAATTCATCAAACCTTTCTGAATGCCAAAATGATAAACTATTTCAATATCGAACAACTTAAACAATTAATTTATAACAAGCTTTGAAATTTCTACTAACCTGAGTTACGTAGCTAGCAACAAATATACATTTCTTCTAATTTATTTATGACTTCTTCTAGTACTCCAATATCACCCTCCCACCTTAGAGCCTCAGTCGGGAGCACATCCAAGTCTTAAATAAGTCTCTCCAATGCTAAAAATCAACCAATATTCTTGCTTTCATTCTCAATCAGTATATGTATACACTATGTACACTTCGGTAACAAATTGGGTAATCATGTTAGCGTTACTGAAGTCTGATCCGAATCTGCTCCGTTCCAAACGAAGGAACATATCTTATAATCCTATCACCGAATTATTGTACAGACGCCAGTAGGTCAAGCTACCCGAAACTGTCAAATTTTCCCAATCAACCTTGAACCTTAATTCTTTAGTGATATAGTTGAAAATCTATTAAAGAAATTTGACAGATTGTAGTAGCTTGATGTGCTGGCGTCTGTACATGCTGTTATTTTCAAGTCAAAACCTCTTTTACATGGTTCATAGCTTTTGACCTTTGTTTACCGTTTATAACATCACCTGCACAGTTTCGGTAGTTACGTTTCTGTTGTTTGTTAGCTTTACCATCTATGTCCGTCCATTGTAGGAAGTTGTACGTGTCTTTTAAATTATACTCGAGCAGCAGTTGGGACATCCTAAATGTATGCTAGTGCACGTCAATTATTGTCAAACATTTCGTAGTAACTAGCTCCTCGTATTTGGGTCATAAACCAAGCCTTGATTGCGATGTCATAACTTTTAATTTAACGTGTAACGTACGAATAATCTGAAACTTTCTGGAAACTGGCTGAAAAGATTGCTTTAAGATAGGTCTGTTTATAAACTGGATAAATCGCCATGCTTAGTTTTTTATTCACAAGTTGAAACGGAGCGGCCAAAACAAACATACATACGTATCAAAGCAAAAATGCTGGGGATTGCCAGCCATTCTTTTTTTCATTTCGTCCACAAAACAGAACAGTTTCTCCAACTTTGCGATTACTACTACAATTGATGTGTAAACATTTTATAATAGAGTTTTATTTCTTTTACTGTGTCTATATAATGTAGAAACTAGCAAGATCATATACTCGTATAAGATTGAATAGACATTTTAAATGCTCCTACATCCAGGTTTTTGTCTTGAACATATGTGCATGACTGCATGAGTCGAACATTATGTCAAGACTCAAGAACAAAGACACGCAATGCGCACGCGCCGCGAATTGTTCGCTGATGACGCAAAACAAGTCGCATCAATTAACCCAGTGCTCAAACATTTTTATCATTGCGTCGCGTTTCCTTTTGACGAGTAGATACAGCGTGTCCTGCGTTTTCGACAAGGTTAGGTTAAGTTAGGATGGTGGGAGTAAATCTGGTCAAGCCTGTCAGGCGAACAGTTTTGAAATGTGTCCAGCCGTATCAGCTAACTATAGTTTATGATCAACCGACCGGTGTCTTGCCGCTAACGACAGAGTTGGACAGCTAACCATTGTTTTTGTACGGATATGGTCACCATATCGGGATATCCATTAGTACTTTTAATGAGTCAACGCACTAATGACTGCGCGTAGCATACTGTTCAAGCTATATCCATTTACAAAATGTACATTTGCGAGGCGTTTTTACCATTTTACCTTCAAGGGGCTCCAGTTTTGTACTTGCCCTTGGCCGCCATCATTGTGTAGTTGCAGCCCTATTGTTCGCAAGAGAGCTTAGTGTACGCCTCCGGATTCCAGCCTCTTGCTGATGCCGTTTTAGAAGCCTTGCGAAATGTGCACGCGTATTTCTTTAGGATATGCAAATAGATTTGGAAAGATCGAGAAATGTACACTGATGAATCATGCCAAAAATATAAGATTAATGAATTTCGAGAGGTGGGCTAACAAATTTTGAATATAATGCTGACCCGGTGCATCTAGACAGATTTTTAGATCATATTTTCTTTCAATGGATGTGCTACAAAATGTATAGTTAGAAGATTCGTCCAAATATTTGTGCCTTCTTTTCGCCAATGGCTGGAAAACCTGTGGTTCTATAAACGGTAGAGTTACCGCTGCGGTTTCTCAGTAGTCGCGAGGTGACCTGCTTGCTTCGTTCCGATGCCCAGGTGTTCTATATTTATAGCCCATCCTGTCTGCAACTCCGTGCGTACATGAATACTGCTTATACGTACGTTTTGTGCCGCGAGAGTTTGCGCAGAAGTCTCAAGTAGCTTCGTATAATATTTATGTTCCTTTCTGCATCTGTGTTTTCTTCCTAGGCTCGTTATCTCGCACTAACACCAATCCATTTGCCAAGCTTGATGATTATGCTTACCTAGTCGTTAATGTGTGGCAGTTTAAGATTCAAGTTCAGCAGTGGACCTTCTTTATCCGTTTCGTGCTACACTTTCGTAATACTCACGCTTATACATTTTCATTTATGTGGGCCGCGACCGGATTTTCTAGACTCTGACCGCTTTATTGGCCGTCTCTGGCATAGACACGTTTTCCGTTCTCTATACAAACATTGCAGAATGTATCACGTTATTTTAGGATTTCTTATCAAAAAAATTACGTTTAGTATTTACGATTATCAGTTATCGTGTTTATAATATCATAGGAAGATAACATTTACATGAAAATCTAAAGATTTATTACTTCTACTGAATGGTCTGAACGTGTAGAATTGAGTGTAATAAATTCTCATTGTTATTTTCCCAGCGTTAAAATTCACGAAGGACTCGACAAAGCCAAACTGTACATTAATTATTCACTTTTATTCAACCTCCATTTTATGTAGCTAATTTTAACCTTCGAGTCATTTAAATCTAATTCTTAACTTTGACTGCTACTCAAGTATTCCTTATAATTTAAGAGAACAAAGCGTCAGTTATGCAAGACAAGTTCCGGTCTCATTAATAAAACAAAAAAGATTTTCCATTTTAACGGCGGGTGTTTCCTTTAACGTGGCTATGCTTCACGCGACTGTTCGACGCCCACCACTGGGCACGGGCCTATTCTCAAATTTAGGTTAACGACACTTCACACCTCTTTGTTAATCTCTATTGCATTGGTTTTGTTAAGTGTACGTATCCAATTTTTTGTTTCTTTGTACATTTTCTCGCTGTCATGTCTATTCAGCAGCTCATTATTTTGAATATTTTCTTTTGACAGAAATGACATTCATTAAAATGTAAAAAATAATCCTTGAAATGTCGTACGTAACGTCATATTTTAGAGACACCTTGTTTATTTCTCGAGCCTAACCTTGATCAGTTATTAAAGACTAATGAACCAAAACTCATTGAAACGAGTTATTTAAGAATAATGTTAAGAATCGTAACAACGAAGATGTGCAGGAACATTGCCAAGACGTCTCATAACCGGGTTGTTTTGACAAACATACTGTGATGAAGCTAAATAGCTCAATTATCGATACACGTCAAGGTCTGGGAAGCCTCGTTACGTGGAACACTACAATTGCTAATGATGGGTGTAATCGTGATATTTTTACCCGCTAGTTAGCTATATATAGGATGGATATAGCAGACGATACGTGGGTTTTAATAGAAGTGATCGATGAACCACTAATCGGTGTCGGGTTCCGAGGGAACGGATATTACCTATCGGAATTTCCCGCTTTTCCTGCTCGCTTATTAGATTAGTCTGGAGACGATCCTCAGCCATATTGAACCGTTTATTTTGAACCGCGTTGATCACACTTATGAAAATAACACGAAGAGATTCACGATTTTTATTTTAAGATCATGTTTATCATAAAAGTATTCCAGTTCAGTTGTACTTGTAACATGTGAAATAATTTTTTATAGCGTGCATCACTTTGGTTTTGGTTTTACAACGCAAATCTTTAAAGGGTGTCTGGTTCAACGGCGTGGAACAGTTGGTTAGTTACCGTTGTCTGTTTGTATTATAGCTCTTTTGCATAACATCCTGTATTTGGTCGATCAAATCTACTGCAGTATCTTTATTAGGCATTTTTAATATATCCAGCTAAATAGCTGTCTTAAAACAGCTAGAAATCATGCCGTACAATGCTTAGTTTCTGAGAAAGAAATTCCTGCCTGGTTATCCATTGTTTATGTTTTAAGACAATGGCTGGTCCATTAACCATAGGTAACAATTGTTTTCGCACACATGAAATACGTTTCTCTATTTTTGTTTATAATATGATTTGGTATCGGGTACTAGGATGTTTGGTATTCAAACGTCTACTAATTGTCTTGGTCATCATTTGCATCAAAATTAAAACCCATTCTTTTAGTTTTGGCACAGTAGCTTCAAAATACTTGAATCTTAAAATATCTACCTCTTCGATGTTTCCAGCTTCAACACCTGTCTCCAAAGCAATGACTTCCTCTTTCTATGGACTGCCGCCCAAAAATTCAGTGCAAGTGTCCTCAGATTCATATGTATAATTTAGTGCTATCTTATTGGGATGTTTATTATTTTGTCCAGGGTCTGCCACGTGTTGTTTGCCGTCCAATAGGCATATTTTTATTTCATTACTTCAATATCTTATATTTTATTTGACTATATGTCCTTGGTTGATAAGTAATATCGTTTAGTTCGCTATGCAGAATGCTTTTAGGTGGATCGTTTGATAGATAGTGAACTGTTTGCTAGCGTTACTCACATTATCAGAATTTGTTTCAATTCTTTGTTTGGTAATATTTTCCTATATCAGGCTGTCATTTAAATACTTGATCACTGTCGCCCTAGTAGTTACATTGGGACTATGAGAGTGAGGGAAGAGATTGCATCTGGGTATGCGCACACACTTGCACTATACGAGTACCATCTCCCGCGCCGAAGGTTAGTCTCCGTTGGGATTGGCCGCTGTGGCCGAAATACGGTCTGGAGGACTATATTATGTTAGTAGTTTCTCCTTGGGATGAATAATTATATAATCACCTGCTGATATTTATGTTATAAATTCTAAACATAAATCTCTATAAGAGGTGTTTAGCGTTGTTGAGCCAATTGCCATCTACATCAGACCTATGCCAGATATGTTGGATATGAATTGAAACTCTTGGGTGGAAACAGTACTTTGTAGTGATTAAATTATCTTATTGAATTTATCGACAATGTTAGGTATCGGAAGTTAATTTCAATCTTGCTTTTAATTTGGTGGGTTCAATAACTGTTGAAATTAAGTCCAGTTTCTTACCAATGTGATGTAACAAATGTTTTGTTTAGTTGACTTGTTCTAGTACTAGTAATTATCTTTCTGTTGCCTCGTGGTCTTGCCATTGTTTAGCCATTCGTTTCGGATACAGGGTTACTCACTTCCGTGTACTTACATCATTTTTAAAGCCACATATAAATGCATTTTATTGACTAAATTTTATTTTGATACAAGTCATTTTCTATAGACCGGCTACCATTACTATCGTAATCAGTGAATCAATATAAACAATGAATTTTGTGTGAAATAAATGGTTATGCATATGAATTACAATAATATATTATTAATATTTCCTTATTATTCCTGTAGATTTACTCAAATCAAATTATCCTCAACTATAAGGATATGAAATGTAACTAACTCACTTGAAGACAAAATGATATAACACATATATCGTAGTTAATTGGTTAGTAAAGTGCCGTAAATATACTTCATATTCAATTCTAGTACTAATTATTGTTGCTTTTGTGTCCCCACCGCAGGGCAAAAGCCCCCCTTCCTTTCTTCCACTTCTTCCCATGTACAGCCGTCGGTAGCAAGTCTCTTAGTTCTAGCTTATAAACTGATTTATATAATAATAAGCACAGACACGTAATTATGTCAGCCCAGCAACATTGGACGTTCAATACGCTCAGTTCCGTGACGCAAATAATATTATGATATAATATTGTTTGGCAACCTTAGGCAGCACGGTGAAAGAGCACGTACGACCTACTAAATATCGACGAAGCGGTTCCGTCCGACTTTTTGAACTTTTAATTATCACCATTGTTCGTCTGTACTGTAGGTACTGCTTGAACCAATGGAAATGGTGTTCTTGTGTGAAGATCGCGAATAGAAAAACGTAGGGTCGCCTTCAGGATAGGTGAACCGACGATCTCCGCAGGATGGCTGGTAGCAGTTGGATGAGAGTAGCCGATTGGATAGACCTTTGTACAGTATTGCTAATGATGACTATGTTGACGGACCTGTGGATGGGGACAGGCGAGTTATATGTAGAGGCAACGCAACAGGGACATAGTTCAGAGGTCTTCATAACTGCAAAAAGTAACGGTCCAGGAAACGACAATAATATGTTTTAAAAGATTGGGGTTACAGCGCAAATGTATAATTTATATTTTAGAGGAAAGTACTCAACTGATAAAATATGTAGACATAGCTACAGTAAGGCAGACTGAACGAAATTGGAGCGTAAGTGTACGAATTATCTACAATAGTGGAACAAATTATATCGATTTTGATGTGCCCAGTCTTTTTACAATGTTCAGCTTAGTTATATAAACTGTAGCCGAATAAACACAATTAAATAAATAAAGATAGCCTTGGAATAAGTTTAGTTTGAAAATTACTGTCCTGGACAAACCTAACTTGTTTTCCAATCCAGTCACGAAATGCCGTCCTTATTTTACGTAATTATTCATTTAGCGATTATGCCTACTTATACAAATGTCCATCGGATCTACTCAAGTCTGAGTGAAGAACCAGAGAGGAGCGCAATGTGGAACAATAAATAACCCAGGTAGATTTGCAGTATCACTCTTGCCAGACCTATTAGCGACCGCACGCTGTCTAATCTGTGACGCTGTTTTAAAACACCCATATGGCTTCACTCATCTTTCTAATAATAAGAACAATGGAAGATGTTATGAAAGTATCGATTCCCAGCCAAGAGCGCTCGGCAAAGAGATTAACGAATTCAATTTAGCAGCATGAAACTTTGCAACAAACGCTTTTCCAGTTTTCAAACTGCGAGAATTTATCGCCGAAGGAAGCGAAAGGCATCTTGAAAATGGAATGGAAGCGACCTTGACCGAAAATCTTTACCCACCTATAAACAGTTCGAAGAATTTTCCGTGTTGGTAGGTGTTCCATTTGTTGTAGAAATATCGACCAGTCTACCAATCTATTTACCGAACACCTTTACAGGCTGAGGTATAGCCTTTAATACAGACATTGCTACAGACAGCTATAACAATAAGTACGTATACCACAAACTAATTTACACTCACGTTAAAAGCGATAAGGCTTAAAATAGAATTGAAGACAGATAAACAAGTGGTATTAACGAAGTTTGGTTATAATAATTTAACCCAGTTGATGGAATTTCTCTTTTAATATTGAATGAAAGAAAATTGTTGAAGAAGGTTTTTAATTTTGCATAAATTCGTTGTCAATTCCTATTAATTCTTGGTACTGGAATTCCAGTATCGTTTTAAATGAGATAGGTTCTCGCATTCAGAAACATCGAGACGGCTTCGGCTTTAATAAAAAATACTCAAAACTAGGAAGTCCGAAAATTATGGGATCGGTTTTCAACCTTTGGCTGACGAAGGAGAATAGAACATTATTAATCACCTAGTGCTGGAATGCACTCTTTTAGATTAATTCCTTTTTAGATTACCTACTCTTAAGAAAGCGTTAGGTAACCTGAGTAATGGCTTTTCTTGAGAAAATATGTTCGTCGTGGGTGGGAATGGAATGTAGGAACTGAGTCTGCAGATGAAAGTCGGTTTCTACAAAGTGTAAAGAAAGGTCAATGGTGTGAGATTTGGCGTTGCTAAATCTGTGTCGAAAATGTTCGATAATGCATGTCAAATACACACATTTTTGACTTTCTGTTTTAAATTAACATCTGTAGAAAATAACACAGGTCCTAATTATCTTATCACGAATGCACTCTCTTATCTTTTAGTTCAACACGTTACTGTACGCTGCACCAATACGGTACAAATGCACTTTGTAAAGTAATTACGAGCGAGTCTCAAAGGAAATTGTTGAAATACCACTTTGAAATGCCAGCGCTTGGAGCTACAGCAACAACTGTGAATGACACCTTTGTGGGGATTCCCGTAGACCGGTCATTTACAGTTTGCACGAACGATACACCCATAAGACGTCTACGAAACGGGATCCCTAAAATAAACGAAACAGTTTACATAAAAGCTATAGCAGCAAGAGATATGCGATTAATTTCCGTTGCCCTGTGATTCAGATTATGAAGTCAAGTGCTGCACTTGTGCCAAATCCACTATCATCTCAATATTTAAACGATCGCGAAAGAGAATGTTGCTGCGATGCGGATATTGCATAAAGGATGTATAACATGGCATCTTTTGTTATGATTTCTTTCAACGCTAAGAAAATAGCAAGCGAAATATTTGATGTAATTTACATATATTTTGGGTTGTAGATGTCCTTCACATATCATTGTATAATTTCAAAATACTGACGTCATGGAAAAATAAAATAACGTTTCACACGTGACCTAGTCTGACCCATTCATATCACCATTATTTATTATACATTATTATAACTACAGCTACATTTTGGGAAGGAACATTTTTTATATCTGCACCTACTATGTATGTAGGTCGTATACTCGTATATACTAGTATAGATATCTGCATGGGTGATATCCTATACTAACTAGTATGTGTAGCCAGGATGCGAAACTGGCGCCATCTGTGCAAACATTGATATTGACCTTCGCAGCTACAGTTGTTTGTCGCGAGCCATCAATACTTTGCGAACGTTTTATTATAAACACTTGACACTTTGATGATAGTTATAAACATTAGATTGAATTTGGGAATCGATGTTGTGACACCAGCTTCGTATCTTATAATATTTTATTCACCTGTCTGATACTGTCTATAGTGAAAATCAATATTGAATTCAATGCCTTTTGTTCATTGAAAGTTGGAATTCTAAGGCAGGGACTTTTGTCTGCCCTTTTTCTTCAGCTAACTATATGCAAATATTTACGTTCCCTTTTGAATCAATATCTGCTACATTTTAGTGTAGGCGCAGATTACTGCCTGACCTTTTTCGAAATGTCGCAACCTAAATATTGTAAACTATTTTTATAAGCGTTTTTTTTCAATGCCTGGGAGTCATCTAAAAATAAAAGAGCATCGCCGGTGCTTTGTTGCCAGACTTTTTTTTTCCCTAAACAAATAATGAATACTATGTAAATTGCTCAAATTGCATTGTCAATTATTGCTAAAAAGTTGCAAATAGTGCAAAAAAGATAAGCCGCAGATTTGCTTTTGCTAGTAAGGCATCGATGCGTTCTCCGTTTTCCAGTTACTCGTCAAACGGACACAGTGTCGTGTTTATAGAATGAATCGGCCGAGACTTTCGTTTGACACTCGTCATGGTATTCGCCGGTGTCGCTGCGTGCGTGGTGGCTAGAGAGGCGCCGTTATCGCCGTCAAAATGGCGGCGCGTGGCGTCGCGTCGGCCATTGCGCGCCGCGGTCGTTGACGCGGCCCGGTCGGTGGCGATGGCGGCGTGGCGCGGATATTGATTGCGTTTAGGTACCGGCCCGCCGACGTACAGCGACATCTAGTAGTGTTGAGCAGAAGCTTTTAGTTCAATTTTTGATGATAGGATGGCGCTAGGAGTATGATGTTTTATGGAGGGAAATTGTTTAGTTTTATTTACAGCTGTACGATTAATTGAATTGATAAAATATGAATAACTTTTTTTATCCCTTAGTAGTTATTTTGTTGGTTGTGAAGAGATCTGTCTGACAACTCTGTATAAAATCATTATTTTAGAACAAACGTAGCTAAATGATTTCACATAAATTTAATTATAAGAAAACTCGTCTAATAAAGAATGTACTATTTTTATTGTCTCCAGTGCAAAGACTTCGAAAAGGTGGGCGCGACACTGGCGGTGACACCTTGCGACGTGTTGGAGGAGGCAGACATCACCTTCTCTTGCGTCGCAGACCCTCAAGCAGCTAAAGAGGTAACAAGCACTGATACTATTGTGACTTCGAGTTGTAGTTGTTGCTGACTTCCTCGTGGTTCTAGGCAAACACTATCCTGGCTGAGTGAAAAAAAAAAAGAAAGAAAGACATTTATTTGGCAACAGTTCGTGAAACACAAATATATAAAAAAGAGAAAAAAGTTGCGCTAATAACGGTGCTAGGTGGGCTTGTGATTAGTTAATTTAGTTGTTGACACCCATTGATGGATCAATCAATGGGTGTCAACAACTAAATTAACTAATGTACGTTCTTGTATGTTTCTGCTGATTATGGGCCAGTAAATAAACGAGATTTTATACCAAACGCTTACGTTTTATGCCAAAAAACTGCTACAGGGACACACTCACGCACTCTTACTTTCTGACATAGGCTGAATATAATGAACGAATGGATGCCTATTAGGTAATTGCTTCTACTTACATATAATCACAGACAGCTAATGAATAAAAGTCTATACTGGACGAGTTCAATAAGCACTCGTACAGGTCAAGTTTTCATTCCAGTTGCAGGTCCCAAAAAGAAGTCATAATGATATAATATAAATAAAATCTGATTTCACGGGTAGATGTGTTTGCACAAAGGTCAGGCGGGAGTCAGGGTCGCGACCCTGATCCGACCTTTACTGGAGATCTTTATGCGTTACGGGGGGCTGAACAGGGAACTGAGACGGAAGGGATTGCTCAAATGCGTGGACAAAGGTTTTGTTACTGTGAAGGGACGAGGAATGTTCCACTTTGGGGTGGACTATCCCTCTAACTAAACTTGTGAGCTTGTTGTCAAAATTATGGTATTACCTGGGAGTGTCTTTAGTATGGGTTAAAATTCTAAGCTTAATATTTTTTTACACAGACATAAAACTGAGTATGGTTGTTATTTAGTTTTAGAAGAAATCTTACGCAAAGAATTTATTTTATAAACCCCTGAAACAGATTTTAACCTCTTTTATATGGAATAAACACAGATTTTCTAAAACAGCTGTGAAATCGTGCCCAATGTATCTCTATTGTAAGGAACACTCGACAATGGCACAGTTCTCGTATTAAAATGCCTTACGTCCCATTGTGTTCCGTAGCAACGGTTTTGCGGTTCATGTCATATATGTTGCACCCACTCGTAAACCGACGTACGTGGAAAGGTTAACGGGAGTACTAGTGTGAAGGAAAATATCCAATAATCTGGCGAAATTAAAGGTTCCGCCCACAAAAAACGGAGAGATGTGTCCGAAATAAGGTTATTAAAGGTCAATATTGCTGCTGAAACTGAAAAGTAGACTTTCGACTCACCTCTTAACTTTTATAACTCTTCTTGGCTGTTTGATTTTTATACGGAGAAGATGATTTGATGGTAAAATGAAAAGCTGCGGTGTTCTAAGTCCAACTTTTTAGAAGGTCCTTCAATCAGCCTTGGACACAAATATTTTCTTATTTCGAAATATCCAAGATTGTTGGACAAACACTAGACATGTACCTAGTCTATTGTAATTTTGGATGTAGGCCAAACAGCCTTTAGCCTTACCAACTTTATAATTTCATAATCTTCTTCTTCTTTTTCCTGCCTTTGTCCAATGTTACTTGGGGTCGGTGCAACAGGTATTTTTCTTTTCTTTCAGTCTCATCCTCCGTCAGCTGTCACTCTACCATTCATCTATCTTTTCTTTGGTCTTCCTATCCCTCTCCATCCATCAATATTAATATTCATGACTCTTTTAGTAAACGTATGTGCGTTTCATCCCTCCTAATCGCATGCCCATACCAAGCCAAACGATTTCCTTTAAAATTTGCCGTCACTGGCGTCACTTTCTCGTCGACCCTGAATAATTATAATCTTTTACTTGATTATTTGTGTGTAAATATCTAGATGGTGTTCGGCAACTGCGGTGTGCTGCACTGTCCCTCGCTGGAGTCGAAGGGCTACGTCGAGATGACTTCGATAGACGCCGACACGTCGCATGACATCGTCGAGGCTATTAGCGGGAAGGGCGGACGATATCTGGAGGCACAGGTAAGGAAACATTTCAGACTGTGCTAAGTAAAGTTGTTGATTTTTCGGGGTTGAAAAGTTCGCTATGCCTGTCCTACTGAAAGCTCAATGTAAATAGCTGCTGAAATTAATAAAAAAAAAAATGTCACCAAAAGCTTTTCTACAATATATTTATGCAAACATAAGAGACACTTAGGGCTGATTTTTTAAACGACAGATAATTTTTATTCGTGGAATAAAATTGACGTCTGACAGTTTTTATATGGAAATACTGTCAAAAATTCAAAATGATTCCTCGGATAAAATTATCTGGCGTTGTAAAGATCAGCCCTTACAAAGGTCAATATTTAAATGCTGTGACACCTAAACTAGGCGTAAGTTCCCGGAGTCAAAGATTCTCTCTTCGTTGGATAGAGATGGCAGGGAAGTTTAATGAACACAACCAGTGGTTTCCTACTTCTTCACAGAAAGATGTTTTGGCTTACTGTACAGACGCCAGCAGGTCAAGCTACCCGATACTGTCAAATTTTCCCAATCAACCTTGAACCGTAATACTTTAGTAGCGATAAAGTTGAAATTCTATTAAATAAATTTGACAGATTATAGTAGCTTGATGTGCTGGCGTCTGTACATATACATAGAGCACAAGTATAGAAATTTAAAAAAATATCTGAAAACATATTTTTTATTTGAAGAATTCTAGGTAAGGCAGAGGAAAACTACGTGTCACAAGCAGTCCATTTTATGTTATAAGTACTCAAAACGTACCCCAGTTCATGTCTTTCATTACGTTTTAGTGCTGCCATGAAACTTTTATTGTTACAATTAATTGAATCTTGACTTCGGACACGACCTTTGCACTTTTCTTCTACCGCAGAAACAATTAAAACCATTAATAAAGTCATCATCATCTTCTGCCTAGCCTTTTCCCAACTATGTTGGGGTCGGCTTCCAGTCTAACCGGATTCAGCCGAATACCAGTATTTTACATGGAGCGACTGCCTCTGACCTCCACAACCCAGTTAATGGGTAATACGATACCCATTGGTAAGACTGGTTGTCAGACTTTCGGGCTTCTGAATACTCGTAACGACTGTCAAATATTACGAATGACAGCCGGGACCAACGGCTTAACGTGCTTTTCGAGGCACGGAGGGGTCTCGGTATGTAAAGATGGTCACCCATCCCTATGGATGGGTGACCATCCGCTTGCCGCGGTTGGTCTATACCAACCGCGGCAAGCGTAGCTTAACCTGATCGATCGACCTGTGCGGCTGTTATTATTTAGCCACGGGCCCCTCTAAAACCATTAATAAAGTATTTAGTTGAAATCTTTTTATTGGTTTGATGGCAGTTGCTCCATGTGAAACGCCATTCTTCAGCCACCTTGGTTGATTATTAGTTAGATAGAAAAAAAATAATCATTTATGTAGGTTACTTATAATATTATATTGCTGCAAATAGCAAATACAAAATCTTTATTTAAAATCCATGAATTTACTGCAACATCTTGAGTGGTTATTAGTCCCTCTCGAAGAGAGGACGCCTGTGTCCCAGCAGTGGGAACAATAAAGGCTGATTTTGTATATTGGTCATAAATAACCGAGTGCTTTACTGTCATTTTTAACCGACGAAAAAAGGAGGACTTTGGCAATTCGACGTGTATAGTTTTTGTTGACCTTCATATCTTTTTAGGTTATTCTAATAACGTCTCTATCTCAATTTCCAGATCCAAGGCTCAAAAACGCAAGCAGAGGAAGGCACGCTCATCATCCTGGCCGCAGGGGACCGCTCGCTGTTCGATGACTGCCAGTCCTGCTTCAAGGCCATGAGCAAGAACTCCTTCTACCTTGGTAGTAGTCAGCTGCTCCGGTTGCGGACGTACAGAACCTTGGACGTTGACATTTATGTTTTTTATGGCCCGCGTTGTGGTAGAATAGGTTTAGAAAGAATAATTTGAGAAATTAATCCTCTTATCTACGACTTCAAATAGAGACTAAAACATAGAGTCGTTAAGTACCTACGAGCTACCTTTGTTTGTCAGGTTGTTAATGTTGTCATTATGTAGGTATTTTCAGCATAATTCAATCAAAATAAGTTACCATATTGCAGATAAGTTATGAAGACGTTAATAACTGAGCGATAGTGAGATAGACGGACTAATATTAGTGAGGATCCTCACTGGACTTCCTTGTTTAATAGGTACACAAGGTGGTCCTCCGCAAGCGACTGTGAGCATGTCAGTGATAAATTATGAATATATGTAATTTTAAAATACGAAAGTCTTATTTTCAGTTTTCAGTAAAATTTCGTTTATTTATTCAAATAATGATGACATCGCGGGCTTATTATTTTTAAATTTTATTTTGCATTTTTATATTTTATTTTCTGTTGTTACTTCGATTTTATATTTGGTTAACTGTCAACGTCTTAATCTGAGCGTCCTTTTTAGAAATAAGTTAATCATAATTACTAACCAGCACATACACTTCATTGCTAATTATTTTGGTGAAGGGTTTATTCATGTTCTTCATAGCATTTTAGACCGTAAATGCTTGCTACTAAAATCAGTTTCGGAAATTATTACCACGCTTAGCAAAGAGATTAGTGACCGCACTATGCCATAAGCACCAATTAGAACGCTGGTATCATACTACCTTACCTTAGTAGCTTTTACGACACCTAGAGAAAAGTACACCTACTGCAATTCCATCATTTCTAACATTCATGTCGAAGCACCCATTTACTAACCAATAATATATTTTGAGTTTTTTACAGAAAGAAAGAGAATACCGGTTGGTATAACCGTGATTGGCTGATATTAAGAAGAAAATCGCTCTCACCATCATTTAACTGAAGGTTTTATAATTATGATAAAATAGGCATACCGAGGGCATTGTTTACATAATTGACAACCGAACTTTTTCGAGTTTTACTTGTGTCTGTAATTGGTCCGACAACCATACTCTTCAAACTGGAACTTGGTGGCAGAAATAGTAGCTATAAACTCCTGCAATGGAGCTGGCATTCAAGAAAGCGCACTGAACTAACGCAACATGTTGTAATGTTTTTATATGCCTTTAGCGTCCCATAGCAGGGCAAGCCCTTCCGTTCTTCAACTTACATTACTACAAGTTTCTTTTGTATGGTGCTTGATTTGTGTTTTTCGTGGCGCTGTTGGTATTTAGAGCAAATGTTTAGTGAAATGAATTGAAAACCAACATGGACAGCGACAATCGGGCTGGTCTACAAATTTAAGGTCGCTCAGCGTGCTATGGAGCGAGCGATACTTAGAGTTTCTTTGAAAAATAACTGGGGTTACCGACATCCGACGACCTTTAGAAGGTGGTTGGAACAGACAGGATGTGGAAGGTGGAGGACAGGGTGTTGTGGCGCTGCATGGGAGAGGCCTATGTCTAGCAGTGGACTGCGATAGGCTGAGCTGATTGGTTGATTCAGTGAAAACACAAGATGGCGGCCGTAGTACCAACTGTGTATCTGCCTTTCTCCATCAGTTGTCAATATATGATAAAAAAGTCTAGTTAGCTCAACCTTCCTCCCCTACGTGTTTGTTAAAGTAAAAAGTTTATGTCCTTCTACAAAATCGTCATTCAACACGCATCCCCATTCCCAGGTGATATCGGCAACGCTTCGAAGATGAACTCCGTGCTACAGGTCGTGGGCGGCGTGTCCTTAGCCGCGCTGGCTGAAGGACTCGCCCTTGCCGATAGAGCGGGGCTCAACCAGGCAGACCTGCTCGATGTGCTGGCTCTCACACCGCTCGCCTCGCCGCATCTTATATTGAAGGGCCGCGGTATGTACAGTTACCAACTTTTTTAAATAAATGAAGTATTTCTGATGTCAGAGAGGATTGCAAGAGATAAAACAATTTTTATAAACCTGTCTCACAGGCGGCAGGAGATCAGACGGTATAGTAATTACAGGACAATAGGACGTCTTAACAATATTTAAAATTAGAAGTCTTGAAGTATGGGCAAAATTAAATGAATTAATTATGGTATACTTTGTTGAATTAATTATCTATCTCGTCCTTACATGATACTTGGTCTTCCAAATGTCAAAAAAATGTACTACAACATTCTAATTTCTTTATGATGATAATAAAAGATTAACCCAATTTACCTCCCAATTCCAGCAATGATAGAGTCGTCGTACTCCACGCACCAGCCGCTCATGCACATGCAGAAGGACCTGAAGCTGGCGCTCGGGCTCGGCGACGCGCTGGAGCAGTCGCTGCCGCTCACGGCCACCACCAACGAGATCTTCAAGCACGCCAAGCGCCTCGGCTACGCCAACCACGACGTCGCCGCCGTCTACATCCGCGCGCGATTCTGATCCGACGGACCGCGAGCCGACGGACCGCGAGCCGACGGACCGCAAGCCGACGGACCGCGAGCCGACGGACCGCAAGCCGACGGACCGCGAGCCGACGGACCGCGAGCCGACGGACCGCAAGCCGACGGACCGCGAGCCGACGGACCGCGAGCCGACGGACCGCGAGACGACGGACCGCAAGCCGACGGACCGCGTGCCGAAGGACCGCGCGCCTGTGCGAGCTCGGGCCGCCCGGCCGCTCCCACTGCTCCTGTCGCCGTCGCGGCCGATGTTGGAGGTGATGCTGTCGTTGTGAACTATGGCGATATCGCCACCACTTCCAAAGTTGGAGATTATGTTTTCGTTATGAACTATGAGGAGATTGCCACCACATCCGGCGTGGGCGATGTTGCCACCGCTTCCAACGGTGGCGGTGTCGCCACCGCTCCCAACAATGACGACAGTGCTATAATATATTATGCTATCACTACCGAAGATAACGAGATCGTTCTCGCTACCACCAATGGAGATGAAACTATCGATACTATTACAATTACAGAGGAACCAATAGAATAACTTTGTAATTTTTTCTTCTGCTTTGTTCGTTAGATTGGAGTGACTTTTATGGAATATATGAAATAAAAAATGTATCAGCTGACAATGCTTCCACTGCTGGGACTCAGGGTCCCTCTCTGTGAGAGGACTCTATAGAATATGTTCTGTAGAAATAAAAATTAAGGTGACTTTAGATTTCTTTAAGACAAACAACATAAAGAGAGACAGGGCAGGCTATGAATCCCTTTGCCTAGCAGTGGGACTGCAAAGTAAAACTGTGTGCTACTGACTTGCCATGACATTTTGAAAAGCCTTGAGGCTAGTTTTGAGAAACTATAAATCTAAACAATATAAAATGAATATGGCATGACATACATATTCTGTAAAAGATACTTCATTCGACTATCAAATAATTCTTTTAATTAGGTCATCAAACCATGTTTGGCAATATAATTTACATTGAAATTGGGTTCATATATTCGGCTCAAAATATTAGTAATCTTTGAGTTATTTGTGCATTTAAAATCAAGGAAAATCACAGGGTATGTTCGTTGGTTAAATTGGTTAAAGATAATCTTGAGTTTTTATTGAAATCATAATCTCGGGGCTCTAAAATGTTGCAATCAGAATATTTTAATAAATAATAATTTTGTGAATAAAATATCGAATGACCAATCTCTTTTCGCTATATCGGTGTTCTCCTATATTGTTATCAGACTCAATCTATATTGTTCACTTTCATCATAAGAATTCTCATTTGTATCATTCTGTGTGCGAATATGGACTTAAATATGAAAGTGTTTAAAGGTGAGAATTGTATGCCCGAGGCGTAGTGTCCCCAGTAATTTGGAGACGTGTTGGGTCTCAAATTACTGGGGACACTCTGCCTAGCGTGTTGGACTTTAAAGCGTTGGTTTGAATCAGCGCTTGTTAATATTAGTATTTCGAACAGGATAAAGAGAAAAGCTACCTTACTATCAAGGTGTGATTACAATAAATACCTTAGTTCAGTAGAACAGACGCTGGACCAACTCTGGCGCAGCGTCGAAAAGTATCTGTGGTGAGTTCAGGAAATATATCATAGATGTCGCTTTTTATATGTGGCAGCTATTCTCTCTAAACTGTGCAATTACTCATAATACCTTATGTGCAAATGTTTTAATCAGTATAGTAATAGATACGAATACTTCAGAACGAGCTTCAGCACAATATGTTACATTCACAACATGTTACTTGTCGAAAGCTCGTCACTGACCCAACAACCGACATGTTAGACATTTTAAACGATTTAATATTACATAGCTGTTTTAAATTATCTGAATGTTGTTATAACGGAGAATAAGTTCGATGTACCTTCAATATATCATTGTGTAGTGGTAAATGTTTGCTTTCACAGAACCGTGAGTGTCCCGCATAGAAACATTCAATTTACTGTGGAAATGTTAGTATAAGACAATTTATTAGTTAAGTCAATGCAACGGATGTTTACTTGAATAAACGGTTTATACTAATACCTTCTCATTTTATTGTAGTATTGCGAGAATGGACAATCAAAATATATTATGTATTTAATGACTTCATAAAAGGGGAACCTTTCATTTTATATCGAAATGTTTAAACGTGACGTTTGTTTTTAAATCAATTGTAAGAGTAGGTAGTGAAGTTTACGAGTATTTCTCAAAAGCCTTTCCCTTGGTTTTATTAATTTAAGATGATATAGTTAATGACGTAATTGAATTTGAGAATAGTTTTAATTACCTAGTGTAAATGGTGTCCACATTGGCCGGATTGAAGTGTTATGTTGATTTGATCCAAAGTGGTGATGTTGCGTTATGTTACGTATGTCTCAAATTATTGTCATCCTATGATAAGCTACAATAAACTATGATTAATATATTATTTATTTTGATTATTTACATACTCCTAGATTTTTAATTGAGACTGCTAACAGTCTGCATTTTATGGCAGTACCAATGAACACCCTTATTCACTCAATCACAGAGTCAGTAGTCGCAAACAGACAGGATCATCTGTCAATAGCTCTATAGGTATAGTTTGAGAAATAAATTCTTAAGCAAATTGACACGCGACGTCAATTTTTATGTGACTCAGGTTGGCTGGACAAATCTTCAAAATAGCTTGCATTTAACTAGGTCAATAGGTCACTTTATGTGACGGCTAAACACCCTTATTTCAGAATTTGTGACGCTACAGAATCTTAGATAATCGATCGAAAACGTGTCCAGCCATCTTGAAAAACCACTTTTCGCTGGTCTCTCAATCTCGGTAACGGAAGTGATTTTGACGACTTTTTGCATATCAACGGGCGTCACATAAATTTGTGACGGGTACCGAGCTAAAAGTTTTGTGATAAGTACAGTGGTTTAGGAGAAAAATGCAAAAATCTGTGTCCAGCCATCTTGAATTCACGTATAAAACTTATGGCTGGCACTTCCGAATCTCAATAACGGGGGCGTTTTCGAATATGGTTCCTTTACTAATACTTGGTGACGCAATGTGTGACAGTAATAACGTTTGATTTATGGCGTCACATGTAAGGGTTTATGAGAAATCAATAAAAACTTAATGTCCAGCCAACCTGAGTTCAAGATGGCTGGACACATGTATCTCCACTGCCTGATGATCTACGACCTTCGAAATGTGTTCAAAATGTTGTGACGGGGACGATAATGATAACCTGAAATTGTGACGGAGAAACTTTGCGTAGTTTCAAAGATATTGATCATTTAAATTTCCCCATACAAACACTGCAGTAGGGTAACCAATATTGTAGGTTTTATGTAGGACAAGTATATTTTAAGGTGTTTTCTTTAATCGACGAAAATCCGTGTATTGGTGATACTAATACGAACAACTGTAGATATTTAAATCAATAGAAGACAAAAATGTAGAAGTGAGGAAGGGGGGGTGTAATTTTTAAATGTTATTGATTATTTACGTGCAGATATCTATTCTTTTTAGTAGGTATATATTATGTCAGGAGAACTAAACTAATGCTCTGAAGGTATTTAAATGAAAAAATAATGTTTGCTGTAAATAAAATCACATTGATTTATTTGTACTTATACAAGACAAACTATACTGCCATGATAGCTGATGTTGGTGTCGCCATCTATTGCTTAAAGTTGGTACTACTAGGACAACTGGTCGAATCTTAATTCTTATTTAGGTTGTCTTACCGCAGATTAATTAATAGTTACTAGTACTCTGATTAGTGATAACACTTCGAAAAGTAAGTACATACACTGCCGGCTGTCGAGTTTAGTTCTCATTTTCAGTTACATAAGATAATGAACTAAACGCGAAATACAAGTGGGCTCTCTCTTGCAGCGCTGGTGGTCAATTATTATTTTGAATTAACACATACTTACTCTTTTCACTGCAGGAAAACCTTTTATTCCCACGGGGAAATCAAATACAAAGCAGGCGTGGATGCTATCTACCGGCCAATTAATCGATTAAAAAGAAATCCTTTATTTATGTAAAATTATGGTCACCTCACAATATTAATGGATGTTTGTATGGAAAAATTTAAATGGTCAATATCTTTGAAACTACGCAAAGTTTCTCCGTCACAATTTCAGGTTATCATTATCGTCCCCGTCACAACATTTTGAACACATTTCGAAGGTCGTAGATCATCAGGCAGTGGAGATACATGTGTCCAGCCATCTTGAACTCAGGTTGGCTGGACATTAAGTTTTTATTGATTTCTCGTAAACCCTTACATGTGACGCCATAAATCAAACGTTATTACTGTCACACATTGCGTCACCAAGTATTAGTAAAGGAACCATATTCGAAAACGCCCCCGTTATTGAGATTCGGAAGTGCCAGCCATAAGTTTTATACGTGAATTCAAGATGGCTGGACACAGATTTTTGCATTTTTCTACTAAACCACTGTACTTATCACAAAACTTTTAGCTCGGTGCCCGTCACAAATTTATGTGACGCCCGTTGATATGCAAAAAGTCGTCAAAATCACTTCCGTTACCGAGATTGAGAGACCAGCGAAAAGTGGTTTTTCAAGATGGCTGGACACGTTTTCGATCGATTATCTAAGATTCTGTAGCGTCACAAATTCTGAAATAAGGGTGTTTAGCCGTCACATAAAGTGACCTATTGACCTAGTTAAATGCAAGCTATTTTGAAGATTTGTCCAGCCAACCTGAGTCACATCAATTTTTGACGTACCGCTGTCAAATGACAGTTGTGATTTATACGGACATTTATATACTATATTTATATACATAATATACGGACAATTTAAGTTGGTAGTCAATTTGCTTAACAATTGATTTCGGTGTCTTAATTTGTGGGAACATGAAAAAAATGCTCTACTCGCTTGTCTGCCTGTAACACAATTTAATTATTGTTGACAGGTTATATTACAAACTGCGAGTACGCATTCCACAGATATAAAAGAAGTTTTTTATATTTCTATGACGCAGTCGCAGTGAATCTGTGACTGAATTTCGGGCTATGTGTTGCGGGTTCGATTCCCGCATATAATTTGTATGGCCAATAGAAAATTAGATTTGTTTCTGTAGGCGTGCTCCGATGTAGAAAACATTCCCGGTTACTGTCTTCAACAGTATTTTATAAATACATATTTTCCGTTGCAAACAACACAACATAATATGAGTGTACACTGCACCTACACCGTGCACTAATACAGCTGTGTCGCCCCCTCTGGGGTACTACCTACAGGCGTGATCGTATAATGTATCCTACAATATACAAATCACCCCTCTCACCTGCAAACACGGTTCCTCACTCAAAGCGACACGAACAGCCGACAAATTGAACGGAACATACATTATTTTGATCGATGCTGACCTTCAATATGCTTCGGTTTGCAGATACGATTTTACGACAAAGTGTACATCTAAAAATAGCGCGATCTCATGATTTAAGCCGGCTGGTCACGCCACCCGAAGTAGCGAGCGAGCATAAAAATCGTGAGCCGATGAAAGGTTGCGACGAGGTAGGGGATCACAACTCCAGGCTGGGTTTAGAAGCCATTTTTTTTCTTATCAAGTGAAGAATGTAGAATACCTAATTTCTTCCAGTTCATCACTCCTCTATACTCGAATGGAAGAACTGGGACCTAGTTCAAGATTTTTGAAGTGATACTTCTTAGGTGTCGATTCGATAATTGGACGAGAATTGAGAGTGACATGTCAAGGACGCGTCACGTTTAGGCATATTTCGTTACATGAGAGAGAAGAAAGATAACTCTCTCTCTCTGTCAAACTAAAACTCTTTTTTTTATAATTTAGGAAATAATGTAACTTCTATCACGTGTACGCGTTGCACGCGCAATTTTTATTTACAGTGACCAGCATAATATCTAATCAGAACCATTCGATACGCTGCTAATTGCGCGCCACATCAATCAATGTTATCGAAGGAGTCCTTTAAACGCTGCTCACAAATCCGAAGCCCAAAACTCTACTCTTCCGACAGCTAGATATTGTCGGAGAACTAGGCAAATCAGGTAACCGACAATTTTGACTCGGAAGCCTGTCGCCGGTTGTGAACATATATGCTGCAGGTAGGATTTGCGACGTTTAAAGCTCTCAATTTTGTTGGAAGCATGAAGTTAGTAAGAAACAGGCCATAGTACCTGAAAAATCGAACTGGAGTAAGCAGGTAGGTAAATAGATAGACAATTGTAATAGGGTTACCAGGCACATAGAGGACGCGTAGTAGGCGCCTCGCTGGCTAGACGGTTATAGATCGCGCATCACGCTGCGGTTACGCATGTCACGAACACGTCACGCAAATCCGCAATGTTTCGACGATCACGCCGCGGTGCCGTGTCACTGCTTTTACACGTCATTTTCATAGGGGACGTGAAGGGAACTGCGCATACGCAGGATGCGGCATCTATTCCTGCTTGCATTCTATTCTATTTTTTTACGTTAAACTAAAGTGGCATCTTTGGTGATCACTGAAAATCTCGAGATAACAATAAACATTATTTTAAGATAAAAACTGTCTGAAAAATGGCTGTCATTGACGTTCTCCGAGGTTCATTATCAATATAAGGTCTTAGAAGCATTTAAGAGCTGTGCATGTTTGTTCGAAATAGCGAGGTAGGTACGTGGTACGAGATTTTCTACACAACATAAATGAAAAGTATTACTCGGTTTTCACTGCACAGCGACGATAAGTTATACTGCACAGGACTATTGAGACTTAGGGAGTACACACAGTACATGTCGCAGGGACGATAAGTTATATTGCACAGGATTGTTGAGGCTTAGGAGTACACACGTCAATTTTCAATTTACTGGAAAAGTTGTAAGTAATAATGAGGTCGACTGTACAATACTTGGGACTTATCTCTGCTACTCTCTGTCATACCTGGAGAGGCAACAGTCGTGACGGTTGTGACTTGTGGCCCTAGCGAGTGATTGAGCGTTTTATAAATGATCGTAACTCACAACATCCCGAATAATAAATTATGTTAAACAACGTTTAATGTTGTTTTTCTTTCGTTTTTCAAATGATTAAGGTTAACGTTTATTTATGTTCTAAAAAATCATAAAAGTTGAAAAGAAAAATAAATTTTATTGTTTGTAAAAGTTACTTAGAATCAAAGTCAAACCGTTGGCGACCCCATATAAAAGTCAAGCTCAACATGCAAAACCGCAATAACTGTAACCTTATTATGAAAGAACCTTACAAAGAAAAATTACAAGCTTATGTTCAGTTGATTAGAAAACCTACGACCTACCGCAGGAGAACTCAAATACAATCCTTTTTTTTAAACCTTCAATTCTCTATGCATCGAAACTTTTTTTAATTCATTGTGATTGACGTCTGCAATTTGTAAATAATTTTGAATACAAAAATTTTGATAAAAATATAAATTAAAGAGTGAATCATGTCGTTTTTAACGGAATATTTTGACGAATACCGACAGCCACCCATCAGGAAAACTAAAATGTAAGTTTTGAAAACATACTCAGTACTCTACGATTGCACTCAAAAGTTGTGTTTTTCAACGCGTTTAGATGTGCTGATCGCGTCCAGTATTGTCGAAATTCTCCCTTAGGCATCTAGCTTAGAGTACCTACTTATTTTGTTTAAGATTAGAATGATATAGGTACCAACTTAGACTCTCAAGGCTGCCATACAATACTTGGGTACCTTATTATTTATATGTCTTATGAGCCTGGCTGCTAGATAGTCTTAAGCCCACATACAATTTTGCCATCTCAGCTTATTAAGTGGGACAATTCTTAGGAGTTATCTATGTAATTTCCACCGCCATGACCGTCTCAGTTCTATGTTCCTTATTGAGACTATTTGCACACCGTTGAGGTATATACACATTACTTAAATTTAGATACGATACATTCGTACCTTTCCACGGCGTTCTTAACGTTTGTGTAAACAACTTTGTGTTCATGGTTCTAAATCTATACACGCGGCCCTGCTCTTTAAAAGTGCCAATAGGGATTTTATTTCATTCCTTCAGGTGTCGACCAGAGCTTAGATGGGCGAAATTTGAAGGAAAATGGCTGGACCCAAAAGTTGGGACCCAAGACGTAAGTTTATGACTAGGAGAGTGGTCTATAATTTTACATATTTAATTGAAGTATTTAATCAGAATTAAATTGAGCATATTACAAAGACGTAGGTAGTTTTACTTAGCGGTGTAAATGCGTAAAATACCAACAGTAGCAATGGCTTTCATTTTGACAGTTGAACAACATCCATTGCGTTATTTACGTTGTTGAGCAGACGAATTTTTCGAACATATGAAGCAATGGATTAGCAATATCCTTCAAAATTATTCAGATTATGATTGTGTTAAGCAATTAGCGTGCAGGTATTACACTGCCAACCATTATTTAAAAAATAACCTCTCTGCTTATGGGGTCGCTGTGGTTAAAAGTGACAGAGGAGTCTAGAATAGTCTGTTTAGTTCTTTCTATTTATTTTAATAACCCCTTCCATATGTCACTATAATAGAAAGAATGGACAGACGACGAGGTCAAAGCGTTCATCAAGGACACGATGAGGAGCATCCGAGGACAGTCCACCTACTACAATTCCTACTGTGCTCATCATACAGAAGGTAACGTAACTTAGCTAAGATGCCTATCACATTTCACGATTTCTCGGGCCCTGCCCGCAGGGACAGGGTAGTGTAATAAGAAACAGGGAGTCAGGGTTCCTAAACAGAGCGACCGAGTGGTTACGAACTCCCTGCTTTCCCGCTGCGCTGTCGATCGTGTGGTGTATTAAAATAGCAACAAACAGGGAGCCTATTTTTTGGTAATTGAGCACCATTAATTTTGTACAATTTCCAGCTGGTATCCTACATTTAAAATCGATATAGGTAGCCATTATAAAGAGCTGTACTGCTATAGTGTAAATTCTCCAAAACAGCACGGTAATTGCGCAACACACTGACAGTAGCAATGGCTTTCATTTTGACAGTTCAACAATATTCATTGCGTTATTTACGTTGTTGAGCAGACAAATTTGTCGTTATGAAGCAATGTATTAGCAATATTCTTAAAAAAATATTCAGATTGAAATTGATAGTGCGTTATGCAATTAGGTGAAGGTTTTGAAGGTTTTGGTGAAGACAGTTTTTATTTTTTGTGCGACCTAATTATTAAAATTATACCTACATAAAATATTTGTACCTAATTAATCAGAACTTGTACAATACTTAATTATATTTGTTTACCAACTCGTTTATTTATTTATATAAAAGTATAAAAATGATGTGTTATGCTGAAACTGTTTGTTAGATAGGTACTTATTCGTCACTTGTAAAAAACCAGCGTCTGACAGCATCATTCGTAGGTGCCAACCGGGAGGCACACACTGATGTTTTAAAACATTTCACTTAAATTGTGTTTTGTTTTCATGAACTGTTGCCAAATAAATATTATTCTTTCTTTTTTTCTCGACCAGACTTTGGGTACCGTCCCTTCGTCCCTCGCGTTAAGAAGCTCCGACCGTGTGCAGAGCTGCTCGAAAAGAAAGAAGTAGAAGAGGTGATGTTACCACAACCCCAGAAACTGGCCATGAAAGACACGGAGCTCATGAAAGCGGCCAGGGACCTGTATGAGTATGACAAGGACAAACCAACGCTGCAGCCGCTGCCTACACATTTGAGGGGTTAGTCGGATTTCAAATAGGTTTCCAAAGTTTCTAGGTTTCTTTAGCTTTTTCTTTATAAGGCGAGCGAGACCTGGCGTGTAATTTTGACGATGTGTTGTTGTCAAAGGTAATTTGTAAATATTTTTTCACACCACCTGCTCGAAAATGTCAAATTATATGTCAAGCAACCTTAACCTAAAGTGAGTCATTAGTGGCCGGGGGCACAGCCGGTCAATAATGTTGTACTGGATTTCATTATGACCCGCTGGTCAATAATGTGATTTGAATTTGGAATCTCACGTGCTCAGCAAAATTGGCAGTATAGTACTAACAAACACCCTTTGGTACCAGAAAGAGGAAAGCTATTCTCGATACCCTTACAACGCGTGGATGATATTCTCGATTTCCTACAAAATCATAACGACTGCTTCTTCATATCGTTGCCATGTTTTCGAAGACATAATATTGTAAGAATAATTAGATAACTACGAACCATTTTTTAAAAGGAATGGAATAACATTAAAACTGGCATTAATAATAACAAATACCGTACCGCGCCGTAATACCGTAATAGTAATTGGCTGTAACATTAGTTAATTTATTTTAAGTAAACTGCGCAAAGATTGCTGTGGATTTTGTGAATAAATAAATAAATAATAAAACCTATCTATACTACAGTCGATTTATCACATTTTATCAAAAATACTCTATTTTCACGAGCGTCTCCAATGACGTTCTAAATTCAAAATGCATACAGCCAATCCTCCAAAACCATTCTACCGGCCCTGTATAAAGCTTAGTTTACACAAACGCCACTTCCATGAGAGTGATATCAATAGACAATCAATAACACACGACAAAACCGTAGAAGAGACTTTTTTTTTTGAAAATCGAATTGTTCGTGTCTTGGCTACTTATTGGTAGACGCAATAAAGGCGCGAACTTTTGGCATTTAAACTTTAAATTTATCAACAAAGTATTATAAAATGTCGAGTGATGAAAGTGATTGTACTCCTGAATTCATTACAACCGAAGCTAATAATATTTCCAATGATTTACTGCCGTACTATGGCTATTATTTTCTCACAGTAGGTGTAAAAAGTAGAGTATCCTCCTCTGGGCTAAAGGTGTCTTTGCCTTGGGCTAGCTTGAATCCCTCGCTGCATTCAGGATTCTTGTATTAACTCCCTCGCTTCGCTCGTGAGTTAAACTCTTAACTCCCTCGCTGCGCTCGAGAGTTAAATCCCGAATCCTTCATTGCGCTCGAGATTCAATATGACGCCCGTGACATAAGACACAACTTTAGCCCCTCGGTGCATAATCTACTATTAACTATTTTGATAAGATTAAGAAGTCATACAATAGGTATAAGTATTTTAATCGTATCGTAAATAAAGACGCATTGCTGTCAATATGGGGTTGTAATTAAGTGCATTCATTAATACAAACCTACCATTGTTTTCGAAACTAATATTTGAAGGGGGTAGGTAATACCTAATATTGCTAATGTATGTAGCTAGCTGGAAGGTAGCCATTTATTTAGTTACCTATTTTACTAAGTTTCAAATGATTAAATAACTTTTACACGTAAACTTCTGTTTGCATTTACCGTTGGAAATGACAAAAGCCGCCAGAAAGCTGCCTTGGCAGAAGTAAATAAATAACTTTAAGAAAGTTTCAATGTCAGGCGTGATTCGAGGTCGTTATAAAAGCCGCTTTAAGCATTTAAAATTATGTTCAGTAAACTATAAGTTGTTTTGCAATGTCATATTGTGTGTCTAAAGCCAAACCTAAAGATCATGGCTTAAGGCACTTTAAGGCTTTCAAGTATTTGAGGGGCCCCTTAGGATTTGAGGGGCCCTTAGGGCCGAAGCCTGCCGGGACAGCGGGATTGTCCGAAAGGGTAACCGCTACCCCGGAACATAAAGGGCGAAGGAAGGAACATAGGTGGGTTTTAGTCAGTAAGCGTCTGATACTCCCTTCCGCTACACCGAGAGTCCACCAGAAAAAAAAAAAGAAAGGCTTTCAAGTAACATTGAATTTATTCTATTTACTTAATATAATCAGCCTATAATTTTCCCACTGCTGGGACACAGGCGTTCTCTCAGTGAGAGGGAGTGGGCCGTAATCCACGTAGATGTCACATGTCTTTTTGGTTCTGGGACATGCCGGCTTCCTCATGATGTTTTCTTTCACCGTTTTGAGAGTATTGTTGATGAAATAATTTACACAAAGTAAAGCGGCTGTCTGGGTTCAAACTTACGACCTACAACTCGTAAGTCGCGGCCGTTACCACTGGACCACCGACTTAAAAGACATATATTCTTGATTATCATTTTCGTCTAGATTAACGTAGTGTTGTGGCTTGTGGGATTATAGGAGCGCCCTAAATGTCCATCAACAATGAATTGCCAAAGCCTGAGTTGATTGTGAGAGTTAAAGATATTTTCTCCCATATTATCTGATCTGTAAAGAATGCACAACATACAAAGTGTAACAAAATGTTTTGTTTGCAAACGGACGGACCATTGACGCAAGTGAGTATATAATTGTTATGAACAAACAAACAACACATGCACTGATATTTTTGTTAACACAACACGCGGCTAATTCCATTGCACTTCCTTTTACAATGTTTGTTTAACTAATTATTTTATGTTTTCAATTTGTTAACGATATTCCGAGAGTGAGTTTTGGATATAATAAGATTTGTTTGACTCGTGGGTGAATTATTTAGATTGTAACATGTATTAAAAAGTAGCTTATCATTTTGTAAGTATGAAAAGTATCATATTTTGGGGAAACTCTACCGACGCTAACACGGCATTCAAGGCCCAAAAGAGATGCATTAGATCTATGTTTGGGCTAAAAACGGTTGATTCATGTAAACCATATTTTAAAGGCACAATATATTAACTCTTCCTAGTTTGTATATACTCGAAACCGCAATGTTTGTTAAAACAAACCCCAAACTGTTTCCACGTCTACAAGACGCTGTACCGCATAACATACGGGATATAACCATTCTTCGCGTCTATCGAGCAAAAACGGCACTCATGCGCAAAAGTATCATCTGCATGGCTCCTGCTATATTTAACATACTGCCTAAACGTTGGAAGGAGCTAAATGGTAGTGCATTTAAGCGTCAATTGAAAATGTTTCTTTCGCAGAAAGCTTACTATAGTGTCTCCGAATTTCTAGCCGAAAAAGTTTTTTCGGTTGTTAATAATTTTTCTGTCACTAAAATTTATAAGAATTTGGTTTATAATATAAATCCTGTAATTTTGATATAAATCTTGTAATTTTGACATTAATCTTATAATTCTGACATCAATCTTGTAAATTTCACATATCTTTTAATTTTGATATAAGTAGATATATATACGAGTATATATATTTTGTAGCTTTGACATTATTCTTGTATTTGTTTGACATCAATCTTGTAAATTTGACATAAATCTTTTAATTTTGACATATATTCTGTAACTTTGACATTATTCTTGTATTTGTTTGACATTATAGTTTTTGAGTTATTTTGAATTTTAAAATTATAACATAAAAATAATTTTTGATTTCTAAAGTTTCATAAATTATAAATTGTGTAAATGCTTAATCTAGGTAATTTTATATGGTTTTAAACAAGAGTGTAGCAGCACGCCCTGGTGGCCATATTATGTTGATGCCGTGTCTACAAGCTGGCTTATGTGCAGGCTTATGTCACGACACTCTTGGATGCATTATCGTGGTAGTAAAGATGATTTCCTCAGGCACGTTATTATTGACGGGTTTGAGAAAGATGTTCGAAAAATGTAATTTCTGAAGAGCACCTTCGGCACTTTATAACTCATCTAGAATGATCTTTATTCACCATCACGCTTCTTACGTGATCGATGGCGTTAGCTTGTCCTTTTTCAAGAATTAGTAGATTTTGTGGATATTAACCGGCCAACCCTTTGTTTACATTAGACCACCACATTACCTCTCGCGTCTCGCTTTCATAACGTTCTCAGATCACCTTATTTCCGTGTAACTACTGACAAAATAACAATATTCCTTTCTTATCCACAGCATACGGCTACACCCGCCCACAAAAATGGCACACTGGCATCAGTGACTACCAGGGAGGCATAGCTCGGTTAGCGTACGAGATGATCCGCGACGATCGCATCCCGCGGTACTACGCGCACAACGGATGTCGGCCCAGGTGGGGCTTACCTCCGGAGGGAGAGAGGCAGCCTGAGTTGGATGGAGCGCCCTATGACGGAGAGAGGCTGTATTAAAGTAAAGTACAGCCTTCTTAGTCTAGAAAAAAATTGAAGAATTAAGAAGAAGTTTGCGGCCGTTATTGAGGAACGTTGAGTTTTAGAATAAATCTGGCTTACTAGAGCGTTGATTTTTGCTACAATTTCCCGTATGACAGAGTAGTTTCTGCTTGTTCAAAATTGGGTGCAACTTACGTCGAAATATTCAATTTTACTTTCATAGTCTTATCAACTTAAAATTAATGCATTTTTTAAAATCAATTTATAAGAGATTTTTGTGAGCAATTGAATAACTGAAACTTCTTTTAGTTTCTTCTAATCGCTGGTCAGCCGGAAGTTTAATTAGATATTTTCGTAGTTAAAATTGTAAGTAAAGTAGTATTTTCTATTTTGCATTTTATTTTTTTATGAATTTATTTTTAAACAGTAAATATCTTAAGCCAGTACAATAAATGATTGTTTTAATTAATTAATTTTATATACTTTTATGATTATGACATATAAGTATGACCTTAGATGTGAAGTATGCATTCGCTCAGGCATCTTCGTTTTTTGTCGAAGCTCGGTCGCGAGAGACAGACACATTTTCTTTGTGCAAAAGAAATACAAAAAATATGTGGATATAATCAGGCCAGAAAAATCTTCAAAACATAAAATAAAGTACTTATTTAAGAACACTATGAAGTTTTGATGATCGTGTTTACATTTTCATAATATGAAACACTCGAGAATTTATTATAACAGCAATTTCAACATTTTAATACGTTATTAGACAGTTTGTGTACCAGGCACACGTGAGATATTGAAAGGTTCATGGCAACTTCACAAGCTCAAGTTCGTAGGCCCTTGCTACGACAACGGCAACGACGAGGACGACGGTCGACGGTTCGTAGCAAGTGTCCGTAGATATGTCGTAACAAATTGCTACGCTTGTAGGCTGTAAACGGATATCTAGTTGCTACACAAATCTCTAAGCTTTAATAAAATAAGTCTTACCTTTTATCTCCAATAAATAAACAGTAGACAATATTGGCAATTGTGGACGTGCGTTATCGTGCGGACCACAGTTTGATAATCCATGTTGCGTGGTGTACTTACCTATCTCGACATTCATCCATAGCTTATGGATATGTATCCAGTTTTATATATTTAGTATTAAGAAAATCTCTTTGTTAAAGACACTGCATTTAATGATTTAAGTAAAAGCGAGTGGGCGATACATAAAGAGCTGTTAAAATTATTTTAAGCTTGTAAAGGTTTAAAATAATTTTAACAGCTCTTTAACAACGAGTTTCCGTAAAACGGATGCGAATGGCTTAGCAGAGATTTGTTCTGTCTTGCGATAATTAATTCATAATTATGATACTTGTTCACAGGTACTTATAAAAGGTACATTTAAGTTCAGTTTTCTGAGAGATTCACCTCATTTACACGTGGTAAAAAGACTTTTCTTTACGTTTCACTAGCTTTCTTTGATATTTCGTGTTTCTGAGTAATTTTAATGATCTTTACTGATAAATTGACGTTTACGACGCCCGAGTGGAACATCAAACGTGCTAAAGCTAAGCCTTGTTAACAACGGATTATGCAAAAAATATTTAAAGGTGTTGAAATCAATCTTTCAACGCACAATAAACAGAAGGTTAAGATTTGGGAAAAAGAGGATATTGTTGAAGACTTAAACATGTATTGTGTTTGTTTTGAAACAAGGAAATATCTGACAAAGGGTCGTTTGAGCCGCGTGTTTATGTATTGTAAGGATTGCCAGGGAGTCGGTAAGCTTGTAAGTTATACACCTTATTTCAATATTTTCTTTGATCCAAGTATCTAAGGGTGACGTAGCTACCCTGGGCAGTCGGCACCGCTTACTGACCCGCTACTTGCTTGACTGCCCCGTTGGTCACGTGGTCGCAAGCGCAACTGCTGAGCGGTTCGATTCCCAGGTACACTTGTTTCTGCGCACACACGTGTGCACTATGATATCTTCCTCGCCGAAGGTTGGTCTCCGCTGAGATAGGTCGCTACGGCCGTAATCCGGTCTGGAGGACTTCATTTTTTTTTACTTGCTTGCTAACTGGCTAACCTTTTATTATGGCTTGAGCTATTCGTTAATTAGGTTGTCTTTATACTGCAGGTATTATTCCTATACTGATAGATAACCTTATTTTTATGTTCGTCTTTTATAGTATTTTTTCAGGATTTTAACATCATAATTTCAAAGACATTCATTGCTGGACATGTCCTCCCGGGACTAAGCATCACTACTTTGCCCGGTTCTGTGCTTCTCGTATCCAGTGGATTCCTGCTGCCTTCTAACACTACGTCATCCGGTACGCGGTCACCATTGCCACTCTAGAACCTTTCAGGACTTGCATTGTCCAAAAGAAAGATATAAATCGCTATCAGAAAGCGCAGGTTCTTGCCTTTCAAAATTCGGCGAGATTATAGATCTGCACATTTGATTGTCGCCCCAATATGCGACATTTTAATTATTTTCATTATTCATCTTTCTGGTCATCTACCTAGCTCTTAAGCTACACTCCAAGAGTCTGGACACAGCTGATTTAATTTTTCTGGGCTGTTGCCAAGTGCACTTCCATTGTCAGTTCATACATGAGACACGATGCGCTCGCGCCGCACGCGTCATGTTCGTTTGTTTTACTCTTCTTATCTGTTCACGGGCCTAGCTTGTCTCTTGGTCTTTTTAGTGTAACTTGATGACTATTTAGTTTCTGAGTCAGGAGTAGTCTTGAGGGGCTGTGTTTCTATTTTAAAACGGGTTTTGATGTTTGTTAATGGAGTTTGCACTATGGGTTATATATTTTCTTAATGACTTGAGTTTAGTCAGATAGACTGAACTTACCTACTAAATGTACCTAAGCTGATGATAGCTACACTAGCTTCTGCCCGCGACTTCGTCCGAGTGAAATTTCTTGTTCCCCCGACCCATCCCGTCGCTTTGGATCGCCTGCCCGCGGTCTAATTCGTTTTCATTTAACGTTCTTTCTTACTTTTTTATTTTTGCTCGGCTCCTGATAGTCGTAGCATGGGGTTAGATAGCCTGTAGCCTTTCCCAAGAATTGGGTTATGAAATGATAAAGATATTTTTCAAATCCGACTGGTAGTTCCAGAGATTAGCGCGTTCAAACAAACAAACAACTCTTCAGTTTTATTATTAGTATAGTAGATTACCTTTCTTTTTAAGTAAGTATTAATAAAAGGCTTTCAAGTCAAGTCACATCAAGTTCACTCGCTGAAAAGCCTCAAAAGCTATTAATAATTTATTTAATTGATGCATTTTGTACAGCCAATTAATGGATTTCAGCGAAAACCTGTAAGTACTTAAACCACATCAAAACGAATTTAACGAAGCATTGTTTGATCTCTTCATACGGACGCAGCATGCCAAATGTGCATTGTTTTATTGTTCAAATAAACCTGCTCTTGAATAACATTATACCCAGTTGAAATAATAATGCTATATCGGACTTATGATTTACGTATATGATAGATCTGAAGACTTTGACCTGAAAGATCCACAAATGTTCTCATGAGGTCGGTTACCTGTGGTCGAAATCTCATCGAAAGACACATAAACACTTACTGAATCAAACTGTGGACGTAACAACGTTGATTCTTGTACGAAGAAATAATAAAATTGATATAAAAGTTGGTAATAGACCGTGAAAATGATTATATTCATGTACTATTTGCGAAGATGAAAGTAAATTCAATAAGCTTTGTAGAAAACCCATAAAAGTACAACATAAGAGAAACTGATGATTTGTGTTACCATGCAATATTTAATTTTAAAAGTCTTTGAAGTTGAATTTCTTTTTTAAATCCATTTTTCGTGACACTTCCAAGAGTTTAGAAATAGCTTGCTGAAATTTGATCTTCGTATATCACTGTCATACCTAATTATTCATTTGATACTGGATTACAGAAATGTTTTTTATAATATTACATAATTATTATTATACTATGATTAAGAGGAAATATGGTATAAATGACCTACCTACTACTCAAAAGATTAAATGATTGGACGCTGTTATCTCAGGAATCGTAATTACGAGTATGTCGTTATGACGAAGAAGAAAACTTCTACGGAGAATGATCGCTTTCATTAAATGAAAAAGGGAGGTGCTTAGTATTTTTGGAAGGAATAAACAAACGTTTTTGAACATGGATAGGTATTTATACCATAGAATAACTAATAGCTTATACTGACGTGCATTCGTTTTTGATGGCTTCTTTATCTTTATTTAGTTAGTAGTTATTACAAGCAATGTAAAATTGTAATGCAGTAACACAATACTTTCGTGTGACCCCGCGTCCTAACCAAAAAGATCGCTCACGCGAATACGCGATCATCGCGTTCCTTATGTCACTCATTTGTTCCGAAAACCAGAAGGCGCCCTCTATCGACACTATCACGCGTTAGGATTCGCCGGACAAAATTAACGTGACAATCATAAACTCGGGAAACGATCACGTTGGTTAGGATGCGGCCTGAGCAAAGTTAATGCTTGTAAAGCCCGGGGCAGGACCACGTGCGTCGGCATCGTCTTTCCTGGTCAGCTGACATAGAAGTGGGCGGCACTTCATTCGTGAGCTTTTAGTTTGACCCTCTTGAACAGTTTCCTCACAGAGCGTCCAAGTTTCATCACTGAATACACGGTAGCGTGAACAAGAAGCTAAGAATATCAACAATATTCTATTACGGGAGGTGCATGTTTATTTATAACGGATGAAAATGTTTATTTCAGGAAAATAAAGGTAGAATTGGAAGCAAGCGGCGCAGGGCTGGGCAGGAATCTCATAGTAATATTCAAACTTAAGAAGTATCACATACACGTACATGAACTCGTGCTATCTTCCTAAGGATAGGTAGAAACTACAGAACGCCACCTCTACGATTCTTACATACTCCTTTTGCGTCGTTTACATTCATATATCTGGTCAAACACGCACGCCGACCTTTCTAAAGAACACCAGCAACATAGCAGAGGGCCACCATATGTCTTTCTATGGCGTCCCTTCCCGGTGAAGAAGAAGGAAGAAGAAGACGTATCAGTAAACACCTTGTGGCTAAAATATGAAGCCATATTGGAAGAATACTGCTTTCCTATTTCTATGAATCCTTCTTTTATATTGTCATAAATGTAATGTAGTCGTCTGCAGGACAAAGGCCTGCCTTCCCGTCCTCCACTTATCTACTAAAATCCCTTTAATTTGCCTCTAAAACATATTGAGATTAGGTATAGTCACGAATATAATGCATAAATTAAGGCACAGACAGGATGTAATGGGATTTAACATCTTGGATTTCCCGTGCCCGACATATTCGAGGACTTATGATATATAGGTAAATCACATTACTGCAGCTGTTATCACTGGAATTCAGGAAAGCCCATTGACTGGTCGATTGGAAAACCGAGGATTAGTTAGTTTTACATCGTAAGTGCATAAAGAAAAAACTCATGGGATTTTAATTTAGGTTGGGAACATTAAAAAAGCAAATGAAGATATTTTTATTTTGACAGTTAGTAATTGTCTGTTTTTTGGTGCGTCAGAGTTTTATTACAATAAAATAGATTGCTCAATGTTTCAACAGGAAAGTCTACCCTGGAGTGTAATTTGGAGACTTGGAGAGGAAACTCTACTACTGAGAATGTATTACTACTACACGGTAAATGCAAATTAATCTATTACGAATTTAATGATGAATGATTAGATTTAGTTCTTGGCAGCAAAGTGACGTTGAATGGAGGATTTGATGTGGAGAACTTGTCAAACTCTACTTTAGCATTATATGCGACCCAACTTCAATTTCTCAGTTCTGAAACCTGTTCTATATTGCTTTCGATGAATGCAATATTGATCTAAAAGCCAGTGATACTAATACCATGCCTCACTTGCTGGAGTGTCCTAAGTGCCTGTCCACCTGCACCTTGAATGACCTAAAGAATGCTACTTATGCCGCAATAAACGTGGCTACCTAATCGGCTCAAACGATGTAAAAAAAAAAAAAACAACGACGAAGGGTACCATCGACAAGAAAAGAAGAAGAAGAAGACTAACACGATGATGATAAATTCGAGAAAACAATGAAGACTCTACGTAGGCAATATGTGTTTTTTAATGTTTTCAGAATCTGGAATTTGAAGCAAGACTACTTTCTATGAGTATGAGAGTAGGAACCATATTCCAAAGCTTTGAACGTATGAATCCATTGAAATTAATTAGATAGGTACCTGTTATTTTCTGCTGACGATCGGCTACTTTGTCTAAATCGCTAATCAGTAACGTTTTTTCCCCAAATCTACATAAACTGTATGTTTGTTTCACTATCGTTTCTAGATCAGACACAGCCCAGGTAAACTAAAGCCATTTCATCAGAACATTACTAACTCAATTTACCGAGGAAGAGGTGATTCTCATTTCGTCGAACAACCTCTGTAGTCAGTTCTATATCATTCCGTTCCCAGAAAATATCAATCAACTTAAATATTTTGTGAATACTTCAAGATTTGTTGCTATGTTAAAAAGAAAATGTTATGTGACGGCTTTAAATTATCCCAAATAAGATGGTTGAAATGATAAATTGAGTGTTCTTCGCATTTGGGACAAAGAAGATGATGTCACATAGTTTTCCGAAGCGTATTGCGTGAGCAGTATTCGACGAAATAAGTTGTAAAAATATATAAAATGAGCCATTATGAATCCAGTCGACTGAACTTCTGTGAGGTCGTTTCTCTTGAATTTCTAAAAGAAAGATTGTTACTGTTTGATTTTAGATGAAGCTTATTTCTGCTTAAGTTATTTTTGATTCTGTGACTGAATTAAAATTTGAATTTCAGAGAATGTAGTCTGATTTTAAGCCTAACCCCAGTTTTGATGTTCATGAATCATTTAAGTCGTTGACTCGGCGCAGAAAACCTCTAATTCGGATTGGAAATCCGAATCCTGTCTTTTTCTAGATACAGACACCCCTGAACTCGCTAGTACTCTTTAACTTTCCTGGATTGGAGAAAATAAAACGACTCAAGACACTCTTGCTATAAACCTTGGAATAACAAACAGTTAAATGAACACATTTTTTTCTCATCAGCACGTGTAATAACACTGTCTGCCTCTTTAATCTTTACTTCCGAAATTACATTGACATTGAGAGACTTCAAATGAAACTGATCTCATCGGCCCTGTCCTTAGTCGAGGACACGTCGTGTTGTTGTTTATTAGCGTACAAATGTTTTGTATCAAACTCTGAAAGTTGTATCATATCAACTGGGAGTAGGTAAGCAAGTTTTGTTAATGTTATCATTCGGATTTAGGGATCAAAGTGAACTTTGATGCGGGATTTTGGCGTTACAGAGCTGTAAAGTAATTTTGTTTATGGAGAGATGGAGTGTCAATATAAATCGTGGGTACCTATATAAATTTTCTACTTTCCTGTATATTTTCTAGGTTAGCTAAGTCGCTTCTGTAACTGGCGACGTACATTTTAAATCAAATAATTTCAGCAGCTTAGTTCAGAAGAATCTTCTTACTTCTTTATTGCGTCTTCATTTTCTACAGTGACGCTTACCACTTGCACTCAATCCTGCGCATACATGAGTCAACAGAGGAAAACCAGTTCGATACTAATGTTTTCGTAGACATTGGCCTACGACATGCCGCCTACGCATATATTTTAATGTAAACTCGCTATTGTCCACGACTTCCCCTGTATGAAAATCAATCCACAGGAATCAAATTATAGATTTTATGCGAAACCAATTTGGCTAGGAAACTGGAACAAACTCGCAATTACAATATTAGTTACGATTAGCTAGGATTGTATAATTTGAGTCGAAAATAAACTCATTAAAATAGAAGATTCCACTAGAATGACTGAAACTAATCCCCTTGTCAGTTATAACTCGAAACCAGAGCTTCTACGTTATCCAGAAACTAGGTTCATCGTCTACGATCCAGTTTCGTGATTAGCCATTCTCTCTGCTCTCAAACGGATAATTATTGTGATACTATTTTAGATACATTTTCACGGAACCCGCCGACAAGCGTGTCAACACAAATATCCACGTCGCATCGTCTAGCGGAGCGACGGCGACCGCTCCCGAGTTCCCGACCATTGTCCTCACTCCCATTCCGTATAAACCTTCATAAGCTTTGTTTAGCATCGATATCAACCGTATTATAAGACCAACATCAAAATAACACGATTTTATGTGTCATTAACTCAAGCCAAAACAACGTTGGCTCTACTCTGTGACACCAACGCGACAAAATACAATAGCACCAATGTGAACCGCTATGTAAACAACCTGTGGTGTATCGAATTGGTCCGGTCAGAATGTTGGCGTGCTTGCCAAATGTTGGTGGTGACGTAGGCTGGAACCAGTTGGCACGTAGCGGCCAGTTTCAGTGGCAACCGCGCGTGCGCTGGCCGGACCGCCCTCCAGTTTTCCCGCCTAAGCGACCGCGAGTGACATTTGAAAAATTTTTAAAATCGATTTTCCGCGCTCGAAACAGTTTGGAATACCGCAGTGGTTTAAAACAGTCAGTGTTGTACAAGTGTTAATGATCAAGTTGAATCGATCCATCGATACTGTCCTGTGACTGGATACGATTGATTTGTTTTCACTAGTGTCCGGTTTCCTCATCCGCGGAAGATTTTGCTCGGACGCCATGGTAATATCTTTCATTTATTTATGAATGCATTAGAATTAAATCTAGTCGTAAATCTGGCTTACCAACCTCGGCTGGTGCAAAGACCTTAAGCCTTAATACTTATTTATAAGTTTTATTAGTTGTACGACCAACTGGGCGCTGCATGCAGATTTTATTGGAGTCATCAACATTGTTGATGACACGTTAGTGTGACGTTTAAAAAGTCTACGAGTTTTTATTTGATTTATGAACAAATATATAACCAATCAAATTAAATTCTGCCACTGAGCAATTTATTTGGGACCTAATAAAATACTGTAACACGCGATGAATGTTTTATTCAATGTTACGGTCGTTTACATATGTAAATGATATACTGACATGAAAAATCGACAGAATCTCATTTTACTTTCTCGAATTTACCTATTATTATTAAAATCAGCGTTATTCCACCACATAAAGTAAGCCTCATCCAATAGCACTGCACCTAGGAGGCTTAGGACGAAAACCTTCTTCGACCGTGTTCACTTTCAATCATTGCCACTTGCAATCCCTGGTTCGAAAGTTTAGATACAAATTTTCCTGACAATATCATCATTCCTAGTAACATTTTATAGCCATAAGGAACGTTCAGCCGATCGATTCTGTAAAAATCTCACCGTGAAAATGTAGGTGAAGTGGGCTGTCAATAGTGTCAATCCCTAGCATTAGTTGGAATGACAGCTCACTCCACGCTCATTTCACCTAAGTTTTCACGGTGAGATGGTTACAGAATCGCACTGCAGGTTGGTTGCTTAAGTTGAAGTCGTGTTACTTTCGACTCGTAATTAAACACTGCCTATTGTCCTTTTTTATTATTTACATAGCTATGTTTATATAGACAAACCTATTGAATACCGATAATTCAATAGGTTTGTCTATCTAAATATTTAGAGAAAGAGGAAAGCAGAAATCTAATGATGTTGTTCAAATCAGAGATACTGTATTCAGAATTTTGTTTGAATAGGAAAACATATTAACTAATACTTCTCCGGAATATTGAACTGTGGTTGCGGCACATGACATTACATCACGCCTATAATCCCCGAAGGGTTAGGCAGGATTGTACCTTTAGTGCAACCCACATTTCGCTAGTTATGTTGCGGCATAATACAGATTTATTTAAGATGCTGCAAACCCTTTTACAACAGTACAAAAATAGACGCACTACTCAAAACCTTCGAAAGTTTAGCAGGAAATAAAGCTTCACAGATACCCAAAGTTAAAGAAAACCATACCTTTACTGCTGTTGCGTAAAACCAACATAGAAAAGATCTTTGTTCCGATCTTTTAACAGCTAAACATGTTGTAGATCAAACGCGAGCAGATAAAGCCCGTCAAATAATTTATTGCTCTGTATCCGAAGAGATAGTGAGTGATTTACTCCGCAATGCGCGTGAGTACGTATTTTATTACCCTCTAATCCCTACGCGATAGTATCGATGTATAAATCGGTAACGCATCAATTTAATCGGTGTTTAATAAAATATTGTCGATGGATTATATTGATGGACTCCCCTATTTTAGATGGGGCGTATTGAATCATGTAATTCATCGTGCGCGATCAAAAGTTACAGGTAAACCAAGAGTTGTTTTTTGAAATATTTAACCCACGAATGTGGGAGAGTTAAGTCTCTAAACACTGGGTTAGTTTAAGTAATGTCAAAATAAATTGTTGTTATGAGATGCCGCTGATAACTTATTTTGTGTTTTAAAGTAAGTTAAAAATCGAGATGTTATATAAAAAAAAATACAAATGATGAAACACATTTTTGCTTATCTAACGTTTTCGTCAGTCAATAAAGTAAATCTCCATGGAAACCACATACAATACGGTTTACGGTATTACGTATCGTAATGTAGTGTATAAGAGATGGGTATACAATTTCCGTTCATTGTTCGTTCATTCATTTTTAGTCGGAATCTCTTAGCAGGGCACAGACAATGGCACCGATTTCCTTGTTCACAAACTAAACTAAATTTAAGTTCAGTGCATCTTTTTCTTTCTATTTCATTAAGAAAAGGACAGAAAATAAATTTAGTCCTGCCAAATTAAGATACTCCATAGACAAATTAGACGTGGTTAAAAACATGGCTACTAAAAATACGTCAATTTACGTCAGGCGCTGACTAATTTGACAGGACTAGACTAATATTTATCTTCTGTCCTTTTCTTAATGAAATAGAAAGAAAAAGATGCACTTAACTTAAATTTAGTTGAGTTTGTGAACAAGGGAATCGGCGGCATTTATTAATTTAACCCGACTAAACATGCAAGTGGGCCTTGTTTTAAATGAAGAATGAATGATGTTCATTTATTTTTAAATCTGTAGTGTTGTGTTTTGAAATCCATTGCGAGCGAGCGGAGATCCTGCGGGCCAAGGGTTTGGCCCGCGAGGAGTCGCTGAGGATTCTGAACAGAGACCCGTGGGGACGCCCCTACAAGATGGTGAGGGAGAAACTCCGCCCATGGGCTCCCCCGCTGCCGCAGAGTCTCCGGCCCCAGCTCGTGGAGGACGTGGTGAGCGCTCTGTTTCCTTTGCGAGGGGAACATACTCCCCCGCCCATGGTTCCGTCTCCTGCGGTGCTAGATGCGGACCACACCATCGACGACGACGACGATGCTCCGGAGGTGACCGAGGTAAAGCTGAGAGTGGCGGTACGTAGGCTTACCTGGAAAAGCCTGGGTTCTGGCCTTGGAGGCTCGAGAGCCTCCCCCCTAGTCGAGGCCCGAGGGCCTCGACTAAGGGGGCTACTAAGCGCATGCTTGGAGAGGGGCCGGTTCCCACTACGTTGGAAAACGGGGAAACTGGTCCTCATCAAGAAGCCCTGCGGACTCTCCGTCCGCTTACCGGCCCATCGTGCTGCTCGACGAGGTGGGCAAGCTCTTTGAAAGAGTCATTGCAGACCGCCTTGTCGGGGGGCTGGTGCGGCTGGGTGGGGCCGGCCGATTAGGCGGAAAGCCAGTTTGGTTTCCGCAGGGGGCGCTCTACGGTGGACGCCATCATGCGCGTGCGAGCCCTCACGACGGGGATGCCGTGGCCCGGGGTGGGGTTGTCTTGGCGGTGTCTCTAGACATCGCCAATGCTTTCAATACCCTGCCCTGGAGTTGCATCAGGGAGGCACTCCGGTATCACCAGATGCCGACCTACCTCTGTCGCATTGTCGAGGCCTATTTGACGGACAGGGCCGTCATCTACCCCGGTCACCGGGGAGAGTGGAACCGGCGAGAGATGTCGTGCCGTGTCCCACAGGGATCGGTTCTGGGGCCGCATCTGTGGGATATCGGGTACGACTGGGTGCTGCGCGCCGACCTCCCTAGCGGCGTCAGCATGATTTGGTATGCTGACGACACGCTGGTCCTGGCGCAGGGGAGGTCGCACCAGGCGGCGGCCGAAATAGCGACACGCGGGGTTGCGACAATCGTTGAGAGGATCCGGCAATTGAGACTCGAGGTGGCCCTGCACAAGTCCGAGGCCATGTGTCTTCATGGTCCTCGGGACGCGCCACCGTCGGGTTCCCAAATAACGGTAGGAGGGGTTCACATGCGGGAGGAAACGCCAGGGTGTCACCACTGTGTGGATCGCCCGGAGGATACGGTGGAGCATACGGTGGAGCTCTGCCCGGCTTGGGCGGAGCACCGCCGCGTCCTCGTGGCGGCGATCGGCGGCGGCGATCTCTCGCGTCCGGCCCTGGTCCAGGCCATGGTACGGAGCGAGAGTGCATGGGAAGCCGTTACCTCCTTCTGCGAAGCAGTAATGCTCGCAAAGGAGGAGGCGGAGCGCGTGAGGGAGAGGCAATCTCTGCGCCCTCACGCCCCTAGTCGCCGCAGGAGACGCCCTGGAAGTCGGGAGTCACCAGCGGACTCCCGGCCACCGTAGGCGCGGGCTTGCGGGCGGCGAGCAATGGGCATCTCGCTGCCCGGCTAGGACCACGCCCGAGTCGACGGCGCGTTGTGTTCCACGCGCGCCTCAAAGAGATGTCAGCACGAAGTGACGGGGTCCGCTAGGGCCGATGCCTGCCAGGGCCGCGGGTTGTTCGAAAGAGATACCGTGGTCCCTGGCATAGGCAACTGAAGGAACACGGGTGGGTTTTAGTTAGTAAAAGTCTGATACGCCCTCCTGCTCCGCCCAGAGCGGGAGAAGTCATATGATGATTTCCCAACCAGAAAAAAAAAGTCCATTGTGAACAAGGATATAGGATATAGGATTTTACTATTCAACATGAATTAAAGTATTTCTGTTATAATTAACTGTAAACATAATGTATTGTGATGTGATCGAACAAAAGCAGTTTAATTTGGTAATCAAAGTACAAGTAGGCGACTAATATATATACCTATATAATGGATAACATCACTTTTATGAATCAATCTTTTCTGTTCGAAAAGTAAGGTAGTTGCGAATACAAGTTTTAGAACTTGGTTTTCTGATTGGCGGTGATATTTGTAGACTTGTGAAAGACGCGGTGGAACAGGGGTAAGTGCTTTTTCTTTCATTCGTGTTTGTACGGAAACTTTTAAACCGCGTTTAGCTCTCAGACCAATTCCCGTAATTAAAAACGATCAACATCTAGTCGCTATCTCATCTCAGCGACAATCAATGTTAAAAACTTGTCAATTTAGGGAAATTAGAGGTATTTTGACAGATTGAGACTGAGAGCAGACTGTGAACGTTCTTAAAATTACGAGAATTACCCCTCAGGCCCCCTGATTAGGCGCCACTTGGGAGAGGCCCAAGTGGCGTAAAAAGACTAGATGTTGCTTGATGTTGTAATTTTCTCTTATCCAACGTTTTAGTTTTATTGAAAATCATTCACATGTGTCCTGCGCCAATACACAAAATAGCAAATGATGTTATTATAAATTATGTCCATTATAAAAAGAGACGGCACTATCTGCCTCTCGCTCCTTCCTTCGTCATCTGTCATTGATTATCTAAAAATAAGATGCGCTGGAGTGTGGGAATTCTAGAATTTTTTGATACATTCGAATTGATAGACACGCGTCGATGTTAAAATAATGCTGATTGAATGGATCTGTTGAGGTTTATTTTGTAAAAGCTTGTGATTCTGAACAGATACATAAGAAGAAACTAATTTTATTTTTGGGTTAAAAATATAAGGAATGTAACGTCTGCACACTAATTGCGTAACCATTAGATATTAGAAAAAGTAACACATTATCAATCACAATCTGAATCATTTTGAAGGATATTGCTAATCCATTGCTTCTTATATTCGAAAAATATATCTGCTCAGCAACGTAAATAACGCAATGAATGTTGTTGAACTGTCAAAATGCAAGCCATAGCCACTGTTAGTGTGTTACGCAATTACCCCACGATCCCTCTCTAGAGTTTAGTGTTCGTATATTGAAGGTTGGCTTCCAATATGCTTCAACAATGCATTATGACTATCATTAAATCGATTATGATGCTATTAAATACAGATTTAGACAATAAATATTGCAGACTGAACGGTGAGTAATGTACCTAAGTTTGCCGAAAGAAATGGTTTACTACGTTGCTTAAATTTTGTTGTTGTAATTTGAATGTTTGTGAAACGAAGACAATGCACTAGAATCTTGCTCATTATTTACGAAAGAGCAGCTCTACCTGGTCGTTGGGACGATCCTTAGGGGACGTTTTTCAGCTGAGATTATGACGATTGCTTTTCTATGATTTGATAACTCAAACTTACAGCACTTATTTCAATCAACCCACTTACAGGCAATTTTGAATTGTCAAGGAGTCGGTCAAGTCAGAAAAATGAAGCTGGTTGCCCATTGTCCTATGTAGAAGAATGGGCAAGAAACTCCATGGGCACTCTTTTAGCCGGTCGAATGCCGTAATTACAGAAACAATTAAAAAGCCACTGTGTCTCGCGTGGATCCACGTTTCGGTATACGAAGGGTTAAATTAAAATATTAGCTAAGATGCAGATGATGATGATTGATTTTCTGTTAGGTACTTGAAGACTTGCAGTATTGTTGTAACCCAAGATTACGTTTGATTGCAAATTGTTAAAGTCGCCCCTATTTTTGTTCCTCCTACAAACGATTCCCTCAGTAAATCACACAATTTAATATTGTTGGCTGAATGTGGGTTACACAAACGCATCAGCGATAGCAGCGCCATCTGGTGTTGCACTCTTTGATCTCGAATTGACGCGATCCACCGATTTTACGAGCGAATCGAGAATCGATGCAATATTATCGATATGTTATGCGCAACACTGTTTGTTAAGATAGTGTGTGTGTTTGTAATAGGTTTTAAGATCTGTTTTACTATTTCGTTGATTATTTGCTCGTGAATATTTATGGTATAAACACTTCATTGGTATAATTTAATTTTTTTTTCAGGTTGAAACTATTTAAAAACAGCTTATTATTACAAGTTTTATACACTCCAAGTACATTTAAGCTGTCTGATATTAAATCAAGTAGAAATAATTCAGATGTTTCCTAACTAAAGACTAGTAAAAATATCTAATAAAAGTACTTAAATATCTATATACAAGTACTTAGCTTAATTAGCCTACAACGTCCCCACTGCTGGGACACAGGCCTCCTCTCTGTGAGAGGGAGTAGGCCATTTTGGGAATCCGCCACGCGAGCCCAGTGCGGGTTGGTAGATGTCACAGGACTTCGATTTTTTTTTTGGTTCTAGGATGGTTTCTTCACGATGTTTTCCTTTACCGTTTTGAGAGCAGTGATTAAATTAAATACACAAAGTAAAATGCCTGTCTGGGTTCGAAGTCACGACCTACAACTCGTAAGTCCAGGCCAATGCCACTGGGCCACCACTGTGCACTACTCCCAAAGGTACTTGCTTTTCATTATTTACATCATTAAAGTTTCTATTGAGCTAGCTCTTTTCTTGCCTCAATAAATAATTGTGAATAAAATAAATTAAAGAAAAAGAAAAAAACAAGGGAAAAATCAACTTCATTATTAAAATAACACGTAACTAATTGAGACAGATAGGTGTGTTTATTATCCTGTTACAATCAAATAATTCTACTTTATTTATTAACTGGGCGAACTGAAATAAAGATTTCAGTTTCAGTGGTCCGTTCTTGTCAGACAAAAACATATGACAGTCGTTCTGGAGAGTCAGTGTAGAGTCTGTCAATCTAAATTCTAACCTTACCTAGGATATTTAATAAAAATGTAAACAATTAGATCAGAAAATTGCCACTTACAAAATGAGTGCTTTGATTTGATTATTTGAAAACTTAAACCCTAAAAAACCTTAAATTCTAATTTTAAATCACCTACACATTACCTACACGCGTTTCATTATATTTTATAACCTCACTTTTTGTCGATGATATTTGAATTTCAATTTATAAATGCTCTTTAGCCAATAATTATTGTAAAAAGTGGTGTGATAATAGAAGGTTTCGACTTCAAATTATAAAGTGGAAACATTCTTAAGTAATAAAAATTAACGTTAATTGCTCGTGATAAAAATTACCTGGACTACTTTCCTGGAAAACCCGTATAAAAAGAATTCTACTTCTAAATGCATAGGTATCCGAGACAGACAAGTTGAAAGCCACTACCGTATAGTAAGTGTGTGGCATGTAGCCGTCGTGTCATATTGCCAGTGACCTGACCGGCCTGTGTTTACAAAACATGGTGTCGGTCGCATAGCTGAACCGATTAGCTGGTGTTACATGGCGTCATAGTATAGTATGACAGGTTGTCCATGTGTTAGGTTTGCAGATGACGGTGTTGGGGTGCAGTACTTAAAGGGAAGAACTTAAATTCTTCTTTTAGAATACACTATTATCGTGATCAGAGTACTGGCATTTGAAAACCCACTATTTTTTAATCAATTCCCGCGTCAGCTGTTGAAAACGAATTTACAAAAGTCAATCATGAAAACAGATTTACTGATTAGAGATTTGATTTATCATCATTTATTTCAGCTTGGTATTGTCGCCTACTTCTGTCGGTCTACTCTGTAACGTCAACGCGAAATTTTGGTGAAGTTTGCTTAAAATAAGCTGTCATTCCACTTGATGCTGGGGACCGATATTATTGACAGCTCACTTCAACTAAATTTTCACGGTAAGATTTTTACATAATACGAGTACATCGGCTGAGCTTCCTCTCGTGCCTACACGCGTTCCTCATCCAAAGAGATTAGATTATGCTTTTTGAAACCCAATTTAAACTAAGGTGTTATAAGCTCAGAAACTTTCAGACTTCTATCGCGGATAGCACGCCGAACTGAATCGACCGGACGAGCGCCTGCGCATTGTTTACAGGCGATCGCTAAATGCGACCGTGTTAATGTGTAGCTACTCGTTAGTGTCAGTATGTCTGTGTGTGTGTTGGTACATAATGGGTAGTGGAACGGAAGTGGTAGTGTGGGTATGACGCCATGTTTGTGTCGTATTAATATGTGCGTGGTAAATATGGTTAAGGCTGTCTTTACTTGTTCAAACTCTTTAAGTAATCCTGGAACTGTGAGTTGATTTCTCTTAGGGTCTGAGCACAATCTAAACTGATGGTAATGCTCTTTTCTTTGCTACTCACGCCGATGGCACGTCTCCGGAGAAACTTGTATTCTCCCCCTGCACAGTACCACCACTTCATCCTACGGTCCTCCCTCATTTACTCTTATATCTCCCTGCACTCACCTTAAAATATTTGTGTGCCAGTCCATGGCGAGATACTTAGATCTTTACGCTATTTAAGACCATTATTGTGCCATGTTTTAATGACAATACTTAAATATATTCTATTCTAAACTCTTATCGTGACCCTGGTGAAAGCTCATACCCTAAAGCCTGACTACAATTGGCAGCCCTAACAATTTATTTTAGATTAATGAAGAATGGTATTTTATTCACACAATATGTAAAGAACAATTGCGACTCGCACAGGATTATAAACTAAACTAAATTAATACTCGTGCAGTATATCTTCATTTGTGTGTGTTGCATTGTTAGTATTTCTATGTGTGACTGATTATGCGGGCGTAAAATAGTAACTATTATTACAAGAGTAATATCCGGCTGTGTGCGATCTTGCTCCTAGGGGTGCCAGGTGTAATCTAGTACTTGACAGGTGTTTAGAAGTTATGGCCGAGCTGTTTATTAGTTCGTACTGGTCATTAACTCGGGAACGACTGTTTGTAGACGTAATGGTCTTATTAAGTGAAGCATCTCAAGAGGCTAGGTGTTGAGCAAATAAAGGGATTTTGACTAATGTACCGATACTGAACTGTTCAAGGAAAGTAACAGGTACAGTCTTTTTCATATGAGATGGTTTTCCCGACTTAACTTCTTTTTCGTAAGGTTGAGTTTCTTTGGTGGGTGAGGTTGAGACCTCCCTCAGCAGGTCATCTTGGCTCTTTCTGAAGGTGTGGAATATTATTTTTAGCATATTCCTGTTTGCTCTGAACACCAGTTCGCTTGTCAAACGAGGTTCTATTTACAGCATGATTCTGCAAGTGGATGCAGTTGAGGTTATTTTTATAGACGAAATTTTACGATGAATTCCTTAAATCCAAGTAGGTATAGTCCGTCTAAAACTTTAAATCATAGGTTCTCATCGGGGGCGTTTCACACTTTCAGGGGGGCAGTAAAAGACCCAGAGAAAATTTTATATACATAAATTATATAATATTATAGTTTACGTCTGTATTCTATTACATAATATAATCGTGGCAATAGCTGTTTCAGATTCGCGACAGATGGTAAATAAAAAAGTTGTGGGCCTCTACAAAAAATATATTCTCAAAGCCCATCGCCCGGTGGGCCAAATAAGGTTGAGAACCTATGGTCTAATGGTTGTAATTGTAACGAACTTCGTACAATAAGCATTGTTTGAAAGCTGGAGGTTTAGACTTCTATGATTTAGCACCTATTGGGGCAACGTACGACGTGTACTATTTGTGCCTGCAATAGTTCTAATTTTACCCTTCGTGTGCGTGGTGATACTGAAACGCTCCACTGGTTTTGTCTTGTTTGGCTGAGTTTACTGTTAACTCTCACTGAGAATTTTCCAGCTAGGAAACTTACACTTTGATGTACCTACCTATGCGTAATTGTTATGGCGAATATGAAATCAGGAGCGGTGTTTCTTTCATTTTTGTCATTTTTTGTGTTAAACCCAGTTCAAATATGTGACTAGTAGTGCCGATACTTGAGTTAATCTGACACACTCCTGGTATTCAATTCCGCTTCTCCATCGCTGACTGGCTGCAGCCTCTGTGACTGCAGCCAGTCAGCGATAAGACCACAGAGCAGCCACAGAGACCCAGAAGTAAAGAAAGTGTTTATTGCAATGGTTTCTTTATTTCTGGGTCTCTATAACACCTTCTGTTTCTTCTTCCTTCTTTCTTATCTTTTTCGGTCTGTGTGACTTATAAGTATGAAAAATATCTATAGTATTGGTATTTACCTCATTTAAATCGGGTACAATTCATTCCGGTTACATTTATTTTACGCTACATTCCCGTACCCACATTTAATACAGATTTATGATTTTTTCATCCCGAACTATGCGTGGGAGTCGTGTATATAATTATGTTCCTATGTCCGCGTTGTCAATGTCGGGCGTTTGACATAAGTATAATTGGAATGAATCTGTGTTTCAGTAAGAAATGGTTCTGAGATCATCAGTAAAAGGAGTATAATGAGAACAAATGGTTTACTCCAGATTCCCTGGACATTGAATAAAATCGAGATTGATTCGAATTAGTGTTAACATTGTACAAAATGTCACTTTCGCAATAAGTTGAATCAATTTAGAACATGAAGATGTCGAAAATAAGATTGTGATTGTCTCTTCTGAATGATATAGTACCTATGTATCTACTCTACATCATTCATCTTAAATTTCTCAGTGATTTCTGAAAGTAGCTATACTTCCATCGTTTCATCTTCTTGCAGATTGCCTTTTCTTCGAATACTTAGCATCCTCATGAAGATAATCATGGGGAACCTAAGTTTCTCGCCGTTCTTCTCCAAAGAAACTTAAGAAGATTAATTGAAAAAAAAAAAAAACAACCATCAAGGTGAAGTAAACCATTATAATTTTGTCTTTATTTTCTTTCACAACTACAGGTCTTTCGTTTGTCATCTAGATAGATAGACAGATAGGTAGATCTTTATTTTACGTAAACGGTGAATCATCTTCAGTGACTAGACTACGACACTTTTAGCTTTCAGTCTGAAGTCATTATTTAACGTTTTTTGTACTAGTTTGTGTCACGTTTGATACTGAAAATCGTGTTAATTGCAAGAGGGCTCGTTCTCTAACATAAATCTTTGCTGTAATGTATTCATTTTCTGGTGTCGTCCATGCAGATTGCAGATATTATTTTACATCATTGACTATTATTATTTTTAGCCTGTTTTCGGCAACCAGTGAATTTAGGACAGTATTCTCTTTACTTTTCTAGGTATCATCCAGCTATCACTATAATGTCGCCAGACTTTTGCCCCAGTCTGAATTTGCATGAAGTGGTTCAACATCCATAATAGGTATACATAAGAGTCCAATTATATATGGATGGAGTGCATATGTAAAGTGGTTTAAGAGTGATGGTACCAAGCGTTAGGTCTGGGCTGTCACAGTCAGCCTGTTACCAACCTGCGTATTGTTGATGCGCTAGTCATTTTAGTAACGGTATAGACACTCATAATGTCTCGAGCCGGCTCGAAAGAAGAGGAAAGAGAAATGGAAATGCAACAATTCGTATCTAGAAAGTCCATAATGACGCCTTTCAATTTACTCAATCCAGCGCAGTTCAGTGACTAATGAATGATATAACTAGCTACAATAAATACGAAGCTTTGTCGCCAAACAAAAGATCTACTTATACAACGTTACACTGCTAGTTAGTAATGCCCTTGTGGACACGCCAACAGCGTCGCGCGCGCAGCTTACGACGACAACATCACTACTAATGTGATGAAGAGTAGTTTTACTTTGTTGCGTCTTCATAACTCTCTTCTTTTGAGAAGGAGTACTTAGGTACTATCTTCTTGGTTTACCTGTTATCTCGTTTTTGAATTCCTTCTTTACCAAGTTATCTAGCAGACTGTCCATCTTCTTTTTCTCAGGTGTGTCCCATTCAGTCGTAACTTTATATTACTGGTCAGTGAAAATATTTGTTTAGTTGAGCAAATCACAATTCCGTAGTTGTCATACATTATGGCTGATTCCTATATAATCCCATTAAACTCAACTTTTAATATAAGCCATTAGACCATTACCAGACCAAGACCATTAGACCATTTTCAGACCATTGGAGAGACTACTCTCTAATGGTCTGAATGTTTCGTAACATGTCTAATTGGTGGCATTTCATTTTGTTTAATTAAACTGAGGCAATTGGCAATTGTAAAATGTATCGGAACTATTTATAAACATTCCATCTAATCTGTATACCTACCTATATTAAAAGTTGAATTTAATGGGATTATATAGGAATCAGTCATAATGTATGACAACTAGTGCGGTTATGGTGGTGGTGCTGGTGCGGGTTGGTTACTAGTGGAGTTAATAGCTGCCATTAGAAATGTTAAGAGCTGTAACCAATGAGACAAACTTGTAAGCTTGATAGAGTGTTCAGACGGAACGTCTCGTGCGGCTAATACAATTATGACGAAAACGTGTGACAAATGCTTCTACAACAAATTAGGGGAATGAGCATGAACGGCCCGAAGTCATTCAGCTTGACCTTTCATACCTGAATCATCACTGTTTATCTACTTTTCGTCATATCTCACGAGAAATAAAGTAGGTAGGTGGTTGTATCACAACACCTGGTTCTCTGCCATTAGCATCATTCTGTCAGCTGCCTTTTGAAAGTAGTCGGTGTATCTAGCTTAGACTACGCCCCACGCAGCTCCATTCCCACTTTTGGTTTTTCCAATAACTTTAATGTATCTAGTATTCTTTAATACATACATCCTGTCGTAACTGTAGCCCTTCTACTAGATAACTCAACGAATTGTGATTAGCAAAATTGGCAGAGTTACCAATACAGATATCAAATTAATGTTTGACAACATTACACTTACGTAACATCTCTTAAACCTTGAACTTGACCTACTGCCTCCAACTACACAGTATGCGGATACGCGAGGTGTTGCAAACGTGTAGGCACAGCGTGCGGCGCGACACGAATGTTGTGATCTGTCGCATCTGTCGACACTTCATGACACATTGTTGTTCTATGCACGCCTTGCAGTTTTTGGCATCTTTACGACATTTGTATGTTGCTTGAGTCACAGATTTTTTCTCATTAAATTTATTTCGGTTAAGGTAATTAAATTCTGTGGCAAGTAAGCATACTGTGTTCCTGAAAACCAAAGAATATAAATGTCAACTAGGTGTACTGACTTTCATAAGCTGCTTGGTCATCGCATCTGTAAAAACATTATTATTTGAATTTACTAGACAATATTTGGGCCTCTTGTGTCTTTCATAAGTATGACTAACGCTGCTCTAGTAGCCAATCTAATGCATCGATCATTACCACACGCCCATAACCAACACACACAAACAGCTGACTTTCTGCACAATTTCTGCCCGTCCAACTGCATGATGCGTTTCTATTTCTGTCGTACACTTGACGCTTCGGAGAAGTCTGTCGTACCGCGTATTTATATAGACCGGACTGTGCCCAGGGCTCATATGTAAATACGATTAATGACCCAGCTTTATAGCCTCATTTATGGGATAGACGCACAGATGGGCCTGCATGAGTATATTGACTGTGGAAGACGAAAAGTGCTGTTCGAGGCGGAGTAAATTTACGGTATTAGATGTGGACGTGATTGAGACTTGTGATAGAGGTTACAAAGATACTGTTAGTGTCAAAATGTGATGCTGTTTCTTGTAATTTAATACAAGTTTTACCATGTTTAAGAGTTAAGCGTTCTCATTCTGATCTTCATATTAGCTCCTCAATCAATCACCTGAGCCTATCGCAGTCCACTGCTGGACATAGGCCTCTCCCATACTGCGCCACAACACCCCATCCTTCGCCTTCATAATCCAGTCCGTCCCAGCCACCTTTTTGAGGTTTTCTGTTCGGTATGAACGGTTAAATATAAGGCTCTGAATAATCATTTGGTGATGACAACGGATTGGTGATTCTTGGCACTGGTGATCACATCTGTCCATCCGAGAATTAGCATAATCAGATTGGATACAGGCCTCCTTTCTGTGAGATAGAAAGGACTGTAATCTACCACGCAAGTCCAGTGCGGGTTGGTAGATGTCACTGTCTTCGAATTTTTGGTCCTAGGACATGCCGGTTTACTCACGATGTTTTCCTCATTCGAGATTTACTCATTAAAAAACATAACCTATGTTATTTGTAATCCCAACCTCAGTCAAACCGCTGATAGTCTGTCAACGCTCCGTTGGTGGGCTATTGTTAAATCTGACACCTCGTTTGGCATGACTGGTGTGCCAAATGTGGCTAACGTTACACCGGTTGTTGACGATGACAACACTGCCACCAGTAATATGACGAGAACCATCGCTTACTTGTGTAATAAGTGTTTACTAACAGTAGTTGTTTTGACTAAATAGGTTTACGTTAGTCCAGTTAGGTCGGTGATTGGGGGCGAAGGCTCTGTTACCACCAAACTTGAGCAAAGAGGATAGATGTCTTTAGTGGATGGTGTGGTGAGAAACATAAAATCTTTGATAAAAAAGTGATCATCGACATAGATTTGAGATATTATAACACCCAATAAATAAATACCTACCTAGTCCTTGATTGAAAGATCTCCAGCAAACGCATTGATGAAAACCTAAATATATAGTTTGTTTCAATAGTATCAGATGGAAGTGTAAACAAACCCTGTCCAGGTTTTAAATTCTTACGTAATCAATCACTCACAAAAGGGAAATATGCCCGTTTTTATTTAGGCATTCATTATCGTAAGTGAAAACGGGCATTAATTTATCTGTATTTAGACGGTGTCAACTTTAACACTCACTACATTTTCCAACAATTATTGTCTGAAGAATATTATTATTTCACTGAAACTGAGTTCGCGATCGTCACGCATTTTTATATCAATGTGACAAACTCACGGTCAATCAAGTCGCCTATGTACGTCATTGTTCAGGTAAATGGTCGCGTAATGGCAGTATTCGCGCTTCCGCCGATCTATTCTGTAAAAATCACCGTGATGACTTTTTTTTTTTTTTTTTTTGGGATGGGAAATCATCAAATGACCCCTCCCGCTCTGGGTGGAGCGGAAGGGAGTGTCAGACTCTTACTGACTAAAACCCACCCATGTTCCTTCCTTCGCCCCTTATGTTCCGGGGTAGCGGTAACCCTTTCGGACAATCCCGCTGAACCGTGATGACTTAGGTGAAGTTAGTGTGAAGTGCGTATCAATCCCTAGTATATTGGATGGTAGCTCACTTCACCTAAGTTTTCACGGATTTTTACAGAACACACCGGCTGGTTAGGAGTTAGTATGCAGGGTAATCGATTTTTTTCGTAATTCAGTTATTTGCATTAAACTCCACGAGTTACTGAAGGGTTAAGGATGGCATTAGTAAAATATTATATGATTTTGATATGATGTTAAATTACGAAACCACATTCATGACGGAGTCGCGGGCACAGATACCAAATTTCACATAAAAACTTCTTAAGTTATTCATTCGCGTAGGGCCTCTGCGGTAAAACAACGATAGACAATTCTGTCTCATTAGTTGAAGCTTGGTAGGTTAAAACACACTAAAGACTCGGAACTTAATCACATGCCAAATATGAAACTGCAGCAACAGTTTGGCTGCGAAGGTCACTCATCCGTGCAGATAATAACACTTGCTATATTTGTTCTTCCAACGCGACACTGACTATAAAAAGATCGCGAGCTATTCTTGTTTGACGGAATCCAAACACGGCACACGGGCGATACCGATGCGCTGCCGTAACGGCGAGTGCACATGGTCATAGTGAGACTCTTGGCAAGTTGGTTTAGTAATACACATCTTCTTGGATGATACAGATCTTTAATTTCGCCAGGGAGTTCTCAGGGTTCGTTCATATGACCAGTTTTATACTGACTGTCATATGGAAATTTCTTGCATAGGTTTTATTTAGATTTATACAATTAATCTCAACTATATCATAGTCTGAAACCAGAGGTTGATAGAAGAATAATGGAGAGGAGTTTCTTGCCAGCTCGTCTCTATAGAAAATGACGAATTGGAACCGTGCACCTAGTTTCTGACGTTTCATAAGTCCCCATGTAGGTTTATGTGATTTAAAATAGTTTGATTTTTGAATGGAGGTCAGTTTCAAAGTTCATTTAATCTTGGACCAAAGAAATAGAAGAAGGCGTGGGTCCTATTGCTGTATTACACTAAATAGTCATCAATGTCAACAATGGAGAAGGTAATTTACTGGAATCTGCTTGGATGTCCAAAGCTCTACCATTGATTTGGCGAATTTATTAAGCTAGCACCACGACCCAGCAACAAACCCCGTGTAAGCCCAACGTTAAGCAGAGTGGCGGGCGCCTGGCCAACTACGAGCCGTCCGCTAATTGAACGCCGTGTATTAGATGCAGCCCACATATTTATACTCGACACATACACTGTATATATACATGGTGTAGTATTCTGAACGATCATGTGACGCGTGCGCCATGATGCCAATGTGAAGGGCTCGTGGCAAATGCATCGTGGGCATTACGATTGATGTATGAGGTGGGAGGACGCTGCTGAGGTAGAATTCGGTCTCTAAGAGCACAGACTGAACCTAGGATGGTCTTAAAGGTTATGGTCAGTTTTTTGTACCAAGAAAAGTCTTATCTCAGGATATATGAACCCCTGCACGTTGATTTCCGAAGTTAGACAGTAGTTACCTGTAAATGACTGACATTGACTACTTTAGCAGCTTCAGGTGTTGCTAGAAACCAACTCTAAGTTATGTTTTCTGGACTTACCGGATGAAATGGTCTTGTAAATAATACAGACTTCAGCCACGCGGTAAAATCGAAAGAAACTGTAGGAACATGAAAAACTCCATTAGCGCTTTTGAAACATCGCTTCCGGCCTTCGGGTCAGGCAACGCCTTTTATAGACTAGTAGCCTCTGCCCGCTGCTTCGCCCACGGGAATGTAAATAGTACCGGAACAAAAAGTATCTTATGTCCTAACCTAGGTCATGGTCTACTTTTGTGCTAAATTTAATTGAAACCAGCGTGATAAGTGAACAGACAAAAAGAGTTTATGATATTAGTATGTCTGATATGTCTGTATATCTGATTAAAAATGAGAAATCGAAAAACAGAAGTCGAAAGAATCGCTCACAAATCCCGAATCTCGAACAATATCTGAAATTCAAGTCTGAATCCAAAACCGAACACAATGAAGCAGTAAACTACGGGCAGGTAACAAATCAAACAAATCGTTTAGACAAACCGTTGGAGTTGGTCGTGGGGGGCACTGCATTAGTAGGGAGCTGGCAAATGAGGGTATGACGTCAAGGATGATGGCAGCGAGTGGCGGTGCGGTGGCAGGAGTAGTATGGTGCCAGTTGTAGCGGAGAATGTAAGCGTTATTAGAGACTACCAATTTACTGTTAATATTAGTTTTAAGTACCTACCAATGTGATTTTTATAATGTACTTTCTGAGTTAATCTTGTATATAACTGACATCGGTGAAGGAAAACATCGAGGGAAAACCTTGACTTATAGTTAATATTAAGTCTGAAATCGCCAACCGGTCTTGCGCAAGTGAGGCTTCTCTAAGCTGTATTAGAAGAGGCCTTTGCCCTGCAGTGGACTAATAATAGGCTGGTGTCCGTGTTACTACTATTTATTCGTTTTAATGGCACAAAAGGAAGCGCTTATATTGAGCAGGGGGTGGAGTTCCAGTGATAATGACGATTAGTGTGTGTGCATTTACTTAACGAAGAAGAATGAAATAGGTACAGTATTTCTAGTAAATAAAAAGTGAATGAAATGCACAGATCCCAGGCGTGGTTACACCAGACTCGATTAATCGAATGAACCCTAAGATTCGCAGTAGCTCCTGTGCTATAGCGACCACTGCATATCAAGGAGTAGACCGGGGGGCGCGGTAATTGTAGGGAAGACGGGGCCGTAGAAAAGGGCAGGATTTAAGAGCCTACCAGATATGCATCTTAGAGTAAGCATTGGACTAGTGGAGAGATGGGTGATATTTGTCTATGGATGGTCATCTTTTAACGACGTCGCGGCCAGGTGCTTCAGGTCGAGCTTCACCTGTGAATCTTTTGGCGGGGTTTCAACTGCTTTCTCGGCTCTTTTCTATGTCCTTGCTCTGCTGTGTTAGATGTAGCTGTTTTCAATGTCTTCGTCGTAGGTCTTGGTACTGTCAGCGTTTTCCTGCCAGTGTTTTTGTAAATCTCAGTAGCAGGTTTCTTGATCTTATTACTGTGTTCCGCCGTATCGCTCCAAAAATTGGTTCCCTTTGATTCCGATGTATTTCATGTCCTATTTTAAGTTGTCGTTCCATGTGTAAATAGGTTGGCCGATCTTCTTGGATTTGGTCTTACTTACTGGTTTATTTGCTGTATGCAGCAGGTGTAGTTCGCGGCGCCTATGAACATGTGCGAGTTAGCACATCCTGTCAGTCTTGATGCGTTTGGTTACTGTTTTTGCTCCTAAGATTTCATGCATTTCCTTTTGTCTTGATTTATTTCTAGCGTGGTTAATTAAGTGTCTCATGATAACTCGCATATATTATAGCGAGTACATATTTTTTTTTACCTGCAAGCCGTTCATCATCTAAGACCCTTTTAAGCGTAAAGATGTGGTCGTATGTTAATCTATTGTTTAAAAAGGCAGCTTGATAGTTGCCCAACTCCGTTATTCATTCGAATCTTCAGGATTATTGTTTTTCGGAATTGGTACCTGCTCCAGCCACGTGTCGGGCGCTTCGTTATGTGTCCAGGCTTTGTCCATGTGTTTAGTGATGCACGTGACGGCTTTCTGTAATAAATGGGGTATCGCTTTGATCAGTTACCACTTGGTCAGTTCCGGGAGCTGTCCCGTTACGCATTTTATTAATGATTCTCTTTACGTTTTTGTTGTTCATACTGTGTTAATGAGCTAGCCAATTGGGGGCTGTTTGTTTGAGACTGGGGTTTCATGGATTGTCCTTGCTCTTCACGTGTGTTGTACTGGTTAACTAAATGCTTAATATATTGTGGTGTTTTGACGTTGGTTGTTTCGTTCTTGCATTAGAACTATCGGGTTGCTGTTGTAATATTCGTCGTCGGTCCTGACCCAGCTATCATAATGCATCACGTTTGACACCATTCAAATTTAAAATTCGAGTTTCAAACTCAAAGTCAACCAACGACGTGTTGTGCACGTGAAAACACGACGGGACACGTCTGTCCTCTTCGACGGTCAGTATCCGAATCCCGTATTTCAAGAAAAAAAGAAAAACAAGATAAATGAATTTTGCGATATTGTCAACTCAAAGATGGAACAACTCAAGTTTGCCAGAACCCTACACTATACAGGTTGGCAGGGACATCGACACGCAACCGCTTACCATGGATTCAGTACATGATTCTGAACCCCCCTGCGTTGAAATTTTTCGTCGGCTCTTTCTTAATTTTTACGTTTTTTTCTGCAATTTTTTTTACTGTAATCTGTATTAAATCATTATTTCTATCTAACCCAATGAGATTTTTAATTAAAAAATAGTAAATTCACTTGTTTCACTTAAAAAAGCAATGTAAGTAAAACTCGAAAGGGCAGCGCGCGGTATCGTGGTAGGTAGCACGCGCACGCGCACCATCCACGGAGCGTTTTGATCGCGTTGTTTGCAATACACTGCGCACTCAAAAATGACAATTTTTTTAACCGGTCATTTCCGAGATGAATGACTTCGTAATTTTATTTATGGCCTCAGATGTAACCTCTTCACAACGTTTGCGCGTCGTTGTCCCTGCCACCCTGTAGAGTTTAGACGGTAGATATACAGTAATTTAATACAATGGCATTGTTAATTGTGAGTGGAGTTCAATTGAATTGTTTCAAAACATCGTGTCTTTTAATAACACTTTCACATGATACAAGTGCGTAGAAAGTATAGATAATGTACCTACTAAGTTATAATAATTGAACATACATAATAAACTCGCGCCTCTTTCTCACGAGGGAAAGGCAGAAACTACAGAACGCTACCTGCAATGATCCTAACATACTCTTTTTGCTTCTTCATACACCTGGCATATACGCACACAGCATAATAATTAAATTTTAACGAAAAAAGTGGTTTTTCATAAACTCCTCGCAGATTTTCATCGCTAGCACTGAAACCTCACAAATATTTGTTGCATCGAACGTTTATTAGCGATCGTAAACCCGTTTCAAGAATATTGCATGAAATACCTTCGGCACTATCTGTTCAGCATTATGTTGTGTTCAACATTATGCTGTGTGTTCAACATAAACGTATTAGTTGGAACTGTTTTGACTGTGCGTGTTTTGTGTTATGTGGTTGATTTGGTATTTGATGAGTTGTATGAGCTCTATGTACCATCCTACTATTGGTATTGATAGTTCATGGTCCTTCTTCTAATAATATGTTTAGATATTAGGTACGTATTTTTTTTTATTTTGGACATAAGTTTGTTACAGAATTGAAATTCTTCTCAGGCTTTAAATTTGAACACAATATAATTTTGGCAAAACTTTGCTTGTAGGCAACAAGCAAAGTTTCAGATCTTTCTGCAATAAAGTCCACTATTTTTCAATTTCAAGTTTTCATAATTTTCTTTATTAAAAGTTTTACGGCCGGCCTTATTAGCCGTAGAACCGATGACCATTGGGGTAGACGTGTTCTTGAGTGGAGACCGCGAACTGGTAAACGTAAGGTGGGATGCCCTCAAGCTAGGTGGAGCGACGATCTTCGCAGGATGGCTGGTAGCAGCTGGATGAGAGTTGCTGAAAATCGAGTTGAATGGCATGCAATAGGAGAGGCCTATGTCCAGCAGTGGACTGCTGAAGTCTGATGATGATGATGATGATGATAAAGTACAAACGCGTTACAAAGTAGTAGTTAAGAAGTAACGCTATCTCTAGGCTATGCCTTTTACATACTTATCCATACTTAGTTGAAAAGGAGGAAAAAAGTGAAACAGATTGATGTGTCTAAAGCCAAGACCTGTCTAGATCTAATCTTAGTTCAGCTTCTAGGAATTGTTCGAGAATCTCCTGAATGGCTCAAGTAAGCCGAGGCGTTTCCGTTGAGTGGAATAAATCTCAATTCATATGAATATTGTTCTTTTCATAAAAGTGTGATGGATGACTCGTGCTTGTAAACCACTTTGATTTCAAAACAAACAATAGGAAAAGTTAGGAATCGATTCGTTTTTATGATGGTGGGTAACAACCCACCATCATAAATACAGTCGCGGAATGAAAAAGTTCAGTACTTTTGGGTTAATTTTTAGAAGCACAGTGCATGATACAAGCGTGTCTTTTAGTTTTTTTTTTAAACTACATATCTAAATTCTATTTGAAATTATTTTGATTGCCAAATGATTGCTAAGATCCGCTTTGTTTGACGTGCTTTAACAAAGTGAACGACCCATATATTTAACATTTACTGACCTTTCTTGGATTTTGGATTTTTCAGGATGAGAAAACTTTAATTGTAAACGGTTGTTCCTGTTCAGGTTAAAAATTCTTGGTATAATATGACCACTACGCCAAAGTTAATTTATTAATAAAGGTTTACCAACTACTTCAGAAAAAGAGAGAAAGATATTATAGGTTTATTTGTCACAGAAACAAGTGTAAAAATAAAACAATAGCATACAATATAATGATCATACAAGTATAGGTAACAATTAGTCTTGGACTTACACAGTCACCAATTACAATGTTCATCACCAAAAGCAACTCCGCATAACAAATGTTTTATCTTGTTGTATAATCTTAAATTCCTTCTCTATTAACAAATTTATTATAAAATATAGTAAATTAAATCTATCAAAACAATGATATCTCATTTAATTTGTCTCGTCTAAGAATATTAAAGCGTTATAAGTGTATCACCTTGGATGTCAAACGGGAGCGAATAGTATAACATCTATTAATATCGCAAATACTACTGGTCAGTTGATCAATGATACGCATCGCTAAATGTGAACAGACAGTAGAGTTCTCGATGTTGTTGAAATACAAACAGAATACTTAGTACCAATTTAATAACGCCAATTTTTCCATACAGGAAGTATTCGTAGTAGACAGGCGCTTTTCTTTAACATCGCGAGGAAACCGGCATGTCCTAGAACCAAAAATTCGAAGACATGTTACACCTGCCAACCCGCACTGGGCCCGCGTACTAGATTTTATAACCCACTCCCTATCGAAGAGCGGGGGCTTGTGTCCCAGCAGTTGGAACATTATACGCTGATTATGCTTATATTTTCCATACGTAGTAAGTCCTTGGCTCTCTAGGTGAGATAACGGCACCTATCTGATGAAATAAATATGCTATAATGTGTAATATGCTGCTAACTTCAGGGTCAGTTCACACCGAGACGCGACGCGACGCGACGCTGCGCGCACACTTTAAGTGTGACTCAAAATATACTTTATTTTCTACACGAAAAGGTACACATTGCATTGTGAGAGTTCAGAATACGTTGCGCGGTGCAGAAGGTCGTTTTAAAGTGTGCGCGCAGCGTCGGGTCGCGTCGCGTCTCGGTGTGAACTGACCCTCAGTCGACCTATTCAATAAAAGTCTCACTGTGGGAACTTAATTGAAGCGAGCTGTCAATAGTGTCAATTCCTAGCGTCAGATGCAATGACGGCTTACTACGAATTAATTTCACTGAAAATTTTACGATAATCTTTTTACAGAGTAGTAATTTTTGGCACTAATGCCATAAACTTAAAATATTAAAATAATTGCTCCGAAGTAACAGAAACAATTAATCACCTCAATCTATCGCTGTCATCCATCGGAGTCATACTTTTTTTTTTTTTTTTTTTTTTCTGTTGGAAAATCATCAAATGACCCCTCCCGCTCTGGGTGGAGCAGAAGGGAGTGTCAGACTCTTACTGACTAAAACCCACCCATGTTCCTTCCTTCGCCCTTTATGTTCCGGGGTAGCGGTTACCCTTTCGGACAATCCCGCTGAATCGGAGTCATACTTAGAACATATTTTTAGCAGACACTAGCTAGACATAATAGGCCTAACATGCGACACAATACCCGGTTTTCCGTCTGGTTCCAGTCTATCCCCACCCAAGGGGGGCTGGGATAGATCTTCCTGTTCAATCAATCATTGTTTGCTAAAACCATGTTATTTTATCTTTACCGCTTAAGCCGTTGGTTTTGCGCCCGATCTCTCTCCGGTGTCTCCTGTCGCTTTGTCATCCCATCGGACTATGAGAATGAGGGAAGAGAGAGTGTCTGTGCTCACACTTGTGCACTATAATATCTCCCGCGTCGATGACTAGTCGTTTATATATTTCCAGTTCGATAGCCCTATCTTTCGAATGGCCTCTAGTGTTCGTATTAAATCCGCCGCGGATCTGTTTGTATGACTCAATGTTGGCGGCAGACGTACCGCGCATCAGGAAGTCGTAATACAAGTGTTGGAAGATGAGAGCACGTAGTGAGGAGGAATATGATGAATAGGATGGAGTTGAGCTACACAAGCATAATCTCAGAATGTTCCCACTGCTGGGACACAGGCCTCCTCTCGGTGAGAGGGAGGGGGCCGAAATCTACCGCGCGTGTCAGTGCGGGTTGGTAGATGTCACATGTCTTTGATTTTTTGGTTCTAGGACGTGCCGTGTTCTTTGCTGGATACCAATGTACTTCCTTGACAGATTTTTATTCCAGTAAAAAAATACCAAACTGACACTCATTTTCATATTCATGAAATTCTAGTAAGGGTTCACTGTTTGCTATACAACTGTGGTTTCTGAGTCACGAAGCTAAGAGTAAATCGTAGTGATGTTTAGAGCACACTTGAGCTGCCCATCTTGATCCAATCCCTTGCCACACCCACGAACATGACGAGGCTATTTATCGCATTACTCGCAAAATAGAACAGAAATTGAATCGATTTAGAATGAACATGAGTAAATCATGTAATAGCAAGAAGTTGCTATTTATTTTAGAGTCGTTTATATAAAAGTAAAAACAAACAATTGGCAAGCGATCGGTGTAAGGCGTGCTACAAATTTAATCGGGTCGGCATGATTCGGCACAGCCAGGCGGCAAAATCAGCGATGCGGACGAGTACTTCGACGCCTAAGTATCCTTTGTTTTTGTATTTATTTGTATAGTAAGTTAGTTAGTAATTTATTTTAGTATCTAGTGTAAATGGTTAGTTATTTATGTGATTGTATTGTAAAAGAAATTATGTTATGATTACTATGTAGTTATACTTATGTTCGGGAAAAAACAGGTCTACTTAGCTCGAATTGTGCTAAGCCGAACCGTACATGATTCTGCATTGGTAAACGAGTTTTCTTTTCGGCACGAGCCGAATGAAGGCCGGCTATGTGTAGTAATTGCTTCGGGTCGGCTTTGTTTTTCAACAAATACTGCCGTAACGAACGTGCCGACCCGAACAAGAGTGTGCTGACTCGAAGCGCTTCTAAACTGTGGTAACTCGATTAGAATGTGTTGTGTACGTGCTGTGTTTTTGTTATGTTTAAAGTTTAAAGTAAATGATATTGTGGTTGTTATTTATTGGTTTACGCGCGAATATGTTTGAGAACGTCTGCTATAGTTCGTCGTTATTATTATTATTATTATACAAGAAGGAGGTTCAATACTGGTTTTAAGAAACTATGGTACTTTTCTTACTAAAAGAGAAAGTGTGATTTAATACGCAATTTTAATACAGAGCCATCTAGTATAAGTTTTTAAAGCCCTCAAAAAGTTGTCGCCATCTTGGATTTTCATTTTGACCTCACTATTGGCTTCAACACACAAGAACCACGAAAACAACACACATGATGAAAACAAATAAAATTGTCACAGCCACCATCTTGGATTTTCAATTTGACCTCACTATTGGGTTCAGCACCTTTGAAAATGATGTCTCTCTCTACGAAAAAGCTTTTTGCCCCCTCCATTCGACAAGAAAGTCGCATGGAGCTTGTCGCTTTTTCGTTACGTGACGATTTCTACCAGTTTACTTATACTGCAAGCTTATAGGACTTCGTTCCAAAAATATGGTACATGCCGTAATTTCAGGCATTTTTAATAAGAAACTTTCAGGTGCTGCAAACTGCCGGCTGGCATGATATCTTGTTTACACAATTAAAGAAGAATATAACGATGGCTTATTCCGCATCAGTCGTTAAACTCGCCCGTGAAAAAACAATTTCGCGGTTAATTTTACGGGTTCACAGATAAAAAGACCCGACCTTGAGCAAATCAGTGTTTAAACAAGATTATGAAACTTCCGCATACATCTAACTATAGTAAGTAGTTTCTGTAAATACTGTTCGGAAATACGAGAAAAACAGTACCTACATTAGGTGAGTGTTATTCGTTATTTAAAATTCGTGAAGATCATGATGATCTTCATAAGTCAAACATCTGCCTAGCCGAACTATGTTGGGGTCGGCTTCCAGTCTAACCGGATGTAGCTTAATACCAGTAGGTATTTTACATGGAGCGACTGCCTATCCGACCTCCTCCCAGTACTTTAGCTGGTCTTCTGACTACCCGTAACGGTTTTCAAATATCTACGAAAGACATCTGGGACCAACGGTTTAACGTGCCTTCCGAGGCAAGGAGGGGTCTCAGTGTATCATGGGTGTTCACCCATCCACGGACCGAACTCGCCAAGCGTTGCTTAAGCTTGAAAATCGACCCGTGCGGCTGTTATAATTTAGTTACGAGCTCCAAACTTGTGAAGATCAAGAGATGAGAATTAATTGTTTAAAGATGATGGGCTTTGATCCTCGAGCTTAATAACTTTTGCTTGTATATGTATAGTATCTCAAAAACGTTTTGAGTTTATTATAACGATATCTCTACAAAAAGATGTGTGAGTCGCCTCATTTGTACCCGAACATACGTATTTGTGTGTCCGTGACGTCATTGCGAAAAGCTTAGATTTATTTTATGAAAATTATTCATGAAAGCATGGCATTTAAAAGGATTTATTCAACTGGTCTTCAGAGGAAGACATATGTATTTATGGCAAAAGATATTTTAGCTTTTGTTTTATGACTTTGATAACCCAATGCCGAGTATTAGTGTAGTGTGTGTACCTGTTTCTTTATTAAATCAAAGTCATGACTTAAACTAAACCCCAAAAAACTGTTTTAACTGTTTCTTATTTGTTTTCATAGTAACGTATTATACGCGTAAACCTTCCGGAATCAATGCTAAATGATGCATGAATGAATCCGTAGCGTAGTTCAGAAGAACTACGCGGTTACACAGGCAGGCATGAAAAGCGACTTTAATTTAAACTATGTATAGATAGATGGGCACAGGGCCCGCGTGGTAGATTATGGCCTCTCACAGAGAGGAGGCCTGTGTCCCAGCAGTGGGAACATTATAATCTGATTATGATACTTAGAGAGATATCTATTATGAAACATTTTCGTTCACTTGTTTTGTGTTACGTAAAGCTGAGACGTTTTATCTGGACAAGCTCTAAGATCGGTCTGACGCAATTACAGTTGATAACTGCGATATGTAACTCTTATTGAAGGATCCACAAATAAATACTACGTGGAATTGTTAGCTAAGAAGCGTTTTCAGAATTGTGGGAGTATTCAGTTGGAATCTCTTTTGTCAGCTAAAAAGTGCCTGTAAATGGTTTAATTGAAATAAATGCTTTGATTTTGGAAATTTTTAAATGCATTGTGAAATGTATGAATCATTTTATAATTAGGTAGATAAGTTCTTAACCAATAGCTATTGCATAGCTATTCAAAACCATCTGACAAGGCTATCGTATCGAAAATGTCAAATTTCGATAAATAGCGGATAAACAATTTGATTTCAAAAATGTTCATTTCTTGCCTCCATATCTACTCTTATTATTTGTTGTTCACTGTACTTCTATGTAGCACTATTGTCTATTATATTGTTATAATTGTTTACCTAGAGAATTTCCTGTTGACGTCAAAACAATATGCAATAAATAGTAACATGTTTAATGTTATATATATATAGCCGGTTACTTCGGCTATTTTCGGCTACTTATTGTTGTATGTCGTCAATCCTGTCTGCTCCTGTAAATAATTGCTTTTTGTTCCGTAGTTGTAATAACAGGATATGGCTTTAATATTGTAGATAAGATTAGTGAAAATATCGGTCATTACATAATTGTTTAATTGTTTGGCACTTGGTAAAATGGCTATTGTTAAATGTTCGTTGTATAAAAAAGAGGGTGCGGGCGTATGACCACACGATACAAGTGAGAACTTACAAAAAGGTTTACCATATTTTTCGTGATCATGTTTTATTCAACAATACACTTCACCTAAGTAAGAAACTATTCTTAATTTGAGGAATAAATAGAAAGGTTCTAAATGGAAATAGGGTCCCAAAAACGGAACTTGTGAAGGTACAGAAGATAAAAAAGTCTGCGCGGTTGGAAAATCCCCGTCAGGAACGGAATTCCTTACACGATACTCGCACATACTCACACTCGTATATATTTCGAGAGAAAGTCGTATGGAGGTGGCATAACGCTTTTTCGTTACGAGACAATTTCTATCAGTTTACTCCTATTTCAAGCTCCGTAAATCAACTTCGTTCCAAAAGTATTTAAAACTCGTCGTAATAAATCACACCTTAAATAAATTATCAATTCAATTAGCAATTAGTTAAAGATATAATCTAATTACTTGCTGCTGAGAGCTAAGAGTCGGTCTGACCTGTACGGTAACAGAAAAAAAAACAAAAGATCCAATTTATATTTTTTTTTTTTTTTTGTATGCCTTACAAGTTTAGTAGTTGTTCCGGGTCTGGCTGTTTGTGTATGTGAGTTTAAATGTCTGTAAACGCACCCACGATACAGGAGAAATTCCTAGTGTGGGGCAACATTTTTTATAAAAAAAAAAACATCTAATCGGTATGTTGATACTTATCCCTCATATCTTATAACCTTCCATAGGTAGCATAGTCGATCGATCAGGTTAAGCTACGCTTGCCGAGGTTGGTCCGTGGATGGGTGACGATCTTTACATATCAAGATCCGTGCCTCGAAAAGCACGTTAAGCTGTTGGTCCTGGGTTGTGGAGGTCAGATAGGCACTCGCTCCTTGTAAAATACTGGTATTTAGCTGCATCTGTTTAGACTGGAAGCCGACCCCAACATACATAGTTGGGAAAAGGCAGGCAGATGATGATATGTTATCGCCTTCTATATCTTCATAACTAGTAGCTATTTCTCCAGTCTCACCGCCCTGTAAAATCTAACAAGAATTAACACTTTATATATGACCCATCCATCTATCAAATGGACACGCTAGTAAGACTTCAGGAATCCAAGTTATTTCACCAGCTAAAGATTTTAATATCCCCAGTGACATGACTGAAATTAAAAAAGTTTTATGAGGTCGAACTAGCCATAAATTAACGACAAGCTTACGAAGCTCTAAAACTAAACTCTTGCGCATAAAAATGGTGGAAGTGACGACATACCGTGCTATGACGTCAGGTCCTGTCATCGGGAACGGATTTACATGAAGATTATAATAATAGGTTTTGTATTTCTAATTAAGTGATTGAGATTCGAAACAGGGAAAGGTTGGGTTGCCTCTGACAAATCCAATCCATCATCGCTTACCTACATAGTGTTATTTTAATCAACTATTTAGCAAAATATTTAGTAGATCCCGTTTCTCTGCTTGACGCAGAAATGTAAGATCATTTCCTCGATCACTTAATCTCGATCATATAGGGCTTCATTATTGGAACGAAGTTTTGGAAGGAAATTCTTCAACGCGGCTTTCGGTAGGAGTAAACTGGGAGAAATCATCACGTAACGAAAAAGCGTAATGCGAATTTTCCTCTCTTTTTATTGTATAAAAAGACGAAAGAGAGAGATAGTTTTCATGATTTTCATGGTAAGGTCAAAAGTTTCATTTATCCTCACTACACTAATTTGCGACAACTTTATGAGAGTTTCTAAAAACTTATACTAGATGGCTCTGTATTAAAAACGCGCATTCAATTCACTTTCTCTCTTTCTTCGTCTTTTTCTCTTATATACGAGAAAGTAAAAAGTATAGTGCAAAGTGTGTGCAAGTATGGCGTAAGGAATTACGTTCCTCACGGTTCTCCCGACCGCGTATACGTTTTCTTATTATTCTTCCTATTTTCAGCATAGAATATTCAGGCTAAGCTTTTTGGGGACAAAGATTATCCGTTTTTGTCTAGTTCTCTTTTGTCATAAATCAGCTTGGCCTTTTCCTATGTCAGTGATGGCTTTTTGTCTAACCAGTCCAATATTACCAGTATAATTATGGCTTTAAGACCTGTTTTCTACAGTAGGTATCTATTCTAAAATGAGGGTACTTCTCAGTACTCAGTTGGTATCTGCTACAAGAAGTTGACCTATTTCGTGATGTGGTTTCAAGATATATTTCATCATTGAAACGTGCTGCCGTCACGGAACATGCACGTGATTACGTATCTACGTCATATGACGTCACGATAACCGCAGTTTACGATCACAAACGGGGCCTAGTTTATAGCCGCCGTGAATATACAACAAAGCGGAGCTATGACAAGAATTATTTATGCTCGTGTTAAGCATTTTTAATGAGCACTTCTACTCAAAGCTTTGTTTAAATGGTAGTTTGTTTGATATTTGTACATGCGAAAATGTGAATGTATGTAGCTTTTTTGTTTTGTTGCTTAGATATTCTGGTCTCTCCGATTAGTGGTAACTAGCCGCTTGGTCTGTCCATTGGAAACTACAATTACTAGTTGGTCGTAAGTTACTATAGCACGACCAACTAATATATCTATCTACGCTACTCAACGCTACTCAACGCTAGCGGTGACTACGTAGATAGCGTTGAACTAAAACGAAAAGTCGAAAAGTTTTATGTTCTTATGATTTTAGGTAATTATGTTCCATTCAAAATCGCTCGGGATTTTCCTACTTCTATTTTCAGTTTATGTTCTTGTAAAATCGTTTTCAAATGTAATAAAATAATCGCGGGTACTCTAAAAGAATCGTGACTTGTTGGGCGTTTTTCCATTGGCTGATGTTATTGGTCGACGATTGGCCGTCACTGCAACGGCAACAGCATGTCGCGGCCATTTTCTTATTGAGCTTTACATATTTTTCTTATTTTTAAACATCACGCCACAATAGGGTTTTCCCCGAATCAAATCGGAAACACCCATGTCCTTCCTTCAAAGACATGTGACATCTCCCAACCCACACTTGGCCCGAGTGGTAGATAACAGCCCACTCCTTATCGAAGAGAGGAGGCCTGTGTCCCAGCAGTGAGAACATTGGGATATAGGCTGATTATGTTATGTTATGCACCATGTGGGTGCGTTTTATCTCTAACCCAACGATTTTACGACGCCTATTTCATACAAATAGAATATAAGCCCTTGATATCGACCTCCATTACCCTTTACTCAACCGAAGCCAGCTATCTACGTTAACCTTCAGTACATGCAGGCTGTCACGTACGCAAGCTTCTGAAGCAGAAGCTTTTAACACTATCGAACGTTTACATAAAAGTTGAATGATTGGTGCGTTGCGTCAGGAGTGATGCGTTGTGTATGTCTGTATGTCTGATGCGTTGTGTATGTCTGTATGTCTGATGGTAGTCGCGATTGATTTGATTTGATTGATGCGTGATCGGCATTTTTATATCCAGTGTTAATTTATTAAAATAACAATTAAAGATCTAATGATGTTGAAGGAAATATTAAGGTTATAAAACTACAAGCTAGGTACATGAGGTCATTTATATGGCTTTGATTTTTTATCAAGTATTTTTACAAACAACATTCACACCGTCCCCTATTCATTGAAGTCTTGATAACAAGAATACAAACTTATTTTCCTTCTCAATAGATGTTGTCAATAGATTTAATATCCTATTAACACCTTGATAAGATATTAACTCATTTAAGTCTCTTTGAACTGAAACATTCCAACATCTTTCTTTGTCAAAATATCGGTTTAGACCAAACGAGTGAATGCTCATTGTATCCCTATCAAATTTCTTTTTGTATAAACACAAACACACACAGGGACGGAGCATTTGTAGTTCTATGTATACTAAAACATCATCGAGAAAAGAATACTAGCTCTCTAATGTGCTCTGGTTTTATGTCCGTTTGGTCTAAACCCAAACACATCTGGGAAAAAACTTCCGCTGAAAAAAAAAACAAATGAAATCCCACATATCTCTGGTTATGACAACGAGGTATAAGTTGAATGTCGGACAAAAAATCGTTTGTCGTTTATAATGTTTTTGACAGCAGAGGTCAGTGTCTAATGGTTCGTTTGTGGGGACGTCTCAGTTGCTGGCATGCGAGGAATGCGGTCAGGGGGAGGACCAGGAAGTTGTAAGTAGGTGAGATTGAGAATAGCGAATTATCTTTGTTTGTCATCGCGCTTGTACCACGGATCGTCTCGCTATCCCGAGAGAGTCCACCCACACATTGTAGATACGTGGTCGTCTCACAAATTTCTTTAAACACGATTGTTTCTACCACGTACCTACAAAATGTGAATTGGGCTTCCTCTTGGGGTCTTTCCGCGGAGCTACGACATGGACAGCTTCAAGAAAAAAATGAAAGACGTCCTCTTCAAAGAGGGTAGGCAATGCACCAGGTTACCCTTGGTATTACTGATGTCCACATGCGGTGGTGATCGCTTACCATAAGGTGGATACCACAAGCTTGATTGCAAATCCATGGCATAAAAAAAATAGTCGTAGCCGCGTTTGGTGACCTAATAATACAGACCTTAGGTTAAACACGTGGGTCACAGCATTCTGTGTGGATTAGATACGGCTTTTATAAGAGACGGTCAGCTTCCTCCAGTCTTAAATAATAAAAGCAATACGCCATCACTAACTGACCTGGCATTCAGTCAGTCATTACCGTGCTTTGTGGACACAAAGTACGGTACGGACTTTAATCTCCCAGTCATCGATCAGTAAATGTACCTGATTTATAAACTCATCTTTTGCTGTGAAGCCAAAAGAACTTTAACGATTTTTTACTCTTTTCATCATGCAGAGAAGAAATGATCAGGATTGCTTTGATGACGCTATAGTAAATGAGTAATTTCTGACCGTCAGACCAGATTACTTCACGAAGTTTTTCTTTAACGCTCAATATAAAAGAATATCACTGCATAAATGTGAAATATACATTGTCATAAGTTTATCATCCGCTGTGCTAACAGTAACGGATGAGCAGTTGTCACCTTAAATCCGGGTTTCCATCGAATTAAAACGCTTATGTTCGGGCTGTTATAAAAAATGTATCCGTTCTACAAATAGTCCGCAGTCATTGGACGGTGACTACAAAAACGTGATTGGTACAAAAATCTGCTGATTTTCCTTCTTAGTTGTTCCATTGCCAAGGGAAAAGAATATTACGCATTTTTGTTCACAAACTCAAAGCATTTATTTCAATTACAAAATGTCACTTTTGAATTGTCAAAGGAGTTGGTTAGTCAGAAAGATGAAGCTAGTTGCCCATTTCAAAGCGTAGTAGGTTCCTATGGAGAGCGGGCAAGAAACTCCACGGACACTATTTTATATTATATTTAATAAAAAATATAGTTTCATCATTAATGTTGAATTTAGCAATGTAAATTAAGTGCAACGTCGTCTGAATGGCATTATTAAATAGGTAGGTAGGTATGTAAACTTCCCAGAGATGTGCTCTAAAAGGCGTTGCACAGAGGGGGCTCCGGATTGGTAACGGTGCCCCTTCCATGTGCAGATGGTGACTACCGGGATGGTTTTAGTGAGGTAAAAATCCCACACCCCCTGGTTTTATCCCCAAAGACCAGGCGCTTTTTGAAGGTTTCCCACCGAAAACAAAAAAAAGGTTTGTAAACTTATGTAGTTGCACAGACCAGGAAAGCATGGCACACAAAGGCCTATAGACTCAGAAGTGACTGGAACAAGACGGCCAATGATGATGAAGATGTAGTTTAATAGAGTTTCCTGCAGAAACTGTTTTAGTTTTTTCAGTTTCTCTGCTAGTACATGCATAATCAAAATTTATTACGGCATTCCAAATATTAATTAATTAACACAAAAATGATTACTTTTAGTTATATTTCTAACATCAACATTTTGTTTATTTATTACACGAAATTAAACATAAATCTTGAAACGTAACATCAAACATTGTGAAACCTTGGATCGCTATGTAAAATAAATAGGAACTGACATATACAAGGCGTATGGACTGAAATAAGGCGTGTTACGCACTGGATGTACGCCGAGACACGTTATTAACTCGCTCGTGTCCGTGAATCACTTGTGACTTGTGACCAATAACCCTTATGGTGTCGGGCTTCAACTTGAGCGGGTTAGACAGCCTCTTCGAATTTGAAGGTAGATTTTCAGGGTTCATGGGTTCAAGGACCTAAAGACTGCTGATGAGGGTAGGACCGAATTACTGGGCTACTGTATTAGGCCGAATCCTTCATTTTTAAACAAATAAAACTAATACGGCTTTTCATACTGTGCTGGCCAAAAGGGACAAACATGTCAGTATCAGTTTCTTTATAGCATGTTCATGCTTTTTAGGGCCCGTAAGATAGTTATGGCGATGTGGCGTGTCAAATCAAAATCAAAAATCATTTATTCAAATCAGGCTGAGAATCAGCATTAAAATTACAAAAGACAGTACAAAACGCCCGCCCTTCACCACTTCCTAGTGTTTTCGCTGGGAAGAAGAAGTAGCGCAACAAACTCTCCAGGAGCACAGCTGTCTGTTCAGTTACAAATAACTTGCTTCTATACAATAGTAGGTATGCAAAGTAGTTAATATTAGTAGGTGTACAAGTACAATGCAGCTCTCACTTACTACTCATTCAAAATCTTAAGCAGCTCCAGTTTTCTTGAAACGGTGTTGGCGATCCGAGAAGCAATTGGGCCCCCTTGCACCACAAATCACTTAATACATTTAACGCTAAACATATATTTAAAACATCGTTTTGTTTCTGTCAATCATTTAAAGATGACGGAGACAGAATGATGATATAAATATGTTTAGCGCTGAACGAGTTTCGTGATTTGTGGGGCAAGAAGCGGGGTAATTGCGTAACACACTATCGGTAGCAATGGGTTTTATTTTGACAGTTCAACAACATTCATTGCGTTATTTATGTTCTTCTTCTTCTTCTTAGCGTGTCGATAGCAATCTAAATGGACTCGGCCCAGAATTCGACTATTTGTTTGGCGCCATCACCAGCGTCCATAGAGTTAGTTACCTATTTATGTTGTTAAGCAGACACATTTTTCGTACATATGAAGCAATGTGTTAGCAATATCCTTCAAAATTATTCAGAGTGTACCGCTAATATGTGTTTAGTAGGTATCTTCTACTCACAAACATATCTAAATCCGCTCTCGTCTCAGCAACCACTAACTGTGTTAGTAACTGTGTTATGGACCTGAGTAAGGCGGTAGACCTTACACGAGTCCATAACACTTAGCCTTGTCATCAACCTACGATCAGTAACGTCCTCGCTGATCTAGTGGCCCAACACTTCCATCACATTTGTTGTCATGACAGCTCAATAGTAATTGCTCGATCATCGTAAGTTAATAGTTTCAGTCAAGTCGGTCAAGGCTTTCATGTTTTTCAGGGAAATGACGATGGTTAGTTCCGATTCTGGTGGAAATGTGTGGGTTTTTAATGGTTTTTGTGTTTAATGAACATTAATAAGTAATGTTAGTTTTGGTTTTAAAGTATACATGTATCTACACTAATAATAATAAAACGGAAGAGTTTGTTTGTTTGAACGCGCTAATCTCTGGAACTAACAGTCGGATTTGAAAAATTACTTTTGCCATTGATAGCACAATTCTAGAGGAAGGTTAATACCACAAGTGTTTCTAAATCAACGATGACTAACTCAATTGTTCCAAAAAAAAAACAATGTTTGAATGATGAGTTCATGAAAGTTTAAATACCTATTCAAAATAAATGGCTGAGTGATGGATCAGTTAAAAACAGTCATTTTATTGTGTAAACATTCACACATGAGCTTATTTCTAAGAAAGGTAATAAATAAACGGAACGTATCTTTGTTTTATGCCCTAAATAACTTTAAACAAATCGTGCCACCGTTTTATTGGCCAGTGCGTTTCCTGTGCGGTTTTGTTCCTTTTTTCCTGAAACTCGACCGGCCCTACAGGGATAAATTAAAAGCGAGTGCAATCTGAAATAAATGAATGACTCACTACTGCTTAGCTGCTGAACTTGACAAAGGGATTGTGGCTAAGGTTTGTACATGTTTTGAAGATATATATACTGAACGAATTCCTGAAATCGATATACTTACAACGTTGTCAATATCATTTACGAATGCGTATTTTTTTGGGGGTTTCTTTACCATTATGTTTTATATATTATTATGGTATGTAATTTTAGTGAAATAAAGAAAAAAATATATAAAACATTGACTATAGAATCTATCATAAAAATATATACAAAAAGTAAAAGGGAAGAGCACATTGGGCAACAAAACATTCGACTGCATCGCTGTCAGCGGGAAAACTGCCCAAAAGGCTGGCAGCGTTGCCACGTTGGATGGCAATCAGAATCAAAATCAGAAATATTTATTTGCCAACAATGTAGGTACAGGTTTGAGGTGGTACAAAATACAATTTTTCCGCTACATTCTACCTTACGGCGTGCAAAAACATTAGTTAGCATTACCATGACATTAAAATAACTGACCCTTAACAATGCTTAACAATGCTGACCCTTTGACCTAAAAATTGGCCAGCCTTTGGTCACGTGAACATTCAGTTGGTTTTTATTCAAAGTATACAATTTGGTAGATGTATATTAAGTATATGTATGTTTTATATCAGACGTTATTTGAGATTTTCTTCCGTCTGACTACGAACATTATAAATTGGGTATTGGAACCGGGCTAATAGTTTCCCAGGATCCCAAAAATATTGCAGAATAACAATATGTACCTATATTTTACAACTAACTATACGTCAGTTTGTCAGGAGATACTTAATATAAATAACACCAGCTTCCTAACTCGTATATCAGTCAATAAGTGCGTTGTTTTATATTAGTTGCTCGCTTCCCTGAACTTGGCAGAATATTGATACTGGACGAAACAGCCATTTAAAATTAACATGGTTTAGAATCGGAACTGGCAATGATTGTAGAGAGATTTAGGTATGCAAGATGTAGCTTTCGAGTATAATTTCAGCCTTTAATTGTTACATGAATGAAAAAGCAGTAATTTTATCATGTTTCCTTAGTGTTTGTGGCAATGTCAGCCATGTGCGGGGTGTTTGTGTAACACACTAACAGTAAGAATGGCTTTCATTTTGACAGTTCAACAACATTCATTGCGTTACTTACGTTGTTGAACAGATAAATTTTTCGAACACATGAAGCAATGGTTTAGTAATATCCTTCAAAATGATTCAGATTGAGTGATTGTGTTGCCTACCTACCCAAACTCTTACAAACGTACAGTTAATAGAAATCTTTGCCAATTTCATAGAAAAACTGTGATCAAAAGAAACTATTCAGTAAATAATTCAGGCTTATTTCTCACTCAACACTGACGGCGTGAACATAAAACTTGAGATTGATAACTAGGTCCTCCTCAGGTGATGTGTAGACCGTGAATGAGTCACTATAAATAATAATATGAAGTGTGAATCGTTTGACCGGCGCGCGCGCACACCGATCGCATTAATAATTTAAACTAATTTGCGTCACACGGTCCGCAGAAAATACATATTTTATTTATTTTCATTTCGTTCTATTCTTAAGGATTATTAAATTACTAAGGTCGTTTCTTTCTCAATGAATCATGGTTGCAATAAATGCGATGTATACCTACTTACTTATTACTCGTATAATTATGAAAATCTATAGGTATTCAATTACTAGGGCTGTATTTTTTTTTCACTTGCCTACGCTGTCGCGCTCCTTGGCAAACGCCTCCCTCCATTCCTTCCATCTCATTCATCAGCGAGCAGCCGCATCCTCCTTCCAGTTTTGACGGAACCTATCCAGCTCGTCCCGCCATCTCCTACGTGGGCTGTATTGAATAAACTTAAAGGATTGCCGCGTAATTTCCGTCATGTCCAGAGGATATCCTATCACTGCAAATAACACAGCATGTCTACAAATAAATAAACTTTAAAAAAAATAATAAAAAAAAAATAGTTTTATTTCCTTCAATTGTAAAAAAACACTTATAACAACACTATGCAGCTTTACAACTAGGGAAACAGAGTGTTTTCGATGAGCTCTGGCACCCAATGTAAGATTTAACTTGTGTTTAGGGTGCCATATATCAAAAGTATAAATAATTTCATGAAAGTTAAATTTTTCGCGCTTACGAAGCCAGACCGGAGTTTAGCCATCAAATGGACCAACGCGGCGGAGTGGATAGAAATCAGAATGTTTTCTTTTACCCGTCCATGCCAAGAATTTACCTCAATCTATGTGGAAATATTCCCGAGGTGATATCATTGCTTTCCTAACTAAAACTGACAGGTTGGAAGGTAACCGACGCTGGTCGTGTGACGTCACTTGTCATGGTACACGTCTAAACATGTCATCGTACGTGTCTGTAATGAGATATGAAATGGAGAGCGTTGATGATTTTCTTTGTAAACTTTGCTGCCAAGATATTATTATTATGGTTTTTATGTATTTTCTATATTAGTGCCTACCTATGCCACTTTCTGAAACTACAGAGGCCTCCAAAAGTTGGTTGACATTTTTCCACTTCACATTAAGATTTAAAAAAAAATCAGGTACTCCTAAGGGATTACTTGATTATTTTTTATGATAAGTCAATGGTTAAGAATTAGGCAATAAAAACTTTATAGCAGTTCAAACGTTTGGATCACTAGAATTTTAAATCATAATGTGGTGCGCCAAAGCTGAAGTGGAAAAATGTTAACTAACTTTTGGAGGCCACTAAAGATTGACTTTTTCATCACAACTATCATCTGGAATAAACTTGTAGTTACTTGGTCCTTGGAGACGGAAGTTTTTTTTTTGCTTTTATAACAGACTAGAGAATGGGCTAATAAATACCCCATTATTTATAAACGTTGCTTCATACTATTGGTTTATGACGGCACGGTTGGCGCAGTGGTTAAGCGATTGACTGCTGCGCTGCGTGTCGCGGGTTCGATTCCCGCACGGAACAAATATTTGTATGACCTACATGTATTTGTTCCGAGTCTGGGTGTTTTTCTATGTATAATATGTATGTATTTACAAAAAAAAAATGTATATAAGTAGTTTATCAGCCATCTTGTTACCATAACACAAGCATTAGGTTGCTTAGCTTGGGACAAATGGTGCTGTGTGAAATGTCCAGGGATTTATTTATTGGTACACATTTACATTAAGGTATATACTTTAAAAAATTAAGAAATAACAAATTTTATTCCATTACCCACCGAAACGAAGTTTTCGGATATTATTCAATAGAACACAAGCATTACATATGCAAAAACTGCTTCAACCATTACAATCGTTATTGCATTTATTTAAATTAAACCAATTACAGGTTCTTTTGTATTGCCAAGGATTCGGTCAGCCCAGAGGACATGGTAGAGCACACGGTGGAGGTCTGCCCCGCTTGGGCGGAGCACCGCCGTGTCCTCGTAGAGGCGATCGGCAGCGGCGGCGGCCTCTCGCGCCCGGCCCTGGTGCAAGCCATGGTCCGGAGCGAGAGGGAGTGAGAGGCAGTCGCCTCCTTCTGCGAAGCAGTCATGCTAGCGAAGGAGGTGGCGGGACGGATGAGGGAGAGAGCCTCCCGTCCCAGCCGCGGTGTCGGGTGCCGCGTGACGACTCCCGGCCACCGTAGGCGCGGGCCTGCGTGCGGTGAGCAATGGGTAGCTCACCGCCCGATCAGGACCAGGCCCGTGCCGGACGGCGCGTAAGTGTTCCACGCGCGCCACAAAGAGTTGTCAGCATAATTCGTGCCGGGTCAGCGGGATTGTCTGAAAGGGTTACCGCTACCCCGGAACATAAAGGGCAAAGGAAGGAACATGGGTGGGTTTTAGTCAGTAAGAGTCTGACACTCCCTTCCGCTCCACCCAGAGCGGGAAGGGTCATTTGATGATTTCCCACCCGGAAAAAAAAGAAATCGGTCAGTCAGAAAGATCAAGCTAGTTGCCCATTTCAAAGTGTAGTAGGTTCCTATGGAGAAGAACCCGGGCATGAATCTTCTATGTACACTCTTTTAAATCAAAATACTGTTAAAAACCATTCTTAAACATAGCAACAACTATAGTTTTAACGACACCTATAAAAACCACGTTATTATTCAGCACAGTTGCTCTGAATTCTAAACCAAAGAACTTGACGTAACAAGTTGTTCCCATAATAGTTAATTTAGGCATTTCCATTTCATACAAGCTAATTAAAGCTGTCACAGAATATGATCCGCCGTGACAAGTTCAAAGTGGGTTATTTATGGCTCAGTAAGATAAAAGGGGAGGAAAACGGCGTCAGCACGCTATGAACGCCAATTAGCTTGCGAATATTATTTGTTTATATAATTAAATGGAGTTACCGACATAGCTTGCAGAGTAAGCAAACTGAAGTGGCAATGAGCTGGCCATGTCTGGCGAAGGATCGATGGCCGGTGGAGCAGACGAGTCCTGGAGTGGAGACCGCGTATCGGCAAGCGTAGTGTGGGACGCCTCCCAGTTAAATGAACGGACGACCTAAAGAAGGTAGCTAGGGTAGACTGGATGCGGAAGGCGGAGGGCAGGGTGTTGTGGCGCAGTCTGGGAGAGGCCCATGTCCAGCAGTGGACTGCGATAGGCTGAGTTGATTGATATAATTAAATTAACTTCTTGGCGCCATTTTAAAAATATATACTCTCAGCAGTCACTACTGCTGAGAGTATATATTGTGTGTTTTTTAATGTGGCTCAAGCCCTAAACGCGGATTTGTGAACAAACTACACTAGTCTGGGATTTATTAGGGCTTGGGCCACATTTACTGTCGCTAAGTGTACATCGAGCAGTGTTGGCCCAGAGGTAACGGCCGCGACGTACGAGTTGTAGGTCGTAAGTGCGAACCCAGACAGCTGCTATACTCTGTGTCATTTATTTCATCACCACTGCTCTCAAAACGGCGAAGGAAATCATCGTGAGAGGAATGCGGCATGTCCCAGAACCAAATATTCTAAGATTGTGACATCTATCCACCCGCACTGGATCTGCGTGGTGGATTACGGTGGGACCCGTTACCTCTCACCAGGCATAGATACGCCTGAGTCTCAGCATAATAAGTTCCCAGTGATGGGACACAGGCCTCGAGGAAGTGGGCCGTAATCCCCGCGTTGTGGATTACGGCCCACTCCCTCTGACTTAGAGGAGGTACATATGCCTACGTAGTAGAAGAAAATGTTTACAATCTATGGTGTGGTATGGTACGGAATCACGTGACATGCTTTCCAGATATTCCAGATACATTACTGATTGATCGATATAATATGCTTCAGCTTCGGGATAACTAAAATGAGCTAAGTGACTCTTGTAACTTTGGTTTGTGAAATTGGAAAAGACCATGATGGTTAACGCTAAATTCTCTGGTTTTAGTGATTGACACTATAAATTATTAACTATAAGAAATGCTTTTCACAATAATTTGTTTATTTAGTTATCTATTCTCTAAATTGACCCATAAGAGTGATTATTAAATGCAAAATAAATCAATTACCTACCAAAAATCTTACAATTTTCTTAGTAGGTATCACATATTCACCCGACGCGACAAGTCCAATAAATACGAAGCAACATTGTTCCCTGCTGATGTGAATATGATAACCGTTGACACATATACAACTAACATTATATTATAATGTCGTATACAAATGAAGTAGCGTGTGTGCGAGAAAAAATATTTTCGCCGAACACACCTTTCCGTGCCAACAATTTCTGGCAGGCAATTGGCAGCATGATGCTAGTACCGACCACGATTTCTTTTGGACATTGCGCTTATAAGCTTTGCGGAGTATTGCAGGGTTAAAAGTGGGATTTGTAGTTGTCGTCCATGGCAAGATTTTGTAGCACAGTTTTGTTATTATAGTCTGTTCGAAAAGTAGCTGAATGAAGTGTGAACAAACCCTGTTCAGGTTAAATTCTTACGCAATCACTCGCTGGGAATTAGTTACACATTCATCTGTATTTTAGAAGATTTCAAATTTATATCTCACCATTTCTTGTAACAATTAATTTTTGAATCGCATTTGTAACTGAAAATCATCGATGAACATTGAGAAAAATATCTTTATGATGATTTAAAATCAGAATTTGGGGTTAACTTCAATATCAATATTCTTCTGGTCTTTTCCCAATTTATTCGGGGTCAGCACAACATGTCTTTTTGGTCCATACTTCTCTGTTAAGTTGTCATCTCGGTAGTCATCCACTTTTTAGCTATAGCATCTTTCACACAGTCCAACCTCATCATATGTTTAAATTCAATTCCCCCAAATTCTGATTATATGTATAATAATCAGTCAATTTGATTACTTGAAATGACATCGACAGTGAGGTTTTCTGATCCACATTTGTTGACAGTTTCAACATATACTTTTTGAACAGATCATAGACTTCTAGTAGATTGGTAAACAATGTGTTATTTGAAACTTTTAAACAATCGATGACTCATAACTAATAACAACTGTTAGTAAAAACTAAATCGGTTCTTATAAGGGCCTAAAGCTACTAATCTGCGGGGTAATTGCGTAACACACTATCAGTAGCAATAGGTTTCATTTTGACAGTTTAACAACATTCATTGCGTTATTTACGTTGTTGAGCAGTCACATTTTTCGAATATATGAAGCAATGGATTAGCAATATCCTTCAAAATGATTCAGATTGAGATTGATAGTGTGTTACGCAATAAGGGTGCTGAAGCATGGCACAAAGCGGAGGAGGTCTGTACTCAGCAGTGAGTGGAACAAGGATGCCAATGATGATGTTGTTTGCGTAACACACTATTGTGTTACGCAAATAGGTTGCCGATTAACAATTTGTAACTTGAATTGTGCAAACAGTTACATTTGCAGCTTCAATCCCATAAACAAAACACGTGTCCAGTGTTTAGTCGATTGAGTAATAGTACTTAAACAGTACAGCAACTACTATACCTACTAATGCCCAGCTGTTTACACGTTACAAGCTGGCATGTATCACATGGTCTGATAAATATGATGATCGGTTCGCACACGTAACGATGTGGATGCGTCTGCGCATGCGCCAAGATCTAAGGCGCCTGATGTGTCGGGGAAACTGCCAATTATTATTATTTAAGAATCAATAATACACAAGCAGCTGTTACGGCTTGAAATATCAAGACGTAACAGCAATAGCTCTATTAATAAATATTATGCGTAGTAGCGTCAATATGTAGGTTAGGTCGTTTATGTATGTAAAAATTATATAAAGGGAGTTTGGAAAAGACTTTTCAATTCTTTTAAAAAACTTTTATGGACCGTGTACTAGCACCCTGTATTTTCTAAAATTATTAGATGCTTTAAAGTTTTGATAGGATATCTCGTGATAGATATATTCTTGTGACAGACAGCCAGTGTCGTAGGCTTAGCTCGGAATCCATTGATTTATAGGCTTTGGCGTAGCGCGTAGCACGTAGCATATTGCTCGTAGCACGTACCTCGTAGCGACGTAGCAAAGGACCAAAACGACCACTGTCAAAAAAATAAAATTATTTTGTATAACACTTTCACAGTTAAGTTATTTCTTCCTTATTAAAACTATTACTACAATAATCTTACTAATATTATAAATGCGAAAGTTTGGATGGATGGATGGATAGATGGTTACTCTTTCACGTAAAAACTACTGAACGGATTTGGATGAAATTAGGCACACAGATAGTTTATAAATAGGATTAATACATAGAATACTGTTTATCCCAATATTCCCACGGGATCGAAACTTATGCGGGTGAAACCGTGGGGCGCTGCTAGTTAAGTAGATAAATAATCTAATTACTTTACTCTTTCCACCCACTCAAAAGGGACGATTTTATTTGAAGTTCACAACTTCTCTACATAAAACATATCACTATTAAATACAAAAACTTAAACATTCACAATACATTCATTATGTATTGTGATATGATTCTAATGTTCACTAAAACAATGGACTAAACGAACACTCATGAGTCAGTACCGTCTATTGGAGTGACTACTCATTACTTTACTACAACATTACGCACAGACGGAAAAGTGACACAGAAGCTAGTGTTTTTATGGTGATTGTTAATATATCTATCATTTTTTTTTTCCCGACGGGAAATCATCAAATGACCCCTCCCGCTCTGGGTGGAGCGGAAGGGAGTGTCAGACTCTTACTGACTAAAACCCACCCATGTTCCTTCCTTTGCCCTTTATTTTCCGGGGTAGCGGTAACCCTTTCGGACAATCCCGCTGACAATATATCTATCATTGAAGTTCATTCTATCAAGACATAATTATTTTGATAAAAAAAAAACACCTAAGATCGTCGGTAAGCTAGGTTAATTAATTGATTATTAACAATTCTCATTACAAAACATAACATCATGCCTGTAATCCTCGGAGGGTTAGGCAGAGGTGTACCTATAGCACACTCACGTTTCGAACAGTTATGTTTAAGTCTCATGTAATAGGGGGCGAGCCACAGTTCCATACTCCAGGCTGCTACTCAGAAATTCCTGATTAAAAAACCCAACAACACTTTGTCCGACCTGGGAATCGCACCCAGAGCCTTGTGTTCAGCAGTAGCGCTTGCAAACACTTGACCAACGAGGCATTCAATCAATCAACTCAACCTATCGCAGTCGTCTGCTGGATATAGGCCTCTCCCAGTTTGGGCCACAATACCCTGTCCTCGGCCTTCCGCATCCAGTCTCTCAGCTTCTTTCTTAAGGTCGTCGGCCCATCTAGCTGGCGGCGTCCCACGCTACTCTTGCCGAAACTCGGTCTTCACTCCAGACAACGAGGCATTACCGATTCCTCACCCAATAAAATAACATATTTCTACAAATCAAAATAGACTCATTTATTAGTCTATCTACGGAATATCTCAGTCACGTTACGATACGAGTGAAGTAACAAAAATGCTGCCACTCGCCACATGGAAGAGTTCACTGACTAATAATGGTTTAGCGTGATTTAAATATACACCGATGAGTATAAGGCGTGGGTCGCACGGCAGCGGTAGACGGAGCGGGGGCGTTTTTCCTACGTCATAAACGCTTTAGGGAAAATATTAAGTGTCATTTGATTGGAATTTTAATAGCATGTTGAGTGTTGATTTTCGGTATGAAAAAAATGTCTGAGTCATATAGGTTTGTTATTGTTTAGTTGTAAGTATACAGTTAATTGTGTCATTATCAAGAATGTAAACAGATGTAGAAACATGTTACAATTATTATATACTAACTAATGATAAAGTTGAAGAGTTTATTTGTTTGATCGCGCTAATCTCTTGAACTACCAGTCGGGTTTTGAAGAAATATTTTTGCTGTTGATAGCTCATTGCAACAACGCACAAAGTCGTGGACAGAGACTAGTACTCTTATAATCATTATTCATGTAGTTAAAACTAACTTTAATTATTATTTTTTTTCTATTTCTACTATGCAATTCATTTGTTGGCTTTGGTCCTTGGGTACTAATAATGAAATTAATTATCACTATTACGAAGATTTGTAATTGCTTAAGAAACATTTTTGGTAATTGCAATCAAACTTATTTTAGACTAAATTGTATTTCCGCTTACTACGTAACCTTATCTTACAATGCGTCTGAGTCGAATTAGATTCTTGACGTCGAAAAGATAACTAAATATACAAACCTAAGTATATCCAATAAACTTCTCCGCGGAAGTGTATATACGAGGCGAATACTCGTACGTTTTCTTTATTCCACCTTCTTTAAAGATACTTCGTATATTTCTGAATCAATTTGCGAGATGAAAAAATGCGTAGCCTTGTTTTCCTACCTATTTTTCTTTATCTATCTTTATAGAGTAAAGCTGAAGAAGTTGTTTGTTTGTTTTAATCTCTGGAACTACAAGCCGGATCTGAAAAAAAAAAAAATTTTTTTTGCATTTTATAGCCCAATTTTTGAATAAGGTTATAGGCTATTTAAAATTATGCTACGTACAACCCTTGGGGAGCCGAGCAAAAAGAATTCGTTTTTGCTTAGCATTCTTTGCTAAGCAAAAACGAAGTAGCGCTGTTGAGATTGAGACCAAAACTACAAACATAGTACACGAGGAAGTTTTATAGAAATGTGGCTGTTATTTTATAGAAATGTGGCTGTTATTTTATAGAAATGTGGCTGTTATTTTATAGAAATGTGGCTGTTATTTTATAGAAATGTGGCTGTTATTTTATAGAAATGTGGCTGTTATTTTATAGAAATGTGGCTGTTATTTTATAGAAATGTGGCTGTTATTTTATAGAAATGTGGCTGTTATTTTATAGAAATGTGGCTGTTATTTTAATTAATTGACGCGCAAACTGTTACCATGAATTCAGCACATGATTGTAGACGTAGACATTTTTATTCGGTTATAAAAAAATCTTCTGTTTCATAGAAAAGAGCCACGCGGTCAAAATGTACTAAAAAGCTATTTTTTAAAATTAGTGACCAACAATTTCAGCGCAGGGGGGTTCAGAATCTTGTACTGAATCCATGGGAATAGGCTGTGCGTCGATGTATATTGTGGTGTTTTACGGCTTTCACGCGAACGAAGTCGCGGGCAGAAGCTAGTCAATAATACACAGAGATAATAGTGTTGTTTTGATGTGAAGAAGAATGTTTTTTCTTGTTTATATTTTTTGTGTTTTATTTTGGTAGACGTTGTTTGAACTCGAGTGTTATAAAATGTATTCTTTAAGATCTATTGGCTGCAATGAGGTGATACAGGAAACATAAAATACTTTTGAGGTTGCGTAAAAAAGTATTTGTTTCTTAGTAGATATTACAATATTCTATATATTTCTTAGATGATGTTGTAAATAATTTGTATAAAGGTGTTAGTATGCGGGATTATTGACATATGTAGATATATATCGACGACTGACGTTGTCCTGTACAAATTTTAATAAATCTAACAAAATTTCAATAGAAAATACACTTTCAGTTTTCCTGAATTGTCCAATTTTCCCAGCCACTTTTCAATGGATCGAGTCTCAATTTAAATAAATGCATTACTAATGGTAATTGGTAATGCATTCGTGTCACATTAATAACTAGGTATGCTAAGTGGCACTCAACAGCATCTGTCACTGCCTTGTCAGTCTAGACCTTGATGACGTCAGTAGACGTCACAGCTTGTCACAGCGGTACATAACGTAACGTTGCTGATTGACTGAATGATGGATCACTGACTGACTGAGGTCACTGAGTACTGAGCGCTGAAAAATTAACAAAGTTAACAAATATATATGTATTTAAAATTTAAAAAATACGTTTTGGAAGCTGATTTTTACAGTCGGTTATTTTATTTCAGTTATCAAAGTGGTCCTTCGTTGCACCCTAATTTTAATGAAATTAAGAAAAGCGGTAGAGGATTCTTTCTATCTACATTGGCATTATTCAGTTAAATAAGATCGGAACTTTTCAATTCAATTCAATGTTTGTTTCTTTTGTTTTTTTTTTTGTTATTTGTTTGTTTTTTTTTTCTTTTGTATTCACTTAGATCGGTATTTTTTTCGGAGCTGCCAATGGCCAATCATTATCAAAGGGGACCAGCTCATCCCACCATCTGCGCTGATTAAGACGCAAGTTCATAACATAAACTCGTTGTCGAAATAATTAATTCACCATGATAAGATTATAGTCATTGGCGACTTTAGTGACGTCTTAATCTTGCTTATAATGAATTCCACCTCGATGGGTTGAAGTCAGGATGGCCGCCCACGAAGAACTTGGGTGTAGGTATTTAGAATAATGTGACATTTAATTGACGGCAAACCTCGCACCAACCGCTTAGTCACTGCTAAGCAATTTGGTCCTTCGATACGGATTGTGTCTCGCACGGGTCAAGTAAGACGAGCTTCTGCCCACGACTTTTGAGGTTTGATAAAATATATCTTATAACTGTGAGTTAGCTTATTTTTGCTTAGCGTTCTCTCTGGCCTTTTTATTTTTGTTCGGCCTCTAAGGGTCATAGCGTGATGTCAAAAATGATTTTTCCAAATACGAGTGGTAGTTCCCGTGTTCAAACAAACCAACTCTTCAGCTTTATTATTAGTATAGACGATACTTACCTACAAACTGCTATGCCGTGTCTGTTTTCCAATGTAGTGTTTGTAAACGCACACACATTATAGGAAAAATCCAACTGTGAAGCATTAATACATATATACACTCGCGCCTTTTCCCATGGGGGTTGGCAAAAACCACAGAACACCACCTGCTGCGATCCTTACATAATCATTTTGCTTCATTTACGTTCATACATCTGATCATACAAACACGCCGGTCACAAGCACCTGACCTTTTAGAAGATCATCATCAATAAGGTCTTATATTTCCTTCTAGGGTGTCCCCACCCAGCATTTCCACTCACAACTTTGAAGCAATGTTTAAAAAACAAATAAGCGTCCTTAAGACTTATCCACTCATGCAGGTCAACAATTGGCTTGCATTTACTAACGTCACCTGACGTCACAGGTACCCACGTCACATCGGCCTCTGCATAGCATCATTAGCCCTCAATTAATACAACTCGGCTAGTTAGCATTAACACCTGGCTGGGAGACGAGCCAACCGTTCGTTTTGTTTTGGACTTTATGTAGTGAGGATGTTGGCTCTATGTGGATGCTCTGGGCATTGTCGTGGTATAAACATCAGGGTTGAGTGTGGGTAGTGGCTGTTTGTGTTAGGTTACTGAGACTATGTGGTGCTGGTTAGGTAAGGAGTTCTCTTGAGCAGGAGGACCTTGTGTGTTTTCCAAAGATTTTTGTAAGAAACCATTCTTTGACAAGACGATGAACTAAACTAGCTTATAGGAGAGGTCATCGGTTCACCTTGTTTTCCTTGATTTTATTTGTTTTTTGTTCCAAATAAACGATTATTATTATTTCATACTTTGTATATCATGTGAGCAGTAGTGGCACAGTGGTAACGCCCTCAACTTACGGATTGTAAGTCGTGAGTTCTAACCCAGACAGGCGCTTTACTTAATGTAAATTATTTTATCACCCAATGGTGATGAAATAATTTGTTTAAAAAAAAACATCGTAAGGAAACCGGCATGTCCTAGAACCAAAAATTCGAAGACATGTGACATTTACCAACCCGCACTGGGCCCGCATGAATCTATCACGCGGGCCCAGTGCGGGTTGGTAGATGTCGACCCACTCCCTCTCACAGAGAGGAGGCCTGTGTCCCAGCAGTGGGAACATATTAGGCTGATTATATAATGTGAAATAGTGATTAAATGCGAGCCTATTAAATAAAACAAGAGATATAGTTTTAAATCTGGCAAGCTGGAATAATGTAAGCTTTGATTGCAATATTGCTAAAATTTTTATTCTGAAGAAACATGGCTCTCATGATGACAGTTCTCAGTATCTATTTAGGTTGACATATCACCCGAATTCTGAGTAGCCAATGACGTCAAAATGACAAAATATGATTAATAAATAATAGAATTTCTGACATCGGATCGCGAATGTCTGTACCTGATGACATCTCTATTATATTTTATAGCTTACCCACCAATATATCTTGACCTACGGGAAAATAGAGAACTGAGTTAATAAGTACTGAATTTGACATTGGTCAAAACAAAGTGGCACCGTACTGAAGGACACAGTTATACCGGTTTATAGTAGAAGATTGCACAACGTTTAGAGAATGATGCAGAGTGGGATGTTTGATCGTAGGGGTGAGCACCTGTTGGTGGTGACACAAATAAAGTGCACGTGACAGGCTATTGTGGTAATGTTGATGGATAATTTTGATAATTTGAGATGATAGGAGGTAGATATCTGTTGAGATTGATGACAGTGAGGTCAGGACCAATTATATATATTTTTCTCAGGGTGATTTTTCCCATTGGTCTAGTATTTAAAAATTCAGCAAGTGCTAGTGAGTTTACTGAATCCTAAAGTTTTCGACCTTCCTTACGCTTATGTCATCAATATGATTTTAATGGACGCCGAAACTCTTCTTTCCTGAAAAACATAGCGAATACGTGGCAAGCAACCCTATGATGTATAAAAAAAAATCTTTAAAAGAACTGCATTTAACAATAATTTACTGCACTTTTATATCTAGTAGCAACGTCACTGTCAAACGCGTGCGCAAGTCTTCAACATTAAACTCTTTTATTTTTCTTCAGTTTTTCTTTTATATTAATATTTATTTCTTCGTTCATCTATTAGTTGATAGACAAAGCTATTTAGGAGGTGTTAAGATGATTTTCTGTCATAACTTTCAACGAATACACTTCATAATATTTTTCTAGTATCTAACTAATGTAACTCTGCTATGTTCCACCCACTGTGTTGTTCATTGACTCTAAACTCTCCATTGGAAGATATAATGCAAATAATATAATTTTGTTTTGGGGCAGAGAAAATAGATCGTCATTATCATCACATCATGATCTTCACGATTGTTTAACGTCTCCTCTTTCTAATGGAATCTCTCGGGGTATTTTATAAACAACTCATTGTAATGACAGATTGGTGATTGTAAGTTGTTTTTAACAGAAATAAGGACGCTAAAACCATTATCTGTAGTCGTCACATCATGTCTGTTATGAACTGCTGCATGTAAATCTTATCCTAGAGGCCTGAAATTGTCATATCACAGTAGTTTTCCAACTCAAGCAGCATAGATGGAAACCTCGGTCATCTATTTCATCATCACTTCAGCCGAAAAACGTCCACTGCTGACATAGGCGTCCCCCAAGCACCTCCACTTCGACCGGTTCTGTGCTTCTCACATCCAACGGGTTCCTGCGGCCTTCACAAGGTCGTCGGTCCACCCATTTATTATAATTCTATTCCTAGATTGAATATTAGGCGATATGACCTTAAAGAAATATTATTAATTCGATTCAAATGTAACTCTGTTATACCCACGTCACACAAAAACCTTGCATTTGTTTTGAACATGAAAGACACTAATATCCCCTCCTATTCCTACTTATTTCATGTCAAAGAAAAATTGAAATCTATTTATCTGTAGGGCCGGATCTTGAAACAGTTTCAGAACAAGATGAATGGGTTTTTCATAGGAACAGATAGCTATTTGGCTTTCCTAACAGCCTGGTTGATGGACGTGGCTATTTATGCATTTCGAATCAGTCAGTGAGATGATTTTTCTTGTAGTCAATGTTTGGTCATCGTTAGTAGGCAGTTTGTTGTGGGTTGATTGATTAGGATGTGAAGCAGTCGTCTTCGGAATATTCAGGGTTATATTTCAGGTTCATGGAAATTCTAGGAGTGTTTTTGTCGGATGCTGGTTAGATCTATCAAGGATACCCCTCACCTAGAAGGTTGGCCAATAGTAAAAAAAAAAACTGCCTAGATATCAACTGCCAAGACTCCGTTATCGAAAAGAAGTTCACCGCTGAACTAAGGCCTTCCCCTAGCATGGCTACAACGATTGGCCTTGTGCCTTCTACATCCAGCGGATTCCCGCGAGTTTCATCAGGTCATTGGTTCACCTTGTGGGGGGCTTACTCACCTAGGTCTTATCTCCCTCATCCTTTATCCTCAGCCTAGCCTTTTTCCAACTATGTTAGAGTCGGCTTCCAGTCTAACCGGATGCAGCTGAATACCAGTTTTTTACATGGAGCGACTGTCTATCTGACCTCCACAACCCAGTTACTGTATAATACGATACCTCTTGGTAAGACTGGTGGTCAGACTTTTGAGATTCTGACGACCAGTAACAAATCTTTCTTAAGCCTCTAAATCATGGCTATTCATAGCAATTTGTTTATGTAGGTACCTAAAATAGTTAACATAGCATAACGCCTGTTTTCCCTGAAGGGTTAGGCAGAGGTTCTTCTTCATAATGCTCTAAAAAAGAGACTTAAGATTGTTGCAATTTTATGATTGCCACTAGTGTTCCACAATCTTTAGAACTACAACAAGATCGTTAAATTCTGTGGAGAAAATGTTAGAATTTATAGACGCCTGCCTGCAGTCGGCAAGAAATACATTGGTTTTATTATTACTTCGTGGAATTGGTGTAAAATGTTTACTAAGTTTACTGGAGTTTTATTGTTCTATCAAGAGATATTAAGATACGTTCACCTAATTCTTAAGATTTTCGAGAATTCTATTCGGAGTTACCTTTCAGTGGGATATTTATTGTTTTTAGGAATGTGAATCCATACTTTTAATCTAAGTTTCTTAGTAACATAATCAAATAAGAAACGATTTTAAAGGCCTTTATAATGTTACCTATATCGATCCCGAGCACTCACCTACTATCGACATATTCATATCAACTTTCATAGTGAACATAAATCTTGAATATATTTACGTTTATCTTAGCTCTACTGCCACTTTGGTCTCGTGGTCGCAAGCGCGACTGCGTGGGGTCTTGGGTTCGATTCCCAGGTCAAGCGAAGTGTTATTGGGTTTTCCCATAAGGAATTTCTCATTAGCAGCCCGGAGTTTAGAAGCTGGTGGTGTGATATCCCCTTACCTCGGAAAGGACGTAAAGTCGTTCGTCCTGCAATTGAGAGGGCACCTGCGTTTGCGCACACACTTTTCCACTATACCTAATCTCGGTTGAGATGGGCCACCGTGACCGAAATTGGTCAGGGGGATTATGTATATACGAGTATTTCTTAGCAGTCAATTTATTTAATACATACTTTACTCTTCTATTAATTGTGAGCTCTAATTAGTTGTCTGGCAAGATTTATGAGTATACGACATAGATATTTCAACACTTCTGTCAAAGCATTAGGAGGGCGACACATACAAATATTGTTTACATTACTCTCATTCACTGTAGTAACCTATTTAGATAATAACCTGTCACTGTTTCCGTGTTTATTTTCTGTGTACCAATGAAACACTGAGATGTATGTTAACTATGTATTGTTTGGCTAAATAAGAAGACTGGATAGTAATTAGGGAGGCCTCAGATTAACAGCGGGTCATTCAGGGTTTTGAGAATAATAATATTGGTTGATTCTTTGTTTGTGTGGAAGATTAGTGAAAAATAAAAAGATTATTGAACTCACTTTTCTAGCACAAACTTAGTACGGGGTCACCTACCTAATAAATAAGTAGGGACTTATAGAAATTTAATTTCCAGAAAAAACAGGTGTATTGTTTTCTTTACCCCCTAAAGACCGAAATACTGATGTTTGTCAAAAAAAATCTGCCACGACTTTCCGCATTCCGTTTCCGAACATAACGAAAATATGTAAAGGGATTTTTGTATTGGTTTCAGACGCCGCCGGCGCAGTGACATGCCAGCCTCGGTCGTGCGCGCGCGCTCTCCGCACGCAACGCAGCTACAACCTAAACATTCCAGTTTTTCATGTGCGCCTTTATATCTTGCATTCATATTGATTTTTCCGTGATTTTTACAATAATTATTCATAGAACAATTGGATCGAAATTCGTACCGAAAGTTTCATTCTCAATTTTGGATTAAACTGGTCCTTCATTTAATAAGATCATGACTAAAACATATACTTTTTCCACAGTCAAAGATCAATGTGAATGCAAAAACCATGAAACGTCCCCAAAAAGTGAAGTGAAAGTGCAAAGTGCATCAAAAGTGTAAGATGTAAAGTGCCAAGTGCTCGGATGAAGTGCATCGTGGTTCGCTTGAGGATCACTGGGAAAGCATGGTGTGAGCACCATGGGCATACAAGTGGAGAATTCTGTGAACTATAATAGTAACTCATGTAAGTTGAGTCACTTGACTTATTTATGTTATTAAAACCATAGACACAATATAAACTTTTGTTTTTGAAACTGTCTGATGCATGCGTCGATAGCATATCTTTGATTCATCTACCACCATCTTTATAAAACACTGACGAATTCATGATTGTTTTCGTATGATGTATCGAAGCAGTTTCATTAACTAAAGTTTCTTGTTAGTCATTCTACTATTAAGAAAGTTTTAAATCAATATATATAAGAATAATAGAGTTTTAACTACTTTATTTCATTTTGCCGACAACGTAAACAAAAGCGCTCTATGGTACCTATGCTACATGAAATTTCCATAAAGAGTTGTTAACCATTTGCTCTGTAAAAACATACCAACGACGTTTGTGCCTAGAAGCATTTTTGATTCGGCTTTTCGTACATTTTTGGCAATATGAAAGAAAGTATACATGAGGAAGGTTGAATGTTTCTAAGTTAGATATAAATACCAAACCAGGATGATAGGTAAAGTTGTTGATTGGCAGGGTCTTTACTCGTGAGGAAGAAATCAGGCTTTAGCAAAAAAGAAAATGAAGCGATATACACAGATGAACACATAAGAAAGGCATGTTGACGGTTACTATTGGACAAGGTCATAATAGCATGAGTTTACTAAATAAATAATTAACTAAATCTGTAGATAAATAACATAATTTATATTTTTATAACTACTTTAAATGTTTAGTCCTTCGAGACAGAATTCACATAAGTGATATGAAAGTGCAACAACAGACCGTTTTCAAGCCATATGACGTGTTGACCTGTACTATCCATAAATAAAAAATATGACATAATATAAAAACACAAGTAGCTTCTGCCCGCGACTTCGTCCGCGGGAAATTTCTTGTAAACATAAAACAAAAATATACTATGACACTCCGCAATATTGTAGCTTCCCCTATAGTGAAATAATTTTCGGAATCGGACCAGTAGTAACGAAGATTTATACCCTACATAAAAACTCACAATTTTTATCTGTATATAATATTTATTATATATTTAATGAAAACATACAAATTACATACGAGACGATTATAACAGGTGCTCTTATCATAATTTTACAAAAAATAAGTGCAACACTTTCAGTTTAATTTATATTAATTCAGTACCACTTTTGTTTTACAATCATAGAATTTATTGTTTCCTCAAAGTAATGTTTCCTTGCAGGATCGTTACTATAATTTTCATATTAAAAACAAACGTATTTAAAAAAAAAAACGTTTGTTTACACTATTTTCATATCAAAAAACCTCGTCGGTCTTGTGGTCGCAAGCGGTGCAGCTGAGCATGAAGTCTTGGTTTCGATTCCCAGGGCGGTGAATTCGTTATTGGGCTTTTTCCATCAGGAATTTCTCAGTAGTAGCCCGGAGTTGGGATTTATGCCCAGTTGATGGCAATAGGCTCGCCCCTATTACATGGGACTTAAACATAACGGGCGAAATGGACGTTCGAAGGTACACCTCTGCCTAACTCTTCTGGGATTATAGGCGCAATGTTATATTATGTTACGTTTAGGTTACTTGCAGAGAATTTAAAGTTCTAACAGCAGTAGAAAATTAAATATCTAATGTTAAACAGGTCAGAAAAGCTCTTAAGATAAAAATATAAAGTAATAAAAACAAAATCATGCCAATCGCATAAATTGTTTCAATGTCCAACCCTAACCAGTAGCAAGACAATTTATTCAGCAAAATTAGTATGATTATGTTATACTATCTGTGTGTATTTATTACGCCATGACACATCTATTGAGTCTACAGAAGCAGAGTAGCACACCGCAGAAGGTTTAAAAATACAACTAAACACGCTTTCAGCCTGGTTTCAACTTCAAACTTCAGGACATGTAAAAGAACTCGTAAATAACCATTTTTGCGAGAAAGACTCGCGTGGCATACGTCTATTTGCACAGATCAATTTAGAGCACACTCAATCTGCTATCGAAGAAAGAAACAGGAAACATTCATCCTTGTCCTCTGCAAAGTCATGATTTCTATTCTCAGTGTCTTCAAATACATTTATTTTATAATTTTAGTTTAAGTTCAATGTCAAATGTACGGCCTAGAACGAACGAATGCGACTAACTCAGAAATACCGGCGATCATTTGAATTTTGTATTTGGAATGTCGGTTGTACTTCGGCGCCCGCGCACTATTTTCGCTATAATGCTAACAAACGTCAAAACAAAACAGTAATCTGTCGATATGATATGACAGAAACATTAATATGCGCAATTTTGGGAATAACCTACAATCCCACATTATTGATGAGCTCAAGTCGTGATGGACCAGACCTTGATGTCAAAACAGTGGAAATATTGTGAGCTTTTCTGAATGTTAATTGAAGTTAAAAATTATGACAAATAATTAGAAATAGCTATTTTGTTCTACATTTCGGAAGCTCTATTTGCATTCGTCATCGTTTGTACAATGCGTAGAGATAAGAGTACCCAGAATAAGGGTGATAAGATACAAAGGGATGAAGAGACAGAAGTAGCTAATGACATTCACATACCAAGGGGTCATACTCATGAAACTAGTTACATAAACAGCAAATATCATTAAAAACGAAAGTAATGCAATACTAATGAAGAAAAGAGGATTATTCTTAGAAAGTCGAAAGCAAAACAGCTGCTATACAAGAAATAAAAACACAAACATGCAAAAAGAACGTCGACCGACGCAGACGCACTCTCTTAAGGAAAGTGACTAACTTGAACAGAAATAATACAAAATAATGAACAAGAAAAATGAAGATATTTATGATTAGCTAAGTGATGCAAGATTTACGGATCCGTTTACCATGATTTTGAAATGTTTCCGCTATCTATAGACTCCGTTTCTCATTACTAAGACGACGATCGATCGATCTTTGGGCCGATAGGGTCCTTGAGTTAATGCCAAAAAGGCAGAATATAATGTGAATGGAATAAGAATATCATGGTGGCTGATTAGCAGGTGGAACTAAAGTTACAATAGAACTGAGATTTTGTCGTAGAATTAGCTTGTATCTCCATTTATTGTTACTGCAAATCATACTAAGTCACAGCATGGTTTGCTGGTACAGCAGATGAAACAACCTATATTCTAGTATTGTGTAACAATTGGAAGAAATATTTCCTACTTTGAAACTAGCTATATCCATCTAATCCATGTCAATCAAGCACATCATATCAAGCCTGTCACTGTCTGCAATCAAATTGGAGCTTTTGACCACTACAATAACGAAGGAAATGGTTCCACCTTGGCAGGTGGAATCCGGTACACCTTACTGATATTAATTATCGTTTATCATAAAATAATCCAATGCTAAGCAGTCAGAGACAAACCCAAAAGTTCATGAGACCTCGTCAGGTCGACTACCGCGAGACGAAATTCCTCTAAAATAATATGTCTTCCCGAAAAAATAATTGCGCCAGAATCATTTATCTTTTTCGTTTGTGAATATATCTCGCTCTTTCTAAATATACTTTTCTTTTTCTGACTCTTTCAGGAGTTTTATTTTAGTTGATTATTCTTAATATTCCGAATTGAAATGTGGAATTTAGTGATTTTTGTACTGTCTGGGAGTTTCTTTTGCTTTATATTATAGTTCATTTGTGGAGATTAAGGGCCAGTTCACACATACATTAAAGGGGATGGCGGGGTCTAGTGAGCGAGCATAACGACCGAACTCAGACCCCGCCATCCCACACCACATCGCAGCGACAAAATACAGACAAGCAGTGGTTACATGTGAATAGTGTCGTTGCAAATTGTTGCAGTTGCGTTGTGCTTGCGTTGTCATTAGTATGTAGTTGCGATATGGTTATGTTGTGGATACCACAACACAGAATGCATGCGGGGCGAGCAGTGTCGTCGCGTCGACGCAAGTTTGTGTTTGCGATGTGGTCGGTAGCTAGTGCGCGGTCTCACTGGTAGTTGCGTTGTGACTGCAACATCGTCGTGGTCACCTTGATGTGGACGGTATCGTCTACACGGTTGATGTTGACGGCCAAATGTGGTCCGTGAGAAAGAATTATTCATTTTCACACAAATAAGCGCCTGTAGTTATGGTTGTGGTAAGTGTGATCGGGCCCTATGATTTCATACGTATGAAGAGTGATTGATCTTACATACGTGCATGATGCGTGTAATTTATGTGACCCCACATCTGCCGGGTATATCGTCTGACGTTTGCGTAGTCCACTTGAAAGCCAAATTACATCTACAAGGAAAAACTATGTACCTCTTGTACATAAACTCTGTACCTATTTTTTTCTGTTCTGTTTTTTCTTGTCTGTTTATATATGTGTGTACATAAATGGTAAATAAATAAATAAAATAAAATAAATAAACCTAAATAAAACTATGTACCTCTTGTACATAAACCTAAATAAAACTATGTACCTCTTGTACATAAACCTAAATATAAACCGTCGGCAGGTTGGTTGCTCATCGTCACTATAATCCAATGGTGTGCCTCATTTGGTTTGTAATTTGACATCTTTATTCTAAAAGAAGAATTTCTTTTAAAACCACTTCTTGATCCACAATTTACCATGGACATTGTCTTCCCAACGACCAACTTCTGTTTGAAAACATTTCTATTCAAATTCATTTGTCCGTTTCCACATCATTATGATTTGGTGTGATTTAATAGATTAAATAATATTTCAATGCCAGTGTTGCCAGCATGTGGCATAATTCGAAGAGATACACAAATATTGTAGCCTAGACTGAAGCTGAAACACGGCTTGATTTATAGACTTTTCTGAGTAAAACGGCTATCGTCATCATCAGCGGCCTATTTTGCGTTGATCGTATCTACAACTGTTTGTCTGTTTTCCTCAAAAAATATACCTAAATGTATACTTTTCACTGTTTACGTCGTCAACTGTTTTTATTTTAAGAAATGGCTCCTCTGTGTCTCCGTAATTTTATTGAGTCCGAGGCACCTCTTAGTCTTTATTAACTTTTTTGCTAAGTCCATTGGTATTTGACAAAACATTTGCAAATTAATCTTCGAAATCTTAAAATGAGACTACACTGATATTTCTTTTTCTATAATCGTGATTATTATCGCTGGCCTATTTTGCATTGATGTCTAATAAACTATGGACTCAAAAGACTTCTTCTTCGTTAAGATTTTGTTTTTTGACATTATTTCAATGTTTTCAATTCTAAATATACGAGTAGCTTGCTTCATTATCAGTGGCATAATTTATGTTGATTACACCAATATGTTTTTTTTCCTCTATTGCTGTCAATTTTGCTCATTTTAGTTTCCTAGAAATGTTTACATTGAGTTATTTGTGGTTTTCTTTTAGTTTCTGCTGCTATATATATCCAATCATTTATAGATTTGACCTCAAAACATGATAATCGTTTACGTGTTCTTCTATTGTTTCTAACTATTGACGCAAACTGTTCCTGGTAATGAACCCCGGTATGTTGGCAGGCGACCATTGCCATTGTAGCCCATCACAATGCAATATCAATATGGAATCGCAAAAATTGGAACGCGTGATACAATGCGCGGGAGCATGCCAAAACTTCATTACTAACCAATTGTTATCGGATCGTTAACTCACCTAACGATCGATATTACGTTTGCACGAATTTGTAGCAAAATTTAGATTTAGGGCCCTCGCCCACGGGCGACTTTTTGTAGCGATGCAGTCGCGATGCTCTCGCGCGTAGCATCGATACAGACGCGAAGCAGTCGCTAGCTGTGTGCCCGCGCCCACGGGACCAGATTCAGTCGCGATGCAAACGCGATTTGGTCGCGATGCAGTTACGATACAAAAATACCTTGGATCAGTACAGTTGCAAGATGGACTCCGTTGAGGCAACATTAGTCACGTTGTCTTTGGTGCTGCTTTTACGTAAGCAGCCGAAGCGTAGGCAACGGAAGCAGCGTCAATATTGGATGCATCCATTTAATACCCAGAGATTACTTTGTGGACCTCATGTAACAACATTCAAACAACTCAAAAATTATGATCTTAAATTCAAAAGTTGTTATAGAATGTCATATTCGGTCGCGCGTTTGTATCGATACAATCGCGATGCAGTAGCGCGTTGCAAATGCGACTAACACGCGTTAGAAGTGATGCTGTCGCGCGTTTGCTGAACGCGCGACTGCATCGCTACAAAAAGTCGCCGTGGGCGAGATTAGAGCTGCAAAAGTATCGACGACTACGTCATCTGAATTTCATTCTGTCATAATAAGAACATTAATTTCGTTGGAACGTAGCGAAGTTACTAAAATACACTTTATTGCGTAAGCTTTATTCGTAGTATCTAATTCAGATGAATAGTGCAATATAAATATATGCATATTTAAATATATTGTCTCATTGAAAATTGATTTAATAGTGCCGACATCTAGCGGTCAATGCCTGAACTCAAAGCATGAGCAAATCCTGATTCAAACTTGAATTTATTCGGGAGTAATTTGGCAAGCTTTCAATTTTCCTCGTTTACGCCGCGCTCACTAGATGGCGCTAGTAGTCTCCGAGGAGAGCTTCCAAATTATTTTGTTTATGTTATGTCGTGGGTTTATTTTTAAATCGGAACGTTTTATAAGTGGCCTAGGAAGTTATGTATACCGCGGTTGTGCAGAATGTGGCGCTGGCGGTGCAGTGTCGAGACGATTCTTCACACTACGAACACTACGTTGAATTTTTATTGATTTCACTGAGCCAATAAAACGTTTTTTCAGTCTGTTTTGACGCTCAACGGTGGGAAAGTTTTGAGTCCGTTGTGGTTTTGGGATTAGATGTGCTGGTAGACGTATCGTTTTTGTAACAGAAAAGTCATTTAGTTGGCAGCAGTAGTGCTGCAACAGGGAAGGAATTTAGAATTATAGGCCACTGATGCTAAAGAATTTATTTTAGAGTGTAGGCTTAAGAATTCTTCAATGAATTCGGTAATCATTGCGATGTAGACTTTATAGCCAGACGGGCTGACGACCTGTGGTCGTCATGTGTATGGTCCTCGTATGTAATGGCTTCGAATTCGATCTTATTAGCATAACTTTGTCTGTAATGCTGAACTTAACAGAATTTTCCTACATGATCTTTTGAACATGAGAAAATATTATTGGTTTTCTAGACGTCATCCAAGGTGTATTAACTTGTATATGTGTTTTCAAAAACCATTCTGCTTTTTATTTCTTTTAATGTTTGAAGTGCTTATCTTTTACTATCGTGGAGCAATAAATAAAATGAACTAGGAGAACATTTCTCAGATTAATCATTTGAAGCTTGAACTTTTTCATTTCACGACCTTTCTGTTTCGACGTCCTTCGTTTCTTCATCCTAAGGCCAAGCCAGATTCATTTTTTGACCTAGTTTCCCCGAGTTTCGTTTTTTCTTATCACGTCTAGATAATCTTTCTTTTTCATCTTTTTCAGTGCTTCCAAATTCTGAGGGTAGATCGGCTTTTGCACCATTCTTCTTAATATCCACCCTTCCTTTAGTTTTCTGCCCAGTTTTGGCATCTGAGGCTGTAAATAAAAAGCTACAATTTCCTAACTTTTCTTAATCGTAAAATTACTTAGAATTAAGAACACAAAAAAGCTCCACAGCGCCCGTGGACTACCCAGAACTAACTGCAACCAGTATACCCTTATCAAGCCTGTTACTGATGCACATGTCCTGGTATTTACGAGTGGATTCGAACCCTGACAGGTACTTTACTTTGTGTAAATTATTTTATCACCACTGATTTCAAAACGGTGGAGGAAAACACCATGAAATTGGCATGTCCAAGAAGCAAAAATTCGAAGACATGTGACATCTACCAACCCGCACTGGGCCCACTCTCTCTTACAGAGAGGAGGCCTGTGTCCCAGCAGTGGGAACATTATGCTAAACCTGTTCCTTTTGGCAATTTTTCAGATGAAAACCTCTTCAGGCCCACTTTTCGCTCTTTGAACTGAACCATAACGCTCGGGTCGTTGACGCTGGATCGGGTATACTCGACTCCAGTCGTTTTCACGTCTATCATGGGTTCATAAGCACGCACTCTCTTTTTCTTTGACGGTGACTATGGCCATCCAATGACTATTACATCGTTGGAAGGCCTTCTGTTCAATAGTGCACGTTTACAGGCCTGTATGATAAATCGTTTTCCCACGCTAAGTTTTGTAGCATCATTAGCCTATGATCAATTTTCATGTCAACTGTCATACCGGCAGGTATGAAATTTACTTATGAATGTAAATTCGGACATTTGTGCAAATATCCCAAATTATTTGATGACCACACTGAAATTAATTATGGTTATCGCGGTCACTGCCTCGTTACCTTAATTAGCAGCTATATATATAGCTATATATATATATATATATATTTATATATCTTGTTTGGCTCATTTGAGAGACATTTGTAAATTACTGGTGAATCTAGAAATATAAAAATATGACCTTCACTTATAAAAGTTTTCTTTTTCATTATGAAATTCGTTTTTTTATGTTAGTCTACTTCATTTTGTCCAGCTGTTGTTCAGCTTGTTGTTTGTTCACTATCGATCTTTGATTTCTCCACTTATAGCAATTATTTACATCTCTTTCGTCCGTGTTTTGGCTAAACCATTGTACCTAGATAGTTATTATTAAAACTTGGCATAAACACTTATCATATTTATTTCAAAAATATGTTCGTCATTTAATGAAATATGCGAATCATTTACCTTGATGATTCAGTGGTCAGTTTATGTGGATCTAATACTTGCACTATACGTAAAATCAAAAATGAAAGCACTCACAGACTGGTATAAAAACAAGAACAGGTGGGTGAAGCTCACAGGTGTTAACAAACAAATAAAGAAATGACTGAAGCCGCCGCTTTTTGATGATCTGGACAGGTTTTCTTTAAGAAGATAAAAACGAAAAGAGGAAGTTAATATTTAGGAGATTTTGCAACGAAAATTTGTGACCAGCTGATTGCTACCACCTGACTTTGTAATTTGGAATTATTGATCCTGGGACGTCCACGAGTGCATCCATGAATGAAGCGCATCGGAAGTATGAGCCATGACCATCGTCAATCACGGCTGCTAGGGCATGTCACCACATAGGTCAAGGCGCGCGGGGCGGGCGGGGGCGCGGGGGGCGCGTGGGCGGGCGCGGTTTGTTTACGGGCGGGCGGCAGTCCCGTGCCGAGCCGCCGCCAGCGCCGGTCCGTCGTGCGCGAGCGCACCCTATCCAGTTCACGGCCGCTCTATAACCGGACGGCTATTTCGGCGCATAATATACCGCACCGTGCGGAGTAGTGTTCAGTTTCGCGCAGGCAGGTGCGCGGGCCGAGGTCGGACATGCCGCGCCGCAAGCCCGCCTGACCCCATGTGACCCGCGGCCATGGAGCGCCGCCGCCGCCTCGAGCCCGCGCCCGACCCCATGACGAAAGTGGCGCGCCGCCGCGAGAAGCCGCGCGAGCGCTGGCTCCTCACACGCAAGACATGGAAGTACATGTCCGACGCCGGCCGCCGGCTTGTTCCGGACGGCGCGCAGAACAGGCCCGAGGACGTCCCGCGCCTCGAGGCCTATTTCCAAGAGGTGTGCGCCAAGGAGCCCCGCTTTCTGCTGTGGCGCAAGAGCTCGTACCCGGGCGCGCTGCCCCGCCCGCGCCGCAAGAAGCGCGCGCGCGGCGGCTCGGTGCGCGCTCGCTCGCCCGTCGACGACGTGCCTGCGCCACCGGCGCGACCCACCGATCTCTACATCGGCCACACCTCTGGCGGCCGCTTCGACATCGCCAAGCTTCGGCGTGATTTCTTCGCATCACCAAGCCCGGCCGCCACCGGTTCCACCTCAAAGTTCAACGCAGCGTCGTCGGCTCGCAGTGCATCTCAGGCACGCACGGCCGCTGCGTTCGGTGATGTGAGCCGGACCGTGCCCGAGGAAGAAGAGAGTTGTCTAGTTGATTTATTGCGCACGTACCTGAAAGTAGAGGATGATTCCGGTCCGACGAGGCACTCGGACACGGAAGAGCTAGTTCGCTCGTTAAGGAAGTATCTTAAGCAGCAGTCGGAGCGGATTCCTACCGACGCTGACTCTAATCCCTCTCGGGAAAGAACCCTGCTGGAGAACCTCAGCAGGTACTACGTACGATCCCCGAACAGGGATAATATAGTGCAGGACCTGTTAACCGATAGGAATTTATTGAAAAGACTGTATCATGACCTTCGCAAGACCAAGCCCTACAGAGGCGGTAGGAGTGGTGGTAGTAGTGGTAGCGGTGGTAGTGGCGCCGGCTATGGACCTAGTGGATTCGTCAGTGCCCTTAGCTCTAACTCTAGAAGTGTTCCGCGGAGTCGAACTGTTGGTGTTACGCGTTTTAAAGATGACGATGACCCTTATAGATCACCACCGATGTCTCCACCGCCACTCATTGAGGTGTTTCACGAGTCGCTGGAGGACATGTATGTGGAGTGTGGAACGCAAACGCATTCTATTCCAGAGGAAGAGTTACTGGAGCTGGAGCGTGCATACCGGGAGAAGTTGGAGCTGCAGACAGCGCCGACGAGTCCGACGGGGGGCCCGCCCGACCGGCCCAAGCCGGCGCGGCGGCGCTCCAGCGTGGACCACGACGACGTGTCGCAGTCCGTCAGCGACACCATCAAGCGGTACCTGAGGATGGCGCGCAAGAAGAGCGTAGACGCTGATAAAGCGGACCGCTTCAAGCGCATCAATTACGATAAGAATTTGCGAAACATTAAACCTCGTATGCCGAGTGACGTAGACGATGATGGTCCTCACAAAGGTTGCCAGACAGAAGAAGGATGGATATTGACGTATCGGGAGTTACGATTTGCGTCGGTTGCATCGACGCCGTCGTCGCCGCCGTCGCCGGCGTCTCCTACACAGTCGCATTCGTTCTTGTCGACATTGCTTGGTAGAAGTGCTCCGACTGTGGCTCCTCCTGCAGGTGGCATGCAGAAGTCGCGGTCTTCGAGCAGCGTGGTGCAGAGTGTTAGCAAGAAGCTGTGGCGCACGAGGAGCCGGAGCTCGTCGCGCGTCTCCGCCACATGGACGCCTCAGGTCAGTCGCATTATAGTCTCTGTTATGTGAAGCATTACAATCTGTGTTGTAAATAACACTATAGCCTGTTTTGTGTATCATATTATAGACTATGTTGTGTATTGCATTATAGGCTGTGTTTTGTAGCGCGTTATAGTGTGTGTTGTGTGTAACGTTCTGGTTTGTGTTGTGTGTCGCTTATGTGTGTGTATATGTATTGGTGACAACATCGTGTTTATGTTTTGTATACAAACAAATAGTAAACAATTTCATACCTTCAATCAGGAGAAGTGCCTCTTTCGTCTCATGTCCGTCATCGCACCGATATCGGTCATAGCTGCCCTAAAATAGTATGCTGATTGATTTTTTCCCATATAATGATTCACGTGCTGTGAAGCAAGATTACCATTATTAGTAAATACTGCTTCATTCGCACTATCGTCGTCAATCGATCTTTGGTCTTCCCTGATTGTCGAATGCACAGGGTTCCCTGATAAGATATTTTTATCAATTCACGTCGATTCCATAAAAGGAGAGTGATTCTGTAAGTTAGTTACATCTGCATAAGCTTTGGTACTGCATGTCTCCGCTTCGTCTAGTTAATTCCTAGCCTTTTTTTTTCTGGTGGGAAATCATCAAATGACCCCCCTCCCGCTCTGGGTGGAGCGGAAGGGAGTGTCAGACTCTTACTGACTAAAACCCACCCATGTTCCTTCCTTCGCTCTTTATGTTCCGGGGTAGCGGTAACCCTTTCGGACAATCCCGCTGACCCGGCAGGCTTCGGCCCTAAGGGGCCCCTCAAATTATGCTGACATCTCTTTGAGGCGCGTGTGGAACACTTACGCGCCGTCCGGCACGGGCCTGGTCCTGATCGGGCGGTGAGCTACCCATTGCTCTCCGCCCGCAGGCCCGCGCCTACGGTGGCCGGGAGTCGTCACGCGGCTCCCGACGCCCGGAGCGTCTTCCGCGGCGGCTGGGACGGGAGGCTCTTTCCCTCATCCGTCCCGCCACCTCCTTCGCTAGCATGACTGCTTTGCAGAAGGAGGCGACTGCCTCCCACTCCCTCCCACGCCCCGGACCATGGCTTGCACCAGGGCCGGGCGCGAGAGGCCGCCGCCGCTGCCGATCGCCTCTACGAGGACATGGCGGTGCTCCGCCCAAGTGGGGCAGACCTCCACCGTATGCTCCACCGTGTCCTCTGGGCGATCCTGGCAATGGAGACATCCGGGCGTTTCCTCCCGCCTAATGATGTGCAGGAACCTCCCGAAACTTCCGTGTCCGGTGAGGACCTGCGTCAGGAGGTAGGTGAGGGCGCCGTGGCGCCTCTCTAGCCACTCCTCAAAGAGGGGTCTTATCGCCGCTATCGCGGCGTGCCCTGCGCTGGGTTGCGACAGTCGCTCTTTCCATGTCGCCATGAGATCGAGCCGGAGATCCGTCCGCTCTGCTGCAATTTGCCGCGGGAGCGGACTTTCTCCCCGGCGTAGTGCCTCCGCGCGCCACTCATACAGGCGCGCGAGGATAATTCCTAGCCTTAGGCCAACAAATATTTATTAGGTGACTGAATGTTTGTGCACCTGTACTTTGTATAATGTTTGCAGTATACCGGGAATTCCCGATAAATATATTGCTGGGATTTTTCGTATATGTATTTTTAATATTGTTTAGCAATTACTGTGCGTTTTAAGAATTGATTTCGTGCAGATTATCCGGTACAAGATTTTGTTTTCACTTCTTAAGAATGTTTGAAAAAATTGTGAAATGATGAATGCAATTTCAATAATTAGAATACTTGAGCACTTGGACAGAGCGTAATAAGATCGTAATTGCTACATTATGAGATAGCTGAAGTTATTAAGGTATAAAAAAACGCTTCCCCATTTCATTTTTAGATAATGTAGCTAGACGGTTGCCTGTCATCAACGCCAATCAGAATTCAAAAAGGTTTCAGGTTTATATTATACCTATAAGATCCGATCGTTAGATTATGCAGTTATTTATTTATTTAAACTTCTCGCACACAAAAAAGGTACAAATGCGGACTTAATGCCTTAGACATTCTATACCAGTCAACCAAGGGTGGTGAAGAGATTAGATGGCAGGTGCTTTGGTTAAGAGGAACAATGATAAAAAAAACTATTAAAACCAGCACCAGCTGTTCTTTTTAGGGATCCCTGACTGCAGCAATGAAGTGAACCGATCATTTAAACATTTCTCCAATCTCCTCCATCCACGTCATATTTCCAGTGGTATAAATCAGAACGTGTTCTCTGCAACTATGCTCGAATGAATTAGTACTGAACTACAGGTACACATAAGTGTTGACTCTCAAAATTTATTACTTCCGGCTTTCCTGCACTATTTCCAAATTGTTATGGAATACCTGGCGCCTATTAGTTATGAATGCCTTTAAGACTATACAAAGTTTTCAATATACTCGTAGGTACGATTCTAGAACTTGAATTAAAACTTCACACATAACAATTTGAAGACTATCGATATGTAAAGGAAAAAGTGTGTGATGATTTTACAACACGTATTTTTGAACTTATGCTTTCATATACATTTCATATACGTACCTTCGCAAGTCTTCTTTTATCTCACCATTCACCTCCGGTTTCTAATGTTTTATCTAAATCACTTCTCCAACAAGCTTTTGCTGTAAAAAAAGATAAAACCTGAGCCTTTAAACTTTGGTCCTTAGGTACTTTTACTGCAAACATATATAAATATGTTTTCAAACCTCTCCCATTATATATTTCAACTGTCAAAGACACATTTTTCTTACCACTCCCATTCAATCCATACCAGCCTATCTCCGAGTATCACATGATTCGCGAAGCCGCATACCGCATTACTTGCCTACTACACTAATAATTTGTGGGGGATCATAAATTGCGTCTGTAATGCACTCTCCAGTCGCGTCGACGTTCGGTTTCAACGAGACGCGTAGGCTTGTGTTCTTCAAGTATGTGTGCTTCGAGAGTATGAGTGGATGCTTTTACTTTTTCATAAGGATCGGTTTGGAAATGTTCTTCTTTAATGAGAATTAACAGGTTCTGTCTATTCTTAATTGTATTTACTGTACTGTACTGTACATCATTTTTACGCTTCGTGGCTTGGGTGTTGGTGGCTTCATTATGTTTAATTTGTTTCCTTACGATATTTTTTTATTTATGTTGTTTTGTAAGCTTTATGTAACCATTTAATAATAAAGAGGTTATCAGTCATATAATCTACCATGTTTTATTCTACATATCTTTATTTTTGTTGTTATTTGTACTTGCTCGTTATTTTCGGACAAGCTTTCATATAAATTCGCACGTTTATATCGGGGTTACAAACCGATGAGAGGTGCCGATGCACCTGTGTTGAAACGCTTGAAATTCAGATAACTCGTGTCATTCTAAATATACCCGAATATATTTACACATACAGAAATAACCTTTTATATTTATCCCATCCCAATACATTTATACCGAAAACCTTTCTGCTTCACTATTTATACACTTTGTCTGAGCGAATATAATACAGGCTAAGTCATCGTAGATCCGATGCCAGGCAAGTTAAAAAACACACCTGTCAGTTTTTATGCTTCCCTGATACTGAATCACATGGTGCATTAGTTTTTCTATTTATTTCTGAATTTCGTTAGTCATTTGAGTTATTTTCGTCATCAATCAGTCATATTTCTGTAGCACTTATTTCGTCTCCGTCGTTTGACGTTTAATCAAGCACAGCCTGCAGTTACTCATCTGTGTACACTATTAGCAGTAAAATGATCATTACAGAACATTGACCTTCATCTAGTTCGTTTAAATAATGCGTGTAGTTGATTAAAATAAAAAGAAAATGATTTAGAAAAGACATGTGTAGATTTCGTGCGCCAGTATCAGCGTCAGTCAAGACTGCCCAGATGACAGATGTAAAGGTTTCACTGTATACTGGGAAGCTCAATGATTCCATGATATACCTTACCACCAATATTGAAGTTGTTGTAATAATAGTAAACGTCGACAAGCTAAAAAGGAAAGAAAATAGCATCAAAGTTGCTGGAAATATCATATTGACAGACATGCATATAATTTTGATCCGCGACACTCACGGTGGTTGCAACTATGCTATTAAGAAAATTTGCTGTTGTTTTCTTGAAACCTCGATGCCAATAGTTCTATTGTTTCCATCTGCATCATAATCAGCCTATATTGTTCCCACTGCTGGGACACAGGCCTCCTCTCTTAGAGAGGGAGTGGGCTATACCTAATCCACCACGCGGGCCTTGTGCGGGTTGGTAGATGTCACATGTCTTCGAATTTTTGAATGTAGGACATGCCGGTTTCATCACGATGTTTTCCTTCACCGTTTCGAGAGCAGTGGTGTTGAAATAATTTACACAAAGTAGAGCGCCTGTCTGGGTTCGAACCTACGACCTACAACTTGTAAGTCGCATCCGTTACTACTGGGCCACCACTGCTTTCACCCGTCCACTGTTTCCATCTGTATAGAAACCAAATTCTAATTTCAGTTCTGCGTGCAATGAATATCATTGCAAGCCAGACTTACTCCATCCATCAACACTGCTCCTCTTAAATCTAGATGCACTACAATCTTGATATACAGTCCGTCTTTCACACCCATCTCAACATTCAAATTACATAATATAACAAAAAATATATACACATGCCGCGTCCAAGTCCGCTGCTCGTTTAAAAGCGGACTATCAAAGAGTATCGTAGGCGTATATGAGACACAACACATTTATTAGCGCTGCCTGAGTCACTATCAGCTTCTTTTTAATATCGAGCCAGTGACAGACGGACGGATAAACTTGTCGTTTATCACTCTAATATTGGGTTGTGTGTAAGAGGTAATTTGTTGGTGATCTTCTTCTCCCCATGTGCTCCACGGGAAATGATGTAAATCTTTATCTCTTTCATTCTTCCCTATCACCCGGATATTCATTATATCATTTTATTATTCACTCCCATTTCAATCTTTTCTTTGGTCTCCCTCAGTTTCCAACTATACAAGTACCTTGAGCTTATTATCATTGTCCTTTCCTTATGTTTATTAATTTTGGGCTCAGCATGTTTCTTCTTTTCATCTCTATCAGCCGTCATCTTACCGTTCACCCCCTTTATAGTTATATCATCTTACACACAATCAACCCATCACACAATCGCTACCTTGCAAACTGCTTCAAGTTTCCATTTTCTCTCTTTCTTCTTTTATTATTCAATTAGATGGTCTTCAATTCATGAACTGCATTTTTATAGCTGTAATAACGTTACTTTTTAATGACTTTTGTGTTTCTGTATATCACTGTTCCATCAATACTATGTATATTTTATCCGATCTTCGTGAATTTTCACAATGTTGAAGTTGTTTGTCTTCTGAATTTTCTTTTGCGTTTGACGCTTAAGTTTTTAATTACTTACGTTGTAAAAGAAAAATATTTCACTCGAACATAGCCGTGAACAGAAATTACTGTGTACGTATAGTCAATTATAGTATATCATTAATTTCACACGTTTCTTGTGTTTACATTTTTATGTTTCCTCCTAATTGTCACCTTGGCTTGCTAATGTGATATTAAAACAAGATTCACTTTGACAAAACATTTCTCTGTTTAGCCTTGAAAACGTGTGATTTTCTTCTGCTATTTATTAGCTTTTTCCTGTTGTTTTCCGATTGTATTGCCAATTTTGACAAGTGACCCACATTGGACTGTTTTAGCATTGAATATTGTGTTTATTAGTATTGCGTATTCATTTTAATGACCTCTAACAAGGCCGTGAATAACAACTTCTATTCGTCAACTTACTTGTGCAAAATTGTAAGATTTCCTTCTTTTAAAATAATTCAGCGCATTGTATGAAAAATGAGTCATTTAATATTGTATAGGCATGACATGCATGTGTTTGCTACAATTTTGTTTTAATTTCTTGAAGATTTTATTTTTGCTGCCTTCTATTTTGTGCTTTGAGCTTTAGCTATAGAGCAGCATATCCTACTAGTCTTGTATTTACGATTTTGTGTTATGTTGTAATGTAATGTTATTTTTGCTAAGAATATTAGCTAAAATATATATGTATATATGTTATATGCCTTAGTAATATACTGTTCCTCTATCACTTGCCCGTCTACAGGTTCTGCAAGCTTGCATCTGTAGACGAGCTTATTGTGAAGTAGCCTATCCTTTTGTCCTCATATATAATATAATTATTTGCCTAGATTAATGACCCTAATAATGAATTTATCTCTCTCTCACTGCAACGCAAATATAGGGTTATAATATTTTAAAAACATATCAGTCTGCACGTTTTCGAGTGTATCGCAGACGCAGTCCACTGCAAGCTTGGATATAAACTACCAACTCAGATAGTTATCCCACTACAGCCAGTCAGAAAAACCACTAAAATTCGTAAACACTTCTTGATATAAAAGCGTGATTATCTATAAAAACGTCATGTCATGCCATATGGACACCTGTTGATAATTTACTGCGTATATATGTGACATTAACGTGGTACTTTTCATTGAGTTAACACTTTACGGGTTCTTTACTCCTATTTGTTACTTTTATATCTATTTTGTCGCATCTAGTGGAAGTAGGTAGCTTGGTTTGACCTTGAAATTGTTTCGGCAAATCTTTGTATTTTTATTCTTCTACAATGCTTTTCCTGATACTAACTCATTTCTCCTTCTTTAGGCGCCTCCAATTACTGAAGGTTTGCCATCAACTCGGAATATTTATCTATCTCCGTATCCTTGGAGTACCAAGCCACCCAGCTAAAAAATACCAGTGTATGGGCAGCAGTGTCTTCTTCTTTGATAATAACAACAAACAAATACCGATCTGTTTGCCAAACATGATGGTTATGGCAGTTTCACTTTGACCATTCATTGGTAAGTCATTTTCAGTAGTGAAAATTTATGGCATGTCACGAGCAATGCTTTCATGAACCTAAATGGAATCTATAATACGTCCCCCCACAGATTTAGTATATATTTCTAGCGTCTCGTCTCCCTTTACCTGAGTTGACTAATATCTGCCCCTCTCTAGGCTTGACTTTTAGATAGCTAGAATATACCTTATTTTACACCAAAACTGTTACACAGCTTTTTTACAATACTACTAATTCTATGGGTACAATGGCGATCTTATCACTGATAGCGATTTATCTTCTAGAAAATTTTTGGATGGTTTAAACGAACTCATCTCTCTCTTTCCTCGTCTTTCCACTTTATCGTTGAGATCGAAGTCATCATCTCAATGTCTACTGATAATGCTTATGCGTTGCGTGTTGCTTGTGTGCTAATAGATCTTTGTCTCTGTGCTACTCCGAATGCAGCAGCATTACCTGTGTGTGGTATGATGACGTCACGCGTTATGTGCAGGGCAGCTGTTGCTGGGCAGACGGCAGTGGGCGGTGCGTGCGCTTGACGGACACCTCCTTGCTGACCCTCAGCGAGGTGGAACGGAGAGCGCTGCAGCAGGCCGCGCTCGCCAGGTTGCAGCAGATCAACCTTGGAACTGCTATCAAGATACCGGAGGGTGAGTTTTAAATGTTAAGTTTATAATAATTGGTTAAATGTCCGTCCATTTCATGCCCAATTGTCAACAAAAAAAACTATTGATACAAAAAAAAAAAAAATTACATAAATTGTAGGAAATTTTGCCTAGGAATTAACCTAGGCAAAATTTATTTTTAATTTATAATTTTTTATTTTAATTTATTTATTCGCCATTTTTCCAATATGGCGGCACGAGCGGCAAAGAAAGAGCACATCGAAAGGGTTTATTCCAGAAATCCGCACCGACATATCCCCACCAGTGGGGATTGTTATTGTTTTTCCAGAAATCCCCACTAGTTAAATAAACTCGGCCTAGTGAGGATTTTTGGAAAAATAAGTAGGTAACAATTCCTACCTGGTGTTCAATAAATTCAATTATTTCAGAATTCATTATAAAACTGTTTGCACAGTAAATATTGCAAAACTTTTCAGTCACCGGAAATCTGGTTTGTCATAATGCAATATGCATCCAGAGGTAAACAATATACACCACCAAAAAGAAGGAGAATAGATTTTGATGCATAGTTCTACTTGTAAATTTAAATTGCTGGTTTAACAGTCGCGTGTAATGTAGCTAAACAGTAGCTAATGAGTGATTAGCGAGATTTTTATGAATAAGGCTGAGAAAAGCAACTAATCTTGTGTAAATTATTATCTATTCTGTGAAATTAACCATAATGGGAGAAAGTTCTTCTAGTTCTATATTTGAATACATACATAAACAAAACAGTAAAATTCTTGTGCGTGCGGGACATCAATATTGTCTTAAAAAGAAATATAAAAATTGTGCAAATATATGGGAATGTGTAAAAAGAAAAAAAGAAAAGTGTAATGGATCTATTACTATTCAAGTAAGTTCATATTATTAACATATTCAAGATTAACTTTAGACATAACCATATTAAAAATATTTTACTATATATTTCCAAAGGTGACTTCATTGCAATTCATTGATACTAATGTGGCTTTCATAATGACATTCTAACTGAAAGAGCTAGTGTCTGCTTACCTCAGTCTCATATCCGTAAATAGATAGCCTGATAATAAGAACGGTAATCAAAAAACTACATATATATTTTTATAATTGTAGGTTTTTTATTTGTTACAGAATACTAATATTGTCAAGGAAAAGCCATGTAAATCCACCACCACCACCACCAGATTTCGAAAAAAATTAAATAGCACTAAAAATACAAAAACTGAAGAACTCTATATCCACTCCAGACTTACCGAATGTTCCCACAGCATATAATTCGGCAGCAGCATCGTACAACGATTCAGGTTTTCAGTTGAGTGGGTCACAATTCCCTCTTTTTAAAAACATAAAGAGTACTTTGTATAACCACAGAAATACAACGGCACAAGTTAAAAAAATTGAATGCAGGAACCTCACAGAAGTTACAGTTCCTCTAAAATTTAAATAATTTCTCATAGCAGATTTTAATGATAACAATACTCGCATATTAATATTTGCTACCGAAAACGCTCGTAGTCGCATGAAAACTATAAAACATTTTTTTGGAGATGGGACGTTCTAAAGCTGTTGTTTTCCATTTTATCAACTTTAAGAAGAAGAAGACACATATAGTACCATTGTTGTAAGTTTTGATGAGTGACAAAACACAGAAATCATATAACATAGTTTTTTCCATGATAAAATCCATTATACCCATCTGGAACCGATCAGACGCGACGTCTGGACGTTCAGATGCGATTTTGAAAAGGCCACGATTAATGCTATTCAAGAGGTCTTCCCGGAAGTAACTGTTAGAGGTTACTTTTCCCACTACACAAAAGCCATTTGGAAAAAAGGGCGAGAATTGAATCTGACGAAATTCAAAAATTTGAAGAGGCAAATTGAACTTGCTGCAGTACTACCACTTTTACCGGAAAATCTAATTATGGAAGGCTGGTTCTATGTTGTCAGCCAAAGCCCAGACAATCAAAACAGTGACCGTTTTCGCCGGTATATGTTAAGCCAATGGATAAAAGAAGATTTCATAAAACTGTTATGTGTTTACGGAGAGAGGCACAGAACCACAAACTTATTGGAAGGTTGGCATAATAAACTTAATGCAGCTATATCGAAGAAAAACCCAACTTTACTCAAACTTCTACATTTTTTGCATGAAGACGCTTTGTTTTATGAAAGAAGTGCTAACGAAAGTCACCGTCGCAACCCGCGATTACAAAGAATCAAAGAAAAAGACCAGTTCATATTAGATGCCCAATTAGAGTTAAAGCATGGCAGCACTACAGTACCAGTTTTTTTGGAAATAATGAGATAAATTCACATTTGCGATTTAGGTGATATATGTTTAAATAATTTTTGTTTGAATCTACTCAATTGTTGTAAATATTTTAGATTTTTGTTTCAATGCAAACAATTTATAATGAAAGTTGATTATAATATTGACGTAAGTACTCATCTAATTAAACGTATCGACTAACGCATTCTTTGGTTAATCATTCAGAAACAACAACACCTGGTGGGGATTGTTACTTATTTTTCCAAAAATCCCCACTTGGATAAGTTTATTTAACTAGTGGGGATTTCTGGAAAAAAAATAACAATCCCCACTGGTGGGGATTTATCGGTGGGGGTTTCTGGAATAAACCATCGAAAGCTATAAAATTACCTATTTACAATACTCCCGGGAAAAAAATCAGGTATAGCTACCAAATGACTGTACTTACGCTGGTCTGTTAAAGTCAAAACGCCTCTGTATTCAGTCAATGTAAAAAAACTGGGTGTATTACGTACTAGCTGTTGCCCGCGACTTCGTCTGCGATCCAGGATGAAAAGTAGCCTTTGTCCTTCTCCAGATCATGGTCTATCCATATGCCAAATTTCATCGAAATCCGTTCAGCCGTTTTAGCGTGAAAGCGTAACAAACAAACTTACTTTCACATTTATAATATTAGTTTGGATTATATATTATTCGCGTGACAGATTACGGCCCACTCCCTCTCACTAAGAGGAGGGCTGTGTGCCAGCACTACTTACGTTATAGGCTGATTATGTTATGTTGATTACGTAAAAATCACACTTGACTAACATTTTCATAACTATCCCGTATGTTTATAAAACTATATATTTTTTATTAAAATAATCTTCTATCTAAAAAACATCATAAAGAAACACTATGAAACCATTCCGAAGCCAACCAGAACTAATGCTTACTTGTCATATAACATTAAATTTATTAATTGGGCAATCTTCAAACATATCTGAAGTTCAAATGGTGCTTAGAAAGCGATTTTTCAGTAAATCCCTTTGCACCTGTGTTTACGAGGTGACAAATGGATTTCTAAGGTGTTTAGGAGCTGAGTAATAGTCTCTAGTTGGCTGTTAAGCGGTTGATGTGTTTGTGAGTTAGGTGATGGGTACATTGACTGCGACATTGTTGAAGTTTATATGAATAAATTTGGAAAAATGGCTTGGCCACCTAGTGGTCAAGCCATTTTTCCAAATTTATTAGTGTTCGTTATCGATTGGACACCATCACATCTGGATAGAGTTATACAGATGTGCACCATTATCAGTGTTTTGTAAGAAGTGACTATATCTGATTTCTGATACCTACCCACTATCTTAAAATTAAAACAAAAGTCAGTATTTATATGACAAACTGGCTCGCTGATTTAACGTGCTGTTCAAAGCGTAGTATGCTTCCAAAGTGTAAGGAATGGTCACTCATTCACTAAATGACCGCGACAAGTGCAGTTTAACCCGCAGATATATTCATCCGTGTGGTATTTACAGAAAACACTCTCACCGCGGATACGCCCGCACTGGGCCCGCGTGGTAGATTATAGCCCACTCCCTCTCTAAGAGAGGAGGCCTGTGTCCCAGCAGTGGGAACAATATAGGCTGATTATGATGCAGATGGAAACAGTAGAACTATTGGCATTAAGGTTTCAAGAAAACAACAGCAAATTTTCGTAATAGCATAGTTGCAACCACCGTGAGTGTCGCGGATCAAAATTGTATGCATGTCTGTCAATAAGATATGTCCAGCAACTTTGATGCTATTTTCTTTCCTTCTTAGCTTGTCGACGCTTACTATTAATACAACAACTTCAATATTGGTGGTAAGGTATATCATGGAACCAACCCGCCCTGGGCCCGCGTGGTGGAGTACGGCCCACTCCCTCTCATAGAGAGGAGGCCGCCGCGCCAGCAGTGGGAACATTATTTGCTAAAGCTAACCGAGTAATTTCTCTTTCTGATATTGTGTTATCCTCCTAACATTCCGGGATATGAGTTAAGATTAACTGTTCGACGAGGGTCGGGAGTGGCGAGCGTGGCGACCGTTGCGAAACTTGGTCGGATGCCAGTCGTTTTGTTTGTTGATCGCGCGGGTGTCTACACGTATCGTGCAGATTATTATAAGTGTTATAGATTAGAGGATTAGTGTTAGAAAGCAGGGAAAGGTTTGGAGATAAGTAGCTAGGTATAAGAACACTCTTTATAATGGTGACCATCAAGTGAATTCACGTGATTGATTCTGATACTCATGGAAATACCTCTTGTCAAAACAATGATACGTCTTAGCGATCGGATCACCTTCAGACAGCAGTACCTAACTTACACAGCTTTCAGATGGCACTGATTCCATCAATATATTGATAGACGAATTCAAATAGTTTAAAACTCGAATATATGAAAGTTGCAAAACGACTAGACAGGCTTCTTCTTCGTTTCGCGTGCACGATTGAATTTTAAATCTTGTTGGCCCAAATCTTTGCCACTTCCACGGCGTCGTCAGTGGCAGCGCAGTGGTCACTTTGACTGCATGCTTTGGGACACGGAGGGCAGGATAGGAGGTGGAGCATGGTTTGCGACATAGCTCTACAATCACACCCTACTGCCGTTCCGTCAAGGTAGCCCCACTTTACCAGATTGTTAGTGAAATAAAAAATTGGTCTCGAATTTTATTGCGCCCAGTCAAATATCAACCCAACTTTACACTCAGAACTTATTATTCGAGGTAATTATGTTGATGTTGACGATGAAGGTGTTGTTGTTTACGTTAGATTATTTTTTTATCAAAGGAAAATGCCAGTAAGCAGATATTTATTGAACATCTATGACAAAGATGTTTGGTGTTATGTGACTGGTACTCCGTCTGGCTTCAAACCAGTTTGCAACGTGAAACGAACTGGTGCGCTTCCGTTGGTCAAGCTCGCCGCTCGGGTTGCAACGGTATTCGTACTGAAAATATGTATGTACTAGCTGCGTCCCGCGGTTTCACCCACATAAGTTTCGATCCCGTGAGAATATCCTATTCTAAATCCTTCTCTTCTCTATAAATGAATTTGGTACACAAAACTACTGCACGGATTGGGGTGAAATTGGTACACAGATATTTTATAACTAGGATTAACACATCTGATACTTTTTATCCCGATATTCCCACGTGATCGACACTTATGTGCGTAAAACTGCTGGGCGCGGCTAGTATTACATAAATGTTGTATTCTGTTTCAAAATCAAAATGAACGACTATATTGTGTAGTTAACAATAGGTAATTAATAGGTCCCAATAGTCTAGCACTCTAGGTTTTGTTACTGTTATTGCTGCTTTTGATTCCTAATGAATGTATCATTAAGTAATTCAATCAGGAATCAGGAATCAATAAAAGCCTTTATTGTTATTAAAATATTAAAGGTGGTACAAGGTGGACCACGACCTTGTGAAGGCCGCAGGAATCCGTTGGATGCGATAAGCACAGAACCGGTCGAAGTGGAGGTGCTTGGGGGCATATCCAGCAGGACGACTTTCGGCTGAAACTATGAAGATGATGATTATAATAGTCTCGGTTTTACCGAAAATCAGATTTCTATTTTATAACTTCATTCGTCTTTGAAAGTGAGATATCAATGACCTCCACAAAAGACCACCACAGATAGTGTTCTAAAACTGCACTTATATAATATATAATGACTATGAACCTATTGCCAATATTTAAAAACTCTACACCCATCATATAGAAACGAAAATCCATACTACTACTTTCAGTCCTACGTGTAAGTGTGACGAGCAGGCACCTGTAAATATTGAAGTGCTGCTACAGGTGACCCAGTCCCGGCTATTAATATCTGACACATACAAGACATGTGCTATTCTCAAAATGGCCGGCTAACAAATACGTATAGCGAGCAATAAAGAGACAGAAGGCTTAGTTGTGATGGCAGAGAATGTAGCATCTGTGCAGCACGCTACGAAAGTCTACGAAGGCCTACAAAGGTCTACGAAATTCGTAGCACGCTTTTTCGAACTACAGAGGGCGTATTATGAAGTACCATAATGATACAGGCTCCCGTAAGCCTATTTCACTGACGAGTAAAGGCTTTACCTCCCTGATTGCTAATCTGCACGGTATGTAGTGTAAGCCATATTGAGAAATAAAATGCATTGTTCGTATATAACACTGAATTATTTTAAAGATAGTTTGCGTAGGCAACCGTTATAAAACCCACTCGTAGATAATTTCAAACGACGGATGGACTGTGTGAATGATGATATGACTTGAAAGGGGGTGATAACTGACTTCCAAGATGATGAGTAATGAAAAAGTATGGAATAAAAATAATTGTTGCACCGATTCCAAATAAATTGTGATAAGTGCAAGAGAATAAATAGTTTTTGCTATTTCCTTTTGATGTTAACCTGCCTCTAAGTGGACTTGCCTATTTCGAGGCGCCTTATTCAAAGTGGAACTTCTACAACGATCTGTTGGCTACAAATACGTTGTAGTCGTATGCGCGGGCGCCGTTACGCAAACGTGACGCGCTCTGACGTCACGGCGGGACATTATACAGTGTGTTGATATACATGTCTGCGCTTATATCGAAATTAAATTGTTTTATTTATGCGACCATGTTGTTTTTTTTTAGAATGACAATCGAGAGTCGTGATAGTTGTAATGAAGTGCAAAGTATTTTAGTATTCAATATTCGTAGGGAGAATTGATATTTTAACTTGTTATGACGGAGAACGTTTTTTCACAATTTGTTTGAATATTTTTGTTCAAATTATTTATTTGGTGGTCGATAATGGACATGCTAATTTCATGTTTATTTTGTGGTTGAAAATAACTTTTTCATTATATCCATTATACCACTGTTATGTATTGTATAACTGTCCTGGAAAGATCCATACCATAATCATTCGAACCGTGTCCCTACTGGCGGACTTTTCTCTGAACTCTAAAGTCCTTTCGTTTAACTTACGAGACAAAGATAGTCATGTTATCAAAGAAAAAAGTATGAAGTTCTGAAAACATTCACATTTTGACAGCTTACTTTGAGATTCAGCTCCTGGGCGGACCGAAACATCCAACACTTGTATACCTACGTAAATAAACATAGTTAATAACAAGAAAACACTTCATTTTCCCGCTGACAGTGAGAAAACTTCGATTAAACGTAACCTTGACCCGTCATCACCAGTTGGCAGAACACCAAAGATGACAATTAAAATTCCTTTCCTGGTCATTAAGAAAGCCCTTTATTATACTTACGAGTACCTCTAACTCAGAGATGTCCACTTTATCAACATCGTCATTGGCATCCTTGTTCCACTCACTGCTGAGTACAGACCTCCTCCCCTCTGTGCCATGCTTCAGCACCCTTATTGCATAACACACTATCAATCTCAATCTGAATCATTTTGAAGGATATTGCTAATCCATTGCTTCATATATTCGAAAAATGTGTCTGCTCAACAACGTAAATAACGCAATGAATGTTGTTAAACTGTCAAAATGAAACCTATTGCTACTGATAGTGTGTTACGCAACTACCCCGCTGGTCTGTACAAGTCTCATCCTGGTCATATCTACTTTATATTGTATTCTAATGTAATTTTCTTTTTCTTAGATAATTACGTTGCTTTCTTCATGGTGAATGCTGTGTATACCTAAAGTAGCCATTGTTCTTTTATTTAATTACTGTTCTCTTTCAATTATTTGCATGTACTGCTGTTGGTGATCCAAATAAATAAATAACTTGTGTTCAGCACTGTACTTGGCAGCTCGAGGACATTACCTCTTACGAGGTATCACATGGTCTCTTTGTTAGATTATTTTTGATTAGGAATGTCGGTGTAGGTGGGACTTAAATCACTGTCGCGAGTATTGTCATGGTAAGAGTTAGGTGTGACGCGGACGTGGACATTTTTTGTTACCCTCGACAACGATCCGACTCGCCACAGTCACAGGTTGCCGGCTCTAGACTTGTGCTGTGTTCAGATAGCAAAGAGCAACCGAATTAGGGTTTGTGGGGCACCTTTTACAAACACAGTCTATATCAAAATCAATTTCATATTATGTATGTTCAATCAATCAATAGCAGCCTATAGCAGTCCCCTGCTAGACAAAGGCTTGTCCCAGGCTGCGCTACAACACCCTGTCATCCACCTTTCGCATCCAGTCTGTCCCAGCTACCTTTTTGAAGTTGTCGGTCCATCAAGCGTAGTGTGGGGGCGTCCCACACTACGCTTGCCGATACACACTCTCTACTCTAGATCGTCTGTTCACTTCGATAAACGATGCCCATTGCCACTTCGGTTTGCTTACTCTGCAACGTGCAACGTGTTTTGATCGGTAATCAGTTTGTTCCCTGTTGATGCATCTACCTAGAATCTACTTGGTCTGCGCTTCGTGATCGATATCATACTGTCCACTGATAGTTGCAGCTACTTGTAGCGGATTCATGACACGCAGTCTATACGTGTGCGCAGTGCCTTATTTCTCACGCCTATTGTCATTTTTACTTCACAATCGTCACTGGTTTCTATTTAAACGTTACTAATAAACGTCTGTCTGACTGTTTCTTTTCGTGAAATGTGTGCAATTGTGACGGGTATTTGAAGAAATTAAGATTAGTTTTTGAAAGGTGACGTGGGACTTGGTACCTAATCCAAAAATAGTTGTGGATAGGTAGGTATTTATGGGATTTTATTGTTCGTGCGTGCACGAGATAAATTATTACAAATAATTGTTGTTGCGAAATAATCTTGGCCGTCTTCTGTTTCGTATACAGCTCGTATTTTGTGATTCTATTTTAATGTTTTATTTTTAGATAATTACCTGGATGCTTTCTTGTCTCGGTGATGTTTCTGAACTAGAGTTGAATTATTTCTTTTGATTAAGTACTAAAACGATACAGTGTTAAAGGTATCATGAAGGAACCTGATTTTTTTATGGATTACCTAAGCTCTCGAAAAGGCCGCAATTCATGATTTCGTCAAAAACAAGTGACGACCCAAACAGGACATTTGAAGACGAAAGATATCGACCTATTTACAGTTTAACTTCCTCACCTGAAGGCTAATTCCCGTAATGAAAAACGATCAAAATCTAGTCGAAATCTCATCTTAGCGATAATCAAATTTTGACAAAAATGTACAGAAATTAGAGGAATTAATTTACAGATTGAGCCTGGGATTAGTCTGTGAACGTTCTTAAAATTACAAGTATTGCCCGTCTGGTTTTCACTTAAATTCAACCCTCGACCATCATCATATTTCAAAACCGAAATAAATTCCTCAAATCCCCCAGAATCATGATTACAGTTACAAACATCAGAATCACCGCCCACCTTTCAGTTAATACACATTTCAACTCCACCAATCAGACACGTATCCGTTGACCGACAGTACATACCTCCAATCAATCGCTCTTCAGTCGTCACCGGCGCAAACGCATCGGGCATTACGTACGCATACGTAGCTGCCAATCCGCGATCACTTACAACCAGGTTAAGCTATATTTAGTTCAGGAATCTCGCGCGCATTATCTGTACGTCCATGTGTCACTGCAGGAATGCTCATGTGAACTTAGGTATGTGGGTTGCAGCTTGTAGTTAAGTTCAGAATGTGAGTCAGTAAGAGAGTTTTCTTGGATACATAAGAATGTGGAGCAATGTGGTATTTGTGTCGTTACGATGCAATAAAAGAGTCTTCATGAGTGCTGATTTATTGTAGGTAACTCAAGGAGGCTCCTTAGTACTTGAGCCTGGTGCAACACTACCTATTTAGAAAAAAAAACGTGTGCGGCCGGGGGACGGGAATCAGGAAAGAAGTTCCTTACGCGATACTCGCACGCATATACGCACGTATATTTGGAATTTTTTGCAGCCGCCATCTTAGATTTTCTATTTGACCTCACTATCGACTTTGGTACCCTCGAATACGATGAAATTGACACCCATGACGAAATATTTGAAAATTTTCGCACTCGATATCTTGGATAACCTACGTACGAAGAAAATACGTTTATTTGAGGTAAACATGACGCAAAGAAAGAACACAAACACGAAAAAAAAAACAATATGGGGGAAAATATGCGTCACATTCACGTAAAACGGCCATCGCTCAGCATAATGCTGCTACACTAGGCGAGACAGAGCTCCAGCGCTGGTTTTCAGTGACAGTCGGCGTTGACATGATGACGTCGACCATTGAATTTTGCTAGTCTCTGAATCTGTAATCTCTATGAGACATATCGAAAACAATATAGCCATTTACAATTACCTATAACTTATGCAGGAACTTACAGAACACAACTACGTACAATGTCCTTCATGTGTCTAATTTGACTTTATTAACAATTTTCATGTGTTGTTCCTTATTTCATCTAACATTACAAGATAATAACCTTAAACTAGAAAGGAAAATACCGTGAACTGAAAAAACATCACGTAAATCGGTTATGTGGTTTACGAGTTTTAAGCGCACATATAAATAGAGAGAATTGTTTTTTATGTATGTCCTTAACTACCCACAACACCACGTGTAAGTCAAGAACCGTTGCCATAGCAACGCGAATGTCTATCGGTCCGCAAGAATGATAAGCAGGCAATAAATCTATTAATAAGATCCCCAGATGAGATGACGGCCGAAATAAATCAATCTTTTTATACAACCGACAGCTCGGAGTAAGCGCTATGACTGTGTTATTGTAGTGGATTCTGTAGACGTTCGACTGATTATGACGAATTTGACTATTTTTATATGAGTTTTCGTTGAGGATAACTGTTCTTGTTAGACGAGATGTAAGTCTTAGTTCGATAATTGTGAAGGACAGGGTGATTATGACATTTCGTGAGACTGTGATAAAATGAAGTGTGATCTGGTTTAGACGCAACTTGTTTTAAAAGCGGTTTTCCTAGTCAACTGCAAGATAGGTCTTTCTCAAATTATGTACTAGTCGAAACACAACTCTAGGGATCTACTCTCTAATCCGTCAACGAAGTGACGGGCCCGTCCTAAAGTAGTTGATTCGTTAAAACGAGTGACAAATTACATTTTTTGAACGGGCAGAAACACATCGCGAGTAGGGAAAACTGTCAAAACGTGTTGCCGTTTATTCTTAGTTCGGACTCCGAACTAATCTTGTGTCTTGGTGATACAAAGTAGGTACTTCGGCCGAGAATAAGGATTACGTGCTTAGGGAGTAGACCCCTAGGCTTGCCACTAGTCAGCGGCAGCGAGGCAAACCTCAGCGATACTATGAAACAAATGGTAGAAAAACATTTTCTAAAATAAAGAAAACACTTAGTCTTCGGATATAAAGGTTCACAATTTACTTTCTATTTCCATGAAAACGTCTTTCCGGATAATTTAGTGTTAGTTATGTATGTTTATTTACGTAAGTGTTATGTACTATTAAATTCAAAGGTTGCAAATGGGGCACGTCGTCTGGGAATAATTTAAACAATCATTTTCAGATGGTGCTTAGAATTATCTGATTGATCTATACCACACACAGCGAAGAAAGTTCTGAACCTCCCTCTTACCATCACACTTTGCCTTTACTCATATTTTTCACGGAAATTAAAAAGAAATTCTGGACCTATGGACCTGGCCTGGTCATAAGCTTGACATAACTTCTCTATGAAGTACAAGAATTGGTTCTTTCTCTATAATATCTATTATATTTCGTTCACACTAACGTCAAATGATAGAAAAGTGGGCTTAAACCAGTCTTACGTCAGTTTTCCTATCAAAACGAGTAATTCTCTATATTTAATTTGCCAGACGGATTGAAAGGTATGTATAATTATTTATGTTTTCATCGGCAGTTCATCCATTGTCTTACCCTGTGACAGTGCTAATAGCTATATACCTGTCTCATTATGCACTAGTCACTACAAAACATTCAAATTAAACTATTCACGAACAAATCACCTATGCACCCGTAATTAAACGATAAGTTTTCAAATAACACTATTTTGTCACATTCCAAACTGACGCGACCATTTGACATCTGCCTTCAATCGGTCGCGAGTTATAACCCTGTGACAGACAGACAAACGATCTCTTTCGACATTCACGATAACTTTATTACGCAGGTAGATTATTTAGTGACATTTCTGACAGCTATGAGACGTTCCCTCTCTTTTTTGCACACAGTTTTCGGAAAGCGTTGTCTCGCTCTGTTCACATGATTCTTCGGTGTGCCCATCACTAAATAATGTAGTGTTGTTAACGCATAAAGCGAGTAACCTTCAAGGTCCACTTCAAAGGCGTGTGTAAACAAAGATCTAAATACAATTAGCGATATTAATTGCCAAGTTGGTTAGTGTGAGAAAAATGCGGTATTTTGGAACCAGGAATGTGGCGTATCGTTTTGTTATGTGGTAGAGAATAACCTTAAAATTAAAACATTGGTACCAATAAGAAGAATAGTCTGCAGCACTCATTCTTGAAATTCTTGGAATAACCAATTTGATTAGCATAGCATAATAGTCATATGACATATAATTATCGTAGCATTATGGCCGTTTTGCGCGGATGTGACGGATATTTTCCCCAAACTTGTTATTTTTTGTGTTTAACTTGTGTTCTTTCTCTGCGTCTCGTTTATTGCAAATACACGTATTTTCTTGCTTTTTTTTTCTTATTAGGTACTGGTTTTCACATTATTTATCAAAATACAAAGAGAAGCATGAACCTATGACAGTCGTTTTTTTTTTTTTTTTTTAATTAAAGGTTGTTGTTACCACACTAGAGAATTATAAATAGTGATGTGATAAACGATCATTAATATATGTTCTATGGTTGTGACTAACTTTAGAAAAAGACCATAAATTAAAGTGGGAGTGATCCGCGTAAGCAACTGTTATGAATTAACAAGATCAAAGGTTTTCGCTTTTTTAATTTACGTAATATTTTGGTATAATATAAATCAACAACTATTAAAGATAATAATAGATTGACTGAAATTAATTAAATTTAACTTTTTACTACTTTCGATGCTCCGTACCAAAAGCTACACTTTGGTATTTAACTATATACTACACACTACATTCCAAAAAATCATTAACGATATACTAAAAATAATAATAAATGTAAGTAATTATCGTTTCAAACTGCAAATTGTCACCACTATATTTATCTGTGGTCGCTTCGAGAGTAGCCGTGGTCGTACCTAATTAGTTTTGATGCCATTTTGTGGGTAGATGAACACTATTTTATACACAATGTTGTAAATAATTTCCAGCATTATTAATTATTTCTTACGCGAGGCGGTTACAAAAATATCTTTGATTAATATCGGTTTCATTAATTTTAGGTACATATTACATCACTAGTTAGGTACCTGGGCGTGGTTTTGTTATGATGTATGAGTAGGTCAGAGAGTGGTGACTTGTGGTTTGAAAAGGAGGTGGATCTTGAGTGATAACTTAGGGAATGGGTAGAATGAAATTGGATTGAAAACGAAAGTTTTTATAAATATAACGTCCCGTATTTAATTTGTATGATATTCATTGCGCCGGCTCACAGACGCCAGTAATTTAAAAACATATTAGACATAGGGGTCTGTGGGATCGTGGGGGTCGTGGGGTCCAAAGGAACTCAATCTGCTTAGACTTAAGTAATCCGATTGCATCGCTTTCAAGTACATACCTTTAAAAACTTTCGTTGCTTTTCTAATCCATTTTATCATAACCAGAATGAAGATAACCCAATTACTTAGTTTGTGTAACTATTTTAAACAATTTAAGTAAGTAATTAGTTTCGTTGTCTTTAAACATAAAAAAATCGCAACGCAATATATGTACATAAATTGGTTCTACACACAAATTAAAACATATTTCTGGGATCCTACACGTATTCGATGACGCCAATAAATAGTTTTCATCAGGAAAACAACGCAATGTCCTACTTTATGGTGCACTTCTCCAGATATCACTACTTCATTCAACCTGTTTTTACGAACCAAGGATTTGTTGAGTACTAGGTTCTAAAATTGTATAAATATTCACTATAACCTCGTTAGTAAACAGTTTAACATAGGAAGTTTGTGAGTTTGGCATGAATTTCACGAACGACATTTCAAAAATTATCACATTTATGCGAAAAAAGAGACACGAGCAAAATTCCATGAACTAATACCTGATTCTACATAACGCATTGGCTCTCCTTGAAGTTTTAGAAAGCTTCTGCGAATTTTCATACATTCAGATAGTTCTGGGAAAACGCTGCAAGTTTTTTTACATCATTTTACTAGACGTTTTATGTATACTAAATATGTCTACGCATAATTTATAGACTCACAAAATATTAAGTTAGATTACGTGCCATATTATTAGAACGGTTTTTTGTAAGAAATGCAAAGTTATTTATTTATACCTATTAGTCAACCATATGCGATGAAGGTATCGGGGCTCGTGGCCGTACGAGCCGCACGGGTCGTTCGAAGGTTAAGCTACGCTTGCCGCGGTCGGTTTGTGGATGGGTCCACCAATACATTTCGAGACTCCTTCGTGCCTCGGGAAATACATTAAGCCATTAGTCCCGGGTGTCATTCTTAGATCTTTGACAATCGTTACAGGCCGTCTAAAGCCCAAAACTCTGACAACCAGTCTTACCAAGGGGTAACGTGTTACCCAATAACTGGGTTGTGGAGGTCAGATAGGCGGTCGCTTCATATAAAATACTGGTATTCAGCCGCGTGCGGTTAGACTGAAGACATAGTTGGGAGAAGGCTAGGCAGATTGATTGATTGACGTGATGAAGGTATGACATAGTAGACCAGCATGTTTGAAACAAAAAATAATTGGGACAAAACTATACTTCCCGTTTTTTATAAGTAGGTATATAAATAAGTGGTGGCGAAACAATTTGCATTTGAAACTAAAGTGTTTACGATGAGTTTGAAGAGTTTAGCTTCAAATATTATTACACGGGGTGTTTTAGTGTCGTCTTTGCTTTTGTTGTCAAATAAATCTTTATTATGAGTATTAGTATGCGCGGGCGCCGGCGACGGTTGCAGGGCTGCCAAGTTTTCTTAATTATTTACGTTAATTTTAGTGTTAAACACCTACTACTACTCTAGGAGTACTTTAACGTTCTTCTTCAAAAATATTGGCGCGAGCTGTTATTAAAGCCTTTTTGATACATGTACGTAAATAACAACTAATACCTAATTAATTAACAAAAATAACAAAATTATAACTAAATATACTCGATTGCAATAAGTTTAATTTAAAAGCTAAGGTGATAGAATGGCTCCTTAAACAGGACTCTACACAAACTGAATAACTACTAAAATACATTGCCTAGTATGGCTTGTTTTGCTTTTATTGCTTCACATACACATCACGATCACTACACTCATACAAAAACTCACCACACATACATACCTACATCATAAACACATTCCACACACACTCGCCCATTCTTAAAACATAGGTATTAAATTGTTATTTGTTTTCTTTGGTATTCTTTTTTGATATTTTCCTTTTTTTTTTCTTAAATATATAATATTTTTTAAATTTAATCTGATTGTTAGCACAAACAATAAGTTGGCACAGTCCGCGGTTGTATAATCCCTATATTTAAGTAACCTCACAGCTGAACACTGTCTCTTAAGATACAGGTTATCCTAGTTTAAGAGGCAGGGCTCATAAAATCTGTATACAGACTTCTGCAGCGTAGTTAATACCATGTTACTCTGTGTATACTAATGTTATGTTTCTTTGTGACAATAAACTATTATTATTATTATATCCTAACTAGTTAATTAAAATTATTCACGAACTAAATAATAGCTTCGAAAAATTCGTCCGCATCGCTGTCGATTGGTAATGTACCCAAGAGATTCAAACCTGCCTTTTGCAGTAGGTACCTAGTCTCCAAAGTTAAATGACTAGGTCTTTCGAAAGTCACTATTTCATTTTAAATTCCAGTAGTCTGCAAAGAGCTAGATGCATGATCCGCCCACATTAAGCCAGATATGTTATTCCTTTGACCATTATAATAGAGTTAAGCTCATTGCTAGTAGTCATATATAAATTCAAACTTGGAGCTGCTACGGAAAACCAAAAAAACTTTATAACGCTGCCCGAACCGGTGATCGACCTCAGGACTAAGCAGTCTCGCTTGCGAACACTAGACTAGACTTAAGAAACAGTAAATGCCCATAACATTACACCCAAATATTATGGTTCGTTCACAGGGCTCAACCCTGGGTGTCGTCTAGTGCGGGGCGCCAAACGTTCCGGTTATTTAGTTTCCTGCCCACCTTGTCAGTTCACACGATACGCTATGTCTGCGGACGTCTTGTGGATAGGCAGGCATGTGGTATTGCAGTCATATATTATTATATAAGCTGGTTGTAGTCTAGAAACTACACAATGGAATTTTTTTTAAAAATGGGTTTACTAAAATACGGAGTTACTGGTTGACCTAATTAATATGGCTATCAGTTTTACGTTCGTTTAAGTTTGATTATAACGACGAATAAAAATGACGATGTGGACGAATATTTTGATGCCCAATGAGCTCCTCCCTTTTCCTTTTATTTTTTATTATATATTATTAATAAAAGCCTGTGATGTCCCATAGCAAGGCAAAGGCCTACTGTCTTTCCACTTATCTGTTTAATGCTTTTCTTTGTGATTTTTTTTGTTTGAAAAGAAATAAACGACATAGTTTGATTATTACTGCAAGGATAGGTATTTCAGTAGATCTATACAGTAAGGCTAAAAATAGCTCAGGTATAACCAGAATTTCATAACTCATCGTTGACATTCTAAAAGAATAATAGATTATGTAAAGCGATCTACGAAAACGTGCCCAAAAGACAATAAACAATGAAGTACAGTCAACCGCATATCAGTGGAAACAATTTGGCACTGACAGAACCTTTATTCTGTAGCAATAAGGGCAATATTCGCAGTGGAAGTATTGCCACCGATGTGCGTTGACTGTATATACAGAAACACTTCACCCAACAAAAACAATAACACGTCATATAAGTACTATGTATTTAAATACTGTTTGTATGTATCTGAAGTAAAGTTCTCTCATTTCGAACAAACCACGTGCGTCTTCAGAACAGGTAATCACATGATGGCTCGGTAATGAGTTTTTATAAATAGCCTTAAATATCCGCGGTATGCGCAACGGGGCAAACTGCATTGTCTGACACTTGGGATCACACGCGCGACTCAGAGTGAATCATTTAGTACCGCATCATTATGCTGCGACAGAAATACTTGGGTATTTTTAGCACTAGGGTTACAGTTGGGGTAGTTAGTGGCAACACTATTAACCTAGTTATATTTTTGTTTTGCAGTAAAACGGGAAAATCTTAGGTCTGATTCGAATTGATAGTTTGATTGGAGTTGTATTTTTATCGGGTGACTGAGAATAAATGAATATGAATATATGAGAGTTGTTGCCTGTGAACCTTTCGTATTGTAACGTTTGTGAAAATGTTATAAAGCATGTATCGTGTATTGCTCCTGAAATACAGGTACTCTAACCTAACTCTGGAGCCGAGGTCTTACATTTTCTGTAAATTAAATTATGAAAGATAAATCTTAGTTGGGTTCATAGACATTGGGTTTAAAATTTCAGAAACAAAAAATAACTATATTATATGTCGGTCAAACGATTTGAGTTCAAGAAAGCTCTTCCATCAACGCTAGTCTCCAGACAGATTTTCTAATAATAATAAAAAAATATTTTGTTTTCCACGCACCCTGTATGACACAAGCGTGGTCGCTGGCCAGTTCTAGCGAGTATTATTTTAATGGAACTCATATTCGTGGCGTTGTTGGAATTCCTCTCATCCGTTGTTGTGTACACGTGTTAATTTTATGACTTCACTAGTCAGCACCGCGATTTCGTTTGTGTTGACATTTACGATAAATTTGTCATTTTTCCTGTTGTTTGTTGGTTTAGTTTTCCTAAGCGAGCCCATAACAAATTAATTGTATTCGTCCGAAAGCTACAACTATTGCCTTATCAGAAGTAGCCATTAGGTGTGACGCTACGCAGTTCTCTTAAACATCATACATCCATCTTCGGCTTAACAGTAGCAAGAATTTACTATCAATCCCGACCAACGGGGTTATTATGTAACACAATAACAGTAGAAATGGCTTTCATTTTGACAGTTCAACAACATTCATTGCGTTATTTACGTTGTGAGCAGATACATTTTTCGAACAAATGAAGCAATGGATTAGCAATATCCTTCAAAATGATTCAGATTGTGATTGATAGTGTGTTACGCAATTTGGGTGCAGAGGGCCGAAACAAGTGGAAATCGCTTTCAAAGCGTTTCACATTTCTAGAATGACTTTTAACAGAATTGACGTAAGCATTTCGGCAACTTTTGTCTGTCCCGTACATTTTTGAATTTTGCATTATCGTTATATAATGGAATTACACTTTATCTAGGCCCTCTGAGGGTTTCCCTTAGTTTTTTCAGGTTTCGAAACCACAATCGCTTAAGACACTAGTCTTTAAGACAATAAATCCACAATCCATATGTATTTTACTTAAAAAAAAACCGTTGAAATTCACCACCACTTGGTTTGTTTACACAAAACCCTTTCTCAAATATACCTATACATATTAAAAATAGGTGTAGGTATCTATAGACTTGTTTTCAAATACCTACGTATTAGAAAATCAGGTATTGGCATAGTGCGGGGGCTGTGACCTGCAATTCTGTCACAACAAGTGTCGGGTTCACGAGTCGCACTAGTGTCGGGCACACCACTCGGGTTACATACTTGTTTATTACATACTTCTGCTGAGATGATTTGTTCGGAATATTTTCGGATGAGCATAGCGTTGATGAGTAAGGTAATGTAAGGACTTGCAGTTGTAATATTTACGAAGTGATTACAATAATATGATGTATTTGGTTGTACTTAAATGCATGTAAAATATAAATGTAACTAGCCTATTTTTCGCAACCATGGTGAGTCCTATTCTTCAAAGAGCATGGCCGGTGAGAGTATGTCATGCTCACTTATATGTCCCACTGATGGTGGCGCGTGATCATTCGGTTCCCTACAAAATGGTTGAGCGTGAACGGGCGCCGTCTGTTGAGACTGGTCATCTCTGTTAAGAGAGCTTATTTTTTTAATTTATATTTTGAATTGTTTCTTCATTTCATTTTTTACATTGTTCTCACATATAGAACACTGATAATGTAACCAGGATTTTATAATATCTTGGAGTTTCTTGCCCGTTCTTATCCATAGAGATCTACGTTTTGGAATGGGCAACTAGCTTCAACTTTCTGAGTAACTGACCAACTCTTTGACAATTCAAAAGTGCCTGTAAATGGTTTAATTAAAATAAATGCTTTGACTTTCAAACTTACTTTGATAGACGAGTTGACAGACTTTCAAGGTTCTGACTGCCAGTTATAGTGGTCATACATAATTACAAGTTTGATTTTGTAATTTTACTACAGAACATTCCTAACGTCTACAATGCAATTTTCTGTATTTTGATAATCTTACAACATTTTCTTGCAATAATAAATAATAATAAGTTTTAAAATTTGTACACTTTGGAAAACATACATAATACACAGGATTAAAGATATATTATAGTCACATTAAAGGGCCTCCTAAACTAAGCCAAGAGCCTGTGTTTTAGGAGCCAAGGTTTCTCCAGGTGTGACATACAACTGGTATTAAGTGTGTGTGTGTGTGTGTCAATGAAAAATTACCCTAAATATATTTGAAGAAAACTTTCCAAAGTCTATCAAGCAGTTTATGAGATAAGTCCAAAGATACACACAGACAGAGACGAAAGTAGTCTAGACTTCTATCACATATTATTTAAAAATATTTTATCAATATTGACGTAAAGGAATCAGCTGATTAGCGGCTATAATTACCATTCTATTATTACAAAGTGAAGTGGTTAGCCAAGTCTAAAATAATGTAGTACAATACGGCTGTCCAACAATTGGAACTAATGCAGCTATCCATCATCCTAAATAATTGAGCTTACGACATGAGATACGGTGGTCGACGTAAATCATGATACCTACTGTGAAGAAATGTTTTCATTATGAGAAAGTTTGATAATTAAACATACATTTTGGATGTCTGTACCATGCTCAGGACCTTACGTTTTTTCTTGTTTGTTGTTATTCTTTTCGATATATTTTGGACTAGCTTGTTAAGATCTCATTTGTAAATTTGTAAATTTTGCCTCATGGTCTTTAAAACATAAAAATGTTACCTATTTGTTGTTAGTAAAGGAACGTATTGATGAAGGTAATAAGTACTGTAGTAAAAGCCCTATACTTCTTACTATTGCCGAAGTAAGCCATTGAAATCCTACTATATAAATCTATCTAGTATTTATAGATAGATAGATTTTTAGACAGACATCGATAGATGTTTGTTACTTAATTATGCAAAAACAACAACAATTCTGAACAGATTCGGATGAAATGTTGCACACATATAGTTTATAACCTGGATTAACATCGACGATACTTTTTATCCCGGTAGTACGTTCCTGTGGAAAAATATCCGACGTCAATGCGGGCAAAGCCACAGATAGCAGAAAATATTTTATCTACAGACTATGTTTAAAACTCTATGTTTCAATGAATTTATTCAACACTCAATAGGCAGACGGACAGACAGTCCTCTGTAACAGCCTGTTTTTTTATTTTATTTAATTAAGGTTCACCAACAGTTGTTACAGACATTACACAGATACAGATATAGTTGTTACAGATATATAGACATTACATAGAACATACAAGTAATTGTGTCTTAAAACTAACTGCACAACCAATTACAGGCAAACACCACATGCAAAATACTCTTTAGAAAATGTAAATTAAATTTTAAAGACTGTACTTACAATTCTAGATAGTTATAATGATTTACTAATACTAATGACGTCTGACAAATGTCGATACTCAGTCTGCGCGGACGTCAACCCCCTCTGGTTGACGTTAATTCTCGTAATTTTAAGATCGTTCACAATCTGATCTCAGTCTCAATCTGCCAAAAATACCTCTATTTTCCCTACGTTTTGACAAGTTTTTGACATTTGTTTGTCGCCGAGATGAGACTGCGGCTAGATTTTGAACGTTTTAAATTACGAGAATTGGCCTTTTGGTCGCTGCGTTCGTTTATGAGTTTGCACATGCGGGGTACAGGCGAATTAGCACCAGACACAGTACGGCGAACTGGTGGAGCTAAAGGTGTTATAGGTTTGCGAGGTGGTCTACGGGGTACTCTGAAATTGAACCTACGTACCAATTGTGGGCATTCGATGGTGTTATTGAGCAGTTTATATGCGAATCTCTGTGTTCACGTTTATGTTCAACGTTTTCCTCATTACTATAGGAAACGTAATATTTTTCCAAAAACCTCATATTCATGTATGTTTTTCAGAGAATGCAGTGGCAGCGACGAAACCAAAGCGTCGCGCCTACCTCCTGAAGAGGAAAGCGCTCACCACCGGCTTCTTCGACCAGAGCCGCACCAAGGACGCCGACAAGGATAAGGGTGAGTCCTATTACCCCTTATTTAGCACTGTTTCAACATTATACTCAATACTCGATAATTTCTTGCAATCCATAATGTGTTCAAATGAGATGAGCGCCGCCTCGTCACTGAGGTACGTCCTGCATTATAGATAGATGTCTCAATAAGTTATTAAAGGCAAGAGTATTTATGGTATCGGCACTTACAAATGCCAGTCAGTAAGTGCCCTTCACCACTTCTTAGTATTTTTCTCCGCTGGCAATATCGTTCACAGTATTAAACAAAGTTAACCTTATCGAATAGCAAATGAACATATTTACACGTGCCGACCAAGGAGAAGAAAAATAGCAATCGCAAATAATAAAACTATGTGCTATTTTTATTTCCTCAATCGTAAAATACAAATATAAAAAAACAGGACGTCTAAGAATAACTAACTTGTTTTTACTTTGACCTGGAGCCATTTCGAAATACCTTCATAAAGTGTTATTGTAGGAGCTCTATGTGGTACAAAAGATTGGAACAAGAAACCGCAACAAGGAATTTGTCTTATAACAAACATACAGTCTATTTTTTTAACATTCTAAACATTATCTAAATCTAGCTTATACAAAAAGTTGTCATCTAAAAAACTCATTTATTCCACAAAGTAAAACATTAAAATATTTCTGAGTTAGTAACTATAAACTATTTTTAAAGACCACTGTTTCCAAATATAGATTCACATGTTTAAACTAACTGCTACGCTGCTACGTAATCGAACTTTGATGTAGCCCGAAATCGTAGGCATTCCGTAGACGCCTACGCCGTAGCAGATGTCGCAGACAGGTGAACTATGCGTCATACTTTGAGGTCAGTCCGTTGTAAGTACGAACGTTATCTTTTACTTGAAAATAAAATAGAAAATAATTGTTTAAAGAAGATTTTAAAGGTTTATGGTTGATTTACATATTTGATAATTAATAATTATTATTTACTGGGAATTAAGAAATCATTATGTATGACATAAGACTTCTAGCTAAGTGTAGAAATTGCTTAAATGTTTTCGTCTTTTCATTTCTTTTGTAGTTTATAGTTGTAAGCAAAGAATACCTATAGTATAGACAGGATGACCGATTCCGTACCGGTAAACAAGTGTAGTAAAATATTAGAATTAGGAAATTATGTTACAAAATCGAATTTCTCCAACTAACTTTTTCGTCCGTCAGAACACAAGCAGCTGTTACGAAAAAATTTTAAAGCCCGCTCGTAAATATCCGACGATATATTTCGTATTAAATTCTTAATAGTCACGTGTTTGGGAAACAGAGATAAATCACCCAGATTTGTTAATTGAGAAACAATGTGGGACTGTGAAGAATGCTGTGAATATAAACGTAATTATGTCTAAGGGCGATTTTCACCGAAGAAACTGAAAGCAATCAGCACGTCTAAACCACATTCAAGAGTTGTCAGTGTCAATGTCGTCGTCTGATAGTAGATAGTAGAAATGACTTTTGATGACGATTCATTTGTTAACACAGGTACAATAAATAGTTGTTGTAAAAGAATACAAAAGCGCTATGTCTGGCCATTTCACAATACGCCGCCATTTCATGATTTGACACACGAAGGGTTCCGTAACACCGTACAATATTTAACAATACATATTTCTTGTATCGGCACCCCCTTTACTTTATTTTTATTTGTTGTTATAGCGGCAATACTGTCACTCTGTGAACATTTCAAATGTCTATCTATTATGGTTCATGAGATACAGCCCGCTGACAGACAGACGGACGGACGGTCAGCGGAGGCTTAGTAATAGAAAAATAAGAAAATTTAGATTCCTTTTAAGCTTTAGGTAACAAGGCAGCTCCCTGAATTTGTTTTTATAATTTACCCCAGAAAACATACAACGCAGACAAAAGTTATTTTAATCCACATAATATTAGTACCTACAGGTTAGTGTTACATACAAGTCTATAGTTAGACATTTTACTACTAGTATGGTTTTTATCCTAAATTCCACGAACAATGAAATTTTGTATAAAAATAAGCAAGCGATGCATATAGTTATTTAATTGAGATGTAAACCAGAATCTCGTAAAACGTGTTTGATCAGAATTTAAGACCCAGTCCAAGATTTACGACTTGTCAGTCAATAATTAAGTTGTTAGCGAGTCTTTTGTTGTGCAGTTTTATTGAGTTTCTGTAATATATGTGAATTCCTGAGGTTGTTTTTATGTAAACAAATTATTTACTAAAAGCTAAAATAATTTATGGCTAAATAAAAGTTGCTTCAAGCTATTTCTCCGATTCTGTTACAGATCTCACGAGCACAAATATCCAAACCGAGAACCTACTTAACACACTATCAGTCATCATCTGAAAAATTTAGAAGGATATTGCTAATCCATTGCTTCATATGTTCGAAAAATTTGTTTGCTCAACAACGTAAATAACTCAATGAATGTTGTTGAACTGTCAAAATGAAAGCCATTCTTACTGATAGTTCTTACGCAATTACCGCGCTGAAAGCACTATTTGTAAGGCGTAAAAATATTTGTTCTGGTAAGATGATCCTATAATAGCAAAACGAATTACTCAACCAGGCTTTTGATTCTGTCTAATTAATAAGAGGACAGCACTTTATAATGTCTGCCTGAGACCCCCTGCAGGGCAAAGGCCTATTCGCATACAAAGAAGAAACAATATCCGTTCCAGTATGCTTAAGTTGAGGACCAGTGGTGGCCCAGTGGCCACGGCCGCAACTTACAAGTTGTAGGTTCGAACCCAGAGAAAACATCGAGAGGAAACCGGCATGTCCTAGAACCAAAAATTCAAAGACATGTGACATCTATCAAACCGCACTGAGAGTAGATTATAGCCCATTCCCTCTCACGGAGAGGAGGCATGTGTCCCAGCAGTGGGAACATTATAAGCTAAATTATGTTTCACATAGACTTCGATAAGCAGGAAAAACACGCTTCGAATTCAAATATTTTATTGGATTTTGATGAAGATCAGACTGTTTTTTTTTTTATCTTTTCTCGGGAAATACGTACGTATTAGTCGTGGAATCGTAAAAGTCAAGAAGGCAATGAATATATTAATCTACTGGGAACCATATAAACGCTTTTAATATGCTTGACTTTATTTTTATATAGTTTTTATGACTGGCGTTACTGGTTTATATTCTAACTGCCACTATAAAAAAATATTGATCCAGATTTTAGCGATATTGATGTCGATTTGATTCCGTTTTTTCCTTATATCCTGGAAAAACTAGGTCAAGTCAATGCAATAGCTGAGATAGAGAACTACCTATTTGGTTCCAAACTGTTTTATTACAAGATAAAATCTAACTTTAGTTCTAGCCTAAACCTTTGAGCCAGTATTTGTATTTCGAACTTTATTTCGATTTAGGCAAAGTTCTTAAGACTTAAATGATAACTTAGCACTAAGCGACAGTGTCTGTGAGACAGTTCTGATACAAAAAATTACCTTTTGTAGTTAGAGGGATGCGCTAAGGTAGCTCGCGCAATTCAAATTCTCTTACGTCTTTTAAAATTTGCAGGGCAGTGTCAGGTTGTATGTTGATTTAAATATAATTCACGACCGTAACAAATATGACTTCACAGAATTACAATCATTACATTCAACAATACAACTCCTTCAGTTATAATTGACCTCAAATGTCATGATTTTATGAAATAGTCATTCAATAGAGATAATATGAACTATTGACGATTACAATTCTATAAACAAACATTTGTTACGGCCGCGAATCATATTCGAATCATCATATACCCTGATATTGACCTGCAAATTGCAAAAAAAGGTAAGAAACCTCAAATTTCGCAGGTTACGCGGAGGCTTTCGCCTTAAGTTTAAAGTTTCGTGATCCCAAACTGATAACTTGACACATGCCTGTATCTTAGCCTAGCTGCGAAAGCTGGTACCAAAGACAAAGTCCAATAGCACATGAGCACTTATGCAACATTACAGCACACACAATCGCATACCTCTCGTATCTCGGCCAGTTCACAGAAACGCCTCAACTCCAAATATTTACAATTCAACTGTTCATTGTTTATGCAAAAAAGTTTATAGTGCGAACTATTCAGAAACGTTTGCTAGCTAAAGAAAGGTATTTCAATGTTCACTTGCGATTGTTAAAGATTCATCCAGTGTGCTACGTGCCTATTCACACGTTCCAACTGCCACGCAACAATTTTCTTATACTGAGGTAAACAACTTTTTTGTATACCACACAGCTCTTCAACTTTTTTCAAACACTGGTGTCTATTGGTACAAAGTTTCTTAACTCGCGCTTGTGGTAGGAATTGACTGATGAAAATCGTCACGTTAAAAAAAACCATCATGTCATGCGACTTTCTCTCTCTCTGTCTCATATACGAGTGTGTGTGTGTGCCAGTATCGCGAAAGGAACTTCGTTCCTGACGGGGATCCCCCGACGACACATGTTTATTTTTTCTTAAGGTCATTCAGATCATTCAGACATCAACCTGCATGGTTTACGAATGACCTAACCCTTATAAGAAATGTCTGGACTTTGCAAAATAACTTTATCTCGTGACTTTGTTTTGGTATTTTATTTTAGCAGTACCAAGTGTTTCTAATGATCAACTTACAGTCGCATAATTATTATGTTATGTTATGGAATTTACGAGATGGCGATGTTAATTATTTCAGTAACTTTGTAATGGGACCAAGATTAAATCGAACGATTCCTGTTCGTGTTAAACACGGGATGCAAAACCCAGCATAGAGACCAAAAAGAAATATTACACCCAATAAACTACACACGATTATTTGATTACACAAATTAATACTTACACAATAAAGCATATTTCTAGACTAGACTTATTGATATATTAGGCTAACCGAATGTCCGGCCATTGTTTAACTAGATTGTAAGGAGACGCGCCAAGCGAATTTATCTTGTAAAAGTTAATCGCAAAGACAATATCGGACCACGCAAAAAGGGTTACGTACGTGTTTTGCGAATTTGATATTTATTAGCTACTAGAATTGTCGCAATGATAGCTGTAAGGAACGCATTCTCTCAACGGTCGGACTTAATGAGTTAATTAGGTTTTTTTTTGTCCCGTTTTCATCGAAAGAATCCCGGTATCTCAATATCCCGAATCTTTTATACTCCAAAGGTTTCAAAATCCCGCTTTGCCCGAAAAAAAAACTGGCTACGCTAGGTCATAAAATCATATAGTATATATTAGTAACAATGATGTATGTAACATCTTGTAATCAAAATATTTTACCTTTCGGCATGCAAAATACAAATAAACAAAACAGAAAAATATGAAAGTATAATTTAAATCTGAGGGGCAATTCTCGTAATTTTAAGAACGTTCACAGTCTGATCTCAGTCCCAATCTGTCAAAAATACCCCTAATTTCCCTACATTTTGACAGGTTTTTGACATTTGTTTGTCGCTGAGATGAGACTGCGACTAGATTTTGAAAGTTTTAAATTACGAGAATTGGCCTGCTGTTCTCTTCGGACAGAAGAAGGAAAGTTATTTTCTCTTTTCCACGAGTGCTTTTTACGGCTGTAAACAATGCAACTGCACTGCATTTTTTTTCAGTTTGGCTCAGGATGCTTAAAATATATAAGGTTTATCGCACCAAATAATGCGAGGAATAGGCAGGAATATCCCAAGAGTCGCTATTTTTCAATACAAACGGCGCGCGGCGCGAGGTATTTTAACTACGCCATTTACAACGGTACCCTAAACCCAGTAATTTTAATAGCATTTTTACGCAAAAAGTTCCTTAAAACATGGTTACTGCGGGGGCAGACGACTAGTGAAATATTCGGGCAATCTGATCCCGTGCCAAGAGGGAGTGGAGACTAAATCACTCCGTGTACCCGTCGCCTTATCAACACTCGACTATCAAACCGCAATCGAGCGTGTGACCCATCAAACCCATCTACTGCGTTATCACATCTTTTTGGAAAGAACACGTGTGAAATAAAAGATTTGATTCGATGATAAAAGACTGGTTTTTAGTTCTATAGAAAAATTATCATTAGTACTTCGAACTTTATTTTGATTAAGGCAAAGGTTTTAATACTAAAGTAGCACACTAAGCTGTCATTTTTGTATAAAGAACTGCATTTATGTAACAGTTAGGTTCCTAATTCAATAACTGTCTCGGTGGTTTAAACCTGATCTAAAGAAAAACCTTGTTTTGTAATAAGGGGTGAAGCATTTATTTCAATTAAACCATTTACGGGCACTTTTGAATTGTCAAGGAGTCGGTCAGTCAGAAATACACACCTAGTTACCCATTCTAAAGCATAGTTGGTTCTGTAAAGGTTGTCTGCTAATGTCAACGTTATGTAGTGCAGGGTGGCAGAAAAATAACTCTGGTAGAATTCGGACATTCAAGCGAATTTAGTATGAGCTTTCAAATGATTACTCGTAGCTTTTTATTTAAAAAAGCAGTGCAAGTATAGGTGCATTGATGTAAACACGTTCGCTTTGAATAAACGTTATAACTATAGCGTTGTATCATTTTATAGCCCCCACACTATACTCATCACAGTACCTATGGAGAAGAACGGACAAGAAACTTTTATGTTTTCTAGTGTTTTCTTATGTAAAGCCCAGTAAATCTTTGTTAAGTGTTATAAGTGAAGTAAACGTTAAAGAGGTAAAGGTCTAGCGAGTGGGTAGCAGCGGACACTTGTAGTATAATCTCTAATCTCTAATTAACATTACGTTAATACAAACCTAAATTCAAAGCATTTATTTCAATTAAACTATGTATATACAGGCACTTTTGAATTGTCAAAGACGCAGAAATATGAAACTAAAACATTTACCTTACGTCAATGAGACATAAAACTACGTATTTGTCAACGTCTAAATACGGAGACATTAAACTCGGGGAATCCCTAAGAAAAAACAACGCAAAGATTTTTCTTTAAGTTGTCATCAACCAAAATTATAAGTAGTCACACAAATTTGAATGACTTCCGTTTACTCATTTCGAACACTAGACACAAAACACTAGTTTAACTCTTCGTATGGCCTCCTCCTTTCCATCCTTCGCTGGAACGTGGATGCACGCGAGACACAATGGCTTTTTAATTGTTTCTGTAATTACGGCAATTAACCGGTTAAACCTTCTGCCGAAACCGAATAATAATATAATTTATGAAACAACTACTAATGCAGCTGTAAATTTATTTACCAGTCAGCAATTGTTACTTAATTTTGTCAATGACATTTCAATAACAGACTATTATCTCTCTGCTCTCTTTATTCTCTCTTATTTACTTCGTCGTTTCGATGAAATCTTTGCCACATCGAATGTCTTATAGGCCTCGTAGAGGTCTCTTAATAATCAATCAACACAGCCTATCGCAGTCCACTACTGGACATAAGCATCTCCCAGGCTGCGCCACAATACCCTGACCTCTGCTTTCTGCATCCAGTCTGTCTCAGCCACCTTTATGACGTCGTCGGTCCATTTAGCTGGGGGGCGTCTCGAACTACGCTTGCCGATACGCGGTCTCCACGCCAGGACTTGTCTGCTCCACCGGCCTCGGTCGGTCCGATCTGTCCTTCGATAACATGTCCAGCCCACTGCCACTTCAGCTTGCTTACTCTGCAAGTTATGCCGGTAACTCCGGTTCTTTTCAGGTTAACTTCATTTCTGATTTTATCTTTCAATGAAACTCCGGCCATATGCCGCTGCATAGCGCGCTGAGCGACCTTATTAATTTGTGGGGAGGTCTCTCTTTAGTATAAATCTTCTAAATTTCAGCCTTAGCAACTAAACTCAACTTACGTGCACGTTCATTAGAGTTCGTGAACGTGGAATGTACCTACCTACCTACGAGGGAACGAATTCCGCGAATACTGAGCGAATAGCTTTAGCAAGATAAAAATAACGCGCGCTTTCTTATGCTTAAGGAAAAATTATAGAACATTATTGTGATATATTTCGATTGATTTAACTGTATACCCGCCCCCCGCCTCCCTGTATACCTCATCATCATCTGCCTAGCCTTCTCTCAACTATGCTGGAGTCGGCTTCCAGAGTAAACGGATGCAGCTGTATACTAGTATCTTACATGGAGCGACTGCCTATCTGACCTCCATAACCCAGTTACTGGATAACACGATACCCAGCAAAACTGGTTCTCAGACGTTCTGGCTTCTGACTACCCGTAAAGACTGTCAAAGATCTAGAAATCTAAAACACCCGGGACCAAAGGCTTAACGTACTTTCCGAGGCACGGAGGGTACTCAGTATATGAACTAGATGCTGTTATAACTCGCAATTAAAATCAAAATTAGCTCCTAGAAACTAAGTAGATTGTTGCATGAAATGCAATAACAAATAACATGATACGAGAACTAATTAACAGGGGTCACTACTATTAGGTAAACAGTGTTATTACCGAATGTTTAATATTTACATTTACCGCTAAAATAAACCGTTACTCCGGCGTTTTCTGGGCCAGTTTCTTAACTTTGTCGGCTTCCATTTCAAGGTTGTTACAAACTTCACCTGTGTTTATAATTGTGTGTAAACTGTTACGTTACAGAAAGAAAATGTTCAGTTTACGTTTGATCGAATTTATTTTCCTTGTGCTTTTTGAGAGATGCTCTTTCATATTTTGAATTTTTCACACGACATGACAATCAAGTTCAAAGTCTATAGTACCTAGGGGCATGGCAGTGTCCCCGCCAAGTCGAGCATAAAGAGAGTACAGTACCGAACCTGTAACTTCGTTATGAATAAAGCTAGAAGCCAGAATTTTCAGTGATCGAGCTGATCTGAAGAGATTATAGACCGGTCCTAGAAAGAATGATTACTGCTGAATGCACTTACTTTACTAATATGGTTACAAAGTATTAGTTACATCATTACTGCGGAATGATGTAACTAATACTTTGTAACCATATTTTGATTTAAAAGAGTGTCAATGGAGTTTCTTGCCCGTTCTTCTCCATAGGTACCTACTACGCTTTGGAATGGGCAACTAGCTTCATTTCTCTGACTGACCGACCCCTTGACAATTCAAAAGTGCCTGTAATTGGTTTAATTGAAATAAATACTTTGAGTTTGAGTTTGAGTTTGACTTATCCAATACTATATGGACATCTATAATCTTTTTATTTTACAAAGTCAGTTTCCGTGTCTGTCTGTGTGATCGCTTAGTTCTTTTACATGAAAGATCATAAATCTATTAATAATATATTAATGTACCAGGTTACCAATTTACCATGCCTAAAAATATATTCTATTCTAAACTACGCCAAATTTTGGATACGGTTTTTACCGTAATTTTGATCATTTATTGCTGGGGCGGGTGGCTAGTTGTAAATTAATGGGATATTGTTGCATATTCATAGCCGTGAGTGAGGCTATGAATATGCAATTATTTTGCTGTTTTTAAAAATTGAAAGCTTTGTGTTTCCGATTGTGAAATCGGAAACACAACGCTTTCAGTTTTAAAAAACAGCAAAATGGGGCAATTCCATTAGTATGAAAACGTCTAGTCGACTAATAAATTGACCCAATGTATAACATTGCTGAATTTTTAAAAAATGGAAGCAATTTTAATTTTCTTTCATAAATAAAATGTTAATTTATTATGACCTTGAAGGAATCTACGTTGATAGCTCGGCCTTAGTGTATAAAGGTGTAACAATGCCGTGTTGTGAGACAGCGTTGCGTCTGGACAATGTTTTTGCAACGTTCAAATACGCCCCAGTTTTTATAGGAAGTTTGTGTTAACGATAAACGTTTCTATAATATCTTGAGCATATTTTTATTTTTGTCAAATACAAGACAGGTCCCTTGTTGAAGAGAGGCTTCCAATTTAGACAAATGCGAGCGAAATATCGAAAATTCTAATTTGTGCAAACATTTGAACTAGGTCAAGTGCAAAATATTTAACAGAGCAATAAAAAAATACTTGACAAGTCGATTTGTTAGGAGAATGTTATACAAAATTCCTAAAAATAAATTCAGACCAAAAATATACCATATCCTATGTAATTTAAATAGCAATTTTCTGTGAAGACCTTATTGAACATTGCGAAAAACGTATACGTTTAGACATGAATATGCAATCGTTAATCTTAAGCCCTAAACCCAAAGAATGTCTTGCATAATCAATCGACAGACAGCAAAAACAATAGAACAATCAATCGATTAGAAAAAAACCCAAACCAATCTATGATACAAGAACCGAACGCGAAGAAAAAAAAAGAAATATGAATTTCAAAATATCGTAAGCGCCAACTCTGCCGTAGTACATATGTAAAAATAGAAGCAGACTCGCTTTTGAGAAGTGTCCGTCAACGCGCGCCTATATTGTTTGACTACCCACATACACACACATTTTTGATAGGCCCAACCGCGCTTTTATTGCGATTTTCTTGTGAACCTGCAAATAGTTTTGTTTAGTTATTTCGGCCTTGGATGATGGGAAAATTGGTGCAGATGTGTGAAAGTGTAGTAGTTGTGGTTTCACGTGTGTGGTCTTCATCATTTACAGTTGTATCCAGTTTAAAGCTAACAAAGCTATCATCACATGTCTGCTTGTGACCCAAAGCCATCGCTTCAGCGGTGGCTAGTAGGTTCATTGGTACTATTCGGAGAAACTGGATTTTAAAGCGCTCTAGTGTGCCACCATACTCTTTTATGAAAGTCGCCATGAATCTCCACTCTCCGTGCGAATGACCATTAACAAAAAACCTTGTATTAAAAGAGTAGGTCAGTAAATGTCCCTGGATGAATCAATGATCAATTGATCCAGGGACTTTTGTGACCGGAACATTATTGACAACTGGTGTCAATTTTCAATTCAATTTTCTCGTAAATTTTGACATTAAAACGCCCCTTATATATACACATATAAATGATTTGACTTTGTCTTTGACTTAACGCATTGGCAATATCCCTAAGTATTTCAGGTGTAACCACTTCGAATCAGGCGGTCTGTCGGTCTGTTTGCCAACCTATCGAATAAAAAAGCACATGCACTGTTTTCAACTATCATCCCACGGCTTTATCAATCATAACTGATGTATGTATGTTTGTCTATAATTCAAGCAACATGGTAACAATCGCCTTAAAATATAACTTTGTATGTTTTTCATCAAAATACCAATTGTATGACTTGTATGAGGCTCATACACTTTGCTCCGTGTGTAAACACTCGCTTCCTCATGCCCACGAAAATGACTAAGTTCTCTATTATTGTTTTGTTTTAAATAGAAAAAGTTAGTCATCACACAAATATGATGGGAAATGTAGTGGCTGACCTATTCTTTGGAGCATCCATCATCGGAGCAAAAAAATTAAAGACTTGATGAAAAACACATGGGCGTGTATTGTCTAGGATTTTTGTGTTAGTTTGTGCTTTATAATTAGGCTAGTCTGGCTGTTTGCAGCTGACAAATGTTTGTGCAAATCTTTATGAATGTTTCGAAACTGAGAACAGAATAGTACAGCTTTGCTTTGTTCCCCTAACTTTTCCTCATAACATTGAGTTCTGTATCTGCTCTAGGTAACTAAATGTTAGTTATTCCTACATATATCATCCGAAAAATGTGATCGTGGAGCGGAAAAGCCTGGTTCTTTAGATGGTATCCCTGGTTATGCTCTAAATTTAAGACTGATATATTCATAAATGTTAAATACCATATTCGCTTCCATATTTGATTAGTTGATTACCTGAATTCCTGTAAACCGTAGCTCTTATATAGTGGGCAGTTTAGAAGTTATTTTTTTTTAATTACCATTAATTAAGAAAAGTCAAAAGTGCATAAAGGGAAGCCCAGAAATATGAAGATGATGATGATAACAAAAATGCACAGCTACCGCATTAGAAACGTACCGCTGCGCATGCGGCGCTCGGAATAGACGCGACCTTTGTCGCAGTTGTTACCCGCCCGTCTGCGACCGTGCTTAACTTTATGAAGCGTTTAGCATCATATTAATACCACAGTGCAAATAGACGGGCTAATATTAACATGGCATTTAGTTCCTAGCAGAGAATAGAACGTGGATGTCCTGGAGGTGGCTCAGGGATTGTTTCTTGGGGATAGGTGGCATTCATCGTCTGCTGACTGCTCTTAGGTGACAATATTCCTTATGTTTACCAATCACAGTCACCAGATTCATTTCTAGGAACCTGATAGGGACTGTTGAGTTTTGGCGCTTTTTTTAAAGGTCATTTTAGGAAGTATGTCTCTGCATTACTTATGGTCAGCTATCGACGATTCTGAGCTGTTATGAACAGTTTCAGTAAATGAGTCGTGCTTATAGTAAAATATTAATTAGCACCATGTTGTCTAAGATAGACTCGCCCCCTGACACGGGAACTGAATACCCTCAACAAATACAGACGGTGGTGGGCGTAGGGCAATGCACTATCGCCTACCCTTTCGGGGAAGCCCGCCTTAAGTTTCCACGAAATGCCCACGATGTGGAAGTCTGTGAATGCGTGTGAAAGAATGTGTCTGCAACTGCTTATTGATTTTCATATAATTAATTCTTCAATTTTGTCCAGTATCCGATGTTGGCTGTATATTTCAACATTGAGGTTTACAATACGTCTGCTTCGTCGAGCTTAGTCTCTGATACATAGGTACTTCTAAACGGTCGGGTACATACCTAGATACTGTATTTAGGTTGTATCCACCAAAATACACAACAGAATTGTCTAGACTGCGTTGTTGTATCCTAGACAAAAGTTGTTGAAAAAACTTCGAAACTAACTCGGAGTAAAACCACTAAATATTCTTAATCGTCTTTTAAAGCATTCAATTTTTCTTTCCTCTGATGTGTTTAAATGAAGACGTTTTCTTTTACCTCTCCAGAGTCAACGGGCGGCAGTGTATTCGGAGTGCCTTTGGCGCAGTGCGTGGAGAGCGAGCGGGCGCTGCGACGGCAGCAGCATGGAGGTTCCCGCGCTTCGCTCGCCTCGTTAGGAGCCCTGGAAAAGGGCGATGATGTAAGTCTGATACATATTAAGATTGTCTTGCATCTGCGGCTTTTCATTAATGTCGAGGCATTTTACAATTTACCTTCGGCTTATCACAAAAAAACGAGCTTTTGCAAATAGACGACGCCGTTCATATAATGACGAATCATATAATCTGCCGGCGACATTTAAATGTCATTTTCCAGAATAAGCTAGGTAACAAGAAATTGTCAATTATACGTAGTGTCAATGGAAAGAGACAGACTAAATCAGAAGATGAATGGATTGTGAAAGATGAAGGGAGATAGAGAAAATATTTATCAGCCAACCTCAAGTCATGATAATGATGTCTTGTAAGCAGGCAATGGTTCTTATCAGCTCGGAAAATATAAATTCAGGCTTTTAGTCCTGTTGATGATACGGTCTGTAGAGGCCAAAAACCCAGTAAATTAGATGTCAATTCGAACAAGCAATTTAAAAATTTGATACTATACGAAAGTAGTGGATACACAGACATAGTTGGAAAACAGCTAAGGAGATGATGATGTTCATACCTAGCCGATAATGTTCCCACTGCTGGGACACAGGCCTCCTCTCTGTGAGAGGGAGTGGGCCATAATCCACCACGCGGGCCCAGTGCGGGTTGGTGGATGTCACATGTCTTCTAATTTGTGGTTCTAGGACATGCCGGTTTCCTCACGATGTTTTCCTTCACGGTTTTGAGAGTAGCGGTGATGAAATAATTTACACAAAGCAAAGTGCAGTGATGATGATGTAAATAGAAGAAATTAAAGTGTTCGGGAAAGCTATCGAACATTGCAGCAGAATTAAAATTATAACTACTTCGAAGATTGCCTGTCTATCGGCAACGCTAAATCCAGATGTAAGAATTTTACAGCTCCAATGAGTCATAACCACAAAGTTCGATAACCAAACACGTCCAAAAATAGATCACAAAAACTAACAATAGAACTGTTCGATGAATTAAAAAAAGCATCAATCGATCAATATATAATACAATTGACATCTATTTTCTAATGCAACGCAGTCCCGTCTAGGTTCAACCACCCAATTTTCTTTGACCCCTAAGATTTAACCACAAATCCCCTTTCAAACCAGTAAGAGTTTACAATAGGGAGGGGTCAGGAGGGTCATCTTAAACTGGTCATGTAAATGCTACTGTTCGTCATTCGCCATTTGAGCGCTCAGAAATAGTTCTAGAGTGGTCGCCAAGACACGTAATGTGTGACGTGGCGGTGCACCTGGGACTATCAGCCATGCAACTCGGTTTACTCACTCTTGAAGAGGAATGGGTAATAGAATTTGGATGATTGTGTGGATTCGGTTTGTTGATTCATTTAATTAGTAGTTTTTCATAGGATTACTGATAACGCTGCCCATAAGTTTTATATTACCTACTAAAGCCTTGCTAATAAAACTATGACCGAATTAGGTTCTGCTGATGACAATTCCATGCACTTTTCTTCTACCTAAGATGAACAAGCATAAGCATAGCATAATCAGCCTATAATGTTCCCACTTCTGGGACACAGGCCGAGGAGCCCTTCGAGAGGGAGTGGGCTATAATATACCAGGCGGGCCCAGTGCAGGTTTGTAGATGTCATATGTCTTCGAATTTTGTTTCTACGATATGCCGGTTTCGTCACGATGTTTTTCTTCACCGTTTTGAGAGAAGCCGTGATGAAATTATTAATTGAATTATTACATGAACAAGACCAAAGACGTACCATGCTCTTCAAGACTCGGAAAGAATAGTCATGTACCATCTAATCCATAGATGCGCTTATTTACTGAGCCAAGGACATTCAAATTAACCTAACAAGGAAGATAAACTTCCCTTTTACACTAACATAGAAAAATATGCAACTACGCAAATGCCAAAAGTTAAATCACATTTGTGTGAACTAGAAAATTTTCCACACAGCATTCGCTACTTTAGCCACGTTTAGCAGAAAGCTGGCATGAAACTAAGTGGTAAATGACCATTACTTTGTTCTACCATTATATTTGTGACCGACGCTTTAATGTTTTGTATTTGTACCACTTTTAGTTGGTTGCGTTATATTTCAAGTGAACTGTAACGTTCTTGGTGTTAATGGGGAATATGACAAATTGTTTTACTTGCTACGAGTTTTATTTTGGCTTTTAACTATGGCTGATTTTAATATCAGTCTTTAGTTGTACAGGCCCAGAAAGTGGTGGCGAGATGACTTAATCGTGTACGGCAAGGGCTGATTCGAGGTAGCGCGGGGAAAGAGTTCCTAGAAGGACTTGAGGGAACCCTTTACCCATCAATGAAAGAAAGAAAAAAAGAAAAATGCGTTTATTGGCATAACAGCAAAATAAATACACCTTAAAACTATAAAAACAGAAAACAAAGATTGTAATGGCAAAAGGGCCTCAGCTCAGCATAATGTCATAATGTCAGCATAATGTCAATGGGACAGCATAAGCTAAACAAAAAACTGTTTTACAAATATACACTGTTATATACAAGTTTTACAAATACATATATATTGGACTAACTAGCTCAGTCTGTTCTTGCTCTACTTACGGCAAAGGCTTGCAGAGAAGGATCTTCACTATTAGTTGCGTCTTGGATTCATTAAGCAGTATCAGGTAGTGAGCACACTTGTCCCCGCGCAATCGGCTCGAGCTGGTCAAGAAGAGATTCATGTTCATGCAATAAGGGCGAAAAAAAAGTCATTCGCCTCGTTTCGGTTCGGATGACGAGACTCGACGCCGGCCGGAAAAGAATTTGCATCGTGCTGAATTTCCGTTCACCTGAAGTGACCGAAGTGTGGTGTTACGTGATCGGCTCAAGCCGATTTCGCGTCGATAAGTTTAGCGTGGTAAATCAGAATCCTAAAAGATCAAATAACGATTATAATAATAAATAAATAAATCGGTAATGAGGCTGTATATCCCGCGAAAGTGTGGTCGAGGCTTTTTAAACGCTAAGACCCTCCACAGTCGCGAGATATGCAGTCTCAGGGAATATTTCCTAGAAACCGACGTAGGGATGCATCGAGATGTAGTCGCGGTGGAAAAGGGCCTCACCCCGTTCTCCGTGGCTAAAGAGAACTAGCGCAAGCCAGTAGTGCTTGACACCAATGATCGCATGGAAGTATGGCAAAGTAAGGAGCTTCACGGACGCTTTTACCGGGCCCTACATGGACCCGATGTAGATCTACTAGCGTCCGTAGCCTGGCTGCGTTTCGGTGACCTCTTTGGAGAAACCGAAGGTTTTGTCTGTGCAATTATGGACGAAGTTATGATCACGAACAATTACCGGAGATTTATTGTGAAAGACGGCACGGTTGACATCTGTCGGGCATGCCACCGGCCGGGGGAATCAATCAGGCATATTATCTCCGGGTGTTCTCGTCTAGCTAACAGAGAGTATGTATTTCCATAGACTTGTGTCTATGGAAATACATACTCTCTGTTAGCTCCTTGTAGCCAGGATGATCCATCAGCAACTTGCTCAGAAATACAGCCTTGTGGAATCTGAGGTGCCGTACTACAGGTATGTGCCCGACCCAGTTCTCGAAAATGGAAATATCACGTTGTACTGGGATTGATCCATCATCACTGACAGGACTATTGTTGCCAATAAGCCTGATATAGTGGTGGTGGATCGATCAGAGCGGCGCGCAATTATTGTTGACATAACCGTCCCGCATGATGAGAACCTCGTGAAAGCCGAGAAAGATAAACAAAACAAGTATCTTGACTTGGCTCGCATGGTTGTCGGCATGTGGGATGTGGACTCAGCGATCATTGTGCCGATAGTCGTGACAGCCAATGGCTTAATAGCCAAGAGCCTCGACCAACACCTGAGTAGGCTCTCGTTGGGCAGCTGGATCAAGGGCTTGATTCAGAAAGCGGTACTTCTCGACACGGCTCGCATTGTCAGGAGGTTCCTCTCTCTGGAGCCCTGACCGCCGGTAGCTTGGACCCTGTTCCCGATACCGGTGGGCTACTATTTTTTATATTGTTAAATGTTAAATAATTTGTAAGTATGTAAATGAAATAAAGGATAATAATAAATAAATAGCTTTATTTCCTATTTTACAATTTACATAAGGTAATAGGTTAATTCTATGACAATATTCTTTTTTTAAATTGCATAAATCACTGATTACTCCACTGGCACCCAAGCTAAGATTAAACTTGTGTTATGGGTGCCAGGGCTCTCTCTGTTAATACATTTCCCAATTTATACAACACTAGTACGGAGTTACATTGGGTAAGTAGCTATCGATTGAGTACAAAAAGAAAACAAAGTTATAAAACAAATAAACAAAAGATAGAAAAAAAATACACATAATTCTAAAACCAATAACCCAATAATTGCAACAGCAGATTGCCTTTTACCTGAATCAACATTTACCTGTGATTCTTAAACACATGTGGCACGTTTAGAACGATATCATTATGTAAGACATTGAATCATGTCTCAATCACCAGTTTTATTGGATAAAGTCGTAATTATTCCATGGCGTTGTTAAAAAAATGAAGTAAGTAGAATGAAGTGATGTGAATATAGTAATGGGCATTAGTATAAAAGGTCCCCGAAACGATCAATCGCAATTGTCAATATTTACGTGGTTGATACACATTATGCGCACATTGATTGTCCAGCAAATACAATTAAAGCGATCGACAATAAACAACAATTATAATTGATTGCAATTGATCGTTTCGGGGACCCCTAACGCCTGCATTCCAAAAGATAAACGAGAACAAGACATCGCATCGCGAGAAAAGTTTAGAGAACTTCTACTAACGTATCTACGTTAGTAGAAGTTCTCTAAACTCTTTTCTTGGCTAAGAAACAATAGCAGGAAAACAAAGGAAACTGTGGATTTAAATTGTATAAAATACAATCTGGCTAGAAAGAAGGTGGATTCTGAGATAGAGATTATGAAACAAGACGATAAAGTGACTAACGAAACGAAGTTCACTTAAGACCTAACGTTAACACTAAATAGAATATACCCTATTAAATAATAATCCTTCACAAATAGGACTCAGACAGTTGCGCAGACGGCGATAATGTAGGCGTTGCTATGACAACGCAGATCACAGCTAACGAGTCAATAAATCTCTGTAATGACAGAGCATCGTCTTGTTTAAGATTTACGTCTATGTGACGGGTAAACATAACGTCTAGGTTAACGTGGGTGCGCTTTGGAATTACACATTCCAAATCGAATGGTAGTTAGAAAGTATTTTGAACTCCAACTGGGGAATGTCCTGTCATTCCCCAGTTGTAGTTCAAAATACTTGCTAACTTACAGCACGAGCTGTCTTTCATTGGTTTCTAAAGCTTTTTGCCGCCAGCAAGTCTATGAGGTGTTATTGTTGTTTGTTGTGCTTGTTGTTGTTGTCAAATTATTTTGACTATGTTTCGCACGCTCTGAGCATTACAGAGCGTGCGATAATGACACCCCTAGCGTGTGCAGAGAAAGAGGCCCGTAGCAAGAACGCTTAATTGATAATTAACATATTCGTACATTGATAGAAAAAGCTGAGAAGACTTAAAATTCACCTAATATATCCATATGTAACGTTTCACAAAATAATGAAGAATTCCGTAGGAGGATGAAATATTAGGTCGATCAGACCCATTTGATTTTAATCATTACCTAATATCAATCATGAACCGTAATGACAGCTTCCCGTCTGCATGATTCGTGTCGGTTTGACGAGTAAACATGTATTGCTGATTTGGAATATCTGGTTAAAACTGAAGACGTTCCTTGTGATAGACATCCGTTATATGTGTGAGATGTGTCTTAATATCGTGGCAGTGAGTTTGTTGTACGAAGCCGTTGGCAACATTGTTGTGAGGTAGTTTCGATTTATTGCACTTTGAGGTTTGGTTTATGTAATGGGTTAATGATAGCCGGTTTAACAGTTGCTAGTTTGAATCTGGTTGTTATGTCAGTTATGGACGGTGAGTTTAGCACTCGTTGAATTTGGTTCTACTGGTCCTTTGTAGGTTGCTCTGAATACAGTTCTCTCTTAAATGTTTAAGCGTGTAGTTGTTTGCTTTATCCCTTTCCTGGGCCGATTTTATCTAATACCTAGTCTTAAACACAAGTGATCCTATTTTTCTGTTTCTCTTTTGTTTTCTTTTCTAGATATGTTCGGTTTTCAGAGTTGTTAAGTCCATGACATCGGGGTCATTATCACCCCACTTCTTTCCTTAGTTGTTTGGTTTTATCGTTACTACATAATATGAAAGCATAGCAGTAACCGTAATAGACTTGTCTTACTGAGTCACAACCAGTAAATATTTAGTACTCAATCAGATGCCAGTCATTACTCCGAGTGTTTGGCATCCGAAGTATGTGCGATGCGTCGTTAGTTTATATTGATCGTGACAAACAACACGTCATATTATATTTATGTAGCGTTTATTTCAAGTCTTTGATGTTGAAGATTTATAACTCGTAAGGCGTTGTCTAATGGAGCGTGCTTTTCGATAGTTCGCGCGATATTTGGTTGTGGATAATGTTTATTTAGCACGCTTTCAACATTAGTTACAGTATGTTTGATCCAGTGTTCCTATGAATATTTTTACGGGGATGTTTATGGGCTGTCATACAGACAACACTCGTCTCTTTGCATTAAGTGCGTGCAGATTATTAGACTGCTGCTTGATTTGCTAAACTCTACGAGGGCATTATCGAGCCCCTGATATAAGAATTGCGTTTCGTCAATTGGTATTCGTGTCATGTAGGAGTTGTAAGGCTGCTACGAGTTGTAAGGACAAATTCAGTTTGTTTTGTGCGTTGACTATGCAGCCCAGTGTCGTCTCAAGTTCCAACATAATGCTGTAAAATATCGTACATAGCCGTATGAACGTAGGCTATCAAATCTAAATCTTTACTGGTATGAAAACAATGGAAAGGATGATAAATTAAATCACCATCGAAAGCCAATTCAATACCATCGAAAGGCAATTCTATATTCAATTATTTTAATACATTGTATGACACAGACATTTTGAACGACATTATAGTAACATTTCGATTAAAATGTAAACATAATGTAACACGCGTTAACATTTTGTGATGATCATCAATGTCAACGGTTAATAATACGCAGAAATATTTTAATTTTGATTCGCAAAAACTCGCCAAAGCTCAACCAACATTGTTCGGCGCAACATTGAGTAATTTCTCCACGTAATCTATAAAAATAAAGTTTGCAGAACATGAACAAGCTTCCTAGTTTATTTAAAGCTGTCTGAAAATAATCTGTAATTAAGAAGGAACCTTGTGTTACAGTGTCAATAGGTCGTTTGTGACGTCACGTGTCGTCATAGGTATCCGGTTACCTGGCCTCACATCTTGATCATTAAGGCCGCGATAAAATTATCGTATGACGCGCCGGCGCACCGTGTATATATACCCTGAACTAAAATAACTAAGTCTATAATAAATCCGATGAAATTGCTTACCTTGTGGGAACGGAGTGCTGACTTACAAAAGGAAGGGAATGTGATTGGACGAATGATTGGGTTTATTGATTGGAGCAATGTTTGTAGAAAGATAATCTGGAAAAACCAATGGATTTTTTCGAAGTTTGGCGATCTCCACAGTCAACATCGATTTTTTTTGGTAGTAGATCGATTTGTGAGCTTGAGAAGGTTGAGATTAAAAGCATGATGAGCTTGGTGCGATGGATGCGGGCATTGTTGTCGTAACTGCTGTGACATACATGAAGGAGTGTGGTAGGGGAGGGTGATAAATTACATGATGAAGTAACGCTGAAAGTATTTAAGGGGCAATAGTGCAGCGGCTAGAGCAATTGACTGGCAAGCGGGCATCGCCATATATGGACTGGTTAGCAAGATTGTATGTAATCTTTCTCATAACACATATTGTATTAAAATTAACTCTATTTATCTGACATTCCAGAGTGAATCCTGTGACTCAGGAGAATGGGGCTGGGCGGGCCTGGAGGAGGCCGGTCTGGGAGGCCCCAAGGTCCCCGGGATTGTGTCCGCCTGCCTCTCACACCTGAGGAGGCAAGGCATGCACACCCTCGGACTGTTCAGGGTATCCGCCTCCAAGAAGAGAGTTAGACAGGTATGAGAAATTTAGAAAGGAATTATCTTGGATACTATCTTTAGTACTTAGGACACTCCATGTCCAAAGTAATAACACTTGTGTAGTAAGAGACATACAATAAAAAGTTATAAGAATATACTTAATAGAAAAAAATATACGTGAATAAATAGTAAAACGGTAAATAAAAATGGGATAAAGTAATATTTTAACAGAGATGATGAAAAGAGATGATCAATAACTTTTGTATTTTCTTTAGCATGTAACTGTTTTTTATTCCTAATAAACAAAAAAAAACATACAACGGTTATAAAAAGATAATGAAATAATACCAAAAAAAACAATTTCAGAAGTTTCTTTTTCTAAAGAACCGGACAACGACCGAGACCTTTTATATACTTATAACTACGACCAAATTGCTGATACAGTAACAACAGCATCTCTAAGTGCCGGTCTCAGCAGTTTTCTAAACATAGCCCAATCCTTTAATAGAGCTATCACTTTTAGAGACTCATCACGGTCTATTTCAAACATCTCAATAATAGCATGTGATGTGTCCGATGGCTAATCAGCTAAAGATCTTAATTAAGGAAACTGCACACCCTTGATTGGCAAGATAACACCACATTCTGGCTTTGGTCTTAGTTCTAAAAGTAGAAGCTATTTGACTCGGTGAGCACACTCACTAAGACTCCACTGATGGTCATTTAAGGGTGCATGGGTGTATCTCTCCTCGGATATGATTAGATTTTGATTTGGTATAGATAATTTTGGGGAGACTAGAGGAACATTTCTAATCGAAGTATAAAGAGCTTAAAAGCACCACCAGTGCTAGAGCTTTAACAAATATTTGTCGTCTGTGTTAGTACGCCGTTATTCTTGATAACGTTATTACTTAAAATCCTACTAATATTATAAACGCGAAAGTTTGTGAGGATGGATGGATGGATGTTTGTTACTTTTTATCCCGATATTCCCACGGGAACGAAAATTATGCGGGTGAAACAGCGGGGCGAAGCTAGTAAATAATAAATTTTATTTTCCAAGATTTCCATAAGTAAGCTTCCAAAAGTGTCTCTCCCAATCAGCCCACCAACTAAGTATCCAGCTATGACAGAATTAACGCCACTAAATCTCCAACAGTCCCTTGTTTATACTCCCGTGTCAACATACTCCGTGAGAATACAACATTGATCGACGGAATTAGATGTTTTCCTAAACGAAGGTATTGCCGAGTGGTTCCGTGGCCTAGTTGCTACATCTATTACGGAGTGGAGTACTGTTAAGTATTATGTTTCGTGCTGATTGCTGGTACATTGTTGGGAGACGAAGATAGACTTGTTTGTGAAGTGAGCGAATTATTTGAGTGTGCGATTGTAATAGTTCGTTTTGCGTTTTACTGCTTTTAAATTGTTTATCTAAGAACTATAGCTACCTAGATAGGCCGCAGTCTTTGGTAACCCAAGTTATGGAGATCTAAATGTTTATTTTTAAAACTGAACAATGAGATCATTCCGCGAAATCTGGCAACACAAATGTGAGGGCACCGTTGACTGTTTGTTGGTAATATTTTGTTTTAGAAAAACTCATCCGTGTTAGTATTACCACAGAAATTAAAATGTTCAGGAAAGCGATGATGAGCCCTCTTTCTACACGTTAATCTGATCTACAATAATCACTAACAGATTTCCACCTGTACTTCCAGTTACGCGAGGATTGGGAGCGGAGTCAGGAGGCAGCGCTGGACTCGGCAGTATGTCCACATGACGTGGCCACGTTGCTGAAGGAGTTCCTCCGAGACCTGCCTGATCCTCTACTTTGCAGGGACCTGTACCCCGCATTTTTGCAGACGCAAAGTGAGTCTCATATGGGTCTTTTTACGATTTTATCAACTTTTTAAACTTAACCTTGGACCCATGACAAGCTTTGTGTATTTTTTTAAAGTTTGCTTTTATGAATTGAAATTGTTGCTGCGAAGTTTGCACACCTGTTTTTTCCTCAGCTTAATCTTTACGATACTGTCCTTGAGGTGCTCTCCCGTCTTTCATTGTTCAACGTTCAGAAAGTGCTAACTAATTTTATATGGAAATCAATCAATCTAGGAGAAGAAGAACTATATTACTTTGATTAAATTTGGGGCAATCGTGAAAACTGGTTTGCCAAGAAAAATCTCAAGATCTCTCCAAAACCTGCTCTTAAAAAAGCTGCTTATAATTCCAGAAATCCACAACCGTCGCTTCCAATGGGAAGCCCTGCGCCTGATCGTGCAGCTGCTGCCAGCAGCACACCGCGACACGCTGAACGCGCTGCTGTCGTTCCTGGCGCAGCTGGCCGCGCACTCCGAGGATGACCATCACGAACCCGGCAACAAGATGGACGCTGCTAACCTAGCGACCATCTTCGCGCCCAATATACTGCATAGGAATAAACCTAATGAGCCTGCTAGGTAGGTTTTTAGGCGATTTGAGAAAGGGACAGAAAAGGTTTTGTTCTGTTTTAGAACATAGGATTAAACTGCTGATTGATCATTATTTTTGAGGCATTTTACTCGGAGACGTCTTTGCCGTCGTCCTACAAAGACGAGGCAAACCAAAGTATGGCACTAATTTATCTGTTCTCGTAAATATATATCCGATAAAGCTAATGTTATGTGCATTGAAGTGCTTTGTCATTTTGTAGTGATTTATTATCTTTGACCATGTTAAGTCGTACATTTTATCATTTTGGTGTACCTTAGGTTTCTGAATACAAAACTTGGGGAACTTCTCGGCCAAAAAACTTTGTTGGAAATCCGTGGCAAAAGTTTTGGCTACTAGGTGTTAATAGCAAAACGTTAATTTCAACAGTATTTCTCTTTTATTTCCAGCGTGGAACAGCTCTCAGAGCGCGCTGATGTCATCAACGTCGTTCGACAGCTAGTGGAGAAGCAAGGAGAGCTATGGACCTTACCCGCAGAGCTTCTGCACGAGGCCTACATCCACCTGGCTCATACCGCGCCCGCACACCTCGACTCCTTGCTACTGAGGAGAGCTGAGTAAGTACTAATTTGCCGGTAGTTGGCAGCAGTAATGTCTTAAAGCTTTTGGTCTTGAACCGTGACGTTGCTGACCGAGATCTATACAAGGTTTCAGGTTAGTAGGCTTGAAGGTCGTCAGGTTATGTGTTAGACGTCAGAGTCCTGGCAGGGAGCGGTTAAGTGCTTCAAGAGCCAATGGGATTTGGAGAGTCCACAAGACATTGCATGTAACGGTATGTAAAAAGTTGTTGTATGTAAAACAGGAAATGTATGCCCTGCCCAATGTTGTGAAGCATGTGTATTAACAAAATGTATTTAATACTAATTGATCGATGTCTTCAAATGATGTACGTAATCGTATTTCCTTAAGAGTGTACAGACTAGGCAAATAATGAAGCCAAGACCAAATAACAGTGAACCCAACGAATGTCAGAGTTCACGTTTAGGAATAGACATCAGGCATTGGTTACTGCTCGCCAGCCCCCCAGTCAGTTACAAGCCGATTTTTGTTTCCATTGATAAATCACAAAAATCTCATTGTAAATAACCGGATCAAAAGACCATAATTACCGTGGGATCCAAAAGACCATTTGTACAATACATTATGATTGAGAGTGTGCGTTTCCTCCCTCACCTCACCGTCCTTTCCCAGGTGTGCTGCTGAAGCGAACGCGGAGAACAATGAGAACAGTATGAGACAGGTGTGGTCCAGGGAACAGTTCTTACACGGAGCAGCCGCCACCGGTGGGCCCGGCAACATACCTAGGTAAACAACTTCCAGGTTACACGAAGCAACAGGTCATTGCTTCACAATCGTGAAGCTTCAATTCTTCGCCCTTTGTAGGTAAAGCTGCCACAAAAGTTAATATCTAAAACTGGACTTCGAATTGTTTTCAAGGTTACAAGTTATTGGGGCTCCGATTCGATAGTGCATCGTTTAGATTTGTTTTAAGAGTGTTTTTTTTTTTGTTTGTTTTCATTATAATTGTATGGAAACGCTAACGCGTTGGTTGGCAAGCAAAGATTGATGCGTAGCCAAACTTGAATGCAGACCCCATGTTGTACGTCAAAATATTCTTGGGGTTAGGGATTATGATATTCGTCACTCTCCATACAAATCGTAGCTATATGCGATGATGCTACTTTACGCTGGTAGTTTATAACTCAGTGGTAGTTTTCTAGCCAAGACCATCACCATCTGCCAACTATACTGCGGTCGGCTTCCAGCCTAACCGAATGCAGCGGAATACCAGGATTTTTTTACATGGAGCGACTGCCTATCTGACCTCCACAGCCCAGTTACTGGGTAACACGATACCCCTTGGTAAGACTGGTTGTCAACTAAGCCAGCAGAGTTAAAAACTTTAGTAATCTGCTAGGGTCTACCACCATATCTTTCAATGAGCTTCACCCTGTTAATCCCCCTGCTTTTTTCTCGGCAGGCGCAGTGAGAAGAGTTACTCGCGCAGCAGACGGACGAGAGAGACGCCTGCTTCCGACACCTCGTCTGGGTCCCTGTCGTCTACCATGACTATTGTTACGAGGTTCATAATTTTACATACAGTATGCAATAAAAGCAATAAGTTAACAGCCAATGAGCCAAGATATGACTTAAAATGTTTACACTACCTGGCTTAATATTTTTTTTATTACGTGCGACGTATTTGGTCTAACCACAGACACATATGTGGAAGTTTTGAGTTGGAGGAGCTTTTGGATAAGTAATAACAGCCGCGCGGGTTGATCGATCAGCTGAAGTTACGCTTGCCGCGGTTGGTCCGTGGATGGGTGACCATCTTTACAAATCAAGACCCTAAAGCAAGTTAAGCCGTTAGTCCCGGCTGACATTCGTGGATCTTTGACAGTCGTTACGGGTCGTCAGAAGCCCAAAAATCTAACAATCAGTCTTACCAAGGGGTATCGTATTACCCAGTGACTGGGTTGTGGAGGCCAGACAGGCAGTCGCTCCATGTAAAATACTGATATTCAGCTGCATCCGGTTAGACTGGAAGCCGACTACAATATTGTTGGGAAATGGCTAGGCAGATCATGATATGTGGAAGGTTTTACAAATAGGAAAGGAAATACAAATAGTAGAAAAAGTAGCATTTAAAACTAAGAAAGTTACATTTAAATCAACCAAAAAAAAAACCTGTGCGAAGCCAAAAAGGCTCCTACCCCAGTATAATGCTGCGATATAAAAAACGCGCTGGTATTCTCATAGGGCCTGAAGAATACAGGATTTCTACTAACAATCTTCATTTGAAATGAAAATGTTCCATCCTTAGTTCCAGGGTACGGAGCAGTGAGGAGTGTGGCAGTAGTGGCGTGGTGTGCGGCGGCAGCACGCCGGCCGCGCGCACCGACAGCAACGACTCCAACGACTCTGCCAGCGACTACAATGAGGTACATATCTACTACATTTAAAGATCGTAAAATCTCCGAATAACAACGTCTTCAGGCTTCGGGCTACCACGCTTTTGCAGTGCGTCAGGGATGTTCGCGGAGACAGGCGTTCGCATAGTGGATGTATGGCGTCCCTGATGCAGCGAGCGTGCGATAGCTCTAACGGCCTGGTGGCTATTGTGGGCAACCACTAGGACAGCCCAGAAATGTGGCAGTGGATGATGTCACATCAAGCACCATTCAGTTGTATTAAAGAACTAGCTGCGCCCCGCGGTTTTTTTTTCACCAGCATAAGTTTCGATCCCTTGGAAATATCGGGATTAAAAGTATCCTATGTGTTAATCCTGGGTGTCAGCTCCGTCCATACCAAATTTCATCAATATTGTTACAAAAGCAAACATACAAAAACACACACACACTCACAAACTTTCGCCTTTATAATATTACTCTGATATGACGCAACACTCTTTCTATGATACATTTGGAACATTATTAAATTTATTTAGTTTATAGATATTTTTTTAACGATGGGCTCTACCTAGAAAATATGTTTTAGTATTATTATTTACTAGAATATTGGGTAGCTGATGAAGAAGTCCAGCATTAGACTGTTATAAGTAGGTCATTACTGGCTGCAGCAGCTAGAATAGGTGTTCTTTTTGAAAAGAAGGAACCTAAAATACTTGTGGTGTTGCTACTTCTAGTGGTGCTGGCTTCTTATCCATTTACTTTTTTCGGTACTTCCACAGACGCTAGGCGGGTCAGACGACGACAGCTGCGTCATAACGGCCTCACTGCACATCCCGGCCGCCTTCAGCCGCGGCGGGGGCCGGCGGGGCCCGCGCTCGACCCCCCGACGCCGCTCCACATCGGGCTCCGAGTCCTCCAACAAGTCTTCCAACAAGTCGTCGTCCAACAAATCGTCCAACAAGCGCGACTCGGCGGTCGGCTCGTCGTCGCCGGCGTCGGCGTCGGCCACGTCGTCGCCGCCCGCGTCGCCGCCGCCCGCGACGCCGGCGCCGGTGCCGACGCCGCTGCGCGTGACGCTGACGTCGGCAGCGGAATTGAGGCGCCCCTCACCTGATCTTGACAGACTAATGGCGCTAAGCAGGTCAGTTCAAATTCTAATTCAAATAATATATTTCAATTAAACCATTTCCAGGCACTTCTGAAATGTCAAGGAATCGATTTGTCGGAGAGATGAAGTTAGTTGCCAATTCTTAAGCATAGTACTAGGTTACTATGGAGAAGAACGGGCAAGAAACTCCATGGACACTATTTTAAATCAAAATATTTTTACAACATAGATATTGGTTACTTCATCTATATTGAAATTAGAAACACGTTTTTAATTGTGAAAACGGTGTAGAAAGACGTGCACGTTAAAAAAAAGTCAAGAGCAAAAAGTAAAATAAAAAACTGTCAAATTGTTTCAGACTGCAAAACAATATCCACTATATAATTATTAAACCAGTTCACTGAAGGCTGGTCGGGCAGCCAGCCCACTTCCAAACTCCGTAATTGATTTTTCGCTAAAGCTATTCTTATGTAGGTCGGGCTGGCATAAGAATAGAAAATACTCCGTACCTACTCCTTTATTCATTAGTAATTTGAAATTTTTGGCAAAATTCTCAACATAGAAGCTGTTTTTGATCAAATTACAGTCTGATGGAAGCCTACCATACCACGATCTTTCAATCCCCTGTCATCATCTAACTCAATCCCTCTCCCCTCAGAGAGCGCAACACTTCAGACGCTCGCGCAGTCATGCTGCGCCAGCACGACGAGAGCACCGTGCGCACGCGCAGCTCGTCGCGCCAGGAGAGCTCCGGCCGCAAGGAGTCGGCCGCCTCCGTGTCGTCGGCGTCGTCCGCCTCGGGCCCCGCGGGCCCCCCCGGCGCGGGCCCGGCGGCCGGCACGCTGTACAAGCGCGGCGAGCTGATATCCAGCGCCCGGCCCTCCACGTGACAATACACTTTGACTTTACATACATACACTAATATTTATCAGTTTGGCGAGTGTTTTATTGGAGTATACTTTCCTTTTTAGAGTTCCGTCCCAACAGGACCCTATTACTATGCCTCCGCTGTCCGTCCGTCTATCAGCGGGTTGTATCTCATGAACCGTATTAAAAAGTAAAATAAAGTTAAAAAATTAAGGGGATACCAGAAACGTTTTTTTTTCGGCGGTTTTTGCCTTGTGGCAACACTTGGCCGGTTTTGATTATTGTGATGATGTAAGAATAAGCTATATTTTGACCCCGGAGTGTCCGCAGGTTGTTCGAAAGAGATACCGTGGTCCCTGGCATAGGCAACTGAAGGAACACGGGTGGGTTTTAGTCAGTAAAAGCCTGACACGCGCTCCTGCTCCGCCCAGAGCGGGAGAAGTCATATGATGATTTCCCACCCACAAAAAAAAACCCCCCGGAGTGTCGTACAAGTTGGCAACAGAATTTCATTAGGAAATGAAGCTGATTCTTTTCTAGTTGGTAAAAAACGGTTCAAGGGCGGCCTTATAATATTCAATCTTTTTCAGCTATTTCTTATTCAATTCAATTTTTTTAATTTATAATAGAAAACTGATTGATATGGGTGTGATTATAATATTGTTGGGTTGAAAGTAAAGTGGACATGAGAAAGGGTTAACCAATGTTACATAACAGCTTCGATGGCTCTGGACTGTTTATAGACTGGAGGGTTTGGTTTAGTTGTTCAGCACCCCAATTGCGTGACACACTCTCAATGTCAATTTGAAGGATAGTGCTAATCCATTGCTTCATATGTTCGAAAAATGTGTGTTCTCAACAACGTAAATAACGCAGTGAATGTTGTTGAACTATCAAAATGAAAGCCATTGACACTGATAGTGTGTTACGCAATTACCCTGCAGGTCAGGATATGATTTATGATACCTGTTAGGAATCCGAAGACGCAAGTTATTAAAGAGGAAAAAAATGTAAAACAGAAGCCTAAGTCGTCCAAATGATTTAATCCATAATTGATCTTTTTGTACATAATATTTCCAATAATGTTGTGATCATTTCCGATGCAATTTGTCTCGCATGATGATGCCACCCAGTTTCGACACGCCGTCTTGGTACTCCGTGCGGCCGAGAGGTGGCACCGCCGAAGTCGTTTCTGTCAAGATTAATATCAGCATGTAATTATTATTGCATTGAAAATAGGAACAACTCTTCGGGAAGTTAGTGATGGTAGTCATTGGTAGATGTGGTAGTAAGCGAACCCTGGGAGTGGAGATGCAACGTTCTATAGTTTGCTGTCGATCGTCGTTAACCAATATATATTAATCGCCACAACATAGCTCGATAGTCGATTGATGATTACGATCCGGCTGCCAAGCACCACACTGGATCGATCGACAGCAATCTGTTACTTCAGCCATTTATTATAAAGGTGTCAAGTTACATCTTGAGATTAAATGGCTGAAGTATACCGTGAGGAGTCTTCTTAAGAATGAATCGTCATCATTTCAGCCGAAAGACGTCCACTGCTGGACATGGCCTCCCCCAAGCACCGCTACTTCAACCAATCCAGCGGATTCGGTCTTTACTAGATCATCTGTCCACCTCGTAGGAGGCCTTCCAACGCTACATCTTCCACCCCAGAACCTGTCGGTCCCATCGGCCAGAATGAATTAGATAAGCTTTAATATTTCCTTCATGATAATACTCCTTGAGTGTCTGGCGTCTATGCTTTTGGACCATGGCCACACTTGTTAACATAAGTTTCTTTTAAATCAAAAATACTGGTAGCAAATATCTGTCTTACCGCATTTCGCCCTCGGATCGCTCGCAGCGTTGGCACCGGCTTGCTTGGAGATGGTCTTGGGCGCGGACTTCTGTCCCGGCTTGGGTCCGACGCGGCAGGGGTCGCCGGGCAGACGCATCGGTTGCGCACACGGACCTGTGCCGCTCTCATCTGCTGCGCGTTGTAGACCTTCGAACTTGGCGCCAGGACCTGGTGGAGAGGTAATAGGTCGTTCGAATATAAGTGAGTCATGTATAGGTTTCTGGTTGCCTCTTTCGTCTGCTCGATACGAGTCCTTCTGTCTCATTACAAAAAAAAATTCTAACTTTGGTCCAAGCTTGTAACTTCGAGCCAGTTTTTTGTATTCAGGACATTATCTTTGTCGAAATAAAATACAAAAACTGGCTCATGGTTTAAACCTGATCAAAAGGAAAAGTGTTATTTGGTTCATTCGTCAGGGATTTCTTTTGGATTTGTGATTTGTTGATGGCAATACAATAGGCACGCCTACTATTATTTAATTTATTAAACTTTGTGCACTACAAAAGTACAACGGCGGACTTAATGCTTTCATGAGAGAATTCAGTTCTCTACCAGCCAACGAAGAGCGGTGGACAGATAACATGCGACTATAAGGCTCTTTGTACACGGCACGGTTTTTTAACGGTACGGCGTATAAACCGCGCCGTAGAAAAAACGTGTCCGTCAACAAGCTTCCATAGTGATCCATACAACACTGACGACCGTGCTTACACACGGCGAATAACCCGAGGTTTTTCACGGCAAGTAAATATAACATGTGAAATGTACATACCTGCTTCGCAGAAATCGACCTGGTACGTAGTCTTGTTCCGGTCCCTGTCTATCCTCTGCTTCAGCTCCGGAGAGGCTTCGTTCTGTAGGATGCTGTACAGCATCGGGTACTTCGATTGTAACTAGAGGTACAGAGAAGAACATAATCTAAATAAAATCGAGCATCAAGAACCAACCAGACCAGGGAAGGCCTATTACTTATGAACGAAGAAGGCTGCCAGTGATGATGAGTCAAGGAAAGGAAAGTGTGAATGGCTACATGAAAAACAGCAGAAATGTGGTGCATGAATTGTGTGAAAGATATGAACATGATATAGATATGGTAAGAACGTGTGATCACTAAGATGATGAATGATGATGATGCCAATGATGAAGAAAGTAGGTACTACGTCGACCACAATTACATACGGAGAGATAAGGAAAATGATGATTGGCGATACGAACCATCTACATACATCTAGCAAATACAAGTGTGAATTTCCCAAAATCTTAATTTTTACCTTGTCCAAGAACGCATTAGGCTGGTCATATCGTGACGTGGGTGTCTCTGGTGCTGCTGCGACCCGCACCGGGTACAGTTTTGGATCCAACATAGGTCCCATGATCTGCAGAATATTTTGATCAGAGCAACTAAGTAGCAGTCCGCGAATTCGCTTGCCAATCAATTTAACGAACCATCAGCCAACCACCAAATGACGAGAAAGAAAAAACGGCTGACCAGATTTTCTTGAATCATAGCTCACACTCTCGATCAAGTCACCTTTCAAACAAAAAAAAAATAATCAAAATCGGTTCAGCCGTTTGGGAGCTACGATGGCGCAGACATACAGACAGATACACACGTTAAACTTATAACACTCCTCTGTTTTTTTCGTGGGTTATAAAATTAGGCAAAGGCCTCCACACAATGGGTGCCTGAAGATGCACGGCGCCGCCGAGGCCGGCCCAGAAAGAGATGACGAGACGATCTGGACGCGTACCACGAGGGCTGGGTCGAGGTGGCGCGGGAAAAGAGTTCCTGGAAGGATATGGGGGAGGCCTTTGCCCAGCAGTGGGACAGCATAGGCTAATAAAAAAAATAGGTTTTTTGTAAGTCTAATCCTACTCACAGAGAGGACGCCTGTATCTCAGCAGTGGGGACATAGGCTGATTATTCTTATGGTCGAAGTAATCAATGTTATTTTCTACATGATTAAATTTATAGAACAAAGCCCGCCGCCGCGTCGGTTTGTCTGAACGCAAAAAGCTCAAAAACTACCGAGCGGATATTCATACGGTTTTCACGAATGGACGGAACGATTCACGAGGAAGGTTTAGGCGTATTATTGATTAAGGTATTGTGTGAATTGGCTGAAATATGATGTTGTTTTTTGAAGATGTCGGAAAAATTATGCCGACTGAGATCTTTACAGGCGTGCGACGCGTAAACCAATACTTATATGGAAACAATGTATTATCGCGGACAAAAGCTAGTCATCCAGCCTAGCCTTTTCCAATTATGTTGGGGTCGGCTTCCAGTCTAACCGGGTGCAGCTAAATACTAGTATTTTACATGGAGCGACTACCAATCTGACTTCTACAACCCAGTTACTAGGTAATACGATAAGACCCTTGGTAACACTGGTTGTCAGACTTTCGGGCTTCTGACGACCCGTAACGACTGTCAATGATTCACGAATGACAACCGGAACCAACGGCTTAACGTGCTTTCCGATGCATGGAGGGGTCTTGGTATGTAAAAATGGTCACACATCCACGTTTTCACATTTTCATAAAATTAGGTAAATTCGAATACCAGGCTAAGCAGGGCGGCGGCGGCGGCGGTGGCGGAAGCGGCATGCGCGGTCGGTAACAAAGGATTTTCAAATATTGAGTGGCAGCAAGGCTTCGTGCAAGCGCCGCTGCCTCGCCTACGACGCCTGCGCCTGCGCCCTCGCCCCGCACGCGCTCCTCGCCGGTCAGTTGCGTGCATGGAGCGACGTCGCACGTCCCGCCCAATTCCAGAGGACCCTAAGGTCATTTAAGGTCATTACTGACCTTTATCTAGCCCTAAAGTTATTAACCTTGACCCTTAAGTGAAGGTCATTGACTTTAGGGCCAAGGACCCGATGGGAGTGTCCCGTAGTGTTCCCCCACATCCCACAGGGTATCAAAGGCTTCATTAGGCGATATTTTTGGTGAAAAAAATCAAAAGTATTTATACTAAGTATACCTGCTCGGAAAGTACATTATTACTTTTTTTTAAATAAGGCAGAAAGTACGTCATTACTGTTGTATAAATTTGCGGGTCGAAAAAGTGTATGAAAATCTATGGTTAACGTGCTATTTTTTTTTTAATTTAGGGTAACTCAGTAGTTAAATATAGTATAATGCCAAAAGACAAAAAAGTTTTTAACACCAAGCACAAAATGATACTGGCCACATACTTTTGCTGAACATTCAAACCAACAATTTTAATATAAAATTCACTTGAAAATAATGTCTTTTATTTTCCTTGTAGGGTAGGTATTGTATAAAGCACTATGTATCACTCGGAAGATTATTATGTAATCGGTCACTCTCTCCCCGCGGTGAGCAATGTACAAATATTTTTAAACTCTTCTAACCGCGCGGAAGTTACAGTGGGGATAGGGAGCAGTACTAGATGGTTATTTCGGCGGCATCAGCACACAAGAAGAAGAGCAAGTGTCGCTTTACACCTTGAAGGTCAATTCCCGTATACATTCCAAATCTAGTCGCAATCTAGTCTCAGCGACAATCAACGTCAAGAACTTGTCAAGTATGTAGGTAAATTAGATTTTGGTATTTATAACAGATTGAGACTGAGATTAGAATACTAACTTTCTTAAAAATACGGGTATTGCCCCTCAGATTTCTAACTATGACACTTATGATTTCTTACTTGAAAAACAAGCTGAATATTTACCTCATTCCGGCTCCACCCGCCTTCTTTCCCGGGCGGCAGTTGTGGCATCTCCCCGCCAGAATACTGGGGACACCGGCAGTCTGGTGGACGCGTGTGCTGCATGCATGCTTGGTAGAAGGCTAACTCCTGGCCTGATAGTTTCGGCACACTACGAATGTGAGAACAGTCAAAATTAGGGTAAAACCAACTAGGCGTATTTTGGTATATAGAGGTATGAGAAATGGGGTGCAAAGTTCACTCATGCTCCGTAGAAAAGGAAGGATCCTCTGGCCAGACGGGTGTTGTGTCTGGTGGACTACTGCCCGATTATTGATGTCGGGACGTTGTATATTGCTAGTTGTGCGGCAAATACTGCTTGCGCGATGCAGAATTTTGCGTGACGTCAGTATGATGCGGCTTCGCATGTGATAAATGATAAATGATTTTATGTCTGTAAGTAGGTTTGTACAAACACTTTTACACGTCAAACATATTTTTTAAAACTAGATGAAGTCGGCGTTTCCTATCTGGCTACTCTGAGAAGAAAGGCCGAAACAAACTCCAGAGGTCAGTCTCTTTTGAAGTCCAGACATAATCTTGGTCAGATCATGTGAAGACCATGTAGATTGGTGTCTGAAATGGTCTTGAGGGAAGAACCACACAGATTGAGTGGACCTATCCAGTCCACCAGGTAAGTTTTAAGTTGAGCTGCATGATTATTGAATCATGCAGCTCAACTCAAAACTTATGGAGCTCAACGATTCGACGAACAATACCGAAGAAAGGACATTTGGGTAGGCCGTATAAATTACTCAAACCGCCAGACCATCATTAAAACTAACTGAAGGGAACAAAAACTATGATTCGCATAGTCCTTCCGCTCATTCAAAATAATTAAAATATTATTATTATACAAAGTAAATATTCATGTCAATAAATGTGTAAAATGGTATGTAGAGAAAAAAAAAAAGAATCAAAAAAGGGCCAAGAATTGAGCCCTGGGGGACCCCCATTGTTACTACGATTTGGGTGATCTTTTTCCGTTAATCAGTGGTCGAACAACCCCTTGTTAAACTGTTTGCTAAGTAGTAATTTATGTTTATCAAATAAGGAACCACCAGGCATACAGTAATTTATTATGGAGTGTCCTGGATATTCATCTGCCAACAAGTGGCCTAAGTCCTTTCCAATCTCATCGCAAAATAATACTATGTAATTTTTTACAATTTGATTACATTGTTTATTGGAACTATTAATAGCAGGAAATGTCAGGAAATCAACACAAGACTGCGGTAAGGTGGTATTGCATGTTGTCAATGAATGGTCCGATGTAAGTACATTTGATGATGTTTGACAAAGCTCACAGTTGTTGATTTGTTTATAACCAGGATTAACACATAGAAAACTTTTATCCCGATATTCCCACGGGATCGAAACTTATGGGGGTGAAACCGCGGGGCGCTGCTAGTTGAGCATATATCTGAGCCATTGCAATTTTTGACTTCCTATTCTTCTCATGGGCATTAAAGAGCACCTTTTCATTGTCATCTATTTCCTTATTTAGTTGGTTACAGGACTCCTTTGACGCCTTTAATAGGCTCAAAGCCTCAAGCATTGAGTTTGGAGTCTTCGAAACGCGCACGGGCTCTGCGAGTTATAATCATGATTAAAACTAGTAAGGAAGCGACAAGAAATTGGAAGAGAGAAGGTAGTTGTGGCAATAGTTGAAGAGATGATTAGTTTAAAAGGAAAAAATACATTGAAATGTTTACACTTGTTTTACACTACGTACAAGAATCTAACACAAATACACATTATTATCCTATTTACTTGATGGGAAATAGGCATTACAATCAAAGAAAATTAAAATTACATGAACTTTAAAACTTTGATAACTTTGTTAGCGGTAGGTATGTAGATGCCGGCCACAGGGCCTAGATCATTAAGTTTGGGAAGTTTGCCCACCGAACACCCCGAACCGAACCCCTAAAGGGGTTTGCCTAACAATAACATCAATGACAAGATCCTCGGAATCAATAGTGCTAGCTTGACATACTTGACATTTATAACGTTATACAAGGTTCACTTAATCATCAGCATCGTCAACATCGTCAATTGTACGCATTTTACAAGCACCTTTTTAAAATTATCTGCCAACAGTGCCAACTTTATATTTATGTTCAGTGATAATGGTAAGCCTAGCCAGGGGGTCTACTACGAAGTGCAAAGTGCGAATGATCGGATCGGACCGACACGTGGCCGAACCGAATATTATTGAAAAATGCGAAAAAAGTTCGGATCGGCTCAGTTGGGTCGGGACCATAGTCAATATTCGAAAGAGTGTAGGAGTGTAGGATCGGGACAACAAATAGTAACTTCGTAGCAGGAAACGGCCGAACATTCGGTCAATACCACTTCGGAGTAGACCAGACCCCCTGTTTTAAAACTTTGAAGGATGAACAGACATCCACAACTGAACAGACCTTTCACAAGAATCGAAATGAAATCGGTCTGAGTCACAAAAATGTTAGGCCTCGAGATTTTTTGCGCCAAGTTATCCCTCCAATAACACCAACAGTCTTTCCTATATGTGACAAAATCCTGTCATCCTACAAGTTTTTTAAAAGTACGCTTACTCGGCAAAACGCCCTTCACCGCCTGACCCAAGTGCAGCGGAGCCAGACCCAGGCAGATTCGGCCATAGGTAGTCCTTCCTATATGTAGTCAGGTAGTGATCCATAGCGCAAAAATAGCCCGCGCTATCTCATCTCGTTCCCACTGGTAATTTTGTGATCAGGTCTAAAGGGCTTGCATATTTTTACATATTTTTTCCACACCGGAATTTAGAATTTATCAAATGACTTGTTGCCAAAATGACAGAATTGACAGGAAAATGATGACTCGATTTGTAGTTTTTTATTTATTGTCTAAGTTTTACATACATTTTGCTCATTACGTAGAAGTTTTATTGAGTAAAATATTGTCTATAGAGGCAGGACGGACTTGATTCCATCTTGATTAAAGTTCCAGCGGTACGTTTTTACAGGCTCGGTCGCAGCACAAGATTTTTTTGTCACCATGGGTGCGAAGGAATATTTTAGAAACGTACATCTCTTCGTTGGTCTAGTGGTCGCAATCATTACTGCTGAGTATCAGGTCCTGGGTTCGATTCCCAGGTCGGGTAAAGTATTATTAGGTTTTTTCATCAGGAATTTTTCAGAGGCACTCTGGAGTTTGGATTTGTGCCCGATTGATGGCAGTTAGCTCGCTTCTTACGACATGGGACATAAACATAACTGGTGAAATGTGGGTGAGAAGAGCGAGCGAAGCGTGCTGGAAAATTTTTAACAACCCGGCTTGGTTTAGTTAGGTTTTGTTTTATATTTTCAAACAAAAATAGGAGTTTACATTGTTGACTTATGCAGGAAAGTCTAAGCAACTAAGAAAATGCAAGAGCGAGCGAAGCGAGCTCGAAAATCTTGCACACTCTCGAATAGGTTAGATTTTCTTTTGATAATTTCAAAAGAACTAGGAAATGCTTATAGCGAAAAGATCAAGAATCAAAGGAACGTAGAAAGTAAAGGCGAGCGAAGCGAGCCTAAAAATTTTAGCCCCCTACCCTGATTAGGTTCTGTTTTCTTTTGACTATTATACAGAAAGAGAACTTACTTTGTCGACTTATAATGAAAAGCTTATACTCGTTTTAAAAATAAAGAATCTAAGGATGCGAGATCTCGATTCTATATTTATAACAGGCTTTTGAAGTAAAAACTATTTTAGGCGCGTTGAGCGATTTTTGGTAGGGGACAATCTTATGGGTTCGCGTCACCGAAACGCTACAATGTTAACAGTATAACCTGTTTACTTTAGCTAAGAGTATGACGTGTTGCGTTTGTTGTAGCTCGGGGTGCCGGTAGATGTAAAAACCAGACTAATGTTAATAATTTCAATTTACAAATTATGAAATTTTGATAATGATTTTGAAAATTGAAAATTAAAAAAAAAAACGACTGTTATTTCATAGTTTTAAGTTGTCACCCCATGCCTACCTATATTCTTAGGTTCTTTGTATATAGTGTCCGTGGCTCAAGTATAGTTTTAAATTAGTAAGACAAGTAAATCATTCAAGCTGTCGAGAGCCTCGACCGCGCCTGCGTTATTATTGCAGCCCGACGATGTAGTATCACTGCACCCGTTTCGTGACATTTAGCAGTTAAAGACAATTTACGGAACCATCACAAGTCACAAACCACCACAGAGTGTCGCCATTGTAATCACTTACAATATTCAATTCTAAGTCTATTATAGAACACCTATATTTATTTGCTTTAAAACATGGTACAGACGCCAGCAGGTCAAGCTACCCGAAACTGTCAAATTTTCCCAAACAACCTTGAAACTTAATGCTTCAGCGATAAAGTTGAAAATCTATTAAAGAAATTTAACGGATTGTAGTAGCTTGATGTGCTGGCGTCTGTACATCCATCATCATCATACGCCCTTTCCCAACTATGTTGGGGTCGGCTTCCAGTCTCCCCAGATACAGCTGAATACCAGTATTATACATGGAGCGACTGCCTATGTGACCTCCACAATCCATTTACTGGGTAATACGATACCCCTTGGTAAGACTGGTTGTCAGACGTACGGGTTTCAGACTACCCGTAACGACTAACATTATGATCTTATAAATTAAGTTATGTTCTTACACGTTTCGCAATGGACTGGCATACAAATATTTAAACATGTTAAATGTAACAATTTTAACACATTAATTTGTTAAAATTAAAATTATAACATTTCTAATAACTTTATTAGGGTTTTGTATCTAACTAAAAGATATGATATTTAATTATATTACTTTATAATATCTATTATTCTTAAGTGTTTAACTTACAATGTTGTTACAGTGATTAACTTAACGAATAATAGATAGATATTATATAAAGTAATATAATTAAATATCATATCTTTTAGTTATCTGCTAGTTTTTTATCAGAAAAATCTTTTACACTATAAAAACCCTCTAGTAGCAGTAGTTCGGTTGTTAGTCCGGTTGACCGAACTACTGAAACTTTCAGTTGCGATAGTTCGGTTCTAACAAAGCACCGAACTACTGAAACACAATTACCAATAAGCCATTTGTGTAGTTTTGATTTAAAGCGTTTTAAGGGGATTATTATTCCGGACACGGTTGTTTCGGGAGGTTCCTGTTCAGGATAAGGCGGGAGGAAACGCCAGGGTGTCACCACTGTGTGGATCGCCCGGAGGACACGGTGGAGCATACGGTGGAGGTCTGCCCGGCTTGGGCGGAGCACCGCCGCGTCCTCGTGGTGGCGATCGGCGGCGGCGATCTCTCGCGTCCGGCCCTGGTCCAGGCCATGGTACGGAGCGAGAGTGCATGGGAAGCCGTCACCTCCTTCTGCGAAGCAGTAATGCTCGCAAAGGAGGAGGCGGAACGCGTGAGGGAGAGGCTATCTCTGCGCCCTCACGCCCCTAGTCGCCGCAGTAGACGCCCTGGTCGTCGGGAGTCACCAGCCGACTCCCGGCCACCGTAGGCGCGGGCTTGCGGGTGGCGAGCTATGGGCAGCTCGCCGCCCGGCAAGGACCAGGCCCGAGTCGACGGCGCGTTGTGTTCCACGCGCGCCTCAAAGAGATGTCAGCAAGAAGTGACGGGGTCCGTTAGGGCCGCTGCCTGCCAGGGTCGCGGGTTGTTCGGAAGAGATACCGTGGTCCCTGGCATAGGCAACTGAAGGAACACGGGTGGGTTTTAGTCAGTAAAAGTCTGACACGCCCTCCTGCTCCGCCCAGAGCGGGAGAAGTCATATGATGATTTCCCACCCAGAAAAAAAAAAAAAAAAAAAAAAAAGGGGATTATTATTCAAATGTATGTTTCAAGTAGATGTTATTTCAAGTTAAACAAATATCCGCTGTATTTCAATGGAGACTAAGTTGATTTCAGAGTGTCTAACACTATTGAAAGAGTTATAAAAATGTTTGAAGTTTTAGCGTAAACTAAACTTTAATGTGTAGGAATTAAAGTTATTTTTCCATAAACTCATTTTTTTTTTCATATCATAATTTTTTTTTATATTAGTTAGGTACAGCTTGACCAGCGGGATGGTACGTTGACATACTGCCTTTATTTTTATGCTTGCCTTTCCACCTTAAACTTAAAGCCAAGTCAAAACCGTCAATCATATCTTCTCATCATCCTATAGGTTAGTCTTAGCTCGATTACCTTCTTTATTCACGCCAATCTGCGCTTAACGTAGACTGGCGAGAGCATTTGCGTGAGCCGTCGTTGCCATCAGCAATTTTAGGAAAGACGACACCACTCCCATCCTAATTACATTACAATTTCAAAAAAACCAACGCATCACCTCAACAAAAAAATTTAATCGTCAACAAAACCAGTCAAATTCTATAAGTAAACATGTACGGATTCTTCCAGCGTCCGTATCTGGGCTCCTTGCGGGGTTTCCCGAACGGATTCTTCTCCAACACCACCTTGGCCAGCAGGCCGTGGCACGCACCGTATGTCGTGTCACCTGTATTGACACGTAGGATGCGACGGAGCTCCACTGTGAAACGGAATAATGTATTGTAGTCGAGGCTATACCCAAGTAGGCCACTACCAACAAAATTTTGCGAATGCAGTGGTGACCAGACGATGTGCTACTTGTTGGAGTGACCATAAACTTGTACTTGAATTACATAAAAAACGCCTTGGCCACTTTATGGGCCCACGTAGTGTTAACCATGGGAGGACTTGATTATCAAGAATAGTCATACCTCTCCCAAAATAATCAATGACAATCAAGATTCTAACCCCATAAAAGTCATCACCTGCCTAGCCTTTTCTCAACTAAGTTGGGGTCAGCTTCCAGTCTAACCGGATGCAGCTGAATACCAGTATTTTACATGGAGCGACTGCCTATCTGATCGCCGCAACCAAGATACGATAATACGAGTACTATACCTACCCCTTGATAAGACTGGTTGTCAGACTTTTGCCAAAGGTGTAATCTATGATCTCACCTCGAAGAAGTAAAAGTAAATAATTATATTCCTCTAACACATTGCTATCTCCTCTCACTAGATCCATAGCAAGGGTTTACCTCCCTTTTTTTTCCTGGGTGGAAGACTTCTTCCGCTCTGGGCGGAGCAGGAGGGCGTGTCTGACTTTTACTGACTAAAACCCACCCGTGTTCCTTCAGTTGCCTATGCCAGGGGCCACGGTATCTCTTTCGAACAAACCGCAGCCTTGGCAGATTATTACCTCCCTTAGTGTGTATTTTTTAAATGTTTAAAAGTAAGTCAAAGTCAGTAAGATACTAACTCGTCAACGAATCATCGTATTTCGGCCTCATAGACATGGACGAAGGTGGGTCTACATATTTCTCTGGCTTGGGATGGCGATAGGCGCCCGTCTGGGTGGTGTCCGGTATGAGGACGTCGTCCGGCAGACGCAGGGTTTGCAGTGCGCGCGCACGGCGTGTTAGATTGACGGACATGAAGGGAAGGTCTGTGAAAAGGTAGGACCGCTGATAAGTGGACAACGTCCAAACTATACTCAGTTTGGACGTTGTCCACTTATTCGCTGGCCTCATTTGCATTCCTTGTAGCACTGAGGTTTGCAGTTCGAAAACCCAACAGCTTCAGCTCGCCTTTGTAGCTAGATACTCGTACATACATGTGTGCAATAAAGAATAAGAAGATATAAAGAAAATATATTAAGCACTCACACACACGAGTGACAAGCGTCGACAGAGAGCGTCGACGCTTGTCAGACTCAAACTGCAGCCGTGTCGCTCGTGTGTACGCACACTAAGTAGTGCCCATAAAGTGAAGTCTGCTTGTCGCAGTTGTGGCTCGGTTTCTATTTAGTACATTATCTCGTAATGGTATATTGCTTTGGTGTTTTTAACCACAGACAATTAAAACTTCACTTAGGTTGAAACTATACAGGGTCCAGGGACATCGACGAGCAACCTGTTACCATTCAATTCAGTACATGATTCTGAATAAAATTTTCGTCGGCTATTAAAGAATGTCCCTGCCACCCTGTATAGAGGTGCTCTTCCGAAAGTGACCACACCTGCAAGCTGCAACGTCGCCCAATCGCAATGAAAGACTGCAGTGACACGACTGGTGGCTTTGATGCGGTTTTCACTATAATTTAGAGATTTATTCTGGAATATTAAAGATATGGCGAGACGTTCTGGACGCGTACCACGAGGGCTGGTTCGACGTGGCGCGGGAAAAGAGTTCCTGGAAGGATTTGGGGGAGGCCTTTGCCCAGCAGTGTGACGACAAACGCTAACAAAAAAAAAGGAGAGATTTAAGTATGTGATTTCATTCATATTAGACTTTAATATAATAAGGAAATCTCGATGTTACGTCGTAAAAAAGGTGCGAAGGAAGGGTGGAGTCTAAAAAAAAATTAACCGAAAACGTTACCTCTAGAACAGTACTTGTTTAAATACTCCGTCCTCTTCAGATCCTTGATCTCGTTCTCAATTGGCGTGGGGTCGATGTCCTTCGACATGTATATCTTTGTGAGTTTCGGATAGTCTTCTGCAAACTATCATAAATGTGTTAGGAAGTTAAGACAAAAGATCATGATTATTTCACTGTTATATTTATTAGGGCAATAATAAACTACAGACGCCAAGCACACAAAGTTACTGCAGTCTGTCAAATTTCTTTAATAGATTTTCAACTTTATCGCTGAAACATTAAGGTTCAAGGTTGATTGGGAAAATTTGACAGTTTCGGTTAGCTTGACCTGCTGGCATCTGTACCGTCTGTACCGTACCGTCTGTAGAAAATAGCATCCTTAGAGTATACTTCGCGAACCAACGTATTTTGGTAACAACAGAAGGAGTCTTTACAAAATACTTTCTGAGATAAAAAACGAAATAAAATTAATCATGAAGAACATTAGAGCTAGTCATTCTTCACACCCTGTCTCCAATCCGCCCTGCCGACTTCTTTATGTCACCTATCCCGCTATGATTGCAAAACGCGGGTCATTAACGACTTGCCCCTCAACGAGCCTGGAGTCTGGATTTGTGCCCGGTTGATGGCAGTAGGCTCGCCCCCTATTACATGAGACTTAAACATAACTGGCTATCCTAACCCTTTGGGGATTAGAGGCGTGATGTTATGTTATGTATAAATTTATTTACTCTCTTGACAGCATCCTTGTAGTATTCTTTAGACAGTGGACAGAGCATGTCGGGGTACTTTTGCTTTTCCTCTTTAGCCTTCAGCATGTCGCGGCTCAGACCTACTATCAGACAGTCATCGTCAATGCGCTTGCGACGGGCGCTCTTGCTGCGAACAGAGTAGAAAATACCGTGGATAATTGATAAGGTTGGCCCGTCATCAGTATTTCAGGGTTTATAATCATGAATCTCTATTTATCTCGATATCTTAAGGCACCTGTCCCACCGCAAACGATAAAGCGGCTAGCTATGGACTAAATTCTCTTGCTCAAGAAACGTACAGACGCCAGCTGCAGGTAAAGCTACCCGAAACTGTCAAATTTTCCCAATCAACCTTGAACCTTAATTCTTTAGCGATAAAGTTAAAAATCTATTAAAGAAATTTGACAGATTGTAGTAGCTTGATGTGCTGGCGTTTATACAGTACTACAACCTCATATTGCACCTGTCATTTCGCCACGTTGTCTTGCAGACTCTTTCCCAGTGAACCGCTGTGATCTGTTGAGCTTCCGCCTGTCATGATTCCTACACCGTTTCTTGACCGTTAATGGGGAATAAAGCTGGGTACATCGCATGCGGCTTGCTGCTTTCGCACCGCAACTAACACGCGCTCCCTAACGCGCCTTCCAGGGTTCTACGTCCAGGCTGAGGGCATATACATATCGCACGCTGCTACAGTGTGCACGCTGCTCCAACGTGCATGCTGCTCCTAACTGCGCGCTGCACGCGTGACTGAATTGCGCGCCACCGGCGTCCGACGACCTGCTACCAACGCACGCTAACTGCAAGTTTTCGGAGGCCCAACCGGCCTCTTACTGGCCTGTGCTGACAAGCCCTTCTACGGCTCATGCTACCAAGGACGGTACCCTTCCTACTTTTAAGTGCGAGTGAACTCTTGTTTTATCCATTAATATATGACGGCAAATGACGGTAACACGTTTGGTTTGTATGGAAAATGTTGACAGTGTCACCTATAGCAGCGGACGCTAAGGTGCCTCCAGGATCTGTGCCTTAGAGCAAACGAGGCTTACACGTACGAGGAAGACGGTATACTTATAGTGTATACTAAAAGAGAGCACCCGAACACGGTACGCGATCAGATTGTTTACCCCCCGTTGATGGATTATGTCCATTTCATGCGCTGCGCATTTTCGTCGGGGGCCGGTGGGCCTCGACTTCTAACCCGTCCAGCGGCCGGCGTCCTCCCCGTCGACGAGCAGATGGTGACGTCGTAGGCGGGGAGAAATATTCGTCGTCGGCAAGAAGGCGGGAATTTGTATGTACAGGCACTTACGGTTTGATCTTTTTGTCAAAATCGACCATATAAACCGACCGGTACTCTATTTCGCCGTCGAAGACAGACATTTTGTAAATTATATTGTAAAAGAAACTTAAATATATTCTTGATTTTGATTTGTTTTTGACAGTCGTACACGAATTGACGTTATCGTTTTCTTGGATATATTTTTTTTTATTTAGGTTGCTTACCTACCACAGAGTTCATGTTTACAAACAGACCTCTTTTACCATTACACTAGGTACAGATGCCAGTAGGTCAAGCTACCCGAAACTGTCAAATTTTCCCAATCAACCTTGAACCTTAATGCTTTAGCAATAAAGTTGAAAATCTATTAAAGAAATTTGACAGATTGTAGTAGCTTGATGTGCTGGCGTCTGTACAATGATGGGTAGATACCAGAAATCTCAAATGGCATCAATCTATTGAAAACCATTCTAATGGAACCGTTTAGTGGCACTGACAAAACCTTTCTTTTATCTTCCTACCAGGATAAAGTGGATCGCGGATGTGAAAAAGTTTTATGTGTAGGTAAAATGAGATTTTTGGCCAATGATAAGCTGGTGACGACTAATACAGAAGTATGGAAGAAAAAGACACGCTGCGTGCGCCGACCCCAAATAAATTGGGATAAGGGGAGCTAGGAGACTGAATGGTAAGCTTCTTTTTTCGAGTTTGAATTTGGTAAGCATTTCTGACATCAAATTAAACTGCTTCAATCATCAACAGTATAGCCATTTCCCAACTGTAGAATCCTGTATTTATGTTGAGTATATCACTTCACTGGCTCACTACCACACCAAGCGCCATCGTGTATAGTCTGCTTCACGTTCATTTTGTCTGTTTCCCGCCATTCCTAGTGACTGACAGATGACATTAGTCACAGCAGCTACCCCGCTTGTGTGAATGTGACAGTGTTTACATATCTATTAAATAGATACACTACACCAACTATATTAGGGTCGGCTTCCAGTCTAACCGGATGCAACTGAATACCAGTATTTCACATGGAGTGACTGCCTACCTGACCTCCACAACCCAGCACGATACCCCTTGGTAAAACTGGTTGTCAGACTTTCGGGCTCTGACTCCCCGTAACGACTGTCAAAGATCTACGAATGACAGTCGGACCAACTGCTTAACGTGCTTTCCGAGGCATGAAGGGTACTTGGTTATTCAACTGCTTCAATTATTGAATAAATAAAAACAGAACATTTAAATAGAAATTTAATCGCTTTTATAACTATACATTAATGGTGTGCATAACAAAATAACTGGTATTCTATAATAATAATAATAATAACTCTGTAGTTCTTAATAACATTCTCTCTACGCGTCGTTGTCAACTCGACGCGACAGCAACAGCAACTTTTGAGTACAAACAGTGCGATTTTTAGTCGCAACAGCGACTTGACGTTTGAAAAACTAGAGCTTGGAACCGAAGCCATAATTATCTAGAACCCATACCTACATGTATTCAGAATTTAATATATACCAGCTTAGTTGAACCTGAAAAGGGGTATTTTGTATTCATCATTATGAGCAACGTTCACTATGGGACCGAAGCCGAAATCACGAAGAAAAAATTGCTGCTCTATACATTGTGTTCACATAAATCGAAAAAAACTTATGGAGCTTAATTTTTTTTTCTTGGCTATACAAAACCAAGAGTTGTATAATTAAGTTCTAAATAAACAGTATTTTTTTTAATATACATTCTTTTGCAGCAATTCGCGACCAGCATAATATGCTATTCTCGTTTAAAAATCGCACCATGTAAACAACTATAACACTCGAAACATAAACTTAAAATAATTTCTTAGGGTGGTTGCGCACGAGCGTCCGGTTGTTACAAATATCGCGAGACGCTTACATGTCGCGTCTTCATACAAAAACATGTAAAAATGGCATCGATGTTAACATTTAAATCAAGATTAAGCTCTTTTAATATGTAGCAAAATTCTATACACGTAATTAGCGTGTTTGAATATCTCTAGGTTCTTAAAAATTAATAATGTGTTTATCGTTGCATCCAAAATCACTCAGATATCCAGAAATATAAGAGATACAAGATAACACACGACGATTTTTTTTTTGTTACAAAATATTAATCCTATTATATAAAAACTTTGCTTAGAGTTAAGAGACAGCAGACACTAATAATTACTTAACTTTAAGCAACGTTTATAAATAATGGGGTAAATGAGAATGTCTGTTTAAGGTAGCCCATAGATATTCTAACACGCCATATTAATAAGTTTTCTATACATTACAATAAAACTAACTACATTCAGTCAGTCGTCTTGTTTTAGTTTCAAAATGATTGTTTAATATATATACACATGTATTAGACTGTTTTGATTTAAAATTTATATTTTTGTATTTTTATAGGTACTTACAACTGTTATATAGCAGATTATACAAATTATATTGATAAGAAATTCCCTTCAAACTTGTAAATCAAAACAGTCGATCATATTTCTATCAGACACATACTAAGCCTGCAATATTATTTTATAACATATAAAAAATCTGCATCACAGATTCCTTTAGGCTTAACTGGGTTATTTACACGTTAATAAATAGACGCCGAAAACCTGCGATTAATCGCAGATATGCAAGACTAGTCGCAGGTTTGTAGACCACCTTATTCAGAGAGGCAAATTACTATGGGGGAATTTACACTATCATATCATAATATCTATGATCATAGACATGTGACAATGGTATATAGACATGAGTAACTTGTGTGCTTCGTTACATTATATAATATTTTACACACATAACATATACATCACGCCTGTAATGCCCGAAGGGTCAGGCAGAGGAGGCGCATATTACTTATAGAATAAATGATATGATCCTAGATATTATAATTATGATAGTGCATTATTGACGACTTGATAGGTATTTGTTTGCATAGCATTTGTTTCTCTAAATAAGGTAAAGCCATTACAATTTGTCTACATTTTATTAATTAAAATATTTTTGGTTCCAATTTAGGATGTTAGTCAAAATTTTAGTTTACACATACAAATAAACTGAAAAATGACTGCAGTAAATCCATGTAGAATTAATTTAATATTTTCGCCGATATTGTTTTATTTCTTAGGGCTGATTTCTCCAACGCCTGATAACTTTATTCGAGAAATAATTTTGAAATTTTGACAGATACTTCATACAAAAACTGTCAAACGTCAATTTTATTCCTCGAATAAAAGTTATCTGGTGATGGAAAAAGCCCTTAGAACAATATTCAATCATGATTAGTTTTTAGGTCTTGTTATAATATCATGAAATTAGTCTAGAATAAAGCGAGGACTGTTTAGATGAAATAACTACACAAAAAGAGATTAATTGTGCTATACTGACTAACAATGTTCCACTGTTTCCAGAAACGTTGAAAAATACAGATTCTCTTGACAGACATCACTTTGATGTGAATCTTGATCGCATTTGGAAGTTTGTAATTAGGAAGCAAAATTGTGAAATTTAATTATACAATAATTTTACAATTAAACAGGTCATGTACCACAATTATTGTGGTCTATTCAGTTTAAGCGTCAGACTGCCGCACTTGCGTGGCACGTGTTCAATGTTGTTTTAATTAACAATTAGTTGCGCGTTTGTAGCGCAACTGTTGTGCGATTGTTGGTCATCTGTCGGTCAAATTGATCCTTTAATGTCGTCAACAGTGCTTTAAAATAATGAACAGAGGCCGTATTAATGTTATCATTATTCCATTGTAAAAAGGAGATAGTGCTATCGGCCTTCTATAGCTCCGTCTCTCTCTCACGGCCCCAGGAAGATGTAAGTTACTCTTCAGGCTAAATACCCTATTTCTTGGACAACATTTTCAACGTTTTAAGAAACAGTGAAACATGTGTGATGAAATTATCACACAGAATGAATACTGGTTACCATACAACTTAAATCTATTGAATATTCTCAATAAATGATATGATAATGGTCCTATTCTGTTTAAATTAATTTTGGTGTCGAGATTTAGAATATATTCTACGCCTTAAGGTCGAATTAGCGGTCATTGGCCTTATTTTTAGGTACCTGCTTTGTGTTATAAAAAGTAATAATACTACATAGAAATATTTAGAATTGAATAATAAAATCGTTGTACAAAGTAACAACAGCTTTTTTTTTCTATTAGAATCGAATATACAAAGTAACAGCGAAAATATATACACATTTATATTCTGCGAATTATTTACAATTTCGTTGAATTTTTTAATAAACAGATAACTTCAAGATACTTATATCCTTTCTTGATTCAGAAAGCGGTACAGTCAGGAGGTTCCTCTCGCTGAAGTCCTGATCGCCCGCCGGTAGCTTGGACCCTGTTCTACATACCGGTGGGCTACTATTTTTTTATATTTTTAAATGTTTTTATATTCTAATATTTAAAAAGATAATTTATATGTATTTATTGAAATAAAGGATACATAAGTATTATCACCAAAATTAAAGGCTGATTCTAGCTACCCTGGCATAAATACTATAGCCATGGCACACAAAATGATAATGGGAATTATTATAAAAACACGTTAAATAATTATACTTTTACTTCTACATTAATTAGCAGTTCTAAATAAATATTGCAGTGACTTGCAGTAATAACTGCAAGTAACCCGCAAGTATTAGTTAAATCTTAGTAGTTTAGAAAGTTTGGCAGTTACTTGACTGCAATTAAAAATGGCGGGACTAGTCCTTTCTTGCAAGATTTTTTACGCAACACTGTGTATATTATTTTTGACAATTGATTTTAACAGTAGATTTCGAGAAGAAAAAGGCGGGTTAGATAATACATGGTTATTTTTTATCTTTACTTTACATTCGCATTCACATATGGCTTACGGAATTTCAATCTTAGTTGTATGTCTTAACGCTCCTTTTTCTTCAAATAATAATTTTTGACCGGCATTACACGAATTTATAAACAAGTTTAAAGACCACTTCATATAGTCCTTTCATTTCAATTTAAGGCCGACTAACCTCACACCAAAAATAAATATCGTACAAAAAGTCGCGCGACTGTTGCGCAACTAAAGCTGATATCAGACGCTTCAGACTCGAGTGAATGTTCATTCTTGTTCATTCCACGTTCGTACGACGCTGACAAAATAACAAAGGTCCATCTGCCCATTTCATTAAGTTTTTCGATCATTCCGCATCTTCACTAATTAATACATTTTTCACTTTTAATTCATTACGTGTTCAAACGTTTTACTGAGCGAAAGATGCCAAATGAAAAACAAATATATTATGCCAAAATTAAAATGACTAAGTTGCATAGATCTCGAGAAAAACCTCAGCGATGGACAAGAAAGTGAGATTATCTTATAATATATATAATTCTTCTGTACGTGTGTTTGTCACCTAACTCCTCCTAAACGGCTGGACCGATTAGGATGAAATTTTGTGTGTATATTTCAATGGGTTCCTGGATGGTTTGAAAACACAAATGGACCCGGTAGGTGGCGCTGCTTTTCCGCAGGCAGGACGTCGGCCAGGTCCGCTAGTTATTTATAAAAGATCCGTTTTTTCTTTGAGTCCGGAACCTCAAAAATGGAAAAAAAGGGGACGCATCTGATATTTGCTTAACGCGTCACAAACGCGCGATTTTTTTTTTTTACGATTAATTATCATTCTTTTCATTGTCCTAGTTCACCTAACTACATAAACTCTGTACTGCGTGTCCCGGCCATGTTTTCGCGTCAGTAAGGCCGCTCGTCCTCGCAATATGACGCGGTCCGCCGCTGCTATGGCACCCTGAAAGGCACCACCAGGTCCTCGTGGTGCTCAACTCGGAGCTCCGAAATGGCGGCCGCGGCTTTCTTTACCGCGTTCGTTATCTGTAATGGAGAATTTTTATTTTAGTGGATCGTTTTTTGGGGGGATGCGCTAAGGTACCCCGCGAAATATTAAATATTAACAAATATTAACACTAACTTAAATTCTATTTTTCTTACCCCCACAACCCCAATGGAGATAGATAGAGAAATTAGTCAGCTTAAAAACACCCAAAGCGAGGGTTATGATGGTATCTGTACCAAGGTAATAAAACACGTGTCGCATTCAATTGCGGGTCATTTAAGCTACATCATAAACCTATGCATTTCAGCTGGAATTTACCCCGAAAAACTCAAAACATCTGTTGTTATTCCTCTCCACAAAAAAGATGACAAGATGGATATGGGAAACTATAGACCTATAGCTTTGATCCCTATCTTCTCGAAGCTATTTGAAAAAGTCATACATAGTCGTATATACAGCTTTTTAGAAAAATATAATATCTTGGCTAGCGAACAAAAAGGATTTCGCAAGGGCAAATCCATAAACACTGCAATTTATGAACTTGTTATTAGGGTATTGACTAGTATGGACAGTAGAAATCCAATATGTGCTATATTCATGGACATGAGTAAAGCTTTCGATTGTGTTGACCATAGCAGACTGTTACAAAAATTAAATATGTGCGGCATAAGAGGTAAAGCACTCGACCTCATTCAATCATATCTGCATGAGCGAAAACAAATTACAGAAATTACTGGAATATGCCACAACACACGGTATGAGATGACATTTAGATCCGACATTAGAACCATAAAACTAGGAGTTCCACAAGGTAGTGTTTTAGGCCCCTTACTCTTTCTAATATATATCAATGATCTCCCCCGACATATCAAAGAACCAATGGTACTATTTGCAGATGACAGCGCGGTAATAATAAAATGTGACGAACAAACCACCTATGTAAATAAAATCAATGAAACATTAAGTATAATAATTAAGTGGTTAATAGACAATAATTTGAAGATAAATATGGACAAAACAAATATAATGCACTTTCACCAAAGAGCTCAACTAACAAGTGTTAATGTAAATTACAATGGACAAAGAATAAAATCAGTAACAAGCCAAAGATTTCTGGGAATTGATATCGACCACAGACTGTCATGGACAACCCATTTAGACAGCCTCTGTAAAAGAATTAACAAATCCTCATTCGCTCTATACAAACTCTCCAAATTAGTTAGTAAAGAAGCCGTCTTAACGGCCTATCACGGACTTGTTGCACCATTACTCAGATATGGCTTAATATTCTGGGGAAATTCGGTAGACAAGGAAATTATATTCAAGGCTCAAAAGAAATGCATCAGAGCAATGTGCCAAATAGATAGTACAACAAGCTGTCAACCTCACTTTAAAAATCTTAAAATTCTTACATTACCCTCCCTGTACATATATGAAGCTAATATTTTTGTAAAATCGAATCCAGAGTACTATAATACTGCATTTAAAAGCTATTATCGAAAATTAAGAGATAAAAAAAGGTTAGAGGTAGAAATACCCTATGGTAAAATAGCACTACTAAATAAAAGTATTTTATGCATGACATCGTTGATTTATAATAAATTGCCAGATGACATAAAACAATTACCCATTCTCCAATTTAAAAAAAAACTACAAACATTTCTAACAAATAAATGTTATTATGATGTCAAAGATTACTTAGGTGACAAAAATATTGTATTTTAATGACAGCAAAGGTCCGGTCCACAGTAAATAATGTAATATATATCATATGTTGGACAAAATTAATTATAAATTTGATATACTGTTGGACATAAATAATGTATAATTGTTGAATTAGATATAATTTCTGGACCTTATATTTTTTTTCATTTTATTTTTGTTTTTTTTTTTTTGTTTTTCATTGTTAATTTTAATTTGCATGACATTATTATTTTTAAATTCCTTATTTTGTTGACTGATCTGTATTTACGATAATGTTATTTTCAATGACATTGTACTTTATTGAATTGTGAAATTAACAGTTAAAATTATTGTTTTATATTTGCACACCTTATATGGTTATTAACAGTGTACCATTTGACCTTTTGTAACATCCACTGAACCTGTTTTATGCAAATAAAGGATTTGATTTGATTTGATTTGATTTGATTTGAAATTGTGAGCGTCAAATTGAAGGGACCAAATCTCCAATGTCTGTCATACATACCTACCTCATAGCTTGATTAGAAGGTAGTAAATAGGTATTAAATATTTATCCTTCGAAGATCGAAAATAAACCGCCCATTTACCTGTTGCACTAAACAATTGAATCGTCAATTTGGAGGGACCAACTTATATAATCGATATCTATAAAACGATATATGTTTCGGGCAGCCAAAATCAATAATATTAAGGTAGAATAAAGGTATTATAACACTAAGTAGGTAGAACATTCCAGGGAGTAGTCTATCAGTTTGTCAAGATGGAGGGACCAAGCATTTTGTTAAAATATTATGTATATGATGAGGTAGCTAAAATTATAGCAAAGGTAGGAAATAGTAGATTAATGGTATTTTTTTTTATATATGTATGACAGACATTGGAGATTTGGTCCCTTCATTTTGACGCTCACGCGGAATTCTATGAGAATTGTAGGTATTGATGATTTGAATGATTATAATTCTGTAAATAAATTTGTGTTACGGTGCGAATCACATTTTGACAAACATACGTTTAATGAACAACTGACCTGCAAAATCTATTTATATAAACAAAACAAAGTCGGGTTAGTTACACTATTTATAACTCGAGCACGGCTGGACCGATTTTTATGATCTTTGATTTGTTGGATTTGTCTACGCCCCGAATAGCATAATAACTATTAAAACATGGGAAAAATTCACGAAAAAAATTAAGAAGGTAATTCATTTTCGCGTACATTTTGTTTGGAACGGAATTTTTTATTATATCTCGAGAACGGATTGACTGACTTCATTTATTGATTCTGAGGCGGTACGAAGTTCGCCGGATCAGCTAGTATAGCATAAAACGTAAGAACATTTGAATTTCGCCTTAAGAGCGTTCATCCCGCATGGGCAGGCAACGTCAAAACCACTAGAAATGAGACATTGCCAGCCCGCGCGGGATGAACAGTCTTAACTAAGTTTTGTAATATTCGTCTGGGACTGTTTTTTTTTTTAATTTATTGTTGGACAGTTATTTCGCTAAAGATTATCCGTGTAAGTACTACACACTCAATGTGGATTAATGTGGGCTTTCTTAATATATATATGGCTTCGCTATCACACGAAGTAGGTACACACGGCTACACATCAAGCTATTATTTCCAGTTTTAGCTGGCCTCGCATTGTATAGGTTTTTCGTACAATCAGAGGTCAGCTTATACTGGTTATATATAGCTTGACGAGTAGCCGAGCGTTCGATTATATTCTACACGTTGAAGGTTATTTCGATGTCTGGTTAGTGTGTAGATAAACCAGAACAAAACATATTTTTAATGACGTGTGGTGTGGTTTTGTTACAACTGGTATTGTTGACAATAGTTATTTCAGTTATTATTGTATCAACGTGCACACAATCAAATTATATTCTCTTTTCGTGTCTTACCCTGCTGAAGGTTCAACTAACCGTCGCCACAAAATACGTCACCTCATATGATGATATGATTAAAAATACTTAGCATAATCAATGTTCCCACGGCTGGAACACAGGCCCTCTCTCTTCGGGAGAGTGGGCCGTATTCCACCACGCGGGCCCAGTGCAGGTTGGTAGATGTCACATGTCTTCGAATTTTTGGTTCCAGGACATGCCGGTTTCCTCATGATGTTTTTTTTTCACCGTTTTGTGAACAGTGGTGATGAAATTATTGACACAAAGTAAAGCGCCTGCCTGGGTTCGAACTCAGGACCTACAACTCGTAAGTCGGAGTCGTTAATTTTCAAATATTATTTATAGTTATTATGACATCGGTACAGGAAAACATCGTGAGGAAACCTGGGCTTATCTATACATATTATTATAAATTGAAGTCGCTTTTCGTCTGCCTGTGTGAGTTGTACTTCTAAACTACGCTACGAATTTTGATGCGCTTTTCAGCATTATTTAGAGAAATTATTTCGGAAGGCTTATGTGTATAATACATTTATATTTAACTTAGATATAATAAAGAAATCTTCATGTATTGTCAAGTCGTAAAAACCGTGGAAATAGAGGAGCAGAAAAATCCACTCACTAAGTCCTTATCCTCGGCCGCTAATGCCGGCCTCGCCAACAGAGCAGCCCGCTCTGAATGCGACAGGTCGGACAACAGGCGCGGCGCCGGAGCGCCCCCCGCGCCCAGCCCCGCAACCCGCGCGCTGTACACGCGCACGCGCTCCGAGTACGCGCCCGCTTCCAGTGCGTACGGGCCGAGGGCACCTACGTCGATTACGTTGCTGAAAGGGTGCATAAAAAGGGACTTTATTAATGAGAATTAAAGGTGAAAATAGTACAGCTCAAATCTAAGACTTTATTTCGCTGATCATCATCCCAACCCTTGCCCTTTCCCAACTATGTTGGAGCTAGCTTCCAACCCAACCGGATGCAGCTGAATGCCGTTTACAGTTTATTTTTTATGCTGATGGTGAGTATAAAAAATCAGCCTGCAATTCTAGCTTCTAAAATTGATGACTTTTAATGAAATCGAGGCATCAGAGGACACTGCTAAGATCTTCAGTAATCCAGCTGAACTGTCGGAATATGGACCAAGGGCAGCTTAAAGAATCACCAGGATGAGCTAGAATCAAATAATGGGATGAGGATATAAACTGCTGTCACTTCCTTTGCCTTTGTTGCCAATTTTGGTCATCAGTATCTATCACCTTTGGAATGGGTCTACCACAATAACTATTGGTTAGAAGAGACTCACGTGGCAGTCTCATGCAATATCCTGTTGAGCGCGCTCTGCTCGTCAGGCTTGCGGGGCGGAGTGGACGCCGATGCGGCAGGCACCGGCGTCTCCTGCTGTTGTTCCGTCACTTCGAGGAGGTGTGTCCGTTCGTTTACTGTGTTCTCCTGAAAGGACAGTTTAAAAAAAAAAATGTTAGCTGTTCATTGTCATATAATAATCCTCCTAGCCTTTTTCCAACTATGGCCTCCAGTCGGTTTTAGCTGAATACCAGTTTTGTTTTTTACATGAAGCATCTGCCGATCTGAACCCCACAACTCAATTACTGGTAAATACGATACCCCTTGGTAAGATATCTGGGGGTCTACTCCGAAGTGGTATCGGCCGTTTCCTGCTACGAAGTTAGATACTATTTGGTTCGGTTGGTCCCGATCTTACACTCCGACACTCTTTCGAATATTGACTAATGGTCCCGACCCAACTGAGCCGATCCGAACTTTTTTCGCAATTTTCAATAATATTCGGTTCGGCCATGTGTCGGTCCGATCCGATCATTCCACTTTGCACATCGTAGTAGACCCCCTGACTTTTGGGCTTCTGACTACCCATTAACTACTGCTTGCAGCAAGATCGCCATACGGCAGAACCGAAGCACCTATTAACAGATCGCTACTGATGGTAGCCAGTATAATTATAACTGTCAGTATAATATAATCATACAGAACGCTACTGATATAGATTATTGGGACGTTAAAACGACAAGTAAATAGGTTTTTCTACATCCAGTATGCCAAAACTGGTGATAGATAGACGGGTTCGGCCGACAGGAATAAAGTTTTTTCGCGACAGGTTACAATAATTAACTGTATGGAAATATGTACGGACGCCAGCACATCAAGTTACTACAATCTGTCAAATTTCTTTGATAGATTTTCAACTTTATCGCTAAAGCATTAAGGTTCAAGGTTGATTGAGTAAATTTGACAGTTTCGGGTAGCTTGACCTGCTGGCGTCTGTACTTTTATTTACAAACTACTAGCGAATTCTAAAGTGAATGAATACATAATAAGATTATATGTTGTTTTTATTATTCAATCAGAAGGTTGTAGGTTAATTTTGTAATAAATTAAAAATTTAATTGCAAGTTTATTAATAAATGTTTCATAAACTAATATTAGGTTGTTGAATATTTATAGCGGTTTACTTTTAAGTGGTAAGAATTCTTTGAATGAATAATTTTTTAATTGATAAGTATTTACTGTTGAAAAACATTGCTAAAATACAGCAAAAAAACAGTGTTTTTATCAATGTTTTGTTACTCTGCTATTGTAGTAAATTGTCTGATAAGCGCGGTGCTATAGTTTGTACACTGTACAATAGATGCTTCTATTAAGTACTAGCAGCGCCCCGCGGTTTCACCCGCATATGTCTCGATCCCGTAGGAATATCGGGATAAAAACCCTATGTGTTAATCCTGATTATAAACTATCTGTGTGCCAAATTTCATCCAAATCCGTACAGTAGTTTTTGCGTGAAAGAGTAACAAACATCCATCCATCCTCACAAACTTACGCATTTATAATATTATTAGTAGGATTCATCCACCAACACATTTTGAACCCAGTACAATAAATAAACAGTCTATATTTAGTTCATAACAACACAAAATCAGCAACACAAGTTGTCACAGATATGTAACTCTAAACCAAGCTAATGTTGCAACTGCAGTATCTATCATATTGCTTTCAATAGAATCTGCGTTCAACTGCTTTTCCTCATTTTATTCACATTTGAAAGTTTTACTGACTCATTGAAGTTATATTAAACTAGCTGCGCTCCGCGGTTTCAGCCGCATAAGTTTCGATCCCGGAATGTCGGGATAAAAAGTATCCTATATGTTAATCCTGGTTATAAACCATCTGTGTGCCAAATCCGTTCAGTAGTTTTTGCGTGAAAGTCACCCATCCACGGACCAACCGCGGCAAGCGCAGCTAAACGCGGTTGGTCCGTGGATGGGTGACCATTTTAATTAACTTAACTGGTGACACACACACTCGTTATACTGATTAATTGTATTGTATTGTAACCACATTACATTGGAACTGCACAAAGAAATCTATTCAATTTCAAGTAATCAAAAAGATAACAAAATGTATTTTTGCATTACAGTCACAGACAATAATTGATAGCTATCAATGATGCGCATTTTGCATGCATGCATGTATATTATCTGAAGTATCAATTTCCTGTCTTTTGAAAGCTTGAAAAGTTAAAGATACATACTCTTTAATTGCTATTGTATTTTATTATATTGTATTTTTGGACACAGAGGGAGGAGGGAGATAGGAGGTGGTGCACGGTTTGCAACATAGCTCCACAATTAAACCCTACTGCCCTTCCGTCAAGGAAGCCCCACTTAGCATGCTGTCAAATTTACCTCGCCACTGCCATCAACAATGCCATTTTGCATCAGCATTTTGCTCCTAATGTGTTTAAAATAAGAGGAAGACTGATATTTTAAACTGTGAAAATGACTTATATCGAGTGTGTTTACATAAAATTTGTTCAGTTGGTGATAAGTCATACAAGTTATTTAATCATGTATTAGTCAAGGCTTATTTAGGAGTATAAAAATACATACACTGGATAAACTTCTACTACTAAATAAACTAACAAACTATTAAAACAAAAATATAATATCCTAACCTAACTAAAACTATTAACAAACTGAAATGTGGTGTCGTAAAATTCCTCCGCATCACTGTCAAGGCTAGGCAATAATATTTTGATTACACGTCTCATATTAAGAATCATGTTAGTTAAATTAAATAGATATATTGTAAGTTCCAATAGGATAATATGAAGTGGGTGGATACCAGGGTACCATAAAAGAGATAGAGGTTATTCATGTTCTACTTCTGTGAAACTATGTAGGTGATACATCTCCATCAGTGTAGTAAATAAACTTGTCTAGACATATGTCCATTGAACCATAAGAAAGTGTTTTTTAAATGCAAAAACTGGTTGCAAAAACAAGGTTAATTGTGTATTTATGTAAACTTGTTTGTAATATTGAACAGTAAAGAGGTTAGGCTAAGTATTTTAGTCTTGTTGGATTGTTTTAAATCTACTACTATATTGGTTAAAAACCCTTTAATTAGCATCATAAACAAAGCAAGGATTGCTGTAGGTATAATGATAATGCACAGTCATGGATTTAATACATAAACATTGGGACAAAGACCTCTGTAGAACTTCCTCAAACAATGAGGTATTTGTAAACTATCGCTATCTAGAAGGTCTACCATTACTAAACCATGCTGTTTAGGTATTTATTTAGATAAAATGTCAGTCAACTGGAAATTAAACGCTAAAGATAACGATTGTATGTCAGTGTCAAAGTAAGGGAACGGGAAATGGAACAAACAGTTCCCTGACCACCCATATTTCACGCTCGAAACATACTAAAGGCGTTCACAAACCTCTATGTAACATACACACGCTATTTAACTAATTAACACGTAAAAATAGCGTAAAATTTACCTGTGGATCTGTATCTTTATGGCAAATACTATAGCAGCACCCCATGACGGCGGTTTTCAGCGAATCGAAGCATGAATGCAACGACGTGTCTTCGTCGTCGGACTGCATAAATGTTTGTATTTATTGTCTCCCGATGCGGATAAAAATAGAAAATTCCGTATTTCGCAGCGGGCGAAACTCGGCAAGCAAAAATGACAGATGACACACAGAAAACATGAAATGCCATTGTCAAATGACATTTGATTTCGTTCGGAAATTATTTAAAGGGATTACATAAGAAATAAAACGTTGATGATTATTATTTTGTCTTTGACCAAGATGCTATTACAAAAAAATGTAATGATAATGGTCTAAGTTTTAAGTCAATCATTTTTTGTTTGATGAATATGATTAAAAATAGTAATTACCATGATACCGTGAGCGTGCGTGATCCAGCGTCACTCGTTCGATGTCCACATGTAGTGATTTTTTTGCTCTATTGGTGTAATTGCTGTATAGCGTTCCAAGGTGAGGATAAATAAATAAATATTACCAATTACTATATTATGTGATTCTGAAAGGCTTTGTGAACGCTCCACGACTTCTGGAGCGCACTTTGTTTTGTATAATTTGTACTGAATGAACTGCCAATGTTCGTTCAGTTCATTATCGAGCGTAATAATTGAACGCACCCCTGTGATTGCTTTGTTGCTGTCAAACTCGTAGTTTTCAAGTGTCAACTTGTCATTTGTCAAGTGGATGCAAAATATTATAAAATCACAAAAAGTCAAAAACACGTCGACTGAGAAGTTTACGGTAGAAACGGTTATTTTTAATTAAACATGTTAAGATATAGAGGTAAAAAGAAAGTTATTGACAGGGTGAAGGAGCTGGACGCCTTCCCCAAAGTGCCGGAAGAGTACGTGGACAGCACACCGGTAGGCGGCACTTTTTCAGTTATCGCATTTTTTATAATTATGTGGCTGATATATAGCGAAGTTACTTACTATCTAGACAGTAATTTAGTGTTCAAATTCATGCCAGATATTGATATGGACGAAAAGCTCCGAATAAACATAGATATTACTGTTGCTATGCCCTGCTCCAACATTGGGGCTGATATTCTGGATTCCACTTCACAAAGTGTGTTCGGTTTTGGTGAGTTACAAGAGGAGGACACATGGTTCGAACTCACTCAGGAGCAGCAAGACGCGTTTGATGCTGTAAAATACCTAAACAGTTACCTCAGAGAAGAGTATCATTCCATTTGGCAATTGTTATGGAAAAAAGGCCATGGGTCTGTCCGCGCTACGATACCGGCGAGAAAAACAAAGCCAAACCGTCGACCAGATGCATGCAGACTTCATGGTGTACTAACACTAAACAAAGTTGCTGGAAACTTCCATGTAACAGCAGGAAAAAGTTTGCATTTACCAAGAGGACACATACATTTAAACATGTTATTTGATGACACACCCCAAAACTTCAGTCACAGAATACACCGTCTCAGCTTTGGTAGTCCAGCCAATGGAATAATATACCCCCTGGAAGGTGATCTTAAAGTAACAAAAGAAGAAAACATGCTGTACCAATATTTTATAGAAGTTGTCCCAACTGACGTAGACACCACATTTGAAACAATAAAAACTTTCCAGTATGCTGTCAAAGAGCTGGAAAGGCCAATCAGTCATACTAAAGGATCTCACGGAGTGCCCGGTGTCTTTGTCAAGTATGATATGGCTGCGTTAAAAGTCAAAGTCTACCAAGAAAGGGAGAATGTACTTCAATTTATGTTGAGACTGTTTTCAATCATCGGTGGCATATACATCGTGGTTGGATTTATGAGTACCATAGTTTTAGCTATTAGAACAAACTTTTTCAAGAAAGTTGCACCTACTGCGGTTGCACACAAACATGCTTATGATGCTAAGATTCGTCCGCAGACAAATCCCTTGTTAGTCACACCAGATTTAAGTGTTCCCGTAGAACTTGTAAGACCATGATAGCAAATGTATATTAGTTATAAGTATTATTATTTACCTAATTTTGCATTGTATATAGAGATTTTTATGAGTATTGTGTTCCAATGAAATCTAATTTGAATCTTAATTATTATTTATTGTTCTTTCTACTTTTATTGACTTTAATTATTTCACTCCACCATTAACTAAGATTGGTGATAACTGATACCGTCAAACAAGCCAACTTTGCCCGTTTTTTTAAGAAAATCGAATATATTACAAGTTTTTTCTATAGGACTTAAGTATATTTTTGCATTTACTACAACTATATGACCATATGCACGCATTTGCTATGTAAAATATTTAAAAAAATAAAATTTAAACCAAGATTTGTTCGATTTTGATGGTGGGCAAAATAATCCGGACTTTTAGCCAACATTGCCCACTTCGATTTTTGACGCAAATCAAGCTCTTATAAATACGTAGAAAGCACCACGACTACAATTTAAGGCAATCTTAACCTGAGTTTTAAAATACTGTTTGTAGCTTAAATATTTTCGTGATAAAAACAGTGGGCAATGTTACCTAGCGGTTAGTGCCCTTTTCCATACAAGGCCCAACAAACGGTTTAAGATTTTAAGGGTTGTCACATTCCAGTAAAATGATCAAATAAATGTTGTTTTCACTTTTCTTTTGTGGGTGTTGGGTGCATATGAATAGACGTTAAAATGGTAATTAAATGAAACATTGTGTTCAAAATTAAATGTTTATTCCAATTTCGTCGACAATTCGATATAATACCGTTGTTCTATTTTGAACATTTCAATAACGTCAGATTTCTGCTGTAAATGCTATATCAAAAAATGAGATCAATATATGTAATATTTTGAGTAGTTCTTACACTGAATTCATCTGCGTGTCTAGCCAAAAAACCCTGCACCCACCCATCTCCCGGAATTTTATTCTTGAAGTCAAGTTCTCGAGAATTTTTTCTTAAATATTCATGCACCAATAACTTTAGATCGAGTTTAGTTAGGGGGGATCCAAAATCACTAGAAGCCTGCAAGACTCTCACAATTTTATTTTCTTCTTCACTTGTCAGTGTCGTAGGATGCCCAACAGAATTTGAATGTAATTTTTTTATTTTATTAACTATGGTACGTCGTGGGATACCAAACTGTCGCTCAGCATCTCTTGACGATATTTGTTTAGATGCAACTGCTTCGCAGGCAAGCTTTAACATCACGTCGGAGTAATTTTTATATGCTCGGGACCCAATTTCACGTCTTGGCTTTCTTGGTCTAATTCTAGACTTGTGTTTGTTTTTCTGAAATTAAAATTAACAATAAAATTAAAGCTAAGTGGATCTGCAGATGTATAATAAAAGCTGCCATCTACTCTAATGAAATATACCTACCCTATATCCTATCCCTATACACAAACAAACATACAATCACAAACTTCACCTCTATATATATACAGGGTGAAATTATCACTGTTTTCCTCTTACGGGGTCATTGTACTCATCATTATAAACAACTTTTACTATGGAGCCAAACCTGAAATCGTGAAAATTAAATCAGCTGTTCCCTACATTTATGTTCGCATAACTCGTCAAAATGTAGGGAACAGCTGATTTTGTTTACCCCTTAAGAGGAAAACGGTGATTAAAATTTCATCTTGTATAAATATACATCAACTGCACTAGGTACTAATATATTTTATAACATAAGAAATTAAGTACTTTATTTTAAAGTCGTTACTTAAGAAATATGTAATATAGGTGTTTGATGTTTTGTTTCTGTGGTTTTGCGTTGATTCAACCTGTTACAAAATAACTAAAAGTGACAACCCTGAGTGCTTTTTGATAACGGGCAATGTTGGCATGGATGGGTCTGAATAGTTTAGGGTAACTTTGCCCATCATTAGAAGTTTTGATTTATAAAGTCCTGAATAATGAAACTATATTTAAAATAATCAACAACTAATGTTCTATAACATACAGCAAAATATACTTACCTGTGTTTTCGCCATGAGGTAAAATCCACAAATACTTTCCTTAGGAAATTTACCCGCAAAAACATACACCGCACTCGACAACTTCTGACAAGTTACTAAATGAACTTTGGAACGAATGCGTTAGATAGTAATGCCACAAATATAATCAACTTTCCACCCAAATAATAAATGTGGCCATAAAACTAAAATTGTTTCTTATGTTAGCGGATTTGCTTATAAATTGCTTTTAGGGCAAAGATACCTTGATTGGCAAAGTTGGCTTGTTTGACGGTAACTTAAGTAGACATGTTTTATACAATTTTATATTAATTGAGATTATTTCTACTACATAAAATGGGAATTTCTGAGTATTTTTATTTTTAAATTATGCCACTAAGATCAGAATATTAAATATAAGTAATTAATTTTTTATATTTTTACATGTATTGTTTGTCTTTATATTATTCTCTCTGTGTGAATACATTATTTACAATATTATTATTTGAAGTGTTCCTTTTTTTCCAAACTGTAAATTTTATAAGACTGAAGAATGACACTCCTACAAACAACTTTGTAAAAGTAGTCCTTGTGACTTCAAATTGACTCAGGTAACTTCCAACTAAGTCAATAAAATTCTTTGTAATAAACAAACTTTGCAAAACATCTGGGTCGATAATGTTCAATAAAATAATGTTTTACAAGCAGGTGTTTTACTTCCCCTTAAATTTGGCATGCGGGGCTAGGGGGGTTGGTAAACGGTTCTGAGTGGATGTCTCCTTCACTCTTGTACTCTCGGTGTATCTTGCATCGCGGCGCACGCTCCGCTTCTCTCGACTCGTTTTGTTCTCCGCGGCGAGCCGGGCCAGCCGCCATTCGCGCGGCGACATCGCCTCACGACGAACGTGCTACGACGTTCGATCAACGAAAACAGTCGAAAAGTTTCCCAACTTTTAAACGGGCCCATGATACAACACTTTTTTCTCCAGAATCAGCAGTGCGGTGAAATAAAAGTGGTCAATCTTGACGAGTGTTTGTGAAGTGCGTCTACGGTTTTTTTATGCGATCGCAATTTACCGTTTCAATTGTACTTTACTGTTTTGTTCGATAAAAAAGCGCGTAAGCAAAGTTGCAATATTCGTCGAGAGGGCCGTATATGGTATAGTTGAATCTTGGGGGCTGGCGTCGGTGAAAGTAGACCTTTGTTAAGTTCAAAAGGACACTGGCGTGCAACTGGCTCGAAACGACACGTTTCGCCTGCAGTTTGCGAGAAGGTGAGCGGCATGAATTACCTACTTAGTTACTCTTCAAACTACAGTTATCTTTACAACGAGAGTATTTTTTATCGTTGCATTCAAAATAGTATTTCATTCACTTTGGAATTAGTTAGATAAGTGCCGTTATTTGACTAGATATCAGTTGGTTTACTTAGTCTACATGCTGCTAATGAGCGTAGTTATTATTCTTATTCATAGCATGTAGCAATGTTTAAAAATTCTCACATTATCAACTTGAACAAACTTCGTAAACACAACTCCGACAAGTTTTTTTTTTTAGAATAGCAATGGAACTTCTCCCATTATACCTGCTCCTTTTTCCTATGTAGGTGTGAACCCCTGTGGTTGTAATTGCTTGTTTTCAAAAATCGATAGTTCATTAAGAATGGCAGCCAGCTGAACGACTTCGATGCCATTCATGCAGCGCAACTGTAGGTCAGTGCCCTATACCCTACCTGTTGACTCGGCACTCCCCGTCGAGCCGGTTCTCCTACACCAACGGCTCACTGAAAAAAACGTCAGGTTTCAACTGACATTGAATAATAAATCGATGGTTTCAACTGGTTTCGATAGAAAAACATGTTGAGTAACAGATGACTTGACTCGCGTGCAAAAAACACAAAAAAGAGGGAACAACCTCAGGACTGTTTTTAATTATAGTAAGTAAGTAGCTTACTCGGAAACCAGACTCACTTAATTAAGTTTTTTTCTTCCTCTTTTGATAAAAAACCTCGGCGTTAAATTAACTTATTCTTAGGACCTTTTTTTAAATGAAAATATAGCGAAACGTAATAAGTGATCTAAATCGGTTCAACAACGAAGATTATAATCTTGCGAACAAGGTTAGCAACTTTCTCTGACCGATAGATAAGCAAACGAAATTGGCACCCTTTATTATCGAAGTCATTACTGGCAAAAGAAATTGGATAAACATCTCGAAGAAACTTGCTGTGGAATTTGGCGAAGATGGCTACTGATGTTTGGGCAATTAGAGAGCTAGTAAACCAGGAAATTACTAAAGATACAATCTTTTTCCCGCCAAAAGAATAGTAACAACTTGTGATAGATAGTGTATTATGTAAATTTCTTTAGTGGTTTAGCAATAACACAGTTATTTTCACACTTGCATGACCAGTCAGTGCGTAATTAGTCCGAGGTTCCGAACACTATTACCACCAACTGAGTAATGCATTATGATGGCCAGATGCTATCGAATGATACAATAAGACGGGTAGTTGCTTTTTAATAGCATTTTTATTGATCTGAATAATAAACAATTATTAATAATCATTTATTCGGATTTTGCTAGCGAAATTATGATTGGAAATCGCGTCATCTGTTGTTAGAATATTGACATTCAAGAATCTTGCATCTTCGTTGGACTATTTAATACGTGTGTTGTTTTTATAACCACGGAACTTCATAATATAACTCAAAATATGCTTCCAAAGAGCGTTGACTACATTGAAGAGTGGTTAAAAATTTAGGGAGCCCCAAAAAATTCTTCGACAAATAGTTTTTGTTGATCCAAGCCACCTGCGAGACATGCTAAGTGTTGGATCGACGCTTATTTTTTTATCCCAACACATGTATTAAATGTATTACGTTCCTTCCAAGCCGTTTCTAAACAAACGATAATGGTGCTAACGGGGCGCGACAAAATCAACCGGGCATTAAATAGAAATAAGATTACAGATACAAAACTAGAAGTATAGGCTACCTTTAATCAAACGCTAGAAATAAACTTTCCAATGAGATCGCAAGAACAGCTTTGGACGAACAAATGACAGAGCACAACGTGCTTAATTTATGGCTTGAAGTTGGGATACAATCGAACTTCAGGAAGAATAAGTTTTGATCCGAAATCGAACATAAATCCTACCCCAGGTGTCCAAAATACCAGGCAGGATGTTAGACTTTATTTAAATGTGGAGAACCACTCATTTCAGTGTGAGCGACAATTCAATTTAAACTTTCCATTTGATATTTAGGAACTCGGCTTGCAGCAGAACGTGTGTCAAATACAAGTGTGTACGTTGGATTTGAATCCTACAATTTCGCACGAAACTCTGAGTAACTTTTAATAGGCTTATTATTCATACTCTGAAACCTGACTGTTATTTTAATTCTCTTTTTCATACTTCTCTGGCTGGTTATTTTTATTATAATCAAGTTTATTCGTTTGTTTATTTAACCAAGTTGATTACAGGTCTCTTCTATCTTTTCAGCATTAATTCACAAATGCATGCTCTTTATTACCTCACCTTTTTTAGCCCTGAAATATTAAACCTGTCAAATCCATTGTCATTCTGCCAATCATACCTATTTGCAGGCTCGCCGTTTATAATCGTAGAACCAATTCTTTATTAGTTTAGTAAGCCCATTCACTAAAATTAGTTCAGTAAGATCAGACTCCCTTTCCCAAAGCTCGTTACATTATTCAGTCTTCGTTTTACTCCAAATATTTATTTGTTTCGACCTTGGCCCATCTCGTAGGTTCATTTGTTTGGCTTTCGACTCAATGTTGTTCTAACAGTTCAAACAAAAAGGTTCGAACTCTTTAACACGTTCTATTTTTGAAAAAAAAAACATTGTCTATGCCTACTAAATAATGGATGCAAGAATAATAGAAGTTAGTGAAGTAGAGGGTTTATTTCGAGAACAGGATGCGGGCTGGAGTTTTTGTAATATGATAGTGTATTTGATAGCGTACATGAGGATACTGTAGCACTTGCTAACTGGTGCGGAGAAAGTCAGTAACCCAGTCAACTCCTTTTAATACTATCGACATGTTGATGTTTTATTTTAATCGTATCATCACGTACGAGGCAACGTAACGTGTTCTTTTCTATAGTTTGGACCGCCATTTGCAAATACCTGTGCAAGACAAATTATCTTCGGAATATTTTCGTTTACTGAGTGAGCAGAATTTCAACCAAGCGTTTCGATGCCACATGAAAGTTTTATTTTATTGTTACGTGTTGTTATGTATAAGTAACGGATTATTTGTCGCTTTTGTATGGAAACCGGTTTCGGCTCAGTATATTTTATCTAAGAATCTTACGGATTAACAGCTAAGCACGTGCTAAGCGCCTCTAGTTGATACAAAACTAACGGATTGACTTTTAAATAGGTTGGTAATTATAGTGAGTTTAGCAAACCTTTCACAAATTATACCTACGTCACTAAATATGGTTCCTTGATTTATAATAATGGGTTTTCTTATGGAGGAGTGAACTTTAATTGTGGAGAGGTCAAACATACTTCAACTCTAGACATCTAGACAATTCTTAATTTCTGGCTTCATTATCAGCAACCAATAAAAAACAAAAAAACATTTTAGTTCGAGTATCACTGACTCATAATAGAAATAATTCACTATAAATAACACAGGAAAGTAAAATGTATGAAAATATATGAAGACTCATTTAAACCGTCCACGATAACTTTATTACGTGCACGTATTTCCGTATATCTTATGGACGTGGACGTCCACGATTATATCATCACGTTTGAAGTTATAAAAGCAGTCTATTATCATTATTATACGGTCTCATAAGATACAGGCCTCCTAGTTCTTAAATTAGGAGGACTGTATCTTAAAAAAACATAAACCCCGTCTAGACAGGGTTTATAATTATATTGTAACCTTCAACTGTAGTACAAACAATTATGTATAATTTTAGTAGTCTACCTTTAGTACCTACACTGTGCTCAACCCGTGTCGTGTCTATGTATTACTTTGGTTAAATAAACATTATTTATTATTTACTACTAAATCTCGCAAAGATTAGCAGTTCATAAACACCTCGTTAATTACCTTTATCTTTAGCCCTACTAAGCAGAAAAAGTAATCTTGGCATCAAGCCGAGACAAGCACTACATCTTTTTAGAAAGATCAAATATTTTCCTTTGTTTTCAATTTCATATGTGAGCATGAAACACGTAGCTACACAAAATATATTAGGTACGATAAACATTTACGATATTATCTTTAACGTTTTATCGTTTTGCTCCCAAAATTTTAACGATTTAAGCTCTATTATTGCATCAATTCTTAGCTCAATGCTCAACGCTCAATTATTATGTTTTTCATAACATTTAATACCTTTGCTTTGTTAACATTCCAATCTTCACTATGTTTTATCATAGCCCACAAACACTTAACAAAAGAAAATCAAATGCTTTTTCATCTTGCAGCGCCAATATGCACCATTGTTGGTTGGTTTTGTCCAGCTCGTCTCGACATCTTGTACATGATCTGCCACGACGCGTTCTGGCTGTGTCAGGGCTCTATATAGTGGTTATTTTGGCAGCTCATAGGGCATACGGCAGCCGTTGCCAGCCCAGCCCCACTTCTTCTTTGCGCCTTTGAGCTACGTCACTGATTTGGACGGAAGTAGCCTATCCTCGATGTGTCGTGATTAGTTGCGAAGTGTCAAATGAAAGGCTGTGATTGAAGATAGTAATTATTACATTTTTCACATTGTGCAGAATGTGTGGCAGACTCATTGATACCCAGCAAGAGGGAGAATATGTCGTGCATTATAGTCGCGTAAGTTGTATGTAATAACTAGCTATGTACGAAATATTTTCCACATTAATAACTGCTTAGTTTCTTCGTGTACCTAGGTACCAAGTGTAAGTACCACCTACCTCCGTTCTATGTACACTACAAGTGTCGGCAATACATTTACGTATTCCAACAGATGTTGGTTCTGAACAATGGTCTCGATTCATAAACTGCAGAGCTCGGCACTACGTCACGAGTGTGGCATTCCTGACTGTTCAAACAAAGATCCTTTTGCAAACCACTCAGTATTCACTATACCTACCTACTATCTAATTGTGTTGACCTAACTGTGTTTAGCAGACATTTATCGATTTTTTTGTTATAGGGGGTAGCCTGGTGTTTTAACTTAAGGAAGAAAATCTTGCACCTGGGCATGAGTTCCCTTGGCTTACCTGCAAGTCTTTAAAAGACTCCGGACCCAGGTTGACCCAAGCAAGGGAAACCTGCTAAGGTGGAGAATTACAGATGACTCCGCGCTGGAGTGTACCTAAATGTGGTGCTTTCCCTCAAATAATTGGGCACTAAATATCGTCTCCAGCATGTCCTGGTATATGCACGTTACAGGAACTAATGGATGCTACTGAAGGTGTCAAATTCTGGTCGACTCCATTTAGATTGCCATCGAAAGAAGACGTTAGGAACATGTTAGGGCAATCATTATCATCATCATTGGCAGCCCACTGCTGGGCAAAGGCCTCCCTACTCTCTTTCCAACTCTCTCTGTCCAGAGCTGCCACGGATCAATCTTTATCAAAGGAGTCCAGCTCATCCCGCCATCTCCGTCTGAGCCTGCCGCGATGTCGTCTAGCTGTAACAATACCAAAGATTGAGTTATTCCGGTCTGATCCCCTGAACTGAACCCTTGCTGGTTGTTATTACGTTTTAATTCTGATCCACTATAAACTTGTCATTCCGTTCTGATCCCCTTCTTCTTTTGTTTTTATTCCCTAGTTATAGGTTTATCCCCTAGTTATCTATTAACAGATTTTATTTAACCTCGAGTTTTCATGAAATCTTTATCGAACAATAAGGGTTTGCTGTTTGCAGATAAATATGTTGTTATAAATGTGTTATGGAGAGGTAATATGAGCAGTTTACTGCCTAACTATAAAGTCATAAGCCATGAAAACAGTTACTTACTGCATTTGAATATTCAATAAAAATGTGTTTAGTGGTTAATGACCGCAAGACATTATTTATGATATAATAAGCAATGTGGAAAATCTTAGGTGATTAGTGTAGATAACATAGAATACCCTATGAAACACCAGAACATCTATATCTTCTGTATATCAATATCGTCATCTGCAACATGCTTTCCGAGGCACGGAGGGGTCTTGGTATGTAAAGATAGTCACCCATCCACGGACCAACCGCGGCAAGCGTAGCGTAACCTGATCTTCTGTGGAAATTTAAGTGTCTGTAATGTCAAAATAAAAGCATCATGTTTTTTTTAATTTGTCTGTCTGTCTGGCTAATCTTCGAGACGGCTGGACCGATTTTGACTGGACTTTCACTGGCAGATAGCTGACGTTATAAGGAGTAACTCAGGCTATGGAAATCCTTAGTTAGGTAGTGTAGCATAGAATACCTCACGCAAGAATATCTGATTAATAAACGTGTATTTTCTATTAATTGCAATAACTTACGTATAGTTATTTAAGTACCTACATACCTAGTAGGTAACTTATTATTTTTCTTTATAATTATAAACCATTATAATTGTCTATTTAACATAAACAGCTTATGGCATAGGAAAAACACCGTTTCAAAGTTTTCCTTTATGTCAGTCTCCACTATGAATCAAGTTTAATTTAATAAACATTCACAACTTTTATTGTCTTCTTTTATATCTATGTGACTGCGCCCACGCTGCTGATCTGAAAACAAAAGAAAATCAGATAAATAGCTGTTTCTGAATTTCAGATCTCTTGAATTTTCCTATTAATTATGTTAAGATACGTAAATAATAGGTTATTATATAAGCTGTAAGAGAAGATTTCCGTAATTCGACTTATCCCTTACCCATGTCCAAAAAATAAGTAGTATCTAAACATCCAATATTGTTACCGAAAATATAGGTATAGCCTTAGCTAATATCCATGGGATTACAGCAATGTGTTTTTGATAAAAAAAAATATCCACATAAAATTGGTAATTAAATTATCAAGTCACTCTGTCGATCCAGTTCAGCGACTTAACACAGATCTTTTTTCAATAACATTGAAGGTGTTTATCTTGAGACTTTCATAAGCGCCAAACGTTGGGGTAGACGTTTTCTTGAGTGGAGACCGTGAATCGGCAAACGTAAGGTAGGACGCCCTCAGGCTAGGAGGAGCGACGATCTACGCAGGGGAGCAGCTGGATGTGTTTCCGAAAATCGAGTTTAATGGCGTGCAATTGGCGAGGGCTATGTCCAGCAGTGGACTGCTGCAGGCTGATGATATTGATGATAAGCACCAAACGTGAAATCCCCCAAAAATTCTGCCAAAAGCAGTCACCAAGCTTTGTAGGTGACATTGCTATCCATCTTCTGTACACCAAAACGTTCCTTAAATTGCATTCTACGTACATTTTAGAAAGTTAAAGTGAAATGACGTACAAATAAGTGATTATCGATTCAAAACATGTCGTGATGTTGCGTCGCGTTTGTATCGAGTGTGTATAGTGTGTTATTTGACTTGATACCGATCTTCACATGCTGGTGTGGAGGATTGAATCATGCAGAACTAGGTAGCTAGGTATGTGTTGAAGTAAATCGATTTATTTATTAGCGTTGTTTTGCTTGATTAACATATTGTATACAGTTGGTATAGCTAAGTTAGTATAGGACTGGAGTAGAACGCGATGCGGTTATGTTCTATCTTCGTCTAAAATTATTGTGTTCTATAAAAAAATTATGACATTTTATTGAAATTAGTTTGACAGCGAACAAAAACGTTACACTAGTGCGACAAGTTCAAATCAATTCTTAGTTTAATCGCATCGCGTTAGTGTGTGGTTTTTATTAGCTCTTTCTTTCAATATTGTTGGTATATCTCTAAGCACCGAGGCAAATTCCCTTCGTAGGAATTTAACTTCACTCTCCTAAAATGTGAGTGTCGCGTTATCGGCAAAACGTGCTTTCAAGCTCGATTTCTGTCGATCGCATCGTCGAAAATCGAGTAAATATGGCGAACACTGATAAATCGGTTGTTGAAAACGTGTAAGATTCAAGTAACATCTGCGTAGCCTTGAAACTATCATGTCTGGAATTCACTTCGAGCCATTTTGGCAATCTTTTTAACAACAGCTACTTCACTACTTCTACTTCTCCTTCTCCTTCTTCTTCTACGTCTACCTCTCTACTTTCGGTGCAAGCTATACGAAAATATGGCTCATGCTGTGGTTTAAAGATCACCCAGTCAGCAGATCGGTAGCATGGCTAACTGACCAGGGTGCTCCGAACGAACGCATAATACTTTTGGAGACTCTTTTATTGCAGTTCATTATTGAACATTCTTCAATTCTACGTCACTGAATTACCTTTTTATAATGCATTTAAAACAAGGCTTTTAATTCAACCTGCCAGCATTCCCCGGCCTCCTGCAAGGTTCAACTTCCAAGTACAGCCAGTTCAAGGTATCAATTTCCTCCGAACATATTCATGTTTACATTTAGCACAAACTACTAATATCCGCAGCAAGTTTATGTTACGCCGTCTTCCTGTATGAACGTGTTGATTTCATGGTACTAATTAGCTTAGCATAACGTTGATTAATGTTTAATTAGAGACATCAAACTGAATTTGCAGCTGTAGTCTATCACTTCCTTTGGGAGCCACTACTCCTAAATGGTTGTGTAAGGATGGGCCTAATATGGAAGCAGAAATCTCCGCAGTTCGGAAATGCTGGGCTGATGACCCTTGTTCCATGACCCTTGACTTTTCTCCAGTCTAGGTTCATACAACCTAGGGCGTAGCACTTACCTAGATAAAAATCACGAGCGTAAAATTACTGAACTTGAGACCTAACTGAACTTAACATTTACACAAAAACGCAAGTACTCTAGTCTACTCAACACTCTTTCCGCTTGCACCCTCTATTTTATTCCCCTTTTAACCCGCAAACAATTTATGTACGAAATTGTTATAAGCAGTTTTCATAAAGTAGTTTTGAAATATAGTTAGCCCTTTTTATATCGATATTACAAAAAAAGGCCTGAATAAATCATTGAAAAGTTTTAGGTTAAACTCCGAACTATTCGGAGCGTTTTCGTATCGATATTTGATAGGTAGAAAAAAAGTTTTACTATGTAATGTATGTAGTTAGTATTATGTAAGTAATCCCTGGATGAGAATTTTCAGTTTATTTGTTTTGTAGAAGGCGAAAAATTACTTCAATGAAAAGGCAGCAATTATTTTGAAAAGAAAGACTACGTTTATTTGCGGCAAACATGACGCAAAGAAAAAACACAAAAAAGACGTCGGACGGACGGAGGGAGGTTTTTTCTCTATGTAGGTACAATATAGGCCAATAAAAAACAGAGGACGGTGGACGGACGGAGGTTTTTTCTCTATGTTGGTACAATATTTTATTATTATTTTATTCTATTGGGGAAACTTACAGCTAATATAAACAGTGGTCTAAACAATATGCATTTGAAGGCCATTTACAAGGTTCCACTGATAAACACTTGAAACAAAAAAAAAAAAAAAACAACAAATATTGGCCAACACTAGCTTAGCAGTCCAAACGCACTAGTTCAGGCATGGGTGATCATGATCGTTGAGCAATCCAAGATCTTTGATAAAGAAGAAATTTTAAAGAACAAGTAGGCATCTACTGGAATCTGAAGTAAGTAGGTAGATACGCTGCTAAACCCCGCTGATTATCGTTCGTTCTACCAATTTAAGTGCGGTCCTCAGAAATGGGGATACTAATTTAAAGGAATTGTGATCAAACTCAAAACATTTATTTTAAATAAACCAATTACAGCCACTTGAATTGTCAAGGGGTCGGTCAGTCAGAAAGATGAAGCTAGTTCCAAAGCGTAGTAGGTACCTACCTATGGAGAAGGCACAAGAAACTCCACGGACACTCTTTTAACAAAATAATATGGTTACATCATTCACGTTGAAATGATGCATATGAGAACGATGCAGAACATTTGATCACCAATGTGTCACAACTTTGCTGGTGATATCGACTCCAGCCATAAATTCACCATGAAAACTTAGGTGAAGTTAGCTGTCAATTGAATTTTTACAGCACAGACCGGTTGGAGTCGATAGCACCAGCAAAGTTGTAAGACAGATTAGTGATCACAATTCTGTTAAATTAGTATCGCGATTCATATCTTCTGTACTATAGCGGTGTGTACTCGTAGAACCCGTGTTTTTCGTTTATAATCCTGTACGAGTCGCAATAAATACTTTTCTCTCTTTCTTTCTTTCTATTCATAATGGACATCTCTTCGTACTGCTTATACAGGAAATTACCATTTTAAAAGCGTTAGTATGTTAATGAATAATTTATGAAACTAGTCTAATGTGTTAGTGGATAAAAAGTCAATTAGCTGGAAAAGTAACGTGTCTAGATTTATTGGTGTCGTTTATCTCATCTCGGTTTTTTTCTGAAACGTCTTCGCTGCGAAAGATTTGTTTTATGTGCAACGGTATTTCAGATTTCTTGTGGTTTGTTAAGGCGAAGATAGGTCAGGATTGCTAATGAATGATACGGTCCGAGATGACGACTTGACCGAAGCGGAAACTCTTTTTACTTTTCATAATGGTTCCTTCAAGCTTTTTGGCTCCTGTCACCCCTTCTTGGCATAATTAGTTTCAATATTCAGTTCCAACTGATTAGTCTTAAATGAGTTTGCTAAGCTTAACTGTACTCTTTTTGACATTAAAAGGAACTTCTACTACTCCTTCTCAAGAAAAATGCTTCGGAAAGTCAGATCTTCATACACTAGAGGGTTCTAAGTGCAACCGGTTTTGGCTTAATATTTTAACAGTTCGGAATTGTACTGAATGGGCTGCATGGGACATTTAAGCTACATTGTTAGGATTTTGACCACGAGGATCTTAGGTCAAAAGTCCTGTGGCGTCATCTACATCGCCACATACGAACTACGTAGTAGGGCATGCAAAACCGGAAAGTCATCAAAACCGGTTTTGAACATCGTTTTTTTGGGACCAAAACCGAAAACCGGAGCTAGGTCCGGTTTTAGCAAAAAAAATCGAATGTAGTATAATTTAAAAAGAAACACCATTTTTTTTAAATACCTTTGTAAAACAAATTGTATGATACATTTCTTTTTAATCCAAACCATAATAATTGTACAGATAACAATGAACTTATAATAGTATAAAGATTAATTAACTGAGATCAAATCAACAACAAGTAAGTTTTTGGTATCTTTGGTACCTATTAAGTCTGCTATCAAAAATAATATATTTTAAACATAGAAAACACAATCAGCATCTTCAAATATTAAACACAGCCAACCACAATTACCAAAAAAATCAACATTTTTGTAACTTTGAAGACGAACTACAAAATAACATTATTATAATATGATTCATATTGCACTAAACACACACTAAAAAACGGGGGTAGTGGAGGGAGGCGTGTAAGTGGGTGGATGCAGGCTGTGTTCGGTTCGGATACATTTGATGCCTCAAAATTAATTATTTTTCGAGTGTTCGAAAAAAATCAAAATGTTAATTGTTACTCAATAATGGGAAAACCGGAGCTGAGCTCCGGTTTTGGCTCTCAAAACCGGTTTTCAAAAATCGTTAAATTTTGGCCGATTTCCGGTTTTGCGCAAAACCGGAAAACCGGTTTTGCATGCCCTACTACGTAGCACACTGACGTCACTCAAAATCCTGCATCGCGCAAGCAGAGTTTACCCTGCAACTAGTATTATATTATATCAATCTTCGGGTATTGGCCATCATCAGACACAACACCTGTCTGGTCGGAGGAGCCCCCCTTTTCAATGGTGGATGCGTGAACTTTACACCCTGTTTCTCATACGTTGTTAGGACTTTTGACCTAATTAAAACAGTATTTACACAAGGTACACCTAACAGCGAACGTCCAACAATAGTGTTTTATAACAACACTCTAAACATCTGCTGTTATGGTTGAACCCTATTGTTTTAGTACTACTACTGATTCATATTTACATTGGCTGAGTGTTATGCAAAGTTATGGCGCCGAGGATGCAATTGTTAACTTCTTTGTCAATGACGGGAAAGGAGTACCTTTGATTTATGTTTTATTGTTATTTCAATGAGTGGAAGTGGACTAGACATTGTTATTATATTAGTATAGGTTGATATAATTTAAGTATGTGCTGGTACATGTATTGTCTTTGTTGGACAACGTCGCATGAAGTTTTGTTGCAGTCATTCTTTGGAGTATCTAACTATGGCAGAAAACCACATTTACAGCTTGTTACTTCGAACGGTAGTGGTTGTTTATAATTTTGAATTAGAAATTATATTAAACTTGAAGGGCCAATATTATTAAAAAAATATTATAAAATTAGCCAATAATTTTAGAAACATATTATTATTTTACTTTTTAGAGGTATTTGTTTGTGTCGGAGGTATTTTAAACTTGACTTAACAGAATACCGGAAGATGCTCACATCCATTCATGAACTAGAAAAGAGCAAATTGATAATTTTTAAACGGCTGAACTGATTTTCTTGAATCATAATTAAGAACACTCTCGGTCAAGTCACCTTTCAAACAAAACAAAAAAATCTAAATCGGTTCTACTTTTTGGGAGCTACGATGCCGAAGACAGATAAACAGGTACGGGCACATATTTGGATTTCGAAAATGAAAATATTTACGGTTAAAATCATCATCAAACATCGAAAATTTAAATGTCGAACGACCATAAAACCGAAAATTAAAATAACGTAAATTTATATTGTCGAATAGTTAGATAACCTACGTCCAATATATCTAAAATCTAATTATCGACAAACATGACATCGAAAGGCTTAAATATCGAAGTACAGATTATCTAATGACGTAAATATCGAAGTACAGAGTATCGAATGTCCTAAATATCGATATTTAATTATATGTTGTGCTACAAAAATTAGTGACAGAAACAAATCGCTGCAAAACCGACTCCACGTGGTCTTGTCTGCCCTATCCCTAGATTGTAATTTAGGCCGCGTAGGCGCGGAGGGGCGAGGCGGCCCGCGAGCTGAGGCGGAGGTGGCCGCCACCGCAGCTTCGGCTCGCTGGCCGGCTTCGCCGTCCAACCTCAGCCGCGGCGGCGGGCGCGGGCGTTAAAACTATCGACGACGATAACCTCGCGTGGGACCGCCGGAGTCCCGCAGCGCCGGAGCCTTGACAGAAACCATGCCTGCTGCATGATGCATGCTCGCTTGCATGATGCATGCTTGCTTGCACGCTGCATGCTTAAGTAATATTATTTTCACATAATAAATAACTTAAAATAAAACACATTTGTACGCAAATAGAAAAATATGTAATGAATGTGAATTGACAATACAAAATATTAAACATAATAAACCTTCTCTTTATTAATAAATCAAAAGTATAAGTAAAAAATCAACAAGAAAACACCAATACATAAATACACATACTTTAAAGATTTGAAGCTATGGCCATTGACAGTTCCACAAATGAGTACTCTGTAATATTGTCCAGTATGTTTATAATTTTTTGCATCCTGTTCGCACATTTTGTCTTCCTTTTTTTAAGCTGTGTTTCTCCGTTAAGGATTTTTTGAATTTCAATTAAATTTACTTTTGTTTCCTTTATCAACTCTGATGTTAAATGGTAAAAACCAACATGTCTTTTAGAACATATTTCATTAATATGGCGATGAAACGATTCAGCACTATTTTGAGTGCGCTGTATCGTAGATTGGTAACTTTGGCACCAAAAGTGTGGGCTATACTTTGGTTGTTCATTATTTTTGCCAATAACGTAGTTCTCCTCCAAACCATTGTGCAATTCTGAGACTGTCATTTGAAAGAGTTTTTATCAAGTCGCTAAAATATGTGTATATGTTACAGTTAAAACCCGTTTTTAGATAGAACGCGTTTTCCCTAGTTAGAACTAGTTATTTCTAAATGCCTTTGTTAAAACTAGAAATGTGCCGCGGCAGCGGCCGGCGATGTGCCAGAAGCGAATCGCTTTTGGAAAAGGAAACAGTTAGGTTAGGTTAGGTTAGAGTATGACAAACAACGCACGAGCCGAGCGAGCGAAGCGAGCGTGCCGCCGCAGCGGCCGGCGATGTGCCAGAAGCGATTCTAGTTTTAACAAAGGCATTTAGTAAAAACTAGTTCTAACTAGGGAAAACGCGTTCTATCTAAAAACTGGTTTTAACTGTAACATATATAACCACATTATCATGAAACTTAACGCTAAAAGACATTTAATTCCCTGGTTGTATTTACGGTATAATATTTGTCTCAGATGAAAAAAACATCCTTTTAAAGTAATTGAATCGAAATTTTGGCGCAACCTTAGGGCTGGAGCATTTTCGAAGTCCATGATTACATATGATGGGTTCAACAGAATTTCATTTTCAGTACAGTACTCAATCTTTAAATCAATCATGACGTCGTAGGACGCCTATCTTTATGAGTACAAAGCGTAAACAGTACAGGAAAGGTTTTATCATGAGTATTTGTAGAACCCATGAATTGTATAATTGTAACACCTTTGGTACGATTTTAAAAGTACCATCCAATACCCAGTAATTTGATTCACTCAGATATTTCATTACCTCCTTTTTACTTAACAGTATAACCCTTTTTTTAGCAAAAATTCTTTGTTTATTGACAAAATTTGCGTCATTGAGCATAGTAAACTCGAAATTTATATCAAAGTCGAACTCAGTTGGTTCCATGGGTATTTTTAATTGTTTTTTTTTCTCACGAGTTGTCATTTGCCTTAATGATTCTTTCGTTGGTAATTTCTTTGCAACTGCAGCACCGGTAGACGCAGTATGGTTTTGTAATATTTGACAAGTTTTAACTTTAACGGTAGGTTGTTCTGCCGTTTTACGTTTTAAATTATCAATGTTAGCAGCGACACTCACTCTCATAGGGTTTCCTTCATGATTATGTTCGCTGCAGCACGATATCAATGTTGCACAATTAATGTCCGTAAAAATGTTGGTTATTAATCGTGATTTGCACTTGAATGAACTGTTTACTTTATATTCACAATCCCAATATATTTTGTCATGACTTAGCCGATTTTTTGTATAAGCAAAACCATTTATTTGCCTTAAATCTTCCTTTTTGAGTCTTAAAAACTTCTAATCCGTGATCCGACATGATAATAATTATTCGCTAAACAATACGTTAAACGTATGTTTTCCTATATCAAGTTCGATATTTTAACTACGAGTAGTAGGTATTTTTAACGTAAATATAATGAACTAAAGTGTATTAAATGTTGACATTTTGAACTTTGGTATAATGATTATCGATATTTTTAATCATTAGATATTTTTATCACTCGGCATTTCAATGTTAGACATTTTAAGCTTAGGTACAACAATTTTCGATATTACGATATAATCGACATTTAAATTTTCGATCTTTTGAACGTTGACATTTTACACGTAGGTATTTTAATGTTCAACATTCAAATATGTTCCCACAGACACAGATACGCACGTTAAACTAATAACACCCCGCTTTTTCCGTCGGGGCTTAAAAACTAGTTTGATTTAGTACACCTATTGGTTTTGGAAACACTATTGTCTCCATAAGTACTAATGTATCTGTGTTTCGACTACGAGCTCCAGATTCTGACAATGGGCTATTTAGGTCGATTCGTCGTCAACACACAAGTAATCCAACCCGCGCTGGGCCCGCGTGGTGGATTACGGCCCACTCCCTCTCACTGAGAGGCCTGTGTCCCAGCAGTGGGAACGTTATAGGCTGATTAAGTATGTGTACACAAGTAATATCTAAGAGTGGACTATTTAGAACAAAGGTTCGATACCAATATCTGAAATGATAGGTACTTGCAAAACGAAATGGGATCAGAAAAGTTAGGTTGCCCTTCTGTTAATTACTGGCTCCCGTATTGCTCGACGAATAAAAAGTGCATATTCATCAGCATTAGTGCCTACCTACTTCTGAACAGCAGTCTTCAATTTACACCATCATTCCCTGTTCTGATCCAATCTAATCCAACACCCTAATTGCGTAGCATCCATTGCTTCATAAATGTTCGAAATTTTTGTCAGCTCTACAACGTAAATAACTCAATGAATGTCGTTGAACTGTCAAAATGAAAGCCATTGCTACTGATAGTGTGTTATGCAATTACCCCGCAGTATGTACTGCTATTCTGTAAAATTCATTTGGAACCTCACTCAAATAAGCCCACAGCCGGTCGATTCTGTAAAAATCTCACAGTGAAAACTCAAGTGAAGTGATCTTGATGTGAGTTGTCAGTAGTGTCTTTCCCTAGCATTAGTTGGCATGACAGCTCACTCCACGCTCACTTCACCTAAGTTTTCACGGTGAGATGGTCACAGAATCGCACTGCAGGCTTGTAATTCGAAAGTGAACTCATTTTTTTTTAAAGTAAATCACCGTTATAATTTCGTTGTGATCAGCCGATCGATTCTGTAAAAATCTCACCATGAAAAGTTAGGTGAAGTGAGCTTAGACTCAGAGTGAGCTGTCAATAGTGTCAATCCCAAGCATTACTTGAAATGACAGCTCACGCCACGCTCACTTCACCTAAGTTTTCACGGTGAGATGGTTACAGAATCGCACTGCTGTAGTCCCTTTGTACACACACGTTTTTCTTGCCGTGTGTAGGAACGGTCGTCAGTGTTGTATCTATGGATCACTATGGAAGTTTGTTGACGGATACGGTTTTCTACGGCGCGGTTTCTACACCGTTTGTAGCCACGGTTCGTCAGTGTTGTATGGATAACTATGGAAGCTTGTTGACTGACACTTTTTTTCTACAGCTTTTCAATTTTATCGCTGAAGTTTTAGTAGGTTCAAAGTTGATTGGGAAAATTTGACAGTTTCGGGTAGCTTGATGTCCTGGCGTCTGTACAAAGGGCCTTAGAGAATAACAATACTAGTCTTCATAAAAAGCTTGTTCATTATCTTCCTTCACCATTTTGTCATCGGTCGTTCTATACGCTCCACGGTACCAACAACCGTTCTACTCGTTGATACCTACTAACAAGATGGTGTTAGGTATTTTAGTCATATTCTCAATGTTGTAACAAAGTACGTATTGTTGTTGAAAACTTGTAATATATTATGAAATGACCCAGTTACCATGATAATTAGAATTAATTAACTTTTCAACATGAAGGTCGCACTGTCTGGCATTTCGAAGAGTCACAGATTTTTTATGTTATAATTTGTAAGGTTGTATCATGGAAAATTTAAAATTATGATTTTCATTAACTTTTGTGAAGTTGGTCAAGTTTGTGAATAAAAAATACATTAGGCTTAAAGTTACGATGAATACACTCTGAACAAGGTAAAATCGGACTGAAAGGTACTTATTTTTTGAGTGCGGTAGTTGTAATTTAAGTGGCAGATATTTAAATAGACAGACAGCCCTTTCAAATACTCTTATGTTTTTCACGAAAAACCTTAGCAAATTGAGACCCTTTTTAGAATCAATCTAGTTCCAAACATGGCCATACATAGACTAGGCTCACAATTTATTTGCTGTCCTTCCAAAGTGCTTTTCGTGTATTCAGCTCAGTAGTGAATACTTAGGACATTTACTTACTTACTGATAAATAGAGCCTACTCATGCGCAATTTTTGTTTATATGTGTGCTACTATTCGGGGAAAAAAGGTAGGTAAATAAGTGTGAGTAGTGTTTGTGAAGTTCAATTTGGGCATAGAGATAGTGGTCAAACATAGAACGTGGTATTGTTCGGCCATAAAAACAAATGAAAAAAAAAACTCAAAATTCAAGGCTTTTCTCACTTCATGTGCTAACAAAAGACACTAACATTTTAGCATCTGCTTTTCAAAACCAGTGCGTAACACACTTTCAAACGCAATCCGAATGATTTTGAAGGCAATTACTAATCCATTGCTACATATGTTTGAAAAATTCCTCTGCTCAACAACATAAATAACGCAATGTATGTTGTTGAACTGTCAAATTGTAAATATGTTACGCATAACCCCGCTGGATGTCTTGAGAAAATCGGAGCAAACCTTGATATTCAAAAGCACCAACATTTGTCCAACACCGTAAAAGTACAGCCTTTATTTCCTCAACAACCATAAACCAGACACCATTTTGTAAACCAAGCAACGCACACTAATTCACAGCGCCATTACTTTAAACTAACATGAATGACTTGTGTGGGCAGTAAGATAACCATTGTACGCCATTGTTCAATCGATAGTTTAACCAAATTGTCGAAGCAATCGGTAGGAATTTTGTTAAAGGAGGCTGCACATGTATGGGTTATAAGCGTGGTTTAGTAGCGTTATGTTTTGTTGTTGTAAATCTGTCTGTGCATTTATTCTTCATTGGAGTAGGGCAAACAAGATGGCGGGCTGTCATATGAGTTATTTTCAAGTTTCAGGTTGGACCAAGTTTGATTGGACTCCAGCTGCCCAGGAATAATGTGTCCGCCGATTAGGCTCAACTTGGATAATCACATGCACTATTACCGATTATGAACTGAATAATATTACAGAAATATGTCGGAGAAACCTTTTAAGGGATGTTATAACGAACCGCATAACTGGGAGACAGTTGTTTTTCTGGACGCTACGTCCGTGCGTCCTCAGTGGTGAAGGAACAAGGAAGAAAATACCAACATGTAGTCGCGTTTCAACAGCGCTACCGAATCGCGCTACAGAGTCGCAAATGTGTAACCGTCCTTACCGAAGCCGTGTCCGATTGTTACGTCAATTAGTTTAAACTACACTTCGTAATGACTACCGTTTACGGCAGTAATGGCTTACTGATATCTTTTCTTTACCCGTGTTTTGTTGTACTTTTTGGTCGACGTGTTTTTTTAGGAGTTGATAGTGTTCCATTATGTATGTGTCTTGGTTAGTGTCATACATGTAAGAACTTAGAACTTCCTTCTGCATTTAGCTACATATGTACGTAGGTGTTCGGTTCCGCCATAATAAAACCTGTTTTTATGTTATTTTTTTGCGATCCAAAATGTAAATAATGAACAAACGTGACTTTATTATTTATGCCATCCAAGTACTTCTTAAAAAAAGATTATGCCTTTGTGCCATTTTAGTTTGTAAAACTGAATCTATGATAGTACACTTATAATTTATGTATACACGTCCTATATATCCAAAGGTATGAGGGGCACAGAGAACTTACAGCAACTTAGGTTCTATTTTTGTACACACCTCGTAAATGAATGATACCGTGATACGGCTGTTTATTGTAGTACTAATACTGTAGATTTGTTGACCATTTTCTATTTTGATAAGGACCTGGTACCGTTGAAAGGCCTACACTATCCTCCCATACACTGTCATTTGGAAATGTTTTAAAAGCCAATTATTTTTAAAAGAGTAACCGTGGAGTTTCTTGTCGGCTTTTCTCCATAGGCAACAACCAATTGGAACCGTGCACCTAGCTTCAGTCAGTATGAGTTTATGTGAAATAAAATATTTTGATATAGCCTTAGCCATTCTTAAAACATAGTTGCCACATAACATTTAAATATTCAGTGTGAGTCAGAGTGTTCTCAGACATGCACGTATTCATACAGAGCACGTGAATATTTTGTGTGCACTATGCTAATGTGGGCACAGTTGAGTTTACTTTGTTTTTCTTTAGATTATGTGAGGACTGAGGACAGATGACGACGAATGTGTTCTTGCAAAACAGTATCTTGTTTTAATCTGTAATTGATGTAGAATTCCAGTGTTTTTTTCCATTGTAGGTTAGTCTGTCTATCTCCTGTTATATGCTGTCTTTTTTCTGGAGCCGTTAAGTAGGTACTATCGCCAAAATCTATATCTGATCACCGTAAGCCTCAGCCGCAGTCGACCTAAAAGGATCCTCTTTTGTTTTACTTACGGACGCAGCTGTGGTCACCATGTGCACGGGATTTGGTTTTCAAAATGGCAGATATAGGTTTTGGCGATGTACCTCACTCAGAATATCGTCGATTCGTCGATCATAATATATCTCTGCGCAGTGTAGACTCTTAGATCTGTTTTCAGTATTCTATAACCAATTGGGCAATATTAACTAGTTGATAAAACTTGAATGAACTGGTCTATCATGGCCATTATCATACGACAAATATACCATTCTATTGACGTATTTTTCTTCTCTTACAAACGAATCCCGCAATCGCCAATTTATTTCGGAATAATTTTTAAAACAGTCTGTTGTATTGTAACCTACTAACACTAGAAGTCAAGTAAAAATGTTACTAACCCTATGGACTCCTGTCTGAAATAAAAGTTTTCTATTCTATTCTGTTCTATTGTCATCCAAACGTTTATTTCATTCAGTTTCATAATCCTAAATAGATCGTCTATTAGCTATCATACAATCCTTCACAGTTCGTTAAACTCGATCAACGAACAAGTTATATTTTATTACATTCAACATTGTTTTTATATAACTGTTACAGGCAGACAGACGAATTGTTTCTCGTTTATTTTTATTTATTTATGAATTTCCGTGACGAGTGTTATTTAACTTGAGGAACGCAATGTTTGGAAGGCATTTCTTTTCGAGTGTAAAGACGGAAGTCGGACTGGATAATACCAGAAACTACTCGCTTTAATATGTGATTATTCAAGAATATTTGCTTCAATCCTTTCTTCTTTTATTCTTTCTTTTCTTTTAATTCTTTCCATTTTTCCTTCTTTTCGTTGAGTCTTCTGTATCCAATTAATTCCTCATCTCTTTACTGTCTCTTCTGACAATAGAATTTTCTGCGTAATGTGTTGAAACTTCATGGCTTACTAATTCTGTTCCCTCGTCCTCGTGGACGGCAGCCAACCAAGATCAAGAACGACTTGTTGCTTGTTTACGTTCTGTTACAACCTTGACTGCTTAGCACAATGTGTTATGGCATTGTAGCTGGTATTTTTGTCACAATCACGGTATACTTAGACGTAACTTAATTTTAGTTCTTACAGCTTTTCTTTGACCACATCTAAGTAAGATGGCAGCTTTTTCCTACCCAATTTTCTATCTGGCTTTTCAAATGGCAGTGGTGGCACAATTGTAAACACCGTGACTTGCGAGTGGTAGGTCGTGGGTTCTACAAAAGCAGGCACTTTGTGTATTTAATTTCATCTGCTCTCAAAACGGTGAAAGAAAACATCGTGAGGAAACCGACATGTTCTAGAACCAAAAATTCCATGACATGTGACATCCGCCAACCCGCACTGGGCCCGCGTGCTGGATTATGGCCCACTCCCTCTCACAAACGGAAGGCCTGTGTCCCAGCAGTGGGGATATTATAGGCTGATTATGCTATGCTATGCTTTTCAAAATCGCGTGCCCTACACAAGGCAACACTCGTACTCTCAACTCTTTACTTCGGAAGTTCTGACCCGTAGATGTTTATGAAGTCAACAGGAAGGCGTCCACTGATAACATTATTGTACTCTTTTTACATTACAATTTCCCTTGCAAACATTTCTATATTGTTTGCCAATACGTGAAACTATTTTCTTTGTTTACCAATATCTCTTGAAATCTCTCAATCCTACAATGCAAAGATTCGTGCCAAACCATAATGGCCGCCGTAATTCCACATAGTGTTCCTCATCCCGTATCCGGGTCCGTGTGTTGATCCGATCCGGTCCGGAAGAACCGCAAATCTTTCTGTAATGTTGGATGAGGGTTATTTGAATTATATTTTATTCTTTTCTCTTGGTTGTCTTTGATTCGTTAGATTTTGTTATGTGTCAGGTTTGTATTTGTCAATATGATGTAGGTTTTGCGAGCGTTTTATCTTGTCAGTCGGTTGTTGAAATCAACATAACTGGTGACTATACAATTCAACAGTCAACTAAACTATTTCATTGATTTTTAATATAGCTCTTTATTTATCTTGTTCCTTCCATCCTTAATATTCTTAAATCACAGTTTGGTTATCTAAATATGGCTCGTTGCGACATTTTTGAGTGTTTAAGATATTATGTCTATAAAATTCTTATTAAATCTTTGACTAAAACGATAGATCAATCGTTTGATTTATCATTCGTCGTTCGTATCGTTTTACATCTTGATGTCATGCATATTATTGTACCAAGGATCCTTATTTAAAGGATTAGGCCTACGTATTGGAAAAATAATAAAGATTAACTTATTAATATGCATCCTTTGTACGCATATCCGTATGAGTAATGTCACGAAAATCACGTAGGAGTGACAATGCGAATAAAATTGGGACAGGAAGACATGTTCCTATAACGCTAAAGCTGAATTCAGCCTATTTGGTAGATTTTGACGAGGAGAAATCATTATAATCCCGATCATGTGCAGTGCTTTTGGTGATAACACTGGCCATTGTAAAATTTCCACTTTTATATCTGTAATTTATATGGTGTACATAATAAAGACTATTCTATATATCTGTTCCTATTATGTTCTCAAAATAAAACAGCAAAAACGATTGCAAACAAACTCCTAAGTTTACAGCATAATCCAAACCACGCGTTACTAGTAAACGTTACCAATACGTGTCGGTAACTAGAGCAAGAACGTCATGAATCTACTTCACACCGACTACATATAAAATCTAATAAAAATTCCTCGTATCACATAAAACTGAGCTAATTTTCACCAAGCCTGATATATCTACTGTCTGAAACTCAATAACTTGACTAGGAAATCGTGATGGTGTAGTAAGCGTGCCATCACGCTAACTAGCGCTGCTACTAGTGAAGAAACTCATGTCATTATCACTTTGGGGAATAGTAAGACACTTTGTGAAAGGTGGGTAGTTATGTTGTTGCCTTGTCATAGTTGGAGGAACGGTTTCGAACGCTATTTCAAAATTTAATGAGATCTTATGAGTGTTTGCGTGTGAGTGTGCAAAATGCATAAATTAAAGATTAGTTAGTAGATCTGTCAAAAAAACCTAATTATGTAATCAAAAAAAACTAAATATTTTTATTTTAGTAATATTTTTAATAGTTATTTTTTTAATAACCACAAATTACTAGGTATAACATATCGCTATTTGTAACAATTATCCGCAAATACTGTCGACATTCCCAATCAATTAACTAACGATAACACAACCATGACATAACACTACCGTCAATATAACTTACTACACTACCCATTAGAAATTAGCCGAGTTTCCCCACTAACACGGTCATTGGTTCGGTCGCGGTCCACTAGAGACACTGTTTTATATCGCATCATTGTGGGTGATAGCTGATTCAGATTAATTTGTCGTCAGCACATCACTAGGTCAAAATAAAGAGAGTAAACATACGGTCAATTAGTAAACACGCGAGATATTTTCTGAGTCATACAAGAAAGACATATAAGGGATAAGTATAGGATAAACGCGACTAATAGAGAAGTAAGGAATAAAATAATGAAGTAATAAGTAATTCAATCGTGCCAGCGACACGAAGAAGAAGAGAAGTAAGGAAGAAAAGACTTGACAACCCAAAATAAATTGGGATAAGACCAGGAGAATTATGATATTCTTCTGACGATAAGATCTCTTGTAGATGGTAGCAAATATCCACAATTTGATCATATAGTTTCAGATTGCAGTTAGTTACAGAAAATCTAACCCAACCTTTACTGGGAATTCAACTCGCCCTCGGCAGGTGCTCTGTAGCTACAAAACCAGTTAGGCGGTAAGGTCCAGTAATATGTTATTTAGGACAAGAGAAAGTCCAACCCTGGAATCCTTAGTAACAAGATTTTTTGTCACTATAAGGGTGTGTGTCGAGTGTCTACACCATTAGGACCGTTTTCCTAAATGTCATCATAAGGGAATATTAAACCACTCAAAAGCCACTACTACTGATGTAGCAAGGAGACAACGGCCCATCTTGCTCACGTATCTTCTAAATCGTAGACCAAAAGTAAAAAAGTACCTGCCTTATTCTTTATCTAAAACCCGTCCACTTGATTTGTACTCTAAACATAATTCCGTTCCACGTGACACTCAGATTAATGCATGTTTTCGCGCAGTGGATATTCTGCTGCCATCCATTGCGATGTCACACTACGTTGCTAGAGTTGGTATAAACATCATGTAGCCGAGGAATTTGTTTCCTTTACTAGATGGTAGATAAAAACATCTGAGCATCTGTTTGCTGTAGTCATCTTGTCAGGTGTAAGTAATGACTGCTTTGAAGGAATCGTTCGTGGAATGTTGTGAATTAGCAGTTTGAGATTGAGTTTTTAGCAACTCATCGATTTTTTGTGTTGAATTTGTGTTTTTATTGAGATTAATGTCGTATCGGTATTTGGTTTTCTGCACGCTTCAATGCCGATGTAGTGACGACTATTTTAATTTCAGAACTCATTACAATTATTGTTTATTTTTATTCTGTGTGTTTATAGTATCTATCTATTTCAAAACGTCTGCTTATTTAGCTGCTAAGTTTTATTGACCTTGTGTGTCTGATGTAGGAGAACTAGATAACCTAGTGGAGGCGAATATACTCTTAGCTAATTCTTACACTCACTTCAATTCCTTGTTGTGATTATCGATTATCATTTGTGATTATTGATTTCTGTTGTGGATAAAATAAACTGAAGTCGAACGAGTCAAAACTCTCATATTTCTAATCTATGTCATACCTAACAGAGAAACCAATTTATTCCACTAAACGAAAATACCTTAATTCTTGCCCTAGCAATAGCACAGAAACAACAGCAACCTGGCAACAGGACCAATGAATCACACTTTCAAAAATAAAACATCGGCTCTTGATTCCCGCCTCAATCCCGGTATCGTATCCAAGGCTTTCCCGGGAAGTCCGTGAGTCATACTTGCATGGCTTCCATTGGTTCGGAGAATACATCCCGAGGTGTGAGTCATTCGGTTTATGAGCAAGTTATGGCCACTGGCAGTTCAAGGCTCATTGCGGTTCATTTGTATTGTGAAATGGAATTTTGTAGTGACATTGAAGAAATTGCGAGTTTAATGGTTGGTGTTTAGATTACTGCGCTTTTTTCCTGGGGTTTAAACAAGACATTGGGACATGGGATTTAAAAAAAACCAAATCTAGGGAGAAAAGGCATGAAGATTATTTCGTGCCTGTTTCACTTAAGGGGGATGCGATAATGTAGCCAGCAAAATTCAAATATTCTTACGTCTTTTTTGCAATCTGCTGGACAGTGTCAGGTTGTATGTTGATCTTAATATGATTCGCGGTCGAAAAAAATATTATTTATATAATAATAAATCAAAAAAATCATCAATACATCTCTCCAAGTTCATGTATCCCTATTGAATGACTATTTCATGAAATCATGACATTTGAGGACAATTCTAATTTAAGGAGTTTTATTGCTGATTCTAATGATGATAATTCTGTAAAGTCATATTTGTTACGGTCGCCAATCATATTTAGATCTACATACAACCTGACACTGACCTGCAAATTGGGAAAAACGTAAGTAAATTTGAATTTCGCAGGCTACGTCAGTGCATCCCTCTTAACGTTCTTACAACAGAAATTAGGTAACTAGAAAGAGAACTCTCTAAAAATAACCCCTTTATCATGCTGTACCTTCTTTTTTATGCGTCATGTTTGCCGCAAATAAACGTATTTTCTTTCTTTCTTTCTTACCACGACCTACATGCTCTAAAAAATTTGACTACAATCATGATCTAGTTACCTTATTTTCGTCCCACAAGAGCCATTATACTGTCACTGATGAATGTGTGGCTACAAGAGATAAGGGGCTAATATTGGCTTAAAATGATAGCCCCTTATCGTACGCCCTTGACATTGGTGTCGTAAATTATTTTAATAATTTGAATGCACGCTTCATAGTTTGTGGGACAAAGGGAGATATTATATGGTAGGGTGCTTTTATGGACTTAAAAAACATGCTTCAGTTAAGCATGTAGGAATGTAATGTGATTTTGGACAATTTATTTGCACCATACTTACGAGAATTGATTCTACGATCCTGCATTTGAGTGTGTTCGAAAAAACTGCGATTTAGAAGCATACGGATACAAACAAATTGATGGAAGCTCTCATATTGTAAAATATATTTTTGGGCATTGCGTTAGTCGCTATAAAAAGAACTACCGAATTATCGAACGATCTATCAAGATGGCCATACCTTGAAAGATGAACATACACCGGATGTCAAGCTTTACACTCAATGGCCTAATAAATCCTTATTTAACTTTAAGAGGTAATTTACCTACGCGTAAAAATAATTAACGGGTAATTATGTACCGTAAAACAACGAGATGAATAATAGTGCAAGCAAACAATTATAAAGTCTGTTTGTTTCTGACAGAGGTTCACACGAAAACTGCTTATACAGTATTATGATGATTATTGTATTGTTAAGATGGACCAAATGTTGAGCAATTATTAATATAATCTTTATGATTTTCACATGTGGGCAAGAGCCACACCTACCAGCACCTGCCACCTATTTAAGAAAATAATAGATGATATCAACTTAATCAGCCTATATCTAATGTTTCCTCTGATAAACTAGGATACGGCGTTTATTTTCCGCGCCATCAACGCGCGTATACGCACTGCAAAAGCAACTAGCGCTGCTTCTTCAAGGCAGAACGCAGACGACGCGCGGCGTACGGAACACGAGCGTTTATAACGCCATGTGCAGAGGCTCCTAGGCCTCCTCCCCTTTGATGAAAAACTGTCTACCAAGGGGTATCGTGTTATACAGTAACTGGGTTATGAAGGCCAGATAGGCAGTCGCTCCATATAAAATAATTGTGTTTAGGCTAGAAGCTTACGCCAACATAGTTGGAAAAAGTCTAGGCAGATGATGATGCTCTGGTTTAAAAGCTAGTCAGCAAGTTAAGTGGTAGATATCTTGAACCAGGAAAAAAAACACTCTTCAAAACTGCTTTCTATTTAATTGTTATTGACATATTATGTGTGGAATATTTTCGAAAATAACAACGCCACACCTATTCAAAGCTGAAAATAACACCACTCAACGATAACCTCCGACATTTCACCGATAAAAGATATAAATAATGCGACGCCATTTTCTAAATATTGCTAAATTCGTCAAGGCCCGTAAAAGGACACAACGTGTTTTATTCATGATACTCAAATATAGGATCTCGACCCTGGTGTGAACTCTGAACTTTATGTTCACGAGTCTTCAATCGATGTTAAAGGGAAGATTAGAGAGGACTGTATTCACAAAAAGTTTTCATTAAGGTGATGTGTTTCAATTAATTCAAACAGGTAGATGTTTTTGTATCGAAAATGCTGTTAAATTCACGATGTTTTCTATGAGTGTGTGGCCTCAGAGATATGTTTTAACCGACTTCACATAAAGAGGAGGTTCTCAATTCGTCGATATCTTTCTCTTTTAATCATTTAAAATAGAAAGACCTTTTTTAAAAAATCGTATCTATTTGATCACAATTGGGTAAGATTTTTTATGTAAAAAGTGACAATAAAAACGTTTTTTTTTATGTAAATAGGTTTTATTATTTTTGATAAAAATATCGAATAAAATGACGAACATCTGTTGAAAAACGCCTTTCTTTAATATCTTATTTTCTTCTTATTTTGTTTGAAGTTCACGATAAAAGTACCCGAACTTGATGTCTTTACATCAGGGAGATTTGTTTTCTATGAAACATGAGATGTCTTACGATTTATTTGATTTCAAGGTATTTGCCTATTGGAGGCTAAAAATAGATACTTTTAAGTATTAAAGAAGTAAATACAATCAAGGAAATTAATTGTTAATTAAATTGACGCCTTACGTTAATTCGCCTTTTGATACAACTTTCAAACTGTGATTTGAATATACAGATAATTATTTGCTGAACAATGAATTTCCTTGACTGTACATAAATGATAGGTATTTGACAACTATAAAGATTCAATGCCTTTAACATTTATATGGCAAGTAATTGGTATTTTAATTGACACTAGAGACTAAAAAGCCTCTGTTTCAATTAACAGAACTATATTTAGTTGAATGATTCATTGCAATTGGATACTTATGCCATAAGACTCAACTGATGGTCTAGACTAGACCAATAAGCCTAACTGGACCGGAATAACTGAACTTGCAAACATGAGAATGAATAAATAATAAGTAACTCTTAAAATTTCCTAAATATTGAAATTCTATCCACCAATTCGATTTCGATCGGAGACCTAACTATACTACGTTCGCGTTTTAGTTTCCAGAAATGTAAACAAATATGTGTTTTTGGAAACTACTTTAATACCTACACATAAAGTTCAGTTTTCGTTACAGCTTCAAACATTTTTATGACATCTTCAAAGATGTCATTTCGAAAGCAACTTCATTCACAATAATATACAGGTGATATTCGTTATTGTATAAATAACATCAATTGGAAATATTTGAATAGAGTTTAACTTTCCCGAAGTCAATGAAGATCTGTTGCCGCGAGACTAATATACTACTTATGTACTCACTTAATTAAACCTTAATAGAACTACCCATACATAATAACAAATAATTTAACTCACACAGTTCAAATTAAATTAATTGGTGGTGATATGAATATTTATAAAAATATTTGCATCCAAAATAATTTGCTGATTCATGAGCCCTAGTTCCATTCTCATTAAGTTAAATACATAATTATCTAGCCACACCCGCGCCGCGGCTTCACTCGCGTGAAGAAGTAGCTTTTTCTCGATATAAAAGTGTGCTAATACTGATCATCCCTTCCCTGAACTGACACCAAATGTCATCCAAATCCGTTGAAGTACTCTCTACGGAATTAAGTGATACTCGTAGATCTAAACTATATCCAACATATTGCCCTGGATGATGCTGGCACAGGAGCATGGGGATTCGCACAAGGAAAGGGAAACATACCCAGCAGTGGGTGAAATTGGGCTATGGATAATGATGCTCTATTTTCATTTTTGATTATAAAATTAGTTCAAGGAATATCTGCGATATTCATTGACAATCGTAGATCCATATATCTAACAACTGTCTTATTTGCCCTGGATGAGGCTGGCACAGGAGTGGGGGATCGGAACAAAATAAAGAAAAAAAGTAGTGGGTGAAGTCCAGCTGTGGATGATGATGACGATGCTCTATTTGCCTTTTAAACTGTATGTGTAAATAAAAACCTTTTTACATCACTGTCAGGTTTTTAAAAGGGCATTGTATAAAAACAGCTACATTTACCTGAACCCTTCAGATAATTCCCGGGCGATTTCGCTCCTTTAAAACGGCTACCCAATATAAGGATTTCTGTATCAATGCTTTTGATACTAATTTGTATGCAAAATACGTTCAAGTTTCACTCCTTTGGAACATGTATTTTTAAGGAGTGAAAGTGTTTGTTTTTATTAAATGTGACCTGAGTTCACACCTGGACGGTGGACAATATGGAAGTGTTTATACACTTAACAGTTTTATGATAAAGGTTAATTAAGATTGGAGATCTCTTCTTTTTTGCGTTCGTAGATCTGCGACGGTAATTGTTACGGGTCAACCCAACAAGTCTGATAACCATTCTTACCAGTTTTACCAAGTAACTGGGTTTTGGAGGTCAGATAGGCAGTCGCTCCATGTAAAATACTGTTATTAAGCTGCATCCGGTTAGACTGGAAGCTGACCCCAACATAGTGGGGAAAAGGGCTTGGCAAGTCGGCAGAATTATTTAAAACTAGAAAATACGCCTACTCTCTAGTGTTATGTTATGTGATAGAAAATGTTGTAAAATGCGTGAGACCTTTTTACACGCGTAATATACATTTAGACAGCATAGTACGTATTGCACTTTTCTATGAAACAATTTTTCATCTCACGGGAAATTCTACGATACAAGGGGAATCATGTGCTGAATTTATGGTTACGTCGATGTCCCTGCCACCCTGTAAGTTAAGTAATATTTAAAAACTTCTCATCCCAGTCCATGACTGACTTCTAATTTATTTCATGTCAGTAACTACACTAAAAACTTTTAAGGGTGTCCTTTTATCCCGAGAAAATACAATATTTTGAGAAGTAGCGACCTAAATAAGAAAAATATGCTTTTAATTCTATGTACAGTCGCTTGGCAACATTATCTGACCCACCCTAAAAACAAACGAATTTGGACCCTCTGCCTGTAACATTAAGGTTTATTCAATTTATATCAGCTTATCAGACAAGTGCACGAAGACTCAACCAAGAATTACAATAATAACACAGACATGCAAATTTGATCTTTATAACGTTACCATTAGGTTATATGTTACAACTACTTGTTATAATATAATTAGTGTAATAGCTTATTTTAAGGGTTGTGTTCAAGTAATCCTGGTCTCGTGGTCTGTGTATAAGACTGAGATGAACAAGTTGCGAGATCAAATCCTGTGACGAAGATATTGTTTTGCTTTTAATTTAGAATGTATTCCAAAACTATTTCATGTATTATTGTAAAGAACTATAGACGGATAATCTTCAAACATAAACTTTCTAAAATGGTAATATTTTCGCATAACTTGTAATAAGTGGGTAGTTGAAAAATAAATATTCGTATTCATTATAAAACTGGTATTCAAAAGCAACTAAGGGTATGCAGTGACTACGCGCAAACATGTTTTACCTTGCCTTTCTAAATTGCAAAAACAACGTCTCTTTACAATTTTTTATTTTCTATTTTATAGGTCGTTTTTTTATTATCATGTCTCAATGGAGTGATTATTTAAAATACAAAATAATCTATTTGCACCAGGAGAAGGTTAGCTGCTTGTGCTGTGCAAGAATAAAGAATAGAATAGAATAGAATAGAATACTCTTTATTGTACACCATACAAATTATAAAACATAAATATACAAAATTTTTACAAAGGGTGGCACAATGGGCTTGATAAACTTTATCAAGTATACTATATGGTTCAAATTCTTTAGAATATGCGTCTAGTATTACAACTAAGATCAAATTTCAATGTAGCTTATAAGAGTTGAGTTGGTCTTGTGGTCAATAAGGGGTAGTGCGGTGTTCATCGTTGTCTAAGTTCGAAACCAAGTTTAACCTAAATATATCTTTTTGCTCAGCTGTTTTTTTTTTAAATTATTTTATTACACTAAAGAAATGTAAAAAACATTTCTTTAATGGACGACGTAGGGTCTTGTCTTTTTAAACGGGTAGGTTGTATAGGAATAAAAGTAAACAATTGCAAGTTTAAAATGTTTATTATTTCATTAAAACACTTAGGTAAGATAAAGTAAGTAAATGCTCATATATATTCAAATTAATAGACATTTTATATTAGTATGCCATAATCAAATCTAACCATTTATAAACATTAAAAAAGGCGTGCTTATGCTTAAAAGTTTGTTATCGAGAAAATGAATTCATCTGTGAAATGCTTTACAGATTTATAGCTGCCTATATGTAGTGAATAAACATGATATTTAAATAGAAAAAATCTATTTATAACAATAACATCACCACATAATCTGCAACATTTTAATGGTTTAACAATCAATCCATTGAGCATTTACTTACATGGTGTGTTTAAAAATACCTACTAGATTACATAATTAGTAGTCCCCTGCTATAACTTGCTGTAAGCGGCTACGCATACCGCGCACCATATTCCAACACAAATCTTTGCCATTTAAATATTCCTGGGCAAAACGAACCCTTTCTTCGCGATGAGCAGGTGTCAATGCAATTTTCTGTGCTGGTTTATAATTCCTTATCTCAGCAGCGTATAAATGCCTTCTCACTGTTTCCTCTGAAATATTGTGGTTTATTGCGGTTACACGAATGGGCAAAAATTGATTTTCAACTGGGCTTGAAACCGGCCCCGGGGCCGGGCCCGGTGGCGTTCGAATACGGGACTATACTTAATGGCTTTTGCTCCTGGACGAATACGCTGAATATCTCCATTGTCTCCATAACGTTTTAGCCATAGTCTGACCGTATTTCTCTAAAACAAAAAAAAAAACATTTTTGGAACCGTGTATGTAACTTGTAAGGAGTGAATGTAGTGGTAAAATAGCCAACTACGAGTTCATTAATCACAATCAATAAAATAAAATAGGTATAAAAACACTTACTGCTATATATTAAGTCGACGACCAATCTCTCTAATTCCAACATTCTGCTCATGTAAAAATATGATTTTTTGTTCGGTGTAGTCATTAAGTTGCGACATGATGCTTTTTTACACCAAATTGCTTAAAAATACTTAACGAGTTATGTGAAACGATTTACAAATGTGTGTGCGCAGTTACTGCTATTAGGTAGTTTAACTTTTGTCACATAAATGAATTTATTATCTACCTCACGAAGCAAATATATGTTTTACTTCGTATCCAACCATTCTTGGTAAATATAAATTCTGTGAACTTAAAGTTTTTTAATTTACCCACCTGTTTACAAGATAAGTTATTAGGCGTAAATCATATTGGTCGTTCTTTAATAATGCAGGCAATATTGTAGAAATGAAAACAAATTAAAAAAGAAACTCATAATAGGTGGACTGTGTTTTCGAACCCACATGTTGTTCGTCGCCAATCCAGCATCAAACCGCTAAGCCACAAGAACTTGTAGGGAATATGCGAAATTAAAGATTGGGTTCTAATTATGTAGTGTGACTTAAAAGCTTTTCAACTTTAATGTCAACGGGATAATGATTAAAATAGCTTAACAAAATGATATATCTATAATGCCGGTGGCTCCGACAATGTTGCACGAGCGCCGTCTGATAAGCTCATATAAATTGAATAAACCTTAATGTTACAGGCAGAGGGTCCAAATTCGTTTGTTTTTAGGGTGGGTCAGATAATGCTGCCAAGCGACTGTACATAGGTATACGAAAAAAATCACTTGGGAATTTCTCAACTAGTTAGGGTCGGCTTCCAGTCTAAATGGATGCAGCTGAATACCAGTATTTTACATGGAGCGACAACCTATCGGACCTCCAAAAACCAATAATATACTGGGTAACAGGATACCCTTTTTTAAGACTGGTTGTCAGACTTTCGGGTTTCTGACGATCCGTAAGGACTGTCAAAGATCCAAAAATGACAGGCAATTTTCCAGATCGCGTAAACTATCCCTACCTCCTGAAAACTAAGGACTTTTCACACGCAGGGTTGCATCATGTTCTAAGGATAGCAGCAGTGCGATTCTGTAACCCATCTCACCGTGAAAACTTAGGTGAAGTGAGCGCGGAGTGAGCTGTCGTTCCAACTAAATTGGATTGACACCATTGACAGCTCACTCTAAGCTCACTTCACCTAACTTTTCACGGTGAGTTTTTTACAGAATCGATCGGCAGGTATAGGTAGCACATTACAGTCACAATATATTATACCTTTCCTACTGTGCAGTTACGGGTGTGTAGTCACAATCACAATGTATCCGCTCTGATTGCTATGAAAATTCCGAGTAATTGCAATCCCGCCATATGGGTCGGATCACGAATGAAACTCTGTTTGTTCCGAATCAGAGCCGGGATAAAGTTTTACCGTGTGTTTTTTTATGTTACGAGGAGAGTATGGAGCCCGAGGGTATGTCGCAATGGGCAGCTCGCCGCCCGGTAAGCACCAGGCCCGGTTCGACGTCATAAGACCATTATACACACGTTTTTTTATCGTGAAAAACTACGGTTTATTCGCCGTCTGTAAGCACGGTCGTCAGTGTTGTATGGATCACTATGGAAGCTTGTTGACGGACACGTTTTTTCTACGGCGCGGTTTATATGCCATGTGTTGGCACGGTCGTCAGTGTGGTATACACTAGTGGTGTTGTGGTATTATGAAAGCTTTTTGACTTTTTTTTCTAAGGCGCGGTTTATACGCCGTATCGTATAGAAACCATGCCGTGTACAAAGAGCCTCATGGTCTATTCATGCATAAATTACAGATCTTTCGAAAGAGAATGAGTTTCTACTCTTCTTTTAATTTGCTTAGGACTCAGCAGCGTTGCAAGCATAGGTACTGCTTCTTTTGCAGTTTTACATATCTATGTTCACTTGCAACATCTCATTTCAATTTGCCATCCATAGACCATACATAGCTCGTCATTATTTGTTCACAAGTTCTTTCAAAAGGCACTAATCTTTGGGTTTCACTTAGAACACTCCATTGCTACGATAACACGCGTGGGCAGATAATCAGCTGACATAATTTATGTTTACCTTTTATTCTCTCTCAACAAACAAAGTGCCATCAGCGAACCCACACATATTTCGACACAACCTCCCAATATATCTTGACACTCCACAGTTTCGCTGGTTGCTAAGACCACTACCTAAAAACACTATATTGAAGCTATACTACGTTGGTGATTTAGTCCCCACACATGTAAACAAATATTGTTTAAAACCCACGCATAAAATTCAGTTCGCGCAATAACTTCAAAAATGACCTAGTAAAATAAACAATAGTACCTACTAGTTATCTAAAATCAACTTATTTTACACTAATGTAAAGTTGATATTCGTTTAAGTGGAATTAACATCAATTGGCAACATAGGTTTGAATATACTTTAGTTCCCACTTTCGGCACAGGCATAGTGACACTGGCTGCACACAATGATAGTAAATCCCTATTCAAACGAAACGAGTCGCACGCGTTTCGTAACTGACGAATTAAATCGGTGACACTCATGATTCGGTTACTCCGAATTCAGTTCTGACTACTATGGTAGGGACTTTCAACCTTATGATGAAAGGGTAAGGTATTGTTTGGATTGCAGTGGAAATAAGGTCAGATTTGCATTAAATTTTGACGACAATTGAGTTATGCTGGCTGGGTGTGAACTATGATTGTTTATGGACTAATAAACTCTATTGAATTAAAGCGTGAAGTTAATGGAAAGTTGTCAAACAAATAGTGTTTTGTTGTCACTGAGTCGTTATTTAGTTATGGGTTCCAGGTGGGTGCAGATTTCTCTCGCATGAAATTTTGTTGGTTATTGCAATTTGAACTTTATGTCATTGCCATAACAATTAAAAATATAGTGACTGCGTGAAATGGCATGATTATACTTCAACTTAATTATGCAAGGTGGTGTGATGATATTTTATCATTTGCAGGGCCAACATGGCCAGAGATCGCACAAGACAGGGAAGTTTGGAAGAAAAAGGGGAGCCTTTGCCCAACAGTGGAACACAATATAGGCTAGCAAAAAAAAAAAAACATGCACTGGTTTAATCGTATTTAAAACCATATATTAATTTACCAACGATTGAAATGTATCTTGAGTCTGTCTTAAGTGTCCAAGAGTTAAAGCGAACGGTTTTTTCGGAAATGAAATTAAAAAAAAAACCTTGAGATTTTGCGTATACTATGTCAAAGGAAGGGACTAGAGATTCTTAATACGAAGATGATCCAAAAGGGATATGGATAAGGCTTGGACCAATTACCGGATACCTTGCCCCAGCAGCTGTTTATCACGAATAGAAGCAATAGACCAGTAACTATCCAAGTGTAGTTACTAGAAACAGTCGTAATGTGGCAGTAAGCGATTCTGATGCACATACTTTCCTTGGAATTTACTTCATTCAGTACGAGAAAAAAGCGTGACGATCAATGGGCAAACGCAATGCAACAACTATGATAAGGAATTTTGTAATTTATAATTATAATGTTAGAAAGTACTGGATTTTAATGGAACAATACTTCCGAGGTCTTTTGTCACACATAGGGCAACATTCTGTAATACCAAAGAACGAGTTATTTTAAGGGGGATGCGCCGCGGAATTATTATTATAAAAAAGAAAAACAATTTTAAAGTCAGTGTCAGGTTATATCATCATCTGCCTAGCCTTTTCCCAACTATCGGTGTCGATTCCAGTCTAACTGGATGCCGCTGATACCAGTATTTTACATGGAGTGACTGCCTATCTGACCTCCACAACCCAGTTACTGGATAATACGATACCCATTGGTAAGACTGGTTGGCAGACTTTCGGGCTTCTGACTACCGGTAACGACTGTCAAAGTTATCGAATGACAGCCGGGACCAACGGCTTAACGTGGTTTCCCAGGCACGGAGGGGTCTCGGTATGTAAAGATGGCTACCCATTCACAGACCAACCGCGGCAAGGGTAGCTTAACCTGATCGATCGACCAGTGTCGTCTTGCTGACTATGGTTTTATTGTTGTTATTAGTATTAAATTATTTATTTATTTTACTCCGATGGTCCTAGTTTATCATTTGTGACTTCAAGTGACAGCTATGTGAACTGAACCCAGCAATGCATAATATGTAACTGTCACACCCTGTATGCCCGGAGGCTTTTATTTAGGTAGTAAGTTTTTATTTACATTTTAATTTTAATTAATTATTTTTTAGCTGAGTACGTATAGTTTTTATTATATTTGTTGGTATATTGGCAAGGCTAGCTGACATATGGCAAATCATATAATTTAATGTTCTGTATCTTGTAATGTTTATTATTTATATATTTACTTAACATACCTATTATTGTATACAGCTGTGCTGCTGGGGAGCTTGTTGCGCCACTTCTTCTTCCCAGCGATAGCACTAGGAAGTGGTGAAGGGCGGGCGTTTTTGGGGGACTGTCTTTGAAAAGTGCTGATTCTCAGCCTAATTTGAATAAATGACTTTTGATTTTTTGATTTTGTGCGGCTGTTATTATTTAGCCACGTGCCCTTGTATATTGAACAAAAATATGATGAGCGACCGTAACTAGCATGCATTTACAGAATTATAATCATCAATATCATCAATATGACCCTCTAAGCTCATATAAATTGAATGACTGTTTCATGAAATATCAATCACACAGAGTTTTAACTTACTTAATGCAAAGGCAAAGATCAAGAAGACCGCGACTTCATAGTCTGAAATTGTTCCTTTTTAGCTCTTGCCTCTTGTAACGTATGCCTCTGCTGTAGGACGAAAACAAATACAGGCTGGTAGGGACATTGACGCGCAAACTGTTCCATGGATTCAGTACATGATTTTGAACACCCTTTTTTTTTTTGGGATGGGAAATCATCAAATGACCCCTCCCGCTCTGGGTGGAGCGGAAGGGAGTGTCAGACTCTTACTGACTAAAACCCACCCATGTTCCTTCCTTCGCCCTTTATGTTCCGGGGTAGCGGTAACCCTTTCGGACAATCCCGCTGACCCGGCAGGCTTCGGCCCTGAGGGGCCCCTCGTTATGCTGACATCTCTTTGAGGCGCGCGTGGAACACTTACGCGTTGACATTTTTCATCGGTTATAGACAAAATATTAGCTGTTCCATACATTTTGCCCGCGTCGATAATGTACATTTCTATGAAAGAGAATTTTTTTTTTAAACTTCTACAGGATCTAAAATCATGAGCTGAATTCCTGATTACAGTTTGCGCGTCAGTGGGACATCCTGGGCCACCCTGTAAATTATCACCGTTCAAAACATAAATGGGCCAACGATATCATTGAAGTTGCGGGAAATACTTGGATGAGTGATGCTCGGTATTGGGAACTATAGTAGAAAGGAAATTGAGGCTCATAACCAGCAGTGGAAGATTCCAGGCTGATATGACGATGATGATAAAGCAAACAAAAAGAGAAGCTTTATTGCTAGTAATATACATTGTAAAGCAGTGTTTTCCACATATCCAAAAAGATTACTTGAATCTATTGCAACGCGTAAAGTGCGTCTTTAACAATAGTGTTGTAACGCGTCTGAAGCACGGATGCAATAGTGTGGGCCCCTTTACGGTACGCCAGGCAGATGCTGAGATAATCAACAATAGATTGCAACTATTTTATATACTCTTTAGTTGGGTGTTGCTTAAGTTCGGAGCCTAACGATGCGATTTAAATAGCTTTAGACAATCATCGTAGAAGATCGTAAACAGCTATTGAAGAACTTGGATTTTACATATATGAAGCCCTTACTGAGAAATCACAGCAGAAAAAAAGAGCGACTTAGAGATGGGACAGTCATTAAAAGTACAGAAAAGCATGAAAGAGAACAGGCTTAAGATTAAGGAAATCTACCAACACGCGGAGCATAACCACTACTATCTCTACTCTACGAAGAATAGAATTATACCCTGTCCAATAGGTAAACCGTTTTTTGACAGATGGAACTAGTGATTGCAGCAACACACAATACATTGATTAGTACACGTACGGCATTATAATGTCTGTAGGAAGCCATAAATAAGATAATGCAGTTTATATATTTATTAATTTTCCCACGCATTTTAAATTTAACTTTTACGTAATCTGGAATAGTTCGTACTAAGACAGCTGTCAAAAAACGGTTTAACAAATGGACAGGGTATAGACTTACGTAGGTATGTCTATACCCTGTCTACTAGGTAAACCGTCTTTCTATATAAAGTGACATTTGTTTCCTTCATATTTTCCATCACGCCGTCGAATTTCTTCAATCTGTCCTTTGTCTTTCGTTTCCTCCGTTTCTATGGTGGACAGTGGTCGTGCTACGCGAGCAGAAGGCGTCTAGTATTCGTCTAAGGAAAATAAATTAACGAAGAAACAATATCATAATCACCATCGCCAACTCCTGATTTTTATGTTTGAGTCATATTATTATACCTACCTACATACACTATAAGACCCATCGGTGTCTTATCGTGTATTATGCGTGTATACAAAGTAGTATTTTTTATTGAAGGAGTGAGCTCACCTTCAAATGGCAGCGTTAAAAGGGCACTGACTACCGATGCAATGTAAATACAGACACGACAAACGTGATTGATGACAGATATGTCTGTTATTAACATAACATTTTGATGCTGATTTCGTAAGACACCGGCTGAAATAATACAATAAGTCAAACCAAGAAAACGTTAAAATTGACTGCTGTCTCCGGAACCCTAAATAAAAAGTCTTTTAGATTGAACTAAAAAGTACCAGAAAACTTGGACCTAAAAGCCAAGACTTTACAAATTCAATTTCTCTTACATAGTCTGGAATTCTTTGACACCCGTTTTAAATTCCCATGCGTTTTGAATGACCAGCACGTACGTAGTAGCAGGACCACCGTAGAAACGGAAGAATCGAATAACAAACCAAAAGATTATTATAGAAAGATTTCTGCGACGCGAAGAAAAGCTAATGTCACTTGGTCTTCGTGTGTGTTATAGAAGTTATCATGCTACGTCTGTTGTGGTGCTATTACGTACATCCAAATACCGTCTAGAACCCCCCCATTTCTTATTACAAAAGCAAAATCCATTTATTAAATTTATAATTAGGCTGAGAATTGGTACTTTTCGAACGTCAAAATTACATAAGACATTCCCCCAAAACGCCCGACCTGCACCATTTCCTATTACTTTCCTATTAAGAAGTGGCGCAATAAACTCCCCAGCAGCACAGCTGTCTGTGTAGTTAGAAGAACTTGATTTTCTACAACACTAAGTAACTAACATTGCAAAACAAAAAATAAAAAATGCCATATATCAGCTAGCACACGCCAACATACCAACAAAATGGATGTGTGCTGTGGTGCTGCTAAGTACTTCGTACATCCACATACCAATATTTAGTATCCGGTATCTTTTTACAATGAACACAGTTGCAATTCCAAATACGCAAAACCAACCCATCCAATTTTCCAACCGTGACATAACTCGCTTGCCATAAGATACTCGATCGGTCAATTTCACGCGAGCAATTACCAATTCTGTAGACAATGCATCGTAAAGAAGCGCTTGCGCAACCGTCGCTATCTGTTGCAATTGCTAGATTTATTGATAATGCTGGGTGACGTCACGACTGATGGGTTCGTGTGGTGAGAGTTGGTGCTCTGTGGTGTACATTTGAACAATAGGGTTATGACTAAAAATGCTGATAGTCTTAAACAATAGGGATGGTTTAAAAGTTCCAAGAGAGATTTTGATGGAATGTTGTACCGGAATGTCTATTATATACTTTTTTTTTGCTATGCGGGTTATTTGATTGCAATTACCTACCAAGCAATTAGTGCATGAGATGATCTCTAAGATCCTATGTTAGTATGACCTTTTAAGTTCTAAAGTATTATGAAGAATATATAATATGAAGTTTTATAAAGTTCTTAGGATTAGAATATTGCCTACTACTTAATTGTTCAGCTAATTCTTTAAGATTGGTCTTATTTAATGACTAATTAAAAAACTTTACCAAACATCAATCATAAATTTACTACAAAATATTGAAACGCTAACTAAACCCTAACTCCGACAAAAACATGACAGGAGCTGGCCGAAATCCTTTCAACATCATAACTTAATCTAAAACCTGCCTAATCTCCGAATCTATTGACGTAAAGTCTAAAATTCCTAGTCAATTTGAAGTGTTACTACGTGCGCTATAACATATTATGTACGTAAAACAATTTGCAATAAATATCTGGTACGGTCCACTTGAGATCCGTTTCACTGAGGAGTGTGAATAGTGCAATGTTGTGGTGCAACGATCTCTCCCTATGACAGGGCTGCCAAAGAAGGGAAAGAGAATTTAGAAAATTTTATATTAAGGTTAATATTTATTATATGAACAAACAGGTGTTGTTTTTATTACTTAAATTATTGATGTAAGATTAATATTGTACACCTTTAGAACTTAGAGAGCATGTAAAAACGAATGCAGTAGGTCAATCAACTCAGCCTATTGCAGTCCACTGCTGGACATAGACCTCTCCCAAGCTGCGCCACAACACCTTGTCATCCGCCTTCCGCATCCAGTCCGTCTCAGCCATCTTCCTAAGGTCGTACGCCCACCTAGCTAGGGGCGTCCCCACACTACGCTTGCCGATACGCAGCAAGCAACGCGGTAATGCAGTAGGTACAACCGTAAAATTTGGTAATGTCCAATTTAATTGATTTTAAGAAGAGATCAACCGAAGCCAACACCTTACTCTGTACGTCTGTCAGCGAGGCTCGTATATAAGAAATAAGTTTGTTGTATTTTCTCTTTTTTATATTTTATGGGCCCGTCTGAAAGTAGTTCAATACTTCGGAGTAAACCCTACTCCCGACTAATTTTCTTTTTTTGACGGGCATTAACTGGTAGTTTATTTGACAGTTGTCCCTGTCAAATCGTGGTTTCATTCATTCTTAGTTTGGGCACCAAACTAATCCTATGTCCGTAGGTGATACGTAGTAGGGACCGCCTGTAACTTTGCACGAAACTGTGGATATCGTGCCTAATTATTAGACCTCCTGTAAATGAAAGTAAGAAAAAAAAACTCGAGTCAATTAAAAACCTCATCCTTCAGGTTGTTCTTGGAGTCGTTTCAAAAGGATTTTCTTTGTCTTTAAATACTGCCTTTCTATATTCACGAAGATACAGCCTACAAATTAATTCATCAAAAGGGATTTCACGATTTTCTGTAATTTCACCAACCCTATTCGGCAAGTGACGTGAACTCTAGTTAAGGCGAGTGCATTCGCCCGACTATGTACTCGTTACGTCAGAGTCGTTTGTTCTATACATGATTTTTATTATATGGTGGATTAAGCGAATGCACTTTACCCATATAAACGTTTATTTGTGCAACGAATTGAGTGGAGAGTGCAATAGGATGATATAACTTGAGGACTGTTGTGTAAGCTTCAACCGAGTAACTCTTTGTTGTTTGGATATATGAATGAAAGTAATTGATTCAGTTCAGCTTCCTCTACGATAAGATTAAAATAAAATGATTAAGTACTAGAAGAAATATAGTGAAGTATTTTACTATACAATTTTTATGATTACGAGAATGACGGCATTGTTAAATGTTAGTTAGTAAATGTCTTAATCACTTGCACCAGTAAATTGCTGATATTAGTACTATGTTGTAGCTCTTTGGAACTAGCCATGCAATAGTGGCCGAACTAATGTTATAATATCAGGAACTCCCAAATTATTATTTATTTTTTTTGCGTTTTTAGCGTGTCTTCGATGGCAAAATAACACTTAAAATATATATATATTTTTAATTTGTTTGCCCCAAATTCAGTAAAGCTTCCACATTTCATGACTGTAATTTTACAAGCATCTTTTTACTTCCCATATATAACAAAAAAAGCTAAACGTACAAAACCTTCCATAAATCCAAGATACGTCAAAATCAACTTAAAAGACGTTTACGAGTACGAAAATTACAAGTATGCGGCAAAAATACTGCGTATCGACATCGGAACATAAAAACGCCGTATATACGCGCTAACGATCTGCTATAAAAGTGTTGATTGTGATGACAGTACCAAGAGTAACGGGTTATCGTGCCATATTTATGGGAAATTCTGATACATGTTTTACAAAGAATTTATGATTGGTTTTATTATTTGTATTCTACTAGACTTCTCCTCGGCTGTGTTTAACTGCCCCGTTAGTCTCGTAGTCGCAAGTGCGACTGTCGAGCGTGGGGTCCTTCGAAAGTGCTATTGGGTTTTTCCATTAGGAATTTTTTAGTAAGAGAAACTCCGGGGATTTTGGGAGTTGGCGTTATGATACCCCCGTGCCTCGAAGGTTAGTCACCGTTGAGATTGCCGAAGTACGGTATGGAGGACTATATGTGCTTATCATCATAGTTCTTCTGCCTTAATTCTAATTTGTGTGTGGATGGCGCAGTATGTCTGTTCCTTTCTTCTTTACCAGCCATCACCTTAGTATTTACGACCTTCCCCGGTACCTGTATCATCTTTCAAAGAATCCACCTAACTTTCGGTTTTGTGCCAGTTTATTTTCAGAAGTGTGCACTTTTACTATTTATTTTCATTTTTCCGAAATTAGACAATCATTCTCATCTGAATACTGTGTCACATTAGCATTAACTCATCAACAAAACAATAAACAACTAAAATTGCAGGGAAATGATCCTACCTCATCGTCATCCTAACGTCTCCACGGCAACAGTTCCGCGTTGTAACTGGACAGTCTGTTCCGTGAGTTACGACGTTCTTATGTCACTCGCTACGATCATCAGTCACGGCATATATTAGCTCGGGTTGTAAATCATTGATATCATTTACTACTGACTGTTTAGAGTGAACGCAATTGGTGTTTGTTTTGTGTTTGTTAGTAGTGACTAATGCATGGACACGTGTCATGTGTGGTTTCTATAATACATATTAAAAATGATTGTCGCTTTTCGTGTCTCTGTATGACAGCGTTGTTCTTCAAAACTTCGCTACGGATTTTGATGCGGCTTTCATCGTTGTTTAGAGACTATTCTGGAAGGTTTGGGCATTCTCCTACCCCTATCCCAATTTATTTGTGGTCGGCGCAACATGTCTTTCTTCCATACTTCTTTACTAATTGTCATCTCGGTAGTCACCCCCTTTCTAACCATATATCGCCTTCTCTTACTCTTATAGACATCGAAATTCATACTCAAAACTTTCCTCACGACTTCGACTTTTCTTTCCTTATTCCGGAAGGTTTATTTGTATAATAAGTATATTCATATTAAAATGAATAAATCTCGATGTTTTGCCAAGTAACAAGAACTATGTGAACAGGGCCGGATCACTAGCAAATTATATAATAGCATCAATGTCATCCACGTTATTTTTTCCCGTCATGCATGGTTAAAAGTCACCTGAATGGTAAAAAATCTGAATCACTCTGAAATTAGTCTTCCATGAAGCCTTTCGGCAGGAAAATCACGTGAAACTCGTAAATTTTCTTATGCTTATGAAACTGACGACTTTGGCGCTAAGGTCTATCGTTAACTATCTCCTTCTCCAAAACCTACATGACTTACAGACCATATTTCTAAACTTCATAATAAAAGGTAATCGGAAAGGAAATGAATGGCAGACCCATGATTAGCAGTCACCATTTCCTTGTGTCTTTCTATGTAATCTTTCTGCCTGTCTATATTAAAACAAGATATAATAAATATGTTACCAGTCCAATCTTCCATCTGAAACTCGTTTAAAATGTCATAGGAAATACGTCACTTTCCCATTTCCTCTAGAAATTTTAAAAGCCTCAACTTCAGCTTGTTCTCTGATATTACAGTTGACGGGTTTCTTAAACGTTTTTAAGAGAACTTAAGAGCAAGGGAATTTAAGTTTTTAAAGGCTTTCAAAGCGGTTATTTACTTAAGTTGAAGTTTTTCTTTTATAATGTGAAAATAACTTTAGTTTTAACAGTAAGTGCTTCTGTAAGCAGAGTGTCGTTCACTGGGTTACTTTATTTACACTTACCGGAAAAATACTCGTAAATTCTCGAATAGTTTTAACACAGGTGCAAAATTTTCGATAGCATAATCTTCTGCGATATCTATTTAAGCAGTTTAATATTTTTTTGGCAGTAAAAAACCCGATCACTTTTCTCTCTTAAATTCTAAATTATCGTAACATATCTTTGCTCTACTTAAACTTGCAACCATCTCCAAATCTCCAACCGTCTCCAATTTAAGCACGTCATCATTTCAGCCGAAAGAAGTCCTCTGCTGCACAAAGCCCTCCCCCAAGCATCGCCACTTCGACCGGTCCTGTCCCGCATCCAGCAGATTCCTGCGGCCTTCTCCTGAGCACTTCATTATTATGTAATTCTGAACTGAATTGACATTAGGTATTGTTCCAAGAAAATTCAGATCAGTACCATTGTCATCATCCTTCATTGTTATAAACTCCTTTGTTTTCAGCACGCTTTCAAAACTGATACAATTTGTTTACGAATAATAAGCTGATATAACGCGACAACATCGTACAGTCAGCAACAAAATCCGATTGACACTGTGACTTTTACATAATAATACATACACAAACACACGCCTTCTTCCCATGGGGTAGGCAGAAACTACAGAACGTCACACAACAATCCTTACATGGCATGCTCCTTTCTACATCTGTATGACACATGCACGCGGGTTGCGAGTACTACGTAATAATATCATCTAAAATATCTAAATTGATACAAGATGATTCGATTCACTGTTTTTCAGCATTTCACGTTATCCAATTTTACACGAATATTTTGCTCAGTAATTCATCATCTGCCTAGCCTTTTCCTAACTTAGTATATGATGTAATGAGAGACGCACAGAACCGGGAAGTATAGACGAAAGGGGAGGCCTATACCCAACGGTGGGTGATTCCGGGCTAAGATGATGATGATGAACTAAGTAACAAAACTAAATTGTCGGTGCTGACCGTAGAAGTAGTGACAAATGTAATACATTAAAATGTCCTTCGTCTGTACGAGTTATTGCGTTTTTAACCTTGCTCCGTTGTGAAGGAAACTGGTGATAAACGTTGACTATTTTGGAATGACTAATAATGGCATGTGTTGTGCCATTTTTTTTTTGTGTGTAATGTTTTAGTTGATTGCTGTTATGTCTTTGAAGTTTAATTTAAAATGACCTTGCTTAAGTGCATGACGTGTGTTCTTGGACGGAGCTCTTTTTGTGGAATTGCATATTATTGTGCTCCTCTAAAGTCATTCCAATCTTACTGTCGTTCGTCTTGTTTTGTTGTGTATCTATACTTATATAATAAAGTTTGTTTGTTTGAACGCGCTAATCTTTGAAACTACTAGTCGGGTTTCAAGAATATTTTTTGCATTTGATAGCCCCAATGCTTGAGGAAGGTTGTAATCTATTTATCATCACGCTACGACCCTTAGTAGGCGAGCGATGGGCGTGAAACCGCGGGGGGCACAGATAGATTATGTTATGATAGATTTTCTTTGCTCGACTGCCTTCTTTTTTCATCGTCAATGTTTTTACAAGCACCTGTTCCTGTGTTCTGCTTCGCTAATATTTTATTATCAGTACATGCATCTTTAAAGAATTCATAATATTCATCTTACACCTTATTATTTACATACCACCTAAGTATAACACCTACATTATCTGACACATGCTCAATAAGGGCTCCGTACGTGTCTGTAGTATCAATGTTCGACAAGTGTTCTATTGTATGCAAAGCACGTTACGGAATATAATGTTAGTGCTGTTGTTTATTAGTTATTAATCGTGTTAGAAGATTATTATGATGAGGATAAAGAATTGGCAGATCTGGGTGAAAGAGTAGGAGCAGGGATTACAATACAATACTATGAGGTTGTAAGAAAGATTGGAAAATTGTTCCTTTAGGCTTTTAACAAAGATGCTCTTCCAGTAATTTTGTTCGAAAATGAATAGCATTATCAAATCATAGCAGCCAATAATTAATCAAAAGTAGACTATTTATTTAAACATCCAATGAAGAATTAAAGCCGTAATAAGAATAGTTTCGCACTAACAATCTGAAAGTATTTTGCATCGCAGCTGTTGATGAAAATATATGCTCAGCAGGAGAATCTGGCAAGTGCAGCTAAGCCACGTTTACATTACGAATTCCGGAGACAGGAATTTTAATTATTTTCACTCTTTAATTAAGTTTTTCCACTGAAGACGTAACTACTATTGCAGTCATATTCAGTGCTACAGAATCTGCTTTGTGGTTTGTATTCATTTAACTCAGTCACAGCCGAACGGTCAAAATACAATTGACTAATGTGGTCAATTCATTTGTTTTCTTATACTACTAATAAAATTTCGACTCACTGAAATCTAATTCAATGCATCTCCATAATTTCTGGCTATAGCCACCAAAACTTCTTAAAAATCATTCTATATCGACCAGCATATCTAGTTTATCTTCATTTATTTTATGATGTGTATATGAATCTAAAAAATAAATGTCATCCAATAACCATCTAACATCATCACGCTCGCTAACTACTATCACGTTTGACATGTGAGCCACTATGACCAATTGATCCAAGGTTGCATTTGTTTGGACCTATGGTCCAGACGCCTGAGGAGACTCGATCGGAACGTTCGAGACAAATGAACTTCGATATTGTCCAGCGTCTAGTTTGTGTAGTTAATTAGACTGTCTTTCAGGGAATTGGTCGAGTAAGGTATTATTATCTCGAAAATTTTAATAATGTCTTATATACTGTTGGTTAATTTCTTAATGAGCACTTGAAGATTAAGCTCTGTCAATAAATTCCTTAAATATAAATCGGTTAATTTTTTCATCATCATCATTTAAGGCGGAATACGTGCACAGCTGGACTTAGGCCTCCGGCAAGCGGCGCCATTTTCTCATATCACATAAGACAAAAGTAAAGCTACCGTTGACTATGAATTCTATATGAATCATTGACATCAATCACTGATTGATCGCTTATCGTATCTTACTAGGTGTAAACAGTGTATTAGTTTTAGGGCTATCATTGGTTTATCGGGGCTTCCCCGGATTTCTTCCTCATAGATAATCTATGACACTTAGCTCAAGTTTTATCTTGTAAAGTCCCCGGTCTTCTAAATTCATGTCCTGGTTTAATGATTTCAAAATGGGTTAAGTACTTAGTTTGTATAGTAATCCTCGTTATTACTTTAAGGCTCCCACAGATAGGCCCGACGCGAATCTAGCAGAACAACTTCCATGAAGTTTTCATAAAAGTTGTTCTAGTAGAGTTGCGTCGCGCCTATCTGCGAGAGCCTTTACCACTTTTGACAAAAACTCCCAGTCAATCGAAACTACATTAAGGTTTAAAATATCTTACTGTCAAGGTCTATTTTTGCTCTAAGGCCACAGGGTCTTAGAGCAAAAATAGACCTTGACATTTTATCAATTGCAAGTAACCACCTTAGGGTGTGGTTATGATTGAGTGTTTATTTGAAATTCCCATCAATGTTTCTAAGTTTAGTAAGTACTTAAGCATCATAGTACAATTCAACTGCATTCACTTATATGCCTGCCAAGGTAGTCAGTAGGCGTACATTTAATACCTTGCAGTCGTTATGTATTGCGATATCAAGTAATTTGATTACATAACAAAAGTAATTGATGTGCATTAATATGTTTTTAATTGCAATATAACTAATGATTGCTTTTATTTGTTTTCAGGTAAGGATCGAGTTGACTTCGCAACATTGGAAGCTAATCGTAAACTTATGGTATAAGTAGTATTTTAAGAATATAGTGGCTAATTGATAACTGCCGCACGGGTCGACCGAAGGCTAAGCTATGCTTGCCGCCGTCGGTTCGTGGATGGGTAACCATCCATTACATATCGAGAACCCTCTGAGCCACGGAAAGCACGTTAAGCCGTTGCTCCCGGCTGTCATTCGTGGATCATTAGCAGTCGTTACGGGTTGACAGAAGCTCAAAAGTCTGACAACCAATACCAAAATTGCCAGAATTGACAGACCAGTGGTAATCTAAGTTGGTTTTTATGACAATATCATAATCCTTTAGGTTTATTTAGATCACCTGTGGCTGGAGTAGGTGTATCAAATTATGTCGTTTGACGAGAACCACACTGAGCCATTTACTCAAAGTTTTTGACAAATCATCAAAACGTCGATTTAATTTAATTTTCCCATCAAAGCCTTCTGAATAAATTCTTCGAAGAAAGTTAATATAGCCTTCAGTTTACGAGATGCCTGTCACCTCTTCAATACTAAAATATAATAAGGACCAGCCTCTTCAAATGAGAGACGCTGAAAATAATTAATGCTCGTTAAAGACCTTCTAAATTAACGTCACAAATTAGTAATAATTTCAACACCGACATTTTTGCTGAGTTGATGATTCAAGTTATCTCTAACGATATCCAATTATCAGACGATATGAGTCTCTGACAAAATAATTTCAGAAATATTTTGTTTTATTATAATAATGCTGGACCAACGACCTTTGATGCGAAAAGCTCAAAACCGGTCGAAGTGGAGTGTACTTGAGGGAGGCCTATGTCCAGCAGTGGACGTCTTTCGGCTGAAATGATGACGATGATAATAATGCTTCTTCTCTCATTATTATCATAGAGAGCCTTATGCTAAGAATTGGCCTCCTTTTGCAATTTGTATTCCTGGTCTGTGCGATTCTCATCCAGGTCTTACCGGCGGTCCTTTGTAGGTCATGCACCACATGGCTATTGCTTTGTCAACACTCCTACCATCTCTCGGCAACCTTTTAATTAGGACTCTGCTCCTTCTGCCATCACCACGACTTTCCAAATCTTCTCTCGGTCACTCACTTGACCTTTTTTTTTGTTTTCGGGGGGAAACCTTCAAAAGGCACCCGACCTCTGGGGAGTAAAGTCGGGGAGTGTGGGACTTTTACCTCACTATAACCAACCTGGTGATCACCATCAGCATATAGGGGTGGTCCCGGTTCCTCTTAAAATACCAATTCCGGAACCCCCCCCTGCGCAACGCCTGTAAAGCACATGACCTAATGAATTTAAAACACCTCATAAGACACCGTATGTAGTTATGGCTCTGCTACACCTACCAACACCATGTTTTGCCGAATCTTCTCTCATATACCACCTAAAGAATTTAAATCACCTCTAATGAAACTTTTAGTATCTTAATTGAATTTTAGTTACTCTGCAACTTCATTAAAACACTTCCTTCCTCTTTCTAAGTGTCTACGCGATGTATGCAAATAGGTACGTAGAGACTTTGAAGCGCATACGCAAGCAAAAGTCATGCATGTCAAATTATACAAGTATTGAAACACGTAGTTAACAATATTCGCAGTGTGAGGCAATGTCCGTACATCATTAAGGTCAGACGACTCATTAGAGGTGGATAGACGTTGGTTTTTGCAGCTTAACAAATGCAAGTAAGAGCTTGTTCAGATGAGGCGAGTTACGCGCGGTTTCGGATGAGTTTTTACTTTTGTTTGTTGCAGTTGACATGCTAAGTCTTTGTATTTGGTGCAAGTAAATTTCTCGTTTGTAATAATAATAGTACTCCAGACCTCGGCCATGGAGGCTAATCTATTATAATTATAGTGCACAAATACATATGTGCGTAGACACAGGTGCACTATCTTTTGCCTTACTCTCATAGTCCGATGGGACGGTACGTAATCCGACACGACCGGAGACATATCAGGCGCAGGACCAACGGCTTAAAACGTGCTTTCCGAAGCACGAAGTATCACACCGATCTTGTGATGATACTTAAAGAGTGTAGGTACAAGTTGCAAGTTTGTTTTTCATATTCAAAAGCAAGCCTTTTTTTTGTCCTTTTTTCTAGAGAGTTTTTAGGCTTTTTTAAAGTATATCATCCTCATCGTAACCTAACCTATTTTGTCGTCCTCTTGACTCGGTTTATGAAAGCGTTACTTAACAGAAAATGAGCAAGTTCCATTTTATCCTGACTGCAAGTTTGCCTTTAACTTGGTCGCGTGAAGCACTTAGGCCTACGCTAACACGACTTGACAAAGCCGTTACATGGTTTGCCGCGCGCTAATTCATTCGATCGTTCTCAACGTTTATAATCACGCGATAACGCGTGACCGTCTGGACCAAGACTTATATTTATTTTACTATCAAATATTAACGATTTCACAAATTTCTAAATTGATAGCCAATCATCGTTTATAGTTGTCATTGCTTAGATGATGCATTTTAATGACTCGTGAAGTGAAAATATTTATTGTATTTTTTGACATTTCAATTTTAGTTAAGTATTTTGAAATTGTTGACTTGTCGTTCTTTCAAGGTTGTAAGAGTATGTTGCAATTCGTGGGGACAACGACATTTATCTTAATAATTTTTTAGCAAAACTGGGTATAATAATAAATAGAGATGCGCCGAATAGTGGTTTCACCGAATACCGAATTATACAGGGTGGCCGGAACATTGACGTCCAAAAATAAAATTTAGGTCCCTCGTATCGTGGGGTATCCGAATCACCCCCATGTATGTTCCGCGACTTTTCATAGTTTTCGAGTTACGAATTTTTTTCTGATTTTTTGAGAATGATCGACCTGACCAATCTAAAAAATGGCTTTGTCGAGATTTTTTTTTTGCAACTGAATCTTCGTCAGTAGTACTTTTATGCATAAAATAATCAGCTTCGTAACTGTGATGAAAGTTATGAAAAAGTTGGTCTAAAGTGCTAATTTTTTTATGATTATGAAAGCTGAGAGTCTGGCGCATTCTTGAAGCCTACTTAGGAACCATGAAGTTTCCTGTTTAAATTTTTTATTTAAAGTTAAAATGCTAAGCCATAATTTACCGAACGTAATTTTTTCACTTTAGACCAACTTTTTCATAACTTTCATCACAGTTACGAAGCTGATTATTTTATGCATAAAAGTACTACTCACGAAGATTCAGTTGCAAAAAAAAATCTCGACAAAGCCATTTTTTAGATCGGTCAGGTCGATCATTCTCAAAAAATCAGAAAAAAATTCGTAACTCGAAAACTATGAAAAGTCGCGGAACATACATGGGGGTGATTCGGATACCCCACGATACGAGGGACCTAAATTTTATTTTTGGACGTCAATGTTCCGGCCACCCTGTATATTTGTTTGAGTAACTTACAATAAACGATTTCTAATAAATATGATTGTTAGTATATGGGAATCCTTTCATTTATTTTGCCCTAAAAGCTGATTTGCAATGATCAATTAAGCCGAATACATTCGACATTTCAACCGAATGATTCGGCCGAATACGAATACCTTAAATTCTGCCTAATGCGCCGAATACCGAATATAAAACGAATATTCGGCGCATCTGTAATATCATCATTCTCCTGCCCTTATCCCAACTTATTTGGGGTCGGCGCATCTGTAATAATAAATAATAATCAATTAACTAAATTTGCCATAATTTCAAGATATGTACTTAATGTTAATTTGATTGTCCTACAATTACCATAACGTATGAGCTCATGCCACCTGTCATACGGGTTTATCCTAGTACAGGCATCTAACATTATAATACTTAAGTAATTTATTCTAAGACTTTATGTTAATATTTTAGGTAGGTACGAGTAAGTAGGTACTGAATATATTTTTTTATATTTTTTATTATGCTTATTTTGTACTAATTAGTTACACTAAAGTAGGTATCATAATTATAACATCCAGCCTTACAAAAACAAAAACAAACCATTGTTTTTGTAAGGCTGGATTCACACCACGCGGAATATTACATTCCACACGGCATCACATTTTCTTATCATTTAATACCTCTAAACTAATTAGCATTTAAAAGTAACATTTAGCGAATGCCAAGGCGATCGGAAATGTCTTCCGTAGCCTAAATGTTTATTAATTAATGGAGATTCCACATTTGGGTAGCTGTCTAGTTCACGATGAACAGTCGACCATGTTATTTGAACTACAACCTAGATAATGTTTAATACCTACTACCGTACCGGGTTAGCTAGACAAAGAGATGGCCGATGGAGTAAAGCTGTGACCAAATGGTGGCCAAGGTTAGGCCAAAGAATGAGAGACGCACAGAACAGGGAAGTATGGCAGAAGGAGGCCTATAGAAGAGAAAACTTTTATTTCAGATAATTCAGACAGGTTAGTAACTTTTTTGTTAATAGCTGCGACACAGTTTTGTAACTAATGTAGCTATTTACGTACGCAATGAATTTGTAAAATGTGTTTTTGTTCCAATAAAGATTATTATTTTACCCAACAGTGGGTGATTCCAGGCTGATGACTGTACCGGGTTCAGCAGGCCTAGGCAAAGTTACAGCGATAACGATGATGAAAAAATAACAAATATATCGGATTGATATAAGCTAAGTGCCGAAAAGCTATACCAATCCTGCACCCTAAGTAAAATCATCATCTACCTGCCTTTTCCCAACTATGTTATGGTCGGCTTCCAGTCTAACCGGATGCAGCTGAATTTATTCCAGTATTTTACATGAACCAACTGTCTATCTGACCTCCACAACCCAGTTACTGGGTAGTACGATACCCCTGGGTAAGAATGGTTGTCAGACTTTCGGGCTTCGGGCGGGCTTCTTGGTATGTAGAGATGGTCACCCATCCACGGACCAACCGCGACAAGAGTAGCTTAACCTGATTAACACTGTTAATCTCAATTTTAATAATTTTGAAGGATATCGGTAATCCATTGCTTCAATTATGTTCAAAAAAATTGTCCACTCAACATTACGTAAATAACGCAATGAATGTTGTTAAACTGTCAAAATAAAAGCCTGACGATACTGATCGTGTGTTGCGAAATTACCCCGCTGATGAGTCGTTGCAGAAATACAAAACGCTTTGAAAGCGATTGCCACTTGTCTAAGCCCTCTTGTTTGAATTTTAAACTGATTCGTTCCGGTACTGGGCAATTGACGTTCTTCGTCCGCCATTTTGGGTAATACCTGGCAGAGATGATGATTTATTAAAAAAAAAACCGGCCACGACAGGCGTACCACCGTACAATTATTTTATTATTTTGTTGTTATAGCGGCAATAGAAATAGACACTCTGTGTAAACTTCAACTGTCTACCTATTACGGTTCATGATACAGCCCGCTGACAGACGGACAGATGGATTGACGGACGGACGGACAGCGGAGGCTTAGTAATAGGGTCCCGTTGGCACCCTTTAGGTACGGAACCCTAAAAAACTAGAAAGGGAACGAGATGACAGACTTTAACTCAGACATTATCCCTAATAGATTCTTGGAAAGCAGTTTAGCCCATTACAGAATAGATATTCAATCATCTCGAACTTTACATTATCACATCTTCTCTCGTTTCAGCCCCAACTTACTCAGATGGGAATAGTTTATGCACCCTATTCACCCTACGTGGAAAAAACATCTTGCTGACATTTACCCCCATCATGAAACTAAACATAAATAAAACTTGTTGATACTGTTATTTTATTATAAACTTCAACTTAAAACTAACTTATTCATATATTCTCTTATCTTGACTTCAAGTTTTCTTTCTCGAGGGATATAAAGTATAGACAACTTGTATTTTAACTTCAAAACTTGTGCAAGTTTTAAAGTTAATATACAAGTTATACTTTCGCAGTTTTCACACCCCTGTATAGTGTTTGTTACTTTGAAGAGGTCCCCTAGAGAATGTATCTTCAACTTTGATGTTTACTTGTTTTAAATTCACACCTTCCATATTTTTAAAGACATCGTAAGAAGATTGTTTTCATGTGATCTGCAGGGGTTGTTCCGAAAAATCTCTGGGACCTTAACACCTAACGATCATGCTTACTATCATTGACGCTTCTATCTTTAATGGCTTCTATTTTCATACATATAACCCATCAGCTACCCCATCTGCCTTCAAAGCAGTGAACAGGAATGTTCCGGGCACGATCGTTTAATCGCAGACCTCATCCATCGCTCCGTCAGGCGAGATCGAGGTCAATAACAGGCCAAAATCGCGGTATTATTTTTTTGTACTAGCGACCCGCCCATGATATTATAAACACATTTTTCTACATGATATTAAAAACCGCATCAAAATCCTGCAAGTGTTTGAGAAATTATAAGCGAATACACAAATAAACGACTACGTTATACTATTTAGATATGAATCGCAGGCAGTAAACTCATTGTTACAAGTACATGACAGCCTGCCCTTATCCCAATTTATTCGGCGCAACATGTCTTTTTCTTCCATACTTCTCTATTAGTCGTCATCTCGGTAGTCACCCCCTTACTAACCATATCACCATTCACACATACCATCCATCGTTTCTTTGGTCTTCCCCTACTCTTATAGCCATTGACATTCATACTAAAACTTTCCTCACGACATTTTCCTCATCCCTCCGTACATTGACACGGATTATTCCTTACATAGTTTGAACATAGATGCTCTCATGTTTTTATCATTGATTAATCAAAAACTATGTAGCAGTTTAGAAGTATGTACTACGCGAATACACAGACAATGAACTACGTCAGATGAATCACATCAACAGTACACACCTCATTACAAGTACATCAAATTGTTTACATTGTTGGTGTAGTAAACAGATCTTGGATCTAGGCTAGCCGTGTTTACTGAGCTGATAAATGGGACCAATTTAACGCCCCAGTAGGCACACATCGAGTGGGTTAATGTGTTAGGTGCCAAAAGTCGGATTAGGTGTCCATTTGGAATGGAAAAGGATAAACTTGCAAGTAGATCAGATATGAAACGGTTATTAGAAGTATCATCATGTTAGCACCTGTACTAGTCTTACCAAGGGGTATCGTTTTACCCAGCCGAAAGACCTCGTGGCTAAATGAAAACAGCCGGGTCGATCGATGGTTAAGCTAGGCAGTAGGCATGCCGCGGTCGGTTCGTGGATGGGTCCATTCCATTACATATCGAGATTCCTCTGTGCTTCGGAAAGCATGTTAAGTTATTTATCCCGGTTCTCATTCGTAGATCTTTATCAGTCGTAAGTCAGAAGTCCAAAAGTCTGACAGTCAGTCTTACCAAGGGATATCATGTTTCTCATTAACCGTTAGACTGAAAGCAGATCCCAACATAGTTGAGAAAAGCAAGGCAGGAAATAATATTATTTTAACACTGTGTTGGCTTAAAAATATATATAGGATGAATGAATATACATAAGTTGCTTATTGTATTCCAAATCAATTTAATTAATGAACCTCATCAGTCTGTGTTAAAGCAAGAGCGTGCAGAGCTGATTGATTATTAATTAACAATTTATTATAATGGTCAAATGTCATACAATTATGTTCAACAAAATAATTCTTATTGGGCAGTTTCGGCTTTGCGATTTTTAGTCCATAATTTATTAAGGGTGAATCGTAAGTTCTACTACATAATAATTTTTATCAGAAGGCCAATTCCCGTAATTAAAAACGTTCAAAATCTAGTCGCAATCTCACCCCCAACTTGTTACTTTTTTTTGTGTTTATGTTCTTTTTTTATGCGTCATGTTTTCCGCAAATAAACGTATTTTCTTTCTTTCTTTCTTCTTTATCTCAGCGACAATCAATGTCAAAAACTGGTCAAAAATTTATGGAAATTAGAGGTATTTTTGACAGATTGAGACTGAGATCAGACTGAACGGTCTTAAAATTACGAGAATTGCCCCTCTGGTTTGTCTAGCCACCGCCAGACAGTGCCAGATGGCAGGATAATACCTACTCTTCAACAAAATTGGTAGATAGCCAAAACACGCTAGGACAGTAACTCTACAGTCACCTATAGAGTGACCTGTACCCCTACTAGTCTAAAAGTTAATGTTAGAATGACAAACATGAGGAAAAATAAAAATGCTGTACGGTTCACCATACTTTGATAAAGTTCTTATTACTCGGGTGATAGTGAAAAGTTTATATTCATGGTTATTTTCAGCCCTTTAAAAAAGCCCCTACTTTTCATCCTGGACTCAACAGCTAGTATAAAAATAAACTTGCCTGCATCTTTCAGCTCGAGAAGCTCTCCTCACAGACAAGTCTGAATTACCTTCAGTACGTTGCTTGTCTTATTTCAGCCTAACTGGACTTGTTGTTTTGTCTGTCTATTTCCAGCTCAGTGCCTTGAACTGAGGACGCCAAGTTTGGAAGACAGAATACAGTTAACTTCAGTGTTTGATTTCTACTGTTGTTGAAACTTGTTCAATTTTGAGTTAGTTGTCACCCTGTTTTATTAGTTAGGCAACTGCTTAGTTGTCCTGAGTATGATCCCTAGATTGGGCATAGTGTTTCCTGAGTATTTAGTGTTTCCAGTAGTAGGCATTTCTCGTAGCCCGGAGTCTGGCTTTGTGCCAGGATAATGCTAATAGGGCCGTCTGCTAGTGCTACAATAATGATATAGGAGGCAGGTCTATTACTATGTTTTACGTTTATTAAGCCGTTAAGGTCCCACTGCCGGGCAAAGGCCATCCTACTCTCTTTCTTTTTTACACTACTATTGTACGTTTATATAATATTAACTAAGATATACTTGGCGAAAAGTGAGTGTAGTACTATCTCCTCTACCCTCCTCTTCAGGGAATAGAGGCGCTATATTATGTGGACAGTTATTTAATAGTTAAAGTTACTTGTCATCATGTCTATAAGTTAACTGTGAAGGGTTCCGTAACTTTGTAATACTGTTTCGTTTTTAAAGTGATAGATAAGATTTATTGTTGTCAAGTTTTATGGGTAAGGGGTGGCTTCCCCTTGTTCATGAAAAAGTTGTTTCCATAAACACTTCCAAAGTTTGATGTGTGATTGGTTTTACTATCTATGTTAAGGCGCTATCAAATTTTTGTATAATTTGAAGTTTGTTATTTGGTCCCTATTTTAGACTGATTACATCAATTTCATATTTCATTTCGTTGGTCAAGTGGTTGCAAGTAGAGAGGCGCCACGGCGCCCTCACCTACCGCCTGACGCAGGTCCTCACCGGACACGGAAGTTTCGGGAGGTTCCTGCACATGATCAGGCGGGAGGAAACGCCCGGGTGTCACCATTGCCAGGATCGCCCAGAGGACACGGTGGAGCACACGGTGGAGGTCTGCCCCGCTTGGGCGGAGCACCGCCGTGTCCTCGTGGAGGTGATCGGCAGCGGCGGCGGCCTCTCGCGCCCGGACCTGGTGCAAGCCATGGTCCGGAGCGAGAGGGAGTGGGAGGCAGTCGCCTCCTTCTGCGAAGCAGTCATGCTAGCGAAGGAGGTGGCGGGACGGATGAGGGAGAGAGCCTCCCGTCCCAGCCGCCGCGGGAGACGCCCCGGGCGTCGGGAGTCCACTGGAGACTACCGGCCACCGTAGGCGCGGGCCTGCGGGCGGAGAGCAATGGGTAGCTCACCGCCCGATCAGGACCAGGCCCGTGCCGGACGGCGCGTAAGTGTTCCACGCGCGCCTCAAAGAGATGTCAGCATAACGAGGGGCCCCTCAGGGCCGAAGCCTGCCGGGGCAGCGGGATTGTCCGAAAGGGTTACCGCTACCCCGGAACACAAAGGGCAAAGGAAGGAACATGGGTGGGTTTTAGTCAGTAAGAGTCTGACACTCCCTTCCGCTCCACCCAGAGCGGGAGGAGTCATTTGATGATTTCCCATCCCAAAAAAAAAAAAAAAAAAAGTGGTTGCAAGTGCTACTGCTGATCATGAGGTCCTTGGTTCTGGATTCCCAGGTCGGGTAGTGTTATTGGGTTTTTGCATCAAGATTATCTCAGGTTGTTGGCAATAGTTTTGCATATAATAGGGGATTATATGTGACTTAATATTACATTACATATATTATTATACAGGACGAATGTATGTATATTCCTGAAACCCAGAGATATTTGTTCCAAAACATATTGTTAGTGTCGAAGATATTTCTGTCTTAACTAACACGATACCAAAGCTTTAAAGACCCACACCAAATTAAAACTGATGTTTTTCTTAAAACTCACCTGAAGCCATGTGTCTTGCTAAACCTAATCCAATAGATAGACCAACTCCTTCCTGAAGGCCCTTTAAACCCAGCACAAGTAATAAAGACGACATTATAAAAACCTGCGAGACGAATCGGATACGACACGATACGACAGAGAACTGTCGTAAATTGTTTAGAGCCAGGATTTATCTGTCTAACCCCCGGATCACTGTCAATGCCCTTGTGGTAGCCATCAATGTTTGTGGAGAGGTATTGGTGGGTTGCAAGTTTAAGGGTTAACATAAAATAAACAAAAGACGATTTGCTATGTGTCAGCATGGTTTTGTTTCCTTGTGATAGATCTTTCTCAATAGTTTATTAGTTATTATGTATTGATTTTATTTTGTGATTACTTATTAATTAATTTTTATTCCTATATTAATTTTATTGTTTTGATTATTTCATTTAATTTGATTTATTCTGTTTCCGTCTAAATTGATTTGTATTGATTTTATTTTATTTGAATTTTATTTGATGTGTACAATTAATGGGTTTTATTTACCTGAAATAAATAAATTTATTATTAATATTGCTACTTTGAAATATACTGTAGGTAACTAAGGTAGTCAAATTCTGTAATTTGTAAGTTCTGTAAGTTTCCATCGAAACTTTGATATAACTGTTTATATCAAAGTTTCGATGGAAACTGCTATCCATGTTATTAGTGTCCAACAAATCAGGTGACTTCTAGTTAATTCCGATAAGCACACAGAACTTTCTTGTGAGAAAGTAGTCCTTCGGCGGTTCGGGAAAGAGCATATTATTGAATAACACCTTACCGTCAACCACGCCGTAACTATCATCATCATATTCAATGTCTTCTGCTGAACAGCCATTGATTTTGATAATCGCAACTCCTGCAGCTGTATTCTGTTAAAATCTCACAGTTAACACTTAGGTGAAGTGAGCTTCAACTGTCATTCCATCTGATGCTAGAGATTGACACTGTTACTACTCACTTCAAACTCACTTAACCTGAGTTTTAACGGTGAGATTTTTACAGAATAGTTCGCCTGGTCAGATTAGTCATCCAAATCGATAATATTTCAATCTTCCTTACACCTGCCTTCTTGTAACAACCAGAACCAATCGTCGCCAACTACTTTTTCCTCTAATCCTGTCCCAAGAAATCGTGGCGACACTATCTGAAGATTTAACTGCAGCCCGAGACAATCCCGATATAGCCGAGGTCATTCACCCGTGTCTAAAGTTCTGAAGGGATGACAGTTATTCATTATAGCTTTAGTTTAGGATCGTCATCGTCAGTTTGTTTTTAAGATGATTAGTGATTGGGGTTATTTATAGTTTTGGGTACTTTGTTGATAGACTGTCTTGAGTCCGTGATGTGTCTTTGGACAGGCACATGTTTATGAACAGTTCATTCTAACATCATACATCCTACTAATATTATAAACGCTAAAGTTTGTAACGATGGATGGATGAATGTTTGTTACTCTTGCACGCAAAAACTACCGAACAGATTTTGATGAAACTTTACAGAAATATAGCTTATGCATTAGAACAACACATAGGATAATTTTTATCCCGACATTCCCATGGGATCGACACTTATGCGGGTGAAACTGCGGGGCGCTGCTAGTACATACATAAACTGGCATGGCAACACTACAGAACAGAACTACAGAATACCACCTGCTACGATCCTAACATACTCGTACTCCTTTTGCATACATCTGAAGGTCAATTTTCGTAATTTAAAACATTCAGAATCTAGTCGCAGTCTCATCCCAGCGACAAACAAATGTCGAAAACTTGTCAAAATGTAGGGAAATTAGAGGTATTTTTGAAAGATTGTGACTAAGATCAGACTGTGAACGTTCTTAAAATTACGAGAGTTGCCTCTCTGGTCACACACGCACGACGGTTGTGAGTACTACGTACCTCACCATTCTGAAGAACATCACCAATAAGGCTCCTAGGGCCACCCCTCCAGGCGGCTTTTTCACCCATATCTGCCTTGTAACATGTTAGATATACCTTTTCTAACATCAATGAAATGATGTATAATACTGCCGAGGATCATTCTGAATCATCCTTCTCTTCTAAATATAGGTCTTAAAACTGTTGTCACAAATTACAAAACCTCATTTAACATCACTGGCACACGTGCAAAATTGCTTGCTGCAGCTTTCTCGGCTCCGCAAATCCGAATAATAGCTAGTCTATCAGACTAGGTCGGCTGTAGAGCTGGGATGCCGACCGCCGCTGCAAAGCTGCACATAAGCCGTCAGCACAATGCCACACCGTCAGTCCGCAGGCTCAAATCTGACGGCACAGGCTTCGGGCTTCAAGCGCCACGTTAGCGTGAAGAGCTTAACGCTGTGGGTCTGACCATAGCTATACGGCAGATTTTCTATTTAGATGAACCCTATTTTCGATCCATATTGAACATTAGTGATTTTCTGGTCACGAATTATAGCAAAATTGTTCAGACACCTAAACGAATTATTTAACCTTGATTTGTAGTGAATCTAATATAGCTAAACCAATACCGATGATATCGAGATGAATCGAACTGGACAAACATGATGACTTGACATGAGAAAAATATTGATGTTGTTTTTTGAAACCCGCACGCTATCAACTACGGAATAAAATATAAGCAGACGCACAATACACCCAACTGCCATCATTCATTCACAAACACCATCGTCTATTTCAAGCCCAGGTTCACACGATCCATCCATACTTACATGCTAATGAACTGCTTCATAACCTGTTTTCTAATTAATAAAACCTGTATTTCCAGTAGAAGTCTGAAGGCCAGTAAAGTATAGGAAATAGTCTGGTTAGAGTTTCCGTACTTCCAAATTTATGCGAGCCTTGCTGATACAGTACTCGTAGGTAACTTTGCATTTGCAGTGGAAAAACTAGAAGCGGTCGAAACTGTAGAACTGATAGCGGAATTGGCAGTACTAGTTCCGCTTTTAGTTGCACGCTGCAAGTAAAGTAAGTTTAGAAAGGTTTCTATGCTTAATACGGACACGAGCTTTATGCATTAATCTGCCAATCCTAACCACATACAAATATGTTTTTTTTTTTTTTAAGAAATTATACCCTTATTAAGGCGTTCGACAATGAAGTACAGGGTGGTAGGAACTGGTGGCAAACTGAAATCATGAATTCAGCACATGATTTTAGCTAGCCTAAAAAACGCTGGTCGGTTATCAAAAAAAATCTGCTTTTTCATGGAAAAATTACCTACGCGGTCATGCAACACGTTTTTTTTTTAATAATCGGCAAATAATTGTATCGGTTCATAATCATGTACTGAATTCATGGTGACAGATTGCGCGTCGATGTTCCTGTCATCTTGTATATTATTAAAGTATTTTGATGAATTTTACGACTGCCCAAAACACTTACAATTAAATCAATAAAGGTTATAAAAAAAACACTTGCAATAGACTTGAATTATATTTTATAAAGGCAGAAAAGAGCCATTCCCTTACAATCTCGATAGTAGGTAAAAAGGGCACCATTTTATAAATATCACTTTATAAATTACAAAACCGCTGCATCTTGCACCTTGTATACATCACAATAAAGTAACTAACATTATGTATGAAATATCCATCGACTTGGCGCACACGATGTGAATACTGATGTCAGCATCGATTGATGTCTGCTGCGGCCATTTAATTGTACAATATTACCCTCCAGAGAGTAAAGACTTACCTATGTCATGTTATGGTAATTTTGAATATGATTACCGATGGTATTTATTGCAAGATCGGGTATTTATTTTAAGTAATTTGGTTTATTTATATGGCTTTTTGAGGTTTATGATACAACGTGGGGTTGTGTAGGTTATGAATAGGATTGTGTCACGATAGATTTTTAACAAATAAACATGTTTAGGAGTTAGGGCTCAGTGTATGCGCGAACCTTTATTATGATCTTCTGTTCTTTCCTTGATTGTAGAAGCGGAATTCTTTAGGGGGAAACGCCAGGGTAGCCTGCGAAATTCAAACTTTCTTACGTGTTTTGGAATTTGTAGGTCAGTGTCAGGGTGAATGTTGATTACAAAATTATAATCATTTACAATCATCAATACAATATCCTAGTTCATGTAATCCAATTGAATTACAATGAAATATCAATCAATAGGATTATATGAACTTAGAGGGTTGTATTGATTATTTTCATGATTATAATTCTGTAAATACATAATTTTTATGGTCGCGACCACTGCGCTGCCACTGGCGACGCCGTGGAAGTGGCAAAGTTTTGGGCCAACAAGATATGAAATTCAGTCGTGCCAGCGACACGAAGAAGAAGAAGAAGATGGTCGCGAATCATATTTTGTTCAACATATAATCTAATACTGTCCTGGAAATTGCAAAAAAACGTAAGAAAATTTGAATTTCGCGGGTTACCTAGCGCGTCCCCCATAAGTTGATATTACTACTTGGAATGGCTCGTTACAAACCTGTCGATAAAATTTCATGACGTTGCTTAACTTCCCATCAGACTAGAACATCATAATCAAGAATCATAATCTAAGAAGAGAAGAAGAAGAACACCGTTCACATAAAATAAACTTAAGACTTCGCGTTCAAAAATAATGCCCAAACCAACCCAGTTGACCATCATTCCAACGATCCTCCACATGAGTATAATGCTCATTCAAATAATAGAGCTACATGAATTAGTTCCATCGATTGTTATGGTCAATAAATTGGTCATTGTGCCCAAGTGGAGTAGGTCAGAGCACATCAGCGACCCGGATACGTGTCACCTGTGTTTAGGGTCGGCAATAGGCCTTTCTATATTATGTTCAGTATCAACAGGATTTGCATTTGATGCTGCGATTCGGTTTGCCCATGCCCACATGAAAATTATTTTCAATTTTGAAATGTATGGTATTATCATCTCTTGCTTCTTGTCTCTCCTTTTCTTACTGGTGTCTCCATAGTAACGTAATCTCTTACTTTTACGGCAAGTACAATTACTATTACGGGACAATTCCCACAGCGTACACATGCCTCTACAGCCACTTCTAGACTGACAATGGCCACCTTTCTTACTTCACTGATTCTCCACGATTACATACAATTAAATCTAGGTATCCTTTTATTGCTTCTTTCACTGAGACATTTCCAAACTCACTTTCGTTCTTGTCAGATTTAATCTGACATCTTAATATTCAAGAATTGTATCCATAAATCTGGCAGTCACGAAATATTACCTCATTTAAAGAAAGGATATAAACAAGATTGCTAACCCTACCTCAATGTCGCAACCGACGAGTGTTACCACATTTCGGCGACACACACTAACGATCCTCCTTTGTCTGCACATTAATGTTGCCACTTTTTAGGTTACTGAGTCACTGATGCACAACAGTTAATGACTGTGAGCTTCACAGTTGCGAAAATACCGTATTGTTTTGTGATGATACTTGTTTGTTTGGAAATGAAATGGTGAAGTATAGGTATTTTCTTGATGGTGGCTACCTTAATTAGACCATCTGCCGATCTATTATGTTAAAATGCGTGATAACTTAGATGGAGTGAGCTTAAAGTCAGCTGTCAGTAGTGCCATCCCCTAACATCACGTGGAACGAGATCTCACTTGTGAAGGCGGAACATCAGATATACGAAAGGCACATTTAGGGATTGACCTTTTACGAGATGAGCGAAGGGTTTACAATATTGCTAGTTTCCCAGGGCTTGCCGTATCTAGTTTTGTTCCAAGATCAATGAATTTGGAGAATTTAGAGGACCTATTAAGGTTTCTTGTAGCTAATTGCGTGACTACCGTCTAACTTTAAGAAATCAAATTAAGGCATTGACTGCCACCGCGGTCACCGGTGACCGCCAACAATAGATTTTCTATTGTGTCTGTTGTCTGGAAGTACCAAAACGTTACCGAGTCTAAAATAATACCGACATTTGACTAACAAAACTCCTCAAGTATTTCTCAGAAACTAACAAAATAATCTTTTGTTCCACAAATACTGCTCAGTACACAATTCATCGAGATCTTTCATTTCAACGTTCGTTGTCCGTCTTCGTTTTCATTTCGTCTCATCTTTCCTTCATTCCGAAGTTGATTACTTCGGTTTCAATGTAACCTTTTCCTTCTTTGTCAATGTTAATGAAACTTCAGATTATTTTTTAGCTTGTCGTAGTTGCATATATTATATTACGATAGAATATTCCTCATTCAGCAGGATGTGGTTTAACTTTAAGGTGACCCCAAAATATGTAGTTTGGTATTCCGAACAATTTCCGGCAGATGCTTATGTCAATCAAATCAAAATGTAATTAATTCAAAACAGGTTAACGCCCGAACCCAAATACCTATCTATCATCAGTTTTGGTATAATGGAGGTAGCAAACCTATCTCTGGTTTTAACGTCCCAATAATCTATATCAGTAGCGATTTGTATGATTATATTATACTGGCAGTTATGATTATACTGGCTGCCATCAGTAGCGATCTGTCTTTAACTGAAAATAGTATATTGGGTTCGGCCGTAAGCCAATTAGCACTTTCTGAGAATCAAAGCAAGTACCCAAACAGGAGGTTTTCCGACAATAAAGTAAACTGTTAACTGTAAAGATCAAGAACTGTTTGTAATAAAATAATTTCCGCTTTAAATAAATAAATATACAGAAAATAAAAAACCTTATTTGTTCCCGGAAAATTGAATCAAACTCCTCAAGACTTTACTATCTTCGCCTTTAAGCTCAATATCTCAATGATCCTACTGCCAACAATTTCACGACAACTCCATTGTCGTGACGTGTCTCATCTTCGAACTCAATTTTAATTGATGCTAACTCCATAAGCGTTTGACCCTTGACCTCTCCCCCTCTTCACTCCCCCTCTCCTGACGTCAGTTAGAAACCTCAGTAAGTACCGTTAAATGAGATGCGAACTTTTTTTTTATTTTGAAGCGAAAAATGTCGAGGAGATTTTTTTTCGTTGGAGACTTGTTTTTTTGCAATGTTTGTGATGGATGAGTTTATAAATAAAATATGGTATGTTTTTGCTGTGTTTAGCGAGTTTGTGTAACTGTTTTTCTCAGTTCAGGTCCACAGTATATATTTTATATTGTGTCAGGACTCTGCTTTTATTTTGTTTAGCTGTTTTTACATGATCTTCTTCTTCTTAGCGTGTCGATAGCAATCTAAATGGACTTGGCCCAGAATTCGGCTACTACTTGTTTAGCGGCATCACCAGCGTCCATCAGTTCCTGTAACGTGCAGCTGACAGGACACGCTGGACACGATATTAAGTGTCCCATCGTTTGTGGAACAGCACCACATTTACACTCCAAGGCGGAGTCGTCAATGAATCTCCACCTGAACAGGTTTTCCTTGCTTCGACTAACCTGGGTCCGGAGTCTGTTTGAAGACTTCCAGGTTACCCAAGGTAACTCATGTCAAGTGGGAGGTCTTCTTTACACGATCACAAACATGCCATTCTATTTCTACAATACCCAAGATTCTAGGAAGGATAACAACATATCCGTAAATAGACTAAACAACTGTTCCAAAACTAATATTTTCTTTTGAGGAATACTATTCTTCGAAACGAAATATTAATTTTGGACAATTGTAACGTGGGAAGTCCTATTTTAAGAAAGTTTCTAGGAAAGATCCTTAGGATTCTTTGAACATAATAAAATAAGGCCATAATAATTCCTTGCTTCAGTCCAATCGAGTTTACACTTGACATCTTCAAAATCCTAAACAATGAACCGAATGGCCCACTTCACAAGTTAAACAAAACAATTCCTCTTGTACAATATCACACTGCATAATACAAACATTCAGACTCAGTCAACACTCGATAATTAAGTACACTTTCATAAAATGTTTACCTTCTGCGACATCAGTATGTGTCTCACTCTAACTTGCTTCGTTCCCTATCTCAGTCCCCGTCTCTCAGTGCGTCGCGTATCTAATTTGCCTTGAACTCTCAACATTTTGTGATGCGAAGCGAGACGTAGAGATGCCTTCACGCGATGTTTTGCTTCATTGATTATATAGTTTTTTGATCCTTATCTTCAGCAGAAAAACTGTCTCAGAAAGCTTGACGGCTGAGATATTGTTATGATAGCAAAAAATGTTATTATATCACTGGGACGGAATGTTCCGGTGAATTCAATTATTGTCGTTTTTGTAGGTTATTTCTAAATATGGTTGATGCTACATCAGTTCTTGAGTTCAAGGTTAATCGAGTCTGTGTTTAGTTGCAGTAAGTTGTTAATTTGGAACAATGGTAGCCCAGTGGTACCTAACGGCCGCGACTTAGGAGTTCTAGGTCGTAGGTTTGAACACTGACAGACACTTTACTTTGTGTTAATAATTTCATCATCACTGCTCTCAAAACGGTGAAGGAAAACATCGTGAGGAAACCGGCATGTCCGAGAACCAAAAATTCGAAGACATGTGACATCTACCAACAGGCACAGGGCCGGCGTGGTGGATTACGGCCCACTTCCTCTCACAGAGAGGACCTGTGTCCCAGCAATGGGAACATTATAGGCTGATTATGTGTAAAATGGAGTGTGGCGATTGATTACGTCATTTTTTTATATGATTGTCTCTTCAAATGAGTACATCATAGGATCAGCTAGTAAAGAATTCGTGAATAATCCTTTAGTTATTCTAACAAACTAAGAATGTCTTTCATATCTTCCGCAATGCGAGAATTGCAATGCAATGCATTGTAATTTGTAAGACATATGATGTGCTGACTGCTGCACATATGTATGCGTGACGTCATTAAAGGTTGCATTGCCAGTCGATTACGTCAGCCTTTTGGGAGCACGTGTAGCTACAGCTATGTGTTCCTTGGTGGAACAGGCAGAGTTCTAAGTAAGAATTCATGAATATGGAGGAAGGGAAACATTTTGTAGAGAGATTGCTAAGCAGCCATTGCTACAAGGAAACAAATAACTTCTGGGTTCTTTCTGGTTGGTAAAGAAACTTAAAATGAGCGTTTTCGACAACAAATATACCAATGATACGAACTTTGTATTGTCAAGTTTTCCAAAATTTTAATGAAAAAAAAAAACGTTCATCTTCATAGACTATGTCAACAGGCCTCATTGACATAGATTCCTTGTGACTTTAAACTTAAAAATCCAAAGAACTTTCCAACTTTTCTAAATTAATTTTCCCAGGATCAACATCTCCATTCATCTCTTCACCAACTGTAATTCTAATTAAATTAAAACCTTTCCTAAAAAAATAACCCACATTTTTTCCAATACCCAAGTGCTTTAGATAGCACTCAGAATTCTTCGCGCAAAGGATGAAACTTGGCAAGGGAACCTAGATCTAGGACTTGACGTTTTTTCGCCACGTTAAGCCCCATCTAGTAACAAGCGCAAAATGTAAAAAGGCCATGCCACCTGTGGGCAAGTACACTTAACCTGATTCTGTTACCTACCCTCCATTCACTCATTTAATCCCGCCAAGGGAGATTAAACTTTATCGCTACAAAATTAAGGATAAAATTAGGATGATAAAGAATGTGAGGCAGAGATCTTTTGAAATGCGTTTGAAGTCCTCCTTTGAGTTGGAATGAAATGCGACTTGGGATAGTGACGTAATTTTTCTCGTTTTGTGATGTCTCTGCCAGCTTATGGTACTTTGGTGATTATTTCCACGTGAAGAATTTGGATGCAATAAGCACAGAACCGGTCGAAATGGCGGTACTTGATGATGAAGAATTTGGTACTGGAGAGGAAATGAATAAAGGGCTTTCTGATCATACTTCTAAGGATCACGTTTAGAAGCAATCCATAGATACTAACGTTAAGTCAAAAGTTTTGTGAATCTTGCCCTACGAGTTAAGAGATGAAAGAATTTACCTACGTTTTGGAACTGTCCATTTTCTTCTGACAAATAGCCCTGCCTTTTAGAAAAATCACGAACAAAGTCGGATAATTCATCAGTTGTTGATTTAACACTTTACTGCTGTTCCCTTATCATTTGCGAGGTCGAAAGGTCTCAAGGTCCCACTTTTTTCTACAGTGATAAAATTATATCACTTAGCTTCTCGTACTAATTAATTACAATAATAATACTTAATTAAGTCACACATCGTAAGTTAGAAGTAATCAGTGCAATAAACAAGTCTTTAGGGACGTATGAAAGACCACCATGTTTACTTTTTAATTTTACAGTCACTGTCAGGCCAGCCTGCGTCATCCCACTGGCAAAGCCCTCTCCCCATTACTTCCAGCTCTTGCGATCCAGGGTGTGTACCACTGGCCGTTTGTTTTGTCCAGCTCGTCCCGCCATCTTTTACGGGGTCTGCAGCAACGCTTTCTAGCTGTGTCAGATCTCCACATAGTGTATATTTTGGTCCACAGCTCATTAGGCATATGGCAGACGTGGCCAGCCCATTCCCACTTTGTGGCTTTTGGAGCAACGACAGTCATTTGTATTTTGAAGCACAGAACTTTTCGATGATCGGGATAATTTAGCAGAATTATTTTATCATCATAATGTCCGCGAAAAACGTCCATTGCTGGTCTTAGGCCTTTTTTTTTTTTTTTTTTTTCTGGGTGGGAAATCATCGTATGACTTCTCCCGCTCTGGGCGGAGCAGGAGGGCGTGTCAGACTTTTACTGTCTAAAACTCACCCGTGTTCCTTCAGTTGCCTATGCCAGGGACCACGGTATCTCTTTCGAACAACCCGCGGCCCTGGCAGGCATCGGCCCTAGCGGACCCCGTCAGTTTGTGCTGACATCTCTTTGAGGCGCGCGTGGAACACAACGCGCCGTTGACTCGGGCCTGGTCCTTACCGGGCGGCGAGCTGCCCATTGCTCGCCGCCCGCTGGTCTTAGGCCTCCCCTAAGCATCGCCACTTTGACCGGTTCTGTGCTTTTCGCATCCAGCGGATTCCTGCGGTCTTCACCAGGTCATCAGTCCACCTTCCAAAGCTACGTCGTCCGGTACGTGGCCATTCCAGAACCTTTCGGCTCTATCGGCTGTGCGGTCATTTATTAAAAAGTAAATAATTTCTGTTGATCCTCTCTCTATACACAGTTGGCTATATTCCAAAACTCGCCACAAGTTAAGCTCTTGTACAAATGAGCGCATTTCTTGAACTAAGATGTCTACTTCTCCGTCCCAAGCCATTGTCATTATAAAGCGAAATAACTCGCCCGAAGAAACTGGGCGAGGGGCCGATGTTCTAAATCACTCGTTAATGACACTCGTTATTACGAGTATTTGACGAGTAGTAATTTCAGACGTTTAAGATTGTAATCTTTTAATTTAATTGGATCAGCTTAAACTTTAATTAAACAATTAATTGATGGAATTTGTGGTTGACACCAAACATGATTTATATGTTTCATGTTACTCATGTGCTGTTTTCGCAATACATACTTTAATTAATTTCAGTGATTAATTTAGTTTTTTGCTGCGTTAAGGCTGAGGTTATAATGACAATTATCTACTGCAGAGAGAACGAACCACCATCCTAAATGTATAATACGCTAGAAATGACAAACCGTTTTGACAATACAACAAAATCCATTGCTTCTTAGGTTTGGAAGATTCGTCTGCTCGACAGCAAAAGTAATGCAATGAATATTGTTGGATTTTCAAAATGTATTTTCGAATGTGTTACGTATTACGGCTGCTAGATAAAAATACGTTATTTAGGAAACTAAGTGTTTATCTTTATGTTGCAGATAATGATGCTTTATGAATGTAGTGCATGTGGATAATGTCACGGGAAAAACTGTTCATTTCACATTTTGCGTGCAATCGAACACCCGCATGATAGTTGTCAGTTGAAAGATAACATTATTTACGGCTGTTGTTATTCGAAAATAAGTAGGAAAATAATGATAAATGTCTCGATATTATTACTATTTTTTTCATATAGACCCAAAAAATAGATGAGCAAGATTATACCAGTTATTTTGTGGCATTTCTAAATTCGATGGATTTGGGCGATTTGAAATGAAAAAAAATCCTAGGGTTTTTTTGTTATTCTTAATAACGAGTGATACAGAGATAGAGCCCTAAAGGCGGAATAGTTGCGACTATTTCCGTCGCTGTTTTTGCGACAAATTCTTTGACGCGAAAAGAAATGTAAAATCTTGGAAAACTTATTTTAGACTCTAGTTTTTTATGCATATTTTAAATGTTCCCTAGTGTAATAGTGTTGCGCCAAATCAAACTGCAAACGCGAATGAGCATTGACGGCCCAGTAGTAACTGACTAGTTGTATGTTTGATCCCAGGCTGGCGCTTTACTTATTGTAAATTATTTCATCACTACTGCTATCAAAACGGAGAAGGAAAACATCGTGAGGAAACCGGCATGTCCTAGAACCGAAAATTCGTAGATATGTGACATCTACCAAACTGCACTGGGCCAGCGTGTGATTACGGCCCACTCCCTCTGACTGAGAGGAGACCAGTGTCCCAGCCGTGGGAATATGTAAACCAAATTTACCTACCTGTTCAAAATTAAAGAAAAGAAATGAGATTTCTGAAAAGACATGGAAAAGATGAAAAAAAGAGTATTATTCTTTCGAAATAAAGTTAGGGAGAATAAATGATATCATAATTTACTGTAATGGGGAAGATATTTTGTGGGGGACCCCCTTTAAATTTAACTTAATTTTATTTTTATTGTTTGTTGTTATAGCGGTCATAGTAGTAGGACATACTCTGTGAAAACTCAAGCGTCTATCTATTACGGTTTAAAAGATACAGCCCTGGGACAGACCCTTTCCGAAAAGAAAGCAGAGCCTTAGTAATAGGGTCCCCTTATAACCCTTTGGGTACGTAACCCAAAAAATTACGTAAAATGATAAATAAATTATAGTATTTCTGTAAGTAGATTTGTACAAATACTTTTACACGCCGATCATATTTTTAAAAACTAGACGAGGTCGACGTTTCCTATCTGACTACTCTGAGAAGAAAGGCCGAAACAAACTCGATGTCACAGTCTCTTTTAAAGTCCTGACATAATCTTGAAGAAGACACCGATTATTAGATAAATTCATATTATTTAATTCTTTCACTTTTCAAGTCTCTCTCGACATAATCAGAAAAAGTGTGACGACAAACAGATACAACCAAATATACACAATTACCGATTTCTCGCTAATTGTGTTACTGACACGACGGCAAAAAATATTTGATAGATCTTAATTAACCACGCTAAGTTAACGTTTGAGTAAATTATAGCTACTGTCACTTCTAAGCTGTCAATTAATGGAAAGGCTTAATTGAATTAATGTTATAACATCACGCCTGTGTCCATGAAGGCAAAGGCAGAGACGTAAGTAGTACCTACACCCACATTTCTTCCATGAATTAGGAGCGAGTCTTTTGCCAGTAACCAGGCATAAATCACGACTTCGGGCTGCTCCAGTTACACTTAACCAACCTGGGAATTGAACCAAGGACCTCACGCCTTTGAAGTCACGCTTACGACTATTAGACGAACGACGCATTCAGTAATATCTAAATAATGCAATTAATAATCTGCATGAGGGTTCGATTCGTAGCACCCTAATCGCGTAATACAATTTGCAATCTCAATCTGAATGATTTTGAACGATATGGCTCCATGTTCGAAAAAATTGTCTGCTCCACAACGTATATAACGCAATTAATGTTGTTGAATTGTCAAAATGAAAGCCATTGCTACTGTTAGTGTGTTACGCAATTACCCCGCTGGTCGGGAAAAATATCATTGGGTTTTTCCATTAGGAATTTCTCAGAAACAGCCTGCAATCTGGATTTGTGCCCGCTTGATGGCAATATGCTCGAACCCTATTACATGGGACTTAAACATAACTGGCGAAATCTGGGTGTACAAGTACTCCTCTGCTTCACCCTTTGGGGATTACAGGCCTGATGTTAAGATACACCTGCTACATAATAACTAATTACAATAAGTATTGCTCCCCTAGAACGATTCCTTGTAATGGTAGGTGGCTTAATATTATTTATTTCGTCGTAAAAGGACTTACAGAGTACATAAATCGTCCATCGACTTATATAAATCGGGACTGCGTTTTGAAATTGCCTCTGCAGTATTATTTATGGGAGTATTTTCAATCTACTATATATTAAAGAGGAGGGGCTTGTGGTTACATAATAACAGCCGCAAGGATTGTTCCTCTGGGTTAAGCAATGCTTTCCGAGGTTGGTCCGTGGATGGGTGACCATCCATTACATACCGAGACCCCTCCTTGACTCGGATAGCACTTAAAGCAGTTGGTCCCGGCTATCAATGGTTGATCTTTGACAGTCGTTACGGGTAGTCCGAAGCCAGAAAGTGTGACGACCAGTCTTGCCAGGGGGGTTGTGGACAGTCGCTCCATGTAAAATACTGGTATTCAGCTGCTGCCGGTCGTAATAGCTGGGAAAAGGCTAAGCAGACGATGACTAATATTTGAGGTAAAACTTGTGAGTTTGTATGTGATAATCTTCGAAACTGCTGATCAGATTCAGAAAATTCTCTCAATAATGGGAAGCCTATTGTCGAGTGCCATAGGATATGTTTTATGCACGTATAGTTGACTTTCACGCAGACTAAGTCGCGGGCAGGAGCTATATGTATGTCAATAAATGAATACCATACACAAACACACCGTAAACAGAATTGTCAATATAGGAAATGTTATTCTTACATATGAACTGCTTTTGTTAAATATAAACAGCAAGCAATGTGCAGTGGTTTGTTGTGAAAATAATCATATAGGAAGCCGGTTACATATGAGCAAAAAATTCAAAAACAAGTAATTTTTCATACAATGAGAAAAGCAATTCAAATGCATTCTATTGCTGACCCTTCACCACACATAATCCGCCATACTACTCCGCCTTAGCATCATCAAAATACACTTAGGTGCGTAATACCATGTAAACGCACGAAAGCACATAATTTTCAAATGCAGCCTACGAATCTCCAGGAATGCAGACATAATACCATAAACTATTTTACATAAGAACACACGCAATGCACAAAATGCTAAGTAAATACCAGCGCATGCAAATATACCTATAGTATGTAGGAATGACAGCAATACTGTCTGCTGTCTGGTTCCGGGTGGCTAGTCTGAAATCCTCGGTTATTTTGTAGAATGAAGGTTCTTCCATACTGGCGCGACTATTCGTGTTGCGACTCTGCGACACCACGATTGTGCGCTTTTATAATTTTTAATGTGACGATAATGATTATTATAGTGGACGTCCATTATAATGTATGAAAAGAAAGAAATACGTTTACTTGCGGTAAACATGACGCAGAGAACGGACAAAAAAAAAATAACAAGTTGGGGGAAAACACATCCACGCTACCGTGTACGGAAATTTAAGAGCGTCTTCATATATTTTCATTCATTTCTTTCCTGTATTATCGTGATGCCGAGACATGGATGAGACGCACATTCGCGACTTCATGTTGTAGCGGCATATACATAGCCACGTGTGAACTACACATCACACTGATGTTGTTTACACACAACTAGAATATATATACCGTACATATACAACGTCCCGACGTCGTTATCAATCGTCGGGCAGTTTTCCACCAAACACGACACCCGTTTGGTCGGAAGGTCCTCCTTTTTCTATAGAGGTTGTGTGAACTTTAGACCCTGTACATCTTACCGCTATAATGGAAAAGTCATAAGCGTCAAGAGATATGTAGGTGTATTGCAACTCGATACGGTGGCATCGGTTGCGCGAAAAGTCGCGTCAGCGTGGGCGGCCTTTACGGTTTATTCGTAAAATCGGCATTTGTATCTAATAAAACACGTCGTTTTCAGTATGGATATTGGTTTTCCCAAAATTGTAGCTGAAAAAGTTATAACTTTATTTTCAGAAATTATTGATCTATTTAAATCGATATTTCAATATTCTAGTAGGTTATTCCGGGAGGTAAACTTCTGTCCATAGTCTGTTATTAATATTATGTTTACAGTATTACCTACTTACGTATCTATGTTGAGTTTGTCGGGGTAGTTTTAAACACATCGAATTCTACGAGTGAGTATCTATGATAGTTTCTTCTGCAATCACAGCTGTGTTTTAGTTCGAGTGGTTTAATGCATGCTATGTTACAATATCAATTATTAGTCCACATTCTACTGTAGACTTTCGGAGGAAGATTATATTAAAAAAAATGTATTGGCCCTTTTTGTTTAATGATAAATGATTTTATTTTGTAAGTAGGTTTGTACAAACACTTTTACACGTCAGTCGTATTTTAAAACTAGATGAGGTCGGCCTTTCCTTTCTGACTAGTCTGAGAAGAAAGGCCGAAACAAACTTAGAGGACACAGTCTCTTTTAATGTCCAGACATAATCTTGGTCAGATCATATGAAGACCATGTACGAGCAGATCGATGTCTGAGATGGTCTGGTGGAATGTAATTTGTAGGTAATATTTTGATCCAAGCGTCGTCACGTCGGGGGATGGGTAATGAAAACGCCAAACAGACAGCAGCTATTCTTTCTACAATAGCATACATTCAATAATGCTGGGTATTTTATAAGCCTCATCTGTTTGGCGTTTTCATTACTCACCCCTCTATTTCCGTCAAGGGTTAAAAAACTTCCTTATTTGAAGATGCAAAAATTTAATTTAAAACTATAAACACCGCAATTTCGTTTCAGTTTCCAAGTCACGAAGTTCTACGCGTATTATTAAGTGCATAAGACAGGCATCCTACATATTACGGCTATACGTTACTAAGTGCTAAAATGTTAGTGTCAATGCACATGACGCGATGCACTTAGCGCGTCGCGATACGGCACGACTTGTCTACTGTATGTGTGAAATAGGATGCGGACTTGTGGAGATTTCATCGCTAATTGAAAAGTGAAATGAAAACTGAAAGTTAGATCATTAAGGGCGAATTTCACCAATGAACGCGATCAGCGCATCTAAACCGCGTTCGGTTTTATTAGTGAAATTTGCCCTAACACAGAAACTTGGTCCAATAATCTCTAGGAATTTAAGTACTAGAAACGCACAAATACTTTATAATATACCTCATTGCTAAAGAAACTAGATGTGGAAGACTAAGAATCGGGTGTTGTGGATCTTTGGAAAGACCAGCGTAACACATTTTCAATCATACCCTCAAAGATTTTGAAGGAAATTGCTAATCCATTGCTCCCTAAGTTTGAAAAAAATCATCTGCTCAACAGCAAATAAATGTAAATAACGCAATGAATGTTGTTGAATTGTCAAAATGAAACTCATTGCGATTTCGCGCTGGTCACACATATCCTAAATTTGCTATATAGCGCATTTTAGCTAGAATGGTTACGTAATGGCTATTTCAATCATGAATTTATATGTAGTCAGTTATTATAAAGTCATTGCGATTGTGTGTAATGCAATTACCTCGCTGTATCTAGCAGTAGCAGCTGGGTGAGAGTTGCTGACAATCGAGTTGATTGGCGTGCAATAGAAGCCTATGTCCAGCAGTGGACTGCTATAGGCTGATGCTGATGATGATCTAGCAGTAGACTACGATAGGCTAAGTTGATCAACTGTGTTATAAAAAATCTAATCAGAAGAGACTGCCTTTCGATGTACCGATCAGTCAAACTTGCTGCCCGTGACAGATGTCACTACTATTTTCTTTCCATAAACATATATTGGACCATCATCATCATTCATCAACACACCTCCGCCGTCAAGAACAAGAGCAAAAACCCCAAAAGCAGTGATTACAGCACCTTACTATTAAAACTTAAAACCACGTCAGTGTGGCCTGTCATTAGCTCGGCAAACTGCGGCACTTACATTAACGCGCCGCGAAACTCGACCATTAGCATGCACGGCGAAATAGCAGTTTTAGTACTAGTTATGTTTATTTATTTATGTTTATGGTGGAATATTTTGACTACAGAATAAGGAAGCTGAATTAACGAGGGGACGTAGTGGAGCTGATGACCATTACTGACCATGTGGCTTTGGGTGGAAACAAACGTAGTTTGGTATGTCCTCAGTCCTCAGGCTAGGTGGATTGAACATTGCTCAAGGTTGATGACGTGTTATTTTACTGTCTTACGTTCAGCAGTGATTCGCTATTAATAGATAATGGTGAATATGGTGATAATAATAGCCATTATGCTAATAAGCTGACAAATTAAACTACTCCATCATCAGCTTCATATAGGCTTCTCCTATTGCACGCCATTCAACTCGATTTTCGGCAACTCTCATCCAGGTGCTACCCGCCATCCTTCAATTAAACTACTCAACTGTATTCATTTTAAAATCTAGTTCAAAAGAGTGCAATACAAATGAACAATAGAAGGATGCCTAATCCAAATTTCATGCACTTGATATTTTACTCCTACCGTCTAACATCGTATCGTATCGTCTATTGTAATATCTACATGCTTTTTGCTAAAGCTGATTTTACGACACCAACTTAATCCACCATCCTAATTGTGTAACTCACTATCAATGATAATCTAAATCATTTTGAAGGATATTACTAATCCATTGCTTCATATATTCGAAAAATTTGTCTGCCCAACTACGTAAATAACACAACGAGTGTTGCTGAACTGTCAAAATGAAAGCCATTGCTATTGCTATTGGTAGTTTGTTACACAATTACCCTGCAGGTCACACAACGTCCTTTCTTAACAGAATGTAGCTATAATCTCCACGTCTACTAGGCGTAGTGGCTAACGTATACTACATATAAATGAAAGCAGCTGTCCAAGTACCTATCTGTCATAATCCCTTAATCGCCTTAAGATTTCCAGCTGAAGCAAAAAGGCGGCCATTTTTCTTAATGTCTGTTGAATTAAAAATGAATTCTGTACTAATTAAAGGGTATTTTTGTTTCAGGTAATTCATGTTGAAATCTTTACTGAAGATTAAGCAAGATTAGAAGGTATACTAACAGATACCAGATTTATGACTAAGCTATGTCTTGGTCTTTTTCATCGGAACGGCTAAAAGGTAAACCTTATCACGTCGTCCATTCAATAGACGTTGTAAAGTTAATGAGTAACCGCTCGGGCTTCGTTTATAAAAGTATGTGTTTAATTCTTTTTCTGCGACCACGCATCAAACTTGTATTTTGATTTGAAATTACCTTCAGGCACAGGAGGTTTACAGACATCGGTGAAAGAAAAATATCGTAAGAATACCTGAACTTAAGTTAATCATTGAAATCGCCAACCCGTTTTGAGCAGGCGTGGTGATCAATGCTCGTGCCTTATTTGTATGAGAAGAGGCTTTTGCCCTGTAGTGGGACAATAATGGGCTGGTATTTCTTTTTTACAGAACATTTTTTACTTTGTCTATAAAGTCAGCCATACTCTTTACCTATATATTTGTGACATTTGCTAATTTCTAAAACAACCCATGGCCTACTCATAAATAGAAAACCAACCTCATTTTTCGGTTTCCATCTGAATTTTCACATAAATAGGTACTGGCGTCACAGCGTTGATTATGCCCAAATAGGTTCCCGCCAACGCTAATAAGATGTCGGAATAGGTCGGCGAGGGACGGACGGCCTTCGATTATGATTGGTTGATTAAGCCTGTATTACGTATAACTGGTGCGCTACACTTTCACGAAAATCTTCGGAGTAAAAATAAAATATAGTAAAATATAGGTTAGGGGAACAAGAGGTCACTTAAATGATCTTTGATGGCTTGATTTTTGAAGATTGCTCCTCACGTTTCTGAAAGTCTTAGAAAGAAAGAAAAAATGTTTATTCTGCACAAACAAAACTTACATTACAAAAAAAAAAGACTTAAAATATACACATACTCGTAAAAAATAGTCAAAAGCCGTACGCATATCAAAAGTTGATAAAATTTGTTTCCATAGCAATGGTTGTTCATAATGATGCGTACGTGGTTTCAGGGGTACTAATTTTCAAACGTTGCAATGGTCTCGTCATTGAGAGTTTTTGACAGATTTTGTATAGCAAATCTGTCTTAGCTCCCTGTTATTTCAATTCTCTCTTGTTCTGTCTTGTGTTTGTTCTTGTAGGTTATTTTTGTCAACCAATTACGATATGTCACCTGATTTTGATAGCAGATTCAATTATGTAAAGTATGACCAGGCGTTCAAAAACCAGTGGATGTGTTTTCAAAGAGATCGGTCCCAAATGTAATGCTGTCATGTATGTCAGCGTAAAATATACCCTGGCAGTGCTCTTATACAGATTAAAATGGACCTGAACAACGACAGGCTATTTTTGAATTGCATTGTAGACTCTCTCTCGGTACATTTTTCGATACTGGAAACATGTCGTTGGCAGGTGTGTTGGGGAGATGACGTCATAAGCTTGAAATATCAGGAAATTGGAAATGCACGAGGCTGAAGCCTTGAACAATAAATTCTACTGCTGTTAATATTTTAAATCGCGAAGTTGGTGAAAAAAAGTTGGTAGAAATATTATGACAAGCGATTCATCATCATACTTGCTACATACTTTTTCCAATATATTTTTTTTAATGAGAATGAGTGAGTTGATTCTGCGACTGTGCTTGCACACATATACTTTTGCCTTAAAATTTCTCCCTCGTATTTGGCTAGTCCCCGTTGAGATTGGTCGCCGTAGTTTTATTGATTTGTACGTACCAGCGGGTCCTACTTAATGGCAAACGACATCGGAGCCCAGACGGAGATGGCGGGATAAGCTGGACTCCTTTGGTCCTTGGTAGCTCTGTACAGAGAGAGATGGAAAGAAAGTAGGAAGTACTTTGCCCAGCAATCGGACATTAATGGCTATAATAAAAAAAAAACTTATCTATTACGAGTCACCATAAAAATCTTCTTCAAATTTTTACGCATAAAAAAACAAAAACAAAAAGCGATCGCAGTCTTAAAATTCAAAGCAATATCAACCAACAAACAGGGGAATCCTTTTAAAAAGTAGCCAGCCAGTGTTTAGCCCCTAAATAAATATTGGTTTGTAGACTTTTATCGTTAGCTCGGATGCAATTAAACCGAGATCAACTGGGTGTCAAGGCGGATGACATGTGGGGCTAGAAAAACCGCGATCATCGGGAATGCGTTGGTTGTTACGAGCAATATAATTAATGAGAGTAGCGAGGTCTTGTTTGTTTATAATGTTAAAGCAATTTAATTTGTAAATAGTAAATAGCAAGGTTTAAAGATGATTTAAAGATTGATTACCTAATCAGCAGTAGCCTTTAAACCTTGCTACTTCATCCTTACGACTTTTATACGATTGTCATTAAATTATAATAAACTGAGACACTTCATTTAAAATATATAAAATAATAATTCTATATTTTTTACAATATTTAACACAGCTATTTACACTAAATAAAATGGTTAACTACCTATAAAAATACATACAAAAACACAGACGTTAAAGTACTCGTCCGCATCGCTGTCATCAGGAAACGTGAAGACTGGCAACATTGCCACGGCAATTCTCATTCTTTGGCCGAAGAACTACCCAGCCCTCTGGTCTCGTGAAGTGTCGTCCAGTCGGCGAAAAATAAGATGTTTAATTGTTTAAGCATTCAGAAAGCCTATATTTTATGTCATTCAGGCTTTGAACACTGTCACTTAATTCTTCCGATTACTGTGGTACTAGACAAACTAATGAAACAATCACAAACAGGTCGTATGCCACTTAATTACCTTTGACCGCATATTTATTAGTCAGCATCCAATTCAAACTTAATTACAACCAGCAAATTGGAATTTAGACGACTGTGACATTTAAATAGAAATACGTATGTAAATGAATGTACTAAAAATGTTCTCGATATAATAATAATAATAATAATAATAATAAAGCTTAAGAGCGCTCTCGCTCTCCTTGGCTAAAGAGAACTGGCGCAAGCCAGTAGTGCTTGACACCAATGATCGCATGGAAGTATGGCAAAGTAAGGAGCTTCACGGACGCTTTTACCGGGCCCTACATGGACCCGATGTAGATTTACTAGCGTCCGTAGCCTGGCTGCGGTTCGGTGACCTCTTTGGAGAAACCGAAGGTTTTGTCTGTGCAATTATGGACGAAGTTATGATGACGAACAATTACCGGAGATTTATTGTGAAAGACGGCACGGTTGACATCTGTCGGGCATGCCACCGGCCGGGGGAATCAATCAGGCATATTATCTCCGGGTGTTCTCGTCTAGCTAACGGAGAGTACTTGCATAGACACAACCTTGTAGCTAGGATAATACATCAGCAACTTGCTCTGAAATACAACCTTGTGGAATCGGAGGTGCCGTACTACAGGTATGTGCCCGACCCAGTTCTCGAAAATGGAAATATCACATTGTACTGGGATCGATCCATCATCACTGACAGGACTATTGTTGCCAATAAGCCTGATATAGTGGTGGTGGATCGATCAGAGCGGCGTGCAATGATTGTTGACATAACCGTCCCGCATGATGAGAACCTCGTAAAAGCCGAGAAAGATAAACAAATCAAGTATCTTGACTTGGCTCGCGAGGTTGTCGACATGTGGCATGTGGACTCAGCAATCATTGTGCCGATAGTCGTGACAGCCAATGGCTTAATAGCCAAGAGCCTCGACCAACACCTGAGGAGGCTCTCGTTGGGCAGCTGGATCAAGGGCTTGATTCAGAAAGCGGTACTTCTGGACACGGCTCGCATTGTCAGGAGGTTCCTCTCTCTGGAGCCCTGACCGCCGGTAGCTTGGACCCTGTTCCCGATACCGGTGGGCTACTATTTTTTATATTTTTAAATGTTTTTTTTTTATCTTTTTGTTTATAAAAATATTTAAAAATGTAATTTGTAGGTATTTAAATGAAATAAAGGACATAATAATAATTTTTATTGACATAAATAGGTTTATATATTATATTACTTGCTGGCATACATAACCTGGTCTGTGACCCAGCAGTGGGAACATTATAGGCTGATTATGTATGTGTTATGTATACATAACATTATAAAAACATATACAATACATTTGGTTACATAAATTGGGTTTTCCGAAATATATTTGGTATAAATGTAAACTGAATTCAGAATAAAATGTAAAATAATTTTGCAACAACATTCGGATGGGTTGAAAAATATAACGGTTTTTCACAGCGTTTTGCGTCGACCTCACTTAAAAGGGACAAGGGCAGGCAGAAGAACATATGTTATTTCTAAATAGCCTCTGTGTAATACATATCGTCATCCTCATTTCAGCTGAAAAACGTCCGCTACTGGACATAGGCCTCCCCGAAGCACCGCCACTTCGACCGGTTCTGTGCTTCTCGCATGTAGAGGTTTCCTGAATACAACATATTTACTTTTACCGTTTGCGAACTTAGCTTGCTCTTCTTAAATGTACACTTCCTCATTTACCCGCTGTTTTTCATAACACAATGCCTGTAATCCCCGAAGGGTTAGATAAAGGAGTATTTATAGCACACCCACATTTCGCCAGTAATATTCAAGTCCCATGTAATAGGGACCCGCTGTTATTGTGGCCCCAAAATAAAAATGGAAGCGGCTTACGAAGTGACATGGACTAGCCAGCTTACAGCGGCTTTGCACTCCTGATAGAGAAGCCGTAATGCCCCGTGTAGCTTTCTACTTATTACTATTATATTTCATAATGTGCAGCTCGGAAAATCTATTTCAAAGTTAAGTAGCTACCCTTCAGGAAATTAAATGTAATGCGATATGGTCGATATTGTATTTCTGTTTTAATTTTACGGGTTTGTGGATGGAAATTAGTGGAATATGTCACTGGCTACCTAATTTCTACTAATCCTATTAAATAAGTGTACTTTTAGGTAAAAAGAAGTGGGTTATGGCGGTTCTATAAATAATAATGAATCAATCAATCAACATAGGGTGGCAGGAGCGGCAAAATGCCACGGGCCCCCAGCCGGAGGGGCTCCCGGCCCGAGAGGGCCATGAGCACAGGAGGATCCTAACATAAGTATAGAAATGCAAGCTTTGTTCGACCATTAGACTAACAAAGCAGTCAGGTATTCAATTCTGTAGGGGAAATTACGAAATCTACGCGGACAAAGTAGCGGGCGAAGTGCCAGTAAAAAAAAATATAACGTTGGTTGAGCTTCTTTACATTGAGGGAGGGTCCTATCCCATGAATTTGCCACGGGCCCCAAAGGGTATAGTTACGCCACTGTGCAGTCCACTGCTGAAAGAAAGAAAGAAAAAGTATTTACTGTGACTCGTACAGGATCATAAACTAAAATCTGGGCACAGGCCTCTCCCAGGCTCCGCCACACCACCCTGTCCTCCGCCTCTGTCTGTCCTCGTGTGTCTGCGCGAAAGGCGGAGGATAATTATGAATAATATATGTTAACTAACACAGTCTGAATTGAAAGATATCTGACACGTTTTTGAGAGCAAGTACCAAAATTGTCCGTATATGCGTTATCATTATCAGCAAATGCATTAGAAACAAAGGCCCTCTCCCACCCAATGGCTGGTAAAAGTGAAAATTGCTATCAACAATTAATCACTACTTAGCCGCCAGATCACCTTATGATCACATACCTAATCATTCAATTCGTTCATCATCTTCTAATATCACCTTGCAGTTGCAACATGGACTTGCAACCACTGCTCGAACCATAAAATACACGATAACAACCAATCACGCTCGAACGTGACATGCAGACGATCAGTCAAGGTCGGCAGGAAACGCGCGCGCAAGCTCGTGAATCATCTGATCGCTTTGTTGTAGTTTTGAAGGTGTGGGGGATACGCTGATTGGTTTGTTGCATTTGTACTGCGGAGCATGAGTTGCTGTACCTACTTACCTTAGGTGATGATGATAATGTAGAATTTAAGGCATTTTAGTCGTGGGAAAATGTCGCGGTTTGGAGAGACGGTAGACTCGAATGTCGGCCAAATTTTATTTGTTAATATAGATTAATTTAAAAATTATTAATTATTATTATACATTATGTCATTCTTATAAACTAAATAAAATAAATAAATTATCATTTTCACATTATAATCTCATACTTACTACAATTTATGTCATTTGCAATGAGCCTAAATGTCATTATTATCTCAGTTAATTTAATGTCAATAGATTAGTTTTACATTATAATATGTCACATTTTCAGATAAAATAAAATAGAAAGTAATCACTAAAAAATACAGGAATGAGGTAGTAGCGGACTGGTGTTTTATAGAGTACCTAGTTATTTATGTGTAATGTGTTCAAGTCGATATTAATTTATTTATTTCTCGGTTAAAAATTCTTTTAGGCTATAATATGATTTTAAGTTTAAGTGGTTTTGTAGGTCATTATTAAATTTGTTGTCATACTCTGTATCCTTAATTGAATTCGGGGGTTTATTATAGATTTTAACGCACATGGCCAGAGGCCCAGAATGAAACATAGCTAGTTTTGAGGTTGGTACCGCTAATTCGTTTAGATATCGGTTTCTAATTATGATCAAAAAGCACTTCCTCTCTCCTTAAACATCATCATTATTATTATTATTTATTATTATTATTATTTTGTTTTTTGCTCTTGTTTCATGTCTATTATTGTATGTATATATTTATTGTATAATGTAATTGGTACACCACAGACTACCTACCATTTTTGCCTCTCTTTAATTTTAATCCATCCAAAGGTTGTCTTTAAAAGATCGCTCTAAGCGATAAGACCGCCCATTGTGTCACCCTTTGTAAAAATTTTGTATATTTATGTTTTATAATTTGTATGGTGTACAATAAAGAGTATTCTATTCTATTCTATTCTATTCTAAGACTGCGTTGCTGTGGGCGTTGCTGTTTTGCTAGCGGAAAAAGCGATGGGTATTTTCTCACAAATTTACTAGCTTCTAGGATATAAATACCTGATAGCGTAAGTATTTTATGTTCTATAAAGTATTGTTTGCAACTTTCCGTACTTTCTATATTTACTAGGATTCGAACGCATTTTTTTTGTAAAATGAATAGTCGCTCTATATCTACACTATTTCCCCACATTATAATTCCATAGTTTAGCCACGAATATGCGTATGCGTAGTAGGCTGAAAGAGCTGTTTTGAAGTCGGTTGCTTTTTTTAGTTCTCTTAAGGCATATATAAAGCTAGCCAATTTATTTGATAGGGTTTGTATATGAGCTTTCCAGTTTATATTTGTATCGACAGTCAGGCCTAGCAGTGTAAAATCGTTTACACATTGTAATTTTATAATATTATATGAGAAGTCGATATCTACCTTTTCTTTCTGATATGGTCCATATTGCATCAACTTCGTCTATTTTATAACTATTAAAACATGGCAAAAAATTCACGAAAAAAACTGAAGATATGTAATTCATTTTCTTATTGATTCTGAGGCGGAAGCAAAAATCTTTCTGAATTTCAGAAAGATTGTTGCTTCTGATTTACTCGAATGTTAGTGCATGATCCCATACGTTACAACGCATGTTTCTGCTAAAAAAATCATGTTACCTAATTAGGAACCATAGGCGAAATACGAGTATATTTACTATACTTAGCATAACTAGCCCATAATGTTCCCACTGCTGGGACACAGGCCTCCTCTCTGAGTGAGGGAGGGGGCCGTAATCCACGTTGGTAGATGTCACATGTCTTTGAATTTTTGGTTCTAGGACATGCCGGTTTCCTCACGATGTTTTCCGTCACAGTTTTTACTATACTTAGTTCTATTATATAACATGTTCACCGTGTTGCCTATAAAGATTTCCTCCATCATTATCATCTTGTTGCAAATGTATTTGTGTGTTTACAATCTACACGTGATTAGACTCACGAGTTGATAATAATGAGCATCTGTTAATAGCAAGAGCAACACATTGCAGGAAACTATAAAACAAGAAACTTAATACCTACTACACAAGCCAGAAAATTAACAAGATTACAAACCAATCTGCTGGAGTTTGAAGGGTAGCAGCAATTACTACAGGCATATAGGATGTTTTCTTTGTATATCTATTGTTCCTCTTAGCATTGCTGGTGTCCATCCTACTAATATTACGAACGCGAGAGTTTGTAAGGATGGATGGGTGGATGGATGTTTGTTACTCTTTCACGAAAAAACCTACTGAACGGATTTTGATGAAACTTTACAGTAATACAGTCGTAGCTTATATATCAGAATAACACAAACGATACTTTTTATCCCAATAATCCCACGGGATTCTGTTATTAAGCTACTAATCCAATTACCGACTTAATCAGCCTATAATGTTCCTACTGCTGAGACAGGCCTCCTCTCTCAGAGAGGGACTGGGCCGTAATCTATCACGCGGGCTCAGTGCGGGTTGGTAGATGTCAGGTGTCTTCGAATTTTTGGTTCTAGGACATGCCGGTTTCCTCACAATGTTTTCCTTCGCCGTTCATTTCTATTGTAACATACTTAAACAAATAGAAAGAAACAGGTACATTCGTGATTATTGTCCCAACTTTTCATTGCTGCTAATCCAAGAGCACTCTCCCATAATTTCCTTCAAAATCATCAACGTAATGGATCCAATATAATTATCCCAATTTCGTCCCTAATGACGTTATAAAATCTTTGCAACGCTAATATAAACATAATCCCATGTTTGGCTCACTACACTGATCGCCGTAAATTCAATTACGGCGGCGAAATTTTGCGTACACTAGCAGAACAGGGTTTCGGTTATACAACCCGGCAAGTGCTACATGTGTAAGTGCTAAGTCTTCCTGAGTTTTGGGGCATTAGGAAGGTATGTTAGTTGGGTGGAATGCGGAATTAATGTGGCGAATATCATAGCTGATCTTATTATAGCACAACAAAGAAGAAATAATGTCATTATGTCTCTCATAATTTATTTATGTTAAGGTTAGTGAAGCCGGATTGACATTACGAAACTTAGAGCAAAGTTAGTTATTCATTGTCGAACTTCTGCCCGCGACTTCGTCTGCGTGAAATTTCTTATTCCCCCATGCATTATGTTCATAAAGGTCTATAACTTTTTAAATAGTCGTGAATTGATATTTACAACTTCAACAATTGTAATACAACTTCAAAACTGCATAAAATCTTTTTCTTTGACACGTTATTATTTTGATATCTAAAGAGGAAAGACACTGTAGCTCGATTTAAGAGTCTAGCTTTGTAATTTTGTAAGAAACTAAAGTAACAATGGCTTTCATTTTGACTGTTCAACAACATTCATTGCGTGTTTTACGTTGTTGAGCTGACAAATTTTTCGAACATAAATTATGAAGCAATGGATTTGCAATTCCATTCAAAATCATTCAGATAGTGATTGATGATGTGTTACACAATTAGGGTGCGGGAGTGTATTTCTAAAAGCTGCCCAATATGTCACAGCCTGTGAACTAAATGAGCAATATTTATTCCGTGAATAATTGCGTCTGTGACCACGTGTTTTTGTATCTAAGGTTAGTTCTGCGGTCGGTCCGCAGTATCGCGTGACCTGACTGAACCTAGATAGTTGTATGTTCGTTTGTTACTCGTGTTCTACTGGGGTTTCCATTTGGTATATTTGCGTGAGCAGTTGGCTAAAATAATTGCCAAGCTAAGAAGTTTTTGGGAATAAGGAAAAATTATGTAAATGTGTTGTTGCTAAAGTAGTGAGTGTTACCGTAAAAAAAAACAGGGTTTTTGAAAATCTGGCAAGTTTATCTTACCTTCACCCTGCACTTTTTTTTTAAATTGCTGAATGGGCCTGCTCTTGTCCTCGATCACGCCTGATGGAAAGCGATTGTGGAGGTCTAAGATGGAACGAGCGTGCCCAAAAGATGCCTGTTCACTCTGCTTTGAAGGCAACTGATATGATCACATTAAAGTAAAAAGTAGTTATGATACAGCTTATCCTCATTTTCTCGCTCTTTTTCGCGTGTTTATTATAATATTATTTCACCAATAAGGGTAAGAAATCTTAAACCACGAGTCGAACCAACACATAAACATTAAAAATAAGTCCTTAAAGAAATTAAATACCTAATCGAAGTGTACTCGAGGTGAGTGCAATGGCAGACTGCATACTTTCATCAAAATGTACTATTGTTGTTTTAAAACCTTGTGTAGATTCTGTAAGGTTTTCTGACTATGAGAATCTTTTCAAGGACAAATTTCCAAAGTTGTTTAACTAGTTCATTTTTAGTTAATGCTGTATCATACCTACAAAGGCAATAAAAAAAAAAACTCAAAACCAAAACATTAGCTTACGTCACGCAACGGCCGGTCTCTTACCAGCATAACAACATTTGATGCAACGTGCACAGCCAGGGGTTGGCAGCATGCCAGCGACAGAAACCCGGTTATCCGCTGATGGTGACACATGTCGAAATGTTACCGGCGGCTCCGAATTAGATCCGTGTTTTCGATGTTAGGTACAAGAAGTTCGGGGAAATTTTAGTTGATTTTTCGAACAATTGGTAAAACTAGCTGGGGGCTCTGGGTTTGCAGCTTCTGGGTGTGTGACAGGTATTAGTTTTTCGGGGTTGAAAAGTAATTCTGTTTAGGTATCCATTGACCGTAACTTACCGAAAAAGCATTCAATGTTTGTTTGTTTTGTTAAAAATAGAAACACACATACTTATTGATAATGTGCTGTACGGACATAACGCGCAGGTGATAATTATGTTTAAAGATTTCTTAAAAGGTAAAAGTAAAGAAGTCCCAATTTTTGTTCATCGAATAATACCAACAATTTTAATAAAATTGTTATCAACATGAAGTCATAGATAGATAAACGCTGTACCCATCCAGATCCTGTCTATTTGCACCTTGCAGCCTTCTCTAAATACGCTTAATTTCAAAACTCAATATTCTCAATTAAACTGTCGTAAATGTCAATGTAAATGTAAATGAAACCTTAATTTTCGTCATTATTTCAGTAACAACATTTACCAAACACACTCACGTCTGACTTAAAATTCTGACGCCATTGCAAAAACATCGCGTTTGAGAACCGATTACTAATAAATCTAATTGTAACATGAGAATACAGAACATTGGACACAATTTACGCTAAACGGAAGGTAAATATCATGTTTCGCCGATTCGGAGTTATATTGGGTTTAAGAGGTTTATGAACTAGAGATAGTCAATACTACTACTAAAATTATAAACCTGAAGAGTTTGTTTGGACGCGCTAATCTCTGGACTAACGGTTGGATTTGAAAAATTATTTTTGTATTTGATAGCCCAATTCTTGAGGAAGGTTATAAGGGAAGGTACTTAACATCACGGTAGGATCCTTGGAAGCCGAGTACAAAATAATAAAAATCACGTCCGGAAAGACGAAGTCGCGGGCAGAAGCTAGTTTATGAATAAAATGATGGCGTATGGATAACATCTTCCTATTTTATGCTGTGTACTGCACATGAACTGTATCATCAGACACAATGATAAGATCTTGAGAAAATATAGTGATACTTAACGGTCAACCAAACTACTTCTTTTCCACTGTTAGGGAATTATCAAAGGAGTATGAAAAGTGTCCGTGGAGTTTCTTGCCCGTTCTTCGTTTAAAGAGTATTCTATTCTATTCTTCTCCAAGCGTAGTAGGTATATACTACGCTTTGGAATGGACAACCTCATATGTATTTCTGACTGACCGACTCCTAGAAAATTCAAAAGTGCCTGTAAATGGTTTAATTGAAATAAGTGCTTTGAGTTTGAGTTTGAAATCTTCTCATCCTATTTTATCCAGTGGACATGAACTGTTATACTTAATTTTATTTTATGTCTAAACGCGAAGACTTGTAATTGGCTTTCTGTCGACTATTGTTTCCTCTTTTTGTTTGTTTTTTTTAGCTGTAAGTCTTCCATGCTGTAATAAATAAATAAATAATAATCAGAACAGTCAACCTAACTTCTTCAGCAGTACCCCGATTATCAAAATCTGTCGATGTATCATTCCACAGAAGGATGACGTTCAATAAATTAAGACAGGTCATTCTCCAGTCCATAGCATGATTCATAATAGCTCAAATTCTGACACACCAGGCGGCTAAAATTACCTTACCACAATGAAAAACAAGTAGGCAAAAAATAGCAGCCGTACGGGTTGATCTTCAAGGTTAAGCAACGCTGGCGAGGTCGGTCCGTGGATGGGTGACCATCCATTACAATACCGAGAAACCTCCATGCCTGAGAAAGCACGTTGGTCTCAATTGTTATTTGTAGATTTTTAACAGTAGTTACGTTAAAAATAGAAACACTGTCAGAAGCCAGAAAGTCTGACGACCAGTCTTATAAAAGGGTATCGTGGTAACTAGGTTATGGAGATCAGATATGCAGTTGCTCTACGTAAAATACTGGTATACAGCTGCATTCGGTTAAACTGGAAGCCGACCTCAACATAGTTGGGAATAAGCTTCGCAGTTGATGAGTCTCCACTCTCCAGCCCTAAGCATGACTCATAGCAGCCCCAACATGTCCACAGCTGACGCACCAGACAGCTAAGCATGCCCTTACCTCAAATTCGAACAAATATTAATTAAAAATCAGCCAAACTCGTCCAATCCAATAGACCAAGACACAATTTATCAAAATACCCTCAAAGCTAGCGCGCAATAATCGTGCGCACAACGCTGCTCAGCAAACTTTACATAGACAACAACGAATTCTAGGACGCACGTCCATCAAACAACTTGTTCTGTGGGTGTAACAAGACAGGCTGGAACGGACCGGGGTACGACATGGAGTGGTGGGCTACTGGAATGTTAAGTGCGAACTAAAAAGTGGTGTCAAGTATTTGGATGAGACCTAAAGTAGCCCAAGTGTCTGCTACTATGTTATTTACGTCCTATCCTATTGAGACCAATCTAATCTCTACTTTTTTTTTTCGAGTGAGGTACGTTTCTGCTTTAATGACTTTCGCTATATACACCATAGTTTTAAAGAATAGTTTTTGACAGTTATAAAAAACGCTGCTAGAACCATATTTGATGCAGCAATAGTCGTAAACACCGTAGAATAGTTTTTAAAAGAGAAGATCCTTGTCAAACTCTGTCTTAAAATACGCTTCTCAGGAAACAAAGAGCACTGTACGTCATAGGCATAACTCAAAGACATAAAATTAGCACTCCATGTATCTCCTACTCCATGTCCCCGCCATATCGGGAGCTCTGTCGCAACAAGTCACCTTTGTGTCATGATAGTACGCTTTAATGATGGGAAGCTGTTTACAGTACGTTTACAGTTAACTGTACAAAAAGTAAACAACGTTGTGAACTCGTGACTGACACGAGATTGATTTATTGTGTTTTTAATTAGTAGCACTTAGCTTGTTTATTGTTTGGTGTTTCTGTGCCAAAAGCGAGTTTTGATGAAGAAATTGGATTAGAATCGTGCACATAAGTAGAGTCTATATATGTGTTGTTTGACACAAATGGTACATGGTTATTTAACTTAGCATTTTATTTGGCTTGACATTTATGTAAATCTTCATAATCAGCCTATAATGTTCCCACTGCTGGGACATAGGCCTCCTCTCAGTGAGAGAGTGGGCTGTAATCCACCACGCGGATCAGTGTGTGTGGGTTGTCACGTCTTCGAATACTTGGTTCTTGGACGTGCCGGTTTCCTCACTGTTTTCCTTCACCGTTTTGAGAGTAGTGGTGATGAAATAATTTACATAAAGCAAAGTGCCTGCCTGGGTTCGTACCTACGGACTACAACTCGTAAGTCGCGGCCGTGACCACTGGGCCACCACTGCTCTATAATGTAAATCATAAGTTGGTTCAATTTCAATTGTTTACCTTTTCGATATTTATTGAACTGTGGCAACTAACTTAAGTAAATGTTACAGTTTATTTCACGATGTCACCTTCAAATATAAGGTGACATTGTAAAATAAACTGAAAACTTAAAAAAAGGAGGAGGTTCTCAATTTTTTTTTTTTGTGTTTGTTACGCGATTACTCCGCCAATTGTGGACCGATTTTCAAAATTCTTTTTTTGTTCGAAAGGAGATACTTCTGAAGTGGTCCCATAGTCACCAAGACAGGATCTGATGATTGGATACTGGAGAAATCGAGGGCAACCCTCAAATTTTCCCCACACATCGTTTTTTTTAAACCAAAATTACTGGTGAAAATTACAACTTAAAAGTGAAAAATAAAAACTTTTTTGCAAAAAAAAAAAAACCGACTTCCAAAAAAGACACTCCAAAGTGAAAAATAACTTTAATTTCGGAAGTCGGTGGCAAACAACGAAAATGCGAACCCAACGACACTTGTTAGCTTTAGGTTAATACAGGGAAAACAAGGTTTTTTTCTCAGTACCTCAAAGTTTTTCCATAGGCGTTGTTGCTACCGAACTTCAAGTTTCCCCTTATAGCCCCCAAAAGGCCACGATAGAGCCACTTGTTAGGCGAGAGTTTTATCTTAAAGTGGCTCCTCATGATACACTTGAGAATAGCGGATGAAGTGGATTGGATCTTTTTGGATCAAGACCACCCAGACTGGGGGTCAATATTTTCGGTTTTAACTTTAATAATTATGATTATTTTCAAATATAATGATGTTTAATAGATTCGCCCTCGTACATGGGTCTTAAAATAGAACAGCGAAATGTGAGTGTACTACGGGTCCCTCTGCCTTATTCTTCGGGGATTGCAGGCGTGACGCTATGTTATTTTAAAGTGGGTTATACATTCGTTATTTAACTTCAATAGTGCAACCGGCGGGTTTTGAACTCACGACCTTTCGTTCGCTAGTCCAACGATTTTAGACAACATGCCTTCATCAATTTACAAGCTAACCACCCAAGCTAACTAATATTATCATTGCGAAAGTGAGTTTGTTTGTAACGTTTTCACGTCTTAATGTCTTGTATGCACGTTGTTAAGGGTACAGAAAAGGACATAGGGTACCTTTCATCCAGAAACATCTACGTTAACGCAAGCGAAGCAGCGGACAAAGACTAGTTAATAATAAAAGGAAATACAAAACATTACATAAGATTCGTAAGACGTTGTAATTAAAGCCGGCTATTCACTGCACGTACAAACAATCGATAGAGCGACCTCCCCTGCGACGAGCGACAATCGTTGAACTTGCGAGCTGCGACGCGGCGGGCAAGTTCATTGATGCCCGGTTTCTGAGGCACTTTTAACGGTAGTTTATCTATTCGTTAGCGCTATTGGTTCGATAACTTGTGAAAGTGCGTTTCCGAACACCGCAATGTAAGATAAACTCCGTTTAAACTTCAGTTAACTTAACTGACCAATGCGCGCCGTTTATCGGTTCCATAACTTTATCTGACGTTTCATTTCATAGAAAACTACAAAAGCTGTTAGGTTATGTGTGCTTTTATCGTGTATTATTTAATTAAATTGCCAGTGAAAGCTAAATATTAAAATTATTCAAAAGTGAAAACATTGAGTGTTAGCATGATGAACACGAGCAGCTCTTCAGAGTCTGATTTGGAAGTACTGGACTTTATTTCCAATATATCAGTACCGAGAAACTTAAGACGTAGGAGAAATCCTTTCGAAATGTTTACAGATGAAGAATTTAAATTGAGATATCGTTTTGATAAAAACACTGTGATACATCTAAGTGATATCATCAACCCTGCTCTAGCTCCAATTACACATCGCAAATATCCCTTGTCTGTTTTGGAACAAATTTTTATAGCATTACGATTTTACGCTACAGGTACTTTCCAAGTAGTAATTGGTGATGACATTAATGTTCATAAAACCACTGTGTCAAGAGTGGTTTATAAAGTAAGCAGGGAAATAGCAAAGTTGGCTACAAGTTATATAAGTATGCCAAATTTTGAAGACCTGAGAGAAGTTAAGGCTAATTTTTTTAATATAGCGGGATTCCCAAATGTCATTGGTTGTGTTGATGGATCCCACATACCAATTCAATCTCCTGGAGGTGAGCAAGCAGAACTATATAGAAATAGAAAAGGTTTCTTTTCTATTAATGTACAAGTTGTGTGTGATGCAAAGTTACACATCCGTGATATAGATGCTCGCTGGCATGGATCAACACATGACAGTACTGTGTATCATAACTCATTCCTGCGAGCGCGCCTGGATAACAACGAGATAGATGGTCACCTGTTGGGAGACAGTGCTTATCCTTGTGGAAGATTCATGATGACACCTTTTTTAAATCCTTCTACAAATGCAGAAAAACGTTACAATGAAGCACAAATCAAGACCAGAAACACGGTTGAAAGGACATTTGGTGTGTGGAAAAGAAGATTTGCTTGCCTTTCTCAAAAATTAAGACTTAAATTAGATCACACTTTAGCTGTAATTGTTGCAACAGCTGTGTTACATAATATAGCTCTACAGCAAAATGATACTGTGATAATTGATTCTGCTCCTGAAGACTATAGTGTTGCAGAATCTATTCAACAACCCCTTTCCTCTGAAGGAAACCAGTTTCGTCGGTTATTATTGGAACAATATTTTAGGTTGGTAAAGTTTTACTTTTATAAAACTTTTTTACTTATGCTAACACAGCAAAATGTTCATGTTGTACATACTATGGGAACACAAATTACAAAAACAAATGAACTTGAGTATCTATGTACTTATATTTTATTTATTTATTTTCAAGTAAAAAAATCTTATCACATCAATAATAACTAAAAGGATACAAATATGGGAGATTCATTGATTCATATCAAATTAAAGATTTCTTGTAGAAAATGCAAGAATGGAACTAGAACTTAAAAAGAAGAATTTTAAAAGAATAATTTTAATTTATGATAGGTAATATTATTACCTATTATAAATTAAAATTCTTCTTTTTAAATTCTAGGTCCATTCTTGCATTTTCTAGATGAATTCTCTTTAATTCAATATCAATATCCAATATAATTTTTGTTTTTTCTAATTTCATCACTTCCTGTTGTCGTTGAATCTCCAATATTTCTAACCTTTTAGTTGTTATGCAATCTTCGTTTGCTTGCTTTTGGATTTTTCTTTTTATCATTGACGCAGTGAGATTATTTATATTTTTTTTCTTTGTTTCAGTTAAACTTTTCTTTCTTCTTGGTGTGCTTTCAAAGTCCTTCATATCCGGCGAAATTGGTCTTTTGGAACATTCAACTTGCTTTGATTGGTTTCCAGACACAATATCTTCTTCTGTATCCAACACTACAAAAATTTCTTGAGAAGTACCAGGATGTGCGTCTTCACTTACTTGTGTTTCAATATCTGTAATAAATAAATTGTTACTACTGTGTACCTGATGATTGTACTCACACATATAACACATAACACTGATTTAATTATGATTGTTATGTGTAACAGGCTATATTATAATTATACCGAAGCCTGCTATGTTATTGCTTTTTATTAGTAATTAGAAAAGTACATTTTTAAGAATTCTCCATGCTGAAACTTTTATTACAATAAAAGCCCACATTACATTAAATAAGTAATTATTTTATTTTTATACCTCAATCCATTTCAGTTAAAATTCTCAGGAGTTTGATTAAATTTTAACAATATTTTGTCCACAATGTGCCTGTGCACACTATTTTGATTGCTTAGGTAAAGTATAGCCTGTGCTAGAACATTGCCAATGCATTGTTAACCAGTCTATTAAGTAAATACATTATTTTTGTATGATATTTAATGAAACTCTTTGACTTACCCAAGTTGTAATATGGTGCGGATGAGTCAAATTCATTATTCAGTGGTTTGAATTGCGGAGTTAATAATGCTACCACTTTCTCATCAACTGCGGTTGTCTTAGGCCAAAATGTTCCACCTCCTGTCTTGTACATCTCGGACTGAAATTAAAATTTAACATAAATAAATTAAATTTCTGGCACTGTTGTGTAACAAAATGATACTCAATGAATATATTACTTGGGGTGTAACTGCATGAGATATAATTATGATTATTATTGGTACCATATTACAGTTTTGTACGCTTAAGGGATGCTTTGCACTTTGTACACTTAAAATATACAATAAGGACTTTTAACAAATAGGTAAAAAGTACATAACAGGGATACAACTTACCTTATCATCGCCATATTTTTTCTCGCTTTTTTTTTAAGGTTATCATACAGGGCATGTAACTGCTTTTCGTTCCTAAATCCAGTTTCAGAGACAGCATTGTACTTATTTGTCAACGCTATCCAAGCCTGTTTCTTGGCCTCTACAGTGGTCCCGTCCGTTCTTTTATTGTCGATTATATGGACAAATTCTTTAGCCACTTCGACAATAAGCATCTTCTCTCTCTCAGTAAAATTTTTACTGCGTTTTCCAGATTCCATTACGTATTTTTTATTTTACAAATGATTAAAGCACTAACGATTTGAAAGACAAATTGACTTATAACTTAAATGAAACGGCAAAGCAAAAATTTTAACACACAAAACAAACAGTAAACAGTATAGCGACGCGCAAGTTTACATAAAAAAAAGTCTAGTCTATGTTGTCGTTCATAAATCCACCCATAGATAGGTAACGACTTGTCATATTTTTTTATTAGAACAGTGCTAAACTACTTATTTACTCTCAAAAAAAATAATATTATTATTAAAACTAATTTTATAGACGAATTAAAACAATTAAATTATTTTTAGACGCGATCTCTTAAACAGACCCATCTAGCGGCAACTAAGGAACTAGTTATCGGCTTCATAGTTATTGAATGGTTTGTTGCGTATTCAGAAACGCAGTGACAGTTAAACGGCGTTTATCTTATGCATAACTATATTGAATCAATAGCTAACGAGAACATAACTGGGGACTTCAGAAACCGGGCATGAGTGAGTCATCCGCACTTGTAAGGAGTCGCATTTATAATACGACTGGACTGTGGACGTCAAGTTTAGTGTAACGAGGTTTAGATAAGGGTCGTTTAGATAGTGGTGTGTTTTTACTGTAAGTACTTGAGTTTTGGGTAATAATTTAATTTAGGTCGTTTTGTAGGGTAATTTTTTTCTAGAGTTATTGTTTAGAAACCTTACCAACAAGCTTCGTTTTTTACTTTTACAGTTAAATAATGTCATACCGATCATCATCATCTGCCTAGCCTTTTCCCAACATGTTCGGGTAGCCTACCAGTCAAACCGGATGCAGTTGAACACCAGTATTTTACATGCCGCGACTGCCTATCTGACCTCCACAACCCAGTTACTGGGTAATACGATACCCCTTGGCAAAACTGGTTGTCAGACTTTCGGGCGTCTGACGACTGGTAAAGATAATAATGTCATACCGATAATACACATAATAATTACATAGTAATTATATTGCTTCTCATTGTTTTCATTTCACTGTTAAAATTCCACGCAACTCTCACTAAAATAATTGATAAACACAGTAGAAAAGTAAACACAGTGAAACTTCGCGTAAACAGATAAAATGTGCAGATAAAAGCAAAAAATATGTGCCACGCCATTATGTACGAGGAAGTTTGTTATCTGTTCATGTCAAGACAATTACTTGCGTACGACTGGTTTGTCCTCGGGCGCACGGTGCATGGGAATCTTTATTGCATTTGAACTGTGTGCAATGTAAGAAGCGCGTACAATTCTAGCTTACGCTTTATTTCTTGAATGACGTCATTGGGTTGAATGAACACAATGGTATCGGTATATTCTGTTTCATTTGTTGACGCACAATGAGATAAATGATGGCTCTACATTATGGTATTGCAAAAAAAAGTTGGGTTTATGTGCATCCAACTTTGTTCTCTCAATCATTCTGCCTTAACTTTTCTAGGTCACATGTGATTGACAGGAACAGAACGATATTTTGCATATGTTTGACGGTAAACGTATTTAGCTATTGATGGAGATGGCATTATCCAAATAACGAACAGCATCATCATCTTCCAAGCCTTTTCCTAACAATATTGGGGTCGGCTTCCGGTCTAACCTGATGCAGTTGAATCCAGTAAATTACATCGAACGACTGCCTATCGGACCTTCAGAACCCAGTTGTTGGGTAACACGATACCCGTTAGTAAGACTGGTTGTCCAACTTTTTGGGCTTCTGAGTATCTGTTAAACACTCCATTATCTGCTATAAAATAAAAAAATCTAGTTATGTGAAAGGAATTTTCCACAAAGAGACGTTTCAGTTTTAGGAATTTCTCCTCGCGACTACAGTTTACCAAAACAGCTCTAAACCTGGAAAAAAACGCGTTTATCGATGATCGAAACGCGTTTATGATGGCTAACCGGTGTGTTAACGTGACGAATAATGGCAATAACTGAAGAAAATTTGCGTCATTTCGCGGAAGACTTGCTAAGAATTTCAGCTGAAATGATCCGCTGTCTATAAGAAAATGTCTGACCTTTTTGCTATAAGATGATCAATCTTTTACGCGCCTGAGGTTTATTTAACCACTAGCTTTTGCCAGCGGCTTCGCCCGAGTGGATGACGGAAATTATTCCACGGGAATGTGCTACCGGGATAAAAATTCCTATATCCAGGTTATAAACTATTTGTGTGCCTTTCATCCAAATCCGTTCAGCTGTTTTTGAGTGATTGAGTAACAAACATCTGAACAGTCAAACATACTTTCCACATTTATACGAGGGCGGAGTGATAAGTCTGGTAAAAATCTATTTTGGAATAAAATAATCGCAAATTGCATGGAACCTCCTTGTTAACAACTATTTTGAAGGACTAAATTAAACATTTCAGCCAGTACTGCCGGTTAGTTCTTTTATGACAGCCGTTAAAGAAAAACCACTGAACACGTTTTTGCAAAGATGGAGAAAAGTGAATTTCATGTCGTGGTTAAACATTATTTTTTGCGCAAAAAAAACTGTAACGGAAACGAAACAAAAACTTGATAAATATTATGGGTACTCTGCCGTCGATTAAAATGATTCATAAGTGGTTCAACGATTTTCAGTGTGGTCGTACAAGCACAAGTGATGCTGTGCGTCCAGGACGCCCAGTTGAGGTCACTACTCCAGAGATGATCGCTAAAAAATTGTAAAAGTGATGGAGATAGTCGAGATAGTAGGCATCTCAGACGAACGTGTTCGCAATATCTTACACCAACATTTAGATATGAAGAAGCGATCCGCGCGATGGGTGCCGCGTTTACTGACTGTTGATCAAAAACGCATGCGTGTGACCAATTCGGAGGCAGGTTTGGCGTTGTTACAACGGGATAAAACCGAATTTTTGCGTCGTTTTATAAGTTACGAGGAAACTACGTTGAAAAATAAATAATAATAATTAAATAAAATTGACTCCTTGTTTAATTTTTACAAGACTTATCACTCCGCCCTCGTAATATTTATAGTATAATAGGATACTAGGATTTATACAATGTACACACATTTACATGAGGAAAAGGACAGAGAAAGACGTCGTCCTTTAAAAAAATCTCTCAGTATTCTCAGTCTCTCTCAGTCTCCTGCCTGCGATATGAAACTAGATAAAAATATGTACTATACTGTTATTTACTGTTATTCCAGTAAACTATGCCTTATAAAAAAATATCTGACAAAAGAAAACTTGAACAGCAGTGCGATTCTGTAACTATCTCACCGTGAAAACTTAGGTGAAGTGAGCGTGGAGTGAGCTGTCATTCCAAATAATGCTAGGGATTGACACTACTGACAACTCACATCAAGCTCACTTCACTTGGATTTTCACGGTGAGATTTTTACAGAATCGACCGGCAGGTGTGCTATTAGAAACAAAGAAAGAAAATACATTTATTTGCCCCAGGTTAAGGCACACAGTACATAGATTAAAAAAAAATTAAAAGTTGATACCTATTTCCTACATTATTTTTTTTAACTTATTTAACTCAGTTGTACAATATCTGCATCGTGACATCAGACGGCGTGACGTAAGATCAGCGTGTTATTGTAACAACGATAAGTGAATGTAATTAGTGTAGTTTCTCGGAACAGAGCGTACTGTATGCGCAGGAGTCGGAGGATGATTCACTGGTATCTGTGACTGGTATTTTTAGGTGATGTGGTACTTGTTGTTATGTGTCTTTATCATTGTGTATAGAGGAGACTTGGCAAGGAAAACCCACTCGATAATATATTTCAGTATGTTTATTAACTTTAAAACAATGGTTTGCAGTACTTACGGTTTGAGGGGCACAGTAAGTAGCAAAAGTAAATAAATTATTCTTAATTCTTACTAATCTAATCGAAAACCCGAGCCTATACTTTGCGTGGACATCAAACTGCGGTAAAGTAAAAGTAAAAATCGTTTATTTTAAAATTACAATATGATGATAGCGTTGGGCTCAAAATAGGCACACCCTGTATCTTGGGCACCATTCAGCACCCCAATTGCGTAACACAATCATAATTAGAATCATTTGGAAGAATATTGCTAATCCATTGCTTCATATGTTCGAAAAATGTGTCTGCTCAACATCGTAACTAGTCCAATGAATGTTGTTGAACTGTCAAAACGAAAGCCATTGCTACTGTTAGTGTGTTACGCAATTACTCCGCAGGTCCTTACGTTTGTCCGATGTGCTTGCATAATTTATTTATCTTTATTTTGGCCCCAGTACCTCTTGAACATGAACCACACTGAATTTCCTATATGTTGGACATGTTCAACCTAATGCTGATGTAAGCTTTTCCTATAGTCCTTTTCTCCATCACTCTCTTGCCCTTATCCCAATTTATTTGAGGTCGGCGCAACATGTCATTTTCTTCCATACTCTTCTATTAGCCGCCATCTCGACAGTCACCCCCTTTCTAACCATGTCATCATTCACACAGTCCATCCATCGTTTCTTTGGTCTTCCCCTACTCTTATAGCCATCGACATTCATACTCAAAACTTTCCTCACGACATTTTCCTCATTCCTCCGTAACACATGCCCATACCATGATAACTGGTTTCCACACAACTTTTCAGTTACCGGTGCCACTTTCAGACTTCCTCTTTGATACTCATTTCTTATTCTATCCATTCGTGTAACACCACACATCACTCTCAGCATTCTCATCTCAGCTGCATGCAATTGCCTTTCACTCATCCCTTTTGTGGCCCAATATTCTGATCCATAGTCCTTCCTACAGTTCTTCTCTATCCCATCCAAATTATAAAAACCGACAAAATCTAATAAAATATGTAGGTACCAGCTCCTTCTCTCGTCCTACAATACTGACCTTCGATCGCCACTATTTACATAAGCTACATAGTATATTATGTACACGTAAGCTATGCACACAGTGATAAGCGGAGACAATACTGTCAAATTCTTGGAACAAAATAACTAAGGATAAGGAATCGTGCGCAGAAATCAGCTGTGATTCATGATGTTGCCTTTCACTGTACTTAATTTCTTTTTTGAAAATTGTGATTTTAACCCGTACGGGGCCTGCGTGTTGGACTGGACTGCGGCTCAATCCCCATCGGAGTGGAAACTGCGGTGCTATTCTGTAAAAATCTCTCCGTGAAAACTTAGGTAAAGTGAGTTTGAACTGAGCTGTCAATCCGTAGCGTCAGGTGCGATGACAGTTCATTTCAAGTCCACTTCAAGCTCACTTCACCCTCACTAGAATAGATCGACTGATTTCCAGCACATTCGGCTGATTATGTGATAGGTTCGAACCTGACATGACCTACGACTGCGACCATTTTCAAATACATAATAATTTGTCTAAATTAATCTTTCAAGTTCTATTTATTCGTGACACAAAAAAATCATAATAATACCAGCTTCTGCCCGCGACTTCTTCCGCGTAAAACGGCTCCCGACCCACCCCCGCGTATCGTATCGCCCGCCCCGCTTTATTAGCGTTATTTCTTTGTCGTTTCGCTCGGCTTCTAAGGGTCTTAGCGTGACGTTAAATAGCCTATAGCCTTTCTCAAGAATTGTGCTATCAAATGTAAAACAATTTTTCAAATCCGACTGGTAGTTCCCGAAAAACAGACAAACTTTTCAGCTTTATTATTAGTATAGATAGAGAAAGTGGTGGTGGAGATCTTGTTGGGTATGATTGACTTACGTTGGAGGATAACATCATGAAGAAGTGGTGAATAGTACAACAAGTAGAATTCCTTCTTTGTATGAAGTAAGGCCTTTGCCCTGCAATAGGAACTACAATTTTTTTTTTATAACGTTTGTGTAATATGCTGTTGCATGCGATATAGGCAGTTGGGTTGCATGTAAATAATTAGAGCAATGTGCACCTTGTTTTTATTGTTTTTACCTACCTCATTAGTAGATAGTGACCAAGGTTGTTGATCTTAAGATCCTGTGTTCGCTATGTAGATAATGGAATTTCTTGTAAAGAATTTTAAACCCTGACCCTGGCCCTGTCTGAACCCTGATAATGGACGAGGTACTTGCTTAAAGCTCAATGCAATTTAAACAGACCTTAGTTTATCTTGGATAAACACAGACATAAAAACAAACATTCTCTAATCATTTTCTGAAATGATAATTATTTTATGCTTTTGAATCGAAATGCTTTCGAGTGAAAACTCTGAAGCATTTATTTCGAAATCAAACTCAATGAATGTGTTTTAATGAGAGCTACATTAAACATTTTCACAGGCTGTTAACCTAGTAGTCTGCTGTCAGCTTTCCTGACTAGCTTTATCGTTTGACATGATCTGCTATGCTTGTATAGCTCGTGCCCTTTTGACAAAAGGCAATTGAAGCCAATCCTATTGGGTTTTAAAATACCAAAATGTAACAAGATCTTTTCAAGAAAAACGACCAAAAGCCTCCAAAATAAAATGGTCACCCACTTCAATCTTTCTTACAATTAGGTGCAAAAGCAACTAAAATCCGTATTAAACTTGACCTTAGAGCTATAACAGGCGTGTTATTTAAAATCCAAGAGCCTATCAAAGCGTACTGCGAATGTTCGCTCAGCTGTGACATCTGCCTCTCTGGCAGCCGAGCGTGAGAGAAAGCAAGCATTCGACGCGCTGCCACAGAGTAGCCGGAGAGGGAACACTGTGGTTGGTGTACTGGATGTTTGAGAGATGGTGCGCCTGGTATTTTGTTAAGATGTGTATTTCGAGAACAATCTTTTGGGGAGTAAAATACATATTGCTGCTTAAAATATGAAAATTAACTGCTTACGAGCAGTCGAATCCACTTGATGCGTTGCCACAGAGAAGCTGGTGAGGGAACGCTGTGATTGGTGTACTGAGTGTTTGAGAGATGGTGCTCCTGGTATTTTGTTAGGATGTGTATTGTGAGAACAATATTTTGAGAAGTCAAATACATATTGCTAATGCTCTGTTGTAAATATGAAAATTAACAGCTCTAAGAATGATAGGATGAAGTGGGCATTCGATGCGGTGCCACACAGTAGCTGGTTTGTGGGCACTAGTGCAGTTGATGTGCTGGGTGTTTAAGAGATGGTGCTGGGGGTATTTTGTTAGGATGTGTGTGAATATTTATGATAAACAAACTTACTGTCTCTTAATTATGCCATGTAAAACTGTTCCCATTTTCAAAGACTTGTAATAAAAAACCTAGGTATTCATCTATTAGATTGACACAGCAGCAACATATTAAAGAATTCTAGTTAGACTGGTTTAAGATATGAAATTCCGATAATAGATCCGATGGGTCTATATCGAGTTTATCGGGAATATTTCTATTTTATCATAGGCAGTTTCCAAATATGAAAGGCACTATTCAGTACAAATTATTTCTAGTCGGTATGTCCATTCACGCATCAGATTGCTAGGTAATGCGGGATTTCGCTTGGTAAGCGCTCGAGGCCTCCCAATGGGTAACCATGCGTCACACGTTTCAAGGATAGCAGGCGATTTATCAGTTACAGCAGAAAAAGACAAACAACGGAAGGCAGAAATATAATCTTTTTCTTATCTATGGCTGCTAAATGAGGCAACACCATTTTGATAACTCCAAAATCACCAACTTGACTACTTTGAATAGTTTCAACCGCCCGAAACTTCTAATCATCAAGTCGCAGATCTGTTTTCCTAACAAAGTTCCCTCTAGCAATCTGGTAAACGAGGTCAATGAAAGTCCCATCCATCTCAAATTCATGGCTGCCGTAGCTGACAATATTCACGGTAGGCGAGGCGTGAACCTGAACGATATTATACGATACATCGCAACAACGGACGTATTTTACATAACCTTGTTTTCAGCGAAATAATCCAGATTTTTAGGCCATTTCCTCGTGAAATTGGGAATTCCTACATTACCCAATTTCTTAGGGAAGGATAGAATTTTAGGAAAGAAATTCCGATCCTTAGTTTAGACATGTTTAGAGATGTGCCTGGCAATATAAGCTCGCCATGGTATGGCGATCTACATAACCTGTTACGGTTAATGGAAGAACACCAAAGGAAAGGCCGTTCTAAGGATTTCAATAATGCGTTAATTATCATTTTATTTATAATATTGGAAGGTGTGTTTACTAATATTACGTAAGACGTGTACCAATCCGCACTGGACTCGCGTGGTGGATAACAGCCTACTCTCTCTCACCGAGAGGAGGCCTGTGTACCAGCAGTGGGAACATTATAGGCTGATTATGCTAGGCCTTCTGGAACCGCCTGGAAGCGAAGGATCTAGTTTCTCTTGGTCATCACTTCGCTACAATGATTTCGTCTAAACTCCGAAATCCGAAATCTCCGTAAAAATTCCGAAATGTCTTTATCCATTTACCAAGTCGAAATTCAAAAATCGTCTTCTTTATAATGAAGATGGGCTCATAAATGATTATAACGTGCATAAAAAAATCAATATAAAAAAAAAAAAAAAAATCCAAGCAACACAGTCGACGACTTATTACCAGTTTCCAATAACTCCACTCACATAACAATTGCTAATAAGTTACTAACAAAACAACGAACAAAAGAAACCATAAATAGTAATAAGCTATTACGAAAATCACAATAGATTACATGCGACAAAAACCTGCGCATGATTTGTCGTCACTTCGCGTCACGGAGTTTAGACGAAATAATTGTAGCGAAGTGATGACCAAGAGAAACTAGATACTCAGGTATGTGATATTACTACAGTTTAGAATCACAACTTTGTGGTGCATTTAAAGAACTCTTCGCTGCGAGGGATGAGCTGTTTTTCTAAATTATCCTTCGCTTCCAGGCGGTTCCAGAAGGCCTAGCATAATCAGCCGATAATGTTCCCACACACAGGAACCACCACAGGACACAGGCCTCCTCTTTGTGAGAGAGAATGGGCCGTAATCCATCATGCGGGCCCAGTGTGGGTTGGAAAATGTCACGTGTCTTCGAATTGATGGTTCTACGGCCAGCCGGGTTCCTCCAGTTGGCCAGAAAGCCAGAGACAATCGCTTACAAAGTGTTTCATATTTCGAAAAATTACTTTTCGGTCAGCTTATGTCAGTCACACACATTTTTGACTTTTCCATCATTACTCACTTTGCTAGACCCTCAGATTACTTTTAACAAACAAACAATAGCATGCACAACCTCTCCAGTAGTAAATGTCACCTCTCAATCCGAAATAGAAAATAGATGCTTTACGATCTGCTGTTTTCGGGTGAACTCCATCACAAGGGGGCTCCACTAATCAGCAGTTTTATTAATAAGAACTTTATCATAATTTGTCACGCTAGTATAATGTTGCCGGCGTCATTCGTCACGGCGAGCAGTCAGAGTAATGAGTTGGTAGTGTGATGACCGAGTGAAAACTAGCTTGTATTAATAGGTAGTGCGACGACATTAGTAGCCACGTCGTCGTCGTGAACCGTCTCCGGACACAAGTGGGAAGATGTAAGTCCAACCTGGTAAAGTGGGGCTACCTTGACGGAACAGCGGCGGGGTGTGATTGTGGAGCTATGTCGCAAACCATGCTCCACCTCCTATCCTGCCCTCTGTGTCCCAAAACATGCAGTCAAAGTGACCTCTGCGCTGCCACTGTCGACGCCGTGGAAGTGGCCAAGTTTTGGGCCAACAAGATATGAAATTCAGTCGTGCCAGCGACACGAAGAAGAAGAAGAGTAGCCACGTGAAGGTAAACAGTTGTGTTGCTGGTTGTATGATTTACTTGAAAACAATGACCGTGGTGAATTGCTTCAATGATATAAGGTAACAAAACCTCACGGTCGAAAGTAATTAGAAATAGCTTCTTAAAGTAGTACCTACCTTTCTCAAAATTAATCAATCAAATCAAAATAAGTTAATATTAAGTTCCCACTGCTGGGACACAGGCCTCCTCTCGGTGAGAGGGAGCGGGACGTCATCCACCACGCTGGTCCAGTGCGGCTTAGTTGATGTCACATGCCTTTGATTTTTTGGATCTAAGACATGCCGGTTTCATCACGATGTTTTGCTTCACCGTTTTGAGAGCAGTGGTGATGAAATAATTTACAGAAAGTAAAGCAGCCATAACCACTCGGCCAGCACTGGTCTGTTCACCTACCTTCCTGACACCAAGTAAATTGGCTGTGTTCTAGTTTAAAGGGTATGGTTGCAGCTGTAACTGCAGGCACAGTAGATATTTAAACTTTGTAAGCGCATCTATGATAGTTAGTGCGCACCTGCAAAACCTGCTGATGTGGCGGAATCGACTTCCTACTAAACCAGCCATTTTCTTGTTAATATTGCGAACCAAAAAAGAATTGGAATTGTGTGATATTATTTTTATCGATGCCCGACTAATAAAAAGAACAATCCATTGCTAGCCGACCAAACAAAAGTTATATAACATTGCCACAACCATCGCTCCAGGAAAGCTATAAAAGGCTCAACAAATAAAACTCAGCCTGCAGACTTTATTATGCAGCCCACAAATATAAGATCCTAGGAATTCCTACCTCGGCTTAGGAATTCCTATTACCGGACGTTTCAGGCGCCTCTCTGGGAATCTCTTTTTTATTCCCATTTTAATGACGCTCAATATCGTTTGTTTTATGACTGGAAATGGCATTCAGGATTATTATAGGATGATTATTATGAATAGTATTTCCTGAATCCATTTATTGATTTCCGTTCGGTGCATAACATCTTTTTTTTTTTTTAGTTCGTAAGTTCGTAACTCTCAAGAACGAATACCTGCCGTTGGTACATTCGAGAGTAAAGCAACTTAGTCATAATAACAACAGGTTTTTCAGAAGAATTTTCCTTGTTGGTAAAGTAAAATATATGTTTACAACTGTTATATTTTATACCTGCTCCATATCAGCAGCTGATCCTTTAAAACCATAATTGTATTTAAATTACCACTGTCCAAGTAAAGATAACCTAATTAGAAAAGTGTCTAAGCTTAGAATTGATCTGCGATAGTAGATTCATTAGTTGTTACAATTTTTCACGCACGAAATCTCACAAACGCAAGTCATAGTACCCACGTGCCCAATTTACAACAATCATTTAATCCCAGTAGCAGCCGCAGTAAACGGTTCCCTATCCATTTGGCATAACTTGGCATAATTTTGTTTCTCTTAATTACATTTTCGCATAACATTATTTACGCATAACAGCTTACGCGTAATGTATTAAGCATAATTTCTCTAATCATAATAATGATTAAGCATAACATTCTAAAGCATAAATTTATTTACGCATGATATTAAAAAATATTTTTTATAGGCATAACAAATAAGCATTAACTCCTAAAATGTTAGACACTAATACACATTTTTATACAATATTGCTCAGGAAACATCATACTGTTATAACCCAAACCTCAACCCACAACACCAACAACAGAGGGGATTTCGCTTTCGCGCGTTAATGGTCACTGTTCTAAACTAACCCATATGATTCAATAACAGTAGTAAATATCAGGAAACATCATACCTAATAATTGTATGCCTAAATACTATTATGCTAATAGTCACTAGGCCTAGTAACATTATGCGAATTCAATTTATGCCAAAACAAATTAGCCGTCAAGATAATTATGCCAACATGAACTGTATGCCAAAAAACAATATGGCAAAGAATTATTATGGCAAAACAAATTATACCAAAATCGTTATGCCAAAGTATATTAGGAAAAAGAATATTATGCGAAAAGAAGGGATCCTGCAGTAAAACGACGACCATCAAACGGTAAATTTTAAATTTATTCCCAATACTGACTCACCCTGCAGATGTTAATACAATTCCAGTTGAGGCAGACAAACAGACAGAGCCTTTATAAATAAACTTTGATCGCAGACTGGATAGTGTTGAAGATAACGAAGTAATGCAGGCAGATTCGACTGATGGACTAGGCTATAAACTAAATGCTTTGGAATGCATGTGCGGTACAGTAGGCCTTCATCGGTGGAATCTTAGCACTTGGATCTTGAGCTGGCCTAGCATAGTAATGTGTTTAACACGTTAAGCTCCTTAAGTTCTGAGTTGAGCTGCACGATTTCTGACAAATGCGTTCATTGATTGGACAGGTCCGCTCAATCTGTGCGATTCTTTCCTCAAAATACCATTTCAGACACCATTCTACATGGTCTTTACATGATCTGACCAAGATTATGTCTGGAATTTAAAAGAGACCTCTCAGTTTGTTTCAGACTTTCTTCTCAGAGTAGTCAGATAGAAAACGCGCCTCTCATCTCGTTTCTTAAAGTATGATTGACGTGTTAACAAACCTACTTAGAGAAATAAAATCATTTAACAGAAGAAGAGGCCAGCTTATCCTGGTTGAGTTACCATTAAATTGCAGCCTACTGTACTGACTTGGGTGATGCATGCTTTCAAGTGCTTCTGGTTCAACACGATCTGAAGCTTGGAATAGTATTTTATGGCAATGATCAAGAGAGCTTTAGACCACTTTGAAATATGACTTGTTTTAAATGACGATGCGGTTAAAACTGAAAGCAATCCATTAGGCTTAATATCACCGGAGTTAATTTTACTTAGCACACTTATAATATGAAATGATTTTTATAAGGATGTTTTTATTCTCTAGACCACTCACTATCTAGTTCTATAGGGTCGTGAACCCTCTAAAACTACACAAATACTGGCTTACTTTTGTCTCTTGAATGTTAATCCGCCCCCAGACATCAGTTTCACGCATGCGAAGAAATTTCGTTCTAAAATAAAATAATATGAAAGCCACTCAATCGTAAGACACACATTGTCCCATATCGCTTCAAACTTCAGAACTAAACAAGCAAAGTCAAAGAATAGCGCAGCACAAAATCCCATCTAAGTTTTAGCTGCGTCATCCTTCAAATTAAATTGCACCACGCTGACCTAATTCAATCCCTAATACATTACCCGTTCAAACATAGCTCGTACTTGACGAGTTAATGTAAAGTCAGCAATGTATAAGGCACACATCGTTTCGTTCGATGGATCTTGAGCTCTGGGTGAAGTTAGTTAGGAGGGTTCTATCTATTTGTGGCATGCTTAGGAATGCGTGCAGTAGATTCTATACTTAGGAGAGGAAATACGATGTTTAGAAACATTGACAGTTTGCAACGAGCTGGAGAAAGTAGAATTGTATGATTATAGGCTTGTTTCCTGCCACCTGGGACCTGTTAATGTTATTTGCAGAGTACGTGTATTTCTGGCTCTGTACTTCCCTTTGGAAACTGCGGTGATTATTTTCTTGCAATTATAGTCCGAATTTCTAAATACCTAGGTATAAATGTTTGAAATTGTCTTTCCCAAAACTAATTCTCTTAATGATGACGTGTAGATTAAAAGTAGGCAATGACTTATGTGTGAAATCTATAGTACTTATACTAGACTAGAACAATCGTGACTGAACTGATTCTTATCATGATATAACTTTAGCCTAACTTAGTCATACTAGAGCAGCTGCGGACTTGAAAATAATTAACATACTAATGACGGGTGATATTTTACTTAGATGTAGGTAGCATGTACCCACCATACTTAGCTAACAAAGCAAATATATTTGAAAGAATATCCATTCTTCCTAAACTAAAAAATAAATTTACCCCAAATGACATTTTATTTGCGACCACACAAGGATTAAAGGAAACCATAAATTGTACTAAACTTACACACTAAACTGAAATAGTAAGAAAAGTTAAAGACAATAAATTCAGTCGAATGTCACAGGAAAGGAAATTGCAGACATTAGAGAAAAACATATTAGAATAGACAATATCTAAATATAACATTAGGTCTTAGTATCCGATAAATTGTGGGAAAGGAAACCAGCTAGACGTAATGGAGATAGTTGTAAATATTTAAGGAGCAAAGAGAACTATTTTGTATAAGTAATTAATTAATTTAAGCTGTAAAATGTTTATGAAGAGAGAGAGAAGGGAAATACAAGGAGGTAACAGGAGATCAGAATAAAGGAAATATAATCAAACTTAATAAAAAAAAAAACAAAAGCATTTATTTCAAATAAACCAATTACTTTTGAATTGTCAAGGGGTCGGTCCGGTCAGTCAGAACGATGAAGCTAGTTGCCCATTCCAAAGCGTAGTAGGTACCTATGAAGAAGAACGGGCGGATGGACACTCTTTTAAATATGCATATACAATATCTTCAATGTGTTGCACAACTTCATATCTAACAGACATATAATAAAGTAGGAATGAGGAAGATTATTTAAATAAGCAGATTCTGCAGTCAAATCCGGTGAGGAAATAAGATAAACTAAATATGAAACTCTTGGAAAGTCTAGAAATCCCAACGAGGCTGTGAATCCTAATACCTGTATTCATAATCATTTACAATAAAACATTCATAAAATATATGCCTCGAGCAGAAAGATCCGGAAATTAGATACATTTAGCCAAATAGGTTTGTAAAGCCTCCGGAAAATATAAACGGAGCACTAGGTTTATCATTTTCTGCTACATTGAATATACTAAAGACGACTTGGGAATTATACATATTTAGACAAGTGATTTTCACTTTGTCTGTAGCTTTTAGTGTTAGCAGACTTAAAAATAAGCTCTTTTACAAGAAGCTTAACTATGTAAATGTTTTTTATTTTCGTGGCTCGCATTTTGTCAGCTACATCAACATAATCAACCTAAAATGTTCCCACTGCTGGGACACACTGTCTGTGAAAAGGAGTGGGCCATAATTTACTAAGCGGGCCACTGGGCCCCAACCCTATTTTAACTTCGATAAAAAAATAAGACCCTCCATCTCAGCCATAAGATATGTCTTAAATTGATGTCTGAAGACCTGACGTATATAACTGTAATATATTCATATTCGGACGGCATCACAATAAGGAAATTGAATCGACGGGGATCGTCGACATTTCCCGAATATCTACCTCTGGTACTGATTGGATTGGTTCGCTCGCTCGCTGCGGGGTAAGCAGATATCTAGCTTGTAGATCAAGGTGTACTTTTAAGGTAGATTTATTTTTGATGTGATACCTGTGAAAAGATTGTAAAGTAAAGGATTACGTGAGACAGACTATAAATAGTTTTTTGGTGAAGCCTTTGAGGCATTGCTAGTACTCTTTTGCTTTTGTGAGTAAGTACTCACAAAAGCAAAAGAGTACTAGCAATGCCTTGCCTGCCAAATAAGTAATCCTTATAAGTATAAGGATTACTTATTTCTTCTAAAGTTTAAGAAAAGAAGCAGACTTGATCCATTAAAGGGATTGGATATCAAGGTATGTATATGGTTGTAAATCTGTGGGTTAGGAACGAACTACATGGTGACAGGGACATCAATGCGCAAACTGAAACCATGAATTCAGCACATAATTCTAGGTCTAGAAAAATGACCTCCCTAGGTTCTCTAGGATAGAAAATTTTCTGTCAAAATGTATGGAACATCATAATTTTTTTTTAATAACCGACGAAAAATTTCGACGCAGGAAGGATCAGAATCATGTACTAAATCCATGGTATCAGGTTGCGTTACCACCCTGTCTAGTAAAAGATTCATTTGGTTTGTACTGAATTATAGGAGGAGCCCTGAGTCCCTATTGGTTCTACTGCAAGAATTAGCAAAATTCGAAGAGTAAAATTTTCACCAAAATAATTCCAAGAAACAACAGTCTCTCGACAGACAGACTGACATCATCGATGAATGATAAACATCACATAACCACACTTTCCGAACACGACTGGTTCGCAATTTTAAAATACATTGAATTATTTCATCGTGCCCATTTCTCTGATACCGTACTGCCTCGGAATTATACGCGGACAATTATTTGGCATCGTGATGGAATTCGAGCTGATTTGCATGGAATTGTGGATAATCATGGTCGTTGGGAAAACTTGAACTGATTGCTATGGAACTCATTATTATTGGTTGTGGTCTTGTTTATGTATGTATTATAGGATTGATCTGTGATATCTGCGTAAGAAAGAAAGTGGAAGCAAGGAACACTGTCTGAAGGGAAAAATAAATCCAGTAGAGTACCTTCTTAGGACTGATCGCGGGACTGGCTTCTTCTGTCTTTGCAGAAGATTGAATCTTTACATATATAATTCTTCTGTACGTGTGTATGTCACCGATCTCCTCCTAAACGGCAGTATCGATTTTGATGATTTTTTTGTGTATTTAAGTGGGTCCCTGGATGGTTTAGATAAATTGGACCCGATAGGTGGCGCTGCGTTTGAGTTCTAGGAAGCAGGACAACGTCTGTCCGGTCAGCTAGTAGAATATAATATTCTTTATTATGTACACCATACAAATAAGCACAGACTAAAACAAATATGTCTTTATCATGCAGTAACGGGAATCTATTTTGATCTTATACCGATTTTATATCATGGGAATACACAGGTTTTGGATAAAATTCACGATTATATTCTCTAAAGTCTAAATTAATCATTCAAAAGATAATTATCTCAAAATCAATTAGTTAAATACCTTGCTCTAATTCTCAGGCAAGTTCCCAAAATAAAAAAATAAAAAAAACTCATAATAGTGATGTCGCAATGCAAAGAATAAGTGCTTATGGTAATGTTTTTATCATGAGTATGTTCGTGTTGACTGTTGTGGACGAGCTCTTGATTAATTTGTAGTTAACCAAGGAGATTGTAGGCTTTAGCTTTAACGCAACCTGTTTGGTCAGGACCACAATGTTCTATGATCAAGACAGGTCCCGTTCATTTCATGCAAATCATCTGCACCGTACTTTTTCCCAGTGGACTAGCGCAAATAAAAATGAGGCAAAACTATATGCCATGCTATCACAGTCCCTAAACAGTCTTCATGAAAACTAGGTATGCAAGCTATGTCCTAGAAATGCCTATTTCTTATCTCCCGGAAAATAATATTCTTAGAAGACAAGACAAATCGTCTTATTCTATAGAGCTCCTTTGTATCGAATTTATTAAATCCTTAAACAACCACGAAGTTTTTCCTCCATCTTCCTACAAACACAGAAAATGAAAAGAAACAATAATGGGATAATCCAACATGAATTCGCTACTTATTGCGAGCCACATGATGCATTATTAAACCATAATAATCTGGGAAAGCGGCGGTTTTCCCATTTGTGGCGGTTCTGTAAATCATATCTCCTGGGAACGGATCCAAATCCTATTTTAGCAAGGAAATCGTCTTGCAGCCTCCTGAGATGTTGCGATACGGATACTCGGGTAGCGTTGGTATACCAAGTGTGTATGTGAAGTGACGGAACGAAACTTCTTTCTTGGTATATCAGGAAGTATTTGGTGAAATAAAGGCTGGAAACTTTAGTGTGTTTAATCAAAGCTTAATCGTTTGATTAGAATTTGATCTTAAATTGGAGACGGAAGATGATTTTGATATTTAAATCTTGAGGCTATCATAATTTTCATAAGAGTTTACCGCGCAACTAGCATAAATACAACGTCCCGACATCAATCGTCGGGCAGTTGCCCATCAGACACACCACCCATGTGGTCGAAGGATCCTTCCTTATCTATAGAGGATAAGTGAACTTTACACCTTGTTCCTCATACGCCTATAGGCATAATTCACAATTATCGCTTCCTGCTCTTATTCATTTCAATCCAAATGCGATTTGTTTAAAAATCTACAACGTTTTCCGGTCAGATCCTTAAACCATATCATAACGCCAGCTTCCCCGAAGGGTTGGCAAACAGAGGGTGTATCCTTAAAAATCTTATAAAATCACTATTAAATTAATGCTGCTTGAATATTAAATAGGTACTCAATGTGAGAATTTCTATTTTCGTATCAACTACGAAGGAGCGCATCGGATCCCGTTCCGAAGTCCGGACCGCTGCACATCCCTAGTGGAACATGTTATTTTTATCGCGATCTCTCCAAGAGAAATATTAAACTACGACAGTTCTATTTCAAAACATGATGGATCTGCTCTCGCTGAGATTTTATGGTTTTATTTCAGTATAGAGAGGTTCATCAACTAGGCAACGGAGAATAGATAGATAGAATACTGTTTTTATTACTTACACAATAACAAATATGTCTCTTACTGCTACAAGCCTTGTGACAGACGGACAGATATCACCGTTGGTGATCATAATGGTCTGCGATGCTTCTTAAATATTTTTTTTTGTTGGTTCACAAATCGGGCAATACAATATAACTTACATACCCATAACTTAAATAAGAAGAAAATAACAAGCTGCTGCCGCCATTGGACTAATTTATTATTAGCACATGTTCAACTTAATTTTGGCTGATGCTAAAGTCCCGGAGAAAATATGAAAATGTTGTGCAGATATTCATAGGCAGTATTGACTTATTATCGTCTCCAGTATTACAGCTAGTAGAAGAAAGTACATACACAAAACCATAACTCCGGAAGCAAAATGTTAAGCGGCAGCATTATGCTCGGGTCCCCAGCGGGTTGTTAAGCGCTGGTTTTCAGTTTCCACCCTTGACTCCTGATTACAAAAAAAAAGGTGCATTTAGCAACAACGGTCTTATATCCTATTACAAAAAATATTATTACAATTTAAAATGTTATCACCCTTAAAATCAGATGGGTGATGCCTTGTTTGCCATCCAATCATAATCTGCCTAGCTCTTTTCCAGCGATGTATAGGTCGACTTCTGGTCTAACCGAATGCAGCCAGTACCACTATTTTACATGGAACAACTAGGTAGTTGTTGGGTTGAACTGGGTTGAAGAGGTCAAGTAGGTATTTGACCTCTTCAACCCAGTTACTAAAAACATTGAATACCGAGAGGAAACCGGTATGTCCTAGAACCAAACATTCGAAGACATGTGACATCTACAGCCAACAGCAAAAGTAGATAATCAAAATCAGAAATTCAATACTAATGAACGGAGTTTGCGTCAGAACTGTGTAGCGTCGAAGTGATTCAAAAGGTTGTGATTGTAAATCACATACTTTTTAAGATTTTAATCATCTACTTTTGCAGTTGACTGTACCAACCCACACTGGGCCCGCGTTGTGGTTTCATCCCACTCCCTCTCACAAAGAGATGATTATTCTAATACTGATTATTCTAACTCATTTACTGGACAATACAGTACCCCTTACCCCTTAGTACAAACGAGTAACATTAAAAAAAAGATTTAGTTCGTAGACTATTTAGCGTGTTTTGGCTACGAAACGAAACCCCAAGCGTGTGATGGATAGTGATCCGTGTACTAAATGCGCGCGATTAGTAACATATTTATTGCCACACATCCGTCATACGTGATCGTGTTAAAGGCTAATCTCTCCAAAACTTGACAAATACAAATGGCCCTTACTTTCTACAACTGATCGTCAGCTAAACACGACCAATTAAAAGTGAATTATCCCCACAAGCAACCGGCAACAGTAATCATCCGGAAACGCCGCAAAACCTTGAACTTACTGCAAGACAAGTTTATGCCAACTTAACAACTTTATACCAACATTTAAACCAAGCAAAAATATGCTCTAGCTAAACGTGATAAAAGTGATTACAACTGTATAGACAAGACAACTTTTATTATAGATCGACCAACTAACAATAACGTTTTAATCAAGATAAAATATGACTTATAGTATCTATCATAAGAGTGATGGTAACTGCGTTTGTGTTGTGGTAAATAGTTCAATGGCTTGAGTAAAAAAGTAGTATGCCATACCGTGGGTTCCGTCACGCAACTTATTGCAACTTGTATTGTTTCGATATGTTTATTTTGTATTATTTATTGTTAACGATTTAGTTCTACTTCTAGTTCAGTTTTTGTGCGGGAATCTGTTTGTTAGCTTAAGTTAGAAATTCTTGGAAGATAACTTATAGATTCTTTGTGTGTGTTTTTTGAAGATAGAGTTTACTGTACGAATTGTCATTTTGGTTGTAGGTTAACTAGTAGATACTAGTGGCAAAACGGTGCATAGTGATAGGGTATTTTTTCTGGAAGGGAAAGCAGAAAGCCATGTTACTGGGACACTATAAGGATGACGGAACACTAGAGTAGAAGCAACTTCAGAAACTGATGCCAAACAGTCATACAGTTTGGTCTCTATTTTATTATATATTTTCTAGTCAACAAGGCAGGTATTATAAATTAACTAGCTTGTGCCCGCAACTTCGTCCGCGTGAAATTTCTTGTGCCCCCGACCCACCGCGTCGCATCGCATCGCCTGCCTGAGCTATTAATGTGTTCTATCTGGCTTTTTGTTCTTGCTCGACTCCTAAGCGCCTTAGCGTAATTTTAAGCCTATAGTCTTCCTCAAGAATGAAGAAACTATTTATTTTATCTGCCTAGCCTTTTCCCAACTATGTTGGGGTCGGCTTCCAGTCTAGCCGGATGCAGCTGAATACCAGTATTTTACATGAAGCGACTGCCTATCTGACCTCCACAAAGCAGTTATTGGGTAATACGACACCCCTTGGTAAGACTGGTTATCAGACTTTCAGGCCACTGACGACCCGTAACGACTGTCAAAAATCCAAAGAAGTATGACAGCCAGGACCAACGGCTTAACGTGCTTTCCGAGGCATGGAGGGGTCTTGGTATGTGAAGATGGTCATCCATCCACGGACCAACTGCGGCAAGCGTAGCTTAACCTGATCGATCGACCCGTGCGGCTGTTATTGCTTAGCCACAAGCCCCTTAAGAATGAAGAAGCTATGATAACTATAATAACTAGACTATTGTATTAGGTAAGCCTGTGATGATAGTTGTATATGATATTAAAATAAATAAAAAAAAGAATTGGGCTATCAAATGCAAAAAGATTTCATCTAATCCGACTGATAGTTCCAGAGATTCAAACAATCAAACAAACTCTTCAGATTTATTATTAGTATAGCTATCGTCCGAATTCAAGGTGGAGATGTAGTTATTTCGAAAAAAAAAACCTTCAGACCTGTTTTAGGCCAAGCCATAGCAACAGATCGCAAAAAAATAATTGCCTGAATGGAGGGTTATATAATTCAAGCTGATTGGTCTTAAAACGGAAACGTCTGAGACTAAAGCCACTTCAACATCTCAATTAACAATATTTTTACCCACAAGGGGAGCAAGCGTCATTATACTTTGCTTAACTGCTTTTATTAAAAATGTCTGACTGTCTCGTGTAGTCAAGATGTCGCAAACGCGACTCCAGAGTGTAGGGTATGATCCCCAGAAGAAGCAGGAGTCTTTACGATTTTCCATCTGGAATTTCTCAGTAGCAGTCCAGAGTCTGGAATCGCTCCCGGTTGATGACAATAAACTTACACATAAGTAGGGAATGTAGGTGTACTATTTGTATACCTCTGCTTAACCCTTTGCGGAATAGAGGCGTGATGTTCTGTATGTGTATATATGTAGTAGGACTGTGTCGTTGGTCAAGTGATGCAAACTCTAGATTGCTTTTGGGTTTTTCAATCAGGATTTTCTGAGTAACAGCCGGAAGTCTCGATTTGTGTCCGGCAATAGGATCACCCTCTAACACATGGTATTAAGTTCCATTCTTTATCTCCAAAGTTCTTCATTAGATCTTCACAATATCAAAATGGGAACCATTTGAGAGGATACTATTTCAAACAAAGAAATGGTCCGTATTTGTTGGAGTTAGTACAGACGCCAGCACATCAAGCTACTACAATCTGTCAAATTTCTTTAATAGATCTTCAACTTTATCGCTAAAGAATTAAGGTTATAGGTTGATTGGGAAAATTTGACAGTTCCGGGTAGCTTGACCTGCTGGCGTCTGTACAAATACAAAAAAATATACAGACAAATTATGAACCTCCTCCTTTTTGAAGTCGGTTGCAAACAATGTATGAGTGCTTGAGGTTATATTAAAAATTCAAGCAGCAATTATGGCAGGATCCGATTATTTACGAGGTGAGGGTCGGCGGCGCATTACTTGACTTTTAGGAGGACCACTTGGGTTTAGGGACTGTTTTATATTTTACTTTGTTTTGAAGTACTTTACTGGTGAGGATTGTTAAATTTTTTATGGTGTACTGTAGTGAAGAATTTTCTTTTTCTTTTTACATGGACACAGAAGACCCGTGGCTAAATAATATCAGCCGCACAGGTCGATCGTTGGTCTGTGGATGGGTGATCATCTTTACATACCGAGACCCCTCCGTGCTTCTGAAAGCACGTTAAGCCGTTGGTCCCGGATGTCTTTCGTGGATCTTTGACAGTCGTTACGTTTAGTCAGGAGCCCGAAAGTCTGACAACCAGTCTTACCAAGGGGCATCGTATTACCCTGTAACTGGGTTGTGGAGCTCAGATAGACAGTCGCTCCATGTAAAATACTGGTATTCAGCTCCTGGAAACCCAGATGATGACATGGACACAGAATACTTCTTCTTATCATTCAGGACGAAAAACCACTACCTTCAAAGAAATAGTTTACTGATCATCGCCAGCATTGCCATCTTCATTCATCACCATCATTCTCCTGCCTCCATCCCTATTTATTTGTGGTCGGCGAAGCATGTCGTCTCCTTCTGCCATACTTCTCTATTAGTCGTTATCGTCGCCATCTTCATCGCCATTCTAAATATTACTTAGCCAGTCAGTAGTGGTGCTCTCATAGATCTACGATCTGTGGGTACATGGACACATTCCTTTATCGCCAGTCAAAGAGGCGGGTTAGAAATCTATAGAGTTTGAGGACTAATGAATCCATTGTTACGATTGTTTTTTCCACACAAAGAAAAAAGAAAAGGTATTGTAATATATATATTTTTTTTTTGTTACCCTAGATTGTATACCACTGCCTCCCCTTTTCCCTTCCAAACCTCTCTCTCTTGTGCGATCTCTGGCCATGTTAGCCCCGCAAACGTTACCAGATCGTCACACCACCTTCGCCGTGGTCTGCCTGGACGGTCCTCCCTCAGGCGTCTAGTGAGTGACGATCTTTGCGCATATCTCCGGGTGCATTCGCGATCTACCAAAAGAAATTCATCTATTTTTCATCAAACAACCTTACTACAAAAACTTTATCCAAACAACATTACGTATAATTTCCCACCAATTTTCGTAAAAAAAAATAACCTACACAAAGCTAATTACTACTTCTCTTTTTACAGGTCTTGTCGGGCCGATTGGTTGCCATGGCAACGGCTACTGAAACAAACCCCTGAAACCAACGGGTGAGTTCACGACCTAACCTAGATGTGTAATACAAAGGGTAGGGGTGAAGGTGAACATCAAGCGGAAGTGGCGCTGGAGGGGTAAAAGTTGTAAATTAGAAGTTTTAATCGGTTCGTGATGGATTGTTGCTTGAAGCGCTTTAAACTCACACACAAATGCCAAAATAATTTCAAGATATGTTTCATTTTATCATCAATCGTTTCGACCCGGAATGACCCACTGTTGGGTAGTAGCCTCCACTTTCTTCTGCAAAATATAAAGGGAATAAGTGGTACCACTACCAACCAATTATAATTGTATGTTTAATCACAAAATCAATTCGGTAAAAAGTTGGATTGTCTCTAAGAGTCTTTCTAATTGGTAAAAGAAAAACAGACGGATGGATGGACAGGATAATTACGCAAAGATTTATTGTCTTTTTTACGCCAGGACCTCAAAGAGGCTTAGTTTTCCTACAATAACTTTCGAGGTCTCAAATAACAGCTAATACAAAACATCCACTGTTTTTGAGAGTACCTATTCACCTCAAATTAAAAAAAAATCCTAAGCTCTCTTCACGAGTCTCCTAAAAACCTCACTCATACCATCTCGCACTTTTTTGTTAAAGTAACGCATCAAATCAACTCAGCCAATCGCAGTCCACTGCTGGACATAGGACTCTACCAAGTTGCGCCACAACTCCCTGTCCTCTGCCTTCCGCATCTAGTCTGTCCCAGCCACCTTTTACGACATACCTTGTCGAAGAACCGATGGCCGCCGGAGAAGACGAGTCCAAAGTCAATTCTCGTAATTAAAAACGCAAAATCTAGTCGCAATCTCATTTCAGCGACAATCAATGTCAAAAACTTGTCCAACATATTGTAGGGAAATTAGAGGTATTTTTGACAGATTGAGACTGAGATCAGGCTGTGAACGTTCTTAAAATTACGAGAACTGCCACTCTGAGGTGGAGACTGCGTATCGTCAAGCGTAGTGTGGGACGCCCCCCAGCTAGATAGACAGACGGCCTCAAATAATGCATACTTAGTAAAAATACTAGACAAATAAGTAATAGAAACTTGTCTCAATTGACTTTTATAATCTGTGTGGGACGTATAATTATCGAATGGAATCAAAATACATTCTACTTTATCTTGGACTCCCACGCCTATCAAAGGTATTGCTAAACTGCATCTCATTGCACTTTAGAATTATTTCTCAAGACACACAAGGACTTGAGAAATATCCTTACTCATAACATCACTCCCTTTATCCCCGAAGAGTTAGGCAGAGGTGTACCTATAGTATACCAACAGTTGTACAATATCCTTATAATTTAATATCAGTATTATAAAAGCAGTAACCAGCAGTATGGACTCTGGATTTGTGCCTGGTTATTGGCTCGCCCTATAGGATTCATTATCATCATCATTACTCAGCCTATCGCAGTCCACTGCTGGACATAGGCCTCTCCCAAGCTGCGCCACAACACCTGTTCCTCCGCCTTCCGTATCAAGTCTGTACGAGCGTCCTTTTTAAGGTTGCCGCCATCCCCTTAGGATTACATGGGGGAAATGTGGGTGTAGGTACTATAAACCTCTGTCTACTCCAACGGGGAACTCTGGTGTGATGTTCACTATAAAAGGGCCACCGTAATTTACGCCACTTAAAATGAGGCACCGAAATTACGTTTAGGTTCCATAAAATCGATATTTGTGTGGTCGAGAGTGAGTTCTCAACTCAGTTTGTGCTCAAATCACGCTGGATAACACTTAACTTGCCTCCCGTAATTATTCTTGAAACATTTTATTCGAAGATCATTAATTCAAGAGATTTCCAAGTAGAGCGAGAGAAACCGAATAATTTCATAGTCGATTTGAAATTCAAAATGATGACTGTCAATGTAAGAGATTAAGCAAATTGATACATTTACGTTGAATTGTGAATTGTTTGGTATTTTCTTCTTCAAGAATATTTTCTGTTAGTGATGTGATGATTTAGCTATACTCAGCTTATGTTCCCACTGCTGGGACACAGGCCTCTTTTCGAGAGGGAGTGGGCTATAATCTACCACGCCGGCCCAGTGCGGGTTGGTAGATGTCACATGTCTTCAAATATTTGGTTCTAGGACAAGCCGGTTTCCTCGCGATGTTTTCCTTCACCGTTTTGAGAGTAGTGATGATGAAATTGTTTACACAAACTAAAGCACCTGCCTGGGCTCGAAACCACGACCTACAACGTCGTAAGTCGGGGCCGTTAACACTGGACCACCACTGCTCCAGCAGGAACCACCACTGCACTGCGAAATTCAGATAGTAGCTGGCTAGGCCAGTTGATAGGCAGTTTCCAATATCCACCCTGTTTGTAAATTAAAGGGCGTATGGACATTGAACACTGGCATTTTTTACGAGTCCTTGACGCATGTATTTGTGCTGCAAACACAACAAACTCTGCTTTTGCAAGGCAGAAAACGCGCCATCGACAGAATACGGGAGTGGGAGTCGGGCCTCTGGCTTCAGATACCACCGTCACCCAACATACGCACTATGCTGGGTGACACCATCTTCCGGCTCGCTACTTGTCTGCATCCGGGTGCTTCTTGCGTGCATATTGCACACCTTCACCGCATTGGCAATGCGGTGTTGACTGACTCGGATAGTTTGGCCTATCCTGTAGTAAAAGCGCAGGCCGGATAGCACGGCACACCAGCTCCAATGACCTCATCCGTCGTGCTCTTGTCACTGCCGAGACGCCAGCTGTTTTAGAACTCAATGCCTCAATACACGGATTGCGTGTATGTATCAACAAAACCGTGTGTATATCCTACTCCTACTATAATATTATAAACGTGAAAGTTGGATGGATGGATGGATAGATGGATGGATGGATGTTTGTTACGCTTTCACGAAAAAACTAATGAACGAATTTGGATGAAATTTGGCACACAGGTGGTTTATAACCAGGATTAACATAAAGGACACTTTTTATCCCGATATTCCCACGGGATCGAAACTTATGCGGGTGAAACCGCGGGGCGCGGCTAGTACCGTAATAATCCCTAAATTATACCAAATAAGCTTTGCTATCTCATTTGCGATAAAAGCTACTTAAGAGAACTCATTTACAATTACTAAAATAGTCCCTCATTAATCACTTAGTGAGGTCCCTAAAATATTGTTTTGCAAAACCCTTTTAGTAATTCGCTTCTTATTACATAACATTACGCCTGTAGTCATCGAAGGGGATATGCACAAGTTTATAGAGTAATTTCGCCAGTTATGTTAAAGTTTAATGTTGAAGAGGGTGAGACCTGGAGGTCTACTCCGAAGTGGTATCGGCCGCATGTTCGGCCGTTTCCTGCTACGAAGTTACTATTTGGTTCGGTCGGTCCCGGTCCTACACTCCTACACTCTTTCGAATATTGACTATGGTCCCGACCCAACTGAGCCGATCCGAACTTTTTTCGCATTTTTCAATAATATTCGGTTCGGCCATGTGTTGGTCCGATCCGATCATTCGCACTTAGCACTTCGTAGTAGAGCCCCTGTTCCCTAAATAAGTAACACACTATGAATCTCAATCTGAATCATTTTGACGGATATTGTTATTACATTGCTTCATATATTCGAAAAATTTGTCTGCTCGACAATGTTATTAACTCTATGAATGTTGTTGAACTGTAAAAATGAAAGCCATTGCTACTGATAGTATGTTACGCTTCGCTGTTTGAGACTCACACAGACCAGGGCGGCATGGTACAAAAGGTGGAGGTCTATAGTCAGCAGCACGTCAGCAGTGTGCAGTGGGTGGAACAAGGTTGTCAATGCGAAAAGGGAGCGAGCAAAACCATTAACCGGATAGTTTCTTAGGTTTAAAGAGATTTTAATCCTCATAAGAACTTAAATAACAATTCACTTAAAATGAGATACAAAGTGCTTACATCAAAATGTTTCTTGAGTTTTGCTTTAAATATGTTTATACTTCTTTTGTTTAACGCGTTCCCTCAAGGTCTTCTATAGCGCCTTCAAGAAAATTCGCCAGCACCAAAAGCTAGAGTTCCCAAACTAACAACTACATCAATTCAATACAATAAAACTTCTACATCTTTACTTCACCACATTCCAGACACATACGATTGACCAACTGCTGACACTTGTGGCAACAGACCACATAATTATAATATTTGTACACACACACACGCGCGGCTGAAATGGGGCCGCGTCCTAGCAATGCCGTTCATACAACTGAATAAATAAAGTTTTCAACAAGTGTCTTTAAAATTTTCCATGGAGTATTTAAGACGTACACAAGAAATTTCGAAGTCGGCTAGTACAAAATAAGATTGTATCTTTAGGATTAAATCTCTAAAGTCTTCTTTGCTTTGTTTACATAACTCATGAAATCCTCATCAGCAACTTACATAACGACATCCAATAATCGTCCTTAACAGTTGTTAAGAAAACCTTATTAACATCGAAATCAATAGCAATAAACAATTGAAGATCAAAATCTCATTTGTATCATTATTATCATTCAAACATTCAACCACTAATTGGACCTCAACGAACTCATCGCCATGGCAACGACAATTAATCAGAAGGAATTCTATTCTGCTTGAAATTCTGAGGTTTCCCTATCAAAACGAATCTTCAACTGAAATAAATTACCACTTTAATAAAGATTTGACAGGAAGCAATTCCATTCCCTACTTATAAGGTTTTTAATGGGTCTCCATGGAGGACCAATAAATTATTACGTTTAGGAGTAAGAAGGACAGAAGGGCACCTGAGCCCTTGAAGAAAATAATTGAGCAGAGCCAGCCTTTTAATTTCTGAAGGTCAAACTGACGTAAGATATTGATTTTAATTTAGGTTGCTTAGCTTTCTCATAAACCCCTAAACAGACATTTCGTTAATATCTTAAGAGGTTTCATAATTCCAGTGGGCTCTCTTCAGAGTCTCTTCATTATTACCGTCTATATAATGGGAGGAATGTTTTGGACGTAAAGACAATTTCTTTGAATTATATAGAAGTAGGACTTTACAAGACGTCTTTTGCACTTTTAAAGCAGTAAAATTGGCGAACTATGAAACCAGGTTATCGAATAAAACTGCGGATTCATTCACCATTAGGTAGAATATCTATCTGAAAATAATAGTCCTCCAGACCGTATTCGGCCATGTCGTCCAATCTCAATGGAGACCAGCCTTCGGCGCGGAAGATATTATAGTGCACAAGTGTGTGCGCACAAACAGGTGCACTCTGGAAATATACTCATATCGACTGCAAGTTTAATTGATCAAAAGCACAATCCTTGCAGCGAAACATAAATGTATGTTTTGTATCATAGTAAGCACGCCTTTTAAAAAACTTTTTTTACAAAACAAAAAAAAACCGACTTCCCAAAAAACACTACAAGGTGAAAAATAACTTTAATTTCGGAAGTCGGTCTTTGGTTTTTGTATTTTCGTTTTTTGTCACCGAAATCCGAAATGTTTTATGGGAAGTCGATTGTTTTTTTTTTTTTGTAAAAAAGTTTTTATCTTTCACTTTTTAGTTGTGAAAATTTAAGACCAGTTAAAATTAAAGTTTTTAAAATTTAATTTGGTTTTCTCTTGGATGCCATTGTCAGAACTAGACCAAATTGAAATGGGAACACGGGAAGGGAATGTCAGAAATGGACCACATGGGAAGCACCAGTTTTCAAATAAAAAAATAATCATCAAAATTGGTTCACCCAGTCGAAAGTTCTGAGGTAACAAACATAAAAAGAAATTAAAAAAAATACAATTGAATTAAGAACCTCCTTCTTTTTTGAAGTCAGTTAAAAAGTAGAAAAAAGAGTGGGCAATCATTTGCACCGCAATAAAAGAAATAAAATGAAGACTGATGCAATGCAATGAGGAGCCCAAACTCAAACTTATTACAAAGACCGTATAACAATGGGAACCCTTTCAAATCTACATTTAAATCAGACAAAAGACGACCAATTTCGAGACCTCTCTCCAATTTTCTTTTCTTTATTAAAACCACGGGCCCCAAATTGACAATAAAGCATAATACTACACAGTATGTCAGTATGACCACAACAGTAATGTCGTAATAATACGGCCGTCAACCCAGTTCTCAGGATATGAGGCAACGTTATAATTGTAGACCGCGAAACTTTCGGGTTAGGCCATGTAGTCAACGCGGTTTTTAATGTGGGTAGTTTGGAGTTTTATGGTCGAGTGTGGCGTGGCGTAAATGGTTGCTAAGGGTTTTATCATGAGGGTAGAAATTGCGGAAACCGCTGAAAATTCTAAGGGTAGTGGAGAATTATTTGCAATGGCCATCGGCATATGCATTTTGGCGTTTCCTAACCTAGTCTCTAGAAATCCTCTCTATGTTTTACTTTACTTTTGCAAGAGGAGGCTTTAACTTTGTATAACGAGTCTTAAATTCTCATACATCTCCCGCATTTCACGGGAGAGTTAACTATGGGGTTTTCGCAGGTGTGCGTTTCATTGCCGCATAAGAACTACATAACAATGTAATGCATTTCCTAATATTGCGACAAGTCTCGAATTCTCAATACTTGCGTGATCACCTGGGTGTCCTCGCTTGTGTCAGTATAGACAATTATAGACCCCTATCTATAAAAGAGCAATACTTACGTATACTAATAATAATAATAGTTGGTTTGTTTCTATGCTATACGCTAATCTCTGGAACTAACCGTCGGATTTGAAAAACTCCTTTTGCATTTCATAGCCCAATCCTTGAGGAAGGCTACTTAAAACCACGCTAGGATACTTTGGAGCCCAGCAAAACAAAACAAAATTTAGAAAGAAGGCTGAACGAAAATGAAGTAATATCGCGGGCGATGCGATGCGACGGCGTGGGTCAGGGGCCGAAATTTTACGCAGACGAAGTCGCGGGCAGAGGCTAGTGTAATATACAGGAGTAAAAACACTACCCCCCTTTCACAAAAACAGCGCTAACGCATATCGCTGTCATCAATCACCCGGTTTTCTCTCACGTCATATGGTTAAGCCTGACCTTATAAATGACGACATATACCCCTGAACGAGGGATATATCAACTGGAGACACAGAGAGACACCGTGCCAAAAGAAGGGTGTTTAGAGATAGCACGGACCAACACTGTGTACATTTTTTCGAGGTTGAATGAAAAGTTTGTTGGTAATAGTATAGTAGATGATTGTATCGAATTTGGCCGTAATGTAAACAATACAATGTTGATTAATTAAATCATAGTAACGATAATGTAAGATAAAGTCAGTATTAACGTGTTTGCCCCGGCAATACCACCATGCGGCTTATCCCTGGGGGTATCACTATTGTATTTGCAGATATGACTGTACTACCCAAGATATTTTTAAGGATTACCTCTTTGGTCTAGTGGTCGCGTGCGCTACTGCTACTATGAGGTCCTGGTTTCGATTCCCAGGTCGGGCAAAGTGCTATTGGGTTTTGACGACCCCACGGGGTCGCACCCTATTACTAAACTTAAACATAACTGGCGAAATGTGGATGTACTATAGGTACACCTCTGCATAATCCTTCGGGGTAAGAGGCGTTTAATTATGATATTTTTAGGTCCTTATTCTATCTAGTAACAATTAGTCAAAAGTTTTTTTTTTCGGTTTTAATTGTTGCAGTAATCGGGATGCTCAGGTGGACTTTTACAAGTTTAGTTATACGGTTCTTAAGTATTTGCTTGAAAATGTTTCGTACAATAACTTATGTACTCCGGAGATTAGGACAGAGTATCGCGGATTAAAATCCTTGTATATTTTGCTACAAAGGTCTATGACCTTAATTCCTTTTTATTTTCAGCTGGTAAACCGTAAAATCAGCATTAATTAATCAGAATTAAACCTGGTTTTCATAATATACATGGTCAGGTTCTGCTCTACCCTAACAGACCGACTGATGACCCCAGGCAACTTGGATTAACAGGATGAGAAAACATTGAAATTCACGTTTACAGAATACTTGCACGGGAATACCGGGTTTTACCAGAAGCTCGAAATAGACTAAATGGATGGGACTTACTTTGTGATTACACAAAGACGACGACAACAATCAAAATAGTTCAACCCTGCTTAAGACTACTGTCGGTAGGTAGCTTTTCATGTACATAATTAGAATGAGACTAGTGGAAATGCTCTTGCTGAAAAACTAAATGATAAATGATTTTATTTCTGTAAGTAGATTTGTACAAACACTTTTACACGTCAATCATATTTTTTTTAAACTATATTAGGTCGGCGGTTCCTATCTGACTAGTCTGAGAAGAAAGGCCGAAACAAACTCAAAGGTCACAGTCTCTTTTAAAGTCCAGACATAATCTTGGTCAGATCATGTGAAGACCGTGTAGATTGGTGTCTGAAATGGCCTTTTGAAGAAAGAACCATACATATTGAGTGGACCTCCCAGTCAGTGCACGCATTTGTCAAAAAACGTACAGCTCAAGTTATTACGTAAGGCTTCAGCCTTCATACTAGAAAAACAAAGAGAAAATAACATATTTACATAACTAAGACTTAATAATTCAGTAAAAATTTTCTTTTCCCAAATCCACGCCAAATCATAATCATTTCCTCTTGAATACCAACTCATTCGCTCTCCAACATAACTGCCCATCTCTCATTCTTAATCTCATTAATCTCCAAGCACTGACCTCTAACTAATTAAATTTTCCACACAAGGACATCCTTACACCCGTGTCGTAATAGGAAAACACTGTTCTCGTATCTTTACTCTAATGCACCCTCTCTTTCGCACTCACGCATGTGGTAAACCTCCATCTCTGTTCACCACAGCATCCGTATCGATCGGGCTGACGACCTTGACCTTGTCAGCGGAGCATACAATGTCCCGTGTTCCCGACCTTGTACCATGAAACTAGGGGAGGGAGAGAACGATGTTGTAAACGATAATGGTTGTCGCAACAATGTCATAGTACTGGTTTGATCTTGATAAAGACCTGATGATTGTTATATTGCTATTGTTTAGGGATATCTCTTGGATTGTGGAGTTTATATTGTTGGGTTAACGATGGCTAGGAATACTAGAGAGTATTCACATCTCAGGCTCCGGTTAGTTGGTGTCGGGCGAAGTGAATCGATAACCAGGGCTCTGAACCGGTTTAAAAAGAGCGGTTAATTTCGATTAAATACCGGTAAATATATCGTTCCTTCATTAACCGGTTAAACAAGTGAACTGTTCTTATGTAACCCAAATGATAAAGGTTACCAGTTACATAATCACAAACGGTTTTGACACCCAAATTAACCGGTTAATTCCATAATTCGTAAATATTTTTCGTCTACTTTTTTAATACTTCCAACAAGTTATAGTGATATTAGTACCCCAGAAAACATTAGGAAAAAAATGTTTGATCTGAGGACGTCAAATACAACCGGAGAACTTAAATGGTGCGGGTAGGTTCATGTTTCGACTTGCTAAGTTCTTTGCGCGCCCGCAAACAAAGCGTCGAGCAAACCTACGCCAGTCGCTACTCACTCCTCGTTCATTGCGTTTGGTTTGGTCAATTCGTAAACTCTCAGCGGAGATATAACTATGTTCTTTATTTCAACTAAGTATGTACACATAAATTACATGTTTAAATATTTTTATAAACAAAAAGATAAAAAAAACATTTAAAATATAAAAAATAGTAGCCTACCGGTATCGGGAACAGGGTCCAAGCTACCGGTCAGGGCTCCAGAGAGAGGTTTCTCCTGATAATGCGAGCCGTGTCCCGAAGTACCGCTCTCTATCAAGCCCTTGATCCAGCTGCCCAACAAGAGCCTCCTCAGGTGTTGGTCGAGGCTCTTGGCTATTAACCCATTGGCTGACACGACTATCGGCACAATGATTGCTGAGTCCACATGCCACATGTCGACAACCTCGCGAGCCAAGTCAAGATACTTGATTTGTTCATTTTTCTCGGCTTTCACGAGGTTCTCATCATGCGGGACGGTTATGTCAACAATCATTGCGCGCCGCTCTGATCGATCCTCCACCACTATATCAGGCTTATTGGCAACAATAGTCCTGTCGGTGATGATGGATCGATCCCAGTACAATGTGATATTTCCATTTTCGAGAACTGGGAGTACGGCACCTCAGATTCCACAAGGCTGTATTTCAGAGCAAGTTGCTGATGGATTATCCTGGCTACAAGGTTGTGTCTATGCAAGTACTCTCCGTTAGATAGACGAAAACACCCGGAGATAATATGCCTGATTGATTCTCCCGGGTGGTGGCATGCCCGACAGATGTCAACCGTGCCGTCTTTCACAATAAATCTCCGGTAATCGTTCGTCATCATAACTTCGACCATAATTGCACAGACAAAACCTTCGGTTTCTCCAAAGAGGTCACCGAAACGCAGCCAGGCTACGGACGCTAGTAGATCTACATCGGGTCCATGTAGGGCCCGGTAAAATCGTCCGTGAAGCTCCTTACTCTGCCATACTTCCATGTGATCATCAGTATCAAGCACTACTGGCTTGCGCCAGTTCTCTTTAGCCGAGGACAGCGGGGAGAGGCCCTTGTCCACCTCGACCACATCTCGATGCATCCTCAGGTCGGTTTCTAGGAAATATTCCCTGAGACTACATATCTCGCGATTGTGGAGGGTCTTAGCGTTTAAAAAGCCTCGACCTCCACATTTTCGCGGGTTATACAGCCTCATTACCGATGACCGTGGGTGATGCATTCTATTTGCAGTCAGCAGTGTACGGACCCTTCTATCCAGGGCCTAGAGTTCGGTCTGAGTCCATTTGAGTATGCCGAAAGAGTACATCAAAACCGGCATGACCCAACTATTAAAGGCGCGCACCTTGTTTCCGCCTGTTATAAGACTATTAAATACTTTTTTCAGACGGCCAAAGAAGCGCTCCTTCAACGATTGATTCATGTCAGTAACATTGATGCCCAATGCTTCCGACATACTACTCTAAGGTTTGTGGAGTTCGAGAGTTGGGTTCCCACGGATTCCACGATCTCCCCTCGCTTTATATGCGTGACCGCACATTTGCCCACACCAAATTCCATCCGCCGATGGCACTACTGTAAGTTTCAGTAATTTTCAGTAGCTTCATCAAATTGTTGGGGGCAAAGAGTTTTAGGTCATCCATGTAGAAGAGGTGAGATATAGTCTGACCACCTCTCATCACCTCTCAGCCGATAGCCTAGACCTGAATCTTCCAGCAGTGTGCTTAGAGGATTCAAGGCTAAGCAGAACCAAAGCGGACTCAAACTGTCGCCCTGGAATATGCCTCGCTCGATCCTTATCGGCTCGCCATTCCTCTGGATATTTCGACATCCTAGATAGCGAAGGACCGTCCTCCATTGCCCCATTCACGTCATTAGGAAGGTGCGCAGAATTTTATCTACTTTATACAACTCCAGCAACCTCATGAGCCATGTATGTGGCACCGAGTCATAGGCCTTCTTATAATCTATCCAACATGTCGACATATCCTTGCGGGATCGACGAACCTGTTGGCTAATGGCCATGTCCATGAGGAGTAGCTCCTTAGTACCGCGGGACCCGTTCCTGGATGTAGGAACAGAGAGAGACCGACATGATAGAGTTGCTGTCTATATGTTTATTAATTTTAGCTCTCAAAATGGATGTAAAAACTTTATAGACCGTTGGTAGACAAGTGATCGGGCTATAATTTTTGGGATCCGCCGTACTACCTGATTTATGGAGCAGGTGGGTTATTCCTGTCGTTAGAAACTGGGGTAGCAACCCTGACTCTAAGGCTGACTGGAACTGGGCTGCCAAGGGGGCATGCGACCTTTGGAACCACTTTATCTATAACTTGTGCAGCCCGTCCGACCATGAATGAGCAACATCTTGGGGGCTGATGATAAGTGCCCCCATTTCTGGTATTAGATCGCACGCTCGCTCGATCTTCCCAGTCCAATCACCTTCGGTGTGATTGACTGGCACCGACCAGATGTTTCGCCAGAACGAACACATGGCGACATCATCCGCTAGGCGCGTGTCAGTCACACCTTGGTCCGGTCGCTCCCAAGCCGTATAAACCCACCTTTCATCGCTCTGGAATGTGCGATTCTGAATGTACCGCTCCACTCCCCGCCTGTACCGACGAATACGGTTTGCCCATGCACAAATCTTCTGCTTCAGGAAGTCGATACGCTCTGTGACGCGGGAAAATAATCTCGAGAACTAATATTAGTCCCCGAGAACACCCGCCTCACAAAGCGCATCACTCTAGGGCGAGTATTGCCCTCCCTGAAGCAGATTAGTTTGCCGATGAGCGTACCAATACGACACTCAATTCTGCACTGCCAAGCTGGTATGTCTGGTTTCGGTTGTGTAGCTCTAGAGTCACTGGCAAATTTGACATGAGCTACATGACATGCCGCTACAGCCGCGCAGTACAGAATTGAAAGAGATCTTCGCAGGCATCAAAATGACTTGACAACTGCGCATCCAGAACCGCCATCAGCGCCCTATTTTTGTTATGCATGGGCAAACGAGGTAAGCGTGGTCTAAGTTCGGGCGACATGATTAATTTATACAGGGTGGATACGACCTAAGAGATTTCCGTTGAAGTACTGCTTCTGCCCATACAAATGAACAACTTTTTCTAAGAAAGTAATAGTCTATTCCCAAAAAAAAATGGCCTTACCATATAAAAGTTATCATTAGCTGATCAAAATTAGTACGGGAGGTCCAACATTTTTTTCGGAATAGAATATTACACTCTTGGAAAAGTTGTTCACTTCTGTAGGCAGAAGAAGTAGGTACTCGTATTTCAAAGGAAATCTCATAGGTCAATCAATCAATCAATCAATCAATCATTTATTATTTGTAATCGTTATTTGGGTCGTATCCACCCTGTGTATATGTATGTATTTAGAAATGTATAAGGATATTTATCAGTTGTCTGGTTGACACAATACAGAATCTGCTTAGTTTGGGGGTCAGATGGCCGTGTGTGAGTTATACTAAAATATTATTATTATTAATTTCTTGATTATGAATCGTTGGTAATTCAAATTCAATAAAAGTTTTTATTCATCTCTAAAAGTTAAAATTTGTGTACAAATGAATACAGTTGTAATTTGTGAACTAATCCTAAGCCTGTAATTTAGAACTCCAAGCCCTCCGAATAAGATCAAGATTATTATGGGTACTTGCGGAATAATTTATTGATTATTATTTTATTTTTGTTATAAAAAATAATCTCGAAAAATACTATTTTCAGTGTGATTTATATTAAGCATATAATTAGGAGTCGTGGCATTGTTTACTGATTGAGTACAGAAATAAAACAATTTTATTAATTATATATGTATATTTTATTTAAAACAAAAACCTCAATGACTTAATTTTTTTCAGTATCAGTCACTTCAATTTGGTCTGTATAATCTAATAACCTTAAACAGTGTTCAAAAAGTTTAATATTTTTACGTAACATTTTGTACGCACACACGCGCACGGTGAGATATGCTTTAATTCCTCTTTAATGAGGTCTGCAAAATGGTCATTCCTTTTTTTTTTTCCCGGACGGGAAATCATCAAATGACCCCTCCCACTCTGGGTGGAGCGGAAGGGAGTATCAGACTCTTACTGACTAAAACCCACCCATGTTCCTTCCTTTGCCCTTTATGTTCCGGGGTACGCCCTTTCGGACAATCCCGCTGAACAAAATTATTACTTGACTTTCCTCAATGGTCATTCCTTTGGTCTACTTCTACTTTTGAATGTTCTGAACAAGACAAACATATTTTATTTTCTTGTTTGGACACTTCTACTTTAACATTCTTTTATTTTTCGACGTACTCATGTTTGGTTTTAACAAAGACGGAGATGAAGGGCGCTCCAAACCGTCATCTTAGGGCGCTCCAAATCGTCATCTTCTAAGTCTAAAGAAAATGGTGAATTGCTTCGCTTTAATCCTGGAAAGAATAAGTAAATTAAGTAAAGAAAAGACGAAAGCTAATTAAAATGAAGTCAACATTATTAATTCAAATAAAACTCACCTCTGTTATTCATCCTTCTTTGCCCATTTACAGTCCTTGTATCAACTGCAGTGCGAAGTTACGAAATTTGGTAAAGGAAGACGGTGGCGGCGACGCGGAAGTTGCGAACCAGACCGTGATTACGAGAGTGGCGGGGGCGGGGGAGTTCAAGTTTGGTTTTAACCGGTTAATTTTCACGATCAAAACCAAAATTCATGAAAAACCGGTTTCCCGCAAAAACCGGTAAAAACCGGTAAAGTGCAAACCTTAACCTAAATCGATTTCGGTTTGGGGTCAATGACCGTAACCGGTTAAGAATTTGAACCGGTTTCCGAGCCCTGTCGATAACTAGTTAAGGCCTTCAACGTACCGTCATAATATATCCGGTTAACAGTTTCGTCTAAAGTCCCCCGCTTGCAGTCCTATTATATCTGCTACCACGACTGCAACATGGCTGCTGACAGCAAGGATATCCAGCTATGCCTCTTTCTTTCCACGTATCGTATAAGTGCATGCTCTTGTAGATTACATATGGTAGCAGTAAAGTCCCATCGGCAGATCCACAAATCATAATACTAGTACAACTCTTCGAGCGGTTCATCACCTTTTCGGGGTATTTTACACCGCGCCTGTAAATGCACTTCTTCTTGCCCAGGTCATCAGATAAATTTGACTCGTCATAATTAAATATGTTCGACGGTGGTACGTTTTCCATAACCTTTTCAAGATTATCAAAGTAGGCGTTGATCGAATCCCGGCCTACTGCAACCCTTGCTCTTTTTATATTGGTGGCAACTCTTTGACCATATCCATTATTGTGGCGTTTTAGGACACTCATCGCCCAATCAATGCCAGGAATGTTATATATTCCTACGTCTATCCGGCACTCATCGGCGACACTCAGCTAGAAAATACCATCTGTTTTTAGTAACGTTATTTTGGTTATGAATGGAACAAATCATTCATTATTCGGTCTACTTGCGAGGCGATACACTCTATACATCCTACTCGTTTTGCCAGTCAGCAAAATGAGTACCCAAGAGGAGATAGAGCGTGGAAAAAGACTTTCAAAGTTACACATTATTAAAGCTTCTGAATACCTTCAGGATATTTCCAGCTCATACAGAAAATGTTATTGTAGGAAATAAAAAGGTTTACACGTGTCGTCTCATCGATTGTATTAGTAGAATTTAATTGATTATGTGGAGAAGGATTAGGCTATAGAACATCGTCTTAAGATTAGACGATCGAGGCAGTTTTTACCCTATTTAGCTGACAAGCAATTGATCTCGGTTGTCATGATCTCATCTCATCTTTGACTGTCGTCGTTACAGGTAGTATATAAATACACACGCCATTTTCAGGCAGACACGTATCACAAAGCTGACATACTCTTTTTCCTTCGTCCACATTCGCACATACAATAAAAGGTACATTTATATACATATGTGCTCTTGGACTGCCATTTACCCACGCGTGTGCCTATATTTTATTGTCATTTCTATTGTACTTACAGAGTGCCTCGTTGGTGTGGCCGTAGTCGCCTGGGTTCGATTCTCAGTTCGGGCACAGTGTTATTGGGTTTTCTATCTGGACTTTCTCAGTAGCAGCCCGATCTTTGGTTTTGTGCCCGGTTGATGGCAATAGGCCCGCCGACATGGGACTTAAACACAACTGGCGCAATGTGGATTACTATAGGCACAGCTCTGCCCTTCGGGGAAATGTTATATTCTATTGTATAAGTACATTTTGTGTATACAGCAATCCTTCTTCACATATACCAATTCAGTATCATTTGAAAGGGTTCACGATGGGCTCAATACAAAATAGGCCAAACTAAACTTCCAACTGTATTAAGAGACTTAGTGTCCCAATCTATACTGCGTTAGATTATATAGGATTGAGGTCAAACTTGGGATCCTTTACCTAGTCATCCGATTAATATGAGTTTAGAGTTAATTTTAATAGTGTTTGAGGGGATTTCAATGAAGTTATACATAGTGTTGGATCAGAGTTGTTGAAACTTTAATTGGTGGGCATTTTCTGGTTGACTTAATGAAAGTGATCATCAAACATTCAAATACAAAGGCACATACGACTTCGCTATACAAGAGGAAAATAGCGTTGACCCAACAACTTGCGTTGGGGGTCTTTCTTCAGCAGTGGACGTCTTTCGGCTAAGATATTGAGGACTATACTCTACAAACGATGAAACTGGGCTTATCTCTAAACGGACTACGAAGCCAGGTGGGCTGTTGCAGTTACAACTTAATCAGGTGGGGGTATTCCGATTAGTCACAATGTGTGGAGCCACATCACAGACGATGCCTCATCTCTTGCCTTGCTAACGCTGCCGAAATGGGGGAATTCAGGGAGCTACTACCTAATCACGGCATCCGTAGTTACGGCCGACGTTACGGGCAAATTGTACATGGATATAAGATTACTTAGGGGCCGAACTAATAATTAATGAAATCATAATTTGACAACTGCCCTTACTCCCGAAATGTATTTGCCCGTCCTAAAAATTGAAGTTGTGCACTTGTTTTTACGGATAAACTACTTTCGGCCCGTATCTTCGTCGACGGACTTAGAGAGTAGACTCCCTGGTTAGGCTTATATGAAACACGGGAATCATCGATACGACGAGGAACTGGACTGGCAATACGCCTTAGAGGAGTATTATCAGCCCAGCTCCAGGCAGTTCAGGATAATAGCAAGATTTTACGCATTCAAAGCGGATGTTTGGCTTCTCTACGAAGTAGTAATAGTACTACTATACGCAAGACAACACGATTATTATTACGAGTATATTTATAGAAGTAATGCCGGTTATGGACACATGGCACATGTTATACAATAACATAGCACATGGCTTGTTGATGCCTCACATAAGTGTCGTTAAAAGACAAGCAAAGACACTCTATTGCACTTAGTTTTAGTAGCAACAATGTGATTGTGTTAATTTTGATCTTAAACAAGAAGCGACGGTTTTAATTTTTCATCTGTTTCTTGTTTACCTGCATGAAGAAAAATTTTAAGGTGTGGACTACGGGAAAATCTTTTCATCCGGAGAAGTTACTGCCATACATGTTGTTCTCCATCTTGTACATCATCATCATCTTCCTAGCCTTCTCCCAACTATGTTGGGGTCGGCTTCCAGTCTAACCGGATGCAGCTGTGTACCAGTATTTTACATAGAGCGACTGCCTGGGTTGTGGAGGTCAGATAGGCAGTCGCTCCATGTAAAATACTGGTGCTTAGCTGCATCCGGTATCTGACCTCCACAACCCAGTTACTGGGTAATACGATACCCCTTGGTAAGACTGGTTGTCAGACTTTCAGGCTTCTGACGACCCGTAACGACTGTCAATGATCCACGAATGACAGCCGGGACCAACGCCTTAACGTGCTTTCCGAGGCACGGAGTGGTCTTGCTATGTAGAGATCGTCACCCATCCACGGCGTAGCTTAACGTAGCTTAACCTGTTATTACTTAGCCATAAGTGTTCTCTATCTGGTGCATATGAGATGAAATATCCCAGAATAACCACAGAGATATAAAGAGAGACACAAACGGTGTTTGGTACTGTTTGTAACCCAAAAAGCGACTCTCAAATAGTAGCAAGCAACTTCACGGTAAACCCAGGTGGGGAGATGAACTGATCATATCATATCTAAAGAACTGGCCTCAGATGGTACCGCGGCCTTTGCCTTTGACAGAGAGAGAAAGTCGCATGGAGGGGATATAACGCCTTTCCTTACGTGACGATTTCTACCAGTCAACTCCTACCGTAAACTGTGTCAATTGAAGCCTTCAAACCATTGTGTACTTTATCACATATACAGATATGGACATACACATAGGTGCGTATTGGACCCGAGCTATGTCGTGTGTTCTAAGTAACGTTACTTCAGGGAGTGTTTGCCTACACCGGGCAATATTTCCCGCTCGATTTATTGCGTCGTAATAGAGGTTTAGTAGACGTTAGCTCGAGATGGACGCACGGTACATTCTATTTACTTTTCATTCGCAATTCTGTTTATTAATCTTAATCGTATGTTTAAGAGGATGAGAGGAACCGTTCTTCTGAACGTAATAAACAACATGATGTAGGTATAGTCGACTTCGAAATAGCTTTACCACCCTTACGTTGAATGTCGCTTCATCTTCTTGGCGTATCGATGGCAAAAAGTTTAAATATTTTTGGCCCAAAATTCATCTGCGCGAACTCCTCTCACTGACGCAGCCATAAGATCATCAAGTGCACAGGTGACAGGGCATGCGGCGCAGGATGAAAGGTGGGCCATTGTCTGTGGGGAGGTGCCGCATACGCACTTGAGAATGTCAGTTACACGTCATAAAATGTCAATGTTCTATGTTCGCTTTTAGACCAATGCTTTCAATGCAAAAGTGGGTGTTTTGAGAAAAGCAGAACCTAAAGGAATTACAACGTCGTCTATACCTACATCACAAATTCATGCTTGAGCATCGTTATTTAATAACTAACCTCAATTCGGTGATTTTGACAATAGATTTGGATATACTGGGCCCCACAAAAACCTTTGAGTACCTACTCCTAGGTACCTTGTGGACTGTACAACAGGCTCCACAAGTTACTAATTCTATTCTTTACGTTCAGCGCAACCTAAGCAGCTGACTCCGCCACCGTACCCAACATGTTCAGCCTATAATGTTCCCACCGCTGGGACTCTAACCTCTGGGTGAGGAAGCGATAAAAGGTTCTAATACAAACGTTAATATTTGTATAAACAAATAATGTCTCAAGGGTTTAACGTGTAATTACGGGTAAACCCTAAAGGGGTTTGTGGAACGATACAATTAAACATAATAATTATCTCGTGAACCTGTGTTCAATATTCGCGTAGCTATTGAATATTTTGTAATAATAATGTTATACTACAATGTGGTAAATCGATGTTAAAGGTATGAGGTATCTTGTATGGGCAGTCAGTCCTAGCATAATCAGCCTATAATGTTCCCACTGCTGGGGCACAGACCTCTCTTCGAGAGGGAGTGGGCTGTAATCTACCACGCGGGCCCAGTGCGGGTTGGGAGATGGCACATGTGATCGAATTTTTGGTTCTAAGACATGCCGGTTTCTTCACGATTTTCCTTTACCATTTTGAAAGCAGCGGTGTCAATTAGTCAAACCGAAGCACGGTGTACTAAAAGTTTAAAAAAATATTGCGCAGCTTAGCAAAAATTAAAATGTCAGTGTAGTTTATCATTCCTCAGTTATATTGCCATAATCCCCACATTTATTTATTTATTTATTATTAATTAATCACAATTTGTACAAGAATAGAATAGACGGCGACCCCCAAACTAGGCATTTGCCTGTATCTTGGGAGTCAGAGTTGCGACATTTTCAAAGTGTGGTACATAGTGATTATTGCAAGATAGGAAGACAAAAACTAAATTTTAACTAAACTAAAATTAATTAAAATAAAATAAAAGAACTTATAATATGCATTGCCATCATCGTGAGATCAAACTAAGCAAAATAAAATTAACAGTGTGAGATCAATTAAATAACAAAATAATAAGAAATAATATCGAAAGTAACAAAATATAAATCAACAAAAATCTAATCAATTATATATATCAATTTTTACAAAATAGAGTGTACATTACTAAGTTTAATCCGGTGTTCCACATGTTCTGAATTGTAACCCCTTTCCTGTACCCCATTTACGGACAAAACACAAAGAAAAATTGTCTACTTCGTGGATATTGTGCCAGTCACTCATTCAGTTTGCGAACTTTCTTACCTCTTATAAGAAAAGCTCACGGACAATCCTTTTCTTCCGAAAGTACCTGTACAAGACTGATTGATATAAATGATCTGACGTTGATACCCTTTAGCTTCCTTAGGAAAGCGCTGCGCAAACTCCAAGGCTCTATTAGACCCGTATCCTCTGTAAATGAAGACGGACACATCAATTACTGCTTCTTTCGTCAGCTTCCCTTTTCATTCTGCACTTAATTGTTAAAAGAAAATATTGTTAAGGGGGAGGGGCCAGGGTAGCCCGCGGTATTCTAATTTACGTATGTTTTTTTGCAATTTGCAGATTGCAGGTCAATGTCAGGACAGAATTATAATCATTAAAATCATCAATACAATCCTCTAAAGTTCATACAATCCTTTTTTTTTATTAGCCATTAATGTCCTACTGCTGGGCAAAAGTCTCCCTACTCTCCTTCCACCTCTTCATACAATCCTATTGTTTGATATTTCATGAAATAGTCATTCAATAGTCTGACAACTAGTCTTACCAAGGGGTATCGTTTTGCCCAATAAGTGGGTTGTGGAGGTCAGATAGGCAGTCCATGCTCAATACTGGTATTTAGCTGCATCTGGACTGGAAGCCGACCGCAACATAGTTGGGAAAAGGCTAGGCAGATGATGACGATGAGTCATTCAATAGGATTATATGAACTTAGAGGGATGCATTGATCATTTTAATGATTATAATTCTGTAAATACGTACTTGCTACGGTCGCGAATCATATTTTGTTGAACTTACAACCTGCCACTGACCTGAATATTAGAAAAAACGTAAGAACATTTTAATTTAGCTACCATAGCGCATCCCCCCTTAAGGAGAAGTCGCTGCTGAAGGTCTTATAACAAACTTTATTCCTAACTTTAAGTTCGATTTTAAAGGTCGAATCAAGTGTAACTAGGCTAAATTCTATCGGGGATCTCATTTGCAACCCGGAGACTGAATTGGGCCCGATTGATGGAAATAACCTCGCCCTATATTCCATATGGGATTTATCATAACGAAATTGCAGAGTATTTTACGCCTCTGTCTGCTTCTTCGGATAACACAAGCGTGGTGTTATTGATTTTATGTTAATAAAAGTCGCAATTTAAAAAACAGGGGTGGGTGTTTAGAAATGATTTCAAACGTATTAATTAAACACTAACGGTAATTTCTGGATCCGGGGCCTTAAATAACTTCCTATGTTAATTAAATCATCATAAATAAGCAAATTAGTGACGCCTTAAATTAACGCGTTAATTAAGGAAAACCTACGAGAACAGGCTTAAAGATTTTAATATTTCAAAATTTTAATTTTTGCTTTCTGCTCCCGTTTTTTTGTAAGGTTTTCTAAAGTTTCCGTCCTTTTGTGAAATACAATTTGCAAAGAGTTGGTCTGCTACTGGTTGAATGGCTGACCGGATGATTTTACTGATTCACCACCAACTGCTGACTACAGGCCTTCTCCCTTTTGTCCCTTGCTTCTCTGGTATGTGCGAGTCTTAACCACGTATTACCCCGCGATCTCCTGAATATCATCCACCGTCTTACGCTACCAATATTCTATCGGTGAAGATAGGGCTGACAGTTTCCTTTGAGTACTTTCCTAATGTCTTATTTGTATGTTACAGGAGCGGGCTCGAATGTCGGGCGGCGGCGGCGGGGGCCTCATGTCGTGTGTGCGCGAGGGCTCGCTGGAGCCGCCATACCGACCGCCCATCACCGACACACACAACCATGGTGAGTACCAGGGCGTCATTAGATACTTAGAGGTCATATTCAAAATACTTCACTTACTAGAACCGCCACGGGTGCCCAAGAAAGTAGCACGACTACGAGTGTCTATTAACCGCATAACACCGTGGTGAGTACTAGGATAACATAGAATTCTAAGATACATCTTGATTCTTGCCGTGGCGCTAGAAAAGATGACTCAGATGTGAGAGCTTGCTAGAGCGCCATACCATCGAAATAAACAACCAGGTTGAGTACCAGGATTGCATAGCATAATGGAGATGTTAACTCGGGAAGCGTAACCACGCCAAACTTAACATATCATCGACACACCCAGCAATGGCAAGTACTAGGAAAGCATATTTCACCGTATGTATTCTCCATGATTTCTTTTCAACACCGAACAGCTTGCCAATACTGCACGATGACCTTTCGTCACTCCAAATTGTGTGATCTACTGATTGTTGAAGCTGACAAATCCACGACAATTGACGAAGGGTGGTTTCCCCTAAAATAACTAACTAGTAACAATAGAATTCCGCACGCTGACCCCTGATTTAACGAACGATCTGTAATCGTAAATCGATCGTATAATTCGCGGGTTGGGGTTCAACCCCTAAAGGTTTTTGTTTGTGTCATAAAAAGTGAGTAAGGAAATAATTATGGAGGGGGATGGGCGGTTAGCTTTAAATAACATCTAGCTGTGCTATAAAACTTGATTAGGTAGGTTCTTTTATTAGGCATTGGTCTTCCCCTACTTTCTGAAGAAACTTGCCCTGTTAAAGAAAAGAGATAAATCTGCTCCCCTAGATTGTGCTCACGTAAGTCTTAAAAATTACTGACCGTTTGCAAAAGTTATAATAAATACGTATAAATAATAATTGTTTATTTCATAATATAATCATATAATCCATTTTAGTTAGAAAGTAACAAATAAACAAATTAAACACTCTTGTGTATACTCCGGTCCGGCTCCGGTCTGAATTAAAAATATTCTATTCTATAGTGTGTTACAATGAGGAGCTTTATTTACGTGGCAAATAACAGTAGTAAAGACAGGAAACTTTCTACAATTCTACGTAAAAAACGTTAAAAAAAATGGAACTCCTGAGGGGCAATACCCTTATTTTTTTAAAACATTCTCTCCAATCTCAGCGACAATCAATATCAAAAAGTTGTTAAAATTTACAGGAAATTAGACCTGTTTTGAATTAAAATAAAACAGATATTACGTTAATTATTGGCGCTACCGCACGGGACATTATTTCTCTCATTAATTAGAAATAAAGTTTCATAGTGCTCGCCTATTCCTAACACTACTTGTGTATGTTACAGGCGAAGGGCGCACAGGGCGCTTTCTGCGAGGCCTCCGGCGCATGTTCAAGCGTCGCGGCAGTGGCGCCCGCGCAGATGCCTCGCCCGACCCCAAGAGCAGTTCTACGTCCGAATTGCTAGATGCTGACCGGCATGCGAGAAGAAAGTAAGTCGAATTCTTCTTTTTTTAGCTTGCTGTTCCTAATTAAGACCTTTAGGAGTTTATAAATATATTTTTTTTCGTTAAAAAAATGGTTTTAATTCTTTTTGAGGTTGATAACGAAACAATTACGCATGAATCATTATAGTATTTTTCTAATCTCTCATGCTTCTTTTTCTATAAAAAAAATCCCCAACTTAAGCCGATAAAGTTACTAAACGAGTAGCGCCATCTATGATTTTGAGGCGGTACTTCTAAGTTACATACTGTTTTGCTTTGAATTAAAGTTGAACGAACTTGTTCTAATTAATTTTAAGTTGTAAAGTTATTATGGATTATAATAATGGAAAAGAGTCTGAATGTAGAAAAATGTAGATAAATGAAGATTAGCACCGAGTAAATTAGTCTCAAAACGGTGAAGGAAAACATCGTGAGGAAACCGGCATGTCCTAGAACCGAAAATTCGAAGACATGTGATATCTACCAACCTGCACTAGGCCCGCGTGGTGAATTACGGCCCACTACCTCTCACAGAGAGGAGGCCTGTGTTCCAGCAGTTGTAAAATTATAGGCTGAGTATGTAAATCAGTCTTAAATATTGGTTATGAAAACTTGTCATTGCAATTATATTTAATTATCTTCATCTTTCTTTCCTAAGGGAGGGCGCCTACGGCAGCGGGCTGTCCGTGTCCCATGACTCGGTGTTCACTGGTGAGAGATCAGGCGACGAGTCGAGCGACGAGCGACCCACCCCTGCGCACGGATTGGGGCATGTCGCCACATCGCACCGGGTGAGTTTCCTTTATGTCTTAGAATATTGACCACATCTGGATAAATAAGTAAAGGATAAAACCCACGGTTCATTTATGCTAAGCTTACCTCGGAACAGGATAGGCGATCTAAAACGATGCGCTAGCACGAATCTAACCTCGGTTCCGATTAAAGCTAAGCCTCTGAATTCCGTCCCAGCAGCCGCGGGAGACGCTCCGGGCGTCGGGAGTCGCGTGACGACTACCGGCCACCGTAGGCGCGGGCCTGCGGGCGGAGAGCAATGGGTAGCTCACCGCCCGATCAGGACCAGGCCCGTGCCGGACGGCGCGTAAGTGTTCCACGCGCGCCTCAAAGAAATGTCAGCATAATTCGAGGGGCCCCTTAAGGCCGAAGCCTGCCGGGTCAGCGGGATTGTCCGAAAGGGTTACTGCTACCCCGGAACATAAAGGGCGAAGGAAGGAACATGGATGGGTTTTAGTCAGTAAGAGTCTGACACTCCCTTCCGCTCCACCCAGAGCGGGACGGGTCATTTGATGATATCCCACCAGAAAAGAAAAAAAAAGCCTCTGAATTCCCAGATCAAACGCTGTGGAGTTTGTTGCGCCACTTCTTCTTCCTAGCTAAAGTACTAGGAAGTGGTGAAGAGGGTTTTGGGGGACTGCCTAATGTAATTTTGACGTTCGAAAAGTTGCTGTAGCTGATTCTCAGCCTAATCTGAATAAATGACTTTTGATTTTGATTAATTGAAATTGCCTTTAGTATGACTTTCACAGAACTGTCCAGCGTAACCTTAGCTCAATAGAAATAATAATAATAACAATAATTTTCGAAAGGCTATAAAAAAGTTCGCTGTTAATTTTGCTTGATTAAAACAACTCCTTATATCTAAGTGCCATCTCGTAAATTCAACTGCTTTCAGACACTTGGAATCGGAAGCGGTTGCTAAAAGAAAACATTGATTTTCTGTTAAAAATAACACATGTTGCTTGTCGATACAAATGAGATTATGTAACCGCGTCAGGAGTCTCGCCTTCATAAGCCTATTTACTTCTCAGATGTCACTTCAGCTACTTACTAGATTGAGTGTTATAATAACTGTTAATAGACACCTACAATTGCAAGCGTCACCGTATAACTTCTAGGGTATTATTTTCTACATCATCAAATCGAGTTTGGTTTGATGATGTTGAAAATAATATAGGATCACGTACCTAACAATCTACCTACTGGTGATTACATCTATTTTACGCGGAAAGTAAAAAAAAAAGTACTAATTATCATCATATCCTGCGGAGTAAGTGCGTAACACACTAACAATTGCAATGTCTTTCATTTTGACAGTTCAACAACATTCATTACGTTAATTACGTTGTAGAGCAGACTAATTTTTCAAACAAATGAAGTAGTGTATTACGAATTTCTTTCAAAATTCTTCGGGTTGTGGAAGAAAGTGTGTGACGCAATTGGGGTACAGGTCTGCCATAATTGTTTGCCAGGCGGACTGGACCTTGCAGTTGAAATTGGCAGGCTGGAGGACTACATTTATTTTCTTTTTTTTTCCACTCAAATCCATGCTGGCGTCATCTGTTAGTCACTAAGGATCAAGGGGGGAATGATAGGAAACAATGGGAGGAACTGAGTTCTTATTATAGTTTCTATATAATATTCATTTTTACGTATATACCAAGACCCCTCTGTGCCTCGGAAAACACGTGAAGCCTTTGATCCCGGCTGTCATTCGTGAATCGTTGACAGTCGTTACGGGACGTCAGAAAACCAGTCTTACCAAGGGGTAACGTATTACCCAGTAACTGGGTTGTGGAGGTCAGATAGGCAGACGCTCCATGTAAAATACTGATACTCTGCTGTATCCTGTTAGACTGGAAGCCGACCCCAACATAGTTAGAAAAAGGCTAGGCAGTTGGATGGATATATGTATTTTTCTGCATACCGCGTGTCTTCAAAACTTTGACCAGTATATAACAACGGCCTTGTAGTTCACATAGATAATGCGACTGTGTTAATAAGTCACATCAGTGTTTATGATACAGTTCTGCTACACTATTGTTCTGCCCCGGATGGAGCTGCATTCGTTTCCTTTCTCTCATAATGTAGGTCTCAAGATATTGAGTTTACTTTGCCGTTGGTTGTTGTTGTGTCTGTGACCGACTGCCCCAATAACATGGGATTTTAAACTGCAAAATGTGGGTGAACACCTTCTGTCAACTAATTTGGGAAATCCAGGTGTCATGCTGCTCGTTGCTCGCTTAGCCCCGCTTGCACCTCCAAAAATACTCTAAACTAGCTTCTGTCGGTTGCTTCGCAAGCGTGGATGTCGGAAATTATCCCACGGGAACCTGCTACCGGGACAAAAATTTACCCCTTGTCCTACCCCAGGATGCCAGCTATCTCCATGCCAAATTTTATGGAAATCCGATCGGTGGTTTAGGAGTGAAAAGGTAACAATACACAAACAGAGTTACTTCGAATTTATAATACACTTCGAATTCTTGACGTTCGTAGTGCAAACCAAACGCCTCCTGATCAGAAAGGTTTTCTGGTGGTAATATCTGAAGTCATCTAATTGGAGGACTCTGGAACCATTGGGAGATCATATTAGTATGGATATCGCTCTGTTCCTGTCAATTACAGATGACCTGGAAACTTATAGCCTTGATAAAATCTCTCAAACCAACCCATGGCTGGAGGGATTTTTTTTCGGAAACACAGATATTTGGATGGGACATATTTGGAAGAAAATAATTGTAATTTAATATTATTTTGGCAATCATGTGATGTCGGTTTTCTCCTGCACCTAGTGGACACACGACACACCATGTACACAATTTCATTCTCGTTTCGGATGATCACACAAAAACTATCATATACGAGTATTTTAGTTGTATCTATTCAAATAGAAAGTATATAAATATTACCATGTCATTGTATAAACTCTTATACAACTTCCCAAAATGCCCGGTCATTGTGCGCTCTTCAATGATTTGCGGAAGTTTTGGTCAAAGTGCGTCTTTTGGTTGGAGTAAATAGTGAATGGTTGTTTTAGAGTATTTTGCTAAGTCGATAGTATTTTGCAATTTACCGACTGTTTTAGAAAATATGTGTCCCTGCTCTTGATGGTTTGTGCTCTCTCATGCTAACTAGTATACACTTACTTGTATAGTATGATCTTTTCCGGTTGACTCTGTAATGTGCAGAGATAAAAGAGAGTCTTCTTTTCGCGTTCCCTGTTACAAGGACTTATAACTATGGTATTTTGTTTTCGAATTATGCATTGCTCTCTATCAGCAAATATACCTAATATAATAAACCTTACTTACAAAACGGAACTGGGCTGGACACATCTGCCGCATGTCAAACGAACAATGGACCAAACATACAACCCAATGGGTTCCTCTTCATGGCAAGCGACATCGTGGCCGGCCCAGACGGATATGGCGGGATGAGCTGGACTCCTTCAACAAGAACTGGTCCTTAGCAGCTTTGAACAGAGAGTAGGGAGGCCTTTGCCCTGAAGTGGGACATCAGGTCAAGAGCGGGCCCATTCAGCAATAAAAAAAAAATAAAAAAAAGAATATTCATTTGCGTAGCCTTTTTCTCAATTATGTTGGCGTCGGCTTCCAGTCTAATTGGATGCAGCTGAATACCAGTATTTTACATAGACACATGCGTGTCTGACCTTCACAACCCAGTTACTAGGTAACACGACACCCCTTGCTAAGGCTGGTTGATAGACTTTCGGGCTTCTGACTGCCCGTAACGACTGTCAAAGATTCTACGAAAGTACGAATCGGTTCCATGCAAATATAGCTTACAGACAGTCTCGTAGGCAGACTTTATTGATAAATAAACCTTACTTACAAATCTACATGGGTTTAGAGTAAGACCTTGGATTTAGGAGCTGACTGAGTAAGGGATACAAACACTGACCTATATTTTAGATCAACTCAAGGAGAGCAGGCCGAAGATTTTCTGTTTAAAAATAACAATTACTTTATAAAGAGTTGTTGTTCTACCTTGTAGGTAGGTAGGGTAGGCACCTACTCGCCTCTGAAAATGTACAGACGCCAGCACATCAAGCTACTACAATCTGTCATTTTTTTAAAATAAATTTTCAACTTTATCTATGAATCATTAAGGTTCAAGGTTGATTGAAATTTTTTTACAGTTTCGGGTAGCTTGACCTGCTGGCGTCTGTACATACATCGTGGTTTTTGTATACTTACTCAAAATCACAGTGTATAAATAAGGACATGCAACATAGTGTAGTTCATGTCAGATCGTACAGACTTCAAAAAAATTGAATTTGTTTATTTCAGACAAAATTCATGCAATTTTAACACCTGTAGAAAAAAAGAAAAACCAATGTTTGCTCTGTGAAATAATTCCGATGGTATTGTTTGTCTTACATAAATAATATAAGAGTAATAACAAGCCAGTCATCTGTTACTACCCACGAAACTCTGACCTTATTGCTAAATCCTAAAGAAATACAAACGCAATAATTCCATTTCTTGCAATTAACATAAAAACAATATGGCCGAAACAAAACCAAACAAAAATCTCGTAATACTGAAACCTGGACACGCCCAGACGCGATTAATTAATACATTTATTAATAACACATAACAACATCACGTAGAGCCGTGATAATTCAACCATAATAATACCCAACAGGTACCAACAGAAACACCACTCTGTACAAGGTGGCAAACTTTAGTAGCTATCACGTAGACGGCGCGGTGAGTTACGGCCCAGTCCCTCTCACAGAGAGAAGGCCTGTGTCCCAGCAGCGGGAACTTTATAGGCTGATGCCTAAGCCTCATTTGCGAGAAGAAACTTAACACCGAAGAAGTGAATTCGGAGGCCTTTGCCCAGTGGGGCAGTTCAAGCTAATAAAAAGAATCACAAAATTTCGCACACTGCATTAAAACAGTAGACTGTTTGTAAATTAGAGAATTAACCTACGAGGCCATGCGGCTTCGTGAGCCTGCGAGAAAATAAAAAAAAGCAAGCATCTGAATTGGTCTCCCGTAGTTAACTTTTTTCTAGTTCTAGTTTTGGCGACGATTCTGTTCCAATTTTATTTTTCTTCCGTCTTCCCGGAGCGGAGGCATATAATTGGACCTATGCCAAGCCACAATGCGCAAAAGCCTGTGCACTGAACTATCATATGTGACATCTTCAAGATAGTCCGATACTTGCAGATTGATTATTTAAACGTGTCAGTCTTTTGCCCGAAAAAAAAAAACTACAAAGAAGTCGGTATCTGCAAAGACAGTATTTTTGTTTTGCTATTTCATAAGTCACATCTTAGCAACAAAACAAACCTTCTGCAGATCTCCTACCCAACACTTACCATGTAGTAATGCGAAATCCTATACGAGATCGAGTTCCGTTGCTCAGTTATGCTCTCTCGAACACAGTCACAGTTGTGTTCCGCGCGTGTGTTGCGGTCCTAATTCAAGTTATAGTTTTTTTTCTTCCATCGAATGGGATGAATCACCCAGTCTGAACCGAACGCGCGACTACGCCCGGCGTACTAAAGAGCATCGATATTTAAAATTAAAAAAATACAATGTGTGTTTTGTTTAGTGTCTAAAAATTTAACGTGATTGTGTGAAATGTGTGTTTAAAAGTTTTTCGTGTTGTTAAGTTTTCTGGTGTTAAGTTGGTTTTAAGTTGTAAAATTCTGCCGGTATAGTGCAAGTTTAGATCTAGGTGATACAAGTTATAATTTAGTCCGTTGAATGTTTTTAACGATCATTTGATGGCCATATTTTTATAACATGACATTGACCTGTGCTTTATTAAGCTCTAGCCTTGGTAAATCGCTTGGCTAGGTCGCAAAGATTATTCTTAAAACCGTTAAGTTGGATATCTAACTTAAAACAGTTAAAACAGTCCGCTATAATCATGTTTAATTAAATGAAACTGTAGTTGCCATAACCAGTCAGTTTTATAAATAAAAAAACATAAATAATGACGTCACCTTAGTCTCGCCACCCTTGACAGCTATAAGTTTAAAATAGGAACACTAATTTCAAGCTAATTAGCCAGTTTAATGTTTTACGTCTGCCTTTCAAATATGGAAACTGGGTTCGGTCTGGTTCTGACTCATACGACTACTGATCGATAAACTTTTATGCCTGTGTTTTTAGTATTCGTTTGTTTTTCGAATTTTTGTATGACGTAATTCTTTTGTTTTTATTCGAAGTTGGTGTTAAGTAGGGGCTCTATATTTGCTTGGGGTGTGCTAAGTAAACACTAAATGTAATGTAAGTGAAGATGTGTTTTCAGTGAATGTTAATTCCAAGTCAAAACTAAAAGTAAAACATTAATTATAACATAGAATTTCAGACTTAGATAATTACTAGTTTTTGCGAAACGTGAAAGCGCAGTCCGTTAAGTATTTTAAGTAAAAATACTGAAAGAAACTCCAATTAATATTAATAACTTAATTAAACATTATGTTTACAATTTCCAACTACAATACAAAAAGCTATGAAGTAGGTAGTCAATTAATACAAACTACGTCGAGATGTTCCTTATAAAGGAACGACTAATCAAAAATATAATTTATACAATTAATAATTGCTATCGAAAACTGTACTAGTCATGTGAAATACATCAATATGTATTACGTATATTTTCAGAATTCTGCACATACTTAGGACACGCGATGTACTCACAAAAACCATATCCAACCTCCTCGTGTTAGGTTACTGTAAAAACATTCAATAAAAAAGTTAGATCGACAGCCTTGCTGTTGGTCATGCTAATATTTTTTTAACGATAACGCTACTATTTAAAGAAAATGAAATAATTATCCTACTCATCATTAAGGTATGAAGTATTTGGATAGCATAGATGAAGACAAAGTGTCAACTGTTAATTTTGATGACGATTAGAAAAGAGGTATCAAAAGAGGATTAGAATGTTTGGCCACAAAAGGGATGAATGAAAGGCAATTGCAGGCAGCTGAGATGAGAATGCTGAGAGAGATATATGGGATTACACGAATGGATAAAATAAGAAATAAGAGGACGTCTAAAAGTGCCACCGGTAACTGAAATGTTGTGTGGAAATCGGTTGTCATGGTATGGGCATGTGATACGGAGGAATGAGGAAAATGTCGTGAGGAGAGTTTTGAGTATGAATGTCGATGGCTATAAGAGTAGGGGAAGACCAAAGTAACGATGGATGGCATGTGTGAATGATGATATGGTTAGAAAGTGGTGAATACCGAGATGACGACTAATAGAGATGTATGTAAGAAAAGTATATGTTGCACCAAGCCCAAATAAATCGAGATAAGGGCAGGAAGGATAAGGATCAGCGGGATTGTCCGAAAGGGTTACCGCTACCCCGGAACATAAAGGGCGAAGGAAGGAACATGGGTGGGTTTTAGTCAGTAAGAGTCTGACACTCCCTTCCGCTCCACCCAGAGCGGGAGGGGTCATTTGATGATTTCCCACCAGAAAAAAAAAAGGAAGGATAAGGAATGATGATGATATTAGAAAAGAGGTAAACCAAAGGATGGATGGTGAGACGTTTATGGCTAGGATAGGCTTCAAATACACGTTATTCTTTCTTTAATATAGATTTATGAAACAAAAGAAGTAGGTACTGCCGCTACACTAAGTAAATTGGGATCAGGGCAAGATGATATTAGCTCGAAGATTAAAGAGCGAGGGCCAACTCGTTCGATTTTCTAGGTTAAGCAGGTTTATTCATCTTGAGATGGAATTGTAACGTTTATGGAGAGTGTAGTGGTTTTTCGGAGGCCCATTTTAGTCGTACCTATAGACAGATGATACTCAAAGGTATAAAGACTCGTAAACCTATTTCTAATGACCTTTCCATAAATTGTATGTAGCAATACAAAACTAACGATTCACCTTGACTTGTATTCAACAACGTTTTGCATAGCTATTACTTTTCTGCCCGTCCATAGTCACAAGGGGGTGATTACATTTTTTCGTGACGCCAGCATATATTGTGTAAGTACCTGCACCCTGTTTTTACAGCCAGATCCAGTCTCTAATCAGTAAATATACTGCCAAGGATACATGTTCCTCATCTGCCTAGCTTTTTCCAACTATGTCGAGGTCAACTTCCAGCCTAACCGGATACAGCTGAATACCAGTATTTTACCATGGAGCGACTGCCTATCTGACCTCCAGGGGGTATCGTATTACCCAGTTACTGTGTAAATAAGGTACCCCTTGATAAGACTGTTTGTCAGACTTTCGGGCTTCTGACGACCCGTAAATATTGTCATCTATCCAAGAATGACATCTTCGGTTACATGGTGTAATAAGAAAAACCTAATTAGCAACAGGCAATTGAATCTTGACATGAGACATGGCCACAGATTATATTGATCTGTAGGGATTTTAGAAACCTTTTCGCCGCCTTTCCCGCGTCACGCAGCGCAGCAGTCAATCGCTTAACCACTGCGCCAACCGTGCCGTCAACTTTAAAATGTAGTTTATTTTGTAGTTTTATTTAGTATACAAATGTTTGGAGTTTCCCTACGTGATCGAATCAGAAATGAAGAGATCCGCAGGACAACCAAGGTAACCAACATAGCCTGAAGCATTGCCAAACTTAAGTGGCAGTGGGCACATTGCTGGCAGAACAGATGGCCGATGGGGCAGAAAGGTTCTGAAGTACCGACCGCTTACCGGAAGACGTAGCGTTGGAAGGCCTCCCATAAGGTGGACCGATGATCTTGTGAAGGCCACAGGAATCCGCTGAGTGCGGGAAGCACAGAACCGGTAGAAGTGCCTCGACTTCGACCGGTTGCTTGGGACAGGTCTATGTCCAGCAGTGGACGTCCTCCAGCTGAAATTATAACACAAATCCTGCCCTCTGTTCCTCAAAAAATGCAGCCATCGCGAACGCTGCGAAGTATACAAATCTAATGATCACCTTGAAAAGTATCCAAGATTGGATACTTTTCAAGGAACTAAAACTCGGGCAGAACAGTCCATATAAAAGTTGGCAAGAGTACCTAAGCTTCAAAAGTAGACATTCCTTAGCTAACGTAGTTGACTCATTTGTGTTGTACTGGCTGTGTGGTAGTGTGTTGTGTAGGAGGGCCGTGGGTAGTCGTGATAAATTTGTATGTTTTGTTTATATTACATAGCTTTAGATTCTCACAAATAAATACAAAATTGAGTATGTGTTTCTGACGCAAGTCATGTCATCATCATCATCATCTGCCTAGCCTTTTTCCCAACTATGTTGGGGTCGGCTTCCAGTCTAACCGGATGCAGCTGAATACCAGTATTTTACATGGAGCGACTGCCTATCTGACCTCTACAACCCAGTTACTGGGTAATACGATACCCCTTGGTAAGACTGGTTGTCAGACTTTCGGGCTACTGACGACCCGTAACGACTGACAAAGATCCACGAATGACAGCCAGGACCAACAGCTTAACGTGCTTTCCGAGGCACGGAGACTCAAGTCATGTGTAAGCTAATATTGAAGGAAAACATCCTAAGGAGTCCTGGTATGAGGAGTACAGGGTGGCGGGGAAATCGACGCGTAAATTGTTACAATGGATTCAGTACATGATTCTAAACCCTCTGCGATGACATTTGAGTTGGTTGTTAAACACTGCTGTTCCATACATTTTGACCGCGCAGGAACTTTTCTATGAAATAGCAGTTTTTTTTATAACCGACGAAAAATGTCTACTCTAGGGGCTATATATAATCATGGTTCACTGATTCACTGAATTAGTGTTACAGTTTGCGCGTCGATGTCCCTCTCACCCTGCATAACATTACCGTGACCCTGTATACTTCGGAACCTTTGAAACGTAGAGGGCAACCCAGATACCAATGCGTTTATCCTCTCCTTATGAAAAAGATCTCTGCCCAGAGCAGAGTAAGCGATATCTGAAAATAAGGTTTTAATTAACAGAGAGTTAATTTAACCATCTTCTAATATTATGTGCGATATGGCTTCATAACAGACTTACGTCCCTCTTTAGAAAGTTAAAGAATTATATACGTCACTATAAACGGAGAGGAGATAAAAAAACGGTTTGTATAATAAAAAAACTGAAGCATATATTTAACATAATATTAATTCGTGTGATATATGAGCAGCAGATTCAGTTTTTTATTTGTCATGAAGCAGGTTTCATTTCTTTCCTCTTGTTATAAATAGCCTTAAAGATTATTGGCGCCATGTGCGTCAGAACTTTTGCAAATTCTGTCAAACCAGAGATAAATGTGCTGAGTTAGATCTTCTTCGGCGAAGTCCTAGGAATCCGCTATTTATTTATTCTATTCATTTTCTTACATAACTTTTACAATATTTAACACAACTAACTATTCACACTAGGTATTGCCAAAACCCATATCTGACCATTTTGAAAATAAAATCCCGTGCACATGATGACCACAGCTGCGTCCGTAAGTAAAACAAAAGAGGGTCCTTTTTTAGGTCGACTAATAATATGCGTTGCAAGCAGGAATAGTCCTTACGGGGTGGTCAGATATAGATTTTGGCGATAGAGGTACCAAATTAACTAACTATACAAATAAATACAAAAACAAACGTCGAAGTACTCGTCCGCATCGCTGTCATCCGGAAACGTGCCCAGAAGACTGGCAGCATTGCCACGTTGAATAGCAATGCTAATTCTTTTGCTAAAGAACGACCCAGCCCTCCGGTCACGTGGAGTGTCGCCCAGTCGACGAGAAATTTCCTTAAAAAGGGGACGCACACTGGCCACTTTTTTAATTTATTTACTCTTTAGGTAATTATACCTAAAGATTAAATTAAAAAATAGAATATACCGACTGGTATATTAATACCAAATAAAAAAGCGTAGGAGACGGGTAAATATAAAGAAAGTTCCAGGGTGTGGGATGTTTTTCCCGGCAAGTTTTATTATAGATATGAAAAAGTGATTGTGTCACAGTTGAGTTATTTTCTCTACTGTCATAATGAAATCTTCTTCTCAGCTTGATACCAATTTATGGTAAGCTCGTCTATTAGGCACTTAATCAAATATATCTCTTTCACGTTTAGGTCATTCTTATTTATCTTGTTAACTATACTTAATACCTACTAAACTTTATAATCCAGAGGTTGTCTTTAAATTATCGCTTTTAGCGATGAGGCCGCCCATTGTTTCACCCTCATAAGATGAACATAAAAAAGAGTATTCTATTATGTTCTAATCTATATATAAATAAAACGATCTTTGATTTTTTGGATTTGTCTCCGCCCCGAATAGCAGAATAACTATTAAAACAAGAGAAAATATTGGCGAAAAAAATAAATAATGAAGATAATTAATTTTCTCATGAATTAGTTCTTATTGATTCTGAGGCTCTCTAGTATTATTATAAAAACGATTCAGAGAATTTCGTTGATGCAAAAATTCTGACAATAGACTTAGGAATTCTTGTATAAAAACGTATAACAAGAAATGTTAACGTTCTTGTCAAGAAACAGGTTATGTAATAAAGAGTAGGTAGGTATTTAACTACATAAACGGCTTTAGGAACTTATGTGTTACGTATATACACGTCTAGACTTTTAAAATATTCAAATAAGATACATTTAAACATGTAATTATGTCTAAGGAAGATATGCCTACTGATATTTTGCACAGGTTATTGGTAAAGCGTATAATTTCAACGAAATCCAATCCAATAATGTTGAAATTGTTAAAAGAAGAAACTTGTGTGGTCGGGGGACCCCTGTCAGGAACGAAATTCCTTAGACTGCGAACGTTCTTAAAAATACTGTCCAGGGATCTCCCTAATGACGAAGTCCGTGGTTTCAGCCGCATTTACGTTTCCTATTTTGAATCCAATCAACCAATCAACTCACCCTATCGCTGTCCACTGCTGGACATAGGCCTCTCCCAGGCTGCGCCACAACACCCTGTCCACCGCCTTCCGCATCCAGTCCGTCCCAGCCACCTTCTTTAGGTCGTCCGTCCATCTAGCTGGGGGGCGTCCCACACTACGCTTGCCGATACGCGAATCCATTACGTACATAATATGATTTCGGGACCCGTACTAAGAATGAATGACAGTACGAGTTGACGCTTATCCCTCCTCCCAATGTGTTTTTACCCACCCGAAAAATAGAACTTGACCCTCGTTTTGACTGGTCAACTACTTTCGGACGGGCCCGTTTGGGTATCAAGCAGTCATTCCGACACTATCGTAACCAGGCTATGTATATTCTTTATTAGGTCAGCAGAGCTTACACTATATTATAGTTTCATAAGTTACGCGATAGTTTTCAGCCGGGATCATGACATGCATTAGTTACCCATATAAAAGTTTTGCAATAACGTGCTGTGGAAGCTTGTCCTCCTGTATCTATGTACGAGGCATATTGGTTCAATGTTTTGCAAAGTAAAATTGTTTTGAAGTTTAGATCTCTGTGGTAAACAAATTCTAGTGTGACGTAAATTGGGGTTTTTATTCTGCTAAAATTTCTTTTTTTTTTTTTAAACAATACTAGTGGGCCGTGTTTTAAAAATCTACTGGAGAAATTAAAGTACCTACACAGGGTGGCAGGCATACAACCAGCCGATCGATTCTGTAAAAATCTCACCGTGAAAACTTAGGTGAAGTGAGCTTAGAGTGAGCTGTCAATAATGTCAATCCCTAGCATTAGTTAGAATGACAGCTCACTCCACGCTCACTTCACCTAAGTTTTCACGGTGAGATGGTTACAGATTCGCACGCCTGTTACCATGGTTTGGTTACATGATTTTGAACCTCCTGCGTTAATGTTTTTTTGTAGGTTATTAAAAAAGATAAGCTTTTCCATACATTTTGTATTCGTAAGTATTGCACTTTTTTATGAAACAGTAGTTTTTTTTTTTTCAAGAACCGACGAAGTATTTCAACGCAACGTCTAAATCATGTTCTGAATTTTTGGCTACATTTTGTGCGTCGATGGCCCTGCCACCCTGTGTAGGTGACAAAGAAAAAGTCGTTAAAAAAAGTATATAGTCAAATCATTTATGTTAATTAGACCATCATAAGAAATTTTGAATGTCCAAAGCTGCAAATAAGAATTGAATCTAGTACCTACATGCAATAGTTTCAGAGAAAATCGCATGTGACAGACAAACAGACGGGCAAACTGACAGACACCTTAGTCGATTCCATTTTTTTTCTAATTTCCTCTGCACGGCCACACGTAAGATGCATCATTTCATCAAGTTGTCTACTAGATAACAGCTCACGAATGCCAGCAGTCTTCATCCTAACTAGACGCGGACGTTACAGCCGCCAGTCCGCCACGCATTGCTAATCCTCTCCAAATAATTCATCTATACTTACCACTAATTTAACGACTGTTAAGCACGTTAGGTGTGGGACACATCGTTGGTTAGCAGCTGGCTGATATTCTCGACACCCTGAATGATCAGTAGGAGATAATTTTGAGAGATGCGGATTTTTTCTCATAAGACACTACTGCAAGGGCTTTGGATATGAAAATGGAAACAGTAGGAAAACTGTATCTTACTCTATCACGAGATTAAAGTTTTGTAAAGCAACGTTGCACGATTCCTCATCCTAATAACTTTTCAGCCAGTACGTCACGTCACAGACCAACAATTCCCAGTATGACACCACCACCTGAGGGGTAATTCTCGTAATTTTAAGAACGTTCACAGTCTGATCTCAGTCTCGTTCTGTCAAAAATACCTCTAATTTCCCTACATTATTGACATTGATTATCGCCGAAATGAAACTGCGACTAGATTTTGAATGTTTTTAATTACGGGAATTGGCCATCTGATACAATATCTAATTGTTTCATCAAAAATACAAATCACATTACAGAAAAATACCACCATTTCACGGTAATTCGCCACTGTGCACGCGGCGCAAGCGACGATACATTAATTTCAATGCTCAGTACCGTTTCGCTTGATGCGTCTACTTTCCAAAATTCTCTTCACAGAGTAAACTATACGTCTTACAATTACTTCCAGTGGTTTTGATTCTGTCTATCGTGCAACACTGTGCAACATTTTACCTCTTTTTTTAATTAAAAAAAATAGCTGTCAAAAATTTCGCGCGCATTTTCAAATTTGAAATTTGTTGTTCTCATTCTTGAGTTACGGAAAGTGAATTTGAATTGGTAATTTTGTTTGTTGAGTTACTTTTTAATTACTTAGTGTTTGGTCCTGGGAAATGTGCTTATTAAATTCTAAGCATAAAAGGTCTTGAGGGTCAAAGGGCTTTTAAGCCTCTTCACAACTAAAAAGGTAGGAAATGACTGCTCGAAACTGTAATCAACTTTTGAATTTAAAATGTATTCAAGCTTGAGTGCGAGTAGCGTCAACGATTATGTTAAGTCATAGAGAATGTAATGATGAAGCGATTATGTTTTTGCTCACTCTGCTGTGTATTCTTTTCAAACAAAATTTTCTCTATGTTATTCATAAGCCCAATTATTTATTTTCCCATAACATATTCTGTTTATAAGCTCCGTAACGATGGAATAAGAATATAACAAAAAAAAAACAATTGATTTAATTCTAGTCACTCGAACAAAAAAATTAATGTGCATCGTACTTTTCAAATTTGGAATTTCGGATATTTCAAGTGGTGACGTAACAAAATGGCGCGAATTTCGGAGGCAATTCGAACTATTTGGAATATGGCCTGGCTGTTGGCAACTAAAGTCTTTTTGGTGAATATTATTTTTTATTTCTTTGACTATAAAATATTATAAGCTTTTGCTAGTTTGTGTAATATTTTGTAAATGGTAATTGTATTGCCTTGATATTTATGTGAAATACCTATGCAAATTCCGTTTGGATCATTGGAATGTGGTGAGGTGCTTCCGTCCTTATTTAATTTAATTACCTACTTACAAGGTCTTTTTCAAGAGCAGTGGTGGCCCAGTGGTAACGGCCGCGACTTGCGAGTTGTAAGTCGTAGGTTCGAACCCAGACAGGCGCTTTACTTTGTGTAAATTATTTCATCACCACGGCTCTCAATACGGCGAAGGAAAACATCGTCAGGAAACCGGCATGTCCTAGAACAAAAAATTCGAAGACATGTGACATCTACCAACCCGCACTGGGCCCGCGTGGTGGATTAAGGCCCATTCCCTCTCACCGAGAGGAGGCCTGTGTCCCAGCAGTGGGAACATTATAGATTGATTATGTAAGGTCTTTTTGCAAATCCGTTGCATACGTCACAGTTCTTCTGCAAACATGTTTTATATTTTGTTACCAAATTAAGTTTGCCAACTGACAACTACGAGTATTCTGTAAAAATATCACCACGATAACTTAGCTGAAGTGAGTTTAAAGTGAGCTGTCATGCCACCTGAATGCTAGGGATAGACACTATTGACAGCTCACTTCACCTATGTTTTCACGGTGAGATTTTTACAGAATAGAAGTACTGAAGTTAATTGGATCATCTGAAACTTTGACGTACATATTATAAACTTCAGGAATCACGTTTACTCCACATCATTTCTTTCTTCGCATCCTGATTAAGTACCATAATTGCAATTGCTTCCGTTTTGACAGGTGGCACTGGCTCTACCTACTGATCTTCATGTACCGTCTGTAACTCACTGCAAAACTATTTTTAACCCTTATTTTGATACAATGTTTTTCCCTGTTAGGTTACTGATTTACCCTATACCTACCTGAATGATATTTACATTGGAAACAATATTAATTAGTTATAATGAGTGATGTCATCACTATTTTCCTGTACATGTTTATGTAAGATGCACATACTTACTTATTTATATACCAGACCGTTTAATGTTATATTTTATGAACTGGATAAAATAATAGAAAATAGTTTTATGTAATGAATAACTTCGTAATTCAAGTTGTTAGTTATTTGTTAGTCGGTCTTATAAATCAGCTTAAAATGATGTCCAGCTGTTAGGCAAACTCTTCTTCATATTTAGTGAAAGAACGAATATGGATCTGGTTCTGTGGGGTAATTGCATAACACAGTATCCGTAATGCTATTCTGTGAAAATCTCACCGTGAAAAGTTAGGTGAAGTGAGCTGTCAATAGTGTCAATCCCTAGCAATAGTTGGAATGACAGCTCACTTCACCTAAGTTTTCACGGTGAGATGGTTACAGAATCGCACTGCAGGTGGAATGACAGCTCACTTTAAGCTCACTTCACCTAAGTTATCGCGGTGACCTTTTTACAGAATAGCACCGCAGTAGCAATGGCTTTCATTTTGTCAGTTGAACAACATTCATTGCGTTAATAACGTTGGTGAGCAGACAAATGTTTTGAACATATGAAGCAGTGGATTAGCAATATCCTTCAAAATTATTGAGATTGATAGTGTTTTACGCAATTAGGGTGCTGACCCAAGGATGACTCGAACCTGCGACCACTAAGCTTCGTATAAGCACGATCACAAGACACACTGTCAACATATTTACTTTGTCCTTTATAAATAAAAGTAACATACCTAATGGCTATCAAAATTTTACTATGAATGATATAACTCTTACACTATTGGAATGCATAAAATAATGTGTTTCTAAACCTGCTTGCACCACTAATAACTAAATATGCGTTTAGCGCTAAACATAATTCTGTGTCTGTCAAATTCAAACGATTGAAAGAAATGGAACGATACGTTCAGCTCTAAAATGTAATGTTTGAACAGATTAATGATTTATCAGTTCAAGCTGGCTTTAAAGATACAAAAAGTCTTGCACTTAACAACTTAAGTCGCGTCATCACATGCCACAAATATATCCACCATGATCATACAATATTGAATACCCCAGTTCACCTCGTGCGAATACCTTGAAGATCTCTAGATAGATGTAAAGGTAATCTTTATATACCTACTTATTACCTTTTTCTCGTCGATTAAGTTAATGGCGCATGGTCCAAAGCTTTTGTAATAAGAGCCTATGAGATAATAACCTCTTCTACAATCAACCACCCATCACTAAAATATTGAAATAAAATGGCCGACATGGAAGTTTTTCTTTTCGCCATAAGACGATGCTTGGTGATTTTTTCGTTTTACAGAAATAAATCTTGGTTTTTACGTCCAACAATGATTTATTTCGCTTAAAAAACATGGTATTTGATGTTGCCTAACTGGTCTTCTGGTGAAATGAACATTCTGAATTCAGGAGCAGACATTTTCTTGAAATTGTCTGTGGGTTGCGTTCTCGTAATTTTTCTGTGGATTACGATGCATTCCATTTCTTACATAATAAAGAGAAAATGTTATATCCATGTAAAAATCGACAAACAATAAACCATTGTTTGAGAAATTCTCCCCGCATACAATCAAAATACGGAAAATGGTCACAAATGTTATTGTTTAATTATGAAAATAATAATAATCTGTCACATTATTATTTCTGTTATTAGAATCATGAAGATACTCAGCCGTTTGTTTGTCTTCTGATAAATTTAGCCGACTGTAATTAATTAATACGATCAAGAACTTGCGGGGTAATTACGTAACACACTAACAGTAGCAATGGCTTTCAAATGACAGTTCAACAACATTCATTGCGTTATTTACGTTGTTGAGCAGACAAATTTTTCGAACATATGAAGCAATGGATTAGCAATATCCTTCAGAATGATTCAGATTGTGATTGATAGTCTGTTACGCAATTAAGGTGATGTATGTCATGCTGCGTTCGCGACATAGTTTCCGAACATGGGGACTTTAAAAAGAAAACTAATACCCAAACATAAAGTCCAGTTCGCTCTACAACTTCAAATATTTTCTTTACTTTTTGGATAGTCCTCGTCATTCTTATATCAACTTTATTTACACTGATATTAAGTTGATATTCGTTTAAGTGAAAATAACGTCAATTGGAAACAAGGATTTGAATGGACTCCATCAACTTCATTATTAATTTTGTGTATTCGCTCTTGTTATACTGAGCGATTGCTGACGATCTGTCTTTTCTTAATTGGATTAAGAAGATGACTTTGTTAAAAGCTTTTGTATTTAAATTAATTGTTTATTGTACGGGAAGAAGATATTAACAAAATTATTGCTTACTGCTATAGAAATAAATAGAATACATTTCTACATCTTCAGGGAGTATGATAATTTTTTGCCCCCAAATTTTTATGCCATTTTGAAGACATCTTATGAAAGTTATCGCCGATCTGCACCCAAATTGCGCAACACACTATCAATCACAATCTGGATCATTTTGAAGGATATAGCTAATCCATTGCTTCATATGTTCGAAACAATCGTTAGCTCAACAACGTAAATAACGCAATGAATGTTGTTGAACTGTCAAAATGAAAGTCATTCTTACTGTTAGTGTGTTACGAAATTACCCCGCTATTTGCAAGTTATGGTGATTAAGGCATATCCCTGTCAAAATTCTTTGATGAAGGTAAGGTAGATAAGTCACCTAATAAAACGGTATCATTCTCTTGTCATCAAGAACTAGCAAATATAGTAAAGAAATAAAGCAAAACTTACGCAATATACTTAGTGTAACGAGCTTCTTATTAATATATTCACTCAGCAACTCTCTAAAACTGAAGAAATGATTACAGTCTTTATTAAATGTATGGTACTTAAATGCTCTTAGCAAACACTATTATTAAATCTTCAGTGCAGTAAAGAGACTCTTCAATATGAATTATATAAACTAAGTAACCAAGCTGAAGAAACTAAATGATAAATCATTAATCACGGTACGGCGGTTTGACGGCATGGTTGGCTAAAGTAATGCTACCAACGTATGTACAGACGCTGGCTCATCAAGCTACTATAATCTGTCAAATTTCTTTAATAGATTTTCAACTTTATCGATAAATCATTAAGGTTCAAGGTTAATTGGTAAAATTTGACAGGATTGGGTAGCTTGACCTGCTGGCGTCTGTACAAACCTACCTCATGTTCAAAATATTTCTTATTATTAAGAGGTAAAATTTGTTTGTTTGTTTGTTTGTATGTATGTAGGGGGTAATCTCCAGAACTACCAGTCGGATTTGAAAAGTACTTTTTGCATTTAATAGCCCAATTCTTGAGGCAGGTTATAGGCTATTTAAAATCACGCTACAACCCTTAGGAGCCGAGCGAAAGGAGACAAAGTGCTAAGCACATACGAAACAGTAGCACAGGCGAGCGATGGGATGCAACGCGATGAGTCCGGGGCTAAAATTTTACGCGGACGAGTCGCGGGCAGAAGCTAGTAAAATGTATACCTACAGCACCAATTTTCCTTCAACCGTTGCATACAAGGAGGAAATAATAATTAAGATGTCGAAGTAGCACAACATCCTTCATAACTGAGCTGTGCGGGGTTTACTATTGTGTTATTGTTCTATCATCGCGAAAGTGAAATTCCATTCGCTTTTGTGATATTACGGCGTAAGAGAGAAGAGAATAGCGGGTCGCATTTTTAAAATGGACGCCATGAGTTGGCACGTGTAGTGTGGGAGTCGACTGAGGTGGGGCAAAGATTCTTCAAGGTTAGGCATTAGCGCAGTGGTTTGAAAGTATAGAAAAGGACACTAGTCCATAAGTGTTACGAGTTAAATATTATAAAACGTGTACTTTTTCCTATAAAAAAAAAATATTATTTAAAAGTGACAGTTCGCATTTTTCGGGCGAGTAAATTCATGCGAATCGACTAATTAAAGAAAAAGAAAATATATTTTATTCTGCACAAACAAAACGCACAATTACAAGTAAAAAAAGCCCAAAATTTAGACACGTCAAATAGACACTGGGGTTGATAAAAACGAAAACCTAGCTTGACACGTGAATCTATTTGGTCGCCGTTTTCGATGTTTTTTAAACTAAAAATATTAAATTTCTCGTTTGTTTCTGTACTTTTATCAGCAGGGTAATTGCGTAACACACTATCAGCAGCAATGGCTTTCATTTTCACAGTTCAACAACATTCATTGCGTTATATACTTTGTTGAGCAGACACATTTTTTGAACATATCAAGCAATGGATTAGCAATATCCTTCAAAATGATTTAGATTGATAGTGATTTACGCAATTAGGGTGTAGATTGAGACGTGCTAGTTGCTGCTCGCTAGTACCTTATCACTTGGGCCACCAGACAAGAGGATACGACCTGTGAACTGGCGCGTATTATTTAATATTTTTATGTTTATCTCAGATTTAACGTTACCTCGCGGGTTTTGTAAGCTTTACGTGTTTTCAAACGAGTGTTCACGTTTTATTGGCACGTTTCGTTTTATGGATAACAGCTTTATAACAGAAACCTATTTATTTGTCTTCGTTATTCAATTGTACATGCCAATTTGCTTATAATCTTCACTCGCTTTCGTAATGGCATTCATTTTGACAGATCTACTCAAGGTGCATTCCGAATTGCCTTGTAATCGATTTGAGCCTGCTTACACTCGTTCCGAATTAGCGTGAGTGTGATAATGATATCCCATGAATCGTCATAGATGGCATCATGACAGGCGATAACGCCGACCATGCTCTAAGTTAATGTCAATCTGAGCGCTGTCAAAAATGACAGTTGTACTGTTTTGTTTTGAGTCGCATCATATCTTTAAACTAACATTTTCGAAATTGTGCCTCTGGCTAAAGTCATAGCCACCAAAGAAGAAGAAGAAATTCGTGGAGTATACACAAATAAATACTGTAATCCAACCATAAGTATTCAAGTGAATGTAATTTTGACGTTGAGCGAACACTGTGAGCGCGTTCACGAGCGTTCCGAATTATTGACAGCTCTCAGTTGTCATAATCGTGATATCTAAATCGGAACGCAAACTATTGATGTGAGCGCTGTGAGCGATTATGGCATAATTCGGAATGTAGTCTCGGATGACAGCTCGATACAATTGAGTTGATATAAAAATGAAAGCTACTACCTAAAACTGTGTATTCTCTTTGCGTCACAGTTATTTCCTTTTGTCTTATATCTATGGTTATTTCACTACATAGGATTTGACTTTAAAATGTTACGTTCCATAACGTAATATTTCTTTGTTACATATTTATACTTACAACAAAGATTTAATCGTATAAAGTATATAATTATCATATGTTTATGGACTCGTAGTAGATATGACGAATTTATTAAAACTCGCGTTGGCGGGTGGGAAACCAGTTACTTAATCCTCCTTGAGCAAAATGTATTTTTTAAGACTACGATGCTTGTTGACTTATTTTTTTATTCTCCGAACTAGTTTTTAATTTTTCTAAGAGTCGGGTTCAATTTAATACCTATAGCATAACATAATATCACACCAGTACTCCTCGAAGGGTTAGGTAGAGGTGTACCTATGGTAATCCACATTCGTCAATTATGTTTCAGTCCCATGTAATAAGGGGCGAGCCTATTTTTGAAGGTCATTTACAAGTTTCCACTGATAAACACTTGAAACAAAAAAGGTCGCTACAAAATACCTCTAAAATAAACAATAATACCTCTAACACAAATTAGGAAACAAAATAACACGATCCATTACCTAATACAAGTTAAAAATCATTCAGACGCAAACACTTTTTCCATAAAAAAGCTTTTCACCAACAAATACTATTTAAATTTGATAATGGAAATGGAATCTCCTTAGGTAGTATTAGGTACCTCTATATTTCCCTTAAAATACTGCTGGGGAGTTGGTTGCGCCCGTAGATATCCGAGTTGCGCCACTTCTTCCCAACTAAAGCGCGTGCGAGTGCGTTCAAAAAGTGATGATTTCCACTCAAATTTGAATAAATAACTTTTGATATGAAAACTCAGATAAATGTTTACATTAAGTTATTTTTTATTGCTAAATGGGCCTGCTATCGACCTCCATCACGCCTGATTGAGGTCTATGATGGAACGAGCATGCCCAGAAGATGCCTGTTCATCTTGCTTTGTTAAGTTCAACAAACCTAAAAGTAAAATGACTATTAAACTGACATGTTCTAGTTTAACACAAGGTTTTCCTGCGGTTGCGGTGGCCATTGTCCATCATCACCCGATACTCGGCTATTATTCTACGTTAGCGAGAAATATGTGTCATTACCGTATCACTGTCCCGTTATGGGGTTAGCAGAGATTCAAGTACAAGTGGTAGAACAAGAAGTATGTATAAGGCAATTGAAGGCATACAAGAAAAGGCGAAATATTACATTAAATATTTACACAAAACCTAAATAAATTATATACTTAAACCTTCCTTATGAATGACTCCGTCCATTGGTGAAAACCGTATGAAAATCCGTTCGGTAGTTTTTGTGTTCAAACAGACAGACGCGGCGGGGCGCGAATACATAATTTCCCCACCCGCGCTATTACTTCATTTTCTGACTTTTATAATTTTTGTTCAGCTCCTAAGGGTCGTAGCGTGATGTTAAATAGCCGATAGCCTTCCTCGAGAATTGGGCTATCAAATGCAAAAAGAATTTTTCAAATCCGACTGGCTGTTTCAGACCTTAGCGCGTTCAAACAAACACACTCTTCAGCTTTATTATTAGTATAGAAGATGCAGATAGATTCTTCTTCTACTTCGTGGCTCGACTGTATTTTATATCTTGTTAGCCCAAAACTTCGCCACTTCCACGGCGTCGTCGGTGGCAGCGCAGAGGTCACTTTGACTGCATGTTTTGGGGCATAGAGGGCAGGATAGGAGGTGGAGCATGGTTTGTGACATAGCTCCACAATCACACCCTACTGCCGTTCCGTCAAGGTAGCCCCACTTTACCCGGTTGGACTTGCATCTTCCCACTTGTGTCCGGAGACGGTTCAGAGCCTAGATAGATGAAGAACTTTGTTATAGATGTAGCTTGAAGTTTCCAAATATATAAGTTACAGACATAAACGCCGAGGGCCTTAGGTCCACTTTAAAAGTTTCGGAAGAAGTTCTTTTGTGAAATTTGTTCTTCGGAAAGTCTAACATAAAAGTTGTCTAGTTACTTTTTTAGGGATCTGTAGCCAAATGGTGCTAACGGAACCCTATTACTAAGCCTCCGCTGTCCGTCCGTCCGTCTGTGAGCGGGCTGTATCTCATGAACCGTAATAGGTAGACCGTTGACATTTTCACAGAGAGTGTATTTCTGTTGCCTCTATAACAACAAAAAAAAAAATTAAAGGGGGTCTCCATACAAGAATCGTGTTTTTTTTGCTTTTTTTGCCTTGTGGTACAGATGCCAGCAGGTCAAGCTACCCGAAACTGTCAAATTTTCCCAATCAACATTGAACCTTAATGCTTTAGAGATAAATTTGAAAATCTATTAAAGAAATTTGACAGATTGTAGTAGCCTGATGTGCTGGCGTCTGTACGGAACCCTTCGTGTGTGTGTGTGAGTCAGTCTCGTAACTGACCGGTTTTTTAAATAAAATCCTGAATCCTTTACATAACGAACTCGCTGTAACAGCTCCCCCGGGGATAATAGAGAGACACCAAGTATAATTTGTACATTTAATTCAAATGTGCGAGTTCCGAACAATGAGACAGTTGGTTAGTAACCTATCCATTGTTACAACTCTTACAAAATATTACACTCCGCTGTTATATGAACATGATTTATGCAATCTCTTTCACGTCCTGGTGACCTGGTATTTAGTGATCCGTTTAGTATTTTGATATAGCTCGATACTTCTAGATTTTTTTCTAAATTGAGCACGTGTGCCTTACATAAACGTGTAGAGGCTTGTGGCTTAGGAATAACAACCGCACGGGCCAATCGATCAGGTCAAGCTACGCTTGCCGCGGTTGGTCCGTGGATGGGTGACCATCTTCCATATCAAGACCCCTCCGTGCGTCGGAAAGCACGTAAAGCCGTTGATCCCGGTTGTCATTTGTGGATGTTTGACAGTTGTTACGTCAGAACCCCGAAAGTCTGACAACCCGTCTTACCAAGGGGTATCTTATTACTCAGTAACTGGGTTGTGTAGGTCAGATAGGCAGTCGCTCCATGTAAATATTGGTATTCAGCTGCATCTGGTTAGACTGGAAGCCGACCCCAACATACGTAGTTGGAAAAAAGGGCTAGGTAAATGATGGAGTTGAGATTGCAGTTATTGGCGCCGATTCCCTTGTTAGCAAACTAAACTAAATTTAAGTTCAGTGCATCTTTTTCTTTCTATTTCATTAAGAAAAGGACAGAAGATAAATATTAGTTTAGTCTTGTCAAATTAGTCATCACTTGACGTAAATTGACGTATTTTTAGTAGCCATGTTTTTAATCACGTATAAACTGTCTATGGAGTATCTTAATTTGACAGGACTAAACTAATATTTATCTTCTGTCATTTTCTTAATGAAATAGAAAGCAAAAGATGCACAGCGGTCCTTAAATTTAGTTTAGTTTGTGAACTAGGGAATCGGCGCCAATATCTCTTTAAAAAAAGTAAAAAAAAAAAAGAATGCGTCAGTGACTAATAACGGCGATTGTTTTAAAATCAGAACCATGTAGGTACCACGTATGGAGCTGACTCATAGACCACTCAGTAGCCATGATTGCCTAGTAGTTAGTATGGCGAATGGAACGTTGAGATAAATATATCTATGCAGGAAGTAAGGAAGTAATCTAGGAATTTTAAGTAAGAACCTCTCACTATCGGTGGTCGGCATGAGTTTTATTTTTGTTGCGCGGAACACTTATTTGTTTTCTAAAATAAAATTAAGCCTAAGTTACTCCGTACACACGGCTACACATCAAGCTATACATTTCCAGTTTTAGCTGACCTCGCATTGTATAGGTTTTTCTTACAATCAGAAGTCAGCTTATACTGGTTATGTATAGCTTGATGTGTAGCCGTGCGTACAACATCAACTATCTGCCGGTAAAAGTCCCGTCGAAATCGGTCCAGTCGTTTCGGAGATTACCCGGAACAAACAGACAGTTATTTGCATGATAATGAACTAATTATTTTTAAATCCATTTAAGTTAAGTAAGTACCCACTATTATCGCGTACATAAAAGGAAAAACTTTGCCATACCTAGTCAGTCAGAATACTCATAATTAATTCTGTGAAATACATGGACAAGTCTAAATTTATAATTATTTGCCTACACTTTACACAACCTACAAATATGTTTTCCTAGTGCATTAGGTGTATTAGGGAAAAATAATCCTTTCCGTTCCCGCTATACAAAAAAAAAACTCCCCACGTAAAACAAACCTCATTTAAAAATTGTCTATGAGTGCTAAATTGAAATTATTTATTTCAGACTAAGCACACAGTAATTGATAAAAGTCCATATTGTGTTAGTAGATAGATACTTATAAGCTATGTTAGTAAATTAAACTATTAGCGAACTAATATTATTATCGACTTATCTAACCGGTTAGATAAAAACCAAAAGCTTGAAGACGACTAATGGTTTCACGGTAAACATAACATTAATTCGACTTCCCGTTGTTATCTGCCAGTATTGTACGACTTTACCACTAACTATGACATGACTAATGCCTGTCATTGTTTCATATTTATTTTTGTTATTTTACAATTAGTTGGACACAAGACTTTGGTGTGAATATACGTATTTATTTATTAACAAAATTGCGGAATATTATTTTAAACAAATACCAGAAAACTTAACAACAGCGGAAACTTGGTGGTTATAAAGAAGTTGGAGCGAAAGAGTTCCAATTTCAAACGAGTGTCAATTTTATTTAAAAAAAGCTGTCTATCAACAGATATAAAAAAAAAACACACTGGACTTTTTAGACCAAGGAAGAATATCATAATGCCAATGTGGAATATCATCTAAGTGAAAATTAATAGTGTAGTGCAATGTTAAGTTAGTGAAAAAGTGCCAAAAATAAGTGTTAAAGTTACCAGTGGGTATGAGTCAGGGATGGAAAAAGAAATTCAGTTGGATCACAGACGGGAAACTAGCGCGAATATGGGTTTGTTCATAATTATTTGTTTCATACTAGCTTTTTCCCGCACGAGAGCGCGTACTACCGGGATAAAATCCCTATCATAATAATATGTTCTAATTCAGATTGTGGTTTACCTGTGTGCTTAATTTCATCGAATTCCGTTCAGCCGCTTAGGCGTGAAAAGGCAACAGTCAGACCGATAGACAGACGCAGTATGTACTTTTGCATTTATAATATTTTACTATTAAAGTATAAATAGTGTAAGTATATTATTGTACGAATATTATAATGTATGAGTAGTATGGTTTTCGCAGCAATCTACCCTACCTACTTGAATTGAGTCATGAAAATAACAATTATTATTGGGTTGTTTTTTCTGATGACAAATGGGACAATTGTTTATGTTAATTGCGCGACAAAAAATAGACAAATTAAGAATCAATTAGTTTACTTTTAATTTCACCACCTGCTCTCAAAACGGTGAAGGAATGCATCGTGAGCAAACTGTCATGTCGTAGCTAGAACCAAAAATTCTAAGACATCTGACATTACGAACGCGCACTGGGAACGCGTGGTAGATTACAGTACAATAAGCTATGTAAGCTATTGCATTGATTTTTGTTTACAAGCAAGTCTACTTACTTTGTGCAGTTATCTAAAGCTTTAGTTTCCAAGGAAACCGGTTAACGATAAGCGGTGTCATATTACAGTTGCCGTCATGAAAATCTATCATTTTCACCAGTATTTGACATTTAGGTGTCAAAATTAGCTCTGTATTTAAAAGTTGTTATCGTGTGACCGTTTACCGCATTCTTAGCGTCACCACTGCTCTCAAAACGGTGAAGGAAAACATCTTGAGGAAACCGGCATGTCCTAGAATCAAAAATTCGAAGACATGTGCCCAGGCCGAGTGCGTATTGGTATGTCACCAATACGCACTGGGCCCGTGTAGTGGATTACGACACACTCACTCTCGAAGAGAGAAGGCCTGTGTCCCAGCAGTGGGAATTAGGAAACCAGAGCTTTTTAGCGCTGTCAAAAACCTGGATCACAGTGTATCACTGTTTACTCTGCTATTTTTGGCCGTTGTAGTATATTTATATCGCTAGTGTCCCCAAACAAAGCCTGCTCTTATGACATAACATAACATTGTACCACATAACGAGTATCTCTAACACATTGATAGTATGCAAAGGAAGCTGCGTCTGTTATCCTTATCACTGTCCGCTCCTAATTATCGTGTTTAATGGGTCAAAAACATGGCGGAATTTTGCACTGTGACGTGCATTCATAAATTATGGTTATAAATTAATCTTCCTCTTAGCCTGTCGATGGCAATCTAAATGGACTCGTGTTTGGCGCCATCACTAGCTTCCATCAGTTTCTGTAACGTGCAGACGTCAGGACACGATATTAAGTGTCCCATCGTTTGTGGAACAGCACCACATTTACACACCAAGGCGGAGTCCGTCTATGAATCTTCCAAAGCTTCACTCCACGATTCGACATCCGCGTTCATTTATTGGCAGGACGCAATTCACTAACGTCGTACTTAACCCGATATTAGAACAAAATCAAAGGTCATTTATTCAAACTACGCTGAGAATTAGCACTTTTAGAACGTCAAAATTAAGACAGGAGGACTGTCGAAGCTAACAGTCGTGCAAGTTATTTTATTTTTCTGGGTAAATTCTCATGGATACCCTTCGTCTGGGGACAACGAAGGATTATGTCGGACTTCTGCCGACTAAAACCCCACTGGTTCTTCTACTACCATGTGTTGGGGGCCCTGCAGATACTGGTACATCCATCGCACTCCCGACTGGTAGGGTGATGGCGCCCCCCTGACCAACATGACATGTGCGAGTTTTAAAATTAATAGTTCCCCTTTTTCTCGGTAGGCGGAGCTAGTGGCGGCAGTGAGGCGGCGGGGGCGAGGTGATGGAAGCGACGATGATGAAGACCTGGGTCTACCGCAGAGCCCACCGGCATCACCACCTACTGACAAGGTTGATAAGGTAAGGAGATGCTGAATTTCTTAGTATTTTTAATCTTGAGATCAGCGCCATCTATTGGTTTTAGTGTGAAGTGCTACGAACATTTAGCTGTTACAATTTCTTAGTTATTATCCGAAATTCTTGATCAAACTGTCTTAGCAGCTGGTAAAGTTTAAAATTCATGTTTTAGTCTATTGTACATAAATGTTGACATTAAAAATATGCAGACGACGTGAATAGCGAGCGACACCTAGTTTTGTTAATGAGAACTACAACTGTTGCAAATGTTATAGTATGAGAACTGCAATATAGAGGTCGCTACTTAATCCATTTTAGCATGATTGTCTCATCAATGCATAACATGGAAATACTTTATTTAGACCAAAATATTCAAATACTGCGAAAAAAATTAAACCTAAATTACTGGGAGATGGTGGGCGGGTGCAGTGCTGGCCCAGTGATAGCGGCCGCGACCTACGCGTTGTAGGTTGGAACCCAGACAGGCGTTTTACTTTGTGTTAATTATTTAATCATCTCTGCTCTCAAAACGGTGAAAGAAAACATCGTTAGGAAACTGGCATATCCTAGAACCAAAAATTCGAAGACATTTGACATCTACCAACCCACCCTGGGCCCGCGTGGCGGATTACGGCCCACACCCTCTCACAGTGAGGAGGCCTGTGTCCCAGCAGTGGGAACATTATGGACTGATTATACTGGTAGATAAAATATTTCGATAAAAATATATTTTTCTTCAAAATGGCGTAATATTACGTAGGTATTAGTGAATCGTAACTACAAACTTTAATCTGCCTAGCTTTTTCCCATTTTTTTGGGGTCGGCTTCCAGTCTGATACCACTCAGTCAGCCACTGAATATCGTATTTTACATGGAGCGACTGCCTCTGTAACCTCCACAACCCAGTTACCTACTGGTTAATACGATACCCCTTGATAAGACTGGTTGTCAGACTTTCCGGCTTCTGACTAAAGATCTACGAATGATAGCCGGAACCAACGGCTTAAAACGTACAGAAGCCAGCACATCAAGCTACTACAATCGATCAAATTTCTTTAATATATTTTCAACTTTATTACTACCTAAAGTTTTAAGGTTGATTGGGAAAATTTGACAGTTTCGGGCAGCTTGACCTGGTGGCGTCTGTACTTTTCGAAGCACGGAGGGGTCTCGATATGTAATAGATGGTCACCCATTCACGAACCGACCGCGGCAAACGTAACGTGCGCGGTTATATATTTAGCCACGAGCCCAATTAGTAAAACGTATGTAAGGCTTCTAACTCCATCCCACCGATTTGTTGTTCCAAATAATATATTGAGGAAATGTGTGACTATCTCCGAAGGTCTCTACAAACAAACCAAGGTATAGGTAGCTAATAGGATTACGATTGAACCATTTGTATAATCATCTATTACGTAAACTGAGCGATTATTGTATAAAAATGAATGAATTAAAGGTAGTGAAGTATTAAATTAGCTGAGATGTGGAACATTAATTAAATGTAAATAGCCTAATCCACCAACCCGCATTGGGGTCGCCTGGTGTGTTACGGAGGCCTGTTTCCCAGCAGTGGGAACATTATAGGCTGACTAGCTGCGCCCCGCGGTTTCACCCGCATAAGTTTTGATCCCGTGGGAGTATCGGGATAAAAAATTCTATATGTTATACCTGGTTATAAACCATCTGTGTGCCAAATTTCATCCAAATCCGTTCAGTAGTTTTTGCGTGAAAGAGTAACAAACATCCATCCATCCATCCATCCATCCATCCATACAAACTTTCACGTTTATAATATTAGTAGGATGTACGATATTAGTAGGAAGTAGGATAGTAGGATTATGCTAAGTGTAAATAGCAGGTACAATTTTATTAATAAGAGAGAACTGAGAATGCGTTTGTACTTTTGTAATTTACGATATTGAGCTACTGTTTCCTACGGTTAGAAAGAAAAGAAAGAAAGAAAGAAAATACGTTTATTTGCGGTAAGCATGACGCAAAAAAGGACATAAAAAGTTAAAAAAAAAACAATAAGAAAAAGTTGACATGCGTCACATCCACGCAAAACGGCTATCGCTCAGCATTATGCTGCGACCCTATGCAAGACAGAGCCCCAGCGCTAGTTTTCAGCGACAGCCGGCGCCGACGTAATGACGTTGTACTGTGCAGCCAACAATTATTCATCAACAAGTATTAAAACAATTATTTTTATTTTTAAAAAGGTTACTAAAACTCTGAACACTGACACAAAAAATATTGGCAACAAATAATTGGATAATGTTTTTCTACATTTCACGTAATAGCTGAACATCAATACTACTTACACACCTACTCCTTAGATTTTATTGATTTTTTTCAATAATTAAGATTAAAAAATACTGAAGGTGTAAGGCCGTGAAATACTGAAGGTCAACTTTTGTTGCTGACCGTACTTAGGCTAATTTTTGTGTAAGTAATATAAAAAAATAAAAATAGTAAAATTAGCCTTAGTCTCACTTTTATAGTATAGTAATTTTTGTGTAGCTTGATAAGAGTTTTATTTCCATAGCACATTAAATGTTATTATGTGTCAAACAACACAAATTCTGTGTCAACCTTGCTGTTATACCTACCTCTTTCTTTGAAGTGCCTCTTCAGATTCAGATAGTGACGTCAAAGCCTACACCTACCTACTTATCGATACCTCTCTTGATCTATTTTAGCTAGGTAGGTGCTATCGGAAAATACTCGATAGTAGATCCTATAATCTTCTACTACTAATTATTGTTTTACAGCGAAATATCAGACTCAACTAACGTCAAAAGATAAAACTATAATATTGGCACATGGTGTACCTGTATCTATAATGATAATAGAAAATATTGATAACCTACATACTTTAGAATAGTGTATTATCTTTCATATATACATAAATTCACGCCTTCTTTTTTTCTTTCTTCTCAAACATTTCAACACACCCTCAAGCAAACGCTAAACACTACTACACACACTCCTACATACACACCCTCACATACATCCCTCACTCTGACATACACATCCTCACTCTCACATACACACATTATGCACCGTAAAAGTCGTTTCTTATATCCCTTGTTCCTTCGTTTTTTGATTTTATTGTGTACATACTTTGTTAACCTGCACTGTCAATGACTATTTTTTGTAATGTTAAGAACACGACTTAAAAGCTTTCTGGTATCACAGTGACAGCAGAACACTGACCCCTAAGTCACAGGATTACCTAGTTTAGGAGCCAGAGTTTACCTTATCCGTATGACCTTTAGCTAACCATTTTTATGTATAGTCTTTAGCAATGTCAAAGGTTTTTGTATCAATAAAGATTTTTATTATTATTATTATATTCTTCACATGGGGTTAGGCAGAAAGTATATAACGCCACCTGCTACGATACATACATACTCCTCTTGCCTCGTTTACGTTCATACATCTGCCGGGTAATTGCGTAACACACTATCAGTATCAATGGCTTTCATTTTGACAGTTCAACAACATTCATTGCGTTATTTACGTTGTTGAGCAGACAAATTTTTCGAACATATGAAGCAATGGATTAGCAATATCCTTCAAAATGATTCAGATTGTGATTTAACGTTCAAAAGTGCCTTTTATGTGCCTGTTTGAAATAAATGCTTTGCCTTTGTGATTGATAGTGTGTTCTTTGTGAACGCAATTAGGGTACTGGTCATACACGCGAACCTGACCTTTCTGAGGAACATCACCAAGAAGGTCACGTCCTCCTAGGGCGTCCCGTCCCGGCGTTTCCACTCACATCTACCTTATTTGAAAAAAAACATCGTTGTGCAATGTCCTACTCTGGGTACTGGAGTTATCCTTCTGCCCATTATTGAAATAAATTCTCTAGTTTACCATAATAAGGTTTTCATTAAGATATTTTTTCTTTAATGTGCTTATAGCAATCCACTTCCTAAAAGCAACTAAACTGAGAATTCTGCTCACCCGTAAAAGGAGTCAGCATGAACAAAGCAAATAACACATTTAACCCATAAATCGTAAGCGTTATTATGTTATGTTATAAATCAGCTCAGTTGATTGAGCGTTGCAGAATGGACGCAGGCGCAACGGTGAAAGTGGTGTCGAGGTCGATATTGTGTGTTACATGAGCCTCTTATTGGTGTAATGTTCCCCTTAGGAGTTCAGTCCCTCGGGAGATTGTTGGCAGACTAGCCTTGTCCCACATAATGGATACCTACTGTATGTAGCCCCAAGTCGGCGAAATACTTGCTTAAATGGAACGATTGTCATTTGTCTTTTTTGCAAAATTGGTACAATGTGCCCCTGAGGAATTGAGCTCTTCAGAATACTGTTGACTAAATGCGGATGATTCCAGAATTTCATAATGCGACTGTCAATTGTTTTCCTTTCACAACAGATAGCGCCTCGCCTATGATACAGCTAAATATTTCAGATAATTAATCTTGTAAAGTAATTGTTCGTGCTATCATATATAACCATGGTGATCTCGTAGCCATTCGAGGTAGAACTCCTTTAAAAGATCCACTTTATGTCAAAATAGGTACCTCGCCAACATGTCTCATTGTAATAGGACATGCAATGCACAGTTCAAATAAAATAAAGTTGGTATCTGAAAAGCTTTATTAATAACGAAATAAATAAAGACCGAATTTCGATAAAGTCCTCCAGACCGAATTTCAGTCATGGCGACCAATCTTAGTGGAGGCTATCCTACGGCGGAGAGATATTACACTGTATGCGCAGACAAAGGTGGTCACTCTCGTTGCCCGATGGGACGGCAATTCGACACGACCGGAGAGAGATCAGGTGCGTCAAATTTCTAGTCCCCAGAGAAGCTATCAATCCACCGAATATACTCGTATATACATCGTTAGGAGTTCACAGAACCAATCTTTCAGTCCTTTAACCATTTTCATATCCAAAAGACTAAACTAGGAATAACTGAATCTCTGAAATAAGTAGAATCAGTTGGTGCGTAAAGTGTCAGTCAGTTGTCATTTGTCATTGATAGCTGTCCTACTGTCAAACGCCCGCATGACTTGAAAACTAAAGTGAAAAGAGAAAATTGGTTTTCAATGAAATATGTTACAGGTAGAAAGTGTTTTCCTTTATGCTGGTATTGGTGAATTACAGCAGAAGCCAGATAAGAGGAATTTTACCTCATTGGTGAAAGAAATTAATGACCTAGGGTTTGTTTGATTGTCCATCCATTTTCTGCCATTAAGTTGTATTTTTTCTTAAGTATTATAAAATTATCACATTGTGACGTAAAAATTAGTGCACGTAAAAACTCTCTAGAGAGTGATTACCGAGATGACGACTAATGAGAAATATGGAAGAAAAATACATATTGTGCCGACCTCAAATAAATTGAGATAAGGACAAGAGGCTATTACCATTAACCAGGCACAATTCCAGACCCCGGGCTGCTAAGTAATTCCTGTGAAATTCAACCTTAGGGCAAAAACCCGCACTGGGCCCGCGTGGTGGTTACGGCCCACTCCCTCTCACAGAGAGGAGGCCTGTGTCCCAGCAGTGGGAACATTATAGGCTGATTATGTAGGCAAACAAACAAACTGCAATAAAAAACATAGTCAAGTACTAGACCTAGACATCTAGGCGTAGGTACCTTGTGACAAACGGCTAGCTTTTTAGTACCTCATTGTGCAAGTACCGTTGCAACGGTAACCACGCACCATCATCTATGGTTCATTTGTTTTTCAATAACGTACATGTGACATTTGAATGGGAGTGCACTTTTGACATTGATTGTTTTGAAAAGTCTAAAGTTGTATTTTAATTACAAGTTTGCTGTATTCGTTTTCTAATAACTATCTGGGCTCGTGGCCCTTCCCACGTATAATTTCTATTTTAATATCTGGGGAGAAGTGTTATGTACTAAGACAAACACTTCTAATAATTAAAGTTGCATTTTCTTTTTAGTAGTATTTTAACATGAGTTTTTACAATATGGCTGATCGGTCGCGAGAGAGCGAGACAGCAAAATCCATGAGCAGTCCAGACATACTGCTATGTTCCGATATCACAACAAGTTTCCTCTTCAAAATGTCATGAAAATCGGTTCAGTAGTACAGCGCTCTAAGCGTACAACAGAGAGACATATTTTCCCGTCGGTCATTGTTTCTCAGTGTATAACATTTTAATTTTTAGGGACTGGTCATCTCTTTGCTGCCATGGCTTATTTTAATTTAATTTAATATTTGAATTGTTTTATACTTTTCATTACGGATGCTTTTAACGTTCTGCATCGTTCTCACGTGCATAATTTTTAACATGAATGATGTAACTAATACTTTGTAACCATATTTTGATTTAAAAGTGTGTCCATGGAGTTTCTTGTCCGTTCTTCTCCATAGGTACCTACTACGCTTTGGAATGGGCAACTAGCTTCATTTTTCTGACTGACCGACCCCTTGACAATTCAAAAGTGCCTGTACTTAATTGGTTTAATTGAAATAAATAATTTGAGTTTGAGTTTGAATAAAAAAATGATCGAGTTCAACACAAGGTTGACGGCACGGTTGGCGCAGTGGTTAAGCGATTGACTGCTGCGCTGTGTGTCGCGGGTTCGATTCCCGCACGGAACAAATATTTGTATGACCTACAAGTAGTTGTTCCGGGTCTGGCTGTTTGTGTATGTGAGTTTAAATGTTTGTAAACGCACCCACGATACAGGAGAGATTCCTAGTGTGGGGCAACGTTTTTGGGTCATACCTCTGTGTCTGTAGCCTTACTGACTTTTTTACGAAACTAAAACTGACATGATATATACACCAGCAAGTTAATTGCATAATACACTATCAATCTCATTCTGAATATTTTTTTCATATACAGAGGGTGGCAGGGATATCGACGCGCAAACGTCGTGAAAAGGTTACACCTGATGCCATAAATAAAATTACGAAAGTCATTCATCTCGGAAATGACCGGTTAAAAAATTGACATTTTTGAGTGCGCAGTGTATTGCAAACAACGCGATCAAAACAGTCCGTGGATGGTGCGCACGCGCGCGCTACCTACCGCGATACCGCGCGCTGCCCTTTCGAGTTTTATTTACATTGCTGTTTTAAGTGAAACAAGTGAATTTACTACTTTATAATCTCATTGGGTTAGATAGAAATAACGATTTTATACAGTTTACAGGAAACAAAAAATTGCAGAAAAAAACGTAAAAATTAAGAAAAAGTCGACGAAAAATTTCAACGCAGGGGGGTCCAGGATCATGTACTGAATCCATGGTAAGCGGTTGCGCGTTGATGTCCCTGCCACCCTGTATGTTCGAAAAATGTGTCTGTTCAACAACTTATATAACGCAGTGAATGTTGTTGAACTGTCACAATGAAACCATTGCTACTGATAGTGTGGTACACAATGACCCCACACTTAACATAGACACAGGCTTTCAGTAATAGACATTCTACTTCTTCTTCTTGAACGCTTAGGAGAAGAATGGACATTTCTGTAAGTTCTATCTTCAATCTCATTTCTTGAATTTCTAGTTAGTCATTTGAAACAAAAAAAACTGGCCGACAATCTACTACCTAATAGGATAAAAAAATAATCAATAGTACTTTGACATGTGACGCAAGCAAGAACCCTGACCGTCACGGTCGCATTAAATATTCAGCTTTGTATGGCTTTCACTGCGCCATGGGGTTTGACGACTTTCATTGTGGCTCTCTTGGGGGTTCTGGTTATGGGCAGTGAAGGCTGCGCAAGGAAAATGGAAGGTATCGTGTCAATCGAGAAACTGGGCTATGCAAAAATGTCCTATGACAATTGTAGAACGTTCAAATAAATGCGTGAAAAAGTCACATACAATAAGGCCTATTATCGACCTACCCTAACAAACTATATACCTATAGCAGTGTTAATAATCTTAGATAATTTACATTCCATCGCCATTTAATCCGTTATCTTCGTTAGTGAAATGTATTATACTCTGTCGGTTAACCGTTTTTTGACAGATCGAACTAGTGAGCAATTATATATTTTTTTTTTTGTTAAAACTGATACACTTACGGTTTTATAATGTCTTTAAGAAGTCATAAATAAGATAATTCAGTAAGTTATGCAGATTATATATTTATTTTATTACGCATTTTAAAGTTAATTTTTACGTAATCTGGAATAGTAATGTTCTAAGTCCACTGTCAAAAAACGGTTAATCTAATGGACAGAGTATAAGTAAGTTGATTTTTGAGAGACCATTTTTAACAAAAAGGTCCTAATAAGTTTTTGGTTGCAATGGAATTTGAACTTTGTTAAGTATGACGACACAGCTTGTTGTTCCAGAACATGAAAATTCTCTCAAATTCTTATTCATATACATAAACCCTTTTGAATGTTCTAGTTCGGAATAGTAGTGTCATTGGCTAGGCTCTATTATTTAAAATTGTCCGTGAAAAATCGATATTTAAATTAAAACTACCAACCTACACCATTTTTTTTGGTACCCAAACAAATCGGCAAAAACCGTCGGGTCAGTTACCCTTCAATATTTCGTCATGACCCATCATCTCTTCACCCTGTAAGGCCCAGCCTACACCCACATGCTCCAACAGTATCACCATGTATGTACTGCCAGTGTTCAATACAAAGCTCTTCTAATCTGTACTCTGTACGTCACACCAACACTACCATTTAAGGCTTCCCCTATCTACTAACAAACGTGCCAGTCTCGACGCGAACCTACACAGCGTTGCGCGCGCGATAAAAAAAGAAATCATTTATTGTCTGTGATTTTTTTTGACGTTCAATTTTCCGCAGAAGAGTTTCCTTTTTGATTGTAGAGTTTATGACAAGTGTGAAGTACTTTTTTTGATTAAATAGTGTTACAAAATAATTTTATTTTAGTGATGGTGGTTTTATAGTGATATTTATTTTGGGGAATCGATAAAAGTTTTTAGTGTTTATATTTTATTTTTGAGTGTTTTATACTAACAATATTGGTGAGATCATTGTAGTGTAAAATTTTATTTAACTTCAAGTGCAAGTTGCAAAAATATATTTTGTGAGATTTGGGGTTCATGAGATATTCATAAAAATTGATAACAAGGTTTCTTAGTAATAGTTACAATAGGATAAAAAACAGTACCTACCTGCTATAACCTAAATATTTAATAACTACCGGCTTATGAATATTAGAGAGTCATTATGTTTAATGATTATAGTTTAAATATCAGTCCACGTAACCAAGTTAAATATAACAGTCTACGTAATGGAAATTCACACACCTAAGTTAGAACATAAGCGAAACTCACACATTACAAAAGAAAACGCTAAATTGCAAAAAGATACGCAGAAAAGATGACAATCGAAAGTTAAAAGATTTAGTACATTTTACGTTAATTAAGCGCGTTAATTATTTAAGCTAGCTTTATTAATATCCTATTAATTGAAATTAATTTACCGTAAAACGTTTGGTTGATGTTAGAGTTATAATGCTTCGTGAGCATTATAATTTTGTTGTTTTATAAGCAAAGGAAATTGCGTCTTATGGACAAAAAAGAGATAATATTATGGTTTATGGTCCAACAGATGGATCAAAATCCCTACTAAGGTTATATCAGCGGCTAGGATGGCTAAGTAAGTAGATAGGTGTCATTTTATATATTTTTTTCACATGACACTCAATTTTTTTTCATCGCTTTCTTTAAATTACTTATTCCTTTAACATAGAAAGAGAATTACATGCAGTATTTATAGCCATTAACTTAGTTTAAAATGCTACTCTCCCTGAAAAAGAAAACTAGCATCATAAGGAAAATGCCACATAAAAAGACAAACAGACAGACAAATAGAGTAGAAATGCGTTGCGCAAAAAAGACATGACAATTGAAAAGATTTACACCAGCGTTTACGGTAAAGCAAAAAACTGAAGCTCAATTATGTTATCAAATAACTTATGAAACTTATGTCGTATACAACTCAATGAATATTACATTTGTTTAGTTTCACATAGCGAACGATTTTCTCTAATTATTATTCAGCCTTAAAAAAAACTTATTTCTTCAATAATTTGATGCTATCTTTTTTACGAGATTTAATAGATAAGTTATTACGTATCATCCGTTCCCATCACTAGTTTCGATAAAATCATCAATGATTTATTGAATTTTCTTACGACTTATAAAATTTATTAATTATAACAATAAATACGTAATCATCATCATGATTCTCCTTACTGTTACTGTTAGCCTACATCATCCCCCTGCTGGGCAACGGCCTCTCCCCATGACTTCCAACTCTATCGATCCAGGGCCAAAGTGAGCGTGAAATGAGCTGTCAATAGGGGCAATCTCTAATATCAGGTGGAATGACAGCTCACTTCACCTAATTTTTCACGGTGAGATTCTTATAGAATAGCACTGCTGATACGAACCAGCAAATTGCAAAAAACGTAAAAACAAATGAATATCGCGGGCTACCCAGACGCTTTCGCCTTACTCTACCCATTAAAACAAATCATAGACATAAAACTCTAGAAATGGCTAACGTCACAGCAAAAAACAGAAAAATTCAATGTCACAATGGAAAGCACGTTACCATTACATTTCCTTACACAGTACAAAGTGATTTACAGTTAAAATCGGCCGTTATTAATTATTCTTTGACATAATGCGCCCGTAACTGTTATGTAACAGGCAGTAAAGTTTTACTGCTTAACCAATGACAGTAACATTTACACGCATGAAATCATTATGTATGCTAATCGTGTTGTACATTGATACGTTATGGTTTTTCAAGCTGTTTTCTCTAGCCATAGTAAGGCACAATGAAAGTACGAAAATTATAATTAACCAAAGAGTTAGAATTTTTATTGAGGAGGTTCCAATTGGCTTTGATATTTTCTTTTTATATCAACACCTACCCTTTATTTATAAAGGTTAAGTACAGAAGGCCAATTCTCGTAATTCAAAACGTTTTATCTAGTCGCAGTCCCATCTCGGCGACAAACAAATGTCAAAAACTTGTCAAAATGTAGGGAAATTAGAAGTATTTTTTTACAGATTGAGACTGAGATCAGACTGTGAACATTCTTAAAATTACGAGTATTGCCACTCTGATTAGAGATTGTTTAACCATACATTTTTTATGTTTAATCGCCCATATTATTTTGGCTTCCAACGAAACTTCGCTGAAAAATACCTAATATGCATGTCCTTTAAAAATATAAGAAGCGGAAGAGGTAGAAAAGGGACGAATGAAAATTAAAGCCACTTCAAACTTTCACGGTTTTTATAAAGTTTCTGAAAGTAACTGGTTAGTTTTAAGGGAATTTCGATGCCTCATGTCTTCTCTACATAGTCTGCACTCTCACTACTATACTCCCCAAAAATGTTTGTTATTTCACCAAAATTACTTCCTGACTCCTTCAGACATCACTTTAGTTCCTTAGGGTATAAGACTCAGATGAAAGAGACTTCTGAATCTTTCAATAAACTCCGGGTTTTCACCTTTATATCTCTACCGTAAACGAGCCCTTTAAAACAACCTGTTCCACATTGCATCACATCACAGGTACACACGGCAGTCGCACTATTTCTCAATCCCAGCACTGTTAATATGCCACATCCCGGATAAGTCAACATTTTCCATATCCTTCCACAGAGAAAGTTGAACTTTGCTATAAATAAACTACCACGTACTTTGTTACACAAGTTGTTACTAAAGTTATTTAATGATGAAGACTAGTTATTGTAAAAGTACATACTCCCTTTTTACTTGTGGGTTTCGCGAAATGGTACTAGGAGATCATGCATAGTCAAGAGTTGGTATTGTGATCATTAATAGACAGATTGTCAGCCCAGCGCGGCAGCGGGGTAATTGCGTAACACACTATCAGTAGCAATGGGTTTCATTTTGACAGTTCAACAACATTCATTGCGTTATTTACGTTGTTGAGCAGACACATTTTCGAACATATGAAGTAATGGATGGATTAGCAATATCCTTAAAAATTATTCGGATTGAAATTTATAGTGTTACACAATTAGGATGCAGCAGGTGTGCCATATAGCTAACTACAATGTAGCTGTTATATGATAAGAGTCTTCTGTCCAGCGGTAGAAAATATTTATCATAACGCCATAACAGTCTGTGAATGTAATGTCAGACAATACCATATAAAATTAGATTTTTCTTTAAAAATCACGTTTTCGATATCACATTATTTAAGCTCTCGAACAAAAGCAAATCGAACCGTTTCAAACATATCACGTTTACTCAACCGTCGGTAATATCGGTGCGTTATGCGATATCAACATTCTCTGCTAGATACAGGAGTAGACATTCGACAGAGACCAAGCTTGAGAAACTTCATACAGTCGAGCTACGATAGGTAGACTACTACATGCAGCAGTTACCTATGTCGGCGAGATGTCTCGTGTCTGTGAGAAATGGCTAAGGATATGATCAAATCTCTTGTATTTCCCGATATATGGCCATGTCATGAAGTAGCGTACGTTATTTACGGTTGTTTTTATTTAGTTTATCTATATCTTCATTTGAATGAGCTAATATATATGCCAAATATACAGCTAATGTCTACTGTGTGATATTCACTATCATATTTAATTGTGCGAATTGCAAATTTTACGGTTACATTTCCTTTTTCGTAAACCACGCCATAAACACCTTCATTGTCATTGTCATTTTGTCTGTCAGTTCCGTTACGGAGACTATACAACTTTTGTAAGATGTTTATGAATAAGAGATCAGTTACGTTGAAAGAACTTCAGCAATATCGACTTATCTTCAATATATCCACGGTACAAGTAGTATCAACTTGCGAATCTATCGTTACTTATTATCATTTCAGCCGAAAGACGTCCTTTGCTGGACATAAACCTCCCTCAAGCACCGCCACTGTGACGGGTTCTGTGCTTCCCGCATCCAGAGGATTGCTGAGGCCTTCACAAGGTCAACGGTCCACATTGTGGGTCACTTTTAGCCTTCTAATAAGGTCTATTGTGAGCGACCAAGTTTCAGTGCCATAGGACATCACTGGCAACACGCCCTGGTCTAAGACTTTCGTCTTGAGACACTGCGGTATGTGGGACGAGACGACATTGCACATCGTTCTCAAATGGTACCTATTATATCCATCGTTGTGCTATTGAACAAAGCTTGGTCTCTGTTCCAAAACTATTCATTTACAACTAAACTTGACAGTTTGCCCATGACTAACGGTGTACTTGTGTACCTCGCAACAAAAACGTGGGAGTACAACAAGTACACGTTCTGCATTGAACTATCACAATGCTCACTTGGAATAGTGAAACATGGGTGTACATGAGTAACTGTGAGTACGAGTTTGTATTGTATTAATTTCTTGTCAGCTTACATGTATTCGTGGTTGTATATTATGTGTTGGCTGTTAAATTCTTCCCATGTAGGGAGAAAATTTATTTTTAAATGAGCATAACAATCAAACTCTTCAGCTTTGTTATTAGTATAGATATAAATAAGTATTCAAATAAAAGAAATCTGTCAAATGACCCTGACCCCGCCTTTATTTACAAAGGCGAATTAAATTTCGAAACGAATGAGATTAATTGTGGCAATTGTCTTAAACGATTAAGTTAAAGTGTTGCCAGCATTAATTAGAATAGATCACGCTTAATTCGAATAAAGGTTCCGTAGAAAATATTGCTTGATTTTAATTGAGTCACATAAATTTAACGATTTTTGTGTTCTTACTATACGAGGGTCAATTTCACTAGGTATATTTAACTCAGAGATTTAGATTTACGACCGGAAAAAGGAGATGGTCATTTTCAATACATTTTTTATGGTTATGGCCTGTGTCAAACGAAGTTTTGACTCAATATCATCGTTACATGTTATAAACTATTTTGTACACCGAATATGGCAAAACATGTTGAACCAGCAATACTAAACTCGTTTCCATCCATATGTGCATACCTATGGATCATGTTACACATGTTTATACAAATAAATGCATCTTTATTTTTAAAGGCCTTTAAAAATATCTCAGCATCCTCTGCCCGTCTTATATTTTCAAATGTTTGATATTCAGCTGTTTTTTTTGTCACTGACAGGTCTTCGGAAGTGTAGACATGGAACCCGATCCAAATCCGGCAAAAACTAAAATTGTTACAACCCAACCCTAATAAAGCCGTAGTTACACAAGCGGGCCTTGCGTTCAGCCAATGCCAGCACATTCACGCGGTACTAATCGGCTGGTTCCTTCTGTGGCGTGTCGATAGTATCACGTTATGTGTGTATTGGCTGATTGGCTGAAAAACTGCTGTTACGTCGTGTGCAATAAGGATTATTTTGTGTTTTGTTTTTTGGAACACAGATTGACTTTTTTTTAAACTGTAGGAATGAGTGTCGGTGTACTATAGGTACACGTCTATATTACTTTACCCTTCTGGGTATATGTGTACAGGCGTGTTATGATGTTAGATTGGCTTCTTGTGTCGATTCACTCTGTCATTCATTTTGAAGTTACTTCTTGAAAATATTTGTTGATATTTGCGTGTACTTAATGACGTAGCAGACAGCATAGATCTTTTTACTTGTTCTCTGAGTGAGTTCACAAAAACCACGATGTACAGAATATGTTATGGTAAATAATAAAACTGTAATTATGGCCACACTATTGAATTAGGAAATTCCTGTAATGATAGTGATGATGAATTAATAAATAAATAAATATTACGTTTAAGAGTTAATTATTTATTAATTTTTCATAATTACCCGAAGTAAGTACATAGATAGCTAAAATAGTTCCTGAAGTAACCCATCAATATGCCACGAGTAAGTTAAATAACTTATTGAATTGATATAGTAGGCATAATAAACTGCAATATATCTACTTGTAATAATGCTGTCCAGTTTCAAAGTCAGGAATTTCCCCCATCACAGATGCTATACAGTTACGCAGAACCCTAAAAAAAACCCTGATAACTATGTTTTTTTACAACGTCATTATTATATTATTTAAACTACGAAATATAAAAGTCATTGACCCACTTGTATTGTTTCGTGACGCGGAGATCCGTAATACTACATAGAAACACCGACTCCTACGCATCCTGCCGATAAATAATTAAAATGTGGTAAATTCCTTTAAAAATATTATGTTATGATTATTAATATGAGGGTTTGTTGTGATTATGGGTAGTAGGATTTACCATTTTAAATGATTGACATATCCGGAGGTTTTAGAAATCAGTTGACTGGAGCAGTTGTATCCGCCATTTTGTAATTTAGAAATGAGTCATGTTTGTTTTGCAATTGTTTACTAATTACTTATTTTAATCAGAAGCACCTTTTCTTGTGTTTGTTTGACAATATAATCGAATACCGTAATTAGATTATCTGGTGTAATATCCATTAATTGAGATACCTAGGTCTAGATTTATTCCTGATGGACTGCCTTATTGGTCTGGTGGTCACAAGCGCTAGGTACTGCTGAACATGAGGTATTTTTTTTTTTTTTTTTTTTTGTGATGGGAAGTCATCAAATGAGCCCAATGTCGCTCTGGGTGGAGCGGAAGGGAGTGTCAGACTCTTACTGACTAAAACCCACCCATGTTCCTTCCTTCGCCCTTTATGTTCCGGGGTAGCGGTAACTCTTTCGGACAACCCCGCTGAAACATGAGGTCCTGAGTTCCATTTCCAGGCCGGCGAAGTGTTATTGGGCTTTCTATCTAGAATTTCTCAGTAGCAGCCCGGAGTCTGGTTTTGTGCCCGGTTTATGGCAATAGGCTCGCCCCCTATTACATGGGACTTAAACATAACAGGCGAAATGTGGCTGTACTATAGGTACACCTCTGCCTAACTCTTTGGGGATTACTAGCATGATGTTAGGTGACGTTAAGTTATTTTGAAAAAGATAAACAATTTCTTTTATTATTTGCTTTATTTAGAAAGGTGCTTACATGTGCAATATAACTATTTGCATATTCCTACTTCATTATGAAATACTTTTCACAATCATTCGCGTGGTAACATTAGGAAAATCGAAATACCTTTTTCACAGTAACATTTCCTGACGTTTAGAGTACTGTTCAACGTACAGTCACGCTCGAGAGAATCCACAAAACATACAAAATACGCGGTTTTAATCCATAAAAGTACCAACTTTTAATGTATAACATTAACGTCAAAATCGATTACGAAATAGCATCGTTTATGAAAATTTCGCATCGCCGAAAATAGTGGTGTAATATTGGAAAGCGCATCACTATAATGTCGGAAGTACATCCGGCGAATGCGAAACGTCGAGCGTTCGAAAATCCAATCCGTTCGCAATTTGAAACTGTTTCAATATTCATGGGCGAGCAAATGAAAATGGTGTTTACATTGCAAATGGGTCGCTCTAAGATTTACTTTATTTTATAAGCTTAGGTACCTAATATACCTTTGCTTAGAGGCTCGTGGCTAAGTAATACAGGCCGTACGATTCGATCGATTAGGTTAAGCTACGCTTGCCGCGGTTAGTCTGTGGATGGGTGACCATCTTTACATACCAAGACCCCTCTGTGCCTCGGAAAGCACGCTAAGCCGTTGGTTCCGGCTGTCATTCGTGGATCTTTGACAGTCGTTCTGGTGATCAGAAGCTCGAAAGTCTAACAACCTCTCTTTCAAACTCAAACTCAAACTCAAACTCAAAGTATTTATTTCAATTAAACCAATTACAGGCACTTTTGAATTGTCAAGGGGTCGGTCAGTCAGAGAAATGAAGCTAGTTGCCCATTCCAAAGCGTAGTAGGTACCTATGGAGAAGAACGGGCAAGAAACTCCATGGACACTCTTTTAAATCAAAATATGGTTACAAAGTATTAGTTAAGTACATCATTCATGTTAAAAATTATGCATGTGAGAACGATGCAGAACGTTAAAAGCGTCCGTAATGAATAGCCTAAAACAATCCAAATATTAAATTAAATTAAAATAAGCCATGGCAGCAAAGAGATGACCAGTCCCCACTGACGGCGCCCGTTCACGAACATGACGCACGGATTAGCACCATTCAGCTCAACCATTTTGAAGGGAGCTAAATGATCCAACACATGTGCCACCATCAGCGAGACATTTGAGTGAGCATGACATACTCTCAGCTGCCAGGGCACATTCAAGTCAATGAAAGACGTACCCAGTAAATGGTAGCTTTATAGTATGTACCTACATAGTACTCACACATGAGCTATACAATTATACAATACTAGACGATTGAAGTTATATAATGCAAAAATAGTATTTTACAATCTTCAGCGGCTCCAACAGTACTTTCAAATGCTAATCAATTTATTTATGCGTCCTGTGGAGCAGGACCAGCGTTTAGCCAAGCATTTTTATCAGCGATGTAATCTCCCAATTTATAATATGCCTGGCTGCATAGTGTGCGTTTTATACAAGATTTAAATTTCGTTTCATTCTGTTCAATTATGTGGGGAGGTATTTTATTGTAACATTTTAAACAGTACCCCATGAAAGATGAGTCTACTTTAGCCAGCCTGAAACCTGGTTGAACTAATTGGTCCCTATTTCTAGTGATATAATTGTGTCTTTCACCTCTTTTACTAAAAATATGTAGATTTTTCCTTACGTACATAATGTTTTCATATATATATTGACAAGGTACCGTCATGATGTTAATATCTTTAAACAGTTCTCTTAGAGAGTCACGCCTGCGGAGGCTATATATGGCTCTGATGGCTCTTTTCTGCAGAATAAAAATAGACTCGATGTCTGCAGCCCGTCCCCATAGTAAAATACCGTACGACATGATACTATGAAAGTAACTAAAATAGACCAGTCTCGCGGTATCGACATCAGTAAATTGACGGATTTTTCTCACAGCATACGCTGCTGAACTTAGTCGTCCTGCAAGGGATGTTAAATGAGGACCCCATTGAAGCCTTGAGTCGAGCGTGAACCCCAGGAAAACAGTTTCATCGACGAATTCTAGTTTCTCTTGATTCAATTTTATCTCACAATGACTACCTTTGACATTTGGTAAAGAAAATCTTATACACTTAGTTTTTTTCCCATTTAATACTAAATTATTAGCAGTGAACCAATTTTGGATCTGCAGTAGGGCGTTATTTACGTCGTCAAGATTTGATGCACGTCTATTAATTTTAAAAATCAAGGAAGTATCGTCAGCAAATAACACCATCTGTGGTTGGGTTTTTAACAAATGGGGTAGATCATTTATATAAACTAAAAAGAGGAAAGGACCTAATATCGAGCCTTGCGGAACACCCATTTTTACTGTTAAACCGAGTGAATTGACACCATTTATTTGAACTTGCTGTTGTCTATCATTTAAATAAGATTTTACTAAACTGAGCGCAAGTTTTCCTATTCCGTAATGCTCAAGTTTTAAAAGTAAGGTTTCGTGGTCGACGCAATCAAAAGCCTTGGAGAGGTCACAAAAAATTCCTATGGCGTCTTGGGACTCTTCCCACGCTGTAAAAATGTGTTTTAATAAGGTGATACCGGCATCAGTCGTACAACGTCCCTTGGTGAAACCATACTGTTGGTCGTGTAATATTCTGTTGGTGTTAAAATGATTGAGCATTTGGTTTAGCATCACCTTTTCAAACACCTTGCTGAAGACCGGTAACACGGATACGGGTCTATAATTATTGGTAAGTTTACTGTCCCCCGATTTTAAAAGGGGTATCACCTTGCTGTATTTCATTAGATCTGGGAAGACTCCTTGATCCACACACAAATTAAATATTAAGGCTAAGTACGGCGCTATAGTCTCAATAATGGAGGTACAAACTTTGATAGACATTCCCCATAGATCCTCGGTTAGTTTGATCTTGATTTGCTTGAAAGCTTTTATTACTATTATGGGGTTTATATGCTTGAATTTAAATTCAATCTGGCAGGATGAGACGTTTGCTCTTAATAAATTAATAGAACGCAAGGGCGAGGAATTTAAGATTTCAGTGGTTGTATGTGGGATACTGGTAAAGAAATTTACAAATTCTTGAGCAACTTCTTTGTTATTGCTTATGAGACCACGCGAAGTCTCTATTGTGAAATCATTATTATGTCTTTTATTCCGGTTAGTTTCGTCATTGATAATTTTCCAAACCGTCTTTATTTTATTATCGGCTGATTTGATCTTGTTGCTAATATACAAGGCTTTAGCTACCTTGCAAATATTTTTAAAAGTTTTAGAGTAGGTAGCTACGTATTTATTAAAAGTTTCAGAGTTAATATAAGGCTTAAGGCCATACAGCTCAAACAATTTTTCCCTACTTTTTCTAATACCCTTAGTTGCCCAGTCACTGAACAAAAAACTTGGACAAATAGTTTTAGTTTTCTTTTTTAAAGTATTATTGAACTCGGTGCGTACTACCGAAAAGAACCACTCATATAATTCATTTACATTGTTTTTCATGTGGCCTGGTACACTTAACTTACTAATTAAGTGATTATTAAATCTATTTAGACTGCTTGGTGTTATTTGTCTAGTTTGTATCAGAATTTTTTGTACTGGTGTATTAGACTTGAACACAACGGTTTGACCGCTGTGATCAGAAGGGAGATAGTTTACTATGGCTTTATCTAAGTATTCGCAGCAACAAAAAACATTATCAATGCATGTAGCAGAATTTATAGTTACGCGGGTTGGTTCTGAAAACACATTTGACAAATTGAATGATTTAAAGAGACTTAATAATCGACTGCTATTTGAACTATTCTCTAAGATATTAATATTGAAGTCACCACAGATAATTAGCGATTTTTTGCCAGTTCCAAGTTTTGCTAGAACATCTTCCATTACTGACTCAAATATGGAGTAGTTTTGATAATTAGGCGGTCTGTAAACGCACACTATAACATGCTTATCTAGCTCAACACAGGACAGTTCAACGTTATGTTCTACCGAAAGATCAACTATATCTTTACGAGTCTTAGATTTAATAGAATTTTTAACTAAGATTAGTGAACCCCCACGCAGAATAGATTTCCGGTTAAAACAACTGCCCACACTATAATTTTCATAATGAATTAGCATTTCATACTCTTTCAACCAATGTTCAGTTAAACAAATAATTTCAAACATAGTTTTTTCTAAAAATAGCTCAATTTCTAATTGTTTGGAAGAAAAACCTTGAATATTTTGATGAAATAATTTCAAGGAATTCTGCTCAGACCCTTTTTTACATTTTACTATTTGAGAGCAAGAAGACACCTTGTTGTTGGTAGGTATAACAATATTGTTACTAGTGTGTTCTGTTGTCTTACTAACTAGTTTAAATCTACATCCAGAGTGAGCCCCAAGACTCCCAAGCCATCACCAGGCAATGATATCCGACTACTTGTGGACCCCACATAAGGACAAGTATTTGCCAAAGTGACACATGGATCCTCTTTCGTACAACCATTGTAAATTGTTATAGCATTAGTGCTACAGTTATTTCGGGTAACCACCTGTACATTAGAATTATTACTAATAATTGCGGTGTCAATTATGGTACAAGACTTCGACATACTACTTATGTCTGAGTTTATATAAGCTAATAGCCTCGCTATTTTATGTCTAAACCTAATGGGCAGATACACTGTATTCCTTGTCGATTTCAATTTATCAACAAAACTGTTGGTGTCAAAAAATATAAGTTTGTCACTGTAATGACTTACTAAGAAATGCATATGGTTATTAAGCATATGTATATAATTGTTTTGTCTATTGGATAATCTCTCAAAATATGGAAAAGCACACAAAATAATTTTATTACAATTTATCTTTAAAAGCTCAGAAACACTGTCAGTGATAACTTCTTTTTTGACCTGTGAACTATTACCCACAAATACAGTAATGTTGGTATTGGAATCATATTGATTTCTTGTAATTGATGTCATTATTTCTTTGAAGGATGTCCCAGGTAAACAATAGTTTTGAGTATTAAAACTAAAGTTGTCACTAACTAATTTCCCTAAACCTCTTCCTATACTATCTGAAAACATAACTGACTGATAACATACTTGACTATTACAAGAGGAAACACTACTAGCTGCTGACTGTATTGCTTGAGATAACCCAACTAGCAAAATTTTAACTTACAAGTGTCCCAAGACCTATATTTTTTTACTCTTTTAGCATACTTACAAACAACTGTAAGTGTCGATTTAGGCGCACTTTATAAGAGAATTCTCACTTAGAGTCAACTTATAACGCTCTTATTGAAGATTACTTTACACTTACAATAATCTTGTTACTGCTCTTGTAATACAATAACTTATAATGGTTTTATAATGGCATGGTTTGAGGGAAAATAGGACTTAGAGCGCTCTTACGACTGCCCTTGTAAGTGTAATTCCCCTTATGTTGCTCTATGGAAGCTCAATAAAGGAGTATTTATCACAACGGCCGAAAGAGTGTGCGCGAGCGCTGTTGGAATAAAAAAAAGTTGTCAACTCATTGAAGTATCATTTGTATTAGTAGTATTTTTATTTCCTGTAATCATTTATTTAATTTGCTTGATAGTTATGTGTCTATGAACATAAATAACTTGCGGTGTACATTTCTTCGAATGTTTTGCGGAATAAAGTGAAATATTTTCACAGGCCCACTTCGTTATGTATTTAGAATATTATTTTAAAAAATATTAATTACTTGTAAAATAAAAACTGACGCCATTAGAGATTTATAAGACCAATAACTCTTCTCTAAGATAAGCTTAATACTAAAATGTCTTATTTCACACTACCTAAGTTGATTTTAAACCTTTTGGTCTTATTGAGCACTTACATAAGGTAACTACTTGCAGCCATTTAATAAATTTAGGGTTCCTTTTTAAACCATGGCATACAAATTACCAGTTTGTGGTAGGTTTAATGTTAGGTGAGCCAAACGTGCATAAGTATATATGTACCTAATGGGTGGGTAAGTGGGTACCTACTATTAAGTGTGTGTGTTTTAAAATATTTTTATTAACTCTTTTTTATAGTGGATATTGACCCCCGGCCGTGTCACGATAGTATAATGGTTACCATAATGGATTTTGACTGCTTTTTGAGTAAAAAAAAAATGAGATTGCTCAAGAAGAGGAAGTGGCTCTGGACCGTAACTCACTTTATTCTTTCCCAAAAATGTTTCGCTTGTGGATACACATCATGGTTTAACGCCAATGAACCTCAAAAGCCATTCAGCGGGATTGTCCGAAAGGGTTACCGCTACCCCGGAACATAAAGGGCGAAGGAAGGAACATGGGTGGGTTTTAGTCAGTAAGAGTCTGATACTCCCTTCCGCTCCACCCAAAGCGGGAGGGGTCATTCGATGATGACCCATTCATTTGATGATTTCCCACCAGAAAAAAAAAAAAAACCTCAAAAGCCATTTCATTTCATATTAGTTCAAAGCGATGTAAATAAATTATTTTATGCCGAATTCATAACGCCAAGATCAATCAAGTGAAGTGAATCACACACAGGAATGTCTACCATATCGATATTGAGTTTTAGAAACGGAGAATCCAATTTATGGTGTTCTTCGTTTTTTTGACCGAAAATCACTGTCGTTTCTTTTAGGACAGTCAAATTCTCGGGATGTGACAGTTCAAGACACCGGTGAATATTCACCTACCACAGTACATTTTAGACAGTACTAATGGAGAGCATGGAATTTCAGAAATACTGCACAGGATTGGCAAAAATTGTTGTCTAGAGCTGTTATAAATTTTAATATTGACGGCTTACCTCTGGTAAGCCGTCAATATTAAAATTTAGTGAAAGGTTATTGGGAACAGAAACAAGTTCGTGTTCAAAAACAATTTTTCCAACTGTTTTCTTAAGCTGTTATGACAATAAAGCCCTGTCCCTATTGTGTCTATCTGTATTTTTTGTCCGCTTGTTTGGAACTAAGTTCGAGCATCTTTGGGTAGTATGTGCTCGATTCTTTTATTAATAATCACAGAAAGTTCATTAAACGCCGAGTGTGGTATATTATTCTGAACAGCACATATTTTGATTTCTTCACGAAATTGTATATTTTTTTCGTAATCCGTTGTTTTTGTTTCACGTTCACTTTCATCGCTATCGTCAGAACCAGAATTAAGACTAGAATCTGCCAGTTCAAAGTCTTCAGAGCTGATATCTTCTTGTTTTTGTACGGAACCATCGAACGATTTACTGGCTCCATCGTTGTCTATCGTAGTTCTACTAGTACCAAGTAGCCTCTTCTGTGAGTCCGTCTATTTTTGTTTAATTTTATTCCTATATATGCTCCACTTCTTTTAAATCTTTTCCATTTTTCAAACTCCATGCTTAACTGTTACAAACACTTAGCAATGTTTACACGAATATAATGGCGGACATTCTTAATAAAGTATTCACAAGTCTTTTAAAAGACAAAATATTCTGATAGAGCTCTACTATTAGTCGTCTTCTCTTTAATTTGACTCAGAGAACACTTAATTCACACTTACAACTTGGCTTTATAGTAGTTTTATGTAAAAGTTTATTAAGGTCATAAGTGTTATAAAACACTCAATGTAGACTCTACTAAGAAAGAATGTACTTTTAAGATGATTTTTTAAGTACAAATAATATTCAAGAGCAATTGCTCTTTAAAAATGCACTTGTAAGACAACTGTGCTGATAAATGTGTTACAACGATTCTTTATAGACATATATAAGAGCACGTACTAAGTGTTAGTATTCTTTTAGTTCAAAATGCCTTAGATCATGCTTTTATAAGATGTACTGTCATAGTCTAGACACAAGTAAGTCTGCTGTAACACCTTAGTTCTTAAATCAGCATATCCGCAAGAGAAAATTGCTAGTTGGGAATTCTTGCACAATATCAGGTATATCTTGGTTGGGGATACAGTCCAGAGCACTCACAACTTGGGACGGGTCCTCCGTGGCCTCAGGCTGGAGAGCATCAAGGTTGGATTCCCACTGACAGGTACACTGAGTGTTGCTGAGAGTCAGCAAGTCCACTCTGTTTATCAGCTCGTTTGTAGCAAGGATGTGTTCCTTGATTTGGTGGTGAGAGCATATATATTTATTATAAAGGGACTTTAGTGAGTCATCAAGAACTTGAATTTCAGTTTGTAAGCGTTGAGTGTCTATTTCATAAATATTTATACTATCTTCTAATTTAATTTGATAGTTCTTCAACTTATTCACAAGAGTAACACGTTCTTTCCTTAATTGAATATTTTTGGAAGAATGATTTTGCTGTTTCTTAAATTTATTACATTTTTTAATGATTTTATTCAATCTTGCATATTTTTTTATTTTATTTTGACTCATTTTATGACTATAGTTATGTTTCAGTAAGGAAGCCTCTGTTAGGTTTATTGTTGTCATGGAATGTGGGTTACAGCTTTTATTTAACAATTCATTAAATAAATGGTCAGTTTCTTTGATCTGAGAATGTTCCTTGTCTTTCTGTAATTTTAGGATTTGAACATTCGCATGGATTAATTCATCCTCCAGGTCCCTAATCTTACACAAAGCCTCCTCGTATACATTACTGCAGTTGTTGAAGCCATCTGTGACAACCCTTAGTTGATCCCGTTCATCGACAACATTGAGGTACAGAAGATGTAAGTCTACTAGCTCCTGTTTTAAGCTTGTGTTTTTGCATATGACTTTCTCTACCTCCCTCTCACTTTCCTCTCTCTCCTCTAACAGCGCTTGACATTTTCTCTCTGAAGCCTCAAGTTCATGAACGGTCGTTCTCAATCTAAGCTCCACCTCCTGAGCCACAGCCTTACGGGTCATCACAGGCATGGTTTCAGGAATTAGTACTGAAAGGAAAATTAAAAACTTTCCAAGGGGTATCGTTTTTTTTTTTTTTTTTTAAATCGCCACGTTTTACCCATTCACTGGGTTGCGGAGGTCAGATAGGCGGAGGTAAAATACTGGTATTCAGCTGCATCCGGTTAGACTGGAAGCCGACCCCAACATAGCTGGAAAAAGGCTAGGCACTGCTTTATCCCAACTATGTTTGATGAGGCACTTAGTATAGATACAACTCTACCTAACCCTTCAGGGAAATATAGGCGTGATGTTATTTTGTATGTTTTATAAGCTTGGCTTGAACTGTTGTACAGACGCCATCAGGTCAAGCTACCCGAAACTGTCAAATTTTCCCAATCGACCTTGAACCTTAATGCTTCATCGATAAAGTTGAAATTCTATTATAGAAGTTTGACAAATTGTAGTAGCTTGATGTACTGGCGTCTGTACGTACTAGAATTAGGTATCTTAGAGCTAAAATTAGCACTATTCACTGTAACTAATTGTTTTTACGCATTATCTAATCTGAGAAAGCCTACTTCACTAATCGAGTTATTACGAAAGTATATCTGTTTTGTACATTTTACGGTTAATTACCGAATCGCTTTCAATAAAAAATGGCGAAAAGCAAGATAGCTTCTTGTTTTATGTTCAGAAGTTAAGTAGTTAACCACGAATGTCGCGTTTTCAATAAGCAAAATGATGGGGAAAATGTGAGGAGAGTTTTGATTATGAATATCGAAGGCTATACGAGTAGGGGAAGACCAAAGAAGCGATGGATGGAATGTGTGAATGAGGATATGGTTAGAAAGGGGGTGACTACCGAGATGACGACTAATAGAGAAGTATGGAAGAAAAAGACATGTTGCGCCGACCGCAAATAACTTGGGGTAAGAGTAGGAAAATGAATTCAGCGGGATTGTCCGAAAGGGTTACCGCTACCCCGGAACATAAAGGGCAAAGGAAGGAACATGGGTGGGTTTTAGTCAGTAAGAGTCTGACACTCCCTTCCGCTCCACCCAGAGCGGGAGGGGTCATTTGATGATTTCCCATCCGGAAAAAAAAAGGGTAGGAAAATGATTATGATTAAGTAAATTCTAAGAATTACAATTAAAGTTATACCAAACTAGCTGCTCCCCGTGGTTTCACCCACATAAGTTTCAATCCCGTGGAAATATCGGGATAAAAAGTATCCTATATGTTAATCCTGGTTACAAACCAACTGTGTGCCAAATTTCATCCAAATCCGTTCAGTAGATCCGTTCAGTCTCCATCCATCGATCCACCCATACAAACTTTTTCACGTTTATAGTTTTAGTAGGATTATTCAATTATTTTTTTTAAGATCATCGGCCATCCGTGTCAGTTTTTTTACAGCAATTTGCATAGTGCAATGGAGCTTGCCAGAGTTCCAGTTGCAAAATAATTGTTTTTGTTCCAAAGGGAAACGCTTTAAACGCAGTTTTGCTTTTTCTTTTATTGACCGTCCATAATCAATTAATGCGTCAGTTCTGATTGCTTTGTGTATTTCGTAATTAATCAATCAAGTGCCGAATTGTTCGCGCAATTAGGTCGTTTATCACCATGATAAGATTATTCACACTGTGAAGAACATTTACATTGGTAATAAGATAACAGTGATACAATAATAATATTTTAGCTTCGGCCCCTCGTACGCCTTCCATAAGACCGGGACCCCATTTATGTAACAATAATAATATGTACATGTATGTAAAAAAGGAGGGGAAACAGTCATCATCAGCCACAGCCCGAATTCACCCATTGCATGGACCTCTCTTTTCTTGTGCCAGTCCCCACGCTCCTGTGCCAGCCTCATCCAGGTTTTGCCCGCGATGGCAACAATGTCGTCTGCCCATCTGGAAAGAATCATAGGGCATCGAAATTCAAAACTCAAAAGTTCGCCCGCATCGCTGTTTACAGCAAAAGTACCCAAAAGGCTGGCAGTATTTTCATGTTGTATGGATTGCCATACTGCTGCTTCTTGTGTCAAAAAATTGGCCAGCTCAGGTCACGTGAAGAGTCTACCAACCGCTTGGCGATGTCTCGAAAAAAATAAGTGGGCTCTTGGACCCCATGTTTGTTTCGGCTTTTCTTCTCAGAGTAGTCAGATAGGAAACGCTGACCTCATCTAGATTTTTTTTTTTATAATTTGACTGGTAAAAGATTTCAATATCCTATTTACAGAAATTTCGTTGCCATGGCCCGGTTTAAACCCCACTGGCTCGAACATATTATAACACCCAATAAGGTTGGAATATTTGCGTCGTTTGTGATAAACAGAATGAAATATAAAATATTTATTTAACTCAGTTCTCTTTTAAATAATGACCTATCAGTCTAGAGCCCTAATTCCATACATTTCTATTACATCAAGGGACCTACATAAAATTGGTTTTCGCCATCAAATTAACGTTGACCCGTGCAATACTACATTGTATTAGATTCCACGGGTCATGGTATATTGGTTGTATTTGAGTGACTCTTGTGAACGCTTTCTATGCGCTTTCCATGGTTCAATTGTTTTCACAGTTTAGTAGTAATATAACGAAGAGGCGTATTTTACTAAGTATCGGTTAAAAGTCAATATGCTAGTTATTTGTGCTGGTTTATCTTGAGGAGAAAAGCAGTAATTGGTAGTGAATAGGTTAGTTAGAGTTAACTACTATGTACTAGGTAAATACGAGGTTTCACGTTTGGTATGATGGACAGTGGCGCCGATTCCCTTGTTCACAAACTAAACTAAATTTAAGTTCAGTGCATCTTTTTCTTTCTATTTAATTAAGAAAAGGACATAAGATAAAATATTAGTTTAGTCCTGTCTTAGGATGCTCCATAGACAGTTTAGACGTGATTAAAAAAATGGCTACTAAAAATACGTCAATTTACGTCGCTGACTAATTTGACAGGACTAAACTAATATTTATCTTCTGTCCTTTTCTTAATAAAATAGAAAGAAAAGATGCACTGAACTTAAATTTAGTTTAGTTTGTGAACAAGGGAATCGGCGCCAGTGGCCTCCAAAAGTTAGTTGACATTTTTACACTACAGCTGTGATGCCACATTATGATTTAAAATATAAAAAAAAAATAGTCAGGTACTCCAAAGGGATTATTAATTACTTTTTATAATAATTCAAAGGTAGTTGAATTAGTCAATAAATCGTTATAGCAGTTCAAACGTTTCGATCACTATAACTTTAAATCATAATGTGGTGTGTCAATGCTGAAGTGAAAAAATGTCAACTAACTTTTGGAGGCCACTGCATGATTCTTGATTTAAAAGAGTGTCCTTGGAATTTCTTGCCTGTTCTTCTCCATTGAGATCTACGTTTTGCTATTGTGACAATTCAAAAGTACCTCGAAATGGTTTAATTTAAATAACTGTTTTGAGTTTGAGTCTTGTATCATTCTTTCATTATTGAATTTGTCAAATATATAATTGGCAAAATCATTGTCTGTCTGTGGACGAAGACTTATAAGAATAAAAGACATGTTCTTTTTTTAACTGTGGTCTATGGTCGTCATCATCAACGCCATTCTTGTCCTTATTCTAATTTATTTGGGGTCTGCGCAATGACGATGGTCGCAAGAATCCGCTGGATGCGAGAAGCACAGAAACGGTCGAAGTGGGGGAGTGGGTGGAGGATGTCTGTGTCCAGCTGTGGACGTCTTTCGGCTGGAATGATGATGATCAGACTTTGATTGTTTCATTACAGAGCAAATGCCCTTTCTCATACAGAAGAGAGATCATTGATTTTCGTTGCATTTCCAACAAGGGTTTCCAAGAGTTGAAACCCAACCATATCTAATAATCACTTAGTATTACTCAGTATTCTTAGATGCATTTCAAGTAGGTTGTATTGTTAGTTGTAATCTAATATAGGTACTTGTAGTACACTCAAGCACTTGATTGTAAGTACACGCACACTTAACTTTGGTAGTAAACCTACCGTTCAGGACTTCCCTGTTCAGGTAAACACTTCAAGCAAACGTGTATTTTAAACGTGTGTTTGGTCAATTCACTTTTGTCTGTCTACGATGATCCTGACTTTCAAAGAAAGGCAAAAACTGAACTCCTTCTTAAAGGATTAGCCCACAATCGCAGTAGACCGGGAAAAGTGGAAGGAGGAAAGGGAGGTCTTTGCCCTGCAGTGGGATAACACAGGCTCTTAATAATAATAAAAGCTGAAAGTTTTCAAAACGATAGCCCGTTCGATAATGGTTGGAAGAGTAGACACTAAAATGTTCACGTCTAGTTTGAGAAGGCTATAGATATCCCAGAAACCAGAAAGGCCGAGATTTTTTTAAGTAGAACTTTTCCTAAATCCCTTTCACGTGCGGTTTTTCATAATATTATGACCAAAAACTCAATGCTCCAAAACATCGAGATTTTTGGGCTATATCGAAGTTAAATATTAGCGTATTATACACATAAACTTTCCGGAATAAATGATGGTGAATACCGCATCAGAATCTATTGTGCAGTTTAGAAGATCTTAACGGTCACGCAGGTAGACGTTTATTATATAGCGTATCTTTGTTTCAAAAGAGAGGATTTGTACAGCGGATATAAAATAGGTAGTATTTTATCTAAATTACTTTTGTATGCAAATGCGCACATGAGTGATGACTGATTACTTTGTACTTGCTGCTGATAAAGTACCAAATCTGTTATCTTACATATCAATTATCATATTGTGTCCAGCAGTTATCAGAAGGTAGGTGTAAAACCTTATTAATAGGTATAATTTGCGTGCTATCAATAACAGTGCTGATGAAACAATCTAGGTTTTAGTCGATAAACTTGAAGTGCTTAAGTACCTGTATTTGTTGAAAAATCTGAAGAGTTTTTGTATTTGTTTGTTTGAACGCGCTAATCTCTGGAACTAATACCTAGTCGGATTTGAAAAACTCTTTTTGAATTTGATAGCCCAACACTTGAGGAAGGCTATATAACATCACTCTAGGACATTTAGGGGCCGAGCAAAAAAAAAAGGAAGAAAGAATGCCAAGCGAAAACAAAGTATAATACACTCGCAATCGCAGGCAGGCGATGCGATGCGACGGGGTGCGTCGGGGGAACAAGAAATTTCACGCGGACGAAGTCGGGGGCTGAATCTAGTCATGGATAAGTCGAGGTGCTCAGTATGATGTTAAATTAACAGACAATACGACTCTACTGCTTATCGTGACAAACATTCTGCGGATTTTTCGGCTGTCATTCAAATCATGGTATGGTAATTAACAGTGTTTCCAGAAACTACCTACCTATAATAAGCCAGATTTAATAGCATAGACACTGTATTCAAATTCAAACCCAACATAGCTGAACACTCAACGACATAATTACGCGAACGGCAGACAGATGACATCCGGCTCGATGAGATAGCTCACCCCTCTTCCGCTTCCCATTGGGCACCGGTACCACGGCACACGGCGACCGGCAGAGCGGCACCATTAGTTGTTGTGACATTAATATAGGTAACAATGACAGTGGGCCCATGGGAGATGTGTAATGTAGGTACTGTTGTGATTTGAAATTATATACAGAGTAGTTAGGTAGCTACATATACTTTTTATATTCAGGCTACCAGCCGATCTGTTCTTTAAAAATATTACTGTGATATCTTAGGTAAAGTGAGCTGTCTTCCCTGATACTAGGGATGGCCGCTATTGACAGTTCACTGCACGTAAACTCAAACTCAGCATTTATTTCAATTAAACCATTTACAGGCACTTTTAAATTGTCAAGAAGTCAGTCAGTCAGCCAGAGCCGGAGTCGGTCCTAAGCTTTCATATTGAGATTTCATATTGAGATTTTTACAGAAAAGATCTGAAAGGCAATTCTCGTAATTTTAAGAACGTTCACTGTCTGATCTCAGTCTCAATCTGTCAAAAAAATACCTATAATTTCTCTTGTGACAAGTTTTTGACATTGACTGTCGCAGAGTTGAGATTGTGATTGATTTTTAACGTTTTTAATAACGGGAATTGGCCTTCTGTTGTTTGGGAATTGGGACAGCGATTGAAAACGTAACGTGTGCTAAAAAATATTTTGCCTCATTCAATTTCATTATTTCACACGTCGATCTTTTAACGCAGTATCTGTGATCTGATACCTGTCTACTTCACATTTGGTTTCGTAAATTTTTCGCCTTCAATGGGGTAATTGCGTAAGACACTATCAGTAGCAATGGCTTTCATTTTGACAGTTCAACAACATTCATTGCGCTATTTACGTTGTTGAGCAGATGAGTTTTTCAAACAGATGAAGCAATGGGTTAACAATATCCTTCAAAATGATTCAGATTGAACGTTTCGCGTGAGCAACCCTTCGTGGTCACTAGGAACACCAATCTTATTTATTTTATTATCTCTATGTTCCTTTTTGATCACTATTACGTCGCCTAAAAAGCTAAGCTGAAAATGTATGAAGTCGATACCTATATCGCAAATTCAATTTATTCCTTTTATGTCATCTCAAACGAATTGTTTACCATCGAAAGTAATGTTTGATGTCATGCGATACGGTTGAGATACCAGTTGAGAGTATGTTACGTAAGCGAGGCTACTGTAGAACGTCAAGAAAGGAGGAAAAGTAAGTATTGACCCCCCCCCCCATCCGTCCATTCTCCTGTAAGTATCTACTTATACGAAAAAAGTTCAGGGTTCGATTTTTCCGAAATTAGGTAGTATCCCTACTAAGTACATATAATTAGACTAGCAGCGCCCCGCGGTTTCACCCGCATAAGTGTCGATCCCGTGGAAATATCGGGATATAAATATCCTATGTGTTAATCCTGGTTATAAACTATCTGTGTACCAAATTTTATCCAAATCAGTTCAGTAGTTTTTGCGTGAAAGAGCAACAAACATCCATCCATCCATCCATCCATACAAACTTTCGCGTTTATAATGAGATCCTTCAAAGAGGTAGCGTTTCTTTGTAGCTTATCGGGTTAACCAAAAAAACGGCTTTCAGTTTCCATCAGAGTTGATACCTACCAGTTTTCCAGAAGTTCCCGAAATCAGTTAAAAGGGCAACAACTGACAAGAAGGTCGCATTTTACCGCTGCAACCAGAAATAAATGTCATTAATTCAGAACAAGCACAACTAAATTTGAAGTAGAATTTGTTTTTTTAAATAGTTAATTTATCTATTCTTATAGATCATTGATAAATGATTTATCTAATGTTAAATTGTGCAGTTCTCCACAGAGGCGCGGCGGGTTGCGTCAGCGCGTGTAGTTTAGCAACAACCCTCACCAACTGAGCTGCACGGGGGGACTTTCGCCGCACCTTGCAGTTGTGGCCAAACCATTCACACACTGCTTCGATCTCGTGCAGTTTATTGTGAATGCCTGATAAATCTAGGGTTAATAGAGTTGCATGGGTTCGCATGATCGGTTTGAGTAAACCCGACCTAATGAACGCACGTAAAGCACCAAATAGATATCTACGTATTCTTCATATTATATGTGTTTAACGTACCAGTTCCACTCTGGTTATAACCATGTGGTTTTCCTTAGCAGGGCCAAAAGAGTTATGGAAAAAACAGTCAAACAGGCAGTATTTATCCGTAGTAATATGTGCAGTCAGGAACGCATTATAAATACGAATGTATTGTCTGTCCATCTTTCTGTAATCTTTGCACGCTGTACTGGCTGAATAGGTTTTAAAGTAGGTATCCTATGTTCTAAAACAGGATACTTTTATCCCGGTAGTTATCCCGAACTTCCGACCACTACACGATTGAAACCGCGGGGAAGTTACTTATTTATAAACTAAATAGTTTGCACATGCAATTTGTGTATACTACAGGTCTGAAGTATATACAAATTAACCACTAAAATATAGTTTCAATGACACAGCGGAACCTTTTCCACGTCGACTAGACAAAAGTAATGAATTCATACCTAATTCAATTACGAATAATTCCACTATACTTAATTAGTACATACTACATACCCACCTAATGTTGTTTCAGTAAATTAGCGAATCCGTTTATTTTCGTATACACGTGACAATGAAGGTTACTATTATCTTTTATTGTTTTCCTATTTCGCGATATAGATAAGTAATTAGGTATATTGTAAAGAGTGGACTATCTGTCTGCGAACACGTTCGTCGATATCATAATGCATGACTGTTTAGTTTATGAAGTGGTTTATAATCTCGACTATAGTGTGGCCGACGAGAGAATGCGTTCTTGGCACCTGTCAGTTTTATACCGACTATTCTATTTTTCTCAATGGCAAAATGTCAGATGTGATATGAGAAATTCATGCAAACGAATACGTGTTTTGCGAATTTGATACTTATTAGAGACTAGAATTGTTGCACTGACAGGTGTCACGAACGCATTCTCTCAACGGCCGGATTGTAATAGGGTTAATATTGAAATCTGAAAAAAAGCTACTGCAATACCATTGTGTATGGGCCATTGTGTTGTTTAGATTATTTTGGCAAAAGTCAACTGTGCGTTCCTTGAACAAGGAATAAAGACTATTATATACTACATAGTACCTAGTAATTAGTGCAATTACGGACCGCCCTACACAACAGGATAATTAATTGTATTCAGTAGGTGTGTGTCAGTCAAGGATAAACATTGAAATTATTTATTTATTAAACACTAAACACCACACGAACAAACGTATTTAAATCTTGTGTAGTATGAAGTAAAATAAAAGTGTGTGTTTAGTAACAATCAATTTATTGTCGAACAAAAGTTTCTCACCACGTCTGATCTCCACCATATTTGCGTAACACACTATCAACCTCAATGTGAATCATTTTGAAAGATATTGCTAATCCATTACTTCATATGTTCGAAAAAATTGTCTGCTCAATAACGTAAATAACGCAATGAATGTTGTTGAATTGTCAAAATGAAAGCCATTACTACTGTTAGTGTGTTACGTAATTCTCCCTCTGACCTGAATTTGTCTTTGTTTACCTACTATGAGAAATAAAATAAAAAATGAATGAATAAATTAATATGATTTTTTGTCATCTTTAACACTTTGACCATATAAGCATTTAAGCCGATACACTCAAAGAATTTGCACAAAATGATTTTGCAAGGTCATCCATAAGTCGAAACTCGGCCATAATCCAAAAATTATTTATATTCATATTAATTGGTCTTTATCAGTAACATTGGCATTGATACTCCGTATTACGTGCGATACTTTGTTATCATCTGTGCGCATGCACTTCATTCTTTATCGGTGATCGCGATAAAATGTTAAATTACCGCCTACCGGCTATACTTCTGAACTTTGAAAGGAAAGTATTAATAAGGCTGACCTTCCACTTCAGCCTTGTCTTATAGAACAGTTGAAATATTACGCTTTTCCTCGAAGGGGTTGGCAGAGGCAGCTATACACCGTGTTTTTCACGTTATTCACAAACTTTGGCAAACGCTTATATAGCATTTACAAATCAAATCTAACAAAGGAAGTAGTACTTAAAAAGTCTTCGTTACAAAGGTATTTGTAATTTCATTTAATGAAATTTAATTGAACTATGCAGTAAGAAAGGGTATTAATTTGGCCTATGTTGCCGCTTAGTGCAATTAGGGCTGATTTTTCAATCATCTGATAACTTTATTCGAGGAATAATTTTGAAATTTTGACAGTTATTTCATACAAGAACTGTCAAACGTCAATTTTATTCCTCGGATAAAAGTTATCTGGCGATGGAACAATCAGCCCTTAAAATGATAAATCTATCAAATACTTCGGATAAAGAGATAAAGAGGCATGCATATCGGGTGATTTACGTCACGGTATTTGGTTTGTATGAAAATTAAAAAAAAATAAAACATAAGAATTCAATAATGTGTCCATAATGAAAAATGCTTATTTTCATGGTCTGAACATCTGGTCGAAGTTTATATCGTCCGGAACACGGTGTAGAATTATAATATACATATGAAATTAATACAAAATATATCATAATAGAAGTAGACATCGGTAAAGATAACACAGAAAGACAATAAGCGTCATAATCATAACACATCGATTGCTTGCGATAAGATTTGTGTGAATATCTGATAAGTGATAACAGTGATAACTAACTGCTGCAGGTACTTTCTAGAAATAAACAGTATTAGATATCTAAAGATGGAGTCTGTTATAGCAGAGGTAACTTTTTCACAAATCTTCCGCCATCTTTTTTTAATTTTTATTTAAATAAACTGTTTTTTTTTTTAAATAAAAATAAACATTAAATCTTAGTTGCTAAATTGATATAATAATGTGAATAGATACACTGTTTATTTTGTTTTCTCACTATTCGTCACGTCTTTTATTTCTCCGTCTTTTTTCGACCAGCCAAAAATTAAATGATAGCTAATTATGTCATCATAAATACCAGTACTAATGCATAAACCCTAAACACGACGTATCATTCCGTAACGCAAGGTATAAAAAACCTTCTCCTTTTTTAAGTAGGTTAAAAATAGACCATGAGCCCCAAATCTCACAAAAACTAAAATACATTCCCAACTAAACAAATGCATCATTTTCAGTGTGTAATTTTCATCGTAAAAACTGTTATGTTAAGTGTAAACTATGAATAAGAAGTGTAACAAACAAATACAGACGTACAAAGTGATGTGAGTGTGTCGATAAGTTCGGTATCAAGTGAGAGTATCGATAATATTGGTGATATCGATAGTGAAGATGATGTTGTACATCACTAAGGCTGAGGAAGTGTCGGTGAAGAGACCGCCGAGGAGAAGGACTATTAGTGCCAACATTAAGGTTAATTTTAACTGTAATTTTATGTTTTATAAGTGAGAGAAGTACGAGGGTAAGGATTGAGACAGCCTTGGATTAATGTCTAGAAATTCGATGGAATTCTAAATTTTTAATGGTTTTCTCCATTTGCGAGTCAAATAGTTCTCGTCATGCGTAGCACGTAGATTAATATGAGTAATGTTCCGCAATGTTTATATCAAAATTCTGTGGGACTGTAAACAAGAAAATGATTTCGCTGCTCTGAGCGAACCTTACTTGGCTAACCACGTTATGTGAACACAGGACTCTTTCTGTGTTCACACACGCTATTATGCCTTAAATAGGTAGAATTATTATATTATATATGAGGAAGCTGGAGTTTTAAACACCTAAAACTGTCCACAGGTGCACTATCTTTATTTTCTTTGAATCAGACAGCATCCCTGTTTGTTTTATATAAGATAAAGTATAACAACTTTTTATTTACTATAAACCACTTCTATTTCCTCCAATTTCTTAAAGCACCCATTAATCTTTTATAAACCAAATATAAACCATATAATATTCGTAATTAATGCTTTATGAAACTGCAATAGTTGGTATTACGTGTGGTGCCGGTAGAACAGACGGCTTGAATAGCTTAACATGCTAATGCAGCGTGCATCCGGCTTGTGATTTATTTCAATAAGATTATCTTTACTGATAGCTTCATTTCTATTGTTTATGGCAGAAAAATGGTCGTTATTTTGAACAATACTGTGATTATGTTATGTTGCCAAATCCAATTTGTACTGTGTACTAATTTGTTTTTTATTATCTTTTTGCATTATTAAAATGACGTGAGACGTGCGACTTGCTTTTGTTTTGATGGGAAAAAATACTGAGCCTGAGTCCTGCCGATGTATTCTTCAAAAATCTCACCGTGAAGACTTAGGTGAAGCAAGCTTCAAGTGAGGTGTCATTCCACCTGACGCCAGGGATTTACACTATTGACAGCTCACTCCAAACTCATTTCACCTAAGTTTTCACGGTGAGATTTATACAGAATAGATCGGCTGTAGTTGCTTTTGAGCTCATTCAATTCAAAGTAATTTTTATTAGGTATATTGCTTGTCGTTAGGATGACACTCAGGAATTTCGAATGGTCAAAAGTTACAGACGGCAAAACTCCTATCGTTCATTATCTTCGAGTTAAAGAAGAGAACTCTTTGTTATAAAGTATGAAAGAAAATAATAAAAGAAGTTTAGCATCAAAATAAATCAGTTGTATTTCAAAAAACGTGTGCCCTTGAATAGAATCAATATTATTACCAAAGACAGATACATAGACGCCGAATGAAAGCGTTATTCCCCCTGGTAAGATATCGCATTCAAAGGTTTATCAGACGTTTCCTGATATTGATATAGTTGTAGGACGTGACAGTTTACAACGGCCTACAAAAATTGTGTGTTCTTCTTTAACAACCAATTGCTATAACCGATTCTACACAGATGAAAGAAAATGCCGGCCCCATTGATATATTCTTTTAATACATCAATGGTCGGCCTATATTTAATATTGAAGTAAATTGTTAACACCTGATAGCTCAGGTGGTCCGTCAGCCTATTCACCACAAGTGTTCCATCAAGTTTCCTACATCGTACTAACAGCATCCTTATCTTTGTTTCCAGCGGCACCATGCAGGCATATCGCAGTCCTCCTGCAGCGATGGCTCCCTCCTCAGCGTCGGCTCCTCCGAGATGGATGACGACAGCAGCAGCGGTCACCACCACTCGCATGACCACTCCAGGAGTGACCAGTTCGACTTCTACAGTTAGTATTGACTCATAATTGGATCTTACAGCTCTTTAAAAGGACATACGAATTGTTTGCATCCTTTAGGGGAGTCTGAAATAGGACAGAGTTTACTGTTGCTATCTTGAAGTAAATTACAACACGAATCGCCAAAAATGTGCCCACAAATCCACGATACGGCCGGTAGAACCAGTAAGGTAAGCAGCCGAATTGTAAATCTAATTGGGTCTGTGTTTTCTTGACTCAGATTACCACAGCCCAACGCGTTTATCAGCGGTCACCAAGCTACCTTATCGTACGTGATGCTTAGCTATTATGATTATTGAGCTATAAATTACATGAATAAAAAACATTTTAATCTCTTAAAAAGAAAGAAAGAAATTATTTTTGGCAACAGTTCACGAAACACAAAATACTAATAAACAAAAGTTAAATCACCTACGTCCCTTTTTTTTCTATATCTCGTTATAGTCAAAACTCCATTACTTACTTCCCTCCAAATTCCAGACACGTCCGAGCCGCCCTCCGGCGTGGCGCCACTGTCGCACTCGGCCGCGAAGCACAAGATGGCCGTGCGACCCCGCCGCACGCACGGCGCGCCTCGCCGCAAGAAAAACAACCCAGTTAGTATTAAACTTTAAAGTAGGTGTCACTGTCCTATCGCTTCGCTTTCTTCGATGTTGTCTGCTTGTTGTGTTGATACTTGAAAATAGGTGGCGCTTACTAACTTTTGTGTTCATCTTTGTTAAGACATCTGAAACATAGAGAAGTTAACTTAGAGCTGATTTTTCAATCATCTGATAACTTTATTCGAGGAATAATTTTGGAATTTTGAGAGTTATTTCATACAAGAACTGTCAAACGTCAATTTTGTTCCTCGAATAAAAGTTATCTGTCGATGGAAAAATTAGCCACAGCTATGAACAATGTACGGGCGTAAATTTGACACATTTAATCTTATTACAAAACGACTTCTAACTTTATTCCAAGCTCATCGCCATACAACGTGGCAATGTTGCCAGCCGAAGCAGAACGAATTTTTTGATGCCCTATGATTCTTTTGCTTCTTTTATACATTATACATGTACAATGTACATATTATTATTTTATGTGTTAGATTACCTATACGATGTAAGCTTAAACCATCAACTTTAGTTCTAACTTTAGTCCAAGCTTAAACCATCAAACCTGTTATTATATTTTGAACTTTGTTCCGAGCAATGCAAACAAAACAAAACTGACAAACTTAGACTCGATTTTAGCGTATTTTTTTTTTTTGTAAATCGGACTAAATGACTCGATGGTTTAAACCTGGGTCTAAACATAAACTTTGTTTAGTAATAAGCCCGACTCAGTTTTAGAAAGAAAAAAAAAACCGATCTCTACCCAAAACTGTGCTATGTACACACGGCTACACATCAAGCTATGCATTTCCAGTTTTAGCTGACCTCGCATTGTATAGGTTTTTCGTACAATCAGAAGGCAGCTTATACTGGTTTTGTATAGCTTGATGTGTAGCCGTGCGTACACGGCCGCTTACTGACTATAATTTATATTTCCTGCAAATATATTGTTTTATTTTCTCTTCATATTATTAAGGTAAAAATTTATAGGGTTTTACCCGTATATTCATGGGATTTGCGCAGTGGGAAGTGTGGCCAACCACTGACTCGTCGTCACGCCACAATCCCTTATATTGAACTAGCTGCGCCCCGCGGTTTCACCCGCATAAGTTTCGATCCCGTGGAAATATCGGGATAAAAAGTATCCTATATATTAATCCTGGTTATAGACCAACTGTGTGCCATATTTCATTCAAATCCGTTTAGTAGTTTTTGCGTGAAAGAGTAATAAACATCCATCCATCCATACAAACTTTCACGTTTATACGAGTAATATTAGTAGGATTTCCAAACATTTATCTGCTCTTTTTCTTAGCTTTCTTTTAAAGCTAACTTCACTTGCTTACTTTATCTTTCTAACCCAAGGTCTGCTCGACTAATATAAGCTTTTAGCGCAGTGGGTTATTTGGTTCTCTATCAAATCACTCACTACTTCTGAGTCCCAGTTTTAAACCTAACCAAATATTAACTATGTTCTCCATAAAATTCCAGATTGCCGCTTCAGCCTTGCCGATAACGCCCGAACTGAACGAAGAAATGATACGAAGCACTACTCCTGAAGTCAGCCACAAACATTCAGAAGTCGTTACTGGTAAGCAGAGAATTTCACACCTTGAAAATTCCAATAAAGTTTTTAATTATTTAATAATCACTGTCTTATGTTCAAACTTTCTCGTTTCAGAATCATTCTCTTCATCGACCACTACGAAGCATCATATGATCGTTAAAGAACACCATCAGCATGTGAACAGGGAACTTACGAGAGTTCTGGAGACTCCGAGCGACACTAAGCTAAAATCTTCGTCTTTACCTCCTGGTTTGGCACTCAGCCATCTTGTTGGACAGTCTCCTGCAAAGCTCAGCATAGCAGAGTCCAACACCCCAAGGTCCTCGATTAAGAGAAGCCAATCTAGCTCCCAAGGGCAGGCCCTTAGAGAGAGCTCATCGAGAACCCACGAGGAGACCATCCAAACTTACCATTCAGAAGAGAGGATGACTAAGTTCCGCTTGGATAAGAAAGCCGATGAATCTTGCCTCGAGAAGAAATCTAAGTCAGACAAGAAGTCAGAGAACGAAGCGATAAAGTCTTCAAAGAAAGAGGAATCGTTCTTTAGTAGACTTCTTCTGAGAAAAAGCGGGAAGAAGTCTAAAAAGGACCAGACGGATGGAGAAGGTCAGCAAGAGATCAAAAAGTCTAAAACTGAGAAGTCTGCTGCGCAGTATAAACCTGTTGATACCGAGAGAAATTTTCATGAAGGACAAGGGTACAAGCCGGTGCCCGCTGAAAGAACTCACAAATCCGCCGGACAAAAAGCTTTCGCCAACCAAATGCACAAGAGGTTGGACAACAAGGGCGCTTACGTTCAAGACAGTGCGTACAAAGATGTGTATAGCGCTGCCAAAGTCCCCGGCGTAGAATACAACATTACTGATCTCAAAATCGCTGAAGAAACCGACAAAATGTTGAACCTAGAAATGAAAAGTCGCTACAGCAGACGCGAAGAATTCTGTGAAAAGATAGAGAGAACCAAACGGACTTCTTCCAAAGAGGCAATTGAAGATAAGAGGGAATCCTTTAACTTGCACCTTGATAAAACCAAGAGACCAGCGTCAGTCCAACGACTGGTTGACCCATTTTCCTCTAAAGCATTTATTAGTAACGAGCTGTTGAGCAGAGCACAGGAAGAGTCTCCAGCGATCTCAGATGACGAGCCGCCAATCAGAGCGATGCGCATCAAAAATGTTCCCAACGATTATAACATGTTCACAAGTGGTAGCATGCCGAAGAACATTCCGTACTTCAACCCGAGCATGCTGGCGTCCACGTCACCCCCCAAGACAATCAGGCATCAGAGTTCTGACAACATCAAACACCGGTCGTCTGAGCACGTTTCCGATTTTACTGAGAAATTGATCGAATGCAAACGTGAATCAGCACGCCATACTTCTAAAACTGAGGAGTCTTACGTAACCTCTGCGATGAGGTCTCTAGGAGACGAGTATGTGGAGACTCGCAGCAGCATCGGCAAGTCGCATAGCTTCCGATACGCGTCAGAGACGACGTCAATCAGCTCCCAAGAGAACCAGATGCCTAGTCTGCCGGCCATTGTCGGCATTTCTGAACCTTTACTAGAAAGCTGGGAAGTCAACTACAGGAGGAATCTGAGCGAACGAAACGACTTCTCCAAAAGAATTTCAGCCAAAAACTACGGTTTAATGCACGGCAGTGCCGAAGCTAACTACGATAGCTTGCCAAGTACCGATAGCAGTTACTTGGATAGCCTCAAAAATGATGCTAATGAAGACAGGAAACTCTTCACTAATAGCATTCATATAACGATGGATAATAAACGCGACAGCGATATCTCTCAAATAGAGGCTAAGATTGATGATATTATTAGTTCGCCTAAGCCCATAATTGCCCCAATACTCAAGTCTAGTTCTTTAGATAGCATTAAGAGTAGCCCAGAGAAGCCGATGGAAGATAGACGGAAAACTATATCTGTCGAGAGCGCTTTAAGTGCCAAACACAATGTGCAAAGAGAATTGAAACCAGAAACTGAAAGTTTTATATCAGTTACTCATATAAATAAAGAACAAACCCCAGTCAAAACGGTGGAAGCGCCTAAAATTAACAAAAGTGATGAGAAGTTACAGAAATCTGGATCTAAACCTGGAATCCCGGAGTTTCTAAACATTCAATTGAACAAAGTTGATGCTAAACCGACTACAAACATTGTTTTGACAGCTAACGTCACGCCAAAGAAACTTGACAGTCCGCAAACAGAGAAAGAACAAGACGTTGAAAGTTTTCAAATCACTGAAACTAAGACACAGAATATACCTGTGAGGAGGGAATCTATCAAGAGCAACAAATTCGTTGAAAATATTATTGAGAATACTCATGATGACAAGAACTCCCCACTTAGTGGTAGGAAGTCTGTCATTCCTATTATGCCACAAAGCCCTTCCACGCCAAAAGCATTCTTCAAAAGAAAAGCGATGAGCGTCGAACTACAGGATAGACCAGAAAAGCCACGAACAAACTCCATGAGTACTGACGGTAGCACAGAAAGAATTTACGATAACATATCCATTGATCAGAAATCGCATTCAAGCTTCGGAAGCAAGAGTTCCATTCAGAGCACGGACAGCAACGACATCAAAACACCTGACAGACACGACGAAACTGTCGTTTATCGTAAAAAACCTGGCATCCTCTCTAAAGAGCTCCGAGGTGACAGAAAAAACGATGACGAACCAGAACTGATGAAAGTATTCGCGCGTAGATCTTTAAAACTGAAAGATTCTGAAGCCGACAGCATTGCACAGGAAATAGCCGCGATCAACAATAACAAAGAAACGGCGAAAGAAGAAAGCGATGTACCATCAACAAGAAGCAAAATACTAAAAAACGAATTCAACGCTTCTATAAAATCTCGGGACAGTGACAAAGAAAACGAAGATGTTATAAAGGAAGAAGAGAAGAGATTGGTTGACATCGCTGCCCGTGTGAGTCAGTTTGGTGCTCCACATTATCAGAGAAGCGTCAGCATTAACAGTGTAATCGTAAACAATGTATCGTCTAACCCAAAAAGAGACAGCGCTCCCGTTTATAGAAGCGAAGTAAACAAATATAAGAAAGAAGTATCAGACTCAACTCCCGAAAAGAGACTTAGAAATAGGACGTTCCCTGACCCATCAAATGACAGAGAGGACATTAAAAACATAGCAAAAAGCGAAGCAATGGCTTATAAAGCCGACACTTTGACGAAGAGGCCGTGGCAGAAGAATGATGATAAGTTCAGATTGTCGGTCGATAAAGATAGGAAAGAAAGTGCTGTGATAGACAAGGACGGAGATTTGGAGAAGGATGAAGGAGGGAAGGAGCCTTCGGGGGAAGCCGATGCGTCTCCCCAGTTTAAAGGGATTCTGCAGATGAGGGCCGAGTGGGAGAGGCGAGCGAAACAGGGCATGACCAAATAATACTGGTGCTAGGTACAAGGTAACACTATTTTATACTTACCTTATTCAAACTCAGGTCCTATTCCCTAAAACTGAACGGTATTGTAAAACTGGATGTTAATACCCAGTTACATCTCTATTAAATGCAAAAAGATAGATAACTAGCTGCACCCCGCGGTTTCACCCGCATAAGTTTCGATCCCGTGGGATTATCGGGATAAAAAGTCTGTGTGTCAAATTTCATCCAAATCCATTCAGTAGTTTTGGCGTGAAACAGTAATAAACATCCATCCATCCATCCATACAAACTGTCGCGTTTATAATATTATAAAAGTAGGGTAATAAAAAAAACATGCTAAATATATATAATCTGTCTAAAAGGCATATGAGGCTACTGTTAGTAACTCAACATCATTCTACTACCCTTTTCCCAATTTTTTTGAGGTCGGCGCAACCTGGGGGTCTACTCCGAAGTGGTATCGGCCGAATGTTCGGCCGTTTCCTGCTACGAATTTACTATTTGGTTCGGTCGGCCCCGATCCTACACTCCTACACTCTTTCGAATATTGACCATGGTCCCGAATCAACTGAGCCGATCGGAACTTTTTTCACATTTTTCAATAATATTCGGTTCGGCCATGTGTCGGTCCGATCCGATCATTCGCACTTTGTACTTCGTAGTAGACCCCCTGTCTTTCTCTCCCATACTTCTCTGTTAGTCGTCATCTCGGTAGTCATTCCCTTTCCAGCCATATCATCTTTCGCACAGTCCATCCATCTTTGGTAACTACATAATATAGAATAGAGAGAATAAATGGCTATGCTTAACCTGCAGTAGTCCAAAGTTTTTACAACATTATTGAAGTTACCAGCAAAGAGATGAAACATCAGCAAATACTGCTAAAAATGCATAGAATTTCTTACCTTTCTTGAGTCTGCGACTGGAGAAATTATTTATTTAATATTCATAAAATCCACAGCTCTTTGAAATTGTTTCTGACACCTGATATGTTGATTGTATGTTGTTTCTAAAGTTGTTTTCATGTTTCAGGACGATGGGGAGTTTGCTGTAAGAAATCGCGTTACACATAGTATATAATATTATAAATAAATAGATTTAACTAGCTTAGAACATTCTAATCGGCAAATATCGAATGTTAATGAGATGTGTTAATTCAATAGTTTATCCGATGTTAAGCCAATGTATTTTTGAGCGTTATTACAATAATAATATAGTAAATAGTTTCTATTTTATTAAACAAACACTATTAATGTATTGAACCGGTCACTATTCGTGTATTGATGACGGAATACAAATTTTATTCTATAGTTTTGATGTGGTTTTATTTTTACCTATATTCCTACTGTAGTTCCCAGTGCATTTTCTTTTTAGAAGAATTTAGAAACAAAACATAACCGCTAGATACTATTGCCAAAACCTAAATCTGACCATTTTAAAAACAAAATCCCGTGCACATGATGACCACAGCTGCGTCCGTAAATAAAACAAAAGAGGATCCTTTTTAGGTCGACTAATAATATGCGCTGCAAGCAGAAATAGTCCTTACGGTGGTCAGATATAGATTTTGGCGATAGTACCTCACCATTTAGACTGTTTTATTTCATTATCAAATTGTATCAATTCCTAGCTTGATATAGGTCTTCTTTTAAAGACGACTTATGCTCGGTTCCTATAACCAAAAACGAATCATTTTGCTTACCAATAATAGCATTTTTTATTGCCAAACTGGGCATATAAATAGATTCGTAAACTAATTTTACTTATGACGAGGACAATGTTATGTTGTTTTTCATATGGGAGGGTCAACTATGCAAATCTATGAGGTTGCTTCATTATGGGTAAATATACAAGAGACAATTTTAACCAATATCGGTCCGTAATTTATAGGAATCGGCCATTAGATTAAGAATATAAGATGAAAATGAGCTTGCAATTCTATCTAAATATAACCGCTGCGACATCTAGGTCAACTCTAAAAGACTATAAATGTTCGTGGCATATGCATATTCGGTAAGTGAAAATTCAGTGTACATGTAGTAGGATAAATAGAGACATTTGTAGGGATCTAGAAAACAAACCTGATGGGGATTTCAAACTTTTACCCCTAGTTCACCCTCTTTAGTACTCACCATCTATACAGGGTACCAAATTAACTTATCTAGCGAAACTCCTGCAGATGTGATAGGAATCCTTTTCAAAACACAATAAAAAAAAAAGATTTGATGGATGTTTTGTTACTTGAAGTATGAGTTGAGAAAATTTGTTTACATATCGTGTTTAGAGGTCGATACTAATCACGTCTTCACAAACTGCGGAATAGGCAACAAAAAAAAAAAATGAATTAATTTATTTTTTGTTTTATCGAATATTGGATAAGAAATCGATACCCATAACTTCTGCGGAGTTTCGCTAGCTAATTTTATTTGACCCTGTATAGAATGGAACTCTTGTGCAACATTGCATGCTTCTAGACCCAGCGGTTAAGGCTGTGCGTTGTCTGCCAATGATTGATTTTAAGAATTTTATTAAGTTGGGTGGGTCAGATCAGCCGCATGCACGATGACCGCTAGGCAAAAGTCTCCACACAATGGGTAGCTGAAGATGAAAGGTGCCACCGAGGCCGGCCCAGAAAAAGATGGTGAGATGACCTGGATGCGTACCGCGAGGGCGCGGGAAAAAAGTTCCTGGAAGGACTTAAGGGAAGCTTTTCTCTAGCTGTAGGACAGTGTAGGCAAAAAATTATATTAATAAGTTAGTAAAAGATGATCGATAGATATCACTTCTCGTGTTAACGATTGCTAATGCCCTGATAAGTTGACAAATCTATAATCCCTGCAATGATATCTCCGGCAAACCCTTCAAACCTAATATTTAGATGATAATTGACGCTGAAATTAGGCATGATAGTCATTAGACCAATTGGACGTCTCTGGAAAAACCTTTTTAGAAAAAGCGAGTTTTTCCCGCGGCGATTTTTTTTTTTTGCTGCACTGGATTTTCATCTTCTCTTTTTTCTGGATTTTGGAGTCTCTTTGAGGGATCAATTCTGCAACGAGGTGATCCAGCAGAGAACCAAAGTTGTCGACATAACTCACAGAATATGCAAGCTGAAGTGGCAATGGGCCGGCCATATTAGCCCAAGAATTAGGTAACCGTTGGGGTAGACGTGTTCTTGAGTGGAGACCGCGATTCTAAACGTAAGGTGGGAGCGACGACATTCGCAGGATGGCTGGTAGCAGCTGGATGAGAGTTGCCGGAAATCGAGATGAATGGTGTGCAATAGGCGAGGCCTATGTCCAGCAGTGGACTGCTGTAGGCTGACGATGATGGCTGGATTTTCTACGCACTGCTAAGCACCGAAAGTTTAAAATCCAACAATGTCTTTTTTCGACGCGTGGGGATTCACTTTGTTGGATTCTCAACGCTCAACTCAACACCGAGAGTTGAAAATCCAGTGCGAACGTGGGTTTACGCCTTATCCTTTATTCAAAAAAAGTGACGGTGAATATTAAATATCTCTTGATCTACATACTATATCTACCTCGTATTCTGCGCGTTTCATCTGTCCGGCTTAAGGCTCCTAACCAAACAGAAGGAACAGATAAAAGTCCTATTCACACAGACTGTGGTACTAAGCTTGATAATAAAAAACCTCAGAGTGCCTTATAAAGGAAGTCCTTTATAAGGCACTCTGAGGTTTTTAACCGCCGTTAATAAGTCTTTAATAAGTATTAACGACTTGTTATGACCAAAACAGGAGAAAGGGATTCTAAAGTTTTCATTATGAGCCACATAAATAAAAGATAGGCTGGAAAGGTAGCTCCAAAATTAGCTAACTAACTAACAATAAAGCTGAGGAGTATGTTTGTTTGAACGCATTAATATCATGCATGCATTTGATGGCGTAATTCTTGAGGAAGGCCATTTAATGTCATGCATGAACCCGTAGGAGCCCAGCAAAAAGAATATAGTCAGAAAACTCTAAGCGACAACGAAGCTCCTATGCGCGGGCAAGCTATGCGATGCGACGCGTATAGTAGAAGCTAGTATCAACATAAGCGTGTACTGTATCAGCGGGATTGTCCGAAAGGGTTACCGCTACCCCGGAACATAAAGGGCGAAGGAACATGGAGGGTACATGGGTGGGTTTTAGTCAGTAAGAGTCTGACACTCCCTTCCGCTCCACCCAGAGCGGGACGGGTCATTTGATGATTTCCCACCAGAAAAAAAAAAAAAAATATTGTGTACTGTACGTACAGGATGCCTCACGTCATCGTCGGTGGTATCATTTAGACTTTGGGCTGGCCTAGTGTACTCGTAGTACAGATTCTCAATACAATAAGAGGCTAACGGGGTAATTGCGTAACACACTATCAGTAGCAATGGTTTTGACAGTTCAACAACATTCATTGCGTTATTTAAGTTGTTGAGCAGACACAGTTTTCGAACATATGAAGCAATGGATTAGCAATATTCTTCAAAATGATTCAGATTGAGATCGATAACACAATTAGGGTACAGTTTATACTAGTTTTGTTCGTTACCGACGAGCTGCCTGTTGTACATATACCAGTAGTGTAGTAGAGGAGCGGTGCCTTAATGCATGTCTGAGTCGCCATTAAGTTGTCAGAGTGCAAGAGAGTGAACTTGAGGCATGCCGGATGCGCAAAGGCATGCCTCAAGTTCACTCTGTCTCTGATGTCGAGCCTGAGTTGAAAGTGCATGAGTGCACCTACAGCAATGCCAACAGTACATACATCACTAGTCATTTGCGACTGTTTTTCTATCATTGAGTTAGAATAGAGTAGAATACTCTCTCTCTCTCTCTCTCTCTCTCTCTCTCTCTCATTCCCTCTCTCTCTCTGAGTTCCTCTACAGTTACTGTCATTTCGGCATTTGAGACAAAAGCTGGCAAATTGAATTGTTAAAAGGTTCCGTTCCTATTGAAAACTAGTATAATTTAGAACAAAACAAAACGTATATTTCAATACCCAGAAATAAAAGCCAAGTTTTATCTTTTATCAAAACATGCTCCCCTAAAATTGCGTGTGTTTCGGAACGCAGTAGAAGCAGGGGGATGGGGTGAATACCACGCATGTGCAGTAGGACACCCACTAACTAACCCTAATACGACAAAGCGTATCCTCCATTTTTATTCCATTTATTTCATATTTCGAAAACGAAAAATTCATTCGTGAACGCGTGCAATGAACGATACATACATTTAAATGAAGTGCGAAGTTCTAAAGTGATTCCACGTAAGAATTTTGAATCCAAAGACAATTCGAACGAGCGTGTGCTTACGTAATATTTTTTTTCTTTAATCAAGATTGTGTAAGTGTTCAGAAGGCAAAGGTAAGTGTTTTTACTTCATTTATTTTTTATAAATCGAACAAAAAGTAAACGAGATTGGTCGTTTTCGTCTAGAATGCTCATTCGAATATATTTTTCGGATAGAATCGCGTGAGATATTGTCAAGATGACCTTTTCGTTGTAAGGTGAGCATTCGCGTCTTTGAGTGAGCAATGCAATTTGTTTTCCAGAAATCCGATTACGTAAAAGAGCCTGACATACCACCATAAAGCCTCTAAGCTTTCAAATAAATAAGACTTATTATTTATACGACTGTTTTCCAATAGTAAATGGTGGTATACTCGTATACCTTTTTATACATAATGTAGAGCAATAAGACCTGCTACGGGAAACGTATTAGAATACGGAATGAGTTTCAGAAGATTGAGTACAAGACATTATCTATGGTACAATACCAATTTGTATGAACATTCTTATAGGCAGGGAAGTATTAGGGCTATTATAGGATAATGGCTTTCAATATGAAAAAATGTTAAGAGTATTCTATTCTATTCTACTTCATTTCGTACTGCGTAGGTAGTAGATTTTTGTATGTTTTTTTTTTTTGTGATTATGTCAGCATGTTCATGTCTGGATTGTGTGAGGAATGTGAAAAAAAAGGGAGTGAATGATAGCGGAGAATGGAAGAAGATGACATGTTGTGCTGACTCTGAGTAACATAGGACAAAGGCAGGAAGATGATGACGATGATGCCAGCATGTTATTGGTCCGTTACTGAACTTAAGCGTCATACAATGAACAATGAACGGTTGGAGATTTTCCCATAATCACCAAACTTAACTAGATGGTCGGTGATTGTCGTATGTTGTCATGACGAGACAGAATGACGCCGCCACCTATACTTTTGTCGTGATTGGCAATCAATGCCATGAAGGGCTCCTACGTGTGAAGATAAGTGGTATATTTTTCTACCCACGATGATGTCGTAAGTACAATCAGCAATATTCCAACTCCTACGATGTTGACCAGATGACAAAGATTATTTTCTTTCAGTCAATACCTACCTACTGTGTATGGTTCGTGTTCTTGGCACTGAATTTAGGTTCCTACCATTCATTCTTCGTATAGCCTCTTTGGTAATAACAAAAAAGGTACCTACCTGCTCAATCTGCCTAGCCTTTTCCCAACTATGTTGGGGTCGGCTTCCAGTCTAACTGGATGCAACTGAGTACCATTATTTTATATGGAGCGACTGCCTAGCTGACTTCCACAACCCAGTTACTGCGTAACACGATACCCCTTGGTAAGACTGGTTTTCAGAGTTCTGGCCGGCTACCCGTAACGACTGCCAAAGATCTACGAATAACAGTCCCGAGTCTGGACCAACGGCTTAACGTGAATTCCGAGGCACGGATGGACTTCGATAATGTAATTGACAGTCACCCGTACACGAACCAGCCGCAGCAAGCGTAGTTTAACCTTCAATCGAAAACATAGGTACTACGATCGCTCATTCGTATGCCAGCTTGGTGATTCTGATATTATTCCGCTACGATAAGATGAGGAGTCTAACTGATGTTCAGCATTAGAGTGTGTGTATTATAATATGATTGCGTCAATTCAGCTCAGCCTATCGCAGTCCACTACTACACAAAGGCCCAGGTTGCGCCACAACACCCTGTCTTCCGCCCTCCGCATCTAGTCTGTCCTTCTGTGCCACCTCTTAATGTCGTAGGTCCATAGTCGCTGGGGGGCGTCCCACACTACGCTTTCCAATAAATGGTTTCTACTCCAGAGCTCTTCTGCTCCACCGGCCATCGGTCCTTCGACAAGCATGGCCAGCCCACTGCCACTTCAGTTTGCTTACTTTGCAAGCTATGTCGTAACTCCGGTTCTTTGTTATGATTGCGTACGTGGGGCAATATTGGTCAAATTTCGACTTACTTTTATCCAGTGTTCGCCGCGTCCCTTAGCTATGAGTCACTGAAGTCTGAAGTTACCATTGTTCTATAGGTATTCGTTACACACGTTCCCCGGTGATCTGAAAATTAATAAAAAATCATGAAGAGGGGCCCGTGGCTAAATAATAACAGCCGCACAGGTCGATCGATCAGGTTAAGTTACGCTTGCCGCGGTTGGTCTATGGATGGGTGACCATCTATACATACCGAGACCCCTCCGTGCCTCGGAAAGCGCGCTAAGCCGTTGGTCCCGGCTGTCATTCGTAGATTTTTGACAGCCGTTATGGGTAGTCAGAAGCCCGAAAGTCTGACAACCAGTCTTACCAAGCGGTATCGTATTACCCAGTAACTGGGTTGTGGAGGTCAGATAGGCAGTCGCTCCATGTAAAATACTGGTATTCAGCTGAATCCTAGGAAGGAAAAGGCTTAGGCAGATGATGATGATGATCCACGCAAAACTGCCATCGCTCAGCATAATGTTGTGACCCTGCGAGAGAGCCACAAAAACCTTTTCGTTTCCAATACCTAATTTAGCAACCCTTCAAACTGGAACATCCTTACGCTGCATGACAGCAGACATGGGTGAGGTGGTAGGTAGTGCTTCCCCGGACGAAATCTACAAACAGCTTTGCTAGGTAGGTAGGCACTAAGATCAATAAAAACACAATACGTAGTGAAATATAAGGTCGTAGAAGAAAATATATTATTTTGAGAAAATATCAAAGAAACACAGCTAAAAGATAAACAAGGCATATGTTGGGACAAATAAAATAAATAAACAAACGTCCCTGAGCCTATGTTGATTCATTTCTGATCCCTTCAAAGAGGATAGGACAAAAAATATACGTGTATTTGAAGAAAGAAAAGATATTAATACATTTTTTTATTTATGTATGCACCTAGGCAAAATATAGTTATTATGTTTTTTGTCAAAAAGACATTATTTACGGCGAAAAAATGTTTAGAAAAGTGTCAACAAGAACATAACTTGATACAACACTGGGGCCAGAGCCTATACAATACGCCCGTTAATTATCCTTTGAAGAAAAATCTCAAGAGACAATTTTTATAGCAAATGCAGTTGGAATTTATTAGATTTATTGTGAATAAAGACATCGTTTGACACCTAGGTAATTACTATTTCTTTTCCTGGCTCCTAGCAAAACAGCTGGTCCGATGTGATCGTGTATATTGTCTGTCGTTGCAATTACAGCCTCAATGTGTGGGTGATAGTTACAAGAAGGTACCTATTGCAGATAAAAATGAACTCCTTTACAACACATGTCCTCCCACATTTAATCCGCCTTCAAAGCAAGAGTGACCAGGCATTTTCTGGGCACGCTCGTTCCATCATAGACCTCATCCATCGCTTTCCATCAGGCGTCATCGATGTCAAGAGTAGGCCCATTTAGCAAATAAAAAAAAACATATTCGAAATGCAAATAAAACAGCCTAACTGGATTTCCTGAATCGGAAATGTTTTTGAGAACGGGGACATAAACGTAGTTTGGCACCAAAACGTCGCGGTCGCGTCTCCTTTCAATGGAAATTCTAAAGGTCCAATTATTTTCCAACCTACTAATACTGTTACCTTCTAGTCTAGAGCCTGAGTCATCCCACTGCTGGGCAAAGGCCTCTCCCCAGCCTCTTTCGATCCAGGGTCAAAGCTGACTACTGGTCGTTGGTTTTCTCCAGCTCGTCCCGCCATTTTCTACGGGGTCTGCCACGATGCCTTCTAGCTGTGTCGGGGCTCCACGTAGTAGTTATTTTGGCCCACAGCTCATCAACAACAACAATAAACAAAACAACTACAACTAACAACTCAACTACAACTCAACAGCTCAACTTATTAATATATAATTACATATATTTCATCTACACACATACCTGCTGAAACAATAGAATGACATGTCGAGTCCAATTAACTATATAAACTATCACGAATCAATATTAGTGGTAGTTATTGACAGTTGCATGATAGTGACCGTCCGACCGACGTAATTGTAATGATATATTAGGTAGATAGATATTTCTAATGGACATCAACGTAAAGTCGAAACTAAAAGCATGAATACAATGAAAGTTCATAAGTAAATAAAGATCATTTTGTAATTTTGTCTCGTGGCTTTTTCCATATGTGAAGAATTTTATTTACCGGATATACAAAACCAAATGGCTGACTAGGGCGCTTACCACCTGTTCTTATAGCAGGGCAGAAGTTGAACTGCACTGCTTTTTTGTACTTAGTCATAGAACAAAAAAGCAGAGCAGTTCAACTTCTGCCCTGCTATAAGAGCTGGTGGTAAGCCCCCTGAACTAAGGATATTGAAATTCCAACAAGGATGATTAGCGAATTAGATGCGTTTTCTAACTCTAGTTTATTAAACCAAACATTAAAGAAGAATAAATTGACTGTATTTGGCGGGATGAGCTGGACTCCTTCTTAAAGGATTGGTCTACAATCACAGTAGACCGAGAAAAGTGGAAAGAGGGAAGGGTTTACCCTGCAGTGGGACAACACAGGTTTATAATAAATAAAAACTTTTGCAAAAAAAACAACCGAATTCCAAAAAAGACACTACAAAGTGAAAAATAACTTTACTTTCGGAAGTCGGTGTCGTTGGGTTCGCATTTTCGTTGTTTGCAACCGACTACCGAAATTAAGGTTATTTTTCACTTTGTAGTGTCTTTTTTGGAAGTCGGTTGTTTTTGTTTTTTGCAAAAAAGTTTTTATTTTTCACTTTTAAGTAGTAATTTTGGTTTAAAAACCAGACTAGTGAACCGTTTTTGATGAAATTTCTGTGGGACAAATCTGAAAGTATATCCTTAAGTTACAAATAAAAAAAGAATGCAAATCTAAATGTTTAACGGAGTTCTGAGGTCAAACATAAAAAAATACAGTCGAAATGAGAACCTCCTTCTTTTTTTAAGTCGGTTAATAATAATTGACTCTTCTTTATAGGGGATGCGCTAGGTTGCCCGCGAAATTCAAATTTTCTTACGTTTTTTTGCAAGTTACAGGTCAGCATCAGATTCTATGCTGAAAAAAATAATTATGATTCGCGACCGTAACAAGAATATATTTACAGAATTATAATCATTAAAACAATCCTTTAACTTCATATAATCCTATTGAATGACTATTATATGAAATATAAATCAATAGGATTACATGAACTTAGAGAGAAAATGCAAATGGCGAAAAACGTAAGATTTGAATCTCGCGGGCTTCCCTGGCGTTTCCTCCTTAAAATAACAGAATACGAATAAACATATTTGATTGATAATAATCAATCAATCAAATGTGTTTATTTGTGCAGAAAGGTTAAGTATGAGGTGTAAAGTAAAATATAAAGTAAGCGCGAATGATGACCACTATTTCTTCACCCATGTCACAATAGGTGAAGGACGGGCGTTTTGGGGGACTGTCTAATGTAATTTTGGACAGTTGCATTATTTAATTATTTTCTAGTAGAGCTCTGCCTCCGAAAGCACCTTTGCTGATTTAGTACTTTTATTTCACGAAGCGACACGCGCTTTACTTGTGGTCAACAAGTGTACAATCACGCTGTGACTGTGTGTAAGCGCAAGAGCTCTCGGTACCGTCCGAGATAATGGCGAAGTTGGGAGTGTGTGTGTGCGTGTGCTTACGCACTCATTCACAGCGTGTTAGTATACGTGGTTACCACAAGTAAAATGCGCGTCGCTTCGTGAGATAACAATACTGTAACAGGCACTTAAAACTGCTGCATAAATTGACTTTTTCCCAAGTCGACAATTATCATTTTCAATTCGTTGGTCAGTCTGTTTGCGAACCAATTAAAACGTCCGTTTATACTTCTTCTTTTTATAAAAATGGCGTTATGGAGTTTGTCGGTCTGTCTCTATCACATTTATTTGTTTTTCTGTTTGGAATGCGTCGCTTGCTACCAGGGTGGCAGGAGAGAAGAGGGTTCCTTAATTACTTTTATGGTTAGATCGGGGGGAAGTGGGTTATGTATGGGGTTAATGGCGATGGACTCGTAATCTATTTACTGCTATAGTATGCACTATGGTGATCGGGTCTTCGGGAAATTGTGACCCTAGTTCGAGAGCATAGCTAATATTAAGTATATTAAATTCCGCATCGGCAAATTTGTTGGATACCTACATACATAAACAAGACAGACTAGATTTTTGCTTGAACCATTAGACAATAAAATATATTCATTTTGTTTTGATAATTCACCAGACAATTTAGGAATAACGGTATTGAGATGAGCAGTGGTAACGGCCGGGTGATAACAGCTGGTAGGCCCAGTGGTAACGACCGTGACTTACAAGTTAAAGGTCGTAGGTTCGAACCCTGACAGGCGTTTTACTGTGTAAATTATTTCATCACAACTGCTCTCAAAACGGTGAAGGAAAACAGCGTGAGGAAACCGGTATGTCTTACAACCAAACATTCGAAGATATGTGACATCTACCGACCCGCACTGGGCCCGCGTGGTGGGTTACAGCCCACTCCCTCTTACATAGAGGAGGCATGTGTCCCAGCAGTGGGAACATTATAGGCTGATTATAAGTACTAGGATCGGTTGGCACAAGAGATCTGTTCGGAAAAAAGTATTATTTTTATCCACATTCATACGTATCCCACAAATGGGATCGGATTGGCATCCGATCGGAACAAGCAAGGCATGTAATTAATATGCACGAAGATTGTGAACTGTTAAATGTAATTCGATCGCCACACTTATATCGAACTTAAACATTCCTGAAAAAAATGAACGAGAAACTTCCAGAACTAAACTTAAACAACGAACTTGAACCTATTAATACAACTATAAAACTAAAATTAATAACTGCGTTCACATTGAACGAAAACTTTTCCTTCAGACCCGACCATAAATTAAAAAGGAGTGTCTTAGCGAGGCCAGTTTCCCTCCAATTTGCATAAGGAGGGTCCATCAATAATCATTTTTGTCTTTATTCAAATTTATAGGAGTTCGTCGAAGAATTTCGTTAAAAATTCAGGTGGAAAGACTTGCGAGAGCTGACTAGTAAGTACAGTATCGATCAGCGATGGATTCACATTTATTTGAGAGAATGTTTAAGAGTTTTGCCCGAGTTGTCTTCCGTTGAAACCTGTCTTTTTCTTTTCGTAATTTTACTTGCTGATTTTATCCGAAAGTATTATGTCAAGATCGCTTATAGTTAGCAACGAAATTAAACATAATCATGAACACACATGAACATTTACGCACTTTCATTCCTCATTCGCTTTTGTGTTTAGAGAGAGCAGTGGCAGCCCATTGGTATTATAAAAAAAAAAAAAAAAAAAATTTGATGTCAAAAAAAAACTTTACATTCTGGTTTCGAGTAACACTGGACCCCACACTAGGATACCCTGTGTCGTGAGGTCCAGTCTCTTTCATCACAAGGTTTGTTTAAATGGAAAAAATGAAAGGGGTGTTTATGTTAAGTATAGTATGTAGTGTAAATGTAATGAGAGTGTTGTGAGAGAGTGAGGGTAGCAGCTAATTAGTTACAATAATTTTCTTACAAAAGTCGAGTTTAAGATATGCACTTCTTTATTTATTTTTGGGTATATGTGAGGGCCCATGAAAGCCTGCTCTCAAGACGGTGAAGGGAAATCATTGTGAGGAAAATATCACATGTCTTAGAACCAAAAATTCGAAGACATGTGACATTCACCAACCCGCGTTGGGCCCGCGTGGCCCACTCCCTCCAATAGAGAGGAGGCCTGTGTCCCAACCGTGGGAACATTATAGGCTGATTATGCTACTTTCTTTCCTAGGCGTAATCATCAATCATGGGCCAGGACTTGCTTATTTATTTATGTACAAACATACTCAAAAATACATAAAGATGAAGAGAACAAAAGTGTTTTATAACTAACCATAAATCACCTGATCACTAAGATAAACCAGCTTCCCACCATTCTCACCTAAATCTAAATATAGTTCATTAAAAGCGGTACTTGTGAACACCGATGTGATCAACTTGAAGGAACACTACTCGTATATCGGGGTAGTTCGGCCGCACAGTTTGTCTGAGTGCGCGGTAAAGGTAACCGCGGCCACCCTTGCTTTATGGGGGCAAGATTACCGGGAAAATTAGGTCGTCGTAACTCCTGATAACATAAATAAACGGTGAATTTGTGTAGTAATAAATAGTTTGGTGTGAGAATAATTAGTTGTGTGTTCTGCCTTTGGTGGAAATATTCAAGATTTTTTTGTATAGGGCGTGCATTAATTCCCTCGTTTGCGTACAAAAAGTACTTATAAAACCTACATTTATAGGTTCTAATCTAGAGACAAGTGTATTAGTTTTACCTTCCGATTTTTGTAGTTGCAGTCACTTACATACTTTGTAATGCTTTTGTTAAACCAATAAACATTGCTTAGCTTATATTCTCACTGATCCAATTCCCAACACCATAATACTCTCAAGACAGGCTCCGCTGATGTTGGCGATTAGTCTGCTAGGTTGAAATAGGACTTCATCAAAACAGATGGGCCGTCACACAGTGTGTGCCTGAAGACAGACGTCGTCACCAAGGCAGGCCTAAGAAACGCTGGTGTGACGATTTGAACTCGATCCTGTCCGATCGGTTGGAGAAGGCACAAAATAAGGAAAATTGGAGAAGTATGGGCCCGGCCTTTGCCTAGTAGTGGGACAAAATAGGTTAACAACCAAAAAAAAATTCTTAACTTAAAAAAACCTACAATAAACTATAATCTATTTTCTGCCTCAGCACTCTGGGGAATGCTTGACTAATTCTTTGATGATATTATGCGAAGTTTACCATAGAGTCACTTGTTACGAACTCTTCAGGAAACAAGTTATCCAAAGTAAGCATCCAAATAAGTATCGGCCTTGCTTATTGGTAAAATCCCATTGGGAATTAAAAAGGATTTTACCAATAAGCAAGGCCGTTACTTATCCGACAAACTCGAAATAATTGAAGTGACCTTTACCTCACCCAAGAACCAACCACTTCACAATTTCTTTCATTTCTGTTCGTAGTATTTTCTTCCGTAAACCTAATAAATATTGACACAATATAAAATATATTAAGATTTTCTACATAAGGACGTCGAAACACAAAAGGGAAGAAATTTTCCCTCCCTTACAGCAGTAGGAAAACGTGACGAGTCGTACGTGAGTGTACCTTCGTGTAGGTCGGAAATCAACTGCTTTAACGTCAATTTTATTTATTCTTAGTACTTAAATACATTTGGAAGATAAGTTCTTTTTTTTTAATAACAATTTTTTTTTTGTTTGACATGTTTTGGGACCCTGGGCACCGGACCTTTGAAAGGCGTACTAGGGGCCAAAGCCAACTCGCAGAGGCCCTTTACACAATTTTAAATGATGAAGAGGCACCAACCGACGATTATCCCTGTATGCACCATGCAAGTGCACCCAATATTATTATACCCTGTCCATTAGGTAAACCATTTTTTGACAGATGGAACTAGTGAATACATTGATTGATACACGTACGGTGTTATAATATCTGTAAGAAGCCATAAATAAGATAAGGCAGTTTATATATATATTTTATTACGCATATTAAAGTTAACTTTTACGTAATCTGGAATATGTACGTTCTAAGACAGCTGTCAAAAATCGGCTAATGAACAAGGTATAAGGTTTTATTAGAAGTGCTTGATAAGCAATAGGGCTCAATTCCTTGCATTGAGATTAAGTTGCGTTGCAGGATCGCTCTAATAAAGTTTGATCTCCATCCTTTTATTTGCTTATACTAACTATATTTACTCTTTTTGGAACGAATTCTTTAACGTGGGTATTCAGAAGCCCAAAAATCTGACAACAATTCGTACCAAGGGGTATTGTGTTACCCAGTAACCGGATTGTGAGGTCATAGAGGCAGTCACTCCATGTAAAATACTGGTATTCAGCTGCTTGCAGTTAGTCTGGAAGCTGACCCCAACATAGTTGGGAAAAGGCTAGGCTGCTTGAGGCACTTTCACTACCTGCTAAAACAAACGACTGTGGTGACGATCATTGCGTAACACACTAAGGACGGGTAATTTCACGTTCACTTGGCGCACCCGCGTATATGTCAAAAATGGCGCTAACTATCGTCAAACTAAAAAAAAAACCTTGTTTCAAATAACAATTACAAAATTATAGCCTTGCCGTAAGTCAAATAATAACGAGTAGGTAATCTCGTTATTATTTGACGTACGTATATAATGTTAGCCAACCGTTTGAAACAACCAGCGCTTACAGTAGCAATGCTTAGATCTGTGGGGAGAGGATAGAAAATGGCCAACAAATCGAAACACCTGTGTCTACTAGGCTTATAACGTTCTCATTTCATAACCAATACATTTGCTGTCGCATAAGCAACAATAAGACGTATTTTTGTATAAAAAGCATCTCGTTTATACCTATAGCCATTCCATCGGCTCTTGTTGGCAAGTCCTACAAACTTTATGTTTTTCTTTCCCTCACAACAATGTGGAAATAAGAACTTAATAATCCAGAAATCCGGGATTACTTAATAATTCAAGCGGTTGGGGCACAAAGGGTTGCTTAAACTTTTGTTTGTTTAGTAACGTTGGCAAACAGGCACGTTTGAGTTGCGTAAAAGATTGTTTCGAAAGTTTAAACAAAGATTAGAGATATATTATTATTATGTAATAATATACAGCTATAGAGGTATGAGGAATAGGGTGTAAAGTTCACTCAATTCACTCATCCTCTATAGAAAAGGGAGGATCCTCCGACCAGACAGGTGTCGTGACTTGCAGGCAACTGCCCGATGCTTCATGTCGGGCCGTTCTATATATGTTAATTGCGCGGTAAACTCTACTTGCGAGATACAGGATTTTACGTGACGTCAATATGACGCGTAGTTCGCATGTGGCGTTACAGCTTTCAAGGGGTTGCCCAGTAATTGGCATGTGGAGGTCAGATAGACAGTCACTCCATGTATCTAATTGCGTAACACAATTTCAATAACAATCTGAATAATTTTGAAGGATATTGCTAATCCATTGCTGCATATGTTCTAAAAATTTGTCTGTCTCTACAACGTAAATAACGCAATGAATGTTGTTGAACTGTCAAAACGAAAGCCATTGCTACTGATAGTGTGTTACACAACTACTCCTTTGCTTAGATTGGAAGCTGACCACAATATACCTAGTTGGGAAATGGCTAGGTGGATGATACATAGCTTCCACTACCTAGTAAAACAAAAGACTGTGATGACGATTACCAAATACGTCTGGGTCCCAATTCTGTATTATTCCTCGCGAAATCTTACCACGTGCAAACCACGTCAATCGTGTCTTCGTCGCGTATCGTGTCTTGTCGAAATGTCAACCGTACGGACAAAATGTATTATCGATTTTGACAGTTCAAACCACGCCATTGTGTCATAGAGATAGAGAATACGTTAAAAGCAGATGTCGTGATTATCTAAGGGCCGGTTTATTGATCCGTAGTTAAACTCAACTAATTGTTAAAAATAGTAACTAAAAGGTTAAATTTTTCAAAATGTGTTTTTTGATAAACTAAAAATTGTTACCAAAAAATACATTTTGCGGATCAAAAAAACCGGCCGTTAGGAATTGACGTGGTTTCGAAGTAAGGAATCGTTAAGTGGTCATAGGGAATTAGGTTCGTGGTGTAGTTATTCTAATACAAAATTTTAGTCATGATAATTATTGAGAATAGAGGATTATTAGATAAAAAAAATCTAAAAAATAAAGTTATGTGATGGTTTGGCCCCTGACTCTACCAGCCTATATATTTTTTTCATTGATTCTTCGTACTTTTAGTATTCTACGTAGGGCCAGTTTCTCGAACGAAAATCATCGAAAAATTAATGTGACAAATTGTCTGTTGATAAATCATTACATCAAATAAACTGGCCGATAGTCCATTACATACTGATAAAATTGATATAAAGTTCACATATATTCGTATACAGTAAAATTTGACTGAAATAATAAGTATTTAAAATTCAGGTAAACGCAAAACAAAAAATAACCTGGGATCTTGTTGACTTGTCAATCATGTGCGAATAGGTTTTTAAAATAAACCCTCACAAAAGTTACACTCCCTTTCAAAACCAGAAACTTTCATTTATGTAAATTTGTAAAAAAAAAATGTGTTAAACCCTCTACGGATTCTCTCGGAATATAATAAGAAAATCGTTCAAGCAAAACTTTTCCATTCTGACTACTTTTAGGTTTCACCACAGTTGTGAATAACACCAAGTTTTATACAAAATACAATAAAACTTTAACGCGTTCTCAACACAATAAATAACAAATGGTTCGTGTTTTTTTTATATAAAACTGAATCTTTCGTTGTGTCATCATCTGCCTAGCCTTGTCGGTCGGCTTCCAGTCTAACCGGATGCAGTTGAATACCTGTATTTTACATGGAGCGACTGCCTATCTGACCTCCACAACCAGTTACTGGGTAATACGATACCCCTTGGTAAGACTAGTCGTCAGACTTTCGGGGTACTGACGACCCGTAACGACTGTCAAAGGCCCACGAACGACAGCCGGGACCAACGGCTTAACGTGCTTTCCGAGGCACGGAGGGGTAAGTATGTGAAGATGGTCACCCATCCACGGGCCAACCGCGTCAAGCTTAGCTTAACCTGATCAATCAACCCGTGCGGCTGTTATTACTTAGCCACAAGCCCCTTGAATCTTTCATCGTGTAAAGGTTTAAAAATGGTAAATGAATTTTGTAAATGTTAACGATGGACCAAGAGAGTTTAAGAACATGGGAACATTACTCCATGCCTTTTTTATCTAAAGAATGTTAACAATGGGTCCCCGCTGCTTCTAAGAATTTCATATTTGGAAAATTCAACAGCACTTTTCCGGACCCAGGAAGCTGATTGCCCAGTTTCACCTTTATTATTTTTTAAAGGTTTATTTTATACACCTCACACTATATTTTTTATTTATTTATATATACTTTATTGTACACCACAAAATACATAGCATAAAAAATACCTTATCGCATTACTGCGATCTCTACCAGGCAACCTTAGAATGGACAGTGATTTTCCTGGACATAAAATGGGACTGTCGTTGGTGCAAATATTATGTATACAATACCCTAAAATAGAGATACACAAATATATAAATATCCAAAATTATAGATACATAAATAGATAATAATAAATAATAATAATAATAATAATAATAATAATAAATCCCTGGACATTTCACACAGCACCATTTGTCCCAAGCTAAGCAACCTAATGCTTGTGTTATGGTAACAAGATGGCTGATAAACTACTTATATACAATTTTTTTTTTTTTTTTGTAAATACATACATATTATAGATAGAAAAACACCCAGACTCGGAACAAATACATACTATATGTGTATATACAAGCAACGAAAAATAAAAGAACTATAGATGATTGCAGTTAGGACAACACAACGACAAGTAGTGTTCCTTTACGAGTCTTTTGAACACCTGTAACGACTGCGCGCGTTTTATTTCAACTGGCAATGCATTCCACAAACGAGCGGTCGGGACAGTAAAGGATTTATCAAGGAAAGTTGTGGAATGCATAGGCATTTTGAGCTTTAAGTTATCTGATGACCTTAACAATTTCGTGTGGGAGTCGCAAAGATACTGAAAACGTTTCTTGAGATAGAGAGGGGTGGAAGGGGAAAAGAGCACATATGCATAGAGCATATTATGTTATTTAGGTATAAGTATATACATAGATTCTTGTTCATCCTACTTTTCCTACTATCCTACAAATATTATAAACGTGAAAGTTTGTATGGATGGATGGATGGATGGATGGATCTTTGTTACTCTTTCACGCAAAAACTATTGAACGGATTTGGATGAAATTTGGCACACAACCGGGTTATAACCAGGATTAACATATAGGATACTTTTTATCCCGATGTTCCCACGAGATCGAAACTTATGCGGGTGAAACCGCGGCGCGCAGCTAGTATTTTTATATTCCGAAACCCACACGGGGTTGCAGCTGAAAATTAGCGTCAGGCGATAGTGTTGCCATCTGAAACTGCATCTACATTATACATCTTGAGCTGAAGCCCTTTTGGCTTAAGTTTTTTTTAAATTACTTTTTAAAGGTTTTATTTGTATTTATTGCCATAAACGCATTTTTATTTCTTTCTTTTATATTTAATTCTGGCCTACCCGCCAGAGTTAAATATTAGTCAATCATGGATAGTGGTTAATTGCACAATAAAACGAGCATCTACCTTTCATCCATTTTTCTATCTAACCTATTTCTATTTGTCTCTGCTCACGTTTGGCAGTCCTTTTGTTGGGGATCCAGTTCATTAGAACTGACTTAACAAAAAACTTTTTACGAAAACAAACAACAGCCTCCCAAAAATGTAACTACAAAGTGCAAAATAATTTTAGTTTCAGCTATGGTTATTTAGTTTGATTATGTTTTCGCCATCGACTTCCGAAACTGAAGCTGACTTTATATTGTTTTTGTTGTGACGAATAGAAAATTAAGTATAATCGAAATTTACTTAAATACCACTCATCAGAACTGACCATAAAATTAATTAAATACCCTCATATTTCATATATAATACACGGAATCGATCGACGTGATAAATAATGATTGCTTCACATAATGTATTAGGAAAAATAATTCCGATGAATCGACAACCTCCTCATTTTTTGAAGTCGATTAAAAATTGTAAACAGATTCGCGTAGAACGCAAAAACGAAAAGGTGTATCTACTAATATTGGGGGGACATTGATTTATTCACCCTCCCTCAGAAGGGTGGCCAGCTAATAGGATTAGGAAGGATTCCCCGTTATTACGACACGGAGTAGTCGGAAATTAAAAATACTTGGGCGGCTTGAGCGACATATTATTTGCACCGGCTTCAAAGCAATTTTCAGTCATTTTTCTTTTCGCCATCCTACAAAAGTTTGCATCAAGAATAAGAGTGTTCATCAAAAGCCAAGATGCCTTGATTGCTGTTTCGGGTTGAATGTTTTTTCTGGGCGTTTTCCATTAAGAAAATCTCAGCAGAAAACTGAAGACCAATTCTCGTACTTTGAAAAAACGTTCTTTAAGCCGCAATCTCATCTCAGTGATAATCAATTTCTTGTCTCTCGCAGTGTGTAGGTAAATTGATTGTATTTTTGACAGGCTGAGACTGACATTAGAATGCGAACGTTCTTAAAAATTAAAAAAAACATGTATTATTTTAATACCGCATTACAATATGCACTGTGGCAACACTGTCAAAGAACACATTATTAATATTGTAACAAACTTTTAAAATGTGTTTTAACCATGGCAACTAAATGTATTATTCTGCTTTGGCAAATCTTAGAAATAACGGTTATGATATTATCGTTATTTCTGGGTGGGGTAAATGTCGTTTTAAATGGTAAAATGAAGTCAAAGCTATTAGTTGTTGGAATGTGAAAGAGACAGTAAGTTGTGCTATTAAAAAATGTTAGCTATAAAAGAGTGTTTCCTTTATAAGGGAATTGCCCTTCTCGGATTTGTGTCAGGTTAATAGTAAGACTCGGGTGACCGGGTCGCAATTTCCGTTCATTCCCCATGACGCCACGTTATGGGGAATGAACGATTATTTCATAGGACTGATAACATAACAGCCTATCTGGCAAAATGTGCGTGTACGGTGTACGATACACTTCTACCTACCCCTTCATTCTTATACAGGCGTGATGTTACCTGATTCATAGGATTTACGAAACTAGCTCCTAAATACACTAATTTAACTCCCCACGTCCCACGAAACCTGCTATCTTCAAATCAATTCACAGATTTTATCAAAAACCTTGTTTTTCAAGATGTCTGCTCTTCTTTGTGAGTTAGATTACAATACAAGCGTGAAGCACACTAATTAGAGCGGCATTCTCTTGATCTTTTGTTTGGCACAATGAGTGTGAGACTCTTGGCTTTCTAGGTCAAGCTAGGATAAGTTTAGGCACTGGGTTCAGAGTTGTGTGGCGGAGTTGGAAGATTGTGGAAGCGGTGTTACAGTTCTTGTTAGTTTTAGGTGATTTAGTTCGGTAGGGCGTTGACTAAAACGTTTACTAAAGAATAATCTTAATTAGTTTGCTGTACCGGACTTGCTGCCAAGCACGAGCCTCTTCTCATGCAGGGAAGCGTCCATTAAACCTGCAAGATAGCCAGCTGAGCTCAGCTAGATTGACAATTTGGTAAAAAAATAATCCTTGCGCGTATTTGTCTGGATTATTTTAGAATTTGATTTAGATTCTAAAATAATCCTGACAAATACGAATAATGATAGACTGATTATCCTATGCATAGCATAATCATTCTATAATGTTACCACTGCGGGGACACAGGCCTCCTCTCACCGAGAGGCTGTAGGTAGTAATCCACGACGCGGCCCCAGGACGGGTTGGTAGAGGTCACATGTCTTAGAATTTTTGGTTCTAGGACATGCCGGTTTCCCCACGATGTTTTCCTTTACAGTTTTGGGAGCAGTGGTGATGAAAAATTTACACAAAGTAAAGGTAAGGTGTCTAGGTTTGAACCTACGACCTGCAACTCGTAAGTCACGGCCGTTACCACTTGGCCACTACTGCTTAATCATCATCCGTGCATGCAAGCTGCATAATTACAAAAAAGTCATATTGATTTTATTACGAGGGCCACATTTTCCATACTACGTAAGAAAATGTTATATTTATTAAAAACAAGTCTGTTTAACAACAAATAACATCAAACAACAAAATGTTCCTTTGCCGCGGTAACCATGGAGCATCCTTCCAAAACAATCAAAATGGACGCCGCGACTGAAACAATAGTTTGATTGATGATACTGTCGGGCGACGCTGTCCTATTGATTTGGTTTAAAGGTCATATTGTGGCCTGTAAATTGACTTATTTTTGTTTTAATTTGATTGTTTCTTTAAAGTTGTGAAAGATCTTCCTCATTGTATGTAGAAACAGTACTCCTAGCACAATTTTCTCCCTTTTTAGCACCCGCTAAAGAAACCCTATTACTAAGCCTGCAATATGCGTCCGTCCGTCTGTCCGGCAGCTGGCTGTATCTAATGAACCGTAATAGGCAGATATTTGAAATTTTCACAGAGAGTGTATTTCTATTGCCGCTATAACAAAAAGTAATAAAAATAAAATAAATTTATTTGAAATAAAAGGGGTACCCATGTAAGAAACGTGTTTTTTTTCGGTTTTTTGCCTTGTGGTACGGAACCCTTCGTGTGCGAGTCCGACCGCACTTTCCTGGTTTTTTCTATTGTTCCTATTCGTAGACGTGAGAGATACAGTCTCCGTATTATATTGGTAACACTTGCACTAAGAAATCCCCCCTTACTGCTAAGACATAATAAAGTCGCTATCAATGAAAATGGCTAACACCGACGTGTGGGGTTGACTGTCCTTATTGATGCAGTTATGAAGGTGCAGGTGTAAAGTTCACTCATATTCCATAGAAAAGGAGGACCTTCCGACCAAACGGGTGTTGTGTCTGGTGAGCTACTGCCCGACGATTGATGTCGGGACGTTGTATAATTAATATGCTAGTGACGCGGTAAACTCTGCTTGCGCGATGCAGAATTTTGGGTGATGTTAGTATGTAGTACACATGTTGCGATGTAGATGGAGCCACACAGTCTTTAACTGCAAGATAATTATTATTACTACCGCCATCGTGTCACTATTAGTCGCCATCGATAAATTGAGTTCAACGCTATTTGAACGTGTTTGGTATGAGCAGTATCTTAACATAGGCATATTGATTTCAAGAAACCGATAAAATAATGGGCGAAATGTCGGTATAGGTACATATATGCCTCTACCTACCCCAGCAAGGAAATCCAGGCGTGATGTTACGAGATTCGGTCAAAACGTTTGTTCAACATCAATTTTAGCACTCATTTTTCCATTTAGGCGTTCCAGTAAAATAGACAGGTCAATCATAATTTAGCCGTGGACGTTTACAAGCAGTGATCATAGCGACAGAAAAGCATTAAATGGGTTTTTAAGAGATTTTTGTAGTAAAAGACCCGTTAAATTCTGTTTATATCCAATATTTTCGCGAAGGGAGGAAACATAAAGTTTAAAATATGTTGTTTTGCTTCCCTTCGCCCGAGATACTACGCTGAAAATACTTTTCATACTATAATATAATACGTTATATTAAGTTAGAACGCGTTTGTATGAAAAGTTTTCCGAGGATTTGAATGAAAATGATGTGCAGAAGCATTCCGTGTAAATTGATACCAGTTTCCTGATAACAGGAAAGTGGCTGGGAAACTATCATGGTCCAAAAATATCTTAGGTGGGATAATAACTCACAGAAAAATGAATTTGTAAATCCCAATACTAAACCCCTCTCTACCTTCATAGTCAGTCAATAATAGCAGTCTACAGCGGGGTCATTGCGTAGGTAACACACTACCAGTAGCAATGAATTTCAGTTTGACAGTTCAGCAACATTCATTGCGGTATTTACGTTGTTGAGCAGACACATTTTTCTAACATATGAAGCAATGTATTAGCAATATCCTTCAAAATGATTCAGATTAAGAATGATAGTGTGTTACGCAATTAGGGTGCTGCTTAACATACGTAGGCAGATTGGCTCTGAGTTCGATCTTCGATCAATTCTAGACTTCTAGTACCTATTATAAGAATGGCTCATGCCGTGGGAACAGCCAGTCAGCAAGATGACAGCGGGGTGACTGACCAGGGTCTCTGGACATTTTACAAAGACCCGTTCAAACGTGTAAAAAAAATTAATTTACCATATATTTTGACTGTGTAGGTATTGAATTTTTGTATAAAACAGTAGTTTTTTTTCTTTCATGAACCGACAAATAAAATTGTACATTGGGAGTCTAGAAATGTGCTGAATTATTGGTCACAGTCACCACGTCGATGTTGTTACACCCTGTATTTAGCTTCTTTATTTAACCTCTCTTCTCTCCCGCAGGTACAGCCACAAGTGATGCTCTACGTGGCGCGCTAGGGAATGCTGAGCGGCGCGATCTTGAGCGCAGCGCCCGTGTCACTGCGCGGGCTCGCCCCGGGCCTGCCAGCGGCGCGGCCCGCGCTACTCGCCGCACTCGTCATGCACGCACTGCACGACCGCCAGGACGAGGCCAGCTTCATAGGTACGTGGTGTTCAACATTTCTTTCAAATATTCTTCTTCTCCTGTATTGCCCCAAGCTGGTGTAACGAATCAGCTAGTCAAAGAAAGAGCTCGCTGCGCTGACTGCGTATGGTGCGCTGGGAGTATATTTACGTATCACCAAGCGTGGCGGGTATTTTAAAGATCCTGAACACGGGTGTTTGACACATAACAGTTTTTCCTGAAGATTGAATTCAAATCAAAAGGTAGGTAAGTACCCCGATCCATGAAATCGTGAATCTTTTACTAACTAAAAGCCCCGGTTAGGGACGGATGAGATCTCTATCTCTTTTGTTTTCATCAATCTCTTTGTTTTATCTACCATTGCATCAAGATCCATCAGTATCCTACCTTCGTTTTCTTCAATTAGAACTTAATTGAATTTAAGGCTTCGGTTCACAAAAGTAAAGGACTCTACGGAGTGGCACTGAGTGTGCTTCTAAAAGCTTTCACAGGTAAGTGATGGATAAACATTACATACTTGATACGGTGCTGAAGGGTGCTTTCAAGGAGTGAGGCACGTTATTATTACCTATCGTTGCCTCTATTAACAGAACGGTAGAATTAAGTAAATATTGATTTTTTTGGTTATTAAAGAAGCTCGTTCAAAAGGCCATCATCATCTGCCAGTCTCAAACTTCTTGACATTGATTGTCGCTGAGATGAGATTGCGACTAGATTTCGAATGTTTTTAATAACAAGAATTGGCCTTCTGATTTTAGCGACAATCAATGTCAAAAACTTATCTAAAATTTACGGAAGTTCGAGGTATTTTTGACAGATCGAGACTGAGATTAGACTGTGAACGCTCGTAAAATACGAGAATTGCCACCTGGTGTCTAATAGAAGTATTTTATACTTGAAATCGTACAAAAACTACTCCTATGGCTCTTTACATCTATACGATGGAAATATAGTTTACTCACTTGATGGCGGTGTTACGGTTATTGGAATTTTATCCTATGATACCTACTGGTTCCGCCTGACAGCATTGCTATTTTCCCTGCTCCGGTTTGGAGGCCATGAGAGCCGGGTAATTTCAGAAACGTGAGACTTCAACTGTATCTACGAAATGCATCGACAAACCTCGAGGTATGCAATAAAACGACGGTATCCACTTTCCATTGAAACGCATACACATTCCTTTCCAATGACATTTCTCCTAATAAATTGCTAAAGTACATACACCCCCATCGAATATTTTTGTCACCTCATTATCATACGACACGATAACCGTTCCCTCCCCGTTTTGGGGACATTTTACTACCAAATCCTCATTAAAACAGTGTCAAACTACCCTCGTTCACTAACAACCATGCGTTGACTGTGACCTGATGTTATCAGCTGACTTTTGCGAAGGTTCGACTTATCTTTACCATCTAGTGTCAACGACATCTCACCCTTCGTGGTGGTGACAAGAAAATATAAATATTTTTATGTTAGTTGAGGGGTGAAAGACGTCAGTTCAATGGGTGTATTCCTATTTGACCCTGCTTATGGGGCCAACTTGAATAAAACTAAAATAGCTGTGCAGTGACACGCACCGCACGAAAAAGTATTAAATGCGTCAATACACAATTTGGCGATACAATCAAAATACTTTATTTCACAAAAATCTACATGGGCAGTTGTGAAACGTCAGAAGCTAGGTAGATGGTACCAATTGGTTGTTGCCTATGGAGAAGAGCCGGCAAGAAACTCCGTGGTTACTCTTTTAAAAATAATTGGCTTTTACAAATTACAGTATTAATAGGTAGGTAGAGGACAGTGTAGGCCTGTCAGCAAGTACCAGGTACTAAATAAAATTGAAAATGGTCTACACAACTAGTCTACAAGGCCTACAACGTTCTCATATTCATGAAATATAAAGGAATCTATATATAAATAAAATAATAAAAATAAATAGAATAGGTCTCTACTGTGCATCGAAGAATGGAATAAGTAGGCACCATGGTGCCCATGATAGAAACGGCAACAGACGAAAGCGAAAGGTTAGCGAAAACTAACTTGGAAAAAAATATCCTTGCTTCCGCCATTGATTTTTGGGGAGCAACTTTGCCCTGTTACCATATAATACTGATGTTTCAAAAAGCATAGGGTTTTAACAGGAAATGGATTGTGGGCCACAAATGGTAGTTTAATACATGCTTAATACAATGAAAAGCTCTTTCTGCTAGTTTCTCCAGACGCATCTATAGAAAATTATACTCATCTATCATGAAACTAGGTAGGTAGCTCCGATAGATCTCATCAGAACTTAAAAGTACTAGAGCCAAAAAGGCTAACTCTTGTCCTATTCCATTATCCTCCTTCGTAAGTTTCCGCCATTTCCCGGCGACCGTCGTCGTGTCAACAGTCGGGCCATTCCCGCCATTTTTATGACGTCAGTGTTTTGACGGCTCCAGTCGCGACACGGTAATGGCAAAAAAAACTTTCATCATAAAGGTTAGCTGTTTTCACAGACACGGTTTTATTCTTATGCACATTTCTATGAAATGACCACGATAAGTCTTAGGACTGATTTTTCCATCGCCAGATAACTTTTACTCGAGGAATAAAATTGACGTTTGACAGTTTTTGTTTGAAATAACTCAAAATTTTAAAATTATTCCTCGAATAAAGTTATCAGATGATTGAAAAATCAGCCCTTAGAGAATTATAAGAAAAAATTCCTTGCAAATTAGGTCCTCAAAATATCCTCACAATATTTTATGTCTCCGAAGGGTATAAGTGTATTAACGATGGTCATTTGTTTCAATTCTTTCTTTGACAATACTTTTGGTTTCTAGAATTTAAGCAATCCTCTTAGGGTCCTCAGTTGACTCGCTTGTTTGAAGCGTTAACGTAACTCACGTCCTATCGATGCCAAGATTTCGTGTGACTAACCAATTTACACAAACACTGGAAATAGAAATCATGTAATATTTTACTTTAATTGATTAGGTACATATAGCTAATTACTTAGTATCTGTACTACATAACAAAGCAAGCTAATAAACATATCGATTGATACACAGTATTACTCATTGGTACCTCGAATGCCAAATCTATGAAAATTTATATCAACTGGCTAAATACCAATAACTGGTAGCCCTGTTCGTATTTCACCCGAAATAGTCCGCTGGAGTCACGCGAGGCAGCCCTATCGGCAGACATCTTGGCGCCAGCCCGCGCCCGCGCTCCACCCTCCCCCCGCTATCGTCTGACGCAGCCTTGGTGCATTGTAGATTCATAGATTCTGAACGCCTACATTTTATGTAGTCCTGGTAATTTGTAATTTTCACTTAGTCACTCTTCGATGCGTACCGGCTTTTGTTTTTCAGTTTGTACGTCACCGGGATCATAAAAGGCTAAAGGGTTAACCTACAAATGAATGAGCTTTGCCATGTTTTTCGGTTATTGGTATCTGAATTCTTTGTGCGAGCTGTCTACATAGAGAGACTGTCCCACTTTCCTTCCCCTTCATAATGTGAATTCTTTCTACCATCATACCACTCCCACATGGTTCTACCCTATGTTATTATCTAGTGCAGCCTTGTTACTCATGCGGCCTTGGTGCATTGATTCATAGTTCATAGACTTACGCCTACACAATATGAACTCCTGGTAATATGTGACTACGCGTGTCTTTCTGTTACGTCATCAGAAGATAAAAAGGCCAAATTATCATGAAACTATTTTTGTTTTATACAGATTTCAAGGTTTACTTCATTTCGTTTTAGTCCCTTGCGGAGCTGTCTACATTTCTTTTATAATTTCAAGACTGTCTGCGTAAAATATTCTGTCTTTCTCTGTTCGTACGTCACAGGTAGGTCAACAAAGGTCACAAAATATTTGGAATGAAAAGCTTTTCTGTCATTTGCTTTAGGTTTAGCTCGTTTTTCTGGCTCACGCTAAGTCTTTTGTGAATTCTGTCGACGTTGTAACATGGGAAAATGTGACTGTTACGATAATTTACTCGTAAATTTTAGTACCTACCTATCTAGTCTGTTGTCTCAATTAGCTGTAAGGTCCAGTCCAGGTTTATTATCATAGTAGGATTTGATTAGAATTACAGCACCCTGTTTGCGTAACGTAACACACCATCAACCACAATCTGAGTGATTTTGAAGAATATTGCTAATCCATTGTACAGACGCCAGCAGGTCAAGTTACCCGAAACTGTCAAATTTTCCCAAACAACCTTGAACCTTAATGCTTCAACGATAAAGTTGAAAATCTATTAAAGAAATTTGACAGATTGTAGTAGCTTGATGTGCTGGCGTCTGTACGACGACCAACGTAAATGAAGATATGAATGTTGTTGAACTGTCAAAATGAAACCCATTAAAGTTGTCAAAAAATAAAAGGCCCGTTTTGACATTGACAGTTCTAGTAGTTAATAAAGATTAAATTCGCATGTACATATCATTATTTTAAATGTTAGCTTATTTAATGTAAATACCTATATTAGCAAAGTACCTATACCTATATTAGTTGAAAGCAAGGCTAAAGACCCCAGAGCCAAGCTTACCCGACACTATACCCAAGATATCCCGGACGTCAGCCTGTACGAGATTAGTTTGGCTCTCAAACAGCTGAAAAACAACAAGGCGGCGGGTGACGATGGAATCACTACAGAGCTACTGAGAGCGGGCGGTAAGCCGATACTCAAAGTCCTCCAGAGGCTCTTTAATTCCGTCATCGTCGAGGGCAGAACGCCAAAGACATGGAACATAAGTGGGGTGATCTTGTTCTTTAAAAAGGGTGACAAATCCCTCTTAAAGAACTATAGACCCATCTCGCTTCTGAGTCATGTCTATAAGTTGTTTTCGAGAGTCCTTACGAATCGTCTCGCTCGCAAGTTCGACGACTTCCAACCTCCCGAACAAGCCGGATTCCGAAAAGGCTTTAGCACCATAGACCACATCCATACGCTGCGGCAGGTTATACAGAAGACTGAGGAGTATAATCAGCCACTTTGCTTGGCGTTCGTGGACTATGAGAAAGCCTTTGATTCGATTGAAACCTGGGCGGTACTGCAGTCTCTCCAAAGGTGCCAAGTGGACTATAGGTATATCGAAGTGTTGAGGTACTTATACCAAAATGCCACCATGACGATCCGAGTACAGAACCAGAACATAAATCCTATCCAACTGCAGCGTGGTGTGAGACAGGGAGACGTTATTTCTCCGAAACTGTTCACAGCTGCGTTGGAGGATATCTTTAAGCTCTTGGACTGGAAAGGACTCGGCATCAACATTAATGGCCAGTACCTAACACACCTTCGGTTTGCCGATGATATAGTCCTTATGGCTGAGACCATGGAAGACCTGAACACAATGCTCGAAGATCTCCGTAGTGCTTCCCAAAGAGTGGGTCTTAGGATGAACATGGATAAGACGAAAATTATGTCAAACGCCCATGTTGTACCCTCTCCAGTTCATGTTGGGAACACTACACTTGAAGTTGTTGACCATTACGTATACCTAGGACAGGCAGTCCAGCTAGGTAGGTCCAACATCGAGAAAGAGATCTCTCGTCGAATCCAACTTGGGTGGGCAGCATTCGGGAAGCTTCGAAAAATCTTCGCGTCCGACTTACCTCAGTGTCTCAAGACAAAAGTCTATGAACAGTGTGTGTTGCCAGTGATGACTTACGGCAGTGAAACATGGTCGCTAACTATGGGTCTCATAAGAAGGCTCAAGGTCACCCAGCGTGCAATGGAGAGAGCCATGCTCGGCGTTTCCCTGCGTGATCGAATCAGAAACGAGGAGATCCGCAGGAGAACTAAAGTAACCGACATCGCTCGAAGGATTGCTCAGCTGAAGTGGCAATGGGCGGGACACATAGCGAGAAGAACCGATGGCCGTTGGGGCGGAAAGGTTCTGGAATGGCGACCGCGCACCGGACGACGCTCAGTGGGTAGGCCCCCGACAAGGTGGACCGACGATCTGGTGAAGGTCGCGGGAAGCCAGTGGATGCAGGCAGCGCAGGACCGATCGTCGTGGAGATCCTTAGGGGAGGCCTATACCCAGCAGTGGGTGTCGTGCGGCTGATATGATGATGATGATGATGACCTATATTATGTCACAAATAAAAAGGAAAATTCGCAAAACACGCATTCGTTTGTATGAAACTGACAGGTGTCAAGAACGCATTCTCAAATGTCAAAACGGGCCTTTTATTTTTTGACAACTTTGCTACTGTTTGTATGTTACGCAATTACCACGCTGGTTTAGGATAACTTAGATCTTATAACTAACCATTTATGTACATATAACACTTTCAGAGTCATCCCCAGATTTTAGAAACTCTTCGATTTTATCAGTTTTCATAACAGATTTTGACCGACATCAATACCACTGAAACGAAACGCTCTTGTATCAACCTCGAGCTTATGATTTTTTGAGGCTACAATTTTTTGGTCAGATCACACCTTATTTATCATCATCATCATCTGCCTAGCCTTTTCCCAACTATGTTGGGGTCGGCTTCCAGTCAAACCGGATGCAGCTGAATATCAGTATTTTACATGGAGCGACTGTCTATCAGACCACCATAACCCAGTTACTGGGTAATAGGATACTCCTCACACAGATCACACCTCATTGTTAGTAACAATTCAACCACTTCCATCAAGGTCTTCCTTCAGTTGGAGTAAAGACCGCCTTAGTATGTGGAGCAGCGCGTTATTTTGGCGGCTGAGTTGCGCAATCAAACATATTGTTATTATGGGTCACGATTCCACGCCATTGTTGTTAATATATAGACTTGTTTCTTTCTGTTATTGTTGAGTGGATTTTTAAGTATACAGCTATGTGGTCATTAGCACTATTTTAGCCAACAATACGTTAGACGTATGTTTCACAATATTTCGGTTTCTAGTCCAATGAAACATAACTGGCAAAGTCTGGGTGGGTCTATTTACACCTCTGCCCAAACCTTCGCGGAGAACAGGCGTTATGTTATATAATGTTAGTCGTATCAAATGGATGTCAGGGAAATTTAAACATGAAAAAAGGATCATTTACTAGAAACAATCTGGATCGAATGAAAGATCTAGAAACTAGATACTAAGGCTGTTGTTTTGGTCGAACTTAATGAAGCAACTCATTCGCCGTACAAAATCAGACTGATGAAAGATCTGACGCTAATATAGTTCCTGTAGGTGGATACTTACAATGTAAGACAGATGAACAAAGCAACATGATTCATCCGAGTCCATTGTACCCGGATCCATGTATACTTGAAGTGACAGGGTTTATAATAACATATGGCAGTAATACAGGCGCCTGCACTCGACGCAAAAACTTGCAGGGCGAGACGCAACGCATAAAATATTGTGGCGGGTGGCGCCGTATATTTACGTGCAATTGTTATTGTAATTAATGGCTTCACGTTTACTTTACTGATTAGTTGATGTAATAATATAGTAATGTATGCATAATCATCAGCCTATAACGTTCCCACTGCTGGGACACAGGCCTCCTCTCTGTGAGAGGGAGTGGGCCGTAATCCACCACGCGGGCCCAGTGCGGTTGGTAGATGCCACATGTCTTCGAATATTTGTTTCTAAGACATGCTGACGAGGTTTTCCTTCACTATTTTTTGAGAGCACTCTTGTGCAATATTTCATGCTTTCATGCTACTCAGCGGTTTAGGTTGTCCGTTGTCTATCAGTGAATTTATTTTGTGTCTTCCTTTCTTCCAATTCTCTCCTTTATTTTTTCTTTATTCTACTTCTATATTTTCCTCCTCCTGTCCGGTCTTCCTGGTTCCTATCTCATCACCATCAGCCACAACCCAACTTCAACCACTCCATTGGCATAGGCCTCTCTTCTCTTGTGCCAATCTCCACGCTCCTGTGCCAGCCTCATCCAGATTCTAGTCGCGATGGCAACAATATCGCCCGCCCATCTCGCCGCTGGACGACCGATACTTCCTCTCCCAGTCCTGGTTCCGATACAAATCTATTTTTTATTTTATTTTTTCTTTCGCGACTCATCATCTGCTCAGCCTTTCCCTTTCGTACCTTGCGGTCGATTTCCAGTTTAACCGAATCCAGCTGATTACCAGTAGTTATCCAATATTCATTCGCTACTATTTATTCAACATAATTCTCGTTTCTCTATAAACTTTACATAAAGAGAGCAAGTGTAACCAGTGACCATAATGTAGGGCAGTTCGTTTTGACGGTCAGCCTGCGCAATGAGCACTGGTCACGACTTCTTATTGTTGTTAAGTACTTATGTATTTATTCTTGCTCGATCATTTCCTTTTCACTAATGTTGATGTCATTGGCATATTGTTGATCGACTGCTTTTTTTGGGCATTATGTAAGCCTAAGTATGTCTGGTATTGATTTTTTTATTTCTATATTTATAAGTGTTGGTTTTTGTTGGCATTGATTCATTTTGTCCTGTTTGGTTTAAATGGATTGACCTTTATAGTAAGTGTCTGATTATGTATGAGTACTTTACAATTTTTCACCAAACAAAATACATTTGATACAAGTCTAAAAACCATTTCCTATAGAACACAGAAGTTTGTCCACTTCTTATTAAAACGATCCATGAATAACAATCGGGTTACGCTGTTACCCCATTTAACATACACTCAAACACCCCGTTTTTACCTGAAACGGATGAAAGGTTAATGAAATTCCCATAAGGAAAAAAAATACAACATGTAAAATCACCCTAAATCCCCATTTTTCGTTATTCACACCTGATTAATAAGAAATGTATGGGTTTTCAGGCGCCACCGCGGTGCCACCCCCTTTACACCCCCTTACACCCCCCTGGCGAGTTTTCAGTACTATGACTCACTACTACGGATTTTCCAACCAACCTACTTAACTCAAAACGTCATAACTCGACACAAAACTGCTACGCCATTCCCAACCTAATAGCCTTCGAGATAAAACTTTAGTTTTTCTCATTTTCTTTACGATTTTTAAGGGTGAATTTTCAGTGACCCGTTGCGTTCAGTTCATTCATAGTGTGTGCGTGAGTGGTCGTTATTTTAGTTCGAGATAAGGTTATTTGTGATAATTAGGGCTATGAGACTGTGATGTGCCGTTTTTTATTATTTTCGGGGTTGTTCAGTTACGTCTTGAAGATTAAACCTGTGAAAATTGTGAGAAGTAAGTGGGATACGTGATTTTTCTCGATTTATTTACAAAATTACTAATTAACGAGGTTTATTTAAAAAGATACAAGGATAAATATTTTCTTAAACATTACCTACGTACGCAAATGAGAACACACAAATAAAAATGCGTTTTCTTGGCATTTCATGCGAATTCAGTTTGATGTATGTATTTTTCTAGTATGATTCTTACACGTCTTTTAAATCTCTATAATTTAATATCTTCTACATACATTTATTATTGTAATAGTACTAATCAATATGCTTAATTAAAATGCTGTTATAATGATCAAAATTTTACTTCTATCTTGGATTTCTTCCATGCATAAATGTGTTAAAAAATAGAAGTGCTTTTCATAATCAGGATTCGCGTTTTGTTTTCTTAACTTGGTTTATAACCAGGTGGGTTTTTTGTCAAAGAATTCTAGACCTTATTCTGTTTGACTTGCAGTGAAATACCTAATGTCCAAATTACACAAATGCCGTAGTTAGTCACACACCAACGCCCATTGATGAATAATACAATTTTGATGAATGTGTTCATGCCACCGTTTTGATGTTTTGTTAGTAAACTTAACAGTAATTACCCGAAAGCAGAGAAGGGTTATACTTTACTTAAATCTACATAAATAACACAATGTCGGGTTAGGTACACGTATACCATTTATAACTCAAGAACGGCTGGACCGATTTTTATGATATTTGATTTGTTGGATTTCTCTCCGCCCCGAATAGCAAAAACATGGGAAACATTTACGAAAAAAATAATGAAGATAATTAATTTTCTCATACATTCGTTGTTATTGATTCTGAGGCGATACGAAGGTCGCTGGATCAGCTAGTATTTTGATAAAATAGATTGTATGATTAACAAAATATTAGGTGAAGGGCAGATAATTTGGGGTTGTCTATTTATATACTTACAAATACAACCTTTACCCTCATCATCATAAACGTAGCCTTTTCCCAACTATGTTGGGGTCTGCGTCCAGTCTGACCGGATGGAACTGAATACCAGTATTTTACCTGGAGCGACTGGCTATCTGACCTCCACAACCCAGTTATTGAAAGAAAGAAAGAAAAAGGATTTATTGCGACTCGTACAGGATTGTAAACTAAACTAAACACAGTTAAAACACACGTTACAGTATATTGGGTAATACGATACCCCTTGTTAGGACTGGGTACAACCTTTTACCCTTCATACCTTATAGGTAATTAAATACCACGCTAAAGTGACGGCAACAAAAATTAGTTTATTTTTATTTTTAGTGGCATTAATATTTTGCTCACATAGGTCACACGGGTTTAATTAAAAAACATAAAATAAAAAAAAGGATAAAGAATTATGTAAAAATTGTATGGTATGTGATAATGTCGTACTGTCTGAAAACTGACAAACTGAAATAACCAAACCATCTTCAAAGCTAACAGTAGGTAATTCAAAAAAAACCTCTTTGCTCCCTCTATCCATAGAAACAAAAGTAACTCGATTACTTATGTAAGTATCTAAGTAAATAACGTAATTCTATGTGATATGATATGATGTGTTTGATGTAATGTTGCTGTCAATACGAAGCTCGTCCATTGATTTTCCATTAGGTTTGAAACATATGCGTCATACAATACGATAATACTGGCGGTTTGCTTTTCGGGTCAAATATAATGCGTATGAGTAACAATGACATTTATCATAATGAGTATTTTGATTGGTATTACAAATATCAGACACATAACAGCACGACTGTAATCCCTGAAGGGTTAGGCAGAGCACCTTAACATGTACGGTCACCAAAGGATATAAGTAACCAGGGTCGTCAGATACAGTTGAACTTTTGTAAAAAACCGACGGATATTCTCGATTAAAATGTTTTTTAATTAATAACTAGAAAACCAACAACTGATTTATCAAATTAAATTTCATTCGAAAACATGCATCGGTTTCTTACTAAATTTCACCGGTTTTGTATGGCAAATCTATTATAAACTCAAAATGGAGGGACCATTCTAACGTTTGTAAATTAGATAACTTGGCTCCAAGCTCTTCCTTGGACGGTACTAGCTAAGGTTGAGGAACCTGAGCTCGTGCCGTCAAAATAAGAGAGACAGCTCTCCACAAATCCCTACAAAATTAAACTAGGCACACATAGAACAAAATCACGCATGGTACATGTGTTTGACGCAACGTTGTTGTGATTGTGCAATCGTAACGCTCTGCCGGCCATCGGCGTCAAATGCAACTGCTCCAAATACATGTGCAGTCAGTTGCAGAGGTCAGTGCAGGGTTCAGGCCATAGAGTTTTAGAAGCTAGGGATTATGACGGTAAAGGGATGTCCTTTATTTGCCCTGGTGACTATGACTATGGTCCTTCGTACACTGCTATAAGGATCGCAAGACCGGTTCAGCAGACGATCACCTCCTATACCCTGTCCATTAAGTTAACCGTTTTTTGACAGCTGTCTTAGAACGTAACTATTCCAGATTACGTAAAAGTTAACTTTAACGTAATCTGGAATAACAATTTTTAAATAATAAAATTAATATATAAACTGCCTTATCTTATTGAATTATCTTATTGATGGCTTCTTGCAGACATTATAATGCCGTACGTGTATCAATCAATGTATTGTGTGATTCTGCACTTACTAGTTTCATCTGTCAAAAAACGGTTTACCTAATGGACAGGGTATAGGTTAAACTGCGAGATGCCATTAAAAAAAATGCTACAAGGACCAATAAGCGTTCGAATGACGATGACAAGGGAGCGCTGTTGGTAAACATTTGTGCAATTGTTTTGTGAAGTGTATTCGAAAACAAGATGGCGGGTTTGGTTTAAATTTTGGCCACGCGCCAAAAGATTACATGTTGAAAGAGGTTGAGGACGTCTAGAAACTTTTTATTAAGATAGAGATAGTTATTTTCATTACTTAAAACGAAATAGGTTTGGAATCTTAAATATTTTTCATTTTTGTAAGTACCTGTCTGTTTGCTTTTTTTACCTCTGACAGCAGTAACCTAACAGCAACCTTATTGCGACGACAATAAAGATCACAATGATTTTACCAGACTTGTCAATGGCAGCAACCCAACAGCAACCTTATCAGAATGAGAATAAAGTTCACTGTGATTTTGAAAGTGATACAAAATTAGAGGTAAAATTACTGTATATTTTAACCCTTTAGTTTAGTAGATCATTTAGATCCACACAACAAAATTTAGTTTCCACCTCAAGCAGAAGTTAAGTAGTGATAGCAGAGTTAACAAAGATCATGCGTGACCTGCATCAGTTGTGAAGACGCCATTATGTCCTAGACTCCTAGAGTAAATGCATTTCCTTTTCTAAACAAAGGAAATAATAAACCGTATATATAGAACACTTGGTTTGTTTTTCTATTAACTACTAATAAAACTAATTCCATGTAACTCCTCAAGGCTCTTTGGGCTGAAAAGGTCAAAGGTTCACTGAAAATAATCAAAACCTTGTAAGAAAATGGTGCCAACGACGCTAGAATTATACTCAAACTAAACGGTTTTCTAGTAATTTCCACATATAAAAATAAAAACCCCTTCGTCTTTAAAATGTTCATGTAAAACAATCAATCCTTTCAGCAATAAAATCCAATATTTTCCTTGAATAGCATGTTTCTGTTCAATAAAACTGGATCGTGTGTACACGGTCTAAACGGTTCGGTAGGGCGGCCACCCCCCACCGTTCAGTCTGCAACCGGCCGTATACGAGGCTGAACGCGCGCTGTGCCTTCGCCCGCGAAAAAATAAAGTGAATAGTGAAGTGCGTTGAAAAAAACACTAGTGACATTTGGATTTTTAAGGTTTTTGGCGGGATTTTTTTTTTCTTTATTTAATTTAAAGTAAAATTAATGAGGTTTTTTTTTATAAATTAATTGATGTTCATTTGTATGTGTAATAGCGTGTGGGTTGAGGATTTATTAGGATAATAGCTCGAAGGAAATTTGTTTAATTCGTGCAATTAATTTTACTCAAGCGTTTAATTACGCTTTAATGTGAATTAAATACGGTTTTTTTTCTATTTATCTAATTTAATTTGACACCGGTGCATCTCTATTTACGGTTATTTATTATTTAAAACATGATTTTTTATAGAAAATCTTCTTGGCTTCCTATTTTTTTGTGTTCCAAGATCTTTATTATCTTGTTTTAGGTGAATTAATTAGTATATGAAAGAAAGAAAGAAAGAAAGAAAATACGTTTATTTGCGGTAAACATGACGCAAAAAAGAATATAAAAAACAAAAAAAAAAAAAACAATAAGAAAAGGTTGACATGCGTCACATCCACGCAAAACGGCTATCGCTCAGCATTATGCTGCGACCCTATGCAAGACAGAGCCCCAGCGCTGGTTATCAGCGACAGCAGGCGCCGACGTAATGACGTCGTACCAATATCAATGCTTAATAGCCTATTAATTGATGCGTAATATATGAGTTGAGTCGCCTTGAAGCATATTTTTTGTTAAGTTCATTGTTTTGCATAACTAGAGGATCAGCAGTTATTATATTCGTCTTATACCACTACCGATGCCAAGCTGTTGAGAAACTGCCGGTTTTTATTCGATTGGGTTTTTTATGTAACCACCCATCCAAGTTTTAACCTGGGGTTAGTTAGTTGGCTGTCCTATTTCTCTTGATAAGTCTAGTTACATAAATATTTTAGCCACATTATTTTTATTCCATTTTCTTTTCAAAATTATAATATGTTATTGCAACAGTATTCAACATTTAATTTTGTAAGCCAGGTCTGACAAGAGGTTTCACCTTGACAGACATACAAAAACAGTCACTGAAAAATAAAAGAAAGAACGTGGTGAAATTCGATAGTGACCACTCCGGTGCTACATTAAAAAAAAAAACAGTTTTCACACAGCGTTCAACTTCAATACTGGCCGTATCAATGGATTAACCATAAAAATGTCTAAAGGAAAACGATTAAAAAACAAGCTTCACTTTTTAACAAATTCAAGGCAAGGCTTCACTTTTTGTTTTTTTTTTAATATTATGCAAGTAGCACACGGTAGCCATTTTAGGCAGCCAGTTTTTTTTTTAATTTAGATCTAAATAGAAACCTAATATCGAATCTCATTTTTTTTTTTTATAATTTTAATTGGATATAAAAATTTAAAGTTTATGTTCATTTTTATTTGAATTTGACAAATAAAGAGTTATTCGATTCGTCACGATTGCACGTTATTTTGGCTTAAATTGTTATGTCTTTATTGATATTGATTATTTTATGTTTATAGAATAGAATACTCTTTATTATTTTCGTTTATTACTTATTGCTTCGGTTTATTAAAACAAAAACTGTTTTACATATAATCAGCCTATACTGTTCCCACTGCTGGGACACAGGCCTCCTGTCTTTGAGAGGGAGTGGGCCATAATCCACCACGCGGGCCCGGTGCGGGTTGGGATCTTTATTTATTCGGGTGGCATTTGTTTAGGTATTAGGTAGGTGGTAGGTTTGATATTATTATAAACATCATTCTTTTGCCCTTATCCCAATTTATTTGGGGTCAGCGAATCATGTCTTCTACTATTTAATAATATGCATTAGCAAATAATAATTTAAAAGAGAAGTTATTTTTTATTCCTCTTCCACCCGCGGCTTCACCCGCATGGGATGTCGTGACCCTTCCCCAGGGCTCAAAGTAACCCCATACCAAATTTCATCAAAATCAGTCCAGCCGTTTCGGAGATTAGCCGGAACAAACAAAAACATTTTTATTTTGTTTTATGTACGTACTGTATATACTTTCATATGCATGCAATTTTGACATTACAAAGAGACACCTCAGTTTTATTTGTTTGCATAGATAAACTTGCATCAACACACAGATAATACAAAAATAAATAAAATGTGGCTTAACTACAAACTACATTGGTTGCCATGTTCATGGTCACGGCTGGACAATCACTGGCCACTATTTCGTTCCAATGTTACATTTGTGTATCAGACAGAAATTAGGTTTAACAGTTACTTTTGTATCACAGTGACAACAAATTACATTTCGAAAGAGTATAGCATAATAACATAATCTAATGTTCCCACTACTGGGACGCAGGCTTCCTCTCTGTGAGAGGGAGTGGGCTGTAATCTACCACGCGGGCCCAGTGCGGGTTGGTAGATGTTACATGTCGGTTTCCTCCAGATGTTTTCCTTCACAGACTTGAGAGCAGTGGTGATGAAATAATTTACACATAGTAAAGCGCCTGACTAGGTTCGAACCTACGATCTACAACCCGTAAGTCGCGGCCGTTACCACTGTGCCACCACTGTTCTATTACGGGGATTATTTATAAACGATGATTAATGTTAAGTGACGTTTAAAAGTCAAAAATGTGTGGCGAATCACTACTTAACGTTAAGGAACTTTTATGAATAAAGGGTAGATTCCTCAAACGGTAACCTAAAATTTTAAGTTTGGTTGAGATTTATTTATGCGATGCAAATGAAGTCACAACAACACAACACCTTGTTGAATAAACAAGTGTTAACTGTTAAAAATATTACCCATTGATATTTCAACTCATGAATAAACATTTTGTAACAACACTACCATATTTATCCGAACAATCACACTGTTTATAAAATATGTCGACCACGTCGCGGGTTCCGTAGTAAATCTGTTCAATTAATTAGGGTAATCCCGGGTTAAACTGAGATTAAGAGGGGCTCGTTGTTAAACTCGCTGTTAGGTTTAACTGCGATCAGTTTTAATTTAGTTTTTGACAGATTTTATGAGTTTCAATGTATTTTATTGCTTGTGCCCATTGCTGAGAACTTTCAAGTTTATTTTAATTCAGTTTTTAGTTGTTGGTTTTGTAGCAGAATTAGTGCCTTTTCACAGATACCTGCTCAGTTAAAAACCAGAAATTTATCACTGGGTACCCAGATACTGCACCCTAATTGCGTAACATACAACAACCATATTCTGAATAATTTTGAAGGATATTGCTAATCCATTGCTTCATATGTTCGAAAAATGTGTCTTCTCAACAACGTAAATAACGCAATGAATGTTGTTGAACTGTCAAAATGAAAGCCATTCCTACTGTTAGTGTGTTATGCAATTACCTATATATTTGATTTGTTAAATTAAATAAAAGTCTTTGCTCTTTACAAAAACTCTACCTACAGCAAAAAGCCCTAGTGTGTACCTCATAAAGACAAAGCAAAGACTTTTATTTAATTTAACAAAACAAAAATAATGTTTTCTCTTTACATTTTCATAGCATTGTGTTGACAACACACTTTTCTTTGTTCCAAAACTTCCAAAGGCTTGTAGACATATTATTCAAAGGCTTTCCTTAACCTTTTTTTTTATAAATTTTGCCCTCCTTTCTTCTTACGTTGCGGTTCTTACGTACCTCTGATATACAAGAATTATGCGTGCCTATATAACTCAAGCCATGGTAAAAAGATTTCTTAATAATGGTAACAAAGCCAGTCGAAGTACTTCTGGTCTATTCTGCTACAAACTCACCGTGGAAACTTAGGTGAAGTGAGCTGTCAATCCCTAGCGTTAGATGGAATAACAGCCGATCTATTCTGAACAAAACTCACCGTCAAAAGTTATATGAATTGAGCTTGAAATAAACTGTCATTCCATCTGATGCTAGGGTGAAGTGACCTGACCTGACCTGTCGATAGCGTCAATCTATGGTCTGCAAATGGGAACATTATATCACGCAGGATGGTAGAAAATGACTGGTTGCTTTCGATCACTCAAGCGAATTTAGAATTAGCTTGAAATTTTCACAAGCGGCGATTGTTTTTATAAAACAACAGCTTTGTGATAGGCGCGTGAAGGTGAGCATGTCCTGTTGAATTAATAAACTCAATATTGCGGAGACTGACTTGCAACGTTTGCTTGTAATGTATCTAGTTTTTGTAACGTGTTACAGGAGTCGAGTGTAGCGAGCTGAGCCGCTCGATGCGAGCATTGCGTACAAATTGGACAACTAATACCGTTTTGATTTCTTCTTCTTCCAATAACAATAACTAAATAAAATTAGTGAAACACACACAACCTCTTCGTCCGTCATTCTGAATAAAAATGGGGCACGCTTTCGAGTCAAGTGCTCGAAGTGAGCGTTCTCCACGTGTGGTGTATCACCGTTTTGCAACAAGAAATGGAGCGCGTTAGAGCCACGTGTTCGAAGCGGACGTTCGCCGCGTCTTGTGTGTTTGTAACCAAGGTCGCCTCGAATGATACATTACAAGCAAACGTTGCAAGTCAGTCTCCGCCTTTAGACCGGCGGAGACTGACTGACCCACCTTCATTCTGAGCCTTCACACCAGTGATAAGGTAGGGAAACGTCTAAATAGCAAAAGACAAAGTGAGAAGTGTCAAAGGGACAGGTGTCAAAGTGACAGATGTCAAACTACAAAATGTCGACTAAGAGTGTAACACGGGTAACTTCCCGTGGTAGCTAGATCGGCGGTTGGTAATTCTACGGGAATTTTTTAACCTGTGGTACTACTGGTAGTACCACGGGCAACAAACGGCCTTAATAGATTGCTTATATATCATCAGTCATCCAAGTCACCCCATACATTCTGATAAATAAAACAATTTCCGTAACCCCTAAAAACTAAAACCACACAAAAAAACAGACCCATAACAAAACAATTGAAATTCAAAACAACCTTACTTAACCTACTTCGAAGAGGGAAGTAGAAGTAACATGATTGATCACGCGTTGGTAGTCTTGAAGCCATTTGGTCGGTAGTGATTGATTGAGGAGAACCGACCTGGATACGAAGTGCGTTGCCCTCACTAAATGGTACCATTATAGATCGGATGGTGCACGCAATGTGTAGCTTTGTTTGGTTAAAGGGGTAGGAAGGAGTGGAGCTTAATGTGTGGTAATAATAGTCTGGGAAATTGCCCTACGGGGCAAAGGTGTATCTAATGCAGAAAATGACTTAAATGTAAGAAACAGATTGTCTTTGATAAGAACGTACTTACTAGGAGGGGCTTGTGGCTAAGTAATAACAGCCGCACGGGTCGATCGATCAGGTAAAGCTACGCTTGCCGCGGTTGGTCCATGGATGGATGACCCATAGTACCCAAATTGCGTAACACACTTTCAATCTGAATAATTTTGAAGGATATTGCTAATCCATTGCTTCGTATGTTCTAATATTTTTTTTTTAATACAAAACGAAATTCCTAGTCTGGGGCTACCCACACTAGGAATTTCTCCTGTATCGTGGGTGCGTTTACAAACATTTAAACTCACATACACAAACAGCAAGACCCGGAACAATTTCTTGTAGGTCATACAAATATTTGTTCCGTGCGGGAATCGAACCTGCGAGACGCAGCGTAGCAGTCAATCGCTTAACCACTGCGCCAACCATGCAGTCAACTCAACAACGTAAATAACGCAATGAATGTTGTTGAACTGTCAAAATTAAAGCCATTGCTACTGTTAGTGCGTTACGTAATTTCCCCGCTGATCTCTAATATATCATCATCATCAATAAATCAATTGAAAAGGTCATTTACACATCATCGTATAAATTATATGCGATATTTAGCAAACTCCATTAATAAATCAATGGTCACACCTAAATATTAGGATGATCAAACCAGTTGAATGAAGCTGGTGAAAAGGTCATAGAAGAAAAAATCTAAAAACAATACCTTAATGCTATTAATTTTATTTTTATGCAGCCAGTAATGGAAATGATGTTTTTATGCAATAAAGATAGAGTAGGTAATCAATGTGTATTAATAGGTTTTTTATTTTTGACTAGCTGCGCCCCGCGGTTTCACCCGCATAAGTTTCAATCCCGTGGGAATATCGCGATAAATAGTATCCTATATGTTAATCCTGGTTATAAACCACCTGTGTGCCAAATTTTATCCAAAATCGTTCAGTAGTTTTTGCGTGAAAGAGTAACAAACACCCATCCATCTATCCAAACTTTCACGTTTATAATATTATTAGTAGGATTTATCCTTTTGATACATTCTTTTATCTTTTGTGAATATAATAACGTCATAGGTCTTGTAGACTGTAGATTTGTAGACCATTTTTTATTTTATTAAGTACCTGGTACTAGTCGACAGGGCTACACTATCCATCCTCCCATACCTTTTAATGCTGTAATTTGAAACATTGTAAAAACCAATTATTTTTAAAAGAGTAACCGTGGAGTTTCTTCCCAGCTCTTCTCTATTTGGTCATATAAACTCATTAACCATGCTGCATCTGTGCATTAATCATGATACGCAACCGGCCAGTCATTAGGTATAATCCTGAAGAAATTTACTTTTTCTAATATGACGCGGTTGTATATAACGCAGACACTTTAAAATGATCACATACGAACGAAGGTATTACAAACATTAATTGACTATTGCCTTTATCATAAATATACACTTCCATCCTCATTCAAGTCGGAAGGTAATGAAGGCTGAAAAATGGCTTCAAAGAGGACTTAACTACAATGGCTTTTTTTTTTTTTTTTTTTTTGGGATGGGAAATCATCAAATGACTCCTCCCGCTCTGGGTGGAGCGGAAGGGAGTGTCAGACTCTTACTGACTAAAACCCACCCATGTTCCTTCCTTCGCCCTTTATGTTCCGGGGTAGCGGTAACCCTTCCGGACCATCCCGCTGCCCCGGCAGGCTTCGGCCCTAAGGGGCCCCTCGAATTATGCTGACATCTCTTTGAGGCGCGCGTGGAACACTTACGCGCCGTCCGGCACGGGCCTGGTCCTGATCGGGCGGTGAGCTACCCATTGCTCTCCGCCCGCAGGCCCGCGCCTACGGTGGCCGGTAGTCTCCAATGGACTCCCGACGCCCGGGGCGTCTCCCGCGGCGGCTGGGACGGGAGGCTCTCTCCCTCATCCGTCCCGCCACCTCCTTCGCTAGCATGACTGCTTCGCAGAAGGAGGCGACTGCCTCCCACTCCCTCTCGCTCCGGACCATGGCTTGCACCAGGGCCGGGCGCGAGAGGCCGCCGCCGCTGCCGATCGCCTCCACGAGGACACGGCGGTGCTCCGCCCAAGCGGGGCAGACCTCCACCGTGTGCTCCACCGTGTCCTCTGGGCGATCCTGGCAATGGTGACACCCGGGCGTTTCCTCCCGCCTGATGATGTGCAGGAACCTCCCGAAACTTCCGTGTCCGGTGAGGACCTGCGTCAGGTGGTAGGTGAGGGCGCCGTGGCGCCTCTCTAGCCACTCCTCAAAGAGGGGTCTTATCGCCGCTATCGCGGCGTGCCCTAACTACAATGGCTTCTGTTAAATCCCAAAAATATCTAATAACTTTTATATTTTCCGACAGTTGGCTTAATTATAGTTATTAAAAAATGTTGAGTGAACCAATAATTCGATCTTTTATTTAATTTTACATTACGTGGGTGACCATGCAGTGGTGGCTCAGTTATACCGGCCACGACTTACAAGTTGTAGGTCGTAGGTTCCAACCCTGACAGACGCTTTACTTTGTGTAAATTATTTCATCGCCACTGTTTTCAAAACGGTGAAAGAAAACATTGTGAGGAAACCGGCATGTCTTAGAACCAAAGACATGTGACATCTCCCAACCTGGCCCTGTGCCCGCATGGTGGATTACCGTCCACTCCCTCACAGAGAGGAGGCCTGTTCCACTTCCCACTGCTGGGACACAGGCCTCCTCTCGGCGTCGTTTATAGGCTGATTATGGCTGGTCATGGTTGGTCTTCGTCTTTGACAGTCGTCACTGGTGGTCAGAAGCCCAAAAGTCTGACAACCACTCTTAACAAGGGGTATCGTATTGATTGACGTGTAAAAGTGTTTGTACATACCTACTTACAGAAATAAAATCATTTATCGTGCTACCTGTAACTGAGTTGTGGAGGTCAGATAGGTAGACCCTCTATGTAAAATACTGGTAGCTGCATACGGTTAGTCTGGAAGCCGACCCCAACATAAAAGGCTAGGCAGAATGCACATTCTACGGAACTGCTTGATATGTATAAAAATCAAAACACAAAATAAAAATGAAAGCTTTCAAGGCCCAAAAAACCAATGTAAAAAAACAGTTTTCTTTTGTCAAACACCATTTTCTTCCCCCTAACTATTGTTCACGATATACTAACGTCTCGGGCTGGGCTATAAACTGTACTAAATAGGACAAGCGGGTTATTGACCTCGGAACACATGAGTCAACGTTTTACATACATACATATGTATAGTAAGTGTGTGCTGTATCAATTTGGCTCTGAAAGGGATGGAATTCATAAAATAAAAATGAGAATACTTGTGTGCAATGTAAATGTTAAAGAAATATTTTTTTGGGAAAGACTTTATATGCTTTGAACGTTTGTTTTGACGGCTTTTAACAGTTTCTTGAATGTTTATAGAAGTCAGTGGTAGCTTTGTGTTTTTTTTAAATTTTATTATGTTTTTTTTTTAAATCTAATTCAAGTCAATAGCATTGCTGGATTCTGGCTTGAAATGTGTGGGCCCTTCTCATTATTGTTACCTTTTGGTGGATACATTATGGATGTAGAACTTTAGACGTATGAGATACTTTTAAGCTTCGGCTCTAGGATATCTTTGGCATTTCAGATGTCCATAGATGGCAGTTACCACTTACTATCAATATGGCTTTTTGTTACAATTTCTTGTCACCCCAGAAACATTCAAGAGGTACTTATACCAGCGGGGTAATTGCGTAACACACTGACAGTAGCAATGGCTTTCATTTTGACAGTACAACAACTTTCATTGCGTTATTTACGTTCTTCGGCAGACAAATTTTTCGAACATAATATTAATGAAGCAATGGATTAGCAATATCCTTAAAAATTATTCAGATTATGATTGATAATAATGCATTATGCAACTAACTAAAGTTATGCTGTTATCGTGAATCCTCTTAAAAACTCTCTGAATCAAAATTCATATTTCATCTACTAAAATCTTGACTGCCAGAGAAAAATTACTGAGGCAGACATAAAGTTTCCTTTTCTATACTAATATTAAATATATGTTTGTTTGTGAAGTAAAACGGCTAAACGGATTTGGATGAAACGAATTTCGAATTCGGTCGAAAGCCGAAGCACATGGGTAGACCATGACCTGGATTAGGACATAGAATACTTTTTATCCCGATATTCCCACGAGATCGAGACTTATGCGAATGAAACCGCGGGGCGCAGCTAGTCACTAATAAAAATGTCGACTAGTGATGAAAACATCGTCAAGTACGTAATTGATAAAGACCAGAACAATACAAAAACCTGGCCTCCACTCCATACCATTGACAGAATATACGAGTCATCCATCCACATTACCCATTGTTTCAGTAATTGCTTGACAGTTTTAATGGTTTATTTAATTAACAACCAATCGTTAATCATCATCATGTTTTCTTTTAACAAAACCAAGTTTATGTCTTGTTTTCATGAGTTATTCGAGAATAGTAATCTATTCTCTTCACCACAGCGTAATTGCTGTGGTGAAAATATTAGGCAGCGCTTGAGATTACGTGGAGGACCGAATTGCAAAACATACAATCGATCACAATTTTAATCATTTGGAAGGATAGCCAATCCATTGCTTCATAATATTATGTTCGAAAAATGTGTCTGCTCAACAACGTAAATAACGCAATGAAAGTTGTTGAACTGTCAAAATGAAAGCCATTGCTGCTGGTAGTGTGTTAAGCAATTATACTGCAGGAAAGAGAAGTCACTTTAAACAATACAATTTAATTGATCTAATAGGAACCTTGTACTACGCACATAATTTTCCGAAAGACATTTTATTCATTGTCGAGTTGGTTCATTAATTCTGTTGCAAGTTTCTTATCGACTCTACTTGTGTTCATTAATATAAATTAATGATAATTTATAAACTTTTTTACTATTTTATTACCAAACATATTGATATCATTACGTTAATATGAAACCTAAAAAACAAGATATTGATGAGTATCAAATTAATGATAATATTATAATAATATCGTCATATGAAAGACACAAAAAAAAAAATCTATAATGTGATGAATGCATATATTTATGTGATTATATTGTATACTAGCTCTGCCATTTCATGGGTTTAATTTTATTCCGCGGAACCCTCATTTATTTTCTAAAATAAAGCCATGACATCGTTACTCTATAACATCAGCTATCTGCCAGTGAAGTCCCGTCAAAATCGGTCCAGTCGTTTCGGAGATTAGCCGGAATAAACCGACAGACAGACATATTTTTTTTTTAATAATACCGTATGTATATGTTACAGTTAAAACCAGTTTTTAGATAGAACGCGTTTTCCCTAGTTAGAACTAGTTTTTACTAAATGCCTTTGTTAAAACTAGAATTAACTAATACTTGAAATGGAATATCAGTTAAAACTAGTTCTTACTAGACAACACGCGTTTTTCCGAAGTGAGTCAGTTAAAACTGTTCTCAAAATTGATCGTACCTTATTCTCATTGATCGCGAGACATCGCCTGATTCGACAAGTTTCGACAAGTGCGGGAGAATCCCTTTCCGAGCGCCATCCACGCGCTGTGCGCTCGTTCATTCCCGGCGATTCGCTTCTGGCACATCGCCGGCCGCTGCCGCGGCACGCTCGCTTCGCTCGCTCGGCTCGTGCGTTGTTTGTCATACTCTAACCTTTTTTTTTTTTTTTTTTTTTTTTTTTTTTTTTTTTTTTTTTTTTTTTTTTTTTTTTTTAACGTGGAGAAATGCTCATGCATACTGCACTACTACGGGGAGATAGTGCAGTTATGTGGGACTCTAACCCACTAAAACTCCACGGTGTCCTCCTCTGCCGCTTACGGCGGGAACACGGGCACGCCTTAGCACTCATCCGTGAACCCGCCGCGGCCGTCCGTCACCGGACCCTCCTCTGGGGATTACTCCCCATCACCGGCGCACCAGCACACATGGCACGCCGTGACCACCCCAGGGACCAAACCAGCACATGGGCGCCAGACGACCCCGTGTCTGGGCACCCTTGGTCCCCCTGCGACGGGTCAGATCATTGGCCCCGCCGCCTGCCAATTTTCGGCCGCAGAGGATAGGGAGAGCGGCCAACGTAATACCAACACTCCTCTTCCCCTGCGGCCCCACCGCGTCCGCCATCAGACGGTGGCGACCCCGTCAAGGCCGCGGAAGGTAGGGAGAGCGGCGCACCGCAATACCGGCACTCCTCCCCCGCCGCGGCCTCCAACCCTCAGCCGTGATGCCTCCCATACCACATCACGGCCCGCCTCAGTTGCGATGTCGCCCAAGCGGCACCGCAACCTACTTTTTGGCCGCTACGTCGTCGGCTTACAGGCAAAGCCCTGACGAGCGGCCCCTCCTCGGGTTCCTCTTAGCTTCACCGTGGTTGTCCAAGCCACGGCTACTGAGCCCCCCCGCCTCGACAATGCGGGAACCCACCGGGGGGGGTCATACTCTAACCTAACCTAACCTAACTGTTTCCTTTTCCAAAAGCGATTCGCTTCTGGCACATCGCCGGCCGCTGCCGCGGCACATTTCTAGTTTTAACAAAGGCATTTAGAAATAACTAGTTCTAACTAGGGAAAACGCGTTCTATCTAAAAACGGGTTTTAACTGTAACATATATACTTTCATATGCATTTAGAAAAAAAGCTGTTATTTTGATATTACAAACAGACACTTATATATAGATAGGTGACTTACCTTACTTAAGTATATTTTAAACAAAAATATACTCTTCACAGAATTACTAAGTACTTAAGTCATATCGAAACCAGCATAGTCCACCATGTAGTTTAAAAATAGCTAGACATTTTTATAGGCAGTCATAAAAGTAGTCGTTTAACTCAGAACGAATTTACTCGAAACTTTAAAATCTGGAATTCTAGACTAACAGCGCGCTGGTGAGTTGACCGTTAAATTAAAACTATGAAACTGTACTCAACCGGCTTTTAACGGATGGGAAATCTAGTTTTAAGTTTTGGTGAGAATGACCTCAAAAAATACAGACACATCGACAAAATTTGTATTTATTACTTATGTGGGCAAAAAACAGACATTTAAAAAAAAGTAAGATTTATTGAAATTGGGGTTGGCTTCCAGTCTAACCGGATGCAGCTGAATATCAGTATTTTATATGGAGCGTCTGCCTGTCGGACCTCCACAACCCAGTTACTGGGTAATACGAACCGCCTTGGTAAGACTGGTTGTCAGAATTTCGGGCTTCTGACCCGTAACGATTGTCAAAGATCCGTGAATGATAGTCGGAACCAACGGCTTAACGTGCTTTCCGAGACCCCCGTCTTGGTATGTAAAGATGGTCACCCATCCACGGACCAACGGCGGCAAGCGTAGCTTAACCTGATCGATCGACCCGTGCGGCCGTTATTACTTAGCCACAAGCCAACTAACTATACAAATTAAATAAAAATAAAACGATTTTTAAAAAAAATGGTAAGGAGTGTCCTCAATCCTTTTATTTATTGCCTTGAGAAGACATTACAATCGATTCGGCTGTTTTGCAGTTACGACGTTACACACATACCTATCATCAAGTTACTTTCGCTTTTATATTTATTATTAAATCTTTTTTAATAGGAAGTGATAAAGATCTTTGATTTGTCAATTTTGTCGCAACAGATAAAAAAAATATTTGTGCAACAAAACTCGTTGCGGATTAAATGTCACATTATGAATATGACGGCACGACCTCTGCAACTTTTAAATTATTTTTTAAGCAGATGCAAAATCACTTTGGGTCAAGGTGACGTCAGATTTTGACTGACGCGCATACAGTAGTCGAAAATAATATCTATAACGGCGCACGATAACCTTTACCAGAAGTGGTCATCGTATTAGTGGTTCAGTCTTGAATATCATCAGGATTGCCCCGGAACATAGCAGTTGGTCTTGGACGTGGTACGACACTGGCTCCCCTGACATCATCTGTCATCAGAAGACAGCCGCCACGCAACCATCGATGCGACGCTCTGCTATAATGACTGTCACCAGTCAGTGTCACTCTTACGAGTATAGGTACGACCTCTTTGGTGGTTCCTAGCATAATCAACCTATAATGTCCCCGCTGCTGGGACACAGGCCTCTTCTCAATGAGAGGGGGTGGGTCATAATCCACCACGCGGGCCCAGTGCCGGTTGATAGATGTCACTCGTCTTTAAATTTTTGTTTCTAGGATATGTAGGTTTCCTCACGATGTTTTCCTTCACCGTTTTGAGAGCAGCGGTGATGGAATAATTTAAACAAAGTAAAGCGCCTGTCTGGGTTCAAACCTACGACCTACAACTCGAAGTCGCGACCGTTACCACTGGACCAGTAGTTGGGCTAGTAACTTCATAAACAAAATTAGACGGTGCCACTTGGTGCGTCGTCATCTAATATATTTATCTTGAGACATTTTGAGTACCTACCTAATTAGATCAGCTTGTCAGAGATTGGCTTCCCCCGAGGCCACTGATTGAATAATCTAATATCTAGGATCTAGATTAGGTATAATAACTGAATGAGACTTATTAAAAGTAGTTTATATTAATCTGCTAATGTCTTTTACTGAAAATAGGGAGCTCACTGGCAATAATTTGTAATTAATTATTGACAGAAAAGCAGTTGAGTTAATTTCGAAAAAGATATATATAAATTTGAGAGAAAACATTTTTATAATATATGTATATATAAAAATGTTTTCTTTCAAAGTTTCTTGATTCACTAGGAAAATCGCAATTTATGACACCCGTGTCCAAAAAAAATATGTTGAGCTAGATAATTTGTTTTAAAAAGGTTTCAGACTAGAAAATCTTGTAAATTAAGTTATTAGGCTAACTTAATAAGGAAACAATCAATCCAGCTCCGAAATATAATTGAATTTCGGCAAAGATGAGACATAAAATTGATGAGCATAACTTAATTAATACTCTCATCAATAAAAATAACAACTAGGTTGAATATCTACATCAATAAAAATAATGTATGCTTGCTTAGATCACCATCTGACAGAGGTCAAGAACAATTTGCATAAAATAGGAATTAATAATATTTTTTTTATTTATGAGCAAGGTCATTTAAGAAATAAGCTAGTTTTAATTTATTTAGGAATGACATCAGAAACTTGTGTGGTCTACAGCTTCAATCTAATTAATTTTAATCTAGTGACTATCGTCATTATTTACGAAATAACGAAAAGTTTTTATGATATCAATTTAGATTGTCCGAAAGGGTTACCGCTACCCCGGAACATAAAGGGCGAAGGAAGGAACATGGGTGGGTTTTAGTCAGTAAGAGTCTGACACTCCCTTCCGCTCCACCCAGGGCGGGAGGGGTCATTTGATGATTTCCCACCAGAAAAAAAAAAGTCATGCCAATTGGGCAAAGGTAGAACTTACAGGAATTAGTCCTACTCTGATGCTATGGCTACATTGTCGCGATAAGGTGAACTAACTACGCGCTCTCTCTCTCGTACACCGCTCGACGTCTCGCTGTTAGAGAGAGCGCGCGCGAATTCTAGTTCGCTTTAACGCGACAATGTAACCGTAGCATTAGAAACTTAAGCCAAGTAAATCTAAATATGTATAGACTATTTTACTCTGCAGGTATTTATCCAGGTTTTGAAGGAAGCTGAAGATGGCTTTATCCGCTGCACCGTAACGAAAGGTTCTTAGCCAGACTTTCAATACTCCTATGTGCTAAGTAGCACTAGATTGGTGTGCTTGGGAATAGGACTTCTGATTGTAAGAAAAACCTATACAATGCGAGGTCAACTAAAACTGGAAATGTATAGCTTGATGTGTAGCCGTGTGTACCTACCTCATATGTTTTTTTTTTATTTCTAAACTCTATAAAATAGTAAAAAAAAAAAAAAATATCATTTATTAGTTTGCAAACATGGGTACTTACATATATCCTTCTTGTTCTACCGTCACGGGTATGCAAATCATATTTAATTACGTCACTAATTTATTGCTTACTAGCTTCTGCCCGCGACTTTGTCCGCGTGAAATTTCTTGTTCCCCCGCCCCACCCCGTCGCATCGCTTCGCCTGCCCGCCCTGTTACTTCGTATTCGCTCATCGTTCCTTTTTTGTTTTTACTCGGCTCCTAAGGGCCCAAGCGCGATGTTAAGTAGCCTATTCATTGCTCAAGAATTAGACTATGAAATGCAATAAGATTTTTTTCAAATTCGACCGGTAGTTCCAGAGATTAGCACATGCAAACGAACAAAAAAAAAACAAGTCTTTAGCTTTATCAGTATAGATAGATGAAGTTGGCTTTACCTGTTGTCACTAGAAGCTTATTTGTAAAACAAACCAGACAAGTTCATCCCAAAGTCAGACTTCAATTCAATACAATACAATATCTACTTATTGGTCTTCGCAAAGTAACTAAGTTGTAAATTTCAACTGACTTTAATTTTGGTTTAAATGACAAAAGTCTGCGATTGCCTAAGTAAATTAAATCGCGTTGGATTTAAGTACCCGATAAATTATCTACATCAGGGGTGAAGAACTCCAGTTTTTACGAATTTGAGTTTTGTTTTATACCTACCTTTTTTTTTTCGGGGGGAAACCTTCAAAAGGCACCCGACCTCCAGGGAGTGAGGTCGGGGAGTGTGGGATTTTTACCTCGCTAAAATCACCCGGTTCGTCTTAAAATACCTCTTAATACCTATCTACCAATTTAATGGCAAAAAATCTGCTCTAAGTATAAGACGGAGCTTATCGGAACCTAAATCTTACGTAATAGAACATGTTGGCCTCGGAATTGTTATCATTACCTATGATCAAAACTAAATTGTAGGTCGTGGATTCGAACACAGGCAGGCACTTACCTTTGTGTAAATTATTTCATCACCACCGCTCTCAAAACGGCGAAGGAAACATTGTGAAGAAACTGGCATGTGCTAGAACCAAAAATTCCAAGACATGTGACATCGACCAACCCGCACTGGGCCAGCGAGGTGGATTACAGCCCACTCACTCTCACAGAGTGGAGGCCTGTGTCCCAGCAGTGGGAACATTACAGGCTGATTTTAATCAAAACAAAATTTGGCTTTGTATGACTTTGCAGTTATTATGAAGTAATTGTAATCCTGACTTTTGTGCCAAAGCGCTACTGAAAACCGCATTTGGCACAAAGGTAGAAAATTTAAAGTTGAGAAAAGTGCACTTCAAAATGACTTGTTGCCAACCTAAGCTTAACAACCACTAGAACAGGAACATTTTTTCTTTTACCTTTGTTTTTTAATGAAAGTATGACATCAAACCCCATGCAGGCATTATATTTTTTAATGACAGTCAGACATTTAAGTCATAATTTCCAAATCTCGAGTATTTTAAGAAACGTCATGCCCAGGCAGAAAATACCTTAGACTAGCATTAACATTTAACAAAATTTAAAAGCATTTTTTTCATGATATACTTACTTACCTAATAAATGAAATTTTGAGAAAATACATCGTAGCGGCATCTATACCGCCACATGCGAACTACGCATCATACTGACGTCACAAAAATCCTGCATCGCGCAAGCAGAGTTTACCGAGAATCTAGCATAAGTACAATGACCTAAAGTCAATCGTTGAGCAATTGCACACCAGACACGACACCCGTCTGGTCTGAGGAACCTCCCTTTTCTATAGAGGATGTGTGAACTTTACACCCTGTTCCTCATACCTCTATAAAATATTTAATAAAAGTATGGTTTCTAAAATACTATGTTCGTAACACCATAAAATTTCTAACAATACCTTCGCTTTAGAATCTTGTGTAAGCGTAGCGTATTTATGGTCGTGACTGTTACTGAGAAGTTCAAGAAAAAAAACTTAGACAATATTTCTCCATTGGTACATGATAATCAAAGTCACGATCTATAAGAAAACATTTATGAACATCTATAGTAATGATAATAAAGTCTTTTGTTTTTTTAAAGTATTCAAACTGTCACATTACATTTAAACGTCTCACACATGACCAAACTCTATAATTTTCAAAAAGGTACAGATCTAAAAAGTTTAGTGTCTCAGAAAAAAACTGTATGATGTTACTAATTCACCTTGAGACGCCCGCGACCTTTATCGTTTTAAAACGCTTGCAATATTGTCCTTTGTGATGTTTTTCTAGTCGTAGTGCATTGTATTCATTTCATTGAAAATACAACTGAAGCTGATATTTAATGCAATATAAAGAAATTATTTCATTCTCTAAGCAATCTCTGACAATTGAATTCATATTTCCTACAATGGAATTTATATTCCTATGCATAAGATGCATAGAAATATGAATTAAATTGTAGGAAAAGAACATGCCATTGTTTAGTGCATAACTATCTTTTAGTTTCTCGATATTATATAATTATCATATTCCTGCGCTGGTCCCTTGTACTTGGGGTCGGCGCAACACGTGTCTTCTTCCCTGTCATTCGTTACCATATCATATAAATGATAGTTAAAATTATTGAGTTGTTTAGTTTTCTCTTTTTTATAGGGAAATCTGCTAGACGTAGCTGCTTGTAGAGCCTCCGGGTATCAAGCATTTGGGCATAGCAATCTCTAAAGCTGGGTGCAGGGAGAAGTGTAACACAAATGAGCCATCCAAATTTGTACAATGCAACATGAAATTTAAAACAACGACTAGACGAATTTTTTTCAATGTGTGTAACGTTACATTTCATGTTTCGTTTCACCGATCTGTACCGTGCCTAAGACGCTTTTTTACGCAACTGCTGCTGCGGTTTGTCTATTTGCGTATTTATAGTCAATAGCGGCCCGGAATCTGCATTTGGCAATAGGTTGCCCCATCTCATGTCACATTAATTATAACATGAAATAACATAATGGCAAAATGTGGAGGCAAACCGCCAAAACAAACCGTGATAAAAAAGGTCAATTCTATTTTTATTTAGATCTCATACTACATTATTTACCTTACACGGGTCACTGACGATACGCCTATTATTTATAAACATTACATTACATAAGGTTATGTACCAGAATAACCTTAAATATATACCTAATCGTAATGTTATTATTGCGTTGCCTCGGACGTAATGTGAACATAATTGGTTTAAAAGGAAATGTAACATTATAACGTTAGTTTAGGCTCTTGAAACCTACTTACGGGGAAAACGGATTGTTCGATGAAATACGTCCTTGTGTGCCGTTTCTCTATTTTATATGGTTACTTGTTTTTGTTATTAAAAGGGATTCGTGGCTAACAAAACAGCCGCACGTGTCGATCGATCAGGTGAATGAGTGACCATCTATACATATCAAGACTCCTCCGTGACTCGGAAAACACGTTAAACTGTTGGTCCCGGCTGTCGTTCGTGGATCTTTGACAGTCGTTACGGGTTGTCAGAAGTCCGAAAGTCTGACAACCAGTCTTACCAAGGTTTCGTGTTACCCACAGTAACTGGATTGTGGAGGTCAGATAGGCAGTCGCTTCTGGTAAAATACTGGTATTTAGCTGCATCCGGTTAGACTGGAAGTCGACCCCAAAAATAGTTGGGGAACAGGCTAGGCAGATGATGATTTGTTTTTGTTATTAGATAAAAGAAAGAATACGGGTAGCTTATTTTGTGTAAACAAATTGTAGCCAAGTAGTCTACTCTACTGCAAAGGCATTGCTGCAACCTTTACAGTACCTACTGAGTAAAGTCAATGGTATAATAATTAATGTCCATTTCATTCACTTTTCACTTGTATTGTCACGACGACTTAATGAGAATAAATCATGTAAAAAAGGAAAAAATATGAATTTAATGTTTATTATAAAAATATTTCAAAAAATAATAATAAAGTGTATGAAAATAAATATAAATAAATAAATAATAAAGGAAATAAATAGAAACCATATAGTGAGTCAAAATAATTAAATAATATGTGTTTGTAAATAAATAATAAATGTCGTGGTAAAATTATAAGCTAAACAGCTGGATATCACTATACGAAGCTAATTTCAGGCAAATTCTCTCACATTTCGCCACCAGCCACCTCCACCCCGAGTCCTCCACTGCACTTCTCACACACGTAGTTACTCAATTCCAAACCTATCACCACCACTCACACGTTCGCAATCATCATGATAATCTGTCAATTTGCCACAGCCTCACGCGCAGTAAATTGCGTTACAAACGCTGTGTCATCTGTCCATTGCTTTCTAACTAGGTATAATGTTGGTGGAGTTTCTCAATCACCATTTGTAGATACGTGATCTTTCGAAAGACAATTTCAGCTTCGTTAAGAACATATAAGTTTTTGATGAAAGTTAGAAATTCCCCATTTCTAACTTTCAACAGAACTTGTTGAAATGTAGGCAGGAGTCTTTGTAATAAATTAAAATTGACTATGAATCAGCTAGATTTTTCACCAGATCGTCACTTGCTTACTTATTTAAATGTTTACCTAAATAGTTGAATACAACTTATTTGTTTACGCCAGTTCCACACTCACAATCAGAACCCCCTTTTCCTATCCAACAATGTTTGTTGTCTAACAGATAATTTATTCCAAAATTAAGAAGCAAGCGTCCCCTTCGTAATTAAGGGCTTTGTGATTGTGAGTTACGCAATTGGGGTACTGGTCTGTCCTCAGCCTTAAAAACGTCATCAACCCACGACCGCTGACCACACATTATGAAATAATCCAAACTTTAAAAGAAAGAAAAGAAAAGAAAAATATTTTATTCTGCTATTTTTTTCTGCTTACTATATTTATAACCACCATCAATTCTAAATACGTAGTTTCTAAAAGAATGTTCTCTAAGCACCTAATTAAGACGTTATTAACGTGCACACGTCACATTTTCCTAATTAACAAAAATCACGCGTTCAACGAAAGCGAGGGCTCTTAGCGTGAGACGGAAAAAACGCGTTAAATGAACCACTTTCATTGGTGCTGTAATTAGAGTTAGCTAGTGTTTATTCGTTCTCAGGCGTCTGTATGTACTCCTATTGTCTAATAACTACATAGTGACGCGGTCTATTCAGAAATCCACGCCAATATACTTTATTGTTGTATGATTTAAGTTTTTAATTGACTTAGGGCTGATTTTCCAATGTCTGATAATTTTATCGGAGGAATAATTTAGAATTTTTGACTGTTCTTCCTAAAAAACTGTCAGACGTCAATTATATTCCGCAAATAAAAATTATCTGTCTATTGAAAATCAGCCCTTCGTCAACTAAAAACTTAGTCACTAACAAATATGTAATTAATAATTAATTTATTAGTAATTAATATTAATTTCAAAAGACATGAAATTAACAAAAAAAAAGGAAATTATACCTAACTAGGTTCTGCCCGCGGCTTTGCCCGCGTAGTTTGCGAAAATTATACCACGGCAATGTGCTACCAGGACAAAAAGTAGCCAATGTCCTTCCCCAGGATGCCATCTATCTCCTTGCCGAATTTTATCGAAATCCGTTCAGTACTTTAGGCGTGAAAAGATGACATGCGAGACTTACTTTCGAATTCATAATATTAGTATGGATTAGGACGGGATTTATAATATTAGGCTGGATTAGGGAAAATCTGTAATACCCATTATCATAAATTAAAACCAGATTAACGAAATCAATCACCTTCTATCGGTGGAGTGCCTCGCTCCCTCGACAAACGTAGTTAAAGGAACGCCATAGAGATTTTAGCTACACTCGAGAGCAATGAAAGTTTCCGAGAGTTTCAGGTATCTTTATGTGACCTTAATTCATTGCTATCGAGTGTAATTGAAAGTGCGATATAACCCTTCATGTTCGCGTGACGACTCCCGGCCACCGTAGGCGCGGGCCTGCGGGCGGAGAGCAATGGGTAGCTCACCGCCCGATCAGGACCAGGCCCGTGCCGGACGGCGCGTAAGTGTTCCACGCGCGCCTCAAAGAGTTGTCAGCATAATTTGAGGGGACCCTTAGGGCCGAAGCCTGCCGGGTCAGCGGGATTGTCCGAAAGGGTTACCGCTACCCCGGAACATAAAGGGCAAAGGAAGGAACATGGGTGGGTTTTAGTCAGTAAGAGTCTGACACTCCCTTCCTGGAGCGGGAGGGGTCATTTGATGATATCCCATACGAAAAAAAAAAAAAAACCCTTCATGTTCCGGGGTCATCTATGGAGATTTCCCATTATAAAAACAGTATAAACGGAGTAGATTATTAGATTGATGGGTACTTTATATTAACCTAGTTACAAGTCGGGTTCTCCGTTGAGTTTGGGAATTGCGACTGCTTAAATACCCGTCACTTAATCCCATTACTTAACCAGTTTGTTGCTTCACTTAGCAGTCGAACCCGGAATTTCCCTTTTCCACGTTCTTTGTTCGATCTTTCCTACAATGGTAAACAAGTCGTAACGCTTAGAAAAATGTGCTAAAAAGAAACTTCTGTAAAACAAGTGCAAACCAAAAGGTTCACATACTCTCATTGTAAAGCCTAGTGTTCATAAAAACATTTAAGTTAATTACGTCTTAAATAATATTATGTCACATTAAAAACAGACTTATACATTTTGAGTAATATTTAATTAAATAATAGACTTATACATTTTGAGTAATATTTAATTAAATAATAACTGTTTACGTCTGCGAATACAATAAACAAGTATCTAACTGATTACAAATAACACGTAATTATTGTTCTTTTTTTTAATTCGTGTGAATTTTGACGTAAGTGAAAACGTGGGAATTCAAAACATAGAAATAATAACCTCACGTTAATAAGAGGTACCCAATCTAGATTACACAACAAACAATTAAAATATTAACAAACATATATATTTTTAAATTATAATTTTCTCTTTTGACACTACCTGGCTTAGGAAATACTATTAAAATTAAAATTTTGTATTAACCTGTATATTGTAATTAAGGTTTTTTGTTTGTATATAAAGATACATTCAGCCTAAAAAAATAGCCATCCAATAAAATTTTAAATTATTTAAAATATTAACAAACATATATATTTTTAAATTATAATTTTCTCTTTTGACACTACCTGGCTTAGGAAATACTATTAAAATTAAAATTTTGTATTAACCTGTATATTGTAATTAAGGTTTTTTGTTTGTATATAAAGATACCTTCAGCCTAAAAAAATAGCCATCCAATAAAATTTTAAATTATTTGAAAACTAACCTATTTTTAAACCAACTATAATAAAATTGAAAATTATTTATTTTCTCGCTCATTAAAAGTTAATGGATGAAAAGTCGATTAATGTCACAGATACGATGCTTGCGTCAGAGAAAATTATATGAACTATTTTTATAACGATGGACTAGATAACAATTTATTTACTTTACGTGTTCGGTATAAAGTGTACACATACAATTTACTTACTTTATTATTTTTGTTTGGTCCTTTTCTGACCTTATTCAAAAGGTTAAATGAAAGTCGGTAGGTGACGTATATTATATTGTATATCGTATTAAATGTGCGATTACACTATAAACAAATGTAGATAACACAAGGAATCGAGTATTTAAAAAAAAAATGCTTTTTCTGTCTGTAAGCCGTTTAATTTTTATTGAGGATTATTTAAAAAAAAAAAGGTCGGTCAGTTTTACGTAACCGTACAAGTAGACATTTAATCTCTCCTCTTTCGAAAGCTTAAAACTCAATTCAGTAAAATTCTCACGTAAACACTACATTATTCTACCTAGGTAACTTACGCTGTTACATATTAAAACTTGCGCCAAACATCTCAATATTCAAACCTCGTAATTTTACTTAATTCAACAAAAATTGCTTGGAATTACGCGAGCTTGAATTTTGGTCGCGTAATTTTACGGAATTTTATCCTGTGTGTCCTCAGCTTTACTCTCACTGGTGTTGTACTGACTACGGACTGTGAATAGTGATGGATCCAAAGTGATAGAAAGTTAGTGATGTGTCCGTCTGTCTCTTAAAAGTGAACTCGGAAAACATGGGACTGCATAAAAGGGGAAGTGAGTATCTAGCATTATTTTTTTTTTACTTTTTAGGAGGTCTTCGTGCGGTCATAAACTCCTGGACTTGGTAAACATTTTGGTATTTCTACTGTATAACATTTTAAGTACCAATGTGACTTCTCCAATTCATTTTTAGGTAATTTCTTGAAGTTTATCCTGGACATCACTGACATATCCTGAGGAAACCATGACTTAGGCAAAGCACGCACTACGATGCGATTTTTTAAATCGCAACTTTATGCGAAATAAAATCGCGATTATTTATCTCAGTGTGCGGACTAGTCTATTGTTATTGTTCACAGATTTGCGATTATTTTCCGCAACGATTATATTTCGCGGTGCGCACTTGGCCTTATAATCAATATACATCTAAAATCGGCAATCCGTCTTGATCAAGCGTGGTGATCAATGCTCGTGCTTTCTCTGTATGAGAAGCAGCCTTTGCCCTGCAGTGGGACAGTAATGGGCTGGTATTATTTTGAACATCAGAGACGCAGAAATGAACCTTGATATAAGGTTTTCATCATAAGTAATCGCGTTGCACTCGCGATCATCGATCAATATTTTTCAATTGACTATGTATTTTACCACCGCGTTGCAGCTGTCAAAAAGATGGTGTCCCATATCTGCCGGTCGATTCTGTAAAAATCTCAAGTGAAGTGAGCTTGATGTGAGCTGTCAGTAGTGTCAATCCCTAGCATTAGTTGGAATGATAGTTACGCTCACTTCACCTAAGTTTTCACGGTGAGATGGTTACAGAATCGCACTGCTGTTCTGTGTTCCAAACAGAGCGATCGATCGATTCTCTTAAGGGTTTACAATGGTGTTATGCAATTATTATGTAGGTATCTAGTTCAAAATCAAATAAAAAGTCATTTATTCAAATTAGGCTGAGAATTAGTACTTTTCGAACGTCAAAATTACATAAGACAGTCCCTCGTGTTGACAAGTTCTCTCTCGACGAGCGACAACGTCTGTCTGTTTATCAACAGTTGTTGACGTGTGTGGACGTGTTTGCAACCAGTTTATTAACATGACAGTAGTGTGCAATATATTAGATACAGAGAACCCAAAAACACTATTTCCGCGGGCAACATTTTGACGCAGACTGGCGTGTGGACAAGACATATTGATATAAACTTAGTTTTCAGCAACTTTGAGGTTGTTCATCAACAATGTTGATCCACTGTTGCCCAACAAAAATTACCATGAATACGGGACTTAAATATAAATGTATTATACACAAGAAACTTCAAAAATAAATGCTCTACATGATGGTGGCAATCACATCATACTAATTGTGGAGTTCATCAGATCTAAGCGATCACATTCAATCACACAGACAGGCAGAAATTTTATATTATGTATAAATAAAGATATAGAGACATGGTGCTTGATCTCCATCTAAAATTACACTTTTAACATATTTTAAAGTAAACACGGCAAGTGTTATTTTCACCAGCTTTCATAACTCCTAAACCTCTTCAACGAGAAAGTGTTAACATATTACAAGTTGAGTTGAATTTATTGATTTAGTTATGTCAGTGTTAGCTGTCTATCTATCTTTAGCCGATTGTTTACTTTACATGGAGTTACGATCTTTAGAATGAACGTGTTTATTCGTTGGAGTTTTAGTACGTTTGTGCTAAATGTAGAACGTTATAGAGGAAAATGTATGTAGTTGTTTTATGGTTTTGTGTATTTCAATGTGTGAGAACACATCAAAGGTCTGAGGGGCTAGGAAAGGGGCTTTCGTTTCGTGTTTGTACAACTTGAACTTTTCGGTAGCTTATATTTAAATCCCATACATTTTTGATTCCTGCATCGCCCGCCATCATCACTGATAGAATGTCACTTTGTCCAGGCCCTCTGGTTTTGAAAAATTTAATCATAGTTTTACTGAGACTCTCGATTGTATTACAAACTTTATATTTGCGCTATTTCTAAAATACGTTTTTATTATGTTCACCTGAAAGTGCTTATTTGTTTGTAAGCCATTCAGAATTCACCAGAATTTATTCTCTACTGATATTATTTGGGCCATAAACAGCAACATTTAAAATGTAATATTTTCCACAAAACGACTCGACTGACTCGATTCTTGGACTAAATGAAATAAATTCATCTTATTTTACATCAGCCTTTTCAAAAACTAAAGCCAAAACATTCCATAAGGCCATATCACATAATTTCAGAGTGATTCACTGAACCAATTCTAAGGCCACAGTGAGACTGTGAGCCTGATTACGAGGAGATTGGCCTTATTCATACGGAATGAGAGCTATTCAGTCGGCCGGGTAATTCGTCTGACTCATTATACCGAGGATTTTAGCCTGTTACGTATGGATCGTCATACATTTAACCTTTTGGGATTAGCTGAATTCATTTTTGAGAATGTTGAACTTGAGATAAATCTATAAAAAATACAGGAAATATTATAGACAGTAGGTAAATAGGTATGATGATGATACGATTTTTACCAGCGGGGTAGTTACGTAAAAACATATCAGTAGCAACGGCTTTCAGTTCAACAACATTCATTGCGTTATTTACTTTGTTGAGCAGATAAAGTTTTCGAACATATGAAGCAATGGATTAGCAATATCCTTCAAAATAATTCAGATTGATACTGGCGCCGATTCCGTTGTTCACAAACTAAACTAAATTTAAGTTCAGTGCATCTTTTTCTTTCTATTTGATTAAGATAAGGTCAGAAGATAAATATTAGTTTAGTCCTGTCAAATTAAAATACTCCATAGACAAATCAGACGCGATTTAAAACGTGGCTACCAAAAATACGTCAATTTACGCCAGGCGCTGACTAATTTGACAGGACTAAACTAATATTTATCTTCTGTCCTTTTTTTAATGAAATAGAAAGAAATAGATGCACTGAACTTAAATTTAGTTTAGTCTGTGAACAAGGGATTCGGCGCCATTGGTAGCATGTTACGCAATTAGGATGCGGGTCCAATTCAACTGTTGCAAAAAGCAAGTATCCAAAATACATAAGCATTACAAAAGTCAATGAAAACTTATGCATATTAAAGCTATAAGCTCAAACAAGGCATTCATAAAGAGCAAACATTAAATAATAACCGTACAGTCTTATATGCTCATTGACCATACACAAATCAAGTTACATCACTATAAGCCGATGACAGACAAACACCGACCACTTTCGAACTTCGAACATAAGTGTCAAATAATGACGTTTGCTGTCAAAAGCCGAATTTTGCCGCGTAACGTTCCAAAATGGTCGCCCGTTCAAACAGATTGGTTTTTAAGAGGTACTTTATATCTTCATGCCCTCTCTTTTGGCGGATTTATGGAATATTGATACCGGTTCGTTGATTTCTCGCTGGTGTTGAAGTACCAATCGATTACATGGGTCATGGTTTGAAGTTCTTGATAAGTGTCCATTGACGGTGGAAGTGACTGATACATGTCAATTTGGACATATTATTCGTATATTTTTGCTTTCATTCAAAGAAGTCGTACTAACCTCGAATAAATTAATCTGTAGTGTGACTGGACTTTTATAGGTCATTATATTTTAATATGGATATTTGAGACATCTCGGCTTGCACTTTGGAAAGCACGTTCAACAAGGCCGAAAGAGTCATAACTGCCGCGACCGCGATGATCACGTAAATAACTAAAATAAAAACTTTATTCAGTTAGGAAAAAACACAGTACAATATTAAAAAAACAAAAAAAAAAAATAGTAGCAGATTTCCTATAAGCATAAAACTAGGTATGCCGATGAGCCTAGTGTACTAGGTTTTTACAAATGCCCTTGATTCCCTGTGTCGTGAGGTTGATGATCAATGCTTGTTCCTTCTTTTTAGTATGAAACAGAAGGCTAATTCCCGTAATTAAAGACGTTCAAAATACTAGATTTTTAACGTTTTTAATGTGGACCAATTTTTAAAATTCTTTTTTTGTTCGAAAGGAGATACTTCTGAAGTGGTCCCATAGTCACCAAGACAGGATCTGATGATTGGATCCTGGAGAAATCGAGGGCAACCCTCAAATTTTATGGGCCCACACATCTTTTTTTTAAACCAAAGTTATTTTTCACTTTGTAGTATCTTTTTTGGAAGTCGGTTTTTTTTTTGCAAAAAATTTTTTATAAAGCAATCTCATCTCAGCGACAATCAAAATGTAGGAAAATTAGAGGTATTTTTGACAGATTGAGACTAAGAACAGACTGTGAATGTTCTTAAAATTTCAACAATTACCTACCTCAGTTCAGTTAGTCGATAGGTACAATTTATCGACATATTATAGTAGGTACAACTTTGTATTCGTTCCACACAAGTTCTCAACAATTGACACAGTGACCTATTTAATGCAGCTTTGAAATATCCAATTCATATACCATGCTTTCACACAACCAATCAGTTGAAATGATGTACAATTATTCGAAACCACAATTTTGTGCATCATTACTTTCATTACAGGGTTTCAGTAATTGAACAATCACCATCCCATTCAGTATGATGAATAGGCATTATGGAAACCAATTAGGTAAAATACGAATCGTAAATTAATATCTTCTTGAGTCGAAATTGCATAATCAGTCGATGTTTCTACTGCTGGGACACATGCATCCTCTTTTCGAGAGGGAGTTGTAGGTCGTGAGTTAGAACCCAGGCAGGCAATTTACTTAGTGTAAATTATTTCATCACCACTGCTCTCAAAACGGTGAAAGAAAACATCGTGAGGAAACCGGCACGTCCTAGGACCACAAATTCGAAGACATGTGACATCCACCAACCCGCACTGGGCCCGCGTGGTGGATTATGGCCCACTCCCTCTCACAGAGAGGAGGCCTGTGTCCCAGCAGTGGGAACATTATAGGCTGATTATGTATACTTGTTCGAAAAAGAATAACCTACCTACCTAATTCTAGTTTAGCAAATAACAATATGGTGGTAGGTATGCTCATAAAATTTAGACCATCGCGTATAAAAACAGACTGCTTGTTATCTATAAAAAACTGCAACGTAGCATCTTTAAACTAAAATCATTCGTTTGCTAATATTTTAAGACTTGTTTTTTGCTTCAGCTTTTTTATAACTACTACTTTTTGTCAGACTATAAAACAACAAGACAAACATTTTGATGCTACATATCCTCATGCGCAGTTAAAATAAAATTAATCGCTTTACTAACCCCTAAAAGTCCACTACCAAACACGGATAAAACAAAAAATTAACAAAGCATTCAACAACAATATTATTAAAATCAGTCAAAATCTAAATATTTTATTTCACATAAACCTACATGGGCACTTATGAAACGTCAGAAGCTAGGTGCACGGTTCCAATTGATCGTTTCCTATGGAGAAGAGCCGGGAAGAAACTCCACCGTAACTCTTTTATTAATAATTGGCTTCCAAAACTCCCTCATAATCAAATTATTTCAGCAAAATCTTCACTTATACGAAAATCACTCATAGCTAAAAACAATCAGCGTTTACAAACACAGCACGTCACCAAACTACGCTGTATATTTTTACCCCACCAGCTCAATGACACCCCTCAAAACGTGTCAGTCACCAAGCTACCTCAATTAGGTTTCTTCAAGTTTTAAAAGCGAACAGTCGGGCCGTCTGAAGGTCGTCTGAAAATCGATACAGGAGCTCTGTCTTGGTACCACGCGTATGTGAATAATTTACTCTTTCATTGGTGGTATTTGAGTTCGATTGATGTGGCTATCATGGGGCGTTGTTTTATTTTATTAGTGTATGAGTGGATACGTGCCCCCTTTCACCGGCTTCATAAGGTTCATAACTCATTTGCTGGGCTTGTAACCTTTTATAACAAGATACCCTCTTCTTTGCTAGACTTGCCTTCTAATGTGTTTAAAACTCAAGTAAAATCCAACCATTGTTCAAAAGCATACTATTCCATCAACGACTACTTACACGATAAGAATAGTTGGTTGCCTTAGTTAACGCAAGACAATGTTTATGTTCTTTCTCCAGAATTAGCTTACTGACAGGTTATTGTTATTACTATTAACTTATTTATTTATTTTACTTCGATGGTCCTAGTTTATCATTTGTGACTTCAAGTGACAGCTATGTGAACAGAACTCAGCAATGTATAAATATGTAAGCTGTCACGCCCTTTACGCATGGAGGCTTTTATTTAGGAAGTAAGTTTTTATTTACATTTTAATTAATTATTTTTTAGCTTGAGTACGTATAGTTTTTATTATATTTGTTGGTATATTGGCGTGGCTAGCTGACATATGACAATTTTATGTTCTGTGTCTTGTAATGTTAATTAGGTAACATAGGTACCTCGTATTGTATACAATCAATTTTCTAACTGAACAGACAGCTGTGCTGCTGGGGAGTTTGTTGCGCCACTTCTTCTTCCCAGCGATAGCGCTAGGAAGTGGTGAAGGGCGGGCGTTTTTGGGGGACTGTCTTTTGTAATTTTGACGTTCGTAAAGTGCTGATTCTCTGCCTAATTTGAATAAATGACTTTTGATTTTGATTTTACGGTTTGGAGCTTTGTATTATTTTTAAGTTCGATGAGTTGAGTGGCTAAAATTGTAGACTAAGGGCGAATTTCACCAATAAATCTGAAGAGAGTTTCCGTTCAAGAGCTGTCAGTGTCATCATTGTTGTGGAATATTAATGACAATAATTGACAGCTCTAGAACGCGGTTTAGATGTACTGATCGCGTTCAGTTTGGTAAAATTCGTACTAAGAATCTAAAAACCTACCAAACTAGGGTAATTTTTATAATGTTTTTTTATTTTAAAGGGACTACAGGAGCTAAACGCAAGTTTTATAATGGCTTAAAGTATATGATCCACTGCAGTTAACAAAATCAAAACAAATATAAGATATTATTCAAGAGACATGCTAGTTAGATGACGTGTTGACAACATAATACAACTAATTTGAACGATAGAAACAAAATCACGAAGATACCTCTAAAAATTTTTTTTCACAATTTTAAACCATACTAATATACATACAATCATTCTGATTTTTATCATAGCTGTCACCGTCCATTGTAGGTTCGTGGTATCCAGTAGAACGCAATGGTACCCATATTTTGGCTATGCATTGGCAAGTTCTGGGGGTAACCTAAAGTAATCCTGAAAAGGATTCCCAACAACCATGCAATGCATCCCAGTACTAAAACTCTACACGTTGCCTTACCAAAGTCACGTAAAATCCTCACGACCTCAACTGACTCATATTTCTCCTGACCCCGCTCAACAAAAGTTAGCGTTATGATAACATGATTCATATCAAGTTCAAAGCTCAAGCCTTGTGTTTATAAGCTAAATGTCACATTCCTTCGACATCGCTCACTGTAATGGCCGCTCGCACGAACGTTTGTTTGTTTGTGAAATGCATTCGATGTGGACTAATGACGGTTTGTTTTATATAGACGAGAAAAAAATGTAGTAGGTAGTTAAGCCCACAGCAACTACGCAGTTTTCATCAAACTCGTCTATCAAACACTGTCAAACGATGAATGCCTTGTAGCGGTATCCACAACGCCACATGCGAACAACGCGTCATACTGACGTCACGCAAATCCTGCATCTCGCAAGCAGAGTTTACCGCGCAATTAGCATAGATACAATTTCCCAACATCAATCGTTGGGCAATTGCCTGCCAGACACAACACCCGTCTGGTCGGAGGATCCTCCCTTTTCTATGGAGGATGAGTGAACTTTATACCCTGTTCCTCATACCTCTAAAGCCTAATGCATGTCTTGCGACTGCGTCAGTGAGCGGAGTTCGCACTTTTTGCCATCGATAGGCTAAGGAGAAGAATACTAATACGTTTCTCTTATCTGTACTTCATTTCATACTAGGAGCGCCCCGCGGTTTTACCCGGAAACGTTTCGATCCCGTGGGAATATCGGGATAAAAAGTATCGTATATGTTATTCTAATGTATAAGCTATATTACCGTATAGTTTCATCAAAATCCGTTCAGTAGTAACAAACATCCATCCATCCATCCATCCGTCCATCCATCCTCACAAACTTTCGCGTTTATAATATTAGTAGGATTTATTTATTTATTATTATAGTAGGATAGTAGGATCTAGTCCTAGTGTCTCATTTGTAGAACAAGAGTAACAAGAGGAGCTCCTCGTGACAGCATTGCTTAGTTCTGGATTCTAAAAGAAAAAAAAACCTTTTTTTTGTCATGTTATAAATCTTGAGTGTATGTTGTTTCCGACTTGGCATTGAATGTGTTAAGTAAGGGTTTTGGCGACATTTTAGGCACACGAGACTTTTCAACTTTATATCTAAGGTCTACAAAAAATCAGCAAGTTGAATGTTGTATTTTTTCCCCTATTTCTATGAAGTTTGCATAAAACTCCCACATTTCTCCCATGGACTTGTAATTTTTCATAATTTACATTGTCGAGAGGAAACATTAGCAAATCGGCGCTCCCCAAATCCCCCAAATTCCCAGCACGAACCCAAACAGATCTAGTCTACTATCGTTCCCACACTAAAAGCCTCCATTCACGAACGACGCATTATTTCAGAACAACAGTGATATTACCAAAAAGTATCAATTATGTAGCCGGCGCCATTGTCGGCCGGAAGCGGGCGCGACCGTTACGTTCGTGGACACACGCCTTTATTTTTTGGTGTGAGGGATGAGATGTAGCGGATTAATAGAGCTACTATTTTTACTTACACGAATGAAAATTGCTTCTATAAAAATGTCGACCCTTGGAGGGCAAAAGTTTGAAAGTTGATGATTGCAGTTACTTAAAGAAATTCTTCTAATTTGAAGTTGCTGCATTCTTTTTTTTTCATTATGGAGAAGCAACCCCACGTCAGGGTGGATATGCTAGTGATATTATTTCATTGCAGTAAGACCAGTTTTCTTAGTGCCAGTGTTACCACTGATGCGTTTTACTGTACCTACCTTCTTCTCCAAAATCAAGGTATTTTATTTCACATAAATCTACATGGACACTTATGAAACGTCAGAAGCTAGGTGCACGGTTCCAATTGATCGTTTCCTAGAGCCAGCAAGAAACTACGGTTACTCTTTTAAAAATAATTGGCTTTTACGATTTTTCAAATTACAGTGTAGGTTCGAAGCGACAATAATGATACAAAACTTCACAGTGTAATTATTCCATGGTGAATTCACAAAAGCAGTATACATTACGTAAAACAGCAAAGTATCAACGATATTGCAAACAATTTCCGTCATCAAAAACAATATTATAATTAGTTTACTCCTAAAGCCGACCCAACTCGGGGGTACGCTGCACGCTTTACCGCGCACCCCAATAGAAGGGTGACCAGAACACCATGTAATCCTGACTCCTCGAGCGTTACTCTTCGCGACACCAATTGGAGACAGCTCACACGTTTTCTGATTTATTCGAAGAATTCTCTACGAAAGAGTCACGAATAATACGTAATCGCGGGATTCGTGTATTATTTTCTTCATAAAAATTTTTTTTTCTTTGTTTTGTAAGTAGTTGCCAAGGATTTTAGTTTTGTCTTTGGAAACAATGCCCGGTAAATCGATAGGTACCTTTCAATGCTTTTGTGGTTCTTTCGCTTGTATAATTATGTTAATTAACGCATAAAATAATAAAAAATAAAATGTTTATTATATTTATATTTTTATATTTAATATTATCATTAACTAGCTACCCCGATAGACGTTGTTCTGTCAAAATACCAATGTAACAAAGTCCATTGAAAAAAGGACGTGCAGTTTTTCTGTGCAGTGCAGGAAAAGTTTTCCAATTTTTCTTTTCGTAAAACTTATTACGAACTTTTACGAACATTTTAAAATAAACTATAGATAGCCAAATCGGTTCAGCCATTCGCAAGTGATGCGCTTACCAACGAAACAGCGTTTCAATTTTATTTATAGATTAAAACCTAGGATTACGAATTTAACACTTTGAAATGAATTTGATTATTATTTGCACTGTTTTAAAATCATCCTATACATTTATTATTTATTTTTTTATTTATCCATTTATACATTTATTTCAGGCATCAAGGCCCATATAAACACATACTCGTACAATACAATATTAATATAACTTAAAAATACTATAAATACATTCAACATTATAATTACACTAAAAACTAACTAACGCACACGAAGTGTCTGCGTCGTGTTTCGCTGACTGGTGTCATGTAGCCGGCCACGAAACCAGCAGTACACAACACCCTTCGGCCAGAACTCTTCCTTGAGGAACCTCTCGAGATGATGTGTCGGAACACCAAGAACCACATAAAGACACATAAAGGAACATAAAGAGGAACCACTCAACGAAACTTGTCTAGAAAGAATAAGTATAAGTTAGTTAACCCAACTCAACTAGGTACGTATTCCTCAGCATACCAAATTGGATTTACCCCCGTCACGCCAACTCCTGGGCTGGAAAAGGTCAATAACCCAAGTTATCTCAATCAAATATTTATTCAATATTTTCCTCAAACTCCTTCCGGTATTGCGTATTAAATATAAACACGCATCACGAATCGTAATATACGATAATAATCGATTTTCACGGTTATATAACTTTATTGTATATACGGTAGTTAACTTGTATGTAATCGCTATGCAATATAGACGTAATTGATTTTTATTTGATTAATTAATCTTGGCAATTAAAAAATATCTAACCAATATTGTTTTGAAATTTTTATGATGATTAATAAAACTTCTATTTACCTTTGGCTCGCTTGTAACTAAGCCTTTATAAAATTAATTCATTACAAGTTTTTAGCTTGGCATAATCGTCAGCGATCATGAACGCGATTAAAAAGTTATGTGCCTAAAGTATGTCCGGTGAGGGAATATACCTTAGAGGCACAGTCTGATCTCAGTCTCAATCTGTCAAAAATACCTCTAATGTACCTACATTTTTGACAAGATTTTGACATTGACTGTCGCTGAGATGAGATTGCGACTAGATTTTCAACATTTTTAATTATGAGTATGGGCCTTCTATTACTAATCGCGACAAAACAAGTATGTGTTAACTAAATCGAACAAGTGACTCGGTAATTAATGAAAAGAAATGGTACAGACGCCAGCAGGTCAAGCTACCCGAAACTGTCAAATTTTCCCAATCAATCTTGAACCTTAATGCTTTAGCGATAAAGTTGATAATCTATTAAAGAAATTTGACAGATTGTAGTAGCTTGATGTGCTGGCGTCTGTACATTTATTTTAATTGATTTCATTTTGATTTGTCACGATGACACATCACGACTGTAGCCTTAATAATTAATCGCTTTGAAACGTCAACTATACTTCTTTGCATCAAGTTACCATTTCCAAATCGCTCTCTCTTGTCACTTACACCGCACCCCAATGACCCGATACTCGCATGTAACTATTATACCATAATGTTCGTGTAATGTCGTTGCAAGGGTTATTCTCAACGCTTATTGGAAGTTGTTCGGTGTAGTCATCCACTCATCCCCCTATTACGGGATGTAGAGGATTATATGGGGGATGGGGGATTCAGGCAATCGTTGCGTGTTAACGCGATTGGTGGATTTAATAGGAAAGTACGGATTTCATTGCCTGTTTAGTGGGATTGCAATTTGTCTATGGTATTATGGAGTAGTGGAGTATGTTCTGGGGCTTTGTTGTGGACTATTAAACAGATTTCTTGTTTTGGTTTTGTTTATCGACTTGGTTTAATGGAGAACATCTTTCTCCATAGGTACCTACTACGCTTTGGAATGGGCAACTAGCTTCATCTTTCTGACTGACCGACCCCTTGCCAATTCAAAAGTGCCTGTAATTGGTTTATTTGAAATAAATTCTCTGAGTCTAAGTTTGAATATCCTAAAAACTAATGGATGTGGCCTTTTATTACTTTTATATACCATTATTATTGTACCTATGTCCAACAAATGAATAAATGACTTATGTCTCACCTTGTTTCACCGCCTCCTATTAAGTTCCAGTTATCTTAATTAGGCAGATAAATTTCCACAAAATTTCACCTTTTTTTACATTTCTTTGTTGGCTGTTATCTTTTAGGAGACCACGAAACAGGTCCTAGGGCAGTTGAACTTGTGGTTACTAGTTGAACATGACTATAGAATGAACAAGCACGAGCTGCCGCCCTAAATTTGAACACCATTCCTCGCCATGTGAACATATCCTACAACCTTTAAAACTAGTCACATTTACTATTACATACTTAGGCCAAAGTGCCTCAAACTTGAATCGGCAACTACTAACGATAAAGTTAGTCTCAGATAAGATTCTAACGTCGCTAGGGCTAAAAGGTTCCTAACACCACACAGGCGCGACTTGTCGCATAAGACATCGCGATTTCTTCATGAGTTGATGATTATTCTTATAATTTCTTCATATAAAATGTACAATCAAGAAATCAGATTATTTAGAAGAGTTTACTAAATCACTATTGTCTGTAAACTAAAATTTCCGTTAATTCACAACTACCTTTCTTGTCATAAGAATTGGCTATAGAACGGGTTTACCTTGTGTGACAATCTAAAAGCAAAAGAAAGAAAATACATTCCCATTTTTATTTTTATTTCTCGTAACTATCATACGGATAAAAACATTAAATAAATTTATTTTTTATTTTATCACGTTTACGCATCACATCTGCGGAGTTTCGCTAACAAATATAATTTGACCCTGTACAGTCACGAGCATAAGTATGTTTACACTTGGCTTTATTCAAAAGCGACTGACTCCTTTATTTTTGAATGACATTTTATGTTGCTCCGAACATAGTATTTTCGAACCCATAGGTTTTTACAATGTGCCGTATTTCATTGTTGTTTTCGTTATTTCACGCAAAAATCGCTATTGAAAGTTTCCAAGTGTTGACATATTAGTACTCGTGACTGTACATATTACAAAGTTATTTCGCAAAGTCGCGTCGCATCTATGTGACAAAGCCTTTACGGAAGATTCTCTACCGTTCCGAAGCGTCACTAAAACGTTTAGATTCGCTAATAGTTCTCGAGATTCTACTAGCTAAATGGGTCAGACATCTACCTAAGCGGGCGCTTAAAATCTATTACAAAGAGAATGCCTTTGTAGGTCACCAGTGGAATTAATTTAGGTGTTTTAGTTAGTGTCTTTTAGGTGACTGTAATGATTTGGTTTCTGCTTACAAATTGCCGTTTAAACTGCGCGGTCTAGGCACCCTTCACGGTTTTTTAATCAACGAATATAAGGGGATGCGCTAAGGTAGCCCGCGAAATTCAAATTTTCATACGTATCTTGCAATTTGCACGTTAGGTTGTATGATTCGCGACCGTAACAAATATGACTTTACAGGATTATAATCAATAGATTCAGCAATAGTTAGAACTGGCCTCAAATGTCATCGTTTCATGAAATAGTTATTCAGCATAGCAGAGTTGTGTTAATGGTCCTTATGATCATAATTCTATAAATAAATATTTGTTACGGCCGCGAATTATATTTAGATCTAACATACAACCTGAACCTGCAAATTCCAAAAAACGTGAGAAAATTGGAATTTCGCGGTATTTTTCTTTTATGAATAAGGTACCAATGCCCACGGGCCAGGCGAGGTTTTTCTAAGCGAATCTAACGATGCTTTAGTTTAAAAGCGAACCATACAAACACCTACCTACATTCTTTGCAAATAAATCTATCTACGTCATTCTTAGTGTCATGAGGACAGATGGAGAACAGACTAATCGTAGTACAGATACCAGCACTCAAAGAAATTTGACAGATTGTAGGTAGTAGCTTGTTGCTAGTACAATCTAAAAATCCTTTGATAGATTTTCAACTTTATCGCATTAGGTTCAAATTTGATTGGGAAAAATTTGTCAGTTTCGGGTAGCTTGGTGTGCTGGCGTCTGTACCTAGATATTCCGTATCATTTTTGTAGCTTTACTAAATTGGCCGCAAAACCTGTAACCTGTGAAGGTATTAAAGTGGCCTGTAAACGCTATAGGTAAAAAAGGAAAAATCCTATTAGATATCTATATATCTAGCTAGTGTATATAGACAACACATCACTTACTCTATCACTCATAAATAATGATCACATCGCGATGACAGCAATTACATCGTACCTACGTCTCTACACGGACACATGTTGATGAAGGAGGGGGAGTGGGGGGTGATAGTCAGCTATTATTACGGCTTCGGCTCTGGTTACGATGAGGCCTGCCAAGTGCGGCCCTCGGCAACTAGAACAAAACTTGTGGCAGTTTTTCGGGATGACATGTTTTAGAAAAAAAAGTTGAGATTAAAGATGGCTGAAATAATATGTACGTATGTATGTGGTGTGTAAGAGAAGATGTTAGACATTATTCGATCATAAATCAAATACAAGCTCCATACTAATATATCGTATCTGTATTAATTTTACTGTGTTATGTAAAATAAATATGTATTTGTATGTAGTTTTTGGCATCTTCGATAACTTACAGTAGGTAGCAACTTTTAGAGGGTGTAGTGTAAATAGTGGATAATAGCTGAAGGGTAAAAAAAAGGGTAAAATTCAATAAAAATCAAAATTTTCACTTTTCCATTTTTGGAAATATTGTATTTGTGCCGCAGCCTGTATGAGACAAAATGTTATCTAAAACAGCTCTGTATAATAATCATAGGGCTGTTTTAGGTAATATTAGGTAATAATGCGCCCCGCGGTTTCACCCGCATAAGTTTCGATCCGTGGAAATATCGGGATAAAAGTATCCTATGTGTTAATCCTGGTTATAAACTATCTGTGTGCCAAATTTCATCCAAATCCGTTCAGTAGTTTTAGCATGAAAGAGTAACAAACATCCATCCATCCATACAAACTTTCACGTTTATAATATTACGTAGTAGGATTATTAATATTAATTATTTTCAAAACACTACCTAACCAGTAGTATATCCCCAATTCCTATTTCCATTAGATAATCTCCGTGAATTGTCGTTTTATTTTCTAGACGGGTTCGGATGTCTCAGACAGCTAAGCTATCTGCAAATAAAGCCAGCTCGAGTTAGACAGTCAACGTATTATAATGGCTGATAGCAGATCTTTCGATCAGACGACAGATGGTTTTAAAAATAAGTGGTAGTAGTGGTTGAGTAAATCTTCTTTACCTTATCTAAGAAAAAAGCTTTAAAAAACTTATAACGCGAAACTATTTCTAACCGCTCCCGCCACAATCCGCGCGCTTCTGGCAGAAACGACTCTCGTTCCCGCTCGGCCAAGCAGCCGAGTTGAAGCATCTAGATTTCTAGAACATTCTAGAATCTTCCCCAAGTAGATTGCATTTTTGGCTGCATGGCCGATGGAAATAAAATATTGAGAAAGGGAGAGACTAGAGACCAGCTACAGTTATCAGCCAAAAGACATCCAGCTGCTGGACTTAGGCCTACCGCCAACTTTCGTCACGTCCAATCTATATCATCATTTCATCTGAAAGCAGGCCACTGCTGGTAATAGACCTCCACCAAACGTTACTACACCGACCGGTCCACTTTCCATCCGGAGGATTCCCGCGGCCTTCACCAGGTCTGCAGTCCACTTTGTGGGAGGGCAACTGACGCTGTGTCTTCCGAACTTCCGTCTTATTTGTATACCTATGTATAATTACATCTAATATTGATTTTAGGAGCGCTCCATCATCCAGCCATCCAATTATCAAATGACCATAAACTAATCTTCTCCTAACTTGTCCACAGAGAATGGTCTCCTCTCGTACGAGAATCCGAACTACCACTTGGATCCGTCTCGGATGGAGTCTGCTATCTACAGCGACCTCTACGACATGCACGATGAGAAGAACACACCGGATGAGTACGACAGCTATCTGGATAACAGGAGGTGAGTCAGAGAGCGATATTTTTTAATAGGCTACAGAAAGGAGGACGTTCACCTATATTACATTTAGACTCACATCTGCGTCATTCCACTGCTCTGAAAACGGTGAAGGAAAACATCGTGAGGAAACCGACATATCCTAAACCCAACAATTCGAAGACATGTGACATCTACAAACCCGCACTGGGCCTGGGCGGTGGATTAAGGCCCACTCCCTCTCACAGAGAGGAGGCCTGTGATCCAGCAGTAGGAACATTAGAGGCTGATTGCTGTGTCATACTTGATAGGAAAGGGCTGAACACAGAAAATAATATGACGGCTAATTGATATAAAGAAAAACAAGAAATACTGCGTAAACCCATAAACAATTGAGAGGATAATATCTACGAGACTTTTGAACCGATGTGAATGAAATTGATGAGAGAGAGAGAGAGAGAGAGAGAGATGAAAAGATGATGAATGTTCTATTTTTGGCAAAGAAGGGTATCGTCCATTATCTCGAAAGCTGAAGTCGGTATAGGATTATCCATTCTTTGGAGATAATAATCCAGTCGGATATTATGGTTTTTATATTCATAACTAGCTGCGCCCCGCGGTTTCACCCGCGTAACTTTCGATCCCGTGGGAATATCGGAATAAAAAGTATCCTGGTTATAAACTATCTCTGTGCCAAATTTCATCCAAATCCGTTCTGTAGTTTTTGCGTGAAAGAGTAACAAACATCCATCCATCCATTCATCCTTACAAACTTTCGCGTTTATAATTATTAGTAGGATATGAAGCCACATAAAATCTTCCATCTAACATAATGAATGTCCAATTTCGCATCGATACTTCATACCTATCATTGATCCTGCAAATCACTCAAGAACAAAAGAGAAACACAACTGCATACAAATCAGAGTAAACCTATCAAAGTCGTAATACCTCCATCAGAGCGAGGGGAGCAATCAGACATTCCTCATTCCCAACCTAGCTCAACATTCGGCTAGTGATACGATATGGATTAGTGCCGAAGTCCCACCATGCGTGATAATTGGGGCAATCAACAGGCTCACGTGCGTGTATCCAGGCGAGTGCATACATTTATGACAATTGCTGAAATTGCTCCGTTAGGAGTTATCTGTTCTTAAATAATGAAGCATAGTGATCAACCATTTTACTTAGTTGCTTGTGGATATTGACTTACGGTGTCGTGATTAAAAATAACCATCTCTATAAGTTTTAGGGCAAATTTTTCAATAGTCAGATAACTTTTATCTGAAGAATATACGAGTAGGTGGAGGGACATCGACGCGCAATCCGTTACCATGGATTCGGTACATGATTCTGAACTCCCAGGGCTGAAATTTTTCGAAGGTTATTAAACAAAAATCCGGTGGCTCCATACATTTTGACCGCGTAGCTATTGCAGTTTTTTTCTATCAAACAGCAGATTTTTTTTTATATCGACGCTAAGGGGTCTAGAATCATATGCCGAACTCATGGTTTCAATTCGCCCGTCGATGTCCCTGCCACCCTGTAGAGGGCAATTTTTTCAAGACTCTGATAACTTTTATCTGAGCAATACATATGGCAGTTTGACATATTTCTTATACAAAAGCTTTCAAGCCGCAAAACCGTTAGTCAACGGAAGATTTTATTTTAAAAACCCTGAAGTGTCTCACTGCAACGTAATGTCCTTCGACACTCCTGCAAAAGGTCCAGTCCTTTTTAAAGTTTTTTTTTTCATTAATCTCGCCACCTCTGGCTTAATTTGCTGCGTTGTCATTAGGCATCTAATGAAGTCTTTTGAGTTGCTGGGAACCATGACTAATCGCCAAGTTTCAGATCATTTTGTAATCTAGATCTGTCTACATCTAAACTTATAATAAAGCTAAGTTTGTTTAAACGTGCTAATCTCCAGAACTACCAGTGTCGGATTTGATAAATTCTTTTGGCATTTGATAGCCCAATTCTTGAGGAAGGCTATAGCATTACGCTATGACCCTTAAGACTCGATTTGACAGGAAAAAGTCAGAAAGAACGGTAAGCGAAAGCGAAGTGATAGCGCGGGCAGGCGAAGCGATGCGACGCGGTGCGTCGGGGGAACAAGAAATTTCACGCGGACGAAATCGCGTCTTAAATACAGCAAATGTGTTCAAATCAAACCATGTGTCTTGAAGTGGTCTTCCCGTCCATGCCTATGTTTACATATTTTATTTAAATGGGTCATCTTGCCTTTATTGTGTCATCTTAAAAGCAGCAAATGCATTTCGAATCGCCCAAATCAATCACAACTGCGTTAGCGTATATCACAATCTGTTTCCAAGTGGTCTTTCTGTCCTAATTCGTGTCGGTGACGTGTGTTGTTACGTCACGGAGATGGGTGCATCGACCCGCGCACTGCGCAGTCGCTGCATCGATCCGGTGCATTCGAGGCTGAGTGCCTCGCTATCATAGTGGAGGACTAGTGCTTTTCATGTTTGTCGGATGAATGGTATTTTTTGTTGGGGTTGATTTTGTTGAATAAGATTTAAAATTACGAGACCTGGCCCATATGAGAGTCAAGAACATTCGATTATTTATTATGTCTCATTGGTCTGGATAACCAAACTTGCAAATTAACAGACAAACTACCTAATTAAGCTTCAATTGGACTTAAGCGTTAATAGAATCAAATTTGTCTAAAAACTGATCTGTGCTTTTCTCAATTAATAAAATATTACAGCTTAACTATGAAAATCCAAGGGGCAATTTTCGTAATTTTAAAAACGTTCAGTCTCAATCTGTCAAAAATACCTCTAATGTCCTTTTACATTTTTGACAAGTTTTTGACATTGATTGTCGCTGAGATGAGATTGCGACTAAATTTTTTGAACGTTTTTAATTACGGGATAATAGTTTAAATTATATTTCACGCAAAACATTAATACTTTCGAGCGTTCACCTACTTCAGTCATTCATTGAAATAAACATCTTTGACATGACAACAAAACAGCGAACAATTACACTCAATAAATAAATCAACTAGACATTTGTTCCAATTAATTATTTTTTCCTAAAAACAGTATGGTGGTAAAAAACCGCGTGTCTAGTGGCCTCACGATGCACACGCAACAGCGAACAGAGCAACATCCGCTGCCAATGTGGATAATAGCGCTGCAGTGTGGCGCAAGGCATAAGCTGACAGCGGTTTACAAACCGATTATTTTTTTGTGACTAAGCCAGCTACACTGCTACAAGGATCTTTAGGTACTCGAATGACATTGAAGACAGGGCGGCGCTATTAAATATTTGTGCAATTGTTTTGCGAAATGTATTGAAAATACAATATGGCGGCGTTAGTTCCAAATTTGGCCACGCGCCAAAACATCCTTACAGCTAATTTACTATTTTGCAAAAGATTTTGCTAATACATAAAGTATTATCCTAGCCTGTCAGTGTTAGTGGGTTATTTTTTTTTCTCTGGTATACTTAATGCGGCCTCAAATCCGCTTACTAAACCTCATAAAACCGCAAGGGATTCATGCAGAATATGTACCCAAGGGCAAGGCCTTATTAAAGTGATATTCTATCAACGATGTCGATGATGGAAAATTCAAAAACGCATAAAATTGACATCACTGACAATTGTCAGCTACTGAAAAGCTTATGTCAATCACGTTGAAAGTCGTAGAAATACGAAACGCTTTGAAAGCGATTGCCACTAGTCTAGGTCCTGTAGACACTGCAGTTACTTTATGTATATGTGTTCATAACATCTACATATTTACCAGCAGTATTCTCCTGCTATGCACTCGCTGGTTTTATGGCCTCACCACACAGAACACACGCAACCAGCGAACAGAGCAACATCCGTTCTGCAAGATAATAACGCTGCACTGCGGCGTGTTTCTATGCACCGAAAACGAATGACTTAAGATGTCCGTAAAACCGGCCTTTTAGCTGAAACTTGTACCTATTTTGCCAATTTGTATTAAAATTGCAACATTACTAACTAAAAACTAGTGCAAGAGTTGATATCGCATAGTTTTTCGGTGTTTGGCATATTTATTAGTATGGCATTTGTTCATATTACATAATTATCCATCGTTGCGCGAAAGAATAATTTCCGTTTCCAAAACTGCGAAACATGTGGAACCTACCTGAACCTACATATTACTGACCCATCCAATACCCAGTGCGAGTGCGGTGGCTCTAATCAGACCATGCTCGACTTGCTGGAGTGCCCTAAGTGCCGTTTACCTGCACCTTAGATGATCCAAAGAATGCTACTGATGCCGCAATTAACGTGGCCATCTACTGGGTTCAAACTATATAAAGCATCCAAGAAGAGTACCATCGACACGAAAAGAAGAAGAATGTAGAACCTGTAAAAGATCGTTTACCTAACTTTGATTCACGGACTAATCAGTAAAGTAAAAGGCATAGAGCATACTGTCCAGCAGTGGACGCTTTTCGGCTGAAATGAAAATAGTAGAGTGCTACGGACGCAAAATACGCGCTTTACTTTACTAGAGTGACTTAGTTGGTAAGCAAAAACGTCATAACATAATCAGCCTACCATGTTCCCACTGTTGGGTCAAAGGCCTCCTCTCTCTGAGAGGGAGTGGGCCGTAATCCACTACGCAGGCCCTTCGAATTTCTTGGTTCTTCTACATGCCGGTTTCCTCACGATGTTTCTTTCCTTCACCGTTTTGAGAGCAGTGATGATGAAATTATTTACACAAAGCAAAGCGCCTGTCAAGGTCCAAACCTACGACCTACAACTCGTAAGTCACGGTTGTTACCACGTAGCCACCACGGCTCAAGTTGTTGGTAAACATTTGGGAAATGTCGCTGAAATTGTATAAAAAAAAAAAGATGGCGGCGATAGTTCCAATTTTGGCCACGCGCCAAAAGATTCTAGTACCGTTATCTGTGGTCTTGACATAATCCATTTTGCCTATTTTTATATTTTAGCAGGACGTATTAAAAACGCTAGTTCTATGGACATGGCAGCTAGCAAGGCGGAGAAAACAACATCCGTTGTCAACGTAGATAACAAAGCTGCATTGGTGCAATTTAAAAGCTTACAGCGATTTTATAATTCCCATCTTTGCAAAGATACATTTAACTGTAGTTATAGGCGGTCTGAAACCTGGAAGTCTGAATATTTGAGGGTGGACGTAGAGCCGATTGATACTATGTACATAATAATAATAATAAATTTAATAATAAATTTTATTCTTCAAAAAAGTAAAAATACAATGTGACGGATTCGGTGAGCCACAAACTAAGCATCGCTTGTATCTTGTGGCTCTGGACTTGGAGTGCAATTTTACAATATTAAAGATTACATTACAGTTTGGGGATGTTAGATAATTACAAAAAGAAAAAGATAAGTGTTAAAATAAATAAAACATTCGTGCGATTCTGATCACAAAATAAAATAATATTGGTTTATCCTAGGGCTTGTACTATGGTGTGTGTGTGGGTGTTTGTCTGAGTGTGTGCGTGTTTTTTAGGGTGTGTGTATGTGTGTGTAGGTGCTTCAAAGCTTCGGTTGCGTCGTATGATAATTTTAAAAGAACTGTAGTTAGGAATTACATGTTTGAGATGTTTTATTTATATTACGTAACGTCACACCTTGTTCGCACGTAATAGGGGGCGAGCCTATTGCCATCGACCGGGCACAAATCCAAATTCCGGGCTGCTACTGAGAAATCTCAGGTGGAAAAACCCAATAACACGTTACCCGACCCGGGAATCAAACCCAGGACCTCATGCTCAGCAGTAGCGCTTGCGTCCACTGGACCAACGGGGCAGTCTTATTTATTTAATCAATTTTAATTTAAAAACTTTGAAATAGATTACCCGTTAAATGGAATCCTCCACGTTAGTTATTGAATTAACAACATTGGTTTTTATTGAAAAAAAAATGCTGTTTTATAATCAGTCGTCTTCAACTGTCAGTGTATCGTTATTACCTAAGTATTATTTAACACGGTCTCAAACAAAAATCAGTCTGTATTAAAAACAATTAATGCTAGAGCCACAGCATAACTACATAAATCCTTCACTGCAGCGTGAAAACTTCGCCAGTTCACAAACATCGTTACACAGGATTTTACGACGCATCGTCGGGTTCGCGTAAAATCGTATTAAAAACTTTAAGCTTACTGTTTTTGTTGCTGCTTGCTGCTATTAATTCTGCAGTGGACAAAATGTACTTTTGGATATGTAGACACGAATATTAATATTGTTGTAACGATACCAACCATGGTTTTCACGTCTTCCCGTTCGTTATTTTGGGTCTGTCTCACTAGTCCCATTGACACAGTCCCATGATGGGACAAGTGGGATTATATGTCCCACTAGTCCCATGAGACCACTGATACTAACATATTTTTATAATTATGCCCCACTAGTCCCATGGGACAGCGAGTACTGATTATATGATTGCGACGCGAACCAGCCAGCAGAGTAGGTACACAGGTGTATGTGAAAATGTTTTATCATTCCATTGTATATATGATAGAGCGCCATTTGTACAAAAAACAGCAGAGGAGTAATTCTCGTAATTGCAAGAACGTTTACAGTCTGATCTCAGTCTCAATCTGTCAAAAATAATTCTAATTTCCCAACATTTTTGACACTGATTGTTACTGAGATGTGATTGCGACTAGATTTTGAATGTTTTTAAGTAGGTACCTACTGACATTTTCATATAGGGACAGAATAGACTTTTTTGTTCTCTCGTATCGGTGACAAGACTAGCTTTATGCTGTAGATAATCAAAATCAAAAATCATTTCTTTAAATTAGGCTGAGGATCTTTTCGAACGTTAAAATTACATAAGACAGTCTCCCAAAACGCCCGCCCTTCACCACTTCCTGGTGCTTTTGCTGGGAAGAAGAAGTAGCGCAACAAACTCCCCAGCAGCACATATGATAATATTAGTCAGTCTGACTGCCTATAGTGCTTTGGAAGTACCCAAGTATTTCACTGGTGGAAACTTAGGTACATCATCTGCCAAGCCTTTTCCCAACTATGTTGGAGTCGGCTTCCAGTCTAACCGGATGCAGTTGAATAGCTGAATACCAGCATTTTACATGGAGCGACTGCCTATCTGACCTTCACAACTCAGTTACTGGGTAATACGATACGCCTTGGTAAGACTTAGGTACGTATACCCGTTATTTGTCTAATTTGCATCTCCAAGAGATTCTCTGAAAAACGAAAATAGCAGTCGCGACAATTTTCAATTGAAATCAGACAAAAAACAAAGCAAAAATAAATCCTCCTCCGAGTTATGGGAAGCATCTACTTTATTGCGATCACGTGCCGGCTTCAATATCAGAATGCATCCGTGAGGACGTGGCGCCACCTAGCGGAGGAAATTGCATTCATTCTGCTGCGCAATATTCAACCTTACTGTGTAAACAAAGGATTGGAAATAGGTTGGTTCGTGTCGTGCTTCTGTAAGTCTAATTAAAGGATTATTGCGCTGGATGTAGCTTTTGGTGTGCATTGAAATATTTCTTGGTTATGAGTAATGGCATGGCACATGGGAATGGGAGCAAATATGTATAATAATATCATATACTTTTTATAAGTATATTTGTTCGGCAGAGGGTTTTGGAACTATGGAAGAATTGGAACGAGAAATGTATGCTTGGAGACCTTTTTTGTTTTCGGGGGGAAACCTTCAAAAGGCGCCCGGATTTTGAAAAGAAAGAAAGAAAGAAAAATTGTTTATTCTGCACAAAAAAACGCACATTACAAAAAAAATACACATTATTGTAGCCAAAAGCCTCATACTCCAGCAATAAAAGGATAAGACCGGGGAGTGTGGGATTTATACCTCACTAAAACTACCTCGGTGGTCATCCTCTGCACACCTACTTAACCATCGAAGATGGATTAATTCAAAATAGATAGATATGGACCTATAAGTAATAGGTAATAACGTAATATAAGCGGGTAGACAAGACAAGAACTGAACTTCTGTAGAACCCCTGAATAACACACAGTTCAACAACATTCATTGCGTTATTTACGTTGCTGAGCAGACAAAATTTTCGAACATATGAAGCAATGGATTAGCTCCTTCAAAATTGTTCAGATGTGGTTGATAGTGATTTACGCTATTAGGGTGCTGATCTTGCCTGAACCTAACAATAATTTGTTCAGTCATCATCTGCCTAGCCTTTTCCCAACTATGTTGGGGTCGGCTTCCAATCTTACCGGATTCAGCTAAACTTTTACATGGAGCGACTGCCTATCTGACCTCCACAACCCAGTTACTGGGTAATACGATACCTCTTGGTAAGACTGGTTGTCAGACTTTCGGGATACTGACGACCCGTACCGACTGACAAAGATCCACGAATGACAGCCGGGACCAACGGCTTAACATGCTTTCCAAGGCACGGAGGGGTCTCGGTATGTAAAGATGGTCACCCATCCATAGACCAACCGCGGCAAGCGTAGCTTAACCTGATCGATCGACCTGCGCGGCTGTTATTATTTAGCCACGGGCCCCTCTGTTCAGTCTAAGATCCAAATCAAACATAAAAGCAATCTAGCTAGACGGATCAAGATCCCAGCTTACTTATTGAACACCACCACGCAAGCACTTTGTGGTCGGATTTTCCTTTCAACTACTTTGTAACGAAGAAAAACACGCGTTGAACGTGCAGAAACACAAACAACTTACAAATTGTTTACAACGGAAGTAGTTCCACCTTGCGAAGGTAATAAACTGGGTGTGTTCAAGTTTCTTATCTAATATCTTACAATATTACGAGGTTCGGTTGCACGGATTATGAGTTTGTTTTCAATGACAGTAGCAGCTCTAAGACTGAATCCTAAAGCATTGTTTCAAGCAGGTGTAAAGCGCAACAAGCGCTGAATTTTCCAAAACACCGATAGGTTCAATTAAAACGCTGTCCATCAGGCGTGATCGAGGTCCGTTCAGCAATAAAAAAATATTTACAGGTACTTTTGAATTGTCAAGGAGGAGTCGGTCAGTTAATCAGAAAGTTGCCATTCCAAAATGTAGATGTCGATGGAGAAGAACGGGCAAGAAATTCCATGGACAGTATTATGAACAGTGCAATAAAATGCTGTTGTGGAAGTATAATTTTCTTTCGATTTAGCGCTTATGGATCGATACTATGACACACCTAAATAGGATAGGTAACGTTACAATCACCAAGCTTGGTAAACAGACTGACAATCCTGGGGGTCTACTCCGAAGTGGTATCGGTCGAATGTTCGGCCGTTTCCTGCTACGAAGTTACTATTTGGTTTGATCGGTCCCGATCCTACTCTCCTACACTCTTTCGAATATTGACTGTGGTCCCGACCCAACTGAGCCGATCCGAACTTTTTTCGCATTTTTCAATAATATTCGGTTCGGCCATGTGTCGGTCCGATCCGAACATTCGCACTTTGCACTTCGTAGTAGACCCCCTGTACTGATGATATGCATCTCCAAACGATTTCCGTAAAGATGCTAAACCTTGAAAACGTCATAAACCTCACACATAGCCAACTAAAACATACAAAATTAAATCTTTTATCTTTAACTTCCAAATTACACGTAATGAAGTCATCTATTTCTTCCTAACTGCATTCGCACTTACAATACCCTTGGTTGAACATTCCAACCTTGCCGAGTTAAAACAGAGCCACTAAACCTGTCTTATCTCGAATTACAGTGGTCTTATTTGCGGTTCATCCTAGAATTATGTCTGTGTTTTCTTAGTCAAGTCGTTTGGTTCTAGATATATAAATAGACGCCGCCCACTCCTTGCTTTTAACCAGGATTCCTCGGCACTAGTATTTGTAAACTATGTGTCGAGATTTTATTGTGAATCCGGGCTAAATATTGAGTTTGTTTAGTGTTCTGTTTTTCGTGATTTCATTCAGCTATATCACTGGTTTTTGTAGTGTGATGAATAAGAGAAGTAATATGTAGTCCAATTATCTAAGATTCAACTATGTAACATTATTAATTGGATGTTTAGATAACTATCTAAATAAATAAAATTACACTTACAACTTTATCTTGGCCAGATGAAACTATTCTGTCTACAGTTTTGACTTGTTTCTGGTATAATAGGTGCAATGCAGGGAATTAGTAAGTATTTAAGCTCATTGTTGCAATGTCTTAGGAGCTCAACTTATGGAGTGAATAACGATCAATTCGAACCTTCCAAAAGTAAGCCTGTTTCTACTGATCAAACGACCATAATATTATTTTAATCAAAGCTAACTGTTTCGCCTTTAAGCCGTTCTAAAATCTTTCCTTTAAACTTTAAACCCATCAAAAGAAACGTCATCCCCCATTCGTGTTCAATCCTCATCTTTAACTCCTAAAAAACCACTTGTCCGGATTGAAGTCGCTGCCGACGCTGGCGGCAGTAAAAGTCTTTTGTCTTTGAAAGTCGTCGACTCGTGCGACTTCAATATTTCAGCTCGAGATTGGAGTGGGGTCACGTACTATGCATCTGGGTGTATCTAATGGAATACCTGTTTCTCTATGATGCTGTTTTCTTCGTTATCTCATTTTTGACTTTGTTTTCTCTGTGGAAAGTTTTTATTGGCTGTGAGGTGTTATGTTTGTCAATTTGCAATAACATTACGCTTGTAATCCCAAAGGGTTAGATAGAGCAAGGACAGGTGAATGAAGGTTTGATGTGATGTGTTGTTATTCTCTTCTTCAGATTCTTCTTTCTCTTTTTAACTTCTTTTCTGATGGTCTTGTAGGTACTGTTGTAAGTATTTATGTTTGGCTAGCTGCTGTCCGCGTGGATGTGTATTTCATGGGTTAGTTTTTTTGCGCGGGACCCTAATTATTTTTTTAACATAAAAGTAGCCCAAGTTACTCCTTATAACATCAGATATCTGCCAGAGAAAGTCTCGTAAAATCGGCCTAGCCGTTTCCGAAACAAACAGACAGACAGACAAAAATTTTGGAGATATGTTTTTTGTTATAAGTATCGAATATACTTTCATATGTGTTTGGTAAAAAGCTATTATTTTGCCATTACATTTGTATATATAAACACAAAATATTTGATATATTTGTATGAAATTGAAGCACTTGATTTCTTCTGCTTCTATTCGTCTCCCAGATTTGGTCAAGGCCTATCTGTGGGGTAATTGCGTAACACACTATCAATGGCAATAGCTTTCATTTTGACAGTTCAATAACATTCATTGCGTTGTCTAGCAGCCAGTTGTTTAGCAGACATTTTTTTCGAACATATGAAGCAATGGATTAGCAATATGTTTCACAATGATTCAGATTGAGATTGATATTATTTACGCAATTAGGGTTCTGGACAAGGCTTTGTTCTTACCTAGATGATTAAAAACAAAACTAGTTTATAATGCTAGTCCAATTAAATTAAAGCAAACTGTCTGCAAAAATTTAATGCTAACGATACTCAGTCATGAATTTAGATTTGAGTTAAGATAATCTCTCAGTTCTCATACGAGATATAACACTAAACATCATTCTAGAATCCAGGACTTAGACAACAAGAGCTATATTTCATCATACTTTAATTAATTCTTATTCCAAAGTCAGTACCGTATTCAATTAAAATCTAAAGTTGCCTAATTCACAGGTATATACTTAGAAAAATGACGCAACGCTCGGAGGAGTGATCTTATTGTTCGGCACTCTTCAAGGGTAAGCTGTAACAATGGCTGCAGACAATAATGTGTATCAAATCGCATGGAATTATTTCATACGCTTATTAAAATACCTTCGTGCAACCGTTATGAGTTTAGTTGTAGGTACTGTTTTAGAAAAGTGAAATCGCTTTCTCTTACCATTTGAAAGATTCTCCATTATAATCAGAATGCTTTACTTAGATCATGTGATCTGTTGCCATTTCGTTATTAAGTTCTTTGTAGGTTTTGGTTTCTAATCTCAGAATCAGCCTGTAACGTTCCCACTGCTGGGACACAGGCCTCCTCCCTGTGAGAGGCAGAGGGACGGAATCTACCACGTGGGCCCAGTGCGGGTTGGTAGATGTCACATGTGTTCGAATTTTTGGTTCTAGAACATGCCAGTTTCGTCACCCTGTCTTCCTTTACCGTTTTGAGAGGACTGGTGATGAAATAAGTTACACAAAGTCAAACGCCTGTCTGGGTTCGAACTCGTAAGTCCGTTACACCTCCGTTACTCCTACTATTTTTTAAACTATGCTTATGATGGTTTTCCTATTAATCATTCGCCTCGCAAATCTGTTGGACCGTGTGAATGGGAATTGAAATAACAGCGGCTTGTCTTCTTCATCATCACGCTACCCTGGTCCCATCTTACTTGGGTTCGGTGAATTATGTTTATATCTTCCATTTTCTCCGGTGAGCCGTCACCTTATCGAACAATTATAATAATAATATAATAATAATAGTTTATTGTCACAAAGAAACATAACATTAGTATACACACAGTAACATGATATTAACTACGCTGTAGAAGTCTGTATACAGATTTTATGAGCCCTGCCTCTTAAACTAGGATAACCTGTATCTTAAGAAAATTACTTTTCTATTATTCAATTTGGTGATAAGTACTTTACTACCTAATTCTAATTTGCATTACCTGCTCTATCTATCCCGAAATTTTGACAACCAATCTTACTCAGTAACTGGGTTGTATGTAGAGGTCAGATAGGCACTCGCTCCATGTAATATACTGTTATTCAGCTGCATCCTGTTAGACTGGAAGCCGACCCCAACATTGATTGATTGATTACCTACTCTATCTATCTGGTCTAATCTATGTCCACCTAATCATTTTAAATCCCTCAGAAGCACTATCAACATTTCTAAAGTCCTTCGTTATTTTTCCACAAAAGTGCAACTCTAAAATCTGGTATTTGTATAGCACAGCGTAGTATCATTATTGTCCCGTGCATCGGACGCTCTGCATGCAGAATGAGCTCGCTTCGTATTTTAACATTTAAATATCTCGACCAAGCACTCTGCGACTTTTGTCAGACCTTCACTTGTTTTTTACTTCGTCTTTATTTTATACATTGGCATATAACTTGACTGGACTATTGAACATAACTAGCTAAATTCTCATCCAAAATTGAATTGGCTATGATTTTTTAGCTTTTAATCTAAATTACTTAAATCGACATAGCTGAAATCATAGCTATTTAGATTTAAACAGTTATTTTATAGCACGTAGGTAGGTCAATGTTAATTCACTTTCTTTAAAAATAAGTTTTACTACTAAGAGTTAAACATGGATAAATCATAAAACAAAGATAAATTAATTAGATTAACACGCGAACACTGGCAACATTGTATACGACTTTACTTTCGTTTTTATAATCGTACAAACTATAGTTTTAAAATCTACCTTAAACCCTTATTTCATGTCCTGTTTCTGTGTGAGAATGGGATATATAGAGTGACGATATCAAAGACATATTTTATGACTTTTCATTTGGCTTAAACGCAGTCGAGTAAAAGAGACACACCGCCGTTTTCATTCCATACTTGTATTACTGTAATGTCATCTCTACCATTACCCCGAAGATCATTGTCCGTTATATGGGAGACTCCCTTCACCCATGAATCTACCGTCTGATGTGTTAGGTACTATATTATGAATGAACACCACTCGTAAACCGTCCACCATAACACTTATGCAGTCATGTTCTCCTAGTACCCACATGCAAATAGCACATAACACCGTTCACTGCAATTCTCGTGAGCTCGACTTATGTCGTGTCGTCAGTTTTTATGGACATGATACATTGTCGTGTATGTCTTTAGTCCAAGCTATTTCTTGTTAGTCTATATGTGGCTTAATATGTTTCTGATAGTCTATGATGACGGTATGGTTAAAATCATCAACATCATTGGCAACCTTTTTGTGCCATTCTTACATGTTTCGTTAATGATTTGGCTTAAATCCAATGACCCACAATGTCCCGATACTGATAGACGTTATACAAGAATGGTTTTGATAAATTTAGAATATGGCAATATCAAAGTAAAATATGCTGATCATATCCTCAATGATGAAGAGATGAGGAGAGCGAACAACATACAAATCAACAAAGAAATCAAACTCAAACTCAAAGCATTTATTTCAAATAAACCAAATCACAGGCACTTTTGAACTGACCAGAAAGATGAAGCTGGAAAGTTGAGGTTGGAAATGGAGTTTCTTGCCCATTCTTCTCCATAGGTACCTCCTATGGAGAAGAATGGGCAAGAAACTCCATTTTGTTAATCACTTGAAAAGATACCTGAAGGTGTTTCCGGTACTAGCCGGTAAAATTGCAGAAACATCAATACCGATTTATATAGACTATATATTGCAATGGAAGGATAAACCACCCCACAAAAGGCAATCAATCATCCACCCCTATAACAAACAAGAGCGAACCAAAAACAAAACAAAGCATTATTCACCAATACAAACTTATATTCCTACTTTAAACTCAAGCCATATTCCCCCAACTTGGCGTGTTTGGGGGACTTGGCCAAAACTTGGCTGTTAGCACTCAATCGGCGTCCCCCTCGCCTAAATTAGGTGGTTTGAATTGGCCATTGGATACGTTAATGGGACCAAGTTCTTGGCCGTTCTTTTTTTAGTGGCCATCTTGAAAATGAGCGTGAGTTTTTGTTGGATTTAAAGGTGAATTAGTTAGTTTACATTTTTGAGTACATTTTTTTTGTTTACCCTATGCTGTGAAACTGTTGGGCAAAAGCTTCCGCCCCAAGTCCTTCCAGGAACTCGTTTCACGCGCCACAAGTTTATTTTTTGAGTACTTTAGTGAATTTAATTTTTTTAGGGTTGTAATTATGATCGTATTATGTAAATAATGCCCTAGTGATATTTTAATAATGAATTTTATTTCATCTAAAAACTAAATTTATCTCCTAATTAGAACACATAATAAGTACCTATTTTTAATTATAACAGTAAATAAAAATGTATATTCATTACAAAAGTTCGTTTGATCCATTTAAATCTGGTCCAACACTTTCTCTGTGGGTTTTTCACAAAGAATTAATAAAATCTAGGGTGCTTTGTTAATGAAAAATTCTAATTGAATTTTGATTAAATTAACGTTTTTTTTTTGCTCTTTTCCAGAGTCGAAGACGAGGCAGCTTCGCCTGTAACAAAAACAAGGTATTTAAAAAACCTTTTGGCTATATTAAAGTTTCCATTGCAAACTTGCAAAGAATAGACCAGCCCCGTCTTTAGCCTTGTTGTAAAAATTGGTTTACGGATTTTATTTTAGTCGTTAAGAGAAGTCATAAAGATTGGTCCTTGGCAGCTCTGGACAAAGGAAGGTGGAAGGAGAGTAGGGATGCCTTTGCCCAGCAGTGGGACAGTAACTGCTAATAAAGAAAAATAAAAAAACAAGTCCTGTCCTGTCACCAATGATAATTTGTCTGTCAAAGAATATAAATTAATGAATTATATAAATTTTCTATTTTCTATATTCTTATAGCGGTCTTAAATGTCTGCTCGAGTTTTGTAGATGCTTTCATTTAAAACAATGCATTCACCTACTTACTTAGTAAGTTTTGTGAAAAACGTGGTTAATGCGGTCCTTTGCCTTTTGGGCAGAAATGTGATCTGTAAGCCTAATAGCCTCCTCAACATCAGTACGTAGGTACTTAATAAAACCATTTCTTCATTCATTTTCATACCCTCAGAGTTTAAGACATAAACTGCACTTATTATGACAATTCATAAGTGTTTCTCAATAGCTTTCTCTGAGTGACCTTCACGAAAATAATGTAATAAGTCTGTGTTTTTGTGACACGGTTGAGAGAACGACGGCCGAGACAGAAAATATCTAATTACAGCCTGTCTAGCCTAAAACTGAAGTGCGTATCGAAATAAACTTGAAAATGGTTTAAAAAGGTCCGTCTAGCCGATTCTTTTTACTTTTATTTACATATGCACCTACTAAGAGCTTTAAACCATCTCTTTTTTGCGAATCGTAAGACATACTCGTAGGAAACGTTCAAAGCCATACAAAGGTTTAATTAATTGAACGTCGCGAGGCGTGTCATTGATAAGATCAAATGTTTTTCCAAGATATACCTATTTTCATGGATACAGAGGTCACATACTGAAATGAGATACATTTTAGGGCTTCCTTGTGTAGACAACGATTGCTATTAGGTAATAACTAACTAGCTACTAACCCCCTATATTCATAACAGTTGCTTAATGTTAAGTAGTGATTAGCGCCTGTTTAATCATACATTTTTGACGTTTAAACGTCACTTAACTTTAATTATCGTTTATAAATAAACCCCTTAGTATCTATGAGAAGTTAAATCTTCATAGGTACTCGTTAAAACCTTTTCGACGTCCAAAACCGTTTCTAGCTGAATTATCTTCAGTCTTATAACAAACACTGTGACAAAAGATTTTTCGTAGATTAATGGAAACATGAGCAAAAAACTGAGTTGCATTCTCGTAATTTTAAGAACGTTCACAGTCTGATCTCAGTCTCAATCTGTCAAAAATACGTATAATTTCCCTACATTTTGACAAGTTTTTGACATTTGTTTGTCGCCGAGATGAGACTGCGACTAGATTTTGAACGATTTAATTTACGAGAATTGGCCTTCTGATGTTAATAACTTTTTCTTTAGACTTTATCCTAGTCGAGTAAAAAAAGTAGTTATACACCAATGTTACCCGAAAACAATAACATTATTCCAGATTCCAGTTTAGCCGTTTTTATCTGATTGTTGCATCAGTACGTAACAGCCGAAACCCGATTCCAGTTAATTGGTAATTATAAGTGCATGTTACGTCTTAGCTCCAACTCGAAGTTAATTGCGTTTTTATTATACTAATTATTCGAAAAAAAAATGCCATGTGCGAGTTGGGCAGTGCATAATGGTTCCAGAGATTTTTATAATCTAAAAAAAAGGTAAAATTTGTTTGTTTGCAGGGGGTAATCTCTAGAACTACCAGTCGGAATTGAAAAAATATTTTTGTATTTGAACTAAAAATCTTTTTGAATTTTAACACAACGCTATGACCCTTAGGAGCCGGGTAAAAAGAAAAAAGTTAGTAAGAATATTAAGGAAAAACCTAGTAATAGCGCGGGCAGCTGATGTGGTGCGACGGGGTGGGTCGGTGGAACAAGAAATTTCACGCGGACGAAGTCGCGGGCAGAAGCTAGTCTTAAATAATGTAATGGCAAAGGTGCCAGAAAGCAAGGTTGCAACGAATATGACTGCCCAAGGTTTCCTAACCATAGGTACCTACTTGTTGTCACCCCTAAGAAATTTGCCTAACTGCCTGAAAAGGTAAGTAGGTACGCCACATGCAGGATGTCTGACTTTTGTATGGAAGTTTTTAACCTCGATTAATTTTGAATTTCATTTCAAACGTTTATCGTTTGTAAAACTGTTCTTTAGGATACGAATAGATAGACTGAGGGCCTGGAAGACCAAATTCTAAAGGTTTCATCTGTTGCTAAGGAACCCTAAAAACGTGCTAGTGGGTACAGTTTTGATTTTATTGTTTAACGAAGTGGCCGTGTTTTGCGTTTGTGTTTAAAACACAGTTTACGTTCGACAAGTTAACGATACCCTGGATGTTTTAAAGTTAATTTAAAATGCTCGCAAGGAAAAGAAGATATTACTATCTTGGGTTTGTCTCCATTTTTATATCCTACTATCCCACTAATAATATAAACGCGAAAGTTTGTGAGGATTGATGAATGTTTGTCACTGTTTCACGCAAAAAACTATTGAACGGATATTGATGAAACTATACAATAATATTAACGGCACGGTTGGCGCAGTGGTTAAGCGATTAACTGCTGCGCTGTGTGTCGCGGGTTCGATTCCCGCACGGAACAAATATTTGTATGACCTACAAGTTGTTGTTCCGGGTCTGGCTGTTTGTGTATGTGAGTTTAAATGTTTGTAAACGCACCCACGATACAGGAGAAATTCCTAGTGTTGGATATTCCCAGGGGATCCATACTTATGCGGATGAAACCGCGGGGCGCTGCTAGTATTTTATATAATCCTAAAGCTTCTTCAATATTATATTCTATTAGGGCAAGCGACAAATAACAGACTCATCATAATTTTCAGTAATGATGAGAGCATATGCTTCTTTATAGCCTTTTTATCCTACTTATAATATTATAAACGCGATAGTTTGCGATGGATGGATGGATGTTTGTTTATCTTTCACGCAAAAAACTACTGAACGGATTTGTATGAAATTTGGCATACAGATAGTTTATAACCAGGATTATCACTTTATCCCGATACTCCCACGGGATCGGAACTTATGCGGGTGAAACCGCGGGGCGCAGCTAGTAGATTATAATAGAGAATGCCCAGCACCGTGGCTGGTCTTGTTGTTGGTTAGAGCTTATATCTGTGGAATATAAAATGCGCCTATACTTTCGAAAAAGTTTTCACTTTATTAGGCTTATGATAAGTCTAATAAAGTGTATATAATATGTAGAACCTCTTTAACTTACTAAAATAATGCCCAAGCCCGTTTAACTCCGGCATGAATTGTTGATTATTTTCTCTCGGCAGAATAATTTGAAAAAACAAACATGTTTTGCTTTTCAATCATGAAGAAAAGTTCGTCGACATACCTATTAATTTAAATAAAATTCCATAAGCAATACATCCCTGGTAGCCTATAAGTATATAGGCCATGGGCGTCTAGTTTCAAATATGACACACGCAGCTAAAAACAAAAATTTTGACAGACTTATTCTCAACACTGTATCATTTGACCACCTAACTGGTACAATATCTCAGTAGCTCGTAATAAGATTAAACACAGCACTAATTCTTGTTAAACACAGTTGTTGCACGGTCGGTCAATATGATCAAGTAATTGTTCGTGCCCGCGACTGCGCCGGCGGCCTTGCGGTTAGGTAGATGTTTGAGTGATAAGCCGTAGCGAGAGCGGGTAATAAACGCTACAGCAAATAGACCGGTCGGCTTTTTAAGTGATTTGTAATCGTGGTCAGAGAATGCTGTGCATGAACAAAAGCTCGGACAAGAAGACAGTTCCCTATTCGTAAATTTTAACGGTACCTATGCCGATTTGCTAAAGGGACTGATACATAAAATAATACCAACATAACGTTTTGCTAGTGCAAATTTTTATATGTACGAGTTTCAAGATTTATAAGTCAGATGGACTGGACAGTGGAGAGTCCTTTTGGCATATCAGTAATTATGATAAACTGTCCTTTTCTCTGACTCCTGCCTTGGCATCCCAATAGGTCGTAGTCAACGAAGTCTTACTTATCCAACTTCATTAGGATTTTATTTCATTGGCATCCTAGGTCCTTAGGTTCTACAATAGGTCCCTAGAGGTGTAGGTATTGCTACCCTTGCGAGGCTCAGGGGAGGCCCCTGTACAGTCTCTCCAGGGATGTGCCTTACAGGCGTTGCATAGGGGGTTCCGGAATTGGTCTTTTAAGATGAACCGGGACCACCCCTATGGGCTGGTGGTGATCACCGGGGTAGTTTTAGTGAGGTAAAAATCCTACACTCCCCAACCCTCCCCGGGGGTTGGGTGCCTTTTGAAAGTATCCCACAGAAAAAAAAATAATAATAAAAGGTATAGCCACTACCGTAATTACTAGGAATAGTACGTAGGTATTAAGTAAGTGTAGGCACCTAAAATCGCTAGGTACACTCGCCGCTTTTCTCACCCCCATGTCCACATCCTCACGTCGTGATTCATATAATGATATAAAGGCAGTGACGCACTCAGCGCGAGCAGGCACGTAAACCGCTTTGTTTGGTTTTTATTAACTCATAAACAATGTGCCACATTAGCCGAACTAGTTGCACGATGAAGGATATAGCTTGTAAGGCTTAAAGCGGATGCTACAATGCGGTAAACGGATACGAAAAGCGTGTAACATCTGTTTTATAATGCTCAAATATACAGTAGGTAAACCAGACTGGAATCCAACATAGTTGAATTTTAACTTAAACCTTCCTCATGAATCACTCCGTCCATTGGTGAAAACCGTATGATAATCCGTTCGGTAGTTTTTGAGTTTATCGCGTTCAGACAGACAGTCAGACGCGGGAGGGGACTTTGATTTATAATATGTACGAGTAGTGATGACGTACTCGCGCGACAGTCGGGATAGCTACCTACGTATTAATTAACGTAGGAGACTAAAAACTCGATAGTAATTATGTGGTACGACACACTATGACACGTCATCGACATGTAAATTATATCGATTTGACTACTTTCTGTGTTCCTCTTCGTTGTTTAAGAATTTAAAATATCGTTCTGTTTCTTTCAATTGTGTGAAGTAGACAGAGATAGAATGATGACTAGCACCCTAATTACGTAACACACTTTCAAACACAATCTGAATCATTTTGTAGGATATTGCTAATCCATTGCTTCATATGTTCGAAAAAACGTGTGCCCAACAACGTAAATAACGCAATGAATGTTGTTGAACTGTCAAAATGAAAGCCATTGCTACTGTTAGTGTGTTACGCAATTAATTTAATGTGAATCCAAGCTGCTAACGTTTCCATTCCAAACTGCCAATGTGGAGTACCGGCTTTATCCTACTAATTCAGCTAATATTTATAAACGTGAAAGTTTGTATGGATGGATGGATGGATGATACTCTTTCACGCAAAAATTACTGAACGGATTTGGATGAAATTTGACACACAGATGATTTATAACCAGGATTAACATATAGGATACTTTTTATCCTGATATTTGCACTTATGCGGGCGAAACCACGGGGCGCAGCTAGTAATATTATAAACTTGAAAATTGTATGGATGGATGGATATTTGTTACTCTTTCACGCAAAACCTACCGAACGGATTTCGATGAAAGTTTACAATAATATGGCTTACGTAGGTACATCATAATAACACATAGGATGCTTGTTATCCCGATATTCCCACAGGATTGAAACTTATGCGGGTGATTCCGCGGGGCGCTGCTAGTACGTTATAATGTACACATTGTGGTCTTGAACATTAACATTACTGTTGTATCTGGTTCGAGAAGTAATAAATAATTTGTACAGTTGTGTGTTCGCGGTAGGTTAATGTTAACTTAGCATACGAAGTATTATGAACTTGAACTAGTTTACAGTAGCGTTCAGTGGTAGCGTTATAAAAAATGATGTTATGGCTCGTTATGAGAATAGAATAGAATAGAATAAACGTTTATTTGCAAATATGGGTACACAATAGTTGTTATAAAACAAAATCAGTTCAGCCATATTTTACCATTCGGCATGCAAATATTTACAAAATTAACAATACCATTAAATTATCAATTATATAACATTATTATTAAAATTAACGTTAATTATCAATTATATCACATTATTATTCAAATTAAAGTATATTATTAAATTATCAATAAAAAATAACATTGCTATTAAATAATCATTATCCTAAATATATGTATTTTTCTGTTAAAAACTCAGTTACACTGTAGTATGTTTTTTCTAACAAATATTTACGTAGTCTATTCTTAAACATTACTGTATTTAAATCTTTCCAACCACTTGGTAATTTATTGTATATAATTGGCGCCATGCAATATATACTGTTGCGCATCAAAGCGGTTTGAGATGATACCTGACACAGTTGGCTATTGTCACGCCTATTCCTTGGGAACACATCAGATAGGCGTTTAAAACGACTCGGATTTTGCTTCACAAACATAGCTACCTCGAATATATATATACAAGGAAGTGTAAGGATTTTGTATTGTTTAAAATAGGGCTTGCAACTGTCTATAGTTTTAAGTTTAAACATTGATCGGAGACATCGTTTTTGGGCCTTAAATGCTGTGTCTTTATCCGTTGAATTCCCCCAAAAAATGACGCCGTAGCGTAGGTGAGATTCAGCTATGCCGTAGTAAGCAGTTAGAAGTGCTTTTGTATCTACTATGGAGGATAATCTATATAAAACATAAGCAGATGAACTCAGTCTTTTACATAACATATCTATATGTGCTTTCCAATTTAAACTATTATCTATTTGTAAACCTAAAAATTTTGTATCTGCTGCTTCTTGAATATTATTATTATTGTGGTGTATGTGAAGATTAGTTAAACCGGGAGTACGCTGTCTAAAATGAATTATCTTTGTCTTATTTAAATTAATAACTAAATTATTCTTGTCAAGCCATTTAATTAATGTGTCAAGAGAGTTATTAATATCATTTTCATATGTAATTGCGTTATTACAAGGGATGGTTATTGTGCTATCGTCTGCAAACATTGTTATAGGTTGTTGAAGGGACATGGGCATGTCATTGACATATAATATAAACAAAAATGGGCCCATAACGGTTCCTTGTGGTACACCGTATGAGATTTTACGTTCTCGCGACCTTGCTACCTCTTCATGTTTATCAAGTACATTAATGCGGCTAACTTCGGTTATTTGTGTTCTATTTTCTAAATAGGATTTTATAAGATCAAGCATGTTACCTCTTATGCCGTAGACCTCTAATTTATTTAACAGTGTATTGTAATGGACATAATCAAACGCCTGGGTCATATCGCAAAATATTGCACATATAGGGGATCGTTTATCCATATTTCTGATAATATTATACAAAAAGTCATAAATTGCTAAATTAATGGTTTTGTGCCGTCGGAATCCTTTTTGTTCGTCGCAAAGTATACTATTTTTCTCTATGTAATTATAAAACTCTCTGTAGAGGTATTTTTCAAATATCTTTGAAATAACAGGTATGAGTGAAATCGGTCTATAATACTCCATCAACTCCTTATCTTCTTTTTTGAATAAAGGTTTAATTATAGATGTTTTTAAAGCATCTGGATATGTACCTGCACTAATAATGAGGTTAAGTATGTGACTGAGATGGCCGCATATCTCAGCAGACACTGATTTTAATATTTTTGTGGCGATTCCATCAAAACCCACACTGCTGGTGTTTTTTAGGGCCATTACAATTCTATATAAATCCTGTGGTGTGCTAGGGACCATAAACATGGAATTATGTTGCATGGATGACATGCATGCCTTTGGCTTACATTCAGCTTCTATTTTTGGTTGTATCTTATCAACGAAAAAGTCATTAAAGGCACTAGCGATATCTAATGGTTTATATAGAATTTGATTACCAACTTTTATTTTCTCGATTTGTTGTTTAGGGATATTGTGTTTTGTTTGATTAATCACCTGCCATGTAGTTTTTGATTTGTTCTTAGATTGCTGTATTTTGTAGTTATTTTGAGATTTTTGTGTCAAATTAATAATTTTATTAAATAGTTTAGAATAAGCAGTGAATTTCTTTTTATTTTCGCGGTTAGGTTTCATCCTGGATTGCCATAATAGTTCCCTTTTTTTCCTACTGCATAATTTAACGCCATGTGATAGCCATTTTGGTTTATTTATAATATTGATTTTAATTTCTTTGCACGGGAAGCACAAGTCGTAAAATAATTTAAATGTGCTGATAAATTCATTGTACGCTACGTTGGGATCATCAGTAAGATAGATCTCAAAAAATTTAAGACTGTTTATACAATTTTTAAATTTTGTGATATTCTCGTTATTGTAATCTCTTCTAGTTATGTACCAGGATTTTATAGTGCATACATTGGCCACTGGGCATTGAAGTAGTTGTGCCGTATGGTCTGATAAAGCAAACTCCAGTACATCCGATTTACAGGTCTTTTTAAAATTATGTGCAAAATTATCTATGCAAGTCTTGCTAGCCATTCGAGTAGGTTGTTTAAGGGCAAGTTTTAAGTTGTAATTTAGTAACAGATACTCCAGTGTAGCCGAATTCCTATTCGGTTTTAGAATATCTATATTAAAATCGCCTGCAATCACAACATTCTTGGAATGGCAGTTGGATATTTTGTTGAGCAAAATTTCAAGTTTATTGAAACAATCATTTAAGTTATTAGCATGAGGTACTCTATAAATACATACAACCATTAATTTATAATTAATAAGCTCAATAGCACAACACTCGAAAACTCCTGGTAATGACAATTTTGATATTTGAGGTAATTCCTTCCATTGGTGACAATTATTAACAATGATACATGCTCCTCCTCTCCTCTTTTCCTGTCTACTATAACATGCCGCCAAACTGTAATTTGTTATACATACTTGGTTTTCGTGGCCTTTCATGATGAAATGTTCGGTAATACATATAATGTCCACATTTATATTTTTATCAGATAGTTCGTTTAAGCACACCGTAAGAGCATTTGACTTATTGATTAAACCTGCAATATTTTGGTGTAAAATGTTAATATATTTATTGGAGAAAAAACTGTTCTTTTGGTTCAATTTTTGCGTTAAGCGCATTTTCTTCTAAAATATCCAAATGAAGGTGAAACAGGTCATCAAAAAGGATCCTCATGGTGTAGTCCTTTAAGGCTCCCGACTTCGTGTACGTAGAATGGTGATAGCTCAAATTCAAATTAGAGTCCAGAAGATATGAGTACTGATGCGTAGCAATGTCCATATACAGCATGTTGTTGAACATTTCCAGTCTTGAGTTATATAAGATATTAAAGTTATTGTTATATTTGTATGTTGGCAAAGCAATAATTATATTTGTGTTATTTATGTCTTGTAATACGTTTCTCATATATGTAATTATATCAAAGTAGCATTTTGTAGTTTTAAAATCTTCTCCACCAATCATTATTATACAGAAATCGTTCATTGTGTAATCTCTGAGTTTTGTCTGAATATCTCGTAAAAGGTGCATAATACCAACATTTGGTGTTAGGTAGTGACATATTTGATACTTATCTTCAAAGTATTCTTCTGCCAGAGTTAATATATTAGTGTTGGTTTTATTGGTACTTAATATACACAGGTTATTTTTCAATTTATTTTTGTTTTGTGATACATTATTTTGCGCTCGATCTTGCTCGATCGTAGTTTGTGGCGCCATCTGTGAACTGAATTGAGTAGTGATGGTTTTTTGTTTATCATAATCTTTGGTTACTTTTTCTTCGGCTATTTTTGCAGAATCGGTCTGTGTTTGTTTATTTATACATTCTGCTTGTTTAGAACGTTTATTCTTATTTTTTCTTGGCGTGGTGGTAGGAGATTGTGTTGGGCTGGTTACTATCTGTTTGTAGAGTGAGTTTTTTCGACACAAACATTCATTTTCCTTTTTAAGCTTTTCAACTTCAAGGCTTAACGAGTCTATTTCTCCATTCGCGCTATTCAATTTGATGGTAAGGTCATCGATATTTTTCTTTAATTTCATAATTAAATCTAAATCATCATCATCTGTCATGTCTGGCATACTACATATAGTGCCATCTAGTGTATTATTGAAGAAACTTTCATCCAAGTTGTCATCGGAGTTTGAAAGCGCTCGCGCGCGTCTGACGGTGACATTATTGATTTCGTTCATTGTAGTACTCATGTTTATCACTAGATGTCTATTAAACAGTATCGATTTTTTTTTGACGCTAGATGTCACTTTACTCAATTTTGATGAGTCTATGAATGTTAGTAGGTATGAATTCAAAACATTGAAAATTAACGATCTTTGTTTTTACTTTATGAGATTCATGAGTTTTTATTACAACTAAGTAATTTGTACCTGTAGTTGTTTGGTTATGAAGTCTGTTTACGAAACTTTTCTTCGTTTGTGTCACTGTTTTATTTGAATATTATTATTTTAACACAGATTTTAGTTCCTCAGTGGACGATATTAAAAATGTTGTTGTTATTTAGTTTTTAATGCATATTATGTCCAGATAACACTTTCACTAACTAGCTACACTGTTTTATTCACTTTAGTCTAATATTAATCACTTTATAGTTCAATTTTATATTTTTAACACATTTTAACACGGGAGTTCAATGTTTACGTGGCTACTACCGCCATCTCGGGAGACTGAGTGAGATGGCCTATTATGGAGTAAGGCACATTCTCGTAATTTGAAACGTTCAAAATCTAGTCGCAGTCTCATTTCGGCGACAAACAAATGTTAAAAACTTGTCAAAATTGTAGCGAAATTAGAGATATTTTTGACAGATTGAGACTGAGATCAGACTGTGAACGTTAATTTATTTATTTACTAGCTGCGCCCTGTGGTTTCACCCGCATAAGTTTCGATCCCGTGGGAATATCAGAATAAAAAGTATCCTATATGTTAATCCTGGTTATAAACCACCTGTGTGCCAAATTTCATCCAAATCCGTTCAGTAGTTTTTGCGTGAAAAAGTAACAAACATCCATCCATACAAACATTCACGTTTATAATATTAGTAGGATTGTACACTTTATTACACACCACGAAACTACATAACAAAAAAAAAATTGATCGTACACTAAAAATATACAATGGGCGTGCCTTATCGCAATCCGTGATCTCTTAAAAAACGTTCTTAAAATCACGAGAATTGCCCCTCTGATCTTATTTAAAAATCTGTCTTTTGAGTCGTATTTTAATTTTTAGGTATAAGTATTGGCTTTTGTTCCGCCTATTCTGGGCATAGATATAGGGCTTAGGACTTCAGACTCTGAGAACGAGATCCATTACATTCCATGCCGACACCTAGCACGTACTCTCCGGCTAAGTGTTATTCCTGTAATTGTCGAATAAGCATAGCATAATTAGCCTATATGTTCCCACTGCTGGGACACTGTCGGTGAGAGGGAGTGGGCCCAGTGCGGCTTGATAGATGTTACATGTCTTCGAATTTTTGGTTCCAAATTTCTAGGACATGCCAGTTTTTTCACGATGTTTCCCTTCACCGCTTTGAGAGCAGTAGTGATGAAATAATTTACACAAAGTAAAGCACCTTTCTGGGTTCGAACCTACGACCTACAACTCGTAAGTTGCTGGCGTTACCACTGGGCCACCACTGCTCCTTCTCGCACAACTGTCAAACTATGAGTGCAAGATGGAGACGGGAATAAGTCGAGGTCAAAGCAGCACCTTTATAGATCTCGGCTTCTGACTGGAGGGGTTCAGAGGAGACGTGACTACTTTGTGAAAACACACCTTTTAAAAATTGTATTTGACCCACTTACCTATTCGATGTATTAACTTATTTCCTTTTATCTTCTACAGTGACAAGAGCGGGTTAATCACACCGCCACAAAATGGCGGCGAGGAGTCGCCCCCACCAGAAAAAGAGCGGGCCGACCGCGAGGACTCGGAGAAAAGTCACTCGGCCCCAGTGCCCCATTCAGCAGAGGGGCCCAACGACGACCTGTACGCGATACCCGTCAAGTTGCGGCCCAAGAAGGAGCCCCAGTTGCCACCTGGATGGGAGAAACACGAAGGTACTCGTAGGATATGTATGTTCATTTGGAGTATTAGAATTAGTTTTAGTGAGGGTAGATAGGTAGGTCTATGAGGGATTTTTGGTAACTAACGCTCTGTAACATTAAAATATTTTTCATTTACTGGCATGAAAAGTAACTGCTTCTAGCACTAAGGTAATAAATACGTCTTAGTGTGCGTACACACGAGCGGCACGCGTCAACGGCAGAGGCAACAGCAGCCGTAGAAACGTGTCGCTCGTATATTGAGCACCGTACTCAAATACACGAGTTGCACGTTGTCGACGGTAGCCGCCGACGCGTCGGCGGGTGGAGACGGCTGTAGTTGGCTCTGCCGTTAACGCGTGCAGCACTTAGTTTTTCGTCGATACATTAGTGGGCATAAAAATACTGCAAACAGCCAAGGAGACACGAGAGACAAGAGCTTTAACAACCCACTAATTACTACTTACACTCAATACGTTCCAAACGCAGTTATCTCTGTCATAAGCAGTTTCAGAGCACCCAATCATTTGCTTCACAAGACGCATTTAGCGTCACCTTGAATGGAAAAGTTACCATTTAGCTCTTCCGCTACGAAAAACACCCGTATTAAATATACGTAGGGCACTAGCAAAGTTTTGAGATTTGGCACTTGAACTTCAGATTTTCTCAAAATATTTTCCGTCGGCTGCAATACACTTCTCCATACGCTGAAACCAATCATCAAAAATTTTCTGCCATACTTCTTGAATCGTCCCACGCTTGAATTAGTTCGTCATCACTGGAATACCGTTGACCTTTCAATTTATCCTTTATCATTGGGAAGAGACCAAAGTCGCAGGGTGCGAGATGGGGGCTGTAGGGAGGGTGCTCAAGCAAAATTAGACCAGTGCTGCGCAAAAAATCATGAGTTAATTGAGCGCGATGTGCAGGTGCGTTATCGTGATGTAGCCGCCAAGTGTCCATGCGCGAGTTCGGCCGGAGTTTTTTGAGACGCTCAATCAATTGAGGTAAACAAACCTCTGTGTACCATTTTGCGGTAACAGTCTTCTGTTCTTCAAGACATATTCTATTAATTATACCCCTTTTGCCAAAGAATACTACGACCATTTTCTTTTTTACGGATCGAGACTGTTTGACGGTGGTCGGTTGTTCCTCATCTTCAAAGAGCCATACCTTGTTTTTAGATTTAGATTTCACGTCATAGTAATAAAGCCAAGATTCGTCACCTGTTACTATAGAATTCACGTGAGGAGATTTTCTGCTATCAAAGATAGTGAGCATTTGTTGACACCATTTCTTACGACACTCCATTTGGGCCGCCGTTAAATGGTGCGGTACCCACAAGGTGCAAACTTTTTTAACTTGAAGACGGTCATGTAAAATTGTGTGAATTGATGGTGCACTAATCTTCAGGATTTCTTCTATTTGTTTATAAGTTATATGTCTATCTTCTTCAATGAGTTTCTTAACAGCGGCTATGTTTTCTGAAGACACTGTTTCAAGAGGCCGTCCGGATCGAGAATCGTCAGATAAGTTAAAATCTCCTCTTTGGAATTGTTTGTACCATCGATACACTGAGTTACGGGACGGTGCTTTCTCTTGAAACACAAATTTTAATTCACTGACACAATCATCAGCACTTAAACCTCGCTTGAAATTATAGAACATAATTGCACGAAAATCGCGACGCGTTAACTCTGCCATCTTGACTTAACTAAAAATTCATAAAAAAATATTGCGGGTAGACATAATTTTTTTTTTACTTGCTTCTTACTACTAATGGGCTATGCTATTATCGGCAACAGTTTGACACTCATATTGTTGATAGTTTTATTATATCTCAAAACTTTGCTAGTGCCCTACGTACATGTCACCCTGCATGTATGTTTGCAGTTAGCGACATAGAATTCTCCTCAAAAGTAGTATAATGTAGTCTATATCTGACTAAACGCTAGACAAAGCTATAAGTAATACAGTAATATCTTCATCTACGATTGTGTTTTGTTTTGTGTTAAAACTGCTAGCTAAAGTAGGTACTAAATATCTAAGGAGTGCTACGCACTTATTCGAGTCGGCATTAATCGGCACAGCCAGAAGGCAAAATCCCTTAATATACAAGCTCAAATTAAATTAGTTAGCGAAACTCCACAGACGTTATGAGCAATTGATCATGACGTGACTTAAAAGTACGGTACCTATATTTAAATATATATATATATATATATATATATATTTTGTGTCTACGACCGCAGGTATACGCTCGCGCGGTCGACAACCCAAAAAAAAATAGAGTCATATAGTTTTGTCATGTATAGATATCGATACCCATCACGTCCGCAAAGTTTCGCTAGCTAATTTAATTTAACCTTGTATTTATAGCATCAACAAAATTACTGCCCAATCGAAAGTGCCGATCCGAACAGGCGTGCACGCCTAAAAGTATTTTGCGGTTATGTCAAAGTGCCGCCGAAGCCAGTAAGCTTTCTCTGAACTTACCACTCACTAATCATCCACCATCTTCACCAGATAACGACGGCCCGTATTACTGGCACATAAAGAGCGGGACCATCCAAAGAGAGATCCCCAAAATGCCGCCGGTAGAAGCCAAGGAGTCCCGCATATCCATGGTCAGGGATTGCTCGAACCTGTCCGAAGTGAGCAAGTACGAGGGCAGTATGATGACGAGCTCCGTCACCAGGAGTACCACCAGTGGAGCCCTGGATCATGATGGGCAGGAGGCCGAGCGGAAACGGAAAGAGGAGATGTCTTACAAGTAAGTTTGGTATATACTATATCCCTTGGTAAGTCTGGTCGTCAGACTTTCGGGCTTCTGACAACCCGTAACGACTGTCAAAGATCCACGAATGACAGCCGGGACCAACGGATTAACGTGCTTTCCGAGGCACGGACGGGTCTCGGTATGTAAAAATGGTCAACCTACCGCAGCAAGCGTAGCTTAACCTGATCGATCGACCTATGCGGCTGTTATTATTTATTTTTTCATTCTCCTGCTATCTACATGATAAAAATCTTAAATTCATTCATTCACTGACAGACAATGCAGGCAAAACTGCTGGGTCTAGAAACATGAAATATTTCACAAGAGTTCCTTACCTATGGAAAAAGAGCTCAGTGGAAGGATTTTTGAAAATTCATTCTCATACTGGGTTAAATATGAAAGTTTCTACTGTCCCGTCGGGCGCACGGCTTGTATAAACATTTATACCTCTTAACGACATCTTGTTGACCAATCCGTCTAAAGAAAATCTCACTAAATGGCGTCGTACTGATCTTTAACCCTTCACGTATGTTTTGCATAGCACTGACACACTCTACGTGTTCACCTGTTCACGTGCGAATGCGAACACATTAAGAAGTGTTAAGTGCTGCACATAAACTTGTGTTGTAAAATGGTGCAATGCAAACAAGTGTTGACACAACCTGTCGAGTCAATCATTATAGATTTTTAATGAAAACCTTTTTTCGTATTTGTTTATTAATTAAATCGATGGTCCTGAACACTTGAAGAACTTGAAAAGAGGATATTCAGACACGACGATGATTCACTGACTGACTGACTGACTGACTTCCTCGATTTATCAAATTCTTCGTAATACCCTTGAATTGTCCATAAGAGTCAATGTAAATTATACCTTTACATTGCGAAGATTTTTTGCGAACAACCTCTTTATAACGAATTTTCAACTATCAAAAAAAAAAGTGTAAATACCTCTAATTAACGAATTTTGTCAACCCAAAACCTTTATATAACGTTCCCACCAATATGACCCTTAATCCCATAGTATGTGATTCAGTCGCGACATGTTTCGACACGTTTTTTTCGGAAATCATTCAGTGTTGTTTGATGGAAAGTATTGTAAACAGTGCAGCTCGTCACTATTGTTAAAGATTCTAGTTGCAATTAAATTACCTACATAATGTATGAACCAACCTTGATACCTACTTTTACGAATTTTACTGCATTTAATTTTGATTATAATTGTTTTTAATTGTTTTTAGATAGAAAATACATAAAGTAATTTGATAAAAATGTGTTATCATTTATTAGTAGAAGTTGTTCGCTATAACAAGATGAGTACGTAATGTTGAGGTTAATAAAACTAGTTTTTTACCTCTTTAAAACAAATTTTAGACCAACCTAACCTCAATATAACAAACCTCAGTTTATCGAATTACTTGATATAACAAATATTTACTTGTTCCCTTCCGATTTGTTATATCGAGGTTGCACTGTATAAAGAGTTACATAGGAACCTACTAATTTATTTATTTATTTATTTATTTAATTATGGCACTCCAACGACTTATTCACTAGAACATTTTAGGGGTACAATATCAAACTTAAACTCTAAAGTGAATTTGCCACTTGAAGGTGTGCACAGCACTTATATACAAAAAAAAAACATACATGAAAACAGATTTGTAACTTAAGAGCGAAAGAACACACAAATATAATTAGTTACTTAAAAAAAAAAGACAAATCAACAAAAAAAAATAATTCATATAGCATAATTGATAATAAATAATATAAAAACTATAAGTAATAAGTAATAAAAGTAATAATACATGCATTAAATGTGGTCACTGTGGGTCGATAACAATTTCTTGCGAAATTGAGAAAACTTGTTGGCGAAGATGTCAATGCTATTAGAACGGTTATGGAGCTCATTGTACGTCCTCATCAACCTGTTCATTGGTGCCGAGTGTCCGAGATTAGTTCTTGTAGGGGATGGAGTGAACACATCTAGAACTCGTTCAGATCTGGGTGTACTATGGCGAGGGACAGATATATTTATTTCGGCAAGAAGCTTCGGAACTTGTATAGATCCGTTAATGATTTTATGGAGCAAAGTCAAGTCATTGTTATGTCTACGCTGTTTTAAGGTTATCATTTTGAAATAACTTAGCCTTTGCGAGTAATCTGCGTCCGGAGGGCAGCTATGAGATTTATATCGCATATAGGACCCGTTCTATACGATTAACGTGTGTGCCATAGATAGGATTCCAAACCGGTGACGCATATTCCAAAACAGTTCGCACAAATGAATTATAGAGTACTGTTAAGGGTTGGACGGTTTTGAAATCATAACAGATTCTTTTTATGAATCCCAGTGTTTTAGCAGCCCTAGAAACAATAGAGTCAATATGGGGTATGAATGTAAGCTTACTGTCAAGGAGAACACCTAAGTCGCGGATTTTGTCGACTTTTTGAAGTACCTTACCGTTGAGCGAATATGAAGAAGCAAACTTAAGGTGTTTTTTTGTAAATGTTACATGGTAACACTTATCAGCATTAAGAAGCATGCAATTTTTAGTACACCAATTATATACAGAGTCTAAATCTTCAATCTAATCATCATCAGGTTGCTTAGCTTGGGACAAATGGTGCTGTGTGAAATGTCCAGGGATTTATTTATTTATTTTTTATTTTTTAATGTTTCCTTCTCCAGACGCCGCAGCTTCCCAGCCCGTCCAGAACCGGACAACGGCCGCGCCGTCCGGTTCTTCGTCCGTTCCCTGGGCTGGGTGGAGATCGCCGAGTCGGACCTGACTCCGGAGAGGTCCAGCCGGGCCGTCAACAAGTGCATCGTGGACCTGAGTCTGGGCCGCAATGATCTGCTGGATCAAGTCGGTCGTTGGGGTGATGTGAGTAACTTCTTTGAATGTCGAGGCCGATTGCCGATTCAATACAAAACCTTCCAAAATTCTGCTAAAGGCAAAAGCGCTGACTGGCGCAGTTCCAATAAGCTATGACAATTAAGTTAATAAATAGAAGTAATCAGGCCTGCAACCAACCTTGGTGACTAGCTAAGCTGTTCATCATCATGATAGTAATCGTATAATATCGTTCATATTATGAACTGTAACGTTTGCACCTTCATGAGAGTAGAAATATTCTGGGAGACATCAAGCTTCTGAGTAGAATCTTCAGAACTAACTTTTGAAGATCCTGATTATCTACCAGGACAACTTTTGAAGATCCTAATTATTTACCAGGACATCGTTAGGAGGTTTTCTCCTATCAACCCATGAGTTAGCTCTCTGCTCAAGCTTAATCAAGCCTATGTATTTCTTCTGCTAACAGGGCAAGGACCTCTTCATGGACTTGGACGATGGGGCCCTAAAGCTGATCGACCCAGAAAGCCTGAACACACTGCACACACAGCCGATCCACACCATTCGCGTGTGGGGAGTCGGCAGGGACAACGGCCGGTGAGTAACCAACCTTCTCTCATAATACACCAACTCGTAAAAATTAAACTAAATCTGAAAATTTTCTGTCTTTGCATTCTTGGAATAGTGAAAGGTAAATACAATCGAAATTACAGGTTTTTTTTTCTAGATATTTAGATTATTAGGTGTGATTGTGAATTGGTTTTAAAAAAACGTTGAAATTGTTTGAAAATTATTAGATTAGAATGTTACTACAGTAGATGTCAAAGAGCTTCAAAGCCATGTCAAAAGTTTTTAATTTAGGCAGGATCCAGGCGTAATCCGAAGCCTCGTTTTGTTAATTTTCTAGTTTTTCTGTAAATACTTCAGCTTTGTTTCACGTGCTATTTTGGCTTTACTTTACTTCAAAACACGCAACATGATCAAACTGTCTTTGGTGGTCTCATTTCACGCTGTTACATGTACCATATCTGAGTTAGAATCAGGCCTTCGTAATTGTTTTTGTCTGCAAATAAGTAGAAGATTATCTCTAAGTATTTAAAACATCTCAAGAAGACGCTGATCAGTGCTTTATCTAGGACATATGACACTGAAATATTTGGACAAGTCCCGAAAGACTCAGCGCAGTTTTTAATCTAAGGCATGTCCACAGATGTGTTAACTGCATAGACAATCTGACGACTGAAGCCACAGAACAGATAAAAGTATCTGTTCTGTGACTGAAGGTATTGATAATTGGAAGGGTTGAAAAAATCAGTCCTGAATACACAGTATTCATCACCTTTTCTGGGCGATACCAATATCAGCATCATACTGTAGGACTCATCACACTGAATCTTACTTCTCATAAAAACGTCAGGGTCTTATCATCTGCACGCCTTAGTTCCCCAAATCTACCCTCACCTTCTAGAACCTTCCTTTTCTATCCAGGGACTTCGCCTACGTAGCCCGTGACCGCGCGACGCGCAAGCACATGTGCCACGTGTTCCGCTGCGAAGCGCCAGCGCGCAGCATCGCCAACGCGTTGAGGGACATCTGCAAGCGCATCATGATTGAGAGGTCTCTGCAACCTCCGCCAAGGCCCACGGATCTGCCGGCTACGAGGCGGCCTAGACCGCTTTCTGGTAAGATCTTGATTTCATCATTCTATTCTGTTAGGATAATAAAGCTGACAAAAACGACCTAGGGGTATCTCTAAGACGCCACTTGGATCACAAGGTCAGAATTATTGATTGATTGATAATTAGTAGGTAAGTCATAGAACTAGTTTAACCGTTCATTGTAGACCACTGCAAAACTTAATGCTCGACGGGACAATTACTCATCGCAGTTTGGTTAAATATCAACCCAAGAAGATACTGCAACGGCGATGTACTTTCTAGCGTTGATTAATTCTTATGATGTCTTTAGCTCTTTTTGGTAGTTCAATACTTAATTCATACTAAATCACTTGACGGCACGGTTGGCGTAGTGGTTAGGCGATTGACTGCTGCGCTGCGTGTCGCGGGTTCGATTCCCGCACGGAACAAATATTTTTATGACCTACAAGTAGTTGTTCCGGGTCTGGCTGTTTGTGTATGTAAGTTTAAATGTTTGTAAGTGCACCCACGATACAGGAGAAATTCCTAGTGTGGGGCAACGTTTATTAAAAAAAAAAAAAAAAACAATGTTGAGCTAACCAGAAACTTGGGTAGGCCCCTGTCGTCATAACCCGGTCGGTTTTTGTTCCAATGATTTAAATCCAATGATTCCTTCCACCAGTAGGCGCCGCCTTCCCCACGCCGATGGAGGAGCCGCGCAAGACGGTGCGCGCGCTGTACCTGGGCAGCGCCGAGGTGGCGCGCGCCACCGGCATGCGCGTGCTCAACGACGCGCTGGAGCGCCTGGCCGCTGCGCGCCCGCCCTCCGCCTGGCGACCCGTCGCCGTGGCCGTGGCGCCGTCCATGATCACTATCACTGATGAGGGGGTGAGGATCACTTCTACCTTCGTACTTATTTAGCGTCTCAAAATCAAACCAAAATACGCGCTTTGACGTAGAGTTGCGAACACCAGCCCGTCTTACCAAGGCCATTCCGTTTATCCCAATGACTCGCTGACTGAATAGTATGACTTTGAAGATACTTTCTCAATTCCATACTAACCTAATTTCTATCACAATTTCAGGAAACAACTCCCATCGTAGAATGCCGCGTCCGCTACCTGTCGTTCCTGGGCATCGGGCGCGACGTGCGGCGCTGTGCCTTCATCGTGCACACCGCGCAGGATCTGTTTGTCGCGCACGCCTTCCACGCCGAGCCATCCTCCGGCGCGCTCTGCAAGACTATCGAGGCGGCTTGCAAGGTAACGTTCAACTTTCTATTCTTTATTTAGAGAAATTTTCATGGTATAGACTCTGGTATAGTCGACCTCGTAATTGCTTTTATCACCCTAAGATAAAAGGTTGAATGTCATAAAACCACAAGGTCTATTCTATTCTATTTTCCTCTATGGCAATGGTGCCGATGTCAACAATTCTGCCAATGTCAGATGTGATATGAGAAAACGTGCGGAGAAAACATAAAAAAGAAAACTTAAAATTCTAAATCCAATACGAGTAAGGTCTATTTGTCCATGTGACAGTTAGATACTCTGATTGTACATCACTGTCCAAATCACAGTGATCTTTATTCTCATTCTAATAAGTTTGCTGCTGGGTTGCTGCTACTGACTAGTCTATCAAAATCATTGTGATCTTTATTGTCGTCATAATAAGGTTGCTGTTAGGTTGGTGCTGTCAGAGGTAAAATAACTGTGTACGGAATGTAGTTTCAACTTTAGTGATGTTTCAATCAAATGGGAATTGTTGTCAAAAATGGTTAAACCCTAACGAGGTCGACCTCACCAACCGTTGGCTCACCAAACTACGGCGACACGATGTGACACTGCTGATTTTAATAAAGAACACTTTTTTATCTATTCGTGTTCTTGGAGACCTAACCGATGATCGGACAAGCTTCAATGCTCGCAGACTGAAAAACACGATGCTTCGCTGCTACAAGGGAACTCCTAGGATCTTACGAAATTTCACCTAATCGATGAACAACCGCACGACCATGTTAAACATCGGTTTGCATGTGACAGGCCTTTTATTTCGTAGCAGTAAAGGAGGTATCGTTGACACGACAGATGACCGACCCACTAACATCCTTTCTTCAGTTCTTCTGAATGAAGTAACTTTGTTGTCATAACTCCAGCTCCGCTATCAGAAGTGCCTGGACGCGCACGGCGGGTCTGCGCACGCGGCGCTGGGCGGCGCATGCGCGGAGGGCGCGCGCGGCTCGCTGGGCGCGGCGCTCAAGTCGCTGGTGGGCTCGCTCACCGGCCGCAGGGGCTCCTGAACGGGACTCCCAGAGCCGCACTCAGAAGGTATTTACTTATTAAGAACCTCCAAACATTTATTATTATTATATTCCCCATTGTCCACCTGCACCCCCACCCGTAAGGCCATAGTCGGGCAGGTGTTGATCTTGCCCCACATAACCACCTCTGGGTAAACCACTGCGTGACTATGTTGTCGTACCCTGGAGGTCCAGCAAACCTAGGCGACAAAAAGATCGTCTGCAATCTATTGCAGTGGTCATAAGCCTAATTCAAGTCCGCAATTCCTACTCAGCAGATAGGACAAACAGCCTCACCAATCTGATTCTATACTCTATTTGAACCTGTACTGTAACATCCCGATGCTATAAAAATCTCTATTATAACATGTACGTGGTAACACAAATTTTCTTTTCTTTCCCCAGACGATCCATTACCGCCGGAAGAGTGCGGCCCGGCGGCGCGCGCTATCAGCGACAGTGGCGCCGCCGACGCGCCGTAGAGCCATCGCTTGCCGCCACATGACGTCATCACTCACCGCTTCTGTGTCGTTTTAACAGAGTAATATGGGCTATGCCTGCAATACGAAGGACTGTAAACGAGGGAAAATACTACGATGGTTGACACTCGACTTCTTAAAGGCTTAAAAGTTTGCTGGCGGTTTGTCAATTGGTTTGGTTTGCTGTGATTGGGTGACTAAAATAATAACAGCGAATCAAATCATTGGACATAAGTTTTAAAATCTGTTACCAAATTTTTAAGGAGCCTTTTAGAAAACGGGTGTAAGGTAGGAATAATGGTTAGGGGATAGACCTACAATTCTATTAACATTTGTAACGAGAATGATAAGTAATGATATGCGGATTAGTTGAGTCTGTCTGCCATGACATGACAGGAGAAAGAGCGCGAAACGCCATATTGTTGCCATAAAACATTATCACGGTTTTTGAAATAAAGAACAACATCTAGTACTCGTTAAAACGATACAAACCATAATAAGCTGACTGAGAATCTTGACACTAGAAAACTAGACATCATAGTTTTGCTTAACCCTAACATTGACTAACCAACACCCAAGTCTTTGTCAAATGACAATATGACAAACTGAGTCTTAATTTGACATTCAGGACTTGAAATTGACATTTAATTAAACAAACTCGACTGCATTAATGAACATATCTATTAGTTTTTTTACGCTAATAGGCTGTCATATTTAGTGGACACATAAAAAAAAACATTATTACGTGCAATATAGCAATACACAGGTATGATTTTATTAATAAGTTAAGAAAATATAATCAGTGAGTCAGCAGTCTTCTTTTACCCTGTTATTTTTACATTGTTTTCAAATTATTAACTTGTAAATAAATCTGTTGAATGCATACGTGATAAATTGTAAGCTCCGCATATAAAAATGGTGATACCTAATGACCATATATCATTTGCATGGCATGCAAAAATAAAAACTACCAAAATGTGGAGTAACAGTTAATGAATTGAATGGAGTTATGAAATTAATTTAATTAATGTTAGAGTACATAATGTAAGTTGGTGTTACATTTTAATGACAGACATTGATTGCAAAATTAGGCAAGCTAGCTTCTTCCATTTCTAGACTTTACGCCCTAAGTTCGAAAAAATACTTAATCAGACTGTATTACTAAAACATTAATTAAATTAAAAATATCACTGTAAAATCGTTAAGCATTATAATCCAACCCCTTTATTGCTTAAAATCTGTTAAAGACAAATAAACCTATGTATTACCTCGAGTTGTAAAAAGCCTGTTTTTAATTTGATGTTAGATGTTACCTTTTACTTGTAGGTAATTATTAAACTTTAACTAATGGTTAAAAACCAAGGTAATTTTCTATACGTTTGTTCTACAAACTACATAGAATAATATTATTTGATTTTTAAACATTACTTAGTTAAAATTAAATAGTTGTAAGGTTAAAGTTTTAGAATAGAAAAATGCTGATGTCCGAATATCAACCAATATTTAGGGCTGATGTTAATAATATAATTGATGTGTTGTCGAATTGAATTGTCAAATTGGACTCGACAATTTGAGTCTTGACAAATTTGACAATCTAGTTTGACATTTACCGTTAGGATTTACCAAATTTTTGGTCTCTTGAAGGTTACCTTATAAATTACTAGTCCATAGAAGTAGGTATGTTAAGCTTTTGTAAATTTAACGCTATTTATATCTGTGACACAATATCGTCACAGAACACTATTGATGTTAACATAGATTTTTGTGTAAAATTAATCGTAAGACTCGTAAATGGTTAGTTTGGGATGGTGGAATTTCATTGTAAATATTTGTAAACTTAATGGAGGTAGATATAAGGTAGATAATGGATTGATAGTGTTTTGGACAGTTTCTGGTCAGGGCTGACCTATTAGCAGCACGCTATGGATAGTCAATCGTATGCAGACTATAATAGATGTAAAATGGCAGTGTGTATGGAAAGTATTGGTGTTGAGCACGGTATGTACCTAGACAGTAAGGCATCAATGGTTTCCAAAAAAAAAACTTTGGTTCGTAGTATAATTATAACGAATATAGGACCCTACGAGTATAAATAAAGAGTTTATTTTTGCTTAAGCTTTAAGATATTGAGGATTTCGATTGCTAAAGATGAATATTTTTTGTATGATCACCTCATTGAGTATTTATAATATTTATATAATCTTAAGCTTTTTGGCCGAAAATTATCCCTTTTGTTCTGAATTTTGGAGGCTCAAATTTAAAGTCGACTAGTTGAGTCTAAAAGGTAATTAGGTAATTTAACAAAGGAATCCCAATGTCAAAATGGAAGACTTACCTAAATTGTCAAATATCTCTTGAAACTAGACTTTAAATATTGAGTGATGGTCAAACATTTCCATCAAAATATAATTTAAACCCATTCAAATCGCTAACCTCATTGTTACAAGGGTGTTCGAAACACATTGAGCTTTCAATAATATTATATATTTATACGTAATATTCAAATCCGCTCGTATTTAAACTAGATTAAACAAATCCTAAATTCGGCCATTTTACACGCATAAAAATATAATACAAAATGGCTGACGAGTTGCCGTTGGCGGCTTACGTAGATTAGAAATTTCATAAGGAGAGTCGTAATGAAAAAAGGGAATTGGGACCCATGAAACAGATTTTCGAATTAAATTTGACTTTACCATAGTTGAAGTTTACTCACATTCAAAGTCTACTCGTAAGAAAAACTTGAAAGACCGGTTTCGAGTTTCAACTATGGAAGGTGAAATGAGTTCCAAAGTTACTCGAAATGTATTATTAATTAAAAGTGTTTTTGTGTCTGTAACACTTCGACAAATATAGATAACTTAATAGTATATAATAGAGAGAAAATGACCTTTGAGTACCTGGGTCGATGACGTCATAAGTTATGACTATGAACCAACATACGATGATTCAAACATTTGATCTTGACACTGACTTTGAAAGACCTTCAGCAGTAAGTAACGTATTCAAAGGTCATCTTTTTTCAATAGATTAAGGCATTCGACTTAGAATATCACAAAATAGCTTCAAAGTATATTTCAAATATTAGAAAATCAGTGTCGCTTCACACTTATATAAATATAATGATACACTGAGCTGTTCTGTAATACGTAAAGATAGTGTTATTCACTTAATACTAAGCGAAAGTCATTATTTATACAAAAATATATAAATATTTAAGGGCGGGGTTCTTCATAGAGGGACGTTTGGTGGCCTCCGGGACCCAGCCAGCCGTTCCTATGTGATCGCTCTCTTCGCGCAATACATGTGACAATGCATGCTTGACAGCCTTTTATCGGATGAAGTATATGTCAATATTTTCTATAAAAATAAACGTTTATGTAGTTTATTAGATAGCTTGTGAATTCCTGTTTTCTAGCTCACTGTTGAATATAAACGATCGGGAAGATAATGTTGTATACAGTCATCGCTTTGACAGCTTAAAAGCCTTCAAACTGTGGCTTTTAATGAATACTTTTGTGAAATTAATAAAAAAATATTCATACACATGTGTTTTGTTTGTTTAATAACACCTATAAACACAGTTCAGGGTCCCTTACTTTTTGTGATTTGTACGGACGCCAGCACATCAAGTTACTACAATCTGTCAAATTTCTTTAATAGATTTTCAACTTTATCGCTAAAGAATTAAGGTTCAAGGTTGATTGGGAAAATTTGACAGTTTCGGGTAGCTTGATGTGCTGGCGTCTGTACCTAGTACATTATATTACTCTTTGCCTAGTACCTTGTTTTGTTATCACTGCGTTCCCCTTTAAGATTTAATAATGATTTTACAAGGTATACAAGGTGTATTTTTGCATCCTCGTCAAATTCAAGGAGGTAGGTAACTATGCTACTGATTCTCGACACGAATCAATAATAAAATAAGTAAGTATTTATTTTTCTAATTTACGGAAATTTTAAAACGCGGCCTGTGTGAGACCGCATTGTAACTGCCCTTTTACACACAAAAACGCGACCGATTATACGATCAAAAAGTGCTCACGACGCCACGGACGGCATGGCACGTCGAAAATAAAACTTTTTTTAAAGTTCAAAATAAATATACAAAAACATGTTTATAGTGTTTCTTTTTCCTATTGTTATTCCTTAGACATATTTATTATATAATTACACAAAGATATATAACAATTAGCCATTCTATAATGGGAAAAATCACAATATAATAACATCATACGAAAGGTATCATTTGGCGTGTAAATCCACGCCACGGACGTGAAGAGTTGTCAGCTAGTGATGGGTAAGGAAAACAATTACGATAAAAGCTTTATGAAATATTTTACGAAAACAAATTAAAATACTTCATTAATATATGACGAAAATTATTTCTCGTCTACTAGGTAGGTACATTTTACATCAGACTAAATAAATAGCAAAATATAAAATAAAAGTACCGTATGATCTCAGAGATGGCAAAGTTTGTAAGCGCAGTGCTGCCCACGCCAGTGTCGGCTTATCACATCAGTGGATGTCGTTACAGACGAGATTAGTGCTGTGACTTTGTTATTTAAAATATTTGAATTACTCTTTTTAATATAAAATCTGGTATTAACTAACGATGTAATTTCTAGTAATGATTACTAAGTAGAGAAAAAGGGTGAAACATGGGTGAACATTAATACAATTCAATGGTACTTATAAGCAATTTTTATTCGTAAACCATATACTTACAAGTAAAATGTATCGATGTTTTATCGATATGTACCTACTTTTGCCGTCACTATTATTATGTAGGTATGAAAGAAGGAATTTGTCGCTTGGCGTAGAGAACACGGATTTTCGTTATTGACGTGGCGGTCAAAGCAAAATCAAATAACTAAAAAAAAAACATGTATTTATTCATTATTAACCCTTTCACCGCCAACGTAGGTACACAGAACGCGTTGCCTCGCCAGCGCCAAACTATAAATGTATAACGAAATATACAGTAAATAGTAGTGAAGGGGGTATTATCATATCGATGAATGAGATTTATACGAGTTAAGTTAAGTTTTATATATCATTTTACGAATATAAATAAAAACTGATTAAATATTTCCATATTTGTTTTATTTCACAGTATCCCTAGTAAGAAAAACCAGTATAAATTAAAGTATCAAAGAAACAAATACATAACGCAATTAGGGCTTTAAGAAATGAGGTACATCTCTATTTGTTTCATGACGTCATTCTTTCACTTCATTTCAAGTCCTTGGCGCTCAGAGCACGTTAAATTAAATTGTGATTAGGGATGTGGTCTATGATCTTTCTTTCTTTTGTTTGTCTACTTCCATGTTTTTCTAACTACTTCAGGCAACTATTTAATTCCGGATCGGCACCCATCTGAAGGTCGAAATTAGTCAATATTCCCTTTGTTATAAAGTAGTTAACCTTTTGAACGCCAGAGTATAAACGCATCGCCGTACCCCTGACGCCAGGCCACTTTTCTGTCAAATGACCTTCATAAAAAATAGGGATTCCAAAACTTATATCGATATAGGTACAACTGACTTTTTATTTTCGTCTTTAATTTTCTAATAAACCGTACTCACAACACTGAAATTTTATTTAACCTGCCACTATATTCCAATATAGTAATCTTTATACAGCATTTAACAGACACTATCAATGAAAAAGCAGATTTTAGAAAACTAAAAAAATATATTTATTACAATATGGTTACAACACTATTCAACATGACTTGTCATGGTATTGTGACAATGGCGCTGCTTACCAGTCAATTTTATGAAATTCTCGCACCGAATTAGGGATGTAGCAGTGTACACGTTGGTTATCGACTTTAATAAGTATTCTTATCTAATATCATACCTATCCATATCTAAAATACGCAAGGATTTTAATGTAGTAATAAAAAAAAATTGAAATCAATATTTTAATTATTGTTAACGCAGAAATAATTTAAAAACCAACAGTTACATATACCTAATAATTATTATTACGAATCAGTCTTACAATATCACTAATCTTTAACAAAATGTACCTAATAATATACTAGGAAGAACAACAGTTTAATACCTAATAATAATAATAAGTATTGATTCCGCTTCCGAGAACTCTTCGTCATCTCCAATTCCTTCTAATATTCGAAACAGTTCTTCGGTAGTCATTACACTCATGATCGCAGTTTATAATATAACTATCTTACACGATATTTTAATAATAAATAAATACAAAAAAAAAATTAAAGCACTTCACTAAACTTAATCGCCTGCGCTTACGACGTCACCGCTGTGTCATACATTTATGACTATGGCGTACAAGGGACTGATAATATTGGTTTGCGCTAGGGAGCGCAAGAGATGAGTTTAACAAGTGTCGATATTAGACATTTGCATATTTTATCTTTGATTGTGTAGCTAGAGGCATGGTTGTATAAGGCTAAGTTGTTTTAAAAATACGTTTTATTTCTCCTGATACCAACTTATACACAAATAATATACTCTGGACTAAAATTTCATATTCATCTTCTTAAGTTTTTATTGATTTTACAATCATATGTCACAACACTAGCTGTCACGTATAGCGGACTACGGCGTGTGAGGCACTCCCTTTATACGCGTTTAACATCTACTTTTAAAACAACAAATTTCTCGATTTTGGTGGTTTATTTATATTAGTTTCATGCAATACAATATACTTAGACGGAAGCATAAACTTTTAAATTATATGAATAAAAACACACAAAAGTAATGATTAAATTGTTTATTTCATTAAATGGTGCGACGTGTATTTTGTCATATATTTGTGACGTTGGCGTTCAGGGTAAGATTTCGTTTGTCACATATATGTGACAATGGCGTTCAAAAGGTTAACTAAGTTCATATTTTACTGACCTCAAATTGTTTTCGATAGTAGTATTTATAAATATTTCAGCGGGCGAAATCAAACAGTGATAACTTTCGCGTTACATCACTGGCTGACTACATATAAAGTCCTTGGCGTTCTGGGTACATTAAAAATGTTCGCAGATTTGTTTTTGGCGATTTTAATACAAATAAGGGCTTCTTTTGTGTGGAAAAATAAGAAATATGGTATTAGACAGTGCTCAGTGCTATATTAAATAATAAAATGAAACAAAGCTTTTAAATACAGTAAATTTATTTTTATAAGATATTTAAAATGAAGAACTTCTAATGAAGTCGTGGCGCTGGTGGCACGAAAATCCGGAACTTCTATTGAAGTCCGTGGAGGTGAAAAGGTTAACCAGGGATTGTAATTTTATTTGATTATTTATGTCTTTCATAACAGCCTCCTGAAATTTGACGAGGATGCAAAACAACAGCTTGTATACAATGCGAATGGAGATAATCAGGTTATAGCCTAAGGCCGCTTGCACCACAATTTATTTACTAAATACATTTAGCGCTAAACACTTTAAAAATATCATTGTCTCTGTCAACTTGCAAACAACTGACCGAAATAGAATATACATTTAGCGCTAAACACTTTAAAAATATCATTGTCTCTGTCAACTTGCAAACAACTGACCGAAATAGAATATACATTTAGCGCTAAACGCTTTAAAAATATCATTGTCTCTGTCAACTTGCAAACAACTGACCGAAATAGAATATAAGGGAGGCCCACGAGCAACTTTTCTGTCGCCCGTCTCCTCGCCGACATTTGGAAGATGCGGGAGCGAAAGCAACGCTACTTTTTTGTCGCCGTGCGCACACTTGCATTGCAACCAATAGACGGCGACTTGTCTCCAAACCCGCGCACAAGTCTCTTTGCGCGCACAGCGACAAAAAGTTGCCGGCCAGCCAGTTGATGAATGCAGCCCTTCCTTACACACAAACATCTTTAAGCCTTCTTCCCATGGCGGTAGGCAGAAACAGAACCATGCTTTAAATTTGTTGAGAGCTAAACGTGCAAATGAGGGTGACACTAAATAATTTAAAAATTAAAAACAAGTAATATTCATTGTAAATATTTATTCATAATTGTTACATTGGGCATAATTTGGAATTTAGGATTTTTCAACTCACTCAATCACAAAAGAACTTTTTAATTGTTTTATCTAAACGAAAATAAAACTATATCATATTGGGGTTCGTGTAAAAATATGTTACTGCTCCACAATAGTTTTTGGTTTAGTGCATTATGCAGATACAACATGGCATGTCACTAACTTTCAACGACGTAACCACGCAAACAAATTGTATAATTAATTCATCATTCAATTTTAATACTTTCATGATTTAGATTAAGTATAGGTTCTTCAACGAAATATTACATTTTAATATGCCAAAGAACTAGTTGCCAACTAACATTTTGCTTTTCCCAATCTTTTAACCTAAGATTTTTTCACATTAACATGAACTTACAATGTTCTTCCTGAAACTATTTACTCAAAAGTCGTTCACAGTGTCGCTTACACAAAAAATATCTATCCTTCTACATTATTTCAACAGGCAAACGACATTTGAACGGGTGGAGCAGTACTATTCGCCGGTGTTTAAAAAGTTTATCGTAAAACTAATAGCTTTATTATACAAAATACGTGTGTTTCTATACAAACTTAGTGTATCAATAAAATTAAACTTCTTGTAATATTGTCAAGCACGTGGGTCCAGAGATAGAAGAGTATAAAGATTCATAAAAATAGAATTCAATTGAATAGTTTTTATCGTCTCGTAAAGAAGATATCAAGATGATAATAATATGTAAAAATAGATAAACGTAAGTAAATAAATACTTAAAATAAAGAATATACGAAATGTTTATGTTCTTGAGTACAACATAGAAACAACAGAAATTGGACATAAAATCTGTTAAAACTTCATTCAAGCCATAAACGCATAAATAAGAAATCTTTAGGCAAAACAAAAAATTAGATACATTTAGAAATAGAAATCAGAATACTCTCTGGACCCGACATAAAGCTTCAAAATGTCGATGTCGACTTTTCTCTTCATAAGCGCAACACTAGGGTCAATTATGTCGACATGCAGATAATTATCGACATTTCTGTCGATCGATATATTTGTTATCGACACAATAACGTGCTTAGACATCTAACTCGTATATATCGAAGTCGATAGATCGTATTCCTTGATAATTGTGTTTGAATTTAACAAAATATTTAAAAATAAAATATATTGGTGAATACTTGTGGTATCTAACACTGTATGTATTAAATTATTGCACACTGAACTATTCAAATCTGAGCCAAATTAAAATCTCAAAAACTTTGAATCTGTGTTAGACATTTATAGGCAGTAGAAACCGCGGATTGTCTTATTGAAGCTGAAGTTTTGACACTCAACCCATAACGAGCTGAAAATGATGCCACCGATTTTGTCGAATTTTCTTCAAAAATTTAACAAAACACGTGGCATGTTTTTCGACTTGTCTTGAGGAATGTACTTTTCTAATTGACACTCGGTGAAGTATTTAAAAAAAAAATGGCTCGGGTTAGACAGCCATGATAGCCAGTAACTATGAGCGAGTTTACCCGCCCATATTGTTTATTAGTTTTTTCCAGTCCTACTAAGAGGGAAGCGCAAGAGTAACCCGCGAAATTCAATTTTTCTTACGTATTTCTTTGCAATTTGCAGGTGTCAGGTTGTACATATGCTGAACATAATATGATTCGCGACCGTAACAAGTATGTATTTACAGAATTATAGTAATTAAATTCATCATTCCAACCCTCTAAGTTCATATAACCGTATTGAATGACTATTTCATGAAATATCAATCCCCCTTAAACCGACAAAATGCAGATGTTGAGAAATTCGTATCATATTGTATTATCAAGGAATCGATTTATCGACTTCAATAAAAGCGTGTAAAGTATAAATTCAGTAATCCGGCAGTGGCTAGTTCGGTTGTGATATACATACTATCTTCATGTAACTGTTACAACATTCTTGTGATCCAACAGCGCTGTTCTCGTGTTATCCTGGAACGAGAGCAATTTTTAAGTATTAGTTAATTTATTCACAGTAGTCTAACATTTTATATATTAGTCACCTCTTGATTCTGATAAGTAAACTAGACTAACAATTCAAAATCATGTAATGTTCTGCGGGGTATTTGCGTAACACATTAACAGTAGGAATGGCTTTAATTTTGATAGATCAACAAAATTCATTGCGTTATTTACGTTGTTAAAATTTTCGAACACATTCAGAAGTACTGGATTAACAATCTCCTTCAAAATGATCCAGATTGTAATTGATAGTGTGTTACGTAATTAGGGTGTGGATCTTATTTGACATGAGATTACGTAAGATTAAAACTACTTTCGACTAAATTGTCTCTTTGAAGCAAGAGGTTTTTAACTGTAATTCCATAATTGTAGAAATAATAGGTAACCGATCGAAGATGGCTAAACAACAATTATTAGCAAAGATAAACAGGCAATAACTTCGAATTAGTGACAAAAAAAAAATATTCACAACAAATAACCGACGAAAAATATCTAAGCTATAGGGTACGGTCTAGAATCATATGCTGAATTTATGGTTACAGTTAGTGCGCACTGGTTAACAATGTATCCTGTATGGCAGATAGTTTTATACTAATTCTGGTCTATTTTAATTTATCAGATAGTGTCTAATGGCCAGCATGAAACATGCATCAGTCATCAGAAGTCAGAATTACTTATTTATTGTTATGTTCTACGATTTCTGCCTAATGCGTGCACTGACTGGACAGGCCCACTCAATCTGTGTAGTTCTTTCCTCAAAGACCATTTCAGACATCGGTCTACATGGTCTTCACAGGATCTGACCAAAGTTATGTCTGGACTTTGAAAGAGACTGTGACTTCTGAGTTTGTTTCCGATTTTCTTCTCAGAGTAGTCAGATAGGAAACGCCGACCTCATCTAGTTTTTAAAATATGATTGACGCGTAAAAGTGTTTGTGCAAAGCTACTTCAGAAATAAAATCATTTATCAATAAATGTAATGGGCTCACCTGTAATGGCATTACATCCATCCATGTTGTTCAAAGAAGTGCGTTCTGTACTGAAACAAATGAACCTTCTATAGACATGTGCAAAGTTAGGTTAAACGAAAGAAAAGACGAAAATGTACTGAAAATCACTTTAACATGAAATTAGATTATTCTTTACCTACTTATTTTTAGGGCTGATTTTTCCAACGCCAGATAACTTTTATTCGAGGAATAAAATTGACGTTTGACAGTTTTTGTATGAAATAACTGTCAACATTTCAAAATTATTCCTCGAATAAAGTTATCAGATGATCGAAAAATCAGCCCTAAGTAATGTAAATAATAAAAATCAAACACCCTAGTTTTAAAATTACATTATTTTTTCTTTTTGTCACAGAGCCCAATTCATCATCTGCCTAGCCTTTTCTCAACTATGTTGGGGTCGGCAGAGCCCAATTAAATGAAAGAATATTCAATTTAAGACATATTTTTATAGCACTGTGTGACCTAAACCCATAATAACCCCAAATACGTGTGACTTAAGTAGACTATCGATGCACGGCGTTAGCAACCTCGCTACACTCGGGGCTAATTTTACGCCGTGCAATAATGGACTACTAAGTCACACGAATCGTATACTATTTTAACTCGTGTGACCTAAACACGTATTTAAGTCACACTTTTCTGTGTAAAATGGGCTACTTAAGTCACAGAAAAGCGTGACTTAAGTGCGGGTTATGGTCACACGAACTATAAAATAGTATACGATTCGTGTGACTACTCAAGTCACTCGTATCGTAGTGTTCAATTTCGCCTTTGGGCTAATCTGTATTTAGAGGAGAAAAACAGGATTACTATTGTAATGGACACACAATTGTTTAAAGTTACAAGTGATTTGTTGATAAATTACATAATAATATTAGTTATATTATGGAATTAATGGAATAGACACAAACATCGTTCTGTGGTCTAACTTGGTCACAATGCTTTGTGGCTGATTTTCTAAGTGCCAAAACACGAATATCGCTTTGTAAATGATTTAGAGGCGCCGAAGAGCGATGTAGACATTTCGTGTAGCTGGGTGAGTATTTTCGTTCATTAATCGGTTGAAATAATTACAAACGATTAAAAAGCCACCGTGTCTCGCGTGGATCCACGTTCATACGATGGGTTAAATCTAAATATATTACATGAAACCAATGATATTATATGTAAAAAGAGGTAGACTGACACATGCGTCGCAAGTGGCACGTCCAAACATGGCTAATTAGCTATGGTTTGGTTGTCCCCTTGTGTCCATTGTTAGTTGAGTAAGTCTTAACATGTAACTAGTATACAACCTTTGTCTATGTATATCTTTTGGATCAATAAACTTATTATTATTATTTCCTTTATTTCACTTAAATACTTACAAATTACATTTTTAAATATTTTTATAAACAAAAAGATGTGCTTGATCCAGCTGCCCAACGAGAGCCTCCTCAGGTGTTGGTCGAGGCTCTTGGCTATTAACCCATTATTATTATTAGCCTAGTTACGTATCGTCTCGTCTCTTTTTAACTCCCGATAATTACGACATGCCGTCCTACTTCCACGTGTCATCTAGTAATATGACATTGTACCGTTTTTAAAGATCGTAGGTAACTTATCTCTATATCTTTTTACTTATAATATCATGAAAAAAGCCACATTTATTACGTACATGAATGGTTATTATGAATTCATGAGACATTTAGATTACATACTACTATTTGCATACCTATATCATATGAGTACAATGCAAGGATGATAGCGTAGCATTATGAAACAAAGCAGAGGGTATAATGAAGACGAGGCAAAGAGGTTGTATCGAATTTACTACGTATGTATTAATTTTAAACCTTAACCTTTAATTCCGAGGCAAAAATATCATTTGTAGTTCCCAAAACCACAATAAAAATCTAAAATAATCCGACGTGGATTATTTTATATTTTGTATTTCACACCAGAAACCATATTGAAACGAAGTAGGAAAACTCGTTACAACCTAATTTGAAGCTGTACAAGCAATGTCGAACACAGAGTAGTGAGTAAATGGAGTAGTTAAACGAATCCCGTTCAGAATGTAAGGTGTAATTTGTGTACCGTTCATTAATGGATAGCTGTTGTATTGTCGGACCGTGTACGCACTTTTGACTGTCCGTATTTGTGCTCTTATTTATAAATGTCGCTTAAAGTTAAGAGACAATCGTAAACCCACATAACTAAGTTATGGAGAGGTGTCTATGTTGGGCCATAATACCTTGTGCAGCAACTTGCAATAGACTTATTATAAAACAGTAGGCTAGTATGTGATTCTGATGTAATTTTGCTGTCGCATGATCTTCGCATTTAAATATTATAATTAATGTTTACAAAATATTTTAAAACAATAACGGTGGAGTTTCTTGCCCATTTTTCCATACGAAACTACCTTTTGGGATTGGGCATTAGAATAAATTCTATATATTTTTTTTATAAATTTTGACTTTAAAAGTGCCTTTTATGTGCCTGTTTGAAATATATTATTTGACTGACGCACGTCACCCTTATGAAACTTATTTGTAAGTTAAAATTTATATAATAAACCATGTTACATCAATAAATATTTCTAGTATTTGAAAGTACATACACGTCTTTCCACAATACTTTTGCCTCCCAATTATCCGCTTATATTTTTTTACCATTTTTGTGTAATTTATCACTCCATTCCCTACACACTCTGTGGTATCGATCAGCTGCACTTACAGCTTATCCCTGTCTTGCACCTCCCCGAAGACGGCACTCCTCGGGAAGCCAGGCTGGCTGGAAGACCTCTCGTGTTTCGCTATTTGACATACAATGTTTCGCTTACCCACTGTTTTGCACCAATAAGCCAACTTTTACCCTTTATCTTTAGCACAGGGCACGGGGGCCTCTCCGTGCGACCGCTGAGGCCTCTCAGCAGTCGTTGCAGCGTAGGCATTTTTATTACGTTTACTGCTGCACATGCGAATAGAAACTGACGGCATATACCCTATTTGCACCCAGTATTAATGCGGGGTATGAATAATATTAGTACTAGCGTCTTTAGTCGCTAGCAGCGCAAATATTCCGTGCTCTGTGCTGCCTATATCCTAATGTTCATTATCACCTCAATGTAAAACTCCAGAATTCTCAAACGGAACTTAGATTGTCTTTCTGTCGCTACTACGTATACATCTGACGAAGTCAGTGAGAGGTAACGGTGACGTCAAATTTAGTTGCCTTTGGGAACACGCCCGAAAGTTTGACTAGCTTTTGAGGGTCACTGATGACTGCGTCACAGCGATTCAGTATCATAAATCAATGATTAGTGTGTCGCAATGAAGCCTTAAGCTAATTTAGAGTCAAGTCAGGACTGAGAACCCAATAAACCAAAGTTTACAGTATATATTTTGACATCCCGTAAGAAATATAATAGCATTTTCCCTTAGATTCGCTAGTATTATATGTAAAGCTGACATTTGAAAATAATAATTACCGTTTGTTATAACTCCTCCATAAGAATTACTGTTGAACTTTGTAGGCTCTTGGGAATGCTGAAACATTTCGTGCAACTTACATTAGTTCAATGGCGCACTACTTGCAAGTGTTATTTACAACCCTTTTACAAATTGATAAAATTAACAAACTAGAACAAAATATAAAGCTATCCCTTTCCTGGACACTAAATGGCTATAAACAGCATACAAATAAAGCTTCTACTGTTTCAAAGTTTAGGAGTGTGCTAACTGAGAGCCCACACCCACTTGCAGGGTGTCGGAACCGATTTTTGGCGAACAGCGCTGGCACACCGGATAATACTTATCGGAGCCGACAAAAAGTGTTGTATAAAGGACTGCTTCATACAAAATGGCTACTAGAGCACCCGACATCCTACAAGTGGGAACAAGCCATGTGTTCTACCAACAGTTGACAGCAGAATTGTGAACATAGGAAGATAATTATGAATGAATAATGAGATAAAATAAATGAGTCTACATTCTACAAAATAACTAGGAAATATACTTATTTAATCCTATATTAAAAATATTTATTAATAATTCATTACAATCTACCCTCTAAGACTAAAATTGCAATTTTAATGTAACTAAAATTTTTATATGATAATTATTTTAAAATATAGAATAATGTTGATTGTACATTTCATAAGTTCTTTCAGTTCATTCCGTCATTGTCACTATTATTTCTACACTTTTTACTCTAAACTCAAAGTAAAATGACTGATGAAGTAATACTACTATAACGAAATTGGGAATATCGTACCGTCTTTTAATAACTAGCTCACATTGTGGTGTGCCGAGCTTGGTTATTTTGCTTTGCGTTGTGATGCAATGCAGTTTGATGCGGTTAGTCTGAACTGAATTATAACAAAATGGTAACAAATCAATAGATCCTATGTACCTACATTCTCGCAAAAATGGATTTGAATTGCCTTTGTAAATTTTACGGACTTTGCATACTATATTTTGACCGCTGCAGGTCCGACCATAATAAATCTTGCCCGCAAATTATTGGACATCCAAACTTTTTTCCTGGTCGTAGCTGCTTGGCCATGATTGCAGCCAAATCCAATGTCCCAGTCATGGTCGTGACCACATTGTCCACTACAGAACAGTAAGCTAAGCTGCTAACCTAGCTAAGCTGCATCCCAACCAAACTTGAAATTGCCGTGAATCCCTTTGTTTTCAGAGACATCAATAGACACAGTTGACCATTATTGTCAAGAATTGCACAATTAAGTAACTCGAGTGAATGCAACATCAGATAAACAAAAAAAAAAGCAAGGAGAACTCTTTGTTAGTAATAGTGTAAACATTGTAAATATGTTAGGATGCCAAAAAAACCCCATGCATCAGTCAGTTATAATTAAAAATGATCCTACCTCCATCTCTCTAATATTCCTCATGAGCGTATCAATATCATCATTGGTAGCCTCCTCACTCTCACTCTTACGCACTTCCTTATCCTTCTTACACTTCACATTATTCACTTTTTTGTTCGTGTCATTCACACGGTCCTTGGAAGGCACAGTCTCACTTTTATCACGTTTTGGTTCATTTTTATCAGTCCTATTGTCCTCTACTAACTCCACATCACTGCTACTGTCGTCCACTGCGAGCGGTTCTTGCTCACTTAAAGGATCAACATCTGAGATAATGACAACATCCTTTTTCTTTTTGACTTCAGGTGGTCGTTTGTCTGGTTTCGCAAACGTTGGAGAGTGATGTACAGGAACTAAGGCAGGTCTAGGGATATTGTTCTCAGCGACTCTCATGTTCTCAATTTGCTTTTGAGGGATTTCTTCCTTAAGTTTAGGACTGGGGTCTTTTTTACTAGGCTGGTAACTTGTGTCAATGTGTAACGGTGACTCTACTCGAGTTTTCTCTTTTTGACTCTTCTCTGGCTTCTTATGCTTGTCTTTTTTCACCATGTCATTCAATGCTGCCGGTGATTTAACTCTTATGAAGCCAGATTGTTTATCTGCTGGTATTTGGACGTGGTTGTTGAGTTTTTTATCCGTTTTCGGCGGGTTGTTAGGGACCGGTGTAATAGTAATGCTGCCAATATTGTTTGGGGGAATGTATGGTTCTTCTTTCTTTTCACTGTCTTTTTTGTCTGGTTTTTCTACAATGAGGTCTTTGCTGAGGGTGAAGTTCATTATTGAGCCGAAAACGGAGTTTGTCTTGTAGCTCGAAGCCTTCGGTTCTTCTGTGACTTCAGTCTTATCTGGAGACTGCTTCGAGGTTGTGGTGACGGTGAGTGAACTCGGGAACTGTATGGGTTCTGTGAAGGGGGCGGGGGGCGCAGGGGGCGCGGTGTCGCGCGGCGGTGGCGCGGGGGGCGCGGGCGGGGGCGCGGCGGGCTCGGGCCGCGCGGCGGGCGGCTGGGACGCCGAGCCCAGACGCGGCCGCTTCAGGTCTGATACTTTGATTTCTTTGCTGAGACTGAAACGAAAAGAGATAGGTTTCGTAAATAATTATTCCTGTAGATGATTTGCTCAATGAAGTAACAGAAGCTCGCCACTCACTCGGCCTGCCGCAGCAGCGTGGGCATCCGCACGAACCCCTGCGGGAACAGCGGCAGCGCGCGGCGCGCCAGCAGCGCGGCGGCGTGCGCGCCCGCCAGCCGCGCACAGCGCGCCAGCAGCCCCCGCGAGCGCGCGCACCACGGGAAGCGCCGCTTGGGGAGGCGCTTCTCCACGTGCGGCGCGCCCTCCGCCGACAACAGCTGCAGCTTTTTTCTGGAAATATTAAATATGGAATTTTAATATTAGCTCACGGAGCGGTCGAAACGACTGTACAAAATTGCCTGTGTCGCCCATAAATTCGTTCTTCCGAAAGCGACCGAAAACTGTAAACAGCTACATCGCAATCTTCAAATCAAATTTTCACTCTGAAAACCGACTTCGGTGCTTATGCTTGTACTGTATATAATACGTCATACTTATTCCATGAATACGATGCAAGTTTCTTGCCTATATCATAAAATGGAATTGAAACAACAAATGTCTTCAGCAGCAGTCGGGGAGAAGAAGAAGGCGGCCAAAGCGGCCAGAAAGAAGGCGCAAAGGCGGCGCCGCAAGGAGCGAGCCGTTGCGGCTAGGCTTCGCGCCCCGAAGACCGCGGCTGTAGTGATAACGCTACAGCCGGACGCGGTTAAGAGGGGCGTGACGTACGGCGACGTGCTCAAAAAGGCGAAAGAGACGGTGGACCTCCGGGAGCTGGGGATCACCGGGGGCCTGCGGCACAGGGTGACCGCCACTGGCGCCCGCATGCTGGAGATCCCCGGGGCTGCTAGTGATTGTAGACCGCCTCGTCGGGCACTTGGTGAGGACGGGGCCGGATCTTGCGGACAGCCAGTTTGGCTTCCGCAAGGGGCGCTCGACGGTGGACGCCATCATGCGCGTGAGAGCCCTCACGACGGGGGACGCGGTGTCCCGGGGTGGGGTCGTCGTGGCGGTGTCACTCGACATCGCCAACGCGTTCAACACCCTGCCCTGGAGCTGCATTGTGGAGGCACTCCGGTATCACCGAGTGCCGCCCTACCTCCGTCGAATAGTCGAGGCGTATCTGACGGACAGAGCCGTCACCTACCCCGGTCGCGATGGGGAGTGGAACCGGCGAGAGATGTCGTGCGGTGTCCCGCAGGGATCGGTTGTGGGGCCGTTCCTGTGGGACATCGGCTACGACTGGGTGCTGCGGGCCGACCTCCCTGATGGCGTCAGCGTGGTTTGCTACGCTGACGACACGCTGGTCTTGGCGCAGGGGAGGTCGCATCAGGCGGCGGCCGACGCGATGACACGCGTGGTTGCGATAGTCATGGAGAGGATCCGGCAGTTGGGTCTCGAGGTGGCATTGGGCAAGTCCGAGGCCATGGCGTTTCATGGGCCCCGGAACGCGCCACCACCGGGATCCCAACTAACGGTAGGAGGGGTTCACATCGGCGTCGAGACGACGATGAAGTACTTGGGTCTCGTCCTCGACAGCCGGTGGAACTTCGTCGAGCACTTCCGACGTTTGGCCCCCAAACTGGAACGGGCTGGGGCCGCCTTCAAGCGGCTCTTGCCCAACCTTAGGGGGCCAAACGCCTCCTGCCGGAGGCTTTACGCGGGGGTTGTGCGGTCCATGGCCCTATACGGGGCCCCGGTGTGGGCGCGTTCACTGCGGCGGCGAGCCGCCCACTACCTGAACGCGCCCCAGAAGGTGGTAGCCGTAAGGCTCATCCGGGGCTACCGCACGATCTCGCGCGAGGCGGCAAGCCTCCTTGCCGGACTGCCGCCATGGGATCTGGAGGCGATAGTCCTCGCGCGCCTGTATGAGTGGCGCACGGAGGCACTACGCCGGGGGGAAAGTCCGCTCCCGCGGCAAATTGCTGCGGAGCGGACGGACCTCCGGCTCGATCTCATGGCGACATGGAAAGAGCGACTGTCGCAACCCAGCGCAGGGCACGCCGCGATAGTGGCGATAAGACCCCTCTTTGAGGAGTGGCTAGAGAGGCGCCACGGCGCCCTCACCTACCGCCTGACGCAGGTCCTCACCGGACACGGAAGTTTCGGGAGGTTCCTGCACATCATTAGGCGGGAGGAAACGCCCGGGTGTCACCATTGCCAGGATCGCCCAGAGGACACGGTGGAGCACACGGTGGAGGTCTGCCCCGCTTGGGCGGAGCACCGCCGTGTCCTCGTGGAGGCGATCGGCAGCGGCGGCGGCCTCTCGCGCCCGGCCCTGGTGCAAGCCATGGTCCGGAGCGAGAGGGAGTGGGAGGCAGTCGCCTCCTTCTGCGAAGCAGTCATGCTAGCGAAGGAGGTGGCGGGACGGATGAGGGAGAGAGCCTCCCGTCCCAGCCACCGTGGGAGACGCCCCGGGCGTCGGGAGTCGAGTGAAGACTACCGGCCCCCGTAGGCGCGGGCCTGCGGGCGGAGAGCAATGGGTAGCTCACCGCCCGATCAGGACCAGGCCCGTGCCGGACGGCGCGTAAGTGTTCCACGCGCGCCTCAAAGAGATGTCAGCATAACGAGGGGCCCCTCAGGGCCGAAGCCTGCCGGGTCAGCGGGATTGTCCGAAAGGGTTACCGCTACCCCGGAACATAAAGGGCGAAGGAAGGAACATGGGTGGGTTTTAGTCAGTAAGAGTCTGACACTCCCTTCCGCTCCACCCAGAGCGGGAGCGGTCATTTGATGATTTCCCACCAGAAAAAAAAAAAAGAAAGTAAATTATATCTCAAGCAATTAAATCGCATCGAGTAAACCAGACTTTAAGCAGACCTTAACTTTAATAAACCCTTCTCTTTCTAAATAAATTAAAAAAAATAATTTTAGCTAATGGTGTGAAAATGAGATTGAATTGTAAATATAAATACTTGCAATTTAATGCCATTTTTATTATATCACAAGTTGTGTAAAATCATGACAAGATACATATACTGACACAATAAAGGTTAAGGCTAAATAAATAATATTTTCATTTTAACTATTTTACACCAAAAACAATCAAACAGTAATTACTGTGTACTCGTAACTCACCTCTCTTCTTGTACTCTTTCGCACTCGGCGTTATAGTTAGCTATCATTCCCGGCTTACGTTCATCTATCAGTTCTTTTAATCTGAAACCAACATATTGTGTTCATAATGCTTCCTAGAAACATTTTTTTTACTAACAAATGATTTTCTTTCTTAAGACTTTTTGGTACTGGGCTGGACACATCTACCGCATGTTAGAACAACGGTAAGTTTGGCCCATTGTACCGCACGAACAATAAGCCAAACTTACATCCTAATGGATCCCTCTTGGTCCTGCGGGCGGAGAGCAATGGGTAGCTCACCGCCCGATCAGGACCAGGCCCGTGCCGGACGGCGCGTAAGTGTTCCACGCGCGCCTCAAAGAGTTGTCAGCATAATTTGAGGGGCCCCTTAGGGCACTTATTACATTATAACAACCGCACCTGAGCAAAGTTTCAACAATCAAGGCCTCTCTCTCGTCCGCACTGAGTTGATTAGGATCAATATCCTCGAGATCATCATCAACTTTGCGCTTATTGATAGTTGATGCTGTTGTTGTTGATGACGTCACCGCTGTTGTTGTGTTGGCAGTGGTGGCTGTGGCAGTTGTGGATTGAGCAATTGCTGTGGGTGGCGCGTCTGTGAACAATTTGATTGGATTAGTATTTTAAATGGCAAAGATTGAGATTGAATTGATTCTTTTGAATGTTTCTTGAAAGAAACTTTGTGAAAAATAGTTTAACAATATGTATATTGTATGGTATAAAATCTTTTTAATGAAGTAACATTAATTGATACTTTTTTGGTGTAAAAATAGGTCAACTCGGGTTTTATGTATATCAATGGTCACCTCTATTGAATTTTCTGGTAAAACATTAGCATCAACGTGGGTAGTTTCCACGATAGTAGTCCATAGCATAGCATAATCAGCCTATAATGTTCCCAATGCTTTGACATAGACCTCCTCTCTGCGAGAGGGAGTTGGCCGTAATCCACCACGCGAGCCAAGTGCGGATTCATAGATGTCACACGAATTTTTGCTTCTAGGACATGCCGGTTTCCACACAATGTTCTCTTATCGGTAGTGAAACTATTTGGCGTTGTAAAAGCCAATAGTAAGGCAGTTGGTCTTTGCGAGACATACGGCGGTTTGACAAGTTGGTTAAGGTAAGTACGTACGTGTTTCAGCTGTGGCATTAGGTCGCTCGGGTCTTGTCTTCAGTCGGTTCATGATCTTGGCGCGTGACGTAGCTAGAACTCGAGCGGCGCGGGACCACGCGGCGCGGGACACACGAGACTCGCAGGATAAGCTCCACAGCACGCGTTCCAGTCTGAAGGTGGAAATGTTGTGTTAGTGAGGCCACTGTCAAGATTGGCTAGTCTTCTGCAAATATTTTATTTGCGTGTAGCAAAACAAAAATGACTAGACACTAGCAAACTGCACTACGTGTGTAGGAAGTGGTATATACTATATTTTGGTGAAAATCTTAAAAAAAAAATTATATAATTGGGTAATCTGAACTTAGGATCAGTTGGTTGTCTACCAACATGGGTTTGTGATACAGATTACCACAAATATTGCAATATTTTGCACTTATATGCACTATTTATTTACTTACTACATTATTATCTAAACAATTGTTATAAAAACAATTAAAAGTTCTTCTAAATTAACAGACAGTTGAATCGCTGGGGAGTTTGTTGCGCCTCTTCTTCCCAGCTAAAATACTAGGAATTGGTGAAAGGCGTTTCTGAGGCCGACTTTTGTAATTTTTGGCGTTCAAATTGTGCTGATTCTCAGCAAAATTTGAATAAATGTTTTATAGAGGTATGAGGAACAGGGTGTAGTTCACTCGATCCTCTATAGAAAAGGGAGGATCCTCCGACCAGACGGGTGTTGTGTCTGGCGGGCACCTGCCCGATGATACATGTCGGGCCGTTGTATATATTATGCTAGTTGCGCGGTAAACTCTGCTTGTGAGATGCAGGATTTTGCGTGACGTTAGTATGACGCGTAGTTCGCATGTGACGTTGTAGATGCCGCTAGTTTATTTATTACCTGCTAGTGTACTCATCGGTGTGCGCCAACAGTTGCTTGCGCGGCGTGTTGGGGTTCTGTTTGAGCTGCCTGCTCACAAACTGTTCGAGTGACTCTAACACTTGTGTCACCTGCTGTGGTAGCTTTACTTCCATCTTCGTTTCGAAATCCCTGTGAGAAAGGTATATTATTAATGCGAGTAAAACAAAAAGTTTCTTATTTTCCAAGACGTAATAAAAAGTTATTAACAACGCTCGTATAATCTTCTAAGACATTGTTTTAGTATAAATTTGAAACTTAACATAACATTACATCAAGCCTGTAAACCCCGGATTACAACCTAAGTAGATCCACATTTCGCCAGTTATGTTTAAGTCCGTTGTAATAGGGGGCGAGCCTATTACTATCAACTGGACACAAATCTAGACTCCAGGCTCCTACTGAGAAATTCTAAATCGTATTCGAAATCCAATACCAGTTTGCCCGACCTGGGAAACGAACCCAGGACCTCACGCTTAGCAGAAGCACTTGCGAACACTAGACCAATGAAGCAGACAATAAAAAATTGTATTATATATATTTTTTTTAATGTTATAGTCCAACTTTCGTTTTCTTTTTGGGGGCTTAGGAATGTTAGAAGGCATGGACCCGTGAGCATATTTAAAAATACGTTTGCACTTCATTGCATGACTATTATCATTTACAAGGATGTCATGGTACTTGTATTTGATATCTCAAAGATCCGTCATTGAACAGGTGTTATTGTAAAAGTGTGCGATACACAATACGTTACCTGGAGCTATCAGAAGTGATGGCATTCTCGGAGCTGGGCGCCGGTTTGGACGTGACCGAATCGGACTGCGATGTGCGCGAGTCTACGCTCTCGCCGTCACCGTGAGCGTTATCTGATGAAACATACAGGACATTATACACAGTTCAAGATAATATATTGCAGTAAAGAAAAGTTTGGTGATTCCCACAGAAATATAAGACCATGTCGTTGGAGACTTTAGCATGTGGAAAGACACTCAAGCATTGATCTCCACTGTAATACAAAATATTTTGACTATACTATTATAAGATTATTAATAAATTCGATTTTTTTTAAAATGTCGCATGCCGTAAGCTGTATCTATACCTAAATTGTAAGCAAATATAATGATTTATATTTAATTTATTCTCAAAAATACGCACCCCGTGGTAAATTTTATGGTAATTAAGCTAAAAACATGTAAAGGAGCCATGTCACTAGTTATTCAGCAGTGTATGCATGCATGGTAGGTATGTGAACAGCTAAGGTAAGGTTGGTGAGGCCAAATAAACTGTCAAATACAAGCAATATTATCCCACATCTGTTCATTATTATTGCTATAATTATTCATTTGTTCATTAAGGACAGGCGTTTCTTCTTTTTGCCACGCCAGCACATCAAACTACTACAATCTGTCAAATTTCTTTAATAAATATTCAACTTTATCGCTAAAGCATTAGATCCAAGGTTGATTGGGATAATTTGACAGTTTCAGGTAGCTTGATGTGTTGCCGTCTGTACGGTGTTCAAGAAGTACTTTCACAGTTAAGTTCACGTGTGCGATAACTTCTATAAGTTAGGTTGATAGATAACATACCATCAGAAGTTAGTTTCCCAGACGTAGCCGCTGATGAGTCAGTGCGCCGGACCTTCTTAGCTTTCTTCTTGTCAATCTTTTTGTTTTTCTGTCAAAGGAAATTAGGTTTTATCTTACCTGTATGGAAACGTAAGCATTTTATAGTCTGTAACCAGAAGGTTCCCAGATATGGTCCTGTACAAAAAATGATTACCATGACAGAGAGTACAAGTGACTCTCAGCAACGGTAAGTGTCATTTTACACGTGATATGGGTGATTATTCAAGTGAATTATGGGTGATTATTATGGATGATTTTTACACCCGATATGGTTCAGGTTGATTATTTAACTATTGCGTCTACTTCGTGGACAGTAAAAGTGTTAAAGGAGTATCTTATGTTTTACCTTCTTCCGGTGTTCAGTCTTGTGCAAGTCGACGTCTCCATTCGCGATCGCCTTGGGTTCCTTCTCATCTTGGCTCGATTCCGAAGAGCTGCCGTCTGAAGACTCATCCTCGCTACTCTCGCTCGATGATATACGGGACCGCTGTAAGAGTAGACATACTGAATGAGTTTATGGAGTTAAGGTCTGTACACGTCTGACCTTCGGAGAGATTCTTAGCAACGTGGAATGTAAATAGTAATCAAGCTAGGGTTAAAATCAGGCGGGGTTTATGCCATTCCAGCTTTTTAATAAAAAAGTATTTTCTTTACACAGGTCAGTAGAGTAGGTTTAGTTTATGTCCATAAAACCAAGGTAATAATGGCATGGCATAATGGAATTATCATCTTCAGTCGACTGCTGCTGAACATTGGCCTCAAGAATTTTAAACCACTGAGCTTGACTCAAGTGGTAAGTACTGTAAACCAGAATATATTTTTATCAACATCTCATTTTCTTTGATGTGGGTTCTGCAACGCTGAGGCTCACCCTGCCTAAGCTTGGCAGAATCAATACCACAGAAACCATACATACATTTATACGACTTCATCATTAGCTCAGCCAAAAAACGTCCAGTGATGGATTCATCTACCACGCTGACTGGCACCACGACACGAACTATTCTCCTACATCTCGTGCCGACACGACATAACTCACCTTGTTCCTCCGACTGCCGGGCTCGGCGTCAGATATCGCCGACTGGTTGTCTGCCACACTCTTGAACTCCAGCGAGCCACAGTTGATGTAGAAGCCGCCGTGCAACGTGTCGCATTCTGGCGGGATCATCTCATCGTACTGAAATAATACAATATGGTAAGACAATTGACAAATTCATCTTTATCTCGCCCTTATGCCAATTTATTTGGGGTCGGCGCAACATGTATATTTATATAGAATGCATACGCATCCGTAAAGCTGAACGGATGCATACGCATTCCATACAAAATCATTGTTTTCTATGGACTAAAGCTGAACAGAGTGTGCTGAATAAGCGTGGTTAGTCCCTTAGTCCCATATAATCTTTCATACGGTCCATCCATCGTTTCTTTGGTCGGGAAAACCAACTACTCTTATAGCCAGCACATTCATACTCAAAACTTTTGTCACGACGTTTTCCTCACTCCTCCGCATTATGTACTCCGCAAGATAATTGTCAACCACAGAATACTTCGTTACTTTCGCTTTTCGCGACATTAGTATATAGACAGCATTAGAAAGAGGAGGCCTGTGTCCCAGCAATGAGAACATTGGCCGACTATGACTGACTATGAATAAGGTGCAACATATTGCTTGACATCACGCCTGTGACACATTGCTCGAGAGGCTGAAAGAGGAGTATTTCTACTTGCTCCAAGTCATGTTACAGGTTCCAGGTAAAAGTCTATTTTTACTTTATTAAATAGAAATGCCACACCTACTCAGCTGTCAAGTTTTCGCCCTGCATATATGCCTGTGCACAAAACCCCCTGGGCTAGGGTAGCCCAGGTTCTCATCTGCCTAGCCTTTTCCCAACTATGTTGGGGTCGGCTACCAGTCTAACCGGATGCAGCTGAATACCAGTATTTTACATGGAGCGACTGCCTATCTGACCTCCACAACCTAGTTACTGGGTAAGACGATACCCCTTGGTAAGACTGGTTGTCAGACTTTTGGGCTTCTGACGACCCGTAACGATTGTCAAAGACCCACGAATGACAGCCGGCACCAACGGCTTAACGTGCTCTCCGACGCACGGAGGGGTCTCGGTATGTAAAAATGTTCACCCACCCACAGACCAACCGCGGCAAGCGTGCTTAACCTGATCGATCGAACTGTGCGGCTGTTATTATTTAGCCACGGGCCCCTACCCGTATCGATCCAAAACCAGCCTCCCCTACCGATCCAAAACGTTTGTGCAGAATAATCAATTTTTCTTTCTTTATTTTATCTTCAAACCGTTTTAGCATCAGGTCAGTTATGTCAGTTACATAACTGACCTGATGCTAAAACGGTCATTCTTCTGGAAAACATCCGATTGTATTCCGGCGACAGTCCGTATTCTAAAATACCGTGTGACCCAGATACTGCTGATTTCGCTTAGCACACAATTGCCATTGCTTTAAATATACGTTGTGAGCGGGAAGTGATAAAAGTTATTATTTTTCCTTATTATACCCAAAAAAATATTTTTCTTGTTTACTCAAGCAGGTGGTAGAATTTTTTTTCATGTGAAACTGGGTCGTTAAATGCACTTGGGAGCGCACAATAAAAAAGTAGATATTTTTGGTTTTAGGTGCTACTTGCAATATATTATGACGCATAAGTACGCCTCTGCACATTTGTTTGTTTGACGTATTCAACTTCCTACTAAATATCCTACTAATGATATAAACGCGAAAGTTTGTTGTTTGAGGATGGATGGATGGATGGATGTTTGTTACTCTTTCACGCAAAAACTACTGAACGGATTTTGATGATACTTTACAGTAATATAGCTTACTAGCTTCTGCCCTTATTTCTGACTTTTTTCGTTTTGCTTGGCTCCTATGGGTCGTAGCGTTATGTTATATAAGATTTTTTTAAATATGACTGTTAGTTCCGGAGATTACCCTCAACATACATACATACATACAAAACAAAAAAAATACCTCTTTATAATATTAGTATATTATGTAGATACATCAGAATAACACAGGATACTTTTTATCCCGATATTCCCACGGGATCGACACTTATGCGGATGAAACGGAAGGGCGCTGCTAGTTAAATAAATAAATAAGTCAGTCTACTGTGGAGAAATACATTTTACCTACGTAATTATCTCTTAGATTGCCTTGCCAAACCAAACATTCTTTTAAAACATGCCCTTTGAGTAGGTTCTTCCTTTTATGTGTCGGGATTGGCAGGGCATTATCCAACAGCAAAAAATGCAACATTATTTGCCAGATAAGTAACCAAAATTATCCGGAGGTAGAAGAACAGTACCTAAGTGTATGAATGCTATGATGATATAAATTTCACCTTCCTTAGTAAATTCTTTAGCTTTTTTTTGCAAAGGTGAGAAGAATCAAGAAAATAATTAAAAAAATAACCAACCCCATGAGTATTGTCGATGAAGGAGTCATTTTCATCGTACCCGGCACCAATGTCTGCGAAATCATCGTGTTTCGACCGGCCCTTACGACCGTATGTGCTCTTGCCGCCCTGAAACAAAATGAGTGAACGAAAATCATCATTATATTCGTCATCCTGTAGCTACATATTATTTGTTTTACTCAAGAATAAAGACACAAAAAATACGGCATTGATTGTCCCTAGCCCAATATACAGGTTCAAATTAAATTAGCTGGCGATACCTCACAGACGTGATGGGTATCTAAATCTACGGACGATAAAACAAAACAAAAATTGCCACTTCAAGTTACTACACTAGAAGCGGCAATTGAACCAGTATTCCGTAATCAGCTGTATACTCGAAATTATGAATTAAGAATTTTTTTTATCTCTGAAGTTTCGTCAGCTAATTTAATTTGACCCTGTATTTAGGATCGGTGCAGCATGTCTGCTCTTAAGCTCCATCTCTATCAGACGACATCTCAGTTCCCACATTGTATTTTTATAGCCAGAGAGAGACCCTTAGGTAAAAGGTAAAAGAAAATATTACGAGAAAACCAGGAATTTATCAAGTTACATTATTGATATTAAATCGCCAACACGTGCTGTTCAATGGGCGTTCCTTCCCTGCATGGAAAGTGCACTTTGCCCTGTGCTGAATTCAGCAGGTTGTTAACAGAATAGGGTGGATTCCAAAATCTGGGCAGGTATCAAGGTAACTTCATCGTTTCACTACACCACTCATCACTTTCTAAGGTTTATCAGATATCACTGACATCGGTGAAGTAAAAAGAAGATAAACGACCAATTGGAACCGTGCACCTAGCTTCTGACGTTTCATAAGTGCCCATGTAGGTTTATGAAGAAAGTTTTGGGTATTACAGTAGATGGATTTAAGAGTAGGGGAACACCAAAGAAACGATGGTGGACTGTGTGAATGATGACATGGTTAGAAAGGGGGTGACTACCGAGATGACGACTAATAGAGAAGTATGGAAGAAAAAGACATGTTGCGCCCACCCCAAATAAATTGGGATAAAGGCAGGAGAATGATGATTAATGAAGAAATAATAAATAAATTAACTTTGCAATACTTATTATTGTAGGTTTAATACAACAAATTATAAGGAAAAATAATAAAGTAGGTAATCACTTAATTATTTAGGTAGATAATATGCATTTTGCTGAGGATAGTATTTGTTGAAAACTTCCCCGATTACAAAAAAAAAACATTTTAGACAAGGATGTTTGACGTCACTACGACGTTAATGAAGACTTGAATGAAATAATTTTATAAATATTATGCAGGGTTAGTTTTCAAATACCAGCCAAATTTAAGGGTGTGGTACAGACCATCAGACTGAACAACTTTCGTATTGTAATCGCGAATAAAAATTCAGCCGTCCCACACGTTTAGGTCGAGTAGGCATTGAAGTTTTCTATAGGACAGTTGATAAATTTTTCGCGATTACTATATTGGTCCCATGGAGAAAGTTGTTCAGTTTGCTGGTCTGTACCACACCCTTAAATTTGGCTGGTCTTTAAACAAAAAATCCTGTACCTATTATTATATTATATGGTGCCATAATTAGAAGGAAGGGAAAAACGATACGGCATGATTTTGAAACGGTGCACCACCTACTGATATCCTGTTACGTACAGTCGCGAGCAAAAGTATGTATACATTTGGCTTTATTCAAAAGCGATTTACTCCTTTATTTTTTAATGAAATTTTATGCTGTTACGAACATAGCATTTTCGAACCCATAGGTTTATGTAATGTGTCGTATTTCAACGTTGCATTCGTTATTTCACGAAAAAATCACAATTGAAAGTTGCCAAGTGTTGTCATATTGGTGCTCGTAACTGTACATACACACCATTTTTTTCATTTTTGACTGGCGATGTGCTCGTCATTATTGCTAACTTGTATAGATCTCGAGAAAAACGGACAAGAAAGTAATCTTTGATAGGTTTCATTTTTCCTTTCAGGTTGGAACCCTCCCTCTAATGACATCATAGCAAACGACGACAAAATAGCAAATAATATGCCCTCAAAAACAGCCCTAGTTTCTAAAAGTTTCTTCGGAATGTCTTCACGAATTTATAATAAGCTTTCTAAGCAAATATGAGAAATTGAAAACATTAATTTTTTTAAGAAAAAAATAAATGACTTCTTAGTAAACAGACCATATTATACAGTACATGAATTTTTGTCCGACAGATTCGTGATGAGTTAGTGCCAAACTGTTTTTACGTTTTGATGCAAAATAAAGCTCTATTACAATTGAAATGTCTATTTGACATAAACTTAGGTCTAATATCAAATTCTAAACTATTGTATGCCTAATATGGTGGAGCAGTGCAACAGCACACCAATTAACATAATAACAACTCTGTAACCACTGTCTCACAATTAAGGTCTTTGACTTTGATTTTGATCATGATTCCAGTGCGAAAAAAGGACGGTGCTATCGATGTATAATAGCTCCGTCACTCTCTTAAACTGGAATCACAATGGCATGGATCAAACCGATTGATGGATTAAACCGTCAAAATACAGCACCAGAGGGCTTATCACCAGCTCTATAGCAGGGCAGAAGTTGAACAGCACTGCTTTTTTGTACTTAGTCATAGAACAAAAAAGCAGTGCAGTTCAACTTCTGCTACGCTATAAGAGCTGGTGGTAAGCCCCCTGTAGATCTAGGCACCAAGCATGATGATTATAGACAATAAAACTTACGTATTTCTGCTCAAACTGCCTGGCAACACGCAGCACATCATCATTATTCTCCGAGAAGGGGTCCAGCCCTGCTGTCTTGCCATTCTCTCTCTCTACTCTCTTCTTCCTCTGAAACATAAATAGGTGAGTTTTACAATAGGATCCAATAGCACCATTTTACTCATAAAGACAGGAAATAGAATAAGCATAGTATACACAGTCTATAACGTTCCCACTGCTGGGACACAGTATGTCTAAATGTAATTAAAGACAAAACTTTTAAAACTAGATTTACAGCCTCATCCAGCTAATGAATTTTCATTTTTTGACAGTTTTTTTTATGGAAAACTGCCAAAAGTCAATTTTATTATATGGATAAATAAATGGATAAGGGTTGGGTGATAGCAAACAATGATCTCAGCTTTGACAAAAAACACTAAATCTATACAAATATTAATAACAGTTTTTTACTAAATGCATATGAAAGTATATAATCTGCGTTTGCGTTTCGGCTATCAAACATGTAATCAAATACAAGTTTTTTGACAAATAACTTTAATTATTTTACAATAAAGTTCAGTTTACGTTACATCTTCAAATATTTTTATAACTTTTTCAATAGTACTAGTCACTCTGAAATCAACTTAACTTACACTGTTTTAAAGTTGATACTTGCTTAAATGGAATAAACATCAATTGGAAACACGAATTTGAATAGAACTTAAGTACACTTACTTATAACAAAAAAACCTTTTTTTTTTAATTTTGACCTGTTTGTTCCGGCTAATCTCCGAATCGGCTGGACCGATTGTGACGCGACTTTCACTAGCAGATAGCTGATGTTATGGAGTAACATAATAGGAATTTTTGTCCGCTAGCAAGCTCCCGTAGGATAATTTTCGACATCCACGCGGGCGAAGCCGCGGGCAGAGTTTTATTACATAAATTATCAGAGTAATTAATCAGCCTCTAACAAAACGAATTTGTAATACTAGTAGTGTGTAGTACCCATTGATCATTCATAAACTAAGTACATGTATAATAATACAGTTAACTTAGTAGGTCAAGAACCCAGTCAATTATGACGACTATCAACACACATGCACATAGATTATGTGCAGTGCAAATGACGTGGGAATCACACATTAACATAGATTACGACGACGTAGCAGAATATTATCATTCCTTTGTAGATAACACTTATGTATCAATTGGTGGAAATTATAAAATTTTGTTATGACTAAGGAATTTATACTGCAGATATCCCAGAAAAGGCGTGCGCTTCGGCAATCATCAAACGCGCGATGATGAAATCTAATACAGAGCAATTATAGCTATGGAAGTATTTACCTATACCCTATTACCAAAGATGGTAAATAAGAGATTAACAACTCTATTATATTAAGCCTATAATGTTCCCACTGCTGGGACACAGGCCTCCTCTCTGTGAGAGGGAGTGGGCCATAAACCATCACCCCGGTCCAGTGCGGGTTGGCGGATGTTACACATCTGCGAATTTTTGGTTGTAAGGCATTGTTTCCTTACGATGTTTTCCTTCACACAGTTTTGAGAGCAGTGGCGTGAAATAATTTACACAAAGTAAAGTGCCTGCTTGGGTTCGAACCCACGACCCACAACTCAGAAGTCGCGGCCGTTACCACTGGGCCACCATTGCTCATGATCAACAACTCCATGCAATTCCAAAAAACTTTTGTGTGATTTAATGACGAGTAATGACGAGGTGCGACCGGAGTAGGTAACCTAGAGAGAAAGCTTCATACAAACGGGCTATGATAGGTGCACTAGTACAAAACTAAGAACTTTGCTTATGTGGGAGGTAACTCTGTGGCGCGACGTTCGTACTAATATGTAAACACGAACAATACCGAAGCACATAAGTTTTCTGGTTTAACTGTACCTTCTGAATGTGTCTGTATAGTGAACTAAAGATATAAGTATGAAGTTAATTAAATTAAGTATGCCTATGAACTATTAGTTTACTAACTATGCTGTTTACGCATTTTAAGTTCATTTTACATTGTACAGACTACACTAATATTATAGTAGCAGCGATACAAAGGTCAAGCATTTTTAAATAAAAAAAAAAAATGTAAATCATCACTCTCTTGTCAAATTAATGGTTTCCAAATCATTCAACCCACATTGGTAAACTAGAGTGATTTCATCAGCAGATTTTATTTTGACTGGAAAATTAACATGTCTTTGGCATATAAAATGTGTGGCATAAAGATGTGTTTAATGTGGCTACTATTATATTATGTAGGTTCTTTTATAACAGAATATTTAACTGTGAATATCCCACAAAAGGTAGTAAGTATCCATCATTCAAGATATTAATAGTAAGACGAATTACTTACTATCCCTGGCTTAAGTATTAATTAATTATATTCCATTGGTTGCTGCAAATGCCTGAATCAGTGTAGTGTAGGTATTGCATTACATTTTATATTCCGAATTTATAGATTTACTTTGATTTAGCATAACTTTTTAATTATTTTAAAGTGTGGCCTAAGTTAACGACAAAGTATATTAAAACGGCTAAAACTAAGAAGTTTTTTTATTTTATTTTGTAGCCTTATTTCAGAGCGATACTAAAAACATGTTAAACATCAGTTCTGAGTCTGTGTTTCCTTTAGAGAAGGCCCCCTCCAACCCCTCTCAATTCTTCCTGTTCCTTGCCTATGTCCCAGCCATCCCCTCCAAGTCATCCTGCCGTCTTTGTCTTTCAAAGGTTTTCCTTTCTTTTCCCCTCGCTAGAATACCATAGGGTCACAGTTTTGTTCAATTTCACTTCTCCCCTGACATGAGGCCGGCCCATCTATCTTCTCAGTTTAAGTACTACCTATATCTGAGTTTATATGGTTTTTATTTTATTTTGTTGCATTCCTGATTACACAGTGATTGGTTCTTTTTATATTTCTTTTACCTATAATACTCCATTCTATGTGACATTGCTAGATATGACATGAATAATTACATTTAAAATAAATACTTAATAATGTTCTTTCACAAATATGTGTGTGCCCGCCCTCTAGGTAATTAATTATAAAAGTAGATAAGTATTAATCGTCTTAATAATTAAGACTTGATTAGTTTCGACTTATTTTACAGATTAAGGAAGGTGATACTGCATCCTTTGTTATAAAACGTCAAATTTACACAAAGATATAGTGTGTAAGAAACGTCATCTGCCTAGCCTTTTCCCAACGATGTTAGGGACGGCTTCCAGTCTAACCGGATGCAGTTGAATACCAGTATTTTACATGGAGCGACTGCCTATCTGACCTCCACAACCCAGTTATTGGTTAATACAATACCCCTTGGTAAGACTGGTGGTCAGACTTTCGGGCTTCTGACAACCCAAAGTCGATGTCGGCTTAACATGCTTTCCGAGGCACAGAGGGGTCTTGGTATGTGAAGATGGTCACCCATCCACAGACAAACCGCGGCAAGCGTAGCTTAACCTGATAGACCTAGTGTGTAAGAAACAATAAAAAAAATATAAAATTTCACACCTACGTTTTCGTGCATAAAGATCATACCTACTTACACAGTACACACATTTGCAAGTCTAAACCTGAATTCTATTCAAAATTCTACAGTGGATTAATTATTTTTATAGACATCTAAAACAATGGATGTCACATGATTTTCAGCCAATGAGAATGTTTGTGACGGCCATAAGCATGCTCTGATTGGTCAAAATTTGCATAAGATTTCGCCTTGGTCTATTTCCAAGAGTATTGAAAGTTATAGATTATTGTTAGGTATCTTGACATGTGTAGTGAATTGATTATTTGTCTGATATTATAGGTGTATGAGATAAACATGCATATTTATTAGATTTTAGGTACATTATTAGGACCAATATTGGGCAACAAATGTTTGTGAAGTAAGTAGTCAAACATTGCACCAATTATGTTGGCTATTGGCTTTATCCAATTGAGTTGGAAAGAGAAAGTGTACAGGTAATATTAAAATATGCGATTCCAACAGTTTTTTTACAACACAAGACAATGCACATACAATAAACGTATAATTATTATACCATCCACCCAAAGTCCACATTGTAATTTCAACTTTGTATATATTACAATAATGACGTTTTTTAAATATTTCAATGATATTTTTGCGTCATTTTTTTTAGGATTTATTTTCGGCTAGGATTGTAAGATTAGTATTGTTCAAGATAATGGTCATTCGGAATTCCTAATTTGAAAATATTATGAATGGCCATGACAATGACACCAGTATAATTACGCCGAACGGACTCGGCAAAGGTTAAAATGAATAAAAACCTTGAAATATGTACTTTAAATATGTGAAAATAGTTATCGTCTGTCTGTGAAAATAATATATAGGTAATCGATGTAATGATAACGTCGTAAACACGTATGAATCATTGATTACGTCATCAATCATCATGATGGTCTAGGCAGACACTTAGGTGTCTAGATTACAAAACTGCCGTTTTAAAATGTCAACAAGCAACATCTGATTGTATTACCTAAGCATAGAAAAAAAACATGAAAGTAAATAAACAATCTAAATAAAAAGTAAAATTCATATTATCTACTTCGTTTTACTATAAACCCTACAAAAAATGCAATAGCATTGCTCTTACACCAAGCAAAATCAAACGAAGTGTTTATTTGCAAAACATTATATCAACCATCTGTCAATAATTAATAGTTACTCAATAATAGACATTACTGCATTGACATAACGGCGATAAAAGCGCGCCATAATTGACAGAAAGCGCGCGCGACAAACAGCACGCGCGGAGTAAAAAAAAATATCCAACATCCACAAAGTCATATCAAACCTGTTTCATAAAATTATACATCTTACCGCCAACTAAAAATAACAATACTGCAGCGCATAAAAAAAACCCGAAACTATTTATCACTATGTCTACAAAAGTACGTCCCACACGCAATGCAAATACATTATTAAAAAAAAAACATTCTAAAAACTTCAACACATTCAAATCAAAATATTATATTGACACACACTCACACGCGCAAAAGTATATAAGGCGCCCGCAGTACATAACCTATGCACGTTATATACTCTAAAAACTCTTATCGATCGAGAATAGAGGCATAAGAAAATAAAAAAAGCTCACAAAGAAGCAAAGGTCGCGATACAATCTGCCAACGGGTGCATTTTGCAAGCGAAACCAACTTGGCAACATTGCAGATCAAGTTTGCAAACAAATACATAACCAAACATTCTATATACGCATTCAATTTATGGTAAATAACCCTTTCTATCGGTTAAAATTAATCCCATTATCCTAATAATGTGTTAGAACAGTACAACGATAAGTAACGTAGTATAGCTGTTCCCTACACGCATCCTCTATCTCCTAATAAGATAAACATGCCTATCTATAAACAGCCTATGTACACTCAAATTGCAAACATATGTTCATACTTTCATTTACAATATATTTTAATTAAATCCTAAAATGTAACCTAAAAGTGTACCTTGCTTTTACCGGATACCGTATACAATTGGTAGGTTATCCTAGGTCATTGAAATCAAGACTTTCGCGTGCTATAATGATATCGTACGCAATGCATTATCGTCAGCACTCATTAGACAAGTTATTTATATGGCATAACAATGTAAAAACTATTCTTAATGGTGCAAAAACAACTTTAATCATAACGTGTTAGTGATCAAAACATTGCTCTCGTAAAATGATGTTCTAAGCCGACAACGAACTTCTATGATTGTTGCAAACATGGCGACCGCTATCTGAGCTTCTCGAGCAGCCCGTGGACGCAAATTCATGTCACAAACCTAATACAAAACCGTGTAACGTAAGCAAAAAATATCCTAATACGATTTTAGCTGGACCCCATGAAACCGGCCGTGGCCGATGCCCTGTCGATCTTTAGGCTTCCAATTTTTTTTAGCAGATGCCCTGCACTACAAAGAGCTGGAAAACCAGTATGGTTGCGTAAATTGCTATGATTTTCTGTTATAACTTACCTCTTCTGCAATGACTAGTTCCTTGTAATTCAGCTCCGGATATTTACATTCGTTGCTTTCATCCAAATTTATAGTTAATCTCACTGTTTTGTTCACATTATTCTTTGCACTTTTTGGAGCACCCACTGTTATAAGAGTAGCACGTTTAGGGTCCGACATTTTCCACCAAATTCGAGTATAAAATGATTTTTTTCAAAGCATGACACGACCTGCATTTTCAAACTGTGTAGCACATTGCCACCATGTTGGTATTCATTGTTTGGGTTGTGAGCGCCCCGGATGGAATGTGAACTAAATCCACTGTTGACAGTATTTTCCGATAGATGACAGCTAAAACCTTACACCTGAATATAAAGATGTCACTACTTACGAAAGAATAATTTTAAAGAATGACGCGAAATAATGTGAAATATTTCTTAAATGTTTAGGAAATCGTGAATTCTACACAGCACCTTTAATAATAATTCAAATAAGGTGCCTAAAATAAAGAAAACGAGTGTTTTCTTATCAATATCTTATCAGTATTTCTAGCAGCTGTTCTTGGATTGTGGTTTTAATTGTTTATTATAAATGCAATAGATGTCGCTAGTCTAAATTATAGACACCGTATATTCACTGTTTTACCGACTTCCACAGATAAAAATTTAAAGAAACGTGGCTGCTTATAAATAATATGTATGTAAATTAAAAAGTATTTAACTGTAAAATTAAAAATAATTCAAATATTTTTACTTTAACTTCTAACTGTGTAATTATTTTATGAAATAATATTCCGTTGTACTTGAGGCGCCATCTACAAACAGATATTGATAACATTTTCACTACAAAGATCAAAAAGACACTGAAACTGGCGCCAACATTTGAAAGATGGTGTTGAGACGATATTTAGGGTTCATTAGGCAAATTGGCGGCCGTAGTACGGGATCTTACGTTACTGGGCCTCCCGTCTGTTGTAGGGTCAAGGTAGTGAACGAAATTCAAAAATATTAAAATAAATTTAGTGGTTCTTTTTTACTGACTCGCAAAAACAAAATCTTGAACGAAAATTAATCAATAATTTCCTACGTACTTTTATTTTCAATGTAGGTATATAGTAAGATATGGAGTTATGTAGCTACCAACGTGTCCGTTCCTACGCCTGCGGTGTCATGTCAGTTACCCCGAGTACCTAATGGCCTCACTCCAGGCTGCGGCGTCGGTCAAGGGTTGCTTGACCATAATTAGCCTCATAAATTATCACCTTCATCTGGTTTTACGACCTTGTCTGATCAGGTTTTATGGCAATTATTAAATAAAAGCTTCATTTCATAACCCTTAACATCCCGCGGGATGAGGATAAAGACTACACATGTAACACACGAGCGACGGCTATAGTTGCCTCTGCCGTTGACAATTCAAAATACTAAATGTACAGACGGCAGCAGGTCAAGCTACCCGAAACTGTCAAATTCTCCCAATCAACCTTGAACCTTAATGATTAAGAGATAAAGTTGAAAATCTATTAAAGAAATTTGACAGATTGTAGTAGCTTGATGTGCTGGCGTCTGTACAATAAAAAATACTATGGCCAAAGTTTCTGTACACTCACATGGCAGCACTATCAATGAATATTTTGTTAGAAGCAGTGTATGGAGGTTTTACTGTCCTGGCCATTGACGCGTGTCGCTCGTGTGTACGAGCACTTAGGCCACTCGGTGTCAATTGATTATTAAATTGCAATTTTCCAAAATATGTAGATAAGGAAGATCGAATTTTTAATAGGCTGGTTAATTTGTTGAGAGTATCTCGAGCCTTTGATACCTAATTATGTATTAATGTCAAGTTTTTATTCGTTAAACATGGATGTAAAAATAGGTGTTATAATATAATAAGTACAGGTATCTATGTTTTGTCATTAACGGCGTACAAATATCAAGTACAAATAGGTGTACGAAATTACAATTGATTTTTGTTAAAAATTAAATGACAAGTTATCAGATCTAAACTATATCTATCCTAAAACAAAGTTACCAATGTGCTTTTTCTCATATTGTTAATTGATTATTTTTATATCAGCTTTATTTAAAAAAAGATATGCTCCAATTTATTTGTAATGTAAAGTGATGGCCTGAAACACAGGTTTGAATAAACCAAGTCCGGGCGGGTCGCAACCTAACATGCTAATTCCGAACCATCACCACCGCACCACTACTAGTAAAACCACCACCACCACCCATCTACTAAACCACCACCACCACCCATCTACTAAACCACCACCACCACCTTCTACTTGCACCTTTAATAAAAATATTTTAGTTTATTTTTTAGCACTATAAGTAATTGTGTGGGAAATTTACTACTGTTGGCTAAATGTACACATTTTTTAAACGGTTTTATTATATAAATTATTATTTCCTTTATTTCATTTAAATACTTATATATTACATTTTTAAATATTTTTATAAACAAAAAGATAGAAAAAACATTTAAACATATAAAAAGTAGCCCACTGGTATCAGGAACAGGGTCCAAGCTACCGTTGGGTCAGGGCTCCAGAGACCTCCTGACAATGCGAGCCGTGTCCAGAAGTACCGCCGTCTGAATCAAGCCCTTGATCCAGCTGCCCAACGAGAGCCTCCTCAGGTGTTGGTCGAGACTCTTGGCTATTAACCAATTGGCTGTCAATAATATAAATTATTCTAATTCTTTTCTTATTCTTAATTAGTTCAAGTCAAACATTAATTACTACGCCATCAAGAAAAATGCGTTTATTGGCATTACAGTAAAAAAAAACTATACCTTAAAACTATAAAAGACGGAAAACAAAGATGCTAAAATAAGCCTCAGCTCAGTATAATATCAGATTATAATCTTTTATGATAGATACCTATCATAAAAGATCAACTTACTTACAGAAATAAATATTCATCATCAATTTTCATATCATTTCGCCATAGCCAAGAAACTTTATTAATTTGTCTTTAATTAACTTTGATTAGGAATTTATAATCTATCTCAATACACCTGGGGAACCTTATCACCACCCCAGGGTACTTAAATCCCAACCGAACATTTCCTGCTCAGTTTTCACCCAATTACGGGACTCAATTCAAGTAGAAACGAAGTGAAGTTATTAAAAAAATGAAGCAATCAGCACAAACTGGGTGGTTGGTCTTTAAGAAGGGTATTTTCGAAAAACGCTGATGACTTGGACATTATGAGACCGAGATTCCTATTAAGATACGAAACATTAGTCTCACTTTAGCCCCGTTCGGACGAGCCTAGTGCTTGCCCAATAAAAAATACTGTGGGCAAGTTGGGGCACCCTCATTATTTTACGGTTGTTGCTAAGTGGGTTTAACTACTTTTAGGGGACGATTTTTTCACACATGCAGACAGCTGCTGAGCACCGCCTACCTTGTTTTAAGCTCCGTACACACGGCGATGATTAGTACTACAGTTTATTGTATAACTAGCTTTTGCCCGCGGCTTCGCCCGCGTGGATTTTATCTTTTTCTAAAATAAAAGTAAACATCAGCTATCTGCCAGTATAAGTCCCGTCAAAACCGGTCCAGTCTTTTCGGAGATTAGCCGAAAGAGACAGACAAACATAAAATATTTTTTTCATGTAAGTACCGTATATACTTTAGTACCTATAGTATATTGTAGTATAGATTTTGGGATCACATTCTAATACTCGTATATTGCCAGTCTCTCACAAAGGATCATATTTTATGTATTTTTGGCAAAAGCTTTGTGAAGAGTGCCTTTGTGAAGAGAGAGAAAAAAAAAATTACATACTGGTATGTCGTACTAATCATTTATTTGTAATTTCTTTATTTATTTGATTTACACGGCTTAAGAAACCAATTATATAAATCAAAGTATTTATAATAAATACCAACATAGGTAAAACATAAACTAATTACAACAATTAAATACTACAATTCTCACAAAAATGTAGGCACCTAACTATTAAATTGGCATATTTATTAGTGAACAGATCGCAGTCTGGGTTGGCCTTCACGAACTTGTTTAGTGCGCTCAACACGCACGGTACGGGAGACGCAGCATGGGCCGCAGACTGACGTGAAGGCATGCCTAGCAGTCGATGTTTTCTGCCACGGAGATCATTATTCGGCCAAATCAGGTCATTATGGATATCAGGAGTATTCGTCATACCCTGCCATACTTTGATATACTTCCATCATAGCCGTGTGAACGGGGCCTTAGAGACATAGGTAACATTCAGTTCACAATGTTCTAAGTTAACACCCTTCAAAAACCCTAGTTACCTTTATAAGAGGGTGCTGTGAAACTGGTTTCATTCATAAGAAATTGGGGTTGAACAGCAACCAAACATCTGGACTAAAACTCGCTCAAAGTTAGGGCATTTTGAGTGAAAACTTATGAGTTATCTATCGGCCAAGAACTAATACGATTCCACCCTAATTCCTTTATCTTGCCACGCCATTCCCTTCACTCTACTTGCCTAACCACTGGCCCGTTCAAACGGGTCACAAAGTAGATATTATTCCACGAATCCCGAGATATATGGCCGAACTGCGAGGATATTATTCATTAGGGAGAATGAAATTTTGACCTCTACCTCCATGACGGTTTTAACGCCAAGCCGTCCCAATTTCCAAAGCCACTTTTAACTGCTTTACCGACATTTGGTATAGAGAGTGACCAATTAATTTGTGATTATATGAATTAATCCCTTTCATGTAGTCCCTTTGGGTCTCTTGAACCGCTAGGCTCCGTGTATTTGACCGGAATATTATAAGACTGTATATTTTTCGGGCAAAGGATTGTTTAGCATTCAGCTAGTGGCAGGGTAGGTATGTCTGGTATACCTAACCTCTGTCTGAGTACCTCAATGGAAATTATTGGTTTAGATTTTGTAGACTCATCGAATATTCGGACCTTTTTGCCTACGTAAATGTCTCGGAGAGAAATAACTTTTTGTTCTGAATACACTTTACGGATAAAATTACAATGTTATTTCCCTACTATTGTAAGAAGGTAGGCAGATACCTTTCTTCCTTGAAATTATATGGTATTACGTTACGATATAAATGCTAAGAAAAAAAACCTGAATAATTGCCAAATCAATAATTAACAACACTTGCACAATTCAAGTTCCGAGGCCGGCTTAACGTGCTTTCCGAGGCACGTGGTATCTATAGATGGTCACCCATCCATGGACCAACCGCGGCTAGCGTAGCGTAACCTGACCGATCGACCCGTGCAGCTGTTACTTAGCCACAAGCCCCGCCTTAGAAACACCTATCTCACGTTTATTCAATTCCCAGAGACTCGGCTCAACACCACAGATTATGTTTAAGTACTTTACAATAAAACAAAGCAAATCTTCGCAAATACATGTCACAGTACTTGTTCTCCAATTAATTATCTTCGTGTGTGAATCTCGAAAAGTACGCCAAACACGTTTGAAATACAATAAACGTGTCGGTGGAACTCTCGAACGATGTTGAGAATACACTTCTGAGAGCCGCAGTGTTAGGCTGTAGACATAATGGTGCTGGGACCGTTAGTAGCAGTCTACATAATATCTATACTAATCTTAATATCTATTTACTATCTTTGTATATACTGTTAATAAGACTTAAAAGTTTGTTTGTTTGTTCTATCTCTGGTACTATCAGTCGGATTTGAAAAATTCTATTTGCTTTTGATAGGTCAACTTAATATTACGCCAGGACCCCTAGGAGCCGAGCAAAAATTTAAAAAGTCAGGTCATAGGACAGGCGATGCGATGCGACGGTTACGCGGACGAAGTCGCGGGCAGGAGCTAGTGATATTAGAAGTAAAAAGGGGTAGTTAAGTTACCTACCCGACATTAGATCTTCAAAATGGGCAAAATGTCATAGGTACTATTAGATGACACGTGAAGTAGGACGGCATTTTGTAATTATTAGGAGTGAAAAGAGACAAGATGATACGTAACTAGGCTAATTAGCTAAGCTTTAACGTGCCATTTGCGGTTCGTGTGTACCCATCTATCTCTTTTTACTCATTGCCCAGAAGGCATGTTTCTGAAAAGGCTAACTTTGTACCCCGGTCGGCTGCAGTTAAGGCCACAATTGGTGGTTCATGGACGGCTCTCTTCAGTCTGTGATCATCATCTTCCTAGCATTTTCCCAATTATGTTGCGGTCGGCTTCCATCTGTAGGCAGCTGAATACCAGTATTTTTATGGAAAGAAAGAAATAAAGAAAGAAAAAAAATATTGCGACTCGTACAGGAAGATCATAAAACTAAACTAAATACAATAAAAAATAAAAATAAACAAATCATATAAAAAAAAGTAACAAAAGGAAAAATGAAACAGAAAGTCCTATACAAGGCCAAAAGGCTCCAATCTCAGCATGATGCTTCGACATTTAAAAAATAAATGTCGCAGCGCTGGTATTCTGATAGGGCCCGCGAACGGACGACGCGACGGAACGACTGCCTATCTGACGTTCACAATCCAGTTACTGGGTAATACGATATCTCTTGGTAAGACAGGTTGTTAGACTTTCAGGTTAAGTAAATCGGATTTCTGCCTACCCAGAACGACTGTCAAAGATCAAAGTCAAATTTAAAGCTTTTATTTCAAATATGCACATAGAAGGCACTTTTGAACGTCAAAAATAATAATATAATAGAATCGTAATAATAAAATAGAATTGATTCTAGTCGCCCGTTCCAAATGGCAGTTTTCGTATGGAGAAGAATGGGCAAGAAACTCCACCGTTACTCTTTTAAAATGTTTTAGAATATTTTGCATACATTAATTATATACCTAATAATATGTGAAGACGATGCACCTAAAATAAAATAAAAATAATATACAACATCATCATCTGCCTAGCCTTTTCCCAACTATGTTGGGGTCGGCTTCCAGTCTAACCGGATGCAGCTGAATACCAGTATTTTACATGGAGCGACTGCCTATCTGACCTCCACAACCCAGATACTGGGTAATACGATACCCCTTGGTAAGACTGGTTGTCAGACTTTCGGGCTACTGACGACCCGTAACGACTGTCAATGATCCACGAATGACAGCCGGGACCAACGGCTTAACGTGCTTTCCGAGGCACGGAGGGGTCTTGGATGTGAAGATGGTCACCCATCCACGGACCAACCGCGGCAAGCGTAGCTTAACCTGATCGATCGACCCGTGCGGCTGTTATTACTTAGTCACAAGCCCCTACCTATAAAAATAATATACAACAATTTAGGTAAAATAACTAAAAATTAAACCTTGACGTATAAATTAATTATGTGATAGATATGGTGCTCACATATTTACAAACATTGTAAAAGTAGACGACATGCATTAAAGAAAAAAATATATATATAACAAGTAATAAGTCAGGGTAGGTATAAGTTAAAGTAATTACAGAATGTAAATCAATGTCAAATAATAATAAACTTTACAATATTAAATTAGCAACAGTTTGATTTTGTCTAGACTCTAGATTGTCCTATGGAGCTGGACCACCGTTTCCAAGCGTTTTTTTATCTTGGATATAATCCTCTAATTTATAGTTTGCTTGTTTACAAAGTGTACTTTTAATGTGAGTTTTAAATTTTCTTTCATTTAATTGCAATATATCGCAAGGTATTTACATGATGCCGGGACCTTCAGCATAATGTACTTTCCAAGCACAAAGGCTTGACCATTTTATTACTTTTGCCTTCGGCACGCTCAAAAAAGACAAGCCAAGTACCTGTAACGGATGTAACCTTATCCTTAGCTCTTCGTTGCTTAGTAACGTCTTCTGAGCCCGCTGGCAGGTGCCTTTCAACTACTTTTACGAACCCGATATCAAGGTAAGGGTCAATTATATTATAGTCCGTGCGAAGCATGTAACTAAATAAGCGAATAACTCTAATCAATCCGAATGGAAGTAAAGGCACCAAAAAGTAGAGCAGTGGAGGTAACGGCCCCCCGACTTACGAGTTGAAGGTCGTAGGTTCGAACCCGGACAGGCACATTACTTTGTGTAAATAATTTCATCACCACTGCTCTCAAAACGGTGAAGGCAAACATCGTGAGGAAACCGGCCTGTCCTAGAACCAAAAATTCGAAAACATGTGACATTTACCAATCCGCAATGGGCGCGCGTGGTAGATTATAGCCCACTCCCTCTCACCGAGAGGAGGCCTGTGTCCCAGCAGTGGGAACATTATAGGCTGACTATAGGTGGTTTGCCTATTGAATTATTGTAGATTCTTTCTCAAAATGGATAAAAGCAGTCCGAATGAATAACACAAGGTTATTATCCATTATCAATGTACCATCCTGCTTTTATCCATCATTATCAATGTACTACGAGGTTATCAATGTACTACGAAGTTTGTGGTCGAGTTTGGTCTTTCAAAAACAAACATACTGTTAGTGACAACGGCCCATCCAAGTTTCAAGTTTAGAATTTCAAGATTTCCTAAAACATACTTGCATACGACACTTAAAGAAAAGGTGTGCGCTTTTTACAACATTTATTTAGGAAAGGCTTAAAAACCCAAACGTCGCTAGAGGAGAACCAAAGTGTTTTCTGTTGCGACATTTAGAGTTAGCTGCGGCTAACTGGTTAAATTAGCCGTTTAGTTAATCGCCTGGCCTTTGGAAGTAGTGCTCGCCTCGCTTCGCTCTCTCGGCTCGCACGCGGTTGGTCACAGTTCTGAGCTAACCGGGTCGGGGTGCCCTGGCTTAGTTACTGCGACCAATTGATGGCGCAGTTCAAAACTAAACTATAATTTATTGAATTTCATTCAGGCCGTTAGTTGAACGGCCGCCGTTTAGTTAAAAGGCTAGGCGGTTAACTAAATGGCTAATTAAACCAGTTGGCTGTGAAGGCATTAAAATGTGAGACCTCTACAAGGCAATAACTATTTATGCACCAAGAAGTAGGTATTTTTTAGCTGGTATGTGGTCGTACCTTAACGTATCTCATAGTAGAAACTATGGAAACTAGCACAAACGACGTCACTAATGAAATAAGATAATATATTTCACAGTGCCCTGTCGTACATTTTAAATGTGAAGTGCGTGATTATGTAAAACCAGAATTTATGAGGAGGCGTGTTTCATTTTGTTAATTAAACGATAACAGGTCTGATGAAGCCAGCTTTCTTACAAATTAAAATACTCGGAAACGACGTAATTAGTTTGCCTGCGCCTCCTACAAAAACAACACTTTGGTAATAATGTGTTCAGGGTAAAGATTTTGAAGAAAATTGGAAATAATGGTGTAAAGCTCGGTCTGGTGATAAGGTCCTTCTTAAAAGAGAGGACGCATTTGCTCATCAGCTGGACAAAAAGATAGGCCAGGCTGAATTTATTTAAGTGTATCTACGCCACAAAACTACACGTCATACTGACGTCGCGCGTGGCGCAACTTAGGATATATATAACGGCCTGACATGCATCGGGCAGTTGCCCGCCAAACTCGATACCCGTCTGGTCGGAGGATCCTCCCTTTTCTATAGAGGATGAGTGAACATTACACCCTGTTCCTTCATACCTCTATATATGTAGATTCGGAATGAAAGGAATCTTTAAAAACCACCCTCAATCTTACGATTATCTATGAGAAGGAACACTTAGCATAAGTTCTATAAAAACTGAGGAATACGTAAGTGGGTGAATTTAAATAAATTTCAGTAGAAGGTACTCGTATACTGCGTTGGTCTGATTACAATATTTATGAGGACTACCTACGTTTAGTTGGCGCGTGACTCAAATTTCACCCCTTTCTCTACGTCCAGGGCGCTAGCTCGCAATTACTTCGGAGCTACGAAACGGGGAAGACGGAAGACGGTGAAATAATAAATTATTTAGTTTTAGTTTTCAGAGGAGAGAGCTTAAAGTGCCTCGTCCAAGGAGACTTGGAGAGTCAATTCAAGTGGAACGTCTTCTACGTATAGTACAGTTAGAGAGTTTTGAGATTATTCTTGCTTAGGCATCACGCGTAGGATATATAAATCTCCAAAGTGACAGCAAGCTTCAGCATTATTTTCAGTCTGATAATTGAATTTACTTTCGGATCTTCTGACTACTAAGTAGTCAGACTTTTGTTTCTATGCCAGCTTTAACAAAAAAAAAAAAAAAACAAAATATTTTCTTTCACATGAAACACTGGGCACTGGGGATGGGCACTTATGATAGGTGCACGGTTCCAGTTGGTCGTTTCCTATGGAAAAGAGCCTGCAAAACTCTTTAAAAAAATTGAACACGAATGTCTTCTTGACATCCAAATCGGATTGCTGTGCTAAGATATTTTAAAAACACTGTTACAGAAGTTAAACAAAATATCCTCCTTTTAAAACTGGCTGAATGATACCTCACCATCACATGACACGTCATTTTCGGGTGACAACTGATAATCAGCGCTGTGCTTTGGGTCCCCCATCATGCCGAGGGGAAGCCTTCTTGTCACAGTCATGACGTGCAGCTGCAAACTATCTCTGTTTTGTGCTCGTGATTATACGAGTACGTAGATCTATTTTGTTTTTTTTTTCTTATTACTTGAGTTAATTATCTTTTTGTATGAACATGTTTCTGTGACAAATAACCCTTTTTCTTCCTTCCTTTATTACCGCTCAGTAACCGGTGCATGGCTTACCAAATGGATGGAGAAGATTAGCTCGTGACGGAGATACACAAAAAATACAAAAATATTTATTACTTCCTAAACATTGTGTCATACATAAACTGAGGCAGCCCCAGTAAGTTACAACAGTACTTGTGTCGGAGCTGTCTCGCTCTTCCCTTAAGCGGTATCCTAACAATGAAAATGAAGTCAAAGAACAGAATAAAAATACAATTAAAAAAGAAATGAAATTAAATAAATGATAGTTAATTAATTGATTAAGCAGCTCTCGATGTGTGAGGAATGCACGTATTTGTATGTGAATAGAGGTGTGTGTTTTGTGCGTGCGTGTGTATTTGTGTGCGTGTGTGTGTGTTTGTCGGTGTGTGTGTGTATTTGTATAATTATCCAGCATGTTAGCCTACCCTGATCAGAATGTTTTCTGTTTCTTCATATGTTAGATGAGTAGACGAAACTAGAGGCCTGTGTGAGACAAGCCAACAAACTCGTTGCTGAAGAATATTTGTTTACTTATCCTTCTTTACCTCCAAAAAAATTGCATTTATATAAGTTCAAACTGTACTGTATTGGTCAATGAATAAAGGCTTTTTATTATATTTTTTCTATTAACATTTCTCGAGATCCTGGGGTCCCGGCCTTTGGAAGGTGTACGAGGGGCCGAAGACCACTAGCAGAAGACCGTTAGATGTTTTTAATCCTACTTCCTACTAATATAATAAATGCGAAAGTTTGTGAGGATGGATGGATGTTTATTACTCTTTCACGCAAGAACTACTGAACGGATTTTGATGAAACTTTACAGTAATATAGCTTACACATCAGAATAACACATAGGATACTTTTTATCCCGATATTTATTTACTAAAACGGGGAAACATCGGAATATATACCTCACAAAGTAAAACAACATGAAAAAACACAACGAACGAAACGAATATGTAAAAACGACAAAACGGAATTTGATGAAATTTGGCACACATATAGTTTATAACCAGGATTAACACATAGGATACTTTTTATCCCAATATTCCCACGGGATCATAAGTTATCCGGGTGAAACCGCGGGCCGCTGTTAGTGATATAATAGTATTATTAACCTGTGCCAAAATTGTAAGAATAACATAGTAAACAAATAAAGCTAAGTTCCCAAGATCACTTCATACGTCCACGTTGGCAATACCGCATCCATCCTTTTTACGAAGAACACCGGAGTATATTTGCATTGGATATTTTCCAGTTCAATCTATTCGGATCGGGTAGGTGCGATTCCGTAACTTCGCTTCTATGTAGGTGTATATGTATATAGTACATAGCTTGCTTAGAATATAGGATAGTTGTGTGTAGGGGAAAATGAAGGTGTGAAGGTAAGGCAAACCAAGGGTAAGGAAATTATACCAATTTCCTCATAACTTTTTGTTTGGTTTAGTATGTGATATTCCTGTGCGAGTCCCAATATTTAAATACTTTTTCTTGCTTTCTTTCTTAATAACATCACATGTGTTTTTCCCCGAAGAGCGCAAAGGTGTTATGTAGAACTAAATCAAAAAATGAAAATGAAAATATTTTATTTCACATAAACCAACATGGGCACTTATGAAACGTCAGAAGCTAGGTGCACGGTTCCAATTGGTCGTTTCCTGTGGAGAAGAGCCGGCAAGAAACTCCACGGTTACGCTTTTAAAAATAATTGGCTTTTACAATTATAAAAGCCAATTATTTTTAACAAAACAGAAAATGACTGTGTAATGTAATTACATTACACAGTCATTTTCTCAGTTTTGTTTAAGTCCCATGTAATAGGGGGCGAGCCTATTGCCAGCTACCGGGCACAAATTCAGACTCAAGACTGCTACTGAGAAATTTTTGACGGAATAACTCAATAACTCTTTGCCTGGCCTGGGAATCAAACCCAGGTCAGATCAGCAGTGGTAGCGCTCACGACCACTAGACTATAAAACAAGGCAGTATTTTTTTTACTCGTCTAAACATAGCTAGAGTTAAGTGGCGTTCTTTTGCAGTAGTTTTTTAATGCCAATGTTTTTTAAGGATTCTCATTTTCATCGCTTATCATTATGGTTGAGTGATGGAGGCCCGAGTTCAGCTTAGCAGCTGAGTGAAAAACCTCGTAGCATAAACTCAAAAAAACAAAAAGAAAAATCATTTATTCAAATTAGGCTGAGAATCAGCAATTTTCGAACGTCAAAATTACAAAAGACAGTCCCCACCCACCACCACCATTTCCTAGGGCTTTCGCTGGGAAGAAAAAATGGCGCAACAAACTCCCCAGGAGCACAGCTGTCTGTTCAGTTACAAAATAAACTCATTAGTATTTATTTCAAATAAGTAAACCAATTACAGGCACTTTTGAATTGTCAAGGGGTCGGTCACCCTCTCGCGCCCGGCCCTGGTGCAAGCCATGGTCCGGAGCGAGAAGGAGTGGGAGGCAGTCGCCTCCTTCTGCGAAGTAGTCATGCTAGCGAAGGAGGTGGCGGGACGGATGAGGGAGAGAGCCTCCCGTCCCAGCCGCCGCGGGAGACGCCCCCGGCGTCGGGAGTCGCGTGACGACTACCGGCCACCGTAGGCGCGGGCCTGCGGGCGGAGAGCAATGGGTAGCTCACCGCCCGATCAGGAACAGGTCCGTGCCGGACGGCGCGTAAGTCTCAAAGAGATGTCAGCATAATCCGAGGGGCCCCTCAGGGCCGAAGCCTGCCGGGTCAGCGGGATTGTCCGAAAGGGTTACCGCTACCCCGGAACATAAAGGGTGAAGGAAGGAACATGAGTGGGTTTTAGTCAGTAAGAGTCTGACACTCCCTTCCGCTCCACCCAGAGCGGGAGGGGTCATTTGATGATTTCCCACCAGAAAAAAAAAAAAAAAAAAATGGGTCGGTCACACTTCCACTCATGTGCTATGCAATGATACAATACTAAGAGATAGAATTTGTAGAATGCAAAGTTTTTACAATCTTCAGCTGCTTCAATAATATTTTCGAATGCTAGATGTTGCAGTTTTTTCGATAGGACTAACCTATATGACTTTTAAATATAATGCGTAGTAAAGTTTATTTCCATCAACATAATTCAAAATAATCATATCTTACGTAAATCAGAAAAATAAACCATATTTTGTTTGTTATAACATAAGTAATACTTACTCCATCCCAACATATTCTAAATTTACCTCAAAAAGACCAATATTTTACCCATTACACAAACAAAGCGGAGATTACCCTTGGAATTACTTCCGTATCAATATCGGAGCTGATTATAATTTAGCCCACGCCCACGAGTCGAGCCGATTGAATCCGAGCCATATTTTTATTAGAAGAGGCGCTGCAGAAAATCGTATGCTTATTCCGGATAGTCTCTAGCACGTACGTTGTACAGAGTAGCCAGGTGTTTATATTAAACAGAGGCTGCAATTGTGGCTAAATAATCAGTATCCATAAAAAGAACCAGACAAGTGCAAGCAAAATCAACTTAATCAGTCCAGTAGATTCGGAGTAAATTGGCTGTGACAGACGGACAGAAAGACAGACACACACGAGTATAACGGTTCCCTTTTTCCTTTTAAGGTACGGAACTCTAATAAACAAATAGGAAATGAACTCTGTCTGTCTGTATGTTACCTTTTCAGAACGAATTTCACGCAGCACACAGCTAGACCATGACCTGCCGATCGATTCTGTAAAAATCTCACCGTGAAAACTTAAGTGAAGTGAGCTTGATGTGAGCTGTCAGTAGTGTCCCTAGCATTAATTGGATTGACATCTCACTCCACGCTCACTTCACCTAAGTTTTCACGGTGAGATGGTTACATAATCGCACTGCTGGTTTAGCTCATAGGATATATTTTATCCCGGTAGTATATTACCCAGGGATAATTTCCGACATCCACGCAAGCGAAGCCCCGGCCATACCTAAGGATTCGACTCTAGGCCTAAGTACGATGCAATGAAGTCAAACAAATGAATGAACAAAATCTTCTATTAAACGAATAATGTAAGAAATTAGAAGTACCTAGATATAATTTACCTACTTATTTATGTGTCCTTAATTTTCAATAATTTTTCTATATAAACCCACCTATTTCATAACATACTTAGTATATTTGCTCACTGGAACTATGTATGTATTTGGAAAATAATTCTCAGATCTGATTGGAAAATATTACGTGCGCAGATTTACGGACGGATACACGAGGCTAGCTATTAGGATCTAGAATATTTTTAAGGTTCCGTACCCAGTAAGTGCCAACGGTATTACGAAGCCTGCACTCTCCGTCCGTCCATCGATTTGTCAGCGGGCTGTATCTCATGAACCAAATAGGTAGACTCTTGATATTTCACCGAGTGTGTATTTCTATTGCTTTGCTGTATAACAACAAATAATAAAAAATAAAATTAAAAGGGTTCTCCATTCAAGGAACGCTTTTTTTCCCCCATTTTTGCCTTATGATACGGAAACCTTCGTGTGCGAGTCTGACTCGCACTTGGCCGGTTTTTTTCTCAACCATTCCTCTTTTTTCTCTCAACATGACTCGTCATTTTGTACGCTATGTACAAAATATTGAACGATTTTATTATTTTCCCAAAGCTATTTCATTTTCTGTATTTTTTCCAATATTATACACGTTAGTATTCATTCAATTACAATATTGGTAAGAAAAGTGTTGATGGACGGCGAGGGAGAGGAAGGCCAAAGATGAGGGATTGAGTGAGGAATGATATTATGAATGAGAAGAGAGTGAATGATAGCGTGACGATTGACAGGGGAGAATGGAAGGAGAAACCGTGATGCGCCGACCCCAAGTAACATGGGGCAAGGACAGGAATCTTCCTGCCCATCCCATTTCTAACCATCATAATACGTTAGGTTAGAAAACAGTAAGGTCCTTTGTACACGGCACGGCACAGAAAAAACGTGTCCGACGACCGTGCCTCCATTATCAGCCTATAACGTTCCCACTGCTGGGACACAGGCCTTCTCTCTGTGAGAGGGATTGGGCCGTGATCCACCACACAGGCCCAGTGCGGGTTGGTAGATGTCACATGTCTTCGAATTTTTGGTTCTAGGACATTCCGGTTTCCTCAAGATGTTTTCCTTCACCGTTTTGAGAGCAATAGTGATGAAGAAATTTACACAAAGTAAAGTGACTGTCCGGGTTCGAACCTACGACCTAGAACTCGTAAGTCGCGGCCATTACCACTGGGCCACCACTGCTCTCCGTGCCTACACACGACAAATAAACCGTATTTTTTCACGGCAAGAAAAAACTTGTGTTCACAAAAAACCCCTTAAAGTTAGCGAAAGTTGTATGATGCTAATTTATAATACCTACTTACCCAGTTTTCATTTTACATACATAATGCTAACTACGTTGGGGAACTATGCAACTATATTGGGGTCGGCTCCCAGTCTAACCGGTTGCAGTTGAATACCAGTATTTTACATGGACTGCCTATCTAACCTCCACAATCCAGTTACTGTGTAATACAATACCTCTTGGTAAGACTGGTGGTCAGACTTTCGGGCTTCTGACGACCCTGAACGACTGTCAAAGATTCGCGACAGCCGGGACCAACAGCTACAAAACCAAACAAGACCAAATAATTATTGATTTAAGTTTAAATGAAGACATTAGACGCCTCTGTTTCACGGCACTACTCTACGTGCGGTTACAGGTGCATATTGGTGCAAATTGAACCTACCTGACTCGGGTATACATACCTGGCTTCAAGTGGGATTACCGTTCTCTGCACTCAATTGTTCAGTTCGATATTTATGTGGGGCTAAATTAGCATAGATATGTCAGTGCTTGGTTTAGAATTTAGTATTTCATACGTTCATTTGAAATGTCACGATATTTTACGCTCATATACAATTATACAGTTCATTATGAAATGTCATGATATATCTACTTTTTATCAGTTTACAAAATCTTAGTGCATGAGCTGCCAATAGTGTCAATCCCTTGCATCAGGTGGATTGACAGTTCACTACACCTAAGTTTTCACGGTGAGATTTTCACAGAATAGAAAGGCAGGTCACCTCGTCACCGCTTTCTGAGCCGACCTGGGCGGCGCCATCCATCTTCAGGCACCCATTGTGTGAAGTTACAAAATAGGAGCGATAATTATGACTACCCACGAAACAAAAGATCAAAAGACTTACGAAGAAAAAAATAAGAAATTCCCAGAGAGAAAAGGCTTAACAGTGCTTAGCAGATACAAAGAACCATCAAGTTCCACAAATCAGAGAACAACGTTATTAAGTCCACAAGTATAATCTTGTTTTATCTCGACCTATAAAAGTTGTGAAGAAAAATACAGAAACATAAGGATACACATAGTTTTATCGCTCATTAGATCGCTGTGCTACGTTTACATTGGTCGAGTAAGTAGGCTAGCTGAGCGGTAGAGTAGCTACTGAAAATGCCATTACTAGCCCCGAAGCAGTCATAGTACCTACAGTGAAAATGCTCTGCTTAGAGCTTAAATGTAATCCTAACTAAGGCCCCTAAATTGGCTGCCTCAACTAGGGTTGTGTCTACTACGGTCTTGCAGATTAGTGAGGGATATTGCACGGGGCTACGATTTGTGCAATTAGTGATGTTGGATAATCTTTTTTTTTTTTTGTTAAAGCTCAAAAGGTTGACAAAGGGAGGAAACTTACTTCAATTTCCCTGCTTTGCTACCTTCAAGCAATTTCTGCATAGTCATTTACGCCATATTTCTAAACCCAAAAAAGAATATTAACGGCTCTTTGTATACTTGCGTTTTTCTTGCCGTGAAAAACTACGGTTTATTCGCCGTCTGTAAGCACGGTCGTCAGTGTTGTATGGATCACTATGGAAGCTTGTTGACGGACACGTTTTTTCTACGACTCCGTTTATACGCCGTACCGTAAAGAAACCGTGCCTGGTACCTCGTAACATGCTACTGGTTTCTGGTTTAAGTCAATGGCTCATAGGGTCAGTGGCTAGTATCTAAGTGCTAGTACTCGACCACATACTGTCTTCTCTTTCAAATCTAAACGCTCTCCCTAAGATAGCTATGTAACAACAATGAAAGACCGGTCATTGTTTCCGAGACATTACACCAATGTCTGGTAGCTACCCAACTGTGATATAGATCGAATTATGAGTATTTATAGATTATATTTGATTAGTACGATCAATTTGGATTTGGTGAGAGTTTCTCTATTGGATTAGGACGAGGGGAAGATCGAACTTTTTATCCTGTGTCATAATATACGAAAGTTATATTACGTTTTTTAGAATGTGGCTAGATGCGTCCTTTTAGGGCAGATGGGCCTTTTGGGGCTCATTTTTGTTGGTCGATAGGGCTCGTATGCGAGGTGCAAGAGATTTATGTAAAGCATGCCATTGAGAGCAGTAATGGCCCAGTGGCATCGACCCGGACTTACGGGGGGTCGTAGTTTCGAACCCAGGCAGGAGCTTTACTTTGTGTAAATAATTTTATTACCACTGCTCTCTTATCGGTGAAGGGAAACACCGTGAGGAAACCGGCATGTTATAGAACCAAAAATTCGATGACATGTGACATCTACCAATCCGCATTGGGCCCGCGTGGTAGATTATAATCAACTCCTTTTCGAAGAGAGAAGGCCTGTGTCCCAGCAGTGGGAACATTATTACATGACAAAGGGCTAGGGCTAGGGCATAGGGAATTGCGCTATACGCAGAACCTGCAACGCATGTTTGTTTGTTTGAAGGCCCATTTTCATTGGGTGTGTGTCTCCGGACGCTTTTTACCGACGGATGACTTCCATTCATCACCAGGCCCGCTACGGTGATTCTTCATTTTTTTTTATTAGTCATTACGCCGCCTGCGGGGAGTCTCTTCATGCTGTATATTGACCGAGTTATGATGAGATGATATAATACTGTAGATACATATTTTTATCCTGTAGTTTCAGCCACAGAACTGAACTCTATCGCCTCTATCAACTTCCCACAAGTTGACAGAGGCAGTCAATTCAGTGGTATTACCCAGGAGGTACTAAAATGAGTTGTTTGGAAAAAAGAAGGTTGCTGCATCTTCCAGTTTTGTCTGCACCAATTCATCTACAAATAGAATGGTGGTGAAGCATATTATATACAATACAGGTTGTCAGTGACATCAACGTGCAACCCGTTACCATGGATTCAGTACATGATTCTGAACCCCCAGCGTTGAAATTTTTGTTGGTTACCCTGGTAAAATAGAACTATTGCTTCATCGACCTTGTAACAACTTACAAAATGGCGGTTCCTATAATTTACAGACCGTTATTGGTTAAAATTAAGACTCTTGTATGTTTACCAATAATTAAGCAAATACCTCATAGCTTTGTATAGTAGACCCTCCCATATGAAGTAGCTATCACAGGTAACATTAACTTACGAATCCTACTTCTACTACTAATATTCTAAACGCGAAACTTTGTGAGAATGGATGGATGGAAATCAAAATCCGTTCAATAGTTTTTGCGTGAGAGTTACTCCTTCACGCAAAAACTACTGAACGGATTTTGATGAAACTTCACAGTAATAATATGTATATAGCTTATGCATCAAAATAATACATAGGATACTTTTTATCTTGATATTCTTACAGGATTGACATATAAGCGGGTGAAACCGCGGGGTGCTGCTGTCTATTTATATGCCCAGTTTGACAAGAAAAATGCTACTATTAGTAAGAAAAATCGTCGTTCTTGTTTATAGGAACCGAGCATAAATCCTTTGTCCCACTAAAAATTATGTAAAAACATTACCTACGGTGCTCAATACTTCCCGTACGACATTCTACGAGTAAGAGGCTCTTGTTTTCTCCCGCCATTAATTCAGGCGGGAAACAAAAGCCAGACAGCGATTGGCAAAGTTTCGCTTTTGATCAAACTTTTCATATTAATAGCAACGTTAAAATGTAGTGTCTTTGCCCTTACGTTCAGCCGTTATTAGGCACTTTGTAAAAGGATTCCCCTTGTCTTCGGGTTCACCGTTATTACGAGTAGTAGTTATTGTTTTTGTTTGTGCCTTTATATTTGGAGTGTATTTATTGGATTATTATTATAATTAACATAACATAACGCTTTGTTTCTCCAAAGGGTTGGGCAGAGGTGGTACCAATAGTACACCCACATTTCCCCAGTTATGTTTAAGTCCCACTTAATAGGGGGTAAGCCTGAGATACAGCTTTATTCCTAGTTCAGGTAGAATCCAATAATTGTATTGGTATGTCTAGTTTAAGGCCCTATTTTGTAAATATCTACGTTAATCAATTATTTCATTAAACCAGAAATCCAGAATCCAGGTTGTTACTGAGAACTTCCAGATAGAAAAACCTTATAACACTTTGCCCGACCTAGGAATCGAATCCAAGACCTCATACAAGCTCAGCGCGCTTGCGACCACTAGACCCACGGGGCAGTTTTTTTAAAATTATGTAGGTCTTATAAGTAAGACCTACGAGAAGAGAGAGGGAAGAGAGGGGGGAGTGAGAAGTGAGTTGTGTAGGTCGTTAAGTATAGTTGATTACCTATATTATGTTATTCGTATGCTATGACAGAAATTCGCTTAAGTCTTTGTTAAGAACTGGATTAACCATATAGGGATTGATGTTTTTAATACTAAGGTTCTTACAACTAATGGAGAAGTATGGGAGAAAAAGACATGTTGCGCCGACCCCAAATAAATTGGGATAAGGGCAGGAGAATGGTGGTGATAATGACTAAGGTTCTTAACAAAAGTCTTTTTTTTTTTTAGCATGAGTACTGTGTGGAACTTCTCTGCGGGGTAATTACGTAACACACTAACAGTAGGAATAGCTTTCAATTTGACAGTTCAGCAGCATTCATTGCGTTAGTTACGTTGTTGAGCGCACAAATTATTCGAATATGTGAAGCAATAGACGACACGGTTGGCGCAGTGGCTGAGCGATCGACTGCTGTGCTGCGTGTCGCGGGTTCGATTCCCGCACGGAACAAATATTTGTATTGCCTACAGGTAGTTGTTCCGGGTCTGGCTGTTTGTGTATGTGAGTTTAAATGTTTGTAAACGCACCCACGATGCAGGAGTAACGTTTTACACCACCAGCACCAGCTGTCTCTGGCAACAGCTAGCTTCGACGTCGGAAGACACTAGCATTACTGCAAAAATCCTACTAATATTATAACGCGAAAGTTTGTATGGATGGATGGATGTTTGTTACTCTTTCACGCCAAAACCACTGAACCGATTTGTATGAGATTTGGCACACAGATATTTTATAACCAGGATTAACACATAGGATACTTTTTATCCCGATATTCCCACGGGATCGAAACTTATGAGGGTGAAACCGCGGGCCGCAGCTAGTATTAATATAAAATAATAATCTATGATAAAGTTTGACAGTAATATTGTGAATAATGGAAACATTTGGTGTTTTCCTGAAACAATATTTTTTTAGAGGAGAGAATGATTTATCACAGAAGTGTAGGTACCAGTTTTGTGTGTTGCTCCGTTGTCCTGTAAACAATTCCATCAATGGTTCCTATATGATGCTCTTCAGGTTCCGCGGTACGTCCATTGTGATCCGAAGCGATCGGAGACAGGTGGCAGGTCCGCAATGCGCCAAACCTTTTGTTTGTCAACCGGAGGCCTGCCCGCCCTGTCTTTTATCAATTGTTGATTAAATGATAATGTTATTGAATTTGGAAAAGGATTTTTTTTAGCTTCAGGTAGGCAGGCATGTAGGTACTGGCGTCTTGTCTGATGTGAAGCGGCTCATAGTCACTTGGTTATTGTAGTGTGCGACAGAACGCAACGTCACGCGTAGCATGACCACCATAGACATGGGTTTTGTCGACGGAAGAATAAGCAAGATGACAAGTTTCTTTAAAAATTATATGATGAATAGTCTATTCTTTCGTAACAAAACCCGTTCCTATGGCGGTCATGCTACGCTTGAATGACGCCGATAACATACAACCAAGCTAATTCATAATCAGCCTATATTATTCCCACTGCTGGGACACAGGCCTCCTCTCTGTGAGCAGAAGTGGGCCATCTACCACGCGTGCCCAGTTCAGGAGTTCAGGTTTGTAGGTTTTAGGACATGCCGGTTTCCTCACGATGTTTTCCTTCACCGTTTTGAGAGTGGTGATGAAATAATTTACATAAAGTAAAACGCCTGACTGGGCTCAAACCTACGATCTACAACTCGTAAGTCGCGGCCGTTACTCCTGGGCCACCAATGCTCTCCAAACAACCTAGCTCTAATTGGTCGCGACCTATTCTGCAAGAATTTGTAATCTGCAGTGGAAGAACTCCAGTTCGCTAACACTCAAACACTTACCGGTGTAGTCGGATAAAAAGTAGGTAGGAGCCATGCCCTGCATTTCCACGTGAACATGTTGGTGGGTACACAAGAGCTCAAGCATTTCAATAGCTCCGCGCTTTGAGGGATTTGTGCGCTTGTAGCGCTCAACGGTTTCGGTGAGTATGCTTTGTTACACATCACAACGCCTTTTGTAGCCGCGATATCGGCCATTGAAAAAACCTGCTGCGTAGAGTGATATCCTTTCTTGTATGCAACAAAACGTAACACATACTAAACACCTCCTTTCCGACTATTTATGTTCTGTGTTCGTGAGTATAAAACTGTTTTGTATTTTTTTTATTCGAGTTGTCTTGTCTTTGCGTATGCACGTGTTTGTGTGACAAATAAAATATATATTTCTTTCTTTTTTTGCACACTTTATGACAAGGAACGTCTCTCTGTTTGTTGGTGCGCTTATAACTGGGGAATTTAATGTGATTTGTTTTAATTCATGTTTATATTAAATTAAGATCCTGTATAACTCCGCAGTTACATCGATATACGTGAAGGCAGGCGAAAGCCCTAGGAAATGGTGGTGGTGGGTGGGGACTGTCTTTTGTAATTTTGACGTTAGAAAAGTGCTGATTCTCAGCCCAATTTGAATAAATGACTTTTGATTTTGTTTTTCAATTTATTTTGATACAAGTTGTGATACTTGTTTCCGAGGAGTCTTGTAAAAGACCTGTCAAAAACATATCGTATATAAAGCATTATATTAACGTTGTTTCAAATATTTGTATTGTTTAGAGATTTTCTGACACCTGTCTGTAAAACGCCGACAATTTAAGTATATAATGCCGTTAATTTGTACCTAAATTCCGTTTAGTTTTAGTGTTTTATCTTGTTCACTTTTCAACAAGTTCTCTATGAAAATAGTCTTTAGGTATATCTTGTGTTAGATGTAAAAGATAAATGAAAGTAGACACAACAATAGTAGAATACATGTCTTATAATTATAACTCAGTGGGTACTTAGTGAACACGGGGTTATGATTGAGTGTAGTACAAATGTGGATAAGGTCAGAAGGTAAAAGGAGTGGGCTGAATAGAATGGTACCTATGTTTATATAAAAAAGCGGTCAAGTACGTATCAGACTCGCACACTAAGGGTTCCGTACCATCGTACAATATTTAATACTACATATTTTTTTAAATATGTACTTAAATAGGTTACGTTTTTTATATGGGGAACCCCATTTTTTTTTTCTGGTGGGAAATCATCAAATGACCGCTCCCGCTCTGGGTGGAGCGGAAGGGAGTGTCAGACTCTTACTGACTAAAACCCACCATGTTCCTTCCTTCGCCCTTTATGTTCCGGGGTAGCGGTAACCCTTTCGGACAATCCCGCTGATGGGGAACCCCTTAATTTTTATATTTGTTGTTACAGCGGCCATAGTAGTACCTACACTAGCAGCGTAATTGCGTAACACACTAGCAATCTGAATTTGAATCATTTTGAAGGATATTGCTAATCCATTGCTTCACATGTTCGGAAAATGAGTCTGTTCAACAACGTAAACAAAGCAATGAATGTTGTTGTACTGTCAAATTGAAAGCCATTGCTACTGATAGTGTGTTACGTAATTACTCTGCAGTACACACTCAGTGAAAATTCAAGTGTATTACCTATTACCTACGTTTCAAAAGATACAGCTCTGTGACAGACGAGACGGACGGTCGGACGGACAGCAGAGCTAGTAGATATATAATATAGAGGATTAAGGAGAGAGGGCGCTACTGTGCGCAAGCAAACATTAGCTCCGTACTTAAAAATCTTATAAAATAGTTATTGTGGCTAAATCATAACAAAAAGTGATTAAAGTTCAAGTTGAAAAGGACATACAGTGATAAAAGCTGAAATACCAGTGATTTTTAAACAGAAAGAAAAATAGTGATAAACACCTCCTACCGACATTTATGTTCAAACTCAAAACTTTGCGCGAACTAAATAACGAACAGTAAAGTTCCAGCAGCAAAAAGCAAACAGCGACCAGAATTACAAACCTCAAGAAAGGTAGGGAAAAATAACGAATAATCAATCCCATTTATTGTTATTATTACACAAAATAAGTACAAAAAAACTGATTGCAAGACATTTAATTTTTGAAAACAATGCCATCTATCGTGGAATAGAAAAACTAGCTACAATTTGCGAACACACATCCCGGCAAGTAACACCATCTATTGCCGTAAAAGAGAAACATAAACCAAAAGTCAATACTGCAAGTACTCTCACTATCCACTACTAGAGGGCGCTACTGGTCACAAAAACAAACAAATGGCTTCTGAATGCGCGGGATGTTATCAGAAAATACCAGAAACAGAAAACCTTACTTGTGCTCATTGCAAAAACACATACGACTTAACGTTTCACGCCATCATTTTACAAAATTGATGGCGTGAAACGTTTCTCTCTCTCGAACATAAAACTAAATGGCAATGTCAAGCTTGCTACTGCAAAACCCCTAAAGTCGGTAATACAGATACCCCTATACGCCTGCAAGCCCATAAGCTACCGCAACAGACCAAATCACCTTCTGAAGAAAGTAATGTCATCATTAGAAGAGGGAACACAAGCACAAACAATAACACTTTTAACTCTGAAGACCTAACTATACTAGGCGACACCCTGAACACAGAGGAAAAGGAAACAGCCACCCAAACCGAACTAACGCTACAAAACCTAAGTGAAATTATAATGCTGCGCCTTAAAGAAAATAATAAATCCATTATAACAGAAATTAAAAACAAAATCCAATCCGAGATAAATAAAGCCATCGGTAAATCAAAGGTAGAGATCGAACAAAAAACAGACGCCTTAAATGCACAGAACGAACTAAGAATGCAAGAAATAGTAAAGGTAAACTTAACAATTGAAAACCTTACAAAAGAAAATGAGAAACTAAAAGAGGAAATTTTAAATATAAAAAACAGAAAAGATACCCCAACCGCGATTTGCACTGAGATAAACACGAAGAAAATAGTTCTCTACGGATTTACTGAATATTACAAAGAATCGGATTTTGACCTACACAACAGAATCATTGAACTATTATACAGCACGGTGAACGTAGACCTGACCGGATATATAGAAGAGACGTCATACAGAATGGGTAGATACAACAACAACAACAATAGGCCACTTGTCATCGAATTCATATAAGCAAAAGTATGACTAAGTACATAATAAGTAATGGCAAATACCTTCAGGGTACCCGGTTATTCATCTAGAGTTCCTAGATACCCACACGCGAAGGGAAAGGCAATTAATGCGAGAAGAAATGCTTCAGGCTCGAAAAAATGGATTATTTGCAATCATCAAAAACAATCAATTGTTTATTGAAGGACAGAAAGTTAACCAAAAAAACGAAACATTCAACATTATACAAAACAATAACTAGAAAGAAACCTTATACAATAACAATGCAGACCGAACCTGCGACCTATCTACCACCAAAGAAGACATTAGGAATCACTCCTTTCGAAAGAATAGCCCTACCTTGTAAAATTCTCTTCCAAAATATGCAAAGCATAAATAACAAACAACACATTATAGAAGCATTTTTTAACAGAAAACCCGTATCAAGCCATATGCATATCTGAATCCTGGTTATCCGAAGACAAAATTTCCCTTATCCAAATTAGTGGCTACAATATTGCATCGTCATACTGCCGGAAAACTCGAGGAGGAGGCGGCGTATGCATCCTCTTACAAGAACAAATTGAGTATACAGAGAAAAATGATATATCAAACATGTCTATAGAATATATACTGGAAGTGTGCGCGACTGAGTTACCTAAACAAAACCTATTATTAATTACTATGTACTGGAATAGAAAAGAGGAAGATTTATTTATTGATAAATTGAAAGAAATCCTAAATTTTTTAAATATTAAGTATAATAAGTATAACATTGTAATAGGTGGAGATTTTAACACTAATATTCTCGACAAAAAATTAAAAACTAACCAATTTCTGGATCTAATGCTAGAATATAAATTTGCTCAACATATAAAAAGACCCACGCGCATTACAGAAACAACCGCAACATGTCTTGATCTAATATTTACGAATTTCAGCGACCAAAACATGTTTACAGCCGTAGAAAATTTCGGACTATCGGACCACAGTGGAACAATTATAAACCTAAACATACCTCAACCAGCGAAAAGAATTACCTGGTACACAAATAAAAGGTTATTTAATACAGCAAACATTAAAAAAATTAAATCTATAGTAAGTACACAAAACTGGCACGACATTATACAACCTAATAATAATATAAATGAAACAAGGTGCGTGCCTTCAACAGTTGGGTCATGCCGGTTTTGATGTACTCTTTCGGGATACTCAAATGGACTCAAACCGAACTAGACGCCCTGGATAGGAGGGTGCGGACGCTGTTGACTGCAAATCGAATGCATCACCCACGGTCATCGGTAATGAGGCTGTATATTCCGCGAAAATGTGGAGGTCGCGGCTTTTTAAACGCTAAGACCCTCCACAATCGCGAGATATGCAGTCTCAGGGAATATTTCCTAGAAACCGACGTGGGGATGCATCGAGATGTAGTCGCGGTGGACAAGGGCCTCACCCCGCTCTCCTTGGCTAAAGAGAACTGGCGCAAGCCAGTAGTGCTTGACACCAATGATCGCATGGAAGTATGGCAAAGTAAGGAGCTTCACGGACGCTTTTACCGGGCCCTACATGGACCCGATGTAGATCTACTAGCGTCCGTAGCCTGGCTGCGTTTCGGTGACCTCTTTGGAGAAACCGAAGGTTTTGTCTGTGCAATTATGGACGAAGTTATGATGACGAATAATTACCGGAGATTTATTGTGAAAGACGGCACGGTTGACATCTGTCGGGCATGCCACCGGCCGGGAGAATCAATCAGGCATATTATCTCCGGGTGTTCTCGTCTAGCTAATGGAGAGTACTTGCATAGACACAACCTTGTAGCCAGGATAATCCATCAGCAACTTGCTCTGAAATACAGCCTTGTCGAATCTGAGGTGCCGTACTACAGGTATGTGCCCGACCCAGTTCTCGAAAATGGAAATATCACATTGTACTGGGATCGATCCATCATCACTGACAGGACTATTGTTGCCAATAAGCCTGATATAGTGGTGGTGGATCGATCAGAGCGGCGCGCAATGATTGTTGACATAACCGTCCCGCATGATGAGAACCTCGTGAAAGCCGAGAAAGATAAACAAATCAAGTATCTTGACTTGGCTCGCGAGGTTGTCGACATGTGGGATGTGGACTCAGCAGTCATTGTGCCGATAGTCGTGACAGCCAATGGCTTAATAGCCAAGAGCCTCGACCAACACCTGAGGAGGCTCTCGTTGGGCAGCTGGATCAAGGGCTTGATTCAGAAAGCGCTACTTCTGGACACGGCTCGCATTGTCAGGAGGTTCCTCTCTCTGGAGCCCTGACCGCCGGTAGCTTGGACCCTGTTCCCGATACCGGTGGGCTACTATTTTTTATATTTTTAAATGTTTTTTTATCTTTTTGTTTATAAAAATATTTAAAAATATAATCTGTAAGTAAGTAAATGAAATAAAGGATATAAATGAAATGGTTCCTCTCTCTGGAGCCCTGACCGCCGGTAGCTTAGACCCTGTTCCCGATACCAGTGAGCTACTATTTTTTAATATTTTTAAATGTTTTTTTTATCTTTTTGTTTATAAAAATATTTAAAAATATAATTTGTAAGTATGTAAATGAAATAAAGGAAATATAAATGAAAATTATAATTCCTTCAACAACCTCTTAATAAAAACTTTAAATCAATGCATTCCTATACGTAAAATGAAACTAAAAACTAACTATAAAAATACTGGCTAACTACAGGCATTAGAGTTTCCTGTAAAAACAAAAGATTGCTAAAATTATTTTCCACTAAAAACAAAGACCAAGTAATTACACAACACTATAAAAAATATGAAAAAATATTAAAACGTTTAGTTACCACTGCAAAATAATTAAAATATATAAACAAATTAAAGAATTCTAACAACAAAGTAAAAACGATGTGGAGCATTATAAACGAGAGAACAAATAAAAAACAAAAAAATATAACATATAATTACAAGACAATAATACTTTAATATCCGAACCCAAACAAATTGCGAACATTTTTAATGACTTCTTTGCGTCTATAGGAGAAAACAGTAACAATCCATCTGGCAGTGCACTGGACGACACGCCAATACTAAATTCCACGGAGAACACCATGTTCCTCAGCCCAGTAGAAGCCTGGGAAGTTAACAAACTAATTAAAAACCTAAAAAATAAGCAAAGTCACGGCTTAGACGAAATTCCACCTAAGTTATTGAAAGAATGTGCAAATGAACTCACCTTACCTTTTTATCTACAATTAAATCAGTCTTTTACAGAAGGCACTTTCCCCGAATTGTTAAAGAAATCATTAATTAAACCAATCCATAAAAAGAATACAAAAACAGATCCTAATAATTATCGTCCAATAGCTCTCTTGCCCTCAGCCTCTAAGATTTTCGAAAAAGCCATGTGTGATCGAATATAAACCTTTTGCGAAGAGTTTAACATATTGAGCGACAGTCAGAACGGTTTCCGGAAAAATCGTTCCACCACATTAGCTGTCTATTAGAAATCCTTAACATAATAAATAACAAGAAATACGCCGTAGGAATACTACTGGACATGACCAAAGCGTACGACAAGGTACCTACAATTTAAATTACTGCTTAATAAACTGTATGGAATTAGAATCCGCGGGACAGCCCATGAATGGCTCACGTCATACTTAAAAAATAGAGAACAAATAGTTGAAATCGAATACTTTAACCACAATACTAGAGAAATAGAAAAAATACTATCTAAGAGCAAAATAACCAACGCCTCCATCCCCCAAGGAAGTGTCATAGGGTGCCTATTATTCCTCGTTTATATCAACGACTTACCGGAAACAATAGAGGAGCCATGTGTCTTATTCGCGCACGACATATCTTTATTAGTCTCATGTCAAAACAACACAAACATAGAAGAAAAACTCACCTCCATACTCACAAAAACATGTAACTGGATGACCTCACATAATTTAGAAATTAATTATACAAAAACGAAATTAATGACATTCCACCCTTATCAAAAAGCTCCTCTACACTTAAACTTCACCTTTAAGGGCTCAAAATTAGAAACTGTTGACGAATTTTCACTACTCGGACTTATAATAGATAACATTAACTGGAAAACACAAATACAAAAAACCCGTTCAAAAATTTCAAAATTGTCATATGCTCTCCGCGAAATCAAAAAGACAACTAATTTACAAACTGCCCTCACCACCTACTGTGCGTATGCCAATGCATGGCTTAGCTACGGCGTAACTCTCTGGGGAAATAGTACAGATGTACTAACACTCTTTACCCTACAAAAGAAATTAATTCGAATCTTGGCTAACATTGATCAAACCGACAGCTGCAAACCCTATTTTCTAAAATATAACATTCTAGCTCTCCCCGACCGACCGATGGCCTGGTGAAGGTTGCGGGAATCCGCTGGATGCGAGTCGCACGGGACCGGTCAATGTGGCGACACTTGGGGGAGGCCTATGTCCAGCAGTGGACGTCTATCGGCTGAAATGATGATGATGAATGATGAACTCTCCCCAGTATATACATTCTAGAAATATGTAAATTTGTCCGTAAGCATCAGGAGTTCTACACAAAACGTGAAGATATCCAATCAGAGTACACACTTAGACACCGATCTAGACTAAACATACCAACATCCAAGCTAAAAATGCATTCTACAAGTCCCTACGTAATGTCTATAACAAATTACGATAAACTCCCTGACACAATAAAGAAAGAAGAAAAATTGAATACATTTATAAGAAAACTTTAAAAAATATTTATTAACAAATGCTACTACTCCTGAGATGAATATTTAAATGATAAACATAAATATTAGGAACAATAAAAGTATTATAATTAATATTAATTAACCACGCAATTTATAGAAATGTTTAAAATATATTAATGACACGGTAATAATGAATAAATAATATAATTTAAAAATAATAATTAAATAAAAAAGCAATAATACTAAATTTAATAATTTAGCTATAAGAATTATCCAAAGAATAACAATGTATATAAATAAATAAACAGAATTATAATATATAATAAAAATACTTAGGTATATTTAGCAGGAAAAAACAATACAAATAAACTATAGATAGGCGAAATGTTAGGATTCAATTCGTAATCTCCTGACTTTGATAAAATTTATTATGTGAACTAAACTTGCTCCCACAACTTAGCTATCTCCTAAAACAGGGCTTCCTCTCTTCTATCCTTTTGCTGTGCCCTACAGGGTCCATAATGATCTAAATTATATATATACCACCTAAGTACACATTATGGTAAAGCAATAAAGATATTGAGTATTGAGTATTGAATATACGTAATAAGGGCCCGTCGGCACACTTCGGGTACGAAACCTTAAAAGATATTTTGACAGCCTGTGTAATATAATGTTATAAGGCAAGATATTACCTAATTTAGTTCGTAATAATTATAGTCTCAATTTTTGACTCGGTTATGCGCGTAAAAGTCAATAACATGATTTTAATAATGAAGTCAGTCTGGAGTAAGATAATGTAGAGAACACTTTGAAATAACTTTAGCAATTTTGGAAGGTTTATTTAATTTTGAAAATCTTTGTTGAGTTAATGTATAATTTAAGTTAATTGTGTAAACTTGATGAATAATACCATGATACTGTTGGATAGGCTAAAAGCTAGTATATTAATTTAGAGATAGAAGTAATGTTACACTTCGGTTCGCTTGAAGAACGCTGAAGTTTGTAATGTAAAAACCACAAAAGTTATAGATTGTCTACTTCATAAGTGTTTATTTATAATCAAACCAAAAATATTCATAGTAAAATAAGATAAGGTTAGATTTATTTTCTCACCACAATATTACATTACAAAATACATATTACACAGCTATCAGTGTCAGACAGCATTTTAATATTGTGGGAGACTGGTGCCTAAATTAAGCTAGGCCTGTATTTCAGGACATCAGAAGGCCCATTCTCGTAATTGAAATCGTTCAAAATCTAGTCACAGTCTCATCTCGGCGACAAACAAATGTCAAATACTTGTCAAAATGTAGGGAAATTAGAGATATTTTTGACAGATTGAGACTAAGATCAGACTGTGAACGTTCTTAAAATTACGAGAATTGCCCCTCTGATCTCAGTTTGAATCTGTCAAAAATACCTCTAATTTCCTTTCATTTTTTGACAAGTTTTGACATTTGTTTGTCGCCGAGATGAGACTGCGACTAGATTTTGAACGGTTTAAATTACGAGAATTGCCCCTATGGTCTCCGCCCTTTTACAAAATGATACATTTTATTTTGTTATGTACTTGCACACTGACAACCTAAAAGATAAAAACATCAACATTATAAAAAGATTGGTAGCTCGAGTGGAAATTTTAAACTTTACATTCTTAAAATAAGCTAAACTTTTGTTAATTAGGTTATTTGTGTGTGGGTGTGTGTGTGAGTGTGTGTTAGGCGCTTTTTTTTGGGCGTGCGCATTATTTTGTTGATGTTGAATAAGTAGAACTACTTATTCAACATCAACTGCCTCAGTCACCTTCTTAAGGTCGTCAGTCCATCTAGCTGGAGGGCGTCGTACAAGGCGACACTACGCTTGGCGATACGCGGTGTCCACTCCAAGACTCGTCTGCTCCACCGGCCATCGGTCCTTCGACAAACATGGCCAGCCCACTGCCACTTCAGTTTTCTTATTCTGAAAGCTATATCGGTTACTCCAGTTCTTTTCCGGATAACTTCATTCCTGATGTTATCCTTCAAAGAAGCTGAGGAGGATAGGGTGTTGTGGCACAGCCTGGGAGAGGTCTATGTCCAGCAGTGAACTGCGATAGGCTGAGAGGATTGATTGAATACGTAGTTAACGCATCAGAAACTACAAGTATGACAATAAGTCGTTTTATGAACAGTTGTGAGACTGCATGAGTGAGCTGTATGCGTACTTCTATTTCTCGTCTGTATTCGGGGGATAGACATGTGGGAATGAATGCAGAAATAATAGAGGGGAGGAAACGTAAATGAAGGTCTGAATGAGAGAATGAAAGAGTCTGGGACCAATATGGCTACGATGTGAGCACGGCGTTGAGAAACTTTTGTAATTTTAAAATACATAAAATAAACTTTAGTTGTACGTAGCATAAAAGTGATTGTTATTGGTACTCGAATCCCGAACACTACAGACATATTTTTTTAAACAACGTGACTTTTCATTTCTTCATTTTGTCATCGTGCCGTAGACATCTTTCTTATACAATCTGTCATTTTTTATTTCGTTCCTTCCGTTACTACGGTGCGGTGGTTAAGATATGCTTGCTGGTACAATATGTATTTGCTGCCTTATTTAAATTTATTTCCTAACATGTAAAACACTGGTTAGTAGGCATGCATCAAACATGACACCACAGATTTATAAACTAAAGGGAAATATGGTGTGGCTGCCCAACTGTTCGAGTCCGGCTGTCGCCTTCAACTACATATGCACTACAATACGAACACGCGCTCACTCACACTATAACAGTCACCACACTCAACGCGAGCCAATCGGGTAACGCAGATCGCAACGTTGAGACACACTACTACATTGACAATTCTTATTGACAAATCAACGGCGCCCGCGTTTGTTTCTGTTTCGTGCATACATTGTTCGCACGCGCCGCGCCCCCTTGGCATATCTCCCTTTAGTTTATAAATCTGTGCATGACACAGTATGAAGACATGAACCCTGCCATTACACACACTATGACACCATTGACCTCATTTCAAACTCACTTCACCTAAGTTTTCACGATGAGATTTGTACAGAATAGACCGGCTATAAGGGAACTGCAAAGGACATCATTCAAGTGTCGAACATTTTATACCCAAAAATTAAATTGCAGGCCAGAAAAAAATCACTCGTGGGAACATCTTGAGAATTTTTTACTATTAGGTACAGCGAAAGTATAACGAAAACAGTACTTTTTTACTTTAATTTTTAGGTACAGATTGAATGAAATCTTGTTAGATATCAAATTACATATACCTACTTCTATACTCTAATATGATGAGGCAAGAGACTCCTCTTAATCACATCCAGCAAGACAAACATACATTCACTTAGTCTTAAACCATCTTCCCATCCAATCTCATACCTCAAACATGCAATACGCACCCAAAATTCAATCTACCCTTAATATCTGACTAATAATCTTAGCGGCAGTATCTCTGCGGATATTATCCGGCCATGCAGATTTATACCCGGCTTATATTCCGGGGCACATATTGCAGTTCGGGGCCTATTCAAACTGCCTGTGAAATACGTATCGGGAGCTTTGCCTGGATTTCGACCTGCATTTCTTGGCTAGGTGTTTTAAATTCAAGATTGTTATAGAAGAAAGAATAGTAGGATTTATGTTTGGAATGAGAGTCTTGATTGGCCTGAAATTTATGTAGGTATACATAATCAGCCTATAATGTTCCCACTGCTGGGACACAGGTCACCTCTCTGTAAGAGGGAGTTGGCCATAATCCACCACACGGGCCCAGTGCGGGTCAGCGGACGTAACATGTCTTCGAGTTTTTGGGTTCTAGGACATGGCGGTTTCGTCACGATGTTTTCCTTCAACGCTTTGAGAGCTGTGACGATGAAATAATTTACACAAAGTAAAGTGCCTGCTTTCCATCTTTATGGGAATTTACTTACTCGTTGCTTACCGATTGGATGGAGAAGGCACAGCACAAGGAAAGGTGGAAGAATATGGGGAGGCCTTTGCTCAGCAGTGGGACAATATAGGCTAACGGAAAGAAAAGTGCCTGCTTGGGATGGAACCCGCGACCTACAACTCATAAGTCGAGAATCCATGTGTTTGTCCATTCTTTTTCCAAGAGATACTTACATACAAAAAAAAAAAAAAAAATATTTATTTATTTAAGTATGCATACACTCATACACTCGTCACGTTGCAGTATAAAACTGATTTACATCCGTTGCTGCCTCACACATCAGAAGGCCAATTCTCGTAATTTAAAACGTTCAAAATATAGTCGCAGTCTCATCTCAGCGACAAACAAATGTCAAAAACTTGTCAAAAGGAAGTATTTTTTGAAAGATTGAGACTGAGATCAGACTGTGAACGTTCTTAAAATAACGAGAATTGCCACACAGGTATGTGAGGCAACGGATGTAAATCAGTTTTTTTTTTCTTTTTCAGTCAATAGTTGTCTGGCATTTTTGCTGAACTGGACCTTTTTGGTGAGGCACCCTTTCCTGCTAATTTCTTACATCAGATTTTACACTTTTTATTTGATCTTTATTTTTTCTGTATCTGGTGTATTGTGTCTTTTAGTCTGTGCTAAATAAATGTATTTTATTTTCTTTACATATTTTTTTCATTGAAACCATAATTTAAAAATCAAAAGAGATTTTTCTATTTTTTCAATCTAAAAGAAAATCAAGCTTAAGTAACAGCTAATCAAAAAGGGGATTGTTTAATTCATAATTAAGACTAAGTTTTTTATTAAAACGTAATTATTGTTAGCATTTTGAAACAACTTTACCGCGACCTCGTGAGTGGGTTTCGAACTAGTCCCTAGTTGAGTTTGTTAATTAGATACGTACCTAATTTTATGAAACTACTCGACGCTTCTGAGAAAATATTAATGAAGCTAACAACTTTAATTTATGAGTACACATTTTTAGGCTTAAAAAAGATGAAAGCCGGTTGAGACGTTGATATGAAATTAATTAAAATATGAAATGTAACAACAAACTAATTTTGCTACAATAATCTTTGCCCACACTAGGTAGTATCTACACAATGTTCAATCAATGTCCTACTAATATTATAAACGTGAAAGTTTTATTGGATGGATGGATGGATGGATGTTTTTTACTCTTTTACGCAAAAACTACTGAACGGATTTGGATGAAATTTGGCACACAGATGGTTTATAACCAGGATTAACATATAGGATACTTTCTATTCCAATATTCCAACGGGATCGAAACTTATGCGGGCGGACGAAAAATATCATCAGTTCGAGCTCATGTCATAGAAAAAAAGGGCGACTGCCTGCCTAACCAGCGGGGTAATTGCATACACACTTACAATGCCAATGCCTTTTATTTTGACAGTTCAGCCATGTTCATTGCGTTATTTACGTTGTCGAGCTGACGATTTTTTCTAACATTTGAAGCAATGCATTAGAAATTCCTGTCAAAATCCTTCGAATGGTGAAAAAAGATATTGCGGTGCACCCTAATTATGTAACAGACAATCAAATTGTTAATTCATTGCTTCATATGTTTGAAAAATTCGTCAGCTCAACAACGTAAATAACGCAATGAATGTTGTTGAACTGTCAAAATGAAAGCCATTGCTTCTGATAGTGTGTTACACAATTAGAATCCGCAGGTCATGCCTGACATACAAGTCACTGACTGTTATTTTATTCTAGCATTTGCAGCCCTTTTATTTGTATTAGTAGTCGATCTATACCTCATTTGATCTCAATACAGGTTACATCGTGAATATCCATTTCCCAATGATAAACGTGAATATGTAGATAATGCGGGCTGCATCATGAGCGCGCCTCGGTATTAACGCTTACTCCGTGATTGCCATCCATTGAAACTCTCCAGTTTATATTCCGTGTGAATTTACAAGTGTGAGGGCCATTTTATTGTGAAACTCTCTTTTGGAACGAAGTTCTTTAACGCAGCTTTGTGGTAGGAGTAATCTGGTAGAAATCGTCACGTCACGAAAAAGGGATATGCGACTTTTTATTATAAATAATAGAAAGAGCCTCTAAACCAAAGCACCTGCCATCTAATCTCTTCACCACCCTCGGTTGACTGGTAGAGAATGCCTAAGGCCTTAAGTCCGCCTTTGTACCATTTTCTGTACGACGTCATTACGTCGGCGCCGGCTGTCGCTGAAAACCAGCGCTGGTGCTCTGTCTTGCATAGGGTCGCAGCATAATGTTGAGCGATAGCCGTTTTGCCTGGTTGTGACGCATGTCAACCTTTTCTTATTGTTTTTTATGTTATTTTTGTGTCATGTTTACCGCAAATAAACGTATTTTCTTTCTTTCTTTCTTCTTTTGTGCGAAAAGTTTAAATAAATAAATAAAGAGACAGAAAGAGAGACATATAGTTTTCATGGTTTTCGAGGGTGCTAAGGCCGATAGCGAGCAAAAATCCTATTCCACCAACCACCGCCTTTTTTTTTTCTGGATGGGAAATCATCATATGACTTCTCCCGCTCTGGGCGGAGAGGGAGGGCGTGTCAGACTCAAAAAAACCCACCTGTGTTCCTTCAGTTGCCTATGCCAGGGGCCACGGTATCTCTTTCGAACAACCCGCGGCCCTGGCAGGCATCGGCCCTAGCGCACCCCGTCAGTTCGTGCTGACATCTCTTTGAGGCACCAACCACCGTCTTTTTTTTTTTTTTCTGGATGAGAAACCATCCTATAACTTCTCCCGCTTTGGGCGGAACGGGAGGGCGTGTCAGACTTGTACTGACTAAAACCCACCTGTGTTCCTTCAGTTAACTATGCCAGGGGCCACGGTATCTCTTTCGAACAAAGCGCGGCCCTGGCAGGCATCGGCCCTAGCGGACCCCGTCAGTTCGTGCTGACATCTCTTTGAGGCACCAACCACGTCTTGGATTTTCATTTTGAATTTCGTTCCTGACCCGCTCCTCCAACCCACTTGAAGAGACCGTTATTAATTTGTTGATAGCATCTACTGAAAGGTGACTAACAAAAGGTATTTAGAAGGCAGATGTGAGTTGAAAAGCCGGGTGGAAAAGTCCTAAGAGAACATTATAGTGACCTTTCTGGTGATGTTATTCAAAAGGTCAGGTGCGTAGTACCCGTAATCGTCGTGCGTGTATAACTAGATGTATGGACGTAAACGAAAAAAAAAGAGTATGTAAGGATCGCAGCAGGATCAGCGGGATTGTCCGAAAGGGTTACCGCTACCCCGGAACGTAAAGGGCGAAGGAAGGAACATGGGTGGGTTTTAGTCAGTAAGAGTCTGACACTCCCTTCCGCTCCACCCAGAGCGGGAGGGGGGTCATTTGATGATTTCCCACCAGAAAAGAAAAAAAGATAGGATCGCAGCAGGTAGCGTTCTGTAGCTTCTGCCTATCTCTGTGGGAACAAAGCGTGAGTTTATGTATGAATGCATATCGCAAAATGCAATGATGGCCATTTTCTAAGTTACCTATAACTGTTTTCTTTCCAGGTACCAATGCTATCCATTATCATCCAAGTCGAATACGTCCTTTAATCGCAACGTAGGTAGCTTGGAAAGCTTCTCAAGGTGTCCAAAGTATAATTCCTATATTTCCTACCTATATAAATAAGAAGAAGGTATCATCAATCTTCCTGATTAATAGAACAATTCCACAATTTTGAAGGCTGGCCAAGATATTGTCCGGTGGAAGTATATAGGTACGGTCACCAAAGGAGATAAGTAACCAGGGCCCTTCAAGTTTTGTAAGAAACCGATGGATGTTTTCGGTTAAAATTTAATTTAATTAATAGAAAACAAACAGTTGATTTATCAAATTAAATTTAATTCGAAAAGATCCATCGGTTTCTTACTAAACTTCAACTATATCCGATGACCCTGGTTATTTATCACCTTTGGAGACCGTACTTAAAACTTCTTTGACCGAGTTTGTGGCTTTCAATAAAAAGTTTGTAAATGTATTCTAGAATGAAACCTCCAACAATTTAGTTTATCAACATCAGACGGAAATCTTTGGTTATTTTATCAAATTATTCAACTTTTGTAGGGAGACGTTTTGAGTACCTGATGGATTGTTAAAGTTTTAAACGTTGATTTATTGGTGCCTTAATTTGAACCTCTTCTAGAATTCTGTGAGCTTGATGATTCTTGAGTCTCTTAAGTTCGGGTTCGGGTTCGGGTAAGGCGGTGACGCGTGAGTTGTTGCCCTGAATGTTACCATTTTATAAATCCACTTTGTTGATAGGCCTACGTTGTCCTCCCATACCTACTGTAATTAAAAAAAATATTATAAAAGCCAATTATTTTTAATGGAGTAACCGTGGAGTTTCTTGCCGGCTCTTCTCCATAGGAAACGATCAATTGAAACCGTGCACCTAGCTTCTGACGTTTCATAAGTGCCCATGTAGGTTTATGTGAAATAAAATATATAGATTTTGATATATACTAGCTTTTGCCCGCGGCTTCGTTTTTGTGGGATAGTTTCCGACCCCAGGTCGTATTACCGGGAAAAAAGTATCCTATGTATTAATTTACGTTATAATACGTAAGTTATCTGTGTGCCAAATTTCATCCAAATCCTATTAATAGCATAATACTAATGGTTGAAATACTATCGTGAATTCATATATGCATGTTTCACTTATTTAGTTGAGCTGAACGATTATCCATATTCATATTCGTTTATTTGCATTCCACAAGGTATAAAGATGTTCACAACAGGCTTATAGCTAAGAGCTGTTATAGACCCTGTCAGGGCACAGCAAAATTATAGTTATACATATTTATTAAAAATCTAAATCGTAGAAACAAAAATCAAAACAAAATTCTATATGAAAACCAAAAACAATACGCTCACATAAAAAAGTTAATAACAATAACATAAATAAATCCATTAGAAGGGTAAGTAGGTAGCTATTTTCTTAAAATCCTATTTTTACATTTAGATATATTTACTTATTTATCCACTGACGCATGCGAGCACTGACTGGACGGTTTCGCCAATCTGTGTAGTTTTTTCCTCGAAATACCATGGTCAAAACAAATGACCAGTGGTCTACTTTAGCCCTGGATCAAAAGACCTGGAAATCATGGGGAGAGAGAGGCCTTTGCCCAGCAGGGGGATGATGCAGGGCAACAGTAATCAGTAACCAGTAACCATCTCAGACACTAGTCTGCATGATCCTCACATGATCTGACCAAGGTTATGTCTGGACTTTAAATTAGATTGTGACCTGTGACAGATTGTTTCAGTGTTTTTAGGGTTGAACCAAAGGGCAAAAACGGAACCGTTATAATTTCTCAGAGTTGGCAATTAGCCGTTATTACCACCAAATTTATGGACCTAGAACAGTTTGTAAAAGCCTGCTTACAAAAATAAATATTGTTTTATCATTTATGTTATTTAGGATTTTTCTTATAGTAGATACAATAATGGAAACGAAATTATTTAGATTTTACTTTTCCATACCACACTTAATAAGAAAAATAAAACAAAAAAAAAATTAATTTTTTATTAGAGAAGAAACCAGAAGGCCAATTCCCGTAATTAAACACGTTCAAAATCAAGTCGCCTCAATTCAATGTCAAAGATGTAGGGAAATTAGAGGTATTTTTGACAGATTGAGACAGATCAAACTGAACATTCTTACAATTACGAGAATTGCCCCTCAGGTGTGTAGGAAATTGCGAGTGTCTGACACATGTCGGCAGGGAAACTTGATAAGGATTTCAACATCCTCCTTAGAGTTTCATTAAACAGGCTCACAATACGTTCCCACGATTCAGTATGAATTTAAATAATTAATAGAACCCCCTGAAGACTGTAATATTAATGAAAGCAGGTGAATTTTCTCGCACCGCTCCGTATACGTAATTACGCTTGTTTTATGAGCGAACATTAAATAGCATTGTAGGGTGTTGACGGGACTTTCACAGTTTAATTTGTTACGGTTTTTGGGTGAGCAAAGTTATGGGTGTGTGGAGAATATTTTTTGGTAAATTAATTATTCTTTATTTACGCATCTGCTTTGTCCGGACCAGTATTTTCAACTGTGACAATGTTCTATATTTTACATTATCTATAGTATATAAGTTAGTTATCAAACAGTTTCAAAACTTCCCCTAACCTAACATTTGAAAATGCCCTCATTTTCAGCTGATGTGCAGGGCAAATTAAGGTAGTTAGTAGACGACGCGCATGGTATATTTAGCTACACGACAATCGTTTGGCGCGTAACCAACATCGAAATTGATGACGCCATCTTGTTTTTTCAATACATTTCGCAAATATTTACCAAAAGCGCCTTCATATCAACGTCATTTGAGCTCGAAAAGATCCTTTAATCAATCAACTCAGCCTATTGCAAGAGGGAACGCCTCTGTCCCAGCAGTGGGAATAATACCTAAAGGCTGATTAAGAAAGTTCTTAATGCAAAATTGACAACTTAGACACGAGTTTAACGTCAGTTTTTATAATAAAAAACCTTGTCGAACTTTAAAAATGGCTCGATGGTTTAAACATGGACTTAAAGATAAACCTTGTTTTGAAATAAGGCCGAAATACTCTAAACAAAATTAATTTCCCTGAGCGTACTTAGAAGAACCTTTTGAAGCCGCAAGCCAATATCCTAAGATTTCATATTTGTAATCTCACTGGTCCCCTTCATCAGCAACATCTTTCACCAGCATCCTTGCAAACAGTTAAATAATAAATGTCCCTATAAAGAGCTGCAGATTAACCCGAAGTAGATTAGTATTCAGTGCAGTGTTAGTCGCCACGTTCATTAATGTTTTACAGCTGCAATGCAGGTCCAACTTTATGCTTTATGTTTGTTGGTGCTGTTTTTCGTGTAGTCCCTTTCGTAATGGCATCGTGCGAAGACTTGGGTTACTTGTTGTGAGTATATTATGAAACGCATTGTACAGACGCCACCAGGTCAACCCGAAACTGTCAAATTTTCCCAATCAACCTTGAACCTTAATGCTTTAGCGATAAAGTTGAAAACCTATTAAAGAAATTTGACAGATACAAAATACACGTCAACACGACGTGAATCGCTATACTCCTACAGAAACGGGAAAAATATTGTTTCAGATCGACTTATGTCTTGTTTCCTCAAGATGGCTTGATTCCACCGTTTCAGATTTAATTTTGTGTAGTTTTTTGAAGTCCTCAGACTCTTGAACCTCTTAAAGAACTTTCCTTAGCCCACGGGCTCCAGCATAGCACTCTTATATAATTCAATAGCTCCCTAATGTATGGTTGACTGTACAACAAATAAAAAAAAATCTCAGACAAACTAAGATTAATAAAAAGAAAGTCGATTAGTAACTTTAATGTGAGTGCGTTATGACTTCTACCTGGTTATCCCCAACAATGAGCGGGTAACGTACTTTGCCCATAAAGTAAATTATAATAAAGTTTAAATGCGAGCATTAAACATCTATTCCTTTGAGGTTGTGTTGTTTTAATTTCAACTTTATGCTCTAGTCTAGTCGTCATTTTAGTTTACCGTTGTCTGCAAATACTTATTTCTTTATATTTATTTCTATTTCATTTGTTTATGACTTTAGGGATCTGGTTGAATGGTTTTATGATTTACTTAATATTTTAATAGCTAAATAATTACCAACAGACGAAGCCCCGAAAATAAAAGTAATCCCTAGAAGTACTAACATTTTACTAACTTCTGCCATCACACGGCGCTGCTTTGGTATTTTTTATGGGTCTAGGCGGGGACATCATTGTTTATGTTGATGCAATAACTTTATAGAGGTAGGAGAAACAGGGTGTAACGTTCACTCAACCTCCATAGAAAAGGGAGGATTCCTCCGACGAGATTTTTTTTTTTTGGGCAACAGCCCGACGATTGATATTGGGACGTTGTATATATGCTAGTTGCGCGGTAAACTCTGCTTGCGCGATGCAGGATTATGCGTGACGTCAGTAAGATACGTAGTTCGCATGTGGCGGTGTAGATGCCGTTACATATTTATGGACATAATATTTATCACAAATTCCCTTAAGGCATGGAACAAGCATGCAAGCATGGTGATTCTCGTTTCAATTCTGTATCAATTCTGTATCTGTTTTGTGTGATTTAGGCTTTGCAGTCGAATAGTAAAATTACAGGTGGTTATTGTTACTATATGATGTCTGTTACTGTATATGTAGGTCCATCTTTAAAAATATTTTATAGCACCGTGTGACCTAAAACCGCATTTAAGACACGCTTTTTGTGACTTAAGTAGTCCATTTCTACAGACAAGCATGACTTAAGTACGGGTTTAGGACACACAAGTTATAAAATAGTAGACGATACGTGTGACTTAATTAGTATTAATTTCACGACTTGCAATAATGACTAAATAAGACTACTATCGTAATGGACCATTAATCAATAGCACGAAACAACAAATTTCATAGAGCCAACAAAAAGTCGGCATTGCTTTTATGTTCTTGTTCGGAATGTCGAGTGTTGGATTCAATTTTCCTATCGGAAAAAAATCTGTACGGCCCACCGATATTTGCTCTGAATCTGGACGTTTGTGAAAGTGCTTTTTTTGTGATGGCACTCGCGAACAACAGAATTTTACTGCAGAACTGATTGGGAAGGCTGTAGTGAAACACAAGGGTTTTTCTTTACAGATTTTGTTATGCTATAGTGGTTTTTTTTATAACATAATATCACGCCTGTATTCCGCGAAGGGTTAATCAGAGGTGCGCCTATAGCACACCCACATTTCGCCAGTTATGGTTAAGCCCCATGTAACAGGGGACGAGCCTATTGCCATCAATCGGGCACAGATCCAGAATCCAGCATCCTAATTGCGTAATCACACACTATCAATCACAATTTGTATAATTTTGGAACATATCGCTAATAATAATAATAATAGTTAGAGGCTCTCGTTGGGCAGCTGGATGAAGGGCTTGATTCAGAAAGCGGTACTTCTGGACACGGCTCGCATTGTCAGGAGATTCCTCTCTCTAGAGTCCTGACCGCCGGTAGCTTGGACCCTGTTCCCGATACCGGTGGGCTACTATTTTTTATATTTTAAAATGTTTTTATATCTTTTATATTCTAATATTTAAAAATATAATTTATATGTTTACATTTAAATAAAGGAAATAATAATAATATTCTTTAATGTTCTTTATTTCGGACTACACATACAGGTATACATAATCCATATAATGTTAGTTACAATGACTTAAAAAACTATGTTAGTAAACTTTTACAAACTACACACTAGAAATATTGGATCAGGACAGCACTACTCGTACATGGAGTTTTGTCCAATGCTCCATGAAGGAGCAATCCGAATCCATTCTCCCTGCAATAAGCTGCAGGAAGCTGTTGGGGCTGCCCGGTATGCGGCGCATCAGAGACGCAATTCTTTTGCGATGTATCGCTTAAAAGCGAAATGTTAAATGTTGTTTATGTTCGAAAAATTTGTCTGCTCAACAACGTAAATAACGCGATGAATGTTGTTGAATTGTCACAATGAAAGCCATTGCTGCTGGTAATATGTTACGCAATTACCCCGCTGGTTGCTCAGTAGCAACCAGCGGGGTAATTGCGTAACATATTCCTGGAATTTCTCAGTAGAAATTCCAGGTTCTTTTTCATTTCATCCATAAATAAAATATTTACTTACCCAGTGAAAATGTTTGGTACAGTTCCATATGTTTCACTATTTCAAAGTTATTCCCAGGATAAAAGTTGTTCATATTCATGAGTACTTTCACGACCTGAATAAAAAAGAGTTGAGATATAAGAATATATATTGGTTATAAATAAAGATAATGTCTGACAGGGTGTCAGAAACAGATGAAAGTTACTTAATTTTCAAGAGCTTTCTTAGTGAGCCTATAATGTTCCCACTGCTGGGACACAGGCCTCCGCTCTGTGATGTAATCCACCGCACGGGCCCGGTGCGGGTTGGAAGATGTCTGCCTTCGAATTTTTGGATCTACGACATGCTGGTTTGCGGACGAAGTTTTCCTTCACCGTTTTGAGAGTAATGGTGATGAAATACTTTACACAAAGTAAAGCGCCTGTCTGGGTTCGAACCTACGACCTACAACACGTAATTCGCGGCCACTACTTTCCTCTCCTGCTCTCAAAATGACTTGGTTTTCAAGAACTTTAATTACAACATTTCTGAATTAATTACGAATTTTGTCAGCTAATTGAAACGTAGCCCAACGTCTAGTTATTACGTATTGAGGTAGTGTATTGAAAATCTAATTAATGTACCTACATTCCAAGCGATTTACATACACATTATTTAAATTCATAATTTACACACATTTGAAACGTTGTTTAGGTAGTTTGTACAGTTACGTGCATGAATAATTAAATTTTTTGGTCGTCGGGGCTTTGTTTAATTATTAAGTACATTCTAAGGTATGTACTCGACTCTGAATTTTAATTTTATGTTTCTTCACAACTTTCCTGGCCTAAGCATAAAATTAATTAAATATTTTTCAAAGGACTACCTCGTTGGGCTAGTGGTTTCAAAGACGAGTGTTGAGCTGAAGCATTTTCTATAAGGAATTCCTCAATAGCAGCATGGAGCCTGGATTTGTGCCTGGTTTAATTGCAATACGCTCGCTCCCTATTACATGGGGCGAAATGTGGGTGTACCTACTAATACTGTGGCATTTTACTTTGTGTAATTTATTTCATCATCACTGCTCTCAAAACGGTAAAGGAAACATCGAGAGGAAACCGGCATGTCGGCGAAACAAAAATTGCAAGACATGTGACATTTACCATCCCGCATGCGGCCCGCGTGGTGGATTAAGGCCCTCTCACAGAGAGGAGGCCTGTGTGCCAGCAGTGGAACATTAATGGCTGATAATACTTGTCATTTTTAAGCTACAGCTCACTTTTTCAGTGAAGCTATGTATATTTATTATTTACTAGCTGTGTCCGCAACTTCGTCCGCGTGCATGTTGGATGAGTTTGATTGTTTTTGCGGGGATCCCTGTTTTTTAAAAAAATAAAAAGCCCATATTACTCCTTCTAACATCAGCTATCAGCTAGTGAAAGTCCCGTCAAAATCGGTCCAGCCGTTTCGGAGATTGACAAACAGAAAGACAGAAAAAATAAAAATAAATGTTTTTTTTATAAGTCCGTATGTTTTTTCATATATATTTAGTAAAACGGTGTTAAAATATATTAATATTTTGACATTATAAACAGACAGTTCAATGTTATTTATTATGTCTAGATACACAATAAATAACATTGGAGTGTCTGTTTTTATACTGTATTACTGTATACTGTCTTTAATACTCGGAAAAGCTTTCACACCCAACTAAATTATTTACGCAAATACAGAAACCGATTCCAGCCGAACTCAATTTATTATCACCACACTATCGTCTCACAATACCTATTGTCCGTTCACAATATCCGATAACTCACACGAACGGGCTAGACACACGGATTCGTGCGATAAATACAACTTAGGCCGATTAACCGGACCATTACCGCCCGTTTAGACTGGATATTACTGGTTTCGACCGGCCGTAACTAGTTGCAACCGGTTCTGACCGGCACATGCGCCCGTGTTGCACCGTAATTGGATGTGTTGTGTTAATTCAATTGATTAAAGACGCAGGTAATTAAAGGTTGGTGTGTTCGTGGTTTCCAAAAGTAATATAATGAAATAGCTGTAGTTAAAAAGCTTGTTGGAAATTCTTGGTGCATTTTGGTATGGCTTCTTCACTGCTTGATTTCTGAAACAAATGAAAATGCGCTTTAGGTTAAGTGATTTAAGTTATGTGGTTTATATTATAATACATTCTATAGATAGCTACTGTCATGTGTGTAGTGTGAAATCTTCTTTAATTCTAAATTCGCTTGACTGTTCGAATGCAATCAGAGTTAATTTACTGCCAGCCTGCGCTACGACTTCTGCAGTCAACCTTTTCAGTACGTACACAAGATTCTTAACTTCTTTTTCGTAGACGTAACTCGTTTATGACGTAACCTTTTGAAGCAGTTTCAACACAGTCACAACAAAGGTACAACTGAAAACACACAGGGCCCACAAAAACCACTTTAGTATTAGGTACTTGCTGCTGACTTAGAGCGAACACTACAACTAGGCCGTATATCACAAATAATAAACAAAACTAAACCACACAAATAAACGAGGTTCTTAGCACAACAAAATAAGCTCCACATAAAGGCTCTCAAATCTCAAAGACTCTAAGCTAAAATTATATAAGATGGGGCGCGATATGTTTTGCATGCGAGATGCATAATGTTGCATAATATGCCCATAAAGATCCCGTGAAGTGGCCTTTGCTGAGGCTGGGGGACTGTCACACCAGAATGTAACGCCATTAGGAAACTAGAAATCGAAGTTTTAAGTTACACATACGTAATCAGCCTATAATGTTCCCACTGCTGGGACACAGGCCTCCTCTCTTCGAGAGGGATTCGGCTGTAATCCAACACGCGGGCCCAGTTGGTAGATTTCACATGTCTTCGAAGTTTTGGTTCTAGGACATGCCGGTTTCCTCACGATGTTTTCCTTCACTGTTTTGAGAGCAGTGGTGATGAAACAGCCTATCATAATCAGCCAATATTGTTCCCACTGCTGGGACACAGGCCTCCTCTCTTCGAGAGGGAGTGGGTTATAATCTACCACGCGGGCCCAGTGCGGGTTGGTAGATGTCAATGTGACATGTCTTCGAAGTTTTGGTTCTAGGACATGCCGGTTTCCTCACGATGTTTTCCTTCACTGTTTCGCACCTACGACCTACAACTCGTAAGTCGCGGTTGTTACCTCTGGGCCACCACTGCTTCGAGAAATCACGAGGTAATATTATCTTCCCAACTATGATGGGATCGTCTTCAAGTCTAACCGGATGAAGCTGAATACTAGTATTCTACATGGAGCGACTGTCTATCTGAACTCAACAAGCCAGTAACTGGGTACCACGATAACCATTGGTAAGGCTGGTTGTCAGACTTTTGGATTTCTGACTATCCGTTCAACGAGCCTCCCCCAAGCGCCGTCACTTCGACCGCAGCGATTCCTGCGGCCTTCACCAGATCATCGGTCCACCTTGTGGGAGGCCTTCCAACGCTATGTATTCCAGTACGCGGTCGCCAATCCATAACCCTTTCAGCTCCTCCGTTTTTTCGTGTAATTTGGGTAGCAGTATTTCAAGTAAAATTTTGACACGAGACAAATTTCTCACTTATTCAAGACAACCCATCATCTCATTTGGTCTTCTTTTACACTCGAATGATACACTATAGACGTTCAAAAGTGACTACGAAACTACTACTAACTACTTTGACTTTGAAATTCGCGTGGCTAGCTGACTTAAGGCAAATACTTTAAATTAAATAGTTTAATTTAATGTTCTCTGTCTCGTAATATTAACTACTTTGCATACCTACTATTGTATAGAAGCAAGTTTTTTTTTAAACTGAATAGACAGCTGCTGGGGAGGTGTTACGCCACTTCTTCTTTCCAGCGAAATCATTAGGAAGTCGTGAAGGGTGGGTGTTTTGGGGGACTGTGTTATGTAATTTTGACGTTCGAAAAGTACTGATTCTCAGCTTAATTTGAATAAATGACTTTTGATTTTGAAAGATTCAATTATTAATTCAATATTCTGAAGTGATCATTCGCTGCGGTGTAACGGTGACCTAGTAGTTCCAGTTAAGAGTTCAGAAGCGGCGGCCTAAATGTGTAGTGGCGCAAAGCGGGGAGGTAACGACTTCCCTCAAATTATTTCGGAGCGCTATATTAATATTATGACGGCAACTTTATGACTAAAATGTGTATTAACTAGCTTTTTAACGACGCTTTGCGTGAACATTTTTGCGAAGTTTGTTTGTGTATGTTGACTCGAAACATGTGTGGTAGGTTTATGGGAGGCGATAGAGTAACGTATTCAATGATTTAGTGCTCCGTAACGCCCAATTCTGGGTTATAACTGCTGGAAATGTTGTATGTATTTGGTAATCCTAACTGTGTGGTTCTTTCCTCAAAAGGACTTTTCAGACACCAATCTACACGGTCTTCACATGATCTGACCAAGATTATGTCTGGACTTTAAAAGAGACTGTGAGCTCTGAGTTTTTTTTGGTTTTTCTTCTCAGAGTAGTCGGATAGGAGACATCAAACAAATCTAATTTAAAAAAAATATAATTTATTACAAGCTTTTATTTAGTTTCACCTGTTCGGGACAGGTGAAACTAAATAAAAGCTTGTAATAAATGTGTGATTGCAAAAGAAAAATAATGAAGATGTAATATGCTAAATGTTCTATAATGTTCCATGAAAATGTAACACGCTTTTATTTATAAAAAAATGGGATTTTCTTATCATGTTTAAATTATTTTTAACTTTTTTGTTCTTTTTATTAATAAGTAATAAAAGCTTGTTTTTAAAAAGTTTTTTTGTCGTGTTAAAGGGTTTGTAAAAACCGAGTACTAAGCTGCTTACAGAAATAAAATAATTTATCATTCATTTACGAGTATCTATAGACTTCACATTTTTTTAGTTTTTATTCTAGCAACGAGTGTTTTCAAGAATAGTTGTTATATAACGGGAGCCGGACATTCGAATATTATCGAACCATGTAAGTATTTATTTACACAAAATACAATCCTGGTTTGCTTTTCTTCAAAATTTGAGTGTATTACTCGATTAATAATAAAATTTTAATCAATTTCTTTTATATCTTAAAAAATCGTCCAGTTGAATTGAACATATTCTGTATTTTTTAATCTGGCTCGTTCACACCTAGTAAGAACAAAAAAAAATGCCATGCGATTTTTTTTTTGGTTGAATTTAAAATCTTTAGAAGTATAGTTTTGAATACTCTGTTTTCCTTTTCCGAGTCATTATGTTACCTTATGTCTTTTTGTTTGCCAAATTCTTTTGTACATGTTTTAGAGGTATGAGGAACAGGGTGTAAAGTTCACTCATCCTCCATAGAAAAGGGAGGATCCTCCGACCAGACGGGTGTTGTGTCTGGCGGGCAATTATTATATTATACACATTCAGACCTCGCTAGCCTTTAAAAAAAACCGTGACTGATTTCACAGCGGATATCTCTCCAGGATGCTCAGCGATGTTGAAGGTTGACAAGCACTACCACTATCATCCACCACGTCATCGCTGCTGCCACTGAGTATTTATTTAAAAAAATAACTGCTTGATTTATTTGTTTATCTCACTAGCTTCTGCCTGCAACTTCGTCTGCGTGAAATCTGTTGTTCCCAGACCCACCCCGTCGCATCGCATCGCCTGCCGCCCTATTACTTCGTTTTCGGTTAGCGGTCTTTCTGACTTTTTTTATTTTTGCTCGGCTCCTTACGATCCTAGCGCAATGTTATGTAACCTATATATAGTCTTGCTCAAGAATTGGGACTGTCAAATGCAAAAAGAACTTTTCAAAACCGACTGGTCAAAATCTAAATATTTTATTTCACATAAACCAACATGGGCACTTCTGAAACGTCAGAAGCTAGCTGCACGGTTCCAGTTGATCGTTTCCTATGGAGAAGAGCCGGCAAGAAACTCCACGGTTACTCTTTTAAAAATAATTGGCTTTTACAATGTTTTCAAATTACAGTAGGTATGGGAGGACAGCGTAGGCCTGTCAACAAGTACCAGAATGCCAATTCCCGTAATAAAAAACCTTCAAAATCTAGTCGCAATCTCATCGCAGCGACAATAAATGTCAGTTTTTGAAATTTATTGTCGCTGCGATGAGATTGCGACTAGATTTTGAAGGTTTTTTGACAAAATTGCCATCACTTGATTTCAATCAACATCTTAGGAGTTGTCAAAAATGTAGGGGAAGATAGAGGTATTTTTGACAGATTGAGACTGAGATCAGACTGTGAACGTTCTTAAAATTACGAGAATTGCCCCTCAGGTACTTGATAAAATAGAAAATGGTCTACATATCCAAAGTCTACAAGGCCTACAAAGTCCTCACATTTACAAAATATAGAAGAATCCATCAAAAGGACAGATAATAATAAAATATAAAGCCTATTAAACCAAGCACATGACTGCCATTACAAATTGGTAGTTCCGGAGCTCACCCTTTACATACAAACTTACTATAAAAATTACCTCTTTAGAATATCATACGTATGTGATATGTTAAGTGAACTGTTTGTGTTCTTTAACCGATTTAAACGACAAACTATACCCTTTTTAACAATCTGTAATAAAAGCTTATAAAAAAAAAGTTAAATCAATTCCTCTCCCCATTTGTAGTGACGCAATCAAGTATTGTAACACAAGTTATGTTTATTAGATCGTACAGATTCCTTTGTGTCATTATATATTCGAGTTTATTGAACTGAATCAAAGGTTTATTGTGAACCGGTACTGAAAACTCGCGTACGTTTACTTATTTAGTTTTAGAGCTGATGAGCAGGAAAGTTTCATTTTTTTTTAAAGGTTGTTTATAGCATGCGGCTCGTCTAAGAGGGATGCCACACGATGCGTTGCCGCCGCGGTGCGATGCTTGTGCGGGGACGCTACGTCATCCTTCATTATAAAAGACAGTGATATGCCACACGGAGAGTTGCGACGACGGTGACGCAACGGACAAGGGACTAGAGACGAAGCGGGGAGGGTTCTTGCGGTGCGACGCCGAGCATTGGAGCGGCATCGTAGCCGAGCGCGGTATTGTTTGTATTATATAAAAGACGCTGTGACGTCGTAGTAAGCGGCGCGCGGCGTTGCGATACCGCATTGCCCGTGTCGCACTCAATGCGTTGAACTCATAGCGGTGCGACGACGCAACCCACCAGCAACCCTCAGTGTGCACACACACGAGCAGCACGCGTCAACGGCAAAGGCTGCAGCCGTCAGCAGTCGACAACGTGCCGGTCGTGTATTTGAGTATCGAACTACACGAACGGCATTGTTTTTACGACTTGACAAAACATCTAGATCTCTCTCTCTCTCTCTTTATTACTTATAAGTAAGTTTTATATTAATTAATTAATTAATTAATAATATATATTTATTTTAATTTATATTTACTTTGAAAGCAATGGTTGGTTGATGGGTGACCATCCATTACATATCGAGACCACTCCGTGCTTCGGAAAGCACGTTTAGTAATTGAATTGACATGCTGGTCGCTGTCATTCGTAGAATTTTGACAGGCGTCACGGGTAGATAGTCAGAAGCCCGAAAGTCTGACAACCAGTCGTGACAGTCGTGTAACTGGGTTTCGGAGGTCAGATAGGCAGTCGCTCCATGTAAAATACTGATAATCAGCCGAATCCGGTTTGACTGGAAGCCGACCCAAACATATTTATTTATTTATATATACCTACTTTATTGTACACCACAAAAACACATAACATAAAAAATACATCAAACACTACAAAACATACAATGGGCGGACGCTTTCTGCGATATCTTCCAGGCAACATGGCTGGGTAAGGCTAGGGAGATTATGATGGTAATATTTCCACGGACGAGCTCGTTTATAAAGATGATTTACAACAGGTCCTAATAAACCTTTTTAGTCCTTGAACTCCAGGACCATGTTACAACTCAAAAGGTATACTATTCTCAAATTTTTCTTTCACGACGTTTGAACGTTTCGCTCGTTAAATTGAAGAGCACTTATGTTCTACACAGTGAATGGAAACTGTTTCATGTTTGTTTGGCCGTGAACTGGCTAAGTATCGTTCAGGTTACTTCAGCCATACATGAATGCTACGTACGGATCGTTTGAGTTAAGTAAGGGTTTAAAGAGGTATAAGCAGTATTGATTGAAGTACTAACCTATATAGCTTAGTAATGCTGAGATTTGCTTTGTAACATGTATACCTCTTGGCACTTAGGATTACATAACATGAGTTCAGAAAAAAATATGTAAATAAGAAAAAGTACCTGGAAGGAGGACGCGGGCTCGCGGAAGATGAAAGGAGTGGAGGGAGACCGTTAATGGTTTGATGTTGAGACCAGTAATGGGACAGGGCAGGCCAGTAAAAAAAAGTTACAAATATTCATGAAAAGCTTCGTTTTTGGAACGAAATTCCTTAATGCGGCATGCGGTAGGATTTACTGATACTGTTAGCCTCCATCATCCTACTGCTGGACAAAGGCCTCTCCCCATGACTTCCAGATCTTTCAATCCAGGGCAAAAGTGGCCCTTTTTACTTTCTTACGCTGTATTTTGCGTAATTGTAAGGTAATCAAGCTCGTAACTACCTAACGAAATCGAAATGCTTAATTCAGATGCAAAGGACTAAAACGTACTAAAACAAGCCTAACCATTTTAAAACGTAAAAAAAATATTATTCTGGTAGCATCCAATCCATTTGGTAGAATTATTAAAAGCTAGACTAGTCTCAAGATTACTCTACTAGAACAAACACTGGTCCCAGCTACTCTCCGACATAGTTCACGCGAGTAAGACAGCGCGTGGTGTAATGTTCTGCAGATAGCTCGCTGGTGGCAAGACGTTTCAATTTATTCTGCTAACGTTACCGCTCTGCAGCCCGTGGTTTAGGAGCATAGAATATGTGTGGAGCCGCAACACAGTGACACTACAATGGATAAAAGGACACAGTGAATCACTAGGTAACGACGCGGCTGACGAGCTGGCCAGTAGGGCATCCAGCACGTCAGTCTATGGTCCAGAACCAGTCGTGCCCATCCCCTTTAATCAGCTACGCAGGTGGCTACAGGAGCACACCCATACACAAGCAGAGAACTGGTGGTCCTCGTCACCGGGCTGCAGGCAGTCCAAGGAGGCCATGCCATTACTAGATGGCAAACTAACGAAAAGACTACTACGCCTGGATAGGAAAGGCCTGCAACTGGTGACGGGGACCATCACGGGGCACTGCTTACTAAACAAACATTTTCACACGATAGGTATAACGGACAGCCCCCTATGCAGAGCCTGCATGGAGGCTGATGAAACCGTCGCGCATGTGCTCTTTGAGTGTACAGGCATCACCCAGATTAGGTCAGAAACCCTCGGGACACCCAGATCTTACACAGATGTTCTTAACAGACCAGGAGACCTAATAAGCTTCTGGAAGGAGGTGGGCTGGTTGGAATAACCACCGATGGCCGCCATGGCCCACGTACAATGGTCCACCTGAAGGACTAAGTGCGGAAACCAATCCCATAACATAGAAGATAGATGTGTAGAGCGGGTATATTAATACAGGTAGGTTAGATTGGCGCAGTGGCTGACAATTACCGGAGTCTCGCTTCTTCTTCCTAGCGTGTCGAAAGCAATCTAAATGGACTCGGCCCAGAATTCGGCTGCTTGTTTGGCGCCATCACCAGCGTCCTGTAACGTGCAGCTGACAGGACACGCAGGACACGATATTAAGTGCCCCATCGTTTGTGGAACAGCACCACATTTACACTCCAAGGCAGAGTCGTCTATGAATCTCCACCTGAACAGGTTTTCCTTGCTTCGGCCAACCTTATCGATTCTCGCTTAGAATCTTCAACATAAAGAATTGTAATTTTCAAACGATTTTTTGCTATAAATGTTGGCATGAACGGTACAGTAGGAGAATAGCAAGATACCCCAGTGAGCAATGTTAACTTTCAGGGTGCGTTGGTACTGGTACTGAATACTGAACTGACTCATGAACGTATAATGTAGACAACATTCTTTACTTGCACGATGAAAGCAGTTATTTAAGACAAAATGAAAACTTACACAAACAAAACGCTATTATAAGCATTTTTCTAACTTTAACTTATTGCATTAAATAGGCAATCTATAAATAAAATTTAAGTGTCTGTTTTTAATATCAAAATAACAGCTTTTTACTAATTGCATAATTATAAAAGTTCTAGCTGCGCTCCGCGGTTTCACCCGCATTAGTTTCGATCCCGTGGGAATATCGAAATAAAAAGTAACCTATATGTTAATCCTAGTTATAAACCATCTGTGTGAAACATTTCATCTAAATCCGTTCAGTCGTTTTGGCGTGAAAGAGTAACAAACATCCATCCATCCATACAAACTTTCACATTTATCATATAGTAAGAAAGTAGGATATATTAGCTATTACGCTAGTTATAACAAGATCACTTTTTAATTTTTTGACGGGACTGACATAGCTAATGTTATGGAGTAACAGTAATATAGTATACTTTTTGTCCCAGTAGCACGCTCTCGTGGGATAATTCCCAATATCCACGCGGACAAAGCCGCGGGCAGGAGCTAGTTTAAAAATAGTTTCGTGTGAATAAACAGCACTACAAACTACCGTATCCACTTACAACTGCGTACACTCCAGACAGCCCAGAAGTATAAACTGTAGCGCTTGCGTGCGCTGGCAGTGCTCTATGTAAAGAGCTCTCAGTACCCTATGGCGAATTGAAAGTAAGCAGCTGATGGGAACCCTGTTTAATGTTGGTTTAAATTGGGATGGTCGGAGGAAGCGATTACTCTAGTATTGGTAGCAGGTATACAAGGAGTAAGGAGCATCGACTATGTATACTCCATCATTGAAATCCATGGTATACACAGTATATGATTCTCTACCCACCAGCATTGAATTTGTGTATCGGATAAAAGCTGTTTCATTCATTTTGACCGTGTGGGTATTTTGTATAAAACAACAGATTTTTTTTTTTTATAACCGGCGCAGCCTGTCGTAATCAGCCAATATTGTTCCCACTGCTGGGACACAGGCCTCCTCTCTTCGAGAGGGAGTGGGCTATAATCTACCACGCGGGCCCAGTGCAGGTTGGTAGATGTCACATGTCTTCGAATTTTTGGTTCTAGGACATGTTTCCTCACGATGTTTACCTTCACCGTTTTAGGAGCAGTGGTGATGAAATAATTTACACAAAGTAAAGTGCCTCACTGGGTTTGAACCTAAGACCTACTACTCGAAAGTCGCGACCGTTACCACTGGGCCACTACTGCTCACAGCCTATTAATGCTCGCCCAGAAAGAGACGGCGAGATGACCTGGACGCTTACCGCGAGGGCTGGTTCGAGGTGGCGCCTGAAAAGAGTTCCTGGAAGGATTTGGGTGAGGCCTTTGCCCAGCAGTAGGACAGTATAGGATAACAAAAAAAAACCGAAGAAATGTTTCTACCCTGTCTAGAATCATGTGTTGAATTCATGCTTAAATGATGTCTTTGAAATTTTGTATTGGTTATTTTTTTAACCGACTTCAAAAAAGGAGGAGAAAAACATACCGTCGAATTGAGAACCGGAGGAGGTTCTCAATTCGACGGTATGTTTTTTTTTTTTGTGTTTTTGTTACGCGATTACTCCGCCAATTTTGGACCGATTTTCAAAATTCTTTTTTTGTTCGACAGGAGATACTTCTGAAGTGGTTCTATAGTCACTAAGACAGGATCTGATGATCGGATCCTGGAGAAATCGAGGGCAACCCTCAAATTTTATGAGCCCACACATCGTTTTTTTAAACCAAAATTATCCTGTGAAAATTACGACTTAAAAGTGAAAAATAAAAACTTTTTTGCAAAAAAAAACCGACTTCCAAAAAGACACTAAGTGATAAATAACTTTAAATTCGGAAGTCGGTAGCAAACAACTAAAATGCGAACCCAACGACACCGACTTCCGAAATTAAAGTTATTTTTCACTTAGTAGTGTCTTTTTTGGGAGTCGGTTTTTTTTTTTGCAAAAACATTTTTATTAAAACCGCTGTTTCATACATTTTGAACATTTGTTTGAAACAGCTGAGTTTTTTTTAAATAACCGTTGAAATATTTCTTCTCTGTGGGTCTAGAAATTAGAATTTCTTTGATGTCCCTTACAGCCTGTATGAGAGTCATGTCGTGATGATAATGGATAATGTTATACGGTCATCAATATAGTAACGGAGTTGACTGGCCAGGGTGCGCAGGATTTGAGTATTGTCTCTCATGGAAGAGGGAGGTAACGACAGTACTTGTTAACGTGACGTTAAACTTGAACTGCCCTTAAGTTAATTAAAAAAAAAAAAACAAAAATGCACAAATTTTTTTGACAATATTTTCGTCTGCATTCTGCTATCATAGATCATTAACCCTCTTCTCACGGTGGTATTAAGTATGTACAATTGCTTTTGAACTTCTGTCTTCCTTGTGGCTAAGTAATAACAGCCGCACGGGTCGATAGATCAGGTTAAGCTACGCTTGCCGTGGTTGGTCCGTGGATGGGTGACCATCTTCACATACCAAGACCCCTCTGTGCCTCGGAATTCACGTTACGCCGTTGGTCCCGGCTGTCATTCGTGGATCTTTGAGAGTCGTTACGGGTCGTCAGAAGCCCGAAAGTCTGACAACCAGTCTTACCAAGGGGTTTCGTATTATCCAGTAACTGAGTTGTGGAGGTCAGATAGGCAGTCGCTCCATGTAAAATATTGGTACTCAGCTGCATCTGGTAAGACCGACCCGAACATAGTTAGAAAAAGCCTAGGCAGATGATGATGATGATGAATTGCTTTTGACCTTCATACTTGTCATTGATAAGGTGATATACTATATTGACGAAGTTTCTCAAACTATTACCAATAAATTCTGTGGTCCTACCTACATAAATAAGTGAGTACTGGGCGAAATTCTTGAGAACAACTCTCTAATGAAAGATCTTTGTGCGAAAAGTTTACAGACCACAAACTTTTGTGAATACAAGTATGTGGGCGTAAGCGGTTAGGACATGGTGATAAGCGGAAGCGATAGCGGTTACAATCCTATTATTGTGAGCCTTAGTATATAATGCTCTCTCTACTGAGACACAGGCCTCCTCTCTGTGAGAGCCGTGATCTACCAGGCGGGCACAGTGCGGGTTGGTCTCACGTCTTCGAAATTTGTTTCTAGGACATCCCGGTTTCCTCGTAATGTTTTCCTTCACCGTTTTAAGAGCAGTGGTGATGAAATAAATTTTCATTCGAACCCACGACCTACAACTCGTGAGTCTGGGTTATCACCACTGGGCCACCACTGCAGCCTCTCATCAGTGTACTAATCAGATAATGTCAGTAACAGTTCATATTCCCGAGCGATACTAAACATTTTATAATCAGTAGCACATAGTTACATCTAAAATATCGCCAAAACTATTGCAAAACTAATTAAACTGTTATTTCGTTACAATAAAACAAACAGTTCGAAATAGAGCATAATTTCATACCAATTTTCCCTGAACAGATTTATCTAAATACATATTATCAAAACAGCAATTTACAATTTGCATTTTGCAACAACTATTAGTTTATTGAGTGGAATCAATTTATATTTTCAGCTTGGTTGGGAGCTTAACGCATATTAAATGTAAAGTTCATAATCGGATTAAACATTATTATTGTGAAATGCAAAAGTTGGGCATGCAAAAACAAAATGCAATCACAAATCCGTTTACCACCCGATCGATACCATGTCACCGTGAAGACTTAGGTGAAGTGAGCGTGGTGTGAGCTGTCATTCCAACTAATGATTGACACTACTGACACTATTGACAATGATTGACACTCTAAGCTCACTTCACCTAACTTTTCACGATGAGATTTTTACAGAATCGATCGGCTGACGTGGTGATCAAGGTAAATTTAGAACATGATTTTTAGAAGAAAAAAGGCGACACTGACATTTATATACATAGCCTTTTCCCAATTATTTATTATTTATTTCCAAACTTACATCTATCCTTACAGGAAAACCTATTGCGATAGTGTACAGACGCCAGCAGGTCAAGCTACCCGAAACTGTCAAATTTTCCCAATCAACTTTGAACCTTATTGCTTTATTGATAAAGTTGAAAATCTATTAAAGAAATTTGACAGATTGTAGTAGCTTGATGTGCTGGCATCTGTACATTTATCTTACCTCTTATCTCTCTTCTTATGTTGGGGTCAGCTTTCAGTCTCACCGGATGCCCCTGAATACCAGTATTTTACATAGAGCGACCGCCTATCTGACCTCTAGAACCCAGTTACTCGGTAAAATGATCCCTTGGTAAGACTAGTTGTCAGACTTTTGGGCACCTGACGACCCGTGACGACTGTCAAAGATCCACGTGTTTTTCGAGGCAGAGGGGCCTCGGTATGTAAAGATGGTCAACCATCCACGGACCAACTGCGGAAAGAGTAGCTTAACCTGATCGATGTCGCCGTTATCACCCTTCAAACAACGACATTTTACTATTGAGAAAGTAAAGAGCGAAGCGCGTTTCTGTTCAGCTGAAACGCGCTCCGCTCATGATTGTAACGTCAGCTCAAGAATCCGCGACAAAAGAGAACCAATTCAATCAAAGTGGCCGTTCTTTGTATCAGAATAGTTACTTAACAGTTTTCTGTCCCTTCGACGAAATACTTGTAATTTGATCAAAGTGGAAAATGGGTTTGTATTAATTGCAAATCCGTGTTTTCTAAAGTAGTAGAGTAAGGTCTTGGTTGGGTAAGTACAAAACTGTAAGAAACTGTACGAAACTGTATGTAGAAAACTGTAAGTTTGTGTGTGTCCGAGTTTGAAGGATTGTCTTAAAGTTTAACTTGATAATAAAGCAGTTCCCTGGCTACTGTAACATCAATGGGCGTTGTTATTCACTTTTAGTCTAGTTAAGCAGTTACATCGGGTTTTTAATATTATGTTGTTATGTTTTTTATGCTGCAGCAGACATATTGTACTCCTCCTTTCTGTATCCTGTATCCTTTTATGTATCTGTTTGTATATCGTGTATCTCTTTGTATATCTGTGGAATCTTGTTACTTGGATTAAACTAATATTATTTTTATTATATGAAAAGCCAGTCTAATAATTTATTTCAAATAGGCACATGAAAGGCACTTTATAACGTTAAAATTTATGTGGAAACTGTATACTCCACAATTTATTCGCCAAAATCAAAACACTACACATTACTGATTACTGATAAATGCGTGCACTGGACAGGTCCACTCAATCTGTGTGGTTCTTTCCTCAAAGGACCATTTCAGACCCAATCTACATGGTTTTCATATGATCTGACCAAGATTATGTCTGGACTTTAAAAGAGACTGTGACCTCTAAGTTTGTTTAGGCCTTTCTTCTCAGAGTAGGCAGACAGGAAACGCCGACCTCGTCTAGTTTAAAAAAAAACTGATTGATGTGTAAAAACCTACCTACAGAAATAAAATAATTTATCATTTATTACAAAAATATGAAATTCAATTTTTTTCATTCATCAAAAATATGCAAAACATTCGAATTCGAAACAAAAGGGTCTTTCACAAATATTCTAATTTTGAAAGTTATGTTATGGTATCCTTGTCACCTTGGAATTTCATATCGGATATGAGACAATATGTCGCCATATCCGCTGTGCCCAGAACCAACCTTATTATAGAATTTATGTAATTAAAAAAATATTATAACTTCACGCCTGTATTAACACTCGTATGTACACCTCTGCAAGCACCTTCAGCTTGCAGAAGTGTACATATTAAATACACATTTCCTTAGTTTGATCTAAATAATCAGAATCACAATTGAGTATATTGTCCTTACCCTAGCTAAAACTAGACACTTTGCTTCTGAGGTTTCACTAATGAAAAGCAGGATAATACCCCAATAACACTTTACACTGCCGTGGAATTGTACCCAGGATCCCGATCACGAGGCGTACAAGGCAGATTTTAAATGAGTCTATCTACGTATAATTCCACACTTAATTATAATAACCTAGTTTCTGCTCGCGACTTCGTCTGCATGTAATTTCTTGTTTCCGATCCTCGTAGCATCGCATCGCCTGTCCGCGCTTTTACGTCGTTTTCGCTTAGCAAAAAGTTAGTTAGTTTAAAAGTAAGAAAGAAATTCTTACGTTTTTCTTGCTCGGCTCCTGAGACTCCTAGCATTATGTTGAATTATATAAGTAGTATTTTTTTAAAATCTGGTAGTTCCAGATATTAAACAATAACGTTCAAACAAACAAACGAAAACGAACTCTTCAGCTTTATTATTAGTATCTAAGTACAGACGCCAGCACATCAAGCTACTACAATCTGTCAAATTTCTTTAATATATTATCAACTTTATCGCTAAAGCATTAAGGTTCAAGATTGATTGGGAAAATTTGACAGTTTCGGGTAGCTTGACCGGCTGGCGTCTGTACATAGAATAGATGTGTACAAAATATTGTAATCATTTTTAAAAAGGTAACCCATTCTCCATACGAAACTACCATGTGGAAAGGGCGCCTATAACCAATTCAATTTTCTTGTAAATGGCGGTCAAAACTGCCTTTAATTGACCTATTTGAAATAAATTATTTAACTTTGATTTTGAACGAAGGATGAAGATGCCCCCGTCGAGACGCGGATCACGTGCCGAGTCGAGTAGGTATAGGTTTGAGTTGCATGTTGCATCATAATACCCGCATCTTCTGCACAATTTTGCTGCGTTCTGCATCCAAGCCCGGAGAACTAGTTAAAGCAGAATTAAAACTAAATATTTTTACATAACATGTTAATATCATGGATGTCCGCAAAGGGTGAAGGTTACGGTCTTTAGAGCGTACTGTACATCGCTGTACTCGTGCAGCCTGTGGGCTCACTACTCTAATAGAAGTTACAGCGCTATCCGCGTCCAGTACAAGTAATACTGCAGTGCCTCGGGTATGTTCGTAGAGGCGCGCACCAACTGCGTCCATGCCATCATGCGCAAGCGCGCCGCGTCCTTGGTGCGCAGGGTAAAGGTTAGCCGCAACATCGTACCCATGATGATTGCGGGAAGGCTAGACTGCCCGTTCATCCGGCATTGTTCCAACAGACATATTGCTGTAGCAGTGTCGGAGAAAGGGCATTGATTTTATTGTGTGATTATTTATTTATTGATTTTATTTTGTGATTATTTATTAATTAATTCTTATTTCTATATTAATTTTATTGTCTTGATTATTTATTTTAATTTCATTTCATTTAATTCGATTTATTCTGTTTCCGTTCAATTTGAATTTTATCTCACTTTATTTGATGTGAGTTTATACGATATAAATAAATTAATTTATTATTATATTTATTATTTTAAAGTACTTCGTGACCACATAACTTATCACCATTGTCTTGCCCTTATCACAATTTATTTGGGGTCGGGTGTCTTTTACTTCCATACTTTTCTATTAGCATTCGTACCGATAGTAACCCCGTTTTTAGCGATATCATCTTTCACACACTCCATCCATCGTTACTTTGGTCTTCCCCTACTCTTTAGCCATCTTTCCTCACTCCTCCGCAGATGTAGACAGTGGTAGCAGCCCCGACTTACGAGTTGTAGGTCGTAGTTTCGAACCCAGGCAGGCGCTTTACTTTGTGTAATTTATTTCATCACCACTGCCCTCAAAACGGTGAAGGAAAACATTGTTAAGGAAAATAGCGTATCCTAGAACCAAATATTCGGAGACATGTGACATCTGCCAACCTAGGCCTGCGTGGTGGATTACTGCCCACTCCTTCTCACCGAGAGGAGGTCTGTGAGAACTGATGTCCAGACAACTTTTCAGTCACCAGTGTGATTCCATAACTTAATTAAATAAAATTATGATATTCTAGACAACATGCCTAATTTATTACACATTCAAATCTATCCGAAATGTTCCACAGGCGCGTAGACCTCACCGTCCGTAGCAGTATGGACTACGCTAGCTACGCCGTAGCGTTTCTCGTGGCATCCAGACAAGCAGGCTCTACTGACATCTGCCTGTCCTAGGTCTTAGTATTCTCCAGTATGTTCGCAGCTCGGTGGGATTCCCCAATGTTGCGGAGGTGGATGCAGCTCCACGCTGAATTTTAATTGTATAAATGTGTCTGTAATCTGCTAACACTAGAAGTTAAGTAAAATTGTTACTAACCCTATGGACTCCTGTCTGAAATAAAAGTTTTCTATTCTATTCTATAGTCACTTTCCCAATTCTTTTACCTTACAAAAACGACATAAATCCTACTTAAAAATTCTTTAACACCGGTAAACTAAAGCCCGCTCCACCCTACTTTTTTTCTCAACTATAAAGCCAGCATTCCACTAGGTACATGGTTCCATTGCCAGTTAATTATGCAAAACAAAAAGTTTGTATCGCTGCAAACAGATCCGTTACTGAGACCGTCTCAAACTTCTAACAGTCACCGTTAAACAAAATTAAAATGTAAATTTCTTTTCGTCCCGTGTTCAGGAAACGAATGGGGTACAAAAATTGAGGAGTTTTAGGATATAATTATATAAAATACATACATATGTGTGCCCCCTAGCGATACACTTCCATGAGACATAACATGGGAAGGGTATCATGTAAGACAATGTAATAAGTAAAATCGTGTTTTGTATAGTAGACAAAAGATTTAAGTCTGCAAGCAACCAAGTACAGTCGACCTCACAATTACCTTGCCATTTTGGACAAATACTCCCTGTCAATTGAAGCTTCACTAAAGTAGAAACTATCGAACGTCCACATTGATCCTAAAGCAAAAATTGATTCCCCAAAGGGTTGGGTGGAAGTGTACGTATAGTATCCCCACATTTCGCCAGTTATTTTTAAGTTCCATGTTATATAATAGGGGGCAAGCCATCAACCGGGTGCAAATCCAGACTCCGTGCTGCTACTGAGAAATTCCAGATTGAAAAGTCCAGTAACACTTTGCCCGACCAGCGAATCGAACCCAGGACTTCATACTCAGCAGTAGCAGTTACGACTACTAGACCAATAAGGCAGTCCAAAGATAGATCTCTTATGATGTATCTCCATAGCTGCCTGAAGGGCAATTCCCGTAATTTAAAACATTAAAAATCTAGTCGCAGTCTCATCTCGGCGACAAACAAATGTCAAAAACGTCGGGAAATTGGAGGTATTTTTGGCAGATTGAGACTGAGGAGGAAAGGAGGATCAAAAGGAGTATGTAAGGATCGCAGCAGGTGGCGTTCTGTAGTTTCTGCCTACCCCCCCATGGGGAGAAGAGTGATGAGTGATGAGAGTATGAGCTGATGACTTATAGTAAGCATAAACACGCATCCTTAATCAAATTAATCCTCATTTGCCAGAAGGCCAATAAATTATTGTCGTTTTCTCCTTTTGCCAATGCACCTAAACTCCGCTTTTACCCCAGCGTGTGTTGACTATTTTGCTGTCTTTACCCAAATAACAAACATCACAAATTCCCTCACTATTTCTGATTGAATATATCAGTCCTGATTAGTCGGTTTGTAAGTACAACGCGCAATCAACGCAACGTAAATACATGAAACGAGACTTCGTAGTATGTGGTAAATGAGTATCAACTAGGATACAGGAAACATTACTAGGAAAAAGTTTGTTTATTTACATGCAACCAAAACAAATCCTCATTTTCGTACGTCATTGCAGCCGAAAGAAGTCTACTGCGGGACATAGGTCTCCCCAAGCATCGCCACTTCGACCGGTTCTGTGTTTCTCGCGTCCAGCGGATTCCTGCGGTTTTCACCTGGTCATCGGTCCACCTTGTGGGACGTTCCGGTACGCGGTCGCCACTCCATAACCTTTTGGTCCTATCGGCCATCTGTTCTACGAGCAATGTGCCCTGGTCACAGCCAGTTAAGTTTGGTAATTCTTCGGGCTATGTCGGTTGCCTTAGTTTTCCTAAGGATCATCGCATCGTCGCCTCATTTTTGTACAATAAAAGTAGGTATAATCAATCAATCATTACAAAAACTAACTAAAGATAGAATCGTAATCTAGGTTAGCAAATCTCTTTATTACTAAATGGCTGCTAATAACAAAAGATGTCGCTCCTCGTTCCCAATCGTTTGTCGACCCTAAGTCTGAAGAAAGTGAGTGAGTCAGATGGCGTGGCTTAACGCAAAATGTGTTGACGCATCTTTTACGATTTCAGTTTTTAAGGTTACAAAGACAAAGACATTTATTCGTCGGATATGGTAGGTACAAAGATGGTTGTTACATTATGGATAAGTTCGACACATCCGCCGCTACTAGCGGCATACGAATATTTACAATGTGAACCTAATGTACACGTGGGTATAAAACCTAACTTATATACTACTTATACTCTAGTAAACAATACAAAACACTTATACTATGGACATTTGTACTCTAATATACAACATAAAATAAAATAAAAACACAACAATAACAACATTTCTATTAAACAAGTAAACAAATCTACTTTATTATAAAAAAAAAATTACTTATTTTACTAACCCTTATAATCAAAAAATTCTTTTAAAGTGTAAAAAATATTTTGGAGAAGCCAATTTTTTTGGCTTTTTTTTTAAAATTAATTGGTAGCTCTCTTATTTGTTTTGGAATATGGTTATATATTTTAATGGACATAAGGTAGCTGTTTCAGTAGTGGAGAGTAATATTATAAAATTGGTTTTTTAACTTGGTGGGGTCCTTTTTTGCAAATCTATTGTTTTCGGCTACTGTGGAGAAGAAGTGAGAGTTTTTCCTGACAAATATGGTTATTTCTAAGATGTAAATAGAAGATAAAGTTAGAACCTTTAAATTTTTAAAAACTGGTCCACAGTTCTCGTATGGAGGCGCCCGCGTTATTGCTGCTGTTAAATAATAATATTCCCATAGTATTATTAAAACTGAAATCGTCGAAAACTCTGCCCAACCCTTCGGGAAAACAAGGCGTGAAGTTATGTTATAATGAAGAGTCCTTCCGAATAATTAATGTTTTGCCTGTTAGCAATGGGTAGGATTATTATTTTTGGGTTCCGTACCCAAATTCCAAAAACAAACCCTTAAAATTTCGTCATGTCTGTCTGTCCGTCTGGATGTAACACAGTCATTTTACTCGGGACTATTTACGACTTATTGACGAAAATTGGAAAGTTGTACCCATAAGAAAAAAATCAGTGCACATACTCGTAAGCGTTTCGGGTATTGTTGGATCTATGATCACTATAATGTTTCTAGGTGACAGTTTCTGGATTTGGGATATTTTCGGTTACAACAGCGGAAGTTGCTTAGTTTTTCAGTTTTTTTTTGAGAAATTCTATGAACAACAAGAATTCTTTTTGCGGTCGATAAAATGAATGCTGTCCATGCATAAATATTTATCCAAACTACAGAACGCTTCACTGTGCGTCGCCCGACACGCACTTGGCCGGTTTTCTGAGTATTTTCTGTTCAATAAGAAGGCTAGAGAAGCCGTCCCCTCAACTTTTGTACCGCACAACGTTTAATTTCAGAGGCAAGATTGCAAAGTCAACGTTTTTATCAAAAAACAAACCTAACGGATAACTGATTGCTTTATTTTGCGTCCCCCCTCCGCACCTCTCGGCTCACCCCCTCTGTCCTTCTTTTCGTAAACAAAACTTTTTTAGCGCGAAGTTTTTCAAAGAATCTTGATTGTTGTTCTTTACTCTATTGTAACATGATTGTAACTTAGATAAATATGTTTTTTCAGGCGTTATCTCGAAAGTGTCTTCCGATTAAATAACGAATGATTTATGAGTCTCTTATTTTTTAAATTATTGAACGATAGCGTTAGGGTGTCATGGAGGCAAAAAACACCTAATAAAACTCAAATAATTAAACGCTACTTCGGAATCGCGGTATCCATCTTGGCAAATGATTTTAAATTATATTGCAAGAACCTTTTCAGTCTGCATAATAAAACCACGAAGGCGATAAATTGGAACGAAGTTCCTTCCGTTTCCGCTGTATTTTATGTATTTAATAACAAACACTTTACAATAAGTTAACAGCGTTTGAGAGTAGCTTAAATAAAAAAAACTTATTTACAAAAAAAAAAAAAAAAAATACAACCGACTTCCAAAACAAAAACACTATAAAGTGAAAAATAACTTTAATTTCGGTAGTCGGTGTCGTTGGTTCCCGCTTTTTCGTATTTGGCCGGTACTTCCGAAATTAAAGTTATTAAAACATCATCAATATAAACTATGTAAGTGGAAAAAATCGTATTATTGAAATTAACTCAAAAACTACCAATTCAAAGTTAATCTTTATATGGGACCACCTCTATAGTGCAAATCCGTGTTATCCGAGGAATTTTGCAAAAAAATTATCATTAAACAAAAACAAAACAAAAACAAAAACAAAAAACAAAACAAAAATGTTTTATTTCTGTACCAAGATGTTTCAACGTTATTTTGTGATTGGAGCTGCCTTTTAAGCAAATAATGCCTGTGTTAGGAAGCTCCGCTCTTCCATAACTTAAAATTATTTTAACAATGATACAGACATATTAATAATATTCTATAATAACAATAATGTGGATAAACGGTGTGTCGCTGTGTGCATGAGTGCGGTGCGTGCGTGTGTGTGGGGTGAGTGAGGGTGTGGGGGTGTGTGTGTGTGTCTATGAGTGTGAGTGAGTGGGGGTGGGGGGGTGCGTGTACGTGTGTGTGTGTGTGAGTGATGATTTATTATACATATTATAGAAGTGCTTCAACACCTTCATACGTAAGAGGTTTTATCCATTCTAATACCATTTTTTTACATTCATGTAGTTGTTTAGTGTAAATATATATTTCTTTGTTTACCATATTGTCATTAAAAAAATATATTAACATCCGAATCGAGAACCTCCTTCTTTTTTGAAGTCGGTTAAAAAAAGCAAGAAATACTGTAGCAAAAGTGTCACAGCTGAAAATACAATAACAGATGTAAACATCAATGTCCCCCCTTTTTTTTTCTGGTGGGAAATCATCAAATCCCGCTCTGGGTGGAGCGGAAGGGAGTGTCAGACTCTTACTGACTAAAACCCACCCATGTTCCTTCCTTCGCCCTTTATGTTCCGGGGTAGCGGTAACCCTTTCGGACAATACCGCTGACCCGGCAGGCTTCGGCCCTAAGGGGCCCCTCGAATTATGCTGACATCTCTTTGAGGCGCGCCTGGAACACTTACCTACGCGCCGTCCGGCACGGGCCTGGTCCTGATCGGGCGGTGAGCTACCCATTGCTCTCCGCCCACAGGCCCGCGCCTACGGTGGCCGGTAGTCGTCACGCGACTCCCGACGCCCGGAGCGTCTCCCGCGGCGGCTGGGACGGGCGGAGGCTCTCTCCCTCATCCGTTCCGCCACCTCCTTCGCTAGCATGACTGCTTCGCAGAAGGAGGCGACTGCCTCCCACTCCCTCTCGCTCCGGACCATGGCTTGCACCAGGGCCACTCGCGAGAGGATCAATGTCCCCTTGTCATCGCACGGAAGTAGGAGGTAATCAGTAAATTCCTATTTCCTTCAGGAAATGGCATATGACGACGATCAATAAGCGACAGATTTTGATAAATTATTAGTCTACTATCACAAAATCTATCTATGTGTATAAAACTTTACCATCTTTTTGCACCCTAATTGCGTATCACACTATCAATCACAATCTCAATCATTTTGAAGGATATTGCTAATCCATTGCTTCATATGTTCGAACAATTTGTCTGCTAAACAACGTAAATAACGCAATGAATGTTGTTGAACTTTCAAAATGAAAGCTATTGCTACTGTTAGTGTGTTACGCAATTACCCCTCTGGTCTAGTGATGGCTAAAGCAACTACTGGGGTCTATCCCAGGTCGGGTAAAGTAAATAAATAAATAAATAAAAAAATCTTTATTGATACAAAAACCTTTGACATTGCTAAAGACTATACATAAAAATGGTTAGCTAAAGGTCATACGGATAAGGTAAACCCTGGCTTCTAAACTAGGTAATCCTGTGACTTAGGGGTCAGTGTTCTGCTGTCACTGTGATACCAGAAAGCTTTTAAGTCGTGTTCTTAACATTACAAAAATAGTCATTGACAGTGCAGGTTAACAAAATATGTACACAATAAAATCAACAACGAAATTATTGTTATAAAGTATTGTTGGGTTTCCCTTAGTAATTTTTCAGTAGCAGCCCGGAGTCTGGAATCTATACAATCAATCTGCCCAGGCTTTTCCTATGTTGGGGTCGGCTTCTAATCTAACCGGGTGTAGCTGCATACCAGTATTTTACATGAAGCGACTGCCTATCTGACCTTCACAACTGGGAGCACGATACCCCTTAGTAGGACTGCTTGTCAGACTTGGGTTTCTGACTACCCGTAACGACTATCAAAGATCTACGAATGACAATCGGGATTTCGATATGTAATGGGATGGTCATCCATCCAAGAAACGACCGCGGTAAGCGTAGCTTAACCTTGATCGACCCGTACATGCGGCTGTTATTATTTAAGTTACTGTTAGCCTGCATCATCCAACTGCTGGGCAAAGGCTTCTCCCCATGACTTCAAGCTCTTTCGCTTATGGGCTGAAGTGGACAACTGGTCGTTAGTTTTCTCCAGTTTGTCCCACCAACTTCTCACAACAGGGTCTGCCGCGATGCCTTCTAGCTGTGTCAGGGCTCCACGTAGCGGTTATTTTGGCACAGACCTCATTGGGCATTCACTGCTCGTTCCCTCTTCAGCTTAGCATCGTTTTGATTATTTAGGTCTGGAATTTATTACATGGGGCCTTAATATTTTGCCTAGCCTGCTACAGATGAACTTCTTAACCTATTCCGCAAAAATATTGGCGTCATGTCATGTATGACATTCACACCGGGACAGCTTCTAATGTTATACAAAGCGCAGGCCCGATCGTGTGTGGAGTACTGCAGCCACATATGGGCTGGTGCTGCAAAGTGCCATCTAGCAGCTTTGGACTCAGTGGAGAGGCGTGCGAAGAGGCTAATTGGTGATACAGATTTGGTTAAGAAGCACAGGCGTAGGGTAGCCAGCCTTTCAGTGTTTTATAAGATGCATTTTGGAGAGTGTGCGCGGGAATTACATGACTTAATTCCGCCATCACCGTTCCATCATCGGACAACCCGTCGTACGGCGAGTTTCCACCCTTACGTTGTTGACACCGCTACGATCCGGACGAAGCGTTTCACCTCGTCGTTTATACCGCGTACATCGAAGGACTGGAACAATTTGCCTGCAGCGGTCTTCCCGTCCGATTATAATTTAAGTGCCTTCAAGGCTAGAGTGAATTCAGCGGGATTGTCCGAAAGGGTTACCGCTACCGCGGAACATAAAGGGCGAAGGAAGGAACATGGGTGGGTTTTAGTCAGTAAGAGTCTGACACTCCGTTCCGCTCCACCCAGTGCGGGAGGGGTCATTTGATGATATCCCACCAGAAAAAAAAAAAAAAGGCTAGAGTGAATAGGCTCATAATGAATTAGTGCGCTTCACCATCTACGATTGCATCACTGCTTTCCATCAAGCGGGATCGCAGTCAAGCACTAGTTTATAACATAAAAAAAAAAATGTCAATTAGGAAGCCGAAATTTTATAATATTAAAATCCCAAAACTAAAAGCAAAATTGTTTCGCTCGAGTAGAAATTGTTAGCTGAAAATAAAAATTGTTGTGTTAAAACTTTTGGCACACAACATCCTCTAAAAGGTGCTGCAAAACTAAATTAATTACCTGCTCATTTTAAAAATGTGTGTATTAAAAATAACCTGGTGAAGCTAACCTGTGTTCCGACTTCCGGTTTGAAAGGTAACGCTGCCAGTGACATTACAGGTAAATCTGAGGGGATCTTTGATCTGTGGGGGGGGTAAGAACGTTCACAGTCTGATCTCAGTCTCAACCTGTCAAAAAAGTTTTTGATTACGATTTTTCGTTTACTGGCCTCTATAGCCCGAGGGCCTGGTATCATTGATACGGATGATACGTGGTAGCTATGCCCCTGTTGTTGAGATGAGACATAATTACTTATATGTTTGGATATATCTACCTACTATCTAAAATTAAATTTTTCCCTTAATTTCCTCGTACGTAGGTACATTAAAAATTACAGCCGCTCTCAAACAACACTTACAGGCAAGAGTAATGGCTACAGGCACAGTGCGAATGTTGCGTCGTCAATTTTAAGCCACCAGAGTTTATTTGCATCTCTCTAACGTTGTAGACATCGCCTTACATGTTGTTCGAGAACCCTGTGTGGTGGAATAGAAATTTGACTCCTTTAGTTGGTGAAATAATTTAAGTTTTAATATATCTTCGATCACCGAGTCGCCAAAATTCCGCCTTGGCGTTTGCCAAAGAGCGATGGAGCGTAGTATTCTGGGTGTAAAAAGACAGGACAAAATTCGGAACACGATGCTGCGTTCCAAAACGGGTATAATAGACGTAGGCAAGAAGGCTGCCAGGCTCAAGTGGAATTGGGCGGGTCACATCAGCCACATGCAGAATGACTGCTGGGTAAAAGTTTCCATACAATGGGTGCTTGAAAATGGACAGCGCTGCCAGAAAGTGGTGGCGAGACGACCTTGGCGTGAACCACGAGGACTGGTTTGAGATGGTGTGGGAAAAGAGTTCCTGGAAGGAAATGGGGGAGGCCTTTGCCCAGCAGTGGGACAGTATAGGCTAAACAAAAAAAAAACAAAATAATAAAACATTTATTTCAGGCTTCAATGGCCCATATACTGCTTGTTTTATGACAAGTAGGTGGGTTCATTTATCTGTTCTGTGGTTCAAAGGGATAGGGGTGAATTAAGCATTTTTTTTTTTCCGGGTGGGAAATCATCAAGTGGCCCCTCCCGCTCTGGGTGGACCGGAAGGGAGTGTCAGACTCTTACTGACTAAAACCCACCCATGTTCCTTCCTTCGCCCTTTATGTTCCGGGGTAGTGGTAACCCTTTCGGACAATTCCGCTGACCTGGCAGGCGGGGTTAAGTATTTATGAGGACATTTAAAAGTAGCGACAATGGCAGAAAAGTTAAAAGAAAATCGTTTGGCTAATGGTGTATGGGCATGTGATGAGGACGGATGGAACGCATGTGACTAAAAGAGTGACCAATATAAATGTTGATGCATGGAGAGGGATAGGGAGGTGGTTGGATTGTGTGAGGAATGATATGAAAGAGAAGGAAGTGAATGATAGCGTGATGTACAGACGCCAGCAGGTCAAGCCCATCGAAACTGGCAAATTTTCCCAATCAACATTGAACCTTAATGCTTTAGCGATAAAGTTGAAAATCTATTAAATAAATTTGACAGATTGTAGTAGCTTGATGTGCTGGCGTCTGTACAGGGGAGAATGGAACAAGAAAACGTGTTGCGCCGACGACAAGTAACATGGGACAGGGGCAGGAAGATGCTGATGATGATATCGTGTTTGGTATCAAAGGAAAGGTCTTAACACTTTTCGGGACACTAAACCCTGCGTTCTAAGCAGGAGTGACCAGGCTGGGCACGCTCGTTCCATTATAGACCTCATCCATCGCTTTCCGTCAAGCGTGATCGAGGGTTCTTGACCCTCGATCACGCTGGCCCATTTAGCAATAAAAAAAAAAACGTCCCCAGACGTAATATCAGTAAGACTTCAATTGTGTCTCGTTCAGTGTCCTTTGCAGTGATGGCCCAGTGTTAACGGCCCCGACTTACGAGTTGTAGGTCATGGATTCGAACCCCGACTGGCGCTTTACTTTGTATAATTTATTTCATCACCATTGCTCTCAAAAACGGCGAAAGAAAACATCGTGAGGAAACCGGCATGTCCTAGGACCACTGAATCCGAAGACATGTGACATCTACCAACCCGCACTGGGCCCGCGTGGTGGATTACGGCCTATTCTCTCTCACAGAGAGGAGGCCTGTGTCCCAGCAGTGGGAACGTTATTGGCTGATTATGCTCATGTAGTCTCCTTCAATAGGTTAAGAAGTACTTTCTGAATATATTGTTTAAAAGTTATTTTTGCATTTAGTCCCATCAATTCTTATCCAGCTTCCCAAATCCTTGTCCGACGCGAGAAGAATCTTCAATTTAAACGCACACTGTTGTTTATACGAGTATGTACATACATTTGATCACCTGTGTTTGTGCTCCACACTCCACAACTCTCCGTTGCACGTTTAACACTCAACCCTTTTATTTTGTTAGTTCCTGTTTAAACATTTTGTTGGTACAACTTTAGTGCTATACAGTGTAATGTAGGTTGGTAGTTTATTTGAGTTAAGTTTTTACGTGAGAAAGTTGGTTTTTGGGGAAAGTTGGAAAGAGGGATATACTGTTGTTTATTTTAACTTATAATAAGGAGTTAACTACTGTCATCACCAGTTTGGCCTTTGTGTAACTATTTTGGTGTGGAGTTCCTACCCGAATTTCAATATTTTAGACGGTGAATAGCTGAGCACCGTTGTTACTAAATAAGTTAACTTTTTAAAACGTTTAAGCGTTACATTTCGGAAGATTAAACAGAAGTTAACGTTAATCGTTACGTCGTGATAGAAATTGCATTGTATATGTCATTGCATTAGTCATTTATTTATTTAAAAAAGCATGGTATGGGCTATGGACGTTTAGGCAGGACATAAAAAATAATAAAAGAAGGGTGTAATCATTAGAGTTTGTAATAGTAAAGTATTAAGAGATGTAAATAGTTGGCACTTAACGAACGAGTAACGGAAAATTAAATTAAAGCTGTTACGTAGGAAAATTAATGAGTCCGTCTCTAAGTAACAATTTTAAAGTTAGATAACTTAAAAGTTATTCCGTTACTGGAAATGTTAACTTCGTTAATTAACAGATTGACGGTCTTCTGCTTTGAGATGCTGCAGCTATCAGCTGACGTAAATAGCCACTAAGCTGTCCAGTACGGACGGGCCAACACCGATATTCCAAGGCTATTAGAACGTCCACTGCTCTCAAAACGGTGAAGAAAAACGACGTGAGGAAACCGGCATGTCCTAGAACCAAAAATTCGAAGACATGTGACATCTACCGAGCCGCACCGGCCCGCGTGGTGGCCCACACCGAGAGGAAGCCTGTGTCCCAGCAGTGGGAACATTATAGGCTGACTATAATTAGAACGTCTGGTTTCTAACTATGCAAAAAGTCAAGATATTCGTGTTACATACGAGACCGAAGTTTTGACGAGTTCTTCGAGTAACTACTTAAGCGAGTGTGACGATATACATTTTCCCTTTACATAGCATTATATGCAAGCATAAGCATAATCAGAATCAGCCTGTAATGTACCCACTGCTCGGACACAGGCCTCCTCTGTGAGAGGGAGTGGGCCATAATACAGTCTGCTTTTACATAATCATGTCAAATTCCGGAGCCTGGTATTGTGCCCGGTTGATGGCAATACACTAACCTCTATTACATGGGACTTAAACACAACTGGCGAAATGTGGGTGTACGATAAGTACACCTCTGCCTAACTCTTCGGGGAAAATAGACCTGATGTTATGTTATGTAAGTTACAATTTTCATTAACTGACTCCAATACTCATAAACATAATTTCAAGTACTTTCCGCCGCATTACACAAAACGATTTAAAATAATTCACCCTCGATTGGACACAGACATTTGTCAAACGACCTCATAAAAACTCAAATGAACAAAACTTACTTGAAAAGACAAGGGAAAATGAATAATTCAGTCGCACCCATTCGAATGGACATAATATTGCAAAACGTCAATGGAGCCGTAAAAAATATTGGGCCCAATCTGTTAGAGTATAAATCATTTGACATCTGCGATATTTCTGCTCGTAGCATTTACGTAATCTATCTTTAGGTTTTTGGTAGTGTTCTGTCTTTTTTTTGGGTGTGTAATGGTTTCTTTATGTGGAATATAACCACACTAGTACTGCTACGCTTTCATAGAAGAGCAATGGCTGCCACAATTTACCATTGAATGAAAAAAACAACAAAGAAAAATTGCTTTTTGTGCACAAAAACGCACACAATAAAAAAAAATATACACGCAATGATACAAAGACGTCGAAAGTCGTCTAATGACGTCATTGAAACTTTATTTATGAAAGTAAATTGGTGTATTTTCCTAGAGCGTTTTTGAAAGTCAAACCCCGCTGCCATCATTTTCCTGACAGCCGTGACTGGGCGGCCACCATTATTCTCGGAAACCTTAGCTTCAGTGGGCCTAATATGTGCCAATTTACACCTAATCCCAATTCATTTGGGCTTGGAATAGTACGTGTTTTCTTTGAACAAATCTCTGTCAATCGTCATCAGACGAAAGGGAATGCCTTTCGTCTTAATCGTTTCACTCAATCCAATCGCCTTTTCCTATAAAAAAAAATACAAGTGAAAATTACTCATAATTATTAGTGTCGCTGGATATCGTAGTGATACAAATTATATTTAAGAAGGTAGGTATGTTTCGATTTCAATGTATAACTGGGGGTGTGTTTAAATCTGGGTGTACTATAGGTACACCTCTGCCCAACCCTTTGGCTAATACAGGCGTGATGTTATGATAAGTTTATTTTTCTTTAATCATTTTTCTTCCAAAAAAAAAAATGTTTTTCTTTCTTTTTCGTTATGTTTCAATAATGATTCCTTGTTTCAGAATTCCATGAGTTTTATAGTTATCCAAATTCATACTTAAGCCCTTTTATTGTCGCATGCTGTCATAGTTATTTGCATCATCAATAGTACATCGATGTGGTTGTCTAAAGCCGGAGAGGAGGTCACCTGTACTGCGGTCACCGCAGCTAGTTGATCAATCGCGTTTCAATCAGCCCCGATTGATCCACTGCGTTTCCCAGGCTGCACCACAGCACCCTCACTCAGTTTGTCCCAATCACTTTTTTAAGATCGTCGATCCATCTAGTTGGGGGGCGTCACACGCTACGCTTGCAGATACGCGGTTTTCACTCCAGGCCTCGTCTGGTCCACCGGCCATCGGTTCTTCGACAATCATAGCCAGCTCAGTGTTTCTTCAGCTACTTACCGTGCAATCTATGCAATAAAGAAAATATTCCTTACCTACTTCCGCACCTGTAGAACCATAAACAATATACAGGTGTCCCGAACCTTTTCCCCAGACCCAAGAAAAAAAGGGGTACGCCATAAAAAAAGCAATATTTTCTTAAACAAAACGTAATAAAATATAAAATTGGCGTAATGAAACGTATCCAAAGTATACAGCATCGTAAAAGGTTATGCGCGCTCCGCTTTAATGAACACGTAACAGCATTTATAGTCAATATCGATTTTACTATGTATCCTGACAACCATTAAAAATAATGTATATTCCCTCGCGATGTAGAAACTGTTTATGCATGGGATCTAAAAGACGTGTGCAGTTTCTTTGAGAATGTCAGGCGACAGCGCTTAATATGTTAAGGTGCGGACACACTAGTTCGGTGCGGGGCCGCAACGATTGAGTTTGAAACGGTTTCAAAGCTACGCGACTTCCACAGGTTATTAAATTAGGTATACCTTGGGTGGTGTCACTTGTCAGTGGCTGAACTGTTTGATATTGCATACAGCATTTGACGGTTCAGTTTGGTGCTTGATATATAAAGCTAAGGTTTCCTAGAAGAGCGCAATTTACCGGCGAATGACGTCACTGAAATGTTATTTATGAAAGAAGGTGGGTGTTTTCCTAAGGGGCTTGTGGTTAAGTAATAACAGCCGCACGGGTCGATCGATCAGGTTAAGCTACGCTTTGCCGTGGATGGGTGACTATCTTCACATACCGAGACCACTCCGTGTCTCGAAAAGCACGTAAAGCCGTTGGTCCTGGCTGTTATTCGTGGATCTTTGACAGTCGTTACGGGTCGTCAGTAGCCCGAATGTCTGACAACCAATCTTACCAAGAGGTATCGCATTATTTTATTTACCTAGTAACTGGGTTGTGGAGGTCGGATAGGCAGTCGCTCCATGTAAAATACTGGTATTCAGCTGCATCCGGTTAGACTGAAAGCCGACCACAACATAGTTGGGAAAAGGCTAGGCAGATGATGAGGTGGGTGTGTTTTCCTAGAGAGCATTTTTTGACGCCGTAAACTCAAAACCCGTTGTCATAATTTTAATGACAGTCGTCACTACGTGGTTATGTGGCGGCCACCGCTCTTGAAGTAAACCGTAACTTTATGGGCGAGAACACGTTGCGGTATGTCATTTAAACGTAATGTGTTGTTCGCTTTAGTGGCGTACATAACGAGGCACTTTGTGCAACCTGATTGTGCTGTGTTTCTTGGGAGGCGGCGCGCGTTACTAACAGTTGCGTTTTGAGTCAAAACACATCTGTGTGATGCGGGGTCAAAACTTTTGACCCCGCATCACACAGATGTGTTTGCACCCTAACGCTTGCTTTTACTTTTATTATATTATGCACTTCATCGTCGCAATGAAATTGTTGACACAATTGTAGAGGATAACCGAGGAAAATACACACATATTCCGTCTTCTTTATTGCAAGTTTGCAACACTTTCTTTCTATATTCCTTTCATTTTCAAGCCGAGTTTTTAAATACTACAGAACTATGATGACGTCAGTCGTCAGTTTAGTGCCACGTTTATAGTAAAAGGTATGCCTCGTTTAAATTAATATTCTAATTGAAAATGTATATAATCATGCCTCGTTCAAATTGATACTCCAATAAAATTACTATATGATTAAAGTAACTTACATAAAACAACCCTTCGAGTTTTCCACTTTAACTTATGCATATAATACAGCAGAAAGCGTTTCGTTTAACTAGCGTAGAGGTGAATGCACTGAGTCATTTCGCAAATTTGTTCAGCCAGACGAGTCTTGCGGATATAATTAACGGTAAGTAACGGTGAACGTGGATGTAAGGGTACTGGATAGGCCCTGTATATTAGAATGTGTTTGCACTGGGTGCTTGACCAGCGTAACAATAGCTTTTAGAACGAAGTTGTAGGAGTAAACTGGTAGAAATCGTCACGTAACGAAAAAGCGCCATGCCCCCACCACACGACTTTGTCACACAGACAGACCGTGAAAGAGATAGTTTTCAAGGGTGCTGAAGCCGATAGTGAAAATCCAAGATGGCGACAACTTTATGAGAGCTTTTTAAAACTTGTACTAGATGGCTCTGTATTAAACACGGGTATTAACTTCTTACTTTCTCTCTCACAGAAAGAGGTATCTTTCTTTTAAATTTATACGTGTGTGTACAAGGGCGAGTATCGCGAGTGCGAGTATAGCGAGTGCGAGTATCGCGAGTGCGAGTATCGCGAGTGCGAGTATCGCGTAACGGCCTGGGGTGCCGACCGCGAACGTTTTTTTATAGTTTCGATAGGTACAATCATTTACAAAATGGGTTTGGCCATGACGACCCACTGAATGGGTAATCACCATTGTCAAAGGATATCAGATATTACATTAGGAATTGCTGGTAGCAGGTGCCATACGGCGAAACAAAGGGGAACTGTCTCATAACCTCATGCCTGTTATTACACCGGAACTCCTACGTTGCAAAACAATAGGTAGTAGGTACATTCCGTTCACAGTGATTTTACCTCTGACAGCAGCAACCTAACAACAACCTTAATGTAACGAGAATAAAGATCACAATGGTTTTGGCAGATTTGTCCGTGGCAGCCACCTAACAGCAACCTCATGAAATGAGAAGAAAGATCACTGTGATACCTACGTACCAATGAAAATATTATTTGTCATTGGACCGCAGTTCTCTAACTACATTTGGTTCAATAAATCAATACAATTATTATTACTTTATTTAACAAATACTAAAATTATTATACAGGGTGGCAGGGACATCGACGTGCAACCGCTTACCATGGATTCAGTACATGATTCTGGACCCCAAATTAAGAAAAAGCCGACGAAAAATTTCAACGCAGAAATTTTTCTTAATTTTTAAGTTTTTTTCTGGATTTTTTTTTTACTGTAAACTGTATAAAATCATTATTTCTATCTAAACCAATGAGATTTTTAATAAAAAAATAGTAAATTCACTTGATGTAAATAAAACTCGAAAGGGCAGCGCGCGGTATCGCGGTAGGTAGAACGCGCGCGCGCGCCATCTGCAGAGCGTTTTGATCGCGTTGTTTGCAATACATTGTGCACACAAAAATTAAAAAAAAATTAAACCGGTAATTTCCGAGATGAATGACTTTCATAATTTTATTTATGGCATCAGGTGTAACCTTTTCACGATGTTTGCGCGTCGATGTTCCTGCCAACCTGTATACAATATATAAAGTAACTAACTATTTACACTACGTACTAAATTAAATGACTAACTAACTAAATATACAAATAAATACAAACAATCCTTTCGAATAAATTATTTCTAAACGTCTTTGTTGTCTATTTGCCTCGGGTCGTTGCCTTTCCCAAAATTAACAACATAGATTTCAGTTTAGTTAGTTCTGTCGTTATCACCGTGGTTATCACTAACATAAAGAGCGACAAAGTTAAATTCAAAAACTTGTTAGTATGTGCTTTTTTTTTTTTTTTTTTTGGGATGGGAAATCATCAAATGACTCCTCCCGCTCTGGGTGGAGCGGAAGGGAGTGTCAGACTCTTACTGACTAAAACCCACCCATGTTCCTTCCTTCGCCCTTTATGTTCCGGGGCAGCGGTAACCCTTTCGGACAATCCCGCTGGTTAGTATGTGCTTAGAACTAGTTTCTGTTCGAACGAAGTAATTTTAAAAGTGGGCGGTGCACTTGTAAATTAAAGTTTTATCTTATTTGCGCTGTTATTTATTGAACCGAGCAAAGTTTTTACGTCGTATGTTTTTTTTTTTGCGTGATAAAATCGACAGAGACCAACCAGATAATGTAAACTGTTGAATGTTGTATCGTACCGTATCGTGTGCGTAATACACTTACAATTAGCAATGCCTTTTATTTTGACAGTTCAGCAACGTTCATTGCGTTGTTTACGTTGATGAGCAGACGAATTTTTCAAACATATGAAGCAACAGTTATACATTTTCCATTAGGTTCCAGATTACAAATCAAATCAAATCAAATTATTTATTTTTGCAGAAAACACTGTTATAATGGTGTACGGTGGTGTGCGGTGGTGGTGGTGGTGTAGTTGTGGTGTACGTAACGTTTTACGTTACGTTACGTTACGTTTAACGTTTTACGTACGTAAAATAAATGTGTGCCTTATGTTATTTATGGCTTCTTAACGACATTAAAATACCGTACGTGTATCAATCAATGTATTGTGTGTTGCTACAATCACTAGTTCCATCTGTCAAAATACAGTTATCTAATGGACAGGGTATAGTAAATAATTATTTAAGAAGCTATTACATGTTGCCCTCATGATTGATCGCTTATAATGTCAAACGATTATTTTCAAGCAAATCGGGTCATTCAATTATGTGCTGGCCGATCAGATTAGATTCTCAAAGGGCTACTGGTACTCGTAAATATTATCGATTACCCTCTTTCATTTCAGTCAAAGGATTTAAAGGAAATAATTATTTACTATACGTAAATATTTATTTCCTTTAAATCCTTTGACTGATGTCGGGAAGTTTGTATGTATGCTAATTGCGCGGTAAACTCTGCTTGCGAGATGCAGGATTTGCGTGACGTCAGTATGACGCATTGTTCGCATGTGGCGTTGTAGATACCGCTACAGTTGCTTAAATGCAACCTTTATGAATACTTTGAAAAGTAGATGGCAAACGATGGTGGTGGCGATGGTAGTAGATGGATGGTGACGGTTGGTTTTTTTTGCTGAACTGGGCCTTTTTGGTGCAGCCGTGAGGCACACTTTCCTGCTATTTAATTACATCGGTCTTTATACTTTCTATTTGTTTTTTATTTGTTGCTATCTGTTGTATGTATCTGGTGTATTGTGTGTCCTTCAGTCTGTGCTAAATAAATGTATTTTCTTTCTTTCTTTCTTTAAGAAATACGAGACAAACATTCTTTTTAAAAATAATTATGAAAAGAATAAGATAAAAACAGTAGGCGTCAGATGGGCTGACAAGGACACAAATATAAAAACGTAGGACCATCTTCCAGGAAAAAATAATTGAAGTAATATGACAAATTGTGGTTTAATTTATTCGTCCCGGTACTAAGAGCTCATAAAGCTCTCACAGGACCTGCCTATCGCGATCGGCGTCCCAACGACACAAACCCTTAGGTGTAAGACACCATTCATAGTCAGTACTTTCAGATCCGTCTCACCTACCAAAACAAAATCCGTATGCGGCTGTAATCCACTTATGTTGCCCTAACTACCTCATTGGTCTCGTGGTTGCAAGCGCGACTGCTGAGCGTGGGGTCGTGGGTTCGATTCCCAGGTCGGACAAAGTGTTATTGGGTTTTCCATTAGAGATTTCTTAGTAACAGTCCGGAGTTTGGAAGTTGGCGGTTTAATACTCCCGTGCCTCAGAAAGCATGTAAAGCCGATGGTCCTGCGCCTGATCTCTTCCCGGTCGTGTCGTTTGCCGTCCTATCGGACTATGAGAGTAAAGGAACAGAGAGTGGATCTGTGTTTACGCACACACTTGTGCACTATAATAGCTCCTGCGTACCTGGCTAATCTCCGTTGAGGTTGGCCACCGTGACCGAAATCGGTCGGGAATTGGGAAGCTATTACATGTTGCCCTCATGATTGATCGCTTATAATGTCAAACGATTATTTTCAAGCAAATCGGGTCTTTCAAGTATGTGCTGGCCGATCAGATTAGATTCTCGAAGGGCTACTGGTACTCGTAAATATTATCGATTACCCTCTGTCTACGCCACTGCTTGACCAATCATCGTCGCTCAAAATCGCGTCGTGTTTGCGGTGCATCGGTTGACCAATGACCGCTCCCGAATATGGCGACATATTCAACAGCCAATCGTCGAAGCGGATGCTCACGCGATCGTAGCTCTCAAGCGACACCTCCATACAGAACACTTTTTGACTTACTATACAACGCCACATCGGCATAGCCCAAAAAAACCCAAATTTAAAACTATTATAAACTATTATACGCTAAAACTATTATACGCATAAAACTTCAAAACCAAGTGTTTCTTTTGTTCCATCGCGAACAAAAAGTGGCGACCGTGACAGGACACGATCACTAATCCGTCCGTCTAGTTTCTGTCCAGGAGGAATCACCCAGCTAGTGAAAACTACAAGGAAGGTCCGGATCACCAAGCACGCACAAGACACACCAAGGGTCTTCTGGAGCTGTGCACACCCCGGAGCGGTCTGCATTCCAGAACGGCCTACGACTTTGCTGTCTTCGTCCTGGAACCACGCTGCGGGCCTATTGCCACCTGCTCCGCACGACCTACCGATCTAACTGTGAGCCCGTTCCTATCATATTTTCCTAGACTTCTCCTCTTCTATCTGAGCTTTCTGCATACTAGGTTCAATGCCGAATGTTTGGTGATTCAACCTAAACTATTTCTAATCCATTTTTACCTAATCACATCGAATTACCCGTCATCTTCTTCAATATTACATTTTAAATACTTAGTCGATTTTGCCAATCTACCCACCTATATCTTTCATTATTTTTCCGGTTATTTCACGCAATTTGCGAGCTGCAATAGCTACTACCTTTAAGCATAAGCTACTATAGCACGTCGCCCCGCTCGCACGCTTATTGCTGTCAGCTGTTTAATTAGTCTTCTTATGATAAATTCCAGGCGATCGCTGCGCTGAGTACATTGGCGGCCACGCGACGTCACCCATTGTCTACGCGCTACTTGCCTATCAGCTGTGCGACCTGTCTTCGCTGACGGAAACCGGTCTCTGCTGCCCAACGGACTGCGAAACGAGGAGCGTATCGTATTCTTACGTTACTTTTTATTGAGGTAGATAACTAATCGTGATGACTTCTGAAACAAAGCTTAAAGATTTAATCACTAAACGTGGTGCCATTAAGGGACGCGTAACTAAATTTAAAACCTATTTAGACACACTAATTACTTTAGAATCAGTTTCCCCTGTGGAAATTAGTAAGCTTGCAATGAAATTATCACGAATGGAGGCGTTGTTTATTGACTTCGACGAGTTGCAGAATCAAATAGAAGCTCAAAGTGAGCCTAACCTAGCAAATGAATTAACTAATCGCGATTTAATTGAACAAGAATTTGATAATTGCATCTCTTTTGCCCAAAACTTTATACAAACGCGTAGCTTACCCACTAAACAGGAAGAACGTCACATTTCTAGTTGTTCTCATGCCAATGAGTGTCATCAACATAATCATGACAGTAACAGACTGTAATTATAGTCTAGGATTCAAATTACCTATTATACACATTCCTAAGTTCGATGGCACGTATTATAAATGGTTGGAATTTAATGAAATCTATTGTTGTCTGATTCACGATAACCCTAAAATTAAGAATGTACATAAGTTTCACTATCTCGGATCCTATTTGGAGGGCGAGGCTGCGCGAGTACTGAGTAACCTAGAAGTTTCCGACAAAAATTATAATGAAGCTTGGTCTATCCTCTGCACCCGTTATGACAATAAAAGGCAATTAATCAGTAACCATTTAAAGTCACTTTTTCAAATTGAGGCCGTACGAGACACAGACAAACATCTAAGATTTATAATTGACCATGTGAACAAAAACCTACGTGCCCTAAGCACCCTAGGACTACCCACAGATAAATGGGACGCCCTAGTCATTCATATCCTATCGGCAAAGTTAGACAACGGTACGAATTTCAAATGTGAAGAACACCGAAACACTTTACCTGATATACTTACTCTCGGAGATTTCTTTTCATTCCTGAAAAATCGTGCTGACGTGCTGGAAATAGTCAATCGCAATAAATCCGATAAGTTCGACAAAAATAAACAAACAACATCAACAACAAAGTCGCTTGTTGTAACTTCCAAAGAGACTACTCCTTCTTCACAACATAAAGTTGAATGTGTCGTGTGCAAGGGCAGTCACCGCCTCTACGAGTGCACGACATTCAAATCAAAGACACCTGAAGATAGGAACTCTGTAGTTACAACTTTGAATTTGTGTCCAAATTGTCTAAGGCCTGGCCATAATAGTCAAGCTTGTAAGCTTCCAGGCTCTTGTCGTCAATGTGGAAAGAAACATAATTCTTTACTACATTTACCTACTACTCAATCATCTGGTACTCCTAGCGATACGTCAATATCCATGTCTGCGCTGTCTTCACCTAAAATACTACTGTGCACTGCTAGGGTACGCCTATTGAACCCTCATACAAATACTAATATTACTGTCCGAGCGTTACTTGACAGCGGGAGTCAATCGTCCTTTATCACGGAAGGTGTAAAGCAAAGACTCAATTTGACTCCTCAGCCATCAAATGTCGGTATTGTCGGTATAGTTAACAACCCACTCAACTTGAGCACAGAACGCTGTGCTCTCCAATTACAATCTACTACTACTTCTTTCAAAGTTTCTATGTTTTGCCTCGTGTTGCAAACTATTACTGAAAACACACCGAAAATTCCTTTTCATACTAATCATCTTAATCTTAGTGATTTCGAGCTAGCGGACCCTAGCTTTAATGAACCATCCCCGATTGATATGCTTGTTGGTGCTGACCTGTTTTGGGATTTGATAGGTAATAAACAACATTCCTTAGGGGCAAGCAAAACAAATCTTCGTAGCTCTAGACTTGGATGGCTCATCGCAGGTCCTATGCCTATTTCTACTCAACCTTCATCTAATAAACCATTTATTTGTAACCTTTTACTTAAAGAAGAACAATCTTTAAGTATAGATCAACTGTTGACCCAATTTTGGGACTTGGAAAGCGTCCCGCAAGTTCAACCACGGTCAGAAGAAGAAAACCTTTGTGAAAGGCACTTTCTCTTTAATACTGTTCGAGAAAGTGATGGTCGTTTCGTTGTAGGTCTTCCACTAAAAGACGAAAAGGAATGTCTGGGAGAATCCTATTTTAATTCGTCGTCGTAATTTTGTGACCGCAAAGGAAATTGGTAGCTTTCTCACATCAAATTCTGAGCCTATTGGAGATTTTGCTGCTCGCCGGGGCATTGAATTTCGCTTCTCCCCTGCGTACGCTCCTCATTTCAACGGTCTGGCAGAGGCCGGCGTGAAATCAGCAAAATTCCACCTACACCGAATTTTAAGCCAATCTCACCTCACTTTCGAAGAATTGACCACAGTATTTGCTCAGATAGAGGCAATCCTAAATAGCCGACCCCTTTGTCCTCTCAGCCCTTCACCTAATGATTTCCAACCTCTTACCCCAGCTCACTTTTTAATCTTTAGGTCACTAACATCGCTTCCTACGCCGGGCTTCGTGGACTCCAACGTGCACCGCCTCGACCGGTTCCAGCGCCTCGAACAAGCGAGGCAACACTTTTGGAATCGATGGGCCTCCGAATATATTTCTGAACTCCAACAAAGGACCAAATGGCAAGTAAAACGCAGAGACCTTCAGCTTGACGATATGGTGCTGATAAAGGAAGACCAGACGCCCCCTCTATGTTAGCGCCTAGGACGAGTAAGCAAACTGTTTCCTGGCACCGATGGAATAGCCAGAGTCGCCGATGTCAACACAGCCAAAGGTACAATTCGTCGAGCACTCAATCGCCTCTGCTTACTTCCAACTAGAGATGAGTGATTTTTGAAAGCTGGAACTAGAGCTTTCAACGGCCGGGAGGATGTCTACGCCACTGCTTGACCAATCATCGTCGCTCAAAATCGCGTCGTGTTTGCGGTGCATCGGTTGACCAATGACCGCTCCCGAATATGGCGACATATTCAACAGCCAATTGTCGAAGCGGATGCTCACGCGATCGTAGCTCTCAAGCGACACCTCCACACAGAACACTTTTTGACTTACTATACAACGGCACATCGGCATAGCCCAAAAAAACCCAAATTTAAAACTATTATAAACTATTATACGCTAAAACTATTATACGCATAAAACTTCAAAACCAAGTGTTTCTTTTGTTCCATCGCGAACACCCTCTCTCATAACAGTCTATAATATTCCCACTGCTGGGACACAGGACTCTTTTCGGTGAGAGGGAATGGGCCGTAATTCACCACACTGGTCCTGTGCGGGTTGGTGGATGCTACAGTTTATGGTTCTAGGATATGTCGGTTTCCTCGCAATGTTTTCCTTCACCCTTTTGAGAGCAGTGATGATGAATTAATTTCTGGCTGGGTTTGAACCTACGACCTACCAGTCGAAAGTCGAGGCCGTTACCAATGGACCGCCACTGTTCACACCCTCTTTATAACCATAAAACACAAGCATACGTTACAAGTCCCATAATTCCGCTTCATACGTCACACAAAGTATTTCTAGTAACAATCTACATCTTTTTTACCGTGACAAAGTAGAGTACACACTACACCGCCCGTCACCGCGCAAACAGTGAATACCGGGCTCAATTTCAAAGTTCAAACAGTCACGTTAACTGTGTACTCTATGCCTTTATTACTGAAATGCACGCGTACTTTATTTGTGCATACGGCTTTAAGTACTGTGAAGGATGGATAGAATACGGGTGAGGAGAATCCTCCTCACCCGTATTGAGCCTCAATTGTGAGGATAGTTAAAGGATACCTGTCGATGAAAGATCCAAGGCAATATTATAGACAAAGTATTAAGAGAACCTCATAATATAGTAGGGGCATGTGATACGGAGGAATAAGGAAAATGTCGTGAGGAAAGTTTTGAGTATGAATGTCGATGGCTATAAGAGTAGGGGAAGACCAAAGAAACGATGGACGGACTGTGTGAATGATGTATGTGAAATCCGTATGCGGCTGTAATCCACCTAAGTTGCCCTAACTGCCTCATTGGTCTCGTGGTTGCAAGCGCGACTGCCGAGCGCGGGGTCCTGGGTTCGATTTCAAAAACAAAGTGTTATTGGATTTTCCTTTAGGAATTTATCATAAGCAAAGATCAAAGAAACGATGGATGGACTGTGTGAATGATGATATGGTTAGAAAGGGGGTGACTATCGAGATGTAAAGTAATTTTTCCTTTATAATTATGTCGAGTCTTTTACAGCAAGTGCACGTTGCAACCTAAGCGTCGTAGTAAGCGTCATCATCGTATTTTTGAATTGCCTACATCCACCTTCAATACCATATTTAATAGCCCACTAAAAGTATGGCAAGGCAATATAATGAAAGGTCCAACTTGACAGATTTTCCTATTGATATTTTCTCCATGCGTTTTGCTTCATACAGACGTTCCCTATTCAGACACCGTGAAGAGTACACGTCTATGTAGCTCAAATTTGTTTGTTTTGTTTTGTAGTCTACTAGACACACTTTTTATTGTTTCCTTTGTCTCTAATATTTTTTAAGTTAAACGTCATGCATCCCTGTTTTTTGCATGGTTACTGTAATGCTTATTTTGGATGATATTTGATTTGAATTGTGAGTGGCTGTGCTGTTGGTGTGCTTATTATTATAAATAAATAAATAATACAATATGCATGCTAACGTAATCCTATTTGACTATGTACTAAATATTATACCTACAAAGTTTTGAAATTCACAATATTCTGCTCTCCCCAGCGTATAAGTAGCGTGAAGATATACCTATATAAAACAGGACCCAAAACTGCTATATTCGCAGGCCGTTTCACCTCCCGCTAAGCGGATGGGCCTGTACTACTGAAAATTTACTTAAGCTCGTATAAACGAACGCATCTTGGGGCCTTTTTCATAGTCCAGTGTTTACACCTTAGGATAAAATTTGCTTTTGCGGTCGTAGCATTATGCTGACCGATGGCCGTTTTGCGTGGATTCGACGCATATTTTCCCCCAACTTGTTATTTTTTGTGTTTGTGTTCTTTATCGTAAATAAACGTATTTTCTTTCTTTCTTACCAGAAGGCGACGACTTGAAGATATACGTAGCGCTGGACCGATCATTGTGGCAATTCTTGGTGGAGGTCTTTGTCAGCGGTAGTGGTTTGGTAGTGGGCGTCTCTCGGGTGAAATCGTGATAAAATAAAATGAGTAAACAACAGATTTAATTGTTAACCATGCTTCCATACTGAACGTATCTGTGGCGGCATCTACATAGCCACATGCGAATTTCGCATCACAATGACGTCACACAAAACCCTGCATCGCGCAAGCAGAGTTTACCGCGCAACTAGCATAATTATATCTATACAACGTCCTGATATCAATCGTTGGACACTTGCCCACCACACACAACCCCCTTCTGGTCGGATGATTGTCCCCTTTCTATGGAGGATGAGTGAGCTTTACACCCTATTCCTCATACGTCTATATATTCATCAGTTACCATCATCTCATATTACATTTTGGAGTAAAAAAAAAAAAAAACTCAAAATGCACGCGCAAATAAAAGTATTTTCTTTCTTTCTAAGTACAGCGTGACTCTCGGTTGGGCCGGGTACTTACAAGACAGGATACACTCCATTTTAGGTCGTTTAAAAATATGGGCCGTCTCATTAACACGCAACCATAGCATGGTGTCAAGTCATAAAAAGCCCTTTATGGGGTGACAACACATGTTGGCGTTTGTTATGTAAAGTACTAGCAATTTTATACGCTCCGTCAAAATTATTACTGTTATAACTTTCTCTAGAATATAAAGTTTGACTAGTTCACTATTAAAGATTTATATGTTTTTTTTATTAAACAGGCACATGAAACACTTCTTGGTATTTTGCGGTTCTCAAGATTCTCCTATGTGCTTAAGCAATCACAAGCTGCAATTACCACTTTCCGAGAACATAGTTTCCACTTAACAACGCTGCATAAACCACGCTGTCTTTTATGTGTTACTAGCTTTTGCTTGCGGCTTCGCTCGCGTATATGTAGGAAAATATCACACGGGAACGTACTACCGGGTCTACTGGGGTTTTCATATAACTCTATTGGTTTACCCGGCGCACCTCAGTACAGCTCGATTTTTCGGCATGATTTATTCGACATCTTCAACAATCATCGTCATATTTCAGCCAATTTATACAAAACCTTAATTAATTATACACCTTAACCTACAATCCAGTCTCTGTTTTTGAGTTTATCGCGTTTAGACAGACAGACGCGACGGGGGGACTTTGTTTTATAATATATAGTGATGTCACAAATACATTTTTCCAAGTATCCTCGCAGTAACTGGTTGTAGTGTTACTCAAAGTTGTTCTTTGAGTAACTGCGTCTCGCCTACACATACGGCCCAACCGTCCTCTATTTATCTCGAGCACAGCTCTGAATTAATTAATCTCAGACCAGAATCACCTTCATTGTGTAAAGTGCGTAACTATTCGAGCACGGGACAAGTTTACACATTCTGGAGAAATATGCCGGCGCAACACTATCTAGTGGAACGATACCTAGTGATGGGACATAGTTCGAGATAGTGGTATGTTGGCTTGTGCATTTTTGGGTCGTGTTTTAGGGATAGCTTGCTGTTACTTGAGTTTTTTGGTGGAATAAAATACTTAGTCATTGGATACCTGGAAAACTGAAAAAAGGAGTGTGTTGTAGTATAATTAGGGCGATTATTTCTTGATTGTATGAGTCCGGGTATCGTTTAAAAGGTAAAAATAACTATAATTATACAAATCGACCGACAACCCGTGAGAGGTGAATAATTCTATACTATATTATATTCTCTATTATTTTATTTTATTTATATTCTATTCTCTATTTATTTCCAATGAAGCTTGAGACTATGTTCTAATAAAACTAAATATATATAAATAACAGCAACCAGCATTCAGTTTTTCTCTTCCTATCGTGTGTGTATTAAACTCACAATCTCATACAATTTAATCATACATTTTCTACAGATGGACATGATGGCATGATGATGCAGGATGGCAGATGATGATGAACATACATCTCGCTTGTAATCCCCAAGGGTTAGGCAAAAGTATACCTACCTACCTAACAGGGTACAAATGCAGACTCTGAGCTACTACTAAGAAAATTCCTGACGGCAAAACCCAATAACGCTTTGCCTGACCTGGGAAATGAACCCAGGGGCTCTACTCCGACGTGGTAAATGTATCGTATCGGCCGAATGTTTGGCCGTTTCCTGCTACGAAGTTACCATTTGGTTCGGTCGGTCGCGATCCTACACTCCTACACTGTTTCGAATATTGACTATGGACCCGATCCAACTGAGCCGATCCGAACTTTTTTCGCATTTTTCAATAAAATTCGGTTCGGCCATGTGTCGGTCCGATCCGATCATTCGAATGTGTTACTTCGGAGTAGACCTCCTGGTTTGAAGTCACATTTTCTTTAAATTGACGACTCTCATTCTAAGTACCCACCTCAATTTAAAAAAAAGATATGGAAGAATATTTGAATGAATAAAATGATATCCATTACTATCACAATAATCATGGGCATCCCAAAGCACATCACTACTGAAGATATTAAACGTGCAGGTAAACTGGAGATGTAGTTAGCGCGAGTTTGCTTCGCTAGGAGATATTATTAAATGCTATCCAACATTTGTGAATGTACTGTCTGATTGTTATGTGGGAACTGTGTGTGTGTGGAGACTGGGACTATGCAGGTTTGCGCTTGCATATGGTTGGATTCAATCGTGAATATTATAAGATGCTTGGAAAGCAAAATGTTTCATTCTTGTTCATATTTTGTTTTTGTAGTTGTCGGTTCCTTGTTAGAGCATAACTCGATGCGTCGCCGATGACGCTTGCGCATATAAATCAAGCAGTTTTCTTTATAGGGGATAACCAATAGTTTAATAAGTAGGCAAGTTACATAGATTTTGCAAAGCACGATGAGTGAAAAATCCTTTATTCATCTCAGTAAGATTTCCTATGGAATACTAAAGAAACGATGTTAATTTTATGATTTATAAACATGTTTTTATTATTATTATTGTGCATGTTCACTTTTAGAATTTATATTAAATTTATTTAATTATGATGTATGTACTGTAAACTAATGTATCAAATACAATATAAATTGTTCCTGATAAATAAATAATATGAAAAACAATGTTAATACTTAGGGGGTAGTGCCAGAGTAGCCCGCGAAATACAATTTATCATACGTTTTTTGCAATTTTCAGGTCAGTCACGACAACTATATCAAGAAAATCAATCATTAGGATTATATAAACTTAGAGGGTTGTGTTGATGATTTTAATGATTATAATTCTGTAAATATATACTTGTTACGGTCGCGAACCTTGACGCCTGCAAGTTGCACACAATGTAAGAAAATTTGAATTTCGTGGGCTATCTAGCGCATCTCCTTTAACCCTAATTTGTCTCTCATTCTGTAGCTTGCTGTAATAATTACTATGCATATCATATACATATTTACCACGAGCTTATTATAAGTCAAGCATTTAAAACGGGGGATCGGAACTTTTCTCCTAAACACAGGTTATTTACTAACCTATCTAGGAGAGCAGTACGGCACCGACTAACTAGATTATGAAACTTTATGTTTGTGCTTGTATATATTACTTTGCCGTGTAATTTAGTCCTAAAGTTGACCAATACATTTTATCTTTATATATATAATTATTCTGTACGTGTGTATGTCACTGATCTCCTCATAAGCGTCTAAACGGATTTTGATAACATTTTGAGGAAATTTTGATGATTTTTTTTGTTTGAGTGAGTCCCTCACACAAAAAAATTCATGGTTCAATTGTATGGTTCAGATTTAGAATTGGACCCGGTAGGTAGCGCTCTTTGGGCAGGACAACGACTATCAGTTCCGCTAGTATCTTATAAAGTCAACAGACGAAGGCACAGTTCAAGAAGTAAGCTTTGACCCCAAACCAAGCAACCAAGGCTTTAGACCCAAGCCAAAACTAAGTTAACCCACAAACTTCATCAACAACAAAAAAAAACCTCTCATATCAGTCACCCACGCACTGATAACAACAGGCCGCGTGAGGGACGTTGTTCAATTTGTTGCTCACAATCCGTTTCCGATTGCTCTGTCATGCGGCTGATTGATGGTGTTTGTGTAAAACGTCTTAGATTAACGGGGAGACCGCACTGGGCAGGAAAAAGGCAGCGATTACACGCGATGGAAAATTTGTTGATAATCTGTAGATATTCTACGTAAAGTTAAGGAAATTATTTGTGTTGTGTACTCAAATTAAATTGGTTGTATATTAAAATAATAACTGTCAAACTTTTACATTCCGTATGAAATGGATATAAATTGACGTACAGTCCTTTCACAGTTATTTTATCTCTGACAGCAGTAACCCATCCACCCACCCATCACTGTGATTTTGACAGACTTGTCAGTGGCAGCAACCAAACAGCAAACTTATTGCAACGAGTATTAAGATCACTGTGATTTTGACAGACTTGTCATTGGCAGCAGCCCAACAGCAACCTTATTGTAACGAGGATAAATGTGACGAACTGTAGTGTGTGAATTTGATAAACAATTTTTTCCCTTTAGCCTATATAGAATAGAATAGAATATTTTTAATTCATACCAGTTTTTTTTTTTTTTTTAGAATAGAATAAAATATACAACTTGTCCCGGAATTAACGCACACCACCAGACACCCCAATTAGAATGTTATGTTATAATCATAATACATACACTGATTTTTTATTATTATGTAATAAACATTGTTTTTCTCATAAATTAGTTACACTGATTGTGGGAGAAAATTGTGGTCACATTACAAATCTACGCATGCAAACAGTCGCACTCGTTTAGGGGTCTAGCGCAGTAGGTACTTCATCTATTTTGGTTTGTTTTGACTGTACAGCGGAAGTGTGACAGTAATTTACGTAGTTTTAATTATTTTTGGGATAAAATATTACCTATATTAAAAATTACAGAAATCGATTCAGTAAACGATTCTGAACAAACTACTTTCATAATGTGCATTAATTCAGTTACACATTGTATATATATTATCCTACTGCTGGGCAAAGGCCTCAAATAAACAATTAATATCTGAAAAATATTCGTGTTTCGTTTTTGCCATCGTCAGTGTGCCGTCAAGAATTTCGAAATTAAGAGGTCAAAGAGCAGCTCTAATCATTAAAATAACTTCGAGACAAAAGTTCTGAAGATAGCGCCATATAGTGATGCGAATTAAAAGTGCGTTATAAAACATTTTCTCTTACTTTTGAAAAGACAATATTTTTGAAATAATTACCGTGTTATAAATAGCAATTATTTCTGCGAAAATCCTTTATGCTTGAAAGAAGCGCCATGTCTTATATTTAGTCGCGGGTGATTTGGTGGTTAATTAGCCAAAGTAGGTTTTTGTGGTGTTTTTACCAATTCAGACGTCTGAATTAAAGAGCGATCATATAACTCTAAGTTTAAGTAAGTTAGAACGTTAAGTTTTTCTTTCCAACCAGCAAAACTATTCCTTACATTCAAACTATTTCTTATTCAGTTCCAAAATTGGAGTTTCAAGTTAAATAAAGCTGTACAAGAATCTCTTGGCGCGTGGCTAAAATCAGAACTAACGCCGCCATCTTGTTTTTTCTATACAATTTCACAAAACAATTGCATAAATGATTACCAACAGCACCCCCTGTCAACGTCATTCGTGCGCCAAAAGATCCTTGTTGCAGTGTATGAATGCTTTCCTAGTATTGTTATTTACGTAGCGCTGATTGCGACGATAGGACGTATTTCGATTACATTCGAACGGTGACAATTGACTAATCAGTGTTCAATGCAGTCATCAGTTCTGCGGCCGAATTCTGGTACATTGTAAATATTAGGCACCTGTCCTGACGCCGACTGTTTGCAACAAGCGAGTAGAGATTGTAACTAGAAACGAGTTGGCGAACAACGAGCAGCGAGCAGTGGTGGCTCAGTGGTAACAGCCACGATTTACGAGTTATAGGTTGGAATCCAGATAGGCGCTTTATTTAGTGTAAATTACTTCATCACCACTGCTCTCAAAACGGTGAAGGAAAACGTCGTGACGAAACCGGCATGTCCTATAATAAAAAAATCGAAGACATGTGATATCTACCACCAAAACTATACCTTAAATTCAAACTATTTCACAGGTGACATCTACCAACACGCTCCGGACCCGAGTGTTGATTACGGCCCACTCCGTCCCACCAAGAGGAAGCCTGTGTCCCAACAGTAGGAATATTATAGGCTGATTATCCTGAACAGCGAGTGCGTATTTTGGATAGTTTTCTCACTGGGCTATGAGCGAGTGCGCAAGTGCAAAACGTAGAATGACTGCCCAGTCATTTGCTGGTATGTACCAGGCGAGATTCTTTCAGCTTTTGTTCGGGCCGCGAAGCGAGCGCCGTTAAGCGAGTATTTTCTATGTCAGCTCTTTTCGCTGCGACGAACTAGTGGAAAAAGAATTCTTACCGGCACTGTGATATATTATAATGTAACTCTTTTACTGACACATGACTCACATCTATTGTACGTTTCTTGATTATATTTTGAGATTTATGTACTATGATTGAGGATTTTTGAGTCAGGCTGAATGCTTCTGCGAATCCCGCACCCCCGGCCATAGGTAGAGGTGGAACACCACGGTGGTTTTAGTCGGTAAGAGTCCGGGATATCTGTCACCCCCACGATGGAGGTAGTCCATGAGGATTCCCACCGCGAAACCAAAGAATATGGCATACAGTGTTTTGATTAATTTACTATTCATTCTTAAAAGAGGAGCTTTGATTCGGTGACAGATTATTACTTACAGTTAATGCTTACGGTTTAACGTCCTTTAAGATTCAGTCCACTTCTGAGGCGTTTGCCCAGCAGTGGGACAGAGAGGTTCTTGATATGTAAAGATCGATCGACCCGCGTGGCTGTTATTACTTAGCCACAAGCCACTCTCTCTTTGTGTGTCCTTAATGCCATGCGATTTTGCGAATCGGAGTATCAAAATAATAATGTTTACATATAAACATAAAACAGGCTCAACGGGCTTAGAAAAAATAGGTTTAGTTTATTGGCAATTCCATAAATTACTGTTTAAGCATTATTTGTTCTGTTGCCAACAAAAACATTATCTCGGCAAATTGTACTCTATTTTTATGTATATCCGCAATGCGATTTTTTTAGATTAATGTTTTGAAATCAAACGATTCGACCATGTTTTGTTTAAAACTAGAATGGGCCAATGATACATTGTTTTGGTGTAGATAGATTTGTGTTTTAGTTTAGTTTAATTCGGGAACTACAAAACTAAATGCAATGCAGTTGTTTGTATTTGTGATTCTGTACTATTAATGCTAATTATTAGGTCTGAAATATAAATACCGATTTGCGCGAAAGCTGTATAAGTACATTATTGTGGTTTTAATCAGTGTTGAAATACTGTTTTGAATAAATTAACTATTAAGCTTAACTTTATGTTATTATAGCCGTGTATCAGCATAATTCGTCTGTAATGTTCTCACTGCCTGGCACACATCTCCTCTCTGTAAGAGGGACTGGACCATAGTCCACTACGCGGGCCCGGTGCGGGTTGGCGGCTGTCACATGTCTTCGAATTTTTGGCTCTAGACCATGATGGTTTCCTCACAATTGATTCCTTCCTACCGGCCATCGATCCTTCGAAAAACATAGCCAGCGCACTGCCGATTCAGCTTGCTTACACTACACTGGAAGCTAAGTCGATAACTACAGTTCTTTTTGGGATAACTTCATTTCTTGGATCCCTAATTGTACAGTTTTAATCTACTTTCTTTTCGTTGACTGAAATTTTTTGAACCAGCATTCATGTAAATAAAAGTCTGCTTAGCACCTCAACGATTTAGCGTTTCCGGAGCGTCCGTTCCACCGAGTGCGTCTTCAGCTATCGGTTGCGATTTGTCTTGTTCACTTGGATAGAAATAGTTGGCAACACAAACAATAATAACTACAAATAAATATTGAAACTATACTTCATTCCTTTGCTCGGTACACTGTGGCTTTCTCATTTAGTTTTCTTTGTACATATATTAGATGTTTTGTTCAGTGTTCTGTGGAAGGTACCAGATTGTTATCTGCTTAGTGAATTTGTTTTTGCCTCTTGCTTTTGAAGTTCGTTTCTTGGGAGATGGATGGGTATTAAGAAGAAACTTATTAATCAGGTGTGTTTTGTAACATATCTTACTTCTACTAATATTATAAACGTGAAAGTTTGTATGGATGGATGGATGTTTCTTACTCTTTCACGCAAAAACCACTCAACGGATTTGGATGAAATTTGACAGCCCTATTCTTGAGGAAGGCTATAGGCTATTTAAAATCACGCTAGGATTCTTGGGAGCTGAGCAAAAAGAAAGCAAAAAAAAAAGTCGAAAAAAGCGCTAAGCGAAAACGCAGATGCGATGCGACGGGGTGGGTCGGCAGAACAAGAAATTTCACGCGAACGAAGTCGTGGACAGAAGCTAGTTGGTTGGTGGACACATAATTATGATACAAAACGTACCATTGACGATATACATACATACAATAAATACGATAATATCATACTTAGTCAGTGTTAAATAGATGTATTTTTTCATATCAAAATAAATCCTGCAAATAAACCTAAACCCTAATTGGCTGTAAGACTATTATATATATTTTAAGATGAAATTTCAAAGGGCTGTGGATTTTGTGAATCCTACTAGTCCTACTAATATTATAAACGCGAAAGTTTGTATGGATGGATGGATGGATGTTTGTTACTCTTTCACGCAAAAACTACTGAACGGATTTGAATGACATTTGGCACACAGATGGTTTATAACCAGGATTAACATATAGGATACTTTTTGTCCCGATATTCTCACGGGATCGAAACTTATGCGGGTGAAACCGCGGGGTGCTGCTAGTACTTTCATAATTACATATGTAAATAAATAAATAAACATACATTTTCAATTCACTGTGCACCTAGCTTCGACATAAATACCAGGAGACTAAAAAAAAAAACTCCTGGTATTTATCTCGAAGCCATACCATAAAATAAACATTAAACCTTTTTGACATTATTAAAAGCATTATTCCATAACAGTTAATACAAAATGAAATAAAAATCACGCATTCACCGACCTATTTTATACGTGTATACAATCACCCCTAATTATAATAACGACGAACGTTTTCCATTTAAAATGAAGCAGTGCATTAATCTCGTAAATATTGCCCGAGTGAAATGTCCGCGCTATAAAGTGCGGATATTGCGTCACGTCACGCGATCATAGGCAATCAGTATATGAATGGCACAGATTACATAATGTGGCACTGGAATTATTATTTTCATTGAGTTAATACGTACTTTTGGGTCATTATACCTTCTGGATATTAACATTTAATTGGCATAATCCTGTTATTGAATGTTTGTTTACTGTTACTGTTAGCCTGGATCATCCCACTGTTGGGCAAAGGCCCCCATGACTTCCAGCTCTTTCGATCCAGGGTTAAGACCACTGGTCGTTTGTTTTGTCCGGCTCGTCCCGCCATCTTCTACGAGGTCTGCCGCGACGCCTTCTAGCTGTGTCAGGGCTCCACGTGGTAGTTATTTTGGCCCACAGCTTTTTGGGCATACGGCAGACGTGGCCAGCCCAGTCCCCCTTCAGCTTAGCGGCTTTTTGAACAACGTCAGTAATCTGTGTTTTGGAGCGCAGTGTGGTGTTGCGAATATGAATGTTTGTTTAATTCAATTAACTTTTCACATTGCATTCTAATGTAATCCTGCATGAAATATAAGCACTTATTCGATATGGATTGTGCCTTTTTGTCTTTACTAAATAAATGTATTTTCTTTCTTTCTTTTCTTTCGTGACCAAAACTTCATGCTCTGGATGCCATTGGCACAGATACGACCTTTTGTAGGATTCTTCATCAAACCGGCCTTTTAAAACTACCACAGAAAGAAACCATCCTCAATATCTTCACTTACAAAAACCCACCATGTTTAGTTGAATATCAACAGGCAACACGGACCGCCACCTGTCTCCTTCACCTAGTATCTCACGCTCGTCGAAGAGATGATGAGTATCTCTGACACTTACCTGGGATATGAATTTCATTAGGAACCACCATGATGAATTGGACCAAAAAATGGCAGCGGCGAATATTTTAAAACGACGAAATTTTTTAAAATGTTTGCAACCGCCATCTTGGATTTTAATTTTGATCACACTATTGGCTTCGGTACCCTCGAAAACCATGAAAACTATCACTCTCTCTCTCTTTCTATTGTTTATAATAAAAAGTCGCATCACGGTTTATCGTAACTCAGTGAATACCAGTCGACTGCTTCTCTTCTTCTTAGGGTGCCATCACCAGCGTCCATCAGTTCCTGTAACGAGCAGCTTACAGGATACGCAGGACACAGGTATTAAGTATCCCATCGTTTGTGGAACAGCACCACATTTACACTCCAAGGCGGAGTCGTCTATGAATCTCCACTTGAACAGGTTTTCCTTGCTTCGGCCAACCTGGGTCCGGAGTCTGTTTAAAGACTTCCAGGTTACCCAAAGTAATTCATGCCGACTGCTGAACGCAATTTTCACCCAAATTGCGCCATGAAACCCGGTGGTCACCAACTTCTGCATCCAGTTTGTACCAGCAGGTTTTAAAGTCATCGGGCCATCTAGTTGGGAGGCGTCTCTAGTTACGGTAAACCTATACGAGGTCTTTACTCGAGGACTCATCTGTCCCAATGGCTACGACAGGCATGGCCACTACTTGCTACGTCAGTCTCGTAATTAAAGAATAATCTTTGATAAAACCTCCATGGTGAAAGATTTCAATGACCTATCCTCCAATAAATCCATCCTCTTATAAATATCTTCTCTCATAAAACCCAGCATGACTGGTTGGATATGTACAGGCAACAGGTACTACCACCTGTCTCCTTCGCCCTGTATGACGCGCTTGTCGACAAGACGATGCGTATCTCTGACACATGACATGTGTCGGCATATTGATCGAGTGTGTGGAGTGTGAAAGGGTTCTAATAATACTATTACTTAACTGAGACTGTTTTATAACTTGTTTATGTATAGTTGTGTAATCTAATTATGTTATAACATCAATTATATAATATATAGTTCACTGCTGGACAAAGTGCTTTCCAATGGTATAACACTGAGCTTGAACTTCTGACATTTTTTAAAGTTATTGCCATTTTCTTTTTTTTTTTTTTCTGGGTGGGAAATCATCATATTATGACTTCTCCCGCTCTGGGCGGAGCAGGGCGTGTCAGACTTTTACTGACTAAAACCCACCCGTGTTCCTTCAGTTGCCTATGCCAGGGACCACCCATTACTAGCTTGTCAAAAAACACAATTATTTTTAAATGCAATTAGCAAAATTATCATTTTATTTACTCACTTGCAGACTACTTGCGAATACCGTAGCGTTTTTATGATTCTGTCTTACTCTGGCTTATTCAACACTGTAGATACCTATATTATAATATAAGAGACTAGCTTTTGCCCGCAACCTCATCCGCGTGAAAATTCTTTCTCCCCCATCGAACCCTGTCGACTCGCATTGCCTTCCCGCGCTGTTACTTTGTTTTCGCTAACCTTTTTTTTTACTTCTTTTTTTTCTCGGCTTCTAAGAGTCCTAGCGTCTAAAAGCCTATAAATATATGTATTATATTTCCTCAAGAATTTGGCTATCAAATGCAAAAAGATTTTTTCAAATCCGAGCCGTAGTTCCAAAGATTAGCACGTTAAAACAAACTAACACGCTCTTCAACTTCATTATTAGTATATACGATGGGCGTTCAATTTATTGATGGTATCAGGGTGATTTGCTAATGATGTGGGTAATTTGACTAATTAATTAATTAATGACATTACCTAAAGGTAAAATTTCATATAGTTGTGATCATTAGTTTGCTAGTTATTCTTTGTCAACGACAACTGGAATGGCTAACGTGACAATGTTGAAGAAAATCGAGCACCGCGCTGTTATTAAAGTCCTTACCAAACAAGGAAAAAGTCAAAAAACTATTCAAGAAGTGATGGTGGCTGTTTACCAAGATTCTGCACCTTCGTTATCTACGGTTCAAAAGTGGTCAAGTTAATATAATGGGGGCAGGGAGAGTATTGAAGACACGACACTCGCTCGGGCGGCCCGGTTACTGCCTCTACGGAGGAAAACGTGAAAAAAGTTGAGAAGCTTATACTGGAAGATGCCCGAATGAAGATCAAAATTATAGCAGAGATGACCCACCTCTCTATTGGTTCCATACACACTATTCTTCATGACCTTTTTTACCTTTCAAAAGTCAGTGTAAGATGGGTGCGGCGAATGCTCACGGCGCCTCGAAAGCAAGTGCAAATCGAGTGCTGTAGAGAGTTTTTAGAGCTCTGTGGTGAAGTTCCATCACGTATTTTCGGTCGAATTGTTACTGGAGATGTAACGTGGGTCCATCATTATGACCCTGAAAGTAAGCAAGAGTCCTGCAGTGGCACAAGAAGGGTACTACGCCCCCTAAGAAATTCAAAGTCGTTCCGTAAAGCGGAAAAATCATGGCCACAGTGTTTTGGGAATCAAAAGGAATTTTGCTGATTGAGTACACAAAAAAAAGTGAAATCATAAACGCAGCATCCTACGCATCCACTTTACGAAATTTACGGGAAGCAATTAAAGAAAAAAGACGGGGTAAACTGACCACCGGTGTGTTGCTTCTTCACGACAACGCCCCGAGTGCGAGACCCACCCACCCTATATCCCGGACCTAGCCCCGAGTGATTATTATTTGTTCCTTAATTTGAAAAAAGTCCTTCGTGGGATACGATTTTCCAACGAAAAAGAGCTCAAGACAGTAATAAATGCGCATTTTTCAGAGAAAGAGAAATGTTAATGTTCTTACAGGGTATTGACAAGTTAATTTCGAGATGTAATAAATGCATTGCGGTAATGGGGATATAACATTGAAAAATAAAAATTATTTTATTTGAAAAATAAAAATTATTTTAATTGAGCGTCTACCCCAACAGTTTCTCTTGTTAATACGACAGGTCTTACCACTAATGAAAATGAAAACTTACACAAAATAAACATGTACTCTTAGTCGGGAACAAGGTTCTAGCAAACTTCCTAGAGACGCCTAGATATGTACAGCCAAATTATACGCTAGTAAGTACATTACGAAGAGGAAACTTGAAACTAATCCGAAACTTATTCAATACGAAACGAGTGAAACTGAAAACTTTGGTCGTCCATGTTTCGATAGAATTAACAAGTTAGTGCAGAATTAAATTCAAATTGTTACGTAGGAGGATATCCTTGGTGTAACGAATTTCAGAAATAGTAAGTAAAGGAAGTATTCTTTGAGTTTTAAATGAATTTATACTTTGCCGAACGGAGGTCGTCAAAAAAGGCAAACCCCAAGTTTTTTTGGGGTAAAAAAGGCAGTCTTACTTAAAAAAAAAAACTCTGCAATCTGCCTAGCGTTTTGTCAACTATGTTGGGGTCGGCTTCCAGTCTAACCGGATGCAGCTGAATACCAGTATTTTACATAAAGCGACTGCCTATCTGACCTCCACAACCCAGTTACTGGGTAACACAATATCCCTTGGTGAGACTGGTTGTCAGAATTTCGGGCTTCTGACGAGCCGTAACGACTGGCAAAGATCCAAGAATGACAGCCAAGACCAACGGCTTTACGTGATTTCCGAGGCACCGGGGTCTCTGTATGTAAAAATAGTCACCCGATCTAAAGATTCCTATTTGTAAGGTTTAGCGTAAAATAATAAAATATTAGATTTAGTAATAAACTAAATCTAAATCTGTGCATCAATAGTTCCCCTTACAGAATCAGTTTGACAGTACGAACGGGATAGAAAGACACGTGACGCGGGGAAGTGGGGGTGAAAATTGAATTTGAAGAGAGATAGTAATATAGGCTCTTTTTTTGTCTTTTTCTTCCTTTCTTAAGGAGCTTGGTCAACATGACTAAATCGCTCCGTAAGGCTGTCTTATAATATTATATAAAACTCATTTTATAAACATAATCCAGTCCTTAAATATGAGTAACTATCTTCTACGAATACCAATCCGCAAAAGTTTATACAACAGCCTCGCTGTTTCTGACAAGGGGAACACTAAAATATTAATGCACCTTCCTACCTCTCTAACATCCGCACTAACTCAGCTCTAAGATCTTCGTTCCGGGCACACTCCACCATGATGTGAAGAACGTAATAATATAAGCTCTTAAAAAGCACTTATTTCCTTACATTTATTGTGTTTTGTTCAGATACAATTCAATTTAAGCCTACCTATAATAACGTTCCTTCCCAAACATCGAGATAACAAACTCCCCAAACCAAAACACAAAACTCAGCCCATCTTTCCAGCCCGTTCTTCTATAAATCCCGGAATAAAATTTAACACTTGACAGTACATCAATCTTCGTAAAAGCGGCCAGAGTTACCGGTTACCCAGTTACAAAGTCGGGAATTAATTGCAAAGAGAAAACTTTGTTATATTTTCACTTAAAGGATCACAATAAACAAGATTAATTTGTCATGCTTTTAAAGGAAAAGTTTTTGAAAAACTTCGTGTCTGTTTCCCTGGTAATGGGTTTTATGGATAGTAAGATCCGTGTTTGTGAATGTACCTGTGACTCCTACTGTGTAACGTAAGACCCAGTGTTCACAGCTCTACTCAAAGGTAACGGGTTACAGAGTCAAGTGGTTTTTTTTTTAAATCTGTAACACAACACTGAGTAACAAGAATGTCACAAGCACTAATATTTCAATGGCGGTTCGTACACGAAGCGACTAACTAACGCGTTATTAACTACAAGTCCGTTCACAGTTATTATATCGTAGACGACTCCGCTTTGGAGTGTAAATGTGGTACTGTTCCACAAACTATGGGACACTTAATATTGTGTGCGTGTTCTGTTAGCTGCACGTTACAGGAACGGATGGACTCTGGTGATGGCGCTAAATAAGTAGCTAAATTCTGGGCCGAGTTCATTTAGATCGCTATCGACACACTAAGAAGACGATACCTCTGAGTTTGCATCACTATCAAACTCACAGTGATCTTGATTGAAACGAAGTTCTTTAATCCAACTTACGGTAGTAAACTCGCAGAAATGATCATATAACGAAAAAGCGTTAAGCCCTCTCCATGCGACTGTATAAGATATATATAAGAGATAGAGGTTGTATTTAAAGGATAGCTCTTAGCGACAAGACCGCCCAATGTGTCCTTTGTAAAATTTTAAATTTTATGTTCTATAATTTGTATGGTGTACAGTAAAAAGTATTCTATTCTATTCTATGGAGAGAGATATAAATATATAGTTTTCATGGTTTTCGAGGGTGTTGAAGCCAATAGTGAAGTCAAAATCAAAATCCAAGATGTTGTGAACATTTTCGAATTTTTCGTCTTTTCAAATTTTTCGCAGGGTCCCACGACCCAACGTTTTTGGAATGAAGTTTTTCTCATTCTAATAAGGTTGCTGTTGGGTTGCTGACATTGAAAAGTCAGTCAAAATCATTGTGATCTTTACTCTCATTTCAATAAGGTTTGTGCTGTCGCGGTAAAATAACTGTGAACGGACTGCAGTTTTTGATTTATGACCTCTATTGAAATACTAGTGCTCTGACATTTGGCTAATCATTGATGATTTGATTGTGAAACCCGAACCTATGAGCAGCGTCGTGGACAACCAGCTTTAGACCAAATTGAAACCAAAACGCACACTTAAGTAACACAAAGTAACTTAGTCTGTCTCTCAAGACCCAAGGTATCACAGGTTTGCTATAAAGTCGGCTGTAAACCTTAATGCATAAACTTTTGGGGTGAACTGGTGCCTAAGTCTCATATTACATACCGCAAACACTTTAATTCTCTCATAACTCATGTGTACAGTCCTTTCATAGTTATTTTGCATCAATGTGATCTGTATTCTCATTCAAATAAGGTTGCTGTTGGGTTGCGGCCACTGACAGGTCTGTCAAAATCATTGTGATCTTTACTGTCGCTACAATAGGGTTGTTGTTTGGTTGCTGCTGTCAGAGATACAATAATTGTGAACGGACTGTATTCAAAATCAGAACTAATGCCACCATCTTGTTTTTTCAATACAATTTAAAAATATAATATCCTACTTAATCCTACTAATATTATAAACGCGAAAGTTTGTGGGGATGGATGAATGGATGTTTGTTACTCTTTCATGTGTAGTCATCATCATGGATGTTGTTTTAGAAAACATAACAAGGAAAAAAAAATAATACATAGTAAAATGAAGAAAAAAAAAACAGTCAATTGTGTTGGTTACTTTTTATGGACCTGGCGCTTGAATTTTGGAAGTGATGTGGAAAAAATATCTATTGATTCATCGTAATTATTAAGAAGCCTGCAAATTCTGGGGATGGGGGAATTAGATCCTGAAACAGTTTTACGGAATGGGGGACGTAATAGTTTGATAGGGTGACGCAGATAATTGTGCGGTAGGTTAAAACTTAACTTACTTAACAACTGGGGGCCGTCTAATTTACTCTGAAGTATTTTATAAACAAAAACTAGATCTCTTCGTTTTTCGAGTGAACTCGGATTTTTTTTGTCTGATCTAGCAGAAAAGACAAGATGGTATAAAAATCTTTTCTGGATCCTCCGATTCCTGGATTATGCGGGTAAAACCGCGGTAAACGCGAAAGTTTGTGAGGATGGATGGATGGATGATTGTTACTCTTACACTTGATTGTTACTCTTTCACGCAAAAAGAACGGATTTTGACGAAACTTTACAGTAATATAGCTTATACATCAGAATAACATATAGGATACTTTTTATCCCGATTTTCCCACGGGATCGACAGTTATGCGGGTGAAACTGCGGGGCGCTGCTAGTACATACATAAACTCACACCTTCTTCCCTTGGAGGTAGGCAGAAATTACAGAACATCATCTGCTACGATCCTTACAAACTCCTTTTGCTTCATTTAAGCTTATACACAATTTCACCTAAAGGTGTATCCGCACCGAAGTTACTCTAGATCTTTGTAGCACTTCTGACAGAACAATAAAATATTTGTAGAGCGCCGTCTCTGTCACTCCAGCCTGTGTGACGGTCTCTTTGTATGTAAATCTTGATCTGTCATATTTACACCCGGGTACTGAAATGTGGAAGCATGGAGCCTCCTTTCAAATGGACGCTAATTGTTCAGATAAACGTTAATTGTCAGTAATTTGAGTGTCAAGTCGCGATTGACGTTAAATTGCTGGGTTATAACCGCGTGTCTTGTTGGTGATTATATTATATGAGTATGAGAATTTAGAGTGGTTTTATTACGGTGGTTATCTTGCTACTTAAGAAGGGAACTAATTCTTCAAAACAGCAACAATTATTCTCGTATAAAGTAGGTATAATAATTATAATAAAGTAAGGACCATGACAAGATAAAAAAAATAAAAATCTCTGTCTTTATAAACTGACCGGTTCCTACAACTGAGATAATAAAAGCAATCAGGCCGCCCATTTTCTAAGTCATAAGTTATTTATTTCATAAGAAAATACATTGTGTTGGTAATATTACAATCATGATAAATAAAATAGTAATAACAAACAAAAAAAAAACATTAAGTAGATACGATCATATTTAAAATTCATTACGCATTTAAAATGGAATAGTATCAATAATAAATATTAATATCCGTGTACCTACTTAGATTGCTTCTAGGATATGTCATGGCGCCTGAATGACATTGACATTGGGGTTGGTAAACCTGATAAAATTGTGACGGACATTATATTGATAAATACATAAACATCCGAATTGAGAACCTCCTCCTTTTTTTTGAAGTTGGTTAAAAAACAAGATGGCGAAGTCAGTTCCGACTTTAGCCACACAATTGTAGCGTTTTAAGTGTGGATAGATACCTAAACCTCAATACTTTAATGGGCAAAAAAGTAATACGGTTCACTTTTGCCTTCGAATTTGCATAAAGCAACCAAAAGCATAAAAGTGAAGCATTCGATGTCGGCCATTTCTTTAATTTCGAACTACGTCTTTTAATCAAAGTGAATTATTTTGGTTATTAATATTTACTTTTCATTACCCGGAATCATTTGTCGTAGACTATATAAGGTATTGCCGTTTCGTGATATCCGGCAGTAATTTCTAACAGTTTTTCCACGGTTTTAGTATAAAATAATAATAAGTTTGTGTATAAAAAAGTCCATAACTCTTCCCAAATCACTATTTACGATCAAAATTATGATAATAAGTTCAATTTGTTGATATTACCGAATCAGGCCCACCAATTTTTCTACATTATAATTTTTCGTCATGAATAAAATTTTCATAAATATTTTCCTCAACTACTTTAGAATTTGATCACGTTATTCTGTATGCTAATAGAAATATAAATATACATGACCTTAGGCAAACATTTTGCTAATTTATTTATTTTCTTACGATAAAAGCGCCTATACTAACTTATCTATAATAAAGTAGAAACATGATATATTGGCGTGGCTAGCTGACATATGGCAAATAATTTAATTTTATGTTCTGTGTCTTGTAATGTTAATTACTTAACATAGGTACCTAGTATTGTGTACAATCAATTTTCTAACTGAACAGACAGATGTGCTGCTGGGGAGTTTGTTGCGCCACTTCTTCCCAGCGATAGCACTAGGAAGTGGTGAAGGGCGGGCCTTTTTGGGGGACTGTCTTTTGTAATTTTGACGCTCGAAAAGTGCTTATTCTCAGCTTAATTTGAATAAATGACTTTTGATTTTGATTTTGATATACATGATAAGTGTTTATACTCTCATGTGACGAATTCTTATGTTTAAGGCTTAATTTGAAAGGATGTGGTGGAACTGTAAATCATCATCATCATCAGCCTATAGCAGTCCACTGCTGGACATGTGTAGGCCTCTCCTATTGCACGCCATTCAACTCGATTTTCGGCAACTCTCATCCAGCTGTTACGAGGCATCCTGCGAAGATCGTCACTCCACCTAGCCTGAGGGCGTCCTACCTTACGTGTACCGATTCGCGGTCTCCACTCAAGAACACGTCATCACCATCATCACCCTAAAGCAGTCAGCCGCTGGACAATTCTGCCGTACAGGCCCTAAAGTGCAGTATGAGGAAAAAAGCGGTTTCGAGATAACCGCGAAAAACTTTTAAACACTGTTTTTTTTTTATATTATTAATGTGTATGGTGCATATTTTTATTGCTACGAGGACTAAGTGACAAAAAGATGGTATTTACAAAAACAAATGTTAATTTAGTTTATTAGATTTCAAATAAAATCGGGTTTTTTTTAATCTTAGCAGTTACTGCACGCAAAAAGTTACACATATGCAGATTAAAATGCGGTAAAAATACTCGATACTACAAAAACTTTGATTTTTTTGCTACTTTGCAGACTAATTTGCAGCATAAGACTTTCTTTACTGCATTTTAATTTGTGTCTTTAACTAATTGCACATGTAGAATATAACAATTTCTTCCAACTTACTAGTATGTTTTAGGTAGGAATTTACAAAAAAAAATACATTTATGTATGTATAAAATTGTCGTTTATTTTATAATATTTTAAGGTAATTGTAACTTAAATTTAAGGTGCTTTGAACACAAGCGGTGATATAAAGCTTTTTAGTTTCGCAAGAAACATGAGATCTTTCAATTAAATGGCACATTTATATATAACTAAAAATACAACACAAAAAATATCAAAAGTATCAAAAATAACATAATTGCTCTTTGTGAGTTACGTAGCGTTTCTTTTTGGTCTTAATATTTATCTTGGCACATTCATTGGTATGAACTAAACCCTTAAGAAAAAGTCCTCTGGATTCCCAGCCCATAGACCAGTAATCAGCATGGATAGATTGCCTTTTATCCTCACTAAAACTTAAAGAACACAGTTTTTTGCAGAGATTGTGACACGGTGGTCTAATATAATATTTGTCAAGGTTCTTTTTTAGCTTTTTACTAGATTTTTGTATAGTTCTGGTTTTTCTTATTTTACTTTTTCGTTTATTGGTGGTTCCTTTTCCGACTGCTTGCGTATGAACTACTTCCCAATGAAGGCACAGGAATATAATTTTTATCTGCTACCGAGTCGTCAGAATCTTCAAAAACTGGTGTTTTAGCTATTGGTGTCGCGGTCTGAAAAATATCTGTTGATGTTGGCGAAACCTCAGAATATAATAAATCTTCTAATGTCACAAGATCATTTAATGAATGTTCAGAAGCTATTTCTGTCGTAGCTAAATCCGCTAGACCAGACTGAGGGAGAATCGATAAAGCAGATGTTTGATCTTCTTGAGACAGTTGTACTGGAACAAGCTGGGTCAGATTTGGAGGTGACAAAGCCATTTCTATAAAAGCTGGTTGTATTGATAGAATCTGTGTTGAAGCTGTTTGTGACATAGCTGGTAATGTCGAAGCTGGTTGTGTCCAGGCTAGTTGTGGCAAAGCTGGTCGTGGCCCAGTTGGATATTCCAAAGTTAGTGGCAAAAGATTTGGAGTCATAGCAATTTCTGGTAGTGGTTGGATGAGCTGCTTGTTAAGTAAAGCTTGGGTGAGTTGGGATAATTGGATTTGTTTGATGTATTCATATGAATTACTATATTCAAAGTTCCCGTTTCTAATTTCTTTCATATCTTCCAACGTTAGATAATAAGACCAAATTCCTTTATCATCATTTTTTTTTTTTAAATCATGTGCTGGTTGTAATTTTCTTTATCTTGGTACTTATTTTTTGTATCGAACTCGTTACGTGGTATTATAATAGGTGGTGTTTTATTTTTTTGGCCATTCGCCAATGCCAGAATTTTTTTTGACCTGGTACTCATCTTCCTTATTAAAATGTATTCTGTAAATAAAAAATATATTATCAAGTAGTGTGCATCAGAAAATAAAGCATTATATTTAATTTTTATCAAAAGTAAAATTAGAAACCTATTTGATTGCGACAATAACCATTCTGCATTTAATTATAAACAAATATATTTAGAACTGTTGAACTAAAGTAGATAAAGTCTCGACTCTATCCGCCTTATTATAAAATAAAGTTTTCGCTTAAACCAGGTTTAAACTATCGAGCCGGTTTTTTTAATTTCGAACCTTATTTCGACACAAATAAAGTTTGTAATACAAAAACTGGCTCGATGGTTTAAACCTGGTTTAAGAAAAAACTTTGTTTTATAATAAGGCAGTTTGTGTGTATACAAATGTTTTCAAAATTCAAAATCATCATAAATGAGCAACTAGATCAAAATAAAATCTAACGTAAGGAGGTACTTACTTTAACTATTACTAGGTACCTACTTACGGTGCTTTATTTATTGGTTTGACAGCTATGAAAAGTTATATTTCAATTCAATAAAATTATTTTATTCTATCTATTTCTTATTGATATGATCTAAACCTCAGGAATACCTTTATTATACAAAACTACTTTCTTTTGATACTACATAAACTACGACTGGATAATTAATCATGCCTTGTCTGAACTAAATAATGAACTATAATATATTCACTGTATTACATACTAGGTATTTATTTATTTTATTTGGATATCATAACTAAAACCCACTTAGGACGCCCGTACCTATTATTAAATAAATCGGTTTCTGTTGGTTGCCGTGTACGTACGAAATTTACAAGTTTTTGTTATTATTCGATTTTGATATTTTATGAGTGATAATGTTATTTACGAACCTTGAGAATTCCGAAGCAAACACAAAACACGCTCCCTCGACGAGCCTTCGCTGCCTACACTGGCGCGGCGCAGACGTCTTCCTTGCGCGGCAGCGATCGACACACGAACACGACTGATTGAGCGAGAGAGACAGCGACAAATACTGACTAGAACGCAGTAAAATATGACCTGTACTGCAGTGAAATTAGTTAAATCGTTCAAGTTACCAATTATAATGCAGTAACAGAGTGTCATACTGCGTTTTAATTAGCATTTAAGTTATTTTCATCTTTTGAAAAATACCGAATATACTGCAGTAAACAAAGAACATACTGCAATTTAAATAGTAACTTCACACTTAAAAGTCATATTACAATAAAAGTAAAAGAAAGAAGTTTTGATTATGCTGCACTTTAGTTGGTTTTCACGATATAAACTTACTTGAATAACACTAAATAAAATACCACATTTTAGTACATTACTGCATTTTAATCTGTAGTTCATGTGAAATAAACTAGTGATCAACCATGCAGTATTAACACTGTTGGTACAAAAACTATTTACTGCGTTTTAATTTATATGCCTCAATATTTTTTTGAGTGTAGAAAACAGATTTTTTGTGGTAATATAGATATTTACTGCGTTTAACTTGGTAAAGTGACGGATCGTGGTAGACGTAACTGCTATAACTGTATTTTAGTTGGTATTGTAATACATTTAGACATGGAAAGTTAAGTTACTGCTTTCACAAATGTGATTTTTTAACCGTTTAGAGCATCCTAACAAAAACCTGATTAGATCTTCATGTTCCTTATAACGTGTCCGTTAAGGTTCAATATTCAACAAAAAAATGTCAAAAAACCTGTTACTGCGTTTTAGGGTCTGCACGGCAGAATTGGCCTCTCTTCACATACACATACATAAACTCACTACTTCTTTCCGTGGGGGTAGGTAGATACTACAGAATGCCACCTGCTACGATCCTTACTGCCTTTGCTTTGTTTACTTTACTGAAGAACATCATCAATTAGGTCCAAGGAAGGTAAGGTAAGGTATGTTCTTCTAGGGTAAATTATTATCGCCCTCCCGGCTTCTCTAATTGTAAGTCTTTGTAAGTCGAACCTCGGCTACTGACGGTCCACGTGCTACAGTAACGATTTCCGAGTTTGTGTCGGCATTTCTTCTCAGGGATCAGTCAGCTAGGAAATGCCGGTGCCATCTAGTTATGTATTACACTAGCAGCGCCCCGCGGTTTCACCTACATATATTACTGTAAAGTTTCATCAAAATCCGTTCAGTAGTTTTTGCGTGAAAGTTTTACAAACATCCATCCATCCTCACAAACTTTCGTGTTTGTAATTTTAGTAGGATATAAAATATTGACCAAACAATGTACGTCTATAAGTGTCTTACATATAAGATGATCTACTTGCAGAAATAAATATAATACCATTAGCATTACCATTTCATTTCACAAGCTTTGTCTGTATCAAATTAAATGTACACTACCTCAGAATCGAATCCACTTCCTCTCAAGCAGCAGTCCTAGATACGACGCAAAGTTCACCGGAGCAAAAGTCTTTCCAAAAACAATTAAATTAGGTCATCATGTCGCCAAAAATACTAGCAATTCTTGGAAAGGTAACAAAAAGTCACCGAAAAACTTGGAAGAAGTGAATTGTAGTTACCAAAAAGTTGGGAAGCGGGTCTAAAATTGCAAGTGTTAACTTTCTGCATCCACTCTCGCGGGGATGGAGAAGAATGCTTAAAAAGCCTCTCGGAAAACTTTAACTGCTGTAACTACCATTGGTATAGGGTTACTGGATGGAGTTAGAGCGTGGTTGCAAAGTAATTTTAAATGATTTCGGTTGAACTGAGTTTGTGTGTTGACTACACAGAATTAGTTACTCAAATCTAAATTCTTGAAAAAAATCGTGTAATTATCGTCTTAGATACTGCAAACTACGTTACTGCCTTGAAGTAAACACAAACTATCGACGTGCTAGTAAAAAAAACTATCAAAACAAATAAGAAAATTGAAGTATCAATTTTAGCGCTCATAGTTCTCTGAGTGAATTTCCGCGTAAATGGATATTTTTTTTTCCAGCAGTGTTCGTGCAATTACTGTGGTCAATATTAGCTCGATTGAGCATCCCACTCATATATAAATTAAAATAGGTACTGTTTATTATGTCCACCATAAAAGTTACAGATAAAAATGTACGTACGTGTGTGTATGCGTGTAAAAAAATAAGGTAAATAGGTATACTATTTACCTTATTTTAATAAGTAATATGAAACCTCAAAATATTACAAGCTTCTCTTTGACAAGAGAAAACGTCTTTTCCTACTGAATTCCACACGATTTTAGTGACATTAATGTAGAGTAGGACGCCCCCCAGCTGGATAGACCGACGACTTTAAGAAGGTGGCTCGTGCAGGCTGGATGAGGAAGGCAGGGTGTTGTGGCGAAGCCTGGGAGAGGCCTATATCCAGCAGTGGACTGCTACAGGCTGAGCTGATTGGTGTGTAGTGTATACAGATGCAATTATAATAGTATACTCGTATTTGCCGCAAAAACCTTGCACCTTCCAGTATTTCCCTATTACCGCCCCTCGAGAACAGTAATAACGTTTTTTTCCCCATTTTCAGTCTCTTTATGTCGCCTCCCGTTGTCGCGCGGCATTTTAAATAGTCGAGCTAATTTTATGCTTTCTTCCGAGATATTTTAAAAATGCAAAACTCCTTTATATAACAATGAGCGTTGTTAGTTTTACACGGGGTGCTCATTAACGACCATGGCGCGTTTTTCTTTGGCACGGAGTTCCCTTTTTAATGTTTTTTTCTTGCTCCAAGTTTTATGCTTTTGATAGTTTATCCTGGCTGAGCGCTGTTTGTTGTGTAAAACTAGAAGAAATCTTCAAATGCGTGCATCTAAAGGCCATTTGACTCTAAGACTGAAATTGGGTAGGTACGTGACGTTGATAGCTATATTTTATCGACGGCGGAAAGCTTATTCTAGTAATTTGAATCGTTCAAAATCTAGTCGCAGTCTCATCTCGGCGACAAACAAATGTCAAAAATTTGTCAAAATGTAGGGAAATTAGAGGTATTTTTGTCAGATCGAGACTGAGATCAGACTGTGAACGTTCTTAAAATTACAAGAATTACCCCTCTGATCTAAGTCTCAATTTGTCAGAAATACCTCTAATTTCCTTACGTTTTTGACAAGTTTTTAACATTGTATGTCGCTGAGATAAGATTGCGACTAGATTTTGAACGTTTTAAATTACGAGAATTGGCCTTCAGATTATGAACGTTCTTAAAGTTACAAGAATTAAACCTCAGTTGTTTTCTTTCAAAATCGACGTACCTTCAAATTGAATTAGTATGTAAATACCTTGCAATCCACTCAAAACGATTATTTTATTATACCTCTTTGCAAATTAATACCTCAAGAAACGTATTCCCACAAATTCTTCTCAAAGAAATTTATCAGTGAGAGAAGTGTTAGATAATCTCCTAACATCAAATAAACCATTCAATTTCAAACTGTTACTTCGTCCAATTAATTCTTAAACCAGAATTCAACCCGGAAACGTCTAAAGATCATAAAATGGAACATAATTTAATGGTTCAATTTGTCAAGCGCCATCTTGAATTCAACGGTTGCTGTCTCAATCAAATGGCCAACATTTCTCTCAAGTTTGAACCAATTGTGTAGAAAGACGATTATAAATTGGTCTTATTTGTAAATGACATCGCGGTTCGTTGTAAAGACAATATTTATGGCTCCCAATAAAAGTGTTTTGATGGATTTTTGGGTGATCACTGCGGTCATTATATTTGATGGAGGACCGTTTCCCGTGATAAAAGTCTTCGTGTAAATTATTATGATATCACTTAGCGCCGTCATTTTCCTTTTTTGGGCAAAATAATAACAATTATATTATAATTATTCCGTTTTCCTTTATAAAACCCCATGTGTTTTGCCCTTCTGAAAAACTTATCTCATCATCCTAGCCTAGCCTTTTCCCAACTATGTTGGAATGAATGGAAGCCGACCCCGGCTTCCATTCTAACCGGATGCAGATGAATACCAGTACTTCACATGGAGCGACTGCCTATCTGATCTCCACAACCCAGTTACTAGATAATACGATACCCCTTGGTAAGACGTTTTTTCCTTAACGTGCTTTCCGAGGCACGAAGGGGTCTCGGTATGTAAAGATGGTCACCCAGCCACAGTCCAACCACGGCAGGCGTAGCTTAACCTAATCGATCGGCCTGTGGGGCTATTATTGCTGGTATTATTTAGCCACGGGCCTGTGAAAAACTTGTCTATAGAATCAAAAAAACAAAAGGCAGAAACTATCAAAAGAACATCTCTAATTACGTAATGCCCATAAACAAAACCGGAAAACAAGATAAATCAGATTTAACGAACCACAAAGTCGCAACGCAAGCAAGAGTTAAAACGGAAAACAATTTAATTACCTCGACCTCACATCTTAATTACCTAAAACGTTGCAAGTACTGCAAGCTTGTGCAAGTTGTAGTACAACTTGCAGGACGACCGGTACTGCGGCCAAGTACAGCGGTTACCGTTCGTTTCGCCGGTTGAGCGTGAAATCTGCAAGCTAAGTATGCAAACTTGTTTGGAGTTACATAGATGTTATTTAGCTAGATGATGCTTAGATTTTCAAGATTTTGAAATACAAATGGTACAGAAAAACGTGTACCTATGTATGTATGTATACATACATAGGTATATTATCCATGTTGCGTTGGCAGAAGAATTTTTACACTGCAATCAATCTGCCTAGCCTTTTCCCAACTATGTTGGGGTCGGCTTCCAGTCTAACCGGATTTAGCTGAATACCAGTATATTACATGGAGCGACTGCCTATCTGACCTCCACAACCCAGTTACTGGGTAATACGATACCCCTTGGTAAGACTGGTTGTCAGACTTTCGGGCTACTGACGACCCGTAACGACTGTTTAAGATCTACGAATGACAGCCAGGACCAACGGCTTAACGTGCTTTCCGAGGCACGGAGGGGTCTCGGTATGTAAAAATGGTCACCCATCCATAGACCAACCGCGGCAAGCGTAGCTTAACCTAATCGATCGACCTGTGCGGCTGTTATTATTTAGCCACGGGCCCCTCGAAAGAATTTCTACACTTATATCTGTAATATTTATGGTGTACCTACATAATAAAGAATATTCTATTCTATTTAAGTATACAAACACTAATATGATCTAATAATAATAAAAAGCCTTTATTCGCTGAGCAATTAAATACACCAAAAATAACTTAATTCGATTAGGTAAGTAATCGGTACTTATTCTTCAGCAACCAGTTTGCTGGTCAGGTTGTCGATACTTCCCACCAGAAAAAAAAAGGCTTCCCCTAGTTTCTTCCACAAACAAATTTTCTTTATAGTTTTAGTTACTCATCACTTAATTTGATACCTACTCCTTTTGTGTTTCTTCCATTCCTAGGATACAATTCCATTACGTCTTTCGTCCATTTTTCATCATAATCTAATTACTGACTACTCCCGCGACTTCTCTCGCTTTCTTACCCCTTCTGCCAACCCTACATCCTCGTCGATCCGCGTCACTCTCATACTTTACGTAAATGTTACGAGTTGCTAGTTCAGTTCCATGCAAACTTGTTTGGGCGAATAATTTCTACATGTTTGTCTTGTGCCCTTTGAAACCAAGCGAAGTGCCGCGAAATCTGTCTAAGATAGTTTGTTCTCGATTCATTTGCACGTTGTTTCTTGGAAGTGTTGAATATTTGATGTTTTAGGATGTTTCCAGAGTTGGTTTATTAGGTGCCGTAGGAAAATGGATAGTTTATCTTAAGAGATCAAAGGAAATTTCCTAAATACCTAGATTATAGGGCGAAAAAAATATCTGTCGGTTACACTCACACTACAGGAGGCACCTGCCTGCACTTGAACCGTTTGTTGTCCAGTTTGTTCAAATTTTAAGCAAATTTGAACAAACGAAATGAACCAACTTTGAGGGAATAACTAATGTAACATAGACTATGAAGGAGTAATATTTTTGTACTTATCTGTGGAGGCTTGTAATTAGCAATTTAGTTATATATTACTGTTATTAGTCTGTAAGCCAGCCTTTAAACCGAAAAAAAAAAGTTATTGATTCAAGCTCGGTTATATATTGGGGAAATCTTAAATGTATTCAGGCACATAAATAAATTCAAAGAAAAAACTAAAACTATGAGAACTATTTATCACAAAGATAAAACGCGCTTGATCTGTACTATTATTGCCCGCACATGTAAAAGCTAGCCAATGATGGCTTAGTTATGCAACAGGGCACTCAATCTCTATAACCAAGGCCAGTCTTTGTGACTGTCTGTATATCTGTCCTGACCCATTCAAAAATACTGTTACTGCTTTTCCTTTTCGTATAAGATGTAATCTTTACCATAAAATCTTATTGCACAATAACTACAAAATCGAATTTTATTTTCAATTTGTCATAAAGTCTTTAAATTTGGAGTAGCGAGATAAATTCGGTTTATAACAGATAAAGGGCGATGTTGTATTAGGATTGAAGGGTGTTTGTGGCCTCACGATATCTTTTATCACGAGCATGACCGCGCACGGCTTTACAAATTGCGAAGATGGATTGATCGATGGATTATTATTATTATTATCTCCTGTATTTTATTTAAATACTTATAAATTACATTTTTAGATATTTTTATTAAAAAAATGATAAAAAATAGTAGCCCACCGTATCGGGAACGGGGTCCAAGCTACCGGCGGTCAGGGCTCCAGAGAAAGCCTCCTGACAATGCGAGCCGTGTCCAGAAGTACCCCTTATTATTATTATTTGGTTAGACACACTGGCTGATGCGTGTGTATCGACGTATAACTCAGTATATGGTCGGTAAAATTATTTATTACACACTAACAGTAGGAAATTTTCATTTTGACAGTTCAACAACATTAATTACTTTATTCACGTTGTTGAGCAGACAAAATTATCTAACATGTGAAGCAATGGATTATGGATTATTATCCTTCAAGATGATTCAGATTGTGATTTATAGTGTGATACGTAATAAGGGCGCAGGTTTGTAGAATGTTACGGAAGATTAGCTTAGGTACACTTAGGTCCCCCCCGGTGGGTTCCCGCATTGTCGAGGCGGGGGGGCTCAGTAGCCGTGGCTTGGACAACCACGGTGAAGCTAAGAGGAACCCGAGGAGGGGCCGCTCGTCAGGGCTTTGCCTGTAAGCCGACGACGTAGCGGCCAACAAGTAGGTTGCGGTGCCGCTTGGGCGACATCGCAACTGAGGCGGGCCGTGATGTGGTATGTGAGGCATCACGGCTGAGGGTTGGAGGCCGCGGCGGGGGAGGAGTGTCGGTATTGCGGTGCGCCGCTCTCCCTACCTTCCACGGCCTTGACGGGGTCGCCACCGTCTGATGGCGAACGCGGTGGGGCCGCAGGGGAAGAGGAGTGTTGGTATGACGTTGGCCGCTCTCCCTATCCTCTGCGGCCGAAAATTGGCAGGCGGCGGGGCCAATGACCTGACCCGTCGCAGGGGGACCAAGAGTGCCCAGACACGGGGTCGTCTGGCGCCCATGTGCTGGTTTGGTCCCTGGGGTGGTCACGGCGTGCCATGTGTGCTGGTGCGCCGGTGATGGGGAGCAATCCCCAGAGGAGGGTCCGGTGACGGACGGCCGCGGCGGGTTCACGGATGAGTGCTAAAGCGTGCCCGTGTTCCCGCCGTAAGCGGGAGAGGAGGACACCGTGGAGTTTTAGTGGGTTAGAGTCCCACATAACTGCACTATCTCCCCGTGGTAGTGCAGTATGCATGAGCATTTCTCCACGTTAAAAAAAAAAAAAAAAGGTACACTTAGGTACACGGGTTCCTAATGAGGTGTGCAAATAACTGAATAGATGATTAAGCTTTGATAGGGGGAGAGAAATGATAAAATAGTCCATGATATTCCACAGACGGTGTAAGGATTTGTATCATAATCTCTGAATAACGTCGCCTCCTTCTGCGAAGCAGTCATGCTAGCGAAGGAGGTGGCGGGACGGATGAGGGAGAGAGCCTCCCGTCCCAGCCGCCGCGGGAGACGCCCCGGGCGTCGGGAGCCGCGTGACGACTCCCGGCCACTGTAGGCGCGGGCCTGCGGGCGGAGAGCAATGGGTAGCTCACCGTCCGATCAGGACCAGGCCCGTGCCGGACGGCGAGTAAGTGTTCCACGCGCGCCTCAAAGAGTTGTCAGCATAATTCGAGGGGCCCCTTAGGGCCGAAGCCTGCCGGGTCAGCGGGATTGTCCGAAAGGGTTACCGCTACCCCGGAACATAAAGGGCGAAGGAAGGAACATGGGTGGGTTTTAGTCAGTAAGAGTCTGACACTCCCTTCCGCTCCACCCAGAGCGGGAGGGGTCATTTGATGATTTCCCATCCCAAAAAAAAAAAAAGGCTGGCAGGTTCTAGTTGTCGCTTTCTAAAATAAAATGGTCTGTACTGAATTTCGGTTAAAAATATCTCATAGGACGACTATATAATTACTGTTTCTAATGATCATCTGCCGTGACTAACATTTCTTAGAATAAAAAGTATTATTTGTAAAACAAATCTTCATACTAATGTTTTATAAATATTATAAATACCGACCGTAATATGACCCCTCCCGCTCTGGGTGGAGCGGGAGGGGTCATTTGATGATTTCCCACCAGAAAAAAAAAAAATCTCTGAATAACTGTTTGCCTTCTCTGACAAAACAGACGAGCAATGAATGTAGCTTTATAAAAATCTCAAAACAATCACTATGCAGGAAAATTCTGCAAGCGAGATAAAACAAAACAGTTTCTAAACTCGCGAAATTAATAACCATAGAACATGCTCCGCCACACCAGTGGCCACTTACTGAAAAATGAGCACAAATATTTGCTTATATCTTGCCCATTTTGCTGCCAACGTAAAAGTGACACGTGACGGGATTTCAACGGAGATATTAAAAAAAAAGCACCGAAAAATTTCTCTTGTCCGCGATTTTAGTTCAAACCTTTTGTGGAATAAAAGGACAATAAGGTCACCAAACAATACTAGGTCGTTAATCATAGAATATTTGACGTCACGTCAACTTTTACAAGAATATTAATGGGCCCTAATATGGCAGCCATTTTGAATTTTTAGTCGGAATGTACCCTGTGTACATCTTTGTACCCTTTCATGTTTGGGTTGCTTCTTCGAAGGTGGTACTGAATATTTTAATTTAATTATTTTACTTTGATGTTTGTGTGCTAACATAATTGTTTTATTATAATTAATTGCCGTATTAATTTTCAAAGCGTCCCTTCGTCTCGCTTCCCGCTTTTTAATTTTGATGTATTTATAGAAGTACCTACAACATTTAACTACATACTTATTTGACTTCTGACTCCCAAGATACAGGCAAATGCCTAGTTTGGGGGTCACCGTCTATTCTATTCTTGTACAAATTGTGATTAAAAAATAAATTTGAATTTGAATTCTATTTAAAAACAACATCGACTATCACCAATTTTGGTCACCAAGCTTGGTGATTATGGAAAAACGCCTCCAAAACCTTTCATAGAGTGGTAAATAAGTGGCGCAGTGGCTGAGCGATCGACTGCTGCGCTGCGTGTCGCGGGTTCAATTCCCGCACGGATCAACTATTATATTTGTATTGCCTACAGGTAGTTGTTCCGGGTCTGGCTATTTGTGTATGTGAGTTTAAATGTTTGTAAAGGCTTCCACGATACAGGAGAAATTCCTAGTGTGGGGCAAAGTTTAAAAAAAAAATATTTTCTTAGTTAAAATTAAGGGCTGATTTTCCCAACGCCAGATAATTTTATCCGAGGAATAATTTTGAATTTCTGACAGTTCTTCAATACAAACACTATCAGACGTCAATTTTATTCGTCGCCGTCAGACGTCACGAATAAAAATTATCAGTCGATTGAAAAATCAGCCCTTGGTAAAATAAACTGTGTAAGTATCAAATAATATGAAAATATACTTACATACATACAAATAAACATACATACATACATACTTCCACCCATACCATCCATTATATACCGAGACCCCTCCCTGCCTCGAAAATGATGTTAAACTGTGGATCCCGGAATAGAATAGAATAAGATTACATTCATGCAAACATTTGAAATTATTTATATCACTATTATTACCCTTATTTAGATCAATTTATAAATTACTATTATAAAATTTTAAATAATCAACTTAATTAAAAATATATGTTTGTATTAAAGGGTAAAATATAAATTAGTATCATTATTATATATTATGTCATTACTATTACAAATATCATACCATTATCATTACATTATTTAACATGTCAATATTATTACAAATATCATTATTATTACAATTCCAAAAAAAAAACCAAAATCAAAATGTCAGAAATCAAAATGTCAAAGATCAAAATGTGAAAAAATCAAAAATGTCATACATCAAAATTTAAAAAATCAAGATGTCACTAATTAACAAACATTTTTCTCCGATAAGAACTCAGTTAAACTGTAGTTCGTTTTATCTACCAAAAAAATCCGCAATCTACTCTTAAATTGTGCTGTATTTAAAGCTTTCCAACTACTCGGTAATTTATTGTAAATAATTGGGGCCATGCAAGAAACGCTCTTACGCAATAAAGTGGTTCGACATGATACTTGACATAATTTGCTGTTGTCACGCCTATTCCTTGGGAATACAACAGCCAGGCGCTCAAAACGAGATGGATTTTGCTTGACAAACATAGCTACTTCGAAAATATAGATACAGGGAAGTGTCAAGATTTTATGTAACTTAGAAATAGGCGCGCAACTATCTGTCGATTTAAGTTATAACAATGATCGGAGACATCTTTTCTGGGCCTTAAAAGCTATATCTCGATCAGTTGAGTTCCCACAGAAAATGATCCCGTAGCGCAAGTGGGATTCAACTATTCCATAGTAAGCTGTAAAAAGGGTTTTGACATCTACTATGGAGGATAATCTATATAATACATATGCGGATGAACTCAATTTTTTACACAAACTGTCTATATGTGCTTTCCAATTTAAGTTGCAATCTATTTGCAACCCTAAAAAATTGGTATCCTCTGCTTCCTCAATTTTGTCATTTTTGTAATGGATGTTGAGATTAGTTCCGCCGGAAGTACGTTGTCTAAAGTGCATTATTTTTGTCTTACCTAAATTAATATTTAAATTATTTTCGTCTAGCCATTTAATTATTGCGTCAAGAGAATTATTTATGTCATTTTCGTATGTATTTGTACTTTTACATGGGATTGTTACAGTGTTATCGTCTGCAAACATAGTTACAGGATATTCAAGGGACATGGGCATATCAATAACATAAGTTATAAATAAAAACGGGCCTATCACGGTTCCTTGTGGTACACCGTATGAGATTTTACGTTCTCGAGACCTTATAATATCTTCGTGTTTGGTAACTATGTTAATGTTGCTAACTTCGGTTATTTGTGTTCTGTTTTCCAGATAAGATTTTATAAGTTCGAGCACGTTACCTCTAATGCCATAGACTTCTAATTTATTAAGTAATATATTATAATGGACATAATCGAACGCCTGGGTCACATCGCAAAATATAGCCCATATTGCTACACATAATAGGATTCAAAAAGTCATAATTTGCCATATTGATGGGTCTGTGCTGTCTGAATCCTTTTTGTTCTTCGCAAAGTATATTATATTTTTCCATATAATTATATAATTCCCTGCAAGTGTTCTCAAAGATCTTCGAAATAACCGGTATGAGCGAAATAGGTCTATAATATTCCATCAACTCCATATCTTCTTTCTTAACTATGGGTTTTATTATAAATGTTTTTAAAGCATCTGGATATTTACCCGTACAAATAATAAGGTTCAGTATGTGGCTTAAATGTTCGCATATCGCGGTTAAGTGCGGCGATTCCATCAAAACCAACACTGTTAGTATTTTTTAGCGTCATTATTATTTTATTCAAATCGTGTAGTGTGCTGGGTGCCATAAACATTGAGTTATGTTTCATGGACGAGATGCATGTTTTCGGCTTACAGTCAACATTTATTTTCGAACGTATTTTGTCAACGAAAAAGTCATTAAAAGCACTGGTGATATCATTTTATTTTTATTTTATTTTATTTATTTGGAACAACAAACAGATATACAATATATGTTATATAAGGAGTAACATTTACATACTTAATTTACTTAAATATAGTGTACAAGTAGGTAGTAACAAAATTATACAATTGTATATCCAACCACGTTATCCACAAAATATGTGAGTTGTAATGCTAAAAATAAAACTACGTCATGCAATACAGTCTCAAAGAATAAAAGAAAAAAATATATATATTATAATTTTGTAAATGAAAAGTTTAGATAGAAGTAAAGTTACAGTTACATTTAGATATCTAGTGAATCTAGTGTTTTAATTGCAAGGTTTCTAAACTTACCAGCAGGATTGGCAAACAGGTCAAGGTTTTTAAAATATGTGTTAAAATTATTAGTTACTCGGCGCAGGGGCGCACGGATACCTGCTTTAGTTTTGCATGGTGTTACAGCAAACACAGGTCGATTACAGACAGTACGTATCAACGTATTCCTCGGAACTACATAAAATAATTTATTGCCAATATCTGGACAATCATACGAATGGTTACATACATCAAATAAAAACATTGCTTCAAGAAATAAGCGTCTGCTCTTTAGCTTAGATATTTTGTACTTATTAAGCAAGTTCTCGTACGACAAAGTAGAACGATAACATCGATAATGCATAGCTTTTAAATATTTCCGTTGAACTCTCTCAATACAATCAGAGTATTTGGCATAATGGGGACTCCACACTGTAACTGCGTACTCCAGTTGAGATCGAACCAGTGCTTTATAAAGATACAGATATGTACCAGGCTTTCTAAATTCTTTTGCAGATCTCATAATGAATCCATACATTCGGTATGCATTGCCAACAATTTTATCAACGTGCGCATCAAGATGTAGTTTTTCATCAAGTAGCACACCAAGATCTCGCATCAATGACACTCTGTTGAGGCTTATATTATTTAAAGAATAAGAGTATTTAACGACATTTTTTTTTTTTGTATAGCTAATACAATAGCATTTTGAGATGTTAAGCTGAAGTTTATTTTGTAAACAATAATCAGAAAAACTATTAAGGTCATCTTGAAAGAGGTCACTGTCATGGCTGCTTTTAATTTGTCTATAAATTTTAAGGTCATCGGCATATAGTAATATTTTTGAGTTTTTGAAACATGTCTGTATGTCGTTAATGAATATTATAAAGAGTAAGGGTCCTAATATTGACCCTTGTGGGACTCCTGATGTAACTTTTATTGTATCTGATTGAAAACCGTTGGCTACAACTCTCTGAGTTCTATTGGATACGTAGGAAGAAAACCATCTGAGTAAATTACCACGTATACCGTTATATGCTATTTTCTTTAGTAGTAGTACGTGATCGACCTTGTCAAATGCTTTTCGGAAATCAGTGTATACACAGTCAACCTGTACGCGTGAGTCCATGCTATTAAACACATAATCCAGAAAAGTTACTAGGTTAGTAGTTGTTGACCTTCTTTTTACGAAACCATGTTGGTACTGAGTTATATTATTGTGAAGAAATGGGTACAATTCGTCATGGACTAACCTCTCGAAAAGCTTTGACAAGGCCGATAAAATAGATATCGGACGATAGTTTTCTACATCACTCTTAGGGCCCGACTTGTAAACTGGAGTGATATTTGCGTGTTTCCACATTACTGGAAATATACCTTCAGACAAAGACTTATTAAAAAGAATCTGCAAGGGAACGCATAGATTAGAAGCTGTATTTTTAAGAAATATTACTGGTAAACCATCGGGTCCAGGCCCTTTTGAAGAGTCTAGAGATTTAAGTGCTTTCAGGATTGTTTCTACGTTAAAATTAATGTTATTTATCAAACAGCAATTATCTGCATATTCACATGTTAGATCTAAACGGTTATTAGCAGACGGTTCATAAACCGAATGAAAATAGTTCGAAAATAGATTACAAATTTCATATGCATCACTGGTGTACGCATTCTGGTAGTGCATTGTTGCAGGGATACCGGTTTTACATTTGCGATCTGAAACGAATTTCCAAAAATATTTGATGTTGTTCTTAATACTGAGTTCAACTGTAGCTATATAATCATGGTAACAACGTTTACATTCAATTTGAAAGCGATACCTATACATTGAAAACAGTTCATAGTCCGAAATATTATTAAATTTTTTCCATCTTATCCATGTTTTTGTCTTATTTTTAAATATATGTATAAGGGAGGGAGAAAACCAAACAGGGAAGCTTGTAGATTTAACTGTAGTCAGAGGTACATAAGTTTTTATGACACGGAATATACTGTCGTAGAATGTGTTTACTGCGTCATCAACAGACAAACAATTATTATTTAAAGATTCATACCAGTCTATTTTATCTAATTCGCATCTTATAATGTCATAGTCAGCTTTAAAGTAATTATATTTTTTTAAAGGTTTACTTTTTATAAATTTTTGTTTAAGATTTACGGGTACTGAGATACAAAGAGGTGGATGATAGTCATCAGGCTTGACTAGAACATCAGAAGACGCACAAACTTCCACGATATTGTTGGTAATAACCAAATCTAAAATTGTGTTGTTTATGTTTTTTACCGTATTGTATTGATGAGCATTTATCAAATTCATGAAAATATTTAATTGTATACAATTATTAGAGCTACCTTTGCAAGTTTGGTTTTGTATTGAGGGATCATTCGGACATAAAACCCATTCTATTTCTGGTAAATTGTAATCGCCTATTAAGTAGAAATATTCAATATTATTATTACTAAGATGAGATCGCATCATGTTGAAATAAGACACATATACAAAATCTGGGGTGTTTGGCGGGGCGTATATTGCGCTAATAACTTGGTATTTGTTTTTACTGGAGCCTGGAACACGTAAGAGAACATGTTCTATATGGGTGTGTAACGAAATATCCGATACTATTTGCGCGTTATTTAGACTTCTGGAAACTGCAACAAGAACACCACCCCCATCTTTTTTCCTAGTTGCTGCGCGATCACGATCGCACCTATGCACAACGTACCTCTGGTCAATAAATTCGTTGTTCAATATATCTGGTGTTAACCAGGTTTCTGTTAGGATGATAATATCATAGCAATTAGATAAAATACTTACATACAAGAGATGCAGTTTAGTGCGGAGTCCCCTACAGTTCTGATAGTATATTACTAAGTTACTGTTAGCCATTGGCACTATAGATATTATAAAATGGGTTTTTGTTATAAATTTGATTAACCAAGTTATACAAGCGTGAGAAACGTTTATTAATAATACATAAGCGAAATAGCCAAAAGCAGTCGCCCATTTGCGAAAAATTAATGTGTAGCATGAAAAAACTCATCAAATTAGCTATGTTGTAGGAAAAGCTAGAATTTGCAGATACATTGTGTACACTAGACATAAATGCTAAGTGATATTTCATATCATTTATACATGTAAATATTTTGAACCTAAAACAATACAATAAAACTGAAAGTTTTGTAAGAAAAAGTAAAAAAGAATAAAACTTATTTATAGAACACAGTAAGGATGCAAACAGAAATCTAAGTAGACAATGCAGGAGCGTGTCCGGGCTTAATTTTGGCAATATCTTGTTGCGATCGAATAGGAAATGCTTTGAGAGTTTCTTTTTCACGGACGAGAATCGTTCCGTGTTTAACCCACACGAATTTATAATTGAATTTTTTACATGCTTCTTTACATTCACGAAATAAATGTTTATTTTTTAAGGTAAGATGTTCATGCATCATAATTTTGTTTGAAGAGCCAGATATGCCTATTTGTTCGGTATTAAGATCTTTAGCTAAACGGTACGCGCTGAGTACATTATCACGTAGTATACGTGAGGTCAGTTTCACCACGATGTTCTTGGGATTTGTGTTCTCTCGATGTGCGTGTGGAACGCGATGAATTGAAATAATATCTTGTTGACGAATAGCACAATTTATTTTGACCCCTATTTTTTCAATTATTGACAATAACTCCTCATTTTTCCTTTCTGGTATATTGCACAACTCTATATTGCACTGTCTAGCACTCTGCTCCAAATAGTCTATCTTAGTGCCCAACTCTGTAATTGTATTTTGTAAATATGAAGTGTCCTGCATATTTTTATTCAAGGTTTCAATACGGCTATTCATAGTTCTTTGTTGTTCATCAGCAAACTGGACAGAGTCCTGTAGACTGGCAAGATCTTTCGCATTAACATTATACTTGGATTCTAAGTCACGTAGCTGCTGCTTAAATTGAGTATGTTCCGATCTGATATTGTTTATTTCGGCTTTTATTTCGTTAGTCGTTTGGGTTAAGTTGGATAAATCGCTGTGAATAACAGCTACATTATCCGATATTTTTGAGATGTTTTCATTCATATCTTTACGCCAATCGGTTAAAGTAGCCCTTAGCTCCGCACTCAGTGCATTCATTGCCTCGGCAAATTCTGATTCCGGTTTCTTGCGCTTACGAATAGCTACATTTTGCTCGTCACTTATCGAAGGCACTTTATTTAAAGCGCTGTCTGATGAGCATTTTTCATTCGATTCAAACATACTTATTAACTTTTACTTATATTTATCGGTCGACCAAACGCTAAGAAAATACAAAAAGACAATGAGCACTCGTGTGGTTTGAACCAGCGCCACCTCCGTCAAGTAATAACGAGGTACACTGTTACGCCACTCGACCAAAGTATCTTGATAGATTTGATTAAAATTAGTGACCATATGCTTCAGAGCTTGAGTGTACGTTAATGTTAGAGTGAGTAAGAGCAAACTGTACTCTTCGCACACACACAATAAGGTCACAGGAATGACACGGCACCACGTTTTAGTTTGTTTTATTTTAAGTTTTACGACACTAATTGTGATGTTTTAGATATTGTTTTTACGGGTTAACGTTAAACCAATGTCACTAAATGTTTATCAATATTTACTTTTCACTTTATTGAACCTTTATCACAAAATATCAATTATTTTCTAAGAGACAAACTGACGTACACTGTATACGATCAGAGTTCGCACGACGAAATGTGTCATATCAGGTTTGTATAAAATTTGATTACCAACTTTAAGTTTCTCAATTTGTTGTTTTGGGATCTTGTACTTTGTCTGATTAATTACCTGCCATGTAGTCTTTGATTTATTTTTAGATTGCTGTATTTTGTAGTTATTTTGAGCTTTTTGTGTCAAGTTAATTATTTTATTATATAGTCTAGAATGGGTGGGTGTGATTTGTAGATCTTTGACAGTAGTTACGGGTAATCAGAAACTCGAAAGTCTGACAATCTCATTACGGATTATCGAGTAACCCATTTACTGGGTAGAGAATCACCGCCAGTAATGCCAGTATTTTAGCGGCTGCCTATCTCTAGAGAAGCCTATTTTAGCAGTAATCCTAATTATATAATATTATAAATGTGAAAGTTTGTATGGATGGATGTTTGTTACTCTTTCACGCAAAATCTACTGAACGGATATGGATGCAATTTGCTACACAGGTGGTTTATAACCAGGAATAACATATAGGATACTTTTTATCCCGATATTCCCATGGGATCGAAACTTATGCGGGTGAAACAGCGGGGCGCAGCTAGTATTAACACAATTCAGGAAAAACGAAAATTTTATCAGCCTAGGGTAATTTAGGAACAGTCACATCTCTCCATAATCGGTCGTTCCTTGTAAAATACTGGTATTCAGCTGCATCTGGTTGGACTGGTAGCCTTTTTTTTTTTTTATCGTGGAGAAATGCTCATGCTTTCTGCACTACCACGGGGTGATAGTGCAGTTATGTGGGACTCTAACCCACTAAAACTCCACGGTGTCCTCCTCTGCAGCTTACGGCGGGAACACGGGCACGCCTTAGCACTCATCCGTCAACCCGCCGCGGCCGTCCGTCACCGGACCCTCCTCTGGGGATTACTCCCCATCACCGGCGCACCAGAACACATGGAACGCCGTGACCACCCCAGGGACAAAACCAGCATGTGTCTGGGCACCCTTGGTCCCCCTGCGATCCTGTGACCCTGCGGGTCAGGTCATTGGCCCCGCCGCCTGCCAATTTTCGGCCGCAGAGAATAGGGAGAGCGGCCAACGTCATACCAACACTCCTCTTCCCCTGCGGCCCCACCGCGTCCGCCATCAGACGGTGGCCACCCCGTCAAGGCCGCGGAAGGGAGGGAGAGCGGCGCCGGCAGTCGACGCAGTGGTGATACCGGGCGTCCGGCTCCCTGTTTATGCGACACAGGTACTTCCCGAAGCAACCATGCCCCGAGAGCACCTGCGTCACCCGAAACGACAGTGAGCCGTACCTCCTCCCGAGCCAGCGCTCGAGCACCGGCCGGACCGCCTCGATGGTGGCGAGGCCAGCGGTAGGGCGTGTGAGCCTGTCCCGCCATTCCGCCACCAGGACCTCGTGAAGCTGAGACCGACGCAGCTCCATGTGTCGCTGCATCGGTCACTCGCCCCGCGCCCTCGCTTCCTCGCGCCACCGATACAGTGACGCGAGTACTTTCGCCTCGAGGTCCCAGGGCGGGGATCCAGCCAGTACGCAAGCCGCCTCATAGGAGATCGTGCGATATCCTCTGATGACTCTGACGGCCATCGCTCTCTGCGGTTTCCGCAGTATCGCGATACTGCCGGCCCAGCGGCAGCTCAGCTGGGTCAGAGGCCCACACCGGGGCCCTATACAGGGTCATCGATCGCACAGACTGGCAGCCTACCCCAGCATAAATGTAGTTGTGAAAAGTTTAGGCAGATGAATAGTCAATTTGACAGACAATTAATGGCCCAGACTCTACCTACTTATTTATGTTCTGATGTCGAGTGCCTAATTGTGATTATATTACGAGAGGAACGTCGGATAAGCCATCTACAACCCACAAGCATGTCCCTAGTTAATCGTTTCTGACAACTATAAATAAATGATACTTCTCTTTGCGTAATTTTCACCACACACGGTCCCCTGCGAGGATGATAATTAACTTTTAAATTAAAAACACAATGAATAAAATATACGGTGTGATGGCACTGAGTTTACTAATTAATTTCACGCCACGGTTCTCTTTTGGGACCGGCAGAGATTAATAGTGCGTTGTAAAAAGGAATGACAATCATTATGAAGGCTTTTTTGGTATGTTGGTTAGTGATATGGGCTTTTTTCCATTGAATTAAAAAAATGGATGCACTTTTTATTTTATTTTTCATGGGGTCGGTAGGTACTTTCCTGAAATCTGGTATTTTTAGTAGATGTCGGATGAATATACGGATGGATGATATGTCGGATGACTATAATACACTGGAATGGAAAGAAGGTTTTTTCCTGAAGGAGCCAAGCTCTCAAACGACAGACACGACTTCCATAATTGTTATAATAAAGCTAAAGAGTTAGTTTGAACGCGCTAATTTCTGGAACTGCCAGTCGTATTTAAAAAAAATAACTTCTGGCTATAGGCTATTTAACATTAGGCTAAAACTCTTAAAAAAGTAAGAAAGAAATAGGGCGGGCAGAAGATGCGTTGCGACGTGGTGAGTCGAGGGAACAAGAAACTTCACGTAGACGAAGTCACAGGTAGTTAGTAAATAAATAAATGCTGCTATGGCTGCCTGGATGGTCTAGTGGTCGCAAGCACTACTGCCGAGCATTAGGTCCTCGGTTCGAATCCCAGGTCGGGCAAAGTGTAATTAGGATTTTCCATCAGGACTTTCTCAGTAGTAGCTTGAACCCTGGATTAGTACCCGGTGGATGGAAATAGGCTCGAATTGTTAGGTTAGGTTAGTATATTTTAATTTTAATAGTTTCTTCGTTCATTTAGACCTGATTTTTCAATCGACGGATCATTTTTATTCGTGGAATAAAATTGACGTCTGACAGCTTTTGTATGGAAGAACTGTCAAAAATTCAAAATTATTCCTCCGATAAACGTTCTGAGGGGCAATTCTCGTAATTTTACGAACGTTCACAGTCTGATCTCAGTCTCAATCTGTCAACAATTCCTCTTAATTTTCCTACATTTTTGACAAGTTTATGACATTTGCTTGTCGCCGAGATGATACTGCGACTTGATTTTGAACGTTTCAGATTACGAGAATTGGCCTTCAGGCGTTGGAAAAATCAGCCCTTAGTATAAGAAGTTTATCCAGTGTTTCCCCTTGAATAAATAATACATAACGATAATATTTTAATTTTTGTCTGTAAGTAAAAATATACTTTACTTCAACTTTGTGTACAATCAAACCTGTGTGGAACTGTTATAGAAGGGTAGGTTAATTTCATTGTCCTTGTGTGGCCTATAGGGCAGGGTAATGACCACTATCTCTTCCTGTGGGAATCGTAAAAGTTGAATACCACACTAGTCGTCAAAAGTAATCTAAATGAAGGACATTTGACAACTTTTTGTGTAGTTGTGTGACCTTTTTATTAGTTTTAATGCTACACTCAGTGCTTTGATTAACCGATTAAGTTGTATTAATTTCGTTTTAAATGAGTACATTTGTAGCATGAAACTCTTTTTAATTTCTGACGTCTTGGTAAACAATGAAAGGGGTTATCATTGTGGGGAAGGTATCAGGGCAACTAGGATCAGCGGGGTTGCATAACACACTAACATTAGGAATGGCCTTCATTTTGACAGTTAGATTCTACAACATTAATTGCGTTATTTACGTTGTTGAGAAGACCATTTTTTCGAACATATGAAGCAGATTAGCAATATCCTTCAAAATGATTCGGATTGTGATTGATAGTGTGTTACGTAATGAGGATGCAGGATAATTATTTATTGTTTTTTCTGTGTGTTTCTGGAAAAACCAATAAGGTCCAGATTCAAACAGTTGACCTATCCCTAAACTCACATACACAATGAGCAAGACTATCATACACTTCAACATTAACTATTTACCCAATTACATAAACCAAATTATCTACTTCTCTACTAACTACCCAGAAATTCCACGTTCAGCAAGAATTTCGCGCAATTCCCGCTAATGCCCAGCGCCATCAATTATCGTTAAAATCAAAGTGCGTAACGATATAAGCGATTATAAGACAAGACGTTCTCACTTGCTCTGATTAATTAGCACATTAGTGGAACATCACACGCCAGATATTCGTATCTAAGTAACTATTAATATTTTGTGAAGGTATGTTTAATGAGCCGTTTATAAAGAGTATCGTATTGCGGTGTGTCTACACATCGACTGAGCTTAAATTTTTCTGTTAATTTTTGTTTTAGTTATGGTACCTACCCCACACCAATTCGTATGAAAATATAAAGGGCAAAGGCCTCCACACAATGGGTGCGTGAAGATGGACGGCGCCGCCGAGGCCGGCCCAGAAAGAGATGGCGAGACGATCTGGACTCGTACCACGAGGGCTGGTTCGATGTGGCGCGGGAAAAGAGTTCCTGGAAGGATATGGGGCCTTTGCCCAGCAGTGGGACAGTATAGGATAATAAAATATATATATATATATACTTAATATGCTATACTTGCTATATATTTACTTGCTATGTAAACGACGGTGAGGCATATAAGGGAAATATACGGGTATATAGGGGTAACCCTACCCCTGAGGCATACCCAATTCATTAAAAAATCGATTCACAATTACCGGAGACATCGAGTAACATACCTCCTCTTTTTTGAAGTCGGTTAAAAATAAACTATAGATAAAAGTGAATTAAAGACAGGATCTTTAATGGAACACTAAAATTAGGTCTATTGTATAGTTAGCATATTGTTGGGTGTTTTTTATATGAACCTGTTTATGTGACAATAAAACTATTTTTTTTTCACACTGCTGAAGTGCATGCATTTTGATACATATAAATTTACTAAAAACGCGCATCCGTCTCGGGCGACGGCTCGATTTCACACGGAAACGCGTGTTTATTTAGTCTTAATTTCAGAGAACACAAGACGCAGAGCAAGAAGGCGGATTAACCGAGTAAGAAAATATTTTTAATAATAACTATTTTTATCGTGATGTGTATGTTTGGGAATATTTGTGCTATATAAACCAATATAAGCAAAAACAATACAAAATATAAAAGCACTGTTCACTATGTTCGCTAATTTCACCCAATCTTCACTGCTTGGTTTGATATCAACTGTAACATCATCAAAGTCCCACCGAGGAAACACTAAATACGTTCTATACTTATTTTCATACACAAAATCATTGATTAGTTTTACATAATTGTGTGGCGTTGATTTTAACTTACACATTGCAGCCAAAACGAATGTCGAGAAAATAATGATAACAGATAAAACAACGGAACCACGATAGTATAACAATATGGTAGGCGGGAAGTGAGATTCCTTCGGTACATCGTGAGTCAACGCAGTCAAGAAATAATAATGACCCAGTAAACTGAAGCAAATTATTGCTAGCCGTCCTTTACAGCGCACATCCAAAAACAACGATAAAATACTGAGAACAGTTAAAACGAAGGCAGGATAGATGACAATCGCAGACAAGCCCACTGCCTCCCGCATCATAAAAAAGGTAAACTTCGCTTGGCTTTTGGTACTGTTATCCTCCACGCGCTTATAATCGTATATGTACCATTCAGCGCTATAAGGTTCCATGACTGTGACATCAAACGAGTAGTTAACTGTAAAATTTCCTGTTTCTCCAGACGATTCCTTTGCTACGACTTCATAACTGCATTCTTGCACGTCGTATGGCCAGTTTGTGAGTTTGGTTTTACACCAAGCCTCTTGCAGCATGAAATGTTTTCCGTGGACGTCTCCAGTACTTTTTAAGCCATAGTGATAGAAGCATAGGTAAGCGTGAAGGAAGTCCTCGGGGTCGGATAGTTCAAAGAATGGAGTCCATAAGCTAAAAAAAATCGATACATCAGTCTCTTTGATCCCATTATGCTTTTCGGGATCCCATTTCAGTCTTTCGTCTCTCCACTTAGTGCTCATCCACATTTGCATTGTCATCACTTGCTCTTTGCTATTGAAAATGAAGGTTTGAAAGAAGTAAGTGACATTCACTATTGTGCTCTCGTTTGGTGCGTGGGGTGAGTAGTAGCGGCATTCTAGATCTTCCAAGAGTTCTTTTTCCCAGGTGATGTAGTCTGGTGTATTGTCAATAACACAGTTTTCGGCCAGAGTATAGTGCAGGAAGTGTAGCAGTAAGATATAAGTAAGCAAGGCCATGGTACCATCGATACTGCATACTGTATCAGCCGTTAGGTGGTTTTATCATGTTATACGGAAACGCCCACTGCGAATGTTTCGATAGAGCAGCTCAATGTAATCAATATTGGCAAAATAATATTATCTATCTTCTATATTAATAGGTACCGTTCAGAACATGATCTTTTTATATTAGAGAATCATTCATTTATAACTTAAAGACAGATAAATGACTCAAGCTAAAGCATGCACGGGCACTATTTACTGCAATGATTTTCGGCAGCAGTTACTGGAGGTAGATAAGCAAAGAATCGAATGGTAGAAAGCAACGTTGCTCCATTTTTTCGGTATTGATACTTATATAATGGGCTAGTATTTTACCCGCGACTTAGTCCGAGTGGAATTCGTGCTTGCCCCATTTTGCCCACACCCTTTAAATGTAGTTTTGAAAATTCATGATAACTAACTTATTTTTTATTTAGATAATCATTCGGGCATAGTTTCAAGTTTATTATACATTAAAGGAACACGATTTCTCATTGGATATAAACTGTATCCCTACTTTTCACCCCCACAAAAATTTAATTTTTGAGTTCATGAAGTAAAATTCTTCCTTCAAAACTATATGTGTATAATCCTTTTTTTCCTGGGTGTAAATTTTTAAAAACTCTTTATTCTTTCTTTTCTGCCAAAAGTGTGAATACTGAGTTTCGTGTTGAAACTGGACCGCGCCGCCGGCGCCGTTAAGATATTTTCATATAAACTTTAAGCCATAGGGACTTAGTTTAAAAAAAAACTACTATTGACGATCTTTATTATTTACTTAGGCAAGTATTCGTACCAAGTTTTAAGTTTATTGGGTCGAGGAATAAGATTTTACATACAAACAAATTCCCCCCTTTTCACGCCTTCATAGGTAGAAGTTTCAAAAACACCCTTCTTCGTGCTCCAGAACATTATAAAAGGAAACCTTGTCCTAAATTTCACGTTCCTAGTCCGAGTATTTTCGGCTGCACGCTGTTATGTCAGTCAGTTACTTGAAAGTTAGTAAGAAGAAATACATATACCTATTTGCGAAGGCAAGGGTCATTATCAAAATCGCATTTCCTCAGGCCTTGAAAAACATCTAGTCTGGCTCTTATAGGTTAAATAAAAATCGAAACATAGTTCCAAATGGTCTTGGCGGTACTATTGTAATACATTAAATTACCTGCGCTTGTATATTGCCAGGCGGTGTGTCTCAGATGGCTTGTATTGAGTGTTAGAAGCCCTTAAGATTTTTAAATATATTTTAAACGAGGTTATTATGTAATCATACGCGGAGGGAATATTAGGAGGCAGATTCTTGTTTTTATTAATAAAATAACGATAATGGAAACTTTTAACAGTAAATTTGACTGTGTGTTGTGTGCATGTGAGTTGATTTACGTAGGTGTACTGTTTGTAGTTTTATGTGAGATGATGATTGTGTGAGTAAGAAGTGTCAAGTTAAAGGAATTAATAATTTTTCCGATCGTAATCTTTAGTTTTCAGACATTTAGTCACAAAAGCCTTACCACCACTTTAAGGCTTATGGTAGATGGAAAGAACAGTGTTTGCCTTGTTGTAGATGAGTGAACCAAGGAGGCAATAGAATTGTGAGAAGAGCTGGTTTTAAATAAGAGCATACCGTACCCTTCCTGCGTTTTCCCTTTGATAATTATTCCTTATTGACGTCAACTGGGAGTGTTTTTTTAGAATTACGTTCAGTAAAAATGTCTGTCTGACTGTGAGGACATCCTATTTTTTGTAAACTTAAGCAGTAGGGACTCGAAAAGGATGTCCAGCTCCAACCTCGAGAATTGCCCTTTGCGCTCTTTCAATCTCCAAAACTTGAGTTTTTGCGGAGGCTACGCAATATGCTGTGGATAACGGTGTGAGTTTCACATTTATGTAATATCTTTGTTAATATTATTTGCGCAGATATAATATGGTACTGTTTGTTTGTCCCAAATAAATAAATAAATAAATAGTTAATAAGAGATTGGCAAAGGGCCCATGCCATTTTGGCATATAATATTGTGATTTTTTGACGGTCAACAATAAATATATAAATTACTTTGCGATGTCCGTTAACAAGAACCCCCAAGTGAAACTTGAATGATAGGGATTGGTCTGTAGTGACACCTAAGTATTTTAGAGAATCAATTCTTTCGTGATTCGGATAGTTGCAGCCAGTCAATCCCTGGTGGCGACATGAATGAGCAATAGATAGTGACGTAGGAGGTAGAAGGTGTTTTCTAAGAAAAAAATCTTATGTATTTCGTTTTAATGGCATCTACGAGTATCATTAGTAGATTGTTCCTCAGCCATGTGAAAACGGTTTGAAATCCATCATACGCATTGCGAAAAACATTGTCCCAGCTATTTCCGTAGAACAAGAGCGCAGTGTCATCAGGGAAGATTAATATTCCCTATTATAAAGTAGAGCTGACAAAAATCGTTGATATACTTTAAAAATAGTGAGCGTCCAAGTATACTTCCTCGCGAAACACCATAGCTTATATTGATTTCATCACTGGTCCAGTTATCTATCCTCACTTTCTTTATATGGTTGTTGAGATAGTCTTCCAAAAGTAGGTGAGGAAGGCATTTCACTCCAATCATGTCTAGCTTCTTCAAAATGTATGGGACAGAGACCGTGTTAGAAGCCTTGGCCAGATCCAAAAATATGGTTAAACATTTTCTTGGGAGTCTTAATTGGAAACAATAGTATTAGTAAGCTCATGTCGGTACATGAGCCTACTAATGCTATTGTTTCCAATTTCAGCGTCAGCAGTAGATTTTTCGCAACGAAAATATAACTCTGAAGTCGTAAGAAGGTTTTTTAATTCCTAGATGCCCATTAGGCGGTTGTTTATTAGACGCTTTAAAATCTTAGACAAGATTGGTAGTATTGAGATTGGCCTATAGTGATTGATACAGTCTCTGTCAAGAGTCGGGTTTAATTAGAGCTTTTTTAAAGTCCCTAGGAAAAACGCCTCCCTCAGTTTTGAAATAAGTAACTCAAATTTATGTTCGTTCGTAGGGAGCAGGACGAGTGATTCTGCCGGATTTATAAGATTTTGACCAATTGGTTAGAACAGCTACCCCTGTTTTGGCTTGCAACGTTTTCAACAAGTTTTTACAAGAGATGACAACAGTCTCGTTTTACGAGTATGTTATATGAAATGCTCTAGCTACATAATTATAACCATCCAAAGCGGGTAAAAAAATTGTTGAGGCACGCCAATACTCAGTGGGCACTATGACATCAAAATTGACATCTGTATGTTTTTGAGATGAGAGGATTAAAGAAAAAACATGTTTTTTTATTCATCACTATTTACTTCATACTAATATTCGTTTAGGAATCTTCGTGCTATATAAACCAATATAAGCAAAAACAACACAGAATATAAAAGCACTATTCACAATGTTCGCAAATTTCACCCAATCTTCACTGCTTGGTTTAATATCAACTGTAACATCATCAAAATCCCACCGAGGAAACACTAAATACGTTCTATACTTATTGTCATACACAAAATCATTTATTAGTTTTACATAATTGTGAGGCGTTGATTTTAACTTACACATTGCAGCCAAAACGAATGTCGAGAGAATAATGATAACAGACAAAACAACTGAACCACGATAGTATAACAATATGGTCGGCGGGAAATGAGATTCCTTCGGTATATAGTGAGACAACTCAGTCAAGAAATAATAATGACCCAGTAAACTGAAGCAGATGATTGCTAGCCGTACTGTACGCCGCACATCCAAACACAACGATAAAATATTGAGAACAGTTAAAACGAAGGCAGGACAGATGACAATCGCAGACAAGCCCACTGCCTCGCGTATTAGAAAAAAGGTACATTTTGTTGTCCTTTTACCCTCCACGCGCTTATAATCATATACATACCATTCAGCGCTATTAGGTTCCATGACTGTGATATCAAAGTTAATTTTCTCAAAATTTCCTCTTTCCCAAGACGATTTCTTAACTACGATTTCATAACTGCACTCTTGCACGTCGTATGGCCAGTTTGTGAGATTAACTCTACACCAAGCCTCTTGCCGCATCAAATGTTTGCCGTCGACTTCTCCAGTACTCTTTAAGGCAAAGTGAGAGAAGGGCATGTTAGTTTCAAGGAAGTCCGTGGAGTCGGATAGTTCAACATATGGAGTCCATACTTTGAACCTTTTCAATACATCAGTCTCGTTGATGCCGTGATGCTTTTCGGGATCCCATTTCAGTCTTTCGTCTTTCCACTTAGTGAACATCCACATTTGTAGTGTCATCACTTCCTCTGTGCTATCGAAATTGATGGTTTGTATGAAGAAACTGATATTCACTGTTGTGCTCTCGTTTGGTGCGTGGTGTGAACTGTAGCCGCAGTCTAGATATTTCAAGAGTTCTTTTTCCCAGATGATGTAGTCTGATGTATTGTCAATAACACAGTGTTCGGCCCGAGTATAGTTCAGGAAGTGAAGCAGTAAGAGAAAAGTGAGCAGGGCCATGCTTCCTTTGGTACTGTGTACTGTAACAGTCATTAGGTGGTTTTATCATATTATACGAAAACGCCCACTGCGAATGTTTCGATAGAGCGGCTGAATGTAATCAATATTGGCAAAACAATATTCATATACTATTAATTGGTACCGTTCAAAACATTTATATTATATTATTCATTTGAATAACTTTATTGCTGTTCAATTTTATTATAAACAGATACAATTTTATTAGTTATTACCTATTAAGTAATATTACATTTATCTAATTATACAGGGTGGCAGGGACATCGACGCGCAACCTCTTACCATAGATTCAGTACATGATTCTGGGGCCCCTGCGTTGAAAATTTTCGTCGGCTTTTTCTTAATTTTTACGTTTTTTTCTGCATTTTTTTTTTACTGTAAACTGTATAAAATCATTATTTATATCTAACCCAATGAGGTTTTTAATTAAAAAATAGTAAATTCACTTGTTTCACTTAAAACAGCTTTAGAGGTATATCGGATGTCGTACAACGCGGGGTTGAGGCTGGCTGCTGCGTCGACCAGGAGAGGAAGCTCTTCTTGTTGACCGGCCGAAAGTGCAGTGTGCTGTGCCGAGGTTGCTGATGAGGCTGAGGGTGATGACCAGGTATGCGCGGACGCTGCATGCTAGTGGTCAGGATACCCGTTGAAGCCGTGGATGCTGGCTGGCTGGGTGACTCGCCGCTAAAGCTTGCGGGAGTGATGATGATGACGTCACGCTGAAGTATTTTAACGAAGGCTGCGCTGACGTTCATACTCGGGGTCACCAGTTTAGAGGTACTAGGAGGTATGAGGAACAGGGTGTAAAGTTCACTCATCCTCCATAGAAAAGGGAGGATCCTCCGACCAGACGGGTGTTGTGTCTGGCGGGCAATTGCCCAACGACTGATGTTGGGAAATTGTATCTATGCTAATTGCGCGGTAAACTCTGCTTGCGAGATGCAGGATTGGCGTGACGTCAGTATGACGCGTTGTTCGCATGTGGCAAATAAAACTCGAAAGGGCAGCGCGTGGTATCGCGGTAGGTAGAACGCGCGCGCGCGCCACCCGCGGAGCGTTTTGATCGCGTTGTTTGCAATACATTGCGCACTCAAAAATGACAATTTTTTAAACCGGTGTTTTCCGAGACTTACGTAATTTTATTTATGGCATCAGGTGTAACCTTTTCACGACGTTTGCGCGTGGATGCCACCCAAGCTAACAGACTTAAAATAACATTAATAATTAAATATGTATATAAAAATGAGTTGAATGAGCTGGACTCCTTCAAAAAGAACTAGTTCTTAGCAGCGTTGATAACAGAGAAGTGGAGAGTAGGGAGGTCTTTGTCCTGCAGTGGAACATCACAGGCTAATAACAATCATTATTGGCCGGCTTGAGTGGAAATACGCAAGAGCAAACGTGCTCAGAGAAAGGAAGTATTCCAGGAAGTGCTGGTAGGGATCTTGACCATCTTCCGGGCTCTGGGATTTTTCTGGTAGCCGTGGAATACCTCTTCACTCCTCAAGCACCTCAGGACATGTTGCCCCCTTGTCGCTACGTCACTAAGTAGTAGCGACAGTTTCCGGGGTGTTATATTATTGAGTGTGCAAGTCACTCCCTGCCATAATTGCTATTAATAATCTTTAAGTCAAATAATGGCATTATTTAAAGTGTACTTAACACGAAGTGGTGGATAATTTGCATAATCAGCATTTAATGTTTCCACTACTGGGGCACAGGCCTCACCCTGAAAGAGGGAGTGGGCCATAATCCACCACGCTGGCCCAGGTTGGGTGCGGGTCGGGGTGGATGCTTCTCCACACACAATTTTTTTTATTAGACCGTGTGTCTCAAATTGCTTGTGGTGAGTATAAGAATCTTTTAAGAATTTTAAGTCTATTTTAACCGGGGTTATTATGTTATCATAGGCAGCAATATCAGGAATCAGATTCTTATTTTTAAACTTCTAATTGCTCTGATTTCAAATGGTGGAACTGATGTCCTGTGAACATGTGAAAACAAAAATCCTTTGGTTTTCGTCAGCGCAGTAAATTGTTCTACACCTGTACAGCTGGATTGTGTATTTCAAGTATTTTTTACGACGCAATACCTGTGGTTCGCATTCGTTAAGTACGAGTACAAAACGTACTCGCTCGCTCGTAATAGCAGGTTTAAAGAAAAAACATGTTTTTTATTCATCACTATTTCATCATTATTCTCCTGTCGGGGTCGGTTTGGGGTCGGCGCAGTATGTCTTTTTCTTCCATACTTCTCTATTAGTCGCCACCTCGGTAGTCACCTCTTTTCTAACCATATCATCATTCACACAGTCCATCTAACCTTTCATTGGTCTTCCCTACTCTTAAAGCCTTATTTATCACTATTTGCTTCATATTAATATTCGTTTAGGAATCTTTGTGCTATATAACCGTTCTTAGAGTTGGGTTTAATTAGAGCTTTTTTTAAAGTCCCTAGGCAAAACGTCAGTAGAAAGGGCCAGGTTACGGATATAATGAGAGGAGTGAGTAATTGCTTGTATCGTTTGATGATTTTACCCGAGGTTTCGTTCACTACCACTACATGATTCTCCCTCAGTTTTGAAATAAGTAACTCTTTATGTTCGTCCGTAGGGAGCAGGACGAGTGATTCTGCCGGATTTATAAGATTTTGACCATTGGGTCAGAACAGCTACCCCTGTATTGGCTTGCAACGTTTTCAACAAGTTTTTATAAGAGATGACAACAGTCTCGTTTTACGAGTATATTATATGAAATGTTGTAGCTACATAATTATAACCATCCAAATCGGGTAAAAATTTGTTGAGGCAAGCCAATACTCAGTGGGCACTATGACATCAAAATTGACATCTGTATGTTTTTGAGATGAGAGGATTAAAGAAAAAAACATGTTTTTTTATTCACCACTATTTCCTTCATACTAATATTCGTTTAGAAATCTTCGTGCTATATAAACCAATATAAGCAAAAATAACACAGAATATAAAAACACTATTCACAATGTTTTCTAATTTCACCCAATCTTCACTGCTTGGTTTAATATCAACTGTAATATCATCAAAATCCCACCGAGGAAACACTAAATACGTTCTATACTTAATGTCATACACAAAATCATTGATTAGTTTTACATAATTGTGAGACGTTGATTTTAACTTACACATTGCAGCCAAAACGAATGTCGAGAGAATAATGATAGCCGACAAAACAACTGAGCCACGATAGTACAACAATAAGGTCGATGAAAAGTGAAACTCCTTCGGTATATTGTAAGACAACTCTGTCAAGAAATAATAATGACCCAGTGAACTGAAGCAGATGATTGCTAGCCGTACTGTACGCCGCACATCCAAACACAACGATAAAACACTGAGAACAGTTAAAACGAAGGCAGGACAGATGACAATCGCAGCCAAACCCACTGCTAATCGCATCAGAAAAAAAGTAAACTTCGTCCTCTTGGTACTTTTGTCCTCCACGTACGTATAATTGTACAAGTACCATTCAGCTCTATTAGGTTCTATGACTATGAAATGATAGTTCATTGTAAAATTTTCTGTTTCCCAATAAAATTCCCTTGTTACGATTTCATAACTGCACTCTTGCGTGTTGCATGGCCAGTATATGAGTTTAACTCTACACCAAGCCTCTTGCAGCATCAAATGTTTGCCGTCGACGTCTCCGGCACTCTATAAGGTAAAGTGAGAGAAGGGCATGTAAGTTTCAAGGAAGTCCATGGAGTCGAATAGTCCACAATAAGGAGTCCATATTTTGAAGCTTTTCGATACATCAGTTTTTGATGACGTGATGCTTTTCGGGATCCCGTTTCAGTCTTTCGTCTTTCCACAGGGTACTCATCCACATTTGTATTGTCATCACTTTTTCATTCGCTATCGCAGTTGAAGGTTTTCATTATGTGACAGTAACTATTGTGTTCTCACTTGGTGGGTGGTGTGAGCTGTAGCCACATTCTAGACCTTTCACGAGTTCCTCTTCCCAGGTGATGTAATTTGGCGTGTCAATAACACAGTTTGTGGCCAGAGTATAGTTGAGGAAGTGTAGCAGTAAAATATAAGTGAGCAAAGCCATGTTTACTTAATTACTGCGTAACAGTGCGTACTGTATCAGTAGTTAGATTTTTGGTCATATTATACGGAAACGCCCTCTGAAATTATAACTATTTCGATAGTTTATCAGCGTTATCAATGTGCGCAAATTGGCATAATAGGCAAATAAATATGCCTCTGTCATAACAACACATGTAAAGAAGGTAAACTATAATAGTATTCCTGGTGCGGATACTATCGTGTGTGAGTTTTCCTCACACTTCAGTAACCGATATTCGCTTAAAGAGCGGGTATATATGTGTATGCAAAAATCACCTCCTAATAACCTTGACCCTATTTTCCATGTTAACAATAAAGTATCATTAGAAAAGTCCAAAATTCAACACTGTGATGTAGTAGTTGTAAGGTATAATAAGGTATCTTTATACCAATATAGTCAGTGTATTCTCGAACCTCATTCGTTTCATTTGTCTCCTAAACACCCGACCTTACATGGCGACCCTGCCAGTAACAGTAGTCGGCACGGGCGCGCGCGCGTGTGTACCATAAAAGGACAAAATATTATAAACAATCAGTGCAGTTAATGTGGACTTTAAAATGAAGAAAAAATACACTGGGCTCCCTAAGCACAAAACGTGTTTTACTGTAGCGTATTCGTGCATAATCAATAGTGATCAAAAATGGGAAACACAAGCACCAAAGAAGAAGTAGTGATTGCTCAGACCGCTGGAGTCGGTAGTAATACGGCTCGTACGCAGCAGCTGCAGGAGACCTCAAATACAATTTTGGTGGTAATATGTACCATATTGGCGATCGGACTTTTAATAATATTATACAAGCTGTATAATCGTTGTCACAAAAAGCAAATACAACGTCGCATAGATGAAGTGACATTGAAGCGATTATCCAGTATTCTACGCAGGCAGCAGGCATACATGGGTGCTGTGCCGCAGCCAGGCAAGGCAGAAGTTCTCGACATATAACTACGACGGCGAAATAACCCATGGCATCTTCAAGGCTCGTAATACTACGTTCTACGTGCTAGTGCAGTGTTGGTGAGAAAAAGTAGGCAGTGATGTGATAATATTCCTAAAATCAATATCAGTGGCAAAAGTACTAGCAAGTGAATCAAGGTAATAATGAGGTTTATTTCGCAACCAATTATGTGAATTTTAGGCACAACCAGTCTTTTGATGATGGTATTTAAGTTTTATATTTACATTTGTATTTTAATCTAAGTGAATATTCTATGTAACTAATAGTTTCTGCGGAATTACTATGTGCATTTTCTTGAAATTACCAATACATGAAATACGTAGCTTAGAACAAGCACTAGTGACTAATTTAAAGGCTAATGTGTTATGAGGATTTAGGTATAATATTAAACGAGTTAAAAGTTATAAGAAGCTACTTGATAAAAATTGGTCCTAGCCGCCGACAAGGAAAGATTACAGAAATAAAAAGAACAGAGGCAAATTCTGTGTTAGTCAAGTACAATAAGTTTTTAGACATCTATAAAGAAAACTTAAAAAAATATACAAGTTCAGAAATAACATTAATTACAAAGATTTGTGAAGAGTTCGATAGGTTATTTTCAGAAATAATTTCTTTGTGCAGTTTAACAGAAGGGAAAGATATCCCACTACAAACCATGGCGACGGATTCATTCGATTTAAAAACTGCGCTACATCTGATGCCCGTCATGGATGACAGCATTAATAACACTAAGCAACTCATCGAAAATATTGAATATTACGATACTATGATAGACACACCGGCGTGTAAAAACAAACTAATACAGTTCATATTGAAAAGTAGGTTATCACAGCGTGCAAAGTTATTATTGTCACAAAAATATGAGACTGTCGAAGAGCTTACAAAGGATATGCGTAAATTACTACTACCACAAAAAAGCTACATTGCTATTCAGTCAAAATTACAGTTTTGTAAACAAGAAAATAAAACAATTACAGATTACGGCAAAGAGATGTCAGAACTCTTTGTAGATTTGACGATATCGCAAGCTGACAGTGATTCAGCCAAGTATGCCTTATTGAAACCTATGAATGAGAAGTTAGCAATCAAGCGATTCGCGGATGGTTTGCGGGATCGTCGATTAAGCACCATAATTGCCGCGCGTAACTTTTCTTCTTTAACAGAAGCAATCCAGGCAGCTCAAGACGAGGAGAAACCCGGTCCCAGTGGCTCATCAGAACTTATAGGTACGTATAGACAGTCGCATTACCAGGGTCGGCGAGCTCAACGAGGTTACCGAGGAAATTTCGGCGCAAGAGGTGGTGCACAAAATGCACATCAGCATCGGGGTCATCGGCCACAGGTACCACATGGTTACAGTAATAGCAATTATTATCGTGGTAATTATAATAGTCGTTACCGCAAAACTTATAGACCACCGCGTAGTAACCGCGGCCGGGGTGTCGGGTTGAAGAAGGATATCAATGTCATAACAGAGAATAGCCAAGTAGCAACGAGCACTTCAAATAATGAGTCATTGAATCATTTTTTTCGTGACTGATGTCATCTTCACGTGTAACATTTTAAATAAGGTGCTGTTTAAAATTTGTAACTATAACCATAACATGCTAATTGACACGGGCGCTTCCATATCGGGAATAAAGTTAGAATGTTTAGAGCGTTTACAGATTCCTTACCATAAAGAGAGAGTTAGCGTAAAAGGTATTGGTGGATATTTGTTTTCAGAAGGTTATGTGTATTTAACTCTTAATTATAACGAGTATAGTTTTCCATATAAATTCACAGTTTTTAAAAATTTACCATGTATTACAGACGGCATTTTGGGTCAAGACTTTTTAACACATTATAGAGCTATTTTAAATTTTGAAGTTAATACGTTACAATTGACCAGTGGCTCTAAGTTAGTAAGATTAACGTTCGAAAATAATCAGACAACGCGTAACGGCTACTATCTGTATGCTTAGTGTAAGTTTCACAACGTTGTTCGAATGACTTTACCATCGCGTAAATCGAGTTAACGTCAAACGTGTCGAGAACCGAATGCATGCGAGTGTAAGTTACAATCGAAGCTAACCATCCAATACGCGTTTGGTCACCGTGAATTGCGAGCATTATTTTTCTTATGTTGGTGTCACGTAAACGTCCTCGGATAAACCGACCAAATAGAATGACATTTTTATTCAATGTTCCCAATGATAGCGGCTGTCTATCAAATTTGTGTTGGTTATAACGACTTTGTTTGTGTCAACTGTCAAGTTATTGTGATAATTAGGTTAGTGATTTAATATTGGATTCTATTAATTAAAAATGAAGACATGTTCGTCCCAATTATGTTTTGATGGGGACATTTATCGAGTAGTAAGTGGAATTTTAATTATTTAGTGATTAGCGAGCTTATAATCTGTGAACTTTGCAGAAATAAAACAAAGTTTATTTTGGTCTTTATGGAGACCTCAGCAAGCTATCCACAACAAATATCATTGGTGTGCGAGTCGCTACGGGCTTGGCAATAGAAGAAGCTGGGTTGTCACAGGTGTAAACTTCCTAAATAACACCAACCGGTAGTATATAATTAGGTTACTTTATTGTGTCTCATAAATTGTATTCTCTTACAGGAGATTCACATTCAGCCCAATTCCACCTGTTACTTGTGTGTGCCCAACCTCTGAAGTGTTTTTGATGAAACTTGGAAAAGAGTTAGCCTGAAGTATGGTTAATTGTCGTGGCATCAGCTGAAAAACTTTAAGATCTGAAGAACATACATTTTTTATGTTCTATGTATCCAACCTAATTGGAATGAGCCAGGGCCATCAAGAGTCATTGCCCCAGCACAGTCGCCACCTACCATGGCTCCTACTCCTCTTTCTTTTGTGGAGATAAAGTGGAAGGTAAGAAAGAACTTTATAAGTTTGTTTAAAAGGCTCTTTAAGATGACAACTCATAATATAAATAACTTTTATTATTTTTTCTAGAGACGGGGCATGCTCTTCCCAACCAGAACTTCGTCTCATGTCCGTGTAGTTAAGCCAGAGCCTGTTACGTCTGTGCAAACTACTTACTCCTCGTCGTGCAAGAATCCCAAGCAGATTCGTTTTGGAGAAATTTTAAGGAACAGCAACATAAAGATTACATGGACTCGAGGAGAGAGCAGAATAGGATCAGAGAGATGGAGGTGCAGGCTCAGAGGGAGTGGCAAGCTGTAGGCCACAGAGGATTAAATCTTTTAGAGAAAATTGTAGATACATTTTGTAGACTAATTAGATATATTTAATATTAAGCACTACTACTGCCCACCACCTTTTTTGGTATTATTCTTGTAAGTTAGTTTTAAGTTAAAAGTTGATATTTCATAAGAAGTTGTGTGATATATAATGTGTTCCTATTTACTACTTGTTATATTATTATGTAAATAATTTATGGCAATAGTTATCTCAAACCTATAACTAGTTAAGAATTCAAAGAATTGTTATTATATCAAAATAAAGTTCCAAGTTTGTGACACAATCTAAGACTGATTAATGATGAATAAAAGTACTACAACCTTCTTCGTGGTTGGTGTTTCATTACCTCTAATTAAAATTGCAACTTCTCTTACTACGGTCAGATTCACTACTCAATCTTTCTAATTCTAAACAGAAATAATTCATAATTATTTTACATGCATATTATACACTTTCTGACTTGGACACTCACTACACAAAGCCAGCATGGTCACCATGGAGAAACTGCCTATCTTATCAGATAGGCAATTGCTCCATGTAGAATCCTACTGGTTTTCACCTAAATCCAGTTGAGACTGAAAACCGACCCAAATATGGGAACGGAATAGCTGATGATGACTGTAAAGAATATGCAAATTAATAACAATCATAATTGATTATATGATTGTTATTCATTTAAAAAATACTGAAAGTAGGTACCTACTTATTAGATTTGATCTTGATTAGGAAAAAAGTAAACATTTTGTCAAAAGTGTGCTAAAAGAATTTATTCTAGAACATTCTTGACATTGATTTTAAAGTAACGTCTACGTAATTATAATAATATTCATATTGGACTTATTGTAAATCACAAATCTTAATATTAATTTTATTGTACTTAGTTATATAAGAATGACATTTAAATATTTGTACACCATAATATGTTGTGGTAGTGTAGAGAACTTAAAAAATATTAACACTGTAGGTACTATGTAAAACAACATTCATACAAATAAATAAATTCTAATTCTAACAATAATTTCAATTAGACCATTATAAAGGCACCTTTGAACATCAAACTTACAAAGTTCAAGTATATTAAAAATAAAAGTGTTGAAGTCTTCTAACTAATTGTTCCCTTAAAATCCTTCCTCTGATTGTCAGATGTTGAACCTCCTATTTACATCTCTGTGGGTCTCTGTGGCCCATTGTGTTTTTCTTCATCATGTTCCAATCCTAGAAAGAAGTGTAATTTAGTATTCAATACACATAAGCTATGGACTGATTTGTAGAATTTGTCACCATACCGAAGATGTTCTCTTCTTCTTCTACAGCATTAAAATCAAGACCAATGTTATGGAGAATGCAGCAGGCTTGAATAATTCTAGGACATTTAATAGGCTTGTAGTGTAGCCCTCTATGTTTGTCTAGACAGCGGCATCGATTCTTCAGCCTCCCAAACATATTTTCTATGATGACTCTGGCTGCCACATGCCTTTGATTGTAATTGGCTTCTAGTGTGTCTGGAGCAGCACCTAAAATCGGAGTCATCAACCATGGCTGTTGTGGATAACCAGTCTCCTAAAATTATAACCATCTTTTAGTTGAATCATTGCCTAAGTTGAATATACAATGCAATTACATTTTATTGTGGCGAGCTTACCCAAAAGCCACACTATTTCTCCATTTTGGTGCAACAACTGCACATAATTTATTGATGTTGCTGTTCTTCCTTAGGAAAGAGTTGTGATTTGCACCTCCAATTGAAATTACCTTATCTTCCAAGGTTACCCGTTGTGTAGACTTTAAACCAGTCAGCTGTTTCAGCTGTATCTCCTCTTAAATCCGGCCTTCGGATGATCTCTTAGGGCATTGCTAGAAGTACGGGCTTTTGCACGAACACTGGACATGTAATTGCGCTCATCTTGTGCCCTAGCGGTCTCAAACATCTTCCAAGTAAAATGTATTAGTAATAATGAGCCCACACAACGAATTAAAATACAATAACTTTGAAAATTCACCACACTCACAAGGCTCTCACTACAAATCCTTCAGTGAAGAATTAACTCATTCGAACGTGAACGCGTTTCTCAAACGAGCTGTCAAAACTGTCAAAATTGCAACTTACACTCGCGATAACACAGAGTCACGTTAATTTACGAGCTCACTATCGAGTGGGATTCGATCGTCACCATCGACAAAGTAAAATAAAAAACTTACACTCGCGTTTTTTAGTTCTCGCGTATGGCACCAGGTGGCGCTAATGCAGCGCCATACAAATCAGAGTTAACTCTAACGCGATGGTGACGTTTAAAAAACTCGCACTAAGCATACTGACTATACCAGCACGTAGCGAATCCACGCATTACATTAATACGACATTAACAGAAGAGTGTGTGGTGTCAAATCAACAATTATGTGATGGTGTTTATTTAGCAAGTAGTATAAATAAACCGATTAACGGAAAAATGCCGATTCGTATTTTAAATACTCGAGACACAGATGTAAATTTAAATTATTTTCAAGTTGGCACCAGTAAGTTAAATGAATACTATATTTGTCAATTTAATAGGAATACTGTGGATTCGGAAAGGGTGAAAACTTTACTTTCCTCATTAAACTTAAAAGGCTTGAATGTAGAGGAACAGAAATCGATAGAATGTATTTGTGCAAAATTTCCTGATATTTTCCATCTACCAGGGGATAAATTATCCACTACCCCAATTTATGAACAGACAATTGACATGAAACCACATACTGTTCCAATTTATACCAAACCATACCGAGTCCCTTATTCTCAAAAACCGGAAATAGAGAAACAAGTCAAAAACATGTTAAATGACGGCATAATTGAGCCATCCAGAAGTGCATGGTCTAGTCCATTATTGTTGGTCCCCAAAAAATGTGACGCGGCCGGTAATAAAAAGTGGCGTGTCGTAATAGACTACCGCAAGTTAAATGAAAACATACAGGATGACAAATTTCCCTTGCCCAATATCACCGAAATACTAGATTCATTAGCAGGAGCAATGTACTTTACTCATTTAGATTTAGCTCAAGGATTTTATCAAATTACATTAAAAGAAAGCTGCAGACCTTATACGGCATTTACTACAGGTAACAATCAGTATCAGATGACTCGCATGCCGATGGGGCTCAAGTCTAGTCCCAGTAGTTTTAGTAGAATGATGACCATAGCAATGTCTGGCCTCAATTATGATAAATGTCTCGTTTACCAGGACGATTTGGTAGTAATGGGTAGAAATTTGAGCATTCATAATCAAAATTTGATGGATGTTTTTTCTAGATTACGAAAAGTAAATTTAAAAATGAATCCCACTAAATGTACATTTTTGCAAAAAGAAATTCTTTATTTAGGGCATACCGTCTCCGGAAAGGGTATTTTACCAGACCCAGAAAAAATTAAAGTAGTAGAAAGTTATCCAAGGCCACAAAATGTTGATGAATTAAAGCGTTTTGTAGCCTTCGCAAACTATTACAGAAAGTTTATTAGAAACTTCGCGGAGTTAGCATTTCCTTTAAACAAATTGTGTTGCAAAAACGTTAAGTATAATTGGACCAAAGACTGTGAGCAATCTTTTCAGATGCTAAAAACAGCCCTGATAAACCCACCTGTCCTCCAGTATCCAAATTTTTCAGAAAATAATGAGTTTGTATTACAAACCGATGCATCAGGTATTGCAATCGGTTCGGTGTTATGTAACGGAGATGGACGGCCAGTGGCTTACGCAAGTCGAGGTTTGAATAAAGCCGAAATTAATTATCCTACTATTGAAAAAGAACTCTTAGCAATAGTATGGAGTGTTAAATATTTTCGACCTTATTTATACGGAAGACGGTTTAAGATACAGACTGACCATCGACCACTAGTTTATTTATTTTCAATGAGAGATCCATCTAGTAGATTACTGAAATTTAGACTACAGTTAGAAGAATTTAACTTTACAATTGAATATTTGAAAGGACAATCAAACTCAGTGGCAGACGCACTGTCACGAATAATAATTACGTCAAAAGACTTAAAATCAATGAATGAACAGATAGTTAGTGTAATGACTAGAGCACAATTACGTCAATTAAATATGAATAATGATAAGAGCAATAATAACCAGTCGGTGGATAATATAGACACAAACTCGAGGCCTGATCAACCGAGAGTTGTGGAAATAATTAAAAAACCGAAGGATATTGTTGAATTTTCTTTAATAAACTCTAGGCAATTCAATTATTTACAAAAAAAAGGAATAATAGTTGAGAGATACAAATATTTTATATATGTGCCCAGTAAATCTATAATATATTTACAAACAATTTCTCGATCTCCGATTACGCGAGTCGAATTGGTGAGAGACTTGTTATGTTTATGTAAAAAGTTATCGATAGATGAAATATGCATAATAAGAAACGACAACAATAAAGACTTTATAAGTGGGCTTATAAATGAAATAAAAAGTTATGAAAAGTGGTCCGGACCACGAATTTGTGTTGTCAGTAATGTCCAGAGAATAAATAAAATAGATAACAGGCGTGTGATATTAAATGACTATCACCTATTGCCCACAAGTGGCCACGCGGGCATTAGGCGAATGGTAAATAATATTAAAAAGTATTATTTTTGGCCAAGCTTGGAAAAAGATGTCGCTGATTATGTCTCTAAATGTGAGCAGTGTAAGAAACAAAAATATTCTAAACACACCAAGCAACCAATGCAGGTCACAACGACTGCAAATTCAGCACTAGAAAAAATATTTTTAGATATTGTAGGGCCGCTACCAACAGACTTACATAACTACAAATATATTTTGACTCTACAGTATGAGTTAACGAAATTTACGGAAGCGTACCCTCTACGCAATAAGGATACAGAAAGTGTAGCTCGCGCGTTTGTAGATAATTTTATTTTAAGATATGGCATACCTAGAGAAATAGCGACCGATCGTGGGTCCGAGTTTATATCAAGTACTATGAGAGAGGTATGTCAAATCTTAAAAATCAACCAAATTTCGTCTACAGCCTACCATCACGAAAGTATTGGGGCGCTAGAAAACAATCATAAAGCAATGGGTGCGTACCTTAGGATTAATTGTGAGAATCAAACAAGTACGTGGAGTACTTGGTTGCCGTATTGGTGTTTTTCTTACAATAATACAGTACATACGGAGACCAAGTACACACCTCATGAATTAGTGTTTGCCAAACGCTGCGTGTTACCGACAAATTTAGAAGGACATTCGGTAGATCCTTTGTATGCTCATGACAATTACGCTCTTGAGCTTAAATATAGGCTACAAGTAGCACAAAAAGATGCACGTAGTAATTTAATTAAGAGTAAGGTTAAGAGAAAGCATAACTATGATATTAATATAAACCCCGTGTATTATAAAAAGGGTGATTTGTTATTATTAAAAAATATATCAGATAGTAAAATGGATCCTATATATTTGGGACCTTATGTAGTAATTGATGACATGGACACTAATGTTAAAATTTTGAAAAGTGGAAAAGAATATGTAGTTCATAAAAATAGAACTAAACTATATAAAAATGACTAATGTAACCAATGTGTGTTTACAAAACAGAGCTCTCCAGTGTCGTATATTATGTATTAATTTAGAATAATATATTCTAATGTTATAATATTAATAATTATGTAGTTTTAAGCCATAATTAGGTTAATCTTATACTATGAATAACAATATTATTATACCCTGCGCAGGTATACCATATTAAAATTTAAAAATAATAATTGTGTAATATTATTATTTTTTTTAAATAAAGGGGAAGGTGTGATGTAGTAGTTGTAAGGTATAATAAGGTATCTTTATACCAATATAGTCAGTGTATTCTCGAACCTCATTCGTTTCATTTGTCTCCTAAACACCCGACCTTACAACACTAATTATGCTGAAGGGCTAAACGCACCGCAAAAAGTAGCCCAAATGAACCACATAGGGTTCACAAAACCGAGCTTGGAATTAAATTACTTTCTCTGAGGTAGGGTGCGTGTCACCGGATAATATGTCAGCCACGACCTTTTTTTAATTTAAAAAATTCATTAGGGTGATCAATGAATGGATGCAGGTTTAATGGATGTGTTAAATAATGTAATAGAATGTGTGTGGGTGAGTGATGGGTGGAGCAGAGCCCTTACTGAATGGTGGTCGATGATGGTAGAGGGATTGTTGGCAGACCAAGAGCAAGATGGGTGGTTGTGGTGGTGGTTTATTTTTTTGTAAGAGGTAATGTTTGGAATTAATTGTGTCAGAACACACTATCTATCACAATGTGAATAATTTTGAAGGATATTGCTAATCCATTGCTACGTATGCTCGAAAAATTTGTATGCTCGACGAGCGTAAATAACGCAATGAATGTTGTTGAACTGTCAAAATGAAAGCCATTGCTACTGTTAGAGTGTTACGCAATTACCTATCTGACCCAATTAAAAAAAATATTTCAGTGATAGTAAGCTACAATATTGCCGAGTGCTGTAGGATATGTTTCATTAGTTGACTTCTAGGAATGGACGTCGTGGGCAGAAGCTAGTATTTCCATATGTTAAGACAATACTCAAGTCATATCCAGTTAAAATTTGTATATTTATAAAAAAGCCACCATCAATTTACATGGCACATCTCGATGAAATTTCTGATGTTTGCAAAAAATTTTGTTTGTTGACGTATCTTTTACAGCTTATGTCATTTAAACCCTCGTTGTTATTACGGAAGCTTGGGCTTTGTTGCTGAGTTTAAGGACATTTTAATTCCCAGGCCTATGAATAAGTTAATATGGAGTTATGGCTTGGTTCATAAGGGATTGGCGGAATGTGAATTCTCCATGTTTTGACTTTTCACATATATTTTAATAGCGTCGCATCGCGTCGTCCGCCCTCGCTATAACTTCGTTTACGCTTACCGTTTTTTTTTAATTTTTGCTCGGCTCCTAAGGGTCGAAGCATGAGGGCTATCAAATGCAATTGAAAAAAAAACCGACTAGCAGTTCCAGTTATTAGCGCGTTCAAACAAGCTCTTGCGCTTTATTATTAGTATAAAGTGTCTTACGTGTCCTATCGTGCAGTGAAGCTAGTGATGGCGCCAAACACGTAGCCGAATTCTGGGCCGAGGCCGTTTAGATTGCCATCGACACGCTAAGGAGAAGATTAGTATAAAATATAGAATAGAATACTCTTTATTATTTACACCACATTAATTACAGATATAAATTATATATAGGGTTACGAGTAAGTTACTTTCTTCTACTCGTTATCACAGGCATCTCATTTGCGGGCACGCCGCGATAGCGGCGATAAGACCCCTCTTTGAGGAGTGGCTAGAGAGGCGCCACGGCGCCCTCACCTACCGCCTGACGCAGGTCCTCACCGGACACGGAAGTTTCGGGAGGTTCCTGCACATCATCAGGCGGGAGGAAACGCCCGGGTGTCACCATTGCCAGGATCGCCCAGAGGACACGGTGGAGCACACGGTGGAGGTCTGCCCCGCTTGGGCGGAGCACCGCCGTGTCCTCGTGGAGGCGATCGGCAGCGGCGGCGGCCTCTCGCGCCCGGCCCTGGTGCAAGCCATGGTCCGGAGCGAGAGGGAGTGGGAGGCAGTCGCCTCCTTCTGCGAAGCAGTCATGCTAGCGAAGGAGGTGGCGGGACGGATGAGGGAGAGAGCCTCCCGTCCCAGCCGCCGCGGGAGACGCCCCGGGCGTCGGGAGTCCACTGGAGACTACCGGCCACCGTAGGCGCGGGCCTGCGGGCGGAGAGCAATGGGTAGCTCACCGCCCGATCAGGACCAGGCCCGTGCCGGACGGCGCGTAAGTGTTCCACGCGCGCCTCAAAGAGATGTCAGCATAACGAGGGGCCCCTCAGGGCCGAAGCCTGCCGGGGCAGCGGGATTGTCCGAAAGGGTTACCGCTACCCCGGAACATAAAGGGCGAAGGAAGGAACATGGGTGGGTTTTAGTCAGTAAGAGTCTGACACTCCCTTCCGCTCCACCCAGAGCGGGAGGAGTCATTTGATGATTTCCCATCCCAAAAAAAAAAAAAAAAAAAGGCATCTCATTTGCGCTTAAAGCAAGACAATTTTTTGCTATTATTAGACACTTGTAATTGTATCCTACTTCTTCTAATCAATCAAGTTTTCTATTGACTGAGGATATGTAGTTTATTTTACAAACAACATAATTTTTTTAGCTGTCTGCTATACTGTAAGTAGCGCTTAAACTTGGATTCTCATCAGAATATCTTCAGTCTCACGCTGCACTAGAATTCCTGTCACCAGACTCTTTGCCAAGCAATCGGTCAATATTTTTTTTTTCAAATTTTCTGTGCCCGACAGTGTCCACATTTGTTTCTATTACTTTTCTTATATTTACCACCTGTAATTGTACATTATGGATTGCAATAAACGATTTGAGATTTGAAAATCACCCTAATGCTAAGCGCTCACCAAGAAATATAATCGTTGCGTAAAATAATCGCCAATCTGTTATCAATACCAATATATAATACTAGAGTACACTGCGGTACATAACCATGCGATTTTTTAAATCGCATGGCAGTGCGAGCTTAGCCTTATAGACCAAAACTATCTTCAAGTCCCAGCTTGTAATCAAACAATTTTGTTCAGCGAAGTGCGTAGGAGTGCGTAATAAAAGTTTGTAACCGTCCAGGGTCACTACTATGTTATTCCATTAAAAGTTTCGCGTAAAAATGCGCAATTTACGCGGCTTTGTTTACGCGCTAAACAGTAGAGTGTTAACGTTTTTATAAATTTTTAGCGACCTACAGTGTTGATGTAACAGGTGTTCTGGGAAGGGAATAGGGAAAAGTTGGGTTTTGTTAAATGTTAAAATAGTTATAGAGCTATTTGGGGTACACGAGTATCCCGTAGGGACACTAACAAAATGTTTGTCATAATACGTTTGCAGCTTAAGATTTATTATAATATCAAAACACATGTATGTATTAGATACAAACATTGATCTAATTATGTTAATTATAACCAAGCCATGACGTAGAATGATGTCTTTTGATGATGTGGTTAATTATTAACAATTATTTAGTTAGTTACTAATAATTGTGATGGCTCAATTGACAAAATCAGTTGAACGATTTACTGCTAAGCCAATCCAGCAAGGCTTCACCATTGATAACGATTTCTCATCCCACATTTAACCAGCCAACAGATCCGGCACGTGCAGGAATTCGGACCTGTAAACAAAACCCTTGTGTGAACTAACATTATCGTTCATAACTTTTACTAACTGAACGTCTTATCTCATCTAATAGCATGCCAACAAAACTGTGCCAAAACTTACACCTAATATATCAAAACAAATCTTATACTCCATAGCACACTGTTTTAACGAAACCACGCTGAAACAAACTGACAGCCACATTTCCACGCTACGTTAGTTCCGACAGTTAGGAATAGGACCTGTGTCACGGACTAGATAGGCAATGGAGTAATAACGTGATTGTAAAGAGTTATAACATAGATTACTGCATCGTTTCTACTTATGATACTGACAATCTGGCTGTTTCTTAACCCTATTCGAGTACGTTTTAAGTTTAACACCATTCAATCTACATAATTATAGAACATTTGAGAGGTTGCAAACATTTGATGGAAAATCCCAATGTTAGTGCGGTTGGCAGTGGTTTTACGTTAGTGTGACTGTCAGAATTCCTCTTCTGTTTATAAAAGCAGATAAATTCATTGATTTAATTAATTGGGGTACACCAACAGTTTCTGTGAGTGTGTGTTTTAAGATTATTTTCCTAAGTAATAACACCAAAGCTATTGATAATAAATTATGTAAAGACTGGAAAATCGGTTTGGTTAATCGTATTAAGTTCTCAATGCTACGAATGAACGAATGAATTGACGACAGTTGCGAATATTGTATGGAATATCATTAGTGAAACAAAAAGTTGGTTAAGTGATATTTGTTGAAAAATACTCTGTAAATACTACACCATTTCCTTTATTTCATTTTCAATACATACTTTTGATATTTTTAAACAATTTTATAAGAAACACTGTAAAATATAAAAAAATATAGCCCTTCCGCATTAGGAACAAGGTCTAAGCTGCCTGTTACAAAATTTTACGCCATTTTATAATTATGAGCATTCTATTAACTCACTACTCTGTGACCCGTAGATGCTAGTCAAAGGGGTGATGTATGTACTGAATGAATGGTATATGTGACGCTCGTTTTAGATAGCTAGACTGTGTGCCTTTTTTGGATCACATCCATTATTTTGCATTTGTATTTTGTGTCTTTGAAGCATGATTAAGATTTACAGTCATTCAGAGAGAGGCACAGTATCGGTCGAAGTGGCGGAACTTGAGGGGCAGGCCTATGTTTAGCAGTGGCCGTCTTTCTGCTGAAATGATGAATAACGATATTTCGCTTCTCTTTCAAAGAAGTATCTTCTTCTTCTTAGTGTCGATGGTACGAAGGTGTTGTAAATATTGTTAGCCCAAATCTTTGCCACTTCCACGGCATCGTCGGTGGCAGTGCAGAGGTCGCTATGTCTGATTTTTTTTGAGGCGAAGAGGGCAGGATAGGAGGTGCAAAAGAAGTATGAAAAATATCATGACATAACAAAACATCATGCCTGTACTGCCATGTACCTAGAGTATGACCCCAACGTGACGCTTACGACTAAAGACCAACCAAAATCAGGCGAAATATACACTTGAAGCTACACGAAAGAAAGAAACGAAAATACATTTACCTATTTGAGGCAAACATGACGCATAAAAAAGAACACAAACACAAAAAAAAACAACAAGTTGGAGTAAACATGCGTCACATCCACACAAAACATTTCTTACCATCAATAAATTGTAAAAAGCTTACAGTTTGTAAAGAAATAAAGTATCACGATTAACAAAGGGCTTAGCTACGTTATCAGTTATTTTTTCTAACCAATGAAATGAAAACGTTGTTTCCCTATGAATAAGGTTCATGATTGCGTGGTACGTGCCCTAATTAAATGGCATTCCCCTTTCCCATAGTGCATTTTGCAAAGAAATTGAAGTAAGTATCTTATATAAAATCGTGTCTTAAAGCACTGTAGAATATTGCTAGATCAAAGGCACCTTTTGAAAGTATCTGCAGGTGGACCTTTGGGGTCGCGGGCTTATAGAGTGGGGACTCTGTCCGCCCACCAAGTGAACCCAGGGAAGACGGTGGCACAGTGGTAACGTTCGCCCCTTTACGGTCTCCCCAGGGATGTGCCTTACAGGCGTTGCGCAGGGGGAGTTCCGGAATTGGTCTTTTAAGAGGAACCGGGACCATCCCTATGTGCGGATGGTGATCACCGAGGTGGTTTTAGTGAGGTAAAGATCCCACACTCCCCGACCTCACTCCCCGGAGGTCGGGTGCCTTTTGAAGGTTTCCCCAGAAAACAAAAAAAAAATGGTACTGCTAATTCCAATTGGTATAAAAATAGGGCTCTTTAGTCAACTGAGGCCGCTTGAACTTATCCCGCGGGATGAGTTGTCAGAGTCACTATGAAACTAGTGCTAAAGGCTTTATTAAATAAACTGTTCGTTTATGTTCGGATTATTCAGATGTAAAACAATTTTTGACGTCTGTCCATTAGATTGGCTCGTATTCTTTTAAAAATAATGTATTTTTCTTCTTTTTTTATTAATCTGAGGGCTGATATTTCAGTAGCCAGATATGTCTTAACTCAAGAGCATATTATATCAGACAGCTTTTGTGTGCAAATTATGTCTAACTGTCATATTTATTTTTCAGATAAAGGTTATCTGACTACACCTTTGGAATATAGTCGAAAACCTCAAGGCTAAGCAGCTAAACTTGCAAATCACGACCAGTGAATCAAGTTTTTCGAAATATAAGTATAAAGATAATCGCCATCCACATTTCATCACTTCAATAGGTAAGATACTAAGTTCCCTTTTCATATTCAAAGCATTATTAACGTAAAGGCTTTTAAAAGAGTAAACAGCTACGTAAACGGACTAGGGGAACGTGAACGGTTAAAAAATAAAATTTACACAAGAAATGAAGAGCGCGCAAGAAAGCAATTTCCCTGCAAGATCTCTGTAATGGCCACTTTGAGGTGCTAGCTAGGAATTATTGTGGATGTGGTATTGTATGAGCGCAAACTGTGCGTCACAACAAGACACAGACTTGTGGTTTGCATCTGCGTCTAGTCGTTACGACAGGTATAGTGCAGGAAGCGATTATTTTCATTAAGTATTCGAGAGAGACGGTAGTGTTGTCCATCTTGTGAGTAAATGTGGAGCCTATAGTTGCACTTGCCTTTTAGGCATAATTCCTCCCAAGTCAGACTTTTCTCTGACAGGTCACTGTAGCCATTTGAACGTAGTTCCCAAACAGCAGGACGCACTTCGACGTCCGATATGAAAATATCGACATCAAACGTATCCATGTTACGATTCACAACACGTACACCTTCCTCAGGGCTCACAGCAAGACTGACGCTGACCTGTTGCATGCGACTTTCGTCGGTTATGCGCGTGCACCCTACGTTTAGCCGCTACGACTCGCCCTGTGTTGCGATTCTGCAACTCGATGCCAAATGTGCGGAACTTTGAACAAAATATAGCTACAAAAATTGTCGGCCACAGCCTATCGTATCGTCTATATATATCGTCTAGTCGCCGAGCTGTCACAGTTGCATATCGCATACTGTGCGCCATGTCTAAATAATGAACTTTGAGGTATTCAGGCGTTTAATAAATGCTAGATGTACAAGCTAATAATATTCATACCAACCGGAATAATTAGGAACAAAAATACTACGAAGACCAGGAAAACACATGTTGTTTGAGGAATGAAATTTTAGAGATACAGATACATACTCATTAGTCGTAAAGGACAGAGAGCTGGTAATTTAAAAAAATAATTTTGGGCGCGTTGTTGAAGCTTCATGCCAATCTATATAGAACTGACTAATATCAACATTCCAGTCGAAAAAAATTAACTTGTTAATTAAAAGTATTTGAGACGTTTTATGATAATTTTTATGTTGCCTCTCTCTCTCTCACACATAATGTGCGTCATAATTATGCAGAAAAAATAACTTTTCTTTCTTTCTGGTTTCATTTTGGTAATTTGAAGGCAGTTTAAGGGGTTAATTCATGGTCTCCAAACACATTTTACCATATCCAAAACCCTCGAAATTCTTCTGAGCTCCACTTTTTTGTGGTCGCCGCCCAGGATCCGTTGTAGAAAATTGCGCTACTCCTACTTCCCGTGCTTGCTTTAATTTCAGTCTACTTCAAAACTATATTTTATGCTCCTACTATTTTGATAGTACTGAAGACTGTTTTCAACGTAGCCCCGGAGCCCTACAGTGCAGCAGTGTTTTGTTTATGTTTAAAGAGAGAACCGTTTATGTTTACTTCGGTTGTTTTGAAAGGTACAAAATGTTACGGAATAGCTATTTTAGCTGTGTTGAAAGTTAAATTACTGAAAATGTTTTAAAGAGAAAATAAGCCTGGGTTCAATTCCCAGGTCGGGCAGTGTTATTGGGATTACTCATTTGTAATTTCTTAGTAGCAGCCCGGAATCTGGATTTGTGCCCCGTTGGTGGCTTAGGCTTGCCTCCTATCAAATGAGACTTAAACATAACTGGCGAAATGTGGGTGTACTATAGGTACACCTCTGCCTAACCCTTCGGGGAGTCAAGGCGTGATGTTATAAGTAATTTTTATTTCTGTTATTAGGTGTACATAAACCCCGGCTTGGGCGAAGCACCGCCGCGTCCTCGTGCAGTATGCGCGCAAAGGAGGAGGCGGAGCGCGTGAGGGAGAGGCAATCTCTGCGCCCTCACGCCCCTAGTCGCCGCAGGAGACGCTCTAGACGTCGGGGGTCACCAGCCGACTCCCGGCCACCATAGGCGCGGGCTTGCGGGCGGCGAGCAATGGGCTGCTCGCCGCCCGGCAAGGACCAGGCCCGGGTCGACGGCGCGTTGTGTTCCATGCGCGCCTCAAAGAGATGTCAGCACGAACTGACGGGGTCCGCTACGACCGATGCCTGCAGGGCCACGGGTTGTTCGAAAGAGATACCGTAGCCCGTGGCATAGGCAACTGAAGGACCACGGGTGGGTTTTAGTCAGTAAAAGTCTGACACGCCCTCCCGCTCCGTCCAGAGCGGGAGAAGTCATATGATGATTTCCCACACAAAAAAAAACAGGTGTACAGAAACACTTTTTATCATCGTCATCATTTCAGCCGAAAGACGTCCACTGCTGGACATAGACCTCCCACAAGCACGTCCACTTCGACTTCATAAACACTTTTACACGTTTAATATTTTTTTATGCTCGTATTTTTTTCGGTTACTTAAATGAGGTCAGTTTTCTATCAGATTACAACATCTGCACGATAGCAACTATGTCTGATTTTTGGGTATGATTATTTTTTTTCCGCGAAGTCAGCATTAATAAAATCAGGTCCTTTAAAGAACATTACCAACTAAAGAAAGCAGTGAATACCGAGGTGCTGTGATACAACTTTAAGACATTTTTTCTTGATGGTATATTTTTACAATCTGTCTTAATTTATTAACAAAGCCTGTAATTCCAATAAAATTTTGAATAAAATTTTACCTACTCAGTACCCAGTAACTCAGCATTACATAAGACCTGCAGTCGTACTGCTTTTACAGTACAAAGAAATAAAGGGAGACAATATAATACCTAGGTAAAGCTGAGCGTTCATTGCCTCCAGTTTTTAGCTGTGTCTGCCTTTCATCCTTTGAAGTCTACTAGGTATTTAAATGAACATTATTAGCGACTGTAAGTGGCTGACTCGACATTTCCAGAATTGTAAATTTTAGGTTCGTTGTATATTTAAGACTGGGTCAGGTTTAATTTTGCTCGCAAAGGTCTTAGTTTCGCTGACTGTTCTCATTGAAGTTCTTGTGAAGAAAGATTTTTAAAAGAAAATTGGCGTTTGTGTTTTGTTTGGATTACGTGTCTTGTTTAATAATGAAACTTGGCTGCTTATTGCCAGATCTCAGATTTATCTTCGCAATATCAGATCTCTCTGATTGCTCTGACCGATTGCTTGCTACCCAAAAATACTTAGGTACTGTAGCTTTTCCCTTAGCATTCAAATCACGGTACAAAACACCACCTTTGGAACAAAATTACCTACGTATGGATGCTTGACATATCCAAAATTATGATTTTATTTGGTTGTCTTTATTGACTAGGTAAAGGCCTCCCCTTTTTCCTCCCAAACCTCTCTGTCTTGTGCAACCTCGCAAACATGATTAGATCGTCAGACCACTTTCGCCGCGAGCTACCTCGATGGTGACGTCCTTCCCGCAGGCGTCCAGTGAGTGGGGATCTTTACCCATCTCTCAGGGTGCATTCGTGCGACGTGTCCGGCCTACTCTCACTTCAGCCTGGTTGTTTTTTCTCCAACATCCGCTACATGTGTCATGGAGCGCAGGGTGGTGTTTCTAACGCTATATGGTAAATTCACACCTATTATGCTGCGCTCCATCCAAAAAAACTAACAATAATTGAATAAAACAATGATGAATGGTAACCTGCAATTGTGATCTGTTTGTAACGCAGTGTGCAAGCATGTTAATCAATTTGACATTCTTTTTCCGTTTATAAGATATCATTGCGTGGACTAGATGACATTTTAAATCAAATTATATATAAAATAACTTATTATTTCTCGAACCGAGAAAAAGAAATCGAGTTAACACGTTCAAGTATTAATAGTGTTCACTTATAGCAAGATGGCGAACGTTCTGAACCGAGCTGACTAATTAATGAAAAGGAAACAGTACGGGCGGGGATTGAACAGGGAATTACCAGAGGAAATAAGTGGAAGAAATTGACCGCGAACGATCTATTAAAATTGGATGAAGTAATGTTTTATTTATACCCCAGTTTAAACTCTTCTTTGTACGCTGCAAACGTGGTTTTTCGGAAATATTTTATAAACTTAAAACATATTTTGTTCCAAGTTTTTACCAAAGATCAGGGCCTGATGGGGGATTGACACTACGGCGATTGTCGCCGTGCGGCTGGTCGCTTACCAAATCGCCTGACTGAATAGCCACCCCATTTACACAGGTCGATAAAAGTCGCAGGTGACTAGTTCATTTTGCATCAAAATGTCGACCTTCATGCAACAGTCTGCGACTGCGCATTTTCACAGTCGATTTTAGTTACCCGCCGTATTCATGCTGTCACTACACGATAAAAGTCGAAACCTACTCAACTTTGGGGCCTGCGATTTTAGTAACCGGCGCCCTAGCCGAATTTCCATTTAGAAAGTCGATTTTACAAAGGATGCAATGGTCACCCGATTGTGATTTTTCGACAGATTTTGTACGGACAATATCTCAAAACCTCATATAATCTTTCTTAATAGAACCAACCCTATGGAGAAATATTCTTTTCTTGGTATTCTTTTAATTCTCGAATCTTTTGATTATCAAAAGCATTTCAAAATTGCTTGATAAGTTTCACATTGATATATGTATGATTTGAAAATGACTTAAAGCCATTGAAAACAAAAGGCTTTAGTTTCCGAAGGGCCCAACCCTTCGGAAACTAAGGCCTGTTGTTTTCCAGAGGTGTACCCAGATTTTGCCAGTTAAGTCCAATGTAGAGCTTGCTTAATGCCATCAACCGGGCACAAATCCTTCGGGCTACTACCGAGAAATTCCTGACGGAAAAACCCAACAACGAGTTGGAAAGAAAATAAATACCATTTATTGTATTCAAAAGTATTTCTAAGAATAACAGAAGATCAATTTATACATATTCTACTTAAATATTCGCTTAGAGAATCTATAATTGGAATTCTCGCAACTTTGGTGGGTAGGTATCCTCAAAAGCCCCAGTCTACCGGCCAACACTGAAAGTTTCAAAAGGTACATGGATAACTTCAACAGATTAACGGATATACAAAGTTACTTAATTGAATAACCGTTTCGCTTTAGCAACTTCACTGTAACACTTAAAATAATTGTAAAGAGTTCTTGAATCAAAGGAAATTAGTTTCACAACCTAAATGACCAAAACACAAAACAATTGTTTGTATTTAGTTAGTTAGTCATTTAATTTAGTACTTAGTGTAAATAGTTAGTTGCGTTATATCACTAATAATAAAGCTGAAGAGTTGGTTTGTTTGTTTAAACCTGCTAATCTCTGAAACTACCAGCCGGATTTGAAAAAATATTTTTGCATTTGACAGCTCAATTATTGAGAAAGGCTGTTTACCATCACGCTACGATGCTTAGGGGCCGAGTAAAAAGAAAAAAAGGCAGAAAGAACGCTAAGCGATAAAAAAGTTGTAGCGCGGGTAGGCGATGTGATGCGTTGGGGTCGGTCGGGGGCCACGCGGATGAAGTCGAAGGCAGAAGCTAGTATTGTATATAATAATTTTAATGAAATAAAGTCAAAGAGAATTAATTTCACGTAGTTATTTTGCGGTACTGCTCAGCTTGAGGTCGTGGAATCGATTCCCAGGTCGGGGTCAGCGTTATTGGGTGTTTTCCATCACGAATTTCTCTGTAGCAGCCCGGACTATGGACTCTTTGTGCCCGGTTTTGCACAACTTAACACTTTCCTATACGTTCTAATATACTTTTTTCGATATTCCACAACCGAATTGTCGCTTTGCGTCTTATCCAATGTGTTTAGGAAACGCTTTACTTTGCTAGCAATTCTAATTCCGTCAGTTATCCATTGTGAACATTTACTTCTATTAACATTTTATTTTATTTTATATTTTTTTTCCCCACACTAGGAATTTCTCCTGTATAAACTCACATACGCAAACCCGGAACAACTACTTGTAGGTCATACAAATATTTTTTCCGTGCGGGAATCGAACCCGCGACACACAGCGCAGCAGTCAATCGCTTAACCACTGCGCCAACCGTGCCGTCATTTACCATCACCTTTTTAAAGGTACAAGAGTGTAATTCCCTGAATTTATTGATAAATGTGTTAATACCTGTGTTCCAGTTAGCCAGGTTGACAGCAATAGGCTTGCCATATGTTAAATGGGACATTAATGAAATGTGGTATAGGTACACCTCTGCCTAACCTTTAACGGGTTGCATGCGTGATGATATGTGTACGAGTATTTGGTTTTTGATTGAAAAACAGGTAGTTTTTTGCGATTTTTTTTTTTGGCTAAAAGTATTACCTATATTAAATCGTCTACATGTTGACAAAACGAAAATAAACCGAAGTGTACTTAGTAAGCAAAGAGGGTAATTCTTGTGTTTTCAACACCGACTCGATTAAAATTTCACTCAATTTCAACCCTATCTAATTTGCGGTGGCTCGGCGGCGTAAAAATAACTTGGGAGTTTCATCCCTCTATTTATGGTCTCGGTTGATACTGTCGACGAGTGGGTAAGCAGCACTCTACTAGAGGGCGTTATTAAGTGATACTTAACGCTTAATTGTTTCCAGAAATTAACCTCAAATGGCCTTTTCATTGAGTCTTCTAGTTGGTGCTATAACGGGGGGGGTAAAAAAAAATGTTACCATGCAAAAATAAACATAAGTACCATATACAGCCTATAATGATCACACTGCTAGGACACAGGCCTCCACCACCACACACAGGACACAGCCACACCACCACACCACAGCTCCTAGCGTAGGCCATACACGCGGGCCCATGATAAATGTAGCATGTCTTGAATTAATTTTTGGTTTAAATGTCACATGTCTTGAATTAATTTTTGGTTTAAATGTCACATGTCTTGAATTCATTTTTGGTTTAAATGTCACATGTCTTGAATTAATTTTTGGTTTAAATGTCACATGTCTTGAATTAATTTTTGGTTTAAATGTCACATGTCTTGAATTAATTTTAGGTTTTAATGTCACATGTCTTGAATTAATTTTTGATTTAAATGTCACATGTCTTGAATTAATTTTTGGTTCTAGGACATGGGCCGGTTTCCTCACAATGCAAACAGTGTAACGGTGTGTAAACGGTGAAGAAAGACATAAGTACACTACATTTAAATGAAAAGAGCATCCACTAAATAATAAAATTCTACAGGAAACTTTAACATTGTATTTAAACAAGTTCTTATCCGCTCCAAACACAAAAAAAACCATTACTCTTTAAAACTGAAAACCACTGTAAAACTAAAAGAAGCGATATCCTTAACTACGCTTACAGCGCTTTACGTAAAAAACTAGTGTACAAGTACAGCAGTAAATAGCTTGTACTTAAGTACAGTCGGGAACAAGCCTATTTCGCTGTTAATAGGTTGCGAGCGCTGTAATATTAACTACATCTTGCTTGTTGCGAGTAATGAACCAGAAAAATGGGAAAGAGGGTTTTAAATGCTAGATGGGGGAAAGAATGTGTTTTGTGGTTCGTAATTTTTATGTAAAGAGGGTGATTCTGAATGTGATTTAAGAATTACTTGGATGGACCGTTTGTCTTAAAAAAAGGAGCATTAAAATCCATCCATCGCTTTTCATCAGGCATGATCGAGGTCAAAACCAAACCCATTCAGAAAAAAAAATCATATCAATTCGATAACTGACAGATGCTTGCACTGAATAGACAAGTCCTATTCTTGGTTTATTTGAGTGGTGCTTTCCTCAAAAGAACAGTTCAGACATCGACTTACATGGTCCTCACATGATCTGACAAAGATTATGTCTGGATTTTAAAAGAGACCTCTGTGTTTCGGCCTTTCTTCTCAGGTGTCAGATAGGAAACGGGCACCTTATCTAGTTTTTAAAATATGATTGACATGTTAAAGTGTTAAGTGTAACGATTTCATTGAAGGTCAGAAGTCCAATTCCCGAAATTTAAAACGTTCAAAATCTAATCGCTATCTCATCTTACCGACAATCAATGTTAAAAACTAGCCAAAAATGTATTATAAATATAAATTAGAGGTATTTTTGACAGACTGAGACTGAAATCAGACTGCGAACGTTCTTAAATCTACAAGAATTGCCTGTCAGGATTTCTTACGATGACTTATTTGCTACTATCGTCAATCAGAAGTGAGATTTACTTAAAAAATTAAAAGTATGGTTTACCTACACGTGAATAATTCAATTGTGGTGACAATCTTCACGTGACCAGAGGGCGGGCTCGCTCTTTGGTGAAAGAATTAGCATTGCCATTCAAGGTGGCAATGCTGCCAGTCTTCTGGACACGTTTCCGGATCACAGCAATGTGGACGACTACTTCTATGCCTAAGTGTCATTTTGTTTTAATTTTAGTTGAATCTATGATATATATCTAACCGTGGAAATAGGAGGTAAAAAAGGACAATATTTTAATATCGACTTGGTTCAACATCAAACGGTTCTGAATCGGGAGGCAACCACACCAGTTAGGTGAAACTCCGTTCACCACAGAGTGTTACTGCTACATATTATAAAACAAAATCCCCCGACCGCGTCTGTCTGTCTGTCTGAACGCGCTAATTCTTGGAACAAACAGTCGAATTTGAAAAAAAAGAACAAACTGCATTTGATAGACCAATTCTTGAGGAAGGTTATGGTTATGTTTTGGTTAGGTTGGGTGGTTATCTAACATCACGCTGCGATCTTTAGGAGCTGAATAAAACAAAAAAAAGTTCGCTTGCGTGGGCGGGCGATGCTCAGCGACGCACGACGTGGGTCGGTTGCCGAAATATCACGCGGCCGAAGCTGCGGGCAGAAGCTAGTGTATCATAATCATTGCTTTACATCAAAAATTCTGGCAAGCTTCCTTCTCAACTATATAATATTTCAAAAAAGAAAACATTTTCCGAAATTTGGCGTAGTTCAGCTCACCTTACGCCAAAAAATGTGTCAAGCGTATTCAAAACATTGAGTGGCAAGACCGCGATCCCTAATGGGTGGCTTAACGCGGTCTAAGGGCCTCTTACGTCCCGAGGGGCCGATAAAACGAGCCTCTTGCGCCGTCAGCCTCTAGTCATCTCTTCAGAACATGGAGAGGCTTCGAGAACGATCTGGTTAAAACCGGAGCAAAATTGAGGGTGTTGTGTGCAAAACTCAATGGGTTTTTACTTTGAGCTTGAAAGTACTTAGGTTTTGTCAGGCTTTGGAGTCGGTGTTAGTTTAGAATGGATTTTTTATTCAGAATTTGATGTATTTTCCGAAAATAGCATTGGTTTTACAGATCAAGAACATAATGCTGTGTACAGACATCTACAAAATGCAGTGTTTAAATATTGTGTGTGTTTTTTTGGCACAAGACTAGGCCAATATTAGTCAGGATGAGCGGTATTGTTTAACTCTCCTTTTGCCACGTATGATCTTTTTAAATGGCTCTAGAAAACATCACCATTTACGATCGTTAAGATCATTCATCGTTGCAGTATGAAAAAGCTCTTGATCTTTTGAGAGAGATGAAGCCGCGGGCAGAAGTTAGTTCCTAGTATAATTACTAGGTACTAACTTCTGCCCGCGGCTTCGTCTGCGTGGATGTCGGAAATTATCCCACGGGAAACATGCTACCGGGAAAAAAAAGTCTCTCTCTAGCCTACATGTTACTGCATAACATCAGCAATCTGCCTGTGAAAGTCCCGTCAAAATTAGTCTAGTCCTTTCTGAAATTAGCCGGAACAAACAGACAGATGAAAGAAAGAAAGAAAGAAAATGCAATTATTTGGCAAAAACTAAAAGACACACAATACACCAGATACATACATCAAATAAACACACACAATAAATAAAAAATAAATAAAAATAAAATAAAAGATTAAATAAAAAGTGTGAAGTCCGATGTAACAAATTAGCAGGAAAAGTGTGCCTCACGGCTGCGCCAAAAAGGCCCAGTTCAGCAAAAAATGCCAGAGAACTAGTGCCTGGCGCTGGTTTTCAACTGGACCTGATGTGTGAGGTGACGGATGTAAATCAGTTTTATACTGCAACGTGACGTGACAGACAAGCAGACAAAAAAATCAAATACTAAAATCAAATTTAACGACACGGTTGGCGCAGTGGCTGAGCAATCGACTGCTGCGCTGCGTTTTGTGGGTTCGATTCCCGCACGGAACAAATATTTGTATTGCCTACAGGTAGTTGTTCCGGGTCTGGCTGTTTGTATGTGAGTTTAAATGTTTGTAAACGCACCCAGGATACAGGAGTAATTCCTAGTATTAAAAAAACGTTGCCGTTGCGTTGCAGCGAAAACCAATGATAGTAAATAAAATCAAAACCAATCTAATCAAACGCCACAAACTAAATAATAAAACATAAATCAGTTCACACGATCTCATACATTTTTAATTATAACCGCCATGTTGCCGCTAGAATCCAAGATGGCGGCGTAATAAATCTACACATAAAGGCCTACAAGTTAATATTCTGTGCTTGGCAACGCTCGGCTAATATATTTGAGGAAACGTCATATTTTGGCGATGTAGTGCAACATACATACAACACACGTTTGTATTTGGTAAACATGGAAGGTGCTTATAGGAGCAATTTGAGAGAAAGTGCTTTTGGTTAGGGGAGATAAGATGAAACTAACATGTGTTTTTGCTTTTATTCGTATGTTTCAACATTATAATATTTTATGTTGAGCTCACAAACAATAATATTATTGTCCAGTGATTGTGCCACTGGCCCAAGGCTTAACTCTATTTAGACTGGAGTCGAGTAATAAAGATCATCACACTTGAATACAGCCTTGTCCTTGCCAGTACTTGTTGGCAATCTTTTTAGACCATTTAACTCGAGTAAAGCAAAATATCATGAAAAACGATATTTTCGAGCACAATAGTTGCGTCTACCGATGCGAGGAGAGGGATATTTCAACAATATAATTAGTTGGTAGTTCTTCTATATTATAAGGTTTATTTATTCATACACGAAATATTATAAGAGATACACCTATAGGTGGTAAAGAAGACATAGAAACGAAAATAAAAAACATTCAGGTATATTATTTAACATATTACTCGACACATAATAAATACTGGCTCCTTCTAATTTTTTTGCACATCTATTACGCTAGTTTCTACGTAGTATTTGCAGTCATTAAAGCGGAGTAAGGTATTATGCAAAATGTTTCAAGCAAAAAAAAAAAAACGTAAAGAAACACTTAGATAAAAAAAACGTTGCTATGGCTACCACCTATAGTTGTTTCTCTTTAAATATTTCGTGTATATATACTTTATATTGTACCAATTGAATATTAGTTACAAAATATGAAGTGTTAAAACTAGTAATACTAGTTACAAAATATGAAGTGTTTATAACTCGTAGTATTTCCGCGCGGAACACTGAATGGCTTTTAAAAGGGGATAAAATTAAATAATAAATAAAAGACATTCAACATTGTATGAGTATTGTATGACAATGTTTCGTAGCAGTAAATATGGAGCGGTAAAAGCTAAGTGCGTATGTTTTATAGGAAGATAACTACTGATGTTGGTTTGTAAATATACTGGAGTATATTGTGTGAAGCAATCCTATTAAGATGTTGATTTTTTAAGTGAAAATTTCTTTAGGCGTACTTTTACTTTTACTCTTAGAGCTGATTTTACCAAAGTCAGATATTTTTTATTCGTGGAATAAAATTAACGTCTGACAGTTCTAGTATGGAAAACTGTCAAAAATTCAAAATTTATTCTTAAGATAAGACTTATTTTTAGGATAAACGTTTGGTGGAATGGGCTCTTGGCCTGTCAACCAAGATGTGGGCTCGTCCAACAAGTGATTCGTCAATCGTGTCTAATTAAATTTTTCGAAAGGTCACATACACATCGGGAGTAGAGACTGTCAAATCGTGTAGGCTTTTAGTCTTAGTTTGGGCCCCAAACTTATCATACGTCTGTAAGTGATACGGGGCAGGAAACTCTCGTAACTTCGGATTAGGGAGTAGACCTTCTGAACCGTCACGCTCGGGTCAGTAACACTGAATCGGGTATATTCGGCTCCAGTCGGTCGGTGACGTTGAATCTCATAATAATAAAGTGATAATATAATCGCATAATAATAAAATAATCGCATACACGGCTTCCGTCATAAATTTTCACCTCTATCGTGTGCTCATAACCACACAACGTCTTTTTTTTGTAATGTTTCATACCTGTATCAAATCATCAATAAATATAATGCTGTGTTTGTTCTTTCGTATCTCATATAAAATATGTGCAGGCGGCACATCTTTACTTTGTGTCAATCGTTTCTTCACTATTGCTCTCAATACGGTGAAGGAAAACACCCTGAGGAAACCGGCATGTCCTAGAACCAAAAATTCGGAGTCATGTGACATCTACCAACCCGCGCTGGGCCCGTGTGGTGGATTACGGCCCACTTCCTCCCTCACAGAAAGGAGGCCTGTGTCCCAGCAGTGGGAACATTATAGGCTGATTATGAATGCAAACAGTAAAATTTTGCTCTGTCATAGTACAAGATAGATTCTGAACGTTACAGTTGGACCGTGTTTTTTACGTCCAAATATCTTCCCGTGTAACCCAAAAATTGCACTTCTATGTCATAAAACTGAACTTATAATAGTACAATATTTATCAACATAGTTCGTAGTCGCAACATGATGAAATATGTTCTCCCGGTAATAGCTCGCGATAACGGCAGAGTGAACTATAAACATGCTCTGTTATTATCATAGAAACAGCGAAAATGTTAGGAAACAATGTTTCAGTTTTTCAGTCACCATAAAGGCAATTTAGAGGGTAGTTTTCATGAACACATCACAAAACACGTTTTTGTTGAAGAAGTTTGATTGTTTTTGTCGACATAGAAGACACAGAGACCTTAATATATATGTTAGCAGAAGGGGTAGTTTAAGGGTGAAAATAAACCACGAGAAGCGATATTCGATTTTAAAGTTCAAGTCTTGTATGTAAGTATATCAATATAGTGTGGCGGGACATCGACGCGCAAATTATTCATAACATAATATCGTCGGTTATTTAAAAAAAAAAAACATGTGGGGTCGGGGCACCCCCGGCAGGAACGAAGTTCAAAATGAAAATCCAAGATGGCGGCTCGAAAACCATGAAAACTATCTCTATCTCTGTCTCTTTCGAAGTCGAAACGCTTTTTCGTTGCGTGATGATTTCTCCAAGTATACTTTTACCGGGAGCGCCGAACTGAGAGAACTTCGTTCCAAAAAAACTTGCTATTCCATACATTTTGACTACGTAGGTATTGCAATTTTCTATGAAACAGTAGATTATTTTTTTGATAACCGAAGCAAAATTTCTACGCTAGGGGGTCTAGTATCATGTGCTGAATTCAAGGACAGTACAGTTTGCGCGTCGTGGTATGACGCCCTGTATATCTATCTCATTTATATCATGATGATAATTATTTCTCATTCAAACGATAACTATGTATATTCATAGTGTCAAATTGTTTGAAAAGTACGTGTCAAATAAACAGTTTAATTTGAAATCAATTATAAAAGCTGTTGATTACAATCTGGTTGGTTTTAACAAATTAATTTTTTGTGTTTGTAAATTCGTGCTTCATTTGGCGTATAAATGTGCATTTACGTTTTAAGTTTTAACGTTAAACAAACTTGTTTGCACACAGTGCTACGCTCTAAACAGAAAACGCCAAATTGACCAAAAAAAAACAGCCAAGCTCAAGCGGGACTAGGCCGGACACGTTTGCAGCATGTCAAACGAGTCAGGGGTCAAAACTACCACCGTGTGGATCCCAGAAAACGTCCGGCGACATCAATGCTGACCCAGGTGAAGATGGCAGGATGAGCTTGATGCTTAGAGACAAGATTAGTCCACACTAGCTTAAGACAGAGAGGAGTGGAAAGAAGAAAGGGCGGCCTTTGCCCAGTAGTGGGACAACATAGGCTAAAAGCAAAATAAAGTTGTTTAATTTTAAACCCAAGATTATATTCAATTGGTGACGATAAGTAGGTACCAGCCGAATCCTCGTGGAGTGCTACAAGGTACTTGTGGCGGTTGAATGACGTTGACAGTTTGGCGCTGTTGGCAAACGTTTTGACGTTTGTGAAATTGATTTGTGTAACTTGACATTTTAGGGCAATCCTTTTTCTGTGGAAGTCGTAAGTAAGTGCTTCTGTTCAGTTAATTGTCTTTCAAGATGTTTAATTATGGAGCTCTTGAAAGAGTAATTATGTATGCAAATAAACTGTGTTTAGGAATTTCAATCTTTTAACAGATTCTAAAGCGTAACTTTACACCGAACGGACTGTACCTACAACCGGCCAACGACTGACGCCATCCGGTATAGCCAGACCGGCGGCTATAAAGCGATGACGACTAGCAAAACTATTAGCAAACCGAAACTGCACTCATTATGCTTGCCGATAGTACTCAAATACTACTGGAACGGTCATAATGATACTGCAGCGGTTCCGTGCATCTTGCTAATACTGCTCGACAGTGTAATTGCAACATTTACACTGTCGTGCAAATTGTATAACGGCTTCCTAACAATCGGATGAACGGTTGTGTCCTGCGTCAGCTGTGTGCTTACACAACGAGCACGAAAATAGACCAATTTTGGTTTTTCGTTTCAAATTTGTTCATTTTAAATGTTGAGTTTCTGAATATAGTGGTGCAAATGTGCTGTCAGGCTTGAAATGACTTTTTTGTTGGATGTATTCTGGTATATAAAATGATGCGAAACTAAGATAGGTTGTTGAAGAAAGTTTTGAACTGGAAAATAGGCTCTCGCACAAACGAAGCTGACAAACATAGACTACATATATACGAACAATATGAAAATAAGCCTCTTACCTACTGGAAAATCTTCTATAATGGTATTAGCAAACAATCTGCCCGTTAAGTAACATTGTATATTGGAATATGCAGGCTAGCTTGCCCGTTTGTGGTGAGGTTGGGCTTTAAATTGGCTTTTATGGCTTACTTACTCCTTGCAAATACAATTTCTTGGTACCTCTAACGGAAACCACGTTATGCTCCTATGTCCAGACGTCTGCATCAATTGATCCCCCTCCCCCTTGTTTTCTTAGATAGGTATTTGTATGCGTGGATACCCAATCAATGCAGTCGGTTGACCTTAACCCGACAATAGCCCAACAGTTTAGATGTCGATAGTTAAGCTTGAGTGTGGCAGTTCGAACTCCGCCCGTTGCATTGATTTCAATCTAATTATGGGCACATTCCTCTTAATTGGACAGAGTTGACAGGTTCAAATAACATATGGGGATACTAAGTTGTGTGACCTGTGTTTGTGATCAGCTTAATTAAGTTTTGATAATTCGACAATATTCATAATATGTAGGAGGATTTGATAATAGTTCGATTAGGTATTGATAATTTCTGCTCAATATTATAATGCGAATGGGTTATCTATGATACCAAAAGATTGAGAGGAACTGGGATATTATTTTCTCACGAAAAGTATATATAATAATTCTGCAAGGCAGGCAAGATGCATGAAGCCAATAGGAATAAACACAAATGTGTATTTGGTTCAGACCCCCTACACCTTTCGCAATGATAGTTTTATTCATACGCTCCCAATTTCGGAAGCATTCAAATATTACCTTCGGCGCATAGAATAACGCGAAACAAAGAAAATTGAAAATAGGTCAACTGAAAACGTCTCAAAAATTGAATAAGGTTGGCAACACCAATAAGCACTTCGAAGGACCTTGAACACATTGTCATCATCTGCCTAGCCTTTTCCCAACTATGTTGGGGTCGGCTTCCAGTCTAACCGGATGCAGCTGAATACCAGCATTTTACATGGAGCAGCTGCCTATCTGACCTCCACAATCTAGTTACTGGGTACCGATACCCCTTGGCAAACTGGTTGTCAGACTTTCGGGCTTCTGACGACCCGTAACGACTGTCATAGATCCTTCAATGACAGCAGTGATCAACGGCTTAACGAGCTTTCCGAGGCACGGAGGGTCTTGGTAGGTAAAGATGGTCACCCATCTACGGACCAACCGCGGCTTAATCTGATCGATCGACCCGTGCGGCTGTTATTACTTAGCCACAAGCCCCCCTTTTGTTTCCTCGTTGTCCTAGTTCTATTATTCAAGAATTTAGGACCAATACTATTAAGTAATCCCTTCGATTCAATATGTAAATATATTCAAAATAAACTTGACCCGAGCGCATTGCAATCTTGCTTCACCACACTATCAGCATTCGCTATTTGTGTCCGTCTTCCTCGTACAATAAGTCTGCTAAAATAACCTTGCTGCTCCAAAAACGTAACCTCCACAATTTTGGGCCTTCTCACCTTGGTAATAGAGCGCATTGTGACAAACCAGCCGAAATCCAATTGCAAATTAGGGATAGTAGTGTGAAAGTCGACAATGTTATATTTTCGGGCCTCCAAAAATTTTCTCAGCTATTACAGCCTTTACTGCTTAAGAGATAGAGGACACATGTGTTGGAAAGGCGGTTCTGGAACAGAAAAATACGGTTGGTTTTAAAGGTCCAAGCTGCAGCCTGAATGAGAATTAAATACCTATTCAAGTCTTAGTCTCGTGCAATATTTATGTAAATGGCTCAGCTAAGGGGTTGATCCTGGGAAATTTTAGACTATTGTGTAAACGCTGTTACCTTTAGTTACCAAGGTGTCTCTGTTTATTCAGAAGGCTTTGTGAAAACTAGACGGGGGAAATTTTTGAATGCTTAGCAGTTGGTAATCTTGGTTACATTGTTTGTTGTTGTGGAGGGACAATTTTAATTCATTTGTGCATTTTAAATCCGTGTGTCTTTTGGCTAAGAATAAACTTACTAACATACTAATTTGCGGAAGAGAGCATCGTGGGGTGGCCTGGTCTAGAGGGTAGGGAATGGTGAATTATTCACAGTAATCAAGCACAATAATCGATCCTTGTTCTTTCTCTGCATAAGAATAGGTCTATAACGTGGTAATGGTTGTCCAAAAGTAAATTGAACACGCTTCCGACTAGTTTTTGTAAAATAGCTGAGTCAGACCTAACCGATGTCCCCGAAACTGGATCCTTTCCTGTTACCCAAAAATATTGTTTACTACATTACGGGAAAATGTGAATCCAGACGGATAGATCTGACTCAGCCCTAAAAAACCTCAACAAGTATTTTGACTGAAACAGTTTCATTTATAATTTGAGCAAACTTGCCCATCTCGCGTGGTCTGCAGAGGAGTCGAGGTGGGACGGAATTTTTAATATCTTTTACCCTCAAGTTGCGAAATATTAAAATGTCGCTGAAGTAATGGTCGTGTGGGGACTTCCATTGAATGATATGCGATATGAATGGTTCATAGGATGTTAGTCGCATTGAATGTAGGTATCCGGATTGTTGAAAAAGAGCAATGAAACGGAGGTAGAAAGTATTTCGGAGTAGATAAATTATTCAAAAGAATTTTCTTCCGGATATTTTTAGGCCTTGTTTTCCGCTGTTGATACTTGTTTCTGAGAGCAGTGATGGACCAGTGATGACGACCTCAACTTACGAGTTGTAGGTCGTGGGTTCGAAGCCAGGCAGGCGTTTAACTTTGTGTAAATAATTTCATCACCACTGCTCTCAAAACGGTGAAGAAAAACATCGTGAGGAAACCGGCATGTTCTAGAACCAAAAATTCGAAGACATGTGACATCTACCAACCCGCACTGGCCACGCGTGATAAATTATAGCCCACTCCCTCTCGAAGAGAGGAGGCCTGTGTCCCAGCAGTGGGCATAATATAGGCTGATTATTCTGGTTATGCCCTATCACATCATTTGGGTGTTTCCAGTTTCATGTCATGCATTGTACACTTATTTTAATAGAGAATGCCTAAGGCATAGTCTGCCTTAGTTTTCTAGCAGAAATTAAAAAAAAAAAAATGTCTATTATATTAAAAGCAGCTCCGTAACTGGAATGTCGCCTTAACAAGTAAAGACATAGTTTTTATTACCTTTTAGTGTTGTTCTGCCTTATAGTGTTGTACACAAAGAAGGTTAAATTTATGAAACTTTGCCTCGCCTCAGCTTGAATTTTTTAGTTTAGCTTAAAACTCGAGGATTGTGACAATGAGATTTTTATTTTTACGTACGTCGCCGGTGGAAATGAGAGAAAGATATCTTTTAAAATGAAAACTAAATAAAAACAGAAGAATTTTGTAATTGAGTTTTGTAATTAAAATGGTTAACAAAACAGCAAGAATTATAGAGAGAGAAAGAAAAATAGGTTTATTTGTCACAGAAATATATCTTTTGTGTTACGGAGACTAAAATATTTTAATTTGTGTGGCTTTTAATAGTTTCAATGAGTTTTCTATTTAGAAAAAAATACGTCGCGCATGGATATCATGGGATTTAAAAAAAAAACTGTGTATAGATAATATGGCAATGGTTTCTAGAATGACTGCGAAACGGTTTTCTGTCAATAGTTAATAGAACTTCTACAGGATGTTTCAGAAAGGTGTGGTCAAATGAAGGGCTCACACTCCCTCTCACCGAGAGGAGACCTGTGTCCCAGCAGTGGGAACATTATAGAATGATTGTTTATGGTATAAAAAAATAATCAGCCGCCCCATACATTGGAGTCGAGTGGGTATTGAAGTTTTGTGTAGGACAGTTGTTTTTTTTTTTGCGATATCGATGTTGATACCATATAGAAAGTTGTTGAGTTAGTTGGTCTGTACCACACCCTTAAATTTGGCCACACCTGCCTGATACATTCTGTTTTACGTTTAAAACTTCGATAATACCCTGTATTATTGGTAAAGTGTCACTACTTTTACTGTTTTTCCCTTGAGGACACTTGTTGGAGAGAGGAAAAGTGTACCAACACCGGTCATAAAACTAAAAGGCTTTTATGAAAAGGGAAAGAACGTAATTCCGTAAAATTCGAAATTTCAGTTATTTTTAAAACAAACTTAAAAGATCTGAATTGTTTTATACCCGACTACGGCGAAGCAATAAGGAGGGTTATGATTTCGACCATATCGGTCGAAATCATAACCCTCCTTATTGCTTCGTGTATGCTCTATGTATGTATACGTACATATGTGGGTAGTATGTATATTTATCTGTTTCCTCATAACTTTTAAACTACTTATCATCATTTGAGAAATAAGGTATCGTCGGAAGCGTCTTAATCGTCCGTTGGTTATAGGCTATGTTATGTCACATTAAATAATTAATATGATATAATTAATTGATACAGTGATAAGATACCGTGATTTCCTTTTTAGTTCATGAATTAAAAAGAAAACCAGGATATCTTCTAAACATCACTATGAATATGAAACTACTAATACTAAATAAACTACAAATTATTAAAATAAAAATATAATATCCTACACTAACTAAAACTATTAAAAAACTAATCGAAATATTCCTCCACATCGCTGGTAATGCACCCAAGAGACTCTATTAAATACGTTTAAAATATATTACGTGTAAGTTATTTATTTAATAAATATTCAATACATGAAAAATTCCGATGATAATATTTATTGTCACATACTTTTTAGCGCGTGATTTTTCAGCAGTCGGGTCGGCTTTTGAACTTACTTTTTCCTAGTTTTGGCTTTTCAAAGTATGCGTGACCACTCATGTAAACAGATAGAACCAAATTATTATTTCATTACAATACTCCGTCTCCTGTCAACTTTATTCTCAATAAGCCCTAAAGGGTTAGGGAGGCTACAAGTTTATTTCGGTCTAAAATACGGCAAAATATACTTAAGGTCCATGTAAACTGCATGATATTATGTAAATAATATTTTAAAAACAATTGGATACTGAAGTGCTGTAGACCCATGTCGCTTGCACCTGTTTTAGTCTGCTCGCTAAAAGGGTTGTCTAACCTACCTAGACTCGTTTTTAGATGACCTAGCCATCCTTGGTTGGAGTTTTATCGAAGGTGTCTTTGTTTTTATTTCAGAAGAGCTTTTTCAGCTCATTATTTAACCAAACGTCCAGGCTATTAACTGCTTGGTAAGAATGTAGTTTATAAAACCCGTTCCAAGGTGACACGAATCTAATATATAAAAATCTATGTTTGTTTGTTCGTATTATATGTGCTGCCATACCGTTAATCCTATTGCAATAAAACTTTCTCAACTTATGACTTGTAAATGCGCGAAGATAATAGGCATAACAAATAAAATCAAAGAAATTTCACGCAGACGAAGTCGCGGGCAAAATCTAGTTTATAATAAAGAAACGGCTAAGATAAGTCATTGTATTGGTACACGGTTTCGGTAGTACTTGCAAAATGTCATGAGCCGGAACAAAAATATGAATAATATTATAATTGTTCCTAGTGCGAAAGAGCATTATAAGTTAGTTTACAGAAGCCACAATACCTAAAGGGTCGAAACTGTAGAAAGTCCAACAATATTGGACCATTGAAGATGTGTCCTGTACTCATATACGACGAACAGGGGACCTACGCGAATTGAACAACAAATATGAATGGAAATTGGACCCTGTCTAGTAACAATTGTGAATTCAAGATCCTTTCGTTACAACGAGTCAGCCAACAACGGTTAGCATAATTATATTGTCACTGTAAATCGATGGAATAGTATTATAAACATTCTGGAAGTATAGATTTAGTAACAAAATTCACGGAATGATGAATGAATGGTTGGAATATGAAAAAAGACCAAAGAAATTATTGGATTATGTGGAATGACTAGAAGGAAACGATGGATGGACTGTGTGATCGATGATATGGTTAGAAAGGGGTGACTACCGAGATGGTGACTAATAGAGAAGTATGGAAGAAAAACAGGCAGGACAATGATGATGATGAATATGAGTAGAAAGAGGGTACTGAGATGGCGTTTAATAGAGAAGAAAAGAAAGAAAAGAAAGAAAGAAAAGAAAGAAAGAAAAGAAAGAAAGAAAAGAAAGAAAGAAAAGAAAGAAAGAAAAGAAAGAAAGAAAAGAAAGAAAGAAAAGAAAGAAAGAAAAGAAAGAAAGAAAAGAAAGAAAAGAAAGAAAGAAAAGAAAGAAAGAAAAGAAAGAAAGAAAAGAAAGAAAGAAAAGAAAGAAAGAAAAGAAAGAAAGAAAAGAAAGAAAGAAAAGAAAGAAAGAAAAGAAAGAAAGAAAGAAAAGATAGAAAATACGTTTATTTGTGGTAAACACGATGCAAAAAAGAACATAAAACACAAAAAAAAAAACAATAACACATGGTTGACATGCGTCACATCCACGCAAAACGGCTATCGCTCAGCATTATGCTGCGACCCTATGCAAGACAGAGCCCCAACGCTGGTTTTCAGCGACAGCCGGCGCCGACGTAATGACGTCGTGAAGAAGAACCCATGATGCGCCGATCACAACTAAATTGGGGATAAGGGCAGTAAGATGATGGTGAATTTGTAAAAATAGAAAGAGGTAAAAGCCACAAGAGTAAACTAACTTTAAAAAGAAGAAACAGCAATGAACTCCACGATATAGAAATTAAATAAACCGAAGAGATTTATAGATATAGTTTAATTCAAAAGTAAAGTTCGTTTTAACGAAGCCCCGTGAAAACTTCTTCGGCTCTTAGAATTCATATAGTCGCCGCTTCACTTCCTGAAGATGTAGCCAAGTTTAAGTTCGAAACTTTTCAAGAAAAACTTGACTTTGAATGTCTAATGCCTTCCATACTGTTGGACGAACGGGATACGGAATATCAATTGTGAGAATTTTTATAATATTGTTGCACAATTCTACTTTGGATATAGAAATTTATTTTTTAATACACTGGACTTACTAAACTTGTTAGTGAAGTCCTCCTAAAAACTCATCCGAGAACCACTCCCAGCGTGAGTATATGGCCAGAGATTGAACAAAAGAAGCGCGTGAATTAATTTTTATATGGCAAGTATTTAATGAGGAGCAGTGGTGGCCCAGTGGCAGTGGCAGTCGTGGCCACTCGGCCAGGAGTTTGTAGGTCGTAAGTTCGAACCCAGGCAGGCGCTTTACTTTGTGTAATTTATTTCATCACCACTGCTCTCAAAACGGTAAAGGAAAACATCGGAGACCGGCGTGTCCTAGAACCAAAAATTCGACCATCGTCTAGTAACCCGCACTGGGCCCGCGTGGTGTATTACGGCCCACTCACTTTCACAGAGAGGAGGCCTGTGGCCCAGCAGTGGGGCCGTTATACGCTCAATATGCTATGTATTTAATCTTAACCGTACCCCAAACACACCACACCACAGGTTACCTGCAATATTGACTCTCCTATCTTCCTTAATCCATCCAAAAATTGTCTTTAAAACATCGCTTTTAGCTATAAGACCGCCCATTATGTCAACCCTTGTACAATTTCTACAATTCTATCTGTAATATTTATGGTGTACACTATTCAAATAATTCTCAATTTGGACACTAATATTATAATTGTAATAAATGTGCCACTTTATGTGATTCTCAAATAATTCGCATTTTGGTGTCCTAAGAATACTAAATAGCTAAGTATCTGCGACCAACTCGCTCGTTTTTTTTTTTTTTTTTTTTTTTTTTTTTTCCCTGAGAAATGCTTTATGCATGCCCGCTCGCTCGGGGGACGAGACGGGGTATGTGGGACTCCTGTTACGACAGTATACCCACTAAAACTCAGCGGTGTTCCCGCATCGCCGTGATGGGAGGGCCGTGGGAAACCGGCTCAGCCTTTACTTCCACAGCCCTCCCGGCGCATGCCCGCCTAGCTGGCGGGCCCCGCATGCCCCCCTGGCTGGGGGGCTACGGGAATGGCCGGGAATACCTGGCCATTCCCGTCCGACACTGGTGGAGGCCTGTGCAATACAGGCAAGGGTGCCCCCGCACCCGTTGCCTGCTGGCCTCCACCGGGGAGGAGTCGGAGATGACCGTCAAACTGACGTCTTCTTCGACCCCTTCGTCGAACCTAACGTAACCCAACTCATTTTGCCACGTTGCCCTAGCTTAGTTACTGCGACCAACTTTAAGGAAAAGGAGCTCATTTAATAAAAAACGATTATTACAGTTCTAGAAGTTTTTAGAGGGTCAATTAAAATTATCCCTTTTTTGTATAAAAATGTCCTCTACGAACAACACATATTTCCATTCACATAATTAAACAGGAACTAATGTGTGGCTAAGTAATTACGAGTACAAAACACATTATATGATGGATTACATTTTCAAAGCGTTATTGTATGGCAAAAATTTACATTATAATAGGCAATGTATCATAACTCGACTTTGAGTGACGGATGCGTAAAAAATTGGTTAAAGAAAGTAAATTAGGACAACGTATTATCTTCTTCATTTTATCGCTTTTTGAGGCCATACTGACTGACGAAAGAAGTAATTTAAAACATTTTTAATAAGTGATGGAGTGTACCTATGAAGGCTATAGTTTGAGGTAAAGCTAAACCTTAAAGAGAGAAGAAAAGAAGTTTCTAAGTTTTCTGTCTGTCTTTAATTTTGTAGTTTCTAGTGACATACATACTCAGCCTATAATGTTCCCACTGCTGGGACACAGGCCTCCTCTCTGTGAGAGGGAGTAGGCCGTAATCCACCACGCGGGCCTAGTGCGGGCTGGTAGATGTCACATGTCTTCGAATTTTTAGTTCTAGGACATGCCGTTTCCTCATGTTTTCCTTCACCGTTTTGAGAGCAGTGGTGATGATATAATTTACACAAAGTAAAGCGCCTGACTGGGTTGGAACCTACGACCTACAACTCGTAAGTCGCGGCCGTGACCACTGGGGTGGCCCAGTGGTCACGGCCGCGAATTATGGCGCGACTGGCAAATACTGGTTGAGAGCAGTGGTGGCACTGCTCTCAACCAGTATTTGCCAGTCGTTAAATTGTAAAAATGTCTAGTGACATAACCTGTGTATTCCAGAAACCTTAACTTAAAGATTTGATTGCAATAAGCAGATTGAATCCAAAATCTAGTCACGGTCTCATCTCGGCGACAAACAAATGTCAAAAACTTGTCAAAATGTAGGGAAATTATAGTTAGTTTTGACAGATTGAGACTGAGATCAGACTGTGAACGTTCTTAAAATTACGAGAATTGCCCCTCTGTTGTTTTGCATCCTCGTCAAATTTCTGGAGGCTGTTATGAAAGACTTAATAATGAAATAAAATTACGATCCCTGGTAAATAACGAACACATACTTCTTTTTGAGTTATTTAAGTTTGACAGTATTTCAGAATACACCACTTTCAAAGAACAGAATCGCGTTATGGTATCGTATAAGCGGCCGCGTTTTTATGTGTGTGTAAAAGGGCAGTTACAGTGCGGTCTCACACAGGCCGCGTTTTAAAGTGCGTGTCCCACACATGCTGATTTCCGAAAATTAGAAAAAAGAACCTAAGTACTTATTTTATTATTGATTTGTGTCGAAAATCAGTAGCATAGTTACCTCCACATATTTATAAACTAAAGGGAGATATGCCAAGGGGGCGTGGCGCGTGCGAACAATGTATGCACAAAACAGAAACAAACGCTGCGATCTGCGTTACGCGATTGGCTCGCGTTGAGTGTGGTGACTGTTATAGTGTGAGTGAGCTCGTGTTCGTATTGTAGTGCATATGTAGTTGAAGGCGACAGCCGGACTCGAACAGTTGGGCAGCCACACCATATCTCCCTTTAGTTTATAAATCTGTGGTTACCTCCTTGAATTTGACGAGGATGCAAAACGACACTTTATGTAGGCTGATTATGTTATGTAAGAAGATTGAAAGTATCTCAATGTAGGCGGCAAAACCTAGAATGTAGGCATGTCCTAGAATCAAAAATTCGAAGACATGTGACATGTACTAATCCGCACTGGGCCCGCGTGGTAGATTACGGCCCACTCCCTCTCATAGAGAGGAGGCCTGTGTCCAAGCAATGGGAATATTATAGGCAAAAAAATTCACAAAAAACATTTCTTTATTAAAGTTCTGGCTTCCGCTCTATAAACGGGGTCAGAAATAACTTCCTGTTGAAAATTGCACTGCCAAAATGTGGTCCATCCCTTAATCGCTTAAGTAACTAATCATAACAGCGGTAAACGGCTTTATCACCAATGATTTACGAGCAAAGATGAAACTTCATCCCTGAATCAGACAAAGGGCTAATTATTTGCTCTTTGAAGACTTTTCCCAAGGCCTCTGGCTAATTTAAACCACCTTCATTATTCCCAGAACCCCATGGAAGTGTTTCCTTGATTACATTGTGTTTTTGAAAGTTTTTAATTTTGAAAACAATTGAGTGGACCCATATTGTGGTCCGTTTTGTAATTAGTTCATTATGACCGCGTAATTTCGACGTGGTGGAAAAATGAAATTAGTGTTTTTCTTTAATTTGTGCCTTTATGAGCATGTTTTTGACGTCAAATGAAGTTGGTGTTTGTTTAATGTAATTTGTTGAGTCTCTGTTTCTTTTTGGAGAATTAATCAGAGTTTTTTACGCGTGCAACTGGTACCAACCCTTTGCTTTTGAGTTGACGTGGCCATGAATTTATTCATTATTTTTAAGAAGCTTACTGTTCTTGAAAGACCTGCCACATTTGTAATTTCTTTCAGTTTCATTTCAAACACTTCGAAAGATGACTAAATTAATTCATTTTTGAGTTTTGACGTTTATTCAAATATCCAATTAGCTCGGTGCAAGTTTTTTTAGTCAGAGAAATAACACCGCTTTTCTTTTTTAACTCAAAACAGCAAAATATTCGATAGTAAATTCGTAGAACAGTTCAAATTTAATTAAAGCAATATTAATAGGGCTTAGCACTATGGCTTAGTTGGATATTATTAGATCCTAGATCAAGGATTTAGTGCTTACAAAAGCACGATTACATTCGATGGATGGGTCGTAAAGCTGACTGCAAATAAAATGTGATAATGGCGTAGTCGATTAGTTAGCTGTTGGAGAATCTGTACACTGACTAATCTGTATAATGAATCTGTGCAACCTAGTTGCGAGTTTATAATTTTAAACTGTTAAACAATATCCACATCAGGGTAGGAATAGAATAGAATACTCTTTATTAAGTACCAGCTGTGCCCCGCAGTTGCACCCGCATAAGTTTCGATCCCGTGGGAATATCGGGATAAAAAGTATCCTATGTGTCAATCCTGGTTATAAACTATCTGCGTGCCAAATTTCATCCAAATCCGTTCAGTAGTTTTGGCGTGAAAGAGTGTCAAACATCCATCCATCCATTCATACAAACTTTCGCGTTTATAATATTATAGTAGGAAGTACAACCATATAAATTACAGATATAAATGTAGAAATTTTACAAATAGTGACACAGTGGGCGGTCTTATTGCTAAGAGCGATCTTTTAAAGACAACCATTGGATGGATTAAAAAGGCGAAGAAGAGAATAATCTAGTCTTTCCGTTTTAAAAATACAGGTCGAGGGAAAATGGTACCATGCCAGCATTGCCTTGTTTCATCGACTGCTGGGTGTATAGGAGAGTGTAATTTACACCCCTTATGTGTCATGCTTCACTGGTCTGTGCGAGTCTCATCCAGCCGACCTCATCATCACCATCTGCCTAGCCTTTGATGGATGCAGATGCATAGCAGTATTTTACATGGAGCGACTGCCCATCTGACCTCCACAACTCAGTTACTGAGTAATACGATACCCATTGGTCAGACTGGTTGTCAGACTTTCGGGCTTCTGACGACCCGTAACGACTGTCACAGATCCACGGATGACAGCTGGGACTAACGCTTTAACATGCTTTCCGAGGAGTCTTGGTATGTAAAGACGGTCACCCATTCACGGGCCAACCGCGGCAAGCGTAGCTTAACCTTATCGATCAACCCGTGCGGCTGTTCATCCAGCCGAACTATTCTGTAAAATCTCACCGTGAAAACTAAGGTGAAGTGAGCTTAAAGTGAGCTATCATTCCACCTGATGGATTGACAGTATTTACAGCTCGGCAGGTCTTCCTTGCGATCTTCTGTTGGTAGTGCAAGCACCTGGCTAGAACAAAAATCAGCCTATAATATTCCCACTATTGGGTTCCTCTTAGTGAGAGGCAGTGGGCGCTATCCATGACGTGGGCCCGGTGCGGGTTGGTAGATGTCACATGTCTAGCTGGATTCGAACTTACGACCTACAACTCGTAAATCGCAGCTGTTATCATTTAGGCCACCACCGCTTAGCTAAAATAATGCTAACAAATCATGCTACCTGAAACGGTCAGCATGATATTGGGAAATCAAAGAGAGTGAAAAGGTGGAACAAAATAGATTTTTTGAGGTCAAAGTTCGTATGAACGCGAATGAAGCTGCAGGCAAACACGTGTTTTCACAAAAAATATAATAACTAGGGCGAACATAACCAAATATCATGTCAATTGTATCGAATAACAGGCAATATCTGATGTTGAAGTTTCCTTTTTTATCATACATTTTATTTTAATACTAGCTGCGCCCCGCGGTTTCACCCGCATAAGTTTCGACCCGTGGGAATATCGGGATAAAAAGTATCCTTTATGTTAACCCTGGTTATAAACCATGTGTGTGCCAAATTTCATCTAAATCCGTTCAGTAGTTTTTACGTGAAAGAGTACCTAACAAACATCCATCCGTCCATACAAACATTCACGTTTATAATATTAGTAGGATACTTTGTATCACAATGACATTATTTTATTGACATTTTCGGCCCGAGTTTTATTTAGGTCCTGTGTGTGTGACATGGCAATATTTCATTTGCTTTACGAGTTTTTAGAACTTTTGTTTCGAATTCGTGCGACACTATTTTCGTGTAATAATATTTTATTTTGTTTGCTCTAAAAATGTCAATCATTTTATAAATACTGTGTCGAATATATGATGTGGACATAAACTTTATTTCTTAGCATATGGTACATTAGGGTCTTATATTAAACAGTTTCACATACACTACCGTTAGGTACATATAGGTGACCGATAGGTACCTACAACAGCCAATCGATTCTATAAATATCTCACCCTCAAAACTTAAGACTAACTTCAGTTGGAATGACAGCTCATTTCACCTAATTTTTCACGATGATATTTTACAGAATAGACCGGCAGTAGTTTTAGCTAACTATAGGTTAAAATGACTGCTGTAAGAAAGGACCACATATTAGGAGAAAACGAAAGAACAACTTTGCTTCAACTGTGAATCGAATCTAGGACATAACGTTCACTAGCCACACCACTAACCACTACACTGCAAAGGTCATTAACAACCACAAATAAAAAACACAACACGGTCGGATAATTACAAAACCCGTCCACCGTCAGCTGCACAAATTAAAAATAAACCCTCTCTTATTTCAGCAATACTGTTTATGTATAGCTGCAATAATTATGTGTTAGCGCTGTAATACTGTAGGTTTTGCATTTCCTACTTAATTAAGGGGCTGGAGTCCTGCGGCTGCGTTAGAGCTTGTTTATATGCACCAATGTCGCAACGCTTAAGGGGAGGCTCGATTTGCGAATAAAAATTGCAACTTTAATTTGTTAAGAGTCAGGAATCGATTTTTAATGTTTTTTTTAAATGTGGTCTCATACGTTGTTCATTAGAAAACAGTTTGGAAAATAATATATCGAAATTGAGAAATCAAAATGGTCTCATTAATAAAAAAATTAAATCCTCTTGACCGTATTTCGGCGGCGGCCCAAGGCGGACCAAGGCGGCCAATTTCAACGGAGACTAGCCTTCGGTGCGGGAGATGTCATAGTGCACAAGAGTGTGCGCGTTGACACAGGTGCACTCCCTCCTCCGTCACTCTCATAGTCAGATGGGATGGCAATCGGGTGCAGGACCAACGGATTTACGCGCTTTCCGAGGCACGGGGGTATTAAAACACCAACTTCCAAACTTCGGACTGTTACTAAGAAATTCCTAACGGAAAACCTAATAACACTTTGTCCGGGAATCGCACCCAGGACCCCACGCTCATCAGTCGCGCTTGCAACTACGAGAAACACAAAAGTTCCAATGGTTTCATAATGTGCTTCTGAAAGGCTTTTTGTCTACTCAAAAGTTTATTTTTAGACTACATTGGCTTAAAAACATGATATTTTTCCTAACATCTTGTTACGGAAAGCTTCTAATCTTGCTGACTTGCTAATCTTAAGCCGACTTAACTGATTTCGGCACGTGCCACCGTCTCGATTAAAATGTATACCATAATTTTCTACAAGCATACAAAAAAATTGCCTTTTGTCAAGACATCATTATCATTATCTGCCTGGCCTTTTCCCAACTATGGGCCCGCGTGGTGGATTATGGCCCACTCCCTCTCACAGAGAGGAGGCCTGTGTCCCAGTAGTGGGAACATTATAGGCTGATTATCTATGTTATGTATGTTGGGGTCGGCTTCCAGTCTGACCCGATGCTGCTGAATACCAGTATTTTACATGGAGCGACTCCCTATCTGTTCTTCACAACCCAGTTACTGGGTAATACCTTGGTAAGTCTAGTTGTCAGACTTTTGGGCATCAGCTTTCGGAATCTACAAATGACAGCCAGAACCAACGGGTTAACGTGCTTTCCGAGGCACGGAGGGCTCGAAGATTATTACTTCACCATTATAGGTAAAACATATCGGGCCCAGACACTGGAGTCCTATTAAATTAATAAGCTTACGGAGCCCTATGGTCCGAACCAATTTTTTATTCAAACCGAGTGAGACCACCCCGACGATTATCAAATTAATCAAGTCAATTTACAAAGGTTTCCTCCAATTACGAAGGGTTTCTAGTTGACCAATCTGATTTGGTGGGATCCTTTTACCACTGAACAAAGATGCGGAAATATCTTTGTTCAATGGTTAGGGATTTAAATTATCTATTTGGGTTAACCCCTTGAGGTAAACAAAGAGATATGTTGAGGTATGTAGGTTGGAGGTAAAACTATGGTGAGGTTTTACCTTGAAAATGTCAGTATGTAATTGAATAGGTGCGTCAAATTAAAATATCTAATTAATAACGAAAATTTAGAGCATGTCATTAAAGAAAGGGGTGGGCATTTGTCTAATGAGTTTAGGGAATTTAATGTCTCTGTGTCTTACTCGGTTTACTAATAATAAGCATAAAATATATTATCATAACGAAATTCAGCATAATGATCATTACGCATAATATTAGTTAGTTTTGCCATAATGCTTGTTGCCATAAATACTGCTAGCATAATAATAATGAAGCATAATTTTATAAAGCATAATGTTAACGCGCGGCACGCTCGCTTTGCTCGCTCGCCTTCGCGCGTTAATGGTCACTGTTCTAACCTAACCTAACCCATATGATTCAATAACAGTAGTAAATATCAGGAAACATCATAACTAATAATTGTATGTTAAATTACCAAGTACGTAAAGATCAATTTAAAATTATTGGCTACATTCACACAATTATGACTTTTTATATTTATGGCTCATGATTATTAGACGAATAAATATTATGCCTTTAAAATTTATGCAACTCCAACTTAAGCCAAAACATATTAGACTAAATGATAGTTATGCTAACCTTTGCATTATGCCAAAGTATTATTATGCAGCAGTATTATTATGCTAATAAAAGTTATGCGAAAACGTTATGCCAAACTATATTATTCCTTAAAATTTTATGTCAACAGGGGTATTACCGTCTTACTCTCTCTTTCTATTATCTATAGATACGAGTGTGTGTGCGAATATTTTCATTCCTGACGGATGTCCCCCGATCGCACAAGTTTTTTTGATTACGTAAGTGATTTTATCATGATAAAGGAAATTTTATATTTACTCTAACGCCTAGTCATGATGAAATGAATGTTATTTTACTCTACTCAGGAAAAAAAAAGTCGGTGAGTAGTGAGTAGGCACTTTTTCATATTATCTAGAAAAGAGTTTTCTACAGAATTTCTCGAATGTCGTTACTACAAATATTATCGGAATATGACACACAAAAAGTAATCTTTTCAGCCTCGAGCTGTCTAACGTAAAATTTTCAACATTCAATATAGTGTGCCTAGATGATTAGGTCGTGTTGAGAGGATGAAATAACAAAATGTAATTACAAGGAAGATTTGAGTAAAGCCGTATGGTCGCTTACCAAATCGCCCCACAATCCCAGGTGATGCATCAAAATATTGACCTTCATGCGGTGGGCGATCGCCTGTAACTGCATGCGATCTTTGGAACACTACTTGGAACTTGCGATTTTAGTCACCTGCGGCCTTGCCCAATTGCCATTTAAGCACCGCACGGTAAAAATCGACTAGCTAAATAGCAATTCGGCTATAATAAAATAATAATAAAATTTTTATTCAAGTATAAAGTAAAGTAAAACTATGATTTACATTAATTACAATCGAGGAAAGTTAAATTCTAACTGTAATGTAGACCTGCCTGATCTAGGTTTATGAAAAACCTGTGTTTCAGGCCATCAATTTACATCAAACATTTAAAAAGAAGACAGCAATAAACGTATTAGAAGCTAGATTGAAAAGAAGGTATAATATTTTCAATGACTTAACCAGTTACTATTTGGATATAAAACTAGAGAACTATATTATATATTAAAACTACATATGTAAGATATACAATAATGTTTAAATAAATTAACGAATAATAGTAAAGTAGATAAAGTGGAGATTATTATTTATTAGGTAAAGGAAGAGGCTTATATTAGAGTAGGTAGATAGATTTTATTTTAAAATTTCTAGTAGTTTTTCCGTGTCTGCATAATTGAGTTTTGCCAAATATTCCTGTACTAGCAAATTACACCTATTATAACTTAAACTATAAATCTTTAGCACTCTGTTAAATTGGTTATACAAATAGGGTCCTAAAAATAAATAAAATCGATAAACAAAAGCATGTTTAGTCTGAGAGTTAGCACAAACCAAGTCTTTTCTTCTCCTATCTGAAGGTACTGGGTTAAAATAAAGTTCAGTGTGTTGGAATAAAATTACATTCAAAATAAATAATTGACGTACTGTTAGCACCTTACATGCCATATAAAGCTCATTTGTAGGAAATCTAAATGGACGAAAAGTAGCAACCTTTAAAACTGCTCTTTGGGTGCGTTCTAGGTGCAGTAAAATAGATTTAGCGGCACCACCCCAGGATGTTATACAGTAGGTAATAATAGATTGACACAAAGCTAAATAGACCTGTCTAATTAATTTAAACTTTACGTAACATTACCGATGTTACGTAAAGTTTTAAAAATGTATATTAGTTTGCGCACTCTGGTGCATAATAAATCGATGTGTTTGCGGAAGTTCAGATTAGTGTCAATCGTGACACCTAGATATTTAATATGGTCGGTTTTAGCTAAAGTGGGACAAGTGCACGCAATGTCAGCATAATGTGAATTGCAATTGTTATGCGCTTGAATGATAAGGTTAGTAAGCGTTGGATTAGTGTTTCTCATTGTAAATAATAGGTACTTGGTTTTATCTGTATTTAATGTTAAGAGATTTTTGAGAAGCCAATTGGACACGGTATTAAAACCATTCTGTGCGACCTCATAGACTTCGGCCTTTGAATTAGCTGTGAACAGTAGAGCTGTGTCATCCGCATATGAGATAATTATACCTTTTTGGAGTGTCAAATTGCACAGGTCATTTATATAGATTAAGAACAAGGTAGGACCCAAAATACTGCCTTGTGGGATTCCATAACAGGTATTCTTTAGTTCAGAACTCATACATTGACCTATTTTTACACACTGATGGCGGTCGGTACGGTAGTCAGATAATAGTTGCAATTGTATTCCCCGTATTCCCAGCATTTCCAGCTTGTTCAAAAGCAAACTACAAGAAATGGTGTCAAAAGCCTTGGCAAGGTCTAAAAATATCCCTATAGTGTGCATGCCGTTATCCAGGTTTGTGCTTATAAAATTTGTCAGTTGCTGAACAGCTTGGCTTGTTGATCTTTTTGGCCTAAAACCAAATTGATGATCAGATAGTGATTTATTACTTTCAAGATATTTTACTAATCTATTGTTTATAATTTTTTCCAAAATCTTTGAGAGGCCTGTTAAAACTGAAATTGGCCTGTAGTTATTAACACAATTTTTGTCTCCAGCTTTAAACACAGGGGTGACTACGGCTTTTTTAAGCAATTTAGGAAATATTCCTTTTGATAAACATAACTGCAAAATGTGAGTCAAGGGAGGGGCAATGATGTATTTAAATCTTTTGAGTATGCTATTAGGTATGTCGTCACATCCTACGGCACAAGTTTCCTTTAATCCATCTATTATACTTACTACCTCATTAACATCAGTATCTAATAAGACAAAAGAGTTTCGTGCTGCATATGTATTAGTTTGGCCTTGAAAGGAAAAATCTCTATTAGATAATAAGGTTTTTTCTGCTAAGCTTTTTCCTACGTTAATGAAGAAGTTGTTAACTTTATTAGCTGCTTCTGTAGGGCTTAGCTCCGAAGGTAAAAGATCTAGCGCCGGTTCGGGATTTTTTGACCTAATAGTGTTTGTTTTTATGAATTTCCATATAAGTTTACTGTTTTACCTGCTTTCTGTAGTTGACTGTGATCATATTGGTTTTTTAGCTTTTTCAACAGATTATTACAGAAATTCCTATATCGTTTGTAAATACTCGATAATAGTTCATTATCCGGTACTTTTTTCACCTGTGTAAAGCCCTCATAAGTAATATTATTGGTGATGTTCTTCAGAAAGGTCAGGTGCGTAGTGGTCGCAACCAGCGTGCGTGTATGAACGTAAACGAATCAAAAGTAATATGTAAGGATCGTAATTTATAGGTGGCATTCTGTAATTTTTGCCGACGTGAGTTTATTCCCACTGCTGGGACACAGGCCTCTCGGTGAAGGGAGTCGACCGTAAACCATGCGGGCCTAGTGCGAGTTGGTAGATGTCAGATGTTTTCAAACAATTGGTTCTAAGACATGCCGGTTTCCTTACGATGTTTTACTTAACTGTTCATGAATACCGTTATAATAATATAATATAATATAATATAATATAATGTAATATAATATAATATAATATAATATAATATAATATAATATAATATAATATAATATAATATAATATAATATAATATAATATAATATAATATAATATAATATAATATAATATAATATAATATAATATAATATAATATAATATAATATAATATAATATAATATAATATAATATAATATAATATAATATAATATAATATAATATAATATAATATAATATAATATAATATAATATAATATAATATAATATAATGTAATATAATATAATATAATATAATATAATATAATAATACATTTATTTCAGACCATAAGTCCATAAACAACACACATTACAATTTTATACATAAAACATACGTAAATACATGAAAACACTTAACGATGAGTGGTCATCCATTGCCACATCATTGGACTGTCTATCCTGTCGGCTACTATAGCCACCAAGCTGTTGGAGCTGTCGCGCACTCGCCGCATCAGGGATGCTATCCGTGTCCGCATCAGTGCGTAAAAATCTGGCACGCCATTCTCCGCGAACATCCCCGTTGCATTGCAAAAGCGCGGCAGCCCCAACATAACTCTGAAGGCGTTATTGTATTGGACTCGCAGAGCATTGTATGAGCTTTTTGTATAGCTGACCCATAGGGCACACGTGTACATAGATTGGCAATACGTTCTAAAGAGTGTAATTTTCACCTCCCTAGTACAACGTGCAAACCTACGAGCCATGTTACATCGAACTGCCAATGCTCTGCGTTCCCTCTCCACGTCCACATCGTCGGACAGACTATCGGTGACCCAATGCCCCAGGTACTTGAACTTCGTGACCCTGGAAAGCTGAGCGCCCCCCAAGGTGACTGGTGGGACAGTATCATAACATTTGTTACCCGCTTTGAAAACCAGTAGCTCGCTCTTGGTCGCATTGTACCTGAGACCGTGAGCCACCGCATAGTCCTCACAGATGCGAAGAAGCCTCCTAAGTGCACTGATCGATGGAATTAGGACTTTATGTGTGTGAATATGTAAAGAGCATTTGATATAATAAAAAAGTGGAAGTCGTAGCAAAAAAATCGCCCAGATTTTTTCCAACCCTCGTACATCCCCTTAACCAGATGAGTAGTGTGCGGGGTGCAATTAGGCGTCTAAATACAACCGGCGCTGGAAATTATTTGCTTCTTTCATTATATTACCAGCACAGCTCTTGGACGTCAGCGAAATGTATGCAAACCCATTTTAACCCTGTTAGTGAGCGTAATCGTAGATTAAGTCACATTTTTTAAACGGACAGTTAGTTATGAGCTTGGTTTTACTAAAAAGGAAAGGTGTTTTGCGTTAGTTTTGCATGAGATTGTGTGGAAAGCAAAGTAATTTGAGTTTAAAAGGGAATCGGTAAACAGCTCTTTTAACTTTCATTTTTAACAATTTGATAAGGTAATTTTTATAAGCATTTGAGCATGATTACAAGAAGTTAAGTTAACCCTTGCCCGACCGGTTTTTTTCTGTATTTTACTAGTAACATGTTTATCTTCAGAGATCAAAATTATTTCACCACATTTTGATTATATTCGTAAAGGTCAAGACTGGTTTTTTATGGTTTTTTCTTTGGCAACATTTCAGATCCTTTAACTCATGATTGAGTTGAATGGCGTGTAATAGGACAGGCCTATGTACAGCAGTGGACTGCTATAGGCTGATGATGATGATGAAGTTAACCCTGTTGCAGCGGGATTGTCCGAAAGGGTTACCGCTACCCCGGAACACAAAGGGCGAAGGAAGGAACATGGGTGGGTTTTAGTCAGTAAGAGTCTGACACTCGCTTCCGCTCCACCCAGAGCTCCGGGAGGGGTCATTTGATGATTTCCCATCTCGAAAAAAAAAAAAAAAACCCTGTTTTGGATTCGGTCAATTGCGGTCATATGTGTCGGATATTATATCGATGACAGACATCTGAGGGGCTATACTCGTAATTTTAAAAACGTCCAGTTTGATCTCAGTCTCAATCTGTCAAAAATACCTCTAATTTTCCTACATTTTTTTCAATTCACGTATTAATTTCACAGCTAAGGTTACTTAGAATGAGGTGTAGAATCACTCCCTTGACGGATGCATGTGACTTGATCATTAAAATCAAAATCAAAAGTCATTTATTCAAATTAAGCTGAGAATCAGCACTTTTTTTTGACAAAAGACAGTCCCCCAAAAACGCCCTCCTTTCACCACTTCCTAGTGCTTTCGCTGGGAAGAAAAAGTCGCATAACAAACTCTCCAGCAGCACAGCCGTCTGTTCAGCTAGAAAATATTTGATTTTATACAATACTAGGTATGTAATTAACATTACAAGACACAGAACATAAAATTAAATTATTTGCCATATGTCAGCTAGCCACGCCAATATACCAACAATATAATAAAAAGCTATAGGTACTCAAGCTAAAAAAGAATTAATTAAAATTAAAATGTAAATAAAAGCCTCCAGGCATTAAGGGCGTGACAGCTTACATATTTATGCATTGCGGGGTTCTGTTCACATAGCTGTCACTTGAAGTCACAAATGATAAACTAGGACCATCGAAGTAAAATAAATAAATAAGTTAATACTAATAACAATAACCTGTCAGTAAGCTAATTCTGGAGAAAGAACACAAACATTGTCTTGCGTTAACTAAGGCAACCAACTATTCTTATTGTTTAAGTAGTCGTTGATGGAATAGTATGATTTTGAACAAAGGTTGGATTTTACTTGAGCTTTATACGCATTGAAAGGCAAATCTAGCAAAGAAGAGGGTATCTTGTTAAAACAAGTTATACCTAGCCCAACAAATGAGTTATGAACCTTATGAAGCCGGTGAAAGAGGGCACGTAGTTTGTCCTTATTTCTAGTGTTAACACTGTGAATATCACTGTTTTTAGAGTACAATTGTAAATTTTGCCTAATATACTCGTATAAGATGTTGGCGAAGATGAATTGTGACGCAACCGTGAGAATACCAATATCTTTAAAAAAATCTCTTAGAGAAACTCTGACACCTAGCTGGTAAATTGCTCGAACAGTTAGTTTTTGAAGGACAAATATATTTTGTATATAAGCGGCTTTGCCCCACAGCAGAATACCGTAGGACATAACGCTGTGAAAATAACTAAAATAGACTAAACGAGCTGTATCAACGTCAGTGTATTGTCTTACTTTCCTGACAGCGTAGGCAGCCGAACTGAGCCTTCCTGCTAGACTTGATATATGAAGTTACCACTGAAGTTTGACATTTACTGTTAGTCCTAGAAAAACTGCCGAGCCTACAATTTCAAGCACCCCTTTATCTAGGACGACGTGGGGTCCTAGATTTCTAACATTCGGTAAGGCGAACTTTACACATTTCGTTTTCTTGGCATTCAGAACTGGGTTACTTGACGTAAACTAATCAGTAACTATTGAGAGTGCACTATTTACGTCGTCATTACCCTGTGGTGCGTGTTATGTTGTTGGAGAGATAAATGAAGAATCGGACTCCGAAGAAACAAATGTCTTTAATTCAAGTTCCACAATACTTCGTTATAGCTAACTACGTACTATGTATGCGTCGAGGCAGGGCGGTGGTATGTAGGTGACTGGCGAGCCGATTGCCCGCTCCCACATACTTCGTCAATAATGCCACTCAGCATATCACGATTACTAAGCCGCCACAACCCTGTATAGTGGACACCTAGGCAATACAGTCTTATTATATGCCCAAGATTATCATTCCCTTTACCAAATTGATCTGAAAATGATGTATGAAACAAAAGGTATGTAATAAAAAATCAGGCAGTGAATCAAACGATTTATGATAATAAACGTATCTCAAAAAAATCCAGTTTTTATGACACGTACTTTACCGGGAGGTAGTAGGGTGAAAACGCTTTTCGGTTTCTGTTGTTACTGTAATAATAATATCCTCCCAACTGAATTCGGTCACGGTGGCCAATCTGAACGGAGATTAGCCAGGCTGTTTTAGGCTGATCTCAAAATGGCACAATTATGGCTGCCATTTCATATAAATAAAAAATAAAATATGACGATAAAAAGAAAAAAGGGGGGGGATGTGGTGAAATAAAAATATAAAAGGGGGTGGGGGATATATATTAAAATATGATGTTATGTGACTAATTCATTGACTAGTGTCAGTTAGCTAACTAATGAAATCCATGGAGTTTCTTGCCCGTTCTTCTCTATAGGTATCTACTACGCTTTGGAATGGGAAAGCGGGAAAATTCATCTTTCTGACTGAACGACCCCTTGACAATTCAAAAGTGCCTGTAATTGATTTAATTGAAGTAAATGGTTTGAGTTTTAATGTATAACATGCCTTTCATTTTAGTCAGATTGGGGCGTGTCCCTGCGTTGTCCACTGAGAGTTTTATACTTGTTTCCACAATTCCCAAACAGCTAGTCACCCCTACACAGGTGACAGTTTTACATCGCCAATGTGTCTAGACGCTGTAAATTCGTTGATACATTGAATTTACTCGACATTCTCCACGTGAAGCGACTTCTAACAGGTAAAAATATAATTTCATAAGCGATTTCAATGAAAATATCGCATTTTGGAAGACATTTTCAGTAATATTTGTGTTTGACAAACACGGGACGGTGATGTGTTGCCATATATTATTCACACGCGTTTTATTTGGATTTGGCATGATTACGGACGTAATGGAATAAATTTGTGATGTGTACGTTTGTAATGTTTACGTAAAAGGTGTTGGGGTGTAATGCCCGTCAGTGAACATGTTATGTACTTTGTTACGTAAACTTGTGAGGTCGTTTACAAGAATAATATACCCAGAAGTTTGCCATATCTTGATTTAAAAGAGTATCCTTGGAGTTTCTTGCCGTTCTTCTCCGTAGAAATCTAAGTTTTGAAATGGACAACTAGTTTCGACTTTCTGACTAACTGACCGGCTCTTTGACAATTCAAAAGTGCCTGTAAATGGTTTAATTGAAATAAATGCTTTGAGTTTGAATTATGTTATGTTATGTAAATGAGTAGATAAAACCCTTGATGGATTTATTGCTACTTAATATAATTATAAACTTAGTGCTATCTTAAATAAATACACAGCTAAACAATATTGATATGTGCATAAATGAGTGTGACGCACAAAGTACCACAAAGGTCAATGTACAGCGTAGCTCGTACAAAATGAATGTTTGGTTATTTTATCCTTAGGTTTATATTTACTACCCTAGCCCTGTTTCAAAAAGAAACTTTCTTTAAAGTAGGAGCTTGGTTTTGACCGTTTTTATCCTAGGCTCTATTTAGGTAGTTCCATTTTAGATTAGCCAGGAAAAAAAAGTTGAATAAAATAAAAATATTACAAATCCAGTATCCTAATTTCGTAACACACTATCAGTCTCAATCTGAATCATTTTGAAGGATGTTGCTAATCCATGGCTTTATATGTTGGAGAAAAATTGTCTGCTCAACAACGTTAATAACGCAATGAATATTGTTGAAATGTCAAAATGAAAGCCATTGCTAGTGTGTTACGCAATGACCCCGTATTATAGAAATAGTACCTTACGGTTAACACTGTCTAGCAGCAATATTGATCGTTTAACAATTGCTAGCAAACCAAACAATGTTAACCAATAGTTATTATTATGTGTGCTCAGGACATTGAGTAGATATTCAACAGAGACTATGCTTTATTAAGGACATTATGTGATATTTATTACCACATGAAACTAACACAAAATTTAAAATATTTTATTTCACATAAACCTCCATTGACACTTATGACACATCAGAAGCTTAGTGTACGGTTCCAATTGGTCGTTTCCTATGGAGAAGAGCCGATAAGAAACTCCACGGTTATATAATCTTTTAAAAATGAATGGGTTTTTAAACTGTTTTCAAATTACACTGTTAATAGGTATGGGAGGACAATGTAGGCCTGTCAACAAGTACTAGGTACTTAACAAAATAGAAAATGAGAAAAATCACAATGTGTAGAGGTGCATGACATTACCAACTCACTAAGCTCATCTCAACATTCTCTAGGATTCTGTATCTATACCTCTAAGCGCATAGTGAAGTCTCAAAGTGCAAAAGTCGCTCTAAAAATGTTTTTCTTATGCAAAGCATGGCAGTACCAATTAAGATTGATTTAATTATTTGTTAACTAGCTGCGCCCCGCGGTTTCACCCGCATAAGATTCGATCCCGTGGAAATATCGTAATAAAAAGTATTCTATATGTTAATCCTGGTTATAAACGGTCTGTGTGCCAAATTTCATCCAAATCGGTTCAGTAGTTTGTGCGTGAAAGAGTAACAAACATCCATCCATCCATCCATACAAACTTTCACGTTTATAATATTAGTAGGATTCTTCCTATGTAGGTAGGAGCTTCCTGAGATGAAGGCAAATACATTCGATCAATCATTGACTGTCGAATTGTTGACACGCGGTGTCTTCATAAATGCGTTGATGATAATTACGAACGTTTTGCTTGTATTACTGTCGAAAGCGACTGAAAGTCCGACCACCAGTCTTACCAAGGAGTATCGTATTACCCAGTAACTGGGTTGTGGAGGTCAGATAGGCAGTCCCTTCATGTAAAATACTGGTAATCAGCTGCATCCGGTTAGACTGGAAGCCGACCCCAACATAGTTGGGAAAAGGCTAGGCAGATGATGACTGTCGAAAGAGACTGTGTGTGTGTATTGTACATGTAATTGGTACACCATAAACTACCTACAGTATTCAAAATCAAAAGTTTATCATTTGTCAAAATTACAAAAGACAGTCCCCAAAAAACGCCCGCCCTTCACCACTTCCTAGTGCTATCGCTGGGAAGAAGAAGTAGCGCAACAAACTCCCCATTGTCTCTCCATCTTCCTTTATTCCATCCAAAGATTGTCTTTAAAATATTGCTTTTAGCGATACGACCTACGCGGTCGTAAGTCAACCTAGAAGGCTGTCGTCTGCTTAACCGGACTTGCCTGTGGGTGCCCCAATAAATAAAGGCCTCCAACCAGGGCTTAAAAAAACTTAAAAACTAAGTGACTACACTCTAAGGGCACTCCCTGTGGGATCGCTGGGAGAGGGCAGCAAGGGACAGGCTGGATCGAATTATTTAGGCAACGCGGGTGTGTCACCCTATGTATAATTTCTTCATTTATATCAGCAATTTATATGGTTTACATAATTAAGAGTATTCCATTCTATGAACCTTGGTCTCTGTTGTTTCCCCACTCATATACCCATAACTAAAGATACCTCCTCACTGTTGAAGACGTGCCCACAGCATCTTCGAAGCGATTTACTCTGACAGATCTGTCATCTCATAGATCTTTGTCTATCGCCAATTAGTTTGATGTTTATTTGTTTTAATTACTGATCACTTTGGGATAGAGTTCAGCAACTTGAGATAAGAGAAATTGGGGATGAATGTCTATGGGGAGTGTTTTGTTTTTAATGTGATTGAGTGTCAACGGAGGGTGGATTCGAATGTGTTATTGAACGCTGTTCTACGTAATACTGTCGTATCTTTGCCAAATCAAATATCAAAGAGTAGGAAGTTAGGCGTAGCGTAAAGGAATCTTTGACATGTTACTTTGTAGGTAACACAATTCTTTTTTGTGACTTTTGAAAAGACCAGTGGGGTAATTGCGTAACACACTACCAACAGCAATGGGTTTCATTTTGACAGTTCAACAACATTCATTGCGCTATTTACATTGTTGAGCAGATATTTTTTTTCGAACATATAATAATAATAGGTAGGTAATAATAATAATTTGTATTGAAATATAAACTTCTCGACTCTGAGGTAGGTACCACGTTACAAGTATGTGCCCGACCTAGTTCTCGAAAATGACCATGTGACGTTATAATGGGATCGGTCTATCATCACTGACAGGACAGTTGTCGCTAACAAACCTGATATAGTGGTGATAAATCGATTAGCGCGCCACGCAATGATTGTTGACATAACCGTTCCGAATGCTGAGAACCTCGTGAAAGCCGAGAAAGATAAACAAATCAGGTATCTTGACTTGGCTCGCGAGGTTGTCGACATGTGGCATGTGGACTCAGCAATCATTGTGCCGATAGTCGTGACAGCCAATGGGTTAATAGCCAAGAGCCTCGACCAACACCTGAGGAGGCTCTCGTTAGGCTCGAGGTCTCGCAGCTTTATCAAGGGCTTGATTCAGAAAGTGGTACTTCTGGACACGGCTCGCATTGTCAGAAAGTTCCTCTCTCTGGAGCCCTGACCGCCGGTAGCTTGGACCCTGTTCCCGATACCGGTGGGCTACCATTTTTTATATTTTTAGATGTTTTTTTATCTTTTTGTTAATAAAAATATTTAAAAATGTAATTTGTAGGTATTTAAATGAAATAAAGGAAATACATTTATTAAGCCAACAATAATTATAATCTTCATAAATCTATTTATATTAACATTATCTATGTGTGTGTGTGTGTTGTGTGTTGTGTTGTGTGTGTTATTGTGTATTTATTTAGCTAAGTTTACATTCGAGTGGATTGAATTTCTAGACTGTTTATCATCATTCCCCGTGTTGTGAGATCCACATTTATGAAGCAATGTATTAACATTATCCTTCAAAATAATTCAGATTATGGTTGAAAGCACAGAACAGATACTTTTATCTGTTCTGTGGTTGAAAGTGTGTTACGCAATTAGGGTGTAAGTTATTAGCCACAGCGTTTTGTTAAACTATTGATTTGGCAAAACGAAAGAGAGGTTGTTTAGATTGCTTAATTCAGTTCTTAGACAGTAAATTTGAGGACCATTTTCTATTGTGTTAGTACTTGTTGACAGGCCTACACTGTCCTCCCATACCTGTTTACACTGCAATTTGAAAATATTGTGTGTAAACAGGTATGTAGTAGTGGTGTAATGTCCCAACATCACAGACTTTTAATAATAATAATACGGAGTAATAAAGTGGTCGAAAACCAACAACGAACAGTTAGAGAGAACCACGCACACAATATTCTCAAAACATAATAACCTGCACCCTAAATCTGCGATCGAACGACTCACCATCAAAAGGCAAAATGGAGGGAGAGGCCTAGTCGACATACATCACCTCTGGCAGAAACAAATCCCTAGGCTAAAAACATTCTTCTATTCAAAATTCTCGCAGCAGTGACATACACAAAGTTATTTCTCTAAATGATTTTAACTACACCCCATTTAACTTAAATGGACAAAATATTGAAGACACAAATAACCCTGACCCACAGAACGAAAAAAAAATAAAACTGGAAGAAAAAAGTCGTCCGCGGTAGACACCCTCATGATTTAGAACAATCCCATATTAACATATTGGCGTCTAACAAGTGCCTTAAAATAGGAAACCTGTTCCCTGAAATAGAAGGATTCATCATAGCGATACAAGATCAAATCATTAATACCAAAAACTACAGGAAATATATCATTAAAGAACCTACCTAGTGGTAGGGTCTTTAATGATATATTTCCTGAATATATTTCCAAACGATAAATGCCGCAGATGCCACATTCAATCAGAAACTATACAACATATAACTGGAGCATTCAGAACTCTCACACAGACAGACTACACTCTTAGACACAACCAGGTTGCAAACATTATTCATCAAAAATTAGCCCTCAAACATAGTCTTATACAAAACTCTAACACTCCTTACTACAAGTACACACCACAAACTATACTAGAAAATAATACACACAAAATGTACAACGATCGCGCCATACTTATAGATAGGACTATCCACTATAATAGACCAGACATAACCCTTCAGGATAAAATAAGAAAAATCACTTACCTTATTGACATTGCAGTTCCCAATACCCATAACCTACAAAAAACAATCGCTGAGAAAATAAGTAAATATGCTGACCTTAAAGAAGAAGTCACAAGAATCTGGAGACAAGAAAAAGTTATCCCTATAGTTCTCTCCACGACAGGCGTTATCCCCAACCATCTTCTCCATAGCCTGAAATTAATAGATTTCGAAGAATCCGTTTATATTAACCTGCAGAAAGCTGCCATCCTAAACACCTGCAGAATAGTTAGGAAGTTCATGCAGTTAGAGGAAGAAAACACACCCTCATCTTAGGTACACATCACACGCTGCATTTACTTGGCTTTGGTCCGTAAATGTAGCAAAAACCAGCCTAAGAGCTGAGAAAAATAACACTCCAGATAAATAAACCCGTTAATAAATAACATGGAAAGAAAAGTTTCAAAATAAAGTGAAAAGCAAAGTGTTGTATTATTAAAAGTTTTTCTTAAATAAACTTACGTAACTTTCATAACTTTTCCAAAATCAAACATATCTTTGCACTCAGGTACCCTCGATACCAAACTTTGGTCTAGATAACATTATACCAAAACTCTTCTAAATTCTATTTAAAACTATAAAATTGTAATAAAAGTTTATAATTTGATTTTAGGTTTGATCAAACTTTGCAAATTGAATCTTTTTCGATGTTTATCTTTGGGTAAGAATATCATCTTGTAGGCTAAGTGTTACTTCTGTTAAATTGATAAAAGGGTTACTTGAGGGTTAACAAAGTTTTTAACAATGAGTACGACTATGTTTTTAAATAAAGCAAAATAAACATTTTAAAATTTTTATTTTTAGTAAAATCGCGTACTTTGTTATACCGTCATCATCAGCCTACAGCAGTCCACTGTTGGGCATAGGCCTCTATAATACAATTCAATTCAGCTCGATTCTCGGCAATTCTCATCCAGCTGCTACCAGCCACTCTGCGAAGATCGTCGCTCCATCTAGACTGAGGGCGTCCTACCTTACGTTTGTCGATTCGCGGTCTTCACTCAAGAACACGTCTACCAAAATCAAATCAAAAGTCGTTTATTCAAATTAGGCTGAGAATCACCACTATCCGAAAAAAACGCCCGTCCTTCACCACTTCCTAGTGCTATAGCTGGGAAGAAGTGGCGTAACAAACTCCCCAGCAGCACAGCTGTCTGTTCAGTTACAAAATACTTGATTGTATACAATACTAGGTACTTATGTTAAGTACTTAACATTAGACACAGAACATAAAATTAAATTATTTGCCATATCTCAGCCAGCCACGCCAATATACCAACAAATATAATAAAAGCACTACGTACTCAAGCTAAAAAATAATAAATTAAAATTAAAATGTAAAAAAAACTTAGAACCTAAATAAAAGCCTCCAGGCATAAAGGGCGTGACAGCTTACATATTTATGCATTGCTGGGTTCTGTTCACATAGCTGACAGTTGAAGTCACAAATGATAAACTAGGACCATCGAAGTAAAAAATAAATAAGTTAATACTAATAACAATAACCTGTCAGTAAGCTAACTCTGGAGAAAGAATATAAACATTGTCTTGAGTTAATTAGGGCGACCAACTATTCTTATAGTGTAAGTAGTCGTTGTTGGAATAGTATGCCTTTGAACAAAGGTTGGATTTTACTTGAGCTTTAAACGCATTAAAAGGCTAGTCTAGCAAAGAAGAGGGTATCTTGTTATAAAAGGTTGTACCAAGCTCAACAAATGAGTTATGAACCTTATGAAACCGGTGAACGGGGGCACGTAGTTTGTCCTTATTTCTAGTGTTAACACTGTGAATATCACTGTTTTTAGTGTACAATTGTTCTTTACCCCAACGGTCATCGGTTCTACGGCTAATATGGACCGCCTATTGCCACTGCAGCTTGCTTCATCTGTGAGCTATGTCCACAACCACCAGGAATACCATATACAGTGGCCTCCAAAAGTTGGTTGACCTTTTTCCACTTCAGCTGTGATGCCACATCATGATTAAAAATTAAAAAATAAACTGGTACTCCTAACTCTCCTACTACATTTTTTATGATAAGTCAAAGGTAGACTAAGTTGAATTAGTCAATAATAACATTATAGCAGTTCAAACACTTGGGTCACTAGAATTTTAAATCATAATGTGGTGTGTGAAAGCTGAAGTGGAAAAATGTCAACTAACTTTAGAAGGCCGCTGTATCTACACAAAACATGATATGCTAACATAATTCAATTATATTAATTAGCCCGGCTTTTCCCTGTACCGTGATCATTAATAACCCCTGACACTGGCTTTACAGATATTATGCATGCTTTGGGAACAAAGAACGTATAAGTTTTTTTGTCAACAAATGCGGTTAATATCTTGGGTAGGCGATGCGATGCGACGGGGTGAGTCGGGGGAACAAGAACGCGTATGAAATCGCGGGCAGAAGTCATTCCTTGATAAGATAGCTGGATAAATTACTAACTAACAGAAAAGTAGGAGTCTATATTTCTCATGCATTTTTCAGAACATAAATAACATCACAATGTCTAATAATAATTAAAAACCGACGCACATAACCATATTTCATAACCAACCACGTATTTGAGCAGACCTCACAAAACGGAGTGTCATCTAAAATCAAAGTGGGCAGTAATGGCTGTCGCTGCGTCAAGGAAATTAAGTGGGATCTAAACTGACGGGATTAGTAACGTTGTGACGAGGGTTCCAGATGCACCTGCGACTCTTCGGTGCCAGGGAACTAGAGAACTGGAAGAAGTAAAGAGAAGGATCTTAGTAAAATCTTATAGTAAAATAATACCATTGTGCAAGATCAAATTAAAGATTTGCACACTGTATTATTATGTAATGGTTGAATGTAAAGAGTGATCGGTTATGGGACCAGTCAACGCAACAAATAAAGTTTCGCGTTTATCTCGACTTAAGAAAATTATTGAGATTCAGTTCGATATTTTTAATTGTACAGACGCCAGTGCATCAAGCTAACCGAAACTCTCAAATTTTACCAATCAACCTTGAACCTAATGCTGTAGCGATAAAGTTGATAATAATCTATTAAAGAAATTTGACAGACTGTAGTAGCTTGATGTGGTGGCGTCTGTACCACAATCAGTGACACACGACCATCGAGAGGTTTCCATAAAGAGAGAGTAATGAATGACAGACAGCTGTCATAATTACATCGCACACGTTTACGAAGTCCGCGAAGCAAGTACATTGCATTGCGTTTACAGAGAACATTTTATCAATTACCAACAAAGGGGCCATTATAGTTCTAAGATTATGGTCTATCAGCGGGATTGTCCGAATTCAGCGGGATTGTCCGAAAGGGTTACCGCTACCCCGGAACATAAAGGGCGAAGGAAGGAACATGGGTGGGTTTTAGTCAGTAAGAGTCTGACACTCCCTTCCGCTCCACCCAGAGCGGGAGGGGTCATTTGATGATTTCCCATCCCGGAAAAAAAAAAGATTAAAGATTATGGTCTATGTACACATTCTGTCAAATAAATGAATTTGAATTTAGTATGGACTGCATCATCGTATATATCTACCCTCCATTTTACTCTGGGCCCTATTTCTCAAAATTTATTAGACTAATAATATGAGTCCATGAACGAAGATTTTTTACAAGTTTGCTAGAATGCTTTTCTCGAAGCTACGGTTGTAAAATATTAGTTACTTGTTGCCAACTAATAAATATTACCTAAAATTACTTGAGTAAATTCAATTTGGTTTCTTAAAAAAATATGTTATTAAATACTCTTGTAAATTACACTGATTCTATTAGTCTCAGAAGGCTTGTAAAAAAGATTAGCCAAAATTATTAGACTTAAATTTACCAAACAAAACCCTAAAACAGAATATTTTTTGCGTCTTATACACTTCTCAAAACCATTAGCTCGAGCGAGAGCTTTAGATCCATGGTAAATTGATTTTATTAAATAATTTACTTTAAATAAAACAATCCGCTTTTACCACCATTGTGCAAACTACAAAATAAAACGAATCCAAAAGTGGCGGGAACTTTTCCGTATTTTTTATAATAAGTAAAGAGGCAGGTGCTATCCGCGTTGCTGAAAATTGGGCCAAACAAATTTAAGAAAAAAAAAACTATATTATTACCGTCGACACGCTAAGAAGAAGGAGAAGAATATGTGTCAAGCCAAGCCAGCCTAATATTTTTTATTAATATGCTACCATTAGTTATTAGTCCAGTAACTGTTTTTGAGAAACAGGAAATATTAGGGCTTGTAATTTTTACACTAGTAACTAATAACTAATATACTAGTAAACTAATAGTTTCGAGAAATAGGGCCCTGCATGGCATTCACCTCTGGTATTTTTCTAATGGCATTCAGAGGGCCTAAACAAATGACCATCGCTTCCAAAGCGTTTCATATTTCTACGACGACTTTCAACAAGACAGACATAAGCTTTCTTGTTGCTTATGTCAGTCTCGTCATTGGTGACTCATCATCGCTATCCCTCTCACAGAGATGAGGTCTGTGTATCAGAAGTGAGAACATTATAGGCTGATTGTTATTTATTTATATAACAATTGCTTGCTGCACTTACAGTAAACACCAAAGCGCGCAAACAATACATCATTTAACTAAAACAAAATCTTCACTACTTCGTTGTCTTTACTGTTTTAATTATGAGATTGGTCTCGCTGATAGAATGTTACTTTACCTAAGACCTCTCGTGTTGAGAATTTTTTTATCATCCTTAAACTGACTTACTGCAGGAACTTTCACCTTTATTCCAGTCACAGTCAGCTGCACAAAAGGATCATCATACTCTCATTAACATCCTTATTTTTATTTGATATTTTAAGTAACTACGGTTTTGTTACTAAATTAAGTAATTATGTAGTACTATGGTAGAGCGGAGTTTCCTAACTCAGGCATTGTTTGCTTAAAAGGAGGCTCGAAACCTTAAACCGTTTTTGTAAACTGAAGCATAAATAAATACTTTATTTAATTATTCATAACGGTACAACTTTTGAACAATAAAATGAAGATGATAATGATGGATTACCTTTAGAACTTGTTCATTTAGGATAAGAAAATTATTGTTAACGCAAGGTGTTAATCAAGTACTCCAAACGAAAGGCTGGATCAAGCTTTTAAAATTTGCTTTTGAGAATAAACTAAAATAACGTTCCTTAACTTATGCGTCTCTTTCAGCAATTTAACTCTTTTGCAAAAGTAAATATGCTTGACCCACATTTCCATACCCCGTGAATCAGTTTACAGACTCAGACTTGTGTTTAAAATGGCGATTTTTTAATATAATTTATGAGGAATTAATTTATTAATTCAACTTTAACATTTTCACACTCAATTTCTTGTAAAGAGCGAATAGAATTTTAATTAGTGTGCTCCCTAGAGCTTTCGCGCGGAATTTTGTGTTAGGATGAAAAATTGTGTATTTTATTAAAGCAGCTGGTCTAAAATGAACTATAAACAGTGTTGACCAGCTTCTATGATGAAAATTTGTTATTTTACATGTACATTTAAGACGATTATTAATTAAAAATTTACGTACATTATTCCGCTGAAAATCTTATCACACTCTTCATGCCTGAATACAGATTATAATAGGAAGTGATAAATAGGAAAGAATATTTATATGCTGGATAACTACGTAACATATGTATATACATACCCACCACAGAGAGGAGGCTGGTGTCCCAGCAGTGGGAACATTATAGGCTGATTATATATACATAAACTACAGAACGCCACCTGACACGACATTACATACTCCTTTTGCCTCGTTTACAAGATTACTAATTAATTGTAAACACTGACCTATATTATACAAGTACCTACGCTGGACTAAATATACTATACGAAATGACATTTGTTTTTTGTGCCGATTCAAAGCGCCCCCCGCTCGAGCGTCTCAGGAACTAAATTTGATACATTGTCGCAAATAGCCGTCATTTTGTTTTGGTACGTCTCTGACGATTTAGGTTTAAATCGTGTAAAAAGATTTTTTTGTGTAGTTTGTGTTTACTACGAGATATTTAGAACATTTTTGTCACTGGCTATCAAAAAAATTACCAGTTCCACGGATGCTCACGTTGCGGTAAGCGCGCCAAAATGGCGAAAATCAAATGTCTTAATTTTGACATCGATAGTATGAAGTCCAGCGTACTTATTTATAGGTCAGTGATTGTAAAACATAAGTTACGAACAATTCTTTTTCTAAAGTTTCTAAGTTTTGCCTTTGAAGTCACACGTCATCCGCCTACTCAAATGTTTCACCTATTTCGTCAGCACCCCTTGTCAGTTCGGGCTGCGTTGAACAGTAGAACATCATAGCTCGGTGTATGTACGAGTGACAAGTTAACGTCAGATGTAGACACGTTGATAGCTTTTGCTTATGGCGTTTAAATAACGGTGTTACAACACAACAGGTTCACTTCAGCTCATGTAGGAAATGTTTATAGGGAGACAAAGTACCAGTTTGAGAAAGATGAGCTTTATGTTAAAGTTTGTATGGTTGCCCTCAGGGATGTTTACCACTCTATAGCATAAAAAACTAGCTACATGGTGGGTTTCGAATAGCAAAAATCGACAATGAACTAGGCCCAGAAAAAGTTAGTGGAATGAGTGTGACTTCTGCACAAATAATTCACCTCACATTACAATAGACCCGGAAGAATTACCCAAAAGGAACCTTTTGCGCTGCCGTGGAAATGCAGTGCCCAATAAATGGCGTCTTTTTACCCAGTTTCTGGGCATAAACATCCGTACCGTACCGTCAGAAACGGTCATAATTTCGATCTTCTGACCAACCTTAATGAGAAAAAGAAAGAAAATACATTAATTTAGCACAGACTAAAATGCACACAACACAACATATTATACTACAAGTAGAAAAAGTAATATTAAGAAGTCTGCTATAGATTAGACATTCCAACCACAACATTCCGTCCTCATCATCTGCCTGTCTTTTCTCAACTATATTGGGGTCGGCGTCTAGTCTCAATGAAGCAGCAGCTAAATACCAGCATTTTTCACAAGATACCACAACATTTATCCTCCTCATTCTCACCAAAAAGAACGTCAAAAAGACAAACAATTTTACTTTACATTCTTATTTAGAGCATTTCCACAATATTCCTAGATACAAATGTACTGGCGTTGTGCCAATGTTAAAGCTAAAAACGCGGCTTATTTCGTGCAAATGTCCTCGGCAAATTGGGAGCGACGCTCTGAGCCTCCGTGATTGATATCCGTTGGGAAGCGCAATGATACTTGCTTTTGTATAGAATTAGACATGACTTTTTAGTATTAGAGACTGTCTTTTGTTTTTGAGTTCGAAATTAAGAGGGTGACGGTTTTGTGAAGGAAAAGGTAAGGGATTTGGACATTTTATGATACTGTTTCGGAATATTATTCTACAAAATGATTTTAGTCGTAAGTGATGGTTATCCTTCATTGCTTTACTAAGCTTCTAAAGAATAAAGAGATAATACGACTTGAAGACTGATTGACTTTTTTGGGGTTCTAAAACGACTACCCCCAAAATTCAAAAAGGAAGATTATGTACCTACTTTTTGTTAAGTAATGAATGCAACACTGACCTAATTGTTTTTATTGGCAACATTCTATAATGATGTAATACAAATGTCAATGTCAAATGACTGATGTGTCAAAATCTTTCCTCTCTGTTTTCCCGCGTTATAATATAGTCATTACAATTATGCACTCCGACGTTTTATTAAAGGTAAGCCAAACTCATAACAAATCTTCACTTTTCTATAAACTGCACGAAATGTTTAGTTCCTTGAATTGACTTGAATTTTCCTCAACTATCATCCTCAGCTACTAGAACAAAAATAAAAAGCAAAACCGTTCCATCTGCCAGCACCCTAATTCGCATTGACTGCAAGTGCACATATTCCGGATTTGGTGCTACAATTTCCGGATACAACGCTCGGAAAGCAAAAATTCTGATCCGGTACCGGCACAGCACTAGCCAAAACCGGGCTGGGCCGCACCAAAGCGGATTATACCAGATGATACTAGAATTTGGACCGGACTGAACCGGCCGTGGTGGGAAAAAAGCAGTAAAACGTTTTATAGAAAGTTATACATTTAACACTACCAGTAAATAAATAATAGGATGTTAACTCATTGCATGTTCAGAACATTTCTTGAAGTTCAATCATGAATACGAAATTTTGCAAGAAAATCTAGCTGTTCAACTCCATGCAATTTGAGTTCTTATGTTTTCATCTGGGAGAAAATGAAAGATATTGAAATTGAAAGGATAGTCGCGGTGACACGTGGCCACCCTACCCTTGGTGACCTTTTAGAGTAAGCAATTGATGCAGCTGCATCTAAGGACATTGGATGTCTTCTTAACCTGATCTTTTCCTTGACCCCTGTAACATTTTCACTGTGGAGTTTATATTTTGGAAATCGCGATATTTGTCAAAACAAATCCTAACCTATTTCCCCGGATGGCAGATGTGTTTCCTAGAAATAGACGCGATAACAGTCAACTCTGTCAACATAGGTCTCGGACTGCACTTATGCGCAAGAGTGTTTTTTGTATGGCTCCCATTATTTACAACAAACTACCGAATAGCTTGAAGGAGCTGAACTTAGAACTCTTTAAGAGAAAACTTAAATCTTTTTTAGCTAGTAAAGCCTATTATGATGTTAATGAATTTTTATTGGAATCATTTTAAATTGACATGCTCCTCTTATAAATTGACCTCAATATTTTAATGTGATAATGATTTGATAATTTTGATTTTGACAATATATACGTAAACTTATTTCAAAAATATATTTTTAACTATGTCAGCAATGTCAATGTTTGTCGTTCTATTATTACTATATATATATGAATATTTGCACACCATGACAATATGGTAAATATGTTAGCACGACACCTTGCATGCTTTGTTATTCCATAATATTGTATGTACACTCATGTTTAAGCAAATAAAGGAATCTGAATCTGAATCTGAATCTGGAGATTTTGTTGTTTTTGACGTATGCATTGGGTACAGACGCCAGCAGGTCAAGCTACACGAAACTGTCAAATTTTCCCAATCAATTTTGAACCTTAATGCTTTAGCGATAAAGTTGAAAATCTATTAAAGAAATTTGACAGATTGTAGTAGCTTGATGTGCTGGCGTATGTACATCACTAGATACTCGTATGAGTAAATTCATTAGTTCTTTTCCTCCGCTAAAGACACAATCACCAAATACTTTCAGGCTCGAACAGAAATGCAAATTAATAATTATCAAAATAAACATCTAAAAGAAAAATGAGAGGCAGCCATTCACACCTACATTAGTCCCCGGAAAGCTCCTAAGCACCTAATAAATTTATCAGCTAAAAATATCACCGACTAGAACGAGGTTCAAGGTCCCCCATATTATAATACCATATTTAGTGCCTACTTAACACTTTCATAGTTAGGCATAAAAGGCACTTACGACCGAGACGACGGAATTAGCCGAAACGAGTTCTTGGAACGACCCCTTTACAACCCTGTTTGTTTTGCCCAATGTACCATGTGGGGTTTAGGTAAGTATAGTTTTTTTATGGCATGATAGTGGCCGGTGCATGGCTAGCGTGATAGTATTTTGAAAGTCGACGAGTGAACACTTATATGTGTTTACATTCGCATTACGGCCTAAATTTCCAACACTAAACCTACGTTTATGTATGGTGATATACTCGTATATTAGTTAAAATTTATTTTATCATAAGTAATTTTTAGGGGAGGCCATCCACCAATTTAATTGTTTCAAATACACGTACACCAACAGAATTCAACACCAATTCATAGAAAGTGTTGTAAATCCAGATGAGACCCGATTTTTGCAATTCGGTGAATTTTCCAGGTACCTACAGTGCAGCAAACCGATGAAAAATATTAATATTCAGTTTTAGGTATACGTAGCGACACATCAAAGAACAGGACACTCAAAGAAACCATAAATCCAGTCAAGGTACGTCGTCTTCCATTTAAGCATTGAATGCAAATGATTGTATGGTACAAGTCAGTAACTTACGCAGAGCTAAGTTTGTTAGTGTTGTAGATTATGTTGTTGTGTTGTTATTGTGTACTGTTATGTTGTGTTGTGATTGTCTAAGAAATTTATGAAATAATGAAAATAAACTTTATGGAAAATCCACTTTTTATGTTTTTCTCTCGAACCTACCATTTTTTTTGGATTTTATTGTTATGTTTTTTAAACGTATAATAATGATCTCATAATAAGACTTTAACACAAGCCTAAGCATCATAATCCGCCCACTCCCCACTGCTGGGACACAGGCCTCCTCTCGGTGAGAGGGAGTGGGCCCAGTGCGGGTTAGTAGCTGTCACATGTGTTCGAATTTTTAGTTCTGGGACTCCTCACGATATTCTTCATAGTTATGAGAGCAGTGGTGATGAAACAATTTACTCAAAGTAAAGCGCATATCTGGGTGCGAACCTACGATCTGTAACTCGTAAGTTGCAGCCATTACCACTAAGCCAAAAACAAGAAACACAAAAACAAGAATAACATAAAATACGTTAACAATTAGAACTTGATTAGTAAAACGGTCTTGATCAACCAGGACGTTAATTGGATCAAAGACAAGGTGAAGAGGGTGCATGCTTAATGTTGGCCACGTCGCAAATAGCTGTCAAATATTTCGCTGTTTTGATTAATTTAGCAATATTAATTAATGTAATTATTAAACACCACTCTGCAGTGCATTAAAATGTTGATTATGAATTGCAATAATAACACTGTTACGTGTTGTTAATATAAACTAATATTATAAAGAAAAAAAAATGATTTTTTTTATGTTTGTTTGATACGATTTCACGCTGTTGATTGGCTGAACGGATTTTTATATAAAAAGAAAATATTAGATTTTTTGTATGTTTGTTTATTACGATTTCGCGCTAAAACGGCTGAATGGATTTAAATAAAATTTGGCACACGGATAGACCACGACCTGGAATTGGACAGGATAATTTTATCCCGATATTCCCACGGGATCGAGACTTATGCGGGTGAAACTGCAGGGCGCAGCTATAAGTATACAGACGGTAGTCTGGAAGTGACTCCAGTGACAAAAAGTGGTGCGGACGAATGAGGAAAATGTCGTGAGGATATAATGTGGATGGCTATACGATTAGGGGAAGACCAAAGAAACGATGGATGGATTGTATGAACATTATATGACTAGAAAGAGGGTCACTATCGAGATGACGACTACCAGAGAAGTGTGGAAGAAAAGGACATGTTGCGCCACCCTAAATATAATGACATAAAGGGCAAGAGACTAATGATAATCAAGTTACAAAATCTAGTATATTATCTATATGTTGTTGTTACTTTCAGAATGCACGTTCTCCAGTAGCGTTAAATTCGTTTCCAAATCGACTGTTTGTCACAAATTGTACGAAGCCCCATCTAAGCATGACAAAGCTCTTAGCATCCCCTTAGATCGCACGCGGGGTATAGAAAATGGAAAAAAAAATGCTTCCCCTTTTTTATCTACTTCCGGAAGTTTCAATCAAGTGAAGGAAAAGGGTTGTATTCGTTTCCGAAAGCGATATGTTCAAAGAGGTAGGTAAATATTACGGTCGGTATTTATAATATTTATAAAACATTAGTATGAAGATTTGTTTTACAAATAATACTTTTTATTCTAAGAAATGTTAGTCACGGCAGATGATCATTAGAAACAGTAATTATATAGTCGTCCTATGAGATATTTTTAACCGAAATTCAGTACAGACCATTTTATTTTAGAAAGCGACAACTAGAACCTGCCAGCCTGCCTGTAAATTGTTAAAACAACTTTACTTAAGCAGACATCAGCCGCTTCACTCGAGTCAAGTTTCATTTTAGTTTCATTCCACGTTCACACAACACTGACAAAACTATAAGGGAATGAATGGTCATCTGTTGCTCAGCTGTAGGCGATTAAAAGGTGGGCCCAACATCGTTGGATCGCATTTTTTACTTCCAGTGAACGATACGGCATGAAAGGCAAAAAATAAAAATAAAATAAGCGGCTCATATCGGCTTTAAAAGGCCTTTTTAGAAAGCATTTTCTATTTTTTCACGTGTAAGTCGCTTTCTCTTGTAACTTGTTCTTAAAAAATGTAATTTGAAATCGTTCTCGAAGCGATTCGGGCCGAACGATTGCTTTGTCTCAGCACATGTGCTGTGCCCATAAAATGGAAAGGCTTGCTTGTTTTGTAACTTTATAACATCTATATTTTGCATTTTCCAAGCGCTGTATCGGTTTAGTTCTAACTTTACTTTGATAGTTTTTGGGGAAAGTTTGGACTATAGATTTTAAAGTTTGGTAGCAAGAGTTACAATGGAATAGCCTTTGTTTATCTGTTAACCCGATATTCCTACAATTATTTTAATATTTGCTAAAAATTCATGTCTGCAGCTGGACGTAAATCTTCAAATAGATCGTTCAATAATAATAGCTAAGCACGTCGATCGAAGGCAAAGCTTCGCTTGCCGCGGTCGTTTTGTAGTTGGTTGATCATCCATTAGATATCGAAACCCCTCCGTGTTTCAGAGAGTACATTAAGCTGTTGGTCCGGGCTGTCATTCGATCAGATCTTTGGCAGTCGTTACGAGTATTTATTTATTTATTTATTTGGTACGTACAAACAGTAACACATTATATCTGCGCAAATAATATAAACAAAGATATTATATAAATGTGAAACTCACACCGTTAACCACAGCATATACAATTCATATAACTTTACTAATGAACAATCTATGCAAGTAAGACTACTAGACTGTTCAAATAACTATACATCGGAATCCAGTTAAGTTTCTTTAAGAAAGCAGAACGAAATCTATTTGCTGACACTGAGAATAAATCTAATTCTGTAGTTTCTGAACAAAAATCATTATAGTTTTTGCACAAGCAACGTAGAGGCGCCCGCAGACCAGCATTGGTGCGGCAATGGGACGCAGCAAAAAGAGGACGTGCGCGCACCTCTCGTCTAATAACAGTTCTTGGGACACGGTAGCATATTTTATTAGTAATCTCAGAGCAGTTATACCTGTTATAGCATACGTCGAAAAGAAACATAATTTCTAGATATAAACGTCTAGACTTCAGGCTCATTAGATTGTATTTATTAAGTAGATTTTTATAGGTTGGGGAATTGTGGGAGCACTTATAGTGCATCGATCTGAGGAATTTGCGCTGCATTATTATTCTAGCATCTCAACATATTTATTATAAAAAGGGTTCCACACTACCACTGCATATTCGAGCTGAGATCTAACTAGTGCTTTATAGAGATGAGAATAAGTGCTTGCGTGTTTAAATTCAGTAGCTGATCTCATAACGAACCCGTACATACGATAAGTCTTTTTTGGTGATGTTATCAATATGTTGATCAAGGTGAGTAGTCAGAAGTTCAAAAAGACTGACAACCAGTCTTACCAAGGGTATTGAGTTACCCAGTAACTGGTTTGTGGAGGTCATATAGGCAGTCGCTCCATGTAAAATACTGGTATACAGCTGCATCCGGCTCTACTGGAAGCTGATGCCAACATAGTTGGGAAAAGACTAAGAAAATTGGTTGAGATCGCCAGGTGGCCTTGCACTAAAAAATGGAAATGGTGTGTATTTCTACGTAGGTATTTATAGCACCAACGCTTTGTAATCGTAGTTTGTTGTTATTATCGCCAGCGAGCGTGCAGCCGTTCATCCTTTAATTCCATTTGTATAAAGCCTTGATAATCTCGCTGTACTTTACTGTATTTCCATATTTTTGAAAACAGAAAATTAAGGACAACAAACAAACCAGCAGCATGATTACAAAGTAAATATTTCACAGATCCTTTCACAGTATTTCTTGCGCTCCCTCAAATGATAATAAAAATAAATCAACCTGTAATTCCACTTAATATTTCTAGCACTAAATATTTCTTCTCTTATAATTTTGGGAATTTAATAGCACCTAATGCTAACATGTTTTACGGGCTCGTAAAAACACCTCCTTGGCGAAATGTGACGGCCCACAGAACCCAAGGGCGAGAATAATTGTTCTACGGGATTGCTCCTAAAACTTAATAGTGAATTAAATTTATTTTTGCAAGCATTTGCGGATTTGCTAAGCGGTGTGTTGCTAGACTATTTCGGTTTGGGCGTTCGCGGTATGGTTTGAATATTAAAGCATGGGTTTAAAGTTCCTGGTTTGAGCGTGAGCCAAGTCATTGACGTTTGGCCAGCTTTTGGTAAACTAAATGAATATTAAAGACTCTTATTAAAAATCTTTGTAATAGATTAGCAACCAAGCCACCAACCTTGGTTTAACACCAAGGATAAAGAGAACTGGCTGTTAGGAATTATGCATATCTTGTTAAAGGTAAATAAATCGATTAAAAAAAGATAAAAGAGATGTCATCTCATCAATTTATGGCTAAGAGACAAGTAGACTGTGGATCATATTGATAGTTGTAGTTCAATGAACTCTCAAGCGTGATTGCATTTTACAAGGGTTCTTACCTTGTAAAATGTGCAAAATTTTAGTGGAGGGTACATTTTTTTTGTAAAAAAAAAAACATCCACTCACTTCACGCCAGTACCGTCTCTAAAGTAGTCTCGCTACACGCCAGTGCAGTCATAACCTCAACGGCGTCTACCCTTAATTGGTGTTACACCGAAAATTACTAATCTTGAGCCTTGATACCGCTATTAAAAGTCAGCCTTTTTGCCAGCCCCAAGTAATAAAAAAGCCATCCAGTTAGAGTTGTTGCTTCTAATTGTTTTATTTTCTCATCTGGTGTTTTGGATTGCCGATTTGGGGGCGATCGGATTGGTGTTGTGTGGTTATAGGTTTTTATATTGTTTAGTTAGGTTTATAGTCTTTTTTATTGAATTTTCTTCGCTGAAACATGGAATATGAACTTAATAAATATTACTTTACTAGTATATAGTCTGTTTTACATTATCCAGATAGCCAATATCTACCACATCAAATAAAAAATGCAATAGGAATATTTTTATAAGAAACTGTCTACAGAAAAAGTCAACATCAACTTAACATGGGGTAGTGAAACAACTATTTTCATGCGTACATGGCGAAAGCCTCCTTACTTGATATCTATTTCTAGATCAACTAATAACATAACATCACGTTCATGTTCCCCGAAGTGTTAGTCAAAGGTGTATTTACAGTACATCCATATTTCGCCAGTTATGTTTAAGCCCCATGTTACAGGGCGAGCCTATTGCCAACGACCGGGTACAAATCCATCTATTCGAATCGATTTATCTAAATAGCAAACTCTGGGTTGCTATTTAGATATTCTCAAAGTCAAAACCCAATTACACTTTACTCGACCTGTGAATTGAACCCAGGACCTCATGCTTAGAAGTAGAGCTTGCAACCACTACTACATAAACCTACACCCTCATTGTAGAACACACTCGTGAAGTCGTGACATTGGATATAGTTGGTGCGCTAGGTAGCCAGCGAAATTCAAATATTCTTACGTTTTTTTGTAATTTGCAGGTCAGCGTCAGGTTGTATCTTGAACAAAATATGATGCAAAAAAAATTGCAAAAACTAAAAAAATAAAAAAAAAATCAAAAAAAGTCAAAAGTAAGTTAAAATTTTGTAAAATTGCAAAAAAAAATAACAAAATTTGAATTTCGCGGGCTACCCTGGGGCTTTCCCCTAATTATCATAACAATTCATTAATATACATTGTGTCCGTTTCCTTGTTGTGCAGACTCTCGCAGACATATGAAACAATGAGTTTTGCAGTTTATGTTGTTTTTACAACCCACCTAAAACATTTTTTTAGACTCTACTTCACCGTAATTTACACCATTACCTTTGTAACAATACAGTTTATAGCTTTATAGGGTTAATATCCCCAAGACATGCACTCCTTCTCAACATATTGGGTAATAAAAAGTATAAGGAAAACAGCACCACAAATAAATAGCAAAATAAAAAAGTGCCATTAGATTGGTCCCTGGTAGCAGCCAATCTTCAAGATACATACATGTCAGCAAATTGGCCTCATTTTCTTGTTTTGTTTTTTCGCTTTGGATAAAGAGGTGGTTTAGCCTAATAATACTAGTTTCACTTTGAAAAACAAATAGGTATATCTACCTAGGTAGGTTCAAGTAAAAGACGCAATTGCACGATGGAACTGTGCTGCTGTAAAACCCGGTAACTTTACATTGGATGTTAATGATTTCTTTTTAACCGACTTCAAAAAGGAGAAGGTTTTCCATTTCGATGTTTATATTTTGTTTTAAATAATGTAATTTCGGGCATAACTCCGTCATATATAGACGGATTTGCGAAATTCTTTTTTAAGCAGGGGTGGTCCCATATAAATTTTATTAGCTTTGCAATTTATTAGCTTTTTAGTTTTATGAGTTAGCTTCAATAATACTATTTTTTCCACTTAGTTTATATTGATGATGTTTTAATAACTTCCTGATACTGATATTTACATAGCAAGTAGTGTTATATAAATTTGTGTGGGGTAGGTATAACTAAAAAGTGAAAGTATAAACATTTTTACAAAAAAAAAAAAATAAGTTTTCATATGAAGAGTGAGCTAGTAGGTACCTAACTATCATTCTAGGTAAACTGAATAGGATTTCCTAAACGGTAAATCAGTCTTTGATTAACACAATGCAAAATAAAAATACTCTTTTTGCTTCGTTGCCACGTTCATACATAGGTAAGTAAAACACGCACGCCGGTTGCGAGTACCTTCTCCGCAACTGATCTTTTTGAAGAACTTCGCTCCAGCAGGTGGCGTTCTATTGTTTTTTTTCTGCTTAGTCCCTTTTTTTTTTTTTTTTTTTTTTTTTTTTTTTTTTCTGGGTGGGAAATCATCATATGACTTCTCCCGCTCTGGGCGGAGCAGGAGGGCGTGTCAGACTTTTACTGACTAAAACCCACCCGTGTTCCTTCAGTTGCCTATGCCAGGGACCACGGTATCTCTTCCGAACAACCCGCGACCCTGGCAGGCAGCGGCCCTAACGGACCCCGTCACTTCTTGCTGACATCTCTTTGAGGCGCGCGTGGAACACAACGCGCCGTCGACTCGGGCCTGGTCCTTGCCGGGCGGCGAGCTGCCCATAGCTCGCTACCCGCAAGCCCGCGCCTACGGTGGCCGGGAGTCGGCTGGTGACTCCCGACGACCAGGGCGTCTCCTGCGGCGACTAGGGGCGTGAGGGCGCAGAGATAGCCTCTCCCTCACGCGTTCCGCCTCCTCCTTTGCGAGCATTACTGCTTCGCAGAAGGAGGTGACGGCTTCCCATGCACTCTCGCTCCGTACCATGGCCTGGACCAGGGCCGGACGTGAGAGATCGCCGCCGCCGATCGCCACCACGAGGACGCGGCGGTGCTCCGCCCAAGCCGGGCAGACCTCCACCGTATGCTCCACCGTGTCCTCCGGGCGATCCACACAGTGGTGACACCCTGGCGTTTCCTCCCGCCTTATCCTGAACAGGAACCTCCCGAAACAACCGTGTCCGGTGAGGACCTGCGTCAGGCGGAAGGTGAGGGCGCCGTGGCGCCTCTCCATCCACTCCTCAAAGAGGGGACTTATCGCCGCAATTGTGGCGTGCCCAGCACTGGGTTGCGACAATCGCACTCTCCATGTCGCCATGAGATCCCGCCGGAGCTCTGTCCGCTGTACCGTGATCTCTCGCGGCAGCGGAGTTACGCCCCGGCGTTTTGCCTCCTCTCGCCACTCCCATATGTGGGCGAGGGCTTTTGCCTCCAGATCCCATGGCGGCAATCCGGCAAGGAGGCTCGCCGCCTCAGCGGAGACCGTGCGGTATCCTCGGATCAGCCGGACGGCCATGACCCTTTGGGACGCGTTCAACCGGCGGACTGGTCGCCGCCTCAAGGAACGCGCCCACACCGGTGCCCCGTAAAGGGCCATGGACCGCACGACCCCCGCATATAGCCTCCGGCAGGAGGCGTTTGGACCCCCTAGATTGGGCAGGAGCCGCCTCAAGGCAGCCCCGGCCCGCTCCAGTCTGGGAGCCAAACGTCGGAAATGCTCCACGAAGTTCCACCGGCTGTCGAGGACGAGTCCCAGGTACTTCATCGTCGACTCGACGCCGATGTGAACCCCTCCTACCGTTATTTGGGAACCCGACGGTGGCGCGTCCCGAGGACCATGAAAACACATGGCCTCGGACTTGTGCAGGGCCACCTCGAGTCCCAATATCCGGATCCTCTCAACGATTGTCGCAACCCCGCGTGTCGCTATTTCGGCCGCCGCCTGGTGCGACCTCCCCTGCGCTAGGACCAGCGTGTCGTCAGCGTAGCAAACTACGCTGACGCCGCTAGGGAGGTCGGCGCGCAGCACCCAGTCGTACCCGATATCCCACAGATGCGGCCCCAGGACCGATCCCTGTGGGACACCGCACGACATCTCTCGCCGGTTCCACTCTCCCCGGTGACCGGGGTAGATGACGGCTCTGTCCGTCAAATAGGCCTCGACAATGCGACAGAGGTAGGTCGGCATCCGGTGATACCGGAGTGCCTCCCTGATGCAACTCCAGGGCAGGGTATTGAAGGCATTGGCGATGTCTAGAGACACCGCCAAGACAACCCCACCCCGGGCCACGGCATCCCCCGTCGTGAGGGCTCGCACACGCATGATGGCGTCCACCGTAGAGCGCCCCCTGCGGAAACCAAACTGGCTTTCCGCCAAATCCGGCCCCACCCGCACCAGCCGCTCGACAAGGCGGTCTGCAATGACTCTTTCAAAGAGCTTGCCCACCTCGTCGAGCAGCACGATGGGCCGGTAAGCGGACGGAGAGTCCGCAGGGCGCCCTTTCTGCTTAGTCCCTTGGGAAAAACGTAAGTTTATGTAGTATGTTATATACAGGGTTATTGGTAAAACACCAACAACCTCTTAAGAGGTCATTTTACTCATCATTATGAAGAACTTTTACTATGGGACCACAACAGAAATCGCGAAAGAAAAACAGCTGTTCCCTACATTTATGTTCGTCTAACTCGTCAAAATGTAGGGAACAGCTGATTTTTTTTTCGCGATTTCTGGTTTGGTCCCATAGTAAAAGTTGTTCATAATGATGAATACAATGACCTCGTAAGAGGTTGTTGGTGTTTTACCAATAACCCTGTATATTAAGTATATGTTAAATATATATACATAGGAACATGCGAGTTTGTAAACCAGGGCCCCAAGTCCGTATGGTGATTATTATACCCCGCGTAATCTTACCACGTGCAAACCACGTCAATGTCGTGTCTTGTAGAAACCCCTGTAACGGCAAGGAATCGAAATGTCAACCGTACGGACAACATGTATTTTGTCAGTTCAAACCGCGCCAACTTCGCGTTCATTTAGCGTGGTTTCGTTCTTTGTGTCACACAGAATACGTTAATAGCCGATTTCGTGATTAACTAAGGATTAGTGGTCACCTAAATTAGGGCCCAGCAAGCATACTTCAGGCTATGGGTCGGTCCATAAATCCTCAGGTCATAACAAAAAGAAAGAGAAAAAACAAAAGAATTCCGTTGGAAGTTGGTTAATCATATGTCACAGAGAGAACAGTCGATTGCGTGTTAGTAATTCGATCACGTCTTCGGAGCAACAGATGACTATGAAATGAAGGTACCTAGACCATAATAAAATATAAAATATTATTTCCGAAAGCCTTTCTGACTTCATAATACATACTTCTGAATGGAGTAATCCACTTTTTTGTGGTTATCCTACGATGTGAGTGCCTTACAAAACTTTCACCTACTTACATATAGTTTTCTAGTTCATACTTCGTGCCAATCGTGGTATTCAGCTGCATCCGGTTAGACTGGAAGCCGACCCCAACATAGTTGGGAAAAGGCTAGGCAGATGATGATGACTTCGTGCCAATCAATCTGCTTAGCCTTTTCCGACTACATATAAGCTGTAGTTTTGCATCCTCGTCAATTTCAGGAGGCTGTTATGAAAGACATAAATAATCAAACAAAATTACGATCCCTGGTGTAAGTTTGACAGTATTTCAGAATACACCACTTTAAAAGAACAGAATCGCGTTACGGTTTCGTATAAGTGGCCGCGTTTTTATGTGTGTGTAAAAGGGCAGTTACAGTGCGGTCTCACACAAGCCGCGTTTGAAAATGCGTGTCCTACACATGCCGATTTCCGAAAATTAGAAAAAAAAATACCTACTTATTTTATTATTGATTCGTGTCGAGAATCAGTAGCATAGTTACCTCCTTGAATTTGACAAGGATGCAAAACGGTACCTTGTATGTTGGGGTCGGCTTCAAGGCTAACCGGATGCAGCTGAATAACAGTATTTTACACCAAACGAATACTTATCTGACTTCCACAATCCAATAAGGCTAGTTGTCAAACTTTTGGGCTTCTGACTACCCGTAACAACTGTCAAAGATCTACGAATGACAGCAGGCCCAACGGCTTTACGGTTTTCCGAGGCATGGATGAATCTCGATATGTAATGGAAGGTCCCAGGAACCCCTCCACGAACCGACTGCGGCAAGAGTAGTTTAAGCTTCGCTGACACGTACGGCTTTTATTATTTAGTTACGAGCCACTTTCTAGTTCCTATTTAGTACCAACCGTTACTTATTGGTCCAATTACGATTTATGAAACGGATTTCTATGACGTTGGTATCTCAAGAAATAATAATGTAAGTAGCAATTAGCATTCACTTCTATTGGTTAGTGCATTTTAAGCTACAAGGCTACGAGTATGTGGATACGGAAAATCTTTTGAAAAAACTTACTTCAGTATAATAACTCTGGTTCAGTCAACTCAGCCTATTTCAGGCCACAGCTAGACTGTCTCTCCCATGCTGCGCCACAACACCCTGTCCTCCGCATCCAGTCTGTCCCAGCCACTTTTTTGAGGTCGTCAGTCCATCTACCTGGGGGGCCTTCCACACTATGCTTGCCGATACGCGGTCTCCACTCGTTACGTGTTTGTTTACCTGTAACCTTAAAAAACACAGAATTTGTCATACATACCGAAACTAAAACACAATTCCGTACACCAAAAAAAAATCCCTTAATTCTGCAGTAATTCCTGCACAAAACATTAAAACGGGAAACCTGCAGAAAATCTTCATTTTAACCAGGAAAAAAATAGGTATATGAGGCGGCAGTACTTTCCTGAATAATTACGGGCTTTGTAATTTTGTAGTTATTAAGTCTACGTTGCTATCCGTCCTCTAATTACGTCGGGGGCTTTATAGCCATTGCACGTGAACATAACATCATGCCTGTTTTCCACGAAGGGTTAGGCAGAAAAACACTTTGCCTAAACTAACTAAACATAGAATACCCTCGTTTCGGCAGTTATGTTTAAATCCCATATAATAGGGGCGACTCTATTGCCATAAACGGAAAATTCCGTTAGAGAAATATTAAAACATAACCAGACTTTTTCTGACTCGGATATTGAACACAAGACACCAAGCTCAGAAGAAGTGTTTGCAAGGTTGCATCAAACAATTATCACCTACTGCAGTTTTGATGTTGTTGTTTTGGCCCTTTCTGTGTTAAAATCTTTATTTTAGAAATCACTCCCAAGCCCGACTTCTACAACTTCTCCTGTTAGCATAAGCTATAGAGAATGATCATGCCGTATTAAAATTTGCCAATCAGCAGGTTTGCTAACTGCCCAGGGAGCGTTGAAAGAACGCTTAGTAATGTAAAGGTTGTCTGCTAAAGTCGACTTTATATAGTGCAAGCTGGCAATAAATTAACTCTGGCTGCGTTCGAACAGTCAAGCGAGTTTAGAATGAGCTTTCATATATTTGTATTAGGTTTTGGTTTTGAAGAAAGCAGTGATAATATTGCCGGGGTAATGTAAACACGTTCGCTTGTAATAAATGTAGAAAATCATAACGTTGTATGATTTCTACAGTACCTACCTATATACCGTCATTCGTTAACGGTCTTTGCTGCACCCGTATGTTTTTACACTTTTCGTCATTTCCAAGATTCATCAGGCTATAAACTTTAAAGTGAAGAGGCCTTCTCTAAGCGGTAAAGTCCGTGTTCACGATTAAGTAGTAAAACAAAGAATCTTCATAATTTTATCGTACCTGCTTTTAATGGCCTTCCTACATATATAATTTTCTAGCCGTTATAGAATTCAAGGCCTAATTGTCTTTTCACTAAACGCTTTGTTGGTATAATTATTGTGGAAATGGTAAAATAATGTTTTAACTGGGAATGTTTCGAATTATGTCGGTATCATATCATATAGTGACCTTAAAGGAGTCTTATAGTTGTTTGATTCCTCCCATTACCTCAGAGGGCTCTTCAAGTCCTTTACAGTACCTATCATGTAGTGTCATATCTCTCTGAGTCAAAACTTTTTGTGTCCATATTAAAATTAGACACACCATAGCCCACACCGCTACTAAAAGTTTACGCGTTTTAACACAAATCACCAAGACCCAATTAATGTCACACCAGTAGTATTTTAATGGCGGCCCGTACCCGCCGCGACTTACTAACGCGTTATTAACTAGTTTGTGATTGGTTGGTTTGGATAGGCCTTAAGTTGTGGCGGCATCTACATCGCCACATGCGGACTACGCATCACACTGATGTCACGCAAAATCCTGCATCGCGCAAGCAGAGTTTACAGCGCAACTAGCATATATACAACGTTCCGAAATCAATCGTCGGGCAGTTGCCCATCAGAAACGACACCCGTCTTGTCGGAGGATCCTCCCTTTTCTAGAGATGATGAGTGAACTTTACACCCTCTTCCTCATGCCTCTAAAGAGTATTTACTGCTTAGAGCACAACTCTGTGCAGTTCGGTTTCGCTAAGGGTTCCGGTTGGGATTCAAACTATATCGATAAAATACTCGCTACAGCTACATATACTCCTATAAATAGATGTGTAACTACTAACTGCACGCAGAAACACCAGTTACTCAGCACAGCATTTACGCCGCCTCATGATCATGACAGGAATTACACTGAAAATTCTGGGCACCGAGCTAGTAGCTAGATCCTGTCACACATATTCCTCTAACTGTTCTAGAAAGTGTCACAAGCGATTGTGCCGGGATATTCATCTGAGACTCGGTTACATCGTGCACCATGCAAATGTATGCAAAGCAGCATTTGAGCTACCTCTTTGTTAAAAAGGCGCCTAAACATGAAATGCATTTAAGAGCGGAGTTTATTTTTGCTCTGAATTTTTTGTAGGAAAATGGACTGCATTTAAAAAGCTTTTAAGTAGGTCCGTGGACTAGGCAGTAAGCTCTGCTATGAACGGTTCGGCAATTTCCAACACGGAAAGAAACTTTTTCGACTTCTCGCTGTCAATCAACGCATCCTATCGCAGTCCACAGCTTCTTTAGGTCGTCCGTCCATCTAGCTGGGGGGCGTCCCACACTACGCTTGCTGACACGCGGTCGCCCCTGTAGGACTCGTCTGCTCCACCGGCCATCGGTCCTTCGACAGACATGGCCAGCCCCCTTTTTTTTTTTTTTTTTTTTTTTTTTGGGATGGGAAATCATCAAATGACTCCTCCCGCTCTGGGTGGAGCGGAAGGGAGTGTCAGACTCTTACTGACTAAAACCCACCCATGTTCCTTCCTTCGCCCTTTATGTTCCGGGGTAGCGGTAACCCTTTCGGACAATCCCGCTGCCCCGGCAGGCTTCGGCCCTGAGGGCCCCTCTTTATGCTGACATCTCTTTGAGGCGCGCGTGGAACACTTACGCGCCGTCCGGCACGGGCCTGGTCCTGATCGGGCGGTGAGCTACCCATTGCTCTCCGCCCGCAGGCCCGCGCCTACGGTGGCCGGTAGTCTTCACTTGACTCCCGACGCCCGGGGCGTCTCCCGCGGCGGCTGGGACGGGAGGCTCTCTCCCTCATCCGTCCCGCCACCTCCTTCGCTAGCATGACTGCTTCGCAGAAGGAGGCGACTGCCTCACACTCCCTCTCGCTCCGGACCATGGCTTGCACCAGGTCCGGGCGCGAGAGGCCGCCGCCGCTGCCGATCGCCTCCACGAGGACACGGCGGTGCTCCGCCCAAGCGGGGCAGACCTCCACTGTGTGCTCCACCGTGTCCTCTGGGCGATCCTGGCAATGGTGACACCCGGGCGTTTCCTCCCGCCTGATCATGTGCAGGAACCTCCCGAAACTTCCGTGTCCGGTGAGGACCTGCGTCAGGCGGTAGGTGAGGGCGCCGTGGCGCCTCTCTAGCCACTCCTCAAAGAGGGGTCTTATCGCCGCTATCGCGGCGTGCCCTGCGCTGGGTTGCGACAGTCGCTCTTTCCATGTCGCCATGAGATCGAGCCGGAGGTCCGTCCGCTCCGCAGCAATTTGCCGCGGGAGCGGACTTTCCCCCCGGCGTAGTGCCTCCGCGCGCCACTCATACAGGCGCGCGAGGACTATCGCCTCCAGATCCCATGGCGGCAGTCCGGCAAGGAGGCTTGCCGCCTCGCGCGAGATCGTGCGGTAGCCCCGGATTAGCCTTACGGCTACCACCTTCTGGGGCGCGTTCAGGTAGTGGGCGGCTCGCCGCCGCAGTGAACGCGCCCACACCGGGGCCCCGTATATGGCCATGGACCGCACGACCCCCGCGTAAAGCCTCCGGCAGGAGGCGTTTGGCCCCCCCAGGTTGGGCAAGAGCCGCTTGAAGGCGGCCCCAGCCCGTTCCAGTTTGGGGGCCAAACGTCGGAAGTGCTCGACGAAGTTCCACCGGCTGTCGAGGACGAGACCCAGGTACTTCATCGTCGTCTCGATGCCGATGTGAACCCCTCCTGCCGTTAGTTGGGATCCCGGTGGTGGCGCGTTCCGGGGCCCATGAAACGTCATGGCCTCGGACTTGTGCAATGCCACCTCGAGACCCAACTGCCGGATCCTCTCCACGACTATCGCAACCCCGCGTGTCATCGCGTCGGCCGCCGCCTGATGCGACCTCCCCTGCGCCAGGACCAGCGTGTCGTCAGCGTAGCAAACCACGCTGACGCCATCAGGGAGGTCGGCCCGCAGCACCCAGTCGTAGCCGATGTCCCACAGGAACGGCCCCACAACCGATCCCTGCGGGACACCGCACGACATCTCTCGCCGGTTCCACTCCCCATCGCGACCGGGGTAGCTGACGGCTCTGTCCGTCAGATACGCCTCGACTATTCGACGGAGGTAGGGCGGCACTCGGTGATACCGGAGTGCCTCCACAATGCAGCTCCAGGGCAGGGTGTTGAACGCGTTGGCGATGTCGAGTGACACCGCCACGACGACCCCACCCCGGGACACCGCGTCCCCCGTCGTGAGGGCTCTCACGCGCATGATGGCGTCCACCGTCGAGCGCCCCTTGCGGAAGCCAAACTGGCTGTCCGCAAGATCCGGCCCCGTCCTCACCAAGTGCCCGACGAGGCGGTTTACAATTACTCTCTCAAAGAGCTTGCCCACCTCGTCGAGCAGCACGATGGGCCGGTATGCGGACGGAGAGTCCGCTGGGCGCCCTGGCTTCCGAATGAGGACCAGCTTCCCCGTCTTCCAACGAAGCGGGAACTGGCCTCTCTCCAAACATGCGCTTAAGAGCGCCTCCAGTCGAGGCCCGAGAGCCCTCGAGGCCAGGACCCAGGCTTTACCTGGCAAGCCGTCGGGTCCTGGGGCGGTATTTTTGGCCTTCAGCCTTCCTACCGCCACTCTCAGTTCTACCCCGGTCACTTCAGGGATGTCGTCGTCGTCCGCGTGGTCCGCTTCGGGCACCGCAATTGGCGGAGCCATGGGCGGGGGTGTGTGCACCCCCCGTGAGGGGAACTTAGCGCTCACCACCTCCTCCACCAGCTGGGGGCGGAGACTCTGCGTCAGCGGGGGGGCCCAGGTGCGGAGTTTATTCCGCACCATTTTATAAGGGCGCCCCCACGGATCTCTGTTCAGAGTCTCCACCATCTCCTCGCGGGCCATATCCTTGGCCCGCCGGACAGCCTCTCGGAGGGCGGTCTTCGCCGCTCTGTACCCCTCGTACAGCTCCGCCTCCGTGGCTTCCGCATCCGGAGGGCGGATGCGGAGCCTGCGGTGCCTGGTGTACCGGTGTCGCGCGTCGACGCACGCCTTGCGTAGCGACCCTAACTCGTGCGACCACCAGTACACCCGACGCCGGGCGCGTCCCGGCCGGACTCAGGGCATTGCCACGTCGCAAATGTCGGACATGGCCTCCCGGAACCACTCCGCCTCATCGTCGATATCGGCAGGCCTGTCCGGTGATGACACCCAGGCCTGCACGATCGAGGCTTCCAGGAGGAGCTCCCGGTCCAGCTGCTTCAGCGCCCACCGCGGACCACTCGGGGCCTGTCGGACCAGCGCGCTAGAGGTCTGGGTGGAGACGTCGAACCGGATATACCGGTGATCGGAGTAGGTCTCCACCTCCTCCATGACGCGCCAGTCAATGACACGCTGTGACAGAGCGGGGCTGGCGAACGAGATGTCCACCACCGACTCCCCCCGCATCCGCACACACGTGGGAACAGAGCCCCGATTTAGGACGACCAGGCCTGTTTCCAGAGCCCAGTCCTCCACCATCCTGCCCCGCACATCCGTGCAACGGGAACCCCAGGCCAAATTCTTGGCGTTGAAGTCCCCGAGCACTAGAACGGGGAAGGGATGGCTTCCGGCGACGACGACACTCAACTCTATTAAAGAGTTGTGGAACTCGGCGAGAGTTCGGCTCGGAGAGAAGTACACTCCCACTACTACCATCTCTCCGAACCGTGCTGCTACGCACCCCTGTCCCTTCGTGACGCATTCGAGGGACGGGGTGCCGGCGGCGGCCGACGAAATTATGGCCACTGAGCCGCTCAGGTCCTCCACCCAGTCATCCCTGGGCGGGACAAAGTACGGCTCAGCGACCACGGCGATGTTAATCGACCACTGCGCCACGCTCTGGAGCAACAGGTCCTGAGCGCAGGCGCAGTGGTTGATGTTCGCCTGAAGGAGGCGTAATGGAGGAGCCATTACTCCTCCATTTCAGCCCCCTCCCGGGCCCCCTGTGAGGGCCCCTCGCCAGAGATGGCAGCGGCGGCGGCGGCGGCGGCGGCGGCGGCGACGGTGGCGGTGGCGACGGTGGCAGAGGGCCTGCCCTTCCACTTCGCTCCGGTGGGCGGAGCGCAGGGTTTGCTCCCCGCCCGGTGATCGGCCGGCTTGCCAGCTGCCGCACATGCGATGCAGTGCGGCGCGGCGTCGCACGAGCCGGCCTTATGTCCGGGCTGACCGCAGCGGAAGCACAGTGTGCTGCGGTCTACCTCCGAGGTGCACTGGACGCCAACGTGGTGCCCCACATGGCATCGGTAGCACCTCAGAGGCTTGGGTTCCAGCAGTTTGACCTGCGCTGAAACCCAGCCCACCAGGAGCCTTCGGCCCTCCACAATAGTTTTGGCCGCCGTCACGGGGCAGCTTACCACTAGGGTACGCATGCCCGTGGAGTCTGGCCGTATGGTGCCGGCCTTCACCTGCTCGGCCAGACACCCGCCCGTCCTGACGACGGCGGCCACCACCTCTCCCTCCGTTACGGAGTCATCCAGGCCCGAGATGCGCATGTCTGCGCACTTGACGGGCCTGGACACCCGAGCCTCCTCCGCATCAAGGGACGCCCTTAGCTTTTCAGCTAGGGCGTCAGCGGTGGGGCCGCTAGCAGCCCCGGGGATCTCCAGCATGCGGGCGCCAGTGGCGGTCACCCTGTGCCGGAGGCCCCCGGTGATCCCCAGCTCCCGGAGGTCCACCGTCGCCCTCGCCTTCGTGAGCACGTCACCGTAGGTCACGCCCCTCTTAACCGCGTCCGGCTGTAGCGTTATTACTACAGCCGCGGTCTTCGGGGCGCGAAGCCTGGCCGCTACGGCTCGCTCCTTGCGCCGCTGCCTTTGCGCCTTCTTTCTGGCCGCTTTGGCCGCCTTTTTCTTCTCCCCGACCACCTGCCATTCGGCGTCGGTCGCGGGAGAAGTGGGAGGGTTTTGCGGGCGGGACGTTGGCTGTGGGGCCTTCGCCTCCCGCGCCGTTTTTCCCCTCCTCTGGGCCTGTGCCTGTGCCGGGGCTCCACCTGCCGCCGCCGGTCTGGCCGGCGCCGGTTTGCCTGACGCCGGTTTGGCCGACGCCTGGGCCCGAGACGGCCCGGGTTTAGGGGCGGCAACTGCCGCAGCGGCCGCATACGTGGCCGCCTTCGGCCCCGGGGCCTTTCTCCCCGCCAGGGTGGGGCGCAGCACTATGCCCTCCAGGACGGTAAACCGCGCCTGGAAGGCCGCCAGCTCCCGCCGAACCAGGCTGAGGACCTGGTTCTCCTCCGGGTCGGGCTGGCTCAGCGGTTTCGCCTGCGCGCCCCCGGCGACCCGCAGGCCGGCCAGGTCTGCCCGGAGCCTCTCGTTCTCCTTATGGAGAAGCTCCGTGGCGTTTGTCAGGCGGGCCACCTGCGCCCGTAATTCGGCCACTTCGCCGGCCGAAGGGCCGGTGTAGTTGGCCGCCTCCGCTGCCGCCATAATGGAGGCCGTCGCCGAGACTATGGCCCTGTTTTTGGAAGCCTGCAGCTTCTTCAGGGCCACGTCCCGTATCGCGGCCTCCACGACCGCCGCAAACCGAGGTTTGCTTCGGTCCTCCTCGGGGTTGGGGGCGCCAACCGCATCCGCCTCGTCGCCCGAGGGCCCCGAAGCGTACTCCTCCGAGAATTCGACTGCCTCGCGAGCCGTGAGCCCCCTCCCCTTGCCTCGCTCTCGGACTCCACCCCGCCTACTGGTGGGGATCTTCCGAGCCGAGGCCAGCTCTTCGTCGGAGGACGGCCCCTGGCTGTCCCCTGACCTTGGCCGCTTGCTCTTTTTCTTCGCAGCGGCCACCTCCTTGGCACGACAGGGGCTCCCTGAGCCTCCCGTGCTCGCGCCTCCAGATGCGGCGTCGGACTCCGACCCCGCATCACTCCCCATCTCTTCTGTAGTTTTTGTTTTCAAAAATTTTTCCATGTTGTTCCCACGAGTATATTTCATGTTTTACTTGCTCAAAAATATAATGGTCCGCACTAGCGACTAAATCAAGCTACCCATTAGCCAAGCTTACAACCTCCCTCACGGTGCGCCGCCGCTTGGAGGTTTGGGGAATTTTTTATAGAGGTTAATCTTCCTCGCGGTCCGGGCGGTTAAGCCAAGACCCTCGACCCCCTTCAACAGCCAGAGACATGACCTTAACTGTCTCCGGGGCTACGAGATTGGCAGCAGTGGCAGAAGGGTTGCCCCTCCTGCCTGCCCGGCGGCAGGGTAAGTGCACACCGGGCCCGCTCTGACCCCCCACAGTTGTTGCTCTGCTACTCAGAGCGACCTGTGTGGGGCGATCCTCTTGGCAGAACATTAGCATGCGGACAGCGAAATCCCACTGGGAAATAATCCCAATGGGAAATCGCTGCCCGCACCCCAGGATGTACCGGCCCGAACACTGGTCTTCCCCTAGACGTATCCAGAAAGGAACCCCAGTACCCGGGCACACGTGGAGGTTTTCTGCCCTGACATCCCATGGCCAGCCCCCTGCCACTTCAGTTTCCTTACACTAGACAAGAAATAGAAGAATAAGCACGAAAACAAATTATTGGTGACATTCCTTATTGGATTTTTTTATCGGTAGATCGTGAAGATATTTTTTTCCATAACTCAGGGTCATTGTTAGTTTTTTTTGATAATGATATACTGCAACATCATACATGCAATGTTTATTACCTATGTCGGCGAAATTGTGATTTGACAACTATAACCACTCAAGTCAGTTTACATAGTTAACACTTTCTTCAAAAATCCTGTCAACCACATTACTGTGTCAGTCATAAAACTTGAACAGAAAATATTTCCCTTAGTTACTAAATTCCACAAAACACACGGAAGTCAGAAAAACAAATAAAACAAAATTATATAACCCCTCTAAAGCGCATAGCGTCCGTGTTGTCATTGTGCGTAATTCGGGTCTAAAGTACCCACGCACTAAAGCAAAACTAACACTCGGACTGCCCACCTGTTTTCAATTACTCTAACCCTCCGATGCTCGGTCACATTCGTGGTACATTCCCATTTTGATTACGGAATCTTGATGGGTCCGTTAGACCCTCAGCATTGTTCGGGAATATTTTTACATGCTTGTACTAAGGTTTAATGATACGTTTTCGGATTATGCTGATCGTTAATTTAAAAGAACAATTCCTTTTTATGTTTACTGCTTTATGTAAAATATGTTTGTATTAAAGTTTTTGTTTCGTTCGTCTCAATTGTAATATTTTATTCAAAACTAGTTTTTTAATTAATTTTTTATCCAGGCATCCTACCCACATAAGCAAAAATAAAAACATAAGACAATATAATCAATGTAACTTGTACTTGATCTAATCATATTAGTTGTATTTCAATTAGATTCAGCAGCCTATCTCATTACTCTATTAAGCAACACTAACTTCTAACAATTATTCTTCCATTTCTAGCTTTCCCTCCTTTTGTCTGTCTGTCTAAGTAGTTCTCACCGTTCTTTTAATTTTCCTTTCAGTACTAATTCCTGAAACCATGCCTGTGATGACCCGTAAGGCTGTGGCTCAGGAGGTGGAGCTTAGATTGAGAACGACCGTTCATGAACTTGAGGCTTCAGAGAGAAAATGTCAAGCGCTGTTAGAGGAGAGAGAGGAAAGTGAGAGGGAGGTAGAGAAAGTCATATGCAAAAACACAAGCTTAAAACAGGAGCTAGTAGACTTACATCTTCTGTACCTCAATGTTGTCGATGAACGGGATCAACTAAGGGTTGTCACAGATGGCTTCAACAACTGCAGTAATCTATACGAGGAGGCTTTGTGTAAGATTAGGGACCTGGAGGATGAATTAATCCATGCGAATGTTCAAATCCTAAAATTACAGAAAGATAAGGAACATTCTCAGATCAAAGAAAGTGACCATTTATTTAATGAATTGTTAAATAAAAGCTGTAACCCACATTCCATGACAACAATAAACCTAACTGAGGCTTCCTTACTGAAACATAACTATAGTCATAAAATGAGTCAAAATAAAATAAAAAAATATGCAAGACTGAATAAAATCATTAAAAAATGTAATAAATTTAAGAAACAGCAAAATCATTCTTCCAAAAATATTCAATTAAGGAAAGAACGTGTTACTCTTGTGAATAAGTTGAAGAACTATCAAATTAAATTAGAAGATAGTATAAATATTTATGAAATAGACACTCAACGCTTACAAACTGAAATTCAAGTTCTTGATGACTCACTAAAGTCCCTTTATAATAAATATATATGCTCTCACCACCAAATCAAGGAACACATCCTTGCTACAAACGAGTTGGTGGACAGAGTGGACTTGCTGACTCTCAGCAACACTCAGTGTACCTGTCAGAGGGAATCCAACCTTGATGCTCTCCAGCCTGAGGCCACGGAGGACCCGTCCCAAGTTGTGAGTGCTCTGGACTGTATCCCCAACCAAGATATACCTGATATTGTGCAAGAATTATCTCAAGCAATACAGTCAGCAGCTAGTAGTGTTTCCTCTTATAGTAGTCAAGTATGTTATCAGTCAGTTATGTTTTCAGATAGTATAGGAAGAGGTTTAGGGAAATTAGTTAGTGACAACTTCAGTTCTAATACTCAAAACTATTGTTTACCTGGGACATCCTTCAAAGAAATAATGACATCAATTACAAGAAATCAATATGATTCCAATACCAACATTACTGTATTTGTAGGTAATAGTTCACAGGTCAAAAAAGAAGTTATCACTGACAGTGTTTCTGAGCTTTTAAAGATAAATTGTAATAAAATTATTTTGTGTGCTTTTCCATATTTTGAGAGATTATCCAATAGACAAAACAATTATATACATATGCTTAATAACCATATGCATTTCTTAGTAAGTCATTACAGTGACAAACTTATATTTTTTGACACCAACAGTTTTGTTGATAAATTGAAATCGACAAGGAATACAGTGTATCTGCCCATTAGGTTTAGACATAAAATAGCGAGGCTATTAGCTTATATAAACTCAGACATAAGTAGTATGTCGAAGTCTTGTACCATAATTGACACCGCAAGTATTAGTAATAATTCTAATGTACAGGTGGTTACCCGAAATAACTGTAGCACTAATGCTATAACTATTTACAATGGTTGTACGAAAGAGGGTCCATGTGTCACTTTGGCAAATACTTGTCCTTATGTGGGGTCCACAAGTAGTCGGATATCATTGCCTGGTGATGGCTTGGGAGTCTTGGGGCTCACTCTGGATGTAGATTTAAACTAGTTAGTAAGACAACAGAAGACACTAGTAACAATATTTTTATACCTACCAACAACAAGGTGTCTTCTTGCTCTCAAATAGTAAAATGTAAAAAAGGGTCTGAGCAGAATTCCTTGAAATTATTTCATCAAAATATTCAAGGTTTTTCTTCCAAACAATTAGAAATTGAGCTATTTTTAGAAAAAACTATGTTTGAAATTATTTGTTTAACTGAACATTGGTTGAAAGAGTATGAAATGCTAATTCATTATGAAAATTATAGTGTGGGCAGTTGTTTTAACCGAAAATCTATTCTGCGTGGGGGTTCACTAATCTTAGTTAAAAATTCTGTTAAATCTAAGACTCGTAAAGATATAGTTGATCTTTCGGTAGAACATAACGTTGAACTGTCCTGTGTTGAGCTAGATAAGCATGTTATAGTGTGCGTTTACAGACCCCCTAATTATCAAAACTACTCCATATTTGAGTCAGTAATGGAAGATGTTCTAGCAAAACTTGGAACTGGCAAAAAATCGCTAATTATCTGTGGTGACTTCAATATTAATATCTTAGAGAATAGTTCAAATAGCAGTCGATTATTAAGTCTCTTTAAATCATTCAATTTGTCAAATGTGTTTTCAGAACCAACCCGCGTAACTATAAATTCTGCTACATGCATTGATAATGTTTTTTGTTGCTGCGAATACTTAGATAAAGCCATAGTAAACTATCTCCCTTCTGATCACAGCGGTCAAACCGTTGTGTTCAAGTCTAATACACCAGTACAAAAAATTCTGATACAAACTAGACAAATAACACCAAGCAGTCTAAATAGATTTAATAATCACTTAATTAGTAAGTTAAGTGTACCAGGCCATATGAAAAACAATGTAAATGAATTATATGAGAGGTTCTTTTCGGTAGTACGCACCGAGTTCAATAATACTTTAGAAAAGAAAACTAAAACTATTTGTCCAAGTTTTTTGTTCAGTAACTGGGCAACTAAGGGTATTAGAAAAAGTAGGGAAAAATTGTTTGAGCTGTATGGTCTTAAGCCTTATATTAACTCTGAAACTTTTAATAAATACGTAGCTACCTACTCTAAAACTTTTAAAAATATTTGCAAGGTAGCTAAAGCCTTGTATATTAGCAACAAGATCAAATCAGCCGATAATAAAATAAAGACGGTTTGGAAAATTATCAATGACGAAACTAACCGGAATAAAAGACATAATAATGATTTCACAATAGAGACTTCGCGTGGTCTCATAAGCAATAACAAAGAAGTTGCTCAAGAATTTGTAAATTTCTTTACCAGTATCCCACATACAACCACTGAAATCTTAAATTCCTCGCCCTTGCGTTCTATTAATTTATTAAGAGCAAACGTCTCATCCTGCCAGATTGAATTTAAATTCAAGCATATAAACCCCATAATAGTAATAAAAGCTTTCAAGCAAATCAAGATCAAACTAACCGAAGATCTATGGGGAATGTCTATCAAAGTTTGTACCTCCATTATTGAGACTATAGCGCCGTACTTAGCCTTAATATTTAATTTGTGTGTGGATCAAGGAGTCTTCCCAGATCTAATGAAATACAGCAAGGTGATACCCCTTTTAAAATCGGGGGACAGTAAACTTACCAATAATTATAGACCTGTATCCGTGTTACCGGTCTTCAGCAAGGTGTTTGAAAAGGTGATGCTGAACCAAATGCTCAATCATTTTAACACCAACAGAATATTACACGACCAACAGTATGGTTTCACCAAGGGACGTTGTACGACTGATGCCGGTATCACCTTATTAAAACACATTTTTACAGCGTGGGAAGAGTCCCAAGACGCCATAGGAATTTTTTGTGACCTCTCCAAGGCTTTTGATTGCGTCGACCACGAAACCTTACTTTTAAAACTTGAGTATTACGGAATAGGAAAACTTGCGCTCAGTTTAGTAAAATCTTATTTAAATGATAGACAACAGCAAGTTCAAATAAATGGTGTCAATTCACTCGGTTTAAAAGTAAAAATGGGTGTTCCGCAAGGCTCGATATTAGGTCCTTTCCTCTTTTTAGTTTATATAAATGATCTACCCCATTTGTTAAAAACCCAACCACAGATGGTGTTATTTGCTGACGATACTTCCTTGATTTTTAAAATTAATAGACGTGCATCAAATCTTGACGACGTAAATAACGCCCTACTGCAGATCCAAAATTGGTTCACTGCTAATAATTTAGTATTAAATGGGAAAAAAACGAAGTGTATAAGATTTTCTTTACCAAATGTCAAAGGTAGTCATTGTGAGATAAAATTGAATCAAGAGAAACTAGAATTCGTCGATGAAACTGTTTTCCTGGGGTTCACGCTCGACTCAAGGCTTCAATGGGGTCCTCATTTAACATCCCTTGCAGGACGACTAAGTTCAGCAGCGTATGCTGTGAGAAAAATCCGTCAACTTGCTGATGTCGATACCGCGAGACTGGTCTATTTTAGTTACTTTCATAGTATCATGTCGTACGGTATTTTACTATGGGGACGGGCTGCAGACATCGAGTCTATTTTTATTCTGCAGAAAAGAGCCATCAGAGCCATATATAGCCTCCGCAGGCGTGACTCTCTAAGAGAACTGTTTAAAGATATTAACATCATGACGGTACCTTGTCAATATATATATGAAAACATTATGTACGTAAGGAAAAATCTACATATTTTTAGTAAAAGAGGTGAAAGACACAATTATATCACTAGAAATAGGGACCAATTAGTTCAACCAGGTTTCAGGCTGGCTAAAGTAGACTCATCTTTCATGGGGTACTGTTTAAAATGTTACAATAAAATACCTCCCCACATAATTGAACAGAATGAAACGAAATTTAAATCTTGTATAAAACGCACACTATGCAGCCAGGCATATTATAAATTGGGAGATTACATCGCTGATAAAAATGCTTGGCTAAACGCTGGTCCTGCTCCACAGGACGCATAAATAAATTGATTAGCATTTGAAAGTACTGTTGGAGCCGCTGAAGATTGTAAAATACTATTTTTGCATTATATAAATTCAATCTCCTAGTATTGTATAATTGTATAGCTCATGTGTGAGTACTATGTAGGTACATACTATAAAGCTACCATTTACTGGGTACGTCTTTCATTGACTTGAATGTGCCCTGGCGGCTGAGAGTATGTCATGCTCACTCAAATGTCTCGCTGATGGTGGCACATGTGTTGGATCATTTAGCTCCCTTCAAAATGGTTGAGCTGAATGGTGCTAATCCGTGCGTCATGTTCGTGAACGGGCGCCGTCAGTGGGGACTGGTCATCTCTTTGCTGCCATGGCTTATTTTAATTTAATTTAATATTTGGATTGTTTTAGGCTTTTCATTACGGATGCTTTTAACGTTCTGCATCGTTCTCACATGCATAATTTTTAACATGAATGATGTAACTAATACTTTGTAACCATATTTTGATTTAAAAGAGTGTCCATGGAGTTTCTTGCCCGTTCTTCTCCATAGGTACCTACTACGCTTTGGAATGGGCAACTAGCTTCATTTCTCTGACTGACCGACCCCTTGACAATTCAAAAGTGCCTGTAATTGGTTTAATTGAAATAAATACTTTGAGTTTGAGTTTGAGTTTGAGTTTTTATCTGAAAAGAACGATTTCCTTTTCGATATATTTTTTTGCCGACCGTTCGGCTACTTTAACTGGAATATTACAAGAATGACACGAACGGCACGGTTGGCGCAGTGGCTGAGCGATCGACTGCTGCGCTGCGTGTCGCGGGTTCGATTCCCGCACGGAACAACTATTTGTATTGCCTACAGGTAGTTGTTCCGGGTCTGGTTGTTTGTGTATGTGAGTTTAAATGTTTGTAAACGCACCCACGATACAGGAGTAATTCCTAGTGTGGAGCAAAGTTTTAAAAAAAAAAGAAAGAAAAGAAAAGAATGAAAATATTAAAACCCCGCTCATTTATTTCAGTGAGTGCTTTTTGGCTTTGTTGTAAATCTATTTGTTCTGTAATGTACATTAATTTATGTCTTTAGAAGGCTATAAAGCACAGCTGCTTTTTATTCGAGACTTGCTTTAATAGTTTTTCACCTTGCAGAGTTTAAAGACTTTTGAAAGTACTTGAAGACTTAAAATTCCGCATAGTATCACAAGCAAAAAGTTATGGCTAATAATTTTTGTTTTTATTTGTGCATAATATTACTTTGGTCTTTACGATGCACCTAGACAAATATTAGGAGGAGAAAATAAAGGTTCTTGTTTAATATGCAAGTGTCGTTCACATTATCCTCGGTAATGTAAAAAATGAAGAAAAATATAAAATGTAAAAGTAAACGAACTACGAAATAATTCATGAAAGTAGTTTTATTCCAGACACTAATATTACGGGAAGGTAACTCTTGGTTCGTTTCTTGGCACTACAGAGAGTAAAATTTCATTTCCTAAAATGTTTTTGTGACTTGAATATTAAAATATTTTATATAAGCCACGCGGTTCCGTATTTTTTGTAAGCAGGTGATCAAAAGGCCACTTTTCTTTTTCTGTCAGGAAATCCTCTATCAATCGGACTAAACTGTTAAAACGAGGTATTAATGTTTCTCAATGTTTATGGCTCACTGAAAAAAACCGGCCAAGTGCGTGTCAGGCCATGCATAGAATAGGGTTCCGTAGTCACCCATAATGGCACTTTACATGTTAGGCCTCTATAACTCCTGAACGAACAAATTTATCTAAGCCGTTATAGATTTTGTACAAAGTTCATCACATGGACTAGGTACCATCATGAATTTTTTCAGATTTTTCGAGCCCGCCGTTTAGTTTTTAGAGGGGTGGGGGGGGCGCCTTATTTTAACAAAAAAAATGCGCTCTATAGTTGAATTTCTCGCAAACGGATACCAAAATAAAAAAATCATCTTAGTAAACTCTCAATATTTTTAAAAGACCTATCTATTAATCCCCCACACAACGGGGTAGACGCGAGAAAAAAAATCATCCCCACTTTACGTGTAGGTACCTGCAAAAAGAATATCACTTTGTCGACGTGGTAAATACACATATCCATGTAAAGTTTCATCTTTCTAGCACTAACCGTTTGGAAGGTAAGCCGAGGACGGACTGACGGACGGACATGACTAAACTATAAGGGTTCCGTGACATGAACTACGGAACCCTAAAAAGAGAGTGTGTGCATAAATAACCGATAGACGTAAAAACTCCTGACTGAAGCCGAGTATATGCGATTCAACGCCGAGTATACGCGATTCAGCGTCACCGATCGACTGGAGCCGAGTATACCCGATTCAGAGTCATCAACTCGAGCATGACGATTCCGTTTCGTTCACTGTTCAGAAAGAGCACAAAAAGCGCCCGAAGAAGTTTTCGCTTCGAAAATTCCTTAGTTTATTCAAATTACCAGTCAAGTTGGATTTTGAAAAGCAGATTACCAATATAATCTCTCAACACTCAAAATCAATTACCGTCCATCTTGGAACAATCTCTAAACATAATAGTATAATAAGTCACATTGTCCGCCAATCAGACACCATCCAACCTTGAAGCCGACAATCTTCTCCATTCGAATCTAACCCTCTAAATGCGAACCTGGACATAACGTCTTCCCCATCATTTCTCAGTCGATTGACCAGTGTGGGTTGCGGTACATACCGGATTACGAACTGACGGACAGACATTCGGTTGTGGTTGAATCGACCCGCGGTCGCGGCGACAGTGTTAAGGGCAGCGGGTATTAGTGTATATCGCCAGTAATAGAATAAAAGATAGAAAACATACGAACTCAGTACCTCATAATATAAGTAGAGTGGATCTTTTGGCGCCTGAATGACATAGATAGGGGGGCGTTGTTGGTAGACATTTTGTGAAATTGTCACTGGAATTGTATCAAAAAAACAAAGTGGCGGCGGTAGTCCCGATTTTTTCATGCGCCAAAAGATCTGTCGTACCTACCTACTAAAATATAACTATGATAATTCAGTTAGTTATTTCAGGTGTATACACATCAGCCGGTCTATTGTGTAAAAATCTCACCGTAAAAACTTAGGTGAAGTGAGATGTCATTCCATCTTATGCCAGGGATTGACACTATTCTCTTCTCACAGCTCACTTCACCTAAAATTTCACGGTGAGTTTTTTTAAAGAATAGTCGGCTGGTTACAAAGTTCTTTCCACTTTATACCCATTAATTACCACTTAACTACTTCATGTTTCATCTATTTAAAATATATAGCTATATAGCTTACTATACTCGTATAATATTTACAGGAACTTAGTACTCAGAGTAAGTCGAAATCTATTGGTTTCGGCTTACTCTGAGTACTAAGTTCCTGTATTGGAAATGCAAGGAACTTCAGTAATACAGCTTCCATATACGAGTTCCTAGAAATACGCTTAGTTGGTAAATCTTTGCTCCTGTTGCAATTAATTATGCTGTTGTGTATTATGTTCAGTTAATTAAACGCAAGTCCATTCAAATAGCATAATCAGATAGATAGATTGTTGTACAGATGCTAGCACATCAAGCTACTACAATCTATCAAATTTCTTTAATAGATTTTCAACTTTATCGCTAAAGCGTTCAAGGTTAATTGGAAAAATTTGACAGTTTCGGGTAGCTTGACCTGCTGGAGTCTGTACACCAGCCAGTCAAATGAAATGAAGTCTATAATGTTCCCACCGTTGGGTCTCATTCCTCCTCCTCTATAATGGCCTAACACATCTTTTGGTTTATATTGATTTCCTCACGGTGTTTACCATTTTAAGAACAGTTAGACATGATAGAAGTATAAGCTTACGACTGGAGCGGAATATACCCGATTCAGCGTCACTGACCGACTGGAGCCGAGTATACCCGATTCAGCGTCACTGACCGACTGGAGCCGAGTATACCCGATTCAGCGTCACTGACCGACTGGAGCCGAGTATACCCGATTCAGCGTCACTGACCGACTGGAGCCGAGTATACCCGATTCAGCGTCACTGACCGACTGGAGCCGAGTATACCCGATTCAGCGTCACTGACCGACTGGAGCCGAGTATACCCGATTCAGCGTCACTGACCGACTGGAGCCGAGTATACCCGATTCAGCGTCACTGACCGACTGGAGCCGAGTATACCCGATTCAGCGTCACTGACCGACTGGAGCCGAGTATACCCGATTCAGCGTCACTGACCGACTGGAGCCGAGTATACCCGATTCAGCGTCTCTGACCGACTGGAGCCGAGTATACTGGTCTACTGGAGTACTCTGGTGACCGACCAGAGCGTGACGTTTCAGTTTCGTTCACTGTTCAGAAAGAGCGCGAAGTGCTTCTAAAGAAAGTTTCACATCAACAAAATGCACTACTTTTAATGATTATGATTATTATCCTAATTTCTACTAATATATATAATATTATAAACGTGAAAGTTTGTATATATAATATTATAAACGTGAAAGTTTGTATGAATGGATGGATGGATGGATGGATGTTTGTTACTCTTTCACGCAAAAACTACTGAACGGATTTGGATAAAATTTGGCACACAGATGGTTTATAATCGGGATTAACACATAGGATACTTTTTATCCCGATTTTCCAAAGGGATCAAAACTAATTTAGGTGAAACCGCGCGGCGCAGCCAGTAATTATATGAATAAATATTTATTACGGCCGCGAATCATATTTAGATCAACATAAAACCTGATACTGACCTGCAAACTGCAAAAAAAGTAAGAAAATGTGAATTTCGCGACCTGGCCTGACGCTTTCGCCTTAATCAAAAATATTCGCGATATCGCTTCAGCCTATTACCAATTCTCGGCCTAATATCTCGACTACTGTGGTTTCTAATTACGGGCTATGTTCGTCACATTATTAGCAAAGTGTCCGCCATACTAGAACGTCATTCGTACAGTAAAAGGAAACGTGCCTATATTCCTCTTTGTCATGGTAACTCTGGTTTGTCAAAGTGATTATATACGAGTATTGGACATGACCGGCTCTTTGTAATGTAAAGCTTATAGCCGATGTTTTGCATGATGAAAAGGCAGCTTATGGTGCCATTGGAAATTAGAAGCAGGTGTCGGGATTCATAGTGACAGATGATGTTACGAAGTCTGATACATCGTCCTGAAATAAATCATAAAGTGAAATCAGCGGTACTGAACTGGTTGTCACCATACACATGAAAGAAAGAAAGAAAATACATTTATTTGCGGCAAACATGACGCATAAAAAAGAACATAAACACAAAAAAAATAACATATTATAATGTCAAACTTGTGTCCTTTTGAATTTCCACAAAACTCAAAGCTCACACCGCATAGCTCGCACAATAAAGTCAACTTAACATAACATATTTAAAACATAAGTATATCAAAATAACATATAACATCATGCCTGTAATCCCCGAAGATTTAGGCAGACGTGTACTTATATTTCGCCAGTTATGTTAAAGTCCCATGTAATAGGGGCTAGGGGCCAGCCTATTGCCGTCAACCGTGTAGTGTAGTGTTTGTAAACATCTTAACTATTGAAAAACTATCGAAATTAAATAAGTATAAGGAGACGTAAATCTCCTCTAACTCAAATAGGCCTACAAAATAACCCCATCAAGTTGCTGACTTCAAGGTGAGGATTCTCCTCACCTCGAAGACAGCAAGACGATACCGTATCTCTTAGATATTAGCCCAGATATTAATTAGAACAGCCGACCAATGGTTATGGGAGCTTACACATAAATTTATTTGACGGGTATTACCGACCCGGACGCGAGCAGCGGCGGGTTAGAGGGAAATTAAAAAGTAAATTCGCGCGTTCCTTACAGAAACAGCCTGTTAACGGTTAAACTGGTGAACATGCATTTTTTCTGCGCAATTTCTTTATTTTATGGTCGTCTTTCTTCATTAATATTGTATTGTATATGTTTATATGGGCATTGACGTTTGAAATAAATGGATAAATAAATAAACATAATGGTCTCGATAGTGTTAATTTGTTGTGCTTTATTAAATATGGTTAACTACTGCAATGAATCAACTCAGCCTATCACAGTCTACGGCTGGATATAGGCGTCTCCCAGGCTGTCCTCACCCTGTCCTCTTCTTTCAAGTCCAGTGTGTTTCAGCCACCATTTTAAGGTCGTCTTTTCATCTAGCAAGGGGCTGTACCACACTACACTTGCCGATACGCGGTCTCCATCCGCGTGGAAGTCAACTATACCATGAAACATATCCTATGACACTACAATAGTATAGCTGCCCACAATTGTTTTTTTTTTTTTTGTAAATCTTTCCAAAGATTACGTCTTACAAACAAACAAATGAACCTCTTTACTTTATTGACTGCCTCGATGATCTAGTGGTCGCAAGCGCTACTGCTAAACACGAGGTCCTGGGTTCGATTCCCAGAACGGGCAAAGTGTTAGTGGGTTTTTCCATCAGGAATTTCTTAGAAGTAGCATCATCTGCCTAGCCTTTTCCTAACTATGTTGTGGTCGGCTTCCAGTCTAACCGGATGCAGCCGAATACCAGTATTTTACATGAAGCGACTGCCTATCTGACTTCCACAACCCAGTTACTGGGTATAATACGATACCCCTTGGTAAGACTGGTTGTCAGACTTTCGGGCTAAATACTAAATAGGCTTGCCCCCTATTAGATTGGGCTTAAACACGGCGAAATGTGGGAGTACTACAGGTACACCTCTGCCTAACCCTTCGGGGACTACAGGCGTGATGTTGTGTTGTGTTACCTTATTCTATTAGTTTCGATGAATGGACAGTTTCAACACGTTTCTTTCTTCAGTGAACTTTTATGTTTTTGTTGTTTCATGAAATCTGTTTGTGACAAATATTGCTGTAAAGAAATGATTTACGGCGTATTTTGTTGAATTATTGTGACAAAAACGTGATGAACGATGTCTCGACGTGTCACGTTAGAAATGTAATGAAAAGCCTCCATTTATTAGTTTAACAATTAATGTGACAGGATTTCAAGTTTTAATGGGAATGAAATTAATTTTTATGTCTCAGGGCTGATTTCTCCATCGCCAGATAACTTTTATTCGAGGAATAAAATTGACGTTTGACAGTTTTTGTATGAAATAACTGTCAACATTTCAATTTCTTTTTATTCCTCGAATAATCTTATCAGATGATTGAAAAATCAGCCCTAAGTTTTATATTATCGTAAAACTTCGCTTGTGGTGGCGATAATGAAATGTATGTTGCCGATATTGGTTTATAGTTATCTGAGATATTTAGTTCTGTAGTCGGAGTAGATAGTTATCATATATGTATATGGCATAATCAAAGATTCAAAGCGATATAATAAATAGACATTAGGTATCCCTAGTATTAGAAAATTTGTAGGGATTAACGAACTAGTTATCCGATTCCATGAAAAACGAAACCTGAATCCGTGAAATCTGATAAAAGGATGTAATTATCGTAATTACCAGATACGGGATTTTGTGCTCGAATGGCCCGGATTCCAGAATGAAAGTATTCTGTTTCCGTTCATTATCGGTTGCAAATCAATTGGTGTTATATGATCACATCGTATTAATTAAACCTGTGCTTCATGTAAGTATTGGTTTGTAAATTAAAACTCAAACTCAAAGCATTTATTTCAAATAAACCAATTACAGGCACTTTTGAATTGTCAAATGGTCGGTCAGTCAGAAAGATGAAGCTAGTTGCCCATTCCAAAGGTTCACTCTTTTAAATCTCCACGGACACTCTTTTAAATCATAAAATTATTACAATATATTGACTACATCATTCATGTTGAAGTTATCCATGTGAAAAGGATGTAAAAAGACGTGCACGTTAAAAGCGCCCAATCTAAAAACATGAAACAATTCAGAAATTAAAATAAGCCGTGGCAGCTAAGAGATGATCAGTCCCTACTGACGGCGCCCGTTTACGAACATGACGTATGGATCAGCACCATTCAACTCCACCATTTTGAAGGGAACTAAATGATCCAACACACACGCCACCACCAGCGAGACATTAGAGTGAGCATGCCATACTCTCAGTCGCCAGGGCACATTCAAGTCAATGATAGACGTACCCAAAACTAATATTAATATTGATCAAATGTGTTTTGTGGTTATATTTTTACACGTGGTTATGAGAAGTGGCATGATGAATTACCAAGTAGAAGTGGAAATAAAAGGAGTGGCCTTAAAATCAAGCTTTTATGTCACCGTAATAAAAAATACGGCCACTTATGCGACATATTTCGATAACCGCAAATAAATCAAAACCTATAGGGTACTTCCCGCTGACCTGACGCTGTAAAAATTGCCAAGAAGCAAGAGGGGCAATTGTCGTAATTTTAAGAACGTCCACAGTCTGATCTCAGTCTCAACCTGTCAAAAATACCTCAAATTTAAATTTTGACAAGTTTTTGACATTTGTTTGTCGCCGAGATGAGAGTGCGACTGATTTTGAACATTTTAAATTACGAGAATTGGCCTTCTGGTCTCACAGCACAAGTGTTAATTTGTATTTTTATCACATAAAGAAATATTTCTTTTTGATTACAAACTTACATTTGGAGAACATTTTTTTAAATACAATGTTAAGTTTGTTTGAGGATAAATTCATCCCAACTACAGAACCCTTCATTGTGCGTGGTACAACACGAAATTGGCCTGTTTAAAAAAAAAACTTCTGTATTTTTTATTTTACTTTTTTTACGAATTAAAGGGAAGTTAAATAATAATAATAATATATTTATTTGCGAAAAACACGGTATACATAGTTGTTGAAATTATTATAAGGTCCAGCATGTTTTGCTTAGAATTAAAGCATGCAAACTTATAAGTACACTACAAATGTTACAATCTATACAAACAAAAGGCAAAATTAAAGTCTATGTTCCAAAAATTGCTTAATACTAGAATAATTATTTTGAGTCAACCAATTATACAGTTTAATCTTAAATAGCCTACAGTTTAACGTTTTTAAGGTATTTGGTAATTTGTTAAATACACATACACACATAGCTAGACAGCTCTTATTGTATTTTGCTAGCCTACAAATCTCTTCTAGTACCAATCTGTGCTGGTACTGATCACGCAGACTCCGTGAGCTTACTTCTTCTATTGTTTTAAACAACTGTATATGTTTCTGTACGAACATAGACACTTCATACAGATACAATGAAGGTAATGGTAGCAAACCAAGCTTTTTAAAAATAGGTTGGCATGATTCATCGGATGGGATCCCGTAAATAGCTCGTATTCATTTTTTTTTGGCAACAAACGCTCTACTTTGGTTGGTACTATTTCCCCAAAAAATTAGTCCGTACCGTAATGAGGACTCAACATATGCCTGGTAAGATACCACAGCCGTTTTTGTATTAGTGACCTTCTTAATTTGCCTAAGGGCGTACGCGAATTTATTTATTTTATTACACACATGGTCGACCTGGGCTTTCCAATCTACATGTTCGTCAATAACTAAACCTAAGAACTTAGTTTGTGTCATTTGGGTAAGCTTGGGTATGTTCATTTTAAAATTAAATTTGTCATTATGAGATTGATTGAATTGAATGTATACAGATTTATTAAGATTAATCGATAAATTATTATTATTTAACCAGCTAATTAAATTGTCAATTGTATTATTTATGTCCGTTTCATGATCAGAAATGGTAAAAATAGCTTTAAAAAAAAACATGCTTTGCATTTCATTAGTCGGCGTTTTCTCCAACAATAATTACCATATGCCCTCTTAACCCTTGCTGTACCCTCGCATGAAACAACATAATACCGAACCATAAGGCTCCCATACTTGAAGCACCAAGGCCCCCATCAAGACAAATTACTGTCATAACTCTACCCACCCCACTTTTTATTAGAGCCGTTATATACGCAAACTGGTAAGTCAGATCAGCTGGTGATGTATGGGGTCAAATGGTGACCTTTATGATGTTTGGGGAGAAACCCTTCGAAGTTACCATATTGAGATACTAGCCGTCTAACAACAATTCAGCAACTATGTTGAATGCGGTTTTAACCTTACGTCACGCGTTCGTCTTAGTACCGTTCATAACATCACGCCTGCAATCCTCAAAGGGTTTAAGACAGAGGTGTATCTATATATTTCGCCAGCTATGTTAAATTCTCATGTACAGGGGGCGAGCTTATTACCATCAACCGGGCACAAAACTAGACCCCGGGTTTCTACTGAGAAAGTCCTGATGTAAAAACCTAATAACACTTTGCCCGACCATCATCACCATCGAGTCCAGGACCTCATGCTTGGCAGTAGAGCTTATGACTCACGAGGCAGTTAGTATCACTCAAATTCGAGAAATATGGCGGATTGCGGATAGCGTTAGGACTAACAGTTGTCTCATTAACTTGGTCAGATAAAACCATAAACTGAAATGAGATTTTACTACAGATTTACTGATCGAAAACTTGATGAGGTTTCAAGCAATCAGAGCTTAGTTATCACAGGTCACCGTTATGGCATCTTGCTTATCAGTTGCTGAGAGTTCGTATCGTATTTAGCTAATGAAAGGTCGTGTGTCTCGGAGTCAAGCTAAATTAAGAAATTATGCTTGGCTAAAACCAAATATCCTAAATCGCACAATCTCCTTGCATAATCAGCCTATAATGTTCCCACTGCTGGGACACAGGTCTCCTTTCGGTAAGAGGGAGTGGGCCGTAATCCACCACGCGGGCCCAGTGCGTGTTGGTAGATGTCACATGTCTGCGAATTTTTGGTTCTAGGACATATAGTTTTCTCACGATGTTTTCCTTCACCGTTTTGAGAGCAGTGTCGATGAAATAATTTACACAAAGTAAAGTGTCTGCTTGAGTTTGAATTCCGGACATACAACTACACTGGGCCACCACTGCTCAAACAACAATCTCCTCCCCCCCCCCCCTATCTCCTTTCACTCCAGTTCTCCTTCTTTGGCAATGACTTCGTATTTTCCTGAAGTTTTAACTCCATTTTCCCTTACAATCCGGCTTAGGTACTGCGCGCCTTCTGTAACCCACACGAGCTTCATTACGTCGACTTTCTGACAGTTATCCCTCTTAATAGGCCCCGTAAAAGTTGACGTTTCGCACCGTACTTTACAATGGAGCGCATTGCTAAATCAATTATCATTATCACGCATGTTTCTGACGTCATTAAGGCTTCGTTTTTAATAAATTTCAGTTAATAGGTTTTCGTTCCATTAAATTCGTTTAAAGGAGAATTTTGTGTATGGCTAAAGACCATTAGTGGCAGTAAACAAATGTTTTTTTGGAGCTATCATAAGTAGCTTATCAATGTGGAGTTACAAGTTGCCAAGGTGCCTTCTTTGTATCCAAACAGTCATAAATTTATATAAAATGGTTGTTGCCTACTTTAAACTCGTTACAGAATCAACACAAGACCAGCCGGTCGATTTTGTAAAAATCTCACCGTGAAAACTCAAGTGAAGTCTGCTTGATGTAAGTTGTCCGTAGTGTCAATCCCTAGCATTAGTTTGAATGACACCTCACTCCACGTTCACTTCACCTAAGTTTTCACGGTGAGATGGTTACAGAATCGCACTGCTGACATACTTCAGAATCGCCTAGTGAATCAATTGAATGTATTTAAAAAAAAAATGCTATTAAAATGTTTGAAATTGGGGCCGGAATAGTAGAAATTAGTATGGTGTTATTTATTCCTTAAACTAGCTCCTTTACAAAGAGTCCTTCTACTACCTACTGCAAATAATATTATAATCATACGATTACTACTAAGTGATGATAGCTGTGGATAGTTTTCTTTCAGATTTCTCTTCCAAACCTGAAACCTATACACAAATAAATATGTTCCGCCTCATATCGTTCCATGATTTGTTTCGGCGGTTGTAAATAAGAGTGAACGTAATAATGCCTGCGTACCTGCGCAGGACGGGTTGTGACATACAGTCATACAGACAGCCAACTGATCTAAATAATATTGTAATTGCAATATATAACTCTCAACGAGTGATTGATGAAGCTTTCGGTACTGGGAAGGTATTATAAACTACTTTTCATGTGAGAGCTTCTCTGAAGTGTCGTTAAACTATCTCTTAAGAAGACGATCTCTAAGTTTGTTTTGTGACAGCAAATTTATTAACTTATCCGTCTCGAAATGAGAACCGTTTAATAATTTGGGTAGTAGGTTCCGATGTACGACTTGACCAATCACAAGAATGTCACAATTTGTCTCGTTGCAATTTGAAAAATTTACTTAATGAAAGCAACATACGGAGGAATGAGGAAAATGTGGTGAGGAAGGTTTTGTGTATGAATGTAGATGGCTATAAGAGTAGGGGAATATTAAAGAAACGATGGATGGACTGTGTGAATGGTGATAATTATGATTAGAAAGGGGGTGACTATCGAGAAGACTACTAATAGAAAAGTGTGGAAGAAAGACATATTGAGCTGACCCCAGATGAATTGGGATAAGGGCAGGAGAATCATGATGACTTAATAGTAGCAAGATACCTCTGGACGATAAAGTACATGTAAAACAATGATGAAGAAAGAAAAACGCCGAACAAGTTCACTGCTCTTCCGAGCCATATTCCCATCATATCACGCTCATAGGATTATTGTTTGTGACGGTCTGATCTCCGTACATTACGGATTTACGTGGCGCAACGTTTTTATTGACGTTACAGGAACGTCACACATGTGTGCTCATACTGCTGGCCTGCTTCTTGGCCTGAATTATTATAATATGGAGTTCCTGTGTTTTGCTTATTTTTTACAAAAGACAAACTAATAACTTTACTCAAGTTTTTTCTAGGTAGCGTTGTGAGCATCCTGAAACGCTGACCTCATCAGGTTTTTAAAATATGATTGACGTGTAAAAGTGTTTGTACAAACCAACTTTCAGAAATAAAATCATTTAGGAGCCAAAAAGTTAGTTATCAAAAGGGCCTGCCCCTTTAGTCTCTTTACCACACCCTAGTGCCGTAGCTGGGAAGAAGTAATGGCGCCGCAACAAACTCCCCAGCAACACAGCTGTCTGTTACATTAGTAGGATTTCATTATATACAACAGTATGCAAATTAATTAACATTGCAAAACAAAACAACTACTTGAGATTTACAGTGGGAACCTTGTTAACGTCACGTCAACGTCTTGAAAGGTAGTTAAGTATCACAAAAGGCATCAAATAACCAAATAAATAAAAACATCACAATGGTCTTTTATTTCTTTCTTTTCACAATGAAGAACAAAGAAAAGGAAAAGTCTTTGACATTTTAAGCCATTTAATTACAGCAATTATTCTGTTATTTGATTGTTGAATTGTGTTGTTTTAAAAAAAAACAAGTTGATTTAAGAAGTCTTTTTTTTCGCATGGTTAATTACGACTGAACTTCAATGCAGTCAGCCAAATAACTGCTTTAGGTCATAGGCTGACTATCTACACTACTTATGCCTGCGTTTGGCAAAGATTTGTCACAAGTCATCATTTGCCTAGCCTATTCCCAAATATGTTAGGGTCGGTCTTCCGGTTAGACTGGAATCCGATGATTCAGCAGCTGCCGAATACCAGGATTTTACATGCAGTGACTGCCTATTTAACCTCCACAACCCAGTTACTGGGTAATAATTATGATACCTCTTGGTAAAACTGGTAGTCAGACTTTTGGGCTTCTTACGATCCGTAAGAACTGTCAAAGATCCACGAATAACAGCCGAGACTTACGGATTGACGTGCTTTCCGAGGCACGGAGGGGTCTTGGTATGTAAAGTCGATCACCCATCCAAGGACCAACTGTGGCAAGCGTAGCTTAACCTGATTGATCGACCCATGCGGCTGATATTACTAAGCCACAAGTAGTATAAGGAGTAATTTGAAAAAAGTATAGATTACCGTGAAGTTACATGTTTGTGAGACCTCATTATTGTTTTCGTACTGGGCCATTGCCCACCTTCCATTTTTGATGATTACCATCAATGGATGGTAATCAATAAATCGAATAAGTTTTATTTTCTTATCCACTTGTGATTGCAAATACGATAAAACCACAGAAAATGCTTTACTATTTACTAAAAGTATACCTCTGCCCAACCCTGCGGGAAAAACAGGCTTGATAATATGTTACGTTTGTTCTTATTGTTTTCCATCAAATAGGTATACTGCCTGGGTTTGGGCAACTAAACTCTTTGTAAACCAATTTATATAAAACAACATGAAAAAGTTACAGAAAGTTATGATTGCGTACTAAAGTTTATAAACGATAATCCCCTTTAAGAACATTAAAATAATACGATGTTAGTTTCCAGGTGAAATAACAAGGGCTTCATCTCCCACGCAGACTTCTTGAAAAGTTCCCTACCGCCCACATTCTGACCTATTCGCGTTATTATAGACTTGGAAAAACAATGGTGGACTAAGTATTTTAAACTTAGCGTTTTATTGGAGAGACGATGAGAACTTAAGACGATTACGTTTTGCGTGGAGCCTAACTGTATAGTTAGCATTATGCAGCTTGCAAATAGGCTAGCTATAGGCTAATTGGGCGTAATCTCACCCGATTTGTGAAAACTTACGTACAAAAACAAAACTAGATTTAACTTGTTAATTTATACCTCACTTTTTATTTCATTAATTTTTTTTTTTTTTTTTGTTTAAATATGGGAGTAAAAATTAACAGGTCAATAATAAATCGAGGTTTATACCGGCCGTAACGCATATCAGGAAACTCTGATAGGGAATATACAGCAGCCGTAACGCACGGACGAGCAAACTCTGTCAGAATCTTACCGCGTTAAACGTGTTAAAAAAAGATTTATTTTTTATTTTTCCCAATACAAAAATGTTTAGTTATCGGACAGTGCCCACACTAATGCAAACCATACTATCGTAAACTAGAGACATTAATTAGTCTATTCCACCCTATTTTATTTATTTATTTATGTACAGCATGGGTATAGTTTCCATACAATGGTGCCAAATTATGTGGTATTCATTTATTTTATTCAGCCTACACAAGTGGCATCGGTAACTGAAAAGTTGGCTAGAAACCGGTTGTCATGGTACGAGTATGGGCATGTGTTACGGAGGAATGAGAGTTGTCGTGAGGAAAGTTTTGAGTATGAATTTCGATGGCTATAAGACTAGAGGAAGACCAAAGAAACGATGGATGGACTATGTGAATGACGATATGGTTAGAAAGGGGGTGAATGTCGAGATGGTGGCTAATATGGAAGAAAAATACATGTTGCGCCGATCCCAAATAAATTGGGATAAGGGCAGGGGAATGATGATGTCCCACTGTTGAGCAAAGGCCTCCCTCAAATCCTTCCATGCCTCCTTTTCTAGCGCCACCTCGATCCAACCCTTGCGGTACGCGTCTAGGTCGTCCCACCACCTCTTCCTGGGCCGGCCTGGGCGGCGCCATCCGTCCTCAGGCACCCACCGTGTGGAGACTGTTGCCCAACGGTCACTATGCATGCGGCTGATGTGATCCGCCTAATCCCATTTCAGCTTAGCAGCCTTTTTGCCTACGTCTAGGATCCCTATCTCAAAAACACAGTCGCCTGACTGGTTAATTTCTTACCTTTGAGGAAGAAGTTCTTCTTCTTTGAGATTAAAAATTAGTTACATCGGGTATAGGGCAGAGTGGGGTCACTTGATCATGATTTTGTTCAAAGCAGTATAGCTTCGGATTGATAAAGTGATAAACAGTGATACCTTTTAAAATAAATAGGTTATTTATTTGGCTATGTAACACCATCAAAAAATTGTAGCAAATACGTTGTTTACTAAACTAATTTACATGAATATCACAAACGTCAGGTGGCTCAGTTGACCCTGCTAGGTGGGGTCAATTAAGCCACCCCACGGGGCTAGTTGAGCCAGTGGGCTTAAGAGGTTTGTTTCATAAGAGAATGAATATAAACTACAAATGAAATCTTCCATAAATCTTTAATAAACATTCTTAGGTAATAATAGGAACTTATTGGGAAACAATAGAAACTAAAAACTAGCTTATCCTAATCACTGTCACAGTTGACGCAAATATAAACTGCACCAGCAGCAGAGGTGCACTTAACATGTGCCCATTTGCGGCAATCGGTACACTGTAGCCACTCTTCGCCTGGAAGGCTATCAGAGTAGGCTTCGACGCAAACAAGGCAGAAATATTCTTCTTCTTCGGTGTCAGAAGAAGGTGTCTTGCCCGTCTGTACTATTTTCTTCTTTTTGACATTTTTAGCTTTCTTAAGAGGTCTTGCCTCATCGTCAGATTCAGAAGAACTTTTATAAATAGCTTTTCTCACCGTCTGTTTTTTTGTCTTGAGTATCTTCTTACTACCCTTACTCTTCCGCTTACTCTGTTCTTCAGCAAGCTGGTCCTTCTCTGGTGTATCAGTCAATACGGCACAATTTCTCTTTTTCCTTCGTGTTTGCTGTTGATTCCGTGGCCCTGCTTTTGGAAATGGTCTCACGAATTCTGGTGAAAAGACAACATCATCTTTGAAAGTAGATGACATTGCTACATTTGGCCCTCGATTTTCTTTGTCATTCCGTGAATCTTGGGTAGCTGATACAGTGATGGGCGATTGCGATGGTGTTACTGCATAGGCTAGCTCAACTTCAATAGCTGGTGAAGGTACATTAACTTCCAGGTCTGGAGATTGTAACTCTACATTTGCTTCTCTCTCTCTTACACCACTCGGCTGTGCTTCAGGCTGAGGCTCTGGTTCAGGACGATCTGTTACAAAAGCAGGCATGAAGTCCTCTTCAGTGAAAATGTGGCTATTGTACGGATAAATGCCTGTTCTTCTATAACCATTAGTTATGTTTGTTGGTGTCATTGCCAACGGCAAAGCCTTCGCAACTAATTGAGGTATATCATAGATAGTGATCGTTTTCCCTGGATTGCTGCGAAGCCATGCGTCATGTGCTGATGCAAGATACCGCTTGAAAGGGCCATAAACTGACACGTCTAATGGCTGTAGCTTATGTGTGCAATGGGGCGGATACGAGAGTATAACTACCCAATTTTCTTTGGCAAGCTCAACTGTTTTAATCGCCAAATGCGAAGAATGGTTGTCCAGCAGTAGTAAAACTGGTGATTCTTGCGATGGTTTAACATATTGAATGAAGTGTTGGATAAAATCATAAAACTCTTCATCAGTCACCCAACCGCTTCCATTACCTCGTCCAATACACTCTGGTGGTCCGTTTGCTATAAAATGAGTCTTAAACTTCTTACGGGGAAATATAAACATCACAGGAATTGTATTGCCTGAAGCCGAAGCAGCTCCAATTACAGTAACATTAGTGCCTCTTTCACCTGAGGTCACAGAACCAACGTTATGTTTTCCCTTTGCGGCTATAATTTTAGCAGGTTTCATCACTGTTGGAACTCCTGTCTCATCTACGTTCCAAATTCTGGAAGGCGGAAATTTATATCTGTCTAGAACTTGGCCTAGCTTATCAAAAAATAATTGAACATTCGTTTTATTGAAAGATGTCGCTCTTCCGAGACTAGTTGGCTCTGGTTTTCGAATGGACAGTTCAGAATTCCTTTTAAGAAAAGAGGTCATCCAATCTTTTCCTGCCATTTTAGTTATTTGCCAGCTCTCAGGAAACTGTCGACTATACTTAACAGCGCATTCGTACGCAAGGCGGCGGACATCAGTTGGAGTTAAACCATAATATATAGATGCAAGCTTGATCAGATAGTCCTTTAGTTGTTTTTCTTGTTCCTTAGAAAATACTTGCCGGGGGTTAGTGTATTCCTTAAAGACATCAGACTCAGGACTTTGTTTTAATTTATTGACATACCTTGAAAGCGTGGTTCTATCTATTTTGTTATCTTTTGCTACTTTTCGAATACTTTTGCCGTTGATAACTTCTTCTGCGGCACGTTTTATCAGATCTTTGGAGACTACAGGTCGTTCAGTTTTTCTTTTGTAGTTTCGCATCCTGAAAATAATAAATACTGTTGTAGGAAGACTCATAGGTACTTGGGGGTGATATGAACTCCGGATTTTAATGCTAATTGATAACAGTTTAGCTATGAAGCACAACACAAAATCAACCAGCAACTGTGGGGTCTAATGAGCCATGCTCACGAGACCCCGTTTGTTTTGGCTCAAATGACCCCTTCCCCATTTTATTACCAATTGGACCGAGCCACATAAAGACTATTAATATTACATTATTTTTGATTCTGTCATCGTATAAACACAATTTATGAAATTAAAATAAACTTACTTGATTGCCGTAACACAAAAAACATGGGCTGGAGACCAAAAGTTACGAAGAGCCGCTTTTTTTACTTTTGGCGCGAAAATAGACTAAACGTACGCGCACACTCAAACCGAACGCCGGCCGGCTACTGACGCAACAGCGGACGAGCCACGTACCCCTCCCGCTTCTTGTGGCGTCCCTCACTTCTATCTAACCTATACCGTCTGTGTGCTAGTGTGGGTGGCGCAGGAGACCCCGCGGCTCATAAGACCCCGCTCTGCCCTACCAGAGAATATGCTTTATAGTGTAAATTTGAGATTTATATGCAGAAATTTTACACTACTAGGTTAATGACAGCGTGGCGACATCTACATCGCCACATGTGAACTAACCATCACACTGACGTCACACAAAATCCTGCATCGCGCAAGCAGAGTTTACGCGCAAGTAGCATATGAACAACGTTCCGACATTAATCTTCGGGTAGTTGCCCACCAGAGACAACAGCCTTCTTTTCGGAGGATCCTCTCTTTTCTATGGAGGATAAGTGAACTTTATACGAGGTTAAGAACATTGCTATGACTTTTAGGTCGTTGCGAGTGTCAAGAAGTGTCACACATCAGCGTCGTCTTTGTAAAAATATTACCTTTTTTTTTCCGGAAAAATATTACCTTTTACCATTTTCGTCTACTAACCGAATTTCCATAAGACAGCGTAAAAATTTAAATAATGTCCGGATATCCATTACTTAGTCAAATTCTTAGAAAAGTGATATTAACATGTCTTTGATCGGCATTGACGATGTCTAGACATGGAAATTAGTTTGCTAACTCATCAAAGTTCTTTTGTTCAATATTTGTGTAATCTCTTCGGGAATACTTTGATGTTTTTGGACTAAATCATGTTAGATATTTTGCATTTAGTCGAGATTGATTCCTTTCAAAAGGTTTTCAAGTAGCAATCACTAAAAATAAGCTCTCTAAATTTCTTCAATAGCTTTTAAAGTATTCTGCGTAGGTAAAACTGAAAAGCACACTTAGGTACTTACTACATTTAATCCACGAATAAATTCTTTGGAAAAGCAATTATTTAGAATTATACTGGCACAAATAAAAATATTTAATCAATTTACCACTTATGTTTTTAAATATCTACGTAAATAACAACTAATACCTAATTAATTTAAAAAAAATATTCAAAATGATTATTACTGCAAAGAAGAGACATTTATGTTTTTATTAAAAGCACATTGATAACCCTTCATTTAACATACATACACGTCGGAAATACGATAGTCTATCGTTTAACTATTCGGGACGCCAGCATCAAGCGGCGGTCGACAGAGTCCAGCCTGTCGTTCGTGAGGGCTGGAGCGGCGAGGGCACAGCCTCTCTTTTGACCCTAGGACATCGTACGGACAACATGTACTCAGAATCTGTCGCGCATTCCGTATGTAGTTGTGTTGTGTACCTACAGTGTGTGATTCACTATTGTGATTAATCTGTTCGTAAAATTATAATTTGCTTTGAACTGCAAACGGTTTTTTTATTGCGCAATAACCAAACACTACTGCCCACAGCAGTTAAAATATGGCTAATGATAACGAGAGAGACGTACTTTCTCCATCATATATATTTTTTTTAACTTACGCCTTTTTCTCCTATCCACCTTCTATCTATCCTAATAAAACCCAAAAACAGACCCAGAACTTAACTGACCATGTAATAACAATAAAACCCCGAATACCTACCCTCAAATCTACTTTTTTCATCTTTTCACCCGCAGAACAAACGCAAAGATTTATAACTACCCTCTTTATTCACTAGAGATGTACTCGACGGCGTGTTAGACCAACTTCCTTAAAGTAATTTATGTTGAGGGTAGATTTACATTTCGTCTGATCTGATGACCTCCGTGTGAGGAGAATAATTTTCCTTAAGAAGTTTTATAAGAATAGGATTATGCTATTTTAATTTTTAGACTAGTCTCTGGTACGCCTTCTTTTTGATCCAGTTTCGATTTTTTCTAATTTTGTTGGCCCCTTGGAAACATCCGCGAGTAAGTCATAAATTCGAACCCAGGCAGGCACCTTACTTTGTGTAAGTTATTTTATCACCACTGCTCTCAAAACGTCGAAGGAAGATATCGTGAGGAAACCGGTATGTCCATGTCTCAATTTTTGGTAGAACCAAGAATTCAAAGACATGTGACTTCTATCAACCCGCACTGGGCCGAATGATGGGTTACGGCCCACTCCCTCTCACCGAGAGGAAGCCTGTGTCCCAGCCGTGGGAACATTATAGGCTGATTATGCTTATACGGTTTCTTAATCCTTTACCTTCAGACGGAAGAACAGGTCTTCTCATAATTACTATAGTAAATACGTTAATTGGACTTTACACTTTTCATTTGTTCTTATGTGATGTGTGTATCTGGTGTATTGTGTGTCTTTTGTTTGTGCTGAATAAATGTATTTTCTTTCTTTCTTTCAATTGTTTGAATTAAAAGAAAACTCCGCTCATAACACTACAATGCTTGTAGAAGTATGTATCTACATCAAGAGCCAGTGACGTCAACATTGACATTCTCTAGCCCACCCTTATTTTTAACAAACAGTTCTTTTGATCCACATTATTTATAGTCGAGTGTCATATCCAGGACAAGACGAAAATTCGTAAATAAAAACTACACACAAACACTTCATTGGTGGAACAAAATCAAAATGTCACTATCAGAATATCTTGTTCTATACAGGGTGACGACGTGTGTCGATATCTAGACTTATTATAACAAAAAATAAATAATTTGTTGATTTTTTTGTCATCGACCGAAGTTAGTGCAAAATATCGATCTATACACGATAAAACAAAATAAAACAGACTTTACCAACTCATACTTCAAGCTCAACAACATATATATGTTCTACCAGCGCTCCATGGACCCAAAAAAAAACCATCGAATCTTTTTTATTTTTATTATATCGTATTCGATACCCATCAGACAGCGTAGCTGCAGAGTTTCGCTAGCTAATTTAATTTGACCTTGTATAGTTCATACTAATTTCATGAAATATCTATATCAACGACAAAACATTGGCTATCTTTGACATTTGTAAAATTGTCTACCGATTTCATTCATGAAAGAAGAATTTCTATTTTCCAAAGTCACATGCAGGGATATTAAATATCAGCTATCAAGTACCGAAAATAAAATAAGGTTCTTGGTATAAAAAATAAATTCGGACCGTGTCTTTTTCAGTCAGGGGAGCTATTTTCGTGAAGGCACGTGTCTGAACGTAGAAAATCAATTTCTAAAAATGACAACAATTTTTCTTGTTTGCTGTTTTTTCGTCGGTTATCAAACAAGAGATCTGTTTCCTACGCGGTCAAAATATACTGAACAACATTTTCTTTAGGGGTTCTAGAATCTTCGGACGGGTACTGAATTCATGGATACAGTTTACGTGTCCCCCTGCCACCCTGCATAAGTCTGAAATCACCAACCCGTCTTGAGCAAGCATGGTGATCAATCCTCGTGTCTTATCAGAATGAGAAGAGGGTTTTACCCTGCAGTGGGACATTTATGGGCAGTACGCCGATATTATTATTGTTCTTCAATATGGCGAACATCACCGTAACCACTTCTTCAGTTCCGATGAAAGCAGACTCATAACACACCAAAGGTTCTAAATATCTGGCCAAATTTTCTGCATTCTTGTACCAATACATCCCCCTCACACAGGCATTCATTTTCTGTCAGCAAAACGCACTTCGTAAAACAAAATACATCCTGAAAAAATATTCGTGGCAATAATCACCCAAAACTCGCCATAAAATCTCGCTGCAAATATTAACAAAGCTTCGTGTGTTCTCGTAAATTCTGTTAGCCATATTAAATGACAGTTCAATAGCAAAATGTACGCCATTAAAAACACATTAGGGAACGAATCAGCGGGGCTTTATAGGTCATTAACCCGCTACGTATTGTTACTTAGCCCAAAGGGTTGACTTGTGTATGGAAAACCGAGGAAGTCTCACAGATTAACTTTATTTGCTAAAGAAAACAATATCGCGATTAGGTCGAGTCGTGTTGTGTGATGACAAATTTATATGACAGATTTTTACTAATGTGCTTGTGAATTTGTTTGTCTATTTGTTTGGTAATATGTAGGTCAGGACGACATGGTTGTCAGAATTGCTGAGCGATTGGCTTTTACGGTACGGTTTGTGGGTTCAATTCCCGCGCGAATATGATTCGTATGGGCTACAAATTTTTATTCGGCTACAGCCCGAATAAAAATTTGTGAGTTTATGTATTACAGATTTATGTCTGAAGATGCTCACAGGATACAGAAAAAATGCAAGCTCTTATTTTATGGTTTCCCACAGGTCACCCGAGGAGGTTGTCGGCTACATAGCTTGGCTAACCTGTGTATGCCTTAATAAATTAAGGCATACACAGGTTAAGGTTAAGGCAGGGCATACAACTTATAAACTGCTGCTGTTTCAAAAATCCAAGCACGGAGCAACGTTTTCTTAAAAAAAACCTTTGGAGAACCGCCCAAGAGATAGCTTGTTATTTGGTAAGTGTAGAAAGAATATAAGACTGTTTTATCCCAGGAACTGAAAAGACGATTGGAACTATAGGTACACAGTTCCTAATTAATACAACCTACTAACATTATAAACGCGAAAGTTTGTATGGATGGATGGATGTTTGTTGCTCTTTCACGCCAAAACTACTGAACGGATTTGAATGAAATTTGGCACACAGATAGTTTATAACCAGGATTAACACATAGGATATTTTTACCCCGATATTCATACGGGATTGAAACTTATGCGGGTGAAACCGCGGGGCGCAGCTAGTAATTAATATACCTATGAGAGGACCCTTGCATAGTGGATCCCTGTTTACAAGATGCCGCTCGATGTGTCAAAGAACACGTTTATCATAGGATGTTGGAAATACGAATAATCTAACGCAATACTCTGACAATATTTGTACATATGTTGAATGGCAATATTGCCAGAGACGAGAAAATGAAGATGTTCCCAGAACCTGAAAATACGATTGGAACTGCAGGCACATAGGTCCTATACCTACACATTATGATGGTACTAGCTTCTGCCCGCGACTTCGTCCGAATTTTTGGTTCCCCCAACCCGACCTGTCGCATCGCGTCGCCTGCCTGCGCTATTTCTTCGTTTTCGCTAAGCGTTATTTCTGTCTTTTTTTATTTCTGCTCACTTTCAAGATATAAATAAAATTTATAGCCTACAACACTCAGGAATAATGAAGCTTGCTGCCGGATTTTTTTTTATTTTTATTGGATCATTAGCTTCGGAGATTACCCCCTACATACATATAAATAAACTAAACTAAATAATTGAGGGGCTTGTGGCTAAGTAATAACAGCCGCACGGGTCGATCGATCAGGTTAAGCTACACTTGCCGCGGTTGGTCCGTGGATGGGTGACCATTTTCACATAGCAAGACCCCTCCGTGCCTCGGCAAGCATGTTAAGACGTTGTTCCCGGCTGACAGTCGTTACGGGTCGTCAGTAGCCCGAAAGTCAGACAACCAGTCTTACCAAGGGGTATCGTATTACCCGACTCCAACATAGTTGGGAAAAGGCTAGGCAGATGATGATGATACATATAAATAAACAAATAAAATTTACCTCTTTATAATATTAGTATAGATTGATCTCTGTTTACAAATGAAGACCGCTGGTTGCCTCAAAAATCACGTTTATCCAAAGATAGAGGTGGTAGGTACTAACAACATTTGTATGTTGAAATATTCTATGATCATATAGCGACTATGTATAGAATCTTCATAAACCGCAATGGTTAAGACTAGTTAATTGCTACTTTAATAAATTAGGCTTTACTTTAGAAATCCGTACCGGGTTTCCAAAGTTCTTAAGCTCTTAAGATTCCTACATAGCTATTTATGTTCTAAGTATAAAGAAACCAGCCTCCTTGATCTAGTAGGCGAATGGTGTACCGCAGGGTCCTCGATTCGACTGTTGGGCTAAGGGTTCCATTAAGAAATTCTTAGTAACAGTCTATAGACTGTATTTGAACCCGGGTATTATGGCACACTACCTATACCTACTACGTGAGACGAACATTATTGTGATTTCGGTATTGTACTTTGGAGACATAGGTGAAAGGTATTCTACCTGTCTCCTCTTAGGCGTATTGGAAGTGATGTTGCGACCGAAGAGGGGAAGTGAAACTCCAACTTACAGTTAATAATATTATAATTGCCACACGTATTAAATTTTAAAGTTAGGTACACTATTTAGCACATTTATCTAATTAAAAACTAAAAACTAAAACTAGTAGGAAAAAAAAATTACGAATGACTTGAATCTAGTCCGTGGCCCGTTACGGTTGGCAAGCAAGAGAGCGACGCTACTTCAGGAATGCTATGGTTCCCCGGATCATAGCTTCGTGTTGCCACTTAACCGAAGTCCAATTCTCGTTATTTAAAACGTTCAAAATCCAGTCGCAGTCTCATCACAGCGACAAAAAAATGTCAAAAACTTGTCAAAATGTAGGGAAATTAGAGGTTTTTTTGATAGATTGAGACTGAGATCAGACTGTGAACGTTGTTAAAATTACGAGAATTGCCCCTCTGGGGTGCGTTCCTGACTAACATAGAAATACTTATCTAAAACACAATACAGGCGACGCCACGTAATCTAAGATGCGTTCACAAATGCACAATACGTGACGCCACAGGACAAAGTATAGCCATGGTAATTACTATCTTAGAAAACTTTTTGAAGAAAGCAGTGTGTAGTTAACACGCAAGAAAACAGGAGTGGTGGTTTTCTTCTTCTTCGTGTCGCTAGCATGACTGTATCAGATCTTGGGGTCTACTACGAAGTGCAAAGTGCGAATGATCGGATCGGACCGACACATGGCAGAACCGAATGTTATTGAAAAATGCGAAAAAAGTTCGGATCGGCTCAGTTGGGTCGGGACCATATTCGATATTCGAAAGAGTGTAGGAGTATAGGATCGGGTCCGACCGAATCAAATAGTAACTTCGTAGCAGGAAACTGCCGAACATTCGGCCGATACAACTTCAGAGTAGACCCCCTTGTTGGCCCAAAACTTTGCCACTTCCACGGCGTCGTCGGTGGCAGCGCAGAGGTCACTTTGACTGCTTGTTTTGGAACACAAAGGGCAGGATATGAGGTGGAGCATATTTTGCGACACAGCTCAACTTCCACACAGATCTATCCGGAAACCCGGCAAACGCCCGCTGCAAACTGTGGCAGGCTACCAAAGGAGCCTCTCCCTGCAGGGTGTAACCTTTAGTGGTCCACTTGGATGTCCCTGAGCCGTCTCCGGATACAAGTGGGAAGATGTAACCGGAAGATGAACCAACCTGGTAAAGTGAGGCTACCTCGAGGGATCAGCGTGGTGTTATATTATACTTATGAAAAAAAAATTGAAACAAAGGTATCACATTTCTATTTTTGCGAACAATATATTCTGATGTCAACCCAAATCATTACGTGTAGTGTTTCCGACGTATCTCGTGTTACGTAACATGGATATATTGGGTTCCACTGCAGCAGGACATTTGCAGGTCCCCTGAGATGTGTCACAGGATCGATGCGAATCGGGCTTGTACGTTGAGCTGCAAAATTTTATTAAAATATTTTTACTTTATTTTATTTTATTTACCATTTATGAACACACATATGTATATAAACAGACAAGAAAAAAACAGAACAAAAAAAATAGGTACAGAGCTGATGCTTATTTCAAATATAACATTTTTCGTTTTTTAAATGATAAAAACTTAACATAACATAACGCCTGTAATCCCTGAGGGGTTAGGCAGAGGTGTACTTAAACTACAGCCACATTTTACCAGTTATGTTTAAGTCCCATGTAATAGAAGTAGAGCCTATTGCCATCGACCGGGCACAAATTCAGACACCGGGGTGCTATTGAGAAATCCGTGATGGGTAAACCTAATAACACTGTCCAACCCGGGAATCGGATACGAGACCTGCACATGCGCAGCAGTAGCGCTTGCGCTTGCTTACTTGCTTGAGGCAATCAAAAAAGTAAAAAAAAAAATGCTTCAACTCAAAAATCACTAGTAACTACTATTAAGGCACTAGTATTAATATATTTTAATTTTATCTTACTTTAATTTTGATTTTAATGGTAATTTATTTTAATTTTTATTTTGTTATTAATGTTAATTTATTTTATTTTTATTTTTGATGCTCATTCTAATGTTAATTTATTTCTGATGTTGTTTTAAATGTTAATTTATTTTATTTTTAATTTAAATCGGACTGCATGGGTCAAGTTATTTGAAATAAATTAATTTTATTTATTTACTAGCATTTCTATTTTAACATTTTTCTTCAGGCCTTACCTTACAATTGGTATTATGCTTAGTGGTGATTAGGTAAACATACACAACAGACATTAATCAGTACAGCGGTTATTATAAGTTGTTATGAGTCTGTTAAATTAATAAAATAAACAATTTTACCAAAAAGAGAGAACTTAATTTTTCATACAAAATAAATAGCGTAAAAGTTGTCACGAAATAATAACTCTTGATAAATAATAAAGCACTAGATACGCTCGGCGCGATAGTATCAACAATGCAATAGAAACTTTATGGTATTGTTACCAAACAATCACAAATTAGATTTAATGTTAAACCTAAACGAAAAAAAGGCCTCACGGCTAGAATGTTTTTTTTTATTTGCCGTTAATGTCCCACTGCTGGGCAAAGGCCTCCCTACTCTCCTTCCATCTCTCTCTGTCCAGAGCTGCCAAGAATGTTAATTGTTGTTGTTGTTAATTGTTGCTGTTGTTGTTGTTGTTTGTTGTTATTACTAGCTGCGCCCCGCGGTTTCACCCGCATAAGTTATTCAAAAATATAATCTGATCTAATCTAATTTAATCTATGTTATTTATTTCATTGTAATCAATTTAACTTTAACAGTTTTTTTTTATCAAACTATTTATTATTATTAATTTTTTTAATTAAATAATTGTGTTATTATCTGCGCATAATGTAGTGCATGCTGTGCTTTTCCGTAATTGATGAGGCGCTTAGACTTAAGTTTGCAGTGTACAAATTATAAAGAAATAGTGTACTCATTGTTGAAATCCTAATAAATAAATAAATAAGTTTCGATTCCGTGGGAATAACGGGATAAAAAGTATGCTATGTGTTAATCCTGGTTATAAACCATCCGTGTGCCAAATTTCATCCAAATCGCCAGCCTGTATAAACATTGCTTGTAGAGTTAAACTCCCGAAGGTCGTCACCATACCTACATCTACTGACAAACAACACTGTTGCATTCCAGTAACAGAAAAATATACAAAATAAAAGAAGGACAATTCTCGTAATTTTAAGAACGTTCACAGTCTGATCTCAGACTCAATCTGTCAAAAATACTTCTAATTTCCTTACATTTCTGACATGTTTTTGATTGTCGCTGAGATGAGATTGCAACTAGATTTTGAATGTTTTTATTTACGGGAATTGGCCTTCTGATTGTAGACAGATTTCTACAGAAATCACTAAAAAAAAACTGTCATTTTGTCTATTCTTCCGTCAAAAAAACCTGTTTCTATGGTGATCATGGTACGCGTGCAGTTAGGAAGATAAGGGTCATATTACGCTTGAGAGCTTTCAACTTTGTCTCAGGATTAAGGCCGCAATGCAAACATAAAAAAAGTTCATACTGGGTGGACAAAGGCTACCGTATGATATCAAGTGGCTCGTTTGACTTCCGTCACTTAAGCTTTGGCTTTCTTAGAAAGCGGTTAATGTGCATGATTTACACTAGCTCGATTTTCGCTGTGCAGCTAGTCGCCTCCCAAATCATCCCACAAGCCGAATCGTCCCCCCATTTACAGGTCGATAAACATCGTGGGTGACTTCATTTTGTATCAAAATGTCGACCTTCATGCGGCTGGTGATCGCCTGCGATTGAGCATTTTCCGCCGTTTGCGACCTGTCGTCGCACAGAACAAAACAAAACTACTCTACTTTGGAACTTGCGATTTTACCTTTATTAAATCACCTTTGAAAAGCCCGCATCACACAATAACGACTATCCAAATACAGAGCTTTTTTTGACACTTTAATATCAAATACTGGTGAAAATGACAGATTTTCATGCCAGCCGGTCATATAAGAACTAATATGACGTATACCCTGTCTATTAGGTAAACTGTTTTTTGACAGATGGAACTAGTGATTGCAGCAACACACAATACATTGATTCATACACGTACGATATTATAATGTCTGTAAGAAGCCATAAATAAGATAAGGCAGTTTATATATTTATTTTAAAATTAACATTTACGTAATCTGGAATAGAACGTTCTAAGACAGCTGTCAAAAAACGGTTAACCTAATGGTCAAGGTATAATCGCGTTCTTATGAAACCCAAGCAAAATAAAAAAAAACAAAATAGCTCACCTTAAAACAAACCAATACAAGAAACAGATACATAATTTTACCGCAGTCTATTTTTAAACTCAAATCTCTCACTTTTCGTTTCAGATCGGGACCACGCCGCCTAACTACCGTTTGATAGCTACCTCCCTGCCCACCCCAATTGGAATCTCATTTGGCCACCGCGGATGGCAAACCGACTGCAGTATTTATGATTTATATGTTGTGTGTTGCTATTTCTCTTACTGGATTTCGGGAGGGTAATAGTAATGTATTTTATTGAAGAGTCGCATTATGTTAAAAATGTGAAGCTTTTTACGAGCTGTCAGGGTACCGGGAGGTGTCAATTAAACCACGGTTTATCACGTATGTTCAATCATTATTTCTTGAAATCATTCTACGTATTTTACATTCTTTTCCCTTGGTTTGTCAGCCAAATCTGACGCCTTTTAATCTTAAACTAAGTTAATGTTTGTCTCATATTTCATGGCAATAACTTTTAACTGACTCGTGGAGGTTGCATGTAAGCACCAAATAGGCTATAGTAATTCATATCTCAGACAGAGAGGGCAAGAATACTATTTATTAAGGATTGGTCAATCAGAGGCGAATGAAGCGCGGGATGCGGGACGCGACTCCGAGCGTCAATTGTTTTAATGATTATTTGCGCTAGTTCGAACACCTCCTTGTAAGTTAGTTAACACAATTGGCACAAGCGGATTTTGTCCCTCATCCCGCGCGGGCTTTCATTCTTCTAATCCTTCTTTCGTATCGATAGTATGTCTGTCCAATTGGGCCCAGTAGGTATCTACGTTAATCGCAGCATACCGTGTCGTGGCGTACTTTTTCACATTCTATTTAAAAGTATTCAAAGAGTTGAAAATAAAAACGAGGTTAACCGAAATCCGCAAACAAATTGCACACAGAATAATTCACAAACTACTGGCAGATGGACTGTGTAACAGGCGACATGACAGTTCAATTGAGCCCTGTATCATCGGCTCTATATAAATGAGCGAAGTTTTTCCCAGCTACAGCTCGTTTATAGAGACATTAGGACAAATTGGAATTGTTTGCGGGGCTCAGTCGTAAATAAGGAAGGAGTAGATGGAGTGATATTGTACGGAATATGATTTGTTACTATAGTTGTTGCGTTTTAGCATGACAATAGCGGTCATGACCCTTTCCCCATTATCTCTTAGTTTCGCGCACAGAATCAGTACCGGACATACTCCATCAAACAATTTTGCCTTTTTAATGGGAAAGGTTTTATTCCCTTAAATGTGATACTTGTGGAATAATAGATGATGTACACCATTTGTTGATGGAATGTGTTCAATTTAATGCAGAGAGAGAGGAATTATTGGAAAAATTGGATTTGGAAAAATTGCAGGTCGGAATCATGAATTCTATACTTTCAAACCCTAACAGTGAAGGAGATTGTCTTATGTTTAAACTATTATCATCTTAAGTTAAGCTAATGATGTATAACTAGTGAATAAGATTAATCGGACTGACATATACATGTAGTATAAAAGTCCAAAAAAATAGAATAAAAAAAAAAATCTCTTAGTTATAAACGTAGTCTATTAGTAAAAAACGTTAAGGATCACGATAGATATCGATTCAGGACGTTAACGCGGTTAATTGTTTTCGGCTTATAAGCTACTAGCTTCTGTCCGTGTGGAATTCCTTATTCCCCCGACCCATCCCATCGCATCGCATCATCTGCCAGCGCTATCACTTCGTATTCGCCTAGCGTTCTTTCTGACCTTTATTATTTTTGCTCGTCTCCTAAAAGTTATAGCGTGATGTTAAATAGCCTTTCTCAAAAATGGGCTATCATAGCAAAAAAAAAAATCAAATCTGACCAGTAGTTCCAGAGATTATATCCAACTATTAACTTCAAGCTTAACTTTTAATAACTTTGAGGAGTTTTCTGACGTGTATTATTAGCACTCCATTGATAACTTGTCAATGTTTGTTGAGCTCAATAGTAAAATACGTTGTAAGTCATAGTCAAAGCCGGTGGCTGTTTTTCTTGTAGAAATATTGTTTTTATGGAATAGTTTGTCATTGTTATTTTATTGTTTTTCTAAGGCCGAGTAATGTAATTTGTATTCATTTTGGATGCTTTGTATTTTGCGTAATGTTTGGGGGTATTCGTGATTTTGCATTAAGTATTTAATAACAATAACAAAAATAGCCTCCCGACCGATTTTGGTCACGGTGGCCAATCTCAACGGAGGTTAGCCAGGTACCATAACCATAATCGGTCTATAACCACCACGCAGGCCAGATGCGGGTTAGTAGATGTCACATGTCTTCAAATGTTTTGTTCTTGGAGATGTTACTAAGAAATTCCTAGTGAAAAACCCAGTAACACTTTGTCCGACCCGGGAATCGAAATCAGGACCCCACGTTTAGCAGTCGCGCTTGCAACCACGAGAGCAACGGAGCAGTCACGTAAGGTAAGTGGTAAGTATTTAATTATTCAATAAACACTTTATTGTAGATGTACAATAAAGTGTTTAATGAATAATTAAATACGAGTTATTACGAGTTAACCAAGGCAATAACTCTCTTTTCCTTATCCTTATTTATTTGGGGTCAGCAAAACATGTCTTCTTCTTCCATACTTCTCCATTGTCCATGTGAATGGGTGTGTGTGTCATTAAATAAGAAGCAGTTAATTTCTTAGTGGTATTTATATAAAATAAGTTTATTTTATTTTTTTAATACATGAAGCATCTTTGCACTCAAAGTAACTAGCTTTTACCCACGGCGTCACTCGCGTGCATGTCAGAAAACATCCTACGGGAACGTCCTACTGGGATTACAATTACATACAGACGCCAGCACATCAAGCTAACCGAGACTGTCAAATTTCCCCAATCAACCTTGAACCTAATGCTTTAGCGATAAAGATGAAAATCTATTAAAAGACAGATGTAGTAGCTTGATGTGCTGGCGTCTGTACATTAAAATACCATATGTGTTAATAAAATAACATATCCAGGTGATAAAATACCATATGTGTTAATCAAGGTGATAAAATACCATATGTGTTAATCCAGGTGATAAAATACCATATGTGTTAATCCAGGTAATAAAATACCATATGTGTTAATCCAGGTGATAAAATACCATATGTGTTAATGCAGGTGATAAACTATCTGTGTGTTAAATTTCATCCAGATTCACACAGCCTTTTTATCGCCAATCCGGAACATACTGCGATGATATATCTGATTGTAAAGGCTTCAAATAAATTGGACACGCCACAATTGCGGCGATAAGTCCCCTCTTTGAGGAGTGGCTTGAGAAGCGCCACGGCGCCCTCACCTTCCACCTGACGCAGGTCCTCCCCGGTCACGGTTGTATCGGGAGGTTCCTGTTCAGGATAAGCGAGAGGAAACGCCTGGGTGTCACCACTGTGTGGATCGCCCGGAGGACACGGTGGAGCATACGGTGGAGGTCTGCCCGGCTTGGGCGGAGCACCGCCTCGTCCAGGCCATGGTACGGACCGAGAGTGCATGGGAAGCCATCACCTCCTTATACGAAGCAGTAATGCTCGCAAAGGATGAGGCGGAGCGCGTGAGGGAGAGGCAATCTCTGCGCTCTCATGTCCCTAGTCGCCGCAGGAGACGCCCTGGACGTCGGGAGTCACCAGCCGACTCCCGGCCACCGTAGGCGCAGGCTTGCGGGCGGCGAGCAATGGGAGCTCGCCGCCCGGCAAGGACCAGGCCCGGGTCGACGGCGCGTTGTGTTCTATGCACGCCTCAAAGAGATGTCAGCATGAACTGACGGGGTCCGCTAGGGCCGATGCCTGCCAGGGCCGCGGGTTGTTCGAAAGAGATACCGTGGCCCGTGGCATGGGCAACTGAAGGAACACGGGTGGGTTTTAGTCAGTAAAAGTCTGAAACGCCCTTCCTCTCCGCCCAGAGCGGGAGAAGTCATATGATGATTTCCCACCCAGAAAAAAAAGGCTTCAAATAAATGAAAATATCATTCTATCGTCCTTTTCGATCAAACACAAAGATAGCAAAAAACCGAAAATTAACCCAGATCTTCACTGACCACAACATCAATTTGTTATTATACCGCACCAACTACAAGGCAATTTCATAAAACCGCAGTAATCGTGAAAATATCCAAACAAAAACCGTGTAAGAGCGGTTTTTCCGAAGACTTCCTTTTATAAAACAGGTTTTATGGCTTGAAGGCTCGCACCTCGGCCTGGGTAGATTATATAGAGCCTTCATGACGTCATTTCATGGCATCCGCTATCCCACACGATCTTTGGAACCCTCCAACCGTGTCGAACCTTCTAATATCCGCTGTATTAAGCTGAATACAGCTACACTTAGCTATGTAGCGATTTTCTTTAGGTCGTACTAAGTTTTAGAGGTGTATTGTGGTTGAACATTGGCGTGGTTCTAATATTCTGTAGGAAACTTGAAGATAATTTTAGAGTAGGTACGTCGTTTTGGTAAGAGTACTTTTGAAATATTTCATAGAGGATAGTCAATATTTTTAATAAAGTGGTCTTTTGTTAGCCATTTAGTTTTCTTTCTGAATAGTGACCGAAACTGAACCGTCACGTTCGGGTCGGTGACGCTGAATCGGGTATATTCGGCTCCAGTAGGTCGATGACGCTACATCGCGTTAATCATTATAATCCATTATGTTGTACCTGCCATCTTATCTCTACACCACCCTTGGTTGACTGGTAGAGAATGCCTAAGGCATTAAGTCTGCCTCTGTACCCTAAAGTGCGCGAGAAATTTAAATAAATAAATCGCGTCGTCATCGTATACTCGACGCTGAATCGTGTATACTCGGGTCCAATCGTAAGTATTCACTTCTACTGTATGGTCATAACCACACACCCTTCTTTCTGACACATTTGGTACTATAACAAGCGTGAAGATCTACCTAAATAATTCGTGACATAAACGCCAAACCGACTGCTACAAAAAGACAAATTATTATTATCAAAACCGGCAAAGTTTCCTTAACTTCATCACTTCGATAGGATAAACTCATAAACTGTTGGTTGTTCCAAAGATCTTCAGCGGAGTGTGACGATAATGTACAACGAACAACGCAAGTTGCCAACGACTTGGCGAAATTTACTTATTTACTTAGTCGAAATATGTTGGAGGGGTTGTAACTGGATTTTTGCATGTTTTCGTGATCGTGTAAGTTGTATTTTGTTTTCGAGGAGGAAATTAATATCAGCATGTTTATATTATAGTATTGAAATAAGAAGCAGTTATGTATTGTAATTGTAACCAGAGTATTCTTGTACGGACGCCAGCACATCAAGTTACTACAATCTGTCAAATTTCTTTAATAGATTTTCAACTTTATCGCCAAAGCATTAAGGTTCAAGGTTCATTGGGAAAATTTGACAGTTTCGGGTAGCTTGACCTGCTGGCGTCTGTACATAAGTTGTCTTTACTTACATTAATTCGGGGAATCATGAACAAACTACTTTCAGGAAAGTCTTGAATCGATTTCAGTATCTTTGAAAATAAGTAATTAAAAAAAAAAATTGCCATACTGACCGCCGATTGACCAAAAGAAAATTAAATCTTATTACAAGACTATAACACTCAATTTTAAATGCATACAGTAATGCTATGGTCAAGACGATTTTCTTATTGGTAATAGTTTACTTTACAAACATTAAGTTTTATTCATTATATTATGCTTTCAACTCAATACTCTAATTCGGGTGTATGAGGTCTTACGTTAATTATGCTACATATTGTATACTAGCTGCGCCCCGCGGTTTCGACCCCGGGGGGATATCGGGATTAAAAGTATGCTATATGTTAATCCAGGGGGTCTACTCCGAAGTGGTATCGGCCGAACGTTCGGTCGTTTCCTGCTACGAAGTTACTATTTGGTTCGGTCGGTCCCGATCCTACACTCCTACAATCTTTCGAATATTGATTATGGTCCCGACCCAACTGAGCCGATCCGAACTTTTTTCGCATTTTTCAAAAATATGCGGTTCGGGCCATGTGTCGGTCCGATCCGATCATTCGCACTTTGCACTTCGTAGTAGACCCCCTGGTTATAAACTATCTGCGTGCCAAATTTCATCCAAATCTGTTAAGTAGTTTTTGCGTGAAAGAGTAACAAACATCCATCCATCCAAACTATCACGTTTATAATATTAGTAGGATAAACCTTTTCAAGGTTTCTTAACTATTAGAGTTCTGGCTAACCTTCAGACGACCGAGGAGGGTTGAAAGTCAAACATAAAAAAAACACTGTAGCTGCCCTTGTATTAATGTAACAATATAAATTCTATCGCAAACATTTTTAAGAGTTTTAAAACAGCTTTTGATACTGTTAAATAATACATCAAAAATTAAAATCTTGATTTGAATCATGTATTATTCTCTGCCAAAAAAAAAGTCATATCTCCACCCAGATTTTTCATGAAACAAAACAAAATGTCCGAAGAGAAGTGGACGTTTTATGAAACAAAAAAAAAATAGAAACAACGTTTATTCATCTAAATGCTTGTGAATAATTTAGAAACTTGTGTTTCTTTAGCAAAGTTCTCCAGAAAACCTGATTGATGGTAAAATTAAAACTTAGAAAGATAATTTATTTTGTTCAAGCATGCTCCTTGTCAGTCAGACAGGCCCTGGAATCCCAACATTTACTTTGTCTTTCTGAAAGATAAAGAATCCGAATAATTTTAAATAGTTAGATACTGTGAAGCTCAACGAGCTTTCATGGCACCGGGAGGAATCAATTAAACCACGGTTTATAACGTATGTTCAAAAATTATTCCTAGAAATCATTTTACGAATTTTACATCGTTTTCATTTTGCTTGTCGGCCAAATCTGACACCTAATCTCTTCTAATCTTAAACTAACTTCATGTTTGTTTCGTATTTCAATGCCAATAACTAATATCGCGACATATTCGCCAAAAATGTAAACAAATATGAGTTTATGGAAAAATAACTTTAATTCCTACAGAATAAAGTTCAGTTTACGCTACAACTTCAAATATTTTTATAACTTTTTAAATAGCGCTAATCACTCTGAAATCAACTTAATTGCCATTAAAATGAATTTGATATTTGTTTAACTTGAAATAACGTCAACTTGAAACATGAATACAATTTGAATATATATTTATATGTGACAGTCCACTGGTTGGTTTTTGATTTCACGATAAAACAGCTGATGAATTTTGATGATGATTGGCATACCTACGGAAAGGTAGACGATGACCTGCGGGGTAATTGTGTAGCACACTAACAGTAGCAACGGCTTTCATTGTGACAGTTCAACAACATTCATTGCGTTATTTACGTTGTTGAGCAGACACATTAATCAAACATATGAAGCAATAGATTACCAATATCTTTCAATATTATTCAGATGGTGATTGATAGTGTGTTACGCAATTAGGGTGCTGGATGACATATGTAAAATGCAAGTGAAACCGCGGGCAACGTTTAGTCTTTCACATAATTATAGTTGGCGATTAATTTACGGTATTAGAGACATAGGATAGACAGCACACCAAATAGCAAAATGTAACCATATTATACCATTTAATTTAAACAATTGTCAACTACAATTTAAATTGTCTAGCGGACAGCCCATGAAAAGGGTCCAATTATTAACATTATCGTTCTCCTAATATATATGCGAATTAACTTTAGTCACTGCGGTAATTGCGCACAAGTTTACGTTAGCTTCATTTTCATGTGACATTAACTGGTTAACTTTAACGCAAGCCACAGACGTATTTACGTGCGTTTGTTAATTGATACGGGTTAATCGCGGGTAATCAGGTTTATGGGCTGCTAAACTAATGTTTTGGTTACTGATGATAAGCTGCCTTTTTGGTTCTGAGTATTTATCTTGGTACGGTTCATACTAAACTTGTTAAGTCTCATAGTCATTCTATTTTCATTTAATTTATTTTTGGTAGACCGCAGCCACTGAGTCAGTCGTTAATTTAAAGACGCAGTAGTTATATAACGTTAGAGAATGTTGCATAACATTTGTTGTCTAACTTTTTTTTACGCAAATTGTAACAAAAGTTATAAATTATTAGTGTTAACTTCATGTAATAAAATGTTATCTGTTCTCTCATTTTCAGAGTTCGGCGCATCCAGTGGGAGCGCCTTTTCTTTTGTTTTTTTCAAACAAAAAATAAAGCCAACCCAATAAGCACTTCCTCCATTTAGAGCCACTACCAGCTTCCTCGAAAGGCAGGCCCAAACTGATGGTTACTTGTTTTTTTTTTTTTGTTTTTATAAATGGCATCTCGTAGTTGACCTAGAGAGGTCGTGACTACTTAACCGGACTATCCTGTGATTGACTTAACAGAACTCGAAGCCTCCAGCCCGGGGGATGATGGTTACAGAATGTTACACGATGTTATACGACGAGTTGAACCCGTGATGTTGTAGCAAAATGTTACACACACTGTTATAAAATGTTATCGTGTTACACAATGTTTTATAACGTTAAATAACTGCTGTGTGGGAGCAAATTACCTTCTCTTTATTTATATCAAATCTATACCAATAATAAGGCTGAAGAGTTTGTTTGTTTGAACGCGCTAATCTCTGGAACTATCAGTCGGAATTGAATAATTCGTTTTGCATTTGACAGGCCAATTCTCGGAGAAGGCTTTAGGCATTATATAACATCACGCTAGGATCCTTAGGAGCCGTGCAAAAACAACAAAGTAAGAAAGAACGCTGCACGAAAACAAAGCAATAGCGCGGGCTGTCTAAACTGAAGAACCGCATTATCTGATAGCATAATCAGCCTATAATTTTCCCACTCCTGGGACACAGGTCTCCTCGCAGTGAGAAGAAGTGTGCCGTAATCCACCACACAAGCCCAGTGTGGGTTGGTACATCTACCAACCCACACTGAATTTATTACTTATTTAAACCACACAAATTAGAAGACGTGACATCATCTCAGTTATAACAATTGATAATTACCGAAAAAAAAAACACCTAAAAAGATGTTCTGTCTCCATTTTCGAAATGCCAAAATACTTTAAAGGTCAAAAAGTCTAATACTAGAATAAATGTTTGTCTGCGGCTCTCAATCTTAGACTTGTCACAGAAAAGGCTTAATGTTTCAAGGGTATTCCAAAATACTTCAGAAGTGGCTGCCCGCAGTACCTAAATGATTATATCTTTCTGTGGTTCATTTTGACCTTTATGAAGTGTGAAAGGTAATTTGGTAAAAGTTGTGTATATTCTGTTGCGTGCGATAATAGTTGGAGCCACTGGATTAGAGAATAAATAGTCTTAGTATAATATTTAAATGGTAAAAGAAAATTATTGAAGTGAAATTTCTTAGGCGGCGATTTGATAATTTGACGAGAATTTAGAGTAAAATTTCAAGGACGTGTCACGTTAAAGGCACATTTCGCTACACGAGAGAGAAGAAAGATATAACTCTCTGTGTCTCTCATACTAAATCTCTCTTATTTTTTATTTTTTAAGTTTCGTATTATCATGTGTACTATCTATGTAAGTGTAAGTACTCGTAAAATTAGAGAAGTCTTCTTACAGATTTAATCATTTTCTTTCACAACAGTTAAATCGGTACTCTAAGTGAAATACCTCGTATTGTTACTATTTTTTTCTAAAAGAGTGACGGGTGTGCGTGTGCACACAGTGTCTAAGCGGACAAGCCAACTTGGACATAAACTTGGATTGTAAGTGGTTTTTTTTGTATTTCAGCTGAACAATCTTTATGTTTTTTTTTACATTTAGTATCTACAACGACTTAATGATATTATGATTTCTAAGACTACCCCGTATGTCAAATGAACATAAGCGCTAACTGCTGAGCTTGAGGTCCTGAGTTCCATTCCCAGATCGGGCAGTGTTATTGGATTTTTCCATTAAGAATTTCTCAGTAGCCCGGAGTTTAAACTTGTGTCCGGTTGATGTACAGACGCCATCACATCAAGCTACTACAATCTGTCAAATTTCTTTAATAGATTTTCAACTTTATCGATAGAGCATTAAGGTTCAAGGTTGATTGGGAAAATTTGACAGTAGCTTGACTTGCTGGCGTCTGTAAATGAAACGTAAACATAGATCTGGCGAAATGTGGGTGTAGCTACTATGGGTACACCTCTGTCTAACCCCTCGGGAAAACAAGGCGTGACGTTTTGTTATGTCATCATCTGCCTAGCCTTTTCCCAACTATGTTGGGGTCGGCTTCCAGTCTAACCGGATGCAGCTGAATACCAGCATTTTACATGGAGCGACTGCCTATCTGACCTCCACAACCCAGCTACTAGGTAATACGATACCCCTTGGTAAGACTGGTTGTCAGACTTTCGGGCTACTGACGACCTGTAACGACTGTCAAAGATCCACGAATGACACCCGGGACCAACGGCTTAACGTGCTTTCCGAGGCACGGAGGGGTCTTGGTATGTGAAGATGGTCACCCATCCACGGACCAACCGCGGCAAGCGTAGCTTAACCTGATCGATCGAACCGTGCGGCTGTTATTATTTAGCCACAAGCCCCTCTTGATGTTTTGTTATGTATGTTATTTAAACCAAATTTCAAACGATTTTTTTTTACTTTAACATTATAACCATGAGTCTAGCTCTCACGCTTCCTAGCCTTTTCCCTACTATGTTGGGTCCTTTCCATTCCCACCGTATACCTATCTAGTTGAAGCAACTGCCTATCTGACCTCCACAATCCAGTTTCCTACCCATTATTGACTATCAGCACTTTCATGTGGGCTGAACCAGTCAATTTTCTGTGACAATGTTGTCACAAGGCGTTAAAGGTTGCGTGGGTAGTGAAAAGCATTTCCGTCCATAGTTCTTTGTGGAGGCGTGTTTAAACACTGATAAACTATTTGTAGATTATACGTGTCGTGTTTGCGTGACTCCATCAAGGATTTAGTAGATTAAAAGGCGTAGGTTAGTTTTCTGCGTCAATGTAATAATGAAATGTTTAAGTTTACTTTTTTTAAACACCATGGAAGTTATTCTGACTCAGTTTAAAAGTAACTTGCTAGCTGCCAATATTTAGGAACAACCCTTGATTTACTACCAGTCGGATTTGAAAAAATACTTTTGCATTTGGTATCCCAATTCTTGAGGAAGGCTTTATGCCATTTAACAGCACACTATGATCCTTAGGAGCCGAGCTAAAAGAAGAAAAATCACAAAGAACGCTATAATAAGTTACGTAAAGAAATAAGAGACTCCTCATCGATGAACATTTTTAAAAATAGATTAAAGTTGTATTTGGCCAACCAACAATAATAAATGAATACCACTGTATGTACGACAGATCGAACGACAATTATGTTTAATACAATAATACTTTATTTTCGTTAAGTTTCTCATATTTAAGTGAACTATGTATGTTCTTTTTTGGGAAATAAACTTCTTTAAACCGAAAACGAAGTGTTAACGCGGGCAGGTGATGCAATACGACGGGGTGGGTTGAGGAACAAGGAATTCCACTCAGACCAAAGTTAAAGCAACAATGTTAGGATAGAATCTAGCGATTCGTTCTTTATGAAAAAGTTTTGGTGTCATCATTGCCAATTCATCATCATCATCCGCCTATAGCAGTCATGGGACATAGGCCTCTTCCTATTGCACGCCATTCGGAAGCTGCTCATCCATCTGCTACGAGCCATCCTGTGAAGATCGTCGCTCCACCTAGCCTGAGCCAATTCAATCTTTTTAAAATAGAAACCAAAAAAAACATGACTTGTTTAGTATTAGGAATATAAAAGAAATCTCTAAAAATTAATGTTGAAACGATAAATGACACCGAAATAGGTCAATATTTATGAAAAGAAAGTCTTGACTCAGTGAATATCTTATTTTTAAATTTTCTTAATAATATCTTGAGACTATTCACAGTTTCACTTTGATCAATATTTAAATTCCAAAGGTTCAATATTGACTTATTTTTCAGTCTATCCTGGTTTCTGCCTTACTTCTCAGGCCACGTAGGAACCTTCCATAACTGGGGTTAAAATAAATCTAGGAGGCGTGTCTCAAATTTTTATGTTGGAAATAGAATGTAGGCTAGAGGTATGCCAAATATTTCTTTTGTTTGTTAATATTAAATCGTGTAGGAATTATAAATTGTAATGGAATGTGTGTTTTTGTTGTATGGAATGGAGGGGCCCGTTACTAAATAATAACAGGTTAAGCTACGCTTGCCACGGTTGGTCTGTGGATGGGTGACCTCCGTGCCTCGGAAAGCAGATTAAGTGGTTGGTTCCAGCTGTCATTCGTGGATCTTTGACAGTCGTTACGGGTAGTCAGAAGCCCGAAAGCCTGACAACCAGTATTACCAAGGGGTATCGTATTATCAAGTAACTGGGTTGTGGAAGTAAGATAGGCAGTCGCTCCATGTAAACTACTGGTATTCAGCTGCTATGGTTAGACTGGAAGCCGACCCCAACATAGTTGGGAAAAGGCTAGGCAAATTTGATTTGATTTGTTTTTGCTGGGTTGGCGATATCGTCAAAGTCGCGGGAAACTCCTGGATGAGAAACGCATGGAACCAGGAAGTATGGCAGAAGAAAGGGGAGACCTATACCCAGGAGTGAGGGATTCCGAACTGAAATGATGATGATGATGAGCTATTATTACTTTCTTTTTTTTACTTTGTTAATTTATGTTATGACTAGCTGCGCCGGGTGGTTTCACCCGCATTAGTTTCGTTCCCGTGGGAAAATCGGGATAAAAAGTCTCTTATATGTTAATCCTGGTTATAAACCATCTGTGTGCCAAATGTCATCCAGTTCCGTTTTGCGTGAAAGAATAACAAACATCCATCCATCCATCCATCCATCCATCCATACAAACTTTCACGTTTATAATATTAGTAGGAAGTAGGATTATTATACGTAGTGTGTTTTTTTTGTAGGCACAACATGACTTAAAAATGCCATATGATAAGAGTATACATAAATGCTGCACTTGCACGCTGCGTGAGCGTGCGTGATCCATCGCCACTCGTTCGATGTCCATCGCGCACAGGATGGATGGAAAGCAGCACATGAAGTGATTTTTTGCTCCATTGGTGCAATTGCCGTATGGCGTTCCAGTGTGAGGATAAATAAATTATAAATAAATAAGATATGCCAGATAAGAAAAGGCGACTATTTTCTCTAAATATGGGTAAAGTAAGTCTTGAAGATAGCCAGCAGCGTAGTTCTTATTGGCTGCTAAAAACTACATGCCCAGGATCATCAAATGTCAGGTAAACATTCCGATAGACTTCATTTGTAATGGGGAAGCAATCCTACTAATATTATAAACGCGAACGTTTGTGAGGATGGATGGACGGATGGATGGATGTTTGTTACTCTTTCACGCAAAAATTACTACAGGATTAACACATAGGATACTTTATATCCCGATATTCCCATGGGATCGTCGGGGCGCTGCTAGTAATCGCTATATACCCCATTCTGAAAATGTTACAATTTCGACCCCAAAGATACAGGCAAATGCCTAGTTTGGGGATCACCGTCCAATCTGAAATTCGGATATAAGTACAGAAAATAATCAGTTGTCCCATACAAAACTACAATACCTACTCGACCCAAATGTTTGGGACCACTGATTATTTCTTCGCGATTACGAGGTTGGTCCTATTGAGAAAGTTGATGAGTTTTATGATCTGTATCACATCCTTAAATATGACCACACATTTCTAATAGACGCTGTATAATCAGAAAAAGAAGACTCGCATGAAGAAAAAGCCATTACTTAAAGTAAAACCATATTACTAACTCTCTAAGACAGCGTAGGCACATACCTAAATGGAAAAAAAATACCACAACTGCTATTTCATCCGCATTCAAAACCACATCATCATCAGCCTACACCAGTCCACTGCTGGACATAGGCCCCTCAAATTGCACACAATTTGGCTCTTTTCTTGGCAACTCTCATCCAGGTGCCGTCACCTTGGGAAGACCGTCGCTCCACCTAGCCTGAGGGCGTCCTACCTTACGTTTGCCGATTCGCGGTCTTCATTCAAGAACACGTCTATCCTAAAGGTCATTGGTTCTACGGATAATATGGCCGGCCTATTGCTACTTCAGCTTGCTTATTCAGTGAGCTATTTCGACCACTTTGGTTCTCTGCCGGATCACCTCATTCCGGATTCTATCTCTCAGAGAGACTCCAAGCATAGCTCATTCCATAGCTCGCTGAGCGACCATAAATGTATAGACCAGTCGTACCACAAAACGCGTTCATTCAAAACCCAAATCATACGTAGAACAAGAACATCTTCCGCCATTGACAAAGTAAACGGAACTAAGAAACACAATCCGCAACGGTTTACATACAGCAGTTACGAGTGCCACTCGGCCAGATCAAACGCTTTTGTTATAGAATTAATCTCACCAATTCGGAGCTCCGTAAAGTTACACTATCGCCCGTGTAAAGTCCCATAAACTTGTGGTTGAAGGTACAACATTACAGCGACTGTTATTGAGTAAATTCCAAAAATCTGAAGTTGTTAAAAAGTAACCTCAGGTCCAGAGAAATAATCATTTTATCGAGTGTAACTGTCGAGATTGTCGAAAAGTCCAAATTGTATGGGATTCGTAGAAGCTACCCAAATGCCACATTATAAGATATTACAAAATATACTATAGGACCTCGAGTCTATCTAGCATAATTCCTTTTTAAACATTCTATTCTTGAACACATTGAAATGAAAACGTAGTCCTAAATAAACTAACAAACTATCTAACTAAAACTATTAACAAACTAAAAAATGGCGTCGAAATATTCCTCCGCATCGCTGTCTGGTGTGTAGAAAGGCGATATTGAAAATACTGAAAGCGACATTGAAAACCATATCAAATAATTACTAAAGCTAAAGCAGATAATAACAATATCAGTCAGGAACCGTACACACGTGATTCTTCTAAATCAGTGAATTCGTTTACAAACTGAATATTGAATATTAACTAAAATCACATTCCACAGTCGCTTACAAGTCGCGCCACACTCAAAGTTCCCACTTTACCGGCACGGAGTAGAAATTAATTAGAAGAGGTTGGCAAACTTGGGTGCGCCTCCGCTTATTGAGCTCCCGGCAAAAATATGAGACAACCCTAACGGCAGGACCTTCTACGTGCGAACGTATCTTCGGCCGCATATTTGTTTGCTTTAAGAGGAGCAAACAGCTTGAGACCGGGTCATATTTTAAGACTAGGCCATATTTTAGGGAGAAGGCCATCTTTTTGGGAACAGGGAGAATACGGTGATACACAGACATATTTTGGAGACAAGAGTGGCAAAAGTGGCAATGTTCACAAAAATACAATTTCGTTAATTTTGTGTTTTAGTTACTGAAACAATTTGTGGTGATTAAGTAAGGACTCATTTGCTCAGGAAATGAGACACTTCATTACCTTTGACACTGACTGAGGAATATAAAATATAATACACTTCACTTAAGTAATGTTTTGAAACTAGAATAAAGATGTGAGAGTTCTACAAAAGGGCTAAAACTACTAGAGGAAAACAAAAAAAAGCAATTCTACTAACAAAGATCTTCATTTTTCTCAAAACCACGCAAACTTTGTAGGTAGAAAACTTCGAAATCAGGTCATAAGCACTTAAGGAGATATAAAAATTCTAAAACTTCTGCTAAGTTGTGAAAGTTTTGCTAAAGTGTGACATAAAGCTAAGGAAACTCTTGTAGTTAAGGGAAGTGCATTGCTTGTAGTTGAACTGACCTATATTTGAAGAAAAAGGACTAATTAGTTTGTACAAAATTACACAAACACGTTTTGCCTCCGAAATAATTTACATTAGAGATAGTTTAAGACCAACGACTATGCTTTGAATATAAAATAATAATAGTGAATCCCATTTCATCAAAATAGGAATTTGTCCGCGGTTGGGACGTGTGTAATTAAACTATCGTGTGTGTAGGTACTGTAGATCAGTCTAATTAAAGTTCTGGGAATACCAAAATGTAGTTGCGAATATCGTGCGAAAATACAGCGGCATACATTTGGTTTCCATAAAAACAATTTTAGCTTTTAGAAATAATTATCTATATTATGATAGTTTAAAATTTTATACTTTATTGGTACTCAACACATTAAATACGATTTAATACTTTGGAAGTTGGGTAGGCCTTTGGTGTGGGATGCAACCTGTGTCGACACCCTCGCGCCATCCCATCTTTCTAGCACGGTGGGCTGTGCTGGGGCGGCTGCTGCAGGAGCAGAAAACCTCAAACGGCGCGAATATAACAACCTTATTGGGAGCTACATGTTTAAGCCGTTTGGGGTGGAAACACTTAGGGCCTTGGGGTCCGAGTGGTCATCGAATTTTTCAGGACATCGCCAAGCGTTTGGTTGACTCTTCACGTGACCAGAGGGCTGGCCTATTTTTATCCCAAAGAATCAGCACAGACACAGCTAGAAGGCGTTGCGTCAGGCCCCGTAGAAGATGGCGGGACGAGCTGAACAAAAATGACCAATGGTCCACTTTAGTCCTGGATTGAAAGAGCTGGAAGTCACGGGGAGAGACCTTTGCCCAGCAGTGACACGATGCAGGCTAACAGTATCAGTATCATACAAACTTTCATCCCCTATTTAACCCCCTTAGGGGATGGATTTTCAAAAATCTTCCCTTTGTGCTCACTTTCGGTATTTATAAACTTTAAAAAAAAGCTACCCAGCGGTTTAGGCCGTGAGTTCTGTGAATGAATTATTCACTGACAGACAACGCACAGCCTAAACGGGTAATTTAAGATTTTTATTAAGTAGAAGTTATAAATAATTTTAAAATGACATGCAAAATAGATTTTATAATTACATTTACATTTTTATACCGAAGTTCCTGAACGCTGCTTGCGGTAGGAGTAAACTGGGAGAAATCGTCACGTAACGAAAAGGCGTTATGGGCTTCGTGCTAATCTCTCTCTTTCTATTATATAGAGAGAAAGAGAGAGAGAGATAGATTGTATAGTTTTCGAGGAGGCTGAAGCCTAAAGGTAAGGTCAAAATTAAAATCCAAGATGTGACAAATTTATGAAAACTTCTAAAAACTACTAGATGGCTGGGTATTAAAACGCGTATTAAATTCACTTTTGTCTCCCTCTCTCTCTTTCAATTATAATATGAGTGTGTGCGTGCGAGTATTCCGTAAGGAACTTCGTTTCAGACGGATGTCTCCGGACCACAAGTTTTTTTGTTGTAGTATGTTCATTTGTCCATAATTATGCAATTATGTAATCTTCACTCTTAAATATTCAACCGTTCTGACCCAGAATTGTCTATTAAGAAGTTTGCTAGTACCCCTGCTATTTTTACTGCATAAAGGAACGCCTACACAGACCTTTACACTCAATGCGTGGGATGGAACCGCCCGAATCCCAAAAACGTACCTTTCTGTTCTCACCCACAGGCTGAGCACAATTTAAGTGGTCGTAGTGCATGTCAGCGTAGTTTAAAAAGTGTGAGAGAAAGGTGAGGTGTTATATCCTCTAAGGGTAAAAATACACGGATATGAATACGTATAGAATTGGAAAAACGAACTTCTAGGATGACAATGATGTACAGGAGTAGGCACTTTGCCGCCTAAGCGATCATGCGCCTTTACTTAGTATTCATTTTTTTTGTTTCTGTACCTGAATATGTTAGTACCAAGTTAGTATAAATAGGTAGTTGATAGAATAGAATACATTCCCTACCAACATAAATTGGAAGTGTGTCGGAGGGCAGACGCGCAGACCTTGTGGCTGTAATTTTGTGAACTAAACTTTGTACTTATTATTATTGTCGTTACTCGCCATGTTCGCGATTTCGCTTTGGGACATATTTAGGGAAACCTATAATGTGGACCTAGTGATATAATGTAATTGTTGCCTGTATTGTGAATAAATAAATAGATTTTTTTCACGAATTTACAATAGAACACACAATGTCATTTTATGTCTATATCAATAGCTCCTCTTCTTCTTCGTGTTGCTGGCACGACTGTATTTTAAATACTGTCAAACATGCAGTCAAAGTGACTTCTACGCTGCCACCGACAACGCCGTGGAAGTGGCAATGTTTTGGGAATAGCTTATGTAATACGAGTAATTACTTCAGTCGTGTTATTGCTAATTACAAAATAATAAACATCAATTCACTAAAATAATGACTAATTGTTTCAGATCACTGAATTTACCATCCCCACTAATTAGCGAATGATTTACCAAGAATTGGGTTCATTGAGCGAAATAGAGAACAACATGGTTATTGCGTATTAATCGCCAATATTTGTGGCGTACCGCGTAGTACGCCGATCGCCTAGCAACAGTGGCGTGCGTTGGTTTAGCGTTTCATAGCTAATTAAAACATGTTTGATAATTCATGACACGCTGCATTTTGATAAATTATGATGGCATTAAATAGGGATTATTATAGAGAATTATTAAATGAGGTTTGTAACTAATTCGTAAATGTGTATAGGCATGAACATAATTACCTTACAGTTACGTAAAATACGCGACTGGATGCGGACGTCAGGGTGTGTTGTGTGTCCACAGGACCGCAACAGGCTGAGTTGATTGACACAAAACACAAAAGCGTTTTTCTCGTGAAATAAAATTGCAACTTTGAGAAAAGATCTATTTCATTATATCATGGTATTTATAATACTAAGTTCGTAACACCATAAAATATCTGTCGATAGTTTAGGAATATCGCTTTAGAGTTAAATGCATCTGTAAGCATTTTTATAAAGAAGAGATGCCACTTCTTTAATACTAATCTTGGCTTCGTGTCTGTTTATTTATTTGTTTCCAAAAATATTACACGATATGACAATAATCGGTATTAACCAAACTGCAAAACACTTGAATATGACTGATCTCAGTATCGCTAGAAGGAAGATTAGAACAACCAAACCACTGAGAATGCTTAGAACTGGACAATCTAGAGAAATTCTCAATCAGAAAGTGGATCCAACATTCCTGGCAGTACCCACGTCACTTCGGGATAATATCATCCATCGAACTCCGAGGACCTTAGAATCCAACCCCTCTTTTATAAACCTTAAAATAAAGCTAGTACAATAAAAAACAGGCACAGGTTATAGAGCCTTACGGAGGAATAGTGTCGTAGCCGCAGAGTGTTTCGTCCGTATCTCAGTGGAACAGACGCCATTAACTTGTAAGGGCTGAGGCACTGGGACAGGAGACTGATTGAGAGGTTACAACTGGAGTAAAACAGCGGTATTAGTGTTCGAGTAAATATTTTTGGCGTATCAGGCGGGAACAGTTACTTTTTATCGGGAGGTCGAAATACTATTACATTATTTAGATTTTTGTGATCCAGTATTTAGAACTCTTACGAGTATATTATGTCCTGAGATAAAGAAAGTTTGAACTTTTTTTTTATTATAGCTGATGATATGGTTAGAAAGGGGTTGACTACCGAGATGGCAACTAATACAGTTGTATGGAAGAAAAAGACATGCTGGGCTAACCCCAAATATATTGGGATAAGGGCAGGAGAATGATGATGATGAAGAACTATTTATTTGTTCACACGATTCTCACCGTTTCTCACGATATAAAAATGAGAATAATTTGGTTGATTGTGATTGTCATGTCTTCAAATTATCAGGTTACTAGCTGCGCCGGGCGGTTTCACCCGCATAAGTTTCGATCGAATCTCGGGATAAAAAGTGTCCTATATGTTAATCCTAGTTATAAACCATCTGTGTGCCAAATTTAGTCCAAATCCGTTGAGTAGTTTTTGCGTGAAAGAGTAACAAACATCCATCCATCCATACAAACTGTCACGTTTATAATATTAATAGGATTGCAAGACACAATCTCTTTGCGCGTTAACACGTATTACTACAGATGCTATATATCTATCTATATATTATCTTTATTTATGTTTCACGGCTTCATTTAACCTTATTTCAGGTTTTCCCACGCGGTAAGTCGCTAATTAAACAGTTGAAGGCGCTGCCCGCTCTGCTCATCACAGTCATCTCTCCTTTAGCACTATCATTGAGCGTAACCGCGACGTAATGAACTAATGATGCTGACGCATCTGCCATTACGCCATGACAGCTCAAGAATGCCTCGTTATTTAGTCCACAATTTGAGCTTGACTGTGACAAAAATGTCGCATAGCTTTCAGAATAAGGTATGTTTTTAGCTGGGGTAATGTCTACGTAATAAATAATTAGGTGTAATGGCAAAATATACGGCTTTTAACTAGCAATTTGTTGTCTGAGTGCTTTACAAAGTTGCTATTTGTAGCTTAAAACGTAGCCACAGTATATGAAACCGAGAGATTTTTAGACAGTTTTCAAGACAATTACTGTTACTTTCTTGTCACTTATGTTATTAAACAAATATTGTTCCAGACTTAAGCCTCGCCTCGGCGTGTTTTAAGAGTCGTTTAACTTTTAAAACAAGCCTTCATTTAAATTATCAAGGACCAACAAAGCAAGTCTGTAACAGAGACTAAAAATAGACTAAGTAAACTAACAATGACTAAATTGATAGTCTATTATGAACCACGTTTCAGGTGCCGGAGATTATCCTGTCATTCCCAGGGCACTTGCTAGGTATCATTATGATAATTTTATCGGAAAATTTTCGCCTGCATCGCTTAGGTTGTTTGCACGTGACATACAACCGTTGTGGATGAAAAGCTTTGTGATGGGAGAATGTTGTGATATACTGGTACCACGATTGACAGTCATAACCATGTTATTTTAGAAAAAACGTCTTCAATATATTTATTATTAGCTTACGTTTGCATATACTTATTTTAGCACAAAAATCCTTCCGTTTTCTTTTTTTAATAATAACTTGTTGATATGACACGTAATTATAATTATTTTATAGAGGTATGAGGAACGGGGTGTAAAATTTACTCATCCTCCATAGAAAAGGGTGGATCCTCCGACCAGAAGAGTGTTGTGTCTGGCGGGCAACTGCCCAATGATTCATGTCCGGGCGTTTGTATATATGCCAGTTGCGCTGTAAACTTGAAAAAAGCTTGCGAGATGCAGGATTTTGCTTGACGTCAGTATGACGCGTTGTTCACATGGTGGTGCGCATGTGGCGTTGTAGATACCGCTAAATGTTAATTCTTTTGTTAGAGCTGTATCTTTATTCAAATGTGATTTACCTGTTCGATTGTCCGAATCTTTAAAAGAACTAACATAATAATATAAGTGTCTTGTAGTATTATTTTTTCCCAAAAAATCAACTCTATTAATAGCTTTGACATTTACCCTAAAACAAGGGAGAAAACTCGATTTATTAAGAATATATATCAAGATCCACCTAGCAAAATTACAAAATATCGGTAATTAAACATTAAATTAGCTAAGAGTAAATATTTGCGGTTTTCATACATACATACAGTTTAAAATAACCAAAAGCCAAAGCCGCCAAAGCGGACGAATTTTTTGATGCCCTTTGATTATTTCCCCTCCTTTTTATACATATTCTTGTACATATTATTATTTTGAGTCTGTTAGCTTTTTAAATTATGTAAAGATTAAATAAAATGTTAATTTGCAAAAAAAAAAAAAACACAGATTTGAGTTTGGATTTAGTAGTAACTGAAAGGATAACTGTCATTCTGTATTTATACTACAGCAAGTGTCTAGAATACGGGCCTTGGAGAACACAACCAAAAACATAGCATTTTTTTTAATCTTTAGCCTGTTTTGTGTCCCACTACTGGGCAAAGGCCTCCCCTTTTTCCATCCACACCTCCCTGTGTTGAACGATCTCTGACCACGTTGGCCCTGCAAACCGCGTTACATCATCACACCGCCGTGGTCTACCCGACGGCGATGTCATCCTTCAGGCGTATAGTGCGTGACGATCTTTGCCCATTTCTCCTGGTGCATTCGCGCGACGTGTCCCACTTCAGCCTGGCTGTTTTTTCTCCAACATTCGCTACTTGAGTTATGGAGCGCAGCGTGATGTTTCTGACGCGGTCTGTGCAAAAGCATAGCATATTATTTTTATATTGCATGTTAGCGAAATTTACTTTCTGTTGGAGCTCGTTCGGAGATGAACTGCCAATATCTAGTTCTGCTGCTATTACTGTATTGCGGTTTTAAGGGTGCCGTTGTGTTGTAATTACAATTATCTACTTACGAGTCGTAGGTTGTTAGTTCGAACACAGGCAGTCACTTTACTTTGTGTATTTAATTACATCACCACTGCTCTTAAAACGGTGAAGGAAAACATCGTGAGGAAACCGGCATGTCCGACAACCACAAAAATTTGAAGACATGTGACAGCCACCAACCCGCCCTTGGGCCCGCGTTCGAGATTACGGCCCACTCCCTCTCACAGAGATGAGGTCTGTGTCTCAACAGTGGGAACATTATTGGCTGATTATGTTGTAATTACAGGCACATGTCTCTGGAATTGGTAACGCATTTTGCGTAGTATTGTACATACCCATAGGTGGTGCTAACACATCATAGTTGTCGAGCAAGTAACCCAACAAGTCAGCCGATCAATAAAGCCGTATACACACTATCGGATATTAATGCCCATGATAGCTCTCTTAAGGTATATTAAAGAGCTCATTAATGAGGACATCTCCAAGAATAGCTGACCAGAGAATCTCCCAGTAGAGTAGGCGTGTGTTGTGGCCATAAAGTCAGCTATTAATTTACGTTTAATACTATAATAACGGCTTTTGGCAGAATTAAGTTTTATTGGCGATTTCGAGGGCAATTTATGGCGTTGTGTTGGTTTGTGGCGATAGACTGGCTGGAGAGCGCAAGGTTTTGTTTTAAATGAGTTTGGGTGAGAGAAATTACTGAGATATCTAAGCTGATTTTGCAATGTTTTTCCAAGAAAATTATTTAGGGTCATAATGCGATAGGCTAAAGCATACTACATAACATAAACATAATACAGGTTAGCAGGTAAATCAACGCGGAACCGGTTACCATGGATTCAGCTGTTTTTTTTTTTTAATAACCGGCGAAAAATCTCAACGTAACAAGGTAGCAACGTAAACGTAGGTAACAGGTTGTGCGTCGATATCCTTGCCAGCCTGAATAATAAAAAGGTAGTCCTTTTCTTAATTCCTTAGGTTTAAAAATGACGTAGCAATTGCGTGTACTAGGTGCACCTCTGTCTAACCCTCCAGGGAATATTGGCGTGATGTTATGTCATGTAGCAATTGAACTAAATCTTTTTATATTTTTTTTATTCCACAGTTCTTTGTAATGTTATAATGTTAAAATATGTATATAAACTACACTTACAGTCAGTTACGGATTTACGATTTAATAACTATGCAATACATGCAGCGGAAACAAACATACAGAATGAAGTGAACTGCCAGCACCATCTAAGCATTGCTAAGTGTACAGTGTGGTATGTGTGTGTAGGAGTGTGCTTGAGGAGATGCGAATGAGTGTGTGAATATGTTATAGTGGTATGTGGTGATTATTTGTGTACCTTCTATTCATTTCCATTTAGATTTATTTGTCAGTTATCTTGTTTATTTAAATAAATTAGTCGCTGTTTTAGGGGCTCTAACACAAAGTCATCACGTAGACAGCTGACAGCTATTGTTGCTCTAAGATCATCTCGAATACGTCATTGGCTTCGTTTATTTATAGGATTAAAACTTTTAGTTGTTCAGTGATTGGTATAAGCAGAACTTTAAATGGACAGTATTTTTTTTTGAAGAATTACTTGAGTCTTACTTGACTCTCAATAACATATAAATAGACTTATTTTAAGAATCAATGAAGAGTGATAGCGATTGATTCTTATATATTACGTAGATAAAGATAAAAATGTAAGAACACATAAAGGAGACGGGGATTTCTGGGCCCGATTGTAATAAGTTGAGGTATGGTTTAAGAAAAGCGTTATATTTGTCTATTTCAAAATGTGAAAAATTCGTGTGAAATTGGAAGAAATTTCTTATGAAAAGCATCACCTCTGAACCTATTTTTTCTGTTCTGTTTTTTCTTGTCTGTTTATATGTATATGTGTGTACACCAATGGTTAAATAAATAAATAAATAAATTTTAAAATTGATTCACGTTTGTTAATCGATTATTGTATTTTTAGTCTGTGCTGACATGAGATTCATGAAACTGACAGACAGTGACACTCAGTCACTCGTTTCGTATCATTTTAATATTTATTTTTAAACATCATCTCCTTACTTGTGATTTTTAAATATTTGTGTTTCCTAACTTCCAATATAATTAACATCATTTTTAAATAACAAATGATAATCACACTTCAAAAATCAGCTGATATTTGTATAGATTGTTACGTAACCTTTTTTAACTCGGCTCTCAGGTTGCCAAAATCCGCAAAATATCCAGTGATGGTTTCATAATGTAGTAGCTTCTTTTTACATCCAGGCCTAAGATTGTATGAAAGCGTATCCGTCTCTTTTGAAGGGTTTTCCACAGTCTGACTTTATTTTTAATCAATGCATGTTAATATAGGTACATTAATGCCCTAACATTATGTCATGAAAAACTTCAGTGAAAACCCCAAAAACGTTTCCACTTTTCCGCCTTCACAAAACACCTTACTTTAATCTATATCAATTTATTTCAATTTGTCTCCATAAAGTATTTAATCAACTTGCAAATCGAAACAAGAAAAACAATCAAAATGGCTAATCTGTTGCCCACTTTGGCTAAATAATTCATTTTCCTTATGGCTTTAATATCTGCCGGAGTGTGGCGCTTGATTTACTTCCCTTCCCTATTGCCAGATTTGCATGGCAACATTTTGTACGATGTTGTTTTTACTCACTTTGTATAATTGAATTGTTTTTTGGCATCTGCCTTGTATCCTGAAACGGACTGTGGGTTTTTACGCCATGGGACAGAAAAAAAACCTAATTATAAAAATTTAGGGAACAGTGAATTTGTGAGTCGGTTTTTGCATTCCCTACTGGGTGACTATTACTGTTTCAGTAATGATAATTACAAATTTAGGATTTTTGGTATTTTAAGATTATTTGATATTACTAGATACCTCTATCTATAGTATGCTTAAGTAGGGTAGCTTTCCAATATTGTTGTGAAAATAAACTTATGAATCGAAGTAAAACTCAGCTTTCAAAATTGTTAACATTTCAATGGCTGCAATTCAAATGAAACCCTATTTCACTCTACCTCACAATTCCATTTCTATTGTACTCAATTCGACTCACAATATCACAATACATTACCACTACACAGTAATCTGCTCCTGAAGAACAAATCGATCTCATTTCCAATCTCGTTTCTTATCAAAATAACACGGAGAAAAACAAAATGCTCGTCGCACCATCAATTCCTTTAATATTCGTCTCATTAGCTATAATTCAGTGAGAGTAGGCATTCTTGTTGGAATTTCAGCCATATTACAGCTTCAAGCGGTCGTTCAGTTTATAATGTGACGGAAGATATGAGCTGAAAGCGGGTTAAAAAAAATGGTGAATGTGTTTCACCTAGTTTGATTAGGTCGGTCGTTCATTGCCGTCTAAACTGAAGAACCGCATTATCTGATAGCATAATCAGCCTATAATGTTCCCACTCCTGGGACACAGGTCTCCTCACAGTGAGAGGAAGTGGGCCGTAATCCACCACACAGGCCCAGTGTGGGTTGGTAGATGTCACATGTCGGTTTTTTGTTTTTTGTCGGTAATTTTCTACTGCATTTTCAAATCCGGTTGGAAGACCCTTGAGAAACATGTAAAATAATGTTTAAATGTTTTTATTTACTTTCATGTTTTTTTCCTTTTTTTAATGATTTATAGTATAATATTTTCTGAACATACCGTTTTTAATTTATTTTATTTTCAGAACCCCAATTTTATTTGGTACAATAACCGATAACCGATAACCGAACCGATAACTTTCCGATTTAGTCAATCACTAGTGTATGTGTAAAACGAATGGCTTTTGCAGAGCACAACGATAGCAACAGACGTTTTTGTGTGAGTAAGTTGTACGGTGCATGGTTAATGCACGCAATGTTTGATGAGTTAAGGTTTATAATTGATTGTGCAGTATGTTCTGATTTATGAATTGCGAGTGTGTGCGCGACTTTGTATCCATTGCTTTTACTCAACTGCATGTGTAGCAGTAGCGCAGTAGTGGGATCGTCTTAGCGACATGGAGTTCTGATACATTTTCAACTACCGGGGCATATCTCCTTCTTTGATATATCTATGTTCCTTACCATTGTCAAAATCTACAGCAAAAAATCCCTTATCGCTTCCGCTGCCATCTCTACCCTTAACACCCTTTCGCATGTCACGCCCGCCTACTGTTTGAGGAGATAATTTTCTTCTTAATTAACCCTCTGGTGAATGGCGTATTTAATTGGGCCATCGGTACCTACGTGTGAGGAGCTGTTCTCGTACGGATGTATGGGGGTTTTTAATTGGAAAAGCGACGGGAAGTTTTAATTGTAAGCGATGGATGCAAGAAGTTGGAGGGAGTTTTCTGGCGTTTACGCTTTGGTAGGAATAATTTGTTATGTAGGTATGTATATATATGATATAACTTGTCTTCCTTTATATGCACGTGTTTCTGCGACAGTAAAATATGTTTTATTTCTTTCAATGAGGTTTTCTTAGCATCGAGGTTTGCGTTTGGTTAGGATTTCTAGCAAATTGGTAAAACGCAGTTTAAATCATCTTTTTCGTCTTGTTGATGACACGATAGTGTATTCTCAATTTTGTTGGCCCAATACTTCGCCAGTTCCACGGCATCGTCGATTGCAGCGAAGAGGTTGCTATGGCTGCATTTATTGGTGCAACAAAGGCAAACGATGTCCCACCTGGACATCGTTTGCCACGGCTCCACATCCACACCATGCTGCCGTACCGTCGAGGTAGCCCCACTTTGCGAGGTTGTAGTAGCATCTTCCCCAAGTGGTGACAAACCATGTGGTTCGGAGGCAGGTCAAAGACTTCCAAGTGGACCACGCAAGGTTGGACCTTGCGGGAAGATGCTTGCTTGAGTATTGAGCGGGTGGAGGGAGAGTATTCTGTCACCTTTTGCAACTGCAGGCGTCTGCCGTTTTAACCGGAGTGGATGGATATACCGCGGAAATAAGCATTAGGCTGGTTTCAGATTATTACTAGATACGAATGCCTATTCATTTGAGAATCATAATATTAATTACTGTAATTAATTATATTTATATATTTGGACATAGAAAAAAAGTCACGGAAAAACCGGGAAATGAGCCTTCATTTAGCATATACAAAATTATTACCAACACAATTTCTGAAAATGGCGTCGAAGTACGAAGTGGGTTACGAAAATCTCACCCGGAAATGCCTTAGGGAAACATCTGAACATAACTTAAAAGATCTCTACTACCAAAAGATGCTGTCAAATCACTAAATTATTTACCTTATGACGAATTGCTTTTTTGAGTAAACAAAAATATTGGAGTTGTCGAATCCAGTTTTATCCGGATTCAACCGGATAAAGAATAACCGGAAAGATGTTTTCTGTTTGTTTGCGAAAGAAAACGGATTTTGTTGTTGTTTGTGAAACAATAATTATTTTAGACAGGTTGATGTCGCAGAGTGATTTATCTGAAGGAGGAAATTTTATGAAGTTAGTATTGGATTCATGTTGTGGTAGATCCGTAGGATACTAGGTGACTGTAGATAAAAGGAGTTATCGTCTAGTTTGGCGGCATGATTGGCGCAGTGGTTAACCGATTGACTGCTGCGCTGCGTGTCGCGGATTCGATTCCCGCACGGAACAAATATTTGTATGACCTACAAGTAGTTATTCTGGGTCTGGCTGTTTGTGTATGTGAGTTTAAATGTTTGTAAATGCACTCAAGATACAGGAGAAACTCCTAGAGTGTGGGCAACGTTAAAAAAAAAAGAGTTATTTTCAATGGGCCTGCATCGAACTGCTTTGCACACAATATTTTTATTCGATACTAAAATAACAAATAATTCGGTATCTGAAATATAGGGTCATATTAAATTAGCTAGCGAAACCACGCACACGTCATGGGTATGTTTATTTAATCATGTTTAGATATCGATACCCATAACGTCGGCAGAGTTTCGCTAGCTAATTTATTTTCACCCTATAGATAGCAATGGCCTACCCATTACTATGTATAATAATTTTACATTACAAGAACAATACAACTTCAGGGATGCAAACTCAACAAACTCTGTCCCTCGCCAAACTAACGCCTAAATCTTTCGGATACTGTCAATGTAATTACTTCCCAAATTTCGATTCTTATTAGCTACACTACCGAATGGTGTTGCAGAAACCAGCTGAGGTTCCAGTGAGTCGGAACCGGTTGCCGCATAATTCGTCGTTCGTTCGTCGTTCCTCGTCGTTCGTTCATTCGTCGTCGTTCGTTCGATCGTTCGCGTCGGATGTCGTACAGCACCAGGTTGAGGCTGGTTGCTTCGTCGACCAGGAGAGGGTGTTCTGCTTGTTGACTGGCCGAAAGTGCAGTGAAGTATTTGCACGAAGGCTGCGCTGAAGTTCATACTCGGGGTCACCAGTATAGAGGTATGAGGAACAGGGTGTAAAGTTCACTCATCATCCATAGAAAAGGGAGGATCCTCCGATCATTGGATTTTTGAAAAATCAATTTTTCTTCCCAAAAAGAGAAATTGATTTTTCAGAAATCCAATGATGCAGTTTTAATTTTCATCAAAATCGAGCCCCAGACTACTTTGAGTACTTTTCGCTATTCCTCATAGTTTCGGACTTGAAAAGTTCACCCTCTATATCACGTTCATGTAATCTAAATAGCCACAAGTTCAGAGCCATCAATCTACAGGACCTTTTTCCGCACCAATACACTCATAAACTTAGAATATCCTCGAAAAATACAAAAGACGAAACCTTAAAAAGTCATAAACCAAAAATAGTCCCAAAACTGTATCCCAAAAGGTTCTAAACCCCGATTAGGTTTAGCACAGAGTAAATAAATATGTTTAGAGAAGCTAGTAGATCAATGGAGCAAAGCATCCGGAAAGGATGGAGTTCTCCCGATAAAAATAAAGCGTTAAATCTCTTTCGCTTGATTTTTGGGTAGGGTAGCCACGTATCTTGTAAATGTAGGCGAATATTTCGAACAAAACCTTGGTCTCTCGTACTTAATAGAAGAAAACTTTTTTAGTTTCTACCGTAATAATAATTAGAAAAGTATAATTCGTGTTTTATTTTTTTTTTGTCTTCTTCATTACATTTTGTTTATTTTACAAGTGTATTGTATTGTGTTTTGTTTGTTAATTTGTTTTTTTTTTCTAGATTATATTTTATCTAATCTACTTAGTATGTATTTGTGTCACTTTTTAGTTTGTAAATTGCACTAGACAACGCCTTGGGATTCAATTAAATTATCACCTCACACGAGTCGTAAAAGTCAACCACTTACGAGTTGTAATTTTATACCCCTCTCCATTATTACGGGAAATACAAAAATCAACTCAATTTTCTACCACTACCAAAAAATAAATAACCATTGATTAAATTACGCCACACATTGAAAGTGTGGGCACCCCATAAAGCCGACAATAGAAGACATAAATCCGATTAACGCTTTTGAAACTCTGGAGTCGGTCTGGTGAAAAAAGTACAAGACTTGACCCGTATACGAGTACGATAAAATGTCTGCTCTCAATTCGTCGATTATTAAATTTTAAGTGCATATTGCTTTGCGCTTCTATGAATTTGTGTTTAGACATCCGAAGTATCTCTAAAAAATGGTTTTTAGAGATACTTCGGATACACCTGAAGGAGGACATCGCCGTCGAGGTAGACCAAAGCGAAGGTGGTGTGACGATCTAATATCATTTGCAGGGCCAACATGGCCAGAGATCGCACAAGACCCCTGTCTTGTAACCTCCATAGGTTTGGAAGAAAAAAGGGGAGGCCTTTGCCCAGTAGTGGGACACAAAATAGGGTAACAAAAAAAAAAGAGGTACTTCAGGTTCTTCGGGTTTTAAGTTACACTCTTTGGATTTTATATTAGTTCAATACTTTCACCAAAAATTCAAATCAATCATAATGGATCAATCAATTCCTTCTTGGATTTCTCAATGATCGACTAGGGAATGAAGTTATTATAATCATGAAATTTCAGTCAGATACTGCGTAATTACGTAACACACTATCAGTAGTGCAAAGCCTAGTATAAAGCCAAGGCTGTACGTGAACAACTTATTAACGAAGAAAAATGTTCTAATTTAGCACCATTCTTCAGTTTTCTTTAAAAACATCTCAAGTCATCGCTTCAAATTAAAATTTCCTCAAGGTTTTGACCTTCTTAATTATTTTCGTGTTTATTCTCCAAGCTTCAAAGGGTTCCGCTTTACAAAGGAGGTTGGAACTCTCGGATTTTCCAAAGGGTTCCGTAAGAAAGGGATTTATCATAGACATACGTCACGGTGGTTATATTGTGCTGAGTTTAACGTAATCCTCTGAAGGTGTTTGTGGGTACAGTACGGACCGATGGGATGTTTGTTTTTACATATACATTTGACTTAGATGGGTAGGATCAACTGTTAGTGGTTTTGCAAAATCTCTCTCTCTGTTTTTACTGGCGTATATCTTCTTTTTCTCTTGAAAAAGGTTGCTCTCTCACCTGATAAGCAAGTACTCCACTAGTTCCATCACCTGTTTCCCATAACAATTTTATCTACAATATTTTTATATGCAGTGCCCTCCAAAAGTTAGCTGATATTTTTCTAATTCCGCTGTGTTGACCTGATTATTTTTTTATTTTAAATGATAATGTGGCATTCATTATGATAAATAATAAATTATAGGTTGAATTAGTCAATAAAAACGTTAAAGTGTACAGTTCAAACATTAGGAACTAGAATTTTACATCATAATGTGTGTGGCTTATGGCATAAGGTGTGTCACAACTGAAGTAGAAAAATGTCAGCTAACTTTTGGAGGGCACGGTACATACATAGATTGTTTCCACTAAGTATTATTCTTTGGGAAAGGTCTGACGTTTTTGATGGCATAATATCAAGTGTCTCCCTTGGATATTCTTCTTTGAAAAATTTACCTTTCAATTTTCGAAACTAAACAAAAAGGAGGATTATACAGTGGACGTCCTCCATCAGCCTGATGTGAGATTAACCTCAGACTGGCGGAGATTTGTCGAATTCAAGTTGTGGGAACACTCGCTGTGTATAGCTGTTTGTTTGTTACCTAACTGTGCTTGTGCACATTGTTACACGACATTAGCTTCTTTTTTTACATGTTCTAAAGATGAAGATTTTTAAAATTATTTTGAAAGGTTTTATGAGGGGCACAATACATTTTTTTCTTTTTTTAAATTTAATCTACACTGGCCCACAGCTGAGAGAAAACCTCACTCAAATGCTTCCAGTCATCCTTTTCCAGAGCTACCTCGATCTTACTCTTGTGGTACGCATCTAGTTCGTCTCGCCACCTCTTCCTGGGTCGGCAGGCTTCCTCAGGCACCCGCCGCGTAGAGACTGTTGCCCAGTGGTCACTATGAATGCGGGTCACGTGCCGTGACCCGCTCAATCCCAATGATTTTAGTAGTGATTCGTCATGTTTTATTTGGAATATGCCCGACAAGTTTTAAATTCTAAGTTAACTTTTAGTCAGAGTTCAACAAGCGGTATTGTCTCTCTTGTTGACCCTGACTTGTCATCAGGTAGAGGTCACTAGCTATGTCTAATTGCAGCCTGGGCCTATAAAACGAGTCTAGAACTCCAAAAATCACATTATAATCCCATATTCCTTTCTACCATTACCGAAAATCCAGAATCTCTTATTCCGTTTTTCTGACATGCGGTCGCAATCACAACTAATATAATGTTTTTCAATAAAGGAATCCTTTCACAAACCGGTGGGGAGGTGATTCAGATGTCATGTTGTCACGTCATCATTCCCTCCACCCGGTTAGTGCAGGCACAGAATAGATAGGTACAGAAGGTCGACTCCATAGAACGAGAGAAGACACACGCACACATAGACTCGCTTCATGTATAGCCAGTGGTGCAAGCTCTCTCACGACTGGTATTTGACCTAGATAGCCGTACAAACGCGTCTACGTGAGCGTGTGTTTGTTCTCGCTCATTGTATAGAGCTGACCTTCTGTCATTCGACACTCGGTCTATTCTGTAGTATAGGGTTGTAACAGAACTATAAGCTATATGTTATGAGGAATGGATGTTATGAGGCGGACACGCCCCCTAGTTTGAGGAATGATTTATGAAGCAACGCAGCCCAAAGGATTGATGTGATTTTTTATGATTCTCGGTTTTTCTTCTGACTATGACAGTGCGTTGGCAATTTTTATCTTTTAGGGCTGTCCAAACCAGAAACGACCCCAGACCAATATAAATTTCAAAACAGATTGGACGGCCGCAGAAACAAAATGGTGACAGAAAACTTGTTGCCATCCGTATAAATATTTCATTCGTTTATTTGGGATACCATAAAAATACGATATTTTTCTACTAAACAAATGTTAACTACTACTAATGTTAACTGGAACTGGAATATTTTCGTATTTACGGTAGATAAACAAAAAAAATATTAGGTTTACCTATGAAGGCGACCATTTTTATTGAAAGTTCGAAGAACTTTTTCATATGAAAAGTTTTGTTAATCAATGTTTTGGGTATTATAATTGTGGTCTGTGGTGGACTGCGCTAAATAAAATCGATATCCTGGGGACAGGAATCTATGAACTCATGAAAGGTGCTTTGCACAGACTCATTGCCTAAGAATTTAGTTTTTTTTAATCGTCCGTCCGTCGGAGTTGGGCCTGATAAGTATGGTGGGTGACGAAGAGCTTCCGGTTGAAGCATCTGTGATTTTGACAAGGTCCTTTGTGCAGTATTTGACAAGCATAATTTTTAAAACGTAGTGTGCTAAGAGTGGCCTATAGCCATTGACTTTTTTTGGTTTTCTCTGCCACCCATCGTATTTTCTAGACCTTACATCAATTTACTTAAAAAAAAAAACAGAATTCATATAACTTTTTACAGGGGTAAATTTTAACTCCGGAGCACTGTGTCGATAAATACCTTTGAAGAGTTCATCGATTCTTGTCCTCTGTTTCTATAGAACGTCTAAATCAATGAACTTCCATTAAAATGGCAAATGTGCATCAACCATAATAGCCAAAAAACATCGATTAATTAAACTTTTAATAGGTAAAGACCTATGTCGCGGGCAAAAAGCGCCTCGTGGGCCGCAGCTTTTGACAGCCCTGTTTTAGAGGGAGAAAAGTTTAGGAACGATCAAGCTTCATGGGAGGTTTTTCCGTAATGGTTTCATTACTGTAAATTCTTATAGTTTTATGGTGCATCACAAAAGGTCGACATAATGTACGCTGGTATGTTACGACACACAAGCACACAATATTATGTCGACAATATTTTTACGTATTTGCGAGACATTTTAAAGTTGTAACTTTTACCTTTAATGTAAATAATTAAATTACTTAACGTGAGTCTTCAGCATTGACGTGCACGTTAGTCAGTTACTACTATTCGACTGCCTGTTTAAAAAAATCACTAAACAACTAAATCGTGTTGCAGTCAACAATGGACACACCTGCCGTCTTATTTTCGCAGTTCACAGTCGAAAGGCATTGAAAGTTTAACCGAAAGTTTTAAGAAGGCACACAGAGTCGTTGTCACCAAATAGTTAGTGTTGTACCTGACGAATAACACGACAGAAGTTGCTGTAAGCGTTGAAAGTTTTCCAAGAAAAATATTGACATGAATATGAAGTGCTGCTGGATGGAACGGAATCAGTTTTCCGTGTCATTTTACTATTCAGAAGGTTTAGCCTAATCTAGGTACCTACTATATATTTTTTTTAACTCTGAGCGTATATTCGGGGAAGCACTTTAACGCTTGGATGCTGTTTCAGAAAGAATTTTGTTATTTTAGAAGGGATGTCTCATCACCATTATTTGCTTAGTCTTTTCCCAACTAAGTTGGGGGTGGCTTTAAATCTAACCAGATGTTGCTGAACATTAGTACTTGTGATGTGATTTCATATCGAACTTTAAATCTATAAGCATACCTAATAAAAGATTTATCTTAACACTTATTTTTCAAATCAGAACTTACAATGATTATAAAGTCATTAACTAAACATATGACTTGAACCTTTACCAAGAATAAATATATCGGTCCCTAAACCTAGACCTTTGTACCGTACCTTTCAACAAAATTAAATTAGGTGTAAGAAAAGTGCGTATGTAAACACCCATTGAATACCGACTTCCTGTCCCAATTCTCACCATCTAAAAGTAATCATGCCTTCCTGCTGAGTTTTGTCGGTCAAAACACCATTTAGACCAATTTTTATTATCCCACATAACGCTTCAGGACACCATTGAATACCATGGAAGAGTTCCCATCGATATGAACGACAATTGTCGCGAAAAACAGCCTTCTGTCTGTTTATGGGACCATCCAGGATTATCCTGTCCCTTTTAAATGTTTTACAATATCATAAAGAACAAATGAAGACGTTTAAGTACATCGTAAGAGGAATATTGGTGGTACTGTTAGTTTAAAGGCAAGTACTGGAAATTGATAATTATCTAGAAAATTAATAAGTACCTGTATTCATTTCCCTTTTGAGTTAGTGTAGTGTAAAAAGTGTAGAAATAATAGTGCCAATGACACACATAATAACACATGAACAAAGTGCTTCTATCATCATATCAGACTCTAAGAAAGTGGAACGGACTTGTGTAAAGTATAAACACTATTTTAAGTTTTAAAATAATAATCACGTAATAAATTAAGCTAGATTAAAATTGCTTATTAGTCTTATAGGCTAGATTGTAATCAATTATTAAGAACCTGGTTCTTTTTAATAAAGGCTAAAAAAAATCTAGTTACATCATTACAGAGCTGCTGATATTGTTGAGCTGACTGAAACTTGAATATTATTATTGGAAAACAGTAGGAAAGCGATAGAAGTACAGGCCTTTCTCTGGGAACGATCAAAAGATCGTAAAAATAACATACGACAGTTGGGCATCAAATTATTTATTTGATGGAATCTTTACGGAGTCGACCACAAATTGGAGTGTATCAGTAATATACCGCAAGTGACGTCATTCCGAATAGTACTACGATCAATCTATGGGAGTGATGTATGTTTGGCAGTTTATAGAGAAGGTGGGTAGAAGTGGTCTTTTAAGAGGCGTATTCCATACTAAGTAAATAAGGTAAAAGTAGGTGAATCTGTGATATCCTTTCAACGGAATTTATCATTAAGTAAGATAACAGACCTACCCCGTTTCACCCAACGTGAGGTGGTAACTAAGGACATGTAGATAGATTTCATAAAACTGATGTGCCCGAACTGTTGTTGGCATTGGCAGCAAAAAAGGTAAGCCCCTGATGACGATTTTTATAAAGAGCTGCTGTGCACATATACCTATTTTATAATCACATAATTCTACTATATATCCTAGCTATATAATATTATATATGCGAAAGAGAGTCTATTACGCTTTCATGTTAAAACGGCTGAACGGATTTAGATGAAATTTGGCACATGGGTAGACCACGACCTGCGTTAGGACATAGGATACTTTTTATCCTATTATTACAATCTCGTGGGATAATTTCCGATATCCATGTGGGCGAAGCCGCTGGCAAAAAGTAGTATATATTATCTAAACTAATACTATAAAGGAGTAAAACAGTTTGTTCATGTATTTGTAAAAGGTAACAAGGGAAGTATTTTCCCGATCACAAAAAAATCTTTCAATAGTAGAAAATTACACTACTGCCGAGCGCTACAGATGATTAATTTCAAAACACGCAGAAGAAGCCGCGGGTAAAAGCAATTATAGTTTACCTAAAGTTGCATCTGTCAAAGGTATTATAAAAAAACTCTTCCTACAAAAATAGGAAAACAATTTCGACTCAGACACCCCAAAAAAAAAATGTATCACCAGTGTCATGAGAGTGTACAGCAAATACTGAGAGAGATGTCAATCTCAGAGAGTAGCGAAGATGTCGCGATGACAATACGTACTTGAGAGATGAGCGTTTGAGTTGGATTGCACTTGTGTTGGCGACACTTTGGAACGCGTCAAACGATTTTTGAAATGTGAGATGATTTGAAGGTATAATGGTTATAAATTAATCCATAATTATTATAATATTCAAAGTGCGAAAGTTCCTCTGTTGTCCGTCTGTCGGCTAAATGGGTTTCTATGAATTTTGGCACACAGGTAGACCATGGCCTGGTTTAGGACATAGGACACTTTTATCTTTTCTCGTGAGATAATTTCCAACATCCCTGCGGATGAAACCGCAGGCAAAAGCTAGTTACGTATAATTAAGATGACCTTGGCGAAAAGTTTAAAGGAAAAAGAGGTTAGACATGTGTGTGTGTGTAGTAAGACGGGCTGGTGTCTGTAACTCCACGTCCAAGTGCGTATTTTGCGTACGTGGGATAAGTGTTAGCGGATGATAAGCTGGATACCATCAAATGAGACAGTATTTAGCATTTTGGAAGGGAGCACATTGATCCAGTAGTGGGAATAGAATACTCTTTATTGTACACAATACAAATCTCTGAAAAAAACCTCATAATCTCTTCTCTCTCTCTCTCTAATCTCTATCTCTCTCTCTCTCTTTTCTATTCTATTCTATTCTATTCTATCCAGTAGTGGGTCAATATGGACTGAATATAATTAATGTAATATCAGGTTCTTTTGTTAATTTGGAGAAAGAAATCTTATCGCTTGAAAAGTTTATTATTTTTTATTATTAGAATCACGAAATAGAAAAAACAGTGGAAGTGCCACGCAGCTATCGCGCGTGTGTCACAATTATGCGGAGCTCCGCAACACCGGCTCAGTCGGGATTAGCTACTTGCTGTGATATGACGTCTCGAACGTAACGAAAAATATTATAAACATGCCTTAATGTGCAATTTTTACATGCAAAAACGATAGCAGGACAAAAAATGTATCTTGCGGAGGTGTATCGTATCACCGGTTATTATAAAACCATGATATATTTCAATATAATCGTTTTTATTGACAAAACCATATTTATTACTTTGTTGCGAACTAAAAACTACCTTATGTCCATTGTTCAAAGTCTAAATCAATTTGCTCGCTGTCTTGAATATCATCGTATACATTCTAGAAACTTCGACGCTACTCGATTAGGGATGGGACACATTCAAATAGTTCGGTATCGATAAAATAATAAAATGTGTATTTATAATAATAATATAATAATAATAATAACTTTATTTCAGACCAGGGTCCATAGAAAATAAGAATTACAAATATAATTAATAAAATTAAAATTAAATTAAAATTAAAACAAAATTAAAACAAAATTAAAACAAAATTAAATCAAAATTAAATCAAAATTAAACCAAAATTAGAACAAAATTAAATCAAAATTAAATCAAAATTAAATCAAAATTAAATCAAAGTTAAATCAAAATTAAATCAAAATTAAATCAAAATTAAATAAAAATTGAATCAAAATTAAATTAAAACATTCCAAATTAAAATCAATTACAATAATTCAAACAATCAATCTACGTAACTGGATGACGCACGATGTGTCGTCATCCAGTGCCACATTATTGGGCTGTCCATCCTGCCGGCTATCGTGGACACTAGGCTGTTGGAGCTATCGCGTACTCGCCGCATCAAGGATGCTATGCGCAAACGGATAACTGCATAGAAATCTGGCACACCAGCTTCCGCGAACATCCCCGACGCACTGCAAAATCGCGGTAGCCCCAACATAACCCTGAACGCGTTATTATATTGGATACGCAGAGCACTGAACGAGCTTTTTGTGTACCTGACCCATAGGGCACACGTGTACAGAGACTGGCAAAACGCCCTAAAAAGTGTAACTTTTACCTCCTTGGTACAACGTGCAAACCTACGGGCCAGCATGTTACATCTAACCGCCAATGCTCTGCGTTCCCTCTCCAAGTCTACATCATCAGACAGACTATCGGTGACCCAATGTCCCAAGTACTTAAACTTCGTCACTCTGGTAAGCGGAGCGTCCCCTAAGATAACAGGTGGGACAGAGTCAGAACATTTGTTCCCCGCTTTAAAAACTAGAAGCTCACTCTTGGTAGCATTGTACCTGAGACCGTGGGCCACCGCATACTCCTCACAAATACTAAGAAGCCTCCTAAGTCCACCGATTGATGGGCTCAGCAACACCATATCATCAGCGTAGCTGATGTTGTTAGCACAATGCCCATCAATGAAGCAACCGACATTGGTATTGCTAAGCTCACAGATCAGCTGGTTAACATACAGGTTGAAAAGCTTGGGTGAGCTGAGTCCCCCCTGCCTCACCCCGCATTCCAACCTGTATGCATCCGACAGGACACCCGCCCACTTAACATGGTTGTATTGGTTGTTATACCAATACTTAAGCACCTCCATGAGATCCCTAGGCAGGCTTGTGGCAGACAGCTTCTTCCACAGACAGCCATAAGACACCAGGTCGAAAGCCTTGGAGAGGTCCAGGAAACACGCATACACAGGGGTCTTCCTATTAGCATAGTATTGAACAGTTTGCTTGAGACAGAGAATAGCTGTTTCCGTGGATAAACACGACTTAAAACCAAACTGGGCATCGTGTGATGATATATGCTTATCCAGCTGCCGGTCAACCAAACTGTCCAACACCTTCGCAATAATAGTCGCCAAGGATATAGGCCTGTAATTGCTCAAGTCACTCGCATCTCCCGTCTTATTTTTAGCTATGGGTACTATTATAGTTTTAACCAGGTCAGCTGGAAGATAAGAGTGATTCAAACAAAAACTAAATAACATTGCCAGGACCCGCGGCAAGTGCTTACCTGCATAACGTAGATGTTCCACGCTCAAGCTGTCATGACCTGGCGACTTTCCCCTTTTCATACTTTTGATTACAGTACCTATTTCCCTAGCCGTAAACCCCACAAGCATAGGCACGTCTCCGGCCCTCCCCACTGCCTCCGACCCACCAGGCGATAGACTCAAGGGGGAATCCACCTTAAAAGCCCTACTGAATAAGTTAGCGATCTCATGGGGGTCACTCACACCCTCAATACTCACGGGCAAGTCCGACCTGGGATTCAAACTATTTGTGGCTTTCCAGAAACTACTGAACTTTTTTGCCTCGTGATGACTTGCAATGATATTCATTCTAATTTGGTCTTCATTATTTTGACACCACTTTAACTTACTCTTAAAAATCTTCCTACTTTCAACCATCTTATCATACAAAAAACCACTTTTAGGTCTACTGTATTGAGTCCAGTTTTGAAAATCAGACCGCGCTTGCCCGTGTGCGTCCTTTACATGTTTATTCCAGCCAGTTATGTAGCGTTTTTTGCGCTGTACACCCTTATCATAACTAGCTGCTGCACCTTCACACAAAATGCCTACAATCTCCCCATATAAATTATCTATAATTTTTTGGTGGTCTATATTAACACACTGATTACCACAGCACTTAGTAAATTCTACCGGAAAATCAACATCTCTTAGCTTATTGTTACAATATTCACTATAACTCCTAATTTGTAGCAAGTCTCTGTTCCCCCATGTTATCTTATTATTCTTTGGCAATTTAAAAGTTATTTATATAGTGAAACTTACACGTTACCATGACATATTATATGCTCGTTGTCGTTCTTCTCGATTAATTTAAATAAATGGTTGGAGTTTGAGTACTTATATTCTGACAAATAAACCAATCATTCATTCATAGCTGGACGTAGGCCTCAAAAGTAACTAATACTAATAAAGTATGTAAATATTTCAGTTTTCCCTAAGATCCTTTTACCAAGGAGAAATGGATAGAAGCTACGGGAAGACAGAACTGGATGCCGTCAAAATCAAAAAAAGTACCTACATAGAATCTGTTCAGAGCATTTTTATGAAAACAATTTACAAATTTCAAAAAAAGGCTACATATTTTTAAAAAAGATAACGCAATTCCGACAATTATTAAACAAATGTTTTATTTCAAGTACAATAAATAGTTTAAATTCACTATTTATCGTTTCATTTAACCATTTTACCTTTTATACTAATCGGACTTTGGTCCGTTACATAAGATAAAAGATTTTAAGAATTACATTGTACAAACATCGATATTAAATTATCGATATCTTGTCCTCATCTCTAGCTTAGTAGAAAAATAGATAACAAGTGCATACGAATATGACATCTATTCCAATGACGTTAGGGTGCTAAATAGAGTAAATTGGTTACAGCGCCCTCTAGCGTTGAGTAGCTGAACTCGTTGTGGATTGCTCGAATTTGATTGTTACATGGAAAAATGGACTTCATTGATTTTGACATGTAAAATAAAAACAACACTCGGGAGTTGTAATAAGATTTAATTTTGAACAACAATAAATAAACTTTTCGCCAAAGTTGCATTTATAATTAGTAGCCAATTATATCATCGTTTTCTGTGTATTGAAATGTTCATTTTATTTTGCAAGTGTGTGAGTTTGGCGACACTGGTTCCCGTACTAAGGAAGGCTAAGGGCACTTCCACTGTTTTTTCTATTCCGTGATTAGAATAGCTATCGTCTCTGTGATAAGAAAGAAAAAAATAGGTTTATTGGTCACAAAAACACGTACATACAAAAAGATAATTCACTCGGATAATATAGAAAAATAAAATAGATCTACCTCAAATCACGAGCAAAAACAGAAACAGTCGACAGCTGCACATGATGACTGTTACAAGAAGGCTGGGTCAGTTGTCAACCAAAATATTACATTGCCAAGGCAAAAGCTAATGGATTCTGAAAATCAATAAGTAAAAAACAAAGTAATCCACCACCTCTCTGGGGACCATGGTTATCTTTTCGCATTCTGACAGCTGTGTGACCTAGCTCTCCGTGTAACGAATGCAAAGCCTAAAAAATGCCGGAAAATCCAAGCAAAATCAATGCGTCATAACTTTTGGGTCCAAATCACCAATAAAAAAACCCACTATTTTTCACCGGCAGGTTTTAATATCTGTCGCATAGTACCTCAATGTCGCGACGCGAGTACATTGCAATCAGTCGGAAAGGATTGTGCCATAAATATTTGATAGCCTTCCCGCTTGTATATATGTCATAACGGACGGATTTTGTACAGGATTCCAATGTAGAAAGGATATATTTGTATGGCACGTTGCCTAGTATTTAAATACAATGTGCATGACAGTGTTGTACTTTGTTGTAGAGATTTTTGGCTGTATTTTATTGATATGGATTTCAAAGATCAAAAAAACAATGCAAATAATGCCTAAGTACCTTATAGTGACTAAAGCACTATCGAAAAACCCATGGCTATTTCAATTCGTGTGTAATTTGCTTGGTTTATTCTGAGTATTACTATTTTATGATATCCTTATGCACAATAGAGGTCAATATCATCAGTTAAACCTTTGCCGACTTTATTGAAATCCGCTTTCACTATTACCAAATGCCAATTCATACCCAAAACTCCTTAGACTAAAATTACTCTCCCTTAAAAGGCAAAACCTCATCTGAAACAAAACAAATATTACAATTATTTACAAAATTCCTTTCTTTTAAAATAGGAAACTGTGTTTCTTAAGTGAATTAAGGTTCTTAATCAAAAGTTGGTTGCAGTTGGAGCCTAGACACCGAGTTAACCTGTATTATTTTAAATTTATTTCAACGGAATAATCGCGGGTGCTGGAAAGTTATGTAATTCTTTAACTGTTGTGTACGATCTGAGGGGCAATTCTCGTAATTTTAAGAACGTTCACAGTCTGATCTCAGTCTCAATCTGTCAAAAATTCCCCTAATTTCCCTGCATTTTGACAAGTTTTTGACATTTGTTTGTCGCCGAGATGAGACTTCGACTAGATTTCGAACATTTTAAATTACGTGAATACGCCTTCTGATTTTAGTAACGAAGGTTTTTTGTGGAACGATAGGATTTAAATAAATGTTATAACTACAGATCAGTCTTATTACTAACATCATACAGGGTAGCAGGAGCATGGACGCGCAATATCTATATATTATTATCAACTTTATCTTTGGGGCGTTTAGAGTATGTTTCTGGTCAAAGACTAGGACGGTGATTGGTTTGTAATACTTAGGTACTCCATGGTAGTTTCTTCCCCGGTGTGTATAATATTTACATGTATATTCTACAATTACATTATGTTATAGAAAGACTGTTGGTAGAACATTAAAAAGGTAACAGAATCTACCAGCTAAGCTGACCTTTACTAAGCCTATTCTGGCAATTGGGTCAGATATTTTCATTCCTCGTAATGGACGCCAAAGTTGTACTTAGAGGTTCATAATACATTCAAAACGTGAGCTTCGGCATTGGTCACGTGAAATACCGAAAACGTGATAGTATTAAATTTTATAGATATTCCAACTAGACAACAAAAGGCCAATTCTCGTAATTTAAAACGTTCAAAATCTAGTCGCAGTCTCATTTCGGCGACAAACAAATGTCAAAAGCTTGTCAAAATGTAGGGAAATTAGAGGTATTTTTGACAGATTAAGACTGAGATCAGACTGTGAACGTTCTTAAAATTACGAGAATTGCCCCCCTGATATTTTGCGCCTCGTAAAAAAATATCATTTTCCTATTTTCCATTATCTTTCTATGTTATCCATTATCGTTTACGAAGTTTTTTTATTCTGTTACCTAGGGGCCATTTTTGTGTTTTTCTACTGTAAAGTCCCGGTGAAATTACAAGAACACGAGAATTTCAAGTGGAAACAAAAGAGCATCATTTACCGGATTTTTACCAATTCAAATCTTAAAATAATTGAATGAGCTAAAGGCAAACCCCCTATAAAACAAGAAATTCAAGAACTGACTGAAAATACACAATGTAACTAAACCCCTTACACACATTATTCTTCTTCGAGTCGCTGGCTCGACTGTATTTCAGATTTTGTTGGCCCAAAAGTTCGCCACTTCCACGGCGTTGTCGGTAGCAGCGCAGAGGTCACTTTGACTGCACGTTTTGAGACACAGAGGACAGCTGCGACATAACTCCACATCCACACCCTACACTGCCGTCCCATCGAGGTAGCCCCACTTTACCAAGTTGGAGTTTTCCCACTTGTGTCCGAAGACGGTTCAAGGACTTCCAAGTGGACCACGGAAGGTTATAACCTGGAGGGAGTAGGAGGGGGAAGAGTATCCTGCAGCAGATTGCAACGGGCGTCGGCTGGGACACATATTAAAAGAAAATATCCCTAGCCGTTACCGCGATCCAATTGATCATCAAAGTTTGGGTAATTCAACTGGTTAGTTAAGCACGGTGTGCTATTTTAAGCTTTCCGAGATAAAAGATGTAAAGGTCAATATTCTTTTCACCGAGCATGCAGGACGGTGCTATCACTAAACGACATTCACGGGTCATTTACCTATGACACGTTGTCTAAATGAGAGTGCAAATGACAGACTTTCTAATTAACTTAAACCTTCTGTTGGTTTTAGTAATCGTACTTGAATATATTATGAAGCATGGTAATATTTGTACTAGTACTGATTTTAGTATGTAAGTTGTGTACTCGTATATTTACAAAAGGCGCTTTTGATCCCTGACGTGTTAAAACTGGGTTTACTTTGTATAATAGAATTTACACGAGTACGTTGCGGTAATTATTTTTGGTGGTACAGGCTTAATGTTAGATATTTTCAGTAATGTAGTATGTAGTTTATTAAACCTTCTCCTAATATTATGTACTGAGACTATGTGTACTGAGACTCGTATGTTACGAAATTATGTGACACCTTTGTAAACATGTCGTGTTTCTCGCAAATACATAAAATGTTCATGATAATTATTAGGGTACCTGAATAAACTTTAACTTTACCAGCACTATCAAGGAACGATGGAGCCTTATTTTAAATATGACATATTTTTATTTCATAATTTCCTTAAATTATATAAAAAATTGCTGCTGGAGCAAAGGCAGCAGTACTGTAGGAAACTATAGGTTAAAAAAACTGTATTAACAGTGTTGCCAGTCAACTTGATTTATGATACAATGGCCGAGTGAGTGTGGTACGGGTTTGAGTCTCTCTCTATTTCCTCCTACAAAAAACACAGGGCCCTAATTCACTTTGCCCACTTAATGATTCCTTGCTTCGAAACCATGTCAATTCTTTAGTTAATCACACCAACGTGGCGTTCACTTCGTGTGGTTTCTTCATTGTGTCATAGAGAATACGGCCCCAGATGATAATTATCTTGTACCTACCTACTTTGTTTTATTTTTAAAAGCCAAAGCCATTCATTCTTGTCAAGTGTTTTTTGTTAACACAAATAAAAATATAAACTCGAAGACTGCACCAATCGTTCCAATGACATTGCATTGCAACTCGACTGATACTATCCTGTAGAAAATAACACCGTTCCACGAAACCAAACAAATTCGTCACAGCGTGCCCATTCGCTTGCCACGTCATCCATCAACAAAATGTACGATCCAGCTTGTTTTCACGCCTAGCACTCCTATACGTAATTTGCATACAGTACATTCAGGTCAAAGCGATAGATTATCCAAAGAAAACCAGAAAACACCAAAGACTTCGAAAGAACAATTGCTTTCTTTCTTTGAATTTCTTTTTGGGGTACAAAAGAAAAGGAACGAAAATGTAAACGAAGGAAGAGCGGGAAAAGTCAGCGTTTGTTTGAATGAGGGTAGTTACATTTTGATCGCGCGGTAATGTGACAATGACATTATTTATTGCTTGTTTTTTCTCGGATTGGAAAGAATTAGGACGTGATCTGAGTGGCGATGTTTAATTAATATTTGCTTAGTTAGTAACGTTAATTTGGTCGTGATTTCTTTGTTGACATTATATTGTGTCTACTCGCCTTGTGCTCAAGGGGATTTTTTGTTTTATACTGGATAGAAGATTAACACGACTTGTGTTGCAAAATCGTGATATTATTATTTTGTCAAATCAAAGAAATAGTTGTTTTGGGCTTTTGAGTATTGAGATCAGTTGGGTCATAAAAGTATGTAATACCACCAACATTTTTCAAAACTGTCAGATAAAAGAAAATAGAGAAAATCTAGAAATTTAAGAGGCAACAGCACAATAAATTCGCGCTGGACAATGAGTGACATTTGTGTAGATTCATCACGTGGGAAGGCGCAGTGCCGCGGGCAGTGGACTTGCACACACGGCCTAACTGGCTGGCAGTCACTGCTTACTGCATTCTTAAAACCTCTTTAAGTGTGCCTATGTAATCCACATGGAATGGGTAATTGCATCGTTTTATCCTTAATTGAAAAAAATAAGTTTGTTCTTTTCGTATTTCAAAATGTATATAGTAAAAACGTTTTATTATTTGTTTTCCTATAAAATCAACGTGGTTTATTTTTAAACCTTGCTCAAAGTTAAGGTAATGATTAACGTCTGTTTAAGCATATTTTTTTTTACGTTCAAACGTCTTTTGATCTTACGAAACATTTATAGATAAATCCCTAACTGATTATCGACACTAGGTAGAAAAAATAAATAGAAATATCAACATCACTATCGCAAACTAAATCGCGCTAAATCAAAATGTCTAACTAACACCGAAACCTAAATCCGACCTTCATCGACACGCCGTTGGACAACTTCGACGCCCGTAGGTCACACCCCTAACCTGCAACTGACATTGATTGATGCCCCAACCCTCCGCCAGGGGCGCCAACGTCGCACTCATGGGATATTGTGACCATCCCGGACTATGAATCTTGAACGAATCACACTTTCATATGCATGACGCACTAAGCTCCATTTGTACATGTCTGTCGCTAATCGCACAGAATCGTGATTTGTAGGGCATGGACAAGAGTGACGTGTGACAAGGATTTTATTGTGAAATCCTATGGGACGGGAGTTTCAAGGGATATATTTGTCATACTTATGGGCCTTGGTTTTAGTTGAGGCAATTTAAAATGATTTATGAGAATCCTTGACCTTTGAGTTCCTTTCAGGGCTGAGTCGCCTGAAATATAAGAATATTCTTTGTTTTAGAAGATTTCTATGTTTACTAGTAGATTTTATAATTGAAACGGATTTTCTGATTGATATCTCCGTGCTAAGGAAGGTTCCAAGTTTTTAAATACGGAAGCGGATTAGGCAAATTTACACAGGACTTTTCTACTTACCCTTATAAATATCATGACAAATAAAAAAAATGCAATACGACCTTGGCAACAGCAAAAGAGAAAATATTTCTTTTCAGATAATTTGTGTTAGAACTTTAAAATGCTGTTTTATCCTTAAAAACATAAAAGCGAAGAAGACAATAATTAATCTACCTTAATCGCTTAGTCTAATAAAAAGGCTCATAACGAAGTCTAGAAAAAATTAAAATTTAGTCCGAAATCCCTAGAATTTAGTCAGATTTTATTTAAGATAGAGTAAAATAATTGAGGTGTAATGTTATTTTAATCTGAATTCTCATCTCTACGGAATTCTGTGTTCAAAAAGCGAAATCTTAATATTCCTTCGGAGACAGCGGGGGTTGTATCGTTCTTGAGACTTTTCTTAGAAAGTGGGTCTGTTTCTAGCAAGTAAAAGCTAAAGTTGGTATCTTAGTAAATAATCCTACATCATTTTCTAAGATACAAACTTTCGCTTTTACTTTTACAGAATCCTTTTATCGAGACATACTATTGTGAATGGGTTTTCAGGTGTTAAAATTAGGGTTTGTTGTCACACGATCATACATACCTACATAATCAGCCTATAACGTTCCCACTGCTGGGACACAGGCCTCCTCTCTGTGAGAGGACACCACGTGGGCCCAGTACGGGTTGGTAGATGTCACATGTCTTCAACATTTTTGGTCCCAAGACATGCCGATGACATGCCTCACGATGTTTTCCTTCACCGTTTTGCGAGCAGTGATTATGAAATTATTTACGCAAGGTAAAACGCCTGCCTAGGTTCAAATCCACGGCCGGCTCGTTACTCGGGGCCGTTACCACCGGACCACCCCTGCTCCATGGTTAGCAATGCATTGGTAAACCTCTAGAGGTTCGCCGATGTTTTGTAGCAAGTTCTCATACATCATGGTAACCACTGCCCATAAACTGGACCCTTTCAACGTTAAACTTAACTTTAAAAATAATGCACCTGTTTTATATATTTTATGGTTCATAAAGCATGATGTAAACCTCGGTCACATGGAGTCACGTAATGGGCAATCAATTTCCGGTTACTGATTGATGTACTACGGCCACTGATATTATCGACAGGGTATTAAAATATCGGGAATTTAAATTATAACGTGAATTTAAAGTACGAAATCGTTGCCTATAGCAGCACCTGTAACGGTTTTATTTATTGTTCAAGTTTATTTTACTGGTGATAAAATTGTCTGCCTGAAGACCTCCCACAAGGTGGACCGATGGCCTTGTGAAGACCTTAAGAATCCGCTGGATGCGAGAAGCACATAACCGGTTGAAGTGGCGATTCTTGGGGGTGGCCTATATTCAACAGTGGACGTCTTTCAGCTGAAATGATGATGTTGGGCTCGGCTTCCGGTCTAACCGGATGCAGCACAGGTGGGTCAAATGATGAGCATGATCTGCAAAACTGCAATATTAATGTTGTAGATTACATCAGTCTGCCAAGACAAATTCCTGTCATTGTGCAGTCAGACAATTGACCAATCTAAAGTACTGTCCTTTTACAGTTATTCTACCTTTGATTTTGCATCACAGTGACCTTTATTCTCATTAGAATAATGTAAATGCTTGAGGTAAAATAATTATAAAAGGACTTTACTTGCTTTAATTTCAGTGATACTAATAGCGATCAAACTGAAATGCACTAGAAACTAGAACTTTCACTAAGAGATCGAATCTTTTCTCACTACACAACTTTCTTTAAAAAAATAAAACAACGGTACATTTTCCAAGTGAACAGCACTGCAAATGTACGACCACAAAGCCTTGGTACAAACTAATTCCAGGTTTCTTACTGGCTTGTTGTAATTAACGACACAAAGAAGAACTTTATACGTATGTTTCTCGGCGTTGTGGTTGAATTTATATGTAAAATTGTAGTTAGTAGGCATTTTGGATTAAACTTTATATTAATAATAGAAACAAACACTGAAAACAAATCGGAAGTCTATGGAATTTCTTGCCTGATCTTCTCCCTTGGAACCTAAAACCACTTTAAAATGGCAAGGAGTCGGTCAGTCAAAAAGATAAAGCTTTGTACTTTAATTTTTCTGACTGACCTACTCCTTGGCAATTTAAAAGTGCCTGTAAATGATTTAGGGCGCATTCCACCACACTTTTATACATATAATAAGTATTATCCTGAGAATAAATTTTGAATTTTTGTCAGTTTTCCATGCTGGAACTGTCAGACGTCAATTCTATTCCACGAATAAGATAGAAAAGACTTTGGTAAAATCAGCTCTTAATTGAAAGTAAATACTTTGAGTTTGAGTTTGAATACACCTTTTGAATATGCCTTTTACTTGCACAAAAGCGAGTAACTATGCAAGTATGTGGTATGTCTTTGTGACATTTAGCGATCAGAAATAGTCGTGAAACAATAGTATCAGGTATGCAAGCAATAGCATCTCAACAAATATGTTACAGACATGTGTATTTGTGGCTTAATGTATTATTTTGTAGCACGGAGCAGACCCATTTTACGTTTGTGATTGGTCGAAACCGGGTACTGTTTACTTTGAAATGGCATACGATTTTAGACACAGAGTAGAGTTAAGAGGGGCTTATTTGAGTCTTTACATTGTTATTCTGACTGTTTTGATTTCTGTGTTCTATTTTACGTGCTACGTGCGAATTGAATAGCTTACTGAGTTACTATTATACAGTACAAACACAGTTAGATTCGCGATTGAATTAATAATATGACGTGTTCGCAGCTCGGCTACAGTTACAAATTACGTTTGTACAAGGAGATAGAAGTTTGGTAGGAGCGGTATGTCGTGAAAGTGTGACAATACATCATAGTCGAGATTACTAAGAAAATTTTGTAAAAGAAATCAGTATACAGGATAAATTTTTAACCAATGTGCAAACTGTAACCATGAATTCAGCATAAGAATCTAGACTGCCTAGAGTAGTCATTTTTCATCGGTTATCAAAATAGAAATTAACTGTTTCATAGAAAAGTACAATACCGACTGGATCAAAATGTATGGCAGAGCTAATTTTTTTTTTATAACCCGAAGATAAATTTCAACGCAGGGGTTTCAGAACCATGCACTGAATTCATGGTTTATGTCTTATTTATTTATTTATTTAAGCTTTTCGCACAAAAACGTACAAAGGCGGACTTAATGCCTTAGGCATTCTCTACCAGTCAACCAAGGGTGGTGAAGAGATTAGGTGACAGGTGCAGGTTTCAGTTTGCGCACTGCTTAAAAATGTATTCTGTATATTGCAAGGTACAGAACCATCGATCAGTAAGACCTGGTTTCTCTGTACGAAAGTGTGAAAAAATCTTCAATTATAATCACTCCCCAAAATGTAAACGTTCGCACTAAAGCAACAATGTCCCATAAGTCGCTGTACCCATGTCACCGTCCAGTTAATATTTAAGGGCGGCGATTCGATGTAAATCTTACTTATACCCTCGTCGGCCCGATTACTTGCTAACTGTCGTGTTTTCATACACGCTGCTGTTTTATTTTTTAAAGGGTTTGTAGTTTTTATTTTTTTTATTTTTTATTTTGTAAAATAAAGTCACGACAAACCCTGTCAGTCGACCTCGTACAACCACTTTTAACAAAAAAAAACAGCAAATTGAAATTTCACTTTGGTTGAATCACTTATCACATAGACAAATACACCTAGTCGTTTTATGACATTCAACCTTAAAGTAGGAAAGCACAAGGTTGACAGCATGCCTGGCGTATTCAGAGGGGCAATTCTAGTAATTTTAAGAACGTTCACGGTCTCATCTCAGTCTCAATCTGTCAAAAATACCTCAAATTTCCCTACATTTTGACAATGTTTTGACATTATTTTGTTTGTCGCCGAGATGAGACTGCGACTAGATTTTGAACGTTTTAAATTACGAGAATTGGCCTTCTGGTCAGTGATCTGTAATAGCGTTTGTACACCGTATCTGTCACTGATCCGAATCCGAGAACTTAATGTCGTTCCCGAAATTGCGATACACACATTTCTCTCTGATGTCGGCCGTGAGGTGGACACCCGACCATAGTAATGTATTTATGACGTCAGCAACGTCATATCGTCCTTGTATTTAAATTGGTTAATAATCCGGTGGACAAACGTAGTAATATTGAGAGTTCTTCGCACGTAGATCTTGCCAATGCAAAAGAAAGATTAAAGTTACTATAATAGTAGTACAAACTTGACTTGTAAAAAAAAAATATATAAATTTAGCTTGTTATGGCAAGAACTTTTTGTTGCTTATTTTTCCCGTAGATATAAGTAAAGGTGTCTGAATCAGCTGGTAAATTGTTTAAAATCAACTTAAATGTGTGAATTGCGCTGGTAATCTTAGACAACACGGTTGGCGCAGTGGTTGAGCGATCGACTGCTGCACTGCGTGTCGCGGGTTCGATTCCCTCACGGAACAAATATTTGTATTGCCTACAGGTAGTTGTTCCGGGTCTGGCTGTTTGTGTATGTGAGTTTATTAAGTGTTTGTAAACGCACCCACGATACAGGAGTAATTCCTAGTGTGGAACAATGTTTTTTTTTTTTTTAAAAAATCTCGGAAATCCTTGCTCTGTTTTGGTAAAGTCAGCAAGTAAAGCCTGCTGTATCACTAGTCACACCAGCAAATTCTGACAAAACCCGTGCCAACCTTACATCATATCCTTAAGCCTGGTGGTGCCATAAAAAACATGGTTTTCATAAACATGATCCGTTCCAGTAAAATTGTTTCAGCATAATTCATGACTAGTTGATATATATGCAGGAGCTGCGAAAAATGTAACGCTATAAGCTTATATATGAAAGAAGTATTAAAAGTTGTTGTATTTATATGTTCTGGGTATTGCCAAGTTGATTTATGTTGGTCATTATTTCGCTTACCTTTGCTTTTTTAATTTATATCAACAATATAACACCTTTAAATGCTCGGAAAATTAAAATAGCCTTTAGCGGTGGCGATTTTTAAATGTAGACGTAACTTTTGGCGTACCCTGGGTAGTCAGCCGTACCGATAAATTTAATTTAATTTTGACGTTCGAAAAGTGCTGATTCTCAGCCTAATTTGAATAAATGACTTTTGATTTTGATTTTGTATTTATTATAGAAGAGGTATAGTTTACCTCTTCTATAATAAATACAACATTACAAAAGATAGTCCCCCAAACACGCCCGCCTTTCAAGTCCGCCTTTGTACCTTTTTTTTGTGCAAAAAGATTAAATAAATAAATAAATAAATAATCATTCATTTATTTTAGGTAAGTATACCCATAATACATAATGCATAATAACACTGAGTCATGTCATCATCTGCCTAGCCTTTTCCCAACCATGTTGGGATGGGCTTCCAGTGTAAACAGATGCAGCTGAATACCAGTATTTTACATGGAGCGACTGCCTATCAGACCTCCACAACCCAGTTACTGGGTAATACGATACCCCTCGGTAAGACTGGTCATCAAACTTTCGGGCTTCTGACTACCCGTAACGACTGTCAAAGATCCACGAATGACAGCCGGGACCAACGGTTTAACGTGCTTTCCGAGGCACGGAGGGGTCTCTGTATTTAAAAATGGTCACCCATCCACAGACCAACCACGGCAAGTGTAGCTTAACCTGATCGATCGACCTGTGCAGCTGTTATTATTTAGCCTCGGGCCCCTCAATCACACTAAGTCATGTAGGCACAATTATTAGTTTCCTATTTAAACCATCCTCCGATGAATTACAGTGCGAATAACTCCTACACTATAATATAACTTAGCAAAGTCACTGCTTACTGTCTTTGTGGCTGAGTTCAGCACCCTGTTTGCGTAACACACTATCAATCTCAATCATTTTGAAGGATATTGCTAATCCATTGCTTCATATGTTCGAAAGGTTTGTCCGCTCAACAACGTAAATAACGCAACGAGCGTTGTTGAACTGTCAAAATGCCATTGCTACTGATAGTGTGTTACGCAATTACCCCGTCGGTCGAAGCTAACATTAGAATTATTATTTCGAATCATCGACACCACGAAGACTAAGATTTAACCTATCATAATGCCAAACCCTTTTGTTAGTCCAAACACGACATTTACTATTTAACCCAAACGACCCCAATTTCAACTTGTCAGTTTAATCTTATCAGCCTACCTAGCGTGCCTAACAAAATAATGTAATATAATATTAGATATTCATCTTAAAATCCATGTTTGATAAAACATATTGTATTTGAATATATATTATGCGTGGAGCTAAGGCTTAATGTACATTTATATTAATTGTAGTAAGGCTTGAGGAATGACTTGAAAGGTCTAGTTTAATTTACGAAACTAAGATAAAAATTTCTTTGTAGTATTTATTAAAAGAGATCATCATCATAAAAAGGTCACCAAGTATTTAGATGATTAAAGAATATATGTATAATGACTAGCAGTGCCCTGCGGGTTTGATCCCGTGGGAATATCGGGATAAAAAGTACCCTATGTGTATTAATCCTGGTTATAAACTATCTGTGTGCCAAATTTCATCCAAATCCGTTCAGTAGTTTTTGCGCGAAAGAGTAAAAAACATCCATCCATTCTCACAAACTTTCGCGTTTATAATATTAGTAGGATAAATGTCAGTGTTAATGATAGTCAAGAAGAAGTTCATTTCTATTTTGTCGAGTAGTTTTTCAAGCGTAAGTAATTGGAAACCACAGGCCGTTTGTCTCACAAAATTATGTGTTTACCAAGACAAGCCTAATATCTATTCCAAATAAGAAAATCTAGGTCGGCTTCAAGTATCCTAAATATTTCTTGGGAACCGAATCAGGAATTCGATTATTCATGCTAGCTTGATTCTAAATATTACTCTTTAAATACTGGATGTTTTTTTTATGATATTTGATACAACAATGATAAACTGAGGTTTGTAAAGGTATTAAAAGATTATTTTACTGAGAACTGAGGTATTGTAGTTGTCATGCAAAACAAAGCTTCTTAAAATGTTTCGTAGGCGTGGTCGTAGCACAATGCTACGACGTACATAGCTTGCCGCGTAGCTACGCCTACGAGATGCCTACAGCTTTTACCTTTTTGTAACCTACGCTGGTGTTTTTTTGATAATTATCATGTTTCACGCGACTGCTGAGCGTGTGGTCCAGGTCGATGCCTGCATAAATTAATAAAAAAAAATGTTTTGATCACGGAATGTTTGTTTGGTTTTTCCAAAGAAACTATGCAATAGGCTCGCCTCTTCTTACATGGAAATTATAACATAGCAACTGCTAAAATGTCCCTGTGCAATGCCATACATTTCTTCTGCCGCCCCCCCTTCCCCCTTCAGAAAATATAGGCACAGGAAAAATTATGTAACTTTAACATGATCACTCAATCTTCTTTAAAACTGTCCGATACTTCTAAGAAACATCCTGTACAGATAGCTGATATATAAAAATATCCGCCCACTTGTTGGACCATCATCTGAGGCACTAACTCGATGGAGGTAGGAGATTGAAGTCTGATTCGATTGACGCGCAGACACAATAAGAACGCTTGGATTCAACGTTTTTCACTTGCCTTTGCACCGCAAAGAAAGGTTACATTTATTGGATTTTATGGTCGATTTCACATAGAATTAAAGGAAGAAAGTTGTTGTTCGATTTCTGGTTTACGATTGGTGTCGTAGTAAGGTATATATATATACCTCAAGAACGTTTAACCATTAATAATACGAACTACACATGAGCGACATGAACGCTATTTATCATGCCTATTATGCCAGGATTGGCATTGATGACGGTGCTTGGGGGAGGCCTATGTCCAATTGACATCTTTTGGCTGAAATGATGATTATTATACCAGAATTTTTAGGTGCATTGCACCTTATTGAGAAGGAAGAGTATATTTACTAGTTATGCAGCCACATAGTCGATGCTAAGAAACGTAAACATCATAAAAGATAGATTGAATCTACCAGACGTCAGTAACTTGATGGTAGGTGGGACCGAACAAGTGAAGTTGAACGCAAACACAGTTTGCACTTTCATTTTAAAATTTAAGTGTACCGTAAAGTGAGAAATATGAGCTCCGGATCCATAATAAAAATGTTGCTGTGATATCATTTGCCTCTTCAACAAGCACATCTATCCAGCTTAAGGGGGAAGCGGCAACGTAGCCCGCGACGTTCACTTTTTCTTAGGATTTTTCAATTTGCAGGACAGTGTCAGCTTGCATGTTGATTAAAATATGATTCGCGAGCGTAACAAATATGACTTTACAGAATTATAATCATTAAAATAAAACCATCAATACAACCCTCTCACCCATGCAATCCTATTGAATGAATATTTCAGAAATATTAATCAATAGGATTATATGAAATAAGTGGGTTGTATTAATTTTTTTAATGATTATAATTCTGTAAGTACATGTTTGTTATACTCACGAATCATATTTTAATCAATATACAACCTGACGACCAAATTCGCAACACCAAAATGATACCTGTCTTGGAGCGTTCCAAGACAGGTATCACCGATATTGGCGATAAGTCTGCGAGGCTGAAGTGGTACTGAGCGGGTCACACCGCACTCACACACACACTGGGTACGTCTAAGAAGCGCTGGCTTGATGATTTGGATTTGTTTCTAACCGATTGGACGGAGAAGGCACAGGACAAAGAGAAGTGGAAAAATATGAGAGAGACCTTTGCACAGCTGTGGGACAATGCAGGGCAGGAAAAAAAAACCTGACCTGCAAATTGAGAAAAACGTAAGAAAATTTGAAAATCGCGGCCTACCTAGCGCATCCCTCTTAATAACACACAACATGGCCAACCAGCAAAAATTAAATTCCGCGATGTCGTCCTAAGTGCTTTTTTAAGCTTCGTAATTAAGAATTTCTCTTAGTTACCTCGCTTCTGATTTACGGCTTGAATTATGGGGAATAAAAAAACTTGAAAAAAACGAGACGACCAAATTATTTCGCCGTTCAGTTAATTTAAAAAGGGACTCTTATCACTTAGCCCTTTTGAAGAATAATTTGAGTTCGTACTAACTTTTTTTAGGCCTGAGGCGTAGTGAATGGGGCTTTAATTTAGATAGATAGGAAGTGTATTTTTAGAGGGAAATGAATAGATCGGTCGTTTTTAAAAAGTTGAGAGAATGGCCTAGTTTTTTTATTACAATTATGTTGTGGTTTCCCTCCTTACTTCGAATCCACTTCAATTCCTTAGTTAATCCCGACATCTTCTAATAAAGTATTTTCTATGACACAATCAACGAAATTGCGCGAAATGAACGCGAAATAGCGTAGTTTTGAGCTGTAAAAATACCAAGATTGACAACCGTACGTGGTTTGCACGTGGTAAGATAATAATCCGGGGAACAATAATTACTATAAAGAAATGAGGACCAGAACATTGTACGGACGCCAGCACATCAAGTTACTACAATCTGTCAAATTTCTTTAATAGATTTTCAACTTTATCGCTAAAGCATTAAGGTTCAAGGTTGATTGGGAAAATTTGACAGTTTCGGGTAGCTTGACCTGCTGGCGTCTGTACATACGTGTTTTTGGAACATGGAAGTGACGGAAGACTAGCAATCTTTAAAAACTAATCTTACGTCTAATAATGATGTTACTGTGTGTTTCGTCGATATCTCGATGACTAGAGAAGTAACTTGTTTGATAACAGTTTTATTTTTATATTTCATATTTAAGTCCAATATGGAATTTTCCTACCAGCAAGCTTCATGTCCAGCCGAATGATTTCACCCTAATAATCATCTATCGGTCATTGAATTGATGTTTCCAACAATGAATGTCTAAGTATGACCGTCAATCGCAAGATATCGCAGCAGTGGCACACATTCCCACTCAATCATAGGTGTCAACTTGACGTGACTCGACGTCGTCTCCGCATGGTTACGTCATCACAAGTCATGTTGTATAGTCAACAAAAATGTTTGATATACAGGCGGGACTAAACATCTTGCCACTACGCGTCAATATTTTATGTGTGTATAGTAAGTTTTAAACTTAAGACAAACTCATAAGTCTTTCTTTCAAAGACTTAAACATGGATTGGAAGTAGTTGCAAGTTAGTTGTTTGTGTCTTTTGTTAATCGTACCTAGGCTAGTGAGTGCTATAGCATGAGGTTTTCACTGAGTTATGACACTCGTCACAACCGATTATTGTCATGTTCAAAGTGTCAAGAAGGACAATAAATATAATTATAACCCAGTAACTGGATTACGATACAACCGGACCTATGTTTGTTGCCAAACAACAATCATGTAGGTACCTAACTATTCCGCTTTAACAGTTGATGCTGGTGTAATAATTAATAAATACAGGCATGGGACATCTTCACATCAAGTTTGTCTGTGGCGTATTGGCAAAACCATTGGTATTGCAGCAGAAGGCCAGTTCTCGTAACTCAAAAACGTTCAAAATCTAGACGCAATCTCACCACAGCGACAATCAATGTCGAAAACTTGTTACTCGTATAGAGGTCTGATAGGCAGTCGCTCCATGTAAAATACTGGTATCCAGCTGCATCCAGTTGAACTGGAAACCAACCCCAACATGGTTGGGAAAAGGCGAGGCAGATGATGAGGATGATAATTAGGATCAGGCATTTTCGGAATCTGTTATTTGGCGTATCTGCTATTATGCAAGAAAACCTACACGTCATATTGTAAAGTCATCAACAATGTTTAGTGCATAGACGGGAAGGGAATAAACACCTTGCAACTACGCTGCCAATATTCATAGTTGTTATGTGCATAGTATGTTTAAAACTTAAGAGAAACTTGTATGAGCGGTATCAGTCTACTTAGTGCTCACATAATATGGATAAAAAGTAGTGCCAGTTCGCTAAATAATACTTCTTCGTTTAGCTTCGTTCCCAACACAACCTTGTGGCTTAGAGCTCCTTGTGGGTGAAGATTTCCGATCAACTAGATGCGACTTTTACAACATTTTATTCGCAAAAATATTTGCCATCCTTAGGCCAATTACTAGACTGCCCCGTTGGTTTCGTTGTCGCAAGCGCGATTGCTGAGCTTGGGGTCCTGGATTCGATTCCCAGGACGGGCAAAGTGTTATTGGGTTTTTTAATTTGGAATTTCTTAGTGACAGCCCAGGGTTTGGAAGTTGGCGGTGTGATACCCCCGTGCTTTGGAAAGCACGTTAAGCCGTTGGTCCTGCGTCAGATCTCTCTCCGGTCGTGTCGGAAGAGTGGGTGAAGAGAGTGAGAGAAGAGTGGGTATACCTGTGCCTGCTCACACGCTTGTGCACTATAATATCTCCCGCATAGATGGCTAGTCTCCGTTTGAGATTGACTGCCATGGCCTAAATTCGGTCTGGAGGACTATTTTTAACAATATCATGGTTCAATAGATGCATTCCGTTTTACACTCATTTACTATCAAATAAACATGAAACTACAAACAGAATTATTATCAATCTATTAAATAGAAACACGGATAACTGTACATGGATAGGTATCTATGTACCTACGTGGGTTACACGCGACCAAACTCATCGACTCGCTCGAGTGTGACAAATGTAATTAGCCAAAGCAAATGTTTGCTCAAATGTTGGGCGCGTTATACCGGTAATTTTAGTTTGAATAAATACACTTATTTTGTTAATTAGCCACAGTAATTATTATGGATAAAGCACTACGAGGTGTAATTTAGATTTGATGAGTGAATACACCTGGAAAAACACGACTGTTAATTCCATGGATGTTTTCAGAATAAATAAATTTCTCTTTAATTTTAATAAACCTTTTTGCATCATGCAGGTGTAAAATAACCTCGCACTTAAATCACGAAAACATTAATATTATTCAATTTTTAACTATCGCAATACCCGCTCCATAATAATTAAAATAAACGTGCAGTCATTTCAATTAAAAACACAAAACCAAATAAATGGACATAATTCCCCAAATGAACCATCTACCGCACCACGATTGATTGTACACCGAAAATAAAATCGGTTTGTACTAACACCAAAGACTAATATAATAAAAAGAGGTGATATTGCATGAACCCTCACCAACATCTCATTATACTGCGTGCTTCGTTCTCGATATATGTTACTTTAACATGCAGCATTCTCGAGTCACTCGGCAACTACGCAATTTTCAGAGCTAAAACTAAACGTAAGTATTAGTATGCATGCGTAATCTGTGTCCTAGCGCGATCTGTCATTATTTTCGTTTGCGCGGCAACTGATACTGTGTTCTTAGAAGTATTTAAGTAAATTGGAGTTTTTAAAAGTGAAATCTTGCTTAATTTAACTGTGCCTAAAAGGCACCACGAAAAAAGAGGATTTACTAAAAGAAAATAAGAAAAATTTAACGAAAAATGAAGCGTTATTGTCGTCGTCGGGATAACTACGAAAGTGGTGCCTCACTTTCGAGTATTCCAGGTAGCAAAACGTTGTCTTGTGATTGCTATTATACCGGTACGGCTACTGGCTTTTATAGCAGTTAAGGCCACAAGGTTTTCATAACCTTTTGTACCGGTTGAGACGGGTGGTGTACGAGATACATCGACGTGCTCATTGGACTCGGGTCGTATACGAGATGTACGGACGAAATCCTTAGACTCGGGGCGTATACGAGATATACGGACGAGATCTTTAGACTCTTATGAGAAGTCCGTGAGGCTTCAATAAGCAGTTTTTATCAATCACTTGTGTACAATTTTTCTGTGGTATGTTTATTATTTTCCTTTTCAGATTTTATTATTGATGACACTTCGAACGAAGTAAAAATAATTGAAACATTACCACGAGATATGTCACCAGAAACTATGACAGACCCGGTTCCAGAACAACCTGAACCAATGGTTGATCCTGAGCCTACCTCAGCAGCACCAACTATAAGTTCAGAGGTACTTTTAGCACTGGGTGATCTCATGCCAGATGCACCTGCATATGATCCCTCTATATAGGGACTTGGCTCGTATTTGGAGCAATATTATGAAAAAGGGTCTTATTAAAAAGACAAAACAATATCTAATGGAACAATTGATTCCAAAAAATCACCCTTTATTAAAGGCACCAAAGCTAAACCCAGAGATTTCTGCTTCGGTAAGTGACATTATTGTCAACAGACACAAAAATATAGAGTTGGAACAAAACCAACTAGGCATTGGACTGTCTATAATAAGTAATGCAATATCATTGTTGGTAAACAATGATACAGGAGACCGATTGAAATTGATCTCACTACTTAGTGATGCTGGAAGGATCTTGACTGATTTACATTTTGTCCAAACAAAATCAAGGAAAAACTTGATCTTCCCTGTGATTGATAAGAAGTTTTTGAACATCATTAAAGATGTTGAAAGAGTCGTACGAGTATACTCGTATACTATATGAAGCTAATTTTAGTGAAAAAATTAAAGCTTTGTAAACTTGCCAACAAAGTGGCCAGTACATCAATAAACCTACATTCAATCAGCATACATTAAATAAGGGAAACTTACAAGGTCCCCCTCGCTACAATCCGAGGCCAATAACGAGGTACTGACACAAGAAGACCCAGTCCTCAATACAAGCCCGGAAACATCACGGGCACTTTTATCAGTCCACGGCCAAAAAAGCCAAAAGCCTCACAGGAGAAACCTCATGCTCGCACATAGAGGTAAGTCATGCTGGAAAGCTCACACTTTTTTTACTGTGCTGGAACAAAATTTGCAAAGACAAATCCATAATTAATTATATCAAAGGATACTCAATTACCTTTGTAAAGAAACCTCATCAGAATTTAATAAATAATAATAATAATCTTTATTGATTCAGACTACAATGGTCTACAGAGTTAGTAACAAAGATAGCTTAGCCTATGTGAGTGCCACTTCCCCCTTCAGTGAAATCAGCTATGGAAAATACTGATATGCATACTGCTATCACCAAATTATTAAAATTGGGAGCTATATCCCCTTACAAGTCTTGTAAAGACCAATTTATCTCTTCTATATTTTTGATTTCAAAACATAATGGTACAAAGAGATTCATACTAAACTTAAAGTAATTGAATAAATATGTAAAAACATCCCATTTTAAAATGGAGGATTATAGGACAGCAATAGCTTTACTTTCTCCAGGTGATTACATGGCAAAAATTGATTTGAAAGAATCATATTTATTAGTAAATATAAATCCACAGGATAGAAAATACCTACGTTTTCAATATGAAAAATTGTACGAATTTAATGCCCTCCCTTATGGTCTGTGCTCTGCACCTAATATTTTCACAAAGATCATGAAGAGTGTAGTGACACATCTAAGAGGAAAAGGGTACAAATCAGTTCAATGCCTAGATGACCTACTATGTACAGGATCTAGTTATCAATCATGTTTGCAGAATGTTCAAGAAACAATAGCTCTTTTAAAGTGCCTGGGATTTGTTATAAATTTTGATAAAAGTGTAATAGTACCATCACAGTCTTGCAACTTTCTTGGTTTTGTGTTTGATACAAAACATATGACATTACAATTGCCAAATAGACAAAGTATCAAATATTAAGAAGTTGGTTCAAAAATACTTAGATCTAGATCTAGAGATAGTTGTTTTATACGAGATCTGGCAAAATTAATTGGGATATTAATTGCTGCCTGCCCAGCTACCACATATGGCTGGATTTACAAAAAAAAAAAAAAAAAAATAGAACATCATAAGTATAAATATTTATTTTAAAATAATGAAAATTATGTTGTGAAAGCAGACTTACACTCAGATATAAAATTAGATCTACAATGGTGGGCTAATAATATTAGTACAGTATGTAAAGTATTGCTTATCATAAACATGATATTGAACTGTTCACGGATGCCTCCAGGACTGGATGGGGTGCTGTTTACAAAAACAAAAGAGCCCATGGCTTCTAGAGCGAATATGAGAAAACATACCATATTAACTACTTAGAATTACTTGCAAAATTTATGACATTAAAGGTTTTTATAAACAATAAGGAATACCTTAATATCCTGTTGCGTGTAGTTAATAAGACAGCAATATCATATATAAACAGAATGGGTGGTATTCAGCTCCCACATTTAAATAACTTGGCCAGATCCATATGGCAATGGTGGGAAGAGAGACATATTTGGCTCTTTGCCTCCTACAATTAAGTCTAGTGAAAATAAAGAGGCTAATGAAGAGTCCCGAAAAATCAATCCAGACAGAACGGGTGCTAAGCACCGGAGCGTTTCAAAAAATTGTATGTGAGCTGGTTTAACCCGAAAATTGATTTATTTGTATCCCACACAAATGCTAAATGTATTCTGTCTATGTCTCCTGGTTTGTCCTGGACAAAATAATTTATTTTAAAAATATTTTTTTTTTATGCCTTTTCTCCATTCAGTTTAATTATTCGAATTTGAAAAAGGTTTACAAAAAATTAAAAATGAGAAGGCAACAGGTAATCATAGTCATGCCTCGTGTATATCATGGATGTCATGCTTGCATCCCTATCACATAATACACAAAAACAATATAATGTTACATATAAAATTTGGTGGACCTTTTGCCAGGAGCATGGTATAAACCCATTCACTCCCATCTATACTACTTGTAATGTATTTCTTAACAAAATTATTTGACTTTGAAGCTGCCTATGGGACCCTAAACTCTCATAAATCAGCTCTATCTTTGATTATAGGCTCTAAAATTGGGGAGGATGATTGTATTAAGAGGTTATTTAAAGGATTCTATAACTCTATATAATAATCTATATCTATCTCTATATACTAATCACCGTTAGCAAAATACCAAACAACATCCAAATAAAGTTTTGGACACAACTGGACTCCCAATATGACATTGAGTTTTGAACGTATCTCAAAGAAACTGATGATTTTGCTTGCACTAAGCACAGCTCAACGGGCACAAACCTTATCATTAATAAAAATATCGAACATAACACTGAGTGAAAGTTGTGTTAATATTGCCATTACTGATTTGATTAAAACTTCGGCTGCTGGACGAACCCAGCCTAATCTTTTCCTGCCCTTTTTTGAATAACCTGAGATTTGTCCAGCCAAAACATTGTGTGATTATATGAGATTGACTAGAGATATAAGAGGTCTTAATGACTACTGGTTTTTGTCACATACAAAAAAAAAAAAAAAAATCCAGTTTCTTCTACTATTAGTAGATGGATTAAAAATACTCTTTCAGACTGCGGTATTGATACGCGCGTCTTCTCAGGTCATAGTACACGATACGCCTCTACATCCAAGGCTAACTTAAAAGGAATTTCATTAGATGTAATCAGACAGTTTGTCTGATTACATCTAATGGCAAATGCTGGTTGGACAAATAATTCATTAACATTTGCAAAATTTTATAGAAGGCCAATTCTCAATTCAGGAGAGTTTGCCTATGCTGTGCTTAATGCAGAATAATATATTTTTAGTTACACTATTACTTATTATATTATTGTAATGTCACGATGGATATTGTGATCAAAAATGTGTCATTATTAGTTGATAAATAACGGATGGTTACCTATGTACCTACTGAATGAGGCTGATTAATTGATTGTTAATATGATTACTGATTGTTAATTAAGTTTAATTATAGAGAAGAATTTAAGATGTCAGTTTTGACTTAATAAAAATATTTATTTTAAAGAACATAATGACTAAGGAGTCAGGGTTATCTCAAGTTTACCATCTCTCTAAACATCTGCATGTTAAAGTAACATATATCGAGAACGAAGCACGCAGTATAATAGATGATCAAACGAACTTACCTGTGTGAAGTTCGATCATTATTATACGAAGTGCTTCGTTCGAAGATATATGTTCCCTACCCATCCCACCCCAGGTAAAATCGAGATAACCTTTCAAGAATCTAAAAAGAATGACAGATCGCGCTAGGACACAGATTACGCATGCATACTAATACTTACGTTTAGTTTTAGCTCTGAAAATTGCGTAGTTGCCGAGTGACTCGAGAATGCTGCATGTTAAAGTAACATATATCTTCGAACGAAGCACTTCGTATAATAATGATCGAACTTCACACAGGTAAGTTCGTTTGATCATCTATTATAATTATGCCTAATTCAACTCCGCTTCAATTTCCAACAATTTTCACCACACTTTGCTTGGTGGTAGAGGCGCCCGTGGCTAAATAATAACAGCCGCACAGGTTGATCCATCAGGTTAAGCTACGCTTGCCACGGTTGGTCTGTGGATGGGTGACCATCTTTACTTACCGAGACACCTCCGTCCCGGCTGTTATTAGTGGATCTTTGACAGTCGTTACGGGTAGTCACAAGCCCGAAAGTCTGGTAAGCAGTCTTACCAAGGGGTATCGTATTACCCAGTAACTGGGTTGTGGAGGTCAGATAGGCAGTCGCTCCATGTAAAATACTGGTATTCAGCTGCATCCGGTTAGACTGGAAGCCGACCCCAACATAGTTGGGAAAAGGCTAGGCAGATGATGACGATGATGACTTTGCTTGATGGTAGCAGTCAGTCTACTCTTTTGAAGCTCAGTGCTGTGTATGCTCATGAAGTCACGTCAAAAAATAACTGTTACAAAGTTAAACTTAATAAGTTGCGTCATGTACTTGACATTCTGGCTACTCATTGGTGATTTGAAATTTTAACACGTTTCGTCTTCTCTGGATAATTTTAATTGAGTTTGAGTATGTACTGATGAACAGCTATTGTAATAATTACTTTTATTGTGTTACAAAACGCGAATTATTTATTTATTTACATATACTTAATTGCAAAAAAAAAAAAAAAAAATTATTGATCACTAAAAATATAGAATGGGCGGTCTTATCGCTTTCTGCGATCTCTTCCAGGCAACCTTGGAATGGACAGTGATCTGTGTATATATATATTTTAGTATGTTGATAACAATTATTGCACCAACGACAACTCCATTTTATGTCCAGGCAAAACGCGTATCAATTGTCCTTATTGTGTTTTTTTATATCGTATTAACGAATTAACTTCCCAGTTCTCTTTTGTTTTCTATTTTGTGGATGAATGAAAGGCGAAAAACAAAAGGTATTTAAAAAGCACATGGAAACATCGCGAGGGGACGCCCTAGGAGAACATATAATAAAAAAAAAATAAATAAAATAATTTTAATTCGAGTATCACTGACTCATAATACAAACAAATACACTCATTCAGTCACATTACATAGGTATACAAAAATAAAAATAATCAAAATTAAATCAACAAATTATAAAAGAGATGGTCGAGCTTATTTAGTAACATCAGCCTGCCACATGTCGCTCACAACAGTAAAAATTAGAATTTCAGGAATTTAATGTCAAATAATAAAAATATCAAGTCAAAGGAATATGTAAAAAGTAAATAAAAATAGATCGTACTTTGGAAGCAGCTAATAGAGATTAACAAAAAAAAAAAAAAAAAATACAAAGCATTTATTTCGGGTAACCCAAAAGCACCCATACAACAACCAGAATACATAAATACACATACACACATATAAGACAAATATTATCGGACACAGCTAGCAACATGCCTGCTACAGCAATGTCCGATATACGGGCAATCCAATCTCCCGGCAATTATCGCCAGAACTGTGTTGGAGCTGCCCCGCACCCTGCGCACCAAGGACGCGCACCACCAATAATGACCTTATTGGTGATGTTCTTCAGAAAGTTCAGGTGCGTAGTACTTGTAACCGGCGTGCGTGTAGACCAGATGTATGAACATAAATGAGGCAAAAGGATTATGTAAGGATCATAGGAGTTGGCGTTCTGTAGTTTCTTACCCTCATGGGATGAAGGCGTGATTTATGTATGTTATGTGTTCTCTTTTGTTAATTATTTTTACCACACGGCTCTAATGCCAATTCTAAACACCCCGAAAATACTGAAAACAAAGAAAATCAGACATAAAGCATCTCATCAAAAATCAAGACCTTCTTCTCCTTGCTTTGTTTTTTAATCCGCAAATTTAGTACATTTATTTAGTATCCCAAGAGAAATAGTCTTGGAGATAACTGGCGAATCCCTTCAGCAATTTACAAGATTAGCTGTATTATGTACGTGAAGACAGACAGAGGCCAAATAGCTGGGTTTTTTCTTGTATAAATCAAATAGATTGCTTCGTTGAATCTAAAATAAACCGGGATTCTGTTTTGGCCGAGTGCTTCTTGTGTTGAGCAGTTGTTCATATTTTTTAGTAATTGACAACTTGAAGTGGGTTGTGGAAGATTTGTGAGGGCTGGCTGATCTTCAAGTGCGTCTTTCGACTGACCGATACGATTTTTTTTTTCAAAGGTGATCACAAATTATTATTGCGACACGTGTAACTGGGTTGTGAATACACTAAAACTCTCAAGAGAGTAATTTAAATCTGAATTACTGACCTTCTTCTCTCCTCAAAATTACGAATACCTTCAAAAGATCTAACAACGCGAAAAAGGAACCCCATATTTAATTTGATTAAAAGGACGATGGAAATAGCTGACGCATTTATATCATTTCTTTAACTTCCATTTTAAATTAGAGAAGAAGATTCCCATCTTTTCTTGAAAATCCTCAATGAAAACGTAATTCATAACATGAAGGAATGAACAATATTTTTCAAGGTAGAACTTTAAAGTGGTTGGACGGGTCGTTGAATTTTAAAACATACTACTACTGGCAATTTCATAGGTACTTAGTATTCGTGCCATGGAACGACCAAAGCTGCTTGACCAACTTTGTCAATTTTTATACTTTGCACGTGGAATGAATGGTACTAGTCGACTAGTGTAGTGGATATTATAAAATTGTAAGTCCCCGCACTTTGCAGACGGTTTAAAAGTGGTTACAGTAGACTCTCGGGGGATTCCTGTATTCTTGATTTCTGGCTTTTATTCTGATCAAGAGGGCTTATGGCTAAGTAATATTAGCCGCACGGGTCGAGGTGATTTGTCCGTGGATCGATGTCCATCTTTACATATTGAAACCCCTCCGTGCCTCGGAAAGCACGTCAAGCAACTGCTTGACAAAACGTAATCCGAATCCTAAATTTGATAACCAGTCTTACCAAGGAGTATCGTATAACCCAGTAACTGGGTTGCGGAGGACAAATAGATCGCTTCAATTAAAAGATTGGAAGTCGACCCCAACATAGTTAGGAAAATGCTAAGCAGATGATGATTCTGATCAAGAGGGGATTCATCAAGAATGTGAGCAGCAGCTGCGTTTTGTCTATTAAGCAATTATATCACCTTTATTTTTGCCGAGATAGATAATATTTATTGGAATTCACTACCTGGTAACACCTTTAGGAGATCCATGTTCAGCATAGAATCTCAAATGTCTAGCGAAATATGAGTTTATTGTTTCGAATTTTCCCAAACAAAAAATTTTCTAACTCTGTGTCGCTTGATTTAAGACAAGCCATCATTATCCTTATTGTTTACGTGTTAAAAAATAGCATGGAGTGTATTTTTATTTTCAAAATATTTAGTTACATAACATATTCGAAACTCTAACTCTCTCCATGGCGAAAAAATATTATACACGTGAACCAGTTATATCCGTACCTACAGTTTTTATGTCTATTTTTATTCAAGTATTTCATCAATTAATAGCATTTATACTAATAGATAAAATACAATTGGTCTAATGGTTGCAAGCGCTACTGCTGAGCATGAGGTCTTGGGTTCGATTCCCAGGTCGGGCAAAGTGTTATTGGGTTTTTCCATCAGTAGCCGCACGGAGTCTGGATTTGTGGCCGGTCGCTGGCAATAGGCTCGTCCCCTATTATATGGGATTTAAACATAACTGGCGAAATGCGGGCGTATAGTCACCTCTGCCAACCTTTCGGAGAAACAAGGCGTGATGTTATGGTATTTTACAAAATACAATTGTACGAAAGGTCAACACGCTGTCCTATCTGCTAAACATGATTTATTTATTCGTTGTCCGGTCGGCCCACCCGATTTATGGGCGAGTTTCGATTAAATTAAATACAATTATTAAGGGATTTAAACATAACTGGCGAAACGCGGGCGTATAGTCACCTCTGCCAACCTTTCGGAGAAACAAGGCTTGATGTTATGGTATTTTACAAAATACAATTGTACGAAAGGTCAACACACTGTCCTATCTGCTAAACATGATTTATTTATTCGTTGTCCGGTCGGCCCACCCGATTTATGGGCGAGTTTCGATTTAATTAAATACAATTAGTAGATACAAATCAAACAGTCCACTTCGTGTGCATATCATTCGATGATACGATTAAACGTTATTTTAAATTAATAGTTTCCGTTTCCTCTTTCAAATTGGTATAAAAGGATTAGTCTCGGTTCATTTCAAATTGATGACGGGAAATGCCAATTTATATAATTGATTAAAAGTATTAACTCATTTTAAATTGGTGTGGTATTTAGAACTTAACTATTATGTAGATATTAAATAAAATTTAATTAAAAACCTTTTTAAAAATACACTTTTATGAACTCAAAGAACTAAATAAAATTTACGTTAACATAGAACCTTAATATTTTCATAAAAGCCTCAAGCTTTTAAGAAAATATTAAGGTTCTATTATTTATCTTATTGCTTATCTTACTGCTTATCTAAAGTGTAAGAAGGACGTTCACGCCTTATTCATTAAAAGCTTGTTTAAAAAAAAGTTTTAACTATAATACTTTTAGCACTTTAAAGCGTTAGAATTTGTTTAAATATCTGTTCTATCACCATCACTTGAAAGGTACTTGTAAAGACAAATCCAAAGATCCCAAACACGAGTCATGGTGTGAAGCTTACTCAGTGGCATTATCCAAGTCATGCCATACTTTATAACGAACTATCATAATTAAATACATACATATATTAAATTTCATGTCTGTACCTTTGTCAGTTGAGGAGTTCCCTCTGTGGAGTCAATCCTGGGTACAGCATCCAGTTCATGGAGAATTTTAGAACGGACTATCATAATTGAATGCGTATTTTCAATTCCGTGTCTGTACCCTTGACCGTTAAGGAGTTCCTTCGTCTGGAGCCAATCCTGGGTGTAGAATCAGATCGTGCATCATAAAAATGCATTGTCTTTGAAACAGAAACACCATGTAATATTCCAACTCCGTAGGATAGAAGGAAGTGGTTTTAATTCAGCTTGCAGGATTTGATGAATACATACTAACTAACTAACCCACTAACAAGGCAAGTTAAATAAAAGGTTGTAAAAATGGTGGCTTTGTAGATACCGCTACAGGGTTGTTACGGTTGCTAGCAATAGTGGAAGAATTTATAAAGCAGAATGTAAATCGTACATTCAAGAAACGTATAATTATGTGGAGCACAGCACTGACAACTGACAAAGAGGAAGAGATAATTAATTAAATAATAACTTTGCCCTTTTAAAAAAACTTATTGAGTCTTTAGTATATCTGTCTGTGTGTCTGTGTGTCTGAGTGCGGAAGTAAATATATCTTGAACTTTAAGTTGTCTTAGATTTTGTAATGTAATGAGGATGTTAGCAGAAATCGAATCACATGGACTGATTTTAATATCAATTTCCGGGTAGTTTAGAGTCCTAATTGTAAAACTTTATCGTCCTCAAAATAAATTATTTCTCATCTCATAACAATCGAAGCAAATCGGAGTTCTTGCGCCGACCATGTAAATTTTCGACCCAAAGCCGTGGGGTCGTCTAAAGGTCGCCTATCAAATGATAACACATGTCTGGAACACTCGACTCCACCGTTAGATAAGTTTATATTGTAAGATGAGACCGTTGAACTTCTAAGGTCTATTGAGTCAAGTTTGGCAGTAGGTATGAAAGAGCCTTGTGAAACATTACGTCCTCATTCGGCCGAAATCTCCATCACACACAACCAAGCAGCACTAAGGTATTCCAAAATTACTGTCATATGAGACTTGTCAATGTTGTTAAATGATAAATGATTTTCTTTCTGTAAGGTTTGCACAAACCCAACACGTCAATCATATTTTAAAAACTAGAAGAGGTCGGCGTTTCTTATCTGACTAGTCTGAGAAGAAAGGCCGAAACAAACCCAGAGGTCACAGTTTCTTTTTATAGTCCAGACATAATTTTCTCAGAGGCAGTTTTTACAAGTTGGCATGCATATATCCCTCTGAACGTAGTATGTTGTAGGCTGCTGCATAAAAATAAATTCACTTTTATTTTTATGGAGCAGCCTACAGCATAATAAAAGTGATTGCAAAAAAAAAAACGTATAAAAATATTGCCGCGATGTCAAAGTCAAGGCATTTATTTCAAATAGGCACATGAAAGGCACCTTTGAACGTAAAAAAATTATATAAAATAGAAAATTGATTCTAGTCGCCTCTTCCAAAAGGTAGTTTTCGTTTGGAGAAGAATGGGCAAGAAACTTCACCGTTACTCTTTTGAAATGTTTTACAATATGTTGCATACATTAATTATGTAATTATATGTGAAGACGACGCAACTAGAATAAAATTACTACACTATCCATAGCCACGCCATCCGACCACTACCTTTGTAAGCAATTTGGTAAGCCTCTAGAACCGATTGTTCATAGTAAAAGATCCCATCACTATGAGCTTCGATATAGTACCTATTAATCGTATTACCAATTCCCAGAACGCAACCCCTGATCAAAATGGACAGTACGCCCCACGTACATGTTAGAACAGGCTTAAACAATACATTACCTCCTATTGTTGCATGTTAAACTAGCTATTGTATCAAAAACCCACTACATTATTTATTTTACTCTCAAAAAGCCAAGAAGAAAGTAAAATAACATTTTTTTCCAGTCACAGATCAACATAAATTCAAACTACAGTAACAATAATAAGTAAATACAAATCCGGAATGGAATTCGCAATAGGCTGGCGGCACACTCCGCTTTGTTTATGCAAATATATCCGAAGTAGCAGGTGCTTCGACGAACTAGTGTAAAACCGTCCTAGAGATCTGCATAAGTTTGTCGAAACGGAATCGTATTATGATTTTGAATTGTGATTCAGTTGTTACTATTAATTTGAACACAGGTTTCTTGTTTGTATGAATTATTTAGAAAGTGTGTTATCTTAGTTTGCGGATGAGTGAACATTTGTAATTTCAGGCAGTGGTTCTGAAAGTAGGGAGAAGGAATGCGTAGGAAGTACTCGTACTGACAGATAAAATGTATTCGATCGTTTCGATTGTTTGTAGAGAGGTAATAAAAAACAGAAATACCTAATAAGCAAGAAAGCTTAATGGCAAAGCGTAAAATGGAAAATAATGATGTTCCATAAGGTGTACGGTACGATTCTTCACGCTCTTCAGAATTCAGGTCGTTTTTATATAAAGCAAATTACCCACCTTCGCGGTAAGTATTTGTTTAATTTAAAAACGAGTATTTACCATAATAAGGGCTGATTGTCAATCGACAGATATTTTTTATTCGTGTAATAAAATTGACGTCTGACAGATTTTGTTTGGAAGAACTGTCAAAAACTCAAAATTATTCCTCGGATAAAATTATCTGGCGTAGGAAAAATCAGCCCTTAAACTGAAATAAAATAAAGTCGATTAATATTATTCGTCTTTCGTGTCTATCTTGTAATTTTGATGCGGTTTTCACCATCATTTAGAGTGTTTATTCCGAAAGGTTTTTTGGAACGAAGTCGTTTAACGGAGTTTGCGGTAGGAGAAAACTGGTAGAAATCGTCACGTAACGAAAAAGCGTTATGACCCTCCATGCGACTTTTTATTACAAAGAGAGATGGTTTTCGAGGGTGCTGAAGTCGATAGTAAGGCCATAATGAAAATCCAAGATGGCGGCTGCAATTTTTTTTTTTTTTGTGTCGTTTTCATGATTTTTGAGGGCGATAAAGCCACTACTGAGGTCAAAATGAAAATCCCTGATGGCGGCTGCGAAAATTTCAAAATTACGAAAATTTAAAGATCTTTATATAACCATTAAGCACAGCAATCTCGATGTTTCGACTGGTCGCCATTCCGCCCGTGCAAAACTGGGGCGGGTCGCTAGTTGATAAATAAACAAAACAACGGAAACTTTCCAAAACTAAGTCCAACACGTGGCCTACACGAATTCCACATGTCCTTCACCGTAATTTATGACTTAGGTAGTCCCTGATGTAATCCTAGCAACGGTAACGGTAACTACAATATAGGGACGGACAGAAGGTCCGCCTTATTTCTAAGTTAGGCAAGGAGTTATCTGTAAGGTAGACAGATCACTATTTACGAGAATGGATAGTAGAATAAGAAATAATCGTACAAGAGGAAAACTGAAAGTGGGACCGGTGGCTGAAAAGTTGTGAGGAAATCGGTTGTCATGCTGGGCGTATGGTGTGGAGGTTTGAGGAAAATTTTGAGCATGAATGTGGAGGGCTATAAGAGTAGGAGAAGACCAAAGAAACGATAGATGCACTGTGTGAAAGATCATGGGGCTACAAAAGGAGTGGATGGGTTAAAAGACACGCTGTGTACATTTGCGTGTTTTCTAGGGTACCGTACCCAAGGGGTGCCAACTGCGCGGGCCTGCGGGCGGAGAGCAATGGGTAGCTCACCGCCCGATCAGGACCAGGCCCGTGCCGGACGGTGCGTAAGTGTTCCACGCGCGCCTCAAAGAGTTGTCAGCATAATTCGAGGGGCCCCTTTGGGCCGAAGCCTGCCGGGTCAGCGGGATTGTCCGAAAGGGTTACCGCTACCCCGGAACATAAAGGGCGAAGGAAGGAACATGGGTGGGTTTTGGTCAGTAAGAGTCTGACACTCCCTTCCGCTCCACCCAGAGCGGGAGGGGTCATTTGATGATTTCCCACCAGAAAAAAAAAAAAAAAGTGGTGCCAACTGGACCATATTACTAAGGTACCGCTGCTCGTCCGTCGGTCTATCACAGGGCTGTATCTTTTAAACCGTAATAGCTAGATACTTGAAATTCACAGAGTGTGTACTACAATGGCCGCTATAACAAAGAATAATATAAATAAAATGAAGCAAATGATTTATACTATGTATGTATCTTTGCAAGTAGTAAAAAGTCAGATAATGACCAAAAGTTAAAGTAATTGCTTAGCTTTGGCTAGTTGGCAAGAAAATCAGTCGTATTTATCCATGCGAAATAATATAAATGACTTCATAAATGAACTTGTTTTTATTAAAACAACACAATTCAGAAATCTTAATTAACAAAGTTGCTTTAATTAAATGGCTTAAAATGTCAAAGACTTTTCCTCTTTCTTTATTGCCAATACAAGAATCGTGTTTTTTTTACTAAAGTATAAAAAATGTAGTGTTAAATATTGTATGGTGGTACGGAACCGTGTGCGATTCCGACGCGCATTTGGCCACTTTAATAAATGATTATGTTCCTATATAAGTGGTTCTTTTGCGTTACATTTTATTGTGGTTACTAACTCCTAGTTACAATGACACATTATTTAAATTATAATTAACCTTTTGTTAATTCTTGCTAATGTTATTTATTATGAAGTCCAAAGGTAAAGGCTTTCAAAAAGTTAATTGTTTTGATGGAAAATCTGTTATTTTTTCATTTAAATATACCACACAAATCCTACTAATATTATAAATCCTATCCTATTCCTTCCTACTAAACGTGAAAGTATTATAAACGGGAAAGTTTATATGGATGGATGGATAGATGGATGGATGAACGGATGTTCGTTACTCTTTCACGAAAAAACTACTGAACGGATTTGGATGAAATTTGGCAGACAGATGGTTTATAACCAGGATTAACTTATACGACTTTTTATCACGATATTCCCACGGGATCGAAGCCTCGACCAACACCTGAGGAGGCTGTCGTTGGGCAGCTGGATGAAGGGCTTGATTCAGAAAGCGGTACTCCTGTACACGGCGCGCATTGTCAGAAGGTTCTTCTCTCTGGAGCCCTGACCGCCGGTAACCTGTTCCCGATACCGGTGGGCTACTATTTTTTATATTTTTAAATGTTTTTTTATCTTTTTGTTTATAAAAATATTTAAAAATGTAATTTGTAGGTATTTAAATGAAATAAAGGAAATAATAATTATTATTTCGGACCAAAGAATCCATGGAGTGTTAGTAACATAATATTAAAACAACTTATTATCTAGTGTTAGTACCAATCACCCTCTGCACAAACTGCTTTACAATTGGAGAGCCGAAACTCTCCGCTACAGTTCTCAGGATGCTGTTGCGACTGTCTCTCACTCTCCTCAGGAGTGACGCTGTTTTTTGAAACCCATCGGTACAAGCAAGCGCAAACATTTCCGACGCGCTGCAGTAGCGAGGAAGTCCCAACAACATCCTGAAACCATTATTATACTGAACGCGAAGGACATCCAGCGACCTTTTAGTGTAATTGACCCATAGATTACTCGTGTACAGACTCTGGCAGTACGCCTTGAAAATAGCTATTTTTCTAGGTCCGTACACCGAGCAAATCTACGGGCCAACATGTTGCACCGGACAGCGAGTGCCCTGCGCTCCCTCTCTATATCTACACGGTCCTTAAGGTCGTCGGAAAGAAAGTGATACTGGTTATATAATTCACGTTGAAATTATACATGTGAGAACGATGTAAAAAGACGTGCACGTTAAAAGCATCCGTTATAAAAAAGATAAAAACAGTTCAGAAATTAAAATAAGCCGTGGCAGCTAAAAGATGACCATACGACCAGTATACCTAAGCATATACAATACATAACATTACGCTTCTAATCTCCGAAGGGTTAGGGAGAAGTATACCTATACTAAGTAATGTATAGTAGTTCAGAGGGTGTGTAATTTGCCAGTTATATTTCAGTCCCAAGTTCCCTGAACCAGGTACCGGGCTGCTGCTGAAAAATGATTCTTATTAGAAAAACCCAGTAATACTTTGCCCGAACTGGGGATTGAACCCAGGTCCTAATACTCGGCAGTAGTGCTTGCGACCACTAGACCGACGGGTCAGTCAGTGTAAGTAATTAATTCTGAAAATGAAATAAAAGAAATAAAAATAGGTTTATTTGTCACAGAAACATGTACATACAAAAAGATAATTAATTCTAATAAGAAGGAAAATTAAAAAGATATATATATCTATAATCACGAGCACAAAGCAGAAATAGTCGACGGCTGCACGTCATAACTGTGACAAGAAGGCTTGCATTCAGCATGATGCAGTGCTATAGGGGACCCACAGCACAGCGCTGATTTTCAGTGGTTACCCGCAAAGGACGTACGGAAAGCAAGTCAGATCAAATGATAAAATTAAAAATAGTAGTACATGAAATATGTAGTTTTTCTTTCTGGTCTTATAGAAGGAATTTTTAATTAAGTTAAAACAAACATTACTGTAGTAAAAGCAGTTGATAGAGCTATCTAAATCCTCAAGTGAGTCACTTTATAACCTTAAGCTTCATCCATTTAATGGATTAAAGTAATCATCAAAACGGTTTATTTATCTTAAATTGATGTAATCAATCAAACTCTTATTGGAATTGTAAGCAATAAATATTGAAATACAAAAAAAAATATTTTAAAAACTTAATCCTCGTAATTTATTAGAGAATATAAAATGTGACGAGTCGATCTTTGTCGATTAAGGTTTGTCATTCGCATAGTCGACCTCGTAATTGCTTTGCCACCCTAAGGTTGAAGGTCACTTGACTGTCATAAAATGACAAGATCTTTTTGTCTATGCGACAGTTAGAACGCCTTCACCACCATCACGTCAACGCCGGCTGTCACCGAAAACCAGCGCTGGAGCTCTGTCTTGCATAGGGTCTTACCATTAGGCTGAGCGATAGCCGTTTTAAGTGGATGTGACGCATATTTTCCCCCTTGACTTGATTTTTTTTGTGTTTGTGTTCCTGTTCTGCGTCATGTTTACCGCAAATAAACGTATTTTCTCTCTTCTAGTTAGATAGTTTCAACCTTAGTAAATATTCAATTTACTGGGAATTCTTGTCAAGGAGTATGGAAGGATCGTAGCAGGTGACGTTATGTAGTTTCTGTCCAACCCCATGGGGCGAAGGCGTGAGCTTATGTATGCGTGTATGTATGTCAAAAGTGGTGAAGCAATTATAAGGTCGACTATACTTACGCACTAATCTAACGATTTTTCTTAATCATCATAAAAGATAACTGCCTTCGCTATCTGTGATCAATATTTTCCAAATGACATCTGAAATATCGAGTCAGACGCTTTTCAGTAGCTTCATTTTGTAAGTGAATATTTTCCTTTGTGACCGACAAATTCTTTCTTGATATCTCGAAGTTACTTATTTTTGCAGCGACAAGTATTTTGGAATTTCAAACCATTTTCACGAAATTATTTTTCGCGAGATTGGAAAACTTGTTTCGGAATTCCAGCTTACATGATAATGGAAAGTTGAAACAAATGGAATTACTGAGCGTGAAATGTGAATTGAAAGGGTTAAAAACTCATTTCTTACATTATTTTACTAGCTTCTACACGCGAATTCGTCCGCGTGAAATTTCGCACCCTCATTGTGTACCACACTATCAATCTCAATCCGAATAATTTTGAAGGATATTGCTAATCCATTGCTTCATATCTTCGAAAAAATAGTCTGCTTAGCAACGTAAATACCGCAATGAATGTTTGAACTGTGGAAATGAAAGCCATTGCTACTGATAGTGTCTTACGCAGTTACCCCGTGAGTTGCATTATATCGACCACCCGTGCGTATTATCTTGTTTTGCCTTAGCGTTTTTTCGGACATTTTTCTTGCTACTCAGCTCCTAAGAATCGTAGCGGGATATTAGATAGCCTGTAACTTCCTCAAGAATCAGGTTAACAAGTGCAAAAATAATTTTGCAAATTCGACTGGTAGGTCCAGAGATTAGCAGCACCTTCAAACAGAAAAACAAACTCTTCTCTTCGTGAAGATCTCCATACCTTTATTAAGTTTATTAACCCACATTTATATAGGTTCATCATTTAAAAACACAAAAAAAACTGAATAATCTTGTACAAACCTACTCCAAGCAAATAATATGGGCACTTTACCCAAAAATTAGTCAATTTCGCTGGCCTTAAAGCACACAGCTCGTCTTTCACTAGACTTACCTTCGGCCAATTTTCATAAAGGCTGCTGTAGACGCTTCTCTCTCAAATTAAGTCTATACAGACACCTGCACACCAAGGCCTTTCTAGGCCTAATTTTAGGAAATTTTATTAAAATACTTCTCGGGTTGCCTTAACACCTTTTATGAGACATTTGCGGAACATTTCGCTCGTTATTTTATATTAATGCGGTCAATATTTGCGTTCTATATTTTTCTAGTACGTTTTAGTGGTTTATATTAGTTTCCTAAGTAAATTCTTGAAGCTAGTTTTATTGTAGGTCAAGTGGCAGTCGTTATGCGGGTAGCTAGAAATTCCTCATGCCATAAATTATGGAACTTTACCAGCACTTTGGAACGCGCAGCTTCTAGTGTTCAACACTTTAGTCTGAACTAAAGACACGACAAGTTAAACGCTTATCGTCCTTAAAACCACGATTATCACTTCCCTCAAAAAAGTTATTCCGTTTCATCTATTTCTATTAACTTTATCTTTTTATCCTATAAGACAAAATACCGGAACGCTTTCATAGAAAACCCAGTAAGTAAATCGAAATCCATACAACAAATCCGCTTCATTCCTATAAACCATTGTATCAAAATCTCTCAGATACGATTTGAATAATTTATTGGATGTCAAAAGAGAGTTTCGTTAACTGAAACAAAATATTTTTTTCCCAGCAAATTATATTCCACATCCCCCTGTATCTGTGTGATTTTATGATTTACCTGATCGTAGATTTTTTATAAAGCAAGCGAGCGCCTGAAACGTATAGGAAAATTAAATTTGCATACTGCTGTAAAGGTCGGCTGAAATATGAGGAAGTATAAAAATATCGTTCCTGTACGTCTGTCGAATTAATTTGTTTGAAGTTGGCAATTTGGATATAAGAGTTTTTTGAATTCATCAGGCTAGATGATAATGACTTTTTTGTAGGTAACGAAACATAGTAAGTAACGAAAATGGCCTTTGATTATTTATTATTAATCAGATGCATACAAACATAGGATTCGGGCCTAAGCGGCTTTGGCAATCGAAAGAGCTATTTATTTCCACTAAATTAAAAAGAAACATAAATAATTTTCCTACTTAAATATAATAGTCTCACAAAATATCTTCATCACAGTCATGTAAACCGACCTTTTCAAGTGAATTTTCAACTCCAATTCACATAAGAATAAATCACGAAGATTCAAGGCGGCGCGGCGGCGGTAGGGAAGCGTTACGATGACGACACGACACCGGCACGAGACCGACACGGCTTACCTTAGCTCATCACTTTATTTCGCCCCCCTCCACAATGGGAGTTCGTACTCAATCGTTTTATTGCGGCGGTTTCTTTTGTAAGCATTTGTATTCTATAAGTAGATTAAATTAATTTTGTTTTATTAGCGGAAATTAAATCGGTCGAGTTTTCAGCCAACTGCCGGAGTGATAAGGATAACAGCGCAAGTTCGTTGGTTAAAATATTTAATTCGTTTTTAATCTGATTTCAGTGATAAAACGAATATTTTTCGAACCTCTATTTAATACCTCAAAATTCTTTGAAACCACAGCAATCATCAGCTTAGTTCTAAAGGGAATTTAAATGAGTTTATTAAACATTAATCATTATAATTAGTTTATTAATCTCACAAGTAACTACATCATCAGTGCGGGAGCAGAGGGCATTTTATTTATTCATAACTCATTCACATTTTAAAGAACCTTAATTAACTTTCTGGAAAATTTATTTTACTTTTAAATTAACCAACTAATTTATAAAAATAAAACCAAGAGTCTGAACAAAGAGCATACAAATAAGTGTAGAGTCCATTTATTTAGTACGGTAAATTGGTAGAAAAATGAAGGGCTCCAAGCGACTCGTTAAGGACCACGTTTTCGCCGGGAGACTTATAGGCCGAATAAATTACCATTTTATTAGAAGAAGGCGACTCCACTCGGACAGAGGCGTTTATTGATAGAAATTTTATACGATGAAATAGGAGTGCAGTGGACGGTTGGGAAATAAAGCTCTGGCTAAACTGAAGCCAGCCAGCGGGATACGGGACGCGACTGCCCGCGGCGATTGCTTTAACGACTAGGAAGTCACGCGACTATTCGCGCCTGTTTGAACACCTCCATACAAGTTAGTTGATGCATCTCGCTCGCTTGCTCGCTTCAGTTTAGTCAGCAAATTTGTTTAAAACACTAGATCGGATGATGGCGTACAAATGACCGCGGGTAAGACCAGCGGGGTGATTGCGTAACACACTATCAGTGGCAATAGGTTTCATTTTGACAGTTCAACAACATTCATTGCGTTATTTACGTCGCTGAGCAGACACATTTTTCGAACATATGAAGCAATGACTTAACAATATCCTTCAAAATGATTCAGATTGAGACTGATAGTGTATCACACAATTAGGGTACTGGGGCCTATAACCTGACCGGCGACAATCCAACAATCTTTGTCAATGTTGCTGTCGTGAAAATCTGACAGTTATGCAATTTTTTTACTAATACTTGTTATTTAATTTAATAGGTCGCTCGACCAGGAAAACATGGCTCCAAAGGCATTTATGTACCTGTAATATAACTCATGCTGCAAAAGATGAATTCTTCATAGAAATCATGAAATGAGAATGTGAAGTTCACTGACAGAACAGTTACAACCGCTAACTAATCCTAACTATATAGTTAGTTTTCTCCGAAATCAAGCTCGTGGCGCTTTTAACCACATTCGAACACATCTTGTTTTAGTTCCACTTTACTATTGCAATCCATTGCACCCCTCAGTGCCTCAAGCTCAACGTTAACGGATGCGATCACTCGAATATATTCAGTTAGAATGGAAATGCGCGGGGATAGTGGCACAATGCAATAGTGTAATGCGAGTGATTCCTCTTAGTAAACTACCTTACTAAAATATGAAAATGTTACTACTCAATAAATAGGGCCAGGGCCAGGGATTCCACATATAAATGCAATAATTAGTTTTGAGTAGTATTTTGGAATCACAATAAAAAAATAATTTAAAGTACAGTTAAAAAAAGCTGATATAATATTTTGATCAATAATTACATAAATTGTCAGTACCGGTACAAAATAGAGGGTAAATAGAACGATTTTTTTTTTTTTTGAAAAACAGGCGAAAAGTTTTTTTTAATATCAAAATTGAAAACATTAAACTAGCACCCAGCAAAACGTTTCCAGTTGCAAGGTAAAGTTGGAAACCAACTAGAGTTTTGTCGCAAGCAAACATTTACAGGAGTTTTAATAAATATTTATATCAGGAAATAACTGCCACAGTCAAGCCCAAGTGGGCGTCTCGTAAATAATAAAAAAAAAAAAACTCGAAACTTAGTCTCTGACCGACGAAACACGTTAAATCTTAATTTTAATTTACAAACTTTACGAGAATTCAACAAAAGGTACTTTTTGATGCAAATTACTTTCAACTTTTGGCGTTTTCATTAAGGAATTGTGGATTAATGTTGTATTAGTCTACTGGTTTTTCTTTGATTAGAATTGGAGAAGTTGGTGAAAGTTCGGAGGGTCGCTCTCTTAATTTGAAACTAGCTCTCGCCTGTGTGATAATTACTCGTGCGGAAAGAATAGCCGACCTCTTTTTTTGGGACCACACGGACATCGTAAAAGTGACTTGCGAAATTATATCTGTACATATTTTTTCGAGCAGCCCTGCTTTATTTTTGTAAGCATTAAGAACATCAGTTAAGAATGATTTACACCAAAGGGCTCACATCGCATCATCATTATCATTTCGGCCGAAAGACGTCCACTGCTGGACATGGGTACCTCCACTTCGACCGGTTCCGTGCTTCTCGCATCCAACGGGTTCCTGCAGCTTTAAGAAGGTCGTAGGTCCACCTTGTGAAGGGCCTCCCAACGCTACTTCTTCCGGTACGCAATCGCCACTCCAGAACCTTTCGGCCACATCGGCCTTCGAGTCTAAAGCGGGGTAATTGCGAAACAAGTTTAAAATGGCAACGATCGCGATGCCTTTCATTTCGCCAGTTCAGACACGATAATTGCGTTAAAAAATTACTTTCATATGATCAACACGTAAATAACGTTGTTGAGAATACGAATTTTTCAAACTTATAAAGCAAGTCATGTCAAAATAGGCATTGCGATCGATTACCATTTTATGTCATCATCTTAGCTTAGCCTTTTCCCAACTATGTTGGAGTCGGCGACCAGTCTGACCGGTTTCAGCTGAATTACCAGTTTGTGTGTTTTGCAATTACTCCGCTGGACATTAAAATCGACATTCAAATGTCTAAAAACCTGGCATTACATTTGACACTAACTTAAAAGTGAACATTCCAAATAAGACCATTCTCAAGTCACACCTAAATCCTATATCTAAGCAAATTGAAACACATATTAAACCGAATGCACACGAAACCGCTTTGGCTATAAATTTATTCGGCATAAAACGGCGTCAGCTGAGCTAGCAAACCGCATGCAGCGCCGTGTGCAGCCCGCCTAACTACGTAATAAAATTCGAAGCCTTAGGCCACGACTGAGGCCGCACACGTTTGTCAAATAAGCGAATTTTGCTAAAGTGAATTCGTATTGTTCTGTATTTTGAATTTAAAATAATGCTGTATTGTAAATTTAAAAGCATTACTTTCGCTTATTTATTTCTGTGAGAGAGGGCAATAAAGTCATGAAAAGATTCTTTGATCTTCTTTGTCATGTACATAAGGGTGCTCGCAATGAGTTTTGTAGTTTTGTTTTGATGTTAACGTTAGTGTATGCACATTATTTTGAACAGAATTTCAGTACCTAACTTTGTGGACTAGTAGTAGCAGCAGTTAAACATTTACAGTAGGAATGTCTTTTATTTTGACAGTTCAACAACATTCACTGCGTTCTTTACGTTGTTAAACAGACAACTTATTCGAACATATAAAGCAAGGTAATACCCCTGTTGGCATAAAATTTTAAGGCATAATATAGTTTGGCATAACGTTTTCGCATAACTTTTATTAGCTTAATAATACTGCTGCATAATCATACTTTGGCATAATGCAAAGGTTAGCATAACTATCATTTAGTCTAATATGTTTTGGCTTAAGTTGGAGTTGCATAAATAAAGGCATTTAGTATAATAGATGATCAAACGAACTTACCTCTGTGAAGTTCGATCATTATTATACGAAGTGCTTCGTTCGAAGATATATGTTACTTAAACATGCAGCATTCTCGAGTCACTCGGCAACTACGCAATTTTCAGAGCTAAAACTAAACGTAAGTATTAGTATGCATGCGTAATCTGTGTCCTAGCGCGATCTGTCATTCTTTTTAGATTCTTGAAAGGTTATCTCGATTTTACCTGGGGTGGGATGGGTAGGGAACATATATCTTCGAACAAAGCACTTCGTATAATAATGATCGAACTTCACACAGGTAAGTTCGTTTGATCATCTATTATACTGCGTGCTTCGTTCTCGATATATGTTACTTTAACATGCAGATGTTTAGAGAGATGGTAAACTTGAGATAACCCTGACTCCTTAGTCATTATGTTCTTTAAAATAAATATTTTTATTAAATCAAAACTGACATCTTAAATTCTTCTCTATAGAGAAGAATTTAAGATGTCAGGTCGGAGGTCGGTGGTGATGTCGGTGTGTGTTGATTTAAGATGTGTTGAGTTTAATTATAATTAAACTTAATTAACAATCAGTAATCATATTAATAATCAATTAATCAGCCTCATTCGGTAGGTACATAGGTAACCATCCGTTATTTATCAACTAATAATGGCACATTTTTGATCACAATATCCATCGTGACAGTACAATAATATAATAAGTAATAGTGTAACTAAAAATATATTATTCTGCATTAAGCACAGCATAGGCAAACTCTCCTGAATTGAGAATTGGCCTTCTATAAAATTTTGCAAATGTTAATGAATTATTTGTCCAACCAGCATTTGCCATTAGATGTAATCAGACAAACTGTCTGATTACATCTAATGAAATTCCTTTTAAGTTAGCCTTGGATGTAGAGGCGTATCGTGTACTATGACCTGAGAAGACGCGCGTATCAATACCGCAGTCTGAAAGAGTATTTTTAATCCATCTACTAATAGTAGAAGAAACTGGATTTTTTTTTTTGTATGTGACAAAAACCAGTAGTCATTGAGACCTCTTATATCTCTAGTCAATCTCATATATTCACACAATGTTTTGGCTGGACAAATCTCAGGTTTTTCAAGAAAGGGCAGGAAAAGATTAGGCTGGGTTCGTCCAGCAGCCGAAGTTTTAATCAAATCAGTAATGGCAATATTAACACAACTTTCACTCAGTGTTATGTTCGATATTTTTATTAATGATAAGGTTTGTGCCCGTTGAGCTGTGCTTAGTGCAAGCAAAATCATCAGTTTCTTTGAGATACATTCAAAACTCAATGTCATATTGGGAGTCCAGTTGTGTCCAAAACTTTATTTGGATCCTATGTTGTTTGGTATTTTGCTAACGGTGATTAGTATATAGAGATAGATATAGATTATTATATAGAGTTAAAGAATCCTTTAAATAACCTCTTAATACAATCATCCTCCCCAATTTTAGAGCCTATAATCAAAGATAGAGCTGATTTATGAGACTTTAGGGTCCCATAGGCAGCTTCAAAGTCAAATAATTTTGTTAAGAAATACATTACAAGTAGTATAGATGGGAGTGAATGGGTTTATACCATGCTCCTGGCAAAAGGTCCACCAAATTTTATATGTAACATTATATTGTTTTTGTGTATTATGTGATAGGGATGCAAGCATGACATCCATGATATACACGAGGCATGACTATGATTACCTGTTGCCTTCTCATTTTTAATTTTTTGTAAACCTTTTTCAAATTCGAATCATTAAACTGAATGGAGGAAAGGCATAAAAAAAAAAAATATTTTGTCCAGGACTAACCAGGAGACATAGACAGAATACATTTAGCATTTGTGTGGGATACAAATAAATCAATTTTCGGGTTAAACCAGCTCACATACAATTTTTTGAAACGCTCCGGTGCTTAGCACCCGTTCTGTCTGGATTGATTTTTCGGGACTCTTCATTAGCCTCTTTATTTTCACTAGACTTAATTGTAGGAGGCAAAGAGCCAAATATGTCTCTCTTCCCACCATTGCCATATGGATCTGGCCAAGTTATTTAAATGTGGGAGCTGAATACCACCCATTCTGTTTATATATGATATTGCTGTCTTATTAACTACACGCAACAGGATATTAAGGTATTCCTTATTGTTTATAAAAACCTTTAATGTCATAAATATTGCAAGTAATTCTAAGTAGTTAATATGGTATGTTTTCTCATATTCGCTCTAGAAGCCATGGGCTCTTTTGTTTTTGTAAACAGCACCCCATCCAGTCCTGGAGGCATCCGTGAACAGTTCAATATCATGTTTATGATAAGCAATACTTTTACATAAGTACTGTACTAATATTATTAGCCCACCATTGTAGATCTAATTTTATATCTGAGTGTAAGTCTGCTTTCACAACATAATTTTCATTATTTTAAAATAAATATTTATACTTATGATGTTCTAATTTTATTTATTTTTTTTGTAAATCCAGCCATATATGGTAGCTGGGCAGGCAGCAATTAATATCCCAATTAATTTCGCCAGATCTCGTATAAAACAACTATCTCTAGATCTAGATCTAAGTATTTTTGAACCGACTTCTTAATATTTGATACTTTGTCTATTTGGCAATTGTAATGTCATATGTTTTGTATCAAACACAAAACCAAGAAAGTTGCAAGACTGTGATGGTACTATTACACTTTTATCAAAATTTATAACAAATCCCAGGCACTTTAAAAGAGCTATTGTTTCTTGAACATTCTGCAAACATGATTGATAGATAACTAGATCCTGTAAATAGTAGGTCATCTAGGCATTGAACTGATTTGTACCCTTTTCCTCTTAGATGTGTCACTACACTCTTCATGATCTTTGTGAAAATATTAGGTGCAGAGCACAGACCATAAGGGAGGGCATTAAATTCGTACAATTTATCATATTGAAAACGTAGGTATTTTCTATCCTGTGGATTTATATTTACTAATAAATATGATTCTTTCAAATCAATTTTTGCCATGTAATCACCTGGAGAAAGTAAAGCTATTGCTGTCCTATAATCCTCCATTTTAAAATGGGATGTTTTTACATATTTATTCAATTACTTTAAGTTTAGTATGAATCTCTTTGTACCATTATGTTTTGAAATCAAAATTATATAGAAGAGATAAATTGGTCTTTACAAGACTTGTAAGGGGATATAGCTCCCAATTTTAATAATTTGGTGATAGCAGTATGCATATCAGTATTTTCCATAGCTGATTTCACTGAAGGGGGAAGTGGCACTCACATAGGCTAAGCTATCTTTGTTACTAACACTGTAGACCATTGTAGTCTGAATCAATAAAGATTATTATTATTATTTATTAAATTCTGATGAGGTTTCTTTACAAAGGTAATTGAGTATCCTTTGATATAATTAATTATGGATTTTGTCTTTGCAAATTTTGTTCCAGCACAGTAAAAAAAGTGTGAGCCTTCCAGCATGACTTACCTCTGTATGTGCGAGTATGAGGTTTCTCCTGTGAGGCTTTTGGCTTTTTTGGCCGTGGACTGATAATAGTGCCCGTGATGTTTCCGGGCTTGTATTGAGGACTGGGTCTTCTTGTGTCAGTACCTCGCTATTGGCCTCGGATTGTAGCGAGGGGGACCTTGTAAGTTTCCCTTATTTAATGTATGCTGATTGAATGTAGGTTTATTGATGTACTGGCCACTTTGTTGGCAAGTTTACAAAGCTTTAATTTTTTCACTAAAATTAGCTCCATATAGTATACGAGTATACTCGTCTCTTTCAACATCTTTAATGATGTCCAAAAAACTTCTTATCAATCACAGGGAAGATCAAGTTTTTCCTTGATTTTGTTTGGACAAAATGTAAATCAGTCAAGATCCTTCCAGCATCACTAAGTAGTGAGATCAATTTCAATCGGTCTCCTGTATCATTGTTTACCAACAATGATATTGCATTACTTATTATAGACAGTCCAATGCCTAGTTGGTTTTGTTCCAACTCTATATTTTTGTCTCTGTTGACAATAATGTCACTTACCGAAGCAGAAATCTCTGGGTTTAGCTTTGGTGCCTTTAATAAAGGGTGATTTTTTGGAATCAATTGTTCCATTAGATATTGTTTTGTCTTTTTAATAAGACCCTTTTTCATAATATTGCTCCAAATACGAGCCAAGTCACTATTTATAGAGGGATCATATGCAGGTGCATCTGGCATGAGATCACCCAGTGCTAAAAGTACCTCTGAACTTATAGTTGGTGCTGCTGAGGTAGGCTCAGGATCAACCATTGGTTCAGGTTGTTCTGGAACCGAGTCTGTCATAGTTTCTGGTGACATATCTCGTGGTAATGTTTCAATTATTTTTACTTCGTTCGAAGTGTCATCAATAATAAAATCTGAAAAGGAAAATAATAAACATACCACAGAAAAAATTGAACAAGTGATTGATAAAAACTGCTTATTGAAGCCTCACGGACTTCTCATAAGAGTCTAAAGATCTCGTCCGTATATCTCGTATACGCCCCGAGTCTAAGGATTTCGTCCGTACATCTCGTATACGACCCGAGTCCAATGAGCACGTCGATGTATCTCGTACACCACCCGTCTCAACCGGTACAAAAGGTTATGAAAACCTTGTGGCCTTAACTGCTGTAAAAGCCGTACCGGTATAATAGCAATCACAAGACAACGTTTTGCTACCTGGAATACTCGAAAGTGAGGTACCACTTTCGTAGTTATCCCGACGACGACAATAACGCTTCATTTTTCGTTTTTTTCTTATTTTCTTTTGGTAAATCTTTTTCTTCGTGGTGCCTTTTAGGCATAGTTAAATTAAGCAAGATTTCACTTTTAAAAACTCCAATTTACTCAAATACTTCTAAGAACACAGTATCAGTTGCCGCGCAAACGAAAATAATGACAGATCGCGCTAGGACACAGATTACGCATGCATACTAATACTTACGTTTAGTTTTAGCTTTGAAAATTGCGTAGTTGCCGAGTGACTCGAGAATGCTGCATGTTAAAGTAACATATATCGAGAACGAAGCACGCAGTATAATAGTATTTAGGCATACAATTATTAGGTACGACATTTCCTGATATTTACTACTGTTATTGAATCATATGGGTTAGGTTAGGTTAGAACAGTGACCATTAACGTGCGAAGGCGAGCGAGCGAAGCGACCGTGCCGCGGCAGAGGCCGCCGTGCGCCAGATCCCCTCTATTATAATAATAATAATAATAATTTATTTATTTCCAAAAAGTTACAGACTTACTTTAATTATTAACAAAAATGTATTATAACAGCTAGTGGTAGTACAAAGCAAGTGATCTATGCTGTAGAAATCTGTATACAATAATTGATGAGCCCTGCCTCTTAAACTAGGGTTACCTGTATTTTAAAAGACAGTGTTCAGCTATGGGGTTGGTACAGTATGATTTATACAAGTTGTGGACTGTGTCGATCTACCAAGCGATAATGAACCAAGATTACTTCATAACTGAAAGAACGAAATAAAACAAAATAAAACGAACTAAAGATAAAGTGAAAACAATTCGAGGCATGCCTGTGGGGTGTATGTGTATGTGTGTGAGGGTGTATAATTGTGTATGTATGTGAGGGTGTGTTTGTGATGTTGTGTTAATGGGAATTGTGAAATGTGAAGTATTGGGCGAGGGTTGCTTGCGAATGTATCCTGTTTATTACTGTTAAGCAATGTATGTAAGCAGTGATTCTGTTTGATTGTAATCCTGCTGAAGTAGCCATTTTGTCACCTTAGACTTTAGCTCATGTGTGTTTAGGTCAAGTATGTTAAGTGATTTATGTGCTTTTTTGTAAATGTGTGTGCATAATGTATAGTATTGATGTCTGGCAAAGGAAGTTTTATGCCGAGTACCTGGGGGGATGTTGGTACGTTTATTGGGATTAGACGGGGGAACGTTAGCGTGTCTTCTAAGAACAGATTGGAGCACAAAGAGCTGACGTACTGTCAGTACCTTGCAATCTGCGTATAATTGCTTTGTAGGATAGCGATATGGTTTACGTAACATGACTTTAAGTATAGCTCTCTGTGCTCTATCCACTCTGATTAGGCTAGTTTTAGTGGCACCACCCCATACGGTAATGCAATAGCCAATAACGGATTGGCATAGTGCATAAAAGACCATTTTTAGGGTATCAGGATTTGCCGAGTCTCTAAGACACCTAAAGATATGTATCAATCTCATAGTTTATTGTTGGTATTGTGGTTTGGGGTAGAATGCGTTTTTAACATTATGCTTTTTAAAATTATGCTTCATTATTATTATGCTAGCAGTATTTATGGCAACAAGCATTATGGCAAAACATTTATGCCTAATAATATTATGCGTAATGATAATTATGCTGAATTTCGTTATGCCAATGTAAATTATGATAATATATTTTATGCTTATCATTGGTGAACCATAAAGCAATGGATTAGCATTATCCTTAAAAATGATTCGAAGTCTAAATGATTGTGTATTACACAATTAGGGTGAAGCTTCGGATGGAAATAGAAGACTGGCTAGTTCATCGCACTACCCTTAAAATATGAAGATTTCCATACGAACAAAAATCATCATGACCAACACTGAATGCAGATATAGACAACAATATGGTAATCTCAATATTTTTCCAATTTAAATCTCCTCAATCAATTACCTGATATTTATTCCCCCACAAATTGTACTGTTACCAGTTAATTAAGTATATTAATCAGTTAAAATAGTGCCTATAAAGCTTTCAATTCGGAGCGGGCGCCCGCATCGCGTAGTATTAAATATTCAACGCGAATCTCTTTGCTCCTGAACGATTTTAGTGAATTACGTTGCTCGGAGCAAATCATCAATTAATTTGTTTTGTGTAAGAGATTTTGTTACGGTTTGCTTACTGTACAGCTTTGTTTACTGGTGTTCCGTGATTTGAATAGTGGAAGTAATGGTTTGTTTTGAAATAGGTAAATATTTACAAAACCTTTTTGGTGAGAACTCAGGCGATTCCCTTACTCTCTCTCTCTTCTCTTTCTTTCTTTCTTTCTTTACTGCTCAAGAGGTTACTGTTACTGTGAGCCTGCATCATCCCACTGCAGGGCAAAGGCCTTTCCCCAGGACTTCCAGCTCTTTCCATCCAGGGTTAAAGTGGACCACTAGTCGTTTGTTTTCTCCAGCTCGTCCCGCCATCTTCTTTGCCAGGTGAAACTTGAAAATGTATATTTGAATTAATTTGCGGATTTTTCTTCAGTTTCAATATATAACTAACTAACTTGTAGGTATGTCGGAAAATATCCCACGGGAACGTACTACCGGGACCGGGTACTTACCCTATGTGTTAATACTCGTCGTCATCGTCATCGTCGTCGAACTATCAATATGCCAAATTTCATCCAAATCAAATTTCAGCAGACAAACGGACAAAAATGATAAGTTCAACTTAGCCTATAATGCTCCTACTGCTGGGATAACGGCCTCCTCTGTCCGAGAGGGAGTGGGCTGTAATTTACCACGCGAGCGCGGCCAAGTGCGAGTAAGTAGATGTTGCTTGTCATCGAATTTTTGGTTCTAGGACATGCCGGTTTCCTCACAATGTTTTCCTTCACCGGTTTGAGAACAGCGGTGATGCAATTACTTAAACAAAGTAAAGCGCATGCATGGGTTCGAATCCACGACCACCACTGCTCTCGTGTTTGTACCAGTGTTTTCTTAGGTAATAATACAATAACCATAATCATACCATAAGTGTACCACAATTGTAAGGTTATTTGCAGTAAATAAGTAAACAGGGTTCAAAAGGCAGTAAAAAATAATGGGAAATCTATTGGTAATGGTCACCGAAATCCTTGAGGTCATTATTATTGATTAACTCACTATTATTGCCAAGATTCATACATAGGATGTTATTGTGCAGTCATTTCTTTAGTTTATTGTTCGTGATTTCGTTATGAATTTCAATACATAACATTACATCAAGTCTGAATTGCCCGAAGGCTCAGGCAGGGGTGCACCTATAGTACACCCACATTTCGGCAGTTATTTTTAAGTCCCATGTTATGAGGGGCGAGCCTATTGCCATCAACCGGGCACAAATCTAGATGCCCGGTTGGTATTGAGAAATTCCATATGAAAAAACCCCAATAACACTGTTGCGGTATCTACAACGCCTCATCTAAACTACGCGTCATACTGACATCCCGCAAAATCCCGCATCTCGAAAGCAGAGATTTCCGCGCAACTAGCATATATACAACGGCCCGACATGAATCATCGGGCAGTTGCCCACCAGACACAACACCCGACTGGTCGGAGGATCGTCCCTTTTCTACAGGTAAGCTTTTCATCGTGTTCCTCATACCTTTATAAAACTTTACCCGAGCCAGAACCTCACGCCAGTAGCTCTAGACCAAGGAGACAGGTAGACCAACGACGCGAATTTCAATACCTATTGTAAATTCTCACAAACAATAGGGTGTAAGTATGTAAAGGCGCAATACTCGTAAAAAGCTGCCTACTAGTCAATAATTATATGACTGAAAAAGCCCAAAGCGTAAAGCCTAGACAAAATCCCTTTTCTGTAAGCGTTAACGCCAACGGAAAGATCATCAAAATTGTGTGGAGTTGACATTTGCTTACCAGATGTCACGTGACTGCTGCTAAATTGGTAGACAAAGGTCATTCATTATTCCTCATGCGGAAAGGAACGTCGAAGCGAGCGTGACAGATAAACGACAAAAACGTTCATCAAAATGGTAGACGTGCCACTTTTGACAAACGCTAAGGATATTTTGACGTTTCCGCAACATGCTCTATTAGCGGGAGATCGGGCCCTCACGCTAATGCTTAAAAAAAGTAAACAATTATATTTTTGTGTATTTAATTCAAATTAATTAGTGAAAATGATGCATACTTTGAGATTATTATGGGAAGCTAATAATGAACCAGCATTGCAAGGACATCAATCATTAATAAATCATCGTAACATGGAGCAAATTGTGGAGATGTCGGAATTGGATTTTTTTTATCGTTTTAGGGTTAGATATACAAAGTTGTTGGCATCTTTGTGATGATCTTTGGTGTTTAACTTAATTAAAAGGCACCGGGAATTAGTTTACAGATCAAGGTTGTCACCATGGCTAAAAATAGAAAAAGAGCCAGTAAACATAAAGTTTGCTACTAGCATTCTAATTCCCTATCTAAGAAACAAGTATTAAGGTTTGGAATCGAGTTTATCTCTATAGGAATAACAAATGTAAGAACCACAATAAGCACACCATTGCGAGGTTGTTTACATTATGCATAGAATTAGATATACATACACACAGATGACAGTGACAGTGACACTGTTAAACGCAATAGTGTCACTGTGACACTTGCTACACACTATTCCATAGAATAAATCAAGAGTGTTTCGGTTAACGCTGTGAAATGGGCGTTCTGCGTTACATGTGTCACTTGTCTACCATTTTAAACACGCTGACGTCCTTAAGCTAAAGTCCTTAGCGTGAGCGGAAAACACTTGCACGGAAAACGCTTGGATTTTGTCTAGGCCCCAAGGTTACATGGCAGCAGACTAATGTATGTAAATAATAATGATAACTCCTTTTTCTGTTTCTGCTTCTTTCGGGCAAACGAGAGTCTATCTATTAGTATAAAATAAACAACACGACAACTGAAGCTATTTGGGCTCAAACAAAGATTCAAATTCAAGGTCAAAATATTTTTCTTCAATTCACAATTTAGGGCTGATTTTTCAATCGACAGATAATTTTTATTCGTGGAAAAATTTACGTCTGACAGATTTTCTATGGAAGAACTGTCAAAAATTCAAAATTATTCCTAAATAAAGTTATCTGGCCTTGGAAAAATGAGCCCTTAGTAAATTAACAGCCACATTCTTATAAAACTTTCCTGTGTACTGTGACGGATTGATGAGGTCTTATAAGAAATCAAAAAACGTTACGATTTCGTCACGTTTATTTTGAATGAACGTCTTTACATATTGCCGACTAAACTAGCACTGTTTTTTCCTAAACAAAAAAACCTAATAAAATATTTGACACCCCGTTCTAAACTTGATTGACTGTTCGAATGGAACCCGCGCTAAATTATAGCGAGCCTGCACTACATAAGGTGGACTTTAGCGAACAATAAGTACAGTACTACGGTTGCAGTCTTCAAAATATGAGAATGGTCTCACGGGAGCAAGCGACGTACAGTTGTCCATGTGAGAAGCAGTTCGTTTGAGGTCGACACTCGCAGCCTTCAGTAGCAGTTTCCTATTGATAAAATTTTAAAAAATAATTGACTATTACAATGTTTTCAAAGTTGATGATTGCGGGTTAATGCTGTGTGTATGTATTTAGTCGGTAAGCTTTTATATAAATAAATTAACAAACAAATAGTATTTGTTAATGGACATAGATACTAATATTATAAAGAGGTAAAATTTGTTTGTTTGTAGGGGGTAATCTCCGGAACTACCAGTCGGATTTGAAAAAATCTTTTTGCATTTTATAGCTCAATTCTTGAGAAGGCTATTTAACACGCTATTACCCTTAGGAGCTGAGCAAAAAGAAAGGACGGAAAGAACGCTAAACGAAAACGAAGTGATAACGCGGGCAGATGATTCGATGCAACGGGGTGGGTCGGGGGAACAAGAAATTTCACGCGGACGAAGTCGAGGGCAAAGGCTAGTGTAGATATAAGTACATTATATAGATAGCTACTTGGCATAACTAGGCCGGGTCCGTAAGTAGGCCGATACGTAGTTTGTAAATAAGTAGAGACACTAATTGAACAAGGAAAATTGGGGATCGCGTTGTGTGGTAACTTGATATATATCACACCCTTCAACAGCAGGGATGAACAGTAAACTAAGCCTATATCCAGCATGTGAATGTGTGTGTTTGTTTTTGAAGATCAGTGGTTTTAGGTAAATTATTTATACCTATTGCTGAAAATCACATCCGATTAGGTTTATCTTCAATATGTAGGTATATTCCACTGAGCAGTGATGGCCTAGTGGTATCGGCCCCGACTTACGATCTTGAGCTCGAACCCAGGCAGGCACTTTACTTCGTGTTTTTAATTTCATCACCACTGCTCTCAAAGCACGAAAATTTATACTTTCTCAATTTCTGATGTTATATGCGATAAAAACCCATTTTTTTCTGCATTTTCAGTTATTTTGGTTGTTGTAACAATTGATTTCTTCGGAATAAGTATTTCTTTTTTGCAAGCTGAAGTGGCAGTGGGCTGGCCATGAAGGACCGATGGTTGGTGGAGCAGACGAGTTCTGGAGTGTATTGCCAACCGTAGCGTGGGACGCCCCCCCGCTAGATGGACCGACGACCTTAAGTAGGTGGCTGGGATAGACTGGATGCGGAAGGCGCAGGGTGTTGTGGCGCAACATGAGTGCAGTGGACCGCGATAGGCTGAGTTGATTAGGCGGGTATCACATCTCCACCGCGAAACCCAGTAGTTCCGTAATGACTTGTCGAAACAGAAGCGAAACTGCCTGTTCTCAAACGCACAGATCTGATTATGCTTCTACCTCTTTGCCGCGTGATTTCGCCGGAAGACAGTTACACCTCCGCGCTCAGCCCGCTATTTTGAGCGGTAACTTTTTTTTTGTAAAATATAGGTTGATTTTCCGGAAAAACTGATCTAAGAGGTCCGAAGTAAACCTATACTGTATTTTGTAAGTTGAAAGCGATGACATTTTGCTTTTTACTACAATTCAACTGACTCTAATGATTTTCCGCTACTTGAAATGCGACATAATGTAGAAGTAGAAGCGTGTGTGTGTGATTATTGTTGTTATTTTTGACTGTGTAAATTTAGTTTAGTTTGTGATCTTCCCGTACGAGTAAAAATACTTTTTTTTTAATATAAATAGTATTTCTTTCTTTCTTTTAATAATGTTTCTTAGCAGAATTCCTTAAGCGGTTTCCCATCATTATTCTCGCGGCGGAGTTATACTAAGGCCCCTTAAGAACGGGGTTTACCTTTACTTATAACTTATAAAACACTTTTCACAAAAGATCTTCATTGTAAGCATACGAAACCGTCCGTGGTTTTCATTTTCCATAAATAATGAGATTAAAGTTGTATATAAAGCATCTGCAATTCATTTAAAATAATTGTGTTTTGTAATTTCCATTAATGCTGAAATCCTATAAAAAAAAATCCATTCACATTGAGAAAATGCTGAAAATTAATTTGAGGTAAACTGATAAACAGAATTCATATTTCATTGGCTGAGCCTTATTAACTATCCATAGTAGGCTTTTGTAAATAAACGTGCCAGGCGCGTGTCTGACTCATAAAGTACGGTTCTGGAGGCAAAAATAAGTTTAATTTATCGTAAAGTCAGGGAAATTAATTGTTTTGCATATTCTCTTAAGTATCTATTTACACTAGGCACTAAATAAAAACTGACATTCGGAAACGTGCCCAGAAAATTAGCAGCATTGCCACGTTGAATGGCAATGCTAATTCTTTGGCCAAAGAACAACCCACCCCTCTGATTACGTGCAGTGTCGATCAGCCGAGATTTTTTTTTAAAAAGGAGACGCGCTCGCGCTCTCCAAGACTCGAGCTTTTCGACCCCAAACGGCTCAAAACTGTAGTTACCCATAAGGTTACAGTATTTGCGCCGCTTGCGGGTCTCAGCAGCCACAGCATTAATTTTGAATATTGATTACTAACTTAAATTGTCCGTGTGTTAAAATCACAACAGCCCGTCTATTCTGTAAAAATCTTACCGTGAAAACTTAGATGAAGTGAGCTGTCAATAGTGTCAATCCCTAGCATCGGATGAAATGACAGCTCACTTCACCTAAGTTGGTTAGCTTTTTACAGAATAGAGGGGCTGTTGTATGAATTGGGTGGGTAATACGGAAAATTGACGTAGTGTGTCAATTTGCTAAACAAATGATTTCTTTGATTGAACATTCAAAATACCATCATATGTATTTTCTAAGCAAATCAAGTTTCCTCGTGATTATAGAAAGAAAGAAAGAAAGAAAAAAAAAAGAAAATACGTTTATTATGGCGAAATAAAACTGTGGCCTATAGTTATTGATGTTGGTTTAAAAAGTTATATCAAAAAAATTGAGGTTAAGATGTTTTTACAACTTATTAAGTAACTGGATTTTACAAGGTCAAATAAAATTAGCTTGCGAAACTTTGCAGGCGAGATGAGTATCGATATCCAAACATGACTAAACAATAAATTAATTAATTTGATGACTTTTTTGTGGGGTCTTAGTTTATTAAATTTAATGTCATTCGAAAACATCCATCGGTTTTTTATTAAACATCAACTATATCCGACGACCCTGATTACTTATCTCCTTTGGTGACTGTACCTAGTATATGCAAAAATAAAAAGATTCTGTTTTTACTATACTGTTTCCATTTACCTACATACGTTCAGCTAACCAGGGGTAGGGTATAAATTAAGTTACAAGGGATGGCTAAACTATTCCGTGACTGTCAGATGGACAGACGTAGGTACGTGTCAACGTGTTGATAAAATAAGGGTATTTGCTGTTCCCTACGAAACCCCAAAACGCTTTGAAATTCAAGAATGCAAAGATAAAATTTCATTCAGCGTAGACCCATTTTTATAAACTGAATGGCGGTGATTTCATGAAGAAAAAAACGCATTAAATCATAGCCGAATGAAATATTGGTAATATGAAATTCCAATAAAATTGATGGGGTATAGTAATAGTCATTCTAGGGGATAAACTTTGCTGCATCTAGGAGCATGAGTACCTACCTACTTCTATTGAATATGGGAGCTGCCTGAATACCGCTGCTTCACAAACTGATCCGGGATAAATATAAAATCGGGAATATCAGCCTTTTATATTCAAGTAAGCATTATAGCTAATTAGCGTCCGATTTATCGAATAAAAGGTTTTTCAAATGAAGAGCTTTATACATGAATAGACTTTTCGTTAAATAAAAGCTTTACTGGTGGGCTGGCGATCAAGAGGATTAGGGTTCGATTCCCACACATGAGATGTAAATCCATTTACACAGACATAACATTTCTTTCTTTTCTTTCTTTTTTTATAAATCATTTAGAGGAAAGTCATACATTACATACAGGGTCAATTAAATTAGCTAGCGAAACTTCGTAGACGTGATGGGTATCGATATCCAAACAAGATAAAATAACAATGAAAAAAATACTGATGTAGTTTTTTGGAGGTCAACGACCCACCAGCGGTCGTTAACCCCCAAACAGTTTTAGTTATGTTGCCTTTTTGATTCCTTCGTAATAAGGTATCGATAACAATCACGTGCGTGAAAACAAAAAAAAAAAAAACAATTTTTGCAACTGATATTTCAAGTGACTACAAAACCAAAAATATTTTTTTGTTTTATCATGAATACCGATACCCATCACGCCTGCAGAGTTTCGCTAGTTAATTTAAATTGACCCTGTATAGGTAAGTTAGTTTCTTTTGTTTGTTGCGTGTGTATTTTTTAAGTAGCAAAAAGTAACTTCCGGCTTTTGAGGACACTTATGTAAGTTTAGTACATTTTATGCGGGTCCTCTAAGCATAATTATACTTAACCGTTATGATTTTGCTCTTAATGCCTTTTTCAATTACTCCTAAACCAATAATACTAATAGCCGCCTATAATATTCCCACTGCTGGGACACAGGCCTCCTCTCTGTGAGAGGGAGTGGGCCATAATCCACCACGCGGGCACAAGTGCGGGTTGGTAGATGTCACATGTCTTCGAATTTTTGGTTCTAGGACATGCCGGTTTCCTCACGATGTTTTCCTTCACCGTTTTGAGAGCAGTGATAGTGGTAACCAATAATACCAATCCCTAATTCATGACTGTACGGCTATTGCACACGACGTTATACAGGCCACACGCATGAACGCTTCATCAAAACCAGGCCTTAGTTGCTATTGATTCTCTTGTCTGACTACATTGACGATTCATTATCGGAATTTAATGATAAGAATCAATTCTCCAAGGGCATCTATACTAATTTTATAAAGAGGTAACATTTGTTTGTATGTATGTAGGAGGTAATCTCCGGAGTTGATGATCCAATTCTAAAAATATTTTAACTTGTAGAAAGCTACATTATTCCTGAGTGATATAGGCTATAAATTATGTTTACATCATGCATTTTAGCTGAGCTATCACAAATTTTGTCTAGCAAGTCGGAAAGAAATACCTCTTAAAACAGATGTATTTGCATGCGCTGCCTAAAACAGTTGTATATAATTAATATTCAATAAAACCGACCGACGACAGTTGGCAGCGACAATTTTTGTAAGTTTTTTCATAGTTTTCTGCTTTATTAAACAGCATGTCATGCAGTAGCAGCCTGTCGTGAAAATGTGACAATTATGTAATTTTATTTTGCCCTTGTTATAAGATCTCTTCGTTGTCCGTCTGTCTGTCGGTCTATCAAGATTTTTTCCTCAGGAACGCATGGAGGTATTTAGTTGAAATTAATATCAAATACGTAGGCCTACAGTCCCTTAGAGACAAAAATCAAGCTTCTAAGTCAACGCAATAAAAAAATACGGACCTATATATGACATATTTTGATACTCGCAAATAAATATAAACCTATAAGGTACTTTCCGTTGACCTAGAATAATGAAATGTGCCAAGAAGCAAGGTCTGACAGCACAAGTAAAGGAAAACGTCTAAATATGGTTAATTTGTAGTTTTATCCCTTTGTTTATGATTACAGCCGTGACGTTTATCGACGTATTCTCATACGTTTTTCAACTGCAATATTAGGTTTCTTTTGGGATAAATTCAGCCAAACTACGGAACCCTTCCTTCGTTTTTAATAACCATATCGCATTGTACGTTATATTACCTAAAGCTTTGGTAACAGCTTGGTAATATGTAGTTGATAAACGAGAATAATAATTAATAATGAATGCGTAATTAATCGCGTATTCGGCCGCAGTCGGTCGTATGTCACCGTGGCCGGATGCACGCCGCTGAATGTCGACCGTGTGTCGGCCGCTGTGGCATCCGATTGACTCGGCAGATGTATAAAGGACGTACAAATATATGTATAATTATATATGATCATCGTTTATACTAGTAACTAGATTGTGAAAGTCAGATAGGCAGTCGCTCTATGTAAAATACTGGTACTCAGCTGCATCTGGTTAGACTGGAAGCGAACCTGGAACCTGGGAAAAGGCAGATGATGATGATCATCGTTTATACAATATTATATTGCAATATTATTTGACTTTCAAAAAGTTCCTTTTATTATGTGCCTATTTGAAATAAATGCTTTGACTTTGACTTAGCAAAAGTGAGTCGGGTTCGAACAGTAAGAATTCCGTATACAGTTATAATTCACATAAACATAACATCACGCCTGTATTTCCCGAAGAGTTAAGCAAAGTAGGAGAGAGGGATTATAGTTCACCTTCTTTTTTTACTACCTAGTTTTTACGGTAAAGATACAGCCCTAACACGGACGGACAGACCGAGCGTCTGAAAGAAAACGTTGCTTAGGATTTCAAAGATGGGTTCCAAAACAAAGTCCGAATCCTATTGAAAAATTACGCACAAACAGAGATGTTTTAAGTCGTCTAATAGACAACTAAAGTCGTAAAACAGAATAAAACTTCACCCCGCGTCACACCCTAATCACCAGGAACAACCTCTTCATTAAAACAAATGGGTTTATACACAATAAATATTAATTCATCACCTTCGCAGAGATAATGAGAAAATTTAATTATTTCGTGAAAAATAAACACTTTTCCCGTAAATTTTTAGACTTAATTAAATAAAAAGACAGTATGCCAACATCAATCTTCGGTGTTTTTTTATAATTTATCTTTTAAGATTATTCGTTTGATAATATCTGAAGAATGTTCTAGATTTAGGTGGTCTTAGGGTACTCAGAATTAAAATAAAGTCTGACTGGATATTACGTAAGAATCGGATTAACTCAAGATTTAGTATAACTGCTCTGCTGCTGCTACATGTATATTATACGCCCTGCAGTAGGACAATAAATTGAGAGATTATTTTTATTCATGAACTGAATTTTTACTAAAATCATTTAAATACATTTCTGGAATTCATTGAAGGGTTCAAGGTTAGGTATTCTATATCTATACATCTAAATAGTATAAAAAAATCGGTTTTTGTATCTCTCGATGTGTCTGAGTGACCGCTTAGTTCCTTTAAACTACGCAACTGATTTTGATGCGGTTTTAATCATCATTTTGAGAATATGTTCCGGAAGACTGGACCTTAAACTGGTGTTTATACCAGTCTTCCGTTATTTTAATATATATTTATATATAATAAATGAACAGTAGTCTGTTAACTTATTATAATATAATAAATTAATATTAAACTTATATAATATATGTCGAGGAGCTGCGGCCGCGGAGGGAGCGCTCGACATGCGGGCGCGCACCTGCCGGCACTGCACTGCGTCATCGTCCACACTACTGAGCGATTGTATATTTATTTCCAATTGCCAATTCTAATATTATTGTTTACCGTTTGTTTTCCTTTGTTGTATTTTATAATAGCTACAGTCCACTATAATCGAGTTCGTACCACCTAGCACCACCACCACCCACCCCCCTACCATTACCCATTCTTCTTTAATATAATAAATAAATCTCTATGTTTAGTCAAGTTGTGAAAACCGTGCGAAGCAGGGGCGGGTCGTTATTTTACTTTCATAATAATTGAATGTCATATTCAGAAAAAGACACCTTTTTGTTTCAATAACAAATAAAATTCAAACGAGAGAAATGATCAGTTTCAAACAAGTTTGTCAATTCAATATCTAAACTCAAACACACAATAAAACCAATCGAATATACAGTTCAAATAGACCCATAAAAACAATACGCAAACCAATAGTTTTGTCCTGGAATGTGTTTAAACAAAGCATTATTACTATCCCGATATCCGGGTTCCGTATGATCCCAATACCTAATCCCGCTAGTCAATTATCGCAGTGGTTACTATACCGGATCTGGGATCCGGGAGAACCTCGAAGGGGTTTAATACTTTCAAAAGTACTTGGGAGTTTATGTAATATGTATGTTTATTAGTGCATGCCCGCGTTCTAGTTTTATTGCGGTTAGCGTTGCAAAGTGGTGGTTTTGTGAATATATAATTTAAAACAGGAATTTAAATTATTTCTTTGTTGCTATTAATTAAATTGCATGAAACTATTGTATGCAGGGTGGGCGCAAATTGTAACTATGAATTTTATCCAGCTCATGATTCTAGACGTAGAAATTTTTCTTCGGCGATAAATTTCAATGCAAGGTTCAGAATCATGTGCTGAATTCTTGGTTATAATTAGTGCGTTAATGTCTCTGCCACCCTGTATAGATCCATGGTATATGAGTTTCGCTGTAGAATGATTAGATTTAAAAGTTTTAGAAAAACGGCTACAAAGGTGGACTGTACAAGTCTTTATTAAGCACAACAGTATCAATGACATGAGTTGCGTATCGTCCAATAGCGCTTGTACCAGTCATATCGAAGATATTCAACAAAGTGATCTATGATGGTATTTATAGTTACTTTGAAAGAAAAAAATTACTTTGTAAAGAACAGATTGGCTTTCGTAAAAATAAATCAATTATTATAGCAGTATATAATTTTCTCCACGACATATTAACCCACATGGATAGAGGTAAACAAACGTGTGCACTATTTATGGACCTCAAAAAGGCTTTCGATTATGTAGACCACAAAATACTCCTAAATAAATTATACGCCTATGGTGTCAGAGGAAACACATATGACCTGATTAAATCATACTTAAGTAATAGAACGCAAATAACACAAGGATTTGTCCCTATGTGAAAAAAATGATAACTTATTCATCCTTATGTAGAAAAGTTGCATCTGGCGTTCCACAAGGAAGTGTATTGGGTCCGCTTCTTTTTATAATATACATAAATGACCTTCCAAAAGCGACAAAATACAACAATATCGTATTTGCTGATGATAGTACAGTAGTGTTCACAGGAGATAGTAAATCACACATGGAACCTGAGATAAATATCACTTTGGATAGCATTATAAACTGGTTGGCATCAAACAATTTACACATTAATCTCGACAAAACAAACTTTATTGCATTCAGAAGTAGAGTAAGTAAAATAGCAAACATGAACATAAACTACCGAAATAATAAGATACAAGAAGTGGACGTTACAAGATTTCTGGGTTTGAAGATAGATAATAATTTGAATTTTAAAGAACATATCCATACATTATGCACTAAATTGAATACCTTCTCTTATGCATTGTTTAAACTTAAACAAACGGTCAGTACTTCTACAGTCCTTACAGCCTAGCCAAAGTATTGTGTTATTTTTTGGGGTAATTCTACTGATAAGGAAGCGGTATTGAAAGCCCAAAAGAACAGTATACGAGCCATAACTAGTATAAAAGTAACTGACAGCTGCAGACTATTATTTTTAAAATTAAATATTCTTACGTTACCATGTATATACAGGTTGTCCCAGAACTCAACGTCAAGCCGAAACGGGGCGATAGGGTTGATTGCAAACATCATGAGAAAAATCAGAAAAAAAATGTATCCCATGCAGTTTGAAAATTATGAGCATTTAAGAAAAACCTAAAAATTTGGTCAATCTGTAACCATTTTTCGGTTATTGTGGTTAATTTTTATTATTTGGTTCATTTAAACTTTGAAACCGTAACCCTAAATAATATTTCTAAGAATCACAGTCAAAAATAATGACACAATTGCCCCAAGTTTCCTAGAATTAAGACTTTGTTACGTCACTATCTGTCTCTTTCACTCATGGCAAACATGTCCACTATCCATCTCTCTCATCATTTTGCCGTAAAATTAAGAACCTACCAAGAGCTTGTGCGAATAAAAAACATTTTATCTGAGTAAAATGGGTTAGCAAAAATCGGGTTACTTGTGGTTTTTATTTTTTTAGTCGTTTTTTTTTAGTATGAAACTAACAAGTATTGTACCATTTTACAATCCTGATTAAATGCGCCAACTTTTAATGGCACTTGTCAAGGCACGCTAGTCCTTTTTTTTTAAAGGAGGGCCTTTCAAAATCGTCAAATTTTGAAAATTTTAAATTCACAGTTTAACAAAGTCTTAATTCTAGGAAACTTGGGGCAATTGTGTCATTATTTTTGACTGTGATTCTTAGAAATATTATTTAGGGTTACGGTTCCAAAGTTTAAATGAACAAAAATAATAAAAATTAACCAAAATAACCGAAAAATGGTTACAGATTGACCAAATTTTTAGGTTTTTCTTAAATGCCCATAATTTTCAAACCGCATGGGATAGATTTTTTTTCTGATTTTTCTCATGATATTTACAATCAATCCTGTCGCCCCGTTTCAGCTTCACGTTGAGTTCTGGGACACTCTATATATATTAAAGATTATAATGTTCGTTAGGAAAAATACAAACTACTTTAATAAGTTAAATAGTAAAAGATACTAATTCAATATATGTTTACCAATCAATAAAACAGCGTTTTTAAATAAAAGCATATTATGTATGGCTCCACGCATATATAACCATTTACCAATTTCACTTCTGGAGATAGGTGATATTACTGTTACTAAAAAAAGCATATTACTCTGTCACCGAATATTTACAGGGTAAACTTATATAATGTTACTCCATACGATATTTTAAATAATGTCTTTTATTGTTAAATTCTAGCTTCGTAGATTCGTGTGTATTTGTAAATTTGCATACATTATGGTAGGATATGGCTAATGGACACTATTGTTTCTATGAGACCTTTTCTTATGTACCCATATTCGCAAATGAATAAATGATTATGATTATGATTATCATCTCTCTGAAATTCTGTTTTAAAATACGCCTCCTAATTAAATTACCAGATTCGTCATACATAAAAGCCTTCAAAATATCTCCGTATCTTTCCGGTTCCATTTTACATTTCCGAAATTCATTTTCCAAACGAGATTATTTACTATCCCTATCCCCTTAAATAATTTCTAAAATGTTCGTCAAACATTACGTTTAAATGTAATCACAGTTAGAAATTTGGTTAAAAATACAGTGATACCGTCATGCCGAAAATGTCTTCAGGATATGAATGTATAATGTTAGGAAGACGTCACCCACGCAAGTCTCTTAATAGAAATACTGGTGTAATGGACATTATACTGCCGTTAAGAGTAAGGGAGGACACACTGGAGAGTGCAATTTATTTTGGCAGTGCCTTATGATACCCTCTTTTAGTGAGGACGGTGGACTAATTGAAGATAACGGAGCTACTAATGAAAGAGCACACCTTTGTCATTACCACACGCACACTCATAGCTATATGAGAATATAATATTGAGAGAGAATCATCAACATTGTTGCCATTCGTAAAAAAAGCGGCGTTTAGACAGATCGGCAGCTATCGAAGTTAATGCGTCCCGAAGTCCACATGACTGACCAATACACCTAATAGGGTGATCGATAGATACATTGGCTTCTCCATTTGACTTAACAGCGAAATACTTAATCTAGTTTTATGAGTTGGCAGTGCAATATATCAAAACAATGGAAGCAAGAATAGATTTCTCTTTTCATAATATATCCTATCCTACTAATATTATAAACGTGAAAGTTTGTATGGATGGATGGATGGATGTTTGTTACACTTTCACGCCAAAACTACTGAACGGATTTGGATGAAATTTGGCACACAGACAGTTTATAAGCAGGATTAACACACAATCAGGATTACTTTTTATCCCGATATTCCCATGGGAACGAAATTTATGCGGGTGAAACCGCGGGGCACAGCTAGTCTTTAATAACACAACAAGTCAGTTACCAAAGCAAGTATACATAAGAAATATCATTGTTTTTAACATTTTAATTGTTCTAAATAAATTTTGTATGCAATATTGTTAAGCTTGATGCAGGATAGTTAACTCTGTTACTCGTAGCTTGTCATTTAAATTGTATTGTTTAATTGTAACTTTGCATGCTTTTGCGTAATTTCCCTACTTGATATTTGTAAGCCGTTAACGGCAAAACATAGAGATCTCTGTACCTATTCTATTTCAAACACCTATTTTTACACCTATGTTTTACAAATAAAAACTTTGACTTTGACTTTGAAAAGGTTTTGCCCGCAACTTCGTCAGCGTAACTTGTTTCCCCGACTTACCGCGTCGCATCGCATCGCCTGCCCGCGCTATTACTTCGTTTCCGCTTAGCATTCTTTTTGACTATTTTTTTGGTCTTGCTTGGCTCTTAAGAGTCGTAGCGTGATGTTAAATAGCCTATGTATAACCTTCCTCAAGAATGGGGCTATCAAATGCAGAAATAATTTTCAAATCCGACAGGTAGTTTCACAACAAAAAATATCTTCAGCTTTATTATTAGTATAGATTATTAATACGCGTCCATCAGTAAGCGTTATTTGAAAACTCTTTCAACTCGAAATACTCGAATACACAATGTGCAATCAAAATTACTTAAGTACACGCCACCAAAATGCGCGCCAATAAACCCCCCTATGTACTACACCCCTAACAGTAACTAATATAATGTAATACATCCTGTTGCTAAATGGCACCCAAAAGTCGCTCAAGCTAAGGACTGGAGGCAATTAAGTTAATTGTCTTTATTACGCGATGAGTGCTTTGACAAAATGCGAAATATTAAGGGTTCGTAATTGTCGAGCTGAAAGAGAAAAAATGTTTTAAAGATTTTTGCCGTTTTGTGATGGTGTGTGAGATAGGCCCCATATTTATTAAAGTTAAGTAATGATTAGCGTTTATAAACCATACATTTTATTTATTTACTAAACATTACATATAATTAATGGACGAAAAACGTCCACAGCTGGACATGGGCCTCGCCCAAGCACCGTCACTTAGAACGTTTCTGTGCTTCTCGCATCCAGCGGATTCCTGTGGATTTAGTTTTCCTAAGCTGAATTATAGAAAGATTTAACTTGTAACTTTACATAAAACTACTTTATTTGATAAATTTTATTTGAACACAATTGCTAAACTACACATTAGGTACTAAATTAAATGACTAACTAACCAACTATCTAAGATCGATAAAGAGTAGTAATCATTCCATGCTTCTCAACTGTGTAAGAATTTACTTGAAACTACATTGTTTCCTCTTTTATAAAAGTATCAGACCAAACACCCATAACTTTTTTTACTGACAACATTTCATCTTTTACGACTGCAGAACATAAATATCTCCAAAAAAGTTTGGACCTAAACTCAATTAGTATGATAAGCAACTGACGTCAGAGATCGTAAAAGATCGTAATGTCCCGCATAGAAATCACATTACACCATACACAAACGAACTAAAATTATTAAAGATGGATGCCAGGAGAAAGCTGCATTTAGCCAACTTATTGTTTGGTATCATTGCAACTCAAAAGCCACACTATCTTTATGAAAAGTTAAGTTGGAAACAAAACAATCTAAGGTATGGTCTTCGCTCCATGGTAAGTCCACTGTCGGTGCCAATGCACAGAACTTCAGCATTCAGAGGATGTTTCAAGTTTGCAGCCACGCGCTGTTGGAATGATCTTCCACCACCAATGCGACGCCTGAAAACATTGCAATCCTTTAAATACCAACACAAAAAGTTACTGTTACATGAACAAATTTCACTTCAACCTTAAAATGTACTTTAGTATTGGCTCACTGTACCTCAGGGGTCATGGCTTGCGGGCTGTGGTTTGGGATCTCCTGGGGCGTGGGCTGCTTGGAATTTGATCTTCTGCCGGTAGGGCAGTATGTATTATCGTCTGTGTTTCGCTGTAGTATTCTTCCTTTGCACTTAGGTACGCCTCTTTGCTTTTCGCTATGCAATTTAATTGATGAGCTGTCTCCGTCAACCGTCTTGTCAGATAAAGTGGCTAGATGGGGAAAAATAACGTCTTAATTTATTTAACTAACCAGTTTAATTTATTCTTTTATTAATTATCACGTTGCACTTACCATTTTCTTCCTGGACTGGGGACTTTGGTTCTCCTTTGAGTCACCAAGTTTGTCATTTGCACCTACTAGCACAATTTTAACAAACACTGTTTTGCAAAAACCACAGGTACACATTCACACAATACATAATAATTATAATTCTATCTTATCATTCATTAATAATGAATGAGCCATGTTATTGCTAATTGTTACGTTCCGGATGTCAAAACGTCAAATATAGCATTGTGACAGCTGCGCACACGCACAGATTACTAATACCCGGCGGCGCGAGATTCGTTGCCCGGAATGTTACCACATCATCATTGTATTGTCATGTCTCACCATCTTTTTTTTTTTTTATTAAATTTATGTTTACTTTATTTGATTTCATGTTTTGATTGTTGTTTGTCTCGAATCATATTACCTATGTTGCAATGGTTTATTTTATTTCTTGTCTTGATTGTTGTTTTTATTTATTTGTGTATAATTGCATGCTACACTGGTTGACGTCATCACGTTAACGCCGGCTGCCGCTGAAAACCAGCGCTGGGGCTCTGTCTCGTATAGAGTCTTAGCATTATGCTGAGCGATGGCCGTTTTGCGTGAATGTGACGCATGCTTACCCCCAACTTGTTACTTTTTTTTTTGTGTTTATGTTCTTTTTTATGCGTCATGTTTGCCGCAAATAAACGTATTTTCTTTCTTTCTTTCTTTCTAAAAATTAAAATGTGCAATGAACCGCGGTCACAAGTTACGTAATCAGACTTTATATTCTGACGTCAGAGTGGGTGTCTCTCTCTATAAAAAATGGACCGGACAAGTGGGAGTTGGACCCATGTTATGAGGTCTGGTTAAGCATACGAATGATGTATCCTCGCTACTTTTTCTGTTTCCTTCCTTTTGGCATAAATTTTGTACATTTTGTGTAAGTTGTTGGTTTTCTTTGATTATATTTACGTATTTTAAAAAGCTAACAGTCCTAAAATAATAATAATAATATGTACAAGTATCTAAAAAGGAGGAGAAATAAATAAAGGGTATTACAAAATTCGTCCGCATCGCTGTCAATGGGAAAAGTGCCCAAAAGGCGGGCAGCATTGGCACGTTGTATGGCAATGCTGTTTCATTGGCCAGTTGGTGATCAAATTTTGTCATGAAAGCTTGCTTGCAGATTGCAAACTGACTTATACTGATTAATGAACATTGTCAATTGTCAGTGGAGAACTCCACTGACAATTAAATACTTTTACACTAGTAAAGATCGGGTGAAGGAGGGAGAGGCAAGATTTTGCCCTGCTGTGGAATAATACAGGCTAGTCAGTAGTAAATACTTAAAAATAATAGCTAGTTAGTTAGATGAATGGACTGTGTGAAGATGATATGGCTAGAAGGGGAGTAACTACCGAGTATGCAAGAAAAATACATGTTGTGCCAACCTCAAATAAATTCAAAAAAGGGCAGGAGAATGAAATGAAAGCCGAATATGACTGATCTATTTAAGACCAAACTGCATGATTTCAGTGAATACTCATATCTCCACAAATTAAGAATAAAAGAGAAAGAAAAGAAAGAAAAATTGTTCAATCTGCACAAACAAAACGCACATTACTAATAAAAAAAACGTAAAGTATACACATACAACGTAGTCAAAAGCCTCGTACTCAAGCATATAAAATGTTGACAAATTTGAACTAGAATCTTGTAGTAAAATATTATTATATATTACAATGTTCTTTTTGTCTTGGAAAGCCCTGACTTCACAGCGATGGTGAAAATTGCGAATAAACCAAAATCTATTTATCTAAAATCGACAAAGCGTAGTAAGCATTTCTCGTTTCTCATCTGTGTAAGAATTTCCCCTGGTCTTTACCCCTGCAGTGCGACGAAATTATCCACATTTATACTTTTCTGAATTCAAAATTTTGATTCCGTCGACACGAAAAGAGAACTGCCAAAGTTTCCATTTCTACGAATGTCCGAGGGACCCTAAAATCATCTAAAATTCTTGTCCTTAACTTGGCTCGTTACAGCCCTTACAGTTGAAATCTTAATTCAGACGTTGCTTCAAATTCGGTCTTGCAATTGATTTAATTTTGCATTTCTTAGACAGGTGGCAAGGGGAAGCTGGGAATATATTTTATTCTAATAGAGTAGGCATTTTTGAATTCCCTCAGCTGATTATGTTTATAGAAAGCAACTGAGATTTTTGTATAAGTCATTTGTATATTAAGGCGGAGTATATTATACTACGAATTATACTATATTCAAACCGATTTGTGAATTATTTATACTGCCATTTATTATGCAAATGTAACAGGAAATATTTAGAAAGATTGTTTTTTCTTCGTTATAGTATTACTAGCTTCTGCCCGTGACTTCGTCCGCGTGAAATTTCTTGTTCGCTCGATCCACCCCGCATCGCATCGCATCTCCTGCGCGCGCTAGTACTTCGTATTCGCTAAGCGTTCTTTCTGACTTTTTTCTTTTTACTCGGCTCCTAAGGGTTCTAGTGTCATGTTAAATAGCCCATAGCCTTCCTCAAGAACTGGACTATCAAATGCAAAAAATATTTTTTCAAATCCGACTGGCAGTTCTAGAGATTAGCGCCTTCAAACAAAATCTTGGGTTTAATTATTAGTATCGATTATCGGTGGCACTATTAGAGAGATAAAATGAAAGTAGGTTGGTTTAAGCAACATCCAATTGACTGAAGTACACGTAAAAAAGAGCCATAGAATTCATCACTAAAACATTTTTATATTCCAATATAATTAAGAACAGAATTATTACTTCTTTCTGAGCTCTGGGTTTCCAGAGATATTCAATTCTTATGCCAAGTTTTTGCATTAGAATTTCAGATCGAAGAGATTCAGTGTTTATTTTAGCATTCAATTGAGATTTGTAATCGAGAATTGGTTTAAACTTTGCCATTGGACCAGCGATCGGTAGAGACAGCTAAGTGTATCACTCAAGATTGATTTCAAGGTAGTGTAAAGAAAAATATTTATGGCTATAAGTGGACATAAAAGCAAAACTTAACATACTGAGCTCTTTACGAGCTCTTCGTACCGGGATGAGTAAATTAAACCGGTTTATCGCATATGATCATTAATTAAGTTAAATTTAAGTTAGATTTAAGTTTTTACATTTATATCTTTTTTCATCTTCTGTCTTCCCGCTTGTCAGCTAGACAGACCTCAACTTGCTTGTTTTATATTCTAATTTTAAATTATATTAATGTTTGTCTCGTATTTTGTAGGGGCTTGTGGCTAAGTAATAACAGCCGCACGGGTCGATCGATCAGGTTAAGCTACGCTTGCCGCGGTTGGTCCGTGGATGGGTGACCATCTTCACATACCAAGACCCCTCCGTGCCTCGGAAAGCACGTTAAGCCGTTGGTCCCGGCTGTCATTCGTGGATCATTGACAGTCGTTACGGTTCGTCAGTAGCCCGAAAGTCTGACAACCAGTCTTACCAAGGGGTATCGTATTACCCAGTATCTGGGTTGTGGAGGTCAGATAGGCAGTCGCTCCATGTAAAATACTGGTATTCAGCTGCATCCGGTTAGACTGGAAGCCGACCCCAACATAGTTGGGAAAAGGCTAGGCAGATGATGATGTTTGTCTCGTATTTTCTTGCCAATAACTTTAACGAAATTGCGGAGGTTGCCTCGTAAGTACCAAATAGGCTATACATCTCTACAATACCTTATTTTAAAAGAACTAACATCCATGGAAATCTGCCATAGCTCAGTATATTTATTTAGCACGCTGTGACTGAAATATGGTTGCATCTGTAACATAGTGTTTTCTTAGTGTTAAATTAGAAGCAAATGGTTTTGGGAAGCCCAATTCTTGAGGAAGGCTATAAGGCTATTTAACATCACACTAGGACCCTTAGGAGCCGTAGAATATAGCGGAAACATTGTATTCTGTACCATCTCAAACCTGTACCTACATTGTTGACAAATAAATATTTCTGATTCTTATTCTGATTCTGGAAGTTCGGAATTCTGGAAGCAGTGGTTTTTTTTTCCGGGGTTGAAAATCCTCATGGATGTCCGCCGCCCTGGGGCGGGTGGCGGGGTCTGTCAGACTCGACTCTTACTGACTAAAAACCACCCCAGTGTTCCATCTCACACCTACGCCGGGGGTCGCGGGAACGTAATAGGTATCCTTTTTTTTTTTTTTTTTTTCGGGTTGGAAAATTCTCGTGGATGTCCGCCGCCCTGGGGCGGGCGACGGGGTCTGTCAGACTCTTACTGACTAAAAACCACACCAGTGTTCCATCTCACACCTACGCCGGGGGTCGCGGGAACGTGAGATCCTTCCGCAACCCCCGACTGGTGCCGGCCCGCCACCGCGGGCCTCCTCGGGTCAGGGGGGGGAGTGAGGTGTTTGAATCCTCCCGCGACGTCTAAGAGGGGCGCGCGTGGAACACTACACGCCGCCACCTCGGGTCCTGATGTGTGGGGGGCGACGGACGTCCCCAAGTCCGTCGCCCCTGGACTCATTTAGGGGGGCTGGAAGAGGACGTTATCCGACCTCCGACGACGCCCGGTGTGCCTGCTACGGGCCGGGTGAGAGGACGAGATCTCCCACTCCCTTTCCGCAGCTTCCTTCTGCGAGACGACCGTTTCGCAGAAGGGAACCACCGCGTCCCAGGACTCTTCGCTGCTGACCATCGACTCGACCACGGCCGGCAGCGACAGGTCTCCCAGGCGGCACACTCTGCCAGCGTATGCCGCGCCGTGTCCTCCCGGCAGTCGACGCAGTGGTGACACCGGGCGTCCGGCTCCCTGTTTATGCGACACAGGTATTTTCCGAAGCAACCATGCCCCGAGAGTACCTGCGTCACCCGAAACGACAGGGAGCCGTGCCTCCTCCCGAGCCAGCGCTCGAGCACCGGCCGGACCGCCTCGATGGTGACGAGGCCACCTCGATGACGACCCAAGTGGTAACTGCCTCGACTTACGAGTTGTAGATTGCAGGTTCGAACCCAGACAGAAACTTTACTTTTTGTAGATTATTTCATCACCACTGCTCTCAAAACGATGAAGGAAAATATCGTGAGGAAACAACAAAAAAGAAATATTCTAGAACCAAAAATTCGATGACATGTAATATTTACCAACCCGCACTGGGCCCGTGCGGTGGATTACGGCACGCAGTGGGAACATTATAGGCATCAACCTTTCTCTATAATCATAACTATAGAGAAATAGCAGTGCCCCGCGGTTCCACCCGCACAAGTTTCGATCCCGTAAGAATATTAGGATATAAAGTATCCTATATATTAACACTGATTATAAACTATCTGTGTGCCAAATTTCATTCAAATCCGTTCAGTAGTTTTTGCGTGAAAGAACAAAGATCCATCTATCCTCCATCCTCACAAACTTTCGCATTTATTAGTAGGAAGTAGGATAGGATAGGAAGCAGGATGTCATTTATGGATGGGGCACCATGACACTGGACTAAATACTTTCCCTTTGAAGGTTGCGTCGAACGATTTCTATGATACATTTGTAATTAAAATATAGTCATGTTTCATTTCCGCAATCCAGAGGATTATGGATCTTGATCTGAGGACAAGTTATTTGGTTATGGATTGAAAGTTTTAGACCGAAGTAATTGGAAAAGGATTTCGTCCCGATTGTAGATTTAATTTTGTGTAAAAGAGATATATGATTTAAAATTAATGCTGCGTGTACTTATAATAATGTTCTTTCAGCTATGGAGTAACCGAAAATAAAATCGAATCGTATTGTTTTTTTCAATTATTCGCATACAACAACAAAGATACAATGCATCTATAATGCACCTACTAATTCAGTGTATCCACTACAAAGGATTCGCTCCCAATAACCTCGATTGATAGACAATTATTGATTCAAAGGTAAGTGCTTCGACTACGCTTAGTTCGCAGATAATGGAATAATCCCAGTGTTAATGCGCATTAGCGGCATATCTCGGAAGCGATGGGTTGATCCGCGGTTAATCTATTGCAATCGGGATTGGTACAGTGTCGACCAAAAGTCCATAGGCAATCTCAAAAAGCAATAGCTTGACGTTTAATTTGACTTACGTCCTTCTAGTTTCAAGAAAATAAATACATAGTCGTCAACAAAATATTGTAGTTCATAATTTCAACGTTATAATATGAGTCAAGATGGCCGAGCGGTTAAGCGCGTGCAGATAGATGCGTGAATCAGTGAGCCGTATGTTCAAATCTCAAGCAGTACTTCGACTTTTTGTAAGTTTTTACTCGATTGGAAGTAATGAGACAGAAATATAATATTCTTTATCTTGTTCGCTTTGTTCACACATTTCGTAAAGTCAGAAAAGTAGATCATAGAAAACTAAATAAAGAATTCAGATTTCTGTGAGGTAGACATGAGTTTTATGAATAGTTAACTTGATCGAAATAAACGTTGTCGTTTGGTTGTAGTTGTTGGTTAGTGACGTATGATTTAATAGATACCGGTATTGTGTTTATTCTCAAAATGCAGGCAAATATTAATATTGAGGTGAAGGCGACTATTATTGCGCTGCATAAAAGTGGTCTTAATAGAACAGAAATATCTGATGAATCCGGACAGAATGTGAGTATTATATTTATGGATTGTAACTTAAACTTTTATTTGAATTTTACCTAAGATTATTTGGTGACATTTGGATTAATTCTTTTTATTGTTTTTTTAAAAGATAAATAATTAGTGTTAATTATTGGATTTAAAAATGCAGAGTTTTAATATATTAATATTATATTGTTATATTAAATAAATATTATATAAAAATGAAGTCACTTGAGTATTTTATTATAGCTGCCTAATATCACTTTTTTTTTGTTTTAGAGGAATACTGTAAGTCGCTGGATCAAGAGATATGAGGAAGAGGGTAGCCTTGCTAGTCGAAGGAAGGAAGGCCGTCGCTTATTAGCGAGGCGCAGCGACGACATGGTGAGCGAGTATGAAACAAATGGCATTTACGGCAGACTTTAAAAATGATAATTTCTATATATTTTAACTAAAATATTATTTTAGCATTGTACCTATAAGGCTTTAAGACTAGTCAGCGACTGACTTTAAATCATTGGGACAGTTGGGTATAAAGAAGAAGTCTTAAAGTTCTTAACTTGAGCCCTATATTTATCTAGACCACGAAGTATTCCAAAATCTGATCCCTTAAACCGTGATGTAGCCCTCGAAACAAATCTAACGGGTACTTCACGACATCGTTCCAAGTGGAACTCGGCGTGTTAAATTAGAAGGAAACCAATAAAGATAACCCCCATACCGCTGCGTGAAAAAATACAATCCCCTTTGTAACTGGGGCTGAGGGCTATAGAAAATTGAAATTCAAGTAATATTGGAATGTGGGTCTGTATATAAAACGGGCTTTTGTTTTATCTAAAAGCATCTCATGGGTATTTGTTTTGAGGTTATATTTAGATATTTTTGGTAAACCGTTTGAAGAGGATTCCAATAATTGAATAAGTAAAACTTTTTAAGTCACCTTTTTTGAATGTATATATTATAGAAATCCTTGTTGTGTCCCTATAAAACACATTGTCACGAGCACAGTTTGTTTTTAACCGATTTCTTATAAAAAGAGGAGTTTTTCAATTTTTGTCTTTACATAATTATACGGTTTCAAATTAAAGTAGCTAGTGAAACTCTGCAGACATGATGGGCATCGATATCTAAACATGGTAAAATAAAAACAAAAAAAATCCTGTTATTATGTAGTTAATATATTTTCATCGATATTTTCGTCAATTTTGAACCGTCCTATTTAAATATTTTATTAAATTTGCTTGGACAATTTTTGAGTTATCTAGATAATACATTTTTCCACTTAGTGTACCTATGATATTGATGATGTTACAATAACTTCATGTCACTGTTATAATTGTAATGTACACGAATTATTATTTTTTTTTTTTTACAGAAAAACAACCGACTTCCAAAAAAAATACTATAAAGGGAAAATAACTTTAATTTCGCAAATCGGTGACAAAAAACGAAAAAACAAAGCCAAAGAAAAAAACAAAGCCCGACTTCCGAATTTTCTTCACATTGTAATGTGTTTTTTGGAAGTCGATTGATTTTTTTATAGTTTTTTAAAGCCTTAATTTATCTGCATGTTCATAGTTGCAGACTAAAAAAAAATCTATAGAAAACTCATCAATTCACGTACCATCACCCTTCTTCTTAAAAAACTTCCGCACTGTTACCACACACCGAGATCGTCACTGTCAACTTCCAAAAATTTCTAACAGCGGTCACGACATTTTTTTCCGCCATCACCACACACAAGAACAAAGCCAAAACACGCGTTAAACCTTCCATAACATTAACCCTAACTTTACTGCTAACACGCTGAAATCCGGCGTGACAAAAACTTCGTCACTTAAACCTCCTTACAATATTTTACAGCGTGCTTCTCTCGCAATAAGCAGAACTCATTTCGTCACAGGAATAAAGAAAGACAGTCTTTATTCGAATACAATGGAACTTTGGATCCTGATAACGAATATATGCAGGCAGAGCCACGAGAGAACGCAAATCCGTTATGACACGGAGTAATACCGTCATCGGTCCAGTAAGGTGCCCGCCCATTGTAGCGTAACAGATTATGCGAACAGCTTACGAAGTTCAGAACTAGGGTGAGATGATTTTGATTTGTTACCATGTTGATTAGGGAATGAGGGGATAATAGAATGTGTAGGGAGATTGTCTTTGACTTTATTTAATTATTAGTTATGTTCAGATTCATGTACCGTTGAAGTTTGATATAAACATAATAGACTAGTTTTTGTAGAAAAATCTACATTCTTACTAGAAATTCAGAATCCACTTAACTTAATCAAATTGAATTTTGGTTGCGAAAACATTGTCTTATGTAGAACATTTAAAATGAGTTTGTAAATATAGTACAGTTACTGTAGCTCTGTAATACAAAGTAAATAGATACTATGATATTTCAACATTTTGACCGTCTTTCAGCTTTCCAAACAACGGAGCAGTGTGCAAATACCTTCGAAAGTTAAAGATCACGTCTCATAGTTGAATACGACCTTTATTACGACCGCCCGCGGGGCGAGGCTTTGTGAGCCGTGTTTAAATAAACACGCCTAAAATACTGTCAGCCTTCGAAAAAAATACTGAGCAAATTCATAATGCTTCGAATTGTGCTGTTGAAAAAGGACTGTCACTTTTCTAATTTAATAAATATGTTAATGTCGTTTTTTGTCCGAGTGATTTTGGTTACGATTGCATGGTTGCTATTATGAACTGACTAACACTTTGAGGGGTACTAAACGCCCATAGGCGTAATACCAATAAAGCCTCTATTGTGTCTCGTTCAGTGTCCTGTAACCGATTAATTATTAATCCTTTTCGGATTCCGAAAAAGCCGAAAGGATGGCTTTAATAAATTTAAGAACCATAGATTCAGATTTCCCACTTATGAAACGTGTGCGGTCGAGGGACCCTGTCACCCTTACACGATACTCACACGCACACACACTCGTATAGAAGAGATAAAGAAAGTTTGAATTTAATACGCATTTTTTAGTACATCCATCTAGTATAGATTTTTATGAGCTCTTTGATTTTCAGTTTGACCTCGCTATCGGTATAGCAAAATGAAAATACAAGATGGCACAACTTCATGACAATTTCTTAAAACTTATAGAAGACACACTTACTCTCTCTCTGTCTCTTTCTATTATATACGAGTGTGTGTACGTGCGAGTATAGCGTAAAGAACTTCGTTCCTGACGGGGGTCCCCCGACCGCACATATTTTTTACGTGGATTACGTGGCAGTCAATGTCTTTTGAATTAATTGAATTATCATTAGGTAAAGTTAAAAGAATCCCTTTAAAAACTGCTATAATAAATTGGGCTTTGATGTTTAAAACCTAATTAATTATGGCAGAGCAGTGGTGGCCCAGTGGTATCGGCCGCGACTTACGAGTTGTAGGTCGTAGGTTCGAACCCAGACAGGCGCTTTACTTTATGTAAATTCATCACCACTGCTCCCAAAACGGTGAAGAAAAACATCGTGAGGAAGCATATAATGGGTCCAGTGCGGGTTGGTAGATGTCACATGTCTTAGAATTTTTGGTTCTAGTACATGCCAGTTACCTCACGGTGTTTTCCTTCACCGTTTTGCGTTTCACGTCCCCAAGGGCAGATCTAACTAATGAAATAAGTCAATACGCTTTAGGTGGTAAACTTAATGCTAGGATTAGGTAGGATTCTACAATTAATGATTTCAAGCTTGTACCATCGTACAATCGCATGGGCTGTATGAGAGTGGCTAGTAAGCCACTACCATACGAGGTATTACCCTAACAATACCTACCTAAAAATGGAGGCATTTTTTTTTTAAAACGTTGCCCACATTAGGAATTAGACATTTGTGGCTAAGATACGGGTCGATCGGTTAAGCTACGCTTGCCGCGGTTGGTCCGTGGATTGGTAACTATCTTCAAAGCCGTTAGTCCTGGCCGTCATTCGTGGATCATTGATAGTCGATACTCGTCGTCAGAAGCCCGAAATTCTGACAACTAGTCTTACCAAGGAGTACCGTATTATCCAGTGACTGGGTTGTGGAGGTCAGATAAGCAGTCACTCCATGTAAAATCGTACTGTCTACTTCCTACTAATATTATAAACGCGAAAGTTTGTGAGGATGGATGGATGGATGTTTGTTACTCTTTCACGCAAAAACTACTCAACGGATTTGGATGAAATTTGGGAGATATAGTTTATGACCAAGATTAATACGTAGGATACTTTTATCCCGATATTAACACGGGGTTGAGACTTATGCGGGTGAAACTGCAGGGCACTGCTAGTACTGATATACATCTGTATCCGGTTAGACTGGAAGCCGACCCCAACATAGTTGGGAAAAAGCTAGGCAGATCATAACCTAAATATTTTAAAATGACAATTGGCTCGCCTCCTATTTCATGGGTCTTAAAGATAACTGGTGTAATGTGGGTGTACTATGAGTACCTACCTACCTAAACCTCTGCCTAACCCTTCGGGGAATACAGGCGCGATGTTATGTAATGTGTGTTTTATTGTAGGTTGTTGGATTTTCTACTGGTATTTATTTTTCTATTACCCTTTCTGCTGTCCATTTCCACTGGTATTTATTTTTCTATCACACTTTCTGCTGTCCATTTTTATGGTTCCGTACCTAAAGGGGTTCCCTAATACACTGTTACTAAGCCGCCGCTCTCCGTCCGTCCGTCTGCTGTCAACGGGCTATATCTCATGAACCGACTCTCTGAAACACTCTGTGAAAATTTATGGAAATAAAGTTGAGAATTAAAGGGTATGGTGGCCCCATACAAGAAACGTGTTTTTTTCGGCGCTTTATGCCTTATGATACGGAACCCTTCGTGCGCGAGTCCGACACGCACTTGGCCGGTTTTTATACAAAACCACATCCAATACGAACAGGAATGACCAAACAAACACAAAACCTATTATCCCTTTGTACATATTCTTTCAATCAAACTGTAGTTTCCAATGTTTTTTCTGTAGGTAGGTACATTTACATAGAGTTTGGACGGAGACGCCAATATTCTTTGAAATCCAATTTTCTAGCGAACGAGTTGTTTCATAAAACCAATATGGGTCGTTGATCTGGGAAAGAATGTGGGTAGTATACATAGTAAGGTGTTGCAAAGTGTTTGAGACTCAATTATATTATTATAATTTCGAAAATACAGTTGAAAAAATCCAGTTTTAGAGTTAATAATAAAAAAAATGCGTTCTTACTGTGTTGCCAGTATCAAGGTTAATAAAATTGACACGACACGGTTGGCGCAGTGGCTGAGCGATCGACTGCTGCGCTGCGTGTCGCGGGTTCGATTCCCGCACGGAACAAATATTTGTATTGCCTACAGGTAGTTGTTCCGGGTCTGGCTGTTTGTGTATGTGAGTTTAAATGTTTGTAAATGCATCCACGATACAGGAGTAATTCCTAGTGTGGGGCAACGTTTCATTAAAAGAAAGTAAAAAAGAAAAAACTGGTCTTATGGTTAATTTAGCAAAGTGTGTGTAAAAGTGTTATAATTATGATTTATTTTGTTACATAGAGAAAAATCAATAAAGAATACCTTATTTAATACTGACAATAAGTCTGATAACAAACGTTGTGCAAACATCTATTTAGTCAGGATTTTCATTCTCAATGTTTTAATAAAACAATCGTTTACGAGTAATCTAATCTATATAACACATCAAATGTCTAAACTTGTCATATTACATTTGAATTCTGTTATTATTCATAAAGCATACACTGGACCCTCGTCAAGTAAACATACACATATGTATGGTTTTCATACGAATACAAATATTGCCGTAGGATCTGTATTGATAACAGGAATTTCATTTTCACCTGTAGGTAGTGACATGCGAGCGAAATCGTTGGGCAGCCTCAGAACAATTTGTACGCTCCTGAAAGTCTACATTGTGAATAAAGATTGTGTCTGGTGTGATGTGATCCCTTTGAATACATAGTTGTAACGTTTGACTGCGTATTAAGATGATATTAAATTGGTGTAGAAAGAATTTAAAAGCTTTTAATAACTTATTACCTACTAACAATCTATGGAAAAATGATTTATTTCGGACTGTAATGTCCGAAATAAATCATTTTTCCATATTTTTTTATTTTATTTATAATATTTTTTTAGCGACGCAACTCAGAAATCTCTTCTTTTCATATGTTAGTGTAGTTGATAGTGAATTACCAAGATAATATTAATTGCTCGTTTTTTCCCGCGGCTTCGCCCGACTGTATGACGGAAAATATCCGACGGGGACGTACTTCCGGGATTAAAAGTAGGTACCCTCTGTGTTAATGTTGAATAATGGCCATTAGTCATTTTTTGGCCATTCCGGAACATACATCCGGACAAACAGACAAAAATTCTTCGTAACTATTTTATTATATGTAGGTATAGAAAACAACAGTGTTCTATACTAATTAATCGTCATTTTAAGGAATAAAGGGTTTATTTATAAACTTAGCTTAAAGTTAAGTAATGATTATCGCCCGCTTGACCATACATTTTATCAGTCCAGTTCTCAGTTTTAACAAATCCATGTCATTCTTTTTAGATGATAGTTTGGATACAAATAAGAAACCATTCGTTACTTCGATTATCATATCAATCTGGCTATTATTTTGAGGTCGACTTCCAGTCTAAACAGATGCAGCTGAATACTAGTATCTCATGTGGAGGGACTGCTTATTTGACCTCCATAACCTAGTTACTGGGTACCACGATACCCTAGGTAAGACTGATTGTCAGACCTTTGGCCTTCGACTAGCCGTAACGACTGTCAAGGATCTACGAAGGACAGCCAGGACCAACGCTTAACGTGTTTTCCGAGGCACGGAAGGGTTTCGATATGTAAGTGTGATAATCACCTATCCTCGAACCGACCGCGGCAGGCGTAGCTTAACCTTCGACCGACCCATGCGGCTGTTATTATCTAAGCCACGAGCCTACTTTGATTATCATATCAATTTACCATATACTACACTCACCGCTCCTGTATTAAGTTCCCTATACGTAACTATAAAGTAATACGCACATGGAAAAATACTGCGACCTTGTAGGAAAAAAATAGGCTTTGAGTAAACAAGAGGGCTAAGAGTTTCCATACTGGTGTAACGGACAAAAACATGGAATATTTTAGGTTCTCTTCTCATTCTAGATGCCTACTTAGGTAAGATATGGGAGAGTTTGATAGGCGGAGAAGTTGGTCGGTTGGAATGTAGTAGGTAACGTGTCGCGGGTTTGATTCACGGGGAGCTTATATGTTGTGACTATTATTTACAAATACTAACTGACTTTTACAGATAATTCGCACTCATTCAGATTTATCATGTGGTGTAAACTACTGTTACTGTTCGCCTGCATCATCCCTCTGACTTCTACCTCTTTCGACCAAGGGCTAAAGTGGACCACTGGTCATTTTTTTTTTTTAAAACGTTGCCCCACGCTAGGAATTTCTCCTGTATCGTGGGTGCGTTTACAAACATTTAAACTCACATACACAAACAGCCAGACCCGGAACAACTACTTGTAGGTCATACAAATATTTGTACCATGCGGGATTCGAACCCGCGACACGCAGCGCAGCAGTCAATCGCTTAACCACTGCGCCAACCGTGCCGTCGGGTGGTGGATTACGGCCCGCTCCCTCTCACAGAGAGGAGGCCTGTGTCGCAGCAGTGGCAACATTATAGGCTGTTTATGGTATTATGCTTTAACTACTACTTATTACAGGTTTCTTCAGTGTTACCTTATTTATTATTTTCCATACTAATCTACTTACCTACTAACCTACCGTTGATATTTGAAAAATCAAGAAGTATTTTATTAATCAAGATAATATTTAATATATAAGAAGGAGAGTAGGGAGGCCTTTGCCCAACAGTGGGACAATGACAGATAATAAAAAAAAATATAATATTTACCAAATACAAGCTAACGGACTTAAAATAATAATATGCACCGACCTACATAACATACATAATTGTCTTTTAATCGTGTCCCTGCTTTACAACAAAAAGTTAACACACAAAAAAAAAATATCCATTTTAGCCTCACTTTGAATACAATTTTATGAAAAAATATAACGTAAAAAAACTAAAATAAAGAAAATGAGTTTGATTTATATACAAATATGGTTTATATTCACTCAAAATAATAAAACCGGCTTTTCAATTATGTTTTCAGTGGCCATAGATCCCGCAGACATTTCTAATTTCCCTGGAGTACCAACGTAAAACCGAGTACATAATAATATATAGTAGTATGTAGATTCATTCCTACAATTTGTTGTTATTAGGCCGTCCTTGGGTATACATTTCGAGTTCACTTTGAACTAAAAGTCTAACCGTTTAGGGAAATGAGGGCAAATAGGCGATCGAATATTCAGCCATTTTACTGAGTAAAATTACCCGTATAACATTTCCATAAAGGCTGAAACGAATCTGCCGTTTTGATAAATTGCCTACTATTTTATGGCATTCATGTTGATTTTTTTGCCTTATTTAGTCTCTATTCAACTATCTAAGTAAATCATAAAATTAAGTTAAAAAAACGTTCATAAGTCATATGTCTGGTTTTCACTTTTGCTTATACTTAGAAGATGAAAGAAACAAAATACATTTATTTGCGGGAAACTTGACGCATAAAAATCGCTCGAATCGCATCGCATCGCTCAGCATAATGCTAAGACCCTATACGACACAGAGCCCCAGCGCTGGTTTTCAACGGCAGCCGGCGTTGACATGATGATACTTCTAGTTGAGATGATTTTTAACTTAGAAATTAATGGTTTTTTTCACGATATATAATTTTTCACGTACTTTCGTTTTATGGTCTCCCTTTACACGTAAGCGTATGAGCACAATTTCAAGCGACTTCACAAAGCACCCTAAAACGTGCTGTCGTAAAAGATATGAATTTACACACACTGCTAAATTACACAAGCGATGTTTTTATAACTTTATATGCATAAAGATGTCTTAAAGTCTTCGTGTTTCCTAACTGAAAATAAGCTATTTCGTTTATTTTCCTAGACCACTAAAATCCCAACTTAGTCTCATCATCATCTGCCTAGCCTCTTCCCAGCTATGTTGGAGTCGGCTTCCAGGCTAACCGGATGCAGCTGAATACTAGTATTTCACATGGAGCGACTGCCTAAAATCCCAACATATCTGTAGGTACTGCAGTGCGATTCTGTAACCATCTCACCGTGAAAACTTAGGTGAAGTGAGCGTGGAGTGAGCTGTCATTCCAACTAATGCTAGGGAAAGACACTACTGACAGCTCAAATCAAGCTCCCTTCACTTGAGTTTTCACGGTGAGATTTTTACAGAATCGACCGGCTGTACAGTCTTAAACTGTACTTTTTTTGCTGACGCGGTGGCTTGCACCCGCCGTGCGTAACTTTATTACTATAAATAAACATACATAACAATAAATCAGTGAGTGAAATTACTGCTACGCAGTGACTTAAATTAGAGAAAGGAACCGTCAACAGTTTTATTTGTAAACACTATTTACACGTAATAAACCTTACGGAAACTAAGTGATCTTTTCTCTACGCGCTTCAACCTGAACGAGAACAACTCTGCAAGTGTACGAACCGTACAGGTACTTAATATTATAGAGATGTAAAATTTTATTGTGAGTTTCTCTGTAGGCGGTAATCTCCGGAAGTGCCAGTTGGATTTGAAAAAATCTTATTTTAACTTTTACTTAACATTACGCTAGAGCCTTTAGGGGTCGAGCATAAACAAAAAAGTCAGAACGACGGTAGAGCGAAAACGTCGTAATAGCGCAGCGACGTAGGTGGGCGATGCGATGCGACGGGGTGGGTCGGAAGTCGCAGGCAGAAGCTAGCTATTTTCATTATACATAGATAGTAAAGACCTACCTGCCTATGGTTAAATCTATGATGAAGCTTGAGGTACAAATAAATACAAACATCTTCAAACTCTTTATAAATATTTGTTAACAACAGGATAAACTGCATTGTCTAGTATATTTCATTTTTCCCAACCTTTTGGCAAGTAAATACTGTATTCAGCTTATCTCAAAGTTAATACAAATATGAAAGCCGTGAATATTTCGTGACAAAACAAGATATTTTCTGCTGAAGTCGGCTCGGAGTTAAATGAAGCGTGGGATGTATTCATAGGCTACTTAGGTGCTGTGGACTTGCCGACGAAATGTACTGAGTGCTTACGTAACTCTCACAATTTAAGCTCACTTAGGGCTTAGTAGAGTAAAATGTGTCATATTGATAAGGGCTTTTGTGGAAAAAGGCTCTTTTAAACGTCAAAATTTACAAAAAATAGATTTAATTCTAGTCGCCCCTTCTAAAAGGTTCCGTAGTTCCGTATGGAACTTTAATTGAAAATAAAGTAGTCGTTTCTTTTAGAAGCAACGTCCAATTCTGGTCAAAGAGCTTTCAAATGAACTCTTAACTAAATTATTGCATCATTTTTTTTTTCGACGCATTTATTTTAATAATCACTTTTACGTAGCTCGAACTTCGAACCAAGCATTTAAAAGAATCAATCAATCTCCTAGCCTTTTCAACTATGTTGGGGTTGGCTTCCAATCTAACCGGATGCAGCTGAATACCAGTATTTCACATGGAGCGAGTGCCTATCTGACCTCCACAACCCAGTTACTGAGTAACATGATACCCCTTGGCAAGACTGGTTGTCAGACTTTCGGGCTATAAGTATTTCAAAAGTAGACTTACTTAATAACGCAATCAGTAACCTCATCACAAAAACAAACGAAAGCGCTAACCGACACCCCTTATTTATGAACGAGCGGGTTTGAGCGAACCCTAATATATCCAGCGAGCGGCCGGCCCGAGATAAGCCCAAAGAATTAGCCCAACGATCATAACGACGGACAAAAAACAAGCCTAAACTTGTCCATTTAAAGCGGTACAAAGCCAAAGAAATGGCCCAACGAGATCGCAAAACGTCAAAATAGTCCATTCAACTTTTGGACCATTTAATATTAGCCCGGTTTGGGTAGGGTCGGGGTGGCAACATTGCAATGGTGATAGATTATGTTTTTCAGTCGTTTATCGAGTGTGAGGGGTACTAGAGAACGAATAACAACATTGTAACAAAAATAAAACGAATTTCAGTATCATTACTATGAAAATTAAGATATATTGTCTTCAGATGTTCATAAGACGTAACGATAACGATAACGTAAATCATGTCTTTGACCGAAGAAGTCAAACTTGAATGCCCATCAAATCGTAATCAATCTGCCTGCCTTTTCCCAATTATGTTTGGGTCTGCTTCCAGTCTAGCCGGATGCAGCGGAATACCAATTTTTGACTGCCTATCTGAACTTCACAACCCAGTTACTGGGAAACACGATACTCCTTGGGCAAGATTGGTTGTCAGACTTTCGGGCTTCTGTCTACCCATAAGGACTGTCAAAGATCTACGAATTACAGCCGGGACCAACGACTTAACGTGCTTTCCGAGCCACAGAGGGGTTTCGAATAGTAATGGATAATCACCCATCTACAAACTGACCGCTGCAAACGTAGCCTAACCTTCGAAAGACCCATGCGGTAATTATTATTTAGCCACGAGTCCCTCAACTCGAAATCACTCGTTGCTTCTGAATCAAGCTCAAATCTTTGGTCATAGTGGCTATATGCCTATTATCTCTAGCATTTCGACCTACATCGGACCCAACCAGATGGCTATGATTAAACTAAACAAAGACGAAAAAAGCTGAACAATTACAATCTCCCCTCCAGTCATTAGTCTAAACGTACAAACAACCGACATCCTCATTTAAACCTAAAACGGTAATGAATGAACTAATTACCCCACATTTTCATAACACCCCATAGCTTTTACGCCATTACAAAGAATGGCTCATTCAGCCATCTCATTCTATGCATGTAGCGGTCGACCAATCAGTGGGCTTGAATACGTGAATTATTATAAGGCGTTAACCGCTAAATCGATGACCTAGTTGGGCGGTAGTCGGTCTGGGAGCGTTCACCGGGTGTGGACGTAAGTGTACCTGCTAGACGAATGATTACTTTAAATGATGACTCAGCTTGTTGGTTTTGGTATTATTATATTTTAAACTTTCTTTGACTACAGTATGAACTGCACCCTAATATTGCGTAACACACTTTCAATCAAAATCTGAATCGTTTTGAAGGATATTGCTAATCCATTGCTTCATAATATGTTCGAAAAATGTGTTTGCTCAACAACGTAAACAACACAATTAATGTTGTTGAGCTTTCGCGCTGGAGCGGGAACTGCAGGTTCCGGTTGTTGTGGTTTTTTTTAAAAGCCTAAAGCTCCGGTTGGTGATGATTTCACACTTTTTCTTCATGACAAGCGGCGACCTGTAATTTTTTTTTTGTGTTTTGGGTAATTGCCAGTCGGTTCTTCCGCGGTCTGTGTGACCTGTTCCCATAGTTCATACAAAGCGAAGCGCTCCACGTGCGTGCGGCGTTTTATGATAAATCACCCCAAGTTTCATGTTCTGATCTAACGTTAACGTACATATACATAGTATGTAAGTCTGGCCGCGAGAGTACGTGTAAGTCACCGTATCAGCGGTTTGTGGTTAACAACTTCACTTTGTATGTAGCTATTAAGATAGATTGGTAACTTGGTGTTTGATGTAATCATTAGTTTGTAGAATTGTATCATGTGAAGTCAGAGATATTATTAGTTAAGCAAATTAAGTACCAAATTAAATCTACTTTTATTTTTGGACAGTTGTGTGAAATGGTTACAATTTCAACACGGAAAATTGACTTAGGGCTGATTTTTCAATCGACAGATAATTTTTATTCGTAGAATAAAATGGATGTCTGACAGTTTTTGTATGGAAGAACTGTACATTTTTTATTATCTTTATATATTTTATTAGCTGGCGTTGGAAAAATCAGTCCTTAGTATGTCAATTTGACAAATAATGAATTTATCTGACTGTACAGTCTGTTCCGGGAAGTTATTGTAGAACGTGATGTTTCGATGAATGACAAATATTGACAGTAATATAATCGTGTTCACATAGAAACTTATGTTACTTTCTAGTACTAAATCTGAATTCAATTATTGACTTGTGTCAATGATTGGATTCAGATTGATTGAATGATTTGATATCAGGGATAGAAAACTGTTTCGTGCAATCGTTCAAACCACAAAATAGCCTTAATGTTTATCTAGGTATGTATGATTTAATTCGGAGGATAAAATATATTATACTGACCGGATAAACTTCTGTAGCGCTTAGGTAGCGTGAGGCAATATTACTCCAGATGTACGATGAAAGTATATTTTAAAAGTAAACGAGAAAGTGTGGCGTATAGAGTGTAGAGTGTAAAAGTTGTATATCGTGTGCTTTACAAAAATGTTACATATCTTATCCTAAATTTGGGTGCACAAGTAGTGGCCTACACTCACAACATAAAATCAACCAATAGGAACGCAGTTGGAATATTCGTTCCTACAGAAATCCGTGCGGTGGCGCGCAGATCGCCGAAACTATTCCCGCGCACAGCGGCGGCGAACGGATCGCAGCTACACTTCTAATACTAAATAATAATAACTCAATTGCTTAGCACGTGACGATGGCAAGAGACCGGACGGCATGTCTTTATTTCTATGGAAGGTGGGTAGGCCTTTAGTGTGGGATGCAACGTGTGTCGATACACTTGCGCATCCTATCTTCCTGGCTCGGCGTGCTGTGCTGGCGCTACAGAAAACCTTAAGTAGCGAAAATATAATAACCGCAGCGTTAATTATATTTTCGCGCTGATTGGGGTTGAAACCCTCGGGCCATGGGGTCCGTGTGCGCTGGTTCAATAAAATCTCCAAACGGCTGGTTGACACTTTCCGCGATCCAAGGTTGGCTTTTACTTTGGCCAGAGGCTAAATATTGCCATATAACGTGGCAATGCCGCCAGTCTCTTGGGTACATTTACCGTCGACAGCTATATGGTGGAACTTTTCGCCGCCATATTTTAGTTTGTAATAGTTTTAGATAGGTTAGGATATTATATTTTAATTTTAATAATTTGTTAGTTTATTTTGAATATTGAAAAAAGATCGGTAGTTGCATATAAAGGGGCTTGCGGCTAAGTAATAACAGCCGCACGGGTCGATCGATCAGGTTAAGCGACACTTGCCGCGGTTGGTCCGTGGCTGGGTGACCATATTCACATACCAAGACCCCTCCGTGCCTCGGATCTGGAAGCCGACCCCAACATAGTTGGGCAAAGGCTTGGCTAATGATGATGATTGGTAGCTGCATATAACTAATAAATATTAGATCACACTGGTACACAAGTGTAGTAGTACTCATACATCTAGTATGCTCCTTATATTCCTCTGATAAAGGTATCGATTCTCAATAACTTAGTAAAGACAATCTGCATATTCTCATCCATTCCCTAATTGTTGAACTTGCAGATTGCATGTTATACCAGCAGTTTGAAATGAAACAAGGGTACGAACTGATTTAAATTCAACATTACAAATTCAGGGTAATGGTATTTACCTTCGAACAGATCCTGATGATGGCAATAGAGATTAATTGAACGGATCAATTGGGTGTATTTATCGATTTGTAATTTTAATGTAAGTACAAGTTATAAAGTAGCTAATGAAGTCTTTTCAAGTCTGACGATTGAATAAAATAAGGAAAAACGATAGATACGCCATATAAAGTACAGATATAAGAAATAAAAATTGGTTATTTGCCACAGATGTGCATACATAAAAATAATTAAATCTAATGTTAAATAACAATAAAAACAAAATAGATCAAAATAGAAATCACGAGCACAAAACAGACATAGTCGACACATGCACGTTCTGACTGTGACAAGAAGGCTTCCACTCAGCATGATGCTGTGCTATAGGGGGGACCCACAGCACAGCGCTGATTTTCAGTGGTTTAGGTGTGCGTGTGTGTTGTTTTAGTAGTACTTATGTACAGTCAGCAAAGGAGATAAGTAACCAGGGTTGTCGGATATAGTTGAAGTTTAGAAAGAAATCGATGGATGTTTTCCAGTGAAATTTAATTTGATAAGTGAACTGTTTGTTTTCTTTTAATTAAATCATTTTTTTTTTCGAAAACGTTCATCGGTTTCTTACAAAACTTCAACTATATCCGACGACCCTGGTTACTTATCTCGTTTGGTGACCGTACCTATCTGTTAGCACTGGAGGAGACTGTTAACAATACCACAATCTTATATGAGGGCGTTTTTTTTTTTTTTTTTTTTTTTTTGGGATGGGAAATCATCAAATGACCCCTCCCGCTCTAGGTGGAGCGGAAGGGAGTGTCAGACTCTTACTGACTAAAACCCACCCATGTTCCTTCCTTCGCCCTTTATGTTCCGGGGTAGCGGTAACCCTTTCGGACAATCCCGCTGCCCCGGCAGGCTTCGGCCCTGAGGGGCCCCTCGTTATGCTGACATCTCTTTGAGGCGCGCGTGGAACACATACGCGCCGTCCGGCACGGGCCTGGTCCTGATCGGGCGGTGAGCTACCCATTGCTCTCCGCCCGCAGGCCCGCGCCTACGGTGGCCGGTAGTCTTCACTTGACTCCCGACGCCCGGGGCGTCTCCCGCGGCGGCTGGGACGGGAGGCTCTCTCCCTCATCCGTCCCGCCACCTCCTTCGCTAGCATGACTGCTTCGCAGAAGGAGGCGACTGCCTCCCACTCCCTCTCGCTCCGGACCATGGCTTGCACCAGGTCCGGGCGCGAGAGGCCGCCGCCGCTGCCGATCGCCTCCACGAGGACACGGCGGTGCTCCGCCCAAGCGGGGCAGACCTCCACCGTGTGCTCCACCGTGTCCTCTGGGCGACCCTGGCAATGGTGACACCCGGGCGTTTCCTCCCGCCTGATCATGTGCAGGAACCTCCCGAAACTTCCGTGTCCGGTGAGGACCTGCGTCAGGCGGTAGGTGAGGGCGCCGTGGCGCCTCTCTAGCCACTCCTCAAAGAGGGGTCTTATCGCCGCTATCGCGGCGTGCCCTGCGCTGGGTTGCGACAGTCGCTCTTTCCATGTCGCCATGAGATCGAGCCGGAGGTCCGTCCGCTCCGCAGCAATTTGCCGCGGGAGCGGACTTTCCCCCCGGCGTAGTGCCTCCGCGCGCCACTCATACAGGCGCGCGAGGACCATCGCCTCCAGATCCCATGGCGGCAGTCCGGCAAGGAGGCTTGCCGCCTCGCGCGAGATCGTGCGGTAGCCCCGGATTAGCCTTATGGCTACCACCTTCTGGGGCGCGTTCAGGTAGTGGGCGGCTCGCCGCCGCAGTGAACGCGCCCACACCGGGGCCCCGTATATGGCCATGGACCGCACGACCCCCGCGTAAAGCCTCCGGCAGGAGGCGTTTGGCCCCCCCAGGTTGGGCAAGAGCCGCTTGAAGGCGGCCCCAGCCCGTTCCAGTTTGGGGGCCAAACGTCGGAAGTGCTCGACGAAGTTCCACCGGCTGTCGAGGACGAGACCCAGGTACTTCATCGTCGTCTCGATGCCGATGTGAACCCCTCCTGCCGTTAGTTGGGATCCCGGTGGTGGCGCGTTCCGGGGCCCATGAAACGTCATGGCCTCGGACTTGTGCAATGCCACCTCGAGACCCAACTGCCGGATCCTCTCCACGACTATCGCAACCCCGCGTGTCATCGCGTCGGCCGCCGCCTGATGCGACCTCCCCTGCGCCAGGACCAGCGTGTCGTCAGCGTAGCAAACCACGCTGACGCCATCAGGGAGGTCGGCCCGCAGCACCCAGTCGTAGCCGATGTCCCACAGGAACGGCCCCACAACCGATCCCTGCGGGACACCGCACGACATCTCTCGCCGGTTCCACTCCCCATCGCGACCGGGGTAGCTGACGGCTCTGTCCGTCAGATACGCCTCGACTATTCGACGGAGGTAGGGCGGCACTCGGTGATACCGGAGTGCCTCCACAATGCAGCTCCAGGGCAGGGTGTTGAACGCGTTGGCGATGTCGAGTGACACCGCCACGACGACCCCACCCCGGGACACCGCGTCCCCCGTCGTTAAATAAGAAATAATATTATATATTCTCCGATTATTTCAAGAAAACGTGTTCTCTTCTCCGCGCCTAATATATCACTGTTGTGTTTTCGGAAAAAAACTCAATAATCTATTTTGAAAACTAATTCCAAATTCGCTTGAGTGATCGAATGCAACCAGAGTTATTTTTCTACTAGCTTGAACGATGTACAGACGCCAGCAGGTCAACCTACCCGAAACTGTCAAATTTTCCCAATCAACCTTGAACCTTAATGCTTTAGCGTTAAAGTTGAAAATCTATTAAAGAAATTTGATAGATTGTAGTAGCTTGATGTGCTGGCGTCTGTACCGTACTTAAGTGTCAGTATGAGATGGTCAAGACATTTTCATTCTGAGACAATAGATGTCGGGTTGCACTCCTGTGCTGCTTACCCCAAAACCGAAATTAGCCGTGAACAAAAACAATAACAGCTGAAAGTCACCATTTTGTGGGACAATAAATAATTTGAGCAGCTGCGGTCGTTTGCAACCCTTTCAAGGTATCGTAAAAATTGATTAGCTCGTTCCAAATTCCTTCCGAGTGCAATGAAAATTAACATTTATTTACATTTTTATGTGTCCCGGTGTTATAAAACATTAATGGAGGTAGAATTTCGACCTTCAGTGGCATATGGTTGCAAGTTTAATTACCGAATTGGGTTATTCCTTATTGGAAACATCTTCATAGTTGTTAGTCGTTACAGGCGAATAGTAAGCTACTTCTTTCCACCTCAAGATGTTTTGAAAAACGTCTAGGAGATTCCAACAAGAGGATGAATCAGTCCGCTAACCTATAGGTTGTAGCAGGTATAGTAGGCGTTAAAATAATCAAAACTTCACGGCCTCGGATTTTCTGGGTTTGCAAATAACTTTAACAATAAACATAATATTTAGAAACTTCTTATACTAAATAAACTACAAATTATTAAAATAAAAATCTAAGACAAAAAAAAAAAAAAACTATAATACATTTATGATAATTTACCTATATTATAACTATGGTAAGTATTGCACTTAATTTACATTAATTTATTCCTAGGTAAACATTGAAAGGTGAGACGAGTTAGTTAAGTTGAAGTAGGTATAATATCAAACTGTTACTCACCGATATCATTAGGCGCCTTGCAATTTTACATATAGATACGTTTTGCTCATGCAGAATAACGATTTCTGCCTTTTTTAACATTGATAAATGTTGCATATCGAATACGAGTAGCAATCAATAAACTCAGTAATGCAAATATTTGTAGACTGACAACAAAGAACGCTCATTTTTTATAAAATAAAATAGGGTGCTTGAAATCAATATTTTTTTTTTATTGTCGCAATTGAGAGTTCCGTGGCTGTCTCAAACGTTGCAAACTTCATTACTCATCCATGAACGGGATCGCACCCTTATAAATTGAACTTTTATGTAATGTTTTAACAAAATAAAGAATACAAAAAGAAAAAGACATTTGCTGCACACATGGTTTTAACTTACGACTTCTCGTTCACTGACCTAAGACGATAGCCATTGTGCCAAGGTTGCTATAGTAATATAATGCGAAATATTATATCTCATTCAGTAACATCAATGAATGATTACTATCGTGCCATGCGCACACTACTAAACACAGTGCTCGCTCGTTTTATTTAGTGTTTGTGTATAAAATGTAAACCAATTAGTTTATTCGACTGTACGTATTTATATTAGCGACGTTCCATTGGTGACATGATACTGCTTTACCCGACTCTTTATATAAAAATCAACGTCAGACCAACTCTTCCCATCACACATCAACATATTCAAATACGCCCAAAATCAGATAGCACAGCCCTAAAATCCCTTTACGTCGTTCAATTTCGGCACAGCCCTAACCGGGAGAGCCAGGCTCGGGGTACTAACTAAACTCATTTGTTTCCGATATCGTCGATACAGAGAAGGCTACATTTTCTTCACTTCATTCCCGTCACGGGAAATGGTTTTCGTTCGATACGGCACGTCATAGACTAAGGTGTAGTAGTTCAGTTTTCATTTAAGTTTTCTTGTTAATTCTTCAACTAATAGGTTGTATTCATATCGATATGTGGTCACTTCTAATTATTTTTACCCGACTACGGCAAAGTCAAAAGGAAGGATGACCACGGCTATATCTTAACCATTTTTGTACCTGTGTCTTGGTTTCACTCTGAAATTAATATTTTCTTGTTTTGTACTTATTAGATCACTTTTTTTTAAGTAGTCGGGTTACAGCTTTTTAAATTAAAATTTTTAAATATGAACTTTTAAAAGCCGTAATTTTGCTCTTATACGTAGGCTTAAAACCTTTCAATTTAATATGATGTCGAATAATAATAACAGCTTTCTTTAGAAGACTCACTTTTGATGAACGAGTCTTATTTTGATAATCTTTCGATTTTCACTATTATCTAAAGGCTAGTCCTGCTCCACAGGACGCATAAATAAATTGAATAGCATTTGAAAATACTTCACACACGCCTACCCTACCTACATATTGTTGGAGCTGCTGAAGATTTTAAAATACTATTTTTGCATTATATAAATTCAATCTCCTAGTGTTTGCTGCCATGGCTTATTTTAATTTAATTTAATATTTAAATTGTTTTTTTTTATCTTTTCATTACGGGCGCTTTTAACGCTCTGCATCGTTCCCACATGCATCATTTTTAACATGAATGATGTAACCAATACTTTGTAACCATATTATTGTGATTTAAAAGAGTGTCCATGGAGTTTCTTGCCCGTTCTTCTCCATAGGTCTAAACTACGCTTTGGAATGGGCAACTCGCTTCATCTTTTTGAGTGACCGACCCTTGACAATTCAAAAGTGCCTGTAATTGGTTTAGTCGAAATAAATAGTTTGAGTTGAGTTGCGTTGATCGAATTTGAAGTTTTTAATTTAAGATTTTTTGGAGCACTCAGACATTTAAAAAACTCAAATTTTGCATTAAGTTATAACACTGTCAGATATGTTTGTGAAAATAAATAATATTGAACACAAAAGAAACTTGTCTATTTGGAACATTGACACGTAAAATCCTGTCTGTCACAATAATCTTGGGGCAGGCGCTTGGTATTACCGAATTGTCGCCGTGTCAAGTTATGGCGTAATGGGAAGTTCCGCGAAACATGGGAAGGAACATAGCATGTGATGATTACTGGGTTTTTGGGTTTATGGGGTGAGCAGCGGTGGTGCTAAGATATATGACAGTAAACTCAGGAAAAAAGTATCTGTGGAAGTCTAAATAATTGTGATCCCGTTAATAATTTGATTTCAACTGATCATGCCACGATGAACATATCATATGTTCTGCTGTTCATATACTGCTGCCCAAAATAATATGAACAGGTAACCAAACAATAATAAATCTTCGGTACTTTGCGGACCTAAATTCGAGGACAGGGCAGAGCCATCCGTCTTGATTATTCTTGACACTTTCAGAACGCCTATCCCTGGTCACAGTCACTTCAAGCACACACGCACTATATCGTTACCTAGCAATCTTTCTCTATTAAGGTGTCGACATCGACAATTCCATTGATAGCCTCAAAACATAATCTTTGGTCACTCGATAAACGTAATCCGGCTGATAAGCAATACACTGAATAGATCAGAACGATCAATGTCATCGAACGTACGCCCTGCACACCTTGTGTATGTATGGTATGACACCTGATGACCCTTTTTTTGGGTGGGAAATCATCATATGACTTCTCCCGCTCTGGGCGAAGCAGGAGGGCGTGTCAGACTTTTACTGACTAAAACCCATCTGTGTTCCTACAGTTGCCTATGCCAGGGGCCACGGTATCTTTTCCGAACAACCCGCGGCCCTGGCAGGCATCGGCCCTAGCGGACTCCGTCAGTTCGTGCTGACATCTCTTTGAGGCGCGCGTGGAACACAACGCGCCGTCGACCCGGACCTTGTCCTTACCGGGTGAGGAGCTGCCCATTGCTCGTCGCCCGCAAGCCCGCCCCTACGGTGGCCGGGAGTCGGCTGTTGACTCCCGACGTCCAGGGCGTCTCCTGTGGGGCGACTAGGGGCGTGAGGGCGCAGAGATTGCCTCTCCCTCACGCGCGCGGAGCGCGTGCGAGCGCGCTCCTCCTTTGCGAGCATTACTACTTCACAGAAGGAGGTGACGGCTTCCCATGCACACGCTGCATACGCTCCGTACCATGGACCAGAGCCGGACGCGAGAGATCGCCGCCGCCGATCGCCGCCACGAGGACGCGGGGTGCTCCGCCCAAGCCGGGCAGACCTCCACCGTGTCCTCCGGGCGATCCACACAGCGGTGACACCCTGGTGTTTGCCTTATCCTGAACAAGATCTTCCCGAAACAACCGTGTCCAGTGAGGAACTGCGTCAGGCAGAAGGAGGACCCAATTCAGTGCGCTGTACATTTTCAGTGTTCAAATACAATTCTTCTCACTCCAAGTTGTCGCGTACGCATCATGATTTAGGTACCTTCACAAACAATTCCAAATTAACACATAACTACCCTATTTCTGTAGTCAAACAATTCGCACATAGTTTTGTCCATTACTTGTAGAACAATGGCGCTAACAAGCAACAGGTGGACAAATATTTTTTCAACGTTAACACAATTTATTAACTCTGTGCATACCCTACGTTTTACACGAGGCTTTTTGGGATAGACCGTTGCCTGCAGGCAACTTAATAAATGAGGAAATCGATACACCAATATATTTGTATAGACATCACTGACATCGGTGAAGGAAAACATCATGAGGAAACTTAGACTGTAAATATAACGCTGAAATCGCCAACCCGCCTTGAGCAAAAGTGATGATCAATGCTCGTACGTTCTCTGTACCTATAAGGAGAAGCCTTTGCTCTTCAGTGGGACAGTAATAGACTGGTTTTATTATTATTATTATGAGTATACTATAACATTGTACATAGATATGGATAGCATAATGTTGCTGATGCAGAAAATCACAATTAAAGGAGCTGCATTGTTAGCAGTTTACGCCCAAGAACAGATTTGGCAGGTAGAAGTTACAATGGGCTTGTATTTTGGCAAACCCAGTTGTGGCTTTTATATGATACTTTATATGTAAAGAATGACCTTTATATATATATATATAGAAGTAATTTTTAGATCGAAGGAATAAAGTAGGTATCTCTGTGTTACGAGCTGTGTTTTCAACTTTTAATAAATGCGACAAAGATACGCCATCATCGACATACTACAGTCCACTAAATGAGTTGGTTTATTACTTAGTGCGATGAGCCTCACAGCCAGCATGTGGTATAGCAATAAACCCACATTGTAATAAACAGTGCAGGGCACAGCTGATAACCATTTAATAGATATCGGCTCAATTTGATGCTAATTCGTTTCCGATATGCAATAGTGTTAATTAACGGTAAATTGCAATTTGATCAATTGAAGTGGTGTTAGTGTTATAGTTTGAGGTTTCCGCTAACGGTCGTGTTTTGTATGAAACATTATTTGCAATTGAGTTTGTGAAAGATAATAGAAGACGCTTGAACCAAATTGATCAGAATATAATGTTTGGACTTTAAAAGAGACCATCGTGACCTCTGAGTTTGTTGTGGCATTTCTTCTCAGAGATCAGTCGTCTAGGAAATACCGGCGCCATCTAGTTTTAAAATATTGATCAAATAATTCAAATGTAAAAGTGTCTTAAAAGATCTACTTACAGAAATAAACATTATTTCATTTCAATTTATTTTGAAAGATTCACGTTTGGTTGACACGATTCGATTTTGTTTGCCACATATAAATTGAACTTTGACTTTTTGGTTAAAACCGTGTAATTTCGCCGTTACCTCAGCATTTGGACAGCAAAGTAATGCAAGGTAAAGTAACAATGCACTGACCATGTAAATGAGGGTCATTTCAATATTTACAAATTTAATATGCATTTTGAATTGAGGTGCAACACTGTACCAATATATTTTCGCTCTTAAATTCATTTTCATACACCAAGGGGTGTATGAAAATGAATTTTCAGTTGTCACTTTAAATAAAGTTTCAAAAGCTCGGATCATAATTAAAACTCAATATTTTTTGTTTAAAATATGTATTGTTTGCACAAACAGAGGCGTGAGAATGTTATTTAATAAAATCTGATCAATTTAGAAACAGCAACATTACATTCACTGTGAGAATTAAATGACTGGGGGAATATTTTGATTTAATACTTTATGAATATCATAAATATCTTGTAGTTGTATGAATTTATTGCAAACTGTTATACGTGATTATAGTTTCGGAATTAACAAATCGAGCAAATAAATGAAATTTATGACTTGAAAAGGAATAATATTATCGTTAGAATATTATAACAAAAGCCGCTATGTAGGTAATGCTAGAACTAAAAATCATGCTTAAAAAGTTCGATCTAAAATGTTTGTCAACATTGTTAACAAGGAAACTAACGTAGAACAATTAACCCAGACAAGTACTTACATACTCAAAAATCATATTTTTTATTTAAAAGTGCTTTGATTTAAGTCCTATAAAAGCAACACTAGAAACAATTGTCCATCTTTTATAGTCTGTTTCATGGCAGAACACAATACAAGTTACTCTTTCAAAGACATCTCGAATATCTTTCTTTTGTTTTATCGCAGCAACTATGTTGATGTCACTTTAGTTTCCTTTTCTGAAACTTTTTGTCACTGAAGTCTTTTGCCAAGCCAAGTTTTTAGTTTCTGGACACATTTTAACGCTTAATGGCCGATAATTAGACTCATTTGAGTTTATTGTATGAGAAAATCTTTCAATGGAAAGTAGGGATCCAATTACACTGACGTTGGTCTTTGTATACTAGAATCCAAATATTAAAACAAACTGTTTTAGCACATCTTTTATGTACTTGGTTTAGTATGTTATTTTTGCGAATTTGTGTCAGCGTTAAGGTTCTCATTCAACTTTCGATTCATTACTTACCTCCTTTCCAAAGCAAGTTACTAAAAAAATATGACCAAAAAGCACTTACCATCATTCTTTTAATGAACAAACTAAAATGCTAAGTCGAATAGCACTTGAAAACAGAATAATTATTTTTGCAGACACTCACAATCGGCAAGAAACCGACAGAAAGTCTTCTGAACAGGCCTAAAAGACAATTAATTCCCAATCCCGGCCTACTTTGGCAAAGTTACAAATCAGGGATCCTCCGGCACTCGCCTAATGTCGTTTGCAGGGATTCCACGGAAACTTTGCCCGTTCCAACGTTCCCACGACAGATATAAGGTATTTGATGAATATTTAAACTTCGATAGTTAGCTTCCATTGTTTCTTGGAAATTATTATTGTGAATGACCTTCCTGCTCTAGTTTTAGCAGCCGTTTTTTGGGAGAATTGTCCTAGGTCAGCTTGAAACAATCAAAGTGTGTTTGGTCCTGAATAGTTGAAGACAGTTCGGATCTTTGATGTTCCAGAACAGCTTTTGTTGAAAGTTTCTGTAGATTTCTCCGAAGAACTTCGCGAAATTGTGTACGCTAACAAAATTAAGCATGATGTTGGTGCTGGTTTCTTTTAGTAAATCAGTACCTATCTTTATTATACAAATGCGTTGTTTTCTTCGTACGAATAAATAGAAGCGTCCACATTGTTTTCTCTATGTCCTACATTTTCTAACAAAGATTAGGAAGACAGGATTTTTTATTCATAGTAGGTTTTATCTTTTGTAATCTTCATTGGAAAAAATCATTAGTTATCGTGATACCGAAAGCTTATTTTCGGAAACTTCACGATCCGTAGCACAACGTCAGAGCAGTACTTTGAGGTTAAGGTGACTATAGACGTCCCAATTTCACGCTCAATCAGAGCGATTGATTCAGTAATTGATTGGACCCAAGTTCCCGGTGTATTTATGAAATTGTCTTTGCTACTTAATTGTAGACTACCATGCAAATCGAGATTTCTGTTTATAGAAATGTGATATAGACATATCTGAATGCATAAACTATACTAGTTTTCCTTCAAAAAACAGTAAACATATCTCCTTTCTGGAGGATTTCACATAACACAAATTACCTACTAACTTTACAAATTGGCTAATTGTTACTACATCCAAGTCATCATCCATCATTCTCTTGACCTCATACCAATTTATTTGGGGTCAGCACAGCATGTCTTCATCTTCAAAACGGCTCTATTAGCCGTCATCTCAGTAGTCACCTCTTTTATGGTCATACTAGCTGACCCGGCGAACTTCGCACCGCCTCCTTCAATCAATAAATATTGTGTATGACATAGTGAATAATCTTAATTTTTTTTGTCGTGATTTCCCATGTTTTTATACTTATTCTGCTATTCAAAGATCATAAAAACCGGTCCACCCGTTCTGGATGTTATAAATGTTGTAACTAACCCGACTTTGTTTTATTTATATAAATAGATATCATCTTTCACATATTCCAGCCGTCGTCGATCGTTTATTTGGTCTCCCCCACCAACAAGTGCTATTCTCAAATAGCTCGTATCGACACTTCAGAAAATATAAAGCGCCTCTAAACATTACAAACACGTGTACATATATTTCTTAAGTCGTTAGGTATACTTAGTAGGCACTAGCTATTTAACTAGTGACGGTAATAAAAAATACGCCGACGTTTTGAACGCTGAAGAGCACGTTAAGACGGCTCTTGTCTAGGCGGCCTCAGTGGATGTGTGTCAATAGCTCGTCTGCTCGACGTATGTTTGCGTACAAGCCTGCATTTTTCAACAGACCTGTTTTGTTTTCCTTGGCCGTAACGTGGTTCATGTTTTGAAGGGAGGAGAGTGAAGTGTTTTATGTACGGTGAGATTTAAAAAATAACTGTATTTTGTAAAATAGTAGGTACGTTGATCTAGTGGTCGCAAGCGCTACTGCTGAGCATGATGTCCTGGGTTCGCTTCCCGGGTCGGGCAAAGTGTTATTGGGTTTTTCCATTTGAAATTTCTCAGTGGCAGTCCGGAGTCTGAATTTGTGCCCCGTTGATAGCGATAGGCTGGCCTCCTATTGCATGGAACCTAAACATAACTGGCCGTATGTGTGTGTACTCAAAATCAAAATCAAACGCCCGCCCTTCACCACTTCCTAGTGCTTTTGCTGGTATTGCTACACCTCTGCCTAACCCTTTGGGAACACAGGCGTGATTTTATGCTATGTGTTATTTAATGCTTTACTCAAAGCATCAATTATTTTCTAAAGTGATCAACATCATCATCTACTTTTCTCAAATCTTAGCTATTAATCTCCTATAAAAAGCGTGTCTTTAAAAATGTCTGTTATGTAGGACAAGGTAAAATGAGCCAAAGGACGCAAAGAACAAGTATCTCTCTGTACACTAAATACTAAGGTACCTAATAAGCAACAAATTGAAAACTTTGAAAATCGGTTCAGTAATAAAACCACATTATATTCAGAAATTAGGTAGGGTTGTTACGACTCTAGTTTTCGCTAATACTTGTTCAGAGTTACCTCTACAATTTAGGGGTTTTAGTACCTCCCAACTTTTGCGCGAATGGCAATGGAATCTTATTTCATAGACATGATTAGTACTTTCTCTAAGAGTGGTAATCAATAATAATAAATTGTGTTACAGTATCTAGAGATGAAACCGTATCTCTTACAAGATTGATTCTGATAAATTCGATTCGGGGAAAGTTTCATGATATCTGAAAGTTATGATTCTACCTGCGTATTTTGCTTCCACGCAGAACGTGAGGATAAAAATATTCGAAGTAAGTTTTAGGTACTTGTAATAATCTCATAAGACTCGTAGACATCTATAAGGAAATTGTGACTGATCATGTATTTACAAGTAGGATTCACAAATCGTCTTTTTATGTCGACCGCCTTTTGAATATTGATTCAACTTACCTACCTTCATTAAGTATGTTATATGCCTCATCATTTCAACCAAAAAACATCTCCTGTTGGACATAGACCTCTCCCAAGCACCGCAAATCCGACCGGTTCTGAGCTCCTCGTATCCAGCGGATTCCTGCGGCCTTCATCAGGTCATCGGTCCTCCTTGCCTGCTACTGCGCTACTTGAATGGTACGCGGTTGCCACTCCAGAACCTTTCGGGCCCATCGGCCATCTGTTCTGCGAGCAATGTGTCTGGCAATTCTTCGGGCTATTCGGTTACCTTGGTTCTCCTACGGATCTCTTCATTTCTGATTTGATCGCTTAGGGAAACTCTAAGAATAGTCCTCTCCATTGCCCTTCGGGTGACTTTCAGCCTTCTAATGAGGCCCATTGAGAGCGACCACGTTTCGATGCCATTAGTCCTTCGTAACACAAACTTGTCAAAGACTTTCGTCTTGAGACACTGCGGTAAGTGGGACGAGAAGATATTGCGCAGCTAGTAGTTGTATTAGATGCCTGGCTACCTATTAACATAACTTTCCTGTTCTTTTCTTAACTGATACTGTCGTTATATCAATTTATTTACCTCATCTAGTTTTTAAAATATGATTGACGTGTAAAAGTGTTTGTACAAACCTACTTACAGAAATAAAATTATTTATTATTTATTCAGGGACACTTTCTTATTGCATACATCACTGTTTGTCTTCATCTCAGTATTCACCCCCTCCCCCTATTTATGAAAATCATCTTTCACACAAACCATCTACTTGTAGCAGCATCTACACTGCCACATCATACCTCTATACACTATTTTTTTGGTGATTTCCTTCTCACTTCTATGTTTTTTCTTAGCATTTTGCCTCACGATAGCTGTAAGTACCGAAGAAAAAACAAGCAATACAAACATTATACGTTCGAGACACAAGTTAATTCCCGACCCGGTCACATTCTAGTCTTGTAGCATGTAAGTAAAACTGCGAGTAAAAAGCGCTGACTTGGATAGTTCAGTCAGTTTGTATGCACAGCACATACTTATCTTCGCTTCAGCGAGCTTGCTAGTTGCGAAAAATCTACGTTAAAATCTTCTTTTAGTAGGTTCCTTCGTTTTGTATGTGTACGTACACATCCAGTTAGTACGTACTTGTATGTGTGAGATAACGTTTGTGATTCTTGAGTGTGTGTATACAATGTGGATATACGGCACGTATTTGAGATGCAGTCTTCCAGTTGATTTAAGGTTGAAATTCCAATTGTCTGGTTAAACTGTTTTACTTAATACTGAGTTTCCAGTAAACTTGCAGTATTAAATCTGTATGTGAACACTTAATAACTTTAAAATGCAACCACGTGAAGAGCTCATAAGGCTCATGTTTACCAAAGATAGGCTGGTTTATGCATTTACCTTTTAGCTCTTTGATTAAGCATGCTCAATTTACTTTCTGTTTTATTATCTTGCGATTATTTTGGTTCAACAACGTTAATTTCTTTATATTTTTAGAAATGTCTCAGCCGAATTTAAAAACGTTATTTTTCTCCAGAAAGAAATTTTTCCATGGGTCAGTGACAGCTGATTTACTTTGTGTAAATTATTTCATTACCACTGTTCTCAAACAGTGAAGCAAAACATCGTGAGGCGACCGACATGTCCTAGAACCAAAAATTCGAACACATGTGACATCCGCCAACCCGTACTGGGCCCGCGTGGTAGATTATGGCCCACTCCCTCTCACAAAGCCTGTGTCCCAGCAGTGGAAAAATTATAGGGCTGGTTAGATGCTAAGAGATTTTTTTACCTATCATCGCGTGATATTTATTCTCGACGATATTTTGTGAATGTGTACAAACCACGATCGTTTTAAAATAATGTAGCTAAACTTTGTTTTCTGAATTGTGCGATCGAAGAAACATAGGTCATACAATGTTTCAAAAGATACATAAAGGCAAAACTAAGGCAACTTTGAAGTACGGAAACATGAACGCTACACGTGTTTGTTTAAAACGTTCACGTCACGTTTCAAACTACAATAGTTAATAGGTATGGGCCCGAAAATAGCGAATACGTAGAAACTGGAAATATCATAAATATTAGTAAAGAGTTGATCTGTGTAACATAACTAGACACGTGTATTTAGACTTTTTGATGCAAATGTTGAGAATTACTTTTCATATAAATATTATACTGTGCTGATAAATGTAGTTAAAAATAATAGACTCATTTTGGCCGTGCCCGGGAATTGAACTCAGAATCTCGCGAACTTAAGCCCTTTAGCAGCATGAGCTAAAAATACTTTTATCCACATTTTTACTAAAACACACAGTTGCAATTAACTAAAAGAGAACACAGAAATGAAAACATGAATTTGATTTTAAAATAAAAGAAGATGACAATGGAAATGTAAACATCATTTTGCTTTTAAAGCATTCACATAACGAGACGCTCGCTTACTGGCTTCTACTCTAACAGTGTAGCGTCTACGGACGACTAATTAGTTGACTCTATCTTTGAGAGAGCGGAGAATATATCGGTCAACTGAAATAACAAAATGACTGTTATTTTACTATGTATCGACAGTGTGATTTAACGGGGGGCTTGTGGCTAAGTAATAACAGCCGCACAGGTCGATCGATCAGGTTAAGCTACGCTTGCCACGGTTGTTCCGTGGATGGTTGTCCTTCCAAGACCCCTACGCTGTTGGTTCCGGCTGTCATTCGTGGATCTTTGACAGTCTGACACCCAGTCTTACCAAGGGGTTTCGTATTACCCAATAACTGGGTTGTGGAGGTCAGATAAGCAGTCGCTCCATGAAAATATAGGTACTCAGCTGCATCCGGTTAGAGTAGAAGCCGACCTCATCATAGTTAGGAAAGGCTACGCAGATGATGATTGACAATGTGATTTAATATTAGTGTGTCTGATGGCTTGAAGGTGACTGTGCGACAGTTTTAACTGACTTCAAAAAGGAGTAGGATCTCATTTCGTCAGTATGCATTAGAAGAAAATTTTACATAGGTAACACAACAACGTCATGCAAGTAATCCTTGAAGGGTTAGGTAGAGGTGACCTTTGTACACCAATATTTTGCTGTATTTCGGGGTGAGCCTATTGCCATCTACCGGGCGCGGATCCGGACTCCCGGCTGCTACTGAGAAATCCCTATATACTTCTTATCTTCTTATAATACTTTGGCTGACCTAGGAATAGACCAACGAGGCAGTTTTTTACATTCTATGACTAAGTACAACTTAGACATGTTATGGGCAAAAAAATCTCACATAAAATCCCCAAAATTGTTTACCATAACTACATCAGCTATGTATTTTTAACAAAAAATTTGCAAATGCAAAATGCAATGCGCATTGCCAACCTTTGGCATTACTAATGTAACTTGTGACATTTTTTATTAAAATAAATGTTGTGTTTTTGTTTTAATTGCCAAAAAACGCTTTATATTTCTTTTTTGAACGCCAACCATTCATGAAAATCACTAACTCATACATTTTAGCTAGGTATAGTTATATCGTCACCTTTCTAACAGAACTTGGCGAGCTTAATCTTACTTACCGCAGTTAGCAAGTTGCTCGTTGCAGGACGAAGCTACTGCTAATTAACTATCGTCTGATATTAGGTGAATTACGGCAAAGTTACTAATACCCATTAGAAGCCGGTGGCCTAGTTGCAGGGGTCAAGTAAGTCAAGTTAAATACTTATATGCAGCCTGCATCTTACTAGACTTGGAATCCGACGTGAAATTATCTACGAAAAGTACCAACATGTTCTAACTTAAAATCAAACTGCCCCTAGGCTCTGCCCGACGAGGTCCATAATGATCTTATTCGTATAAGATTACCAACTAAGTACAGATGCCAGCACATTAAGCTACTTAAAACTGTACATTTTTCCCAATCTAACTTGAACCTCATACTTTAGCGATAAAGTTGAAAATCTATTAAAGAAATTTGACAGATTGTAGTAGCTTGATGTGCTGGCGTTTGTGCCTTAACATCGTGGAATGCAAGTATTGTATTTCACAATTTGTAATTGGATAGTAATAAATACTTAATCATTAATTATAAGTTATTGCGAATTGACTATCACCCGGATTCTGCAAAGTTGGTCAACGCAAAAACAATTACGTTTGCGGTCGGAGGACCCCCGTTAGGTACTTAGTTCCTTACGCTATAATCGCACACACACACACACACTCGTATAATAGAAAGAGACAGAGAGGGAAAAAAGTCGCATGAAGGGGCATAACGCTTCTTGACGCAATCGTCACAAGCCGTGTTAAGTAAAATCGCAAGTTTACTGCAAGTTGTTTGTTTTACTGATAGCGGCTTTTAGAACTCGGGATAAATTATTTTGAGTAACGGTGTGGAATTAGATACCTATCTTAAAGATATCAGTGCTGGGCCCTAATTCAACTTTGAAACCACGTCAATTCTTTAGCAAATCCCGCCAATCTCGCGTTTATTTCACACGGTTTAGTTCATTGTGTCATAGAGAATAAGGCTTCAGCAGGGATCAACAGTTTCCTTAAAAAGATAATAATGAAACATTTTATGTATAAAGTAGATATATCTCGTAAATAGCGATATTTTGCAGTGGAAAGTTGCAGTAGCCAATTCGAAGAACCCGATGTATGGTCAATATATTTTGCGTAATCCTAAACGTTTCGAATACTTTAGAGCCGCGTGTAAATCAGCAGTAAGTAGTCCATTTGTCACGTTATTAGGTCGGAACTACCAGCGATGTATCCGCGATGCTCTGCCAAGAATTCACACCTAGACCAACGGTCGTAGTTAGCGTGTCGTTAACAAAATACACTTAAACCGATATTGCATTCTATCAGTTAATGGGCATTAATCAAATGGCTGGAAAAGTAATTAATAAAGAGTAAGAAAGAAATAGACTTAAACGAAATTACTTTTTTAATTAGAAAAAAAATATAGAATTACTATTTTTGTAATTAATTATGACCCTGAAGAACCAAGGGAAATCGCTTTGATCGCTAACTTACAAGGAATATATGTACAGACGCCAGCACATCAAGCTACCAGAAACTGTCAAAACTTTACGGTTTGAAATTCTTTATTTCTCAAAGATTTTTCGTTAAGTTTTTTTGTAATGTCTTCATGTTGTTTTTTGGCTGTACTGTACGGTAGGTGCTAGTGCTTTTAGTAATCTAAATTATATCATTTATTGTCTAGTTTGACAGATATGTAGGTTGTATAAACAACTAAATTATTGATTTTGACCGATCCTATTTACGGTTTGGGTCTAGCCTTAAAAGATTGTAATATTTTTAAGAGCTGGAATTCATTTCACCAATCCCACAAAGTCGTAATTTTTATATATCATGTCTCAAAATGTCATTCATGATTAAGGAAACGTAAGGTAGTGAAATTGCAGCAGTAAGACAAATTTAATTTAATAAAAATTTGTCAAAATGAATACACAAATCAAAAAATGTGTCGGATCAGTGGTAACCAATGATATATGACAGCTACAAAGGTCCAATACAGACGTAGCATTAAAAGCACTGAGTAAGCAGAACACATTGAATGTGCGACACATGTGGACCGTGTCAATCCTGAAGGTATTTTGTTATTTAAAACGGAATGTAATCTAATAAAATTGATTCAAAAGCCTTTCATTCAAAATTACAGAGCGATCGGGGTTTAAACAGATTTAAAATTCTATGTTTAACTAGCTCGGCCCGCGACTTCGTTTGCGTGCATATTGGATTTCATGGGTTTTTTTTTTACGTGGAACCCGTTTTCTTTTCTAAAATAAACCCGGAACAAACAACCAGACAGACAGACAAAAAATAGTTTTTTGTTATAAGTACCGTATCTATATACTTTTATTTTCATTTAGTAAAAAGCTGTTATCTTGACATTACAAAAAAACTTCAATTTGAAGAAAAGAGGAAAGTAGAATGAAGAATGAGTGAGCAGTGTCTACACTTTGCGATAATTATTAATGTGGCTGCTAATTACATAATTATGTTACTTTTCCCCTTTACCCATTCATACAAAAAAACTCGTAGGTAATGAAATCATTGTAATTTCACTCACTCTCACTTGTCGGGCCTGTTAATGATTTAAAAAAAATAGTTATAGAACCATGCTTGGTTAAAGAATGACTGGTGATCACAGTTTGCCGGAAGATGCTGCTTTAACACAAACTTCAAAAGTTTTCAACACAAAATTCTCCTGTGTACAACTACCACTTAACTAAGTATCTAAAACAAAAAGAACACAAAACAAAACACTGGCGTAGCTCTCCATGCTGACTTACAATCTCTAAGTGGTTCAGGGCTATGAACAGAACCGCGTTATCAGCTCCCATGGGAGTCGTAACAGACTAAAGGATTACACCTAAGGGATGCCTGTTTCCCGACAATATACGATGCTGCTTAGCAGTGTCTTTCAATTAAATATTAAATACGTCGCTTTAAAGTACTCAAGTCTTTGTAAAAAGTCCATGTCTGCTAAACATCTAGTCTGATTTTTTAAATATATTCGTTTGACCCGTGTCGAAGGACCAAAAACTATTTGATAGATGGCAGACATGCAGAAAACAAATCTAGTTTTACAACTTTGAAGTGCAAAACAAAACTGTATCAGTATCAAATGCCAATTTATAGCCTGCCTCCCTAAAAGTTATTATAACATCTTTCTGAATACATACATAATAGATATAGCATACTTAATAATATATATATATATAAAATACATATAGTATTAATTAAAATTTTGTTAAAGTACACTAATTAAATATGTTCGTGCGTAAAGTACTTACTTTGAAAAAGTAATTTATGTTTCAGGACCAAACACAAAAAGTTTCAAAGCAACTGTTTTATATTTGAGTACTTCATTTCTCCAAAAAATATTCCACACCTCGCAGAGTTTGTAGTGCAAATGTTAAATATTTAAGCAGAGTTTAGCTTTGCTTAACATTTGCAGGGACGGTCAAGTTTACAGTGCTAAATTTGAAAGCCGCTGCACATTCATACATTTTCACTGCTGTAGCTACCTTTTAAGCCGTTTCAGTTTATTTTAAATTAAAACTCATTGGTTTAGTTACTTCTCTTTATAATTCTTGATTGTATTACTAACTAGCTGACCCGGCGAACTTCGTACCACCTTATAATATTTTTTTTATAGAAGTTGATTATGTTAAAAATTAAAGATCATAAAAATCAGTGTAGCCATTCTTGAGTTATAAACGGTGTACCTAACTGGATTAGTTACACCATTTATAACTCAAGAACTACTTTTGTTTTATTTATATAGAGGATTATTACTTACATATTAGTAATTGCTTTCTGAGATTTTGGAATTGAGATTATTGGTTCCTATTATCCTGTCGTTTCATATAGTTTCTTTTAACAGGCATTTTGTAAGTTGACATGTTTTAATTAAAATAAAACTAAATCAGGTAATCCAACGGCGTACCGCGTATTGCCAAGCGTAGTGTGGGACATCCTCCAGCTAGATGGACTGACGATTTTAAGAAGTTGGCTGGGACAGACTAGATGTGAAAGGCGGAGGACAGGGTATTGTGACGCAGCCTGGGAGAGGCCTATGTCCAGCAGTGGGCTGCGATAGGCTGAGTTCAGGTAATCCAATTTTATACCTGGGAGTAAGGGCTAGTAATAATAAAAAAGGTATTTGTATGATTTTTAAGTTCATCGTTAGATCATTATTGGTTGCCATGACAACGGTAATGTAAGATACAACGTTTATTATTTGTCTTTACCCAAGTTTGTTGGTACCTACTGATTGATATTTCCCTAATAAATCTTATATGTACGGAGCAACGGGGCAAAATAATTACTTTAAATTGTTTTGAAATAACAATGGCTGGCAAAAGCTTTTATTTATTTCGGCAAATTTAAAAGTCCCAGGAGTAGAAGGTTACGCCTTTTTCTGTTAAGTTTTTCAACAATGTTTTTGCATTTAAAAGTGATAAATGGATAGACCTCGCCCGCAAGGCATTCGTTCAAATTGAAATGAAAAAATAAACCTAGAATTTGCAAGAATTAGCCTGGATAGAGGTTCAATGCTAAAATATATCTACATAAACAAATTTACAAGGATACTATGTGACAAAATGTCAGTTCGTGAAAAAAGTCTCTGTCATATTAAATACTGCTTACTTTATTATCGCTAGGTGATGAAAGGAAACAGCTTGATAAAATAGTTGACTAAATGTTGAGCATCAAAACTATTTTTATGACAGTTCTCCCTAAGAAAAATATTGTTGTAGGTCAAACAAAGGTCTGCCGCTAATCCATCGACCTTTTTAAATATAACTTACCCTTTATTTACTTCTATTTATACTTTTGCCATTTTGGTAATGACAATATAAATGAAATGTTGTATAATATCGTAAAAATAACATCTACACGACAACTCCATTTAAGTAAAGTTAAAAGGATTGTGATTTTAATTTTAACGCTAAAGTATACAAAATACGGTATTTTGAATACGCTATCATTTTGCCTTAGGCGAGCCAAGGCGCTTAGCAGTCCCAAGAATTTTAATCTTTGTAAAATTATTTAAGGAGAAATGGATACACCTTTCGTTACATTTATTTTCAAAGAGAAGAGAAGGATTGTGAAGAACGTGTGTGCCATGCAAAATGCTTTGAATGCCTTGTGAAAAGCTTTGTGAAGAAATATAAGGTATATAACCCATACAAGATTAAGGAAACGATTAAGTTAATATTGAACGACAATGATCAATGACCATAATACTTTAAATGTTTTGTCAGTGATCGAAGATCTGTGTGTTCAAACAAATTATCCATTCATGTGTTTTTCCAAGGATCTTAACACTAACCATATCCCTGAGTCATACATATATACACAAACAACATGATACATTGAGACAAGCAATACTGAGTAATTAATAACAAATTGTAATCACTCTTTTGTTTTCCGATGGAATTAATCATTAAAAACAACGGAGTATTTCTAAGGAGAGCATCTTAACAAGCCAAAGTGTACCCTTGTTGTTAAATTTCATTCATAACATAATTTTCTAAGAAGGATTTCCTCAACACAACAGAAACATTTTCCGATCTTCTCAGAAACCGCAAGAAAACTATCTCGTCTTTATCCAACATCAACAAAGTCATGATAGTAGCGAAAACAAGTATAAAAGCGAAACAATGTGTACAATTTAGAGCGAAAACGACATAGTACATTGAAAATAATAAGAAGCAGACGTATAAACATTGCCCGTAATAAAAGTCCTCGGGACAGTACCAGAGCACAGCAACAGACAGTTTTAAATTGTGTCAAAGTGTAGATGAACGGGAAATAGGAATAGAGGCGACATGTCTTAATTGTGTTGTTTAGTTTTTGTTTCACTGCCTCCTTGGTCTAGCGGTCGCAAGCGCTACTACTGCTGAGCATATCCTGTGTTCGATTCCCAGGTCGGTCCAAGTGTATTTATTAGGTCTCTCTGGTCTATCTGGAATTTCTCAGTAGCAGCCCGGAGGCTCGCCCCCTTTTACATTGGACTTAAACATACTCGTAACTGGCGAAATGTGTAATTGGTATAACTCTACCGAACCCTTCGGGGATTACAGGTTTTACATGTTATTATGTTATGTTATTTTTTGGGACGGGTTATTTGGTTGTAGAAAGTTAAAATCGAGGGAACGTTTTGTAAGTGCATAATTTCGGAAGAAACATAAGACAATTGACAGTTATTTTTACCCAAAAGTTATTTTGACACTGCTACTGTAAGATTTTCCAATCGTATCTATATAACTCACAGACACACTATTATGTGTCTTTTTTAATTACAGTTATCACGAATCGAATAAGACAAACATCACCTCTAAACATTATTAAAACACGAGAACTACATCCCTGTTTCTCTTACAATAATCTATTATTAGGCAACCAACAACTCCTATTTTAATTCCTTTCAAAATTATGACTTTGCCCTCTACTAAAACTTAATCTATGGCAGACGGAAGGAATGCACAATTATAGTGTATGCTATTAAAGGAAATATTTCACTTCGGTCCAGCCAGGGTTTAGAGCTGCTGGATAATTGCCAATTCTGCGTGATTGTTGTAAAACTACATTTATTTATTTGATAGAGTAGTGAATATGGAGTAGTAATATTTGTTTAGCTTTCGCAAATATTTGCTGCTGCCACGGTAAGTCAAACATTTCAAGTAGAGAGGCACAATGTTCTGAATAAAGGCTGAAAGTTTCGCTCTAGTTATTATGTTGGTGACATGATATACATAGAGAAGGGGATAGAAATAGCACCAATCAATGGCTGACTAACATAGACGTTGAGTGCTTTATACGTAACATCATATTACGATAACATTATTCAATACATCTATACAAATAATTAATATGAAAATGTCTCGTTTGTAATGTCAAATGTCATCAAAATAAATAAAATTGAAGTGTCTGTTTGTAATGTCAAAATAACTTATAACAAAAAAATACAGTTATTAATTTTTTTGTCTCTCTGTCTTTTTGATCCGGCTAATCTTCAAAAAGGCTGGACCGATTTGATGAAATTTGGTATGGGGATACTTTGAACTCTGAAGGATATACACTACTTTTTAGTCATTCATAAATATTATAAGCCTGTGTGGTCCTACTGAGGGCAAAGGTCTTCCTTCCCTCAATTCATTTTTCCCGGTCTACTGCAATTGCTACCCAATCCTTTAAGGAGTCCTACCCATCCCTCCATTTCATTCTGGGCCTACCACTTTGTCGTTTCCTGTTACTTGGGATGCTCCTCCGACTTGCGGCCAGTCCGAGCCCAGTTTCACTTCAATCCAGTAGCTGTGCGGCCAGCGTCCGCTATTTGTGTACTGGAATTAAGTCTATAGCGGGTTTTATATACTTCGTTAGAAAAGGTACAAAAAACTTTCCTGAGATTTCGATATAAAAAGACGTATTGAATCACTTCTTTCCTTTCATATACCCTACTAATTACCTCCTAGGAGTGTTGGGCACAACTTAAAAATAAATATAACTAAAACAAAATTCATTCAATTTGCGAACTACAAACAAAACCCCCCAAAAAATATTTTAAATCATAATAACCAAATAATTAATAAAAAAACATTATATTTTTTTTAGATCTAACACTAGATGAAAATTGTAATAGGTGAATACCTACATATTGAAAATCTATGTAAAAAAATAAACAAATTTGAGAACTACGCAAAACAGCGAATGAAGAAGCTGCACTAAACGTCTATCACGGCTACGTAACGTCTGTATTGAGGTATGGATTACTCCTATGGGGTAACTCATCACACATACAAAGAGCTTTCATAGCGCAAAAAGAAATGCTTGCGAGCAATAGCTAGGGCGCCTCCATACGAGAGCTGTAGACCAATTTTTAAAAAGTTGAAGGTGCTATCTCTATCTTATACTTACATCTTAGAAATAGCCATATTTGTCAGGAAGAACTCTCACTTCTTCTCCACAGTAGCCGAAAACAATTGTTTGCAAAAAGGGATCCCACCAAGTTAAAAAAAACATTTTTTAATAGTACTCTCCGCTACAGAAACAGCTACTTTATGTCCATTAAAATATATAACCATATTCCAAAACTAATAAGAGAGCTACCATTCAATTTATTTTTTAAAGTCTAAAAAATTGGCTTCTCCAAAATAATTTTAATAGTAAGTAGTATATAAGTTATGTTTTATACCCACGTGTACATTAGGTTCACATTGTAAATATTCGTATGCCGCTAGTAGCGGCGGATGTGTCGAACTTATCCATAATGTACCAACCATCTTTGTACCTACCATATCCGACGAATAAATGTCTTTGTCTTTAGTAGTTGAAATATCTTTTATATACCTACCACACCTGTTTAAATCTTTATGTTAATTAATGTAATTGGTGTTACCGTTTTAATTAAAGATAAACAATTCGGTAAAAAACAATATCAACCGCACTGCACTAATCTCTGTTCACTCCATTTATTACTACTACGAGAAATATGTTTGCACTATTTAAAAATGCCCTCAAGTCATTATCTAAACATCACCTACTATCGGGAACTACACAGATTAAAATAACAGCAAAAATTAAACCAGAATATCATCTGACAAGTACATATTTTTATTTTTAATCGGATCTCTAAAACAGGACTGTACACCGGTTTGTATTTTGTTAGAAAATAAAAGAAAAAACATAAGTATTCCGAGCTTATCTCGTGCAAATAGCTAAAGACAAGAGAAACTGAGAAGTTAATGTTAGTTCTGCATGCAAAAGGATAGGAAGCTAATTTCTACCCGGTTAAGTTGTCTTGTAATATATTAGCATAAATGCTACGAGTAAAAATCTGTTGTGATATTTCAATGGCAAGGTAAAATAATGAAAAAAGTCTGGTTAGTTTTTTTGTTATTAATATAAGTAATGTGAGAGCAAGAGAATCAAATTAAACTAATAAAATCAAAAAGATAAATAACGTTGAATCCGCAATTTTGTTGCACTTTCCGCGAACGATGCTTGCTTGATTATCAATATCCACACCATTATTTCAGAAAAAAGAAGTCCACTGCTGGACATGGGCCTCCTCCAAACACCCAAACTCATCAGTACACTTGCTAGTCCGCCTTTGAGGGCTTCTAGAAAGAAAGAAAATACATTTGATTGCGGCAGACGCATAATAAGTAAACAAACACAAAAAAAAAACAAGTTGGGAGAAAACATGCGTCACATCCACGCAAAACGGCCATCGCTCAGAATAATGTTAAGACCCTTCTCCAATTTTAATGTAGCTTTTAAGTCTGACAACGCCAACGCCTGAGCCAGCGTGGTGATCAATGATCAGTGCTTCTCTATACGAGTAGAAGCCTTTTCTCTGCAATGGGACAATAATATTCTGGTACCATTACAATTTTTGTAACCAAGAATAAAATTTCATAAATTATCCAGGCTGGTATCTGGTATCCGATATTTTAGTTCCAATGCCACTATTAGCATGCAAATGTATGGGAAAAGCAATTTATTAAATCGGCAACTTCTTGGCAATAGCCAAACGGGTCGGAAAACTATATCATCCTGAAACCGTTATTATTTGCTTTTACTTATCGCTATTTTGATATGAACGTATAACTTTATGCCTCATTCTCCAAAAGAATAAACAGATATAATACGTGTAAGTTCTACATGGATAATAAACTAATGAATGACGTGATTAAGCAACGTTGCGGTTTATAAAAAAAAAACGTGTGCGTTCGGGGGTCCCCCGTCAGGAACAAAATTCTTTACGCGATACTCGCACGCACACACACTCTTAAATAATAATAGAAAGAGACACACACAGAGAAAGTGTGAATTTATTACGCGTTTATTCAGATTTTTTATAAGTTTTTAGAAGCTCTCATAAAGTTGTCGCCATCTTCAATTTTCATTTTGCGCTCGTTTTCGCAGCCGCCATCTTGGATATTCACTTTGACCTCACTATTGGCTTCAGAACCTTCGAAAACCATAAAAATTATCTAAAATAATATATTACGTGGCGATTTCTACCAGTTTACTCCTACCGCAAGCCGTGTTAAAGAACTTAGTTCCAAAAAGAGTTCGTGAAAGAAATTGAAAAGAGTATGCTTAGATGGTTTGGCCACGTTGAGAGGATAAATGATACGTCAATAATGACGAATGAATGATACGTTTTTAACAAAGGGTATTGCTTGGCAGATGTGTGTGGAAACGCCCTAGAAGGACATAATAGTGATCTTATTGGTCTTCTGATAGGTCAGGTACGTAGTGCTTGCAATCGGTGTGCGTGTTTGCCCAGATATATGAGTGTTAAGGCCGATAAAAGAAGTATGTAAGGATCGTATCAGGTAGCGTTCTGTAGTTTTTGCCTACCTTCTTGAGAAAAGTGAGTGAGTGTATGTACGAGTATGTATGAAAACTAACTTTCCGACAAAGATTTTTTGACTCCATGCAAGCTATCTTCGGAATTTTATAAAATCTTATGTCAACAACCAATATAATTTGAATTCAAAATTGATTACAGATAATAACACTGAAAATTAATAAATTTTCAGTGTTATTATCTGTAATTAATTTAAAATATAAATTAAAAAAATAAATAATAAATAAATTTAAAATAAAATAAAATGCCTACTTATGTAATTACAGTAGGCATTTTACCCGAGTAGGAGCCAATTCGTTACTTACCCGAAACTGTCAAATTTTCCCAATCAACCTTGAACCCTAATGCTTTAACTATAAAGTTGAAAATCTATTAAAGAAATTTGACAGATTGTAGTAGCTTGATGTGCTGGCGTCTGTACCTACTGACGGATGAAACGGAACAATTCATATTTTATAAGTTTGTGAACTGGTAGCTGGGTGAAAGGCTGTCGGATGCTTGTCATCTCACTCGGATGCTGGAATCCTGAAGTACCCACCTCCCTGAAACTGTTTGAAGTAAATATTAGCGTTCATAATTGTGAACATGGTTGAATTACTTAACTTACAAAATTAAAGAATTTTATGATGAAAGATTTATATTATAATTGAGTTTGAGTAGAATTGTTGTTGTTTGTCTTCTGATGAAATTATTTAAAGGATTAGTTGTAAACAACTAAGTTTTAAATTTTGCTTGATTATTTACATGTCATCTTAATAACTATTAATACAGGGTTAATTTTCAAAGACCAGCCAAATTTAAGGGTGTGGTACAGACCATCAAACTGAACAATTTTCTCCATGGGACCAAGATCGTAATCGCGAATAAAAATTCAGTCGTCCCATACATCTACGTCGAGTAGGTATTGAAGTTTTCTATGGGATAGTTGATAAATTTTTCGCGATTACGATGTTGGTCCCATAGAGAAAGTTGTTCAGTTTGATGGTCTATACTACACCCTTAAATTTGGCTGGTCTTTGAAAATTAACCCTGTATAGTGCATAATAAGAAAAATAAAATCTTTAAGATGTAAAATGAATAAATTTCTTTTTTTGCAGGGGTCGAACTTTGCTACCGTTGTTCTACTATAGTCAACGCAAAAAGTGGCACAAAATACACAAGGATTTCTTCTCACTATTTTTCTGATATAGGTAATGTCCATGAAGGCGCTAATAAAGGGCGCCCTTCCTATCTCATTAAAGCGCAAGCTCGTAGACATGTGTATCCTGCCTATCCTAGCCTATGGCACTCAGACTTGGTCTTTGACCGAAGCTCAGAAGTCCAAACTCAAGGTTTGCCAAAGAGCGATGGAGCGTAGTACATTAAAAATTAAACTCACCCACCAAATTTGCAACAACACAACACGCTCCAAGACAGGTATCGCCGATGTTGGCGATAAGTCTGCGGGGCTGAAGTGGGAATGGGCGGTCACACCTATAGAATGCATCCAGACAGATGGGCCAAAGTCGTTACACAATGGGTGCCTGAAGACGTCGTCACTGAGGCAGGCCTAAGAAACTCTGGCGTGACAATTTCGACTCGTTCCTAACTGATTGGACGGAGAGGGCACAGGACAAAGAAAAGTGGAAAAATATGGGGGACACCTTTGCCCAGCAGTGGGACAATATAGATTGAGTAAAACAAAATTATTATTTTTTCCTAAAAACAAAATAATATTTCAAGAAAACCATATAAATATTTTTCCATCAGCATATTTATATGTGCCCATAAAAACTGCATAATTTTCTCCATTTTACAACTTATTCAGTATCTTCTTTCAGCTGATATAGACGTAAGCAGATCTATAAAAGTCTAATAGATAGGTCGACGACCTTTCTTAGGAGTTGACAGTGAACCCGTGAGATCGGTCGTATCTTTACTGTCATGGATTTAGGAAAAAAAGTATTTTCCTTCAATGTAAACAGTTTCGTTTCTTTTTTATTACATTGGATTTGATAAAGGTGAATGTTTTGTCTAGGTATTTTTTGTAAAGAAGTTTTAGTAATTAAAGTACTTATCATTTAGATTTATAAAGTAGTGATACCTACAATAAAATTACAAAAAAAAAAAAAACAAAAAAAGAAAAACTTTTAAAATAATGTTTTCTGCTATTTAGCTTCATCCTGATAAATGATTTTTTTATAGTTTGCGAAGAAACATACAATATAATTTACAGATAACCATGCTATTACAATTCACGCTCTACATCAAGCATGCTAGTGCGATGTACACCAGCCTCCTAAATCTAGAAACACCATAAAAACTGCCATAAATTCAGAGATCGGTAACGAAGCGTAACTCGCTCCGTTGTTCTACTGATTTATAAATCACACCTCGATTTTGAAAATGAAAACGACTTACAAAGATAACGATGTGATTCGTTTCCTAGCTTTTCAGATTTTCGCATTGAATTTGAGTGATTCACATTTGGGCGGCTCGGTTCGATGGTTTCATATAGTGGATTATTTGAAAACCCAGTTATAATAGCAGTAGAATATGAATGGTAACTATTTTGAGTTTTGCACCAACGAGTATGAAGCAAAACAAAGGTCCTATAGTACCTACAATATATCAACGAGTTTTATTTCAAAGCGATATCAATAGCTTAGTTATCAATCGTTTATATTTCATTTATGAAGAATACAAAATCGCTGAACCATTACAACTAGTATTTCGCTTTCACAGCAACTTTATCTGTGAACTATTTAACTTAAAAAGAATGAGTGAAACAAAATGGTGAACGAATCCTTTATGTCTTCGTTCGGCTGAATGAACACGCCCGAAATCCGAATGCGTTCGAAAATTGAACATTTTAAAATATGAGTGCAAGAACGTTTCGATAATAGCGTTGGCGTTTCAGGCAGTTGCAGTTGCTTGCCAACGTTTGCCATACACTGTTCCGCCAATGTTGGCAACGGATTTATTTTTGCTGAAAAGAAAAGCGTACTGTATTTTATAGAGGGACTAAAGTAAAAGATGTTCTGTGATCTTCGTGGTTCAATGTTCTGTAAAGGGAAGAAAATTGAATTTAGAGAATTTAGCTACCGCTGGTCTAGTTAACAACCAAATAGTTCGATGGTCTAAGAAGACAGTGGTAACAATAAAGAAAAGCTGTCATCGCAAGCAGTAGTTTGCTGGTCTTCATTGAGGCTGGGGTGGATCGAATAACCGGTTTTCCCACCCGTACGCAAAATACACGCATTGTGATACTGTAATACCTACATTAACTAAAACCGTGCAATTGACGGGTAATAACATACACAAGATGAAACATTTGCAATTAATTTGGCCGTTAATTAATGTTAACGTTTCATTTAATTTATTCGCACCAAAAACATACAGTTTCATACCCAAAACTCATTTATTCGATGCTGTCGCTTAATTTTGAAATAATTTCAGGAAATTAACCTTTATTCATCAGTTGTCATTAAAATTTCACCAAAATAACAATGTAACGGAGAAACATAATTATCGTGCCACAGATTTTCCCGAAGTTACTCGTATAATAAACACATACACATACATACTTAGACCCGCGCCTTCCCATGGGGTAGGCAAAAACTACAGAAAGCCACCACCCCGCCCTGCCTGCTCATATAGTATATGTATAGTTTATAGTTTCGGGAAATTTAAATCCTCGCTTTCAAACTGAATTTAGTGTTAAATAAATAAAGTCGGTGTGCGGGTACTAACAGCGAATGTTAAGTACGTAAAGACAAACTAAATTGTATAGTTCGTGAAGCATCAGGGGAGTGATAATTCACTGATGGTTCGTGAATCAGAAAATATTTAAAAAATTAAGATTTTGTCGTATCAAAATTGTAACCTAAATAGAATTTTCTGATTGAAAGCGAGACACAAATAGCTGTCATTCCACTTATTCTTACGAGATGGTAATACAAATTGAAAATCTGAAAGACATCTTAACGACTTACAAAGAATTAGGTTAAAGCAAACTATCGAAATTAAACTTCAAAGGAAACTAATGCCCCTTTACAACTCGAAAGAATCCGAAAATATTTCACGAGAATCCACCTCGACACATTCAAATTGATTAGTATTTTTATCACGTTTCGCTAAATCCCCTCGCGCGACAATCCTTTTAATTAAACATTAAAACATTCCTTGTCGCCTATTCCTGACTCCGAACGGATTTCAAACGTAAAACGGGCTTAATTACGCCTATTTCCCCCATAATTTACAACTGTGTAACTTTAGACCGGGAAGGCTGCCTTAGCAAATTCGTAACAAAAAAAAAAAATGTTTTTTTTTTCAGTTGTTGAGATTAATGCATTGCGCAATACGGTCGCGAAATATTTATATGGTGGTGGACCGGCTAAAAATTATGGTATGTAGGTGGGGGGAGGGTCGGTCCACGCAAACTCGCTGCCATAACCTCTTCGGATGCCGCGACGGGCGACCGCGCGTCGTATCGCTGAGAACTCCGCATTCGAAATTCGAAAAAAATCGTTTTAAAATTTTATGTTGGTGTTGTGTGCGTGTTGGTGACTTGTATGTGGATTTTGAAAATGGCGTTGTGTGTTGTGTTACTTTAAAGGAATCGCCGGTTCCTTCCATGGTAAGTTGTATTTTATGTTCCGTTTTATTTTCCAGTTTGTCATTTCATATTTATTATTTTTATTAAAATGGAACCTTACTCGTTTGTGTTAAAATTTAAATGTTTGTTTTATTAATGTACGTAAATATTATCATTTATTTTTAACAAGAACATATATTTTCTTTACATGTGTAATCAAGTGTGAAACCATTACGAATGGCGAAATTTTTGTCACATTTCAGAGTATTGGTATTTCTTTGAGTAAATCTTTTACAAGCATCTTGTAATAATAATCGTAGGTATCTATTTGATGACTCGGAGATAATTTTATTGAGCTCATAAATATTTGGGTAATAACATAAAAATGTCAATGAAATAATTCAACTGTATAAAATTGTTCTTTAAAGAAATATTCATCCGTAAATTATCTCCGACAAAATAATATAAAGAGGGTACCATTACTTACGAATATCTACATTAGGTAGGTACCTATACCTACTTAGGTGGGTGTAATCCTAAATAAGGTTTACGGAAAAATATTTATACAAGAGTACGTTATTCCGTTTCATCGTGAAAATATTCGTCTCCTACCAAAATCTAGAAGGAATATTTATTCAAATTACGTTTTCTCTCGCTGCTGAAATCGTCGACTTTGCGGGTGATAAATTATTTTTGAATTAAATTATTTTACTACCGAAAAAGAGAGTCAGTATTTTTTTGCTAAAACATTTTGAATTTTTGTGGTTATAACTGCGGAGTATGACTGCATTTGTAACGATCAAATCTATCAGTCGAAGGTACACATACTTGCTACGCCGTAGCGGCTACGAGCCTACGAAATTCGTAGCCACAATGCTTAGATGACCTCTACGAATTGCTACGACCACAGTTAAGGCGAGTCGTCTGGGGAATAATGTCGTAATCAGCGGTTTCAGGATTGCTAGTTGCAAAATAATATTGTTATTATAGATACGGAATCAATAATTGACTTTAAGATAATGTATTTGGTATTTAGTAGATTTTTTTTTCAGTTTATAAGGATTGGTCTTTCTGCTTGTCTATTTGGCACGTCGTCACGGCTTAACTATTGATCCGATTTAGATGGCAGAGGGGTAGTTTGATACCTGGAGAGAGACACCACTTGAAGGTGAATATAATTAAGCAGGTGTAAACACAGTTAGGGGGTGCTACTTCTTATTCATCTTTAGAAAATGCATTTTTCATGCTGGTTCTTAATCAACCAGGAGGTTTTCGTGCAGGCATCACTTATTTCTATGTATTTAGTTCTTATTAAAAATAATTATTAAAATAATTTAAACTTATGGTATGTAAATTGAAACAAACTATTTTAAAATAAAAAAAAATACAAATCAATTAATAAACTTTACTGTTTGAAACGAAACTAAACAGGCAGACATTTTTCCAAAAATATCCAAGCGGAGAAGGATCACATGGCTTGTTCTTTTTAATGACGTGAACGAATCCAATTAATTTGGGCGTTATTTATTATAAAGTCGACCCACGTCAGTAATTCACGTGTTTTACGACGCGACACGTGTACAAATCAGCTATAAATAGATAAACTCGCGGGTATAATATACCTAGGTACCGAATATCCTACTAATATTATAAACGTAAAAGTTTGAATGTATGGATGAATGTTTGTTACTCTTTTACGCAAAAAATACGGAACGGATTTGGATGAAATTTGGCACACAGATGGTTTATAACCAGGATTAACATATATGATACTTTCACGATATTCCTACGGGATCGAAACTTATGCGGGTGAAACCCCTGGGCACAGCTAGTTTATTTATATAATATATATACATTAAAGTCCCTTTTCGTGTCTGTCTGTGTGATCTCGTTGTCTTTCTAAACACCACAACGGATTTTGATGCGGTTTTCACGACCGTTTAGAGAATTTATTCCGAAAGGTTTATTATGTAAAGTCCAAAGGACACAGGCATCCTCTCTGTGAGAGGGAGTGGGATGTAATCTACAACTCGCTATTAACTTATTATACATAATAATAAGTATTATGTATAATAAGTTAATATTAAACTTAAATGTAATAAAGAAATCTTGATGTTTTGTCAAGTTGTAATAACTAGTTATTTAAATAATAAGGAATCATCATTAATATTTTTGGAGGGATAAATAATCATTCGTGCGACTATTTAAGGATTTCTTAATTGGGATTTTGTTCTATTTTCTATTAATTTCTGTCGTTTCAACTTAATTTATCTAATTATTTAGATGAGAGCTGAAACAAGTCTTAGCATGTGTAACAATTATGTACAGTACGTACTCGGGACATTAATTCCACGTCTTATTAGATTAATACTGAAATGGAATGAAATGTATTTGCATGAACTGTAGTACATTACAGATGGTAGGGTTTTTTTAAACAATTCGCTAAAAATAGCATACAACATTTTTAAATATATTATGAAGCTAATAAATTTTCAATAAGTACATTTTTATTTCATAACTATGATTTATGTACAAAACATAAATCATATTTTATTATATAATTATCTAATGACAAGCATTTGTCAAAACATAATAGTAAAAGATGTCAGCGTGGATCTTTAAAGTCTAAACAATCATCACAGATAGTGATTTTTCTACAAGCCATTCGAATAACGCTGTTTTAAATCAATTTATTGGCAGTTAGATACGGCAGATACGATTTTGGTAGCTTATTTATAGTACAGACGCCAGTACATCAAGCTACTACAATCTGTTAAAATTTAATAGATTTTCAACTTAATCGTTGATGTATTAAGGTTCAAGATTGATTGGGAAAATTTGACAGCTTCGGGTAGCTTGATGTGCTGTAGTCTGTACATTACGATACGTGTGACTTAAGTAGTCCATTATTGCACGGCGTGAAATTAATACTACTTAAGTCATACGTATCGTATACTATTTTATAGCTCGTGTGACCACAACCCGCACTTAAGTCACGCTTTTCTGTGTAAAAATGGACTACTTCACAGAAAAGCATGACTTAAGTGCGGGTTTAGGTCACACAGTGCTATAAATATCCTTATAACCATTGCCATTCATCCAGTGATAAAGGATTGGTCAGTCTGTTAACCGTGGTTTCATTTGAAGGGTTAGTGAAGATATTCAATTAGAAATTCAGCAGGTATTAAACTACATTGAAATTGTAAATACCGATACTGAAACTTTGTAACGGGGCTTTCAGAAATATATTCGAAGGTATTACAATCAACCCATTAGTTTTCAAATAAGCCCCGATACATACCAACAGAAGTTTCTAAAAGTTTTTTTTTTATATTTGAAAATCAAAATATTTTTGTTTATTTTTTATTAAACATAAAGCTACGCGGACACTTATTATATTCATATATTTGAATATAAAGCCAGAAGTTGTTTAGTATATGAAGAGAAGGAGTATTCCTAAATAACTAGCCATTTTGATAACAGAACGCGATCATGTAATAAACAACAAAAATACGCCATTTTTAGCCATCGTGCGTTTTTCTCGTGTCTTCGAAATTAACACCAAGGAGTCTTCCTCATTTCTCTTCTTGATCCCGCAGTTCATTTACATATTTTCTTATCTTTTTCCTCAGAGGGTAAGCAGGCACAGTGGTCTTTGTGAAATTCGTTGGCAGACATTTTGCATAATATTTACATTACGCTTTTAATTAAATATTTTTCCTGCTTATTTTCGAAGGAATCTAGTTACGACGAATTGGTTATGATAGTATTTTTAAAACTGATTGAGTTAAATTTTGTTCTTTTACTTAGTAGAGCAAATATAAATTGGTACCTATTTCTAGGTATTTATTTGTCGCGTGGGGTATTCTTTCTCAATGTAAAAATATTTTTATATAAACATCAGCATACCTGACTAAAAATAATACTTTCAGCATTTATCCTTATTCACTTATCTAAAGGAATTCCTATCTTCAAAGCAACGCTTCGGCAATATTCAATTTCTCAAGAGTATAAAAATATATCGTTAACTTATTTATAGCCTTCTTACAACGCAATTTAAATCTACTTATCAAAAATAATATCCGAAAAGCAAATGGACCAAAAACATCGGATCAATTTAAAACGATTCGAAGAGAAATGATTTACCGATTTAGATAATCGGTTTAGATATAAAAATCGTGGCGTGCTTTAATTTAGTTTGGAGAGCTTTCAGGTCAATCGTACTTCAGCTGAAGTTCGAGCTTTGGACGCCGAAGCACCCATCCGTTATGGGCTATCCGCTCACCGTTCCACAAATGGTCCTATTAGCCGCGCTCTCACAAATATTTGGTGGCGAGTTTTTCGCGATCACTGTCAGGGTTTGGCCACGTAATGGGTAGGTGTGTTTGCTTAAACATTTGACGACACGTTCCAGGATTATATTTTGAACAAATCGGCGCTGTTTTTCGGTATAAAGCAGTAAAGGTTCTAAATTATTATCGTAGGAAAGCCCGTCATTGTTGGGATCTACATATACATTTTAGTAAGTTGATGAGTCACATTTATTGTTTTATTTATATCGTGCTCCATTTCGGTAAACAACTATAAGTGGTCTCGCATAGTTCTAATATACCCATCTTTAACTTTTATAAAGTTTGCAACAAAAGTTGTTTAACAATTGCTCCAAGCTAACAAAGACACGATAATTACCCTTGGCAACAAAGTTAATCAGTAACGCAATTAGTATTACCAAGGTACCTCCAAAAAAGCGTATATTTAAGTTTAAAACAAAATCCCAACTTTATTTGGTTATTACTGAACGTGCAATGTTTTTCAGCAACACTAACGAACCGACATCGCGTTAATACATAATAAAATTTACCATTTATTAATTCAGTTTCAGGCTATCAGATTAACCAGCGTTTCGATTGAACCTCGATTACTTTGTTAAGGTCGACGGTTCGGTCTAGCGCTTCGTAAATGCCCCTATTATTGAGGAGTTACGAAAATAATCCTTTGGTTTCTTAAGAGTTTAAAGATGGGAATAATAAATGTGGCAAGGTATCATTTATATTTGAATATTTGTGTATTTTATGGATAAAATGCAGCAATACGGTCTAAAATATTAGTATGATAACTTTTGGAAACTAGATTATTAGTTAACCGCGGACATTTATAGCCAATAAAATCCAAATTATGACCTCATGCAATATTCTATGCCAACAAAACTTGGTACATTTATTCTTCAGTAGCAAAATTCGAAATTTTATCATTTTATCCTGCAACGATTCCATATCGCTGCACGTAAATATTGATCTTTCTGCGAGCGTTTAAATGACCTGTATCTTACCTTGAGAAAATAAGTCTTTATTATATTATCTACATACCCCAGTGCACCAAATAAGCGTCTTTTCCCTCACTGTAGTATGAGCACACCTTGCCCATTTCGATTTTATACGTTGTGCAGGTGTTCTCTTTAAACGAAATTAAGCGATTCCACCATTTTTACGGTTGCCACACTTTCAGTACGTGTATGTAAATTGGCGAGCAAATATTTTTCAGTTAAAATTTTGCGGTGGAATGACAGGCAATTAATGCACTCATATTTTTATTCGTGTTTTTTGGGTAAACGATTTTTAATGGATCCGGTATTTTATACAGTCTAGTGTTTTCTTTGTTTTTTCGCCTTCTGCTGTCGTACTAAAAACATAGGTACTTTTAGGAACAACCTGTATCAATCAATTCAAAACTCTCCAGTACTTTTGTTTTAAGAATGGACGGCCGGCCACTGAGGTGCACTGTTTAGTATTAGATGATATTTCGCTTGTACCCGTTGTATTGTTATTTTTTTTGTGGTTAAAAACTAAGTATCATCTTAAGTGATTATAAACATCTAAATTATGTAGTCGATAATTTTGGTGCACGGTAAAACTCTAATGAGTTTATGTTGGCACCAACTTTTATAAAATGTATGTACTACTGAATAAATAAATAAAAAATAAAAACTCCGCTGTTTTGTGTACATAAGATTTCAAATATAAAAGCTTCCTTAATAATTAATACCGTAACATATACAGCCAGACATGTTTTTTTTTTATTTCAAATTGAAAACGGAATACGATTAAGTTTCCAATATGGGATGGTAAAAAAGAATTACGGATTAATCTCACCTGCCTGATATAATCTGACTTTTTCATTAAGCTAATCTTGTTTTTAACTGATTTAAAAGCAAAAATACGCATCGAATACAAATCCTCCTCGGATTTGTATTCGATGCGTATTTTTGCTACGTTTTGATATTAATACCATAATAATTCGTTACGAAACCATAAAATGCCTCTATGACCGCAAGTGCGACTGCTGAACGTAGCGTCCTAGGTTCGATTCTAGGTCGGGCAGTTTTATGGGGTTTTCGATCAGGATTCTCAGATGTGGCAGGGATATGACAATATGTTTGCCCTTTATCACATGGGAGATGAATATAACATGTGCGGTTGACTGTAGGTAACTATACCTCTGCTTTCCCCTTCGGGGAACATAGCTGTGATGTTATATTATGAAATTTTATAAGTAGTATGTTAGGTTACGCGAAACGTTAATCCTGTACACTCTAAGGTCTATTCAAATTTACGTTTCCAATTTATGTTACTTCAAATTAAACAAATATCAACTTTATTGCAGTTGACTTGTAATTACGAAAAAGAACGACGTTCGATATGTGTTGATTTTTCTTGTCTATAGCTTTTAACGACTATGTTTCATTAGAGAATAGAATATTTTTATTTTGCATAAACCGGTGACCGTACCATATGGTACGGTCACCAAAGGAGACAAGTAACCAGGATCGTCGGATATAGTTGAAGTTTTATAAGAAACCGATGGATATTTTCGAATAAAATTTAATTAATAGAAAACAATCAGTTCATTTATCAAAATAAATTTCATTCGAAAACATCTATCGGTTTCTTACTAAACTTTAATTATATTCGACGACCCTGGTTACTTATTTCCTTTGGTGACTGTACATAAAAGGAAGGTCTTAAGTATAAATAGTTTCACATATTTAAAACCTTAAAATTACAATTACTGAGATAATGTGATCAAAAATACTTTAATTACTAACACTTTATTTAACGAAATTATTCGAAGCACAGCCCTGAAATATCTGAAACTTTTTTATTTACAGCCAAATAAATAAGCCTATTCTCATGATTGAGTAGCGCAATATTTCAAATGAAACAAAGAAGAAAAAACTGAATATGTAAACAAAGCATTTGGTACAATACATAAATTCACACTTTATTATTTAAGTTAAGTGCTATTAATTTCACTCGTCTTAAGCCTGGATAAACTCTCCATCTAAAAATGTTCTATCATCACAAAAAACGTTGTTAACATCCAAATTATGTCGATCATTCTTCTACGTTCATTTTTCTCGATTTTTCATTTTTATGGCTACGCACCAAACAATAACTTGATTATGGGGTAAAACATCGTAATTGTGGGATGTATAAGAAAAGTACATCCTCCTACGAATACTTTGGAAAATTTTCTTTCATAAAAATGTGGGTTTTCATCGTTTAAGATTTAATAAGGTTAGCGTTTTGTTCGCTTAGAGTTTTTTTTGTATATTTTACGTGGGTTCATACTTGTGGGATACAGTCTGTAGAATTTAAGAGATATTTCCTTTTTGAGTTCGAATGTCGTCGTTACTGAACACTTCATCTTTGTGGGATTGTCTGTTGTTTTACAATTTGGTTTCCTATTCAATTAAACGCCAAATAAAAAAAAGCTATGTTCATAATGGATGATTGTATCTCTCCTCAGTTCTACGCTCATTACCATTGCTATTTTTTTAACGTCTTCATTTGATTATATTAGCATATTTTACTATTCAAGCACCGGGAACTCTTCAGACTAAATTTTCCTTTTTTCTTCTAAGGTCAAAATGTCAAGGTCGATTTTATTATGAATCTATCACTGTAGCCTACAATCACCTTACGATAACGTTGTTCATGTTTTAATTTTGTCATACTGAACTCGATTGATGTAGATTTCTTGAATTTTCAAGTCGTCATTCTCATCAATGTGGTCAAGATTTTCACAGGTAGACTTTACCAACACTTTTGTTTGGTAAAGTTGGTTGGTTTAGCAGTAGAATATGTACCTAGTATATAAGTAGGTACATATCCTACTGCAGAATGGTTAACGAAAACTGGTAAGCACCGCCGGCAGCGTTACGCTTCAAGTTAATCAAAGTGAAGTCAAAACAAACTTTATTCAAAACGCAAGGGAAAGCCGCCTTTCAATAACAGATACCTTTTGTTATTTTGTTAATTACACCCTGTGACTGGTTGCAGTCATTTGGAGATTGGGAAGTTGCGGTTTCTTCTGTGAGTACAATTATAAGATATTTACAGAAAAAAAAATGATTCGTATCGTGTGTTAGGTATTGTTTTGTAAAGTATATCCCCAAAAGTGTTAGTCAATATTTTTACATAGGTATTTTAAAATTTTGCCATGTAAATTATGTCTTAAGTATACCTACATTTCAATATTCTGAAGTTAACATTAGGATTATCATAGTGCTAACTTTGAAATGCAAGAGTGTGACTTAATCAGTCACAATAAAGCACAAACCCCTTTCCAACCGGTTCAATCTCTCACTTGACCGATTCTTTTACTGACAGATTATCTAGTTAGTCGCAGATGGCCTGTACTTCCCGGGTAACTGCGAGTGCAGATGGCACTCAGCTGGGCTATAAATAAACAAGCAACAGCAGCTAAAGGCGTTACATAATACAACTTGAGCCTCTGGAACAAAGCCGCCCGAAGCGCTGAAGCTGCCATGAAAATATGAGGAAATGTTTGGACATGGATATAACGCAATTATTTCATTTAAAAATATGATCTTTTGCTTTCACTGAAACAGTACTTAAATAAAAATAATAAGGTCAAAATTTCCTAAAAAAAGTACAGCCGATCGATTCTGTAAAAATCTCACCGTGAAAAGTTAGGTGAAGTGAGCGTGGAGTGAGCTGTCCTTCCAACTAATGCTAGGGATTAGTTGGAATGACACCTCACTCCACGCTCATTTCACCTAAGTTTTCACGGTGAGATGGTTACAGAATCGCACTGCAGGTCCTTCCAAATCTTTCATTATGTATTATCAGGAACATACCTACTTAAATTCTTATATAAATTCTCTTTGTACCTAGGTATTTCGACGCCTTAAGATACACATTTTCCACAAAAATCATAGGTACGGCAAAGTAAACCTACTAGAACCAAGTTTCCAAGAACCCCAGTTTACTAGAATCGAATATCACACAATTTCCATAGGTAGTAATAATATTCAAGTTATTACAGAATCGTGAACAGCAGGAAAACTGGATGATTTCCATTTTAGTGCCTACGTATCTGTTGCTTAAATTTAAATTACAAGCGAGAAATTAAAAACCTAGAATTCATTTCGTATCGTTTTCAGATGTAAGAAACCCGAATGGGTTTTTTAATTGAGGTGAATAATAAAAACCGAGATACGACGATAAAAGAAATAGGTCAAGTACGTCCCCTACGCTATAGAGTTCCGTAGCCAGTATAATTGTCAACCAGAGCCAATAAAAAACAATAATTAAAAAACTTTATGTAGGGGTGAAACGCATCGTCGGTGTCGACAGCCGATTTTTTAATATAGAAAAGTTTGACAACCCTATTTTTGTAAGACGCGTTCATCACAATCAGCCTATAATGATCCCACTCCTGGGATAAAGGCCGCCTCTCTGTGAGAGGGAGTAGGCTGTAATCCACTACGCGGGCCAAGTGCAGGTTGGTGGATGTCACAATATGATTTTTTGGTTCTAGGACATGCTGGTTTCCTCACGATGTTTTCCTTCACCGTTTTTAGAGCAGTGGTGATGAAATTAATTACACAAAGTTCCTGCCTGAGTTCGAACTCACGACCTGCAACTCGGAAGTCGGGGCCGACACCACTGTGCCACCACTGTCTTTGACGCGTTTATTATTTATGTGTGATGTCGTTATTTTAGCTCCGGGCGTGTCGAAAACGCCGCGATATTTTTGTCAAACATTTGTGCCTATACAATTTTTTATCAGCGAAGAAAAACATCGCATCCGTTTTTAATAAAAATCTATAAACTAACGCTTGAATTAACCCCATTAAAAATGGTTTATGTATCACTTTACAATGAAATTAAGGACAAAATCTTTTAGTTAAATAAAATACTTTCGACGTGTCGAAAAAGAGTTTTTATTTTATTTTATTTTATTTGTTAGGGACAAAAAACAGTTACATGCCAAGCTTAAATAAAGATTCTTAAACTAGCAAATTACTTAGAAATACATTTAAATATAATCTATACCATATTTATGTTATTACACATGTAACCCACACCATTGTCCACGAATTCACAAAAAAAAAGTTAAAAGAAAACAGACATACAGTACAGTGTGCATCATAAAATACTATTAAGAAGAAGAAGAAGAAAGAAAAAAGAAATATATACTTAAGAATTTAGTAATTCTATTGCTCTCGCCCTGAAACTATGTTTAGAAAGAGTAAATATGTCAAGCTCCATAAAGTGAGTGTTGTATACATCAACGAGGCGACGAAGAGGCACGCGCACCCCGGCGTTAGTCCTGCACGAATTTGTGTGAAATAGTCGAGGCGCACGCACCCCACGAAGCATGACAGATCTAGGTACTATATAATGTAGACTATTTGATAGAGGAATGCAGTCGAATCTATTATTACATAAGCCATGCAGCATCATAACACCCAGAAGAAATCGTCTAGATTCCAAACTAAGAATATTATAACGTTTCAGTAATTGCTCATAGGAGACTTTAAGACGATAACATTTATAATTCATAGTACGTAAATACTTTTTCTGCACAGTTTCTAGACTATCCTTGTACTTATCATATAGAGGATCCCAAATTTGAACAGCGTATTCTAACTGCGACCGAATTAAGGCTTTATATAGTATTAAGAATGTAGAGGGTCGCACAAAGTTACTTGAAGATCTCATCACGAGTCCATACATCTGAAAGGCCTTTTTTACTATATTATCAATATGAGTATCAAAATGCAGACTAGAGTCAATCGTAACACCCAAGTCACGGACAGATTGAACTTCATTAAGGCTTATATTATTTAATGAATAATTAAATTTAATCAGATTTTTATTTTTAGTAAATAAATTGTGTGACATTTGGGAAAGCTAAGAAAGAGTTTATTTTTGCGGCAGTATTCATAAAATCTGTCAAGATCCTGTTGTAAATAACAGCAGTCACGATAATTTTTACAGGTGATATAAATTTTCATATCGTCTGCATACATCAAGAAATGTGAGTTGACAAAACAATGTTTAATGTCGTTAACAAACAATACAAATAAAAAAGGACCTAATACTGATCCCTGAGGAACACCGGATTTAACAACAATAGAGTCAGATTCATGCCCATTAATGACGATCTTTTGAGTCCTATTGAAAATATATGAAGCAAACCATCTGAGTAAGTTGCCGCGTATACCATTAAAGGCAATTTTTTCCATAAGCAGGGTGTGATCCACCTTGTCAAAGGCCTTCTGAAAATCCGTGTAAACAGCGTCAACCTGTACCCGGCGGTCCATATTTTTAAAGAGATAGTTCATAAAGGTCATGAGGTTAGTGGTGGTGGAGCGACGTTTGACAAAACCATGTTGTTCGGGTATGATAAGATGACGGATATGTTGATATAGCGCACTATGCACAAGCCGTTCGAAAACCTTTGACAAAGTGGAAAGAATGGAAATGGGCCGATAATTCTCTACATTATTTTTATCGCCACTCTTGTACACAGGGGTGATAGAGGCTCGCTTCCAAACTGTAGGAAAGACCCCTTCCCTCAAACATTTATTAAAAATTATATGTAAAGCGGAAGACACGTGGTCAGATGTACTTATGAAGAAGGAAGGTGGTATGCCATCGGGTCCAGCTCCTTTAGAGGAATCCAGTGTCTTCAATGCTGTACGCATTGATTCTTTTGGCAAGTAAATGTCAGAGATACATGGCGAATTGTCTTCGTAGCAATTAGACGGCTGCCATAGGTCTGGGTCAAAGGTAGAGGGTTCGTATACCGAACAAAAGAAAGTTGAAAATAGATTGCATATTTCCTTAGGGTCATCGGAAGAGACATTTTTGTAAAACATACTAGCAGGGTACTTGGCTTTGCCTTTCTTGGAAGAGACATATGACCAAAAGTACTTAATAGATTTGGGAATACTGTCTTCAACTGATGTCATATATCTGTTATAACATTTAGCGGACTCAATATGAAATAATTTGCGATAATTTGAAAAATTCACATAATCAGAGTGATTACCATATTTCTTCCACTTAATCCAAGCATGTTTTTTAGTTTTAAATGTTTTTATTAGAGAATGTGAAAACCAGATCGGAAATTTTGAGTTTTTAGTATAAGTTCGTGGAATATGTGACCTGATAACCCCATATATAGTTTCATAAAAGAGATCAAGAGCCATCTCAGAGGAATGATGAGAGAGTAACTCTTCCCAATCTATATTGCCCAAGTCATGTTTAATGCAATCATAGTTTGCTTTGTGAAAGTTATACCTGCGAACCGGATGGCATTTCATCGGTTTGAAACTCACGTCTAGGTGAGTTAATATAGAAAAAGGGGGGTGGAGGCTGTCAGGATTCACCAGGATATTGCAGGGCATCGTTTGTGGGTCCGCATTAGAGATTATCAAGTCTAGGACACTACCTAAACTATTTTTTGTGTAGTGAAATTGTAAACCATTTATTATGTTTATAAAATTAAGTAATATACGTCCCGTAGAGTCCGTGTGACGCGCAGTAGCATGGTTGCCTTGCTGCACCCAATCAATCTCAGGCAGGTTATAGTCACCAAAGAAATGATATGTATTGCAGTTGGGATTATTAGCTAAGCCTTGCAGCATGTCTAAGTATTGCTCATATACTTCTGCACGAGACGCTGGAGGTATATACACCACACCAATAATATGACGTGTGCGCTGCTGCGTGGCAGGCATCTGTACTAAAACTTGTTCAATTTCAGAGTTGAATAATTGAGTTATCAATATTGTCGCCCGCAATTCACGAAGCACAGCAATTAGAACACCACCTCCATCTTTTTTATTCGTCGCGATACGGTCACGGTCACATCTAAAGACAACATATCGTTCATCAATAAATTCACTATCACGGATATCAGGAATAAGCCAAGTTTCGGTCAGAACGATGACATCATAGGAATTACTCAATATGTTCATATAAAGCGTTTGCAACTTTGTACGAGTACCTCTACAATTCTGGTAGTAAAACGTAATGTTGTTAGTAGCCATAAGTAACAGTAATATAATAATTTTGTATTATGTAACTCGTACCACCAAATATATAATACTTAGGCCCGTTGTCTACAATTACATGATAAGTAACGGATAAGCCAGAATTACAAATTAATTTAAGTTTGCAGCAGTTGTTGTACTTCAAGGTAGTATTCAATATTATACATAAAGGTTGAAATGGCACAAAAAGACTCAATCGCATGCAATATAGAAAGCCTAGAATAAAGAATAAGATTTTTTTAAATATAATTATTGACAACCAGCGGAGTAAGCTAGTGGACAAAAGATAAATATTATAACATTTGAGACAGACATACCTAATAAAACTTATAAACCCGTCAAATAAATTTATAAAAAGCAACAGCAAAAGGACATCAATATATGGACAAAGCTTGACATAAATATACAAACAAACTGTGTGAATATAGATATAGCTATGAATTTGGGTTCTCAGTACACTTCCTCTCACTGATAACAATCTTTTTAAGATCTTCACCAGAACGTATAGCAATCGATGACAATCCATCCCGTTCTCGTACAAGAACTGTCCCATTCCTGACCCATACGTATTTAAATCCGATTTCAGTGGCAATCTTCTTAGCTTCTCGAAATAATGCTTTATTATTTAGGGTTAAATGTTCATTAATATAAACGTGTACCGAGGCACCAGAGATCCCCAACTGATCAGACTTTAGGCCCCTCTTTTGGCGATAGGCACTAAGAATGTTATCACGTACAATACGCGTTCTGCATTTAATTATAATATTTTTAGGTTTGCGATCATGTTGTTGAGCATGTGGTACTCTATGTATCGATGTGATGTCATTATGAGACACAGGTAATTTAATAGCACAACTTAAGGAATCCACGATGGCGAACAAATTTTCATTTCGCTTTTCTGGTAAATTACAGATCTCAATGTTACATGAACGTGCCTGCTGCTCCATTGCCTCAATCTTAGCCTCAAGTGAGGCCACAGCTTGCGCATTCACACCGCTAGTCGAGTCATTCAAGCGCCTAACATTCTCCCTATGAGCAACTTCCAGGCTTTCCAGACGAGACCTCATCTCCTCATAGTTCAAGTTGAAAAATTGAATTGACTTTTCAATCTCAGAATATGACTTCTGGATATTGAGATTTTGTAGTTTCAATTCAGAAACTTCCGCGATTATTTTGTTGAGGACCACATCTTGATCATTTTTCCATGATTGTAGCATATTCTTCAGATCTTCAAATCCGTCAGTCTCCTCGCAGTCGTCGTCACCCCTGAAGCGCTTCTTGCACTGCCGTGTTGTGATGCTATCCATTGTATCACTGATATTTAAATCAGGAATGGATGCGGCAGAGGACAAATCAGGCTCCGAATGAGTCTCAAGCAACGGGATGGTAGATTTCGAAGGGGGCGTCCGCATAGCGCGTGGCATTGCTGATCTGCGCAATTACTATACAACACGAGTAAAAAGATGCAACTCCTTGCAGTCGATAGAACTTAGTTATTTTGGGCGCGGGGTCAGATGTTCACTTAGCCTAGCGTGCACACGCGCCGCCTCCGACGCTCCGGTGCCGCAGGTTCGAGCCCAGCCAAACGCGAAACTTTTTGTGTTTATTTAAATGAGTTTTTAAAATATATTTGAACACCCATTCAATGTAGGAGCCGACAAAAAAATTCTGTCTCGCCTTAACTCCTCCCAGTGGGCGTAGACCACAGGTAATAACACCGCAGGAGCAACAAGGAATCGAAAACGGCAATAGCAACCAATCACAGCACTACAAATCACAAGAATGTCAATATTCACAGCGCGATGCGACACACGTCTGTTCGCTTCCAGTTAATGAGTGTAACTGATCCGCTCCAATAAAGTGATGTGAAATAAAACCCCACATACAGGGAGTTCCGCAATGATTAATTACGGAACTTTATGAGCGTCGACACTGCCAACCTTGTGACATTGCCGCCTAATTATTTTTCGAGGTTTTTGAAACTTCCTTGAGATTGTAAACTGGTTTTGAAACCACCCTTGTTAAGAAGTTTTGATCACCTTTTTATGTAAATATTTTAGAAGCTCGTGAAACACTGTTGGGAGCCCCTTGTCAAATATTTGATGTTGGATGAAATATGAGGAACAGTGTGTTGTTGTAAATGACCGTTTTGTCTGATAGATATCGGTTCTAGAACCAATCGCCCCTTTGTAGAGTGCAAGACCTTACAGTAAACTTTTTCGAAACACAGTATTTCACGATTAAGGAAAAAAGCATACCATTAGTCTAAAAACGATGGAACAACTGCACAAGGAAGTCAAAATAAGCTAAGAAACAAATTAATGCTTTTTGTTCCAAGCGCACTAGCCTTTGTTTATAACAAGCTATTTTCGTAAGCGGTGCAATACTCTCAAAGCTTATTTCTTTTGGGAATCAGTGTTACAGTATCTACTTTTTGTAGTTACTAGGTATTCAAACTAATTTATAAGGAATAAACTATCACTGATCATATTTGTTCAGTCAACCGCATCTGTCATCATTTGTACTACGAAAATCGTCCTTAATGATACGACATAAAGACGCAGTCACTGTCAAATTGTTACTACTGATCTGTGACTGATTGTTTCTAACTATATTGATTTTTCTAATGTACTTGCAACTTGTAATATATCTACTTACTGAAAGATCTATTTCAACTGAGAATATTATACGTACAAACTTAAAGTTTCGATGTTTTATCGTTACCAACTTGGATTCAATAAAGTTAAAAGGTATAAACTATCAGTTTTTAATCGAAACTTAGTCGCAAAAGTTCGTCGAACAAAATGGGGTCATTCTAGTATTTGTGGATGAAATGCTCCGCTAAATCTTTTAATCTGATATTGCTCCCACTGTTTCCGACTATCCTAGTTGCGGCTAATTCTTTTAATCAACGCGTTATTTGTCTTGTGTGGGCTCGAGTTGAATGCTATAATTAATGATATCTTATTTCATACATCAAAGTCGAGTTAAAAAGCATAATATATGATCGAAATGAGTAATGTAAGGCATTAGCAGCAATTAATGCATTCGCTAGTCAATTAACAAGTTATTTATGGATTACAAACTTGAGATTTTGTTCTTTCTTTATTAGAATCGGAATCTGATGTCTGTTTAATTAGTCTTGTAAAGTACCTAAAGGAAATATTAATTAGATTATCAGCGTTGATCTAATCTGAACGCCTTTGCGATTCGTTATTAATTTCTGTCTGTGAAATTTCTTATTCACTCGATTCACTCTGTCGCATCGCATCGCACCGCCTGCCCGCGCTACTGCTTCGTTTTCGCTTAGCGTTCCTTTTGACCCTTTCTCTCTTTGCTCGGCTCCTAAGGGTTTTAGTGTGATGTTAAATAGCCTTCCTCGAAAATGGGCTATCAAATGCAAAAACATTTTTTTAATCCGACTGTAGTTTCAGAGGCTAGCACGTTCAAACAAACAAACTCTTCAGTTTTTCAATTTATATTCGTGAAAATTGACGTCTGACAAAAATAAAAAATAATATTCCTCGGATAAAATTATCTGGCGTTGGAAAAATCTGCCCTAAATTTACTTGTTTTGTGGAGGTAAAGTTATGTAACAAATTAATACATTCGATATTTCATTGCTCACATTAAGCACTAAATTGGTAGAGGCTTTGAATCATTTTTATTGGAACAACCTCCTTTTTACCTTCCACGAACATTGTAACTGTATATCTCAGCTCTCTCGTACGCGTGGGCCTGCGGGCGGAGAGCAATGGGTAGCTCACCGCCCGATCAGGACCAGGCCCGTGCCGGACGGCGCGTAAGTGTTCCACGCGCGCCTCAAAGAGATGTCAGCATAATCCGAGGGGCCCCTTAGGGCCGAAGCCTGCCGGGTCAGCGGGATTGTCCGAAAGGGTTACCGCTACCCCGGAACATAAAGGGCGTAGGAAGGAACATGGGTGGGTTTTAGTCAGTAAGAGTCTGGCACTCCCTTCCGCTCCACCCAGAGCGGGAGCGGTCATTTGATGATTTCCCACAAGAAAAAAAAAAAAAAAAGCTCTCTCGTACCCAATGATATACACAAACAAACACACACCACGTCACAATTTAAATTCAAATTCATATGTTTCTTTTATAGCGTACTGTTCATTTTCCTTATTGGGATCTGCCGAAGCAGTTTCTCCGTTTTCCTTTAGGAGAATGAGAAAATATTTGAGCAGAGTAGATTTATTTAGTTAGGTACCAAATTTTACACTTCTAATGATAAAAAGGTAAAAATTGTGGTTTTTAGTTTGTGGCCTTTTTAAATGTTAAGTAGGTAAACTCATTTTTCCAAGATATTTCTTCTATACAATACAAGTGTTTGACGTGTCTATTTGTAATGTCAAATTAACGGCTTTTTACTAAATGCATATGAAAGTATACGGTACTTATAACAAAAAAAAAACATTTAAAAAAAAATTGTCTGTCTGTTTGTTCCGTCTAATCTCCGAAACCACTGAACCGATTTTGACTGCTGAGAACTTAGGCTAGTATTTTATTTTTCTATACAAATAATAAATCCAATATATATAGGTACCTTTACCTTTACACGCCTAAAACTCTGAACGGATTTTGATAATATTTGACAAGGAGATAAATGGCATGCAGGGGAAGGACATAATTATGCTTTTTGTCTCGGTAGCACGTTCAAGTGAGATAATCCGACATCCACGCCAGCGAAGCCACGGGCAGAAGCTAGTTGACGGAATAAACACCGCGAACTGTCAAAATGTAAATTATTACAATTTTAACTGTTACCAATTAAGTTGCGGAAAAGTGATTAAAGATTTTGTTCTTATTCAATTAATTAATTAGAATTTATTTAGGGTGGATTACAAGTTTTGACAGATTTATTATCTTAAGGAAACACGATTGAGTCATTAAAGGGATACCATTTGTACAGAAACTTCTTTATCGCCTAAATCTACATAAAGATCCCTAACCATACCATTATTTTTAAAATTATAATGGCTTTTTATACACCCTCCTATTTAAATAATAATAAAATTATAAAACATATGATTTATAAGTACATATTAAGACATATCTATTAAATTAAGAAAACGATGTTACTCAATTGTTATACGACCACAAAACCACGTCATCATAGACAAAGTGAACTAGGGCACCAAGGACTCATTCTTAAAATCCTCCAGACCGGATTTCAGCCATGGTGACCAATTAGACCAATTTTATCGAAAAATAAAACCTGAAGAACAACATAAAAGAAAAAAAAATATTAAAATTCTCGGACGAAACATCCCACAATTAGGTGTACCTACAACATTTAGTCTATCTACTTTAAAACTACTAATTATTGTACTTTTTAATTAGATAGTTAAAACAAGCTTTGTTAGTTAAATCCTTACACAAAGGTAGAATTTCGGGAACAGGCTTTTAGTGAAAAATATTTAAAAATTAGAGATGAGAAAATATTTAATTACGACATAGAGTTGTTTCAGCAGTCTGCTGCTCGCTTTGTTTTTTTAAAACAGGCGTTTCTAAATTAGACATAATTTAACGTTTAATTTAGGTGGAGAATTATTTTGAATGATGAGTTTAAATGAGTTACAAAGCGAATAAATATTCGAAGAATTCTTTGACGAGAATGTTACAGATTATTTCTGATAACAGCTTTAGATATTCTGAAGTATTTAATTTATTTTATTAGGGTTCCGTACCTCAAAAGGAAACCCTTATAGGATCCCTTCTTTGTCCGTCTGTCTGCCAAGAACCTTTTTCTCAAGAACGCGTGGAGGTATCAAGTTGAAATTAATATCAAATTCGTAGGTCTATGGTCCCTTGGAGCTCATAAAATAAAACTTCTAAATCAACGTCATAAAACAATATTTATGGGCCATTTATGCAACACATTCTGACACTCGCAAATAAATCAAAACCTATAGGGTACTGTCGACCTAGAATCATGAAAAAATTGGCAAGAAGCAAGGTCTCACAGCACAAGTAAAGGAAAAAGTTCGAAAATCGTTAATTTGTAGTTATTTGCAATTTGTAGTTGTTTGGGAATTGACCGTGACGTGATAATAAGTGTTTTGTATGTACAAAACACTTATTTACATCCATATTAACGTGAAGACTAACTAATGGACCACTGGATACGAAAAAACGTACGAAAATTCAGCCGAAAATCGAATTCTTATACTTTCGCTAGATCATTTTTTAAGCATTATTCACCTTTATACAAAATAAGTACGTTAAAGAATTCCGTAATGCTTATTCCTTTTTGATTCTGCCCAATATATTCTCTTTATATAAATAACCCTCTTTTTGAAATAAAACCAGTAGAAACACAGACAGAATCAGCGGAATCTGTTTCAGTTGACCGATTTTTAAAGCAGTCCAAATGTTTCGCTCCGTCTAGCGTAACTTAACAACTAAAAAATGACAACACCGTCTATTTTGACGGCTAGCAAACTTGGATCATTGCCAACGCTGTATGCGGATCAGTCATTGTACTGTTAAACTAGCAGTAAATCTTTATTAAATCAATCTGGTCCTGATTTTATTTGTTAAAAATAGAGAGATTTGTCAATGGTATATTTAGAGCAACAGGCCAAGGTTCTTCTCTATGATTAATTGTCTGTGGTTTGGGTGTTTTCGGGAGCGTCTGTCTCGATTGAGCGATCAGTTGGTTTTAAAGAAGTTTTATGATTAATTGAACATTCTTTAATCTCCATTTCGCTTTTGTATTTTTGGGAGAAGAATTAGTTTCCACGATTTACAAACCCGTATCGTATATTTTCATTTATTTATTATTTAAATCCTTAACAGTGAAACAATCTGCATATTTTATATCAAATGCCAACTTATTTTCACGTTTAAATTGCTGTCTTCCTCTTAGGTTCTTCAACTTTCTTACTGAAAGGGGTTTAATTTACTGAAATAATCACTTTGTTCCTTACTTAAAACCCTTTTTTTGTGTAGGTACTATAAAGTTTATTATATTCTAATGACCTAGTATTATGGCTCAAAGATAAGGTTAGTATTTTAAAATCAAAGATAATTTGCATTCACATTTAAATTATGTTGACAATCGGCACTTTTTAGACGTCTAAACTACTTAAGACAGTCCCCCAAAACGCCCACCATTCGCCTCTTCCTAATGCTTTAGCTAGGAAGAAGAAGTGGCGCAAACAAACTCATCAGCAGCACAGCTGTCTCTTAAGTCAGAAGAACTTAATTCTATACAACAGTATGCAAAGTAATTAATATTAAAAAACAAAGAAACACAAAACATTAAATTAAAAAACTAGCTAGCGCACGCAAATATACCAACAAATAAAACTACAGGCATACTGTCTACAACACCATTCATGATAGTATAATGAATAAATTGACGGTCTAAACATTATTATACCATCGAGCAACTTCAACTTAGTTACCTGTACTTACATACACTCTTGCCACGATAATTAAAATAGTTTATTAAACTCATAATTCAAACAAGCTAACAAATATCCGGTTACTCGTAGTTGCTGGCTATTTATAACGTTACGGAGGGAAGCCAATACAATCAAGATTATAATGTTTCAGCTTTGTTCGACCGTTCATTTAAAGTATACCTACCCATTTGAAGTGTGAAAACAAAAATATACACATGGCGGAGAAGGGACGTCTCTCTTGTTATCAATCAGGCATATTTTAATTAGGTACTGTGGGCGTACTATGGGTAGTGTCGGTTATTGTGCAATAGAAAAACCGTTTGCAGTTCAAATTATATTTTTACGAACAAATTAATCACACTGTAGGTACATGACACAACGATAAAAACGCGCGACAGTTTTTGAGCACATGTTGTCCGTATGATGTCTGACGGTCAAGAGTGCCGCTCCACACCTCTGCTGCAGGGCTTTCGTCGACTCGCGCGACCATCACGTCAGACTCTATCGAGCGCCGCCTGGCGTCCTGAATAATCACGTTGTAAGTGCGTAACTTTGTATTATACAAAGAACGTTATTATTTAAGACCAAGAGAACATCTTGAATCAAATATTTGAAAAAAATAAAGAAAAGACTAAAAAAAAACAAATGCTGTCGTAGTTACTTGAGTTATATCTGCAATCTGCCTGATAATCTATTATATAGGTAGTTATATGTGTTTTATTAGTTTGTGGGTAACCTACGTAGTATTTGACAAAAAAAAAACATCGAAAGCACAATTCACCATTTATTAATAAAAAAATACGGCTTCCAATAGCTATCACTAACAAACAATATAAACCAAACTGAATAATTTTTATAACAGAACTATAATCCGAACATAACGAATGCATAAAAATAAAGTGGCTTCTGTTTGTTCGAAAAACTTTCGCAATTCAACAGATTAACGGATTTGCTTGAAACTTTCAAACTATATTATTAGGGATCGGGGAAAAGTGTGAAGTTTTATTGTAACAGTTCTATTTTATAGAAATCTAGCTTTTGCCCGCAGCTTCGGTCGCGTGGTGGTCGAAAATTAACCCACGGGATGACTACTCGCATTCGCTAGGTCTGGACGCACCTTAATAAACGGACAACAACAGACATAATTATATTCGCATTTATAATATTAGTATAGATTTCTCGTAACCAAACGCACGGGAAATCAATAGCTAATGATATAATATTCTTTCATTTTAAATAGATATTACAGATTTCGCGGTCAAAATACTTTTGTGAGACAGGATTTTACGATACGACAATATACAAACGATTGTACAACAGTCAAGCAAAACACGTACTATTCAAATCAATTAGTAATTATTTTATGTCCAGGAAAATCACTGTCCATTCCATGGTTGCCTGGAAGAGATCGCAGAAAGCGATAAGGCCGCCCTTTGTATATTTTGTAGTGTTTGATCTGTTTTTTTATGTTATGTTTGTGTGTAGTGTACAATAAAGTATACAAAGTGCCGCTACAATGGCGACATTAATTTAACACACGGGTAGGGCTAGTGGTCGGTAATCATAAAAGTTATAACAACATTTAAAAAAACCTAACTTGAAAACTTCCACCTGCGCCGCTCGCCGCCATAGGGCTCTCTCTCTTTCCTTCCATTCGCCTTCTATTTGCACGTTATTTGTTTTAATTACATTGATGCGATGTTATGATCCGTGACCCTGGCAAATGACCCCTGCGCTACAGTTCTTTAAGTCAGGTTGCTCTAAGATGCTATTTTAGAAAATTGTTAATAAATAAATAAATATTAATGTTTAGTTGAATTAAAATATATTCATACAACTAAGACGCGAAACCGTATACGTGTGTTAAATTAATGTCGCCATTAAAGCGCCACGCTGTATATAAATAAATAAATAGTAAATAATACCTAATCTCCTTCATTCAAATAACTCAAAACTCTGGTCAAATAAAAGCCAGAAGCCTGAAATAAACTTGTGTCAAAGCCCAACACTTCGAAAGCTCAATTTAAGACCTGGAAAAATGGTGTGTTAAAGCTCAAAGCGGTTGAGCCAAAGTCAATTAGTGCTGTAGATTTATACAGTCAATAAAAGATTAACCCATTCGCTGGCGGGCCCTAATTGGGTAAAACGCGGCGCACGTGTATGCCAAAAAGACCGCAGCAGTAATGGGGTAGCAACCCCGCTACACACTCAGGGTGGTTTCTTAAATAACTGAAGCGTTTTTTGATAGCTAGTCATTATACGTAAATAAACTGCTGTAGACATGTTAAAGAAAACTTTCTTTTCGTAACGTTCTTATTTATGTTTGTGTTCTTTGTCTGCGTTATGTTTACCACAAATAAACCATTTTTTTTACGCTTTGATAAATGTGACACATTTTTAACGTTGTCACTAATGATAAAACACCTATGTAGGTAAATGCAATAATTTTGTTTTTTTATAGTGACACAGCAGTAGCTCTGTGTGCCTCTGTTAACATTATTCTGCACAATATAAGTAAAAAACAGTTCCAAAATGTACAAACTATACGAATCGCCATTGTTAATCCGAGTATAACAGACATCTTTTACGAGTGGGTACTTACCCGCTGTTAAATCAGAATGATGCAGGATTTTAGAAAAAAGACTTGAAGAGTACAGGAAACTTGTTCGATGGTAGATGTCGGGGCCACTAGCATCTAATTGGGAGAAATGTGGAGTAAAGCTCGTGGTCGGAGCTAAATCAGTAATTGAGGGTTAACTTAGAAGCAAAAGAGAAGCATGAGACAGTATTGATTAATTAAATATGAAATATCTATGTTAACTGTTCGCAAAACACGCGCTTGAACCTAAGTTCAAGCGCGTATTTACCGTATTGTTTAAATATCAAATGAAGTGTGGTTCCATTATGTAGATAGACGATCATTATAATTATGATTGCTTACATTTATTATTTCACAGCATTTAGTGTATTGAAAATCGTAGACATAAAAACGGATTCATAATTTATTATAGTGTTAATGGACGGAAAAGCAAACTTGATCTGAATTATAAAATATTATTTTTATGTATTTGTTGTCAGACGGAAGTATAATATTAGCTCGCGTCGTTATGAAAGAACTAGGTGCACCCCGCGGTTTCAACCGCATAAGTTTCGACCCCGTGGGAATACCGGATAAAAAGTATCGTATATGTTAATCCAAGTTATAAACCATCTGTGTGCCAAATTTCATCCAAATCCATGCAGTAGATTTTGCGTGAAAGAGTAACAAACATCCATCCATACAAACTTTCACGTTTCTAATATTAGTAGGATTGACAGCTATTTATGACATGGTAAAATAAACAACATTTTGAACCACCTGCCAAAGACAAGGCTTTTTATAAACGTTAAATGCGCAACCTAATGCAACACAGATGACATCACAAAAGATGTTGGAAGCAGAAGGAGACTGCGGAAAGGGAGAGGGAGATCTCGTCCACTCACCCGGCCCGCAGCAGGCGCACTGGGCGTCGGCAGAGGGCGGAGAACGCCCTCTTCCAGCCCCCCTAAATGGGTCCAGGGGCAACGGACTCGGGGACGTCTGTCGCCCCCCACACATCAGGACCCGAGGTGGCGGCGTGTAGTGTTTCCACGTGCGCCCCTGAGATGTTTAGTCAGTAAGAGTCTGACAAACCCCGCCGCCCGCCCCAGGGCGGCGGACATCCATGAGGATTTTTCAACCCGGAAAAACAAAAAAAAAAGATCTTCCAACACTACGTCTTTTGGTACGACGCGGCCGCCACTCCAGAACCTTTCGGTCCCAACGGGCATCTGTTCTGCGAGCAATGTGGCCCTGCCCACTGACACTTAAGTTTGGCAATTCTTCGAGCTATGTCAGTTACCTTGGTTCTCTTGCAGATCTCTTTGCTTCTGATTCGATTCGATCACGTAGGGAAACTTCAAGCATAGCACTCTCCAGTGCCCTTTGGGTAATTTTTTTATCATTAACTGTAATTTGACTCATAATAGGCCTTTGAGTACTATTCTGAAAATAATCTTGAACCAGAGCGAGAAACAAACAACTTACAAATGGCATTAGTGTAAGTTTGTTGTTTTATATATTATAGTAAAAGCTAGTATCTTGAACCAAATTGATACAAATGCCTGCGGCGTAGATTGGGCGAATATATTATCTTGCTCTATTTAATGTACCGTACGGCCATTAGCATTTTCTTGCGCTACACATACATAAAATGACTATTCGATTCTTGGGAAAGCCAACTGGCTGATAATGTTTATACAAATTCCCTTTGGATTTACATGGTGAGACTGTAATGGATGTTAAACTTTTGACCTCGTCCTGTTCACTACGAATTCCTCAAGTGTCTTTTTGGAAAGCTGACTTCAACAACCGTTGCATAACCTTCTCTTTTATTGTGTCAGTCCCATCGCTTACGCCAGACTCATTGAAATCATAGCTACAAAGACGTTCGCCATCCTGTTTTCGAACATTCTTTCTCCAGATATTGGTAACCTCTCAATTTCAGCCTTTTTTCACCTCTTCAATATTGAAGATGGATTAACGAAAAACCATAAAAACTTAAACTAATTTACCTTTACTTAATGAATTTATTACAGAAAACATGAGCTTACATTATCATAACAATCTTCTTTATCAAACAAACGATAATGAATATATTTAGGCTGCACAAAGGGCCCTGCTTTTGTTTTAGGCTTAATATTAATCCTATTGTCCAAATAAGAATTAGTAGGACCCAATTTGGCTGTCTGTGATTAGTCAACTAAAGTAAGGAGTGACTATAGACTTTTTAGAAGGCTTTCATGTTGGTTTATCTTTAGTTTTTGGAATCTACAGCATCTGATTTGATTTTAATTTCATCTTCAAGAGGATAATCTTCTATATGTATGTCTTAGTTTTCTTGTCAGGTTGTTTTCTTTTCACTTATTTTCTGAAATAGAAAATAATTGCTGTTAAAAAACTACAATTGTTATTGATCTGGCTCATAGATATCCGATATCCGTGGTCTGGCTATATATTGTACAAAACCTACCAACTATTTCTAATGTTTTTTGAGGAACCAATATTATTGTAATGTAACATTTGCTCTTTGTATTTACGTTATATAAGCTAACATTTAAAATAATAATAAATGTACATGTGAAAAAATAAGCAAAAGAATTATAGGGCATCAAAAATGATTACTATTTCTTGTATTTATTCATTTGTAGCAAAATTCTAAACTTAACTCTTCTTAGTTTAAGAAATTTACCCATGGTTTTCTGAAAATCTTAATATTACGGAGGTAAGTCGCGCCGCGCTGTGATAATGTATTTAAAGGCTGCATCCCGTTATTAACGTTAAAGTGACCCATTTTCCTCGGTTGACTCTCGGAACTATCCGCTGCAAAATTATTCTATTTTCTTCCGCTTCTTTGGAATTAAACTCATTAGGTATTCATAAAATATTAGTTTTTAGTTTTCCGTGTAGAATCAGAATATTGAACCGTTTAATTGACACATAATTTCTTGCTGAATATAATTAGCCTGCCCATATTTGTTTATATGTCCTATACCGATACATCAGAATTTTCTGGAAAGTAATGAACGGTTTAAAAATTCATTTATAAAACTAACTAGAATGTTGTTAAAACATTTAAAACAGCCCTACCTACACATTAATGGTTTTCGGATTTTTTACTTTACTTGTGCTTCTTGCCAAATTTCACGATTCTAGGTCAACGGGTAGATCCTTACAGGTTTTAATTCCCTTGCGAGTGTCAAAATATGCGAATTAAACGGAACATAAACGCCCGTATCTTTTGATTGCGTTGACTTAGAAGTTTGATTTTTTCACTGCTTCATTTATTTTAACTTGATAACTCTACGCGTTCCTGAGAAAAAGGGTCTTGATAGGTGGACAGACAGACGGACAACGAAGTGATCTGGGTTCCGTTTTTCCTTTTGAGGTACGAAACTCTACAAAAACCCTAACAATTGACAAAAAAAACTTCATTAAAATTAATTTGCTTACCCTGAAAGACAGCAATCCTCCATTTCTCTTTTCATCTTAAATCCCCAGCTCGTATAATCCTAAGATCCATTAAATATACCTAAAGGGATTTGTAATTAAAAACTTGAGGGTTTTTTTATTTCTAGGTTTAATTACTAGAGTTTTTACAGAGACAGTAGTTTGGCGAAATAATATTTAAAACTCTTTTTTAGTGGAGACTTAATTTAAAAGAATCAATAGTGTCTCATTTAAGGAAAGATTTTTTGAGGTAATTTTAATCTTTATTTAATTTTTTTAAAGGTTCTACAAGGATTTTGTTTTTGTTTTGATTGTTGGTTTTTGCCAGTGTCGCAACACATCTGTCTTTGGTCCCTGGCCCTGACATCAAGCAATGGACAAAATTGTCAACTGGAGTAGGTAGGTATTGCTGGAGGCGACGATATTGGACGAGGCTTTTGGCTACTTGGTATATATATTTAATGGCTATTTTTGTAATGTGCGTTTTGTTTGTGCAGAATAAACCATTTTTCTTTCTTTTTTTCCTTACAATATAAAACCTGGGATGAACAGAATTTTCAGTTGTCGACATAATATTAAAATAATATGAAACAGCAAATACGAACACATGTTCACTTTGTGATCTTAACTACGTACTTAATGAAGAAAATACACTATAAATTTATTTCTAGTCTTCTAAAAAAAAGAATACATCATTTTTGAGGTAAAACGTCTTAATGAAAAATACCTTTCTAATAATGATGACAGGAAACCGTCACTGTGACCGTTTCATCGTTACAAACAAATGGTTCCCTTTTACAAATGTTCGTGATCCACTCAAACTGTGGGGGCCAAGTTAATTGGTAAATTGGAACACGTACGAACCTAAGAATGTTGGCAGAATCGCCCTATAAGGATGTTCCACTTGAACTTGAAAAGGATGATGTGGTGACGAAGCGGTTTTAAGCAATGAAAGATACGTGATGAAGTTGGATTGGTTTGGTAATTGTCTTGAATGACAATTAGATTAATTTTTTATGTTTTTCCGAAAACAACATACTCGTAACTTATAAACTAATTAAAATAGTTTAGTTATCTAGTTACCTAAAAATATGTTTATCCGAGGGAGGAGCAGGACCACCCAACACAAGCATTACTACATGCTTCCTGGGAGGTTCTAGCCACATAACAATATTGTAGAAGAAAGTTACAGAAATAAACTATTTTTAATTTTTTTTTTTTATTTAATTTAATTTAATTTAAAATAAACGTGAGGGCTTGAGGGGTTTAGGTTTTTATCTGTTCAGTATTTTGAATAGTTTATAAGTAATTTAAATGTAAATATGAGTTTAAAACTATGGACTTGAGTTATGTCTGAAATAAATAAATATTTATTATTATTCGTCTTTGACATATCTCGGGACCCTGGGATCCCGGACCTTTGGAAGGCGTACGAGGGGCCAAGCCAACTCGCAGAGGCCCGTTAGACGTTTTCAATTAAATGAGGCACCAACCGACCATTATCCCTGTTCGCACATGCAAGTGCACCCAAGGACAACCCCCGGTTGGTGTAGGACTATTGCAAGATATGGAAACAGAGATATTGGGTTATGGGTTTGGGTGGCTAAAGTGAACTGGTTATCTAGGACTATGGAAAAACTATAGCCCCTGTCTGATCAATGTTCTATATCAATTACACAGATAGAATTTATTATTAAAAAAATAATTCTTAATGTGTTAATTTATTTGTCGTAGCAAATACGGTAGGGTAGAGGCCAGTACTACCAGACCAAGTACTTTTCTAAACTAAGACCAGCAATTTCCTTCCGAAAAAGATCGTAAACGATCTCTCTTCCATGCCAAATGTTCATGTTCAACGAAGGACATTCAAATATTTTATGACACGACATTAACTCAATTTAATCATTCAAACAGCTTAAAAAATACAACAGACAAAATTTCCTAAAATGTCCGCCAATTTTAGAAATGTTTAACCAAAAAGCTTACTAAGAACAATAACGAAACAAAGTTTTGATTGTACTTAAGCTTATTTGTGTCAAGGGCAGGACTTCAGAGCACGATTTCCTTGCAATAGGGACCAGACCGTCTCTACCTTCGCGCACGATTTCAGAATTAAATTAGTCTTTGTTCTGATTTCTTTGTCACATGAAAGGATCTAGACTTGAGAGGTTTCGAAGTGACCCAATAAAGAAGAGCTCGTCTAACGACAATTGTATGGAGGAAGTGAGACAATGTTAGCGAGGGCTTGGGTTTAGTTTTGTCTGTAAGATTTCTTAAGACCATGCAATGCCCACTTATTTACGGATAAAGAACATAATAACATGAAGTTGGCGCTGCCTTATAGAATTTCAATAAATCAATGAATCCTTTTTCCCATGGGGGTAGGCAAAAACTGCAGAACACCACCTGCTACGACCCTTTTTTTTTTTTTTTTTTCTCGGGATGGGAAATCATCAAATGACCCCTCCCGCTCTGCGTGGAGCGGAAGGGAGTGTCAGACTCTTACTGACTAAAACCCACCCATGTTCCTTCCTTCGCCCTTTATGTTCCGGGGTAGCGGTAACCCTTTCGGACAATCCCGCTGACCCGGCAGGCTTTGGCCCTGAGGGGCCCCTCGTTATGCTGACATCTCTTTGAGGCGCGCGTGGAACACTTACGCGGGCCTGGTCCTGATCGGGCGGTGAGCTACCCATTGCTCTCCGCCCGCAGGCCCGCGCCTACGGTGGCCGGTAGTCGTCACTCGACTCCCGACGCCCGGGGCGTCTCCCGCGGCGCTTACATACTACTTCTTTTGCCTAATTTTCGTTCATACATAAGAAGGCCAATTCTCGTAATTTAAAACGTTGAAATCCAGTCACAGTATCATCTCGGCGACAAACAAATCTTTCTTCTTCATTCTTTTTTTAAAAAAAACGTGCGTTTACAAAGATTTAAACTCACATACACAAACATCCAGACCCAAAAGAACTACCTGTAGGCAATACAAATATTTGTTCCGTGCGGGCATCGAACCCGCGACACGCAGCGCAAAAACTTGTCAAAATGGAAGGGAAATTAGAGGTATTTTTAACAGATTGACGCTGAGATCAGACTGTGAACGTTCCTAAAATTACGAGATTTGCCCCTCTGTTCATACGCGCACGTTGGTTGTCAAAAATGAGTAGTTAATACCTTCAAAAAAATATTATATAACTGCACAGTGCTAAGTAAATATTCAACAGAAAGTAAATCTACCCACCCGACCGCGCGAAGGAGGGCTTCAAAGGGAAAACAGTTAAAGAAAAAGAACCGCGCCGCGAAGGACCAGGTCTATAAACAATAAGTTTCGAAAAACTGAACAAAAAGTTCTAAAGGTAGCATGTATTTTGTTTCCTTATCTCCCGACGTGACCGGTCTTTTCTTTGTGAAGTGAGAAATGATCCCAATTTGTGCGCCTGTTAAACATCTGATACACTATATTTTTCTTTCTCTTGCCACTGTGTTTTGTTTTCTGAGAATGTATTAGATTCATTTCATTTGTATTTTAAGAAAGAGGATTTTTCTTTGTACTTATATATTATGTAGTCGGTTAACCACTTTTTTGACCCTGAATATTTTCGTTCGATATTGGCATTGGCAGCATAATAAAAACCCATCGCACACTTCTTGGTATTCTCCTATCTAGCAATATAAACGCGTCTGTAAAGCAAAAAATTCTGAGTACTACTGTTTATTTGGTTTTTTTATTGGCGCCGCAAGTGTCCAATTTCATTTACAGTGAAAAAAAAAATGTTTCGCATTCTACGGTTTCGAGGTTAGCAAAGTATGAAGCAGGAACTTTTAGATATTTTATGAAGGTTCACGCTTTTTCTTCGTACGGAGTAAGGAGACCTAAAAGCCCAGGGAAGCCGGCCGGTCATCTAACCTATAGTATTGCGTTTTTGAGCTCATACATAAGGAGTACATAACAATATTTACAGGTTGTTATTACAGGATACTTTCTGTTACTCCCTGGATTAATGTGACAGCTTAATTGTATTATGGATAGCAATAAATTCAATTTACAGTCGAGATTAGTCTTTAAGTAGAGGGCATGACCCTTTTAGTTAATCTGTAACTCCAGACTTTATCGTTATCGATCATTTTATGGTAGGCTTGCAAACAAACTGACCTCGTTAGTTCTAGTTCAAGTACCTAGTAAAATTACGCCTCATTACCTTAATGCTTTATTTTACCCTATTGTGTTCAATTAAACGTTGAAAGTCGTAACAAGGTCGGTCTCCAGAGTGTATTTGGAATCCAGACTGTAAAATGGATTGGAAATATAGTAAATGTATATATAATAAAACTATAGGAAGATAAAGAAAATAAAAATTCTATAACAATTCCATAAACTTCCAACAATTGTAGACACAAACAAAACTTTCCTCTCAACATCAGTGGATGTACGACAAAAGATGACAACACTTAGATAGTCTGAGTAATAATATACCAAATATTTGTTCCACATTCGCTCCTGGAATATCTTGTTCTCAGAAAATTCGTGGGAGTGCGATGATCGTTGTGTTTCGTGCGAACGACACGTGTAGGTAAATGTGAAGAGACATGCCGAATTTAAGAGCTAAGGGGATTTCCAGCCGCGCGTTTTAACGTTCAAACTTCATGCTTCCGTTATCGGAATAATGCATTCTGGGGCGGTGATTTTAAAGTCGAAACCAGTACCTTTTCAGTAGTTTTAGGCTTTGAGTTGCCTAGTCAAGACGCTCAAATATAATTTGTAGCGGATCGAACGTACAACTCTTAAAGCGCTCGTCAAGTTTCTTTTAATTGTCTAGTGTGATCAAACTCACGTTTCTTATACCGCAAAATACTCGAAACGTTTAGAGGCAAAGACAACAAGTACTTCATCGTTTAATTACTTATATTCAAATGTTATTAAAATATATATTTTTTTCAAATTGACGTTATTTCAAGTTAAACAAATATCAACTTTGTTTTAATGGTAATTAAGTTGATTTCAGAGTGGCTAGCACTATTGAAAAAGTTATATGCTTGAAGTTATAGCGTAAACTGAACTTTATTGCGTAGGAATTAAAGTTATTTTTCCATAAAGTCATATTTGTTTACATTTTTGGTGAATATGTCGTGAATGCAGATTAGACTAGTAATGCTGACCGTGGGTCGTTTACGTACTCTGCAGGAAATATAGGATCACAAATTACGTAATAACTCCAAGACTACCTACTATAACAGGGTTAGCTGCTAACTCTGTCATAATCTAGCTAGATCATTGCAAAGCTGTTGCTGGGCTACCTACTTGTAACTGCTAATAGATTGTATTATCATATTATTATGTATGTTCATTTTGTTTTTTTTTCGAGAATTATTCCAATGTTTTATTAGTTATTCTGCTATTCGGGGCGGAGATAAATGCAACCAATCAAAGATCATAAAAATCGGTCCAGCCGTTCTTGAGTTATAAATGGTGTAACTAACCAGACTTTGTTTTATTTATATACGATTATCTTACTAAACCTAATCATGTGCTGCGGCAGCCAACGAATATTCTGTCCAAATGTCGTATGTCTGTCTGTAAATGTCCCTTCAATATTTATTTTATTTTTTAATTTATTTTTACTATATTAAAGATACCTGTGTGAAAATTTCTTTGAAAAGAGAAGTTATCAAAACAACAATATTGAAGATAACCTGTGTGAAAATTTCTTTGAAAAGAGAAGTTATCAAAACAACAATATTGAAGACAACCTGTGTGAAAATTTCTTTGAAAAGAGAAGTTATCAAAACAACAATATTGAAGATAACCTGAGTGAAAATTTCTTTGAAAAGAGAAGTTATCAAAACAACAATATTGAAGACAACCTGTGTGAAAACATCTTTGAAAAGAGAAGTTATCAAAACAACAATATTGAAGATAACCTGTGTGAAAATTTCTTTGAAAAGAGAAGTTATCAAAACAACAATATTGAAGACAACCTGTGTGAAAATTTCTTTGAAAAGAGAAGTTATCAAAACAACAATATTGAAGATAACCTGTGTGAAAATTTCTTTGAAAAGAGAAGTTATCAAAACAACAATATTGAAGACAACCTGTGTGAAAATTTCTTTGAAAAGAGAAGTTATCAAAACAACAATATTGAAGATAACCTGTGTGAAAATTTCTTTGAAAAGAGTAGTTATCAAAGGGACATCGGGATGTTATATTACTTCATTATGTGAATGCATTTAGATATTGCATTAAGCCAAACTTTTCTAGTTAGATAATAAAAGCCGCGTTCTAACAAACAATAAAAACGCGTCGTCTGAAAACGTTTCTTATCTATTTACGTACGCAACGTTGTCACCAATTTGCTTGTAATACCTAACTTCGTAAAGCTCGTGAATCGTGAGTATATTACTGTACCTACTTCACTACAAGTACAACTCAATTCAATCTACCTTAAACTAAAATTATATCGTAAAACAGTTCTTAGGAACGGTTGACGATAGATAGTCCTGTTCAAAGTTTTGTGCTTGTATATTTAAATCGAGAGCTGTTTATGCGGTAAGGCTAATAGCCGACCCCAACATAATTGGGAAAGGCTTGGCGGAAAATGAAGAGCTGTTTACATAGGCCACGTTAAACATAGTCCGCGATAATTTTATTCTCTCATATCCTACTAATATCCTACTTTCCCTACTAATATTATAAATGAGAAAGTTTGTATGGATGGATGGGTGGATGTTTGTTACTCTTTCACGCAAAAACTACTGAACGGATTTGGATGATATTTGACACACATATGGTTATAACCAGGATTAACATATTGGATATTTTTTATCCCCACATTCCCACGGGATCGAAACTTATGCGGGTCAAACCGGGGACCCAGCTAGTTTATTTTATAAAATCATAATGTCTGTCGTGCAACGAGAAATGACGACAACAAATCGTTACGACACAATGGGAATGGTACCTTAATTTTAATAACTTTAGTAGTTTCCCGAAGTGAGCAATCTCAAGGAATGAGTCGAGAAATATATGTATTAATACGAATTCCAAAAATTAAGAAAAGTCGGAATTGTGTTTTATGGAATTTTAATCAGTAATTATTAAATTTCACTAGGTACTTACATATTTACAGACGCCAGCAGGTCAAGCTACGCGAAACTGTCAAATTTTCCCAATCAACCTTGAACCTTAATGCTTTAGCGATAAAGTTGAAAATCTATTAAATAAATTTGACAGATTGTAGTAGCTTGATGTGCTGGCGTCTGTACATAAACTCAAGATTTCTTCCCATGGGGGTAGGCAGAAACTACAGAACGCGACCTGCGACAATCCTTATATCCTACTCCTTTTCCTTGGGTTATGGTCATACATCCGTAGGTAAGTTCCCAAGTAGGTACTATTCAAACCAACAAATACTAATTAATTACTATTTTTACAAGCCAGCACTAAAATATATATTATAACGCGAACCTCTTTCTAACCTTCTTCTGCTTCTGGTGGAAACGCTTCTTGCTCCCGCCTGGCCAACGAGAGCTAGTCAAAGCTTCTAGAACATTCTAGAAGCTTCCTATAAAACATACGACGTGCGCCCCTTTCTGACAGGAGTCGTCAGACGTCCGTCAACTGGGCTGCGCACCGAAAGCGTATGTATTTTAGTAACCTTTATCGTTATCCAGAACCCTATTGCTTATAGCACATATCACTGTGAATATGTTAAAATATATATTATATTATACAAGTAGGTATATAATAAAAAAGGCAGGAGCTCATTGCGCATCAAAAAATTCGTCCGCATCGCTGTCAATGGGATAAGTGCCCAAAAGCCAAGCCCAAAGTGGCTGGCAGCTTTACCACGTCGGATGGCAATGCTGATTCTTTGGGCTAAAAATAGGCCAGCCCTCTGGTCACGTGAAGAGTCAACCAACCGCTAGGCGATATCCCGAAAAATTTGATGAGCACTCGGACCCCAACGCCCTAGTGTTTCAACCCCAAACAGCTCAAACATATAGCTCCCAATAAAGTTGTTATATTTGCGCCGTTTGAGTTTTCTTGCTCCTGCAGCAGCCGTCCCAGCATAGCACACCGTGCTAGGAAGATGGGATGCCCCGAGGATGTTGATACAGGTTGCATCCCACACCAAAGGCCTACCCAACTTCCAAGGCATTATGGTCATTATTACTTATTTTATGGGTCAACTATAGCTACATCTGTGCCTTACTCTTTTTGGAATGCAGACGTGATGTTAAGTGATGTGATTTATAGAAAAAGTTTACCTTTTGCGTTTTCTTCTAGTGTAAATTTACATGACTTTTGATTCATTGTCGTTAGTAAAAAAATAAATAAATAAATAACTAATCTTTACTGAACCTAACACAACAATTTTTGGCTTATTATTCCAGAAAAAAGCCGCTCATCCCATAGAATTTACACGCCAATTGTGTGGAGATACACAACTCTATAATTCAAGGCTACCAAATACTCAAGGGTAAACATAGATTAATTATAACCGATTGCTATACCATTTCGCGGGGGCTGTAACTCCCGACCTATCCTGTACTAGCCCCGTTGGGCCTGGGGCAATGATATCGCTACTCGATACCTACCTACTGGAGTATGCCCAGGGGGTGAACAGGGGTTGTTTTATAGTGTAATCACTATGGTCGTGCTTGGATAATCGTGTGATTAAATTCGGGGCAGATAATCCCGTTTATGATGTAGCAGACTGGTGTTTATTAAGCTATAGAGCTATGTGATAAACATAAAATTATACCATCCATGAAATAAGACCATAAAATATTCGGTTTCTTACAATTTAAACGATTTATCCCTCAAAAATATGTAAGAATCCTTAGCAACAGTACATTTTTGAATTTCAAGATCTAAAGAAATCTTCAACCATATCAATATCTTCTAGAATAAACGTACTTTCTTCGGAAACTGTTTCTGACTTCGCAATTGGGAGCAATAGCCAGAATTCGTAAATAAACCAGGCTCGTTTCGATCTCCAAGCTTGGGTAAAACCTTAAATAATGATACCGTAACAATCAAGTACCAATTGAAACTACTCGTCCAAATAAAAGTTCGTTTTCACTAAACAAAGCGATGTATCATCTTAATAAATAATTTATTAAACAAACTAAGTAAATATACTCGTACAAATAATATCGGAAACGCAACTTATCACTTAGCTTTAGTGGGTCTGATGAAAACTTATTATCCCAAAACAAACAATGGATGAATAGAAAGAATAAAAAACAGGCAAAAGGAGGAACGAAAATAGCCGCAATAACGATAAATAATCTTCCTTTCTGTCGGCATGGCAATGACTTGGACAGACGAAAAGGTCTGCGAATACGATTCTGTACATAGAGAGCAAATAAATCGCAGCACATGATGGAATTTTGATGTCCAAGAGGGCCTGGCCAATATGTCACTGTTTCTGGGGAAAAGAGCTTATGAGTCAGTATTTTTAGGATTGATATAACTTATCTTTGTCATCTGAAACTATACCGATTTTGTATAAATCATAGGTCTGTCCGTTCCATACTTTTATGTTAAAACTGGCTTCGGCCCGTGACTTTGTCCGCGTGAAATTTCTTGTTCCCCGACCCAACCCGTCGCTTCGCATCGCCTGCCTGCGCTCTTACTTCGTTTTTGCTCGGCATTCATTCTGACTTTTTTTTGTTTTGGCTCAATTCCTAAGGGTCCTCCTAAGGGTCCTAACGTTATGTTAATAGCCTTCCTCGCGCCAGGAATTTTGCTATCAAAACAAAAATAATTTTTCAAATCCGACTGGTAGCGCGCTCAAAGCCACAAACAAATTCTTGAGTTTCATAATTAGTAAGTATATATATAGATTCACCCTCTGTCAATCCTCACCAATTTATTATTATGTGTATACATAATAAATTGTATTAAAAATGCATTGGCCTGTGACTGTAGCACGCAAATGTGAATCAAAATATTTATAAAAACAGTGTCCTATGTTAAAAGCAATCTTTGAAAGCCTTTTAAACTAAGCTCTGTAACATTTCCATCACAATACGCCGTTCATACAAAACACACTCCGTCAGTTCCATTCTACATTTCAGTGGTAAAATATAACAACGCATATACACCAGCCATGCATTAAAAAATATTTTTCGTGTCGTGCATTAAAATAAAGGTGTAGCCGTAAAAGAATATTTAAAATGATTCCACGTACACGCGGTATTTTCACGCTGAAGCTGAGTTACAGTGACGGGAGTATGAAAAATACATATCCGGGATAAGTCCGTCAATGATATATCTGCCCACGTTTGGTGCCTAGTGACTTTGTATTTAATTTTCACTAAGCCTTTTGTTAGTAGCGAAATATCAGAAAAACAATGCTGCAATGATTCCAGTGCTAAACTTAAGAGTCTTATTTTTGATCTTGACCATATCTAGAATAATATAAAAACCTATTTCAAAAATTTAGAAGGAATCGGTTATGTGATCGGCGCCGTTTAAATAAGAAACAACAAAGAACGTATGTACCTATTCAATTGAAAAGAATAACATATTCATAATTATTGTTTATGAATATAATATTAGGTTATTTCTTCTTAGGAGTCTTATTTCAAATAATAACTCAAAATAAAATATGCATAAACAGATTTACAGTTTCTACTTACAGCATTATATTCTGTAAACAATTTTCCTTCTAAAAGAAAGCTAAAGGCCCATGTTCCAGGGATTACAATGATAGGGGCGAAAAATGAAAATCTGTTTGTATTTACCATGAGGGAGCTTTGAGGGAATTTTGCTACTTATAAAAGTAATGGAAAAATGTTTTGTTTTTCCTTTTCACTTTGACTGGGAAAGCCGAAGAACTTGATCGTCAAGTAGCGATCAAGTGGTTGTTAGTTTTACTGCGTCGATCGTGTTGGGGAGCTCGTTAGGTATCATTGTTGACTATATCCTTGGGCGTATAAGGAAACTTTTTTTAACGGTAGGTACTGATCTATATTTTCTCAAAAGGAAAATGGTAGTCCTAAGTGGAGAGGTATTTTTTAGCTGCTCTCTTGTTACTTCTAAAACTTTTAATTTACTATAACTACCTATTTGTTCTAAGCCTTACATGATACAATGCCTATTTAAATGTTTCCATGTTGCCATTTATGTAACTTCCGTATTGTTTCTTACCTTCCTGAGTATACCCATAATAAAATCATAACACGCAGTTTCTACTGCAAACATTTCACTCGAGATTTTATCTCTAAAATAGGAGAGTTTTCTATTCCCCACTCTGCAGCGCCATTCGTTTCTCTCACAGTACCCATGACATTTAAATGCTTTTTTCGTCGGGTTAAGGCCCGTTCACACGTTACGACTTTTATGACTCTCTTTGAAGTCGGGGCAAAAGCTGATTGTAATCAAATTTTAGATACAAATCCGTAAGCTTACTTTAAGAAAATGCCAATTTAACTCTAAAATTGCATCTAGCACCCTCGGCAGATCGTCTGCCTAGCCTTTTCCTATGTTGGGATCGGCTTACAGTCTAACCGGATGCAGCTGAATACCAGTATTTTACATGGAGCGGCTGCCTATCTGACCTCTATAACCCAGTTACTGGGTAATACGTAGTACCCTTTAGTAAGACTGGTTGTCAGACTTTCGGGCTTCTGATCACCCGTAACGACTGTCAAAAATCCACGAATGACAGCCGGGACCAACGGCTTAACGTGCTTTCCGAGGCACGGAGGGGTTTTGGTATGTATATATGGTTACCCATCCACGGAACAATCGCGGCAAACGTAGCCTCCGTGCGGCTGTTCCTCTACTCGCACCCTCAACAGACCTAGGTATATCACTTTCCGCTCTTTACATGCACATTTTCTGAGCAAGATAGAGGAATGCAGCAAGTGCAGCAGTTTTCATTCTTACACGATTTGAGTTAGGTGAAAGACGTAACATATAACCGGGCTTATATTTCACTTTTCGTAGAGTCTATGTCGTGAGTCAGCAATACATACATACATTATGTAGGGTGGCGGGCTCTTCGACTAGGCTGAATATGCTGTGACCTTTGCCTCACTTCCGCGTTCGTGATAACTGAATTATTAGGTCAGGGGTCGGCAAAGGAAGGAAACAAAAAATCAAGGCATAACCAAGTGTGGAATAAAATATTTTTGTTAAAAATATTGCTCGAAATGATTTTGTGTGTTCGTTATTACGTATTTATTCAGGGCAATGTTTAATAATCCAGCAATTTGGGCCTTCATGAACATTATTTTCCTGATACCTACTATTAAAAATTTAATTTCCATAATAAAAAAATATTTTTTATCAATTTATATTTATTTATTTATCTGACGATCTGGACGCGTATCACGATGGCTGGTTCGGTGTGGCGCGGGAAAAGAGTTCCTGGAAGGATTTAGGGGAGGCCTTTGCACAGCAGTAGGACAGACTAGGCTAACAAAAAAAAAACAATTTGATGATGAATGCAGATGACAGATTTTAATAATAGTCACATAAGATATCGATAGTTAATTTTAATTCGATCATTTCCCTTCAAGAGTTAGTGGTCGTCTAGTCGTCGAGATATCGGTCAGCCAACTGCAATGTCATCATCATTTGGTAGCATTTAGGTCTGTATCAATATTTTTTAATATGGTGAGCTTGCAGTTCCAGATATTCACCCTAAAAATCGCCCAGCAATTAACACACAGTCTGCGTTCTACCTTGGACTCCAATAATTATTCAGACCCTACAAATTGACCCCAATTACTGTAGTATTAGCGTCTCAAAATTTCTCTATTTTGAACTTTATAAATATTAGATGTACTCAGCTGTAGGTACGTAATCGTGTAAACTAGTAATCCCACAGGAAAGTCCCTGGGCAGCCATAACTTAGACGCCTTCGCGTATTCGGCGCTGAATTTTAGAAAGAACTGCCTCTATACGCGTTGGTATGTTCAAGCTTGTTTTGAATTATCGGGTGGACAGAATATTAACGTGCATAATATTTTAACATAATGAAAGTAATAATTTATAACATTTTTGCAAGACGTTTTGATATAAGAAAGGTTAATGTTATTCTATATGGACTTTACAGCTTCATATTTTTTTTTTCTTAAATAAAATCCAATAGCACTAAAGTTCAAGCCACATCTCACATAGATCTTTCTCAGTTAACCGCTTACATAACTCTTTGGTCCGTACATCCAAGCAAACACTTCTACGCGTAGGTATCTGCGCGTTGCCAAAATATCCGCACTATTTTCAACTACACACATAAAACATTCAACGCAAACATTCTATTCATCAGGCTTTTCAAGCTATGTCAAAGCCCGTTACATCAACATCGTTTGAAGCCGTTTGATGAAGTCTAGATACCGAAGCCGGGAGCTGACGCCTGCGGTTTTTGCTAGATTGCCTCTCAACACTATGTAAACTTTTGCTGTGCCTGACAGAATAAATCAAAAAGTATTAAAAGAGACCTTGACCCAGAACTTTTTCAGCGTTTTTGTTTGTCGAAAATATTTGTACTTTTTGGTATTAGCTTGCTCCCTTAAAATTATTTGAATATATTTCAAAAGAAATGACACATTATTGTGATATTATGTTTGATCGAGTTTTTGTATTTTTTTTTTTTAAATTCATGTAAAATTTATCTAAGCTAAGATGGCCGCTATTCTTTGCGGCAAATAACAAGGAACATTGTAGTGCCTAACCCCATCTATTGGAGGCGTTATGTATCCCGTAGTACCGTGTTGCGGCGACATGCGTGGCCTAACGTTTAGGCTCATAAATTAATAAGCCTGTCACATAATATTATGATCTAGTAATCTTGCATCCGGGTTGCGCCGACGGTATTGGACAGGAATTACCAGTCGCAGACATTGATCACCGTCCGTACCTAGTTATTACATAGGTACCTAGATATTGGGTTCATACCTATACAGTGCTTGGACGCGATAATATATATACCTATAGTAAAACCGTCGCAAACGCCTGAAACTTTGGACATTCAAGTCTGTGGATTGAAAACCAATGATTTATGTTTCAATGAGAGGTTACATGCTAGGCGATGTCCAGAAGGCCATTTCTCGTAATTTAAAACGTTCAAAATCTAGTCGCAGTCTCATCTCGGCGACAAATAAATGTCAAAAACTTGTCAAAATATAGGGAAAGTATAGGTATTTTTGACAGATCGAGACTGAGATCAGACTGTGACTTGCCCCCATATAAAACGTGATCTAAATGTTCGATAACGTGCGTCAAAATTCTTTGATATGGAGAAACTAGTCTTTAATCACTGGATTAAAGACTATTTTCTCCATATCAAAGAATTTTGATACTCCTATTACTGACTAGTAGTAACATTTCATTTTATATAAACCCACTTACCACAATTTCGATTATGAGCGTCTCTTATCATAAAACCAAATTATCTTGATGCAGAATGATACTAAAACTAGTCTAAAATTGTTTCAGGAGAACCGCTTTGACCGTTACCAGCAGGACTACTTTTACAGCTTACCCGAGATAGTAAGTTACACTCTATTTTATTTTACTGCCAATATCATGCATCAGTCCATATTCTGGTACTGTAGAATATTATTTACATAAATTCATGTACTTAGGTAATTATGCGTTTCACATAACAAACAGATGCTTTGCTAAATATAAGGGTGGAATAGAATGTGAAATCCTTAACTCATTACACAATCTACGTTGTATTGAGAACATGGTCTCGGACTAAAAATTTCTTCTGTATCCATCGTTTTACTGAAACAAATCTCACATGTACAAACAGCTTTCTTGCTTGTCGTGCTTGCGAACCGAACCCATCCCTTTATACAATCGCCAATCGATATTTATTATGTATCTCTAGGTATCTAAAAAGGTAGCCTTACCTTCGATATTCCTTCGGAATACTGTAGAGAACTAGTAACTCAATCAGAAAACGAACTACTCCTAAACGGCTATATCCACCTACTTACATATTCATCCCAATATTTAGGTAGACAGTTTTGGTAGACCCAGAAAATAGTTACTTCGAAAGAAATAAGAAGCTTTTTTGTGTGCTTATGTTCTTTTTTATGCGTCATGTTTGCCGCAAATAAACGTATTTTCTTTCTTTCTTTTCTTTCTCCATTGAACTTCAATGAAAGCATCGAGGAACTCAGTCGTGTCGGACTCTCAGCTATATTTAACTGGTGAACGTAATATTGTAACAGATACTATTTGTAGCTCCGTAACAGAGTTTATTCGCAAACTCAACTACGAGAGATGAATGAGAAAATTAGGAACTTTGTGTTTTCATAAGGAAAGAGAATAATATACCTTCATACATTTGTAATTACCTACATTCGGTAAAGCCAGACGAAACGTAGTAAGCCATTTTTATTTGGGCTTTCCATAAACAACGAAAACGGATTATTCCTACTTGCGGTTTATCGGATCACCATCACTTCAAGCTTGGTGATGGTAGCAATCATTTCTGACTACGCTGATGTATCCTCTTTCGTCCATAGAATTAGTAGTTACCTAAAGCACGCTAAATCCCAAAAATGACTATGATTTCCATAATTTAAACACGGCATTAAATTATGCATCGATGTGTATCAGGGATTAACATTGACAAATAGCACTGTAGTGGCATAATGCATTATTAGTTTTAGACATATTGCCTGCGTTCTAGGAAATTTATTACTTATTAGTCTCTATTGCATTTCATACATATTGTTTAAATATTTTTACAAAAAACATTAAAGAAAATATATAAAAAAGTGGCCCATCGGCATCAAGAAAAGGGTCCAGGCTGCCGTTGGTCAGGGCTCTAGAGAAAAGAAAGAAGAAGAAAAGAGTTATTATTATATAAACAATAAACAATATTTATTAGTTCAAGTCTTAAACCTATTTATATACAATTATTGTGCCTTAAATTAGACTGTAACTTAGTGACCTATATGTATGTCTGTATTGTCCCACTGCGGGGCAATGGCCTCATTTCCCGGTCTACTGTGATTGTGGGCCAATCCTTTAAGAAGGAGTCCTACCGCGAAGTCGTTTTCTACCATTTGGCATCCAAAAACATAACCATATTCCTGCCATTTTATTACTTATTAATTAATTTTATAATCACTAACGGATTAAAAAAAAACGTGCAACAACACATCATTACTTTCTATAAATAATGAACTCCTAAAATTCCCGAACAATGTAAACGTTCCAAAACCAAGATAATAAGATATTTTTACGATAGCGCAAAATGAACTGAAACGTTAATTAAGTTCAATGGAAAGGAAAACGCTCGAATATGCGATAAAAGGAAGATAAATAAAACAGAATAATTTATCAAAGGAATGAATAATAACGATGAAATCGACTGCGGTCCTTACCAAATTTCTGTTCATTAAATTCAGTTGTAAGAAAAATATGCCGCAGGTAGGGTTATTGTAAAAAGTATAACATAATATCACATAACATTACATCACGCCTGCATTCTCTGAAGGGTTAGGCAGAGGTGCACCTATAGTACACTCACATTCCGCCAGTGTAGTAGGGTGCGAGCCTATTGCTACCGACTGGGCACAAATCCCGATTCCGGGCTGCTACTGAGAAATTCCTTATGCAAAAACCCAATGGCACTGCCCGACCTTGGAATCCAACCCAAAACCTCATGTTCAGCATTAATCAAAGATTTCTGAACTCGTGTTTAGTTTTAGGTGCAAGGTTTAATTTTATACAATCTTCTTGTCCTTTCTTTGACAATAAGACAAACAAGATACTAATCCCATAATAATAAAACCCAACCTATTTATTAAGGATACACTGAAATCAACACTTAGAGAATTTAACTCTCTTACAACTTTCTCCACAAACTAACATAAAGTTACATCTCTCACCAAACCACATGGAAACAATTTTAACTCAACAAGAACATAAACATAAATGCTCTATCTATAAATGTTTCAACTAAAACTTTTATAGCGTTCTCGGAAGAAATATCCATTTCTAAATAGTCCAGCGTTTTCACAGTTCATTCGTGACAGACATACATACATAATTCATGTAACGGGAATGTTTCGAGACGATTAACCATGTTATTAACAGCTGTATTAATGCCAAAATGGCGGCTACGATCCCGAATAGAACATCAAAAGAAACGTTATTAGCAACGTCGGAGATCAAACGGACGAACGAACTTCGAAATAAATATGTATGGGAAAGATTGAGATAGATTTCACCTATGTTTTTTGTCGGATTTTATTAGTTTTGATTAGAAGTTGATACAAGTTTTGGTATAGTTTTTAGAAGTTATTTTGTTTTTACAGCAAAAAAATGTCAGTGGTTTACTTACAGTATAATGGACTTTGTCAACTTATATTTGAAGTCGGTTAAAACAATATTGTTGCGCCTAATGTGATACATCAAGTTAGATATTATATTGTTGATCACACTATATCATATTATATTTTAGGTACTGATGTTCAGCTGCGTCCGGTTACACTGGAAATCGACCCCAACAAAGTTGGGAAATGTTGTTGATCAATGATTAGCGGTATAGCAGGAGTTTCAAGTTCAGCATTGTTGGTATATGGGGGGTCTAATGAAAGTCTCATTTTTAGCATATATTGGGAAAAAAATGTGATAGATAATAGTTGGATGAAAATGCCTTTGCGAGTCATAGCCCGATTTTTATATTAATTTTCTGAGGAGGTTAAGAAGTTGGACATTAATACTCGTACTACTTGAAACTGTTCTCACAAATAAATATAATTCCAGCCACGCATTAAAGCGTAGAGTAATGTTTCACGAGTATTCGTCTAATTTATTGTATTAGTAAGGAAATATAATACATGAAGTTTCTTAATGCTTGGATTGACTTACAAGCAATACCAAATGCATTAATTTGGCTCTTGCAGTATCTCAAAAAATTATAAATTATTGAACAGAGGCCTACTCAAAATAGCTGTTATGAATAGGGAGAAAAATAGTTCCAATTTTGTAAGGCATCCACCAAACCAAAAATATTGCCAGCCTTTATAAATTAAAGCTGTCAAATCGGTTGAATTAAAACTTGACAACAAGTTTAGGCGGAAACTCAAAATAAGCCGCCTGCAAACACGCTGAGGTTTAAAATGTAAATTAATTTGTCAGTTCTTAACATCTTGGTCTCCTTCTTGCTGTACTTATTTGAAAAGGATAGCAAAACATTTACAGTAAGATTGCCAATCGAGTTTTAGACAATGTTTGGTTTTGTACAGCGTCGTCTCTTTCCAAAGCTCAACCTATTCTAATATTTTAAATGCGAAAGTAACTCTATCTGTCCTTTTCACGCCTTAACGAGAACAGGATTGAATGAAATACACACAGTTCGACCATGACCTGCGTTAGGACATAGGATACAATATATTCCGGTAGTACGTTCCCGTGGTATAATCTCCGACTTCCACGCAGGCAAAGCTGCGAGCATAAGGTAGTGGTCATATTTACTGCCGGATGCCGTGCTTTAATGGTCAAGAGAATCGGCAAGCGAAACAATTGAGTTTCGTAGTCCCGTAAGTTAAAAGTTTCTTCAGCAAGCTGCTTCGTCGGCTCCATAAAACCTCAAGTTTTTCTTTAAAATAGACTGGCCTATTTTTACCCGGTATGAAGAGATATTATGTCACAATTGTTATAAAACCCCATTGTTTTGAACGCACGCAAAGAGGTCGACGCCCGGAATAGTCGACAGCATGGCGGCGTGCCAATATGGACGTTATGCTATTCACGTGTTACGCAATACGCAATTGCGGTATGCGGAATTGACAAGCTAGACGTTCTAAGGTATACGCAAATATTGCAAGTGTTTTGAAAAGGATTTGAATGCTTTTCTTAACAATATATTGCATACTGCTTCTCTTAAAACTTGAGCATATTGCTGCGAAGGCGAAATGGAAGCGAAACGAAGAATCACTGCCGCGACGCGACGTTTTAAGGTATACGCAAATATTGCAAGTGTTTTGAAAAGGATTTGAATGCTTTTCTTAAGAATATTTATCATACTGCTTCTCTTAAAACTTGAGCATATTGCCGCGAAGGCGAAACGGAAGCGAAACGAAGAATCACGGCCGCGACGCTCAGAAAACAAATCGAAATCTATATTATCTATCGCCGTTGGTCCCGGCTGTCATTCGAGAATCTATGACAGTCGTTACGGGTCGTCAGAAGCCCGAAAGTCTGACAACCAGTCTTGCCATGGGGTATCGTATTACCCAGTAACTGGGTTGTGGAGGTCAGATAGGCAGTCGCTCCATGTAAAATGCTGGTATTCAGCTGCATCCGGTTAGACTGGAAGCCGACCCCAACATAGTTGGGGTAGTTGACTAGTGCGTTGAAATAAAAAAACAAACTCTTCATCTTTATTATTAGTATAGTCATCATCTAAGGCTAGGCAGATGATGACTATACTAATAATAAAGATGAAGAGTTTGTTTTTGAAGAGTTTGTTTGTGGTCAACTACCAGTAGGATTAAAAAAAAATATTTGATAACCCAATTCTTGAGGAAAACTATAGCCTATTTAACATCACGTTATGACCCTTAGGAACCGAGTGAAAAGAAATAAAGTTAGAATGAACACTGAGCGAAAACAAAGTGATAGTGCGGGCAACTGATGCGATGCGATGGGGTGGGTCGGAGGAACAAGAAATTTCGGACGAAATCGCGGGCAGAAGCTAGTAACACATAAAATCTTTTGTTTCTTCATGATGTTCAATAACCTATGCACTGACCTCTATTATACACGTACGCTGGACTAAATATAATAAATGAAATGACAGTTGTTTTTGTGTCGATACAAAGCGGCCTGATCGAGCGCCTCGGGAACTAAAATTGACACATTGCCGCAAATGGCCGTCGTTTTGTTTTTTTACGTCTGTGATGATTTAGGTCGAAATCGTGGAATAAGAATTTTTTGAGTATTTGTGTTTACCGTAGTAAACACAAATACACAAAAAAGTCTTGAAATAAAAATGAAATATTTAGAAAAAAAATCTCCTGAGAGTATGCATATCTTGTAAAAATATTAGTTCCACGGATGCTCACGTTGCTGTCAGCGCCAAAATGGCGAAAATCAAATGTCTCCATTTTGTCATCGATAGTATGAAGTCCAGCGTACTTGTTTATTATAAGTCAATGCCTCTATGTAACTGCATATAACATAATGTTATTTCAAACCTTGATCTTAACATTTGTCGAAACTACACAAGCATTTGGCTAACACATGATCTAAAACGGTTGTCTAAATCATATTGAAGTCTGTCTCTTCCTTGCAATACATGGCCGTGCCTAAGTGCGTTGTCGCTTCAATACATTTTGGATTAGATGTGGCTGTTCGGTTGCTAACCCACTTGAGCTTTCAACGTTGTTGCTTCCTCCCTTTTAGAGCACGCCTTTCAGCAAAAGCGTCCAGCAAAAGACTGCGGTGACTACAGTGTGACAGAAATTTGAATTGCATCGGAGAGTTTCTAGAGCTTTTGTTTTGGTACATATAATTATAACGCCTGTGTGCCCTGAAGGGGTGGGACAGAGAGGATGGCCTAGATGTGTAACTCGTGAGTGGACTGTGTGGTGTCGGTTTGACAGCGTGTGAAATAAATTTATGCACTGTTTGCAAATGAAAATATTATTAGTTTTATTTAAATAATAAACGCATTATTTAATGGGATTGAAACAATAATTGTTTTTAAACAACACAAGGTGGCAGGGAACATCGACGCGCAAACCGTAACCATAAATTCAGCACATGTTTCTAGTGTAGACATTTTTCGTCGGTTATTAAAAAAACTCCTGTTTCATAGAAAAGTGCGCCTATGAGGTAAATGTATGAAATAGCATTTTTTTTAAATAACCTAAGGTGTGGCAAAGGCCTCCCCTTTGCCCCGGAGGAGGGCAGCGTAGGCTAGTAAAAAAAAAAACTGACGAAAAATTCCAACTTGCTCACCTATATATTGGAAAGTTCCACAATGTAAAAAGTATATAAATAGATAAAGTAAAATATAGATAGAAAAAAGAATAGATATTCAAACAGCATAATATTCGATGTTGAACAAACTGCTGCTGAGCAACCGAGTAAAGCTCAAGATGATGTCTAAGCCCAGTAGTTCAAACTAAATCTGTCAATATACACATATTAACGAAATCGAAATCAATACTAACTTATTAAAGCGTTTGTTTGAACGCGCTAATCTCTGAAACTACCGTCGGATTTTTGCATTTGATAACCCAATTCTTGAGAAAGGTTATAGGCTATTCAACATCACCCTTAGGAACCGGAGAAAAAGTAAAAAACTTCAGAAAAACGTTAAGCAAAAACGGAGTAGCAGCGCGGGCAGGCGATGCGATGCGACGCGGTGGGTTGAGGGCCTAGGGAGTTATATATGATGTGGCTGTTATTTTAGTATATTGCGTATCTTACGACTTCCACGCGAACGACGTCATAGGAAGAAGCTAGTAGAACGTCTCATTGTTAAATCAGTATTGATTTAAAAATGAGACGTTCTACTAGCTTCTTTTTTTTAATTTATAAGAGACATCTTGATGTCTCCTATCAATTAAACTCTCAAAAGCAGCTGTTTAGTTTTAAGTTTAGTTTAAATAAACAGTTGAGTTTCTGACGTCAATAATAATCTACCTGATACCTATTAGTTTAATCGAAAATACAATTATTGACTGTCAATGGAGTGACACAGCAACTTGATAGTATCTAATTAATTGGTAGTATGTATTGGATAAGGTGGGTAAGCAATACGAAGGCGTTAGAGCTATACCACTAGAGAGTAACTAAGAGCTATGACATGGGTTATCATTGATACAGAAGACAAGAAGGGTACATTCGGAATTTGATTTACTGTTTTTCAAAATCGTAATGTATGTTAGTTAATTAGCAACAGTGTGACAAATTGTACCCCTCTTAGCTTCCTGAAACTGTAAAGTATTTTCTCCGTGATAGATATAAAACGATCCAACACTGTTATCGTAATACCCTAAAATAAGGTTAAAAGATAACGCCTCAGATACAACCCTCAAAGACGCACAGCTCAAAAGATCACGTTTTCAATACCTCTTCTTAATCCAATTTTCATTAATCCTCTAAGAAAATTGGACAAAATTCTTCTCACAAAAAACGGGACACCTGGGTCCCATTGAAGAAAAAATATTAGGAGAAAAAAAAACCTAAATTCTAGCCTTTTCTAAGTTTACAAGCGGGTCATATAAAAGTCAGGAGGAGAGGTTATTTTGGGCTCTGCGGTGTACCGCCTAAATAAACAAGATTCAGTTGCCCCTAAGCAACGCTTCGCAGTATTTTGATAGAGGGCAACACTGAACCACGCTTGAAGACTCGCTAGAGACTACGCAAGAGGAAATTTCTTAGAAAATCCTCGTGATTTTATGACAATGTTACCGCATTCCTATGTTGATCTGGTTTAAAGTGTGTCTTATATTCTTGCATCGGAATAGCGACTGGGAATTATTGCGGGCTTGGGATTGAAAAAGGCTGAGTAATATTTATGTCAGCTATGCTTTTATTGTAAAGAATTTTAGGGTCTTCACTGACAATGCTATTTGATGTCTTCTGCTCACGATCACAATCAAGATACATAGTATATGCCACGTGAATATAGTGGTAGAATGTGAATCTTATTGCTATATCTACCCATTTTGCGCTTCTATAATTTCTTATACGATAATAATTTAGAGAAGTAAAATATATGGATATAAAATGTCCCGGAATTAACGCACGTTTATTTATTGAATTAGTTATACTGATTGTGCAAGAAAATTGTGGTCATATTACAAATCTACGCACGCACACAGTCGTACACATATAAGGGTCTAGCGACATTTTGGTTTGTTTTGACAGTACAGTGAAAGTGTGACTGTAATTTACGTAATTTAACTTTTTTTTTTCAATACAAATTACTTATAATATTACAAATGACAGAAATAGATGAAGTAAACAATTCTGAACAAACTACTTTCATAATGTGCATCAATTCAGTTACACATTGCATATGAAGACATTTTTATATTTCCGTCCACGATAACGTTATAGCGTGCATGTAATTCCATACATTTTAGGGACGTGGACGTCCACGATAATATCGTCACGTTAGAAATTATAAAAGCGAACTGGCATTTATCATTTTAACGTTATGGTTTATTTGTACCTACTCTAGGATATCAAATTAGAAAAGGAGCCTAATCTAATCCTTACTAAATTAACATGACTAAGTGTAGGTACATGATCATTACGTATTGTTAAAATGTTCCTACTTATTACAATTTGTGAAAAAGGATAAAACAAACAACTTTTTATTCTTGTCACGAAAGCGCCTTTTCGGACACTATCTAGCACAGTTTTTATTAAAACAGATCAATTGCATTTCTTTAACAAAAAGCAATTTTGATTCGTTTTACATTTGTTATTTCGATTTAACAAAATTTTGGCTTAACAAATCGAGTTGTGAGTTTTTCTTTTGAGTTAATTTCATTTTCTGATATTCTTCTGATGTCGCGATGATTTTATTAGGGAGGTTTCGAGATATTTCTATGAAAGGAGCGTATCAGTTTTACTTTTGTTTTTCGTGGTTTTTTTTTTTCATATTATGCGAATAAGATGACCAGGCAATTGATGAAAGAATAAGATAGGTGGCATCTTGTCTGGTGAAAGCAGCGGTCACCAATCATTCTGTTAAATTATAATAATATAAATACATCATTTCTTTATTTGGGCAACCGGTTGAGGTAGCTCAAATACACAAAGGCACAGGCCTCTCACAGAGAAGAGGCCTGTGTCCCAGCAGTGGGCACGTTATAGGTTGATAATGCTTATGATTTTCGCGTCCTAACCAAAGCTATCGTCAACCGAACACGCGACCTCGAGTTAATTTTTTCGGCGAACCCTAACGCGTGGTCACGCCGACAAAGGACGCCTTCCGGTTTTCCGCACAAATGAGTGACATATGATAGTGTATTCGCGCGACCGATCATTTTTATTAGGATACGGGGACATAGTGCTAGTAATTACTTAAACTTACTATAGGCACTTTCCTGCTTACTGTTTAATGATGTTGAAGTAATATCTCTTAAAATATTAAACTCAAAGCAGGTATTATTAATTTCAATGAATCATCATATTCATCATTATCTGTCTAGCGTTTTCCCAACTATGTTGGGGTCGGCTTCTAGTCTGACCGGATGCAGCTGAATACCAGTATTTTACATGGAGTGACTGCCTATCTGACCTAAACAACCCAGTTACTGGGTAATATGATACCCCTTGGCAAGACTGGTTGTCACACTTTTGGGCTTCTGACTACCTGTAACGACTGTCAAAGATCCACGAATAATAGCCGAAACCAATGGGTTAATGTGCTTTTCGAGGCACGGAGGAGTCTCGGTATGTAAAGGTCAGCCATCCACAGACCAACCGCGGCAAGTGTAGATCGACCTGTGCTGTTATTATTTAGCCACGAAATGAATAAAAACCATATTATAATGAAATACTTCATCATCATCATCATCATCTTTATCATTATCTTCCTTTGACTGTTACTATGGAGATGTTACCTAACTATTGAAGCTAAATTTTCCAACAAATCCTTTCAAGACATTAATGGAAAATACTTATCAGTATCATTATACCTAATATTAAACAGTTAACTTGCAGGTTCTGAGAAATATCATCGATATTGATAGAACTATTCAGTTTATGTGTTATGAAGATGCTTCAAAACATTAAGTCTTGTTAAGGAACATGTTCCGTTCTTAACGGACTTTAGAAATGTGCTCAAGATTCTTGGGTGTTAACTAATTAGATACAAGCAAAATACAAAGCAGATTATGCAATCTGGAAACAGAAATTCAGCAATTACTGACAGTGTATACCAAATATCATGTGAATTTCTTTTTGCATTAATTACTATTTTATATCAACTGCTTAAAATAACAGCCCTATTTACACTCAACTTAAATTGTAAATCGATATCGACTATGAAAAGTCAAGATCATTTTAACGATAATCAAAGCTACTTGAAAAGATTGTAAACAGTAGACTTACAAATTTCCTTGAAAAACATAATTTAATTTCCGATAAGCAGTTCGGCTTTAGGAGGGGTAGGTCAACCGAAGATGCAGCTAGGCTATTAATTAACTCTGTATCATCAACTGTCGACATAGGAGAACATTCCATGGGGGTTTTCTTAAATTTGGCAAAAGCCTTCGATACGATTTCGATAGAACTCCTTCTTAAGAAACTGGAAGCCGCAGGCATACGTGGCACTCCCCTGGATTGGTTTAGAAGCTACCTATCTAATAGAAGGCAATTTGTCAAACTCGGTGAACTGTCTAGCAGCCTCCTCCCCATCAACTTTGGAATTCCGCAGGGCAGCACACTCGGCCCAACTCTTTTCTTACTCTACATAAACGACATCCTAAATCTTTCTCTCACTAATGCTGAATTAATAGCCTACGCAGATGATATAGCGATCATATTTCATGGCAAGTCTTGGGACCAAGTCTACAGCCACGTCGAAGAGGGACTACGGATAGTGGCTGAGACTCTAGATAAAAACCTGCTGACCCTAAACGTTTAAAAAACAAAGATATTAACATTCTATAAATCTAAAGTATCTAGACCCCCAAACACCTAAGTCACAAATTTCATACTTGCAACAATAGCCTCCACCCCCAACCCACAAACTGTTTATGTACCGTAATCGACCGCATTCAATCCATGAGATATTTAGGAATTGCCTTAGACGAGAACTTATCTTATAAACAACAAATACACACACTCTCCGGTCGAGTTAGAAAACTTATTCATATAATGATAAAATTACGTGACTGCACACCCATCCCCATACTCCGCACTGCTTACCTTGGTCTCTGCCAGTCTGTCCTTCAATACGGAATCTCCGTCTGGGGTGGTGCTGGCAAAACTGCATTTATCGAAGTCGAAAGAGAACAAAGAGCCGTCATTAAAGCAATGCTCAAGAAGCCTTTCTTGTACCCAACCAACCAACTCTACAGTGACTTTCCGGTCCTCCGTGTTCGACAGCTGTTTATCCTCAACGCAATACTTGACATTCATAGAAAACTCAAATTCAGGACAGATTACCAAGAAATAATGTCAAAGCGCACAATCAGAATTCCCACTCCCCAAGTAAAATCCCTTATGGCTAGAGGTTACCCGAACTACTTATTTCCGCGCATTTATAACAATGCCCTAAGGTGCTGCAACATAAAAGACCTAAAAATACGAACTGAGTATACCTGTGCAAAAAGGTAATAAAGAAATGGCTTCTTACACTCTCCTACGATGAAATAAAAAATATTATGGATACTTAGATAAGCAACATTATACAGTATAAACGGACTCCTACGCTCTCGCTGACGTTCACAACACACACACACACCCCAACATACTCACACTCTAGCACACACCCACATTTACACTCTACACTCTATTTTATAAAAATTGATATATATATAATTGATTAGATTTTTGTTGATTTATATTTTGTTACTTTCGATATTATTTCTTATTAATTTGTTAGTTAATTGATCTCACACTGTTAATTTTATTTTGCTATTTTTATAAAACCAACAAGTACGCAGATAGGTAGCACCGGCAACACGTAGCTCTTGAGTTATCTCACAATCTGGCAGCATGTAGTGCCACCTCCGATGTTGGCACTTGATTGATTGCCTCGGCTTACCCGGTAAGACGGAGGAAAAAATGTAGATGTTGTGAATGTGCCTACATTTACAATAAGTTTTATCATAAGAAGGATATTTTGAGACTAAGGCCTGTCAAAAAGTTACTTTTTATGAGAAATTTGGAGTCACTTGTTTTCGTGGCGGATTAGGTCTGGAAACACGAACACGTCAAGAGTAAAATCAACGCTGCCTTTTGTAAACGCAAAAGTGTCCGATTTTATCTAATCAAATAATACATTTTCCACCTTACAGAACCTACCTAAAAAATTTCAGTTAAAAAAAAACTAAACTCAATCGAGGGAGTCAAGTGATTTTTTTTAAACTGAAAAATTTCATAGCTCGCATACATAACTCGAACAAATAGTGAAAACTGTTTCTTTCTCGGTATTTGTTCATTTACTACATCCAGTTCACAGTAAGTATTACACCGTTGATTTAACAACAAAAATAATTTTAATTTCCATTTTCAACGCTTTCCTTAAACGAATCATTCCGTCGTTAATAATGAAAGTAATAAGCCCTTAACGTAACATTGATTGGCATCAAGCCTTTATAAAATGCCCAATACGTCAGTTTTCAGCCGAAAAACAGTTTTACGTATTGCGACAGCGTACAGAAATTTTAATTGCCATCAATCTAGGTGTTTCATTACAGTTGACAACAGACTGACGGCATTTCTGTTATTAAATGATATTTGAGTAACCCATTTTTTTTGCTTTTATGAATTGATTTCATTTTTGTTAGTGAATTCCAAATGGTTGTTGAATCCATACACGCGAAAGTAACTCTGTCTTTCTGCCACCATACGCGCATAAGCAGCTGAACGAATTTGTAGGAAATTGGGCGCATGTATAGACCATGGCTTGGTGCGCTCTACGCTTTTAGAATTAAATTTAAGTCAATTTAATTATTTTATAATTTTTTGTGCGCGATAAAAGCGTGTTTTTTTTATCTACATATTTTCATTTTTAACTTTTTCGTCTAATATATATTCTTCATTAAGTTAATAAGTATAAAGTCAACGAAGTTAGGCCGATTAGGGGCTACAAGCTAACTCGAGGGGCTTGCAAGTACGCGGGCTTGCGGGCGGCAATGGGCAGCTCGCCGCCCGGCAAGGACCAGGCCCGAGTTGACGGCGCGTTGTGTTCCATGCGCGCCTCAAAGAGATGTCAGCACAAACTGACGGGGTCCGCTAGGGCCGATGCCTGCCAGGGCCGCGGCTTGTTGTTCGAAAGAGATACCGTGGTCCCTGGCATAGGCAACTGAAGGAACACGGGTGGGTTTTAGTCAGTAAAAGTCTGACATGTCCTGCTCCGCACAGAGCGAGAGAAGTCATATTATGATTTCCCACACTGAAAAAAAAAAGAAAAAGGGGGCTTGTAAGTAGCCGCTAAAAATTTCCACTATCCTGGCTCCATTATCAGAGCCCCGAGACCAACTGCAATATATTGGACTCTTCAGAACGAATCATATGACCCCAAATTCGAAGGGTTACTAGTAGCCACTGAAGAGTTCCACTATCCACCTCCTGGCTCAGTCATCAGATCAGCTCCAACATACCGAATTATAGTTTTGTCTTCCGAACTACATATACATACAAAGTTTCATTTCAGTACGACAATTAGAAGTAGGTTAAAAGTTACTTCTAAAATTTTGTTACATAGTTAGTTTGTTAGTTACAAGTGAAGCTAATAAAACCGCGTTAAAAAGTGAAGGTTGATTGTCAAGCACTTAGCTAGCCTATCATTAGGTACATAATCTAGGTACATAATTTAACTAGGTGATTTTAGGTGTAACCTTTGTTGACAAGATAGACTACCCTAAAAGAGCCGCTCTACGTGAGATCACACTCACGAACGACGTGCTTCTGAGTTTAGAATCTACGCCTACATACATACATGTCATAATTATAATCAGCCTATAATGTTCCAGAACCAGAACACAAATCCTATCCAACTGCAGCGTGGTGTGAGACAGGGAGACGTTATTTCTCCAAAACTGTTCACAGCTGCGTTGGAGGATATCTTTAAGCTCTTGGACTGGAAAGGACTCGGCATCAACATTAATGGCCAGTACCTAACACACCTTCGGTTTGCCGATGATATAGTCCTTATGGCTGAGACCATGGAAGACCTGAACACAATGCTCGAAGATCTCCGTAGTGCTTCCCAAAGAGTGGGTCTTAGGATGAATATGGATAAGACGAAAATTATGTCAAACGCCCATGTTGTACCCTCTCCAGTTCATGTTGGGAACACTACACTTGAAGTTGTTGACCATTACGTATACCTAGGACAGGCAGTCCAGCTAGGTAGGTCCAACATCGAGAAAGAGATCTCTCGTCGAATCCAACTTGGGTGGGCAGCATTCGGGAAGCTTCGAAAAATCTTCGCGTCCGACTTACCTCAGTGTCTCAAGACAAAAGTCTATGAACAGTGTGTGTTGCCAGTGATGACTTACGGCAGTGAAACATGGTCGCTAACTATGGGTCTCATAAGAAGGCTCAAGGTCACCCAGCGTGCAATGGAGAGAGCCATGCTCGGCGTTTCCCTGCGTGATCGAATCAGAAACGAGGAGATCCGCAGGAGAACTAAAGTAACCGACATCGCTCGAAGGATTGCTCAGCTGAAGTGGCAATGGGCGGGACACATAGCGAGAAGAACCGATGGCCGTTGGGGCGGAAAGGTTCTGGAATGGCGACCGCGCACCGGACGACGCTCAGTGGGTAGGCCCCCGACAAGGTGGACCGACGATCTGGTGAAGGTCGCGGGAAGCCAGTGGATGCAGGCAGCGCAGGACCGATCGTCGTGGAGATCCTTGGGGGAGGCCTATACCCAGCAGTGGGTGTTGTGCGGCTGATATGATGATGATGATGATGATAATGTTCGCACTGCTGGGACACAGGCCTCCTCTCTGTGAGAGGGAGTGGGCTGTAATCCACCACGCAGGCACAGTGCGGATTAGTAGATGTCACATGCCTTCGAATTTTTGGCTCTAGGACATGCCGGTTTCCTCACAATGTTTTTGTTCACCATTTTGAGAGCAGTGGTGATCAAATAATTTACACAAAGTAAAACGCCTGTCGGAGATCGAACCTACGATCTACAACTCTGCAAGTGCAGTGGTGGCCTATTGGTAACGGCCGCTACTTACAAGTTGTAGATCTACGCCTGGTTTATAAATAAATGTACATGCGAAAAATACGACGTCATTTTTTGATTAACACATCATTATTCATACAACAGTCCAAAGGGTTAGTTCTGAACACAGCTCAATTTACTCAAGGTCAACCCATCACTGCTTCGTTTCTTTTACTCTTAGCACAACACTCCCAACACACCCATTCGCGATGTTAAAGTAAACATACACCACAGTTATTTATTCGACCGAGTTCCGAAGCTGAAGGCCGTGAACCTACTTCTTACCCGATCAAGGCGAAGCTGAGCGCTATAATAATATATTTATGTAATAGATGTGGCCGATATTGCCAGTAGTGTGAATGTGTCCGTATGTATTTTAATATTGAGAGATCTCTAGTTCAAAGGAGGTTTACCATATTGATCGCCTATTCATTGATAGATGTTTTTTTATGTGAATTAATGAAAGTACCACAGCCTGACTTACGTTATCCGGTAAAATAACAATAAATAAAATAAATAAATAAATAATTTTTTTATTCAAGTATAAAGTAAAGTAAAAATATGATTTACATTAATTACAATCGAGGAACGTTACAATTCTAACTGTAATTTAGACCTGCCTGATCCAGGTTTATGAAAAACCAGTGTTTCAGGCCATCAATTTACATCAAACATTTAAAAAGAAGACAACAATAAATGTATTAGAAGCTAAATTGAAAAGAAGGTATAATATTTTCAATGACTTAAACAGTAACTATTTGGATACATTATTTTAAAACTAGATTATGTAAGATATATAGAATAATGTTTAAATTAATTAACGAATAATATTAAAGTAGATAAAGTGGAGACTATTATTTATTAGGTAAAGGAAGAGACTTATATTAGAGTAGATAGGTAGATTTTATTTTTAAATTTCTAGTAGTTTTTTCGTGTCTGCATAATTGAGTTTTGCCAAATATTCCTGTACTAGTAAATTACACCGATTATAACTTAAACTATAAATCATTAGCACTGTGTTAAATCGCTTCCTTAAAGTAAAAGTAAAAAGATGCTAATGAAGAGCAGTGGTGGCCCAGTGGTAACGATCACGAGTTACGCTCTGTAGGTTGTAGGTTCGAACCCAGGTTAACTTGAGACTTATCTTTATAATCATCATCTTATATAATCACTATTGCCCTCAAAAAGGTGAAAGAAAACATCATGAGGAACCTGATATGTCCGAGAAACAAATAAACGAAGACATGTGACATCTACCAACTCGCACTGGGCCCGCGCGGTGATAATCTCTCTCACAGAAAGGAGGCCTGTATCCCAGCAGTGGGAGTGTTAGGAGTTAATTATATGCTAAAGAAGATGTTAACAATAAAGACAGAATCTCTAAAATTCGGTGTCTTGTAAAATTAACAATCAATCAATCAATCAGTTTATTTGTGAGAGTAGCTTGGACACTGTCCCGCGAAACGCGACGTCGCGCTTGTTTTGTTTACATACATATTTACAAAAAAAGCACTCCGCACTAGTCTTCCGGTCTCCACGCTTCCACGCTGAAGCACATTTTATTGAGTCTTAATTTCAAAGAACTCAATAATCAGTTTAGACTAAAAAGCAAGAAATAAATGAATAAGTAAGGCGGGTTAAATAAGTAAGAAAATGTTTTAATAAAAATCATTATTTACGTCGTAATGTGTACGTTTGGGAATATTTGTGCCATACAAACCAATATAAGCTAAAACAACACAGATTATAAAAACACTATTCACAATGTTTGTGAAATTCATCCAATCTTCACTACTTGTTTTGATATCAACTGTAGCATCATCAAAATTCCACCGAGGAAACACTAAATACGTTCTATACTTATTTTCATACACAAAATTATTGATTAGTTTTATGTAATTGTGTGGCGTTGATTTCAACTTACACATTGCAGCCAAAAAGAATGTCAAAAGAATTATGATAGCAGACAAAACGACTGAACCACGATAGTATAACAATAAGGTCGGCGGGAAGTGACATTCCTTCGGTATATCGTCAGACAACACCGTCAAGAAATAATAATGAACCAGTAAACTGAAGCAGATGATTGCTAGCCGCACTTTACGCCGCACATCCAAACACAACGATAAAATACTGAGAACAGTTAAAACGAAGGCAGGATAGATGACAATCGCAGACAAGCCTACTGCTTCCCGCATCATAAAAAAGGTAAACTTCGTCTGCCTCTTGGTACTATCTTCCACGTGCTTGTAATCGTATACATACCATTCAGCGCTATTAGGTTCCATGATTATGAAATCAAAGTCAATTGTAAAATTTCCTGTTTGCCCAGAATGGTCTACTGCTGCGAATTCATAACTGCATTCTTGCACGTCGTATGGCCAGTCTGTGAGTTTTATGCTACACCAAGCCTCTTGTACCATCACATGTTGGGAGTGGACGTCTCCAGTACTCTTTAAATCGTAGTTATAGAAGGATAGGACACCGTGAAGGTTCGTCAGACCATTCTCGGAGTAGGATTGTCCAATTGGTCTCCATAAATGGAAGTGCGATAAATTAGTCTCGTTGATGCCGTGATGCTTTTCGGGGTCCCATTTCAGTCTTTCGTCTTTCCACTTGGCGCTCATCCACATTTGTAATGTCATCACTTCCTCTTTGTCATCGAATTTGAAGGCTTTCATAAAGTAAGTGACATTGACTATTGTGCTCTCACTTGGTGCATGGTTTGCGCTGTAGCCGCACTTTAAATCTTTCAAGAGTTCTTTTTCCCAAGTGACATATTCTGGCGTATTGTCTATAACACAGTTCTCGGCCAGAGTGTAGTTCAAGAAGTGTAGCAGTAAAATATAAGTGAGCAGGTCCATGGTTCCCTCGATACTGCGGAATGTCTGATATTTTTCCGCCGTTTCCGCCGCCGTTTCGTTATGTTCGTTTTGAAATATTATACGACAACGCCCACTGCGAATGTTTCGATAAAGGGACTGAACGTTATCAATTGTGGCAAAGTTATTAATAAATTATGTAAATATTATACTATAATAATTTAAAATATATATTGTCGTGTAGCGACAAGAAACGAAGTTTAAATTAAGGAATTAAAGAAAGGGAAGTAAAATCAATTAAAGATTTATTAATAAGTAAAGGTTATATAAAAAATGGAGATGAACTGGTCAGTGGTGTATAGTGTATGGGTGAGGAAGGATGAAGATGAGTGATTGGTGGGTTGAGGAGGCTGAAGAGGTAGACGCGACGCGAGGCAGGTGCCATTGACAAGTGCAGGTTCAGGCGTGGTCAGGTGCTGGTGCGTGTGCGGCACGGAGGATACCCGTAGGGGGCCCACGCGGCAGAAGTAGGTCTCAGCACGGCCGCACGAGACAGCAGGCACGGCAGCACGAGAGAGCAGGCACGGTAGCACGAGAGAGCAGGCACGACAGCACGAGAGAGCAGGCACGGCAGCACGAGAGAGCAGGCACGGCGGCACGAGAGAGCAGGCACGGCAGGGACACGGTCAGCCCGCCAGGAGAGGCGGCCCTCGGTTGAGGCGCGACCCAGTAGTTTCAGGGTGTTCCGGCGAGGCACGCCAGCGGTCCGACTGGTACGGAGGACGGAGGTCGGAGGTGCAGCGAGAGTCCGTCAGGTACCGGAGTCTTAGAGAGGGACACGCCAAGAGTTCCCTGGATAGGTGACTCCGGAGTACCAGCTCTATTTTGAGGGTTCGCTTTAGAGGCGAAACTCGACTTATCCTTGCATTGCTTGGATTCATAAGGTGAACTCGTAGAATAGCAACATGTAGAAATAAATATGAATTTGAAATATGCTGATGGCCAATTTGCAGGAGGATGAATATATTTTCAGCTAAAAGTTACAGGCTGATAAGAATTTTAAAGCAAACTTGTCATGGCGACGTATTAAACGTCGTTGTCAGAACTGTCATAATAAAATATACTAATAAAATACAATTAAATCTATAGTTATTTCGTATCAAAAGTATAGTGTTTATAGGAAAAATGATATCAATCAGTGTGGGCGAAATTTCCAGCCCTTGGATGTCACTAAATCGTCGTAGTGTTATGTTAAACTTTGATGACTGTCTGTGTACTGATTATGGATTAAACGTGACCTGGTGTCGTGAGGAATAGTCAGATCAGCGCCTAACGGTAACGGAATGCTTGTCTGACCTGGAGGAATGAATGTAGATAACTGTGAGTATGTACATTATGTTACAATATGACTTACTATCGGATAAATGGCTAAAGGGCAATATTTTTTGCAATGGTCGCTCGCCGCTATTACCGCAGGTAGTTAAGCAATTCATCTACATTTTGACGTATAATAGGAGACGAAGTCGATTAGATATATCTGGGGTTAGTGTGAGATATACACAGTGTTTTTTTAACTGGGGCAATATGGTAAAATTCGAATCCATAGAAGATAAAGGGAATGTTACACGAATTTGTAAAAAGGATAAAGTGGAATATAAATACATTTTAGAAAAACGTAAAATCACATTTGGCGTACCACAAGGCAGTGTATTGGGCCCGCTATTGTTTTTAGTATACATAAGTGACTTTTCGAAAAACTTCACTTTTCCTATGGTTCTTTTTGCCGATGATAGCACTTTAATTATACAACATAATTAAAATAGAAAATATGAATGTAACATTAAAGACGCATTACAACAATCAATAAACTGGCTAGAACTAAATAACTTAGTATTGAATCTAAATAAAACTAAAATTATGCAGTTTAGACAAAGAATTACCACTCCTGACATTAATATATCGTTTAATAATAATATAATTGAAGAAGTAGGACATATACATTTTTTAGGATTGACAATAGACTCTAAACTGACGTGGAAAGAACATGCATCCATCATAATTAAAACTAAGCAGGTATGCCTTTGCTCTTCACAAATAAAATAAAATTGTAATTCAAGCAGCTGTCGTAACCGCGTATTATGGCTATGTAGACTCCATACTACACTACGTTACGGAGTCATTTTCTGGGCAAATTCATGCGAAAAGCATGATATCTTTAAAGCACAAAAGAGGTGCATTAGGTCTATATGCAATCTTTTTTTTTTTTTTTTTTTTTTTTCTCTTTATTTATTAGGGACTTGCAACCATTAATGGGTCATGTCAGCCCCATCATTTCCTTACGCAAGTTACTTACAAAATTTTCTTAAGACTATTAAATATAAATTTATAAATAAGCTTAGCTTTATTGCTTGCAGGGTAAGCCAGAATACATTGGAATTTACCTAAATCTAATGCATTTAATTTTAATTTTTTACATAAATGTTGCCTTTCAAAATTATTGCGAATACAATCTATGAGGAGGTGTTGGACATCTTCTGGTTTATCACAAACAATACAGTTAGGTGAAAGGGATTTCTTCATTAAAAAGGTAAATTTGTTTAGTGGTACATGTCCAGATCGTATTCTAAAAGCTATTTTAAGTACTTGCCTACCTAGTTTAACATCGGTAAACCACGGTATCCGAGGAGGCTCACATTGCATGGTTTTGTACCATATTCCTTTTTCTCGAGATTTGATGTCAAAATGTTCTTTCCACTTTTGTTGCCATATTGTCTTGCAGCGTGAAAAATATTCTGAGTAATCAGGAATTATGAACACCTCGCTTCCTTCTGTACAAGATCTTTTAGCCAAAATGTCAGCCTCCTCATTACCCCTCAAACCAACATGTGAAGGGATCCACTGCAATCTCAGAGTTACATCATTAGGCATAGTATAAATTTTATCAAGAATAACATAAGCTAACGCTGTCCCTCTGCAACCAGAGGCAGAGCGAGCTATGTGTTCTAAAGCGCTTTTGCTATCCGAAAAAATTACGACATTTTTAGATTTTAAATACCTATTTTTTAAAGAAGATATAGCCTCTGAGATCGCAAATAGCTCGGCGCACATAATGTTTACTTCAGAAGAAATTTTAAAACCCTCACTTACTCCTAAACTATTACTAAAATAGGCGGCACCAATACCATCCTTAGTCTTAGAACCATCCGTAAACACTTTTTGCCATCCAGCATATTTAATATTTAATTCATCTAGTAAATTATTTAACAGTAAACTATAATTATACGAATCCTTGGACGCTTTAACGCAATCCAAATTGGTTAAAATTACTTCACTCACTTTTATTTTAGAAGTCCATATATCCAAATTAAACATCACTAGAGGGGAAGAGGCAAATACTTTCTCATGTTTAATCTCTGTGTATACAAAAGGTAATAGTGGTTTCTTTTTCTTTTGCCAGTATCTATAATCACATAAAGTTTGGAGTTCTTCTAACAAAATTATGGTAGGATTATTTGAAAAAGAACGAGCTTTAAAACAATATTTATAGGCAATATATTGCCTTCATATGCAATCTTAAATCAATAGAAAGTTGCAAACCACATTTTACTTCCCTTAAAATAATAACGCTGCCTTGTCTTTACATTTACGAGTCCGCATTGTTCGTAAAAAAAAACAGTGATCTATTTAAAAAAGCTTCAGAGCAAAGTTATCGATCTATACGACCAACATACCGACATGAATTATGCCTAAGAAGATCAAAAACCGCCCTTATGTACAAGAGCATACTTTGCATGGTTCTGAAAAATTTTAATAAGCTACCAAATGACATAAAAGATCTAAAGTTGACTCAATTTAAACGCACCTTAAATATTTTTTTAATAGAAAAATGCTACTATACCATTGACGAATTTCTTGCTGACAACATTTCTTGTGACTGATCCTGTGTTTATGATTTATAATGTAATATTCCTATCTGAAGACTTTTAATTTATTTGAATTGTATCGTATATAATGTTTTATTTAATTTCTAATATTGTTAAATTAATAGTGTATTTAAGGATAGATTTTTGAGTTTCTATGAAATATCTGTAAGACCTGTTATATCACCAAAACTCGCACTAATAAATACTTTGACTTTGACTTTTGACTTTGAATGTCTTAGTAACCATTACCTACCTTGTTTTTTATAAAAACAATTTTTGGCATACTCATTTTTTTAGTCAATTGCGAGTTGTCCATAAAAATTCGTAGATGGGTAATTTATTTAAATGCTGATCGACTCAGTTTCATATAGCGTCATTTTATTATATTGGACGAAAAAAATCAGGTCTACAGTAATGGGTCATATTTTTTCATACAATTTGGATCTGTGAAGAAGGCGTGAGTTTGTGTATGTATGTATTGTAAGTAATCTGAGGGGCAATTCTCGTAATTTTAAGAACGTTCACAGTCTGATCTCAGTCTCAATCTGTCAAAAATACCTCTAATTTCCCTACATTTTGACAAGTTTTTGACGTTTCTTTGTCGCCGAGATGAGACTGCGGCTAGATTTTGAACGTTTTAAATTACGAGAATTGGCCTTTTTTTTTCTGGGTGGGAAATCATCATATGACTTCTCCCGCTCTGGGCGGAGCAGGAGGGCGTGTCAGACTTTTACTGACTAAAACCCACCCGTGTTCCTTCAGTTGCCTATGCCAGGGACCATGGTATCTCTTTCGCACAACCCGCGGCCCTGGCAGGCATCGGCCCTAGCGGACCCCGTCAGTTTGGGCTGACATCTCTTTGAGGCGCGCGTGGAACACAACGCGCCGTCGACTCGGGCCTGGTCCTTGCCGGGTGGCGAGCTGGCCATTGCTCGCCGCCCGCAAGCCCGCGCCTACGGTGGCCGGGAGTCGGCTGGTTACTCCTTACGTCCAGGGCGTCTCCTGCGGCGACTAGGGGCGTGAGGGCGCAAAGATTGCCTCTCCCTCACGCGCTCCGCCTCCTTCTTTGCGAGCATTACTGCTTCGCTGGTGACGGCTTCCCATGCACTCTCGCTCCGTACCATGGCCTGGACCAGGGCCGGACATGAGAGATCGCTGCCGCCCATCGCCGCCACGAGGACGCGGCGGTGCTCCGCCCAAGCCGGGCAGACCTCCACCGTATGCTCCACCGTGTCCTCCGGGCGATCCACACAGTGGTGACACCCTGGCGTTTCCTCCCGCCTTATCCTGAACAGGAACCTCCCGAAACAACCGTGTCCGGTGAGGATCTGCGTCAGGCGGAAGGTGAGGGCGCCTTGGCGCCTCTCCAGCCACTCCTCGAAGAGGGGACTTATCGCCGCAATTGTTGCGTGCCCAGCACTGGGTTGCCACAATCGCACTCTCCATGTCGGCTCTGTCCGCCTTACCTTGATTTCTCGAGGCAGCTGAGTTACGGCGTTTTGCCTCCTCTCGCCACTCCCATATGTGGGCGAGGGCGTTTGCCTCCAGATCCCATGGCGGCAATCCGACAAGGAGGCTCGCCGACTCAGCGGAGACCGTGCGGTATCCTCGGAAAAGCCGGACGGCCATGACCCTTTGGGACGTGTTCAACCGGCGGACTGGTCACCGCCTCAAGGAAAGCGCCCACACCGGTGCCCCGTAAAGGGCCATGGACCGCACGCCCCCCGCATATAGCCTCCGGCAGGAGGCGTTTGGACACGAGAATTTTAGGTATATATTCATTGGTAGGTATTCATTGGTTTAGGAAATTAACCAAAGGTAAACAAATCGTAAAAAGGATTATTTAGAGATGACACTTTCTTGTTTAAAAAAATACGTTTCCCACAAATTAAATTAATTTTAGATGTTTACGATAGTTTCCTCTTTTATTAGTCTGTTAAATTTTTTCATTTATTCTTAAACTATTCTTCGTAGATGCAACTACTTGAATTGCAATTAACTGCAATGTTTAAATTAGATTTATAATAATAATAATGTAATATTTTATAATCTGTAACAAGACAGGTTCTTTAAACCTTTTAAAAAATGCAACAAATTAGATAACGTTACTAAATTGAAGAGTACAACTGTGACGTAGCATGATGACTCAAGTGTCAGGTATTACGTTTAGTCGGTTTCTTTTGTTTACCATAAATGCACTCAAAACATTGCCTGTTATCATGTGAAACTTTTGACATATTAATAATTATTATTATAAAATTACTTCGTTAAAAGTGCATGTGAAAAGGCTTTGGTGAAATTTCGGTATGTATGCTTGTTGGCCCTGTTCAATAAATAAAATAAGTTTAAAATTTGTAACAGGTTTAGCACTCATGAATCACGAGGTTTTTTTATTGTTTACCTTTAGTTTTTACTATCTAAACCAACGGAGTATTATACTTTCAATAAATGTTCAAAATGGCCTCCATCTTACTACGTATGGCACATACGGCAAAAATAAAATATTTTTACAACAAAAAAAAGTAACTTATTCTAGTTACGGAAGGCAATATCTTTAGTTTATGTTGGCGTAAGTGCCGAAAAAAAAGATACCTTGTCTATGCAGTTTGCGTAAAAAAGTCTGTATGAAGGAAAAATTAACACACTTGTCTTCAGTAGAATTTGAAGTATTTTTTTTTTTCCGGATTGGAAATCATCAAATGACCCCTCCCGCTCTGAGTGGAGCGGAAGGGAGTGCAGACTCTTACTGACTAAAACCCACCCATGTTCCTTCCTTCGCCCTTTATGTTCCGTAGTAGGTCCCTTTCGGACGATCCCGCTGAAATTTGAAGTATTTAAAAATTACATAGTTAGTGGACAACCTTACAAACTGGGTATCGCCAACGTCTACACAAGTACCTATATTATATCTATATTAGTAACTCCGTAGTTAGAAACTCTGACAGAGTTCGCTTATCACTCGGAATTATGTAGTTGAAGTTACAGATGTGTGGACCAACTTATGTATGGGAGGTACACGGTTATTGGACAGTGTATGGCAATAATTTGTGCAGATAGACTGTCGCTTTATCAGATGTGACATTTTTGAAAAGTTCTATTTTTAGTAACTCCAAAAAATATAACTTGGGATAAGTCTATAGAGAACACCTTAGAGTCGGTAGTGTGTACTTACTATACCTACTCTAAGGTGCTCTTTAAATATTTTTAAATACATACAAACTTCGAAAGTTAAACCTCAAAACAACTTGACCAACCTTGCATGCCTCTAACAGACTCTAAAAGGTGCTTGATACAAATTTGTGAAAGCATTTTTTTTAGATCCCCATTGAATCGTATCTTTTCGCTTGATTTGGCTCCTTGGAACTCGTAAACCATCAAGCATTTTCATGTCCTTCACATAAACATGTAAATAGACATTCTTATCGTGAACAGTGGCATAGTAACTTCAAATAACTCACTTTAAAGGAAATCACCGCACCCACATTATTGCATTCTGTTCGGTGCGAGAAGGAATCTCGAATGCTTGCGTGCAACCAATTTCTACACACGGCGATCCTTCGCGACTTATGTAGAATGTAGCGTGGGAAGTGCACGGCTCTTGGAAATAGTAATCTGGAAAGCAATAACGTCTTTCTTGACGTATTTAGTGGTAGTTTTTTTTTATTTTTTATTAGCCGTTAATGTCCCATTGCTGGGCAAAGGCCTCCCTACTCTCTTTTCACCTCTCTCTGTCCAGAGCTGCCAAGGACCAATCTTTATCTGCTCATCCCGCCATCTCCGCCTGGGCCTGCCGCGATGTCGTTTGCCATTAAGCTCTCTAAGGTCTTTTACATGTTCATTTGAAATCCGACCTCTTGGCTTGCCGTACTGAAATCTTCTAGTATGTGTGTCAGACAAAAGGACAATATCGTCGACAAAACGGAGATTGGACAATCTCTTTTGTTCAACCATAATGCCCCCTTCTGTCCAGCCTGCTGCCAGCTTTCTGAAGAATTCCTTCAGTACGGCCGTGAATAATTTTGGAGACAGCGGGTCTCCTTGTTTAACGCCTTTATTAATTTGGAAAGATGGTCCTATTTTAGGACAGATTTTAATGGCTGCGATGCTGTTATTATAAATATTTTACAAAAGGTTTATGTACGTGGTGTCTATTTCTTGGTTCTGTAAAGCGTTGAAAATTGAGGTATGGCTGATGCTATCAAAAGCTTTTGAGTAATCTACGAATGCAATATAAAGTGGAAGCCGGAACTCTATGTGCTTCTCAACAACCTGGTGGTAGTGTCTTATCAAACTTATCAACTCGTAGATAATAGAGTTTTATCAAGGCTGCTTTTCACCATGTTCCTCCATCCCCCAAACGTGATCTATTTCTTGTTAATGAAGCTTCTTTTGCTTCGTCACGATATTGGTATTTCGGAGCTCAGAATCCACTCTGAGCGCCATTTTATATACTGAAAATCCCCATAATTATGTCTTCGGTATTTTAAATACGTGCGGAATAGCGGATTGCAAACCTACTTATTTCTATGAGTAAAACTAATAGGTACCTACAACTTGCATTTTTATAGTCTGTTTTCCAGCAAGGCAGCTCTGCCATATTAAAATTCGAAACATCCTCTCCCGTTTTCCTGAAAATAAGCGACTTAAAACAAGATGAACGTTAGAGTATTGCGCAGTAGGTACATTAGGAAAGTTTTAATAGATGTTTATTAAATGTTTTGTCCGTTTGTTAACTTCTGTTTCACTAAATGTGGTACATTGATCTCTAGGGGGAAATAATAAAGCTTATTTTTATGTGAATTTGTGTTTTTCTTATTGTTTTTGACAGTTGTTGTTGAAGTCTGGAGAGTCGTATTCCTTAATATATGTCGACGGCCGAGAGGTCTGCGCAGCTCGCCCATCATCAGTATGGTCTTGAGGCAGATATTCCATGGCGTAAGTGACGTTGAATAACACGAAGTGTAAATGTAACTTCACTTTTAATAATTGAATATACTAAATACTACACACAAATCAATCTAACTAGGCAAACCGACAGTTTCGTTTTGGACAGGTGACTTGGTCCGCGTCTCGATGCGAAGAGTCCGTTCGACAATCTCCACTTTCCAAAACGACCCTGTCCACGTGCCGCCATTACTAAATAACGTCACGGCGGTTGCCCCACTACTACATTAATCAATTGAGCATCTAAACCAATAAATAGTCAAATATGCGACATATACATATTTTGGAAACTTTAATATTATTATAATAAGAGAAAACATGAAAGTAATTAGCACATTTTCTGTCACAGTTATCCAGGGATTATGAAAACACAGTGATGACAATACAATATCTATTTGAAATAACAACGACTTAACTAACCAACCAGTGTGTTTGTGCGAATGACTGACATTAAAATATTAAACTATAATTACGTTTACAAATCGTATTGCTTAGTACTAACAATGTCGCTAATAATTAGCGTCAAATTTTAATCGTAATAAAATCAAAATTTAACAGAAAAGCATGATGTTTCAAATTTGAAACTAGGTATTATAATAATATTTGTTTGACAATCGTTATTAGTTGGAACATGACGATGCCAATTTGCAGCAATTAGCGCTTGAATGTCGTGATTGTATGCAAATATTATGTTTCGAACTGTTTATTTAATATTTGGTACAAGCCCGGATTATGAAAGTTTAGTATGAAAACTGCGCGGATTTTCTTTATAATTTTTACTGAGCCGCCGTTCCAACAGTCCGTTTCTTTTTGTAGAAAGACTGCTCAAAAATAAGCACTTCGTGTCTTCCTCACGAATACTACTATTATTTTCTATCCGCCCCATTAAGTTTTTAAAACATCATTTTTCCATGAGTAGATTGACAAGCTTTATTCGAATCATAGGAATATGTTAGTTGGATGGACAATAGTTCAACTAACATAGTTCTACAATTTAAGTAGAACTATGTTAGTTCACACAGTTCACACAAGGCTCTTTAATTCTCACTCAGCTGACCGTGAAACCCTGTTTCTTGTTTACCAGAGCCTGTGTGTCTCCGTTCTTACATACTGTATTTCTGCTTGGGGAGGAACCTGCAAGACTTACCTAATCCAGGTTGAACGAGCGCAAAGGGCAATTCTTAATGTGACGCAGTTCAAACGCAGAGATTACCCAACCGCCCTACTCTGTTCTGAATCAAAAGTACTCAACGTTCGTCAACTCTTCATTCTACGTGCGGTATTACGCCGTCATTCTTTGCTCCCTCTTGATAATGAACTTTAAAAAAAGCGTAAAGGTTACCCAGTTTGGAATACTACTCGATATCGTACTTCTTTCGCAGGCCGACACTTCAACGTACTAAGTGCTCGAATATACAATAAAATCCGTCGTCTTCTTGATATATATACTTTGAACAGGATTAAATTGACAAGCAAGCTTACTAGTTGGCTCTTGAAGCTGTCATACGAGAATACCGAAGGTGTCCTTTTAATAAACTCATAAACCTTTAATTTATAACAGACACACAGACAGATCATTAAAATAAAAAATAAAAAATAATGGAAATTACACCTACTAAAATTACCCACAGCACACACACGTACACACATCCATAATCACACACTCACTCTCGTACACAATCGCACAACTTTCCACAACGCTGTACTCGCCGCATAATAAATGGTGTAACGCTTTAGTACGCCCAGACATTGTTCCTCAGGATGGAGACCTGGTGTCCTGAAACACAGGTTTCGGCCTAGCTTAGGCACCAGTCTCCCACAATATTGTAACGTGTATTAATAGCTTATTACTAAGCAGTACTTGTTAACATTTAAATATTGTGGTGAGAAAAATAAAATTGTATTTATTTTATTTATTTATTATTCTGGTATAACAAAAAGCCACCGCATTGTCTCAATTGAGAGAAACGAATATATTTACCAGGCAAAAAATATCACATTTCATATCTGAAGCCTATAATATTCCCACTGCTGGGACACAGGCCTCCTCTCTGTGAGAGGGAGTGGGCTATAATCTACTACGCGGGCCCAATGCGGGTTGGTAAGGCGCGTAGGTGTAAATGCTAAACCAAATAGTCAATAACCTCGAAAGTCAAGCATTAAAATAATAACTTCAACATCTGACATAACCTTTCACCCTGATCAAAGTTTCGTGTCGCGGGATTTAGTCGAAAACAAATTTACTTATTCAGGAGTTCCAAACCTCCTGAGAGGTCGGACTCCGTTTAAATACGATATGAGCGTCAACGCGCGGATGCATGAAATTGAGCGAATCTGAATGAATTGTGAACAAGTGTTTATTTTATAATGCTGCCCGCTACGTTGTTGGGTTTTGATTTTTGAGTAAGAAATCTCGGAAAGATCGCAGTGGTCAATTATAAATAAGTGGCGGTAAAGTTGTTGAATAAAATGTTATGGCAAACAAACTTTTCTCATACTAAGAGGACTGCAATAAGAAATTGTTCGAACTCTCAACTTCCGAAACTCAAAAGCTTCCTCTTTTCAACTACCTCCGATATTTTACCAGCTAGGCAGAAAAATGGAAAGTGCAAACACAACTAAATCGTTCGACAATACACTTTGTTTCCACCGACGATCTCAGGAAAAATAACTCACTGCTGCATTTGCGTCTAAAGATTGCGGAACAAATGATGCGAGTGTTCTCGACTTCGAAACTTTGCCGGAGTCTTTAGCTGAGTTCTCGAGTTTCGAGCACCTTTCGAGTTACTTTTGAAAAAGAAGGACTTCGCAATGAAAGACTTTGGTCTTGTTTTATTATTCTAATGCTATTTTATGTTTGAATTGAATCTCTTAGAACAGTTTATTTATTTGTTGCCAGAAAAATTGTAGTTTATTGTTATTGTGTTAATTAGTGATTAAATGTTTTAGGCAGAGCAGTCGCTGACAAAATAAGACTCTTCTGTCCGTTTTCATTAACACTAGGCCAGTCTCGCGTGGAGTTAGGTACTGGTATTATTCATAATTTAACGCCTATTGGGCTTTTATTGGTTTATTTTATATCATATGAAAAAAAGAACTATGAAGATAATTTGTTTATATAATGAATAGTCAGTTGAAGAACATAACTCGTATATATATTTAATGTTAATTTATGGACTAATAACTTTCTGAACTTCAAAAAACTTTCGAATTTAAGAAAGGCAGAATACTTGCCTGTTATTTCGTTTAAATAGTCATAAATTTCAGTAAAAACACGATTTATATTTATTCATTAAATAGCCTCCCAATTAGTAATTAACGGTGATAAAATAAGATAAAGCATTCTAGGGTTAAACATTTCCATACCTACTCGAAAAATACATAAGCATACCTATAAAAAAAGAAACCCATTACTTTTACATCAACGACAGAAATCGGTCCAAGCCGAACCCTCCTTAAATTCTTGTAAACTTTATCGCTGCTTTTCAACGTTTCTCAAAGCCTAAATGGGTCTAGGTTTCGATAATTTCCATTCACGAAATGGTAACAAAAATCCATCTTAGTTCTTTTTCTCTGGCGCGGGTCATGAATCATTCTGCCCCTGCCCAGTCCATTGAGTAGTGCGTTTGAGACAAGACAAATATCCTACTCGTACCATTAATCCTTCTAATCTTGACAGAAAACCTCCGGAGAATTATATAGACGGCGGTGTGAAGGTATTTATCAAATCTTGGGCAGCTACACTGATTCGAGTGGTTTGCCCAATGATATGACGACGTTGTTATTGTTTTTTCGTGATACGATTGTTATGTCATATTGTATGAATTTGGGTTAAAAGACCAATTGAATTTAGAATAATTGCGTTTAGATAATGTTCAGATTTCATAAAATATTTGTTTCTTCTTTTTTTTCGGCAGCTGTATATGCAGCTTAATAAAAAAATGAAAATCCAAGATGACTGCTGCGAAAATTTGAAAATATTCGCAACTTCGAATCGAAACAAGGTTGTATGTTGAACAAAATATGATTCGCGATCGTAACAAGTATGTCATGTATTTACACACACCTGCACATTGCAAAAACTGTAAGAAAATCTGAATTTTGCAGGTTACCCTCGCGCTGCCCCCTTAAGATCAACTTGTTTCTGTTGCATAGTATGGTTTAGGCTTCTAATTGTGAGCCATGTTTCACGGCTTAATGAATAAAAAGTATTTTAGTTTTTAATTTGCATTCAATATCCAGGTGCCTATAAATTTCTAATCCATATAGAAATGCAAGAAAAACAAAGTGAAAAAACCATCCGCAGCGTTTTTTCAAACTGCCTCACTATATTTTTAGATATTTTTCATCGTCGCCCTTTTGTTAGCAAATCGAATTCTCTCCATTCATGTTTATTCATCGATTCAGAATTTAGTAAGCCCTATACATGATATAAAATATACTGAGCAAAAGAAACAGTGTTTTGCAAGTCTGATTTTTTGCGGCTCAATTGTTCTGTTAATGAATGTATACGAGTACATCGTGATGATATTTTATCTCCTTCTTTTTAAATATAAGAAGAGGTCTTGCTTTGGAAGCTGTCTTCCCATACCTTTTTACCTCACTAAAACCACCCCAGTGGTCACCATCTGCACATATTAATACTGTACCTAATTTGAAAACATTGTAAAAGACAATTATATGTTCATTCTCCGCGTCATGTTTACCGAAAATAAACGTATTTTCTTTATTTCTTTCAATTAGTTTTAAAAGAGTAACAGTGAAATTTCGTGCCAGCTTTTCTTCATAGGAAACGACCAATTGGAACCGCGCTTCTGACGTTTCATAAGCGCCCATGTAAGTTTATGTGTAATAAAATATTTTGATTTTCATTTAGGTGCAGGCCGATGTAGATTCTGAAGCTGTACCTGTTATTACTGAGTTTCACATTTATACAAGATCTTTGCTTATATTGTTTGCGCAGATATAATGTGTTACTGTTTGTTTGTCCCAAATAAATAAATAAATAAACATAACATCACGTATGTATTCCCCGAAGGGTTAGGCAGACTTGCACCCAGAGTACAACCACATTTCGCCAGTTATATTTTCTTTTAGTCCCATGTAATAGGGGGTGAGCCTATTGCCATCAACCGGGCACAAATCCAAACTCCAGGCTGCTACTGAGAAGTTCCAGATGGAAAAACCCAATAACATTTTGCCCGACTTGGGAATCGAACCCAGGACCTCGATGCTCAGCAGTAGCTCTTGCGACCAACGAGGCGGTCGCACCTCGACTACTTGTTAATGCATTAGTTTATTAGAAACACAAAAAAATACTTTAAATCCAATCTAAATAACAGATTTAGATACACATCTTTCGTATAAATGTCAGAGAACCATTAAGTGATGACATTTACTACCGTTGGGTATAATAAATCTCCTTTATAGGAAATAAACATTGGAGTACATGAATACTGAAATAAGTACCTATGTATTCAATACATTGTAATGAAACTGTTTTGCTTCGTAGTAAACTACATAAATGGAATATTACATAGACTTTCTAATTTATATGAAGGCTTTGTTGGGAAGTCGTAGTAACCCGCTGTTTTACTCGCATTCTGGGGAAATTACTTCATGTACTCGGATAATGAGTGTTAATTCATGCCATAGTTTACTTGTGTGCCTGATTAAATTCAATTCTATTAAAACATGATTGAGTGCACAGAACAGATAAAAGTAGTATTGAGTGTGATACAAATATTCTTATGTTATGATATTAATTGGCCTTTAGATGTCATTTATTGTTAATTACCACGGATTTAAGGTAACGTACGGTAGGACGCCCTCAGGCTAGGTGGAGCGACGATCTTCGCAGGATGGCTGGTAGCAGCTGGATGAGAGTTGCCGAAAATAGAGTTGAATGGCGTGCAATAGAAGAGGCCTATGTCCAGCAGTGGACAGCTGTAGGCTGATGGTGATGACCACGGATGTTGCCACACGTTCACAATACGATGACAAAAATGGCCGAAGTCATAGTGACTACATAACGCATGGAACACAACGAACAACCCATTAACATACAGACAAAAAAATACAATGTATTACGAAAAAAAATACCGACAAAACAAAAACAGACCTTCATTTTGTTATTAGAGACATCTATGTGTGCCTTATTATGTAGATGTGCTCTTTATGCATGCACATCGGTAATGAGACCCCACTATCGCAAATAGAAGGCATGGATGGGGTAATTTCACATGGACAAATAAAACTTCTATTCTTTGACTGCAGAAATTTAATTTGCTAGCAAAGACTGAGATTTTAATGTGGTCTTGTCGAAACTAATAGTATAAAGAGAAATAAAAAATATTTTTTGTATGTTTGTTTGTTGCATTTACGGCAGAACGGATTTAGTTGAATTTTGGCACGTGGGTAGATTATGACCTGGTTTAGGACAAAGGTTACTTTCATCCCGATATCCCCAAGGGATTGAGACTCATGCGGGTTAAACCTTTTGGTTAGCAGCTGGTTTTAAATAAAACTTGGCTTCAAGATAGGAAAATTTATTCTAGGTAGTAGGTATATTGGGCGACTTTTAAGATAAAGAGAGGTGTGAAAAGGTCAACCAGAATAGGTATATGTAGAAAAAAAAGAAAATAGTGAAAGCTTGGAAACGTCCTCTCGTAAGCATAATTCTATTCTATACATTTTCCACTATTGTGTAAAATAATTATAAACTACTTTTCCGTAAAACCCCAAACGCACTCAAAATGTTCACCTGTGACCCTAAAGTTGTCCTTACCTGCACCTGCCATTAACATACCAGTAATTAATTCACGTCACAGCACAGGCCTAGCTGCGGAAGTGTAGTGCAGTGTGTACACTTCCTGTCATCAAGCGGACCAGTGTAGCTACTAATTTCATTAGACGCTGGATTAAGGCACTCGATACATAGAAGGCAGAGCGATAGTGATATAATGTATCTTGACAGAATTACAAAATAAGTTTTTGAACACTTTTTGTATATCACCTAAGTTTAACGCCAAGACCATGATTTGTAAATTTACTAACAGTGCCCCGCAGTTTCAGCATAAGTGTCGATCCCGTGGGAATATCGGTATAAAAAGTATCCTGTGTTTTTGCGTAAAAGAGTAACAAACACGCATCCATCCATCCTCACAAACTTTAGCGTTAACTTATAATATTAGTAAGATTTAATACTTTAAGCATACAATTAATGTATACAGGCGGATTGAATGCCCCAGGAATTTTCTACCAGTCAACCTTTGGGTGATGCAGAGACAAACAGTGGCAGGTGCAATCATGAAAATAGAGGAATAAATATTTTTAAATATAATATAATTATATACGCATAAACCTATTAAAACTATAAATATAATACATATAACTAAGCACAAATAAATATACATAAATACACGAATATACTAAAGGCTTGTGGCTAAGTAATAACAGCCGCACGGGTCGATCGATCAGGTTAAGCTACGCTTGCCGCGGTTGGTCCGTGGATGGGTGACCATCTTCACATACCAAGACCCCTCCGTGCCTCGGAAAGCACGTTAAGCCGTTGGTCCCGGCTGTCATTCGTGGATCTTTGACAGTCGTTACGGGTCGTCAGTAGCCCGAAAGTCTGACAACCAGTCTTACCAAGGGGTATCGTATTACCCAGTAACTGGGTTGTGGAGGTCAGATAGGCAGTCGCTCCATGTAAAATACTGGTACTCAGCTGCATCCGGTTAGACTGGAAGCCGACCCCAGCATAGTTGGGAAAAGGCTAGGCAGATGATGACACGAATATCTATACTAAAAAGAAATATGACAAATAATGAGAAAACACTCCCGTTGTGATGATACTGCAAGCTTCTTGTGCTTCTTTGTGCTCGCGAACTTGGGTAGTAGTGTGTTTTGACGTTGGTTATGTACTCTAATCACAATCAGAATCCGCACCCTAATTGCGATAAAAACTAGGACTGAATTGACTATGATACAGCAAAATCCATAGCTTGATTGAAAAATTCGTCTGCTCGCCAACAGAAATAAATTGTTGAATTGTCAAAATGAAAGGGGTCGTTCCATCAAACATTTAAATGATTTTCCCATTACGTAAGTAAGATTTTTCATAGAAGTAGGTTTTTATTAAATCAAACGAGTGTTTTATCAACTTTCAAAAAGCCCTGACAGAAGCAAAGGGCATACTAGTACCGAAACTATAAGCCTCCCAAATATCGAGTGTGTGGCACACAGAGTGATCGAGGCAACTTTCAGACACGAGTTTCACGATGGTTTCTTTTTATCTTTGTGCGAACACCTCGGTTCATCGCTTTCATGTAGCTGCTTTATTGTCGATGTTATGTTCGCCTCTCAAAAGCTATCGCTACGCTTTTAACGAGACTTGAGGTTTTAGTATGACTGCCGGTTCATTATGGATTCTGTTTTACTGAGGTTCTGGGTACATACAAACTTAGGTCAGTAAAGCTTCGATCTTAGTGAATATTCATCACGTCTTATCAATTATGTACCTAATCGTGAACGTTCACACACGAACGATAAAAGAATGGGCTGATTGAGCATGGCGACTGTGTGCTTAAAGATTTGTGTTTGCCTGCAAAACAGAAAAAAGCTGTATCGGCCTTTGCCCATACAGCTTTTAAATATCACAAATAAAACAATACTTTCATCAGATAAACCTTTGTTTATCTGATGAAAGTAGGTATTGTTTTATTTGTGATATTTACGTTTTATTTGAGCTCAAGGAACACACTTATGTAAATGCATGTTTATATTTTATTTAACAGCTTATACAACGTGCCGCTACAATGGCGATATAAATTTAACACACGGATGGGTGTATGTCCAGTTTCATAAAAAATATAAAAACATAAAATAATTCGTAATTCGAAAACTACCGTCTGCGCAGCTCGCCGACATAGGGCTCTCCTTTTCTTTATATATGACCTTGTTTTTTTAAGTACAGATGAGCTGCAAGCAATGCTATTTTAGAAATATGTAAATGAATAAAAATATGTTCATCAAACGAAAACGCGAAATCGTAAATGTGTGTTAAATTAAAGCGCCACGCTGTATATGCCAAACAATAATTTATACTTAATGAACTAACTGTTCACATTAAATAAAAAAAAATCAACACACACTTAAATAATAACAATTAGGAATAAGGTAAAGTAGTAATAGTGCATTTGATTCAGTTGTAGACTTAAAATGAAATAGGCAAGGACTAGCAGTAGACACATCCTCCTTACCCAGCCTCTTAAAAACCAATCATTTTCCGTTCCACACCCTACAGTATACATTCCAAAAGACAACCCTGCTGACTTTGTTTACCCTCCAGCGCAGTCAGGTAGATCGTAAGCCTATCAGGAGTGGTTCAGTGATGATGTTTACACTTCCCGTCATCAGCCGGCGGAGTGGCTAGGCAATTCAATTATACGGCCGATTAATCGGGCACTGCCAATCCAAAATGGGTTTTGTTAACTATAGAGTGCGTTCGGTAGACATTATTTTGTGTTGCAGGATTATTGCTTGACAATAATTATAATGTGTGTCTTACTTAATCTTCTAAAAAATCTTGAAATGTGTAGTGAAAGCTGTTAGTTACATAAATTCTGTAAAGCGATTTATTAAATTAAAATTGCTCTGATATTTTTTTCTGGAATTGGTTTATATTTCAGGTAGACTTAGTATTTTACCAGTCAAACATTTAAGAATCAAACTACTTCTGTAAATAAAATATAATTATGATATTTAAATTTCTTGTTTCACTGTCACCTCGTTTTCGCTTAGCGTTCTATCAGACTTTTTTTCTTTATACTTGACTGCTAAGAGTCATAGCGTGATATCATACATATAATCTAATCTCATCCTCTAATCGCCTTCCTCAAGAATTGGGTTATCAAATACAAAAAGATTTTTTCAAGTCCGACTGGTAGTTCCAGAGATTATTACCAGCTACATACAAACAAACAAACAAATTTTACCTCTTTATAATATAAGTATAATTAGTATTATATAAAGTATAAGTATATAGTACGAATACCTAGGAAACCTATAAAAATACTACTTCAGATGCCTTCTATTGTAAAATGACTATGATTGATGAAATTCGCCAAGAGGAAATAAGCTCAGTTACATTCAAATTCATATTTTTGTCGACCTATTTTATCTTCAGGCTATTTATAGTAACAAACCTTCTCCCAGCAGAAGTGCAAGTTACTACGAACAATGTAATTATTATTATCTACTAGAATCTTGAGATAATAATAATTGTCTCATTCAACTATACAGTAACTGGCCCATAAAGCTTATGTAGGATGGTATTCTGTATTATTCCGTTATACAATCATTTCCGTCATGAAATGTATCCGTACTAATTTAATTACAGGCAGGATTAATCGACTACGGAGACCCCTAATGGGTTTTGTTTGTATATTGTGGAACCTTCTTTATCATTGTATGGATTTGTTTGGTTATGTGGAAACATTTACTTGTATTAGGGAATTGCCAATTAATTTTTGGTTGATCGCAAAGACAACATAATCTTCGTTTTATTATGTTTAAATAATTTAAACAGTTACGAACTGCAAATCGTTGTCCAGTCAAAATTTATTTATTTAAACTTTTCGCACACAAAAAATGGTACAAAGGCGGACTGAATGCCTTATGTATTCTCTACCAGTCAACCAAGGGTGGTGAAGAGATTAAATGGCAGGTGTTTTGGTTGAGAGGAACAATGAGAAAAAAACTATTAAAACTATTGGATTATACATAAAATAGGTACACAAATAAGTGTACATACTATTTACTCTAATATATACAATTTCAAGAGAGATCAATTGAATTACTAATAGGTATGTATCACTAATGATAATATTTGACTTCTTGAAAAAACAGCATTCTATTTTAGAATTTACTAGTTTGCCGTCCATACCTCATAATATCTAACGTAAACATTTATCCTAACGCACGTGTTGTGAAATGTTTATGTTAACCGATTTAACTTGTCTAAAACTACATCATCTTAACTATCGCGTACCTATAACATGTTACATAAATGAATAAAATGCCCACAGCATCTTTATGATGTTCCAAACTCACGGGGATTGCGTAAGACTTTGTTTTACGGGAGCCGAGAGTTTTCGGAATTTACGATACCGTACCCTTGACCGAAATTGCACGATACAAAAAAGCTTTATGTCCAGTTTGACGCAAGCCACCTGTTTGTGAAACACAAATATGATTTTGCAACGGCACGATAGCCAACCATTGTATTTTAGGTCCCGCATTGTTTAACTAATCTAGTTTGATTAACGCTTCTGTTTGTTGTTTCAGGCAGTCCGCCGATGTAAACACAAAGTCGAAATGAGATGAGTATGCGTGTGGCGTGGGCCAGGTGGTACTGGATCGTTATATTCACGACTTGCGCCGCGAGGACCGCCAGCGACTGGCTCGACTGCGCCCACATCTCCACCTGCAAGTGCAAATGGTCCTCCGGCAAGAAGACCGCGACGTGTGCCTCCGGAGACCTGCGCCGCCCGCCATTTCTCTCATCTGACATACAGGTTCTCGACCTACACGACAACCCACTCAGAAACCTACCACAGGAAGTGTTTGCCAGCATAGGCCTCCTTAACTTACAACGACTAAACCTCCGAGCGACCAGCCTCAGGTCGATACATCCAGACGCGTTCTTAGAATTAAGAATATTAATAGAAGTCGATTTAGGAGACAACGATCTGTCCCATATCCCAAGGGACATATTCAGAGGCAACGAAAGATTACGATTAGTTGTGCTTAGCAACAATCCTTTGACCAAACTGATAGCGGATCAATTCCCACCTCTTCCGCATCTGCGAATCCTTTTGTTAGACGGATGCAGGTTACGGACGATACACACAAATGCTTTGAGGAATTTAAAATCTTTAGAGACTATCGATTTACGTAGGAATCAGCTTACATTCCTACGTTTGATCACGTTTTCTTTGCCTGCATTGAAGACTGTCTCTTTGTCCGGTAATCCGTGGAGATGTGATTGTAGGCTAAGAGAATTTAAGGACTGGTTTCTGGAGAGCAAATTGGGTACAGAGGATTTGCTTTGCGTGGAACCTTCAACGCAAGCTGGAAACAAGTGGCGACACATCTCCGGTGAGAGTATGTCGTGTCCGCCCGAAATAAAATCAAGCACTTTAGTCGTCAGAGCTGAAATTGGTTTACCTACTTCGTTCGGATGCTGGGTGCATGGAGTACCGAAACCTAAAGTGACATGGCTTTTTGATGGCGTCGATGTACATAATAGTTCAGTGGATTGCGATATGGAAGAGACAGAGACGAGTGTCGAAGACGACTCGGAAGATAGAGTGCCGGGTAGTGTGAGATGGGTCAACGTGACTCTTTTAAATGTGACGTCAAGTGCGGCCGGGGAATGGACGTGCGTAGCTAAAAGTGTGGCGGGTGAGGCGAGGGCTATTATAAGTCTTGTTCTACCAAGGTCACAGACAGCGACGGCTCGAACCGCACCTGGGATTCCACATTTACTTGGAGTTGTTTTTGGAGCGCTGGGCATTCTAGCAACTCTTGGTTTTATCGGGGCAGTCGCCTGCTGGCATCTAAGGAGACGGACGGTTCCACCGAGTAGAAGCTTCACTGATCAAGAAAAACGACTGATAGATGCATCTGTCGTCGTAAGTTGTGACCGATCTATCGGTGATATGGCCTCACCGTGTGATTTCGAAATGACAGAACGAATGTCAGACGAGCCTCCAAGAGGTTGCGGCTTCGATCCTGTTCATATAACTATAGAAGGTACACCGGGAGCGTTTCCACCACCACCTGCAGAATTTGCAGTGCCAGTTCCATACGGTAACATTTTCATATCTGTCCAAGTAGCTGGCCGTGGAGAGCCTGTGAAGTATCCTGATCTATTGAGTGGTGGTGCAACGCTACCTCGACGGAATAGGACATGTTGCGCTGCTGCTCCAGCATACGATAACATGGGGCCTAGAGTAACAGCCACCGGCAGTTCGACCTGGTCATTACCAGGAGCTAGCACAGAGAATGTTGAAGTGTCAGAGACACCAGTACTGACCTTACCGCCACCACCACCCGAGTTCGTCTCCCTTTAGCCCAGGCCTCTGGTACTGGACGCCTCAGCGCTGAGGTGACCTGGTACCCAGAAACCCGCAGTCAATTAGACTATTCCCCAATTTGATTGTACTTTACGATAATTTCGAAGTGATTATTAATTTAAATGTAAATAGTTATTACGCTAAGACATGGACGATGTGTGACATCTGTGAAGTAAATACGTAAGATTGTTATCAATATTAATATTGTAATATTGCGTTTAAAGTGAACTTGTTGGTACGTTGGGTAATGAAATGAGAGCGATTAGTCTACCTGATTTGTTCCCTAGACATTCTTTTTATGTATTTCGAGTAAGCGTCTTCCTATGCGTTGGAATATATGGACAGATTTTTTCAGCCATATTTGACTGAAAATGACTTTTGGTTTTATCATAATTAGTTTGTCACTAAAATAATGCCACGCTCAAAAATATCACAAACAAAGAATCTCAAAAGAGTAAAGTATATTTTGACGTGAAACAGTTTGCTCTTTAAAATATTGTTTTGTGTTTCAATAGGTAATAAAGTTCAAAACAGTAAATATATTCCAACATTTTCAGTCTCATTGGATTAAAAATTCCATGTCAGCATTGCTGTATCCAGTTTACGTAGAAGTATTTAAATAATTCACCAACGAAATTCATGAAAATAAATGAGAAAAGACATTCAGTTGGAACTTGTGTTACTGTCCGTATATTCCAGCTAAACTTTTGTAAATAAAGTATTGTTTATTATACAAACTTCCCAAACATAAGACTGACCCTTTTCTCTTGTTTTTCACCTCTTTTTAACTTTAACGTTAACGCTGTGTACCACCTAGTCGGCCAGAATAGCTTCTAAATATTTTTTCTTTGAAAGCAAAAATATCTAATGTAAAGGAAAATAAACCGATCAAGTGAAATGATGTCGTTTTATTAGTGTTGCCTTTATCGGAACAGTTTCTTTTATGATCTATTATTTGGGTTCATGTATGTCTTTGTTGGCTGATATTATTTGGTACTTATTTTCTGAAGGCCCGTCTTCTTGGGATTGTAACAACACGATTTTATCTTCCGGATTTCTGATATAATCTGTGAATGAGGAAAATGTATTAGCAGCTTTTTGTATTGTTCTGTGGACTGCCGACTGGGGACTATTTTATTAGACTTGGGATTTAGGAATACAATGCGTAGAATTATGTTCATTAATTTTCTTAATCGGCTCAGACATTTCCATAACTTTCATTTTCGCATTTTCATTTCTTTTTAACTTTAGGATTCATAAAAAAATAGAAGTGAAACTTCTTAAAAAAATAATAAAAGTATACCTATTTAGTGTGAGAGACAGAGAGAGAGTTATATCTTTATTCTCTCTCATGTAACGAAACGTGCCTAAACGTGACGCGCCCTTGAAATTTTACTCTCAATTCTATTTGAATTATCGAATCGTTGCCTAAGAAGTTTCACTTCAATAAAAGTATAACAGCCAAATGTAACGATCCCCAAGGCTTGTTCAGTTTTTACAGTTGACCCAGGAGCTTTTCAGCGGATATGGCCGTAAGCGATTATCTACTCGTAAACGGAAAACAAATACCCTATTATATATGATAATAAGGTTTTACAAGTTATAAATAAGGAAAATCGTATTATTCTTATCGCTCGGTTAAAACTGTCGCTTTTCTCTGTAGAAATGCTAATATTTGCTGATTCGCAATAACTCTCCCAATGACCGGTATCAATTAGAGGAGTTGGTAAAATAATACTAAAGTCATTCTCTGGATATAATTCCGTATTATTGTAAGGCACCCTTAAGTGTGGACCAGTTGGCCTATATTTAATTCACACGCATTGCTTAGATAAATAAACACTGAAATATACACTCTATTTTAATGTAGAAAGATATGTTTTTAATTCCACCATGACACCATGTGGTGTACCCACACTATAAATGAGTTCTTATTAAACTTCGTAACGAGTTCTAATGTTGGGTGCATAGTTCAGCCATGAAACTCGGCTACATAAAGAGTGGGTTAATTCTCGTTAGTGTAACACGAGCGCACTATTACACCGCTACATGATTCATGCTCCCCTGGTACCCGTGTACTGTGTTAGTGGCACTCAGCAGTTATGGTGTAAGTAGAAATGTTATTTACTGTTACTGCAACAGGAGCCTTGTAATGTATCATCACAAAAAGGAGAAAATAGAGTGCTTGCAAACAAACTTATTACTTCTCACCAATTTTGTTGAAATGTCATGATGGCCTTAAGGCCTCGCCTTTCATGCAAGGGGTTGTAGGTTCAAATCTGGGCAAGTACAAATATAACTTTTTCAATTTATATATTATCTACTTCAACATCGTGAGGAAACTGTGACTTAGAGTTAATATAAGATTGAAATTGCCAACCCGTCTTTAACAAGCGTGGTCATCAATGCTATTACCGTCTCCGTATGAGAAGAGGCCTTTGCTCAGCAGTGAAACAGTAATAGGCAGTTACCTATTGTGTATCCCGCTCACCAGGAAATTAATATAAATTATCTCTTTGAATAATGTCCATCGTTACCTATGTGGTACAATATTTCTGACTAGTGTTTTTCAAAATAACCCTTATACACTAACCGTATTGTACAAGTCATTTTCACAAACAACTGGGTCAGTTAACAAACAAAAAATAACAAAACCTAAAATAATTGTACTTAGTTAAGAATGACATTTGAATATTTGTACACCATATACAGTAGCCTCCAAAAGTTAGTTGACTTTTTCCAGTTCAGCTTTAATGCCACATTAGGATTTAAAATTAAAAAAATAATCAGGTAATCCTAAGGGATTACTTGATTATTTTTATGATAAAGTCAAAGGTAGTTGAATTAGTCATTAATAACTTTATATTAGTTCAGATGTTTGGATCACTAGAATTTTAATCATAATGTGGTGTATCAAAGCTGAAGTGGAAAAATTTCAACTAACTTTTGAAGGCCACTGTATGTTGTTGTAGAATGAACAGAAGTTATAAAATTATTACACCATACGATGAAAAACTACATACATTCTTTAGAATAAATAAATTCTGTATGTCAAAAGTCAGGAAAGAATAATAATGTCACTTGTTCCAAATACCGTTTATCATAGGCTTTTTTATGTTCTAAGTAGTGTTTCAGCACTAATAATTTGTACTTGGCGTATCCCTTTACTTACTGATCGTAAAGTGTCGTCGACAAAAAATATCTTGAGACGTTTTTGTGACTACATTTTTACGAGCTCACGGAATTCGGTAGGTAATAGGTATCTGATATAAATGATCCTCAATCAACATAAAAGTATTTTATCTAGACTATTACTTGTCCGACTCCTTAGAGCATTAATCCAAGCACAGTTAGATTTATTATATTTATTTTGATATCCCAACTTATAATAAATTTATCATCCGCTACACAGCGATCTCTCATCGGCACAGTAACTTCGACGAAGTAAATTGATGAGACTTAGGTATATCTAACATTCTAGGTACTACTTAATTTACTTAATATTAATGATAAATAGATGTTGTTTTATTTTCTTATTATTCCTTCCATGACTTGAGATCAGTTCAGCAATTCAGTTATACAACCAATTACAATATAATACTAATTTGTCTCGATGAAATATAGTAGAGAAACTATATACCAATGAGATTTAAGATATTAGAGAGAAGAAATGTTATTGAAAAACTGTGCTCAGTGACGCCATCTAGCATTAAATAGCAAAATTACAGAATAGGTAGCCAAGTTTGAAACGATACAGTAAAAGTTTACTGACACCAAACTTTGATTAATTACCAACCGTCTGATAATTTGACATAATAATTATGTCAAATTAACTGAATAATTTCCCGAGATTATAATCTCAGCAATTATTTAATTTATTATCTACCTAAAGATTCGGTAAATTATAAATTTATGCTAAAGAAAATAAAATCGTCGTTAAGACCAGTCATTTTATCACTGAGAGGTTTGCAATACCATAGTGCATAACAATATGCGAAACAAATTTGCGAAAAAAAATGTTTAGCTCACAATGCGACCTGTCATGTGGGGTGTATGACCGAGATATACTCGTGCTAAACGGAGCGAGCGACCTGTAGGCTATTAGGTTTTGAAGTTGCTCGCTTTGTCCCGTCTAGCATAATCAGTCTATAAAGTTTCCACTGTTGGGACACAGACCTCTTCGAGAGGGAGTGGGCTATACCACGCGGGCCCAGTGTGGGTTGGTAGATGTCACGTCTTTGATTTTTTGGTTCTAGTACATGTCGGTTCCCTCACGATGTTTTCCTTCACCGTTTTGAGACCAGTGGTGATGGAATTATTTACACAATGTACAGCGCCAGCCTGGGTTCGATCCCACGACCTACAAACTCGTAGGTCGGGGCCATTACCACTCGGCCATCACTGCTCTTACTTGTCACTTCTATCGTAAGTATATTTAAATGTCTTTGCTATAGATATACCAATGCAAATGCGAATTTTTGGTTCTCATGGAATCTTAAAGTCCCTACAATGCAAGGCAAGACCAACATACCCCATTATCCTTTGAAAGAGTCACCTTTGAATATAGCGACATACCAACACATGTACTAGGGCCACAGAAATCCACGGAGCGAGATATTAAGGGGAGGAATGCTGCCGACAAGCCCTTAGGGACCAAATGTTAGCGACACGTGACGGACAAGGCCGTAAGAAACAATGTTATAAAAATAATATATGGCAAATGGCATTTTGTTTTTGTTTTCATGGCTAGGGTGGAACGGTGTATACGATGTTTAGTTGCATGAAAAAGTATTAGTTCTTGACAATATAGTTTTGAAGTCAGTAAATCTCTAGCCCGTTTTTTCTGAAAAAAGTAGGAGTTACATCCAGTGAACAAGCGCACATCAGACAAAACACGAAGGTAATCAAGTAACAACGAAATAAGGGAAGTAGTAAAAAAACAATTTTACCCTTACACCACATCATTATCACATTACTTCGTAAAAATCTACTTTTACCTTGACTCTTGTAACAAACCCTCTTAGAACTTATATGTAGGTAAGCAGAACATTCACAGCTTACCTTGGTGTAGGAACTACTGTTGCCACCTATCTTCAACTGAGACAAGGTAAGTCTACATGTTTGTCTTTATTTACTGCGAGGCCCCGGTGAGTCCAAATTCCTGTTTTCACGCCATGATAAAAAACATTGCCAAGCGTTATCACCCAGAAAATTAATTTAACTTCAAGCAAAAAATCAATTTATTAGCCTAAAACATAAACAAAACGATACAAATATATCAACGGAGCACTTTTGGCCAACTCGTAAATTGTTTAATCATTCGTTTGCTAAACAAACATTCATTACTTGGTGTAAACGCCAAAACAATTCGTTTTCTGTATTATCTGTTTGACCTATTTTAGATCCGGAGCAATCAATTCGGGTAATAAATTATATTTGGCGCATTGCTAATCTTTAAATATAATCATTTAATAAACAAAATACAGGTACGGATGATACCTTTTTGGTGCCCTCACGCCCTCACACTGTAGTAAAGTATTTGATGTTCTACTGTGTAAGCATCAAATATGTAATGCTGCCAGCCTTTCGGGCAATTATCCCTTTGACAGTGATGCGGACGAATTTTTTGATGCCCAATGAGCTCCTGCCTTTTTCTATATTTGTTTGTATTATATACTTGTACATATAGTTTAGTGTTAGCTTGTAAAAAGAGTAATTAATCAGTGTTTGTTAAATAAGTAAATAAAATATGTTCAATATTTACGGACAATATTTATATTTTTCAACAGGCTATAGGCGTGTTGGAAACCATGGGATATCAATGCAGGATTCAGTAAAATCTAGATAAAGGCGCATGCAAAAAAGCTTTTGTCCCGTGGTGCATAGGTGCGTCCGTCATTTTGTGATATATCATAACTACATTCCCATAATTCAATCGCATTCAGTGACAGTAGAAGTTGACCAGTGCAGCGTCGAATAAGGACAATGATGACAAAGTATCTAAATTGACCAAACAGTTGTAGCAAGTATCCTTCCATGAATCTAAATGTACACTTCTAAATATCTTTTAATATTTAGGTCAAACGCCACCATTTCAAATTGTACTCAGTTCATGTTTATGTTTTCGTCCCTTCCTCCAAACGGTCGTTTGATTCTTCCAATCGCTATTTAAGCTCCTGAAATCACCACCGTTTCGAAGTCACATTCGAAGTCTTAAACCCGAGCCATTCAGCGTCATTACCGGTTGTAGAAAAATTATCTCATTCCCGTTCAAAATGAGATCGTAAGCTGAAGTTATAATATATATAATTGAAATCATTACCGTTGACTCCTCTAAATGGCCGGATTTATGATGGTTGAAACCCAGTCCGTTTTCCTGCACGCGTATAACGGCTCGTTTATATAACGTACGATGCGGTTGCGGGATGCGTACGATCTTTGTTACTTTCTGCATTGAGATTCACGTGTAAACAGAAGTCAAATTGGCTTTCATTGGAATTTCACTGTATTCTGAAATAAGCCCTGAAAAATATTTAAAATTTGTTTTGAAACGACCTAACCTTTGCACTTCATCGTGAATACCGTTCGCTTATAAAACTTGAACGGTTTTATAAATATAATATTTAATATCTTGAAAGTTATAGGATACTAGGTGCGCCCCGCGGTTTCACCATCATAAGTTTCGATTCCTTGGGAATATCGGGATAAAAAGTATCCTATATGTTAATCCTAGTTGTAAACTATCTGTGTGCCAAATTTCATCCAAATCCGTTCAGTAGTTTTTGCGTGAAAGAGTAACAAACATCTATCCATCCTTCCATCCATACATCCATCCATCCATCCATCCATCCATACAAACTTTCTCGTTTATAATATTAGTATAGTAGGAAGTAGGATAGGATGGACGAATATAAATGTACATACATACATAATATCAAAGCTGAACCAACTCAACCATGAAAGAACGAATAACGTTATTTGTGCCAATACGTCGTTCTCTTGAATGTAAATCGCAAGGTGAATCTAACTTCGAAACTGTTTTTGGTCTAAATCTGGATTTAAGATAGGATCTAAGTTTGTGTTTGTAACTTGGTTCTGAATGGTAATGTGAGTCTAGATCTGCTTTGTAGTAAGTATGCTAGAGTTTATTAGGTTTGAACTTTTAACTGGCTTAGGGTCCCTGTTTATATTAACGCTAATCTGCAATCCCAGGGGCTAAGAGTTGGACAGACTGAAGTTACTGTACGCATTAAAGGGGTTTGTGGCTAAATAATATGCACGATCGATTGAACTAGGTTTGCCACGGGCAGTCTAGATGGTAAACCATTCTTAACGCATAACCACACAGAAGCCATAAGTGTCTTTGAACAACTTTTAAATCTGATTTTGGTGTCAAGATCATAACTTTTGTTTGAAGAATTTGACTCCACGGCAAGGTTTCTATTTCAGAGGATACAATAATCGTTAAAAAGACAGTAGGTATAACAGATGTTCGTTTCTGATCACATCAGAAAGCTTTGTTTTTTTCTCTACCGGTTCTACTTGTAGCAAGATAATACTTAGTATTTTGATTTCCAATCTGTGTACTAGTATGGCGTCGTATAATAATACTTATACCGGTTATAACTTTTCCATCAGCATAACCATCGTTATTAGCTAAAAACATTTTAGCACCAAAATAACAGCTCGGAATAAAGCATCAATAGGATAGCATGCAGTAACAAAAGCAAACAAAATAAAAATCTATGTTGGCAATAAAAGTGCGGAGTCAGCGTTAATGTTAGTCGAGAGCTACTCTGTGCTATGGACCATGAACTTTTGTCCACTTCTGAATCAAATACAAAAATTGCTTGTGGACACACTAAGTGTAGTTAATGGATCTTGATTCTGCCTTTGATCATCTAGATTGTGACCTGTGGTATTATAATAATAATATTTAACCAGCCCTTACATTTTTAAAAAAAATTGTATTACGTGGTAAGCGATTAAAATCTTCTCTTTTCTTAATACAACAGACTGATATTATTTTGAAAAGACGGCATTTTTACTACTCGTACAAAAAGTTGCTTTGAATAAACCATTTCTTTTTACGTAGAAATACTTTCTAAACTAAGATACATACTTTAAGTTGTTAAGGTTTCAAGAATTTGATTCCAAACTTTTGGTTACCTGCGATTCATTAAGCAAATAGAAAAAAAGGAATCAAGACACGCACAAACAGTTGGGTTCCGTAGTAAATTCAATAATTTTTTAGAGTTGACACCAATGATTTAAAAAAAGGAATTTGTTACAATACATTTCTTAAGCAAATGGATCATACTGTGCCCTTTTTAAAGGTTCTCTAAATATGGCTGAAAAAGACACATCAGGGGCACCCTTGGCAAAATTATCGCGTAACCTTTTTTTTGTGAAACGCTTAAAATGAAGTAATTTAGTGAAAGATTTTCATGTTGCGATTTTAGGGCATTTGCCTACTGTGAAAGAGAATTTTCTAGAAAAAGCCGCATAATTTATGACTTATTTTTAAGGGGTTACCTATGAAATGAATTGCAATTTTTCCTTTAATAGACTTACTGCCTACTTATAAAATTACTTTAAATTGACTCCTACTTATTAGTAAGGTTTCCTCTAGCCATGACAAGTAACTATTTAGTAATCTGTGCCATGACTCCAGCGAATTATTGATGTTACGAATTTATCACAGGGAGTTTTCAAATGTTCCACATAATCTGCATTCGCGATTTATTTGACAAAAATGTGAACAAATATGAGTTCAAGGAAAAATAACTTTAATTCCGCCACAATAAAGTTACGCTACAACTTCAAACATTTTTATAACTCTTACAATAGTACTGTGGTAGTCACTCTGAAATCAACTTAATTACCATTAAATTAAAGTTGATATTGGTTCAACTTGAAATAACATCAATTTGAAACAAATTGAAAAGACTATAGGTCCAACATAAATTAGCAAAATGGTGGCAACTGGAAAAGTCATAAATGAGGTAAATACTACACGCTGATTACCTATGTAATTAAGTTTTATGTTACTTTAACATCTTATCCTAACTAATATTAAAAATGCAAAAGAAAATTTGTTTGTTTGTTTGTTACGCTTTCGCGCTAAAACGGGTAAACAGATTTAAATGATATTTGGCACATATGTAGATAGGCTATGACCTGTGTAAGCTCATTGGCTATTTTTGCGTCTTCGTTTGAGACTGGTCATTTTTTAATCTTATATTTTGAATTGTTTCTTCATATTTTGTTTTTTTTACATTGTTCTCACATATAGAAGCAACAAGAATAATGTACCCAGGATTGTGTAATATATTATATTGATTTAAAAGAGTGTCCTTGGAGTTTCTTGCCCGTTCTTCTCCATAGAGATCTACGTTTTGGAATGGGCAACTAGCTTCAACTTTCTGACTAACTGACCGGCTCTTTGACAATTCAAAAGTGCCTATAAATGGTTAAATTGAAATAAATGCTTTGAGTTTGAGTTTGTGTTTGAGTTCATTCTGGATCGCAGACGAAGTCGCGGGCAACAGCTAGTTTATAATATAAGCCAGATACCTATAATTCAACTAAGTCTAGCTACATCCATACTTCTTGGACAATATTTAGCAAAGGAATTAGGATAGACCGTTCTCCATCTGGAAAATGTCTCGCTGACATTTTATCTGACAAGATGATTATTAAGCCTTTAACAATATTAAATTATCCTACCGCTGTTCTTACTAGGACGGCGACAATAATAATCTAATTGTAGTAACAGCTAATAAGGTTACTTGAATGAATGTAACTAATAGTTTTGCGAACAGAAATTAAATTAAGTGGGTTTTGAGTCTCAGTTCTAGTGGTATTCATAAAGGTTTTTGACTTTGACAACTTGACAGCATCTCTTCCTGCATTGGTGACAATGTTCATCCTGGACACTGTCACCTAAACCTGATTTCCTGAGGTTTAGCGTTCCTTTCAGTCATCAAATTCACGATTCTATTCTGGAGTACGAACTAAATTACGTAAGAATATGAAAGAACCGGCTCAGCCTTCAAATAAAGCAACAAAATATTACCACAAAACCGATGTCCTAGTTTCTAGGGTTCCACGAGTTTTAGGCAAAATATTATTTGATAATGCTCAGAAGGACTACGTGCATCATCCGATAAACGGGCTACAAAAATATTACAACATGAGAATACAAAATGTTTTCTATAAATAATCTTAGATTCCTAAAAAAAAAAAAAATCATATAAAACTACAAAAAACAGCTCAGCATACTTTCGTTTAAAACATTCTCGCACTTGGCCTGTCATCTTTTTTGCCGTCCTAAACAAAATTAGTATTCTACCCTCACTCACTACCCATGTCCTGGGGTCGTATTATATTTTGCTCTAGGATTATTTTTGGTCTAGACCCATAATTCTACCAAGATGTAACTAACTCAGCCTATATGGTAGTTCGAGCAAAATAATTTTGGATGCTTATGTAGGTGAGACGAGTAGTTGAAGAACTGCCGATCGATTCTGTAAAAATATCACCGTGAAAAGTTAGGTGAAGTGAGCTTAGAGTGAGCTGTCAATAGTGTCAATCCCTGGCATTAGTTGGAATGACAGCTCACTCCACGCTCACTTCACCTAAGTTTTCACGGCGAATCGCACTGCTGTATGTATTTAAGCAGAGCAGTGGTATCGGCCCCGAATTTCGATTTGTAAGTCGTGAGTTCGAACCCAAGCAGGCACTTTACTTTGTGCAAGTATTTAATTTCATCAGCGCTTCTCTTAAAATGGCGAAGGAAAACATCGTGAGAAAACCGGCATGTCCTACAACCAAAAATATCGAAGACATTTGACATCTACCAACCCGCACATCTACAACTCAGGGCCAATGCCTGCATGGTGGATTATGGCCCGCACCCTCTCACAGAGAGGAGGCCTGTGTCACAGAGTGGGAACCATTATAGGCTGATTATGCTGTTATTATTATGCTGTGATAAATGTATTTTATCTACGTTATTTTTTATTGAACATTAAAAGCAAAATTGCTATTATTATTTTTGTTTATACTACCCCATGCTACCACCAGATTTTATCAGCAACTGGACTAAGATCTAGATTTTTTGTCTCAAGATTTGGAAAATGATTTGAAAATAGCTTGCAGCTGCGATTTTTTTCTTCAATGCATACTATTTGGATGAGGTCTTATTTCCCAAATACTATTGATCCAAGACACGTAAAGGTTAAACGTGGCACAGTAAACAATCGCTTGCCACATGCCGTCTGCATTGCGTAAACCACAGAACGCTTGGGACGATAGAAATGTCTTTAAGTTCGGGGATTTATTAACAAAATAATCATACCATATTATCACGCCTGTAATCCTCGGTTAGGCACAGGTGAACACCCACATTTCGTCAGTTCTGTTTAAGTCCCAATTAACTGGGGGCGAGCCTATTACCATCAACCGGGCCAGGCATTTTATTGTACCTACCTGTATCAGTATAGTGCACCCTTATTTCGCCAGTTATAATTAAGTCCCAGTCCCTAGGGGTGAGCCTATTGCCATCAACCGGGCCGGGCATATTCAGCCTATAATGTTCCATCTGCTGGGACACAGGCCTCCTCTCAGCGAGAGACAGTGGGCCGTAATCCACCACGCTGGCCCAGTGCGGGCTGGTAGATGTCACATGTCTTCGAATTTTTGGATCTAGGATACGCTGGTTCCCTAAAGATTTTCCTTCGTCGTTTTAACCGGACCGGGCATTTTATTTCAATTATACCTTTTACAGGTCTCTTGGGACTGTCGAGGGATCATTACTCATTTAGCCGTTTGGGAGCTACGATGGCGCAGACTGACACACAAATACACACGTCAAACTTATACTCCCCTTTGTTTTTGTCGGGGGTTAAAAAAGGTTAGTCATTTCTATTTTTTTAAACGCTCTGTGGCATAAGTAACCGATACGAGGCAACGCTGTTTTCTTAGCATTTATATTTGCAATGCATTCCACGGATATCCTCCCATGTCGCCTTCATAACTTTGGATTACTTTTATAGTTGGTGTAGGAGGAAAACGTACTGTTCCACAATGTACATATAACTAACCTTATACTTAGTATAGAAACTTTAGCCACAATAATGTAATGCGGGGTACGCATATATGTACCTATGTCAAACATGAAATGGAACACAGCGACTGGGCGAATTGGTTTCAACGTGTAACTATTTCTTATTACATTTCACCAATTTGTTCCCGGCATCATTAAGTACAACACTTTTATTTATTGTTATTGGTTTTGAGATTTAAAAGGTTTAGGTACAGATTTTTAGGTACAGATTCTGGAAAATGATTATAAGAAAAAGGTCAACTGATATGTGGCGTTTTTAGTTCGAATCTTAGGTCGGGCAAACTGCTATTGACCTTTCCAATAGGACTTACTCAGAAACCCGATAACAGACAATAGGCTCGACTCCTATTACATGAGTATGATATTCAATGAGCAAATATGACGTCAAGGCTTCCTAGAACACCATTGCATTTCCTTTCAAGCTTATAAATCAACTTTAGTGTATTTCAGAGGAACAATTCTCGTAATTTTAAGAACGTTCATAGTCTGATCTCATTGTCAATCTGTCAAAAATACCACTAATTTCCCTACATTTTTGACATTGAATGACGCTAAGATGAGATTGCGACTAGATTTTGAATGTTTAATTACAGGAATTGGCCTTCTGATCTCGAGTTGTATACTTACATAGATGCTAACGATATTCCCAGTACAGTATGCAGTTTATGTTATGCAAATTGCAAACTAAGGAGTTTATATCATAGTGTAAACCTCTTTGAGGAGACATACTAGAGGAAACTAGTATATGACGATATTATCTTGGTAGTCTTGAATGTAAATACGTCACTAATATGACGTAGGTAAACATGTAGTTGATTTGCTATATGTTGAACTGAAATATCTCTTTTTTTATTTATCAACAAAATATTTACATAATTTAAAAAGCTAACAGTCTTAAAATAATAATATGGACAAGTATTATAAAAAGGAGGGGAAATAATCGAAGGGCATCAAAAAATTCGTCCGCATCGCTGTCAATAGGAAACGTGCCCAAAAGGCTGGCAGCAGTGCCACGTCGTTGAAATTGAATTAATTTGTTTGTTTGTTGTTATAACGATTCGATCCCGTTCATGGATGAGTAATGAAGTTTGCAACGTTTGAGACAGCCATGTAACCCTCAGGCCATTTTGTTTTGACTGTTTAGAAAATAACACCTACAATTTAAAAAAAAATGTTTTCAAGCACTCTTTTATAAAAAATGAGCGTTCTTAGTTCTCAGTCTACAAGTATTTGCATTATTGAGTTTATTGATTGCTACTCGTGTTCGTGTGCGGATTTATTTCTGTGGATCCAACCATGCAACATTTATCAATGTTTAAAAAGGCAGAAATCGTTGTTCTGCATGAGCAAAACGTATCTATATGTAAAATTCGGAAGACGCTCCGGGCGTCGGGAGCTGCGTGACGACTCCCGGCCACCGTAGGCGCGGGCCTGCGGGCAGAGAGCAATGGGTAGCTCACCGTCCGATCAGGACCAGGCCCGTGCCGGACGGCGCGTAAGTGTTCCACGCGCGCCTCAAAGAGATGTCAGCATAATTCGAGGGGCCCCTTAGGGCCGAAGCCTGCCGGGTCAGCGGGATTGTCCGAAAGGGTTACAGCTACCCCGGAACATAAAGGGCGAAGGAAGGAACATGGGTGGGTTTTAGTCAGTAAGAGTCTGACACTCCCTTCCGCTCCACCTAGAGCGGGAGGGGTCATTTGATGATTTCCCACCAGAAAAAAAAGCACCCTATTTTATAAAAAAATGAGCATTCTTAGTTCTCAGTCTACAAGCATTATTGAGTATATTGATTGCTACTCGTATTCGTGTGCGGATTTATTTCTGTGGATCCAACCACGCAACATTTATCAATGTTAAAAAAGGCAGAAATCGTTGTTCTTGATATTATACCTATTTCAACTTAACTAACTCGTCTCACCTTTCAATGTTTACCTAGGAATAAATTAATGTAACTTAAGTGCAATATTTACCACAGTTATAATATAGGTAAATTATCTTATTCTATTACAGTTTTTTTTTTGTCTAAGATTTTTATTTAAATAATTTGTAGTATATTTAGTATTAGAATTTTATAAATATTATGTTTAATGTTAAAGTTAATAAATTCAAAACACAGATGATTATGATAAAATTAACTTGGTCTAGCCCATTTTTGTCCCACTACGGCACGGGCCTTTAGATAGATTAAAGAAAAGCCTTCGAGTAACGTAAATAAAAATAGATTATTATGTTTGGTAATGTCAGCGTATATTTAAAACATATAGGTAAGTATTTTAACTCATATGTATTGTATATAAGTAATATTAATTAGGTATATATATGTATAAGTATATAAAGTATATTATATACATATTATATACATATAGTAGGTATATATATTTATTTGTTATAATAATATCTATTATTATAGGTAAGTATTTTAAATACCGTTTTGTTTTTTATCCACAGAGGAGAACTTATGGGTTCGCCGATATGCGGATTTAGGAGACGTAGAACATCTTCGACGTAGGCCAAAACTAAAGGCAAATTCATCGAATCGACACCACGACATCGTGGCAACGCACAAGGCTGATCCCTTCTTGTCCACTCGCGTAACAGCAACAGCACACGATGTGTGCTTACAAACTGTGAGAAATCACCTATATTCAGCTGGTTTACGTTGCAGCAAGCCAGCGCGGAAGATTTTGCTGTCCACTGCGCACCGAAAAAACCGACTACAGTTTGCTAGGTCATACATTAATTTTGATTGGGAGAAGAATATGGTGATAGAAAACGAAGGTTTGCCGACTCATTATTAGTCGAATTTATTTTTATTAGTAGACGACTATGAACCTTATTTTTATGCAAATAATGTTCATATCTGTTAAGCGAATGTGAACAAATATGTAATCCTCTTTAAATTTTTAAACAACAACTCGTATTATTGAAAGTCTGGTGAAGTGATATTATTGTTATGCCGTTGGAAGTTGTCATAATTTCTTACTATCTAACATTTTGATTCACTTCACCTCTAATTTTACTTTGTTTCAATTTATATACCTACCTACTTTGACAAACTATTTACGTCCAACCAACAAAAAACTTTGTATCTGTCAAAAAAACTGATAAACAACGGTGTTTTACTCATTCGAACGTCTAGTATGAATAGCTAAAGAATATATATTATGTTTCAAACCAGTTTGCATTAAATCATTGTATCAGCCACACAAGTTTCTTTTGCTAAGCACTAATACAGCCACGCCAAATTGAACCTTAAAACAACCTTTGTAAAGAAGGAACATATTGGAAGAAACGATACGGATCATTTGCTAATGACCCAAGCGATAAGCTCGCTCATTCCAACCAATACCAATGTTTACCTAATAAAATGATTTTATTGGTTTTATTTAATTAACTTTCTAGTTTTTGCTTGATCGATTTTTTGACCACAAAATTGATTTAGTAGAAAGAAAGAAAAATGCGTTTATTGGCATTACACAAAATGAATACACCTTAAAACTATAGAAACAGAAAACAAAGATTATAATGCCAAAAGGGCCTCAGCTCAGCATAATGTCAGATGACAACACAAGTGTACCACCTGACGCTGATTTTCAGCTGCAATCCACGAGTGCTATATGCTGGAATAATAAACACATAGGGAAGTGTGTGTCCGTTATAATAAATTGAGATAAATCAATTTAAATGCTAGAAATTATAGAAAAGCTCATACAAAATCAAATAAAATGTCGTGACATACATGTATGTGTGTGTGTTGTATTGTAATTAATAAGAAACAAAAAGTAAAAAGCAGCAAAACAAAACTCCACAATTGGGATCGAACTCACGTCGTCTAGCTTACATCGGTTATCGCAGGTGCTTACATCAATTAGCTATGTGAACCTTGTTATATCAGACTAAAATATGGGCTCATATTCCTTCATTGTGAACCCGTTTATTATATATTTAACCGCGTGTATATTACGGATAGCCACACAATAATAATGACAGTTACCGATGTATGCGCGATATAAACTAATTAAATGTGCCGTGTGTACCAGTCTAAAGTTCTACGTAAATAAACATACGTAATCATACAACAATTTACTTAGATGTAACAGAATTAGCCTTAAAACAAACTAAACTGGCTGTTCTAAAGTTAGTAAAACCGCTAAACTGACTTAATGGAATCTCTTACATTAGTCAAACATTTGCTTACACTTAAGCTAAGCTAGCTTCATACAGATAAACATCAGGCGTACAGTTTGACGTTGTTTCTGATTGATTTTGTCAAGTGGTTGGAGCGCTTTAATAATACAGGGTGACCAATTCAAAGGTACAACTTCAAATCAAGATTATTTTTATTACAAACGAAAATTGATAAATATTTTCCTATAATTATAATTACGAGTATGTTTATATAATTATAGGAGAATATAAATTAATAGTCTTGGTAATTTCGTATAAAAAATAGCATCCGTCAAGTCTTTACTGGTCTAATAAAAGTACGAGTAGATATTGTGGAAACTTTTTATTTAAAGCCAAATGAGACCGTGTTACAGAAGGTATAAAATATAATAGAACTAACACATTGGAAACAAATCGATCGGTTTGTGCGTAAGTTGTTATAATGTCTAGTGTTAAACTTAGCTAAGTTACAACTAAAGTCGAGTAAACAAATAAACGGTATTATATTGTCCTTTAAGATATCACACACAAAGAAATCAGGACCCATTGAAACTGGTGAATTTGGGGATTAATTAAAGTGAACATTTCATGAATTTTATTGTTTGGGAAACATTCGTTTTAAAGTTTCCATTATATTTCGTGCTGCATGGTTTCTGGCCCCATTTTATTGGAACCACGTGTTTTGTAGTTCTAACTGATTGATTTGATGAAATTAAAAATAAATAAAATCGAAACTGTGGCGATTGCCATTCAAAAAGAAAAAAGGAGTGCAATTACTTTACCTTTGTTTGGTGAAGTAATTGCACTGACATATAAAAATAATTTAGGGCTTCTGCGTGGGTCAAGAAAGGTTGCTCTTCTCCACAATAGTTTACAAATCTTCTGTGTTCACAATATGATTAGTTACTAGTACCGATTTGTTGAAAAAACTGGGACTTTATTCAATCCGTTTAGGAACTTTGGGATAAAATTACTGAATTTGCCACGTTGTAACACATTTTTTTTTGCAAAATTTGACGCCAAATGAAAATGGTGGGCAAAAAAAGTTGTATAGTTTCGAGTTGGCCACCCTATAATTATCATTTATTTATTAGTAAATGGTATTAAATTATCAAGCTATCTATCTTCGCAGGGTTACTATGGTTATAGCTTGAATACGTATTTAAAAAAACACTACTAATAAACTACCTACGGTATCATTTTTACGGAAATATTGTTGCATTTATTTAAATAGTCCACATTTTAATTTAAAATATTCACTGTAGTTACAGGCAGTGCAATAAATATTAAAAACGTAGTATTTTACGTTACGTCCGTTCGATGAAGCGGTCGTTTTTACAATTTTATTTAATGGACTATCGAACCGTCTGAATATTCAATGTTTTTTTTAATTTAGAGCCAGAGATCATACTGTTATAAATTACCGCATTGGGTGTAAGACTGACAATATATTTGAAACTGTAATGATTTTGAAGTAAACAATACAAAGCAAAAAATGTAGCTATTGTTTCATCTTTTTGTGTCTGTGGTATGTAATTTTAAACTTTTACATATTATTATGAGTACTTAATAAATTTTCTTCATCATATATTTATAAATATAAATCACGTGTTCCTCTCATGCCATGGTTGCAATTTATAAATGAGTACAACAAACCCAGAGATCAAATACACAAATGTTTACATCACTTTCATCCACTTATCATTAACCTCACCCTTATTGTAATGAAGTTAAAGTTCAATTTCGCACAGCAAAAGTAATGCCAGTACTAAAGTAACTTTGTCTTATACCTTTTCTTTTTCCCTAGAGTGATCCCAAAACACCTTAAAGTGGAAAAGTGACACGGACGATATGTCGAGGATCCACGTAGTCGGATGATGTACTGTCTATCCCCTTTTGGGAAATTGCACTCAGCTGCTGAAATGTATATGGGGTTTGTAGCACAGTTGTGTATCATGTTTATTTATTTATCTTGACTTGGATAGCTTGGACTTTGTTGAATGTTTTTACAGCAAATACCCAAGGGCTGGCTTTTACCTTGGCCTTAGGCTAAGCATTGCCATACAACATGGCAATACCGCCAGTCTCTTGGGTACATTATCAGGCGACAGCGATGCGGAGGTTTTTTGACGCCATGTTTTAGTTTGTTAATATTTCTAGTACTAAATGGTTATTATTAATTAGTTATATATCGTTTTAGTTTAGTTAGGTAATTATCTTTGTATGATTTTATTTGGTATAAGTTGTTACTTAAGTATTCATTTTAATTCTGAATAAACGATCATATTGTGAAGAATTTTACACATAGCAATAAAAAATATTGGCATGTAGCTAGATGAACGGTGGATGAAAGGTTGTTAAAACAGACTGAATGCAGAAAGCAGAGAACCAGTAGAACAACTTGGTAGATGTATGTCCAACATGAAAATACGGTTTACTGAGTTAATTGATTGAATTGCATAGAATACGAAGTTTTAGTATTATATTACCACACCTAGTACAGGCAGTATCTTCCTTTTAACTATTGTATAGTTTTTGGTCGATTTGAAACTCATTGTATTTCTTTACCAACTTCAGGAAAAAGTTAATGTAACCGACAGGCAGAATATCCGCTTCGGAAGCTTGCCTGTCAGCTATTGTTGTATCTGGCGCTATTGTATGAATGTACACAGTTGAATAAATCTAGAATATTGAGCAAACAAGAAACGTGGCAGGTTAGCTCAACTCGAAGAAAAGCTAGAAGAAATATTTCGAAATTATTGATTGCCATATTTTTACACTCTCGTTATTTAACTGGAACTCATAAATATACGAATGTTCTCATTATGTTTTTGGCTCTTCAACCTCTACGTGGATGACCTGATAGTCGCACTCAGCAGCATGCGGGTCGGATGCAGTGTTGATGGGGTTAGAATTAACAACATCAGCTATGCAGATGACATGGTGCTGCTGAGTCCGTCGGCGGGAGCAATCAGAGACATGCTTAAAACATGTGAGACCTACGCTGCCGCACATGGATTAAAATATAATGTAAAGAAACGTGAGTACATGGTCTTTGAGGTCAGCGGCAAACGCCGTGGAGAAGGGCCCGAGTTGCTTATGAACGGGTCACCAATTAATAGGGTGTCAACTTTTAAATACCTAGGGCATTGTCTTGCCGCTGACCTCAGGGACGATGTAGACATTGAGAGGGAGCGCAGGGCTCTAGCGGTCCGGAACAATATGTTGTCCCGTAGATTTGCGCGGTGTACAGACCAAGTAAAAGTAACACTTTTCAAGGCTTATTGCCAAAGTTTGTACACGGGCAATCTATGGGTCAGTTATACTAAGAGATCACTGGATGTCGTGCGCGACCAATATACCAATGCTTTCAGGATGTTGTTGAGGCTGCCTCGTTGCTGTAGCGCGTCGAACATGTTTGCGCAAGCCCGCACCGACGGCTTCTATGCAATTATACGCAAAAAAACTGCGTCACTTCTGAGAAGAGTAAGGGGCAGTCATAACAGTATCCTGAAAACTGTAGCCGAGAGTTTCAGCTCTCCGATAATACAACAGTTGGTGCGGAGGTTGATTTTTACTAACATTAGGCAATAAGTTTTTTTTTGTTTTGTTAATAACACTATATGGTTATTTTTGTGTCCGAAATAAAGCTATTATATTCTATTCTATTAAGATATCTTCCATGATTTACGAGGTAGGTAACATATTTCAATGCGCATGAAATTGCTTAAACGTTCATAAAACAGTTAATAGGACGACCGCCTCAGTACATGTCACTAAACACCTCACGAACTTAATCTCGAAACTCGAGGTTAATCTACAAAGAAGGTTTAAATATTAAATCTTCACTCCTCCTTTCGTATTTCGGTTGTTTATCCCGCGGCTATGAAATACGATTAACGATTTGGAAAATGTGAACTGCGAAATATGGGGGAAAGCAGTTAATCTTTTAGAGTTAGGTTACCTATTGTGCTAATAAGTAGTAACACGATGGCCTTCCAAGCTTATTTATATTAAAATAACTCCATAGAAAACTCCCGCTTACAGATTCCTGCAATGCGTGTATGTAATAATAAACGAAAAATTCCATTATAAAAGACATTTTTTATTGTTCTGTTATGTGTTTTATTACTTTCAACTGCTGCTTTATGTTCGTGGTCTACATTTTACTCGGTATAAATTGAATTAAGTTACATTTGTTCCGTATCTGGCGGGAAAAACAATAAATCTATCGTTTTATCATTGCATTGCTATGGAAACAGTTTAAAATAGTCTGGTTTCTAGGTGCTTTATGGGTATCAAGTTGGTGTAGAGAGATTTGCATATTTTTTGCTAGAAGTTAAGACCTATGTACAGTCAGCAAACTTGATTGATCAGCAAATTGACTATCAACTTGTAAGTAAGTATCCAACAATGTGTATAGGAAGGAAGTATGGAGATCTTGAGGATAGCAAATTAAATTCAACTTACGGTTAGGTAATGTGGTAGATATTGACTTATCCAGAATCACAGGAGTAGGTATCACATTGTTCGGAAAGTGCGTATAGGTACTTACTGGTTGGAACGAAGATTTTTGATGCGGCTTCCGGTAGGAGTAAATTGGTAGAAATTTCTACCAATTTACTCCTACCGGAAGCCGATTTATGCCCCCTCCATGCGACTTAGCGATAGTTTTCGAGGGTGGTCAACAGAGTGCTCTGTGGTAAGGTCAAAATGTAAATCCAAGATGGTGGGTGAGTGATAACTTTATGAAAGCTTCTAAAAGCTTATACTAGATGGCTCTGTATTAAAAATGCGTATTAAACTCACCGTCTCTTTCTGTTAGATACGAGTACCTGTGCTTGCGAGTATCACGTAAGTAACTTCGTTCCTGACGGGGGTCCCGCGACCGCACACGTTTTTTTATATGCACACAATGTTATTTAGCACAGTCATGCACAAGCACAATAACCACAGTGAATTAAGTACTGGACTGGTCACTAGGTGCTGTTGGCATCCCGCGGCCAAAGAGCGCGTGCGCAAAGCAGCAGCTATTTTTCCCACCAACTTGTGTAAAAAGTAAAATTGTGTAAATATTAAATCATCATTATCATTTCAGGTGAAAGAAGTCCACTGCTGGACATAGGCCTCCCCCAAGCACTTCCATTTCGACCGGTTCTGTGCTTCTCGCATCCAACGGGTTCCTGCGGCCTTCAAAGGCCATCGGTCCACCTTGTTACCACCACCGGTCCGTCTTCCAGTACGTCGCCACTCCAAAACCTTTCGGCCCATCGACATCTGTTCTGCGAGCAATGTGCCAAATATATTTTAAATGACTAATAAGATAATTCACAAACTTATGGTCAGTAGATTCATATCACCACTGTCATCCTGGGTCAGGCGGCGTATAAAATAACATGGCAAATTAACAGTGTGCCGATCTGCTCAACAATAAGTTCGTTAACATCAGTTGCCGTTGAGATATACGAGTATGTTATATGAGTTCATATAATTGTTTATTTTATTTGACTGTATAAATCAATTCAGTTTAATTTTATTGTAATCTACGAGTATTACTGACATGGTCTACTCATTTTTCAATATGTAGTTAGCTAGCGACCTCGACGATTGGTCAGCAACAGGCAGCAAGTTCGACATGCTCAAAGGAGCATGACGAACTTGCTGCCGGTGATATCTAAAGAGATGTCACTGCTTGCGGGGTCGGGGTGCTTCCTTTCCCGAAATATGGCGAGGGGATAACGGCAGATCTTTGCGTTATGCTCGTGAACGGGTGCTGCTTGTAGTGACTGGTCGTCTTGCTGACCATGGTTTTATTGTTGTTATTGGTAATAAATTGTTTATTTATTTTACTACGATGGTCCTAGTTTATCATTTGTGACTTCAAGTGACAGCTATGTGAACATAACCCAGCAATGCATAAATATGTAAGCTGTCACGCCATTTATGCCTGGAGGCTTTTATTTAGGTAGTAAGTTTTTATTTACATTTTTAATTTGAATTAATTATTTTTATGCTCGAGTACGTATAGTTTTTTATTGTATTTGTTGGTATATTGGCGTGGCTAGCTAACATATGGCAAATAGTTTCAATTTAATTTTCTGTGTCTTGTAATTTTAATCACATACAAAATCAAATATTTTCTAACTGAACAGACGGCTGTGCTGCTGGAGAGTTTGTTGCGCCACTTCTTCGTCCCGGCGAAAGCACTAGGAAGTGGTGAAAGGCGGGCGTTTTGGGGGACCCTAATTTGAATAAATGACTTTGATAATTTTTAAAGCATTTCATCTCACTCGTTAGCCGGAGTGTGTCTTAGACGATCTTCCTGATATAAACGGACAACGCATCCATATTTATTGACCAAGTAATAAATACTCCATGCCATCAATGCCATGCCGTCTAACTAGCTATCATTACAAAGAACCTAATCAGTTCACTTTGCGATATTGAGCACTAAGAGCCCATCGCGTTTATTCTATTTTTATACATCTGTTTACTTCGTGGGAAAAATAAATGCTACATGCCACGCACTAAAATATATGGGCCAGGAAATTCAATTTGTTAGACCTCGAGTTGGAAGGTCGAGGTTACACTGCGGGGATTAAGGAGCCGAGAAGGAAAATATCTCTATACATACCTACGTGTAGAACTGAGGTAGGTACTTTATTATTATTTATTATTAGCCTGTGATGTCGAACTGCAGGCCAAATGGCTCCCTAATATCCCCTTCTCTGTGTTTAAAGCTGCAAAGGACCGGGGGTCTACTCCGAAGTGCAAAGTGCGAATGTTCGGATAGGACCGACACATGACGAACCTAATATTATTGAAAAATGCGAAAAAAGTTCGGATCGGCTCAGTTGGGTCGGGACCATGGTCAATATTCGAAAGAGTGTAGGAGTATAGGATCGGGAGCGACCGAACCAAATAGTAACTTCGTAGCAGGAAACGGCTGAACATTCGGCCGATACCACTTCGAAGTAGACCCACAGCTCTTGTTGAAGGAGTCCAGCTCATCGCGCCATCTCCATCTGGGCCTGCCGCGTAAGAGGAACTCATTGGGTCGTAAGTTTAGCCCATTGGTCGTCTGACATGCGGCAGATGTGTCCAGCCCAATTCCATTTTAGTGTGGCAGCTTTCCATGTGACATCAGTTATCTTTGTAATGAAACGGTAGGTACTTAAGTTTTATAATTATATATTAATTACTGTGGTTATTAGCTTGGCACATCAGCTATCCAATGACAGCTCCATAATGGTCAGTCAAAATCTTTTTCTATGTTCAAAATAGTATGATCTTGACCACCACAGGACAGGAGGCCGGAAAATGCTACTATACTTGAATTGACAAAATGGTCTCATGGCGATAGTAGATTAACCAATTATTTTAAGGGCCGGTTTTTTGATCCGTAGTTAAACTTAACCAATTGTTAAAAATAGTAACTAATGGTTAAATTTTTGCAAAATCACACCACACCACACAACCACATTTCCCTCCTTTAACACACATACCTTACACATTAATAGCCGTAGTTCATTATAGGTTCAAATGTTATGAACTTATCACACATAAATAGAGGATTTTCTTGAACACGAAGTTACAGTAGAATACTGACTCCTAAGTCACAGGGTCCCCCTAGTTTAGGAGGCAGGGTTTTCACTATTTATGCAACCTTTGTTTCCCAAAGTTATGTCCCTGTTTGAATTGTATGAGCTTTGTATATTAAGGTTTTTGTGTTAGGAAACTTATTTTTATTTTTAATAAAACATGGCGGTCTTCAAGGGTCGCATATGTCAGAGCTAGAAAAATATTAAACACATCATTTCAGCTGACGGCAAACTTTATAATTTTCTTATTTAATTTTTTTATAGTTCACACTGTTTTACTTTTAAATATCATCACTAATTGGCAGATGGTTTTTTAACGCTACCTGCGGACTCGTAACACGCGCTTAATACTATGAACAAAGATGCTACGAACAAAGATACACTTTTTTCTGTAATGTTCATTGTTGTTTATGTTTGTAGTTGGAAAATTGTTTTGTGAACCTTAAATGTGTTTTTTCTGAAAATAAGTTTATTATTATGTCCTTTATTTCAATGTAAACACATATAAATTATATTTTTAAATATTAGAATATAAAAAGTATAAAAACATTTAAAAATATAAAAAAATAGTAGCCCACCGGTATCGGGAACATGGTCCAAGCTACTGGTGGTCAGGGCTCCAGAGAGAGGAAGCTCCAGACAATTATTATTTTTTTCGTCTTTGACATATCTCGGGATCCTGGGGTCCCGGACCTTTGGAAGGCGTACAAGGGGCCGAAGCAAACTCGCAGAGGTCCGTTAGACGTTTTCAATGAAATGAGGCACCGACCGACGAGTATCTTTGTTTGGACTATGCAAGTGCACCCAAGGACAACCCTCGGTTGGTGTAGGACTATTGCAAGATATGGAAACAAAGATATTGGGTTATGAGTTTGGGTGTCTAAAGTGAACTGGTTATCTAGGACTATGGAAAAACTATAGCCCCTGCCTGATCAATGTTCTATATAAATTGCACAGATATAATGGCAGGGGGTGACTTGCACACTCAATAATGGGCCCCCGAAAACGGTCGCTAGCACATAGTGTCGTAGCGACAAGGGGGCAACATTTCCGGAGGTGCTTATGAGGAGTGGAGAGGTAATCCACGGCTATCAGGACAATCCCGGAAGTACGATCAAGATCAGCCAGACCAGCATCTTACTGGAATACTTCTTTCCTCCAAGCACGTTTGCTCTTGCGAATCTCCACTCAAGCCGGCCAATAAAGGCAAGAAAGAGGTGGGAGCTCTGTTCCTCGTCCTTGTTCACTCCAGCCGGTCAATAAAGGCAAGTCAGAAGTGAGGAACAAGACTTCTCCCGGGAGATAGGGTCCGTGGGGTCGCTACTGCCCAACAGCTCGCCACATGCTGCCCTGCGGGTTTCGTTTCTCTCTTGGTCTGGCTCCTCACCCTAGACCCGTTCCGGCAAAATAAACTCTTCCGTTACAAGCTTAGAGTTCGGAGTGCGCAAGCCCCACCACGACGTCAACGTAGAGATACTATTATTAAAGAAGTCTTTTATTTTTGGTGCGGGACTCTGGACGACGTAGATTAGGCTGCGTACTTAATGATCTTAATCAAAACAAGAAGCTACCGTAAATCGATATTTTGTATTCCTTCTTTTATCGATAGATTCCTTAAATAAAGAAAACTGAATTCATAAACGTAACAAAACGTACTCGTATGAGATTGTTCATTTGCCTAAACTTTTCCCTAATATGTTAAGTCTAACGGTTACTGGTTAGACTGAAAGCCCCTAACTGGATGACCAGTTAAATACCAGTATTTTACATGGAGCGACTGCTTATGATATGTCACGACTATTTATAGAAGAGTAATACAAAATAAACAAAAAAATATTTCAGTTACCAAGATCGGCTCCTCAAGACGCTGTACTTGAGGGCTTGATCTCGTACGTCTGTTACGTTACGTCACATTGGCCGTAGTTTAGAATATCATTCAACACATTTCGTTATTGCTATGTCGTAAGATTTATTGAAATACTTGTATTTTGTTAAATTCTTAATGAATAGAACTATATTACGTTATAAATATGTATTCTACTACCCAGAGGTGATCGAGGCTAAAAACATAAAAATTGGGGATTTCGAACATCCTAACTCCCACTTCCGACGTTTGGCCCCCAAACTGGAACGGGCTGGGGCCGCCTTCAAGCGGCTCTTGCTCAACCTTAGGGGGCCAAACGCCTCCTGCCGGAGGCTTTACGCAGGGGTCGTGCGGTCCATGGCCCTATACGGGGCCCCGGTGTGAACGGGCTGGGGCCGCCTTCAAGCGGCTCTTGCCCAACCTTAGGGGGCCAAACGCCTCCTGCCGGAGGCTTTACGCAGGGGTCGTGCGGTCCATGGCCCTATACGGGGCCCCGGTGTGGGCGCGTTCACTGCGGCGGCGAGCCGCCCACTACCTGAACGCGCCCCAGAAGGTGGTAGCCGTAAGGCTCATCCGGGGCTAGCGCACGATCTCGCGCGAGGCGGCAAGCCTCCTTGTCGGACTGCCGCCATGGGATCTGGAGGCGATAGTCCTCGCGCGCCTCTATGAGTGGCGCGCGGAGGCACTACGCCGGGGGGAAAGTCCGCTCCCGCGGCAAATTGCTGCGGAGCGGACGGACCTCCGGCTCGATCTCATGGCGACATGGAAAGAGCGACTGTCGCAACCCAGCGCAGGGCACGCCGCGATAGCGGCGATAAGACCCCTCTTTGAGGAGTGGCTAGAGAGGCGCCACGGCGCCCTCACCTACCGCCTGACGCAGGTCCTCACCGGACACGGAAGTTTCGGGAGGTTCCTGCACATCATCAGGCGGGAGGAAACGCCCGGGTGTCACCATTGCCAGGATCGCCCAGAGGACACGGTGGAGCACACGGTGGAGGTCTGCCCCGCTTGGGCGGAGCACCGCCGTGTCCTCGTAGAGGCGATCGGCAGCGGCGGCGGTCTCTCGCGCCCGGCCCTGGTGCAAGCCATGGTCCGGAGCGAGAGGGAGTGGGAGGCAGTCGCCTCCTTCTGCGAAGCAGTCATGCTAGCGAAGGAGGTGGCGGGACGGATGAGGGAGAGAGCCTCCCGTCCCAGCCGCCGCGGGAGACGCCCCAGGCGTCGGGAGTCGAGTGACGACTACCGGCCACCGTAGGCGCGGGCCTGCGGGCGGAGAGCAATGGGTAGCTCACCGCCCGATCAGGACCAGGCCCGTGCCGGACGGCGCGTAAGTGTTCCACGCGCGCCTCAAAGAGATGTCAGCATAACGAGGGGCCCTTCAGGGCCGAAGCCTGCCGGGTAAGCGGGATTGTCCGAAAGGGTTACCGCTACCCCGGAACATAAAGGGCGAAGGAAGGAACATGGGTGGGTTTTAGTCAGTAAGAGTCTGACACTCCCTTTCGCTCCACCCAGAGCGGGAGGGGTCATTTGATGATTTGCCATCCCGAAAAAAAAAAAGGGGCAGTGAATAGTACATAATTTAATTATTTGACGAATTCAAATTCATCCATAGTTTAAGGTAAATAAGTATCGGTAATGAATATTTTTTTTTATATCTAATGTCGAAGTTTCGCGCCAATCGTGCGTGTTTACATTTTTACTTTTCACAAATGTCACATACACAGATGTAGCTAAGATTTAAAACGTGACAAATATTACAAACAACACGAAAATGCTCAGATCTTAACGTAATATTCAAACACAGGTCCAATAACACGTATCAATCATTACCACTACTCAATTTGTGTTCAAAATCGCCGACCACTATTGCTTTTTTTTTATTGCAATGATGTGCGAAAGCGATTATTCCAAACAATTTTTTTTTAATGTTGATTGACTCGAGTAATCAATATGACGAATGTCAAAAATCAATACTTGGAAATTGAAATACAATTATTATAAGCAATAAATACAATAAGCATTGTTTATAATAATTATTTATGCTTTTCTAATGTAATTTCAATAGTTTTTGGACAATATATTGAATCTGAGTCAATAACAGACTGGTCAAAGGTACTGACCTCATTTATTGAATTTCGCGCCGAATTGTTTCTATGTTCGAATTTATACTCGGAATGCGTTCGTAATTATTTTAATGTATTGGACAATTATTTATTGTGAATTTTATTTTTGAATCTTTCTAATAATGAAGTTAGCTACAGAATGCCCAGTAAGTATACATTTTTAGGTAGGCTTAGCAAAATATTGGCGCTGATTCCCTTGTTCACAAACTAAACTAAATTTAAGTTATGTGCATCTTTTTCTTTCTATTTCATTAAGAAAAGGACAGAAGATAAAATAGTAGTTTAGTCCTGTCAAATTAAGATACTCCATAGACAGATTATACGTGATTAAAAACATGGCTACTAAAAATACTTCAATTTACGTCAGGCGCTGACAAATTTGACAGGACTAAACTAATATTTATCTTCTGTCTTTTTCCAAATTAAATAAAGAGAAAAAGATGCATTGAACTTAAATTTGGTTTAGTTTGTGAACAAGGGAATCGGCGCCACTGTTTGAGAATGATTATAAATTAACTCTATAAATTGGGTATTCTGCAAACACTTAAGATTGATTTCAATACTTTTTGTTAGTTAAAAGAGTTTTTATTCAGTTTCTACAATTCTTTTTTCGTTTTCTGTATGCAATTATCGAATCGAAATAAGAAAGTTAGGTGGAAGATCAGCAATAAAAAGTGTCACGTCGCAACACAATATTTAGTAATGTTTATCAATATTTGATCGTATTTTTATGTATGATATGGTAAAAGTAAGAATGCAGACAGAATGATAATATCTTTATTTTTCCCGTTTGCATTATTTTCAGCAAGAGAGTAGCTTGTTTGTGTACAGACGCCAGCAGGTCAAGCTACCCGAAACTGTCAAGTTTTTCCAATCAACCTTGAACCTTAATGCTATAACGATAAAGTTGAAAATCTATTAAAGAAATTTCACAGATTCTAGTAGCTTGATGTGCTGGCGTCTATACATATGTATTTACAGTGAATTGAAGTTGTCTACTTTTTGAATAGGTGTAGTAATACTTATTTATACAACCTTCGCAGTAGACTAATGCAGTTTGACCGACCTCAACATATAAATTATAGATTTTATGTAAACGATATAATCGCAAAGACCATACAATATTGTCACAGTACTCTATTTCATCGTAATAATTAATTTCACACAAAATATTTTCAAACTCCATGTTTCGAGCAAAGTCACTGCCTACATTCACGTTTAAGCATCTTGAGTACACGCACCTATTGTATATTTAAGTGAAGAGTTTCGTTTATGAATCAGTCCATCACTCGGCTGATATCGTAAACCCAAACCGAAACTTGAGGAAAAAGTAAATTAAATTATTATGTTTATTAATTATGATCATGATCTCGAGATCGAGATCAAATGCGGGCTCTTGGGCTGAGTATCGTTTATTAATACGGGCCTTAACTTCCAAGAACCCTCAGTTTTCTAAAACAATACATGTAATAAGTACTATTCAGGATATTTTTTGATAAAGTTGAAGTTCGAACATGGTAGGATTGGCGAAAATCTAAATTTTACATACTTGGTAGTACTAAAGTATTGAATCCGCTTGGAGTAATCTATTTGCATGCTCTTCCTAGCATCCAATACAGCTGAAATTTGGCACACGTATGTTGCTTGTCAAGATCTTGGCCTGCACAGTCTACCTGCAAAGCCCTAACCGTTACATTGCCCTACAGTAACCTACGGAGATTAAATGGTACAAGCTCGCAATAAAAAACTTAAAAGAATTATGGCAACCTCTTTATTGCACCAAAAAATTATGTCACTGGCCACAAATAAAAAGCAAGCAAGGAAAATTTATTACGTCAACAATACAATTTCCGAGCGTTTTTTTTTTCGAACGTCCTGATCATCAAAACGACATTCGAATTTCAAACTGTCATTCAATGGGAACGCATGATTGACAATTTGCTGGCGTTTGTGATTTTATTGAAGAAAAATGAATTTTTACTTCGTAAAAATTACAATTAGTGTGAAATATTTATCGTAAAAGTGTTCGGTAAGGTTTTTCTTGTTGTTTTTCGAGTTCCGTGAGAGGTATTGATAAAATATAGGTAGGAAAAATGTGTTTGATTCGTAATAAAATGGCAAGAAAGGAATTGAAATCTATAACAAGCCGCTTATTTAATTGGATTTTCTTCTATCTCATGGTTTTTCTTAGAAAGTCTGTTTTTCGTTCGTGTCTTCCCTCTTTCGAACCTTCGAATAAAATGTCGGTTCGATGTACTGCGACGTAAGTTTGCTATTTAAGTAAAATTCATAAGAATGTCATTGAATCGACGTTCGAGACAATAAGACTGTTGACTGTTGGTATTTTAGAGTGTCGTTGGTTTTTGGTACAGCACAAAATTCGCGTGTAGCTGATAGTTGTCGCCTGATTCAGTCGTCGGTTGTTACAACAAACCTTTGACATCCTTCTTTTTACAAAATCTAGTGTACTTTGACTTTATTGGTATTGTGAAAAAACTGGTTAAAGGTAAGCACTAAAGCCTTGATGAGTAAAAGTTCGGTGTCGTGGTACAAATAGTACATAATTCTACTGGTTTTGTTCTCCTGGGACAAAATTTTGCTTGTTAACCATGACTACTATATTTAAATTGTATTTCTTTCAAATTGATGTTATTTCAAGTTAAACAAATATCAACTTTGTTTTAATTGTAATTAAGTTGATTTCAGAGTTACCAGCACTATTGAAAAGTTATAAAAATGTTTGAAGTTGTAGCGTAAACTGAACTTTATTGTGTAGGAATTAAAGTTATTTTTCCATAAACTCATTTGTTTACATTTTTGGCGAATATGTCGTGAATGCAGATTAGAAGATAACGTAGAAATAGCTTCAGGGTTTATTTCGGTCACTGAGTAAATATTTATCTATCTCTATTTCTTGATATTGTACTTATAGCTATCAAAATGTTATTCACTCTCCTTTGGTGGTTTGTAGACGAATGTTTTTGTTTTTCTCTGTATTTTGTATTGGTTCCTTTGTCGCTTGATACGATCGTAGTTACTAGCGTTGTTTTTCTCTCAGGATTTGGGTAGTAGGTTAAAAAGGATGAATTCTCAAAATATTGGGATTCCTCAGAAGTACAATGAGAGATTTTTAGGGACACGCAGTAAGTTACGAAATACCGGAGAAATTTAGTTCGTTCGCCCAGTTTATTCGTTAATATAGTTTCGTTCAAATAGTTTAGTCGTTAATCTACGAGTTTTCAGACTTTCACTGTCAAACTTAACATTTTGTTTAATATTGTAGGTAAGATATTTTTTTAATGTAAGTATTTGGACAAATCTTCAATACACTATACAAGCTTACACCAAAATAAATAAACTTGAAGCTGATTACAAAACAACTTACTTTTCATAAGTATTTTGGCGGCTGCTTCCCTGTTTTCTGTCTAGGCTATGACGACGCTATTTTATTTTATTTACTTAATGGAGGCAATCAAGGGAAACTCTGGCGTGTTGACTTCATGACTGACTGGAAAAGGCTATATTAAAAGAAACGTGGGGAAAGTTTAGGGGAGAACTTTAGCCAGCAAAGAATATATTGCCAAAAAAACGTTTACAACAATATTGTGTATCTAGATTTTGTGAAAGTCGTTTCACAAGTCTTTCGATGCCCAAAAAAATCTTTGGCCCTACCGTCGCGTCGTCGCGTCGTCAGAATAGTTAGTTTTCACGGCCAGACGCTGTGTCACGCTTTACGCATGTCATGTCGCCTCAGATTTTGGAGAGTCTTATTTATCTATTATATTTTACGAAGAATTTGTTTCGGCTTATGGTTTTCCTACGATCAATAGAACGATGTTGTGGTTTCAGATGCTTATTGGAAATCTATGGGTCTGTAAGATTATTTATTACTTCAATCTTATTTGAGTACATACTGTTGCAGGGCCATCATTTTGATTATAATCTACGTATCTGTATTTTTTTTTATTAGCCGTTAATGTCCCACTGCTGGGAAAAGGCCTACCTACTCTCCTCCCATAATATAAAAAAAATATTTTGACTTTTCCATTTAGGGCTGATTTTTCAACAGTCAAATAACTTATCTGTAGAATAATGGTTGACATTTGGCAGCTTTTGTATATAAAATGTCAAACTGTCATATTTATTCTTCAGATAAAAGTTATCTGACTATTGAAAAATCAGCCCTTAGACCAACTTTATTTATCTCAAACTCGATATTTTAGTTACATTTTATTGGTCCTATAGTATTCATCAATATTGACTGTTCACGACCCACGATAATATTAAATTCGCGCGTAAAAGTTTGTTCAGGATTCCTTCAAGGGCATTAAAAAATATTGTCAGGGCATTAAAAATCTCCACTCCTGTCACGGTCAGTTTACACGTCACGTGACGAATGTACATTTTCATTACTTTCTTGGCGAAATAAACATTTATTAATATTATTTTTGGAGGTTTTGTGTATTATTTTTTGTAGTGTCGGTATGATTCTCTTGTTTGAAATGGGTTCGTGCAGTAGCGTAGTTATCGGAGGGCTAGGCGGCCGGGGCCCCCAAGCTCAGGGGGCCCTTCGGCCTATGACCAGCAAACCTCGCACTGACGTAGCAAAAAAATTCTTCCACCTTCAGAACATAAATACTAATAAATTAGTTCTGTTGTCTTGTGTTTAGTCACTTCAACCAATCGGCTGTTATGCGACCGATTTATGAATAGTAGTAGCTTATTCTACCGATTTCACCACCGAGTCGATTGCCGGGAGGACACGACGCGGCATATGCTGGCAGAGACATACTCAGCCGCCTATAATGTTCCCACTGCTGGGACACAGGCCTTCTCTCTGTGAGGGGGAAATCTAATTAGTTTAGATAGCCCCAATTTTTTTTTCGCACCGTGGGCCCTGGTTACGTAGCTACGCCACTGGGTCTCGTGGTTTTAAGATCAAAGAAGGTACTAGAACAGACAGAGTACCTACCTACATAATATTATTGAATAATTGGCACTTAAACCTAATTTTCTTTTTCAATATGTAAATCGTAAACTAACAAAAGTTATTTTTAAAATGATTCATGACAATTTCTGCAAAAAATCTTAACAATTCTAAACTGTGTAGAGAAGTATGGAAGAAAAGAAATGCGCCGGCCCCAATTTAGTTTAAAAATTATAAAAAAAAACATTGTTTTTCACACAGCAGATCCTTTTGCATACTGGGATCGGTTGGCATAACCGTTTGGGAATAATATTATCTGTTTGTTCCCAACTAAGCCCACAAATGGGATTGGATTGTTAGATTCGTTCGGGACAAGCCGCCTATTCTAGTGCATTTCTGTAGGTACCTGTATCTATAGGCCCTTGAACTTACTTACCTACTCTATAGAAAGTGGGCAAAAAAATACGTAATTATTATAAACCTCGAGCTGGGTTGATGAGGCGACAGCCATCATGTTTTTAAGGCTAGTTTTAGCTGAACTGTCATTACGAACATCAGCGCGTTGAACTATGTAAGCTACTGAACCATGTTCACCATGGCTGGTTGATGGTGCTATTATCGGCTGTCACTGATGACAGCAGGTAGTTTCGATGTGGCCTTGATTTAGCAAAATGTCATGGTTTGGTACTTCTGTGTAGTCAAAATACAGTCAAATAATAAGCTCCAGATAACTTATCACGTTTAATTCCACTTTCTGCACTCTAACTACATTCCATCTTAATATGTCGTGCGCCGGTGATTCTCAACATTCTTAAGATTTAAAATGCAGCTCTGGAGCGTATTTAAAGATGCACGTGGTGACCTCATTCCCGATTTGGCATGGCGTCTCTTGCTCCTGATTTACCTGAAAATTATACAAGGTTTTTTACAAGGGGGCGCTATTTTGGGTAAAAAGAGCATAAAAGTAGTAGTTTTATTTTTTTGGACTAATAACCAAAAGACATGGCCGTCGGCAATTTTAATCAGATCGCTGGCAATAAGTGTATACAATATAGATTATGATTTTGCTTTAAAAAAACTTAAGAGGCGCTTTAAAATAGCGAACAGTTGTGAATTATTATGGTTAACTGATATGGTTTTAGGATTACAAGGCATTTAAACAAAGTAATGGCCACATGAGTTATGGATTTTAGTCTCAAAAAATATGACAATATTAACAAATTATGTTCGAAACTAATGTTTTTCTTTAAAGTACAATAATTTCCTACCCTTATTTTGTTAATAGTTACAAATTAGCAAGGGAACACACAAAATAAAACAAGTGTTAAAATAATTATTTATTTATTAGAGAATATCTTACTATTTAAGTAAGATATTCTCTACCTAGGTACCTCAATATACATTTAGTGTTAAACGAGACCGAGGTCAAACTAGCAGCTTGGATAAAACGAACGTTTATTTCACATATACACTACTTACATACATATATGCTTACATGGGTTTATAAAATCCTACTAATATTATAAACGTGAAAGTTTGTATGGATGGATGGATTGATGGACGTTTGTTACTATTTCACGCAAAAACTACTGAACGGATTTGGATGAAATTTTGCACACAGATGGTTTATAACTAGGATTAACATATACTCGTATAGGATACTTTTTATTCCGATATTCCTACGGGATCGAAATTTATGCGGATGAAACCGCGGGGCGCAGCTAGTAATTACACAAATAATTGCTTTTAACATAACCAGACATGTAAAACAATTACGTAAGCATAGATGTATATATATATATATTATTTTACAATTATTGTGAGTTGTTTTATATTGAATTAATAAGAGTTAGGCTTCCTGTACATGACGCCGGAGCCGCACCGGCGGGCGTCGGACCGCATGTTTCTGTATACGAATGAATATCGTGCATGCGCCGCATCGCCGCCGCGCCGGAACCGCGTATGCACCACATCGCCGCCGTGCCGGAACCACGTATGCACGGCATATTTTTTTTAAATGGTGTCGTGCATTTCATGATATGAGATTCGTCGTCTGCTTCCGGGTTTGCATGCACCGCATAGAGGCGATATTCATTCATATACACAAACTTGCGGTCCGGCGCGCCGGTTAGGGGTGTCCTTTTAAGCACGGTTCTCAACAAAGATTAGGTTTTCATAGAGTATTTTAATATTCTTGAATTGTTAATAATAATATGCTGTCTAAAAATCCTGCTGGAGCTTGAATATTGTTTTGGTGTCTTGCCCAACCAGGGTGGATACCAGATTATTGTCAAATCAATGTATCCAGAGGCAACTGAAAATGAGATGCACTAAAGTTAATAATTATCGTATACCATATATAAAAATTAATCAGATTAAGTATTTTTACTTCAATTTCATACCTGGGTTTGAGCATTGGTTATTCAACGCGAAAGTCTTGTTTGATGGTGTGTAGAAAGCAAGTATATGAGATGCCTTTGCAACCTTTGCATGGCTATTCCGCAGTTGATGCACCTCATAATAAATCCGAAACGCAATACAAAACGCAGAATCCAATGTAAATAGCAAGACAATCGAGTGGTATCAGTCCGTAGAGATATTAGCAGGGGTCAAAAATATTAGAAAATAATCGCAAAAACAAACACAGTACGCAACAAAAAAACTGCAATAACATTACATTGATTTGACAAACGGTACTTAATATTTTCCTTCGATATGCTCAGCGCAGCCTAGGTAGTGAAGTGTAGACAATAGTTGTTTCTTCAATAATATGATGTTTTTTTGTTTGTTTTATTCAACTTTTCTTTAAACTATTCTGTTCCACTGTGGAAAAATTTTATACTTCACCTCCACCAGAAAATGGCGACAAATTTTAAACCCCAAATTCTAGATGATTATAACAATTATCACCCAAGTAATCCTTGTAACTTTCAGGTAGACTTATTTGTGTAATGATTTAGTCAAACTGGGTCAATATCAGAAGGGTTTCTATTATTTAATCAACCCATTTTAACCCTTAGATTAGATTAGATTTCTTTATTTGTTTAAACATTGTATACATACAAAAGCATGCAAGATATTACGTCGTTTGAGTCCAGTCATGTTTAGCCGTAAGTATCGGCGTACAAATATTTCCATAACATTGAAAATAATTAATAATAAGCCAAAAAAAAACATAAAATTACCTAGATTAAGCATTTACACAATTTATAATTATGAAACTTTAGAAAAGTTACCTAGATTAAGCATTTACACAATTAATAATTATGAAACTTTAGAAATCAAAAATTATTTTTGTTATAATTTTAAAATTCAAAATAACTCAAAAACTATAATGTCAAACAAATACAAGAATAATGTCAAAGTTACAGAATAGATATACTTATGTCAAAATTAAAAGATATGTGAAATTTACAAGGTTGATGTCAGAATTATAAGATTAATGTCAAAATTACATGATTTATATCAAAATTACAGGATTTAAATTTTAGTGACAGAAAAATTATTAACAATCAAAAAACTTTTTCAGCTAGAAATTCGGAGACAATATAGTAAGCTTTCTGCGAAAGAAACATTTTCAATTGACGCTTAAATGCACTACCATTCAGCTCCTTCCAACGTTTAGGCAGTATGTTAAATATAGCAGGAGCCATGCAGACGATACTTTTGCGCATGAGTGCCGTTTTTGCTGGACAGACGCGAAGAATGGTTATATCCCGTCTGTTACGCGGTACAGCGTCCTGTAGACGTGGAAACAGTTTGGGGTTTGTTTTAACAAACATTGCGGTTTCGAGTATATACAAACTAGGAAGAGTTAATATATTGTGCCTTTTAACGCCTTTTGGCCCTGGCAGGCATCGGTCCTGGCAGGCATCGGTCCTGGCAGGCATCGGTCCTGGCAGGCATCGGCCCTGGCAGGCATCGGCCCTAGCGGACCCCGTCACTTCCTGCTGACATCTCTTTGAGGTGCGCGTGGAACACAACGCGCCGTCGACTCGGGTCTGGTCCTTGCCGGGCGGCGAGCTGCCCATTGCTCGCCGCCCGCAAGCCCGCGTCTACGGTGGCCGGGAGTCGGCTGGTGACTCCCGACGTCCAGGGCGTCTCCTGCGGTGCACAACGGTCCTGGAGTGAAGACCGCGTATCGCAAGCGTAGTGTCTCCACACTACGCTTGCCGGCCCTGGGGGCTTAGATGGACGGACGACCTAAAGAATGTGGCTGGGACAGTCTGGATGCGGGGAAGGCAGAGGACAGGATGTTGTGGCGTAGCCTGGGAGAGGCCTATGTCCAGCAGTGGACTGGATTTGAAGTAGTAGGTAAACTTTGAGTACACTTAAGAAATGTGTTTCTACGACCCAAGGACCACCTCATTTGAGTTAACTAATAAAGACATTAATTTATTGTACAAACAAGCTGGACGATAGTGTGTTTGATGAAAGATGGTAGTTCCCAACGATGGCAATAAAGGTAAAAGTTGAATGAACGTACGTCTTGACTAAAAACGGATAAAATTATAAAAAGTTCCAAATTGGTACCAAGTTCATTTTTATCGCCAATTTTATTTTTCTCTCAAAATTGCAACACATAAAAATATCGTTGCCTACCTCTCTCTACCTAGTGCGACATTAATATATCGTTGGGCTTAAAGCAGTAGATTTGAAACACAATTCCAGTTCTTTCTAATTTATTTTTGAGCTCTGAAAAATTGCGTTGCCTGTAATTTATTAGTGATTGCATTTGTGATTGCTTTTTTATAAGTGGCTTTTTTTGTAAAGCTTTGCTATGAATAATCTGCTATCTGGAATAAATTGTGTATGATACCATACTTGAGGCAGCCTTTTTTAGACCACGTGTTAGGTTTGGTTTGATTGAAGTGCCAGTCGTCTTTGCAAAGTCATATTAGTTTACATACCTACTTATCTCCTCCCTCTTAATACTTATCTGCCATACACCAATTGATATCAAAACACAAACCCCTTTTTCCATAAGGCTATATATACCAAGAACTATGTATGTGCGTCATAAATATTTACCTCTCTGTCGCAATTCTCCGACAGTGTTTTCATGTGTTCCAATTTCCTTCTGTTTGTGAACACAAGGGGCGTCACCGCGCTCATGAAACCAAACTTGGAATATTTGTTGTTCTTCACTATGCCGATCTAAAGGAATGAAAATTTTCACTTATAAATAATATATTTTAATTAAGTACATTAAGGCATCATCAATCGAGGCCCAATTACATGATAGAACTTTCAGCATTCTACAGCACTTTGGTACAGACGCCAGCACATCAAGCTACTACAATCTTTCAAATCTCTTTAATAGATTTAAAACTTTATCGCTAAAAGTTCAAGGTTGATTGGGAAAATTTGACAGTTACGCAGTCGATCCATGTAAAATATTGGTATTTAGCTGCATCATCCGGTTAGACTGGAAGCCGACCCCAGCATAGTTGGGAAAAGGCTAGGGAGATGCAGATGATGAGGCTTAAGAGCAGACAAAAACTGACCTTTTCCAACAAACACTTGATGATACAAGCCGACTTCTCCGGATAAGGTGGCTCTTCGCGAAGGTTCTTCAAGTCTTTGACGGTAGCGTTGACGTGGTCCATGCATATGTGCGCTGTTGCTAGCACTGTCCTCTTCGCTACCTCGGCGAATTTACTTACTAAAATCAATGTTAATATTATTTTAATTTTCTATCGATTTGAAAGAAATAGAAAGATAAAAATAAAAACAAAACAGTCACGTCCGTTATTAATAAACGTGATTAACATCTCCTTAACCATACAATCCTTACACGTTTAAACGTTCCTTGGTGGTGGTACAGAGCTTTGTGCTGCATCGATTAGCAACCTCCGGATTGGAGAGCACATTTTTATCGCGTTTGAAAAATAATTTTGGTCTTTGAAATAAGGTTGATTTTTTCATTTCACTGCACGTTAGGTCGCATTCTCATTTAATAAAGAAGTATTAGGCAGGCTCGCAGGTTTGGGCTAGGTCTGCAAGGTAGAACTCGTTTTGTTATAAAACGGTTAATGTTTAGCCCTCCTAGGATCAAACCTAGAGTTTTTTTCTAAGAATGCTCTTTTTTGCACTAACAAAAATATTGTAGCAAAAATTACTGGTTTTTCGTTAAATTGGCTGAGTGTTTAAATGGGCCTAATTTTAGACTTTGTGACGCGAGATCAATTTTATCGCAGAAATACGATTTTCTTTGGTATTTATCGAATCGGAAAATGTGTTAAAGGTTCATTCTTTTCTAAGGTTATTCTGATAAAGGTTAGTTTTCTGAAATATATTTAATAATACTTTCGCCTAGATTTGTTAAAGGTTTACTACTCTTTAATCAGAAAATTTGTTAAAGGTTTACTACTCTTTTCCTTTATTTTGATAAAGGTTAGGTTACAGTTTCCTGAAATTTAAGATTTAAACCAATAAGTGAATATCTACATGAAGAATAATACAATAAGTAAGAAATATAGAGATTGATTGATTGATTTTGATAGTCATATCACGACTAATTTTATATTGATGGTCAAAATGGCCGTCAAACAGTATTTTATAGATCTTTAATTTCTGTCGTCTTTTCTGTCGAAACTGGCTGAACTAGGAAACTAAAAAAATATGTTAAACTCACCCTTTTCATGCTGACCCTTTTCATGCTGCCCAACCACATAAAACACGACACATAGGGTATGAAATGTGATCATGTATCTATAGACGAACATTTTGGACGGCCTTCCCAAATCAAATAACTCAAAATAATGATGGAATAATTCTGCAGCGTTTAACCGCACCAGCGACAGATAACATCTTTCCGGCTGTGTGATTTCACGAATCAATGGATAGAACGGTTTTATATACTGGATGATATCACTTTTTTGTTTTTTTCCCTTATCCGCTAAGCCGTAAGCGGTTTGGTATCTGAAGAAGTCTGTCAATATTTTTTGATTGATTATTCTGGTTTTATTGTCGTTCGATGAGTTATTGTCGTTCGATGAGTTCTGTTTTATTGTTTTGCGATAAGATTGAGCGACTTTATTGCTAATGTCAACAGGTTAGATCGAACTGCGTAAGAGCGAAAAGCCGTTTCGGATTGTGTTATTTTTGATGTTTGTTAATGTTTGACTTAGGGTATTATGGAAAGGGAAAATTAAATTTGGGAAAAACTAAAACGTCCTTTTTTCGACGGGATTTTTGTATGAATTATTGAAATTTGGACAGGACGTCTGCCGGGTCAAGTAAGCTATGACGTTTACAGTTGTGCGATTCTATGTTATGGCAATTTATTGTTTGTCATGAAATATCATAAAAGAACAAAAATTTCATGGGTCTACCCCGCGCATCTTTGATTACTTGGGCAGCATCCTAACTATAAATTAGCCCTATCTTATATAATTACGACGGTTAATATTCGGCATGCATTGTGCCGTGCTGGCTGTCAGCGGTCGCAATAATGATATTATGTACATAATTGTACATAATGAGGGGCTGCATTATGTGGACAGCAATTATTTTATGAGAATTCATGTTACTGCGGATGTTGGTAAGTTTTGTATCGCTATTTATTTCATTGAGTTTTTAGTACGAGGTAGTTTTCGGTAGCAGTCGTTACTATCGAATAAGCATTGCCAAGATAATCTAGTTGACGGTGACGTGTTAAGCGATATGTGAATACCGCCTAGTGAAGTTCGTCCATGCACGAACTTTTTGCTTCAGGAAGTAGTAGATGCACTCAGCAAAACGGTACAAAATATTCTCGAAAGCTTACTCTGAGAACTCTCGCCTTACTAATCGCATCACTCGCCCTTGGTCGAGTATTGCCTTCCCTGAAGCAGGATAGTGTACCGATGAATACCTTGTAGAGAGGTAGCTTGTATGTTCTATCTTACACTGCCAGGCTTGGGAGGTTATTTAGCTCTATCGCAACTCTGAATTAACGGTTCGTCATGCCGCGGCATGTATCGGCAAGGTCATCGCTAATCCCAAAGTAATTCGTAAAGCAGTGAATCCAAGGCACACCAGCGCAAGACTGCAGCGCGCCTGCGCAGCCACCTGTCGCGTGATATTTTTCGACTAATTCGATGGCGCGCTTAGTATCGCGGGACCCGTATTAATTATCGCTCTCAAAATGGACGTTATAAGTTAGACCGACGACAAACACGTGAGCGGCCCATAATTCGGGTTCCGCGGTACAGCCTCATTAATGGAGCTGATAAGTAAGCAACTAAGATAGCTACTAGTCTGGATAACTCACTACCCAATAGTATAAGGATGACTGTAATTGAGACGCTGGGCGGCGGTGATTTTTAATTCGGTATTGAATGAGCTGCTCTGGTGACGTCTAATGCAGTGAGAATAACTGCCTGCATTTCGTGTATAGTCACATAAACGCTCGGCATCACGCATCCAGCCACTTTGTGGCAAATTGGCATCAGCCAGAAGTTACCCCAAAAATCGCTCGTGTCAGTACTCGGGGAGCCCAAGCTCTATATGTATTCCATCGCTTTTTGCTCTGGAACATGCGATTCTATGTATACCGGTCATCGCACCACTTATAGCGGTCAACGCACCACCGAAATAATATTATTATAATATTAGTTTGGTCTGTTACCAGATCCTCTTGGTGTCCCTCTACAGCATAAAATAAAAGTCATACTGCTTTTCTTTCTGTTGCAATTTGTAATTCTTGTCAACTTGCATCTTTACTTAGATAGGTATCTAATTTATATATGGATCCACTCCACTCATGGTTCCACTCCCACTCATGGTTCCACTCCACTCATGGTTCCACTCCACTCATGGTTCCACTCCACTCATGGTTCCACTCCACTCATGGTTCCACTCCACTCATGGTTCCACTCCACTCATGGTTCCACTCCCACTCATGGTTCCACTCCACTCATGGTTCCACTCCACTCATGGTTCCACTCCACTCATGGTTCCACTCCACTCATGGTTCCACTCCACTCATGGTTCCACTCCACTCATGGTTCCACTTGTTGTGTGTTGTTGTTCCAAGTCTCTGAACCGTCTCCAGACACATGTGGGAAAATGTAAGTCCAACCTGGGGAAGTGGGGCTACCTTGACGGAACGGCAGTAGGGTGTGATTGCTGGTGCGGAGCTGTGTCCCATAACATGCAGACAAAGTGACCTCTGAGCTGCCACCGACAACGCCGTGGAAGTGGCAAAGTTTTGGGAATTCAAATGTCATTACATTTGAAATTCAGTCGTGCCAGTGACACGAAGAAGAAGAGATGGATGAATTCGTCTGTTATATATCATACATAGACTTATCTGTTGATACATAACCGAATGCTGTCAACCCATATGCCACATGCGTTCAAAAATCGATGCTGCATCCAAAAATTCATCAACGCGCAAAACTATTAAAATGATTTGTCGTCTCACGAACACCGCTTGCCGCCATCAGTAAATCATTTTCACCGTCAGGCACAGGTTTAACGGAGGCTTTGTTGCTGCCATTAATTCAGTAAACAATGTAATATGGATCCGACCACTAACAAATTGGCAACAATTGGTCTATCCAATAGCGATATTCATCAAAGTCCACTGCTAAGCGTGGTCGCAGTGAATGATGAGTGACGTAACGCGATGGTCGATGGCGGAACGTGAGATCAGATTGATCGCGTGATATTTAATGATGATGTAGGGGCATTACCTACTGTATTTTGCGCTCTGTATGTCCGCGAATTAAATTGTTTAAAATAACACCAGACTATTATTTTCACTGCAGGGTTTCAAAGCCTCTTCTCGTATAGAAAAGACAGAAAAGACGCATGAGCATTGACCACACACTCGAAGCATTTATTTCAATTAAAAATTTTACCATTTACAGAGGCACTTTTGAATTGTCAAATATGAAGCTAGTGCTTCAATGGGCTGTGATTTCTGACCGAGGTTTTCCTACACCGTTGTTAGATAACTCATCAACATCAACTCAGCCTATCGCAGTCCAGTGCTGGACATATGTTCATGCTGGATATAGATAAATAACTGAAACTTAATAAATAACAAACAAGAGAAAGATTGATCAGATTTCAAATTCGTTTCCTTAACAGTATAGGATGCAAGTTAAAGTAAGGTAGGCAACTGATCATTATTCAACCTAACAGTAAGGAATGTGTTGGAAAATCTGAGTTGAACTAAACAGAATGAATGTACTGTACTACTTAGAGTGAACTATGAAAATGCGCCAAGACTAAAGGGGCTATTGTAAAGTACGGGTATTGGCTTCGTGCCATGAACTGTTTCCGTAATTTAAAAGGGCGTGCCAAATTTCTCGTATCGGACGGAGAAATATCTTATGACAAAGGGATAAAAAAAAATTGCGGTGTAGTGGAAAATGTAGTGGACTGTGATTTTTGCTGATTCAATCACCACACGCAACTAATTTATTGTCAAAAACAGAACAGCAGTGCGATTCTGTAACCATCTCACCCTGAAAACTTAGGTGAAGTGACCGTGGAGTGAGCTGTCATTCCAACTAATGCTAGGGATTTACACTATTGACAGCTCAGCTCTATTTACACTTCAGATAACTTTTCACGGTGAGATTTTTACAGAATTGATGGCTGAACAAAAGTCTATCGCAACAGCCGCCGTCCTCTCAACGTTTTTAAAAATAATATAAAAACAAAGCCTTCAAAAAAGGTTACAACCGACGGAATAAGTAGTGTAGCGAAAAACAGAAAAAGGAAACACTTCTTCGCCACAGAATTTCGTATAATTTTGATGTGTTATACTATAAGTGTTACCATAAAAATACGAAACCATAAAAATACAAAACACACTCACAACAAAACTTGATAGAAAAGCACGACAGGTTGGTTTAAATTAGAAAAACACAGAATAACTTAGGCGTATGACCTGATATTATAATTTTAAGCGTGATTTTGTTACGTGTCGAATAACGATACGATTGCAAACGAACCCCCTGACGAGCGAGTAAATTAAATACGGCCGCGGCTAGTAGGTAGTGCAGCATTGGCAAATGCTACATTATAATTTTATCACGAACGACCTTCTTTTATAACAAATCCAACCTTATTTTTAACCAGAAAGTTTTTTCCTTCATATTGGTTTTGAATTTTCAATAAAAAAATGACGTCTTTTCTCTTACCGAGAATTTCCTCTTACCGAGATTTTTCATTGGAAAGATTTTTTTGGACACAGGACGGAAGTCTAAATATTATTTTCCCTGCCTTCACAATTAAATAATTTGCTAACGGTAATCTATAAAAGATTGAACGCCCGAGTTCTGTGCGGTCATCCACTGGATCCAAAATACACATATTGCATGTACATCACTAAAAAGTGGTCTCGAGGCGAAGCGTGAAGACTCTGATTTGTCCAAAGACTGTAGGGCGATCTAGAATTCGCCCTACCCGCCACCCTAGTACCAGACATCTACAAGCTTCCTGTTGGGAATCGAACCCAACATCTTGCGCACGACCAGCACTTTTAAGAGGATTCTGATTCCGGCCAGGGAGGTAGGTGCCTTCTGATTACCAGCGTGGAGCCTAAGACCGGAGTTTCATACGAGTATTTTATGTACCTTAGTTTTCAGTTGAGCCTATTTACTTGATGAGTATACCAATTAGCCGTATATAATCATTGTTACAATGTTGATCAGGCGGTTTTTTATTTATATTATTATCTTGCTTCTTAATAACGAACTGACTTGGTGCCAATTACCCATTAGGTCGTCCTGGTATTTATCTAGTTACGTAAGTTTAGGAACGTTTGCAAACGTATCTTAATCGACGCGTACCAAGAATACGTAAAATTTATTATAGGGCTTGAACACCAAAAACGTCCCGCGTTGGTGTCACGACGTAATCTTTTTTAATAATATTCTTTGTGTCTTTAAGTTTTTATTATTATTTTATTTTATACAGTCAAATTAAAACGTGTAAAAGTGAAGTTTGTTATTTATTTCGCTACAGTAGGTAACAGTTCCAAGCGAATTCATAGTATAAAACATCGTTATTTAATAGATCAACAGATTTTGAGATAACGTTCGGAACAATAGGAATGTTTAAAACAAAAGTTACTATGACTGCCAAAGAAAAACTACTAAATATCTGCAACATCCAGTCAAAACCTAACATCCTTTATATTAAGGACCGTTGTATGACTTAATACAAAAAGGTCTTGATTTATATTTTTCCGCAGTTCAATTTTTTTTGTCTCAATCGGATGTTTTTGTCAAACACTCCAAATTTTATGAATTATTTTTAAAAACGTTTATGAACAGACATAACGTAATCAAAAAAAGGTTAAACTGCAGAGGACACGCTGCAATACAAACATAAACATACATACGTAAACTTACTCCTGCTTTCCATGGGGGGGTAGGCAGAAACTACAGAACGCCACCTGCTACGATCCTTACATACTCCTTTTGCCTCAATGTGGTACTACTTGTGTTAATTATTCAGTGTTAAACCCCTGGACGGTTCAGCGGGATTGTCCGAAAGGGTTACCGCTACCCCGGAACATAAAGGGCGAAGGAAGGAACATGGGTGGGTTTTAGTCAGTAAGAGTCTGACACTCCCTTCCGCTCCACCCAGAGCGGGAGCGGTCATTTGATGATATCCCACCAGAAAAAAAAAAAAAAAAAAAAAAACCCCTGGGCGGTGGGCCAGGGCGATAAAAACCTGAGTAATCTCCTTTGGTTGAGATTCGTTTTTTTATAAACTTTTTGCTTGTAGTATTGGTGTTCTTTAAACAAAAATACTTCCCCACGTTTTCTTTTGTTATACGAATATCCATTACTGAGCAAATAAAATATTAACAACAATATGAATGGTATGATGCAGGTAATTATATACTTCTTATTTTCAACAGTAACATGTAGGTCTACCTATCCTACAGTGGTTAAAGACTACTTATTATACAAATAGTAGGTTATTCCCAGAAGTGATTCTTTATTAACAATGCACCTGTACGTTCCAACTGTCGTAGTTGTCCTTTGTCAAAAAATCTATACGTAATATAATAAGAAGTCTTAACCACTGTAGGATAAGTTGACCTATACAACCTACCTAAAATATGCCAAAGCACCTATCTGGGTTTCTACAACGTGCAACTTGACCAAAACAATCCTCACTACAAACAATGGATTCGTTCTAAAAAAATTAAATAGTGCTAAATTCTTTGGTGATCGCAACTTATCAGAACCATTTGTCCTCTAGCCTGCGTGATGCAAGGTTCCCTTTCAAACCTCTACAATACCTAATGGTAATGGTATGTTTGATATTATTTTCAAAAGAAAATTTGAAAAGCTCGCCCCCTACTCGTAAATAACAAAGGACTTTTAGCATTACATTTAACTTAGGGCTGATTTTTCCATCGCCAGATAATTTTTATTCGAGGAATAAAATTGGACGTTTAACAGTTTTTTAGTAAATCTGTTGACAGAAAACTTGGTTGATATCCCGACTAGTCGTACTAAGCGCTTCTCTTCCAAATAGTTGCTCCCGTAGGATAGTTGCTGTAGGTGAGAAAAAATAGACTAAGGCCTTATTTTTCTACTTTGTGAGACGGCCCTAATTCATTATTATTCGTGTTGGAATCGGAAGTACGAATTTTGAATTAGAATGTGGAGTTAAATATCCTAATCTAGTCAATTTATTTCGGTATATAGCCTAAAAGTAGTTATATATTTTGTACGACAACAAAAGTACCTAAGAAAAAAACAAAAACTTAAGTAATTATACAACCTACTGACCCGCTTCCATATAAAAAGTAGAACTTTTGTTTCAAAGGGTCCGTCCAAAGTAAATAAATGATAATGTCCATGTAAAAAAACCTTTATCACAGAACTTGGGACTATAATAATATGATGATTTTTTTATCTTTCACAGCGTCTACTAAAGTTTTTTCTTCGAAAGTTTGTGCTATATATAAAGTTTTTCTTCGAAAGTTTATGCTATATCGTCTCGAATAGGTACCTAATAGAATTAGGATTTCAATATTGGTTCATTGTTGAGAAGTCCTTTTTAAATAATATGTATAATATGTTATAAGGTAATAGATCAAAACAATGTCATCTTTATTATAAACCAAAAAACGAATGAACGATATTATGAGACCAATAAATAGGTCGTCTTCGATGGAACGAGACCAGAGCACCCAAACGTTTACTTCTGATAATAGTAAACCAGACGGTCGGAGGAGTTGAGGCGGGCCGGGCCCAAGCTCAGATGGTTGAATGGCGTAAACTGTTGCAGAGAAAAAGCCGGAAATAGGTAACGTTGGAGAAATATACTCGACTCGACCAGGCTAACGCCCACATACGGCTATAAGGCCTCTGATGGTGATGAAAAGAACGAAGGAAAAAGATGAAATGTAAAGGATTACGATATCTAATAACTGTAACATTACACAATATATTTTTCTTTTTTTTTTTTTAAATACGTTTCCCTCACACTAGGAATTACTCCTGTATCGTGGGTGCGTTTACAAACATTTAAACTCACATAAACAACATTACTTTACTTATTATTAGTCTTATATAGTATCGTAGCTAAGGACACAAAATGATAATTTTGAAAAAACAAATCCAACATTCAATTGAAATCAGATTTTAATTAACGTCCGACTGAAAAATCGTTCACCTTTCATGAAATATCAAAAACCATTTTGAAACTTTGGTACTGAAATTTTGCATTCGGATATATCCCGACAAAGAAAAATCGGAAATGAATAAATCAATGCCGGATGTAGTAGTTTATCCGGATTTAACCGACAGATTTGATTGGAAATTATTCTCTAGTCTACCTAGCTTATTTCGACAATTGCTATAGCACATTCTTTTACCAAAAATTTGGTTTCATTTTTAGCACAAGAAACTTCTTAACATAGAAGAAGGATTGCTAGCTTGCTTACTGTAAACCATACTGTTGGATAGAGCCCACAATCCAAACGATAATTGTTTTCAGCCGTCACTGTGTTATATTATGTCAATGTGAACAAAAAACCCAAATATTCGTAAATGACTTGACTAAAGCATATACGTATAAGTTTAAGTGACATATAATCACAGCAGCGTTAGGCTGCTTTTCCACCAGAGATGTGCTATGGATGCGTTTGTTATCCACCAATCATATTCATTGGTCCACATAGGTGGTCACTGGTGGAAACAGATGCAACTAAGCTGTTTTTATACGGAAGGATGCGTGCTACGGATGGGAGCTATGGATGCACGAGTGGTGTAGCTATGTGCAGAGCAGAGTACTTCCCGTGCTTTCCCTACTATCGATGCATCGCATTGCTCGAGTTGAGCACCTTCCTCGCACAGCTACCTCGCGGCCGCGCATCTTCATAGCACATCTTACTCGCTCCGCTACACAGCTAGAAACGGTCGTACAGTTTCGTAGCTTAGCTTTCACATCCTCGCAGCATAGCTGCATAGCACATCTCTGGTGGAAAAGCAGCCTAATCAGCCTATAATTTTGTGGCGACTGGCCTCTGTGAGAGGGAGGGGGGGAATGAAGTAGGTTCGTGAAGTTTTGTCAAATCTCGACTAGGAGGTACCTGCTTTAGTTGTTGGTTATTATAACTTCCACATGCTTTAGTTGTCGGTTATTATAACTTCCACATGCTTTAGTTGTTGGTTATTATAACTTCCACATAACTAAGTAATATTCCTTAACGATTTTCCTGAATAATTTCGTTTCCCATTTTTTACAACTTAATACTTTTACTTCATGCACTATTTCCTTTACCTAATATATTTTCAAAGTTACCGAGCGTTACCCTCATACATTGTCTCAAGTTATACTTAATCCAAGGAGTAAAAAAGTGAGAGTGATACATGAAAGCGTAATCCTCGTTGTGCTATACATCAAGCCGGTGACTCGGCAATAATCTGAAAGGGCTGATGAAATTAAACGATTTTCGTAGCAGTTGTGTTCATTAATTTTGTGTGTGTAGAACTTGAAGCAAGTTGTCATGTTACTTAGCTATTGATGCTAGTATTTGTTGTAACGAAGTACTTTATCATCATTTCATTAATAAGTACTAAAACGAAGTCCTGGCAATCCTCTTCACTGTTAGCTGCTTCACGCTGTCTTTGCCAACTTTCCTCATGCGGTAAAGGTCAGAGGGTTGCCCCTCTGACCTTTCTCGTATTATTCTAATCTGTCACAATCTGTCAAAAATACACTCAATTTACATTCATTTTTGACATTGATTGTCGCTGAGATGAGATTGCGACTTGAATTTGAACGTATTTTTAAGTACGAGAATTACGCCTTTTGGTGTAGCACAAAAATGTGACTAGTTATCGTAATTACTATCTCCCAAATTTGATAGCCTAGCTTTTTGTTGTAATAATACCCATGACCTATTTCCTCTAACAATTATTATTTATCAAATCACAGATCGGACGCCACATCCGTACATCCGTTGTCTATACATGTCAATACATTACCCTCGCAACCGGTTACGAGTAATAAATTAGACAATTAATAATACAGAGTCGGCTGTCGCCATGCATTCGATATAATGGAGGACGCGAATAGAATCATGAATATGTGACGATTAGTTTACATAATTTCATCTCATCAGTATTATTTACCTTTCCTTCCTGACAGTTTAGCACCATTTACGCAAACACATTGTTTCAACAGTTTCAATAACAGATTATCCACTTCTCGGTTTTCTCGAAAATTAATTATAGATATACAATAATTCTTTAAAAACATCTATGTTAGGCCACAAACTAACGGCTAGTTCTGTTTTTTTAATATGTTGTTAGGACTACTACCAGGTGCGTATATCTATGTTTGCAGCTTCGAAAGACCTACGCTAATTTTGCAGCAATAGAAAAACCCGCGAAATTTTAGCACTTTTTTTTGTATTCTCAATATAAGTCTTAAAATTTCACCGTTTTATCGAAGCTCGAAATATTCAATGTGTTGCCTGTCGTTCAGTACAAGTATACGTTTGTCAGGGAATTCTAAAACAAACCTGGGGTCGCAACAACAACGCGACTATGAAAGCTCGCTCAGACGACTCGTACAACTTTCAGAAGCTACAAAATATTAAACACGAGAGAGGTAGGTATTCGATTGTATGTTAAACACTTCGTGGGTTCCCTTCTAAAATGCAGTGTAAAATTACCGTTCCAAAAAAAAATGGTTGAAATGAATATTTTCACCAAATTGGTATCATACACCACTAGAACCTGAAACTTCGTACCTATATATTTTTGTTTAAGGGTTGATTTTTCCAACGCCAGATAATTTTATCCGAAGAACAGTTTTCAATTTTTGACAGTTCTTCTATACAAAATCTGTCAGACGTCAATTTTATTCCATGAATAAAATTTATCTGTCCATTGAAAAATCAGCCCTCAATGACAAAATTGGTATTCTTCACTTAACACTTTTCGCCGTTTATAATTCTATTGATTCTCCAATAAACTGAGTATAATACAGCCTCCGTAGTATACAGCTCAATTCACAAATTGAAACAAGATGCCATTACCGCTTATATTGTAAGATTATACCACTCTTGCGTTCAATTAATTATTTCAATATGTGCCAAATGACGTCACTACATGTCGAATGGGAAACGGAAGTTGTGGCTTCCGTAATGTCTAATGTTTCAATCTTATAGTGGATTGTATTGAGATCTTAAGCATTGTAAATAATCTAGTGCATCTTGTGTAGTAATCTAGTTGTGAAATACGCTTAGTGACCAATACGCTTAGTGACCAATACGCTTAGTGACCAATACGCTTAATGACCAATACGCTTAATGACCAATACGCTTAATGACCAATACGCTTAATGACCAATACGCTTAGTGACCAATACGCTTAATGACCAATACGCTTAATGACCAATACGCTTAATGACCAATACGCTTAATGACCAATACGCTTAATGACCAATACGCTTAATGACCAATACGCTAAATGACCAATACGCTAAATGACCCACACGTCTAATAACAGGTGAAACGACCAATTAATGCAATCCATAGCCTACAGTTGTCCACTGTTGGACAATAGAATTGATATAGCCCGAAAATCTGACCACCAGTCTTACCAAGGAGTATCGTATTATCCAGTCGAGTCGTCGTTGTATGTATCTGGTGTATTGTGTGTCTTTTAGTTTGTGCCAAATAAATGCATTTTCTTTCTTTCTTCTTTATTTTTTCTTTCAGTAACTGGGTTGTGGAGGTCAGACAGGCTCCATGTAAAATACTGATATTTAACACCCTTAAATTCCTCTAATGTGTCACTTTGTTCGATAAAAGTATCAAAGATTTCATGAAATGAAACACTTATTAGTCAATAAGTGTTTGTAATAATCAATTAATTATTTATATTTCCAACATTTCAACAAACACAATTTTCGAAGAAAATCGACAGAAGAAATTTTATTATTTTTAAAATCTCCTAACAGTTTCTTATTTTTCTTTTTTAATACTACAATCACAATATATGTAATTTAAAACAGACAGAGTATGAGTACAATTAATGACATTTACGTCAACTACAGTCATTTAATTTTCCAAATTGATAAGAATTGTATGTGGCCAGTGATTACGACGCACAATGACTAATACGCAAGTGGCTGTGAGTAAGAGCGAAAATACACAAGCCTGTAGCTGGTACAAAACTGCAAGTAGCTGGGCATATATGCCATCGTGACTTGACCAATCAGAAGTTGTTAAGGCGCATGCCAGCTAATTGCATAGTTTTGTATTGGTGTTTTTGTTTTGACCTACGCATGTGTATTTTTGCCGTAAAGAAAAGGTTTAGGGTGTTGGAAGGTAATGAATTGCTAGCATAATAAGCGGAAAACTTTTTCACATAAAAAAGCTCCCTTGTTGCTCCTTGTGTACCTAACTGAAAGTCTTTGACTCCGTATATTTGATATTGGTCATTTTGCATCATTAATATATATAGGTCAATATGCGTAATAAGAAGATTGGTCATTTTGCGTATTGGTTATTTTGCATGTTGGTTATTTCGCGTTTTGGTCCTTCTGCGTTATATACGTTTAAACCAACTCAAATCTCAATAATTCATATTTGAAAAACATTTTGATTCTAAATTGTATTTTGCGAGTGAAATAAGCTGTCTATTATTTAGAACAATGCTTTTGTCTGTTACTAGTGGCGTGACCTCTGCGTTTTGTCTTAACAAACAATGCGACTACTTTTGTTTTCGCCCCTCTCTATAAGAAACTGCAGTATCTGTTTGTTTTTGTACAGCGATTCCGAAAGGCTAGTGGCTTAGCTTTTCTTTTCTTGTTTCCTCGGCTTTGGCGTGACGAGGAATTATTGTCTGACTTGGGTGTTAAGTTTAAAACAGTTACAAACATTTTAAATGAACTACTGTTACTGATTCGCTTGAGAGCATTGCGTTGCATTGCATTGTGTAATGTTATTACAATTATGTGTTGACATCCTAATTATTCTAGCATAGGGGGGTGATCTTCCTATAACACTTAAATTAGATATGTGCATCCTGCCCGTCCTAACCTACGGTGCACAGTTGGTCACTTACTGAACAGCAGAAGTCCAAATCCAAGTCAAGTCAAAATTTGCCAACGGGTAATGGATTGCAGCATAAACACCGAGTCAGAAACACCACGCTGCGCTCCATAACTTAAGTAGCGAATGTTGGAGAAAAAGCAACCAGGCTGAAGTGGGAGTGGGCTGGATACGTCACGCGAATGCACCCCGAGAGATGGGCAAAGATCGCGTCACTCACTGAACGCCTAAAGGAGGACATCGCCGTCGAGGCAGACCACTGCGAAGGTGGTGTGGCGACCTAGCGAGGTTTGCAGGGCCAGCATGGCCAGAGATCGCTTAAGACAGGGAGGTTTGGAAGGAAAAAGGGAAGGCATTTTCCCAGCAGTGGGAAAAAAGAAAGAGGGTGATTCTTCATTATGGTTTGGTGCTTCACTCCATGCATGAAGCTCAACTTAAAAATGTATCTATTATTTCTGGAAGGGATCTACTGAGGAAATACAATAAATAATACCTAGGTATATATTGTTGACAAGTCTCAGAAGTTTTACTACCTTATAAATTACCAAGCAATAAAATCTACGTCAATTAACGTCAAATAAAACAGATTTTAAAATGATTAGTGAAATACAGTACAAATAAGAATTGTTTCGAACAATCTATTATTATTATTTGTTGGTTGGTGTACCGATAACCAAACGGTAAGAAAGATACGTGCGTTTATGTTATACCTACAAAGAACGGATCCCTCGGTGCGCGAGTCCGACTCACACTTGACCGGTTTTATTAACTGTAGCCGAACTGAAGAAATAAGAAAGGGTAAAAGATATTTTTAATTTTTGGCTTTCTTTTTGCGAATACTAGGCTTTTGACTATGGTTTAGTAACTATTTAATATTTATTTCATAGTGTGCGTCTTATTTGTATAGGATAACCGGTTTTTGTATCGTTTATTCATGACCTTTGATTGAAAAAGCAATTTTCCTAAGGATAAGGATATATTGGGTAAATTTCATGAAAACGTACGACATTATCAGCAGATTAAATTCTAGAAGTCATTAAACCTGAAACAACACGTTAACCTCAATTCCTATAAGAGGCTATTATCCGCATTAATAGACCCAAACTTAATCCTATCACTCTTAGACGAGTCCAATAAAAAGATCTCTCTCAGGGCATCTAGTAATTAAAATGGGGCATTTATTGGTAGCCTCCTAATGTATCCAAATGACATCGTTTGGTCAAAAGATCAAAATGACATCGTTTGGTCAAAAGATAGACATAAAGTAGCAATTGATTAGCTAAATAAACAAATCGCACAATTTTTATTGTGTTCATTAATACTTTTTATACTTGCTTATGTATATTATTTTGTCATCAATGAAAGTTGAAAAAGATTCTTCAAGGATTTGGGGTACAGTCTGACCCGCGTATTTTTCATATTATAATATCTATTGCATTCAATACTAGCTGTCTGTCAGTATGCAAATATATTTCACATTTTGTGCGATCGTAAGGTTGTAAGCCAATGGAGCTGAATTTTTGTATGCACGTAGGTATAAAACTGAACCGTGGTAGTAGCATCCTACCTACACCTTATTCCGCTCCTATTTCAGAACCCATGAGGACAATTACAATTTAAACTCTTAAAATAATCTGCCAAATTGACACCAAGCTGTGTAAACAAGTATGACAGATGAAACCTCGTGCCTATTTGTTAAATACGCGGATCATATATCAAACAGCAAAATTTTCGAAGTGGTAATCAATATACTATGGCTCGGGTCCAAACGTGGAACCTGGGAACCATAACTTAAAGGATAGCTGAAACGTAGGGGTAAATTCTTTATTCCAATGCAATGTGATGTTGAAATGATTTTCAGCCGACAATTGTCGGTTATTTTTTGCGCCCCGCGGTTTCATCCGCATAAGTTTTGATTCAATATCCTATGTGTTAACACTGGTTATAAACTACTTGTGTGCCAAATTTCATCCAAATCCGTTCAGTAGTTTCTGCGTGAAACATAAACATGAACAAACATCCATCCATCCATCCATCCGTCCATACAAACTTTCGCGTTTATAATATTAGTAGGATTTGGACATACAAGACAGATGACTTGCTCTACTTTTCTCGACTTGCTCTACTTTTCTCAACTTGCTCTACTTTTCTCGACTTGCTCTACTTTTCTCGACTTGCTCTACTTTTCTCGACTTGCTCTACTTTTCTCGACTTGCTCTACTTTTCTCGACTTGCTCTACTTTTCTCGACTTGCTCTACTTTTCTCGACTTGCTCTACTTTTCTCGACTTGCTCTACTTTTCTCGACTTGCTCTACTTTTCTCGACTTGCTCTACTTTTCTCGACTTGCTCTACTGCTCTACTTTTCTCCTGCATGATATAGATCCATTCGCACAAAGTGTGAGAGTTATCAGTATCATGGTTGCGCAGCATAAAACTGATCTAGGCTGTAAGGCTACAGCACAGCTTCCAAAATAATATGCAGAGCCATTATGATTTATGGTAACAGTTTGCGCTTCAATGTCCTTGCCAACCCTGTATGTATATGATACGAGTAACTTAGTAGTTACTTCTTTTGGTTTTTAACAAACTCCATCCACCATCGCGTGGAAAATAGAACAAAAAGAGAACTAAAAAAAACGTACAACATGTAGCGAAATAAAAAGAATCACTTCCTTGCATAGAATAAAACGTATATTTTTTTTATAGGAAAAACCAAATTTAATAAATGTAAAAATAAAACCTAAATACCAAACGGTCACAAGTTACTGGGCAATATTGAAGCTGTAAAAAATAATAGGAACACGAGGAAACTATAGAGCTTATCAATTTTTCGAGTATCTCTTAGAGATAAAATTTGAGTAAGCTTCCAGTGTACGGCATTTACCCTGGTCTGACTGACTGGGTAAAATACTTCCTGAGTGGACGGTCTCTCCTAGTTATAGTCGACGGATGCTCATCGGAGCCCATGAAGACTAATGCCTGTGTTCCTCAGGGGTCTGTTCTCTCTGCAACTCTCTTCCTGCTGCATATCAACAATCTGCTGATGCCCGGAATCTATGGATATGTAGATGATAGCACAGTTAGAGAGATACCTGCCGAGTGCTCGAGCTTGTAAGAAGGAAGTAATCCGTATTGAAACCTTACTTATTGTAAACATCATGTTGTGAGAATATCCTTCAAGTAAACCACCAGATTCAATTACGACATTTAATTTATTATCCCATTATTATCCCAATATACACTTTATCAAAATACACACTCAAAACTTAAACACTGTACTCAAACCAAAGATCTCCATAAGTCTCTGACGACTCCCTTCTCCAATCTACCCAAAATCAAACTTAACCACATAATCTTTTTAACTACCATAGACACAAAACCTGCCAGTAACTCATAGACATAAAATTCTATTAAGCTAATATTACAACAATCCGGTCCGAAAGAGAGGCTATGGTAGAGCATACGAATGTCGCACTTCAGGCAGTCTCCAAGTGGGGCAAAGCCAACCTTGTGGGATTTAACGCCTCCAAAACACAAGCGTGTCTGTTCACCGTCAAAAGGAGCCCGTTCACCCTGCCTCCTGCTTTTCAGAATGTATCCTTGGAGTGCACCGACCGCCTTCAGCTCTTGGGAGTTGAAAATTACCTCAAACCTAAACTTTGGGGTGGTTTATTGAGTCCTAAGCCAAGATGGCTGCTAGGAAACTTGGCGTTCTTGCAAAGGTCTGGCGGTACTTCACACCGGGACAGCTTCTAAGGTTATACAAAGCGCAAGTCCGATCGTGTGTGGAGTACTGCAGCCACCATATGGGCTGGTGCTGCAAAATGCCATCTAGGTGCTTTGGACTCAGTGGAGAGGCGTGCGAAGAGGCTAATTGGTGATACAGATTTGTTTAAGACCAATCTACAAAGCCTGGAGCACAGGCGTAGGGCAGCCAGCCTTTCGGTATTCTATAGGATGCATTCTGGAGAGTGTGCACGGGAATTACATGACTTAATTCCGCCATCACTGTTCCATCATCGGACAACCCATCGCACGGCGAGTTTCCACCCTTACGTTTTAGAAACTGCTACGATCCGGACGAAGCGTTTCGCCTCGTCGTTTATACCGCGAACATCGAAGGACTGGAACAATTTGCCTGCAGCGCTTTTCCCGTCTGATTATAATTTAAGTGTCTTCAAGGCTAGAGTGAATAGGCTCATAATAAATTAGTGCGCTTTACCATCAACGACTGCATCACTGCTTTCCATCAGGCGGGATCGCAGTCAAGCCCTAGTTTATATCATAAAAAAAAATATATATTATATCGAATTTCACGAAGTAGTGAATCGATTGTAATCAGTTTTTAAGCTCGTTACCACTAATATGCACAAACTTTAAAAATCATTCGATCTAAAATACATTAGGATAAGTTGTCCTGAGATAAAAAAGACGTCTGAGAGCTTCAAGTGTTAATAATATTGGTTAAAAATCGTAGTTTCCTGGATACAGGCGAGGGTGGCCTCTAATTTCAGTAGCCTTCAATAGAACCGCTGGTGATTAGACAACCACGCAACGTGGAATAAAGACGTGCTGATCTCGAAGTACAGGAATACTCTGCAGCTTAGGTTGGCGAATGTAACACCTTTAGACTCGCAAGCCTCAAACAAGCATCTCAGATGATCCGGTATCCGGGAAAATGGGACAAGGAAAGGCCCTTTCGACTGGCTTTTCACCTACGACAAATAAAATAGGGTGTTACCCCAGAGAAAAAGGGGAAAGGTTCGCTGAGAGAGCAGAGGGCCGGAAATTAGAAGAAGTACGTACCAGATTTAAAGAAATTCGTATACCAGTCCGTGTGGTGATCAACTTATGATGTGAAGCTCAACATTAAGGACATCCCACGCTGGCGGGGATACCTAAGTCTGCACGTTATGCATGATAGAAACATTGCCACCACCACACCACAGGAAAAATCGCGAACGCGACTCAAAATCTCACGAAAAGTTTAATATACAGTCAACATGACTGGTTTAATTTCACTACGAAGATTACATTTCGAAATTTTGATAGAATACGGTATTGATCCATTTCCGATTAAAACAGCCATTAAGTGTTGTGCAACAAAACCTTTTGTAACGGTCACCCGATTGCCAGCCATGCCAAAGCCATGCCATGCCAAAGCCATGCCATGCCGTGTCGTCTTGGTGCAGCCAAAGCCACAGCCACAGCCTCAGCCAAAGCCATAGCCATGACGCCACGGCAGCCTCACGCGATGGGCGTTACCGAGCGGCGATCCCCCCTCCTCGATTTAGAGTGGGGGTAAACTTACGCGCAGCGCACTTGGTGACAATTTTTCTGATCTAGAACCTAGCCTAAGCCGAAACTCTGTTCGATTATAATTTATACAATAAATACCTACAATCAAGAAAATTGTTTTTCGCTATCCTGTGTTTCACTTTTTAAAGTTTGAAGCATTACCTGCATCTCATATTTTACACTAACTTATTGCGTGCTTATTTTATCACAAACTAAGATAATTCTCCGTAGTCACCTACGGTGTTATTTTTTCTGCGAAGGTTTAATTATCCTGGGTTTTTGAACTACCGGGTAAAAATAACCAGATCATTAGAAAGCTGTCTATGGCTTGTCAAGTTTGCATTGCAAATTGATAGAGATTGAACTTCGCCCCCAATAAATGTCAGGACAAACAGATCGTCTTAACCCGAGCTGTCACCGCACTACTTGTGCGACAAGACAAATACCCCGATTTTCAAATCCACTTTAACATCGTAAAAATGTGATCCTTCTTTTTATCAAGCTTCAGTAAGTCATTTTTAATTTGGTTGTTTACCTGGTTATTTTCTTATAGATGTTGATTCCGTCTGACATACCGTTATACTTAAGTTTCCGTTGAGAAGAAGGAAATACTGGTATTCAGCTGCATCCGGTTAGACTGGAAGCCGACCCCAACATAGTTGGGAAAAGGCTAGGCAGATGATGAGTTATCGGGGAAAATTAGATTGGTCAACGTCATATAGGTCGTCATTAAGGTTTTTGGGTCGTAGATTGTAAATAAAAAGATCAGGCAGATACTCGAATATATCTTAAAAGGCGGTTTTTGATTGTCGAGTCTACATTGAGTGAGGTTCAGTTTCCGTTGAGAAAAAGGATATGTTGTGTATGGTATCTCCGTTTGAGTTTACTAAAATAGTACTGTAAATAAAGGTTGTCCGCTAAAGTCGACCTTATGTAGTGCAGGCACTTAGGTGCTTCTCAGCACTTCACAGTACTGTAAAGCTCTCTACGAGGTTCAGGGTACCGCGATAAATAATTTAAACCACGGTTTATAACGTATGCTCAATAATTATTCCTACAAATCTTTCTACATATTTTATATCTTTTTCATTTGATTTGTCAGCTAAATCTGACACCTAATATCTTTTAATCGTAAACTAACTTCATATTTGTCTCGTATTTCTTCCCAATAACTAACTCGCGGATGTTGCATGTAAGCACCAAATAGGCTAAAGTCTGTACAGTACCTACATTGAAACCGGCATGGCCTTGTTTCTGTATTGGTGACAACATACTTTTTTCATGCGTCCAAAGAAGCGAAGCTCTTTCAACGATTGTTTCATGTCAGAACATTGATGCCTAAACAACTTCCAACATACCAAAATTCGTACATATAGCCTTTCCGTTGAAGAGAGGGGGAGGGATCCCACGGATTCCATAATCCCCTTCTATCTCTAATCGCTCTATGCTTCACATGCAAGACTAGCGAATTTAATCCAGAAAAAATCTGATGGCGCAACTGAAAGTTTCTTACCTTCAGCAGAAAACATGTAAGGGCGGGCATTGTAGGTAATATAGTATTATAGTAGTGATAACAGTTGTGACGTCTAAACACCGAAAAATTTACGCGAATCCTCAACTGCCTTAAAATCGCAAACCACATAAGCACCATTTGTGTACTTCTCCCATTTTGTTGTTCCTCCTGCCTTCAGAAGCTTCACAGATTCTATATCCTCAATATCTTGATCTTTGGTCTTCTTTAAAGCATATTGTAGCTGTATTAGGTTGCTTGAGAAGCTGCGTGAGGCCTTGCCTGTTCTTAAAATTCTTGGCTGAATCCCCCTCTTCCTCACACCTGAGAGAGATGGCCTGTATGTATCTACTGGGTCCACGTCTACGTCAAGCATATTATTAAAAGGTCGATCGATTCACAATTTTTCAGTTCTAAATTCCTCAACGGTATAGCCATTTTTTATTAACAAAGATTTCAACTGTTTCGAGAAAATTTAAATCATTTGGTAGGGATTTTAAACTTTCCGGTAGCATATTAAATATATTAGCTTTATTGTTGGAGGGACTCGTCTCATATAGTTTTATTTATATCACACAGAAAAAGAACTATAGAGGACTAGAAAAGCCCTATGAGCCTCTCTAGCCTGCACAATATAAGGTCGCCTTCGGCAGACAAACCTCTACAGTACTTACTGTTTCAGCTGAATCAATATAGAAACAAAGCAAAATCGTCCCAAATCTTGATGGTGTTCTATATTATATAAACAGGAGGTAAGCGCCTCACGTTTTCCAATTTCCTGGGGAGAGGCAGTGTGTCGTACGATGCGTTATTGTTCCCTTATTGCGATCGCGCAACTCCTTTGTGTATATTCCTTGATATAAGGACTAATGATTATATTCGGTGTGAGAACTGTCATTGATAGCTAGTTACCTTTATAGAAGATGTCCTGTCTGGTTTAAAATTACCAGTCTAGTTGTTTTAAAATACCTGCAGGTATCTGTCTGGTTTAAAATACATTGATAACCTACTGTTCTCTTAAGGCCGTGAAAGAGGTTTGAACCCGAATGTACCTTACGTTCGGGTTCAAAACGCTAGTCGGGCCCGAAACCCGAAACATATAGGGAGTCAAATAATAAACATGTCGTTCACTTTTCGCAAATATTACCTTAATTATTTTACGTTATATTTACCTGTTAGGGCTTTTTATAAGAGAATTTCATAACGAGGATACAGGTATATTGTTGTGTGGTATATAACAAACATGGCCTTTTTCTTAATAATATTAGTATGGAAAAAAAGAACGGATTTTTGAATATTAATACGCCTCTCATTAATTTAATTTTATAAAAATAAGAGCTTTTAAAGATTAAACGAGTAGAAATTTTGTCGAATGTATTTTATTTGATACTAATGAGACTCAAGTTCTGTTTTTTCCAGAAAAAAATGACGTTTGACAGTTTTTGTATGAAACAGTCAAAATTTCAAAATTATTCCTCGAATAAAGTTATCAGAAGTTATCAGATTCCTCAAGTAGTGGCAAAATCAACTCTTTGAGTGATCCCCATGAATGTTTGTGACATGCCCACTTAAGTATTCTAGGCCTTGTAGATTTTTATTCAGCCTCTAATTTAAACAGAAATCTCAAACAACAACAACCTTTAACATCCTAGTTTTTATATTCGCCAGAATTTATCTATAGCTCTCTGGAAGACATTAAAAGATAGATCACTTTCTAGATATTACTCTAAGCTTTGCTATAATTATGTAATATTTTTTCCTAAGTAGCCGTTTTTATGTTATGTTTAACTTAAAGGATAGGTCAAACTGAATAAACTAAAAAGCCTTTGACTGCTAATAAGATAACTATTTGACCTTTTACTTAAAAATCTGTAACAAAAAGTAGGTGCTTATGTGAGTTGCGTCGCTAATATTATTTTTAAATAGATGGTCATACTCGCCCTGCAGGATTTTAGATCAGCTTGTAAAGAAGTAAAAATATCCTCAATTTTAATTATGTACATATTTGTTTATGCTCAAACTGTACAATAACTTGCATTTACGAGTATGTAGGTACCTAATATTAAAGAATACAATATTGATAACGACTTCGTTTTTCTTCTCTCTAGACTAAAACCTTCATGACTGTGGCGAAGTCCCACTGTAGGCCTGGGGTGCCATGCATGCAGCGCACCCCAGGAGCCTTTGCAAGAGTTGTCTTTATAGCAGTTCGTCCCGGCTATACTAATTCACAATACTAATTGACAGTCATTTGGTAGGAGTTGTAAAATAATCCGTTAATTGTTACACGACTATTTTCAAAAAACGATTCTCATAATTATTAGATATTCTATGAAAACCGAAATGGTCACGATTTTTCAAACTAGGTGAACTAAAATTAATTAATATTTTTTAATGACTGCTAAGCAAATTATTATTTATACGTTCCATGTTACAAACTTATTTCATAATTGACTTTTTACCTTTTTAAGATGTAGCCCCTTTTCATTATATACCAAAGTTACTGATAACCATGCATGCTGTTGAAGGATCCCCTTCTAACACCGCGACAGTGTTACCGAGAAAGGTTGGACCTTTATTATTTATGATAAAATGCGACCATATTTCCAAGTGTCGGTGTTGGAGATCAATTTAGCTTCACCTACACTATCGACAGCCGTGCTCCGTCCGACCGTTATTCTTTGTGATATCACCTTTATTATGTGGCTATATTTTAATAAAAATATGTAGGGTCTCGTAGAATTGCAGATATTTTAAGCCGACAATATCAATATAAATATTTTAAGCCTTAACGTTGGGACTTGGAATTATGGTACCCTTCCCTTTTTTCAAATCTAACTTTTCAAAACTTTCTCATTTCTTAAGTGCCATTAGGCAGATCTATGTGGACAATGAAACGAAACTCTATGCATTGACTTACATCGCCACATATCTATTCTACACATCAATCCATAATACCATAGTGCGACACGTGGCTATTTCTCATTTTCCGGTGACAAGTGAATGTTTGCTGACGCATTTGCGGTCGCTCGCTGACAAGGCAAATAAATAGAAACAATGTTTGCGAAGAATCCGTTCAAATAGAGAGATGATTGTGGATCGTTAGTTAAGGCATTTAATGTCAGAAAAAATTACGCAATAATAATTGCCATGTTGGATAGCAATGGTTAGGCTTTGGCAAAAGTAACAGCTAGCCTTTGGGCAACAGGAAGTGTCAACCAACAGTTTAGAAAGTATTACATTTTGATGCAAGTGTGCAAAATTGTCATTTGCCATCATCGCACTACATTCCTGGTTTGCAGCCCTAGTTCGAAGGGGAGGGTTAAATGAAGCCGAGACTGAATGAAAAATGCCCACGCTTATCAAAAGTAGATTTTCAACACAATGCAAAGGAAAAATAAACAAAAATTCCCAAAGCAAAATAAATGGTAAAAACTTTCTTTTTATGCAGTAGGTAGCTAAAATTTTCCTGCAATTTCTACTCCAATCCTTCAGACGGGCCCGACGCAAATGACATCAAACACAAAGATTGAGCTCTTAAAGTATTCCAATGTTTGCGTTATAAAATTACTAGCTGCTCCAGGAGTGATTCTACTGCAGTACGTGAGTTCTTGGATTTTTGGATGAATTGTGTGGTTATGGATCTGACAAAACCTGAAGGCTCTAAAATAATGTAGTTTTAGTTAGTGTGGTCAAAACCAAACTGGACAAAGCAATCGGCGAGGTAAGGTGATAGCATCCGTAATCATTTACAGCCTTATTTATAAAAATCTCTGATTAGTCACTGTTTAGCTTAACCAATTACTTAGCTCTTGATCAATGCTTAACTTTCTTAATTTATAAACTTATTAATCTACGCCACATCACCTTCCTCCAGAGACCGTCGCTACGGGTGATAATAATCGCGACTCGACGACAAGATTTTATTATTCTGTGTTTCTATAGTTAATTTGGTAGTGGGTGCTGATCACAGAAATCTTAATTAAGATTTCTGTGGTGCTGATTCAAGTAGTGTGGGTGATGGCATGTTTGTGTGTATTTTTGTGAGTGTTTGGATCGTGTAATATTTATTTATGCCACATAGTCTGACAAATTGATTGTGTCACCGACCTGAGGCTGAAATAGTCCTCCTGGTAGCCTGAGTGTTTCGCCGTACAAAAGTTCTGCTGAAGTAGTGTTCTTTGTACGCGTTCCTAATACCTAGTAGAACTAGTGGCAAATGTTATCACTGTAAGTTTGGGTTTTGTCATTTTTTCTGGTGTAGCGGATCCCAGGTATGGAGAGTAAGGACATCTTCTGTTCAGAGCATCACTTCCATTGGGTTTAAGGTCATACGATAGGTGATAGGCCGACTGGTGGTCTCGAGTGCTGACTGAAACTGTCGAAACTGTCGACCGCGGTCTGTTACAATATCAACGGGGCAGCCAAGTCGACAAATCCAGCCACATACTAGGGCCTTTGCCACTGTCTCTGCTGTTATGTCGGATGTAGGTATTACGTCAGGCCAAAGTGTGAATCCATATCCTTGTGCTAGCGACAGTGGGGCCTATGAGGTCGATCTGTATGTTGTTGACCTAGAGAAAATTGGAGAGCTTTTTGTGGAGTCGGGGCTGCTGTCACACAGATTGTTCTATTAGTTATCTGGTATGTATACAACCGTAGCAATGAAGAGGAGTGGCGTAAGTATCTGCTATCTTTGGAGTTCTGAAGCTTAACTCTGTGATCTAATTCTGTATGAATAGGAAAATTTCTTGAAAGACCGCGGTCTGTTACAATATCAACGGGGCAGCCAAATCGATTAATCGATTGCTGTTGGGTTGCTTGATGCTTCTCTTGTAGACTGTGCTAGACTTGTCGAATCGATAGGATGCGATTGTTGCGACAACCAAGCCAAGCGAAGCAGAGCTCGCTTGCAGTGCCAACCAATATGGCTGCGACACGGGCGAGAAAAAACTTGGCAAAAACTTGGCAAACCTCTCTGAGCCCGCTTCTTCCTCCGCACCGCTGTTCTCCGCGAAGGACCAACGTGCAGTGTTGTAATGATGTTGATGAAGTGATGAGGTGCTGGTAGCGTGGTGCCACGGAAGATTAAATAAAACGGCGGACAAAATCGGTTCACATATGTATTCAACCAGTGTCGCAGTTGGAAGGGAGTGTTGCCACAGAGAACAAATGGAATTACATTTTTAATGTTGGTGTTGCAATACTAACATATCCAACATATAGAACCTCTCGTTCAAAAAACCTCAAATACAAAACGCGGTTATTAGTTACATGACAATTATTGTGACTGTAAACATATTAGGAAAAAACGAGGAATTAGGAGAGTTCATCAAATTCAGGATATTTTTTAGGAATAAATTTATAACGAATTTCACGAACTATCCATTTGATTGCAATCGGGTTTTAGAATTCCGTTTAAAAAAACATTAAAGACCAGTCATTATTTGGAAAAAAAAAGGTTTTAACCGCAGAGGTAACGCTGCATCCCAATAAAGACAACTGAGTTCAGTCTACTGTGTGGGCACAGTAGGGGTTTTAGAATTCCGTTTAAAAAAACATTAAAAGACCAGTCATTATTTGGAAAAAAAGGTTTTAACCGCAGAGGTAACGCTGCATCCCAATAAAGACAACTGAGTTCAGTCTACTGTGTGGGCACAGTAGACTGAACTCGGTTATCTTTATTTCACTGTCCTATTTACTTTGCCGGCTACTACCTACTTGGCAACTAAGTTGGTGAAGCAAGCGGTCGCAACGTCGCAGGACAACTTTGGAACGAATATTTTGTTGAATATTCTATGACAGTTCATTGATATTGTCTTCCTGTTTTTGCTGGATTTTTGAAATTCTATTTTATACTTTTACATTTCATTTTATTTCTTTTCAAAACGTGACGATCACGCGGATACGCGAATACTGCGGACATTATTAATATAATATTCTTCTGTTGTCACAAGAGAAATGAAAACATGGTCAGTAGCAGTTTGCTGGACGCTAGAGCTTTAACGATTGTATTTTATCCCAAACTTTTTAATACGCATAAAACATGACCCACAAACACCAGCTCATGTTGACCTACATTTTTAACGTCCCATTGAAATATTCAAGAACCATTCACGTATTATACGCAGTACGCTTGTCCTATCACGATGTTCGGTTTAATGCTCACATTGGGGTGTAAAAAATGTGTACAAGTACACTTCGGTCTCATAATGCTGGCATAAAATTTGTTGGCCGCGGTATTAAAGCCTCCTTTATATGCCAACAACACCTAAACGTGCGTTTGTGCAGTAAAATATGAACTTTGGGTATATTTAAGGGATTATTATTGACTTGCTTTGTGGTAATAATTCCCTACAGATATTAAATTGTGTGAGGCTGGGCGATCAGTGTCCCTATGAATAAACACCTCGACTGAGTATTTATTTTCCTTATCGCATTTTTATTAGCTTCCTTACATGTCATGACAGAATAATTTCCAATTGATTTTTCCTTCATCGCATTGTTGTTCTATTTTTTCAAATTATTTTTTTTTTAAAGTAAAATATTGAGAATAATACTTTTCTGATCTGCTTGCTGGGAAACTAATTACGACAGAAGAAAATATAACAAAACAATTGTCCACTTTGTTAGTTTAAGACCATTTTGTGGATTGATGTCAGCGGATATGAATGGAACATACACTTCTAGAGGGTGAAAGGACTTTTTTTTATCCAAGATAGCGGCTGTGAAAATTTCAAAATAACAAAACTTGTACATTTTCATTTTGACCTCACTATCAGTTTCAGCCTCCTCGAAAACTATGAAAACGACACCATAACGAAAAATTTGAAAATTTTTGCAGCCGCCATCTTGGATTGTCATTTGACCTCGCTATCGGAGAAAATCTTGGCAGCCGCCATCTTGGATTTTCATTTTGACCTCACTATCGGTGAAAATTTTCGCAGCCGCCATCTTGGATTTTCATTTTGACCTCACTATTAGCTTCACCACACCTATTGGCTTCACCACACTATTGGCTTCACCACACTATTGGCTTCACCACACTATTGGCTTCACCACACTATTGGCTTCACCACACTATTGGCTTCACCACACTATTGGCTTCACCACACTATTGGCTTCACCACACTATTGGCTTCACCACACTATTGGCTTCACCATATTCGAAAACCATGTAAACTATCTCTTTGTCTACATAAATGAAAAGTCGCATAGAAGGAGCATACCGCTTTTTTGTTTTGTAACGAGAACAGAAAGAAATAAGCCATCACCCACGGTCACAGCTATGGATCAGTCATCGAAAAATTTATCACTCCGACGACTTCAAAAACAATGTTAGTTTGGCAATGAATGAGGGCTGGCCTGTTTCTTGGCCAAAGAATTAGCATCGCCATACAACGTGGCAATGCTGCCAGCCTTTTGGGCACTGTTCCTGTTGACAGCGATGCGGACGAATTTTTTGATGCCCTATGATTATTTTGCTTATTTTTTCTCATGTACATATCATTATTTTAAATGTTAGCTTATATACTTTTAATTGAATTTAACCTCCTGAACATGTTTCAACTATGAATGATTATATTCTATCCTATATTTTTTCCGTGTTCGTAAACTTGTCTCTGATTGTTTTAGTTGTTGAGTTTTCCTTTTTGTGTTTTGGACAATAAATTATTAGACATAATTTTTCAGACTCACGTAACATAATTAACGCAAGTCCTCAAATACCTTCCTCAATTAGAAAAAAAAAACAATTTTGGTCATTGTATTATGCTTTTTACCGTGACTTTTAAGCGACTTTTGATCTGTAGTAAAAACTTTTAACAAAATGCTTCTGCGTTATCATTTCAATTCTCGTTTTTATATCTACTATTTTAAACTATTAAACCTTCAATAATGTGGGAGCTTAATCCACACAAATACAGGTAGTAGGTATTGGATGGAATAACAGGAAGGTTGTGGTAAATTGTTTTCCCTCAGGATAAGAATCTGTTACAAGCTGACCCTCGCCCTGATAGACGGTTATGAAGGTGACAGGCAACGTCGGTAACCAGGGCCTACCACAAAATTCAAGTGTAAAATTCTACAAAATTGTTAAATTATAGAAAAAAAATTACGTACCACAGAAATAACAAACACGATTGAGTTCATTTACAACCTACAAAATTATTTTCAATTATTTGAAACGTAAAACAAAGCACGACGCCCTACATACTCGTAATTGTACGATTTATATAAATAGAAGTCAAAATGTATGTAATCTTAACAAGTTTTCAGTTGTAAGTAATTATTGACCATCATGTGAAAGGTTCCTCGGAAGTGTACTTCACTTCCGAGGAACCTTTGTGTGCAAACATCACATTTCGAATAGAAGGACACATTGTCTTGTTAGATACACCACGTGCGTCACCTACCCGATACTGAGAACCCGAACCCCTAACTATCGTAAAACTGTTAAGTAGAACCTAACTCTTGTAGCATGCTTGGGATGATTTTGTGGTATAGGGCGCCCATGTTGGACGTCGGCCTTGACAACCAATATTACTGTAAAATAATCTTAATATCAATACAAAGGTTTTGTTGTAAAATAAGAAACTCGATAGGCGCCTCATATTCGATGGCGCCACATGTGTCTTATCTTTGAGCTGCTTCTGATAACAATAACCTCAACCTTCAATAAAGATACGTCCTTTGTTATCATGCTTATTACATGCCCTAACTAAATCCAAGAGTAAATAGAGGCAACGTTCGTGCCTTTTACTAGGTGACAATATTACTACAATATAGAACAATTTTGTCACGGTCGCCACTTCCTACTAAATGCTTGTGAAAAAACCCGTTTATTACTAGGTTATCAATTCACATGATTAAATACTTAAAAAAAAAATAAAAGTTATATCCAACATGAAATGAAATTGTTTGTTTTGTAAATAGGATATCGGGAATAACCGTCATATTATAAAAAAGCTAGATTATGCCATTTTACAAGCTTTTATTCAAGTTTCACCCCGATGTCTGTAATTTGACCCACTTTCCGGTATATTTATCGTTATTTTCGAAGTGAAGTGTCAACTATTTTTCCTTCTATGAACTCTTCGCTATGAGGCATGACTACAGAGTTGCATCAGTGCGTGAAAAACAAAAGGAAAAACCTCGATTTTTTTTGAGAAGCTAATGAATATATATTTACTCTGTCTGTAAAGTTTAGATTTAACAAAGAAATGTAGATTTGACAAAAAAAAACGAGTCCAACCGCAGGCGCTGGGTGTTTACTTTCCAGGGCTGAAAGAGTGTGAGAGTAGGGCGCTCCAGCCACCACATCGTGACTGAAAGCCTGGCCACTACTGCCCTAATGTCGCCTTCACTTAGTTTTGGATTGTACATGTGAACATAAGCCTCTTTGTCACAGGTTATTGTAAACAGGTATTTTAAATCTAAAATAAGGGCCGGATTGTTATTTGTCTTTAAATTTGGTTTGTCAAAGTTTTTTTAGTTGCCTTGTTTTTAGAATTGCAGAATTCTATAAGATATAAGATACAATAGTTTCTACCAGGCACTAAAGAGTTCTCTTGGGTCTCAGGGCGGAGACATCACACGCGCCCTTAAAACAGGGGCAGTAGATTTTTTTTAAATTGACAAGAGTTTTTCATAGTGTTCGGTCTGAATGTATTAAAGTTGTAATAGGCTCACGTCTGCGTCTGCGGAGCAGACGCGCTGGCCCGGTGCCCGGGGCCTCGCGGTGCAGCACGTGCAGGGCGTACTTTTATTTTTCTTTTTTTGATGTTTCATTAATCAAATCGAATACTTAATTATTAGGAAAAATTTTCATGTTTGTATTTTGGAACTATACGTCTGTCTACCCACTTCGTATTTTGCGAATTTCTAACTTATTTCGGTCTTGGGCGAAAATGTTTGACATCGTTTGACCACGGCCAATGTTTCAAACTCTTATCTAGATTACTTACTACACATTTGTGATAACTAAACATGGAATTTAGATGTACTCTACCAATAACTTACTTGTAAAAGCTAACCAATAACTCGATTTTACTAATAAAAAGCTCCCACCTTTTCATCCCAAGCTTTGCACTTTTAATTTGCAAGTAAGATTAAACACGATAAATGTATCACGCCCGATTAATTTTCAACCGAGTCCTTATTAAGATAAATTGCAGCAGAACCTTCGCTTTAATATCGTGCAAAGTAAGGGTTCGTAATATTGAGCTGGCTGATTATTTATATTTGAATAAATAAAGGATGTCGTGGTCATGTGGTGATGTTAATGATTATAAAGGGTGGTCCAAACATAACGCACGATGTTAATTATAAATAAAACGAAAAGCTTTTAGAGAATTATCTTATTTTTTTTTTATTATGATAGAAAGATCTATGACAATTATGTGCGAAACAAAATTATGGCCAAATGCGCGCCGAGCATTGGCCAATATTTTGTTTGAAACTATTGTTTGTTTGTATGAAACTATGCGCGCTGCCATTTAAGGATTGAAGACTAATTTGCCACAAGTCTCTTCTAACGAGACGAAGTGTTTGTGAAGTCATGATGGCATCAGACGATAAAAAGTCGTATCTCGTTTTAACTCATAGAATAGCGTTTTTTGCGCATGTCATAGCCCCTGCTAATCAGACAAGTCTTGATATACGCCTTTACGTACTTTTTAATTTCCACCCAAAACCAATCGGCGTTTTGTTTTGTTTGTTGTCAATTTCAGTTTCGAATTGTGTTACGCATGCAATTTGCTAATGTGACCATTATATTGAACTAACCTAACATCAAGCAATAGGCAATATTGGAAAACTTGTTTTTATTTTATTGGTCGAATACGAGGCTTTTGGCTACTTTCGATTGGTGTGTGTGTTTTATATTTTGTAATGTGCGTCATATTTGTGCAGTATAAAAAAAAATATATTTTTTTTATGTTAATATTGAAAAACATTACATTAAAATATTGGAAAACATTTTAAAAGAGTAACGGTGGAGTTTCTTGCCCATTAACTACCTTTTGGAAGGGGCGAAAAGAATCAATTCTATTTTACTGTAATTGTTGACGTTCAAAAGTGCCTTTTATGTGCCTATTTGAAATAAATGATTGACTTCGACTTTGTTACGTCTGCTTCATGAAATCCAACTACTGCTGACCTAGAAGTCTGCGTGTATGGTAGGTACATACGCATTTTGATTTTCACTGAGCGTTTCCATGTAACTGTTAAAAGGCTAGCAGTAGAGGTCATACAAGTCCATATTTTGTATACACCGTAAAACACAGGATCTGTTGGTAAATCTCCATTGAAGTTATAGCTCTTAGCGAAAATGTATTTTTTTTTTCGTTCCCCTGGCAAATTGCAACACTAGCTCAGTCTAAACAAAGCACGGGAAAGGTAACAGCGCCACCTGACGCCGTCAGATATTAATTACTACAGTTTAAAAAGCTGGTGTAACCACTTTTCAGGGTGGATGGTGGTAGCTGAATGAGGGTAGCAGAGGATCGACTTGAATAGTGTGCAACTGGAGAAGCCAGTTCAGCGGTTTTCAGCTATGGGCTGATGATGCTGCTGAAGAAATACTTTAATTTTGAAGTGTCTTTGCTACTTATAGAATTCTGGAAAAATTCGTTGGATATAGGTATTGATCCCACAAACTAAGCGTCTGTTTTTATGAGATAAGGGACAGTAACCATTTTAAAATTTGACTCATAACCCTGTCTTATGTTTGTATTATGTTTCGTTGTTTTTATATATCATTGAGGTTTGTTTAGTAGATAACCAAGAATTGTCTTCTTACTAGAATGATGTAATAGTGCCTTTCATACGCCTTAACTGAAAGTTGAGAACTGTATTCATTATAATTCTAACATAATATTGGCTAAATAAACAAAAATAAAATGCCGATTTATATGAAGCATCATCAGCCATATATAATATTCTGCCACGCCCAATCAATCTATGTCATACATTTTACCATAAATTGGGGTAGGTTTGTTGTTATACATATCTGTCAAGTATCGATGACTAATATACTAAAGTGGCTATCGTTGTTTATACTAGTGTTGTACCCGATACTGACTAATCGACTAAACGTTCGGATTTCAGTGTTTGGGTATTTTGTTGATGTTATTTTTACGAAAATGATATTTTGTTTTTGTTTAAAAACTTGTGCCTAAAACATAGTACAAAAATAAATTTAGTCAAACTCGATTCATAATTTTGTGTCTAATTAGGTAGCTACTACTTTTTCTATAATAATAGTTTCTATATTTTTTCTATACTTATTTACTGTTGGCACCGACATGTTTTTAACTTGTTTATTTTTTTCATACTCATAACATGGTTCTAAAGTGAACTCCGGAAATCGTCACATCTCTTAAGATGCCGAGGACTTGTCGACTCTCGTAGTAAAATCAATATGTTCTGGCAAAGTGCCAGTGGGAATTGTAGGGAAATATGTTTACCGCCGTCGACCTATGTCCTGATCATTGTTTTTGAGATTGAGACGCAGATGGGACAGGCAAACAGGTCAAGCTAAAACAATATCGAAGATAAAAACGAAAATTTACCAAGTAGGAACGTAGGTAGTGTAGGTTACATTTTCGTGATTGAATGAATCTAGATTGTTTATGGATCACGGTACGAGGGTGACACTGAAAGTTTTTAGAAAATCAAAAACTGAACAAACTAGCACGTTATTAGTTTTATTATACCTTTTCAAAATAGTGTCCATTTACATCAATACATCGCTGCATCCGATGGAACCACTGAGAAAAGCACTTTGCCCACTCGTCCTTAGGGGGTCTCTTCGAGGGCATTTTGGAACGCAGCCACTGCCTCCTCGGCGTCCTTAAAATGTTTTCCTCGAAGTTTTTCTTTTATTTTCGGAAATAAATAAAAATCGCAAGGTCGGGGCTATAGGGCGGGGGACCCAGTAATTCCACGTCTGACGTCGCCAAGTAGTCGATTGTTTGCTTGGCGGTGTGCGACGAGGCGTTGTCGTGGTGAAGGAGGATCCTACTGCGAGATCGTTTCTCCCGAACTTTTTCCAAGACAAGTGGCAAACAACTGTTAGTGTACCACTCTGCAGTAACTGTTTTTCGATCCTCTAAAACAATTGTTTCGTAAGCTGGTCCGAATCTGCTGACAAGTCGACTCTTTTGTCAGTCTTTATGATACGCCGCACAACACTGATGTTATCTTCAGTCGTCGCCGTAGAAGGCCGTCCCTCACGCAGATCATCGGTGAGATTAGTGCGACCACATTTAAACTCATTAAACCAGTTGTAAACAGTGGCCCGAGATGGGGCTTCACCGTGAAAGGCCAATCGTAGTCTATCATAACTTTCTTGTTGACTTAAATGACAATTAAAAGTCATAAAAAATCATTGTATGTAAATTTTCTCGCGTTAAATTCATGCTGACGTGACGCAGACAATTTTCAATTTGTCGCCAAATCGTAAAAAATTCGTAAATGAATCATATACATACACAATAATATTGGCAAAGAGTTTCATTTTAAAAAATTGGACTTATTTTTTTATTATATCGTTTGCAAGTGGCCAGTTCTAAAAACTGTCAGTGTCGCCCTCGTATTAGGATAGGCATTCTTTTTTCTATGATCGTATTATACAGGGTGACGACACATCGACGCGGAAACTGAAACCATGAATTCAGCACATAATTCTAGACATGCAACAGCATTTTTAAAAAAATAATCGACAAAAAATTTAAACAGGGGATTTCAGAATCATGAACTGAATCCAAACAGATTTCGCGTCGATGTCCCTGCAACAACCCTACGCATATGTTCGCATAACTCGTCAAAATGTAGGAAACGGCCGATTCTTTTTTCGCTATTTCAGGTTTGGTCTCAGATGAGTACAATGACCCCTTAAGAGCTTATCCGTTAATTACCGGACAACCTGTATACTAGGATTGACTGGTAGTTGAGAGGTATATGGTGTAGAGAGCGCCATAGTAACAGTAGAAATTCAATATCAGTTGCTTGACTGACTTTCAGCTCTGACTATTTATAATAGAAGAAAGAATTGTAATATATTATACCGTTAACACTAAAGGCTTTATCAAGTTTAAATATTATGAGAAGATTTAAATACTAATTCTCGAGTGACCTTTTATGTCTTTTGTCGAAATCAAACAACTGTCAATAAAACCCAGCCCAGCGCGCTACCCCAGTAAAATACAAAACGGAATAATATATTTTCTCCACAATAACTGCGTACAAAAGTTTCATTTACCACTATTCATTAAACCTCAAACATATCACCTCATCCATAATTGAAACAAACAAAACGGATTATTAAACTACGCAAAAACTAATTAGTCGGCACGCATTCACACCGTAATTAATTTATCGTAGCGGCACAATATACGATGAATTTGTGTCACAAATCACGCGCGGGCAGCCATTATGTGCGGTGTTAGTGGCGGTCGCGAAACAGAGATAAGATTCATACAAAGCTTTGGACCGGCCTCACGATGTCATTTAGGTACACCCCCACATTACGTTTGGATGTACTTTACACCGACACGTAACATTTATTTTTATGATAAGCGCCTGTCTGGATTCGAACCCACCGTGGGCTTTGTAGGTGGCAAGTTAATCGTCACAAAAACCCATTTTGATTACAATAATATTGTAGGTTATCAGTCATGTGGCCGATGACTCAATGAAATATGACCATTGACAATCGGGTAATTCTTGAAAATTACCCGATTTTCCATGCCAATGCCAATGCCATTCGCTGTAAATTAACACCCGTATTCACAAACAATACTTGTTTAAGTAGCAATACTGTGCGAAGTAAAACATATAAAAAAACATACTTTGCCGATTCTGCATTAATTAAAAATAACTATAATAAAATAGAATAGATTTTTTATTTAAACGATTATCATTTTTTTAGAGCAATGATGGCCTATAAACTTTCAGGTTATTTCTATTTTTTTGAAAATCTCGGGAACCCGTCTTGTTTACACCTTTCAGGTTATTTCTATTTTTTTGAAAATCTCGGGAACCCGTTTTGTTTACAAAAAGAATTTTTTGGTAGGAGTTAATATTATGTGTAGTCTATAAAAAACAAAGTTTGACTTTGATGCAGCAGCATGGTACGGGATTCCACACATCCATGAGCAATTGTCCTTCATTGGCCTTTGGTAGAATAAAGGGGTTAATGTGTATTTAGTTGTAGAAGAAATTAATATTAAAGTTGTACGAGGATTCATTTTAATTAATTTCAACTTTGATTCAATAATGTATCTTCTATGTCTCGTTTCAAATAAAGTTAGTCTTTGGTCATTCGTTATGTAAAGCTAATTCACACTTGTCTTCAAGCCGCATTTTGGTCCCTGTACCGCAAACCACACAAACTTCGTGATGCTCCAGTATCCTTAAGATTTATATAATGAAATAAAACATTCTCGGTTCTGAAAGAGGTCTTTTAAATGACCACAATGACGTGTGTGCAAAGCAATGCTCTTATCAATAAAATTAAGAAAACCCTCATCTTTAGGTTCCTTCCTTTCTAGTCACCATTAAATGCATGTTTAGATAAAAATAATATCAACCTCGTAATATTGTCCCACTGCAGGGCAAAGGGCTCTTCTCATACAGAGAACGCACGATACATGTACGAATTTATGTAAAATTCTTTTTCATTCAAATTCGTAACAAAATATCCCAAGTATTGATCTCTTTCACACCAATCATGCAAATTCATCACTACACGTGGAACAAACTAAAATGCCAGAATATTACTCGCAAGTTTCACAGAGCATTCATACGAGAAGTATTACATAAATAAAATACTTAAAGTATTACTTTAAAACTACTGAAGTTTCTGTAAGAAGTTCGTAAATTACGTCATACTCGTATTTCCTTCCGGAATCGTAAAGTTTATTTCGTGTTTTCTTACTCCGAATACTTAAGTTTTACTGGCAACGTCTTTCAATTTTAGCAATGTTAAGGTATTATTGAGAAAGTTGGTGCTGAAATAAGTTTGAGAAAAGCATTTGCAGGTAATTGTGATTTCAAGAATTAGGTAAACATGCTTTGTTTCTTACAGTTTCGATCCTGCCTATTTGCCATTTTGGTCTCTAAGCAAAAAGCTTACTATTTATTTCTATTGACAATTTAATAACATAATGTTTATGGCAAAGTAAATATGGCCTACATAAATATGATTTCTAATATCAACAAAAAGTATGTAATTCGGTTGAACACTAGTATTTTTTTATCAACAAATGTTTTCCATGCATGACTTTGCATTTGCGGGAATTGACCAGCCTTTCTTTATAAACACCGACAACCAGATTCTTTAGTAAAAACAATCTCAAATCAACCTATGTGCCCAAGTATAACGCTCCGGTGTAACAGGCGGCCAGCGGATCTACTATAAAAGTATCCAGCCCTCGATTACGGGATGCGGCGATGACATCATTACCGTTGAAAATGCCACCGAGCAATTTACCTTTTGTATACACGCAAAGATTACAAATTCGGGGATCGGGTAGCCCACAGCCTGTACTATGTGATTACGAAAATGGTTAGGATTTTTCGTCTCAATTGCCCGTTTTTCGGGATTATGTTAGCTTTTTCATGTAGGTAGGTTATTATAGTGGTTGTATTTTTTCATGTTTCGATAGTATAATCCGTTTGTTCGTTTTCAATGCTTGTTATTTAAGTAGCATTTTAAGTAAATACATACTAAATGACTACAATACTCCAATGGCTTCTGGTTCAAATACTTCCACCTCGTCTTCGTGTTCATACTTGGTTTTGGCGTTAGAATCCAAATAGCGCCTATACCTATTTATATTCGTAAGGTCAAAAGACGAGTCACATACAGTCTTAAATAAGCATGTTTTGCGTTATTGTTCTGGTTTTGTACGACTCAGAATTATGTCATTTGAATGCTTATAGCTGTTTTGCACACAGTTACCTACTCTGTCGGCTTCCTCTATGTGGTCTAAGCTCAAATAGCTGAAAACAAAATGTTCTAAAAAACAATTCCTAAGCCTCTGTTACTCCTGTAGGCTACTGCACGGTGGAATGTACTCTATTAGTAATTCACATCACACATCACACACACACACATCATTCATCATTCGTTCATCATTGTGTATATCTGTGGTGCGGGGTAGTCCCATAGGCACCCATGTCGCTGGATTATAATTCTTAATGTTCTCTCCTTCGCGACTGTAAAAAGTTCTCACAGGGTTAATTTTTTTTATGACAAAGTCTCTGTCGGAAGTTGGTTGGTTCCATTTCATTACATTGAGCTACTAATATGTAGTCCCGCTGTTCATACCCTTGATACATTTCTATGGACTTTTATAAATTCTCTGCTTTACTTCCTTGGCAATTTTTTTATCACACAAAAAACATCAGAGGATCTGACTGAGTGTAGACAAAAGGAACATAAATACCCCCTATTTCCTCTGTAATAAATATTTCTTGGTGCGAGAAAATCTGAATACAAAGTCCGCCATGTATGTACCTTATGCAGGAAATTTTAATAATTATGTAATTTGGTACCAGGCCATATATTATGTGCGAAAAATTTCAACGCAGGTGGGGGTTCAGAATCATGTACTGAATCCATAGTAACAAGTCCAGCGTGTGCCGCTCTGTATATAGTGACCCATGAAAAACACGTGTAGCAACTGTTCCATACAGATACGAACTGTTACGTGTAGCAACAACTGGCCACGAGAAGAGCAAACATAACTTCAGTGGGGACCTCATACATCAAGTCTAGCAAGCAGGAAGGCTCAGTTCAGCCGCCTACGCTGTCAGGAATGTAAGACAATACACTGACGTTGATACAGCTCGTTTAGTCTATTTTAGTTCTACGGTATTCTGCTGTGGGGCAAAGCCGCTGATAAATAAAATATATTTGTCCCTCAAAGAGAGCGAGCTGTTCGAGCAATTTACCAGCTAGGTGCCCGAGTTTATCTAAGAGATTTTTTTAAAGATATTGGTATTCTCACGGTTGCATCACAATTCATCTTCGCCAACATCTTATATATAAGGCAAAATTTACACTTGTACACTAAAACAGTGATATTCACAGTGTTAACACTAGAAATAAGGACAAACTACGTGCCCTTCACCGGCTTCATAAGGTTCATAACTCATTTGTTAGGCTTGGTATAACCTTTTATAACAAGATACCCTCTTCTTTGCTAGACTTGCCTTTTAATGCGTTTAAAGTTCAAGTGAAATCCAACCTTTGTTCCAAAGGCATACTATTTCTATTCCATCAACGACTACTTACACGATAAGAGTAGTTGGTTACCTTAGTTAACGCAAGATAATGTTTATGTTCTTTCTCCAGAATTAGCTTACTGACAGGTTATTGTTGTTATAAGTATTAACTAATTTATTTATTTTACTTCGATGGTCCTTGTTTAACATGCAATGCATAAATATGTAAGCTGACATCCTTTATACCTGGAGGCTTTTATTTAGGTAGTAAGTTTTTATTTAAAGGTAACACACAAACAGACTGACATACAGAGTTACTTTCGTATTTATAATATTACATTGGAAGTAATGATCCGGTCCCATTGAAGTTGGACAGCCTTTTGAGCCACGTCAGCTATCTTTGTTTTGGAGCGCAGTATTGTGTGTAAATTTTAATTAATTATTTTTAGCTTGAATACGTATAGTTTTTTTATTATATTTGTTGGTATATTGGCGTGGCCAGCTGACATATGGCAAATAATTTAATTTTGTGTTCTGTGTCTTGTAATGTTAATTAACTGAACGTACAGCTGTGCTGCTGGGGAGTTTGTTGCGCCACTTCTTCTTCCCAGCGATAGCACTAGGAAGTGGTGAAGGGCGGGCGTTTGGGGGACTGTCTTTTATAATTTTGACGTTCGAAAAGTGCTGATTCTCAGCCTAATTTGAATAAATGGATTTTGATTTTGGAGTCGTTTGCTCTGTCGGTATCAATCACAACACAATAGCTAAAATGCACAAATTACATTTTGCAATGAATCCTAATATACTTACTATTATTTGAATCACCCACAATCTTAAACAACTTTCCCACCAGAATAACATAAAACCATTGTTGTCCCACATAAAACGCGTAAAAAGCAGTGTAAAAAGAATTAATACCACCGTTAAAATAAGGGATGATGTTATGGTCTGACTGAATAGGTTTTTTTACGCTTCACAAAGAATCGTGCCGTGGAGCGTTCGAACTTGGCGAGTCGCCTGCCCTATCTAATAGAACGTTTGGGAGTGTTTGGAAATGTGTGCTATGCCCATGTTATAACGAAAAATGGTACACGGTAATAAATAAATATAAATCCTATCGATATATAAATTGAAACACACTTGCATATAGCGGCTATATTATTAGTACACACTGTGTAATTTTCAAGTGTCTTACTTATTGCGGCTTAAAAGATACAGCCCTGTGACAGATCAACGGACGGACAGTGCAGCCTTAGTAATAACCCAAAGCGTGCCAACGGAAGTTGGCACTCTCTAGTTCCCAATGCGTTCAATCCCGTCATTTATCGAATGAGTCATCGGCAAATTTAAACGAACCATCAAGTACTGAAAAGTATAAATGAATTAAAATATGAAAATGTATATTTATTCCCTATTCACTAGACAGTCTGCGTCTTAGTTATTAATTCGGCAAAATTGTACGAATGGCGATGCTGCATTTCAATTAAGTTTGTCTGGTTTAGTGTACTTAAAACTTAGATGTTTGATTCATTACAGAGAGACAAATTGGTGGTCATGTATCATCGAGAATTTGAATTTGAATTTGCACAATTTTAAATATGGTCTAAGAAATTAAAAGTAGTTAAATTGCAGCATGAATCGTTCGTCTGTATCGCTGTGGTCACATTTTTGCAGGACATTACCAAATCACCACACTTGTCACACTTGTCAAACGGATTGCTGATGATATCAGCCGGTCGATTCTGTAAAAATCTCACCGTGAAAACTCAAGTGAAGTGAGCTTGATGTGAGTTGTCAGTAGTGTCAATCCCTAGCATTATTTGGAATGACAGCTCACTCCACGCTCACTCCACCCTCACTTCATCTAAGTTTTCACGGTGAGATGGTTACAGAATCGCAAAGCAGGATACTTTCTGATAATCGGCCTTTCTTGATACTGATGTTCATGACCTACTAGATGACATCTTTCTTGATACTGATGTTCATGACCTACTAGATGACATCTTTTTTATGAAAAGCAGTCTAGAGATTTTTTTCTTTCAGGCTCTAAGCGAAGAGCAAAACTTCAGTAATAACAATAACAACAGCATTTCGTTTAATAATTTATTCAATAATTCATTTAATAATTCATTTAATAATTCATTCAATAATTCTTTCAATAATTCATTCAATAATTCATTCAATAATTCATTAAATTCAATAGATGACATCCATCCACCCATCTTACTTCTGAGCCACGTATACAAGCTGTTCTCCAGGGTCGTCACGAACCGTCTCGCCAAGAGACTTGACGAGTTCCAGCCGCCAGAACAAGCCGGTTTTCGAAAAGGCTTCAGCACTGTAGACCACATCCATAATGTTCGGCAAATTGTACAGAAGACCGAGGAGTACAATCAGCCGCTGTGTATGGTATTTGTGGACTACGAGAAAGCTTTCGACTCCATCGAAATATGGGCAGTTCTGGCCTCTCTGCAACGATGTCGAATTGACTGGCGCTACATCCAAGTGTTTAGATGTTTGTATGACGCTGCCACGACGACTGTTTAGATCCAGGACCTGAAAACTAGCCCCATCCAACTGCTCAGGGGGGTGACACAGGGGGATGTAATATCCCCAAAATTGTTTACAAATGCGTTGGAAGACGTCTTCAAGACACTGGACTGGACTGGACAGGGTATCAACGTGAATGGCGAGTACATTTCATATCTTCGATTTGCCGATAACATCGTCATAATGGCAGAGACGCTGGAACAGTTAAACCGAATGCTGCACGGCCTTAATGGAGCCTCTCGAAGGGTTGGCCTCGGCATGAATTTGGACAAGACGAAAGTCATGTACAGTTCGCACGTCTTGCCGAGTCAAATCCATATCGAAGAGTCGCTTCTCGAAGTTGTGAAGGATTATGTCTACTTGGGGCAAATAATCCAGGCTCGGTAGACACAACTTTGAGAAATAAGCCGACAGAAGGATACAGTTGGGTTGGGCAGCATTTGGAAAACTCCGTCAAGTCTTCTCGTCGCCTATCCCACAGTGTTTGAAGATTAATTAAGGTCTTCAACCAGTGCGTACGTGGACACTGACGGTCGGGCTGGTCCACAAATTCAAGGTCGCTCAGTGAAGGATAAAATCAGGAATTAAATTATCCGGAAAAGAACCGGAGATGCCGACATAGCGCGCAGAGTAAGCAAACTTACTGAAGTGGCAGTGGGCTGGCCATGTTTGTCGAAGGAGTGATGGCCGGTATAGCAGACGAGTCCTGGAGTGGAGATCGCGTATCGGCAAGCGTAGTGTGGGACGCCCCCCAGCTAGATGGACGTACGACTTAAAGAAGGTTGCTGGGACGGACTGGATGCGGAAGGCGGAGGACATGATGTTGTGGCGCAGCCTGGGCTCTCCCAGGCTGCGCCACAACCTATGTCCAGCTGAGCTGACTGCGATGAAACATGCATGATCTGTGCCTATTTTGTTACTAAGCATTTTATTGAAAAACGAATTCCGTTACATGTTTGTGGTATGGATTGTTGATGGAAATATTTACTGAATTTGCGAAATATAAAATTTGCTACAGTCACAATTACTGCTGGTTGGTAACGCAGCGCTACCCAGGATGGCCATCGTGACCAACCAGCTGGCTGGCTAGACTTTTTATTATGTACTGTCACAATTAATTTAAATAGTTGCCGCTGCCATCCATACGCAGAAAAATACTACTATACTAGTGCGTAAATATGTGCAATATTTACTCGATTTAAACGCAGCATAATTATCTCGCCTATAAGCCATATGCTCTATTTGTCTGGGAAATAAAGGTCGCTGTCTTGACGTCATATTGATTGGAAAAGAATTAATGTGTGGGTGTGATGTTTGCAGATATCGTTTTTACTGCTACGGTCTTAAAAGGTACGAGTACCTTAGACAGACAGACATCCCTTTTTTTTTTTTTTTTTTTTTTTTTTTTTTTTTTTTTTTTTTTTTTTTTTTTTTTCCCTGAGAAATGCTTTATGCATGCCCGCTCGCTCGGGGGACGAGACGGGGTATGTGGGACTCCTGTCGAAACCGCACCGACAGTATACCCACTAAAACTCAGCGGTGTTCCCGCATCGCCGTGATGGGAGGGCCGTGGGAAACCGGCTCAGCCTTTACTTCGACAGCCCTCCCGGCGCATGCCCGCCTAGCTGGCGGGCCCCGCATGCCCCCCTGGATGGGGGGCTACGGGAATGGCCGGGAACACCTGGCCATTCCCGTCCGACACTGGTGGAGGCCTGTGCAATGCAGGCAACGGGTGCGGGGGCACCCTTGCCTGTATTGCACAGGCCTCCACCTGGGAGGAGTCGGAGATGACCGTCAAACTGACGTCTTCTTCGACCCCTCCTCCGCCTTCGGAGCGCCGCCGCGTGAGGGTCGTCCTCTCGCGCGCGCTCCGCCGCCTCCTTCTGCGACATGACGTGTTCGCAGAAGGAGGCGACTGCCGCCCAGGACCCCTCATCCCCCAGCATGGCGTTAACCAGACCGGGGAGTGAGAGGTCCTGTCCGATCACCGCAATGAGACTGCGGCGCGGCTCGGACCACGACGGGCACACCTCGAGGGTGTGCTGCGCCGAGTCCTCCGCCGCGCCACAGTCGTGGCACGACGGCGTCTCCTCCCGTCCGATCCGGTGCAGGTACGATCCGAAACAACCGTGTCCGGACAGCACCTGCACCAGACGGAACGAGAGGAACCCATGCGACCGCTCGAGCCAGTCTCGCAGGACCGGCGCAAGCGCGTCGATGGTTCGGCGGCCGAAGGCTGCGGTGGCGAGGTCCGACGTCCAATGGACGACGATGGCGTCCCTCGCCTCCCGCCGGACGGCCTCCCGCTCTTCCGGGGCGGGGCGTTCTCCTCTCGCCCTCCGCCCCGCCGTCCATTCGTACACTCTGGCGAGCACCCACGCCTCGAGCTCCCAAGGCGGGGTGCCGGCCAGAGCGCAAGCTGCCGCGGAGCCCACCGTGCGGTAGGCCCGCGCCACCCGCTGAGCTATGGCCCTTTGGGGTGCCCGCAAGGCAGCGGCGTTCTCCCTCCTTTGGAGGGAGTCCTCCCAGATAGGGGCCCCGTACAGGGCCATGCTCTTCAGGATGCCGGCGTAGAGTTGCCGGCATCGGGCGCTGGGCCCCCCCAGGTTGGGAAGCAGCCACGACAGCGCCCCCGCAGCCTTCAGCAGGCGCGACGACAGTCCGCTAAAGTGCGGGCCGAAGCGCCACCTGCTGTCGAGTACAAGGCCCAGATATTTCATCTGGGCCTTGACCCCGATTCTGACGCCCTCCACGAATACGTGGGCGTCAGGTGGGGGGCGCTGCCGAGGTCCGTGGAAGAAAACGGCCTCGGTCTTGTGCAGCGCCACCGTTAGACCTAGGCGGCGGATCCTCCCCGCGACCAAGGATCCGCCCGCCGAGGCCAAGTTGGCCGCCTCCCTGAAACTCCCCCCCCGGGCGGTGAGGAGAGTGTCGTCCGCGTAGCAGACGACACTCGTGCCTCGGAGGAGAGTTCCCCGCAGGAGCCAATCGTAGCCGACGTTCCAGAGGAGTGGTCCTATGACTGACCCCTGTGGAACGCCGGCCTCGACGGCGTACCGCCGGACTTGGCCAGCCCTGTTTACCAGGAGGATCGCCCGATCCTCCAGGTAGCTGGCCAGCAGACTGCGCAGGTATCGAGGCACTCCGTGGAATCGGAGCGCCTCTAGGATGGTGGAGTGGGGAACAGAGTTGAAGGCGTTGGCTATGTCGAATGACACAGCCAACAATCCGTCCCCCGCCTCCACCGCCTCCTTCACCTGGCCCTTGAGGCGGGCCAGCGCGTCCACCGTGGAACGCTCAGCCCGAAAACCGAACTGAGCGTCCGACAAGTCCGGCCCGGTGTCCCGCAGATGGCCCTTTAGGCGGGCGGCGATTATCCCCTCGAACATTTTGCCGACCTCATCGAGCAGTACGATGGGTCGGTATGCCGAGGGGGAATCTGCCGGGCGGCCCTCCTTGCGAAGGAGGCACAACTGCCCCTCCTTCCACGGTTTCGGGAACCTCCCAGACGCAAGGCATGCGCTGAAGAGGTCCCGAAACCTCTCCTCCATTCGAGTGGCGGCGATCGCCACCACTCTTGCGGGAACACCGTCGGGGCCCGGAGCCGTCTTCTTGGCGCGGATGCGGAGAATCGCCGCGCCGAGTTCCGACTCCGTGACGGGGGGGGCCTCCTCTTCCTCGTCGTCTGGGCGGTGGGCTCATCTCTGGCGGGGCGAAGCGGTCCCTGCACGGGAACAGGGACCGAACCACCCCATCCAGAAATGAGGGCTCCAGGGTCTCGGCGACCGGGGGACCGAAGGGGCGCAGTTTGTTGCGCGCTGCCTTGTATGGTCTCCCGTAAGGGTCGTTGTCGAGACCCTCCAGCAGCTCGGCTCTCGCCGAGTCTTTGGCGGCGGCGACGGCCCGACCGAGGACCGTTTTTGCCTCCGTGTATACCTCATAGAGGCGGTCCTCGTCGGGTCGGTTCCGTCGACGCCGCCGCCGGCTCCGCGTGTAGGCCCTCCTCGCCTCCACGCACGCCGCTCGGAGCCCCGCCAGCTCCGCCGACCACCAGTACACGGCGCATCTGGGCGGTGGTCGGCGAGACCGAGGCATGCTGGAGTTGCACACCTCGGTTAGAGACCCCCTCAGTTGCCCCGCTACGGTGTCCACGTCCAGGCCGGCGGTAGGCGGCGACAGCCAGTCCTGGACGAACGCCGCCTCCCCCGCTGCCTCCCTGTCCAGGCGGGTTAGAGCCCACCGCGGGAACGGTGAGCGCCCCGAGAGGGGCTGCGCCACTCCGGGGCCACTGGTGGAGATGTCGAACCGCACGTAGCGGTGGTCCGACATGGTCTCCCCCAGGTCCACCCGCCAGTTCAGCACGCGCGCGGCTAACGCAGGGGTGGCGAAGGTGACGTCCACTATCGAGCCACCCTGACGCCGCACGCATGTCTGGACGCTTCCTCTGTTCAAGAGGGAGAGTCCAGAGGAGGCTGCCCACAGCTCCACCGCCCGCCCCCGTGCGTCGGTGGCCCGGTTGCCCCAGGTCACCGACTTGGCATTCAGGTCTCCCAGCACGGAGACCTGACGCGGCACCGCCCTGCCGACCACGGCGGCCAGGACTCCGAGAAAATTCTCAAAGTCCTGGAGAGGGCGGTTTGGGGAGAAATATACCCCCACTAGGGCAAAGTCTCCCCACGCGGCGGCCACGTATCCCGGTCCCCTCTCTAATAGCGAGAGGGGAGGGGAGTCTGTGGAAGACCGCGCCGCTAGTGCCACCGAGTCGTCCTCGTCACCCAGCCAGCTGCCTGGGATCGAGTAGGGCTCGGCGACCACCGCTACGTTCACCAACCACTCGGCCATGACCTGCACTACCAGGTCCTGGGCCGCTCTGCAGTGGTTGGTGTTCGCCTGGAGGATGCGGTAGTCGGAAACCATTATTCCGACATTGCACCTGCATCCTCAGCTGCCGCCGCTGGAGCTGCAGCGGCGGCGACGACGGCAGCGGTGGTGGCAGCAGGGCGAACCTGCGCCGGCACTATGCCCTTCCGCACGGGGGGCTTGCAGCTCCTGCCCGTCATCCTGTGGCCCGCGGGGCGGCCACTGGCGGCACACGCCATGCAGTGTGGCGTGGTGGCGCGGCAGGTGACGCTCTTGTGTCCCTCTTGCCCGCACTGGTAGCACGCGTCTCCCCAGTCGGATTTGGAGGGACACGTGGCTCGGGTGTGGCCGAACGCGAAACACTTGAAGCAGCGCGTAGGCTGGTCTTCAAGTGCCCGGACCACAGCCGAGCCGAGCCCCACGAGCAGCCGCCCCTTGGTCGCTGCAAGGACGGCCCCGGCCGCGGCGACCGGGCACTCGACGCGGATGGTGCCCATGCCGCGGCGGCCGGGCCGGACGGCTCCGCCTTTCACCGCGCTCGACTCGCAGCCTCCAGCCGCCGCGACGGCCGCCACCACATCCTCCTTGGTGACCGAGTCGTCAAGATCGGCCACCTCCAAGGCTGCGGTCTTGACGGGCCTGACGACTGTCGCCGCGTCCGCGATGACCTCTTGCAACTTCGTTGCGAAGAGGTCTGCGTTGGTGCCGCGCTGCTGCCCCGAGAACTCGAAGATTCGAGCCCCGGTTAAGGTTCGGCGGCACGTTATATTGCTGATCCCCAGCTGGGAGGGATCAGCATTAGTACGAGCCCGTCTTAGGACGGACTCGTACGTCTCGCCCCGCTCCGCGGCCTCCGGGGTGATGGTCACCACGACGGCCGCGGTTTTGGGAGGAACCAGCTTCCTCCCGCCGGCTGGAGCCCTTTTGGCTGCGGGAGCAGTCGCAGCGGGCTTGGGGGCACCTTTCCCCTTTCCCCTCCTGACCACTTCCGTCCACGACTGGTTGGACGGGGTGGTGGAGGGAAGAAGGGCGTCTTCCCGCTGCGAGTTCTGGGGGGCTGCCGGAGTGGCAGACGACCCAGACGCTCCCTCCGCGCTTGTGGTGGGGGTTTGAGGAGCCTCCTTGCTCCTCTTGCCCTTCCCTTTCCCCTTTGAGGGCTTGGAGGCCTGGGTCTGCGCACCCGATGCCGGGCCTGCCACAGGCGCAGGTTCCGGCTCCGTCGGTGGACGGCTCTTATCCGCCGCTAGCGGCGGGCGGAGCCGCCTTTCCGGCAAGAGCCGGTCCTCGATACCTGCCAGGCAGGCTCTGGTGAAGGCTCTCTCCTCCATGACAACCTTTCGGATGATATCCTCAAGGTTGGAAGGGGAGGAGGAGCCTCCTACCACCGGTCCTGGGGCAGGTTGGGCAGGCCGGGCCGTGGCCTCAGCCAGCTTCTGGTGAAGCTGGCTGACCTCCGCCTGCAGGCGATCCACCTTCGCCTGCAGCTGCCGCGTCTCGTCCGTGGCCATCCTCTTTGCCAGCTCCACGACGATGCCGTGTAAGCTGGCGGCCCGGCATTTGAGGGCCTTTTGGAAGGTCCCCTTTAGGTTGGAGGACTTTGAGGCGACCTCCAAGACCTCCTCTCTGTCCTCCCGCGCCATCCGCTCCAGTTCCGCCAGGGAGTGGTCAGCGTACAGCACGGTGGATGCACCGTAGCCGGCCCTCGACCTGGCGGATTGCGCCTGATGCTCTTTGGCGGCGACCTTCTCCTCCAGGTCCAGCTGGAGTTGCGCCCTCTTGGCCAGGTGTAGCTGGCGCTCGGCGTCCACCAAGCCCACATCGTGGGTGCTAGCCGAAGAAGAAGTCGTAGCCTTTTTGGACTTCGACTTCTTCTTCGCCTTGCCTCCGACCGACTCCGAGGAGCCCTCGGACCCGAGCCTCAGGTAGGCCCTCTTCCGCCTGAGGCGGTCGTTCTCGGCCGCCGACGTGTCCATAATGGACTCGTCGGAGTCCGACAACTCGCCTGTCCTGCTGATGAAGCTGGCCGCAGATGGTGCGCGGTCAGCGTCGCCGACGTGGCCCTGAGAAGGGCCGTTGGGTTGGCCCTGAGAAGGGCCGTTGGGTTGGCCCTGAGAAGGGCCGTTTGAATCGCCCTGGGAAGAGCGATTCGGCACAAAACGTCCAGAGACGTCACGCGTGGGTTTTTTCGGCATATTCGCAGATGAAGGCGTCGAAATCTGCGAAGTCACAGCGCACTTTAGCCGCCGGTCTGCCACTCCGTTACGGTGGTCAGACACGGCGTTGCCCGGGGGATACTACGAGGAAGTATGCACTGTGGGGGATCCCCCAGACAGACATCCCTACTTAACGTAACTTAACTTACGACAACCTACGTTGGACACCTATCTGCCGTAGACATTCGAAGTATTGATAAAAAAAAACGCCAGTTAACGATAGAAATACGGGGTGGCAGGGACATCGATGGGCAACCTTACACCATGAATTCATTTGAACGCCGCACCTGCGTCAAAAGTTTTCGTCGGTTATTAAAAAAAAAATCTTTCCCTACATTTTGACCGCGTAGTATTACTTCTATAAAACGGTAATTTTTTTTTATTTTTATTTGACGACGACGCAAAATGTCTACGTAGGGTAGGTCTTAGATCTTGTGCTGAATTCATGGTTACAGTTTGCGCGTCGATGTCCCTGCCACCCTGTACATCTACGTTACAACTTTTACGCACCCATATAGATGAATAATTTATTTGTTTTAGTCATCATCATCATCATCATTTCAGCCGATAGACGTCCACTGCTGGACATAGGCCTCCCCCAAGTGTCGCCACATTGATTGACCGGTCCCGTACGACTCGCATCCAGCGGATTCCCGCAACCTTCACCAGGTCATCGGTCCACCTAGTGGGAGGCCTTCCAACGCAACGTCTTCCGGTTCGCGGTCGCCACTCCAGAACTTTTCGGCCCCATCGGCCATCCGTTCTGCGAGCAATGTGCCCTGCCCACTGCCACTTAAGTTTGGCAATTCTTCGGGCTACGTCGGTAACCTTGGTTCTCTTGCTTTATTTTAGTACAAAAAGTTTAATATCTAACTTTTTTAGGATGAAGACTTGAGAAGGAGAAGTGGACCTATCTTTAACCGTGACAAAGTCAAAAACTTCTTCCTCTGCAAAGGCCTAAAAAATCCACGGTTGTTTTGTATTTATTGTGTTGTGTTAGTTATTAAAATGAACGTTAATTTTCGTAATTATTACATCTGATATGAAAATACTGGACGCAACTAATAAATAAATAGTCAATAAAATCGTTGGTGAACCAAACTGCGAATTTTATTAAACTATTGTAATTAAAAACGTAACTGTTTGACGGTTTCGACAAATTAATGTAATTATAATATCGGACAATTAATACGGTTCTGATTTTATCACACATAAAAGTAGTATGATATGAAGTGTTGTTACTCGACACAAACTCATACGGCCGTATTACAAAACAAGGTTTATGTTTAGACCCAGGTTTAAACCATCGAGCCATTTTTTTTATTTGGAACCTCATTCCGACAAAGCTTTTTTTTTTTTTTTTCTGGTGGGAAATCATCAAATGACCGCTCCCGCTCTGGGTGGAGTGGAAGGGAGTGTCAGACTCTTACTGACTAAAACCCACCCATGTTCCTTCCTTCGTCCTTTATGTTCCGGGGTAGCGGTAACCCTTAAGCTTAAGTACGAATTTTTAAGGTTTTTTAAGGTTTTAACGTCAATTTTTATAAATTGTCGTAAAAACCTTTTTGTATTATGAACTTTACCTTGCTCGGAACAAAGTTCAAGGTATAATACCAGACTCGATGCCTTAAGCTTGGACTAAAGTTAGAACTCGTTTTGTAATAAGACTGATAAACTCCACTGTTTAATATAATTTATTTAGTAAACTCTTTCTGTTTCGAGGTTCTTAAAATTTTTCTTGTGATGGTGCCTCGGTGATTAGACGTGTTTATTTTAGCACTTTTAAATCCTGATGATGATTTAACCTTAAACTCAAAACTCAAACTCAAAGCATTTATTTCAATTAACCTATTGAAGGACACTGAACTAGACTCAATGTTTAAGAATGAAGAAGTTTTATTGTTATCCACGTACCCAGGTGCACACACACACAGGTGTGTGTAGTGTCCCACAAAGTGTTAAACCATTTACAGACACTTTTCAATTGTCAAGGAGTCAGTCAGCTAGTTAAAAAGTTGAAATCCATTCCATGTCCATTCCAAAACGTAGATCTCTATAACAGATTACAAGCAATATAAAGTAGCGTCAAAATACTTCACATCAGCTATTCTATATCCACCTCTTCTTAACAGGCGCAATCGACTCAGCCTATCGTAGTCCACTGCTGGACATACTGACATAGGCTTCTCCTAAGTTGCATCAGAGCACCCGGCTCTCCGTCTTTCGCAGTCAGTCTGCCCTAGTCAGTCCAACCGTATTTTTAGGGTTACGCTTGCCGATTGCATGGCTCAAGTCATTAATCGTTTTTTGATATTATGTTGAAGTTTCCTGATAATCTGAATCAACAACAGACTATGCGTCTCCATGCAATTTCCTACCATACAAAAATCTTTTTTCCTGTAAAAAAGAACACCTCCATTAGAACCGTATTATTCTAGCCCTTCTCCCAGTGCAAAGGCGCAAACAATACTATTGTTACTTGCTAGTTTTTCTCACTGTGAACTAAAAATATGCTTTCTACGGCAGTTATTATAATTCACCATGTGTTTTATGTACCTTTTATTACGTATCACGGAATCGTAAGTCCCTAGTACATGGATATGGGTTATTACAATTTTTCCATCAAAGTAAATTACAATTAATTCTTACAAACTACACCAGAGGGGCAATTGTCGTAATTTTAAGAACGTTCACAGTCTGATCTCAGTCTCAATCTGTCCAAAAATACTTCTAATTTCCCTACATTTTGGCAGTTTTTGACATTTGTTTGTCGCCGAGATGAGACTGCGACTAGATTTTGAACGTTTTAAATTACGAGAATTGGCCTTCAGAATACGGTTTTCTATTAATTTTAAGATCCTGGTAATTAATTAGGCCTTAAAATGTATACTCCAACATTCTATTGAAACGCTCGACTAGCATTGTAATCGTTTACATAAACCTACTACACAAAATAATACATAGACATGACTGGTTCCTAACATATTTAGTGGTACATGTACCCACACACGTTGGTAAACACGGCGGCATGACAATTTCCATGTTACGACTCCCATTCTATTTGCAACCAAACATTTAATTTGCAAAATGAGCTTTCATTCCGTACGAAATGATGGTAGACTGTTGTTTAGTAGAGGTAACAAATTGTGAGGGAACATGTTTAATAATGAGCTCATGTTTCGATATATTTGGGAAACTGCAAATGTACTTTGTGGCATGTGAGCCAAAAAGGTCACTTTTATCACGGAGAGTAGGAGAAAAATAGTATCACGGAAATATGAACTTAGGCATTAAAATACGAATACACTATTTAATTAGGTTGCATACAAAAAAACCTTGACAACAGAGCGAGCGTCATAATATTTTACGCAACCAAAGCAAGTTTTGGATTCTGATATACAAAACTTAAATCATTACATACCTTATGCTGAATTTACATTGCGAAACTACATAGTTGCCCGATATTAGTTTTATGGCATAAGTTTCACTCATAGTTTTCGCGTGTAATTAGATAATGTCATCGTGCATTTATTAGTTTCAAGCTAATTTACACACAGCAAGCTATTCTACACGTGAATCAGTAAAGCTAATATCGTGAAACTAATATTGCGTAACTAGTTTCGTAATGTAAATTTGTGTTTACTTCCTTTAGTTTCATCAATTTAGTTTCATAAATCATTGATCAAAGACGACAAAAATAAACAGTTATTCTTTCCGTAAATTGTCATGTTATTTCGTTATCCAATTCCGACTTGGATCTAGACGGGTCCTACGCGGGCCCTATGTTTAAGTAATTGGCACTTCGTGCAACCTTTCAAGTTTATACCAACGAAATATTAAATTTGTTGTTTTTTCATTGAGCTAGATATTTTTTGATTGACTGATGCTTAGCAAACTCTTGTTGGCAAACCTTGACAGCTCTTGTGTATGACTTTGTTTTGTGTCTGAGGAAACGGTCCGCTGCACTAGAGCACAGCTGCGTCTCAACGGTTAGCTTCTTTTCAGTCCCAATTATACCACCTTTAATCAGGTCTTTGATCTTTATGGAATCAGATAGCATACTGCCTGAGATGGCGGCAGATACGAACTGCTCAGCCTGCACAGTTAACTCCTCTACTTCTATAGCCTCTAGTATCTTTGGACAGAGCTAATAATATAGAGGTGTCAATATTTTTTTTTATTTTTTTTAAAAAAAAAAACGTTGCTCCACCCTAGGAATTACTCCTGTATCGTGGGTGCGTTTACAAACATTTAAACTCACATACACAAACAGCCAGACCCAGAACAACTACGTGTAGGCAATACAAATATTTGTTCCGTGCGGGAATCGAACCCGCGACACGCAGCGCAGCAATCGATCGCTCAGCCACTGCGCCAACCTTGTCGTCGAATTTAGCACGATTACTATATTTATGTTTTTTATACTTTTTTATTATATTTTAAGAAATATTTAAAAATGTAAGCGAAATAATAATAAAATAATAATTATTTATTTAATGAAAACGTTTACAAAAGGTGTACTCATTTAGCCAAGAGTAGCAAATTCCTCATACAATTATAGCGCCTAAAAATAAACTAAAACTAAAATATTTTTTATTACAGGTGCAAGTAATGATGGTTCGATATTAGTGTTAGGTAGCGACTCGCCCGAACTAGATTTATTCAAACTTGTGTTTCAGGTCAAATTATTGTTGTTTATGAAACACAAGTCCCGAATGACAAAATTTAGAACTAAAATCTTCAATCTGGCGTATCATTTCACGCTGTTTTACATAGCCTGTAATCGTTGACTTGACCTGTTGCATTGATAAGCAGAATAGCATAAACGTTTTGCATTTAATGCAAAACGTTTATGCTATTCTGCGAGTTAAAATTTAATTATGGAAAATCGCTAAACGTTTAGATGTTTTACGTAACGGTAATGTTCTGTAAAACAGCTAGCGACTATGTAAAACAGCGGATTCAACCATCTATCTGCGACATACATTATTATAACGAAGTTAAAAGGAAAACTATCCCCGTAAGTATGTATGCTTTACAAGTTAACTAGTAATCCTCGACCAACTACATTTGCGGTTGGAACGTATCGAGTATTACTCGACTACGTTTGAGGTTTGAATGTATGGGAGAAGAACATGTTCTTTATCTACAATGTTATGTTTATTATTGGAGAAAAATTCATCACAACTACAGAACCCTTCATTGCGAGTGGTCCGACACTTGGCCGGTTTTTTTGTTAAATATATGTCGGAGTTTTGCAAGGTAGTTTAAACATTTTAAATGTTGCCGGTAGTAATAATTCAGATTATATCATGATTCAAATAGTGACATAATCGAATTGGAAAAAATGTTAATCGATTTTAATATTCGTTCAGCTATCGAAACATCGGATGTAAGATAGATGCAATTTATAGCACATTCAATATTTAAATGGAAATATTGTTCTCTATCTGGATTTGTATGACATGTTTACCTACTGTTGTATTTTTCATAGAGGTCTCACACTGGATCGTGAATACGACTGAATATTAGTCAATTATGTAGTCAAGTGTGATATAAGTTTCCTCAGTCTTGTTTGGCAGCAAGCCGTAAATTACAGGAACTATATTCGTAGTTTAATTACTAGAGCCTAAATCTAAATGCAGGTGATGAGTACATTTGGTAAAATGGCCGACGCGTTGCACGAAACGTATCTTCTCCAAAATAGTTATCAGGTGGATCTCTCGTTACTTTCATTATATATTAGCCTACTTCGATTTAAAAATTAAAATTTGATAATATTCACCATCATCAATTACTTGGAAGTACTCTGAAAACGCTGTTGGGACTTTCACTTCAGATAAATTGCAAAACGATATTTTTTTGCATTTTACAAATCTTTTCTTAGTTCTATAAATAATTTATACTGCATGTTTTTATATATAGATAGTTATACTGTCCAAATAGTTTTTTATTGCCACTTTTCTAACAGTATCTTTTTTTTTTTTTAAATCCGACATCCGATTTTTGACGTTTGTAAAAATCCAAAATCAATCCCGGGATCCCGAGAAATGTCGATAGACTTAAAATAATAATAATAATTTAATGTTAATAATAAGCCTGATATAGGTGTGGTGGATCGATCAGAGAGGCGCGCAATGATTGTTGACATAACCGTCCCGCATGATGAGAACCTCGTGAAAGCCGAGAAAGATAAACAAATCTTGACTTGGCTCGCGAGGTTGTCGACATGTGGGATGTGGACTCAGCGATCATTGTGCCGATAGTCGTGACAGCCAATGGCTTAACAGCCAAGAGCCTCGACCAACACCTGAGGAGGCTCTCGTTGGGCAGCTGGATCAAAGGCTTGATTCAGAAAGCGGTACTTCTGGACATGGCTCGCCTTGTCAAGAGGTTCCTCTCTCTGGAGCCCTGACCGCCAGTAGCTTGGACCCTGTTCCCGATACCGGTGGGCTACTATTTTTTATATTTTTAAATGTTTTTTTATCTTTTTGTTTATAAAAATATTTAAAAATGTAATTTGTAGGTATTTAAATGAAATAAAGGAAATAATAATAATTTAATAATAATAATTAATTTAATTATTTTTATTTTATTTTATCAAGTATCTTGACTTGGCTCGCGAGGTTGTCGACATGTGGGATGTGGACTCAGCGATCATTGTGCCGATAGTCGTGACAGCCAATGGCTCAATAGCTAAGAGCTTCGACGGACACCTGAGGAGGCTCTCGTTGGGCAGCAGCTGGATCAAGGGCTTGATTCAGAAAGCGGTACTTCTGGACACGGCTCGCATTGTCAAGGGGTTCCTCTCTCTGGAGCCCTGACAGCCGCTAGCTTGGACCCTGTCCAACGGTGGGCTACTATTTTATATTTTTAAACGTTTTTATATCTTTTTTTCTAATATTTAAAAAAATAATTTATATGTTTACATTGAAATAAAGGAAATAATATTTAATGTTTCAAAAACATTATTACACTAACTGTATCCCAGTTTAGACATATTAAATAAAATTAACTGTGGCCAAGTATTATTTATTATTTACTAGAGGTATTGTTTCCTTAATCATATTTTTTTTAATGATAAATAATAAAATACGAAATAGATTAATATATATTATTATAGTGAATAGATTATTATAGTTTGACTAATTGCGTATGTAAGGGTGGGCCAAAAATGTTTGCAAATAGCAACACTGAATATCTCGAAAACCGTTTGACAGAAGGACGCGCGGTTGGCAGTAAAATATGGTGACACTTAATGCAATTTTACTCACGATGGAGCGATTCACGGAACAACAACGTGCTTTTTGTGTTAAACAATTTTTGAAGTGAAAACTTCTTTAGCGGCGTTGAACACTTTTTTTGTAATGGGTAAAAAATGTTAAACTCGCGTCAGGACACGTGACCTGATCGAAAATTCGTAAGACGGTAAGTTTTCACTTCTGCCGGCACTCCCGGAGTGCAACCCGTCGTTTTTTTTTTTACAAAAAGAACGATTCCTACGTTACTGTACGACACCTGTTTAGAATAGAATACGGATTACACCGTGTAAGTGAGTGTCCAAGTGGTAATTTAATCAAAACTTGGATCAAGAAGTTTGAGCAAACTGGTTCCACAACGAATATTAAAAAACAGGGCGGCTACGTTCAAGAAGAAGCGATGAGAATATTCCGCTGGTTGAAATTTCCATAAGGAACGATCCAGAATCATCTACGCGCAAGCGTTCGGCGGCTCTGGCAATACCAAGAACTAGTCTACGGCGAATTTCGCATCTGGACCTTAAACTGCACCCATACAGGCTTCAAATTGTGCAGGAGATGAAAGCCAAATGATTACATTCAACGTAAGTTATTTGCTGACACTATGCTGGAGCGTTTCTCTAGGCTTGGGAATGTATTGTTTACGGACGAGGCACACTTTCACATCAATGGGCACGTCAATAAGCACAATTGTCGATATTGGAGCAGGGAAAACCCTCGCCTTAAACACAAAAAGCCTCTTTATTCACCTAAAACGACAGTCAGTCTGGGCTGCCGTATCAGCTAAGGGCATAATTGGTCCGTATTTCTTTGAAAACAATCAAGAAAAAACCATCGAGAGTTTTTGACGCCACAGTTACATGAATTTGAAGGATACAATAGCAGGACCTGGATGCAACAAGATTGAGCAACATGCCATATGTCAAACGTGACTTTACCAGTAGTCAAAGAAATGTTTCCGAACAAATTATTTTCTCGCAGAGGTGATATATCCCATGGCCTCCGAGGAGCCCGGATCTTACACCTTGTGATTTTTTTCTGTGGGGGATACCTAAACAGTCGAGTCTACCGAAAGTCGAGTCGAGTCTAGTCTAATAAACCGACGACAATACTCCAATTTGGGTTTGTACGAGTATGTTTATTGAAATTAAAAAAAAAATAAAACAAAACATCCACGAGGAGATAGCCGCGATTCCTCGCAGCATGTGTCAGCGAGTTTTCCAAAGTTTGCGTAGTCGGATTGCAGGAGTGCCAACGACGAGACGGAGCACATCTCGAGGAAGTCATTTTTTAAAAATAAATTACTTTGTATGTTACGTTGAATAAATGATCAACAAAGTAACATTTGTAATTTTATTTCTATTCATGTTTCAAAAGTGCAAAAAATTTTGGCCCACCCTGTATATGACTACAAGCGTTTAAATCCTATTTATTAATTGACTGACGTGTCGTGTATCTGTCGAGACGCGCATCTGTCGAGACGCGCACTTGTCGAGACGCGCACTTGTCGAGACGCGCACTTGTCGAGACGCGCACTTGTCGAGACGCGCACTTGTCGAGACGCGCACTTGTCGAGACGCGCACTTGTCGAGACGCGCACTTGTCGAGACGCGCACTTGTCGAGACGCGCACTTGTCGAGACGCGCATCTGTCGAGACGCGCATCTGTCGAGGCGCGCATCTGTCGACTGTCGAGACGCGCATCTGTCGAGACGCGCATCTGTCGAGACGCGCATTTGTCGAGACGCGCATTTGTCGAGACGCGCATTTGTCGTGACGCGCATCTGTCGAGACGCGCATCTGTCGAGATGCGTCTTTGACGTGGTGGAAATCTGACATGCTTTTCTCTCAACATGCGTTTTCTAGCGAAATGCGTATTTGACCACTTGCACTTCTGACGACACGATCCAGCGCTGGGGCTCCGTCTTGTATAGGGTTTTAGCATTATGCTGAGCGATGGCCGTTTTGCGTGGATGTGACGCATCTTTTCCCTCAGCTTGTTATTTATGTTTTGTTGGTGGGTTATTTTTCTGCGTCATGTTTACCGCTAATAAACGTACTTTATACTTATTTTATCAAGTTTTCAACTAGTTTTCTAAACAACATTTTTATTCAATATAGCTAGGTATTTTCCGGGAACAAGGCAATTGTACCATTTAACGTAGCGATTATTTTCTTAATTGTAACATGACCTTCACAAATATAATTACAAGGGCGGCACTAACTCATAATTGGATTTACGGAAGTTCGATGCCTCGAATTTGTCGTAGGAACCGGGACGCGGTGACGCGGTGACGCAGTGACGCAGTCCATTCATCGTGCGACTCAATCGACAGTGAAAAACCAATTTGCAAGGCCGACCAGATCCATCCATCCTGCATATTGGGCGTGAATTTGCGATAGCTCCTTGAGTTCGATTTGGACTGTAGGTATTTTTTTTATCGTTCCCGTCATTTAATGGGGAAAAATTTTTCGACGCACTCGCTATCTTTTTAGGCATCTTCGACGGTATCATGGGATATAAAAAAAAGTCAAGAAGCTCGAAAAGTCTGCCAATTAGTTTTACCAAGAGGAGGAGATACCTCTTGGTAAAACCCTGTTCAGATTGAGATTGATAGCGTGGTAGGCAATTCTGTGTGCTGCAGGCGCGGTGCGGTGGTAGGTGCGGGTTGGTAGATGTCACATGTCTTAAAATATTTGGTTCTGTCATAATATATGATATATATAGGATGTAAAACAAATTGGTGTAATGAAATTCTTTAAAATAATTACAAGAAAAATATATTACGTAGATACGTCCGATGAAATAGGGAGACAAGTCTGTTACTACTAAGTGCACAAATTTAAACTCCAGGCTTCTACTGGGAATCCTATTGGGAAAAACCCAATAACACTACCCGCCCTGGGGATCAAATCCGGCACTCCGATTTGCACTTGCGACTACTAGATCAATGAGATATTTATTGTAACGAATTGCGAAATATGGGGCGGAGGAGTTGGATAAATAAATAATTCGATGTTAATTCGAAGCGATTTCCTAATAGGACATTTTGCTAAAGTGTCGTTTTGCTAATAGGACCATTTGCTTATAGACTTTTTGATACGGAGGGATAAAACTCGACACTTCCAAATTATCCGCGTCAACAACCGAAGGCCAATTTTCGTAATTTAAAACGCTCAAAATCTAGTCGCAGTCTCATCTCACCGACAAACAAATGTCAAAAACTTGGCAAAATTTAAGGAAATTAGAGGTATTTTTGACAGATTGAGACTCAGATCAGACTGTGAACGTTCTTAAAATTACGATAATTGCCCCTCAGACTACGAGTAAAGTCTAAAAAAATCACACTTTATACGGGTCCCATAGTCTGCTTTACCAACCCCGAGATGGCTTCTTAGTGGTCCAATAAATTAATACAAAAAAGTTTAATTATGATTCATTTGAACACCCATAGATTGTTTAACTAATTGACATCAGTCTTTAAATTTATTTTAACCTAACTGTAAGCGATTCTATTTTAAATTTTGTTCATAACTAAGTTTAATTGGTATTTAGTATTTACGCACACATTTTTTTATGATATCCAATTTATTGTTGGGTCTTGGAACGGTAATTTTTTGAAATGATAACTGATGAAGGTACTTACTCAAGGGGTTCTAAGTTACCTATTATTATCGCTGAAACAATACACTCTGGTATCTTTAACGACGTAATCGTGGGTTATGAATGTACCACGTAGTAGTCATTCCAGATCTATAAGTGAAATTAACGAATATTGTAAGTAAAATCAGATGGACCTTTAATTTAGCAAAAAGAGAACATAGGAGCAAAGCTTAAACTTAAAAGATATGGACCTGAAGGGCTGTGCTTTTGAATTTGTTGTCTGAGTGATGTGATTAAAGGGGCCCAGACTCAAAGGGTTATCCACTGACCATATCTTTCTTTGTGGGACGTCCTTCCTGATATTTTCTACTACCTCTTTCTTAACGTCTAGGGGCCAATCATTGTAGGTACTGGATAAACTCTATGCCATGAGATTTGATGTGCTGGGACAATTCCAGAAGATCTCTATTAAGCAGGGATTCTAGAAGCTTGTTCTTGTCTGACAAGGCAGATAAGCTGAGTAATACGCATTCTGTCGTAGTATGAGTAGTGAATGATACATTGCAATGTGAATGAACAAAGGCAGTTAGGTGGTTACTCTTGTAATTTGTGTCCAGAGTTAATGCAAAATTCCCAGCAGAGTATCCGCTGCTCTGGGATCCTGAGCATTTAGGATCCCTCTTGTTGCGGGTACAGAGAGGCTCAGGGTCAGGCTATTTACCTTCTCCATCATCGTGGTACGAGTAATATTACTTGAGACGGTAATCCATGTGTGGGAGAGATGCTCAAGGGATTCCCTCTCCATCCCTTCTCATTCCAATGATGCACCAAGCGCGTTCATGTTTATTTATTTATTTATTTGGGACAAACAAACAGTAACACATTATATCTGCGCAAACAATATAAACAAAGATTTAATATAAATGTGAAACTCACACCGTTATCCACAGCATGGATAATGGTTGGCCCTACAGTCGCTAAGACATCAGTGGAATTACTTATATTGAACGTCACTTTACAATCAAGATGAAGTAGGGGTGTACAGTGTTAGAAGCATTCATTTAACAGTCAGTTCGACAGATTGGCACCTGAAAAAAAAATCGCACTCCGTTTCCCGTTTCCGCAAAATGCACACAAATAAATTCTAGAACAAGTCCACACTACATCCAAGTGCTATTGATCACTAGCTTTCCGCATTTTCACCCCAACTATCGAATCCAATTTAAAGTTTAGACTGGAACCTTAACAAGAAGAATACCGAACAAGCGAGCCGAGCCGTGCTAATAAAGTTATGTTAACTAGATCGCCCCCCGTGCACTACGCGATTCGAATCCATATGTACAAAACCTGCAATGTATGTCGAAGTCATAATGTAATTTTGTTTATTGTTTAAAGTTTTATTAGAAACTAGATCTTTCCAAGTGGAAGTGAAAATGGAACAGGGGTTTGTGTAATTTTTGGAACTCCCTGTTCGATTCCGAGATTCTGGTAAGCCTTGTACTGTGGACATCTACACTGCAGTCTCGTATTCATGGTACACAAAAGTTCCAGTAATATGGAAACATGTTACTGGCAGCACGTAATATTGCAGTGTTGAAAAGGTTGACTGTATTGAAAAAATTTTCATTGTTTCTGAAAACATTCGATGATGCTTGAAATGTTGTTACGAGTTACCAAGGCCTGTATCATAAAGGTGGATTAACGGTCCAGATAGGCACGTAATTTAGTCAGTCAGATTTGTGAAAGCTACATTCAAATTAGCTAATCCTTCGTAGTGAGTAACCTACGTTGCAGGTTGCAACCAGCTTATATTGTTACACAGAGCTCGAGCTCTCGGCGGATAATAACAAGCAGTAAGGTTATAGCAGTTGCTAAAATAGCATTGCGTCGGATCGCAACCTTTTTGTGTCTGAAATATCACGACCCGTAAATAAACCCCATCTTATCTATACATCATAATAAATTAGTAACGAAGAATTTTTGTCAGTTTGTCTGGATGTATGTTCTGGATTGGCGCAAAAACGACTGAACAGATTTGGATGAATTTTGCAGATAGATAGCTTATAACCTGGATTAACACATAGTATAAATCCCGGGAGATCGATTCCGAGGGATATATATGTCCACGCGGGTAAAGCTGCAGGCAAAAGCTAAATGTTCCTAAGGGATATTCTCCTTTCATATCGGCAATGAAGTTTTAATCCTAAGAGAAGATAACATCATCGGAAATATATTTATTTTAACCTGAAACTCAAGACTTTCAAAATTAATAATAACATTCAGGTAAAACTTAACAGGAGTACATTCACCTGAAAAAATAACCTATTAACCTGATTAATAAAAATGAAAAATATCGTAACATAAACATTTTGAAACAATCTGACCCGGATCCGTCATAACATTGTGATGTTAACCAGCTAATTCGGACATGTACCGGCTGTTTAGCTATTGTTGTAAATGAGTCGAATGCCGTTGGGATAAGTCTGAGTAATGTCGTAATTTTATAATTTCTATTTAACCCTACGGTAGTCGCGTATCTAAAAGTGACGTGTATGGTCGCGTGGTCTACATAGGTATACCATATTTAAAATAAGAAAAAGTACCCAAATAAATCAAATAGTCTGTTTATTTATTTTTAAATCTTTATTACTATATATTTTCTATATAAAATAATCAACAAAACGTAACAATATCTTCTTTGCTTAGAAAAATCAACTAAAACAAAAAAATACCTCTTTTTCAGTCTTAATATCACATAGTTCACATTATATGAGATCAAAAAAAAAGATACATAAAAAACCTAGTCTAATCAGTATTTTGCAAACAAGATAGGCATACAATCTCGGAGTGGTCAGGACATATAAACTTTTTGCACGTAATGCACATCTTTCGTGTGCTTCTATTACGGGCTCTACCGCAGTCATGGCACCGACCAACATAATTTCTCCGAATTGGTCCTGCTGTCGATGGCCGGCTTTCTTGGTGTGGAAGACCCAAGAAATCTTTAATTTTGAATGAAAGACTTCTTGGCAATGACTTTTTTTCTGATCTTTGGTAAGCCAGGGGTTTCATCCAAGCCAGGGCCAATTCTATGAGGAAATCACGACGTCGAACAAATTCAAAATTTTTATTTGCCGAATGTATGCATAGCGCGTTGAGGGCACTGAGATTGATCAGATTATAGAACACGGTTACTGGCCATCTTCTTGAATTTCTGGAGACGTCATATAGTGAACACATTTTATCAACCAAATCCACACCATTTTTAGTGCGATTATAATAAGTTATTATTTCCGGTTTCCGTTGTATCTCCAGTATCAAAAAATGAAACAAAAATAGTAAGTTTCACCGGCGTCGGGAACAGGGTCCAAGCTACCGGTGATCAGGGCTCCTGATAGAGGAAACTCCTAAAGCTACGGTTTGCTAGAGGAGCGCCGAGCCTTCATAAAGCGGCTATAAAAATGGCGGACGTAAGACCCGCCCGCACCTGATCCAATAGTTGTTGGGCCGACCGTTGACGGTCGGCTCTGTTTCCTGAAACAGAGGCAGCATCCTACCACGGTATGTAGTGGTTTAGTTCCCCCCTCTGTTGACCTGTAATATGCACGCATGACGTTCTCGTTCATAGACTGAGTCCATCTCATGCGCTGCTCACAACCACCGGCAGCGAGGAACCAGTGGCTAAGTCTCAAGCTCTTCGGTGGCCGGCCTCACCCCTGCCGACTTACGGGTGTTGGCGACATCTGCGGGGAAAAATACTCATCGCTCGAGCTCGACGCAACTACCACGGCCACTGTCGTCACAGCGCTCACGGTTGGGCTGGGTACCGGCGGCGGCGAGGCGGAGCTGAGCGAAGAGTCGGAGGTGGTGCGCGTGCTCGTCTTGTAGCTGACCTTGTCAACATGTTTTAATTATCATACGTATTTTTCTGTTTTATCGTGATATGACATATGTTACCTCTGGTTCGGCAGTTTTTGATATATGTAGTTAATTGTACTTTTTGAAAGTTTGGGTTTTGGTTTGCAGGTTTTCACATCAAATATAAAAACTGCTTCTAAAAATTAATATAACTGAAAATTTTGAAAATGACGTGACGTGTTGACGTTGGTGTTGCCAGCGTCACGTTATTATCTTTATTAAGAATATTATCATTTAAATGTTTCTCAGGCTTGAAAGCTGTAAATGTGTTTTAATAAATGTCTTGCTATTTATTACCATTAGCTAAAAAAATGCGTTCTTTCAATTTTATTCATTCACAATTCCACGTGATATTAAATCTCAAAATGTCTACATTACTCGTACTACAAAACTTACGCACCACATCAACATACAATTTTCACTCCCGAAACCTACTTCGCCGACCTACATCGAACCCGACTTGAACCGTATAAACATCTCAAGAGGTGGGTAAGCAGAGTTTCACGTCGTCAGCGAAACGTGAGCTTCGGGAGAAACGTGCCGTCCGCCCGGACATCGCGCACTTGTTGGCAATGCACTTTCGATGCAGCTTTGTAGACGGAAAAATTGAATCCTTCCATACTTTTATCAAGTTTGGATAGGTGTCAATTATGATTTGCTGGAGAACACCTTTGAAAAGGTTTGTGTCAGCTAGATTGTGTTTCTATCTGTAAAGCAAAACTTTCCAAGAATGTGGAGTTCTGAAGTGGTTTCCGGTACTATGTCGGTCTATGAAAAAATGAGTTTTTGATCAGTAAAGGGATTTAGCAACATTCATAAAAAAATACGTATCATGAATGTAATGTTAATGACTGCTATCATTAGCAGCATTATCTTGACTAAAGTCAATACACAATCTAACTTGTTCTGTAAAAGATTCATTTTCGGATTGTATTAAATTAGGGTTACATTCCTCTATTGACATAAAGACTTACTTTACTTACACAAAACGTTGGTTTAGAAGCATAAAATGGACCTATTCAAATGGTTTTGGCTCGTTTAGATCGTAATAATACCAACCGCGTGTAGGCGTGATTGGCGATGCATAAATTGTACACTTGTCGTGCCAAATGTTGATTTGTCGACGCTAAGCCGATACGACGTTAATGCCGATTCGGATTCAATACTGACGTAATTTTGAAATGGGTCAGCGTTCAATTCGGTACTATTCTATTTTTGATTGCTAGGAAACGGCAAATCTATTTAATAGTGCGTTGTAGTTTTTGTAAAATTACTATATTTAAAATACTACATATTCATGTTATTTGATTTCTGTCTCTTAGAGAAAGAAACGTTACATTATAATGGATAATGCTAAACGATTGTACTGAAACTAGCACCGGAATCAAGTTTTTCCAGTCAGCAGGAGAGTTTTATTGTTTACAAAGGCCATCGTTGTTTATGTTACTGAAGGGAATTATTAGGGACTCTGCTTTTTATAGCAATGACTGCCTGTATACTCCCAACGATTAGGGTGAAATTCGCTAGGTAGACACATTCGAACTCCATTGACCTATAGTACTCTGGACTAAATATGCTACACGAAATGACAGTTGTTTTTTTGTGCCGATTCAAAGCGCCTTGCTCGAGCGTCTCTGGAACTAAAATTGACATATTGCCGCAAATGGCCGTCGTTTTGTTTTGGTACGTCTCTGATGATTTAGGTCTAAATCGTGGAATAAGAATTTTTAGTGTATTTGTGTTTACTACGAGATATTTGGAACATTTTTATCATGACAGTAATTAATTTAAAGTTTTAACCTTCACAATGTTTGTTATATTTGTTTAGAATTCCTTAACTAAAAAGTTGTTAAGTGACCATAACTGCTTTCTAACCATGACATTCGCTTCGATTTCAATTTCAATAACTTTCCTAATGAGCGGTTACGGGGCTTTACGCTTTTTAGCAAATTGTTGCTAATGTTATATGGAACTTTTGTAAACTATTAACTACTTTACTAACTAAAAGTTGGTTAAAAATATTTCGCTTGTGGTTAACTTCTCTACAGTTAAGCATTCATATGGAAACATGTGAGTAATTAAATACATGTTCTTTTAAAAATATAAAATATAATACAACATTTAAAAGTTAAAAGAATTATAATTTTAATAAACAACTAATAACTAAAATTAAGATCTAACAGATCATGAGATCACTATTTGGAACGGACAATATACTAAATCCGTGTTCTTTATTCCATTGATTCAACCATTGATTCAACCATTGATTCGATAGGAACCTTCTCACTAAATTATTTTAATAAACTATATGCATTATATGGCTGGCATGAGGCAACTTCAGCCTTAATTTATTTTAATAAAAGCAAAAGTTATAAAATATTTAGTTCTCGATTCTTTAAGGGAACGGTATAAAGATATTGACATCATGACGGTACCTTGTCAATACTTCTATGAAAACATCATGTACGTAAGAGAAAAAAAAAATATATTCAATAAAAGAGGTGAAAGACACAACCATAGGCTAGAAATAGGGACCAATTAGTTCAAACAGTTTTCAGACTGGCTAAAGTAGATTCATCCTTCATGGGGTACTGTTTAAAATGTTACAATATAATTCCTCCTCGTACTCCAATTGAATGAAACGAAATTTAAATCTTGTATTAAACGCACACTATGTAGCCAAGCATATTATAAGTGTTTTTCTATCTATAATATGTATGTATTTACAAAAAAAAAAAAAAAAATATTGTATATAAGTAGTTTATCAGCCATCTTGTTACCATAACACAAGCATTAGGTTGCTTAGCTTGGGACAAATGGTGCTGTGTGAAATGTCCAGGGATTTATTTATTTATTTATAAGTTAGGGGATTACATCGCTGACAAAAATGCTTGGCTCAATGCTGGTCCTGCTCCACAGGGGCGCATAAACTAATTCGCATTCGGAAACTTTGTTGGAGCTGCTGAACATTGGAAAAAACTATCTTTGCATTGTATAAATTCAATTTCTTAGTATTGTATAATTGCATAGCACACGTGTGAGCACTATGTACTTTCTATAAAGCTACTGCTATTTACTGGGTACGTCTTTAATCGATTTGAATGTGCCCTGGCGGCTGAGAGTATGTCATGCTCACTCTAATCTCTCGCTGGTGGTGGCGTGTGTGTTGGATCATTAAGTTCCCTTCAAAATGGTTGAGCTGAATGGTGCTGATCCATACGTCATGTTCGTGAACGGGCGCCGTCAGTAGGGACTGGTCATCTCTGAGGCTGACGGCTTATTGTAATTTCTGAATTGTTTTTATGTTTTTTATAACGGACGCTTTTAACGTGCACGTCTTTCTACATCGTTCTCACATGATTAATTTCAACACGAATGATGTAATCAAATATTTTGTAACAATTTTATGATATAAAAGAGTGTCCGTGGAGTTTCTTGCCCGTTCTTCTCCATAGGTACCTACGCTTTGGAATGGGCAACTAGCTTCATATTTCTGACTGACCGACCCTTTGACAATTCAAAAGTGCCTGTAATTGGCTTAGTTAAAATAAATGATTTGAGTTTGAGTAAAATTGCACACTGAATAAATAATAAAACATAAACAGCACTTTTCCAGTATACAAATTAAATGTATCAAATCAACGCTAAATGAAGCGGAATGTAGCTTTTGCTTGTGGCTTCGCCCGCGTTGAGGTCGGAAATGATCCTACGGGAAATACTACCGGGATGAAAAGCACCATATATCCTAACCCTGGTCATAGATCATGACCAGGGTTAGGATGTATGGTGCTTTTTACACGTGTGCCAAACTTTATCTAAATCCGTTCAGCCTTTAAGGCGTGAAAGGTCACTTTCGCATTATTGTATTTCTTAGATATTATACTAAGTATGGATTTGAAAGTCTGTAAGTTTGATATTTGTCCGCCTCAACAGCTGATCGGATTTAATTGAAATTTTGCACTGGTTGACCATGACCTGAAATAAGACATTGAATACTTTTTACCCCATTAGTACATTCCCGTGAGTTAATTATTCGAAATGATATCGTTTTCCAACCACCACGCGGACGGATCCACAAAAGCTTGTAGTTTTAAGTATAAAGAGCACCAGCGAGAAAGGGATGATCACTAAACCACTGATGAGACATTCTTTTACAAAATAATCATTGAATTGAATGACCAAACCAGTGAATGACCAAACACATTTACCTTTTTTTTTATTTTTTTTATCATCATTATGTTCATCGTTATCTTTTTCACTTATTGCGCCACACAAGAGTGAGCTGTTTTCTAAAACTGAATCATCACGCGTATACAATATGCCTACGTAAAGTAGTTTCAAATTATACAATTGTAAAATAAAATGAAAGGAAAACACAGACAGGCCTCACGTACGAAACGCAAAAATAACGAAACATCAATTAAAATAAAAAATCAATCCTGGAAGTTTCATGTTACACATGTTACACTGAACTGGATATAAAATATTATATTTTTTCAGACACGTTTCCATTCAAACTGGAATGAAAGAATAACATTGTACTCGCATATTTTTTTGTACTCGCATATTTTTTTGTACTCGCATATTTTTTAGAGGTTTTGTCAGAAAGATGCACACTAGAGATGATCCGTTGTGAGATCAAATCACTTTGTTTTCCTCATTCTCGTTAGTGCAATGAATGGAAGGTTCTTATTATGGCAGGTTCTTATTATGGTAGGTACTACGAGGTTTACAGAATAGTGCAAGATTTTATGATTATTTTCTATTTGAATCGTAATCGGAATTTCGTAAACATTATTGAAGAATTTATTATATATAATATATAATACATTTATTTCAGGCAAATAACACCCATTATCACACGACATAAATTCATAGAATACATAATACTTAAATAAATTAAATTAAATTAAATCAAAATAAATCAAACAAATAGAAATCAAATTAAAAAGTAATAATCAAAACAATAATATAAAACTAAAATAAAAATATATAATAAATAAAAAACGGACCCATATGATGTCCATTTGGTTAGTATACACACAATTTAAAAACTAGTGTTAGTACTTATATTATCTACCAGAAAAACAACACAAACTATTCATTAATACGCCACAGTGGCATGTAGGCGCTTCCAATGTCCCAGTATGGGGTTGTCCCACCTATCAGCTATAGTTTTCATTATGCAGTCTACCTCTATCTAGGCAACAATTGGTGTTGTTTCCATTGTAAGGTGAAGGGGATTGTCTGAAAGGGTTACCGCTACCCCGGAACATAAAGGGCGAAGGAAGGAACATGGGTGGGTTTTAGTCAGTAAGAGTCTGACACTCCCTTCCGCTCCACCCAGAGCGGGAGGGGTCATTTGATGATTTCCCACCGGAAAAAAAAGGGTTTGAATTCTCTTTTTTTTATGAAATGTATGTAAATAAAAAACTTTCCAATTTTTCCAATAATTCTTAGAATTTAATGCTTTATGAAATCATGCACGTCATAAATTATCCATTTTCTTTTTTTTTACTTCTGATTTCAGCAGTTATTTACGTAAACGTCAATCAGCGCTGTGAACGAGACTGTACATGACGCGTTGTTAATATAACGAAGCAGCGACCAACATGTTGTAGCTACGGAACGTACTAGATATTCTAGAAATTTCTTCCAAGCTAGTCGGATGTTTAATAGAATCGCTTGAAACTCCGTTATACTGAAAGAGAAATTTAATTAATATTTTAATTACTTGAGCAAGTAATAGGAAAGTTGAATTAATTTTGCTCAATCTGCGTATTAGTGTTTCGGCTCTTGCTTTATGGCAGCTGGTTTGCATATTAAGTCTGAAATGATAGCATGTAATTAACATAAAGTGGTTTGCTCCACTTTTATAATGTTGTGGTATGCAAGTATTTTGGAAGATTGTGTGATGGTATATTAAATATGTACATTGAGACTATAATCGATAAAATATCATATTTGCATTGCATTGCCGTCAAAGAGTGACTCTTTGTTAAAATTCAATGTTGCGGCCTCCTTTTCTACGAGGATAATATGTACATTGAGACTTTATTCGATAAAATATCATATTTGCATTGCATTGCCGTCAAAGAGTGACTCTTTGTTAAAATTCAATGTTTCGGCCTCCTTTTCTACTCGATCCTGCAACCGGCAACATTCTTTTCTTTTTTTTTTACTTGTTTTTTTAGTTAAAGTTTGACAGTATTTCACAATACACCACTTTTAAAGAACAGAATCGCCTTATAGTACTGTATAAGCGGCCGCGTTTTTATGTGTGTGTAAAAGGGCAGTTACAGTGTGGTCGTACACGGCCGCGTTTTAAAATGCGTGTCCCACACATGCCGATTTACAAAACTTAGAAAAAAACAATAATACCTACTTATTTTATTATTTATTCGTGTCGAGAATCAGTATCATAGTTACCTCCTCGAATTTGACGAGGATGCAAAACGACGCCTTGTATATCTTAGACACAAATTATGCTGTCCTTATATTCGCCTATTTTATATAACGTGTTTGTGTCTTAAGGGCTGATTCTTCCAAACCCAGATAATTTAATCCGAGGTTTGAATTTTACACATTTCTTCCATACAAAAACTGTCAGACGTCAATTTTATTCCACAGTTAAATTATCTGTCTATAGAAAAATCATATATAAAATATAGATAGATTGATGACTCTTTATAATTATAATGTATACTCCATAAAAATTATAAATTTATATGAAGACATTTTACAAAGGGTGACACAATAGGTAGTCTTATGGCTAAAAGCGATCTTTTAAAGTCAACCTTTGGAAGAATTAAGTGAATCGAGATACAATACTGCAGATCAGCTACAAGATCAGAGCAATCTTACACGTTAACGGACGTTTCATGGCTCAATTCAACGCCGAGACTTGAGGTAGCGTATCTAATGACAGTGAAAATAGGGTTCTTATTTCGAAGATGCGTGTTTAATCAAGCGAATGGTAAGTGTAACCTTCCCTCGCTAAGGATATTTTTTTATTTCCTGATCTTTTGAAAGATAGATTTTTTTTCAGCTTGGTGCATGTGATCACTAAATACAAAACCATCTATTGACTTCCACATCCATTTTATTGTATTTTATTGAACACGTCTATTATAGGTACCGTCAATGATGTGTTTAAATGCGACAATTGCTCGGGCATTTAACTATTTTACACCTTCAACCTACGTTACTAGGAGGTGCTTAATTATAGGTTATCCTCATCTGCTTCCTGTCTAAAAAGTTGATGGCAGCTGAATCCCAGTATTTTACATGGAGCGACTGCCTACCACACCTCCACAAACCAGTTACTGGGTAATATGATATCCCTTTGTAAGACTGGTTGTCAGACTTTTGGGCTTCTGACGACCCGTAACGACTGTCAAAGATCCGCGAATGACAGCCGGGACCAACGGCTTAACGTGCTTTCCGAGGCACAGAGGGGTTTTGTTTTGTACAGATGATCGCCGTCACCCATCCACGGACCAACCGCGGTAAGCGTAGATTAACCAAATGGATCGACCCGTGCAGCTGTTATTACTTAGCCACAAGCTCCTCCCATCATTCGTCATTCTCATAATTATAGGTATGCAATGTTTTAATCGACTTCATACCGACAGATTTCCTTTTTAATTCAAAAACATCTGCCGCCTGTTGTTGTAGCACTTGAGCATTATAGTGTCCAACATAAAATATCAATTACAACAAAACAACCTAAATAAAACCTACATTCAGAGATAGAACTGAAAATAAAAGCACTAGCAAAAATGAACTGGCTATCAAAATTTAACGACCTATAGAGATTGATACTAGTGATCAATTTGTTGAACAACGAGAATCTCGTCGAAACCTGTCAGTAAAACGGAATTAAATTTGAGGTTTTAATTAAATTTAAAGTCGAATAAAGGGGTCGGCTGCGGACAAGGATTTGATAGGATCATCTGATGTCGTTAATATTAATTTTGGCTATCGACTTCAAGAACTAAAGTTGGAATATAACTTCTTGAGGCTCGGAATAAATATATCGTTTATCTTCAACTTTTGGGTTCACTTTCATCTTGGTTTTTGATTGGGTCTGCCTGGGGTTGTATCTTGAAAGTTTTGTAGTCTTATGCAGTGAGAAATGTATCATCATTTATTTACATTAAAACAATGTTTTTACAATAGATACTTTATTTTCATCCAACTAAATTAGTCGCTTAGTAACAGCGTGACAAGTATTTTAAGTCATTTTAATTCGGTTTTCTAGATTGTATAAACTTTCATTTTCTAAACGACACAATTTTGAAGATAATAATTAGTTCTAACTCCAATCTTCCATTTAATGTCTGAAATTCGGTAACTATCCAAAAACTTTACAATCAAGTCATGGAGAATTTTACTGGAGAAAGCAAATGCCAATCGAGACAGATGATCAAATTCTTTTGATAACAATACGTAGCCGTACAAAGGGGTCGAGATAGAAAATTATTTCTAAACAAGGTTCGACGTAAATTGGCGTCTTAAGGGTTCAGGAATAGAAATGAAATTGGCTTAGACAGTGGCTGTGTTGACAGAGATAATGCCTTATCGACAGAACAGAGTTTAAGTGCATTGTCTGTGTATTGTCTCTGCGAGGATTATGACTTGTATGGTGGAGAGCGGAATCCTATTTGTGAGAACAATAACAGGAAAATGAATGAAATGGGTAACAGTAGAGATGACGTCACAGTTCGAGGATTTATTGAGTGCGGTAATCGTCTCGAGAGCGAGGATATGAATTTATGTTGCTTATTTTTTGTATTATAAAAATGTGTAACACTTCTGCCAGAGTTCTAAAATTAATAAACATGCGATTTATAACGTTGCTTGCTTTGCCAAGAATCTTAACACTTATAACATCACGCTTGCCCCGAATTGTTGAGCAGAGGTGTACCTATAGTACACCCACATTTAGACTGTTATGTTTAAGTCACACGTAATAGGGGGCGAGCCTATTGCCATCAATCGGGCACAAATCTTGCCTCTACAGTGAAATTCCAGATAGAAAAAGCCAGTAACACTATGCTCGACCCGGGAATCAAACCCAGAAGCAGAAGGTGCTTATGCGCAGCAGTACTGTGTGCTAGCGACCACCAAACCAACGAGGCTATCAAAACTATACAGTACAGTAAAAATAACCTCGCAACGATTTGCTCATCGTATAGTTTGTCAGTACCTGCATGATTTTGAGGCTAACTTATTCGTGATTGTTTTGGCCATAGACTGGTATACATAAATTTTACAGCTGTTACTTCTTGGTATGCGAGGAAAATAAGGCTATAGGGGCGACCGACCGAGATAAGGTGAAGGGACTGAAAGTGCCTAGTTGGGCAGCACCGTTATTGTATCCTGCTCCGTAGACCTGAAAGAGCCACAAAACTTTAGAGACATCGAACAAAGTTTATTTATTTTCCTCAAATCCAAATTTGGATTATTAGGTTCCACTCATTTCAACATCCCAAAACTGCACAATAATAAAACTTGTACGCTTTCCCATCAAAACACGCGCGATTGGCGGACGGATTGATTAAACTTTTTCAATCATAACTGTCGATTTCTGACGGCGGAACAACGAACGCGCTGTACTGTCGATCAACGAATATTATCTCCACTTTTTGTTTGTTTTCCATGTTTTTTTTTTTTTGTATTTGGCAGTTTGCAAGCCACATTTTACCGCCGGTAGCGTTGTAGGTTCGAATTAAATCTTACGTTTAAACTTTGGGGATCTATTCAATCCAAAGTTGAGTATGAATGTCGATGGGTATAAGAGTAGGGAAAGACCATAGAAAAGACGGATGGACTGTGATATATGGTAGAATGAATGAAAATCTATCCAAAGTTATAAATATGTGATGGCAGCCGTTGAATGCTGGGACAATCCCTTCCAAAAAAGAAGGATATTTGGGTGATTGACGTTGATTTTCCTCAGAAGCAAAACTTAACAGTCGTGAGTTTTGACGTCGTGACGTTTTGCTTGCCAGGCATAGTCTTGAGACTATTCACACTTACCAGACGAACAGCAACAATATTTAATAAAAATAAAAATTTATTTAGCAATAATATTTTCGTCATTCTCGTCCTCGGGTCCATAAAACCATGGTGTTTACTAGCATGCCGGTGAGTTTTTTTTTCAACTTGCAACACAAAGACCTCCAAGACCTTACCCGTAAAATTACGAGCAAAATTCTTGCACATGTTGCAACAAGCAAGTATTACCCACACCTTCATACCGCACGGCGTTCCACGAGCAGTTAGCAAACTTTGTATCATAGAAAGCCACACGGCCGTCTCACAGTAAACTCTAAATTAACTTAGTGTGCTGCGAAATATCCAAGGGAGCTCAGGTGCTTCTCTCTTAACATTTATTATGATATACTTCCACTTTTACCGCCTCCCATTAGCCTCTTATTTGTGCTCGACGAAATTTTGGAATTGGCCCATTTTTATACAACTTTTAAGGGGTGTAGAAAAATAGTATATTTTGGGTGAAAATAATTAAAATAAATCATCAGCCCTCTTACTTATAAACGTTGCTTAAATAAAGATAAAATAAACTTAAATGACAAAAATGCATGGTTACAATAACGTTAGTTAATCGTACAATAAAATATGCTCTATCGTTTACAGAGATATGAGGAACAGGGTGTAAAGTTCACTCATCCTCCATAGAAAAGGGAGGATCCTCCGACCAGACGGGTGTTGTTTTTGGCGGGCAACTGCCCAAGGATTGATGTTGGGAAGTTTTGTATATATGATAATTGTGCGGTAAACTCAGCTTGCGAGATGCAGGATTTGGATGACGTCAGTATGACGCGTTTTTCGCATGTGGCGTTGTAGATATCGCTACACGTTCGTAGGATAGAGCATATTTTGTTTGTCAAAAATTTCCCAATCAACCTTGAACCTTGACGTGGTGGATTACGGCGCGCTCCCTCTCACCGAGAGGAGGCCTGTGTCCCAGCAGTGGGAACATTATAGGCTGATTATGTAGCCTTAAACCTAATGCTTTAGCGAAAATCTATTAAAGAAATTTGACAGAATGTAGTGACTTGATGTGCTGGCGTCTGTACCATCCTGACAAAAAAGTATTTAGAGAACAGTTTGTAGAACTAATAACTGAAATATGCAAACCTGAATCAGTTTTCCATACGAAGTATCGGTTATTTTTATTAAAAGTTGAGATTGTCGAAAGCTCAAAATAAGTAAATGCTTCTTGGTGACTCATTCAGTAATTTTCAGGTTAGTTTTTGCTTTGCCGTCTTTCAAGACTTTGCTTGATTTCTCAACATCATGAGAACTATATAGACACTAACTCGGCCTTTTTGACCACCCAAGAGTGGAAAGTTTACATATTTAACCGTTGTTCTACGGCCAAAGAAAAACGGAGCCATCTTTGTTTACCCAAAGTAAAAAGTTTCAGGATAACGGCTTTTGATGCGCAACCTCGTATATTTTTAAAAATCCCTTTTCGACAGTGGCGTTAGTTAATTAAATATTATAATTATGTATTATGAGGATTTTTTACGGACCCGCATTTTTATCTGCTACGACGAGTATTTTGCACGCTGCAGAACACGGGCTTTTGGATATTTCATTATTGCAATAACATGTGACCACGCGTGCTTTTAAAGAAACACGATGAGCAACAAAAGAATAACGGAATTTAAAAAAAAACATTTGTGACGTTCAACAATCAGTGCAAGTAGCAATAGATGTACCCAATCGTCAGGTCCATAAGTGAAACGTTTTCCATTGTGAAGTGACAATAAAGGGAACTTAACTCGCTACATAACTAATTCAAATGTAAATCAACCTAGGTTGGTTTTGTTCTAAAAATTGGCAATTTTTTTTTATGTCTACAAAATTAAGAAGGAACGAAAAATTTAAATAAGCTACATTTCGGAGCTCTATTCCCAAAGCAGATCTGTGACTTTGAAATAAAACTCACCCGGGGGAACGTAGATACATTGCCAGATTAATTGAGTGATTGATCTGCTGAAGGTCCAAGGTAGCGGCAAGCAAACAACATGGCAACTGGCCAATGAGTTTGAAATGAAAAATTGGATGCCTCTGCTAGATGAGAAAGATTTTTCAAAAGTTTTAAATGTTTCTGCCTTAGTTACCTGTACATTAAAAACTATACGCTACCGAGAACTGACACTCGAATGATGTGTGTAGTGCCTTTGTAATTGATACAGCAATGCTTTTATTGGTTTTAACTTTGGGTAACATTTTACATAAATGCATAGTTTTATTTATTTTTTACAAAATATCCCTCAAATGGCGTGTCTTTTAACTTGTCTTTATTACACTCGGTCGGTTGTAAGTAATCCTTGTCGAATATGGCCCCAAGGTCAAACAAATGTTATCTTCAAAACGTTTAATGTAGTAAATAATTTCGATTTCGCATTTGTACTATATCTTCTACACTAAAACTCGCAAGTAAATGAAAGCAAAATATTTTTTTATAGCTACTACTGCATCTTTAACGAAATTCGGCCCAATTAACAAAAGTTAATTCGAAGTCACAGCATGGGATCTCCCCAAGGGAAATGTAGCTATGTAGCAGCTTAAGTGAATGATTGATCTTCCGAGGCCCAGCCCAGTGAGACGGGAAAACTGTGTGGCAACTGGCCAAGCGCCGTTGGATCAAAAACGGTAGGTACCTATTTTTGCAAGTGTTAAAAAAAATTGTCAGATCAGGTATGAGTAATTTATTGGTTGTAACAACGAAATGGAATAAGATTTTAAAGATGTCTTGGTTCGTTTTTGCCTCAACCTTTAATTTTTATTTGGGCTATCACGACGAAATTGACGAAATCGATTGATTGTTTGATTGATTGAAAAACGAAGTGTCATTTATGAAGTGTCATTTATGAAGTGTAATAATAATGTGTCAAGCCATTTTGTACCTTTCTATTAATTGGCCCTTTGACCTGGCCGGGCGTCACTTGCCTCGCACATCACCCAGCCTGCAAATGATTATAGTAACATAGTGATAACATTTATTTATTTGAGCTTTACCATTACCATACCCGGTGTATGGTAAAGCTCAAATAAATAAATGTTATCTTGTGCTGGATTGAGGGTATTTTCCGTATTTTTAAGAACGATCGCTTTCTAATATCAGTCTCAATCTGTTAAAAATTGTAAAAATTTTTGACTCTGATTGTCGCTGAGATGAGATTGCAACTAGATTTTGTAAATGTTTAACGGGATTGACCTTCTGATCTACAATAGCTTCTCTGTGTGTTGTTTCAACTAATCTTGGCGTGCAAGTCGTAAGAATCAATGGTGAGGAACGGTGCTTGTGGAGACAATTAATGGTTTTAGACTGTTCAGGGGCTAGCAGCTTGCCACTGATTGACTGTTACGGCCTTCAAGCTCAATATGTTAGGACTACGACTTCTAGCTGGTAACAATGTATCTAAGCCTATTTGCCTTCTCGCTTCAGCATCGAAATGTCGACTCATATAGAAGTATGGAAGAAAAAGACATGTTGTGCTGACCCTAAATACATTGGCTTAAGTGCAAAAGAATGATGATGACTCCAATGAGATAATATGAAAATGACTAGGACAGGTAGTAGGTAGGTATTTAAGTTTGATTATTAAAGGGTAAAACTTATATAGGTGGGTAGTTGGAGCAGCTGCTCTAACATCAAATATTGACAAGTAAATTAAAAAATATTTAAATTCTAATTCTTATTGGTTTCTCCCATGCTGATAAGTTAAGTAAGTTGAAGACACACGCGAAGAGAGCTAATGAAAGTGTTACTGTCATTGAGCAATGTCCCGGAATGTGATACTAAAACGTAGGTATAAAAACGTCACCGATGTATGTATGTTGTATTAGGTGAACACGAAGCATTGGTAGACTTATAGACCATTTTACTTAGTAGCTTTGTAAAAAAAACTACGTCGCATGTACACAGGTAGGTACTGTACCAAAGCTTGCTATTTGAGGAATGGCACTTCAATACAGCCGTCTTTGAAAATACTTTAACTAAATTAAGTACACTGCAATTTAAACACAAGTAGGTAGGGTTTCTCAAGCAATTCACCAAAAATATTCGTACCGTCTTAACAAATTCCCGTAAAAAATTGCCCAATTATGAGGGCCTTGTTGTTGAAGGCTTATGAATCTCGTCTTATAAATTCCGTTAATGTTTTCGTACTTAACTTATTATCTGAACATTAATTACCTCCTCGAGAGAAACGGGGATGAGCCGGATAATAACATTTTAAATTCATCCTTCGACTAAAAGAGCGAAATTTATATTTTGATATAAGGATGTGTCTCAAAATAAAAATTATTTTATGGAGGAGTCACGAGTATACACATAATACTATGAACAGCTCGGCAATAATATCTGGCTGATTCATTAATTAATACTCGTATAATAATGGCAAATATATGACAGCGAAGGCACACCAAAATTTTCTGGCGAGACAAGCGGCGACAAAATATAGGACGCTGCATTGGGAAGAATATGTTTAAATCCAATATTAACTGTTACTACTTAATACTCACCTACTTCAAGATGGGTAATTAATACTGGCACAGAATTTCGGAAGTTAACTTCTTCATTAACTTATTCTTCGACATACATGACGTCCTAATAATATTACTTAACACGAGTTTAAAACCAACAAGCTCTAACACTACTTTGGGCACTATTTTCCTGGTATAAAAGCACTTAAAGTTTCTCGCTGTGAATTATATGGTTCCAGTAAAGAGATGTCTGAAAACCTATTTGTGTACTCAAAACCTTTTGGTGTACTGAAAACCATTAATTTACTATACTTAAGTCGACAGAAATATTAATAAAGTCTAAACCGGGATGCTATTGAGAAATTACAAAAAAAAACCCAATACCTTCATAGGTTGTACGTATTTTCCGAAATGTGGATCGAACCCAGAATTCCATGCTAAGTAGTCGCGAAACGAGGCAGATCGTACTAGCCAAAACAGAATAATTGGCATTTGACTGTCATACGCTCTCAGCATGCGGAATCAAACATACGGATCTCGAGACTTCATCGTCTTGTCCATTATTGAACCTCTGCTATAGTTACCATCCTCGGACTCATCTCTACTTATCCGATGTAGCATATAACACTACAGTACACCTTGGCTTACCAAGGTGTACTGTAGTGTTGCATAGCCTACGTCCACTCCCACACATTTGAGCTTACTCAAATGTGTGGGAGTGGACGTAGGCTATGCATGTTGCATTGAGTAGGAGGTTCATGGCCTGTCCTTCAAAGATATATCTGGCATTCATTGAGTTTTGAGACCTGAAGGCTAATTCTCGTAATTGAGAACGTTCAAAATCTAGTCGCAGTTTCATCTCGGCGACAAACAAATGTCAAAATTAAATGAAATACATTGAATGAAATGAAATACATTGAATGAAATGAAATACATTGAATGAAATGAAATACATTGAATGAAATGAAACACATTGAATGAAATGAAATACATTGAATGAAATGAATGTGTGGAAATTAAATACATTGAATGAAATGAAATACATTGAATGAAATTAATGTGTGGAAATTAGAGGTATTTTTGGCAGATTGAAACTAAGATCAGACTGTGAACGTTCTTAAAATTTGCCCCTCTGATCAGACATCCATCCAAATGCATCTTTACGAACGTGAGGGGTTCACAACAGCTTGGGCACGCCACAATTGCGGCTATAAGTCCCCTCTTTGAGGAGTGACTGGAGAGGCGCCACGGCGCCCTCAGCTTCCGCCTGACGCAGGTCCTCACCGGACACGGTTGTTTCGGGAGGTTCCTGTTCAGGATAAGGCGGGTGGAAACGCCAGGGTGTCACCACTGTGTGGATCGCCCGGAGGACACGGTGGAGCATACGGTGGAGGTCTGCCCGGCTTGGGCGGAGCACCGCCGCGTCCTCGTGGCGGCGATCGGCGGCGGCGATCTCTCGCGTCCGGCCCTGGTCCAGGCCATGGTACGGAGCGAGACTGCATGGGAAGCCGCCACCTCCTTCTGCGAAGCAGTAATGCTCGCAAAGGAGGAGGCGGAGCGCGTGAGGGAGAGGCAATCCCTGCGCCCTCACGCCCCTAGTCACCGCAGGAGACGCCCTGGACGTCGGGAGTCACCAGCCGACTCCCGGCCACCGTAGGCGCGGGCTTGCGGGGGGCGAGTTATGGGCAGCCCGAGTCGACGGCGCGTTGTGTTCCACGCGCGCCTCAAAGAGATGTCAGCACGAAGTGACGGGGTCCCTTAGGGTCGATGCCTGCCAGGGCCGCGGGTTGTTCGAAAGAGATACCGTGGTCCCTGGCATAGGCAACTGAAGGAACACGGGTGGGTTTTAGTCAGTAAAAGTCTGCCACGCCCTCCTGTTTCGCCCAGAGCGGGAGAAGTCAAATGAAAAAAAAGGGGTTCACAACAGCTGAATAAGAAGACTTCTGAGATCAACTTGATATGGGAAATACGAGTTACGTTCATTTGGTTCCTCCCGGCCCTCCTGCATTATTACCCGGTCTATGTCATCAACAATGCATGCTGCATTGAGGAGAAGGTTCATGGCCTGGCCGTCAAAGATATGTCTGGCATTGGCCAGTCGGATCTACGGAGGTTACTCGCGTGTTGGTTGATAGGTTCTCGCTCCTTAGGCTATACGAATCCCATTATGCTAAGTAGTCGCGAATCGAGGCAGATTATAACACTTGGTACAACCCAAAACAGAACACTTGGGACAAAACCTAATATTGGCTATTCCGTTTTGTGTCCTATCAGAACATTTATCTGACAAAGGACAATGCCTGTGGTTTAGAATAGACATTTCCATTTAGTGTACCCGTCAATTTCATGAGTTATGATGATTGACATTTCCCAAATACAGTGTAAAGAATTTGAAAATAGATTTAATTTCGGTTTAGCCTTTGAGAGTATCTTAATAACATTTCCGTAAAGCGCTCCACCACTCTGAATTATGCGATGTTTGATTACTTTCTGACAATTTCTACAAATTCTTGCATCTAATTAAAAGTAAAGTTACTGTTACGCTTCGTTCCACAAGTCCTATAACACATGAAAACTGTTTTTTTTACCTTCAAAAATAGTTCACAAAAAGTACAGTTAAAAAGAAAGTGTTTAGAAGTCTCAACAATGCGCAGTGACGTGATTTAAATAAATTTTCGATTTACGGTTCCGATTATTCGTATCAATTGAATCGAATGAAATTTATTATGAGAGGGATATTACTCAGTTCAAAGGTCAAGGTTTATTTTCAGGATGTAATCGATTATCGAATAATTGGAAGCGGATTGGTCGTATTTATTATGAAAACACTAGGTGTTTATTTCTTCGTAGTAATGTTTAATAATGGTATTTTATGGCAGTTTGAGTTAGGTACCTCAATCGTCTTAATACTTTCGATCATTCTACATCTTTCTCTCGCTCTTCTACTTTCTCTGCATTGTGTATTGGATATTAATACCTATCTAACAAAATCATTTAATTTAGTTGAATACGGTAACATTAATGGACAAATTATTTTGTCTCATTATCTCGTAATATCTCTTACGGTTTCTTTAAAAATCATTATTCCATATTAAGTTTCAGAATGCTGCTATTTCAAAATACAACAGAGATCCTCTTTTCTTCCACTTGATAACTTGTACTGTGCATACGAACCGACAAGGCAGTCATCACCCTATAATTTTCTTAACTCCTTTATTAACATAGGAATTGGTTGAAAGTTGAGTGTTGAGTCGAAATTAACTGAATGAATGTGTTCCCTGTGGTTTTAAATGAAGTGGGAAGTTCAACACATTGTTTTAGCTTTGGTTCAAAATTCACTTTCTTTTAATTAAACTTTGTACAATTTTAACCCTTTTCCTATAAATGATCTTCTACGATCATTTCTAAGCACAGTTTGAGGGCTTCTACAGAAAATGAATAATAAATAAATAAGCGTCAGTAATAAACCAGTCCTGCAAATTACTTATAGACACAGAATAATTTATCAAAACAACAGTTTGATAAATTACTCTGTTTCCCTTGTATAGTTGCTGGCTATTAAACCAATGTATGGTTATATTCTCTTAACTTAAACACATATAAATTATGTTTTTAAATATTAGAACTTAAAAGTATAAAAACATTAAAAATATAAAAAATAGTAGCCCACCGGTATCCGGAGCAGGTTCCAAGCTACCGGTGGTCGGGGCTCTAGAGAGAGGAACCTCCTGACAATGCGAGCCGTGTCCAGAAGTACCGATTTCTGAATCAAGCCCTTGATCCAGCTGCCCAACGAGAGCCTCTTCAGGTGTTGGTCGATAAGCTATTGGCTGTCACGACTATCAGCACAATGATCGCTGAGTCCACATCCCACATGTCGACAACCTCGTGAGTCAATATTATTATTATAAAAGGGTCTAAGTTTTAATTACAAAACCAATCCGAACCTTTAAAAAAAGCCTATATGCAGCAAACGAGAAACATTTTTCCAATACAAATAATACTCCAAATAATGGCATCATTTCCATAGTCACGTACGATATTATATACCTTATATATAGTCGACGTCCTCATAATAATCAACGAGGCAAATCTCGCCCAAATAAGATTTCGAAACAAAAGTAGACAAAAGAAATTTTAGACGAAAATGACGAGAAATGCTCGAAAAAAATATACAACCTTAACTTTTTTGTAATAAAACTTTTGTGATGAGATCGTATTAATTTGAATGAAATAATGCCATTGGTCAAGGATTATGACCTAATTGTAAAAATGGCTCTTTAGGGGTTGAAGCCGTGTTTTAAATAAATAGCATTTGAAGTTCCACCACAGCTGATAATAATGGAATTAAACCCGGTCCTAGTAGTTAGCCTAGTAGTTGTTGGTGATGTCCTTCCTAGGTCGCAGGTTCGTGAATCCGATACATATATGATTCTATAAGCTAGCCAACCTTTGAAAATACAAATAAATACAGTCTTTCAAAAAATAGTTTCACCTGGTAAAAAGACCACGTCCAAAAAAATACAGAAAAGAGGCTACATAAAACAGCATCCTCCTGACACGAACCGACATTCTTCACGGGCACGAATAAATTAAATTAGAAATCCCTAGCGTGCCCTAATTTTGAGCAGGCAACGCAAATATGTCCCGGCTTAATCCCCCGGTTGTAATTAAGCTTAGCCCGGGTCGTTGTGGCTGCTTGCCTGGTTGGGTTTTCATCGCCATTGTGGGAGCAGCCTGACTTGTTGGTTTGTCAGAGCTAGTGTTCAATGAGTCAAGGCCTGGAGTGCTACCACACACTCTTACGGCAGGTCAATATTTGAAGACAAGTGTCATGAGGCTTTTACCACGTTTGCACCAGCAGTTACTGTTCGGCTAATCGGCCAGGACCCTACTCAAATTATCCTGTTAAATCAAAACTTAAACTCGAAAGTATTTATTTCAAATAAACCAATTACATGCACTTTTAGACTTTCAAGGGATCTGTAAGTCAGAAAGATGAAGCCCATTCCACAGCGTAGTAGTAGGTACCTATGGGGAAGAACGGGCAAGAAACTGAACAGACACTCTTTTAACATATTATTACAATATATTGGTTATATCGTTCATGTGAGAACGATGTGGAAAGACGTGCACGTTAAAAGCGTTCGCAATAAAAACATAAAAAAAAAACAATTGCACTCCGGGAGTGCCGGCAGAAGTGAAAACTTACCGTCTTACGAATTTTCGATCAGGTCACGTGTCCTGACGCGAGTTTAACATTTTTTACACATTACAAAAAAAGTGTTCAACGCCGCTAAAGAAGTTTTCACTTCAAAAAACAATTCAGAAATTAAAATAAATGAAAAATAGCCGTGGCAGCTAAGAGAAGAGCGACCAGTGACAAACTCAAATCACCAATGAGTAGCCAGAATATCACAGCACTAGTATTTCAATGTCTTCAAATAAAAAAAAATACGTTAACTGTCAGTCACAAACTCAAGTCACCAATGAGTAGCCAGAATATCACAGCACTAGTATTTCAATGTCTTCAAATCAAAAAAACACGTTCAACTGTGTAGCGTCGTGTACGAACGGGCTTAAGTGACATCTTGACCTGTCCTGCACATTACTTAACTTGCTAATGAGATTATGATCTCTTGGGTTGGAATCCTTTGAACAAAATCAGGGCTCACATTTAAAACTAGGAACGCTAGAAATTTATAGTGCAAGTATAGTAATAGATGTTTTCTCGATTGGGATTTCGTTTGACACTTAGAAAATCTAAATAAGGTATTTGACTGGATTTTTTTCATTACATTTCTTGTAACCTAGAAAAAAGATAAGCTAAACTATTGAAAATGATTAAATATCTCAAAAATAGCGATTTGTAGTCGCGTCTAACGTCACAAGACACAAGCGGCGCCGTTGTAACTTCGGGCCATTATCTACTTTTGCGCGACAAGGATAGAATAGATTTAATGAAATTGTTATTCTTTAAATAGGATAATTGAATCACTTTACACTTCATATTATAAAAAAAATAAAAATAACCTAGGACGAAGTCGGCGTTTCCTAACTGAATACTCTGAGAACTACCCTGGGTGTCTACTCCGAAGTGGTTTTCCCAAATGTTTGGCCCTTTCCTGCTACGAAGTTGCTATTTCGTTCGGCGAGTCCCGATCCTACAATCCTACACTCTTTCGAATATTGACTATGGTCCCGACCCAACTGAGCCGAACCGAACTTTTTTCGCTTTTTTTCAATAATATTCGGTTCGGCCATGTGTCGGTCCGATCCGATCATTCGCACTTTGCACTTCGTAGTAGACCCCCTGTTCAAGCTGTTGTTTGACAAGAGGGTACTGGGTTTGATTCCCGGGTCGGGCAAAGTGTTATTGAGTTTTTCCATTAGGAATTTCTTAGTGTTTGGAAGTTGGCGGTGTTATGCCCCCCTGCCTGCACCTGATCTCTCTCCGGTCGTGTCGGATTGCCGTCCCATCTGTCTACGGGAGTGAGGGAAGAGGGAGTGCACCTGTGTCTGCGCATACACTTCATCATCATCATCTTATGCACTATAATATCTCCCGCGCCGAAGGCTAGTCTCCGTTAAGATTGGCCGCCGTGGCCGTAATACGGTCTGGAGAACTTCATTTACTCTGAGAAACGAACTCAGAGGTCACAGTCTCTTTTTAAAGTCCAGAAATAAACTTGGTCAGATTATACATAATCTTGGTCAGATTTAGTAACATCTTAAAATAAGTATAATTCATACATATTTATCATAGTAGTCGAATATATTATGCTATTGTGCTAAACATAAAGAGCATCAACCTAAATCTTCGTCAGACACATTTTTTGTATTTTTATATTTTGATGCAAGATTTATTTTTTTAACTAAACAAAGGATCAAATTTTAATTCCTAAAGATTTTTCTTTCGAAAAAATACGAAGAGTATTATCAGCTTACGGGGGTACAAAACGGTCCGATACGGCATTTATTTCATTCTTATTAAAATGATCCCGTTATAATTTATTTAAATATACTTCACAGTTACATCTAGGGTTCCCAAACTTTTCGATTAAGCTCCTTTTCTTAATTAACTTCCTTAATGACGTAAGTTTCGGGAGTGATTTCGTTTTTTCCTTCGTCACGGTCTATTACGTGTTTTTGTGCTTTTCTTTCATTGAAAACAATCGGGCCTTTGTTTAGCGTTTTTGTTATTGGCTGTTTTGTAGACTAAATGGCGTCAAGTATATGAAATTCAGTGATGAAAGGAAATGAATGAATTTGTGGAAAGGTGCTATGGCAATAGCTAAATAGGACTACATGCAATAAATATTATTTTCAGATAATCCCCTAAGACGAATGGATAGAATAAGAAATGAGTACATAAGAGGAAGTCTGAAAGTGGCACCGATAACTGAAAAGTTGTGTGGAAATCGGTTATCATGGTATGGGCATGTGTTACGGAGAAATGAGGAAAATGTCGTGAGGAGAGTTTTGAGTATGAATGTCGATGGGTATAAGAGTAGAGGAAGACCAAAGAAACGATGGATGGAATGTGTGAATGATGATATGGTTAGAAAGGGGGTGACTACCGAGATGACGACTAATAGAGAAGTATGGAAGAAAAAGACATGTTGCGCCGACCCCAAATAAATTGGGATAAGAGCAGGAGAATGATGATGAGATAATCCCCTAAGCTGCTCTAGGATTTTGCTACTCAAAAGACTTCAATTTTTAAATATGTAACGCCAAGGTACCTATCACAATAACATTGCTGAAAGCTGCATTATTATCCATCTGCCATCGTAACCGCTTTGTACTTTTACTGAAACCTTTTACTCAGATTTCTTTCATGTGAAAGTGAAAACATCGTAAACTGTACGTGTATGAAGTTAACTGGATATTGTGAAATGCAGCACGATTCGCAGGCGCTGACCGATTTCCGACCTGTTTCCTGTTTAGTCTATTTAGTCTCGCCTCGGTAAACTATGTGGCTTCATACGTCACGCGATTCACTTTAGGTTTGTGCGCGGGAATGTTGATAGTTGCTTTGAAAAGGACTGGTCATTTGGTTTTATATTGTATCGCATTAATAAATACGCTATTGACATAGGGCAAGTGCAAGTCAACACGAATGGTACGGAAAGAGATGTTCTTACTTTTCTGGTTATGTACAGTACACTTTTTCTTGGCCAGCATTCCCATATGGTGTCATCTCCCAAGTTGATCAGTTTTTGTATACGTTTTTTTTGCTTTCTGTATTGCGTTTAGCTAGAAGTACCTGCGGTTCTTCAGACATTGCAGTGTCAAAATATTCCATAGTGCATACTATTCCATCAACGACTTACATGATAATAATAGTTGGTCGTCCTAATTAACTCAAGACAATGTTTATATTCTTTCTCCAGAATTAGCTTACTGACAGGTTATTGTTATAAGTATTAACTTACTTATTTATTTTACTTCGATGGTCCTAGTTTATCATTTGTGACTTCAAGTGACAGCTATGTGAACAGAACCCAGCAATGCTTAAATATAAGCTGTAAGCCCTTTATGCCTGGAGGCTTTTATTTAGGTAGTAAGTTTTTATTTACATTTTAATTTGAATTAATTATTTTTTAGCTTGAGTACGTATAGTTTTTATTATATTTGTTGGTATATTGGCGTGGCTAGCTGACATATGGCAAATAATTTAATTTTATGTTCAGTGTCTTGTAATGTTAATTACTTAACATAGGTACCTAGTAATGTATAAAATCAAGTATTTTCTAACTGAAAAGACAGCTGTGCTGCTGGGGAGTTTGTTGCGCCACTTCTTCTTCCCAGCGATAGCACTAGGAAGTGGTGAAGGGTGGGCGTTTTTGGGGGACTGTCTTTTGTGATTTTGACGTTCGAAAAGTGCTGATTCTCAGCCTAATTTGAATAAATGACTTTTGATTCTGATTGATTGATTTTGATTTTGATTTTGAAAAAAAATTGGGAGAGAATAAACCGCTACACTAGATATTTTAATAAACATAAATCTCATATCAGTGACAAGAAATTAATGTTGTTGATTTGACAGACATGGAGAAAATGCGGTGCAGTGCGATTCTCACCGCAAAATAACTCACGATTGTGCTTGTTGAAATGAAGTTCCAAATCCAGCACAAAAGGTATCTTACCTCTAATTCCTGAATCAGTTCTAACAATATTGAACGGACAACTAATACATTTTCAATAACCTTGGGTTTGACTTGGTCAAAACTAAACAGGACTCAATCAATATTGGAACTACAATTTCCTTACTGAGTTTAACAGTGTATACTGTTTGCGACCGAAGTTTCTACCGTCTGTAACAAGTTTTCAAATTTTCGTTGAAAATACGGAAATAGGTTGGCTAGCGTTTTGGTACTCTCGAACAATACAACTTATTGTTCGACCGACGTCTGAATGAGATTGGACCTCGAATAGACGTTATTTTAAAAAGGCTATGCACGAGTACGACCAAGAACTCGTGTTGCATTACTCCTTCACAATTACGAGTATCCTTCTATCCAATTAAATAATTATAATTTTAGTCATTTCCAAAAAAAAGCTAAGACTATCTCACCGAGGACTGTGCATCATTTCACCTAACTGGGAAGGAAGATGATGACAATCTAACCTAAACATGCCTAAACATTGTTAATTGCATGCCTTGTAGGTATAATTATTTATAGGCACGACAGACGGTGTAATTTTATTTTTTATTGAGACATTTGTTGACAAAACAATAATACAGGGAGGTGTTTCCTTAATTTTGTTATTTTTTCTACGAGGAGGCCTATGAATTAATTTTTTTCCCAACTTTTGTGCATAACCAATTCGTTTGAGCTCGTCTTATATGCTTTGAACTCATGTTGGAACAGTAGTTTTCTTAAAAAAAACGTTGCCCCACACTAGGAATTACTCCTGTATCGTGGGTGCGTTTACAAACATTTAAACTCACGTACACAAACAGCCAGACCCGGAACAACTACCTGTAGGCAATACAAAAATTTGTTCCGTGCGGGAATCGAACCCGCGACACGCAGCGCAGCAGTCAATCGCTCAGCCACTGCGCCAACCGTGTCGTCAAAATGGCTTTAAACTACTGTTCCAACATGAGTTCTCCGAATATGTCGTTACCACGAAGTCGCCACTCACTCACAATTCATAACTCATTCGTTAAACTTCAAACAGAACTAAAGTTTCGGAACCCCATAAAAGTCCCAAAATAACTTTCACTTACAATGTTTACAAATAAGAGCTTCGTTAGTTTACATGAAAGGGTATCGTAATGTTTGGACGACACCTGGTACACGCATGCGCTTTACGGCCGGTTCAAAGTAACGCACCTGACTGAAATAAGGGTAGTACACAATACGTTCGATGCTTGAGATTTTGGACATAGTGTTTTGTTGACAACGAGATGTCACGTGATCAAGTTGCGTTATTCTTGTCATTCACCATTTAATGATACTGTTATCTGACAGCTACAATCACAGCATCTTTATCGTTTTTTTATTTCTGAGCAAATTCTGCCATGAACAAAATTTTCAGACAGGTAGTTCCACTTACTATCGATATCAAAAAGTGCATCAGTACAATATATTGTCAACATGTAACAAAGTTAAATACACGTTAACCTTCTACACTTATAGCTGGCACCCGAGCGAGTGTATACCAGGCCCTAACGTAATTTATCTCGCCTCCCTCATCAACGCACGCTGTAAGCAGCGTTTAATTTTAGAAGCTCACCGGTATATTCCATCGTGAAAGCTGTGTACTTTCATGGTAATCCAGGGAAAGAAAGGTGGGCTTTCTTTTTTGACTGCTGCGTAAAAAATGCTGCCATATATTGAGATTAAAGTTTGTTATTTAATCCCAGATACTAATTTTACATTCAAGTCTTTTGTGTTTGCGGTTTTTAGTATAGAAATTTGGCATTACACCTATCAAATTAGTATCTGGGTTTAAAAAAGGAACTTTAGACAAAAAAAATGCTGTGCTGTGTAGGTACTGATAAAATATCACCCACAGCTACTCATATACGAGAAGCTGAAGCCTGATATACTACTAAAACCTAGCCAAAGACTATAATTATCAAGTGGGCGGTTCTCAAAGCGCACTTACAAGGCAGGGAAGAAACTGATAAGTACTCTGCGTTATTAAAAATATTAATTTATGAATCAATATTTTATAATTATAACGCATTATTAAATAATTATACAGCTAAATTAAGGATTTATGGATTGACAAAATAGGTTCAAATATGTGTAAAGTCACTTTTATACTTTGGTGCGTACGAAATCAAAAGATAAATCTTCAGTAAGGCCTAATGAACTCCTTTCCGTGGTCTCAGTAAAATCTAATTTAGCTGTAGATACGCATAGTTTAGTAGTAACGAACAATGTCTAAGCTCAATTTGTTAAATTTCGCTCAGACAGACTGAATGTTGACTGACAGAATGTTGCAGAGTATTTCAAACAATGTCTTGACTGACACCTACTATTCAAATTGTTATGAGGAGATTACTCGATCAAATCAGGCATGCAGGTTCTGTATTTAAATAAAGAAGTGTATTTCTCTGGCACCCACTCCTTCTAAACTTGTTGAACAGATTTAATAAAACGCTACGCACTCATGAAACGAACGTAAGACAAATTCTGAGCTCGTGAGCGTATGAAAACTGATGCAGTTATCGAATCTACTGAACTAGGTAGAAATTGTGATTACAAAACACAATGCTACTCACGTCTTCTTGCAAGTGTTAGAAAACGCTTTCAAAGCTCAGGCCTAAGAATTATCTTTACCTATAATAGGTAAGTACACTGTTTTAGTCCGCCCAGCCAGCGCAGCGGCGGCAGATGGACGCGGGCGCGCGACCGGAGCAGTCGCGTGGCGACGCTAACGCCTACGAATATTGTCATAGTGGTTACGCTGTGTAGTGTCATGTGCGTTATGCTATTGTGATTCTTGCAGGCGTATTTGAATGTGAGTATAATTTCCTTTTGTACGTTTTTGTGATACTGTATTATGTTTATTGTTTATATTACATTGATGATATTATATAAATTAGAAATCATAGAAAATTATATGCCTAGTTGCCGCATCAAGATTTATGGACAGACCGCGTGATCACAGTGAAAGTAGTTCATTCTTATTGATAATATTTTTAAATTACATACTAATAGAAATATTATCATAAGTTACATCATAATTTTATAATATTTATGAATGTAGGATTATAAGTATAAAATAAAAATTTCATACTGGGGTGACCTCAACAAAAGGTTTAAGCCTGTAAAGGAATTACAAGTTTACCGGGACAATGGGACCTTTATAATTTCATGTTGACAGCATTTCTCCTTGTAAGATATTATTTTTAACTAAAAATTTAATTTTACTTTAATTTAATTTTACTTTAATTTAATTAATTTATTTAATTTGTTAGGAATTAGCACTTTCAACTATATGCCTATTAGTTTGGTAAACTGAATAATAATTTAAACATGGGACTATTTAAACTGGGATACCTATGCAATTAATTTCAGCAGCTTTTTTGTCTTTTATGGATAAACTGAAAACTGAATGTGGCTACAATGAAGAGTTGTTTATATATCAAAGAATTCTCGCCATTCCATGCATAATAATATTCTTCAAATCTTACAAATATTAATCGTATGTTTATACGTATAGTACCTACATACATTAGTGAAGAACAGAAATTACTCCAACTCGTAAAGGGCTGTTGTTTTATTCCGGATGTCTTGTTTGAAGTATGCATCCTGATCATTCCCTTTCATCATAACTGAAGAAGAGACCTTGCAACCCTCTTTTCTACGGGCTGTGCATTCAAATATCCACAGGGTTCGTGTTATGCACATTTTCATTTATAAGTACTTTTGAAAACCAGATACTTACTTTAAAAAACTTCGTATAAATGAAGTACCCTATACTAAACAACATACATAATACAACAAATACATATTATACATGATATTCACAAAGAAAATTGAGGGTTTCAATCACTAGCTCGAACCCCACTTCAATTTTCGTTGTGATATTATGTATTTTTCATACACACATACTAACGCCTTTTTCCCATAGGGTTAGGCAGAAACTACGAAACGCTAGTGGCTTGGATTCTCTAATAATAAATTTATATTTTTAAATTAAAACTTAAATGACAAAATGCATTTCCAGCGCTGGCTTAAAACCACTTTGTCCCTACAAAGAAAAGACGTCACGTATCATTTCTATTCACAATAGGTACGCAAATGACCACGGCCCTCGGAACGGAAGGCTGGGGTTCAAATCCACCGCCATTGAAATATTATAACAGTATTATTCAGAATTCTATTCTAAATCCACTCTCAAAAGCACATTTTGGGCTAGCCCTAGGGGCTAAAGGAAATATTAGAAATGTATTATGCTTAGATTATATTTTATACCTATCTTTTAATGTCCACGAGGAATAATAAATAGGTCATCTTCCCGTGGGTGTAAAAAAAAATGGTATAACGTATTAGATACATATATTAGCTATTGCTTGCTTATTTCCTTTTTATCTTTTAGCACAGAAGTGCCTTTATTAAATACATATGTGGTTTAAGCTCTTGAAATGGGCTAAAACTAAACTCCCATCATTACCATCAAAAACCACCAAGGATTTTTCTTTAAAGTTCTTCTCAATTCAGCGGGATTGTCCGAAAGGGTTACCGCTACCCCGGAACATAAAGGGCAAAGGAAGGAACATAGGTGGGTTTCAGTCAGTAAAAGTCTGACACTCCCTTCCGCTCCACCCAGAGCGGGAGGGGTCATTTGATGATTTCCCATCCGAAAAAAAAAGTTCTTCTCAATCTAAAACTCAATACTATGTACCTTCAACTTTCTCATTTCTGTCTATCTGACCGATTCATAAGATAAATCAAAAGTAGGTTCTGTATAGGTACATATAAATGGTTAATTGATATAAATGCTACGGCATTGAGTTTTCCATTTGGCAAGAGTGGTTATTATGGCCATAACATAACTCTTGGGTAGGTATTCATTACAAGAGGCTGAATAAAATTTATCTTTCAAGTATATAAGTAAATGGCGCAGCTTATGTTCTCAAGGTCAAGGGTACAACTCCCGCATCTGAACAAATATTTGTATGGTCTACAGTACTGATGTTTGCTCGGCGTCTGGATGTTAGTGATTTGTGTATAAATGGCTCCCAGGCTAACGATTTTGCGTAAACTTAGTCGAGATGCTTTATGTAAGTTTAGCGCTCTCGCTATCTCCCGCAAACAATGGTGCATTTAATATCGTGTCCAGCGTGTCCTGTAGTCGGTACGCTACAGGAGATGATGACGCTACTGAAGGTGCCAAGCTCGTAGCCAAATTCAGGGCTGATATATAGATTGCCGTATACAGCGTGTCGATATGCTATGAAGATGAAGCGCTCTCGAAACAGTCCATCATATCTCCTACTTTACGTATCCTTCCTGTTTGTATTCTGCATCGTGCGCCGATCGTCTAGTGCCATTTCATTTTAAATAGGATGAGACGTTATAATATCTCGAGGTTTTATTTTTCTGTAAGAATATTAAGTTGCTGTGCGCTGATTTGGATTATTATTCATAAAAATTATACAAAAATATGTTTAAGAGACAGGTATTAATATTATGACAAATATCTAAAAACGATCAACGTTTTAGTTATGTGATTGTACCAATACCTACCTTCGCCTACCTACACACACTTACCTAACCTACCCAGTTTAATAATACCCAGGTAAACTTTAGGTACCCGATAAGTATATTTTCAGCCACGTCTTCTATAAATGTAGATTCAATATATTACACAGAAAGTTTTCTAAGAAATCCTCTTCTTGATAATTTCGTCTCTACTAACTTTATTTGCTCCGATAATACTGTTTGGGATAGTTGTACGTTTTATTAATGGCATAGGGAAACCGATATTATGCTTAAACGTGATCACACTATGTATTATTATGAAACCGAAACTTGTTTCTCGTAGAGTGTTACCGCCACGTGTGGCGTTCTGTAGTTTCCATTATGGGGAGTTTGTGTAAGTATGTACATACATACTTACACAAACATAATGGTTAATGTATGTGCAAACATATACTTGCACATACATTAACTACTTTAGATCAGCGGTCGGCAACCTTTTGGCAGGCAAGAGCCACAAGGTGGCAAAATAATCTAAAGGCGGGACCCGCACTTGTGATATTAATCCTAGAAGCCTTAATATAAAAAATGCTATTAAAAATTGTTAAAACATACGGAATTCAATTCGTACACGTAATACTTACATTATGAAAATATGTTTGGGCTTTAAAGCTAGAAAATAACCAACGTAAATCATTCAGAAATGAAAACTAAAAAGTACCTAAATAGATTTTATACAAATTTCAGTGTCTGAGGTTGCATTTGGGAGGCTATTTCTTGCATGTTAGCTGTCATATTTGTAGTTGCAATTCGTAGAATGGCGCTCAAATGCTCATCTGTGAGACGAGAAGCATATTTATTTTTTCTATAATTGACGATTGAAAAAGCTTGTTCGCATTAATAAGTGCTACTAGTGCTGCTAGTGTGTAATGAACTGCTGAGCAAACCTTTTCAATTCGTCAAAATCAGATGGCAAGCTGCAATAAAATTTAACAAGATCATTGATTTCATAGAAAGAGCTTTAGAGAGCATCATTAGATTGGAGATCAATCACGTTCATTTGTAAATGACTCGGTACATCCTCAATATCACACGATTAAGGTAAATATCTTCAGTCTGTTTGAAACTTTCTCAAAATCACCAAATCTGTCGCTGAATTGAGTTTGCAGTTGTATTAAAATATCTTTCATTTTATCACTTTACAAATTAATTCCAGCTTCCTCGCCTTTTTACAATTCGGAAAATGATCTAACTTGTTTTCATCAATATGTTTTATAAAAAGTTTGTTTTTCATTTGGAATGCCTTTACGTCTGTGTGCATATCAGAGATTGGTTTAGTTTTTACCTGCAATGCATTTATTTGGATATTTATAACTTATTTACAAAACATTCACGGGCCGCGTGTTGCCGACCGCTGCTTTAGATAGTCATGGTTCCTATATTTCATAATTCTTTTCGAAAGTTTCGATCAGGTTTCTACTACTGAATATTATAAACCTGAAAAAACTGAAAGAAAAACCACGAAGATTTTCAGGAAGAGAACACAATAAACCAATACATTTTCAGATCACAAAAAGAGACGGGTTTTAGGGAGTGTCAATCCTTTATACACAGCCTTTCCGCTTCAGTAAAGAAAATTCTACACAATATTTTCCATGAATGTAGGTAATTCTTTTGCATATACAAGTATTGTCTAAGTGAACACTGATATTTATTGACTTCAGAAAATTGTCTAAATTTTTAATTTTATACCTGAGCCAATATTTTAACGGTTCGAGGTTGTCTCGGGGGACTTGGCAGAGAGCCCGGTCGCTTGGTCAATGCCTCCGTTGTATGTACCTGCAGTGCCTACACATGTCTTCACGCGCTGCAGTAGTCAGATAAAGAATTATTGTTCTATTGCTTCAGTACATTTTTATGACATTTTGTTAAGAAAGGAAATTCTGACTGTCACCACATAACCTAATTGCTTATAATTAGAAGCTAACACTAAAATAACAAAATTATATCCTGACTTAACTAAAACTATTCACAAACTAAAATATAGCGTCGAAAAATTCATCCGCATCGCTGTCGACTGATAATGTACCCAAGAGACTGGCGGCATTGCCACGTTGTATGACAACGCTTAGCCTCTGGCCAAGGTAAAAGCCAACCCTTAGGTCATAGAAAGTGTGTGTCAACCAGTCGTTTTGAAATTTCCTTAGAAATACCATGAGCACTCGGACCCCACGTCCCGAGGGTTTCAACCCCAAACGGCTCGATATCGAAAATAATTACGCCACTTGAGATTTTCCGCAGCTGCAGCAGCAGCACCAGCGCAGCACGCTGAGCCTGGAAGATGGGATGGCGCAAGAGTATCGACACAAGTTGCATCCCACACTAAAAGCCCACCCACCTTCCATGGAAATAATGACATGCCGTCCGGTCTCTTGCCATCGTCGCATGCCAAGCCATTGGGTTCTAATACAGCTGGAACACCGACGGTGAGAAGAGCTCGTCGAATGATGTCGTTAATGTTTGCGAGTCGCGCTAAGCGACCCGCACTTCAGCTGCAAGACAGGCAAAGTGCCTATCTTCGACGACGGTAGTGCAATGAAGCCACAGACCCGACTCCCATTTAACTACAGCCAGCAGGCGTGTACGCTCCGCAGTAGTAACAGACGTGTTAAGTAAATTGTCCTGTACTACTCTGCAGAGCGGCATCATTCCACCGTCTCTGGGAAAATTGATGATCGGGTAGATCTGAGTTCGGGCAAGTGAGTCTCCAGGCAGCGATAACCTCGATGAAGCACGGCACATCAAAATTAATCAGTGTGGAGGCTAGGATTTTCCTGATTAAGTTCTCAGTGACGGGGACCGAGGATATGAAAGCCGGTAAACTAATAATAGAAATTTTGCGGACGCCGAGGCCCTCCCCATACGAATGGGAAGAGTAGCTTGTGCCCAAGCTCAGTCGCCCATGGCCACATTTAAAATCGAAGTTAATGTATGCCTCATAATTTGGTCCATTCTGTCTAAAAGGTGAGTATGATTCCATAAATGGGAAGCGCGAAGAAAATAAGTTAATTTAGGGCCGAAACAGCAGTAACGAATTAAGGTGATGGCCGAATGCATATTAATTTGGAACAATCTGCCCGAAACGTCGTTGAAATTTTGTATGTTTTCCTCAATAAATTATGCTGATAACACTCTGGGCTCTTTAACGTCTCCTAGTTTGTACTATCAACATGGAAATTGCCAGATCACCACACTTAAGTCAATAAATAATTTATAATCTATATGCGGGCGCATCACAGATTAACGGAAAAGGAATTTTCAAAGACTGGATACCCAAGGAGACGAAAGAGCTTTTTTAAACAATTTTGATATCTGGGGAGCTTATGCGTTAAATTTGGGGAAGTGTCAGTTGTCTGTACTGTCCGCTGAATATAGTTCACATTTCGAAAGGTTGAGATCAAGGCCAATTGAATAAAGTTATTTTTTTTTAATCTTAGGTCGTTTAAAACAGTTTCTACTTCGCCACCCAAGGTTCCATCATCTAGATACCAGACATTAAATTTAGAATTTTGCTGTCGAATAATTGGGTGAATGGCTCACTAAAAATCACTGGCCCGCGTCACCTTGTTTGACAGCCAACAGCAGATTCCAAAAGATTATCCCGATACAGTAGGTAATTTAAATGGGTGTCTGTAAAATTGCCAAAGGAAACTATAAAGGGGTATTTATTTTTCAATTTCTGCCAGCAAGGTGTCCCTATTAACAGAATTGAAGGCATTCTTTATGTCAACCTTCAGGATGACCTCTCCTTTTCTTTTGATCGATGATGGATCGTGTCCATCGTGTCGTGGCCGGGAGCTGGGACCCTATCAGAGGCCGGTGGGCCTCGAGGTCCTAAGCCGGCCGGCGTCCTCTCCGTTGACGAGCAGGTGGTGGCGTCGTGTGCGGAGAGAAATACTCGTCGCTCGAGCTCGACGCAACTGCCGCGGCCGTGTCGTCACAGCGCTCACAGTGGGGCTGGGTACCGGCGGCGGCGTTGAGGCGGAGCTGAGCGAAGAGTCCGGAGGTGATAGGCGTGCACGTCGTGAAGCTGACCTTAGTCGTATTAACATTTTCATATTTCCATATTTTTTATTTATCCTGTTTTATCGGAGGAGACATGAGAGATGTCACCTCCGGTTCGGCAGTTTTATGGTCCATAATGGTACTTTTTTAAAATGAATTTGAAATTATCTTGACTACTATAGTAATTAAGTATTGGGCTTTGTCTACAGGCAAAGCTCAGGGCAGGGTTTCACAATAAGCATTAATATTTAAAATCAGTTTTTATATTTATAATCTGAAAATATGTATAACAATGTGACGTGTTGACGTTGGTGTTGCCAGCTTTTATAACAGTTACGCAGTTTTGAAATAAAACCTATGGGGGCTCGTTAGCTCTTAAAGTACTTAAACAAAAGTATTAAATGAAGAGTCATTTAATACCAAAAAAAAAACTTTTTTTTTTGAGTAACCCCAGGAACTCCAATAAAAGACCTGAACTTAAAGTATTTTCCAGGACTCAAACACTTTGTAAGAACATGTGATCTGCGATTAGGTCAGCTAACTAATCTATAGTTGTAGGTGTCTACGTCTGAAGCGGTGACAATGAGACATTATTACCTTGATAGCTTCAGGACTGTGATGTATTTTTCAAGCTTGGTGATATTATGCGGGCATTAAGCATAGTTCTCCCTTACCAATACTGTCAATTGTTTTATTTTTATCAGCAGCCGTCCATTCGTGGATGTTATTTTAATTGTAAGTGTTGTATATTATTATTGTTCGTTCAAGTAACTCGTTTTTTGAAGTAATAATTTGGTTTGGTTTCGAAATCGCTGTAACCTACTGGTAAAGTCTCATTGTTGTATTTAACAGCAAGGAAATGTTCATATTAAAATATCCTCAGTGTTGTTCCTAAAGCAAACAATATACCTGCTGAATGTTTATAAGGCCTAATTCATTTTACTCAAACAATCATAGAGACAATAAACAGCAAAAGACTAATAATCGTAATAATAGAAAGCAAGGAAATGCTCATATTAAAATATCCTCAGTGTTGTTCCTAAAGCAAACAATATAGCGGCGGCCTCTCGCGCCTGGCCCTGGTGCAAGCCATGGTCCGGAGCGAGAGGGGGTGGGAGGCAGTCGCCTCCTTCTGCGAAGCAGTCATGCTAGCGAAGGAGGTGGCGGGACGGATGAGGGAGAGAGCCTCCCGTCCCAGCCGCCGCGGGAGACGCCCCGGGCGTCGGGAGTCGAGTGAAGACTACCGGCCACCGTAGGCGCGGGCCTGCGGGCGGAGAGCAATGGGTAGCTCACCGCCCGATCAGGACCAGGCCCGTGCCGGACGGCGCGTAAGTGTTCCACGCGCGCCTCAAAGAGATGTCAGCATAACGAAGGGCCCCTTAGGGCCGAAGCCTGCCGGGTCAGCGGGATTGTCCGAAAGGGTTACCGCTACCCCGGAACATAAAGGGCGAAGGAAGGAACATGGGTGGGTTTTAGTCAGTAAGAGTCTGACACTCCCTTCCGCTCCACCCACAGCGGGAGCGGTCATTTGATGATTTCCCACCAGAAAAAAAAAAAGCAAACAATATACCTGCTGAATGTTTATAAGGCCTAATTCATTTTACTCAAACAATCATAGAGACAATAAACATCAAAAGACTAATAATCGTAATAATAGAAACCCCAAGGGCTTATGTTTTGAATGTGTTAATATCAATTTGTTTCGAGGCCACATCTGTCCCTTTGGGCTTAACATTTGAGCAAAGTTTTGTTTAATTAAAATCATCGGACTGTCCTCAGTGTAAGTTAGAGCTATCAAAATTACGTTAAAGTTAGACAAGTGTACTGTGTTTTATGAGGGTTACAAGAGGCACACGGAGGGAAGGCTAGTTCAGATTGTTTAGGCGAACTATGTTATTAGATTTAGCTAAGAGATCAGAAGGCTTCTAAATCTTGGGACTTGGGACATCGCATCACGTAGTAGTCTAATAGGATTACGTCAGGTGGATAGCAGAAGTTCTTGCATGTTGAAGCACTTTTACTTGTTTCCTGTTGTTCACCAATCAGTGCACATTATAGAATATCTATGTATAGATAATATTCCCGGGCTTTTGCTTCAGCTTAAGTTGTTTTTTCTTTTTGGATTTTTTTTTTTGGTTTCGTTGATGACCTTGATTTCTTATTTTTATATTAGACAAATATGAATGTAAGTTTTATGTCTAATGCGCGCCGGCAAAGGGTCTGCATCGGCCTTAGATGATGAACAGCATTTTTTCTGCTTTTTACTAACTATTTTTGTAACCTTTTTATATACTACTAGCTGCGCCCCCCGGTTTTACCCGCATAAGTTTCGATCCCGTGGGAAAATCGGGATAAAAAGTATCCTATGTGTTAATCCTGGTTATAAACTATCTGTGTGCCAAATTTTATCCAAATACGTGTAAAGTAGTTTTTGCGTGAACGAGTAACAAACATCCATCCATCCATCCATACAAACTTTCGCGTTTATAATATTAGTAGGATTAGTAGGATAGTAGGAAGTAGGATGACGATGTTACTTAGCTGTAATTAATTATACTGGAAGACTACTGGGATGCATGTAAACAGAACAGTAATCATTTTCAGGAGATATACCGAGTATTCTCCGTACCTATTCCGTACCCACATAATAATAAGTCTATTAAGTATCTTCTTTATACATTAAAGTCAATTGCTTGAAATCATTTAATTTTCGGATCTGATTTCTGAAATATTTTGTATGGTGAAATAGAATTCTGTCGCTATATTTAATTAGTGTCACTTGAGACGAACCCTCTTAATGTACTTGAAATACGACAAGAGCACCTATTTAATGTACGTGGACCCGGCGAATGGTTTTATTTATGTATTTTATGAACGTGGGTACGCTGTTGTTTTCGGAGCTCTTCTTAGGGCGAACCCCTCTCCAAGGCTGGTTTTTTATTTCAAAACAGAACTTCGTCATGTATCTAAGGCGCAAGTCGTAACCCAGGTTTAGCTTAAGAAAGGTTCATATGATACTTTGAATTAAAAACACTCCCTTGGCCACTGCCACCGCCTATATAAACTGCCCAAACTATAGTGAACACTATAATTATATAAATCATGACAATAATTTAAGCTTGTACTTAGTTCATTCGCTTGATATAAGAAAAGGTCGAAAGAAAAAAAACGTCTCTCAATTAAAGTAACCCAATTACACGCCGTTATTCAATGAGAACACATCCGGACAGTGCATTTCACGTAACAAATAGATAAATAATAGATTCCTCAGAGCGTGCACTCCGTTTCTAAGACCGCAGTCGATTTATCTCAGTGTCGGACACTAACTCACCGTGTCCGACTTGTGCGTCCGCCGGACAGGCTTCGGGCATTAGGTGTAAGTACTGAGCCTTCGGCTGGTGTATGGCTAGACTAGTAAAAATCAAAAATGAAAATATCATCTGACTAGTTTTGTTGTTGTTAACGCGCCTTTTTACCAGACGACAAAGCCAAAAGGAAGGGTTATTCGTTTCTGAAGGCTTTAAAATGTTGCTACGATTTTTATCAGTTTTGCGCGGAGATAATAATATTGTTTGCGATCGCCACGCTACTTTAAAGAGTGACCTCACCGGAGTGGCGTGGTAATTTGTGTAGCGGTATCTACAACGCCACATGCGAACAACGCGTCATACTGACGTCACACAAATCCTGCATCTCGCAAGCAGAGTTTACCGCACAATTAGGAAAGATACAATTTCGCAAGACCAATCGTTGGGCAATTGCCCGCCAGACACAACACACGTCTGGTTGGAGGATCCTTCCTTTTCTATGGAGGATGAGTGAACTTTACACCCTGTTCCTCATAGCTTTATACTGGTGACCCCGAGTATGAACGCCAGCGCAGCCTTCGTGCACCTACTTCAGCGTGACGTCATCACTCTCGCAAGCTTTAGCGGCGAGTCACCCAGCCAGCCAGCATCCACGGCTTCAACGGGTAACCTGACCACCAACATGCAGCGTCCGCGCATTCCTGGCCATCACCCTCAGCCTCATCAGCAACCTTGGCACAGCACACTGCACTTTCGGCCGGTCACCAAGCAGAGCACCCTCTCCTGGTCGACGCAGCAGCCAGCCTCAACCCTGCGCTGTACGACATCCGACGCACTGGAGTATAACGCAGCGCCTCCCCGACTCACTGGGGACATCTCCGCAGACAGTTCCGACTCACCGTGAACTATGCGGCAACCGGTTCCGACTCACTGGAACGTCAGCTGGCCTGGGAAGCATCGCAATCAGCTGGCCTGGGAAGCATCGCAACATACAAGACTCTCAGCCCACTATCGACCTCCGGTCTCCGGAAGGGAGTGATGTAGCGGTATCTACAACGCCACATGCGAACAACGTGTCATACTGACGTCACGCAAATCCTGCATCTCGCAAGCAGAGTTTACCACGCAATTAGCATAGATACAATTTCGCAAGATCAATTGTTGGGCAGTTGCCCGCCAGACACAACACCCGTCTAGTCGGAGGATCCTTCCTTTTCTATGGAGGATGAGTGAACTTTACACCCTGTTCCTCATACCTCTATAGTGGCTCACGGCGACGCTCGATGCGTGCGCTGCTGTTTCCCAAGATGAGATAGGCTCAAAATTCAGCATGGGAACATAAACAAGAGCAGCGTTGTGACCATTATTATATTAAGACTTTATATCCCCTATATAAAGACTTTACCGAAGACCTTTGTAAGAGGCAGTCGATTCACGTTTTAAATATCCTTTGTCTTTATTATATTGTGTGAAAATATAAGGGAGACTTATATTTGTCGGATCTGTTATGATGAGTATGTACCTAAAAACGAGACACAAACGCCTTTGTTTGGCGTTGTGCGGAATAAGTTCTGGGTATTAGTTCTGCAGTGTTTAGTAATGTCCATGTAATTAACTCTATAACAATTAACAGAGTGGACATTATATTAAGGAGCCATTTCTCTAGTTTACCCTATCTCAATTCTGCGCCCATAGTAGGTTATTCTGACACTTGGTCTAATCACGATCACATATGTAGAGGATCCGATATATTCATAATATTATCACAGTCCGACAACTACTGCATCCACCTGACTTTTAGCTCCGAAATAAGTAGTTGGAATGCCCATTACATTTTATTTTCACATCTACAAGGAAATTCCGTTGCATAGAAATTATGTAAACAATTTTCCCATCTCAACGTTTGACGGCGTTATTAGTTTTGTTTACTATCGTGGAATATGCTAAAATATACTAAAGTTGGGAGACTTGATGCTCTTGGCGAGGCAACTGACCTATGAAATGTTTGTGAAAAGTGGAAAGTTAGAACTATTCGGTTATTTTATAGAGTTTAATATTTTGGTCGTTGCTTTCGTATTCATCCTAGTTTTATTGGCAGGGTCTGCTCGAGAAAATGGTTGCACTTATTTTTAGAGCAATTTTATTTATTTTTGAAATGGCAAGCTATTATTTCTGGTTTTATGCTGGAGCATCTGCCAAGAGGAATCCATTCTGTCTGCGCATTCTTTGTGTTTTGTATAGGACGGCTTGAAGACGTCGACAATATTAGGCAGATAGGTAGTTTCCAATAATTTCCCCTCTATTTGCTCAGCACGATAGCATTTTTTTTTCTTTAGCCTATATTGTGTCCCACTGCTGGGCAAAGGCCTCCCCTTTTTCCTTCCAAACCTCCCTGTCCTGAGCGATCCATGCATATAACAATTAGCATATAGGTACTCATATATGTATGTAATAATCGACGAGGCATTTGGGTGATTTCTTTCGTATTGTCTCTGAAAAACCATTTGTTTGAATTAAAACACTGACACGACGCAGTGCCCGGACATTTTCTCAGTTTTATTACCAAGTAACTAGGAGCACTGAGGAGGTTACATTTTTCAGCGAAAATAATGGATAGTAATACGAGAGCTTGTTGTTTCAACCTACCTCTAGTAACCTCTAGTAGCCTTATCTACTGTTCTTTAGCTCAAAATAAAAGCAAAATGAAGACCCAGTAGCCAATAGTCTGTACGTGTTGTAGCGAAATTAAAAACATATCTTCACTTGTACACGTTTTAATTTTATTAAAAAAAAAATAAAAGATATTCAAACAACGAAAACGTAAAAATATAAGACAAGACACAGGAAGAATTATATTTTTAAAAAAGATGTCGTGATGCCGAAGCGGATGTTTTTGGTATTCGACTGTTTAATAAATTTTACGTATTCTTGTTACGCGTCGATTAAGATACGTTTGCAAACGTTCCTAAACTTACGTAACTGTTAAATACGAGGATGACCTAACGGGTATTTGGCACCATGTAAATTCGATATTAAGAAGCAAGATAATGATACAAATTACCGCCTGATCAAAATTGTAAAAATTTTAGTAATACTAAATAATAAAATATTATTATACGGCTAGTTGGTGGTACATCAAGGTATAGATTTCACTGAAAACTAAGCTACGTAATAAATGAAACTCCGGTCCTAGGCTCCACGCTGACAATCGGAAAGCACCTCGCTGGCCGGAATTAGAACCCTCAAGTGCAGATCGCGCGCAGGGTGTGATGTTTGGTTCGATTCCCAACAGGAAGCTTGTAGACGTCTGGTGTTAGGGTGGCGGGTAGTGCGAATTCTATACCGCCCTACAGTCTCCGGACAAATCGAATCGTGACGCTTCGCGTTGAGACCACTTTCCAGTGATGTTATTACTTATCAATATGTTTATTTTCGGGAACACTGCCCTTGGATCTAGTGGATGACCGCACAGCACTCGGTCGTTCAGTCTTTTATTGTTTACCGTAAATTATTTCAATGAGAAAGCAGAAAAAACAATAATCTCTCGACTTCCGTCCTGTGTGCAAAAAATACTTCAAATGAAAAATCTCGGTCAGAGACAAGACACGTCATTTTTTTTTAATTCAAAATTCAAAACCAATATCTAGAAAAAATCATTCTGGTTAAAAATAAGGTTGGATTTGTTAAAAAAGAAGGATGTTCGTGATAAAATTATAATGTAGCATTAGCCAATGCTACAGTGTGCAGTGTTCACGCATTACAATTCTTGGAACAAGGTCTTAGTAGACAAAAAGGGCTGGTAGAATTATTTTGCTCGCACCACACGAATAATAAATTAGGTTTGGTATCACCGTTGACCTAAATAATGTTGATACTCTGTCATTAGGAATACAAACCCAGAAAGTCCATGTTTATCATTTTATTTTATGAGCCATGAGTCTTGTTGCACGTTAAAGTAATGCTCTTATTTTTTGTGTGTCTGTCTGTTGTGTCTAACGGGGGTGCAATGCAAGAAGGTTTATGCATACTGCCTAATTAATTCAAAGTACAATAAATATTGTGGTGTATATTCTTTGGTTAAAAAAGCTTTATAAGGGCGGGTTGTTTCACGTCCACTTGACGTGCGCGTATGCGTATACATCAAAATGCCGTTAACTATCAAGTTAAACTAAAAAAAGCGTTGTTTCAAATTACAATTACAAAATTATGGCCTCGCCGGACGTGAAATAATAACTAGTAAAAAAATAGTAACAAATAAAAAATTGATCATAAAACACATTTTATAAATTTAACCATTAGTTACTATTTTTAACAATTGGTTGAGTTTAACTATGGATCAAAACACCGGCCCTGGTTAAAGTTTTGCAAATGTTTATAAATGTACATACGTAGATATAGTTAGTAAACTTCTTACTTTATGTTTTAATTAACTGTTTGATGTTTTAGAAAATTTTGATACATCGAAAGGTTTATTAAAGGTTCCCAACGGAAAAGGGGTTTTCTCGAATCCCATGAATTTTAACTAAGGCTTTATGGGGTGTTTAATTGAATCAAATAGGCCACAATATCACGTCCTGGAAAGAATGTAGATAGTTATTATTTTAGGATTATGGATAAGCAAGTAATTCTAATTATGACGTACATACAAGGATCTACTTATAAGCAACAAAAATAAAGACATAAAACATTCAAATAATATGTACGTATGCACGACAGTTCCCAATCTCACAATACCACATTAAAACAGTGCATAACAAGAAATAAGTCGAAATCACAAACCCAAAACAAGAAACGATCTATACCACTGAAGTGTTGTACTAACAAAACGCTGAGCATTGAGTGAACCTGCGGGCATTTAATTCAATATTACCGTCTGCTTCCATCAGTAGCTTGAAATTAAATCATGGCGATGCGCCCCTGGCACCTGGCCAGGGGACGCCCCCATTAATATTGTGTTAGAACGACCAACTGCACTGCACCGAGAAGAGCGTGATAAGAATGATTTTTTTTAGGTGAATTTCTACTTAATTTTTAGTACTTAATCTTTTTCTGGTGTTTCGTGAGCTAGGTTTTAAGTATTGTGTTACTTGTGAGAAGGCAAGGATTTAATCATTTTCGTGTTTTGGAGAATTTTTTAATGGAGACGGTTTTTATTTTTGGTTACGTTTGGTTTTGAGTTTAAATCTGGGGTAATTTCTATTGGGGTAAACTCACATCAACAAGATGACTAATTAATATAGTTGAAGTAAGAAATGACGGTAAAGATCATTTATGATAATGAGTAATAAAATGTTTGCAGTGGTGGGCTACATTGTATGCAAATAAACATCCCGCTTTGGGCCCGCGTGGTAGATTATAGCCCTCCCTCTCACAGAGAGGAGGGCTGTGTCCCAGGAGTGGGAACATTATAGGCTGATTATGCTATGTTATGCATGCTAAACATTTAAATTCTATTCTATGACAGATTTCATTATTCATAAACTGTTTCTTTTTATGTTTAATGTGAAACTCGTTACTTCAACAAGCGATATACTTTAAACTGTTAATAATATAAAGAAAATCTCTTAGAAAACATTTAATAATTATTAGCTCTATTTGGCTTTTCTTCAATCCTACTAATAACCTACTTGCCACATTATCAACAAAAAGTATTTAGTATAATTCGATTGAACATAAACAATGCAAAAGAGGATTATTAGACGATAAGTAGAATCATACACATATTCAGCAAGTAGCCGTATACGCAATGTATCGTAAAAACACGGAGGTACCTAACGTAAATCGTTGTTCGCATCGCACGGTGTCATAATAAAACCCTTATAAACGCTATACGTAGGATGCGACGTTAATGTCATTAGGGGTGAAATTAACGACGACGCCAATCCTGTTAGCCGCGTCGCCTTTATAATTACCTATATGTCGTTATTATTATGTAAGCGAGCCATGTGCTTTGCTACCTATTCTGAGTATAGAGAAAAACGCAGATTATGAGCAAATTAGTGAACACTTTGAGGAGGAGCTCATCTGAACAAGTCCCTAATGCAGGCTTTTTCGTGCAATGAAAGTCCTTCGACAATAAATTGCTATGAAAATCTTCAATGTAGTAATAAATCACTACCATATCCTATTTCTGCCGTCAAGCTGTTGATTTACTTTTAAAGGCACATTCAGAAACATTTCTGCATTTTTCTCCGGGATGGCATCGCACCTGAGATGTCACTAGTATTACAGATGTTAATAGAAGGCAGTGACTAAATACCACCAGGTGGGTCGTCTACCTATAATTTGCTTGTTCGCAAGCCAATACCATAAAAAAGGACTTAGAGGCTCCTAAAAACCTTCTTTTTCAGTTTTTGCTTGTTTTAAATCTTTGAGTTCCAGCTGGATACGTCTATATGCAACATTGTTTTGGGTACATCTCCGAGTCGACGATGCATTTACTCCTCTTGGCCATCTCTTTTATTAAGTTAATCGACGTAGCTTTTATTAGTCAGTTTTTTTTCGGGAATTCATCGTTTCGAATATGGCATTACGTTTTATTGTATCTAGGAATTCCTTCACCATTGCTGTTTTCAAGCCTTTCTTCTTTTTGATCTCGAAAATGTGAAAGAGAGAGAAAGAAAATAGGTACAAAAAAAAGGTAGAAAGAAAACAAAAACACAAAAAAGAAGTTGGCGGTAAATGTGGTGGTATTTTTTTTTTTTTTTTTTTTTTTTTTTTTTTTTTTTTTTTTTTTTTTTTTTTTTTTTTTTTTTTTTTTTTTTGGTAAATGGTAAAGAAAGAAACAGAAATTCAAATAATTAGATAATAATTGGTTTTTTATTTAATTATTTGCAATTACAGTGTTGTCTTCATATTCTTCTGACATTCTTCCCATGTTATTACCACATAACTCACCTTACATTCCCACAAACACAGTATAGCACTGAACGCTTTGAATATATTTTAATCGTCTGTCAGTCTCTGTCTCTCAGTGGTTCACGTCTCGCCGGTACATTTCAGCCAGTGTGACTGCGATCGCATGGCTGCGCTATCTATCGATATTCTCAAGACATTACGCACGTTCGACTTTATTGTGAACGTGTGGATTTCAACACGTTTCCTTACGTTTTATTGGTTTATAGACTGGAATTGTGCCGAAGTAAAACTAGAGGGTAATTTGAAAATACTAGCAACTGTTTTTAGTTTCGAACTGTTGTCATTAAAACTCACCTTTGACGATTAACGGCTGAACCCAACTGACTGACTGTCAGTATAACACATACAGATCGCTACTGATATAGATTATGGGGATATTAAAACCATGGATACGAGTAGATAGGTTTTTCTTCCTCCAGTATACCAAAACTGGTGATAGATATATAATTGGGTTCGGTCGTTAGTTCAGTAACATAGATTTTGACACGATCGTCGATCGCATGCATCGTTAACATTTCAAGTAATTATTAGATTTCAAGAAAAATATTGGTTGTAATTTACAGATCGCTTCATGCCATTCAAACATTTTGAGTATGGAATTCCTATTTTCATGAAATACCATTGTTTATACAATATTTTGCCTGTTTCAATCTACTTATGCATTTATTTTATTTTTTCGAGTCATTGGTACTTTTTAGATAAACTAACAATTTTTTAAATCTCTCTATCTTACAATTTTAGGTCGGCAACAGCTTAAATATGTATGAGTTTCATATAATTTAGGAGCTTAATATATTCAGTTAATAATGTCCAATATTCAGTAAAGATTAAATATTCATAGTGTGTCTAGACTAAACAATAACTAGTTTTAGTTTTTAGCCGCTTGAGTTCATGCTTCATCATTAAGCTAAATTCAGTTTTAGTAAATTTCTAGTTTAACGCCAGCGCTAACTAAATTTGTTTAGGGAGTGAACGTAACATACCCCTATAATTTAGGTATAGTTACTGTTTACAACAACTTTTAACCTCAGGTAGTTTCAGCATGCAACTACACTCTTATGCTAATCATGTGGACTGCAAGTTGACGTAGATTTCATGCAGTACTGGCTATCAAAGAACACACACAGCGTAAATAGGGAGCTTTATCACTCAAATATCTTGAACTAGCTAATACGAACAGATCATTGTAGAAATATTAAAGTACTGACCATTAAATTGAATATAACTTCGATGTCTGAGATTCAATGCGCTATTATGGCTGAGTTGGAGGTTGAAAATAGGTCAGGGGATAGTATGATCTATGCTTTCAATTATTGGCTCAGAAATACTCCAATGGGGATGGACGGCCACTGCTGAAGTTTTACTTTTTAGTAGGCCGATACAGTAAAATGGCAAAAGGCAAAAAAGCATTGAACATTGAAAATTTTAATAGGGTTGTAGTGATACCTCATTTGTAGACGCGTATTAATTAGCTTTAGCAGTCGAAATAAATAAATAATATCAGCTGCATGATTGAGAGAAACAAACTGTCTGTTTATGACGGCCCTTAACGGTTTTGATATATGTAGACAAAGACATTTATTCGTCGGATATGGTAGGTACAAAGATGGTTGGTACATTATGGATAAGTTCGACACATCCGCCGCTACTAGCGGCATACGAATATTTACAATATGAACCTAACGTACACGTGGGTATAAAACCTAACTTATATACTACTTATACTCTAGTAAACAATACAAAACACTTATACTATGGACATTTTTACTCTATAATATACAACATAAAATAAAATAAACACACAAAAATAACAACATGTCTATTATACAACTAAATAAATCTACCTTATTATTAAAAAAACACATGTATTAAGTGTAATGTGCCATCATTATAACTTCTCAACGAGACAAGTGGGAATTAACCGTCTGATGTGTTGCTCCCTTCAATTTGAAAGCAAACACTGATGTAGATAATTAGAAAATTATTCTTGAATACACATACACCTTAGAAATTAGTAGGATTGTTGGTTTTTTTACATAAAAATGCAGATGTCAAAACATAAATTATTCAGATTCGGAATAGAAATAATGGAACTGTAGCGACCCTAGTGATGCGATTTGCTGAATTCCATTTTTGATAATTATGGTAGAGAAACGCCAGCGCCGGGCACGCCAGTCTCTTACATATTTTCGCCTTGCCACGTCCTAATTTACTGTAATAATTGTAACCCAAGTTATTGGGAACCTTTAAAACAATTTATCATATTCAGTATAAACTAAAGTTGCTTATCATTTATCTCGACCCTAAACATAACGTACAACAAGTGGTGACCTCGATGTGATAAAAAACGTTCCTGAGCCTCTTCTTGCCAGGTGATGCGTCTTCTTTCTGACTGTGCTCCCTGCCGTTCTTGAAGGACTTGACTGGCAGTCTTGTTAACATAGTCGAGGATGGCACGCTGTCCAGTGAGGGTTATATTTATATCAGAAATGTCAGGCATGGTGTCGAGAATGTCGTGGGCCTCATCTTCATGAGAGGAGTGTGAGTATGTCTACATAGACATGGTCTAGTGGGGCTTAGTTTTAGTTTATATTATTTAATATGCTGTGAACTATAATAAATAAATAAATCCCGCATAAAAAAGTGTTTGGGGGAGATTGGGCTTTGATAAGAATGTTAGAAAATATAAGACAACAAGTCCAGGAGTAGACTGTCTCAAGAATAGTGGCATCCGGATTAAGATAAATGACAATGCCAGAAACTCTATAGACCTTTGCCCCCACACAATAAAATTAATTTACAACCATGAAATATGCAGCATCTTATTGCTTTTGTATTACTGATAACTAAACATTTGTGCTACTGCCTGTAGAACTAGCGGTTTCTGTTTAAATCTAAAAACAATAAGGACATTGATTATAGGTTAGGTGCAATTTATAGTAGTGAAAATAAATTATTGATGTGTTATTATTATACTCGTAGTACTATCCCTACGAGGGCATTCTGCTATTACAGAAACTACTTATTTTGGGTCAGTCTTTATTCTAAGAACAAAGTATGACTAGAATTATTCTCCATCAGTTGTGCTTATCGTTCAACAGCAAGGGTTGGTTTAAATAACTGATTGGTTTAAAGACTTACTTCATTATGGTTACCCTTAAGACCGACCCTCTTACCTTTACTAGGTTTTCAAATATTTACCTAGTATTTCACCTACCCTAAGGTGACCCTCGGACCCAAACATCTGTATACCACGCTACGTATGCTATTTCTTTAGTATTCTTTACTGGAATTTTGAATTGGTTACTAGCAAAACAGCAGCTATGACAGTACTATGCTAGCTAAAAATAACTATTGACTATACATATACATATCTGTTGCAACAATACCCATGAATCGAGAAGTTTGCAATGAAGATTGTAATGAAGACACATAACATGTCTTAACATCCTGTAGACATTCGGGTTACAATTTATGCACCACAGCATCGTTCACCAAATCACAAGCAAATGATCATAATCCGTGGTAAGTAGCACAAAGTCAGCGACTAAGCGAGAATCGACATCTGCAGGTAAAAGCAAAAGTCGTCGGTAGGGAAAAACAATAAATAGCACAGTAAAACAGTGAGGCGTTACGGCAAACTACAAGAACACCAGGAACACAGAGAGCGAATGACTGACATTGACATTTTGGCTTGACTTACACGCGTCAATAACGTTTCGTTACAAAATATCCATTTAAGCGAAACTATGATTATAATACAACCTAATTGATTTTCATTAAACAACATATACGTTACGCATTATCATTAATTTAATAATCATTTAAGTACGTAATATAAGTTTTTGTTTTACAGGTATTTCAAACTTTTTATTTGTTGTGTATCATGCGTGCAGATGGTCGCGTGAAAACAGTAAATGGCAAAAAGGAATTTCAGGGATTGAATTCCTAAAGAAAAACAATTTATTATGAAAAGGTGCTATATTCATTACAATTATTTTCATTAATTTACATGTTCTGTAAATTGCTGGGGCAGGATCTGGCATTGTCATTTTGAATGGTCTTGTGGATCAGAGGGGAGATCGCACCCATTGATCCGCCCGGTCTGAGATGTCTCCGATAATGTTCTGGAAATGGTTGATTTGTTCTTGTTTTTTCGCTACCCTGTTGAAATCATTATTAGGTATTGCGGGTGGTCATTCTGGCCATTAGCAGGTAGAGGTCTTGATTCAGGGTTTTGATGAGGGCTTTGGGGGATATCTTTAAATTTGCTTTGGGGGATATCTTCAATACATTGGCCTTCTTGGATTCGAGACGTGATAGATCCCCATGAATGTTTACAGTGACCGACCGCCAAAAGAGCTGATTATGGTAGCAGGGAATAAATCTATATCCCTGGAATGTCAACTTGGGGAGAGCTTACTGAGTCAGCTGTGGGAGGTCTGACTGAGATCATAATCCGGTTCCCTTAAGGGCGAGAGAGTTCCAGAGTCTTCGAATATATCTTTTCCTTAAGGTTTAAAGTCAAGACAGCTAAATTCATTCAAAAGGAGTGCCTTGTAAATGAATTTAGCTGTCTTGTTAGGTCCTCTTGGAAACTATACTATATTACAAGAAACAATCTGAGATGAATCACATCTCAGATTGTTTCTTGTAATATTAGTTTGTACCTTGAATTGGTCCACCAAATGGTCCAGATGAACGATGTTATTATAAGTTTTCAATGTCTCCTCCTCTGCAAATTCTACTCGTGTTGGTATGTAATTTGTTATAAACAAGTACGTAATTAACTCTGCCCAGAATTGGCAAATCCAAACGAAGTCGCTGGACACGAGTTAATATCTCAGAATACATTATGAATACCGGTTCAAAGTCCTAATTAGCTGCCTATCCCCGACGTCGGCGCTGGTCCACCGCAAAACTCGGCTTATCCGCACTACGGTTACGGTGCCACCACATTTAAGCCGTGTTGCCTCAGCTAGAACGTCATTTTCCGGAGATATTGTAGGCAGCGCTTAGGGATTTATATAAGAAGAACGAACAGCAATACAAGCGGAGTTATAAGCATTTGTAATTTAGTTGAATCATCAAGCGTTCCATGTGATGTCAAAGGTTACTTTTATAATATGAACATAACAATGAAAACTCAGCTTAGTGAAAGTAATCGGCAAAATTTTGCAAAAATTCGTAGTTAAAAATTGTACAAGACCTTAACAGTTTTAATTAAATGGTTAGTTACTTTAAATTAGATATAATAGTAATCAAGAAAAAGCATTTACTAGTCATGTGAGAATTTAAACTGTTCATACTTTTAAGATTACTTGTGAAGAGTTTATTGAATCAGTTAATTTGAAGGGTTTGAGATTTTATATTTGAGTTGCTCATGTCTTGCACTTTAACTTCAGAGAGGTAAACATTTTAACTGTTGAATTTGAATTTCCAAATGAATGTGCACTACGATATTATAGTCAGGACAATCAAATTGCCAAAACTCTTTTACTCATGTCTGATCAAAAAGAACAAAGAAAGATAATATATTTATTTGCGGCAAACATGACGCATAAAAAGAACAAAAACACAACAAAAAAAACAAGTTGGGGGAAAACATGCGTCACATCCACAGAAAACGGCCAGCGCTCAGCATAGCATAATGCTTAGACCCTATACGGGACAGAACCCCAGCGCTGGATCACCTACATAATTCACAGTACATACGTTAGTGACCTGGTATTGGGTAGATACGGTTGGTGCACTACGATATTATAGTAAGGACAATCAAATTGCCAAAACATTTTTACTCATGTCTGATCAAAAAGAACAAAGAAAGATAATATATTTATTTGCGGCAAACATGACGCATAAAAAGAACAAAAACACAACAAAAAAAACAAGTTGGGGGAAAACATGCGTCACATCCACAGAAAACGGCCAGCGCTCAGCATAGCATAATGCTAAGACCCTATACGGGACAGAACCCCAGCGCTGGATCACCTACATAATTCACAGTACATACGTTAGTGACCTGGTATTGGATAGATACGGGTTAAAGAAAGAAGAAAAGAAGTCAGTTATATCAAAAACATTATAATTATTAAAACACGTGAGCTTTTCGTAATCGACTGTAATAACTTTTTAAATGTCACATAGAGTAGGCATTCATGATGACGGGACTTACACTTATTGGTTTATACTTACATGGAAAAAGTTACATAGGTTGTAAAACGTAATTCGGCACTAGGTAATACGGGCTGGTGTCCGCAACTCCACGTCAAAGTGCGTATTTTGCGTACGGACATAGGTAGTAATAAATTGACGGCGCATTCTAAGTACATAAGGCATAAACCTCAGGCACTAGATAAAATCATTGCAAACGGGACACCCTAAATTCAGCACGTAGACCTACGTCTAGAGTTAAACAGACTTATTATATCGTTGTAATAAAAAGAAGTGTTTCATGTTCATGACTCATGTGTATACTGCTTGTCTGTCTCATCCCAAATGGTTAGTTATGCCCGTACCCTTCACCGAAAATCCACACTTCATAGGTTTATGCTTACAGAGTGAGAAACTGAGCTTTTAGTCGCCGACTACACGTAATAATATTCGTTAATGTTTCACAAATTCCTCGATTTATCAGGCCTTTTAATAAATCATTAGCTAACTCATAGCACTAAGTTAACTCAAAAATTACCCAACGAAAGTTAGTAAAATTTATATGGGACCACCCCTGAGAATGAATACCTTATCCATTAAAAATAAAATTTCCGAAATCGATCCACAATTGCCGGAGATATGAGGGTGACACTGAAAGTTCTTAGAAAATCAAAAACTGAACAAACTAGCAAGTTATTAGTTTTATTATATCTTTTCAAAATAGTGTCCATTAACATCAATACATCGCTGCATCCGATGGAACCACTGAGAAAAGCACTTTGGCTACTCGTCCTTAGGGGTCTCTTCGACGGCATTTTGAAACGCAGCCACTGCTTCCTCGGCGTCCATAAAACGTTTTCTTCTCAGTTTTTCTTTTATTTTCGGAAATAAATAAAAATCGCAAAGTGCGAGTTCGGGGCTATAGGGCGGGTGACCCAGTAATTCCACATCTGACGTCGCCAAGTAGTCGATTGTTTGCTTGGCGGTGTGCGACGAGGCGTTGTCGTGGTGAAGGAGGATCCTACTGTGAGGTTGTTTCTCCCGAACCTTTTCCAAGACAAGTGGCAAACAATTGTTAGTATACCACTCTGCAGTAACTGTTTTTCGATCCTCTGAAACAATTGTTGCGTAATGACCTGTCCTTCCGAAGAACGAGGCCCCCATCTTTTTTCCCACGCTTCGACCTCTCTTCACTTTAGGTAGTTGGCAACTCCTCGGAAGGAAACACCCAGACAGCAGACTGCCTCTTAGCTGTTTCAGAATCATCATAACAATAAATCCAGCTTTCGTCACCCGTAACTATGTCGAACACAGCATTTGAGTCACCTCCGTTAAATCTTTGAACCATTTCACGACACTAATCAACACGACGGAGCTTTGGGGCCTCTGTAAAATTATGAGGTATCCACTGGGCACAAAGCTTCCTGACCGCTAAATTTTCATGGAGGATTTTGTGCACTTGACTCACACCGGTGCCTAAGCTTGTCCGAATCGAAGGTACGAAAATTTTGTCCCGTTAAATTCATGCTGACGTGACGCAGACAATTTTCAATTTGCCGCCAAATCGTAAAAAAATGACAAATGAATAAAATACATACACAATAATATTGGCAAAGAGTTCCATTTTCAAAATTTGAACTTATTTTTTTATTATATCGTTAACAAGTGGCCAGTTCTAAAAACTTTCAGTGTGGCCCTCGTAAAGCGTAACATGCATACAAAAAAAAAAAAAACAGAGAACCTCCGCTTTTTGAAGTCTGTCAAAAAATACGACTCTTTTCATGGTTGATTGCGGAAGTTAAAATAATAATATTTAAAACATAATAGCGTATACTATATAACCTAGAATTTCCTTTGACCCCGTTTAATTAACAAAACTCTTCATTAGCCACGTACAGAACAGATAGGCGCCGATACTGAGGTTAAGTGCCCAATATTAATTAGTACAACCGTTTGTTACCCTTTGTTGATATGTTAGGAGGAGTTTCGGGACGGGGAATAATTGGAGTAGGGTGAAGGCCTCAACGTGTAACTAGACGAAGTAGTGTCACCTGTCATCACATCGTCTATACTATATACATCTACGTATAATATGCAACGACATTGTTTGACCCAAGCTTGGATTTGGGCGGAATATTTCGGTTATTTAACGTCGCAATACGTATAAGAGTAAAGACTATCACTTGTTGATGTTTATTATGCCGGGCCCCGATATAATATTTTAGACACTCAGTTGAACGATAGCTATCTGACGAAACCTTGGATCCAAGTCGATGTTATTGTCTTGTTATTGTGGCATATCTTTTTACGCTGGGTTTCCCATTCCTAATATAATCTCAGATCACTGACGAAGTGCAGGTGATATGCAGAAAAAATAATAACATAACTGATAGTTAACTCCAAGTATATAATTTAATCTGTATTTATACCAGATTAATAGAGAGTGAGAGTGAGTGAGTAGTGTAGTAGAGAGAAAAGTATATTATTTAATAAGCATTTATCAGAAATATACTTTTCGATTCAAAAACATTACTCAACTTTTGGGCGAACCGTAATCTCCTTAAAATATGTATTGCAAATAATTAGTTCCTCAAAAGCCACCTTCTATTAATATATAACTAGTGTTAAGGAATAATGAATAGAATTTAAATTAACGTAGGACTGTCTCAGTTTATGATTAAAAGGTCGAGGTTGCTGTTTGAATACAGTAGTGTCCAGTCCTTTCTGTCCCTTCTTTTGTGGTAAATAGTGTACGTTTGTTAATATTATAAATAGACTGTTTAACTATTAAATTAATGTATGAGTGAACTTTTTGTAGACGTTGTATTTTCATGACTAATGTGTCCGCAGTAATTCGATGTTGTTTTACATATTATTGTTTTACAACAACTTAAAATACTAACATTACCGTGTATTTACATTTACGAGACAGCATTGTTTGTCAAGAAAAATAGCGAACTGTTTAAGAAAGCTTCAGAGTAACGATATAGATCGACAAGACAAGAATATCCTCATGAATTATGTCAAAGACCTTCAAAGATCGCTCTTATGCACAAACGCATCCTCTGTATGGCCCCGAAGATATTCAACAAAATACCAAATGATATTAAAGATCTTAACTTGACACAATTTAAACGGAGATTAAATAACTTATTGACTGAAAAATGCTATTATACCATTGACGAATTCCTTTTTGACAAAATGTAATAAGTAAACTAAATGATAATTATGTATTTATGCTTGACAATTCAAAAACCGGACTTATTAATTCGTATTCAAAATGGTTATTATAAAAATAGATTGTATTCGAAGTACCTATTGAAATTTATGTTAATTTGTATGTAATATTGATTTTATATTCTTAAATGGCTAAATAGTGTATGCCCGCCCTAATGGGTAGTTTTTTGAGTTACCATATCCTAATTATAAAGACCTATTGTATCACCAAAAAACACACTAATAAAATACTTTGACTTTGACTTTGACTTTAACTTGGCAATATCCTCAGTCAGTATTTTATTCACATAGTTTGAACTGTGCCAATTTGACGATGCCTGAAGTGCTGTAATTTCAGATAGTATGGTACCTACTGATGACGAAAAATATTTTTTTCATAGCATTAAAACCAAAGAGTATAATAATAATACGGGAGAAGAGAGCCCTCTTGCGTCATTTCGAAGCAGCCAGATTCGAAACGCCATCTACATATCTTAACGGGAACTAAGGCTCTATGACAGGTATGTCATATACCTACATACGTATAGGTTACTATACTCTTTGCTTGTATGTATTCGTGATCTTTCTTGTTTTTTGCAAATATTTGCGTTTACGTCGTATGTCGATTAAAATGCGATTTGTGAATTTATTGACGATAAATTAACATTGACATTTACTAAATTACAATCATTAAAATTTACTGTCTGAAGGAACTATTATTGATATTTTAATGATCGTGATTCAGTAAGTAAATGAGTCATCATTAGCGAATCGCATTTTGATCGATGTGGACACAGCTTCTATTTGCAAAAACATAGGAAAATTTGAATTTCGCCCGCTACACTTACTTGAATTGAATTGGGATTGTAATTTGTAACTTATGGATAATATTTTATATCAAGTTTACGAGAGCAAAATAAAACTTCACTGGGAAACATTTTAATGTTAGAGATAAATTGTTCACACAACTATTATAAAAATTAACAAAATTATTATTGTTACAAATTACAATAAATAACTAAACAAAAACAAAAACACAAACAAGCGCAGACGCAAGTTGCGACGGCCATAATGTGTGATGTTGCCAGACCAGAATATGTCACACAATATGGATTTACGTGACAAGGTTGCCATAATTGATAATGCTGAACATGTATGAAATATAATAATGTGATAATTTTAATGAAATATATTATAATTATTCTCTAGAAAAATACTTTAAACTAAATTAGAGAACTTAGTTATTTGATTTTCTTATTTTCGTTAAGTTGGGATTACAGAGACATCTATCGATAATTATGAAACTAATAGTTTCTCAGTTAAGTAAAGTAGATGGCGCCTCTTTCTTTACGAAAGTAGTGCTTGTTCTAACTGTCTCCCCCCTGATTAAAACTTTTTTCTGTCAGTTTTCGTCACGTGAAAGAAAATACATTTATTTTATTTATTTGTCACAAACACTACTAATATTACAGGGAATTCCTAATGCGTTAGCGTGGTCCTTAATTAAACTATCCTATTTATAACTATTTTAAATAACATAAACATGCATTATTGTTTTTGTGAATTCATTCAGAGAGCAGGTAAATAGATCAATCCTTTCAGCAGTGTCATTCAGTGCGTGCAAGGCGCACGTCAGTGGCGCTTTGCCGAGCAAGTTGGTTCGTGCGTGAGGCACCGCTAGTAACCGTGGTTTCCGACGCCGCAATACAAACATGCTTTCTATATTTTATTATAAAACGATCCACCCGCATACAAAGCTCATGAATCTCATTTCGCTCTCGCTTGATCAACTTTATCTCGCGTTATGTTATCTTATTTCAGTGTAGCCAAATTATCAATTTAATCTGGCTACACTCATCATTCATCATCATCATCATCATCGTTTATTAATTTAACGTAGGTACGTAATGCAGAGTATCCTGAAAAGATACATTTATCTTTTTATATTATTGCAGAAAAAACAGTGAAACTCACATTTACTCCAGTACGCGTAAAATCAAACTGATCTATAGAATAAATATGTCTAATTTGCGTACAAGTTACCATATTATCTGATCCCGAGGCTTCACTATTTTGTAAGCGCCCGCATTGAACCGCCCACTCTCCTAATCTAACTTTCCGAAGTTTCAATCTGTAGTCAAAATGGAAAGGATATTCCCACATCTGATACCAGAATGTTTTAACGTCATGATTAATGTGATACGGGTTCTGGGTAGCTTATTTTGCTATGTTCGTCGTTTCTGTCTCAATACAGCACCATGAAAAATCATTCTTTGATCCATCACTTAATATAAATTCTCTTCGTTTCAGGTAAACAGAAGCCGGACTGATATGATTCGAGCATGGAGCGGATACTTGACATTCATTTTCGTCCTCGCACAGGCGGGAAGCGATTGGCTCAACTGCGCTCATATAACAGAATGCCACTGCAAATGGTCCTCAGGAAAGAAAACTGCTTCGTGTGTTTCAGCAGGCTTGAAACAACTTCCAAACTTAGCCGCAGACATTCAAGTCTTAGACCTACATGGAAATCCTTTAAAGAAGCTAGAAGAAGATGCTTTTGTGAATATTGGTCTGTTAAATCTTCAACGCTTGAACCTCAGTTTAACAAGTTTGCAATCACTACATGCAAATGCGTTCCGAGATCTACGAATATTGATAGAACTGGATCTGTCCCAAAACCAACTCCTTCTACTATCACCTGACACGTTCAAAGGCGCCGAGCGCCTAAGGTTGTTGATCCTTAACGATAACCCTATGAGCGTTTTCGTCGCGGAGCAATTTCCTCTGTTGAAACATTTAAAGAAACTGGAAATATCGCGGTGTAAACTTCGAACAGTGCATCCGTTTGCATTTGTTAATCTTCAAGCGCTAGAAACCATCAACATACATCAAAACTTACTGTCATATCTCCATCAAGACACTTTTAATCTCCCGGTACTAAAAACTCTAACACTATCAGATAATCCATGGTACTGTGATTGTCGATTAAGGGAGTTCCACGACTGGTTTTTAAATAGTAATTTAGGGAATGAAGAGGTCTTTTGCGGAGGGCCAGAAAAGAAAGCAGAAATGTCATGGAGAGTTTTAAAAAGGGATGATTTTGTTTGCCCACCTTCTGCAACATCATCACCAACAGTTATAAGAACAGAAACTGGAGCTGAAATATCTTTCGGCTGCTTTGTCAGAGGAGACCCAAAACCTACAGTGTCGTGGTCGTTTCACCACGTAGAAATAAACAACAGTACGGACAAACACAGTGATATTATGATCAATAAGTACCAGTTAGAAAATTTTGACGAATATAACGATGATTTCTTAAATAAAAGTGCGCAGTGGGTCAATTTGACTATTACGAATGTAACTAGTGACTTATCGGGAGAGTGGAAATGTAGTGCTAAAAGTCCTGTAGGAGAGGCAAATGCTTATCTTACTCTGTTTCTGCCTAAAGCTAGGACAGCGACGGCGCGAGCTGCACCCGACTACTCAACGTTTTTTTTAATAGGTGGTTCACTGCTAACCATGACCACCGCAGGGTTTATATCAGCTTGTGTTTGCTGGAAAACTAAGCGTCGAAGAGTGCCGCCGAGTAGAAGTTTCACTGATCAAGAAAAGAAACTATTGGATACTTCTTTAGCAGTTAGTTGTGACAGAACAAGTGGAGACTTAGGGTCTGCTTACGGATTTGAAATGCTGGATAGATCCATTTCTATGGAATCTGACGATGCAAGATGCTTAGAACCTGTACAAATCACGATAGAAGGACCACATGGTTCCTTTCCTCCACCTCCTGCAGAGTTTGCTTTACCAGCTCCATATGGTAACATATTTATTTCTGTCCAAGTGGCTGGGCATGGTGATGAATACCCGGATCTCTTGGGAGGTGGTGCCACACTCCCAAGAAGAAGTAGAACCTGTTTCCTAAAATCTGCTTATGATAATATGGGCCCCAGAATCACAGCTGCTGGTAGTTCAACCTGGTCACTTCCAGGTGCTAATGCTGATAAAAATGTAGACAAAGACCCACTGACTGTCCCTTTATCAACCTTTTCTACTGAATTTACCGCTTTGTAGAGGTTTTTTTATGGGTGAAAGTCATGAGGTTAGGTTAAATACCAGGTTTTACAAAATACCATACACACATAGATTTGATTGATAAAAGACATCATATTATTAAGATTAAATTAAATTTGCTCTGAATCCAAATAATGTGTGTACCAGTTTTTAATTACGCATAACGTTTCATACATAGGTAATATTGTTATTAAGCTCCTAGTTTAAACGTACCAATTTCAGTTCCTTTTTAACCACATCAATGTTTTACAAATTTCGTATCATGTAACTTTTTTTCTTCTTTGTTTTGTTGTTCTTATAAAACCATCGTTATTTTTTGTAACTAAGCACTTATACTTCTATTAGCAAAAGAAAAAATATCTGTGAAAGAAAATATTGCCCAAGTTTTGGCCTAGACTCGATTTTTAGCATTTACAAAGAAGATAATGTCTAACATATCAATTTTATAGCTGTAAATAAAATTAGTTTGACATTTTTATCCCCATATTTGCATTTAAATTATGTACATAATATAGTATACGAGGAAAGATGTATTACAAAGATACAATTTGTACTGATTACATTTTCTGACCAATGTTTGAATTTAAAAAATCATCGATATCGAACATTTTGAATGCCCGCACTATTTCGAAGCGAATATGTTGTGGGACTAGAGATGTTATGGTGGTACTATGGTGAATTAGGTCCTTCATAGTGTTGGGACTTCCTTGAAATTCGATTCTAGAAAATAATAAGACACATTATAATAATAATAAAGTTATCAAAACATACAGCTTTTATGTATTGTCAATTTCCATCTATAAGTATGTATTTAGTTGCAGGTTTTACAACAAAGTTCCCTAAGTTGTTATTGGTAAGATAAATCCAGTTTTTTTTGTGAAAAGATTTTTGTGGCGTTTACTGTTTATTTTCTGCAGGCGATAGTTGTTTTAACACACAGATTTTTGTTTTTGTAATAACCTCGCGATAAACTTTCTCGCAAAATAAAAACATCGTTTTGATTCAAACCCGTTTATATGACAACGCATAAGAGTCTGATCATTACAAAACTGTACAGTTACCTCTAAGTTTATATACCTAACTATAGTTTGTATTTGTAAGAATTTGATCGTGGATCATTGCTTTAAATCCAAGTGATGAGATAATAAAAGGAGTGCAAACATTATTGTCTTTCTTTATTTCTGTTATTCTTCGTTTTCCTGTTTTATTTCCAATGTCATTTTATTTCGTATTGTTCTTGTTACAGATAGCTGCTCGTCATTTTTTTTAATATTTTTACCAATTATACTCGCAACATCAGTGTTTTCCAAACATGTTTCATATTGTGATATCATTCGCTGCAGCTTTATGTAGTGTGTTTTTTATTACCAGCTGGTATTGAAATTAATCGTTTAATTTGGAAGTACTCAACTTCCAAAATAAGAGATCTCGATTGCTAGTACTACACGGACAACATTTTAGTCACTCACTAAAATTATACAGTCTTTAGCTTACGGCGATAACTTTCACACACTTGATTGATTTTTATGGACGGCTAAATGTACACGTGAATAGGAGTATATGATAAGACTCAAGATGATAAAGCCCAGAATTCCCGAAAGCAGACACAACAAAGTACGGGAAAATCAGAACCTACATAGGTTTTCTACTCAAAGCACTAGCAATAATAATTCCCAACATTTCATACACCCAGCTCTCAGCTAACTTTAAAGCCAATCATATTTCCACCACAATTTCTAACCTTAAAATTTTAAGATTTAGCGGTACCATCCACTCAGCGGGAGTATAAAATCAAACTGTTATCTACGACTTTCAATCTGTAAAATGGACGAGAAAACCTATAGACGGGAAATAAGACGACGGTAATTCATTTTAAGAAGCGGAGAGGTGGGATTAACTGTTTCAATAACAATTCGATGGATTTTCGATTATGGACATAATTTATTTTTTGAAGTGGCAAAAATGGGTACTTTTTTTTTTTTTTTTTAAACGTTGCCCCACACTAGGAATTTCTCCTGTATCGTGGGTGCGTTTACAAACATTTAAAATCACATACACAAACAGCCAGACCCGGAAAAACGACTTGTAGGTCATACAAATATTTGTTCCGTGCGGGAATCGAACCCGCGACACGCAGCGCAGCAGTCAATCGCTTAACCACTGCGCCAACCGTGCCGTCATAGTTAGTATTCTTAAGTAAACATAAACTTAGACGAGACTCTTTTGCTATTCGAAAATTGATTGATTAAGCTTTGATGATATTTTTTACGAAGGAAATCTCGTGATTATTTTCGAATCTTAATTCGCAAACAATTAGAGATTTCCTTCGTAAAATACCTTGTTGTTTTATGTGAAATGATATCAAACGAGTTTTTTGGCGACTTTATACACGTGTCTTAAAAAATTACTTAGGTACTTAATAAAAACTTTGTCAAAACCATTAAGTATTTATGTTTTAAAACGCTTTTATGGATAAAGTTGAAAAAAACGACCAACTTTAGGTATTATAAAATAAAACGCCGCGTTACAGTGGGACAAAATTGTTATTTGAAAATATCATAAAAAATACGTTTTTGCGAGTTTGCGTCTGCCTACAAAAAACACGGTATTTAACAAGAACAATACGAGAACCTGCATCGTATTAATCGTATAACAGACTGTGTTCCAATAAATAGTAACTACCAAAACATAACACATATTTTCTAAACATGACGGGGGTGGGGCCCATTAAATAAAATAAAATAAAATTCGTTTCATTCAGACGATTTAAATATCCATATTTTGTTAAATTACATTGTCTTAAACAGCTATGTTAGTCATAAGGAGATCAATTAATGTAGGTAACGTAAAAATCGAAACAAAAGATTGAATATAAATTAAAATCATGTTTAAATAAATAATTGAAAATGAATAAATGAAATAAAATTAAAATAAATAAATGAAATTGAAATAAATAAATGAAATTGAAATAAATAAATGAAAATTAAATTGAAATAAATTATTAAAATTGAGATACAAAGAATCAGCTGACATGCAGCCTTATGAGCCTTCCCAAAGCTGCATTAAATCACACGCAGCGTCAAAATTTTCGACACGGTTTGGTAGCAGGTAGAAGGAAAACTTGGCCCTACCATCTGGAAAACACGATAGTCAAATCAGCCCGCTGACATTTCAATTTGTATAAAATAATGGATACGAAGTTGACAGTCGCGGGGCGTCCGAGAACTGCCTCTGTGCATACCTAACGAATACTCCCGAATACTCCCCATAATCATGGGATTTGACGACTGAACGTAGCTTTTGATAGGATATTCCGAACGTGAAAGGTTCGTTTTGACAAGGATGGGTTCAGTTATTACGTATATATATATATAACTATATATTTCACTCAACCTCCATAGAAAAGGTAGGATCCTCCGACCAGACGGGTGTCGTGTCTAGTGGGCAACTGCCCGACGATTGAGGTCGGGACGTTGTATACATAATTATATGCTAGTTGCGCGGTAAACTCTACTTGCGCGGTGCAGGGTTATGCGTTACGTCATTGTGATGCATAGTTCGCATGTGGCGATGTAGATACCACTACATACTCATGCGTCATTGGAAAGCAAAGGAAAATATTTGTAGCAGATGGTGGTTATATTTCCTGGTGTGGTTAAATATGTGTACATATGAACGTATATATGAGCTTAAGCTTAACACTTTCGACTCCACGCACTTTTCATAGAGCTCATACTAGATGCCGCCATACATATTACAAGTGAACCCTCGAGGATAGTCGTCGGCATTAGGTTAGAAACCCTATTACGAGGGTGACACTGAAAGCTCTTAGAAAATCAAAAACTGAACAAACTAGCAAGTTATTAGTTTTATTATATCTTTTCAAAATAGTGTCCATTTACATCAATACATCGCTGCATCCGATGGAATCACTGAGAAAAGCACTTTGCCCACTCGTCCTTAGGGGTCTCTTCGACGGCATTTTGAAACGCAGCCACTGGTTCCTCGGCGTCCATAAAACGTTTTCCTCGAAGTTTTTCTTTTATTTTCAGAAATAAATAAAAATTGCAAGGTGCGAGGTCGGGGATATAGGGCGGTTGACCCAGTAATTTCACGTCTGACGTCGCCAAGTAGTCGATTGTTTGCTTGGCGGTGTGCGACGAGGCGTTGTCGTGGTGAGGGGGATTCTACTGCGAGGTCGTTTATCCCGAACTTCTTCCAAGAAAAGTGGCAAATAATTGTTAGTGTAACACTCCGCAGTAACTGTTTTTCGATCCTCTAAAACAATTGTTGCGTAATGACCTGTCCTTCCGAAGAACGAGGCCACCATCTTTTTTCCCACGCTTCGACCTCTCTTCACTTTAGTTGGCGACTCCTCGGAAGGAAACACCCAGACAGCAGACTGTCTCTTAGCTTCAGGATCATAACAATAAATCCAGCTTTCGTCACCCTTAAGTATGACGAACACAGGATTTGAGTCACCTCCGTTAAATCTTTGAACCATTTCACGATGGTGTCGTGAAATGGTTCAAAGATCAAAACGACGGAGCTTTTGGGCCTCTGTCAAATTATGAGGTATCCACAGGGCACAAAGCTTCCTGACCGCTAAATGGTCATGGAGGATTTTGTGCATTTGACTCAAACCGATGCCTAAGCTTGTCCGAATCTGCTGATAAGTCACTCTTTTGTCAGCCACGCCGCACAACACTGATGTTATATTCAGTCGTCGCCATAGAAGGCCGTCCCTCACGCAGATCATCGGTGAGATTAGTGCGCAGTTGTAAACAGTGGCACGAGATGGGCTTCATCGTGAAAGGCCAATCGAAGTCTATCATAACTTTCTTGTTGACTTAAATGACATCGAAAGTCCTAAAAATTCATTGTACGAAAAATTTCTCCCGTTAAATTCATGCTGACGTGACGCAGACAATTTTAAATTTGCCGCCAAATCGTTCACAAATGACAATACATACACAATAATATTGGCAAAGAGTTCCATTTTCAAAATTTGAATCTATTTTTTTATTATATCGTTTACAAGTGGCCAGTTCTAAAAACTGTCGCCCTCGTTTAGAACACTGTAAAACGGAGTAAAATAGTATTTTCAGAATGTCTTATTGCTATATATAATATCCCGGGGGGTATTTACATGTACTAGTGGTGTAGAGACGTGAAATATTGAAAAATTTAAAAAAAAATAGTGTAATCGCTCGTTTTGATCCCGAGACAGGGGTGTCTAAACCTTTCTGAAATTTTCACGCAATGTAATGTTTTTATTTTATTATATAGGAACAACTAACAATTATATTATGCAATATTAGTAGTTTTTTATGTAATCAAAACGTAATTATTTTGTAACAGCTTATTAACGTTTAATGTTCTATTAATTACTTGCCGCTCATGATTCACTCTGGAATTATCTACTTTCAATCGTTATTCATATAATCGATATTTGAGAAAGTACGTATAAAATAATTACGAAAAACTCCGATTGAGATTTTATTAAATGTCATAACTACTTTTACCTGTAGCTTCGCTCCCGTGCTTATTTTGCATCCAGCTTCCTTCCTGCCTCCCAGCTACAAACTATGTCTACAGACATCATGTCCCGTCATTCCGTAGGTAGCTTCATTACATGAAAGAACCCAAACGGAAATCATACACTACCCATTGGGGTGATACATATATAAATAAATAGGTATGCGTTTTGGAGTTAGTGAAGTTATGTATTATTAGGCATTTGTTTGTGTATCTGTTAATATTTCTTCAGAAGCTACAGAACCGATTTCGATAAGGTTTTTGTTTTACATAAACTGTGTCACCATAGAGTAGGTACATTTTACGGTTATAAATTACATAACCGTAAAACGAACCTTATAATTTATAAGCTATCAGAAGGAGACGAAGTAATATACTGTTTATAATATAATGAACTAAATAAAATTAAAGAAAAATCTAAGTCCTATGTTTACGTAACTTCTATTTAATTTCAAAGTGTCAAAGGAAATGTTTTTTTAAAAACGTATATTTTATTAGTAGGTCTACCTACTAAATATCTATAATAAAATATACCACCACCACTACCACCACTTTCTAAGGTGGCAAATGGTAGAAAGTAATTGGCCTGCAGTGCGTCCTAAATAATAAAAATGCATTTACCGTCATTACCTCCATGAGGTGTATAATTATTTTCTTACACCACCTCAAGCTTTTATGCTCGCAAGTATAATAATATGCCAGCATTTGGTCATGATGGTCAATCGGCTTCAAAAAATTTGTGTACATACTCGTAGCTATAAGCCTCGGTTTGGTATGGATCTGTCCTGTACTGATTCTATTTCTGACAGCAATCATTTCTGCATTGAATTTGTTCGAAAGAGCCAGTATTCGGCGTTTGTCTTTCCACGCGATCACACAAAGGCCATCCTTTTGCATTATTGCCAATTCGCCTTTCTTCAATTTTGCGTTTTTTATTTGCACTGGTGTACATTTTCTTTTCAAATTTAATGTCCCTGTGCTGTAAATCTGGAAAGATGTGGCATAATTAAAGGTTGGCCATCACGAAAAATTATATGACGACGAGCTATTCTGCCAGAATAAATATGATGTAGGTGATTGCTGTCAGAACTGTATGGGGCCATGGGGGTTAATATGCCAATATATATTATAGCATAACGCTCGCAAGAGAGCTCTTATTGAGGGGGGGGGGGGCTCAAGAGGATCATGTCATCGGCAGAACTAATATTATTAAAGCACACACCGCCTACATGGCATCCGACATCTGACCTCCTCAGCTCCTCAATAAGACCATTCACGTAGATATTGAAAAGATCCGGAGAAGTCCGTCCCCCCTGACGTACACCACATTTTAACCTTCGCTAGACTGCGCGTCGCCCCATCTACGAATATTATAATTTACCAGGTCAAATGCGCAACTCAGGTCCAAGAAACATACATAAACCGAGGTGTTAAGACTTTTGTAATACTTCACCGAATGCTTTAACGACAGTACTGCTATGTCGGTCTATAAATCAGGACGGAAACCAAACTGAGCATGCGTATCCGACTCTAAGCCTAACATCACTATATCCACACATATTATAATCTTACGGCGCGTCTGGTTGCGCATTAAAGTAATCCAACATATAAGCAGGCCCCATACATCGGATTCTTCTATAATTGCACCCAGACGGGCAAGACAGTCTGTGTACTCAGTTTAGTTTGTCCGGTTTATCCGTTGGTAGATAGATAACACTAGAAGATCTCAACCTATCGATAGCACGAAACTGGCGTTGTTTCTTTCACGTTAATGCTAGCCCACCGTAGGGTCTTCCGCGTAGGATACCGGCCAAGGTGTCGACCGAAGATTTAGATGTACAGCGAAATTCCTTATCAGTATTGTGAACAAAATCCAGCTCGTGAGGTAGCAGCCACGTTTTCTTTAACGCCAATATATCTGCGTTGCCATCTCTTTTCTAGGATTTGCAATTATATTATAACAATACTATCTCTGAAATTGTAGGTACTATTTTTGTTTAGAAGATTTCTATTACGACCTTCTTGTGACCATCATCATCTGCCTAGTCTGTTCCCAACTATATTGGAGTCGGCTTCCAGTCTAAAGGGATGCAACTAAATAACAGTATTTTACATGGAGCGACTGCCTACGATACCCCTTGGTAAGACTGGTTGTCAGACTTTCCGAGCAAATCACACAGTATCACTCTATATATAGTATCCTAGTAAGCTTTTATTACAGTCACAACATTACTGATTTCGATAAAATTAAACTTATAAATCCTACCGTACGTTGGCATTTTTACTCCGAAGTGCAAATAGAACCTCCAAATAGCACCCAGAAATGTTGACGCTAGCCCAATGAGGCGTTTTATAATAACAAATTAAATTCCAGCCACCCTGAATTACCTGACCTCAAAATATATATATGCGTCCATAGAGCCTTTCCAAGGTCTGGCAGCGTTTATATTATCATTTATTAAAACCCTAACGTTCGCTCGGGTACCAAGATGAAATTTTATAAGATTGGGAACGTTTATGTCCTGAAATGCTAAGGCTAGGGTAAAGAGTATTTTAAATCTGCTTTCGTACGATTCCTAAAAACTGTTTTATACTCTTTTTTTTGTACCTACGTCTCTGAATTGATATTGAATTATTTTTAGAAGAAAGGCTTTTTTTTAACAGACGAAATGGGTTGTTTACCGAGATGGCGACTAATAGAGAAGTATGGAAGAAAAGCACATGTTGCGCGCCGACCAAGAAAAGCACATGTTGCGCCGACCCCGAATAAATTGGGATAAGGGCAGGAGAATGATGATATTATACCAAAATGACGTGCGTAGGTTATACTTTCTAGTGATCTCGAAAAAAAAGAAATGGGGTAGGGGGAACCCCCGGCAGGAACACGAATTTTAAAATAACAATCCAAGTTGGCGGCTGCGAAAATTACAAAATGACGAAAAATTTGAAAAACGAAGCCGCCCCTTGGATTTTCATTTTGACCTCATTATCGGCTTCAGCACCCTAGAAAACCATAAAAACTATCTCTATCTCTCTCTCTGTCCCTAAAAAAAGTCGCAAGGAGTCGGCATAACGCTTTTTCGTTACATGGCGATTTCTCCCAATTTACTCTTACCACAAGCTCCGTTAAAGAACTTCGTTCCAAAAATATAATTCTCATCCTGTGGGTGCTGTAAGAAAGTCGTCAGAAGCATCATGCGCAGGATCTCCTTTTCAAGCCAGCCTGCAACAGTCTGGAGGCTGCCTCTCAGATAGTCCTTTGTGCTTGCTCAGCAACGACATTTTGCTGTGGCTTATGCGGCTACAAACATGTCAATCATAATAAGAGTCATAATTATTTGAATATTATGATGTTGAGCAGCAAAGATACAATATTTCATTCTAGCGACCTAGCCTCTAGCTAGGTCGCTAGAATGTAATATTGTATTTTGTATAAACGGGTACATATTTTCCGCAGCACTGAGCATTTATACTTAAGTAATTTAATCACTCCGCCACCCAAGTATGAAGATACGACGACCCATACGGACTTCAAAGGCATATACAATAAATAGTTAAGTAGTTTCGACTTAGTTGCACCACAAGAGGTCCGCTTTTTTTCCGTCCAATAGTCGTTAAGTAACGCTAAGCACCAACTAAGTATGTTTAAGTAGTTAACTAAGCACAACTGACGGCTGGGCTTGCCATTTGTAGGAAGGCCTTAGTTTTTTGGTTATTCGTTTTAGTTAGCAAAAATATGGATGAACATTGTAATTAATAGTGTCCAATTTCCTATTATTCATCACACCGGTATTATTCATGCACGCGTAGCATGGCCACAGTAGAAAGAATAAAGAAGAAGAAATGCTACGAGCTAGGGGCTACTGCTACGCGCATTGACAAATATAGGTATCTCGCCAGACTTCAACACATAAATTATAATGTACTTCAGCTGTCATAGGACCCAAGCTCTGTGCCATGGAAGCCTTTGCTTATGAGGTGTGCACCCCTTTAACAGAACGTGGTTCAGGCCGTATAAACCATAGTTACTAACAATTCTACTAGGACTCCGTCAATTTTGTGAGTGCCTATCTTGGAATAACAAATCCTACAAAAAAAATCTTAAAGCGTCATGGTACCATACCAATTTTCTGTGCCGCGCTCCTGGAACCTCTATAACTTGAGATCTTCCCTTTTTGCAGCCTTTTTCCCCACTTGCTATCTGTATTTGGTCCTACTGTATGTCATATATTGTTCATCATCACTTTATACCGTAACCTTTGCTTGCATATTGTATGGGAACCGAACAGGTGGCATGACAGATTGCTCGTAGTACACTTAGTTTATTTGACAATTAACGTGTAGCGCCACGTTATTTGTTATAGGAGTGTATATAACCACCAGCGAACAAAAGGCAATTGAAATATTTAACTGAAACACGAGGAAAAAGAAGCTACACCCACGAAGCTGATTACCACTTAATTCCCCTACGATACACGCTTAATAGGTTCCAATGACCACGATTTATGCGGTAAGCTAATAAAAACGGTCTGATTTCCCCGGACAGTTCGCTTCGTTAGCGGCCTGTGTTGCAGTCGGCTTTCGTTTACGACCCATTGTCACCATAAATATACTGAGTTTCCTCTTAAGCGAGGTCGTGTTAGGGTTACTGGGATCGTGATAACAGAACGTGCTTGAAAACGGGGCGGTTTTCGAAGCTAAGCTTGCATGAGAATTATAAGGAAGATGGTATGTAAAAACGATGTTAAATTGTATTGTTATGTTTGATATATGTACGAAATAAAAGCAACTGATATTAAATAGTTAATATAGCACTGTGGGAATGTTATTTACCTTTATCCGAAGAATAATATTTGTCAATTTTTCCCATCCAAAAACTGCCTGTCGAATTTGTAAAAAATAAAAAATAAATGTCAAGGATAAAAAGATGGTAAAGTCAGCCTTGAACCATTGAAACTTACCTGAAGGCCAATTCCCGTAATTAAACACGTTCCAAATCTAGTCACAATCTCATCTCAGCGACAATCAATGTCAAAGGGAAATTAGAGGTATTTTTGATAGATTGAAACTGTGAACAACGTTCTTAATGTTACGAGGATTGCCCCTCTGGTCAGCACAGATTCAGGCCTGCATACTTCTGCAACTTATTTCGTATACCTACAATTATTAAACGGCATACCTCTGAAGTATAAGCAGTACCTTTGTACTCTTATTATAATTATGTCATATCCCTATGTATTTAACTGTGTGTACAAAATAATGTGTGTATAAAATAAATAAATACGCATTTACGTACCCTCAAAGAAATTATACAAAAATAGTAATAAAAAATAAAAAATTAAAAAACAAAATTCTAATTTAAATAATAGCTTAAGTAATTTTATTTTCAAAACAATTTATAGCCAGTTTTAATGTATGAAAACTCATTAGTTTATTACAAGCCCACAACAGTTCGGACCTCTGGTTTTCCAGCGAGGCTAGTCCCTAGTGGGCCATAATGACTTAATGTACAATACAGACGAATTTGACTCTAATATTAGTGGTACCTAAGTACAATTTTCGAATATTTTCGATTTAGCCTATTGGGTAAATTCCGTTGTAAAATTAACCTTTTTTTATTTATGTCTTGGTTTACATGGATTCTGGAAAATCCTTGCTCTTTTTCAAAATATAACGGGAAGAAAATTGGAAGGGAATACCGCCAATTCACTTACAATATAGGTACTCTTCTTCGTTAGCAGCTTACCTACCCACGAAGGCGGAATTTCCGATGAAACTGGAATAGACATAGACATTTGATTTCTGACTGAAGTTCTTCTTCGTGTCGCTGGCACGACTGTATTTTAAATGTTGTTTTCCCAAAACTTTGCCACTTCGACGGCGTTGTCGGTGGCAGCGCAGAGGTCACTTTGTAGTTAGTAGTTGAATGTTCTGAAAACTAAAGATATTTTAAACAAATGATCCGTACAGCCACCAATGTTTTAGGGTTCTATACCTATTATTTTCACGTGTGTAAACCGACACCCAAGAGCAAGACATTTGATTTCTGACTGAAGTTCTTCTTCCGTGTCGCTGGCACGACTGTATTTTAAGTGTCGTTTTCCCAAAACTTTGCCACTTCCACGGCATTGTTGGTGGCAGCGCAGAGGTCACTTTGAGTAGTAGTAGTAGTAGTAGAAAGTGCTTAAAACTAAAGATATTTTAAACAAATGATCCGTACAGCCAACAATATTTTAGGGGTACCGTACAGCCACCTATTATTTTCACGTGTGTGAACTTACACCCAAGAGCAACGAAAGTCATTATTTTTCAGTTGTTAAGTACATACATAATACGTGAAAAGGGGCATGCTTGGTTCATTATAATTCTCTTTCAGGCCTTACCTTAAATGTCACAGAACCTAAACAAAGTTATTTCAGTGATTTTAGCACGGTATGCGGGATGGTTGTTTTTATGAATAATTTGTGTTTATCGTGTTTTTTGGGGCAATATCGATTGAAACTTTTTTTCGGCCACTCAGTGACCATATTTTAAGTCTATAAACTCAGGTTTGCACAGGCGCATTATTCCCGTGGCGTTTTTCAACGCTTAGCGCCCGAGAGTTGAAAATCCAATGCGCGATAAAATCCCGCCGCGATAATTTTACGTCTTTGCGATCGTGGGCTGATAATTATTACGAATATTATATTGAATACTTAATAACAATAAGTATACCATCAAACTATATGATACAAACACCATAAAAAAATCGCAAAACAGTATTCTATAACATAATATAAAAAACAAACAAAAGCAACTTTTAAACACCTTTCCATAAAATGCACCAGAACCCCACAGAATTCCAAAGAATTTTATACCGCGATCAAAACCTTGCCAACAAACAGTGTGGCTGACGAGGTCTGTCCCGAGGAATCCAATAAAGGAGTTCCTACGATTGGCTGACTCCACAAATTGGATTAATGGATTCTCTTCAGTTGCAGCAGTGACAACTGAATCGTTCTTGCTTAGGGGAAAGTTTTCAACCCAGTTTCGTTAGTTAGGATTGCTATTTAATTTGGAACGCGATTCCGTGTGTGCGTTTTTGTTGAAAGAGTTTTATTAGCAGAAAGTTTGCTGTAGAAGTGTCTCTGTGAGAAAGTTTAGATGATTTATTTTTATTATAGTTTTATATAGATAGACCGAACAAGTTTGTCTGGATTATTTTGTATACGGTTTAAGACAATAGCCTCGCCCTGATACGGACTCAAACCTGAGTTACATCGGAGTTACATCTCTGCCTACCTCTTCCGCGGTAGGTAGACTTTATATTACCAAAGATGTTTAAATCTACTCAGTGTGGCCTTTATTTTGATGAATACGCTTGTCAATATTTCATTATAGCCTCGTAGACCTGAAGGCAAATTCTCGTAATTTAAAACGTTCAAAATCTAGTCGCAGTCTCATCTCAGCGACAAACAAATATCAAAAACTTGTCAAAATCTTGTTGTAGGGAAATTAGAGGTTTTTGATAGATTGAGACGGAGATCAGACTGTGAACGTTCTTAAAATTACGAGAATTGCCCCTCTGATGTAGTGTTATTTAGTCAGAATCTGCCCTCGCTTTACATGCATCACTGCACATTTGCCCTCTCCAAATTCCATCCTGACGGCGCTCCATCATTCATAATTTGTTGGAGGCATAAAGTTTCAAATCATCCATGCAGAGGGGGGTAAGATATATGACCTAACCACCTCTCTTCAGCCGATAGCCAGAAACAGGAATCTGCAAGCTATCGAGGAGTACTGATTTTTTAAGGTTCCAGGTAGGAACCTCCTCACGATGTGCGAGTTGTATCGAGGAGTACTACTTTCTGAATCGGGCAAGGGCCCGATTCAAAAAGCAGTACTCCTCGATACATCACACACACAATCACACACGATCACATCTCTTGAGGCTCTAGTTAGGCGGTTGGATTAAGGAATCCGACCGCCTAACTAGAAACTCAAGAGATGATGATGTTAGTGTTGCTATTAGAAAGCACCAAATGTTTTTGTACAATATATACATTATCTATAGACAATAAAATAGCTAAATCTATTTTTTTTTGAATTATGTCAGCTTTTCCGGTACGAAATTGTTCAAATATCAGAGGCCAAATATTATTACAGTCCTGCGTCCAATAATGGGGAACCTAAGCTGATAAAGTAGACGGCAAGGCATAAACTAAGGGTTTCATTAAAATAGGTCCCAGAACGAGGCTAAGTGTCTAATAAAATTGTAGTAAAATTGGCTGCGTAATAAATATTTTATGTTTGTTTAGTTAGAAGAAAGTTTATAGAGAAAAACTGTTAGGTTTGCACAAGCGGTAGGAGTACTAATAATATGGGATCGTTGGCAGTAAAAATTGTAGTGGCGGCTGGCCAGCGCAGCTGATCAAATCAGTCTGTGTCATGGAGCATTTTTTTTTAAATTATACCTAATGTTTATTAAAAAAAACGTTTAACGGAAAGGGTATATCAATCAAGGGCTGTAGATCACATCAAGACCAGCTCTATGCAACGTTTCAGTTGAAAATAAATTACTCAAAGAATTCATACCAAATTTTAGGTTTCGTAAGTTTATTGAATTCAAATCATAACAAACGTGTCACGGCATTACAAAGGTAGCTAATATTAAGTTAAATGCACGGAATCAAACGTGCCAACGATGCAGAGAAGCGCGAACGGCTGGTCAAATGTACTGATATTTCTAGTAATATGTTCCTAACATTATCATCCAAAGAAGTTGTGCACTTATATTATGCATATACTCTTTCCTTTTATGTGTCAGTCTTCTCCATAAGTAATCAAGAGAGATTCTTAGGTACCTAATAATTATTTCAACTGTAAAATAATAATTCCATAAATAAATAAATAATTGGTAATTATTATGTAATCCTTACTCGTTTTCAACAGTAACGTTAACCAACTGATGTGAATAATATTTCTAGATTACATCTACAAATTCAATCTGAATATGGAACCCTAAAGGGTTCTTTTATAAAGCAACAAATTTTGCTTTAAATTCAAATTCATTTATTGGTGTGGTGTGTTCATTTTTTGGTACATTTTACATGAGATCTTAATAATAAATAATTATTTCCTCAAAAATCTACCTTTACCTTTATTATTTAATGTATGAAATTCAATTTACAACTTGATCCGTTTTATCAGCCGCCGAACAGATTAAGGATGATCACACCATATTTTAATTACATGGTCATCGCACATTATCGTAAATAACTTGTGTATGCAAACAATATTGGTTATTAATGTTTACGGACATTGTTTACGGTTTTTACGGGTGCATACTGATGAGATTGTGTGTGTGTTCCGGCCAATTAATAGAGTTTCTTGTGTCTTCTCGTTGGTATAGATAAAAGCAGTATGTTGTGTTAAAACAATCACTAACCAGTTATGAGAGAAGAGGGTTATACCTCCTAATGGCGACAAGGCCGTCCATTGTATGTTTTGTATTAATAATCGTTTTTTTTTGTTATGTATTTTCCGGTGTACAATAAAGTATATATAAATAAATAAATGGTAAGAATGCTTATCTGGAAAGTATAGATTGCAAGACGAATTTGGATATTTTCATTTCAGTGTGGTATACCTATAGTTTTTAATTCGTCTTCGGCCTTGTTTTAATACTCCACATAGTCAGGGGACATGCCATTTTGATTTCATAAAAAATAAAACCTAGCCTACATATTATGACTTAAAAGAGTCGATGGACACCTCGTGTATTAAAATCAAGTCAGTTGTTATATACAAAGATATATATAGATATGCGTTACGTACATTTTCAAATCTAAAGTAACTGCACTACTTTTAGACAAATGTTAGTACTCAGTAAAAGACTTTCTGAGTGATACAAATTTATCCCGATTATGAATGTTATAATTAATTGCAAATTTGACCATGTAAGACTTATGTACCTGACTATAATATTATTAATTGACTTCACTTTAATTTCTGTTTTGTTTTGTTGACATTATTTTTGTTTCTATTAATATTTTAATTTATGTAATAATTTGCACGCCGCAAGGTAGATTGTAGCCGATCTCATTAATTTATGTACTTATAACATCTTATACCTGTACCTACACTCTAAGCAAATAAAGTTCTGATTCTGATTCTGTGTGACAAACATAATACTGTATATAAAAAAGGAAGATTGCAGACAATAAACATACCATAGGTTAGCAATCACCCAATAAAGCTTATGAAATGTAAAAAGGCGCTTTACTCGTGTGAAGGTTCATTTTTGTTTCATTCCACGTTCACATGACACCGACAAAATTATATAGGGATTAACGTTCATTTATTTATTTATCCTCCCACTGGAACGCCATACAGCAACGAGCAACAAGATTACACCAACGAGCAAAAAAAAAATACTTCATTACTGCAATCCATCCATGCTGTGCACGGTGGACATCGAACGGGCGGCGATTGATCACGCATGCTCACGTAGCGAGCATTGTCTGCTCCTTTCACTTCACCTTTCGATCATTCGGTAGGCGAACGAAAAATGTCGAATACTGAAATGCAACTTAGTTGGATAGGTTCACTAATTAATACTTTTTCAGTTTTGATTCATTTTGTGGTTCAGATGGCCAATTCTCGTAATTTTAAGAAAGTTCAGTCTGAATCTGTGAAAAATACCTCGAATTACCGTACATTTTTGACAAGTTTTAGACGTTTGTTAGTCACCGAGATGAGACTGCGACTAGATTTTCAACGTTTTTATTACGAGAGTTAATTGGCCTTCAGATGTATTGAAAGGCAAAAATTAACAATTAGTGAAGCGTCTAATATCGGCTTTAGTAACAAACATGCTTGTTAAGCAACGGGTGGTATTCGAACTCATCACAAACAGACTGCCCCATTTAACCTCGAATAGCTGTAGGATAATTGACACCTAATTTAACCATTTACTGAAAACTTATTCTTCAACTTCTATTACTTCAATGTTCTTTTCAACAAATTGGTTAACAACACGCGTTAAAATATAACATATCCAAATTGAAATCCCAAAGGTGACCACTATAAAATAGACGCGTTAAAATATCCACAATCGGGTTTGGATTTAAATTTTCTCGAAAATATCCCTCCTTTGAGGGGAAAGTTTCTGGAGCGGCCAAAGTGGCGTTTTATCATACAACTTATGAATGGCACCGCGAGGAGCGTTTAGCGCTGATCTATGGCAACATTATAGCACGGCCCGATGGCTCGCGCGATTTCATATGCCAAGAACACGGTGTGTGGCGCTGCGAAAGATTGTCCATTTGGTACAGCTATATTTGAACGGATGGAAGACAGTGGTTAGTCTTAAAAATTGGTAATATAGAAGAGCTCTGTCTTTTGCGGCAAAAAACGGTACAGAACAATTTTTTTTTTAAATCAACCAACAGTACATTTTCTTCAAAATCATGAATGGGATTAACTAGAAGGTTTTTATGAAGCACTAATTTCAAAGTATCTAGTTTGTTATGTGAGATAGATGTTTTAACATTGTATACATATAATATTATCGGATAAGGTCCTCATCGGGCGTGATGCTGTCATGAGAATCGTTCAAAAGTTGTTATTACTGATACACGACTCAAATTAATTTTAATTCCATACAAGAAATGTAAAGAGCAAACCTTTTCACGTTTATAAAATATGGAAAAAGAATCTCCTATCTTCTCTTTCAAAACACATTTCCTTTACAAATTCAAATACTCTCATCGCGTCTAGAATAAAAAAGTAACATTTTAAGTAGCAAAACAAACATTTGTCGTCATTCGCTACCAGATCTGATTCATGTGTAACCGAGTGTTCCGTTTCGCCCTGTTGACTCTGCAGTTAAATAAATTGCGCTGTTTGAACTAGGAATATGAAATATTAAAAAAATGTCCAGCTCAAACCGGTTTGAACGAGTTTGAACCGTTCTGAACTGCTTTCGTGAGGCTAAATTTATCCTTGTAAGTATTTTATTGAGGTGAAAAACGAAGGGTTAGTTAGTTATTGTAGCAGAGTTCTTCAGGGTTAATGTTGAACTGTTTACTTTGTTGAACAAGTTTCTAGTTGAAAATGGAAATGGAACATGGCATTCCGCAGTTGCGAAAATATTTTTTTTAATGGAAATGGATTTGTGTCTAAAGAAATACATTATTTACAGGTTTGCTTGTTAATTCAGTCAGGATTAACTTTTGATTGAACTTTTAAATAATGAACGATGAATTGATGGGATTAATTTTGTGTACCAATGTAATCAATCTCTCCAAAGTGTTTCAGATTTAATGAAAACCTTAGTAAAGCAAGCCGACGCCAGAGGCCCGACTCATCCACAGGTAGCAGGCGGGCACGCTAGCAGTGTTGGTGGACGGACGTATTAATAAGATTATTCCGTACCAACCTGAGAGCGGCTTATCCCACTGTCTCTGGGAAGATATACGGGCCGATCGGTATTCAGGCAAGCCACCGCACCGGTCAAGCACGGCACTTCAGGGTCTACCACGAATCTGAACTTTTCCAGGTCAACTTTTCTGTGCTGTGGACCGAGGACAGGAACTAGAAGAGTAAGCTATTATACTGGTAATTTTGCAAACGCCGAGGCCACCAAAATGGGTACGTAGCGTGGCTTCAAACCACGCTTGATTGCCCAAGGCCACATTGAAAATGGATGTTAGTGTGCTGCAAATAGTATTTGGTAATTTTGTCCAACAGATGTGGCTGCTGCCATAAACGGGAAATGCGTTGAAAATATATAAAATTTACGCCAAAATAACAGTAGGTAGTCAGGGGGCGCAATGAATGTAAATTAATTTTGGAGAGATTGTCCGAAACGTCGTTGAAGTTTTTGATTTTTTTGTAGATGAAGTTTTTTGATTATTTCGTCGATGAAAGGAGTAAAACTGTCTTCTAAAATTGGGGAACCTAGGCGGTACAGTGAACTTTTTTCTATAACTTTGATTTGTCAATGTCTGTCGATAATGTCAGAAAAGTAAATTTCACATTTTGCGTAGTTCAGATCTAATACAGTAGATTTAAATTACTGTTTAAGGAGTTGCAGGTCTTTCAAAACGGTGTCTACATCACCTCCTATCGTTCCATCGTCTAAATACCACACGTTAAAATTTGAATTTAGTTTCTGGATAATTGGATGAATAGCCATGCTGAAAATGACTGGCCCGAGAGGCTTACCTTGTTGGCATCCAACATAATAATACCCCGGTGATAAAAGGTTTTTATTTAAATACATGACACGTCGCAGTAACTCCCGTGGCAAACCCCGTAGGAATACAGTGAGGGACCTAGTTCTTTTTTTTTTTCACCGGGGTATTGTTATTTTATTCCCGAATTATCCCAAGCTGAACACACGAACACAGATCGGCCAGTGCGCAGTAACTGGCGATCACCCATACACACCTCTCTTTCATACTACCATACTACAAACCGCTGACGCATAACATTCGTACTTACTTACATTGTCCCTAGAAGGCTAATCAGGGCCGCAAGCTCCTTCAAAAGCGACTCACTAACATCCCTGGCGCGCCTCAACTCAGTAGATCCTTTATATGTTGTGGAGTCAGGCCGTCGAGGCCACCGACAGAACCACTTGGTAAGGACCTCACGGCTGAAATCAGCTGGAAAGCTGAAACGTTTTTAGAATGAATTCGGGAAAGGGTGGGGACCATCGCAGGCGCTGGGTGTTTACTCTCTAAAGCTATTAGCGTATCTGGAGAGTAAGACGTCGCGCGTCGCCACATCAGTGCTGAACAGTATGCTAACCGCTCCCGTGATTAACTTAATATGGTTCGTTAAGTTTTTTTTTTTTTACAAAAATGTTTCCTGCGACTTTATCCTAAGGTGAGCGCACGATAGGATAAATTTTTAAGAAACTCGATTTTGACGTTTGACTTATATCCCCACAGATAGGTCAGATAGACAATCGCTCCATGTAAAATACTGGTATTCAGCTGCATCCGGTTAGACTGGAAGCCGACCCTAATATAGTTGGGAAAGGGCTAGGCAGATGATGATGACTTGTATCCTCAGACACTTTATGCTGTTAACGCTTAAATATTATATCGATTAAATCAATTTAGTTTTCGTGACTGGTGCACCACATTAACTACTCGTAAATCACGTATTATACAGGGTGGCCGGAACATTGACGTCCAAAAATAAAATTTAGGTCCCTCGTATCGTGGGGTATCCGAATCACCCCCATGTATGTTCCGCGACTTTTCATAGTTTTCGAGTTACGAATTTTTTTCTGATTTTTTGAGAATGATCGACCTGACCAATCTAAAAAATGGCTTTGTCGAGATTTTTTTTTTGCAACTGAATCTTCGTGAGTAGCACTTTTATGCATAAAATAATCAGCTTCATAACTGTGATGAAAGTTATGAAAAAGTTGGTCTAAAGTGAAAAAATTACGTTCGGTAAATTATGGCTTAGCATTTTAACTTTAAATAAAAAATTTAAACAGGAAACTTCATGGTTCCTAAGTAGGCTTCAAGAATGCGCCAGACTCTCAGCTTTCATAATCATAAAAAAATAGCACTTTAGACCAACTTTTTCATAACTTTCATCACAGTTACGAAGCTGATTATTTTATGCATAAAAGTACTACTCACGAAGATTCAGTTGCAAAAAAAAAATCTCGACAAAGCCATTTTTTAGATTGGTCAGATCGATCATTCTCAAAAAATCAGAAAAAAATTCGTAACTCGAAAACTATGAAAAGTCGCGGAACATACATGGGGGTGATTCGGATACCCCACGATACGAGGGACCTAAATTTTATTTTTGGACGTCAATGTTCCGGCCACCCTGTATATTAAAAATAAGAATAGAAAACTCCATTACAAATAAAGGTATAATAAACTTATTGTATCCTTGCAGTCACCACAATCCTGGTCCCTATCCAGTTGAGTGAGGCTCAGAGCTTTGTTGAAAACCATCTCCCCGAGGGAGTTGCATGTAGCGAATATTGCATGAATGAACTTTCAATTTTATTTATGGCTGTTTTCTGATGATGAATGAAGTGTTTGGTCCCTTGATAACAACACAATTTGGAAAAACTCTTCTGATGCAATTTCAATTACTACTAATTGAATCTTGTCAGTTGGACTCCTTGCGTGTTGAGGTCCTCTTATCATAACTCCTGACATAGCTCTTAATGCTTTGTAAACAGTCCCATATATATGGATCATTGAAGTGAAGGAGTGAGGATTTTTCACGGTTGAGCTGCTTAGGTATGACCCTCCTAATCTTGAACCCCTTTTTTATATATTTTGAGGTCATGAGCGCAGCTTTTGTCTTTTTAAAGGAAGCAAAAATGGTAGACACAACCTTCCTTTGAAGTATTACTAATAGAGTGATCAGGCTCTGTCTCTCCAATCTCCATGCCGGGAAAAGGCTCAAAACTGGATCCGTAGTCTTCTTTCAATGCATCAAGAACATCAGTGAACCACCTGTGAAGGTGTCTCTTCTCTATTGGATTGGATTCCTTTTGTCTCATATTGACCTTTACCTCATTAGAGTGAACTCTTCATTTCCTATCAACACCTAGTGATGTCTCTAATGGGTGTTAGTAATCTTTATCCCTCAGCCTTTCATGGAATTTGAAATTTTCTATGATCTTACCTGTCTCCACATCGCTTATATCATCAAATAATTTTATTAGATCATCCATATTCACTAGAGAATAATCACTCTTTTCCTTCTTTGTTTGATTCATACATGAATCTTGTATATCTATTTATAAAGCCTATGTCTGTCTCATCATCTCAATTCAGTGTTGCAGAAGACTGACTTAATTATATCCTCCTCCTCATGAATCTGATGATCAGATATTCCTAGTTCACGCATTACCTGACACCTTGAAAGTATGAAGGAGGTAACTTTATCGTCACCTTGTGCCTTCACCACCCTTGGGAAGTATTTAATTTTGCCTGTGGTTGGGTTAACAACAACCAAGGCAGGGTTTGCCTCCATCCCCATTGTTTTCACTCTAAATGCATTGATAGCGCCTTCACCTCTAGGAAGAGTTTGTTTTCAACATCTATTATGTCCCAGTTACTACTAACTTGAATTCCCCATTTTCTAGCCCAGTTGTATTTGACCTCAGCTTGGTTGGGGGTCTCCATTCTACCATTATGAATCTGTAGGAACTTCAAGAGGGTGTTCAAATCGAAATTCCCGATTTGAACACCCTCTTGCTCTATTAAGAAATCCTGTTCCTCTTCACTTGCTAGCGAAACCATATCTTCATCATCTGAGACAACAACATTTTGATCTTCTCTAATGGGGTGATGTTGAGAGGTAGATGGTTCATTTATTGCGGCATCAAAGAAGCCTGAGTTTGCTTCCAAGTTGCTTAAGAGAGCACAGACCATGGCGTAGACACAGGCGTAAAGATAGCTCTCTCTTCCTCCAGCTTTCTTTAAACCAATGGGGACCTTGTTTCCCATAAACCAACCTCTACGAACTTTTCACTATAAAGTTCCTTCCTCATTACCATAGTATCATATACGTTTGTTTCTTCATCCATGCTTTGGAAAGGATCTGTTAATACATAATATTGACCTTTGACAATATTGTTTTATCTTGTTCAAAACTGAGCCATAAAACTTGTACAAGTCACCAAAATGTAACGAGATTGAGTCTACAACAGTTTTGAGGAATGTAGCAATTTATTGAAGTGGTTTATAACCAAACGCATGTTTGTAACCCATCATCGATGTGAAACCCTTAACTTCTGCGCTATCATGACAATGTTGTGATAAATATTTAAAGCTAGCGGACCCGGCAGACGTCGTGCTGCCCGAAAAAGCGGTACCACCTACCGGGTCCGATTGTGTATAACCTTGTCCTGATAATGACATACACAAAAAAGAAAGAATTATCCAATTTGGTGCAGTCGATCGGAAGTTATGCGCATACATACATTTCGGTGATTCATATATAGATAATTATACCACAAGAAAGAATTTCGCTTTCATATCTTCGGAGTGACGTAAAGTACTGGCTTTATTTTATAAACACTCGGATGTATGGGATTCTCTTCGAACAAAACAATGTGCAACACAATCGTGCGTAGCCCAGTTGAGGTACACCTTTCAAAGTGCGCACGCTTCGTACAATGCTTTAATTTAAAAGTGAAATACATAGTTCGATTTAAACAATATGACTACTTCGCCGTATGAAAAGTAAGTTCGGTTACCTTACATTATTCGAGTTTGAAAAATAACCTTAAACGTGATTATTCTTTTTTCCTTGTTAATTTTATCATTCGTTTTTATTTGGTTGAATGAAGTGAATTAAATTATTGGGCTAATTTAGCTTCCAAAAATCCTACTTGTGTTTTACAGTTAACAAGATAATATTAATTACATACGCATGTATCCAGTTTTTTTAGGTAGCCCTAAAAAGGACGCATGTATGCAGTTTTTTTTAGATAGCCCTAAAAAGGGTTGCTTGTTATTGGAATAATAATTATTAGTACTTTTTTTCGCATTACAATGGCTCAGCGGTTTTAGTAACTAAGAAAGTTAAGTACTTACGTGCTTTTTAAGATTCTCTAGATTACATAATTTCCTGGAAAAATTAATATCATGTTATCGTAATTGACTTAATGTCCACAGTCTGGCCATAAATACTGTTACAATTAAAAATAAGAAAGATATTATATTTGAATTTGGAATCTGTCATTTTTATACGATTCTTCATTGAGTTTTCTAATTTTGGCGCCAATATATTGTACAATATTTTGCGATATTAAAATGGAGTGGGGTGATAAAGAGAACTGAATCGCTGTGTTTGCATTACACAAAGTTGGTATGGAGCCAAATGCAATTTTTAAAACTCTCCATACGCTTGGTATTAGTCAAATGTTTGTGTACCGGGCTATTAATAGGTACAATGAGACCTCCTCTGTTTGTGACAGAAAAAGATCTGGCCGTCCACGTAGTGTTCGTACGAAAAAGGTGGTCAAAGCAGTAAGGGAAAGAATTCGAAGAAATCCTGTCCGAAAGCAAAAGATTTTATCTCGGGAGATGGAGATAGCACCCAGAACTATGTCGCGTATTTTAAAAGATGACTTAGGACTTGTAGCCTATAAGAGACGCACTGGTCATTTTTTAACTGATAATTTAAAAAAGAATAGGGTGGTAAAATCGAAACAACTACTGAAGCGGTACGCAAAGGTAGGTCACAGAAAAATTTTGTTTACGGATGAGAAAATCTTTACAATTGAGCAACATTTTAACAAACAAAAAAATTACCGTATTTATGCTCAAAGCTCTAAAGAAGCTTCCCAATTAGTCGACAGAGTGCAACGTGGACATTATCCGACTTCAATGATGGTTTGGTGGGGTGTTAGCTATGAAGGAGTGACTGAGCCATATTTTTGTGAAAAAGGTATCAAAACATCGGCACAAGTGTATCAAGATACCATTCTTGAGAAGGTAGTTAAGCCCCTTAACAACACCATGTTCAATAACCAAGTATGGTCCTTCCAACAAGACTCTGCGCGGGGTCATAAAGCTCGGTCCACGCAGTCTTGGTTGGAAGTGAACGTTTCGGACTTCATCAGAGCTGGCCGTCGTCTAGTCCCGATCTTAATCCGCTGGATTATGATTTATGGTCAGTTTTAGAGAGTACGGTTTGCTCTAAACGCCATGATAATTTGGAGTCCCTAAAACAATCCATACGATTGGCAGTGAAGAATTTTCCCATGGAAAGAGTGCGTGCTTCTATTGATAACTGGCCTCAACGTTTAAAGGACTGTATTGCAGCCAATGGAGACCACTTCGAATAAACTTTTTATATTTTAAATTGTTTCATATTTATGTATTAAACTAACACACTGTAAAAGTAATTTTATTAGTTTAATACATAAATAACACACTGGAATTTTTTTTCTTTATTTACAATAAAAAAAAAATTTTTTCTTCGTGACAATATTTATGGCAAGACTAGGTATATTGACTTGTTACGGGTAATAGTAGAATATAAAGAAATAGTATAATATATATATATCTCTCACCTCCTCTATATGGATGATTTGAAACTCTTTGTCCCCAACAAATTGCGACTGCTGGAGCTACTGAAGGTAACTGAAACTTTCAGTACAGAATTGCAAAAATGACTCGATGAAAAGTTTAAAATTTGTATACAGGGTGGCAGGGACATCGACGCGCAAACGTCGTGAAAAGGTTTACACATGATGCCATAAATAAAATTATGAAAGTCGTTCATCTCGGAAAAGACCGGTTAAAAAAAAATCATTTTTGAGTGCGCAATGTATTGCAAACAGCGCGATCAAAACGGTCGGCGGAAGGCGCGCGCGCGCTGCCGCGTGCTGCCGCGCGCTGCACTTTCGAGTTTTATTTACATTGCTGTTTTAAGTGAAACAAGTGAATTTACTATTTCTTAATTAAAAATCTCATTGGGTTAGATATAAATAATGATTTTATACAGTTTACAGTAAAAAAATTGCACAAAAAAAACCTAAAAATTAAGAAACAGCCGACGAAAAATTTCACCGCAGGGGGGGTCCAGAATCATGTACTGAATCCATGGTAAGCGGTTGCGCGTCGATGTCCCTGCCATCCTGTAGAGTATCAACCTGGTGCATCAAAATATTCAAGGATTTATGAACAAAGATTTAGAAGTAGAATTATTTATGAATTTCAATAGTATTGATATTCTTTGTCTAACACAGAACATTGGCTGAAAAGTCACCAGTTCTTGTGCAATTTTAATAATCACCCGGTTGGTAGTTCTTCTAGAAATTGCCTGTATAAAATTGGAGCACTTTGTTGTATTAAGTGTGTACAGACCCCCTTCGGGATTATATGACTGCCTTGAAAAGGTAATGGATGAAGTGTTACACAGGATTTGTTACTCAAACAAGTCCGTTATCATTTGCGGTGATTTTTATGTCAATTAGAAAACTCAGGTTCTTGTAAAATTATAAGTCTGTTTCAGTCCTACAATATTGTAAGCCTATTTCTGGAGCCCACAAGAATAACACCTACTAGTGCCACATGCCTAGATAATATTTATACAGATATTATGCCAAGTCACAAAGAAATTATAAATTTACTAGATTCTGATCATTGCGGGCAAAGGATTACTATTCAAAACCAAAACAAAAAAGTGGCTAAAAAGAATATCACTGTTGTGGCGGACGACCGGGGTATATTCAGTACCTTGCGGTCGTACCTGGGACAGTCTCCCACGTTTTGACGTATGTTTCCCTTCACTGAGTCGAGTGACTCTGCTGGTGGCACACGTCCCACGCACCCCTGAATGCGTAGCCGTTTTATAAGGGTATACCGGCTCGGAAGGCTTTGCAGAGATAGGCAGTGAAATAAAAACACCCAATTTTCTTACTTATGTTGCTTGTAGATTTCGGCTTCTTTTGTAGGTGTTGCCTCTTCGACGGCTGAGCTGTGACTGACTTTTCGTCGCAAATTGCGCTCTATTTATACCCGGCTTACGTTACCTTATAGAGAGCCGTGTATTTTGAACCCTTTTTCATGCTACTTTTTTCTTAAGCCGAAATCTGTCAAGCCCCTTATTTTATTTATTTTTATAGAATTTCCTTACAATTTTTACTATATTATGTTCCTTATATAACCATTTACTTAATTAAACCTTACTATATAACTTAACTATGTATAATAAAAAGTTTCTAGAACAAAAACTGTCAAAAAAGTGAGTCGACACATTTTCACTATACAAAATCCCTTGTAATTTCTAAACTAATGATCCGATTTTCATAATTCAAACGGAAATATTCGTTTTATATCTAGACCTATCCTTTAAAACAAAAATTATCAAATTCTAACCATAAACAAAAAAGTGAGTTTTCAAGTTACGTAAATATACTTGAACAAAATTACACTTGTAAGAATCCTTTCAAAAACAGTCTCATTTGTTTGGATTACAAAACTAACAACAAATCTGAGCTAAATACTAATTAGAAATATAAGAAAAAACATGAAATAAATATCTTTAAAAGTTTCTAACTAGATTAAAATTTCTACTTTACTTTTTGTGCGTAGCGGTAACGTCACTACTTGCGCCCTGGTACTCAGATAGGGTCTTGTCGCCGACATTCTCCCCCTCGTGCGCAGCACCATCCTCCTGGCTCGGCGAGACTCCCGGCACCAACAGCACCACTCTCGAACTGGGTCTTCGGAGCACTCCACCTCGTGTCTCGATGTCGACGATTCTGGTCCGCCCGTCTGGTCCCGGATACACTTGCTGAATTCTGCCGCGTGGCCAGGTGCATCTTGGTAGGCTGTGGTCGACGATCAGGACGACGTCCCCGATGTGCAGATCTGTGACGCTGCTTCTTCCCGACGTCTTCCTTGGCAGTAGAGTGGGCAGGTACTCTCGCAGCCAGCGTTGCCAAAAGTGGTCGGCAAGTCGCTGCGTCGTCTTCCAGGTGTGCCTGCCCACGAGCTCGTCGTCTTTGAAGCTGCCGATTCTTGTCGTGCCACAGGATCGTCCGAGGAGGAAGTGATTTGGAGTGAGTGCTTCCTCCTCAGGGTTCTCGGAGAGGTGGGTGAGAGGCCGAGAGTTGACTATGTGTTCGGCCTCTAATAGGAGGGTATGTAGGACCTCCTCTCGTGGATACCTTTCGTTGAGTGTGGCGTTTAGTGCGGTTTTTATGGATCGCACCAAACGCTCCCATGCGCCTCCCATGTTAGGTGCACCAGGAGGGATGAACGTCCACTGCACACCGAGCTTCTCTGCTTCTGAGGTGAGGCCTTCTTTCTTCATGTTGTCTATTGCTTCTTTTAGTTCTTTACTTGCACCGACGAAATTGGTTCCGTTATCGGAATAGATGGTCTTTGGCATTCCTCTTCTCGCGGCGAATCGTCGCAACGCCATGATCATGCTGTCGGTGGAGAGGGAAGGGGTGAGCTCAATGTGCACAGCTCTTGTAGTTAAGCATGTGAATAGAGCACCCCATCTCTTCTCTTGACGTCTTGCTACGGTGATCATCATTGGGCCGAAGTAATCTATGCCGGTGCACGTAAAGGGAGGGTTACTGTGCATCAACCTCTCTTTGGGTAAGTTGCCAGTTGGTAGTTCTTGAGGTCTTGCCTTCTTCGTTTTGCACCACTGACATTGATGCTGAACTGACTTGATTGCTGACCTCAGTCCCAGTACCCAGAAGCGTTGCCTTACTTCATTCATCACTGTCGCGTGGTTTCCGTGGTTGAAACGGCAGTGGAATTCTTCGATGATAAGTTGTGTTATCTTTTCCTTGCTGTCGAGCACGATGGGACGCTTGTAGTCTCTGGTTATGCCCTGTATCGCGTCGATTCTTCCTTTTAAACGCAGGAGGCCTTCTTCTAACACCACGTCGAGCCTTTTCAACTTGCTGCTTCCTTCTAGCTGCTTTCCTTGTCTCAGACGTCTGATGTCTTCTCTGAAGCTCCTCTCTTGACTTCCTTTTAATAGCAGAGTCTCAGCTTGCTCTAGCAGGTCTGCGTTTAATGGTACGTAGTTCCTTTCTATTTTCTTTGAAGACTGTTGTCGTTTCTCGACTGTTTTCTTCTTTGTTCCTTTCGACCTTTTCCAGGTGGGATCTTCTTTGCTGACGTTGACCTTTTCTTTCGTTCTGCAGAGTTGTATGAACTGCAGTACTCTCGCTGTAGCTCGCCAAAGTCTCTTCCAAGACGAAAACCTCTCAGGATCTGGTGATGGATGAGTGGTGCTCGCTGTTGCTGCAACGTCTGTAGTCTTCTCTTCACCGGTGGTTTCCTTCTTGAATGTTCTTGCTTCAGGCCAGTAGATTTCTTCTTTTCTTAAGAATTCTGGGCCAGTGTACCATCGGTGCTTGTAATCGAAGTTGTCTGGTACGTCGCGTGTCGCGTCATCTGCTGGGTTCTGCGCTGTAGGCACCCATCTCCAATCTTGCGGCTTGGTGAGATCTTCTATTTCGGCTAGACGGTGAGCCACGAACGTTTTGAAAGTTCTCGGGTCTGTCTTGATCCAGGAGAGCACGATGCTGGAGTCCGTCCAGAATGTTTTCTTTACAATTTTCAGATCCATTTCTTCTTCTACTGCATGGGCTAGTCTGCTGCCAAGGACGGCTGCTTGTAGCTCCAGTCTTGGGATCGATACCGGCTTCAATGGCGTGACTCGTACTTTTGCTGCCACCAAGCTGACGTGGTATGTTCCGTTTGTATCTTCTGTTCTCCAGTAGACTGTGGTTGCATATGCTGTTTCACTTGCATCTGTGAATGTGTGCAGCTCCCCCTCGGTGCGATGTGGCGCCAGACATCTTGGGATTTGAAGATCCTGTAGTAGCTTCATCTTCTCCAGATATATTTTCCACGCTTCGTGTTCGCTTTCTTCGATTTCTTCGTCCCAACCGACGCCGCTTCGCCATATGTTCTGAAGCAGCTTCTTTCCTTGAATGAGGACCGGTGATGCTAATCCCAGTGGATCGAAAGTTGACATTACTGCGCTGGTGACTTCTCTCTTCGTAGGCACCTTGAATCCCTTGGCTATTTCTTCCGGAGTGTTCCGGAGGTTTGCTCGGAAACCGATTGAGTCCTTTTCTGTGAACCAGCGCAGTCCTAGTGTCTTTTCTTCTTTCTCACCAAGGTCCACTTCTGTCTTTTCGGTTGTTTCAGTCTTCACGTCTTGCAGCAGTTCGGGTTGGTTTGATGCCCATCCTCTGAGTTCGAAGCCCGCCTTCTTGTGTATGAAGTCCACCTGCGCTGTTACTCTTCTGAAGTCCTCTTCGGAATGGAAACTGTGTAAGTAGTCGTCCATGTAGTGGTTCAGCTCGACTGCCCTTGTAGCCTCTGGATATTGTTCCTTGTAGTCCGCTGCGTTTCGGTTCTTCACGTAGATAGCTGTGCTCGGAGATGATGTTGCGCCGAAGATAACTGATGTCATCCTATACTTCTTCGGCGATACGTCGCGATGATCTCCACGCCACAGAAACCTCAGGCTGTTTCTGTCTTCTGGCCTGATGCGAACTTGTAGAAACATTTCCTTAATGTCGGCAGCCACTGCTAAGGGTCCTTGTCGAAACCTCAGTAGTACACCGAAGAGTGATTGAAGTAGATCTGGTCCAGGCAGTAGAGCGTCGTTGAGACTTCTTCCTTTTGACTTGGCTGCAGCGTCGAACACGATCCTTATCTTCCTCTTCAATGGATGAACCACGGAGAAATGAGGGAGGTACCATAATTTCTTAGAATCCTCTTGTTCTTCAGGTGCTTCTTCTGCATATTTGTTGTCGATTAGATGCTGGATCTGCTTGCCGTATTCCGCCTTCAATTGAGGATCCTTGTCTATTTTCTTTTCGATGTTGATTAATCTGTTCCTGGCAGATGTGTAGCTTTCTGGCATCTGTTCTTCTTCATTCTTCCATAGAAGTCCAGCTTCGAATCGACCATCTTCAAGTCTTCTGCAGGTTTTTTCTAGGATGGTGAGTGCTCTTCCTTCTGAATCTGTAGTAGGTCTTCTAGGTTGCACACCAAGTGCTTCGATCGCGAAGTGATCCTTGATGGCTTGATGCATCTCTTCTTCTGGCGTGCTGACATGTAAACATGTGTTCAGGAAGTGTACTGGTTTACCTCCGATGTCTGACCCGTGGAGCACCCATCCAAGTCCTGTTTTAGAAGCAACTGGTTCTCCTGGTTTCCCTCTCTTTACTTCTTGAGTCACAATTAACTCCCAATTGTCTTGACCGATGAGCAGTTGTGGTGACTCCCCTTCGTAATATAGAGAGTCGGCGATCTTCTTCAAGTGTTGACAGTTTTCAATCTTTTTCTTGTCTAGGAACTGTGGTGCAAGCTTCAAATCGTTGATGGTGCGGACTCTCTTCAGCGTCTTCTTGGTTTCTTGATGAACTCCTTTCACTGTAAGGTCCAACATCTGAGAATCCTTCTTCCTTATCAACCTGCCTCCCACTGTTTCGATGGTCAGTTCCTCCTTTCTTCCTTGAGCGCCGACTTCTTGTGCCACCTTCTCGTCCAGAAGTGACACGGTTGATCCTTCATCCATGAGGGCCAATATCCTTTTTGATCCTTTTGACCCGAAGACTTCTACTGGAACTATTTTCAGGTATGCCCTTGCATTGTTGACTGCGTTCACTGATGCCGTGACGCTCTTCTCATCCTGTGGTGTCTCATTTTTCCTTCCCTCCGAGGTCCTTTCTTCTGACTCGACGTGCAGCATATGATGATGCCACCTCTTGCATTCCTTGCATGGTGGTTTTCTGCAACTCTCCTTCCTGTGTTTCCCTTGAAGACATTTGAAGCAGACGCGACTCTTCTTTACTATCGCCCACCGATCTTGTACCGATGTCTTCTGGAACTTCTGACATTCGACGAGGTAATGTTCACCCTTACACATAGGGCAAGTTTTCTCTTGTTGTCTTGAATCCTTTTCTGTTGTCGAATGCGTTACTTGTCGATTGGTCTTCTTGAACCCGCTTTTCTCTTCTGAAGTTGCGAAAGCTCCACATTTGTCTGCTTCTGTGTTCAGGAACCTGGATACCAGCGTTAGGTTGGAGAAGTCGCCTTCTTCCGATGCTGCAGTGAAGTCGTACCATCGGAACTTGAGAACCGTCGGCATCTTCTCTGTTATTTGTTTCACCATCTCTGGTGAATGCAGGTACTGTGATTTCTTCAGTCCTTTTATGGCTGCTACGCTGTTGTTGATCTGGCTCGCGAAGACGCAGATGTCTCTTGGATTTTCCGAAATCTTCGGTAGCGCCTTGACCTTTTCTAGTTCTGCCAACACCAGCGCGTCAGGTCTTCCGTATCTTCTTTTGAGGGCTTGCATCACTTCTGATGGAGAAGCCTCGGAGTATAGCAGGCTCTTGATGGCTTCTCTTGCATTGCCCTTCAGTGCTCTTCTTAATCGTGCCATATTCTGAACTTCGTTGAACATCGGTGCTGTATCTTCATAAACAACCTTGAAGGCCAACCACTCGCTGCTGTTGCCGTCGAAGTAAGGTAGCTCGTGGATGTAGCTTGGCTGTGCTGCCGGTCCTCCTCTTGTGGAAAAGGCTTCTTTTAAGACAGTCGCCAATGCTTGAATCTCGACTGTAGCTCCTTTCGTTGAAGAGTTCTCTTCAGGCTTCGTCTTCTGTGGCTCTTCTGAGATGCGTTGACCTCGTAGCTCTGGTTGTTTCTTGTTGCCATCTTCTAGTACTGATGACTCAATCCAGTTCTGCACCTGTGCTGTTCTTTCTTCCTGGTCTTCATCATCCACGGAGTCCTCATCTTCATATTGTGTCATCTCCAGTCTGACACGGGCTAGTTTTGCCGCAGCCTGTGCTTGTTTCAGCTCCAGACGTGCTAACTCTTCTCTGGCTTCCAGCTCGCGTCTTCTGGCCGAGGAGCTCGTGGTCTTCGTAGACCTGGCACGACGACTGACCCCCATCGGTTTCAGGGTTGTGGCTGAACCACGAGCACCCTCTTCCGGGACATCTTCTGGGGTCTTCTGTGTCGTCTCCTTCTGTTTGGCATCTTCCTTCTTCTGTTCGCTCTTCTTGGATGATGCCGTGGTCACAGTTTCAACCGTGGTCTCCGTTGTCGTGGTCCCTTCCGTAGTCAACGTACCCGAAGAAGTGTTGGTGCCTGATGAAGTAGTGGTTTCTGATGATGCTGACGCTGACGCAGACGTGACCCCTTCTGACCTTGACGCTTCTACCGTCGCGTCCACATTAGTAGGACGGGACGGGGGGCGTGAGGGGGCATCCTTCTGTGACCTGGTTACTGGCATCTTGCAGTCCTCTTATCTTCTAGGCTCTTCTGACTTCTTCTTGCTTCTTCTTGCAGGGATCCGGCGCTCGAAGGACCAATTATGGCGGACGACCGGGGTATATTCAGTACCTTGCGGTCGTACCTGGGACAGTCTCCCACGTTTTGACGTATGTTTCCCTTCACTGAGTCGAGTGACTCTGCTGGTGGCACACGTCCCACGCACCCCTGAATGCGTAGCCGTTTTATAAGGGTATACCGGCTCGGAAGGCTTTGCAGAGATAGGCAGTGAAATAAAAATACCCAATTTTCTTACTTATGTTGCTTGTAGATTTCGGCTTCTTTTGTAGGTGTTGCCTCTTCGACGGCTGAGCTGTGACTGACTTTTCGTCGCAAATTGCGCTCTATTTATACCCGGCTTACGTTACCTTATAGAGAGCCGTGTATTTTGAACCCTTTTTCATGCTACTTTTTTCTTAAGCCGAAATCTGTCAAGCCCCTTATTTTATTTATTTTTATAGAATTTCCTTACAATTTTTACTATATTATGTTCCTTATATAACCATTTACTTAATTAAACCTTACTATATAACTTAACTATGTATAATAAAAAGTTTCTAGAACAAAAACTGTCAAAAAAGTGAGTCGACACATTTTCACTATACAAAATCCCTTGTAATTTCTAAACTAATGATCCGATTTTCATAATTCAAACGGAAATATTCGTTTTATATCTAGACCTATCCTTTAAAACAAAAATTATCAAATTCTAACCATAAACAAAAAAGTGAGTTTTCAAGTTACGTAAATATACTTGAACAAAATTACACTTGTAAGAATCCTTTCAAAAACAGTCTCATTTGTTTGGATTACAAAACTAACAACAAATCTGAGCTAAATACTAATTAGAAATATAAGAAAAAACATGAAATAAATATCTTTAAAAGTTTCTAACTAGATTAAAATTTCTACTTTACTTTTTGTGCGTAGCGGTAACGTCACTACTTGCGCCCTGGTACTCAGATAGGGTCTTGTCGCCGACAACTGTTAACCCCAAAACTGAAAGTCGCTTGGAAGCTTTTAAAGTTAAACTTATTAATAAATTACCAGTTTTGTCAATTCATGCTGATCCTAATCATCTATATGATATTTTTTTTTAATATAAACTGTAAACAATTTGATACCACCTTTATTCCCACGACTATTTCGGTTAATAGTAACGCATCTCTCAGTGATTGGGCTACCGTTGGTATTCATAAAAGTAGAACACGGCTTTATGAACTGTACAATGAAAGGAATTATGTTAACACTGATGAATTTAAGTTGTATGTTAGAAATTATTCAAAATTATTTTTAAAAATTGTTATATGGCCAAGTCACGTTATTTGGGTTCAAAGATTAAAAACAGCCGTAATGTAACTAAAACGACGTGGACTATTATTAATAGTGAAGTGGGAAGGTCTAGTAACCGAAATTCTGACTACAGCCTGTCTATTAATAACTACATATTAAAATCAGACTCACAAGTCGCCGAGGCATTTGAAAATTTCTTTGCAGATATTTCCGTTTCAACTACTAAACCCCTAAACTCATCACCTTCTGTTGCTGAGTCTTTGCTTAGGGAAAATGTTAATGGTTGCGATTCGGAATTTCATTTTGAACATATTGACTGTAGAAATATAATTAAAACCTTTGATCTGTGGGGTAATTCTGTAGAAGTTGCCAAGTCTATTATTGACATTGTGGCACTTATTCTAGCTCTTATCTTTAATAGTTGTATTCACAGTGGGGAGTTTCCTGACCTCATGAAAAATAGTAAAATAATAATAAATCAGGTAGTACATCAGACCCAACAAATTATAGACCTATTTCTGTACTACCTACCTTTAGTAAAATTTTTGAGAAATTAATTTTAGACGAAATGCAAAAAAAATTTAATAGACACAAATTATTACATACTAAACAGTTCGATTTTACAAGGGGTCGTTCAACTAACTTTTAGTAAAATTTTTGAGAAATTAATTTTAGAGCAAATGCAAAGATTTTTTAATAGACACAAATTATTATATACTAAACAGTTCGATTTTACAAGGGGTCGTTCAACTACTGATGCCGGGTGTTGAACTTTTAGGACATATTTATAATGCATGGTAAGATAAATGCGATGCCTTGGGCATCTTTTGTGATTTGTGCAAGGCATTCGATTGCGTTCTTCACGAAACGTTAATCAGGAAACTCCGCCACTACGGAATCCGGAACACTGCTCTGGATCTTCTTACTTTATACTTGAGTAAGAGGTTTCAGAGCGTTGAAGTTAATGGAAAAAGATCTCCCGGATCTATAGTAACAATGGGAGACCCACAGGGCAACAGTCAATTCTTGGTCCTTTCTTGTTTCTTATTTCTTCAAATGGCTTGCCGTACCTCATAAAGGATAATCATGATATAGTGTTGTTTGCAGATGACACTTCAATTTTCTTTAAACTTAAACGGCAGCAGCAGGTTACTGACGATGTAAATAGCGCGATCTCTAAAGTATTCCACTGGTTCAATATTAATAATTTACTTTTAAACGAGAATAAAACCAAATGCATTATGTTTACTCTACGTCACGTTAAGCAGGTGAAAACTAATGTGTTGATAAGGGGCGAATAATTCAATTTTGAAGACTGCACAGTATTCTTGGGCATAACTTTGGATGCTAAGCTTCAGTGGGGTCCACATATAGATAAATTATCAAAAAAGCTAAGTTCCGCAACATACGCTGTTAGAAAAATTCGTAATTTAACTGATATAAAGACAACCCGTTTCCTGTACTTCCAATTTATTTTATTTATTTATTTCAGGCGACGAAGGCCCATAGATAAATACATTAACCTAAACATACATAATCTTATTTAATATATATATATATATATGTATATATATATATATATATATATATGTATGTATATATATATATATATATATATATATATATATATATATATATACATATATAGTTTTATTGTAGCTTCCTACATAGGTATTTTCATAGTGTAATGTCGTACGGTATTCTATTGTAGGGAAATGCCGCTGATATTCAGACTATCCTTGTTTTGCAGAAGCGAGCTGTCGATCAATTTATAAATTAAGTCCGATACACTCGCTCAGAGACAAAATTAAAGAGATTAAAGTTATGACTGTGCCTTCTCAATATATTTATGAAAATATTTTATATGCCCATAAAAATATAAATTTGTTTAAAAAATACAGTGATATCCATGATATAAATACTAGGAAGAAACACAAATTTGTTGTACCTACAACAAGACTCAAGAAAATAGGTGGCTCGTTCAGATGCCGCCAATGTATACGCTTTTATAACAAAGTTCTAAGCCCCGTTCAAGATAGCCTTAATAAATTTAAATCATTCATTAAACGTAAGTTGTGCCAGAAAGCCTTTTATACCGTTAAGGATTATATCGAGGACAAAAAGGCTTGGGATTGAGCTGCTTCCAATTTTTACATATTGGATGTTTTTATTTTTTTCTGTATTGTTGTTGTTTTTTTTTTATACACTTTGACATTAATGTATTTTATATATTATACAGTGACATTTGCTTACATTGTAAAGTATTCTATTATTTTAATTATTGTGAATGTGAAGGCTATGTGGGTCATTTTATTTATATTATTTTGTAATTTTCTCTCTGTTCTGTTAATTTTTGTCAGTCTGGCAGTTTGAGTAATTAATGTAGGCTACCCAAATGTCCTTTCTTTGGTATTGTTCGTCGAATCGTTGAGCTCCTTAAATTTTGAGTTGATTTCTGACAAATGTGTGCACTGACTGGACAGATCCTCTCCATCTGTGTGGTTCTTTCCTCAAAAGACCATCTCAGACATCGATCTACACGATCTTCATATGATCTGACCAAGATTATGACTGGACTTTAAAAGAGACTGTGACCTCTGGATTTGTTTCGGCCTTCCTCTCAGACTAGTCAGATAGGAAACGCCAAAAACCAAACCGAACTGCACGAAATAATCCACGGAAAAACACTTAAACGCTACTCCCAACAAGAAACACTATCTATAATAGTTTTAAAATATGATTGACGTGTAAAAGTTTTTGTACAAACCTACTTACACAATAAAATCATTTATCATTAAGCAAATAAATAAAAAAAGTAACAACTGATAGGGCCCGCTGTGATGTCACGGGCAGTTACAGAAATAAATAAATAATAAAATAGATAATTATATGTAAAATATTTGAAAAAAAAAAAAAAATAATCCGCGCCAGACGTAACCTCATTACTTGTTGAGTGTCAGAACCATTCTGTATCATTGCTGTGACAAGCAAAAGGTCGCACGCACCGACCCACCGGAAAATAAATAAATACATTACGGCTGTCTAGTGCAACAGTATTACAGTGAATCTATCTATAAAAATAAAAAATAATCACCGACATGTATGTACGTTTAATAAGATTTATTTGTGACATAATATAGGTATTTACATTATATAAGCTAAAATTTAAAATAATGATATGTACATAAGAAAAAATAAGCAAAATAATCATAGGGCATCAAAAAATTCGTCCGCATCGCTGTCAACAGGAACAGTGCCCAAAAGGCTGGCAGCATTGCCACGTTGTATGGCGATGCTAATTCTTTGGCCAAGAAACAGGCCAGCCCTCTGGTCACGTGAAGAGTCGATTAACCTGCCAGGGCCGCGCGTTGTTCGAAAGAGATACCGTGGTCCCTGGCATAGGCAACAGAAGGAACACGGGTGGGTTTTAGTCAGTAAAAGTCTGACCTGCTCCGCCCAGAGCGGGAGAAGTCATATGATGATTTCCCACCCTAAGAGTCGATTAACCGCTTGGCGATATCTCAAAAAACCAAGTGGGCACTCGGACCCCATGGCCCTAGTGTTTCAACCCCAAACGGCCCGAACATATAACTCCCAATCAGATTGGAATATTTTCGCAGTTTGAGGTTTTCTGCACCAGCAGCAGCCGCTCCAGCACAGCCCACCGTGCTAGGAAGATGGGATAGTGCAAGGGTGTCGATACATGTTGCATCCCACACCAAAGGTCTGCCTAACTTCCAGGGCATTATGGTCATTCCGTCTGGTCTCTTCCCATCGTCGCGTGCCGGGCCGTTGGGTTCTAAAACAGCTGGCACCCCGGCGGTAGCAAGAGACGGATGATGAAGTCATTAATGCTGGCGTGCCATGCTTGCTTGCTTCAAATCGTCCCTCGGAACCCACTGAAATATACACACAAATTTCATCCAATTTGATGCAGTCGGCACCAAATTGGATGAAATTTTGTGTGTATATATCGGAAGTTATGCGTGTACATACACGCAAACAAACACAAGCAAACACAATTGGTGGCGCTGCTGTCGGTATATGATGACTCAACCGGGCAGGACGACGTCTACCTGGTCCGCTAGTATACAATAAAAGTGGTATGTGGTAGTCAATTAACGACATGGGTGAAATAGAAATAAACTAATGATGAGAGAGCCGAACTAATTTTTGACGCAGATATTTATGTAAACAATTTTCGAGACGTTCCGTTGTCTTTAGTGTTTCCAGCCGTTATTTATTACATAATTATCGTCATAATCCTTGACAAACAAAACTATAAAGATTACACTGTGTTTCACCTGCATATTAGATGCTAACGCAACTGCATTACATATTTATTTAGTAAAAAAGGCCCCTTTCTTTCACAAAACTGTCAAGGTGTATAGCCTACAGAACAGGACAAGGTATGTCATGTTTACACAGAAACATCTAAAGATCGTCAGGCGTAAACAGCATTTCTGAAACATAACTCTGTTTTTTTGTAACACCACGCTTCTTGCGGCATTAACAGCTGCAAGAAGCGTGGTATTACAAACAGATATCACTGTGATGAAAGTCAATTCACTGACAGCCAAATCATATTCTGAAAGATATTCAAAACAATTATTGGAATAAAAAATACAGCAATCTGTGTCCGTTAATAGCTGCAGCATTAGTGAACCACCTGTTGTAGTCATTAGACATTGTTAATGACTCAATGGTTCCAGTGATGGGAACAGTGGTGGCCCAGTGATATCGGCCCCGACTTACGAAATGTAGGTCGTGAGTTCAAACACAGGGACTTTGAGACATTTGAAAGTTCTCTCCCACGAGTTTTTTGTGCATGGCGTAAGTTATTTCAGCGTAGTACAAGTGGGGAAAGTGGGAATGATTTTGCTCCTGCTGAAAGCAGTCGTGACCCAGTGATATCGGCCCCGACTTACGGCTTTGGGGCTACTTACGAGGCTTTGAGGTATTATTTGAAAGTTTTCTCCCACGAGTTTTTTAGGTATTTGGCGTAAGTTATTTCTGCGTACTACAAGTTGGAGAAATGGGAATGATTTTGCTCCTGCTGAGAGCAGTCGTGGCCCGGTGATATCGGCCCCGACATACGAGTTGTAAGTTTGAACCCAGGCAGGCACTTTACTTTGTGTATTTTATTTCATCACCACTGCTCTCAAAACTGTGTGTGAAACCGGCATGCCCTAGAACCAACAGTAAGAAGACATGTGACATCCAACAACCTGCACTGAGCCCGCGTGGTAGATTCCAGCCCACTCCCTCTCGCAAGAGAGGAGGTCTGTGTCCCAGCAGTGGGAACATTATAGGCTGAGTATGCTAATGACCTAAATAAAATAAACGCAGCACTAGAACTTATACGAACTCTCTAAAATTAATTTATTTTTACGCTTCTGGTTACAGTTCTCCTCTTTTTAGGGTTCCGTACCTCAAGAGGAAAACCGGAACCCTTATAAGATCACTTTGTTGTCCGTCTGTCTATCCGTCTGTCAATACCCTCTTTCTCAGGAACGCGTGGAGTTATCAAGTTGAAATTAATATCAAATACTCAAGGCTGCAATCCCTTGAAGCAACCCGCTCGTGACCGCAAAGCTCCGGATCTAAGCTCTAAGATGAGAGCCTTCAACCATGCTGCTAAGTCCTACAAAAAGGCGCTAAAGAAGGCTCGCTTCGACCGCATCACCCATATTGGCAAAAAGCTCTCTGCGCAGCCGTCAGGTAGCAAATCTTTCTGGTCCCTTGCCAAATCGATAGAAGCGAACTTCTGTCGGCCCACACTGCATCCGCTGGTCAAACCAGATGGAACACTGGCTCATACGGCGGGAGAGAAAGCAGGTCTCTTTGCATCTCTCTTTGCCCACAATTCACGTCTTGATACTGGCAGTACTACACCACCGAATTTGCCTCAATGCGACACGTCGATGCACGAGGTTCGTATTAGGAACAAGGAGATTCTGAGAGCACTGTGTCGTCTGGACGTGAATAAAGCTAGTGGACCAGATGGTATACCAGCAACAGATGGTATACCAGCAACAGATGGTATACCAGCAACAGATGGTATACCAGCAATTGTTCTCAAAGCTTGTGCGCCCGAGTTGTCAATGACACGCTTGTACCGCCTCTCGTGTGGGACTGGTATAGTGCCCAAGTCCTGGAAGTTTGCCAACGTGCAGCCCGTGCCCAAAAAAGGCAGTCGTGCCGATCCTAACAACTATCGGGCCGATTTCAATAACCTCCATACTCTGCAAGATTATGGAGCGTGTGTTGAACTCGCGCCTAATGGCATACCTGTGTAGCGGTATCTACAACGCCACGTGCGAACAACGCGTCATACTGACGTCACGCAAATCCTGCATCTCGCAAGCAGAGTTTACCTCGCAATTAGCATAGATACAATTTCCCAACATCAGTCGTTGGGTAATTGCCCGCCAGACACAACACCCGTCTGGTTGGAGGATCCTCCCTTTTCTATGGAGGATGAGTGAACATTACACCCTGTTCCTCATACGTCTAAACCTGGAAGGTAACGATCTCCTCAGTGACCGTCAGTAAGAGTTTCGCCGCAATCGGTCTACTGGGGACCTACTAGTGTATGCCACTCACTTGTGGGGCGAGGCCCTCGAGGGGAATGGTGAAGCGTTTGCCGTCTTCTTAGAACTCTCGAGGGCCTTCGACAGGGTATGGCACGCTAGCCTTATGAGTAAGCTTCCAGAGTACGGCATTTCCCCTGGTCTGACGGACTGTGAACGGAACGGTATTTCCGGGTTATTGTCGACGGATGCTCATCGGAGCCCATGACGACTAATGCCGGTGTTCCTCAGGGGTCTGTTCTCTCTGCAACTCTCTTCCGCATATCAACGATCTGCTGATGCGTATGCAGATGACAGCACAGTGTAGAGAGATACCTGCCGAGTGCTCGGGCTTGTAAGGAAGTAATCCGGTCCGAAAGAGAGGCTATGGTAGAGCGTACGAATGTCGCACTTCAGGCAGTCTCCAAATGGGGCGAAGCCAACCTTGTGGGATTCAACGCCGCCAAAACACAAGCGTGTCTGTTCACCGCCAAAAAGAGTCCGTTCACCTTGGCTCCTGTTTTTCAGAATGTATCCTTGGAGTGCACCGACCGCCTTCAGCTCTTGGGAGTTGAAATTTCCTCAAACCTAAACTTTGGGCGGTTCATTGAGTCCAAAGCTAAGATGGCTGCTAGGAAACTTGGCGTTCTATCTAAATTAGTGCGCTTCACCGTCTACGATTGCATCACTGCTTTCCATCAGGCGGGATCGCAGTCAAACACTGGTTTATAACATTAAAAAAAAAGCAGTACCCTTTTTTCAGGAACGCGTTGAGTTATCAAGTTAAAATTAATATCAAATACTCAAGGCTGCAATCCCTTGAAGCAGTGAAAAAATCAAACTTCTACGTCAACGCAATCAAAAGATACGGGCGTTTAGGTTCCGTTTATGCCGAATATTCTGATACTCGCGAGGGAATCTCAAAACCTATAGGGTACTTCCCGTTGACCTTTTTTTTTTTCTAGAATCATGTTTGGCAAGAAGCAATGTCGTGTAGCTCAAGTACAGGAAAAAATCCAAGAACTGTTTTATATTATTGTACTACAATTTTGTACGGAACCCTCGGTGCGCGAGTGCAAAGTCCGACTTGCACTTGACCGGTTTTTTTTATTTTCATAGTCTCACCTTTTAGTGAATTTTCTCAGATTGATTGGAGCGCGTTACTTTTTTACATTTCCCACTTTATAAGCATATAAAACAGTCATTGCATGCTTAATTAATTTAATTTTTTTCTACTAATTATGTACTCAGTTTTACTGCACTTAGAATTTACTTGAATTTCTTTCTTTGAGTATTTGGAATTAACTGAAGACATCGAAATTATTAAAATGCATGTAGTATCGCTGATACGATTGGACTGGCTTTTTGGACCGCATTCCGCTTCTCAAACGAGGTGATTAACAGTTGAGTATATATTTTTTAAATATATAATTAACTCTTGTATAGACAAGAGTTACAGAACCTCAGCTCGTGCCGTGGCACAAATAGAATATGCAGCAGCCACATGACAGCGAAGCTGACTACTCAGTGCGACTAAATGTCGCACTCTGAGTAGTGAGCACAATACATGTAAAAGACATCCACAGTTTACAATGAATATATAATATATATATATATATACATAGCTGATATTTAAATTACCTAACAAACCCTTCCCACTGCCGACAAGGAAACGTCGACGGTGATTTTCTCACTCAAGAAATCTTTCTTCTTTCTTTCTTTTTTAAAAAACGTTGCCCCACACTAGGAATTACTCCTGTATCGTGGCTGCGTTTACAAACATTTAAACTCACATACACAAACAGCCAGATTCGGAACTACTACCTGTAGGCATACAAATATTTGTTCCGTGCGGGAATCGAACCCGCGACACGCAGCACAACAGTCGATCGCCCAGCCACTGCGCCAACCGTGTCGTCGCGAAATGTACAAAATATTGTATAATGAGGTAGAATATTACCCGTGTAAGTAAAAGAGATATTTATTAATATAAGTTGATCGCTTATTGCATCGCAGTGACAAGATGTATTAAAGAGAGAACTCTCTCAACGACGCTCGCTTTTCGGCAGGACCACCCGCTGAAAGACTCGAGCTTGGTACATATGCATACCCGAGAGCAATAGCTCATCGCACTCGCTGCTAGTTGTTCGCCAACTCGTTTTTAGTTGCTCTACTAGCTTCTCGTTAATCGCCGGCGGTGAGACAGGTGCCTATGGCTGTGATCTGGTCGAAACTCATTCCGTCTAAAATTCTTAGTTTATCTATGCCTCACCTTTTTATTTTGGGTTACAGCATCTACCGAAAAGAGAACGAGGGCTGTTTTCTGTTCTCAAAATGCTGCTTCTGCATACCCTTGAAGACCGGCTGCTTTATACTCGGATATATTAGTATGGTGAGTGCCAATTTAACAGCTATTTTTATGAGTGGTAGGTAAGTTAACGTTAAATAGTTGATTTGGTTTTGATTGCACTTCAACTGGCGTCATTCAATCTTAACTGACGTTATTAATGTTCAATCGTAAACAAAATTTAATTAAAGGTCTTTGGGAGTATAAACGGACTTGATTTTGCAATGGCACATCAGGGCTCAATTCGAATCTATGGGTAAACGGAAACGTGGTTAAAGGAAATATGACCTCAATTTTAACGAATAATCATGTAAAATTTTTAGATAGATTTCTTTATCAATTTGTTTTCTTTTCCAGATTTTAAACTTCGTAATCACCTTATTTTTCGTCGGAACTTTGAGTTTTCTAGCTTTTTATACCCACGGATTCCGTTACATCCGTTTTAAACAAACCGAGGATGGTGTCGTTGTCCCAGATCCGGATTCCATGGACAAATCTAATTTGAACGTGACTATCACAATGCTACTTCTGGTCGGATTCTTGAACATCGCCTGGTTTTTTATGAATATCGTCCTCCTCGTTGGTCTACACAGGGTGCGTATATACCTATTTGATTTTTTTCCTTTTTAACAGATTATTTTGAAAAGGGTAGAGATTGTAGAAGTTTATATAATTTTTTTGTTTTGTAAGACTTTCAAGTCTTTATCAGATCTGCACTAATTTTATATCGGATCTCTCCGATACTCATGATCGTCGGGCTTGTAATAAATATGCTATCAGTTTTTAACTAACGGTGGTTTGTGGGCACTCTAAACATTTCAGACGTCTTGACTTGTAAATCATCATCATTAATATACACGTTTAATATGCTACAGTAGCTAAAACAATACGTAAGGACTTCACACCAGCCGGAGTAGATCACGGGACATGGCCATTAGAGCTGATTTTATTTACAACCCAGACATTTTTTTGAACAAATCAAAGGCGAGACATCCTTTATTTTAAACCAGTTTACATTAAAGACAGAAACAAACACAGTAGCGCCCCACTTAAACCTTAGTTCAGTTAATAAAAGGTCCAACAGCGCATTCCGGACCCGTCGCACGACGCGGTGTGTTCAACATTATCTACGGCCACAATAAATGTACGTTCTATTTGAATTACTTGACTGGCAAAGTGCCAGTTTGTACCAAATTACAGATAGGTATTGCCAACGTGTTCCATGATTTTTGGACAGTACTTGCTTTTAAAATTTTGGAAGAACTCACAAAGATCGAAGACTTTTGTACTGTTTGACTTTTGTTACTTATTATCTAGGCCTCTGATATTGTTACAGTAAGAAATTTAAACTATATTGTTAGAAGCGACATAGGACAGGGCTCCCTGGAAAAACTAATTGAATTTATCGCAATGCAGATTGTTCATGAAATCAGTGAAGCCCGAAACTTGTCATGCCACAGAAGAAGTTCTATTTGTACGAAATACAAAGTCAAATTCTAATCATTTGTTTCAATTAAATCTAGAGTGGATTCTACTTGTCCATCCCAAAAGGTTCATACATCATGGAGAAGAATGAGGAAAAAATGCCATAGTTCTCTTTTAAATGTTTTTAGTATGAAGGACCTGATTGGCAGTACTCCTCGATACGGCTCGCATTGTGAGGAGGTTCCTGTCTCTGGAGCCCTAACCACCGGTAGCTTGGACCCTGCTCTCGGTGGATCGCTATTTTTAGAAATATTTAATAGTGGAATAAGATATGTAAAAAGATGAATAAACTAAATAATAATACATTATAACTTGTTAGAATGACATAACTGAAATAAATATTTCTGACTTTTGCCAAAGATTATCTAGTGCACTAAGGTATTCAATAAAAAAAGAAATAGACGTTGTTCTACTTCAGACACTCTAGAGTCAATGAATCTCACTTCAAAACTAAGTTGGTAAACCTAGGATAAACAAATTTGCTCGCAAAGGAGGAGGAGGCGGATCGCGTGAGGGAGAGGCGATCTCTGCGCCCTCACGCCCCTAGTCGCCGCAGGAGACGCCCTGTACGTCGGGAGTCACCAGCCGACTCCCGGCCACCGTAGGCGCGGGCTTGCGGGCGGCGAGCAATGGGCAGCTCACCGCCCGGCAAGGAACAGGCCCGGGTCGACGGCGCGTTGTGTTCCACGCGTGCCTCAAAGAGATGTCAGCACGAACTGACGGGGACCGCTAGGACCGATGCCTGCCAGGGCCGCGGGTTGTTCGAAAGATATCGTGGCCCCTGGCATAGGCAACTGAAGGAACACGGGTGGGTTTTAGTCAGTAAAAGTCTGACACGCCCTCCCGCTCCGCCCAGAGCGGGAGAAGTCATATTATAATGATTTCCACCCAGAAAAAAAAAAGGATAACCAAATTTAAATACATTAGCAAAAGTTTGCAGTTGGCAACATCTTTACGAACCCAGCACTTTGTACTTAGTTTGTATCCCCCTCTCTGACCTACAAGATCGGCGACTAGTTATATTACGGCCCTGTCTTTAAGCAGTTAATAATGGGGAGCAAATATCGATAATGTTCTAAGGTAACGAATAAACAATCTTATGTTTGGTACTGCATAATGTTAGTTTACGCTAATGATCTAGGAATAGGGGGGGGGGGAAGCGTTTGAACTAAACCCAAGACAAATACTGCGTGAAAAATTGATAAAGTAAAGGTTTTGAGCGACTACCACAAAAGTACACACACATAAGTTGTTTTTTTTAGGTTATTATATTGTTGGGAAAGTAAAGAGCAATCGGTATGTTTCATTGGATAAACACAAAATCACAAATAACAAAAGTTTGTTGACAAATTGTTTCCAGTTGGGACAACTAGATGTCGCTGTTAACTTTTTAGCTGTCGAAATGAGTTATTAATATAAGTTAATATTATGCGAATTTATATTACAGGGAACAAATGACACGTAAAAGTAACGTTCCGAATATAGAAAGATTAAATGGATTACTTGTTTAGAAATCATAAGGGAATTATTTAAGAATATCTTTAATGTAATATATACAGATAATGTAATATATACAGATTCGCAGTCTTGAAAAACATACGTGGTCCTAGAGATAACCCTAGTTACACGAAAATTAATAAAGCGTGGAGCAAGCTTTCCTGAAAAATAATCTGCCTCAGAGGATCTAGAAAAGTTTCGTCTCCATACAGTGTCAGCGACGTTGAGAGTGAGGGGACGTGACGTGACGTTGATAGGCGAACGATTCATATTATATGCTCGAAAATTACGAAGGAAAGCCATAGAAAGATTATCAGCGACTTTTGCGTAAACCTCGGCAAGGGAAGAAAGATTCGAGGCGTGTTGAACCCGACTTTCAGCTAAAGTTACGCCTTGAGGTCTGATTACTAGCACGACTAGAAGTAACAACTTCCCTACCAAACATTAGGAAGAAGAAAGAAAGAAAGAAAGAAAATACGTTTATTTGCGGTAAACATGACGCAAAAAAGAACATAAAAAACAAAAAAAAAAAACAATAAGAAAAGGTTGACATGCGTCACATCCACGCAAAACGGCTATCATTCAGCATTATGCTGCGACCCTATGCAAGACAGAGCCCCAGCGCTGGTTTTCAGCGACAGAGCCACAGCGCTGGTTTTCAGGAAGGAGAAAAAAACCTTCCAATGATCCCTTACCAATCTCGGTAAGAGAAAAGACATGACGCTTTTTGATTCAAAATTCAAAACCAATATGAAGAAAGAAACCTTTCTGGTTAAAAATAAGGTTGGATTTGTTATAAAAGAAGGTCGTTCGTGATAAAATTATAATGTAGCATTTGCCAATGCCCCCTTTTCTTATTGTAGCAAAATAAAAACAAACTTCACTTGTACACGTTTTAAGATATTAATAAAAACTTAACAAAAGACACAGAACGAATATTATTAAAAAGGATTACGTCGTGACGCCGACGTGGCGTCTTTGGTGCTCGAGCCCTATAATACATTTTACGTATTCTTGTTGCGCGTCGATTAATATACGTTTGCAAACGTTCCTAAACTTTAAACTTACGTAACTAGATAAATACGAGGACGTCCTAATAACGAATTGACTTGGTGCCAATTACGCATTACCATTACCATAACCCAGTCACTGGATTGTGGAGGTCAGATAAGCAGTCGCTCCATGTAAAATACTGGTATTTGGCGGCATCTGGTTACACTGGTAGCCGACCACCCTAACATAGTTGCAAAAAGGCTAGGCTATGATGATTCTTTCTGAATTAACGTCTAATTTAACAATATCAAGACCGCACTTCCACTCAAAGCCAATTTTCCTTGACCGATGATGTTGCATTGAATTGCGTATGTCCGCAGTGAGTCTCTTTCGGACATAATATACAAGGTGGTAGAGGACGGGAAATCGACGAAAAAACGACAAATTTCATCACTTCTTAGTGCTTTGGCTGGGAAGAAGTGCCTGAATAAACTCCCCAGCAGCACAGCTGTTTGTACAGTTAAAATAACTTGATTCCTATTAACATTACGAAACACAAAACATTAAATTTAGTAGATTGTTAGTAATAAATTAAAATACTTGCTGACTTGCTGTAAGAGGTCAACGTCATGTATTGGCTTGTTTGTGAATTAGAACTCGGCGAGTATTCCAAGAAGATTATTAATTAAGTAATTAATTTGATTGAGAACTCTGTTACATTTTTATCCAAAAGATCGTCCACAAACCTACTACGCTTTGGAATAGGCAACTAACTAGCTTTGCTTTCCAACTCAAACTGACTGATTCCTTGATGCCTGTAAATTGTTTAATTAAAATAAATGCTTGAGTTTGGATTAAGTGTTTTGTGTGATTGAAGTTCTACTTTTCAAGGTTTCCCTTGGTGGCCACCGTGTCATACAAATTCTAGCTACATGCACACCATTAACTGGACTCACATTGTCAATTCTTTACCAGACAATATCTGACATTTCTGTAAACAACGGCGTTAATGGAAATCTTAACGTGCGATTGTCATGAGTTCTTCCTAATATTAGATAATCTAATTTTCAGAAACGACCAGGTCATATCAAGTTGCATGTGTCAGTTGCTACTATTCGTCTCCTACTGTCAGTCATCGGGCTGGTGTTGTACGGCCCTCATCACACTAATCACTCCATGATAATTTGCTGCGGGGAGATCGGTAAGTATTTGAAAGGTTTAATTTGAAAATGCTTTCCTTAACTTATCTTCTCTATTATTTTAGTTTATTTATTTGTGAAAATAAACGGTTACACATTACGTTATGATGGTATATCTCACTTTCTTTCTTTTCTACCTCATCCATATGAAGAGATTTCGCATAACTCTGTAGTTATTAAAAACCCCGCTAAGAACGTTACGTTACGGTTTTTGACATACAGGTGACTACACGTCGATGGAAAGACTTTGAGATTGAGCTGGATTAGCATAGTACTTAATTTAAATAGTATAAGAGGCCAGCATGCTAACCTTTACTAGTTTCATTACTATTGACGTGTGGCCTAATATGCAAAACAGTCAAATTTTTCCTAATTAGGGTTGTAATATCAAAATGCTTGATATTATGTTTCCTTTACCTACTCGATAAAGCATAATGAACAGGAAGGTAATTAAGTTACTTTCGTCTGAGCTCAAATAAGAATGAAACTCTACCACCTCGCCTCCCCTGTAACGAGCTAACGTATAATTAATTAACATACATATGGCTTTGTTTTATAAACAGGAAATTTTATTATCACGTATTGATTTTCTTTAGATAAAAATGCATAGGTTAGGACTTATATTGAGAATAGCAAAAAACGTGCGAACATTTCGCGGCTTTTCGAGTGCTGCAAAGTTAGCACAGGTCTTTCGAAACTGCAAACTTGGATTGCGATTTTAATGTTCAATGTGACTGACATATAATTTAGTAAATAGGTGCTCTATTATTTATTGCGTATTCTCTCGATTCTCTGTTCTTTACGTTTCTGGACAATTAATTGAAGTACGGGTTTTATTTTCAGCTCTAACGGCGTACTTCATTCTCATCTACTACATGTACGCCGTGCAACTGGAACAAAAACTGAGACCCAAGGAGCCCAGAGAAGTATCAGATATTGTGGCCGATGTCCTCTTCAGCTACCCACAAAATAGTGACAAGGTTAATTTGACTGAGAAAAACGATAACAAATCTTTTAGCGCTGCCTAAGACGATTCTAACTGAGACGCGCTTTTTTCATATTGTGTTTTTATTGATATTGTATAGGTAATATTTTTAGAGTAAACATTGAATTCAGAAGATGAATCTGTTCGGAGAATAAATCACAACTTCACATGAATAAGACGCACACAGTCACGATTACCATAATCAGCCTATAATGTTTCCACTGCTGGGACACAGGCCTCCTCTCTGTAATAGGGAGAAGGCCATAATCACGATTACTTAGGTATATTTAGGGTCGGTTGTTCCAAACTGTTGGTTAACGTAACATACGACCATAATTGACATAGACAATAATTTTATGAAATAACACTTTTTTGGTTTGACGATATTTAGCGCCATTTTTGACGTATACGCGCATGCGTCTAGTGGACGTGAAACAACGTGCTCTTAGGCGTTAAAACTATGTATTGTTTAATTTATTGATAAATTATTTCTGTATCGACATCACAGCACATCGTAGATTTTTAGACAGCATTGTATCTGTTTTAAATATTGTTGCTAACCCATTTAAATAAAGTGTGTAAGAGAATTCATACCATGCATAATCTACTCCTTTTTACCCGATTGCGCGAGACAGCAAAGACAGGGTTATGCTTTTTAGAAGTTGGTTAAACGTTTAATATTATGTAGTTTGGTCAAAAAATATATATGAAGGAAGGGTGTTGCTTGGTACATACGGCTACACTACAAGCTATACATTTCCAGTTTTAGCTGACCTCGCATTGTATAGGTTTTTCGTACAATCAAAAGTCAGCTTATACTGATTATGTATCGCTTGATGTGTAGCCGTGCGTACAAGTTTTTGTGTGATTAAAAAAACCTTTCTATTAGTGTAATGCGTGCGGATTGTGTTTATATTTATTAATACTTATAGTTATGTTAAATCATGTTACTTTGTATGTGAGACTACGAATTCAGGGTGTAATAAATGAATCCTAATAATTTCTGCAATCTCTGTGTTGCATTTCATTAATATTTTGGAAATGTTGTTGCGCCTTTCTAGAAAGGTTTTCAATAGAAAAAGAAAATCACTAGGTACGCCACACCTTTTGAACAGTTCGAATGTCGAGCCACTAGGAGATGAGTACTTCCTAGGTAGATCTCCATCCCTTATCGGTGCTGCTTTAGCCCTCTCCAGAAAGACCCGGATCAGTTTTACTGGGTCAAATCCTAAATAGGCAACTGACTCCGGAATGGCCGATACAGATGCAAGTGCAGCATCTGACACTCTTAGAAGATAAGCGTCTTCGAGACCATCTTCTACACTTATCTTTGAGCATGGCAGTACATTCGTAATTCGTTGTTAGTCAGTCCGAAGACTTTCTTGACTTGTCTCCTTGGATCAGACATGGTTATGAACTTTGCTTTCGATCCTTACTAAACTTGAAGAGCTGCTTTAGATCCTTTTGTTAATTAGTATGATTGCTATATATCGTCTGTTATATATAAAAATAATGGAACTGTTACATGTTTTATATTTTTTTTCCACATTAACTTTAAAACAATAAATACAATAAACTAGAGGCTTGTCTCTAACTATCCGTAACTACCGAATAAATAAAAACATAACGCAGAAGTTAAACTCTCGAATCTGCTACTGAGCCATTTTGGAGAACGAACACGTTGTCGCGCTTTTCTTTCAAGCTGTCGCAGTTCCACAAACTGGTATCCCCAAACGGGTTACGGCGATGCTTACAGAATTGCATGCACAAGAGGATGCCTTGAACCGGATGAAACCAGATGAAACCGCCTCGAAGGAGGCAACAAAACTGATTTAACTTTTGCCGTAATAGTTTCTGCGGCAGGCCCAAGTCGCCAGAAAGGATATTAGGAATGGACGAGATTATTGCGATAAATAGAAATTGTAAGTAGATTGTCTTCATGATAAATGCTTTATCTAACCCTTACTTACTTCTGTTAATCGTTATTAATTAGTTTATAAACAGAAATCCCTTATAAAATAAATGACCACCAGCTTTATCCCAGTTACTAAATTTAAAAAAAAACCCTTCCTTTGCCAGCTGTAGATATGGCAGAGATCTTTACTTAGATTAGACTTGGAACACTAACCAGCCGCCATGACATAAAGCGAAAACATCCTAATTATTTATTTTACAAAGAATGTTGTCAAAACTAAATATAGAAACGAAATGATTATTTACAGACAACACCTTAAAATAGGTATAAACAATCCTTAAAATTCTGCCTGTGATGGAACGCCACACCCTTTCAAATACGACAAATATGAATTGCTAGAAATACATATACATAAATTGTTTAAAATACATTGTTATGACGCCCATATCGTCAATGAGGTTCCATAACATAGAGATAACGTTATATTTTTCCTTATCGCCCAACTTTTTCCTTTAAGATCTTTACAGGGAAAAATATCGAGGAAATCAGATTTTGTTGATAAAAACTTCATTCAATATCGTGACGTCGGCATAGCCCGTGGTGCATTCTCTCCGGAATACGAATTTGCAACAAAGATTGTAACAACTTCCTACAACTTTACAACTTAATCTGTCTTAAGTGACTTTGATCGATGACATAGTTCGTGCAACATTAACATAAGTACTAAGTTTCTTTGTTCTCGTCTTTAGGCTGTTTGCTCTAGTTGGGTTCGTAGAAGATGCTGTTTGAACAATGTATATTGGACAGTAACGACGCGGCATGGAGTGCTCAGTTTCCGACATTCATCAGTTTATTTTATTAGATGGTTTATTTGATTGGACAGTTTTGTGGATTAGACAGTAGCGTCGTTGATAGAACCCAGTGTTTACCAGTGTCCTTGAAAAATAAAGTGGATAATTTTACCGCCTTTAACGAATTACAACACTTGAACTTGTATTATTGAAATCACATAGTAAAACTATTACCAACCTGATCGTCGAACTTTGTACAAAACTTTTTTTATTGCGTTGAAAGTTGGTATGTCACCAACAAAATCGAGAGTCTGCTGCCTTCCGTTAAGTATGCAAAGTCTGCGGAATGCGAAAACCTTAGGACTTAGAAAGAGTGAGGCTCTGAGAAAAGTGAAATGGTATATGGCTATGATGACTCACACCTTCTTAATTCTGACGAAATCTGGTCGTAAATGCATGCGTAATTATAATTAATAAATAATATTTGCACGAGATTCGAACGATAATCTGGTATGTACAAGTGCACAGTTTCTTTTAGAATTGTGGTGGCATCAGGATTTCTGGTGACACTACCTTCACTAGATGGCCCTTCCTTACAACGCCACCACGAAAAGCCGTTTTTAGTTGTTTGCGCATGGTATTCCCATTTCTTTGGACTATTCGCCCTCTATCAATTTCAGTGAGCGTAATGGTTTTTTAGGTCTAAGGTCAATTTGTGTCAACTTGTTTTTCATCTACCTCCTAAATGGCTATATTCACTAGATGGCCATTTTTATTTGTTTGCGCATGGGCATGGTATTCCCATTTCTTTGGACTGTTTGCCCACAGATTTATAAGCTAAAGGGAGATATGCCAAGGGGGCGTGGCGCGTGCGGTGCGAACAATGTATGCACAAAACAGAAACAAACGCGGGCGCCGTTGATTTGTCAATAAGAATTGTCAATGTAGTTGTCTAGCTTTCTATTATTTTGTTTACGTAGTACCTATTTTTTTTTTTTTTCTGGTGGGTAATGTGTCTCAACGTTGCGATCTGCGTTACGCGATTGGCTCGCGTTGAGTGTGGTGACTGTTATAGTGTGAGTGAGCGCGTGTTCGTATTGTAGTGCATATGTAGTTGAAGGCGACAGCCGGACTCGAACAGTTGGGCAGCCACACCATATCTCCCTTTAGTTTATAAATCTGTGGTTTGCCCTCTATCCGTTTTAATGAGCATACTGTTTTTTTAGGTCAATTTGTGTTAACCTGTTTTTGATTCACCACCTAAATTGCTATATTATCATGATAATATAGCTAGTATACATATTAGCACGTATACACAGCAGTATCGCAGTTATACATTATTAAGCCCTGTTCTGACATATTTGTAATAAAACCTTTATGATACCCCGATAATCCCGCTGTATAAGTTGACGAAGGACGATGTCAGGCCAACCGTGAGAATTTAGGCTTAAACCTGGCCAAACTGGCCATGGGGCCACATTTGAATGCCCTGACCTCGTTTTCTGAGTAGTTGTAGTGAGTTTGTTTCATTCATATAAACATATAAATCTACTTATATTCATATTTACTAACTGAGTATACAGGATATTTTTTTAACCAGTGCGCAAACTGTAACCATGAATTCGGCACATGATTCTACACCCCCTAGCGTAGAAAATATTGAGCGGCTATAAAAAAAAATGTGCGGTTTCATAGAAAAGTGCAATACCTACGCGGTCAAAATGTATGGCAGAGCTAATATTTTTTTTTATTTAACCGACAAAAAATTTCAAAGCTGGATGGTTTAGAATCATGTACTGAATTCATGGTTATAGTTTGCGCACTGGTAAAAACAAATATCCTGTATATACATGTCCGGTATTTTATCAATATAGAAATTTCATTCACGACATTAACCCAGAACATCGATGAAAGAAGGAAATAGGATTACAAACAGATGTCACACATCATGGGATATTGATAAAGTTATCTCATAACAATCATTATTATTGAGTTAGCAGCGTAGACTTTATCAAAGAGTATTGGCAAAAAAGTTTGTCATAAAAGAATTGATTTTCTTTGTTTGGTTTTTTGTTTTATTTGACCGCTGCTTAGTGAAAATATTTACAAATAAAATGAGTATTTCGTTATCACGTCACTCATCGACGTTCAAAAATATGTTTAGAATATTGAGGATCTTGCTGTTACAGTCACAACAGCATTTAAAAGAAAGCAAGATATAGAACTTTCATTGATCAAAATCACAATGATATATTTTTTTTCGCTTGTAAACCCCTGAACACCTTTAACAATACCACGAAACGGTTGGCCGCATATGCCAAAAAACATGCAACAAAATCTACAAAAAAAAACATATTGCATTCAAAAATCTCTGAGCACCAGTTACCATGTTTCGCAGTAAAATGAAAACGTTTACAAATGATCTATTGTTTCGTGGTACGTATGCTCTTATTGTTTCAATGTAATTGAGTAGGCAAGGCAAAGTTCCCCGAGCTCATTTTGTGGCCCTATTGTTAAGGCTGCGGTCAGATCGCCGAGCTATTGTTCAAAAATGCGCCCCCTTTTTTTCGCTTAAAACGGCGCACGCTGTCGCGTAGAATAACTAAAGGAATGCCATCATTAAAGCTGTTTTTTCGCTTTGAGTAAACTTTCAAGCTGAAGTGAAAATGTAAGTACTTGAATTATTATCTTTTGCTAGTTCTCTCACAGAAAAGGCGGTTTTTGTATCGGTTGTCTTGTTCGATTAAAATTAAATCTGATGTAAAAAGCTGCAAAATATAAAACAATACAAATGTCGTATGCCATGGATTTCGAGAGTGCTAAAATAATTGTGATGCCAAAATGAAAATCCTAGATGGCGGCTGCCAATTTTTTTTCATCAAGGGTGTCGTTTTCTTGGTTTTGGAGGGTGCTAAAGCCAAGAGTCAAAATGAAAATCCAAGGCGGCGGCAACTTTATGACAACTTCTAAAAACTTACAGTAGATGGCTCTGTATTAAAGCGCGTATACTTTTTCTCTCGTTCTATTTACATGAGTGTGTGTGCTTGCGAGTATTGCGTAAGGAACTTCGTTCATAACGGTGGTCCCCCGACCGCAAGAACGCGATCAAACATAACATAATTATACGATTCGCTGGATGGCACCTGATCCGGCAATAGTTGTGACGTTAACAGCTGCTGGATCAAGTACCTGAAACGGAGTGAGCATTCGAATACGGTTTACGGTTATATAAATTATGTATCTGTAGCCCCATGTTATAGACGGAGCCCATCCGTAAAACTTCTACTGAATCACAGCTCCCTATCAGAGGCCGGCGAGCCTCGAGGTCCCTAACCATCCGTTGTGATGGCGAGAAGCCATGATCTCCTCCAGCATGCCTTACATATTAATATTATACTACACTAAAACATGTTAGGTACCTAAATAATAGTAATAATCCTTCCTAATGTTGTTAATGAGAAAGTTTATTTTCTCGTAACCGCTCAACAACTACAAGGTAAGGCTTTGAAGTTGCCGTGCGTGTGATTTTCGTGATGAATTAACACATTTGTTTTTAGGAAATAATTGAGTTTTTCCTAAATACCATCAAAGTTACAATAGGTATTATCAAGTGTGTATAGTAAATCTCCTAGATTTATAACTTTCCATAACTTATTTGTATTAAGCAATAAAGAAGTAATTTGCTAAGCGGCTGTCAAGACTTCGTTCGATTAAGAGTACAGCACACGACTAATTTTATTGATTGATTGCGAAAAAGTTGTTTAAATTTATCTACGGTGCTCACGGGGAAGGCAGAATTAAATTTCAAATTTGGCTATTAGCGGGAAAACCAACTAGTGGCATTATTTATAATGAAATGGTGGAAACCCGAAAGATCTTCAAGTCTAAATTAAAGTAGTGTCAGGATAGACAAGAACAGATAAGAATGGATATTCTTGCCTCAAATCATTCAAAAAAGGACTTCAGTAACTAAGGACTAATAAATGGAATAGTAATACTGGTTTCCCCGTGAGCGTCGACGGTGTAACTGATCATAAAATGATTGCTAATTTATTTAGGCAAAAATTTACTGTGCAGTCGTCCTTGAGTACTCCGCTTAGTACTGGTAGCGATCCCAGGACCATCGTGACTAGAAAACAAAAAATCACTTTATTCTCCATGAAAAATGTTTCAAGAGCTATTAAGAATATGCATAGGGGAAAATCACCTGGTCACGATGGTCTCAGCATCGGACATTTTAAATATGCTGGTGTGCATCTGCCAAGAGTATTGAAGATGTTTTTCAATCTCTGCTTAAGTCACTCATACTTACCTGAGTCGATCATGCGTACAATAGTGGTACCGATAGTTAAAAATAAGACAGATGACTCGTGTGACAAAACTAACTATCGGCCCATCTCGCTTGCGACTGTAACTGCCAAAGTACTTGACAGTGTGCTAAATTGCATTCTCCAACAACATGTGGACTTACATGATGCTCAGTTTGGTCTTAGGTCAGGATTGTCCACTGAAAGTGCCATTCTAAGCTTAAAGCATACTGTCAGGTACTATACTGAGAGGAAGACGCGCGTGCTTCCTTGATTTATCGACAGCTTTTGACCTTGTTATATATGACCTTCTGTGGGATAAGCTAGGAGGTGCGGGTGTGCCGGCGGATACCATCTCCCTACTCAGATACTGGTACTCAAACCAAAAAAACCAGATGAGATGGGCCGGTACGTTGTCGGACGAGTACAGGTCGGAATGTGACGTCAGACAGGGTGGGTTGAGTCCACCTCTTCTATTTAATTTGTACGTCAACCAGCTACTTGAGAGACCCAGCAGTACTCATGTCGGATGCTATATCGACGGTACTTGTGTCAACAATATTAGTTATGCAGATGACATGGTGCTGCTGGGTCCCTCGATAAACGCATCGAGGAACCTATATCTGCGAGCAATATGCAGAAGCGCATGGATTGAAGTACAATTCCAAAAAGAGCGAGCTACTGATCTTCAAAGCAGGCAAACATCGACCTACCCATGTGCCTGCAGTATACCTCAATGGCGTTGCACTAAAGCTGGTTGACAAATTTAAATATCTGGGGCATATTGTGACGGATGACCTCAAGGATGACGAGGATATAGAGCGGGAACGCAGAGCGTTGGCGGTGAGAAGTAATATGCTTGCTCGCAGGTTCGGTCGATGTACAACTCAAGTAAAGATAATGTTCTTTAAAGCGTATTGTCAATCTTTTTACTCGAGTGGCTTGTGGGTGACCTATACGCGACGATCTTATGACACCCTGCGGGTTCAATATAACAATGCTTTCAGAATGTTGTTAAGGCTACCGTGGCGCTGTAGTGCCTTCGGGATGTTTCCAGAAGCCCACACAGACGGCTTCAAGGCCATAATTCGCAAAAAATCGGCTTCTTTGCTGCGGCGTCTGCGGGGTGCTAAAAATGGCATTCTGAAAGTAATTGCTGCTAGATTTGACTGCCCCATTCAAAAACACTGGGTGAGGGTAGTGAATGGTTTTGTATAGGTAGTCTACAAAAGATAAGTACTAACAATACTAACATAATTGTAAGCTAATATTATTGCTAATATATACTAGCAAGATATGGATTTTAATTATCTGAAATAAATTATTCTATTCTATTCTATTCTAAATCATACGATTTTATAATCCCTAGAGAGACTGAAAACTGCCGTGAGCGGCAATATCAATCAGTTGGAAAGCTTGTAACATAGTTTACAAACCACTGTTAAATGGTGAACATAAACCTTCTATTTTTACAGCACATAAAGGAACCATGACAATTGCCGTATGAAATGAAGTAATAAAATGAAACGCTCCTAGTTTCATTCTACCAATGCTGTGTGCAGCGTGTGCTTACTTAGTTTATTAAAAGGATTGCGTGGCTAAAGAGAAACGGTGGAAACGGATTTTCCGACTTGAGACCTATTTTTTTAAGCTGGCTGGTTGGGTATGAATGAATACGGTTGCGACTTTTTTGTAAATAAATATTTGAATCGCTTACAGCTGTTATCCGGACGCATACTGCGGGTGTAAGTTGCATGTGATGAATTGGACATTTTGATACAAGTGTGCATAGGTTGTCATATTTACATAATTTAACAAAGCTCAAAATAATAATAACAATACGAGTATGTACAAGTATACACCGTGTCCTTCACGTTAACCATAAACTTTGGCAAACGTTTCTATAGCTTTTACAAACGCTTCTATAGCTTTTACAAATCAAATCTAACAAAGGAGGTAGTACTTAAAAATTCTTCGTTACAAAGATATTTGTAATTCATTTAATGAAATACTAGGTGGGCACTCGGACCCCATGGCCCTAGTGTTTCAACCCCAAACGGTTCGAAAATATAAGTTCCAAAGAGATTGGAGTATTTGCACCGTTTGAGGGTTTCCGCACCTGCAGCGGCCACCCCAGCCCAACCCACTGTGCTTGGAAGATGGGATTGCGCAAGGGTGTTGAAACACTTTGTATCCCACACCAAAGGCCTACCTTCCAAGGCATTTTGGTCATTTCGTCTGGTCTCTTCCCATCGTCGCGTGCAAAGCCATTGGGTTCTAAAACAGCTGGCACTCCGGCGGTGACAAGAGCACGACGGATGATGTCATTTATGTTGGCGTGTCATGCTATCCGGCCTGCGCTTTTACTGGCAGTCAACAACTTCACTGCATTCGCAGCGATGCGGAGCCACGCAAGGGGCGTCTAGACGCAAACAAGTAGCGCCCAGACGCAAACAAGTAGCGAGCCGGAAGGTGGTGTCACCCAGCAAAGTGCCTATGTTGGGTGACGGTAGCGCCTGAAGCCAGAAGCCTGACTCCCACTCACCCACAGCCAGTAGGCGGGCACGCTCAGCAATATTGGTGGACGTATTAATAAGATTATTCCGTACCAACCTGCAGAACGGCAACACTCCCTCTGGGAAGATGGGTTCACGGGCCGATCTGTATCCGGGCAAGCCATTTTCCAGGCGTTCACCGTATCGGTCAAGCACAGCATTTCAGAGTCAACCAGGGAGGGGACTAAAATCTTCTCGGTCAACTTTTCGGTGTTGTGGACAGATAATACTGGTAATTTTGAGGACGCAGAGGCCAACAAGACGGATGGGAAGTGTGTCTTGCAGCCACGCTCGGTCGTCCAAGGCATTTAGAATCGATGTTAGTGTGCTGCGAATAATTTGGTAAATTTTATCCAAGAGTTGTGGCTGCTTCCATAAAAGGAAAGAGCGTAGAAAATATATAAAATTTGTGCCATAACAACAGTATCTAATCAGGGTGAATGCCGAATGTAAATTAATGTTGGAGAATAGTCTATCCGAAATGTCGTTGAACTTTTTGATTTTTTCTTCGATGAAAGGAGAAAAACTAACTTCCAAAATTGGGGAACCTAGGAGGAGCAGTAGTGAGCCTAAACTTTTGATTTGTTTGCATTGCATTAAATTTATCTATGGTCAATTATCTATTGGTAATGTCAGAAAGGTAAATTTCACATTTTGAAGGGTTAAGATCCAAGCCAATAGATTTAAATTCCTGTTTGAGAAGTTGTAGATCTTTCAAAACTATGTCTACATCACCTCCTAGCGATCCATCATTTAAATACCACTCGTTGAATTTTAAATTTAGTTTCTGGATAATTAGATGAATAGCCAAGCTGAAAATGACAAGCCCCATAGGGTCACCTTGTTGGCATCCTACTGCAGATTTCAAACTGTAACATTCAGTCTGTAACATTGCCACATGAAACCAATTTCCGGTAGTTCCTTTTTGACTTCAGTCAACAAAGTGTCCCTGTTTACAGAATTAAAGGCATTCTTCACGTCAACCTTGAGCCTGATCTCACCTTTGCTCGAGTTCAAGAAGGTGGAAAGGGCATGAATGACAGCCTCACAGCCCCCTTTCGAGGCAAAACCAAATTGCAGGGGCTGAAACTTAGCAGTAAGCGATTCGTTATACAGTTTACAGCATATTTTGGCTGCCGTACGCCTGTATGTGCACCTAACGGCGATGGCACGAATGCCGCCGTCCTTTTTCCACAGGGCACATAGGTTGGCCCCGTTCAAGACATTGACGACGGCCTCGTTCACACCGCCACCGGTGAACATGAGGTTAATAAGGGCCGCAAGCTCCTTTAAAAAGCGACTCACAAGCTTCCCCGGCGCCTGAACTTAGTAAATCCTTGTGATGTTGTGGAGCCAGGCCGTCGCGGCCGCCGGCGGAACCACTTCGGAAATAGCTCACGGCTGCAATTTACTGGGGGGCCGAAACATTTAGAAAGGTGAAAGGTGAGACCATCCACAGGCGCTGGGTGTTACTCTACCATCCATAAGCGCTGTGTATTTACTCTACTCCTTGCAGTAAATGAAACATTGTCATTGTCCATAAATACTCCTTGGAATTCCCTGATCAATTTAAGGCTTAAAATAGAGCACTTCAGTATGTTGAAATAGTATAGTTCTGTCATTGTTTCTCAATATTTTTGATTAAGAGTCTGTTTCTAAGCTTGTCATTGTCAAAAAACACATTTTCAAAGGATAAATAAATACAATTTCAGAATTAGATTACAATTAGAACAAATATTTGTGATAGATGCCAGATGATCTTGCGATTTTTTTTTTAGGGGAAGTGTATAAACAACGTATTATTAAAACCAAACAAAACCAATTGTTTTTATATAAAGAACACTAATTATATTGTTAATTTTGTTGTTAACATCCGTCAGACAAACAGCAGACAGCTGCTGTCCTATCAAAATGGACTTACGACGTCACTTCACAAGAAATAAAAAATTATATCCTTAAAACATTTAATTTCCCTATCTTATAGTATATCTACACTAAACAGCCCTAATAAAGCAAAAATATATTTATCTTGATTAACTTACCTACATATTCGTATTAAATATTTAATTATATAGGTACATCAAATTGAGGTTCAGTAGTTTCTGCCTACACCCCCGTGGCAAGACGGCGTGACTTTATCTATGTTTGTATCAAAGAATCCGATAATACCTATAAAAGGTATATCTATCTTTTTATCACAGCTAGTCTAAAAGCAAAATAGGAAGTTAACAAGTACTTAGGATGCCTGGAGCAGTGAATGTTCAACGCCCGCAATGACTCAGCAAATCTCCTCGACATCTCCGTGACGGGCTTAAGATTCAAGTTCTTGTAGTTCAGGAGCTTACCCTAAACATTTTGGATAATGTTCTCCACATTATCCAAAATATTTAGGATAAATATTCTGATGAAGTTTAATTTTGTATTTTTGTTTTATATTTTCCATACAATGCAAACTTCTTAAAATTTTATTAGTAAGTGGTAATTTTTTATATTTTATGTGCCTCCAATTATTATATATTATTCGTAGTTAGACAATGACACATATTTGAAAAAAGAGTGTACAGTTAGATAATAGGATATTTGAAAAGGGTAAAACAAGATTGTGACTGTGAACCTGCGTCAATACTGCACCGCATCTAAAACATTCATCATTAATTTCACTCATTGAAAATCTGAAACCTCATGTTGAAATTATAGAACTAAAGTTACTCGTACAATTTTCAGCAGATTTTTTTACCAAACACTTCCCGAGCTACCGGCCTGCATGAGTTACGACTTGCTCGCCACGATCTCACAAACTGTAGCACGTAGTCACACGTGCCTTCACGGCAGTTTTCATGACGGCTTCACGTTTATATGATGCATCGTCTATTCATTTATTTTTGATTTATGTACACACAACTAAGGATAAAGTTATCAGTATGCTTAGTTCTTAGATACTAGGTACGTATTTGTGATATTGTGCAATTTTCAGTTTCCAATAAAACTGAAACATAATTTTAAAAAAGTCATTATAAGTTGATAGGAACTGGTTCCAAGAACGTCCGCCTCGCGCCCCCTTGGTTAAGTATTTTCCTTCCTGAAGCAGATTAGTTTGCCGATGTGTAGGTACCCTGGTCTCATCCTTATGACGCTCAATTCGCCACTGCTGGGTACGTCTAGTTTGTGACGCTAATGTGACGGACGGAAAAGGTTTACGTGGGGAGAAATTAAAACCACGTAGTGTCAACATAAAAATGTATAATTTTAGAAAACAAGAGAAATGCTAAAGGTAGGTAGCTCTATCGATGGTCACAAAATTCCTTTAACTTCCTTGGGAATAGCACAGTAGTCATCTGGCCCAGCCTGGTGTAACGATGAGCGCACCGAGTGTGCCGCGCTGCAGACGCCAGGGATGGTGCCAGTCGGCGGATCGTTTCGCCAGACCTGTAGTGAGCTCGACTCGACCACTCGGGTAAAATATGTGCCCGGCACGGAGCTCGTTGTTACCCGGATTTGCCGGAAGGTGGAAGCCCGGAACTCTGTGTATGGATTCCTCCGATATTTCTGGATTGAGTTCGGTGATGATGGGCCAGAATTTGATGGCGGTTAAGCCGGAACTTTGTAGATGGTGGACGTTTCGTGGTTCGAAAAACCCTGTCGTAATTTGGGATTTTTTACGTTAGTTGTACATGCCGTAGCAGCTGGCATTTCGGTAGGAGCAGACCTACTGCGAAGCGCGTCATCGACTGCGTGCACATCAGTCGGTTGTTGCATTGGCTACTTACTGTAACGCCTATCTTCATCTACATTGGGCCGCGGTTGGAATATGAGAATAATGTTCCATGTACGGGGTCAGGATTATTAAACGGGGTCAGGATTATTAAACAGGGTCAGGTATATTAGGCTAACAAAAACGATGACTTTTATTGACAAAATGACCTGCTGGTAACCCGACAGTTATTTGGCTGAGACCTTGACGACTGGTTTCAATTTCAGGAATAGAGACAGCATCGACAAGTCCCGCTCTCGTCAACACAGTGAAGGGAAAATAATAAGAAATCACCACATTGAATATAAAACGTATAATTTTGTGAGTCAGTTTCAATATAAAATGTTTAAAAAGAAACCTAAATATAAAAGTTACTTGACAATTGTGGGTAAAAAATATTAAGAAAAAAAGAGGAATTAGATGAGTTTATCAAATTCAGGATATATTTTTAGGACAAAATTTAAAAATGAACAAATTACCAGGAATCTTCAGAATATACCGCATCATAAGCAGTACTACCTGGATCTTAAGCATGAAGCCGCCGCCGCATTAGTGAGGAAAAAGACAGCATAATTCACAAAAAACATCAACGATCAAAGTAAGGACCCCAAACTATTGTGGCATAATTTGAAGTCAGATGTACTTCCGGACCACAAAGAAAGGCTATTGCCAAATCATTTTGACAATCCAGGTAGTATCAATGCGGCTTTTTTGGATGTTCCGGGAAATTGCAATGATAATGTCTCACAAATGTCCTGCTTCTATTCTCGCAGGCACAGTCCAGCCGAGTTCTCGCTCGCTACAACCAGCCAGGAGACAATTCTGAAGATAGTCAGGAGTCTACGACCAAACGCTCAGTGTGTTGATGGTATCAATTGACGGATAGGTCAATTTAGCGAATTCAGAATGCCTGTGTTTGTTTCTGCGTTCATGTCCCTCGCAGGCATCATGTGACGCCATATATAAACCAACTCAAGAAACTGAAAATGGCGGCTAGGCGGAAACTTCATTTAACGAGTTTAATGTTTGGCATTGTAACAACCCTTTTTTTTTTCTTTTTTTTTCTGGTGCGAAATCATCAAATGACCCGTAGCGGTAACCCTTTCGGACAATCCCGCTGACCCGGCAGGCTTCGGCCCTAAGGGGCCCCTCAAATTATGCTGACATCTCTTTGAGGCGCGCGTAGAACACTTACGCGCCGTCCGGCACGGGCCTGGTTCTGTTCGGGCGGTGAGCTACCCATTGTTCTCCGCCCGCAGGCCCGCGCCTACGGTGGCCGGGAGTCGTCACGCGGCTCCCGACGCCCGGAGCGTCTCCCGCGGCGGCTGGGACGGGAGGCTCTCTCCCTCATCCGTCCCGCCACCTCCTTCGCTATTGTAATAACCCTTAAGCCGCACTATTTATATGAAAAGCTCAGCTGGCGACAAGCTCATTACAAATATGGTCTTCGTTCTGTAGTTGGCCCGCTAAACATGCCGCGACATAAAACCGCAGCTTTCAGAGGTAGCATCAAGTTTGCAGCCACGCGCTGCTGGAATGACCTTCCACCGCCAATGCAAGGCCTAAAAACAATACAATCATTTAAATTTCAACTTAAGAAGTTATTATTGCGTGTACAACTCTCTGGACAATAAGTTCTTAATTTTTATATACATTATTTTTCTTTCCTCAACCAAGCACCGCAGGCCATGACCCATGAGGTGAGCTCATGGCTCATGGCCTGCGCTGCTTGGTTTTGGATCTCCAGCAGCGCTGAGGCATGTCATTCGGTCCCCTGTTTGCCGGAATGCTGGCAGTGTTTCCTCTACAGGAACACTGGACAGTGGATGTGTACATCCACTGTCCAGTGTCCACATTAATTCTATGTTGACAACCTATTTGTTCAAATAAATATTGATCATATTGGTTGTCCATGTTTATTGCTAAATATTTATTTTTATAATGATCCACTGACAATCTAATTTCAAATTATATTACAATAATCGTAGTATTTATTTAAGTTGTGTTGTTCTATTTTGTACCTTTCGTGACGCTGATTTCCATATTTTTCATGCCTACCTGTTTTTCTCCAAAGCTTTGTATAGTGTGTGGCATGTCGGGTCACCCTCCAGTATCCAAAGTTTTGTCTTTTTATCGGGTCCATCTCATCTTTTACCTTTCAAATTCACTCACAAACGCATAAAGCACTGACACATAACTTTTGCATAACACATTACATCATTGGCCATTTTGTAATTCCTTACATCATAATTTTTTGGTTCATGTTGGGTGCGCGTACGTCAAATAGGACGTTTCGAAATGTTGCCACTACGTAAAGCGTGAAACGTTTATTGAGGATGATATTCTCTTAGCTTTTTTTTATATTCCTGTTTGTTTCTATCACATTTACCAGTACAGCGTCCTAATAACTGGTTGCTTTATATATAAATAATTGTTTTAATACTTGTTGATGAATAATTGTTTGCTGCACCATACGATGTCATTACGTCGGCGCCGGCTGTCGCTGAAAACCAGCGCTAGGGCGCTCTGTCTTGCATATGCTTTGCGTCATGTTTACCGCAAGTAAACGTATTTTCTTTCTTTCTATTTTCTAGCTGAGTGGCTTGACGGATGTGACTGGGAAATCATGAAGTTCTCGCCGATGAGCTTGTTGGCCTTGGAGAATGCTATACGAGGCGTACTCCCACACTAACTTTATCTGCACAAGTACTGCACCCTCAGCCCCCAGCTTCTCCATACTAAGCACCCTATCAACCAACGAGAGGTCAGCAATTTTACGGGACTTCTATGTGGATGATTATTTGGGCGGTGGATCGACAATTTCGGAAACGATAGACCAAACGAAAGAAGTAAATTCCATTCTGTCATCAGCTCATTTGTTCTTGAGGAAGTGGCAATCTAATAGTCCGGAAATCCTTAAAGAAATAGGTGACTCAGATATTTCTAGTTCTTATATAAATAGACTTGTCCAATCACTCCCAGTCATCTAAAACCTTGGGTTTGCACTGGTTTTGTAATACAGACACCTTATCTTTCTTAATTAATATACCCACAGAAAAAAAAAATAACAAAACGGCACATTCTTTCTGTGATAAGTCGGGTGTTCGATCCCCTAGGACTGGTCGGCCCGTGTATTGTTGGAGCAAAAATAATAATGCGACGACTATGGGTTGAGCGGTCCGAATGGGACGATGAAGTCTCACCTGATAGAAGAGAGATGTGGTCTACCTTTGTTCGCACACTGCCTAGTTTGAACAATTTAAATGTCCCACGATTCGTCTGCTGCAATCTAGCAGTGGAACATGAATTGCACATACTTTGTGATGCATCAGAAAGTGTATACGGGGCATGCATATATGTTCGGTCAGTATTATTAGTGATGGGTCAGTATATGCACAACTTTTAGTGTCCAAAAATCGTGTAGCACCAATAAAACCGGTGACTATTCCGCGCCTAGAACTCTGTGCTGCGCTATTGGGTGCAAGACTATGTACGACTGTAATAGAGGCCGTAACTATGCCTGTAGTTAAACGTCTATTTTGGAGCGACTCGATGATCGTATTGGGGTGGCTTAACACATTGCCAAATCAACTAAAACCCTTTGTACGTAATCGAGTCGCTGAAATTCTGGAAAGCACTGCCGGTGACAAGTGGAGTGTCGACTATGCTGGGCCGGTACTGATAGCTGACCGAAAGGGTCGCGGTTGTAAGCTAACAAAGTCATATATATGCATCTTCGTTTGCCATGCCACAAAGGCAGTTCATTTGGAGCTCGTCACCGACCTTTCAAAAGAAGGTTTCATTGCTGCTCTGAACCGTTTCACGTCTCGTCGGGGTAAACCTCAACATATATTTTCCGACAATGGCACGGACTTCGTTGGGGCTAATAATGAGTTGCTAAGAATTGTTACTGACACCGACGTTGCATCTGGAATGGCACAACAAAGCATTACCTTTGTTTTTGCTCCTCCTTACTCCCCACACTTCAATGGTATGGCCGAAACTGCTGTAAAGTCCACAAAGAACCATTTAAGAAAGTTGCTAAGCCTCACTAACTTCACTTATGAGGAACTAGCCATCTGTTTATGTCAAATAGACGCCGTTTTAAACTCCCGTCCTCTAACACCCTTGTCCTGTGATCAATCGGATTTTTCCGTCCTCACTCCTTCCCATTATTTAATTGGACGAGCACTCACGTCTGTACCGTCTACGCAGGTTACGGATAAGAACATCAGCTGCTTAGACCTTTTCAAAAGGATTGAGTACATCCGCCAATACTTCTGGCAGCGGTTCGCTAATGAATATGTTTCCATACTCCAACAAAAAACCAAATGGTCAGTTGCTTCAGAGAGGAAGCACAAAGAAGGAACACTTGTGCTCATCCGAGACAACCACCACTTGTTTGGGCACTGGGTCACGTAGCACGGACCTGTGCGGGCGTCGATGGCATCACACGCGTGGCAGACGTCAAGACAAAGAGAGGAGTCATCACAAGAAGGTTAACAATATTTGCCCTCTTCCCTTCGAAGACTTCAACAGGCGGGAGGATGTTCACGCATCGAGTGCGTGAGCTCATGTACCGATGACACCGGCGGCTGATGCGGCGCGCGCGGGAGGCGGCGGGCGCGGGTAGGCGAGGAGCACGGGGAGACGAACCGGCACTACTCGATCCGACGGCTTCCAAGGCACTCGCGTCATTCAACGCATCTCATTGTACTGTTGCGTATTCCGATTATTATATTATTTTTTAAGTATACAGTCCACTTATTTATTTAACTCCCTGAGCCATGAACATTTCTATATCCTGTCCATCAGGTTAACCATTTTTTGACAGCCGTCTTAGAACGTAACTATTCCAGATTACGTAAAAGTTAGCTTTAAAATGCGTAATAAAATAAATATATTATAAACTGCCTTATCTATTTAAATTATCTTATTTATGGCTTCTTACGGACGTTATAATACCGTACGTGTATCAATCAATGTATTGCGTGTTGCTGCAATCACTAGTTCCATGTGTCAAAAAAACGGTTTACCTAATGGACAAAGTATAGTCAAATATGACTAAAAAGGTTTTAACCTAAGAGGTGAGGTTTTAACAGCAGAGGTAACATTGCAATAGGTACTATTTCATTTTCATGCGCATGTTGTGCGCCGCCATTGCACAGCGCTGGTCGTCGTCTGCCGTGGCGTCGCCGTCGCGTCGGATTATTGGTTGGTGATTGACATCGTCTATATTTAATTTCTCGGTAAAGCGGAGGCGCACTGCTTATTTTTACAGAAATTTTAAGCTTGAAGTGCTTAAAATTTACTGCTTTTGAAAGAATAGAACAAATTCTTTGATTTATGAAATATTTTCCATCTCTCTGACATAAATTGTGTTGAACAGCTGTAAATTAAAAAGGACCATCTACATCGTTCCGAAAAGTTAATCGTTAGTATTTTACGTAGTTCCCTACAAAACGATTTTTGTCATTGACTTGTAAAAAAGGCTTATTGTACCGCGCAGATCCGATTCGATTTCTCGGTCTGCCGAAGCAAGATATTTAATTTATTCCCTTCAAACTGTCCGTGTCCGTGCTTACAGGTCTGTTGTTGGGAAAATAACACAGCGTTTTGTTCACTAGAAATCTGATAAATTGCTTTGTTACGTTGTTTCGAACAACTGAGGTATTGGCAGAAAAATATATTTTTTTTAGTCTGAATACCGAAATAGATACCAAGTTTGAAAATGTTTGGCTTTCTAAATAATTTGCCTGTCATCTGTCAGTGCTTTCCAAAGTATGTACGTAGGTACGTGACATTTTTAAGTACACCATCAAAGGTTAATCAGAATAAATCTTTCATCCGTAATATTAATATTTAATCATATATTTCTAATCCAACACTAACCCTCAAATATTACGATCGAGGGTCCCTTTTATACATTGAGCAAAAAAATTAACGACACCACAAATCATGGTCAGTCTTACATAATAAAACAAACCTATTTATCTGGAAAACCTCTGTACCTCAAATAAGAGTGGCCATAATAAAAATTTATAGGCAATTTGTGGGGTGAAATACAGCTACCTTACTCCCGTCTTTGTTTGGATAATGAAAGTTTTCGGAGCCAAAATACAAAGACAGAATAAGGTAAGCGTAGGCTGCCAGAATAGCTGGGGCTTCTTTACGCTTGTTTTCTATTTTAGGGTAAACAGAACACTTAGTTAAATTGTGAGTACAACAAGGATTTGTAGATAATCTAAATGATGTTTTAGTTATCATCTTTACTAGAAATACCACTCTCTATTAGATTCGCATTGGGAGTGTTAGTAGCTGTATACTGCTATTTAGCAGGCCCCAAAGTGCACAATGTGCTTTAGTGGTACTTACCCCTTTGTAGGGTTTTACTTACCACTAGTTTATTTCTATTTCTCCATGTCATCCATGTCATTAATTAACTACCACATTCCACTTTTATTGTATATTTACTGTAATACTGTTCTACTACACAGCCGTAATTTATATAAATAATGTAATTATTAATTTTCGCCGGTTCTTTATTTTCGGCGCATGCGACCGCTCACTTGTCACAACTATGCCACAGAGTGCTTCTGACACTCAGGGCATAGACAAGTAATGAGGTTACGTCTGGCGCAGATTAAAAATAAATAATATTTATTTTATTGCTCATATATTTTACATAATTATATCTATTTTATTATTTATTTATTACTGTTAATGCCCGTGACATCACAGCGGGCCCTATCAGAATACCAGCGCTGCGACATTTATTTTTAAATGTCGAAGCATCATGCTGAGATAGGAGCCTTTTGGCCTCGTATAGGACTTTCTGTTTCATTTTATGTTTTATTACTTTTTTTATAAATATTTGTTTTTTTTTTTTTTTTTTAACTGTGTTTAGTTTAGTTTATAATCCTGTACGAGTCGCAATAAATACTTTTTCTTTCTTTCTTTCTTTCTTTGCGTTCTAAATCTGAATCGACGAAATCATTGTAACAGTGCCGAGACCATGCTTGATCTATCTCAATTGAACCCACATACCTCATTCATTAGGTTTTCGTACTATCTTGCACATTGAAATTATAAAACTATTGGCAACCATGTTATAAGCCAGTTAAAAATACAGTAAAAATAAAATGTGAAATACCAGCATTCGCCTACGAATCTGTGATTAAATAAAGCAAAGTACAAAAATACCAACCACAGCCGTTTCCTTATCTTTTAACTTCAGAATAAAACTTTTGCAGCGGTTCAAATAAGCTCTCAAATGCTGTACAGGCCTGGGTAAGGCTTACAGCTGGCAAATAGTAGCTACACAAGTATTTTCAACTCGTAAGCTGATCCCATCGAGCCTAGTGACCTAGTTCGCTCAATTGACCCTACATTTCAGCGCGACGATACGACTAATTCTCGCACAGTTTAGACGGACATTTTCAAAATTGAAATGTGACCTGACCTACACAGTTGAATTTGTCGCTGTTTGTCCATCAAAATTGTTGTTTTGCCAGTGTTTGTCAAATCCAAGAGATGCCGAGCCCGAGTAGAGCTAGCAACTAAAAGCGAGTTGGCGAGCAGCGAGGAGCGAGTGCGCGACGGCGACGAGCGAGTGCGCGACGGTGACGAGCGAGTGCGCGACGGCGACGAGCGAGTGCGCGACGGCGACGAGCGAGTGCGCGACGGCGACGAGCGAGTGCGTGACGGCGCGGCGTGTTCTGCCTGCCAAGCTAGCGTCGCTGAGCGAGTACTCTCTTTGATAGATCTTGTTGCTGCGATACGTCTACTTTGCTGCGATATGTCTACTCGCCAGCAGTCAGCGTTCAACTATTAAAACATGTACCTCTTTTACTTAGACGGGACTTTACAATCTTAATACCAATTTTTCAATCAATCAACTCAGTCTATCGCAGTCCACTGCTGGACATAGGCCTCTCCCAGGCTGCGCCTGCCATTTAATGTAACAATGTACATAAGAAATGTTCTTTCTTTGCTGTAAACCACCGATATCGTTGACTGGTATAAGTTCTTGTGGTCTTGACAACCCTGTGCGAGTAGTACGTTTAAATCAATCAATGTCGAGAATTTAATTTTAGCCAACCTGTTGATCATTATAATAGATCAAAATGGTCCAACATGCAATGTAAAAATAATTAAAAGTAGTCAAATTATCGAAAACAACATATGCTGCACAATATTTTTTCACTCGTTTCGGGTCGAAACTCTTATTAAACCCTAATTCTCGCTTTCAATTAATTTCAACCAGCTTGAAACTGGTCTGTTCCTATTCGTCAATTTCCGCCATGAAAACAGCCATTCTCTCCACTCACAACATTATGTAAACAGCTTAGAACCTACTTTCAGGAGAGAATTTATTATCACTGTGGTTGCCATGACAACCGCTTTTTTCCTGTTCATTTGGGATAATTTCATTTAGTCCCTCATGTTCAGCTATTTTAATCTATTAAGGGGTAGCTTCCGGGCTCCAAGGGGTTGTTTGCTTTTATCCTTTTCGGAAAGTTTGCTGTAGACTTTTTGAATTTATATTATGGATTTTAGGATTATTTTGATGATTTCTTCATTGCCTTGTTTGTTTTGGTTGCTACTGTAAATATATTATCTAGGTGTCTTATTCTAATGTGGTGTTTTTTATTTATTTACTAAAATACAACTTTATATGTTGTTACGAAACTGGAAAAATACACCCACGGAGGGTAGTGAAATCGTTTACAACTTCTTTAATATAGTTCGATTACAAATGATAAACTAAACAACCCACCCCAATTTACAAACTAAAAATAATCTCTATAAACTATCTATGTTTTAGAAATTGGAAATTAAAGCCCCCTTTGATCAGGTCATTAAGTCGAAGAATCTGGAGATGATGCTAGTTCCTCTTTTAAGTGTTTAATGTTCATAGTTAAGAAATGATTTATTCTCTTAATATCGGCTTTATTGACAGTCTCATCATTAGGATTTTTAGGAACTTGTTTACTCCGCCTTCCCATTATGTAAGGAGTTCTAAAAAATCCTTCATCCCATCTCCTAGAAGACCTATTATTGAGAAATCCTCATCAACTTCTGTATAAAGGGGTACAAAGTCTATTACTATGTTGCTTTTAGGAATGATATTGCAATTAACACCTTACACTGAGAGATTATCAAGAGTAGGCGCAATTTTACTGTAATCTCTACTTATATGACCCAATAGAGAGAGAGACAAAATCAAATCAACAAAGAAGTAATTATGTTAACAAAACGAGTTAGATAAGGGGGCACTCATTATTGTCCATTAAAGGACATTGTCTCTCAATAGTAATTAGGGCACTTATTAGAAATTCAGTTGATGTTGAATTCGCAGTAGGTACATTAATAAATACAAGAAGGGGTTTGTTCTAGCTATTGAAGATAAGTATTTCAAGTAGTCAGTTTTGTTATCTTTAGTTGATAAAAACTGTCTTTGGGATTAAGAGTTAAGGTTGAATTGAAGTACATTATATTCCCAATAATTTCCAATATTCTGACATACGTTAACAGAGTTAAACCCCACCACGTAAACCTCACTATTATGTGGATGACTAGATGTTGGTTTATGAATTACAACATCAACATTTGCTCTCTAATTCATCGAGTTGATCATAATTGATAATTAACATTTTATTTATGAATAGGCTTGTTTTACTAGAGTATGCACAGAAAATTGGTAGGTAAATTCTGATTTTGTCCATGTTGTCTAAATCTGTCCCACACGGGTCGATGGATCAGGTTAAGCTTCGCTTGCCGCGATTGGTCCGTGGATGAGTGGCAATCTTTACATACCGAGATCCCTCCGTGTTTCGGAAAGCACGTAGTTCTGCATCCATTGAGAAGATCTAGGTCCTCTAGAACTTTAGTTATCTTGTATATGAATGCACTATTTGTAATGTCTGTCTCACCTAAACACAAAAGTTCCTTGCAAACATCAACATTGAAGGTGACATTCTAGTACTTGATTGTTTACTGGAATTATATGCATAACATACCAGTGGTACATAACTACACCAGTTCCGCTGGTCAGCAGAGACATACATGGACAGCATTTGTGTCAACGTTCTATTAAATCTTTCAACCAGACCATTTGTTGCTAGATAAAATGCCGTGGTGAAACTTGATTTAGCTCGGAAATATATATTGTATTGTTTCCTTAACTAATCGCGACGTGAAAACTGAGCCTCTATCTGACACTACTTCCTTGACACCACCAAACCAACAAAAAACATCTTCAATCAAGAATTCGCTGATCTTCTCTGCAGTCGCCCTAGGAATCGCCTTGCATATTTTGTAGCATATTCCACACATACAACCACATATCTATTTCCATTCAGCGACCATCTAAATGGACCTAACAAATCGATTCCTACGTTTTCCATCAGATGGGCTACTGCTACTGGTTACAGTTGAGCTATTTGCTTAGATTGCTTCCGCTCCTGACACAAAGCACAGCTCCTCACATACCGATCTACTTCCTTTTCAGCATCCTTGACAAAGTATGCCGCTCTGAACTTCGCCAGCGTTTTCGCAAGCCCTATATGTCCCCCGTACCAAGGATCATCGTGCAACTCCTGTAGGATCTTGTGCATCAAGAGTTTTGGGATCACCACTAACTCTCGAACATTATTCAATCTCTTAGCCTTCTTAAATAAAATACCATCTATGACACTAAATCCAATAAAAACGCCACGACCACTAGCTGCGATTCTATCTAACCATTGTCTACAGAATTCATCTCCTATCTGCTCATCTTTCATCTTCACCACCTCTATCTTATACACCTGCATGTCATCCTCCTGACACACCATCGGCCTTAATACCTTCATCTTGACATAAGGGGTTCCTGCTCATAAAATGCGCTATGACATTATCTCTCCCTGCGCAGTGAATGATATTGAACTCATACGTCTAGAGGCACAGCGACCACCTAGCTAACCTTCTATTCATTTCCTTCCTATCTCTATTCCTATATCTAAGCTGAAACTTCAATCCCCATAGGAAATGTTTGAAATAATTCAATGCCCAAACAAAAGCTAAGCATTCCTTTTCGGTCGTTGAATATCTCTTCTCACTATCGCTCAGTTTCCTAGACGCATAAGATATCGGATACATGACATCTGTACCCTGCATAAGGCATGCCCCTAGTGCTTCACCGCTGGCATCAATGTAAAGGCGGGTCAACAAATGTTTGTCATTAGAATAAAAATGCAAAGTTGGCGGGTTGTTCATATAATGTATTATACTCGTGTGAAATGCATCCTGATGTTTCTGTGACCAACTGAACTTTGCCTCTTTTTTTAATAATTTTGCTAGAGGCAATATTATTATGATTTTTGTTGATTTATATTTTGTTACTTTCGATATTATTTCTTATTATTTTGTTATTTAATTGATCTCACACTGTTCATTTTATTTTGCTTAGTTTGATCTCACGATGATGGCAATGCATATTATTAGTTCTTTTATTTTATTTTAATTAATTTTAGTTTAGTTAAAATTTAGTTTTTGTTTTCATATCTTGCAATAATCACTATGTACCACACTTTGAAAATGTCGCAACTCTGACTCCCAAGATACAGGCAAATGCCTAGTTTGGGGGTCGCCGTCTATTCTATTTTTGTACAAATTGTGATTAATTAATAAATAAATAAATCTCAGCAAAATTTTTGATAAATTTACGGTAATATGAAAACTAACCCAATATAGATTTTACTTGTTTCGTATTGGTTAGGGGGTTTCAATGATTTTAATGATTGTAATTTCTTACTATCGGGTTTGACCCCGTTTCCCGATATTTCATGACCTAAAACGGATATTTTCCGATATCCAAAACTACATTTACTTGGTTTTAATTGCTTTCCTAAGCCGCAACATTACTTCTTTTAGGGCTTCTCGGAATTCTGAGAAAGTCTTTCCCCATATTATTATATTGTCCACGTAGCAAATGGCGTTTTTATATTCAATGCCTGCCAGGGCTTTATCCATCGTTCTTTGGAAAACAGCTTGACTTGTCTTAAGACCAAATGGTAGCACATTGAATTCGTATAAGCCTGATGGAGTGACAAAAGGCGTTTTGTGCTTATCCTTTTCGCATAAACGACTGCCACTAACCCGAATTTAAATCTAAATCTGCAAAGTATCCTTTACCTTTTTATTTCATTTTCGATAATCAATGCAAAAACGCCAAGTTTGATCTGGTTTTTGCACCAATACAACTGGAGACGCATACACGCATTTTCGATTCACGAATCACTCCATTAGATAACTTCTCTTCCACTTGGAAATTAATAATGTCGAGCTGCTTTGGTGACACTAAGGTGGTCGATGAACGGGTACTTTATCGATGGTTTAATATCTACTTCTACCAAGTTACAGCTGCCTAAATCTGAGGCCGCAAACGCAGTTTTCTTTATAAGAATAAAGAAGTTCTTTTAGTGTTGTTATCTCAATACTCTCTAATTCTGCGTTGATGTTAAAATCATCAATTGTACTTTTGCGTAATAATGGAACAACCTGTTCATCATTCACTTGCATTAATTTTGCAAAATAAAGATAATCAATTTTTTAAATTGACTTCAAACTTATTTCTTCCATAGATACAGGTTCACTTATGACAATATTATTTTTACTTGTCTTGTCAACGTGGCCTTGACATACGAGGGTATTTGACAACTCATTTTGTTTAGAATATTTACAAAAATTTGCACGGATGCATCCTTTCAACAACAAACAATTATTACGAAAATCTTTTTTTTTTAAGATAAGATAATATTTATTTAGTAAAACATAAACAAAGTATGAGGTCTGTGACTGCATCGTATTTAAAGAAAAAGTCCTGTCCGAGTACCAGTTTCTGGTTTATATCTTTGATGACCACGAAACGGTTAACAAACACGCATGAGTCCATCATGAAGCTGAACTGCGTTTCCCGTACAACTTTTAAATATGAACAGGAAATCGGTCTTACAAAATGTTTTGTCTTATTAGAAGTATGCTCCAGTTTTAGTTCTAGCAACAGCTGTTCTGATATGCATGAAATTGATGCCCCTGTGTCTATCAATGCGGTATATGCCCGGTTGGTAATACTTATACTAATAAAAGGACCGAATATACCCATTACGAGTACGTTACTCTTAGGTGGGAGTTTTTCCTCTCCGGACACAGCCTTTAACTCCCGGTCATCCTTCATTGTCAGTGTCCTTGGTTGTTTGGGCGTCTGGGGGTTACTTGAGGTGGGGGCAATGGGTGAACGATTATATCTGCTTGTAAATGGATACCATGGACGCAAATTGTATCTAGGGGTATGGTGGTAGGACTCTTCATCCCTACGCACCCCAGATGAGCGTGGAGGGATTGCCGAAAGAGGTGGCGGCGCGGGGCTAGACGGTCTTGAAACCCTTGGGGACCTTTGGTTTTCTATTTAATTGATAGTGGAAGCTCAATCCTCACTTTGGATAAAATACCTTTCGGGGTTGTTATTGGTAGATTAATCCCTTCAGGTCGAGTTTCTTCGAAAATGTCTTTAATCTGTTCTAAGGTAGCACGTAGTTCCGCTTTCGAGGTATATAATTTTGTGCCTAATTTTAATTTATAATCTGAGCTGAGAAAATTTTCATCAAACATTTTTTAAAGCCCCCCCCTCCCCCCTTAAAAAAAAGGTTTAATGAAAATGTTCTCGTCTGTAATATTAGCTTTGAAAGCAAGGTCTGCCAACGTATAAAAGTATGCCAATACATCTTTATTGGCTCCTTGTCTCGCGTTATAGATTTTTTTTACATAATCGACACTGGTCGTAAATTCCGTTCTGATAAGGTCACAAATGGATTTAAAATCTAGGTTTTCTTTATAAATTAGTTTAAAGTATGAAAGTGCGGGACCTTGCAAGTATACTCCTAACATGAGCGCTAGGCTGCTTTCGGGCCATTGGTATATGGCTGCAATCTGTCTTAATTGGACGAGAAATTCCTCGAAGCAATTTGCACCAGCGCCTGAAAAACGCCTATGGCGTTTTTGACATGGTGCAATTTTGCTTAGCACCACTTAGCTGTAACTCCGGCGTCGATTACACGCAGCTTGGTATGTGATTGGTCTCGTTTCTTATAATACGCCCGTATAACAGTATAGGGTATCGCTTTTTGGTTCTCTGTGTGCTGAAACAAAAACTATTTAATTTTGTAACTTTAAACTTGTATACAAATTCCGAAATATGATCTTGGGTGCTTCCACTACTTATAGAGAACTAATTGAGCCCTCTGAGCTAACGGGAGGAATCAAACAACTATATGACTCCTTTTTTTCCTGATATCAAAAAGTCAGTTAGAACAAACACCATGCTGTGTAACACCACAATTTTATTTCAGTTACAGATTTTTGTTTGATCTTCATTCTGTTACGTCTTTGTTCTGATTTCAATAAAACAGATGGCGCTGCTGTTCCCAGAACATCGAACTAACGTTAAGGTTGAATTGAAGTACATTATATTCCCAATAATTTCCAATATTCTGACATACGTTAACAGAGTTAAACCCCACCACGTAAACCTCACTATTATGTGGATGACTAGATGTTGGTTTATGAATTACAACATCAACATTTGCTCTCTAATTCATCGAGTTGATCATAATTGATAATTAACATTTTATTTATGAATAGGCTTGTTTTACTAGAGTATGCACAGAAAATTGGTAGGTAAATTCTGATTTTGTCCATGTTGTCTAAATCTGTCCCACACGGGTCGATGGATCAGGTTAAGCTTCGCTTGCCGCGATTGGTCCGTGGATGAGTGGCAATCTTTACATACCGAGATCCCTCCGTGTTTCGGAAAGCACGTAGTTCTGCATCCATTGAGAAGATCTAGGTCCTCTAGAACTTTAGTTATCTTGTATATGAATGCACTATTTGTAATGTCTGTCTCACCTAAACACAAAAGTTCCTTGCAAACATCAACATTGAAGGTGACATTCTAGTACTTGATTGTTTACTGGAATTATATGCATAACATACCAGTGGTACATAACTACACCAGTTCCGCTGGTCAGCAGAGACATACATGGACAGCATTTGTGTCAACGTTCTATTAAATCTTTCAACCAGACCATTTGTTGCTAGATAAAATGCCGTGGTGAAACTTGATTTAGCTCGGAAATATATATTGTATTGTTTCCTTAACTAATCGCGACGTGAAAACTGAGCCTCTATCTGACACTACTTCCTTGACACCACCAAACCAACAAAAAACATCTTCAATCAAGAATTCGCTGATCTTCTCTGCAGTCGCCCTAGGAATCGCCTTGCATATTTTGTAGCATATTCCACACATACAACCACATATCTATTTCCATTCAGCGACCATCTAAATGGACCTAACAAATCGATTCCTACGTTTTCCATCAGATGGGCTACTGCTACTGGTTACAGTTGAGCTATTTGCTTAGATTGCTTCCGCTCCTGACACAAAGCACAGCTCCTCACATACCGATCTACTTCCTTTTCAGCATCCTTGACAAAGTATGCCGCTCTGAACTTCGCCAGCGTTTTCGCAAGCCCTATATGTCCCCCGTACCAAGGATCATCGTGCAACTCCTGTAGGATCTTGTGCATCAAGAGTTTTGGGATCACCACTAACTCTCGAACATTATTCAATCTCTTAGCCTTCTTAAATAAAATACCATCTATGACACTAAATCCAATAAAAACGCCACGACCACTAGCTGCGATTCTATCTAACCATTGTCTACAGAATTCATCTCCTATCTGCTCATCTTTCATCTTCACCACCTCTATCTTATACACCTGCATGTCATCCTCCTGACACACCATCGGCCTTAATACCTTCATCTTGACATAAGGGGTTCCTGCTCATAAAATGCGCTATGACATTATCTCTCCCTGCGCAGTGAATGATATTGAACTCATACGTCTAGAGGCACAGCGACCACCTAGCTAACCTTCTATTCATTTCCTTCCTATCTCTATTCCTATATCTAAGCTGAAACTTCAATCCCCATAGGAAATGTTTGAAATAATTCAATGCCCAAACAAAAGCTAAGCATTCCTTTTCGGTCGTTGAATATCTCTTCTCACTATCGCTCAGTTTCCTAGACGCATAAGATATCGGATACATGACATCTGTACCCTGCATAAGGCATGCCCCTAGTGCTTCACCGCTGGCATCAATGTAAAGGCGGGTCAACAAATGTTTGTCATTAGAATAAAAATGCAAAGTTGGCGGGTTGTTCATATAATGTATTATACTCGTGTGAAATGCATCCTGATGTTTCTGTGACCAACTGAACTTTGCCTCTTTTTTTAATAATTTTGCTAGAGGCAATATTATTATGATTTTTGTTGATTTATATTTTGTTACTTTCGATATTATTTCTTATTATTTTGTTATTTAATTGATCTCACACTGTTCATTTTATTTTGCTTAGTTTGATCTCACGATGATGGCAATGCATATTATAAGTTCTTTTATTTTATTTTAATTAATTTTAGTTTAGTTAAAATTTAGTTTTTGTTTTCATATCTTGCAATAATCACTATGTACCACACTTTGAAAATGTCGCAACTCTGACTCCCAAGATACAGGCAAATGCCTAGTTTGGGGGTCGCCGTCTATTCTATTTTTGTACAAATTGTGATTAATTAATAAATAAATAAATCTCAGCAAAATTTTTGATAAATTTACGGTAATATGAAAACTAACCCAATATAGATTTTACTTGTTTCGTATTGGTTAGGGGGTTTCAATGATTTTAATGATTGTAATTTCTTACTATCGGGTTTGACCCCGTTTCCCGATATTTCATGACCTAAAACGGATATTTTCCGATATCCAAAACTACATTTACTTGGTTTTAATTGCTTTCCTAAGCCGCAACATTACTTCTTTTAGGGCTTCTCGGAATTCTGAGAAAGTCTTTCCCCATATTATTATATTGTCCACGTAGCAAATGGCGTTTTTATATTCAATGCCTGCCAGGGCTTTATCCATCGTTCTTTGGAAAACAGCTTGACTTGTCTTAAGACCAAATGGTAGCACATTGAATTCGTATAAGCCTGATGGAGTGACAAAAGGCGTTTTGTGCTTATCCTTTTCGCATAAACGACTGCCACTAACCCGAATTTAAATCTAAATCTGCAAAGTATCCTTTACCTTTTTATTTCATTTTCGATAATCAATGCAAAAACGCCAAGTTTGATCTGGTTTTTGCACCAATACAACTGGAGACGCATACACGCATTTTCGATTCACGAATCACTCCATTAGATAACTTCTCTTCCACTTGGAAATTAATAATGTCGAGCTGCTTTGGTGACACTAAGGTGGTCGATGAACGGGTACTTTATCGATGGTTTAATATCTACTTCTACCAAGTTACAGCTGCCTAAATCTGAGGCCGCAAACGCAGTTTTCTTTATAAGAATAAAGAAGTTCTTTTAGTGTTGTTATCTCAATACTCTCTAATTCTGCGTTGATGTTAAAATCATCAATTGTACTTTTGCGTAATAATGGAACAACCTGTTCATCATTCACTTGCATTAATTTTGCAAAATAAAGATAATCAATTTTTTAAATTGACTTCAAACTTATTTCTTCCATAGATACAGGTTCACTTATGACAATATTATTTTTACTTGTCTTGTCAACGTGGCCTTGACATACGAGGGTATTTGACAACTCATTTTGTTTAGAATATTTACAAAAATTTGCACGGATGCATCCTTTCAACAACAAACAATTATTACGAAAATCTTTTTTTTTTAAGATAAGATAATATTTATTTAGTAAAACATAAACAAAGTATGAGGTCTGTGACTGCATCGTATTTAAAGAAAAAGTCCTGTCCGAGTACCAGTTTCTGGTTTATATCTTTGATGACCACGAAACGGTTAACAAACACGCATGAGTCCATCATGAAGCTGAACTGCGTTTCCCGTACAACTTTTAAATATGAACAGGAAATCGGTCTTACAAAATGTTTTGTCTTATTAGAAGTATGCTCCAGTTTTAGTTCTAGCAACAGCTGTTCTGATATGCATGAAATTGATGCCCCTGTGTCTATCAATGCGGTATATGCCCGGTTGGTAATACTTATACTAATAAAAGGACCGAATATACCCATTACGAGTACGTTACTCTTAGGTGGGAGTTTTTCCTCTCCGGACACAGCCTTTAACTCCCGGTCATCCTTCATTGTCAGTGTCCTTGGTTGTTTGGGCGTCTGGGGGTTACTTGAGGTGGGGGCAATGGGTGAACGATTATATCTGCTTGTAAATGGATACCATGGACGCAAATTGTATCTAGGGGTATGGTGGTAGGACTCTTCATCCCTACGCACCCCAGATGAGCGTGGAGGGATTGCCGAAAGAGGTGGCGGCGCGGGGCTAGACGGTCTTGAAACCCTTGGGGACCTTTGGTTTTCTATTTAATTGATAGTGGAAGCTCAATCCTCACTTTGGATAAAATACCTTTCGGGGTTGTTATTGGTAGATTAATCCCTTCAGGTCGAGTTTCTTCGAAAATGTCTTTAATCTGTTCTAAGGTAGCACGTAGTTCCGCTTTCGAGGTATATAATTTTGTGCCTAATTTTAATTTATAATCTGAGCTGAGAAAATTTTCATCAAACATTTTTTAAAGCCCCCCCCTCCCCCCTTAAAAAAAAGGTTTAATGAAAATGTTCTCGTCTGTAATATTAGCTTTGAAAGCAAGGTCTGCCAACGTATAAAAGTATGCCAATACATCTTTATTGGCTCCTTGTCTCGCGTTATAGATTTTTTTTACATAATCGACACTGGTCGTAAATTCCGTTCTGATAAGGTCACAAATGGATTTAAAATCTAGGTTTTCTTTATAAATTAGTTTAAAGTATGAAAGTGCGGGACCTTGCAAGTATACTCCTAACATGAGCGCTAGGCTGCTTTCGGGCCATTGGTATATGGCTGCAATCTGTCTTAATTGGACGAGAAATTCCTCGAAGCAATTTGCACCAGCGCCTGAAAAACGCCTATGGCGTTTTTGACATGGTGCAATTTTGCTTAGCACCACTTAGCTGTAACTCCGGCGTCGATTACACGCAGCTTGGTATGTGATTGGTCTCGTTTCTTATAATACGCCCGTATAACAGTATAGGGTATCGCTTTTTGGTTCTCTGTGTGCTGAAACAAAAACTATTTAATTTTGTAACTTTAAACTTGTATACAAATTCCGAAATATGATCTTGGGTGCTTCCACTACTTATAGAGAACTAATTGAGCCCTCTGAGCTAACGGGAGGAATCAAACAACTATATGACTCCTTTTTTTCCTGATATCAAAAAGTCAGTTAGAACAAACACCATGCTGTGTAACACCACAATTTTATTTCAGTTACAGATTTTTGTTTGATCTTCATTCTGTTACGTCTTTGTTCTGATTTCAATAAAACAGATGGCGCTGCTGTTCCCAGAACATCGAACAAGTTTTAGATCTTATTCATGTCGCGCCATTGAGCCCGATCTTCGGCTTTGCACGTCCAATTTCTGTCTCAGCTCAACTTACCGCACTACTGAGATAAGTTAGTCGAGCAGTGGCGGGTTTATGAATTACATAGTTACATAGAAACTGTATTAGATGCTGGAATTCCCTCACCTTAATTATTTGATTTAAAATGCTTTGATTTTCTCCATATCGCGCCATTAAAATTGTGATAGCAACCTGGATTGAAGTATGCGAAAAAAATGCTTTAGCGTGTGCTAAATAAATAAATATTATTTATTATAAGTCTGTGTTGTCCCACTGCAGGGCAAAGGCCTCCCCTTCTCTCTTTCCACTTTAAATAAAATAATTGTAAATTTTAATAATAAAAACGAGGAAATTGACAGACATGTAACACAGATTATTTTCTCTAACAGAAGTCATTTTTCAGGTACAATTTATTTTGAATCAATAGTTCAATACATATGTCATTTATGGTGTGTACTAAAAAATAATGATATGATTAAAATAAAATTAAATAAAGAGTTTTGTAACCTTCGTCTCTGCCGATACGCCTAAATTGCGATGCGGTCCGGAGTTACCTCCTCCACTAGCCGGGTTACAGTCTTTTTTTTAAGGCAAGACAAGCAACGTGCTCAACAGCGGGCGGCTTCTATGCACAGCAAGGTGGTGCTGTCGAGAATCGATTGCATTGACCAATTCTAGAACATTCGCTTTAATGAATATATTTTGCGGTTAAAGCTCAGACGTCATCTTATTATGCTTTTTTAAAACGCTTCAATTAAAGCCGGTGATAAAAAAAAAGCAATGAAAAATGACTTATTATTACTAAGCAATGACTGCTGAGTGGCGTATCATATCAGTGATCAAAATGATAATTAAATACATATATTAACCCAAAAATCCAATGCCTAGATTCCAGGAGCAGGAACATTGAACTTGCCTGTGGAATTCAATACGATGTCGGCGCGTCACTGATTAAAAATGCACTACATAACATACACATATTTATTATTTCATTCGCTTTTTCATCCTGTGGATCACCAAGATACTATTAGATATACTAATAGCTCAGTCAACGAATGGTCTAAAAGCTGAGCCACTGCCACACGTCGCGCGTAGGTGCCCCAAGAATGCTCTTCCGAAGCGTGTAGTTCGAAGACGATTTGGAATTCGGAAATAGTGTATAGAATAAAAGTCAATTTTTATAGGTTTTCATTTGGTATTTGTTTTTTTCCCCTACGACATGCCATTTTTGAGATATATATACAATGTGTAACTGAATTAATGCACATTAGGAAAGTAGTTTGTTCAGAATCGTTTACTGAATCGATTTCTGTAATTTTTAATATAGGTAATATTTTATCCCAAAAATAATTAAAACTACGTAAATTACTGTCACACTTCCGCTGTACAGTCAAAACAAACCAAAATAGATGAAGTACCTACTGCGCTAGACCCCTAAACGAGTGCGACTGTTTGCATGCGTAGATTTGTAATGTGACCACAATTTTCTCCCACAATCAGTGTAACTAATTTATGAGAAAAACAATGTTTATTACATAATAATAAAAAATCAGTGTATGTATTATGATTATAACATAACATTCTAATTGGGGTGTCTGGTGGTGTGCGTTAATTCCGGGACAAGTTGTATATGCGCAAAACCTAAAAGTGGGAACTTTGTGCCCCCCCACACCGGCTCACCTCCTAGACGTCGGACTTTTAGTATGTTCACTTCTTAAGCACCCTGAACAAGTTTCTAAAGGAATCGCTTAGGTCCCTGGTTACGCGCTCTACAGCTCCTTTATTAACTGGACTATAACAATTCATCAAAAATTTCTAAAATCTGGCTTGAGCAGCTACTGTTTATAGTCATTTTTGTTTTTTTCCAAAAGCAAGTCACTAATTTGATTGCAAGGTTCTTAAGATCTTATGTCCACAGTGCAGCCATAACACAAGGCTAGGCATGTTTACAGCGTCCATCAGTACAAAACCAACGCATCATTTTCATAAGGCTACGGTCCCTTTAAAACGTCAAACGCTACAGACAGCGTGCGGTGACGTCACGACGAACGACCGACACGCCGCCGCGCCGCGTAATCAAAACGTTCGTTGCCGCTTTCGGAAGCTCAATATATCTAGCGAAAATGCTCTTAAACAAACAAGTCATCATCTTTAGAAAACGCAATTTTTAAACTGTATCTAGGTACCAATCACCCTCCACGCAAACTCTTGTTCAATTGACGCAAACTATTGTCAAATTTGACGCACCCACGATACAGGTACTCCTGTATCGTGGGTGCGTTCACAATTACACACGCACACTCCTAGTGTGGGGCAAAGTTTAAAAAAAAAAAATTTGAAAGCTGAAGCTTACCGCCACAGCATCAGCATCATACAACATCTCATAATGCTGTTGCTACTACTGAGGAGAGTAGGTAAGATACAGCCGCAAAACTTCCTGCTAACAACGCGTGAACCCGTCGGTACGAGCTTGCGCAAACATTACGGTAACGAAAATAATATAAAGCCTAAGTAAGTACGTTGCAACAATGTCACCTTAGGTACCTACCCAACTATTTAATTATCCTCCCAAGATGTGAATGTTCAATCAAAACTTTATCTTGGCACAGGTGTCATAAGTTGGGCAGTTAGTAACTTTGGTCGTTTGGTTACTCTATGGTCATCATGACACTGTGTGGGGACTTGTAATCTTGTTATGGCACTTAATTACTGTTTTGGGATCTTTGATAGGATAGTTCTAAGTAGTAATAGCTAAGGTAACATTTTGGACGGGTTAGGTGCAGATAAACTTTAAAGTGAGCCATGTGACCAGGTACTTACATCAGCACAAACTTGAGCGAATAATAAAAAAACACAAATTCATAGCAGGCTTTATAACCCGGAACGCTTAAATGTATTCATTTTATTCACACACTTGCATGCTACCGCTTGTTTTTGGCAAATATCCGAATATATTCAGCATTTTATTTAAAACGGTTTTAAAATGAATAACATTATTTTTCAATTGTTTCGTTGGCCTAGTTGAGTTTAAATAATACGATTAAATTTTACAAGAATTTGAACACAATACAATGAAATTACATCGTCAGTCGAAACAGCCAAACAAGCGAATAACCCCGTCCACAAAATATGTCTATCAGCAAAACCATTTCAAATTCGGCACTCCCTTTGCCCGAGGGGGTAACTAAGCAATATCACAAACAACTACACGACACTGCACTTATCTTCATCATTCCATTTTCTCCTAGGATTATATTAAAATATATTATGTAAAATGTATTGCTCCAGAGTCGCGGGACATTGTTTTCGATGCATTGAAAGTGATGTGTGTGACCTGAAATGCATTACTGTTGATTGTTTTGTTTTGGAGGCATGTGTCGTTCCTTTAATAAAAGAGCAGTGTGACAATTATGTTGGAGGAATTTTCGGAACAGATTATCCAACTCACGTCAACTCGACTTCACTAACAACGACTCCGAACACCAAGCCATTAAAGACATGAAAACGCAACTCCAATCCTTCCGACTTCACCTCCAATAATTAACTGGCATCGTCTTGACGTTTGTGATTTTCATGGCGATCACTTGACGATAGTTCTTGTGTGAGTCCCAACTCATAAACACGCAATAACTGTGTCGATACACGAAACCTAAAAGTAAACGTTATTTAACCTAAAAGTTATTATTTAGCCACGGGCCCCTCTGTAACAATGAGAAGCATAAGATTTAATTTAATTTGAATATTTACACCGTAAAAAACGAATAGATAGATAGATAAAACGTTTATTCAGTGCAACAAAAGACACAATGCAAGTATTAAAAAAAACATAAAAAAGGTGAAGCAAAAAAAAAACAAAGATTAAAAAGATAAATTGACCCATAGACACGGCGGCGACCAGTCCGCCGGTTGAACGCGTCCCAAAGGGTCATGCGCGTCCGGCTGATCCGAGGATACCGCACGGACTCCGCTGAGGCGGCGAGCCTCCTTGTCGGATTGCCGCCATGGGATCTGGAGGCAAAAGCCCTGGCCCACATATGGGAGTGGCGAGAGGAGGCAAAACGCCGGGGCGTAACTCCGCTGCCGCGAGAAATCACGGTACAGCGGACAGAGCTCCGGCGGGATCTCATGGTGATATGGAGAGTGCGATTGTCGCAACCCAGTGCTGGGCACGCCACAATTGCGGCGATAAGTCCCCTCTTTGACGAGTGGCTGGGGAGGCGCCACGGCGCCCTCACCTTCCGCCTGACGCAGGTCCGCACCGGACACGGTTGTTTCGGGAGGTTCCTGTTCAGGATAAGGCGGGAGGAAACGCCAGGGTGTCACCACTGTGTAGATAGCCCGGAGGAGACGGTGGAGCATACGGTGGAGGTCTGCCCGGCTTGGGCGGAGCACCGCCGCGTCCTCGTGGCGGCGATCGGCGGCGGCGATCTCTCGCGTCCGGCCCTGGTTCAGGCCATGGTACGGAGCGAGAGTGCGTGGGAAGCCGTCATCTCCTTCTGCGAAGCAGTAATGCTCGCAAAGGAGGAGGCGGAGCGCGTGAGGGAGAGGCAATCTCTGCGCCCTCACGAACCTAGTCGCCGCAGGAAACGCCCTGGACTTCGGGAGTCACCAGCCGACTCCCGGCCACCGTAGGCGCGGGCTTGCGGGCGGCGAGCAATGGGCAGCTCGCCGCCCGGCAAGGACCAGGCCCGAGTCGACGGCGCGTTGTGTTCCACGCGCGCCTCAAAGAGATGTCAGCACGAAGTGACGGGATCCGCTAGGGCCGATGCCTGCCAGGGCCGCGGGTTGTTCGAAAGAGATACCGTGGTCCCTGGAAGAAACACGGGTGGGTTTTAGTCAGTAAAAGTCTGACACGCCCTCCTGCTCCGCCCAGAGCAGGAGAAGACATAAATGATGATTTACCACCCAGAAAAAAAAAACCCATAGACACCTCGTATAAGTAAATCTAACGATCGACCACTACTGGGCGGTATGTGTCTCATGGTTGCACTAAATGGGAGTCCAGCTCAGCATATGCCAGGTACAATACCTGACGCTGGTATTCTGCTGCATCCCGTAAGTGACACACGAATGTCGAGAAGACACATCTGAGTTTCTACCAAATGGTACCCTACATGGTGCGGCGCGTATATTATAAGGCGGTAAGTATCCACATCTTACTTGATTTAATTTTAAAACCGGCAGAAAGAAAGATTTTGAAATTTTAAACTTATTAAATACTTGTGTAGTGTCTACTGGATTACTTGATTATCACAGTTATTGAATGACTAGTTTGTTTTTAAGCGTGTATGTGTACGAGTTTACATGTTGGTGTATAATAATATGTTATGCATTATGTTATGTTTTTTTTTAATAATTATATACAGTGAGTATAGCGTAAATTGCTTATATATTTTCTATTATACCTATGATATATGCGTTTCGTTTTACACAGTTGCCTCAATCTTTGTCTACAGGATGACGCGTAGACAAACATGTCGTGTGGAACAGAGCTCCAGCTATCTGCTATATTATGGACGTGTTCGAATAGACGTGGACGAATAGGACTTCATCAACATTTGTCTACCAAACTATTTAACAAATGTATTGGTTAGGTGCCGTGGTTGCAGTTTTGTTGCGATTGGTTTGTTATTTTGATCAGAGGAATCGGAATCTATCCAAATTTATGCAGTTCTAAGATACAGAGGTATTCAGTTGTATTATTAATTCAGTGAATAAATATGACAGGATTTAGCTGTCACTTTGTTAAATAATGGTACCTAGCTGTCAGTGACAATTTTATCTTTGTCTTAGTTAGTCTCGACGACAAAGGCAGGATAGTTTTACTTTGTAGATATAAATATTTATTGTTGAAACAGCAGCTTTAAAGACAGAAGAAACACAAAAGTATTGCCGCAGGCGGTTGTCAGAAATCGTTGCGACTGCACTGCGCTACACAATCTGACATCGAACGCTCGCTTGCCGCCACAACGAAACACAAGCTTTATAACAACTTACTCCTTTTGACTTTTCAATGCTGACATTTTTGCTATCGATAAAATGGAACTTTCTTCTATCGGTTCTGCGATTAAATGGAAGTATAATTTACAGAAAAAAGGAGTTTTCGTACCAAATATGAGAAAACTGTAGTTTATTTTTGACTTTGAAAACTACAGATATAAACATGCTATTTCCAAAACAACGTAATTATGACTTAACCAAAGTGTCAATAAAAAAAAACAACATTATCATTGTATGGATCGTTGTCGTGTACCGTTTATTATTTTATTTTGATGTTGACTTGAAAGAGCATGGTATTTGAGAATATGTCATGCTCACTTAAATGCAAATAAATATATTATTATTATTATTTCCTTTATTTCATTTACTTACTTACAGATTATATTTTTAAATATTTTTATTATTATTATTATATTTTAACATTTTAACATATCTCGGGACCATGGGGTCCCGGTCCTTTGGAAGGCGTACGAGGGGCCGAAGCCAACTCCCAGAGGCCTCTTAGGAAATTTTATTGAAATGTGGCACCACCCGACGATTATCCCTGTACGCACTATGCAAGTGCACCCAAGGATAACCCCCGGTTAGTGTAGGACTATTGCAGGATATGGAAAAATACAAATTTGGACTATGGGTTTGGGTGGCTAAAGTGGGCTGGTTACCAATAACTATTGAAGAACTATGGCCCCTGCCTGATCAACGTTTTATATATACACGGATAAAATGGCAGGGGGTGACTTGCACACTCAATAATGGGCCCCCGGAAACTGTCGCTAGCACATAGTGACGTAGCAACAAGGGGGCAACATGTCCTGAGGTGCTTATGAGGAGTGGAGAGGTATTCCACGGCTTTCAGAACAATCCCAGAGCCCGGAAGATGGTCAAGATCCCTACGAGCACTTACTGGAATACTTCCTTCCCCCGAGCACGTTTGCTCTTGCGAGTCTCCACTCAAGCCGGCCAGTAAAGGCAAGAATGAGGTGGGAGCTCTGTTCCTCGTCATTGTTCACTCCAGCCGGCCAATAAAGGCAAACCAGAGGTGAGGAACAAGATTTCTCCCAGGAGATAGGGTCCGTGGGGTCGCTACTGCCCAACAGCTCGCCACATGCTGCCCTGCGGTTTTCTGTATCTCTCTTGGTCTGGCTCCTCACCCTAGACCTGTTTCGGCAAAGTAAACTCTTCCGACACAGGCCTAGAGTTCGGAGCGCACAAGCCCCACCACGACGTCAACGTAGAGATACGGCGGTGGGGTTATTATTATTATTATTAATGTCTCACTGGTGGTGGCGCGTGTGTTGGATCATTCGGTTCCCTACAAAATGGTTGAGCTGGGTGGTGCTGATCCACACGTCATGTTCGTGAACGGGCGCCGTCGGTTGAGACTGGTCATCTCTAAACTGCCAGGACTTGTTTTTAATTTTATATTTTAAATTGTTTCTTTTTTACATTGTTCTCACATATTTAAGCAATAAGAATAATGTACCCAGGGTTCTGTAATAATATTGTGACTGTTCCTAAATTACCCTAGGCTGATAAAATTTTCGTTTCTCCTAATTATGTGGAAATGACAGGAAAATAAGTCGGTTCCCCTTTCGAGGAAGAACAGTACCTCTCCTCCGTACTGTTCTGTAGGGCCCGGCTCCAGACTGGACACCCATAATATTAGGATTTAGTATCATAAATGTTGCTCGCAGGTTGTCACTGATATCTGCAATAGTATTGATGATTAGACGGGGTAAATAGCGGGATCGTTACGCTTGCGCTTAAATGAATAATTTATAACTACGTTAATTTGTCTACCCACTACAGTAAGACTGGGAACCGTTTTAAAACGTATGCCTCATTGTACGTGTTCTGTTAGACCTAACGCATAGAACCTCCAAGGACACTAACACGATTCTAACAGAACACGCTCCCTAAGCACTAAATAAATGTCTTACTCAATCCTAGGACAGAGTACTGCGAAGTCCAACTGTTATTGAGAAAGATAAGTTTTGAATAGCTATTAATATGAAAGAAAACCTTACGGCAACCTATCCCTTTTCTAAGGTACACAAACTAGCACAAGCGCACCGTAGACTCAGCCTCTAGCAAAACTCATTGCGATCGTACTTGGTGCACACCGAAGTGGAATTTCATCACTTCACATTTCTTTACTCTTCCCCATTTAGAAGGACGCATTGCATCCTAATAACATTATCATCATCATCATTCTCCTGCCCTTACCCCAATTTATTTGGGGTCGGCGCAACGTGTCTTTTTCTTCCATACTTCTCTATTAGTCGTCATCTCGGTATTCATTGCATCCTAATAACGTTTTCCGATAAATAATGTCGATTCAGTAATTGGCCTAATAACAGCCAGGTGTGGGTTTTATCGAGACATGGTCCCTAGCGTTCTTAAAACGACTACCAAATCAGTTTGGGATACTTGGTGAAGCCTACCTACCCCCTCTCCAGGAAATGTGTATACAACAAGCCTCACGCAAGTGTTCTGTGGCGAGACCTTTTTGGAAGCAGAAGCCATCAATAATGTGACAACAACATGACAGCAGAAAAGTGTTAAAAATAAGTAAGTATAAACGAGAAAAAGCAAAAGCTTTTTCCCACAAATGAAATATCATTTTCATTCAAAATCCAACCAAATACTGACTACCAACCCATGCAACCACTTTCATTCCTGTACGAGCACTTGCTTGCTGGTACGTGTGATGGTTGAGATGGAAGAAAAACTTTTCTTGCTGACTTCTTGATAAGTTATTTATTAATTGTAACACAGGTGTTTACAATAAAACGGTCGAAAGTGTACTCAACAATATTAATTGCTATGTGGATTTAAATGATATAAAAATGCTTATGCTAGCGTGCTAAATAATGTGCGATGTAATCGTACATATTCCCGGACGAGTTAGGAAGGATGCAGAGTAACTTGATTTACAAAATAAATAAAATTAACGTAAATAATTACAAAACCAGAGTAAATGTAAAAACCATTAAGTAATTATATAAACTTAGTTATGGGCTAGTTCCTATATTAACGCGAGGATTGCGAGGAACGTGGACGCGCACGCAGTCGAGGTGTCCGGTAGCTTCACTTGTATCGCTGCTGCGGTGAGGTACGGCTGGCAATGGTCTTGATCCCTCGGCAACTGATGGTGGCGGTGATGACGGAACTCGCCATTGGCATTTGAAACGGCGGGTTATCACGATGATGACAGCAATGCCCACTATTCCAACTAAAACGTAGATCATAACGTAGTGATGAATATCGTGATAAGATAGATCATCAGGTAACATCACATCCGCTTGTTTCATGGACTGTATCCTTTTGTCTACTTTGTTGATTTCTTGCTCTAAATCTTGAGTTTTATTCTCTAAACTCAGTTTAGGGATGCTGATATTGATGATGTGGTTAATAGGGGCAATCACTGGTGCATAAATATCAGAGTCCGTCCTTATTTCACTTAAATAAGCCTTGTGTGAATATAAGGTAAAGTTGTTTGTTTTGATTATGCATCCATGACCTATGCTCAATAGTCCGGCTTGGGTCAGCTGATGTGCGGTTATTTGATCGCCGCATATTGTTCGAACGTGACACCTATCGCAGCAAAAGTAAAAATAACTGTTCAAAGTGTACGTTTCTTGTAAATTGTCTTTACAGAGTCTTGAGATGGTTTTGCATTCCGAATTTTCTGTTTCACAAAGGTTCTTGTCTCCTTTAATCTGGTAAATAGGTCGTAAGACGTGGCAGTAATAAACACCTGAAATGGTTCGACATGATCTCAAGTCTTCTTCGGACATGTCGATGTAGGTATCCTTCTTCATGTTGATAGATATGTACTCGGATACTGAGATTATGCTGATCATTTCACTTGGCCCTGTTGTCTTGGGAATCGGAATCGTCTTGAAGATTTCGTACGAATCTCGACTGATCAGCGGTAATTTGATTTCAAAGATGATAATGTCCTCCAGAAGTCTTGTTTTTATTTCCAGAAGGTCATATATCTTCCGAAGGTCCGAGTGTATGTCGTCAATTGGAAGTGAGACGTCCTTGGAGAGCTTGCTAGAAATCGTACTTAATTCATCCATGAGTTGTTCGGGTGTAATTAAGTGTAAGTTGAAACGACCATTGTAGATATCTGTGACGGTGTCTAGTAAGGTATTCTGTATGCTCTTCAAATTGTACATCATATTACTTGCTATTATAGCTCCCATGTTGAAGTCATTAATGACGCTGTTTGTTTCGATGTTGTTTTTCAATTTATCAACTGCTGCGTCTAGCTTGTTCATGTGACGATTTATCATTTTAAGCTGTTGATTCATATCTTGCTCTGTGCGCTTCAGAAGATTGTTCTCTGCTTCCATGAGTGAAGTCTGATTTTTCCACAAAGAAACGAGATACTTCTCGTTTTCCCGGACGAGAGAAATGTCCTTCCGATATTTTTCAGCGAAACTTTCATCGAGCACGCCGAATAAGCTATTAGCGATGTACCCCACGCCGTTGATAAGGCCACGGCGCTGACGCATTTGGTGTCGCGTGCTGGAATGCTGACTTTGCAAAACTTGGTTGTAGTGCTCAAGTTCTGAGAACGCGTGACGTAGCTGTAGTACGATTACGTCACAGTGAACTTGATCTTGGATGGTATCACATGTTTGTTTGAGCGATTGAATATACTTGTTGAACGTTGCAATTGATTGCCAATACGTATTCATGCTGTAGTAAACAACAAGGTTCCAATCATCTCTGATAAGCATCATGTTAGACACTTTGTCAAAATATAATCTTTGACTTGTTTCAAATTGGGTTATCTTCATATTGCATTCTGAACTTGTAATAAACGTGAAGAGTAGCATTAAGGCAGTAACCATTGTTGTTAAGTGAAACTTCTTTTTCGTTGACCTCCTTGTTGAGGATCTATTAGCTTGCTGGTGGTCCAGATCTTGATGCTTGTCTGGTGCCACGTCGCACTGTGGGGCAACTTCTTTGTGTTCTAAAAGTACGGATACCTTTATGACGGGACGCTTCATAATGCCGTTCTTTGTTTTTAAGGTCACGACACGTACGTGGCCGTCCTTGCCCGGATGTAAGTCTACGACTCTTCCCATAGCCCACTTGCCGGGTGGAAGGTTGTCATCGTGGATGAGAACTACGTCGTCCAGCTTGACATTGGGTTGAGGTTGCCTCCATTTGCTTCGCACAGTCAATTGGGCAAGATACTCTGTGCGCCATCTCTTCCACAGATCTTGTAATATCCTTTGTGTGAGTTTGTGTGCGTGATCTATTATTAGTTCCGTCAAACGATGTTGATGAGGCAATATTATGGGATGTTTGAGTTCTGAATGGATAACAGCATGATGCAGTCTTCCACCTACACGTAATATTCCCTCTTCGTCTAAAAACGGGCTCAAATTCAAGATCTTGCTAGTCCTGGATACTCTGTTGTTTTTCTTCAGGTCTTGTATTTCTTGTTCAAATTCCACACCCTGAACTTCTTGTATTATTAAGGCTTTTGCTTTGCGTTGCTCGGTTAAGGTAACGTAGAGCTTCGTGACGTTTTCTGATTTTCGGGTTACCAAGCGCCTTAAACGTGCTAATACGTGTACAACCATTGTAAACGAGCTCAATTTGCTAAGCAGTTTCTTGATGACGCTGTTGTCCTGTGACGCATTTTGTATCGCACTATGAACTTGCTTGTTAAGAGCTTCTTCCTCAGTGGAGTAAGTTCCGCGACATGCTTCGATTTCAGGCTTGAAGTGATGTAGCCAAGTAGGTCCATTCCACCACAGATTGTGTTCCTTTAGCTTCAGACTTGTCAAACCTCTGCTAGCGCAATCTGCTGGATTCTCTGCTGACTTCACATATCGCCAGGATTCAGAAGGCATCTCCTTTGTTATTTGTCGCACCCTGTTGGCAACAAACACTCTCCAGCGATTGGGATCGCCTTGTATCCAACCCAGTGCCGCCATTGAATCGGTCCAGCCGTAAACCTTGATGTCGTGGCCGTCCAAGCTTGTTTTCACTTTGACCATTAGTTTAGAAAGCAGATGAGCACCGCTTAATTCCAATTTGGGCAAAGAAATATTTTTGTTGTAAGGTACGAGTCTTGATTTCGCAACCATTAGCGTTATGTTTGTTTGACCTCGATTTGTAATTTTGCAGTATATGACACACGCGTACGCCTTTTGCGATGCATCGCAAAAACCGTGTAATTCAATATTGTTTCCGGTCGTGTCTGTACCTATCCATCGAGGTATTTGGCATTGATTTATGTTTTCTATGTCTTGTTTGATTTTGTTCCATTCTCGGTTGATTTGCTCAGGAATCTTGTCATCCCATTTTAGGTCCTTTTCTTTCCAGATGTCTTGGAACAATACTTTCATTCGTGTGGAAAGTGGAGTGAGCCAACCGAGGGGATCAAATAACTTGGATAACTCCGACAGTAACTTCCGCTTCGTTAGATGTGTTGTATCGGGGCTGGTCTCAATCCTTGATTGAAATGTGAAGATGTCTTGTTGAGGATTCCAGTGAAGTCCCAATGCTTTCGTTGACTCAGCTTGTTTGAAGTCGTAACGTTCTTGATCGCAGCCCTTGCTGGTGCTGTCAAGCAATTCTTGATAATTGGACCTCCATTTTCGTAAATTGAAACCACCTGCCTTGAGGGTCGCTTGCAAGTCTTCCTGTAGTTGTTTTGCTGATGCTACAGAGTCGGAACCGTGTAACAGATCGTCCATATAAAAGCATTCCTCGATCACTTGAGCTGCATGTGGATATCTTGATCTCTCGTCGTTAGCCAACTGCTTTAGAGTCATCATTGCTAAGAACGGAGCGGCCTTGGTGCCATAGGTGACTGTAGTAAGTTGATACTCTTCTACTTGTTGCTTAGAAGTATCTCGCCAAACGATTTTTTGTAAATTTTGGTCGTCTTCATGTGCCCATATTTGCCGAAACATTTTCTCAATATCTGCGATGAAAGCTATGCGATGTTGTCTCCACTTCAATATAAGTGTCATAAGATCCTTTTGGAGGTTGGGTCCTGGATGCATGCAGTCGTTCAGACTAGCCCCAGTGGAAGTTTTTGATGAAGCATTGAATACTACTCGGAGTGACGTAGTTGTTGACTCATTACGTAGTACGCAGTGATGCGGCAGGAAATATTCTGGTTTCTTGTTACTATGCGCAGGTTTCATGTGACCAAGCGATAAGTATTCATCAATAAACGCCTTATATTGTTTGGCAATAGAGTCGTTTTTTGTGAGTTTCCGTTCTATCTGATACAGCTGAGCGACTGCCTTATGTTTCGATTCCCCAATATCCGTGTTGAAATTGGACTTCAGTGGCAATCTCACTTGATATCTCCCGTCTGCCAGCCTTGTTGTGGTCGACTTGTAAAATTTGATGCATTCATCTTCTTCGTATGAGTTTTTATCATCTTCAGGAATATCTTCTATCTCCCAAAATTGTTGAATGTCTTGTATGTTGTTTAGGACTAGGTTGCACTGAAGACTTTGGATCTCGCCAAACAAAATCCACCCAATGCGTGTTTCCTGTGCAATGTAGTTGCTTGCATCGTCTCGGTGAATCTCATTCATGATAATCCTGGCGTATATATCCGCGCCCAATAATATGTCAATTGGGTTGCTGATATAGAAATGTGGGTCAGCCAATTGAACCTGATCCAAAAATGCCCATGATGGTTTTGAAAATGTTGAGTTTGGTAGGTTTCTTGTTAGGTTATTCATTATGAGAACATTGGTGCTAAATTCATAATGGTCGTCAAATGATGTACAGTTGATACTCAACATTCCTTTACATGTATTGTTATTCATGCCGACCCCAGTGATAACTCCCTTGCATTGTTGTCGTGGTAGTCCTAGCTGCTGAGCTGCGTTTTCGGTGATCAACGAAATTTGTGATCCTTGGTCAATCAAGGCTCGCATAGCCCTTTTTATTCCATCAGCTCCTGTCACCTTGATAATCGCAGTTGCTAACAGGACTGTCGAAGCTATTTTTTGCTGTGCAACATGATTCGCGTGGCGTGACTCTTGCTCAGGGGGCACGAGGCCGGAAATGGTGTGTGACGTCGTGTCCTCATTGGTATAGGCATCGTGTAGCACTGTATTATGTTGACCTTTGCATTTTCGGCAACGATTGCTTGACGTGCAACTTTTTCCATTGTGACTGTACAAGCAATTTGTACAGAAATTAAGTTGGCTAATTGTTTTTCTCTTCAGAGCGGGTGCCATTTCTTTGAATTCCTTGCAGTAATATATGCCATGATGATCCTTGCAGACGGGGCAGGAGAGGGATCGAGTCTTCTGGGATGTAGCCTTGTTACTGACGAAATATTTTTTTCCCTGACTTGATCTTGAGTTCTCCGAATTTGAAGGACTTTCAGCTTTTTGTGTCGCATCTTGTTTACGACGTGACGACTCCATTGTGGTGAACTTGTTTTCCAGAAACTCTAAAAATTCCTTTAAAGACGGCAGTTCCCTTGGCTGTTTGAGTGAGCTGAAATATTCATTGAGAGTTTCGGAATCCATTTTCAGAGTTAGCAGGTGTACTATCATTGGATCCCAGGTGTCAGTGTTGACGCCTAAATTCTTGATTCCATTAAGGCACTCTGTTGCTACGTCGTGAATGCGTTTGATGTGTTTTGATGTTGCTTGTTGCATGACTGGAATATTCACGAAGGTGTTTATGTGAGTGGAGAAAATGAGTTTCTTGTTGTTGTAACGGTGGTTCAATATGTCCCAGCTAGCAATGTAATTATCTGAGCTGATCGCAAGATGCTGTATTAAGCGTTCTGGTTCACCTTTAATCTTGCTCTTCAGGAATTGCATCTTCTGTGCTGCAGACAAATACGGGTTGCCGTGTATTGCCTCTGTAAACAGGTCCTTGAATGATACCCAATTCTGGTAATTCCCGGCGAATACAGGAATATCAAGTTGCGGCGTAGATTTTTCTCGATGTGATACAGAAAATAATTTTCGGTTAATTTGTTTCTTGATATTGTAATACATCTGCTCATGGTGCGTATATGAAGTTTCGTAAGTTTCGTCTACCTCATCGAATTCGCTGTCTATTTTCCAATGGAGACCATCAACAGCTTTCCAACGGGTTTCTAGAGTTTTCAAAATGTCTTCAAATTCCCATTTTTCTTCTACGGCTGATAAATCTACGCTGGATACGAAGCGGGCAAAGGCTTTAAAGTTGCTGCCCTGTTTACGCAACTTTTCATCGAACTTGCTCTCAGTTCCCCGAGTAGTGAACTCCTGAGTTAGCATTGGACTCACCGGGGTTTTTCTGCCCTCTGCGGACGACGCACCTGGCTGCTGCCGCCCAAACTGAGTAGGCTTTATCAAACTTGCCCCCTGGATCGAGTCTCTGGCCTCGATGTAAAACGCTTTATTCTCCTCATAATAATTTCCGGTAAAATATTCCTGGTTCTTATCTTCGTACATACACAGTCTTTCATGATTTTTCTGAAACTCGTTCCAATAACTATTCAGAGTTTCAATCTTTTTCCTGATATATTCTGAAGTTTTGCGATCTTGACCATCTTTCTTGAAGTTTGACCAAAGTTGTCGCATGCCATTGATGGCAGCTTGCTGCTTGTATAATAATTCTTCCATCTTGATACTTGATAAATAGGATAATCAAATAAATTTCTTGATTATCCTTGCTGACTTGCGGAGTACTATCGCCGTCAACTTGCTTGAACTTGCTGAAGATCGATCTGTTTTGGGTTGCTAGCTAGCTTTTGCTTGGTGTCTTGTCTTGTATGAAGCCTTGATGCTGAAGTGCTTGTCTTGTTTGTAGCCTTGATGCTTCTTGTAATCTTGGACTGCTTGTTCACTGTCACTGGTTCCGTGTAAGTGGTCTGATATCCTGCCGTGCAATCTTATGCGCCTTCTCAATCCCGTCACTGAGACCCACTTCTGGGAGGCCAACGGAGCCGTTTCGCAATTGCACGAGCGAAACCAAATCACCAACAGATAGCTCGAAGGACCATATGTACGAGCACTTGCTTGCTGGTACGTGTGATGGTTGAGATGGAAGAAAAACTTTTCTTGCTGACTTCTTGATAAGTTATTTATTAATTGTAACACAGGTGTTTACAATAAAACGGTCGAAAGTGTACTCAACAATATTAATTGCTATGTGGATTTAAATGATATAAAAATGCTTATGCTAGCGTGCTAAATAATGTGCGATGTAATCGTACAATTCCATTATTATGCATAAAAACCTAGTAAAACTTCTTTTTAGCAGCAAAAACAATTGCGAGCTTAAGATACAGAAATTCGTTTGCTCAGTAAAACGTACCGAATTCGCATAGCGACTTAATAAAATGAGAGGTGTACACGATTTTATTCGAAGCGCTTCGGATACAATGAGAGGTGTATAAGTTTTTATTCGAAACGTTTCGCTACTCAGTGTAAATGCAGATATTCACGGGTTGGTGACCTCTGTAGTGCAGTATCGTAACTCGGGTAAATTAAAGAAGTGTTGTTTAGAACAAAAATATTTGGTCTTTGTAAATCCTGCTAATATTATAACCGCGAAAGTTTGTATGGATGAATAGATGGATGGATATTTGTTACTCTTTCGCGCAAAAACCATAACGGATTTGGATGAAATTTAGCACACAAATAGTTTATAACCAGGATTAACTCCTAGGATACTTAGGCGCAGCTAGTACTTAGAACATAAAATAGAAAAAGGATTGAGTGAAATGGTGCGCGATTGTAGAGAATTTTATGTTCCACGCCGATACAACATTGACACTGTTTTCTACATAATAGTCTATTTATTTGATTTTTGGGATAAGGTACAACATCAGCAAAGTAATTTTTACGAGCTCTTCATTAATTTAATTTTAAAAACCTTAGAAATTGAGTGAGTGAATGAATGATGAAATAGAATTGAGTGTTATTAAAAGGAATAACTACCAGCATTAACTTGATTAAAAACAGCCTAATTCAACACTATGGGCGGGTTGTTTCACGTCCACTTGACGCACGCGTTACGTCAAAAATGGCGCTAACTACTTAGCGTCAAACCAAAAAAAGCGTTGTTTCACAAAATTATGTTAAGTGAACCACCGGCCCTTAGCCTATATAGCAAACCAAACTCGAGTTACGAAAACTATAATTATATACGTCACACAAATTCAATTCCCTGTTGTAAAACTTTGCACATCGTAGTTAAAATAATTCGTTAACCTACTTTATTGTTTTATATTTTCTTTTTTTTTTTACTGTTTTAATTTCAGTTTTTAATCTAGATAATTTTTTTTACTTGGCATGTATACATTATCTTATCTTATTGTAAAACTTTTCTTTTTAACTTCGGTTAGACCTTTATAGTGGTTGTGTGTTTAGAAAATATCGTTTCCACGAACCTCGAACGTTGTCGGTCGTTGTTTTTCTGCTACTGTTTTATTAAAACACCCTTTTAAATATTTTATAACGACAAACTGGGTATTTTAGTAAACAGTCTGTTGTTTTGAATGTTTAGTCTATTGTTTTTATATTAGTATGAACTTTCATTTGATTGAAAATAAATAGCATTTTGCTTGAGATAGCTAAAGAGTAAATAAATATAAAATAACTGGAGGACTTTGCCCACAATAGAAATTGTGGACATTTACTATTTTGATTGTGTTTTTGGACGTAAGTAAGATGCTTAGAGAATGTGGTTTTGGACCAAGAACAGTAGCAAAAGTCGGCAATTTTCATTTGTAGGTTAAGGATAAACCAACTTTTTTCACTAGTTTTTGAGTGCAAGAGAAATCTATTGTGAAATAAACTTGTATGCGGCTTACAGTAGAACTATTTAATTTAAACCGAGCAGTTAAACCACCGTGTATTACGGCCGGGAATCCTATTAACAGTTGTGCATAGTTGAACTTTTATCAACAGCACTTTATGACATTTGTAGAGCTTCATGGTGATATATTTGTATACAAGTGCTGTTTGTTACATTTCTGATTGACAACAAATTATTTAGAAATTATTATTAAGAACCTTAAGCGTCGTTTTATATAAAAGGATCGTTAAAAGTTTCGTATTTTAGTAGCTCACTGATAAACTGATCACTACTAAGTTGAAGATGACATATCATTTCTGCTTCTGTGATGTTGACCCAGCAAGCAAATCTAAAAAAAAATATTTTAATTTGATTTAAACAAAAAAATATATATATTTTTAGATTCTGTCCACTCGATGGCAAATAGCACAGAATTGGTGCCCCGAGACAGAGATGGGGTCGCGGCAGATCACGTAGGAGATGGCGGGACGAGCTGGATAGGTTCCGTCAAAACCGGGAAGGAGGACGCGCGGGCTCGCGAAATATGGAAGGAATGGAGGGAGGCCTTTGCCCAGGTGTGGGACAGCGTAGACTAGTAAAAAAAACTATCCACTGCTGGGTCATAGGCGGGCCCAGTGTGGATACAGTGCGGTTCGGCGGATGTCACATAATAATGTCTTCGAATTTTTGGTTCTAGGACATGCCATTTACCTCACAATGTTTTCCTTCACCGTTTTGAAAGTAGTGGTGATGAGGTAATTTACACATATTAAAGTGCCTGCTTGGATTCGAACCCACGACCTTACAACTCATAAGTCGCGGCCGCTACCACTAGGCCACCACTTGTCCCATCACGCTTGCTTGGGTTCAAAACCTATCAATACTGCTCAAGGCCCCGATTCTCTCTAAAAAAAACCTAATAACGAAATACATACATTACACATCATTGATTGTACCCAAATACCTTAACACGGCAAGTAAATACTTTACAACATTGAACAGCCCCGTTCGTGTAATAAAGCTATTACTATGCATTTCCTGGATACCATACAATGGATACAACGGCTGATGGGGTTGTGAAGAGAAACGGTTTTTATTTTATAGCTATCGAAAAACCATAGAACATAACGACGTATACGAACGATTGTGCTTACCTAATCGGTTATATGAAGCGTTAAAGATTTTCTTGTATTTTTTTTGGTAAAAACAACGGAGGTGATATTCGAGACGATAGTGACATTTGCATATCAGCTTGACTACGGTAATAATGTAGTTTTTTTTTTTGTATTTAACTTAATTTAAAAAATAAAAAAGCCTTTTGTGTATTTCGTAATTTTTATTGTGATGAGTTATTTCTTTCACCAAATAATATTTTAAAGACACGAAACATCAAACTGCTAAGCCCTTTACTGAATAATCACGCTATTCCTAAAGTCCGATACTTACAAATACCTCATAGATTTGTGATACCTAAGATCAGTTCGAAGCGGTGTTTCCTTCCCTTTTCTATTGGATTCAATAACCTCTCTTGCTTCCTTTCTTTTCTAGAAGCAATGAAGTGCTAAACGTTTTTACCTAATTTTAAAATAATTGTGTTAATCTTTGCTTAATAATTCGAAAGTTTTTATACGTGTTTATCACTTTTATGAAAACTGGTTTGCTTTAAGAAGCAAATTAAGTATTTCGTTGTGTTATTCTCACCCCCAGAAAAGGTGCGAGCGTGAAGATATAAATCACATGCTACAAACATTTCCCATTATTATCCTTTTAGTCCCCTTTACCTCTTTTGTAACATAAGTGTGATGACTTCCCTTTTCTACACAAAACACTTCAGTGGTGCATTTACCTGAGTAAACCATAAAATAGATTCAATCATTGGGAAGCTTTTTTCGGAAAGAATTATTCCACCTCTTTTTTCTGTATCCTTTGCACTTATATAATGTGAATCGAAAAGCAGTAAATCAAGGGCCTATTTATTGGTCAAAGTAGTTTTGTAGCCGATAGTTAAAATTAAAGCAAATGAACCGCATTTTGGGCCGACGCCAAACCTACTTAGTCTTATACCCATCATTTGAAAAATATTTGTAATGGGCGTCCTGGTTTGACACTTAAAGATAAGTATTACTAATAAAAACAGCATACTAACATATACTTCGGCGTAGAATACCGCGTTTTCTTTACCAAATGCGATACTTAGTTTACAATTATCTTCAGAATCTACGAAACATCCTTAAGATCATTATTTCTCCTAGCTTCTTTATTATTTCAAATAATAACAAAAACAAATGTACCACAAGACAAACTTATACTTCTGGTTCCACTTGCACATGTCAGGCTCCTTAAAAGAGATAGCCCGGTAATGTATCAAGCGCCTTACCCGCCGGTGGGTGCCTAATGATGTGTGAATTGTAATCAATCGCTCCGGCTTCGAACCCCGCTCGACATTGTTAATCTTAAAGTTCGTTTAAGATACTCTTTTGTGCGTCTTATTGATGGTCTCAGAGCAAGGGTCGGTTTTCACGTTTTTTGATGGTTCCTCTTTGCTTGGAGTGGAAATAATGACGATAGGTTTCGTGATTGAGAGGTCCTTGACTCTGCATTTGCTCTAAGGTTTTATTTGGGACATTCAAACATCATCATAAGATTAATGCCAGGATCTCGAAGCAGCTTAGCGTATTAAAGAAAAAAATTGTTTTGGTTTTCAAAATCTATCTTCGGTTTACGGTTTTTCGATTTGATGTTGTGCGAAAACAAAGGGAGTTGGAAATGGTCGAGGTGATTAATCCAAGTGCGCCGCGATAGCGGCGATAAGACCCCTCTTTGAGGAGTGGCTAGAGAGGCGCCACGGCGCCCTCACCTACCGCCTGACGCAGGTCCTCACCGGACACGGAAGTTTCGGGAGGTTCCTGCACATGATCAGGCGGGAGGAAACGCCCGGGTGTCACCATTGCCAGGATCGCCCAGAGGACACGGTGGAGCACACGGTGGAGGTCCCGGAGGCCCCGCTTGGGCGGAGCACCGCCGTGTCCTCGTGGAGGCGATCGGCAGCGGCGGCGGCCTCTCGCGCCCGGACCTGGTGCAAGCCATGGTCCGGAGCGAGAGGGAGTGGGAGGCAGTCGCCTCCTTCTGCGAAGCAGTCATGCTAGCGAAGGAGGTGGCGGGACGGATGAGGGAGAGAGCCTCCCGTCCCAGCCGCCGCGGGAGACGCCCCGGGCGTCGGGAGTCCATTGGAGACTACCGGCCACCGTAGGCGCGGGCCTGCGGGCGGAGAGCAATGGGTAGCTCACCGCCCGATCAGGACCAGGCCCGTGCCGGACGGCGCGTAAGTGTTCCACGCGCGCCTCAAAGAGATGTCAGCATAACGAGGGGCCCCTCAGGGCCGAAGCCCTGCCGGGGCAGCGGGATTGTCCGAAAGGGTTACCGCTACCCCGGAACATAAAGGGCGAAGGAAGGAACATGGGTGGGTTTTAGTCAGTAAGAGTCTGACACTCCCTTCCGCTCCACCCAGAGCGGGAGGAGTCATTTGATGATTTCCCATCCCAAAAAAAAAAAAAAAAAGCCCGTTGTCATTCTTCACTTCGTAGTGAAAACAACTTTCCATTTATTTCTGGATGTTTTAGTTAAGGAGGACTTGCACTCGGTTTCTAGGAGAAACTGCATCAAACCTGAGGAGAAATGTGGGCCAGTACCAGCGTTCATATCAGTTTTCTTCGGGGGTGTTCTGACCATCCCGTGTAATTTTGTTCTAGTCGTTATCACATTCTCGTAAATTTAGTCAGGTATTCGATGAACCGCATCTTTATTTAAGTCGAATGTGTCTGACTGGCTAACTGATTTTTGTTCACCACATCGATCTATCAATTAAATGTTAATCTTTTTGCATTAGGATATCACAAACAGAACTTAATTCTGATTAAAAAACATGAAATCTGGAGTTAATTGGTGACCACAAAGTAATTTTATACTAAGTGGGGGTATCTAACCCGTAGAATCAAGATCTACAAAAACTACGTCAGCAACTGAAACCGAGCAGTGAACTCCTCAAACTTTCTTTGAACTCACAGTAAATTAATTAAAAGGGAAGTGGGAGGGGAGGGACGCCCACGTACTATGTACCTACTTCAATTTCTTATTACTCTCATATGGAGAAGGTAGTACAGTTAATATAGGAAACTGCGTATAGAAGGACACAAATGAGTAAAAAAGAAGTGGATACTGGGCTGATCATAGTTACGCAACGAGCCATTTAGCGTTTTATAAATAGATTAATTAAAATTTGTTTAAGTTTAGTTACTTTTGTACCTTTTTCGCTTATTTACGCTTAATCTGATTTTGTTAAAACCGTTAAAATTTACTTTAACACTAAATAATAGCCATTACTAAATTAATTTACAAAATCTTGTGTACTTCATCACGGTTCAATTCTTTAACGCGTATAATTTTTAATTAATATTTTTAAAAATATGCGTCAAAATAAAAAAACATACATACTAAACTATTATTAAAAAATAGTTGCTAAAACACTTAGGGTCAGTTCACACCGAGACGCGACGCGACGCGACGCTGCGCGAACACATTAAAACGACCTACTGCACCGCGCAACGTATTCTGAACTCTCACAATGCAATGTGTACCTTTTCGTGTAGAAAATAAAGTATATTTTGAGTCACTCTTTTAAAGTGTGTGCGCAGCGTCGCGTCGCGTCACGTCTCGGTGTGAACTGACCCTTATCGTTTAAATAAAAAGAGAATACGAGAAAACTTAAAGTACACCGAATGGTAAATCTTTGTTATGTATTTGTTTTTCCGAACCTTTGAACCGACTGCAATCGGTTTTTATTTTGGTGATCACTAAATTACGCAAACTTTCGAATAAATAACATCTTATAAAGTAAGTAAGTAAGTATTATTTATTTTCTCACCACAATAAACAATACAGACATTCTTACACATGATATATTATTTGGCTTAGTTTACTGATGAACCTTATTAGGTCCCGTTACAAACAGTCCTGGTTAAAAATCAGCAGGTATAAAAAAACGTGTCGATCCTGATGAACCGCAGTCCCAAACTGTAGCATGCCTAGTCGATCCGGATGATCCGCAACCTCGAAGCATAGCAAGCTCATGATCAAGATCATGTGTCGCGGACCAAAACAAATTTGCGGCTCTAGAACTACATGGGTTCTATGCGGCTGGTAAAAGCAACACCATACCAACCAGGTGAATAGCCCGGTACCCGGGAACAGGGCCGGAAGCAGCCCCGAAGCGTATCGTATCGTTACTATTGCAGATTACAAGCATGAAGCCTGGTGGTGTATTCCTTTCAATTTAAATGGCACAATTTAAAATTCTGATTCGAAAATTTATAGGGTTTTCGACTGGAATCAGCACATATTTTTCAGAAACTATTTCTTGCAATATTTTTTTTTTTTCTTTTTGTTTACACAACTTTAAAATTTAGACATAATTTTAAAGTTCAGAATCAAAATTGATGGTCATATGAACTAGAAGAAAGGTTGTAACCGCAACGGTCACGCTGCGCTATGTATAGATAGTAAGTACCGAACAAGTATTACCGTCATACCAAACCTTTCAAACCCTCATGAGACATCCCTTACCACTTTATTTTTTAGACCAAAATCTTGTAGATCCCAAAATTCCTTAACATACATAAACTTTAATAAACCTGTATCCTCAAATCTCGAGAATTGTTTTGAAGCGGTGACGTCCTTTTAAGGGAACTACATAAATCGCTTTACCTTAACACTTTAAGTCCCTCCAGGGGGTGGTATTCTACTTGTAATACAGGGAAGCGTAGGGGCATATAAATACGGCATTGTCGCCCCCGCAGATAAAATGATTGGGTAAGGCGAATAATAGATTTTTTGAAAGGGAGTTTGGGCTAAAATGACGATGGAAGGAATTGAGGAATTTTTGCTTTTGCAAAACCAGTGTCGATTGTGTATTATTGTAAATAAGATCTAACTTTGAAAGAGGCTTGCTGTTTAAATCTGCAGTAAAAATATAAAGAGTCTATCTGTAGGATTATACCTTCAGCTATAATAATAATATCTCGTAGCAAACATCTTTTTAATTTTTGTAACTAAGGGATTGGGTTCCATGCTTTGGGAATAAATGAAGTCAAGATGCTTTAGAATGGTACGATCAACTTGATATTTTATCATATCATCTCCTTCTTGCGAGGTATTTCTCTCCTGCTATCCTTGTTTCCAAGTCTTTCTATTGGTGCTTCTTGTTCTCAGGCTGCGCACTGGATGCCTCTTTGAGATCTATTGAGACAATCTGATTATAGCCGTCATGAGCCTCCCTGTATCTGTATACCAAAACACAATTATTATTAGGTCTTTTCCATAGATTCCCTCTCTGTGACAATTGCACAATCAATTAGCTCTAAGAGAGATCGTGTCCACATCATTATACCGAATCGTCATAACGGGGGTGTAATGTACACCCCCGTTATGACGTTACAAATTCTGATAATAAACAATACTAATAGCAAGTAAGGAGCTTGCTATAGCTAGGGCTTCCGATAGCCATCTTTATTAAGTTTACAGCGCAAGCAGCTATGTTCGACTTGCCGTCAGCAGGTAGGAATTTTGCCACTATGGTGTTCAGCCAGTCCCATCTTAAAATTCGGTCTATTAAAAGATCCAAAAGCGTATGGAAAATCCTGATTTTTCTCCTGAGTAGCTTTGATGGATATAGCGAATCTATTAATAGAGGGCTTGATGCATCAACAAGAGCGGGGAAAGAAAATACATTTATTTGCGGCAAACATGACGCATAAAAAAGAAAATAAACACACAAAAAAAATAACAAGTTGGCGGGAAAATCGCTGGGGATTGGGGGCAGCGATATTCTTTGGCAAGTGTCCTTACAAATCATGTAAGTGGTCATCTCTGTGTAAACTCAATGAAATTGGCTCCTCTTTTATTCCTCCACACCTAATTGGTCTAAAACGGAACCTAACCCTTTATGGAGATGACACGTGTCTATTTTACTTTGGTCACTCCATTGAGATAATTATAAATGAAGCACAAAGCGATTTAGATTTACTTAACCTGTAGTTTCAGCAAAATCTTCTTACCATAAACTACAGCAAATACCAACTACACTGGCCTGCAAAAACTAAGTACTACACTTTTAAAATTTCAATTTTTTCTAAACTATAGAAGTTAGAGATTTAAAATAAAAAACGTTTTACAGCAAATTTTATGTTTTTTTTAAACTACACATTTTTAACAACAAAACTATACATTTTTAACTTAAAAAAAATGATAAAACAATCAAAAAACTCAATTAATATTTATAAGTAAATAAATAAATAAATATGTTATTTATTTTTCCTCCTCGGGCTCTGACTACAGCTTCGAGCCGGTTTGGCATACACGAGGTTTCGGAGTCGATGTTGGGGAATATTCTCCCATTCTTCAATCAAGGCCTGTTTTAATGCCCTGAGGGTGGTAGGTGGTGGTCTGCAGCTTCTGAATAGCCTCCCTAGCTCATCCCAGCATGCTCAATCGGGTTGAAATCAGGACTTGTTGATGGCCAAGCCATCACGCTGATACCAACCTGCTGAATATACCTTTGCACGACCTGACCCGTGTTTGGCCGGGCATTATCATGCATCAGCATCGATCCATCACCCGTATTTGCTAAATACGGCCATGCATACTCGTTAAGAATCTCTTGGTATGCCCAAGAGATTCTTAACGAGTATGCAGGGCCGTCTTTCCCCAGTCAGAGTGCCATTTTCTACGGCCACTAACTCTCTGCGACCTTCTGAAGATATGCCAGCCCATACATGTACACTGCCTCCACCGTACTGGACTCTTTCTGAGAAGCAGTCTTGAAGGTATCGCTCACCAGGCCGCCTATAGACACTTCGCCTTCCATCGGAACTGTAAAGTGAGAATCGAGACTCATCTGTGAACAAAATTCTTGACCACTCTTCTTCATCCCACGGGCGTATCGCAGTCTCGCTACTCGATGCTCTCTCTCTAGTTTGGGGCACTCGCTGGTCTTCGGGGTTTCAAATTTGCTTCAGCAAGTCTTCTTCTCACTGTACTGTCACTAATGTAGTCCCTTCGGGTCTGAAGAAGATGTTGCTGGACTTCAACTGCATTAAGGTGGCGATTTCTCAACACAGTGGAAACGATATATCCGTCTTCTCGGGCACTAGTACACCTGGGTCTGCCATTACAAGGTCTCCTCAGATGGTTCCCAGTCTCTTCGTACCTTCGATTCACCTTCTGGACCGTTCGTAACGTCACACCCACGATACTTGCAGTACGACGCATACTGATGCCTAGTTCCAGAAAAGTCATGATCCTAGCACATTCTTCAGGTGAAAGAGGCATGATAAATAAAATTTATATCCTGTTGTCTAACTTAGTTTTTGTAACAAGACTCATCGATCAAGAAAAAATTTGAAATCAAAAACAGAAACAAAAAAAATGAAGGGTAAAATTGCAATTTATTTTTGTTTTTAAAGGTTTTTCAGCCATTTCTTAAAAGAAGGTTCTCAACTATGGAGTTTTTATATACAAAATTAAACCCTTTTTTCGATTCCTTTTTATTTCGAAAGTATATCTTGTGTACTTAAAAAGTTATTCCAATTTAAAAAGTGTGATACTTAGTTTTGCAGGCCAGTGTATATGAAAATAAACAATAACACTATAAATAAATAGATCAAGAAAAATACTACTAAAAATACTAGCTTACTAAAAATATTAGGTACTAAGTTGACCTGGCTACCACACATTCAAAAAATTAAATCAAAACTACAATTACTCACTTACCCTTCGAGGTATCGTTCACTGCTTACCACGCCAAATTCGATATTTACTCATAATATTATATTTATTTTATTTACTTTATTATTTCTCAATGACTGTCACCCATTGACTGTCTAGTAGAAATATGGGGTTCCGCCGCAAAAACAAATAGGAATCAACTACAAACTGCACAAAAATTAAATTATTAATTAAAAGTATGCAAGCAAGTATTATAAATGTATGTATTTGTGTGTGTACATAAACACACAAATACATACATTTATAATACTTGCATACTAATACGAAAAATCGTATCTAAATATCACACAATAAATAAAATTGAAGTGTCTGTTTGGAATATCAAAATAACAGTTTTTTACTAAATGCATGAAAGTATATACGCTCTCACAAGAGACGAGGCCTGTGTCCGAGCAGTGGGAACATTATAGGCGGATTATGTATATGTTATGTATATACGCTGTTATAACATAAAAAACATTTTTAAAATTTTTGCCTGTCTGTTTGTTCCGGCTAATCTCCGAAACGGCTGGACCGATTTTGACGGGACTTTAACAGGCAGATAGATAGCTGCAGTGCGATTCTATACCCATATCACCGTGAAAACTTAGGAGAAGTGAGCGTGGAGTGAGCTGTCGTTCCAACTAATGCTAGGGATTGACACCATTGACAGCTGACTCTAAGCTCACATCACTTAACTTTTCACGGTGAGATTTTTACAGAATCGATTGGTAAAAACCTTTTTTTACCATAAATACATACAACAATTTAAGCATAGTAATAAATAATTATCTACCATGCCTAAATTGTTGTATCATATCACATTAGTCATTACTTATTACACATTTCATTATCACTAATATTATTGTTTGTTATTTGAGTTAAATTCATATTTATAATTGTATAATTCTTATGTGTTTGTAAGCATTTTTCGGTACATCTTAAGACTTCCTTGTCTTGTTTGGACTGGAAAGAGACTAACTGGCCCAAGTAAATGTATTCATGGACATATTGCAATTCCTCACCATTCACTCTGATCCACTATTTACTGGTGTTTGACATCAGCTTGGTCTTCGACATGTTCACCGCCAGTCCAACCTCAAGGCTTGCATCACTGAGTTGGTTTAACATAAGCTCAAGACGTACCGAAAATGCCTGGAAGAGCTACTGGTCCATGAAAGTCTTATGAAAGGAAATCTACCTTTGTCTCTCAAGCGAAAATTTATGGACATGTGCATAAATGTGACCCATAGGTCAGAATGGGAAGGATGTCACATGTCCATAATTTTTCGCCAAGTCTGGGATCCATAGATCCCTTTGACAAACATTCAAAAGTCCAAACTCAAGGTTTGCCAACGTGCAATGGAGCGCAGTATTCTAGGCGTCAAATTGGAAATGTAAAATTAAATGACAGACCATATTCGCAACACCACACTGCGCTCCAAAACACAGATTACTGACGTTGCTCTAAAAGCTGCTAAGCTGAAGTGGGACTGGGCTGGCCACGTCTGCCGTATGCCCAATAAGCTGTGGGCCAAAATAACCACCACGTGGTGCCCTGACACTGCTAGAAGGCGTCGCGGCACACCCCGTAGAAGATGGAGGAACGAGCTGGACAAAACAAACGACCAGTGTTCTACTTTAGCCCTGGATCGAAAGAGCTGGAAGTCATGGGGAGAGGCCTTTGCCCAGCAGTGGGATGATGCAGGCTAACAGTAACAGTTTGTAAGCAAAATATATCAAAATATAATTATTGATGTTAGAAACGAAACTTGTTTAACTTTTGTATTATTTTGATGTTTGAGGTGGTGTATCAAGCGAATATTGAGTTCCTTTTTTAATCTACCAACAAAGTAATTATCGTACAAATGTCTAGTTTTTGAAAACACCCAACAATATTGACTTGTTATATTTTTAATATTCTCATTTAAGTGAATTATGAGAATAAAGTTAGTATCTCAAACGTCAAAAGTTTCAACCTAAAAACACCAACCCACCTAGAACCAACTAATTACTATTAATCACAACGTCACATTTAACATTTCGTCTGGAAGATCATTATTCAATTCTTCACCCATAAGATATCCATAAAATAATGCTAAGCTAGACAGTTGATAACAAGCATTTCAAATTTTGACGACACGGTTGGCTCAGTGGCGGAGCGATCGACTGCTGCGTTGCGTGTCGCGGGTTCGATTCCCGCACGGTTATTGTTCCGGGTCTGCCTGTTTGTGTATGTAAGTTTAGATGTTTGTAAACGCACCCACGATACAGGAGTAATTCCTAGTGTGGGGCAACGTTTTTTTAAAAAAATACAAAAAGAAACAAAAAAAATAATGAAAAATCTCGGTATTTTATATTATACGCATCTGGTTTCATTCTTATTTTTAACGATATCTTCATAAAAACCAAACAAAAAGATATGTTTAATATATTTGGAATAAAATATGGTTGATCTATTTTAAAATTCGCATGTTATTTTATATAAAACATTGGCAACGACGATACTCTCTCTGAATATTTAGAGGTATTTGGTGTAAGCCTGAATATTTGAGAAGATTCGGATAATCTGAGGTATGAAATACATTGCATAAATTGTCCCTTAAAAGACTATCGGAATATTTTGTTTTTATGTGAAGAAGTAAATCTTCTGAACTATCTAAGGCATGAAGATATTTTGAAGTTGATATGCTAAACGTACCTTTATGTTACTGACGAAGATATTTAGCAATTCATTTGTATATTGTATTGTAGTTGTTATGTTGTTTTGTATTGTATTATTGTTGTTTTTTTTCCGTATTGTTTTTATTCTTTTTTTTTACAAGTATTCAGGCTTTATGTTACATTTTCTTACTCCATTATAACGACTGTTTCCTTAGTCAGTCAATTTATACAATTCCATTTTAGGGATCCTTCACTGTGGGTGGTCCGACTCGCACTTGGCCGGTTTTCATGTTTGTCCATAACAAAACAAAACCATGCCATTTTAAAATATCGTTTAAAAGAAAATGGCCGTTCGATTATAAGAAATATTATTAAAAAGCGAGGTACCCATCGGAAACCATTAATTCTTTTCTATCATAGCTCTGGCTAATGACGCGTTAAAGTTCTAAACTTCAACCAAGCGTTAACAATGTGACAAGTGATAAGAAACGAGCGTTCACAGTTTATGTAATGTCTCATTTCTTCAGCCGTAATCATTGGAGAGATTCTGGTTTTATGCTTTGACATTTCCGACGATTTTTTTTAGGCACACCTGGATATTATATTGGTACAGATTTACAGAACAACTATGAGTAAGAACTAACTAGATTATTTAGTTATGTTTAGCTAAGTCCATGTAGATCTTGGAATCCATCAGAAAAATATGTTATGAATTTATAATAATCAGGCTACTGGATCAAAAGGATATGAAATATTTTTTTCATTCTTAACTTTTACCTAAGCACGATACGCGTTTACTTTATTTATCAAATCCCTACCATGTCTTCTTTCAAGATTTATAAAAATCCCTAACCCATCGAATATTACCAGGAAGCTTTCTCATAATGCCCATTGTTTACTCCCCTAATATTCCTTCTTTCTAACGTCATAATTGAAAATGGCCGTAAAATCTCTCCTTCTCGCCTTCAACTTAAACCCTATTATTTTCCCCAGTTACTTTAACCATCTTTAACAAAGTTTTGAGCAAAACTGTGGAACTTTAAACTCGTTCGCAATCGTACAAGTCTGGGCTTCGGAGCTAAATTTTCGGATAATCTTAAACATAATTATTGGAGGTAGCGCTCTATTAAGTTAATTGTCTTTTTAAATTTAGATATTGCGAATACAAGGAATATAGGATCAGCCCCTAAGAGTCATAATTATAGAGTTTGCAATCACAACAAATTCAAAGATAACATTAAGGAGAATTTTTAGACCGATCCGAGAATTACGCTCCTTTTCGTGATCATCAAATACTATGATGATCACGAAAAAGGTTCGTAATTTTGTATAATGAGGGGCGGGTAGTATTAGCAAAGCGAGATTGGAGGCCCTGTGAAGACTAAATGTGATGATGTGTAGAGGAGTGTTGTGTGTATGGTTTTTTGAGATCTAGTCATTTATGAGGTGTCTTAAACCCAGTGATCAACTTTTCCTAGAATGACTTGAAACATATTATCCATGTATACCTTGCGGGGGCAAGTTTATCAGTTAAACTTACCCGGAAGGCATACATCTCACCCCTAAAGCAAAGTCATCATAATTAGAAGTGTTCAGCTTGAAAAATAAGATAAAGTACCAATCTACGTTATCTAGTTCACCAACTGTCAAGAAAATTCTAAAGTTTGAACAGTTTTCGCGGAGTTAATTTTTCAGAAAGCTTTCATAAAACGAAATTAAAGGGTTTGAATTACGTGTCACATTTGTTTGTGCACCCATTTATTGTTGCATTCGGGACACATCTCCACCGGCAGCGGGCACCCTGTTCGAGGCTTGTTAGCCTCCAGGTCCCAAGTCCGCTGGTGGTCGTCCACTTCCGTCGTGGTGACGACGGTGGGGAGAAAATCTCGTCGTTTGAGCTCGACGCAACTGCAACGACCGGTGACACGGCGCTCACGGCTGAGGCGCGTACGGCTGTGAGGCGGAGCTGTCCGGAGATGATGGGTGTGTCCGAGTAGTCGTACTCTAACTCTAGTCTCCATTATTTATCTACCTACATTGTAGTCGTATTTTTATGGTTCCGTAGTTCTTGTCTCGGAACCCTTATAGTTTCGTCATGTCCGTCCGTCCATCTGTCCGTCCGTCCTCGGCTTACCTTCCAAACGGTTAGTGCTAGAAAGATGAAATTTTGCATAGATATGTGTATTTACCACGTCGACAAAGTGCTAAAATAAAATGAAATTTTGGGGTACCTCCCCTACACGTAAAGTGGGGATGAATTTTTCTCGAGTCTACGCCATAGTGTGCGGTATCATTAGATGTCTTTTAAAAACATTGAGTGGTTGCTAAGACTTTGATTTAGGTATCCGTTTGCGAGATATTCAACTTTAAAGCGCATTTAGGCGCTGGGGGCGCCCCCCCTAAAAGCTAAACGGCTGGCTCGAAAAATCTGAAAAAATTCATGATGATAGTCCATGTGATGAACTTTGAAGGAAAGCTATAACGTCTTAGATAACTTTGGTAGTTCAGGAGTTATAGTAGCTTAACTTGTAAAGTGCTATTATGGAACCTATTCTATGTGACTACGGAACCCTATTCTATGCGTGGCCTGACACACAGTTGGCCGGTTTATTTTTATAGCTATTTTTCCATTTTTACTTTCATTTGATATTATTTTAGGGTGGCTTTTAACTGTTTATATTGAGTCAGTACAGCGAAGACACACAGTTGGCCGGTTTATTTTTATAGCTATTTTTCCATTTTTACTTTCATTTGATATTATTTTAGGGTGGCTTTTAACTGTTTATATTGAGTCAGTACAGCGAAATTTTATCCATTTTATGTAAAAAAAATTAAGCGTAAATTTTTTTTGGAGTGTCAGTGACAGATGCCTTAGATACTGCTAATTGTGAGAAATTCACTCCGCTTTGGACATTTCATGTACGTACACCTAGTAGTTTTCCCGAAACAATAAATCAGTGCTGATTTTGAAAAAGAATAAGTTATTTATCATATTATTATTCAGTAGGTATAATAAGTCTCTGTTTGATACCTAAACCCAGCAACTCTTATCCAATTTTTATATTGATCTCTGATCCCATAGCTATATATGGGTATACAGTATGTTAACTAACAGAGGGCGTTCCCGTTAACCCGCAATAGTATAGCATCCATACATGCTAAAAAAAATATTACCATTCAAAACAAAATGTTTTTATTTTTTTTAATAATTAAAATATTCACTAAAAATGTTAAATTGATAGATAAAAGAAACACTCTGTACACGCGTACTTGAAGGACGGCAACGTCGCAATTTATTTATGAATGACGGGCCGCGTGTGCGGCGATCTAATTGATGTGCCTAGAACCGCCCCCTGTCCCCGAATGTCCACCTAATTTTATTCGGAACTAATCTCACGCGCTGACCGGACGCGCATTATTTTCGTATTGCAACATCTTGCGTCATTCTTGTGTGAAAAAGTCCACGTTCTCAGTTCAGTGCTCAGGAGTATGTGAACATGGTGCTCATTTATGCTGAGTGTAATTATGATGGTGCACGTGCTCTGAGGATGTATGCTGAGAGGTACCCCAATGCATATCAACCGCGGAATTCTCGTGTTATTGTGAGTGCCCTGGTGCGTATTCGTAACAATGAACCGGTAGTGCCGCGTCGTTCTGGTGGCCCCCGCCCCGATCTCTGTGCGGCAGGAAGAGAACGTGCTAAGGCATTTTGAGGAGGAGCCCGGTTCAAGCACTAGAAGAGCCGGCCGCCTGTTAAACATGAGTCACGTCGCAGTCTTTAAAATTTTAAAGAAAAACAAACAGCATCCGTACTCACTTCAAAAAGTACAAGGTCTGCTTGGTCCAGCTGACTTCGAGCGCCGGTTAACTTATTGCCAGTGGGCACTGCAGCGATGCGCGGAGGACACCCAGTTCATCGAAAACGTCATATGGTCAGACGAAAGCCTATTTACGCGCAATGGCATGTGCCTCAGTGACTTGTTGCTTTGTCAGCTGGGCATTTGAGACGGCTTGTTAAATGTTATTGTTAAAACTAAACATACTTACATAAATGTTTAATTTTACTGATAACAACCCGACGACGTGTCTTTCTAATTCATTATGCCGCCATTGAAGTCGCCGCTCGCGTACGCATTGCGACGTTGCCGGTTTGGGCAATGCTAGTAGTTCTAGTACGCTAGGTACTATTTCGCGATACTATTTTGATTTTAAACAGGATGTTTCGAATTTATTGTCAATTAATTATTTTTTTGAATTCGGATTATTTTATGCTTATTTCTCTATGCTGATATTTTTATTTGAATCTATTAATGATATAGATTAACGAGTTTAAGGGAACGCCCTCTGTTATTTAACATACTGTATATGTCCTCCATACAGAATTTCAGCTGTGGCGGCCAATCTCAACGGAGACTAGCCTTCGTCGCGAGAGATGTTATAGTTCATAAGTATGTGCGCAGACACAAGTGCACAAAAACTGTGTATACAGATAAATTAAATTAAGATTTCGTGGTTTCTATAGACAAGTCATCCTTAATATTCATAAATCAGCATATAAATTAAAAGCAACGCAAGCCACAAATCTCCAATAACCGATAAATATTTACTTGGACGTGTTAGCTCGACAGACGACGTGACCGTGAACACGTCTGCTAGATTATAGTATTGACAGCTCTTGATATTGTTTACATGCTACAGTACTCCATTCCATATCGATTTGCGTGTTCAATCGAGTATCGATAAGGCTTGCACATGACTTATTAGAATACCGTATTTAATCGCTTAAGATGTTGCATTCAGGATCGATCTGTGCTCAATTTAATTTAAATTGCAATTTCACATGAATAATGCGGATACCGAATTTGATCGTGTAATGTGATCAGTTATTATTGTTTCCATGTTAGGGGAACAAAATTCGAAATCGATTTAGTTTTCAATGGAAAACGATTGGGGGGAAATGCACATGACTCATTTGAATACCGAGTTTAACTAAGCGATTTGATGTAACAAACGATTGAATTAGAAATTGGATTGCTCTGAACATTAATTGAATGTAATTTATTATATGGTTGGATTGTTATGGCATGGGTTGTGTAACTATTGTCATGGCAGTTTTGATGACTTGTTTAAGCTTATTATATGTATAGGGCAAACGTCACATGTAGACATTATATTGTTACTGTTCGGTCTGGGGTTTTAACTACATAAAAGGAAACGCATATAGACTTGAATAACGTAATTATTCCTATAATCGGTGCTACATATTTTACAAAATGGCCTGGGTTGTCAGCTCTCCGAGCTCTATTCCTCTACCATTCTAAGTACGATATAGTGTTTATCTCATTATACATGTCTTATGCAGGCTAAAACCTCTCAGTGGCATATAAGTATCTAAGCAAGTAAGAGCAGTGCCCTTGCGAACCTGACCACACTACTGCGCCATCGATCACGTCTTACTCTCTAAGTCTCATAAGGAGAAAGTACAGCTGTTGGAACATTTTGGTCTGATTATTACTATCACTACATATTATAAAACAAAGTTCGCCCGCCGCGTCTGTCTGCCTATCTGAACGCGATAAACTCAAAAACTACCAAACGGATTTTCATATGGTTTTCATCAATTGACAAGTGATCCATGAGGAAGGTTGCGTCTCTTTGGGGCGCGTTGTGTTCCACGCGCGCCTCAAAGAGATGTCAGCACGAAGTAACGGGGTCCGCTAGGGCCGATGCCTGCCAGGGCCGCGGGTTGTTCGAAAGAGATACCGTGGTCCCTGGCATAGGCAACTGAAGGAACACGGGTGGGTGTTAGTCAGTAAAAGTCTAACACGCCCTCCTGCTCCGCCCAGAGCGGGAGAAGTCATATGATGATTTCCTACCCAGAAAAAAAAAATCCATGAGGAAGGTTCATGTTTATAATTAATTACGGTTATGTGTAAATTGGCTGAAATATGACGATGATTGTTGAAGATGTAGGAATAAATCACGCCGACTGAAGGCTTCACTGTCATGCGCTGCGTAAACCAATACAGTTATATGAAAAATAATATAAATGGGGTTTTTCCGACAACCACGGGGGCGAAGCCAGGAGCAAAAGCTAGTGCAATATAAAAACAAGGAGTAAAACATCTACCAAGACTGCATTATCCCACAGCTATCTCACTTTATGCCTCCGTAATTCTCCTTCATCCGGATTAACATCGTCAGTTCAAAATTAAATCCCTTTTTGTCTCATTCCGTATTCCCTGCACTCTAGTGAAATCAACAACGCGTTTAAAGTAAAACACATTAACTGCCAATTTTGCTTGGATGTAAGATTCACAGTCGGGTTAAGCTTTCTAATTTAAGTTGGTGTTCGTTGTGAAAACAGATTCTACTGTTAGGAGAACTCGATGTCGAATGCGATGAGTGCAAGTTGAAAAGAGATGGCGGTAATTTGGTGGATACACGAGGTTTTAAGTTTTGTCTGATTAAAACTGACTGAAATTATTTCTATTTCAAAACTGTTTTTGTTTTGCGACTAGAAATCTCTCTAAAACTGTAGAATCTAATCGAAAAACAGCATTATCAACGTGTCAAACAAAAATCCTAGCCACGAAGTCCTAGGCTAGGATGTGTGTTAATCCAGAACTACAATTTACAAATATCTGTTTAAAGTAACGTTATCAAAATTTACAAATATCTGTTTAAAGTAACGGTTATGTTTTGGAGGGTAGATTGACCGCCGCACGGAATACATTAGCTCCATGTAAATAACTTATTAAAAATATTTAATCAAGTAATTAAGTGTTACATCTTAGTGCAACGGGTTAATCATCCCGCGTACCATCAGTGTTAATGTTATCCAACAAAAAACTTAAGTGTTATTCGGACAAACACCATCTGAAGTGACAAAGTGATTAATCAATATAAATAACTTTTTAGAACCAGTATTTTATGTGGAATAAACCTAATTACGAACTTCAAGACTAAACGCATACAAACAGTGAAAAAGGTGACTATTATACTAAAACTCTGTGATAATGTGATTTAGTGAGTTCGTTTTTTATTCAAACTTTGACAAGATTGACGTCACTACAAACAAATCTCGGCAACAAAGCGACATCTAACGCAAGTACTTGAAACTGCTTGGCGAGGTAGCTGAATCACGAAATAATACCGGATCGATAGGACAACCAACTATAGCGATATCTAGTAGCAGGAAAACCACACTACTTACATCGTCGCACAAAGAGGTCATCGATTTTGCTATCCGTGCCAAGCGCAGGTGTGGTCGAATGGACATAAAGCGGCGTGACAGCCAGTTACTCTAAGGATTTAAAGAGGGCGTCACAGTTGCAAAAATGGATTCTACCTCCAACATTACTCATCGCAAACCTTCCAGAACAAGTTCATTAAGTGACTTAACCATTATGATGACTAACGAGAAATCCATACTTGACACCACTATGATGAGTTTACAAGACAGCTTGAATGATAATAGTGATATTCTAAATGATCTGACTGAACAAAATAAAATTCTTACTTTACAACTAATGAGCGCACACCAAGAGATTGAGAATTTAAATAATGAGAACTTTCGTTTAAAATCTGACCTACAGAATATGATAAAGGCAAAGGACACTTATAAAAAATTATGCACAACGCCTGACAAAACCAGCATAATACAAAAACGCAAAAATAAAACTTTGCCTCAAACAAACATTCCCGGTACCTCAACTAATAACGAAATGTTACGTAATTTACTGCTTAACCCCTCCGACAACTCGCCCACCATCAAGAATAAGGAGACGCAGACTTCTGATGCCCTCCCTCTAAGCTCCTCCACCGTCGAGAGCAAGGAGACGCAAACAGATCCTGAGAAAGTAGATGTGTTATTAGAAAAGCAAAACATATTATTGTCAAATATCGGATCGAAATCATCGTGCGACAATAATCTGTTAACCGGGACAAACAAACCACCTCGGAAAATCTGTATACTGAGTACAAACAACACTAATAGAATCCTAACAATTGCCAATAACACCTTAGGCCCTGACACGCAAATATGTCATTACTTGAAGACAAATTGCGGACTTAAAGAAATGATGATTGGAATAGAACACAAACTGAACAACTTTACACTGGATGACTTCTGTATAGTTTTAATTGGCGAAACTGACTTTAATACAACAAATGACTTCATCAACTTAATACTAACTATAAGAGAATCTCTGCAAAAACTACAGCATACAAATGTTATACTATGTGCTCCTACATTTAAGTGCAAAAACTATGCTAATATGTATAATTGGAGAATCGAAAATTTCAATAACCTGCTTTATCTCGATGTTATGACTCACGAACATTGTTACACACTTGATTCAAACAAAAATTTATACTATGATTACTCAATGTTTTCAAAATCATCAGGTTCAATTAATGACCTGGGCATGTACACAGTTTTTAGGGATATCAATATTAAAATAGAGAATATAATACAATACAGCGCCTATAGAACACAAAAAGACGACTCAGTAGTCTATGAAGCCAATATCCAAAATTCTGTAAACTATACAAACAACAGCGTAGATTATGATAATTTATTTCGTTAATAATAATATAACTGTCATGCATCAAAACATTAATGGTTTGGTAAATAAATCAGATATGCTATCAGTTTGTTTAGATGAATTGGCGACAGAAAATATGAAAATAGACATACTAGGTATCACGGAGCATAATATGAAAAAAGGTGACGAGGTTTATTTACAGATACCAAACTTTAATCTAGCATCATATTGCATGAGAACTAATAGACATGGAGGTTCTTGTATTTTAACCAAGAATGGCTTGCGGTACAAAAACCTAGATCACATTAACCAAATGTCTATCATAAATTTAATAGAATGCTCTGCAATCGAGTTAACAGATCATAAAATATATATATTGTGTATCTACAGGCCTCCGAACAAGCTAATTGGATCGATAAATACTTTCTTTCTAGTTTTAAGCAAAATCTTGGGTAAATTACGCACTAGCAGTAAAAATATCATTATCTGTGGCGATTTTAATATTGATGTTGCAAACCATTCTAAAATAACTAATGACTTTGTAGAACTACTGTTAAACTTCAATATAACACTTCAGTTTAGCCAGGCTACACGTGGCGTTAGTAATACTTGTATTGACAACATAGCTCATGACATTAAAGGTTGTGAAGGTGAAATAAGAGATTTTGCACTCTCTGATCACACTGCACAAATAATTAAGTGTCCAGTAAAAAAGTTTAGTTTAATCAAACATTGGTACATAAATAGACGTAGTTTCACTAAAGAAAATAGATGTATCTTTGTTAAATATCTAAAGCAAATCTCGTTTAACAGTGTATATGAATCCACAGACCCTAACTGTGCCTACAATTCGTTCCATGAGATATTCAGCTTGATATATAACTTATGCTTTCCTATGAAAAAAAATCGCGTTAATAATATTTTGAGACCTAAATGGATTTCAAAAGGAATAAGAATGTGCAGTAAACGTAAACGTGAACTTCTCTGGAACTACAGGAAAAAGTCTAATAAAGAAAATAAAATGAATTTTAAAGCTTATGCCAAAAAATATAAAAAAATTATATCACTGACAAAACAGTCTCAAAACAATTATTTTATAAATACTGCAATTAATAAATCTAAAGCAACTTGGAAAGTAATTAATAATGCTAAATATAACTACCCAAATCGAGGTATTGAGAAATTAATTATCAGCGATCAGATCCTTACTGATCCTAAGACTATTACAAATGCCTTTAATGATTATTATGCTGACATTATTAAAAATACTGATAATACAATTTCCACTGACTCAACAAGCAGTAATTATTCCCACTTGACATTTAACACCAAATCCATATTTATGCCCCCAACAATTTCCCCTGACATTCTTAAAATTATCACTTCTTTACGTAATACAAATAGCACAGGTTATGACGAAATTACAACTCAGATTGTTAAGGACGCAGCAGCTTTCATTGCTGCCCCTCTAAGCCATATTATCAACCTGTGCATAGAACATGGTACGTTTCCTGGGGCATTAAAATTGACAGTAGTAAAACCAGTGCATAAAAAAGGCGACAAAACTTCTACTGGTAACTATAGACCTATTGCTTTAATAACTATCTTTTCTAAAATATTTGAGAAATACATATATAACTGTCTCTACCCTTTTTTTGGAAACAATAAGGTATTTACTCCATGTCAGTATGGGTTTCGAAAAAATAAATCAATAAATTTAGCGATGTATAATTTTTTACAAAAGTCTTATTAAATATGGATACTAGGTCGCCAGCCATAGCGCTATACATGGACATGTCAAAAGCATTTGACCGCGTAAATCACAAAATACTCTTGCACAAATTATATGCGTTTGGTATAAGAGGTAACGTGCACAAACTAATTGAATCCTACCTTAATGACAGAAAACAGGTAGTAGAATTAAAAAGAATCTCCCAAATTACCAGAACTGAAGAGACCTTTACCTCTGAGGCTAAAAATATAAACTATGGAGTCCCACAGGGCAGCATTCTAGGGCCACTGTTCTTTTTAATTTACATAAATGACATGTCGACAGTTACAATGTATCATATGACCCTCTTTGCTGACGATAGTACGATACTGCTTACCGGTAATGACAAAACTGTTTTAAAATCTGACCTACTTAATACTCTGACAACAATTATAAAATGGCTTGATGAAAATGACTTGAAAATTAATCTAGACAAAACAAAAATCATGAATTTTAAACAGCGAGTAAAATCAGATACTAACTTAAACATACGTTACGATCAAACTGACATTGAGGAAATAGAAGTAACCAAATTTTTGGGTCTTCATATAGACTGTAAAGTAAACTGGAAAGCACATATTGAGGAAGTGTGCAAGAGGCTTAGTCAGAGCTCTTATGCCCTCTACAGATTAAAGAATAATGTCAATCAACATGCATTACTAACTGCCTATCATGGGTATGTTGCTTCAATAATACGCTACGGTATCATTTTTTGGGGTAACTCTGTAGAAAAAGACCGTGCATTTAAAGCTCAAAAACGTTGTATTAGATCAATGTGCAATCTACAACGGATGGATTCATGTAAGCCACATTTCATAAATTTAAAAATACTAACTCTCCCTAGTGTATACATTTATGAAACCATAATGTTCATAAAATCAAATCTTAATTTATTTGAATTCTATACTAGGACCAGACACAAAGACAAATTGCGCATTGTGCCTAGCAAAACAAAACTTTTGCATAAGAGCATCTTTTGTATGGGTCCACATATATATAATAGCCTTCCACCTTTATTGAGAAATATAAGTGACATAAATACTTTAAAAAAGAAGCTACATCAATTCCTTATAGCTAAATGTTATTATTCTATTAAAGAATTCTTAAATGACAAAACACTGAACCAGTCGACATTTAATATGACAAAGCAGTAATGAAATTAAATGTAAACTACTGATAAACTCACACAGTGAATTTGAAGAATAATTTGGAATCTGACATATAATTGACATTTAATTTGACATACAATGTGACATGTAATCTGACATATATAATAATGAATAATATGTAAATGATAATAACAAATCACAATTTTTCAAATAATTATATTGTTGCTAATGATTACTATTGTTGTATTTTAAATTACTTAGTGTTTAATTGTTCTTATCCTGTAACGTATTATGAATTTTGTATGCCTCAATGGCGAGACATAGCAGACCTATATGCATAACTATACTGTATCATCTTACTTTACCTATGTTCTACAATAAATTAATTTGAATTTGAATTTGAATTTGAATCAAATATGTACTTAATTTACAATGTTACAAACAACAGTCGCTTCCGCTTACGCCTCGAAAAGCATCTAAAAGCGACCCCTCACCAACTCAAAACTCACTTATTTTAACTTAACTTTGACTTTAGGTACTTTCGGAATCCCTCACTTTTCACTAAGTTCATTCTTAATGAAGAGCCTGAATGTCGGTACATGAGGTTCTGTCTCTGTTAATATTAATGAGATGAGTTCACGGTTCTTTGATTCAATAATCCGAAGAGGCGAATTCTTTGTAATATAATTTAGAATACTAATATTGAAACCTCGTTTCGATAAGTCGGAAACTTTGGTGTTGTGAATATTTATGTTTTAACAGATTATTTGGGAATACAGTATTTTGCTATTCAGCGAATACTCATTTATAAGCTTTGATAAATAGGAGATTTAGATTGTTAACGAGAATTTTTTTGCTTTTTGTGATCATCAAAGTGGAACAACACTACCACTCATTATTAAAGTGTAGCAACACTGTCGTGACTACTGCTGACGCAATGGTCGACAGACTCGTCTGTTATAACATATCTCAATAAAAGTATACTATTAACTACCTACTAGTGAACTTTATATTTCATACACCTGATCTCCCCGAAGACGTCCTGTCTACAGTCCCTTCACGTGGTATTCATCCTGCACATGACCACTTTACATGGTGTCAAAAGTGGGATCACTCCAGGGAATATAGTGTGTTGCATAAATTGAAAGGTCAAACCCCCCGAACAGCTTTGACACTTAGCTTCCCTATGGTTGGGTCATTCATAATGACACGTGCACACGGAGAATGCTTGGGTTATGCGAGACAGGGTAAGCTCCTTGGTGTCTTGGATCGTTGTATTCTGGATGGGATCTATCACTATTCTCTAGACTTGGGCTTTCCTTCTCAGGATTGCTCCTGCATTTGCGTCAGATCTGAGGGAAGCTTTTGAAATGTTGTTTCCTCTCTCCAGGAATACGTTGATGAAGGGCTTGGGCTTTCCGTCTCAGGATTGCTCCTGCATTTGCGTCAGATCTGAGAGAAGCTTTTGAAATGTTGTTTCCTCTCTCCAGGAATACGTGTTGATGAAGGGCTTGGGATTTCCTTCTCAGGATTGCTCCTGCATTTGCGTCAGATCTGAGGGAAGCTTTTGAAATGTTGTTTCCTCTCTCCAGGAATACGTTGATGAAGGGCCTGGGCTTTCCTTCTCAGGATTGCTCCTGCATTTGCGTCAGATCTTAGAGAAGCTTTTGAAATGTTGTTTCCTCTCTCCAGGAATACACTGATGAAGAATAAGAGGTCAGCCTTATGGTGGTTCTTTTCGAGCAAGACTGCTTCGCCACACTGCAGTGTAGTAACGTCATAAGAGCTGGCTAGATTAACGCTCGCTTTTTTACAAAATTGGGCAACTATCTATTTTACGTCGATCCCTAATTACTGTACAGCTTCCCTCACCTTTCTACTGGTGCTCCACCGCTCAGCATCAGTCGTTTGGAGAGAGAAGTCGGAATGATGGTCCGGAGGGACATTCGGACTAGTCAGTCATCAAGTCGATAACTCCTTCTCCTTGAGGGACAAGGTAGTCCTAACCTTAGAGGTGGAAGTATTTTTAATATCGGAATAATTAATTTAGCGAACATGATTTATAAGCGTTGATAAATAGGAGATTAGATGGTTAACGAGCATTTTTTGCATTTTGTGGTCATCAGTTAGGTGGTACAACACTGCCACTCATCATTATAGTGTGGCAACACTGTCGTGACTACTGCTGACGCAATGGCCGATACACTCGCCTGTAAATATCTCAATAAACGTGTACTATTACCTAACTACACTTTATATTTCATACACCTGATCTCCCCGAAGACGTCCTGTCTATAATCCCTCCACGTGGTATTCATCCTGCACACAACCACGTTACACAAGGATTTCTGCGAGATTGTAGGTAGCATCAACAATGTAGAACTAACTTTTCACCTATGACAAACAATAAATGAATTTGAATATATTTAAACGGTCATTACTCATTACAGTGAAATATTATTTTTGCAGTGTCTCTCACAATCCATTCTGCAATAGATTGTGTGTCGATTGTAATCCGGCAATACAAAACAAGCATAAAAGTTGCAAGCTTTGACACAAACGAACGAAACACTCGCCAGCCCGACCTTATCAAAACAAACAAAAAAGTCAACATTTCACAAAACGAGTGTCGGTTGTCGGTTTGCGACGATTTCCTTCAGTTCCGGTCCCTTTTTTTATTGCACCAGGTGAACGTAAAATATACAATATATGCTCCTTTAAACTAAGTCGTAAAGTTGAAAATTTTAGAAACAAGCTTTTTCTGGACAACCAGTGGGAGTCGGATGAAATCTTTGTAACACGCTGATGCCGTTTTCATAGAACTGTTTAAAATGAGATGCTCGTGTGTAACAAGTTACAGTGAGATTACTCGCTAAACAGCAAATACCTAGGCAGCTTAGAGGCGATCGGCAGTTTAGAGGCGATCGGCAGTCTAGAGGCGATCGGCAGTCTAGAGGCGATCGGCAGCGGCGGCGGCCTCTCGCGCCCGGCCCTGGTGCAAGCCATGGTCCGGAGCGAGAGGGAGTGGGAGGCAGTCGCCTCCTTCTGCGAAGCAGTCATGCTAGCGAAGGAGGTGGCGGGACGGATGAGGGAGAGAGCCTCCCGTCCCAGCCGCCGCGGGAGACGCTCCGGGCGTCGGGAGTCGCGGCCACCGTAGGCGCGGGCCTGCGGGCGGAGAGCAATGGGTAGCTCACCGCCCGATCAGGACCAGGCCCGTGCCGGACGGCGCGTAAGTGTTCCACGCGCGCCTCAAAGAGATGTCAGCATAATCCGAGGGGCCCCTTAGGGCCGAAGCCTGCCGGGTCAGTCGGATTGTCCGAAAGGGTTACCGCTACCCCGGAACATAAAGGGCGAAGGAAGGAACATGGGTGGGTTTTAGTCAGTAAGAGTCTGACACTCCCTTCCGCTCCACCTAGAGCGGGAGGGGGGGGGGGGGTCATTTGATGATTTTCCACCAGAAAAAAAAAAAAAAAGGCAAAGGTCTGAACTGGCCATGTTGACAGTGGTATTTTTTTTCAGTCACATACACCAACAGCCAGACCCGGAACGACTACCTGTAGGCAATACAAATATTTGTTTCGTGCGGGAATCGAACCCGCGACACGCAGCGCAGCTGTCGATTGCTCAGCCACTGCGCCAACCGAGTCGTCAAATTTCTTGTATTATGCGAAAGAAAATACATATTCAAAAATCGACCCAAAAGCGTCGTGGCGACTGCTTTTAATTAATTACTCGCGATCCATTGACATACGTTACAATATTCGATCTTAACAGATTATCACAGGGTCATAACCCACCAAAACGAACGTTTATTACTTATTTTCAACGAATAGAGATTTTGAAGGTAGGTTGTATTTACATAATATTTAATATTCATCCCTGTCAGGCCCTGTGAGCAGTGGTGGCCCAGTGGTAACGGCCGCGACTTACGAGTTGTATGTCGTGGGTTCGAATCCAGACTGGCGCTTTACTTTGTGTAAATTATTTCATCACCACTGCTCTCAAAACGGTGAAGGAAAACATCGTGAGGAAACCGGCCATATCCTAGAACCAAAAATTCGAAGACATGTGACATCTATCAACCCGCACTGGGCCCGCGTGGCGGATTACAGCCCACTCCCTCTAACAGAGAGGCCTGTTTCCCAGCAGTGGGAACGGTATAGGTTCATTATGTCTGTCAGGCCTAAAACAACGGGCCCAGATTACAAGGCGAATTTTTTATCTAAAATAACAAGTTTACTTAAAATAATATTTTATTTCATAACTAATAAATGGAACGTAACTTGTTGACATGCTGTCTTGCTGAGGTGGAGCCTTCTTGTCATAGTCACGACGTGCAGCTGCCGACTATTTCTATTGTGTGCTCGTGAATACTCGTGATTATAGATCTATTTTGTTTTTTATTCAAATTAACTTATCCTTTTAGTAGCTGCGCCCCGCGGTTTTTTCACCCGCATAAGTTTCGATCCCGTGGAAATATCGGGATAAAAGGTATCCTACATGTTAATCCTGGTTATAAACCATCTGTATGCCAAATTTTATCCAAATCCGTTAAGTAGTTTTTGCGTGAAAGAGTAACTAACATCCATCCATCCATACAAACTTTCATGTTTATAACATTATTAGTAGGATATGCACGTGTCCGTTACAAATAAACCTATTTTTCATTCTTTTATTCATTTCAAACATAATATTTTCGTAGTTTTACGGACACGGACCAGGAACTCTCTTTGTGTACTGACTTTATACGTTTATGATGTAACACATAAATTCTTTTACAATATTTTCGAATAACCAAACAAAAATAACAAGTTAACCAACAATTAAAAGGATTAACATTATACCTACTCGCACACAGTGAGTATGCGCATTTTATCTTTTCAAATATTCTCCCTCATATACATTTTCATTTCTCTTCAATTCTAAAGCGAAAATGTTTGTCAAACAAAGTTATTTTTTAAAGTCTCGTCGAAAACTTACTGAAACGTTCTTCCCATCAAATTGTGTCAATACAATTCCCTAGCTTTTCTCCGTTCTAATGGAAGTATTTTAGAAGATAATACACTTTTGCGGAAGAGAATCCAAACATGATTATACTTTCTGTTGACTAAAGAAAGCCCTTTTTTTACTTTCAGAAACTACTTTATTCCCGAAAATGGAACTTAATTTCACGAATTTATTTGACTTTCTATCCGAAAAATCGTCAGCCTAGCTATTGCTATTGCAGCTTCCAGGCGATAAACTCCAAAATTAGACGGTGTTTTCATTATAAAATATTGCACTGTTAGACTACCCTGAGTGAATATTTGCGGTGCTAGAAGAGTCGGGGTCTGACGAAGAAGGGTTAAATGCTGCTTCGACATTTGCGCGAAAGAATCGCAGGTTTTGCGAGTGACCACACCTAGGAACCTTGAGTAGGTAGTCCATTTTTGTGTTCCACTGCAGGGCAAACATCTCCTTTTCCTTTCTTCTCCTTTCCATTGTTTTCTGGTCTTAGGTCAATCAGTAAAATGTTTTTTCATATTAATAAAATTGGTTGATGCTATCACAAACATACTATTTTTATGCGCACACTTTTATGACCCCAATATTCCAAACAACAGCAATACTGGCCGAAAAACTAAACTTTCAATTTGATTTTCAAAGTCGGGTTGCCTTGATGACCGTTGCAACCGGCGTTTTATCCTGACATCACATACCATCCTGAGATTAGATTCCGTGTCGCTCTCACACCAATGCCTATCAGATCGCTTTTAGCCGTGCGACGCTTTTATACGTACACGGCACGGAACGAACTTTTTTTTTTTTCGATGCGGATTTGAAAGTAGTGTAAGGATATTTGGATCGTTTTGGCACGATCTGAGTGCTGAGATGAAAAGTTAAAAGTGTCTAAGCTTGGCTCTTTGAGACTCGTTAAATTTTAACTCAGTAAAGCGGTAGTGGGAATTCGTATTGGATGGTTTGGAATATAAGGAAGAGCTAGCAATCTGAGAACCGGCAAAGTTATTACAATAGTGCATACAACTCATTATCAGTCCCTTAAACGTTTATAAAGTAGGTACCTTATTTACCTGTTATAACTTTTCACGAAGCAAAGATGGAAATATATTCGTGGCTGAAACTACACGGCACAACTCATGCGGAATACCAAACTATGAAAAACTTTCACCTGTGAAGGAATATTTGATACAGGCAGCAGTTCCAAAAAAATCGCTAAGCAGTTTTTCATCGAGTGAACGACATTGAATGAACTTCGATGTCATAAATAACTGTATTCATACCACGACTCCTTTTACCGCGTATAGGTAAAAAGCTCACCAAATATAAATCAGCGAGTGTTGCCAGATTATTGATTTACCCTTAAGTACGCCATCGGGAAATCCCATTTGGATTGTTATATTTCAAAATGATTTGTATCACACGAATCGTTAGCTATATCGAATGAGTAAGCGCGGTCATTATTCTGGTGGAATTTATTTATAATGAAGGGATTATAGCAAAAGTTGGATATTTTTGTATACATGAGTTTTTTTTACAATCCGTTGTCAGATAACGGTAAATATGTAGAGATGAAAAGACGTGTAAACATGTTTTTTAAAGTATTCCAATTGTCTTTTCCATCTTCCTAGCACAGTCCTACACACCTTGCTGCGTTCTCAAATGAAACAAAACGAAAATCTTAAAAATATTGAGTATTGAAAAAAAAATGCTTTATAATGTCCTGTTCTCAAATCTTATACAATCCATTTTAACAAAAAGTGCAGTATCACATTTCCAAACTAAATCTAGGAAGTTTTAAACTAATATCGGGCAAGTTGAAGCCAACATTTCCGTGCAGTATGCCCGTGACATAGATTTATACGTGAAAAGTCTGTCATTTTGAGAAATGACTGGAGTTTCCACCCACCGAAGAGTTCACAATCGGAGGTGGCAACCTGGCCACGACGGGTGATTGATGATGAAAAAATATTATTTTTATATTTTTTTTGGCCAACGTTAGATTATTTTTGCACATTGGTTATTATGAGGGATTATTTGAGGTGTTTTTGCGTACAAAAAACGATTGATAACTATTTATCAATCGTTTTTTGTTGTTCATTCAAATGTTGTGTTATTCCCGGGTCAACACAACATTTGAATGATGAATTTTTTTTAAATTAATCTCAATAATATTTGTTTGCATATAATAGTACAAAAAGTCTACAAGCTTGTCTCGTTCGAACATTTCTAATATTCGACATCATCCCTATTGAGGGAGCTTCGTGAGCACGAGGTTACCGGGTTCGAACCTAGCTAAAGGTGGTTACGGTCTACCTTTTTTATATTCAGTTTCAATTCATGTTTAGTCACCTCCTCAGTAAGACTTCAGGGATTTATTATGTCAAAAAAAAACTTAAAGAACACTTCGACTCTTAAAATAATGAGTCAATATTAAAGATTGCCTTGAGATGATTGTTCACAAGCGGTCTTGTATTGTTAAAACGATCACAAAAAGATTTAAAAAATGCTTGCACACACGCACATCACACACACACACACATAGTACTCGTCATTTTAAGTTTTGAAATGAAACGATTGTATGAAAATAGCAGCACTTAAAGCAGGTCTTTCAAAGCGGCATGTAAGAACTGGAGTTAACTAAATTTACGTGTAGTTTGGTCACGATGTATCATAGAATTAAATGTCATGAAATTCCATCCAGCTCTGATCATAATAACCCGAAAAGCTAGGCAACTGTATCGGTAGGTATTTTTAATTTGGGTTTACCTCTATGTGCACTACCAGAACCTGCATCTGAGTAGCCGGAGCCTGCAGCCGTAGCAGCTCTCTGACATCTCCAACTCGCACTGAACAAGCGTGTTGTTGATAAATGCCCGTACCTCTCTCCATTTGAGAAGACGCTTTGCCCTGTTACGTGTCAGGTACCAGAGGGCCTCAGACAAGTATTTCTACAACGACTTTCAACAGGATCGGTATAAGTGTTTCCGTAGGTACCTTGAAAGGCAATCCAATACATTTTTTACTCTTTCGTTCATCGTCCAGCTGCAGACGCTTCACTCGAGTGAATGCTTATTTTTGTTTCATTCCACGTTCACTCGACTCCGACATAATTATTATAGGAGTGAACATTCATCCGCTACTTTTATTGCATTTTTAGATCCGTAGGCAAGTGAAAAATGCAAAGTGCCAAAATTCAAAGGAGAATGCCATGCGGCAACCAAATCTAGTTCATAAAATTACTCCTATTTTTTAAATTAGATTTATTTATATTGTTGTTGTGAAAAAGTTTTCCGGATTTAGGACATCAAAAATAAAAGTATTTTTTTTTACTTTTGTATGCATTTTCTCTTATGTCACTGCCTATTTTACTTCATTTCCGAATGTTGCTACTACGTAATTTTCTCGCACGAAACCTCAAAATATTACGAGGGCGACACTGAAAATTTTTAGAACTCGCCACTTCTAAACAATATAATAAAAAAATTTGTTCAAATTTTGAAAATGGAGCTCTTTGCCAATATTATTGTGTATGTATTTTATTAATTTGCCATATTTTTACGATTTGGCGGCAAATTGAAAATTGTCTGCGTCACGTCAGCATGAATTTAACGCGAGAAAATTTTTGTTCAATGATTTTTTATGACTTTCGATGTCAATCGATGTTCCGTTTGGTGTCGGACACAAAGAATAGCACCATCCCATATCTTCCCGTGGGTGTCGTAAGAGGCGACTAAGGGACTTACCAGAGAATGGGCAGCAGCACTCTCTGTCTGTTTCTAAGAACTATTCTGCGATCGCCAACCCGCCTGCCAAGCGTGGCGATTATGGCAACCCCCCCCCAATGGATAGCACATTACGGAAATGGCCCCTAGTGCCCGGCAGCCCGTCTACCCTCGACTACGGCAGCGGTCGAGGTTACGGCGTGGCAAGGGGTGCGAAGAATCTCCGGATGGGATCCGGCTGCCAATACCAACGACGACTGGACCTGGCAACATATAACACGCGTACGCTCCGGACCGACGAGAAGATAACGGAACTCGAAGAGGAGTTGAGCAGGCTGCGATGGAGTATTGTAGGATTATCTGAAGTCCGAAGAGAGGGGGAGGACACGGTAATCCTGAAATCCGGCAGCCTGCTCTATTTCCGAGAGGGTGACCGGCAGTCCCAGGGTGGTGTTGGGTTTATCGTCCACAGGTCCCTTGTGAACAACGTGGTGAAGATCGAGAGTGTGTCGACCAGGGTAGCGTACCTTATACTCAGAATATCCTCAAGATATTTGCTGAAGGTCATACAGGTCTACGCCCCGACCTCGGCACACCCCGACGACGAAGTGGAGACCATGTATGAGGACATTTCTAAAGCCATGCATGGTTTCAAAACTCACTTTACCGTGGTCATGGGGGACTTCAACGCGAAACTGGGCAAGCGAGACGGGGATGAGCTGCAGGTGGGGCAATTTGGAGTTGGACGTCGAAATCACCGGGGCCACCAACTGGCTAGTTTTATGGAGAAGGAGGGCCTCTATATGATGAACTCCTTCTTCAGAAAGCGTGAGCACAGGAAGTGGACCTGGCAGAGCCCCGATGGTGCAACTAAAAATGAGATTGACTTCATCATGTCAACCAAGAAGCAAATATTCAATGATGTCTCAGTGATCAATACGCTGAAAACCGGGAGCGATCACCGCAAGGTAAGAGGCACATTGAACATCAATATCAAGCTTGAAAGGTCTCGACTGATGAAGTCTACGCTCCGTCCAGCACAGATCCGGATCCATAACCCCGAGAGCTTTCAGCTTGAACTCCAGAACCGTTTCGAGTGCCTAGGAAGCTCAGTGGACGAATACAACGATGGGTTCGTGGAAGCTGTCCATACGACCGGGTCTAAGTTTTTTAAGACACGTCGTACAGATCAGAACAAGAGGCTCTCCGATCACACTCTCAAGCTCATGAAGGAGCGGCGTGAGATGATCCTGCAGTCTCCAGACGAGGCGTGGAAATACCGGCAGCTCAATAGACGGATCTCTAAATCCTTGAAGAGCGACCTCCGCCGCTTTAATACCGAGCGTATCAAAGACGCGATCGAGCGGAACAAAGGCTCCAAGGTATTTGCAAGAGATCTGGCTATTGGGCAGAGCCAGCTCACGAAACTGAAGACCAACGATGGTAGGATCTTATCCGCCAAACCGGAGCTTCTGAGGGAGATCGAGAGCTTCTATGGACAGTTGTACACGTCAACCAGTAAACCCGTTGTAGATCTAGCAAACGACCCAAGAGCTAGACTGACCCGACACTATACCGAAGACATCCCGGACTTCAGCCTGTACGAGATTAGGATGGCTCTGAAACAGCTCAAGAACAACAAAGCACCAGGTGATGACGGAATTACGGCCGAACTCCTGAAGGCGGGTGGAAAACCGGTACTTGAGGCCCTTCAGAAGCTGTTTAATTCCGTCATACTCGAGGGGAAAACGCCACAGGCATGGTGCAGGGGTGTGGTGGTACTCTTCTTCAAGAAGGGCGACAATGCCCGGTTGAAGAATTATAGGCCCATCTCACTTCTAAGCCATGTCTACAAGTTGTTTTCAAGAGTCATCACGAATCGTCTCGCGCGCAGGTTTGACGATTTTCAGCCTCCCGAACAAGCCGGTTTCCGAAAAGGCTTTAGCACCGTGGACCACATACATACGCTGCGGCAAGTTATACAGAAGACCGAAGAGTATAACCTGCCACTCTGTTTAGCGTTTGTGGACTACGAGAAAGCCTTCGATTCGATCGAGACCTGGGCTGTACTGCAGTCTCTCCAACGGTGCCAAATCGACTATCGGTACATCGAGGTGTTGAAGTGTTTGTACAAAAACGCCACCATGTCAGTCCGACTTCAGGACCAAGCTTCCGAACCTATCCTTCTGCAGCGAGGGGTGAGACAGGGAGACGTCATATCTCCGAAACTGTTCACCGCTGCACTAGAGGATGTCTTCAAGGTTCTGGACTGGAGAGGGCTTGGCATCAACGTCAATGGCGAGTACATCACTCACCTTCGGTTTGCCGACGATATAGTGGTCATGGCTGAGACCATGGAGGACCTCAGTATAATGCTCGATGACCTCAGCAGAGCTTCCGGAAGAGTGGGTCTTAAAATGAACATGGACAAAACCAAGATCATGCTGAATGCCCATGTCACACCCACTCCTATCAAGATCGGAGACTCAACACTCGAAGTTGTAGACGATTATGTGTACCTGGGACAAACGGTCCAGTTAGGTAGGTCTAACTTCGAGAAAGAAGTCAATCGTCGAATCCAACTCGGCTGGGCGGCGTTCGGGAGGCTGCGCGGTATCTTCTCGTCCAACTTACCACAGTGTCTCAAGACGAAAGTCTATGACCAGTGTGTGTTGCCAGTGATCACATACGGGACTGAAACGTGGTCGCTCACAATGGGCCTCATCAGAAGGCTTAAAGTCACTCAAAGGGCAATGGAGAGGGCTATGCTCGGAGTTTCCTTGCGTGATCGAATCAGAAATGAGGACATCCGCAAGAGAACCAAGGTTACCGACGTAGCCCGAAGAATTGCCAAACTTAAGTGGCAGTGGGCAGGGCACATTGCTCGCAGAACGGATGGCCGATGGGGCCGAAAAGTTCTGGAGTGGCGACCGCGAACCGGAAGACGTTGCGTTGGAAGGCCTCCCACTAGGTGGACCGATGACCTGGTGAAGGTTGCGGGAATCCGCTGGATGCGAGTCGCACGGGACCGGTCAATGTGGCGACACTTGGGGGAGGCCTATGTCCAGCAGTGGACGTCTATCGGCTGAAATGAATGAATGAATGATGTCAATTAAGTCAACAAGAAAGTTATGAATGACTTCGATTGGCCTTTCACGATGAAGCTCCATCTTGTGCCCCTGTTTACAACTGGTTTAATGAGTTTAAACGTGGTTGCACTAATCTCACCGATGATCTGCGTGAGGGACGGCCTTCTACGGCGACGACTGAAGATAACATCAGTGTTGTGCGGCGTATGATAGAGACTCACAAAAGAGTGACTTATCAGCAGATTTGGACAAGCTTAGGCATGAGTCAAGTGCACAAAATCCTCCATGAACATTTAGCGGTCAAGAAGCATTGTGCCCGGTGGATACCTCATAATTTGACAGAGGCCCAAAAGCTCCGTCGTGTTGATTGGTGTCGTGAAATGGTTCAAAGATTTAACGGAGGTGGCTCAAATTCTGTGTTCGACATACTTACGGGTGACGAAAGCTGGGTTATTGCAGAGTGGTGCGCTAACAATTGTTTGCCACTTGTCTTGGAAAAAGTTCGGGAGAAACGACCTCGCAGTAGGATCCTCCTTCACCACGACAACGCCTCATCCCACACCGCCAAGCAAACAATCGACTACTTGGCGACGTCAGATGTGGAATTACTGGGTCACCCGCCCTATAACCCCGACCTCGCACCTTGCGATTTTTATTTATTTCCGAAAATAAAAAAAAAAAACTTTGAGGAAAACGTTTTATGAACGCCGAGGAAGCAGTGGCTGCGTTTCAAAATGCCGTCGAAGAAACCCCTAAGGACGAGTGGGCAAAGTGCTTTTCTCAGTGATTCCATCGTATGCAGCGATGTATTGATGTAAATGGACACTATTTTGAAAAGATATAATAAAACTAATAACTTGCTAGTTTGTTCAGTTTTTGATTTTCTAAGAACTTTCAGTGTCACCCTCGTAAGTAGGTAAATGGCAAATAAATACGAATTGCGGAGAATCCATGTAAAAATAGTTATCAATATAGGAAGGGCATTAAATTATCCTCCAAATACACTAGCGTTTGGTTGTGACAGCGGACATTTCGTTTGACGTTTTTTTTTTTTTTTTACGATATTTCACGGCATTCTTTTCATTCATTCATTCATTTCACTTGGAGTGAAAGATGCTAAATGAAAAGTAAACATGAACGAAATGGGAAGCGTTTGAGATCGGCTTTGTTGATGATAGAATGTCACTTGATCGAGGCCTTGAGGTAAGCAGGCTACCTGCAATTAAAATGAACCTGCAATAAACGTTTTTACTGCTATAAATTCAATTCTCACAGGTTCAAAATTCTCACCTTCAACGCTATTTGACTGAAAAAGATACATTTATTTTGTTTGCACCATTTGTGGCAGCCATTATTGTAATCTACGAGATAAATCGTTCATTTGTTACTCGTATAGAATAAATCTTTGTGGTACTGCTAGCAGAATTGCTAGGATAAACAGATTTATGGATTGTTAATGTTCAATGTTTTTCTTGTAAAACGTTGCATGTTTAATGTATTTGTGTTCAGTCGTCTTCAGTGACAACAGACAAAAAGCGGGTGGATGCATACAAGAAACAAATAGCCGTTCTTTTATAAATAATAAAAATATGTACCTATGGAAATAGGGAATCGGCATTTTATTATAAACTAGCTTCAGCCCGTGGCCTCGCCCGCGCGGTATGTCGATATAAAATTGAATGTCCTCTGTTCTTGAGTATCTACTTGTTGTGGTGAAGCTCTTGTACAGAGAATCCGGTTCGTAACAAATTTCATCAAAATGGGTCCAGCCGCTTCGGAGATTAGCCGGAACAAACAGGACAGACAGACAGAAAAAATCTTTTGTTATTATAAGTACCGTATATACTTTCATATGCATTTAGTAAAAAGCTGTTGAATTGATTTGGTACACCAACAGCAGTACGTATACTAAACCATTTATAGAAAACAATTATAAAATAAAATGTTGGTATGTATGCCTGTAATTAATTACGTGTTTGTTTACCTAAGAAAACATAATTATAAACATTGTGTTACCTAAGAAAACATAATTATAAACATGAAAGTTTTAATAAAATAGAGAATAGAAATATAATTAGATAGAATTATAAAATAACAGCCACATTTTTATGAAACTCCCCGTCGCTATTACTTCGTTTAGCGATCTTTCTGATTTTTTCTCGGCTCCTATTGGTCATAGGGTGATGTTGAATAACCAATAGCCTTCCTCAAAACTTAGGCTATCAAATACAAAAATATTTTTTTCTAAAACCACTGGCTCCAAGTTCCAGAGATTAGCGCATTAAAATAAAGAAACAAACTCTTCATTAGTATATAGATACCTACAAAATAAAGTGGATATCAAGTAGAAATCATCATCGACTAATTCAGTAAAAAAAATCGTAAACATTTACATCGCCATGTAATCTACGTTTAGGAATTTTTTTATTGCATATCCAAAAACTAAATTCTAGAATAAAATCTAAATTATCATAACATACGTGTATATTATCTTGTCATGTTTTTAATAAGGGTCCGCAAAAGGCTAATGAAATAAGGGCCACGTACAGAAATATAATCGTGTGTATGTAGTGTCGATCGTATATGTGTCGCCATTAACTCAAGGGCCATAACGTTATGTCCTCGTAACGCTTATAATAAAGGACCTTCTAGAAGCCTTATTGTGTATTAGCAATCGGTAGTGATTTTTGTGTACCAGTTGTTGTCACATTGGCAATTTATTTTTTACGATAAACAGGCAAAAAGTATGGTTTGAAATTGGTGATGTACCAAGATTAACGTATTTGCCACCGATTCTAGGCACCGAAGTTAATCCTTAATTCTAAGTCACAATAATCAGATTGCCCAGCGATGTTGGGTAATTTTATCTACACTAAATCAACATTTTTGACGTTTTCGTATTGGTCAATGCAATATTGTGTTGGCTTATAAAAGATGCCATTTTAAGCATTTCGAAAATGTCGATGGGAAAACAGTCCCATCCCGTCTTTATCATCTTAGGTATTATGTGTGTCGCATAACACATTGTGTTTTGTTTTGTTTTGTTTAGATCGGACGATATTAGTCTTCAACAACGACAGCCACAACTGCCAGCGATTGTCAAACATATCATAACCCTAAACTGACCCATATGACACCCACATAAAATATAATTGTTCTACTTTCCCGAAGGCAAGCCATTAAGGCGGAAGTAATAATGGCCTGATGAAACCATAATGCTGGTAATTTGCGTAACCACCGCCTTTTAATTAGTCGGCAAAGAAACCACGAACATAGCGGGTGAAGAGTTAAAGCGCCTAGATTTGGTAGGGTTATGTTTGCGCAACAATGAGGGGGTGAGTTGGTTCGCGTCAGAATACTCTTTGTGTTAATAGGTTTAAGATATTATGGTTGAATATAGTTGTATATCATAAGTTCTTGGAAAAAAAAAACTCTTCATGTTAGTTAAATGGTAGGTAGATATAGCGTGGCTAATAAGAGGGTCGGTATGGTTCGGCAAAACCGAATGGTAGAATTATAATTATGTAGACGTATGTTCAGGCAAAATCCGCTCGGCTTAGCTAGCTCGAATTCTGACGAGCCAACCCGAACGATTGGTGATTCAGCGCCGAATGGAGTTTGCCAATCGGCACGAATCTAAAAAATTCGGATATGTGTGTGTGAGTCCAGCGTGGATCCCGACTAAAATTGATTTAACACGATGATGTTGTCGTCGCATCCTAATTATGATGTTCATTTTAACCCAACTCAGTAACAGTCATCGAAGTATGTGAATTGTTAAGTATGTGCATGCACTTTAAAACGTTGTAGAACATTTTCGTTTTACACAGGAAATTCTCTTCACTAATCAAACAATTCCCATGTTTATGAATTCTCGTAAAAAAAGAAAGAATCTTCTAGGAGTATTAAGTCCTGGTATGCAAGCATTCCTGAGATTGAATCGGCTGAGCTAATTAGGATTTTATTCGCACAATTAGAGAATCAATAGTAGCTTGTTCAACAATCTCACTAGCTTAGTTTGAAAAGGAATATTGCAAAAATGGGAATATTATGCAGTAGCAACTCTTCAAGAATGCTGGCTATTTTAGTGCTGACCTATATTAAAAAGAAGAAAGTTATGCAAATTGTGGTTACTATGTTGAGTTTCAAAACAGAAAATTAAACGGGGTAACCGTTTAACAGTCACAACCAACAAACAACCAAGTCCCACACAACTTGCTGTCTATCATTGTTATGGTGCAATATTTCGTTATAAAAAAAACTTAAATGTCGGGTCACATCGTTATATACCTACTTTAAAACGCCTCAATTGATTCACAGGTCAGAGGGGCAATTCTCGTAATTGTAAGAACGTTCAGTCTGATCTCAGTCTCAATCTGTATCAATATCAAAAATGCCTCTACATTTTGACAAGTTTTTGACATTTTTTTTGTCGCCGAGATGACACTGCGACTAGATTTTGAACGTTATAAATTACGAGCATTGGCCTTCTGATCAGCTTTCTTCAAATATCTTCTGTAAAAATGTGAGATATGTATTATGTTATTAGCGAAACTTACTTCGGATATCTATAATAACACTATTGTAAAGCGATGTACAGACGCCAGCACATCAAGCTACTACAATCTGTCAAATTTCTTTAATAGATTTTCAACTTTATCGCTAAAGCATTAACGTTCAAGGTTGATTGGGAAAATTTGACAATTTCGGGTAGCTTGACCTGCTGGCGTCTGTACGTTAAGTTTCTGCCAACATGCAATGATTAATTGCTACCAAATAAATTCAAGGTTTATTTTACATTTTTTCTTCAATTAAAAACTGATTGCGGTTTGGCTGAATTTCATGAAATATTAGTCCAAACGTTTAACTTTAACATAAGCAACATTTTTGTTAAAATTGCAAATACTTAACCTCGAAGTTCATATACTCATTGAAATATTCAGTTTAATAAATACAAAATTCCCGCTCGAAAATAAGTTGTTGTAGTAAAAATATGGCCGGTATGATAGATTAACGCGGATGCAAGTTCATATATTTTATTTTTCTCACTTACTCGTGTGGATGCGTTGCACCAAAGTTTAATTTCAACTTAACGCTTTGCTAACTTTTTACTGTGAAAGGAATAGTTGGGGATATTCACTTTTATGCTAGCGTTTTGAAAGGTGACTTACCCCGCTGTTTTACGCAAATCCCAGTCGGGTGAAATTAAATGCCATTTTCTTTTCTTCGTAGAGGGCGATCCTCCATTAATGACAATTATCTACAAGCTGGTTGGTAACTCTGATCAAATACGACAATCGTCTCCTACATTAGGTACATTACATCAATACAGCAGAAGGAGAAGGTGCTGTTCTCATAAGTTGGTGCCCAGCATGTGTATAGGTATACAGTTTCGAGAAGTATTTGCTACCATAACTGAATTTACGTCTTCACATTCTGCATTGAATTCTATTTGCAATTGTTTCATAATTGATAGTACTTTGTGATGAGACCCAGTTGCACATTGAAACAGTCTGAACCCTGATAGGTATTGTAGGACCTCGTTTACTATTTCAACAGCCACATCTTTTTCTTCATAGACAGAATAATTGGTTCTTCTTCTTTTCGTGTCGATGGTACTCTTCCTAATTGTTCTTTTTTTAATTTGTTTTTTTCCACTACTCCTACTGAACTTGATATACTTATTTCTGTGTCAACATCTTTATTGTTCAATTTTTTTTTTTTTTTGAAAAAAACCTTGCCCCTCACTAGGAATTACTCCTGTATCGTGAGTGCGTTTACAAACATTTAAACTCACGCACACAAACAGCCAGACCCGGTACAACTACCTGTAGGCAATACAAATATTTGTTCCGTGCGGGAATCGAACCCGCGACACGCAGCGCAGCAGTCGATCGCTCAGCCACTGCGCCAACCGTGTCTTCCGTGTCGTAATATTCCCTTGCGATTCTGATTGGGCTGGCAATACTAAAGATCGAAGGGTCCGGTCTGGCTAGGTTTTTTCTTTCAGGGTGCTGCCATAAGTAGATACCTATTTAAAGAGGCAGCCAACAGTAGCCTTATTCAGCGCTGAGGTAGAATATATCTACCTGTATACGTTATCTGTATACGTATATCTTTAGCCTCATCTGTACAAGAGTAGACTATGGCTAAAACAACTAGAAACAATATTTTTGGCCTGAACTTAAAATACTTCTATTCAGGAGAGGATGTTGGAAAATAGTTAGAACACAAACAGCCTTGTACAATGTTCATAGGAAGTGTTTGTCTTATACTTGGGATCCATAATCGTCACGGCTTTCCTCCCTCTTGCTTGACATTCATGCGTCTGATGTGTCATTAATAGACATTTGCTTTTATTTATTTTATTATATATAATCTTAATCAAACACTTCTAGAAGTTCATTATTTCATCAAACTCCACGTTTAACTCCGTTTACCTACTTCAGAAGAGCTATGTTTATTTTATTCATGAATTCAATCATTTCCTTGCAAACCAACACAAAATTTTAAATTGCTTAAACGAATTTTAAATCTAGAAAATTCTCAAACATATCCGCTAAGATAAACGGTGCAACTCACCTCGTATTAACTGACACCCAATAAATATACGTCGTGAAAATAGATATAAAGTGCTAAAAGAATTTTGTTCGCGTCCCGTTCGCTTGATGTATGATCATTGATCACCCCTGCACTCTGCACCGGGAAAATTGATCTACCTACTTTATACACTAGTAACTGTAATAAATGTTTGCGGATCAAGATGTGTAGCATTTTATACTTTTCTATAAATAGGTATCAAAAAATTTTTTGGGGTCGTTGAATAGTTTCAATAAATGTTATTATAACAGTAGGAGTTTTGTGTTATTTTAGGCGGATCACAAAGTTCAACGCGCCCCCGCGCGTGATTTTGTACAGACGCCAGCACATCAAGCTACTACAATCTGTCAAATTTATTTAATAGATTTTCAACTTTATGACTAAAGCTTTAAGGTTCAAAGTTGATTGCGAAAATTTGACAGTTTGGGGGTAGCTTGACCTGCTGGCGTCTGTACATTCAAATTAAATAATAACGCGCTTCTGCACGTTTCCCGCGCCCCGTCGCGTGGTATGTTATAGTGTGTGAGCCGCCTTAGTAGTGTAATGCTTTAAACTCAATCATATCCATTTGAAAGCAATTTGTTAAGGCTCGTCCCCACTAGGGCCGCGTGGCCTTTTGAGGCCCCGAGACCCGGGCTCGCGAGGCTTTTGTGTTTTTTTTTTTGCAAGGCCGTCCTCATTATAAGAGCCGCGCGGCCCCCTTGCGGTGTTCTTCTCAACAGCCGTCCTTCCGTCCTCGTCGCCGAGGCCCGTCGCGACGCCCCATACCATGTCCGCTCCGACCCTTGCTCGAGCTCGCGCCGCTGAGCCTGTAGTTTTAAATTTGTCCCTAAATAATTCCGATCAAGCCTGTCCCTTGTGAACTCTTCCAGCGACCTTAAGCCGGTCCCACGGGGGTGCCCATAGCGTGTAGTCGCTTAGTTTTTAAGTTTTTGAAGCCCTGGCTGGATGGAGACCTTAATTTATTGAGGGCATCCACAGGCAAGCCCGGTTAAGCAGACTGCGAGATGCAATTCCCAAAAAAAAAACTTGCGGTGTTGCTTTTGAGATTTAGTCAGGCCCCTTTCGATGGCTCCGGGCTGCAGCGTAATGACTACAGCCGCGGAGCGTGGGGCTCTGACCCTAGACGGCCCCTGAGCCTTCTTGGGTGCCGATGCCAGTGCTCCAGCGGGTAATAAAAGTAACTCCGACAGCCGCATACCGGACGCTCTCGATACAAATCAATTAATAAAAGAGTTTGATCGTAAGTCCACTCCATTTTACTGCGAATACAAACAACTCGGTATAGTGGCGGTCACAAGCGCACTGAAAGGCCGCGCGGCCCCTCCCCACTACCCAGAGCCGCGCGGTTTCTTTGAAGTAGACCGACAACCGGCAGGTTGAGCGAAGCCGGTTCTGCAGTCCTGTTTGGGCGTGCGGTCAGGCCTCACTGACGTACACGCTCACGAAGCTCGGCCGCGCGCCTTGGCCTTACGGAGCCGCGCGGCCCTAGTGGGGACGCGCCTTTTGGTTAATACCAAGAACTTCTAAGTTGGTATTCAACTAATGATTATCTCTTTCGCTGGATCACGAGCAACAGCATCAGATAGGCAGTTTTTTTTTTTTCGACTTGATAAAATGGAATGTTCGCTACGGTGACCACGTGGGTCGATTCTATAGAAGTGTGACTTCTATTTGCCACCATTGGTTCCTAACCGATTAGTGTCTACCACGCCATTTTTTATCATAATCAGCGATTAGATTTCATTGACTCTCTCATGCGCTTCACGCTACTACTACCGGCAACGGGAGCCCGGGCCGGTAGGCGCACGAATGAGTCCCAAGTATTGTCCCAAGCTCTTCGGTAGCCGGCCTCTCACATAAGAACGTAGTTAGCGACGTCTGTCAATCGCCGTTTAAGCTTGACGCGGCTTCAGCCGCCGGTGACACTGGTGACCCGTGGTCTGTATGGGGAAGGCCCAGGCGTAAATGGCGGGACGAACTTGACGCTTATGTATATGATGGATTAGTCCATATTGGCTCAGGATCGAGTTGAATGGAAAAAGGAAAGGGAGGCCTTTGCTTTGCAGTGGGACAATACAAGCTGAATATTATTATTTTATTATTATAGTATTTTCCATAGCTACGAGTATTTTCTGTAGAGGCCGTACCGCAGGACACGGAGGCAGGACCGTATGACCAATATTTCGGAATTTCAAGATTTTGATCTATTGGGTGTCCTAAACATATTATTCTACCATATTTCGCCAATGAACCTTTTTTCGCATCCAGTCCACTCCCACAGCCTTCAGAAGGCTTCGCACAAAAGAACAAAACACGTAACTAAGTACGGTCGCGAGTCTCATCTGGCACAGGTCGACAGAACAGGCACAAGTGACACCGCTTGATACATATCGATGAATATTCATGGCGACGCGATGCGACAATCAAACGCTCTTTTTATGTTTTGTTTTGTGAACACCACCCTGTGTTTTTGCTACACATGGCGTGTGCGGATAAGGGATATATTCGCAATTTTTTTTTCAATATTATTTAGGCCCTGGTTTTTTTTAACCGTGGAATGCAAAACAGGATATAGTTAACTATTGTGTTGTAGAATAACAACACATAAATATAGAAGAAGATGTAAGAAAAAAAGTATCTCTGTAACATACTTATAGGGTGTACAGTATTAATAAATTTAAATTTAAATAATAAGTTAAAGAGACAAACATGAAAGTATACTATGTACAAACATGAAAGTATACTATGTACAAGAAACTATGCAACCTAAAATAAAATACACTTAGTAAAAAAAGTTCATTTTTCCAGGGTTTCGTCTTCAAAACATTCACTAGTTTTGATGACAAAATAAATATTTCGACATCCTTCCTTAATCAAAAAATTAAAAGGAAGTACGAGCATAATTTTAAACTAGTAAAAACTTACTGATCCAACCATTTATGTCAAATTATCTATATTTATATGAAAATCAATTGCCGATTGTGATGAAAGGACAATGCTCATGGATGTATGGAATCCCGTACCATGCTGCATCAAAGTCGAACTTTGTTTTTTTTATACACTTATCATATTAACTCCTACAAAAGTTCTTTTTGTAAACAAAGCCCGGCTTTCGGAGATTTAAAAAAATATCGAAATAACCTAAAAACTAGATACTTTATTTTGTTTGACATGTCATGCACGAACGGCCATTATTACTCTAAAAATGATAATCGTTTAAATAGAAATTCTATTTTATTCTAGTTATTTTTAATTGTGTAGAATCGGCAAAGTATAATTTTTTTACATGTTTTTTGAAAGACGTGATCATGACACTTTCAAAATTCAAGGCATGTATATTAATCATATCATTTGAAACGGAACGTCATATAAAGGGAATAAAACAACATCAACACTGTTTTACTTTAAATTAAATTCACTGTTCAAAAATCAAATCCCCGACGCGTAATGTCGTAAACAATTATGAAAATAACTACTATAATATTTTGATCTTGATGCATGAGAACTTTTGGTACGACTTTTGGTCATTCTCTTAAGGTAAGTTGTTGTCATATAGGTATGTATATATTCATCATTATATGTATAGGTACTTGGATACCGAGCCCGAATTCACATCATATGCCACACCTCGGGAAGTATTCACTGTACCTACACAGCCAAGTTTATATAGACGACCTCCGCATAAATTTCCACGTAAAAGACAATCACCTCATCTGTAATAGAAAATGTGTCAGACTTGTAAAAGTATTTTTACTGAACTAAGGGCTGATTTTTCAATCGACAGATAATTTTTATTCATGTAATAAAATTGACGTCTGACAATTTTTGTATGGAAGAATTGTCAAAAATTTAAAATTATTCCTCCGATAAAGTTATCTGGTGTTGGAAAAATCAGTCCTAAATGGTGAAGCTTTCTTTACAGCTTTGTTTATGTACCTAGTTCTCATGGAAGCTAACGCAAGTCAATATCGAGAACCTATAATTTATTCTAGACTAACGTGTCATCCGACCTTACCAGCGATGTATCAGAAACACGGCACCGAACAAAAAACAAGACAAATTGCGCTATTTGTTCGCGATTGTCCTCCCGATACCGTGCCCAGTTAGCTGATATGAACAATGGATGAAATATACGTTAATACATTATTTATTGTTATAGTGTCAGCATTGTGCAAATGTGCACTCATTATTATTAAAATATTTTATATTTTTTCAACAATTAAGAACTTGGTCCTATTGCGTGGTTTTTTTTTTACTTACTGATCGTTCTTTCAAATATTTTATATCTGTACTGTTTTCGTACTTAGAAAACGTTTAAATTCATATCGCTATCTCCTTTCAACGATAATCAATGTTAAAACCTTGTCATAAATGTAGATACACTGATTGTATTTTTGACAGATTGACTCTAAAATCAAAATGCGAACGTTCCTTAAAATACGGGAGTTATCCCAAAGGGCACAGAGTGAATGTTTCCTTAGACAGTTTCCCCGTATCTCTTATAGATTCGGATTTCCCCCTATTGTCCCAGTAGAAAAAACACTGTAGCTGTAAAACAATTCATCACGAGGACAGTCGCTTTAACATAAGATTTTAAAATGATTAAACATAGAGCAGCTGCAGTCCATGCAGACTAAATAGTTAAGCTCGGTGAGGAGTTAAAATACCAGAACAAATGTTATTACATTAAATAGTTTCCTGAAAAAGCAACAAGTTGTTAATGTATAACAATTACGTTTAAATTTAGGACCACTTGTCAGGGGCAGGCTTGGACGAATTTTTATTTTTGTGCATATATTTCACTTAGCACAGATTTATTTGAAAGTTTTTATCACATGGAGTTGTGACATAATAGTTCTTTTTAAACGTGTTGCAATTGCTTTAATAATAGACATTGAAATGAGTTTATTTTCATACATAATTAAACCATTTATTTAGTGCAGACAAAAGACATAGCACAACACACAAAAGCACAATTAAATAATAACAAATTACATGAATATATAAAAAACAAGGTGCCAATATATAAAAAATGAAAACATACTTAAAGAAAATCAATAAAAATACATCATCCAAAATCGATAATTAATATGTAATTACTTACAGCGCTCTCATTACGCATAACCCAAGTAAAAAATGGTTCCATAGGTATAAAATGGCGACCTACGTATAGTAGACATAAAAATAAGGTTTACCCTTATGTATTAGTGCAAAAATAACAGAATACCTTCACAATGTACTCGTACTTTCGTTTCACTACAGCACTCATCTTAATTATGTGTCCATGAGTCTGTGTCATAATAATAGTTACAGTTACAATATAGCAATAGATCGCATCGTATAGCATTGACCGACCACGTATCACAAACATACGGGTTATGAGCGTCTACACTATCAATTATTCCCGTTTCTAATAGCAACGATATGAGTTGAGGTCAATTCAAGTTGGAAGCGGAAGCGTATGACCGAGAAAATCAGTAATTAAGTAGAATTTAGTAATAGGGAATATTTCTCTGTGGAAGTTTGTCCAAAAAAGAAACTACCGACCATCACTAACCATATTACTTTGGCCAAGCACTGTTTCGAGAGTATTTATTTCTGTGAAATTCATCACCATCACCATTTCACCCGAAACACGTCCACTCCTGGACATAAGCCTTCCCCAAACGTCGCCCCACGGACCGGTTCTGGGGGTCTTCTACTACGAAGTGCAAAGTGCGAATGTTCGGATCGGACCGACACATGGCCGAACCAAATATTATTGAAAAATGAGAAAAAGTTCGTATCGGCTCAATTGGGTCGGGACCATAGTCAATATCCGAAAGAGTGTAGGAGTGTAGGATCGGGACCGACGGAACCAAATAGTAACTTTGTAGCAGGAAACGACCGAACATTCGGCCGATACCACTTCGGAGTAGACCCCCAGTTCTTCTCGCATCCAGCGCATTTCAGAGGCCTTCACAAGGCAAATAACAGACACTTAAAAAAAATAAAAGCTAGTCTGTAATGTTACCAACACACCAACATCATGCGTTCGTTTTTCTTTTCGTGTAAACTTCCCGTGCAATGTCTCACTGTCGGATGTTTCACTTTTTTATCTTTATAGATCTAATGTTTAGTCCCTGAACACGAACATTTTAATAAATTAGCATGTAAAATTGTTTGCCGTCTTTTTTTTGTACAACAAGGTTTGCAGTCATAACGTTCCCGTTCTTTTTAATGGGCAAAGTTTAAAACACACTGACATTTTAAAATAAAATATATGACGGGTCATCAGGATGGTGCGAGCTACGATCAGCGTACGTATCGTGCAAAGAAATAATAATTACTCAGGCAAATAATCAACTTTACACTTCTATATCTTGTTATAAATCAACTGCTATTAGACAACAACAGGCTGGTATGACAATGATGGTTTCAACAAAAAGTAGGACAGTTCCGAAGCGTCTTCACTGCTTGATCACCAGGATAAGGAATGCCCGACCTGGCGCGTTCCCTTCAACTCCGAAACTGAGAGGGAACGCGACGACTCTGTCAAAGCACGTCAATTCTAGTCTTGACAGTTGCCGTTAGGTGGCGTGCTTTGTTTTGTTGTAAACGTCCATTGCCGGATGCAACATATAATATTATGACATTAAAACATTACCAGCGTGCTATTCCATAACAATCTCATCTTGAAAACTTAAGTGAAGTGAGCTGTCAATCGTGTAAATCCCTAGCATTAGCCACCCCTATGTGCGGATGGTGATCACCGGGGTGGTTTTAGTGAGGTAAAAATCCCACACTCCCTCCTCGGAGGTCGGGTGCTTTTTGAAGGTTTCCACTCGAAAACAAAAAAAAAATGGTGGAATTATAACTCACATCACCTATGTTTTCACGGTGAAATTTTTACAGAATCAAGCGGCTGGTCACATTTATAGTTCAAACTTATTTATTTTTTTCACGAAACTATTCTTTTACTCTCAACACATTATAACACTAGTTATCCCTACTTTCATACAATACACTTAACGACGTCTTTCCACTTAACTTTTATGTCTTGTACCAACTTATAATGGTAATTTCGATTTACGATAATAGCGTCGCCATAATGGTTTCATCGTCAATGTCCCGTGGCATTCGTATGTGACGGACATTATTAATAGAATGATGGATGGTTCTATATTTTTACGTCATCATAGCAGTCTGTAACTCTCCACTGCTGTGCTCATAAAACCCAGAAACATTTTAGAAACGGTTACAAAAAGAAACATCAGCTTTATCTTCTCTTTCTGCTATTATATTTTTCTTATTTCTCTAATTTGAAGAAAGTCCTTTGATCTTCTTTCTCGGGATTCTAGTACCTATATGTAGAGCAGAACTAAACAATCCAATAATGAAAATTGGAGCGACGATAGCATTGTTTTCCTCTTTAATTCAAATTCGAGGGTTTGTTTCTAGTAAATCTGGATGGAAATGCGAGCTCTGGCAATAAGTTCAAATTACTCTAAGAAGATCCGCTAGATTTGCCTGACTAGTAATTTATCTCAAGTACTGAATTGGAATCGTTGAAGTGGAGTCCATATTGCATTCGATAGCTTTTTAAAACCCGTCTTTCCTATTGTCTCGATCCTGCATTGAATTTATCCTGTGCAACGTTTGCATTTCATTCTCTAATTTCTCATTTTCGTATAAGATATAGATTAATAACACGAAGACTGAAGTTGCTGTGTCTATTTTTTCCACCTGGACTAACTCCTCAATTTCCACATTGGAATACGACAATCTCTTTTACACATTTTGTTTTCTTTATTTATTGTTCTTTCATTAATATTTTCATGATCTCTAGTCATAAACTGATAACTAGATAGAAGCATTCGAATAATAACGCATCATCCGCCATTACTATTCCGTAATTGATTCCCGTATAATCGAATCAATCGGCTATGAAATCAATCACATGTTATAATGTATGGTTAATGACGCCCATGCTCATCTGATCCGGGACATTGATAAACACGATTGATGGTCATATCATTTCAGTATATTGCAACTAATTTATCCGTTATTTGTGTTATTGAATAGAAAGGTAGAGAGTAAATTATACAATTTAAACTTTACACTATACTGAAAATGGGAACTTTTCAGTATCACACAATTTAACATTTAAACAGCTAAATGTCACGCGAAAACGATTGGCCAATTGCTTCAAAGACCAAATTTTAGTATAGCAACATTTTCAGGTTATGAGTAATAATTTACTTAGAACCTAAAAATGTTCATCTATTTAGGGCTGATTTTGCCTGAATCAGATATATTTTATCTAAAATTGACGTCTGACAGTTCTAGTATGGAAAAACTGTCAAAAATTCAAAATTTATTCTAAGGATAGGCTTATTCTAGGTATAAAAGTTTGGTAAAATTCGCCTTAGTAAACTGAGCACTATGAAAATAGTCCTCCTCAAACGCACATGACAACTGTAGGGTGATACTACCTATAACAAAACAATAAAATGAGGCGCCACCGTTGTGGACTTTGGTGGTGATAAGGCTTTTGTGTAAATTTGCATACTTAACAAAATATTACTATTCGACGCAGGCACGCTGGCTTCCCACTTATCCTATATACCCATATAAAACTTAGATACCCACTTACCCGAAACTACAAAACTGTCTTGTATCGAGTATCCCTTCGATAACTAACAAACAATTAAAACAAGATTACCCTTTCAATGCTTACGCAATGTTGGTCCCCGAAACTTTACTTCTTCATGACTGGGACCATGCTAAGACGCAATGCCTGTGAGCGTGTGGACCTAACACAATTTATTAGTAGTATGTAACTTGGAAAGAATAGAACTGGCCAGAACAACATTTATTTTATTATTTTTGCAAGACACGAGAAAAACACTACTTTCAAAAATTAAGGTTTCATGGAATCCTAATTTGGTACATACATGATAGAAAACAGTTTTAAAAAACTTACGATGTCTTAGTCTCTGGTTCTTGTAGGGTTTGAGGATGTATTTATTTATTTAGGCACGTGATCTAGTAGTTTGTTTCATGCATTTCACGTCATATATCATCTTTTTGCTCTATTGTGCTGGACCCAGTTAGCTTGATAGTGTAATTTTTTTAGTCTGTTTAGAAGAAAGTCAAAGAAAGGAGAAACGCGTCTAACGGCTCTTGCCAACTAAAACTAAAAAAAACTAAAAGACTACTAGCACAATTATTTTTTTCCAAATAAGGCCAATCGGCCTGTCGTGTCACGTCGTGGCAGCTTGACGGTGGCGGCACAAACGCGCAGGCCTAGGGCGCCGCCTCCCTTATGATCATTACCAGGGCGCCGCGCACTATCATCGTCACAATTCAACTTTAGGTATAAATTCACGTCATAATCGGCTTTACTAAAATAGATTGGTAATTTCCCACCTACTTAAATCTTTTTTTTTGTTAGCCTATATTGTGGTCCCATTGCTGGGCAAAGGCCTCCCCTTTTTCCTTCCAAACCTCTGTCGTGTGCGATAATTTGTATTAATAGCTATACATTTCTGTATCGTCTTTTCAGTAGATTTCGATGAATTATGTGAAGTACTCTTGTAAATAAAACATGAATGGTCAACTTCATGCTGAGATAGGAGCCTTTTGGCCTCGTATAGGACTTTCTGTTTCATTTTATTTTTTATTACTTTTTTTTATAAATACTTGTTCTATTTTTTTATTTTTAACTATGTTTAGTTTAGTTTATAATCCTGTACGAGTCGCAATAAATACTTTTTCTTTCTTTCTTTCTTCTTTCTAACTTAAAAAAAACGTTTTATTACCATTAGGTAGATTATTCATTTCTATAGGTAAATATATAAATAATAGAGTAATCTTCATAATATCAATAATTCAATCAGTATGTATGATACTACTGGGATCTACTAAAATACGAGTACCAGTGAATAATATTTGCCTAAGCTGGATTGCCATTTGGTGCAACCTTGAAATGCACACCGTACTTTGGTTGTACCTACTTTGTTATGTTTGAGTGAAAGTTTCAGGCGGCGATTGTATTCTATCCTTTAGCTTGCCAACATGAATAATCCTTTTGACAGTTCGTGCCCCACAGTAAAAAAAAACCTTCGAAACGAACGCCATTACTTTCAATACATTACATAAAGTACCATAAAAGGTGATGTGTGACCGCACCTGTAAATCTCGACCCCTCATCTAACAATACTTTCATAGGGGTTTTTTCTCACAATAACTGCTAGAGTGGAAAATCCCTTCTCTAGAGGTAACAAGTACCAGCGTCGGACAACTCAATAAATCTGTTTGACCTATAATAGAGCTGGGACACTGAGATTTTTTTTAACCGTTTTTTTCGAGATAGTCGAATAATAATGATTATTTCCTTGACAAATTCGTCTACGGGGGTTGTTCTGACGGCCTTCATACATACAGGTCGTCAGAACTTGTGTTGAATTGATTCATTTATGTAAACGTAAAACACTGAAAAGGGAAAATACATAAAGGTTGAAGAGCACAAAGGTGTTGCAAATAACATCACGCTTTGTATTTCCGAAGGGGAGGGCAGAGGTGTACTGCTTATTTCATTACAAATTGTAAAAAACAGGAAAACTTATAAATATGACTAGTACCTAATTAATAATAAATAAGGGCAGTATGATTAACGTCTGTTATACTTCGGGCGGGTTTTAAAATCAAGTCAAACGCCGCCGCCACCTCATCGCGCAATGTGCTATAAGGGATACCTTAAGTTTGGGCTTGAGATATTTTCCTATCAAATTCAACTGTCGTTCTACTTTTAGTTGCCCCGCCGGTACTAAGTGACCTGGCGCGTAGTAGTTAGGGATGTTGCTCTGGTATGCGACGTCTGCAATACTCAGCAAGTGCGATTGGGGCTGGAGAACAAGAAATTTCACACGGACGAAGTCGCGGGCAGAATCTAGTACTAATAATAAAGCTGAAGAGTTTGTTTGTTTGAACGCGCTAATCGGGAGGCTCTCTCCCTCATCCGTCCCGCCACTTCCTTCGATAGCATGACCACTCCCTCTCGCCCCGGACCATGGCTTGCACCAGGGCCGGGCGCGAGAGGCCGCCGCCGCTACCGATCGCCTCTACGAGGACACGGCGGTGCTCCGCCCAAGCGGGGCAGACCTCCACCGTGTGCTTCACCGTATTCTCTGGGCGATCCTGGCAATGGTGACACCCGGGCGTTTCCACCCGCCTAATGATGTGCAGGAACCTCCCGAAACTTCCGTGTCCGGTGAGGACCTGCGTCAAGCGGTAGGTGAGGGCGCCGTGGCGCCTCTCTAGCCACTCCTCAAAGAGAGGTCTTATCGCCGCTATCGCGGCGTACTCTGCGCGGGGTTGCGACAGTCGCTCTTTCCATGTCGCCATGAGATCGAGCCGGAGATCTGTCCGCTCCGCCGCAATTTGCCGCGGGAGCGGACTTTCCCCCCGACGTAGTGCCTCCGCGCGCCACTCATACAGGCTAACATCACCACTTAGGAACCAACCGAGCAAAAATAAAATCTTCAGAAAAAGCGCTAAGCGTAAACGAAGTAACGGGGCACAGCTATAGGATAAAGTACTTTCACAAAGTCGCGGACAGAAGCTAGTCTAATACAAGGTGGCGCAAAAGTCATCAACCTATCGAAAGATGGTATATTTTTTGCAAATGGCGGCAAACGTCAATTTTACTTTGACGTTTGTGAAGTCATCATCATCATCATTTCAGCCGATAGACGTCCACTGCTGGACATAGGCCTCCCCCAAGTGTCGCCACATTGACCGGTCCCGTGCGACTCGCATCCAGCGGATTCCCGCAACCTTCACCAACAAAGAAGAAAACAAGAAAACACACGTCAACAAGACATGAATCGGTACAATCTTTAAGAACGCGGAATAATTGTTTCAGGTCGACTTATCTCTCATTTTGGCAATTTGCACTGGCCGGCAAGATCGCCTGATTTTACCGTTCCAGACTTCTTTTTGAGGGGTTTTTTTAAGTCATGAGTAAGCCTCAGACTCTAGAAGGCCGCCCGCCCTCAAAGATAATATCCGTCTAGAATGCGAGAACCTATCGCCGGAAGTTCTGGCAAGAGAGATAGAAAATGCCATAAAATCGGGCCCGAATGGTCATCAATTCTGGTTCAACTAACCATTATCTCGACTTAGGGCTGACTTTTCACGTACCCCCAGAGAAAATAATCTATCAAAGTACAGGTAATGTTAGGTATGAGTACTTTAAAATAAGAAAGAGTTTATTAAAATCCAATATTTTCTTTGCCGTATGTCATTACTTCCCAGAATTCGATCCTTATTAGCGACACTATCGAATGGTGTAATAAGTGTATTTTTTCAAAAACTTTTTTACAAAAAATGGTGCCAAACACAATTTTTGTTGTTTGCCACCGACTTCCGAAATTAAAGTTATTTTTCACTTTGTAGTGTTTTTTTTTTAAGTTGGTTGTTGTTTTTTTTTTTTTTGCAAAAAAAGTTTTTATTTTTCACTTTTATGTTGTAATTTTTACCAGTAATTTTGGTTTAAAAACCCAACTACTGAACCGTTTTTGATGAAATTTCTATGGGACTACTCTGAAAGTATATCCTTACAAATAAAAATAATTTTGCAAATCGGCTTATAAATAATGGAGTTCTGAGGTAACAAACATAAAAAAAATACATCAGTCGAATTGAGTACCTCCTCTTTTTTGAAGTCGGTTAAAAATCCAACGGGTTCGATTCCTGGCTAGAAATATTAATTTTTCAAAAATCTAATGATGCCGTTTTAATTTTTATTAAAATCGAGCCCAAGACTCCTTTGAGTACTTTTCGCTATTCCTCATAGTTTCGGATTTGGCCATTCACGCCCACTTGAAATATTCACCCTGTATGCACAATCTCACAGCAATTGATTCTTGTAAACATCCGGGACAACGGAGTTACAAATAACTCCTAAATAAAAATCTGATATACGTATCAAATCTCTATCTCTAATTTTATATATTTATGTTCTATAATTTATACGGTGTACAATAAATAGTATTATATTCTATTCTATTTTTAAAGGATACCATTTTCAGCCATGATCTTATATTTCAGGATCTTCGTCCGCCAATTCTCTAAGGAATCTGGAGCTCGTTAAGATATTTCTCCATGAAATCCATGGACACACACCAGTGTCGACGTTTCCTTTGCTTCTTTTTATCAATTACTTTAGTTAAATTATCACAAATTAAACGTATTCTTAGGCACACAAATTCGTTCAATGACATCCTAGACAGTGAACAGATAAACTTTTATTTCCATGTAATTTTTTTCCGTTATCACCTTTAGTTTCACCTCTGTAACTTGTCTTTAAAATAAAACAAAGCATTATTAGCAATTTTGTCGGTTGGTTGTAGATTTGTTCGTTTGAAATATATCGCTCAACTCAACAAAGTTGCGTGTTTGAAGAAATTTTTATAAAACTTGTACGTGTAGTATTTTTGTTATTATCATTGAAATATTTCAAAACAGCAATTTGTAACTTGTCAAACTTTTACAACAAACTCTCGACATTATAAACACGAAAGTCTTTTTAATACAAACCAAACAAGGTTTGTATTATATTATATGATAGCAATTGATTTGAAACAAAATAGTGTACGATCAGAAATGTGTTATGTCGATTATTACCGAGACTGACCTCTCACTAGGCTCGTTCTTATGGAGAGACTATTGTAATTTCCCTCGAATTTTCGGTGAAAAATGTCCCAAGGGTCGTTGTATGTCACTAGCAACAATGTGGGACATTCGACGGGCCATTGTTAAGGTTAATGCTGAGATACGTGAAAAATATGACGGTAATTTTTAATACTCGTACCTATATTTTAATACCATTATCTAAAATATATATCTAAAATGGCCATACTCTCCTTAGTCAATAGTTTTTCCTTTTCATAAGACTAAGAAAATGTATTAAAACAATGGTTCGTACGGTATGTTTGTACCACAATGTATAAACGTTCACAAGGATAGGTATGTCTAAATAGTATTGCCGATGGGAAAAGTCAAGTTGGACACCTAAATTGTGACACTTTTTTCGTCGCATTAGGGCTGATTTTCAATCGATAGATAATTTTTATTAAGACGTATTCAAAAACATTTCATATGAATAAAATAGTATTGTGATAAAACAATCGTAAAACAGAGCTAAAAAAATTGTTTCGTTGCATAAATCTCAAAGGACAATGCTCATGGATGTATGAAATCCCGTACCATCCTGCATCAAAGTCAAACTTTATTTTTTAGACACTACTCTTACCATATTAACTCCTACAAAAGTTATTTTTGTAAACAAAACCCGGGATTCGCATTTCAATAAAATCGAAATAACCTGAAAACTAGGTACTTTATTTTGTTTGACATGTCATACACGAACGGCCATTATTGCTCTAAAAAAAAATAATCGTTAAAAAAAAAAGAAGTTATGACCCAGTGATAATCTGTTAAGATCGAATATTGTTGTAACGTATGTCAATGGATCGCGAGTAATTAATTTAAAGCGGTTGCCATGACACTTTTGGGTCAAATTTTGAATATGTATTTTCTTTCGCTTAGTGTACAAGAAATTTGACGACCCGACAGCTGCGCTGCGTGTCGCGGGTTCGATTCCCGCACGGAATAAATATTTGTATTGCCTACAGGTAGTTGTTCCGGGTCTGGCTGTTTGTGTATGTGAGTTTAAATATTTGTAAACGCACCCACGATACAGGAGTAATACATAGCGTGAAGCAACGTTTAAAAAAAAATTAATGTAGAATCGGCAAAGTATACCTTTTTTACATGTTTTTTGAAAGACGTGATCATGATACTTTCAAAATTCAAGGTTATCTTAATCATATCATTTGAAACGGACCGTCATGTAAAGGGAATACAACAATAACAACACTTTTTTACTTTAAATTAAATTCCCTGTTCAAAAATTAAATTCCCCGACGCGTAATGTCGTAAAAAATTATGAAAATAATTACTCTAATATTTGGCTCTTGATGCATGAGACTTTTTGGTACGACTTTTGGTCGTTGTCTTTTTGAACGTAAACTATCATATTTTATGTTATGATAATAAAGGGAATTCAATCAACTAAAGAGATACCTAAAAATATTCCAATGAAACGTACATTTTTTATTTTAATTAGAACTGCATAATTACTTTTATTTTGATGGTCATTCGCTTTAACTATCATCAAACGCATCGCTGTTTTGAACCTAATTTGTTGCTATGATACGCTATTGTCAATTACCTAAAAATTTGCTTCTTACCGCACCTTAATTAATGTGTTATCCGATTTGCTAAAGGATAATACTTCCGATGTGCTCGTTAAACTGATGAAAGATCATTAACGATACTTTCATACAATACGTTTAACACAATATTAATCTCTTACACATTCTTATTGCTTGCTTATTTTGAATTAAAACGAACTTCAGGGGCTACTTGTACTTATCTACCTACTCAAGATCAATCTGCCGATTCTTATCACGGAATAAACCGACAATAGACGAGACAACAATACAAAACAATAGGAACATTTCACGATATATTTTCAATTTTTGTTTTCCCAAACAGACCTTTGTTTGGGAAAACAACAATCCGTGTCCTATTTCAATCCCAAAACCTTCCAATCCTTATGTCAATACCGATACTTCACAGACAATAAGCGATATTATTGACAGAAGCCCTCAACTCTCCTATGGAAGGTCCAAGCCAAACCCCCGAAAACCGTTCAGACCCAAATCTTAGCCAACGATGCGAAGACACGAAACAAAATTTGTCTTTCACCAGAGAAGTTTCATTTATCACCAACGCCGTCACGATGTGTGCTATTAATAAACAAAAGTTCACAATCAACCTTAAACAGAAGAAATAAAGTCGGTAATCACTTGTTGTGTTCGCATATGCACAAAAAATCTCCTAAGTAGGGCACAGTTGATGCGTTAAGAATGATATTGTGTGTAAAGAAATAAGCCGCGGAATATCTACAGGGCTATTTTAGATAATATTTTATGCGGGAAAATGTGGTGTCTTCTGGTTGTTCACGTCCATTGGACAATGAAGGAAATCACGATTTTGTACATCTCATGAGTGGTGTAAAAGAGTGATAGGTAAAAGTTATGGTGAATATTACAATAGACATACTTAGGTCATAAAAGTTACCTAATTACTGGTAACACTGAACCGTTTAATTTGTATTTTGCACCGCATACATATAAAGAGCCACCCAAATTGATAAAATCCTGGTGTTGACAGAAGTAAACTAAAGTTTATCTTCTGTCCTTTTCTTAATGAAATAGAAAGGAAAAGATGCACTGAACTTAAATTTAGTTTAGTTTGTCAACAAGGGAATCGGCGCCATTGTGTCTATCACCTTTACGGACTATGTCTATCACCTTTACGGACTATGGCGCCGATTCCCTTGTTCACAAACTGACACACACAACACAAACATACTGTCTTACTACCTAAAAACAACTCCAACAATTTCAAATCATTGCAAAGAATCACATTCGTGTCGTAAGCTATAAAAAGATTACAGATAATCAAGACATCGATCTGCCGGTGCCGGTCTCTCTGGGATCCAATTTTATTGCTGGCAATAAAACACGCGGTGTGTAGACCAAGTTTATTTGAATCACTTGCCTATCAGTACATCAGTACTTAAATGAGGATCTTCAAAGTTTCCTGAAGGCAGGTAGATGATCAGTTTTATTTACCTGCGTGAAAGGATTTGATGAGTCGTAAAGTGTTAGCTAACTATATATACTATAATGTCTGTAAGAAGCCATAAATAAAATAATTCAATAAGATAAGACAGTTTATATATTTAATATTTATTTTGTTACGCATTTTAAAGTTAACCATCTGGAATATATATGTTCTAAGGGCCGATTTTTTTATGCGTAGATAAGTTTATCTACGCATCGGTTGAGTTCAACCAATGTTAAAAATAGTAACTAATGGTTAAATTATTGCGAAATGTGTTTTTGATCAATTTTTAGTTTATCTAATGATATAATATCATTGCTAAAGGTCAAATAATTAACTATTGGTTAAAAAAAATAACCATTACATAAACTAAAAATTGATCAAAAACACAATTTGCAAAAATTTAACCATTAGTTACTATTTTTAACAATTGGTCGAGATTAACTACGGATCAAAAAATCGGCCCTTAGGGCTGCAGCTGTCAAAAAACGGTTAACCTAATGCACAGGGTATAACTACACCCTACGGAGTACAAGCAATATATTATGAATACACACAGAAATAACATAATTATTCAAGTAATTTTAACATCTACAAAACAAAAATTTTTGTTTTGTAAAGTTGGTAAAAATAATGGGGCTACTTTTTCTTTGAAAATTGTGCCATTGAATATCAACTGGACGTCTTGCAGTCCTGACGACACGGTTGGCGCAGTGGCTGAGCGATCGACTGATGCGCTGCGAATCGCGGGTTCGATTCCCGCACGGAACAAATATTTGTATTGCCTACAGGTAGTTGTTCCGGGTCTGGTTGTTTGTCTATGTGAGTTCTGATCTTTTTAAACGCACCCACGATACAGGAGTAATTCCTAGTGTGGGGCAAAGTATGCTGAGAACATAATATTTTTTTTTTCTTTTTTATAATAGGACATTACGATACCTGTGACTTAAGTAGTCCGTATATAGAGTACTTAAGTCACACGTATCTTGTGACCTAGACTCGCAAGTCACGCTTTTCTGTATAAAAATGGACTACTTAAGTCACAGAAGCGTAAGTGCGGGTTTAGGTCACACAGTGCTATAATAACATTGTGTGTTTGTTTTTGATTTGTGAAAATCCGGTTTAGTTTTGTATTACAAACCTCCTGCCGGCTGCCGGCTTACCCAGAAATGAAAAAAGAAGAGAAGATGCGTTAGCCAATAGAAAGACTTATCTTTCTATTGGCTAACGAATTTAGGAAGGCTAAAATATGAATATTTGTAGTCTTATTATTACTTTACTGTAAAAACCTACTTTCTTATGAATAACATATCTAAAATATTGAAACTATAATCACCTTTAGGAGATTAATTTTACTTCTATTTACAGTACAAGTCATTGTTGTATTTATTTTATAGCTCGATTAGTGCCACTCAGACTTAATCAAGTCAGATCTACAGATTTTTTCTAACAATGACTATCTTCCGTTCTTAGTACAGTGACTTAAGTGTACTTAGAAGTAGTGTCGTAAAATCAAAGCTTAGGTTCTCCCTCAGCCGTACAATGAAGCAGGAATAATGTGAGGTTTACAAAGACTGGTGTGGTTCTGTTTGGCGTTAGAAGGAAATATGAATCTGCCAATACCAATCTGGAAATATAAACCACGGGAAATGAAATATAAACCTGGGATCTTAAACCTTAATTTCATCTACAAGTTTTCTTCTTCTTCTTCGTGTCGCTGGCACGACAGTTACTTAAATTTTATTGGCCCAGCACTTCGCCAATTCCTCTGCATTATCGGTGGCAGCGCAGAGTTCACTTTTATCGGTGGCAGGGCAGTGGTTTACTTTAGCTGCATGTTTCTGCCTTCAGAATCTCGTGTTTTTATTAAGTGTTTGCAAAGATCGCCGCACATCGCTATTCTGTTGTTGTTTCACATATTTATTTATTTAGATTACTATAATCGATTTATTTATCCTGTTCCCAATACCGGTGGGCTACTATTTTTTGTATATTTAAATGAGTTTATATTTTAATATTTAAAAATGTCGTTTATGAAATAAAACAAATAATAATCCCCCTTTGTACCTTTTTGTGCGAAAAGATTAAATAAATAATATAAAACCGATAACTCCGTGTCATTGCCATGCCACATGTTAATTTAGATGTTACTTTTTCACAGTTTGACAACCTCTGTCAAAAAGATTAAGAAACTAGAACTAAAACAAACGTCAGGAAATTTATTTTTTATTTAATAAACAATGAACTTAGTACTTTTAACTACACTACCCACAGTCGGTTTTTCGGGCTATAGAACTAAGCTTTTTTTTTTTCTGTAGGGAAATCATCAAATGACCCCTCTCGCTCTGGGTGGAGCGGAAGGGAGTTTCAGACTCTTACTGACTAAAACCCACCCATGTTCCTTCCTTCGCCCTTTATGTTCCGGGGTAGCGGTAACCCTTTCGGACAATCCCGCTGATAGAACTAAGCTTAGGACACGATGTTCGACAGCTAAATGTCTTAGGATCTGAAATGATATTATTACAAAAATATTAAAACAATAGTCCTCCAGACCGAATTTTGGCCATGGCAGTCAATTTCAGCGGAGACTAGTCATCTACGCGGGAGATATAATATTAGACCCTAATGAGTGAACATGGTGATTCTAGCTAGCTCTGGTACAGCATTTGATTGGTACCCTGCTCTGTAATAGCTCAATAATTCTGCTAATCCAGTATAGGACTTCTCTTTGCGATGGATTATATCATCCAATTAAATTGCTGCCCAAATCATAACTGGGTGGAAATTATTACCCTCTTTCTTGCCTAGGCCAAATGGGCAGATGGATGATAGAATTAGACAGCAAATTGAGTGTGACTCTGGTTTCACAGTCCCAGGGAAAATCTCATAGATGACTATTTCTTTCACTGCCTTGTCATGGAACAGTTTAGCTGCAACTCCAGGAAATACTCCAACAATTCTTGGGAGTGTTATGACTCTTGAATCTACTTGAGTGTTGGTCTTACGACGTTCATCATAAATCATATACTTTTCCTTGAGCATGTTCAATATGTCATCCACACCTCCTCTTGCTTTCCTATTTATCTTATCAATATGATTATTTCTGGATAGAAATACTGTTACCTAGAAGTTGACAATTTTAAATTAATTAGACTTTTTTGTTCGTAAAGGTTGAGTGTCATCCTTAATGCTCATTCTGTCTCCAACATTCCTTAAGTCCCACTTCATCTTTGAGTATTTCTTCCCATTGTAGTAATTCCTGTTCTTCATCATCTGATATTCACAAGTGTGTGCGCAGACACAGATGCACTCATTCTTTCCTGACTCCGATAAACCAATGGTACGACAATTCGATAAGACCAAGACCGGAGATACTCGTAGATCAAGCGTAGGACCAACGGCTTAACGTGCTTTCCTAGACACGGGGGTACCACACCGCCAACTTTAAAATTCCGGGATGTTACTGAGAAATTCGTAATAGAAAAACGCAATAACATTATGGCCGACCTCGAACCCAGGACCCCACGCTTAGCAGTCGCACTTGTGGTCACTAGACCAACGGGGCAGGGACCATAATATAATACTTATTAACTGTCCGGACACAGGCTATGATTAGAGAATATTATTCTAAATAAAATTATAAAGCAGATTTGTAGGGTTGTGGGGTACGAGGACGGCGAAAACTTACATTTTATAGGTATACCTATGTGATTGAAAATGTTCTTAACTTCTCTCTCTCTCTCTCTCTCTTAAAAAAGAAGAAAATATTTCTATTTACATAGGTTCATGAATTGCTTTCTAACTGGTCACCCCTAATTCTAATTCTGTGTTATTGGGTCTTTCTATCAGAAATTTCTCAGTAGCAGCTCGGAGTCTGGGTTTGTGCCCGGTTTATGGCAATAGGCTCGTCCCCTGTTACACGGGACTTAAACATAACTGGCGAAATGTGGGTGTTTCTATAGGTACACCTCTGCCTCAATCTTCAGGGATTACAGGCATGATGTTATGTTGGGTGTCTTAAGAACGTTTATTTTACCAAATCGAAAACTCGTTAAAAGCCTCAAGCAACAACAGCTACACAACCTCAAGCAACATCTAAGTAGCATATTATCATAGCCTTAATCTTAATCCTTAACGCTCTACGCACGTCAAGCCTACCACATGTCAGTCACTCACCCGTTTCACAGCCACAAACGCTCCTTGAAATTTCAATCCGGTAAAAGCAGTTTTTCCCTGTTACTTATTTAAAAGGTCATGTAGATTGTAGAGTATGAAGGAGTGGCTTGTTTGTACAAGGAGCGGGACTCAAATTTGGGAGCTATTGACCAGGAATGAAGGAAGGCTCAGCTTTGAAATATTTGTTAAGGTTTTTGTGGTGTACCTACTGTTGCGGATTTTTTTGTGCGTGAGTGGAGGTCGGTTTCGCCGGTTTTGTCGGTCAGGGTATGTTTAGAATAAAAATACCGTTACTACACTGTTACTGTGAAAATAATTTATGCCGCAAAGGTACAGTCACAAGTCGTGTAAATATATCATACATAATCAGCCTATTAATGTTCCCACTGCTAGGAAAGCAATTTGGTTAGGTCAAACTAATGCTTTTAAGTAATGCTTCAGTCTTAGTAAATCCTCAAGTAAAACAGATGTGTTAAAGTATACATAGGTACCTGACGCCAGTTATTTCATGATACACGATAATCACGTTAGCTGATTTATATTAGCTATTGCAGCCTGGAGTCCGTCAGATAATTTGAGAGAACGAATCGATATCGAATCTAAGCCAACATGTAACAACAATGGAATTAAATGAATAGGGCTCTTCTCACTCAGACTTTATCAAATTGGATATTTTCGTGCTTACACTTTAAGTTCAAAAGATGGCATATCTATGTGCATAACTACCTGAACCTGTCAGAAAATTGTTTAGTTGAATTACCTTTAGTTATTATTGCAATATCGACTTAAACAAGGCCAAGGTTTTTTACTTGGGCACATGACCTACATGACTTAATTGCCTTGCCCACTCTCTTCAATGAAAAAAGTGGAACATTTTTCCTTATCTAAACGACCGGAGAGGAAACCGTGAGGCGTACATTATGAGGAAACCGGCATGTCCTAGAACCAACCAAAAATCATCTATCAACCCGCACTGGGCCGGCGTGGTGGATTACGGTCCACTCCCTCTCACAGAGAGGAGGCCTTTGTCGTAAAAGTGGGAATATTATAGGCTGATTATGCTAAATGACCAGCATAAACAGCAAAACCTCGAAAAAGGAAACGAAAATCTTAATTCCGATCTCCACATTAAGTGCTTATTAAAAATATCGCGAACTGTTGTTTACGCCGTCATCCATCAAGCGAGAATGATTAATTGATAACACATTATCGGCAGCTGCGAGCTCGCTATTCAAAACTCCATTAGACTTTAAGAACGCCTTGATACGATCTTTTGTTTTTAATCTTCCCTAGTAATGAAAGTTGGGCCTAAGTATTGATTGGCTGTGAAATGGGTGGGAATTAAGGTTACGAAAATACTTCGTCATATTTAGGAGTGAGAGTCTTACAGAAAACGCTTTTTGTATGAAACAAGATATTTTGAGTTTTCAAAGTCCTTGGCAGACTTTTGGAAAGTAGACAACCAGTCTTACCACATCATCATCACCTGCCTTTTCACAACTATGTTGGGCGGCTTCCAGTTTAACCGGATGCAGCTGAATACCAGTGTTTTACATGGAGCGACTGCCTATCTGACCTCCACAACCCAGTTACTAGGTAATACGATACCCCTTGATAACTAATCTTCCCACATATGGACGTTTATCAGAATTTCACATGGAAAGACTGTCATTTCACCTGTAAGACCGAATGAAACAATTTAAATCAAACCTTAACAGACAGCTCTGTTACAGCATGTTCAATCCTATGTAAAACTTATAGAAAATAGAAAACACGGTTCGCCACACACCACATACAACATCAAGGCAAGAACCGATTCGTTGCCAACATTAAAAAGAAAGTTGAAACGGCTCATGTTTACTTAATTGCCTCATTTATTCATCAAGTGTATAGTAGCTTTACTTAATCACTGCGCTTCCAATACATTCGCGATCAAGAATTCACAAGCTCATCGATGATCTCCTGTATCGGGCATCAAGTATTAACACAGACTGTCGGCGACGCAACCAACTCGCTCACATATGCATGCACGATTCACGCGCCATTCATGGACAGTTTTAAACTTTAAACGCTTTATATTTTTGCTATTTGTATTTTTAACCGACTAAAATGTTAAAATAGAAGGTTTTCTGTAATGTTTTTATCACATTGCTGTTGTTTTAAGCTTTATCAGAATGTTTGATTTATCTTTGGGTCTATCTATACGAACACTATCAAAACCATCATTTAACTTGGCTTCCTTATGAAGCTCTGATGATAATATTACTATAAACCAGAGGGGCAATTCTCGTAATTTTAAGAACGTTCACAGTCTGATCTCAGTCTCAATCTGTCAAAAATACATCTAATTTCCCTACATTTTGACAGTTGTTTGTCGCCGAGATGAGACTGTGACTAGATTTTGAACATTTTAAATTACTAGAATTGGCCTTCAGAAACAACTATTCAACAACCAGCTACATATTATAAATTAAAGTCACTTTTCTTATCTGTCTGTGTGACCGGCTTGTTCCTCTAAACTACGCAACTGATGTTAATGCGGTTTTCACCATCATTTAGAATATGTATTCCGAATGGTTTCTATGTATAACACATTCATATTAAAGTAACAATATAATTCCATTTTTTTATGAAGACCCAAAACTGTGCGAAGCAGAAAGAAGCGGTTCGCTTGTAAATTAAAAAAATAGAGGCACATCGATCCAAGAAGAAAAAAAGCTCTAGAACATTATCTACACGCGACACGCCCAAAACATCGATATTTGTTTACTAAATCTAACTTTATATTAAAACGATAATACACATGTCATAAACCTTCCGGAATACCTACATTTTCTAAATGATTGTGAAACCCAGATCAAAATATGTTACGTAGTTTAAAAGAACAACGCGGTCACACGTACAGACACGAAAAGTGAGTTTAATTTAAAATCTGTATCTATAGATGTGACACTGATACGATTCAACAATCTTCACAAATGAGTAAACCTTCCAAAAGTCTTAAAACTTAAAGTAACAAACAAAACTAGTGGCCAGTGATTAAAACCCACGGTCGGAGGAAACTTGACTGAGCCAACTTCACAGAGAGAAGTTATGACAAAAAGCCTGCACTGAATCTAGATAACAAAGGATGTTGCAAGTTGGACCGTGAGTAAGTAAATCTGTTGCGGAGTGTGTCGGTTTGTTAAATGCAGTTAGAGAGGTATCTTCTTAATCTTTTGGTTTGTTCAGATGTTTTATATAACAGTAGGTAGTTAGTTCAAGTAACTAAATGGAATACTAACATACATGACAATAGAATCCTATCTGAATGAATGAATGAAAACACTGAACATTCTAGAACATTAATTCTACTTTTCTCATCTTATTATGCCCTCTTAACCTTGGTTACCTGTGAAGAAACCAATAATTAACCGTTTTCTCAGAACGCATTCTACTATAACAAAGGACCTGTAGAAGATTGGCATCGAATGAACCTAACGATAGGGTTATTTCATTAAAAAGAAATTGAGAACTTGCAGGTACCTAGTATTTAATTTAATTCAAGAATTGAATCACCGCACAGTTTCAAATGTAACTTTTGAAAAGTTTTGAGCATAGTAGCTGAACTATTTTGATTTAAATCTCGAAACTTTCTTATTTCGAGGCATCAACTCGTTTCATAATTATGTGTTCACTAGCTTCTACTCGCGACTTCGCGTGAAATTTTTTGTTCCCCTACCCACCGCGTCGCATCGTATCACCCACTGGCGCTATTACTTCGTTTTCACTTGGCGTTATTTCTGACTTATTTTCCTTTTACTCGGTTCCTTAAGGTCATAGCGTGATGTTAAATAGGCTTATTTTCCACAAGAATTGGTCTATTTGTTATACCAATCCTTGTGGAAAATAATCAAGCATGCAGCATGCAGCAAAAATATTTTTTTTTCAAATCTGACTGGCAGTTCCAGAAATTAGCGCGTTTAAACAACCAAATTGTTCAGTTTTATCATTAGTATTAGTAAATAGTAGTAGATTATAGAAATACATAAGCAATAACTTGAATTGAGTAAATATTTAGGTACCTAACCTACATAATTATTTACAGTAAAGCAATGGCTTAGAGGGAAAAGAACGAAGGTTTGGTATAATACCATCTTTGCTCAAGACCGCGCCGTCGTCGTTGCAGTCGCGCGTCGCATCGCAATCGCCTTACCGATGCGGCCACAGCCTTAAACAATAATTTTGACGTTCCCAGAATTCTAACTTAATCCTGGTAACATCAAAGTACTTACCCCTAGCGTTATGAGGATTCTATTCCGGGAATGCGTTCACAGGGATTTGCGGCGGGAATCAACTGAATGTAGCCATTAACACAACGTTGCTAATTTAATCTAGCTACAAAGGTTTTAGCCGCCTAGTTTCGTTGTGAAGTTTAGTACCTACACACTTTAACGTTACTTGTGGGGTACAATTATGTTCAAAGGGTATTTAAAAAGTAACGAAAATATTAAAATATGGTTCAATAAGTAATACAGGGTGACAGGAGACACCGCCGCCCAAACTGGAAAAAAAATTGTTGTTCCATCCATTTTGAAAAGAATTTCTATGAAACGGCGGTCTTTGTTTTTTTTTTTTATTTTTTTTGATAACCGGCGAAAAAAATCTACGATAGGGCTACGCATACGTCTAGAATCATGTACTGAATCCATGGTAATAGGTTGCGCGTCGATGTACCTACCCATCGGTGCAATAGGTTCTAACAACCGTTGGTCTAGGTCTAGTGCTCGAAACCGTGACTGAGTTGCGCTGCTGCGATCGGATCGCATCCCCTAGTTGGACAATGTGCTTGGGGTTTTCCATTAGGAATGTCTCATCCCCAGTTGAGCAATGCGCTATTGGATTTTTCTATTAGTAATGCCCCAGCGACAGTCTGGAGGAGACAGGTTTTCTGCTCTATTGATGCAATAGGCTCGCCTGTGGGTGTCACATGCACCTTAAATGGGCGAGATGCTATGTAGTGTCAAATGACACTACATTGCTCCGTTTGCCTCGTGGTCGCAAGCTCGACTGCTGAGCTAGTCCTGGGTTTTTTCACATTTTATCATTTTGATATAATATTTGTTGTGTTTTATCGGAGGTAATATGATAGAGTTTTTGATGATAGTTTATTAGATTATTATTTTTCATTGTGCTTTTAAAAAACAAAATTAGCTTGAGTATTTGGGATTAAAAAAGCTTAAAATATCGTGACGTGTTGACGTGTTGCCATCTTCCAACGCTACGTCTTCCGGTACGCGGTCGCCACTCCAGAACCTTTCGGTTCCATCGACCATCTGTTCTGCGAGCAATGTGCCCTGCCCACTGCCACTTAAGTTTGGTAATTCTTCGGGCTATGTCGGTTACCTTGGTTCTCCTGCGGATCTCTTCATTTCTGATTCAATCACGCAGGCAATATGTTTATGGCTTTATTTTAAAGTTACTTTACATATAAATATGACTTATTGATCTTTAGAAAGAGCTACGGTGACTGAGACTCTACGAGGTCGAACTTTCGTTAAAATGCCATGTGACATATACAAATAGTAGGGCAAATATAAATCGGCACTCACAGCTTGAAACTGGTATATTATTCCAAAATATAAAACGACAAGTACAAAAGCACAGCCGACTTTTCACTTCATCGTCCTCAAATACCGATTCTCCGTTTGTAATAAAACCAAAAAAATAATTAAGGTTCCTACTCACTCATGCTTGATACACAATAAAGAAAATATAAAGCTACTCAATAATGTTTGGGTACAAAGTAAGACGTACTTCTGCAATCAAATACTACGAATATTCCCTACACCTCGGCCATCGTTTATATGAGTCTGTCCTCAGACTCCTCATTGATAACATACCTAGTAAAGTTCAAATTAAAGAAATTAACTTGACTATAGGTCCTTTTAAATGAAAATTAAATTTCATCACACTTATTTAGTATAAATAATTGACTCACTACTTGTTAAGAAAATAAACACAAACATTTTACTGTAAAAACAACCTAGTTTGGTACTTACAGCTAGACACAATTAAGACAGTCATGAAATTTAAGAACACAAGATAAACAACACTACACAATAAGACAAATTATACGAGGGTACAGTCGCTTGGCAGCATTATCTGACCCACCCTAAAAACAAACGAATTTGGACCGTCTGCCTGTAACATTAAGGTTCATTCAATTTATATGAGACAATAGTGCTCGCGCTCGTGCAACATTGTCGGAACCACCGGCATTATACATATATCATTTTGTTAAGCTACTTTAATCATTATCTCGTTGACATTAAAGTTGAAAAGCTTTTAAGTCACACTACATAATCAGAACGCAATCTTTAATTTCGCGTATTCCCAACAAGTTCTTGTGGCTTAGCGGTTTGATACTGGATTGGCGACGAACAACATGTGGGTTCGAAAACACAGTCCACCTATTATCGGTTTCTTTTTTAATTTGTTTTCATTTCTACAATATTGCCTGCATTATTAAAGAACGACCAATATGATTTACGCCTAATAAATTATCTTGTAAACTGGTGGGTAAATTAAAAAACTTTAAGTTCACAGAATTTATATTTACCAAGAATGGTTGGATACGAAGTAAAACATATATTTGCTTCGTGAGGTAGATAATAAATTCATCTAAGTGACAAAAGTTACACTACGCTTATAGCAGTGACTGCACACACATTTGTAAATCGTTTCACATATCTCGTTAAGTATTTTTAAGCAATTTGGTGTAAAAAAGCATCATGTCGCAACTTAACGACTATACCAAACATAAAATCATATTTTTACATGAGCAGAATGTTGGAATTAGAGAGATTGGTCGTCGACTTAATATAGCAGTAAGTGTTTTTATATCTATTTTATTTTATTGATTGTGAATAATGAACGCGTAGTTGGCTATTTTACCACTACATTCACTCCTTACAAGTTATATACACGGTTCCAAAAATGTTTTTTTTTTTTTTTTGTTTTAGAGAAATACGGTCAGACTATGGCTAAGACGTTATGGAGACAATGGAGATATTCAGCGTATTCGTCCAGGAGCAAAAGCCATTAAGTTAGTCCCGAATTCGAACGCCACCGGGCCCTTGTTTCAAGCAATGTTGAAAATCCATTTTTGCTCATTCGTGTAACCGCAATAAACCACAATATTTCAGTGGAAACAGTGAGAAGGCATTTACACGCTGCTGGGATAAGGAATTATAAACCAGCACAAAAAATTGCATTGACACCTGCTCATCGCGAAGAAAGGGTTCGTTTTGCCCAGGAATATTTAAATGGCAAAGATTTGTGTTGGAATATGGTGCGCGGTATGCGTAGCCGCTTACAGCAAGTTATAGCAGCATATAATTATGTAATCTAGTAGGTATTTTTAAACACACCATGTAAGTAAATGCTCAATGGATTGATTGTTAAACCATTAAAATGTTGCAGATTATGTGGTGATGTTATTGTTATCAATAGATTTTTTCTATTTAAATATCATGTTTATTCACTACATATAGGCAGCTATAAATCTGTAAAGCATTTCACAGATGAATTCATTTTCTCGATGACAAACTTTTAAGCATAAGCACGCCTTTTTTAATGTTTATAAATGGTTAGATTTGATTATGGCATACTAATATAAAATGTCTATTAATTTGGAAATATACGAGCATTTACTTACTTTATCTTACCTAAGTGTTTTAATAAAATAATAAACATTTTAAACTTGCAATTGTTTAGTTTTATTCCTATACAACCTACCCATTTCAAAAGACAAGACCCTATGTCGTCCATTAAAGAAATGTTGTTTACATTTCTTTAGTGTAATAAAATAATTAAAAAAGAAACAGCTGAGCAAAAAGATATATTTAGGTTAAACTTGGTTTCGAACCTAGACAACGATGAACACCGAACTACCTTAGACCACAAGACCAACTCAACTCTTATAAGCCGCATTGAAATATGATCTTAGTTGTAATGCTAGACGCATATTCTAAAGAATTTGAACCATATAGTATACTTCATAAAGTTTATTCTTGCACAGCACAAGCAGCCAACCTTCTCCTCGTGCAAATAGATTATTTTGTATTTTAAATAATCACTCCATTGAGACATGATAATAAAAAAAACTACCTATAAAATAGAAAATAAAAAATTGTAAAGGGACGTTGTTTTTGCAATTTAGTAAGGCAAGGTAAAATATGTTTGCGCGTAGTCACTGCACACCCTTAGTAGCATTTGAATACCAGTTTTATAATGAATACGAATATTTATTTTTCAACTACCCACTTATTAAAAGTTATGCGAAAATATTACCATTTTAGAAAGTTTATGTTTGAATATCATCCGTCTATAGTTCTTTACAATAATACATTCTAAATTGAAAGCAAAAGAATATCTTCGTCGCAGGATTTGATCTCGCAACTTGTTTTTCTCAGTCTTATACACAGACCACGAGACCAGAATTACTTGAACGCAACCATTAAAATAAGCTATTACACTAATTATATTATAACAAGTAGTTATAACATATAACCTAATGGTAACGTTATAAAGATCAAATTTGCATGTCTGTGTTATTATTGTATTTCTTCGCTGAGTCCTTGTGCACTTGTCTGATAAGCTCATGTAAATTGAATAAACCTTAATGTTACAGGCAGAGGGTCCAAATTCGTTTGTTTTTAGGGTGGGTCAGATAATGCTGCCAAGCGACTGTACTAACAATAACAACTAACTTAATTCACCATTATAACTAATCAGGACAGGTTAAATAAAATTAACTTCGACGGATGCAGTTTCCTCTGTCGTCGGCACGTGTCGCTCGTGTGTGTGATGACTAAGTGAGATGCTTTGTCTGTTATATCTTTGACGATATATTTTTTTACGTTACAAATCACATCCGCCCATCGCCTTTTCTCAACTGTGATGAGCTTGTTTTCCAGACTAACCAAACGAAGCAGAATAAGAATTTATTACTAGTCAATAAATATTATAAACTACATTTAAACCAATAAGCATCTATTACTAGTCAATAAATACCACACACACTCATCCACAAACACACGCGCACTCATTTGTGTTTTGTTTTATAGTATAAGCTCCAAAAAATATATTATATACTCGTACTACTCTACTATTATGATACTCAAATAGGTAGTCGGAAATGTCTCTCATATATATATAGATTACTCATTAATCTAGCTAGGAGAGCAGCGATTCACCCAACTCAACAATTCATTGTACCTATACTATGTAATTAATATATAATGCATACTTTGTAAGTCCCTCATGTACTACAAAACCTTTATGTACCTACCTTAATAAATTATTATTTATTATAATATATAATTACAGCTAAGAATATAAGAAAAGTAGAAAATGTTATGTATACTCGTAGTTAAAGTTTCTTGTAGCCAATGTTATGAAGTTTATTAAAAATACTAGTAGTTAAATATCAAAAACTATATAAAACCAATAAGCATTTATTACTAGTCAATAAATACCAAAAAAATATATTAAAACCAAAGCCATTTCAAAGTGAATTAACTTGACGGGTTAAGCCCCTGTGCTCTTTAATTACACGCAAACATTTTAATTAAATCGTCGGTAAATGCGAATGTATGTCACATGACGTCATGTGAGACGTAACACGAAACGAACGTACCATATTAGTATCTCGTTGGGTTCTATTGTGTAATGTGAATATATTTGAATTTTTCAGTCGATCTGTTAGGCCTCGGAAAACACGCGCTTTAAATTCATGCTAAAAAGAGGGGGTTCTAAATTCCGGGTGCATGAATTATATTTTCATCAGTAAATAAGATCAAACTCTAAAGGAATTGATAAAATCTTTCTGTGAGTAGGTTCTAAAATGGTTTAGAATTTACCAAAAAATAAAAACTCATTGACAGTCCTTTTCTCTCATTTCATGAACCCCGGCTTATATCGTCACATCCTCCCGATGTCACAGAATATGTTCCAACGACTTAATGTAAGCAGGTGGAGCGGTCAATGTGAGATTTACGTTTTTGTTTTGTGTTTCATGCTGACTGTCACACCGTAGTGTGAATAGAAAAGTAAATTAATATATTACATAGGAGAGTAGTCAGGCAACTGGGACCGCTATTAAACCGTGACTGCGGTCCCAGTTGCCTGAGTCATTGTTGAGTGTTTATTTTTGATATTAAATTAAACTTATTCACACTGTTCAATAGCTTTTAATTTGGAAAAAAAATATCAGAAATTCATTTTAAAAAAAAATTGTACTCTCTCGTACTACTTTTTCTACGTGATAATTTCTATGGTAACCTAAATAGTAATAAGGCTTAAGTATATTTTTTCTCATATGAACTTTTGTTGCAGCGGCAACAGCCATTTTTTTTTCTTTAGGCCACAACTATCGACGCTGATCTGCACATTGGTCTTTTCTTGAAAAGTTGAACGTTTTGAAAAATATGTACCCATTTTTCCAAAACGTTCAACTTTGTTTTTATTTTAATTTGAAACAAAACATGTAAGGCTGTTAGTAGTAATATCTAGAATTTCTTATTATTTTTATATTCTTCAGTATTTTTATTTACTTTCACCATAAAGTTATGTTTTAATCCCGTTGGACGTCGGTGTAACATCCAGCCTCCGTTGGTGATATTCGCGTGCGTTCGTAATGGCTCACATTTATTTCGGGCCCGCGATACAGCGCATGATTTGTGGTTTAAACACGCACGTACGGCTATTCATACGCGGATATATACGCAGCTTCTGTGGATAAGTGCGGATATGTAAGCGTATATGTACTGAGTATCTTCGGATACTGATAATTTAACAGATAACATGATTTTAAAGAACAATTACTTTGCGTAGGTGCTACAATTTATTTTTTGTTTCTGGTGGCAATAAAAACTCAGAAATGAGAACTGGACAACGGTACTAACAGGGTAAAGTTAAACAACTCGTTGTTGTTAGACTGAGTCCAATATCATGCGCTGCATACAACCACTGACAGTGAGGACTCGGATCAGACATCGCTTCTAGGACTACCAATACAATACTGGTCATCAACCATTTTGTAACTATGATCAAATTTAAAGATAGAGAGCCCTTTCAAAAATAAAAAAAATCAAGGAAAATTAATTGACCATTCCACAAGTTTCCTGTAGACATGAATTAGAAGCTTTTTAGAACGAAATTCTTTAACGCGGCTTGCGGTATGAGTAAACTGGTAGAAATCGTCACGTAACGAAAAAGCGTTGTGCGACTTTTTCTCTCTCTCTCTCTCTCTCTCTCTCTCTCTCTTTCTTTCCGTCTTTCTCTTTTCAGAGCGAGAGAGAGATAGTTTTCATAGTTTTTGAGGATGCTGAAGCCAATAATGAGATCAAAATGAAAATCCAAGATGTGAGTGCTTCTAAAAACTCATACTAGAAGGCTATATATTATCAGCGGGATTGTCCGAAAGGGTTACCGCTACCCCGGAACATAAAGGGCGAAGGAAGGAACATGGGTGGGTTTTAGTCAGTAAGAGTCTGACACTCCCTTCCGCTCCACCCAGAGCGCGAGCGATCATTTGATGATTTCCCACCAGAAAAAAAAAAAGGCTATATATTAAAAACGCGTATTAAATTCACATTTTCTCGGGAAAGAACTTTGTTACTAACGGGGGTCCCCCGACCGCACATTTCTTTTTTTAAATTATTAACATGTGTAACATAATGTACATACTTACAGTTATCTACATTCATTCCTCCAGGTCAGACAAGCATTCCGTTACCGTTAGGCGCTGATATGACTATTCCTCACGACACCAGGTCACGTTTAATCCGCAATCAGTACACAAACACAGCCACCAACTTTAACATAAAACTATGACGATCCAAGGGCTGGGAATTTCGCCCACATTGATCGATATCATTTTTCCTATAAACACTATACTTTTAATACGAAATAACTATAGATTTAATTGTATTTTATTAATATATTTTATTATGACTGTTGTGACAACGACGTTTAATACGTCGCCATGACAAGTTTGCTTTTAAATTCTTATCAGCCTGTAACTTTTAGGTGAAAATATATTCATACTTCTACAAAACTAATACTGGCCATCAGCATATTTCAAATTCATATTTATTTCTACATGGTGCTATTCTACGAGTTCACCTTATGAATCCAAGCAATGCAAGGATCAGTTCCAGCTTCGCCTCTAAAGCGAACACTTTAAATAGACCTGATACTCCAGAGCCATCTATTCAGGGAACTCAAAGCGTGTCCCTCTTAAAAGACTCCGGTACCTGACGGACTCTTCTGCTACACCTCCGTCCTCCGTCCACCGTACCAGTCGGACCGCTGGCGCGCCTCGCCGGAGCACTCTGAAGCACTGAACCTCCTGTATCTATTGGGCTGCGCCTCATCCGAGGGCCGCTTCAGAAGACCCTCCTGATTTACTGGGCCGCGCCTCAACCGAGGGCCGCCTCACTTGACGGGCTGACTGCGTCCCCGCCATGTCTCTCTCTCCTGCTGCCGTGCTGCGTCCTACTCCTGCCGCGTGGGCCACCTACAGGTACCCTCCGTACCGCACACGCACCAGCACCTGACCTCACCTGCACCTGCACCTGCACCTGTCACCGGCACCTGCCTCACGTCGGTCTCCATCTGCAACTCCTTCACAGCCTCCTCAACCCACCTATCACTCATATTCATCCTTCCTCACCCACACACTATACACCACTGACCAGTTCATCTCCATCTTTTTATACCTTATTAATAAATCTGTAATTGATTTCTACCTCCCTTTCTTTAATTTTCTTACTTTAAACTTAGTTACTTGTCGCTACACGACACGTGTATAGTTATTACAATAACGGTTATAAAGGAAACATGCAATATTTACTCCAATTTATGTGTGGCTTTGAAATTTAACACGAGGATAGGTTTGTACGCATAAAGTAAAGAGATGTGAGAGGTAAATTCAAAAAGAAAATTCGAGCCCCCATGCGTTCACATGGAAAATGGGAAAAAAATGAAAATGTTTTTCATGTCTATATTGAATAGGCTTACACTTTGATAACTTCGTCAAAAATTGTGAAGTTTCACGTAAAATTGTTATTAATCATGTCCTTGTAACTTTTCAAATGAATGGCATAAAAGTTCTGAACAGTCTGGTCCTCGCTTAGAATACGACTTTACGAGCGTGGGCTGGCTGTAATTTATTTTCTAGTTGAGTCATTGCTCTTTTGACGCATAGTTATTTTTTTGTGAAATTCTCTATACAGTTTCTTGTGTGTTTTAGAAAATAAAAAATTGACAATATTTAGGACACGTTTGCACCCTCGTCATTTATAATGCCTGTTTTTCTTCGTTCGCGTGGATGGTACATCTTGTCCATTTACTGCGGCACAGTAGTCCCATGGACAGTAGTCCCATGGAAGAAATCAGGCGCTATTCTAAACCGTGAACTGCTGCTGAAAAACCGAATGCCTCGGTACATAAAATGAAATGGAATGAAACTTATCGTAAAAGCCCAAAAAAATATATAATAAGTTCTATGTAGATATATATTTTTCCTAGGCATTGTGTTTTAATTTTCGCGAAATCAGAGCAGCAGCATTTGATAGTTTATACAAGCTTTTATTTGCTACACTTTCAATACACTACGCACACCACATATCACACTATTACAATAGAACTGTTCCGAGGTTACATTATGTCTATTATTTCGGTAGGACGGTAGGGCTCTGCAGTAGGACTGTAGGGTGGGTATAACTGTTCAGTAGGACGCTATGATAGGACCGACTAGGACTGTTCGATTGGGTCGAGGATTCTTAAATTGTAATGATTATCTCTTAGGGCTTTAATTGTTATCATAACGACTTTCGGGAATAACAAGATCATTAGTGGTCATCTACATAAATCAGTTGTTTGGTGAGAACAGTAAATAATTTATTAATATATTACTTATTTTAGACAATGGAAGATTCCATACATTACAGAGCGTATTTTTTGCCTAATTTGATATCCCAACAATCAAATCTACGGAAACTACATATACTCGTAATTGTAAAGTCACAAACACACCATTCTCGGCGGTAGAGTTAACGCAATTACCTGCTACCAGTTTAGTTAAATGCACATTGAATGTTAGCAATTCAGATTGTTAATATTCGCGTGGAATTTGTATGGAGTTGACTACGTAATTTACGATACAGAACTAAAATGCTTATAGTGTGTTAGGGGAAGCGGGTGATATGGTAAACCCTTGTTTACAATGTTGTTGAAAATCTTAAAGTGTAGCTTTTTTAGGGTTCCGTACTCAAAGGGTGTCAACGGAACCCAATTACTAGGGCTGAGCTTTCCGTCCGTCTCTCACAGGGCCTGTATCCTGTAAACCGTAATACGTAGACACTTGACATTTTCACAGAGTGTGTACTACTATTACCGCTATAACAAGAAATAATCAAGTAAAATATAAAGGGGGATCCCCCCATCCATACAAGAAACATGATTTTTGCGGCGATTTTTGCTCAATTTTAATAATGGCAATACATAATGCGACTGTGTCACTTGACCGCTTTTTTTCGATCGTTTCGATTTTAAGTTTTAATAGATAATTGTTGGTGTGCGTTATTTTGATGCTGTTTTATTATTGTCTGGGTTTGAAATTACTTACCACAAAGTGGTTGCTACATATGGCCATAAACTTTGTAGTAATTTATATAGATTTGAAAATAAAATTAAGATCCGAGATGATTAATAACAATCCACAAGTTGATTAATGAACTATATCGCTGAAACACATAGGTACTGCTGTGTAGTTTGAAACTACAGTCCTTAATCAAACAATTATGTCTTCAGTATGTACTGATCAATCAAAGTTGAGGCATACATGAGCCAGACTGTGGTTATCGTTTACATCGTTAACTTGGTTATTAGTCAGATATAAGTTGACTTGAAATATTGATTCTCATGCCATTGCCCGTCTCGTGTTTGCAAAGTAACTCTTTAACTCTCAAATATTAAACATATAATGAGTGTGCATTAAAAGTTTAGTTTTAAATACAGATAACTACAGTAATAATTCAGTCGCCATTTCATCATTTGCCTAGCCTTTTCCCAACTATGCTGGGGTCGGCTTCCAGTAATCTGATGCAGCTGAATACCAGTATTTTACATGAAGCGACTGCATATCTGACATCCACAACCCAGTTACTGGGTTACACGATATCCGTTGGCAAGACTGGTTGTCAGACTTTTGGGTTTCTGACTACTCGTAACAACCGCCAAAGATCTACCAATGACAACCGAGACCAACGGCTTAACGCGCTTCCGGAGGCATGGAGGGGTCTCGGTATGTAAAGGTGGTCACCCATCCACGAACCGACCGTGGCAAGCGTAGCTTAACCAGATCGATCGCCTCATGCGGCAGTGACATAGTCATATTTATGTTAAAATATAAATCAACCCAACAATACAACCACTTCATTTTCAAAATATTCGCTTCCACGTTTATCGGTTTACATTAAATATATTACCCAACCTATACTAAAATCTATACACCTAGCCAAATCTGTCCCACAAAGCCTTTCATATGGATCTACTTAAAAAAGGGCTATAATGTTACCCTGTGTGATACGAGCATTTTATAAATAGCCCTGTTCCGGCCATATGTGGCCGTACACGCGTCGATACGGCCATGTAACGGCCATTTATTTTTTATACCACTCCTTAGGTGCCCAATACGTAAATGCATGACTAACTTTTATTCATGACCGATATATTCTTGGGTTAAGAAAAAATTAAGGTATATTTTGGCGTAACATACGGCAAAAAAAATGGTTACAGTATGTTATGTAGGTATAACATAATATTGTGTATTAACTTGTCGGGCTGAGAAAAAATAACAAGCCTTAAAAATACACGTTACCAACATGTTGTAAATCTGGCGATTTTATAAATCGAGGTTTCTATAAACTCCAGGCACATTTCAACGTATTTTTAATAACTTGCGTTGTATTACGGATTTATGTTGAAACGTAAGACGTCACGTATATATTAATTACAATACTTTTTATTATGTACACCGTATAAATGACAGACATAAATACACAAACAAATAAAATAATAAATAAAACTATACATTCTATATATAATTGTATTTCTATTTTTGACTCATCTTGACAGTGTGTTATGACCGCTTAAAATTGAGCTAACCAAAGCCTTGGTTGTGCGCGCCAAAAGGGTGAAATCTTCGAGTGTAGTGCAATAGCAGAAATTTATTTTTCGCACTTCGTCACTGTATCGCCAGCTGCATCGCAAACTTTTCCATTTTGCCGTCGGGGTCACCAAATAAGGAAACTTATTGTATGTGTTCAATAAAATAACGATTTGCGAATGAAGGAAAATGGTTTATTATGAACACACATAATTTATACTAAATTCCCTCAAATAATTATATCTTATTGGCGTTTATCTGGTTGACGTCTCAGTTCAGCCAGTCCTGGTTGGCCTGTTCCGCAGGTCGGATATGCGGATGAATGCGATGTCCCACACAAGAAAAAACACTTTTTGATGAAATTCATCATTACTTACATTTTCCACGAAAGGCAATTTTTGACTACGGTTCGTTTCGACGTTTGGACAAGACGTTTTAAGTTTTAATACTTGGTACGTCGTACTCTTGTGACTTGATTGCGACCAGGGTTCTTCTGAGCAACTCTACCCAGTAGGTAGCGATTTCATCGGCAGTTGGTAGTGATCTTCAAACACAATATTTCCTATTTCTGGCTCTGTAGGTACTTTTAATCAACCACTTGCCATTGGTTTAAAGAACCACTAGGTATCTTTTGATATTTTTTTCTAGAAACATTTGACAATTTTCTGTGTGATTTTTCATCTTTGCAAGCCCGTTTAATGTTACTTAGAATAAATCTCCGGAATTCCAAGAGTCATGATTAAAAAGTGTTTTAATAACAGAATAAAAAAGATTGGTCGAATCCACCCTTATATAAAAAACAAATGCATTGTCTGCTCAACGTTATTATCCATTCATCTATTGTTGGATAAAATAAGTTTGCTGTTTGTATTATTTATTTTGTTTGTTTGTTGTTTTAATGGGTATGGGGTGTTATCTGACAACAATAGAATATTAATCGACACATCTATACAAATAAATACAATTGAAGTGTCAGTTTGTAATGTCCAAATAACAGCTCTTTACGAAATGCATATGAAAGTATATACGGTACATAGTTTTTTTTTTTTTTTTTAATTTTCTGTCGATCTGTCTTTCTGTTTGTTCCGGCTAATCTCCGAAATGGCTGGACCGATTTCGACGGGACTTTCATTTGCAGATAGCTGATGTTAGGAGTAACTTATATTTTACTTTTATTTTAGAATCAGGGTCCCGCGCAAAAAATCTAAAACCCATGAAATCCAATACGCAATATGCACAGCTAGTTTGTTAATAAATAAAGTCCACTGTAGCGTAAAGCTTTTTCATGGTTAAAAGCCATTGCATTATTCGTGAAAGAGAAATGATATATAATATTTTATTACGAAACGTTGTTGGAGCTTTTCCAAAACTTTTAAGCTCAGTAAGTAACAGTGGACTAGTTCTTGAATTATTTTGACAATGGCTTAACGTGCTTTCCGAGGCACGGAAGGATCTTGGCATATAAAGATGGTCACCCACCCACGGACCAACCGCGGCAAGCGTAGCTTAACCCGATCGATCGACCCGTGCGGGCTATTAATTCTTAACCTCAGACCCTCCATTTCCCCTCTATTTCTCAAAAATTTTACTAATTATTGTTCGTAGTATTTGAGACTTGAGTCACTTCAAAGCTCAAAGTAGTTTGTAGTTCTGTCAGATGTTGTTTCGTAAGGCCGCATATAGACGTGCGCAGGCGAGTGGTCCCGCCAGTTCTGCCTCCATATCTGCATCGTAAACACTAATGTAGGTTCTAATTTAATCAACCTACCTTGCCTTTTCCCAATTATATTATGGTCGACTTCGAATCCAACCGAACACAGCTGAATACGATTTACATGGAGCGACTGCCTGTCTGACCTCCATAACCCAGTCACTGGGTAACACGACACCTAGGTAAGACTGGTTCAAATAGGCATACATAACTGTAGACCTAGAAGGTTTTTTTTGTCTTAGTAAGTATACTATAGAGCTAATTGTATGAGTACTTGGGATAAGCCCGTTTTTATCAACAGTTTGTAACTCATACTTAAGCTTTTCGTCAATTTCTATACAATTCTTTTCTCTTATCTTACACTGAATTTAACCATTACTGCGATGAAAGATGATTGTTTTTTTTAAGAGATTATTGGCAAAATTGCCTTGAATTTCTTTAGATATCGAATCTAAAGAAATTCAAGGTCTGTCGGTGTTTTATCGGAAAGGTTATATTTCACACTTAGAGTGGCCTAGGCATCGGCCTAAGCTAAGGCTAGATTTGATCTGCTGCTTCAAGAATTGTTGCAAGTCTTTCAAAACCGTGTCTTCGTCATTTCCTAGCGTTCCACCATGTAAATATATTTTTCCATAAGTTAGATTTTCGATATACTAGTTTGATTATTCGATGGATAGCCGAACTGAAAACTGGTGACCCTCTTCGGCCAGATATCGAGAGGGGTCACCAAGTGTTTGTTAGTACGCTGAGTGTATGCAAAACAAACCATTATTCTTTCATGTTTAAACCTTTTCTTTTAACCAACTGCAGATTCCAGAACATTGACCTTTATAATGTTGATGGGGTACCTGTAACACTGTCACACAAAGCCGTGAATTTCGGGTAATTTCTTTTTAACTTCCGCCAACAAAGTTATCATAGTTGAAGGCGTTCTAGGAAGAACTCACCTTTACTAAAATTTTAAAAAGTTGAAAGAGAATGTATGCATCCGGAACCACTTTAAAATGAACTCAAAAACGAACTCACAGCTGCAATCAACTGAAACTGAATCCTGGTCGGGAAAGGTGAGACCAACCTCAAGAGCTGGATGTTTTCTTGTCTTTCCAGGGTTGAAAGATTCTTTGAAGAATAAGGTCACCTTCATTTAGGCTATTTTACACATGAGAGGAGTATAAGCTTTTCTGTGTAAGGTATACAAGCCAATCTGGATCTAAAATTTGGGTCAAATTGTTCCATTTGTCTTTAATTTGGTTTGTTAATGTTTTTTCAGATTCCTATCCGCTAAACTAAGCACAACAGACGAAGCCCCGGAAAAACTGTCTTTAATACTGACAGATTTTCTATTTGATTTAGAAGTTTTTCCAAAGGTTTTGATGTCGAGCACAAAAGCTATGAGGTTTGCGAGCTTTGCCATATAAGATCCTAAAGCCCCGTTTGCGCTTGAAAGATGCCTAGTAGCAATGGGGACATCTCATTGATTCTGAAACGAAGATTTCGACATTCCTACTTAAAATGATTAACTTATAAGTGTTTCATCAATAGAACTTTCTCAACGGCGAACGATATGCGGACACAACTCTTCATCCTATTTTTCGATGTCAGAGCCTTTCCACTATTAAAGGTATAGGCGTCCTTGTCAGGCATGTGAGGAGCACAAGTACTAGATATTTCCTTGATGCACCGCTGAACAATTTGTGCTGGTGCATCCATGTAGGGTTGCCTTTCTTTTAATTGCTATTAAAAAACTAGTTAAAAGTTAGGTATATCTTACCTGCTCCAGATTTGGTAAATGTTCATCTCCTAATAGTATGTCTAAATGTCTACATAATTTAAAAAAGTTCACTTTGCGCTTTGACTCTCAGATTTTATTTACCGTAACAAAAGTTTAAAAAGTATTTGTCGATGTAAAGAACTTTCACCTGCACTAAGTAATTCCTAACAATTAATCCAACTTCACCGTTCTCTATATTTATACGTCCATAAATCGAATTCCCGGAGAATAGTATAAAAACATCGTTCAATTATTCCACTAGGGACGGCAATCCACTTTAACCGTACAGTTGCTAGTGATGGGAATTGAATCGACTTCGACTTGCGACTTCAATCGCTTTGAGAGGAACATACTTGTAGATAGTAAGATAATCTAAGCTTTCTATGTAGGGCACAAGAGATGAGTGATCTCTTAATTGCTAGGGCAAATTTTTGCAATTGTTTTTTTGACGAAAACTGCTATGTTAGTTGTAAATATTATTTTTGATATTCGTATTTTCTGTGCATTTCCACAAACAAAATGGTTCTTTTCTTTCTTTCTTTATTGAAATTCCTATATTAAAACAATTGTTTTATTAATTTCTTTATTGGAGACAAAGACGTAAGTTTATGTATATGTGTAATAATATGTTATTTATGTTTGTATTCGATGTTAATGATACAATAAAGTATTCAGCAAGGGGTAATTATAATGATTTTAAACTTATGAAAACCCTTTTATAAAAATCGCCGTTTTGACTTTCTTCTTCTTTACTTCTTTTTACAAGTTCATTGTAATTGTCTTGGCAAACGTAAACTATAAAAAATCTTATCAACAAAAAGTATTTATAGAATTATATTGGATACTTTGTGAAAGGGGCTCATGGCTCAATAATAACTGCCGCACGGGTCGATCCAAGGTCAAGATGCCAATTCAATATCGAGGCCCCTCCTCCGTGCCTCGAAAAGCTAGTTAAGCCGTTGGTCCTGGCTGTCATTCGTAGATCTTTGACAGTCGATACGGATAGTCAGAACCCCGAAATATTGTTACCGGTCTTACCACGGAGTATCGTGTTACCCAATAACCGGGTTGTGGTGGTCAGACAAGCATCCGGTTAGACTGGAGGTCGACCCGAACATAGTTGGGAAAAGGGTAGATCGATTAAGATTTGGATTAGACAAGAACGTGTACAATACACGTTCTTGTTCTTCATGGAGTCTTTGTCCTATGGTTGAACAATAACACATTTCAGGCTGCGTTAATTCACTCATATTATCTACACGTTAATAAAAACAGCACAAACACAATTTGTATCCAAATAACATTTGCCATGCAGTGTTTAAATTTTCAACAAATTCAGGGTGAAGCTCAGCCATCCGATTTTAACTAAATAGTGAAGGTTTTTTTAAATACAGTGGATATTATTTTACTGCCGCGGGCTACCATTTCGAACGCAAGACCGGTCGACTAACAAACGGGTACATTTATAGTCGTATGCAAATCAAATTGCATCGTTTCCGAGCCAATGTGCGGTGGCTCAGTAGTTGGTCGGTTTGGTCAGTTATTCGGAGTTCAACTTCACCTTTAAATGTGTTTCTTAACTGCTTGGAGTCTATTGATTGTAACAATCAAGTCATCAGTGAACTTTATCTTATTGTTGAGTCCAATTGTTAAGATTCTAGCCCTGACCATGATGGAGGTCCTGGCACTGTTTGAAATTACACTCCCGTTCATTGCGGCATCAACGTATATCTGGAATTGTTCAGCTAGGTCTTCCAGACTCCTGACCGCCATCTTCCTCTTTTGCTTAGGGTCTGCAAGCATTAGAGACATTTCGGTGTTCAGTAGCTGGGCAATAAATATCCCTCAACTCATCAGAGATGCCAATAATCCCAGTAGGTATTAAGGCAGGAAATATGGTATGACCCATAAGGAAACAATCTGGAGTTTAATTTGCTCTTAATTCCGTCCTTAATGATGAGTGTAGCAGTGCAATGCGCAAATGCCTGAGCAATCCTGGCTAGCATGAGGTATCGAGTTCCAAGAATTGTCCGGTTCTGAGCCTTCTCTAGCGTAATGCCATATGCATTGGCTTTACGCTTAAGGATTGGTGCAATAGTATCATTACACCTCAGCAAGGCCTTCTGCAGATTATTACCTCTCTCCAGGAAGACATTGAGAAAGAAGATTAGATCAGTCTTGGGGTCATTCTTCTCATAGACCTTTACATCCCCAATGGTAACCATCTGATCATCATCTCCTTTGAGGTTTTCATTTGCCTTCTTCAAGAACTGCTCTACAATAATTCTGGCATCAAAGCCTATGTAGGCAACAGCCTCCCTGATCTTCTTGTTATTCCCCCACTCCTCCTCGCTGAACTCTAGACTAGCAACGCTACTGTTTTCGCTGCTAATGCCCAAGGCGTCAGCAATATTCTTAATCTCTTGGGTGCTTAGGCCTAAGATATATGTTACAACACTTGTCATAACTGGTGATTTATTTTAAGCTGTACAGAAAGTTCGCTTTAAGATTGATAACTTTTCAATAACTTTAGAAGTACACCGTCTTTGTGTTGCCTTTTTTTTACAATTGGTACTAGATTACGAAGAAAAAAACATTAAATAAAATATATATTCTTATGCCTTTCGATCTTCCCAGCTCAATTTTTCCTTAAAGACCGAATTACAAGTGGCCTTGGATAACATGATTTATAAAACAGTAATGTACCAAAGGACTAACCGTTTTTAGCTTTTATTAAACGTTTTTGTAATGAAGGACAAAATTTTCTTAAGAGCCATAGCCGCAATTTAATGTACAGGACTTTTATTATAACTAGGAATGTTTTGAACAATTACATTTCTCATAATAAAAAAGTATTCATTTCAAACTAGCTGTGCCCAAACTTCGTTCGCGTCGTTTTTTTTATTTGTATGTACGGTATATGTACGTACGTATTAATAAAAACCCGTTAGTTTGACATTAAAAATAAACACTTTATTTTTATTTGTTTGCTTAAAGTACATATAGTTAATTTCAGCGTCAGCACTGTAATGTATTACGTCAAAGTTAGTACGAGTACTCATTTAACTTAAGCAATTTATAGTGACAACTATCAAAATAGTTAAAAAAACTAAATAATAACAAGAAAAACAAAACCAAGTATGAACCGAACTTCATAACAATGTAGAATGTGCTACGCGGCTACGAGGACTACGGCGTAGTAAACTTATTCAGTTCGTTTGAGCGGCACGACATTCTTAAACAAGTTTTATAAAGTAAAATCAAATGTGTACTGTTAGTGTTACAAGCTTTTAACTGAAAGTTCTTACCCTTAATATTTTATTAATAGAGAATGGAAACAGTATTTGCAAGTTGTAAACAAAGCCATTGTTTGTTTGAAACCTGAAGGCCAATTACCTTAGTTAAAACGCGTTAAAAATCTAGACGCAACCTCATCTCTCGACTCTCTCAGCGATAATCAATGTCAAAATTTTGTTAAAAATATAGGGAAATTAGAGGTATTTTTGATATATTGAGACTGAGGTGTGAACGTTCTTAAAATAACCAGAATTGCCCCTCTGTGTACATAAATGTATGTCACTTAAACGTAAAACAAATAAAAGTTTCAAGATCAATTAAGGTCTAGGATAAGCAATTATTCAAATGTTTACATTACACCCACAATCCCAGATTCCCGTAAAATTTAAACATACTTTCATCGAAGCATTTGAATGAAAAGTTAGTATCAAAAGGCAAACATCAACAAATTACTTCAAAACAATTTGGTTGAGGGAAATGTTCCATTAAAACGATACAAAGCTATTCGGAATCAGTATCGATTCGTATAGCGTAGTGTATTCTTTAGCAAACAATGTTTGACTTTTAGCTTTGAATCAATCAGTATATTTTAAACACTAATTGCTATGATATTTCATATGAAGCCGTATTACAATTTTGGTGTACATCTACTCTACTCATTACAGAATATTCCAAGATATTTTGTATGGGCTGATTTTTCAATCATCTGATAACTTTATTCGAGGAATAATTTTTAAATTTTGACAGTTATGTCATACAAAAACTGTCAAACGTCAATTTTATTCCTTTAATAAAACTTCTCTGGCGATGGAGAAATCAGCCCTAAGTAAACATAACATAATATACGCATTGTAGGTCGTTGGTTCGACTGTACTTGCTACTTTGTGTAAATGATTTCATCACCACTGCTCTTAAAACGGTCAAGGAAAACATCGTGAGGAAACCGGTATGTCTTCGAACCAAAAATTTGAAAACATGTGACATCTACCAACCAGAACTGGGCCCGCGTTAGTGGATTACGGCCCACAGAAAGAGGAGGCCTATGTCCCAGCAGTGGGAATATTATAGGCAGATTATGTTAAAGGCTGATTAGATTATGTAAACATAATAATCAACATAAACACAACTCAGCGATCATTGTACCGATAGTCGTAACAGCCAATAGTTAATAGCCAAGAGCCTCGACCAACACCTGAGGAGGCTCTCGTTGGGCTTGATTCAGAAAGCGGTTCTGAACACGGCCTGCATTGTTAGGAGGTTCCTCTTCCTTGAGCCCTGACCGCCAGTAGCTTGGACCCTGTTCCCGATACCAGTGGGCTACTATTTTTTATATCTTTAAATGTTTTTTTTTATCTTTTAGTTTATAAAAATATTTTAAAATGTAATTTATGAGTACTTAGATGAAATAAAGACATAATAATAACATAATATATGTAAACATTATATAACATGACGCCGAGATGGATTAGGCAAAGGTTTACCTAATAGTAAAGCCTCATTTTGCAAGTTAAGATTGCCTCCAATCGGGCACAAATATATGCTCCTGACCGCGACTGAGAAATTCCTGATCGAAAAACCCAGAAAACTTTGCCTGGCCTGGGAATCGATCCCGGGACGTTTACCACCACTAGAGACTAAAACGAAACAACAAATTATAACAGAATCTGCCAGTGCATCTATGTGCCACTTTAACAAACTTCTGCAAACGTTGATATTGCAACTATCCTAACATTCCACGAAATCGTTTGTCCATCGTAAGTTTTCCTAGTTCCTGGTCACTTCAAAACTTTGCTGATTTGCCAACGCAAACAGCATACACGTTTAGACCAATTTATGCAATGTTTATCGGAATTTGCGCTCGGCAATGGCTTGTTATATTGTCGGCCAGTTCCGTCGCTCACAAACAAATAATTCACACGACTTTATAGTCAGTATTTTGCGCGTAAAGGGAAATGCCCCAAATGCTCGTTTCAATGCTCTAAAAACGAGCATTAGTCGGATTGCGAGTGGGCAATCGATTTCGCGAATCGTTCACGATTTGCTAGATTTTTTGGACACGTTTCAACTAATCGGTGTTTCTAACATTTTATTCGGAAACGTTTTTCCTATCTTTCGCATCTCCGATTGGATTATTTCTTGTTTCTATGACTATTCTTAAAAAGAAAGCGGTTGATCAAATTAGATTAAAAAGTGTGGGATCGATTATTTCTAAGTGCAACTATATTATTTGCTGAAGGTGTCCCAAAGCAAAATGGTCATGAAATTGTTAAGATGTAGGTCAATCATCTCGGCCTATCGCAGTCCACTGCTGTACATAGGCCTCACCCATGCTGCGCCACAATACCCTGTCCTCCGCCTTCCGCATCCAGTCTGTCACAGCCACCTTTTGGAGGTCGTCTTTCCATCCAGTTGGGGGGCGTCCCACACTACGCTTGCCGATCCGCGGTCTCCACTCCAGGTCAAAAGATTAGAGAAAGATTTAGGTATAAAATAATAATACGAATAAATTCACTGAGGATCGCAAGGGTTTCGTGATACAAAAGAACACCACGAAGTTACCTCAAATTTGTTCTGTTTTTTTTCCTTTACTTGTGCTGTTAGCTTGCTTCTTGCCAAATTTCATGATTCTAGGTCAACAGGTTTTAATTTATTTTCCAGTATCAAAATAGGTTTTGATTTATTTTCCAGTATCAAAATATGTCGCATAAATGGCCGTATTTTATTATTGCGTTAACTTAGAAGCTTGATTTTGTGGAGCTTCAAGCGACCGTAGACTTACGTATTTGATATTAATTTCATTTTAATGCCCTCCACGTGTTCCTGAGAAAAAGGCGTCTTGACAGACCGACATACAGATAGAAAGACGGACAACGAAGTGACCTTAGTGTTCCGTTTTTTCCTTGGGGTACGGGAACCCTGAAAATAAAAAATGAAATAATAAAACAACCCTAAAAATAAATTTTAATATAACCATAATCTAACACTAACAACAGCTATTCGTAGATGTAGCTCAGTGGCAGCTAAATATCTTGCAACATCAGTCAGCTGTTTCAAGTTCTCACTAACTAGTCCACAAACTTGAGGGAATTTGTGTAACACGCTCCTGAGATACTTGCCATGCAAATTGGTGAGTACAAATGGTTTATGTACCTTGTGGTGTTTGTATAAATACTTGTAGTCATTTATTTATTAAGTCGCTTTAACTCGAGGTTCATTCAAGGGATAAATTACTTACCAGTTAATTTACCAATAGTCGTGATTGGTGAACGGAAATTCCAAAAGTACCTACCAAATCATATTTCGCAGTCACAGGAACATGCCATTTCCAAGTGCACCAAACAGCACCCTAGTTGTGTAACACACTGTCTATTACAATATGAATCATTTTGGAGGATATAAGCTAATACATTGCTTCGCATGTTCGAAAAATTTGGCTGCTCACAACGTAAATAACGCAATGAATTTTGTTGAACTATCAAAATGAAAGCCATTCCTTAATGTATTACACAATTACCCCACTGGTTTACCTTGAAAAACTCTAGTCACAACTACATCACTTAATATCAATAGTAGAAATAGAAAAACAAAATCGTTTTCGGTTCTAAAATTGATAAATGATAAATTATTTTATTTTGTACGTAGGTTTGTACAGACGCCAGCACATCAAGCTACTACAATCTGTCAAATTTCTTTATAGCTAAAGCATTACGGTTCAAGGATGATTGGGAAAATTTGACAGATTGTAGTAGCTTGACCTGCTGGCGTCTGTACAAACACTTTTACAGGTCAATCATATTTTAAAACTAGATGAGGCCGGCGTTTTCTATCTGACTAGTCTGAGAAGAAAGGTCGAAACAAACTCAGAGGTCACAGTCTCTTTTAAAATCCAGACATACTCTTGATCAGATCATATGAAGACCATGTAGATCGATGTCTGAGATGGTCTTTTGAGGAAAAAACCACACAGATTGAGAGGACCTGTCCAGTCAGTGCACGTATTTGGCAGAAATTGTGCAGCTCCACTGAAAACTTAAGGAGCTCAACGATTCAACGAACAATACCAAAGAAAGGACATTTGGGTAGGTTAATTAATTACTCAAACTGCCAGACCATAACAAAAATTAACAGAACAGAGAGAAAAATACAAAATAATACAAATAAAATGACCCACATAGTCTTCACATTCACAATAATTAAAATAATAGAATACTTTACAAAGTAAGCAAATGTCATTGTAAAATATATAAAATTCCTTAATGTCAAAGTGTATATAAAAAAAAACAACAACAATACAGAAAAAAATAAAAACATTCAATATTTAAAAATTGGAAGCAGCCCAATCCCAAGCCTTTTTGTCCTCGATATAATCCTTAACGGTATAAAAGGCTTTCTGGCACAACTTACGTTTAATGAATGATTTGAATTTATTAAGGCTATCTTAAACGGGGCTTGGAACTTTGTTATAAAAGCGTATACATTGGCATCTGAACGAGCCACCTATTTTCTTGAGCCTTGTTGTATGTACAACAAATTTGTGTTTGTTCCTAGTATTTATATCATGGATATCACTGTATTTTTTAAACAATTTTATATTTTTATGCATATAAAAGATATTCATAAATATATTGAGAAGGCACAGTCATAACATTAATCTCTTTAAATTTGTCTCTGAGCGAGTGTCTCGGACTTAATTTATAAATTAATCGAACAGCTCGCTTCTCCAAAACAAAAATAGTCTAAATATCAGCGGCATTTCCCCACAATAGAATACGGTACGACATTACACTATGAAAATAGCTAAAGTACACTTAACGAGCTGTCTCTATATCAGTTAAATTACGAATTTTTCTAACAGCATATGCTGCGAAACTTAGCTTTTTTGACAATTTATCTATATGTGGACCCAACTGAAGCTTAGCATCCAAAGTTATGCCCAAGAATACTGTGCTGTCTTCAAGATTCAATTATTCGCCCCTTATCAACACATTAGTTTTCATCTGCCTAACGTGAGGTAGCGTAAACTTAATGCATTTGCTTTTTTTCTCGTTTAAAAGTAAATTATTAACATTGAACCAGTGGACTACTGTAAAAATCGCGCTATTTACATCGTCAGTAACCTGCTGCTGACGTTTAAGTTTAAACAAAAGTGAAGTGTCATGTGCAAACAACACTATATCATGATTATCCTTAATGAGGTACGGCAAGTCATTTATATAAATAAGAAACAAGAAAGGACCAAGAATTGAGCCCTGTGGGACTCCCATTGTTACTATAGATCCGGGAGATCTTTTTCCATTAACGTCAACGCTCTGAATCCTCTTACTGAAGTATGCAGTAAGAAGATCCAGAGCAATGTTCTGGATTCCGTAGTGGCGGAGTTTCCTTATTAACGTTTCGTGAAGAACGCAATCGAATGCCTTGGACAAATCACAGATGATGCCCAAGGCATCGCATTTGTCTTCCCATGCATTATTAATATGTCCTAAAAGTTCAACACATCAGTAGTTGAACGACCCCTTACGAAATTAATTTTAGACCATAAGGTCTAAAATTAATGTCTCAATAATTTTACTAAAGGTAGGTAGTATAGAAATAGGTCTATAATTTGTAGGGTCTGATGTACTACCTGATTTAAACAAAGGTATTATTTTACTATTTTTCATGAGGTCAGGAAAGTCCCCAGTGTCAATACAACTATTAAAGATAAGAGCTAGAGTAGGTGCCACAATGTCAATAGTCTTAGCAACTTCTACAGAATTACCCCACAGATCTGCTGTTCTTTTTAACATTTTAAGTGTAACATGAAAGGTTTTATTTATGTCTCTAAAGGCAATATGTTCAAAATGAAATTCCGAATCGCAACCATTAACATTTTCCTTAAGCAAAAACTCAGCAACAGAAGGTGATGAGTTTAGGGATTTAGTGGTTTAAACGGGAATATCCGAAAAGAAATTTTCAAATGCCTCGGCGACTTGTGAGTCTGATTTTATGTGAGTCTGATTCTATTATGCTGTCATTAATAGACAGGCTGTAGTCAGTATTTCGGTTACTAGATCTTCTTGTTTCACTACTAATAATAGTCCAAGTTGTTTTCATTACATTACTGCTGTTTTTAATCCTTGAACCCAAATAACGTGACTTGCCCATATAAGAAACTTTTTAAAATAATTTTGAATAATTTCTAACATACAAATTAAATTCATGAGTGTTAACATATAAGTCCTTTCATTGTACAGTTCATAAAGCCGTGTTCTACTTTTATGAATACCAATGGTAGCCCAATGACTGAAAGATGCGTTACTATTAACCGAGATAATCTTGTGAATAAAGGTGGAATCAAATTGTTGCTCAAAACTTGCAGTTTTGGGGTTAACAGTGATATCCTTTTTAGCCACTTTTTTGTTTTGGGTTTGAATAGTAATCCATTGCCCGCAATGATCAGAATCTAGTAAGTTTATAATTTCATTGTAGCTTGGTATAATATCTGTATATATATTATCTAGGCATGCAGCACAAGTAGGTGTTATTCTTGTGGGCTCCAAAAATAGGTTTACAAGATTGTAGGACTGAAAGAGACTTAAATTTTTACTACAAGAACCTGAGTTTTCTAATAAATTGATATTAAAATCACCGCAAATGATAACGGACTTGTTTGAGTTACTAATCCTGCGTAATACTTCATCCATTACCTTTTCAAAGCAGTCATACAGTCCTACCTTTTCAAAGCAGTCATACAGTCCTGAAGGGGGGGTTTGTACACAATACAACAAAGTGCTCCAATTCTATGCAAGCAATTTCAACTGTACGCTGAACAGATAGGCTCACAATATCGTTACGATCTTTAAATTTGAGCTGGTTACTTACTAAAATTAAAGAGCCACCATGTATAGCATTTATTCTGCTGAACGAACTACCAACCTGGTGATTATTAAAATTTAACAAGAACTGGTGACTTTTCAGCCAATGTTCTGTTATACAAAGAATATCAATACTATTAAAATTCATAAATAGTTCTACTTCTAAATCTTTGTTCATAAATCCTTGAACATTTTGATGCACGAGGATGATACTATTTCAATGCAATTCTGTACATTAATTATAGCTAGAGGTTGCCTCTATTGTCTTAATTTCTAATTTAAATTATTAGCAATGTCATGAATTGTGACCAAATTATTAGCAGAATTATTTATAATGTCATTGCATAGCTCAAAAGAAGCAAGTTGTTTAGCCAAGTTTTTGGCTGTGATAGTAAAAAAATATGATAGAGACACAGCTATCTGTCTTCTATAATAGTTAGAAAGATAATACATATCAATGTTATATCTATCTTTTGTCAAATATAAATTATTGCTAACATAATTGTTAATATCAATCAAATGGAACATATTATTATAAAATGTCAAGTTATGCATGGTCATATTCAATTTAAATCTTAAACTATTTTCTGCCTGTGGCAAACTGTTACTATAAGGGAATGTAAACAACACAACTTTTCTTAAACTAAGATTGCATAAGGTTCTATGATACTCAAGCAATTCTCCTTTGTTTACATTTCCCCTATTACCCATAAAAATTAATAATGTTGTATCGTGGGTAAAGTTACATTTAGTAATTTCTTTCATAATATGAAACAAAGAACAACCAGGCATACAGTAATTTAATATTGAGTGTCCCGGATACTCATCTGTCAACAAGTGACCTAAGTCCTTACCTATCTCATCACAAAATAACACAATATCATCATTTAAACTTCTTTCACAAGGTTTATTGGAACTATTAGTAGAAAGAAGGGCTGCAGTAAGGATGTATTGCATGCTGTCAATGAATGATCCGGTGTAAGCACATTGGATGGTGTTAGACAATGCTCGCAGTTGTTTTTTTGTGAGTTTACCAACATACAGGGTGGCCGGAACATTGACGTCCAAAAATAAAATGTAGGTCCCTCGTATCGTGGGGTATCCGAATCACCCCCATGTATGTTCCGCGACTTTTCATAGTTTTCGAGTTACGAATTTTTTTCTGATTTTTTGAGAATGATCGACCTGACCAATCTAAAAAATGGCTTTGTCGAGATTTTTTTTTTGCAACTGAATCTTCGTGAGTAGTACTTTTATGCATAAAATAATCAGCTTCGTAACTGTGATGAAAGTTATGAAAAAGTTGGTCTAAAGTGCTAATTTTTTTATGATTATGAAAGCTGAGAGTCTGGCGCATTCTTGAAGCCTACTTAGGAACCATGAAGTTTCCTGTTTAAATTTTTTATTTAAAGTTAAAATGCTAAGCCATAATTTACCGAACGTAATTTTTTCACTTTAGACCAACTTTTTCATAACTTTCATCACAGTTACGAAGCTGATTATTTTATGCATAAAAGTACTACTCACGAAGATTCAGTTGCAAAAAAAAAATCTCGACAAAGCCATTTTTTAGATTGGTCAGGTCGATCATTCTCAAAAAATCAGAAAAAAATTCGTAACTCGAAAACTATGAAAAGTCGCGGAACATACATGGGGGTGATTCGGATACCCCACGATACGAGGGACCTAAATTTTTTTTTTGGACGTCAATGTTCCGGCCACCCTGTATATTCCCTCATTAGGCCTTCAGAGGTATTATACTTGTTGGTCATTGAACTTTTCGTTTCTCCTGTAGATGGTCAAGTTCTGATTGCAAAGCATCTGTGTCAATGTTGTACTTCCTAGTACTCTGCAACAAGTTATTAATTGTATAAGCAAATTAAACCTTTCTCTATTCAATTTAACATTTCTGATAAAGAACCTTTGTCTTTTTACCAACGTTTGAGTTTTAACAATGTACTTATTAATTTTGATGTATTTTTTAAGTTTATTTTTACTGGTTACTACCCTCACTGAATTATATATTTTAGATTCACCTGTCAAATTAATAGTTTAAGTGGGATTTATGGCAGAAACCATTGACGGGACAATAGGCATCAACTCATTGAACAGACTTTGATTCAGCGAGGCGGTGATGTTAAGATTGCTTGTCTCAAGTTGTGTTATTTGACATTAAGCCTCATGTAGCTGCTGTTTTAATATGTGTTTTGACTATGAGCTTGTTCGTACTCTATGCTACACTGGCTGCACCCGTCTACAATAAGTAGTCGAAGTCTATCCCGTTCATCTATGGCATCAGTGTATTGAGTATATATCTGAGCCATTTTAACTTATAACTTCCTATTCTTTTCATGGGCATCAAAGAGCACCCTTGCATTGTCATCCAATTCCTTAATTACATAGTTGGTCACAGGACTCCTTTGACGCCTTTAAAGCGCTCAAAGCCTCATTGAGTTTGGACTCTTCGAGGCGAGCTCGGGCGCTGCGAGTCATGATCATGGTTAAGACTAGTAAGGAAGCGACAAGAAATTAGAAGAGAGAAGATAGTTGTGGTAGAAGTTGAAAAGATGATTAGTTGAAAGGAAAAATTTAGATATAAATAAAAGGAGTTCTGTCACCAAACTAAAGTAAGGTTATGTTTACGTTCAAAAGTCATTGGCATCAATAAGTAGCCCTTCTAAAAGTGAACAAAGCAATTGCTGGTAAAATTGAAGTACGTAAACAAACCAATAGCAAGTAAAATATAAAGAATTGTACCTGATATCAATTTACTTGAAGAATATTTGAAAATGGGCCTAAAAATCAACAAAATTTAATATTTAAGATTAAAAATTACAAGAACAAATTTTAAACAGCTGTTAGCTGTATGTTGCCACAGGAAAAACTTAAAAATAACTTGAGTTAAGCTACACCGTTATCTATAAAGCCCACACACATATGCGCCATTCTATAGATCCGCATACGAGAAAACAAATAAAGAGTGTATAAATATGAAAATATTCATCCGGCTTGCGCAAATATAACACAGTCCCGGCGAACAAACATACGTGTCTGTACCTACGCATTGCATATGGTTTTCAAACTTGAACGTTATAGGTGTTTTAGCACGACGGGCATTAGTAGCTGTTTGGCATGAACGTGTAGCGGCATCTACGTCACATGCGAACAACGCGTCATACTGACGTCACGCAAATCCTGCATCTCGCAAGCAGAGTTTACCCGTGCAATTAGCATAAATACAAACTTCCCGACATCAGTCGTTGGGCAATTGCCCGCCAAATACAACACTCGTCTGGTCGGAGGATTCTCCCTTTTCTATGGAGGATGAGTGAACTTTACACCCTGTTCCTCATACCTCTAAACTGGTGACCCCGAACATGAACGTCAGCGCAGCCTTCCTGCAAACTTACTTCAGCGTGACGTCATTATCATAACTCCCGCAAGCTTTAGCGGCGAGTCACCCAGCCAGCAAGCATTCACGGCTTCAACGGGTAACCACCAGCATGCAGCGTCCACGCATACCTGGTCATCACCCTCAGCCTCATCAGCAACTTCGGCACAGCACACTGCACTTTCGGCCGGTCAACAAGAAGAGCTTCCTCTCCTAGTCGACGCAGCAGCCAGCCTCAACCCGGCGCTGTACGACATCCGACGCACTGGAGTATAACGCAGCGCCACCCCGACTCACTGGGGACATCTCCGCAGACAGTTCCGACTCACCGTGAACTATGCGGTAACCGGTTCCGACTCACTGGAACCTCAGCCGGCCTGACAAGCATAGCATGATACTAGACTCAGCCCACTATCGACCTCCTGTCTCCGGAGGGGAGAGATCCGCTACATCACTCGTTCAGACATCAGTCGTTGGGCAATTGCCCGCCAGACACAACACCCGTCTAGTCGGAGGATCCTCCCTTTTCTATGGAGGATGAGTGAACTTTGCACCCTGTTCCTCATACCTCGATAAACGTTGCCTCAATGTGTCCTTTAGTGGTGACCACAGTAAACATAGGGTAGGACGCCCTCATGCTAGTGACGATCTTCGTATATCAGTAACTGAGGATCGCGAGCTTAATGGTGTGTAATCGGGAAGGTGTAGGTCCAGCAGTGAACTTCTATTTAGGCTGATAATAATAGTCATTTTAGGATGAACTTCAAGTTACCACAGGCGTGTGCATGCGAAATTTTTTTTATGTAAACGCATTTACGTTACTGGAGAATGTTGAAACTGAATTGTAAAGGAAATCTCAAATATATAATAAACAGTTTCATTTAAATTAATTTATTCAAATATAGATAGGGGTATTACGAGAAGTTTGACTACCAGTGTCTAGCATTATAATCTTGTAACCGCGGGTCGTAGTCGCCACACGTCATTGTGCCGGTTGTGGCGCTAAGGCCTTCCCCGCTCGCAACTTGCTCCCAAGGGAACCGATGTTACGGCCGTTCAAGTTATAAGATAAAAGCACTTACAGACATGTTTTTCTATTTCTTAAATCATTTTATTGTAAGACCTTTATTATTAGATTGGAACAATTTATCTTTTTTTTGCTATATTTATTTTTAGATACCTTCTGAAGAATAAATAACAGTTTTACATAGCTTTTATACAATAGCTGTCAAACGGCCATATTTACTCTTCAGTTAAGAGATATCTGACTATTGAAAAATCAGCCCTAAAATACCTAATTTATCCACAGCTATTGAGACTACTAGATATAACGATAATTGTTTTATTGTAATAACATTTTTTTGTACTATGACTTGTATGAATGTTTGTCGCTGATTTGTACACTATTGTTATAGACAATTCAAAAGACAACTGTAAACAGAAATACTTACAGGAACTGACACAAATCGGACGCAGAGCGAGATTTTGTGTAATTTAAGGTAGTTATATACTACAGTTTAATTAAGAACCATGCTAATGCATTAGGAATTTCTTGTAATGATAGCAGTGTTTGTGATAAATAAATAAATAAAATGTTCACGTACTTCATATTTTTTTATTCTTCAAGATCACACTAGTTTGATATTAACCACCTTATAGGGGAACATGGGGGTTCAAATCATGGAACAAATTAATGTACAATATCTCACCCACCTCATTAACATTATTTATGGGGCTATCGTACACATTATACATAAAACTTCGGCCCGTCGCGTCGCATCGCCTGCCCGCGCAATTACTTCGTTTTCGCTTAGCCTTCTATCAAACTTGTTTTTGTTTTTTCCCGGCTCCTAAGGGTCCTAGCGTGATGTTAAGTAACCTAAAACCTTCCTCAAAAAATGGGCTATCAAATGCAAAAATATTTTTTTAAATCCGACTGGTAGTTCCAGAGATTAGCGCGTTCAAACAAACCCTTCGGATTTATTATTAGCATAGATATAGATTAACTGTTTCCACTTTTAACTTGTACCACGTGTATAAACCCTCAACGGACTACGCTCGGCACGTCGTCGCTCATTTAAGTTTTTATTCCGCCAGGAATCTAGGCTTTAAGTTCTAAATGAGTGTTATTTTAAACTCGGTTAAAAGCTGTAGACTTAATTTACATTTTCACGGCTCCTCTCCTATATAATGATTGCGTTCGCAACAGTTATTGTTAGAAGAAGTTTCCGTTGATAAAGGGAGTTTAATTTATTGCTACAAAGCAGTGACGGAAATGGTTGTTGCATAAACGAGTTATTAAAATTATAGTAATTTAATTTTTTTTTTGTAAATTTATACGCAATATCTGAGAATTTTGTGCAGATTTACATCTTGGTATGGGTAGAAGGACCAAGTAACGCGCTCTTGGGCCGCGTGGTGGACTCTGGTCTCATTTTCACAGAGATGAAGCCTGTGTCCCAGCAATGGAAACGTTACAGGCTGACAAAGCTATAGCCTCCAGACATATCAGCCGTTACATTCTGACATACTCTAGTCAATTATTACTGAACTAACCCAACGAGCACCGTCATGTTGTTGTTGCCATATAAACTGCACACATTTCCCAGTTTCTATGCTGCACGTAATTGATGGTTACGTAATCCCCTTGAGGCCTTTTGTTATCTCAGTATAAAGGAAACCAATATTCTATAGTGCATGTATATGCATAATCTCTTGTACTTCAGCCGTTTGATAATGTATGTTTTAAGTATTTACAACCAATTATCGTACTATTATTATTATTATTATTCTTTTATTTCATAAAGGGCTGATTTTTCCAACACCAGATAACTTAATCGGAGGAATAATTTTGAATTTTTAACAGGTCTTCCATACAAAAACTGTCAGACGTCAATTTTATTCCACGAATAAGAATTATCAGTCGATTGAAAAACGAGCCCGCCCATAAATATACACAAAAATTTAGTTATAAATAATACAATAAAAAAACATTTAAAACTATAATGTCTCTTTGTACCCACCGATAACATACAAATTATATTTTAATTTAAACATTAGAACATCAAAAATATGTAAAATAAATTCCAATTATTTCTTATTTTAACCCACTTCAACAACCAACTTCCTCCTTCTCATTATATATTATGCCCGAATATATTATATTATGTATATTCGGGCATAACTCCGTCATATATAGACGGATTTGCAAAAATCTTTTAATGGATAAGGTATGCCACAGAGGTGGTCCCATATGAATTGTATTAACTTTGCTTTGTACACTTTGTTGTTTTTTTTTTGGAAGTCGGGTTGTTTCTTTTGTAAAAAAGTTTTTTTATTCCAACTTTTTGTAAAACGAACGTATCCATGCCCGTTTGTCCGTTAATGAGCTTATAACTTGAGAGCCACTTATCTGATTAAAGTGATTTTAATTTTAATTCATAGATCTTATCTAATATATTGTCTATCTAGGTTTACTTATCTATACTTATTAATAATAATGCTGAATTGTGTGTTTTTTAAAATGCGCTAATCTCCGAAATTACCAGCTGGATTTAAAAAAATCTTTTTGCATTTGACAACCCATATCTTGAGGAAGGAAGGCTATTTACCACGCTACGGCCCTTAGCAGCCGAGCAAAATGAGAAAAAGTCAGAAAGAACGCTAAGCCAAAACAAAGTAAAACCGCAGGCGGGCGATGCGATACGACGCACTATGGTTCGCGTAGAACAAGCTAGCTGGACAAAATTATTTGTTTAGATTTTTGTACATAAATGAGGTTATTGAGCATAGATATGAGGGGCTTTATACTTTTTTAGGACCATTGGTCGTTTGACCAGGTATAGTCAAATAAAAACATAATATTTTTTTAAAATAATTTATCTATAAATGTAACTATAAACTCTTATAACAGATACATAAAAATACTTAATAATTAAATCTATCACTCATTATCATCACTATCATCAGATGGATCATCTATTGAATAGTCATGATCATGAGTGGCAGAACTATGGAAACTAGAAACTATATTAACATTTTGTTCCTTACAGCTAGATTGAACTATTAAATCTAGGACTTCGGTAGGGAACGAACCTAATTTCTTCCGAGGAACTTCTCTTAAACCTATTATTACAGGGTCAGATGTTATCAATAACATATTAAGTAAATCTCTATTCGTAGCAATTCGCGATCGTTTTCGTGTTTTGTGTTCACGAAATCTTCTGCAGTCCTTATTCCGAGCTTCCTGTGCTTACTCGGAAAGCTGGCCGATAGGCAGAAGTGATGATTTAATTACATCACCACTGTGCAGAAAGAAGTATTTTGTGAACAGTCGCGGGCATATAATACCATGGATAGAGATCTACGTAAAGTGGTCTGGTCTTAATTTTTTCAATATTTATATCATATCCTGATGATAATTTTTGTATAATTGAAACATCTAACCCTGTAATATCGGCACTTGCCTCGGGATTTTCAAAAAATCGTCGCGCTGTATCCGTCATTAGTGTTACCGAACCCTGGTTTTGGTTTGTCTACAATCAAGCCCATCTCGTTTTTTAATTTCATCTGAACATTGCTTCACGCTAGCTTTGTCTTCGGCTGATCTAAGTTGCCATTTTTTTACATTAAATCGATAGCTAATGTGAAGCAAGCATTCAAAGCACCTAATCCAAGCGTGCAACGTAGACAAACCAAAATCAAGATTATCTTCATTCGCCGTAAACTCTTTTGACAAATCATTCATCATCGGTCAGAGTGTTGCAAACCTTCCCGCCAATCATTGTCAAAAGCATTACATGTGTGACAGATACCTCGGTCTCCATCACCTTGCTTGTTGTTGGCAATAAAGCATTTATCTCTTCTAAAACCTTATTGGTTTCAGTTATCATAAAATCTTTGGTTTCCAAAATATAAACTTTATCGGGCGACAATACATTGTAGAGGAGGGCCGAGGATTCTGCCACACAATATTACCTTTTTCGTCTCGCAATTGAAGGGGATCGAATGAAAATACAAACAAAAACTCATCACTGTCATCACAGTTGGTGAATTTATGTTTATGCAAACTATGACCGGAACTTCCGTCACAACCCCACTTACTGGTTAATGTGAATGATGTGCAAGGTAACAGACTACTGACAACTTCTTGTTGCGCTGAAATTAAACGTTCCGCAGTTTTATCAAGAATTACCTGAACTTTCTTGTCTGAAATTTCTTGTTGCCCCGATCCACCCGTCGCGACTGGTTGGATCGGGGCAACAAGAAATTTCACTCGGACAGAAACTGGTATGAGTACTTTTTTGTCACGCCAGTGGAGCCGGTGGGCACAGCTAGAAAATTTAGATGATATCCATACGCTGGTGCAATAATTAGTGTCTACGTTAATTACTAACTTAAAAACAACTCGAATGAAAATCCAAAAAGCAGAAGTAATTATGCAGCAACCAATGGATTTACATTTCGAACGTAGTGAATTCCATTTCGATAAAAATAAAACCAAACAAAGTTCAAAAAGTGACTTAGAACTCAATATCGGAACAAAATCGGTATAGCACGGTGAAAACGCAGTTACGTGCTAAAACACTTTTAAAACTGAATAATACACGGAACGATTTTACTTTGGAGAACACATAAATCACATCGGTAACTCTTACTATTGAGTTTTTCGAGTTTTTAACGACCGCAGTGAGCTCCAGTTACTCTAGAATGAAAAGTTGATATAGGACCACGGATCATAGGAAAGGGGGATATTAATTCATATTAATAATAATTTTAATTAAATTTTAAAAATTTACGGTCTTACGCTGTTTAAAGTACCTGTTTCGGTCTAATTAATAAATTGTTTAGTTAGGTTGTAGTTATTTTAGGGGGGCATTTATCTTCTACCGAATCTGGTGTGTAATGCCTCTCTAATGCACAGTGGCAGGTGCGGCGAGTTTTATTTCTCCATTCGATTGTTACTCAGGGTCAAAAGTTGAATAAAGCCCGCAATTTAAAAATAAAATTATTTAATTTGTTTTATTAAAAATAACATTTTTTTAATAATATTTTTTTCCTTTATTTCTTTAAGGGCTGATTTTTCAATCAATCAACAATCAAATAATTTTAATTCGTGGAATAAAATGGACGTCTGACAGTTTTTGTATGGAAGAACTATCAAAAATTCAAAGTTATTCCAAAATCAGCCCTAATAGGAATAATAATTGTTAATATACGATTAAGGGCTGATTTTTCAATCGACAGATAATTTTATCAGCCCTAAATAACTGATATTTTGATCAAATACCTTTATTTATTTGAGTTGTAGGAATTACTGCATTTTTGTTCGCAAACATAAATAAATAAGTACTGGCTCACCCACGTGAAGCTTTCTTCTCGGAACAAGGGTGTTTGAGGTAATTCGATGTGCAAAGAACCCTACTTATGTAACTAAAAGATTTTACGTCGAAGTCTTTTAAGATATACAGGCCTTCGAAACTTTCATTACAAGTTTACGATACTTACCAAATCGCTTCACAACAACCTAAGTTCAATACCTAGTCCAGGACGCCTTCAAATTAAATCCTGTTCAACATTTAACTAAATAAAACTAGATTCAAATAGAAAGGACGAAGTTTCTTGAACGGCACTTCTTTGAACTTTGGTTGTTTTCGCGGCACTGTTTAAGACTATTATCATCCCGTAATTTAAATGCCAGTTCAAAACGTTTTGACTTTTATTGTTTCAGTACTGTAGTTGCTATATTTCTTTCGTAGTACCAGCGCTCATATTGCGATGTTAACGAAATGCAAAAGTTATTGAAGTCAAGATACCTTTTTAAAGATACTCTTATATTTTCTTAACAAAAATATGCAGTAGGCAGTCATTTTAAATATAATCTGCAACTCGCATCGAATCACATTCTGTCTCAAACTGCCTTTTCTTTGTAAGCTTAACAACCAATCAATCAACTTTACTTATATACTCGTACCAATCAACTAAGCCTGTAGCAGTCTACTGCTAGACATAGGCCTCTCCCAGTCCACTGCTGGACATAGGCCTCTCCCAGTCCACTGCTGGACATAAGCCTCTCCCAGTCCACTGCTGGACATAGGCCTCTCGCAGTCCACTGCTGGACATAGGCCTCTCCCAGTCCACTGCTGGACATAGGCCTCTCCCAGTCCACTGCTGGACATAGGCCTCTCGCAGTCCACTGCTGGACATAGGCCTCTCCCAGTCCACTGCTGGACATAGGCCTCTCCCAGTCCACTGCTGGACATAGGCCTCTCGCAGTCCACTGCTGGACATAGGCCTCTCCCAGGCTGCGCCACAACACCCTGACCTCCGCCTTCCGCATCCAGTCTGTCCCAGCCACCTTCTAAAGGTCGCTTACTTGTATACCGATTTTATAGAAATAAATACTAATAACGTTACACAAAAGTTAATACAAATAAAACAAAATGTATGCTTTAAAACGACGACAAGAATGTGCATACGTAATAAGCGGATTGTGCAACACGTTTGCAAGCTCGCAGTCTTGCAACGAAGTGAAGCAAGAAGCAAAAACAAAGACACAAGAGGAAAAGCCAGACCCCGATCCATTTCCGAAACAAACGAACGACACCGTGCTCAAACGAGTCATTAGGTTTACAGTTATTCTTGCTTTTATTACAATGAAGCCAAAGCAGAAGCTAAGGCGGATCACACAGTACAACGCGCCACGCGACGGGGCGCGGGTTGCGGAGCCAAATTCCCCGTGCGAGGTAGCGCGTTTTTATTGAATTTGTATGTAAATAATATTATATGTTTGGGTGTAGGAGGGGTAACGTTCAAAACGAATAATCCGATTTCAAAAATTGTCCTAGGATAAGTTTTATGTTAATAACACATACATATTCAACTTAGAACACAGAAAGCTCGATGTTATGACAAATCACCACATCAGTAGACTAAAAAGCAAAAGTATTTAAAGATAACTTTTGAAATACCTATAATTTTGTTACAAGAATATAGTTTATGAATGTAAAACAAAAAACAATTTTATAAAAAATGAAATCAACTGTCTTTCCAGCCTTTGGCACATATTAATGAGTTTTTATGTTTTCCGTAAAAATGAAGTGTGTGAGTGAGAAACTCCTTTATAATTTATAATAATTTGAATTTTTCGGTTTTGTAGACGGAGTGGGATTTCCGAGACCATTTCTTTTGTGCATTAGTCCTAGCTTTTGCCTCCGGCAGCGGCTTGCCAGAAAAGCGCCTTGAGTTTTTTGTGCGTTTTTACTATTAACTTTTTTGTTTGTGGGAGCTATTTTGCATTAGTGTTTTGCAGTCGTAAAAAGCAAAGGAACGCTGGTTCGTGATTACCTTCGTTTGTTTTACTTTGCCCTTTCTTCCCACTTCAGAAATAAGATTGAATTAAGTTTATTTTTTTCAAATCAAATCAAATCAAATCAAACTTTATTTGTGAACATAAGTATTACAATAAAGGTGTTATGTATACAATACAGTTTAGTCGATCTCTATGTCCTACCAATGAAATTGGTGTACAAATCTATTCATTTTTTAGTAATAAGTCTGAATTTATACAGTAAAAAGTCAAGTTCAATTAAATAATGTCAATTAAATCAAAATACGAATAAATGGTACTCTTATTAGGCAATTAATCAATTATAATTTATTTTTACATGCATGTCAAAGGTTAATTGTATTGTTAGTAATGTCACATTTTATCATTTAAAAATTCTTCTATGGAGTAGTACGTCTTATCTAACAAAAATAAATACAATTTACTTTTGAATTTGCGGATAATATCTTCACTCCTTATACATTTTGGTAATTTATTATAGACCCTTGGTGCCATTACAGAGATACTATTTCCATATAGCGCAGTTCTAGACCCAACTGTTTGTAACCGATCACACCGGCGCTGACTAGTTACTCGAGCAAATTTATGCAAATTATTTTTGACGAACATAGACGTTTCATATATGTACAGCGAGGGCATCGTTAATATTTTTGTACTTTTAAAAAACGTTTTGCAGCTCTCTGTTGTCTTTAAATTGTAGATAGCTCTAATGCACCTCTTTTGGCACTTAAATACCATTTCTTTACCCGTGGCATTCCCCCAAAATATAATTCCGTATCTCAATGTTGAGGCTACTAAACCATGGTAAGCCGTTAAAACTGTTGCTCGATTGGCCGTTTTACTTAACATATGCAAAGCATAGGATTGTTGGTTAAGCTTACTGCATACTTTGTCAATATGGGAATTCCATTTTAAAGTGTTTTCTATGTTTAGTCCAAGAAATTTAGTCTCATTTGTTTCATTAATAATTTTGTCCTTGTATTTAATATTTAAGTCTAGATTGTAATTAACTCTCTGTTGAAACTTCATTAATACTGTTTTGTCAAGATTTACAACCAAATTATTATTTTGTAGCCAATTCACAACTGATAGTAGTGTAGAATTAATCTCAGGCTCTATTTTACTCACGTCGTCACAATTGAAAAGTAAAGTGCTGTCATCTGCAAACATTGTCATAGGATATGATGATGCTGTCGGAAAGTCGTTAATATAAATAATAAATAGGAGTGGCCCCAGTACACTACCTTGTGGTACTCCATAATTTACCGTTCTCAAGTTAGATTTATGGTGAATTAAGGATTTTTTGGAAATTCTACTGATTGTCGTTATTTGCTGCCTATTACAGAGATAAGATTCTATTAAATTTGATATATTCCCCTTATGCCATACGCATTAAGTTTACTTATTAGTGTCTTATGGTCTACGCGATCAAAAGCTTTTGACATGTCCATATAAAGCGCAAGAGTTGGTAGTCTCTTATCCACTCTGCCGTTAACCGTATGTAAGAAATCGTAGATGGCCATGTCAATAGATCTTTTTTTCCTAAAACCTTTCTGGTTATCGACAAAAAGGGAGTTTTTCTCAAAGTATGAGGTAAGTTGAGAATATATTGCTTTCTCAAATATTTTTGAGAATATCGGTACTAACGCAATGGGTCTGTAGCAAGACATATCTTCTCTGTTGCCTTTCTTGAAGAGTGGTTTTATAATAGTTATTTTTAATTCCTCTGGAAAGTGACCATGACATATACACATATTGATAATATGACTCAACACAGGAGCAATCATTGTGGATACCTGTTTAATAATGCTTGTACTTATATCATCGTACCCAGTGCTAGATGTATTTTTTAGCGACATAATAATTTTGTGTATTTCTAGCGGTATTGTAGGTGACATAAACATAGAACTAATAGTACTGTTTATTTTATGTTTATTTTTATAAATGTCTGAATTAGTCACTGGTTTTACTTGATCCACAAAATAATTATTAAAAGCTTGTGCTATTTCAACAGGATTATTTAAGATTTTGTCGTTTGATTTAATTTTTTCTATTGTTTCCTCTGGCAAATTATGTTTATTCTTGTTTATATTTATCACTTTCCATGTTGCTTTGCAAAGATTTTGAGCCGAATGTATGAGACGATTATTATGGGCTCTCTGTGTGAGATTTATTACTTTTTTCAGCCGAATGGAAAGATTTTTAAAGTTTGTTTTATTTTGCTTATTTGGTAATGACCGGTATTTCCATAGGAATTCTCTTTTTCTCTTACTGCAAATCCTAATGCCACGACTAATCCATTTTGCTTTTTCTTTAGTCGAAATCCGTATTTTTACACTTGGAAAACATAAATCATAAAGCAACTTAAACAGATCATAAAATAATTTAAATGCCTTAGCGGGATCCGTTTCCTCGTATACGTCAGAAAAGGTGATAGCTTTGATGTTGTTTATGAATTTTTGAACATTTTCTTTTGAGTAATCTCGTTTTGTTGAGAACCAGTAATTTAATATGCATGTTCGTCTAACTGGACATCTTAAAAATTGTGCCGTATGATCGGATACTGCTAGCTCTAAGATTTCTCCACTCGATCCTCGTACATTGTGAATAATGTTATCTATGCAAGTCCCACTGCCTAGTCTGGTTGGAGCTTTTATTTCCAATTTGAGATTGTAACCCGCCAGAAGATACTTGAATTGATCTGAATATGTAGTCTTTTTTAAAAGATCAATGTTGAAATCACCACATAGAATAAGTTTTTTGTTTTTGTGTAACGAAAAAGAATTCAAGAGAATAGTAAGGTTATTGACAAATACCTCAAGTTTACTCTTTACGTTACTGCTATGTGGGCTCCGATAGATGCACATCACAATGAGGTTGTGGTCAGTGAGTTCTACTGCACAACATTCAATTATATTAGGAATACAGTATCTTTCCACGGACTCCAATGGTCTATACTTAATTCCGTTTCGTATCAATATACATGTACCACCGTGTCTGGATTTCCGAGTGAAATACGCAGCAAGTGTAAAATTAGGGATATGTAACAACTTAACATCAGATAATATCATATTGTGCTCCGAAAAACATAGTACATCAATTATTTTTCCTATATTGAGTAATTCACTAAGTGCGACAGTAAATAAATGAGATTTGTTCAGAAGACCATTAATATTTTGATGTAGAATATTAACATTTTTATACACGAAAAAAGTTTTCATATTCACAATTTGTTTCGTCTGCGGAAGATTCACATTGGGTTGATGATATCTCTGTTAAAGTTAACAATAAATTTTGAAAAATTTTACGCAGACCATAGTCATTAATTTTTTTATTAAATGTAGAGAACATAGTAAAGTCATAACAAAGATTTAAATTAGAATCAAATGCAGTTGCATAGGCATATGTTTGTAGGTCTAGATGTAACAAATTATTAAACGTCTCTATACGCCAATTAAACATTAATGAGTAATTACTTAATTTGAATGTAGGAACACATAAGATAATATTTGTATTCTGTACCGTCATCAATGTTTCCCTTAGTTTTATAATGATATTAACATAATTTTCAGTATGCAAAAAGTCTTCTTCCCCAATCAAAACCACACAATAGTCATCCAAAGAATAGTCAGCAACTTTTTTGTGCAAGTCTTTAATAAGTCGAAGTAAACCACAATTGGGCGCGAGGTAATGACATACTTGAAAGTTTTTAAATACCTCTTGAGCTGTAGACAAAACTTGGTTGTTTTTATTCGCACTTACTAAGCACAGTTTTCTTTTTATGGGAATCGAAGGGTGGGGATCACTTCCTTCCTTCTGTGTTGTTGTGTTATTTAGTTCTTCCATTGAAGTATTAATTATTTCTTGTTTTTTCGAATACGGTTGTGTTTTCCTTGTCTTCTTTTGTGACTTTGTTTGAGTTACTGTTTGGCTAGATTTATCTACCAGGCTATTCTTAATTGGAGTCGATGTTAGTCTTTGCACTTGAGGTTTTGTATTTGAGACCTTTCGTTGTGAAGATGGCGTGGAGCACTTGGCCTTTCCTGTACCAACTTTCTTGTATAATTCTATAACGCGATTAGATTTCTCTAGATCTGACTTTAATTTTTCATTTTCGCTAAGCAAATTGTCAATTTCTTGATTCGCGCTTTGCAACTCAACGCGTAACCCATTGATCTCTTTCTGTAGTTTAGTAATGGATTCATTGTCCTGCACTGAAGTATCAGGCATACTCATTACTGTGGCATCGAATAATGACGTCTCTGAGAACGACGTAGACAGGACAGGTATTTTTCTAAGTGTAATATTTTCGTCCGCCATACTTGTAACTTTTCCACCAAAAACGAAATATTTTTTTACTGTGGTATCATTTATTGCCCTCTGGTGGCGAGTGGCGGTACTTTTTAGTTTGCCTATTCGCCGCTTTTGACTTTTTGGCGCTAGTTGTCATACATTTAATTTGGGGTCAAAGTCCAGTTTTTTAAAATATTTTTCGTAACGGTGATTAAGTTTTTTATTTTATTGGTTTTATTCACTGGCGTTAATATAAGTGTCACTCAACGCATTTATTTATTGCGGATATATACGAATTAATGATTTTTTGAAAATTGAAACACCAATTTGTTGTTTATCACTGTATATAGTTCCCATATAATATTATTGTCATAATTGTTATTTCACTGGGTCTAAATTGTCACAAATAATATCACTGCATCAAATTACTCATTACACTACTTTGCACCACTTTTTATCTAATTTAAGTGTTAGAATGTATTATTTACAAATTATAATAATGCGGAGATGTAAACAGTTCGAATGTTGCCAACGTTCGTTTTCATCCCTGCAAGTTACAGCAATACAGCAACTACTTAGCAGTTAACGAGTCCACGTTTAAAAGTGTGAGCAAAGTAATAACTATATAACTATAACTACTATTTAATAAAAATATGTGTCAGTAATTTTTTTTTTTTTTATTAGCCATTAATGTCCCACTGCTGGGCAAAGGCCTCCCTACTCTCTTTCCACCTCTCTCTGTCCAGAGCTGCCAAGGACCTATCTTTATGAAAGGTGTCCAGCTCATCCCGCCATCTCCGTCGGGGCCTGCCGCGATGTCGTTTGCCATTAAGCGCGACCCACTGGGTCGTATGTTTGCCCATTGATCGTCTGACATGCGGCAGATGTGTCCAGCCCAATTCCATTTAAGCGTGGCAGCTTTCCGAGTGACATCAGTTATTTTAGTGATGGAACGGATTGTTGTATTCTTAACCCGGTCCACAAGTTTAATACCCAGAATACTCCGTTCCATAGCTCTCTGGCAAACCTCGAGGGTGGACCTCTGCTGAATTGTCAAAGACCATGTTTGAGAACCATACGTGAGTAAAAGTCAGTAAAATATAACTTTTTTTTACGTAATGACAAATTCCTATTAAAATAGATCATCGTTTTAATACTATATCTTATAAGCTACCTTAGGTATAATGTAAAAAAAAACTACAAGCAAAAGGTAAATAATGACGTCATTAAAAATAATGTAATGTCTGCCGCAGCATTACAGCTGAAACTACAACTTATCTCTTACAAGTACGTACCTATCTTTATGTAGCTTCGTATGTTCGTATAAAGCGAATGTACTCACTGACTAAAATAGCACACGAAGTGAGTGGGAAAGCTAGAATACTGCTCTGTTTAAGCGTATGGTATTTAAAATTTAATTCGTGTGCCACTTAGACCGTGCTGAAACTCGCTGAAACTTCGCAGGATTGCTTTCTTACTTTCGTTAAGATTTCAACCCTTTTTAAACCGACTTCGGAACGGAGAAGGTACTCAATTTACATCACACAATCACATAACAACACGCCTTCTTTGCCTGAAGGGTTGGGCCCAGAGTATAGATACATTTCGCCAGTTATGTTCAACTCCTATCTAATAGGGGGCGAGCCTATTTATTGCCATTAACCGGGCACAACTCCAGACTCCGGGCTACTGAGATATTCCAGAGAGAAAACCCCAATAACACTTTGCCTGACCTGGGAATCGAACATAGCCTCGACCCTACCTTATCTGCGGTTATTATCTGCATGGTCTGTATTTTATGCAGAATAAGACGAAAAAGTTGAAATAAGAAGTGTATTTTTTAATTTATTTTAACTACAGTTTCAACAACTTTAAATATTATATGAACACCGTGGCAATCTCAAAAAAGCTTTCTCTACATTTTGGCGATTTATGTGAAAAAAATGTATGCAACAGCTACTTATTTTCGTAGTTCAAACAAAATATCTCCTATAAAATAATATCCGCTAGGTACTCTTGATAGTGCCCATTTTTGTTTTCGACATCTTTAACATTTTTATCGTTAAAAGGTGTCATAATTGTTCATGTCTATTTAACACAAAAAACATAACAGAAAGTCAAACAAACTGAAAACAGATATTTAAAAACGAATTGCAACCACAAAGTAGGGAAAGAAGGCCACTAGAAGCAAGTTTTTCTGATATAAAAGCAAATACAGCGCTTGAGCCGGAGGCGCGTTTATATTAATCTTATATGCATAGTCTGTACGTTGTAGCATTTTCATTTTGCGCGGAATAGCGGTATTTGATATTTTGTAGCAGGAACACATAGTGGAGAGTCAACCTAGCTTCTACATGCTTTTACCTAAAGGGGTAAACAGGTAGTCTTATTCCTTATTGTACGTATCCTAAGTTTCTGAAAGCTTAAATAACGGATGTTAAAATACCCTTGACGAGGTCGAAAACAATTGATCTTCCCGTTATTATGTTTTTTTTTTTGTACTGAACCTTACCTGTAAACCGTCTAGTTACGAAGACAGTGAAGGTCAAAGTTCCAATTTTTGTTTAACGTTTCTTAACGAACACAAATTATCAATGTTATAACTTAACTTTAATAACTGCCACGATCCTTGTTCCGTTACATGCACCCATTAGTACAATTTTTTGCGTGTGTTACATTGCGCACTACCGCAAACAGCGAATTTGACACCAAAAATATAAGTTGTTTCCCAGCAATCATTTTTGCACAAACTTACTTAGTTTGATGTACAGAATGCGTTGATGACGACTTCGTGATAGTAAATATTGCGATAAGGCTATCCAACATCGTTGAATAAATGCAACCTTAAACAATGATTTTATTTTATTCCCAGCCTTTATTAATTACAGACAAAATCGAAAATCTTTTTCTGTTCACGACTGACATTTAGCACGTTTTTGCGGCAGCTAAACTAAGGTCTCGTTACATCAACCAGAAGTCTGCTCACTATCATGGGGACATAGGAATGTAAACATTAGAGCTTGCACGTTATAGTATGACTGGTTTGATAGGTTAAAGCTTGTTGTTTCGAAATGATCGATTGTAATGACAGTAATCTGTTCAATCCTCGTTCCAAACTAGGTGCTCTTTGGATCGCGAAAGTCATAATAAAGCCGTAGCTCTTAAGGACCCTAAATTTAAAAAAAGCCACACAAGTAACACCCAGGGTTAGGCCTGTCAGAGCAGTATATTTAAATCAGTTTTACAAAAAGCAAACCATTGCGCACACTTACATTATATTTACGCGTATTTTTTCCGCCTAATGCAAGAACAATTTGCGACGAGCGCAGTTTTCTGTAAAAAAACGTTTTAGCGCTCCACTTGGTCCGGCCACGTTGAATTGACATTATTTACGACTGCTCCTAGCTAACTTGGTTATGTCAACTGTTCCAACTAGATGCTGCAGTTAAAAAGTAATATAGATAAATACAAAGCTGAGCATCATGTAAAATAGGGCTTCGTGTCGAAATGGCAAACACGATCATCAGAAATAACTCAAAACTGACAACTCAAGAGAATGATCAGGGTGTAGATATGTGTATTGCACAAGTAAGGAAAACTTTTAGGCAAAAGTTTCTAAGAAACAAAGCCTTTGAATCAGACAATACTAAGGTAAATGTTAACAAACTAACTAACTATAAGTAAACAATACGCGCACATATATATCTGAAAGAAATCATTTCTACATTTTCGCCATTGCTTTTATCATGCACTTTTTACACATCCACCCTGTAAAAACTACTAAGCTGAGAAAACTAATTTAGATAGGGCTCTCACGCCGTTCCGAAACTAAAAAAACATACGTGTATGTGCTATCTTGATACCACCACGCGGGAAATTGAGAAATAGCGGAAAAAGTAAACCTTTGATACAAATGAAAATATAAGCTGAAAGCTTTTTGGTTTACATTGAAAACTTTGCACAGTTGCTAACGACAAAATCAAACTGGTTGATAATTTAATTGTTTAAATTATTATTTTGTATGACATTGATTTTATATTTTGTGATTATTTTAACTCACCCACTAAATTATTAGGAAAATCATCTACTTTTACAATATTTGTAAATATGTAAGCACCGTGAATCTATCACATATTAATTTTCCTGTAATGTAATATTTTGTATACATATTAATATTTAATGTATACAAAATATTGTAAAACATTTTTAAAAGAGTAACGATGAATTATCTTATCCATTCTTCTCCATAATAAACTACCTTTCGGAAGGGGCGACTGGATTTTTTTTTTTGTAAATTTTTACTCTCAATTGCGTTATTTGTACCTATTTGAAATAAATTATTTGACTTTGACACTACATATGTTTTCCGTGATAACAATTTTTTTTAAATTTCAAGATATATTATAAGAGTTGAATTGGTCTCATGGTCATTAATTAAGGCAGATCGATTTTCATTGTTGCTTAACCTAAACGCATCTTTTTGTTCACAATGTTTTATTTTTAATTATCTTTTTTTTAAAGAACGAAGTCGGGAAATGTGTTTTTAAATGCGTAGTTTGTATAGGAATGAAACAAAATCATTGCTAGTAATGAAAATGTTTATTATTTCATTAAAATAACTTAAGTAATTGCTCACAGTTCAAAATAAATATTATTATTAAAAGCCTGTGATGTCCCACTACAGGGCAAAGGCCTCGTAGTACTCTCTTTCCACTCCTCTCTGTTTAAAGCTACTGAGAACCAGTTCTTGACTTCTGGTTAAAGGAGTCCAGCTCATCCCGCCATCTCCGTCCGGGCGTGCAGCGACGTCGCTTGCCATTAAGAGGGTTTGGTCGTCTGACGTGCGGTAGATGTGTCCAGCACAATTCCATTTTAGCGTGGCAGCTTTCCAAGTGGCATCTTTGTGATGGAATGGATCGTCATATTCCTAACCCGGTCTGTTAGTTTGATACCCAGAATACTCCGTTCCATAGCCCTCTGGCAAACCTCGAGGGCGGACCTCTGCTGATTTGAAAAATAAATATACTTTTATAATCAAACCTAACCATTTAATAACACTTTAAAAAAGCATGTTAATGCTTGGAAGTTTGTTATTTAACGAGAAAAAGGATTAATTTGTGAAATGTTTCATTGTTTTGTAGTTATACGAGTATTTAGTGAATCAACATGTTATTCAAATAGAAAGATGGATTTATATTTATAACATTACCATAGAATCTGAAACATTTTAATGGATTAGCATTCATTGAATTTAGCATTGAATTAATGTGTGTAAAAATACTTATAGGTAGATTAGTTAGTAGCGGAGTTGGCTGGCGCACCGTCTCATTCCTTTAGTTGCTGTAAGCGGCTACAAATATCGCTGACCATGTTCCATTTCCAACACAAATCTTTTCGTCTCATGTGCTCCCATGTCGATGACACATAATCATCATTTCAGCTGAAAGACGTCCACTGCAGTATATACTCGTATTATCTGTGTTTGGATAGCCAATTCGCACAGTCGGCAGCATGACGTCACGTAGTTTCGACATCCTGGGTTTTGGTCCTGGGCGATTTTGCTGAAGATTTCTAGTGTCTCCATAACGACTTAGGCATAGCCTGAAAATATTTTTCTAAAACAATAAAAAAACATATACTTATTAACCTTTTTGGAAACGTGTAGGTAACTTTAATTACAAGAAAATTAAACACCAAAGCAAATCGAAATAAACAACGTACACACACGGGGACCACATACTTTTACACATACTTTTTGCGGGATACCATTTAACATACTCCCCTGTCTATACCCTACTCGTTTAATGAAGAATTACTGTTTTAAATTATGGCAAAGTTAGCCTAAAATTCGGCATAATTTCCTCAGGCTAACAACCGCGCGAAGCAGGAGTGGGTCTCTAGTTTAATCTCAATAATACTGGTATGGAGATTTATTTGATTAATTAGGTACATTACATAACACCACACGGCCTAATAATCCCCAGAAATGTGAAACGATATTGTAATAAATACGAATTAAGGCTCTCCCCCACAGGCGCGTTATTATTAGTCGATAATATCGGATGCGTTATTGCGATAATGCGTCCCGATTCTTTACCACACAGCTGCGTTTTTATCGTCCGATATTTCTAACGTGTGCGTGTAAACTATACTACACCCCCCCTCACCCTGCCTGCCCTGCTGCCGTGTGTAAGATCGTATGCGTCCTAATACAAAATGTTCTAAGAACTCATATCGGAATATCGCAGGACGGAGGAAAGCAAGTTTCTATTGCGTCGTTTAATAACGCCGTCGCGCCGTGTCGCCGTCGTCGGTTAACACTACTAATTAGTGTGGAACTTCATAGTCGTCCTAATACAAAATATACTGAAAATAGATATCGCAATAACGCATCCGATATTATCGACCGATAATAAAGCACATTTGAGGGAGAGCCTTAAGATGTGACGATCACGTAATCGAAAAGATCGCTATACATAAGTACTAAAATTGAAGACTAGAAAAAAAATCTGCCTTTGTGAAGACATCTTCTCGAGTATCGTAGACGGATGAATGCCAAAAGCAAATTACTGAAGCACAACTCCTGAAGGAGACATATTCAATTAGTTTGTCAGACAAGGTCAGGACACTTGATTGAGACTTGTCTTATTTGTTGTTCAGAATTAGATGCCACTTTATTTAAGACGAGTCCTTGGAATCAATTGTTTACACATACGTTAATCTAAGCAACGACAGTATTCTAGAATGAAATAGTTTTTGATAACACCGAAAAAAATTGAAATAATAATAATGAGCTCTTAACGACAAATTGCACAGATTTAAGTTTTTTTACTGTCTAACGTCTGTCTCGGTAACAATTAAAACAAACGTCTTTGTTTCACACTCTCATCTATATATATATCTTAACATCACGCTAAGACCCTTAGGAGCCGAGCCAAAACCAAAAAAAATATCAGAAAAACCAAAAAAACGCTGAACGAAAACGAAGTAAACGCACGGGTAGGCGATGCGATGCGACGGGGTGGGTCGGGGGAACAAGAAATTTCACGCGGCTGAAGTCGCGGGCAAAAGCTAGTAAATGCATATATCCTCAGATTGACAAATATAAAACATTTTTTTTTTTTTTTTCATGAAAACCCTCCTCTTTTTTTTGTATATTACCTACTCACCTGCATTTTTAAAATACCTACACTTAAAAGAAGTCTTAACGATATCAGCATTTTGAAACAACTGTTGTCACGGAAGTCTTAGCAAACCTCGTAAGAAATGGCAGGGGTTTGAAAAATGGTGGATCTAAATAAACGCTACAAAGAAAGCAATGCCCCCGGCTCGGGTTCCGTACAACTTGCTGTAAGCACGAAACTTGCAAATTGTGATGTGGTGCAAGTTACGAGCGAATTTCACTTATTTTTTAAACTGTCGTCGTGCCTTTTTGTTTTTTTTTCGGGATGGTAATCATCAAATGACCCCTCCCGCTCTGGGTGGAGCGGAAGGGATTGTCAGACTCTTACTGACTAAAACCCACCCATGTTCCTTCCTTTACCCTTTATGTTCCGGGGTAGCGGTAACCCTTTCGGACAATCCCGCTGACCCGGCAGGCTTCGGCCCTAAGGGGCCCCTCAAATTATGCTGTCGTCGTGCCTTAGGTTTTTTTTCGGGACATGCACTACACTGACGGCATAGTAGCTGAGTGACACAAACAATAACAACACAACACAATACACTTGACAACTTTTTTGAGGGTAAAACTTCCTTAATTGTTGCCATACATAACACAATATTTTATACACGTAACGGAGCCTTTGGCTAGTCAGATATTTGAGCTCGACGCAACTACCGCGGCTGGTGTCGTCACAGCGCTCACAGTGGGGCTGGGTACAGGCGGCGGCGAGGCGGAGCTGAGCGAAGAGTCCGGAGGTGGTGGGCGTGCTCGGCGTGCGGGGCTGATCTTGTCAACATAGGAGTATCTTCATTTTCCTATTTTGTGATCATTGTTGTTTTAACGGAGATGACATCCTCTGATGCGGCAGTTTTTGTTTAAAGAAGAGTGGCAACCAATGGGCCCTCAGTTTTGGTGCCGTGTCAAGAATATTTACTTCTCAAAAATTAAATCGTATTTTTACATTTTTAAGTTTTTTTTATCAACATTTATTTTACCCTAGCATTTCAAAACATAATTAATATTTAATTTATTGGATTTATATCAGTTCCGCCTTTAAAACTTAACCTGAATGTTGCCAGACGACGGAGTATGTCAATTAAATGATGGTAATTGATTGAAAATATCGATATTTTACTAATCTGCCGTCTAAAATTACCGGAGATAGGCTACAATAGCTTTTCTCCCATCGTAATCTAGCTAACACTCTCATGTTTAAAGATCTAAAATAAAGAAAATAAAAGAAGTAAATAAACTAAAAAAATATATTATCATAATTATGTTTCACGGTATTTCCTACCGTCAGAAATATTCCGGTACATTAATAACTGATTAGTTTCTTTAAAAAACTAAAGTTAGTACCACTGACATTATTGTGGTTAGTACTCAGGTTAGTACCTCCCATACATACCTAAATAGCATTTATAATCTTTTTAATTATGTAAATAATAATATAACAAATCGATTTACTAAATCGATTACCAAATTATTTAACATGGTCACACTTAGACAGATCTAACTGTCAAATCAATGCATCAATCACGTTGTTTCGTGCCTGGTACTTGCCCGTAGTCCCCCAGTCTAGTTCCCTTGGGGTACCACGAGCAAATATTTTTGCCCGTGGAACAACCAAGGGGGACAAAGGGGTACCATGGGCAAATTGTTTAGCCCGTGGTACCCCCGCTAATCCCCAATTAAATAAATTGCAAATACAATCTCTTTGCTTAATTCAGTAAGTGACGGATGATCTATGTTAAAAAAAATATAAGTTTGTGTCACATAATAGATAAGAAATGATGATTGCGTCCACTCCTTGCTTAATATATATGTTTATTTTGAATTTCAATTCAATATGGATGAAAATGGGGAGATTTCTTTTATTGAACGTAAAGGAGGAACAGTTCTTTTGGATACCAATTACCAATATTATAAACACAAAATTTTGAAGGAGGGTTGGTCGAGATAGCGGTGTTCATCGTTCAAAAAATCAAAATGTTGTGGATCCATCAAGTTGAAAGTACGTATTATTAGTTACGTTTTTGTAGATAGGTATATGATCATATGTTTAGATTTTTAATTTATTTAATAATTTATTCCACAAGACAAATAGATAGTTACATAACCGATATACCTATATGTATGTCCTTTTTTACAATATGACATTTCATTTCTCAGGACACCCACGTAATTCCTATGAAAAAACATTATTGTGCATCAGATTCATCGCGAAACATGATAGCATCATAGCATAGCATCATAGGTAGCAAAATTAAGGGAAATAGTAAAAAAATCCGATGAACCTATCACTAAATTATATAGAGATGCGGTAAAGTTTAACGAAAATATTGATATTGTGTCTCCTTTACCAGCATTGTCTAACATTCAGCATTGCCTGTATCAGAACAGATTTAAAGCACAAGGCGTAACAAAAATCATTTTCACACAAATGCATGAAGCTGTAGTGCCTGAAAAATTTTTGAACTTTGTTTTGTTGGACTATTCGTCTGGAGGTACTGAGGATACTCGTATTTTGTACACAAAGATCGAGGAAAATAATAGGTGAATTGAGTGAATTGTTTGCGGACGCTACATTTAAAAGCTGTGCGCCAACTTTTGAAGAGCTATTCAGTATCTATGCCGACGATGGAAGTACGTTAGAAACTATCAAAGTGATTCCTGTAGTATATGCTCTACTACCGGATAAATCACAAAACACATACAACATTTTATTCCACTAATTAAAAAGTACATTGCCTAATTTTAATCTGAAATATGGCATTGCGATTTTGAAAAATCGGTTATTAATTGTTTGCGAGAACATTGTCCCGATATTCAGATTAATGGGTGCTTTTTTCATTGGACCAAAGCTATATGGAAAAACGCTAACAAACGTGGACTGTCTAAAACGAATGCAGGGAAAATAATTGTGAGATTAACTATTGCCATGGCACTTTTGCCTTAGGACTTAACACTAGTATTGGCAATATAAGATGAAAGCCATGACTTAATTGATACTACAAATTTTGACAATCTAGTAGAACGATATTGGTTGAAGCATGATTATCTCTTAAAATTAATAAGCAATTTCGGGCAACGTCATAGAACTAACAACGTATTAGAAATCATTCAAAATTAAACAAAAATATGAATCGGAAAAGTACAGCAACATTAGTGCGTCTTTTGAACACTTTCAAAGATTTGGAATGTTGCCCGCGTGTTGCAAATAAGAGACGAGTAAAAGATATAAAACAGGACGATGTAATAATGAGAATTAACATGCAACTGGTAAACAAGGTTGTCGTTGAACATGCTTTGGAGAAATTAGCCAATATTTTATGTAATTATTATTAACTAGCTTTTGCCCGCGACTTCGTTCCCGTAATATTTTGGCCCATCGCGTCGCGTCCCATCGCTTGCCTGTATTACTACTTCGTTTTCGCTTAGTGTTCTTTCTGACTTCTATTCATTTTTCTCGGCTCCTAAGGGTCGTAGCGTGATGTTAGATAGCCTATAATAACCTTCCTCAAGAATTTAAAATCTGACTGGTAGTTCCGGAGATTACCCCCCCCCCCCCTACATACATACAAACAAACAAACAAATTTTACCTCTTTATAATATTAGTAAAGATTAGTATAGATATAAAAATTCGCCGTAGTGTACTAATTTGTTGTTAAATCTAAGACAATAGGTAATTAACTATAATTTCAAACATAGTTTAGTTAACTTACAAGAGTAATAAAAGTGTATACTCAGAAAAACATTTTTTATTAATGCAGTTAATTCTATATTTCATCAAGTATGACCAAATATACTCCAGCACTCAGTTAACATTTTTTATTAATGTACCCGTTTATTTTGGGGTGTATATGGTCATAAACAGTTTCTAGCTTATCCTCAGGGACATATAGCAAGCGTTTATAAGCAAACGTTTATCAAATTGTGGATCTGAAAAGATATACTTTTGATGAAAATAATTTTGTTGTTGAAATTTTTCTATTGCTTAGTATAAAACCAACATACACTTTTGGCATAATCCACCACAGCATGCGTATTTTGCTACTAATGCTGCTTCCTCTTTGTTTCTTTCTTCTTTTTCTGTAACATTCAAAACTCATAGTTAAAGATGCATTCAATTTCGCGATAAACACGTTTTTTAAAGCAGTCCAAACTAGATTTTCAAATAAATAATTGATATTGTATTTTATACTTACTTTTACGCTCCATTTCTTCTTCAAACTCTCTCTTAATTTTTCTAAATTCTTCCAACGTCAACATTATGATTTTTATTGAAAAATGTCATATGAAGTGGGAAAACAATTTATTTGTATTTCTTTATTTGTCAAAATCAAAACAAACAGTTCCGCTTTTTAAATGTCTTCTTTTAATGTCAAATTGTAATGTTTGGGATGGGGTACCACGGGCAATAAAAATATATTTAATAAGAAGATTGTTAATCATGGGGTTCCACGGGCAAAAATATTTGCTCGTGGTACCCCAAGGGGAACTAGACTGGAGGACCACGGGCAAGTAGTCTTCGTGCCATTCGTTTTACGTCGAGTTGAATTTATTCCTCCGTATTTACTTCTGTTCGTTACAATTTGAAGCTGTCGAGTTGAGCGTTTACGTTCCTCCAGTAGATTTGTTTTGAGATATTGGACTCCTGTTTTAATGTCAAGTGAGCACATTGACTCTATTTAATTTAAGTGAGCTTTGGACTCTTGTTTTAGCGATCAGTGAGCAAATTGACTAATTTTAGTTTTTAAGTGAGCCTTGGACTCTTGTTTTACTCCTGAAAAATGTCTACACCTGGTATAGGTCGGGTAAACCGCCATCTCTCTCGCCGATGTGTCAATTGCTCCCTACGTTTGGCGCCTAATCTTCGTAGACGTCAAATCGAAGAACTATATGAACCAATGCTTATCCTTCTGGCATCCTGGGTAACACCTACACCGGTAAGTTTATAATGTGTCATTTACAAGACTTATACGAACATTAAGGATGCCTGTGTTTGGTCAATCAAGGGGTCATCAACTGTAAATCTCTCTTAAGTATTTCCACTATAACTGAAATTAACGTTTTAAGCAGTGTAAGGTGATGTGTGAGAAAATCTAGATCATGACAACATGGACGATGACATCGTGAAAAAATTACTCATCGATTATGAGTGCCTTGTTTACTACTGGAAATGATGATTCATTTTGGACAGGATTTAGAGATGTGATTCCTGAATTTGAACGTTATAATTATAAAACTCACATGCCTGAGTCATTATCGGAAAACGAACATCAATTAACCACCCACCAGGCTAATAAATCTAGATCTGTAACAATGTGCCGGTGGGTGGTAGAGGTTGTAAATGGGAGAATCAAATGAGATTTTAAACTATTTCGCCAGGAATATTTTAATAGAGCGTCAACTCACCGTATGACTGATTTCAAAATAGCTGGTTCCATTTTGAATAAGTTCCATCCTACAATATTGATGATAGACCCGATGTTGTGGAGTACCTAAATATTGCTCTGTCGAGATCAAATACAGTAAATTACTTATCGGAATTTATTCAAAGGGCTAAGGGGGGATTTTATAAATAGAAGATGTACGATTTTCCAAAGCATAAACTACAGTGCTCCCCATCTAAATAACTTTCCAAGATTATCATTAATCGAATTAAGAAGATTTGCGTTAGGATCTTACCAATTAAAACAGGCAAGATCCTATTATGGGGAGCATTTGCGGGCGAATGGTACCTACAGTGTAGAAATAAGCAATGAACTAATAGAAGAAGATTTGTCCTTAATATTGGGTCATACCAATTATCTAGTTAGGGCCAGAATTAAATCGAGACATGTAAGAAGCAGGATTTATTCATCATCATCATCATCATTTCAGCCGATAGACGTCCACTGCTGGACATAGGCCTCCCCCAAGTGTCGCCACATTGACCGGTCCCGTGCGACTCGCATCCAGCGGATTCCCGCAACCTTCACCAGGTCATCGGTCCACCTAGTGGGAGGCCTTCCAACGCAACGTCTTCCGGTTCGCGGTCGCCACTCCAGAACTTTTCGGCCCCATCGGCCATCCGTTCTGCGAGCAATGTGCCCTGCCCACTGCCACTTAAGTTTGGCAATTCTTCGGGCTACGTCGGTAACCTTGGTTCTCTTGCGGATGACAGGACAGGATTTATTACACATATTTATATATTTATTGATAAGTAGAGAGCAACATAGGGCAAATTCTTTAGAGAGTATAATTGCTTATTATTGTAGTTGCTTAGTGGGAAATCGTACCGTAGGATGCTGCGCTCATACTATGACCGTATTGTAGTATTTAAGCTGAGGTCGTTTTAATGATATAAGCGCCCCAGCGCAATTCCTAGACCATATTCCTTGAAGAATAAATGTTTATCTACTATTTATTGTTTTTTTTTTTTAAAGTAAGCAGCGGTTGAGCAGCTTAGCTTAACTTGAGATGGATCCGTGCGGTTGGTGTAACTTAGCCATGAGTTCCTCTAACCTAAGGCTTTATGGAAAGAAAATTCTATTCTAAGTATTTATTTTTAACAACACTGCCTACTAGTGGTGAGGGCACAGCCTACTTAACGCTGACTGCCGGCACGGCACGGCGTACATAATATCTAGCAAGCGAAGAAGTTATTTAGTTTTCTAAATTCAGGTATCAATATTAATACTTAACAAATATTATTATTTTAATTTCAAAATGTTTAAAACAAAAAAAAAAACTTGTTTTATAACCTCAATTTCAGCATCCGAAAAAATAAGATTTCTCTTAAACTAGGGTGAAAAATTGAAAATCGATTTTAGGATATGAAAAGTTGATTCTAGTTCTACGAAACCAAGTTAAAACCACCGTGACACGCGAAGTTTTTTAGGGGCCCAAAACTCCTAAGAAAGTGGGACCTTTATTAAATTTTCTGTTACTCTTATTTTTTCTTTTAAAATGTTATATACGTTTCTGGCTTGGTATCGAAAAACTATTTACAGATCTGGGTCAAAATGACTTTTACTGTGAAAATTATTAAAATTGGAAAATGAGACGTCTTGTTGACACGGTGTTGCTAATTCTATGCTATAACATTTATTGTTATTGCAAGTTTTCACCGCAAGTTGGCAAGTTTTCGTTAATACGAGACATTTAATAATATTAGCGTGAGCAACTGCTAGCAGCCATTTCTAACAATATTGCCTTCAGCTCCCTATCGATTTGTGAAAATTGGGTGGGCATTGGTTGTCTAATTCTTGAGAGTTTTGATTATCGTATTAGTCTAAATGTTTACTTACCTTCTTGGCGTTCAAGACTTTGACCACACAAGAATTTGCGACACCGGCAAAGCGTGGCCCAGGGTTCGAATCGATGCTGATATTAATTTTCGAAAAACTTTGCATCGGCCACCGTTATTTAAAAGTTCCTCTGTGTTCGATATTGTAATGTTGGAGGAATATTATATAATTGAAATAAATTTAATACACACGTACGTGTATGTACGATGTACAATTATTACGTGTAATTATCTGAATTTACATCTACATATTGCAATGCAATTCTTAAACAGCCATGATATCCGGAACAAACACATAATGTATTAGGGCATACAAAAAATATAAAATATAAAAATACTTTGATTCGTACAAAAATCAAACCCATCCCGAATTTGCTCCACTCAGAAAACTACGCAAATAGACCTGTCTGAACTTCAACTTGGGTTTTGTTAGAAAGTTCTCAATAACATAAGAAATGGCTATGACCTGTTTTCAAAAGATCATGTACCTGTACATTTACCAACTACATAGTATTCCGACTAGTGTAATATACAAACACCTATATGTATATTGAATCGTCACATTTGTAATGTTAATTTCCCTAAGGGCGGCGTCAACTAACCACTGCATTACCTTCGATGGAGGTTATACGGTACACGATGTATCAATCCGCCAAATTGATTGAATTAGTGTCGCGATACCCTCTCTCTGCCCCTAGGGGGGGATGCCAAATATGTTCAGTAATTGACACTTCGATGGCAAACAAGACGGTGCGGTGTACCGATGATGACAATTAGGTACTTAAACATCCGTAGGGAAGCATCTACACATCTAGATTGTTCAATCAATCGAGTCCATCGCATCCAATTCTGAACGTTCTGTTAAGGCCACAAAGAATTAAAAAATATTGATCGTGTGATTCGTTCTAAAACCGTGTGGGATTTTTTTTAAATTTTCGTTACGTAAAAAACTTGTGCAGTCGGGGAACCCCCGTCAAGAGCGAAGTTCCTTACGCGATACTCGCACGCATACACTTTTGTATACAATAGAAAGAGATAGAGAGAGAATAAGTTTTTGTCACTTGATTACAATTTTGTTTATGTTACAAGTGTGTGTGGTTTTGTTTGTTAATTTTATTTTTCTTGTGTATATTTTTTTTTATTGTATTTTGTATTATGTTTGTTTTTATTTTTTGTATTTTACCTAGCCTACTTACGAGCAAGTATGTTTTTGTGTAACTTTTTACTTTGTAATTTGCTCTGTACAACGTCTTGGAATTCAATTCTGTAATGTTATGCATGTAATCTAAATAAATAAATATTAAATATTAACTCGCATGGAGAGGGCATAACGCTTTTTCGTTCCGTGACGATTTCTACCAGTTTATTCCTACCGCAAGCTGAGTTGAAAAACTTCGTTCTAATAATTTATTTTGTAACAAATTGCCTACTGGCCACAGGACAATTTAATATTACACCAGCGCATTATATCACATACTGACGGTACTTAATCGTATTTTGTAGTTACAATTTTGTCAAGTGATATAAAAAAGCCTCTTCAAAATAGTCTTCTGGCTGAGGAAGGACAAGGCGGTAATTGTGTAACACACTATCAGTAGGAATGGCTTACATTTTGACAGTTCAACAAAATTCATTGCATTATTTAAATTGTTGAGCAGACAAATTTTTCGAACATATGAAGCAATGGATTAGTAACATCCTTCAAAATCATATGAAGCAATGGATTAGTAACATCCTTCAAAATCATATGAAGCCATGGATTAGCAACATCCTTCAAAATGATTCAGATTGCGATTGTGTTAGGTACGCAATTAGGGTGCTGAAAGCCAATTCTCGTAATTAAAAACGTTCAAAACCTAATAGCAATCTCATCTAATCAATGTCAAAAACTTATCAAAAATGTAGGGAAACTAAAGAGGTATTTTTGCCAGATTGAGACTGAGATCGGACTGTGAACTTTCCAAAAATTACAAGAAATGCCCCTCTGGTCTTGCACAGATGCGACGCACGACCTAATCTTAATGTAATTGTTCTTTGTTACGAAAGTAGATCATTTCCACTGTGCAATAGGGCAAACGGAATTTCGTTTTGTTTGTGTGTTGTCATTTGCCAGTGTCGCATCGCATAGTAATTACGCAATGTGTATTGTCATTGGTCTTGGACTACTACGACTAACTTTAGACCATTAAATTGTAACCTGTCCTGACACCAAGCAATGGACAACATCGTCAAAGTTTTAAGATTTTGAATACGAGGCTTTTGGCTATTTTGTATTGGTGTGGTGTATTTTTTTTTTTTGTATTGTGCGTCTTGTTTCTGTAGAATAAACCATTTTTCTTTGTTTCTTTGTTACCTCAAAATACTCGCTCTTGAGAATCACTACTTTCTTGGATGTAGGTGTGACCTATTGCTATAGTGAATAAACGCTTACTAGAACCGCAGTGACCTACTTCCTACAATTGATTCTGAACTCTCAGCTACATACCTTGGAATGTCGATACCTACATATTGTTCCCAATGAAACTACAACAAAACTGTTTCTTTAAAAATTACTTCTTTTATGATAGCGTTTTGTCAGTAAATTTTCTTGCGACACTTGGAAACTCTTGAACTTTCGCTGAATTTAACCTTGTAGTAGAATAGGCTACTTCTAGTTTTTTCTAAGTTAAAGACAACCAGGGTTAAAGTTATTCAAGCGTATTTTAAGAAAACTGCACTCTGATTGTGGACAGCGGACAGCATCCTAAATTGAAACATTCTACATTACTTTTTTCACGAAAAGGATGATGCCACGAAATGTATGGAAGCTTGTACCCGCTCCAATAGGAATAAATTATATATCATTAGAAAGGTATTGAGATTTAGTACAAGAATTTGAATGACCCTTTCTCGATTCCTTGTACGATCTGTGTAATACAGGGTAGAAGTTCAGACGAGGCATTTGGGAAAGCTACCTTAACCATTGTAGCTACAGAAAAACGTTCCTAATTTAAGGAGACTGTCCTTAACTTAACGAGTACTTAACGAGTAATTGCTAACTGCATTCACAGATTTTTGAAAAAAAAAACTAATATTTGTATTTTATTTTTATTTTGCCAATATAAACAGTTTCGTATAAGGACTCAAAGATACTTTTGGACCAACTGAGTTTAGAGTACTAGAAAAGTAAAAAATGGCATAAAACCGGGGGAGTGAACCCATGACCGGTTACTGGGTAGCTTGTGATATCATTCCTAACGATGCTCAAAAGGGTAGTGAATTATGAAATAAAAAATAACATAATTTTAGTATTGCTAAAACTGCATTGTTTGGCACAGTATAACTCGAACGGACAAGGATTTGGATCTATTCAGTTTTAAAAGAGAGAAATACACTTGTAGCGGTATCTACAACGCCACATGCGAACAACGCGTCATACTGACGTCACGCAAATCCTGCATCTCGCAAGCAGAGTTTACCGCGCCATTAGCGAAGGAACGAGCTACTTAGAAAAGGGAGGATCCTCCGACCAGACGGGTGTTGTCTGGCGGGCAATTGCCCAACGGTTGATGTTGGGAAATTGTATCTATGCTAATGGCGCGGTAAACTCTGCTTGCGAGATGCAGGGTTTGCGTGATGTCAGTATGACGCGTTGTTCGCATGTGGCGTTGTAGATACCGCTACATCCTTTTCACACCATTTTAAATATAATTTCGACCGTAATTCGTTGTCCATTCTTACAATTCCAAAGTTAATCAATCTATTTTAAAATCCGCTCCAAATATCCCTTCAAATATTTTCGTTCAACAATTTGCATAAAATTCAATTAATATACAAAATTTTGTCGAACCTAATTCTCCGCTGTATCCACATATTTAATTAAATGTGAACAAATTAATTTTGACACCATTCGATGTTCAAAGGGCTTTGGTTCATCGTGATACCCCTTCACAGAACTGTATCCGGAGATGTGTCACAAATCAGGCGCGGCTCGAATTAAAAAAATTGTCGAATAAAGTTATAATTTTAGTAGAGAATATAATAAATATTCTCTTCTAAAATAATAACTTTATTCGCAGAATCTGTACTCGGCGAAATAAGTCAAGCGAACTTTCAGCCACAAGCTAGGCAGTCCCAAGCCCAACAAACTGATTTATTAGTCACAATAACAATGTGTCTGGCTAATTTCTTCGTTCATTAATTCCTAATATGTTACCAATTCACTCCACATTCTCGCGTAGATGCTGAGAAAAAATACTTGCCTAATTCCTTTTTTTTAATAATAAATGATAAATGATTTTATTTTGTAAGTAGATTTGTACAAACACTTTTACACGTCAATCATATTTTAAAACTAGATGAGGTCGGCGTTTTCCTATCTGACTAGTCTGAGAAGAAAGGCCGAACCAAACTCAGAGGTCACAGACTCTTTTAAAGTCCAGACATAACAGGATTATGTCTGGACTTTAAAAGAGACTGTGTATAGGCCAGCTTTTCTGTTTAAAAAAGTTATTAGTTGCTCCACTGATTACTAAAATGCTAGGTATTTACCGAGGCCTGATTGACGTGCAATCAATTCGCGAGCCAGATGCACGTCGCTTAATTTACTGACGACATAGATGGACACTTGCATGTTTAAATGATAAATGATTTTATTTTGTAAGTAGGTTGGCACAAACACTTTTACACGTCAATCATATTTTAAAATTAGATGAGGTCGGCGTTTCCTATCTCTCTTTTAAAGTCCAGACATAATTTTGGTCAGATCATATGAAGATCATGTAGATCGATGTCTGAGATGGCATTTTGAGGAAAGAACCACACAGATTTGAACCAAACAAAGTTGTCAACCTCCATCCTGCTTTACTCACCGAGTTGGCTGTCTTGCGAACAGAGCCATCTATTTAAATACTTGTGTACTTGGTTCACCTTTAACCGACAGTGATGCGCTATAAAAAACTAATTAAAGAAATTATTAATTCTTTACATATATATAAAATTAATTAATGTCAAAGTGTATAAAAAAACAACAAAAAAAGAGAGAAATAAAAGAAATAAAAACATTCAATGTGTAAAAAATTGAAAGCAGAGATTTACTATTTAATTATTATTTTTTAGTTAAAATTTAAAGGATATTTATAGTTAATTTTGAAAAGAATTAACCAAATAGTACTAATTGCACTAGTTTATTCGAATGAAATAAATACTATATCTTAAAATTATACATTAGTCAGAATTAGTGTATAGAACCTATTCGATTTAATATAAATTTAAATACATAATATTAATCGATTCTCCTTAACGGCCGAACCCAATTACCTATCTGTTACCAGTTTTGGTATACTGGAGGTAGAAACACCTATCTATCTCTGGTTATAATGTCTCAATAATCTATATCAGTAGCGATCTGTATGATTATATGATACTGGCCCTGGCTGTTAATGGTTATTCTGGCTACCATCAGTAGCGATGTCTTTAACTGCAAATAGGTCATTGGTTTTCGGTCGTTAGTCGATGAAACAAAACAATTCAGTCGAATACCTGACACATCCCTATCCGCGATTCTAATAAGGTATATTTGACACGACATCACTGGGGAAATTCACGAACCGCGATACATATTAATTTTGTTACATCTGTCCCGGGATCCTCCCTGATTAGTATTCACAGATTATGTAATACAGAAGATGATTTGATGCCGTTACACCGAGAGGTTGAACGGCATAACTTCGTTTGAACGAATGTGTGCCATGAATAACTTGAGTGAATTCCCATAATCAGCCTATAATGTTCCCACTGCTGGGACACAGGCCTCCTCTCTGTGAGAGGGAGTGTGCTGTAATCTACCACGCGGGCCCAGTGCGGGTTGGTAGATGTCACGGGTACGTATTGCAGTACCTTAAATTAAAAGAACAAACCTAAAATAACCTATCTTCAAAATCCCTAAAATCTAAATACCTAATGTTTTTAAATACCTAAGCAACTAACACCTACCTACGAATTACCTAAGTTTAAAATACTGATTGGATTAAATATTTATCATTCAAAAATATGTTTCTGGCACTCGCGGGCCGCTGCCGCGGCACCGATCGCTTCGCTCACTCGGCTCGTACGTTGTGTGGTCAAAGTTCTAACCTAACCTAACCTAGCTATTTCGATTTAAAAAAGATATATACGTGTTACACATGCGGGTACAGAAACATAACGGTGGGGTAAACCAATTTAAGGAACTTTCTACATAGGAATTTCAAGTTTTAGCTTTATGAACTTCAGTAACATATCCATTTGACATTTTAAGCTTTCGGTATTTTGAATATAAGTGAAATAATCGTTAGGTATTTAGATTTTAGGGATTTTGAACGAAGGTTATTTTACGTTAGTTCTTTTAATTTTAGATATTGCAATACGTACCCAGATGTCACATGTCTTCAAATCTTTTGTTCTAGGACATGCCGGTTTCCTCACGATGTTTTCCTTCACCGTTGTGAGAGCAGTCGTGATGATATTATGTACACAAAGTAAAGCGCCTGTCTGGGTTCGAAACCACGACCTACGACTCGTAAGTCGCGGCCGTTACCACTGGGCCACCACTGCTCACAGTGAGTGAGTGAATTCATTCTGTGTTAATTCGGACGTGTTCATCAATTTTCATTGCTTGGTTAAAGGACCGAGAATGATAAACCTGTTTTTTTTTTTTTAGATTCTGCTGTCGGCTAGTGCTAAAATGCCTCAGCCGGTCTATTCTGTAAACATCTCACTGTGAAAATTAAGGTGAAGTGAACTCGAAGCTTGATAAGGGATTGACACTATTGACAGCTCACTTCAAGATCACTTCGCCTAACTTTTCACGGTGAGATTTTTACAGAATAGACCCGCTGGAGCTGTTTAAAGTTATCAATATCGACTGCAAAATTAGATTATTTTTCGATCCACCTGGGTAAAGTCTTTTGTACCTACCGCAGGTATACGCCTAGCATTTGTCGCATTAGTGTGCATACACACAAGCGACACGCGTCGACGACAGAGGCAACTGCAACCGTCAACGCGTGTCGGCGGCAGGCGTCGACAACGTGTCGCTCGTGTATTTGACGGTACGGTGTATTGTATGGTGCATTGTACGGTGTATTGTACGGTGTATTGTACGGTGTATTGTACGGTGCATTTTGTCGACAGTTGCAGTTGCATCTCTCGTCGACGCGTGTCGTTTGTATGTATGCATTCTTAGAGGGTCGGCTGGTTAAGCAAAACTCTCTAGACAACTAAAAAGTAATGAAACGTTTCACGTGAACTCCCATAACAATGTGAAATTGAGAAGTTGCTTTTTATTTTTATAAAATTCTTATCAAATCACACAATGAATTCATTAAAAAACGAATTACGTAAACTTTCTTAGAGCCATTAAAATACTTAAAAATGCATTTGAGATACCTTGCAACATAAAATGCTATGCTTTGTTAGATAAGCTTGTGCACATAAATCTTTTACGTTAACGTTTCAAAGAATAACGGGGGCCATTTTTTTTAAATAAATATTTTATTTCTTACGAAAAGAAAATAAGTAAATGTGGGGTTGAATGGAATCTGAAAACCAAAGTTTATCAAGCGGTTAATAGTTTTCCAACGGCAGACTGTGGTGAAATCTTTACAATATTTCGACATTTACTGAAATTGTTATTAATAGCAGACCTGCATGAATTATAGTGGTTTTTGATGTACTCTCTAAATGAGCATATTACAAATAAGAGATTAAACCAAAATTATAACTGCTCCATAGGACAATCTATAGTCTAGACAAAATCAAAAAATGAATAAAAACAAAATAAACAATCAATGAATCATCAATTTAATCTCAAAATCTATTACCTTTTTGACATTGGTTTACATTCTGTAATTAACTCACACAATGACTTATTACTTGTTCATTTTTTTATGAAAATCGACTACCTTTACAATGTTTGTAAATATGTGAGCACCATGTACTTATCTATCACATAATTCATTTATCTGCCATGGCTTCATTTTTAATTATATTACCTATTATGTTACAGTAATTTTATTCTAGGTGTATCATCTTCACATATGTATATGTAATTATATAACTAATGTATACAACATATTCTAAAACATTTTAAAAGAGTAACGGTGGAATTTCTTGCCCATTCTTATCCATACGAAAACTATCTTTTGGAAGGGCCGACTAGAATCAATTCTATTTTATTGTAAATTTTGACATTCACACGTACCTTTTATATGCGTATTTGAAAGAAATGCTTTGACTTTGGTGAAAAATATTATTCCATTTTCAACTTCTGCACTAAATTACCATATCGGTAAGTAATTAACACATACATTGAGAACAAAATGTATAATATGTTGGTGATTTTTTTTTTCTGTAAAGTGATTTTAACACATTTTAGTTTTTTTAAGAAGGTACTGATGGTAGACAGAGAGAGATAAGTATCCATTCATATTTTTTCCACCCTAATTAGTAGGTATCTAACTAGTTGGTACGGAGGATACTTATGTAGTAACATTCGGACAGCCGACTATACTGAGTTCTTTCCAGGTTTTTAAAACTCAATATGACCTATTTTTTCTCCTAAAAGGGTTAAAGGAGCTAGCTATTCTACATCTTATGAAAACTTTTGATCTCTCGAGATAAAATTGATTTCACCAATAGATACCTCTGGAATTTGGCTATTTCATAATGATGAGACTACATTTTCACATAGACAATAAAAGCGATTTTTGTAAATTTCCTGCAACAAAAAGCCCATCCACGAAATGTTACAACAAATTCAGACAATTTTTAACACAAAAAATCTAAACGCGTAACAAAACCGGACCTATTGTGATTATTTAAAACGTTTGTAAAACGGCCTTCTGTGTACATTAGAGGGCCCGTATAACACTCGTTATCAGGCTCGTTTTTATCTGGAAACATTATTGTCCGGAAGATTTAGGTGTTTCGTCCCTTTGCGAGGCGAGGAGGTTAAAGTCATAGGAGCACGCGAATCGGATAAACGGACAACGTATATTAGAAAAACTGACTGCTACTCCTAGGCTTCTAGTAAACTTTTATTTTGGAATTAATGGCTATGAGTTAAATATGGGAAAATTGTCATTTTTTTTCTACCAGATTTAATTAAAAATCTACAAACCCTGTGACCTTTATTTACCACAGAACATTAAAATTATAATTTACACCCATATTTCACAGCTCTCAGAATACGCAAGCTGAAGTGGCAATGGGCCGGCCATATTAGCCGTAGAACCGATGACCGTTGGGGTGGGCGTGTCCTTGAGTGGAGACCGCGAATCGGTAAACGTAAAGTAGTAGTAAGTAAACGTAAACGTAAGCTTGCTGGTAGCAGCTGGATGAGAGTTGCCGAAAATCGATTTGAATGGCGTGCAATAAATAGGAGAGGCCTATATGTATAGAGTCCAGCAGTGGACTGCTATAGGCTGATGATGATGCTGTAATGGCAAAACATGGCGACCTATATAAATATGTAATGCAAGAACGCAATGTACCTATGTTTGACAAGTAAAATTCTGATTCTTATAATTATGAACCGTATTTACACCCATATGACACATATTTAAGTTGGAAATGGCCGGGGCGCATCGAACGGAAAAAATCCGATCGAGCGGGGGTGCGTTCAAGGCGTGGCAGCTGTCAAACTCGGCCAGTCGAGTGGATATAGGAAAACTGATTATTTTTCTAACAGATTTAATTAAAAATCCTTTTTAAGCTTAATTTCCAACAAACCTTGGGCCCTTTACCTCAGAACTTTACAATTACAAGTTACAATTTACAAAGTAAATATTACAAGAGCGTGTACCACAAAACTCTAAACCACACAGTAACGGAAAAACCTTACAAATTATATGAATTGTAGTAACCAGTCTATAATATTGTAAGTCGTACATATTTGCAATTTCTGTGTTACGTATTTTTTTCTACAATTTAACAAGTTTGTAGAATTTAGACTTGTAAAGTTTCGTGGTATAGGGCCCTAACCCTAATCAAAGTAAGACCTAGTACCTATTTTTCAATATCCTAAATGACGGGGATAAAGTAATTACCTTCTTGATTATGTGCTCGCACGTTTATAACTTGGACCCCACACTTCCTGAAGCGTCCTTTAAAGATAAATAATGTGTTTGATTTACAACTGCGGCATCGCAACACAGATGACGCTGTTTTCTTGCCAAATTGATATCGAATATGGTCCCATACATGGAAACAATGCATCACGTGGAAAATATATGAAATAGCAAAGTATTTCGTGGTTTATTCTCACAAGTTGGCCCGGTCTGGTCTCTGGGGCAATGGAGAAATATTGAGTTTATAAACCGTATCAGATGTATATACGCAAGTTTGAAAAATTGTGGAGTACGAATTGAATTTGTTTGGAGTTAGAAAGGAGGGGTATATATGCGTACTATTCATGAGTATGCTGCAGGTCTGTACCTAGCCAAGGTCATACGTCTACACGTGTGACCTTGGCTAGCATCCCAACTGAAAAGTTATAGCGGCCAAAGTCACACCGTTACTGTGATTATCTATCCATAGAAACAAACCTGAAAGTCTCAATATGTCTGTCGTTATACCTTTCAAACCGGACCACAACAGTGCCTGACTGCTTGCCTGAATTGTTTGTCTATTTAATTAAATAATTTTAAAAACAATGTACTTTTTTAAAGACCAACTTCTGCATAAGTAACAAATGAAGATTATTTCTTTCTTTCTTCATCATTGCAAAACCTAGTCAGTTTAACTTTTCGTTTGAAATCTTAAGAAACATTAAACACACACACCACACCAACATACCGGACATTTTGTATTTTATTTATAAAGGCCTTTTCCGAAATTACTATTTTTAGATTATCCGTTTTTATTTTGTTGTTGTTTAATAACCTATTTTTGTCACTTATTGTGTAGCTTGCTGTAATGATTACATATTTATAATATACATATTTTAACACGTGCATTTAACATTTTAAGAACGTACACAGTCTGATCTCAGTCTCAATCTGTCAAAAATCCCTCTAATTTCCCTACATTTTGACAAGTTTTTGACATTCGTTTGTCGCCGAGATGAGACTGCGACTAGATTTTAAACGTTTTAAATTACGAGAATTGACGTTCTGAGAGAGCTCAGAAAGAGCAGTATGGCACACACTAACTAGATTAAGCAACTTTATGCTTGTGCTATATTATTAACACCTACACAATACACATTGATATTATGTCGAACATAATCGATGTCAATTGGCCAGTTTCATTAGCTCGCATTAACCCTTTAACCGCTACTTAGTAAACCGCGTCGCCACAACGAGACCACCACTGATAGACAGCTATACGGGCTCCCGACTTTAATGTAGTACGGGCAACTCTAAAATCCTATAGTACATATGTCTGGATACTACGACCAATTAGGTTTTCGTACAAAGCACGGCATTACAGTCACACGCGGCTTAGTAGTTTGAATTAATAGTTTGAAATTTTACTATCGTATATTTTTTTTGTTGTAAAACACATACACACTACACATTGATTGTAAACTACTTTCCTAATAATACAAAAGGTTGCATAACATTTGACAACGTTTGACATTCTTTATAAGACTTTAAATATAGAAACGAGATGGAATCAAAAGAAAGAAACAGAAAAATGAGGCCTATGCATGAGAATATGTGAAAAAAAATTATCAATTAATAGTTTTTTTTTTTTTTGTTGACATCAAAAATATTAGCTTGCCTCATTTTCTTTCTCCTCACGTTCTAACTGTAGAATCGGGTTAAGTTGTATAGTTTTATGAGACTAATTGGATAGAAATATTGTTAAATCCCTTCTTATACCTAATTACTTCTTACTTAATTACTGTACTAGTTAACCTACCTAAATAACAAAAAAAAAGCGGGTGGGGTTGGGGGATACGATAGCAGCTGCGAAAATTTTAAAATTACGAATTTTTTTCGATTTGAATTTGGATTTTCATTTTGACCTCACTATCCGCTTGAAAACGACACCCATTACAAAAATTAGACATTTTTTGCAGCCGCCATCTTTGATTTTCATTTTGTCCTCACTATCGGCTTCAGCACCCTCGAAAACCATGAAAACTACCTCTCTCTCTCTCTCTTTCTATTATATATAATAAAAATTCGCAGTTTACTCCTACCGTAAGCGGCGTTAAAGAACTTCGTTCCAATAATTCCATAAATTATGATATAGACGTTAATTATTATATTAGGCTAATAGTGTCACTCTTCTTCTTAGCGTGTCGATAGCAATCTAAATGGACTCGGCCCAGAATCCGGCCACTTGTTTGGCGCCATCACCAGCGTCCATCAATCTGTGTATAGTGTCACTATCAAACATACACCATTAAGGGCTGATTTTTCAAAGGTCGAATAACTTTTATCTGAGAAATAATAATTGACGTTTGACAGCTTTTGTATAGAAAATATGTTAAACTGTCATATCTATTCTTCAGATAAAAGTTATCTGACTATTGAAAAATCATCCCTAAGTGAAAAGTTAGTCAACCTGCCTCGGTCTCCTCGGTATGCGAGTAACAACACACAAGAAAAAGTTTGTCTTGGTAGAGCGCGAGCGTTGTTTCCGTACCTCATAAACTCAGCGTCTCCTACGAAAACTCGACGCTCGTTACTGCTAGGAGTTTATGCAATTTCATTTTTTTTTTTTGTCCTTAAAAATATTTTTGTTTCATAAGTAGGTGTTAAACAATTCGGAAATTCGTGTGTTTCGAAACTATTTGTCATTCCCGGGTTGATCTCTCTACTTTCGATTTTGTACTTCATTACTAATCTATCCCAAAATAAAAGTACAGATCTACCAAAACTATCGATCCACAAATTACAACAACCGCTTCAGCAAACAATTGAAGTCTGCGACAGATACATTCGTCACTCCTCCCTAAGGAGTATCTAGGCCGAATATCCGAGGGCTACCGCATAAATCTTGGTGGCCCTCCCAACCACTAAGGGAAACTTGCACGTTGATATTTTTGACACTCGCCCTGATAAATGGCGGTCGCGAGGATCCCAGTTTTATCATAATTTTATTTTTTTTTCTATTATTTCTGTCGAAGTAACAGGTTGGTTGTTTGAACTGATTAGGATTATCGATTGCTGGTGGTCTGTATTTTTGTTATTGTTGTTTTAGAGTTATTATGTGACTTATATTTTATTGCTGCAACAATACTTCCGGAAAGCGGTTTAAATACTTAGATATATGAATACCTAGTCAAAATCTTTGCAGATGTGTGAATCATAGTCATTTAACATGTTTTAATGTTCTTTAATCTTTAATAAAAGTTAAAACGCAAAAATCACAAAATGTTTCGAATTTCGTTGTGCCTCATGGCATAGGTTTTAACTTTTATTGTAATTTTGCTGCCTAGATTCTGAACGGCATAAGGCCGTTCAGAAGAGATTATTATTATAATATTCTTTAATAAAAAACAACCCCTTTTCGTTGGAAAAAAGCAAAATATGGGGATAAACATCCAACAAAGGCCGTTGTGTACGTTACGAAACAATGCACAGAATCGAATTTTTGTGTTAGGTAATCAAATAACCTCCTGATTTTTTCATCTCGATAAAAAAGAATCGATTTTCCGAAAAAAAATATCTGGTACCGCCCGCAGAACAAAGGTTTGAGCATTTTATTTGACAGAAAACTCATTTAACCCTCATAAGGCTATACAAATTCTAGTCGGCTTTTTGAAGTCGAGGGTCGAATCGACCGGAGGTCATTGAAGCGACAAATCCGCGTAGCTTAAGCAAGTTAAATCGTCTATGCCAATTCAATTCACACGAAATAATGGCGCCTCATTGTTAACCCTTCGAGTCGGCGACCTTTCACCGGGGACAATTCGTACCCCATCGATTGTGAGTGCTTCGATTTATTTTAATGGAGAATGAAGTGTAAAAACATTTTATTGCTACTTTGTAGCACTACCTAGTAGGAAATTAAATAACGTTCTCGTAAGTGCAAGGGGTCAAAGTGTATTTGAGAAGTCGTAAATAAAATGTAGGTACCATTTTCTACTTTGCTTTATTTCTTTTGGTACCTAACTGAAGGATGTATAGATCACTTACTCTACAGTTGATAGTGGCGCCGATTCCCTTGTTCACAAACTAAACTAAATTTATGTCCAGTGCATCATTTTCTCATCATTAAGAAAAGGACAGAATATAAATATTAGTTTAGTCCTGTCAAATTTAGATACTCTATAGATAGTTTAGACGTGATTAAAAACATGGCTACTAAAAATAGGTCAATTTAAGTTAGGCGCAAACTAATTTGACAGGACTATACTAACATATATCTTCTGTCCTTTTCTTAATGAAATAGAAAGAAAAAGATGCACTGCACTTAAATTTAGTTTAGTTTGTGAACAAGGGAATCGGCGCCAGTGGTACTGCTTTCAAACTTAAATAGAAAAGTTTTTTTTTTATAAAAAACTGACAATCAAAGGACAGTGAAAATATCTGACTTTACATTTTCTAAGACCCTACTTTTACCAATCGATAATTTATTCTGCTGAAACACCCTAAAATGAGTGAAACCATTATACTCAAAATAGTTATAATGCAGTGAACAGAATTAAAACAAACAACATTAAAATACTCAAAGGATTATACCGACATGACCACATAATGTTCCCTTTATTCACAGCCTGGTTGTGCAACATGTCACAGCGATCGGGTAGCAGGAAATTAATGTTGCCAGGTACCTACCTCGGTGACACCATCTGACATATATTGCACTATGAATCTAAGTGTAATGAAGCTGGAAAACTAATTTTTTTTTTGCAAGATACACGTAGATTAAGTGTCTACTTAGTAAGTATCCTTTTGGGATAAATTAGAATTTTGCTGTAGCAAGTACGAACGTATGGATCTGTCGTAACCGTAAACTGTTTCTTGGGAGATATTTTGAGAAAAAGTTTTACACATTTTTTTTCTTCAATGGGTACAAAATTCGTGGTTGGCAGCACGAAAACCTACCTAAACCAATATCGATAGAAGTTCGTCCTCAGTTCGCCTTTCAATTCAGAACCTCGAATAACTCATTTGCTCACTTCACAAAAGTCTTGATTGTCAATTAATTATTCTTTATTTTAACGATATTGAATCGATATTGACTTTATTCAGATCGAATTTCAATTCGTTGCCAAGGTACCTATTAAATGAAAACATTTATAGTTAAAGTTCTATTGATTATGATGTTATCATCGTCTATTAAAAAATCTTGAATCGAGTGGCAGAATGCGCTGACGTTGCTAGATAAGACGAATACTTTTCGGTCCTACTTAAACAAATATAACACGGGCTTAATTCCAGAACTCAAAATTCAAAATTCTAGCTTAGCAAGCATTTCCATTTAGCGAGGGAATATAACCTGTCCGAGATGCCATAACTAATTAAATGCGACGGTGTGCGAGCGAAAAGTGGACAAACATCTTATTTGCATGCAAATGTTGGACATGCGTCAGAATTACATGCATTGCGCCTGCTCCGACTACACTAGTGCATATATGAACGTGACAAGGAGGTACAGGTATGGAAATGGCCCTGATTCTGTAAAGAGTTTTTTCTCCAAAATGATTCTTAATAAGTTATTAAAAATAGATTAGTTTCACTAAAGAAAGGTAGAAAGGTAAATCAAGAGCTTTATGTGGTCATCAATCAATAAATTGTCCTCTAGCTTTTTTCAGTTTTTTGTTAAAAAAAAACTCGTTCAACATGGACATAACTTGTGAACAACACGGCAGGATTCAAGCAGTCGTTAAGCTGGTATATTCCAAAATTGTGGGACGTAAATAAAAATCAGTATATACAACATAAACTAGTATATTTTTCCAACATTAAGTAGAAATAAAAATACACCTGATTTTTCACATCCTCGTCCTGAAACGAAACCAATTCACAAAGCCGCGCTGCCAGTAAGCGAGCGCCTAGCCAAAATCAGTGTTTACGTTGGCGTCCACTGCATTCTCTCTTGGGCACATTCGCTGGACGGGACCGTCTTTTCTATGCCGTCAAATTTACCCAATTGGACTGTCATACCACGATGGTGCAGCAGCTGGAACCACCACCTTATTTTTCTTAGTATCAGCCCGGAGTCTGGATTTGTACCCGATTGATGGCAAAAGTCACATTACATGGGACTTGACTGAAGACTTAATAAAATTAAAAGTTTATGAATTCGGTGCCACTGTTGAGCCATACACATTACACACATACAAATTACTTTTTGATGAACCTACGATAAAGGTGGATTATTATTAAAAATTATATCTTCGGGACCCACCGAACATCAGCTGTGATGGCGCTGGCGCTGACGTATGTATGAATGGGACCTGTTGTCAAGACGACCTGTGTCGAGGAATTTCCTTCAAACGGACTCAGAATATCGGTGTATCTTACAAATCATACCAAATAATTTTATTTCACTTCACATAGGCAAACCTACATGGGCGCTTATGAAACGTCATAAGCATAATCAAGACTACAGTGATACCTATTATAAAGAATAGAACTGGAGACTCGTCTAGTCTGTCTAATTATCGGCCAATCTCATTAGCAACAGTGCTTTCTAAGATATTTGAGCGCCTCATTTTTCAACATTTGAACGAAAATAACATTCCGTTAACTGATGCGCAGTTAGGTTTCTGACAACACATGTCAAACGATTTAGCTATATTTGTTCTTAAAAATACTGTTCATAAAATATATATCGCGAAAAACCTCAGTGTTTGCGTGTTTTTTGGATTTAAGTTGAGCCTTCGATTCAATTAATTATGATATATTGTGGGATAAAATGCGCGATACTAAAGTCCCCCAGGATATAGTAAATGTATTGGAATATTGGTACGACAATCAAGTTAACCAAGTTACATAGATGGGGCAGTGCTTGTTCTAGACCCTACAAACTTACTTGTGGTGTAAGACAGGAGGGAGTAACATTTCCAGTTTTATTTCATTTATATCTCAACAAGTTGATCGAGGAGCTGAGCCGCTCCAGAATCGAATGCAATGTTGGCGGTATAAGCGTAAACAACTTGAGCTATGCAAACGATATGGTGCTGTTCAGCCCCTCAGCCAATGGTCTAAGATTACTCGTGGGGGTTTGTGAGCGATATGCAGCTGCTCATCAGCTGATGTATAATGTTCAGAAAACTGAAGTTATGATCTTTAAATACGGAAAAGGTCCTGAGACTTTATTACCCATCACTTTAAATAACTGTACACTAAAAATTGTTAGCACCTTTATTATTATTTTTTTTTTTTTTTCTGGTGGGAAATCATCAAATGACCGCTCCCGCTCTGGCTGGAGCGGAAGGGAGTGTCAGACTCTTACTGACTAAAACCCACCCATGTTCCTTCCTTCGCCCTTTATGTTCCGGGGTAGCGGTAACCCTTTCGGACAATCCCGCTGACCCGGCAGGCTTCGGCCCTAAGGGGCCCCTCGTTATGCTGACATCTCTTTGAGGCGCGCGTGGAACACTTACGCGCCGTCCGGCACGGGCCTGGTCCTGATCGGGCGGTAAGCTACCCATTGCTCTCCGCCCGCATGCCCGCGCCTACAGTGGCCGGTAGTCTTCACTCGACTCCCGACGCCCGGGGCGTCTCCCGCGGCGGCTGGGACGGAAGGCTCTCTCCCTCATCCGTCCCGCCACCTCCTTCGCTAGCATGACTGCTTCGCAGAAGGAGGCGACTGCCTCCCACTCCCTCTCGCTCCGGACCATGGCTTGCACCAGGGCCGGGCGCGAGAGGCCGCCGCCGCTGCCAATCGCCTCTACGAGGACACCGCGGTGCTCCGCCCAAGCGGGGCAGACCTCCACCGTGTGCTCCACCGTGTACCTTTAAGTACCTTGGACATACATTGAATGGAAAGTTAACGGATGACAATGATTTGGAGCGGCAAAGAAAGGGCATTGCTTGTAGAAGCAACATGCTTGCAAGACGATTTTCATACTGTTCCAAGCAAGTGAAAGCAACACTTTTCCGAGGCCTACTACCAGGCGTTCTACACCAGCCAACTTTGGTACGAGTACCAGTACACGAAGAGAGCTTACAACTCACTTCGTGTACAGTACAACAATGCGTTTCGGGCCATGTTTTTTAACTTCCGTTCTTTCTGACAATGCGAGCCGTGTCCAGAAGTACCGCTTTCTGAATCAAGCCCTTGATCCAGCTGCCCAACGAGAGCCTCCTCAGGTGCTGGTCGAGGCTCTTGACTATTAACCCATTGGCTGTCACGACTATCGGCACAATGATTGCTGATTCCACATGCCACATGTCGACAACATCGCGAGCCAAGTCAAGATACTTGATTTGTTTATCTTTCACGGCTTTCACGAGGTTCTCATCATGCGGGACGGTTATGTCAACAATCATTGCGCGCCGCTCTGATCGATCCACCACTACTATATCAGGCTTATTGACAACAATAGTCCTGTCAGTGATGATGGATCGATCCCAGTACAATGTTATATTTTCATTTTCGAGAACTGGGTCGGGCACATACCTGTAGTACGGCACCTCAAATTCGACAAGGCTGTATTTCACAGCAAGTCGCTGATGGATTATCCTGGCTACAAGGTTGTGTCTAAGCAAGTACTCTCCGTTAGCTAGACGAGAACACCCGGAGATACCTGTAGTACGGATTCCTTCCTCCGAGCACGTTGCGAAAGAGCAATCTTGCAAATCTCCACTGAAGGCAGCCAGTAAAGTCAAGGATGAGTTGGGAGCTCTGTTCCTCGTCAGTATTCACTCCAGCCGGCCAATAAAGCCAAGCCAGAGGTGAGGAACAAGACTTCTCCCGGGAGATAGGGTCTGTGGGGTCGCTACTCGCCACATGCTGCCCTACGGTTCCTGTATCTCCCTTGGTCTGGCTCCTCACCCTAGACCTGCTCCGGCAAAGTAAACTCTTCCGTCACTGACCTAGAGTTTAGAGCGCGCAAAACCCACCACGACGTCAACGTAGAGATACGGGCGGTGGGGTTATTATTATTATAAGCTAGATGCTCGGTTTCAACTGACCGCCAGACCGCCTATTGTGTCACCCTTTGTAAAATTATATATATTTATGTTCTATAATTTGTATGGTGTACAATATAGGGTATTCTACTCTTTCAACTGGCTGTTTTTTTTTTATGAAGAAGAGCAGGCACGAAACTCCACGGTTATTCTTTTAAAAATAATTGACTTTTACAATATTTCAAAATTACAGTGTTGATAGGTGTTGTACACACAATGGATAAGTCAAGTCAACCACACTAGTTATTTTTTTGGGTAACGTCTGTAGCGTCTATTTTCGCCATTGGTGGTAGACAAGAGTTACACAACATTGTTGTAAATTGCGGCTGAAGGAAGTTGTTAGGTGGGCAATAGTGGGCATAGATAATCCGTTTAATCACTAGTAAAGGATTCTTATATGTAGGTAAAGGTTGTGACCATCGCTTACATAAAATAATCCTTAAACCGAACTCGCATATCCAGCACTAAAGTTTGAGCTCCTCGTTCATTCGCAGTGCAGAGAAATAATTATTATTTCACGTGCCGACTCGAGGGGACATCGTCAACAGAATGGACTGCGCGCTAACTCGCAATGTAAGCCAATGCTAGGCTTAGATAATGCGCACATTGCCTGCTTAGCACCGGCTAATTCGCAAATTAGCTGCCATGCAGGATTACTAGTTCGTGTATAGTGTACTTTAAACAGGAAGTGCGCGATCAATTTTGTACATTAGCAGCTATTGTGAGAACCAAAAATTCTAAGACATGTGACATCTGCCAAACCCGCATTGGGCCAAAGCGATGGACAGCCCACTATCTCACAGAAGGAGTCTGCCAGTGTCCCAGAAGTGGGAACATTATAGGCTGATTATGCTATGCTATTATTATGAGGGATTTGAGGGTTTTTTTTTACTCTTTTCTGAACTGTTATGTTTGTCTTTAATTTGTCTCCACAAACCAATTGCGTTGTATTCATATTTTTTTTATCAAGTTATCGTCTTTTGGGATTCTTGCTTGAGTTGGAAGGTCTTTGTTTGTTGTCATTGCGTAAAAAAAGACAACGAAATCCCCATCTACACATATGTATTATCCTATACCGTCCTCGCATCAGTTTATCTAATTAATAACCTCAAAATATTGCAAAACTATATTTTTTTCTTCAAATTATTTTTCATTTTAAACGTTTTGTAATGGGCACTTCTCTTTTCTTAATATTTTTTTTCAGATTTTCTTCTATACGTCTTATGATAGATTTTTCAATCGACAGATAATTTTTATTCGTGGAATAAAATTGAGGTCTGACAGATTTAGTAGGTATGGAAGAACTGTCAAAAATAAAAATTATTCCCCGGATAAAATTATCTGGCGTTGGAAAAATCAGCTCTTATTGAATTAGTTATATGATTTAAGTTTAACTTTATATACCTATCGCTTGGTTATTTTTTAATAATAAATTCACCTAGAGGTTGATACAGGCTCTTTACAAAGTATTGTTGAGCAAGGAGCGTGGGGATCGCACTTATCGCCGCGGTTACTTTTTATTACCACACGACGCCGACGCCCAGACGATAGCTTGAAGTAACACAGGTATGCATATTGTGTACCGACCCACTGAAAGAAACAGAGTAAACAACTGTCCTTTAAAAAAACGACCTACCCAAGATTTTTGCATCTAGGATCGATCCTCGTTGTCATCGCCTTCCGACCCGAGTCAGTCCCGTCCTGTCTTTAGACAGACTATTCCTCTACCAAACACACACAGTCGTAATGAGACTGTTTTCTTTTGACGAGACAACACTGTTATGTCTTCTTTTTTGGTTTGCGCTCTAATTCTATCATTATTATATTTCATCACGACCCATGCGGCTGTTATTATTTAGCCACAAGCGTCTCATTGTGATTTTAGTCAGTTTTAATTAGATACCTTTTTTTGTAATGGCTAAAATGGTTACGTCCAACCATTTTAGAAAATTATCTCACGTGAACCTGCTACTGGGGCAAAAAGTAGCCTATGTCTTTCCCCGATGCCATCTACCTCCGTGCCAAATTTTATCGAAATCCGTTCATTGGATAAGACGTAAAACGGTAACATACAGAGTTACATTCGAATTTATATTATTAGCATGGATTAGTATGAAAGTATGGATTAAACCATGGCAATGCTTTCTGACTCAGCCGTGAGGCCAGCGGGGCATTTTGACGTGTACCTACCGTACGTTTCCTTTGCGACGGTCGCGCAGTTATCACAATATTTAGCAGTAACAGCACCTAACACAAGTACTTGGCGATTTGAATTTAAATAGATACTCTGTAGCTTGTCTAGCCTTATTTTATGAAAACATCGGTGGACTCAGAAAGTTGCAGGTGCTAAACACGTTTTCGTGAATAGTATAACTTTTTACATGGTGCATGGTGCATTTTCCGCGTCCACTAATAAGACTAGTCAATTACATGCATTTCCTCATCATCACCACTGAAATGAAATTGTTTATTGTGTAAATAAGACATCAGAATCACTTTAACACGTCTTATTAAAAATAATAAGCATCTAGCTTACCTACTATTTAGGAAGCGACACTTCCTATCCGAGTACCCCTGAGACGAAATAGCGAAACAAACTCGGGGTCTCTTTTAAATCCCAGACAAAATCTCAATATCAATAATTAATGTCTGAAATGGTCTTTTGAGGAAAGCACCACACCACATTTGATTGGACCTGACCAGTGCCAGTAGTTGCCAAATATTTGTCAGTAATCGTGTAGCTCAACTAAATAACTTAAGAAGCTCATCGACTCGGACGAACAATACCAATGAAAAGAGTTTTAGGTAGGCAGCAAAAAGTACTCAAACTGCACCAGACCATCATTAAACCAACTGAGAAAGAAAAAACATGACCCACATAGTCCTCACATGTACAATAACTAACCTCAAAGAATTTCCAATTCTCTATCGCTCTCCATGCTTCCGCAGCTAGTTCCGTCGGTCTCGTTAACATCTTCCAGACTTTTCCAAGTACTCAGAGTCCTTCTTAAATCTAATTTGATTCAAATATCGCAAGTGCAATGTGACGTACCGTACGTTTCTAGCCGATCGCACATAGTCACCAGGTGACTACTCCGCTGCAATTGTTTTCTGCAACTTGTTTTGTGTTAATACTACTGGTGTTGCAAGCCATTTTAGAAAAGCGATGTTAGTAATTCATAGATAACAGTAGATGTAATTGAACGGGTCGGTTCCCCGGTTGATAGCGATAGGCTCGCCCCCTATTATATGGGACTTAACCATAACTGGCGAAATGTGGGTGTACTATAGGTACCTCTGCCCAACCATTCGGGGCAACAAGACGTGATGTTATTTTGTGTGTGTAATTGAATAGTGCGTTTCATAATTTTCTTTGCATGAAAAAATTACAAGACCTCTCATTTTCCCCTGTATCAGGACAGGGGTTCAACCATATCGCTATAAACAAAATATCTTAGAACACTATTCTCTTCCAATTTATATTATAATCGGAGGGCCTAATTTACACTACAATTGCGTAATCTAAACATCTCAATAACAAGTTTGTTTATCACAATAGAGCGGCCATTTTGCCGGAAGCGTGGCTAGGACCGGACCACATCCGTTCCGCTTTTGTCTCGGTTAAGGCTGGGCTTAAGATTGGCTTACGTAAGAGCTAACTCCGTCTTGGAACAAACATTGTTAGACGCCTCTGTTCTTAACGCTGTTGTGCATGAGAGCACAATTTTGTCTTCCAGAAATCACAATGCGATAATCTTTTGGGTTATTTTTATTTTATCTTACCTTTTTTCCGTAACCGTACTATGATATAATATACATAGCAACCGCGGGCTATTATTAAATCGCATAAACATAACAGTAAAATCTATACTATATTATATAATATTATTAATATATATGTCACTGTAAGATTATGAACATCGTTAGTTTACAATCTATCCATGTCAAACCGTCAAACTGTGAACGAACCTGCCGATCGATTTTATGAAAATCTCACCGTGAAAAGTTAGCTGAAGTGAGATTAGAGTGAGCTGTCAATAGTGTCACACTCCAGTATCAGTTGGAATGATAGCTCACTACTAGCTCACTTCACGATGAATTTTTGACAGTACCATACAAAAACTGTCAGACGTCAATTTTATTCCACGAATAAAAGATATCTGACTTTTGTAAAATCAGCCCTAAATCATATAACTTATCGACCGGCTGCTCGTAGCAACATGGAAAGCATAATTTATGATGTCTAACCCAAATCAAGATACTATTAGGAGGTCCTAAGAAGGACCTATTTGGCATCGTTGTTAACAAATGAGTTAGATCGTCTCGGGCAAGTCTGTAACCCTAGTTTTACCCATTACGAACTTTAGAACTTAGACGATTAATATCCTTACGACGGCCTTCCTTTAATCTATAATCTTTAGCTTTTGAAGGGCTCGTGGAATACAATAACAGCCGCATGGATCGCTCGAAGGATAAGCTACGCTTACCGTGGTCGGCTCGTGGATGGGTGACTATCCATTAGATATCGAGACCCCTCTGTGCCTCAGAAAGCACTTTAAAACGTTGATCCCGGCTGTTATTCGTAGATCTTTGACAGTCGTTACGGGTAGTCAGAAGCCGAAGAGTCTGACAACCTGTCTTGCCATGGGGTATCATGTACTCATGTAACTGGGTTGTGGAGGGGTATTCAGCTGCATATGGTTGGACTGACAGCCGACCCTAACATAGTTGGTGAAAGGCTAGGCAGATGATGATGAAGTTGACTTCTGGATGGGCAATAAGGGATAACAGAAAGCAAGCGTTTTCTTCAAAACACGTAGACGGTGGAGCGAGACAAAGGATAAGACTTCGTAACTTAGCAATAGGGTTCCGTTGGCACCCTTTGCCCGGTGCCAAAATCTACAGGCCCACAGGATAGACCATTCTAAAATCCATCCTAAATCATCCCATCACATTATGCCAGTGCACACATCCCGGAATCATGTCCCCACGTCTACGCAGCCCCTTAGGACCGTGTCCAACACAACGGGTATTGACATACGTAAATCAAATCTATTCGGTCTATTGAAACGAGCTCCATTGACGGTCGGATAGGGAACACAAAGCAACGCTCAGTGGACAACCAGCCGTGAATATTGTACATATTTGTATGACATGATTGTTTGAATTGAGCTTCCTATATTGTTTTAGTGGAGCCAAAAATTGTTAGGTTAAACGAATCAAGCATAGTTCTCATATTTTTTTACCTATCTGTTAACTAACTGGCTTAGCTGTGTTGATGAAATAAAAATGTCGAAACCACCGTTTGGGTAAACCACAACTATTATGTATGGCACGCTTTTTTATTGTGTTAATATTTTGTTTTACCATTTGGTTGTTGTTATTTTTTAACAAACCTGTATTGGATATGTACGTTTGTTTCTTTTCCACAACTACATGTTTCTCTGCATTAATTTACCCACCTGCCACGAAATGGTGGTGTTCAGCTCGCTTTTAAACATTAAAATATGACAGCCATAATATACAGGGTGGCAGGGACATCGACGCGCAAACGTCGTGAAAAGGTTACACCTGATGCCATAAATAAAATTAAGAAAGTCATTCACCTCGGAAATGACCGCTGAAAAAGAATTACATTTTTGAATGCGCAATGTATGTATTGCAAACAACGCGATCAAAACGCTCCGCAGATGGCACGCGCGAGCGCGCTACCTACCGCGATACCGCGCGAAGCGCGTATTATCAGCTAAAACATGACGACTAGCCATGAAGAATTTGTAAGAAAAGTTGTCATGGCAACGTAATAACCATCGTTGTCTGATACAAACTGCCATGATATATTATATATTAATAATATACAATAAAATCTATAGTTAGATTGTGTTAAAAGTATAGTGTTTATACGAAAAAATGATATCAACCAATGAGGGCGAAATTCCCAGCCCTTTGTTGTCACTAAATCTTCGAAACTTTATGTTGAAAGTTGAGGGTTGTGTCTGTGTACTGATTGTGGATAAAACGTGGCCTGGTGTCGTGAGGGACAATCAGAACTGCGCCTAACAGTAACAGAATGCTTGTTCTGACCTGGAGGAATGAATGAAAATAAATGTGAGAATGTACATTATGTTACAACTTGTGCACTATAATATGTCTTGCGCCGAAGGGTAGTCTCCGTTGAGATTGGGCGCTGTGGCCGAAATACGGTCTGGAGGGCTTTATATTGTGAGTGAACGAACTTACGAGTACCTACCTGTTTTGAATTTTAAGTTATTTTTTTTAGAACTGCCTGAATAAAGCCACACCTTACTGAATCTGTGTAGTGTTTTGTGTCAGACTATAATCTTCCTTTTTCCGTTAAGATCTTAGAAGGTATATTCAATTGCTTATCAACTTTCGATAACAACAAGGCGATTGCCGCACTGGGCGAGGAAATTGCAAAAGTAGACTGTTTTTGTTTGAAATTAGCTTTATTCCCTTTAAAAAAAGAAAAAACAGTCACTGCGGCTTACGTCACGGACTCATCAGACACAATTTTATTGACAGGTGGTAAGTACGTTTCCAGTTTATCTAATTCAGATTTTTTAAACACATTATAAAACATATAACAATTTCAACTGACTCATTTACACTAGCTACTAAAAAACAATGGCGAGGGAATTGTTGATGGAATTATTGAGCGTCTACATATGTCACCGTGAGTAATTCAAACTCTGTATTATAACATATGTTTCATCGGAAAAAAAATATCAACAAAAATTTGCACATCAAGCTACTACAATCTGTCAAATTTCTTTATTAGATTTTCAACCCTATCGTTATAGCATTAGGTTCAAGGTTGATTGGGAAAATTTGACAGTTTCGGGTAGCTTGACCTGCTGGCGTCTGTACATACGTGCGTTATTAACTCCAACCTTTTCAAATTAAAATAAGCCAGAACTACAACCAATATGCGTTCTCACACCAAAATATCTCAAATCAAACCTCACGCACCGAAATAAAAGGCGACAATCCTACGCTGTCGATAGGAACTAAAGTATCGATATTTCCACGCATTTATAGTGTGGCCCCAAATATCTGTAATCATTCACAGAAATTGGCCTCGGCGCTTTTTTCCGCCGCGACCCGCATACTTAGGAGCAAAATTGGAAAATACAAAGATGTAAAACCTACTGTCACTACATGAAAAATCAAGATTTTTGTCTTCTTCAATATCGGCGAAAGGCCAAAGGATCCGTGCGCTATTTATTCGAATATCATAATTTGTGCACTTTAGCATGATTTCAGAAAATTTAATAGTTTTTTTTCGATCTTAAAATCAGCGTCATTCGCCCCGTGACCATAGTTGATTGCAGATGAAGAAGAGGAGAGAAAAAAAACTAAGTATTTTTTAGATGTCTTGAAGTTGTACTTAGCCATTATCAGATAATCAGGTGAAATACAATAATTTTATTAAATTCCACTGAATACTGGAAAGAGTAACTACAAAAAAGATTTTCGAATCTCTCTCTAATTTTAATACGGCTAACATAAATAAGTTTCATTTATTAGGTACATCATTTGCGCCATATTTTACTCATTCGTGGCATTGTGAAAGTAACATAATGTTATATTATTCACAACCGCACTTTCTGATATTTCGGTGTCACTTCCAGACAACCAAATCATGGTCCTCGTCAAACTGTACGAACGAGTTGGTAAGAAGCAAAAATCTATTTATCAAAGTATCGGCCTGCATCTTCGGGCTCATTTCTCAAACAAGATTAATTACGATACGACAAAACTGAAGGCACCATATTTATGGTTTTCCCCCCATCCCCCAATCTCGTGGCTGCTTTTAAAAGTCTCGGGCCTTCGCGCTTCATTGGGAATTCGATATTTTAGAATAGACAAGTAAATACTAGTTGAATTTTGTAATTATGATTTTCGGGGTGATGACCTCATTTTGTAGTGACTCGAAGATTTGGGACTAAAGATAGAACTCGTTTGGTAAGGAGACAATTAGGCACCACCACCACGGGCGAGATAATCGCCGCGAAAGTCTCGCCGTACCGCCAAATTCTCGCCGCGATGATATCGCCGTGTGCTTATACAGTTTCTATTGAATTTTATGTTACGGCGAGACTATCGCCGTGATACTCTCGCCCGTGTAGATGGCGCCTAAATCTTTAACCAAACAACTAAAACCTTTATTTATTTATTTAAATACTTACAAAAACGGCGAACTCTCCACACTTGGTTGATATCTCGACCACTCGTACTCGGCGCTTCTCCACGTTTATTATGCGCACAACCAAAGTGTGGAACTCTCTGCTGGCGTCTGTGTTCCCTCCACGTTTAACCCGTCTACCTTCAAAACAAAAGTGAACAGGCATCTTCTGGGCACGCTCGTTCCATAAAATACCTCATCGATCGCTTTCCATCAGGCGTGATTAAGGTCAAAAACATACCCATTCACAATAAAAAAAAACAATATCAACAATGAGGTATTATCGCTCCTACCAGGAGCAGCCTCATTTAGGGTCAGTGTGCACAGAGCAAAATGTTACTGCTCGAGCTGTTTGTCATTTAACCATTTTTATGCTGATTAACCTAAATATAGCCTTCAGAACCCCTATCATCCGTTCAACTACATTTTTTATACTGACGTGTTTGTTGTAGGATCAATGTTCTAAGCTGCCCTCTTCGGTGTCCAGAAGGGGAATGATTAAGTGCCTTCTGGGTTACCCACTATCACCTTTAATCATGTTATATTTCATTAACCTTCAATAAACACATTCGTTCGTTTTGGATTTCATGAGAACGGCCACCAGCGCCCTATTTTTGTTATGCATGGGCAAACGAGGTAAGCGTGGTCTAAGTTCGGGCGACATGAACCGATATTCTCGAATCGCGCCCTCCAAAGCATTCCTCAATTCCTCATTGTACTGCATACTTACATTTGTAGCCCTGTCATTACTCCCCTCATCAGCATGGCTGGTGTTAGACTGCGGTAGAACTGCAGCAGTCTGCGACTGGGGGGCGATGACATGGCTACTCTGCATTTCATTTCGCAGGCGATCAAGTACAGTGTCATCTAACATGTGATTACGCTGGATGACCCGCACCTGATCCGACAGTCGTTGTGCCGTAACGTTGACAGCTGGCTCAAGCACCTGAAAAAGAGAGAGCATCCGAACACGGTACGCGGTCAGATTGTTTCCCCCCTCTGTAGCCCCATAGTATGAGCGCATGAAATTTTCATTGATGGATTGTGTCCATCTCATGCGCTGCACACTTCCGCCGAGAGCTGGGACCCTATCAGGCCGGTGGGCCTCGAGGTCCTAAGCCGTCCGGCGGCCGGCGTCCTCCCCTTCGACGAGCAGGTGGTGGCGTCGTCACAGCACTCACAGTGGGGCTGGGTACCGGCGGCGGCGAGGCGGAGCTGAGCGAAGAGTCCGGAGGTGGTAGGCGTGCACGTCGAGAAGCTGCCCTTGTCAACATTATCACATTTTTCTCTTTAGTAATTGTTTTGATTTTTCGGAGGTGACATGACAGATGTCACCTCCGGTTCGGCAATTTTATGGTCCATTGTAACTTTTATTTTTGTAATCTGATATTATTTTTTTATGTATTTAGGTATGGCGGCTTTGCCTGTACGGTTTTACAATAACTTTGGGTGTATAAACTGCTTCAAAATATTAAAAGTGAAAATTATCGAAATCTGACGTGTTGACTTGACGGTGTTGCCAGCTTGAAAACGATTTTATGTATTTGCGGAAAATCGCTTCATTAGCCACGTTATACCCATCAAATTGATTGTTAAGTGTGTGATCTCACCTTATGGTCGAGTCGTGTGATTTGCCGGAGCTAGAGGGATCAACGCAGAGTATGACAGCCCGGGGCTAGACGGAACAACGCAGGGTATATTCATATAGAATTAAATATAACTACTTCAAGAGCTACTCGGCTTATCCGGACGGAATATTCGCTACATCCCACTATTGTGGCCGCTGTATTAGTGTTACATGAATCTCTCATCTCATTTAGAGAGTCCTTCATCCTCGTCGTGGTCCGATGGAATTATGATACACAGAGTGGCACGGAAGTCGCAAACTCTAACCATGAATTCAGTACATGATTCTAGACCCATGATCGTAGACATTGTACGTTGGTTATTAAATAAAAAAATCTGCTGTTTCATAGAAAAGTGAAAAGAAGAATGGCACTCTCAGTGTCGCTCTATTTGAGAAACGAGCATAAACTAAATTATATGCATTTTATAGATCAAGTAGAGTAGTTTATTTTCCTGTTTAAAGTTTTATTTTATTTGATGGGAATAGAGAAAATACATAAAAATAAATATTTTGTTAAATCAGAAGTAAAAGTAGCAATAACTAAACGGACAACAGTGGCGTTGAAGAAATCATTGCCATTTTTAGTAGAATAATATTTATTAGTAGAATACGAATGTTGGCTGGATGGCTAAAAACTAACAATCGTTTTATAATAACATTAATAACACATTTATCTTTCTATAGTAATAGACACTAATGCAATTGCAATATTCCAATCTTAACTAAAAACTATATTCTTTAATAATTAAAGAAAGTATAACATAATTGTCAGTTTTTACAGTTTATACCTGGCAACATTAAACATTTCGTATTTCTAACTGCTGTCATCCTGTGATCTGTCACACTGACACTACGCAGTCGTCACGCGTATCCTTGTGATTTGTTTGGCGTCTGTTATTGTTTACTTTCCAACTTATTAGTGTTTACTTGCATTGTTTATTCCGCGTTCAGTTGAGCTTTCGAGTTCCTGCGTGTTGAGTACTAGTGATAGTGAACACTTTTTTTGAGACAGGACTCTTTTTGTTATTATAAACATGTCTCGTGCTAACGTTCGGTGTGTTAACTGCGAACTTCGGCTGACGAGACCTCGTCATCGTCTTTCTAACGAAAACGAAGACCTTCTTAATATTATAAGGTTGTGGACTTATCCAAGGGAGGTGAGTAAAAATATTCAGGTCATTTTTACAATAATGTCTAGTTACTGAAGATTTATAATAGTTGATGAGGCAGTATTTCTTACTTTTGCACCACTTCAACTTCCCTCAAACTTCATATAAGTAAACGCAAGTGGGAAAACAATGATACACAAGTCCTTTTTTGTAAAAGTGTGATTAAACCTTTGTCACCCATGAGGTCAAAAGATTTCCTCAAGATGTTTTCCTACTCTGTTAGCAAATGATGATTATAGTAAAACATTGTTATTAATCTGCTTATATCGAGGCCATGCATTATAATCTATTTTTCGAAGACTAGATTTTCTCTACTATACTAATATTATATACCTAACATACTTAAATGTTTAATTGTTTATACTATAAGAAGATGGTTTGTATTATTTCCACTGAGTGTGACATATATGTTTTCTTTTTTATATTTCGCTGTCATTATAACTGAACCGGTAATTATGGCGACACTTGGAGAGGCTTATGTCCAACAGGAGCATTCGCATGTAATGTAACATTCCTGATGAGGAGAGCCGAGCATTACCTTGTAATGATATAATGTGTAATGTCTTGATACAACTTGTGAATACCATACAAAGTCCAATCTTTATTGTTTACATTACATTACATGCAAATGCTCGATAGTCAGGGAAGTAGTAAGTATTGTAATGTAATGCGTTGAGTCTATAATGTTACAGTACACATGAATGCTTCTGATGAGGGTTTAAATTATGATAACTGGATACTATTGTAATAAAAATACCCAAATGAGTAACACAAAGACAGTCATGTGTGTCAACCTTAAGTGTGTGGTTGACGAGGCTATTTAGAGTATTACAGAGGCTAACAGTTTTTTTATTATTATGTTACTTACAGACAACTGATGCTGACTTCGTGTGCCAGGCTTGTTGGGAATTAGCAAATCATGCAACTAACCAAGTTGCACTTGTTACACAGTTGGTTTGCGTACTGTGGGATGTTGCTCTCACGTAATGAGTATTGTATGGTACCTGGGCTACGCGCGTCACCAGGATAACATAACTCCACCTGCACAGTTTCTTGACCAAGTTTTACTCAGGCTAGATACATAGTTATTAAATAAAAATAGGTACCTATTAAATGTTTGTTAAAAAAGTATTTGTTTCATTTTATAAAATAATATATAATAATAGGTAACCTTGCTTACCTTTTTTTAGGTGGGAAAGTCATCTAAATGACATTTCTCGCTCCTGGACGGCGCGGGAGGGCGTGTCAGACTTTTACTGACTAAAATGCACTCCTGTTCCTTGTTTGCCATTGTTCCAGGGCCCTAGAATCTCTTTCACATCACCTATGGCCCCAGAAGGCTTCGAGCCGCCGGGGCCCCTACGGTTGCTAACATTTCCTTGACGACTTGGGCTCGGTCCGGACGGTTATTGCTCGCCGTTGGCAAGCCCGCGCCTACGCTGGCCGGAAATCGGGATCGGAATTCCGGCAGCTGGGGCGCAAAGGCCATTGCCTTGCGCGTGAGTTACTGCTTCGCAAGAGGCAACCGCCTGCCACTCCTCCTAGCTCCGGACCGTGATCTGTATCAAGGCCCGGCGCGAGAGATCGCTGCCACCGAGTGCCCTCACGAGGACGCGGCGGTGCTCTACCCAGGCGGTGCAATCCTCTATATCGTACCTATGCTCCACCGTGTCCTCCGGGCTGTCCACACAATGGTGACACCGTTACATCTTATATTTTTCGCCTCAAAGGAAAAGCTTTAGATATTATAGGTACTATTATTATACTTATTACATGTAAATATGTGCATTATATTCTAAATGCATTAATCTGTTCAATATCAATCTATAATCAAAGAATCAATCATAACAATACACATATTTCACAACACATAACCTAACCTAAAAGGTAAATCTTGAAAACGATTTCCTGTTAAAATCCCATTACAAAAAAATTTGCTACGATTACACTTTATGTTATTAGGCCTTAGATCTATCTCTTTTGGGTGTTTTCATTAATGTACGCGAAGTATAAAGGCGACACTCAAAGTACATGGGGTCTTGCCAATCTTCTTTATGAAACAGCTGTTTTTTTTTTTTCATTTTCATTAATAATATTGTTTTTAATTATTGTGTGGAATATATTGTATAATACATTAGTATTAAACTTGCATATAATAAAGCAATCTCTATGTTTCGTCAAGTCGTAAATAAAAACCGCTAGACATACAAAGATATAACGAATTTATGACATTTTTATTACCCAAGTGCACAGCTAACTGAAAAAAGTAACAATTGGCAGCTGTCTCTTTTAAAATTCTTAACAAGTTTTTATTATTTAGTTTGTGTTGATTACAATCACATTACTAACATGTTAATGTCATTATAAACAATTTTTTTATATTAAACCAGCAGCAAATGAACCAATCTTCCATCCCACAAAGAATTTCTTGAACACTTGAAGAAAACCGCACAGGCATAATTGGCATTAATTAAAAATAACAATTGAGGAGCAAAAGCAAATTGGATTTGGTGTCTAATGAAGAGAAACTAAACAACGCCAAGCTGTACCTTAATCGTTTCACAGCTGGCAACACTGTTCGTTTGTGTATAAAAGAGAATACTTACGTGGTTTTAAACATAAATGTTGATTTTTAACGGTATGGATTATATAGGGAGTGCTCGCACTAGAAGCTGTGTTTCATACGACTATGATTCGGGAATATTTTAATGAAATGGGAGGTGTTTGCTTTGGGAGAAGCTAATTGAGGCCTTTACAAGACCGTGTGGTTCTCGTCAGAGACTTTGTGCTAAGTTTGCTGTTATTTATTCCTGGCAAACGTACCTACATCTGGCAAGTTGGATACTGTAAAAGAATCCTGCAATTGCGCTAAAGTCTTAAAGATAAAATTTCTGAAAACAGTCGGAAAAGACTGCTGTGAAATATTGAATTGAATATTTTACTGTCTGTTGCAAAAATTAAAATAACCGAATTTACGTAATACGTCCGTGTTTGTCCGTCTCAAGTAATTTCCACGGAGACTACTCCATAAGGAAAGTTGAAATTAGGCACAATATTGTGGGAAATAACGCCAGTAGAATTACTGTGCTGGGTTTCACTTAAGAATTTCATGTATAAATTATCAAAATCAATCTGACTAGCCTTTTCCCAACTCATCATCTGCCTAGCCTTTACCCAATTCATCATCTGCCTAGCCTTTACCCAACTCATCATCTGCCTAGCCTTTACCCAATTCATCATCTGCCTAGCCTTTACCCAATTCATAATCTGCCTAGCCTTTACCCAACTCATCATCTGACTAGCCTTTTCCCAACTCATCATCTGACTAGCCTTTTCCTAACTCATCATCTGCCTAGCCTTTACCCAACTCATCATCTGCCTAGCCTTTACCCAATTCATCATCTGCCTAGCCTTTTCCCAACTCATCATCTGACTAGCCTTTTCCCAACTCATCATCTGACTAGCCTTTTCCCAACTCATCATCTGACTAGCCTTTTCCCAACTGATCATCTGACTAGCCTTTTCCTAACTCATCATCTGCCTAGCCTTTACCCAACTCATCATCTGCCTAGCCTTTACCCAACTCATCATCTGCCTAGCCTTTTCCCAACTCATCATCTGACTAGCCTTTTCCCAACTCATCATCTGACTAGCCTTTTCCCAACTCATCATCTGACTAGCCTTTTCCCAACTGATCATCTGACTAGCCTTTTCCTAACTCATCATCTGCCTAGCCTTTTCCTAACTCATCATCTGCCTAGCCTTTACCCAACTCATCATCTGCCTAGCCTTTACCCAATTCATCATCTGCCTAGCCTTTTCCCAACTCATCATCTGACTAGCCTTTTCCCAACTCATCATCTGACTAGCCTTTTCCCAACTCATCATCTGACTAGCCTTTTCCCAACTGATCATCTGACTAGCCTTTTCCTAACTCATCATCTGCCTAGCCTTTACCCAACTCATCATCTGCCTAGCCTTTACCCAATTCATCATCTGCCTAGCCTTTTCCCAACTCATCATCTGACTAGCCTTTTCCCAACTCATCATCTGACTAGCCTTTTCCCAACTCATCATCTGACTAGCCTTTTCCCAACTGATCATCTGACTAGCCTTTTCCTAACTCATCATCTGCCTAGCCTTTTCCTAACTCATCATCTGCCTAGCCTTTACCCAACTCATCATCTGCCTAGCCTTTACCCAATTCATCATCTGCCTAGCCTTTTCCCAACTCATCATCTGACTAGCCTTTTCCCAACTGATCATCTGACTAGCCTTTTCCTAACTCATCATCTGCCTAGCCTTTACCCAACTCATCATCTGCCTAGCCTTTACCCAATTCATCATCTGCCTAGCCTTTTCCCAACTCATCATCTGACTAGCCTTTTCCCAACTGATCATCTGACTAGCCTTTTCCTAACTCATCATCTGCCTAGCCTTTACCCAACTCATCATCTGCCTAGCCTTTACCCAACTCATCATCTGCCTAGCCTTTACCCAATTCATCACCTGACTAGCCTGTTCCCAACTCATCATGTGCCTAGCCTTTTCCCAACTCATCATCTGCCTAGCCTTTACCCAATTCATCATCTGACTAGCCTTTACCCAACTCATCATCTGACTAGCCTTTACCCAATTCATCACCTGACTAGCCTGTTCCCAACTCATCGTCTGCCTAGCCTTTACCCAACTATCTTGGGGTGGACTTCCAGTCTAACCGGATGCACCTGAATACCAATTTTACGTTATGCGGCTGCCTATCTGACCTCCACAACCCGTTACTGGGTAATGCGATACCCCTTGGCATGACTGGTTGTCAGACTTTCGGGCTTCTGACGACCCGTAACGTCAAAGATCCACGAACGACAGCCGGTACCAACGGTTTAACGTGCTTTCCGTAACACGGAGGGGTCTTGAGATATGAAGATGATCACCCATCCACGGACCAACCACGGTAAGCGTAGCTTAACCTGATCAATCGACCCGAACGGCTGTTATTAATTAGCCACAAGCCCCTCTCCTAGCCTTTTCCCAACTATGTATTTCAATTCGCGGATGATCATGTACTGTGTCATCCAGCATGTAATTACTCTGGATCACTGCACCTGATCCGACAGCCTTTGTGCCGAAACCTTGACAGATGGCTCTAGCAACAGAAAGAGAGAGGACATCCGAAAACGGTATGCGGTTTCTCGATTTGTTTTCTGGAGCCCGTAGTATGTATGCATAACGTTTTCATTGGTAGATTGTCCATTTCATCCGCTACATACTTTCGCCAGGAGCTGGGCCGAGTGTCAGAGGGACTCGAAGTCCTAAGCCGCCCTGTAGGCGGCGTCCTTCCCGTTCACGCTACATTTAATTAATTTCCGAAATATCTCATACTTATTTACATAAATAGTTTCGAAACCTCCCGTCGAAGTCATGATCTTAATTCATATGCTCTCCATGTACAAAGTTTCATGGAAATCCTCACCTGGCTATTGGGATTTCCTTCGCAATCAGCTGTACTTTCCATATAAAATAGCCTTTAAATCACAACTGTAATATTTAGGGGTGCCGTCTGAGGGTACGTATTGCAATGTCTAAAATTAAAAGAACTAACTTAAAATAACCTACGTTCAAAATCCCTAAAATCTAAATACCGAATGATTGTTTCACTTATATTCAAAATACCGTAAGCTTAAAATGTCTGAAGTTCATAAAGCTAAAATTTGAAATTCCTATGTACAAAGTTCCTTAAATTGGTTTACCTGATCGTTATATGTTTCTGTACCCGCATGCGTAACACGCATATATCTTTTCTCAATCGAAACAGCTAGGTTAGGTTAGGTTAGACCTGTGACCACACAACGCACGAGCCGAGCGAGCGAAGCGCGCGGTGCCGCGACAGCGGCCGGCGAGTGGCAGAAACATGTTTTTAAATGATAGATATTTAGTTCAATCAGTATTTTAAACTTAGGTAATTCGTAGATAGGTGTTAGTTGCTTAGGTATTTAAAAACCGTAGGTATTTAGATTTTAGGGATTTTGAACGTAGTTCATTTAATTTTAGATATTGTAATACGTACCCCAGTCTGATCATTCGCCGACTTGACCACGGTAGATTATCTAGCCACAATTATTATCAACGCATTATCGCCGATTTATATAAAAAAAACCCGCCGGTCATCATATTTGATATCTTTATCTGATTCTTATCTGGTAATTTGTTATTTTACGGCCAAAATGTTTAATTAAAAACTATAAAATTAATGCTCTTGGAGGCTTTATCATATATTTACGAACTAATCCTTTCAATTACCAATGTTTTGTTCGCGTTAGAATATTCAATCTTGTAATCAGACGCGAAACGTATTAAATTTTCAGCGTTTCAGCTGCGGGTAATAGAATACTGGTGTGACGTCAGAATACTAGTTTATTAGAACTGTAGAGGTTACAGCAATGAGAGAGATTGTTAGGATTTTTTTTAAGCGGACATTTTTCTTCTACCTAGGGGAGACAGAGGTAAAGCCGTATAGCTAGCGGCCTTGACGTGTTGTTGTAGAACCAGTGACCCGAGCTATCCTCTTCGGTGTTTAGAAAGGGATAGCCCGAAACGGAACGGTCCGCTATTGACCTCAGTTCCATAATTAAGAAAGAAGTGTGCGAGGTTGAATTTCACTCCTTCAGTGTTAATATCACCTGAAATCTCTAATAAAAGGTAGTCTAATCCGACTCGAAAGATCATGTTGAAAAAAAAAACTGCAAGTTCGACGTATATCTACGCGGTTCTAAAAAACAGAAACATACCGGTGAGGTAAACCAATTTAAGGAACTTTGTAGATAGGAATTTCAAGTTTTAGCTTTATGTACTTCAGTAACATATCCATTTGACATTTTAAGCTTTCGGTATTTTGAATATAAGTGAAACAATCATTAGGTATTTAGATTCTTCATGTTATTGTTTAACGTTGTTCTCACATATAGAAGCAACAAGAGTAATGTAACTAACCCAAGATTTTGTAATATCTTGATAATTAAAAGAGTGTCCTTGGAGTTTCTTGCCCGTTCTTCTCCACAGAGATTTACGTTTTGGAAGGGGGCAGCTTCAACTTTCGGACTAACTGACCGACTCTATGAGAATTTAAAAGTGCCTCTGTAAATGGTTTAATTGAAATAAATGTTTTGAGTTTGAGTCTTCGGACGAAGCTGAAGAATATTTCTTTAGAAATAAGCAGTCCTACTTCGTCTTTTACTGTTCTGTTCCGTTCCCATTATTTACAGCATAGCCACTGTTGGGACACAGGCCTCCTCCTTTTCGAGAGGGAGTGGGCCGTAATCTACCACGCGGGCCCGGTGCGGGTTGGTAGATGTCAACGTGTGTTCGAATTTTTGGTTCTAGGACATGTGGGTTTCCTCACGACGTTTTCCTTCATGGTTTTGAGCATTACTCATACTTATTACGGCCTATTTGCTACAGCATTCGTCCATATTAAGACATTATGCTTTTAAGAAAAATCCGTCTCTCGAGGTTTTGAAGCATGCCGAGCACTTCACACCGTCCCAAACGAAATTACTCAGTGAAAAGAGCAGCCGAAACATAACTGCAGGCTAAACTAGTTACTAGTAGCCGTACACCCAGAAATAGGAGTCCCCTAAAGCGAGCTCCCGTAACTTTGTTAATCAATTAAGTACTAAATTTAGGGACAGCATAATTCCGGCACGGCTATATATACGCAAATTGGATGTATTAAGTGATAGAGGAATAGTTTAAGGAGATCCGTTTGTCGTAAATATTGAATTTAAATGTCTTGTTAAAGTTCCGTAGGTACCTACAATGCCTAAATCAAAATGTTACTACTCAAAATCAAAGCGTTTATCCTACTAATATTATAAATGCGAAAGTTTGTGAGGAGGGATGGATGGATGTTTGTTACCCTTTCACGTAAAAACTACTGAACGGATGTCTATGAAATCTTACAGTAATATAGCTTATACGTCAGAATAACGCATAGGATACTTTTATCCCGATATTCCCACGGCATCGAGACTTATCTGGGTAAAACCGCGGGGCGCTGCTAGTGTCAAATAAACCAATTACAGGTACTTTTCAGGTCAGTCAGAAAAATGAAACTAGTTGCCCATACCAAAGCGTGGTAGGTACCTATAGAGAAGAACGGGCAAGAAACTCCACGGACACTCTTTGAAATCATAAAATTGTTACAAAATATTGGTTACATAATTCATGTTGAAATTATACATGTGAGAACGATGATGTGCACGTTAAAAGCGTCCGTTACAAAAATATGAAAACAAAAAAAAACAATTTAAAAATTAAAATAAGCCGTGGCAGCTGAGAGATGTCCAATTGACCAGTCCGTACTGACGGCACCCGTTCACGAACACGACGTATGGATCAACACCATTCAGCTCAACCGTTTTGAAGGAAACATAATGATCCAGCACACATGCCACCACCAGCGAGACATTTGAGTGAGCATGACATACTCTCAGCCGCCAGGGCACATTCAAGTCAATGAAAGTCGTACCCAGTAAATGGTAGCTTTATAGTAAGTAATAGTGCTCACACGTATGCTATACAATTACAATACTAAAAGATTGAATTTATACAATACTACAACAAGGTACTTTAAAAACCTCATAATTACTTTTTATGCTGCGGTTTGATAATCTTTATTCCCAGTAGTTCCATGTTAGTTCTACATTGAACTATTGCAACCTTAAAAATTAATATTTTTTACCATTACTTCCAATGTAATTTTAAACCAATGTAGGGCTGATTTTTCCAAAGCCAGATAATTTTATCGGAGGAATAATTTTGAATTTTTGACAGTTCTTCCATACAAAATCTGTCAGACGTCAATTTTAGTCCACGAATAAAAATTCTCTGTCGATTGAAAAATCAGCCCTTAGTCAGCAATGTTCACACAATTTATAATCCATGGATAACTTTTTACTCCGCATCATCATTATTTATCCAAAAGCCGTCCACTGCTTGAACATTATATCTTTCCCCCAAGCATCGCCACAACTAATGCCTCCTGTTCACGCCATAACCAAGAGACATTACGATAAAGTAAATCCTCTAGGAGTATGGATCCAAGAAGACGGAGATAAGCATTTATAGTAAGGTTTAATTTACGCACTTGTTGCTCACCCGGCTTCACTCGTTTCAATTAACTATATTGCCACGTGGCTTGAATTTGTTAACGTGGACCCTATTCTTGTCTTTGAGACAATGTCGAGCGGTTTCGCGACTACTGAACTGATTTGGATGAAATTTGGCACACAGATAGTTTATAACCAGGATTAATACATAGGATACTTTTTACCCCGGTATTCCCACGGGATCGAAACTTTTGCGGGTGAAACCGCGGAGCGCTGCTAGTAAAAAATAAAATATAGGGTCGCGAACTTTTTTGAGGAATTATTTAAGGCGGATCAGGTGGCCATACATTGTTTTTAACTATATACAACTGTTTAGGCAGCGCATGTGTTAGAGTCTTCAGTATATACTAAAGTATATGTACCTATATATTACCCAAATAACAAGCTTTGAATATCAGAATGGTTACTAGTTAGTTGTTTACTGTGTATGAAAGTTATTATTGAATATGGTTTGTTTACTGTGTATGAAGGTTATTATTGAATATGGTTTGTTTACTGTGTATGAAGGTCATTATTGAATATGTTTTGTAGGGAAAGGGTTTTATGAAGTAAAGCACAGATAGAAAAGGCTAAACATTTATTTAAATTTAGGCTTGTCAGTAATTAATCAGAAAACTAGACGTCCGTTCGTAGAACCTAGGTCATCATGGAGAAGAAGGACAAGAAACTCCATGGAAATAGTATTAAAGTATTCTATCAATACATTTCTTACGTAGTCATAAATTATCGTTATCTTTAACTACAATTAATTCTATTTCTTGGACAACGGTCAAAGAGAACTCAAAATAATAGCAACATAATAACAATAGCTAGGAATATTGGCCATAATATGACTTACACAACAACATAATCGTAATAAGCAACAATTAAGGTATAATATCAAATTACTTAAGTTACGTGACATCTGGTCGATCTATTCCACATAACAACGGCACTAGAACTAACCAACTGAACATCTATCAAGCAATTGACTTGATAACGCCATTACAATCCTTTTTATATACTACCAACGTCTTTTACATCAAACATCTACCGCCATTTTGAACCAATCACAGATCATCCTATATTTTGGCTTAATATCTTCTAACACAGGTAGTAATAAACAAATCTTAACTAGTGAAACCGTTTTAAAACATTATACTCGTAAGGTAATTAATCAATTTGATAGGAGTTGATGATGTCTAAGAATTACTAAATTCTTAGACATCATCAAAAAGTATATCAACATCAACTGACAGTATTGTGCCAATCGTTTGAAACAACCTATTATATTAAAATAGCAATATAAAATCTAATATACTACAAGTATAATCAAATATTACTTAATCATTTATAGTTATAACATTTAAGTGTTTTTTACAAGTTAAAACTGTTGTTTTTTTTTTTTGTAAACACATTATCTAGTCAAATTATGTATGTACTTCTACGTTGGTCCCAAGCTTCTTAAATGTGACAGATGCCATTATCCAACAAACAATATTCTAATATTATAATTATATCAAAATGAAATATCTAACACATGCAAATAATTTTGTTTTAGGGACTAACCACACTTATTCAGCTCTGTTCAGCTTTTGTCCATAGAAAACAACGATTTTGTATGGAATGCGTACGCATCCGTTAAGCGGAACGGGGCAATCAGGAATAATGAAGCTTGCTACCAGTGAAAAATAATTTAGTTTATTTTTTTTTTAATTTGATCAGTTGCTCCAGAGATCAGCCCTTACATACATATAAACAAACAAATTTTACCTCTTTATGATATTAATATAGATAGAATATAGTTAAAAGACAATTATTTAAATCTATTTATCTTTTTCTTTTTTCTGGGTGGGAAATCATCATATGACTTCTCCCGCTCTGGGCGGAGCAGGAGGGCGTGTCAGACTTTTACTGACTAAAACCCACCCGTGTTCCTTCAGTTGCCTATGCCAGGGACCACGGTATCTCTTTCGAACAACCCGCGGCCCTGGCAGGCATCGGCCCTAACGGACCCCGTCACTTCGTGCTGACATCTCTTTGAGGCGCGCGTGGAACACAACGCGCCGTCGACTCGGGCCTGGTCCTTGCCGGGCGGCCAGCTGCCCATTGCTCGCCGCCCGCAAGCCCGCGCCTACGGTGGCCGGGAGTCGGATGGTGACTCCCGACGTTCAGGGCGTCTCCTGCGGCGACTAGGGGCGTGAGGGCGCAGAGATTGCCTCTCTCTCACGCGCTCCGCCTCCTCCTTTGCGAGCATTACTGCTTCGCAGAAGGAGGTGACGGCTTCCCATGCACTCTCACTCCGTACCATAGCCTGGACCAAGGCCGGACGCGAGAGATCGCCGCCGCCGATCGCCGTCACGAGGACGCGGCGGTGCTCCGCCCAAGCCGGGCAGACCTCCATCGTATGCTCCACCGTGTCCTCCGGGCGATCCACACAGTGGTGACACCCTGGCGTTTCCTCCCGCCTTATCCTGAACAGGAACCTCCCGAAACAACCGTGTCCGGTGAGGACCTGCGTCAGGCGGAAGATGAAATCTATATATCTAGGTATACAAATAAATAAAATTGAAGTGTCTGTTTGTAATGTCAAAATAACAACTTTTTACTAAATGCATATGAAAGTATACCTTTGTACTCATATTTTAAATGTCTTATCCATATGTGTTTTACTGTGTGTACATAAATAATAAAATAAATAAATAAATAAGTATATACTGTTACTTTTAACAAAAAAACTTTTCTTTTTTGTATACTTCTGATTGTTCCGGCTAAACTCCGAAACGGCTGGACCGAATTTAACGGTACTTTCACTGGCAGATAGCTGATGTTATAAGGATAGGGTCTTTTCATCTTATTCTTAACTACTTTTATTTTACAAAAAAAGAATAAGGGTGCCGCGCAAAAAAAAAACCCAGTAAGATGTTAGTACCTAAAACATTCCCTTAAAACAAAATAAAAAAAATAATTAAACCCTCTGTTGTAGTTAAATATTGAAAATCGACTGTCAAATGCAAAAATTTTACAGCTGCTATCCAATATATTATACAAAAGGTTTTTATTGCTTTCATGTATTTCAACGAAGTTGTTATTATTTTAATTACACAAACAAATCGGTAGTGTATTTGAATGCTTTGTATGCTGTTGTTTGTTAATTGGTAAAATGAAATCGGATGTGGACCCTGCTATAATAATTATGATCATTCAATGAGCCCACATGGACAAATATCACGCACAATAATTTAGGTTCGAAAAAATACTTACCTAGTTAATCTATTAGTACTTAGTTTATCAATTCTTAACTTTATTACCTACTCGTCAGCTAACCATTTATAATATTTACATAATTTAGAAAGCTATCAGTCTTAAAATAATAATAATAATATGTACAACTATATAAAAAGGAGGGGAAATAATCGAAGGGCATCAAAAAATTCGTCCGCATCGCTGTCAATAGGAAAAGGGCACAAAAGACTGGCAGCAGTGCCACGTTGTATGCCAATGTCGTTGAACGTTTTGATTTTTTCCAATTTTTTTTTCAATATTTACACTTGAAAAATTGTCACTGAAGACCTACTGTCACAGTTTGGCGAGTTTTGGGCAGTCGCGCTCGGGGCCTGGGATGCCGCGCATTTGTATTCAATTAAATGAAATGGTAACTTTATATTTGCCTATACGTCAACATTCGCAGTCGCGGTCATGAAAGGTGAGAGTAGGGCGGTGCGTCTTCCGTAAGAGATTTTTAAAATCTTTCTATTTTGTATCTTGTCGTTTCGCTCCTACGTTCTAACCTCGCCTGCCACGCACGTAGGCGCTTTGTATAACCTCGTCTTTAAAAAAAAGCGTGCTCGACATTTTAAGACACGACATTACAGTATCGAGCGCTTTCACAATAGCATGTTCCAGAATTACGGGACAATCAAGTTAGGGGCAAGTTAAATGGTAGACTGCACTACGAGAATTAAACTTATCCTGACACTTGACACATCGTAAATCTTTATATTAGTCGCTTGCGACTTTTATTTTCTTATAGTATTGCTTGGATTCACATTGTTGTTTTTCTGCTAATACATGTAGTATGCTGCAGCGTGGTATGTGTGGAAATGTCCCCAAAAACTGTTCAGTTTGCGCCACGCGTGTGAAGTCTATTGACAAACGATAAAAAGATGATCTCTTTGAAATCTCTCTTTTGGAGGTAAAAAAAGCACAAGCAACATGTCATTTATGACTACCACTTGTGCAGCCGAGTCTAAGTAGTGGTACTTTAAGCTAATGGATATGCTCGTAGCGGTTGCAATTATTGCCAAACAGACATGTTTGGCAATAATTGCAACCGCTACGAGTATGTCTGCGTCGAATCTGAAATTCGAAATCAAACTCCATTCGTCAATATTCATAAGCACCAGGCCAGGTGCTCACGTGTATTTAAGTATATATGCGGCCAGAGCATGTGTCCCTTAGTTCATTGTTCCGGTACAGTACAGTTTTACTTGTTGTTGTGAAAATCGAGTGGCTTGTTTGCAGCTCTTTACTAATGGATCCATATGGAGTCGAACGGTGCGAAGAAGGGGATGTCGCACTTAGCCCATTCGGCCATTCGGTAGTTAGGAAGGCCATTGTGTATTGTAACAACTAAGGTTGGTTTATAAAATGTAAATCTATAGGTACTATGGTCCATTCGTCGTCCATTAAATTCATGTTGTATCCGCGACTTATCAACAGGTCTCGGTTTCCTAGAAGCTGGTCTAGCCCCTTGATCTGAGAGACAAATGCAAGTAAAGTGACAGTTATTTCTAGCAAAGGCAGTATTTTGGCTGTGGTGTATTCTCATTGTAAGTGCGTGCGTGCGTGTGTGTGTGTGTTGGGTATTTGGTCTCTGATGAAATGAATGTTTAAATTATCGAATGTCCAAGCATCCACGTGGGCGGGAAAGGTATAATAACAATGCCCTTAGTGCCACCGCCGTATCGATGAATGATGTGATGTGGAGGTCTGCATGTATGATACCATGTAGCTGACTGCTGGGGAATCCCTCGCGAAAGTGCTTCTTGTTTTAGGGGCTAATTCAGCTGAGAGGTTTGCCTTCTCTGCGGTGTAAAGTTCGATCCCTATGTATGCAGGTGTCTTGGGTACATTAAGTGATGCGTCGAGTTGGAAGGCAGTCAGGGAGACGTCCACTGCGCGAAGTGGCCATGCATTTTATCTTACTAGTTGGGGGGGCTTCTGGTATATTGTCTACTATTGCATCTAGCAGCTCTAAGCTTGTTGCAGAATCTGTTAGTGAAGTGCGCCGTTCTGGTGGTGCGGACCTGTATTGCTCTTTCTGGGTTTCTGTGAATTTGGTAGACTTGTCATGGTTGACTTGGGCCATCTAACGTAAGCCAACGTTTGCCCTCGTACGACTGCATTTGTCCGTATGCGTAATGCCTCTCGCAAAACGTCAAGCAATAAACTAGCGTTTCCAAACCACTGCTATAATAGGATAACCATCATCGGTCTCCAGTCCACTGTTGGACATAGACCTCTCCAATTACACTCCATTCAGCTCGATTCTCGGCAACTCTCAACGACATTATTTTAACCCAACTCCCAGTAGTCATTCTTGCGATCTAACTTTTCAATATAAAGCAGAAATAAAATATGGTAACCGTTAACAGCCAGAGCCCACCAAGCTGCATACTAACCTTGAATAATAATAACAGGTCAATATCCAGGCGTCGAAAGTACACTTAAGATTCTGAGCTTTAAATATAATCACGACCATTACCATAAAGTTATCTTAGGATGAGCGCAAAAATGTATAAATTAGGGAATCCAGCACGATTCCCGCACATTCCGGGGCGTTAATCCCGCGTTTAAAACCCTACGTCTAAACCTCTTGACAGAACGTTTACGTAAAACTTTGCATTAATAAAATAAATTTTAATGTTCTGTTTTTGCGGAGATCAGCACGTCTCTTCTGTTAAAGAGACCATATTTTTACTTTACTTTGGGCCCTAGTACCATCTACTAACCTGACGTCTACAATTGATTATTTATATATACTTTATTGTACACTAGAACATACATTTAACACTACACAACATAAAATGGGCGGCCTTATCGCTTTCCGCGATATCTTCCAGGCAACCTTGGAATGGACAGTGGTGGACATAAAATGAGGTGGTCATTATTGGTGCAAAATAATAAGTATATAAATACACTATAATAGATATATAGAGACTTTGTTTGATAATTCATGGAAAGCTGTAATGATGCAACTAACATATGTATATCTATACTAATAAGAAAGCCGAAGAGTTTGTTTGTTTGTTTGTTTGTTTGAACGTGCTGGAAATCTCTGGAAGCGAAAACGGAAGTAATAGCGACGGGGAGCTTTATAAAATGATGGCTGTTATTTTAGTGTTACTAAGCATTGGCGCCGATTCCCTTGTTCACAAACTAAACTAAATTAAAATTTAGTGCATCTTTCTATTTCATTAAGAACAGAACAGAAGATAAATATCAGTTTAGTCCTGTCAAATTAAGATACCCCATAGACAGTTTAGACGTGATTAAAAACACGGCTACTAAAAATACGTCAAAGAAAAAGATTCACTGTACTTTAATTTGTGAACAAGAGAATCGGCGCCATTGTGTATTTTACGACTTCCACGCAAAGAAGTCGCGGGCAGAAGCTAGTAGATTACAAACTGTAGTTACTACCTATCGTGTATAATTCACTGCATGGAAAATACCTACTCTTTCCAAGCCTCTCTTTCTTGCAATGCAATTCCTGATCGTACACAATCAGCTTTTGTTATTATTTTCAGGAAATTTCAGAGTTAAGGATCCTAAAACAATATCTCAGTATTCAACATTTCCGTCCACTCCAAATTAACACGATAACTGTTCATCAAACTATTGTGAACTACTCCTAAATCTTACTTACAAACGTCAAGAAATACTCTAAAAGGGTACGCGCAATCCCGTCCAGCGCAAACAATACAGAGCGCGGGAATTTCAGTAAGTCCCGGGAATTTTAGCCCGGGAATTCATAATTGTGACAGGTGACCCTTTGAACGTGGTTGCAATGTATTATTTGTCTTCTTAGAATACGTGGTGGATAAGCTAGTTAGCTAGATTAGTAACTTAGGGCGCAGCGGGGCTGAGTTCTCAGGGCAGGCTTATTACATAATTGTTACGACATTAGTAAAAAACAATGAAATATACCATAAAATATTTATTTAGCTTTTGTACATACATGAGATGTACATGTACCTTAAAGAAGGAAAAACAAAAGAAGATGTAAAATATTTTAAATTAAGAATAATAAAAATAAATATAAAAAGAGGATTTATACCTTCTTGTTAGCTCTAACAATAATAAATACATAATATAAAGTAAAGTCGCATTCTGTCGCTGTTCTGTTCTGTCTGTCTCTGTGTCTGTATTGATCTTCTACACTTCGCGCAACGGAATTTGATGTGGTTTTCTCCATCAGTTCGAGAATTTTGCCCGGAAGGCTTATGTGTATAATACATTAATATTAAACTCACATAAGTCGTTCACTATTTACACAAAAACCAGCGAAGTGTGTGTCGGACCACAATGAAGGGTTCCGTAGTTGGGATGAATCGTTGGCAAGAACAAAGTTAACTTTGTACTTAGTTGAAAAAAGGTTTTCCCATACTTAGGTACGATATACTTCACGGTTTCAACTGGAAATGTAAGTTTATAATCGCAAAGATGTTTTTTTTTTGTGTGATAAAACTACAAATTAACGATTTGCGGCCTTTTTTCTTTATTTGTGCTGTAATACCTTCTGCTCCTTGCAAAATTTCATGATTCCAGATCAATCCTATTCGTTTTGATTTATTTATTTAAAAATGACGCATAAATAAATGGCCATATTTTTTTGTTGTGTTGGCTTCGAAGCTTAATTTTTTTAGGGCTACAAGGGACCGTAATATCTGATATTCATTTTTTAACTTGATATCTCCACCCGTTTCTGATAAAAAAGGCCTTGACGGACGGACAACGAAGAGATCTTCTAAGGGATTCGTTTTTTCCTTTTGAGGTACGGAACCCAAAAAAAAAAGAGAAGAACGAGCAGACAAAACTAGAGAGATTAAAAACTACTCACCTTTTTCGTGATTTTTTTTCCTAATATTTTAATAGTAATTGCTATCATATTTTTGTTTGTGCTCTAACATTTATTTATTATTAAAACAAAGTATAGAAGCGTTCCGTCGCGCCTCATTCTCACAAAAAGATCATAGTTTCACCCTATAGACGTCCATTGCTACTCACATACTACCATAAAAGGGACGAGAGTCCATTTCCTTTCAAAATGTAACTCTTTTTTCCCTACAAAAGCAACAAGGACACGCGAACGATATATATTTCCTTCTAAAGTACACTTTATGAGCTACGAATATCCCTTCAATGGTGGTGACCGTTCAGACTCCTCATTTAAACAGTATTTAATATTTATTCGTCCGGGGGGTTGCCAGTGGAATTGGATTTTTGCCTAAATTAACCTATAAAGCACTGCTGTACTGTACGAGTGAATCGGGGATTATTGTTTTTTACAACCTAAATGGGGAATTTGTCGCTTGTGGGATATGAAAAAAGGTTTCATTTGTCTGGGTCTGGCGTGAATATTCGTATGATATTGGCATGTTATTTTAATTAAATCAATTCCTAAATGCACCTTTAGTAAAAAAAGAAAAATTGTTTAATTTTGCACAAATAAAACTTACTATTATTATTATTTGGTTAGACACACTAGAAGCTAATTAGCTGATCCGTGTCTTTCATATAAGAAGAACGCACATAAGTATAAAATAATATTCTAAAAAACAATTTTTCCATACACAATTAAAAAGTACCGCTCAGATTGAGAATTCCATGAAACTTCAGCTTCACCTCAAGCCGCCGCCGAAAAAAATATAATGGCAAGCTAGGAATTTTTTTCGGCAATTTATCAATAGTTGGCAACAAGAGTTCTTTGCTAACCAATAGAACCCCTTATGGAACCCTTTTACAAAATTTATTGTACATCCTCCTTAAGGAGTTCCTACGCGGGATAAATAAAAAAAAATCTAAAGGGACCATATTCCATTTCGCACACGTTAGATTATAAAAAGAATATTTGTTTAGAGTTCCAGAGGAAACGTTCGGGGACATATACGCTTTATTTACTTATTTTGCGTTGTTCAAAGTATAATTATATGTTTAAATGAGAAATGTCATTATGGTAGAAAATTTTGTATATTTATGTTCATGTGCAGTCTGCAGGCTGTTTTATTATAAACATGTACATATGTTGTACTTGTGAAGTGGGTATGTATAGGATATGAATCGAAATACGATATTATACAATTTGGTATAGTGACAAAAGTCCACACGTAATAACACTTAAAAAATTTGAAGAACCGAAGGTGAAAAGTCTACACATGGAATTAATATAATTAATTCTAATATTTATGCAATAACAGTAAAAAAATATATTTCTTTGACATGAAAAACCTAATGACATTGACGTTGACATGACTAGTGACCACAGAGCACCAACGCTACGCTTGTATTTTTTATCTACATATCTATACATACTCGTATTATATGTAAATTAGAGTCGCTTTTCGTTTGTGTCTGTGTGACCACGTTGTTCATCTAAAGAACACAGCGTATTTAGATGCCATTTTCATCAAAATTACTATTATTTAGTTTATTTGTACTTAGTTATAAGGAAATGTAAAAACATTATTTGGTCAATAAACGATTTATTATTATTATCTTCTTTATTTCATTTAAATATTTTTATAAACAAAAAGATAAAAATAAAAAAATAATATTATTATCATCGTTTATAAAACTCAAAGCAGAAGGTTTATGAATATTAAACTTATAAAAAAATCGTGGATGTTGGAACGGGTTGCAAGTTACCTGTATTTTATAATTAGATATGACATAAAATATGGTATGGCTCTTTTCTAATAGGTAATTACCTAGATATATGATGCATTAGAACTAAGAATTTCTTCAAGCAAGCATTGTCTGGTTTAAGAAAACAAGCACTAAATTCCAATAAATAATGTAGGCGTGAAAATAAATTCGTTTGCTAATGTTGGTTGCTTTTATTCAAAGTTGTCCAACCGTTACTCAGGGTAATAAATATACATCAACCGCTCACAGAACGATTCGATGTGGGAGACTTGTTTTTAAGACTTTTCTAAGGATCGTAACAAACGACTCGTGATAAAACGTAAAAATTGTCTTTCTGAAAAGGCAAATATTAAATAACACTTGTATGACATGCTTAAAACTGAGAATTTACGCAAAAAGATATATTATTATCTTCTATATCAGGCACTACATAGTTTTGGTAGAATCGGTTTTTACCAAGAACTGCAAAATCAGTTTTACCAAGAACGGTAAAATTGGTATTGCCAAGAATCCTCTTGATAAACATTGCCGTCGTGTCGGTAAGCGCATAAAATAGCGAAAAAATCAGGAAAAAATATTTATAGTCCATTTTTAAGTAAACGCTAATGCGACTTTCGAATAATCAGAATGAATTTTCATTGTAGCATGAATGCGGCACCGAATCTTATCGAGTCAGCTGGTAACGGCGAAAAACGCGATTGTAAATGCGAAAATAGAGAATTACGAGAACTGTGAACTTGTGATAAAGTTCTCTTTTTTACTTAAAATAACCATTTATAACGTCCAGTCTTTCAAGAAACTCTCGATTGTGTGACCTCTAAACTCAATAAGAAATACATTGAAAGCAGGTAGGTACCTACTTATTTCATCCAGTTAGTAGTTTTCTTATTTTACACGGACAGTCTTTTAACAGTTATGGCTGAGTTTTCAATAGTCAGTTAACTTTTATCTGATTAATAAATAATAAAATTTTGCCGTCTGCAATTCCCAAATAAAAGATATTATTTCAACTGCTTTTTTTTGCAAGCGTTTCTTTTTCTGCATCAGTAACATTATGGCAATTTATTTTTTATTAGACAATGGCGCCGATTCCCTTGTTCACAAACTAAACTAAATTTAAGTTCAGTGCATCTTCTTCTTTCTATTTCGTTAAGAAAAGGACAGAAGATAAATAGTAGTTTTAGTCCTGTCAAATTAAGATACTCCATAGACAGTTTAGAGGAGATTAAAAACATGGCCACCAAAAATATGTCAACTTACGCCAGGCGCTGACTAATTTGACAGGACTAAACTAATATATATCTTCTGTCCTTTTCTTAATAATAATAATAATAACCCCACCGTCTTATCTCTACGTTGACGTCGTGGTGTGGCTTGCGCGCTCTTAACTCTAGGTCTGTGACGGAAAGAGTTTACTTTGCCGGATCAGGGTGAGGAGCCAGACCAAGAGAGATACAGGAACCCGCAGGGCAGCATTTGGCGAGGTGTTGGGCAGTGGCGACCCCACGGACCCTATCTCCCGGGAGAAGTCTTGTTCCTCACCTCTGGCTTGCCATTATTGGCCGGCTGGAGTGAACACTGACCAGGAATAGAGCTTCCACCTCATTCTTGCTTTTATAGGCTGGCTTGAGTGGAGATTCGCAAGAGCAAACGTGCTCGGAGGAAGGAAGTATTTCAGTAAGATGCTGGTAGGGATCTTGACCGTACTTCCGGGATTATCCTGCTAGCCGTGGAATACCTCTCCACTCCTCACAAGCACCTCAGGACATTTTGCCCCCTTGTTGCTACGACACTGTGTGCTAGCGACCGTTTTCGGGGGCCCATTGTTGAGTGTTCAAGTCACCCCCTGCCATTTCATCTGTGAATATTATATTATCATTGGTCAGGCAGGGGACATAGACCTTCCATAGTTCAAGGTAACCGATCCACTACAGCCACCCAAACCCATAGCCCAGTATATATCTTGTATCCATGTTCTGCAATAGTCCTGCACCAACCGGGGTTTGTCCTTGAGTGCACTTGCATGGTGCATACAGGGATATTCGCCGGTTGGTGCCTCCTCATCATTTAGAATTATGCAAAGGACCTCTGCGAGTTGGCTTCGGCCCCTAGTACGCCTTTCAAAGGTCCGGGACCCCAGGGTCCCGATAGGTATGTCAAAGACAACTAAAATAATAAAAATAAATTCTTTATTTCGGACAACGTAAGATCCACTGTGTTAGTAAATTCCTTATAATTAATGTTAGTACCATATTAACACTTAAAACACTTGTTTATCTGAGATCGCTTCATGTGGACGACGCACAAGCGAAGGGAAAGTACTTCACCACCTATCCGCCACTGTCCTCAGAATACTGTTGTCACTGTCCCGCAGTCTTGCTATTAAGGACGAGAATTTTTTTCCGCATGACCGCATAAAAGTTGTCGGTTCGATTCAGCGCAAACATCTCAGATGCGCTACAAAAAGGGGCAGGCCCAACAGAATCCTAAAAACATTATTATATTGGATGCGCAGGACCTCCAGCGATCTTTTGGTAAAGCTGACCCACAGGCTTCCTGTGTACATACCCTGACAATATGCCTTGAAAAGGGTTATTTTAACCTGATTAGTACAACGGTATAACCTGCGCGCCAACATATTCCCTCTGACCGCCAGTGCCCTGCGCTCCCTCTATATGTCCACATTGTCTTTAAGGTCGTCAGTAAGTACGTGCCCCAAGTATTTAAAATTATTTACTCGCCTTATACTTAAGCCATTCAGAGTAAAACTTGATACATAGTCGAGGGCCTTACCAGCGACCTTAAAAACCATGTATTCACTCTTTTTTACATTATAAACGAGTCCGTGTGTAGCTGCATAGTTCTCGCATATTCTCAACATCTCTCTAATCGATCCCGCAATCGGGCCCAGCAGCACCATGTCGTCCGCGTAGCTGATATTATTAATGGTAACACCACCCACGCGGCATCCAACCCGCATGCTACCGAGCCCGCCCAGAAGATCGTTCACATATAGGTTGAAGAGTCTAGGGAGACGTCAGACCCCCCTGTCTCACACCGCACTCCAACCTATACGGATCAGAGAGTGTTGTAGTTAATGAAATAGAAAGAAAAAGATGCACTGAAGTTAAATTTAGTTTAGTTTGTAAACAAGGGAATCGGCTCTCTCCTTCCACCTCTCTCTGTCCAGAGCTGCCAAAGACCAAATAAAAAAAATTTCCAAGGAAAAAATAAATATCTATGAATTTAAGATTTCCAACAAACTCTTTAAGATCCTCTTAAACTTGCCAGGGCAGACAATCCAAAAGAATATCTGACACAAAAAACCTCGTATCGTTATTTTATGGCCAGATTAGAAACAAACAGATTGTATATTTATGCCGAGTTGATCGACGAAGAAACCGCGCTCGCCGCCCGCCGCCATCATTATGAATTTTACATTGTAATTCATAACTCAATCGATACCTATCCAGCGAACAACAGGCGAGAACCAAGTGCTTTCCCGTGTCACTCCTTACAAAAGGTAGCTTTCAATAACTTGGACACAATACCCCCATTCAATACTTGCCCAAGTTTTTTTAACGGCTCAATTAATTGCCTGTATTGTTTACATCTTTTGTTATAACCAAAGTTCTGGTAATGGTGTAAGCGGATACAAAAATTAATCATAATGTGCAAATTAATTGTTAAAGTTTTTATCGTTGTTCGTTTTGCACTTGGCTTATCGTTCTTTATTCAATTTCGTTTCTATATTTCTTACTAGTGCGCTTAGCGTTCAGTGCATCACATTAAAAAATAAATAGACGTTTATATATAAGTTCCAAAAACGATGGAACACTTATCATCGTGTCCTACGTGCTCTTACAGGAACTGATGGACGCTAGTGATGGCGCCAAACACGCTGCCGAATTCTTGGCCGACCCCATTTTCATTGCCATCGACACGCCAAGAAGAAGACTGCACAGAGGGTTTTATTAATTAAAATTATGATCACTAAAATATGTTACGTCCCTCAACAGAGCAAAGGCCTCCTTACTTTTCCCGTTTATCTCTATTTATTGCTGTCTAGGACTAATCTTTGGGAAGAGAGTCGAGTACGTCCCGCCATTTCCTCCTTTATCATAACGCAAAGCCTCGTTGAAAAAATGTTACCTACTACCACGTGTCACCATTATGTTGTATTAAAGTATAAAGTTACGCATCGATGCTACAGTGGCTGCTTTCTGCTTAATTTCATCATAATTATACAAATTATAGAAGGCAAATTCTCGTAATAAAAGTGTTAAAATCATGTCGCAATCTCTTCTCAGCGACAATCAATGTCAAAAACTTTAGAAAAAAAATAGTTAAAGATGTACATATTTTCAACAGATTGAGGCTGAAATTAGAATGCAAACGTTCTTAATAATAGAGGAATTTTCTCTCTGTACTCGTCAATTCATAACCCTCCATTTGTTTTTTCAAGTCAAATCTAAACACGAAGCCATCATTTGTCTCTCAAGTTATGCGTTAACGTTGACAACATGGTCGACATTAATTGTATTCAGATGCGAGACAGCTAATGCTTGTTACATACGGATCCCTAACGGATATCGCCGACCCAGCAATTCATTCGATTGACGCCGGACACACGAAAACTGCATCGTCGACACTGGGGCCAGCCACGAGCCGCCGACGCAGCAAAACTGCATATTAGCAATAAGTTATTTTTAACACGTTTTCGGTCATTCGATATTCTAGCATCGAATAGGTTTCACTAAAATTAATTGTAATTTCTTTATTTAAAATAAATTAGTTTAGAAGTAATTTGGTTTTTTTTCGAGCCTCCGCCTGCAGTCTACGTAATTGGCGCAGTCGGTAGGATACTCACAGGCTAGTTCGCGTTTCGCATTAGAGTCACTTATCATCGATATCTGCAACCGCGGGTCGCCTGGGCGGCTATCAAGTCACGTCACGAGTATCCTGAACCTACGTTGGAGCTGCGGAGCCGGGTGGCGAATCCAGACATCGATTCACGAAGAAGAACCAGAGATGAAACACATGTGAGTGCACTAGAATCTTTCTCGTGTTGCTTCCTTCTACTCCTAAGTTACTTTTATGTCCAAGATTTTTCATCGCGATAGATCTTACCCCCGGGAACCTGCATCACGACAGGCGCGCCGGCATATAGTAGATATCAGTAGAGATATAGATAGCGAATTAGATTTTAATTTGAATAGCTTATTTGAACCCAATATGTCTCTTAATCCCGATATTATTTTCAAGGCCTTACGCCTCGTGCCCGATTTTGATGGAAACCCTAACGTTTTAACTAGATTTATTAACATCTGCGATAGAATAGTTACTCAGTACGCTGGTGCTGAGCCAGGTAGCGAATTAAATAATGTATGTCTGTTAAACGGTATTTTAAATAAGATTACTGGGGCTGCTGCATCCACTATAAACTCAAATGGCATTCCCGAAACCTGGGCAGGTATTAGGTCAGCTCTTATCAACAATTTTTCAGACCAGCGCGACGAAACGGCTTTGTACAACGACCTCTCATTGGCTACACAAGGTACGAAAACCCCTCAGGAATTCTATGACCACTGTCAAACTTTGTTCAGTACGATTATGACGTATGTGACATTACACGAGACCATTCCGACGACTATAGAGGCTAAACGAACACTTTATAGGAAGGTTACCATGCAAGCCTTCGTACGAGGACTTAAGGAACCTTTAGGCTCACGTATACGTTGTATGCGTCCAGAAACTATCGAGAAAGCCCTGGAGTTTGTGCAGGAAGAATTAAATATAATGTATTTGCAGCAGCGTAATGACGTATCAAAGACTCAAAGTGCCCCGAAGTTAGATAGACCTCCTAACATGCCCGTAATTTACAAGCCCCCTATCATGCATGCTATGCCTTTCAACGGTGCTTCACGACCCCCACTACCCAACTGGCCTGCTCCAGTAGGTCTGCGTGGCCTTCAGCCCCAGCCTCAGCCTTTTAAATTCAATACGCCTAACCAACCACATCATCGCATGACTCAAACGCAACAAATGTTCCGTGCACCACCACCAAATTACCATCCGCAAAGTAACGTTTTCAGGTTACCATCCGGGAATAATCCACAACAAAATATGGGTGCAAAACCCATGAGCGGAGTGCAACATTTCATTCCGAAACCTTTACCTATGACGTCAGGAAATGACTGGCGTAGAAACGGGAACCCACCACCGTCTAATTATTTTAAAACGCGTGAAGTGAACATGAACGAAATCGCTTCTCCTGACAATTTCCATTACCCGGTCGAATATTATCCCGAACCGGAGTTCGGTTACTACATGGACTACGGCGACTATTACATATTTTACGACCGTGACGACAACCCTACCATGACCGACAATATTGTGTGTGACAGTCAGACAACCAGTGACATGGAACCACAACCAGGTCCCAGCGACGCTAACCAGAAGCAAAATTTTCCGAAGGACAAGACATTAAAAGAGCCAAAATAGACCTTAACTTACAGACACAAAGACAACTACCATACATCGAAATTTCTTACCCTCCTCTAAAATTTCTGATAGACACTGGCGCTAACCAGTCTTTTATCAGTCCCGAGGCTGTGCAAAAGTTTTTCCCTGATTACCCCGTCAACTATGACCCTTTCGAGGTCACAAATGTACACGGTGTTAGTAAAAATGATTATTCTATAACGTTACCATGTTTTAATGAGTTCAACGAATCAGATACAATTAAACTATTCATTTATCGCTTTCACGACTATTTTGACGGACTTATAGGATTAGATTTATTATCCAAATGGGAAGCTAAAATAGACTTAAAAGATTATAAGTTAGTAACACGTACCGCTATGAATCAAATTAAAGTATATAACTCTTGTAACGTCAATCTGTATGAGGACATTATCCCAGCAAATAATTCTAAGTTAGTTCGAATACCAATTAACGCCCCGGATGGCGACGTTCTAGTAAACGAACAGGTTTTTTGTAACTGCATTATTCACGAGTGTCTGACCACTGTGGTTAACAGTCGTGGTTTTGTAGAGCTAGAGAACCCAACGTCCAATGACGTCATCTTTTCTTTAGACCAACCAGCCCAAGCAGTACTCTTTAACGTTAATTGTACACCAACTAAGCAATCAAATCGTGCTGACGATGTATTATCACGTCTCCGTACAGACCATCTTAATGAAGAAGAAAAGGCTAACCTTTTGACGCTCTGCTCTCGTTACACTGACGTATTTTACATCGACGGAGAACCATTGACTTTCACTAATAAAATTAAGCACCGCATAAGGACCACCGACGAAGTTCCCGCTTACACAAAAAGTTACCGATACCCTTTTATCCATCGCGAAGAAGTTAGGAATCAGATATCAAGAATGCTAGACCAAGGCATAATTAGGCCTTCAGATTCAGCCTGGAGTTCACCCATATGGGTTGTCCCCAAAAAATTAGACGCTTCAGGAAAACAGAAATGGCGTATCGTAGTAGATTTCCGAAAGTTGAATGAGAAAACCATCGACGACAAGTATCCCATTCCAAACATCAGTGACGTCCTTGACAAGTTAGGAAAATGCCAATACTTCACGACCTTAGATTTGGCAAGTGGATTCTACCAAGTCGAGATGGACCCCCAAGATATTCCCAAGACCGCTTTCAATGTGGAACATGGCCACTTCGAATTCCTTCGAATGCCTATGGGACTTAAGAACTCACCGTCCACATTCCAGAGAGTCATGGATAATGTTCTAAGAGGCCTCCAAAATAACATTTGCCTCGTTTATTTAGATGACATTATCGTCTATAGTACCTCTCTCCAGGAACACATGGACAACCTGGAAAAAGTTTTCCAAAGACTCAGGGAGTCGAACTTCAAAATTCAGATGGACAAATCCGAGTTTTTGAAACTCGAGACCGCATACCTAGGTCACATCATTAGCAGAGATGGCATCAAGCCGAACCCCGACAAAATATCCGCTATTCAAAAGTATCCAATACCAAAAACCCCCAAGGAAATTAAACAATTTTTAGGCCTTCTCGGTTATTACCGAAAATTCATTCCCGACTTTGCTCGGATAACCAAACCACTAACCCAATGTCTTAAGAAAGGTAGTAAAATAATTCTGAGTCCAGAATACACCAATGCCTTCGAAAACTGCAAGACCCTACTAACCAATGACCCCATACTGCAATACCCAGACTTTAAACGAGAATTCAACCTTACAACAGACGCTTCGAATGTCGCTATTGGAGCGGTGTTATCTCAGGGACCCATAGGATCTGATAAACCTGTCTGTTATGCCTCGCGCACACTTAACGAAAGTGAGCTAAACTATAGTACCATTGAAAAAGAGTTACTTGCCATAGTCTGGGCCACGAAGTATTTCCGACCTTACCTATTTGGAAGAAAATTTAAAGTACTGACTGACCACAAACCCTTACAGTGGATGATGAGTTTGAAAGAACCAAACTCACGACTGACTAGATGGCGACTCAGACTAAGCGAATATGACTTCACGGTAGTGTATAAAAAAGGAAAGTTTAACACCAACGCTGACGCTCTTTCACGTGTGGAGATCCATAACGAAGAAGTAGATGAAATCAACTCATTAATCGAAAGCATTAAAGACCTTAGTTCAATGATTAATAACCCATCAGAAACACCACATCAGCAGACGAACTCCTCAACTGACACTGTACATACCAGTAATGAAAATCCCATACTAGAAATCCCCATCACAGATGAGCCACTCAATAAGTTCCATCGACAGATTCACTTTACTGTAGTAGGTGACATAAAACGCCGACCGACAGTGACTAAGCCCTTCGAAAATCATACACGCATGGCAATCCAGCTTTCAGAGTCCAACCTAGAAAATGATGTTATCAACGCTATAAAAGAATATGTGAACCCGAAGGTTAAAACAGCTATCTTGATAAATCCCCCATTAGCAATGTATTCAATCATTCCCATTATACAGGATAAATTCAAAAGTTCCTCTCTAAATTTAGTATTAGCTAAAGTAGAACTGGAAAATGTCAAGGAATATCTACGACAACAAGACATCATTCGACACTATCACGACGGTAAAACAAACCACCGTGGTATAAGTGAATGTCACTTGGCCCTTTCACAAAAATACTATTGGCCAAAGATGAAAGAACATATTACTAAGTACATCAATGAGTGCACCATTTGCGGTCAAGCCAAATATGACCGAAATCCCATTAGACCACAATTTAACATAGTTCCCCCAGCTAGCAAACCACTTGAAATCATTCACCTGGACCTCTTTACAGTTCAGAACGAAAAGTACGTGACTTTCATTGACGTTTTCACGAAATACGGACAAGCCTACCATTTACGAGACGGAACAGCCATAAGCATTCTGCAAGCTTTGCTACGTTACTGTACCCATCATGGACTGCCTATGACTATAATCACTGACAATGGCACCGAATTTACTAACCAATTGTTCTCTGAATTTACACGCCTTCATAAGATAATCCATCATAAAGTTCTACCTCATAGTCCAAATGACAACGGTAATATAGAGCGCTTTCACTCGACATTATTGGAGCACATTAGAATCCTCAAATTGCAACATAAAGATGAACCAATTGTTAACCTTATGCCATACGCTATCATAGCATACAATAGCTCTATCCACAGCTTCACCAAATGTAGACCTTTTGACTTATTGACTGGACATTTTGACCCCAGAGACCCGATAGACATCGACCTTACGGAGCACATCTTACAGCAATATGCACAGAATCATAAGCAGCAGATGAAGCAGGTTTATGACATTATTAATAAATCATCTCTCGCCAATCGGACAGCCTTAATCGAAAGCAGAAATAAAACTCGGGAATCAGAGGTAGAATATGCCCCTCAGCAACAGGTTTTCATTAAAAATCCCTTCGCCAGCCGTCAGAAAACTGCACCACGATATACGCAGGATACTGTACTAGCTGATTTACCGATACACATATATACTTCTAAAAAACGAGGCCCCGTAGCCAAAGCGAGGCTTAAACGTGTACCTAAAGGACGCCAATTGTTACAGGTTTCTGCTGTTACTGACAATCCATGTGACGCACCCTCAAGAGATAAGACTTGAGACCTTAGCTGACGGACCAGGATTACTACCATATAAATTAGGACATACTAGACTAACCGCACATTACCACTCCTTCATACAGTACATACAACTAGCTGACATAGAAGAAAAAATAGACTCGGTACAAACGCAACTTCAATCGTTTAAGACCAGACTCACCAATGAGACTTACACGCTTTACGAATACCAAGTCGACTATCTTACTAACAAGCTTGACAGAGTTTTAAAGCAAGTCAGATCTTTGGAACCTGCTAGAGTCAAAAGAGGTCTCGTAGATAGCCTTGGGTCAGTAATAAAAAGTGTTACTGGCAACTTAGATTATTTAGATGCCCTAAAATATGACGAAGCAATTAAAACTTTACAAAACAACGAAAATAAAATAGTTTCAGAATTTAATAACCACATCAGTCTTAGTAAAGAATGGATGTCCCAGCATGGTACCATCTTAGACCAGCTAATTAAGAACCAGGAAATAATTAATGCAACATTAGAATTACTTTTAGAGAAAAATGCTTACAGAGATTACAGCTTAATCAAATTTGCAAAGTTCGCCCAAATCTTAGGAATAATTACTAATAATGTAGAAGATTTAATGTTAGAAATAGTTAGAATAGAAAATATAATGGCTTTCATACGCGCGTCTAGCACTCATCATTCCATGATAGACATAGAAGTACTAAGAAATATGATAGATAAGTTAAAATCAATATACCATCAAGATCAGATCTTAAATCTAGAGTTAAGAGAATACTACAATCTTATTAAACCAGGTTCTTACTTCATTGAGAAAAGAATAGTTATAGTTTACAGTTTCCCTATAGTTTCCATAGACTCTTACGACCTATACAGATTATCTATTGTACCCAATGAAAAACAGCTTGCCCTTATACCTCCTTCTCCCTATATAGCAACTAACGAGAAATCATTCGTGTACATAGAGGCTGAATGCCCGAAGTATAGTAACATACATCTCTGCGAAAAGAAGACGAGTCACCAAATCCGAACGAAACCAGATTGTATTCAGAAGCTCATCACCAACCAAGACTTAGAAGACACCTGCCACTTCGTCAAGATTTCACTTTCCAAAGAAGCAATGGAGAAACTGGATGACCAGCATTACGTACTGTCACTGCCTCAACCAACCAAAGTACAATTAGCATGCGGAAGAAAAGACTACAACACTCTACAAGGCAGCTACCTCGTCACCATTCCTGTGGACTGCTACCTGCAAACATCAGAATTCACCATCATCAATGACAGCAACGAGATTGAAGGCCAGCCGCTCAAGTTATCAAAGGTCCCGTACAACGAGATAAATCAGACCAACGTTTCTACTCACATCATCGGCTTCAATTCAATCAACTTAGACGAGCTTCACAGCATCCAGAGAAAAGCAATGATGGAAAGCCCTCTGAAGATTGACAAGACTCAGTCGGTTGTGTTATACCATACAACTATACCATTCTACATCTTCGCAATATGCGTACTCGCACTTATCATCTTAGCGATGAGCCGAAGATTTAAATGCTGGAATCTCAGAGCGGATAGCAAAGAAAAGCCACCAACTCCCAAGATACATACGTACGAAGAGGTAACCAGGGACTCCAAGAAACGAGATGAACCTCCAGCAACATTTTCTCTCAACATGATCAAATAGTTGCTGATCTTCGGGGGGAGGTGTTACATACGGATCCCTAACGGATATCGCCGACCCAGCAATTCATTCGATTGACGCCGGACACACGAAAACTGCATCGTCGACACTGGGGCCAGCCACGAGCCGCCGACGCAGCAAAACTGCATATTAGCAATAAGTTATTTTTAACACGTTTTCGGTCATTCGATATTCTAGCATCGAATAGGTTTCACTAAAATTAATAATAATAATAATAACCAAGAGAGATACAGAAAACCGCAGGGCAGCATGTGGCGAGCTGTTGGGCAGTAGCGACCCCACGGACCCTATCTCCTGGGAGAAATCTTGTTCCTCACCTCTCGTTTGCCTTTATTGGCCGGCTGGAGTGAACAATGACGAGGAACAGAGCTCCCACCTCATTCTTGCCTTTACTGGCCGGCTTGAGTGGAGACTCGCAAGAGCAAACGTGCTCGGGGGAAGGAAGTATTCCAGTAAGTGCTCGTAGGGATCTTGACCATCTTCCGGGCTCTGGGATTGTTCTGAAAGCCGTGGAATACCTCTCCACTCCTCATAAGCACCTCAGGACATGTTGCCCCCTTGTTGCTACGTCACTATGTGCTAGCGACAGTTTCCGGGGGCCCATTATTGAGTGTGCAAGTCACCCCCTGCCATTTTATCCGTGTATATATAAAACGTTGATCAGGCAGGGGCCATAGTTCTTCAATAGTTATTGGTAACCAGTCCACTTTAGCCACCCAAACCCATAGTCCAAATTTGTATTTTTCCATATCCTGCAATAGTTCTACACTAACCGGGGGTTATCCTTGGGTGCACTTGCATAGTGCGTACAGGGATAATCGTCGGGTGGTGCCACATTTCAATAAAATTTCCTAAGGGGCCTCTGGGAGTTGGCTTCGGCCCCTCGTACGCCTTCCAAAGGACCGGGACCCCATGGTCCCGAGATATGTTAAAATGTTAAAATATAATAATAATAATAATAATAATTTATTGTCTCCAAAAAATCTTAGCACTAAGTTACACACAATTTGGCAATGGATATGTACTAACAGAATAATCTAGCATCTGTAACCGAACTAGGCAGTGCCTGTATTTCGGTTATCAGCGCCCATCCCCATCAAATATTATAAACTAAAAACAAAGCCATTATACAATTTAAAACATTATGCAAGAAAAATTTAAGTAAATATATATAAAAAAAAACATTAAAAGAATCCTTACTTTTGACAAAAAAGACAAAAAATATACGGAATTATGTCCTCTTGATTGCTGTGTTCGATCACATGTCCTAGAGTGAAACGGCTAAGAGGGTGAGTGTATGTAAGTGTGTAAAGGTTCTATGAGTTTGTGTAGGGTGTGTGTGTGTGTATTCGTGAGCTGTGATTGGGTTCTATGAGTGTGTGTAGGGTGTGTGTACGTGTGTGTGTTCGTGTCCTGTGAGTGTACATGAGTGTAAGTGCAGTGTCTGATTATGAGAGTTATGTGTGTAGGTCAGTTTAAATGAACGTGAAGCGTGACTGTGCGTTATAGATTCTATGACAGTTAGGCACCCAAGGTTTAACTCTTCACAACTAAGAGTTTTTCAGTATCCACATAGCTTAGTTTTTGTAGATACTGACAAACAATCTTTTTACATTTTTGTTTGGTCAATGGGTATATATTTAAAGTTTTGTTTAGTGTGTTGTACAAATGAGGCCCCAGAAAACCAGCAAACCTTGAACTGAACTTTGTTTTAAGGCCAGTTGGAATCGTACATACCATATGCTTACGGCGTCTTTCCAGCAGGCACGGATCGTAAGTCAGATTAGAGTGTTGTTGGAGGATAATATTGAGAATGAACAACTGCCTGACCGTTAGTACCTCACACATTTGGTAAAGCAATGCAGTGGGAAAGTAAATAGGCTTGAACCTACTCACCTTCAGAACAGCACGCTGAGCGATCTCAACGGACTTCATAGAAGTTTTGCACGCACCTCCCCAAGAAGATATACAATATGTGAGTAGCGACTGACATAGAGCGTAATATATTTGCCTCAGCAATTCAGAGTCAGCAACACTTCGCAAAGTTATGAAGACGAAAAGGAGTTCTCGAACTCTTGAACAAAGAAGCTTGATGTGCTCTCCGAAGGTAAGCTTATCGTCCACTGTTACACCCAGATATTTAATGGAGCGCACACATTCAAGTGTAGGACATGTAGTACAGTTAACATCAGAGAGACACTCATGTGAAACGATTTCGTGGATGCCGCTAAGTCCGACGGAGTGTTTAATGCTGAAGCATACATACTTCGTCTTAGCTATATTTAGTGTAAGTATGTTTTTCTGAAGCCAATGACTAGTCGTATTGAAGCCCCGCTGAGCAGCATCAAAGACCGCTGCCCATGTATCCGCAGCGAACACAAGCGCAGTATCGTCCGCGAACGAGATAATTTTTCCTAGATGTAGTCGGAGATTCGTGAGCTCGTTTATGTACACGAGAAATAAGGTTGGTCCCAAAATGCTACCCTGCGGGACTCCGTGTGTAACTGGCAGGTACGAGCTTCTATAATTACCTATTCTGACACATTGAGATCGCCCCGATAAATAACTCCGGAACAGGTCAAGTTGTGTTCCCCTGATACCTATCCCCTCAAGCTTATCAATAAGGAGGGAAACTGAAATCGTATCAAACGCCTTGGCCAAATCTAGGAAAATGGATAGGCATTTCTTTCCTTTGTCTAATTTTGAGCTGACAAAATTCACAAGATTATTCACAGCTTGTTCGGTTGATTTTCCGTGCCTAAACCCGAATTGATTTGGGGATAATAGGTTATTATTTTCAAGGAATTTTACTAGTCGAGTATTAATAATTTTTTCAAGTATTTTTGAGAGCGTTGGTAAGATGGATATTGGCCTATAATTGTCGATAAGACTTCTGTCCCCGCCCTTGAAGATGGGACACACTACGGATCGTTTGAGGGAGTCTGGAAATACACCCGAATTTAAACAGACGTTGAAAATTTTTGTTAGAGTTATTAATTGTAATTTCTTTATTTAAAATAAATTAGTTTAGAAGTAATTTGGTTTTTTTTCGAGCCTCCGCCTGCAGTCTACGTAATTTGCTTGCACTATACAGTGTTTATTTATTCAGCAACGTACACAAAATTAACGACGCGACGTCTAGTACTGTCGGGAGATTTGCTTAACAGGCAAATATTAACAAATAATGCTTTCTTGTCTCAGAAAGCATTATTTGTTAATATTTGCCTGGCGGGCATAACCGGGCTGAATTTGCTTCGCTGAAAATGAGTTGGGAAAATTATGTCGATTGCGTCGGACACCGCGTCATACGATACAACGTTATTTCGGCGAGTGACGTAACTACTACTACACTCACTATACTACTATGTCTAAGGGCCCGTTCACACTTACCACAACTATACCACATCGAAGTGACAAAATGGGGGCAAGCAGTGGTTATGTGTGAATAGTGTCGCTGCAACTTCTTGCAATTGCGTTGTGGTTGCGTTGTGACCGCAACGCCGCCTTGGCCACGGACCATATTTTGTCGGCCAAATATGGTCCGTGTGAAGAGACTATTTATCATTTTCATACAAATTAGCGCCCGTCCACGTGGTGTCGTTGTGGGTGTTTGTGGTAGTGGTGTGGTTTGGTACGTGTGATCGGCCCTAAGCTTGAGTGGCCTCTCCTCAAGGGTGAATATTATTATGGAAAAAAGCTCTCGACATTTTTGGTACACCATTTAACAATACTCTCTGAAATGAAAATAATATCTGATAAAAATCTGATCACAACGTAAATCCTGAAATATGTACCTATACAATCAATAGAGTTGTTTTTATTAAACCATGCTAACATAAATTGCTTATACACGTTTCGGGAAAGGGGTGGGACACGACACATCGTTAATACGAGTATTCAATTATTTAATTATACTAGCTTCTGCCCGGAACTTAGTCCGCATGGAAGTTGTAAGATACACAATATACTAATATAACAGCCACATTTTTATAAAAAAAAATTCAGCCACCGCATGGCATCACCACCGCATCGCATCACGCGTCCGCGCCTTTCTCGAGAATTAATTCTCGAAAATTATTTTTTCAAATACGACTGGCAGCTCCAAAGATTAGCGAGCTCAAACAAACTCATCAGTTTTATATAATACTAGCTAACCTTTTTTTCCGTTTTTCTTTTAATTTTCTTCTATACAAACCTTGTCCTGACAATAACAAATACAAAAAAAAGAATTATCCAATTTGGTACAGTCGGTCGGAAGTTATGCGCGTACATACATTTCGGTGATTCGTTTTTATTTATATAAATAATAAAGCTGAAGAGTTTGTTTTTTGTTTATGTTTATTAGCACATAGATTTAATGGTATGTTCTGCGATTTCAGTGATCTTTCCAGTTCTGGAGCCATAGAGCGCGCTTCTCCTGGTCTGCTCCCACTATCCGTATCTCGGTTTACTCGTGCAAAGCGTTGGCAAGTCGATCGGACTGTTAAGCACAGAATTAACACTAGATGGATGAAATAGAGGCAGATCACGGGAACAATCTGCGACTACCGCATTCCCCTCAAAAATTAAGATTCATAAAACAATTTTGAGACCTTCTGTCCTATATGTATCAGTATATTGGGCCACAAAAGGAATTTCATGCAATTGCCTTTCATTCTTTGAGATGAGAATGCTAAGAGGAATACGTGGCGTACCGCAATGGATAGAATACTCGTAAGAAATGGGTGTATAAGAGGGGGTTTCAAAATGGTTAATAAGATACACCCGTGTTTAACATTCAGGTCTCAAAAAACGCTATGTATACAGTCATGTACAGTCGACGTTTGACGTTCGAAAAGTGCTGATTCTCAGCCTATTTTGAATAAATGACTTTTGATTTTTGGTGTTATTTTGTGATCTTTCACCGCTTTCTTAAGAAACCAAAGCTTTATGGACATCGATAGTAGCCACATCGCTACTGCACACTACAGCCGGAGCGGTCGAAGGCAGCGGCAAACATTAAAATGGCACATCGCGCGTTTTTATTCGCTCGCGATAAGCATGCGCGGTCGCGTGCATCCACCACACGTCCGCGTGAAGCGTCTTTATTACGGCTATTTTCTATTCTGTACGTTTTAAGGCGATTCGCTATCTTATTCTTTTGGCTTTTTTTTTTTCTGGTGGGAAATCATCAAATAACCCCCTCCCGCTCTGGGTGGAGCGGAAGGGAGTGTCAGACTCTTACTGACTAAAACCCACCCATGTTCCTTCCTTCGCCCTTTATGTTCCGGGGTAGCGGTAACCCTTTCGGACAATCCCGCTGACCCGGCAGGCTTCGGCCCTGAGGGCCCCCTCGTTATGCTGACATCTCTTTGAGGCGCGCGTGGAACACTTACGCGCCGTCCGGCACGGGCCTGGTCCTGATCGGGCGGTGAGCTACCCATTGCTCTCCGCCCGCAGGCCCGCGCTATTCTTTTGGCTTGGTTTAGTATTTTCTACTGTGAGACTGATTCAGTTTCGGGCTTCAATTGATTTGAAATACATATACACCGTGTTCTTCACGTTATCCTTAAACTTTGGCAAACGCTTCTACTACAATTTACAAATCAAATGTAACAAAGGATGTTTGTACTTAAAAAGACTTCGTTACAAAGATATTTGTAATTTCATTTAATGAAATTTAATTGAGCTATGCAGTAAGAAGGGATCTTAATTTGGGGGCGCAGTGTGGTGTTGCGAATATGGTCTGTCAATTCGACGCCCAAAATACTGCGCTCCATTGCACGTAGGCAAACCTTGAGTTTGAACTTTGAATGTTTGTCAAAGACCAAATCTGGGATCCATACTACAACTTTTCGCTTTAGTGTCAAAGGCAGATTACCCTTCATAAGCTCTTTCATGGACCAGTAGCTCTTCCAGGCATTTTCGGTTCGTCTCAAGACTTCCTTGTCTTGTCTGGACTGGAAAGAGACTAAGTATCTACTTAGGCCAGTTGGCACGCAGCACGCAGCACGGACATATTGAAACTCTTCACCATTCACTCTGATCCTATGTTTAGTGATGTTTGACATCAGCTTGGTCTTCGACATGTTCATCGCCAATCCAACAACCTCAAGGCTTGCATCACTGAGTCGGTTTAACATAAGCTGTGTGTAATAGCTGTGTGTACACGGTGTATAATATTTTTTTTTTTTACTATGTTTTAGTTGCTAGTGTTGTTAAGCGTGACTGCTAAGTCCATGTATGGACCCCGGTTCAGTTAAGTTCTAGTTGGGTTTTCTGGGTTTCGAGTCAAATATTTCAACGAATTTTATAAACAAATAATAACCAGTGTTCTGAATGAAACTTATCTTTTTATCATTTAAATGTCACAAAATAAACACCAAACCTGCATTTATATTTTATTGTGTTTTGTTTTTTTCTTATTATCAAAAAAAACTTAATGCTAACTAGTTAAAAGATGAATTAATTAAAACTAAAGAAATACAGAATGGCTGGGAAACCCTCACAAAATGCTAAGTGGGGTTCATTGCCAGCAGTCCATTGGCAGGCATCTTGAGACAATACGAGGATGTCCCCGCCCTCTCCTCGATGACAGCGGCATCGTATCGTTCATCAGCATAGTGATTAGGCTGGAATACGTTGCCGCAGACATAGCCTTTAACCCATGCATCCGCGCCAGCACCTATCCACCTGCCGATACTATACTCTTCTCGCTTGAAGAGTCCCTTACGAAAAGACCTTTCATGGTCTGAGGTCATGGGGCCATTAATAGCCGCATCAACAAACTTCATACTGTTTTCTATCTGTGTTGATATTTTTATGAGACGTTCATTATGAATGGTTTTCTTGATGTGGGGCAGCTGTAACGTGATGGTTTGTTCCAAATTGAATAAGCAGAACTGCCTCTGCAGCTGATGAAGATGAGATGAGCATCTTGGGGCTGAGACTTATTAAGGAGGGCTGGCAGTAAGCCATGCTGCAGGACACGAGGCATTTGTGGTATTATGGCAGATCTATTTGTTATACCACATTGTTGTCTAATAGCTGTGCAGATAGCTTTCTCAGGTATAGCGTCCTGCTTTGCTATAGCTAGAGTTATATGGGTAAAACTAGCAGCGATGCGGCTCAGGGTGATGTCTTGAGAGGATAGAACTACCCTCTCTTTTCATTTCAGAGGGGCGGCCTCCTGATCGTCGTCGCTTTTAATTGAACACATTGTTTTGGCATCCTTTCCGATAGTTTTGAGTATTTTAAACAGGTTGTTGCCTCTGACTAAGAAGAGAGTGGACAGCATTTGCACGTCCTGAGCCAGACACCGTCTCTTAGGTACAGTGTACTCCAGGCTATCCGCACTAAATGTATAAACCTCAGTGCTAATTGATTTGTCGTTACCTTTATGGCCATCTCTATGATGATTGTTTGTGGGTTAAACCCATCATAAGCGACCACTTTAGGTTGTTAAGCTCTTGAAACGGTCCTCTGACACAGTTCTTGAAACAGTCCCCAGACAATTCAACCTCATGAACAAACCTGCCCACTTCCTAGGTGATGTTGGTCACATCTTTCCAATCAACATTCAAATTGTTAGAAACAACACTCCATTCGGAAGCCATCTTTGTATTGTTCTCGTCAATGCAGCTTTCGTAGCTAGATTGTGATGAAGTGCTACTTGTGTTTGGATTCCAAGGTATTGTATAATTATCTTGAATATTAATGAAACCAAGTCTATGTGTGTTGTCATTGACATTTATTAAACGTTTACTGTGCTTCCACTATATTTTGAAACTTCAGAGCGGAGCGGGCTTTCTTGCAAAGCGAAAAACGGGAATATGTCGAATCCAGTACATTTTCATTTTGTTCGCTATTTCATCGCGTGCTTATATACTGGTCGTATTGTATGACGCATAAAAATCCTACATAATTTACTCATGGTGGCGTTTTATCACATTTTTGTAAAGGAGTGAAGATATGGTTGGGACGTGATTAGGCATATGAAAAGAGACTTGTTTAAACAATTTATTTGCCAACATATTGTGGTTTAATTTTGTTATTGTAGATTTTTTTGCTTTAAACGCATTATACGAGATTTGTGTTGCTAACAATAATCCTATTGAAGTAAGGTATAATTATTTATTATTATTTGACTATTATTATAAGCCAGTGTTGTCCCACTGCAGGGCAAAGGCCTAACTTCCCTCTTTCCACTTTACCCGACTTACTGCGATTGTGGGCCAATCCTTTAAGAAGGAATCGAGCTCATTCCGCCATCTCTTTCTGAGCCTGCAGCGCAGTAGTTTCCTGCGATTGGGGATCCACGGACTGGTGGCTTTTTGCATATTGCTGCTCCGACATGCGATAAATATAGCCAGTTCCACTTTAGTCCAGCAGCTGTGCGGTCAGCGTCCGCTATTTGTGTTTTGGAACGAAGTATAGAGTTATTAATGCGGTCTGTGAGTTTGACATCTACTATAGACCTTTGGCAGATTCCAAGTGCGGATTTTTGACGCTTTTTAAGAGACGAGGGTGTAATTAGTTGTCTAATAAAGAAGATGGATGGATTGTAGTAAGTAGAGCTCCGTGTGTATGACATCGTCTATTCTTACCCCGATACCGAAAACCTGAAACCTGAACCTCCCGAACTTCGAAACTGGGAGTATTCCTGTACTCCCACCATTTATTTCAGGTTTCGTTGGATTCGCTACCGAAGACGGGGCTTGTCACGCCGGAATTGTGGAATGCGCTACCGGATGCCACCGATCTTATATATCGAGACTATGAAAAATTATAAGAACATGTATTTTACATCTGTCGAGACAATGAGTGCTAGAGAATTAAATCCAATCCAACACTTGACTGTGGCAACGTTCCCAATCGATTGTAGCTATCTGAGACACGTTCTGAAGGGCAATTCCCTTAATTAAAAACGTTCAAAATCTAGTCGCAATCTCATCTTAGCGACAGATTGAGACTGAGATCAGACTGTAAACGTTCTTAAAATTACGAGAATTTCCCGTTTAATTGATGGCTATACGTTTATCCATGGATGTTCTTATTAAACTCAGATCAAAAGTGGTGCAAACTAACAACACACCAAGAGCTTCAACTGTTACTTATTTTACCCAATTTTCCTGTTCGATATCTCTATATATTAAACTAGTGAGGCGCCCGCTAATGGTGTGCTAAATCTCTTTTCTTGTGTGTCATTACGTCTAATCATTTACCCTTACAGAGCTGAACGAGTCTTTGAAATGTAGGCAGGTACTCGTATCTATGTTTATTGTGTTCGAGAATATTCATTAATTAAACTATACAGGATAGAACAGACCCATCACGTAGTCGACATCTATACGTACTCTTTACATCAAACTAAGTAACGTGAGCAAACATTTTTGCCGAAATATGACTTTTTAATTCTGGTGTGAAAAATCGCTCTTGCGGTAGCGCGCCCTGTAACGCACGCAAACCTTTTTCCTACTTGATGTTGCTGCTGTAAATGTAGACCTGTCATCCATTGAAGTAGTAAGTACTACCGTCCAACTACTAGTAGTACTACTTCCATAGTTTAGTCAAAATTCAACTATGGTGTAAAACTGTAGGTATTGCGTTAGAATGTTGTGCTCTATTTTGCTTCACCAGCATTTGGTGTAGGTTCAAATTCAATAATCATCTAGATCCTTGATTTTTGAAAAGACCACAACTTTTGTTCTTTTTTTATATTACTAGGACAACCGAGTGTACCGTAATGAATTAAATATTATAATTTTATTTGTAACATTCTAGGAAAGTCCGCGTACAAGCAAGAGGCGGCCAAAATTGTTTTATTAAAGCATTCCCTTGACCTAAAAATGCAAATTAACTTTTATTAATTGCAACCCTGTTGGCTAAACAGTGTTTCTTTTTAATTAAAAAGACGCATGTAGTGCGCTGTAGCTTTTTAAATTCTTAGTTTTTTATTTTCTTTTTTGCCAGTCATTTTTTAGTCGTGCCGTAAACTTTTGTAACGTATATTACAGTTTTAGCGGTGACGGAGAATTACATGTTTAGGGTCTCATTATGTCATAATCAGCCGATAATGTTCCCACTGCTGGGACACAGGCCTCCTCTCGGTGAGAGGGAGTGGACCAGAATCCACCATGCGGGCCAGAATCCACCACGCGGGCCCAATGCGGGTTGGTGGATTTCACATGTCTTTGAATTTTTGGTTCTAAGACATGCCGGTTTCCTCAAGATGTTTTCTTTCACCGTTTTTAAAGCAGTGGTGATGAAATAATTTACACAAAGTAAAGTGCCTGCTTGGGTTCGAAACCACGGCCTGGAAATCGTAAGTCCCAACCGTAACCACTGGGCCACCAGTGTTCTAAAATAGTCTGCTTTTGGAAATAATCAATTTAAAAAAAAAAAGAATCTCATGCCCTTATTAATAAACGCGTACAAAAGTTATTTCAAACTCAAAAGTCGAAAAAATTATGGTTACATTACACAGAAACATAGAACAGACGCGCCAGCACATCAAGCTACCCGAAACTGTCAAATTTTCCCAATCAATCTTGAACCTTAATGCTTTAGCGATAAAGTTGAAAATCTATTGATGATGTGCTGCCGTTTGTACATAGAAACAAATGGAGAATTATTGTATTATTTTTTATTAAAATAGTACCTTTACTATAATGTACCTGTTGTTTTCTGTTACTATGTTAAGGAACGTTTATTATTCACATTTCGTTCATGCGGCTATCATACCTATATATAAGGTCAGAGCAAACACGTATAAGCCAAACTTCCCGCAGATGATGCGAAAAAATAAGTCGTCAGTTAAAGCTAGGCGAGCCTTCGGACATAATTATCAAGTATTTGATAGAAACATTGTCAAATTAAGGTTTCATTAAAGTTTCCCAGTTTTGTATGCGTTGCCTGACCGCGGTCATCTGGGCAGACATGGTGCCTAGGCAGCTGAGAACATCTTTAAGGTCCTTCTGGATGCTTGCCAGCATAGTCAGTGGCTCAGGCAATCCGCCAGCAGTCTAAGCAGGTGGCGCGTAAGAGAGCTCTTCCTCATCACTATCACCCTGTGAGAGGGAGTTTGTAGAGTTTGGAGTTTTTTTGCTCTATATTTATTGTAGTTTTACGGGGCTTTCATTCTCTGCGGTTTAATTTTCTTTCATCATTTCGAGAGCTCAAATTCAAAGTATTTATTTCAAACAAACCAATTACAGGCAATTTTGAATTGTCAAGGGGTCGGTCACTCAAAAAGATGAAGCTATATTTATATAAATGATTGCTAATTTCTGAACCTTCTTATTAGCCCACCATTTTGCCTTTTATTTTTGGCCAATGGCTTTATATTAAAAAACGTCCGACGACATCGAGGTAGACCCAGGAGAAGATGGCAGGACGAGCTTTACGTCTGTAGACAGAATTAGTCCACACTGGCTCATGACATACGAGGAGTGAAAAGGGTTTTAGGTGTTTAAGGCTGTTTCCTTTAATGAAACTCGAACCAGTAGTAATAGATCTATTTGTATTATGCTACAGTATCCAAACGACAGCGAAAGAATGTTGTTTACACAAACACAGAATAAGAATGTTGTTAGTGTTTAGAATTAGAATATTAGTTTACCTTATTAAAAAACCTTACCTTACCTTATTGGTAAAATAAGGTTTACATTCACATCAGATTCATTCAAAATCATAGTTCAACTTCAACTAGTTAATATTCCTGTGTACCATAGACATCCCGCTCTAGACCACAATAGTGTTGTGTCTTTTATATTTAACAGTGGGAACCATCGATAATTACTTTGGTTCGCCACAGGATAGTAGGAGGCAAAGGCCCTGCAGTGGGACAACATAGGCCAAAAACAATAATAAACGTTTTTATTTCAATGATTTTCCTCCTTTACTCTTGCTAGAGAGGGGCTTGTGGCTAAGTAATAACAGCCGCACGGGTCAATCGATCAGGTTAAGCTACGCTTGCCGCGGTTGGTCCGTGGATTGGTGACCATCTTCACATACCAAGACCCCTCCGTGCCTCGGAAAGCACGTTAAGCCGTTGGTCCCGGCTGTCATTCGTGGATCTTTGACAGTCGTTACAGGTCGTCAGTAGCCCGAAAGTCTGACAACCAGTCTTACCAAGGGGTATCGTAATACCCAGTAACTGGGTTGTGGAGGTCAGATAGGCAGTCGCTCCATGTAAAATACTGGTATTCAGCTGCATCCGGTTAGATTGGAAGCCGACCCCAACATAGTTGGGAAAAGGCTAGGCAGATGATGACTCTTGCTAGAACGCAAGCTGTAACTGCACAACGTTTCTAAGCTTCCAATGTAAAAGCAATCTCTCTGCGTAGCTATTTTGTTAACAGGCGTGACATTTTCATACCTATGTTTACATAGTACATAAGACAAAGGACAATAGCACTGAGGCGGGAATCGTTCGTGATCTTAACGCGCCATTAGAGCCGCACGTGATCAATATGTCAGTGGAATTATGTGATCGAGCTATGTATTACGTTTTATGTTATCCTAATACTCTCGATTTTGTCATTCGCTTTATATTTGAATGTAGACTAGGTTTGATAAATGCTTCCTTACGGTTCCATGTCAATATTGTATATTGTATTATGTACGTTCGAAAAAATCTATATCTTTTTAGTAAGATAAGTGACAGGCATAAGTTTAAATTCAAATTCAAATTCAAATTCATAATTATTTATTTTGGGACAACTAGATCCACCGGTTAGTATACAAAACTTAGAAACTATTGTTAGTACCTACTTAAATATAATACAAAGGACAACACTCATCATAACTATCACAAAAAATACCCCAAAATGGGAACAAATTAGATCAACCGCGTTTCAGATTATAAATTATCAATTTTTTATAATTTGTAAACGTAAGAACCATGGATCCGTTTATTATGATATTTTGATGTTGACTTGAAAGACATTGCAGTTGAGAATGTCATGCTCAATTAAATGTCTCACTGATGGTGGATCATTCGGTTCCGTACAAAATGGTTGAGCTGGATGGTGTTGATCCACGCGTCATGTTCGTGAACGGGTGCTGTTGGTTGAGACTGGTCATCTCTTAACTGCCAGGACTTATTTTTAATGCTATTCACCGGCTTCATAAGGTTCATAACTCATTTATTGGGCTTGGTATAACCTTTTATAACAAGATACCCTCTTCTTTGCTAGACTCGCCTTTTAATGCGTTTAAAGCTCAAGTAAAATCCAACCTTTGTCCAAAAGCATAATATTCCATCAACGACTACTTACACGATAAGAATAGTTGGTTGCCTTAGTTAACGCAAGACAATGTCTATGTTCTTTCTCCAGAATTAGCTTACTGACAGGTTATTGTTATTAGTATTAACTTATTTTACTTCGATGGCCCTAGTTTATCATTTGTGACTTTAAGTGACAGCTATGTGAACAGAACCCAGCAATGCATAAATATGTAAGCTGTCACGCCCTTTATGCCTGGAAGCTTTTATTTAGGTAGTAAGTTTTTATTTACATTTTAATTTTAATTAATTATATTTTAAATTGAGTACGTATAGTTTTTTTATTATATTTGTTGGTAAATTGGCGTGGCTAGCTGACATATGGCAAATAATTTAATTTTATGTTCTGTGGCTTGTAATGTTAATTACTTAACATTGGTGCCTAATATTGTATACAATCAATTTTCTAACTGAACAGACAGCTGTGCTGCTGGGGAGTTTGTTGTGCCACTTCTTCTTCCCAGCGATAGCACTAGGACACTTCCTAGTGCTATCCCCAAAAACGACAAAAGACAGTCCCCCAAAAACGCCCGCCCTTCACAGTGGTGAAGGGCGGGCGTTTTTGGGGGACTGTCTTTTGTAATTTTGACGTTCGACAATTGCTGATTCTCAGCCTAATTTGAATAAATGACTTTTGATTTTGATTTATATTTTGAATTGTTTCTTCGTTTTTTTTTTTTACATATAGAAGCAACAAGAATAATGTATCCAGGATTTTGTAATATCTTGATTTAAAAGAGTGTCCTTGTAGTTTCTAGCTTCAACTTTCTGACTAACTGGTCGAGTATTTAATTTTGACAATTCAAAATTACCTGTAAATGGTTTAATTGAAATAAATGCTTTGAGTTTGAGTTTTGAATCAGGTACCTATATATTTTTATAAATTAAATCTTGTGAAAATTATGTAATACGTATTTTCAGTAACATCCTATTGTTATAAAGTCCACTGCAGCACACTATGAGAAAAAAAACTCTAAAAATGTGCGTCGGGTGTTTTTTTTTTACCTTTTAATCAATTTTATCATGTGTACCTTATGCCTTAATTAAATAGGTAACATCCAAGCGACCATCGCCAAACTTTCATCTGAACACCCGAAATCCGATTCGTTGATTAAAGCGAGCAAAAAATGCCGCGTTTAAAAAATCTTCGTTAATTACTAAGGATTAAACGACCTCGCTGAATCTTAATTCAATAATAAGGGGTGTTACAAAAAATTAACGTGGAATAGAGCTTGGTTGTGACTACGAGCGAGTTTCTTTTATTTACTCAAAATACCTACAACTATTTATTAACTTATTAAAACGTAGCTACCGAAGCATGTCGTCTATACGGCTGGCACCTAATTTTCCATCCAAATTTTAAGTAAATCCACACTAATAATATTTCAAATGTGAATGTGTTACTGTATGTTTGTTAGTTACAATTTTGCAACCAAACCACAACTTAATTAACGAATGATCGGATCGGACCGACACATGGCCGAACCGAATATTGTTGTCCTACTACGAAAAAAGTTCGGATCGGCTCAATTGGGCTCACCATACGAGTACATAGTCAATATTCGAAAGAGTGTAGGACCGAACGAAATGTAGTGCCAGAGGTGAACGTTTTATCGATATGTTTTTATTAGTCATTATTATTCATGTCGATATAATTAAACTATTGAATTACAAAGTAAAATTATTTTTTATAGTAAGAAAATAGAACTTTGCTTTTATTTCATTATTTATACCTATTTCTTGAAAAAACAATATATTTGTAGCTGGCATACATATGGCATTGCCGATTGTCAAAATAAAAAATAAATGTCAAAGGATGACAAGCAATGGGATAGATTGAGATTTTTATTATTGCAAAATTGAGAAAAAGCTAAAAAAAAAGTATAAACTCAAACCAAATCTCGTCTGTCGCTATCGTTATAGCAATAACCGTATTTCGGTCGTTTATCATCAAGTGCTGACTAAAGTGTAAAAGTGAAGTTATGAGATGTATTCAAAAAACCGGCTAAATATACTATAAACTACATATATTATTCACTTTACGCGTGATAAAGTGCCCCTTGGGTTTATCGTTTTACCTCATGTTCGTGTTTTGGAAGTTTGGAAATGAAAGTTATGAACAAATATTCTGCAAGAACAAGTCACCATATCCAGACCGACAGCGGCACATATTGATGCTCTCCTTAATTTCCTTGTAGAGCATCGAGATTTGGCTCATGGAAACTAGAGGAGTATCGACGGTCGTACGCTGAATCATCGACTGTGGGAAGAAATTTGCACCGCGCTGAATGCTATACAGGACCGATCGTCGTGGAGATCCTTAGGGGAGGCCTATACCCAGCAGTGGGTGTCGTGCGGCTGATATGATGATGATGATGATGAATGCTATACTATTTTTAGTTTTACTTATAACAAAGTGAAGTTGTTAGTATTGTAAAAAATATATTTTATTCATTATTTTCTAATGATTGTCTTGTCTTTCCCTCTCTCTTTGTCCCCTCCTCAAAGCATCTGTGGCAGATGTAGCAGGCTAGTAGATGACCTGCCGGGAGTTCTCAGATTCAAACTCGTCTTGGATTAACTCCGGAGCACTCACTCCGGCCCTTATGCAGAATAATCGTTTTTAATCAAAATAAAAAAAATCTTGGCCTGCTGTGTTTTGCACTCTGCCTGCTCTTTCCGGGTCGTAGTGCAGCTCCCTCGCTGCCAAGGGACATCTCCACCGACCCTTGAGTAATCCAAATGTGCGTTCAATGGTGGAGCGGGCGGGCGGGCTACGCTTGTGCACAGCATTAAACCTGCCTCCTGAACTGTCTTCCACAACATTACCTATAGGTGCCAGAAGATATTCCCTTAAATGGTACCCTGAATCACCTGTCAAAGTGAAATATTATTGAATAAGTTTTGTTAATTTTATGTATATAGTATATTTTAAAGATGAACATCTAATTTATACTAGCCTAACAGATATGTTGTGTCAGTGAGACTCTCCAGATGCGTCTTGATCTCACATTGAGACCAAATAAACGCATCATGCGTGGCTCCTGCAAAAGTAGCATCCACATTTAGGATGCAGAACTCTTTGAACGTTTGATGTTCTTCAAAATCTAGTATTTTTTTCACTAAATGACTTACCACTTGGGTGTTAATAGAGTGGAAATGTTTTCTATTAAAAAACCGCTCCACATGCTCACAGGGCCTCACTATCGCAATGTGTGTGCACGGCTATTATGCTTCCGGGGTAACAGGGGCACTATGTCCTGGCAGAATTCCTCAAAAAGAGATCGACTGAGTCTGTAATTGCTTATAAACTCAAGGTCGGCCACTAAATTGCTATCGACGAAGTCACGAAGTCGTCTGCGATTCCTTCTCCGCTCCAAACGCTCTTCTCGCTACAATTTCAAGTATGACACATTCACTTTAACACTTTAAACAAACATAAAACTCAATAAAACTGTAATAATTAATTAAATTGGATACTTACGATGCTCAAACGATAGCTATTTTGTTGTCGTGTATTTTGACATTAATTTGACGCTGTAACTGTTGTCAAAATCAAATTATCGGTAGATTTTTCTCGTTTAGGGTAGGGTTTACGATACACAACAACAAATGACAAATGTCAAAATGAAGTTCAGTCGGATCGGGACCGACAGAACCAAATAGTACCTTCGTAGTAGGAAATGGCCGAACATTCGGTCGATACGATATATTTACCACCTCGGAGTAGACCCCCTGTTTTTAATGTTCGGTGTATCGCTTAAACTTAAAACGAGAGGAATAATATAGGCAAAGTTAAAAAATCAACCCTTAAAGCGGTAAAATGGGTTGTTGAAGTTTGATTAGAAATTCCAAAACCCACGCAGAAGAAGTCGCAGGCAAAGCGCTAGTCGATGTTAAAATTCGACTTGGCATTTGAGTTTCGCCTGATAAAGTTATTATTCAAATTACTTATATTTGTTTATACTTCTGGCCGACTTTAATTCGTGAAGTCGTTAGGCACGGAACGAAGACAAATGACGTATGTGTACGTGATCAATCATCAGTTTTGACGTAATTATATGAACTCGCGCGCCTCGTGCGCTGTTTGTAGCATTGCTAAAGTTATGCTCAAGTAGTGAGAAGTAGGCGGCAGTAATTACAATCAAAACAACTAGGTATGGACTACAGAATTAAATTTATTTCTTCTTTAAATAAAAGCTCTTTAAATAAAATCAATGTGTCTTGCCTTTTCCCAGCTATGTTGGGCTCGGATTCTGAAAATGATCTGAAAATACTATATATTCAGCTGCAACAGCTTAGACTGTAACCTGATGCAGCTGAATAACAGCATTTTACATTGAGCGACTGCCTATACAACCCAGTTACTGAGTATCACAATACCCCTTAGTAAGACTGGTTGTCAGATTTTTATACAGACGATAGAGTTCGAGGAGATTTCGGCTGACATGGTTGGCCTTGGTTACTTGGTTCTCGCACAAAATAAATACGATAGGACAGCCAACATTAGACAAAGATTGTACCCTCTTTCTCCTGTCAAATTAAAGATTCGTAAAGAAGAGATTGATAAAATGTTGGAGATTGGAGTTATTCGTCCCTCTCCTTCGCCGTGGGCTAGTCCTGTGGTAATGGTGACCAAGAAGGACGGTTCAGTTCGTTTCTGCTTTCATTTATTCATTCTATTCTTGCTGCATCATTCATAAGTATAGATATGAGACTGGTATATGTGCCTGCTGTCGTTGCTCTGATCCAAACTTCAAACCCAGCAGCTACCCAGAACTGTACAGCAGACTTATCCCCACTTTCAAGACCTTAGCGCAGGGCAGTCTTATCAGCATCGCTAGTCAATGGCCCATTAACAGATGCTTCAACAAATTTGACACTATTGTCAATTTGAGTGGCTAGTGGTTCATTCATTATTGACTTCTTTGTGTTATGAGGTCATTGTCTGCTCGTAGTTATACATAAAACTGAACTGCTTGTATTGTTGTTCTCTTATAGGACTAGACTCACTAACGAGTGCCGGAATCATTCCATGTTGTAAGATATGAGGCATTCGATTTTCCCACCCTTAGCATTCAAAACTGCTTGCATCTTTGTCGCTTTTAAAATACTTTTCTCTTTTCATTCAGGTTAAATTAACAGAAAAGGAATTATTTAATGATATTTAATTTTAGCTTACCACCACGCCGATAGCTAATTGTTATTGAATCTGACAATGAACCTAACTAAAACCAAAATTATGACGAATTCCCAACAAACAGTAGCCAACGAACAAATAACAGTAAATAACGAATAAATAGAATATGTTAATGGATATATATATTTGGGCCAACTTATGTCTACAGATGATTTCATGAATAAAGAAATAGAACGAAGAATAACTAATACTTGCAAACGGTTTTGGTCTCTTAGGGAAATTATGAAGGATAAAGATACGCCAATGAAAGAAAAAAGGAAAGTATATGAAATATGCATTATGCCATGCTTACTATACGGGTGCCAGACATGGACGTTAACAGAACTACAAGAAATTAAATTAAAAGTCTACCAAAATGCAATAGAAAGGAGTATTTTGGGTATAAAAAGAAGAAATAAAGTGAAATTACAAGAAATTAAAAAGAAAACAAAATTTAAAAAAGCATACACAGCCTACAAACAGCTTAAATGGCGTTGGACGGGACATATGTTAAGAGAAAGTAAAGAGAAATGGACTAAGTCAGTAACAGAATGGTATCCAAGAGATAGCAAAAGAAATAGAGCCAGACAAACCAAAAGATGGGAAGATGACTTCAAGAAAATAGCTGGTCCGGTATGGACCCGTTTAGCAAGAAACAGGAATACGTGGAAAACTTTAGAGGAGGCCTTTGTCGACAGACAAGCTGTTCCACACAAACATCCAGTTGCCGATCATTCAAATGCAAGTTAGAAACGATTCAAAATCAATTTAGTTTTTTAGTAAGTAGGCATGTATTAATTGTAAGGAAAGAAACAGCAATAAAGGCTATTTTATTTTATTTATCTTTATTTTATTTTAAACCACGCGGGCCCAATGCGGGTTGGTAGATGTCACATGTCTTCGAATTTTTGGTCGATGTTTTCCTGCACCGTTTTGAGAGCAGTGGTGATTAAATAATTTACACAAAGTAAAGTGCCTACTTGGGTTCAAACCTAGGTCCTACATACAACACGTAAGTAAAGAACCAGTCTTAACAATCCCTTAGAACTTCGATGTGAATACTAGAGTGTGAATATATCAAAATCCAAAAATAAAATTTAAGACTTATTATCTTCATTAAGAAAATAGAGCAACTCAAAGGCGACAAGGATTCACTTTTTCACGTGAAACGTGAAGCTGGCACAAAAAATAGTGCTCTTGATAAATTGAATAAAAAGTGTATGACAGGACCAACCCTCCCTGGGCAGGTGTCACGACGGTGGAACGGTTAATTACTATGAAAATTATCCACCCTGAGAGAAGGGAGAGAGGGGGGAGTGGGACAAAGTGCCTTTACGTTTAAATTTTAGGACTTGAGAGGTGTTTAGTTTAGAAGTGCTTACGCTAGCTCATTTGTTGTAGGCACTTGGTATTTAGAAAATGGCGCTTGAAAATGGCGGAAGAAATCCATCCGTTCTGCCCGATAATCGAAGCGGCAAAAAGAAAATTATCTATCTCCAAAAACCAACTCGTAACTACGTAATCAGCCTTTTAGCATCTCCAGAACGCACAGCTTTGAACGGTCCTGAGTATACAACCAAACTTAGACAACACGCATAACAAACCAATTGGTAATCGAATAGCATCATTATTATGCTATCATCAAATTATAGCACACTGGAGACTGTTCCTGTCCATTTCCTTAAAAATAAAGCCTTTTGTTAAATTATAGGTACCGATTTATTCAAAACTGGCTTTTGCACGCGGCTCGTCGGAAAATATCTACTACTACTAGCGGGATTAAAAGTACCCTATGTGCTATTCATGGTTATATACTATCAGTGTGCCAAATTTCATCCAAATCCGTTGAGCGTCTGTGCACCACTCTTGAACATACATCCAGACAAAAATTCTAAAAACTACATCCTCGTATATTTTCGGCACCAGACTCATTCTCACATCTCTTAGCAATAACTTTTTTCAAATATATTCACTGTACAGTTTTGACCCTGGCAAACACTCCAAATCTTTACTAGAAACCGCTTTAAACATGAAACATCCAATGGTTTTATTTAAAGAGAGTTCAATTAAGGAGGTAAACAAAAACGTCTCGATCTTATAATTGAACTATAAAACGGAGAGCTTCCATTAAAAGTGAATGGTAATAAAATTTGACTGGCCTGATCCTGTTGAGATTGACGTAGTGTGCGACGTACTTAATACCGCGGTACTATTATTCCGGATCAGTATTTCCACCACATTATTTTTTTAAATTGTGAATAATTATTCAATGAAATGCAAAATACTACAGTAATGTTTGATCCCAAATTGGGGAATTAATTTTTCCGTTCTCTAGCTTACTTTGAGTTCTATAAAGATTTCTCATAGCGCAATCTCATAAATACACCGAAACATAATATTATAATAATAAATATTTACATATGTCGTGCCGCATTCCATTAAAATTTCCTAAGGGGCCTCTGCGAGTTGGCTTCGGGCCCTCGCGCGCCTTCCAAAGGACCGGGACGCCATGGTCCCGAGATATGTAAAAACATAAAAAGAAATACTTATTACAAGTATGTGCCCGACTCAGTTCTCAATAATGGACTTGTCACTTTGTACTGGGATTGGTCTACCATTACTGACAGGACTATTGTCGCCAATAAACCTGATATAGTGGTGATAGATCGATTAGTGCGCTGCGCAATGATTGTCGATATTACCATCCCACATGACAGGAACCTCGTCAAAGCTGAGAAAGAAAAACAAATCAAATATATATACGAGGTTGATGACATGTGGAATATGAGCTCGGCTGTCATTGTCGTATTGTCCTCATGGCTGAAAGCCTCGATCAACATCTTTCGAGGCTCTCATTAGGCGGTTGGATCAAAGGCCTGATTCAGAAGGCAGTACTCCTCGATACGGCTTGCATTATGAGGTGGTGCCTATCTCTGGAGCACTACCTTGCTCCCGACACCGGCAGACTATTTTTTATATTTTTAAATGTTTTTTATACAATTTTTATCTATTTTAAGAAATATTTAAAAATGAATAAAAAAGGAACTAAACTAAATAATAAATACTAAAAACGTACCTTAACCACATCTGTCCATTGCACGGTTGAACCACACGTCGGAAATGTAATTAAAAATAAACATTTATAATACGCGGCCCATTCGTTTCTCTGTTATTCGTCCGCGAACACGACAGGCTGGAATTAAACACCACTCCGTTTTAGATATTACTGTGCAGTTTTCATTATGTTTATGGCGAAAACAAGTTGGAATTTTAAACTTTATTATTTGACTACATTTCCGCCGAGATTTACGCACTTTTCACACGAGAAAAACCTACCTGGGATTGGTTTCTTATCGGAAAATTAAAATACACGCAGACACAACCGCGGGGCTCTGCTAGTTCTATATATGTATATAAATTAAATAAACCGTTTATGCGGGGAACCCTTAAAAAACAAACAAAGAGCCCTCATTTGCTTCACCCTGGTTACCCATAAGGGTAAATACTGTACTAAAGGAAATTTAACACGACGTACATCATAAGGGTAAATAATGTATTAAAGTAAATTTAACACGAGGTACATCATAAGGGTAAATAATGTACCTATTGAAGGAAATTTAACATGAGGTACACTCACCTGCAAAATTGCATGGATACCTTAGTGTCTATTTTCCAGTGAACATTTGAGTTCAATTTTTCGAAAATAAACTAGATGGCGTTGGTTTCTTCACAACTATGACTTATTTACGAAACGTAAGTATTAATAGTTAGGAAGAAACGTATTAGGTAGGATTAAGTAAGGAGTTACACAGCTACTACATTTATATAATTATCTATGTAAGCTTGAGTGCAGCATTACATTTACTAGCATACGCAGTTTAAATGATAAACATAACAAAAGAAACCGATAGGTATATATTCATTAAACTAACGAGTATACGAGATATTAAATTTAAATTTAATAATATAATATTCGAGTTGATAGTTACATAGCAACAGGAAAAAAGAGCAGATTCATCGCAGGTAAACAGGCTCGCCAAAAAAAAAGGCACATGAGGTTTATTTCTTACAGTTTATTATTTAAATTTAATTATTGTATAACATTATAATATTATGTATAACTTCTTATTGAGGCCATAGTTTAAATATTCGTTTCCAAAATCGGAAAGGGGATTAAAGCTTATGTAACCTCAATAAAAACAAACAGGAGACCACATTATTTTATCGCAAAGGTCAAACAAAGAAAAAAAAAGATTAAATGGATTAAATAGGTAGGCTAAAAACTACGAAATTGCTCAAAACATATCAAATGTAGGTAACATAAAAAACTAAAAATTATGTTGTGTTTGAACTTGAAGTGTTCATAACATTTTTAAGTTATGTAGAATACGTAAACACACATAACCAGGTCAGTAAGTAAGTCAGGTAAGTAAAATAACATTAATTAAGTATAATTATTTATTAATAGCTCGCGTAACCACCATTCTCGTCGATACCAGCTTGCATACGGGAACGTATTCAACGAATTATTTTTTTACATAGATCTGACCACGAATACTCTCCCATATGTATTTGTAAACAATGAGCCTTTAAAGCAGATGCTTTAGAGGCTCACTGGAGTACGCTCATTTTCATTATTCCACCGTTGAACGATGACACCCATATATTTTCAATGGGATTTAAATTCGGTGATCTAGCTGGCCAAGGAATAACGCAAATTTCATTATGCTGAAACCACGCCTGCACACTGTGCGAACGGTGTATCGGACAATTATCCTGCACAAATTTATTTTATCTGTGGTAATTCTTCTCTTGGATACACTTAGTCAATTGTGAACAGACTACTTTCAGGACTTGCGTTTAATCTGTTACACCTTGTATAATTGTATTCAATCTAAAAAATATTTAAGTTGCGTACGAATGTGAACAATGAAATAAAAATAGTTTGTATATCGTCGCTAAGGTACAGGGCGCACTCGGCGCACTAGGAGTGCACTCGATGCCTTATTTCTAACATCATTATAATCCGTGACGTCATTCCGCGCTATACAGAATACAGCCGCGTTCCGTATCCCGCAATAAAACGCGTATTAATGATTGTTTTAGAGTTGCTCGTAAATTTTACTGTTGTACTGAAATGTCTACTGTATCCAACATACGCGTATAGAGACATTTTATTTGACGGAGATATCTATGTCGCAAATAAATAACAGCCACACGGTTCGGGCTCGTGGATGGGTGACCATCTTTACATACCAAGACACCTCCATGCCTAGGAAAGCACGTTAAACCGTTGATCCTGGCTGTCATTCGTGGATCTTTGACAGTCGTTACGGGTCGTCAGAAGCCTGGCAACCAGTCTTACCAAGGGGTATCGTATTACCCAAACTGGGTTGTAGAGGTCAGATAGGCAGTCGCTCCATATAAATTACTGTACATCAGCTGCATCCGGTTAGACTGGAAGCCGCCCGCAACATAGTTGGGAAAAGGCTAGGCGTTGTCGCAAAGTACAATCTTAAAAAAAAGTCCTAGCTCTCCAATTAATAACATAGTCATCTCATGTCAAACTAGATTTTTCCAACAACCAAAACATAAGCACAAAATATCGAATAACCACACGAAAAGTCGGGAACACAAGACGTAAATTGAAAATTAATCGGCCTTTTTACAAAAAGGCTTATTCCCGTATAAAACGAGAAACGTTTTTCCCCTCAGCGCTTAAATATATCTTCGAGGGATGTATTATACGGGGTGCTTTATCTGCCGAATAGAGGATGGGTTAATTTATAACCTCACGGGCTACGCCGTAGCTCCGTAGACGTAGCCGCGCGTAGATGCTCTACGAAACTACGAGGCGTACTACTTTTTGTGGTATTATACTTTATGAATTCATTGCGTATGTAATACGGTTTATCTCTTTGATTTAGTTTTCTATAGAATTAATAATAAAGATTTATTGATCAACTAGGTCTAGATTACATGGCAAAGCACAAGCATGAAGTTTCTTAATGTAGTTAGTGGGTGCCGCCGCTCGTAGGTTACAAAATAACCTGTGTTTAGGAGAATTAATATGATGAGGATAATTAATTATTCAAAAGTTAAAATATTTGACCATAACTGTTTATTTACTGAAGACCCGTGGCTAAATAATAACAGCCGCACAGGTCAATCGATCAGGTTAAGCTACGCTTTCCGCGGTTGGTCTGTCGATGGGTGACCATCTTTACATACCAAGACCCCTCCGTGTCTCGGAACGTTAAGCCGTTGGTCCCGGCTGGCATTCGTGGATCTTTGACAGTCTTTACGGGTCGACAGAAGCCCGAAAGTCGTAACAACCAGTCTTACCAAGGGGTGTCGTATTACCCAGTAACTGGGTTGTGGAGGTCAGATAGGCAGTCGCTTCATGTAAAATACTAGTATTCAGCTGCATACGGTTAGACTGCCCCATCATAGCTGGAAAAAGGCTAGGCAGATGATGATGAACTGTTTATTTATTACCTTTGGCTTCTTTTTAAAACCATGCCATTATATACCCGTCCAGAATAAATGGTATTAAGAAATACAAGACAAGAATTTATTTAAGGCGAGGTAATTTGACGCAGTGTTCAATATCCGTCAGAAGCGAGACGTCGCCGGCACGTACTCATATCTATCATACTTTAATACTTTCAACACTCGTCTGAGAGAAAATGCTGGCGAAAGTGTAGGTAGATAGAAAAATTGTTGAAGTATGTCTGCGGTACTCGGTTACGAGCACAGTGTACTTATTTATGATAACAATAGTATGTATACATATGTAAGAGGGGCCCGTGGCTAAATAATAACAGCCGCATAGTTCAATCGATCAGGTTAAGCTACGCTTGCCGCGGTTGGTCTGTGGATGGGTGACCATCTTTACATACCGAGACCCCTCCGTGCCTCGGAAAGCACGTTAAGCCGTTGGTCCCGGCTGTCATTCGTAGATCTTTGACAGTCGTTACGGGTGGGTAGTCAGAAGCCCGAAAGTCTGACAACCAGTCTTACCAAGGGGTATGGTATTACCCATTCACTGGGTTGTCGAGGTCAGATAGGCAGTCGCTCCATGTAAAATACTGGTATTCAGCTGAATCCGGTTAGACTGGAAGCCGACCCCAACATATTTGGGAAAAGGCTAAACAGATGATGATGACATATGAAAGAGTATACTGCAGTGACTTCTTTAAACAGTAACGTATGGATAAACATAACATTGAGATATACACGGGAACATCGACGCCCAAACTGTAACCATTAATTCAGCACATGATTCTAGATCCCCTATGGAACAGCTTTTTTTTAAAACTTAACTTTCTAAACTTGAACTTTTAATGCTGGGGGGTTCAGAATCATATACTGAATCCATGGGTTTGGATGGTTCTGCGTCGCTGTCCCTGCCACCCTGTATAAAACTTGTAATAAAACTAATGAAGATTATGTTTGGTCTCGTATGACGGTGTGAGTTTACTTACTTGTCATAAACCGGACACAAATCCGGATACCGGTCTACGAAAGCGAGAATTTCGTAATATAAAATCGAATAACACAGCCAATCTGAGGATCGAACCAGGAACACTACGCTCAGCAGTCGTTCTTGCGTCTGCTAGATAAACGAAGCAGTCAAAGCCGAATATCAGAAATAAAAACACTTTTTGATTAGCTTACACTAACCATAGCATAGTGCTAGAATAAAGTCAACTTTTTGTCCTTGAATTCTACCAAAAAATGACTATAAAAACCACTGGCAGAATTCACGTTCGAATAGATAGGATTTTATTTGATATTCGTGCCTACGCCCGACTGTGCACCGAATAACTCAAAAAACAAAACGTTTTTTAATACTTTTAGTACTGGATCTGGTGATCATCCAATACTAAAAGTATTAAAAAACGTTTGGTATTTATTTAGGCAAAGTCAGATAAATCTCGCGATCAGAACGAGTCAGATACTGCGATGATATGCGTGCGTTACATTGCGCACTACCGCAAACAGAAAATTTTCACACCAAAAATAAAAGTCGCCCAACAATTATTTTTGGCAATTTAATTGATGTGCTTGTTCTTTAAAATAATGCAAGAAATACTTATCGAACAATTTATATATTGAAAACAAAATGAAACATTGAGACAGGGTTTGAACTCGCATCTTGCACGTCTCAGCCTTACACACTAACCACGACACGACACCAGATTAACTTGGGTAAGACAGATGAAATAAGGTATTAGTAGCAATGACAGAAATTATCACAACATTAACCTAACCTTTAAGTCTTAATTAAAATTGCGTAACAAATACCCATACATAGTAAATGACACCTAACCTCAACATCATAAAGCTCAAGTTTGCGTATCAAACTTGAGCTATAAGATGTGTTAGTCTGATAAACTCATATATATTGAATAACCTTACTTACCCAACTTAGTATTTAAATGTAATTTGTACTTACCTATCTATTTAGTTATGTACACTAGTAATCTGTGGAAACGTTGTTGATTGTACATTTACCCATATATCTTTTATATTCTTTTTCCTCTTTTGTAAAACATATTGTACAATTGTTTGTTTTTCCCAAATAAATAAAATAAAATAAAATAAAACCTTCAATGTTATGAGCAGAGGGTGTAAAATCGAGTAATTTTTAGGGGGGTCAGTTAATTGCTATCACCGACTGTACTTAGTTTGATGTACAGGATGCGTACTCATAGTTGACGGCTATGCGATGTCTTTTTTTAAAGTCTTTCGTTAATTGTGTTATTTTTTTTAAATTTAATTGTTTAGAACCATGTTCAAGCTTCTGAAAAAGTCAGTTTAAAATTAGTACCACATGACTGATCAAGCTAAAATCTAATGGCAATCGAGGTTCTTCGTAAAGGAACTAGGAACTATTTGCACGGACGGTGTACAAACTCCATGTATGTGATACTGATCCTGCAGGAACAAGGAGTATAAAGTCAATGGAGGAAATATAAAACGTGTGTTAAGACATTGTTGCACCCTTGAAAGTGGATTTTGTTGAATCTGATGTCTACTACTGGGCCATAGGCCTCTCCACAGTTATGCTGCAATTACAGTTTACATTCATAATTATTTATCTACTTTATGGCACCGATATTGCGAAAATTTATAGCCAGCCTTCAACCTATAATGTCCACTACTGGGATTAAAGTTTCCTCTCAGTAAGAGGGAGAGAGGCTGTCACTCATTGCCAGTACGAGTTGGTGGAAGAAAGAATGTTGGTGGGGTTTCCTCTCACCGACACCTGAAGGCCAACTCTCGTAATTTAAAACGTTCAAAATCTTGTCGCAGTCTCATCTCGGCGACAAACAAATGTCAAAAACTTGTCAAAATGTAGGGAAATTACGAGGTATTTTTGACAGATTGAGACTGAGATCAGACTGAACGTTCTTAAAATTACGAGAATTACCCCTCTGATCACTCCATTTATTTTATACTCTGTGAAGCAAAGTTCGCTCTCCATACATTTGAATGTTCTATCCATACGAACGGCTTCGGGTGCATCGCTCGTGAAACCAATACGTAGGGTGACTACAATTTACGGATTCCGAAGACAGAACTCGGAGATATATTTGTATCGATCATGGCGGCAATTTTAAACAAAAATGCTGATGTCGACACTACATTTTTTTGACACTCATCTTGATCCCCAGTACGTTTACAAACACGAACCAGTTTCTTTCATACAGTTATTATCATCGCAGTAAATGAACCTGTATTATACTCGTATAATTGTACCTACTTCCACGTTACGAATTCCTCAAGATTTTAAATTAAATTCTAATTAAGTATATTCTGTAGTAACTAACGCTATACGACATTCTTATTAAAACGTCATATTCTCAAATCAACACTTACTGTTCAAGAGGAATCCAAGGCGAATCTACAGGGTGTATCAGAAAGGTGTCGTCAAATTTAAGGCTGTCGTACAGACCATCACACTGAACAACTTTCTCCACGGGAATTGGCTCCATGGAGAAAGTTGTTCAGTCACTAAGTCAGTTCACATCCTAATCGCGAAAAAATTATAAGCCGTCCCGATACAAAACTTAAATACCTTGTAGCGGTATCTACAACGCCACATGCGAACAACGCGTCATACTGACGTCACGCAAATCCTGCATCTCGCAAGCAGAGTTTACCGCGCAACTAGCATACATACAAACTTCGCAATATCAATCGTTTGGCGGTTGCCCGCCAGATACAACACCCGTCTGGTCGGAGGATCCTCCCTTTTCTATGGAGGATGAGTGAACTTTACACCCTGATCCTCATACCTCTATAACCTACTCGTCCCAAATGAGGTCTTCATTTAAACGCGCACTACAGCGACAGTTTGCACAGAGGCGCATCAGGAGTCACTTACATAAAGGATGTACCAAATATCTCGTAGATTATCTTCCATCGCATGCACACAGTGGCGAAGGCTGGGATACAGCGTACTCACAGTCATACACCGGCGAACCTCGCGAGATCAGCCGGCTCATTGCCAATCGGCGATCGTCCGCATTCAACTAAAATACTAAAGTAAGGTAGAATTACGCTTTGAACGCTCATTAGTTCACTGCCTGAACTATTGTTTTCCCTGAAGACTGCCTAGTTAACGTTCTTTAATACATATACACGACTAGACTCGCTACTGATTCTGTTAACGAGCTAAAAGAGCATGATTTGATGTAGGAATTACTTCAGTTGTGTTTTTTTGTAGAAGTAAACATCATCTACCTAGCCTTTTCCCAACTACGTTGGGGTCGCCTTCCAGTCTAACCGGATGCAGCTGAGTACCAGTATTTTACATGGAGCGACTGCCTATCTGACCTCCACAACCCAGTTACTGGGTACGACGAAATATATCAATAACACAAAAAACTTTTTTTACATCTTTAAGAGCACGTGTATTCGCAGGTACAATAGATAGGTACAGGTAATAGTGACAGGTACACAAGAATTGTGAATCCCATTAAAAGCCAGTTTTTGCAATGGCTTCAAATGTCTTCGAAGTTTAAGCTGCTCAAGAAAGGACTTACAAGGCTAAAGAAATCAGCGGGATTGTCCGAAAGGGTTACCGCTACCCCGGAACATACAGGGCGAAGGAAGGAACATGGGTGGGTTTTAGTCAGTAAGAGTCTGACACTCCCTTCCGCTCCACCCAGAGCGGGAGCGGTCATTTGATGATTTCCCACCAGAAAAAAAAAAAGAGGCTAAAGAAATAATGAATACAACCAAAATAACTTTTTACACGTGAGATACAGACATAAGTATAGATTATCGTACGCCATATATCACCAGTGGGCATTTGTTTTGTTCCCATCCTTAGTTTTATTCCCTCTCGACACCTCGGCTGAATTTAGTGGAGATAGAACGAGTGATATATGTACATAAAGCCTTCCGCAAACGTCGCTAATTGTACCCTCTTGTGTAAGAATATCTTTTACGTCCTATACCTATAGATTCGCTCTACGAAATATTGCTTTCAGAATCCCGTAGGTTTCTAACGATTTGGGGATTTCGGGCATACGAAGCATTTCTACGTTAACGAAAAACACCACGTGGCATACAAAGTGCTTTAAAAAAATAAACATTCTCGTTTTAATATTAAATGAAACGTGCATTTAATGAGAACATTATACTTAGAGATTTTTTAAAAGAGCGAATCCATGAAATTACTCAACTGCTACGGACTAGAACTGAGTAAAATAAATAAGTACTTAGAGTAACGAGGTGCTCTTGTAAGCATTTAGTTTCAATGCTCCTTTGTAATAAGGAAAAGATAATAATTGGAAGCGAAAAGACCTTATGTAAGTTGGAGATATTCTATTAGTTGACTAGCTTGGTCTCGCGACTTTTCCTGCGCCGTGGCACTTATTGAAAATTTTTCTCATTTACATCTCAAACCTAGCAAGGCCGTAAGTTGCAAAGATCTGTGCCTATTTTCAAAATGATTGTAACAATGAAATGAAGTTTTTGGGAGAGGTTCATAATAAATGCAAATGTTCTCAGCTGACTATTGTCTTAAAGGAAATCAATAAAAAAGTAAACATAAATATCAAGATTATTTAATGCTTTACATACCTACACAACTAAATAGTAATCATAGTAAACATGTGTGGATAAAGTCAAACTCACTATTACATTCTTTGTAATATTACTGTGGGTTCTTGCGATATGGCGTTTTTTGATGGTCAGGATCCTCCGGTTTTTCTGATGACAGTCAGGGGCAGCTGAAGACTAAGACTCAGACTCAGACTCGACGGTTGGTGACCGTTTCCCCAAACCGCGGATATCTGGGCCGTGGAATGCAGAGTTCTCAATCTCACTTGCTAAGGCTGCACTCGCAGTCCCAGTTAGTTCATTGAGTGGTGGAACTGCTTCCAAGGTCTAACTCCCGCTTAACCTCCTCGGAATAAATCCTATCTATAGTGAGTTTTTGACAGATTTTGTATGGCGAATCTGTCAACATCTCACAATGGAAGGATGCCCCCTGACATGTGTATTTCCGGTTTTACCCGATTACCAAAAAGTCTCAATATTTATAAACATCAAATCTTTGTTTAACCGACTACGTACGGAACATTTTCCTTACATCATCTAGTATTTCTTACTCACTCGGAAAGATAAGCTCTATTCCTCAGTTGTGTTTCAAAGTTCGGACATTTCCAAGTTGATGTTTATCTTCAATCTGACCCCTGAACTTTGGGTCCTGGGGTGTTGTCCTCTGGGCAGAATATACAAAGAATCATGCGTATTCCCAAAACTGATAAGCAGAGGGTGATTGGCCTGTTTTGATGAAGTATACCGTATGTTTTAAAAAACTACATATATAGTGTATCCGGGCGTCAATATGACATATTGAGCTTTTATAGAGACTGTCACCCAGGTATGAGTGACAGATATGAGCTCTGAAAAGCCGAAACTTTTCTAATACTCCGTACGTGCCATATATATATTAACAACTATTTTTTCTAAGATAAATTTACTACGATCTTCGTCTTAAATATATTTGCCTTCCAGTTCATACAATAGTGAATTAACCTATCTGTAGAACTAGCTTCTGTAGTTAGGTAGATATATGCAGAGACTTTAACCGTAGCTCGGTATTTCCATTAGTGACCGCTGCAGATCCTGGCTTACTGCAGTCGCAGTAACTAGAATATGTAGCCAACTAAGACTCAAATGCAAAGGTACTATTGTATTCTGTACATCGTTTAAACCGGCTGGAACTCGCAGACTTAAGAATTTAGTTTAAAAATTGTACAGGATGGCCCAAATAATGTTGACAAGAGGTTTTATGAATTATTTATTTTATACGTGAATTATGGATCATCATCATCCGCTGGATGCGAGTCGCACGGGACCGGTCAATGTGGCGACACTTGGGGGAGGCCTATGTCCAGCAGTGGACGTCTATCGGCTGAAATGATGATGATGATGATACGTGAATTAAATCCTACTAATATTATAAACGCCAAAGTTTGTATGGATGGGTGGATGTTTGTTCCTCATTCACGCAAAAACTACTGAATGGGTTTGGATGAAAGTTTTCACACATATAGTTAATAACCAGGATTAACATATAGACACACACATACATACATACACACATATACATACATACATATACTTTTATCTCGATATCCCCACGGGATCGAAACATAAACACGTGAAACCGCGGGGCGCTGCTAGTAAGGTAATAAGTTATAAAAATATATTTGATACAAGAATCCCTATTATTATTCAAAATAATCTCGTTTAGCGCGGATACATAAAGACAAACGCTTGGAAAAAAATTCTACAATTTTTCGCACTTCCTCCGCAGATATTTTGTCCCACCCCCGTGTAAGACTTGCCTTTAGCTCATCAACACTTTATGACGCGTAGCACAGGACCTTGCTTCTAAGATAAATCATGCGGCGAGTAGGGTTGCTATTCTTTGGAGCTGATGAAACCAGGAAAATTGTGACACTTATGGCCCTGTGAGCTGAAACAGAGTCTTGTTGGAATATCCATGGACGGTTACCAAAGCGCTGTTGACTCCAAGGAAGAAGCACATTTTCAAGAATGTCTCGTCGGTAGTTTTCTTGTTTGATTTTGATACCCTTTCCTACAAAAACTAGGGGAGTTTTGCCAGTGGCGCAAATCGTACCCCAAACCGTAACTGTTTTACTGTATTGGAGATGTGGACTTATCTTTGTTTGTTAATGTGTTGGTTCCTAAAAGTTCTAACAGTCCTCTTGCGTCCTCTTCCAGGGCGATATCCGATGTTGCCGAGCTCGTTATAGCGTTTAATTGCTGAAGAAACTAACTGACGACTAACACCGAAAATGTTTGCTAGTTATTTATTTGATTTAGGGCTGATTTTTCAATTGACAGACAATTTTTATTTGTGGAATAACATTGACGTTTGACAGTTTTTGCATGGAAGAATTATCAAAAATTCAAAATTATTCCTCGGATAAAATTATCTGGAGTTGGAAAAATCAGCCCTTACACGGCTTATGAAACTAATTACATAAATCAAAGTATATATAATAAGTACAAACATAAAACATAAACTAATAACAAACAATTAAATACTATAATTCTCACAAAAATGTAGGCAGATAACCATTAAATTGGCGTATTTATTAGCGAGCAGATGGCAGTCCGAGTTGGCCTCCACGAGATTATTTAGTGCGCTCAACACGCGCGGTACGGGAGACGCAGCACGGGCCGCAGTCCTATATATCTCACACTTCGTATCAACTATCTCACACAGCATTTCCCACGCCCATGCAATGAAATTAGGGCTCCACGTTGCACGGACATGGCGAAATAAATTTGTAACACTTTTTAGCAAACAAACAATGTCAAAAATGACGCCGAAGAATGATTATACAATAACAAAGTTGATTGATGGAACAGGATGAAAATGAGGTAACAATGGTATCAGTAGAAAGCCCAAGGACACCCAGTATTCTGCCTAGGACTGGTGGCATAGTGACCGCAAAGGTAGCTGTGGTTTCACTTGTGTCCCTACGTACCTACATAACAGTGGTGTGGTGGTGGCGGTGCCATGATTAGGGATTAGAAAATAATTGTTCCTGTACGATTACACTCTCGTTTTCATTCTCGGATTAGTGACGACCCTGTGTGGCGCATTGGTATTTCTGTCTTGAAATTGGATGCTGTGGCGAGCGATACCTTGATTCACAAGGAGTACATCAATCCCGTCAATCCTGGCTACCCTAATCATGGCACCGCCACCACCACACCACTGTTATGTAAGTATCGACCCGCGAGGTATTCCTGGCTACGGAAGGGATGTGCACCGCCGTTTCAAGAGGTCCCATATTTAAGGGGAACGCCAATTTCGCGGAAGAATTCCTACGTTTTGGGACGGACTGTAGAGGGCTGGTCGACCCGAAATTATTCTCTAGGAAGGTCTTTATTTCCTCACCAAAATGAGCCTTCGTGATACATTTGGAAAGGATCTCCCTTATGATTCGAGGTGTTTCGGATTATGTAGGCGTGCCTAGATCATTCAGCATAGCGTCACCGGCTAAGGCGCCTATGTGCCACTCGTCGGAACTGTGCCATATAGAGCGCGTGGATCATTCCTTACCATTGAAATCTAGATATCTTTTTGTTTAGCATGTTTACAGAAGGTCGTCCGCGATATCATGCGAGACCCGCTTAATGCAAAATTCCACAATATTTTGAGTATCAACATCCCTATGCTAGTGCGTCCCTGACCGGCCGCAACAACAATACGAGCGGCGTGGCCAGAGGGCGAGAGTAGTCTTTCACTTAACGAAAAATCTACTGGAAATTTTGGGAAACAGAACCCTAACTGTTGCGAGATAGCTATTCTATGTTGATCGTAGATACCAATTATCCTATATGAGTGTATTTGATACTCTGTGGCCTTGATTAAATACGTTTCAGAGCAAAGAGCCTCTTCGCCTACGCGTGTGCGTGTGGGTGTGTTTTCGTGTGTCTTGATCTGTTTGATATAACATCTTCCATACTTATCTATTAGTCTTCATCTCGGCAGTCGCCCCCTTTCTAACCACATCATCGTTCAAACAGTCCATCCATCGTTTCTTTGGTCTTCCCCTACTCCATCGGCATTCATACTCACTCCTTCACGTAGAGTCTTACCTACAAAAATGTTATCGTGAGATTTGACCAGCTTTTGGAGTTTCAAGGGTCTTCATACTCGAAACATTGACGATCGAACTGACGAATGTACTACGTTCTCTACTTGATAGCTCTTTTAGCCTCGCACAGGTTAAAAGAGCACTTTTTATTTAGCCGTGCCCTTTTTTGTATTTTTTTATTTATGTACTATCTTTGTCGAAGGACCGATAGCCGGAGCAGACGAGACTGGAATGGAAACGTGAGACGGCCCCAGCTGGATTGACCGATGAACTCAAAAATGTAGCTGGGACGGACTGGTTGCGGCAGGCGGAGGACAATGTGTTGTGGCGCAGCCTGGGAGAATCCTATGTCCAGCAGTGGACTGCGATAGGCCGAGGTGATTGATTGATTGAACTGACATGCTACTAACACATAATTTGACGACACGGTTGGTGCAGTGGCTGAGCGAGCGCGCTGCGTGTCGGGTTCGATTCCCGCACGGAAAAATATTTGTATTGCCTACAGGTAGTTGTTCCGGGTCTGCCTGTTTATGTATGTGAGTTTAAATGTTTGTAAACGCACCCACGATACAGGAGTAACTCCTAGTGTAGGACAACGATTTTTAAAATAAAAAATAATCAGCCTATAAAGATCTGACTGCTGGGACTCAGGCTTCCTCTCTGTGAGAGGGAGCGGGTCGATATCAATCACGTTGGCTCACTGCAGGTTGGTATTTTACTGCTAAAGCAGTGTGAAAATCGTATTTTCTGAACACAAAACTCTAGAATAAAGATAAAGCAGCTTGATCAGCCGACACCACATTAAAACCTAACTAAGGTGTTTGCCAATTCCCAATAGGTACCAACTTACATAAGGCCGGCGACACGCTGACGACTTTGGATCACTTTGGCCCAGTTGCACCGATCGCTGAAAGTTTTATTGCAGTGATTTTTATGGCTATAAGCCCATAATGATTTAAGTAATCAGTAACTTTATGATCACCTGCGAGCACAGGAAGTTTTTTATGAGATAAACGATTGATAAATCGTTTATTTACAAGAAGAATATACAAAAGCACGGTACCAATATACAAGAAAAAAGACAAATAAAGCTTATTTGTGACTTCGTGGATATCATTTAGCATCATGTTATTATATGAAACTGCGAAAAGTGGACTAGGCGTCCTTATTTTGATTGCATTATCTTGCTTATTTCCATTACGAACGTTAGAAAAAAATAAAAAATCTATTTTTGTATATTAGTAACAATTTTCAGGTTTTTGTTTAACAAACTGTAATCAATCCCGTATAATTTACAACACAGAAATGATGAACAATTGCAAAACTTAAGTAGCACATCGTATATAAACACTCCTTAAGAACACTCCAAAAGATTTGAATTTTCAAATCTATCTTTTCCATATCAAGAAAAATTACGTTAAAAACACCACCGATTTGGAACTATTATTTTTCTCCGAATGACTTTTACTACGGAACCTAAAGGCTAAAATCGGTACTAAGTTAAGATTTATAACCCGCCGAGGTTAGTCGTAAATGTATCGACAGCCTTAGCTGTAGATTCGACCCACATACAGGTGTAAGGATGCTGATCCATAGAACGCAGAGCTAAACTTTATTGTTTGGGTATTTTAAGCTTTTAACACACACCTTGTAACCTTTGAAGCCTTGACTAATGAGACGAAATAATCTACTGTCACGGTGCGTCAGTGATGTTCTCTGAAGCGCACACTGACGATTATTTCGCGATCATGCGCAAGAAAGTGACGTCAATAATACGCAGAGTGAGAGGAAGCGACAATGGTATGGCCATAAATATACAAATATATGCATGATAAACTTATCCATTGTAATGGATAAGTTTACCAAGCTACATGTCAGACATGGGGCATGATAAACCTTCCTGTAATTGGGTGATTTATATTGTTTCTTGAAATGTATATATTTTTTTAATATTGTTTTTGTGTGCCTAATTTTATGTGTTACCTACTACTAACACATATGGTAGTATGTGCTATGGGCCTACGATGCCTGTCAATAAAAGATTTTTATTTTTATTTATTATACCTACTCCCAACGCGCATCAATAAGTTAAATAACGAATGAGGGCACAGTTTTTAACCGACTTCAAAAAAGTTTGGTAAACACTATTTTTCTTTTAAAAAAAGCGGTTTTATTTTTCTTACCTATCTGTGACTGGAACTCAGGCCGAAACTTAAGGCTGGATTCGGATCCAAACTCGTGTCGATAAATCGGGTCTCGTAAGCGAGCAGGATAATCCGGATGTACGGCACCGTTTTATTAATTGCAGCAAATGTTTCGTCTCTGCAGAGTCTGCACTGCAGACACAGCAGGTTAAATAGGACGGTGCCTATGTTACTTTACAACGGTGAAGGAAAACATCGTGAGGAAACCAGCATGTCCTAGAACCAAAAATTCAAAGACATGTGGCATCTATCAACCCATACTGGGCCCGCGTGGTAGATTACGACCCACTCTCTCTCACAGAGAGGAGGCCTGTATCCCAGTAGTTGGAAAATCATAGGCTGATTATGCTATTTAAGAATTGTTTTAAGAATGTTAAGATTTTAAGGAATCGTGTATTTTGTTTTAAATGAAATTAATGATGGCCCAGTTCAAATCCGGACAGGTGCAAATACATCGTGAGGAAACCTGGACCTATCTATACTAATAATAAAGCTAAATTTTGTTTGCTAATTTTTGCATTTGATAGCTCAATTCTTAAGTAAGAATATAGGATATTTAACATTACGTTACGGCCATTAGGAGCCGAGCCAAAATGAAAAAGTCAGAAACAACGTTAAGCGAAAACGAAGTAATAACGCGGACAGGCGATGCGATGCCACGATAAGATGCGACGGGGTGAGTCGTAGGAACAAGAAATTTCACGCGGATGAAGTCGAGGGCAGAAGCCAGTAGTTAATATAAGTCTGAAATCGCCAAACCGTCTTGAGCAAGTCTTGATCAGTGCTCATGCCTTCTCTTTGTGAGAAGACGCCTTTTCCTTCCCTTCGTATCAAAAAGTCCTAAACGTAAATGGTCCTAATAGCAAAACGACCTATATTCAAAACGACACTTTAGCGAAATGGCCTATTAGCAAATCGTCCTACGAGCAAATGATCCTAACAACAAAAGAACAGGAATGGTACAGTCATCATCATCTGTCCAGCCTTTTGCCAACTATGTCGGGGTCGGCTTTCAGTCTAACTGGATGCAGCTGAATACCAGTATTTTACATGGAGCGAGACTGCCTATCTGACCTCCACAATCCCATTACTAAGTAATACGATACCCCTTGGTAAGACTCGTTAGACATTCGAGCTTCTGACGACCCGTAACGACTGTCAAAGATCCACGATTGACAGCCGGGACCACAAGACCACAAAGTTTGACAACCAGCAAACCTTTAATCACACATTCATCTGTATACACCTTCTAAGGTGTCAGGAAAAGGTGATTTTAAATTAGAATTTCGGATTTAAGTTCTTAAATAACTTAATCCAATTGCAAAATGACACTACAGAATGGGCATCCAGAAGCAGCGTTTTCTGATCCATTTGTTTACATTTTCCTGAAATATTTTTGGATTAGACCATAGGTACCTGCATCAATTGACAAATAACGAGTTTAAAAGTGATCAATATTTTCATAAGGTGATTATTCAATAACTACGAATTCTGCAGGTCAACAAAACTCGAATCTGAAACGTACATAAATACGAACGTGTGAAGGATATTCGGAATCCCTTCAGTTTATGACCGGCCGGACTGCGCCGGTACATCTCGAGATATCTCACTTAATTGGCAGAATATGTGCAACTATACAGATACAAATATAGGTACTCGTACCTCTATCGCATGCTAGAAGCTATGGTTTTGTTACAGTTTACTGTTCGAAGATTGCACTGATCATGCATGCTTTTAAATGAACTTTCATTCTGATTTAGCTTGAACGAGTTGAGAAGTATAAATTAGAATACCAACATCGAATTTTATAATTTTATAAAAAATATGTTTCTTCGTGTAGAAATTGAGCACTGGAATGTTTCACACTTACATTGGCCTCCAACAGTTAGTTGACATTTTTCCACTTCAGCTGTGATGCCAGCCACATCATGATTTAAGATTTAAAAAAAAATCAGGTACCTACTCCTGTGGGATTACTTGATTATTTCGTATGATAAGTCAAAGGTAGTTGAATTAGGCAATTAAAACGTTATAGCAGTTCAAACATTAGGATCAATAGACTTTTGAATCATAATGTGGTGTGTCAAAGCTGAAGTGAAAAAATGTCAACTAACTTTTGGATTCCACTGTATACTTAAGTAGGTAACTTACAGGCCCGCTACCAATTTTGTTAACTAGCTAGTTTTATACAACATAAACTATCCTCGTGTCCGCCGTCTCTAAAGTTAAACAAGTCCTTTACAGAGCTATAACGTAGTGCTCGCACTACGTTCCACACCACACGGCCCTGCTCACCCCCAACAGAATCGGAACCTGTTAACAAAGAAACCATTTCCACAAATGCTCACGCGATTCCCAAGACTCCTAATTGTGATGAACGGCCCACCTTGCCAGTATTACAGATTTCTTGCGTAATTTATGTTGCAATTTACTGCCTTTTTTTACTCGCCCTGAGTTTTTTTACTTGGCAACATTTTTTATTCGCGCTTTTTTCACCCAGATTTTTGCTTTAACGCTTGTTTTATTTTTTTTGGCTGACATTTTTGACTGGCTGTATATGTTTTGCCTTTTTTAATATGCTCGTTCGAGCGTAGTGGAAGAATTATTAATTTATGTGCATATTGGACGCCTACCCCAATTCGTGATCATCAGTGTAGTGTGACCATTTCGACATAGGAAATCACGTGCAAATACTTTTCGAGTAGAGGTACCTAGCGCACGTAGCACCCATATCGGGATATTTTCCACAGTGTCACTGTTTACCGGAAATCATTCTAGACTTTTTGCCAACTATATTAGGATCGGTTTCCAATCTAACCGGATGCAGCTGATTCACCAGTATTTTTCATGAAGCGACTGTCTATCTGACCTCCATAACCCAGTTACTGGGTAATACGATACCCCTTGGTAAGACTGGTTGCCCGAGTTTCAGGCTTCTGACTACCCGTAATGACTGTCAAATATCTAGAAATGAAAGCCGGAAGCCATTGGGGCTTAACGTGCTTTCCGAAGCACGGAGGGTCCCGATAATGTAATGGATGGTCACCCATCTACGGATCGACCTCAGCAAGTGTAGCTTAACCTTCGATTGGCCCGTGCGGCTTTTATTATTTAGCCACAAGCCGAACCGGAAGTAAATTGTCCTTGTTAATATTTTTACCCGACTTCGGCAAAGCTAAAGAAGAGTTATGATTTTTACAGGCTATGTATTTTATCTATATGATTATAGTAGCAAATCGATAAGGCTCGTACCGTGATGAATAAGTTTTAATATTATGCATATCCTGAAAAAAAATGACATTATAAAGGGTTTTCCAATAGGGACTTCCGAACTTTAACAATTGATAGCGACCATATTGTTGAAGTTACATCTGTCAAATTTATTCAGTCTGCTTTGCCAAATCACCATGGACGGATATAGCGTTCAACAACACGTGCAAATGATAAAAGTGTTTTATCAAAATGGGTGTTCTATTCGGGCAGCGTTCCGCGCGCTTCGCCAATTTTGCGGTTGCCATAATCGTCCTCCGAGAGTACCATTAGCAGTGTGGTGGATAAATTTAAGTCCACTGGTGATGATACCAATCCACATGAGATCCAAGAGCGTTCAATGCATACTGAAAAAGTCACTGTTTGGTGTGGATTTTGGACTGGCGGCGTCATCGGTCCATGTTTCTTTGACAACGACGTTAGCCAGGCCATCACCGTCAATGGCGAGCGCTATAGGTCGATGATTACCAACTTTTTTTGGCCTGAATTGGATGATATGGATACCAACGACATTTGGTTTCAACAGCACGGCGCTACGTGCCACACAGATCATGCCACATTGGACATTCTGCACGAGCGATTTGAGAGCATGGTCGTCTCACGTAGAGGTGATGTGAACTGCGTGCGATTTGACCCTGTTAGACTTTTTCTTGTGGGGTTTTCTTAAGTCGCAGGTCTATGCAAATAAGCCACAAAACACAGCGGCCCTCAAAGCCAACATAACCCATGCCATCGGTGAAATTCAGTCAGATTTATGTACTAGAGTCATGGAAAATTGGACATTTCGCGCGCCACCCAGCGAAACAGCGGCAGACATTTGTTGAACGATGTCATTTTGGCATTGATAGGTCTTTCAAACCAATAAAAAATGTCGATGATATCTCACACACACTTTGTTTTATTTAAATTTAAAGGTAGTAAGCGCTTACTGAAAGACCCTTTACATGTGGAAACACTGACAAAGACAGGACTTCATTATTATCCAATAAAATAACATTCATTTAAACGTAAAACTCTGGAAAACCCCTTATGAAAACAACTCACGAAAGTGTGAATTAACAGACTTTATAAATAATTCGAAACTTTTAATTGATTCGCCGACTTCGAGTGCCAACTTTCGACTACGAAACATAGGTAAGGAGGAATATTAATTTTATTGGAGAATAATTTACGAGCCTTAAAACGAATGTCGTACGTAATTGAATATTTCTTCGAGTTATTGAAATGCCGGTTTAATTTGCACGGGTTTGTATAATTTATGAAAGAAAGAAATAAAAATAGGTTTATTTGTCACAGAAACACGTGCATACAATAATTAACTTAATAAAGTTAATAAAGAAAAATAAAAACAAAATAGATCTGTAATCACGAGCACAAAACAGAAATAGCCGACACATTTTCGATATATAGTATGAGCGCATGACATTCTCATTGATGGATCGTGTCCATCTCATGCGCTGCACACTTCCTTCCGCCGGGAGCTGGGACCCTATCAGAGGCCGGTGGGCCTCGAGGTCTTAAGCCGTCCGGCGGCCGGTGTCCACCCCGTCGACGAGCAGGTGGTGGCGTCATGGATAGTGATTACTAACAGCTATTAAACTAAAAAAAAATGTTATAATAAAAAACTGGAACTAATAACAGTTATGGAATGAATTCAATAAATTAAAATCTGTTACTCGTCGCTCGAATTCGACGCAACTTCCGCGGCCGGTGTCGTCACAGCGCTCACAGTGGGGCTGGGTACCGGCAGCGGCGAGGCGGAGCTGAAGGAAGCGTCCGGAGGTGGTAGGCGTGCACGGCGAGCTGCTGACCTCGTCAATATTTTCTCGTTTTTGTCATTTCACGTTTTTATACGGAGGTGACATGACAGATTTCACCTCCGGTTCGGCAGTTTTTGATGCAAGTTTATGGTATTAAAATTTATAGTAGGTATTTTTTAAATTATATTTTGATAATTTCGGTTTCACGTTAAATATAAAAACTTCTTCTAAAAAATTATATATTTGAAAATTATGTTGCTAGTTATTATCGATATTTTTCGTGGATGTCCACGTCCATAAAATGTATGGAAATACGGGCACGTTATAACGTTATCTTGGACAGAAATTTAAAAGTGCCTTCATATATTTCCATACAGTTTACTTCCCTGTGATATCCTGGTGCCATAACGTGGACATAGACGTCCATTAGAATATAGAAAGAAAGAAAGAAAAATATTTTATTCTGCACAAACAAAACGCACAATAACAAATAATAATAATAATAATAAAAAAGACCCCACCGCCGTATCTCTACGTTGACGTCGTGGTGGGGCTTGTGCGCTCCGAACTCTGGGCCTGCGTCGCAAGAGTTTACTTTGCTGAAACAGGTCTAGGGTGAGGAGACAGACCAAGAGAGATACAAAAACCCGCAGGGCAGCATGTGGCGAGCTGTTGGGCAGTAGCGACCCCATGGACCCTATCACCCGGCAGAAATCTTGTTCCTCACCTCTGGCTTGCCTTTATTGGCCGGCTGGAGTGAACAATGACGAGGAACAGAGCTCCCACCTCATTCTTGCCTTTACTGGCCGGCTTGAGTGGAGACTCGCAAGAGCAAACGTGCTCGGGGGAAGGAAGTATTCCAGTAAGTGCTCGTAGGGATCTTGACCATCTTCCGGGCTCTGGGATTATTCTGAAAGCCGTGGAATACCTCTCCACTCCTCATAAGCACCTCAGGACATGTTGCCCCCTTGTTGCTACGTCACTATGTGCTAGCGACAGTTTCCGGGGGCCCATTATTGAGTGTGCAAGTCACCCTCTGCCATTTTATCCGTGTATATGTATATAAAACATTGATCAGGCAGGGGCCATAGTTCTTCCATAGTTATGACTGATAACCAGTCCACTTTAGGCACCCAAACCCATAGCCCAAATTTGTATTTTTCCATATCCTGCAATAGTCCTACACTAACCGGGGGTTATCCTTGGGTGCACTTGCATAGTGCATAGCATACAGGGATAATCGTCGGTTGGTGCCGCATTTCAATAAAATTTTCTAAGGGGCCTCTGCGAGTTGGCTTCGGCCCCTCTTACGCCTTCCAAAGAACCGGGACCCCATGGTCCCGAGATATGTTAAAACATAATAATAATAAAAAAGACAAAAGACTCAAGCATAAAAATGTTGACACTTTTGTCTATTGCTTGATGTCAAGGCCAGGGACCAATGACAACTCACATTCATTGACATTCAGATACTGGCAGATGACCACAAAACAATAACAATCACAATAAAAACAAAAATGCCAATTGCAGAGTGAGAATATCGTATCTTTAGAAATTATAAAAGCGCACAATGGAATTAGATATGAAAAATATAACGTCAGACACAATGAAATTCATTCAAAATTAATAACATATTAAGATGCGTCACCCTGGATTTGTTGTTCCACAATCCCCGAAAAGCGAGGATTTAGAATCGCGGCAAATCCCGTATCAGGCATAATGGGTGCAAATTTGTGGGGCTTCGCGGTGCCGCCCGGCGGAGCGGTGCTAAGCTCAGATTTGTTGCTTACCTACCGTATTTTAAGCCCCAATAATAATGGCATAAGCCATATATTATATGATACAGTCGCTAGATATGTCACTGATAAAGTTGGAATTACAGTATATCTTCTTGCTTTATGATTGCCAATGATATTGAGCTAGTTTATTTGCTTGTGGCTAAGTAATAACAACCGCACGGGTCGATTGATCAGGTTAAGCTACGCTTGTCACGGTTGGTCCGTGGATGTGTGACCATCTTTACATACCAAGACCCCTCCGTACCTCGGAAAGCACGTTAATAAGCTGTTGGTCACGGCTGTCATTCGTGGATCCTTGACAGTCGTTACGAGTCTTCAGAAGCCCGAAAGTCTGATAACCACTCTTATCAAGGGGTATCGCATTACCCAGTAACTGGGTTGTAGAGGTCAGATAGGTAGTCGCTCCATGTAAAATACTGGTATTCAGCTGCATCCGGTTAGACTGGAAGCCGACCCCAACATAGTTGGGAAAAGGCTAGGCTAGGCAGATGATTGATTGATGATGATCGTGATTGAGCTAGTTTATTTGTTACTGGTTAGTTTGTTTGTAAATGACTGTAGTATAACCCGGTATTAAGAAACTGACGCCTCGAGGAAACTTTCAGGTAAAAAACAGAACGCAAAACCATAAACTGTATTACCTTCGTAAGCTTAATATATCTCGAATCAGTTTATTAGATACTAGCCTCTGCCCGCCACTTCGTTCGCGTGGAATTTCGAACCCCGCGTCGCATCCCATCGCCCGTCCGCGCTTTTACTTCGTTTATTTATACTTATCGTTCCTTCTGTCTTTTTTCGTTTTGCTCAGCCCCTAAGGGTTCTAGCGTCAATCTTGAAGAATTGTGCTATCAAATGCAAAAAGAATTATTCAAATTCCGACTAGGAGTTCCAGAGATTAGCGCGTCCAAACAAAGAAACTCTTCAGCTCTATTATTAGTTTATAGATAGCAAAACAAATTATAACACGTGTACATTTTATAAACACTTGTAAAAGAAACATTTGATACAATTCGGAAAGGCAAACTAAAGTTCGAAATCTCGTAGGGACGAATTTGGAAAAAAAGTAGGAAGTAAATTATATTCATTTGCGGTCTTTGATTTCTCGTTGGGAATTTATGAATAATTCAGTGCACCCTTCATCTCTTCTTGTTTTTCATGAATTATTTTTCTTTGTTCTCAATGTTTTGGTTTTCTTAACTCTTAATAAATGGTTATAAAAAGATCTGAAGTTGATTTGCTACCATAAGATAGTAGGTACGTTTTTACGTAACAGGGTGTGACCGTGTTATGTAAAAACGTACCTACTTACATTACAAAGCTTACAAACATCTGCCTTATCAATATCATTTTCCCACTCAATATTGGAAAATAGTAACGATAAGTTAAAAATATTACGCCACTTCACTTAACAATACGATCATATATTTTTACAAAATGTGCTGCAAAATAAAGTTCGTTTTTACAACCGCGCACCGCTGCAGTCGGATACCAATTTGCTATAAAAGTAAAAATGTATTGGAATCAAATGAACATATTCGTACTGTCGTGCTAGTGCTGTAACAAATATCGATATAAAGTATCGACATCGTAATGCGATTTTAATGCAGTACTACGGGGCGGTTTGCGGGCAAACGGTGTTTGTGTGCTACTATTTGTTCGACCTTATTAACTTGAATGTGGGTGAAATAGTAGAATTACTGAATGCTGTAAATGTAAAGTATTGGAACTGGGAAATCGATCTCTCGCCGCAACGTCACAACGTACGTTATGAACTTTGACTGTTTGTAGATAAAGTACTTACAGGGTTAAGTAGGTATATTAATAAGTTCGGAGAGCTTAGGTACAGAGTGCTGCAGCTAGGCAAGAACCTCCCTTAGAAAACTAAACGTAGCTACTGCATATTGGTCTCGCGTTTAATTTCATGCGACTCAATGACGTCACAGGACAGTAGATTCTATCGTACGCTACACCCATTCATGCATACATAAATAGACGCCTAAAGAGTTACGCACATACTAAAACCAAGCTTTGAAACTTAATTAAAATAGAATACATACAAACTAAATGCATATTATTTCCAAAGTACGGTCGTGTGTCAATTGAAATTGTTAAGTAAAATTACGTTTCATTGCAATAAAAAAACCTGCGCTTCTCACTCACAAATCAAGGAAAACCGGCACCAACAGTAGCGGCGCGCTTGGCTTAACAATAAAGCGAAATAATCACCGTCCCACGCACAACGTTATGCCAGTAATGAATGAAGTTATTGTTTTGTTGATGCCATTATAGACCTACGGATAGCCGGACCGGGCCTGCCCTCAATAGCCCCGGTGAATTGTGGCCGAAGCCGTAATGTTTGGGAACTTCCTCTTTGTGCTTTACTTTCGCGGAAGAAATATTTTATGGCGATTTTGAGGTCCAATAAAGGCAGAAGAAGTGTTCGTGATAAATCTTAGTGTTTCGGATTCTTGTGATAGTTCCCAGGTGCGGCGGTAACGAGGTGGAATTGTTTGCCACTTACAAGTTGTGAATTATAGTTCGTGTTACGGTATCGAGAAAACTTACACTTTTAGTGATATTCGCTTCCAATGTTTTGTCCTCCTATCGAATGTATCAGAAATATCTACCTACCTAAAAAGGGCCGTACCTACTTTTATGGGCACTGGTTTAAAATAAAATTAGGTAACGCAAAGCCTATACTTTACAATTAATTCATTACATCGTGTGCAGTCCATTTTATTTAAACTAAACAATAATCCTACCATAAATGATTCCCTTGACTCTGTATATTTAATACACAGCTATAAAGAGCGTAGGCACACATACATTCAACATATTATTACGAATGAATAAATAAATAATTTAACCGTAATAATTTTGCACAGGGGCGTCGCTTAATAAATCAAACTGAGTGAATGGAACGCAATGCCCCCAAATCCGGCCCTGTGCTAATGGTGGTATTAAAAATAAATATTGCATTTCTACAGAAGCCACACCCATTTTTGCAAAAAAGAAAAGTGTAGAAGAAATTCATACTTCGTTTCAGTCTATATATTTATTATTTAGTATTTAAAAATGAATCCGGTCCTTCAGGATAATGATCCGTTTTGTAGCTGTAAACAGATCGATTGACGCAGTGGCCGCGCTATCTTCTGCCTTTGAGTGTATGGCCTACGAATTGCCACTTAATCCCACGCACGTTTGTGCATGTGGGATTTTTCCATAAGCGCAGCAACTTCAAGTGTTGGGCGTCATTATTATTCTTTAGAGGTATGAGGAACAGGGTGTAAAGTTCACTCATCCTCCATAGAAAAGGACCTCTCCTCCTGACCTCCGACCAGACGGGTGTTGTGTCTGGCGGGCAATTGCCCAACGATTGACGTCAGGAAATTGTATCTATGTTAATTGCGCGATAAACTCTGCTTGCGAGAGGCAGGATTTGCGTGACGTCGGTATGACGCGTTATTCGCATGTGGCGTTGTAGATACCGCTACAATTCAAACAAAAAGTAATTGTCTCTTCATCTAACTTCCTAAATAATGCTTCCTGAATCCTTTTGTGTAATTGTGAATGGTGTACGTGGAACATTCTGTTCCACCATTCAAAATAATTCAAAAGGACTTCGCATCCTGCCCACCCCTTTAGGGATTACGCGTGACAAATTAACGGGGTGTTCGGTGATACCGAATTGAAACGACGGATCGTATATGACAGTGAGCTTCAGTTTCACAGAGGAATTACGGTTTGCATTTCAACTTCAATTAATTATATTTTCAATTTAACTTTTTAAATGCTTCCGCGCTCTGTTGTGGAACGTTTCCTAGGAAAGCGGTTCCGTCATATTATACCGGCCGTCAAGAAAATCTTTCATTTTCACAAGTATTTGACATTAAGGATTCGTAAAACGTATTTGGACCGCCGTTATTGTGTAACCGTTCCCCGGTTTCTAAGGAAAGTAAAGTTTAAAAGATTAAATAGAGCGTTGTTGAGGTTTAGAGTTGTGAAGCGTTATTTCTGGAATAGCCTCCTCGAGTGGTGGTACTGTAAAGACTATAGCCTATTTGGTGCTTAAATGCAAGCTTTATGAATACTTTGAAAAGTCGATGGCAGAAACACGAGACAAACATTGATTTATAAAAAAAGAAGATAATTGACGGCACGGTTGGCGCAGTGTTCGATTCCCGCACGGAACAAATATTTGTACGACCTACAAGTAGTTGTTCCGGGTCTGGCTGTTTGTGTATGTGAGTTTAAATGTTTGTAAACGCACCCACGATCAAGGAGAAATTTCTAGTGTGGGGTAACATTAAAAATTTTAAAAAAAAAACGGTAGACGGCAGATTTGTCTGACAAGCCAAGGGACAGGGATTTAAATGTAGAACCATCTTCTAGGAATAATGATTGCTGTTATACAACAAACGATGGTTTAATTGACTCGTCCCGGTCCTCGCCACATACGAACTACGCATCACACTGACGTCATGCAAAATCCTGCATCGCGCAAGCAGAGTTTACCGTGCAACTAGCATATATACAACGTCCCGGCATCAATAGTCGGACAGTTGCCCACCAAACACGAAACCTGTCTGGTCGGAAGATCCTACCTTTTCTATGGAGGTTGAGTGAACTTTATACCCTGTTCCTCATACCTCTATAAGAACATATTTGAAGAGTCTTTTACAAATCACTATTATTATAATAATATTTTATTCTATCGCCTCCAGACTTTTCCTTTTTATCTAATGATAGTATCTGAAACGCTGGAACAAACTCATGGTGTGCTTAAAGTCCAACAGTCGTAGTATGTGAGAGAGACTGAGAACGCGACGGATCAACACCAGGATGAAATGGCGACAGATCACAGGAACAACTTGCGACTCACGAATGCCCCTCAAATTAAAGGGGAAAATCCACAAGTCCCTGATAAGGCCTTTCGTACTATATAAATCAGAATGCTGGGTCAAGTGGAAGAAGGCAGATGAAACAAGATTCCATGCAGCCGAGATGAGAATGTTGAGACGGATGTGTGGAGTGACGAAAATGGATAAAGCAAGAAATGAGCATATAAGTGTAAGTTTTCCTACAAGAACGCCATCTTCCTACGCCTTCATTATTATCGCAGTACCTACCTACACTCTCACTAGTACTGCTGCTTAACCACCGTACACGTAATATCAGTATACAGTAATACATCTCGGCCGCAATATTCGGGCACTTTCAACGAGCTCTGATTTATAACCCGCACGCCACGAGTAACGACAAGGAACTGCTAAGATTACAGTATTATCATTTCTGTGTTATGAAATGTAAATTATTAAACAGCTGCAGTGATCTTGTGAGTAGTGAACCTACCAAGTGAGTCAGAGTGCACATCGGCACTCTGACTCTCTTGGTAGGTTCCGAAGTATTATGTACAAAAACTTGTGAAATCGTTTTAGTGTAAATTTGAATTTATTTTTTATTTTGAATTTAATTTTTATTTAATTTAAGTTTAAATGTTAATTTACATTTAAATAACGATTTTGATTTTTTCGTTTTTAGTGTTGATTGTGATTTTAATGTTTAATGTTGATTTGAGTTTGATTTTAATTGTATTTTGATTTTTATTTCAACTTTGATTTTGATTGCATGATATTTTAATTATGATTGTGACCTTAATTTGGAATTTGGTGGAAAAAATAATTTTGTTCGGAGAGTAAATGAACTCACTCGATATCAATCGACAAATAAGTAATGCATGATGTATAAGTATATCTATAAGTCTATAAGATGTATCTCTTATCTTTGTATCAGTGTATTCAATTGTTGGTGAGCCAAATAAATAAAATAAAAATAAATAAAATAAAAAATAAAATGAATGTTGGGTAAAACCATCATTGGGGGCGGTTATAGGCTGAGTTGGTTTGAAAAGACAATTAATTGTACAGGGTACATTTCAACCACAACTGTGTGGGAGACGTTACTTCCGATCTCAAAAACTTCTGCATCGATTTTGATACGGATTTCATCTCTTCACCATGTTCTACTGGCGGATTTGGATTTATTCAACTTTCTTTTGTTTTAAACTGTTTATAATGCGGATGTGTTATCTAAACTAGTTTGATATTGTACCTCTCTTATTTTATTGTCTTTTTCTTATTGGATCTGTAAGAAATAGTGAACAAAGTATGGGGTGGGCTAGATTTTTGCGGAAATAATACCAATTCTTCAAAACAATTCCTTTTTTTCAAATCGGCATGAATATGCCGATTTGACAAAATAAAAACAAAAGAATAAAACAAAACTAATTACATCAAAAAGAGGTTATAAAACTCATGAGATGCATTTAATATTAACAAATAAATATACAGCTATATAGTCAAGTCGGTGCAGTACCTACGGGCGCTTATAATATATTATTGTCGCATGGGTTTCCTTATTTACTTTTCACATGTGTGGGTTGTGATAAGTCCTGTACACATATTTGATAAATTTGCGAACAAGGTTCAATTCCATGGCAATTTATTTAGGAACAAAGTTGTGTTGAAACGAAACACACATGCAAATATGTACGAGTATTAGCGATTATGCTCTTATATTATTTTTAACCTCTTAGTTGGTTATCTTTTTCGAACGTCAAGGGAATTTTAAAATTCGCAGGGATTAGGTTCCTCTCAAGGGCTTTCATCTGTTGCATAGGTACTCAACGTGGGCGATAACGCGGGGTTTGAGACTTTCAGTGGGGCAGTAGAAGACCCAGAGAAAATTATATATCCCAAAGTTGTCAAAAAATAAAAGGCCCGTTTTGACATTGACAGTTCTAGTAGTTAATAAGGTGGAATCTGTGTCAATAATCTCAGTTACGCAGACGACATGGTGCTGCTGAGCGCGTCGATCTGTGGCCTCAGAAAGCTCGGTCATTGGTTGAAGTACAATGTGACCAAAAGTCAATGCATGGTCTTTGAGACCGGTACGGAACATTTGCAAACTTGTCCACCCGTTTTTCTAAACCGTGTTCCACTCGAAAGGGTGGATCAATTTAAGTACTTAGGGCATTTAATTACGACCGACCTCAAGGACAATGCTGACATGGAGCGGGAACGGAGGGCCTTGTCGGTGAGGGCGAACATGCTCGCGCGTAGGTTTGCGCGCTGTTCAAGGGTGGTGAAGATTACGCTCTTCAGGGCGTACTGCACGTCCCTTTACACGTGCAGCTTGTGGGCGAAGTACACGCGTGCATCATACGGGGCCCTCCGCGTCCAGTTCAACAACGCGCTCAGGGCAGTATTGGGGCTGCCTCGCTACTGCAGCGCCTCAGGCATGTTCGCTGAGGCGCGCACTGATTGCTTTTATGCGACCATGCGCAAGCGTGCCGCGTCCCTGGTGCGTAGAGTGTGGGGCAGCCCCAATGCTGTACTAGCGATGATCGCGGACCGGATGGACTGCCCATACATGCGGCACTGCTGTGATAAGCATGTTGCCGTCAGCAGGGCCCGTTAGATGTTGCCTTTTTATTTTGTTTTTCTTTTTATTTTATTTATTTTATTATTCTTTGTATGTTGTCTGTATTTGTGTGTACTCCACATATGAGTTAATGTTGCTCGAAATAAATGTATTTTATTTATTTTTATTTTTTTTATAAGCTAAGCTAAGTTTGTATGATACTGACAGACCGTGTCAAGAACGCCTTCTCAAATGTCAAACCTTACCTTAACCTTACCTTAATGGTAATTTCTACCTTCAGATCCGTGTGATCTAACCGTAAATCCGTATCGTGAACACTGTACTTGCGAACGGTTCTGGCCAGGTTTAATATTTAAGTACTGAGGACTCCTCCCAGTCTTCGTAGCTTCATGTAAATGAAGTAAATGGCTGAACTTACTAACTTCGTATATAATGGAATGAGATAATTTAATGCCGTGCCACTGGCCTCTGATACTGCTATTATGTACTTACTATTCACACTTATATGCTTTTGTGAGCAGCGCTATATTATATTTGGCTGAATGCAGTAGTTGTTTGTAGGAGGAAGTTCAAGCCAGCGATAGTTGGCATTGAAAAGAGGATTATTTCATCATGATATAGTATTTTTTAATTACGAAGCGACGTGCGCTTTACTTGTGTTTACCAAGTGTACAAATGTGTGTGTAAACGCAGGAGCTCTCGATACCGTACGAGACAATGGTAAAGTCGGAAGTGTGTGCGTGCGTGAGCGTTTTATGCACTGGCACCACTCGTCTTCACGCACACATTCAGAGCTTATTTGTACACTTAGCACCACAAGTAAAGCGCGTGTCGCTTCTGAATTAAAAAACGTGTACCAGTTATTAATTAAACGCCAACTATGTTCAACATGACGTCACAGTAACTACAAGACCACTACAATGTTTCTAAAGCTTTTATTTAGTGTCAGAATTATGACCTACAGTTTTTTTATGGGAAATATTTAAACTGATCCTTAAAAACCCTATTTACGTTCTAATGCTGTACGCTTTTTAAATTAATAAACCTCAAAAAACTGTTTAGGCTTCTAATAAATGCTGAGTTATTTAATTAATGAGCCTCTTTTTAACTTTATGGTCATTTTCCACAGTTGGTCGCAGTAACTAAGCCAGGGCACCCCGACCAAATGGCTTAGGTTAAGGTAGAACTGTGACCAACCACGCGCGAGCCGAACAGGCAAAGCGAGCAGTACCGCAGCAGCGGCCGGCGAGCGCTACATCCTGTTTTTCGCAGTTACTTGAATATTTAGGTATTTTTAGGATCCCAAAATAGGAATTAATTGAGGTTCACGAAAAGAGTTAGTCATTATATTAGTGTGTTCAATAAAGTTTTTAGGGTAGCTAAACGGGAATTATTTGAAATTTGATTAAATACATGCCTGTTCATAAAAGCTTTTTTAAAGTTCTACAAAACGTGTATTGTTGACTTTTAAAAGGTGAATAGACCTGACGGACATTCGACTGTCGAACATTCAGATTTATTCGCGCCATGTTGAAAGCGAATCAGACTGAAAACAGACATAAATCTAGATCTCCCGAGACTTGTGACTGAACAACTTGTAGTGAGTAATTACCTCAGTTTTGCTTCATAGTGATGAAGCAAAACTGATGTAGTTACTCACCTGAGGGAAAACTTTGAACTGTAACTGGAGGAACATGATGTAAAACAGAGCTAAATTAACGGTTTGAGAATAATGATGGACGTAATAGCCTCACAGTCTCTGATTATGAAGCAGTTATCATTATATGGGGCTTAAAATTGTGACTAAATTATAACAGCCACACGCGTCGATCAATCAGGTTAAGCTACGCTTGCCGCGTTTGGTCCGTGAATGGGTGATCATCTTCATATACCAAGACGCCTCCGTGCCTCGGAAAGCACGTTAAGCCGTTGGTCCCGGCTGTCATTCGTGGATCTTTAGCAGTCGTTACGGGTCATCAGAGGCCTGAAAGTCTGACAACCAGTCTTACTAAGGGGTATCGTATTACCCAGTAACTGGCTTGTGGAGGTCAGATTAGCAGTCGCTTTATGTAAAATACTAGTATTCAGCTGCATTCGATTAGACTGGAAACCGACCCCAACATAGATGATGATGATATCATAATCAGCCGAATGAAGATTTTCGCTCGGTTTTTGGTAGCAGCTGGTTGATAGTAGCCAAGGGGCGAGTAAAATGACAATGGAATATTTATACTACTATGAACAGTACCTTTATTTACTGACCATTCTTTCAGGAAGTTACTTTATTCCCGCACCAGCTCGAACCAATCCTCGCGATCCCATTTAATTTGATGTTTCTATAGGCCAGCTTTTCTGTTTAAACAAGTAATTAGTTGCTCCACTGATTACTAAAATGCTAGGTATTTACCGAGGCCTGATTGACGTGCAATCAATCCGCGAGCCAGATGCACGTCGCTTAATTTACTGACGACATAGATGGACACTTGCATGCTTAAATGGTAAATGATTTTATTTTGTAAGTAGGTTGGCACAAACACTTTTACACGTCAATCATATTTTAAAATTAGATGAGGTCAGCGTTTTCTATCTCTCTTTTAAAGTCCAGACATAATCTTGGTCAGATCATATGAAGACCATGCAGATCGATGTCTGAGATGGTTTATTGAGGAAAGTACCACACAGATTTGGAGGACCTGTCCAGTCAGTGCACGCATTTGTCAAACAGACAGACCATGACAAAACTAACAGACCAGAGAGAAAAATAAAAAATAAAATGACCCACATAGTCTTCATTCAATTCACATTGATTAAAATAATAGAATACTTTACAATGTAAGCAAATGTCATTGTATATATAAAATTAATTAATGTCAAAGTGTATAATAAAAAAAAACAACAACAAAAGAAAAAAATAAAAACATCCAATATGTAAAAATTGGAAGCAGCTCAATCCCAAGCCTGTTTGTCCTCGATATAATCCTTAATGGTATAAAAGGCTTTCTGGCACAACTTACGTTTAATGAATGATTTGAATTCATTAAGGCTTAGATCTTGGAACTTTATTATAAAAGCGTACACATTGGTATCTGAACGAGCCACCTATTTTCTTGAGCCTTGTTGTAGGTACAACAAATTTGTGTTTGTTCCTAGTATTTATATCATGGATATCACTGTATTTTTTAAACAATTTTTTATTTTTATGGGCATATAAAAGATTTTCATAAAGATATTGAGAAGGTTTGTACATACACATAAACATAATCTCTAATTTATTCTTCAATATACCAAATATTGATAATTTTGCTACAAATTCCATACATCAGCATCGTTTCAGCCGAAGCCATAAGTTTCAGTCAGCATCAGTTGATATTTATTTCTTTATCTGTTCAATATTTCAGCCGTGGTTACTTTAGACTTCTCCCACTGTTGTTCAATTCCGTGGATCGCCACAAGTCGTTGTGGTCATTCATGAGAGGTACTTTCGGTCCTACGCTGCCCCCGCATTTACAGAGATGATTATTGTCTCCGACGGAGACGACGCTCTAGAGAACCTAGCATTTCCTTCAATTTAACCCCATCTGCCAAATTATAATTTTGCTAAATTATATATTTGATACACATAATCATCATCAAGGTCGGCTTCCAGTCTAACCGGATGCAGCTGATATTTAGATAAACATAATAATATTACACTGAATACCCACAGTGGCAACGTCATTGGCAGCATTTTATCGTTCATCATAGTTACTGAAGTCAACACTTAACCGAGTTTAATTACGGTAAGGAGACTCCTGGAGTTGATAGAAAGATCTAAGAAGAATTTGATTACCTCAAAACCAAGTTTTAATTAAAAGCCTTCAAATTCACTTAAACATGTCCCAAATAAGTTTATATCTCCTCCAATAATATTTTGCGCTTGGAAAATAAATACAACTAAACTTTTATTGGATCAAATATTTGTGGATACGATAGCAAATTTAAACAACTTGGGGGCTTGTGGCTAAGTAATAACAGCCGCACGGGTCGATCGATCAGGCTAAGCTACGCTTACCGCGGTTGGTCTGTGGATAGGTGACCATCTTTACATGCCAAGACACTCCGTGCCTTGAAAAGCACGTTAAGCCGTTGGACCCAGCTGTCAATTTGTGGATCTTTGAGACTCGTTATGGGTCATCAAAAGCCCGAAAGTCTGACAACTAGTCTTACCAAGGGATATCGTACTACCCGGGTTTTGATAGACAGATAGACAGTCACTCCATGTAAAATACTGTTATTCAGCCGGTTAGACTGGAAACCGACCCCAACATAGGTGGGAAAAGGCTAGGCAGATGATGACGATAGCAAACTTGAAACGAATTTTCTTCCAAACTTGACAGTCCATCTATATTTTACAATGTGATGATATGCGTCTAGCATATGAACACCAATATTATGGAAGTTTCATAAAAGATCTGCGAACATATAAATTTGCAATGCTAACTGCTTCAGCCCAAAATGAGGAAGGGCTTTCTCTTTGCTGGATTATTCATCGCGCAATTTCTACAAGTGTTATATTTTTCCTCCCCTATATCCTATTTTTCCTTTTTCCTCTTTTGTGGTGTATGTGGCACCGACAACCTTCAAACGACTCCATTCGTCTTCAGAAACCCATCAAATTCATTACACATATGACCCGTGCCGACTATCACTGTCTCAAATAGGTTTTTCTCTCCTCCCTTTTACCCTTTTTTTTGGGTGGCAAATCATCTAATAACTTCTCCCGCTTTGGGCGGAGCGGGACTGTGTCTGACTTTTACTGACGGAACTCTTTCGAATAACCCGCAACCCTGGCAGTCATTAGCCCTAGTGGACCTCATCAGTTAGTGCTGACATCTATTTGAGGCGCGCGTGGAACACACCACGCCGTCGACCCGGGCCTGGTCCTTACCGGACGGCGAGCTACCCATTGCTCGCCGTCCTTAAGCCCGCGCCTACAGTGCCCGGGAATCGGCTCTCGATTCTCGACGCCCAGGGCGTCTCCTGCGGTGACTAGGGGCGTGAGGCCGCAAAGATTGCCTCTTCCTCACGCGTTCCGCCTCCTCCTTCGCGAGCATTACTACTTCGCAGAAGGATGTGACGGCTTTCCATTCACTCTCGCTCCGTACCATGGCCTGGACCAGGGCCTGACGTGAGAGATCATCGCCACCGATCGCCGCCACGAGGACGCGACGGTGCTCCGTCCATACCGGGCAGACCTCCACCGTGTCCGTGTCCTCCGGGCGATACACACAATAGTAACACCCGGGCGTTTCCTCCCGCCTTATCCGGAACAGGAATCTCCCGAAGCAACCGTGTCCGGTGTGGACCTGCATCAGGCGGAAGGTGAGGGCGCCGTGGCGCCTTTCCAGCCACTCCTCAAAGAGGGGACTAATCGCCGCAATTGCAGCGTGCCCACTGTAACATACCCTTTAAGTGTACAATAATAACTATTAAGGCAAGTTAAATAAAATCCTGTTAAAAGAAATAAATAAAAGAATATTCTAGTGTGAACAACTTGACATGCAGAAAAACTACTATCTATGTACAAGAAACTGATTACTGTTAGCCTAAAATGCAGCAAAAGGGTAGCCCTTTTGCTGCATTTTATTAACTTATGATTTTCAGAAGATTTCTAGCTATACGCGATTTAAGCGGAAGCCACGTTTCCAACACAATTCTAGGAACCCATGAACATCCAGCTCCCTTACAATTGAAACATTTATATAATTCTCATTATGTTGTATTAAGTTGCTAAACTACCATCCCACACTATTCCATCTAACTTTGTTCGTGCTAAATCCCGGACGCAGGCAGTCCCGCGCCCCGGGGCCCGGGAATTACGCTCGAATCCCGTTGTTACGTGATTCACGAATTCTTGTACAAACGTAATGAAATCTGCGGATAGTTCGGACATGTTGAAAAAATACCCGGGAAAGAATGGCGAGCGACGATGTAGTGCGAAAGTCAAAGGGTTATCGAGGTACAGCGATGCCAAATAAAACTTGCCCAAAGCTGAATTTCAAATGCAAGTTTGAAAACGGAGATATTCCGAGAAGTGCCGATAGTTTTTCGAACTCTTTGCTTTTTGTGAGAGAGCAAACCGTAACATTTATTTGGAATGGATTCGTTTCTATCTTTTACAAATAACTGAGCACTGTTGCAATTGGAAATTGCAGATCTTTTCGTAAATAATCTTTTTGCAAAAATCTTCGCACGACCACGATTTTCTTTTCATTGAAATTTATTTAATAACTCTTTACCTACTTGCTTACATTTCAAATAAATTTTATTTTCACCGCATTAAACATTCTAATTACACGAAAGACAACACAAATTGTGGAACAAACATTTGTAAGATCCGTCACGTATTAAGTAGGTAATTAATTCGTTCGCGGTAAACAATAGTGCTAATTTGTCAAGTGTGTCTGCCTTACATTATTATTAGCGTATAATGAACGCGTCTTGTGATGTCATTTGTCATTTCGCTGGTTTGAAACGCTACGCTAATTAATGTATAGGAACTGCCTTCGCTAGCACCGGCATCAAAAGAAGTGGGAACTGGCGGTAAAGACTCCCGGGATCATCAATCGGAAACTGTGGCAAGAGGTTGTTATCTGGAGTTCAAATCTTGATTTAAAATATCCTAATGTATTTAGACTAGCCATTAATGTATTTCATACTTTAATTTTAAAAAATATTTAAAGAAGAAGCCAGTTCAAAAGTCTGCTGAATGATTCAGCAGACTTAAAATTATTTACATTCAGCCTGAATAAGTAAATAATTTATACTTTACCCACTATTCTATTTTAGTTTAGTAGAAAACAGCGGCCACAGGTTTTTGATTAGTAGAAGATTTACTATCGTAACTTTAGAACTCTTTAATTTATGGCTGCAGGTGGAAAACCTAACGTAATGTATAACGAATTATCTGCATTTTATCGTTATTCTCTAAGAATACAGTTTCTAGTTTTTATTAAAACTTAAACTTATAATTATAACAGACGTTTCACTTTCACTTTATGCTCATTTATGGCTTTTCTTCATTCAGCATCTTTCTTGAGTGATTAAAAAAACCGTCTAAAAACAAAGATAACTTTCTTTCCGGTTTGGCCATTTTGTCTCGCTTTCTGACACCATGTGTCGTCAGAAAGGGCATTTTTCCTGAAAGAATACTGCCCGGCAGCCAGAATGTTTTAAAGTTCCAAACCACGCCCATAACAAGGCTCTACAGTATTAAAGTTGTATCCTTGCAAGCATACCGTCTCTCATTACATTATCTTGGTTTATTCGTTTGGTCCCGATTTATTGATGTCATTGCTAGGAGTCTGTAGCATTCAAATACCACAATGTTATCGGCAACTGCACATGTCTTCGTCACCTGACGCTGCAGCAGGAGCGAGTACTTGTGACGATGCACAGGTGAGAGCTGCATTCAATGACGTAGCCGATTTTTCATGAGCCTATTTATAGTGAAGCCACCCCATGGGGTCACCAGAAAACAATAGTAAGTCTTTTCGTGCACACATTCTACTTAACAGGTCTGTGTTTCTTTGAACCACTTCAAGTGTTCATTTTTGGTGGAGTATGGAACATTCGATCCGGCTCGAAGGACCAACTAAACGACATTTGACATATAATTAATGGTCATATGGTCGTAAAGGGCTGAAAACGAAAGAAAATTGCGGATTTACATTGTAATAAATAACTGCAAAAATAATAAAAATAAAACAATCGTTTTTATCGACGATGACAGACAGGCAGCATAAAAAAGTGCCGATCAATTTGAGGGCAAAAAAAAACAAAGTATTTCACCTTTTACAAAAACTATTTAGTATAACAAAAAGTACTTACGCGATTTGCGTTGCTTACAAACGGAGTTACAAGTTGTGGAGAATGCCGTCCAATATAGGGCGCCCAGTACCAAACGAAAAGCCCGCTTTCACAACCAAACTTAGTGTATTTGGAAGAGAATTAAATGCGCTTTCTATATTGTGAACGCTTCCTATATTTATTTGTCATTTACCTACTTAATATTTCGGGGTTAGGTTCTAGAATAAGTGCCGCGTGGCCCCGCTACGTGTAGCGGAGTGTTCTTTTGTGGCTTAAGGTATTTTAAAAATGAAAAACATTGCTAGAAATCAGTTGCACCAGCCATACCATATATATTAAGTAAGTACCTACTTACTTTTTATCGTTTATTATTCATTACCATGAATGATAAAACGAATAGTTGTCAAACAGTAATATTTTTGCCGCGATCCTCCTGACCTCACAATAGCTACAATTTATTGTCCAAGACCCTACTCACGATTCTATAATAATATATTTATTTATTTTTACATCACAACAAAAACAGTAATTCAAACAAACGGCCTGCTCAAGTATCTTGATAAATATCGCCGTTTAGAATTTTTTATCGCATTTATTTCTCACTTTCTGACTATAATGCGTTCTTTTTCTTGGTTGCACTTATATAAACAACATTTTCTTGCGTAAGTTTTGAGTCAGGAGAGACTGTGATTTGAGACAGTGCGGGATGCAATCCAACCAGGTCGAATATAATTCAGGTTTTTCCAAGCTACGCCACGCCAATAGAAACAATATAAGTATCACCGATATTGAGCTCTTCCAAAATTCTGGCTTCCGTGCATAAGATCTTTTTTCCCTTAAAGAATCCCAATCACCGTGCCCATATATATATATTATAACTGTGATAAGTAGGTATTGAAAAACATTACAAAACATATACAAATATTATTATTACTACTTGTTTACATTTTTGGAAAGAGCAAAAAAATGTTGTGTGCTTCCTTTATTGTGATTTCAAAGTGCTCTAAGCTAAAACGTCTGGTAAATTACATCTAGAAAGGGCAATTACTTAGAGGGTATTGGCATCATTTGTTATTCTACATTTCTTTAGCTGGAATTTCTAGTTTGTTTTAATAATTCCCTTGACTTTGGTTATTTAGTAACGGCATTACCTTGGACTACGCGGCTGAAAAATAAACGCTATAAATAATAGATACACACTAAAATGTCAACACCCAGGAGTCTGGATCTTTGCCTGGTGGATACCCCACGCTCAACAGTCGCGCTTGTAACCACGAGACCAACGAGGCAGTCAAACCTGGTGGATAACATATGCTCGTCACCTCTTACATGGGAATTAAAACCATGAGTACTGTTAAAAACATCTGTTCAAATGAGAGCGTGGTGTGGTTGGTTGTTATTAAGTGAGAAGATTTATCTATTCTGCAGAATAATAAAACATTCTGTACGTTCCTCAAGTTCCTCTAATTTTGACACACAGTCTGTAACGCGACCTTCGCTTCCTTCCACCAGCGCTACAAACAGATATTTTTTCACAATATGCACGAAAAAAACATAAATTTGTTCACCCCACTGAACCCTCAGTATATAACTCTGAAAAATTGTACTTTAACATGCTGAAAACGAAGTGAGAGGCGTTCTTTTCTTTAGAGATTTTTTTAAAGGCTTTGGATAACAAGTCAGAAGAGAACAAATGAATTAAGCTAATTATGTGGAAAATTAGTATATAAAATCTAACACATAATATAATTAGACTATAACTTGCTGCTACTGCTGGGACACAAACGTCTAAAGAGGGAGGCGGGCCATAATAATCCACCTCGCGGGCCCAGTTGATACATAAATGTCACATTTCTTCGAATTCTTTGATCTAGGATATGGCTAATTTAACAGTAAAATAGAAGTGACTAACCTTACCTTCACCCTTAGTTAATCACGTAAGAATCCGGTTAGCAATAAACATCGTAACGTAAATCAAAACGAAATTAGAAACTTGAGTGAAATGCCGCACGCTAAATTAAGAGGAATTTTCTTAAACTAGCCGTTCAAAAACTAATTACAAAATACTAAAAGAACTTACCTTTAACATTCGATAAAAGCGTGCAAGACTCTAAAACATTTTAAGGAGCAAACACATCTATACAACGGTTTCTATACGTTCGCATGGCGTCATACAATCGCACAACTTTTTCGTTACAAATGAATTCCTTTCGCAGTTGCGCGTGACTGGCATGAACCAGCCAAATACGCTATTGTGGCGTACTCCGACAATGTGTAGTTGGACCCTTAGCACCTTATTGTGTGAACTCGTGTTTTGTACACGCGACTTTAGGCTTACACAGCAAGAGAATAACGAGCATTTCCCTGTAAAATGCTTTGTAAAGTGGATAAAAAATTCCGTAATGTAAAGCTTTTTATCCGTTATTAGCTTGATTGCATTGACGTTGTTTAAAGTAAGTGTGTGTACTTTTTGTGATTAGCTTATTGTGGGTAAAAATGAGCTTCATTTTGACTCATACATCTTTGAAGCTCTTGCGATTGTTTACAACGAAATAAATGAAAAATCTGAAATTATGTGTACATAAACTCGACTTCAAATTTGCGCGAAAAATCACACGAATAGAACTTGCATGTGACATTCAACCTTAGAGTGTGGCTTAATGTTGAATGGTTCAACCAATAAGTTGTAGATATTAGTCTATGTGGCATTTAGATAGTTGCAACTTAAGTGACGTTACAATTTCCTGCGAATTGTTGTCAAAAGTGATGAAGCATTACGAATATACTATAAAAAAATGTTTCTAACTGTTGCAAACAGTTAGAAACAGTCAGAAAAATCATTCAATATCTGTTCTGTATGTGCATACAGAACAGATATTGAATGATTTTTCGATGAAAGAATCTGAAAAATATTCGGAACCGGTAGACAGTAGTTGTAGCAATAAAACTAACGGGGCTACAAACGAAACTCATATGAGTCTACGTACTAGTTAGATTTTTGGATGTATGAAAAAACAACAGGAACCTCAGGTGTGATGGAAAACGAATGCAGGCAGCATTCGTTTTCCATCACAGTTAGAATGGAACCATCAACGGTTTTACTGTGAACTCCAACATTGGCGATTCCCAAATAAATTGAAGAGTTAGAGAATCGAAAATATGAGCGACTGTTACAATTCGTAGAACGAAACTGCCGGCCCAGAATTGATGAAAAATGTTTGAACGTATAACGAGTTAACAATTTACCATTGTTGCAAACTATATGTTTTGGCGCACTGTGCAGTTTTTGGGTTGATAGACGTTAACTTCGTTTGGTGCAGCTGCAACTAAATGGTCATTGAGTGTTTTAGAGACGATTTTTTGGAATGTTTTTGTGCAAGTTCTAATATATTTCAGTGGAACAGTAACAGGTTTTAACTGTGTAGATATATCTCGCAGTCTTCGTATTTTTATCTCAAGCTAGACAACAATGCAGTAGCTTTCAACATGTTCTTAAATAATAGAAAAATACTGATCAGACATAGTCTTAAATTACTTCCAAGAAACCCACGCATGTCATCGACGCAGTAAAACTTAGTTCTAGGTTCTTTCTTTGTATTTACCGTCACAAAATAAAACTTTGCGAATTTTCCAAGGAGGTTTTCATTATTGGGATCCTCAATTTTGTCATTAGATCCTACGAGAACCGCAATAGAATCTTAAAAAATGACAGTTTTACAGCGAAGAAAAAGGACACATCATGTTTTTTACCCATTTACGTACATGAAGTCTCGTCACCCTTTAGGCAAATGGGTCAAGCTGTCGAGTATTCACTGAATATGGGTGCGAGTGACAAGCGAATGGTGGGCGGTTGCACTGACCACTCTCCTCTACAATAAATGGGTCATATTAGAGTCGGATACCACTAAGTTGTACGTGACGTCACTTTTAACATAACATCACGTTTGTATTATTGTTTTTATTACGGGTTATGCAGAGGTGTACTACACATAAACACCCACATTTAGCCTGTTATGTTTAAGTCCCCATGTCATATGGGGCGAGCCCCATATGTTATATAGACCTTCAACCGGACCCAAATCCGGACTGCTACTTACTGAAGGAAAGACCCTCTCATGTTTTCTCAAGTTGGTATATTGGCGTGTGCTAACTGAAATATGGCAAATAATTTAATTTAATATTTTGTATATCATAATGTTAATTACTTACTACTGTACATAATCAAGTTCTTCCAACTGAGCAGACAGCTGTGCTGCTCGGGAGCTTGTTGCGCCACTTCTTCTTCCCAGCTAAAGCACTACGAAGTGGTGAAGGGCGCGCGTTTTGTGGGGCCATCTTATGTAATTTTGACGTTCTAAAAGTACTGATTCTCTGTCTAGATTGAATAAATTACTTTTGATTTAATTTTGATTCCTGTTGGAATAACGCAATAACACTTTGCCCGTCCGCAGTAGCGCTTGCGACCGCTAGACCAACGAGGACACTAGACACTTTTATCGTAAGCAAGAGCAAGTCCGCGATAGTAGAGGGGTGACTTCGGCTATAGCATATAACTCAACAGATTTTGTTCTCTTTTTGACCTAGGTGAAACCGGCTCTAGGGAAAAGATAAAGCTAGTGGCTGTTAAAGCCAAGATAAACCGACTCCTTGTAAGCAACCCGTTGCTTTTGACAAGTAAGTAAATGTCGTAAATGCCTTAGTAGGCTGTCGCAATTGATTACATCCGTAATTGACCTAAAGAGGGACATTTTTGTGTCAAAGAGCCCTGACTCTGCAGTAAACCCTGGATTTGATTGTTTGCTGATGAATGGAACACGATAATGTTAGAATGTTTGAGAATCTGTGAGAAGACTGAGTGAAAGGATTAACTTAATTTCGTATTAATTACTTGCTGTGTTGTAGAGCAGTGGTGATAACAGCCCCGACAGACGAGGTCGTGGGTTCAAACCCAGGCCGGCGTTTTAATTTGTGTGAATGATTTCATTACCACTGCTGTCAAAACGGTGATGGAAAACATAGGGATAGAACCAAAAATTCGAAGACGTGACATCTACCAACCCGCACTGGGCCCGCGTAGTAGAAGTTGTAATATTATAGGCTGATTATCCTGTTGCTGTACTAATAATATAATAAATACCCCACTACCGTATCTCTACGTTGACGTCGTGGTGGGGTTTGCGTGCTCCAAACTCTAAGCCTGTGCCGGGAGAGTTTACTTTGCCGGAACAGGTCTAGGGTGAGAAGCCAGACCAATAGAGATACAGAAACCCGCAGGGCAGCATGTGGCGAGCTGTTGGGTAATAGCGACCCCACGGACCCTATCTCCTGCCTTGTTCCTCACTTCTAGCTTGCCTTTATTGGCCGGCTGGAGTGAACAATGACAAGGAAGAGAGCTCCCACCTTATTCCTGCCTTTATTGGCCGGCTTGAGTGGAAATTCGCAAGAGCAAACGTGCTAGGAGGAAGAAAGTATTCCAATAAGATGCTGGTAGGGATCTTGTACCGTTCTCCCGGGATTGTCCTGATAGCCGTGGAATAATTCTCCACTCCTCATAAGCACCTCAGAACATGTTGCCCTCTTGTCGCTACGACACTATGTGCTAGCAACCGTTTTGGCAGGCCCATTATTGAGTGTGCAAGTCACCCCCTGCCATTTCATCTGTGTAATTTATATAAAACATTGGTCAGGCAGGGTCTTGGAGGGCTATAGACTTTCCAAAGTCCTCAATAACCAGGTTGCTTTAGCCACCCAAACCCATTCCAATATCTTTGTTTCCATGTCCTGCGATAGTCCTACACCAACCGTGGGTTGTCCTTGGGTGCACTTGCATAGTACGAACAGGGATAATCGTCGGTTAGTGCTTCATTTCATTAAAAAGTCTAACGGGCATCTGCGAGTTGGCGTCGGCCCCAAGGTCCAAAAGAAAAAATAATAAATAATATTCTTTCAATCCGCTCAGTTTTCACTCCACATACCACACAACCCTAAAATGTCTAGCAGCTAAACTAAGTGTTCTTGACTTGTTTGGGCACAAGTTGAAACATCAAACGTCAAGCACAGTCCTCAGATCGCTCCGATACCCGCTCAGTGCCGGAAAATATTTTGGTCTATATTCCCTTGCGAAGTTGTGAGGTGAACTGGAGAGCACTTTGGGGCGACGAAAGAACCGACTATCGTCGGTCTAGTATCACCGATTTTATTGCAAGTTTATTAAATGAAAGGTAAAATGTAAATGTTCTTGTCTATTAGGTAAACAAAAAAGGAAGAAGAAACAATGAAGACTCAATCTTTCCCCTTTCTTTTCTCTTGAATCAGTTTCCGAGTGATTTTAAGCAGGATACACTTACCTTTTTTGGCAGTTTTAGTTTTAAAAACCAACATTTTTTCGACCTTCTCAACCTTCGTTAATCCTTAGCACCAATTTTTCCAATGTCCAACCGAAAATATTCTAGAACATAGGTATAAAAATACGCCAAAACATAGTTGTTCTTACGGGGTGTGAGTCGAGTGGGTCAGAAATCGGATACCGATTTAAATCGGTTGTCTATGATAGTCTTTAAACGCCAAATGTCGTAGAAAATAGAGGTAACTCTTGTGAGGAGCATCGAAAATCGAGTTGGAGACTTAGAGCTCACCGAGCGATTTGATAGGATTGGGTCGGACTGAGACATTAATTGACGACCCGAACTGAGCCCGAATTACAGCGGTTCACTGCGCAGATTTGTCACTGAACGGACCAAATATTATTTTCGAATCGTGTGTGGAAGCTGTTGTAGCAGATTTGTGTAACTATGTAAACGCAAAAATTATCAGAAATAAGGTTTAAAAATTTAAAGTAACACGCCAATTTCGTTTCACAAAAGATGCTTGTCGCATGACTTTTCTTGCGAGTCTTTATTGCTTTGTTAAGTACCTTTTTTCAAAACCCTTAATTACCTAAAGCTGGATTTACATGACGAAAATAGTTGCGCAATAGTTATTCATTGTAGATGAACAAACCACCTCAACAGAATGAACTGGCTTACTTCTTTAACCTATCAGAAACTGAGGATTTGTTGGTTAGCAGCACTGGCTAAGGGCCGGTTTTTTGATCCGTAGATAACTCAACCAATTGTTAAAAATATTAACTTATGGTTAAATTTTAGCAAAATGTGTTTTTTTATCATTAGTTTATCTAATGGTTATTTTTTTTATCAAAAAACATATTTTGCAAAAATTTAACCATTAGTTACTATTTTTAACACTAAGTAATAACAGCCGCACGGGTCGATCGATCAGGTTAAGCTGCGCTTGCTGCGGTTGATCCGTGGATGGGTGACCATCTTCACATACCAAGACCCCTCCGTGCCTCGGAAAGCACGTCAAGCCGTTGGTCCCGGCTGTCATTCGTGGATCTTTGACAGTCGTTACGGGTCGTCAGTAGCCCGTAAGTCTGACCTCCACCGTGTCCTCTGGGCGATCCTGGCAATGGTGACACCCGGGCGTTTCCTCCCGCCTAATGATGTCCAGGAACCTCCCGAAACTTCTGTGTCCGGTGAGGACCTGCGTCAGGCGGTAGGTGAGGGCGCCGTGGCGCCTCTCTAGCCACTCCTCAAAGAGGGGTCTTATCGCCGCTGTCGCGGCGTGCCCACATACACACCCTCACACTACACTCACCCTCACACTGTACTCGCTTCTCCAAACATATTATAGCAGAGATAAAATAGGGTTGTTATTTCTTCTATATTGTATTTGTAAAAAAACTTAAAACTTAGATTATAATTATTATTTTTATTTGTGCAATGCAATAGAAAGTTAGGCTTCCTCCCGGCCCTTCACAATGTGAAGGGAACGCTGACACCTGAGATACAGGACATGTCCTAGTTTGGGTGTCAGGACTTTCACACAGCGTGCCTATACCTATTAATATAAGGATATAAGTTATTTAAGTAATGCATTGTTAAACCTTTTTACTCTTCTTATTGTGTGTACTCTTCGTATTGGCTTTAGAGGTATGAGGAACAGGGTGTAAAGTTCACTCATCCTCCATAGAAAAGGGAGGATCCTCCGACCAGACGGGTGTTGGGTCTGGCGGGCAATTGCCCAACGATTGATGTCGGGAAATTGTACCTATGCTAATTGCGCGGTAAACTCTGCTTGCGAGATGCAGGATTTGCGTGACGTCAGTATGACGCGTTGTTCGCATGCGGCGTTGTAGATACCGCTACAAGGCTTATGAAAATACATTGTTATTATAAATAATAAGTAAGTTTTACTAGTTTCTAGTTTTAGTTATGGAATCAGGCGTTACTTTGCGGAGATCCATGACAATCAAATCAAGTAGATCCAGCCTTGGAAGCAGAATTCAGCAGGCTCTCCAAGCCTTGATCTAGTTTTTCCCAGAATTTAAACTAAACATTGAAATTGCATAACATTTTATTCTTAAATACCTATCCCATTCATATGCACCTTCAATACTAGCCAAACGATTGAAGTACTAGTTTAAACATGGCACGTCAAGCACATTCGTTAGATCGCTCGCCGGTCGCCGCCGCCGTCCCGGTTCGGACCGAAACTCAGACTTTTTTATTAAAACGAACCGAATGCCCCATTCACTGATTGTTTTATTTGAAGTTAAATGTTACAGTCATTGTCCAACTTTTATACGGACAATGAAGGGCTGTCGTGTTTATTTTTTTAGGAAAATATCAGAATGTGGCGTTTTCAGAGGTGATGATATCAATGCAGCGTCACAGTTTTCTCAATTCAAAAACTTAATTTTCTCGTTTTACCGCGTTTGCCAACCACCGAGGTTACAGTTATTTTATAAATTCTTTAGTACATTAGTATCAAGAAACCCAGCATACATACCTTAATACTCTTACTACTCTTTGACAGTCGTTTCGGGTCGTCAGAAGCCCGAAAGTCTGACAGCCAGTCTTACCAAGGGGTATCGTATTACCCAGTAATTGGGTTGTGGAGGTCAGATAGGCAGTCGCTTCATGTAAAATACTGGTATTCAGCTGCATCAGATTACTGGAAGCCGACCCCAACATAGTTGGGAAAAGGCTAGGCTAGATGATGATGATGATGATCTACTTTTAGCTACTTATTAGGTACTCGGAAAATATCAGTAAAATTAATGGAAGGTTCCATTAATTTTAAAAAGCTGATATTCATCCAAACTAACTAGCCATCAAATTAATCGCACTTTTGCAAAATATCTTATTCCATCAAACATTAATTTTCAGTAAAGTTTCTTAAAGCTGTTACTCGGAAGACTTAGGAAGTTACGAAGTGCTTATGAAAGAATAAACAAGATCTTTAAACTCCATTATTTATTATTCGAAGTAATGGAAAATTGATAGTATATCGAATTTAACTTTCTTTGGCCAATAGGAACATTTAATTACTTTTAATTTGTTGCGGTTTTGTATTTAAATCGTTTTAGCACGGATATAATATTACAGACTGAAGTGTCCACAAACAAATATTCCGGGAATGGGTAGGTAGCTGTGTTCATTCCTGTGATTACATCATTTAAATTGAGCAAGTCTAAAAACATGATTATGATTTTATGAATTAAGGCGAAAGTGTCAGGGCAGCTCAGGGTATATGGTTGTATGTTAATCTAAACAAGATTCGGGGCCGAAACAAATATTTATTCATAGAATTATAAAATAATCATAAAAATCATCAACACAACTCTCTATGTTAATCTTACCCTACATTCAGCGGGATTGTCCGAAAGGGTTACCGCTACCCCGGAACATAAAGGGCGAAGGAAGGAACATGGGTGGGTTTTAGTCAGTAAGAGTCTGACACTCCCTTCCGCTCCACCCAGAGCGGGAGAGGTCATTTGATGATTTCTCACCAGAAAAAAAAAAAAATCTTACCCTACATAACATAATCAGCCTATAATGTTCCAAATTTTGGTTCTAGGATATGACGGTTTCCTCACGATTATCTCCTTCACCGTTTTGAGAGCAGCGGTGATGAAATTATTTACATAAAGCAAAGCGCGCCTGCCTGGGTCATATTATCATATTACCTTATTGAATTTCATGAAATCATGACATTTAGAGGCCAATTCTAACTCAAGGAGTTGTATTGCTGATTCTAATTATTATAATTCGGTGAAGTCATATTTGTTACGGTCGTGAATCGAATTTTAATCAACATACAACCTGACACTGCCAATTGCAAAAAACGTAAGATAATTTGTGTTTCGGGCTATCTGAGTGCATTTCTCTTAACGAAATCGACATTGTAAGTTTATATAGGTACCTTAAATCGCTCCTGAGCAAATTCTTTTTTAATCGGACATATATTTTATCATCAAAGTGACAATTTGGCAATAATGAGCTGTAAGGAAATTCCTTAATTTCACCAAGGTGATATCAAACAGATCTTTATCTCACACCACAATATTATTAGTTATAAGTTATCTTGCTGCGCCCTAACAGGGTCATGTACTCACTAGTTTAAGCCTAGGGTGTAACTATGGTTGCGTACATTATGCATTAAAGAAATAAATAAATAACACTTTACCCGACCTGGAGATCGAACCCAGACTCTCAGGCTCAGCAGTAGCGCTTGCGACCACTACACCAAAGAGGAATCTTAATCATACCCATGAGTAATAGGTATGTCTTATGTCTAATCTATTTATTATCTACATCGTTGTATCTCAACGAGCGAGCGTTAATTACTTTGCACCGATAGAAAAACGTTGGTGTTTCTATTTTTAACTATATTTCTCAATTGAATGAATCGGTGGCGTTATCTCTACGAGACGTCTTCTAACTCATAGGTCTTTATCAGACGAACTAGGATGTTGAAGCCAGTACTTAGCATACAATATTTTATATTCTCCCCTGTCAACCGTCGCGCTATCATTCACTCCCTTCTTTTTGATATAATTCCTCACGCAACACATCCATCTTATATATACATAGAATCACTTTCGCGATACATATCGAGTTACGGTTTTATTCCCGTCATTATTTCGGGTTTGCTCGACTAGTTTCGAACTCAAACGTAGAGAGAGAGGATGTAGAGGTTTATCTGCCGAAGGCAACCTCACATAGTGCAGGCCGGCGATAATTTAGAACGGGTTACATTCGAACGTTCAAGCTAATGTCATATTTCTTCTATTAGGATTTTTGTTTATAACAGAGTGGTAATTTGGTCTAGAACATGTAAATACGTGGTTACAATATAATCTTAAAGGAGTCTTATAGTTGTTTGATTCCTCCCGTTACCTCAGAGGGCTCTTCAAGCCCTCACAGTACGTATTTCTAAATCATGAGCTCATCTCACAGTCAGGCCCGCGTCATTTTGACACCATTTACGGCCCAGTTACGACATACTGTCCTTTACTCCTACAACTAAACGAGATACAGCTGATAATCCATATAATTCTTTCATTCATAGACGTAGTGACGTAATGCTTAGGGCATGTTACTACCGACGCCTACTAGGTCTACAACAACATATTTCCGCCAGTTGATTCATAGTACCCAAGTGAAACTAGCCGCTGATACAATATATTATTATGTTATGTAGTCAGTACTGAATATATGCGTACGCGAGGGGAAGACAGTATGTTGTCGTACCGACTAAGACACTGACCTTCCTGAAAATTTAAGAAGAGAACTTCGCACGCATGAATCTGTGGACAAGAATACAAAATATGTAGGGCGCATGTGGCACTGGACACTGGCACTGGCAGGGGCACTGTGTTTCGTCCCCTCTCAAGCCATGAGACGAAACACAGTTGCCTCCCCAAAGGCGAATACCAGCCTTATCCATTTTCAAATGGCTTGTTTTAATTTATAAATATTTTTTAATAATACTCGTAGCTGCAACTACCAATTAATCCCATCTTTCGGGAACTCCATACAGCGCATATTGAGCCGAGGTCGAGGATAGAATTCCTTGACCTTCGCTCAATACGCTCTAATTGTTTAGCTCGAAGTATTGACGGCATCGTTCTTATTATAGTGGCTTACGGTAACCCGTCGGCGGCTCACTGTGCTCACCCTGACCTCAGCAATTGTAGGAATTACTCGAGAATGTGCGAGTAAGGACGGGATCATGCGTGTAACGGAAACTGCGTCTGCTCTGATAGACGTGAATTAAAGTTTTGTGCTATGTGTATTTTTTAAAGCAGGTCACACTATTTTGTGTTTTCCTTTGGAAGACCGGTAACAATGAAAATATAAGAATTCTTCACACTTACTGTATATTTTTATTATTAGTTTACGGACTGTTAATATTTAAATACGTATAGTCACGCGCAAACTGAAACCATGAATTCAGCACATAATTCGAGACATGCAAATGTATGGAACAGCAATTTGTTTTCAATATCATGTACTGAATCCATGGTTATCAGGTTGCGCGTCGATGTCCCTTCCGCATTGTATATATTTATTTATTATTTGTTTTAATGTACGAGTAGATATCTACATTGATCAATTTAATAACTATTACCTGCATTAGTTATATTGTTAACTACACTTTAATATTTAAAAGGAGTTTATAATATCAGTAAACAATAATAACTTTAAAATGCTTAGTACAACTGAAAAAAACGTTACCCTAAAGAATATAAGGTATTTTATTTGCTCACAATTGAAAATGATCTACATTTTGATGTTAGCCACAAATTCACAAATCTGTAAGGTGCATAACTTTATTTAACTATTTGTGTATGACGGGTGTAGAAAAACTCATCACTAAACCGAGGGTTACTTTTGCCCGTTCGTCTTTGCAATTATTTTTCCTAAGCCTACGTTCGTACAGACAAAAATATCGTGGCGGGATTTCCAACTCACAGTGTTGAGCCGAGCTTTGAGAATCTAACAGAGCACATGCCAGCACGTCAAAAAACTCATTGTTGGATTTTCAACTCTCCGTGCTACGCAGTGTGTTGAAAATACAGTGCGTGAAAAAAATCGCCGCGGGAAAAACGCGACCGTGCGTAATTGGGCTAAGGGCTCCTTATTTAGATTTTGGAATGCATAGATTTCGGCTTGGTGATGGGTCCTTTTACACCCTGTATAATGTATTTATGACTACAAGAAAGAGTACCTATATTTGCATTAGGTAGTCTTCCTAACACTACTAACAAAATCACAGGTACTTTGTCTTAGAACCTTACAAGTCTAATATTACTTTAATTAAGAATCAAGTCATGCTAATAAAATGTACGTTTTTGGTGAAGCATTAAACTATACATAGCTTTCAGCATTTAATTTAAGATTACCTAATAATTAATATATGAACATTAAGAAGGCAAAAATAACATTAGACAAATCTTCAAAAAAAGTTACATAATTTATTTTTTATCAATTCAATAAATTATAATCTGAAATCACCTTTTGATAAAATCAAATATTTCTAAATAAACATATCTGTAGCAGAGAGAGAGAGAAAAAAAATCGTTACAAACATTTTTATGTAAGAATATTGTAAGCACATCGAGGATGAGTACGCGTCATACAATAAAACTAACGCAAATCGCCACAATTTTTATTACCTACATCCTCACTACTTCTGCTTCCTTCACCACACCACAGCTGTGTGTCGTCCTCACCATGGTATACAAAGATTTATCAGAAGTGAAAAGAATATTGTTATTATTGTCGAAGGCCATGGCACCAATAGAAGGTAGCTCAGCTACTCTAAAAATCTTGGAATGAATAATATTTTTTGTAAAAATAATTTTGTAAATACCATCTATCCACCACGCGTACACATCCCCATCTAAATCAATAGTTATACCTCTAAAATAAGCATTTTTAGATAAACGGTGCACAATATTGCCCTTACTTACAAATAAACCTAAATTGGTTAAGAAAACCACAACATTGGCATTATCTTTTTCAACTACCACAAACTTCCTAATCGGCCAATATTCAAGTAGAGTTTGGAAAAAATCACCCTTCTTAACAATAATGCCTCTGTCCTCGTATTTGACGAAATAGACTTGGTTTTTGTAAAATACGTTCGTTATAGTATCCCCTCGACTGCTGTATGACGACATTTTATTCGAATTAGTATCTAGAACGAATATTCCATCATTGCCTCCGAAGTAAATTAATCCGTTAGCCTGATCGATATCGAAAGTACCTAAATTAAGTATCTGACCGCCAGTAATGATTCCAACTTGGTCGGGATGCTCTAAGCTTACGAACCCAGTTTTGTAATACTCTTCATCCTTAAAGGTGGGTTCGAAACTGAAGAACAAGATGTCCTTGGATCGGAGAAGGTCCATCTTGTGAATGACGATTTGTTCCCTGAAGGGAGCATCCAGGTCGAAGAGATAGGAGACGTTGTAACACGTGGTGTTCACCAAGATGCATGAGGGACATGGTGGTTCTGGCTTTTCCGTGACATCGATGACCGATGCCGCAGTGACGGTCAGAAGAAAGACGAGGAGAATCATGGTTGTATCTGCAACAGAGAATATAATAGTTAAGAAAAGATTGCAACTTTGAGTATGAATGTGGATGGCTTTATTAGTATAGGAAAACCAAAGAAATAACAAATGGATTGTGTGAACGATGAAATGGCTAGAAAGGAGGCGACTACTCGAGATCACGGCTAATAGAGATGTAAGGAAGAAGACACGCTGCACCGAACCCAAACAAATTAGGCCAACGGCAAGAGGATACTGATAATGAATTGGTTGCAGCGCACCTTGATATTGTAAATCAACATACCGAAACCTCATATTATGCTAACGAAGGAAACAAAGTTATGAATAGGTAAAATTAGTGCCAAAACACTACAAAAGTTCAAACTACGTGACAATGAATTGTCTATTTGTTTTCATGTTGACCTAGATTTGAGTATTTATTATTTGCAGTCATAGAACAGCACTTTACAGAATGGAATATAACTTCCTTGTTTGGTAATAAGGAAGTTAACAGGCTTAGAGCTTAAATTACTGGATTTGAGAGCATCTGCATTGAAATCATACGAGACAGAGCCTTTGTCTCTTAAGAAAGGCATAACGTTTTATCATACTCACAAACTTCATATTCATTCTCATTTCTCTGCAACTCAACATTTCAACGATGGCGAGAAAACACAGTAACATTTTACACTTTCATTTACAACCCCAACCAAAATCCTAACACGGAAATATATTTCGTCCGATATACGTGTACCTACCTGTCCACTTCGCCGATCGCGAGTCAAAATTAAAACAAATCGAATTCATTTATCGGCATTCACTTTTTTTTTTTTTTTGAAGCGTTCGCATCACATCGTTCTCGCTTTAAAATAAGTTCCGAATGATAAACAAGTTTTGAGTAAATACGGGCCAAGGCTCGAGTAGCGGAAAGCTTATGAACGAATCTAGGGCGCGTTTGTGTTAAGATCGATAATGTCACCGGACGTACGCTCATTAAATATTAAACGCTATCAGCGGTATTAGAAGTGCACTTAGCACATTAAAAACTGTGTCACTGAAAGGAACGGGATCGATTTATTGCTTTTCTTTTATGGAGTAGAATATGTTAACTGTACCTAAGCAGAAAATCGACTGTAGCTGGGCAATTTACATAACAATCTAACCGCAGTTTCATATCCCCAAAATATTTTCACCGCAGGGCCAGGGACTGCGATAGACTCACTAGATGACTAAACAATAAAAAGAACTAAGTAACTATCACTATTAGACAAAGCTCAGTAATAAACGTACCTATCTTGTCAAATATACAGTGGCCTTCAAATGTTAGTTGACATTTTTCCATTTCAGCTGTGATGCCATATTATGATTTAAAATAAAAAAATAATCAGGTACTCTTATGACATCACTTGATTATTTTTTAAGATAAGTCAATAAAAACGTTATAGCAAACATTTGGATCACTAGAATTTTAATTCATCATCATTTAATTCAAAGTGGTGCGTCAAAGCTGAAGTAAAAAAAATTCAACCAATTTGTGGAGGCATAAAATAATTACTAAAATACTTATACAAAAACGTTAGAGAAGCGAGTGGCATAGAAAATCGACATCATCCATGCATATAGCATTAGATTCTTCCATTATGTGACCAGCTTGGATATTACACAGTCAATCTATAGTAGACCATCTTCTGGAACAATCCCTGTACAAGTTTGTTGATAATAGTTTTTGTTTTCTCTCTATGATTCATTTGTTATGTTAGTTTTGTTCTCTTTGTTTATTTCTGTGCTAGTTACGGCATGAATTAAGATTTTCGTGTAACTTGGTTTTTATTATATTTGGTATTTATCTATGTAATCAGATTTAGCGAAATCCTTGCACTGGATGGCGTGAAAATCAAGAAAATACAGTTAGAATTATATTAATTTGACAAATTATGGCGCGTTAATTAAAATTTCTAAAAATTCACTTGCAAGGTAGGTATCTATTAGTGTGCTTACACACGAGCGGCACGCGTCAAAGGCAGAGGGAACTGCTGCCGTTGACGCGTGTTTGCGGCAGCCGCCCATGTTTCGACGGCGTGCGTCGAAGGCTACAGTTGCCTCTGCCGTTGACGCGTGTTTATGAATACTTATACAATTTGTATTGCTAGTAGTCCAGTATTGGTGTGTGATGTCAGTCTATCTAACCTCTTCCTAAGCTTATGTCCTGAGCTGCCATAGTTCAACTCAGGACAAAATATTTATCGATTCTGATTATTAATCAGAATACTGAACGTGAAATTAGACCGACGAACGAGTATTCCTTTTTTTTTACAAACGTATTTACACAATTTGGAATTTTCGTACATAAACACTTAAACATAATTGATTTAATTGTATGGTGGTGACCCTAAAATTAAATAACCCGACAAGTGTGAGTAGGACTCGCGCCGTAAGGGTTCCGTCTCAAATCAGTCCCGGCTTCATTCACGCGACACGGCCTATGAATTTCCAATTCCGAATTGAAGGACAGAATTAATTTCGAAGTTGAAAAAAAACTTTTGATAGAGCTCAGTATGGACTGAATGAAATAAAAACTTAATGTTGCTTCCAGATACTACTATACATATACTCGTATGTATACGTCACGGTCTATTCTCCTAATGCAAATGTATGTACATTTGCAGTAGGCATATTCACATTTTTTTTAATGTGATATAGCTACAATTTCTAATTTCGGATTTTTCCCTTTTGCTTGTGCTGTATAAGCCTTGCTCCTTGCCAAATTCCATGATTTTAGATGAACGAGAAGTACCATGTGAACAAAATATGCAACATAAGAAATGGCTATATTTTGTTTGCATTGACTAAGAAACTTAATTTTTTTACAGCTCCCAAGAGACCGTAGATCTTAGTATTTGATATTAATTTTAATTTGATATCTCCACACGTCCCTGAGTAAAAGGGTCTTGGCAGACAGATAGATGGACAACAAAGAGATAAGGGCTCCGTTTTTCCTTTTGAGGAACGGAACCCTAAAAAAGGTATGTCGTCATCAAAAGCGCTGTATGGTATAAATTCTCGATATGATTTATTATACAGTTTTAAATCTCTGAAATGCAGTTTAAAAATATTGTCAACGCTATTTTACTTTGCTCTTACGTTTCAAGCAAAAAGGAAATGCTCTTGTCCTGAGCACGTTTCCGGCTTACGGAAGCGACAGCTTTGAAGATATATATTATTTACGACACAATAATCGTCTTTTAACTGTAATATTAAATCTCTAACTTTCTTGGTTCAGTAAAACATCGTGGTAACCCGGAGGTTAATTAGCAAACTCTGAAATCGAGTTCGACAACAGGTATGTAACTACGGGGTTATTTTAAATTCGCTAGCTAAACTCCGCAGACGCGACGAATAGATATCGATACCCATCACGTATGTGAAGATTACACAAAAAAAAAAAAAAACGGAATATTAGTTTAAAAAGCTTGTTTTTTTATTGTGTGATTACAAAAACAGTGTCAGTAGTCGATGACCACACATAGTCATCATCATTTGTTTTTTCCATGTTTAGATATCGATACCCATCGGTTTGCGGTGTTTAGCTAGCCAATTTAAAATAACCCTGTATGGGATTTTTTTTCAGAATCCCAATTATATCATTCAACATAAGCCGCCACTGACAACGGGTCAAAGAAAACATTGAAAAATTTATATTTCTTAGGAAGTCGGCTGAAATCGCCAATTCAGAAAGCACTACGGGGTATGCTTTGTGAATTAGCGTATTGGCTGACAAGAGGCTTTTACCTGGCCGGGGGAGGACATGAATACAGGCCGGTTTCAGTTTAGTAAATCCAAAGCCACCATTGACGATAGTTGTCAAAAAAAGAAAAAATGTTTATTTGGCATAGTACCGCTTATGGAACACATTTTGACAATCGACAACCTCGTCATCACTCAACCAAGACGTCCACAGCTGGACATAGGCCTCCGTCAAGTATCGCTATAACGACGAGTCCTATAGTTTAGATACATTACGATAGTATATTGAGGCAACTGGTGGGGTTGAAGCGCTATGCAGCGCTTCAAAAATGTACATTAAAGCTCGAGTCGACTCGTTTACTGCCACCTAGAAGAAGAGAATAGCGTCGTCAATATCCAGCGCGGAAATTGTGTAACACACAATCAGTAGCAATGACTTTAATTTTGACAGTTCAACAACATTCATTGCGTCATTTACGTTGTTGAGCGGACAAATTTTTCGAACTTATGACGTAATGGATTAGCTTCAATATTGTTTCAAATCATACAGATTGTGTTTGAAAGTGTGTTTCGCAGAATACCAATAGTAAAATCGGTGTGTATAATTAGCGGTTTGGCAGGCAGGCTTACAACGACAGCGACATATGTACGACGGGTATAGATTACGCCTGATTTATCCTTATTTGTGTGTAAAAAAAAGTTCTTATAAGTTTCTGTAATTCAAAATATGGACCTCTATGTCCAAAATAAAGAATTATTATTTTTGTCTTTGACATTCCTCGGAAGCCTGGGGTCCCGGGCATTTGGAAGGCGGCGCCGAAGCTAACTCGCAGAGACCCGTAAAATGTTTTTAATTAAATGAGCCACCTATTATTACTCTTTTTTATACGTTGTATTATTATAACCGTGTAAACCATAGTAAGTATAATTACACGCATAGTATATGATGGTTGTGGATGATACATACATACATATATATACCGACATCCATTCTTAACACATTTGAATACTGTGTCAATGAAAGCACCGCTCATCGAGGTTCTTTTGTTGTTATTCTGTGAACCATACCGTGCCGCGTGTGATCGTCATTTTATTTTCCATTTTTTTTAAAACACCAGCTATTTTTTTTTTGCTTTAAAACGTAGCTGGAACTGGTAAAAGTTTTTTGTGTAAAACATGGTTGTTGTTAAAATAACTAACCGGTATAAGTAGCTATTGTCTTGTTTTTTAATAAACGTTATTATGTAGATTACGATTAATTAATAAAATTAAAAATCACAAAAATAAAGCTAAGGTTTGACAAGCAGAGCTCTTGTGCCCTTATAATCCTTACAACTATGTTCAACCTTACCTAACAATAACAGTTAATTGAAAAACAGCTCACCTTTTATATCAAAAAAGAAAATCCAAAATCAAGTGCCACATTTTCACATCGCCATACAAGAAACAAATAAAAACTAGACAATAATAAAAACGCGCGCTCCCGATACAATCAGAAGGCACAATGTGTATCGCTACAAACAGTTACCTTTTAAATACCAAATTACCACATGTATTGACACTAACACAGAAACAAGAGAAGGTATACTTGATTCAACACGTGAAAAAATACACAAAAAATCGTTGAACGCAAACATGAACGAATTTATTTGTAAATCTTAGATAGAGCACGTGCAATATGTGAGAGCAGTAATTCTAGACTGTTTTAATATTGTTACTGCCTACACATTTTGTGGGGAGATCCTACTATGTAGTAATTGCGTTTATATGTATTATATAGGTCTGGGCTGAGTGAATTTGCTAGCATATCTTGTATTATTTTTTGTACTTTCCTATCGAAAACTTAACTATGCTAGAGAATACCTCTATTTCACACGGAGCAAATGCTTTTCCATATCAGGCAACAATAAGTCAAAACAACCAAAGAATTTTACTCAGCTACGTCAAAGGTTGCTAGTTTTGGAGCAGTTTGCAAGAGGTCCAGCAGTAGTCTGCGCTAGACAACTGTGGACTTAGGGGCAAAATCATAAGGTAAGTTTACCGTGAAATTTTACCTTCATAGTACAACGTAAGCCACGATCAGCGCCCTAATTGCGTAACACACTTTCAATCACAATCTGAATAATTATGAAAGAAAAATAATCCATTAATCCATTGCTTCATATTATGTTCAAAAAATGTGTTCGCTCAACAACGTGAATCACGCAATGAATGATGTAGAACTGTTGAAATGAAAGCCATAGCTACTGTTAGTGTGTTACACAATTACCCCGCAGTTTTCGTAAGATTAATTAAAACTGAATTTTTTTTCGTAGTCGGGTTGTTTGTAAAGATATACTCGTAGTCATTAAAGTGGACCTTCTGCATTTTTTGTTGTGTGGCTATTAAAGTCCTACACACGCATAGAGCAACGTGACATGATATGGACTTTTTTACACTTAAAGAAGTTAATTAATTGTTTTCCTTCGGTTAATTGGAGCTCAGAATAAGTTCAATTGGTCCAGCAATAAAATTGTTGACTAAAAGACGTATTTAAAAATAAACTCTGGTGTCCAATGATAGTCTAGACTAGAATTAGATTTCTTCGACGAAGTCATAATTCTATTGTATGGAAGTAGGTCTCGTAAAATACTTGTATGTAATGTAAACAGCTCGAAATATCAGCTCAAGTGAAACGAATATCAAGGTAAAAGGAATTTGATGTATTCAGAACCTTCTTTCAAACTCAAACTCAAACTCAAAGTATTTATTTCAATTAAACCAATTACAGGCACTTTTGAATTGTCAAGGGGTCGGTCAGTCAGAGAAATGAAGCTAGTTGCCCATTCCAAAGCGTAGTAGGTACCTATGGAGAAGAACGGGCAAGAAACTCCATGGACACTCTTTTAAATCAAAATATGGTTACAAAGTATTAGTTACATCATTCATGTTAAAAATTATGCATGTGAGAACGATGCAGAACGTTAAAAGCATCCGTAATGAAAAGCCTAAAACAATCCAAATATTAAATTAAATTAAAATAAGCCATGGCAGCAAAGAGATGACCAGTCCCCACTGACGGCGCCCGTTCACGAACATGACGCACGGATTAGCACCATTCAGCTCAACCATTTTGAAGGGAGCTAAATGATCCAACACATGTGCCACCATCAGCGAGACATTTGAGTGAGCATGACATACTCTCAGCCGCCAGGGCACATTCAAGTCAATGAAAGACGTACCCAGTAAATGGTAGCTTTATAGTATGTACCTACATAGTACTCACACATGAGCTATACAATTATACAATACTAGGAGATTGAATTTATATAATGCAAAAATAGTATTTTACAATCTTCAGCGGCTCCAACAGTACTTTCAAATGCTAATCAATTTATTTATGCGTCCTGTGGAGCAGGACCAGCGTTTAGCCAAGCATTTTTATCAGCGATGTAATCTCCCAATTTATAATATGCCTGGCTGCATAGTGTGCGTTTTATACAAGATTTAAATTTCGTTTCATTCTGTTCAATTATGTGGGGAGGTATTTTATTGTAACATTTTAAACAGTACCCCATGAAAGATGAGTCTACTTTAGCCAGCCTGAAACCTGGTTGAACTAATTGGTCCCTATTTCTAGTGATATAATTGTGTCTTTCACCTCTTTTACTAAAAATATGTAGATTTTTCCTTACGTACATAATGTTTTCATATATATATTGACAAGGTACCGTCATGATGTTAATATCTTTAAACAGTTCTCTTAGAGAGTCACGCCTGCGGAGGCTATATATGGCTCTGATGGCTCTTTTCTGCAGAATAAAAATAGACTCGATGTCTGCAGCCCGTCCCCATAGTAAAATACCGTACGACATGATACTATGAAAGTAACTAAAATAGACCAGTCTCGCGGTATCGACATCAGCAAGTTGACGGATTTTTCTCACAGCATACGCTGCTGAACTTAGTCGTCCTGCAAGGGATGTTAAATGAGGACCCCATTGAAGCCTTGAGTCGAGCGTGAACCCCAGGAAAACAGTTTCATCGACGAATTCTAGTTTCTCTTGATTCAATTTTATCTCACAATGACTACCTTTGACATTTGGTAAAGAAAATCTTATACACTTCGTTTTTTTACCATTTAATACTAAATTATTAGCAGTGAACCAATTTTGGATCTGCAGTAGGGCGTTATTTACGTCGTCAAGATTTGATGCACGTCTATTAATTTTAAAAATCAAGGAAGTATCGTCAGCAAATAACACCATCTGTGGTTGGGTTTTTAACAAATGGGGTAGATCATTTATATAAACTAAAAAGAGGAAAGGACCTAATATCGAGCCTTGCGGAACACCCATTTTTACTTTTAAACCGAGTGAATTGACACCATTTATTTGAACTTGCTGTTGTCTATCATTTAAATAAGATTTTACTAAACTGAGCGCAAGTTTTCCTATTCCGTAATGCTCAAGTTTTAAAAGTAAGGTTTCGTGGTCGACTTTAACTTTAGATAATTAAATTAAATCTCGGTATCATATTTTATATTTATCTGCTATTTTTTTATCGAACCTTTTTCACTCGCAACCTAGGGAAACTAATAGGTACATGTACTATCGCCAAAATCTATATCCTGCTTGCAGCGCATATAAGGATCTAGATTTCACTAAAAAGGATCCTCTTTAGTTTTACTTACGGACGCAGCTGTGCACCTCACGTCGTGTGTGTCATCATATAGTAGGCGATAGTACCTACCCGGATAAAAAGTATATCATAGTCTACCGGTGTGTCTTTCATCCCAATCCGTATTGATATCAAAATTCGGAACTCCATGCCACCTCTGTTCTGTCTACCACCCTCGGACGCAGCGCATGGCCACGAATAATAGAACGACACGCTACCTGAACATGTTGTAAACAAAGAGCCAAGCTTGGCCAGTGAGAGGCAGATGTATTAATTATTATGTGGTCAATTGTCGGCCATGGGTCAACATAATTTACCGTTGCGCTGAATGGGCCACAATCACATATTATAGAAACATTTCCGTGTGATTTTAAAACCAGCAGTTCTCGTATCATAAAAGGCTAATATGGGATTATTTTAAAGCCTGGACCATTCCTATCTACTATCTATACAATCGCAAACTACCATCACAATGTCATCTGCCAAAACTCGTGAATATGGTAATTTCTCCATTGCCACTTTTTCCCACTTCGCACGTTTGAAGAATTTGTGATCGCAGTAGTTTTTCACAAACGGGATTACGCTAGGCGTGTTACACACTTGGTCGGGTCGGCATGATTCGACACTTTCAGCTAGCTGGAACAAGTGTGTCGCACCCCTGACCATGCTCTCAACATAATCTGACTTTTGCCTCGTTGGATTAGTTGCCGCAGGCGCTACTGCTCTGCATGAGGTCCTGGGTTCGATTGCCACGTCAGACATTGATAGTATTATTGGGTTTTTCCATCAAGATTTTCTTAAGGAGCAGCCTGGAGTCTGGCCCTCTTACATAGGATTTAAAAATAACTGGCAAAATGTGGGACAAGTACTATGACCTACGCCTCTCCTCATAATTCTTGCATGAAAACATTCGTGATGTTATGTATCGCGCAGAGCTGGGTTTGGATTGGTATAGCTACTTACGGAAATAATCACTTAACTGATTGTCAATTATTTATCGAGAAAACTGCCACCCTGAACAGTCAGTTCCCGTCGATTGATCATTCTCAACGTGACAGACGATGCTTTCAACAAATGATTCCACCACAAACTCACAGTACACCAACATAAAGGCATTTTAACGTCAATAAAAACAAATGAAACAGCTGCTTCTTTAAAATTACACCAAAAACCGCAAAGGAAATGTTCCTAATATTCTAATTGTTGAACACGCCCATAACACACCGAAACACTTAGCGAATTGGCGAAAAGCAAATACAATTATATTCAATTATGCGCGGTTTTAATCTCAATATCTTATTTGAAGAAAACACGCACCTAATGGATCGCAGACTGTTGATTGTGGTTACTAAATTCGCGAAGATAGGAACTTTATTATGAACGTAGCCCCTAAATTACATAAATACTAGGTACTAGGTCCAGGTAGGCAGGTACCTACTACACGGCAAGGGGGTCAAACAGATAAGGAACGATCGTAAGCATGGATCACCATTCTTAAGAGTGATTGCCGCTTGTTCTAAAATGCTTATTCCGTTGCGCTCTCGTGGGTTTAAAAAAAGCGACGATAAGATTAAGCCCAGATAATAAGCAGCGAAATAGGTACTCATGTTAGCATCATCATGTTAGATCATCAATCCGTCTGACAACGGGTAATGACTGATGACTTAAAACAGTCAATCCATTAAAAGAAGACCCAGCCAAGGATGTAGGTTTTGCATCTACGCTAAGAGAATGCCAATGGGGTCCACAAATCTTATTACCGTAACCACAAAACCAACCTTTCAAACATTTTTTTGGACCTGAAAATCATCAATCAAAATCCGTATTTAGGTACCCATCGCGTTCGCGTTTCTACCGGCCCAACCGCGCGACAGTGTCGCCCTCTGGTAGGCCATTTAAGAACCTTTGATGCGCGACCCAGATCCAAGATTTTTGCATTTTTCATCGCACATCGCTGCTTTATGAGACATTGCCATGTAAGTAGACATTTCTCAACTTGTTCGTTATGGACAGATATGATCTCATAGGGTTAAGAATTAGAATTATTCATAGTTCAGTCAACTGTTATCTTAGGTACATAGGGTGACAATTAGCCTCATAGAACACCGAATGATCAATTACCACACCCATGCAAAGTAGATAGAAGGAACTACCCGCATAAGACTGCACCATAAGTCTAGATACCTACTGTTTCATAAGTCCTGGGTTTCATTCCTAAGTCGGTCTAGCAGACGATTTAGAATAGACAAAAGGTATACAAGCTCACCGTATAACTTTTGCCCTCCGATCACCACGAACCGAGTATTTCAACAAACCTTTACCTGTTCTCCGTAAGGTTGCTCACGTACACCGTTACAAATAAGTTGGCCCCGAAAGTTACGGCGTACGTTACTTAGATTAAATAACTTGGATACTAAAGGAGGCAATATCTGTCCCGTAAAGGAAGAGAATCGCAATTAATGACGTTTGTTCCACTAAAATTTTGACTCTGTGACAGTGTGGAGCGTTTTTAGTGGAAGGTTCGTCGGGGTCAACATTAGGTAGCGCTGGTACCAGCGCGTAACGGCCGAACCCAATTACCTATCTATCACCAGTTTTGGCATACCTACTGGAGGTAGAAAAACTTATCAATCTCTGGTTTTAACGTCTCAGTAACCTTTATTAGTAACGATCTGTATGACTATATTATACTGACAGTTATAATTATACTGGCTACCATCAGTAGCTATCTGTCAATAGGTGACATAGGTTGGGTTCGGCCGTTAGTCGTATCTACCACAGAACAGATAAACTGTGGTATCTACTATAGAAAACAACAACACAACACAAACAATAGCACAATTGTACAATTTAGTCCCGTTAGTTACCTAATACAAGTGTGTAACCCGCTGACTTCGCAGAAAAAAAATAAACAAGAAATAAGATTTTGCTACAGTCTTAATTAAAATTTCACGCAAGCAATTTCTGAAAAGAATATGACGATAAAGATTATATTTTTGTGTATGGCTGTTTTCGTGGTTTTCAAACATTCATTTAAGCACAATCAAACTGTATATTTTGGTTAAATTATGTCGGTGGTTTCGATTTTAAACTTTGAGTTGTTGTTTAATTCGACTTAACAATATGAAATAAGTAAGGATACAGCAGAAATTGACGCACAACCTTTAATTAATTTACAGTCTAGTTCATTTCTAACTTTTACAGCACAGAAAAATATCAAGTACCTCATGTACTATTCTAATGACTCCAAAAAGAGAAGAACTCCAATTCATCGCCTTGATCTAGAAATTATTTCTAAGTGGTTTTTAATTTGTTATAATGTCGTCGTGTTTTATTGTTCTTTAGATTTACGTATCTTTTCTGAGACCTTCTAATTACAACTTAGGTTATAGGTATAATTAGGGTGGAATTAGGATGGGGATAGGGATCGGATTTTATAAAGTTCCTTCAAAAGTCATTTATTCAAATTAGGCTGAGAATCAGCACTTTTCGAACGTCAAAATTACAAAAGACAGTCCCACAAAAACGCCCGCCCTTCACCACTTCCTAGTGCTATCGCTTGGAAAAAGACAGTGTATTGTCTTACTTTCCTGACAGCGTAGGTAGCCGAACTGAGCCTTCCTGCTAGACTTGATATATGAGGTCCCCACTGAAGTTTGGCATCTACTGTTAGTCCTAGAAAAATTGCCGAGCCTACAGTTTCAAGCACCTCTTTATCTAGGACGATGTTGGGTCCTAGATTTCTAACATTTGGTAAGGCGAACTTTACACATTTCATTTTCTTGGCATTGAGAACTAGGTTATTTGACGTAAAACAATCTGTAACTATTGAGAGTGCACGGTTTACGTCGTCAAAATCTTGTCTATTCCTGTCTACTTTAAAATAAGAGGGGTATCATCTGCAAACAGTACAACGTCACAGATGCCCTTCAAATGGAAAGGTAAATCATCGATATATTATGTATAGAACAAGAATGGACCCAGTATTGAGCCTTGCGGAACACCTAACTGAACTGGTAGCCCGGAAAATTTCACACCATTAACATCTACACATTGGACCCTATTATGTAAATAAGAAATTATTACATTGAGAGCTTCGTTTTGGACACCGTAATGACGTAACGTAACTTACGCAAAAGCGTGTCATGGTGCACGCAATCAAAGGCTTTGGAGAGATCACAGAAAACTCCAATAGCATTTTGCGAGAGCAACACCCGCATCTGTGGTTGAACGACCTTTTGTAAAGCCATATTGCTCATTATGGAGGAGGCTATTTAAATTAAAATGTCTTAGCAACTGCTTGAGTATTAACTTTTCAAATATTTTGCTAAATGCAGGTAAGTTAGAGAGAGTTAAATAATGGTATAACTTTACTACTCTTCATGAGGTCAGGAAGTTCCTAAATCAACACATTTATTAAAAGTAACAGCTAGATAGGGGGCTACGATGTCTATTATATTACTTAAAAGTTTAATGGAGATGCTCCAATAATCACTGGTGTTTTTAGACTTAAGTGTATTAAAAACATTAACTACATAATAATAATAATAATAATACACATTGGGCTGTCTTATGCGAGCGTTAGTGAACTGCACAAATGAGGTTTTCGAGATGTTAAGTGTTAACAGGTTATGCCTCAGCCACTGGCTGGCCTTATGGAGTCCTGTCTCCGCATTTTGTTGGACTTCATCCCAAGTCTCTCCCTGGAACACCAAAGCTGTGTCATCGGCATAGGTAAATATTTTGCCTTTATTAAGTGTCATCTGACATAAGTCGTTTATATAAATCAGGAAGAGACTGGGACCGAGAATGCTACCCTGTGGGACTCCGTAGATGACTGCGACATCCGAACTAATAGCATTACCAACTTTAACTCTCTGCAGTCGGCCAGTAAGAAAGTCTTTGTAGATTTCAAGTACCGTTCCCCTTATTCCACACCTTTCCAGCTTGTCAACAAGAGCAGAGACCGAGACAGTGTCAAAGGCCTTGGCCAGATCAATAAAGACTCCGACACACTTTTGTTTATTATCTAGACAAGCTGTAATATACTCTACTAACGAGCCGACGGCTCCATCCGTACTTTTACCTACCCTAAAACCAAATTGGGAGTCAGATAATATGTTATTTTTTTCTAAGAATTTTATGAGTTGGCTATTCAATACTTTTTCTAGCAATTTAGAGAGCGCTGGCAACACAGAAATTGGTCTGTAGTTAGTTACGCTGTCTCGAGCTCCACTCTTGTAGACAGGAGTGATTAGCGCCCTTTTAAATACACTAGGAAAAACGCCCTGCTCTATACATAGTCCAATGATCGTGGTAAAGTGTGGGACGATAACATGTTTTGACATTTTCAGAAACTTGTTCGAAATAGAGTCCCAGCCCGCTGCAGAGTCATTTTTAAGATTCATGATAAGAGATTCAATTTCTGATTCGTTTGGTGGGAGCAATACCATAGAGTTCGGGACGCGAGGACTACTGAAATCATTTAAAGCAGGCAGGGTGATTCCGGACTCGTCAGAGCACTTTATCTTGTCCGCAAGTAGCTTTCCGGCATCCACAAAAAAATTGTTCACAGTTTCAACGGCATCGTGGGGGGTATTACCGTTCTTTAGTAAATCATCAGCAGAAGATTTTTGCTTGGCAGTACCAGTGATTGATTTTATAGCTGACCACGTTTCCTTACTACTTCGTGCATTTTGTAAAAGAGTTTTTTCATAATTTCTTTTAAGCTTCCGCAATAGGGCATTACAGAAATTTCTGTAGCGCTTGTAGGTGACTTCGAGAACTGGGTTATTGGGATTTTTCCTAACCTTAAAATGTAACTTATCACGGTGTCGGATACACCGAACCAAACCTGGTGTAATCCATGGTTTTATGGTTTTTTTTCGACCAGAAACAATAGTAGTTGTTGTGTTTGATTTGATTGCAGAAATCAAGTTTTTAGTAAAAAGAGTAGCAGCTTCTTCAGCATTAGCTGAAGGAGAGACAAAAGAGAAGTCCATAGATTACATCACGCGGGGTTACATGTTCGAAACTAAATAAAGGACTACGTTTAGGTACACTACTATGCAAAGGTTTTCAGTTTTAGACGAGGACGAATTTAAGAAGCGAGTCGTAGTTGTCGGTATGTTGGCAAAAAACTCATTAAATGCCTCAGCTACGTCAGCTGCTTTAACTAATTTGTTGTCGACCATAATCTCAAGTTGTTTTTCTTGTTGAACCGATTGACCCGTTTCATTGTTAATAATTATCCATGTGGTTTTTACTTTATTATTAGAATTTTTTATTGTATCGCCCAAAAATTTTGACTTAGCAAAAGGACTAATCTTTTTGAATAATTCGGTATGATTAAGGGGTAATCGTACCGAAGGAACTTTATAAAACCCAAAAAAAAACGTTATGATAAAAGATGTGTGTTTTTATGAATGCTGATACGCAGCCTTACCCTATGGGGGCCTATAAAAGTTGAAGTAAGTAAACAAGTTGAGTCATCATTTCTCTAGGACTGTTCTTTTAGGATAATAAATTGGACCTTTATCAGACTCCAGTACCTACGAGATGGATAGGATATAAATAAAATACATTTATTTCAGACATACGGTCCATACCTATTACAACTTTTCGAACACATTCGAACTTTGAAGAAACAGGAAAAACACCCAAACATGGCGAAAGGACATCATTCATTTTGTACCCAAAAATAAAGTCAGCCAGAAAAAAAATGTATATTATAGGGCTTGAGCATTTTTTACTGTTACAACGAAAGTCTTCCATTAACCCCACGGCTCCTATTTGAGATTGAAAATGCCAAAAATCATATTTTAATGACAAGTTTATAGTTAAAACATGCTCAGGATGTTAAATGCAATTAAAAGTTGATAATTCTTTAGTATTATGCTTAAAACAATTGTTATAAAAATATGATTTTTGGCACTTTCAATCTAATGTTCATGTTGTTATTTCCTAAAATGTTCGACACTTGAATGATGTTATTTTAAGATTTTCAAACACAAGTCATGTTTATAATCCACAATATAATGCACTAGCAGTACTTTGTAACCGCTACGCAACGAAACCGCTTGTCGTTCTACTCACCCACGCCGGAAACGCTTGAAGATAAGTAAGGCTGAAAAATCGTGTCGCGATCAACCAGCACTCAAGTCGGGCCAGCAGATTGCCCACATCTATCAACTAATAGTTCTTTGAAAACCTTTTTTACGAGACCTTTTTTCAGCGCATTCTTAAGATAAGTTACCTTTAAATTACATCGGCGTGAGGAGCGAGGTGGCTTTTTTTCTCGATTTTGTTTACGGAAGTAGACGATTTTTCTACCATTTTAGTTTCGGATCTGATTTAGAATTTTTATTACAACTTTTTTGTAGATGCTCATTCTACTGTCTCTATTCACAACAAACTTTGTTTCTCAGGTATCATATCTGGACGAGAACAGTGACATGCATATGAATAGGTAGGTATAGACGGCAGCACATCAAGTTACTAGAATCTGTCAAATTTCTTTAATAGATTTTCAACTTTATTGCTAAAGCATTAAGGTTCAAGGTTGATTGGGAAAATTTGACAGTTTAGGGTAGCTTGACCTGCTGGCGTCTGTACCATCGATGTACCCACTGTTAATAAAGCATATCCCTTATTAACAGTAAGTATTAATGACGGACGTGTAATACCTTTTTTATTTATTTCATAAACAACACGTTTTAACAAATACATTTTAGATGTCTCCTTTTAAGTATAGAGATACCTACCTGTAACAGAAGACCTCCCTCTTCCATGTCAATGTGTACACATACAAAGCCTGTTAATGATAGAATCAGTAACATCCCTACTTATAAACGATACAAAGAAAAGCACAAAAAAAACTATTCAAATTCAAAACATTTATTTCAATTAAACCATTTTACAGGCACTAGAATTTGAATCCTGCTGTGTATGTCATTGAGTTTGCTGTTCCAAATCTGATAATTATCTCAGATTCCGATTTCAAGTATAGTTGTGTGGAGTGTGTGTGTATGTATTCGAGCGTGCGCGTGCGTGAGAGTGCGTGTGTGCTTGTTTGTGTGCGTGCGTGCGAGGGTGCGTGTGTGTGTGCGTGGGTGTGTGTGATTGAGGAAGTGAAAAAAGGGAAACCAAAAGCATATTATTAGTGTGAAGCATGTGTTAGACGATATTAATTAGTCTGCATTTTATTAGCCTAATTACTGTTAGCTCTCAACAAGCTAAAGGTACCAGGATTAATGAATAAAAGACTATTTACTATAGCTATCTATTTACAAATATTATTGTGATAACTTGCATGCTCTGTATGTATAGTCATGTTTCCCCAAATAAAGAATCTTGAACCTTGAATACTTTTATATCGCGTTATTATTATGACCTTTCAATTAATAACATTTTTATATCGTGACACGCTTGTCAGCTCTTCAGCTGACTGTCAAATCTTCTATTATATTGTAAATATAAATCAATGTTTGTCTCCTAAATATGCCATCAACTTATCAAAATATTCATAAAGGTTGAATTTAAGCACCATATGGCTATAATTTCTTCAGTACCTACACAACGAGTGGAACAGCACACGGGAACAGGAGCAGCAGATTATTCGAGAGGTATGTACCTATGACGTAAATTATTTTCTATTAGGCACCAACCTACTACTATAAATAAGAGTTATCTTATTAATACGTCCACCAAACAAAGGCACTATGCTGGGTGACACAACCTTCCCCCTCGTTACTTGTCTGCATTTGGGCGCTCCTTGCGGGGCTCCGCACCGCTGCCAGTGCGGTGAAGCTTTCGACTGCCACGAACACCATGGCCTATCTTGCAGCAAGAGAGGCGGCCGGATAGCACAGCACATCAGCATTAATGACATCATCCATCGTGCCAGTCACCGAGGTGCGAGCTGTTTTAAAACCTAACGGCTTGGCACGCGACGATAGAAAGAGACTAGACGGAATTACCATAATGCCTTGGAAGTAAGGTAAGGTAACATGTGTCGACACCCTTGCGCCTTCCCATCTTCCTTCCATGGCGGATTATGCTACGGCGTCTGCTGTAGGCGCGGAAAACCTCAAAAGGCCAAAACCTAAATAATATTCCAATCTTATTGTGACTTATATGTTCGCCGTTTGGGGTTCAAACACCATGGGGTCCGAGGGCACACTTGGTTTTTCAAGACATCGCCAAGCGGTTGGTCGACTCTTGCCGTGACCAGAGAGGGCTGGGCTATTTTTGATCAAAGAATCAGCATCGCCATACAACGTGGCATTGCTGCCAGCCTTTTGAAAACTTTTCCTGTTGACAGCGATGCCAACGAATTTTTTAAGCCCTTTGATTCTTTCTTTTTTATACACTTGTATATATAGATAGATATAATATCATTGCTAATGGTCAAATAATTAACTATTAGTTATAAACAATAACCATTAGATAAACTAACAAGTCTAACAACTGATCAAAAAATACATTTTGCAAAAATTGTTAAAAATAGTAACTAATGGATTTTGCAAAATGCGTTTTTTGATCAATTGTTAGTTTATCTAATGGTTTTTTTTTTATATTACGTATATATCACTACATTGGTTGAGTTTAACTACGGATCAAAAAACCGGCCCTTAGGCAGGCAAATTTTTTTATTTTTTATATTACGTATGTCGCATCAAGAGTGGCCGGAATGCGAAACATCGGGTCTTCTTCACGATCCGACATAGTTAAACTTAGCTATGGGCACTGTCGTGGGTACTCGAACAAAAGATATTTTTAAATCAAAGTAATTTTATTAATTCTCACAATTTTACAATAAACCGAAACAAACACGTGCGTTGGTACTGAGTGTCTGCCAAGACAGTCGAAACTCAACTGCCCGAACACTCGGTCGGTCCCTTCCCTGTCCTCGCTGCATCCCCTCTACCGACGATCGTGTCCAAGCAATATGGCGCCACGCCACGCTTGCGTTTCCGGTGACGATTATTATTAGGTTTACAAAATAAATTGTTAGATGGCGCTGCGTATTGACCATGGCGCCATCAATCCACGACACGTATATATCATTACATTGATTGAGTTTAACTACGGATCAAAAAACCGGCCCTTAGGCAGGCAATATTGACAGATATTTAACTACTAAGCCCAACATGAGTTACAATGCCAGCATAGTTAGTGCACAGGTACTAATCTATTTTATTGACTTTACTTACATTAGACAGAGAACAATAATATAATTAGACGGCTACCTACCATGCACCTACGTCACAAAACACAAGTTCATCAGATTGAGTGACAAGGCTGGACTGATTGCTTCTGACCCTTCACCGCTCGGATGAACACAGCTCATCAATCCACGCGGCACGACACGGGTTGACAATACAGTTTCATTACCTATATCTCTATGGTTTCAAGTGCCATAGATCTTGTGGTGTGACTTGGGAATTTTGGTATAATATAAATGATTGTTATTTACGAACTCGGGACTAACTCACAGCTAAAGTCTGCCTGTTAATTTGAGCGAAGCTAATAAGTGGAGAAGATAAATTTAGTGGGTAGTGCGGACTCAGAGCAGTATGTCTGCATAAGCGTGAATGACATGAAGTTATTGGAATTCTATTAGTTTATGTTTTCCTAGTGCACGTCTCTCCTCTTCGCTCAAATGGACAGGCAGCCTCAATATGTGCTAGGATTCTAGACAGCATGAGAAACCACACTCTCTTCCAAGGTGACCTTGGTAGTTTTCAACAATGTATACTTGAATACCCAATTCACTTAATCAACTATCTACTTTAGCGCTATGTAGTCTTAAGTTCACTTTTGATTGACCTTTTGTCATAAAATGGTTCTAAACAAGTTTCAGTTGCAATGGAATTTGAGCTATGTATTGAATGACATTGAATTTATGTTCCCAAAACTTATTGAATTCAGAATTATAATAATCTAAAATTCTGAATTCAAGTTTTGCAAACTTTCATGGGTATTAGTCACAAGGGGTCCTTCGCTTTACAATATAGGTTCGTCACTTGAACCACACTCCAGGTCAATTAAATACATTTGCCATCAGCATTGCGCGTTTATGGGATGTTCGTAGGTATGTGTGTACGTTTAATTCCAGAAACTAAATTGCGTGTTGTGTAATATGCGTGTTCGTGTCTGTGTTTAATTTGTAAAGGTCGTAATGGTTTTTCCCAGAAGATTTTTTATGGAAGTAAATGAAGCAAGTGAACTTTGTAATAGAATGATGTAGTGCAGATAGAAGTAAATGTAGGTAAGTGAGTGATAGGTAGGTACCTATACCTAATCCAAAATGTAGGTAATAAATGAAACACCCAATAATTTAGCAAGAGTTTAATAAAAAAATGCAAAATAATAAAAATATCTCCAAATATTGAGCCTTAACGTTAGGATATCTGTAGGTTTACAACATCCAAAAATACAAAAATTACACGCACTCACACAATGAGGGTATCGTGATTATATTACATTACATGTAACCTCCTTCGATCAAATTGGCAGATATTTTGGCGCCAATTCTCAATGTCATTGTGGCAGTACAAACTTTACCTGCACGTTTATTGTTACTCAATCAATTTAATCGAAGGAGGATTAGGGAAAAGATTCAAAGACTTCAACGCCGATTTCATAATAAATCAAAGAAAAAGGAAACATTGGCACTAGATTCCCAATTTTGTAGCAATTTTACGTATTAAATACATTATGTTTTGGAAGAAACAATCTGAAAAGTGACAAGGAAGGTTTCAAGTTACAAAATAAATTTATTGTCATTTCACAACTTTGGTAAGAGAGTTAATTAGAGAGCAAATTAATGCTGGTAAGATTTTTTGCATCAAATATCATTTATTTGACGATTTCTGTACTAAGTTAGTATAAAAGATAGGTTCTTATTATAACGGCCTCATAAATATGACCAAAAAAACAAAACGAATGATATTTTGTAAAGATATCATGCTATTCTTATCTCAAAGTTGTATTATTAAATTATACTTTTTTATCTATCTTCATAACAAAGTTGAGTATACAAGTTAACAAATATTTTAAGCTCAACTTAACAAATTAGTACACAGAAACTTGAATAATAGAAACCGTCAAATAAATGCTACTTTTGATTTGAATCTTTTAAACAATGTGGAATGAATAAAACGGGTCTAAAATAGATTAGGTGTGGGCTTTGTAGACACGGATACAAACAGGCGGTTTCGAAAAAATATTATAAAATAGGGAGAAAGAATATAAATAAATTATAGGTAAAAGTAAATAAAGAGATCTCTATTGAAAAGAAAAAATCGGTGCCATAACTAAAAAGTTAAGTAGAGTCAATGAACGACATTAAAAAGACAAATTCTATACTACCAGGTCCCATTTGCAGCAGTATAGATATCTATATTTCCGCCAAGACTATTCGTAGATGAAGGTTCAATTATGTACCTGTAAAGTGACCCGATACAATACCCGCTCAGTTTAAGCGCCCGCTGTTACTAAGACCACAACCCTTTCTATAGATCTTTGCTTTTTCTCTTGCCATATCTTACATGTTCAATACTTGTTTTACCAAAGGTGCGTTCTTACAAACAAACGATATAATATGGTGATTTATTTTATTTGATGTGAATACAATGTGCAATAGTATGTAGCGTCTGTTTGTTGTCGGTGATACATTGATAAATGTTCTGGCAGTTCGACCAATTAAGATTCAGGAAAATAGTAAAATGATCATTGTTCAGTGCGACAAGGAGATAGAGCTATACAGGTTGAACAGCGGTATCTCTTTCTCGCACTGAACAATGATGACTTTATGTGTGAAATGGCTGTTTTAAGAACATTTTGGAACATAAGGTCGTTTTTGGCGCCACAACTCATTGTAACAGATTCAGTTGATCGAACTATTGCTGCTGTGTATCTAATACATTCACGAACCAGGGGCGGCCACGGAAGATGGTTGTCAAAGGATTATGTTAATAGGACCGCGTAGCCACCTCGTTCGGGATTTATTAGAACTACACGACATGCGAGCTTATAACATTTTACGGTTTGTTACTAGCGCAACTGTGGTCGATGGTCGCTGGACATTTCAAACAATTAAAAAGCCATTGTGTCTCGCGTGGATCCACGTTCCATACGAAGGGTTAAAATATTCTAGATTTCTAACGAGTAAACCTATGCTTTGAGCAATCCGTAACACCTTCAGTCTCCTAAAGCTATAGGATGCTATAGTTTATACTCTTGTTTCATTTTGGTCCAATTTATAAAGTTTATCAGAGTTAGTAATAGAAACATCGGATTACATACTAACTTTAGTTTGGTAATTTTAAAATAAATAATTTAATAAGGGAACGTAGGATTTATATCAGAACCGCACCGACAACAAACCGCTCAAAATCTAAACTAAAAATATACATAGAAATCTTAATTATAAATTAATCATAAAGTAATACATTTTGAATATATTTTTAAGAATCTTCCCATTTAAAGTATATATTTTTTTGACTAGTGAATAAAATTACACCTATTCGTAAATATTTAAGTAAATACGAAAGCTTGAGTATGACATTCCTGACTTTTGTCTCACTCAGACTTGGTAGGTGTGAGTGAGAGAACGCTATACGCGTCATACTCGCTCTTGTAGGCCTATTGATGCGCTTTAACTTTTAATTTCATAACTTTAAAGTTCAATTTTGAATGGGAATATTTAATACATAATTGTTAAAAATGAGATTCCATTTTAATACTAGGTACAAAATCTAGCTATCTAGAATTTTCTGTCTGTTGCAGCAAGGACAGACTTTTGCAATAATAGAGAAATAGGGGTGAGACATGTTTGAAATAGCAACTTTTACAGAATTTCGTCAACAGTCTCATTTTGACTTTAAATAAATACTTTCGACTGATGACGACATATTATTGAGTTTCGCTGTATCAGTGACTGTCACATCTCTTAACGTTTTCAAATAAAATATAGGTAAACTAATACAATTTCAACACATTGACAAGAAAAACATAGTCTTTGGCGTTTTGAGCAAAACGTGATGTGTTTATGGCATCAACTAGCGGTACTAAGTCGCGTTTTTATTCGTTACAGATATCTTTTTTTTTCATATACATACAAAGACTAAGATGGGACACACCGATTGCGAGGTATTTATTTCATTATTCTGCAGTAGAACATACTATATTTAAAATTGTCTATTAGTTTGCTTGTAACTTACTAATACTATCAAAATTAATAGTAAATAAATAAGAATATTTATTCATGACAAAAAAAATCACTCCATTTGTTTTTTTTTTTTTGTTCTATCAAAGGGAGCGTAGTCATTTTGTGTTTCCATGTATAACATACCCCGATTCCGATGTGTCTCCAGACCAACTTGGTAATCATTGCAAATCTTATTTTAAGTAACAAAACTTTTAGTGCTTCTGTTTATATTGAAATATTAAAAAGATCGCTGTTATTAGTGCAGTATGAATAACGTATGTTAACAAAGAGAGGTATTATGTTATTTTAAATGTAAGATTTACAGTGACTACAAGTCGGTAAAGTTTCTAGCAATATTAATGGTGACTATAGAATAATATCTGTTACATTATAAAATGTCAATTCCCTAATAAGTATGAATACCCTACACATCCTTACATACAAGTATTAGATACAAATCATACGTATAATCAATATTTTTTGTTATTTCATATATAAGTAAATACGCAATATAAATAAATGCATTTTTATATGGCAAAATGTAGGAATGTTACGCTGACACCTATTTGTTTAATAAAAACTTTGTGATCATCGATTTAAATCGATACAGTTTGCTATCGATACTAAAAGTATCGAATGATTAGTTTACAGACAATAGTCAACTAATGATTTGTGTCAATTTAAATTGGAATTTTGAGCATTCGAGATTTTTTTATTTATAAACTTCTTGCAAGTTTTTATTATAACAAATGTAGGGTCAATAAGAAACGCGATACAGTGAGCATTCTATGAGCATGGTTGGTTAAGTTTTGGTCGACAATCGATGAGATCACGAGTTAGCGTTAAACAGCAAATAATTTATTTAGCAGTGCGGCGATGAAAATGTGACTGGCCGTGAGCATTGAATTTGATATTTTTTTAATCGTCAGGATTTGAAAATAAGAGTCGTTTTATAAAGGTGATATTCTAAAACTGCTTCGTTTGCTATGGAACCGGGGGTGTTCAAACCTCCATGCTTATTTTATAATAACATTCATTACGCTGTAAAATATTTAGTATCAAAATTGGGGCACGGCCGATTTCGAGTAAGTTCATTTTAAATTTCCATTTTTGTTTCGTTCATTAAAACCAGTCACTTCTTACCTGCATCAAAGCTTTCATTTTAAAAACATCCGAAAAGTTTGTTTGATAACTCTTATTTACAAATCCCGTGATAATCTGACATATTATGACTTAAACTATAATCAGTACATATTATTGGACTTATGTGCCGATATATTATTCTAGTACTCTACATTACCACGACTATTTGATATCTAAGATTAAAATGTAAAAATGGGATCGACTGGAAAAATTTCTATAAAATATTTAGAAATCCCAAGTTATTGTTAGGTATAAAAAGTTAATTTTATTCTGCGAGGGGGGAGGGGCTATACCTGTATGGTTTTGGCAGTACAAATAAAGATGTCAGAGAAAAGTATTATTGCCAACTGCCAAATTACTATTATCTCAACTGATTGAAATCTATAAATGTTATTCTCTCCATAGAGATAGGAGATTATTGTTTGTATCATTTAGCCTATCTTTGCTTTGAAACAAATTCATAGGAAGAATATTTAGCAATGGTTATGGCGAGACCGCGTCAAACTATTGCTTTCATACCATAGCGACATCCCACATAGTTAATTTGTCAGATTCCTAAACAAATAACTCGAAGCATTACTGTTTGCATTAATATTCGCAATATTTGGCCAACATGAAAAGTCCCTACAACCATTCCAAAAGAGTTAATTCTATTTTAGCGAAATAACACGAATGTTTGTACAAATACGCCAAGTGTAATGCCAACACAAAAAAAAAGATCTTCACGATATTTTTTCAATAACTTTCTTTATTCGTACCGCCAAAACTTCACTACGGGCGGTCAGTCGATGATACATATAACGCGACCGAGTACGGGAGCCTCTAAATAACACTACAAGCTAGGGTTGTTCAATTGCACTTGATTTAGTCGGGTTACCTCTTCACTGCTCCCATTCGGCTTCATCTACTCCTTCCATGCTGTCTTGTTCCAGTTTCAAGTTGATCTGCACTTTGGCGCTTATGGATTTCATTATCTGTGGAAAGTTTAATTGGTTAGTAGAGCTGGCAGGTAACATTTTGATTACTTACTATAATACTAAGGCCCGTATGCATCACAAACCACTAAATACATTTAGCACTAAACAAAGGCCTTCATTCATTTCGTACCCAAAAATAAAAGTGCCGACCAAAAAAAAGTACTGTTTTCTTATGAGAAATTACTTCTTGAGCATTTTTTACTATAACAACGAAAGTCTACAATTAACCCCACGGCTGCTATTTGAGATTGAAAATGCCAAAAAACATTTTTATAACAAGTTTATAGTTAAACCATGTTCAGGATGTTAAGTTCAATTAAAATTTAGTTTTTTTTATTATTATTATGCTTAAGACACTTGTTATAATAATATGTCTTTTGGCATTTTCAATCTCAAATAGCAGCCGGGGGTTATTTTTAGACTTCTGCTGTAATAGTAAAAAATGTCAAGATGTTTCCCATAAGAAAATAGTACTTTTTTTCTAGCCGGCGGCACTTTAATTGTTGGGTGTAAATTATTCGACACTTGAATGATATCCTTTAAAGCACTGGTCTTGTTTTTGTAAATCGTTTCAAAATGACAGAGACAGGTTGATGTTTTAAGCCCATTTGCGCCACAAATAACTTTCACACACATTTAGTGCTAAACGAATTTAAAACATAATTCTATTTCTGTCAATCATTTAAAGATGAAAGAGACAGCATGATGTTTTAAATTAATTTAGCGTTCAATGCGTTTGTGGTGCATCCGGGCCTGGACGTTTTTGTTTCATTAATACCTCTAAAAAAACCAATAAAATGCCTCTCATTCCAAAACACATTTAATTTTGACATACAGGAATATTTTAAATTGGCTAGCTAAACTCCGCCAACGCGATGGGAGGTCAACGTCCTAGTGTTGTTAAATGAGGTATGAGTTGAGAAAAACTGTTTTCTTATGTTTTATCGTGTCTGCAAAATTAAGCTAGCCAATTTAAAATAACCCTGTATGTCAAAATTAAATGTGTTTTAGAATGAGAAGTACCTTTTTACAGACATTTCATATCGTCAAGTTCACTCGACACTACTTTTCTGAGGACGTGACGTGACGCAATCAAACAAAAAAAAAATCTAATGAACATCGGATGACACGCTTGCGACTTGGAAGAGCCCGTCGGTAAGTCAGTTTTATTTTAAACAATCATTTACACAAAATTATCTTTTCCAGACGAACACGTTTATACGAACACTTTAAGATTTAATAGTTAGATGTGCCCTCAACGTACTTAGGGCGCGCGAAAAAGTGTTTTCACTGAGAAGAGTGGGTTCGCATAACCCACACGGAACGATAGATACAATTTTCGGTATGAGTGAGTGAGATAATACAGGGTGGGCCATCAGTGTTTTAAATTTGAAGTACCGATTACTTTGACTTTGAAAGGTAGAATGACATTCATTTTTTGACAGGAAGTTAGTTGTATGTTTGACATTTGCAAAATGGGACGCTATACGCTCGAACAAAATTGGGAAATATTAAAAACTTACTTCCAAAGTATTGAGTCTTTAACGCAAATTTTAAATGGCCCATACATAACTATTCAAAAGTCATTATCAACGAAACACAGTCGTGGTCATTTTTTGACGCGGTTTGGCGGATCTACGACTTAAATCTTTGCGAATATTAAATGATTCCATGTGGGGAGGTAAAGGTGCAATACTTGGTATATTTTAAGTCAATTCGATACACATGCAGTTTTTTTTTGCCAACTGTATCTCTAATTTAACCGTCTCACGAGTTCTAACTTAAATTCAAGCTTAAACCTTCCAGACAATTGATGTATTTCGAACGTTATCCCAAAGAAGGTAAAGTTCTAAATGCAAAATTGGCAACTCAGACTCGGCTTTAAAAACCTGCTTTTGTATTTTCAACTTTACACAAACATGGGGTCTATCCCGGCTATCATTTGCACATCTTTGACAGTCGTTTCGGGTAGTCCAAAAGTTCGAGAACCAGTCTTACAAAGGGGTATTGTGTTGCCCAGTAACTGAAGATAAATTCTTTTGAGATATGGCATTGACTTTTTTCTAATAAACAAGCCGTGTGCCTGATGATATTCCGATAGACAAAAATGGCGAACCCCTTTAGGGGGTGAATAAAATATATAATTAACACTCAAATTATATGCATTTAAACCCAGCGCTTTACGCTGTGCGTTGTCTGTCGTTGAGAGAATGAATGAATGAATGGATAAAAGACCTTTATGAAGTAGATTAGTGTACTCACGCTGTCCTCCTTAGCCTTGGCGTCCTGCGGCACGTGCGACTTGATGAGGTCAGGTTTGGGCTTCTGCGCCGACGGCTTGTCGCGAGCCTCGCGCGTCACCGGAGACGCCGCCGTGTGCGCAGACACTAATATACGCATACATAACTTTTAATTATCCTCAGCATACAATGAAGAGTAAACATAACAACACCCATGATTGTACAGGTTGGGCAACTTGGAGGTATACAACGTTTTTTTTGCCGCCATTTTGTATTGGCGGCAAATGAACATTCAACAATTAAAACAAAATATCCGAGACACAGTTACTGAGATAACACAGGAAATTTATGAAAATGTCATGAAAAACACAATGAAAAGGGTTCACATCTGCCATGCTGCTAGAGGTGGACATTTGTCCGACTTTATTTTCCATACTTAATTGCTGGCCCTAAATAACATATTAAAAAAAAATACTTAATTATTTTTATATTTCACAGAATAAAATTTAAAAAAATAAAGTGTATACCAGTTATTTGAACACCCTGTATAAACCGTGCCTTCAAAACAACGAATTTAGTATGGCGGACAAAGATAGGAGCTGATCGTACCCTCTCACTCGCACAACATAATTTGCGTGTGAGGGCATGATAAGCGCCGCCATTTTCAATACGTATCTTTAATGGTATGAGTTTTATTGAAGAAATTATAGAAGAATATAGAAGAATAAAGAAGCGCAGAAGTGTTTGGTAAACATTTCGTCATTTAGGTTAAGTAAGTTTCATACAGTTAGTGTCCATAATATAGAGACGAACCTATTTGAAAAAATATAATTATTGTTTATCAAACCTTCTTGAAATATGTATTTACATTAAATAAGCTAACATTTAAAATAATGATATGAACATGTAAAAAAAAATGTATATTTGAAATGATCAGAACAATAAAAATTAAATGCTATGGAAACAATGTTGAATAAAAACAGTAGGTACACGTCAACTGCACTTTCTGATATTTTTTTTATCCAATAAAATTCAAAGTTTAGTTTTCATAGTTCGATGGCGGTCGAACAATGGACACTTTTAGAAACTGTCGCGCGTTCCGTATCGTTGTGTCGTTTACCCACAGTGTGTGATTTGGTACTGTGATTAAATTGATCGTAAATTATAATTTGTTTTGAACTGCTAACGGTTTTTATATTGCGCAACTCTTTCCATAGTACTACCATAGTACTTAAAATGTGGCTGGTGATACCGAGAGAGACGTATCTTCTGTCATTCTGTTCTGAAGAACATCACCAATAAAGTCACTCATGTCCGTCGAGGACGTCCGCTCCCGGCGTTTGGTGAATCGAGTAGAAGTGATGGCAACACTCACGCGGCTCCATGCCGGGCGGCTGCAGGCTGCAGGTGACGGGCACGGCGGCCGCGCCGCGCAGCCAGGCGGGCCCGCTCAGCCACGGCTGCCACGTCACCAGCGTGGGCGGGAACAGGTCGTCTTGGAATAACTCGCTCTGCACACACCAATGTACACGGTTAATGCGATAGCCAAGTTGACACGCGAAATTCTACTCTTGTATGCGCCTGTCCCACCGTTGGCGATTGACGAGAAGCGAGTAGAGGTAGCAACTAACAACGAGCCGGCGAGCGGCGAGCAGCGAGTACGCAACGGCGACGAGCGATAACTCACTGGATGCGTATGTGCAGTCAGCCTCAAAAATATGTACAAACGCAAGCACATCAAGCTACTACAATCTGTCAAATTTCTTTAATAGATTTTCAACTTTAACGCTAAAGAATTAGGTTCAAGGTTGATTGGGAAAATTTTACAGAGAGAGTTAGAGTAAAAATGAACTTAGAAAATAATCCCTTTTGCTTCGTTTCAAATACTCATATTTTTACTCATTTTAACAGGAGAAGGTCCTAATATTGTAAAAAGCAACAGAGATTATGTGACTACATAAGGGAGATAGAACATGAGTTTTAACAACCCACCTTAATTCTGGGTACAGTGAAGGAAAGGGGCTCGATGGTTCCATTGGTGAGTCGTAGAGCTCGCGCGAACTCCACCTGAAACGAAATTTTGGGTTGAAATCCTTGGACCAAGAATACTGCCTTGTGGAACCTCTAGTTAATTTTATTATCTTGTCTACTAATCTTTCTTTACTTTGATCAATATTTATGAGTACAACTCGGTGAGTACTACAGCATACATATTGATCAAAGTCAAATAAGACACCCACTCATTTCCGTAGCATTAAGTATTAACGGAATTGACATGGTCTCAAACGCCTTCATAAGATCTGATATAACAGTTTATATCGCTTTTTTTGTAACCTGAATTCATATTCTTGAAGTAGTGTATTAATAAATGTAAACCTCAAATAAGGCATACCTTCTCAACGGCGACTAGATTCTTTTGTAAAAAGGCGATGCCTTGATGCAGCGTGGGCGAGCGGTGGTGCGACAACGCGCACAGGTGAGGCGCCTCGCTCGTCACCTCGTAGCAGTAGATCGTAGAGTCGCCCTGAACAACGAGGCAATAATATTATCGTCATCATCCAGCTTACCCTTTTCCCAACTATGTATGTTGGTCGGCTTCCAGTCTAACCGGATACAGCTGAATACCAGTATTTTACATGGAGCCACTGCCTATCTGACCTCCATAACCCAGTTATTAGGTAATACGATACCTCTTGGCTAAACAATAGCAAAATTTACTGTATCCGAAATCATAGAAGTTTCTGATAGGTAAGTCTACTGCTAAAGTTAGCTAAACAATGGCAAAATTTAGCAGAAGACTTAAAATAAATAAAACTAAAAATACTATAACTAAACTTAAAATAAATATCAGAAACTTATAAGTAATATTTCGCATACAAAGCAGTGTTATTTTTTTTAATGATTATGAATGTGCGTGTACTCACCCGTCCCGTTAGGAACAGTGTTCCGGAGTCGTGGTCGATGTGCGTCTGCAGTATAGCGGGCGACACGTCAAGCCCCACAGTGCACACAGGCGCAGACAGGTCTGTAGTCTTGTATAGGAGGATCTGACGCTCTGATACTCTGGTAAAAATATATTTTATATAAAGATTAACCTTTTTATTTACAAATTTTGTCACGGGTTTAATGTTTGCCCCAAATTAGGCAAAAAAAAAATCGCAAAGTTTTGATTTTTGAGGTTTTTTACATTAGCATCGGTCCCGCGACGCGAACGTGAATGTGACACAGAGTTTAAAAAAAACAGGCATGATTGAGAAATTATGTAGTTTAAAAAAAACCTAAAAATTATAATAAATATTAAATTGAATTCTAAAAGCGTGGAGCGCTTTTTGTATTAATTATAAGTGCGTTCCACGTTTTTAGAATTCGTTTTTTTCTCAGTCATGCCTTTTTGACAGTCTCTTTTTAAAGCTGGATGTGGCGTATTAACTCTGCCTATTATATAGACCGACAAACGACAATCTTTGTAAATGATTGAATTTACGAACTTAAAAAAATAAAATAAAAAGTCTATCAAACCATTTTCGTTGTCGTTCTGTATAACGCAGCATGCGTGTAGATGATGAGATTTTGTTTATTTAATACGCATTATCACTCAAAATCAAAATATTTTATTTCATATAAACCAACATGGGCACTTATGAAACGTCAGAAGCTAGGTGCACGGTTCCAATTGATCGTTTCTTAAGGAGAAGAGCCGGCAAGAAACTCCACAGTGTCTCTTTTAAAACGAATTGGCTGCTACAATATTTCCTAATTACACTGTTAATGGGTATGGGAAGACCGTGTATGCCTGTCAACAGAAAATGGTCAACAACTTACTTGTCAAACCCAGTAACGACGAGATGTGTTCCATTGAGAGCCCAAACGATGCGCGCGCCGCGACTCCCGGCCGGACCGGGGCCGCTCAGGGTTGGCTCTGACGAAGATCGAGGCTTGTATACCTGTAAAATGATTAATTTTAATATTTATGGAATTTCACCAACTTAGGATAAGGCAAAGTTAACTTATCTGGCCAACAGTACAAATTATCAAAATAAAAATATTTTATTTCACATAAACCTACATGGGCACTTATGAAACGTCAGAAGCTACAGATTGTAGACAGGTTTGTAAATACATCTGTCGTTTTGTCTATTCTATCTGTCATTTTATCTATTCTTCCGTCGACAAAACCCGTTTCTATAGTGGTCATGCTACGCGTGCTGAAATGCACTATCAGAACAAGCAAGCTCCCTACATTAATGTTGGCGTTAGCAAATCAATTATGCAGACAAGGATAAAACGTTAGTTTTATCCTTGTCTGCATAATTGATTTAAGAGATAGCGGCCAATCGACATCGACCAGTCCACTTTATATTCAATAAAATATGACATGTCTGAAAATATGTCAAGAGTTCAGCATGTCATCGATTAATTTCGATTGATCGCAGTCTAGTTGCAACACCATTTCCCCAGCTTGAATTAGAACTCACCCTAATAAGTCCATCTTTGCAGACAGTAGCGAGATATTCCCCGCAAGGCGACCAGTCCAGCGCAAATATCTGGTCAGTATGGCCAGTCAGTACAATGGAAGCCACCGGGCTCTCCGGACTGAGGTCCCATATCTTGACGTTCAAGTCGTGCGCTGCCGTCGTCAGTACGTCGGAAGCGGTCGGGTGGAATCGGATGATGTATATCTTGTCGGGATGAGCCGAGAATGTACGGGCTGGCTCGTTCGTTGATTCTTGGAGGCCTAGTGAAAGAATTTATATGTAGATTATATACTAAATTATACACATCCATTTTTTAAATAATACATATCTCTAATCATTCTATCTAAACCCTAAATGATATCGTCGTGGGGAAAAATCACCCGTGGGTGCGAGGACTAAGTGTTTTGTGTGTAATTAAATAAAGGATCCAACAGGAAGAAAACGATGTACTGGATTATGAGGTGAGTGTAGAAATATTTTAAGACTATAGGCCGACCGCTTAACTGCGACTTTTGCTGAGGTAGTTGCGCGGTGCGGGAGGGGTGATAGTTGTCGCAAGTTGACGAAACACTGATCTCTCACATCACGCCACCACCCCTCCCGCACCGCACTACTACCTCAGGCAACGTCTCAGTTAAGCGGTCAGCCTATAGGCTTTTTCACCATTTTCGAATAAGTTCTCATTAAATGACAAGGCAGATGAGTTATAGACATACATAGATATACATACAAATACATACGTTATATATGTACAGACGCCAGCAGGTCAAGCTACCCGAAACTGTCAAATTTTCCCAATCAACCTTGAACCTTAATGATTTAGCAATAAAGTTGAAAATCTATTAAAGAAATTTCACAGATTGTAGTAGCTTGATGTGCTGGCGTCTGTACATACAACATCCGTTATTTTTTTTATATAATTTGTTGAGTAGTAGGTATTCGGAAATTGTGGAACAAGTTCTATATCTTTGGTTTCCTACGACAGCGCTGGCAGCCATATAACGGGTGCGGTGACGGCCGGCATGAAAACAATGGCGGCGCGGTTTGAATTTAGTGACGTCACCCGACGGTAAATTGCAGACGTTATGTGGCGGCCACCGGAGTCTTAAAAAACCTTAGCTTAAGGCCCTTTGTACACGGCACGGTTTCTTTCCGGAATGGCGGCGCGTTCACCAAGCCGTAGAAAATCGTGTGACATTCTATATGACATGGTTCCATGGTATGTAGCGACGGTGCCGTGTCGTAGTCTCATTGACAAATTGCTATAGCGAAACCGTAGTTTCTCAGGGCCAGAAAAACGTGTGTGTACCAAGGGTTTTAGTGAGTGCGTACATACGTATACAGATTTACCAAAAAATGTTTGTAAATACGAAAAAGCGATAATGAGGTCGAATATAGTAATGCAACCATAGTAGTCCTTGCTTATATTGATTACAAAATTATAGATTTACACTATATTAACACTATTCAATTTTTTTTTCAATATTGACAGATGACAATCTGTGACAGGTAACCCGATAAAGAGAAAACTTCGTACCTACAAACGTGCAATGACAGGTGCAATACGACAAAGCGCGGTAGAAGAAAACTTAGAAGCAGGGGGGGTAAACTTCCATACATGTTCACAGCTATTTTTTTAGGTGCGCCATCTATTAATCTTGTTCCTTAAACTTAAGGCAAATAATTCACATAGACGTACTAGATGTCTCTACAGAACGACTTAGGGTTGGACCACATCTGGCAGCACGGAATCGCCTTTTTCCGTCGCCCTTTCTCTTTCTGTCGCTTAGAACTGCCATTTGCTAGACCGAGACAGAAAGCATAAAGCAGAAAGCATCGAGGATTCCGCCGCGTGCTATCGCATTATGCTTTCTGTCTCGGTCTAGCAAATGGCAGTTCTAAGCGACAGAAAGAGAAAGGGCGACGGAAAAAGGCGATTCCGTGCTGCCAGATGTGGTCCAACCCTTAGACTTTATAATTGTTGAAAATGACTATATTAATTTCTAATAAATTTTCATTATTTTAGTTTAATTTTAAAGAATTAAATTACGGATAAATATATTTTTTGATTTATTTTATCGACTGCTATAAAAAAAAACAAATGTCAAAATTCGAAGTTGTCGAAACCGTTGTTATTGTTTTCTGAAACATTATGGCCGGTACGTTGTACAAATTGCGTGTGCGCTGAGTGGTTATCGTATTGTTTATACTGTATTCTTCATAGTATTCTTTGCTGCTAATACGTTGAGTTGAAGCTCTTCTCCTCCGTAAAAGCTTGAAGAGAGCATCATCAGATTCGTCAGTCCGTCCTTGCGTTGAGTTTATCCGCAGGGCGAAGGCCGACTGAATCGGTCTCTGCGATATTTGGACGCTATTAGTTAAGTGTTTTGATGATAGACGATAAAAATTATGTTGAGCAGTATGACGATTTTCCAAATGAAGAAATCGTTTTAAATGAAGAATTATTGTTCGATGCTCCAAATGTTCAACAAATGGAAGGAGCTGGATAAAGAGGTTACGTTTGTGGATGTGTCATCACAAAGTGTTTAAAATATGGTTGGAAATGAAAAAATATGCTCAAGAATATTATAATAAACGAAAAAAATATGGAATTGAAAAATAAATATATTTTTAAGTAATCTTAACTTATCAACATTTTTATATGTATGTAATTATTAATAGAAACTGTCGACATTTTTTTCATTTCTGTTGATAACTGTGAAGATCACAAAACAAGGTTTTGGTGACAAAATAATGTTTATCCAATATTTCATATCATCATCATCATCATATTTAATTTTGACTTATAATCTTCATTTGGCACTAACTATATTTAAGTAGGTATCTAACATTGTTTTAGTGAAAAAATAATGTGTATTGACCAACAGATTTTATTATTCTAACACCATCATATTTTATTTTGCTAATATGTATTAATTAAGAATATTATTCCTACATAATTATTGTAAATAGAATTGTCGACATGTTTGAAGTGAAAAATGTGCACTAAAGTAGGTAAACGTGAACAATAACAGACAAATAAATCTATGCATTGAGTATTCAAAAACAAGCTTGTTTAATTAAAAACTAAATTAACCTTTAAAAACGATTTAGGAGAATAAATGTGCATATTTTCCATGCGTATAGATTGGTTAAAATTCATGTGGAGCGGTTTTTATCTTCAAACTACTGTAAAATTAATTTCACACTGCCAAACATGGTTTTACATAAATCAATCTATAACTGGGAAATATTTGCTAAAGCAATCAAATGAAAATGAAGGATATATATAGTATAGGTATGTATAGTATGGTTAGTTAGGAACAAAATTTCCAGATGGCGCCACTCGCGACAGGTTGGCATAAAAATACCGTGAGATGGCACTCTATACCCGTATTATAAAGTGCTCTGTGCTTAGAAGTTTTGTCTTCGTAGGAGGTTACTCTGCGGCACGATGTTCATACTAATTCAGAAACACGAAGATTACCGAAGCGCAAACCTTTACTGTTTTACCTGTACGTGTATGTAATCGACGCTGAACACATTCAGGGTTTAGTCCTACAAAAAACAAAACAGGAGTACAAAGCAACTAACCTCCTTCCGGTATGATCCACTCGCGCACCTGCCCGTCGTCGCAGGCCACCAGCAGGCGCTCCGCGCGGAAGGGGTCCCAGGCCCAGTCCTGCAGCGGCGCGGGGTGCAGCAGCGCGGCCACGCGCGTGCCGGCCGGGTGCGCGGGCGCCGCGCCGGCCGCGCGCGTGGCGCCCGCCGGCAGCTCCAGCACGCCCACGCGCCCGCCGCCGCCCGACAGCGGCACGGCGCAGCGCACGCCGTTGGCTGCGGGGCAAGGTGTAGCGTGAAGCCCCATTTACACGATGCCAGGGTGTACAATAACATTCAAGTAACAAATAACTTACATCGTCTGAACACTGTTTAGACGGTGGAACTTTTATTGTTGCTTTAACTTATGGCATGCCACAGGCGACTAAATTGTACCGTATTAATCAGGCATTAAGGCGAAAGTGCCAAGTTAGTCAACCAAATTCTAACTGTATTACGTTTTTTGCACTTCGCAAGACAACGTCAAACTCTTTGTTGATCAAAAAATGATACGCGACCGTAACAGACATGTATTTACAGAATTATAATAATTAAAATCATCTATACAACTTCGAGTACAATTTGAATGCCTAATTCATAAAATCCACAATGACATTTGAGGCCAGTTCTAACTTACAGAGTTGTATTGCTAATTCTAATTATTATAATTTTATAAATACATATTTGTTACTGTCAAGATTCATGTTTTAAATTTCGCGGGCCACTGACGCGCTTTTGCCTTAACCGAGTAGTCCTGGCCAGGATAAGAACCCATGTTGTTAAATATACCCAAACAGTAAAAAGCATCCTTTAAACTATCTCGCGTAATAATAATAAATAAAGCGTTTTTTTTTTTTTCAAAAATAAAATCTGTCAAAACAAGTGAGCATCTACACCTAAGGTCTATTACGTTTCCAATTGATATTATTTCAAGTTAAACAAATATTAACTTTATTTCAGTGGTAATTACATTGTATAAAAATGTTTGAAGTTGTATCGTAACTTTATTGTTAATTTTAATTAAAGTTATTTTTGCAATAACTCATATTTGTACATGGTTCAATGGCTGGCAAATAAATTGCGAACGCAGATTAGATTAAAATCTTTCCATTTTCTCAGCAATTATTTTCGTCGATTAAAAAAGACGAATTGATAATACTCATTTTATTAAAAAACAAGCCGTGTGCCCGATGGGATATTCTATCGGCAAAAATGACGAACTTTCATACATAAACTTTCATCCCTTATTTAACCCCTTTAGGGGATGAATTTTCATAAAGTTTGGTGCGCATCGTAATCAGCCTATATTGTTCCCACTGCTGGGACACAAGCCTCCTCTCTGTGAGAGGGAGTGGGCTATAATCTACCACGAGGGCCCAGTGCGGGTTGGTAGACGTCACACGTCTTCGAATTTTTGGTTCTAGGACATGCCGGTTTCTTCGCGATGTTTTCCTTCACCGTTTTTTGATGATGAAATAATTTATACAAAGTAAAGCGCCTGTCTGGGTTCGAACCTATGGCCTACAACTCGTAAGTCACGGCCGTCACCACTGGGCCACCAATGCACACTCTTTGGTGCTCGCTTTTGTTATAAACTCCTGTTTAAAATGCCATGGTTTTAGACCCAGCGTTTTAGGCTGTGCGATGTCTGTCAGTGAATGATTATTGAATCAATTCAAGATGAATGATGCAATGAATGATCGTGTAGTTTTCTTTTTCTAAAATACTTGATCCTCTTCCGTATACGGACATGCAAACACAGTAAAGTTATTTAATTAATTATAAACTCACCATAGAAACCGTTGCATTCGCCGGATATCTGTCTGCTGATATTTTTAATATTTTCCACTTGAGTCGACTTGTGGCCGGGAGTTCCCTTTAGATGACGGAATTTGGACACTTTGCCTGTACAAACAATTTAATTTAATATTAAAATTGACGGCACGGTTGGCGCATTGGTTAAGCGATTGACTGCTGCCCTGCGTGTCGCGGGTTCAATTCCCGCACGGTTATTTGTATGACAAATATTTGTTATTTGTATGGCCTACAAGTAGTTGTTCCGGGTCTGGCTGTTTGTGTATGTGAGTTTAAATGGTTGTAAACGTACCCACGATACAGGAAAAATTCCTAGGGTGGGGCAACGTTTGTCTAAAAAAAAAAAATTAAAACATCATTCTGTCTTTTTCAACTTCAAACGTTTGAGAGCAATAGAACGATGTTTTAAATTAATTAAGCACTAAACCACAAACACTAAATTTACACCCAGTTTCTGAATTGAGAATTTGAAGTTGAGAACTTGTCAAGCCCTACTTTAGCATAACTGAAGGTGATTTCTTAAATGTAGTTCGCGAAATTCATAATTTTTCACGGTTTTTGCAAATTGCATTTTCTTTATACAAATGAATGATAAATAAAGGATAGTTTGTCCTTAAATTCTCAATTCAGAAAACAAACGGGCCTTAATATTAAAGCTTTCAAAATTGCCATGTCCTGCAAAATGTAACACATTTTATACCACACTATAATAATTTACTTACCAAATACAGTGGATGTCCTCTTAGTAGTGACATTCGGTACTGAAGCCCTCTTATCTTCACGATCAGGACTTTTACGTGACTTGAGCGAATCTCGTCGTCTGAAACAAAAGGGGATTTGAACTAAACCTATTAAAGTTTTATTTGGCAGAAAATTAATCACTATGCTGAAATAGGCGATTGATAACCAAGAGCATTGCGAATGGCCTTGATCTTCTAAAAAAGAAGAACTATTTTCGTCTAGAATACTGTACGATGGACCATAGTAAGTTACGATTTACGAAATGTGTTTTACACAGGGTGGCCTATTTACAGTGGCCTAATAATTTGTGTCACCCTGTGTAAATCGACTATCTTGAACTCATTTGTTGTCCGTTACCATAGTTTTTATAGAAAAACATCATAAATTAATGACGAAAACAGTATAGCTGTACAAGGGTCTTTTGGCGCGTGGCCAAAATCGGAACTAACACCGCCATATTTTTTCAAAACATTTCAGAAAACAGTTTCACAATTATTTACCAACAGCGCCCCCATGACAAACTCATTCGAGCGCCAAAAGATCCTTGTAACACTCTAAGGGCGGGTTGTTCCACGTTCACTTGACGCACGCGTACGTCAAAAATGGCGCTAACAATCGTCAAACCAAAAAAGCGATGTTTCACAAAATTATGGTCTTGACGTACGTCAAATAATAACGATTACGTTGTTTGAAACATCCGGCCCTTAATGTGGAGATGATAGTACGGAGTGAGCGAAAGCGAGTGTGTGAGAGAGAAAGAGGACGTAAGAAGATGGCGGTGTGCACTTTGCTGTGTAAAGACGTAGCCGAATAGTTTAAGATGTTTAATTTAAATAAAAACCAGTTGTTGTGTTTATGCATCCCGGCGTTTGATTTTCTACATAAATTAGTGACGAAAACAGTAGCTGTACCTGAGCGGCGCGGGCGAGGGCGGCGTGTCGGACTCGACGGCGACGCTGACCGAGCGCGACTCGTACGCGCGGCGACGGTCCGCTATCGACTGCGCACCGCTGCTAACATCGTAAAGGTTATGATTTAAATCATACGCGACCTTTCCAATGGGCGAAAATACTCATGAAAATTATAAATTTTTGCTACGGTATTATAATATCGGACATATAAAAAAAACGGTCAAGTGCGAGTCGGACTCGCGCACCGAGGGTAGGTACGTAGGTATGTACTCGTAAATAGTTTAACGCGTTTTTTTTTTTTTTAATTTGCTGTTTTGGGATTTTTTCCTTTTTTTTGTGCTACATGACATGTGGCTACTTGCCAAATTTCATGATTCCAGGTCAACGGGAAGTACCTTATAGATTTTGACTCCCTTGCGAGTGTCAAAAGATGCGGTATAAACGGAACATAAACGCCCGTATCTTTTGATTGCGTTGACTTAGAAGTTTGATTTTTTTACTGATTCAAGGGATTGTAGCCCTGAGTATTTGATATTAATTTCAACTTGATAACTCCATGCGTTCCTGAGAAAAACGGGTCTTGACAGACGCACAACGAAGTGATCTTATAGGTTCCTTTTGAGGTACGGAACCCTAAAAAACAATTGGCCTGTTTCATATTCTTTCATATCGCTTTACTTTGTGTAAATATTTCATCACCACCGCTCTCAAAACGGTGAACGAAAACATCGTGGGGGAAGCCGGCATGTCCTAGAACCAAAAATTCGAAAACATGTGACATCTACCACCCCAACAGGGCCCGCGTGGCAGATTACAGTCCACTGCCTCAGGCTTGTGTCCCCAGCAGTGGGAACGTTATAGTCAATATAGTTATTGCTTCCACACGTGAACCGTGCTGTGTGCTGATTATGCATATAAAAATGTATTTTATTAGCATTTTGACGATAAAGGTAAGATCCCAATGATTTTAAATAAGCCCTGCGGGATAAATGCGTAACACACTAACAGTAGCAATGGGCTTCATTTTGACAGTTCAACAAGATTCATTGCGTTATTTACGTTTTTGAGCACACACCTTTTTCGAACTTATGAAGCAATGGATTAGCCTTCAAAATGATTTAGATTGAGATTGATAGTAGTTACGCAATTGGACGTATTTTCTGAAAAACGTTCCAACCCCCAATGATCCTGATTGTGGGTTGGAACGTTTTTCAGAAACTACGTCCCTGCGTCCAATTAGGGTGCTGCATTATGTTTGAACAATAATGTGTGTCTTATCACCAACAGACCTTGAGCCATCGTGGTGACAAACACTCGCCCTTTCCTATATTTATTGCGTATTTTTCTTTTATTTTTTTCCTTTTATTTCTTTCTTTTCTTCTCTTTCTTTTCTTACTTTCTTTTCTTTCTTTCTTTTCTTTCTTTCTTTTCTTTCTTTCTTTTCTTTCTTTCTTTTCTTTCTTTCTTTTCTTTCTTTCTTTTCTTTCTATAGAACGACTGAAAATAATTTTACTTTTCTATACTTGAGTATAGCGTACCTACATCCAGTATACTGATGGAATCCCAACTTCAAATTATGATGCTAGACAGATATTAAACCAATCTTACGTAAAGGCTGGTAAACTTACTCAGTGTTCTCAAACATCTTCCTTCGTTCCGCCGTGCTGGGCGTCTTGGGGCGATACCCGGAGTCGGACGAATTCACCTCTTCTTCTAGGCTCGTGTCCGATTTGCCGTTCGTGTACTCTTCTGTTCACAGAATTATTTTATATTATAGTTGGTATCAAAATACACAGAATGTGATATTTATGAGGAAAATAGAACACCTCATTTTTCATTTATCAATCATGCAGAAAACCTTTAGTCAGTGAGGTTTTAACATTATATTAATACATGGTAAGAGCCGCAGGAACATCCTACTAATCCCACTTCCTACTAATCCTACGTCCTACTATCCTACTAATATTATAAACGCAAAAGTTTGTGAGGATCGATGGATGGATGGATGTTTGTTACTCTTTCACACAAAAACTACTGAACAGATTTGAATGAAATTTGGCGCACAGATAGTTTATAACCAGGATTAACTCATACTGGACTTTTTATCTTGATATTCCCACGGGATTGAGACTTATACGGGTAAAACCGCGGGCGCAGATAGTTTAGTATAATAATTTAACATAAGTACAGTCAAATCAAATCAAATCACTTTTATTTGTTAACACAGGTAAAGAAATACAGATCTTGAGTTTGGTGTATAGAACGCTATGTTATGCCAGGAGGCGTACAAATATGGTGTGCATCTAGCTCAATATCACGAATTTGAATTTCAAAATAAAAAAAAGATGTTTGAGACTCGTGCATAATTAAAATGTCTGACAAAATTATAACAATTATATAAACAGTCTTATAAGTCTTTCAGTTCACATAATATACAAAGGGATAACAAACTGCAACTTTAAAATACATAGATTAGATTATCATAATCTAAGGTGCATCTGCCCCGCTTGGGCGGAGCACCGCCGTGTCCTCGTAGAGGCGATCGGCAGCGGCGGCGGCCTCTCGCGCCCGGCCCTGGTGCAAGCCATGGTCCGGAGCGAGAGGGAGTGGGAGGCAGTCGCCTCCTTCTGCGAAGCAGTCATGCTAGCGAAGGAGGTGGCGGGACGGATGAGGGAGAGAGCCTCCCGTCCCAGCCGCCGCGGGAGACGCCCCGGGCGTCGGGAGTCGAGTGAAGACTACCGGCCACCGTAGGCGCGGGCCTGCGGGCGGAGAGCAATGGGTAGCTCACCGCCCGATCAGGACCAGGCCGTGCCGGACAGCGCGTAAGTGTTCCACGCGCGCCTCAAAGAGATGTCAGCATAACGAGGGGCCCCTCAGGGCCGAAGCCTGCCGGGGCAGCGGGATTGTCCGAAAGGGTTACCGCTACCCCGGAACATAAAGGGCGAAGGAAGGAACATGGGTGGGTTTTAGTCAGTAAGAGTCTGACACTCCCTTCCGCTCCACCCAGAGCGGGAGGGGTCATTTGATGATTTCCCATCCCGAAAAAAAAAAAAAATAAATAAATAAGGTGCATTATGTAAAAACAAAACTTTTAAGAACTTCTTAAAAATGTGTTGATTGAGTTATATTAATTGGACTCAGGGCTGATTTTTCAATCGACAGAATTTTTATTCGTGGATTAAAATTGACGTCTGACAGTTTTTGTACGGGACTGTCAAAAATTCATAATTATTTTTACGATAAACTTATCTAGGGTTGGAAAAATCAACCCTTAAAATAACAGTGACATACCCTTGTTAGGCGCTATTTCAACATCGCTGGTCGGAGATAGTGACTTGTCTTTCTCTTCGCTGCCATCTTTGGCAATGGGCGTCGAAGTCGCGGTCGGGGTTGTCGCCTGACCAGATACGGGCGACGTTGCTGTAAATAAACATATAACTTAAAAGCACGTCATCATTTTTGAAAAATAAGCCACAAATTGACTGGTAACCTAATTTCAAGTACAGTCGACGTAATAATCAATTTATCCTGCACTAACCTAACATTAACCTGCACGAGACAAAACGTCTATTTTTCTATGTGACAGTATATTCAACCGTACTGAAGTTTCAATTATCTGTGAATTGTTGCCAAAAGTAAGTAATTATGAGGTCGACTATAGAATAAAATTAATTAAAATGGAAATAGATGAGGCAGAGGAGGCGAGATGACCTAGACAGACGCGTACCATAAAGGTTGGATCGAGGTGACTAGAAAAAAATGCCTGGAAGGATTTGGGGGACGCTTTGCTCAGTAGTGAGACAGTGTAGACAAACCTAAAAAAACTGGAAACTCACCTGAATCAGATTTAGTCAATCCGGGCACTGCTGGCACCGAGAAAACTTTATCGAATGAGAAGTCTTCGTTGCCCGTCGCCGCTGAGAATGGTTTCGGACCAAGACGAGGCTGTAGGACATTACATTTTATTTCAGATTTAAACTTGTCAGACTCACGTGTTAAACGATATCATCGGAAGTTTTCGTGATATAATGTGACAGTAGACAATCGACTTTATAACAAAGCATTTCTGTCTATTTTTGCTTAAACTTTCATGTTTCATATTAACTACATATTGTATTGATTGTTGACGAGAATTGGTCTGATCATAGACCAAATAAGAAACTAAATTAAAACAGAATTGTACAAGCACTATGAAATAAAACACTCAGTAATCAAACATAAAAAACCATAAGAAGCAAAAAAAAATTATTTTCCAAGTTGAAACAAAAAACTACGCAATAAAACACATTATAAATAAATCAGCCTAACTAGTAAAACGAAAACAATAAAAATAAAACGCAAATCAAAATATATTTTAAGCATAAAAAAATCTTTCTCTGAGGTAACTTGTCCATCGCCCTACTATCTGTAGACCGTTCAAATATTCGTACCGTGTAGGAGTCGAACCCACGACACGTAACGCAGAGAAATCGAAACATTTTAAGCGCACGAATACTAAACAAAACTCACACTCACTCAAAAACATCGATATCAAATCTACAGGTCTACACTTCAAACCACAAACCTCATGTACCTTATAACCAGACCCAGGTACCGTTGTGGTCCTGGGTTTAGGTTTAGGGGCTTCCGAAGGCTCATCAATGGACCCAGGTTCCGAAATTGAGGACCTGGGCATAGGTTTCGGTACCTGAACGGGTACACCGTTGATCAAACTATTGCTTCTTGATAGAGAAGATTCTGTAGACTCAGTACTATCAGTTTTCTCAATGGTCTTTTCGGTCTTTTCAGTCTTCTCGGTCTTCTCCGCGGTCTTTTCAGTCTTCTGCGGAATAACGTCCGGTTCGATCTTCTCTGGTTCAGTATCACTCTTTTTCTCGTTACAGTCGTGACCATTATCAGTGATCTTTTTGTGAAAGCCGTTCGTTTCCTTTTGGTAATCTACTTTGCTGGGTTTCTTTTTTTCCATGCCTTTGATCAGGTCTTTCACGTTCACGAAGTCGATTCGGTCTTCGTCTTTCGGCTCTGGCTGCGCCTGAGGTTTGGTAACCATTTTCGCCGGCTCTTCAATTTGAGCAGGAGTAGTAGGCTTTTTCGAATCCGTCTTTTTCAGCGGAGGCATTGCCAAAATAGCCTTTGCCATTTCTTCTAAATTACCTCGATGAATCTAAAAGGAGAATTGCTAATCAATTTGCTTATATGAAGAAAGAAAAAGAGATTAAAAAAAAAGTTGCGGTACTTACGTTACCCTTGTACACCCGCAATGTTATATAATACAAGCACCACACAACATAACTAAATAAACTGAAAATAACACCAAATCACTGAATAACAAGCGACTAAACTCACCTTGCTCTACGGAAATACAAATAAATAAACTTTTCAACCACTCATTCACAACACTAAAATAACAAAAAAGTAAAAAAAAAAACCATGGGTTAATATTCCATGTAAACCATTTAAAAATACGCACAACACTAGCTTTTACGAAAAATAATGGGAAAATAATAAAACGTAATTAAAAATAAGACATGCAGCAACAGAAAATAAATATACTACAACAACCAATTTCGTTATCTCATTAAGTTTATATTTTTTCAGCTGGCTTACTCCCGACATCTTCCGTCTTATTACAAAACGAGTTCTAACTTTAGACCTAGCTTAAACCTGCGAAACAGTATTTTAATCATTATTCCGACGAACGTACAGTTCTTAATGCTAAATTGACTTAGATTCTGGTTTAACGTAGTTTTTGTAAAAAAAAGTTTGTCGGATTATATTATAGTTCAGTAACAGTCTTAATTGGCACTTCTCAGGGCCAGACAGTCCACTGGCAAGACCAGCCCCAATATAAAAAGATGTTTGAACTTATTGCCTTCGATACGCTAAGAAGAAGTAACAGTTATAATTTAGTAGTTATTATAGTAGTAATACAGTCGTGCCAGCGACACGAAGAAGAAGATTTTAAAAATGGTTCGATGGTTTATACCTGAAGGCCAATTCTAGTAATTTAAAACGTTCAAAATCTAGTCGCAGTCTCATCTCGGCGACAAACAAATGTCAAAAACTTGTCAAAATGTAGGGAAATTAGGCGTAATTTTGACAGATTGAGACAGATCAGACTGTGAACGTTCTTAAAATTACGAGAATTGCCCCTCTGGTACTAAAGATAAACCTGGTTTCGTAATAAGGCCGCTTGAGTTATTCAAATCGACTTTTATTCGTTTTACGTTTTGTTTAACGCTTATTTGTTTCGATTAATCGTCATTTGGGCAATCAAACTCGGTTCTGAACTCGAAATGTCGGGACTAACTCCCAGGTTCAATACTTCCCCCAATAAAATTACATGTTAGTTTCCTTCAACGATTTGGCATCCTAAAATTACTTACAAAATAAAAGGGCCCGTTCACACGTACCACAGCCACACCATATCGCAGCGATAAAATGTGGGCCAGCAGTGGTTACGAATGGATAGTGTCGCTGCAACTTCTTACAGTTGCGTTGTGGTAAGTACAAAGTCATATCAAATTGCCGAGACAACGTTGTGTTTGCGATGTGGCCGGCTGTTAGTGCGCGGTCTCGCTAGTGGTTGCGTTGTGGTCGATATCGCCCCCACGGTTGGTTTTCTCGGCCAAATGTGATCCGTGTGAATAAACTATTTATTTTCATACAAATTGGCGCCCGACCACATGTTGTCGTTATGGTGGGGTTGTGGTATGTATGATCGGGCCTTAATACCAAATCCACTGCCAACAAACAGGACAGGACATCATACAAAAAAAAAAAAAAATATTTTCAACTTAAAGTTATTATCCCATGCAACAATACAATTCGCATGTCTATGTCAAGGAAAAGTAAACCTAAATATATAAAATATGAGATGGAGCAATAGGGTCACATGAAAATACTCGAATATTTGGTTCTTACCATTCTATAAAAGATGTTCATAGAGAAAAAATAACAATGACCAATTACGATGTTCGACTGTAACCACTATCCCCCCCCCCCCCTTCAATACTATAATATAACAGCCGGGTACACAATAGCTCATTCTTAAGGCGCACTTCGTTTCTGCAAATCGTTTAAGATCTATCTTTTCCGCCGAGCCGTGTATGTAAAAAACTTGCCCGACATTTTGGCTTGATCAGAGGTGCAATTCCAGTATTTTTAAGAACGCTCGCATTCTAATCTAAGTCGTAATCCGTCAAAAATTGCTCTAATTTGCCTAAATTTTTGACATTGACTATCGTAAAGATGAGTTTGCGACTATAGGCCGCTTAACCGAGACGTTGCCTGAGGTAGCTGCCCAGTGCGGGAGGGGTGATAGTTGTCACAAGTTGACGAATCACTGAGCTCTCGCGTCACGCCACCACCCCTCCCGCACCGCACTGCTACCTCAGGCAACGTCTCAGTTAAGCGGTTGATCTATAGATTTATATACTTTATTGTACACCACAAAAACACATTAAACAAAATATAGGTTTAAACTTTTTTTTTTAATTACGGCTATTTCTTGTGAAAGTTGTTAAAAATACACACGGATTTACATCTTATCTAATTTAAACCGATAGATTGTAACGACATGCAGTTACGTAAATGTCCATCTTAATACATTCTCAAGCACACGAAGCCTCTCAACCATAAAGCCTGAGTTACACGGTGTCTGTGGCAAACAATAATTTGAAGCAACAATAAAAGTTGCACCGTCTATATTAGAGCCAGGAATTTGAGTTTTCAAGTAATGGAACAACAAACTGAATGTCATGCTTAACAAAGTTCAAATTCCATTGCAACCAAAAACTTATTAGCTTACCTATTACCTATTACCTATTATAAACCTATTACCTTTTTGTTACAAATGGTCACTCAAAAATCAACTTAGAATACATTTTACTAAAGTAGATAACTAAGTGGCGATGGAATGTAAATTATCTGAGATTATGAACACTGCTATAAAGAGTGTTTAGACGATGCAAGTAACTTGTTGCTACAATTTTATTGTATACCAGAGGCAAGAAGCTCTGCATCGTGTAAGTGGGGCTTGAGAGTGACGTACCTGTGTTCCATTATTGGCGTCCGGATGTAAAGAGATGTTGGGAACCGGGTGGTCTTGGTTGTCGAGCCACATCGGCGCGCTGAGGTAGGTGACGGAGCCGGTTGTGTCCGGGTACAAGTCTGCGTGGTAGTCGCGGTAACTCTGCCGGGGAAAAAAATATTTTTATTCAATTTCACCCGGTTTCTGATTGGAGAACTTAAAGTTGAGAACTTGTCAAAATCTAGCATTACTTACGGAGAAAACCCACTAATTGAATTACTTTAAGATTTTTATATGGAGCCTGCAGTAAATACATGTCCGCCATTTTGTTTTTTTTTCAAAATGGCGGCAACGTATGTAGCCTATATAAATTGATAGCCGACATCAATGCAAACAGAAAAAATATAGGACCAAACCCCGTAAAGCGTCACGTTTCCGAGATATTGCATAATGTGATTCCTTCATCGTAGGCCACATTGAATAAATTACAACCGTCATTCTTGACATTTGTATGAAATTAATACAACCCGGCAAATTGACTTAGGGTGTCAATTTGAGTAACAATTAATTTCCATGACTGTACTGTACGTTCGGCGCACAGCCTAATAACTTAATCACGGCATAAGCAATTCTCATATAGTTGATGCGAATACGAGAAAAAAAGACGAATATATTTTTTTTAAACCTGACATACCTTTCTCGGCACTTGGTACATAATAGGCACGACGGAAGAGCCAGCGAGTTGCAGCACTCTGTTGACTTCCCCCTCCATCACGCGAAGGGCTCGCTTCGGGACTAGACAGGCGCCCTTCGTTTGTTCACCTACAACATAGCATTTAAATTAGAAGAAATAATATTAATTAGCAGATGTCTAAGGTCCACTAGTTCTAAACGTATTTCAACTAGCTTCTGCCCGCGGCTCCGCCCACGTGGATGTCGGAAAGTATCCTACGGGAACCTGCTACTGGGACAAATAGTTTTTATGTTACTCTATAACACCAACTATCTTCCAGTGAAAGTCCCGGCAACATCGGTGCAGCCGTTTCGGAGATTAGCAGGAACGTATAGACAGACAAACAGAAATTATTTTGTTATAAGTAGCGTATATACTTTCATTATGGATTTAGTAAAAAGGTGTTATTTTGATATTACAAACGGACACTTCAATTTTATTTATTTGTACAGACATCGTTCTGTTTCTGCCAATCGTTTGAATATGACAGAGGCAGAACGATGTTTTAATTTTTTTTTATACCTGCTGTCTGTGGACCAGATACACGTAAAAGACCTTTAATAGGGCATTAAAGGTCTTTTACGTGTATTAAAGGTCTGCGTATGCAATACAACAATGCTTTTAGGATACTGCTGTCGCGTCACAATTCTGTAGCGCGTCAGGGATGTTTGCAGCAGCGCGTACAGATGACTTTTTTGCGATAGTATTTTATTTTATTTATTCATTCATTCAGAGACAATAAACAGCTACAACATGTGTTGGAACAGAGAAAAGATAATACAAAATATATAACAATATTGTAGCCCACTACATTATCCGCATATTAACAAAAGAAAATATGTTAATGAGTGCCACTAGATAGGTAATAATAACATCACATTAATAATAACCAACATGATCCAGAGATCGCACAAGAGAGGGAGGTTTGGAAGAAACCTCAGTGGGACACAAAATAGGCTAACAAAAACGTCAGAAGGTAGGTGCATCGGATACGAGACAGCGATAGCAGTCTCTTGAGCATTGTTACTAGCAAGACTGCAAGCCACCTGATGAGGCACCTGTGCGCAGTGCATGTATTCAAATTATATATATTATATAATTTGTTGCCAGGTGTCTCCAGAAGATGGCGTAATAGGTATAGTTTTCCTAAGTTATATTGTACTGATTTTGTTTATTTATGTACAGACGCCAGCAGGTCAAGATACACGAAACTGTCAAATTTTCCCAATCAGCCTTGAACCTTATTGATTTAGCGATAAAGTTGAAAATCTATTAAATTAATTTGACAGATTGTAGTAGCTTGATGTGCTGGCGTATGTACGCACGGCTACACATCAAGCTATACAAAACCAGTATAAGCTGTCTTCTGATTGTACGAAAAACCTATACAATACGAGGTCAGCTAAAACTGGAAATGCATAGCTTGATGTGTAGCCGTGTGTACTTAGATATTTAAATATTTTTACACAACATTTGAAAATATAAAAAATAGTAGTCCATCGGTATCAGGAGCAGGGTCCAAGGTACCGTATGGTTAAGGCTCCAGAGACAGGAACCTCCTCACGATGCGAGCCTTATCGAGAGTTAAACACGTTTAGTAATTACCACACAACACACTATTGTTTAGGTAATTTAGGTTGAAGCGGCAGGTTGATATAGTAATTGGCAATGGTAAATTGTAGCTACACAAACTGAATTATCATAATATTATCTATACTATTAATAAAGCTGAAGACTTTGTTTGTTTGAACGCGATAATCTCTGAAGATACCGGTCGGATTTGAAAAATTATTTTTGCTTTTGATAGCTATTAGATATTCTGAGGAAGGCTATTCAACATCACGCTTTAAATTTTGGGAGCCGAATAAAAAGTAAAAAGTTAGAAAGCACGCTAAGAGAAAACGAAGAGATAGCGAGGGCAGGTGACGCGATGCGACGGGGTGGGTCGGGGGGAAAAGAAATTATACATGGACGAAGTCGCGGGCAGAAGCTAGTTATAAATTTTGAGGGGCCCCTTAGGGCCGAAGCCTGCCGGGTCAGCGGGATTGTCCGAAAGGGTTACCGCTACCCCGGAACATAAAGGGCAAAGGAAGGAACATGGTTGGGTTTTAGTCAGTAAAAGTCTGACACTCCCTTCCGCTCCACCCAGAGCGGAAGGGGTCATTTGACGATTTCCCATCCGAAAAAAAAAGAAAAAAAAAGTTAGTTATAAATAAAACAATTTACATTATACTATACGGTTACAGTGAATCTGTTTGAAGATCGTGTTCAATTGAACATTTCCTTTACTCTCATGGGTTTTTTCGAGTTCTCAAGTCATCATCTGCCTATCCTTTTCCCAACTATGTTGTCGTCGTGTCGTGGGTCGGCTTCCAGTCTAACCGGATGCAGCTGAATACCAGTATTTTACATGGAGCGACTGCCTATCTGACCTCCACAACCCAGTTACTGGGTAATACGAAACCACTTCGCAAGACTGGTTTTCAGACTTTCGGGCTACTGACGACCCGTAACGACTATCAAAGATCCACGAATGACAGCCGGAACCAAGGGCTTAACGTGCTTTGTATGTGCAGATGGTCACCCGTCCACGGACCAACCGCGGCAAGCGTAGATTAACCTGATGAATCGACCCGTGCGGCTGTTATTACTTAGCCACAAGCCCCTCCTACTAAAATTATAATCATTAAAAATGTTTACTGCGCGTATCACGGTCTTTTTTGCCACCTAGAATGACTACGATCTGAATTATGGTATACTTTTTATCGATCAACACATAGTAGTAGTAGTAGTATAGTAGTGGTAGTCTCCGTGTGATGCAGCAGAAACTGCTGGCAACAGCTTTTAAAACAATTAAAAGGATCGTCGTGAGCGGCGGTGGCCCAGTGTAGGTCGTGGGCTCGAACCCAGGCAGGCGCTTTACTTTGTGTAAATAACTTCATCACCACTGCTCTCAAAACGGTGAAGGAAAACATCGTGAGGAAACCGGCATGTCCTAGAACCAAAAATTCGAAAACATGTGAAACCTACTAACCCGCACTGGGCCCGCGTGGTGAATTACGGCCTACACCCTCACAGAGAGGAGGCCTTTGTCCCGCCAGTGGGAACATTATAGGCTGATAATGCTAAAGGATCGTTACATTCCGCGATCTACAACAAAAAAATCTAAAATACCAACTCACCGGAGTGTCTCAGCCCCTCAATAAGATAAGGCTCTCTATCCGTCAGCTCCAGATACAATATGGTAGTATCTCCCTTCCCTGCTAAGAACAGCATGTTGGTGTCAGGATCAAACAGTGGCATCAGGATGCCGGTGGAACAGTCCAGCTCCAAGGTCTTCTGCGTTTGTGACAGGTTGCGGATGTCACGGATCATTATTTGACGCAGACGGTTCGAGTCAAAACCTGATGAAAGTGGATTACATAAGTTTTTATGTTTCAGTAGCTATTCACAACCTTTCGACAGACTGTCGAGTCGAAAATGACATAATTTCGATTAGCTGATTTGCCTTGTCGTTTATTTGATTTAAATTGACTTAATTTTTAGGTTTAGGATTTGTAAACAGCATACTAAGAGCCCGTACACATAGACCGGCTCGGAGAAGAGCGTACATTTTTATCGCGTTTAAAAAAGAGTTTTGGATCATTGAAATAAACTTGATTTTTTCATGTCACTTCTTTTTTTAAATGAGAATGCTTAAGAGCCGACCTAACGCGCAGTGACATGAAAAATCAACCTTATTTTAATGACCCAAAACTCTTTTTTAAAAGCGACAAAAATGTACTCTCCTCTCCGAGCCGGTCTGGTGACCGGACACTTAGAGAGGACTCTTTCGATAGCACTGATTGACGTTGGATTCGTCACGCAAAAGTATCGAATGATTGTGTGAGCTATACAGGTCATGTTTTCAATGGCAACATAGTTTGAGCAGTTCTACTATAATCGACACAAGTTGGCGTCACACGACGGAAATGTAGACTGACGAAACCTTGTTTATACAGACAATAATAGAAGCAACTGAGTACAATAATAATATGTAAACTGACAGCGACGCAGACACAATAGTAGAATGATCGCCGTGAAATATTATGACTGTAGGGCGCTGAAGTCAACGTGTTTGATTACAATAATACCTGTGCTTTACAATTGTAAAGCACAGGGCATCATAAAGGATTAAAGTCCGTAGCATACCTACAGTCCGCCATTTTGTTTTTTTTTTTTTTTTTTTCAAAAAGTAGTTATGCCAGGCTCCATATAAAAATCAATCCCCCTTCTGACTTAATTAAACTTATTCTTCTTACTTATTCTTTTTATCGTGTTCAGGGCCTTAGCACACCTCCGCCCCGAAAACAATTATGGGCAACCGCCTAACGAATTCCGCTAAGAAACATTAGTACATTATGTCGCGATTCGAGTAGCGGAACATCATGAGAGTCGGTTGAACTAGCAATCGGAGCAAAATGTCATCGCTTTCAACTTACTAAACACAGTATAGGTCTACTTCAGACCTCTTAGATTAGTTTTTCTATAAAAATCAACATCCATTTAACGAAAAAAAAATGAGTTTTGCTTTATAAACCTGTCGACTGCCAAAGATACGTGCGAAACACGTGGCACCGCAACAATATAGCGGACTGAGTGCGGAGGTGTGTAACTGAGGTTTCGCGGTGGAGATGTGATACCAGCCTCAATTATTACCGTAAAAATAATACTGAAATGTTAACAGTTTTTCATTGTTGACTATACTATAACAAAAAACTATATTCAGAGGGACAATTCTCGTATTTTAAGGTCGCATTCTGAGGGGAAATTCTCGTAATTTTAAGAATGTTCAAACTCTGATCTCAGTGTCAATCTGTCAAAAATACCTCTAGTTTCCCTAAATTTTTGACATTTGTTTGTCGCCGAGATAAGACTGCGACTAGCTGAACGTTTTAAGTTTTTAAATTACGAGATTTGCCCTTTTGATCTCAGTCTCAATCTGTCAGAAGTACCTATGGTTTCCCTACATGTTTGACAAGTTTCTGGCCTCTTAGTGTCGCTGAAATAAGATTGCGACTAGATTTTGAACGTTAAAAACGTTTTATTTTTAAATTACGGGAATTGGTTTGCAGGTACTTCTTACCAGTAGTTAATATCCTATCCTGATCTCCAAGCCAGACAATCCTGCTGTCCTTAATGCTCTGATGACTGTTAGCGATGTCGGCGACTGCGGTGGACGCTCTCGGGTCGATGATGCGGACCTTCTTATCCTTGCAAGACGTCGCGAGGAGCTTGCCGTCCTTCTTCCAAGATGTTGATTGTATCACGTCACCGTGATCTCTGTTTACTGTTGGAATTGAGAAAATATTGTAATACTATGTATCTATGGTGTAAGTATTATACATATTTAAAAAAGCGGCCAAGTACGAGTCGGACACAAAGGTTTCCGTACCCCCGTACAATTATATTTAACACTACCTATTTCTTTAACATGTTTCTTGTATGGGGGTCGTCGTTGGCACCCTTTGATACGGAACCCTAAAAGTATGGCTTATTTAAATTCAAATCTGTTTTTTAACATTGTGATCTTTTATTATTACAGTATTTTATTTTAATGAAATCGGCTGTGTGCATGAATAAAGTTAAGATGAGAAAAAAGTTGTGTTTGGTTTTGAGACTTCACATCTATTTAACAGGCTACTTATTTCGCACTGAAAAGTAACTATAATACCTACCACAAAAAAAATATTTATAAAAAATTAAAAAAAAATATTATTATATATTGCCAAATTAACCACCACGTGGAGCCTTGACACAGGTAGAAGGCGTCGCGGCAGACCCCGTAGAAGATGGCGGGACGAGCTGGACAAAACAAACGACCAGTGGTCTACTTTAGCCCTGGATCGCAAGAGCTGGAAGTCATGGGGAAAGGCCTTTGCCCAGCAGTGGGTTGGCAGTAACAGTAAGTTCAATTTAGTATTTACAAATAAATAGTATGCTGGGGCTCACAAGACATCGTTTTTACATGACTGTTTGTGAAAAAGTATGCAGATGGCTCACAGAAACGACGTGAAACTATAACTTGGATATGTATATCTATGTATTTCAGTAATCCAATATTGTTCAAATACTTACCAAAAGCCTCCTTCTGCTTGGTAAGATCCCACAACGCGAGCTCATGTCCCGAGGCGACATGTATGAGCCCATCGGCCACCGGATGGAAGCCGACATTCTCCACCCGGCGCTGCTTCTGAGACAGCGTGCATTCGGGAGTGGACAGCGACTCTTTCAGACCCTCGGGCGGGATGTGCCATATTTTTACCTAGAAAAAATTTATTGGATTTTGATTTGTGTTTTTTAGAGTGCACAAACAGCCTGTTTTGGTACACAGAACGCTCAACAAGAACGACGAAACCACGGGGTTTATTTATAAACGATTATTATACATAGTTAAGTGTCGTTTAAACGTCAAACATTTATGGTCTCGCATGGCGTACGAAGGGGTAAGCTACGCTTGACGAGATGGTAACGTTGATGGGTGACGACCCATTCCTTGTGCTTCGAAAAGCATATTAAGCCGTCGGTCTCAGCTGTGATTCGTAGATCTTTGACAATAATTACGAGTAGTCAGAGGCCCGAAAGTCTGACAGACAAGGGTAGTCCAACCAAGTGGTATCATGTTACCCAGTAATGGGTTGTGGAGGTCAGAGGGGCAATTCCCGTAATTATAAGAACGTTCAGTCTGATCTCAGTCTCAAACATACCTCTAATTTCCCTACGTTTTTGACATTGGTTATCGCTGAGATGAGATTGCGACTAGATTTTGAACTTCGAACGAATTACGGGAATTGGTCTTCAGATAGGTAGTCGCTCCGTAGAAAATACTGGTAAAAAGCTGCATCTGGTAAGACTGGAATTACTAGTTGGGTAGAGGACAAAGGCAGATGATTGACAACAAACAAAGGCCATACAAACAAAGAATTTAAAATCGTTACATTAATTTGCAATTTTATGATTTCAAAGAGTTTCCAGCCAACCCAGTAACTGGGTTGTGGAGGTCAGATAGGCCGTCGCTCTATGTAAAATACTGGTGCTCAACTGAATCCGGTTAGACCGGAAGTCGACCCCAACATAGTTGGGAAAAGGCTAGGCAGCTGATGACGATGAAAGAGTGTCCATAGAGTTTTTGCCCGTTCTTCTCCTTCTTGTTCCTTCTCTATGCTTTGGAATGGGCCACTAGCTTCATATTTCTGACTGACTAACCCCTTGACAATTCAAAAGTGCCTGTAATTGGTTTATTTGAAATAATTTGAATATATTTGCTTTGAGTTTTTCGAGTTACCATATTCATTACACAATGTGGTTTTACCTACAAAATAATTTTTCATATCCGTATATTCAAAATATACTTATTTACAATTGTAGACTGTTTTCCTGTTAATCTAGTACCGTAGCTAATAATAATTATGTGTGTGACTCACAATATGAATATGGTATTATTTATGTTCTGTTTGTATCTACACAATACAAATGGGTACTATTTGTTTCCTACTACATGTGACCTAATATGGTCACCAACCTTTCTATTGGCGCCGATTCCCTTGTTCACAAACTAAACTAAATTTAAGTTCAGTGCATCCTTTTCTTTCTATTTCACTAAGAAAAGGACAGAAGATAAATATTAGTTTAGTCCTGTCAAATTTGTCAGGACCTGACGTAAATTGACGTATTTTTAGTAGCCACGTTTTTAATCACGTCTAAACTGTCTATGGAGTATCTTAATTTGACAGGACTAAACTAATATTTATCTTCTGTCAATTTATTAATGAAATAGAAAAAAAAGATGCACTGAACTTAAATTTGTTTAGTTTATGAACAAGGGAATTAGCGCCATTGTAACATCATAACAACATCGCGCGTGTTTTCCTCAAAGGGAGAGGCAGAGATGTGCCTATAGTAACACACCCATATTTAACGAGTTATGCTGCTACTGAGAAATTCCTTTTGGAAAAACCCAACAACGCTTTGCCCGACCTGGGAAACGAACCCAGGACCTCATGCTCTGCAGTACCGCTTGCGACAACTAGACCAACAAGCCACGAAGTACTTACTTTCCTAAACAAGCGTAAGTATACTTTTGCCAAAAAAAAATGTTTTATCTCTTTGTTTCATAGTAGTAACGACTACATGCTGTATGCAGGGTCTCATACTGCTAAAGATATTATCATGCATGTTTGTATGCTGCATCAACTTCAGACCAACTTATTATCCTTTCTCATTTTTTTTTTTTTTTTGTGTTTTATGTTCTTTTTGCGACATGTTTACCGCAAATAAACGTATTCCTTTCTTATAAATTTATAAATAACAACATCTCTACCTACCCCTTTCGGGATCGTAATTGCGGCATTTACAACGCCATAGAAATGTGCACCATATGAATGAAATAACATGACAAGTGTTTTATCTCTAGTACAAGTTCCGTGAGATAAGTGTGACTTTATCTATTTGCATTGATAAATTTATCAATTTTTATAACTTTCATACAGACATATTACTAGCAGCAATGATTTTACTGCACTTGTCACATATTAGCTTCATTTAAGACTAGCTTCTGCCCGCGACTTCGTCCGCGTAAAATTTCTTGTTCCCTGGATCCACCCCGTCGCATCGCATCGCCTACCCGTACTACTACTTACTACTTCAAGAATTGGGCTATCAATAATTTTTCAAATTAACTGTTAGTTCCAGAGATAAGCGCGTTCAAACAAACAAACAAATTCTTCAGCTTTATTATTAGTATAGATTCGTAGTTATACATATACAGCCTAGTGTTCCCACTGCTGGGACACTGGCTTCCTCTCATTGAGAGGGAGTGGGCCGTCATCTACCACGCGGGCCTAGTGCGGGTTGGTAGATGTCACATGTCTTCGAATTTTTGGTATTTGAACATGAATGTTTCCTCACAATGTTTTCCGTCACCCACCGTTCTGAGAGCAGTGGTTATGATAATTTACACAAAGTAAAGTGCCTGTCTGGGTTCGAAGCTACGACCCCACCACTGCTCTAAGATTAAGATTCCTAGTAGGATTCCTTATTGGTGCATTGTAACATTGCTTGTTAACTGTATTAAAAAAATTGTGGTTGCTTACACAGTTAAATGGATGTATTCCACTAAAGTTAAGCCTGAGGTACACCTATTGTACACCCACATTTTGCCAGTTATGTTTAAGTCCCATGTAATATAATAGGGATCCAGCCTATTGCCATCAACTGGGGACAAATCCAGACTCTGGACTGCTACTCAGAAATACTTAGGAACTAAGGGAACAAAGATACCCTAGGACCCTGGTAAGTAATCTACTGTCAAATCACATGGCAGCCCTTGTAAAATAACAACAATGAAAACAGTTAAAATATTTTTTGTACAAGGGCCGTATTACAAAGTATTAATGCCAAAGGGATGGTGCTATCGGTGATGTATAGCTCCGTCTCTCTCTTACGCTGTAATCATGATGGCATTAAACCAACATAATACGGCACCAGCTGTTTAAATTCAATATTGTCATTACGAAACTGTTAACTCTGCTTACTCCCATTTAAGATAAGTGTGAACATTATGCATTTAGTCTAGCTGAAGTTTAAACACATTAATAGAAATCTTCAAGTCTTATTAGCTAAAATACTGCCATTGGAAAGTCAAAATCTAGTTTCCACACTTCAGTGACTATGGAGGTCTGTGTTAATGTGTGCACCTAGACAATGCTAGCATATCATGTAGAGCCAAAAAAAGATTAAATTGTTGCTGGACATGATATCCGCATAGCTAGGATCTCCTTTAAAAAGGACCTTCTCTGGAATTCAATCCTTTTTATTTATTAAATTTTAATGAAACATTTTCGTTTTTTTTTTTATTGCAAGAAATAGCCAGTTTTATGTTAATATGCATAGTTTATTATTCCTTTTAAATCATAAGGAGGGTTGAGGTTGGAGAAACTCGTGCAAGCAAGCATTGCTCTTGCTATTGAATATTAGACTACCTGGCTCAATGTAAATCAAGAGTAATCCTATTTAGAATGAAGTCAATATAAAATGTATGGATGGATGCAGAGAAAGGATCAGTTAGATAAAGAAATGACACATGGTGGTGTAAAGAATGTCATGCACTTAATTTTTTTATTTTCATGGTTGTACAATGTTCAACCATAAACAAACTATGCATTACTATTTGTGTTTAAAATAATTTAATAGAACCAGGGGCTTTTACAAATATTTTCGGAACTTGTTCAACAAAGACATTCTTAACATTATTTAATTTTAACACAGTGATAATAATACTAGGACTTACCAGGGAATCCTGTGATCCAGTCACTAGCAATCCATCGTGGAACGGGGAGAACTCCATATCCGTTATAGTATCAGAGTGTGCATGAAGCAAAGGCATTGTCTTACTCTTCCTGCCACAGTCATCAAGTGCCAGCACGGCCATGCTGGACCCAACATGCTCCCAGTTAAAGGCCATGAAGGCAGCAGACGCACAAATGTTGTTCCCATAAGTCTGATATGATCCAACACAAATATCTCTAATACATGCCTCTGGTTTAGGCACAATCGGTGCCGCATTTTTATACTTGGAAGCTTTGAAACGCCAAGCCATGTTTATCCACTTTTTAAAAAAAGTTTCTCAGTCTTTAAATTTGGAATGTATGTGGTGTCCAAGTCTGAAACAATTTTTCAAAGTTCTATAAAAATATTTTTTATTACTCAAAAACGAATTTAACACTGCCTTACGGTATTTTTGACCAACAATAAACAGTACACATACACTAATTGCATTTCTAATTAGAAAAAACCAGGCTACAGGCTACACATACATAGATACAGTATTTCTTTGTACCATGATCACATAAAGAAATTGTAACAGAAAATGGGTATTTTATTCGGAACACAGATTCTTTATTTTACTGTATCGCAAAGTTGTAACAGAACACCATAAATATCTGGATGGAATACTACAAAATACCGTAAAAACACTTTTGTTTTGAATAACTCGGCCGGCTGTCGCACCGGAAATGCTTTCAACTGTTATTAAGCCCCAGTTTTGGGGTCCACTTATGTTTTATATTGTTTTGGTTACCATTACAATTATAATTTACGGTCAACTACTCACCTTATCTGGTAAAAATTACTCAGAAATTTGATTTCCGCTAGGCACTCCCCCTAAACGTCGGCCATTTCAAAGCGACATTAGAGTGGATCGATAAATAATATAAACATGATAGTCGATGCCATCCGATGACAGGTACGTTGAAATCGATTAATCCACTACAGAATAAAATTTTAATGTGTTATCGCTGTTTTGATGGTTTTTCAGTTTATCTCTCAGAAAACAAGGTATTTATTGAGATAACAACAATGTTTCGAGGCGAACCTGTGAATTTCTTTTAGTAAATTTTGAATTATTAGTTTGTTGCTACATCACTACAATTGTGCGTTCCAATCTACACAGAAGTATGATACTGGTAATGATTTTTTTTATTGTTTATTTAAATAATGCTCTACCTACAGTCTACTGTACAGACGCCGGCAGGTCAAGCTACCCGAAACTGTCAAATTTTCCCATTAAACCCTGAACCTTAATTCTTTAGCGATAAAGTTGAAAATATATTAAATAAATTTGACAGATTGTAGTAGCTTGATGTGCTGGCGTCTGTACATCTATAGGTCAAAAATGTAATTGGATAAATGGACGAGCACTTTAGCCAAGCTGAAAATCTAATATACATTTTTTTTTAATGGTTTTCGAATTATTAGTACTATTAGTTATTCCGTGGTTATGGGAAATGATGGCCACCACAGTTGCTGGTAAACACCATGCCTAGTTCCAGTAAAAGCTGACTTCTCATTGTACGAAAAGCCTATTCAATGAGAGGTCAGCTAAAACTGGAAATGTATTTTAGCCTGACATTACCCACCATATGCGCTGAAGAATAAATTGAGCACTTCATAAAGAGCACAACATTCAATTTTTTACACTTTATTTTACTTTTCCATAGAACCATTAGTGACTCGCTGGTCATTAGTGGCGGTGGCTTGCAGTCCATGGGCGTCATAAAGCCGTGTCCTACTTGCTTTCGTAGCGTTCGTTTGTTCGGTGACACGAACGCGTTGTCGCGCCAACAGGGGGCGCGTTCGGGTTGTTCGAACAAAAATGAGTGAAATTATCGCGACGACCGCGTACTCACAAGATGAGCGCTTATTTTAGGAAACGGCCTAAATCTTAACAACTAAAGCGATTGAAACAACAGCAAGTTATATCCAAAGTGATCATTTATTATAATCCGAGTATTACAATAATTCAATTTCTTTGGTGAGGATTAATTTCAATACAATAATTATAATCAATGTAATAAGGAGACACATTTATTCAATTAGATATTTCAGATCCAATAATAGTGCAACCAGCCACGAACCAACTTTAAATTTTATCTGACAAATTCAACATTATAAAAAAGCATAAAAGTACGCAATTTATAACATGATAAAATATATTATTATGTATTGATAAAACTTAGCGTTGTCAACAAGGCAAGTGCGGCCGACAAAAATAAACTTTATAGGTATTGCACAAAATTACGAACAACATGAAATATTTAACTACATATAAAAATCATTCTAAACAATTCACATTTAAGTGCATTAAACAGTTAGTGTGATGTTTAGTATAAAAATAACATATAAAATTTCAAAATAGGCACCTACAACAAGAAAATAATAAATATTATTGTTTAACGCTAAGTTAAAATTAACAATTTACTAAAACACTATTAGGTAGTAGCAAAATAATAAAACTATTATGATAACCCGACTCACAACAATACATTTTTTTAAATCAAAATATTACGCTTCATTAAGAGAGATCACATTATCATATTTCCCGCCATAAAAAATATGCGATAGACAATTCACTTCCACCAGAACATCCTAAGTTTATTTATGAGGAATGTAGCAAAAATCGGCCTTATTTCTATCAACATGTACAACATTCTTGTTAACACTTTTCTTCGATTCGAATCTATCTTTCTAATCATATTGAAGTTATGACATACTTAATTAAAGTATTTTAGAGAATGTTCAGTATTTAAAAAAGTTGGCAGTATTCCCAATGCTGCATTGGAATACTGGCAGATTAAAAAAAAACTTTTTTTTCTCTTTTACAATACTTATTTTGCGCAAAGTTTTTCTCATTTACATTTGTCACATTAATTTAGGGATTTTAAGGAGTAACCTAGCTTTGTGTCTTACCTTCAATTTCATTCAAAACATGCATATTGTCCTGTAGTAAAACAGTCTCTGATTCTGTAATTCCTGTGATTACTTTCAGTTCTAACTTTTAATATTAGTGTACAGTAAATTCTAGTCAACTGTCTACAAAATAGTATTTCAGTAAGATTATGCTACATTATCTAGATAACTATTCCGAGAGGTGATCTAATAAAACCTCTAAATTTTGTAAAAATGTTTCAAAATTATAAATAAGTAATACATTTAATAATACTTCAAAATAATAATAAGTACAAATTAAATACTGTTTCATAACTTTTTATTAAGATTTTGTTTAATTAACTGATCTAAGATAAGCTGCCTCGATATACAACTAATTTAATTTCTTTAAATAAACTACCCAGGAACTAAAGATACAAAGTATTTTAACAATTTTAAAACATTTTTACAAACAATCGGGGTGTACACTAAATTGTATTATAATAATAATAACAAAACTTGCAAACAGCAAAATTGTATAACTTGGTTACATTGAGACAATGTCATGACTCTTTTGACGTTAGCAGCGAAGACTAGCAACAATCTTGACAGATAATTGATTTACAACATGCAATTATTACTAATTACACCTTAACACGACCACGTTCTGTAATATAATCCAATTAACTCCACGCTACCTTTCTTCACACGAAGATGCAATATTAATTACTTGAACCCATTAGTATTCTAATCAATATCTGATTAAATAAATAATCAATGGTATCGATTTGAATCGACTAAAATACGCAGTTGTTATTGAACATCTCTATTGGATAGAATTGTAGTAATAGTTTGTTCCTGTTGCTACGAATTTATTGTTATTTGCCCGTATGGTATACAATTTTATATTCTCAGTTATTTGTTAATTTTATGCTTCAAACCACTAAGTAATAAAACACATAATCAAAACGTGTTCTTTTTTATGACATGTTAGGACAATCGCACACTAAATGATAGGTAGACGTCATTAAATATAATTAGAGGAAAATGTAAATATATTAAATGCAGAACTCAAGCTACCACGTCATATCATTAAATACACAAATTATATGTTGGGAAGCGAGATCTTTAGTAACATATTATTGAACATTTTGAAGTGTTTTTTTTTTATTATTTTTCGTCAAAGATTTCACTATTCTCCGCTGACGTCTATTTAACGTTATGTATTTATGCATGTATGTACATTGAATCGAGTAAACCTATGTTTGGTCTCAATTTTACACTATAAATAGAATTAACACTTGATATGCAATATAATGGTACCGACACACTACATCTACGAATTGACACGAATTAGTGATTGAGGAATGACAATATGACAATGACGTCATGACATTGTGACAACGGCCCAGCACTTAAAAGCGAGTGGAATGACCTCCGTTCTACGAAATACACGATACGTTCGATGCGGTGTTGTTGAAAAGATAAATCAATTAAAAACAAAATATACAAATCAAAATTCTCATCAGTCCTTCGTTCGTTGGCAAGAATATAAAATAAATAAAAAAAACATTATAAAAAAGACCGTAACGACTAATAAAAAAATAATAAAAATCAATAATTAATTCGTTAGCAAGAAATCTCAATTCCTTTATTGTCAATATCGTAGCAATGGTAACTAGTCCTAATTTATCCCAGTATAATGTACTGTCATAAAGAAAAGTCAAACATAAGCAATTGCCAATAACTAAATAATCATTCATCTATCTTTTTGTTGTTTAAGGATATACTGCAGTGTCATCTTTATTTTAGACCCATCACCAGCGATGCATTGCCATAATGCATCGAATAGTCTATGTGTTTATTAGGTTAGAATCCTTGGGCGTTCCGCACCCAAATTGCGAAACATTGACGCTAATGACAATTGCTTTCATTTTGACAATTTAACAATATCCATTACACCACGTGTTTTAAAATTTTGCACCCCAATTTTGTAACACACTATCTTTCACAATCCTAATGATTTTGAAGGAAATCCATTGCTTCATATGTTTAAAAAATCCGTCTACGCAATTTATCATCACAACGCAATGGAAGTTGTGGAACTGTCAAAATGGAAGCGACTACCACTAACGCACTTGTTACGCAATTAGGATGCTGATTTCTCCTCCTTGAAGCCAACTACTCAATGGTAATAAAAAAGGCTCTTTTCAAAAACACCGCAGCATGTTAACAGCTATTAATATCAATGAGATAAATTCGTCAAGTCTACGAGCGTAGACAACATGAACCGTCACCTACCGACGTCGTCTTGCCGTTGATTGGTCCTAAGCTGCCGTCGTATTTCGGCAGCTCCTTGCATTTAGCTTGCTGAAATGTAAAATTTTCAAGTCAAAAAGAGATAACAATAATATACAGGGTGGGCCATCTAGTGTTTTAAATTTTAAGTACCGATTACTTTGACTTTGAAAGGTAGAATGACATTCATTTTTAAACATGAAGTTAGTTTTATAAAAATTGGGGAATATTAAAAACTTACTTCCAAAGTAGTGAGTCTTTAACGCAAACTGTAAGAAACTTTCGAGAAATGATCTGTCTTCAGTTCAGGGGGTCTACTACGAAATGCAAAGTGCGAATGATCGGATCGGACCGACACATGGCCGAACCGAATATTATTGAGAAATGCGAAAAAAGTTCGGATCGGCTCAGTTGGGTCGGGAGCATAGTCAATATTCGAAAGAGTGTAGGAGTGTAGGATAAGCACCGACCGAACCAAATAGTAACTTCGTAGCAGGAAACGGCCGAACATTCGGCCGATACCACTTCGGAGTAGACCCCCAGTTTGTGCGTCAATTTGTGAAGCTAGTTCGTGAAAATGGATCGTTATTGGACAAAGCAACCCGTGTACATTCTCGTCCAGTGTTTTCAACCGAAAACATTGCTGCTGTGGCTCAGAATGTGCAAGAACATCCATCAACATCAACTCGTCATCGTTCTCAGGAACTGAATATTTCTCGCACTTCTCTGAGAAGAATTTTGCATAAAGACCTCGGTATGAAGGCTTAAAAAGTTCAATTGATCCAAGAACTGAAGCCTCGTGATCATCTGATGCGTTTTCGCTTCGCCCAATGGGCTGAAGATTGTTTGGCAGGAGATGAAGAATTTTACCGAAAAGTCGTGTTTTCAGATGAAGCTCATTTTCATCTCGGTGGCTATGTCAATAAGCAAAATTGCCGCATATGGGGTTCAGAGAACCCACACGTGACTATTGAGAAGCCAATGCATGAAATCGAAGTTGCTATTGAAGAGATTCAAGCCGAAACAATCGAAAATGTACTGAAAAATTGCGTTGATCGGATGGAGTACTGCCGAGCCAGTCGTGGTAGTCATATGGATGATATTGTGTTCCATTCTTAAATGACAAAGTTCAACCTTTCCAATAAAATCAGAAATTTGAAAAAATAATCAGTAGTTTTTTTTTTTTATAGTCGATTCAAATTTAAAATTTTAAATGGCCCACCCATTACAATGCACACGGAGTGTGACGTTTTGTTTTTAGTTGAGCATAAAATAAATGCTTGCTGACATTTATGACCCAAATGACAGGATGTGACTATATCAACCTGTGGCCTTTTTTTTTCCGAGGTGTAACATCCTCATGGATGTCCGCCGCCCTGGGGCGGGCGGCAAGGTCTGTCAGACTCTTACTGACTAAAAACCACCCCAGTGTGCCATCTCACACCTACGCCGGGGGTCGCGGGAACGTAAGATCCTTCCGCAACCCCCGACTGGTGCCGGCCCACCACCGCGGGCCTCCTGGGGGGGGAGTGAGGTGTTTGACTCCCCCCGCGACGTCTAAGAGGGGCGCGCGTGGAACACTACGCGCCGCCACCTCGGGTCCTGATGTGTGGGGGGCGACGGACGTCCCCGAGTCCGTCGCCCCTGGACCCATTTAGGCGGGCTGGAAGAGGGCGTTGTCCGCTCTGCGCCGACGCCCGGTGCACCTGCTGCGGGCCGGGTGAGAGGACGAGATCTCCCTCTCCCTTTCCGCAGCCTCAGCAGGAAACCACCGCATCCCAGGACTATTCGCTGCCGACCATCGACTCGACCACGGCCGGCAGCGACAGGTCACTGCCTACTTCTGAGATGAGGGCACGGCGTGGCTCCTCCCAGGCGGCACACTCTGCCAACGTATGCCGCGCCGGTGGCCCAGTGGCCTAATTTATCCAAACGTGTCAACCGCAAAATCAGTGCTGTTTTTGCGGTACACTCATGCGAAAACCCATAAAATATAACTGTACTGTATATTCTTATTCTACACAACAGTTGTTCTTAAAAACAAAACGTCTTGTAATTTAAAAACGGTTTTTGAAATTATTTACAGCTGTTTAACATCTGTTTTTGTTTTCATTGTCAAATGGGTTTAAAAGTAATTCATCAGTTCTATTTAAGTAAACACTAAAACATTTCGATATCCATTGAATACAAGTAAAATCCATTGTCAAATAATTTTCCACGGCCACTTTTGGTATTTAGCGTAGCCGGAAATAATTGTGGGAAGTGCCAAGGACTTGACTACAAAGCAATAGTAAAGTATATCTTGTTTCCTAATAAATCTAACTATGAGTCATTCTTTTATTTTATGGTATGATGATGTATACAATAAAATAACAACTACATCATGCAACAAAAGATAAAGATAATAGATTTCCTTCTGTTTGCAGCCATCAAAATTCCACTTAGTCACTTCTAAGGTAACAGAATATTATTTAGCCGTCATAGGTTGCGGTTTCATAAAATCGCTAGACATCGCGGTTATAAGTTACAAAAAAAAAACGATTTGCCGAAATTTGGCATTCTCTGAAAACCTATTTTCTATGTCACCACACAGCCCGCAATCCATGTCAACAAAGATTGTTAGGAACATAATTTTCCCTATTAGAGCAATAAAGATGGGAATGAGGTGACCCTTTCAGATATTAATCTACATAGCCTCATATGGTCTGACCAATATTATGTCTGGACTTTAAAAGAAACTTCTGTGTTTTTTTTCAGTCTTTCTTGTCAGTCGTGAGAACACCGAACCCATCTAGTTTTAAACAAAAAATAAATAATTGCCGTTGTGTTTTTAGAATCAATTTACATAAAAAAACATCATTTATCATAGCTTACCTCCATAAGTTCAACGGCTATCTCCATGAACAATCTCTCGACATTCTCGGCCTCTTTGGCTGATGTCTCTAGGAAGTACATGCCGTGGCGTTGAGCGAAGTCCTCACCAATATGTCTCGGGATCTCCCTGTCTTCTCTATCAGTTTTGTTACCTGTAATTTATTAAGCCATATTTTGTGACCACTATATCTTTCGGTATTATTGGTTTACGAATATCGCATGTTGATTACTTATGTGATACAACCTCTGCCATATGCTTCTAGAAGTTTGTTTAAGTGTAATCGCCATCGCATCACAATCTCTTTACGAATACGGTCGCGACATAATGCCCATCAAACTACCGCTGGTGTGAGAACTGTCACGACATACTTTCAGAAAGTATGATAATTTGATTTACATTATTGATTAATGTAAATCAGATTAGACATTCTTCAACACCAATAAATGTTGGAAAGTAACACTTTGAATGTCATGTCCTTAACCTAAATGGCCTCCATATCATTGATCAGTTCCAGCTTTGGTTCTGGAATTAGGGTCAAATGACTCAATGAACTAACAAGTTCCTGTATAAGGTCATGTACCCAATAAAATTGTACTGTGATTATACAAGGTCTGGCAAGGTAATGCACTTTCTCTTTCCAATCATTATGGTAATTATGTCAAATGTACACAACACTTTCATTCCTTATGGAGCAAACATGACATAAGGGGTTAAAATAATAATGTTATGTTCCATTATTTAGAAATTCTTTACTCACCAACTAATATCCTAAGAACCTTATTGTTGGCATACTCCTCAATTTCCCGGAGCCAGTCCGGCAGACAGTCAAATGTTGGCTGGCAAGATATATCATACACCAAAATAAGGGCATGAGCAGACCTGTAGTAACTCTGTGTGATGGAACGGAACCTCTCTTGACCTGCTGTGTCCCATATTTGCAACTAAAAAAATATGTACTTAAGTATATAATTTTTTTGTAGAGTAGTAGTTTTTTTTTTTTTTTTAATTAACATGGATAAATCCAGTGTAAAGCTGTAATATAGCTGTTAATGATTCTTCCTTGCATATTTTATTATCAATAAAAAAATTGGTGATGTTCTTCAAAAAGGTCAGGTACGTAGTACTCTCAACTGGCGTGCATGTATGACCAGATATATGAATGTAAATAAAACATACGGAGTATGTAAGAAATGTGGCACATGGGGTTCTATAGTTTCTGTCTAACCCCATGGGAAGAAGGCGTAAGATTATGTCATTGTATGTGTATTAATAATAAATGACTCAAAACTTATTTTAGATAATTTGTTGATTTGTGTTATCATGATTCATGCATGTTTTATTATCTAATTATGTAATTTGAACAAAAGTAAGAGCAGAGTATTTTAAAAAGTGATTTGTTGTATCACTTTATGCACTGAAGCAGAAAAAATACATTAACAGTAGTTTCTAATGGCATTGCAAGCTATGATATAATTTCTTTTCATTAATAGGTAGTAATTTTGGTAACTTTCACCTTTGCTTTTGGTTTGATGAAAAATAAATAATCTTATGTTAAAACCTAATCACATACTCATCTAAGAATGTCAGATTCTTATTGTTTTTGTTGCATGATATTAATTTGATACAAGGACACCTGATTTATGTACACAAGGTCTGTGTTAGCAACAATAACATGAACAACATATGTTTAAAGTACCAATTTCAGCATTAAAAATGATGCAATAGTAATGCCAAATATGTACATGCTAAAGGAACTCACCTTCACTTTCTCACCGTCAACTTCTACAGTTTTAATCATAAAATCAACACCAATTGTAGCACCTTGCCCAGGTGGGAAGAGACCTTGAGTAAAGCGACGCACCAAACATGTTTTCCCAACCCCCGCATTACCAACTAACACTACTTTAAATAGAAACTTATAATCCTCCATAATGAGCACCAAATAACATTTGTCGCGAGAAAAAAATAAGAATTTTTTATTTAGTAATCTTCACCTCTCACTGTTACGCTTTGATGAATCGAACGTTTATTACATTACTATAAATCACTGATATTTTATCAACAAGATTATTTTACGATCACACGTTCATTATAGATTAGATACCGAAATCGTATTGTCAAATCAATTCTTTATCCAAAACAATGGGAAAGAAAACTCCAAGAGCAAAAATATCGACGTCGGTCGAGCAAAAAATATTGAATGCTTTTACGAAGAATGTTAAGTGTATGTTTAATCTGCTATTCTATCACTCAATTATTATTTTATTACTCTTTGGCAAACTTGGAATTTCATGGTTTTTTTAAGATAGAAAAAGTTAATTTTGTCTTTTAATTTCAAACAATTCACTATAACGACGTGCTCTAAGGAATTTTTATTATTTTTCCGAATGCGTTTTAGATGCAGCACATTTAATTATTTAAAACTAGCTTTGTAAACTACAGCGAACGTCAAGTTTTAGTCGATTAAATTAATAGTTTTTTTATGCAAAGAACAACATTACTGCGGTGTTTTTATTGGTGATTATCAACCACATATTTTGTCTTTTGAAGTTTGTCATTGACAAGTTAATCATAGTTAATGACAATTGAATTCTTGTGTGTCGGTCGCTTGTAAATAAATAAATAAGATTATCCCCGTGTTTAAATTTTTACCATTAAAATGTCTAGTATCAATTATACAACCCGCACCGAGGGACAAACTAAAATAAACACCATAATATGGACTGTGCCCAATTTTATAATTCTATTAGAAAATAAAACTACCCGAGAGTTTCGCACAGAAAAATCCAAGGATCCGGCCGATTTATCAGAATCACGATTCCAATTAAAAATGCAATTCTTGGGGAGGGATAATGACATCATTGAAATCTACTATTTGTCTCCTACTCCCGTGTTCTTGAAGTCAATTCTGACAATATGTTTGAAAAGATTCGAAGAGCGATCTATAGTCATAAAGGAGTATCACACCGTTCAGGCGAATAAATGGCAGTACTTAGCAACGTTGTTCAAGCGAGATATAGCCAGTTACGACGGCAGAGACATATTCTTGCTAAGTGATGGTAGTCTAAGACTAAAATTTCAGTTTATGGTAACTAATGATATAAAAGTTGATCGCTCCAATATCCCTGAGGCTCAATTGAGCAATGATTTCGAAAACTTACTCAACAATGGCTTGTTTTCTGATGTAACCATGAAATCTGCTGAGCTAGTGGAATATAAGGTGCACAAGGCAGTTTTAGCCAGTCGAAGTGCTGTTCTGAAAGCTCATTTTGAGCATAACACAACTGAATGCTACACTAATGTTGTTGATTCCCCACTTGAGTCTGAAGTCCTGAGAGAAGTCCTAACTTTCGTATACAGTGACAAAGCTCCAAGGGTTGATGAGATCCCAGAGAAGTTGCTTGCTGCAGCAGACTACTATCAGCTCAGTAGGCTGAAGAGTCTCTGTGAGGAAGCTTTGCATAAGAAGATGACTGTTGAAAATGCAATTGAAACGTTACAATTAGCTGACCTCCACTCTGCTAACACCTTGAAACAATTAACTCTAGAGTTTATCAAAGATGGTCAGGCAAAGCTGATTACGAAGACTGACGGATGGTCCAAAGTGAAATCCGTTGAACTTATTAAAAGAATATATGAATACATAATGGCTGATGATATTGATGCAGATATTAAATAAACTGTTTGAAATAATACATATGAGAATTGAGATTATAATCCTCCTATACTTAAATGAAGTGAAAAAAATATTTTCATATTTTAAATTACAAGCGCATTTGCTTGAGCTAAATGTACTATTGCCAAAGCCTATACCATTTTGGAAACAAAACCCCGTGCACATGATGACCACAGCTGGGTCCGCAAGTAAAACAAAAGAGGATCCTTTTTAGGTTGAGTAATAATATGCACTGCAAGCAGGAATAGTCCTTACGGTGGTCAGATATAGATTTTGGCGATAGTACCTTATTGAATGCTAGATCAAGAAGTATTAATTAAGAAAATTATGGTAAAAAAATCAGACAAGTATATTGTAATAACATTATATATTTTATTTTAAGAATATTTCTTTAGTCTTTCATTGTAGAAAATAGCTAAAGGAATTTGAAGATCTGTGACATACATACCTGTTCGCCATTTTGATTTTTTTTTAAATGGCGGCAGTTTGATGTTAGCATTGATGTCGGCTATAAATTTATTTTCATGTTTTCAAGTGTTCAGAGTTTTTCATGTGGCGGCGACATTTAGAAAAAAAAAAAACAAAATGAAATGGCGGATGGGTAGGGCAGGTAGGGCTCCATATCCCCTCATATCTTCAATCCCCTTTCAATATATAATTTATTATGGCTTCATAGGTCTCCTTTATGTATCAATGGCTAGGCCAGTTGTAATGATCTCAAATAAATTACTGTTAAGGTGTTAATTTTATTCAATTGTAGATATTTAATGTTGCAGTTACTTAAATTAAAGCCAACATAAATCCAAATGTATTTTTTTTATTCTAGCAGTAACAATACTCAACAATATAATAAATTCAATCAGCCAATTAGTTCAATATTAAAGCTGGAATTACTCTGAGGTTTTATTCACAGTCCCACAAGATATAATAATACAGGGTAGCAGGGACATTGACGCACAATTTTGCTTTTCCATACGTTTGACCACACAGGTCTTGCACTTTTGTAGGAACAACTGTTTTTTTTTTTTAAATTATCTGATGAAAAATTTCAACACGAGGAGGTCCAGAATCTATGACAACAGGTTGTGTGTTAATATGTCCCTGCGACCCTGTATATTGTTTTAAAACATTGAAACACATAATCCATCAGTAAAAAAATACAATAACTGCCCCACAGTCAGTTTCCATAAATAATATATGTAAAGTATGTAATACCATTAGTCTTGTACTGGGGAATGATGGTTACTGTCAACTAAATGTTATTCTCATAATGCGCAAAAACCTATAGCCAAAATTGCTATAGCTGCTCTTATCAAAGCATGTGAGCCATGAAAAAAAGGTTTGTGTATAAAAAATACAGAATATAACCAAAAAATATTATTTTCTATCACTATCTTCATCACTATCGTTCGTATCACTATCATCTGAATCACTTTCACTATAAGTCATCATAGGTTTTCTGTTGGTGTTTACAAATAATTCGTCATCACCATCAGCATCCGTTTCTTTTTTGTCCTCAAACTCTTTGGGCCACATATTATTTTCTCTATAATATTTGATTGAGTCTTTGTTCATTATTTTCACTATTTCACCTCTCACTTTATCACCCTCTGCTATTGGTTCCACTAGAACATAATCTCCTCTTTTCACCCATATGTTTTTTCTAAATTTTGTTGGCATAGACACCAAGTATTCCTCGCCGGTTGGTGTAGTAATCTGGAAAAAGAAATAAGTAGATAAGTTACATATTATTATTTCGCTAAAATTTTGCATGAATGCAATCAAAGAATTAAAAAAAATATTTCTGATTGTGATGTGTGATTTTAACGAAGGATTTATAAATTAGTTTTTTTAATTTCAAACAAGATAATAATAACTTATTATAGGCTAACAGACATCTGTCAGGTATCAGTCTATATTTGTTTAGTTATATTCTAAATTACATACTAACATTATTAATTCCAAAAAGATAATTTTATAAAAATATAGACTTGCCTCCTGCTGGCTGGTGTGCATACATTTGCCCATTACTATATATATTATGTCTTATGTAAGATTTTCTTACCTCGTGTAAATTATTGCCTTTAGTTCTCAAAACTTTAACAATACTTTGATTCTCTTTAGGCAGCTCGTAGTCGTCCCAGAGAGCTTCATTCATCACATGTTTCCTTTTAGTAACTTTAGACATGGTTGCTTATTATAAACATGAATTTAGCAAGTTGAATAGCAGTTTTAGAAATTTTATTTTGTTATTTATTGTGTATCACACGTTCACACTTTCACAGTTCACACAATAATAGCACACATACAAGTCACAAAAATAAAATAGGTTAGGGACTAGGGACGCCGATCTGAGATCGATTAATCGAAGAATTGATATAATATTTTCAGGCCCAAAAGATCGATTTTAAATCGATATGCAGTACTGAATCGATCCAGTGAATCGTTGTTTTACCCTTGAAAATCGCCATTCGATTTTTTTTTTGTTTTTAAAATGTTTAGATATGAAGCATTGGGAGCTTTAACTTTTTCATGTCTTCTTTCATAGCTGATCTGACTTTGATATGGTAATAAAAATGATTGTCAGTATCGAACACAATTTTTTTTTTAATCGATACATCGGCTTACGATTCAGTTCGATTTAAAAATTGAATATTTTCGGAAAGAATCGGCATCGGCATCCCTATATAACCGGGACTAGGGTTCCAGACGTTCCAATCCCATACTTTACATTTTAAGCATTTCGTGACTTTGATGTTTTATTTGATAGACTAGGGTTCCAGACGTTCCAATCCCATACTTTACATTTTAAGCATTTCGTGACTTTGATGTTTTATTTGATAACTACAATAAGAGAGACAAACTTTTAAATCCAAGAATAATTTACAACAGATTAGTAAATCGTTATTTTAATGCCTTTGTGAAGAAAATGTTTTATGACAGATCTAAAAGGAAATTGATATCCGTTACGGCGTTATGTATAAGATGCGCCTGCTCTTGTAGAACTGGAACTGCTAGTGCTACATATCTTCTCAACAAGTGTCATTTTAGACACTGGCATATGTCGTTCCATTTCACATAACAAAGGTATCCATCCCATCATTCGACACTGGCATTATAGTCGACTTTTATTTTCACACAATAGATTTAGTGCCCTGAGACAATGAGGCGGGGTCGTGGCAGACCACGTAGTAGATGGCGCGACGAGGTGGACAAGTTCCGTCGAAACTGGAGGACGCGCGGGCTCGCGTAATATGAAAGGAGTGGAAGGACCCCCTGGAATGGGACAGAGTAGGCTAGTAAAACAAAAACCGTTTATTCAGAAAGATACGTACCTACATATTTTGACGTCAATCAGCGTCATCATTAAGTGATGACTAACCTCATTTCCTTGGTATTTTAAGGGAGCCAGAGCCTTGATTTGTTATCCATTCTAGGTTTTTCATCCATGACAACTATTTTGCTCCCCTTCAAAAAAACTGAGTTACACTGGACGACAATACGAAGACGAGCAGTGTTTTGGATTCGTCCATGTGGTATCCTCTCCAGCTATCAACTTTAATGGAACCAAAGAGGTCATAAATTTTATTTTTATTTTATTCAAGAGGAACAGCAAACAGCTACAACATATAGTATAAAAAAGAAATACACATAATAGTTTAACAATATCGTAGCCCACAACACTGTTCTCAGATTAACAGTGGAATATGTTAAACAATTAATTAATGAAACGCTAGGGTACAATAGTACATAATAATAATAAAAACCAAACTTACTTAACTATCATGCCCATCTGTACCTTTACACATCAATCAAGAGAGCTCCTTGAATGTAAGACATTTGAACTTACTGGGAGAACATGCGAAAATGTCAATATGTTCAAAAGTCATGTTGTAGGCATCTATCATTCTGCGAACAGGTGAGCGCAAACCATTGTTAGAATGGCAGATACGCATAGAAAATAGTCTACCAGCGCGCACCCTTCGCTTGTACAGACGCCAGCAGGTCAAGCTACCCGAGACTGTCAAATTTTCCCAATCAACCTTGAACCTTAATGCTTTAACGATAAAGTTGATAATCTATTAAAGAAATTTGACAGATTGTAGTAGCTTGATGTGCTGGCGTCTGTACACTGTTCTAGGGACAACATAGCATAACATGTTGGTTAACTCAATGCAGTCAAATCTATTTCTAACAATGTTATAAAGATTCATGGCCTTCAAGTATTTGCGTCTACTTTCAAGTGTTGTGAGTTTGTACTTTTTAAGTAAATCCTGATATGGTAAATAATATCCAAAGCACCTAAAATGCATAGCACGTAGGAATTTCTGTTGAACACTCTCTATCGCCTCGATGTATTTTTTATAGTATGGACTCCAGACGGACACGGCATACTCCAGCTGCGAGCGTACGAGAGACTTATATATAGGCAAATATATGAAGAAGGAATAAATATGATTGTATCATCTCCTTGTTCAATCACCAGTTTTTGCTTATATCTACTTTGGTTGGATGCACCGTCAAATCCCAACTTTGCTATTAATATCAATTGTTTGCCTTGTATGACATTTGTTAAATCTAGTAATGCTTGTAGTGCAATCTTAGCTGAGGAATCCGTTACAGTCACAAATGTCTTCGGAGGGTAGCGCTGCCGCTGAGCCTTTTCTACTTTATAGTAAGATGGATATATATCCTTTGAACCTTCTCGAATTATCGTTTCCCTCAAAGTGATGTATTGCCATTTCGATAGTTTTAGTGAACGTAGCAAACCTAGTGCTTTCTCTAGTGAAAATAATGGTGAAGAAACGGGTTTCTTAATCATTTTCTTATTTCAACACTGTCTTCATCAGAAAGGCTAAAACCCAGTCGAATAAAAAATGAATTGAACATTATTTCACGATCAAAGGAAGAAGTATCCTGGTTCCTCGGAATAACAAACAAATCAAAGTTGTAATTATGCTTCCCATTATTCACTATCACCGAGACGCACGGTGCTATCAGATGTTAGCAGTAGAAATGTTCATGTTGCAAAATTGAAGTTACGAACCTGATATTTTACTATTTATTGTTATTGACTAATGAGGGTATCATATTTACCTAATTACCCTTATTAATGTGATCCTGCACTAATTGCTAAATTAAATTATAGGTACAGACGCCAGCAGGTCAAGCTACCCGAAACTGTCAAATTTTCCCAATGAACCTTGAACCTTAATGCTTTAGCGATAAAGTTGAAAATCTATTAAAGAAATTTGACAGATTGTAGTAACTTGATGTGCTGGCGTCCGTACTGTAATTATTTTTCGTGTGTATCCTTTTACCTATGTAGTTAAATCATTAGGTACTAGGACTTGACTAATGGTCAAGTCCTTATTAGCTAATGACCTCATTGATTGACCTCACCTCATATCACTAAATACTTATGTAAGTAAGAGGAGATTACATTCAAAAGGTAATTCATAATTACCATGTCATTTTGATTTTGTAAAACGAACTTTTATGATTTCTTAGACTGTTTTGACCTATAGTATAAAAAAAAATATTGTAAAGTAGACTTGGCATACTCATATTTAAAGCATTTAAGCATTAAAATGAATCATCAACATAAAATGATTTTTTTAAAACTTTGATGATTAAAAAAAAACTAGCACAAGTGGTACCGCAATACGAAGTATGTCAAAAAATTACAGATATTTATTTGTACTATTTAATACAGACGCCAGCACATCAAGCTACTACAATCTGTCAAATCTCTTTAATAGATTTTCAACTTTAATGATAAAGCATTAAGGTTCAAGGTTGATTGGGAAAATTTGACAGTTTCGGGTAGCTTGACCTGCTGGCGTCCGTACTATATCTGTGTGGAAGGATATAATGGCAAACCTTATGATTACAGAGATAAGTAGTCTCATTTTTTATGTCAGCGCCATACAAATTTTTCTTAAAAAAATTATAACACCTTCATTTGTACACGCAATAGCCTCATACGAAATTTTATAGTAAAGTAATGATCAGCAGATCCATTTCTAGCAAAAAAAAAGTCCTTTCAAAATTCAAGCCTCTAAGTCATTTAGTCAGAAAGGCGATTTTCAGCCCACCGTGCGTCGTTCCACTTCGCAAGAAATATGAGTGGTCAATAGTACCTTATTGTATGATAGATCAAGAAGAAAATTATGGTAAAAAAATAAGACAAGTATATTGTAATAACATATTTTATTTTAAGAATATTGCAGTCTTAACATAGCATTTTAATGGGTAATGCAAAAGAAAATCTGATAGCGAGTATGGAAGGACCATAGCAGGTGGTGTTCTGTAGTTTCTGCCTACCCATGAGGTGTGTGTATGTATGTTTGTAAATCCTGACAGATAAATTGTTTCTTTAGTCTTTCATTGTTGAAAATAGATAAAGGATTTTGAAGATCTGTGACATACACACCTGTTCGGCATTTTGATTTTTTTTCAAAATGGCGGCCGTTTCCTGTTTGCATTGATGTCGGCTATAAATTTATTTTCACGTTTTCATGTGTTTTTTGTTTTGCTTTTCAGGTGGCCGCCATTTAGAAAAAAAAAAAAATGGCGGAAAAAAGGGCAGGTAGGGCTCCATATAAAAATCTTCAATCCCCTTTCAATATTTAATTTATTATGTCTTCATAAGTCTGCTTTATGTATCAATGGCTAGGCCAGTTGTAATGATCTCAAATAAATTACTGTTAAGGTGTTAATTTTATCCAATTGAAGATATTTAATGTTGCAGTTACTTAAATTAAAGTCAACATAAATCTAAATGTATTTTTTTTATTCTAGCAGTAACAATGCTCAACAATATAATAAATTCAATCAGCCAACTAGTTCAATTGAAAGCTGAAATTACTCTGAGATTTTATTCACAGTCCCAGAAGATATAATAATACAGGGCAGCAGGGACATTAACGCACAATTTTGCTTTCCCATACATTTCGACCGCATAGGTCTTGCACTTTTGTAGAAACAGCTGTTTTTTAAATTATCTGATGAAAAATTTCAACACAAGGAGGTCCAGAATCATGTTCTGAATCTATAATAACAGGTTGTGTGTTAATATGTCCCAGCGACCCTGTATATTGTTTTAAAACATTGAAACACTCATTCCGTCAGTAAAAAAAAATACAATAAATGCCCCACAGTCCGTTTCAATAAATAATATATGTTAAGTATGTAATACCATTATTCTTGTACTGGGGAATGATGGTTACTGTCAACTAAATGTTATTCTTATAATGCGCAAAAACCTATAGCCAAATTTGCTATAGCTGCTCTATTGTTCGTATCACTATCATACGTATCACTATAGTTCGTATCACTATCGTTTGTATCACTATCGTTCGTATCGCTATCATCTGAATCACTTTCACTATCAGTCACCATAGGGTTTCTGTTAGTGTTTACAAATAATTCGTCATCACCATCAGCGTCAGTTTCTTTTTTGTCCTCAAACTCTTTGGGCCACATATTAATTTCTTTATAATACTTGATAGAGTCTTTGTTCATTATTTTCACTATTTCACCTCTCACTTTATTACCCTCTGCTATTGGTTCCACTAGAACGTAATCTCCTCTTTTCACCCATACGTTTTTTCTAAATTTTGTGGGCATAGACACCAAGTATTCCTCGCCGGTTGGTGTAGTAATCTGGAAAAAGAAATAAGTAGATACCTAAGTTATATATTATTATTTCGCTAAACTTTTGCATGAATGCAATCAATGAATTTAAAAGAATAATTTATAAATCCTTCGTTAAAATCACACATGGAACAAAATTTTTAAAATTAACGAAGTATTTTTAAATAGTTTTTTAATTTCAAACAAGATAATACTAACTTATTATAAGCTAACAGACATCTGTCAGGTATCAGTCCATATTTGTTTATTTATAGTACAAATTACATACTTACTAACATTAAATAATAAATAATAATTCCAAAAAGATAATTTTATAAATATAGACTTGTCTGCTGCTGGCTGGCGTACATACATTTGCCCATTACTATATATGTTATGTTATAAGTAAGATTTTCTTACCTCGTGTAAATTGTTGCCTTTAGTTCTCAAAACTTTAACAATACTGTGATTCTCTTTAGGCAGCTCGTAGTCGTCCCAGAGAGCTTCATTCATCACATGTTTCCTTTTAGTAACTTTAGACATGGTTGCTTATTATAAACGTGAATTTAGCAAGTTGAATAGCAGGTTCACACTTTCACCGTTTCACACAATAATAGCACACAAAAATATATTGGGGACTAGCGTAGACAACTGCTACGGACGGCGATCTGAGCTCGACTAAGCGTTGAATCTATTTTACAGTCAGTAGGGATGTCGATTTGAGATCGATTTTTTAAATCGATATGCAGTACTAAATCGATCCAGTGAATCGATGTTTCACCTTGAAAATCGCCATTCGATGTTTCTTTGTTTTGGAGCGCCTTTTTTAAATTGCCGGCAACATCGGAACTGATGAGCGGAACCGCTTGGATCCCAGTCGACTTGACAGACTATTGTTTTTAAAAAGTTTACATCTTGTATGCACTTTTCTATGTGTGTACACACAAGTTTAAGCAAATAAAAAAACCCTTAACTCTTAACTCTCTTAGATAAGAAGCATTGGGAGCTTTAACTTTTTCATGTAATAAATACATTTTGAAAAAATAAATGTCTTCTTTCATACCTGGTCTGACTTTGATATGGTAATAAAAATAATGGTTATTATCGAATTCCCTGAACTAAAAAAAACAGATTTTACTGATAAGAGATCATTTAATAATCTTCCTTGTTTTTCATAAAATGGATTTATATTTACATTATAAATGCAAGCTTAAAAAAAATCAATGTTTTAGAAATCGATCTTTTAGACCTCGAGTTTTTGTGATACGTCCGTTTACGATTCGGATCGATTTAAAAATCGATCTTTTTCGGAAAGAATCGCTATCCCTATTAGGGACTAGGGTTCCAGACGTTCCAATCTCATACTTTACTTTTTAAGCATTTCGTGACTTTGATGTTTTATTTGATAACTACAATAAGAGGGAGAAACTTTTAAATCCAAGAGTAATTTACAACAGATTAGTAAATCGTTATTTAAGGCCTTTGTAAGAAAATGTTTTATGACAGATCTAAAAGGAAATTGATATCCGTTACGGCGTTATGTATAAGATGCGCCTGCTCTTGTGGAACTGGAACGCTACATGTCTTCTCAACAAGTGTCATTTTAGACACTGGCATATGTCGTTCCATTTCACATAGCAAAGGTATCCATCCCATCATTCGACACTGGCATTATAGTCGACTTTTATTTTCACACAACAATAGGTGCCTGAAGATGGACGGCGCCGCCGAGGTCGGCCCAGAAAGCGGTGGCGAGATGATTGGACGCGTACCGCGAGGGCTGGTTCGAGGTGGCGCGGGAAAGGAATTCCCGGAATGACTTGGGGGAGGCCTTTGCCTAGCAGTGGGACAGCACAGGCTAATAAATAATAAAAAAAAAAGGTTTAGTGCCCTAAGACAGTGAGGCGGGGTCGTGGCAGACCACGTAGGAGCTGGCGGGACGAGCTGGACAGGCTCCGTCGAAACTGGAGGACGCGCGAGCTCTTGAAAGATGAAAGGAGTGGAAGGACCCCTTGGAATGGGACAGAGTAGGCTAGAAACCGTTTATTGAGAACTTTTGTGAAACTTATTAGTAAACTTCGGTCTGCGGTTCTGCAGTTGCAGACGCAAGTCCAGCGATGTCCAATTTTGTTTTCTTCCATCTCATACCCATGACTGGCCTTCACAGGATGTTTGGCCCAAATTATTTTTCACAATGGTAATTTTTAGAATAGATTGTATAATCTCATGCGAAAATCTAATCAACCTATCCTATAAGTAGGTAAGTAACAGGGCTTCACGCCGACTAAAAATCCAAAATATTTTATTCAATTGATTTATTTAATTTACATTTATCTAGCACTTCAAATATATTTAAAGATTCTCCATTTGGAATCCCATAGCCATTATCTAAGCCGTGAGGATTGGATGGTGTCGTGCAGTTGAGATTTGACTCTTTTCTTAATACTTGGTCCACTTCAACTGCTGTGAAGAACGCTACTGATAGTGGTAGATCGTTTATTCCAACTCTAGAATAGAAGAAACAGAGAATGAAAGATTTTGGCTAAACGTGTGTATTTACTAGGGGCAGATGTTTCGCGACACGTGTCTCCAGAGACCGTCGTTCACTTCGCAAGAAATATCTGGCGACATCGAAAACGATACGAGACGTTTGTCCCCTAGTGAATACACGTCTTGTGGACGACAATTTTTTTTTTTGCTATAATCTCATTTAAACCCCTCCCTCGGAAAGTTATACTTTTAAATAAAGTTTTACCTTTCTGAACAAAACGCTCTCGTTAGTAAGTTCGTTATTTGCAGCGCCAAAGCAGTTTCATATTTGTATTCATCTGACGCTAGGTATCTGACCTCATCGTGGAAACTGAGGCAAAATCTGTAGCGGAAAGAAAATTAAGTAAGAATAGACAATTTGAATTAGCTGGTAGTAGTTTCAATTAATTTATTACTTATTACTATTAGGACGGGTGCGGTCCTATCGAAGCGTTTGTTTGTGTATACGAATGAATATCGCATTAATGCGGGCACACGCGGTTACGGGTATGTTCACTCCCTAAGCACCCTGAACAAGATTCTGCATGATAATTCTGCGTGATTGTACCTGGCTTTAGGCGCGAGGTGAGCCATGCTAGCCAGCATGAGATGCAAGAAGTCGGCCGCAGCGCTCTGTACTGCCCAGTTGAGTCTCGTGCCTCCCCACCGGCCTTGTGCGTGCTCTAATGCACGAGACAACCGACCTGACAGGAACGCTGTGGACGGGCCCTCGGAATCTGGGGAACAGGAATTTCTACTTAACTTTCATAAATACTACAATTATCACAAAAGCTGATGTGAGCACATACCGTGCAAGTAAAAATGTCATCAAAAATGGGCAATTGCCTTTGCGATTTTTATATTTGTGGATTACACGATCCAAAACGGGGGCCAATTAACTCTGAGTAATTAAAAAATATATTCACATACACTTCTTCAGAGTACTTTAATAAAATACTAGTCACGTGACTAAAATACTACACATCATACAATAATAACGCACTGGTACATCTCTAACTCAGAGATGGCAAAGTTCGTAAGCGCTGTGCTGCCCATGCCAGTGACAGCTTATCACGTCAGTGGATGTCGATACAAACGAGAATAGTGCTGTGACTTTGTTATTTAAAATATTTGAATTACTCTTTTTAATATAAAATCTGCTATTATCTAACGATGTAATTTCTAGTAATGATTACTAAGTAGAGAAAAAGGGTGAAACATGGGTGAAAATTAATACAATTCAATGGTACTTATAAGCAATTTTTATTCGTAAACCATGCACAAGTAAAACGTATCGATGTTTGTACTTTTGCCATCACTATTATTTTGTAGGTACGAAAGAAGGAATTTGTCGCTTGGCGTAGAGAACACGGATTTTCGTTTTTGACGTGGCGGTCAAAGAGTTAATGTGGCTTCCAAGGTACGGGGGGCTCCTAATAGAAAGATGGTCACCCATCTACGGACCGACAGCGGCAAGTGTAGCTTAACCTGATCAATCGACCTGTGAGGCTGTTATTAATTAGCCACGAGACCCCGTGCAAGTAAAAATGTGACATCTAATAATAAAACCAGCCTATTACTGTCCCACTGCAGGGAAAATGTCTCTTCTCATACAGAGAAGGCACGAGCATTGATCACCAGGCTTACTCAAGACGGGCGATTTCAGGCTTATATTGATTTTAAGTCCAGGTTTCCTCCCGATATTTTTCTTTACAAATGTCAGTGAGTTGCTCATGAAAAGCGTGGTGATGAATGCTCGTGCCTTGTGTATTATGGCTTCGGCTGGTATTATTAATTACTAGCTTCCACCCGCGGCTTCGCCCGCGTGGTAAGTCGATAAAAAGTATGTCTGCCTATGTTCTTCCCCAGGGTTCAAACTATCCTCATACCAAATTTCATCAAAATCGGTGCAGCCGTTTCGGAGATTTGCCGGTACAAACAGACAAACAAGCAAATTTTATAAATTGTTTTGTTGTTAAAAGTACCGTATATTCTTTCATATGCACTTAGGTACTAAAGGCCCACGAGCAACTTTAGGGCCCGCAACTAATTTGTCTCTCATATCAACTCCACGCGTTTGTGTGAAAGTGCGTGTGAAGTGTAGCGACGCGACAAAGACAGCACTTTCATAAACCAGTAGACTTGATGTGAGAGATAAATTAGTTGCTGAGACTAAGTTGCTCGTGGGTGCCCTCTCTTAAAATCTGTTATTTTGACATTACAAACAGACACTTCAATTTTATTTATTTACTAGCACTCCGCGGTTTCACCCGCATAAGTTTCGATCCCGTGGGAACATCGGGATAAAAAGTATTCTATGTGTTAATCCTGATTATGTACTATCTGTGTGCCAAATTTCATCCAAATTTGTTCAGTAGTTTTTGCGTAAAAGAGTAACAAATATTCATCCATTCATCCTCACAAACTTTCGCGTTTATAATATTAGTAGGATATAGATGTACATAGATTATATTATATTATACACGTAAGCTGTTACTATACCTGCAATGTCCTCTAACTTGTTGAACATATCCGACTCGGTACCTCCGATCCACTTGGGCTTGTCGAACATGTCCTCCACTTTCTTTCCGCTCATCTTCGCGAGACGCAACGCTTGATAACCCGTCATCTCAACCACCTGAAATATTCACGCACATAAAGTCAGGGAAATTAATTGTTAAGCAAATTGACACCCTACGTCAATTTGCCATGTTATAGCCCTATACAACTGTAAAATAATTATTTGAATGGTGTAGGGCGGGCGTTTTGGGGGGACTGTCTTATGTAATTTTGACGTTCGTAAAATGCTGATTCTCAGCCTAATTTGAATAAATTACTTTTAATTAGATTTGAACATACCTACAATTTAAATTTAAAATCAGGAATGAAATTACCCGGAAAAGAACCGGAGTTACCGACATAGCTTGCAGAGTAAGCAAACTGAAGTGGCAGTGGGCTGGCCATGTTTGTCGAAGGACCGATGGCCTGTGGAGCAGACGAGTCCTGGGGGTCTACTACGAAGTGCAAAGTGCAAAGTGCGAATGATCGGATCGGACCGACACATGGCCGAACCGAATATTATTGAAAAATGCGAAAAACGTTCGGATCGGCTCAGTTGGGTCGGGACCATAGTCAATATTCGAAAGACTGTAGGAGTGTAGGATCGGGACCGACCGAACCAAATAGTAACTTCGTAGCAGGAAACGGCCGAACATTAGGCCGATACCACTTCGGAGTAGACCCCCTGGAGTGGAGACCGCGTATCGGGAAGCGTAGTGTGGGACGCCCCCCAGCTAGATGGACGGACGACCTAAAGAAGGTTGCTGGGACGGACTGGATGCGGAAGGCGGAGGTCAGGGTGTTGTGGCGCAGCCTGGGAGAGGCCTATGCCCAGCAGAGGACTGCGATAGGCTGAGTTGGTTGGTTGACAATTTAAATTGGTGGTCAATTTGCTTAACAATTAATTTCTCCAACTTTACGTCAAATGAGACATCAGTGAAAAAGCGATCAATGTTTTCATAAAGTGCTTGTACCTGATCATCCAAATCTTCTTCCATAAACCCTTCCATGTATTGCCTCTTCAGTTGGTACACGCGCCTGCCTTTAGTCGAGGTGAACATTTTAGCGGCCTTGCTCTTCGCCTCCGATATCGTCATGGTCGGGTTGAACTGCTTTAGCAATCTCTCGGCAAAGTTCTGACCGGCACCTGAAAGTAAATGGGTTTAATTTACTCATCCGTCACCTCACACACTGCGCTTGGTAATCTGTGACAGGTTTTCCTAGTGCAGATACCAGTCTTCCTACAAATTTCAGATGTTATAATCTTCATATTTTTAAGGCGCCTTTGTGGAAGAGAAATAAATGTTTATTTATCATCACAATTCAAGTCCAGTTGAAAACCAAGGTCAGGCACAAGTTTTCTGGCATATTTGCTGAACTGGGCCAGCCGCGAGGCAGATTTTCCTGCTAGCTAATTTCTTATAACACACTTTACACTTTTTATTTATTTATTTTTTGATTGTGCCCTTTAGTCTGTGCTAAATAAATGTATTTATTTATTTAGCACAGACTTATTTATTTATTTATATTTAATTATAAAACTACAATCGTAATGCCGAAGTGTTGACTTCAAAAGGTTTAGGCCGAAAGGCATAGTCTAAAGCTCTATAATAATAATAATATATTCTTTATTTCGGGCTTTAATTGCTCACAATCCATATAGTATTAGCAACAATGACTTAAAAATTATGTTAGTAAACTTTTACAAACTTAAACAACTATAAATGACGTGGCACACACATTGGCAACGACTATATCCGCGATTTTTTTCCGAGAACCGTTGATTTCGAATGGCATGTTCTGTAGTGCAGACGCCAGCACATCAAGCTACCACAATCTGTCAAATTTCTTTAATATATTTTGAACTTTATTTCTAAAGCATTAAGGTTCAAGGTTGATTGGAAAAATTTGACAGTTTCGGGTAACTTGACCTGCTAGCGTCTGTACATCTTTCTTACATAATGAAGCAATGAGTGTTACGATTTTTTTTAAATGTCATCTCGCAGGTCATCCTTGGAGGTTGTCGTCTGCTGAACCGGTCCTCGGTCGGTGCCTGTAGGTACCCTCAATAAATTAAGGCCTCCGGTCAGCACCCTAATTGCATAACACACTATCAAAACAACGTATATCACGCAATGAATGTTGTTGAACTGTCAAAATGAAACCCATTGCTACTGATAGTGCACTCAATTACCCCGCAGGGCTTAAAAGTCTAAGTGACTGCACGCTAAGGGCACCTCTTGTGGGGGACAGGCTGGATCGGGTTATTTTGGCGAATTTAAGGCTCTAGGCTCGGCGGCGGGGGTGCTCGAGCCAGGGTGGGCGGACCTGTGTTGAGATTATACAAAACCGCAAGCCTTTATGCTTATATTCATATATTTATTTGGGTTCCATAATGTTAATGAGACCTTACAAAGGCTTGAAGCAAAGGTACTATTTATTACGGACCACGTAGGACACAGCAAAAAAAAATATAACCATCAATTAAGTAAATTACACCACGCACCCACGATACAGGAGTTCCTAGTGTGGGGCAACGTTTTTAAAAAAATAAATATAAAAAATTTATACAGAGCAATGATGGTCCAGTGGTAACGGTCCCGACTTACGTGTTGTAGGTGGTGGATTCGAACCCAGGTTTACTTGTGTAAATAATTTCATCACCACTGCTCTCAGAACGGTGAAGGAAAACATCGTGAGCTAACCGGCATGTTCTAGCACCAAAAATTCGAAGTGAGTTGCGAGTTAGTAGAGACATGTGACATCTACCAACTCGCACTGGGCCCGCGTGGTAGATTATAGCCCATTCCCTCTTGAAGAGAGGAGGCCTGTGTCCCAGCAGTGGGAACATTATAGGCTGATTATGAATTATGCAAATTATAAAATTTATTTATATTGAGATCAGTTTTAGTAGGTACAGAATAGTTATCTGCTAGCAGTTGCGGTCATAAAACGTGCGAGCAGGACGGTCAATATTTAGTACGGTATTTATAAAATCTCTAGACTTCAAAATTTAAAGTCTAGTGACGTCTCGCTCGCACGTTTTATGACCGTACCTATCTTGTTATAGAATCATCATCTGCCTAACCTTTTCCCAAATATGTTGGGGTCGGCTTCCAGTCCAACCGCATGGAGCTGAATACCAGTATTTGACATGAAGCGACTGCCTATCTGACCTCCACTACTCAGTTGGTGGGTAATACGATACCCTAGGTAAGACTTGCTGTCGCACTTTCGGGCTTCTGACGACCCGTAACGACTGCCAAAGATCTACGAATGACAGCCGGGAACAACGGTTTAACGTGCTTTCCAAGGCACGGAGGGGTTTTGATATTTAAACAGTTGAAACACGGACCAACCGTTTAATCTGATCGATTGACCTGTGCGGCTGTTATCACTTAGTCACAAGCAAAAACAACAAAATAATAAGCATCTCACCATAAATCCTCGCATAATTAATAACTTTAGCGTGATCCCTGGACACGGCGGCCGCGGTCGCAGTGAGTGAATGCAGGTCAGTCTTGCGACTCTTGTCTCCTGCCAACACTGCCCAGCCGAAGGCACTGCCGCCGCAAAGGCCAAGGGTACTGTCACCTAATAATGCTGCTATCCATAGCTCCTGTTATAAGATAGTAATGGCGTTTATATATCGAGTTTTTACCGGACGTCGAAAAAAGGAGGAGGTTATTTAGCGAGAATCTTTTATTTTTCATGTACGTACAGACGCCAGGACGCTAACGGAAAATCAAATTTTCCCAATCAACCTTGAACCTTAATACTTTAGCGATAAAGTTGAAAATCTATTACAGAAATTTGACAGATTGTAGTAGCTTTGATGTGCTGGCGTCTGTACACCGATTTCTCTGTGATTACTGGACCGATTTAAATGATTCGTAAAAAAAAAAAACTTACCTGTGAGTCGACGTCAGCGCCCACAAACTTATATCCCGGCGGCGCCTGCACCATGGCACGCAGCTCTGAGCCCACGCGCTCCTTGTGAGCGTTGCTAGCTGTCATCCATGTTGGCTCGCTGGCACTGACAAGCAAATTCAAAGTTATTTTTTACTAGCTGACTACGTCGTACCGCCATATTTTTTTCTTTTAATTTTCTTCTGTCCACCACCTTGTCCTGACAATAACAAACACAAAAAAAGAATTATCCAATTTGGTGCCGTGGATCAGAAGTTATGCGCGTACATACATTTCGGTGATTCATTTTTATTTATATAGATTTTTCCGGGATAAAAAGTAGCCGGTTTATATACTACCTTTAGGCACAAAATCATGTCGATACGTTACCCTGTTGCTGCTTTAAAGCAGGACAATCGCACTTTCGCGTTTATATTAGTTTTATTCTCGAAAATAAAGAATCCGGCCAAAATTATCCTGGTTATTATTACTTACTAGCTGCGCCCCGCGGTTTCACCCGCATAAATTTCGATCCCTTGGGAATATCGGGATAAAAAGTATCATATGTGTTAATCCTGGTTATAAACTATCTGTGTAATAAATTTCATCAAAATTGGTCCAGCCGTTTGAGCGTGAAGAAGTAACAAACATACAAACACACACAAACTTTCGCCTTTACAATATTAGTGTGATGTGCCTTCGCCTTTAGAATATTGGGTGGACTTTTATCAAAACGATCCTAGATCGAACTTAAACCTTTTTCTTTACATTGGCCTGGACAGATGCGTAATTAAAAAAAAAATATTGCAACCTTTAAATAAATTAACCCTCGCTATTGTTGTGAAAGGTGAGCTTTTTGGTTTTTAAATTATGATTTTAATTTTCAATAAGTGCTGATTTTCGCAACCTATTACTTATGAACACTTATGTTTTATTTTATCAAATATAACGTATTAACATTGCCGTATGTCTACATTTATGAGATTGCTAGCTTCGCAAGGACTAACAAACATCTTTTCGATAAATACATAAGTAAGTACACTGATAAAATTTGTTGAAAATCTAACAAGACGGCCTTATATGCCAGAATCATTTTCAGTATGGCACTGCGAATATACAATCACTTACCAAAGTCTATACTAGAAACTCCATCCATTGATGAATTTAAAAATAAATTTAAAATATTCTTGCTATTTAAATAGAAAGAAAGAAAGAAAAGAAAAATATTTTATTCTGCACAAACATGGGGTCCCGGTCCTGGATTGGTGCACCAATTTTAAACGATGAGGAGGCACCAACCGACGATTATCCCTGTATGCACCATGCAAGTGCACCCAAGGACAAGCCCCGGTTGGTGCAGGAGGCTATGGGTTTGGGTGGCTATAGTGGATCGGTTACATTAATTACATTATTATTTTATTATTATTTGCCACGGTGAAATTACCAAAATTGTGTTATTAATTATTGTAATGCAAATGCACGCATTGTTGTTGTGTTGTTTTATGTATTGTATTGTTGTATTGTTTTAATATTTTTCTTTCTTTCTTTTTTTCTTTCTTTATTTCTTTCTTTCTTTCTTATTGTTGCAAGTAATTGTATAACAATGTTGTGATACAGTCAAAGCTTGAGATTTGCATGCCTCAAGGCGTATCTGGTTGAACTATGCTCTATTTATTTATTTTTAACGACTTTATGTAATTACCCATATTAGCAAATAAATTATTTTGAATTTGAATTTTATTAAGGGCTGATTTTTCCATCGCCAGATAACTTTTATTCAACGAATAAAATTGACGTAAGTTTGACAGTTATTGTATGAAATAACTGTCAAAATTTCAAAATTATTCGTCGAATAAAGTTATCAGATGATTGAAAAATCAGCCCTTAGTGTGACGACTAAAAAATTAAAAATAAAACTGTGAATAATAAATAATAACCGGCCCATTTTCAATTTCTTGCCCACATTTGAATTTAGCGTTCTGACACTCACCGCCTCGTCAGCGTCCCGCAGACCACAACCTGCGGTATGATAGCGCCATACTTCTTCAACCCACCGCGCAGTGCCGGTGGCAGGAGTTCGTCCGGCAACCAAACCACTTGCTGGCTCAGTATACGCTCCCTATTGTTACGCCAGTACGACATCATGCGACCGAATGTTAGCACCTATGCAAGAACGAAAGAGGTCAAAGGTAAAATTAGGTAATGTTTTTTCAAATTATTGCTTCCAAATGACGTTATTTCTATTAAAAAAAAATATACATTAACACCACGGTGTTAATGTATTTTTTTTTTTAATAGAAATCTCCCTCCTCCTTTTTTTGATGTCCGGTAAAAACTCGATATCATATAAACGCCATTACTATCTTATAACAGAATTATGTTGATTTTAAAACATAATCAACATAATTCTTGTGAGAATTATGTTGATTTTAAAATGTCATTAAAAATATTGAAATGATAAGGTAGCGGAAACCAAACTTTATGTGTGGGCATTAAAGTTATTATTCCTTTGTTCTTACCTTTTCAGCTTCATTCCCTTGAGCGGAGAGCACGTTCTGACTGAACATCTCTAAGAAGTCCTTAGCCAACGGATTGCCCACTTTGTATTTCGGCCCGTCCTTGTGTGGCAATCGAAGGAAATGACAACACCCTGAAAATATTAATGACTATGGTTACAGTTGTTGAAATCCTCAATTTCTTCGAATATTTTGCGAGTAAAAACTCTTGCTCGTACTCGGGCTCGTGGCGAAATAATAACAGCTGCAGCCGCAGATTGATCGAAGGTTAAGATACGCTTGCCGCGGTCGGTTAGTGGATGGGTAGCCATCCATTACATATCGAGACCTCCCTCCGTGCCCCGGAAAGCACGTTAAGCCATTGATCCCGGCTGTGATTCATAAATCTTTGTCAGTCGTTACGGGTAAAGTCTGTCAACCAGCAGCGGGATTGTCCGAAAGGGTTACCGCTACCCCGGAACATAAAGGGCGAAGGAAGGAACATGGGTGGGTTTTAGTCAGTAAGAGTCTGACACTCCGCTCCACCCAGAGCGGGAGGGGTCATTTGATGATTTCCCATCCCGAAAAAAAAAAAAAAAAGTCTGTCAACCAGTCTTACCAAGGGGTATCATCATACCTAGTAACTGGGCCGCAGTCGCTTCATGTTAAAAACTGGTATTCAGATGCATCCGGTTAGACTGGAAGCCGACCTCAACATAGTCGGGAAAAGGCTAGGCAGATTGATTTGATTTTGCGAGAAATCATAATTTTGTATCATTTTAAATTATGATTTCATCATTTCTTTTTTTTATATTCCTGCTTTTAGATGCCGAACGCTACCCATTAAGTCTGATGACATGGGACATCTACCAACCCGCACTTGGCCCACGTGGTGGATTACAGCTTACTCCCTCTTACAGAGAGGAGGCCTGTGTCCCAGCTGTGGGAACATTATAGGCTGATCATGTACAATATAATTGTGTATATGTGTATCGTTAAGCCGTTGGTCCCGTCTGTCATCCGTGGATCTTTGACAGTCGTTACGGGTAGTTAGAAGCCCGAAAGTCTGACAACCAGTCTTACCAAGGGTATCGTATTACCCAGTAACTGGACTGTGGAGGTCAGATAGGCAGTCGCTCCATGTAAAATTCAGCTGCATCCGGTTAGACTGGAAGCCGACCTCAACATAGTTGGGAAAAGGCTAGGCAGATGATGATAAATTATGTATATCTTGATTATGGCACAGAAAGTGTGTAATAAATTACCTTGAACTTCTATCCCGCACCACACTCCTAGGCCATGGTACTGGTTAGCGGCTGCTTGCTCGTCTCTCTTCTTTCTAGCGTAGTATGCACGCTTGCCTAAGTCTTCCTGTCAAAAATATTTAATGCAATACAATTTCTGTGGAATATAATATAAGAATCAGCATTGCCATTCAACGTGGCAATGCTGCCAGTCTTCTGGGCACGTTTCCGGATGACAGCGATGCGGATGAGTACATCGACGTCTAAATATCCTTTTGTATTTATTTATTATATATGTAGCTGGTTAATTAGTCTTTTAATTTAGTACCTAGTTTAAATATTTATTTGTTTATTTAATACTTTACACACAAATGTACAGAGGCGGACTTAATGCCATAGGCATTTTCTACCAGTCAGCCTTTGGGTGATGCAGGGACAAACAGTGGTAAGTGCTATTATGAAAAATTGAGGAATAAATATTTTTAAATATAAAGGGACGCAAAAACCCATTAAAACTATAATATTTATTAATCTATACTTATAATAAATTTGTAGAAGTGAAAATTCTGTACATTAAAAGTATCAAAAAAATTAATGCCAGGGGGTGTTACTAGACCGACACCGAACCCAAAAATGTGATTAAAAAAATGTTTGTCTGTCTGTCTGTTTGTTCAGGCATCACGCAAAAACTACCGGTTCGATTGCGATGAAACTTGGTATAATTATTCTTTAATATCCTGGGTACTTTTTATCCCGGAAAAGTATATACAATAAAAAACAAACTTAATTTTGCGGTTCGATCCCTAGACCCGATTACTGTACCAACCGCAAATAATAAGTTTGTCGTAGGTTACGTCACCCGCAGTGGAGTTCACTAAGGGGCGCTGCACACGGCTAAGATACTATAATATTTTATCTTAAGATACAATATCGCTCGCATTCGCTCCCATTGTATTCTCAAATTTTTACCAACAACGCCCCTTTCAGTCATTCAGGCTCCAAGAACCTTGTAGCACTCCACCAAAAGTTTGAACAGTTTTTTTTTCATACAGGAGATAGACCTCACCTCCACAGTCTTAGGCAGCATATACACATCAGGTTGGAACTCAGTCTCCTTGCTAAATGTCAAAGGGCAGGTTTGCAGCAGTTCTTCTAAAGGTACCAGTGGTTCCTCTGCATCTTCACTGCGATGTCGGCTGTATGGGACGAGGAAGCCCCATCCTTCCGATTTGATGTAATGGAGGGGGTAACCTTCCCAGGACAAGCGAAGGAGTTTTGGTGTTATCTAGAATGGTGATTTAGTTTATAAGGTTAAGGTTCTTTTTGGTATAACGCAAGCCTGAAACTACTCGTAGTTCTTCAGCGGTTTGCAGCGGTTTTCTCCAAGGGCCGATTTATCAGAAAAATTTTGTCTGAGGGTTAAAAATTGCGGTTTGGCAGCTTTTGTATCCTACTAAGGGTCAGTTCACACCGAGACGCGACGCGACGCGACGCTGCGCGCACGCTTTAAAAGAGTGACTCAAAAATATACTTTATTTTCTACACGAAAAGGTACACATTGCATTGTGAGAGTTCAGAATACGTTGCGCCGTGCAGCGCTGCGCCTCGCGACGTTGCGATGCGTCTCGCGGCGCGAAATCACTGGCCTCTTCCAGTATCGTCGCGTCGCGTCGCGTCTCGGTGTGAACTGACCCTAAGCTACTAATATTACAAACAAGAAAGTTGGTATGGATGGATGTATGTTTGTTACTCTTTCACGCAAACTATGGAACGGATTCACATGAAATTTGGCACACAAATAGTTAATAACCAGGATTAACACATATGATATTTTTTATCCCGATATTTCCACGGGATCGAAACTTATGCGGGTGAAATCGCGGGGCGCTGCTACTAGAAAATATAATAAAATGACCGCCATATTTATTGTTCTTATAAGAGTTATCTGACGATTAAAAGTATATTTAAATAATAATATTTTATATTGCTGAAAATACTTACTTGCATACTAGTCGTAACGTGATTGGCCCCGGGCGTCCAGTCCGGGTCTTTCCCGGGTTTAGTACACAACTTCCTGTACCACGCTGGGTATCCTGCCAAATACGGCCTTTTGACCGGTAACAGTTCACCTAATTCAAACAGATGTTCGAACTCTTTGCTTAATTCTTCAACGGTTTTTATATTTTTTTCAGTATTCCTATTTCTATTCTCGAAACATCCTATGTAGTCTTCATTTACATCTTCGAACGTTTTCAAATCAGGCTTTACTTTTTCATTGGTTGCTTGATTATGTGTAGAAGGAATTCTGGTTTCAAAATCACTGGCCGTTTCAATCTCCTTTTCATTCTCTGAAACTTTTTTCTTTTTCTTGGCTTGTTTTTTTAATTTTAAAGTCTGTACTGACCAGTCTTGGTCCCACATCCACAAGTCTTTTTTGTAAGAGTTATCAGCCATCATCCTGCAAGCCTCATCTGCTTTAAGAGATAGTAACTGGCGTGATTCTAATTTTAGGTCCTCGAATACTGTTTCTGCTGAGTCTATGTATTGCATCCAGTTAGAGTTGACTGGTAAGTACGCTGATCCTGTTAAGCGAAAGATTGAGATTACTATTTTTGCATGTGACAACACTAAATTCCTATCCTACCTATACATTGCCCCCCCCCCCCCCCCCGCAGCACGCACGCCGCCGCGAACAAGCGAAGCGATCGCCCGGCGTTACATGACGCTACATGGCTATTTCGAAGTGATAACTTTGTATCGAAACTAGAAACAGTATTAGTGTTAGAAACTTAGTTTACTTCTGTTTTACATTTAAACAAAGGTAAGTCCTATCTAATTAAGTTTTTTGTCCCGTAAAGTGTTATACTGGAAAGCCCTGTTAATACTTGCAAATGTAGGTACGTTACTAAGGAGAGCCCTTAACTTATCGTATTTATTGCATCTATAATTCTAATTCGGATGCGTCTACACAAACTAATAAACAGGAAAGCCCTGTAGATTGCTTGCAAAGGTACACTCGGTACTATGGAAAGCCCTTAGTTTATCGTACTTATTGCATTTTCCTTTCTACAGCCGACAGTCGGCTGAGCACACGACGTCTGTTCGTCAGCAGACGGCTGTGGGTTAGGAAGTGTCGTCCGCCAGGCAGCCGTCATTCGTTCTGTCGGGCGGATGACTTGTCTTGTGGCAGACTATCAACTGTCAAATGTCAGCTGCGTGCATTACACCAGCAGAACATAATTACGAAAGCTCACACACTGCAATGCTTCCAGATTGAGCAAACTACACTGGGCACGCTTACCGCGTGGAAACCTCCGGCAATAGAAGAAAGTTTTTTTAATAACATTGTAAACCTCTTGGAAATGTATCCAGACAAATGGAGGGCCTGGGTTGTCAATACAACCACTTATAAAGACCTTTTTGGGGAAGCAATCTCCTCTGACACCGAATGCAGACTACGCTTTGCAATTCCAACAGTCAGACTTGCTAAGGCCCACAGCCTAGAAAATACACTTAGCTACGCTATAAAAAGATAAAAGGAATATTATTAACCTGGTCATTGGGTCGCGCATTGATTTATACTCCTTTGGCAATAATGGCAAAAAATACATCCGGTTCAAGCTTACAACCAGTTTCCGGAGACGATCAATATGATTAAAGCTGAGCTTGTTTCAAGACACGAGGCTTCTGAGATATTGAAAACAGATGGTACGCACAACACAGAGATCGCCTCCACCTCAGGCAGCTCGCGGGCCTCTAAAAGAAGCCATAGTCTGGACGAGCCTGCTACTGCTGGTAAAGAACCAAAAATGAGTGACTTCGTGGTACAAGAAAACCTTATATTAGAAAAACTTTGCACAGTAGCGCAGACCACGAATGAAAGTGTCAGACTGATGATCAATCGAGAAAATCAAGCCCATTTCATGGGTTCAGCTCAGGGCCCATTGTCCTGTCTATGCTACGCTAGCTACGCTGGAACCTAAATATTTGTTTTCTACCCTTGGAAGCGGAAACGGTGCTATTTTATTAGAATTTAAGATTCAAAGTTGCATTAAAAAAAAATTATTGCGTTTTTTTGGCTGAAATTCCTAACACACCCGTGCCTCGATCGCACGTAAAGAAGTCGGTCTTGCGCCTTTATCTCTGGTAACACTTGTGCACTATAGTACTCTCCAAGGTACAGACGCCAGCACATCAAGCTACTACAATCTGTCAAATTTCTTTAATAGATTTTCAACTTTATTGCTAAAGCGTTAAGGTTCAAGGTTGATTGGGAAAAATTGACAGTTTGGGGTAGTTTGACCTGCTGGCGTCTGTACATTGAGTCTCCATTGGAATTGGTCGGCGTAACCAATGTTCGGTCGGGAGGATACGTTATTTTCTCTGACCAACCTCCCATAAACGCTTAAAAGTCATCAATCTTAAGCAAAGGTACGAAATTGCAGCGCTAATTATGTGAGAGGCAGGAAGTCTAGGGAGGGCAGTGCCCCAGACTTCCCCGCCCCCTCGTCGCGCCCGTGCTAGCTGTATTAACAGATGAACATCTCACCCAACTCCAGCATGCCTGCTAGGGTGACAGGGTGCGGGAACCTGTGCAAGAATAGCGGCAACAGTTCCTTCAATACGTCGTGTGTTGCAATGACGTCGTTGGCGCAGTAGTGCATCAACGCCTGGAAGTGGTCGTGGACATCCTGCATCGTTCCTTCCACGAATATATCTCTAGTTTGTTTGTCTATCGTTGTGCCGCAGTATAGTTTGTGGACCTGTGTAGTATATTGATATTAGAAGACAGTCCATACTAATATTATAAATGCAAAACTAACTTTGTCTGTGTGTCTGTTACCGTTTCACGCTTCAACGGCTGAACGGATTTGGATGAAATCTGGCACACAGCTAAACCATGACCAGAGGGGTGATTCTCGTAATTTAAAACGTTCAAAATCTAGTCGCAGTCTCATTTTGGCGACAAACAAATGTCAAAAACTTGTCAAAATGTAGGGAAATTAGAAGTATTTTTTGACAGATTGGGACTGAGATCAGACTGTGAACGTTCTTAAAATTACGAGAATTGCCCCTCTGGTTTGGTAATGGTATGAATACAGCAGAAGTTGGTCAAATTCACTCAAATATTTTATTTCAGTTAATTTGACCAACTTCTGCTGTCCAGATTTTTTTAATGTAATTCATTGAAATTACACCACACATGAAACAGTCGAAACGCATAAACAAAAAAATTATAAATATTATCATTTTTATGGACCACTCGCACTTGACCAAAAGCAACAACCAGTTTCGTCGTATCTCCAAAAGTTTCAGATTATCCTATACTGACCAAGTAAAAAAAAACACTGCTAGAAAATTTAAAACATCGAGTTCCAGTCAACAGTAGCGAGTCAGTTTTTGTATTTTGAACTTTAATTTAACTAAGATAATGTTCTTAATACAAATCGCCCCTCAGTTAGGGGCGCTTTCCGTGTTTTTACGAATGAAGTATTTACTTTGTGGAACGGTCGCATTCTAATCTCAGTTTCAATCTGTCAAAAATCCCTCTAATTTACCTTCTTTTTTGACATTGATTGTCGCTGAGATGAGATTGCGACTAGATTTTGAACGATTTTAATTACGGGAATTGGTCTTCCGACTTGTTAGTAGTATTACCTCACTAAGGTTGTTAAGTGAGCTGATCTCAATCCAATCATCATCTGAGGGGTGAGGCTCCTTGTTCTTGGCCTTCAGAACCGTCCGCTGGTAGCTGGTGACGCCGCTCACACACGTATGCATCGACATCGTGTCCATGAAACGTACACCTGTTAATAAAAAGTAATAATAAACACTCGAATCCTGAGCCACAATCTGCCTAGCGCGCCCCAACTATGTTGGAAGTATGCGCTTCGGGAATCATCGTTTGTACTCGGACGTACGAACGCGCGATGATGATATTTTATATAGAGCTGTTATAACCAAGGAATTACTTGTCTATTTTGTATTACCATGTTTACAAAATTATAGATTAACAACTCTATTCAATTCAAAAAAACTTTTCAAAACTATTTTAGTGAAAAATGACAATCTGAGACCGGAGTAGGTAACCCGACAGAGAAAACTTCGCGCAACGCGCAATGACAGGTGCACTCCTACAAAGCGCGGTAGTACAAAACTTAGAAGCATTGCCTCTGTGGAGGTTTAGCCTGTGGCGCGACATTCGTCCTAATTCGGAAACACGAAGATCACCGAAGTGCATACTTTTCTTTGGAAAGCTGTTTATGCTGTGTATCAAAGTCAAAAAGATTTTTTTCAATCCGACTGGCAGTTCCAGAGATTACGCCCTACATACAAACAAACAAGTTTTACCTCTTTATAATCCTACTTAATATTATAAATGTGGAAGTTTGTATGGATGTTTGTTACTCTTTCACGCAAAAACTACTGAACGGATTTGGATGAAATTTGGCAGACAGATGGTTTACAACCAGGGGGTCTACTACGAAGTGCAAAGTGCGAATGATCGGATCGGACCGACACATGGCCGAACCGAATATTATTGAAAAATGCGAAAAAAGTTCGGATCGGCTCAGTTGGGTCGCGACCATAGTCAATATTCGAAAAGTGTAGGAGTGTAGAATCGGGACCGACCGAACCAAATAGTAACTTCGTAGCAGGAAACGGCCGAACATTCGGCCGATACCACTTCGGAGTAGACCCCCAGGATTAACATATAGGATACTTTTTATACCGATATTCCCCTATGCTGGTGAAACCGCGGGGAGCAGCTAGTATTAGTATAGAATTAAGATTATATATAAGAAGAAGCATTGACCTGTTCTATCCAACCAGTACTGTTCTTTAATCTTAGCCCTGTCAAAGGACACGTTGTGGCCGACCACGATCCTGTGTCTGCTTAGGTCTCCAAAAGGTTTGCTACCATCAGTCTCCAAAGGTATCAGATCATCGTAGTTTATATTGTCAAATACTTTGTGAGGGTCGCCATTTGCAAGTGGCTTACTTATCCAGCCGTACCTGTAAAGACATTTTAAGACTTGAAGTATTTCTTTGTCGATAATTAGTCAATTAGCCCAGATTCGCAACGGCGTATTTTTATCGCGGCAATTTTTTTTCTTGGACTGGGTTTTCGACTTTCTGCTTAGCACCGAGAGTTGAAAATCCAACAGTGTGTCCTCTTGAAGGGCTGGGACGCGCTCTGTTAGGTGCCATCTCCACGAGCGAGAAAATCGCGGCGATGGTCATGCGTGCCATCAAATTATCGTCGCGATGATACCGCCGTTTGGATTCACAGAGTTTCTATCGACTTTGATGGCACGGCGAGACTATCGCCGCGATTCTTTCGCTCGTGGAGACACGGCTCCTTAGATTCTCAATGCTCGGCTCAATAACAAGAGTTCAAAATCCAGTGCGCGATAAATCGCCATGCGCGTAATCGAAAAAAGCAGCATGTCAAATATTACGTTTATGGCAATGTGCAGCTCAGTGTCAGGGGTACGCTGATCAAATATGATTCATGACAGTAACGAATACATTATTTAAAAAATAACACATAACATCACGCCTGTATCCCTGAAGGGTCAGGCAGAGGTGTACCGATAGTGCACCCATATTTCGCCAGTTATGTTTAAGTCCCATGTAATAGGGGGCGAGCCTATTGCCATTAACCGAGCACAAATCCAGATTCCGGGCTGCCATTGAGAAATTCCTGATGGAAAGACCAAAATAACACTGCCCAACCTGGGAATCGAACCCAGGACCTCATGCTCAGCAGTAGCGCTTGCGACCACTAGACCTAGGCAGTCTAAATATTAGCCATTGAAAAGAGGAATGCGCTACAGATTTTTTTTCTATAATGTTTATGAATGTCAGTCTTAAAGGTATGTATTTGTGGGTAAGTTTAGGGTAGATTATTATTATATTATGAGGCGCCATGTCCACGAGAGAGAGAGAATCGGAGCAAAGTCAAAATCAAATCATCAGCAATAGACCGTGCCATCAAATTCAATAGAAACTCTATGGATCAATCTCCACACAACTATCGCAGCGATTTTCTCGCCCGTGGAGAAGGCACCTAAAGGATTTTTCTTGGGAAAAATCGCTATTAGCGCAATCCCCTTAGCAAGGGTGCATTAAAATAGCCTCAATGAAAGCATACAAACTGCTTGTGCTTTTTCTTTCATACTTAAATGTACATTTGGCGCAACTTGGACAGTCAGCGCTACTGCCAATTTGCTGACTGGCCAATATTTTTATTATTTTAATAAAACAAACAGCAAGTACTTGTAGTACTTATTTTAATTTGTACTCCTATATCTGACCATTTTGAAAACAAAATCCCGTGCACATGATGACCACAATTTCATCCATAAGTAAAACAAAAGAGGATCCTTTTTGGTTGACTAATAATATGCACTGTCAGCAGGATAGTCCTTACAGTGGTCAAATATAGATTTTGGCGATAGTACATTAATTTCTATTTGTGTTTACTTAAACAGTAAAATCAAACTTTTACAGAACACTCACCATGCGTCTGTGGACACTGCACAAGCCAATGTGGGCCTTTTGCCAGCAGACATAAGAACTTCCACGTCAAAGATCAAGGCATCATCAGGAGGACATGGCACTCGCTCTTGTGTGTCACCTGAGTACTTTGTCCAGCCTGGATCCTTGGTCCATTCCTATGAAATGAATTAACAAGTTTTTTTTTCAGTGATATTTATACTGCTTTCCTTTGAATTAATTAGCATCCCTTTAGGTGTGATATTAATAAATACATTTTTATTGCTCTTTTGTATGAAACCGTTGACGTTTTGTATAGATATTTATGAGTTTGTGCCAAGTACAGCAATAGTAAAAGTTGTACAAAACTGAAACTTCTAAGCCCTGGAAGAAGAATAACAAGTTCAAAGGCACCAGGAATTAAAAAAAATATATTTTAGTTGTCTGAAGTGCGCCACTTGCTTTGCACAGCTCACCCCTGCACTAGTGAATTTGTTACTGCGCAGCGACTCGCCTTATGTTCCGAGCCGCCATAAATTTTGAATCAAGCGGTACCTGTGGCATTGGAGGTAACTCGCAGCTAGCTAGCCTCTTTAGTAAGTCTCTGTACGGTGCACTTTGTTTCTCTCCAATATTATAAAAATGTTCCAAAACATCATTGCCTTCTAATTTAGGTAGTTTTAAGTCTACGTCTGGTAGGTGGCTGCATTTCTTATAGTCTATGCCGTGCTTTAACAGATTGTCTTGACAACTGGAAAGTTAAGGATTTATGTTTCAGCAAAATAATCAGAAAGCAATATTTTCCCTGATTATTTTGCAACGATAGACTTCACGTCTTCGCTTATTAAATGATTTTTTTTAAAACCCAAGCTTAGCAATTGTGTTTACCTTTTTATAACCTGTGTATCTACGCTCTGACTAGGCTTTTTGAACAGCTGCTCGTAAATGTTTTTTGAAATCATTTGTATATTGACCTCATTGACTCTAAATTCCTTAGATTTATTAGTAATATTATTTTCTTCTGTAACTTTTTCTTTTTTGAGGTTATTATCTTTATTTTCAGCATTCTTCTTGATTATTACTACTTCACTGGAAGGCAGTATGTCACCATAAAATCTATAACTATGTTTTCGTAATTTACTTAAGTTTGTACGAATGATTTGATTAGTACTTCTCATTTTATTTCATAAATGAAATAAAAATAAACATTCGCGGGCTATCTTCACGCGTCAGCGTCAATGTTGACATTAGTAATACTAAGTAGTTCAGTTCAAAAACTCACTCAAACATTGCGTCGTATCGTTCGGAAATAAGATAAAGTCTAAATAGGTGTCAACTGTGGCTATGAATACTTGAATAGTATGAATCATCTAAGTTGTACCATTACTGGCAAGATTGCGGACATGATTAGAACATTGAACATGATTCAATCGTAAATAATGATTACTAATATTATTGGGGGTGAGTGAAGAGTGGGCGTTTTGAGACGAAATGCCAACCTCATCTTGCTTATTTTTTTCTTTTTTGGGGGACTGTCTTAAGTAATTTTGGCGTTCAAAAAGTGCTGGTTCTCAGCCTAGTTTGAATAAATTACTTTTGATTTTATTTATATATAAAATAATAGTGTAGGTATGTCTGTTTACAATATTTTTTGTAGATCCACTACTTTACAAAAGCAGAATGTAAGGATAGGTAGGTGGCTGCAGTTTCTGCCTACCCCCATGGGCGCAAGCTTTTTCACTACTTTTAAGTGCTCAGTCATATACATATATTGGCTCAGATTCATGGAAATGATTAAATTGAAGTGAAGTTAAATGAAATTGGTATTCTGTAAATAGGATATGGGCATCACTTTTACGCGCCATATTATTAAATATAAATAATAAGCTACATGAGGTCGGCATTTCCTATCTGACTACTCTGAGAAGAATGGTCGAAACAAACTCAGAGGTCACAGTCTCTTTTAAAGTCCAGACATAATCTTGGTCAGATCATGTGATGTCTGAAATAGTCTTTTGTAGCTCAACTCAAAACTTGAGGAGCTCAAAAAAAAAGTATGGGAAATAACATTTACTTTGAAGAATATTAATTTATTGTAGTCAAAACAAATACATAATACTACATAATTACTTTTTAATACCTATGATTATTAATAATGCAAAATAGACAACTTGTAAATAACATAATATGGTGCTCCTTATATCTATGGAATGTGTGTAAGTTATTAGTTAGTTCTTAGCTGGTAGTCTCCATTCTGTGTGATATACCGCACCCAAGGCAAAGCTTGATATCCACTCTTTTCAATAATCTTTAAGTATCTCACTTGAATACCAGAAGTGGTAAAGTATGGGATTTCAAATTTGACTTGAATTGGTGGTTTTCCATCAATTTCCTCACACTCGACAGATGGCAAACCAAAGTGAGCTCTCATCAAGTACTCTTTGCCTCCAGGGAAGGACTTTATAGACCAGGTGATGGCATTCTGTTCAGGAGTGTACTTCACACTGCCAATTGTAGTCTTGAACTTTGGAGAGTCAGCATCAGCTGGGACGGGAATAATAATCTCAACATTGTTAGCAGTGGAGCGCCTCTTGAACTGTGACTTGGCCTTGATCATGTACTCAACTCGAGAGTGGGCATGGCGCTCAATGACCGACTCAATCCAAATCAAAGGTTTGACATGAGTGTTCAATCTGTATGACATCAATTCAAACTCTCCATCAGGAGGAATAAAGGAAATTGTCCTATCATTTTCGAAACGAGACAATCTGACACACTGATGGAATTTCACATCTTCAAGCTCAACAGACTTTGATTTTCCCCTGCCGGTGCTTTCAAATAGAACCTTATCATTTAGCCCAAGACGCAATTCAGGCATGCCAGACAAGTAGACCCTCATTTTGATTGCTCCTACAATCTCACTTCTCAATACATTGCCATTACAATTAGCCAAAAGGTTTACAGACTCAATGACATCTAAGAAAACTTCGTTCTTCCTATATTTAATGCCTTCGGACCTCCATGACACTGCATTTGTCACTGCCATTGGTATTCGTGGCTGCATCTCTAGTTTATGGCCTTCCTGAGTTATGTACTCTTGTAGTATCTTGCTGTCTGTTGTTTGTGGATACCCAAAGTCAATCAGTTCATCCAGCAGCTCATAAATGACCACGAAGTTGTCCCGAATACTCTCTTCCTCCAATTCTTTGAAGTATTCAGTCATGACTTCAACAATTTTGTACAGGAACACAAAAATAAGTGCTATGTTAGCATTTTTCTTTGTAGTAGACACTATATACAAGTTGTTGGTCTTGATGTAAGCGAAGGTACATTCGCTAGTCTGCAAAAGTGGAGTAAGCATACCTTCTTCCTCTTTCTCCATGAGCAATGGCATGAATTTGTCTATGATGCCTAAGTCGACATCACCGCGGTAATTCCTCGAAATGAGGACTTTACCTTTCACATCCAAGATGTATATTGCGGAAGAAGACATTTTGTGGCTGAAACAGGACAATTAACAAGTTACTTGTAGCCAAATAGCAGTTGCACTAAACCAGTTTTAATTGTCACCAAAACTTATGAAATAAACTTTTCTTTACTAATATTTATAATGAATATGTAAAAATAGATTATATTAAAGTGATAGATACGATTACTTACGCGAATTTCACAACTTTTATAGTAAAATATCTACATTATCTCCCGCAAACATACGTGTGAAATAATCTTTTGCGGACAACGTTGAATATTTTTAGCATCAAACTGACAGCAGAACAGCAGTGCTGTGAGTAAACGAGACAACTATATATTTTCATGCATCAAATGTTTTGAATGGTTGCCAGTGGTGTTGCCAGTTGCTGTCCCAAAAGCTAACACGAAAGTGATAATAGATTCACAACCAATCGACAGGCTATCGTATCAAAATGACACATTTCGATAACCAGAAGGCCAATTCCCTTAATTAAAAACGTTCAAAATCTAGTCGCAGTCTCATCTCAGCGACAAACAAATGTCATAAACTTGTCAAAATATAGGGAAAGTAGAGGTATTTTTGACAGATCGAGACTGACATCAGACTGTGAACGTTCTTAAAATTACGAGAATGGCCCTTTTGATTTGCCTCGCCCCGGCAAACAGCTGCCGGAAGAATAGCGGTCGCCAAAGCGTTTAGAGGACTCCTATGATAACATTAATTGATGTTTGATACGGTATGAGAGTGTATTGAGTGGTTGTGAATGCAGGACTACGTAAGAATAGTGTCCCATTAACTGGCAACACTTTTGAATGTTTCAGTCTTGACAAAGAAAAAAATGACGGCTGGCAGATGGCTGACATTTGACCGTTCCGTTGAGGCTTCGCGACGCTTTTCGACTTTCGTTCGACTGACCAGTGACGGACGTCAATTTTATTTGTTGAGTGTGTTCGCGTTACCATGGAATAAATAAAGAAATAATGCTCAATTTAAAATAAGCACTTGTGTGCACAGCTTTTATGAAATTTGTTGATCGTTTTGTTGTACTAAAATAATTATACTTAGTGTTGTTGGTTTAATAAATTGTGCTCAATGTTGATCAATAATATGAATCCCGTTTCCCTAACACAAAGAAATCCGCTAGTTTATTTGGATATTTCGATTGACGGAGAACAAGGTATGTTTTTATCATGATCTGATCCTTACGATTTAAGTATGTGTCCATTTGATTGTTGCTATGCACTATATTCCTGCAATTATTATAACAATCGTCTGTGTAGCGGAAGGAACGATTATTGCATCAATTGTAGGTACTGCGGCTGAGAAATTGGCAGGTGTCTTCATTGTCAATCTATGTATTCTATCCACACTAACTGCTGGGTAGGTACAGACTCATATACCGCCCTTTATGCCAACTTACTTGTTGTTGAGTTTTATACATAATACTTGCAGCGCCCCGCGGTTTCACCCGCATAAGGTTCGATCCCATGGGAATATTGGGATAAAAAGCATCCTATATGTTAATCGTGGTTATAAACCATCTGTGTGCCAAATTTCATCAAATCCGTTCAGTAGTTTTTGTGTGAAAGAGTCACAAACATCCATCCAACCATCCATACAAACTTTCACGTTTATAATATTAGTAGGATTTTAATTTTACATTAAGTGTATGATTGGTACCTACCAGTGTAGGGCATAGTTAACTACAATTTTGTAATCTGGTTACTAATTACGATTAAAAGTAGTTAACTACATGTAGTTGTGATTACATGTAACTTAACTACAGTAATCAAACTAAATTAAGTAGTTGTTAATTTGATTGCTGCAATCTAGTAGTTATAATTACTGATTATTTAAATTTTATGAACTTATATTTTGCAATTAAATAAACATGTAATGTGTAGTAATATATGTTTTGGAATATGGCTGCATAAAAAAAAATCAGTTTATTGCACATACCTATGTTTATTTTCATGAATAATCAAAGGCAAGGATTAAAGTCGTAGATATTATGTACCTATACATACCAGATCGTAATTACTTTTTATTAACATGTAATCAAAAAAATAAAATTACTCAGCAAACATGAACTTAATTCAAATTATTTGCGAATCAAATAAACAAAAAAGGATGGTTGGGTTAATCATTTAAATTAGCTTTTAGTACTACACGTTTTGTCAGATAGCCTGTGGGATTTGGGATGGTTTATCATAGTTGCATGTGAAAACAGTCTTTCCACTGGAGCCGAAGAAGGTAATGGAGTATTGTATTTTATGAATACTTTTGCACTTCTGGATATCTATGAAGACAATTTAGTTCTCGTTCCATATCTGATAAATAACAAGAAACAATCAGATCTGCTTTTGACCTCTGGACTCGGCATACACCTTTAAAAAAAGAATATCGTATAGAAAACACGCACAGTCCAACACAGAAAATGCATCCACACGCGTTCATTCAGTGCGTTGACACGCAACATGCAGCGTGATGCGTGGCAGTGTGATAATTGCCTTAGACGCAATTGAATACACTGCCCAAAAAATGACTTGTACCAACATGCAGCAAGCGAATGCGAGAGTGTGCTATAGTGCACTCTTGCTCTAACACACGCGACTATAACACGATGCTCTGACTACCTACCAAACGACAGTAGTTATAAAAAGTAATCAAGTAATCGTGATTGCAACTACAATTAGTAGTTAGTAGTCAAAATTTGTAACTAAATTTTTCGATTTTTTTATGTAGTTTGTAGTTATGATTACTAATTACTTTATGTAGTCGTAGTTAGTAATCAGTAGTTAGATTACATTTTGCCTAATACTGGTACCTACTCTATTTCATCCACCCAGCCCATGTACATTTGAACAATCTTGGTCCAAACCCTGTTATGTCTTAATGGCCTAGCTGCTACTATGATGTCTTTAACCGTAGAGTATTCTTGGTCAAAACCATATGAAAACAACTTGTTTAAAATATCTTCATCACTCAATTAAGTGTTACAGATACAACAAACCTTAAGAACAATTTTCAAAAAATAGTCTCATCTAGTTTGAAGTTTTATTGTTGTAAAGTCTGGGGGTGTTCAGTCTCCCTCAGTGCTAAAATAAAATTAGTCATAATATACAAGCTGTAAACATTTGATTTTGTTAGTTTGCTATGGAAAATAACACATGGATTGTTTAATGAATCCATAAAAACTATTTTAATAATAACATAGCAACTATAATAAGTGCTTACATAATATAAATAGTATGTAAATAATTGCATGCAGATAAATGCATTGACCTTGTGAGTGCAAGTTACCTATATACAGTAAATGGAATGTGTTTACCAACATGTATTCCTGTTATGATTTTAAAACACTTTATGTATACATTTATTTGTCTTTAATTCAGGCACATTGCCCATAATTTGGTTAGTATCACTTAAACTATGTTAGTGTAATTAAATAAACAAATTAGGAACAATAATGTGGAAAGACGGAAGGGAGGCCTTTGCCCTGCAGTGGGACAACACAGGCCTAAAATAAAATAAATAATAACAATCAATACAACATAGAAATACTAGTTATAGGTGCCTATAATGCCATCTTCTGGAGACACTTGGCAACAAAACATGTGCTGCGCACAGGTGTCTCATCAGGTGGCCTTCAGTCTTTATGTATTTACAAATCTTAACAAGAATATATGAACATCCAACATACTTGAGTAGGTATATTTTAGGGTTATGTATTAAAAAAAAATGCAATTATTTAAATGAACACACATTAGTTATTTTAATTGTGTTTTGTTACAAGTATTCAGAGTCCTCACTCCTCGGTATATTTATTTGGTATTTGACAGGCAAGTAACCTAAATAACACTATGCAAGAGCTTAATACCTATATTCTTGAACAAAGCAATTGAATATTAATTAAAAACTGACATCATTCCAGAATACAGGGTTTTAGATTTTCAAACTCACTTTCAATGACACGCACGGAAACCTTTGTATTAGGTATGCATATAAAATTCCATTCCATTGCAAAGGATATAATAAATAAATACAGGCATCTGAAAATAAATGTATTTTTTTAAATAAAAATTTGATTTAAATGTTCTTAGGTACTTTGTTTTTTATGCACCTGTGGTAAGGCATTTTTGATTTAATGATGTTACATAATTTTAGTAACCGTGTTTATCAGTTAAACTTAACACTAAACAACTGTTGGACACAATTGTTATGCATGGATTTTGGTAAGACTGACGTTAGTGTCATTTAAACAATAGTCAAATGGCAAAAACTAAATCAACATGATTTCATCATGTCTGTCAGTCCGTCTGTTATTCAGGTCGTCTGTCGACTCTGTTTGGATATGGCACAGCCTTTTAACTCTGAAGGCTATTAATGAAAATTGAAAAGGTGTATTTTGTGCAATGGTGTAGTGAAACTAAAAATTATGATTGATTAAATGCAATAATAAACTTTAAAGAAATTATGATTTATCAAAGTGGCTTTGCTATGAGTCGATAGTTTTTAGAGGTATGCAATATTTTGGTTTTCAATCGCAGGAATAACGTATAGTTATTCGAGAAATACAGTGTAATACAAACTTATTTTTGCGGTTTTTAAAACCGATATGGTACATGCGCAAATAAATATTCAGCCCAACTACGCAACCCATCCCGACTATCACTGTTCGTGATCCGACACGTAGGTACTTGGCCGGATTTTTTAAGACACATACAAAAATCAGAATCTGTGATAATGTTAAAATGAATTTGCTTTATTTCATTTAAATACTTGTAAATAAATTACATTTTTGAATATTTTTATATAAAACACAGTTCAAAAAAATAAAAAGTAATAGCCTACCGGTATCAGTAACAGGGTCCAAGCTACAGGGCTCAACAGGGTCAGGGCTAAAGAAACCACCACCTCATAATGCGAGCCGTGTCCAGCAGCCCAACTGAATCCACATCCCACATGTCGACAAGCTCGCGAGTCAAGTCAAGATACTTGATTTGTCTATCTTTCTCGGTTTTCACGAGGTTCCCGTCATGCGGGACCGTTATGTCAACAATCATTGCGCGCTGCTCTATTTGATCTACCACCAAATGAATTAATAGTTATTTCTAAGTTAGACATTTAGAATATTAAAAAAATCTGCATTTGATAGCCAAATTCCAAATCCTGGGTGCCGAGCTAAAAGAAAAAAAGTCAGATAGAACGAACGCTAAGCGAAAACGAAGTAACAGCGCATGATCAGCTTATAAGGTTCCCACTGCTGGGACATAGGCTTTCTGGGACATAATCCACCACGTGGGCCCAGTGCGGGTTGGTGGATGGACATGGCTTCGAATTGTTTGGTTCTAGGACATGCTGGTTTCCTTACAATGTTTTCGTTCACCGTTTTGAGAGCAGTGAAATGTAACACAAAGTAAAGTGCCTGACTGGGTTCGAACCCACGACGTACAACTCGTGAGTCGGGGCCGTTATCACTGGGCCACCTGTTCTCAGTAACCGCTGACTAAACTAATTATCTTCTGTCCTTTTCTTAATGAAATAGACAGAAAACGATGCACTGAACTTAAATTTAGTTTAGTTTGTGAACAAGGGAATCGGCGCCAATATCTTTTGAACCATTCCTTAAGAAGAGTTAGCTCATCTTGATTGACCGGCCGTACATAAAAAAAAAAAATAAAAAAAAATCCTATAGTAGACTGAATGGCAACAATGGAACACCCCTATGGTTAGCCAGATGTGTACCTATAATACACCCATATTTCGCTACTTATGTTTAAGTCCCATGTAATAGGGAGCCTATTGCCTTTAACCGGTCACAAATCCAGACTCCGGGCTGCTACTGAGAAATTCCGGGCATTTATTGGGTTTTCAATAACCCAGGACCTCATGCTCAGCAGTAGCCCTTGCGACCACTGGACAATCGAGGCAGTTGGCATCGGTCATTCATAATAACCGTACCATTCCTAGATACAAGGCTCCTTTCGACGTGCCAGTCTACATGGACGTGTGATTTATTAGGTTGACTGCAAACCATAAACAAAAGCTAATTTTGAAAGTGATAAAGAAAAAGGTCAAGGGTAGAATAAAATCTCAAACAATTTCGCAACTACGCAGATGTGAATGCAGGACATGCCTTGATTTATTCACCTACGGGCTATTCAGTGACTCAAGGTCGGATTGCAGGCGACATGACGTTGTAATTGCCATTGTGGTGCATAATCATGAATACAATTGCATAACATAACATCAATTTGTGACTGTCCACCTTGTTTTTGTAGTTTCATTCATAAAGGTTATGGAAATTCCTCGTGCGACAAAGTATTTTGGTTGAGAAATCACTTAATATTTAACAACCAGCGGTAATTGCGTAACACACTATCAGTAGTAATGGGTTTCATTTTTGTGAGTGTTATTATCTGTAATAGTAACAGGCTAGCGGCCATAAAAGCGACATTAAGTGACAATCGCTCTGTAATGATATTCAGTGTCTACTTGCCGACGAACAACTCAGAGAATCTCCTAGAATTCACAAATTGTCTAGGTGAAATCAGTGCCATTGTGGAAAACAATGACACTGAAACAATATTCATGTTAGGAGACTTTAATTCTCATCCATATCAGCCGTTTTGGTCTGAGCTATGTGACCACTGTCAAGATCAGCAGTGGATTTGCGCCGATGTGGAAAAATTAGGTATTGACTCCGACGTTTTTACGTATGTCAGTGACATAAATGTTAGTCAAAGATGGCTGGATCACTGTGTCGTTACGGAGTCAGCGTGGCACACTGTAACAAATGTCATCGTGGATCTTGATACCTATTGGTCAGATCATCTACCCTTAGTAATTGAGTGTGATTTAAATATAATCGTGTCAAAAGTGGCACAGGAAACTAAAGTGCAGAGCAAAGTTTTATGGCGGGAACGCAATAAGGTGGAAATAGATGGGTATCGGGATCTATGTAACAAAGAGTTGAGGAACATTCAGTTTCCTGAGTTGCTTGAGAAGTGTGGAGATAGTATGTGTCATAATGTAGAACATAGGCGTGCTCTAGATCATATGTATGGCAATATTGTAAACACTTTGTCAGTGGCTGCGGTGCAGGCCTGGGATGATAAGCAACCTCAAAAGGTAAGACGAGTGGCAGGCTGGAACAAGCACGTGCGAGGCGCTTATGGGGAGGCTCGGTCTAAGTATAAAGCTTGGCTGTTCTATAATAAGCCTAAATCTGGTAGAATTTGGGAAGAAATGCGACAGAGTCAGAGGATTTTTAGGTGTAGGCTTAAATGGTGCCAGACTCACCAGGATAAGGTAAAGATGGACATATTAGCGTCACACCGAGCGTCTAAAATTTTTTCTGAGTTCTGGAAGTCGACCAATAAGCTGAGGGTTGGGCCGGGCCGCCCTGTGAGTGTTGGGGAATGTAATTCGCCGGAGGATATAGCCCACATGTTCAAAGATCGATTTATGGTATCATCTCCATTTGGGCCGGCTCAAGAGGTGATCGATGTTGAGACTAGTCGTGATTATGAACCGATCCGTTTCTCGGCCAAGAATGTAGCTGAATTAATAAAGAGAATGGATAAGGGAAAATCTCCAGGTCATGACGGTCTCAGCATCGAGCACCTCAAGAATGCTGGGGTACATCTACCTAGAGTGCTGGCACTGTTTTTCACGCTTTGCGTAAGTCACTCATACCTTCCACTCGATATGCTGAAAACAATAGTGGTACCGGTCGTGAAAAATAAAACTGGAGATGTATCGGACAAGGCGAATTACAGACCGATATCCTTGGCCACTGTAATTGCCAAGGTGTTGGATGGTCTGCTCGACATGGAACATAACAAATGGATAACCTTACATGATGCACAGTTTGGTTTTCGGCCTGGACTCTCCACTGAGAGTGCGATCCTCTGTCTAAAGCAGACGGTCCAATACTATAAGGAGAGAAGTACTCCGGTGTATGCCTGCTTCCTTGATCTCTCAAAGGCGTTTGACCTTGAGCCCTCAATATCCCTCAATGGACGACCACTTAAGAGGGTCAGCCAATTTAAATACTTGGGTCACTATGTCACCGAGGACCTCCGGGATCAGGTAGACATTGAACGTGAACGCAGGGCACTAGCAGCCAGATGTAACGAGAGGTTTCAGGGTGCTGTTGAGGTTGCCCCGATTCTGCAGCGCGTCTAGCATGTTTGCTGTAGCGCGAACCGACGACTTCTATGCCATTCTGAGGAAAAAGACCGCGTCCATAATAAGCAGAATGAGGGTTAGCACCAACAGCATTTTGAAAACCCTAGCCGATAAACACGGTGCACCAATATTTAGGCATGCTGTCCGGTTGCTCGTGCGGCAGGGATGAATAATGTTTTAATTAAATAATATTACTAACCCTTAGTTGATAAGTTATTGTTGTACTAACCATTGGACCTATGTTGTCAAGTTAAATAAATAAATTATTATTATTATTTTAACAGTTCAACAACATTCATTGCGTGATTTACGTTGTTGACGTTCCTTTTATGTGCCTATTTGAAATAAATGATTTGACTTTGGGTAGACACATTTTTGAACTTAGGAAGCAATGGAATATCCTTCATAATGATTGAGATTGATAGTGTGTTACGTTGTTTGTGTGTAAAGTGCTGAGCCGTAATTCTCTATGACACAATGAACGAAACCGCGCGAAATCAACGCAAGATTGGCGGGATTAGGAAAGGAATTGACATGGTTTCGAAGTAAGGAATCGTTAAGTGCTCATAGTTAGGGCCGAGAAACCATGTTTTCAACTGTCATATACACGTTCAGTTAAATAGACGTTGATGGTTGCCACGCCATTATGGTTCTATAAAGGTTTATGTGAAGGAACCGCCGAAACTAAAGAGGCTATTATGAATAGATTAATGTTTTTTTTTATACTGTTGTGTTCTTAAACGAGATTTCTTTTCGCAAGGGTCGATTTATCAAAACAAGCATTTGTCTTGTTTCAGCCGGACGTATTGTCATAAAGTTAAGGAGTGATGTGGTGCCCAAGACGGCGGAAAATTTTCGAGCGCTCTGTACGGGCGAGAAGGGAGTCGGGACTAACGGGCAACCACTACACTTTAAAGGCACGAAATTTCACAAAGGTAAATAAAAAACCAGGATTATTTTTCATTTTGTAGTCGCTTTTTTTAACGTAATTTTGTTAAAGTCGGTGGGTTGTTTTTTGTAAAAAGTTTTTAATTTTACAAAAAACTTTTTTGCATTTAAGTTACTATGTGAACATAAAAACATCGTCAAAAGCATATACTTCTCGTTTTTTTAAGTCGGTTAAAAATAAGACATTTTGGTTTATGTTAGATTCCGGGATAGTTATTAAATACTATCTAATTAATTGATCTAATGTGAAACAAAATACTCAAGCTCTCCTTTGAAGTATATTTACTCGTAGTAGTTGTACATTGAAACTCAAACCATGTATTTCAAATAAACCAATTACAGGCACTTTTGAATTTGTCAATGGGTCATTCATGTAACATACATAACATCACGCCTGTAATTTCCCGAAGGATTAGGCAGAGGTATACCTTAGTATGTAGGTAAGTCAACAAAAGAGATAAGTACGCAGGTTCGTCGGATATTGTTGAAGTTTAGTAAGAAACTGATGGATGTTTTCGAATGAAATTTAGTTTGATAAATGAACTGTTTGTTTTCTATTAATTATTCGAAAACATCAATCCGTTTCTTACTAAACTTCAACTATATCCGACGACCCTGCATACTTATCTCTTTTGTTGGCTGTACACACGGCGTCATATCAAGTTACACATTTCCAGTTTTAGGTGACCTAGCATTGGCTTTTCGTACAGACGCCAGCAGGTCAAGCTACCCGAAACTGTCAATTTTTCCCAATTAACCTTGAACCTTAACGCTTTAGTAATAAAGTTCAAAATGTATTAAAGAAATTTGACAGATTGTAGTAGCTTGATGTGCTCGCGTCTGTACAATAAGAAGTCAGCTTATACTGGAAATGCATGTCTTCGTGCGTACACACCACATTTCTCCAGTATGTTAGGTCCCGTGTAATAGGGGGCGAGCACGTTGCCATCGAACGGGCACATATCTAGACTCCGGGCTTTTACTGACAAAAGTTACAAAACCCTATGACACTTTGCCCGATCTGGTAATCGAACCCAGAACCCCCATGCTCAGCAGTAGCGCTTGCGACCACTAGACCTACGAGGCAGTCAGTAGTAGTAAGATATGCTACTTTTTTATTTATTTATTTATCACAAACACTACTAACATTACAGGGAATTCCTAATGCGTTAGCGTGGTCCTTGTTTAAACTATATTATTTATAACTATTTTAAATAACAACTACAATACAACACAACAACAATAGCAACATTTTTTTTTCTTTTCAGCCGTGTCACAGTTTATGATCCAAGGAGGTGACATAGTTAACGGAGACGGCAGTGGCGGTGAAAGCATATACGGACCCGTATTTGAAGATGAAAATTTTAAATTAAAGGTAAAAAAATTGTTACCTACATATTTTATTTGCATAATCAGCCTATAATGTTCCCACTGCTGGGACACAGGCCTTCTCTCTTCGAGAGGGACTGTAATCCACCACGCGGGCCCAGTGCGGGTTGGTAGATGTCACTTGTTTTCAAATTTTTGGTTCTAGGACATGCCTTGTTTCCTTCACAGTTTTGAGAGCAGTGGTGATAAAATATTTCACACAAAGTAAAGCGTCTGTCTGGGTTTGAACCTACGACCTATAACTCGTAAGTAGGGGCTGTTACCACTGGTCCACCACTGCTACATTTAGCAGATTTTATTTATTTATTTTTAACTCAGACATATTACAACATGTAGCGCTTAGGTAGTGTGAGGCAATAATACTCCAAATGCACGACGAAAGTATATTAAAAAGTAAACGAGGAAGTGTGGCGTGTAGAGTGTAGAGTGTGCTTTACAAAAATATTACATGTCTTATCCTAAACTTAGGTGCACAAGTAGTGGCCTACTTACGGCCAAGCAATACGCCTACCCGGCGATGACGGCATGACCGCAGTTGGAATATTCTTATGAGATATAGTTCCTACAGAAATCCGTGCGGTGGCGCGCAGGTCGCCGAAACTATTCCCGCGCACAGCGGCGGCGAACGGATCGGAACGTTCATGTATTGCAGCTACACACATAACTTTGTTATTATTACTTAAACTATGTTAGTAATAGCTACCAACCACAATTTATTGCTTGATAAATCTTATCTAGCTATCCATTAAAAATAGCAACGGTTGGGTAATATTACTACTTAGTCTTAGATTTTAAACTAGATCTTCTCTATGTTTGCTTAGGTTGATGTACCTTATTATCATAATCTGTCGGCACTAAAAAACCCAGCCAGAGGGTTTTGTTATTGTCATAGAGTGTCGTATCTAAAAAACATGTAAATTGTAAAATTTGTTCTGGAGTTAAGTAAAGTTTACGGCCCGTTCACGACCTTGCCGCTGTGAGCCATAGCTAAAGGTGCGTACAGACTATATAACAAAACATGTTATAAAACATAGTTAAATAATATGTTTTATAAATGTGGACGATGTGTGTTACAAAAACAAGTTATATAGCATGTTATTAGTTTGTGCAACAATATTATATAAGTTCGACATTGTGAACGGCACTGCAGAACAGACACTTATTGCATTGTTATATTACACTGTTATTTTAATGGGTACGGTCTTGTTATGTTTCATTGTGATACAACAATGTTAAATAATGTGGACGTGTTATATAGCAGAAGTTATAAAACATGTTACTTAATCTGTACGCAACTTAAGCGCGGGGCGGCGAGCGGTAAGATCAAAAGTATAAAAATGTTTGAAGCACGCCACGAGACGTCGCTCATAGTGAAAACGCGCGCGGTTTTATCCGAGCGAATCGCTCAGCGGCGCGCGGTGCGTGGAGCGGCAGGAACAAAAGTACAAGCGAATGAGTGCGAGTGCGACGCCACGAAACAGAGCGGAGCGGCACTCAGCGGCGTTGCTAAAAACAAAAAAATTTAGACGATACCGAGGCATTTAGCACCGAAATTTTAAATCGACCGCCTATATGAATGTCAAAACATCCCCAACATATAAGCTTAGCTTAGGGTTTGAAGTACAAAATAAAACTCAATCTGTGATTATTGGATTATCAAAAATACTTATTATTACAATTACGAGTAGGTATAAGAAAAATAGATAAGTAATATTTGCGTGATAACATGATAACCTGTATTTTATTTACACTTACCTCAAAGTCAGAAACATTTTTTTCTGGATTGGTGACTACCCTTTTGGATCTGATGTGCTGTTTTAAATATACTTCTATGTGCTGCAGAATATAATCAAAAGTTTTCACACTCATTCTTGTATACTCATAAAACTTATCTGGATATTTTCTGTAATCTTCGTATAGGTCACGAAATTCGCTATTTAAATACCGATCTTTATCCAGTTCGTGCACTCCTTCTCTCATATTAAGAATATCTTGTTTTAAAAATGTACTGCTTTCTAAACAGAGAAGGGATAATTTTGATAACGCCATGATTTTGAGCACGTTTTGACTACCTAAATACACATACCGCGGCTGCTGCAACTAACCGCTACTGAGGGGGTTCCCTACTTGGCATCTAATGACGTGAGATCGAATAACACTTGCTCGAAAACGTTAACTCGATAGTAAATGAAATCGATGAATTATGAGCGCGACAGTTCACTACCTCGATGCATCAAAATCTCGAATAACTATAAGCTCGAATCATCGGCAGCGCGAAGGCCCATTCTCTTGAAACATCATTTCTCGAACGACCATCTAATCGATTTACAGAATAGTTTTAAAGATTTTTATTTGAGTACAATATAATGAAACAATATATGCGTAGAAAAATAAATCAACTATAATCATGTGCAGACGCCAGCACATCAAGCTACTACAATCTGTCAAATTTCTTTAATAGATTTTCAACTTTATCGTTAAAGCATTAAGGTTCAAGGTTGATTGGGAAAATTTGACAGTTTCGGGTAGCTTGACCTGCTGGCGTCTGTACAATAATTATGGTAATAAAATAACATTATAAACAAATACAGTTTCTTTACTAAATAGGTAGGAAGTAAACTTATCTTTGTACGTAATATAGAATAAATGTCACAAGTATTAAAAAAAATACAATTATAATTTAGTATGATTTGTAATACCTCTAAAAAACTCGAGTAACCCATTTTCCCTTTATTTTCACATAACTTCATAATAGAGGCATTGCGTTGTCTCATTTTTTTTTTTACGTGATGTCTTGTCTACTGCGGCATTGGCTTTTTCTATGACATGTTTAGTGTTTACTTGTTCTTCATTAAGTTTTCCAATTGTTTCATATAATCCAGGTATTTTATTGTCTAACAAAGAATTCCAACGACGATGCCTCAACGTTGGGTCCTTGGAAATCTCCTTTGATTATTGAGTTGAATTGACCACAGTGCAGATGGGAAAAAGGGCGGTTGTGTTCTTGAGATTGTAACTGTGGTTGAGTTTGTCTGTGAGCAATGAGAGCTTAGTATGCCGACAATATAGTATCTCTCAAACCAAGCTGTGATCACTTCTGCTTCCTGTGGTAAAACTTGTTCTTTGAGAACTTGATACGCTTCTGGAATTTCTTCTGGAGTCAAGAACGTCGCAAAAAGATAGCGTAACTTTAGCGCAAATTCACTGTCTTCGACATATTTAGAAGAGAGACCGCTTTCTTAATTTTTTCTGCACAAAGACTGACCGCGTGAAAAAAAAGCAGCCCTTGCTAATTGCGTTCGGAAATTCAATTTTGATGGCGTTCAACGCTGCCTTTTCAAAGTCAGATTTGACGTATTGAGGCTCCAAAACTATATTGCATTCGGTCGCGTATTCTCGGAGCTGACGGAAAAGATAAATATAGCATTCTTCAGTTTTCCGAGTAACAAACCCATATACCAAGGGCACGATTCTTTGATAATCACCCTCACCCATAATGCCGTGAATAGAATACAACTGTTTAAATAATTGTGGGCAACTCTGAAAAGTTCCGTCCATTATCCACACTTCAGATATTTTCAAAATTTGAAATTTGCTTTTAGTTGTGAACAGCAGTATACATACGTTCCTCGCCAAACTTGTAATCTCTCGCAAAAAATATTTCTCCGTCTACCTTGAGCAATTCCTCTGGTATCTCTATGTCTTCTAATTTTCTGGGTTCTACTGGCTTTCCTTTCTTCTTCGCGCGTCTTATAATTTGTCGTAAGGCGTTTTTATTCGGGATGGAACAAGCGCTTGAACTCGGCACATTAACCAAATTTTTGTTAATTATCTGCGCTGGACGCGACGTAAAATTGATTATTGCATCTTGTTTTATATCATTTTTTAATTGTACTACCTATATTTTTTATACCCGGATCTGGCGCATGACCATGAGCACTCATTTCTTTTATCAAGTAATGCACACCGTTTCCTTCTGGTGATTCACTAATGATCGTACTATTGCATTTTTTTTTTGTTTTTTATGTACACAGTACCAATAATATTTATCAACGATTTGTTTATTGATTGCCATCACGTAACCATTTAAAGTCAAAATGTCTTTCCTTTTTGCGATTTTAAAGCTTGAACGCTAATTATTTTGGACATTTTTAGGAAAATATTCATTAAACAACATTGAATACAAACACAAACTACCACGTACTGTCAATTTATTACCTACGTTGTAAATATCTGTTTTGTTCTACCTTCATACATATTTTTGTTTAGCCAGAAAAAATATTAATGAGGGTAGTTTTAAGAATAATGTCAACAGTATTATATCGAGTAGCTAATATGATGTTTTCTTATATTTATGATTACAGTTAATTTATATTTCTACGCATATATTGTTTCATTATATTGTACTCAAATAAAAATCTTTAAAACTATTCTGTAAATCGATTAGATGGTCGTTCGAGAAATGATGTTTCAAGATAATGGGCCTTCGCGCTGCCCGATGATTCGAGCTTATAGTTATTCGAGATTTTGATGCATCGAGGTAGTGAACTGTCGCGCTCATAATTCATCGATTTCATTTACTATCGAGTTAACGTTTTCGAGCAAGTGTTATTCGATCTCACGTCATTCGATGTCAAGTAGGGAACCCCTACTGAGGGTACGTGGCGTGCAAAACGCACCGCTTACCGACGCCGCCAAGCTCGCCGCGCCGTGTCCCGCTAAGACCGAAGTCGTGACCAGGCCGAGGCTTCGCGGCGTTTTAGTGTCATGCGGATCAGCTCCACCGCCTAAATTCACTTCTACTATTTAATACCCAACATTAGAGAGCAATATGTCACGCATGCGGGCCACTGCCGCATGCGGACACGCATGATGGCCAAACGTTCACAATTCTAGTAAAATAATTCCAGAAAATTAAAGCCTCATCATTTCTCTTGTAGCACGATCCTGGGGTCCTAAGTATGGCTAACAGCGGACGGCCTAACACCAACGGATCCCAGTTTTGCATCACAACGGTCCCGTGCACCCACTTGGACGGTACCAACGTCGTGTTCGGCGAAGTTATGGCCGGTATCGGTATCGTGAAGGAGATACAGAAATTTGGACACGGAGAACATTGCCGCCCCTCGGTGGTATGTTGGTAATCGATGCTTTTTAAAATGTTTTTTTTTTATTGTTATTTGAAGAAGCAAAACGTATGTAAACGAAGGAGGTGTAACTTGACCGGTTTCAAAATGGCGTAGATGATTGTTTCGTATCTTAACTTAAGAGACAGTTTAATGCTGCTTTGACGCACTTATACAGGCAATTAATTAATTGCGCAATACCTGGATGTTACGATCATTAAGACGTCTCGGCCGTACCAAGCAATTAATGGTTGTTCAAGATTGTATAGAATTTGCCAAGAATTGTGCTATTTTAGTCACCAGTATAAGCGCAACATTGTATTGTAATTATTTTTTATTCAGATGACTTCAACCTCCAGTGTCTTATTACAAAACGAGTCTGTTATTGTATTTTGAACTTTGTTCCGAGCAAGGTAAAGTTTGCTAAACAAAACACACAAGATTAGACGGGCACCTCATTGTTTACGGTACCACGGGCATTTCATTGTTTCTTGTGTATACGTTGATAATGTAAATTCTGGTATTACACCTATTTTAATACAGTCTACTACTTGTTTCATTATGAAGTCCTGATTGAGCCTATTCAAAGTTCCAAATTAAAAAATGGCTCGATGGTTTAAACCTGAGTCTAAACATAAACCTCGTTTTGTAATAAGGCCGCTTTTGTTTACATTTTGTATTTTGCTCTTTGAATAAAGTTTTTTCTCTTGCTCTTAAGGTGAATTTAAACTAATTTAACTAAGACCAAGTACGGTAATTAAAAATAATAGAAACGAACAAAATTATGTAAACGACTAAGAACATATGTGCTGGTAAAATTCTTGCTGGAATGAGAGTTTTCTTGTAGTTTGTTCATTCTGAAACACTCCTTGTTTCATTGATATAAAGATTAATGTTCTTTATTTATTTGATCATTTTGTTATTGTCTACAAGCTCTTTAAACTTTCACTGATAGTTTTTTTTCTGGCAGGATTGCGTGATTGAGGATTGTGGTGAGATCATAACCAGTGACTGGGACGTCTGCTGTCGAGATAGCACCGCTGATAAACTGCCCGAATACCCTGAAGACTACAGGGATGAAAATATAACAGTAAGTACCTTACAATTTGCTGTAAAAACATACTAATATGACATTAAGCCTGTAATCCGCCTGTAAAAGGGTTAGACAGAGGTCTACTTATAGTAACTCCCACATTTCGCCAGTTATGTTTAAGCCTTATATAATAGGGGGCAAGCCTGTTGTCATGAACCGGGCACAAATCCAGACACCGGGCTGAGAAATTCCTGATGGAAAAACATACTTTTAATATCATCTAATCGCAAATATTGCCGTCAATCGATCAATCAACTAAGCCTACCGCAGTCCAGTGCTGGACCTCTCCCAGACTGCGCCACAACACCCTGTCCTCCGTCTTCCGCATCCAGTCTACCCCAGCCACCTTCTCCACCGGCCATCGGTCCTTCGACAAACATGGCCAGCCCACTGCCATTTCAGTTTGCTTACTCTGCAAGCTATGTCGGTAACTCCGGTTCTTTTCCGGATAATTTAATTCCTGATTTTATCCGTCCGTCGTTTTATCTCAATATTACCGTCATCCTCAGCCTATATTGTTCCCACTGCTGGGATACAGGCCTCCTCTCTGTGAGAGGGAGTGGGCCGTAATCCACCATGCGGGTCCAGTGCGGGTTGGTAGATGTCATGTCTTCGAATTTTTGGTTCTAGGAAATGCCTTGTTTCCTCACGATCTTTTCCTTCACCGTATTGCCGTGCTTTCCTATAATTAAGATACATGCGAGATCAATAGTTACTACCAAGGTTCTGGGTTAATGCTGTGTATGTCTTTAGTTGGTAAGCCTTTATATAAATGTCGAGGCCAAGGCTTTGTTTTGGCATTTGCCACTGGCTCCCCACTGTATACTGCGTCCGCAATTTAGTTTCCAAAAATGTACACAAATAAGTGTTCTACATAAAGTTCAGGGGGTCTACTCCGAAGTAGTATCGGCCGAATGTTCGGCCGTTTCCTGCTACGAAGTTACTATTTGGTTCGGTCGGTCCCGATTCTACACTCCTACACTCTTTCGAATATTGACTACGGCCCCGACCCAATTGAGCCGATCCGAACTTTTTTCGCATTTTCAATAATATTCGGTTCGGCCATGTGTCGGTCCGATCCGATCATTCGCACTTTGCACTTCGTAGTAGACCCCCAGTTTCGCTTGTAGCTCACAAGATATTTTTTAGCCCTTTTCAATAGCACTAACCTTTCTAAAGTCATCTTAATTTACGCTGGCATAAAGTTACTATTAGTTTAATTCGAGATAATATCAAAAGGATTTGAATAGACTTTAGCCACTTGGTACGTCTTATTAATGTATAGTAAATACATATATGATCAATTTAATTTCAGGTAGAACAATTAATATCATGTATAAGAGACGTGAAGACTGCCGGCAACTGTTACTTCGGCGAGGGCAAATACAAGGCAGCTGTTAGGAAGTACCGCAAGTGCCTCAGATATTTGGAACACGCGTTTTTTAGGATAGAAGAAGTGAAGGACGTGGATACGAAGGAACGGAGTGAGTATATAATTATTATTCTGGTGAAACTCCACTTAAATGGATGGCGCTGTTGGATTTTCAATACTCGGTTTAGCGCCGAAAGTTGAAAATCCAACAACCTGTTTTTATCTATCCATTCATTTAGGTTTCGTCTAGTGTTAGTGAAAACGGGAAAAAAGAACAAAAAAAAAATACACGTTACTTTAGGAAATTCTTATTACCTCGTCTGGATTTGTGCTCCGTTAAATATTTAAATATTATTGACAATAGACTCGCCCTCTATTATAGGACATTTCAAGGTTTGTTGCGTTCACAACGTTGAACTTTACGATATTTTACTGTAAAATGTTGGGATACGGCCTTTCTCGGAATGTATATTTATACTTACATCTATTTTTGTTACTGTAGTAGCTGACGCGACAAACGTTGTCCTGTTCAAATTATAATCCATAGAAAAAAGCACTTTTAGATTCTCTCGAATTTGTTTTTTTTTCCGGGAAACTTTTGAAATATTTCTTTCCATAATGAAAGTCCAGATTTCCGGATGTTTTTGGTTCTTGAAAAGAAAAAATTTAAAAGATTTCCGGAATTTTTTTTTAGTTGTCTTGTTTTAAAATGTTTGTTATTACGAACATTGTTTTTGCCAAACAGTTTCGTTCTAACCGAACTATTCTGTTAAAATCTCACCATGAAAACTCAGGTGAAGTGAGCTTGAGGTGAGCTGTCTTTCCTCCTGGTGCTAGGGATTTACACTATTGACAGCTCACTTCAAGGTCATTTACACCCAAGTTTTCACGGTGAGATTTTAACAGGACAGCACCGCAGCCATTCTGGAGCGATGCGCGCAGTATCGAATAGCATTTTATTTTTAATATATTACCATATGAGCAGCAGGTCCCAACAATATACAACCACGACAGCAACAGAAAACTACTTTTATTCTATTATTAGGTCAATCAGACCAAATTGTGGTCGAATTAGAAAACATGTTTTTCCTTCATATAAAAGTGTACTAAATTAGGATATTGAACCACTTTCGTCCGATCTGGGTGCCCTAGATCTTAGGAGATACAATGTAGATTAATGATGCTCATTATCCTCCTTGTCTAGACATGTAATATATTATGTTTATAGTAGAAATGTCGAATAATCTATATTAATAATAAAGCTAAAGAGTTTGTTTGAACCCGCTAATCTCTGGAACTACCCGTCGGATTTGAAAAAATATTTTTTGCATTTGATAGCCCAGTTCTTGAGGATAGGCTATAGGCTATCATCACTCGGGGGAACAAGAAATTTTGCGCGGACGAAGTTGCGGGCAGAAGCTAGTATGTTGAATAAAGGTATAGCAACTAAGTATAAAATTTCTATAAATAGGATCCTTTTATTCTGATCACGATTCAAAACTGTGCGTTCGCTTGTGGCTAATTAATGACAGCAGCACGGGTCGCGCGAAGGTTAAGCTATGCTTGCCCAGGTTGCTCCGTGGATGGGTGATCTATTGCGTATCGAGGCCTCTCTGTGCTTTGGAAAGCACGTTAAGCCGTTGTTTCCGGCTGTTGTTTTTAGATATTTGAGAGTCGTTACGGGTAGTCAGAAGCCTGAAAGTCTGACAACGAGTCACACCAAATAGGCTATGGAGGATAGGTACATGTAAAATACTGGAATTCAATTGCATCCGGTTAGACTGGAAGCCGACCCCAACATAGGGTGAAGATTGACCGATACGAAGTCAAACCCAAAGCATTTATTTCATTTAAACCATGTACAGGCTCTTTTGAATTGTCAAAGAGTCGGCCATTCAGAAAGATGAAGTTAGTTGAACGGAATAAATCACGAGTTATTGTTATGTTACAACGGCGCATTCTTGCTATTGTCAGTTTCTATTCAACATCAATAAAGCGTGCATTGAATAATAGAACTCGGTTAAGATGATCTTGTTGCTTGTTATAAAATGGTTAGTGGTATGCCAATCGTCACATATCTTTGTCAAACATTTTTTTTTCAGAGAATTGTAGACCTACATTTGATGAAGTCGTCCAGTTTCTTTGATCAAAGTCACATTGAACAAAGATATTTGACGAGTTGGAGTGGCATACCACCCTTAGGGCGGGTTGTTTCACGACTACTTGACGCACGCGTACACGTAAAAAAATGGCGCTACTATCGTCAATCCAAAGAAAGCGTTGTTTCAAATTAGAATTACAAAATGTTGGCCTTGACGTACGTCAAATAGTAACAAGTAATCGTTAATATTTGACGTACGTATGTTACGTTTGCCAACTGTTTGAAACAACCGGCCCTAACTCCAGTATCAAAGTAAATCGAACGCCAAATGAGCTACCCTGGGGGTCTACTACGAAGTGCAAAGTGCGAATGATCGTATCGGACCGACACATGGCCGAACCGAATATTATTGAACAACGCGAAAATGTTCGGTTCGGCTCAATTGGGTCAGGACCATAGTCAATATTCGAAAGAAAGAAGGAGTGTAGGATCGGGACCGACCGAACCAAATAGTAACTTCGTAGCAGGAAACGGCCGAACATTCGGCCGATACCACTTCGGAGTAGCCCCCAGGTCTTTTCTTACTGCCGCCTTCAAAAATTCAAAATCCTTACATTTTGGAAATTCAACAATATTCATTGAGTTACCATTGTTGAATGTTGTTGCAAAATGAAGGGGATCGTTTTGGCGAGTGCGTCATGGTGCCTACAGATTGATGTTCGATTTTTGACGAAAAACGTGTGAGGTCGAACATGAGCGATACATCGTATTTTTTGTCGATCGCCACTGCGGTTCATTTTGGGTGATTGATAAATCAACGATGCTCGATTTTAACCTTGATATTTATTGATCGGTAACAGGCGATGCCTGGGAGGCGTACGTCTAGCAGTGGACGTCTTTCGGCTGAAGTGATGATGACGAACAGGCGATAGTAACGATCGATAAAATCGAACAAATCTGTTAGAAGCTTATTGGTCGTCAAAACACAGCATCTCATGTAAAAATAATGTTCGTCATAAATCGAGCAAATATTTCCGCTGCCTACATATGTAGGCACCTTGACTCAATTTGGGTGCTAGGTACATCGTATATTAACTTATGTATTGTTGTTTGTCCACAGTACAAGAAATAAGAACAACATACGTATCGCAATGTAACCTTAACATGGCGGCGAGCTACATGAAGTTAGAAGATTACAGATCCACTGTTCAATACTGTACGGCGGTAAGTCTTTTATAATTTAAAGAAAGATCATAAATGGCTTTAAAGATCCGTGGCATGACTACCCGTATGCCATTTTTTTTTTCAAAATGGCTGTCACATGTTATGGCAGGCTACATATAAAAATCTTAAATTCTCTTTATTTGAACCTGGTTAAGGAACACAATAAAAATAGCCAAAAAAGTGTGCTTGGTACAAGTGGAACTTCTTAAAAAATAAAGAATAAGAGACATTTGGTGTGAAAGACGAGAGAGATCTTCTTTCTTCTCTCTCATCTAACGAAGTCGCCAAAACGTGACGCGTCCTTGAAATTTCACTCTAAATTCTCGTTTATGGAATCGCAGCCTAAGAAGTTTCACTTAAAGATGTATTTTATGCCTCACGGCTGCGCCAAATAGGCACGGGGCCGTATTACGGAGTATTAATGCCATCATGATCATGATTTCAGTGCGAAAAAGGGATGGTACTATCGGTCATGTATAGCTCCGTCTCTCTCTTACACTGCAATCATGATGGCATTAAACCTTCATAATACAGCACCAATCCAGACAACTATTACTATGTAAGTAATACCTTGCTCCTGTCACCTAATAACATAACGCGATCGTGAATTTTTCTATCAAGCGAAAGTCAAGTAATCGGACGTGAATATGACACATCGAGACTTAGAAAGAGACTGTCACACAGGTCTAAGTGAGATGACGCTCTACAAAGCACAACTTTTTCTAAAACTCGTTAATTATGTTATATTACTGGCCAGGTACTATCGGTTAATATCCCTTGTAATATAATATTTTTATCTCACGAAGCGACACGCGCTTTACTTGTGGCAACGAAGTGTACAAACACGCTGTGAATATGTGCGTGAAGACGAGTAGCGTCAGCACATAACACACACATAGACACGTCCGACTTCGCCATTGTCTCGGACGGTACCAAGAGCTCCTGCGCTTACACACACATTCAAGCGTGTTTGTACACTTGGTAACCACAAATAAAGCGTGCGTCACTGCGTGAGATAAAAATACTATATAAGTGACAGAGATGACGTTTACAATTCATAGAACTTTGTCTAAAACTCGTTTGTGTTATATTTCCGTCCGGTACAGGTTAATCCTTTATATTCTTTTTTATTACTATTTTTAGGCCTTGTTATACATTTCTAATAACGACTTCTTCTTCACAGGTATTAGAAATAGACCCAAGGAATGAAAAGGCTCTATACAGGCGTGGCCAAGCGAATTACGCCCTTAAAAACTACGACGACGCTCTCATGGACCTAAAGCAAGCGGACAAAGTGTCGCCCAACAATAAGGCTGTGCAAAAACTCTTAGACGAAGTAAGGTTGACAAACAGAAGTTATAACGATATTCAAAAACAACGGCTGTCAAAATTTTTTCGTGACCAAAAAGAGAACGAGACGTATATCGCGATCACTTGTGAGATCACCCATGAGATCACCGCCGATACGATCGCAGATCACTGAGCTAAGACTGACAGTAGTTATACGTAGGATTATGTAGACAATACGCTTTTTGAGGTCGCTATGAACGGCCACTCTCGGTGTTGTCAGAAATACGGATTTTAAAATGGTCAAATTCGACGCAATCTTTTCGTATTTTGTGTACGCCGTTTTCAGGGTATATTTTGACTCGTGACAGCTAAATTATATGTAGATCTTAATTTTAATTGCAACTATTTTATTGTTGTGACATTTTTTTTAATGCAGAATTTTTTAATTGTTATTAAAATCCGGCGACATCGAATGTGGTGGCCACTTGGTTCAGGGTGTTAGTTTTGAAAAGGTACTAAGCTAATGTTGCCACGGAAGGCAATTTGTATGAATTCATGAAAATGCCGAAGTTATTGTGTCTATATTCCTAGACCACTATATTCCATTGATGGCAGTGATTTTTATTAACGTAATATGGACTGAAATTTAATCCCATTATTCGTAGGTTCGTATAAAACACTGTAAATGAGTAGAAGTTAATTGTTATTAAATTTAGATGTGCGAAATAAAAATGTATTATTTTGGTCTCGTGGATAGTTTTATGAAATTGAGAAGAATCACAGATGATATGATTTTTTTTTTGTCTTTTTGTAATAATTACGTATTTGCTAATTAATATGCTAATGTTTAAGCCAAGTGATTTATTGTAACTGTGACCTGAGGGTACTGTGAACTATACACCTCTGCATAACCTCTAGGGGAACAGGCTTGATGTTTATTTATGTAATTTTAAAGGCGTGTTACATACTTGTTCGGATCGGCATGATTCGACACAGCCGAGCGGCTAAATCGAATGGTATATGTTAAAAAAAACGCTTGGTTTCGCTCTAATTGTGCCGACTTGTACAATTGTGTATAGTATTTTTATCTCACGAAGAGACACGCGCTTTACTTGTGATTACCAAGTGTACAAACACGCTGTGAATGAGTGTGTAAGCGCAGGAGCTCTCGGTACCGTCCGAGACAATGTTGAAGTCGGAAGTGTGTGTGTGTGTGTGTGCGCGTGTTTGAGTTATTTGCTGACACTACTCGTCTTCACACACACGTTCACAGCGTGTTTGTACACTTGGTTAGAGAGATAAAAATTAATAACACCCCTAACATGTTATATATGACCATGAATATTCACTACACAGACTGTGAACCTTCATTAAATTACAGTTTAGTAGCCGAATAAACAAAAAAAGGTATAAGTTATGAGATTTGATAATAATTTGTTTAAAACAGGGTGAAATTAATAACTTGCTTTTTATCCTCAATGATAGCTCATATTGAGATTTATATGTAACTGTCTATTACCTTACTCAAATATGTTTTTTTAATAGTATGTATTTTTTATAATGAAATCATTTTAATTCCTTATTATTTTGAATAACGCAATCATTGAAACATTTTTTGTTTCGTCTGTACAGAATTAATTAAGTACCATTTCATGTAATTAACAGTTTAGGGTCAAAAATTTAATGGCAAAACTTCACAGATGTGACAGATATTGATATTAAAACATAACAAACAAAAAAACACAACTTGATCTTTGTAACAGTTCGTGCGTCCAGCGGCAGTAGACCCTATGTGGCTGTATCTATCTTCTATATAAATAAAAAATTCAACTTGTTCGTTTACTTGAGAACAGCTAGACTAAATCAGTGAAAACATCAAACTTCTAAGTCAACGCAATCAAAAGATACGGGCGTTTGTTCAGTTTATGCCGCATATTTTGTCACTCGAAAGGGAATCAAAACCTATAGGGTACTTCCCGTAAACCTAGAATCATGAAATTTGACAAGAAGCAATGTCATGTAGCACAAGTAAAGGAGAAAAAGCCATAAATTTGTAGTTACATTACAAAAAAAAACCCCGTGATAAACTATTTACATAACTATAAATTTGTACGAAACCCTCGGTGCGCGAGTCCGACTCGCACCTGACCGGAGTTTTTTTTTTTCTTTTAAAATGGTCGTAGTAATCTGAATTAGCTTTGTATAAAAATAAATATTGGAAAAGTTGCCCGGAAAATTGGGAAACTCTGGAAAAACGGTACGTGCTTTTTTCTATGGAAATTTTGTATGAAGTCAACACCACATTTAAATTTTCATAGGAGAACGTGTCAGGTCAGCTCGATATTACAAATATATACAGCAAATTTTTGACATAAATTTTTAACACATTACCCGAAAACTTCGGTCCGACATCATTTTGTTTTTATCAATAAAAATCTAAATCGGTTCATCCGTTCGGGAGCTACGCTGCCACAGACACACAGATACACGTCAAACTTATAACACCCCGTCGTTTTTGCGTCGGGGGTTAAAAGCAGATAATACACAGCATTACACATAAATATCACAGTATCTAGTTTAATGAATAAAGTTAAGAATGGTATATAGACGTCTTATTAATGTGTGCAAAAACATACATGCAATTAATGAAATTCAACAAAGATTTTCTCTCAAATTGTTGATTGAAATTATGACGTGCAGACAAAATCTTTCAACACGAACTATTATAGTTGGAATAATATTTTAACGTACGTTACGTACGTTCAGTCGTGTACGTTGTTACGTACGTTCCAATTATTTTTCGCTTACTTTTTGTGTAGTCAAGTGTAGGTAACACTGACTGTACGTCGTCGGTGATACTCGTAACACTGGCCTTAGCGGGCATAGCGTAGTACGGAGTTTAAATAATATAAGAGGCCAGCGGTTAATTGCGTAACAAACTAAGGGCCGGTTTTTTGATCCGTAGTTAAACTCAACCAATTGTTAAAAATAGTAACTAATGATTAAATTTTTGTAAAATGTGGTTTTAGATCAATTTTTAGTTTATCTAATGGTTATTTTATTAACTAATAGTTAATTATTTGACCATTAGCAATTATATTATACCATTTGATAAACTAAAAATTTATCAAAAAACACATTTTGCAAAAATTTAACCATCAGTTACTATTTTTAACCAATTGTTAAAAATAGTAACTAATGGTTAAATTTTCGGATAAAAAAAATCGGCCCTAACAGTAGCAATGGCTTTCATTTCGACGGTTCAACAACATTCATTGCGTTATTTACATTGTTGAGCAGACAAATTTTTTGGACACATGACGCAATGGATTAGCAATATCTTTTAAAATGATTCAGGTTGTGATTGAAAGTATGTTAAACAATTAGGGTGCAGCTTATACGGGTTGTTTTACCACTGACTTACCTACCACTGGCCTACTATACCTGTTAGTATTGGTATACGTCTTAGTATTGGTGTAGGTCGATTGATTTGGTATATTTGGCTGTGAATGAAATGTTTTCTTTGAACCGGCGAACGTTCATTGTGAAAAAAACAATGCTCCTAAAAATCAATTTAACCTTTACTGCATTGGCTATTTATTTGCCAAAAATGTAAACAAATATACTATTTTCAATAGTGCTAGTTACTCTGAAATCAACTTAATTACCATTAAAATAAGGTTGATATATGTTTAACTAGAAATAACGTCAATTTGAAACATTAGTTCTTTGAATAGACTAAGTATAGTGTTTTTATCTCACGAAGCGACAGGAGCTCGGTACCGTCCGAGACAATGGCGAAGTAGGACGTGTGCGTGTGTGTGTGCGTACGTATGTGCTGACGCTACTCGTCTTCACACACACACTCACAGCGTGCTTGTACACTTAATTCCAACAAGTAAAGTGCGTGTCGCTTCAATGAGTAAAGTTAAAAGCTGTGTTCCTTATAATTTTAATATTTTTGACATTCATTCAATATTCTCAGTAAAATGAAACCGCACTAAGGTTGCAAATATCTGTCTCAAACACAAATAAATCCTGTCGTTTTATTACGTGCAAGTGACACTGAACCTTAGGGTGATAAAGACAAGGTTGACTATTCCTAATTATGCCCGATTGCTAAGGTATTCTTGTGAAGTTTATATACTTGATACTGTTTCGATATCTTAATACCTTGCGTTTCCGAACATTATTTCATAAGAACTTACTAAAATACGACTTTGTCCAATGAACAGCTATTAAGAGATCTGAGGACCGAAGAAATCGGGCATTAGTGATTTTTGTGATAACTGTGTCAATTCCATTGTAAACTATTTAATTCATCGCACGGCATTGATGTGTGATACTTCACTGGGCAGGACTCACGATTAATTGGTCATGGGTATATAAAAGGACGTAGGAATTCTTCTGTTTTTATATACGTAATCTTATTTATCGGACGTAAATAATAAGCATCTATGTATTGTGCTGTAATTGATAACTAATTAAATATATTGGTTGTGCCAATGCAATATTTTCCTACATATATGAATTTGTATAGTCGATCTTGTAAGTGCTTTTCCCCTTTTGGCAAAAACTCTTAGAAACTTAACTAAGATTGAAACTATATAACTGTCACGTCGATCTTAAAGCAAAAATAGACCTTGCACCGTTTATGACATGCAGGTGACATTCAAACTTATGGCGGTAAAGTAATTAAGAGGTCGACTATACATGAACTTGGTCCTGGATACTCCTCGTGTATTTAAATTTATTATATACTAGAAAATAATGCAGGCGTAGGAACCAACTTATAACAAGATGAAATGGCAGCAACCACACAGTCATATGAATCTGATAATATAGTATTAAAACATTGTTAACAACAGATGTCAAATAAAAATCTCTTTGATATGACAATATAAAAGATTCGATCAAAATTATAAATAGTAAAAAAAAAAATGGCATCTATGAACAAAATTTAGATTTAGACGAGTAGTGATTTTATTCATGATTCCTTGCAATTTTTTTAATTTCGCTCTGTGTAATTGTTAAGAATGACAATTGGCTGTACTTAGTTTTTAAGTTGTAAACACTGCCATGGTAAAAGTATTGTATTGGGTATAAAGTCGTATTTTGACAATACGCTCTGCCGATTATTGTTATTATGTTCGCGCGTCCAGTTAAATTTGCCTAGATTTTGTAAAATTTTCTCATTTTGTAAATAAACATTTTCTTTTTAGTTTTTCTCGTTTATGTGAAATAATTGATTTTAAGAATTTCCTTTGATTTATTTTTTACCAAGTGTTAATTAGCAAAACCGTCTGGCTCGGCTGTCATTCGTTTATCTTTGACAGTCGTTACGGGCAGTCGGAAGCCCGAAAGTCAACCAAACTGACCAAAGGATATTGTGTTACATAGTAGCTGCGTTATGAAGGTGTGATAGGCAGTCGCTCCATGGAAATGGTAAAACTACATAGTTAAGCGATTCAGTCATACCGTATGACTGAATGGCTCTTAACTAAGTAGTTTTACCATTTCGTAAAATTCCATAAGATTGAAGCTTTCATCGTCGTCGCTATACTTAGAATTAAAAAAAAAATGGTTGTAAAATTGTGGCTTAAAATTCTAAAATAAAAGATGCAGTAATTCGGTTTATAAGGCTTTTTCGATTTTCGTTTCTCAGTGTAATTATTGTAAGCAGTTTTTTTTAATAATTGTACTTGTCGTTAAAAGGTTTTTAGATTCACGATGCACCATTTGATAATCGTTGGTTTGGGAAAACTTGGAAATAACAGTTGTTTGTTTTGGACGATTTTACAGATTCTCGTTGTTCCATTTGATAATCGTTGGTTTGGAAAAAATGGAAAGTTGTTTATTTTGTACAGTCTCTTGTCAACATTATCTGACCAACCCTAAAAACAAACGACTTTGGAGCCTCTGCCTGTAACATTAAGGTTTATTCAATTTATATGAGCTTATCAGACAAGTGCTCGAGGACTCGATGAACAAATACAATAACAATACAGACATGCAGATTTGATCTTTAACACGTAACGTTAAGGTAAACCCACCCAACATTGTCGGAGCCACCGGCATTATATATCATTTTGTTAAGCTATTTTTACAAACCAGAGGTGAGGTTGAATTTTTAAAAAATAACGACCAAATTAACTAAATGAGATTTATTTCGGAAAAATAATTAATACCTAGGTACCCTATGCGCAATATTCTAGCTACGAGATACGACCGTCGCAACCATCCGCCAAGCAACAAGGAGTGAGTCCTCGCTCCGTCTCCCGTCGCCACCCGCCGCCGCCGGCGCACAGCTAGCCCCCACCGCTCACGTGATCCTGAGTCACGATGGCGCGATGTTAGGCTCCGCCCCCTCGCTTGGTATTTCCAACGCGGCCTCTTCTGACTGCTGGGCGTCCTCGACCACTTCCTCTTCATCTTCACGAGACAGGCTCTCCGCACCCTGCTCAGTTTGGTCATCATCTGCAACGCATTTCGAACCATTTAATGTTACGGGAAAGACAATGCACTGCAGCGTGAAGAAGGGAAAAGACAACAAAAATTGAACGTTATGTAATTTAGAGGGTCATAAATAGCAGATCTACATGAAACCTATGCTCACAGGCGCAAGCGTGCACTCAAGCACACATCTTAGTAACTTTTCCGCAGTCTTTGCTTGTAGAGCAAAGACTGCGGAAAAGTTACTAAGATGGAGTCGTTAAACCATCAGATCAGTTACTTATTTTGTGATAAAACAACAAAACTAATGGAAAATACCAAAAATAAAGCAAATGATCGAATTCCGGCCTTCGGTCACTCGCAGCACACTCATAATCATAATCATTCATTTATTGCATTTCATGTTGTTTACAGGTTGTTACATTATGATAGTTCCAAACAATGAACCCTGCTAGGGCACAGCAATGTATAGGCGATAGGTTTTAATTAATGTAACATGCTATCATTATTCATAAAATTTGTTAATATAGATTAATTTAAAAATTATTAATTATTATTATACATTATGTCATTCTTATAAACTAAATAAAATAAATAAATTATCATTTTCACATTATAATCTCATACTTACTACAATTTATGTCATTTGCAATGAGCCTAAATGTCATTATTATCTCAGTTAATTTAATGTCAATAGATTAGTTTTACATTATAATATGTCACATTTTCAGATAAAATAAAATAGAAAGTAATCACTAAAAAATACAGGAATGAGGTAGTAGCGGACTGGTGTTTTATAGAGTACCTAGTTATTTATGTCTAATGTGTTCAAGTCGATATTAATTTATTTATTTCTCGGTTAAAAATTCTTTTAGGCTATAATATGATTTTAAGTTTAAGTGGTTTTGTAGGTCATTTTTAAATTTGTTGTCATACTCTGTATCCTTAATTGAATTCGGGAGTTTATTATAGATTTTAACGCACATGGCCAGAGGCCCAGAATGAAACATAGCTAGTTTTGAGGTTGGTACCGCTAATTCGTTTAGATATCGGTTTCTAAGACTGCGTTGCTGTGGGCGTTGCTGTTTTGCTAGCGGAAAAAGCGATGGGTATTTTCTCACAAATTTACTAGCTTCTAGGATATAAATACCTACCTGATAGCGTAAGTATTTTATGTTCTATAAAGTATTGTTTGCAACTTTCCGTACTTTTTATATTTACTAAGATTCGAACGCATTTTTGTTGTAAAATGAATAGTCGCTCTATATCTACACTATTTCCCCACATTATAATTCCATAGTTCAGCCACGAATATGCGTATGCATAGTAGGCTGAAAGAGCTGTTTTGAAGTCGGTTGCTTTTTTTAGTTCTCTTAAGGCATATATAAAGCTAGCCAATTTATTTGATAGGGTTTGTATATGAGCTTTCCAGTTTATATTTGTATCGACAGTCAGGCCTAGCAGTGTAAAATCGTTTACACATTGTAATTTTATATTATTATATGAGAAGTCGATATCTACCTTTTCTTTCTGATATGGTCCATATTGCATCAACTTCGTCTTCGAGAAATTTATTTCCAAATTATGGTCTTTCAACCATTCCACTATGTTAGTAAGAATGTCATTTAAGATTTCGTTAAGGGTCCCGTTATTATCATAAGGAAAAATGATTGAAATGTCGTCAGCAAATAGGACACTGTATGAATTTATTTCTTTAGGGAGGTTATTTATATATATTAGGAACAATAGGCACCCCAAAACACTACCTTGAGGAATTGACATGGTTACTTTTGCTCTATCAGATTTAACACGCGTTATCAGGCCAGTCTGTGCATCTTTATAATCTACCTCTACATATTGTTCCCGATTTTCTAAGTAAGAGCAAAACCATTTGTAGGCTGTGCCTCTGACACCTATTTCGTACAATTTATTTAGAAGGATCTTATAAGACACTCTATCGTAGGCTTTGCTCATGTCTAGCAAAATCCCTACTGCATGTTTTTTATTATTTATAATATTTAGTGCTTCTTGTATATATTTGAATATTGCCAGTTTAGTAGATTTATTTTTCCTAAAACCATTTTGACTATCGTTGAAGATTTTGTACTTTTCACAAAATGAGTAAAGTCGTTTTGACATTGCGGTCTCAAAAATTTTCGCGAATGTAGGTAATGCAGCTATAGGCCGAAAGTTATTTGTGTCGGTCTGATCTCCTTTTTTATGGATCGGTTTTATTACTGCTACTTTAAGCAGGTCGGGAACACAGCCTTCGTCAAGGGACTGATTTATTAGTAGAGTCAGTGGCATTACTAATTCCTCAGCGCATAATTTTATTAGTGTTGGCGGTAGCTCGTCGTGTCCATAGCTTCGTTTATTTTTTAGTTTTTTAATTATAAATTTTATTTCGTTTGGGTCCACTGGGCTAATGTAAATAGAGTTTTCGCTTTGTGAGGGCCCCGGGCGGCCAGTTACAGCACTATCTCCGATTGTACTATCCGATTTGCCAACTGATATGAAATAGACATTGAAATCGTTTGCTATCAATTTCGCATTATCTATAAGATTATTATTCACGCGCAATTGCATATTACCTGTTGTTTTTTTGTTTTGTCTATTTGTGCGCTCTTTAATTATTTGCCACATTGTTTTGGTTTTATTTTCAGATTTGTTTATTTTTTTTATATAATTTAGTCTTTTGGAGTAGGTTACCGTTTTCTTGAGTATTTTTTCGTATTGTTTGTAATGTTTATGTAGTATATCATTATTGGTTGTAGTTATTAGTGCTTTTAGTAACCGTTTATGTTTGCATGCCACTTTTAAACCAGTAGTTAGCCACGTTTTAGGGGGCGTACTTTTAATTCTTATGTTTTTCTTCGGGATGCACTGGTCTAACATTTTTTGTAAATGGTTATGGAAAGATATGTAATTTGTGTTAGTGTTTTGATCTGTATCAATTATATTACTCCAATCTACTTTCCGTAGTTCACCTTTGAACGCTTCCATATTTTGTTTGTTGTAAAGTCTCTTTTGAGTTGTCATTTGTGTCATATTTTTTATTATAGGGTCGTTGGTAGGTATTGAAATCTTTATTCCTTTATGGTCTGAGAGTCCCAGGTTTAAAACTTTTAAGTCAAATTCATGAATGTGGTTGTTTGTGAATATTAGGTCGATACATGTTGAGCTCGTAGCTGTTACTCGCGTAGGTTCCGTCACTAGCTGTCGGAGGTTGTAGTTAGTCATAAAGTTCAGGAGAGCAAAAGAACTTCTATTTTTTTCTAAAATGTTTATGTTAAAATCTCCTCCGATGATTATATCTCTTTGTTTATTCTTTATGTTAAGTTTATGTAAGAGTTTTCCCAGGGAAGTATAAAATATTTCAGTTTCCCTGTTCTTCTGCGGCCAATAAATAACTATAAGTAAAAGATTAAGTTTAGGTATCTCCACTCCACAGGTTTCAAAAATGCATTCAACTGACATGTCTGCTATGTCATGTCGGAACTTAAATTCAATATTTTCTTTTAAAAATACACAAACACCACCTCCCGTGTGGGTTGCGCGACAGTATTTAGCCGCTAAGTTATATCCCTGTAATTGTAATAGGTCTTTTTTTATTATTGTAATCCAAGTTTCTGTAAGACAAAGTGCTTCTATTTTGTATTCATTTGTAATTGATTCTAAAATGTATCGTTTATTTTTTAAGCTTTGTATGTTTTGATAAATAATATTTAATTTATGTGGGTGTTGGTGTAAAGTGTTGGGATTGGAGTTTTTAGTGGCGAAAAAATTTTGTATTGGCTCGTGTTGGTGGGTGTAAATCTGCCGTTTCCTGATACGAAATAGGATTATTTAAATTCTTTATTGATAGTACAAAATCTTCCAAATTTGATATTTTAATTTTTTTGCCAACATGATTTATTGCTCCGGAACGCTGATTATACATATCGCAATCGTACGAAAGGTTTAGGTTGGAGTCCAATATGTGTGCGTACTCGTACGTTTGAGCATCCATAAAAAGAAGATTGTTGAACGTTTCTAAACGGCTATTGTACAAAGTGGTGCTATAGTTTAACTGGTGTTTAGCATAAGAATAATTAAATTTAAATTTATAAGTAGGCAGACAAATAACAATGTTGGTATGGGTTAACATTAATAGTTTTCCTCTTATATACATAACTAAATCTACATAGTTTTGAGTTGTACCGAAATCCTCTTCGCCGATGTAGATTATGCAGTAGTCCTCAATCGTAAAGTTTTGAAGTTTTGTTTCAATTGTTTCTAAGATTTGTTTTATTCCACATTTAGGTTTGCGATAGTGGCAAATTTCGTATTCTCGAATGCTAGTTTCTTCTGTAATAGCGTATAATTCATTCGAAGTTTCGCTACTTAGTATACTTATTTTGGGTTTGTTATTCGGAGACTTGCGCGGCGGTTTTTTGTTGGTAATTTGTATGGCAGCATATTTCGGTACATCTGAGTCCTAGTTCTTTGGTGAACACATAATTTGAATAGCCTCTTTGTTGACCGTAGTTTGAGTGTTAGATTCCGGTACTGAGGGTGATTTCTGCATTGTGAGCGGAGAAGCTTTGAAAGAGACAGTGAGCCTTCGTTTGGCAGTATATTTATTTGCGGAGGAATGAACTTTACGTAATGTCGATAAAGGGCTTCTACAGATCTGTTTAAGTATTTCAATCTCTTGTGTCAATTGAAAGACTTGTTTCTTCAAGTCAGAATTTTCGAGTATCACATTTTCTAATTCATGTTGAGTGCTTTCTAAGTTAGCATTTAATCTATTTATTTCACTTTTCATTTCCTCTCTACACAGCGCTATAATATTGGAAGATACATCTAGACTTTTGCCCAACAACTCCTCCGAACAAGAAGAATTTATAGACACGCTCATGTCTATTTGATCCAATGATTCGCATTTTTGCATTGGTCGTCTTTGGGTTATGTTGTTGAGTTCCGCCATATTTTTGCTGTTTATGTTATATAAGTTTGGTCAATTTTTTGTTCCGGTTTACTCAATTTAATTTACTTTCTACCACAAGGAAGATTATTTTGTGTACTGGTATCCCCAATCACTATCTAGCGCCCCTGGTGGGCGACTCGAGACAAAATAAATAAAAATGAATCCGCACTAGTAGATAGGCAACACGTGTGCCGCTCTATATACTTCGCACGGCGTTAATGACAGATGCCCCACGTTTGCTTGTCACCCTCACGAATGCATAATAGAGGCCCCAAGTTGCAGTTTTATACATTCGTGAAGAACAATTACGCGACACAGACAGTACACTTGTCGTCCAGAGTCAGAGGCCCAAAGTTAGCATGACACTTCACACTCACTCACCACCCTCAAAGAAAGCTGAGCAAGTGTCCGGCGTCCACTCGCCTCGCCACAGCATCATGTGTTCTGCAGCCGACTGGGTCTTCTTGCCATACGACCCGACAAGCAGTTCTAGCTCCTAACGGTGATGAGGCAGTGCACGCACGATCTTATACGGACCGCGCATGCCGGAGTTCAGCTTCCCAGCAGATTGTGAAGCCTTGTTCACGAATACCATGTGTATGATCCCTTGCTAGACCATACATTACTTTTAGATGAGAGATGAATGGAATAAAAGAAGTTAAGTATTAAAACACTACTGTATTGTTCCAAAGGTACTTAAAGGTAAAATGAGCTTAATGGACTGATGGTGTGGAAATGAAGTGAGTGACGCGGCCCTTGTTGGCCGTAACGAGAACGCCTGGCTGACTTGGTAGCCCAACGCGAACTGAGCTAATTATTATGAGTTGAAATGAATGTGTGGCGTGAATTGCTGAATTGCAGAATGTGCGGTTGCACCGTACACCATGTCATGCCGTATCACCATCTGGAGTATACCGAAGAGCTTTAATGTCAGTTACTTTGGGGTCACCTTTATCGCGTCCATGACGAATGCTTTTGAAAAACCCAACGTCATTAAAGCTTTTGAAAAAACTATGGTTTAAGTAAGTTATGTCGTAAGGTCTGGGGTGTTTTCTTGCTGATCTGGTGATGTACTCTGCGGGCACACGCCGCGATATTGGATTTGGATATCTTGACTGATCACCAAAGCTGATAAAGCGTCGCGATTTGTCAGTAACGACTTGAAAGTCAGAATAGCCCCCGCCATCTTGTTTTACTTGGAAGTTTCAATGTCGAATATTGACTTCCGTACTTTTCTTTTTGTTTTTCTTCACATGTCGCTAAACAAATATGTCTTTTAGTTATATGTTTTATAATTTTCTTGCATTCTTCATAAAAACATTTTAAAGGCTCGATTCTCATGATATCGTTAAATAATAAATTCAGTCCATGGGCAGCACAACCGATGCAATCGATATGTGGATGCAAAGTCTGAACTTGCCTCCACGCTGCACGCATGTTACTTGCGTTATCGGTAATAATGGCAACGAATTTTTCTGGGCCAATTTCTTCCAGTACGATTACAATTTGATTGCTAATATAATCTGCCGTTTCTCTTTGTGTACCTGGATATATACTTTTCCAAAAAATGGGTTCAGGTGTTGTAATTATAAAATTTACGACTCCTTTACCACAAATATTCATCCACCCATCCATAACCAGACTTAAGGCCATTGCAGACTTGATTTTTAGGTCCATATTTATTTTTATTCTGTGATACTCGGCATCAAGTAATGCATTGCTCATTGCATGTTTTGTGGGCGGCTTATAGTCACTTTTTATTAGATCTATTTCATTTTGCCAGTATTTATTCTCAATTAAATTAAGTGGTAGCCCAGAAGTATATGCTGCACGTGCTAATGCAGCATCAATGTTACCAACAATCAGTTCACGTTCAACAGAAGAATTATTAGTAGTGTCGGTTAGATCCAAATTACCAGATTTATTTGCATCATCCATGGCCCAGATCATGTAAGTAACTTATTATTTAGGGTACTATTGAATCCATTTAGTGTACCAGTTGTTATTGGTCTAAATTTTATTTTGCACTTTTTGCAAAGGTGTTTTAAACTTAACAAGTTACCGTTTGTCCATTATGATCAGACGGCAGATAATTTACGATGGCTTTATCTAAATAATCACAATCACAAAAGACATTATCTTTACAAGTAGAAAAGAAAGAAGAAGTTGGAGTTCCTCTAGTCGGTTCTGTAAAAACATTAGATAAATTAAAAGATTTGAAAATGCTTAATAATCTACTGCTATTCGAGTTATTTTCCAAAATATTAATATTAAAATCACCACAAATAATAGCAGCTTTGTTATTGGATGCTAGTTTCACTAGTACATCTTCCATTATTGACTCAAATAACGAAAAGTTCTGATAATTAGGGGGTCTGTAAACGCACACTACAACATGCTTATCGAGCTCAACACAAGACAGTTCGATGCAATGTTGAATTGATAAACCGACTATGTCATTTCGTTGTTTATATTTTAAACAATTTTTAATCAAGATTAGTGAAACCCCACGCAGCATAGATTTACGATTAAAACAACTGCCCACACTATAGTTCTCATAATTAATTAGCATTTGGTAATCCTTTAACTAATGTTCAGTACAACAATGTCAAACTTTGTTTTTTCTAAAAACATTTGAATTTCTAATAACTTGGACGAAATACCTTGAATATTTTGATGAAATAGTTTCAAGGCATTCTGCTGATCTCCTTTTTGATATTTATTTAAATTATAGCAAGAAGATACCTTGTTGTTGTTAGGTAAAAGAATCTTATTACTGGTACCTTCTGTTGTCTTACAAACTAGTTTTAATGATTATCCGGAGTTAATCCCAAGACTTCAATGTCATCACCAGGCAGTAAGCTCATAGTGCATGAGGGAAATGGAACCTCCTTCGTACAATATGTATAAATATTTACAGCATTTGAGCTACACTCATTTAGGTCAACCACCTTATTATTAGTATTATTACTAACTGTTATGGTGTTAATAATACAAGACTTCGACATACTACTTATGTCTGAGTTTATGTAAAAAGCTAATAGCCTTGCTATTATGTGTCTAAAACTAACAGGCAGATACATAGTATCCCTAGTCGACTTTAAAGTTTCCACAAAACTGTTGGTTTCAAAATATACAAGCTTGTCACTGTAATGATTAACTAAAAAGTGCATATGCTTATTAAGCATATGAATATAATTGTTTTGTCTATTTGTCATTTTTTTAAAGTATGGGAAAGCACACAATATTATTTTTCTACAATTTAACTTTAACAACTCAGTTACACAGTCAGTGATTTCATATTTTTTGACATTAGAACTGTTACCTACAAATATAGTAACGTTGGTTTTAGGATTAAATAACTTTCCTGTTACAGATGCCATTATTTGTTGGTAGGTTGACCCTGGCATACAATAATTTACCTAAACCTCTTCCTATACTATCTGAGAACATAACTGAATCATGAGTCATGATTCATGACTACTGAAAGATGGACAAATACCAGTCTCAAGCTGTACCACTTGAGATAGATCTTGTACTATATCAGGTACCTCTTGGTTAAGGTTACAGTCTTGAGACAAACTCTAAGTCTGGGACGGGTCCTCCGTTGCCTCAGGCTGGACAGCAACAGGGTTTGAAACCTGACAAGTACACTGACACACAACTAACCGCACTGTATACCGTTGTTTATATACAACGTTGACAAGTCTACTACCCATAAGGAAGTGCGCATGTGTTCAATAAGTCTCAAATGCGTGTTACAATAAATAAACTAGTTATGAAAAGTGATAAAGGTTATGATGACGCATACAAACTGTTTGTACCTAAACGCCAATTAGACATATTTCTAGATGAAAACTTTTGGCCTTTTTTTTTTTTCGGATGGGTAATCATCAATTGACCCCTCCCGCTTTGGGTGGAGCGGAAGGGAGTGTCAGACTCTTACTGACTAAAACCCACCCATGTTCCTTCCTTTGCCCTTTATGTTCCGGGGTAGCGGTAACCCTTTCGGACAATCCCGCTTACCCGGCAGGCTTCGGCCCTAAGGGGCCCCTCAAATTATGCTGACAACTCTTTGAGCCGCGCGTGGAACACTTACGCGCCGTCCGGCACGGGCCTGGTCCTGATCGGGCGGTGAGCTACCCATTGCTCTCCGCCCGCAGGCCCGCGCCTACGGTGGCCGGGAGTCGTCACGCGGCTCCCGACGCCCGGAGCGTCTCCCGCGGCGGCTGGGACGGGAGGCTTTCTCCCTCATCCGTCCAGCCACCTCCTTCGCTAGCATGACTGCTTCGCAGAAGGAGGCGACTGCCTCCCATTCCCTCTCGCCCCGGACCATGGCTTGCACCAGGGCCGGGCGCGAGAGGCCGCCGCCGCTATCGATCGCCTCTACGAGGACACGGCGGTGCTCCGCCCAAGCGGGGCAGACCTCCACCGTGTGCTCCACCGTGTCCTCTGGGCGATCCTGGCAATGGTGACACCCGGGCGTTTCCTCCCGCCTAATGATGTGCAGGAACCTCCCGAAACTTCCGTGTCCGGTGAGGACCTGCGTCAGGCGGTAGGTGAGGGCGCCGTGGCGCCTCTCTAGCCACTCCTCAAAGAGGGGTCTTATCGCCGCTGTCGCGGCGTGCTCTGCGCTGGGTTGCGACAGTCGCTCTTTCCATGTCGCCATGAGATCGAGCCGGAGATCTGTCCGCTCCGCCGCAATTTGCCGCGGGAGCGGACTTTCCCCCGGCGTAGTGCCTCCGCGCGCCACTCATACAGGCGCGCGAGGACTATCGCCTCCAGATCCCATGGCGGCAGTCCGGCAAGGAGGCTTGCCGCCTCGCCCGAGATCGTGTGGTAGCCCCGGATGAGCCTTAAGGCTACCACCTTCTGGGGCGCGTTCAGGTAGTGGGCGGCTCGCCGCCGCAGTGAACGCGCCCACACCGGGGCCCCGTATAGGGCCATGGACCGCACGACCCCCGCGTAAAGCCTGCGGTAGGAGGTTGGGCAAGAGCCGCTTGAAGGCGGAATTACAGACCTGTATCTCTGGCCACGACCCTGGGTAAGGTGCCGGATGGTGTGCTTAACAGACATATAAGTTAACACGTATCTCTGCATGACGCTCAGTTCGGATTCCGACCTGGGCTGTCCACAGAATCTGCAGTACTGTGTCTAAAGCATACTGACTACTGTACTATACTGACAGAGGAACACCAGTATACGCATGCTTCCTGGACCTGTCAAAAGCTTTTAACATGGTGTCATACAATGTTCTGGGGAGGAAGATGAGGCTTAACACTAGGCTACCTGTAGAGATCATCAACTTATTTAGATATTGGTATGATAACCAAAGCAATTTTGTCAGGTGGGTGGGCGAATTCTCGGATGAATATAGGATGGAGTGTGGAGTAAGGCAGGGGGGTTTAACTTCACCTATTCTATTTAATTTATATGTGAATGGACTGATTGAGGAGCTCAGCAGTGCTGCTGTCGGCTGTTCAGTGGATGTTTTTACGAATAATATTAGTTACGCTGATGACATGGTGCTGCTGGGCCCCTTAATCAGTTTCGTAAGGTCACTATTGACTATATGTGAACGGTCTGCAATGGCTCATGGGCTCAGGTACAATGTTCAAAAGAGCGAGCTGCTAGTTTTTAAGGCTGGGACTAAAACCTACCCTGTTCCTCCGATCACACTAAATGGAACAGTCTTACAGCAAGTGTCCGAATTTAAGTACTTGGGTCAATGAGAAACTAAATGACGATATGGATATGGATAGGGAGCGCAGGGCATTGTCGGTAAGGGGTAATATGCTTTCTCGCAGGTTTGCACGATGCTCACGTGACGTTAAAGTCACACTTTTTAAAAGCTATTGCTAAACGTTACACACGTGCAACCTGTGGAGCAATTACACTAAAAAAGCCTGTAATGCTCGGCGCGTCCAGTATAACGACGCATTCAGAGGATTTTTGGAGCTCCTGTGGCGGTGCAGTGCCTCCGGCATGTTCACCGAACTCAGCACGGAGCGGTTGCTTTCATCGGTTCTTCGCAAAAGAACGGCCTCTGTGTGGTCTCGGGTAAAGGGTAGCACTAACACGCTTCTGTGCGTGGTGTCGGACAAAGTGGACAGCCAAATCCTAAGGCATTGGTCGCTCACGCATGTACAAAATAATAATTATTTTAAATTTTACTAACATAGCTATAAGTATCTTCTTACTAACATAATATGGACTTGTATCAATTACTGTGTGCTTAGTCTGAAATAAATATTTTCAATTTCAATTATTATGTATGATTACTGTGTATGTTGTTGGCGTTGACATAATGGGGGGAAGTCCCGTAGCGCCGGACGGCACCTAGCGTCGGACACTCGTACTATCTCGACAAACATCAACGCGATCTATTCATATATCGGTGAGAGGGGTGCGGGGGAACGTAGCGACACAGGATTACGCGACGCAATTTGCCAGTGAGGCGCACAGCCGCGGCGGGAGCGGTGGATTGCTGTTTTTGGCGGGAAAGCGTTGCGTCACGTAAATTTCAAGTGAGTATTACTGCTACGGTTTTATCTTTAATTGTTTTTATTATTTGTTAATAAAGACAGTGTTCCATTATAATTATTATATTGTATAAGTTTTTACTAAAAACCTAAACAGTTTTAGTATGAAATACGTAATTTTGGACATTTTTTGCCCTTTACTTTCGGACACAAAGGTGTCCCTTACCACCGGACAGTTTATAAGAAGTAGAAGAAGAAAAAGAAGGAAGGAGGTTGAGGGGGGGGGGGGGGGGTTGGTTGAGGTTGGAGGTTGGTTGGGGGTTGGTTGGGTTGGGGTTGGGTTGGGTTGGGGGTTGGGTTGGGTTGGGTTCGCATAAACAGGGAGCCGGACGCCCGGTGTCACCACTGCGTCGACTGTCGGGAGGACACGGCGCGGCATACGCTGGCAGAGTGTGCCGCTTGGGAGGAGCCGCGCCGTGCCCTCATCTCAGAAGTAGGCAGTGACCTGTCGCTGCCGGCCGTGGTCGAGTCGATGGTCGGCAGCGAAGAGTCCTGGGACGCGGTGGTTTCCTTCTGCGAAACGGTCGTCTCGCAGAAGGAGGCTGCGGAAAGGGAGAGGGAGATCTCGTCCTCTCACCCGGCCCGCAGCAGGCGCACCGGGCGTCGGCGGAGGGCGGATAACGCCCTCTTCCAGCCCCCCTAAATGGGTCCAGGGGCGACGGACTTGGGGACGTCCGTCGCCCCCCACACATCAGGACCCGAGATGGCGGCGCGTAGTGTTCCACGCGCGCCTCTCTTAGACGTCGCGGGGGGAGTCAAACACCTCACTCCCCCCCCTGACCCGAGGAGGCCCGCTGCGGCGGGCCGGCACCAGACGGGGGTTGCGGAAGGATCTTACGTTCCCGCGACCCCCGGCGTAGGTGAGAGATGGAACACTGGGGTGGTTTTTAGTCAGTAAGAGTCTGACAGACCCCGTCGCCCGCCCCAGGGCGGCGGACATCCATGAGGATTTTCCACCCCGGAACAAAAAAAAAAAAAAAAGGGTTGGGTTGGGTTGGGTTGGTTGGTTGGTTGGTTGGGGGGTGGAGGAGGGAGGTTTGAAGTGTAATAATATGTATGCTCTCTTATATTATTAAGTATGCACACTCCTTTATACTTAATATGCTGAATTAGCACTATACCTCATAAGCCACATATCGATGTAACATTGATCGCACTCATTAAATAGTACTACAAGCATGTGGTTGTTTCCTTGAGACCACCTCTTAGGAACCCCAACATTACATGGCGACCCTGCCTTGGGACTCTGCCAAGGGGATTTTTAGTTTCTAGTTTGATTAAAATTTTACGAATCATATCATGTGTCGGTCTACCGTCGAAAAGGAAGAGGTTTTCCTTAGTCAGAACGCGGCTGGAGGAAACAATGACGCCACGTTGAGGGAAATTGGAGGACACGTGGAACGTTTAACCATCGTAACCTACATTGTCCTGGCCGTCATTGGAGTCGTAGCACTTTATGTTGGCTTAAGGATGTACAGGAGCTGCCATCGCACGTGGATCCAACAAGAAATAGGGATGAGTACCATGCAGAGGATCAGGTCATCCATCAGAGGGCGCAGTGAAGGTACCGAAAATCAGTGAATAGTGTTGTGAAATTTATTTTCCATAATTTAATTAACTATCGTTAAGTGAACTATCATATTTCATTACGCAAAAACTTAAAGGCGCTAAAATCATGCACGGAAAACTTGTAATGCGACACCAAACGGAAACAAAGTGCAACGTCGGACTTTAATTTATAGGTTTCGCAATTATGGTACTGTGTTTATGATGTGTTTTAAGCAAATCAATTACTCATTAGATTAAGAAATATTAGTGTGCTATGATTGATATTTTAGAACAAAATTATAACTTTTTAGTAGAGATACGAAATTATTTAGTAAAAAAGGGACAATCAAGATATAAAGGTAATGTAATTCCAACTAAGTTGGAACAAGCAAAAAGTGCATTTGACAACTGCTGTAAAATATTTTTTCAAATTGAGAAAAGCAGGGATGTTCATTTAACATCGGCGATAGGTCTATATGAAAAAATTAAACAGAAATACGAGGAAATAGGAAACTTGTGTATTTTTCCCGTAGCAAAAGAATTAGGTAAAATGGAATTCGACTTAAAGGTGGCGTGTAGTTTGATTCCAGTAATGGACGGTGTTGAGGGCACCACCAAGCGGTTGATAGACTCCGTGGAGTTGTATGCTGGCATGTTGGATGGCTCAGGTGAGGCATTATTAATCACTTTCGTTCTAAAAAGTAGGCTGAGTGAGAACGCAAAGCTAAGAGTATCAAGCTCATACAAAAATGTGCAAGATTTAGTTGATGATTTAAGGAAATATCTCTTACCTAAGAAATCATTTATGGCTATGCAGACCCAGCTACAAAACATTCAACAGGGTTCAAGGTCCATTGAAGAATATGGATCAGAGATGGAAAAATTATTTACGGAGCTGACGATTACCCAGGCTGATGGAAAAACTGAGGCATTTTCTATTTTAAAACCGATCAATGAAAGTTTTGCAATAAAACGGTTTTCAGATGGCCTGCGGAGCTCGAAGCTGAGCACCATCGTCTCGGCACGCGGCTTCAGCAGTTTGAAAGATGCCATACAAGCAGCAAAAGACGAAGAGTGCATGTCTTTCCCACCATCAGGTAATGTCTTGCATGTATCTAGAAATGGACGAGTTTCACATAATAATAGGCGATCACAAAGTCATCGTAGGGGTACTCTCCGTGGTCAATATGGTAACAGTTACACTCGTGGACACCCATCTCATAACAATTATAACCGAGGACAAGGTTCTCGTGGATATAATAGGCCAAATTATCACTCATCGTATAACCGTAGTAATAGAGGTTCGAGATATGCTAGGAACCGGGGACGAGGCCAAAGTACGTTCCCAGCAGAGCGAGTAGAAGACACGCGTCAAAGCGATAAAGACGAAAATACAGATAGTACACGAAATCAGTTTTTTCGATCCTAAACATTTTGTGTTATCATACCAAGGAAATGCGAAGTACGTAACCTTTTATATTAATAATACTAAATGTTATTGGCTTATTGATACGGGAGCAACATTATCCATCATTAAAAATGAAATGTTACCAAAGGACATCGTTGTGCATAAGGATAATACCTTAATAAATGGAATAGGTGGTCAGCGACGTTCTCTAGGTTGTGTAAATTTATTATTAAAATATGATAATGTAGCGTTTCAGCATAATTTTCTTGTTTTTAATTCGTTACCACTAAGAGCAGACGGTATCATAGGTTTAGATTTTTTAGAAAAATTTCAAGCAAAAATAGATATAGTTTCAAATAAGTTAACACTTTACAACAATAATAAACAACATTATTTACATTTTGTTGATGAACATGATAGGATAAAAAATGCAATAATTATTCCCGCGCGTTCGGAATCAATTCATTTTATTATTGTGAATGACAATGTAAATGGAGAAGTTGTAGTTTGTAGTAAAGAGATAGCGACAGATGTTTTTATAGCAAACGCAATAGCAAAAGGTTAGTAATAACAGAATTCCAGTCAGGATACTTAATGTCAGTGATAAGGAAGTGTGTTTGCCATCATTAACACCAGATTTAAGAAATTTGGAAGATTATAATATTTGTCAATTTAATAAGACCAATATCGACGCCACTAGAGTTAAAACATTGTTGTCAGAATTAAATCTAAATTATTTAAACGGAGAAGAGAAACAATCAATTGAGGCAATATGTACAAAGTATTCAGACGTTTTCCATTTAGAAGGAGATAAGTTAAAAACAACCAATATTTATGAGCAATCTATAGTTGTGAAACAAAACTCAACCCCAGTTTACGTCAAGCCATATAGGTTACCACAGGCACTAAAACCAGAAATAGCTAAGCAAGTTAATAATATGTTAAAAAATGATATTATAGAAGAGACAAATAGTGAATGGTCCAGTCCAATTTTATTAGTACCTAAGAAAAGTAGCGAGGGACAAGGGAAAAAATGGCGTTTAGTAGTAGATTATAGAAAAGTAAACCAAGTTATTTGTGACGATAAATTCCCATTACCAAATATTAATGACATTTTAGATACGCTTACGGGAGCTATCTATTTCACTCACCTTGACCTTCACCAAGGTTATTACCAAGTAAGCTTGGAACCCAATAGTCGTAAATTAACTGCATTCACTACAAATACAGGCCAATATTGCATGAAACGGCTACCCATGGGCTTAAAGATAAGTCCTAATGCTTTTAGTCGTATGATGTCAGTAGCAATGTCTGGATTAACTTTTGATAAATGTCTAGTTTACCAAGACGATCTCATTGTATTCGGAAGAAATCTATCTAGCCACAATCAAAATTTAGTAAGTATAATGGAAAGGTTGAGAAAAGTAAATTTAAAACTAAATCCAAAAAAATGTGAATTTTTAAAGAAAGAAATTCTTTATTTAGGACATTTAGTTACAGATAAAGGTGTATTACCAGATCCAAAAAAAACTAGAGTATTAAAAAATTACCCTATTCCCAAAAATGCAGATGAAGTAAAACGTTTCGTAGCTTTCTGTAATTATTACCGCAAATTTATTAGACATTTTTCGGAAATAGCAATGCCCTTGAATAAGTTAAGTAGGAAAAATGAACCATTTATATGGTCTACTGAATGCCAGAACGCTTTTGATTCTTTAAAAAATGCGCTAGTATCGTCACCCATTCCGCACTATCCCGATTTTTCAGAAAAACATGAATTTATTTTACAAACAGATGCTTCGGGTACTGCTATTGGTTCCGTATTATGTAACAAAGATCTTAGACCAGTTGCATATGCGAGTAGACCCTTGAATAAAGCGGAAAAGAACTATCCGACTATTCAAAAAGAACTTTTGGCTATCGTGTGGTCTGTTAAATATTTTAGACCATATTTATATGGAAATAAATTTACCATAATGACAGATCACAAACCATTGATATATTTATTTGGTATGAAAGATCCGTCAAGTAGGTTACTTAAATTTAGGTTAACCCTAGAAGAATATAACTTTAAAATACTCTATGTGAAAGGAAGAGATAATGTTGTGGCAGATGCTTTATCTAGAGTTCATATAACGTCTGACGAACTTAAAAGTATGAATGAGCAAGTTATGGCTGTAACGACTAGGATGCAAAAGAGAAAGATGGAAGAACTAAGTAACAGTAAGGAAGAAGATGGAAAGAAGGCTCTTAATAAATCCATTAACGAATGGACTGATCACCCAAGGGTTGTGGATATATTAAGAAAACCGCGTGAGTCAGTGGAAATGTGTTTGATTGAAGGTAGCAAATTAAAAAGATTTAAGGATAATGACATGATAACTGAAGAAATTGAATGTTTTGCATTTGAAGAGACTAAAAAGACATTATACATTAATCTTGATTTCAAGGCGCATTTCTCGCGAGCCGAATTTGTGCAGAAATTAAGTTATTTTTGCAAAAAGATACGTATCAGCGAAGGATGTATAATTAAGAATAATGATAATATAGAATTTATTAAAAGTATTTGTGAAGAGATAACAACACTCCCTAATTGGTCCGGACCACGAATATGTATATTAAGAGGAGTAAAAAGAATAACTGATGATAATGAAAAGACAATAATTATGAATGACTTTCATTTATTGCCTTCCAGTGGACATGCTGGAGTGCGTAGAATGGTCAATACTATCAAAAGACGATACTATTGGCCAAGTATTGACAAGGATATTCAAGAATATGTTAAAAAATGTACGAAATGTCAAAAATCTAAACATTAGTTACATTAAAGAACCGATGGAAATTACTACAACGGCTTCCTCGGCATTCGAAAAGATTTACTTAGATGTGGTCGGTCCTTTAGATAGAGACGAAAGCGGGAATTGTTACATATTGACCATGCAGTGTGAATTGACAAAATTTGTACAAGCTATTCCATTACAAAACAATGAAACGGTGTCCATTGCAGATGCATTTGTTAGACAGTTCATATTAAGATTTGGTATTCCGGAAACAATAGCTACGGATCGAGGAACAGAATTTATTTCTGCAACTATGGAACAGGTTTGTAAATCCTTAATATTGAAAAATTATCTTCTACAGCCTATCACCATCAGTCGATTGGAGCTCTTGAAAATGCACACAAAACTTTGGGTGCATTTTTAAGAATTCAGTGCGGCAACCATAAGAATACATGGAGCTATTGGTTACCATTTTGGTGCTTTAGTTTCAACAACACAGTCCATTCCGAAACAAAATATACGCCATTTGAACTTGTTTTTGGAAAACTTTGTCGGATACCAGATAGCATTAGCGATACTGTGGACCCATTATACAATCCAGATAGCTATCCATTACAATTAAAATATAGATTGCAGTTAGCTCATGCCGACGCAAAGAACAATTTGTTGTTAAATAAGCATAAACGTAAGGAAATACATGATAGATCTATTAATTCAACAGCGTATGAGAAAGATGATTTGATTTTATTAAAAAATGAAACAGGTAGTAAATTAGATATCCTATTTGAAGGTCCCTATACAGTAGTGCAAGATTTAGGTTGTAATGTAAAAATATTAAAAAATAATAAAATAGAATTAGTACATAAGAATAGGACTAGGCCTTATTATCAATAAATTTAATATAAGATTAGAAAAAAAAAAAAAAAACATTGCAATGTATAATGATAAGAAAAAATAGGTACCCAGTTATTTCATATAAAATCAGTAATAGGCTAAGAACTAGTATAATTTTATATTTATAAAAATATGTAACAAAAATTTTTTTTTTTTGCTTGTAACTAATCAAAATAATTATAGAAAAAAAAAAGAAAAGAGTTGTGCCAATTTCTTTTTTTTTTTTTATGCCCCCGGGAGGTTTTATTTTATTTTATTTATTTATTTATTTAATCACTTACAACTATTATTACAGGTACAACCCAATGCAATAGTGAAGCAAACCTAATACTATCAACTTACTTTCTAAAACTTATTATATATAATGTTATCCTTGTGAATTCACTCAGTGCACAGGCAAAAATGTCCATCTCCTCTGCTACAAGGTTAAGAGTGCGAAGCGCCCGCGTTAGGGGCGCCTCATTCAATAGATTAGTGCGGCCACGAGGTACAGCCAGCAGCTGAGGCCGCCGTCGCCGCCACACATATCTGTCGGGCACACTCAAACACACCAACTCTAATATGTTGGCGTTATGTATCTTGCCTCTAATTAACTTAAATAAATATGAGACAAGCGCGAACTCACGCCTAACTCTCAGCTCGTTGTATCCAACCATGCCTAATATAAACAGGGTTGGATACATGAGCGGGTAAAAAGGATATACTCCATAGAGCCTCAAATATAAAAATCTAACAAATTTATTTTGTATTCGCTCCAACATGAGACTATATTTAGTCTCATGTGGGGCCCAGATGACTGCGTTGCATTCTAATTGGCTTTTCACCAAAGTATTGTATAAAGCGATAATCGCCGTAATATTCGTGAAACTACGGACAGTACGTAACATAAACCCTAAATTTCTGTAGGCCTTTTTACAGCACTTGACTGTATGATCACGAAACGCTAGCCCCGCATTAAGACTAACTCCTAAATCCCTAACCTCTGTGACCCTGATCATCGGCATCCCATCAATGTTGTAATCATGTACAATAGGACTACGTGCACGCGAGAAAGTGATGGTGACACATTTTTGGGCATTGAATTGCAGAAGGTTTTCCTTGCTCCAAGTAACTACGCTATCTATGGCCTTCTGTAAGCGTTCACAGTCATCAACACACCTCACTGCCAGGGATAACTTAAGATCGTCTGCAAATAACAAACAATTTGCATCCTTAACGACTTTGGGCAAATCATTTACCATAATTATAAATTGCAGAGGTCCGAGGTTACTCCCTTGGCTTACACCAGACCACGTAAAGTACGGTTCTGACTGGTGTCCCTCGTACTCTACGTATTGTTGCCTATCCCTCATATAACTGGCGAAGAAATGAAGTAGGTGCGGAGTGAAACCAACAGCTGCTAACTTCTTCAGCAACACGTCATTATCGACTAGGTCGAATGCTTTTTTGAAGTCGAAGTAAGCAGCGTCAGCTTGCCCCCCACTGTCTACAATCGGCAGCACATGAGCCATGTAACTCAGTAAGTTACTGGTGGTGCTCCTCATCGGTCGAAATCCGTGCTGTGCATCTGAGAGTTGCGTTCTCACCTGCATAAAAATGCTGTTATGAATAGCGCACTCCAACACTTTAGCCGGTGATGACAGTACTGCAATAGGTCTGTACCCACTAACATTGCTGTTACTTATCTTACCTCCTTTTGGTACCGGCACGACACGTGTGGTTTTCCATCTGTCTGGAAACACGGCTGCCTTCAGACACTTGTTGTATATATGGAGCAACGGTTCAGCCAGCACGGATCTACAGTCTCTGAATATGTAAGGCGGAATACCGTCCGGTCCCGCGGATCTCTTCGGCTTAAGTTGTTCAAGCGCACTTTGCACATCCTTCAACTGCAATTCCTGCAGATGAATCAGCGCCGCCCCATTATCACCACCTGCCCCTTCTATCGCCGCGGCAACATTCAACTCGGCCTGTCTCACGCTATAAACAGAGTGAAAGTACTGAGCAAACTCTTTCACACATTGCTCACCAGACAATACCTCCCCGTTTTTTAAAATCCTTTGTGGATTTCGACTACCCCTTTTGGAATTTACATAGTTCCAAAATGATTTTGGGTCTTTTTGCAGTTGATTTTGAACCCTGTTGCTATGTTGTTCTTGTGCTAATTTAATCAACTGTTTTACTTTAGTCCTACGCAGAGCAAACGCGTCGTAATCATCCTGGCTCTTATTTGCCTTGTACCGTTTGTGGTGAATGGCCTTAAAACGTATGTTGCGAATTATTTCAGCAGTGTAAAACTCGGGGTAAACATACTTCGAGCTTACACGACTTCGCTGTTTTCTGGGAACACAGTCATCTATTGTCGCATTAATTGTTTCATAAAAATAATTTAAACTCATTTCTAAATCAAGGTCGTAGATATCAGTCCAATCTATTGCCGCTATTGATGAGTACAATATAAAAAAATCAGCTTTATTAAAATTCCAACCTGCGGGTACCGTGCTCGATTCGTTCGCGAATGAACCCGCAACCCGGCGCGCCCGCAGTTCGACCAACACGTCGAGCGGCGGATGGTACGCATCCACAGGCACGAGGGGCGCCCCCGCCCCGCGCACATTCACACTCTCTCCCTTTGGAAGCATACTCAACACTAAATCCAGACATCGATTATTACAATTAACGATCGTGTTGCACTGAGTAAATCCACAATACGATAAAAAGTATTCGAAATAATTACTCACGTTTATCGAACAGGAATGCATATTGAAGTCACCAATTACGACGACATCATTATATTTACTACACAGCTGTTCTATTATCCTAAACAATATTATATACTCATTCTCACAACTGTTTGGCGGAATATAAGTAACACACAATAATAATAAAAGTCTACTTTGTAAATACACGGTAGCACAAACCAGTTCGAACACCATATCGTCAATGTTGACCTCACTCGGTACGGACACTTGCCGCAGTTCTAAACGCGGTGTGGCCACGAGACACGCGCCACCCTGCTTTCGTCCGTCCGCACGATCGCAGCGCAGTATTGTATATCCAGGTGGCACTATTTCTGCGTCATGAATAGATTTGTTGCAGCCTGTTTCAGTAATGGCGAACAAATCTGCTTCTGAAGATGGCACACCTGCATAGAACTCTTCCAATTTTGTACGCAAACCTCTCACGTTTTGGTAGTAAATCTTAACAGCTGTGTTAGTTATTTTATGGTTTTTTGGTTGTTTTACGAAACCAAACCCATTCACAGAATTCGATGTTCACTGCCCAATTTTCCGATTGACATAAGGCATCATAACTGCTTTCAGGTACACCAATGATAAAAGAAGCATAATCCCTTTCAGTCTTATGTTTTATAACTTCCACCGTGACTGGTACTAACGATCCACATATATTCTTCACGTATTTTTTTAAGTTTTCTACTGTAGTTTCCTTACACAGGCGCCATACATGCAAAAACTTTTTACGTTCAGTTCCCTTTATGTCTACTGCACTCGTGCTTCCACCTTTTTTAACTTCAGTGTTTGGATATCTGCTTTTTTTCTTATTTACTGTTATCCAGTTTCCTTCCTTTTGAGATGCTAACTCCTCCATTTCTGCCATTTTTCCAGACTGATTTCCTCCATTTTCTGGGCCATTTATCTCCTTTATAACTGTACTTTTTTCGATTCTTTCTTTGTTAGATGGTTTCGTGGCCACACACTCTTTTGTTGGAACTTTATTTCCGATTACCCGATTTTGGTTTTGTTTAGTTGCCGCTGCAAATGTTCGAGTAGGTCCTTTTTGCGCTTTGATTTCGGCATTTTTGTCTATTGAAGGACCTACCGTAACAATGCTGCTTTCTACTATTTCATCCCTGTGTTCTATATTTCTGAGTTTTGTTTCCAATACTTGTACTTTATCTACCTTATCTAGAAGTACCTTCATTTGTCTTCTTAGTTCGTTTAGCTCTGATTCGGTGTTTTTAAACCGGTTAAGTAGTATTTTATACTCCTTAGTTTGGTCATCCATTAGAATTTTCATCTCCAAGCGAAACTCACTAATCTCTTCCATGATCCTGTCTTCCATAAAACCCCTAATATTTGGGTTTCGACTACCGCGCTCGGTGTTCACATAATCACTGGGTGCTGGTGATTTATCCATATTCAATTTTCTTCTAACCGGTGTTTCCTAATGTTTCCTTTATGTACACACTTATTCAGGGCGACTTCACTGACCAGGTGAAGTGTAATAATATGTATGCTCTCTTATATTATAAAGTATGCACACTCCTTTATACTTAATATGCTGAATTAGCACTATACCTCATAAGCCACATATCGATGTAACATTGATCGCACTCATTAAATAGTACTACAAGCATGTGGTTGTTTCCTTGAGACCACCTCTTAGGAACCCCAACATTACAGGTTGGTTTTTTATTCAGCATTTTTACTTAGTATAAGGATGATTATTTGTTGTTTTACAGGATAGCAGGAGGGAGATATTTGAAAATGGAAGAGACAAAAAAGAAAGGAAAATGGGACCAGCAAAGTTTCAAAACTGTGATGGACAAGATTTTGTCCAAAGACATTATTTGAGGGAAGCTTCGTCACGTTAGAATGTTCCAAAAAGTACTCTACATGATGTAATAACGGCATTGAGCGGTGGAAAAGAAGTCCCGTTGCAACCAAAGGTTGGTAGATTCACAAAAACCTTCTCACCCGAGTGTGAACAAGTTTTAGTGGACCACGTAAAAGATTTGTCCAATAGATGTCTGCCGCTGATGAAAAAGGAGTTTTTGAAGTTAGCTTACGACTTGGCTGAAGCTATGAGGATCCCCCATCTTTTTAATACAGACAAGAAAACTGCTGGTAAGCATTTTTATTATGATTTCATGCATAGACATCCGGACATTTCTTTGAGAACACCAGAGTCGACAAGCAACGGCTCGCATCAGCGAGCCGTAGGGTTTAATAAACCACAAGTGGATATATTTTACGACAATCTGGAAAGGCTCATGATACAGTACACATTTTCACCCTCCAATATTTACAACTGTGATAAAACTGAAGTCAGCTGCGTGCACCAGTTTTTGCAATATTAGGTTCTGATACTCATCTTTTTAAAATCAAAATACACCCCCTCAGAGCAACATAAAAATCTAAATGTAATATCACTGGATAGGGAAAATTGTCCTCTATCCAGTGATATATATAAAACCCACCCGAAACATATATTTACACAAAAAAATTAACATCTTCTCAGAAAACTAAAATTAAAATTCTGTTTTAAAATTTATTTTTCTTTAATATCTAACTCAATAGATACATAACAGCCCTACTTGTACTCTGGTTTCCTTTTCCCGAGCCCGAGTTCTGTTAGGTGGTCGTGATTCCAGGTTTTCAAATAATTCTTAGTCGAAAAACTTGTTTTTTGACTATAACTAAAAATATTTATTTAGCGATACAGTCAATTACCCCATAGGCGGATAGGTCGCGCGGAGACGCATCTTTTGACACCTCGCAAGTGAGTCTAGCACTTACAGAGCCTGAGGAAACCTTAAAAAATAGTTGCTCACCAACCGGGAATCGAACCCGAGACTTTAAAATTCCTTGAAACGCTTATATCTCGGGAACGGAGCGAGATGACCCGTTTTTTAACGCCACCCTGCAGATCTATAGATATACTGCAGCACTTTCCTGGCCATTCCCCATTCGAACCCTCCTTTTTGTTTAAATAAATTGTGTATTTAATTATATATCTATATTATATATCCCCCCTCGCCCCCCTCAAGCACCCTCCGCAAACCATTACTGCTATCACTGTATATAATAGTATGTGTATACGTTCTTACCTCTTAAATTAACCCCCCACCCCACCTACCCCTCCCCCTTGAACCACATCCCATCCCCTCTCCTCTCCGCTCGTTTGCGCATATACTATAACACTGCAGCCCAGCCCAGGTCAAACATTTTTGTACCCCTTCCCCTCTCTTACCCCCGAAATTAGTTCTCCCCCCATTATCTTGGAAACGGCTGAGAATATCTAAATTTTGACCAAATTCTCCTCCCCCCCCTATAATACCCCTCTCATCTAGAACCTAGATTGGAATAAGACCCCTAGACGGCCTCCGTTATTGACCCCAAAATTTATTTAGTAGTACAATTATATATTATATTCCCATATACGACGACACGGTTAGCGCAGTGGCTGAGCGATCGACTGACGAACAAATACTTGTATTGCCTACTACAGGTGGTTGTTCCGGGTCTGGCTGTTTGTGTACCCCTGGGACCCCCAGGACATCCCTTGGTCGCCCTCTGGCGACCCCCTGTAACCCTCCAGAATCCTTTTATATACACACTTAAACCGACCCCCGCCCCCCACCTAACTCTTCAGGTTACCTCACCCCCCGGGTTTTACCTTCGGAGCCAGAGGTTGTAGACCGACCAAGTTTGGGGTCAACGGAATCAAGAAAATACATTTCTTTTGGCTTCGGCGAAATCCCGGAATAACGACCCCTTTTCAATTTAATCTAATATATTATATACTCGTATATTTATTGTTCTGGTGCTGAGGTGCATGCTGTGTGAGAGGCATAGGCAGTCCCTTGCTGTTGCCCCTAGGAAGTCACACTAAATAGCGTGACTTGACATAATACACGACATAGCATTTTATATAAAGACCTTTAGACTAAGGGTCTGGGACCCGTTATTTTTAGTAGGTAGTAATAGTTTCAGACATCCTAGCTCTATTGAGCTATACGGAGAAATACGGAGAAAGGTAATAAATATTGACACACAACAATAATCTATTTGACCGATAGATAACGGACCTGCGGCTTTAGGTTGGGGCTGTTCTACTGTTTGTTGCTTCCTGTGATACTTCTGTGCCTATCCCCCCTTTACAGAGATACAGAGGTATCACTAGTGCCCTGGATTGGTTCTGTATGAACCTCACATTTACACAAGCCACCGCCATGTACCGTACACCGGCCAAGAAGGATGTGAGCTCGCCGGGCTCCAGGGACTCGCCGCACTCGACGGAGAAGGCTGGACCTTCGCTTCCCTGCGTGTGGCGAAGCATCGGGGAATGGGAGGCCGGGAAAGCGGAGTCCCAGACCAAGCCCCCGATAAACCCAAGACAACCAGCCACTCCAGGTACCTCTTCGCAAACTACCAGCACTATGGAGACGCGTCGCGCCCTGGCGGATACTGCAATACCACCGAAAAGATCCGAGCCCGGTTACCTAAACATAACGGCGGAGGAAAGAGCCTTTTTTTTTTTTTAACGTGTAGAGATAGTGCAGTTATGTGGGATTCTAACCCACTAAAACTCTACGGTGTCCTCCTCTGCCGCTTACGGCGGGAACACGGGCACGCCTTAGCACTCATCCGTGAACCCGCCGCGGCCGTCCGTCACCGGACCCTCCTCTGGGGATTACTCCCCATCACCGGCGCACCAGAACACATGGCACGCCGTGACCACCCCAGGCGGAGGCAAGAGCCTGCCTTAACAAGGCGAAACTCCACCTTAACAACTCGCGCAACCTCAAGGCGGAGATCAAAAAAGAGGTTACAGCGGCAATAGACAGACTGTACCAGTTGGTTAAAGAGGCAGATAAAGGAAAAAGTGGCCAAAACCAACAAAGACAACGGAAGATCGGGTAACCGAGGAAAAAAGAGCAGATCCAGCGAGTATCACCTGGTTGCGCTCCGCACTAGAAGAGCAAGCTCTAATAGTTAAGGAGGGCAACCAGATGATAAAGCAGCTGCAAGCGACATTACAGGAACAAAAAGAGGCACAAGAAAAGCGTGATAGAGAGAGATGCAGTGACTTGAGGGAGATTCGAACCCTCGAAGAAACCACCAAGGAGATTGGCAAAATGGTCTCTGAGATCGGGGAGAGAGCTCTTACCTATGCGGAGGCCCTGACCGCACCCCAAAAAACCTGGGGTCTACAGCCAAAGCACTCCATCATTGTGTCTTCCGACAACACAATGGACACTAGAGGTGGTGGGAAGAGTGAAGGAGGCCTTGGACGCGAATAAAAGTGGCCTGCAGACTGATAGAGTCCGAAAAATGAAGGACAAGAGGGTAATTCTGAGCTTCAACAACAAGGAGGACATGGTAAAAACCACAGCCCAACTCAGAAAAGACCATCACCTGAAAGTGGAAGAGGCTAAAACCGAAACCCACTAATCATCATTAAGGACCTCTTGTCCTACAACACTGACGAGGATATACTCACTGCACTTAAGGTCCAAAACGCCCGCCTGCTGGAGGATCTGACGGCTGAGGAGGCGACTGCCACCGTGAAATACCGGAGGAGGGCACGGAACTCGCTAGAGAACCATGTCATCCTAGAGGTGACACCGAAGCTGTGGCAGAAGCTCACTGCGGCTGGCAGAGTCTTCATCGACTTGCAGTGCGTTAGAGTCCAAGACCAAACGCCTCTTATACAGTGCACAAAATGCTTGGCATATGGACACGGCCGAAAGTTGTGTACGGAGCCTGAGAATCTGTGCAACTATCTCAAGGCCGAATGTACCGGGCTGGCAACGGGCGACAGACCAACGTGCAAGAACTGTGTGAAAGAGAAGCAAGACGACACAGGACACACGGTCTATAGCCACAACTGCCCGGTGCGCAGGAAATGGGATGCATTGGAGCGATCCGCAGTAGCGTATTGCTAAGGTGGTCCCGGGGGTTACGCGAACGGCAGCTACCCAGACATACATTGCAGCGCAAGCTAACCTCCAACGCAAACAACTCGCGACCAACGAGCTTATGCTCGAGGCTAAAAAGCGCAAAATAGCCATCGCACTGCTCCAGGAGCCGTATGTGGGTAGCATAAAGGCAATGAAGTCGTACGGGGGGGGCTAGGGTCTACCAGAACTCGGATGGCGGTGGGGGCACTGTAAAGGCGGCGATAGTCGTGTTCAATCATGACATCGACGTCATACAGTGCCCCAGATTCACCACCAACAACATCGTGGTGGTGAAGCTACGAACGAGCGCGTGGGAGATGCTCGCCGTGTCTACTTTGAGCCTGACCAACCCTTTAGGCCATACCTGGACCACTTGACAGCTACGATGAAAGAGCTAAAGCCCAGGAAAGCCATCATTGGAGGGGACGCTATCGCCAAAAGTGTGAGGTGGGGAAGCAGTACTATCGACCATAGAGGTGACGAGCTGGCAGGAATGATCGGGGAGCTAGAGCTTCAGGTACTCATTGCGGGAACAGACCCACCTTCGATACCATCAGAGGAGAACGTAGACTGACAAGCTATGTTGACGTGACGCTATGTACAGAGGACTTGCTCGACCTGGTAGAGGAATGGAAGGTTGCTGAAGACTTAACGAGCTCGGACCATAACGGCATAATAATAAAAATTACATTTGGAAAAGGGAAGGGTTTCAACATTAAAAGAACAACCAGAAAATACAACACGAAAAAAGCTAATTGAGAACTTTTTAATGAAAAAATGGACCAATTAAAAATAGAAAATATAGGTAGAATCAAAAAATATAGGTAGGTGGGGTGTCATGAATAAGCTCAGGTTCGCGCCGCACAAAACTTGTGACATGGTAGTTACCAATAAGCTTAAATATGACACGCCACATCTGACCATGGGAGGGATCGACATTGGGATGTCCTCGGAGATGAAGATCTTGGTACTCACCATCGACTCCAAGTTGACCTTCAATACGGTTAATGTGTGCAAAAATGCACTTGTTGTCTACAACCAGCTGTCGAGAGCTGCAAAGGTCGGTTGGGGAGGCCCCAACCGACCCGGAAATAATCCGTATTATATATACCGCTACGGTAGAGCCCATCAAAAAAGTTGGGAGTTCCACGCCACCTAAACGCGGTCCAGAGGGGCTTCGCTCAAAAACTGTGCAAGGCGTATCGCACAACCTCCCTTCACTCTGCGCTGGTACTGGCTGGAATACTGCCACTCGACCTCCGCATACAAGAGGCAGCCGCCCTGTATGAGGCGAGGAGAGGGGTGTCCCGGCCGGAGCTAGTAGATAGAGAGGTCGAGCGGAGAGCAAAATTCTCCAGTACACCTAACCCAGGGAAGCACACTGCGATAGAGTTCGTGAGCCTGGTTGACCAGGAAGAACTAGACATCCACAACAACTAGGCTATTCGGATATTTACGGATGGCAGCCGGATTGAGGGCAAAGTTGGAGCAGCACTGTCTCTATGGGATAGTACAGCAGAGGTGAAAACTTAAACTCAAGCTGGCCCCATATGTACTGTAAGGTATACCAGGCGGAACTCCTTGCGGTGTGTAGAGCCACTGAGGTAATACAGTGAAGTAGCGAGAAGAGTTATGGCATATAGAGCGACTCCAAACTCCAAATTGCTAAAAAAAAATATTCATTTAACTCAACGAGTACAAAATGTACATAAAATTAAAATGTCTAATAATAGAGCTAAGACTACTTGGGAAATAATAAATCAAACGAAACTAAACCTACCGAAAAACACTATAGACAAAATTAGATATAATAATGAAATTGTAACTGACCCCGTTTATATTGCAAATATATTTAACGATTACTTTATAGATAAAATTAAACCTATGACTGGCTCGGGAACCTCAGTGACCAAACATATTTTAATAAAAAAAGACTCAATGTTCATGGGCCCAAGTCTTGCACATGATATATTAAAAATTATTGCAGCCTTAAAAAATACAAACAGTGTAGGGTACGATGGTATATGTACAAAAATTATTAAAACTGTAGCATATGAAATTTGTGGTCCTATAAGCTACATTGTTAATTTAAGCATCAGTGAAGGTGTTTTTCCGAATGCGCTAAAAAAATCAATAGTTAAACCACTATTCAAGAAGCAGGATAGGGAGTTCATAGAATTTTACAGGCCAATATCGTTAATACCAATTGTTGAGGACAGCGCCATCTACACACAACTGAGGGAACTGCGTGAGCCCCGCGTCGTCAACATCCTGCGCGATAGTATCGCACACGCAACACTGGACAAGCGGCGGGCTGCGTAGTTCATCCAAGGACCACGGGAGGGCGCTGAACCACCACTATATAAGCCGAAGATCCAGAACAAGAAAGGCTTTTTTCCCCTTTTCTTTCGATTCTGCACTAATCCTCTGCTACGGCCTAATCACGAACTGAAGTCTATCCCGGGTGCCTATTAATCTAAACTTTGTAAATCTCAAATAAATGTCTTTTCACTAAAAGAATAAACCAGTCACTTTGGTAATCATACCTGATTTGCAAAAACCCCATAAAGTAAGGACACACCTTAACATTGGTCCAACCGAACCGGATTATCTATCAAGATCATAGCGCTACCAGCGGAAGACTTCAGGAGTGCCTGGCAATCCTCCCTCCTCGCCCCTATTCATTCTTTGTGTGCTAAAATCGTGCTTTTTGTACAGGAACACGTAGTCCAGAAGCGTGCGCGAGTTAAGGAACCCCAACCTACCAATATTAGCTTTGTCAGCCAATAACTATTTATTAGACATATTATTTCCAAACATTCCATTGCTTGATCAGCATCCAGAATAATCTAGGACATGCGTCATATCTGATCACGCCATGCATGTACTACGTTAGCAATTAAGTTAGTATATAAGATCAATATCTTATTAGATGAGAAGAACTGTTTAGCTGTAACTCTGTCGGAATAAAGTTATTTTTTTAAATACTTCCGTTGTCGCTTACTTAATTGGCGCAGCCGGTAGGATCTCTGTAGTCAGTCTGCCGTGTATACAATTCTACGTGGAGCAGCCGACGTCCGTGTCTACGGTTTAGCAGAGATCGCCGAACAAATAAATTCATTAAGAAGCCACTTCGAGTTACGGAAGAGGACCAGCCACAGCAGTAATTCAGGGAGCATGAAGCTAGCTGCGGAATTGTGAGTAAATCTTTTCACCTTCCTCTCAGCTCTTCCATTGATATCCCAACCTTGTAATAAGTCTATGTGTGTGTATTATTAGGGATTGGACAACGCCGTAATAATATTTGCATAGGTAGATTTTATTTGTATTAATATTTTAGAGTAGTGATATTTTAGTAGCACATTAGTGTAATTTTTTTTCTTTTCTCTTTTCCTTTGTTACTTTCATAACTTTTTCACAATGGAAAACGTAACCCGTGTCCCACAGGAGTTGGTTAACATCATACCAATATTCAGTGGCGACACTAGAACGTTACCTTTATATGTAAAAAAATGTGAATACATATTGTCCACGTTCCAAGGAACCGTAGCCCAAAATAAATATTTATTTCATGTGGTAACAAGTAGGTTATCAGGTGAAGCAGCCAGTTTAGTAGGCGAAAGAGACACTATAGATACGTGGGATGAACTGAAGGAGTTGTTAAACCAACACTTCGGTGATCCGCGCACAGAGGATTGTCTAGCAATGGAGTTAGAATCCTGTAGAATAAATAAGGGCGAAAGTTATTTAGATTTTTGCCATAGAATACAGCGGATGAGAAGTGTTTTATTCGCCAAAATATCAGAAACAATCATTGATGACTCTCTACGTATGGCGAAGCAATTAATTTATAGTAACAGCAATGAATGTTTTCTTGTTTAATTTACCACCATTTCTAGTTAGATTAGTTCGTTTGCGCAACGTTACAACGCTAGAGGATGCGTTAAAAATAGTCTTAGAAGAACAAAACTTCCAGGCAGTCTATAATGCTAAAACAAACGACAGGCGTAATTTTAGTTGGACTAACAGACCCGATTTGCCTAATTATCAAAATGCATCTGAATCGAATAATCAAAAGAATGATTCGCATAGCGTATCAAGTACACATGTACCAAATAATGCAACAAACCGCACATCTACATCGAACAATTCGCATCAGTCCAGGCTTTATAAGCAACATAATAATATTCAAAGAAATCAAGATAGTTTTAATCGTACAATCAATAATAATTCGTCACCGCAGTCAAGTAGGTCATCTTTTCCGGTTGCACAACAGAGCCAACAGTTCGCGGCACATGCACCGGGCACATCGACTTTTGCAGCGCAAGCATCTACGTCGGGTGCGAATACTGACGTCACCATGCGTACTGCAAGTTCGCGACGTGTTAATTACATAAATAATTCTAGTAATAATGAACAGAGTTCAAGTAATTCATACAACGCGGGTAAGGAATTTTCCCACGAAGATCACGGGGAGGGAAATTTTTGCATAATGGCCTCTACCATAGGGAACGAATAAAAATAAATTGCAATAAACGCTTAAATTTACCACATATAGTTATACCAGAATTAAAAGCAGTTTTCATGATAGATACGGGGAGTGTTAGGTCATTTATAAGTCCTTATTTAGCGAATAAAAATTTTAAAAATTATTTACAGTATGAACCCTTCGAAGTTGTTAGCACTCACGCATCGAGCGTTCATAGTGAAACGGCAGTTATTCCATTACCGGTTACCTTTGGAAGTAAAGAGTTCCATAAGTTTTATGTCTACAGTGTTGACGATAGGTATGACGGATTAATAGGTAGCAATTTGCTGAAGCAATTACAAGCAAAGATTAATATGGAAAGTCAGATATTACATTAAAAAAATACTGAAATTCCCATCGTATATACACCACCTATGAGAGAGGTATATAATCTACCATCTCGTAGTGAAATTAGAGTAAGACTCCCGGTTAACTTATTGGACGGGGAAGCTGTGCTAGACTTTAAACAGTTTACGGAAGGGATTCGAATGCCCGCCGCATTAGTTACGTGTGTTAAAGGCTATGCAACAACTGTTATTCAGAATTACAGTCATCAAAATAGGAATTTAGTAGTGACGGGACCTTTTCAAGTAGATCCATACATACAGAACCCATCTGTTAGTGTTAATTTCATGGATAATAATATAGAAGTGGACAGATTGCTAACAAATAATTTAGAAAAATTACAGTTAGATCATATGAACGCAGAAGAACGTAGGGTTATTGAGGGACTTTGTAGGGAATACAAAGATATATTTTATTGTGAAAATATTCCATTATCCTTCACAAATCAGGTTAAACATAGAATAAGAACAAAAAATGAAGACCCAATAAACATTAAGGCACATAGGTTACCCCCTATTCAAACAAAAGAAATCAAGAATCAAGTTGAAAAAATGTTAAGGGATAACATTATCCAGGAATCGCATTCTCCCTGGAGTGCTCCCGTACATTTGGTGCCGAAAAAGTTAGACGCATCAGGCCAACAAAAATGGAGGATGGTAGTTGATTATAGACGGCTCAATGAAATTACAATTGATGACAAATATCCCTTGCCCAACATTAACGATTTATTTGACATGCTAGGTAAAAGTACCTACTTTACAACCCTCGATTTAGCTAGCGGGTATCATCAATTAGAGGTCCAGGAACAGGATAGAGCTAAAACCGCATTTAGCACACCTTCAGGTCATTACGAATTTAACAGAATGCCGTTTGGGTTAAAGACAGCACCTGCAACCTTTCAGCGAGCGATGGATAACGTCCTACGAGGCCTTCAAGGCTTACATTGCCTAGTATACCTCGATGACGTCATCATTTTTTCAAAAAGTTTGCCTGAACATGTAGAAAAACTTAGAGCAGTTTTTGACCGCTTCCGTCAAACAAATTTGAAAGTTCAATTAGATAAGTCACATTTTCTTAGAAAGGAAGTACTTAGGGCATACTATTACGAGTGAAGGTTTGAAGCCAAATAATGATAAAATAGATGCTGTTCTTAGGTATCCCATACCAGAAACGGTTACACAGATTAAAAGCTTTTTAGGACTTATCGGATACTATAGGAAATTCATCAAAGATTTTGCTAAAATAACTAGACCATTAACAGCTTGTTTAAAGAAAGGTCGCAAAATTATTATTAATGAAGAATATAAAGAATGTTTCGAGACTTGTAAAAAGCTTTTAACAAATGCACCTTTGTTACAGTTTCCTGACTTTAGTAAAACTTTTATCCTAACCACTGATGCATCCAATTTTGCAATCGGGGCTGTATTATCACAAGAAACAATAGGATCAGATAAGCCTGTAGCATATGCTAGTAGAACTTTGAGCGACACTGAAGTAAAATATAGCACTATCGAGAAGGAACTATTAGCCATAATATGGGCAGTTAAGCACTTTCGACCGTATCTGTATGGTAACAAATTTACCATATTTACAGACCATAGACCATTAGCATGGCTGTATTCATTGAAAGAGCCCAATAGTAAACTCACGCGATGGCGGTTAAGGTTAGAAGAGTACGATTTCGAAATAAAATATAAGAAGGGCCCTCAAAACACGAATGCAGATGCTTTATCTAGGATTAAGATTAATGCAATTGACGACGATTTAGATTCAATATTCGTAAACGTAGGGGATAGACAGAAACGGATACAAAAAATAATAGATAACGAATTGCAAGACCTCGAAGCTCCAATAGAAACGATAGAACTTTCGGATTCTGATGATGAGGTCACTGCCAATTCAGTTTCAAATAGAGAACACGAAGGCATTCCTATTTTAAACGAAGCTGTCGATACTAAACCAAAACAGATTTTAGTTCATTCATGGTTTAAAAATAACTTAGCTGTAAAAGATATTTCTAATAAGAAACAAAAAATTCTTGATGTTCACTTACCGACAAATAACGATAAATTAGTTAAAGACTTTTTAAAAGAGTATATAGATCCAAAACATAGGTACTTTATATACTTTGAACATCCATCTTTTAGAAAAACTTTTTCAAACATGGCAATTAAGTTATTTAAAAAGGATTCTGTTAAGCTAACAGAATGTACAGAAAGAGTTATAAATTTGACAGAATCTGAAGAAGATCAAAAAGAAGTTATTTTTAAATACCACGACGGGAAAACGTGTCATAGAGGTATTAAAGAAACTTTAACTAAACTTAAACGACATTATTGGTGGGCAAACATGAAAGAGACAGTTACGGCAATCATAAACGCTTGCGAAACATGTAAACGCATGAAATACGACAGAAAGCCGATCAAACCTTACATTCAGTTAACACAAACGCAGGATGGCCCTTTTCAGGAAGCTTTTATGGACTTATTATATATCGAAGGGAAATATTATTTAACTATAGTAGACGCATTTAGTAAGATAGCACAAGCTATAGAGGTACCAAATAGGAGTACACCAGAGATAGTTAGGGCATTGATTAAATACTTTAGCATGTATGGTCTGCCTAGGAAAATTAGTTGTGATTCCGGGACAGAATTCAATAATGCTTTGATTAAGGAAATGTTAAGCTTGTACAAAATTGAACTTCATATTGGGACTCCAAACAATCCCAGTTCAATGGCAATAGTAGAAAGATTTCATTCCACCATTATCGAGATTTATCGTATAGCAAAATACGATAAAAGCGATTTAGATGCAGCATCTGTTATGACTTACGCCATCATGGCCTATAACAACACCATTCACTCAGCAACAGACCTTACGCCTTTTGAATTAGTATTTGGTCACACTTATTCAGATAATGTATTTAACGTGGATAGAGAAAAGAATTTAACTCAGAAACTATTGTTAGATCATAGAAAACGCCTTAAAATACTTTATGAATTCATAACAGAAAAATTAGAATCCGACAAAATTAAAGTTATAAATAAAAAATGTGGTGAAACGACACCAGTACTTGAGCCTGACGATACTATTTATATGAAAGATACTAGGATTAGAAAAGCTAAAGAAAAACCGCGATATGAAAAAGCTAAAGTAATTGGCGAAGTTGAAAGAAATGTAGTACCAGTAGAAGTAAAGAAAAGGAAAACTAGAGTAGCGTTAAAAAATGTAAAACGTCCTCCACAGATCGTGCCTGGTACTTCTGGTACTAGTGGTGTCAACATGCACGCTGGACCTTCAAAACCTCGGTCAGAATCCGGGGATAGCAGCGATAAAGCGGGGAGTAGCAGTGAAGAGGAATAGTTATTGGACAATATATAAAACTATAGATTTAGAATCATTAGGCTTACAAATAGATAACAATATTCAGGATTTTAGTAATTTAAAAATAAAAATTAAGGAAATTAGAGTTAGTAAGGAAACGGTAGGAATAGAAAGTCAAATCGAATATCTCATTAATTTAACTAAGAGTAGATTTTTTCAAATATTACCTTTTCATTATAGGAATAAACGAGCCTTATTCAATCCATTAGGCTCACTTGTAAAAGCTATTTCGGGAAATTTAGATGAAGATGATGCAATTAAATATGATAGAGAAATTCAAATGATACAGAACAAAGAGCATGTAGTCGAACGTAAAGTATCATCAATGCAAAAGGCTTTTGATAAATTAGTAAACGACTCTGAAATAATAAATTCAAATATAAAAAACTTGGGTTTACATACCAATGAAATGGAAAAATTAGTTGAACATGAGTTCAGGTTTAACAAACTTTTCCAAATATTGAATACTATGTATCAAATTTTAAATAACTTTCGAACTTGTTACGAAACCATACAAGAGATTGAGACGGCAATAGCCTTTAGCAAATTAAATACATTGCACCAATCCATTATAAATAGTACAGAATTATATTATACATTAGAAGTCATTTCTAAACATGCTAGAACAATATATCCAGTAAGCAAACGTAATTTAATAATATTAGAACGTAATATTATACTTAAGTCATACATAAATAATAACAAGTTAGTTTTTGTTTTAGAAGTCCCCCTAATAGATAACGAAACATATAATTATTACAAGGTTATACCCATTCCTATATTCCATTCTCCAAATACCTTTACGATTATACCCAAATACCCTTACCTGATGGTGAATAGGTTGAAATACATGCCCGTGGTAAGCCCATGTGCTGAGATTGAAAAGGACAAATTTCTATGCGCTGAAACTAACTTAGCCCAGTATCCAACTGTGACCTGCATTGAACAAATAATGTTGATGAAGAATAACTACAAAAACTGCATACAGAACCATATTGAAATAGAGAAAACTAAGATACAAAAAGTAACCGACAACCAATGGTTGGTTTACTCAGAAGAAAACCTCATCATTACTGAGAATTGCAATACAGAAATTCTGAAATACACCGTTCTTGGGACCTACATCGTGACTCCAGGCCAACAATGCGAGACACAAATAGGCGAAGTCATCGTTGCCGCTACCACAAACACTACAGTTTCTAGTCTCCAGCTGCCATTGATCCAGATGCCAGAGCTACAACAGGACATCCAGAGAAGGTCAAAGAAAGTGGATCTAAGAAATGTGGACTTCAGTGATGTGAAAGAAGTTTTACAAAGTGCAAAATTTAGTGAAATAGACGATACGACCCAAACAGTGACAATAGAAATTAGTATATGGACCATCTTCGAGTATGTGATTATTGTAATAGCAGTATTTATCTTTATAATGTATAAATTCCAGTTTATAAATTTTTGTCGAAATTCTCCGAAACTGTCTGCGACACCTTCGGATAATTTCTCTCTTGGGGAGGGAGGAGTTAAGGAACCCCAACCTACCAATATTAGCTTTGTCAGCCAATAACTATTTATTAGACATATTATTTCCAAATATTTCATTGCTTGATCAGCATCCAGAATAATCTAGGACATGCGTCATATCTGATCACGCCATGCATGTACTACGTTAGCAATTAAGTTAGTATATAAGATCAATATCTTATTAGATGAGAAGAACTGTTTAGCTGTAACTCTGTCGGAATAAAGTTATTTTTTTAAATACTTCCGTTGTCGCTTACTTAATTCGCGCGTTTTCATCGCAGTGCTGCAGGAAACCGTGAGTACCCACTCTTCTCATTAAGTGCCACAATGACGGGTGTGTCTGAGGATATCAAAAAACTAGCCGATTTAAAAAAGAAACGAGGTACCATTAAGGGTATGCTCACTCAATTCGAGAAATGTGTAAATTTGTTAGTAGGCAGTGAAATTAATCCTAAGCAAAGAGCAGAACTAGAATTACGCATAAAGTCTGCTCAAGGATTGCATCACGAATTCAGTAAAATTCAATCGTTAATTGAGGAATTAGTGTCAGAAGAAGACATGTCGGAACAATTAGAATATAGAGAGTCTTTCGATAATTCTTACTTTAGTTCTGTCGCTGAAGCCAATTGTTTAATAAATAATAGTAGTAGTCACAAACATGAGTGCAAGTCCAATAGTTCAGAACACACGTGCAATTCCAATACATTAGTAAAATTGCCAACTATTTCGCTTCCCAACTTCGACGGTGGCTACGATGGTTGGTTGGAATTTAAGGATATGTTTTTGTCAATGATCCACAATTCAAAGCAACTTGACAATATCCAGAAATATCATTATTTAAGATCATCTCTGTCTGGAAACGCGTTACAAGTTATTAAATCTCTGGAATTCACTTCAGATAACTATAGTGTTGCATGGGAATTGATTGAGAATAGATATAATAATAATGACTTATTGATACGCAATCATGTCAAAGCGCTATTCTCAATATCAGCTGTTAAAGAATCGCCGGCACAGATAAGGAAACTAATAGATACGGTTCTCAAGAATTTACGTGCTTTGAAAACACTTGGTGAACCTACAGAATCGTGGGACACCTTGCTGATTCACATCATAACCACAAAATTAGACGTAGTGATTGAAAAGGAATGGGAACAGTTTAAAAATACCAGTGCTAGCTATTCAAACAAGAAATTTAATTTAGATTCACTCTTAAAGTTTTTAAAATATAAGGCTGACACTTTGGAAGTGGTTAAGGTTCACACTCCTCAATCATCTCATGCAGGTCAGGATCATGCTAAAAAACAATCTCACAGTTTTGTTGCTACTCAAAACAAGAAAAAGTTTTATAAATCCACCCGCACTTGTGTTAAATGTAACGGAAAACATCCGTTATATGGGTGTCAACAATTTTTGGATTTGGGCTCACGGGATAGACTTCGGTTCGTAGGAGATAAGAATCTCTGTATTAATTGTTTATGGACCGGGCACGCGGTCAATGATTGTCAGGCCGGGCCTTGCAAGCAATGCTACGGCAAACACAACACTCTTTTGCATAACGAGTTTATTAAGGATGGCACTGTGCCCTCTGCAGCTCACACACACCAGGACAGGCCTTCAGATTCGCAGCATAGGTCGTCGTCAGTAGTTCAGACTCTTCACACAGTCGTAAATTCACACAATAATGATTGTAAAAGTTTACTCAGTAAACACGCTTTACAATCCGTTTTACTGTCGACAGCTATAGTTGAGGTCACTGGCAAAGATAATAAATATTATAAAGCTCGTGCATTGCTCGACAACGGCAGTCAGCACTGTTTTATCACAGATTCTTTATGTAAGAAATTAAACACACAATGTTTACAGTCCACGCTCCAAATTAGCGGAATAGGAGATTCAGTCACACAGGCAATCCATTCCTGCGAAATTAATCTTAGATCGATACACGGCGATCATGATGTTCACATTAAATGTTTGGTTCTACCTAGCATTACGTCGACTATACCGGCCACAAGTATAGACATTCACAATATTTCAATACCCAAAGACATTAAGTTAGCAGATCCAACTTTCTGCATACCCTCACACATTGATTTATTAATCGGTGCAGATTGTTTCTGGGACTTAGTTGTTAGTGGAAAAATCCGTCTACCTTCCGGTCCTTATTTAGTAAATACCAAATTAGGATGGATAATTACGGGTCCGTTATACACTGAAGATTCACACACAAATAAAATTCAGTGCCATGTTGCTCAATTCACACAATTAAATGAGCAATTGAAAAAGTTCTGGGAGATTGAAGAAATCTCTTGTTCAGGTCAGCAGCTTTCTCGAGAAGAAAGTTCGTGCGAGAACCTATTCACACAAACTACCAAACGGGTAGACAATGGTCGTTTTTCGGTTCAGATTCCACTGAAGGAATCAGCGGAGTCACTAGGTGATAGCTATGAAGTTGCGAAAACTAGATTTTTATCACTAGAACGTAAACTTGTACGTAATCCACAATACAAACACATGTATAGCGACTTCATGCAGGAGTACTTGAGCTTAGGACACATGACCCGCATCGATAACGATTACACAAAACCATTTTATTTTTTACCACATCACGGCGTCTTCCGTGAAGATAGCGTAACCACTAAATTACGCGTAGTGTTTGACGCTAGTCAAAAAACATCCACAGAAAAATTGCTTAATGACATACAGTTTATCGGACCTGCATTGCAAAACGATTTAGTTTCCATTCTCCTACGTTTCCGCCAATATAAGTACGTTGCATGTGCAGATATTGAGAAAATGTTTAGGCAAATTCTCGTTCACGAGGAACAAAGAAATCTGCAATTAATACTGTGGCGGGAAACACCGTCAGATCCCCTCAGTGTGTACCGTCTTAATACAGTGACGTACGGAACGGCGTCGGCTCCGTACCTAAGTATTCGCTGTGTTAGACAATTAGGGTTAGAGTGTACAGACGAATTAGTTTCTCAGACCATATTGGAAGATTTCTATGTCGACGATTTAATTACCGGGGCTGATTCAGAAACACAGTTATCATATATCTGTAAAAATGTAGCAGAAATATGTCAATCCGGTTGTTTTCCTTTGCGAAAATGGATAACTAATTCGCCGAACATTGTTTTACACACAGCACAAAATGCTAATAGTTCGAAGTACTTGTCATTAGGTGAAAATGTATCAAGCAAAACATTAGGCCTTGGCTGGTATAACAGCAAGGATGAGTTTCATTTCACATCTAAAATAAATAACGATTTCTCAAACGTGACTAAACGTTCGATTTTATCCGCTATTTCTCAAATCTACGATCCATTAGGGTTATTAAGTCCGGTTATTATAGTAGTCAAAGCTCTTCTTCAGAAACTGTGGCTCACCAAAGTAGGTTGGGACGATGGTCTGCCTCAAGACATAGTATTGTATTGGAAAAAATTCGTTGAGTCAATATCGAGTTTATATAAACTGCGAATTCCTAGATTTGTTATGTGTGATTCACCTAAAGTAATTGAGCTACACATATTCACTGACGCGAGTCAAATTGCTTACGGTGCCTGCGCGTACGTTCGTACCTGGAACGCAAACGGTGACGTTACAGTGAAATCGCTATGTGCCAAAAGCCGCGTAGCCCCTGTCAAACCAGTTAGCATCCCTCGACTCGAGTTGTGTGGCGCGCTCGTCGGAGCAAAATTACTAGATAAAATACAAAAGTCACTTCGCGTTACGTTCAATACTATTGTTTTGTGGACAGACTCCACAATAGTTTTGGGTTGGCTTAAAAGGTCTCCTAATCAACTCAAAACCTTTGTACAAAATCGTGTTGTGGAAGTGAATGAGTTGACTACCAATATGTGTTGGCTACATGTGAGTGGAATAAATAATCCGGCAGACCTGTTGTCATGCGGCAAGGGATTAGAAGAATTAAATGCTTTGCCTCTGTGGTGGAACGGACCGTCATTCCTACACGAAAAGGTAACTGATTGGTCAAGCACACAACATAACCTTAGTCAGATTCAGACCGAAACATTACCCGAATTAAAATCGAACATTGTCAGTGTATCGACCTGTGTCAACAACTCGGACAGAGTAATTATATTCGAAAGATTCTCTTCATACAATCGACTCCAACGCGCTTGTGCATTTGTGTGTCGATTTATAAACAACGCGAGAACAAAAGATCACACTAAACGTTTTACCGGTTCACTAACAGTTGAGAGTACTTCTCTGATTTTGTGCAAATCACATGTCCGTGAATATTTTGGCGAATCTAAACATCCTAAAAGCCCACCAATATCTTTTATCTATAGTTGGGTAGCCTAACTTTTAATGCCAAGAAGAATTCAAATTAATCATGACGAGTTAATGACTCAAAATAATATTTTAGTTGCTTAAATTTCATTACCCTCAGTGTTGTAGCGAAGCTACCTCTTAATAAAATAATTTATTTAAATTGCCAGGTATATTTAGTAAATTATAACTACATATATACATAGTATACACGCTTATAACTAATAGAATATTGTAAAAATCTAAAGTTAAGACAACAGTACAAATGGATCATTTTGTTATTACATATTTTTGTGTGGTATTGTGGAATGCAAACCGGTTAATAACCGGTTATATCATAATTGCGTTCTTATATGGGATGTGAGAGGTGACTCTGACGATGGGACAGATCGAGATCAAATAATACTAAGCGAAATATTTTTACTAAATACCATCGTGAATGATCCTCGATTGGAGGAACATTTCCTAGCCATGCATTTAAAGATAAATATGCGACACGTCTGCCAATACGAGTTACCTCATCATGGCCGCTTCTTTTTGCAACCATATACCTTATTACGTGACGTGTATGAATCAAGATATATTGTGCACTTAAGGTCTGGAGCTCCACTCTCGTTTTTCACCCCAAGCATCCAAACTCGAGAAAGAATTATTCAAGAGATGGAAGAGGTCAGACAGCAATTAGAAAATGGTGTTATTAGCGAAGGTCACTTAGTGGCGAACATTATGTGCGCAAGAATTCGAAACGTTAACTATATTGAACGTTCGGCCTATAACTCCTCCATTGAGGAGATTTCGCTCTTTTCAATCAATCATAATCCACCAAGTAGCGTTCTCTATTATCTTGCTGAACTAAAACAAAAGAAAATAGCGTACCTCATTAGTTACTTTTCTGGTTCAGCCATTAAGAAAGACCCTTACGAGTTTCCAGAAGGTGAATTCATTCTTAGAAATCTAGGAATCATTTTAGATTCCCGCAGCTTTATTAGAGCTAAAATAGATGGAATATATTTTGCCCTTTCTGACAACCTGCTTATTTTAATGAATGAAGAGATGTATACATCTGAAACCTACAAAATTCGGCGTACTGAATACTCGATGGCTAATAGATCCAGAACTCCAGCTTATGATCAGTCCAGATTTGACGCTTGCATAGCTCGTAACCTTTGCTTCCCCAAGTTCCCCACAACATTCTCAATCAGTGAGGCGTTAGTTTCCCCTTCGGGTCATGCATTACGTATGTCAATAGAGTACATTCAGGGCGAAGCATCGATTGCAATGCTGGCTCAAAAGATTATGAATAACTTTAGGAATTATAAACGATCATTCGTCTCGAACGAATTTGGGAAGAGTATAGTGGAGCCGAAAAATTCCTCGTTTCTCTCTCTCATCCGACATCATGGAACCACCCGAGACTCAATGGAAAGGTCTCCCCCAACCGTGTGGCATAGCAAGCTTGAGTGGATTCTCGGTATAGAGTCGGCCATTAGACTAAAGAACCCTGAACCCTTTAAGACCCAACAGCTTCGCGCCATTTGTGAGGCTATGGACAAAACCATTGTGTGTGTGCAGCCAGGGACCGAAATTTCGAGTTTCATGAATCGCGCGTTCGGATCCATTAATCCATTGGCCTCACAACGCGTCCGTGGAAATCGTCTTCCGGATATTTAGTAAATTATAACTACATATATACATAGTATACACGCTTATAACTATTAGAATATTGTAAAAATCTAAAGTTAAGACAACAGTACAAATGGATCATTTTGTTATTACATATTTTTGTGTGGTATTTTGGAATGCAAACCGGTTCCTCGAGCTAGGTTCAGGGACCTGCACATTGACCTTGTCGGTCCCCTGCCATTATCCCAGGGTTACCGGTATTGCCTTACAGCAATCGATAGATTCACTCGATGGCCTGAGGCATTACCCTTACCGGACATCACAGCAGAGACCGTCGCTAAGGCCCTCCTTAGCGGTTGGATCTCCCGTTTTGGCTGCCCCTCACACGTCGTTACAGACCGTGGGAGGCAATTCGAGTCTTCTTTGTTTGGACATTTAGCTCGGCTAGCTGGTTTCCAACATAAAAGGACTACGGCCTATCATCCAGCCTCTAATGGGCTCGTGGAGAGGTTCCATCGGCAGCTCAAAGCTTCCATAACCTGCCACGCTAATAGCAGTTGGGTCGAGTCCCTTCCTCTTGTGCTGCTTGGTATACGCAGTGCTTACAAAGAGGACATAAAATCAACACCAGCCGAAATGGTCTACGGGGAACCGTTACGTCTTCCAGGAGATTTCCTTAGCCCAGAAGACCTTGCAGACCCGGACGTCACCGACTACACTGCACGTCTAAGAACTTTTGCTAATAATTTGCAACCTTCACCAGCGTCACGTCATGGTGGTCGTCGTTCCCCCTTCGTTTTTAAAGATCTGGCCACAGCTTCCCACGTCTTCCTTCGCGATGACACCATTGGCGGATCTCTTAAGCCAGCCTATACCGGCCCCTACGAGGTTATTCAACGAGGAGACAAAGCATTCAAGCTCAGTGTGAACGGTAAGATGGTCACCGTGTCGATTGATAGGCTGAAACCTGCCTATATACTGCGTGATCCAGACACCACAACACACACAACTTACCTCCCATTACCTCATACTACTACTGACACACACACCCCAATCACTAACTCACCACAAAATTCCACTCATACTCCTACTCCGAATACAAGTCACGATGACATACCTGACGCCGGAGAGAGCACGGTCAGAAAAACTAGATCGGGCCGTAGAGTGAGATTCCCAGATTATTATCGCCCGTAGGACGGTCTCTGGAGGAGGGTGGTGTAGCGAAGCTACCTCTTAATAAAATAATTTATTTAAATTGCCAGGTATATTTAGTAAATTATAACTACATATATACATAGTATACACGCTTATAACTAATAGAATATTGTAAAAATCTAAAGTTAAGACAACAGTACAAATGGATCATTTTGTTATTACATATTTTTGTGTGGTATTGTGGAATGCAAACCGGTTCCTCGAGCGAACTCTCGCGCCTGGTCTATCTGTCCTTTTCTTACATATAGCGCGCGTTCAATCGAACAGTCGAGAATTTTTACTGGTCGCAAGTGCACGCCGCACGCGCTCGCTCCCCCCGGTTAACATTCGACAATACAGTGGTCTATCTAGTGCTTTAAGGACTTGTACCTAAGCTATTTAGTGCTGAAACATTACTGTGCCTATCGCTTCCTATCTGTGCCACTCATCTCACCTTCTATCATTTTATTTGTGTCCCGTGTACCCTACAAACTTTGGACATTAAATGCTATTCATCTGTAAGCTTTCGTGTTCGCTTCTGTATTGCAACCCATTACCGCTTCAGTGTCTTTGTTGCGACGAGTTAGAAAAACATTTTTATTTAATTATACGTAGAGGTTTATGCCGTGAATTGTTACTTGAGGAACCTCAAGTACATCATAAGGAAATGAATTATGATTTTGCAAGATATAATATTGTTATTATTTTAATACATTGTGATAAAAACAATTTGTCGTAAAAAATATTACATTACCTTCAGCCTATCTTGAAATATCAAACATCGTTCTGTAATACATCGTCCCTGGATCGAGTACCCCGTCCCGCCTCCGCACTTGCCGGTCAGTCAGCCAGCAACAACAAACGGGGCAGGACGCGCGCCATTTTTTTCGTGACCGTTAAAAAAGTTCGACAACTACGCGCTTCAAACAAACATCCACAGAAAAATCGCTTAATGACATACAGTTTATCGGACCTGCATTGCAAAACGATTTAGTTTCCATTCTCCTACGTTTCCGCCAATATAAGTACGTTGCATGTGCAGATATTGAGAAAATGTTTAGGCAAATTCTCGTTCACGAGGAACAAAGAAATCTGCAATTAATACTGTGGCGGGAAACACCGTCAGATCCCCTCAGTGTGTACCGTCTTAATACAGTGACGTACGGAACGGCGTCGGCTCCGTACCTAAGTATTCGCTGTGTTAGACAATTAGGGTTAGAGTGTACAGACGAATTAGTTTCTCAGACCATATTGGAAGATTTCTATGTCGACGATTTAATTACCGGGGCTGATTCAGAAACACAGTTATCATATATCTGTAAAAATGTAGCAGAAATATGTCAATCCGGTTGTTTTCCTTTGCGAAAATGGATAACTAATTCGCCGAACATTGTTTTACACACAGCACAAAATGCTAATAGTTCGAAGTACTTGTCATTAGGTGAAAATGTATCAAGCAAAACATTAGGCCTTGGCTGGTATAACAGCAAGGATGAGTTTCATTTCACATCTAAAATAAATAACGATTTCTCAAACGTGACTAAACGTTCGATTTTATCCGCTATTTCTCAAATCTACGATCCATTAGGGTTATTAAGTCCGGTTATTATAGTAGTCAAAGCTCTTCTTCAGAAACTGTGGCTCACCAAAGTAGGTTGGGACGATGGTCTGCCTCAAGACATAGTATTGTATTGGAAAAAATTCGTTGAGTCAATATCGAGTTTATATAAACTGCGAATTCCTAGATTTGTTATTTGTGATTCACCTAAAGTAATTGAGCTACACATATTCACTGACGCGAGTCAAATTGCTTACGGTGCCTGCGCGTACGTTCGTACCTGGAACGCAAACGGTGACGTTACAGTGAAATTGCTATGTGCCAAAAGCCGCGTAGCCCCTGTCAAACCAGTTAGCATCCCTCGACTCGAGTTGTGTGGCGCGCTCGTCGGAGCAAAATTACTAGATAAAATACAAAAGTCACTTCGCGTTACGTTCAATACTATTGTTTTGTGGACAGACTCCACAATAGTTTTGGGTTGGCTTAAAAGGTCTCCTAATCAACTCAAAACCTTTGTACAAAATCGTGTTGTGGAAGTGAATGAGTTGACTACCAATATGTGTTGGCTACATGTGAGTGGAATAAATAATCCGGCAGACCTGTTGTCATGCGGCAAGGGATTAGAAGAATTAAATGCTTTGCCTCTGTGGTGGAACGGACCGTCATTCCTACACGAAAAGGTAACTGATTGGTCAAGCACACAACATAACCTTAGTCAGATTCAGACCGAAACATTACCCGAATTAAAATCGAACATTGTCAGTGTATCGACCTGTGTCAACAACTCGGACAGAGTAATTATATTCGAAAGATTCTCTTCATACAATCGACTCCAACGCGCTTGTGCATTTGTGTGTCGATTTATAAACAACGCGAGAACAAAAGATCACACTAAACGTTTTACCGGTTCACTAACAGTTGAGAGTACTTCTCTGATTTTGTGCAAATCACATGTCCGTGAATATTTTGGCGAATCTAAACATCCTAAAAGCCCACCAATATCTTTTATCTATAGTTGGGTAGCCTAACTTTTAATGCCAAGAAGAATTCAAATTAATCATGACGAGTTAATGACTCAAAATAATATTTTAGTTGCTTAAATTTCATTACCCTCAGTGTTGTAGCGAAGCTACCTCTTAATAAAATAATTTATTTAAATTGCCAGGTATATTTAGTAAATTATAACTACATATATACATAGTATACACGCTTATAACTAATAGAATATTGTAAAAATCTAAAGTTAAGACAACAGTACAAATGGATCATTTTGTTATTACATATTTTTGTGTGGTATTGTGGAATGCAAACCGGTTAATAACCGGTTATATCATAATTGCGTTCTTATATGGGATGTGAGAGGTGACTCTGACGATGGGACAGATCGAGATCAAATAATACTAAGCGAAATATTTTTACTAAATACCATCGTGAATGATCCTCGATTGGAGGAACATTTCCTAGCCATGCATTTAAAGATAAATATGCGACACGTCTGCCAATACGAGTTACCTCATCATGGCCGCTTCTTTTTGCAACCATATACCTTATTACGTGACGTGTATGAATCAAGATATATTGTGCACTTAAGGTCTGGAGCTCCACTCTCGTTTTTCACCCCAAGCATCCAAACTCGAGAAAGAATTATTCAAGAGATGGAAGAGGTCAGACAGCAATTAGAAAATGGTGTTATTAGCGAAGGTCACTTAGTGGCGAACATTATGTGCGCAAGAATTCGAAACGTTAACTATATTGAACGTTCGGCCTATAACTCCTCCATTGAGGAGATTTCGCTCTTTTCAATCAATCATAATCCACCAAGTAGCGTTCTCTATTATCTTGCTGAACTAAAACAAAAGAAAATAGCGTACCTCATTAGTTACTTTTCTGGTTCAGCCATTAAGAAAGACCCTTACGAGTTTCCAGAAGGTGAATTCATTCTTAGAAATCTAGGAATCATTTTAGATTCCCGCAGCTTTATTAGAGCTAAAATAGATGGAATATATTTTGCCCTTTCTGACAACCTGCTTATTTTAATGAATGAAGAGATGTATACATCTGAAACCTACAAAATTCGGCGTACTGAATACTCGATGGCTAATAGATCCAGAACTCCAGCTTATGATCAGTCCAGATTTGACGCTTGCATAGCTCGTAACCTTTGCTTCCCCAAGTTCCCCACAACATTCTCAATCAGTGAGGCGTTAGTTTCCCCTTCGGGTCATGCATTACGTATGTCAATAGAGTACATTCAGGGCGAAGCATCGATTGCAATGCTGGCTCAAAAGATTATGAATAACTTTAGGAATTATAAACGATCATTCGTCTCGAACGAATTTGGGAAGAGTATAGTGGAGCCGAAAAATTCCTCGTTTCTCTCTCTCATCCGACATCATGGAACCACCCGAGACTCAATGGAAAGGTCTCCCCCAACCGTGTGGCATAGCAAGCTTGAGTGGATTCTCGGTATAGAGTCGGCCATTAGACTAAAGAACCCTGAACCCTTTAAGACCCAACAGCTTCGCGCCATTTGTGAGGCTATGGACAAAACCATTGTGTGTGTGCAGCCAGGGACCGAAATTTCGAGTTTCATGAATCGCGCGTTCGGATCCATTAATCCATTGGCCTCACAACGCGTCCGTGGAAATCGTCTTCCGGATATTTAGTAAATTATAACTACATATATACATAGTATACACGCTTATAACTATTAGAATATTGTAAAAATCTAAAGTTAAGACAACAGTACAAATGGATCATTTTGTTATTACATATTTTTGTGTGGTATTTTGGAATGCAAACCGGTTCCTCGAGCTAGGTTCAGGGACCTGCACATTGACCTTGTCGGTCCCCTGCCATTATCCCAGGGTTACCGGTATTGCCTTACAGCAATCGATAGATTCACTCGATGGCCTGAGGCATTACCCTTACCGGACATCACAGCAGAGACCGTCGCTAAGGCCCTCCTTAGCGGTTGGATCTCCCGTTTTGGCTGCCCCTCACACGTCGTTACAGACCGTGGGAGGCAATTCGAGTCTTCTTTGTTTGGACATTTAGCTCGGCTAGCTGGTTTCCAACATAAAAGGACTACGGCCTATCATCCAGCCTCTAATGGGCTCGTGGAGAGGTTCCATCGGCAGCTCAAAGCTTCCATAACCTGCCACGCTAATAGCAGTTGGGTCGAGTCCCTTCCTCTTGTGCTGCTTGGTATACGCAGTGCTTACAAAGAGGACATAAAATCAACACCAGCCGAAATGGTCTACGGGGAACCGTTACGTCTTCCAGGAGATTTCCTTAGCCCAGAAGACCTTGCAGACCCGGACGTCACCGACTACACTGCACGTCTAAGAACTTTTGCTAATAATTTGCAACCTTCACCAGCGTCACGTCATGGTGGTCGTCGTTCCCCCTTCGTTTTTAAAGATCTGGCCACAGCTTCCCACGTCTTCCTTCGCGATGACACCATTGGCGGATCTCTTAAGCCAGCCTATACCGGCCCCTACGAGGTTATTCAACGAGGAGACAAAGCATTCAAGCTCAGTGTGAACGGTAAGATGGTCACCGTGTCGATTGATAGGCTGAAACCTGCCTATATACTGCGTGATCCAGACACCACAACACACACAACTTACCTCCCATTACCTCATACTACTACTGACACACACACCCCAATCACTAACTCACCACAAAATTCCACTCATACTCCTACTCCGAATACAAGTCACGATGACATACCTGACGCCGGAGAGAGCACGGTCAGAAAAACTAGATCGGGCCGTAGAGTGAGATTCCCAGATTATTATCGCCCGTAGGACGGTCTCTGGAGGAGGGTGGTGTAGCGAAGCTACCTCTTAATAAAATAATTTATTTAAATTGCCAGGTATATTTAGTAAATTATAACTACATATATACATAGTATACACGCTTATAACTAATAGAATATTGTAAAAATCTAAAGTTAAGACAACAGTACAAATGGATCATTTTGTTATTACATATTTTTGTGTGGTATTGTGGAATGCAAACCGGTTCCTCGAGCGAACTCTCGCGCCTGGTCTATCTGTCCTTTTCTTACATATAGCGCGCGTTCAATCGAACAGTCGAGAATTTTTACTGGTCGCAAGTGCACGCCGCACGCGCTCGCTCCCCCCGGTTAACATTCGACAATACAGTGGTCTATCTAGTGCTTTAAGGACTTGTACCTAAGCTATTTAGTGCTGAAACATTACTGTGCCTATCGCTTCCTATCTGTGCCACTCATCTCACCTTCTATCATTTTATTTGTGTCCCGTGTACCCTACAAACTTTGGACATTAAATGCTATTCATCTGTAAGCTTTCGTGTTCGCTTCTGTATTGCAACCCATTACCGCTTCAGTGTCTTTGTTGCGACGAGTTAGAAAAACATTTTTATTTAATTATACGTAGAGGTTTATGCCGTGAATTGTTACTTGAGGAACCTCAAGTACATCATAAGGAAATGAATTATGATTTTGCAAGATATAATATTGTTATTATTTTAATACATTGTGATAAAAACAATTTGTCGTAAAAAATATTACATTACCTTCAGCCTATCTTGAAATATCAAACATCGTTCTGTAATACATCGTCCCTGGATCGAGTACCCCGTCCCGCCTCCGCACTTGCCGGTCAGTCAGCCAGCAACAACAAACGGGGCAGGACGCGCGCCATTTTTTTCGTGACCGTTAAAAAAGTTCGACAACTACGCGCTTCAAACAAACATCCACAGAAAAATCGCTTAATGACATACAGTTTATCGGACCTGCATTGCAAAACGATTTAGTTTCCATTCTCCTACGTTTCCGCCAATATAAGTACGTTGCATGTGCAGATATTGAGAAAATGTTTAGGCAAATTCTCGTTCACGAGGAACAAAGAAATCTGCAATTAATACTGTGGCGGGAAACACCGTCAGATCCCCTCAGTGTGTACCGTCTTAATACAGTGACGTACGGAACGGCGTCGGCTCCGTACCTAAGTATTCGCTGTGTTAGACAATTAGGGTTAGAGTGTACAGACGAATTAGTTTCTCAGACCATATTGGAAGATTTCTATGTCGACGATTTAATTACCGGGGCTGATTCAGAAACACAGTTATCATATATCTGTAAAAATGTAGCAGAAATATGTCAATCCGGTTGTTTTCCTTTGCGAAAATGGATAACTAATTCGCCGAACATTGTTTTACACACAGCACAAAATGCTAATAGTTCGAAGTACTTGTCATTAGGTGAAAATGTATCAAGCAAAACATTAGGCCTTGGCTGGTATAACAGCAAGGATGAGTTTCATTTCACATCTAAAATAAATAACGATTTCTCAAACGTGACTAAACGTTCGATTTTATCCGCTATTTCTCAAATCTACGATCCATTAGGGTTATTAAGTCCGGTTATTATAGTAGTCAAAGCTCTTCTTCAGAAACTGTGGCTCACCAAAGTAGGTTGGGACGATGGTCTGCCTCAAGACATAGTATTGTATTGGAAAAAATTCGTTGAGTCAATATCGAGTTTATATAAACTGCGAATTCCTAGATTTGTTATGTGTGATTCACCTAAAGTAATTGAGCTACACATATTCACTGACGCGAGTCAAATTGCTTACGGTGCCTGCGCGTACGTTCGTACCTGGAACGCAAACGGTGACGTTACAGTGAAATCGCTATGTGCCAAAAGCCGCGTAGCCCCTGTCAAACCAGTTAGCATCCCTCGACTCGAGTTGTGTGGCGCGCTCGTCGGAGCAAAATTACTAGATAAAATACAAAAGTCACTTCGCGTTACGTTCAATACTATTGTTTTGTGGACAGACTCCACAATAGTTTTGGGTTGGCTTAAAAGGTCTCCTAATCAACTCAAAACCTTTGTACAAAATCGTGTTGTGGAAGTGAATGAGTTGACTACCAATATGTGTTGGCTACATGTGAGTGGAATAAATAATCCGGCAGACCTGTTGTCATGCGGCAAGGGATTAGAAGAATTAAATGCTTTGCCTCTGTGGTGGAACGGACCGTCATTCCTACACGAAAAGGTAACTGATTGGTCAAGCACACAACATAACCTTAGTCAGATTCAGACCGAAACATTACCCGAATTAAAATCGAACATTGTCAGTGTATCGACCTGTGTCAACAACTCGGACAGAGTAATTATATTCGAAAGATTCTCTTCATACAATCGACTCCAACGCGCTTGTGCATTTGTGTGTCGATTTATAAACAACGCGAGAACAAAAGATCACACTAAACGTTTTACCGGTTCACTAACAGTTGAGAGTACTTCTCTGATTTTGTGCAAATCACATGTCCGTGAATATTTTGGCGAATCTAAACATCCTAAAAGCCCACCAATATCTTTTATCTATAGTTGGGTAGCCTAACTTTTAATGCCAAGAAGAATTCAAATTAATCATGACGAGTTAATGACTCAAAATAATATTTTAGTTGCTTAAATTTCATTACCCTCAGTGTTGTAGCGAAGCTACCTCTTAATAAAATAATTTATTTAAATTGCCAGGTATATTTAGTAAATTATAACTACATATATACATAGTATACACGCTTATAACTAATAGAATATTGTAAAAATCTAAAGTTAAGACAACAGTACAAATGGATCATTTTGTTATTACATATTTTTGTGTGGTATTGTGGAATGCAAACCGGTTAATAACCGGTTATATCATAATTGCGTTCTTATATGGGATGTGAGAGGTGACTCTGACGATGGGACAGATCGAGATCAAATAATACTAAGCGAAATATTTTTACTAAATACCATCGTGAATGATCCTCGATTGGAGGAACATTTCCTAGCCATGCATTTAAAGATAAATATGCGACACGTCTGCCAATACGAGTTACCTCATCATGGCCGCTTCTTTTTGCAACCATATACCTTATTACGTGACGTGTATGAATCAAGATATATTGTGCACTTAAGGTCTGGAGCTCCACTCTCGTTTTTCACCCCAAGCATCCAAACTCGAGAAAGAATTATTCAAGAGATGGAAGAGGTCAGACAGCAATTAGAAAATGGTGTTATTAGCGAAGGTCACTTAGTGGCGAACATTATGTGCGCAAGAATTCGAAACGTTAACTATATTGAACGTTCGGCCTATAACTCCTCCATTGAGGAGATTTCGCTCTTTTCAATCAATCATAATCCACCAAGTAGCGTTCTCTATTATCTTGCTGAACTAAAACAAAAGAAAATAGCGTACCTCATTAGTTACTTTTCTGGTTCAGCCATTAAGAAAGACCCTTACGAGTTTCCAGAAGGTGAATTCATTCTTAGAAATCTAGGAATCATTTTAGATTCCCGCAGCTTTATTAGAGCTAAAATAGATGGAATATATTTTGCCCTTTCTGACAACCTGCTTATTTTAATGAATGAAGAGATGTATACATCTGAAACCTACAAAATTCGGCGTACTGAATACTCGATGGCTAATAGATCCAGAACTCCAGCTTATGATCAGTCCAGATTTGACGCTTGCATAGCTCGTAACCTTTGCTTCCCCAAGTTCCCCACAACATTCTCAATCAGTGAGGCGTTAGTTTCCCCTTCGGGTCATGCATTACGTATGTCAATAGAGTACATTCAGGGCGAAGCATCGATTGCAATGCTGGCTCAAAAGATTATGAATAACTTTAGGAATTATAAACGATCATTCGTCTCGAACGAATTTGGGAAGAGTATAGTGGAGCCGAAAAATTCCTCGTTTCTCTCTCTCATCCGACATCATGGAACCACCCGAGACTCAATGGAAAGGTCTCCCCCAACCGTGTGGCATAGCAAGCTTGAGTGGATTCTCGGTATAGAGTCGGCCATTAGACTAAAGAACCCTGAACCCTTTAAGACCCAACAGCTTCGCGCCATTTGTGAGGCTATGGACAAAACCATTGTGTGTGTGCAGCCAGGGACCGAAATTTCGAGTTTCATGAATCGCGCGTTCGGATCCATTAATCCATTGGCCTCACAACGCGTCCGTGGAAATCGTCTTCCGGATATTTAGTAAATTATAACTACATATATACATAGTATACACGCTTATAACTATTAGAATATTGTAAAAATCTAAAGTTAAGACAACAGTACAAATGGATCATTTTGTTATTACATATTTTTGTGTGGTATTTTGGAATGCAAACCGGTTCCTCGAGCTAGGTTCAGGGACCTGCACATTGACCTTGTCGGTCCCCTGCCATTATCCCAGGGTTACCGGTATTGCCTTACAGCAATCGATAGATTCACTCGATGGCCTGAGGCATTACCCTTACCGGACATCACAGCAGAGACCGTCGCTAAGGCCCTCCTTAGCGGTTGGATCTCCCGTTTTGGCTGCCCCTCACACGTCGTTACAGACCGTGGGAGGCAATTCGAGTCTTCTTTGTTTGGACATTTAGCTCGGCTAGCTGGTTTCCAACATAAAAGGACTACGGCCTATCATCCAGCCTCTAATGGGCTCGTGGAGAGGTTCCATCGGCAGCTCAAAGCTTCCATAACCTGCCACGCTAATAGCAGTTGGGTCGAGTCCCTTCCTCTTGTGCTGCTTGGTATACGCAGTGCTTACAAAGAGGACATAAAATCAACACCAGCCGAAATGGTCTACGGGGAACCGTTACGTCTTCCAGGAGATTTCCTTAGCCCAGAAGACCTTGCAGACCCGGACGTCACCGACTACACTGCACGTCTAAGAACTTTTGCTAATAATTTGCAACCTTCACCAGCGTCACGTCATGGTGGTCGTCGTTCCCCCTTCGTTTTTAAAGATCTGGCCACAGCTTCCCACGTCTTCCTTCGCGATGACACCATTGGCGGATCTCTTAAGCCAGCCTATACCGGCCCCTACGAGGTTATTCAACGAGGAGACAAAGCATTCAAGCTCAGTGTGAACGGTAAGATGGTCACCGTGTCGATTGATAGGCTGAAACCTGCCTATATACTGCGTGATCCAGACACCACAACACACACAACTTACCTCCCATTACCTCATACTACTACTGACACACACACCCCAATCACTAACTCACCACAAAATTCCACTCATACTCCTACTCCGAATACAAGTCACGATGACATACCTGACGCCGGAGAGAGCACGGTCAGAAAAACTAGATCGGGCCGTAGAGTGAGATTCCCAGATTATTATCGCCCGTAGGACGGTCTCTGGAGGAGGGTGGTGTAGCGAAGCTACCTCTTAATAAAATAATTTATTTAAATTGCCAGGTATATTTAGTAAATTATAACTACATATATACATAGTATACACGCTTATAACTAATAGAATATTGTAAAAATCTAAAGTTAAGACAACAGTACAAATGGATCATTTTGTTATTACATATTTTTGTGTGGTATTGTGGAATGCAAACCGGTTCCTCGAGCGAACTCTCGCGCCTGGTCTATCTGTCCTTTTCTTACATATAGCGCGCGTTCAATCGAACAGTCGAGAGTTTTTACTGGTCGCAAGTGCACGCCGCACGCGCTCGCTCCCCCCGGTTAACATTCGACAATACAGTGGTCTATCTAGTGCTTTAAGGACTTGTACCTAAGCTATTTAGTGCTGAAACATTACTGTGCCTATCGCTTCCTATCTGTGCCACTCATCTCACCTTCTATCATTTTATTTGTGTCCCGTGTACCCTACAAACTTTGGACATTAAATGCTATTCATCTGTAAGCTTTCGTGTTCGCTTCTGTATTGCAACCCATTACCGCTTCAGTGTCTTTGTTGCGACGAGTTAGAAAAACATTTTTATTTAATTATACGTAGAGGTTTATGCCGTGAATTGTTACTTGAGGAACCTCAAGTACATCATAAGGAAATGAATTATGATTTTGCAAGATATAATATTGTTATTATTTTAATACATTGTGATAAAAACAATTTGTCGTAAAAAATATTACATTACCTTCAGCCTATCTTGAAATATCAAACATCGTTCTGTAATACATCGTCCCTGGATCGAGTACCCCGTCCCGCCTCCGCACTTGCCGGTCAGTCAGCCAGCAACAACAAACGGGGCAGGACGCGCGCCATTTTTTTCGTGACCGTTAAAAAAGTTCGACAACTACGCGCTTCAAACAAACATCCACAGAAAAATCGCTTAATGACATACAGTTTATCGGACCTGCATTGCAAAACGATTTAGTTTCCATTCTCCTACGTTTCCGCCAATATAAGTACGTTGCATGTGCAGATATTGAGAAAATGTTTAGGCAAATTCTCGTTCACGAGGAACAAAGAAATCTGCAATTAATACTGTGGCGGGAAACACCGTCAGATCCCCTCAGTGTGTACCGTCTTAATACAGTGACGTACGGAACGGCGTCGGCTCCGTACCTAAGTATTCGCTGTGTTAGACAATTAGGGTTAGAGTGTACAGACGAATTAGTTTCTCAGACCATATTGGAAGATTTCTATGTCGACGATTTAATTACCGGGGCTGATTCAGAAACACAGTTATCATATATCTGTAAAAATGTAGCAGAAATATGTCAATCCGGTTGTTTTCCTTTGCGAAAATGGATAACTAATTCGCCGAACATTGTTTTACACACAGCACAAAATGCTAATAGTTCGAAGTACTTGTCATTAGGTGAAAATGTATCAAGCAAAACATTAGGCCTTGGCTGGTATAACAGCAAGGATGAGTTTCATTTCACATCTAAAATAAATAACGATTTCTCAAACGTGACTAAACGTTCGATTTTATCCGCTATTTCTCAAATCTACGATCCATTAGGGTTATTAAGTCCGGTTATTATAGTAGTCAAAGCTCTTCTTCAGAAACTGTGGCTCACCAAAGTAGGTTGGGACGATGGTCTGCCTCAAGACATAGTATTGTATTGGAAAAAATTCGTTGAGTCAATATCGAGTTTATATAAACTGCGAATTCCTAGATTTGTTATTTGTGATTCACCTAAAGTAATTGAGCTACACATATTCACTGACGCGAGTCAAATTGCTTACGGTGCCTGCGCGTACGTTCGTACCTGGAACGCAAACGGTGACGTTACAGTGAAATTGCTATGTGCCAAAAGCCGCGTAGCCCCTGTCAAACCAGTTAGCATCCCTCGACTCGAGTTGTGTGGCGCGCTCGTCGGAGCAAAATTACTAGATAAAATACAAAAGTCACTTCGCGTTACGTTCAATACTATTGTTTTGTGGACAGACTCCACAATAGTTTTGGGTTGGCTTAAAAGGTCTCCTAATCAACTCAAAACCTTTGTACAAAATCGTGTTGTGGAAGTGAATGAGTTGACTACCAATATGTGTTGGCTACATGTGAGTGGAATAAATAATCCGGCAGACCTGTTGTCATGCGGCAAGGGATTAGAAGAATTAAATGCTTTGCCTCTGTGGTGGAACGGACCGTCATTCCTACACGAAAAGGTAACTGATTGGTCAAGCACACAACATAACCTTAGTCAGATTCAGACCGAAACATTACCCGAATTAAAATCGAACATTGTCAGTGTATCGACCTGTGTCAACAACTCGGACAGAGTAATTATATTCGAAAGATTCTCTTCATACAATCGACTCCAACGCGCTTGTGCATTTGTGTGTCGATTTATAAACAACGCGAGAACAAAAGATCACACTAAACGTTTTACCGGTTCACTAACAGTTGAGAGTACTTCTCTGATTTTGTGCAAATCACATGTCCGTGAATATTTTGGCGAATCTAAACATCCTAAAAGCCCACCAATATCTTTTATCTATAGTTGGGTAGCCTAACTTTTAATGCCAAGAAGAATTCAAATTAATCATGACGAGTTAATGACTCAAAATAATATTTTAGTTGCTTAAATTTCATTACCCTCAGTGTTGTAGCGAAGCTACCTCTTAATAAAATAATTTATTTAAATTGCCAGGTATATTTAGTAAATTATAACTACATATATACATAGTATACACGCTTATAACTAATAGAATATTGTAAAAATCTAAAGTTAAGACAACAGTACAAATGGATCATTTTGTTATTACATATTTTTGTGTGGTATTGTGGAATGCAAACCGGTTAATAACCGGTTATATCATAATTGCGTTCTTATATGGGATGTGAGAGGTGACTCTGACGATGGGACAGATCGAGATCAAATAATACTAAGCGAAATATTTTTACTAAATACCATCGTGAATGATCCTCGATTGGAGGAACATTTCCTAGCCATGCATTTAAAGATAAATATGCGACACGTCTGCCAATACGAGTTACCTCATCATGGCCGCTTCTTTTTGCAACCATATACCTTATTACGTGACGTGTATGAATCAAGATATATTGTGCACTTAAGGTCTGGAGCTCCACTCTCGTTTTTCACCCCAAGCATCCAAACTCGAGAAAGAATTATTCAAGAGATGGAAGAGGTCAGACAGCAATTAGAAAATGGTGTTATTAGCGAAGGTCACTTAGTGGCGAACATTATGTGCGCAAGAATTCGAAACGTTAACTATATTGAACGTTCGGCCTATAACTCCTCCATTGAGGAGATTTCGCTCTTTTCAATCAATCATAATCCACCAAGTAGCGTTCTCTATTATCTTGCTGAACTAAAACAAAAGAAAATAGCGTACCTCATTAGTTACTTTTCTGGTTCAGCCATTAAGAAAGACCCTTACGAGTTTCCAGAAGGTGAATTCATTCTTAGAAATCTAGGAATCATTTTAGATTCCCGCAGCTTTATTAGAGCTAAAATAGATGGAATATATTTTGCCCTTTCTGACAACCTGCTTATTTTAATGAATGAAGAGATGTATACATCTGAAACCTACAAAATTCGGCGTACTGAATACTCGATGGCTAATAGATCCAGAACTCCAGCTTATGATCAGTCCAGATTTGACGCTTGCATAGCTCGTAACCTTTGCTTCCCCAAGTTCCCCACAACATTCTCAATCAGTGAGGCGTTAGTTTCCCCTTCGGGTCATGCATTACGTATGTCAATAGAGTACATTCAGGGCGAAGCATCGATTGCAATGCTGGCTCAAAAGATTATGAATAACTTTAGGAATTATAAACGATCATTCGTCTCGAACGAATTTGGGAAGAGTATAGTGGAGCCGAAAAATTCCTCGTTTCTCTCTCTCATCCGACATCATGGAACCACCCGAGACTCAATGGAAAGGTCTCCCCCAACCGTGTGGCATAGCAAGCTTGAGTGGATTCTCGGTATAGAGTCGGCCATTAGACTAAAGAACCCTGAACCCTTTAAGACCCAACAGCTTCGCGCCATTTGTGAGGCTATGGACAAAACCATTGTGTGTGTGCAGCCAGGGACCGAAATTTCGAGTTTCATGAATCGCGCGTTCGGATCCATTAATCCATTGGCCTCACAACGCGTCCGTGGAAATCGTCTTCCGGATATTTAGTAAATTATAACTACATATATACATAGTATACACGCTTATAACTATTAGAATATTGTAAAAATCTAAAGTTAAGACAACAGTACAAATGGATCATTTTGTTATTACATATTTTTGTGTGGTATTTTGGAATGCAAACCGGTTCCTCGAGCTAGGTTCAGGGACCTGCACATTGACCTTGTCGGTCCCCTGCCATTATCCCAGGGTTACCGGTATTGCCTTACAGCAATCGATAGATTCACTCGATGGCCTGAGGCATTACCCTTACCGGACATCACAGCAGAGACCGTCGCTAAGGCCCTCCTTAGCGGTTGGATCTCCCGTTTTGGCTGCCCCTCACACGTCGTTACAGACCGTGGGAGGCAATTCGAGTCTTCTTTGTTTGGACATTTAGCTCGGCTAGCTGGTTTCCAACATAAAAGGACTACGGCCTATCATCCAGCCTCTAATGGGCTCGTGGAGAGGTTCCATCGGCAGCTCAAAGCTTCCATAACCTGCCACGCTAATAGCAGTTGGGTCGAGTCCCTTCCTCTTGTGCTGCTTGGTATACGCAGTGCTTACAAAGAGGACATAAAATCAACACCAGCCGAAATGGTCTACGGGGAACCGTTACGTCTTCCAGGAGATTTCCTTAGCACAGAAGACCTTGCAGACCCGGACGTCACCGACTACACTGCACGTCTAAGAACTTTTGCTAATAATTTGCAACCTTCACCAGCGTCACGTCATGGTGGTCGTCGTTCCCCCTTCGTTTTTAAAGATCTGGCCACAGCTTCCCACGTCTTCCTTCGCGATGACACCATTGGCGGATCTCTTAAGCCAGCCTATACCGGCCCCTACGAGGTTATTCAACGAGGAGACAAAGCATTCAAGCTCAGTGTGAACGGTAAGATGGTCACCGTGTCGATTGATAGGCTGAAACCTGCCTATATACTGCGTGATCCAGACACCACAACACACACAACTTACCTCCCATTACCTCATACTACTACTGACACACACACCCCAATCACTAACTCACCACAAAATTCCACTCATACTCCTACTCCGAATACAAGTCACGATGACATACCTGACGCCGGAGAGAGCACGGTCAGAAAAACTAGATCGGGCCGTAGAGTGAGATTCCCAGATTATTATCGCCCGTAGGACGGTCTCTGGAGGAGGGTGGTGTAGCGAAGCTACCTCTTAATAAAATAATTTATTTAAATTGCCAGGTATATTTAGTAAATTATAACTACATATATACATAGTATACACGCTTATAACTAATAGAATATTGTAAAAATCTAAAGTTAAGACAACAGTACAAATGGATCATTTTGTTATTACATATTTTTGTGTGGTATTGTGGAATGCAAACCGGTTCCTCGAGCGAACTCTCGCGCCTGGTCTATCTGTCCTTTTCTTACATATAGCGCGCGTTCAATCGAACAGTCGAGAATTTTTACTGGTCGCAAGTGCACGCCGCACGCGCTCGCTCCCCCCGGTTAACATTCGACAATACAGTGGTCTATCTAGTGCTTTAAGGACTTGTACCTAAGCTATTTAGTGCTGAAACATTACTGTGCCTATCGCTTCCTATCTGTGCCACTCATCTCACCTTCTATCATTTTATTTGTGTCCCGTGTACCCTACAAACTTTGGACATTAAATGCTATTCATCTGTAAGCTTTCGTGTTCGCTTCTGTATTGCAACCCATTACCGCTTCAGTGTCTTTGTTGCGACGAGTTAGAAAAACATTTTTATTTAATTATACGTAGAGGTTTATGCCGTGAATTGTTACTTGAGGAACCTCAAGTACATCATAAGGAAATGAATTATGATTTTGCAAGATATAATATTGTTATTATTTTAATACATTGTGATAAAAACAATTTGTCGTAAAAAATATTACATTACCTTCAGCCTATCTTGAAATATCAAACATCGTTCTGTAATACATCGTCCCTGGATCGAGTACCCCGTCCCGCCTCCGCACTTGCCGGTCAGTCAGCCAGCAACAACAAACGGGGCAGGACGCGCGCCATTTTTTTCGTGACCGTTAAAAAAGTTCGACAACTACGCGCTTCAAACAAACATCCACAGAAAAATCGCTTAATGACATACAGTTTATCGGACCTGCATTGCAAAACGATTTAGTTTCCATTCTCCTACGTTTCCGCCAATATAAGTACGTTGCATGTGCAGATATTGAGAAAATGTTTAGGCAAATTCTCGTTCACGAGGAACAAAGAAATCTGCAATTAATACTGTGGCGGGAAACACCGTCAGATCCCCTCAGTGTGTACCGTCTTAATACAGTGACGTACGGAACGGCGTCGGCTCCGTACCTAAGTATTCGCTGTGTTAGACAATTAGGGTTAGAGTGTACAGACGAATTAGTTTCTCAGACCATATTGGAAGATTTCTATGTCGACGATTTAATTACCGGGGCTGATTCAGAAACACAGTTATCATATATCTGTAAAAATGTAGCAGAAATATGTCAATCCGGTTGTTTTCCTTTGCGAAAATGGATAACTAATTCGCCGAACATTGTTTTACACACAGCACAAAATGCTAATAGTTCGAAGTACTTGTCATTAGGTGAAAATGTATCAAGCAAAACATTAGGCCTTGGCTGGTATAACAGCAAGGATGAGTTTCATTTCACATCTAAAATAAATAACGATTTCTCAAACGTGACTAAACGTTCGATTTTATCCGCTATTTCTCAAATCTACGATCCATTAGGGTTATTAAGTCCGGTTATTATAGTAGTCAAAGCTCTTCTTCAGAAACTGTGGCTCACCAAAGTAGGTTGGGACGATGGTCTGCCTCAAGACATAGTATTGTATTGGAAAAAATTCGTTGAGTCAATATCGAGTTTATATAAACTGCGAATTCCTAGATTTGTTATTTGTGATTCACCTAAAGTAATTGAGCTACACATATTCACTGACGCGAGTCAAATTGCTTACGGTGCCTGCGCGTACGTTCGTACCTGGAACGCAAACGGTGACGTTACAGTGAAATTGCTATGTGCCAAAAGCCGCGTAGCCCCTGTCAAACCAGTTAGCATCCCTCGACTCGAGTTGTGTGGCGCGCTCGTCGGAGCAAAATTACTAGATAAAATACAAAAGTCACTTCGCGTTACGTTCAATACTATTGTTTTGTGGACAGACTCCACAATAGTTTTGGGTTGGCTTAAAAGGTCTCCTAATCAACTCAAAACCTTTGTACAAAATCGTGTTGTGGAAGTGAATGAGTTGACTACCAATATGTGTTGGCTACATGTGAGTGGAATAAATAATCCGGCAGACCTGTTGTCATGCGGCAAGGGATTAGAAGAATTAAATGCTTTGCCTCTGTGGTGGAACGGACCGTCATTCCTACACGAAAAGGTAACTGATTGGTCAAGCACACAACATAACCTTAGTCAGATTCAGACCGAAACATTACCCGAATTAAAATCGAACATTGTCAGTGTATCGACCTGTGTCAACAACTCGGACAGAGTAATTATATTCGAAAGATTCTCTTCATACAATCGACTCCAACGCGCTTGTGCATTTGTGTGTCGATTTATAAACAACGCGAGAACAAAAGATCACACTAAACGTTTTACCGGTTCACTAACAGTTGAGAGTACTTCTCTGATTTTGTGCAAATCACATGTCCGTGAATATTTTGGCGAATCTAAACATCCTAAAAGCCCACCAATATCTTTTATCTATAGTTGGGTAGCCTAACTTTTAATGCCAAGAAGAATTCAAATTAATCATGACGAGTTAATGACTCAAAATAATATTTTAGTTGCTTAAATTTCATTACCCTCAGTGTTGTAGCGAAGCTACCTCTTAATAAAATAATTTATTTAAATTGCCAGGTATATTTAGTAAATTATAACTACATATATACATAGTATACACGCTTATAACTAATAGAATATTGTAAAAATCTAAAGTTAAGACAACAGTACAAATGGATCATTTTGTTATTACATATTTTTGTGTGGTATTGTGGAATGCAAACCGGTTAATAACCGGTTATATCATAATTGCGTTCTTATATGGGATGTGAGAGGTGACTCTGACGATGGGACAGATCGAGATCAAATAATACTAAGCGAAATATTTTTACTAAATACCATCGTGAATGATCCTCGATTGGAGGAACATTTCCTAGCCATGCATTTAAAGATAAATATGCGACACGTCTGCCAATACGAGTTACCTCATCATGGCCGCTTCTTTTTGCAACCATATACCTTATTACGTGACGTGTATGAATCAAGATATATTGTGCACTTAAGGTCTGGAGCTCCACTCTCGTTTTTCACCCCAAGCATCCAAACTCGAGAAAGAATTATTCAAGAGATGGAAGAGGTCAGACAGCAATTAGAAAATGGTGTTATTAGCGAAGGTCACTTAGTGGCGAACATTATGTGCGCAAGAATTCGAAACGTTAACTATATTGAACGTTCGGCCTATAACTCCTCCATTGAGGAGATTTCGCTCTTTTCAATCAATCATAATCCACCAAGTAGCGTTCTCTATTATCTTGCTGAACTAAAACAAAAGAAAATAGCGTACCTCATTAGTTACTTTTCTGGTTCAGCCATTAAGAAAGACCCTTACGAGTTTCCAGAAGGTGAATTCATTCTTAGAAATCTAGGAATCATTTTAGATTCCCGCAGCTTTATTAGAGCTAAAATAGATGGAATATATTTTGCCCTTTCTGACAACCTGCTTATTTTAATGAATGAAGAGATGTATACATCTGAAACCTACAAAATTCGGCGTACTGAATACTCGATGGCTAATAGATCCAGAACTCCAGCTTATGATCAGTCCAGATTTGACGCTTGCATAGCTCGTAACCTTTGCTTCCCCAAGTTCCCCACAACATTCTCAATCAGTGAGGCGTTAGTTTCCCCTTCGGGTCATGCATTACGTATGTCAATAGAGTACATTCAGGGCGAAGCATCGATTGCAATGCTGGCTCAAAAGATTATGAATAACTTTAGGAATTATAAACGATCATTCGTCTCGAACGAATTTGGGAAGAGTATAGTGGAGCCGAAAAATTCCTCGTTTCTCTCTCTCATCCGACATCATGGAACCACCCGAGACTCAATGGAAAGGTCTCCCCCAACCGTGTGGCATAGCAAGCTTGAGTGGATTCTCGGTATAGAGTCGGCCATTAGACTAAAGAACCCTGAACCCTTTAAGACCCAACAGCTTCGCGCCATTTGTGAGGCTATGGACAAAACCATTGTGTGTGTGCAGCCAGGGACCGAAATTTCGAGTTTCATGAATCGCGCGTTCGGATCCATTAATCCATTGGCCTCACAACGCGTCCGTGGAAATCGTCTTCCGGATATTTAGTAAATTATAACTACATATATACATAGTATACACGCTTATAACTATTAGAATATTGTAAAAATCTAAAGTTAAGACAACAGTACAAATGGATCATTTTGTTATTACATATTTTTGTGTGGTATTTTGGAATGCAAACCGGTTCCTCGAGCTAGGTTCAGGGACCTGCACATTGACCTTGTCGGTCCCCTGCCATTATCCCAGGGTTACCGGTATTGCCTTACAGCAATCGATAGATTCACTCGATGGCCTGAGGCATTACCCTTACCGGACATCACAGCAGAGACCGTCGCTAAGGCCCTCCTTAGCGGTTGGATCTCCCGTTTTGGCTGCCCCTCACACGTCGTTACAGACCGTGGGAGGCAATTCGAGTCTTCTTTGTTTGGACATTTAGCTCGGCTAGCTGGTTTCCAACATAAAAGGACTACGGCCTATCATCCAGCCTCTAATGGGCTCGTGGAGAGGTTCCATCGGCAGCTCAAAGCTTCCATAACCTGCCACGCTAATAGCAGTTGGGTCGAGTCCCTTCCTCTTGTGCTGCTTGGTATACGCAGTGCTTACAAAGAGGACATAAAATCAACACCAGCCGAAATGGTCTACGGGGAACCGTTACGTCTTCCAGGAGATTTCCTTAGCCCAGAAGACCTTGCAGACCCGGACGTCACCGACTACACTGCACGTCTAAGAACTTTTGCTAATAATTTGCAACCTTCACCAGCGTCACGTCATGGTGGTCGTCGTTCCCCCTTCGTTTTTAAAGATCTGGCCACAGCTTCCCACGTCTTCCTTCGCGATGACACCATTGGCGGATCTCTTAAGCCAGCCTATACCGGCCCCTACGAGGTTATTCAACGAGGAGACAAAGCATTCAAGCTCAGTGTGAACGGTAAGATGGTCACCGTGTCGATTGATAGGCTGAAACCTGCCTATATACTGCGTGATCCAGACACCACAACACACACAACTTACCTCCCATTACCTCATACTACTACTGACACACACACCCCAATCACTAACTCACCACAAAATTCCACTCATACTCCTACTCCGAATACAAGTCACGATGACATACCTGACGCCGGAGAGAGCACGGTCAGAAAAACTAGATCGGGCCGTAGAGTGAGATTCCCAGATTATTATCGCCCGTAGGACGGTCTCTGGAGGAGGGTGGTGTAGCGAAGCTACCTCTTAATAAAATAATTTATTTAAATTGCCAGGTATATTTAGTAAATTATAACTACATATATACATAGTATACACGCTTATAACTAATAGAATATTGTAAAAATCTAAAGTTAAGACAACAGTACAAATGGATCATTTTGTTATTACATATTTTTGTGTGGTATTGTGGAATGCAAACCGGTTCCTCGAGCGAACTCTCGCGCCTGGTCTATCTGTCCTTTTCTTACATATAGCGCGCGTTCAATCGAACAGTCGAGAATTTTTACTGGTCGCAAGTGCACGCCGCACGCGCTCGCTCCCCCCGGTTAACATTCGACAATACAGTGGTCTATCTAGTGCTTTAAGGACTTGTACCTAAGCTATTTAGTGCTGAAACATTACTGTGCCTATCGCTTCCTATCTGTGCCACTCATCTCACCTTCTATCATTTTATTTGTGTCCCGTGTACCCTACAAACTTTGGACATTAAATGCTATTCATCTGTAAGCTTTCGTGTTCGCTTCTGTATTGCAACCCATTACCGCTTCAGTGTCTTTGTTGCGACGAGTTAGAAAAACATTTTTATTTAATTATACGTAGAGGTTTATGCCGTGAATTGTTACTTGAGGAACCTCAAGTACATCATAAGGAAATGAATTATGATTTTGCAAGATATAATATTGTTATTATTTTAATACATTGTGATAAAAACAATTTGTCGTAAAAAATATTACATTACCTTCAGCCTATCTTGAAATATCAAACATCGTTCTGTAATACATCGTCCCTGGATCGAGTACCCCGTCCCGCCTCCGCACTTGCCGGTCAGTCAGCCAGCAACAACAAACGGGGCAGGACGCGCGCCATTTTTTTCGTGACCGTTAAAAAAGTTCGACAACTACGCGCTTCAAACAAACATCCACAGAAAAATCGCTTAATGACATACAGTTTATCGGACCTGCATTGCAAAACGATTTAGTTTCCATTCTCCTACGTTTCCGCCAATATAAGTACGTTGCATGTGCAGATATTGAGAAAATGTTTAGGCAAATTCTCGTTCACGAGGAACAAAGAAATCTGCAATTAATACTGTGGCGGGAAACACCGTCAGATCCCCTCAGTGTGTACCGTCTTAATACAGTGACGTACGGAACGGCGTCGGCTCCGTACCTAAGTATTCGCTGTGTTAGACAATTAGGGTTAGAGTGTACAGACGAATTAGTTTCTCAGACCATATTGGAAGATTTCTATGTCGACGATTTAATTACCGGGGCTGATTCAGAAACACAGTTATCATATATCTGTAAAAATGTAGCAGAAATATGTCAATCCGGTTGTTTTCCTTTGCGAAAATGGATAACTAATTCGCCGAACATTGTTTTACACACAGCACAAAATGCTAATAGTTCGAAGTACTTGTCATTAGGTGAAAATGTATCAAGCAAAACATTAGGCCTTGGCTGGTATAACAGCAAGGATGAGTTTCATTTCACATCTAAAATAAATAACGATTTCTCAAACGTGACTAAACGTTCGATTTTATCCGCTATTTCTCAAATCTACGATCCATTAGGGTTATTAAGTCCGGTTATTATAGTAGTCAAAGCTCTTCTTCAGAAACTGTGGCTCACCAAAGTAGGTTGGGACGATGGTCTGCCTCAAGACATAGTATTGTATTGGAAAAAATTCGTTGAGTCAATATCGAGTTTATATAAACTGCGAATTCCTAGATTTGTTATGTGTGATTCACCTAAAGTAATTGAGCTACACATATTCACTGACGCGAGTCAAATTGCTTACGGTGCCTGCGCGTACGTTCGTACCTGGAACGCAAACGGTGACGTTACAGTGAAATTGCTATGTGCCAAAAGCCGCGTAGCCCCTGTCAAACCAGTTAGCATCCCTCGACTCGAGTTGTGTGGCGCGCTCGTCGGAGCAAAATTACTAGATAAAATACAAAAGTCACTTCGCGTTACGTTCAATACTATTGTTTTGTGGACAGACTCCACAATAGTTTTGGGTTGGCTTAAAAGGTCTCCTAATCAACTCAAAACCTTTGTACAAAATCGTGTTGTGGAAGTGAATGAGTTGACTACCAATATGTGTTGGCTACATGTGAGTGGAATAAATAATCCGGCAGACCTGTTGTCATGCGGCAAGGGATTAGAAGAATTAAATGCTTTGCCTCTGTGGTGGAACGGACCGTCATTCCTACACGAAAAGGTAACTGATTGGTCAAGCACACAACATAACCTTAGTCAGATTCAGACCGAAACATTACCCGAATTAAAATCGAACATTGTCAGTGTATCGACCTGTGTCAACAACTCGGACAGAGTAATTATATTCGAAAGATTCTCTTCATACAATCGACTCCAACGCGCTTGTGCATTTGTGTGTCGATTTATAAACAACGCGAGAACAAAAGATCACACTAAACGTTTTACCGGTTCACTAACAGTTGAGAGTACTTCTCTGATTTTGTGCAAATCACATGTCCGTGAATATTTTGGCGAATCTAAACATCCTAAAAGCCCACCAATATCTTTTATCTATAGTTGGGTAGCCTAACTTTTAATGCCAAGAAGAATTCAAATTAATCATGACGAGTTAATGACTCAAAATAATATTTTAGTTGCTTAAATTTCATTACCCTCAGTGTTGTAGCGAAGCTACCTCTTAATAAAATAATTTATTTAAATTGCCAGGTATATTTAGTAAATTATAACTACATATATACATAGTATACACGCTTATAACTAATAGAATATTGTAAAAATCTAAAGTTAAGACAACAGTACAAATGGATCATTTTGTTATTACATATTTTTGTGTGGTATTGTGGAATGCAAACCGGTTAATAACCGGTTATATCATAATTGCGTTCTTATATGGGATGTGAGAGGTGACTCTGACGATGGGACAGATCGAGATCAAATAATACTAAGCGAAATATTTTTACTAAATACCATCGTGAATGATCCTCGATTGGAGGAACATTTCCTAGCCATGCATTTAAAGATAAATATGCGACACGTCTGCCAATACGAGTTACCTCATCATGGCCGCTTCTTTTTGCAACCATATACCTTATTACGTGACGTGTATGAATCAAGATATATTGTGCACTTAAGGTCTGGAGCTCCACTCTCGTTTTTCACCCCAAGCATCCAAACTCGAGAAAGAATTATTCAAGAGATGGAAGAGGTCAGACAGCAATTAGAAAATGGTGTTATTAGCGAAGGTCACTTAGTGGCGAACATTATGTGCGCAAGAATTCGAAACGTTAACTATATTGAACGTTCGGCCTATAACTCCTCCATTGAGGAGATTTCGCTCTTTTCAATCAATCATAATCCACCAAGTAGCGTTCTCTATTATCTTGCTGAACTAAAACAAAAGAAAATAGCGTACCTCATTAGTTACTTTTCTGGTTCAGCCATTAAGAAAGACCCTTACGAGTTTCCAGAAGGTGAATTCATTCTTAGAAATCTAGGAATCATTTTAGATTCCCGCAGCTTTATTAGAGCTAAAATAGATGGAATATATTTTGCCCTTTCTGACAACCTGCTTATTTTAATGAATGAAGAGATGTATACATCTGAAACCTACAAAATTCGGCGTACTGAATACTCGATGGCTAATAGATCCAGAACTCCAGCTTATGATCAGTCCAGATTTGACGCTTGCATAGCTCGTAACCTTTGCTTCCCCAAGTTCCCCACAACATTCTCAATCAGTGAGGCGTTAGTTTCCCCTTCGGGTCATGCATTACGTATGTCAATAGAGTACATTCAGGGCGAAGCATCGATTGCAATGCTGGCTCAAAAGATTATGAATAACTTTAGGAATTATAAACGATCATTCGTCTCGAACGAATTTGGGAAGAGTATAGTGGAGCCGAAAAATTCCTCGTTTCTCTCTCTCATCCGACATCATGGAACCACCCGAGACTCAATGGAAAGGTCTCCCCCAACCGTGTGGCATAGCAAGCTTGAGTGGATTCTCGGTATAGAGTCGGCCATTAGACTAAAGAACCCTGAACCCTTTAAGACCCAACAGCTTCGCGCCATTTGTGAGGCTATGGACAAAACCATTGTGTGTGTGCAGCCAGGGACCGAAATTTCGAGTTTCATGAATCGCGCGTTCGGATCCATTAATCCATTGGCCTCACAACGCGTCCGTGGAAATCGTCTTCCGGATATTTAGTAAATTATAACTACATATATACATAGTATACACGCTTATAACTATTAGAATATTGTAAAAATCTAAAGTTAAGACAACAGTACAAATGGATCATTTTGTTATTACATATTTTTGTGTGGTATTTTGGAATGCAAACCGGTTCCTCGAGCTAGGTTCAGGGACCTGCACATTGACCTTGTCGGTCCCCTGCCATTATCCCAGGGTTACCGGTATTGCCTTACAGCAATCGATAGATTCACTCGATGGCCTGAGGCATTACCCTTACCGGACATCACAGCAGAGACCGTCGCTAAGGCCCTCCTTAGCGGTTGGATCTCCCGTTTTGGCTGCCCCTCACACGTCGTTACAGACCGTGGGAGGCAATTCGAGTCTTCTTTGTTTGGACATTTAGCTCGGCTAGCTGGTTTCCAACATAAAAGGACTACGGCCTATCATCCAGCCTCTAATGGGCTCGTGGAGAGGTTCCATCGGCAGCTCAAAGCTTCCATAACCTGCCACGCTAATAGCAGTTGGGTCGAGTCCCTTCCTCTTGTGCTGCTTGGTATACGCAGTGCTTACAAAGAGGACATAAAATCAACACCAGCCGAAATGGTCTACGGGGAACCGTTACGTCTTCCAGGAGATTTCCTTAGCCCAGAAGACCTTGCAGACCCGGACGTCACCGACTACACTGCACGTCTAAGAACTTTTGCTAATAATTTGCAACCTTCACCAGCGTCACGTCATGGTGGTCGTCGTTCCCCCTTCGTTTTTAAAGATCTGGCCACAGCTTCCCACGTCTTCCTTCGCGATGACACCATTGGCGGATCTCTTAAGCCAGCCTATACCGGCCCCTACGAGGTTATTCAACGAGGAGACAAAGCATTCAAGCTCAGTGTGAACGGTAAGATGGTCACCGTGTCGATTGATAGGCTGAAACCTGCCTATATACTGCGTGATCCAGACACTACAACACACACAACTTACCTCCCATTACCTCATACTACTACTGACACACACACCCCAATCACTAACTCACCACAAAATTCCACTCATACTCCTACTCCGAATACAAGTCACGATGACATACCTGACGCCGGAGAGAGCACGGTCAGAAAAACTAGATCGGGCCGTAGAGTGAGATTCCCAGATTATTATCGCCCGTAGGACGGTCTCTGGAGGAGGGTGGTGTAGCGAAGCTACCTCTTAATAAAATAATTTATTTAAATTGCCAGGTATATTTAGTAAATTATAACTACATATATACATAGTATACACGCTTATAACTAATAGAATATTGTAAAAATCTAAAGTTAAGACAACAGTACAAATGGATCATTTTGTTATTACATATTTTTGTGTGGTATTGTGGAATGCAAACCGGTTCCTCGAGCGAACTCTCGCGCCTGGTCTATCTGTCCTTTTCTTACATATAGCGCGCGTTCAATCGAACAGTCGAGAATTTTTACTGGTCGCAAGTGCACGCCGCACGCGCTCGCTCCCCCCGGTTAACATTCGACAATACAGTGGTCTATCTAGTGCTTTAAGGACTTGTACCTAAGCTATTTAGTGCTGAAACATTACTGTGCCTATCGCTTCCTATCTGTGCCACTCATCTCACCTTCTATCATTTTATTTGTGTCCCGTGTACCCTACAAACTTTGGACATTAAATGCTATTCATCTGTAAGCTTTCGTGTTCGCTTCTGTATTGCAACCCATTACCGCTTCAGTGTCTTTGTTGCGACGAGTTAGAAAAACATTTTTATTTAATTATACGTAGAGGTTTATGCCGTGAATTGTTACTTGAGGAACCTCAAGTACATCATAAGGAAATGAATTATGATTTTGCAAGATATAATATTGTTATTATTTTAATACATTGTGATAAAAACAATTTGTCGTAAAAAATATTACATTACCTTCAGCCTATCTTGAAATATCAAACATCGTTCTGTAATACATCGTCCCTGGATCGAGTACCCCGTCCCGCCTCCGCACTTGCCGGTCAGTCAGCCAGCAACAACAAACGGGGCAGGACGCGCGCCATTTTTTTCGTGACCGTTAAAAAAGTTCGACAACTACGCGCTTCAAACAAACATCCACAGAAAAATCGCTTAATGACATACAGTTTATCGGACCTGCATTGCAAAACGATTTAGTTTCCATTCTCCTACGTTTCCGCCAATATAAGTACGTTGCATGTGCAGATATTGAGAAAATGTTTAGGCAAATTCTCGTTCACGAGGAACAAAGAAATCTGCAATTAATACTGTGGCGGGAAACACCGTCAGATCCCCTCAGTGTGTACCGTCTTAATACAGTGACGTACGGAACGGCGTCGGCTCCGTACCTAAGTATTCGCTGTGTTAGACAATTAGGGTTAGAGTGTACAGACGAATTAGTTTCTCAGACCATATTGGAAGATTTCTATGTCGACGATTTAATTACCGGGGCTGATTCAGAAACACAGTTATCATATATCTGTAAAAATGTAGCAGAAATATGTCAATCCGGTTGTTTTCCTTTGCGAAAATGGATAACTAATTCGCCGAACATTGTTTTACACACAGCACAAAATGCTAATAGTTCGAAGTACTTGTCATTAGGTGAAAATGTATCAAGCAAAACATTAGGCCTTGGCTGGTATAACAGCAAGGATGAGTTTCATTTCACATCTAAAATAAATAACGATTTCTCAAACGTGACTAAACGTTCGATTTTATCCGCTATTTCTCAAATCTACGATCCATTAGGGTTATTAAGTCCGGTTATTATAGTAGTCAAAGCTCTTCTTCAGAAACTGTGGCTCACCAAAGTAGGTTGGGACGATGGTCTGCCTCAAGACATAGTATTGTATTGGAAAAAATTCGTTGAGTCAATATCGAGTTTATATAAACTGCGAATTCCTAGATTTGTTATGTGTGATTCACCTAAAGTAATTGAGCTACACATATTCACTGACGCGAGTCAAATTGCTTACGGTGCCTGCGCGTACGTTCGTACCTGGAACGCAAACGGTGACGTTACAGTGAAATTGCTATGTGCCAAAAGCCGCGTAGCCCCTGTCAAACCAGTTAGCATCCCTCGACTCGAGTTGTGTGGCGCGCTCGTCGGAGCAAAATTACTAGATAAAATACAAAAGTCACTTCGCGTTACGTTCAATACTATTGTTTTGTGGACAGACTCCACAATAGTTTTGGGTTGGCTTAAAAGGTCTCCTAATCAACTCAAAACCTTTGTACAAAATCGTGTTGTGGAAGTGAATGAGTTGACTACCAATATGTGTTGGCTACATGTGAGTGGAATAAATAATCCGGCAGACCTGTTGTCATGCGGCAAGGGATTAGAAGAATTAAATGCTTTGCCTCTGTGGTGGAACGGACCGTCATTCCTACACGAAAAGGTAACTGATTGGTCAAGCACACAACATAACCTTAGTCAGATTCAGACCGAAACATTACCCGAATTAAAATCGAACATTGTCAGTGTATCGACCTGTGTCAACAACTCGGACAGAGTAATTATATTCGAAAGATTCTCTTCATACAATCGACTCCAACGCGCTTGTGCATTTGTGTGTCGATTTATAAACAACGCGAGAACAAAAGATCACACTAAACGTTTTACCGGTTCACTAACAGTTGAGAGTACTTCTCTGATTTTGTGCAAATCACATGTCCGTGAATATTTTGGCGAATCTAAACATCCTAAAAGCCCACCAATATCTTTTATCTATAGTTGGGTAGCCTAACTTTTAATGCCAAGAAGAATTCAAATTAATCATGACGAGTTAATGACTCAAAATAATATTTTAGTTGCTTAAATTTCATTACCCTCAGTGTTGTAGCGAAGCTACCTCTTAATAAAATAATTTATTTAAATTGCCAGGTATATTTAGTAAATTATAACTACATATATACATAGTATACACGCTTATAACTAATAGAATATTGTAAAAATCTAAAGTTAAGACAACAGTACAAATGGATCATTTTGTTATTACATATTTTTGTGTGGTATTGTGGAATGCAAACCGGTTAATAACCGGTTATATCATAATTGCGTTCTTATATGGGATGTGAGAGGTGACTCTGACGATGGGACAGATCGAGATCAAATAATACTAAGCGAAATATTTTTACTAAATACCATCGTGAATGATCCTCGATTGGAGGAACATTTCCTAGCCATGCATTTAAAGATAAATATGCGACACGTCTGCCAATACGAGTTACCTCATCATGGCCGCTTCTTTTTGCAACCATATACCTTATTACGTGACGTGTATGAATCAAGATATATTGTGCACTTAAGGTCTGGAGCTCCACTCTCGTTTTTCACCCCAAGCATCCAAACTCGAGAAAGAATTATTCAAGAGATGGAAGAGGTCAGACAGCAATTAGAAAATGGTGTTATTAGCGAAGGTCACTTAGTGGCGAACATTATGTGCGCAAGAATTCGAAACGTTAACTATATTGAACGTTCGGCCTATAACTCCTCCATTGAGGAGATTTCGCTCTTTTCAATCAATCATAATCCACCAAGTAGCGTTCTCTATTATCTTGCTGAACTAAAACAAAAGAAAATAGCGTACCTCATTAGTTACTTTTCTGGTTCAGCCATTAAGAAAGACCCTTACGAGTTTCCAGAAGGTGAATTCATTCTTAGAAATCTAGGAATCATTTTAGATTCCCGCAGCTTTATTAGAGCTAAAATAGATGGAATATATTTTGCCCTTTCTGACAACCTGCTTATTTTAATGAATGAAGAGATGTATACATCTGAAACCTACAAAATTCGGCGTACTGAATACTCGATGGCTAATAGATCCAGAACTCCAGCTTATGATCAGTCCAGATTTGACGCTTGCATAGCTCGTAACCTTTGCTTCCCCAAGTTCCCCACAACATTCTCAATCAGTGAGGCGTTAGTTTCCCCTTCGGGTCATGCATTACGTATGTCAATAGAGTACATTCAGGGCGAAGCATCGATTGCAATGCTGGCTCAAAAGATTATGAATAACTTTAGGAATTATAAACGATCATTCGTCTCGAACGAATTTGGGAAGAGTATAGTGGAGCCGAAAAATTCCTCGTTTCTCTCTCTCATCCGACATCATGGAACCACCCGAGACTCAATGGAAAGGTCTCCCCCAACCGTGTGGCATAGCAAGCTTGAGTGGATTCTCGGTATAGAGTCGGCCATTAGACTAAAGAACCCTGAACCCTTTAAGACCCAACAGCTTCGCGCCATTTGTGAGGCTATGGACAAAACCATTGTGTGTGTGCAGCCAGGGACCGAAATTTCGAGTTTCATGAATCGCGCGTTCGGATCCATTAATCCATTGGCCTCACAACGCGTCCGTGGAAATCGTCTTCCGGATATTTAGTAAATTATAACTACATATATACATAGTATACACGCTTATAACTATTAGAATATTGTAAAAATCTAAAGTTAAGACAACAGTACAAATGGATCATTTTGTTATTACATATTTTTGTGTGGTATTTTGGAATGCAAACCGGTTCCTCGAGCTAGGTTCAGGGACCTGCACATTGACCTTGTCGGTCCCCTGCCATTATCCCAGGGTTACCGGTATTGCCTTACAGCAATCGATAGATTCACTCGATGGCCTGAGGCATTACCCTTACCGGACATCACAGCAGAGACCGTCGCTAAGGCCCTCCTTAGCGGTTGGATCTCCCGTTTTGGCTGCCCCTCACACGTCGTTACAGACCGTGGGAGGCAATTCGAGTCTTCTTTGTTTGGACATTTAGCTCGGCTAGCTGGTTTCCAACATAAAAGGACTACGGCCTATCATCCAGCCTCTAATGGGCTCGTGGAGAGGTTCCATCGGCAGCTCAAAGCTTCCATAACCTGCCACGCTAATAGCAGTTGGGTCGAGTCCCTTCCTCTTGTGCTGCTTGGTATACGCAGTGCTTACAAAGAGGACATAAAATCAACACCAGCCGAAATGGTCTACGGGGAACCGTTACGTCTTCCAGGAGATTTCCTTAGCCCAGAAGACCTTGCAGACCCGGACGTCACCGACTACACTGCACGTCTAAGAACTTTTGCTAATAATTTGCAACCTTCACCAGCGTCACGTCATGGTGGTCGTCGTTCCCCCTTCGTTTTTAAAGATCTGGCCACAGCTTCCCACGTCTTCCTTCGCGATGACACCATTGGCGGATCTCTTAAGCCAGCCTATACCGGCCCCTACGAGGTTATTCAACGAGGAGACAAAGCATTCAAGCTCAGTGTGAACGGTAAGATGGTCACCGTGTCGATTGATAGGCTGAAACCTGCCTATATACTGCGTGATCCAGACACCACAACACACACAACTTACCTCCCATTACCTCATACTACTACTGACACACACACCCCAATCACTAACTCACCACAAAATTCCACTCATACTCCTACTCCGAATACAAGTCACGATGACATACCTGACGCCGGAGAGAGCACGGTCAGAAAAACTAGATCGGGCCGTAGAGTGAGATTCCCAGATTATTATCGCCCGTAGGACGGTCTCTGGAGGAGGGTGGTGTAGCGAAGCTACCTCTTAATAAAATAATTTATTTAAATTGCCAGGTATATTTAGTAAATTATAACTACATATATACATAGTATACACGCTTATAACTAATAGAATATTGTAAAAATCTAAAGTTAAGACAACAGTACAAATGGATCATTTTGTTATTACATATTTTTGTGTGGTATTGTGGAATGCAAACCGGTTCCTCGAGCGAACTCTCGCGCCTGGTCTATCTGTCCTTTTCTTACATATAGCGCGCGTTCAATCGAACAGTCGAGAATTTTTACTGGTCGCAAGTGCACGCCGCACGCGCTCGCTCCCCCCGGTTAACATTCGACAATACAGTGGTCTATCTAGTGCTTTAAGGACTTGTACCTAAGCTATTTAGTGCTGAAACATTACTGTGCCTATCGCTTCCTATCTGTGCCACTCATCTCACCTTCTATCATTTTATTTGTGTCCCGTGTACCCTACAAACTTTGGACATTAAATGCTATTCATCTGTAAGCTTTCGTGTTCGCTTCTGTATTGCAACCCATTACCGCTTCAGTGTCTTTGTTGCGACGAGTTAGAAAAACATTTTTATTTAATTATACGTAGAGGTTTATGCCGTGAATTGTTACTTGAGGAACCTCAAGTACATCATAAGGAAATGAATTATGATTTTGCAAGATATAATATTGTTATTATTTTAATACATTGTGATAAAAACAATTTGTCGTAAAAAATATTACATTACCTTCAGCCTATCTTGAAATATCAAACATCGTTCTGTAATACATCGTCCCTGGATCGAGTACCCCGTCCCGCCTCCGCACTTGCCGGTCAGTCAGCCAGCAACAACAAACGGGGCAGGACGCGCGCCATTTTTTTCGTGACCGTTAAAAAAGTTCGACAACTACGCGCTTCAACCAATTTCGGTTTCATTACATTCAGCGAATTTTTGACGTAAGTAGTTGTGTTTTTTTCATACTTTTAGTCTTAAGGCAATTGTTATAATGTATGTTCATGTTTATTATTATCATTATGTACCGTAATCGATTAATTGCAAAGTAAAATAAAAAACAGTTTGAAAAATTCATTACCCTCACTTTCATTACCATCGATTACCTTCAGCTTTGAAGGTGAGGGTAATGAGACTAAAATGAAGGTAATGAATTTTTCATATTATTCTATGTGATATCCTATTCAACCCTATTATACTGTCAAATCCTAAGTGGACACCGGTGTCCGCACATCTATTGTCTTTCAATTGTGTCTATAATGACAGTAATCTCTAATTCTAAGCGGACACCGGTGTCCGCCTAGAATTTTACAGTCTAATATAAGATTTCATTATTGGGTTTCTAACAAATATTATCCTTTTCAGGAAACAAGTATGGCTAAAACTAAAACTAAAAAAACTCGCGAATAAAAGCTTGCTCAAGCTAGGCTGCATAAAAGGAAAAAATACGAGGAAATTAAAAACGATCCCGAGAAATATGCAATTCATAAGGAAAAAGAGAGACAGAGATACTTGAAACGAAAAGAACAAAATAAAATAAAATCTGTTGCTAAAATGACACCAAGGGAAAAAAGACTTCAAAGAAAAAAATGGAACGAAAATAGTAAGCGTTATTTAGAGAAAAAGAAAAAGGAAAGGGTAATACAACAGATGCTGATTGATAATTCGCCTCCAACAAGTGATAGAGAAGAAAATGTAGCTGAACAAGACCCATTAGAAGGGCCATCACACCAATCAGTAGAGGTGTCTAACATAAACTGCAAACGGTGTCAAAAAAAGGATAAGTTAATAAGAAGACTTCGTTATAGTTACAAGAAAGAGATTGGTAAACTGAAACAGGAAAAGGAAAAAGTTATTAAAGAAAAGGATGCAATGAGAAAAATGTTGATAAGGCAAATAAATAAACAACGAAGAATTCAAGCAAACCAACAACAGCCATCAACAGGCGAGAAAGTGGATAATTTGATAAAATCAATAGACGAAGACAAACGAGAAGAAGTAAAGAAAAAAATATTATTTGGAGAAATCATATCGAACAATTTAAGAGATGGATTTAAAGTTTTAAGAAAGAAAGAAAAACGAGAGTTTAGCGATATAGTAATGAGGGACAAAGACCGTTTCAAGAAGCACAAGGTTTTAGGTAAAGCGTCGAAATTTACAGTGCGAGACAAAAATAAAATATGTCACAGCAATGAATCAAACATGGATACAGAGAGTAAAATGAAACAAGACGTAGAAGATTTTTTCGAAGATGACAGCAATACTAAAATTTCTCCTGATAAAAAAGAATTTATCACACGTAATGGACAAAAAAAACAAAAACGATATTTATCAGACACATTAACCAACCTCCACAAAAAGTTTATGCAGGTTCAAAACAGTAATATTGGATATTCTACGTTCTGTAAATATCGACCATTTTGGGTTCTCTACCCTAAAGAATCTGATCGTAATACATGTGCTTGTAAAATACACGTAAATTTTGATTTGTTAGTCAAAAGTCTTAACAAGAAAAAAATCACTAAAGAGGCAAATGGAACTGCTATATTGGAAAGCTTGTGCTGTGATATACACAATGAAGAATGCTTAAATCGAACATGTGAGGTATGTCGAAACACAGTAATTAACTATGAAGGATTTAGCAATGAAGAAAAAATAAACTATTATCAGTGGTGCGCAAAAAAAGAAACCTATAATGTCAAAGGACAAGATAAAACAAAAATTGTTACCGTAAAAACTCGATTACAAGATTACCCACGAAACGTTATCAAAAAATTGGAAGATTCTCTAAAATCATACTTTAAACATTGTACTAACATCGTTGTCCAGTACAAGAGCATTAAATCTCTGAAAGCGACAATGACTACCAAGGAGGTTATGCTACACATTGATTTTCCGATAATTACTCTGTCAAATTTAATGAGGAGATACAAAGCTATCATTTCGGCGGCAGTCGATTGCAAATTAAATAACGTTGCATACTGCGGTTGCATACTTAATTGATCCAGAAACTGGAATCATGAAGTCATACAGCGTTTGCAGTATCAGCGAATGTAATAGACATGACGCAAGTGCTGTATGGGCACATCTCATACCACTATTAGGTTATGTAAGAGAAATATCACCTCTGATAGATACAGTACATTTCGTATCTGACAGCCCTTCAAGTCAATATAGGAATCGCTACATTTTCTTCGTTATTAGTCGACTGCAACAGGATTTTCCAGAGTTGAACTTTATAACCTGGAACTATTTAGAGGCTGGACACGGCAAAGGAGCGCCAGATGGAGTTGGTGCTGTCCTGAAGAGAACCGCAGATAAAATCGTACAATTTGGTAATGACATTGGCACAATGAAAGACTTTTGGGAGCTCATTCAAGTCAAGGTAAAGAATGTCAAACTTCTATCTGTCTCAGAGCAAGATATTGAAGACAGAAAATTTCCTTCGTCGGTTCAAGGATTTCGTGGAACGATGTCTGTGCATCAAGTGCTTTGGTCATCTAACAGGCTTCGAATAACCTTCCGAAAACTAAGTTGTTTCTTGTGTGAAAACGGTGAAATATGTTCACATAACTACCATCTTGGATTTGTGAACTTACCTTGTCTTTATGAAAATGTCGATTCTGAACATCTACAAGATTTCTTAAACGAAAACACGACGAACGAAGTCCTTCGAGAAGTGACAAATTCTCGAACACCTACCCCTACTAATCAATTCCTGAATAGATTAACCACTGAAGCACCACAAAATATGAAAAATTCATCAAATAGAGCCCAAAATAATAACAAAATCACCATACTATCTGACGTAAAAGTACATTGGACCAACACTTCTTTTATTGGCAATGAAATGAAGAAAACAGATAATCCCAATTTTCAACTTGATTTTCAAAAGTTTGTTTCTGGAAAAGTCACGGTAAAAGAACAAGGAAATGAACAAAATAATCCCGATGATATTTCAGAAAGTGACAATGTAAGAAAAATACTCAAAAAGGATGGAAAAGTGAAGACAAATTTTTTTGACCATTCAGATGATAGTAGCAGTGGAGGAAACATAGGTGAAGAAGTCAGAATTGTAAAGAAAAAATCACGCATTACCTCATTTTTTGGTGATTCTGATGATGAAAATATTTTTTAATTTACCAAATCCAAAGAATTGACATTGTTAAGAATGTAGAACTAAGAAGTTTTTTTTGAGCACACTTGTGGCTTTTTTTGTTAAATATTTTTTTATTTTGTATTTATAAGAGAGATTATCTGCCCTGTTTTAAAAATAATATTTTTAGCGATATGACATATATAACTGCAATAAAAAAAGGGTTTTTAATATGTTTCGACAAGAAACAAGAGCTTGCTATAACATTAGTGATTTTGAATAAGTATGTTATTTAGCAGATATTATTAGGCAGGATAGTTATGTTTCATAATTTATATAATTACGTTACATTAAGTAATTATAATTTTATATTTAATTCAACTCGTAGCTTCTTAAGTAAGACATGACTGATTATATAACGAAACTTATTTGATTTGTGATAGCAAACAGAATATTTTTTTTTGTTATGTTTTAAAGAATAAACTCTGATTGTGTAAAACTTACGAGGTTTTATTTACTTCATCTAATGATATAATCCAGCATTTTTTATTTATTTATCTTATACTCATTTCATTACCAGTCATTTTTTTTCATTACCTTAGTCTCCAGTTTCATTACCAGTAATTTTTTTTCATTACCTTAGTCTCCAATTTCATTACCAACTCCACTGTTTTCATTACCATCGGCAGTACAGAATTTCATCGGTCAATATCTACTTATGTAATGCGTATAATGTTGTATAAATTACATAAATAGTTTATGTTCTTGATACCAATTCTCGTGAAAGTTGAAAATAAGGAATTGAAAATTTTCTCACATTTCTGTCAGAATTGCACTAAATCATAGAAATACCCTTTTAGAAAAGCTGGTATTTGGCCTTATAACCCCAACGTGTTTACAGAAGACGACTATGCTCCATCGTATGTTACAGATCGGCCTTTAGCTTCAATAAATCCATCAGATGTGGCTTTAGGTGTTTCAGATGACACCATCATGAATAATTCAGAAGCAATATTAAAGACTGTTACTAAAATAAATAATAATGTATCTGAAACTGTAAACATTAATACTGATGAAAGACAAATATTTAATGCGCCAGGGCCATCGGGGGTTATTAATCTGCCTGCATCTTCAGGTGTCATAGAAGAACACAAAGATCAAGGCCCTTTCTGTCCAGAAACAGTTCGTCCTCTTCCGAAGGCACCGCCAAGGATTGGAACAAACAAGAGACGTCTACCGCTGCTGGAGAAACAGTTAAGGATTTTCTGGCTACTCTAAAAGAAACTATAAAGAGACTACAAATTCAAGAAGATGATGAGTGTGACTTACATGGCAAAGTTATAGCCAAAAAGTTGAGAAAATTACCCGAGAATGAAAGAATGCAATTTGTTTGTGAAATATACAATATGTGTCTGCGGCATGAACAACGTACTTCAGCATCATTTTCACCATTTTCTGATGCACCACCAATTCCTTCGCCCATATACCAGAGAGCACGTGCTTCACACAGCAGTTACTCCGATCCATCAATGCACCACTACTTGCCACAAAGCAGAGCGCATTCGGAACCATCTACATCACACTACCAGAGAGCACATAGTTCACACAGCAGTAACTCCGATCCATCAATGCACCACTACTTGCCACAAAGCAGAGCGCATTCGGAACCATCTACATCACACTACCAGAGAGCACATAGTTCACACAGCAGTTACTCCGATCCATCAATGCACCACTACTTGCCACAAAGCAGAGCGCATTCGGAACCATCTACATCACACTACCAGAGAGCACATAGTTCACACAGCAGTTACTCCGATCCATCAATGCACCACTACTTGCCACAAAGCAGAGCGCATTCGGAACCATCTACATCACACTACCAGAGAGCACATAGTTCACACAGCAGTAACTCCGATCCATCAATGTATCACCACTTGTCACCTCCAGTAATCCATATTCAAGAACAAAACCCCAACCTCTACTGCTTCACAGATTATCATAACTTCAAATGAATGTATTCGACCGGCTACTCAAGAATACAATGACCAAAATCTGATTGACGCTACGCTCAATAATGCTTGATTTTTTAAAGATTAATTGATTTTGATTTTTGTTTGATTTTGAAGAAAAAGACTGATCAAAAACTGATACTTAAATGCTTGTTTCTAGTTTTTAGTGTTCATTATAATAAATACTTTGTTAATTAATAAATAATTTTAATAAAATCAATTGTTGTTTTACTTACCTTAATTTCATCCTTTAGGGCTTCCTTCAAAGCTTGATATACTTCTGGAATAATATTCGATATTAGTTGAGGTGATATTTTAAATACATAGTGGAGACTTTCGAAACTATCTCCAGTAGCCAAATATCGCAATGTAATGGTTAGGCGTATTTTAGCTGGGATCGATGGTCTTAATGGAGTGTCTTGTTTGGCTATCATTGGTGAAACTTTGCTCAATAAGTTATCAAAATCTGACTGAGACATTCTCGTAAACTTATGAAACTCTCCTAAGGGCTCAGCAACTAATTCACTTAACTGTTTATCCATTGTTGCACTGAAAAAATAAAGTAGGCAGGTAAAGTATTCATAATAAAAAGAATATACATAAAATCAAATGTGCTAAAAACTACGCTAATTGTGCTCCAAAATTATTAATTCGTCGTGGATTCGTGTCATCCACCAACGTCTTTTTCTCCATCTCTTTTTTATTTGCTTCTTATCTTTAACACAAAGGTAATTGTAATAAGCAATAGCAAGCAGCGACACAGTAGCAGCAGAAATCACGTCGTCGTCGTCCATAGTCACGAACAAGACTGTGAAGATTTGCGAGTGTGGAGGGACACAGTTCACGCGTGGATCGCGGCGTACATTCACGGCGTGAAATAACGGCGCGACTTCACGTGCGAGTGTAGAGCCGGCTTTAGGGCTTGTCCAGAAAGGGCGAATTCGTCGCGATTCTCTCGTGCAAATCACGCGCGATCGTTGCGTTCAGAAAGAGCGTACCAATGCGCGAGCATTTGGGGACGAATTCAGTCAGTAGGAAGCATGGAGTTGAGCGAAGTGGTCGCGTTGTGGTTAGCTTACCGTCGCTGGAAGAGACAAAAACGGAGGGAAAATAGAATGTATTTAGTCATCCAATTCTTAATGATAGAATGACACATAGCATGTTTGTAACTTTGTATCCAAAATTAAGACAACATGAGAATAATTTTTTTAACTACTTATGTATGTCCGTGAAATCATTTGATAATTTACTTTTATTGATTGAAGAAGATTTATCACCACGTGAAAATTACGTTCCGCGTGAGGATGTTGTTTCAGCAGAACAAAAACTCGTGATAACTTTAAGTAATGTTTTATTCATATACCTATGTTATATAATACTAATTCAGTCTTTTACGATAAACAATCATATTTACTAATAAAAATCAAATCAAATGTAGTTCTCAAATTCGAGATCGTTTTGGAAGAGTTCAAGACATTCACTATTCTGAGAATCTCTTGAAGATGTTGATGGAGAATTTACGTATAATGATGCCTGTGAAGATCTCGGCATTGAAATAGAATTTCGGCCTTGCCATGCTGTTAGGAATGGCGTTTCTGGATCATAGTCTTGAAAAGTAAATTCGTTTGGTCTTGAAAGTTGTGCTTGGTATCGAGATCGAACCGGAATCGAAGTTGAAGACGAAGCCGAACATACAGGGTGGGCCAAAAGAAATCACCCTATTGCTCTATGCTCTTATTTTTGCAAATGGCGGCCAATGTCAAATCTGTTTTGTCATTTGTGGACTAGACAGATGTAGAATACAAGTGAACAAGCCATGGAGCGATACACTCCCCAAGAACGCGGAATAATCGTGTCTATTTTTTTGCGTAACAATTCATCTGTGGTGTTGGCGCAGCGCGAATTCCGTCGCCGATTCCCCGGTCGTCCGACACCGACTGCGCAAACACTGCGCCGTTTGGCCACCAACCTTGAAGAGTATGGGACCACACGAGACGTTGCCAAGAGTGGCCGGCCCCGGAGCGCCCGTTCTGCCGAGAATATCGCCGCTGTTGCCGAAGATGTCGAGCTGTCGCCGGAAACATCGACCAGACGCCGTGCCTCGCAATTAGCCATCAGCCGGTCGTCCCGAAGGCCAATTTTGGTAAAAGACCTGTGCATGTTCCCGTACAAAGTCCAGTCCATCAGCTTGCTGCCTGTCGACCGCCAAACGCGTGTAACCTACGCCCAAACCATTCTCAATCTCGAGGACGAAGTGGGCGATTTTTCGACCAAAATCATAATGAGCGATCCACCTCAGCGGGTACGTTAACAAGCAAAACTATCGCTTCTGGGGCACCGAAAATACACGAGTGATGCACGAGGAGCCATTACACCCGCACAATGACTGCATGGTGCGCTGTTCACGCTGGAGGAGTCATCAGGCCATTTTTTTTTGAGAGCGTCGCTGGTTAAACGATAACAGTGGATGGTGCGCGCTATAGGGTCATGTTAACCGAGTTTTTTCTGCCACAATTGGACGAATTAGGACTGGAGGACATGTGGTTCCAACAGGACGGAGCAACGGCACACACTGCGCGAGCCACAACCGATATTCTGAAGGCGGCGTTCCCGGGTCGCCTCATCTCTCGTTTTGGCGGTTTGCACTGGCCCGCAAGATCGCCCGATTTAACCGTTGCAGACTTTTTTTGTGGGGTTTTTTGAAGTCCCGTGTTTACGTGAACAAGCCCGAGACCCTGGAAGCCCTCAAGGACAACATTCGACACGAGTGCGAGAATCTGTCACCCGAAGTTCTCGCCGAAGTGATGAAACATGCCATAAAACGAGCCCGTATGGCAACCAATTGTGACGGCGTCCATTTGGCCGATATCATCTTCTCGACTTGACCAATAAAATTCTAAAGGTTCAAATAAACATAATCAAAAAACAGAATCGAAGTTTTTCATTTAGAAAAAAAATGAGAGCCAAACAACATCGGATGACTTCTTTTGGCCCACCTTGTATAAATAGTATTAGAAGAAAACTACTAGCAAGAATAGCAACACCGCGACGGGCTATATAAGGAAGGCGGCTGGCGGCACTCGTCCATTTTCCTATCGGTCATCGCGCAGCGCGGAAGCTCTGTCTGAATAATCATATTTCAAATATTGTAAAACTATTAGACCAGTGGCCATTAAAATCTTTTTTTTTTTAATTAATTTGTCTTTCTATTTGTAACATCAGAAGTGGGATTCGAAGGCTAAAAAGGCCGTTGAAGCGCATTTCTGGTTTTATAAAAGAAATCTTAGTATTCCTCCACGTGGTTTGGTTATTTAATATTTGGGTCTGTGCGATGCCTTCCAACGATCAACGCAACAAGCGAAAATGCCGTGGGCGAACTCCTTCGCCTAATCCAATGGAGGAGATCCTAAGGAGGCTACGCGCGTTGGAGGACCAGTCCCGCACCTCAGTGGAGACGCAAGCCGTTGTAGTGACCAGCCCTGGCCCGCTCGAACTGCCAAACACGACACCATCGGCATCGGTGCTTGGGGCGCCTACACCGCCACGCGAGTTTGTGTCCGCGCCGGCCGGAACGCCGCCGCTGACGCCACACGCTAGCAACATGGAATCAACGCAGTCTGAAGACGTGGTGACAAACGCCGCAGAGCGTCTTTTGACCGCTATCAGCTGTGCTGAGGTCAGATCCAACCGATATTTTGTCTCTGATTTTGATCCGAGTGTTCATGACTTCGACACGTGGTGCGATGAAGTAGAAAGAGCTCGTATTTCGAACTATTGGGACGACAGAGAATGCCTTGCTCGCATCGGACATTGTCTAAAGGGCGAATCTCGCACCTGGCTTAGCCAATGGACAAGCACTATTCGCACATGGTCCAGTTTCAAATTAGAACTAAAAGCGCTATGCCCACGTTCTGTCGATGTCGCGAACATTCTTTATGATGTAATGCGGACAGAGTCCGATAAATACTCCACATATGCTGAGTATGCTCGTAAATCGCTTTTAAGGTTAAGCATAGTTAAGGGCCTAAGTAACGAGCTGCTTACCGCTATTATTATTCGTGGAATTGCAGATCCGCAAATTCGCGCTATGACTACTAACGCTAAATTATCGCCTGATTCTATAGTGGAGTTTTTATCGAGCTTTGTTAAACCTTCTAGCAGCTATAATAAGAAAGCTTTTCCTAATGTTCCCAATCGATTTGATAAGTCTTCCAATAGTAGTAACTCAAATCGCAAGCCGTTAAAACATCAACATGATTCCAAAGATTCAAAACCAATCAAGTGTTATCAGTGTAATCAATTTGGTCATAAGAGTGTCAATTGTAACAAACGGTCGAATACAACCCCAAGTAATAGTGACGAAAAAGCAATTGCGTTACCGGCGTCATCTTGTGGTGATCCGCCGAAGTGTACGTTTTGCAAAAAGGTAGGTCATTCCGAGGTTACTTGTTTTGCTAAGGAATGTGCAAGCTCACGAAATAATAATGGTGTCAATTTTGTCGCGAAATTGTAGGTAACTATAAAAATCGTGATGTGACAACTGCTGTTATATTAGGGATACCGTTAGACTAATTGATAGTGGTTCATGTGTTTCTTTAATGTCAAAAACTGTAGCTAAACATTTCCAGTGTCAATTTAAGCCTACTAACCAGCTACTATGCGGCTTGGGTGGTACGGAAATTAGATCAGAATCATTTGTAACGCTACCCGTTGAGTTTAGCGATATAACAATAGAAATTGATTTTTGTATTGTGGGTGGCAATAATTTGAATGTACCCGTCATAATTGGTACAGACGTACTAAACAGGAAGGGTATTACTTATGTTAGGTCCGGTAACTGCCAACGTATAGTTCATAGTGAGGTGACCGTAAACGATGTTATGCAAGTAAATTCGATTTCCTTGTACGATCAAGTTAATACATCGGTATCCGGAAATGATAGGGAACGGTTACTAGAGATCCTCACCAAGTATTGGGAATTCTTTTTAAGCGGTACCGCTACCACAACAGTGAAAGATAGTGAGATGCATATTAACTTAACCACTAACAACCGATGTGCCCGTGTACTATAGACCCTACAAATTATCACATGATGAAAAATTAAAAGTACGCAATATAGTGAAGGATTTGCTTGATAAAAAAATTATTCGCGAGTCCGATTCAGAATACGCTAGTCCGATCCTACTAGTAAAAAAGAAGGATGGTTCTGACAGAATGGTGGTGGACTACCGTACACTAAATCGAATAACTGTCAAAACTAGACATCCTCTCCCCTTGATCAACGACTATATAGATAGGTTAGGTAATGCTCGCTGGTTCAGCTCCCTGGACATGGTTTCCGGCTTCCATCAACTTAGGGTTGCTGAAGAGTCTATTCATAAGACCGCATTCGTTACACCGGAGGCCCAGTATGAATATTGCAAGGTACCCTACGGTTTAGCGAACTCGCCGATTTTTTATCAGAAAACTATCTCTAAAACACTTAAACCCTTCATTGATGCTGGAAAGGTGATGGTCTACATCGACGATGTGTTGATATTGACGGACGGGATTGATGAAAACCTCGTTTTATTAGATTCGGTTATAAAAACGCTAACTGAGGCAGGTTTTTCAATCAATCTAAAGATATGTACTTTTCTAACCAATGAAATAGAGTACCTAGGTAGAATTATAAGAGATGGTCAGGTTGGACCGAGCAATTGTAAAATTGATGCATTAGTTAAATCATCGCGACCGAATAGCGTCAAACAGGTACGCCAATTTCTTGACCTCGCAGGATACTTCCGAAGATACATTCCTAATTACGCGATTAAGACTGCGCAAATTGCCGCTCTAACTAGAAAAGGAGTAACCTTTAATTGGAGCGATGAACACGAAAATGCACGTCAAGATATCATTTCTTATCATTTCTTTCATAATGAACCAATTTTGACAATATTCGATCCTGAATTGACAACTGAGCTGCATACAGATGCCAGTTCTATAGGTTATGGCGGAATCCTTATTCAAGTAGGCAAGGACGGCCGTAGACGAGTAGTAGCTTATTTTAGCAAGTTGACTGCTGGCGCGGTATCTAAATACCACAGCTATGAGTTGGAGACTCTCGCGGTAGTAAAATCCTTACAACATTTTAGACAATATTTAATTGGTAAATCTTTTAAGATAATCACGGATTGTAATGCATTAAAAATGACACAACGTAAAAAGGATCTCCAACCCAGAGTTGCAAGATGGTGGATGTACAGTCAACAGCAAAAGTAGATGATCAAAATCAGAAATTCAATACTAATGAACGGAGTTCGCGTCAGAACTGTGCGGCGTCGAAGTGATTCAAAATTATGTGATTGTAGATTATACCAAACATTTACTACTAGTACAGTTGCCATATATTCGTGATCAGTTTTGACTCCAAAAGTTATAAACTCAATTCGCATCAGAACTAAGAAGTGGATTTTTTTTTCTAAACTAGTGAACAGTTAAAATCAAAAATTAAATGATGAAATTGAGGCCACGTAATCTTGAGGCAAATAATTCATCCACACTTATTTTTTAATTATCCCAGTAATTTAATTTGTTGTTTTACGGAAAAACAGCTGAAATGGATAAAAATTTACATATTTAATATATGCGGAATTTCATCCAATTGAACCCCGAAAAAAGCATATGTTCATTAAAATGTTCAAAAGTAGCTGATGCGATACAAAATCATAACTCAATGCTTGCTTTTGCCCAGTCGGCTACAATATTTGTATATATTAAAACCGGAAGGTAGATTGATATTTTTATCTTTGGGGCATTATTTATATTGAGTTGTTGCACTTTTGTCGCACTGTTAGCGTTGAGTGCGTCTGTTATCTATTGCATTGATTTATTATAACCAAGAACTAATAGATTAAAAATATGACGCACCATTTAACAGAGCATGAACGACATAGAATTATGTCATTGCATGAAGACGGATTGAGTGTTAGTGATATAATGAGAAGAGTAGGTGCCACGGTAAGCAAGCGTTCATTACTTCTTTATTTACAGAGATGATAGTTATTAGGTCTCATATACCAAGTAATGACACTATTATTATTATTTATGACTACATATTTAAGTATTTCCCTCTGAAGATGTTAATAATATTACCCTCTTTGATTTGTTTGAAAGGGTGACGAAACTTGTTTGTTTGAAAAGGTGTGCAGTGGCACAAAACGGAAATTCGTAGGAGGATATTCTGAGTGCTACATTTTTACGTAATAACGTATATCTACATATATATACCAGTCTTTTGTAATATTACGGCAACGTGCAAAGGAACTGGAGAAGTGCATGTTCGATGATTACATGACTAACTTAGAATCCGCTATTCGCAACAACCCTCGAGCCTTCTGGAGCTACATAAAACCAAAGAAGCAAAACAACTCCTACCCTTCTGTGTTGTGGTTTGGGGACCTGTCCTCTAGCAATGGTGAAGAAATATGCAATTTCTTCGGCGAGTACTTTCTGTCAAACTTTCGTGAATCCACAAGCTCTGAGAATAATGCACAATACCATTATACCAGTGAGTGGACTGATTATAGTCTATACGATATTGCTTCTATCGAGGTTTGTGAAGACGAGGTTATGAAACTACTAAAGCACTTGGACTTAAATAAACCTGCTGGCCCAGACAAGCTCCCACCGGTTTTCATAGTAAATTGTGCTACAAGCCTTTCGGTTCCTCTTACAATCTTATTCAGACGATCTCTTAATTCCGGGGTTATGCCTGTTATATGGAAGTCGGCTTACATAACTCCTATTCACAAAAAAGGACCGAGAAACTGCGTTGAAAACTACAGACCGATATCCAAATTATGCGTGTTTGCCAAAATGTTAGAAAAAATTGTGTACAGGCAAGTTTACTCTGCACTCAGACTTAGTTTCAGCGAACACCAGCATGGATTCTTGGGTGGTCGGTCAACAACTACAAACCTCGTTCTCTGTAGTGACTTCTTGTCAGAGGCTGACAAGAAGTCAGCCTCTGACAAGAAGTCTAATCGGTCCCAAATCGACGTCATATATACAGACTATGCCAAATGTTTCGACAGAATTGATCACGTCGTTCTCATGCGTAAACTTCTGTGGATGGGCATTAGGGGTGACCTATTCCGTTGGTTTAAGTCGTATGTGGAGGACAGGTGTCAGACTGTTGTGCTGAATGGGTATTCATCAAGATCAATGCGTATGCCATCTGGAGTTCCTCAAGGTTCTTTATTAGGGCCGCTCTTATTCAATTTATTCGTCAACGATATCGATTCTTGCTTCCTTCACTCTAAAATACTTCTATATGCAGACGACATGAAAATTATGTCAAAGATATCCTCCTTATCTGATGCTCTATCATTGCAGGAAGATCTAGATAGGTTCCAGTACTATTGCAGCTCTAATAAGCTCCATTTAAACGTCTCCAAGTGTTACGTGTGCTCCTTCACCAGGAAGCCCGTTCCTATCACATTTGACTATAAACTTTTAGACAAATCCTTAGCTAGGGTTAACACAGTCAAAGACTTGGGAGTTGTTTTTGACTCTAAATTATTATTTGATCAACACATAGACAAAATCATTAATAAAGCATCAAAATCACTAGGGTTCATTTTGAGGGTCTCGTCCGAGTATAGAAGCAACAAAACCATTAAAATTCTCTACTGTACTTTTGTTCGCAGTCATCTCGAGTATGCCTCTCAAGTTTGAAATCCCAATTACAACATATACATCAATCGATTGGAAGGCATACAACGGAAATTTTTGAGGTACATTCAATTCCGGTCAAAAACTTATTCTCCCACTTATCTCCTGCGCTGTAAAATATTCCATCTACTTCCTCTTTCTGAACGTAGAAAAATTGCAGACTTGACTTTTTTATTTAGAATCGCTAACGGTTCAACCGAGCTTCCCGAATTGCTGAACAAAATCGGACTGCGGGTTCCTTCTGCTTTTCTGCGCAATCCTCATGTGTTGCATACTCCTATGGTAGGAACGAAATTCATACTTAATCAGAGCGAGTCATACGTATAATGCGGTCTACCGGGACGTCGACATCGATGTTTTCCATACCAGTATTTCAAAATTAAAAAAGACTGTTTGTGATTTCTTTTTTGATCACGTAACCTAATTAAGAACAATTTACGCTGTTTAAAACGCTTTTGTACTTATGATAGTGTATTTACTCAAAACGCTGTCTACCTTCTCAAATATTTTTTTGTTTATATTCTCTCTACTATCTGTGAAAACTTGTAATTGGCCTTTATTTTTGTTACTCTCAATCGTGTAAAAGTTTTTAGCTGTAAGTTTTCCAAAAACTAAAATAAAATAAATAAAATAAAATATCCAATATATTATGATAAATATACATTATATAGTTCGGGAGAGGCTTGTGGCTAAGTAATAACAGCCGCACGGGTCGATCGATCAGGTTAAGCTACGCTTGCCGCGGTTGGTCCGTGGATGGGTGATCATCTTCACATACCAAGACCCCTCCGTGCCTCGGAAAGCACGTTAAGCCATTGGTCCCGGCTGTCATTCGTGGATCTTTGACAGTCGTTACGAGGCGTCAGTAGCCCGAAAGTCTGACAACCAGTCTTACCAAGGGGTATCGTATTACCCAGTAACTGGGTTGTGGAGGTCAGATAGGCAGTCGCTCCTTGTAAAATACTGGTATTCAGCTGCATCCGGTTAGACTGGAAGCCGACCCCAACATAGTTGTAAAAAGGCTAGGCAGATGATGATACATTCATTATATTGTTCATTTCAGAGAAATACTGTGCACCTTTGGATAAGAAGATGAGAAAATGAGGGTCACGTGAACACACAAAGAAAGTCCGGTCGTCCTCGTTACACAACTACGCAAAATCGAGAAATTGTAAACAGGATGAGAAATTATGGGTTTACGCGAATCAGAGATCGCCACTCATATGAGAGTGTCTATGACCACCGTTCGTCGACGTTTATAGGACGCAGGATTACGGCACCGTCAGCCAGCACGGCAATTATCATTAACATCCTAGCACAAACAAGAGAGACTAAATTTTGCGCAAAGATATTTAGATTTTGATTTACAAAATGTAATATTTTCAGACGAAAAAACATTCTCTTCGAGTGAACAGGGTCGCCTCACACTATGGCGAATAAATAACGCGCGCTACCATGAAGAAAATATTGTTCCTAATAGAAGTAGTGGACGAATTAATATTAGCTATTGGGGATGGATGTCCGCTGCTGGACCAGGAGAGTTAGCTGAAATAGGAGGGCTTTTAAACAGTAAAAAATACTCGGAAATTATTCGAGACACGCTCATACCCACTGTTAATATTTCCCACCCAGATCTTGTGGCTTTCTCATTTATTCATGACAATAGCTCAGTGCACACTGCCCGAATCTGTAATGTGTGGTTTCAAAATAATCATGACCTCATAAGAGTTCTTCCCTTTCCCCCAAAAAGCCCAGACATAAACCCTATTGAAAATCTCTGGGGCCTCATGGTTCAGCAGTGGGACTCAGATACACCCCGCACCCGGGTCAATATACAACGTCATGTGGTTGAAATATGGAAGTCATTTAGAGGTTTGAATGTATGCCAAAATATGGTGGATTCAATGAGGGAAAGACTACAAGCGATAATAGATAATAACGGGGGATACACCCGTTACTGACTTTAATCCGTGATTTGGATGTGATGATTATAACATTGTTCTAATATTAATAAAAAAATACAGATCATATTATAAGTGATAAAATTTTTGTTCCATATCTACAATGAAAATTGTTATCTGTTTGTTTTTTAGTTACGTAATTTTTGATTATAATAAATATGTGACGGATCACGAATATATGGCAGCTGTACTAATAGTAAATGTTTGGTATAATTTACAATCACATACTTTTGAATCACTTTGACGCCACACAGTCCTGATGCGAACTCCGTTCATTAGTATTGAATTTCTGATTTTGATCATCTACTGTGTGAGGTGACGTCACGGACGCTTACGGTACACAACAGCTGTTCGGGTCTGCGCAATTATAAAATAAAAACACCAGTATATCCGTATAAAATTCGTATAATACGTTACACTATATTGTTACTTACGCGTGTGATCGTTCGAAAAGTAAACATACAACGATTTGGTAGTGAAAGTTCGTAAAAACCAATATAACTTTATTGTAACTTTTAAACTTTTAAGTCACTTGGAAGTTTTTTGGTGCCACCGGTACCTTAAAAAAGTGTCACTTTTTTCAAATTTTTGACAAGCGTCGGTACCCATACCACATATCTGTGCATTTTGGTCGATATTTTAACGTAGCAGGCGCCATCTAGCTGATTCGAGCCGTACTACTATGGTGAAGTGTGCAGCTTGCGGAAGGTTTTTGTCGGCAAAAGGGGGCGCTACATGTAGCAACTCAGCCTGCCACAACAGATATCACCTTGCTTGCTTGTCATTGCCCGACTCAACCCAGATAAGTGGCGATTGGCTATGCCCCGAGTGCAAAAAGAAGTTGCCTAGGGGAGACAATAGCGCCACACCCGTTAAGGACCTGGGTAGTGGTCCCCCAGTGAATCCAGCAGCAGCGTCGGCAGCGGCAGCACCACCGGTTGCAGTTCAGGTACAGGGCGCCATGCTTAGGTCACCTGTCACGGTGTCTCAGGCTCAGGGTACTCTGACCAAGCAGCGGTGGCTAAGGTACTTTCTCGGGCGGGCAGCGAACAGGGGGCTACTGATGTGGAGCCCTCGCCTGATGCTCAGCCGACCCTCCGTGAGGAGATAAGGCTCTTCAGATCTGAGCTGCGGGAGGTACGGGATGAGATGAGGGAGTTTCGACGCGAGATGTCCGGCCTGCACTCGTCAATAGGAGTCTGCACTGAGCGAGTCGACGGTCTGGAGGCCAGGATCGAAGCTCTCGAGAGTCGAAGTGCTGCAGTACCTGACGGGAAAGTGAGTCAGCTTGAACGAATTGTGCTGAAGTTACAGCTTGACCTCAATGACCGCGAGCAGGATTTACTTAGCTCCGACCTTGAGATCACCAACATCCCGGAGACTCCGGGTGAGAATGTGTTGCACACCGTCGGGCTGGTGGCGGCGAAGCTTGGGGTGACGCTGTCGAGCGTCACCCCAAGTCAGCCTCTGACAAGAAGTCTAATCGGTCCCAAATCGACGTCATATATACAGACTATGCCAAATGTTTCGACAGAATTGATCACGTCGTTCTCATGCGTAAACTTCTGTGGATGGGCATTAGGGGTGACCTATTCCGTTGGTTTAAGTCGTATGTGGAGGACAGGTGTCAGACTGTTGTGCTGAATGGGTATTCATCAAGATCAATGCGTATGCCATCTGGAGTTCCTCAAGGTTCTTTATTAGGGCCGCTCTTATTCAATTTATTCGTCAACGATATCGATTCTTGCTTCCTTCACTCTAAAATACTTCTATATGCAGACGACATGAAAATTATGTCAAAGATATCCTCCTTATCTGATGCTCTATCATTGCAGGAAGATCTAGATAGGTTCCAGTACTATTGCAGCTCTAATAAGCTCCATTTAAACGTCTCCAAGTGTTACGTGTGCTCCTTCACCAGGAAGCCCGTTCCTATCACATTTGACTATAAACTTTTAGACAAATCCTTAGCTAGGGTTAACACAGTCAAAGACTTGGGAGTTGTTTTTGACTCTAAATTATTATTTGATCAACACATAGACAAAATCATTAATAAAGCATCAAAATCACTAGGGTTCATTTTGAGGGTCTCGTCCGAGTATAGAAGCAACAAAACCATTAAAATTCTCTACTGTACTTTTGTTCGCAGTCATCTCGAGTATGCCTCTCAAGTTTGGAATCCCAATTACAACATATACATCAATCGATTGGAAGGCATACAACGGAAATTTTTGAGGTACATTCAATTCCGGTCAAAAACTTATTCTCCCACTTATCTCCTGCGCTGTAAAATATTCCATCTACTTCCTCTTTCTGAACGTAGAAAAATTGCAGACTTGACTTTTTTATTTAGAATCGCTAACGGTTCAACCGAGCTTCCCGAATTGCTGAACAAAATCGGACTGCGGGTTCCTTCTGCTTTTCTGCGCCATCCTCATGTGTTGCATACTCCTATGGTAGGAACGAAATTCATACTTAATCAGAGCGAGTCATACGTATAATGCGGTCTACCGGGACGTCGACATCGATGTTTTCCATACCAGTATTTCAAAATTAAAAAAGACTGTTTGTGATTTCTTTTTTGATCACGTAACCTAATTAAGAACAATTTACGCTGTTTAAAACGCTTTTGTACTTATGATAGTGTATTTACTCAAAACGCTGTCTACCTTCTCAAATATTTTTTTGTTTATATTCTCTCTACTATCTGTGAAAACTTGTAATTGGCCTTTATTTTTGTTACTCTCAATCGTGTAAAAGTTTTTAGCTGTAAGTTTTCCAAAAACTAAAATAAAATAAATAAAATAAAATATCCAATATATTATGATAAATATACATTATATAGTTCGGGAGAGGCTTGTGGCTAAGTAATAACAGCCGCACGGGTCGATCGATCAGGTTAAGCTACGCTTGCCGCGGTTGGTCCGTGGATGGGTGATCATCTTCACATACCAAGACCCCTCCGTGCCTCGGAAAGCACGTTAAGCCATTGGTCCCGGCTGTCATTCGTGGATCTTTGACAGTCGTTACGAGGCGTCAGTAGCCCGAAAGTCTGACAACCAGTCTTACCAAGGGGTATCGTATTACCCAGTAACTGGGTTGTGGAGGTCAGATAGGCAGTCGCTCCTTGTAAAATACTGGTATTCAGCTGCATCCGGTTAGACTGGAAGCCGACCCCAACATAGTTGTAAAAAGGCTAGGCAGATGATGATACATTCATTATATTGTTCATTTCAGAGAAATACTGTGCACCTTTGGATAAGAAGATGAGAAAATGAGGGTCACGTGAACACACAAAGAAAGTCCGGTCGTCCTCGTTACACAACTACGCAAAATCGAGAAATTGTAAACAGGATGAGAAATTATGGGTTTACGCGAATCAGAGATCGCCACTCATATGAGAGTGTCTATGACCACCGTTCGTCGACGTTTATAGGACGCAGGATTACGGCACCGTCAGCCAGCACGGCAATTATCATTAACATCCTAGCACAAACAAGAGAGACTAAATTTTGCGCAAAGATATTTAGATTTTGATTTACAAAATGTAATATTTTCAGACGAAAAAACATTCTCTTCGAGTGAACAGGGTCGCCTCACACTATGGCGAATAAATAACGCGCGCTACCATGAAGAAAATATTGTTCCTAATAGAAGTAGTGGACGAATTAATATTAGCTATTGGGGATGGATGTCCGCTGCTGGACCAGGAGAGTTAGCTGAAATAGGAGGGCTTTTAAACAGTCAAAAATACTCGGAAATTATTCGAGACACGCTCATACCCACTGTTAATATTTCCCACCCAGATCTTGTGGCTTTCTCATTTATTCATGACAATAGCTCAGTGCACACTGCCCGAATCTGTAATGTGTGGTTTCAAAATAATCATGACCTCATAAGAGTTCTTCCCTTTCCCCCAAAAAGCCCAGACATAAACCCTATTGAAAATCTCTGGGGCCTCATGGTTCAGCAGTGGGACTCAGATACACCCCGCACCCGGGTCAATATACAACGTCATGTGGTTGAAATATGGAAGTCATTTAGAGGTTTGAATGTATGCCAAAATATGGTGGATTCAATGAGGGAAAGACTACAAGCGATAATAGATAATAACGGGGGATACACCCGTTACTGACTTTAATCCGTGATTTGGATGTGATGATTATAACATTGTTCTAATATTAATAAAAAAATACAGATCATATTATAAGTGATAAAATTTTTGTTCCATATCTACAATGAAAATTGTTATCTGTTTGTTTTTTAGTTACGTAATTTTTGATTATAATAAATATGTGACGGATCACGAATATATGGCAGCTGTACTAATAGTAAATGTTTGGTATAATTTACAATCACATACTTTTGAATCACTTTGACGCCACACAGTCCTGATGCGAACTCCGTTCATTAGTATTGAATTTCTGATTTTGATCATCTACTGTGTGAGGTGACGTCACGGACGCTTACGGTACACAACAGCTGTTCGGGTCTGCGCAATTATAAAATAAAAACACCAGTATATCCGTATAAAATTCGTATAATACGTTACACTATATTGTTACTTACGCGTGTGATCGTTCGAAAAGTAAACATACAACGATTTGGTAGTGAAAGTTCGTAAAAACCAATATAACTTTATTGTAACTTTTAAACTTTTAAGTCACTTGGAAGTTTTTTGGTGCCACCGGTACCTTAAAAAAGTGTCACTTTTTTCAAATTTTTGACAAGCGTCGGTACCCATACCACATATCTGTGCATTTTGGTCGATATTTTAACGTAGCAGGCGCCATCTAGCTGATTCGAGCCGTACTACTATGGTGAAGTGTGCAGCTTGCGGAAGGTTTTTGTCGGCAAAAGGGGGCGCTACATGTAGCAACTCAGCCTGCCACAACAGATATCACCTTGCTTGCTTGTCATTGCCCGACTCAACCCAGATAAGTGGCGATTGGCTATGCCCCGAGTGCAAAAAGAAGTTGCCTAGGGGAGACAATAGCGCCACACCCGTTAAGGACCTGGGTAGTGGTCCCCCAGTGAATCCAGCAGCAGCGTCGGCAGCGGCAGCACCACCGGTTGCAGTTCAGGTACAGGGCGCCATGCTTAGGTCACCTGTCACGGTGTCTCAGGCTCAGGGTACTCTGACCAAGCAGCGGTGGCTAAGGTACTTTCTCGGGCGGGCAGCGAACAGGGGGCTACTGATGTGGAGCCCTCGCCTGATGCTCAGCCGACCCTCCGTGAGGAGATAAGGCTCTTCAGATCTGAGCTGCGGGAGGTACGGGATGAGATGAGGGAGTTTGCTTGGGGTGACGCTGTCGAGCGTCACCCCAAGCAAAAAAATCGAAATCGTATTCTTAAAAAAATCTTTTCAGGTTCAGTTTCGCTCCGACGAGCGAAACTGAACCTGAAAAGATTTTTTTTAAGAATAGCCACGGAGAAGAGATTCCACGCTCTCTTTCTCTTAGGAGACAGGTGTCTGTTTTCTTGAGAGAGGAAATAAGACTTCTTAATCCAACACCGCCCAAAATTTCTATAGAAAAATATAATGACTTGTTGTCATTAACAACAGGGGACACCCCAGTCATTAAGTTGCCGGAGCATGTGGCATTTTATACGTCACTTTCTCACTAATTACTAATGTCATGATAGCTTTTTCATTACTTTACTGTTGATTTTACTAGCTGATTGTCTATAGTATTTAGCTCTTACGTTAAATTTAAGACGTTGCTTACCAATAACGTAATTATTAACCTGATTTCTAGTTCCTATGTTCAATAAATAAGACTAAACTGACCACTTCAATCCTAGATAAAGCAAGTCCAATTAAAGACTAATATTTTCGCAAAGACTGTGATTGTGATATTAAAGTAACTAAGACTTAGGTAGTTGTTATGAACACACTCAAAATGTATACCTGCTTAGCATTAAGTACATTATTATAAGCACAAGTAAAAGCTTGATATATTAAATAATTTGAAAGAAGGTTAAGTCTCAATTAATCTCATTAGTTAGGTATAGTTTAAAACATTAAGTACACAGCTAAATTGCCAAAAATGTTAAAACATTATTTTTTGTAACTTCCTAAAAGTAACTTGTAACTTTTTATGCTTACGAACGAAATTTTTATTACTTTTAATAAATTTATAAGATATTAATAGAGTTTTATTTATATTTTTATACCAAACAATCACGTCGTAACAAACACACGTTGAAAAACAAAGTTCTTACAGAGTGACGTATCTGCTTCAAATGAATATAAAATAAATAAATAGATACCTTATGGCTTTAGGGCAACTACTAACTTAAAGAGTAAACCAAGAGCAATATAAAAAAGTAATTAATGCTTAAATAAAGCCACAGCCAACGCAACTACAGTAACATGATTGTAGCGTCCGACCGAAAAACTGTTGCCCTGAAAAATTATGAATTGCTAGATAAGACAGTTAGCGCGGAGGGTGACGATATAAGTAAGGCGGCTGGCGGCACTCGTCCATTTTCCCATCGGTCATCGCGCAGCGCGGAAGCTCTGTCTGAATAATCATATTTCAAATATTGTAAAACCGTTAGGCCATTAAAATCTTTTTTTTTAAATTAATTTGTCTTTCTATTTGTAACAATAGGAATACGAATTGTTTGAATAGAGAGTCAATTGAGAAGATTGTTGGGCCGCTTGCAAAATTTTCATTATTTCAATTTTTACTACTATACGATTGGCCTCAGGTACCTTAAGTAATTCTTTATGTAAAGATAAACAGAACAGTTTGTCGTCATCACCTTCCGTTACGCTGGAAGCCAGGGGCTGTTGTTGATTCCTAGAGCTTATATTGTTTTTAATTATGTTCAGGAATTCGGTATCAGCAGCAGTCATTTTCTTTCTTTTAAGATTTTCATTTGGCGGCCTCATTATGTCTTCCCTTGTATCTGCTGTAGATTCTTCGTTACCTGTCTCAGAGTTTGCAGAGGTGTCTTGAATATTGCTTTCTGTTACTTTAATACGCACTGACCTTACAAGAAACATAAGACGTTGAAAATATATATATTGAATCGTCGAAGCTCCAGAGCCTGATGATGCATTCTTTGTTTTTTTCATTTCACGAACAAATGTGTCCCGAAGACCTTTCCACTTCTTTTGAAAAGTATTACCTGAAATAAACAGTTTAACAATAATTTTTGAATTTTGTTTCAGGTATTTAGAATCATCACTGTGTATTTCCAAACTGTGGAAGCACTACATTGCACAGTATTTCAGATAAATTAAGAGCAATAATCCAATAATAAGTGACTACAAATATTATCTGCCTAAGGAAGCCCGTAATTGTAATGACCATTTGATGGCCAATATGTGGGATACATTATTTGACTCCCAAAACAGTTACACAACATTTACCGTTCAGCAGATACAGCATGTTTTTTCTTTTGTAAATGCTTTCAATCCATCCATTGATTTTGAAAACATAAAAGAATTGAATGACAGAATATTTGAGTACTGGATAGGACGTTCAAAACATAACTTTAATTTATTACTTGATGAAATACCTCGAATAAGAGATATTCATAGAGGCACATTAGGTCTTTTAGTATTTTTATTAAAACTCCGAACAGGGGATTCTGATGAAAGAATCGCGACTTTGGTGAATGTTCCCCGTAGAACGTTAGAAGTTTTAATGAACAAAATAAGGGAGATATTTCTCCAAGATTTTGTCCCACGGAATCTTGGGTTTAATCATTTACCCAGGGAAGAATTACTCCAACATAATTTGATCATACCAAATGGACTTTACGGAAATGGAACAAACAGTATTGTCATATGTGATGGAACCTATACTTACGTGCAAAAAAGCTCGAATTACTCATTTCAGAAACAAACTCACTCGCTCCAAAAATATAGAAATCTTTTAAAACCTTTTATGATTGTCGCTTGTGATTGATATATTCTTGATTGTTATGGCCCTTACAAAGCAACAACTTCGGATGCTGATATCATGAATAATTTGTTTTGTGATGGTTCTGCTTTAAGGGAGTATTTTCAATGTGATGATGTTTTTATCTTAGATAGAGGTTTTAGGGATAGTATAAGTCAGTTAGAGGCATGTGGCTATAAAACATGTATGCCAGAATCATTATTACAAAGCGAGCATCAATTAACAACTGCTCAAGCAAATAGAAACCGCTGCGTAACAATTTGCAGGAGGGTGGTGGAGGCCGTCAATGGTCATTTTAAAAGAGATTTTAAACTGTTAAGACAATGATGCAGAATTTTCAAATAGCTGCAGCATTGTTGCACAGATTTGGTATTCGTTTTAATAACAATATTTATTCCTTAGAAATATTGGAAATAATTCGAGAAAGAATGCAGTTAGAAAATAATCTGGCAAACATGGTAGAGGCTCTTAATATGAATAGACGATCAGCCCAGTTTGAAAATATACGAGTATGTGCTGACCAAAATAATATTTCATGTTTTCCAACGTTGGAATATAGCGATTTAATTCTTTTCGCCTTGGGGACGTACCAAATAAGACAAGCTCGGTCTTATTACGGCGAACATGTACGTTTCCAAGGCGGATACAGAATAGAGGTGAATAGGGGCGAAATTATCGGTCAACATGATTATAACCTTAGAGGAGGTAGTGGACAAAAGACCCTTTTAAGAGGAAAAATGAAGTCCCGACGCATATCACGGAAACAATATTATATGTACATTTTAATTGAAAATAATATTCCTGGCAGAACCATAGTTGAATATTTCTGTAGTTGTTTAGGTGGCCGGCGCACTGTAGGCTGCTGCGCACACATTATGACTTTAGTGTGGTATCTAGGATGGGCCAGATATCAAGAACATATCTCAGCACCAGTTTTCTTGATGAGATAATAATACGAAATGAGGATGAGGAATAAAATAAATATGTTTAACAAAATGTGTTTTTATTTGCCCTAACATTAGGTATTATAACCCTCAGTTTTAGTGTTTACGGGGCAAGTGCATTTTTTTAAAAATATGCGCCCAACTTTCGTAAAGATACAATTGAGTACTACTCTACACAGAGGGTTAGAATTTATTTGGGTTTTTCTCATTTTATCCGTAAATACTCTTATCCTCACTTAGATCACACCACATTATAAATTTCTTTGTGATTTATTTTCAATCTGCGATTTTTTATAGATAATTGTTGTTTGACGTTCATTCATAACCCAAAAATTCAAACACCGAAATCTTTTTTTTCCAGCTTTTCCAAATGAAAATAGTCTCATTTATAGATTCTGGAGCTAACGCCAAATGATTTAAAATATTTTTCATTACGGGACGCTTCAATTTGATCCCAGACAATTATTATTATGGAGAAATACTCTATCAGGCAGCGGAGCAAAACAAAAAAAAAAAAAATTCTAATTGCATCAAAAATGCAATTCTTAAATAAAGTAATATAGAACCCCTGAAAAAAATACTGTATTGCTTGTGCCCAAAAAATGTTTTTCATTCTTTCTAAAATAAATACGAGTACGTACAACAAACAATGTATAAAAATTGAATAAAATATAATTACCTCAAAGTAAGCGTCAGTCTTTCAATTGGAGGTATAGCAGCACGAAACATGTCTTGATGTTTTATTCTATTCTCCAACCTTGCTAGTAATTCATCAAAACTAGTAATCGAAATACGAAAATAATTAAAAAAATTGCGCGGATCATCCCCGAGTTTATGGTTTAAGTTGACAAATGCACTTTCGAAACATCTCGCTTCGTGGATCGGCTATGCGCGGCGGAAGACTATGGGTACATCCCATAGTCTTTTTATCTGCCGTCGTCGTCGTCTCTTACAAATTAAATATACACCAATAACTTTTAAAACGTTTGCATTCATCTTTTAAACCGACTGTCTCCCGCTAGCAACCGTATCGTACTGAACCCACGTTTCAGAGCACTGCGGGCGTGACCCGTACGGCTCTTTCGCGCACGGACAACCCGCACGGGTCTCCCGGATAGCTGTGAAGCTAGCCTAATAATAAGCAGTTAGACGCCGGCGGCCCCCACGGCCAGGCGATTGTCGTATTTCCCGCGCTTTTTCATTAATAACAAATCTAAATAGCGTTTTTAACATGTCGGACGACTTTGACTTAACTTTGATCCTAACTTCATACCCGAGTCAGACGGTAGTCACCTGAGTACTGATAGCAATGAGTCGTTTTTCGCACAGTTTCGAAAGTGCATGTAAACGATCTCTCAATTTTTTTCGGGGCGGTGTCCTCGGAATACACGTTAAGGCTTTTTCAACGACATGGTTGGTACGAGCAGCAGTTCAGCTCGTAGCAGTTTGCTCTTTTATCATTTCCCACTCAAGTAGGTATCCCATAATTATTATTATTTTAAAATAATGTTATTATCATTTACATCGTAATAGTTTCGCAAAAGTATTGAAAAATGTAAGGTCATTGTTAGCATTAGGTAAATATAGCTATCTTAATTTTAATTGTTTTTGAAGAAAATATTTTTTTACTATTGTTTCAAGTATCAACCCAAACAATCCGTCGCAGATTGCAGGCCGTTGGCATGAAAACAAGGGTCCCAGCAAAAAAATAGTGTTTTCTCCAGCCCATGCTGAAGCTAGAGTAGGTTTTTGTCTACAATATTACAACTTCGACTGGGAGAACTATGTTGTCATATTTGTCGACGAAAAAACTTTTAAATCTGACAGAGATGGGAGAAAAATATAATTAAACGGCGAGACAACAGACGATACCATGTCGAAAATGTCATATCCAACAGGTCGAGTGGTCGGCTGAGCTTGGGATTTTGGGGATGGATGAGTTCTGTTGGCCCTGGCGAACTTGTAGAGATATCTGGCCGCATGACTTCGGAACAGTATGTGGATATTCTGAGAGATGTTATGGTGCCGACTGTGCGATTGCACCATCCGATAGGCACTATTTATCTTTGCCAGGACAACAGTTCCATTCATAGTGCCAGAGAAGTTCAGCCGTGGCTCCAAGCTCAACCAGATATTCAACTTATGCCATGGCCTGCGAAGAGCCCCGACCTCAACTCAATTGAGAACCTCTGGGGACAGATGGTTCTCAATTAGGATGTATCAGAAGTGCGCAACGTGGATAACTTGCGGCAAGCGGCTATCCAAACGTGGGAAATGATAAGGGGGGATCCTCGTGATATGTGTTGGAACATGGTTACTGGAATGAAAGCCAGGTTGGATGCAGTGCTAGACGCTAATGGTGGACCCACCAGATATTAACGATCTAGCATTGGAATACCTGTGGCTTTCATTCTTTTAACCAATTTCCACCAATATATGTATACATTTTTTTTATATTTTCGTTTTTTAACACCGATTAGATTAATCTCCTAAAACCTCTAATTAGATTAATTGTTTCCAAATATTTGTATTTTTTTTAACTATGTTGATTTCTATTACTCATTTAGGAATTTAAATTTTAAACAATTAACTATTTTAATTAATAATTTTTATATTTGTTATTATTTTTGGCTCCCGAAGTAACTCGAAGCTTTTAAATTTGATAGTAGTCTGTTATCTAAGAATAATGTTTAATTGTTTTAAATGTTAATAGTTTACAATTTTTTAAGTGGATTCAGCTTCTTTTCAAGACATAAATATTTAAGTTATCTAACTATTTACATAATAATTACTCGTAGTGTTCTCATACCTATTAGTAGCATAGACCAATAAACCATTTCAAGTTTTATTTGCCATAGTTGATTTTAGAGGGTTGTCACTGGATAAATATTTTTTTTCAACTGTGTTGTTTTTATGTTCATTGCTGATTTAGATTTTTAACTATTGTTGGCTCCTGAGGTAACTTGTAGTTATGTTTAGATTATGATAGTTATTTCGCGCCTTTCAAGCGTTAAATAAAAAGCAAGCGCGAAAGAAAAAGTAGTAAAATGAAAACTAAATCACCTCAGGAGCTTTTTTAAATTGTTAATTCATTTTAGGCTTTCTTCGACATATTGATGATATACCTATGCAATGTATGTGATACTAGCTTAGACAACATGTATTAAGGTTTTTTCAAATATAAGCGGTATTTGTATAACCTTCCGTGGCTAGCGCGAAACTAGAATACAAAATATACCTACTCGGCGGAATACCGCTCGTTTTTCGTTGTTACCCACAACCGTATCTATCGGTTATAGGTATCTCAATAGAATATTTATTTTAGTAATTAAGTTTCATTTGCCGTAAGTAGATAATAATATAATATAAGAACTCATGCTGTGATTTTATTATTTGTTAATGGGTAGTATGTACGTAGTTATAAATTTTCAATTTATTTATCATTGTTTTCAGTGCTTACGGTCACGATGCCTCCCAAACGGGCATTGTGGTCAGAAGACGATCTGATCGCAGCTGTTAGAACTGTACAAAGAGGAACTTTGAGTACGTATAAGGCTGCAGAGAGGTATAAGGTTCCTAGAAGAACAATCAGAAATCATCTGCAGTCTGGCAGTTTAAATAAAAGTTTGGGACGTAAACCTATATTAAATGATGAAGAGGAAGCTCAACTTGTGCAAAGGATAATCCGGTATTCTGAAATGGGCTTGCCTGTAACACCAAGAATATTGCGTCGATTGATGTATAAATGTTGTGAGCAAAAAAATATAAAACACAATTTTAATGATGAGGGCAAACGCGCAGGCAAAGACTGGTTCAAAGCGTTCATGAAAAGACACCATGAAATATCCATAAGAAAAGCGCAATTCATGAACCCAGCTAGAGCCCAAAAGCTAAATAAATTTATTGTTGATGACCATTTTAAAAACCTGAGAGATATCTACGATAAATTTGACTTATATCATCATCCCGAGAAAATTTATAATATGGATGAGAAAGGATGCCGTCTCACTATCCACCACCAGCAAAGTGTTTTGGCCAAAAAAGGGACTAAAAGGGTTCATTTGCAGTCTTCTGTTACTATCGCAGGATGTGTTAATGCTCTTGGCACAGCCATACCACCTATGGTCATATTTAAGGGAAAACGTTTGAAAAGAATTGTACGATAATTTGAATCAAGGATCTTTAATAGAAAAATCAGCAAAGGGGTATATGACCAATATTTTTAAAACACTTGTCTAGATACAAAAACCAGGGACCATGCCTTTTGATATTTGACGGAGCAGCATGTCATTTAGATCTTTCCATAGTCGATATATCCGATTCACTTGGCATTAATTTGTACTGCCTACCTTCAAACACAACCCATGAATTACAGCCCCTCGACAAAGCCGTATATCGATCATTCGAGCACCACTGGGATGCTGAATTGTTATCATTTTTGGACCAAAACAGAGACAAACAACTCACTAAAGCACGCTTTAATATCATTCTTTCAAGCGTTTGGTCTAAATGTATGACACACAGCAATATCACGAGTGGCTTTAAAGCGACTGGCTTGTATCCCTTCAACCCACAAGCCATACCAGAAACAGCTTTTGCCCCTTCCATTTTAACGGAAGCTCCTGCACCAGATGGTGCACAAGAAAACGCACCAGCTCTCGAACATCCTCATGCACAAGCTTCAAAGTCCGGAGATACAACACCGTCTATTTTATCGGAAGCCTCAACGCCTGGTCGTGATCAAGAAAATATACCACCTATTGATAGTGATCAACAGAAGAGTTCAGAATCTGCTACTAGTTCACCATCAATTTTGACACCGATTCTAATACCCGATGTCTCGCTTGGAAATATTTCATCTGTTGATTGTCTTCGACCAGCGACTCCAGATCAAACTAAGCAATCACCAGCTATAGCATCAACATCCACAGGTCAGGTCTCAAGAGAATCAATCGTGCAACGCAGCTATTATCGCACAGTTTATGGAACAAGCTCTAGTTCAGATGAATCTGATGATTTACCACTCAGTGGGTTGAAAAAAAAATGATTTTTATGATCTTCTGCCTACGCCTGTTAAAGTTCAAACATGCACACCGACTGTTAGACGAAAAGCCATTAATTATCGAGGTACTCCAGTCACAAAAGATCTGTTTGATAAATATAATCAAGAGAAAATAAATAGTAAAGAAGTGAAAGGTAACAAAGGAAAGAAAAATAAACAAGACGAAAACTTTACTGATGTTAAAACAGGTAGATAAGAAATAACGAATTTTAAAAAGACTTTAAATCAGGGGGGGTAAACTTCCATACATGTTCACAGCTATTTTTTTAGGTGCGCCATCTATTAATCTTGTTCCTTAAACTTAAGGCAAATAATTCACATAGACGTACTAGATGTCTCTACAGAACAACTTAGACTTTATAATTGTTGAAAATGACTATATTAATTTCTAATAAATTTTCATTGTTTTAGTTTAATTTTAAAGAATTAAATTACGGATAAATATATTTTTTTGATTTATTTTATCGACTGCTATAAAAAAAAACAAATGTCAAAATTCGAAGTTGTCGAAACCGTTGTTATTGTTTTCTGAAACATTATGGCCGGTACGTTGTGCAACTTGCGTGTGCGCTGAGTGGTTTTCGTATTGTTTATACTGTATTCGTCATAGTATTCTTTGCTGCTAATACGTTGAGTTGAAGCTCTTCTCCTCCGTAAAAGCTTGAAGAGAGCATCATCAGATTCGTCAGTCCGTCCTTGCGTTGAGTTTATCCGCGGGGCGAAGGCCGACTGAATCGGTCTCTGCGATATTTGGACGCTACTATTAGTTAAGTGTTTTGATGATAGACGAAAAAAATTATGTTGAGCAGGATGACGATTTTCCAAATGAAGAAATCGTTTTAAATGAAGAGTTATTGTTCGATGCTCCAAATGTTCAACAAATGGAAGGAGCTGGATAAAGAGGTTACGTTTGTGGATGGGTCATCACAAAGTGTTTAAAATATGGTTGGAAATGAAAAAATATGCTCAAGAATATTATAATAAACGAAAAAAATATGGAATTGAAAAATAAATATATTTTTAAGTAATCTTAACTTATCAACATTTTTATATGTAGTATGTATATATTAATAATATTAATTGAAACTGTAGACATTTTTTTCATTTCTGTTGATAACTGTGAAGATCACAAAACAAGGTTTTGGTGACAAAATAATGTTTATCCAATATTTCATATCATCATCATCATCATATTTCATTTTGACTTATAATCTTCATTAGGCACTAACTATATTTAAGTAGGTAGGTATATAACATTGTTTTAGTGACAAAATAATGTGTATTGACCAACATATTTTATTATTCTTAACACCATCATATTTTATTTTGCTAATATGTGTTAATTAATAATATTATTCCTACATAATTATTGTAAATAGAATCGTCGACATGTTTGAAGTGAAAAATGTGCAATAAAGTAGGTAAACGTGAACAATAACAGACAAATAAATCTATGCATTGAGTATTCAAAAACAAGCTTGTTTAATTAAAAACTAAATTAACATTTAAAAACGATTTAGGAGAATAAATGTGCATATTTTCCATGCGTATAGATTGGTTAAAATTCATGTGGAGCGGTTTTTATTTTCAAACTACTGTAAAATTAATTTCACACTGCCAATCATGGTTTTACATAAATCAATCTATAACTGGGAAATATTTGCTAAAGCAATCAAATGAAAATGAAGGATATATATAGTATAGGTATGTATAGTATGGTTAGTTAGGAACAAGATTTCCAGATGGCGCCACTCGCGACAGGTTGGCATAAAAACACCGTGAGATGGCACTCTATACCCGTATTATAAAGTGCTCTGTGCTTTAAATCCTAAGAAAGCTAAAATCGTTTCTGCAAAAAAGTCTACTACCGTCAAAGGTAAATCACAAAAACAAGTGAGTTGGTACTGTCATGCCTGCAAAGAAGATAGAATGGACGATGCAATGAGGCAATGCTCACGATGCTCCAAGTGGTACCACGAAGAGTGTGTCGGTTTGTCTGCAGAAGATACTGATGACTTTCAATGTCCTGATGGATGCGAATAAAGGCAATTTATTTAATTTTCTAAGATCACTATGCATCCTATTGCTTTATTTTAATGATTATTGATCTCAAGAATACCAATGTACGTAGTTTAAGTTGATTTTTGGTTAGTTTAAAGTATAGGCCTTTTTACCCTACCCTAGTATAATAAGGCCTACAGACTGCGTTTTAAAAAAAGTTATATATTGCTTTGGTTTTAAGCTAGAAAAGCTATTTTTTTGTTTAAACTATTTAGTAATTTAAGTACATGACTGATTAATAATAAAACTTGTTGATTTATGTTGGATATTTTTCATTTTATTACCAATTTTCCTTAGTAAATTAAACACCTAAGGTACCCCAGACTGCGTTTTAAAAAAAGTTATATATTGCTTTGGTTTTAAGCTAGAAAAGCTATTTTTTTGTTTAAACTATTTAGTAATTTAAGTACATGACTGATTAATAATAAAACTTGTTGATTTATGTTGGATATTTTTCATTTTATTACCAATTTTCCTTAGTAAATTAAACACCTAAGGTACCCGCGGGTTATCAACACTATATTAATCTCTATCCACATTAATACGTTATTCATATCACAAGTATTTAATTGTGAACAAAATTGCCCTTAACATCACTTGATTTCAATCAACATCTTAGGAGATATCAGAATTTTAAAATAACTTCGCAACAAAATAGGTATGATAACGTTCAGGTCGGTTCAACATCACGCTAGGTCAAAATGAATACAGTCAGAAAGAGAACTAAGCTAAAACGAGAAGCGAGCGATGCGATGCGACGCGTTGGGGCGGGGGAACAAGAATTTTACGAGGACGAAGTCGCGGACAGAAGCTAGTATTATAATACGAGCACAACTTGTTTACAAAATAATATACATGATACGTATCATTCTATCTATGCGCGTTGATGTTGATGCCACGCGCTCCCGCGCAGTGCAGCGACGTGCGTGAGTGAGACGAAATAACAAAAACATATCGCACCCTCTCGCACGATTCGCAGCGTTCAACTTCTAGTAGGTTGATGTGACTCTAGGTTGATGTGTCGCCATGTGTACGTACCAACCGGCACCCATCAGAAGCAATTCCCGTTTACTGCCACTCCTGGATTGAAAAATATTCCCGAATCGTGCCACAGTGAGTTGGATTATTAATTAATGTTTATTGACGAAGAAATTATGAACCTAATGATAAATATGACCAACTTTTATGCAAATAAAACTACACTAATGACAACTATGCGACGTTCCTGTAGGCTGAAAGAATGGAAAGATTGTGATGAACAGGAAATGAAGAAGTTTATTGGTTTATTTATGTGGATGGGCCTAAAAAAACTGCCTAAAATCTCAGATTACTGGTCACGAAACCCACTTTATAAAAGTAAATTGGCTGGGTCGACTATGAGCCGAAACCGCTTCGAGTTATTACTTCGTTGTTGACACTTTGAGGATACATTTTTCCCAGGTGCATCATGGACAGATAAAATGGTCAAGATAAGACGTTTACGTTTGGTTCAATTGATCACTACCAAATTTCAAAACTATATGTCTCCTGGCGAATACCTGACAGTCGATGAAACCATGGTTGCCTTCCGCGGTAGTATAGCTTTCATGCAATATATCCCAGGCAAAAGGCATAAATATGGAATCAAGCTCTTCAAAATCACCACGTCAATTCTTCGATAGTTTACGAGGGTAAGAAAAATGAAACACGTGAACAAAATTTGTCAAAAAATGTGGTATTAGAACTGAGCAAGGAATACTTAGACGTAGGAAGAACCATAGTCACCGACAACTATGTATTATACTAGCGTTGACTTGGCCGAGACTCTATTACAACGTTCTACGCACTTGATTGGCACAGTTCGAAAAAACCGGAAAGGTTTGCCCATGAATGTCATAGGAGAAAAGTTGAAGAAGGGAGAGATGGTTGCTATGGAAAATGATAACGGGGTTTTGGTCTTCAAATGGAAAGATAAACGAGACGTCCTTGGATTGTCTGCCAGACAAAGTGGGATTCGTCACTGTAACAAGCAAACGAAACAAAAATAAATCAGCTTTGAAACCTACAGCAATTGCGGACTATAATAGGCACAAATGTTCAATTGATCTTTCCGATCAACTGGGTGGTTACTCTAACCCATCAAGCCGTAACATTCGTTGGTTTCAAAAAATTCAATAAAATTGTTACTGAACACCACTGTCATAAATGCTGCTTACCTTGACTATAAGCCACATAAAATAATTAATTCCAAACGCTATACCATTACAAAATTCAGGGAACAGTTATAAAAAAAAATAAAAAAAAAATAAAATCTATTTATTTCAGGCAATATACCCATAATATTGTTAGTATACAACTTAAAAACTATGTTAGTTACATTATTTAAGAACTAATTAAGGTATTTGCCGCCCTCTGGGGCCCCAGGCACACGCACTTGTGCTTGAACCCAGTTATGCACCCAGGTACTAGGTTTATGTCAGGAACGCTCCCAGTGGTGCAGAGATATGCGAACCCGGTGAGCATAAGTTCGGGAAAAATCCTTTAGCTGATCATCGTAATCGGATTGTGCGTCGTAACTGTATACACTGTTACGAACAACTAAGATTGCAAGGTAAAACAAGTGTTGACGCCAAGAAACAAACTAAAAAAACTAACACCTTACCTGCCCAACGAATCCCAGCGTTTGCGCCTCGTGTTTTGCGACTATTCATACAAAAAAGTAATTTTTAGGACATTATAATAATTTTTTGTTATAAAAACTTCAATAAATACATAAATATCCATATTATGATGTTTTTTTTTTACATCACTGTCAAGTCTCATAGCAACTCAATTATGGGTCCTATCGATTTCCTTCTTTTTTAAGTTTTAGCTAAGTTTCATGTACACGCACGAGAAGTATCACATTTTCCATAACAGCACGCCAGTAGTTGTAAAAATTATTTGAATTTGGGAGGTCAGGGAGGATCCCACGGCGTCTTGAAAGATTTTTTTTTTGGACCCGCCGGCGGCTCCCACGGCCTCTTGTAATAATTTTAACTTTTGACTCACGGCGTTCACAATCAGCAAATTTGGGACCTGCCGGCGACCTCCATGGCCTCCTGGACTTAAAAAGCTTTATATATTGTCGGCAGGGAGAGTGTTGATGATCACTATATCGGGAAAAGTATTCAAAATGAGCTCATACAATTAATGGCAAGCCACGTGAAGACTCAAATTGTTGAAAAAATAATAAATAATAACTGTACCTCAGAGGTATACAATAGTAACTACACTTTTTTTTTAAATGTTTCTTGCACCATTCAAATCGCAGGAACCAGTTCTATATAATGATATACGACGTTAAGTCCTATGACATCTATGAAAAGAAATATCCAATCGTATATGACATTAAATCCACTAACGTCGAATGGGTATAGGACCTCAAATGACGATAAGATTATTTACCTCTAAGCTTTGCACGAACTTAATGTTGTTCATTGGAGTTAATGTTTTTTACCTCTGAACGAAAACTCGCGCGCGGCGCGCTAGTTATCCGTATGAACCGCGCGTCGCTTGCGTCAGTGCGTTCGCCGTCGTACGAGTATCTACTGTGCGTGCAAAACTATCCGCGTAATAGTTAGTGCTGCCAATTTAGCATTCTTATGGCTAAATTTAGCATTTTCCCTAATCATTTGGCATGTTAAAATTCAATTTAGCATATAGCATATTATTTAGCATTTTACTCGGAAAGATTTATTTAAATTTGAATTTCCGAACGCAACATATGGACCCTTAAAAAACGCGGTGATGTTTCTGAACGCAACCGTAGTGGTCAGGGGAAATCCAGCTTGGATTGAACTACATAATCGCATTTTTATGGTATATTATCGAACTTTTCATCAAAGGTGTTCTTTTCATGTTTTCGTTTGTGATTGCGTTCGTTGAATTAGAGTTTCATTTTATAGAGTTTATTAAATTGACAATGCCTCCAAAATACCTAGTCTTGCCATAAATATTGTCACGAAAAAAAAAAAAAAATTTTATTGCAAATAATATTTATTACTTAAATTCTTCACTACCAATCGTATGGATTGTTTTAGGGACTCCAAATTATCATGGCGTTTAGAGCAAGCCGTACTCTCTAAAACTGACCATAAATCATAATCGAGCGGATTAAGATCGGGACTAGACGACGGCCAGTCTTCAGCTCTGATGAAGTCCGAAACGTTCACTTCCAACCAAGACTGCGTGGACCGAGCTTTATGACCCGGCGCCGAGTCTTGTTGGAAGGACCATACTTGGTTATTGAACATGGTGTTGTTAAGGGGCTTAACTACCTTCTCAAGAATGGTATCTTGATACACTTGTGCCGATGTTTTGATACCTTTTTCACAAAAATATGGCTCAGTCACTCCTTCATAGCTGAAGTCGGATAATGCCCACGTTGCACTCTGTCGACTAATTGGGAAGCTTCATTAAAGCTTTGAGCATAAATACGGTCATTTCGTTTGTTAAAATGTTGCTCAATTGTAAAAATTTTCTCACCCGTAAACAAAAATTTTCTGTCCCTTTGCGTACCGCTTCAGTAGTTGTTTCCATTTTACCACCCTATTCTTTTTTAAATTATCAGTTAAAAAATGACCAGTGCGTCTCTTATAGGCTGCAAGTCCTAAGTCATCTTTTAAAATACGCGACATGGTTCTGGGTGCTATCTTCATCTCCCGAGATAAAATCTTTTGCTTTCGGACAGGATTTCTTCGAATTATTTCCCTTACTGCTTTGACCACATTTTTCGTACGAACACTACGTGGACGGCCAGATCTTTTTCTGTTACAAACAGAGGAGGTCTCATTGTACCTATTAATAGCCCGGTACACAAACATTTGACTAATACCAAGCGTATTGAAAGTTTTAAAAATTGCATTTGGCTCCATACCAACTTTGTGTAATGCAATCACAGCGATTCGGTTCTCTTTATCACCCCACTCCATTTTAATATCGCAAAATATTGTACAATGTATTGGCGCCAAAATTAGAAAACTCAATGAACAATCGTATAAAAATGACAGATTCCAAATTCAAATGTAATATCTTTCTTATTTTTAATTGTAACAGTATTTATGGCCAGACTGTGTATAACCAACATTATCGTGCAGAGTGGGAATTGATGTCCGATTTTAAAGAGTGGCTTCAGCCGGTCGAAAGTGACACCACAAAAGCGTACTGTAAGTGTTGCAAGTCTCAAATTGTGAAAAAAAAACAGCATGCTTTATCTTCCAAACACCTAAAAGCAATGGAACCACTAAGAGGTAAAAAAAAAAATTGAGTTCCCGAAAGTAATAAAAAATCTCAACACTCAAAAAGCTGAAAGCACACTTGCTATGTTCATATGTGAACATTGTTCTATTTTGACCACTGATCATTAGTCTCAAGTATGTAACAATAGATTTAGCGATAGCCAAAGTGCTGACTTGCAACTGCACAGGACAAAGTGCACAAATATAATTAAGAACATATTGGCACCACATTTTTATCAAGAATTAGTAGACGACATTGGAGATCAAGAATATAGTATATTGATTGATGAATCAACAGATGTCTCAGTAAGCAAACTATTAGGCGTGACAGTTAGATATTTTAGCTTAACATTGAAGAAAATTGTTTCCACTTTTTTGGGATTAGTCGAACTTGAAGATGGAACAGCAAACGGTATAGTAAATGGCTTAAAGTTATTGCTTTCCGGTTGAATTTGAATATAAAAAATATAATAGTACGGATAACGCAACTGTTATGACAGGAACCACCAACGGTGTCCATCAATTGCTGAAAGCTATAACTGGCAAAGATAACTTGGTATTAGTACGCTGTGTGTGTCATTCCTTGCAATTAGCAATGTCACATGCCTCCGAACAGACACTACCTAGAAATATAGATTTTCTAATACGTGAAACTTATAACTGGTTCAGTCATTCGTCGAAGCGAATAGTTCCCTTCGGCGTTCATAATAATAATAAATGGATGAACCCAAAATCTTCTTTGTTTCTTTTGCCTGTATCTCCTAAGCAATAACAAAAGTGCACACTTCTTTTTACGATCCATTTCACCTGCCAAATCTAGTACCTGTACACGAACTAGTTTTCAAAATACGTCCAGTACGGCTAACGGTCGTCGAAGGAATGGTCACCCTAGGGAGCTTCTTGCCGCACGAAATCGCATCGCAGCAATTCGTGTCGCAACTTTCTGCGTTGCGAATTCGCATCGCGTCGCATCGCAGTTTTGTGTACAAGCCCTTAAGGTAACCTCGAATGAGTGGAGGTGGAGGAACTTTCGAAGTTACTTCGTGGAATATGGGTGTTAGTATGTTTTAACAATTAATTTTTCGCCTTATCCTTATCTACGACCTAATAGGTACATTCTCGCGTAGTATGGATTTGTTTTCCTGTGTAATAAATAATAGCATAAGGATGCGGGGGGCGGATTATCCCTGGGGGGGCGGATGATCTAAGGCTCGCGCCTGGGGGGGCGGATGATCTAAGGCTCACGGGAATGAGGAGGAACGAGTGCGCAGTAGTGCTTAACAACCGTAGGAAGAAGTTTCTTCTCGTATACAACGGTAGAGCGTAATGCATACTGTCGGCGATGCTACTGACGATGATACACAACCGTCAATCTCTGCTTTGCTTACTGACATTTTAAATAATCTCGTGCCATCGATTAGCTTTCCCCGCATGAGAACAGAAGATGGTATGAGCTCTGGGGAAGACTTTTCACCATAAGACGAAGAGTATATTCCAAACACTGATGAAGATTCTACAGATTGTGAATTTGAAAAACGATACCGGTAAATATACCAGAATCAGACAGGTCGTCCATCGATGATCTGGAAAATATGAGAGAAAACGGAACGACTCAATCGCTGAACAATATAGGGAGTATTGTTCAGATCTTCAGACTTCAGACTCCTTGGGACTGGCAACAGGAGCTGTTCAAGAAACTAAAAAATTAAAATGGTAAACATGGAAACTGATCATTTATGGATTTTTCTGCCTTTTGCAACGGATCACCTTTTGTGCACAGAAAAAAATCTATTGCAGGAGAGTCTGTACCATATTCTGCTATAGTGTGGATGCAATTCCGAAAAAATAAAATAGGTTCAATGTTCTACAAAACTTCTTTTGATCAGGAATTTTTTGAAGAAGTTAGTTTCATACGAAATAAACGGAGAGGATTTTCTGTGCCCACGCCGAAACCTATTCGAGAAACTCAATAGCCCATTTCAAGACTCAAATACAATGACTTACAAAAATCGTTGCAGTGGATTCCATCCATGTTCCACGAATATTATAGGAATCTTCCATGTGCAGATGTCCCTGAATTACCTGAATCATGTGACTAGCGGTGTTGGTTTTTAAAAATAAATAATATTTTGATTTTCAGATTTTTTAACTAACTTTTGTTTCATTTTATTAGTAAACCCCTCCCCAGTTCTTAAATAATTCCATAACGCTACATACTGACAAGAGACATTATGTTTCTAGGGGCCGAATTCCAATAACATCCCTATGTTTTAGTTAGAGGTAAACAAAAGCATGATATCATAATGCTTTCTTAAAACACCTAAGTTAATTTATGTTACAAGGTAAACAGTCTCAAGTCCACAAAATCAGATAAGAATTAACTTTATTTTAATTATGTGTAATACATAATAATTCCATCTAATAATAATAAAAAATACTATTGAGTTTGTTTCAATATCTTTAAAACAACTATGTCAAAATTGCATTCAAAGTTTCACTCCGCGCTTTTTTGGCTCTCCTGTAAAATGTTCGTTTTATCACATAATGTTGTATACCTCGGAGGTACAGATAAATATTACTCGATTATTCTTGATTGTACTCGCGACATTTCTCGTGTTGAGCAACTTTCAATTATTATAAGATTTTTTTAATACAAATACAGCTGAAATTGAAGAACATTTTATTGGTTTCTTAGCTGTCGAAAAAACCACAGCTGAGAGTTTGACTAATTATATAATCACAGAATTAGAACAGTTAGGTATATCATTACAAAACTGCAGAGGCCAAGGATATGATATGATAATGGTGCCAATATGCGTGGTGAAAAAAGTGGTGTCCAAAAACGTATTATTAAAATTAATTCACTCGCTTATTTTTTACCTTGTGGGAGTCATAGCTGGAATCTCATCCTAGGAGATGCAGCATCGTCTTGTGTCCAAGCAAAATCTTTTTTTGGTTTGCTACAAAGGTTGTACACTCTGTTTGCCGGCTCAAGTCAGAGGTGGGCTATTTTAAATGTTCATGTAAAATCGTTATCGCTAAAACCGCTTTCTGAAACTATATGGGAGTGCAGGGTAGCATCGGTGAAGGCCGTTAAAGCGATATATGTGATGCTTTAAAGGATTTAGCAGAAAATACAACAGATTGTCAGTTGGTCAGTGAATGCCATTCTATAGAAAAGGAAATAACTACCTACGAATTTGTAGTTTCACTTGTCATATGGTATGACATTCTTACAAAGATAAATGTTATAAGTAAAATGTGGCAAAGCGAAAACATGCACTTAGATGTTGTGGCTATACAACACCTAGACGCATTCACAAATTGGCTCGATAATTATCGAGAAAATGGTTTTCAGTCATCCCTTGTAACAGCGAGAGAAATAGCCGAGGAAAATGATATTGACAGACAGTTCAAAGAAGTCAGAAGACGACGTAAAAAAAGGCATTTTGATTATGAAGGGGAAGATGAAGCTTATGAATTGAATGCAGAAGAAATTTTCAAAATAAACTATTTTTATGTAATTGTCGACAATGTGCACGCAAGCTGCCATCCTAGGTTTGAGGCTCTTAAACATCATGAGAGCATATTTGCTTTGATGTATAATATAAAAAGATTAAAGGAAATTAGTGATAGTGAACTTTTGAAGCAATGCAGCGACTTGCAAATATCTATGACAGTAGGAGAATCATGTGATACACGAATTGTACGAAGAACTGAATATGTTCATCCGTGTGTATGAAGGAAGCGACGACAATATCTCGGTGCTGTTATACACACGGCAGCACATCAACGTAAACCCTATACATATCTATAACTACGACGCGCCGTGGAGTGTTAGAAAGAAAGTATCCTTGGCAAGATTGGTGGAGTTTTCAACGTTTTTAAAATCGCCCAATGGTTGCACATACTAATAATTGGGAGCCAATTATCATGTCTCACTAGGAATAAGCCACACCCACTCGCCCATGCGCGTCCGCCACAGATGCTCCGAGTTTTGCCGATCTTTCACGAAATTAAACTAAAGTCACTAGTCACATCGTTCGTTTACGTCAGTTGCAGTATTTGGATTTTTGGAATCGTGTATTTTATACTGTGTGCTGTGCTGTGAAATTTATTTAAAATAATTATAAATATAATACTATGGCGCCTCAGTTGACGCAAATTCAGAGAGAGCGCATCATAGCGCTTCGATTGAGTGGATGCGATAGATATTTGTCGGCAGACGGGCTTAACGGTGAGTAATATTTTTTAATAATTATAATTTTTGAATTAAAATAAACAAAGGCTAATATTGAAAAAAATGTGTCAATGGTGTTTTGTGAAATTAGTTAACGCTGCGCTCAAGCGTCATTACAAATGCCTTCGTCATTACATTTCAGCCATATGGGCTCACATCCTAGAATATATAGGTGACAAAAAGACAGGCATTCATACTATACATTTCATTTCTGATTCCCCGTCTAGTCAGTATCGTAATAAAAAAATATTTCACCTAATTTCATGTTTGCATACATATCTGAGCTCTATCAAAATCATTAGATACGTGGAACTATAGTGAATCTGGTCATTGAAAAGGTGCCCCAGATGGAGTAGGTGCTGTTACATAAAAGATATGAATGATTTTTTAAATATTATGGAGCAAAACTTAAAGAAGGTAAAACTTTACTGAGAACCGTTTCTGAATATGATGTAAGCGAAAAAGACTTACTTTTCCCACAAGATGTGAAAGCTTTTCCAGGATGCATGAAAATGCACCAGATAGTCTGGAACTTCGATTGTCCTGTGGCAGCCGTTCGAAAACTGAGCTGTACAGATCCAAACTGTCTGTATCAAGCTGTGAATTGCAACCACATGAAACACCTTGGCTTTTATCATTTGCAAGACGGAGTTCAGCAAAACTTATCGGTCAAACCGCTAGCTAATTCAACAAGACAACTACAAGAAATAGGTAAATCAGTTTTGGACAACAAATAATGAAACAGCTGCACGAAATAGTAATAAAAACAATAACTTGACAGGAAAAAAAAACAAAAAGTAAGAAAGAATATACGTAACAAATCAAGAAAGTGAAGATGAGGAACTTGTGTTCAATATACCTCATAAACGAGCAAGAGATGGTAAACATGTACGTCCTCGGTCCTACCCAACTATAACATAATAACCTATAATAACTATCTGTTCCTGATTGTCTTGGCACCATTTTAATTTAGACTTAAAACCCTTTCTTGATTGCACCATATTTCTATAAAGCTGACCACCCAACGGTTTACCAGCTTCCAGCCACTACTGAAAACTAAGTCTAGCTTCCCTGTGCGACCCACTAACATCCCTATTCCACCCCCTAACATAACCCCCTTTCTATTAGAGCGAGGCTTCTCATAAGTATGGTACGCCGCATTACTCAAAATAGATATGACGCATTGATTCATGTTATCAATGATTGCACGATGTTCCAAATTATGACAACTGCTGTCAGCACAAAGACGGAACTGGTCTGGAAAATCAATGAGCCGCAATTTGTCATTGCACAGTTTATTATATTTAACTAATTGTTCCTTATGTCTGTTACCCCATATGACTTTATTATCCCTGATATGTTTCAAAAACCGTTTTAGGTTTAATTACATTAAAATTACAACTAATAACCAATGGAAAATGGTCAGACCACAACATGTCATACTTCACACTCACATTAACAATTGTACTATAAGCGGACTCCGTGACCACACAATGGTCAAGCCATCTTTTACAATTGTGTGCTTCACTAATGAAAGTGAAATTATCTGAGTTCGTACCTAACATCTGTGCGTCAGTACACTTCCAGTTTTGCTCTAAACCAAATTGTTGCAACTCATTACCAAACAATTCACCTAGCAGCTAGGTGCTAGCTGGACATTAAAGTCACCTAGAATAAGGCAAGCTTCTACCTGCTGTTTCTCAATAATGACATTAATCTGGCTCAAGCACTCGGTAAATTCACATAAGTTCTCCACACCCACTTAAATTGCCGACACTTTTTAACTTGTCCGCATTGTTTATGTTAGCACTAAGCGAAGATTGAACGGGAACATTTGACGGTTTTATAGAAGTTCTCAATTCGAATGACATAGCCGTATTTTGTATAATCGCTCGGTGTCGTATTCTGTATTAGTCATTGTGATTTTAACCGACTACATCTGTACCATCTGAATGAAAGTCGTAGAATTACGCCGGAAAGATTATCAATTATTATTTATTAAAAGTTTAGACGGTAACTGTAAACAAAATAAAGGTGAGTTAAATGGGGTTTAAAATTTTTTGATTACGATTTTTGAATGAATTCTTAGAAGATCCATTCAAGAGCACGGGATTCGATCAGTGAATCGAAACATCGATTTAAAGCAAAACATCGTTCATCCTTATGACTACCAAAATAAAAGGTTAAGAATAACGTTAGGAAATTTACAGGTATATTGTTTTTGAATCAGGTATTTACTGTGTTGTAGGTACGATGGTAAGGTGGGTGAGAGATTACTATGTAGATAATAATTATCTAAAAAGTAATCTTCTACAAAAGGGCAACTAAGTAAAAAACCAACAAGTGTGTAAATAATACGTGACAATGCAAGCAGGTATCTAAAAATCTAAATGTTATTTCGTTAAATTTTGATACCAAGACCAATTAATTGTATTGTAGCTAGTTCACAAACATAATCAAAGTTTAGGAAAAGTCAGTAATAATATTTTGTAAACAAAAAATAAACATGCGGAAGCTATTATTCAGAATTACCTTCTGGTACTATTTGTAAGTAAAAATAAACCTCTTACAGATAGTTCGCTGACACCGATCAGCTGACTTAGTGCTAGTGATGTGCTTATTACAATTTTAAAAGTTTGGTTTCTGGTATCAATGTATTAAAAAATCTCATAACTTCCGAACATGTAGAGATAGGATTAAAAAACCCTTCCAATATCGTTTGATATCATCCAAAGAAACCGTGTCCTTGGTATGTATATACCCTTTCCGTTACACATTGTATAAATAACATAGCTTTTTGCCATGTTTTTAATTTTGATATTGTACACAATATCAAAAGTCCGATTAGGTTTGACAAAAAATTACACCAATTTTTTAGAATTCCAAACACTAATTTTAACTTAAGGCACTTATTACCACTTCTATCAACTTACAAGCGCCACTAATGAGAAAAAATATATAACATAGATCTGAAACTGTCTGTCTTATGGTTTCAGGTTCCCACTACGACCGTGATGATGATGCTGAAGTAGTACACTAAGAAAATCATAGTAAAGACAGCAATGACAAGTTTTTTCGCGCAAAATTTCTGTTCTACATCAATTCCTAGTGGATTGATGTAGAACAATATTCCATCTATCTATATATCTATCAATTCGGTGGGAGGCAAATTCGCCGACATTATGCCGTTCTATCGTTTCTCGCTCATCGCGCATCGCTCAAAGCGCTGTCTTCACTTTGTGGACAATATATCATGTGCCAGAGGTATCCCGACGAAGTTAATGAAAATTAAACCTATTATAGACCACCTCAATACCAAATTTAGCTCTATATACCTACCTGAGCAGGACATTGCTATAGACGAGTCGCTGATGCTGTGGAAAGGCAGACTCTCCTTTTCACAGCTCATAGCAACTAAAGCTGCTCAGGTAGGTGTAAAGAGCTATGAACTATGTGAGTCCAAGTCGGGATATCTCTGGCAGATGATAATCTACACTGGGAAGAAGGAACAGCATGATGTCGAGGATCATGAACGGCAGAACGAGGCTGAGCCTGAGGGTGCGACATCAAGGACTGTTTTAAAGTTAGTTCGTCCATTACTCAATAGTCGTTCGTCATACTCTAGTAATAGACAACTTTTATAACAGTCCTTTGCTGGCGCGCACCCTCAAGGCCCAAAGACGGACGTAATGGGCACCCTGCGTCTGAACCGGGAGTTCATGCCTGACAGTTTGCGCCACAAAAATAAGGCAAACATGCGGCAGGGTGAAGTGGCATTTAGCCAGACACGGGACATGACAATTGCGGTGTGGAAGGACGCGAATGTGGTTTCATTAGTTTCCACATACCACAGGGTAGAGGTCGGTGGTAAAGAGAAGTACGGCTACTTTCGGTACAAACCGAAAGTAGTCTTAGATTACAATCTAGCTATGGGAGGCGTCGACAAAAAGGACCAACTTTTGCAGGCGTTTCCCATAGAAAGAGTTCGGAACTCTATCTGGTACAAGAAGCTTTTCCGTCGGCTTCTCAACGTGTCCATCCACAACGCCTTTGTCATGTTCTCAAAAGCAGAGACACCCAAAATGGCACAGCGGCAGTTTCGGGTGTTGTTGGCGGACGAAATCATACAGAGATTTCGCCCGCCAAAAATAGAACAACCGCTTCCCGTTGCCGGCCACTTCCCTGCCTAAACAAATGTTAGGAAGTCACGTTGCAAGTGGTGGGCACTTAAAAAAGTAGATACTTGCACTACTTTTAAGTGCGAATCTTGCAACGTGAACCTCTGCATAGTCGGTTGCTTTAAAGAGTACCACATTTCTCGGGAACGTGATAATCTTTAAAGCGACCAAATATTTTTATACTTACCCGACTGCCGAGGGAAAATCATATTTTTGGAATTGTCGTTCAAAACCCTTTATTTTGATACTAAATTCTCATGTAGTAACTGCAAAAACACATTAGAAGGTAAGAGAGTACATCATAACTTCCAAGGATACTAATTGCAAGAAATGGTTTATATGTATGTTATTTTTTTCCAGCTTGGTATCGAGGAGAAAAAAAAAGTATGAAGTTCGCAGTACCAAGAATATGGAGGGAGCCCACTAATCACATCAATGATTGCTACTTTTGTCTAGTCAATCCACGTAAGCGCCGGGCTGGCAAAAATTGCAAAAAGATTCAGTACCCAGAATTACCATCAACAACCGCTCCAGTACCCCACAGTGAACATTTTCCTGTGCCTTCTCGTTCCAATCCGAAGGAAGAGCTCCCGCTATCACAAGATTGTAGTAGTAGCAATTGCAGCGAATTCTTACTCACATCAGTGTCTGTTGAACCACATCTTATTAATTCAGAAGAGTTTAATGACTTAGTAAGAGATTTAAACCTACCTTAAGTTAAAGCAGAAATATTAGCTTCACGGCTAAAACAGTGGAATTTGCTCAAGAAGGATGTTAATATAAGTGATCAAAGAAAGCGTCATGAAATATTTTCTGGATTTTTTACAAAGGAAGACGGACTTTGTTATTGCAATGATGTGAAAGGTTTATTTGATGCGATCGGAATCCCCTGTGTTTCTTCTGAGTGGCGTCTTTTCATCGACAGCTCTACAAAAAGTTTAAAAGCAGTCCTCCTTCACAATGGAAATAAATTTCCATCACTACCTTTGGCTCATTCTGTAATGCTCAAAGAAAATTACGAAAGCGTTAAAATGGTGCTTCAAAGTTTAAAGTATGAAGAGTATGCTTGGCCAGTTATAGGGGATTTCAAGATGGTAGGTTTTCTGGCGGGTATGCAAGGCGGATACACTAAATATCCATGCTATCTTTGCTTATGGGACAGTAGAGCTGACACACTTTACTACAAGCAGCAGTTATGGCCAAAACGGATCGAGTTTCAGATAGGAAAACATAATGTCAAGAATGAACCGATTGTGAAGGCCGATCATATTTTGATGCCTCCATTGCATATTAAATTAGGCCTCATGAAGCAATTTGTGAAGGCTCTTCGTCAAGACTCTCCAGCTTTTGAATACTTAAAGAGTTTTTTCCCTAAACTTTCAGAGGCTAAAGTTAAAGCTGGTATTTTCGTCGGTCCACAAATTAAGAAAATAATGGCCAGTGAATAATTCCCAGAGCTACTGCACGCTCACGAAAAACAAGCGTGGCTCAGCCTTAAAGCAGTGATCCATGGTTTTCTTGGCAATAAAAAATGCAAATTATAAAGAGCTCATTTCTAATATGCTTGAGAATTTCAAACTCATGGGATGCAGAATGTCCCTTAAAGTACATATGCTACATGCTCACTTAGACCAGTTTAAAGAAAACTTAGGGGCATATTCAGAAGAGCAAGGAGAACGCTTTCACCAAGATGTGATAAACTTTGAACAACGTTATCAAGGACAATATAATGAGAATATGATGGGTGACTACATTTGGAGTCTAATACGAGAAAGTTCCTACTTACACAGAAGAAAAACAAAAAATATTCATTTCTAAAGTTTCTTACTTACTTAATTAAAGTTCTTTTTCTTGCTTGCTTCTTATTCTACTGAATTAAAAAAAATAAGATTTTCTTAAAATTTTTAGAAATTGCGTTCTGGTAGCTACAAAAGCAAACTTTATCAAATAAAAGTATTTTTTTTTTGTTTAGCTAGACATTATTAATCAAAATCAGCACTACAGAACTCAGACTCAAAAATCGTGTTGACTTGTGTAATAAACCAACATCTATCCTAAAATCTATTAGTAGCAAACTGTTTGGTTCAAGTTAAGAATAACAACCGTGTTAATATTTCCATCGTTAACACCTCTGAAGAACCTGTAACTATTAAATTACATTTAATTCCTTTTGAACTTAAAGCTTCAGTCTTTATCGGTACCGTAGCCGAATCCCATATCCGTGAACGCACAGAAGAAGTTTTAAATCAGCTTCGCGTGTCACACCTGAATCCAGAAGAAACTGAGGCATTATACTCTGTTTGTTCTCAGTTTTCAGACATTTTCCATCTACCAGACGACCAGTTAACCTGCACTGATGCAATAGAACATAGAATCAAAACCACTTCTGATAACCCAATTCATGTTAAAACATACAGATTTCCCGAATGTCATAAGAAAGAGATGTGATTCTCAGGTTGAAAAAATGCTGAGACAGGGTATAATAAAACCTTCTATGTCCCAATGGTCCTCACCAATTTGGGTAGTACCCAAGAAGCTTGATGCTTCTGGTCAAAGGAAATGGCGCGTTGTAGTCGATTACCGTAAACGTAACGACGTGACAATCGGCGATTCCTATCCTAACCCCAACATAGCCGAAATCCTAGATCAGTTAGGCAAGTGCAAATATTTCAGCACATTAGACCTAGCTTCCGGTTTTCATCAAATAAATATGTCTGCGGATGATTCCCCTAAAACCGCATTTTCAATCCCATCAGGGCATTATGAGTTCACACGCATGCCGTTTGTTTTAAAGAATGCACCGTCCACTTTTCAGAGATTAATGAATTCCGCTCTATCTGGTCTCCAAGGCATCCAATGCTTCGTATATCTCGATGATATCGTTATTTATTAATTTGACATCCCCTCTCATATAGATCACCTAACTAATGTATTTTCTAGACTTCGTCAATTCAGATTAAAACTACAACCGGATAAATGTGAATTTTTGAGAAAGGAAGTTTCATATCTAGGCCATGTCATTACTGGCAAAGGCGTAAAACCTAACCCTGAAAAATTAAGAGCAGTTCATGAATTCCCTATACCTAAAACTCCCAAAGACGTCAAATCATTTCTTGGTTTCGTCTCTTATTATCGCAGGTTCATATCTGATTTTTCAAGCATTGCAAAACCTTTAAATAATCTGTTGAAAAAGAACGTAGAGTTCGTCTGGTTAAACGAACACCAGTTATCCTTTGAAATCCTAAAAAATAAATTAACCACAGCTCCGCTATTATCATATCCTGATTTCTCTAAACCATTCCTTCTCAGCTGTGATGCATCCAATTATGCAATCAGCGCTATTCTCTCCCAAGGCGAAATAGGCAAAGATAAGCCCATCGCCTATGCTTCCCGTACACTCAACAAAAATGAGTGCAATTATAGTACAACTGAAAAAGAATTACTTGCAATTCTTTTCGGCTGTAAAACCTTCCGTCCTTACCTCTATGGAAGAAAATTCACGATAATTACTGACCATCGTCCTTTACGTTGGCTATTCAACCACTCTGACCCCAGTAGTAAACTCCAGAGATGGAGATTAAAATTGGAGGAATATGAGTATGAAATAATATATAGAAAAGGGAAACTAAATAATGCCGCTGACGCATTATCCCGCTATCCTATAACTAAACCTGTCAATCCTATAAATCCTATACCTAGTACTTCTAATGAAAATTTAAACTTACCTGATCATGACGAAGCATTAGATTCAGATGTTCTTCTAGCTCCTTCTCCAGACGATCTAATCCAACTTGAAGACCTCACAGATCCCCTTATGCAACCTACAAGCTTACCAGAGTTAGGTAACCTTGATGATTTAGATAATATATTAAATGAGAACTTACCTTCATCTTCCACTGATCATCCAAATCCAATAACACCACCTGATGTCTCGAGCCCTAGTAGCTCCAGTACCCCAGATGGTAACTACTCAGAATTCCTGAAAACCATCGCTTAAGATTTTAATCCTAACGTAACCATAATAGAACATAATGAAAGCCTATCCAAAACTGATAAAAAATATATCATTATCCCTACATCTATAGATATGGATGAATCCGTCCCTTATACCCAAGAGATCAATCTAATATTCTTAATTTAAGCGAATTTTCCTTACAAGAAAGAACATTACATTCTTTTCTTAAATATGAGTCCGAAAATAAAATTTATTATTTCATTTTCACCAAGGTCAATCACTTTGACACTTGCACATATGAAGATATATACAAATGTCTAAGTCCGTAAGAAATGAATTAATAGTCAGCCTCACAGGGCAAAACAACCCTCAAATAGCTATATGAGATTTTAATAATCCGTTTGATACTCATCAGTATATCAAACTATGTAACATGATCCTATACTTATTTCATAACTCAGAAATGACTATACACATTTATAAAAATATTATTATCTACCCATCACCGAATGAAATCCCTAAAATCTTAAAAGAAAATCATGATCTCCCTATAGCCGGTCACTTAGGTTCTGGCAGAATGTTAAAACGCATCCAAGAAAAATACTATTGGAAAAATATGCGTGTAGACGTAGAAAACTACGTAAAGAAATGCCCGCAATGCCAAACAAATAAAACCCTCAGAAAAACTAATCGTGCCCCTATGCAGATCACTTCCCTTCCCACACCCCCCGGCCAGCTTCTGGTAGTGATAAATATAAATACATCCTGACTCTCCAAGACGACCTCACCAAATTTTCAGCCGCCTATCCGATTACTAATACTACCGCTGAAGAGACATGTGAATGCCTAGTCCATTTCATTACCCTATTTGGCATACCCAAAACAATTCTAACAGACCAGGGAACCAACATCACGGCCGAGGTATTTAAACAAACATGTAAATTACTAAAAATAAAACAATTATGGTCCACCCCGTATCACCCTCAGACTCAGGGTGCCCTTGAAAGAAGTCACTCCACCTTAAAATAATACCTAAAATCTTATGTAAATGAGCAACAAAACAACTGGCCCCGTTTTGTGTACACAGCTATGCTTGCGTACAACACAGCAATTCATTCGACTACTCACTTCTCCCCATATGAATTTATTTTTGGAAATAAACCATATATATACCAGATTCCATTTATGAGGAAACATCAAACGCTACTTACCCTGAGTATGTCCGCATACTACAAAATAGGCTTAGGTACTGCCGAGCAAAAGCCATAGAAAAAATCCAAAAATCTAAAACAAATTCCAAAGGGTACTATGATATTCACACAAGGCCAATTAAGTATAAAGTCGGCGATCTAGTTTACCTTAAAAATTACTTACGCCTTAGAAAAGCCCTTTCACCTATATGGAAAGGCCCTTACAAAATCGTGAAAATCCATGGCAACAACACTGCGTCACTATTAATCAACAGACGTCAGGTCAAACACCATTTTGACGAATTTAAATAAGCAACTAGTAATGAACCATAGTATTTTAATATTTTAGTTAATTTAAATTACCTTTCCTTCCAGAATTGGTTACATTTATCCTATCCTGGCGTGAAACAGTCAAGGACATATCCAGCCAGCATCCAACGACACAGGCATATATTTTGATCCTATTGGCTCTCTAAAAATAATTGATGATACTTTAGATATCATCATCCCCATAGATATATCATTCATACAACCACATTTAGATAACATAAGGGATATCCTAGCAACTTCTAAAATTCTATGTAATCAAAGCAAAGCATACTACGAAGGCGAATGTCACTATTTGTTTCAACCATTGTCATCTCGTTCGTTTAGAGACTTTGACTCTATTTCCCATCTTATATCTAAATCTCATAAAAAGTCAGCTTGGTTTGGTGGAATCGGCTCAGTAATTAAACAGCTGTTCGGTAATATGGACCAAAATGATGCAAAAAAATATAGTGATGCTATTCAAACCTTGGAGAATGATCAAACCAAACTGGCAACCCTCATGGAAGAAAACATGATGGTTACAACATCCACATTATTGTCTCTAAGAGAAGTTATTGATAAAATTAACAAAAACGAAGTTAGTCTCAGTTATGCTATTGATATCCTGAACCAAGAAATGACAAATTTAACACATATTTCCAACAAACTTTTAATGAAGTCTAAAACATCGGGACTGTCGAATAATTTAGAAAGTAGTTTATTAACCTTATCATTTAAGTTGGAAGATATACTCGTAATTAGTGCTATTATGTTTAGTAAGTCCAATATTCTTTATCCATCTATTATTACCCCTAAACAATTGTTTTCAGACCTTGTGGGTAACTATAGATTCCTCCCTAGTTCTAAGCAATTACCTGTACCCTTAACCTTAGATAATATCCATATTCTAGAGAACATATCCGATGTATCCAGTTATTATGCAAATAACAAAATAATATTTGTATTACAAATGCCTTTAGTAAATACTAAAGAATTCGACTTGTATCATACTACACTGTAAATAATACATTGTATTCTACTATAATACCATTCACTAAATATTTGGACATAACTAAAGATAAATCCTCTTATTGTAAATTAAACTCACTCACTACCTGTAAAGTTATAAATACGCAATATTATATTTGTGAAATTTCCAATGTATACTCTACATCAGCCGTACGAATATGCGAAACTGAGGTTATTTCAAAAGCTCTGACTTCCGTTCCGCCTCTCTGCAAAACTGAATTCATAAATGGTAATTTTGAAACCTTCCATAAATTACATAGTAATCAGTGGATATACATGATTAGCCAAAATTCTAACATTACAATAGAATGTGCTAATCAAGACTTATCTGAATCCTCTATTTCCGGTACTGGTATACTAACTATACCAGACAACTGTATTGCCTATTGCAACGACAATAAGTTAATACCTAAACATAACATTGAAATAAAATTAAAGCCAATAATATTGCATTTCGAATTAATTAATGATACTTGTTGTAGTTTACTACATATTTAAAAGACAATATTAAAGTTCATTACGTTAACTTAAAAAAAACATTATCAATTTAGACTCTCTTTTCTCAAATTATAATAAAGTGACTGACCAAATTAAAACAAACCTTAATACAGTAATAGAAAAACCTCATATTGTCCTTTATGGTAACTATTACTCTTATACTACCGTTATTATAAGGGAAGGGGTCAGGGGAAAAACAACTTTTGTCACATTTTTTATTTTTTTCAACTAGCAATGCAGTCTGAATGGTTATATCTGTCGCTATGTTCTTTCAAAAACAATAGGGCAATAACATTCATAGTCTCTGCGCTGTCAAGCTTTTAAAATATCGGTACAGGGAAAAAACATCCAACGTCAGAACCGTTCAGGAAAAAATCAACCATTGTCCATGGTCGACTATGACAGTGACATAAGACTTTTAGGTTATATTTTCTTTCGTTTCCAAGAGCGCTAAAAATTACTGGAATTGTGAGTTTTTTACGCAAAATGTCTGACGAAGAGTGTAATGTTTTGAGGTGTGAAAAGTCTAGTAAAAAGAGAAAAACTTTCGGTCGAATATCAGAAGTTAACAAGAAGATAAAAGTACAAAGTCTTGAGATGGGAGAAAATTGTTATTGTAAGCGGTACAAGTGTTTTGATGTGGTAAATCTAGAACAAAGAAACAAAATTCTAAGAGAATTTGATCTCATGCAGACTAGCGATGAGTCAACCCGGTTTGCCAAACCGAATCAATTCGGGTTAAGGGCAACTCGCATCAAACCGAGCTACAGTCTATCCAACCCGGTTTCAGTTTGAAACCGCAATCGTGTCAACTCGTGTCCAGTTCGAGCGAGTACGAATGCGATGCAATGCGAATAAGCTGATGCGGGCTGAACGCTCCGCCAGAATGAATAACGAACGGAACCGAGTTATCCCGAATGAAGTTGCTGACGCCGACCGGTGACGCGTCGCGACGAGTTGCATGTCAAATGGTGGCGCCAAATTTTCATTCCGTTTTATAATAGGCATTTGTTTGTTATCGTAATTATATTTTAATTAACATCGTGTTTTCAGTAAGTATTAAATTTTATTATATTAAGTATATAAATACTTTAAGTACTAAAAGTAACAAGTGAGTGTTTTTATCATAAAAAGGTAAGAAAATTCTTATACGTTGGTTGAATGTTTTTATTGAAACTTTGGTGTGCAAATACGATGTACGATGATAAACTTTTTACATCAAAAGTTAGGGGTTACAAATTAGATTGTATTGGATGGACAGAATAACTTAATTAGTTGTTAAATATAATAAATACAGTGAGCTCAATTCAAGTCTCGCACGCCGTATTAGTTGTTTATTCGAATTACCAATGAAATGTTTACATATTTTGTAGACAAGTGTTAAAACATAGAAAAAATAGTTAAATATACTACATATTTTAATTATTGTTACAGCAGTAATTAAAATTTATTAAGATTTGTTCTTGTAAATACCTATAGTCTTTATAAAAACATAACATCAAACTCATTGTTGTACTTGTAGGAAGAAACAATTAATATTGTCTATGGTTCGTAGTGTAGAGATGAGCTAATTTAATACCGATGTTACTTATCGATATCGATAAATTTGAATATTAATGATATCGCACATTAATTTCCTTAACGTCACTAAACAAAAATTATCGATTTTGAGATAAGTAACGCCATCTATACTATGAACTGTTCCCTATTTTTGTCAAAAACACTGGCTTTAATAGTTCACGTAAAATCCGCTAGATGGCATAATGACGTTATGTTGTTTCGTGCGAAACGCATGAGTTGTGACTGCAGAATGACACATTCACCATTACGCGACGAGTTGTCAACAGTGGATGTTATTCAGTGCAAGGAATAGTGACACTTTACGCATTGAGACGTTGAAGCAGTCAAAGAATCGGTAAGTTTTAGATCTATAATGATGCCATAACGACATTTTTTGTTTAGTGTCTTTATTTTTATAACAGTAGCCTGATATTTTTTGAAACAGTTAACAACATAATGACACTATAATGAAAATGTCGTTATGATTTTTGCAAAGTAGCTACATTTTTTAATGCATATTGACATATTAAGCTTACTGACGTTATACCCCGTAGTCAGTATAGAATTTACGTGCGTAATATCGACACTATACGCATAGTGACATTATGCTTTCGAGAATTGTAGTTCTTGCTTTACTGAATTATGTATATTTTTTGTTTAATGGCATTTGGTACCCATACATATAAAATGAAAATGCATCTAATTATGATATAATTTGCTATAAAGGCATAACAACCACATTCTTGTGATCTTGGTAAAAAAATTAACCAATTTCGTTTGTGTCGTTGAGCCAGTTACGAGTATGTAGTACTTTTGTTTATTCTTGGCAATTTGATTTGGTTCAATTATTTGTTTATTTTTTACAAACGTAGGTAATAATTATTGATAATTTTCAAATAAAATTACTTTTTTTCAGTAAACGATGCCACTACCTTCTCAGCGAATTCAAAAGCTACGAGACATCGTTGGAAACTGTCTTGAAACTTACAACGCAAGTACCAATGAACAAAGATCTCAAGATATTCCGCAGATTGAACAATTGGAGTATAAGACTTCATACAATCCAATGAGTAATTTGGAGTTAAGGCGACGTGTAACTAATGACAGTATAGAAAGGTTAAGAAATGTTAAAAGACAATTATTTACAAATATGGAAAATTACTCTAATTACAATATAGAAAATGAACCCATGGAGGCAAATCATATCGATGAACAATGTACATTTGAAGAACAAGAGAACATTGAACAAAACTGTGCACCATCAGTATCTACTGTGCCCGAGTATTCAGGTGGCAACATAATAGGCAATGAACCACTGAAAATCGCGGCTAATAGAAGAGACTCATCCACATCAAACCTAAGTAATGGATCAAACGGCGATTTCTCACCAGCTTCTGATGATGATCGTACGTACTTACCTTCAAGAAAACGACGTCTTCGCAAGTGTTCAGCAAGTTCGTGTGATTCATCCACATCATCATCATCCTCTTCGTCAACGTCAAGTTCCTCATCGTCAGACTTTTCATCAAGAAATGCCACTGTTACCAGCAAAGCACTCAACGAACCAGGCAATAATTTGATGCCAGTTATTGAACTTGAAGTTAATGCAAGCAATGCCGTAACCGACACGCATTTACATAATACTCTATCAAACGTAAATAATATTGTATCAGACATTGAAAATAATGATACTAGCTTAAATGAACTTGTTCCTGATGTCCGTCCCCAAAAGAGAGCACGTGTTCAAAACAAAAAAAAGCTAGCGAATATTTTACGAAATAAGGGACAATCGTACGTCTCGGCTTCTTCAAAAATCGTGCCTGAAAGAAAAATAGGACCGCCGTGTAACGAAAAATGTCGAATTAAGTGTCGTGAGCTGATTTCAGAGGAGATTCGCCAAGGTCTTTTTGATAATTATTGGAAAATGGGCTCGTTGATGCGACAGCGAGATTATATTGCTATGCATATGACCAATATTGTCCCAAAGTACCAATATAAAAAAGTGGACAGCAACAGAAAACTTAAAAATGCATTCTACTTTCATGTAGATGACAAAAAACAGAGGGTCTGTAAAACTTTTTTTAAGAATACCCTTGGTATAAATGATCGACCTATAAGAACTGTTTTAGATAGTAAAAATCAACAAGGAACTGCGGAGATCATTGAAAAAAGGGGGAAGCACAACAGCACCGGAATCCCTACGGAGATGATAGATAGAGTTAAAGAACATATCGAATCTATACCAAGAATTGAAAGTCATTACCTCCGGAAACAAACGACAAAACAATACATCGATGGTGGAAAAACCTTGACCGATTTGTTTAATGACTACAAAAAGGATTGCATATCAAGAAACGTAGCTCATGTTAAAATTCATACTTACCGCAAAATATTTAAATCAGAATATAATATTGGTTTCTTCGTACCTAAAAAGGATCAATGCGATGACTGTGTGGCCTTTATGAATGCTGATGCTGCTGGTAAAGAAGCAATGAAGGATCACCACGAAAATCATTTAAAAGAAAAACAACTGAGTCGCAAAGAGAAAGAACAAGACAAAAAAGATATAGGACCAACGCGTATTGTTTCATGTTACGATTTACAAGCAGTGATGACTGTTCCGAAAGGCGATGTGTCTATATTTTACTACAAATCTAAATTGAACTGTTTGAATTTCACAATTTCAGAGCTTGGCAAGGATCATACAGAATGTTACTTTTGGACTGAAGTAGAAGGAAATAGAGGAGTGAACGAAATTGCATCATGCGTGTACAAATATTTACAGAAGATGTCGTCTTTCAACCCTGACGCCGAATTTATATTTTATTCAGATAACTGCTGTGGTCAGCAAAAAAATAACTTCATGTTTTTCATGTATGCGCATGCTTTAAAAATGCTACCAATTAAATCAATTACCCATAAATTCCTAATAAAGGGACACACACAAAATGAAGGAGACGCGGTTCACTCCACAATAGAAAGAGAAGTAAAGAAAATGTTGAAATCGGGACCAATCTATGTACCAGCTCATTACATAGCTGCCATGAGAAGTGCCAAAAAACGAGGACAACCTTATATTGTAAATGAAATGAGTCACACGGAATTTTATGATATTAAAGCAGTAACTGACAAAGCTATTACGAAAAATATGGATGGAGAAAAGGTGAAAATTGCAGATATAAAGATAATCAAAATCATTAAAAATGAAAAAGAAGCAGGTAAAATACAGTTTTTTTATAAAACCTCTTATGCCGACACTGATTTTAAGGAGATTAAGTTAGAAACCACTAAAGTCGCAACACGCAGACAAGGGACAACTGCTACAATATCTGATCTGAAACCACTTTACACGGCTAAATTACCATTAGCTGAAAGGAAAAAAAATGATTTGAAGTCTCTTGTTGATCATAATTATATTCCTAAATACTACGCCTCATCTTATTTTGACCATATTCTTTAATTTTTTTTTTTTTTGTTGTTTTAGTGTGGCGTAGTATTCTGGAATATGATTTAGAAACTAGAATATTGTTATATTTTTCATACTTAAGTTAATTTTTGATCTCAAACATTGTGTATTTTAATTAATAGTTACTCATTGCCTACCAAAGTATTATTCTAATAATAAGTATAGTACATAAATATGACAGAACTGATTTTTAAATACTATTTTTAGTAGAATTAAGGTAAAATTGTTACTATTTAAGTCATTATTGCTTTATAAAAGCTTATAAAAGGGCCTGTGCATCACGCAGAATAGTGACACTATATTAGTTTTTTCAGTTTTTTGTTACCAATAAGAGGTTTTTTAGTTTTTCAGATTTTTGTAATAAGTACTGCTACTTTTATTCCATAATAAAAACAAAAGATATGACCGACATAATAACTCTACTTTTATTTATACCCTTTCCAATATTATCAAAACTTTAAACGCTTGTACTGAAAATGTGTATATTTTGTTTAGTGACGTTAAGGAAATTAGAGTGCGATATAATTTTATGACATTTTGAGCAAGTAGGTACTTTCTACTTTTTACAGTTTATGAGGGAATAATCTCTTTATAGATTAAGAAACGGCGTGTTTTCTAATTTAATTATGGCGCAATTTGTTACTATTTAATATATTATTTGTGTATGTAAATTTATTTATTAAAATAAAATAATAATGTTTTTTATGTTTTATTTTTTAGAACAATGGCCCCGAAAAAAACATCTATTGTTTGGGAAGTCTTCGACTCACCAATCGATGGGAAGGTAACTTGTAAAAAGTGTAGCTTATCTTACAAATATTCAGGAAACACCAGCACAATGATGTTACACATAAAAAAAAGGCACCCTGACATCACATCTGACATATTGCCTTCGACGTCTTCAGAACCTGTCCCATCATCCCTCCCCTCTACCAATATAGCAAACTCAGAATCACAAACGATATCTGCTTCGGTACCAACTAACGAGCCCCCAGCTAAGAGGCTAAGGCAAACCAGATTGGCTGTCCCTGCCAAATTAAAGCAAAAATCGGGAGATGATGCTTTGCTAAATATGATAATAATGGACTACCAGCCTTTACAATTAGTAGAAAATAAAGGGTTCCGGAAATTTACTCATAATGGTAAAAAGTTGTTAATTGGCACTGCATATAGGCCGCCCTGGTTCGAATTGGCATCATTTCTGGGTGGAATAACTGACAGTATTAGCGCGCTTGCACCTTATGATCAATTGGTATTGCTGGGGGATTTCAATGTTAATCTACTGGATATAGGCAACACAAAAACTAAAGATATGATGGAATTCTTAAATTATACTAACCTACATCAGGTCGTACAGTCACCCACTCATTTTGTAGGGGATAGTAGTACTCTCATAGACGTGATCTGTACTGATGTAGGGGTTCGTAATGTACTAGTCAGTCATATCAGTGAACTTGGTCACCATTCGTTTATTGTGTGCGATACAGTAATCAAAAAGGTAAATAGCAAACCTAGGCTGGTTGTATATCGGCCATTAAGAGATATTTTGATGGAATACTTTATGGTCGATTTGAAATTAATGCCCTGGTTTGATATAAGCTCACTGCCAGATGTTAATAGCATGATTCAACATTTTAATGCCTGCATCACTCAATTGTTCGACTTACATGCCCCCATAAAGAGTAAGATTTTTAGAGACCGGCCCACTCCATGGATTACAGAGAATATCAAATTAATGATTAGGTTGAGAGACGAGGCAAGAAATAATTATCATAGGGACAAGCTAGATACAACGAAAAAATATTACTTGGACTTAAAAAAACAAGCTATTACAGCACTAACGCAGGAAAAGAAGGTATACTTTGACGGGCACATTAATAGTCAGCTAACAAACCCCAAAATGCTTTCGAAAAACCTTAAATCGGATGTATTTGCTGAACATAGTGAAGGTATGCTTCCCGGACAATTTAATGACCCAGACGAAATTAACAAGGCATTTCTGAATGTACCAGGACAGTGTATACTGCCCACATCGCAGCTTACATATTTTAATGCAAATAGATTCGGTGAAACTCAATTTAAATTACGAAATGTTAGTGAGGAAGAAATTTTAAAAATTATTAGAAGTTTGGAGTCAAATGCAAAAGGGATGGATGGAGTGAGTCTGGATATGATAATGCTAACATTACCAACCACCCTTCAGGCTATCACCGCAATAGTAAATAAGTCGATAGATACCCACACGTTCCCTGACTTATGGAAGTGTGCTATTGTGCGTCCTCTGCCCAAAATTAGTAACCCAAGTACCTTCAAAGACCTACGTCCTGTCAGCATTTTGCCTTGTTTATCTAAGGTATTAGAGAGGGTGGTTAATAACCAAATGCTGGTATATTTAGAAGGCAATAATATGCTCCCCGACCTTCAGTCTGGTTTTAGGAAGGGACGTGGGACGGCCACAGCCCTTTCTGATGTAGTGGGGAATATCCTTGAGGCTCGGGACAGGGGGGAGGGAACAATCCTTGCACTTCTTGATTTTTCACGGGCCTTTGATTCAATAAATACCACTTTGTTACTTTCCAAGCTAGCCTATTATGGTTTTACAACGAAGACAATAGAGTGGTTCGCTAGCTACATGCAAAATAGGTCACAGCTCGTGGAAGTTCAGAAGGAGGATGGATCGAGACTGTCATCCCCCCCTCGCCAGGTGCCACGTGGTGTGCCTCAGGGATCAATTTTAGGGCCCCTTTTATATATCCTTTACAGCGCAGACATTATTAAGTCATTCCAGCATTGCAAGTATCACATGTACGCAGATGATATCCAGTTATATATAACCTTTAAACCAGCTGACACATTGGAGGCTGTGGAGAAGGTCAATGCCGATCTTGAAAGAGTGGTAGTTTGGTCAGATGAAAACTCACTGGTATTAAACCCACTGAAATCTAAATTTATGGTTTTGGGGAGTAGAAAAATGATCAGCACTATACTGTCAGCCAATCCAGAAGTTGTTGTCAGGGGGGTAAGGATAGATCGGGTAGAGATAGCATGCAACCTTGGGTTAACTATGGATCCAGAGCTGCGTTTTGAAAAGCACATCAGTAATTCCATTAGGAATTGTTTTTATAGATTGAAACTCCTTTATTCAATTAGAGACTACCTGAGTGTTGATCTCCGTAAACAATTAGTGGATAGCCTAGTTTTATCAAGACTTAACTATTGTGATACTGTGTATGGCCCATGCCTGTTAGCAAGAACAGAGAAGTTGATTCAACGCATACAAAATGCATGTACACGGTTCTGTGTAAAGATACCTCGTAGAAGTCATGTCACGCCTTTTATAAATCAAAATAATATTTTGAAAATGGCTGCTAGGAGAAGGTTACACATGGCTGGTTTACTTTTTGGAGTAGTCACTACACAAAAACCTCACTATCTGTTTGAGAAGTTAAGTTGGAGACAGAGCAAATACGAACCACGTTTTTCTACCCAACCTCTTTGTACATCAACACATAGGACCGCAGCATTCAGGGGGAGTTTCAGGTATGCTGCCACGCACTGTTGGAATAACCTTCCTCCACCAGTAAGAGTCCTGAGAACAAAGAAGCATTTTTTGAATATTGTAAAGAAATATTTCATGCAGATACAGCAAACCACATAATTGTGGATCTATATTTAATAACCATAGCTGCTCTTTTTGTACTCACCTGAAAGTCATGGCCTACGTGCAATGGATATGGTTTTCCAACAGTGTGAGCGACCTCTGCCTGCCTCCCTGTTTAGATCCGGTCTGTGTCAATGTCATGGGATGAATGGTAGTCCTCAGTTGTCTTGAGGGTGTTGGCTGTGTGTCTTTCTGATGCTGCATTATCTAATTTATACAATGGGTAGAATATTTAGTGGGGTGTCACAATGGATTAACGATATTTTTAAGACTTTGTTCTGTTTTATTTTTTCTCATTTTGTTATGTTGAATGCACTGATAATGCTTAATTAAGATCATGGAGGCTATGGAGGCGGTGTGTTCTTGAATTTCTTGTATGTCGAAAAAAGCATGGTTGGGTGATTCTTTGAAACGCAGTCGTGACATGATTTTTACTGAAGAACACATCAAAATGAATCTCCAATTTAAATATCGATTTCAGGTTTTATAGTAAAGATAAATGTCTATCGAGGCCTCATGTAGCTAAATGAGATTTATTAAAAGAAACAATAATTAAATCTGCAGAAAACAGCAAAACCTAATTAATTTGGCATGTCCCAATGACATTTTTTATTGAATTATTTAATTTTCTGCGATCAATTTTCGCAATATACTAAAATTAGTAAGTTAAACTGATATTTAAATACATGTTTCTTGATATTTTAATATTTAATGACAAAATAATTGTATATTTTCGTAATTACAATATTTATTAAATTGTCCCCGACTAAAGTAATCATTCAGCTGGCGCAATTCGTTCAAGCATGATTTCAACGTAAACATAAAGTATTCGATAGAATAATATCGACTCGTGATTGGCCGCGCCAAGTCAGTCCGATCTGTATTACGGAATGCTCGTGCGTAGTGTATTTTGGTGAAAAATTACGATCATAAAGACTGTGATCTGGCGTTTGTACGGTAAGTAGTATAATTAATCTGTCTTCATTTACGGATTGTGTGTATTTACTTACGTTTTGTAACCGAGTCAAAGTCTCCTATGAGGTGGTTTATTAATATTAATTACACCTTTGATTATATACGCTTATAAATAAAGGAGCAGGATTTGAATATCTTCAAATTCCTCATTTGTCTGGCCCCCATTAGTCTGGTTTCATCTGGCTCTTAAGACCAGGTGAATTTGAACATGACATATGAATTAGGTTTTATTCAAATTACGGTGGATCCAATAAGACCAGATGGATTTTTATTTGTCAGGTGAATTAGTCTATAGAAAAAGTAATAACAAATTTGTTTTTGCTGAAGTTTGTTTTTTTGTTTGTTTGTAATACCTACTTATGTTGGAAATTTTGGGTTTTCCATTTCACTCATATTTTATTTATATTTTAATTAAAAATTATATAAAATTGCTTAACTAACATAAAAGAAAATTAAAGTAAACCTCGGGGGGAAAAAATACCTACATACCTGATACAGTTTTTTTTTTATCTCTTTAAATCGTTAATTGTAAAGCAGTAAAGCAACATCTCCAATTAAACCACTGATTAAGCCGTCTTGCGATACGTTATTTTATTAGATATGTAGGTACTCTAAAAGAGGTAGGTACTAAAGTACTGCTATATTTACTCTAGCTAGTCGCTTGAATCACATTATCTCTTTTCAGATCTATATTTTGAAAGTGGCAAAACCAAAGAAGCAAACTAGAAAAGAAATGCTAAGAAAAAAAAAAGACTTGCGGAAAAAAGGAGATATGACAGAATAAAAAATAATGATGACTTATGGAAAGAAAAACAAGAAAAAATCGACAAAACTACATACGTAGAAAAGAGGATAAGAAACAACTACCAATAAGTGAAATGAATTCTAGACAACAAAGATTACAAAGAAAGAGATGGAGAACGAATTATAAGTCATATTACCTAAGAAAGAAGCAAGAAAAAAGAACAGCGGCCCTACTTGCACAAACCACCCCTCCACACAGTCCCAGCATTTTGTCAGATACTGAACAAGACAATAATAATGATCCACCTTTACATTACCAGCTTCTAAATAGAGAACCAGATTCATCTATACCAGGACCATCTAGGATTTTGCGCAGCATTTCTAAACAGAGCAATGAATTTTCCACTGATTTAGGAGTAAATGCACCAAATACAAAATCTCATTCCTGTTCTTCACCTGTATCTTCTGCTGTAAGACGTATCCGTTACAAAAAAGAAAAAGAAATAAATAATCTTAAACAAATAATACTGAACATGAAGCTACAAAATGAACGTTATAAACAACAACTGCAAAGATTAGTATCGGCAAAAATTAATAAAGGACCCTCAGCTTTAGACATGCCCAATCAAAGTAGAATAGTCCCTAAAATAAAACGAATAGTGAAAAAGTCAAATGAAACACCAAATCATAATTTAAATTCTTTGGCTGAAAGACTGAAAAAAGAAGTCGAAATATTTTATGAGGACGATGAAAATAGTAGACTATGCTCTGGAAAAAAGGAATTTATAGCAAGAAACAAGATACGTAAACAAAAGCGGTACCTCAACTTCGATTGCCCTGTGGTAGCCGTTCGAAAACTGAGCTGTACAGATCCAAACTGTCTGTATCAAGCTGTCAATTGCAACCACATGAAACACCTTGGCTTTTATCATTTGCAAGGCGGAGTTCAGCAAAACTTATCAGTCACACCGCTAGCTAATTCAACAAGAGAAATAGGTGAATCCTTTTGGACAACAAGTAATGAAACAGATGCACGAAAGAGTAATAAAAACAATAACTTGACAGGAAAAAAACAAAAAATAACAAAGAATATACCTAACATAAATCAAGAAAGTGAAGATGAGGAACTTGTGTTCAATATATCTCATAAACGAGCAAGAGATGGTAAATATGTACGTAAATCAATAGGAATAAATAATAATATTGAAAAAAAAGTAACAGAAGAACATGAACATGTGACAGAAGAAAATGAAGAAAAAGGAAGAAGGAACGATAATTAAATTAAATTAAAATTCATTTATTTCGGAAACCAGTCCATATTGATTATAAAATTTAAAATTAAAATATTAAATTTAGAAAAATAAATAAAAATTAAAAATTAAAAATTATACGCATTAAAAACACAAAATTACAATGATGTCATTAATAAAAACACAATAAATTACAATTAAACAATCACAATTAAATTAAATTAAATACACAAAATAATAAAGTAAAAAAAAACATACACACATGACACATGTCTTATCTTAACCTAAATTTGGGTTTGGCTCCGGAGTGCTCAACGTGCAGCCTGGTCCAGTACCGCATTATTGGGCAATCCAGATCCAAATCCATCCTCCAGGCGAACAACTGAAGGTAGCTGTTGGAACTGCCCCGTATGCGGCGCATTAGAGACACAACTCTCTTGCGAATTATCGCCGCAAAACCATCTATGTTTGCGTCCGCAAACATGCCCGACGCACTACAGTAGCGAGGCAGCTTCATCAGCGCCCTGAAGGCATTATTATAGAGGATACGCAGGTTGTCATACGATTTTTTCGTATGCTTGACCCATAAGCTGCACGTGTAAAACGATTGGCAGAAGGCCCTAAATAACGTAGCTTTTACTTCCGCAGTACAACGTGCGAACCTACGAGCCAGCATGTTAGCTCTAACAGACAAAGCCCTGCGTTCCCTATCTATATCCATGTCATCTACAAGCGACTCGGTGACCCAGTGGCCCAGATACTTGAACTGCGATACTCTTTTAAGGACACTGCCATTCAGCATGACCTGTGGGACAGTGTCATACGTTTTAGAGCCCGCCTTAAACACCATGAACTCACTTTTAGTGGCGTTATATCTGAGCCCGTGGGCCACCGCATACCGCTCACAGATAGAGATCAGTTTTCGAAGGGCACTGATCGAAGGACTCAGCAGCACCATGTCGTCCGCATAACTGATGTTGTTGACAACAACACCATCAATCGAACATCCGACACCGGCACTACTAAGCTCACGGATCAGGCGGTCAATATACAGGTTGAAAAGAGTCGGTGAGGTTAACCCGCCTTGCCTCACCCCACATTCCAACCGGTACTCAACACAGATAGTGACCCCGACCACCGCACATAATTGCTCTGATTGCCATACCAATACTCAAGGAGACGTATGTAACCAGATGGAAGATCCGTATCATCCGACAACTTTTGCCACAACCTGTCATATGCCACAAGATCAAATGCTTTGGATAAATCTAAGAAGCAGGCATAGACAGGTGTGCTTCTATCAGTGTAGTATTGGACGGTATGTTTGAGACTCAGTATAGCCATTTCCGTTGATAAACCAGGACGAAAGCCAAACTGCGCATCATGAAATTGTAGGTGTTGCCTTAATATAATGCTGAACAAAGCGTGGAAATAGCACAATATGCGGACTTCGATTCTATCTCAGAGATAACTTTTTCTAGAGATGGAAGTAAAAAATTTAGTATCGATTTAGAAAATATAAATCCATACTTAATAGACTCTGTCGATGAAGAGGATTTAAATATTTTTTAGTACGTATCTAGGACATTAATTAGTTTTCTATGATCTCATGCTATAAGCTTGAATTGAAATTAAGTTTGAAATTAAGTTCATATTGTATTATTACTTCAAAATTAAGTCTGAATTTGATTCTCATAAAAAACATAATTTATTATATTTTTCATTTAAAATGTTCGTTTTAAACCTCTTAATAACGAAAACCAATAATTTTTTTTAGTATTTTTTGTTAATAAAAGGTTTAAAACGGATATTTTTTGTGCCATTGCGTGTTATTTCATGCTAAATTTTATAGCATTGAAGAAAGCGTGATTAATCTATTTAGTTTAATTAATGCTTAATTCGACCAAAAATGTTACTTTAATTTTTAAATTGTCAACTTGTGCCAACATATTGGCAATTTACGTGGCAATTACGTTTATTGCCACGTAAATTGCCAATACGTTAAGTAATATCGGAATTAATATACCAAAAACTAGTTGTGGGAGTAATTATTTCCTTACTTGTTAATTATTTTATAATAAACTTGATTGAAAATAAAATTTAATTATCATTTATCTGCATGGTTCTAATTAATATGGTCCAAAATCTCATTCTTCTGCCTTTGTTATCATTAATCTGGCTCATCAATTAATCAGCACACTCTAAATCCTAAACTACTTGGCGCAAATCAGTGCGTTTGATATATGTTATTACATTTAATGACTGGGACCAACTAATATGTTAATTTAGATCTAATGGTGAAAATAAATTTAAGCCATACGAATGAGTCAAATACCCTCGGTTTCAAAGAATCACCCGGTTGTCGTTTGCAACGCCATGCGTTATGCAAATGGCCGCCATCGTGATCCTGATTTCCCGTGGTGCGATCTAAAAATATGGTATGATGGTATCAAAGCAGGCTTCTTTGCTTGTTTCCGGAGTATCGAAGTTATATTGGCTGAGATGGAAGTTATGATAATGGGAAAACACTGTACACTGTACACAACGTATAGTTGTTGCTTAGTTAACATTGTGGTTTTAATCAATTTTGTATTATGGTTTTAGTTTATGTATTCGTTTTTACGCATGAATTATATATTTGTCTTTATTTTATTTATATGCAAACACTATGTTCAACTAGAATATCGCTTATTTCTGCGGAAAGTTAGACTTACCTGATTTAGTATGTCACATGGTGGGACGTCATTACGTCATTCGTGAGGTAGTTGCTGAAAATCAGCGCTGTTGACGATAGGTTCATCCGAAGTCACAGCATTTTTGCTGAGCAACGACCTGTTCTTGCACAGATGCGACGCACGGCTAATGTGTTGTTTGTTTTGTTACAAAAGTAGTTACACTAGTTATTTCGCCACACTGCATTTGGCATTTTTGTTTTTATTGTTATTGTTATTGTTTTGTGAATTGTGGTCATTTGCCAATATCTGTACTGTCAACTGTCAATTAATGTTAGTTGTCATTGGTCCATGGCCTTGACAGCGAGCAATGGACAAAAGTGTCAACATTTTTATGCATGAGTACGTGTCTTTTGACTATGTGTATCTTATGTCTTTTTCGTTTTTTTAAAATTTATTATTATTATTTTTTTACTTGTAATTGTGCGTTTTGTTTGTGCAGAATAAAATATTTTTCTTTCTTTCTTTTCTTTCTATAGATACGACACAAAACATGAATGACGGAAATATTGAAACACTGCTATGGCAACTTGAAAATGGCGACATCTCTGAGGATGAAGCAGACATCGATGAAGATGCTCTTCATTACTATGACGATGTGAATGAGTTGATCGCAGACCTTCAAGATGTAGAACAGGAAGTAGAAGACGAACAAACAGACTCAGATGGTAATCTAGAATGTAATCCCCCATTGATTTCTGACGATTTGCCTGAAAATGAATCAAGGTCCACTAATTATACTAAAGTAAGAAATTTAGTTTGGAAAAAGAAAAACATGCCTTTGGTTGATCAAGCTTTTACCTTTCTAGGCGTCACTGACTACCCACAACATATTTTAGATTTATCCACTCCATACCATTTTTTCTCTTATTTTTTTGATGAAAACCTACAAGAAGTAATCGTTGCTGAGACGAATAAATATGCAGTACAAATGAATCCAAATTTTTCCGACTCCATCAAATCACTGGAACTTCGAAAATACCTTGGCATCTTGTTATATACTTCAGTATACCATTATCCCAGCATCAGATCTTATTGGGCAAGAGCTGTACAATTCCATCCAATTTCAGACACAATGACAGTAAACAGATTTGAAAAAATTCGCCAAGTAATACACTGCAACGACAATAGCAACCACCTACCTCCTGACGATCCTGAGCACGATCGATTACATAAAATACGTACAGTTGTAGACCATTTCAATAGCCGCTTCATGTCAGTTCCGTTTGACCATCGCCTGGCACTTGACGAACAGCTGTGCTCGACAAAGATTGCACATTTTATGAAACAATATTTGCCGAAAAAGCCACACAAAATGGGGCTTCAAAATATACGCGCTGTGTTGTCCTATGGGCTACGCCTATACTTTTGAAATTTATTCAGGAACACATAATCTCCAAAGGTTCCCAAATGAACCCGACCTAGGAGTAGTTTCAAACACAGTCATACGTTTGCTTCGACCAGTACCGAGGCATGTAAATCATATAATATTTTTCGATAACTTCTATACGAATTTGTCACTATTCCATTACTTATTCAAAGAAGGAATTTACTGCTTGGGGACAGTACAGAAAAATAGGCTGGGGAAAACATGCAAATTACCTGAGAAAAAAGACATTCTCAAACAATCAGTGCCGAGAGGAACGCACGATGAAAATGTTACTACATTTGATGGGGTTGAATTTTGAGCCACCAGCTGGAAGGACAATAAACAGGTGTTATTGCTCTCCACGTATGTTGGCTCAGAACCTGTAGACATAATAAAAAGATACGACAAAAAGCTGAAGAAGAGCGTTGCCATATCCTGCCCAAAATCTATACGCGAATATAACGCGAGTATGGGCGGTGTTGACACAATGGACAGTTATTTGGGTACCTAGATACAGAATTCGAATGAAATCCAAAAAATGGACCAATAGACTCTTTTATCACATGTTGGATATGGCAGTAACCAATAGTTGGATTTTGTATAAAAAAGTTTTGTTGAAGAAGGACACGAATCCTAAGAATATTTTGAAACTGGCTGATTACAGAACTGAACTTGCGGAAACTTTATGTAAATATGGCAACACCACATCGGAAAATAAAAGAGGCCGCCCAAGTTTAAATAAAACTGAAGTCCCTGCAATCAAGCAGAAGAGACCAAAGCTGGGTGCCCAAACGTTACCCCCTGATGACGTACGTTTCGACGGTGTTGGGCATGAAAAATCTTATGGTTCCAAAAGGAACCAGTGTAAATATGCCCAATGTAAAAAACTTACGTCAGTCATGTGTGAAAAATGCCATGTATCTCTCTGTGACAACAGAAATAATAGCTGTTTTAGGATTTTCCATAATAAATAAAAAAAAAATTTTTTATGATGTTACTGCATAATTTATCAAAAATGATAACAACCTTTTTTCAATAAAAAATATACTATAAATTTTTCAATGATTTTATTTTTTTATTTTTCCGTAATTTAGAGACTTAATTTCATAATATATATTTTTTTACGAAAATATAAAAAATCATGCATCTAAGGGTTAAATTCTAATGAATGGCTTTAGGTGGAAGACGCTGTTTTGTTGCTACAGCCCTTTGAAAAAATTACTTCTATTTTATCAGGAGAAGCGTATTCGACTTTATCATCAGTAATACCTTTGGTGTTAGGATTACGCACCGCGATCTCCAAAAAAAATGTAAAAACGGATACCGGAACGTTTTTGAAAAAAAATTTAATGGATGTGGTCGAAAAACGTCTCGGTGTGTACGAACTCAACAGGACGGCAGCCAAAGCAACACTCTTAGATCCTAGGTTCAAGAAAAAAGGATTCTCCACTGAAACCAATGCAACCAATGCACAGATGTGGGTGATAGACGAATTGAAGGAAATTATTTCTATATGCACAACTGATGGACCAGTTATTTCTACAGCCACAAGTGACAATACCATAAATGATTGTGATGACGAATCTGACGAAATTTGGGGCCCCATAGACAAAAAAATAACAGAATCCTCTCATCAAATGACGCCATTTACTTCTGCAGCAAGTATGGTAAAACAGTTTATCGACTTACCATATTTGGACCGAAAAAGGGATCCAATTAAATATTGGGACGAACAAAAAACTTTGTTTCCGTTCTTGCATAAAATGGCACTAAAATATTTGTGCATACCTGCCACATCGGTACCATCAGAAAGATTGTTTTCAAAAGCAGGCATTTTGTGTAATGAACGGAGAAACAGGTTAGCTCCAAAGAAGATTGACCAAATATTATTCCTTAATAGCTATAACTATTAAAATGTTCCAATCCATTGTTATAAATATTTATTTATTATTACATTATATACACGATTATTTTTTAGATTATTTTTAAAAGAAGAAAACGTTTATTTTTGTTTAAACTTATATTTTATTTTGTTATACCAAGAAATTTGTTTTTGTTCACACTTTTAATTTTAGCAAGAAGTTTGCTTTTGTTTGTACTTATATTTATTTTGTTTTACTAAGAGGTTTGTTTAGTTGTTTTTATTGATTTTAATAGTAATTATGTTTACACGATAAACACAACGTGTATTTAGCGATATCCTAACTACAAAATGAAAGACTGATTTATAGACTGTTGATTTATTCATAGTTGTATGTGGATAGCTACTTGATTATAATAATATACGTATTTGATAATTCAAGTTATAAGGCTGATTTATAACTTTTTGAAGACAAGTTTATTTTCTAAGTTTACTTGACTACAATTGCAATAAAAATATTGTAATTTTTAACACATTTTTAGTCTCAATACCTGTATGATTAAATTTTTTATTTACTTCAGCTGATTATTTTTTCTGATGACGTGATATCTTGAAACATAATTTTCAGAATGAACTACTTGATTAAAGTTTTACGGAAAGTCATCTGATTTTGTTCTAGACACATTTCATATCTCATAAATACTCATATGATTAATAATAAATAAACGCCTAATACATTGTTTTTCAGTCATCGATATTTTTTCCCATCCCTATCGCCTACCCGAATTAAAATCGTAAACCGTATCGTAATACGGTTTATAACTTATAACGGGGTTCATGAACGAATGAATGACTTCACACAGTACTGGATGATTCGGTTTGGTTAAATCGGTTTGTAAGTCGGTTTGAGCAAAATTATGATTCGGTTCAACCGATTTGAAAAAATTACGGTTTGACCCATCTCTAATGCAGACCCGTGATGAACAAAATTTATATTTGTGTGGTCTCATCACAGTTTATGAGGTACAACGAAGGCGTCCAAGGAAAGCCGAAGACGATGCAAATTTACACTCAGCAACCTATGTATACCGGGTTAGAATCACTGACAACTCTCAAACGAAAGATGTTCCAGTTTGTTTTAAAGCATTCATGGCTATACATGGCATTTCTCAACAAAGGATAAAAACTCTAAAGAAGTCTTTGCAAGAGACTGGAAACGCGCCATTAGACATGCGAGGCAAGCACAACAACAGGCCAAGGAAGCTCACAGAAGACGTGAAAAATAAAGTAATGGAGCACATTAGGTCCTTTCGTGGCCGTAAAAGCCACTACAACCTGCACGAATCCTCAAAAATATATCTTCCTGAAGAATTGAATGTAAAAAAAATGTACGATTTGTTTCAATACAAAGATTTATTCTCGTATGAGTCGTACAGAGCCATTTTTGTTAATAATTTCAACATTGGTTTCGGATATCCGAGATCAGACACATGCGGAAGTTGCGATGAATTTAAGGCTAAACTGAAGGGCTTAGAAGTACACTTGAAGAGTGTATCTAACAGTGAAGAAAAGGCAATTATTGAGAAGAAGATAAAAGATTTAGAAACTGAAAATAAAGTACACAAGATTAAAGCAGAGACATTTTATAGGAAAAAAAGAGAAAGCAGAATTCACTGCCAATCTTCTTTGAAAAGAGAGGCTATCGCCATGGATTATCAAAAGAATTTAAGCATGCCTAACATAACCACTAACGAGACCTACTATAAGAGACAGCTCACCTTCAATACATTTAACATTCACGCACTGGCTTCTTCAGATTCCTATTTTTCCATAGCTAAAAAAGGAGCAGATGAAGTTTGTCCTTTCCTACATCATTATATCTTTACAAAACTCAATGCGAATGTTCGAGAGTTAATAATATTCTGCGATTCATGTGGTGGGCAAAATAAAAACTATTGCATGTTCAGATTTATACACTATGTGGTTCACACAGCCAAACGTTTGTGAAACGCCAGATGATTGGAGAAAAGTAGTGTTTGAGTCAAGGCTAAAACCTACACCATTTCGAGTTATTGATGTTGATCAGCCTTTAGTCCGATCTTGGACCAAGTTTTTGGCACCAAATTATAAAAAGACATGCCCATTTCTTTCTAGACCTATCCGTGAGATCAGAGTTGAGATTACACATCCCCGTCTCATTTTCTACAGAGATTCCTATAATGGACACTGGACTTCCTCAGTTATGCTGGATGCAAAGAGAAGAAGGGTAAACTCATCTTCTTGTGAAGACATCCCTAATTCAGGAGAATTTACTCTCCCTGACCAAGCTTACAAGGACATTTTACCAATCAGTAAAGCAAAATTCCTGGATATACAGTCTTTATCAAAATATTGTGGACCAACAGCAAAAAAGTTCTTTTCCAACCTAAAATACAATAATTAGATTGCCTTGTGACATCAATTGTTTTTCCCCTGATATTGGTGGACATAGGATGATTTTCACCTGATTATTCTGACTTTTTTTAAAAACCAAATCCGGAACCCGATTATAACAGTTCGTTTTCACTTTAGTTGCCTATTTTATACGTCAAAGTTAACAAATCGTATTTATTAGGTCTTATTGCGGTTATAGCTTAAGTATTCATTTTCATTGTGAAAAGAAGATTGAAACTAAACCTCAAAATAATCATTATTACGGATATGACACAATATTATTTTAATATTACTAAAATCAATTTTTAATTTATAACTTAATACTTTGTATAACCCCCATTATTATCAATGCTATCAAGTAAACGCTGGCGCATGGATCCAACAATATTGAAACATATATCTGTTCCTCTTAAATGTTCCCATATTTCCATGCAATGCAACTTCAACTGCTCATCAGATCTCTCATTCCGTGCTTCCCATCGCTGTATCATCGCTGTATCGCAAAATGTAAACGTTCTTGTTTATGTTTTTCAATCAAATATGGGCGAAACGAAAACCAGCTCAAAAAGCTGGTTTTCGTTTGCACGGCGAACGGTTCGTAAAGACGTGTCGAATAATTCGGCAAAATATCTCGTTGACCAAACCACTTGTTTCATATTCACTGGCTAGCTGGGGCCTTCCACTTTGCTTTCGACTGGCAAGGCTACCCTTTTTCTTATATGTTTTGACCCTCCGACTCACAGTAGGTATTCCTCTAAAACAAAAAAGAGCACGGCGAACAGTGCACAGTTCTTCAGCAAATCGTCTTGTAGGTATGAAACCATTTGTTTCATATTCACCAACCATAAAGCGTCGCTGAGACTGATTAATAAGTGGCGGCCTACCACTTCTTACACGACTCTTAAAACTTCCCTCTTTGTCAAATCTCACCCAAGGCCTCACAGTTACCTCTCTAAAAAAAAATCCTTATTTTTTTTTTTTTTAAACGTTGCCCCTCACTAAGAATTTCTCCTGTATCGTGGGTGCGTTTACAAACATTTAAACTCACATACACAAACAGCCAGACCCGGAACAACTACTTATAGGTCATACAAATATTTGTTCCGTGCGGGAATCGAACCCGCGACACACAGCGCAGCAGTCAATCGCTTAACCACTGCGCCAACCGTGCCGTCAAACATACACATTTGTCATATTACACATTTCTTTTTTTTTCGTCATATTACACATTTTGAAGCGTCACTTATGAGACGGTGACAAATAAAATCAATAACAACAAAATAACATACACAAAATCCGGTTTCATTGGATATTTCAGATATATTAAACCCAATTGAGACTGCGTGCCGCGATAGGCCTATGATGATGACCCAATGTTGCCAACTTAGTGCTTTCGGCACTAGATCTAGTGCTTTTTTGATGTTTTAGCGCTCAAAATTCCATAACAGTGCCTAGTGCCCTAACTAGCGCATTTTTGTTATACTTCAGAAATGCGTTTTTGTATGATTTCGGACACAAAAAATAAAGCCTATTTGATATACCTAAGAAGTATACTGAACGAAGTACAAAACTCTCTAAAGGCATTTGAAGGGCAAAATGCGGACCCTAAAAAACTTTTACAGACTCTCGTAGACCTTATTGACTCACTAGCTGGCGGAATGAGGCATCTAAAAATATAGAAAAGGCTGCAAGTTCTGAATCGGTACGTTTTAACAGAGGTCGGGCTACAGTTAAACCTTACACAAAAGGTAATGTCTTTATTAAGAGTTCAGAGCGTAACCAAACCAAATTAAGTAGAAAATTCAAAGGGCCCTACGTAATCATAAATGTTCTTGACAACGACCGTTACGAGTTAAAAAGCCTTGATGGAACAAATCGCGTTTTTAAGTCTGCTCACGAGAACTTGCGTTTAGTGCCCGGGGGTTGTGAGGGTTTAATTGAAATATCAACAAACATTTCGGAAGAGGATGAAGCCGTGACGGCGGAAAATGGAGAAAACCACGATGACACCGACATAACACCTTTTCACAATGACATGAATGGCTCTGACACTATATCTATTGGGTCTGAAACTTTAACTGCTGACTCTGAAGATTTTAATAATAGCATGAGATTTGAAGTTGAGGCCGAAGTTCATAGGGAATAAAACATGGTTAGTTAAATTTTAGCTTGTATTCCTTAGTATGGTCGTTAGGGTGGTAAATGATGACTTTTGTGTTGGGTGTCTGGTCGAAGGGACGATGTTGGCCGGTCCATGCCCTCATGGGCTGGTCGAAGGGACGCATTTGTCCGGTCCAGAATAAGATTTTGTGGAGCTGGTCGTAAGGACGGTGTTTTCCGGTCCATGCCTTCGCGGGCTGGTCGAAGGGACATACTTGTCCAGTCCAGTATAAGAGTTTGTGGAACTGGTCGTAGGGACGGTGTTGTCCGGTCCATGCCCTCGCGGGTTGGTCGTAGGGACGCATTTGTCCGGTCCAGTATTGGAAGTTGTGAGGTTGTGCAACTAGTCGTAAGGACAGTGCTGTCCGGTCCATGTCCTTGTGACTGGTCGAAGGGACGCATCTGTTTGGTCTAGAGAATACGATGAGAGAGACGATGTTGGTCTCATTCCTTGCAGAATCCTTGCGCAGACCGAGACGGTTGCGGAACATTGTGTTGTTCGACTACACATTGTACAGTAGGTACCGTAGTTGTGTGTCCGTTCTTAGACTTTTAGTAGTATAGGCTCTTGGTAAAATTTTAAATATTAGCCACATGTTCAATAGCATTGAGGAATTGTAATCAGGCTGGGCAAGCGGTGTAGGCAGAACATTTTACGTGATTACTTGTTACAGAAATGCCCATGCGCCCGAGGACGGGCGATTGTTAGAATGGCCGTGACGGCGCGACGGTAGCACCACCTTCAATTTCTAGATGAGAGTGACAGATTAAATATTGTCATTCTGGCGGAACGTCAAATGGGCAACCATCTTGTGGCGCACTTTTGAATGGAGCGCGACAGAGGTTGCACGTCATCGACGAATCGCCTTTAATCTGTGAGAAATTACGTTTATACAAGTGTTAATCGATTTGGACTGATTAAATAAGTGTGTGATAATCATATTCCGCCTTTATTTTTCATATTACCTGCCTAATACCCACGCAAGATGGTAGAAAATTGCCGTTATATATATCTCCATATAAATAATAATATTTAATTTAGACCATAATGCCTCAAAGAAGAAGGACAAGAGAAGAAATACTAGAAAGCACGCAGAAAAAGATATGAAATATTTAATCAGACCCTGTCCTTTATGCTTTACAAAAAGAAAAAGAACACCAAAGACACCTAAAAAGAAGGGAAGAAAAAAAATTCTGTCAATAACCGATATGACCCCAAGAGCCAGGAGACAGCAAAAAAAAAATGGAAGGAAAACTTCAATACATACAAAAAAAAACTTATGCAATCGTGGTGTCGAGTTGAATGCAAATACCCCAAGTTGCAGTGATAGTAAAGATTTGCCTGGAGTAGATAGTGCTGAAGTAAACTCCGAAGAAAGATACAATCGTTCACAGAATCAACGCGTAATGGAAGATCCACAACCATCTACATCTCAAGCAGCTTATGAAACATCCGCTGAGGTAGAATTAAAAAAGAAGGTAAGAATATTAAGATATGTACATTATGTTACTAAAGACTAAGGCGTTTAAAAGTAAGATAAATACTTTGGAGAAAAAAGTTGCAAATTATAAAAAACATATTATGAGGTTAAAAAAACGACTGCAAAGTCCTAATTCGAAAGTAAATGAACTTTTGAAAGATAAATCAAAACTGCCAGAAGCTAATAAGAAATATTATTTTGTGAATGAAATCTCTGTGGAAGAAATTAAGATATGGCCACCGTAAAGCAATCAATGCTAAAAAAAACACTACAGGACAAGCGGCAGATCACACATAAATATAAATGGAAGTATGAGAAGCATTTGCATACCCACACAAACGTAACAAGAAATCAGCAGCCCGAAGACAGTCTTAGGGCTATATTTCACGTTCAGGATAAGGCGGGAGGAAACACCAGGGTGTCACCACTGTGTGGATCGCCCGGAGGACACCGTGGAGCATACGGTGGAGGTATGCCCGGCTTGGGCGGAGCACCGCCGCGTCCTCGTGGCGGCGATCGGCGGCGGCCATCTCTCGCGTACGGCCCTGGTCCAGGCCATGGTACGGAGCGAGCGTGCATGGGAAGCCGTCACCTCCTTCTGCGAAGCAGTAGTGCTCGCAAAGGAGGAGAGGCAATCTCTGCGCCCTCACGCCCCTAGTCGCCGGCTTGCTGTAGGCGCGGGCTTGCTGGCGGCGAGCAATGGGCAGCTCACCGCCCGGCAAGGACCAGGCCCGGGTCGACGGCGCATTGTGTTCCATACGCACCTCAAAGAGATGTCAGCACGAATTGACGGGGTACGCTATGGCCGATGCCTGCCAGGGCTGCGGATTGTTCGAAAGAGATACGGTGGCCCGTGGCATAGGCAACTGAAGGAACATGGGTGGGTTTTAGACCATCAATTTGGGATAATTCCTCATCAGATTAGTCCTATAGAGATTTGAAAAAGAAATGTTGGGAGGAAGTTGTAGATTCGTTTGGAGAACCGTTGAACAAAAAAAGAGCTTTAGTAACTAAACAACATACATTTTTAGTAATGAATTATTATCATAACACATGGCCAGCCAAAAGCCAGTTGTGAGTGGAGTTGTGTATGTATTTATTAATGAATATGATTATTTTGCCATGGAAGTGGGTTTTCGTTTACAAAATAATGTGTAAAATTATCTCGAGTTGTAGTAGCAGCACGCCCTCCTCTAGTGAAATTTTGCTATGTTGCAGTTTGAAACCCCGTTATTGTCAGAGTATCATCATATGAATATCCATCTCTAGAACGCACAAAATTATGTAACACACAACATGTTTTCACAATGGATTTTGCTAATTCTATGTGGACATTTATTGGTCTGTGGAAAATTCTCCATTTATTTGTTAAGATGCCGAATGTGCACTCGATGTAACGGCGAGCTCTCGATGGTCTGTAGTTAAAAATTTACTTTTCGGCACTGAGGTTGTTTCCTCTGTATGGACGCATATTAGTGCTCAACCTGAATGCTTCATCGCTTCTAAATAAGTAAGGGAAAAGCGTTGCGTTATTTTCTGAAATTTGGAGGTGCTCTGGAATATCTGAAGTATTAAGCCGCGTTTCCACTAAGCAACATTTGGCGCGCGACACGTGACGCTCAACATGTACGGCAACGCTGCACAACAGCGTGTGACGTTGCCAGCTGGCGCGCAACATGACGCGCGGCTTGTTGTTTGTTTAAAGAGCATCGTTAGTTGAGCATCAATTATTGTCGAGTGGAGACGTGACGCGCAACAATGTCCGTAGTGTGGTGTAACGAACGAGTGCTCAAATTAATCGAACTGTACCAAAACTGAATGTTTATGGGATACTGCTCACAGAGACTATAAAAATAAATTAAAAAAACGAGATGCATGGGATTCAATAGTGAAAACACTAGATGTGTCTGTGAAAGAGGTTGAAAGCAAGGTACATACTCTTCGATCGCAATACACTCGCGAGAGGAAGAAATTTAAATGTTCAAAAAAAAACAGGAAGTGGAAGTGAAGATCTTCTTAGCAGTAAATGGTTTGCGTATGAACCTTTGCTGTTTTTGATAAAAGGTGAAACAACTGGAAATAAAGACACAATTGAGAATCATGTAAGTATTTTATTTTTATAAAATACTAACCTAGCTAAATTATTGTTTTATTTAAGCACGTTCATTTTGCCAAGATACCCTCCCTTGTTCTCTAATGAAATAGAAAAATTATCTCTTATAATGGATGGTACAGTCGCTTGGCAACATTATCTGACCCACCTTAAAAACAAACGAATTTGGAGCCTCTGCCTGTAACATTAAGGTTTATTCAATTTATATGAGCTTATCAGACAAGTGCACGAAGACTCAACCAAGAATTACAATAATAACACAGACATGCAAATTTGATCTTTATAACGTTACCATTAGGTTATATGTTATAACTACTTGTTATAATATAATTAGTGTAATAGCTTATTTTAATGGTTGCGTTCAAGTAATCCTGGTCTCGTGGTCTGTGTATAAGACTGAGACAAACAAGTTGCGAGATCAAATCCTGTGACGAAGTTATTGTTTTGCTTTTAATTTAGAACGTATTCCAAAACTATTTCATGTATTATTGTAAAGAACTATAGACGGATAATCTTCAAATATAAACTTTCTAAAATGGTAATATTTTCGCATAACTTGTAATAAGTGGGTAGTTGAAAAATAAATATTCGTATTCATTATAAAACGTATTCAAAAGCTAAGGGTATGCAGTGACTACGCGCAAACATGTTTTACCTTGCCTTACTAAATTGCAAAAACAACGTCTCTTTACAATGTACGGCTATACTGGTCAAATACTGTAGGTTTTCAACCAATCAAGGACATAATGACTGTCAACAGATTTGAGACTATTCGTAGATTTCTACATTTCAACAATAACGAGAAACATTTACCCAAGGAACACCCACAACATGATAGGCTCCATAAGATAAGGCCTATAATTAGCCATCTAAATGAAAAATTTGCTTTAGTTCCTATGGAACAAAGACTCTCAATTGATGAACAGATGTGTGCCACGAAAGTGGCACACTTCATGAAGCAGTATTTACCTAATAAGCCCCATAAGTGGGGGTTTAAATTATATGTGATGTGCAGCGTGAAAGGTTATGCTCATAAATTTGAAATATATACTGGCCAAGAGAATGAACGGCTTCCAGATGAACCAGATTTTGGGCCAGAGGGAAATGTTGTAGTCCGGCTTGCTAGAGGTGTCCCAAGGCATATAAATCATATTACTTATTTTGATAATTTTTACACCTCTGTACCTTTAGTTACCTATCTTGCCAAACAAGGAATCTATAGCCTAGGTACTGTCCAATCTAACAGGCTAGTGAACTGCAAACTGCCGGACAAAAAAACAATGATGAAGAAATCTGTTCCTCGTGGAACTTATGAAGAGCAGATGACTGAATTTGACGGTATTGATTTGACAGCAGTTACTTGGAAGGACAATAAAGTTGTAACTTTTCTATCTTCGTATGTTGGAGCTGAACCTGTGGGCCAAGTAGAAAGATTTGACAAGGTATCTAACAAATACCGCAGTGTAAGCAAACAGAAGCCCTTTCAAATGAGTCCAAACACGATGGTTCTACGTAGCGCCGTCACTGAGATCCTATACCCACCTTCGGAGTCCACCATCAAGTAGATGACATCATCAGTCACCAAGGTCTCCATGAGACTTTTCAAATGAGTCCAAACACGATGGTTCTACGTAGCGCCGTCACTGAGATCCTATACCCACCTTCGGAGTCCACCATCAGGTAGGTGACCTCGTCAGTCACCAAGGTCTCTATCCTCCGTCAAACGAAATTCTCAAGATAGCTAAAAACGATAAAAAATAAACACACTAGAAATAATGTACTCAAGTAGGTACTTAGTCAATACAAAACTCAATAGTTTTGGAGGGCTCGGCCACGCTTCACCTTACACTTATTCTTATAGTCAGGCTTACTCTATGATCGGTTCATAAAACAAAACGAAATTAAAAACTACTTTACATATATTTACAAACTTAATTTCTATTGTTGTTTTACTAAATAATTATATTTGTACTATTTACAATATGTTTTCATTCAAAAATCATTAAAACGTGAACTTTTAAATTTTATTTGGAAAAAATAACGCGCGTATAGTCCACCCGTCACAAGAGTCATCGAGACACTAATGTATCGCGTCCCGAGTACGCGTCACAGGCCTTAGCGGGGGTGCTCTAGCGGGGTACTAGTGAAGTTTCGGGTTTTTATTGATTATTTAAAAATGTTAAAAGAAATAAGAAAAAATAAACAATACAGATTGTGAAATATGGCATTACACATTTTTTGATACAAAATTCATGCCGAACTATTCAGCCGTTACAGAGAACATTTACAATTTAGGTTGAAAGAGGACCTTTATAATAAGATTTTTTCCCAGAATTTGGGAAAGTTTATTAAAATTTTAAACAATACAATTTATTTGTGATGACCTTAAGTATACCATGTATTTTTTATATGGAAAATGCACAAAAGGATTCACCTACAATCTTCTTTAAAGTTGCAGTGTTTTTGCGATTTGAGCAAGGTAATCCCCTTAAGCGATTGAAAAACTCTGGTCAAACGTATATCTCAGTAAAGACCAAAAAACTAAATCAAGGTAAAACAATGGGACCTCTAAATGTCGGTTGTCCTGTGCTGCTAAATTTACTGAACCAAAAAGGACGGAAATCTTTGAGTCTTACTGGAAGTTGGGGAGTATGGAGAGGCAACGGGGTTTTTTAAACGCTTGTACAAGAACACTAAAATGCTTACCGCCGCATAAAGACTGACAAAAGGTACGACAGAAAAGCAAACACTGCATATTACTTGGTTATTGAGAATAAAGAATTCCGCGTCTGTAAAACTTTTCTGATCAACACTTTGGGTATCACACAACGGATTATACGAACTGTTATCGACGGCAAAGTTCAGAATGATGGTTTTATTCCGCCTGATCAACGAGGAAAACACGGAAAAAAATGTACCTTGGAACCTGAAGTTATACAAGCAGTAAAGGATCATATCGAATCAATTCCAAAGGTTGAGAGTCACTATCTCAGGGCTAGTACTAGCAGACAATTCATTGATGGGAGTTTGACAGTGGCAGAATTATGGCGCATTTACATTAGTCGTTTAGACCGTATTCGGCTTCAGGCCGTATTCGGTCACCGACTAATATAAACAGGTATTCGTTTGGCCGTATTCCGTCGAGCCCGTTGTCGGTGTCGAGTGCGCCATGCCCCGCCCGTCGCCCGCCGCCCGCAGCCCGCAGCTCAGTTCGAAGAGCGCGAGCCGTCCGCCGCACGCGCACGTTTGTGCATATTAACACTTTCACTGCTAAGTACATAAATTGCATAAAAATTGGCATGCCATAAAATGTGTCTCGCAAATCTATAACAACCCATCTGTTTAGTCCATCGGCGCAATGGTTACGTGACGGGACCCCTATGCCCCAGCACCCGAAGCCGAGTTCACTAAGCCACGCCCACGACCAGCCAGCCGAGTAGTAGGGTTGTCGAACGTCTAATTTTTTATTGAACAAAATAAACTACACTGTTCTTTCTTTATATATTTTTATTTGTTTTTCTAGGTATTTAAAAATCATAACACTTACGTCAAGAGAACCGTACATGATTTACCTTACAACTGCGGATTCACCTTAGAATCCGCAGTTGTAGCCCGCGAATATCAATTTTTCTTGCAAAAAACGTAAGAAAATTTGAATTTCGCGGGCTACAACTGCGGAATTCTTTTTAAGTCATTTGTTAAAATATTTAGGCATATCATGTAAAGTTTTCTGAGCCTCCAAGTACCTACCTAATTTATTTACGTACTTTCCTAAACTAAATAAAACAATACACGTAAGACTAGGCAGTACGGTCCGATGACTTAGCCTGCCCATAGAGGGCAAATTAATAAATTAGAAAACGAGTGCTCTGTGAAAGTTTGTGTGACCGCTAGACTCAAGTCTCTGTTTACATCAGAAAAATAATATACCTACCTACTTACATTTAAGTATTGTTCTTTTACCCTACTGGTCCAGGAGGGCTACTTATAAATAACCCTACATTTTGTTAGCCTTTAATTTAATTTTTGTCGAGTTTTATATCGTTATAGGTTATTATTGTCGTAAACAATTAAAGATTATTATAACTTTTATTGTCAGGGAAGACGAAGATACAATGCCGAGTGGGTGGGTCCCGACGGAGGCATTACCTCCGGCTGACGCGGACATCGGGGGCGGCGAAATGAGCATGTCGGGCTTGCTGCGCGCTGCCAAATGCACCGCCATAATTATTGATAATAGGCCTGCTAAGAGACAGTGCATTCGGCAGGAATCGCCTCAAGAAAACACCCCAGCAGCCCAGTGCCCCACGCCAAAAGGAAAGGGTGTGGGAAAAAAAACAAAAATAATACCTAAATAAAAATAAACCACGTAATTTTTATTTGGCAACTTTATTACATCTTTCATTCATTCATTCACTCACTCCACCTCTTCATTGCTCGCCGGCCAAGCGAAGCGCGCTCCTCCAGCGCGCGCCCCGCCCTCGTTCGTACAGGCGGCGCGCGTTATAAGGGCGACTTTGCTGGGAAATGACCTAGTAAAACGTGCCTTTCATTGACAAAAATACAAAGTGTAATCTCAGAGGGTCAAGCCGCAGGCTCAGACCTAAATAAATAAAACAATAGGTAAGCGTCTTTTTCGCGGAAACATTCACAAAATTATTAAACGACGTAATTTTGCGCGCACTTGTTTAAAAAAGTTTGTCAAGGACACATGTTCGGCTAGCACTAGAAAATCAAAAAAAGCTGCTTGTTTTTGGAGTGTAATGACAGCGAAAAACGACGTGTGCCTGATGGACTTCGAAAACACATTATTAAGGATTTCAATTTCTATATACCCACAAATGTCAGAATTTGCAATTTTCACTTAGGTGCCAACTTATTTCATGAATTATATGTTAGTGAAAATGCTATATCAACATTTAGTGCTGCACATATAGAAGAAATTGTGTATTTACTAGCAGATGATTCAAAATTAGACTTTCTAAATCCTGAAAATATTGATGACCATCTTTTAAGTACTGGTTGTGGTCAGTAGGTTAAGTAGAAGTTATGTGAAGTTAGCTGTAAGATTACGGTCTGGACACTATCCATCGGCAAAGTTTGCATTTCTCATGAAGAAAGTAAGTTCTCCCAACTGCGACGCGTGCAATGTGTTGGAGGATGTACATCATTTGCTGATGGATTGCGTCAAGAACCAAGAGGAAAGGAGAATTTTAATCAATGAGTTTAATTTAAATATATCACAGGTAGGTTTAATTCAATCAATTTTAGCACAACCCAAGTCAGATGTGGCGAAAAGATTTAGCGAGTTGGTGTACCATGTTGATTAAGATTCTCCTTTTAATAATTTAAGTTTAAAGCATTGTTTCGTAGTAGTCTGTAAGTCTGTATAAGGCATGATGGGGTTGGCGTATCCATTGGGATAAAAACCCCAATTAAATCAATAAAGATATAAAAAAAAAAAAAAAAAAAAAGTACTGGTTTGGACGGACAAAAGATGAATATAATGAGATATTAATAGAAGTACCGCGATTAAACAACCATAAAATAAAAAGCGGTTTTAGTGCATTTCCGTGTAAAATGCGGACTGGAGATAGTGATGAAAGAATCTCAGCATTATTTCAAATACCCAGACGAACTCTTGAAGAATATATGCAGCAGGCACGAGAAATTCTTTGCCAGGACTATGTGCCTAGACATTTGGGATGGGCACACAAGTCCAGGGAAGAATTTGTTGCCAGGAATTCTTTGCTTGCTGATCATCTTTTTGGTAATCCTGAAGCGCCCACCGAAGAAAAACGTTTAATTGCCATTGCTGATGGCACATATTTAAGAACTCAAAAGAGTAGTAACTACTTATTTCAAAAAGAAACGTATTCCCTTAACAAATATTATAATTTGGTTAAACCCTTTCTTATAGTTTGCTACGATGGTTACATCATTGAGGCAGTGGGTCCATATCCAGCTACCAAAAATGATGCTTCAATCATGAATGATCTTATGTCAGAGCGAGGTGTATTTACGGATTTGTTTAGGGAAGATGATGTTTTTATTTTAGACCGTGGGTTTAGAGACTGTGCAGACAACATGGCAGCCATAGGTTTCTTAGTACATATGCCCGAAACAATTTCGACAGGGGAAAGGCAAATTTCGACTCTCCAAGCCAATATCTCGAGATGTATGACGATGAATAGATGGGTGGTTGAAGCTGTTAATGGAAGGTTCAGTAGGGATTTTAAAATATTCCGTGCAGATTACTTAAATAAAAGGTGCCCTCACATTATGCAAGATTTTTCAATTGCTGCTGCCTTATTGAACCATTTTGCTGTTCAATTCAGGGATCGAACAAATGTCCATGAGGTCATTCAGACAATAGAAGAAAAAATATTTGAAAACAATGAACTCGCTCATATTGTTCAAAATAACAACTTAAATATGAGACATACTATGTTCCAAAATGTTACACATTCAAATATAGAATTCCCTGAATTGACAACAGATGACCTAAAAGTAATCGCTCTGGGTACATACCAAATAAAGCAAGCAAAATCATATGTCGGGGAGCACCTTAGAGCCCACGGAATGTATGCTTTAGAAGTTTGCCGGGATAACACACCACTAGAAGGGATATTTAATAACAGCCAACCATTTATTATACGTGCCAGAATTAAATCTAGGCATATAGCAAGTACTCGTAAGTCCTATTTTACATACATTGCAGTTGATAGAAGGCTGGAGGGGCGAAATGCCATATTAGGATATTATTGCCACTGTCCCGTAGGGACACGGACAGTAGGCTGTTGCTCTCATATAATGAGTATATTGTGGTACATGGGTTATGCCAGACACCAAAGCTATGTTGCTGCACCAGCTTCGTTCTTAGATTATCTTTTAATTAGACAGGTCTTAGAGTTTATCTAAGAAGGACCAGTAACAAGATAGAACGAAGATACAATTACTGTATCAGTATTTATTATAATCATCATCCTCCTGCCCTTATCCTATTTTTATCACTACCTGTATAAAAAAGAAAATAAACGAAATAAAAGATTTTCTAAATATGTATACCTAGTTTTATTCAACAAGCCTCTAGTTTAAAAATAAAAGTTCTTAATAGTGTATAAAATCGCGTCTTTGCTAAATTGCTTTTCGTGGAGGGAGTTCCAGGAGACCTATGTTTGTGATTTATGTAGGATGGCTAGATATTTATTCCTCGTACTTACACTTTGTTTTCGACCGCTTCGTTGGTCTAGTGATCGTAAGCACGACTGCTTTGAGGAGTGGCTAGAGAGGCGCCACGGCGCCCTCACCTACCACCTGACGCAGGTCCTCACCGGACACGGAAGTTTCGGGAGGTTCCTGCACATCATCAGGCGGGAGGAAACGCCCGGGTGTCACCATTGCCAGGATCGCCCAGAGGACACGGTGGAGCACACGGTGGAGGTCTGCCCCGCTTGGGCGGAGCACCGCCGTGTCCTCGTGGAGGCGATCGGCAGCGGCGGCGGCCTCTCGCGCCCGGCCCTGGTGCAAGCCATGGTCCGGAGCGAGAGGGAGTGGGAGGCAGTCGCCTCCTTCTGCGAAGCAGTCATGCTAGCGAAGGAGGTGGCGGGACGGATGAGGGAGAGAGCCTCCCGTACCAGCCGCCGCGGGAGACGCCCCGGGCGTCGGGAGTCCACTGGAGACTACCGGCCACCGTAGGCGCGGGCCTGCGGGCGGAGAGCAATGGGTAGCTCACCGCCCGATCAGGACCAGGCCCGTGCCGGACGGCGCGTAAGCGTTCCACGCGCGCCTCAAAGAGATGTCAGCATAATTCGAGGGGCCCCTTAGGGCCGAAGCCTGCCGGGGCAGCGGGATTGTCCGGAAGGGTTACCGCTACCCCGGAACATAAAGGGCGAAGGAAGGAACATGGGTGGGTTTTAGTCAGTAAGAGTCTGACACTCCCTTCCGCTCCACCCAGAGCGGGAGGAGTCATTTGATGATTTCCCATCCCAAAAAAAAAAAAAAAAAAAGCACGACTGCTGAACGTGGGGTCCTGGGTTCGATTCCCAAGTCGGGCAATTTGAAATTATCAGTATCAACCCGAAGTCTGAATATGTGCCCGGTTCTTGACAGTTGGCTCACCCCCCTTTTATCAATCAATCATGTAACTGGCAAAAAGTGGGTGTAACGTATAGCACGCGACGCTACTCGCACGTGCAACCTGACTTTAGAAGGAATCTCGGTCGCAACTAGACACGTCGCGCCAGTGGGAGCCTTAAAACTACATAATCTGCTAGATATTTATGCTTCTTTCAGCCTAGTTTTTTTTTCAGTAATGATTACACTGGTCTACATCAAAATTGCCTTTTACATGAAAATATACTATATTGATTGTATTCCACTCGCTGAACATAAATATACAAGTTAAAATTCATAGTTAGCTCTTATTCTGCATTTATGCCATATAAATATAATAGCGGGTAGCGCGACAGATATATCACATTAATGATGATAACTCAAAATATTTAGTGATTACCCGCGGAAAAATTTTATTATTTCACATTTGTTTGTTGCGTTTAACGCTGACTGTGTTTTGTTCAACAGTTAAAACGTGAAATTGTTACCGTTTTTTTACATTTTTAATGAAAAATCTACAGTTTTCGTTACGTCAAGCACCTTCCTCTAGTTAATTCCCAAAAAATTCTTCTACCACCTTTACATATCAAATTGGGACTAATGAAAAACTTTGTGAAGGCTCTCAACAAGGATGGACCAGCATTCAAATACCTGCGAAGTAAATTTCCACGTATAAGCGACGCCAAAATTAAAGAAGGAATCTTTATATCTTATCTTTATTAAAATACTGTCAAAATAATGAAGTACAGATCAAAATGAATAATATAGCTGAGCACCACGCAAATAAGAACTTCAGTGATTTCTGGAAGAATACGAAGAACTTGAACTCAGTGTCGAGCCTTCCTGTGAGTGTCGGAGGCGCACATGAGCCCCGGGACATAGCTTGTGCCTTCCAGCGACATTTTAAGGTCGAATCGCCGCTCGGGCCTGCGTCGCGGGTGCTCGATGCTGAGAGTCGCCCCGCTGAAGTTGCCATTAGATTCTCTGCCAAAGATGTGGCTGCTGTTATTAAGAAGATGGTCCGAGGTAAGTCTCCGGGCCATGATGGGCTCAGCATCGAGCATCTGAGGTACGCCGGTGTACACTTGCCAAGAGCCCTCGCTTTGTTGTTCAACTTGTGTGTGAGCCACAGTTATCTGCCTGATGACTTAATGTACACCGTAGTTGTTCCGATAATCAAGAATAAAACTGGTGATTCTGCTGACATTTCCAATTACAGACCTATCTCACTGGCACCAGTCATAAGTAAGGTGCTGGATAGTTTGCTTGACCAACAGTTGGAGGAGCACCTTAATCTGAATGACGCTCAATTTGGTTTTAGGCCTGGCCTGTCGACTGAGAGTGCTATCCTTTGTCTCAAGCAAACTGTTCAGTACTACACTGACAGGAATACTCCTGTATACGCATGTTTTTTAGACCTTTCAAAAGCTTTTGACATGGTGTCCTATGATAAGTTATGGCATAAATTGCGGTGTGAGACGCAACTGCCACATGAGGTCGTATCGCTGTTTGAGTATTGGTACAGTCATCAGCGGAATAGTGTCAGATGGGCGGGAACGCATTCGGACGTATACAGGTTGGAATGTGGCGTGAGGCAAGGGGGATTAACCTCGCCGCGCCTTTTCAACCTGTACGTTAACCAGTTGATTGGGGAGCTTAGCAGCACTAAAGTCGGTTGTTCTATTGATGGAGTTTGTATAAATAATATCAGTTATGCGGATGACATGGTGCTGCTGAGCCCTTCGCTCTCTGCGTTGCGTAAACTGTTGAGCATTTGTGAAGCTTACGCGGAGGCCCATGGGCTCAGATATAACCCAAAGAAGAGTGAATACATGATCTTTAAAGCTGGCACTAAAAGTTACTCAACTGAACCTCCTGTCTCTCTTTGCGGATCATTGTTGAATAGGGTAAATCAGTTCAAATATCTGGGTCACTGGGTCACTGATGACTTGTCGGACAATACGGACATTGAGAGAGAACGTAGGGCGTTGTCTGTCCGTTGCAACATGTTGGCTCGCAGGTTTGCACGTTGTTCTTCACAAGTGAAGGTAACCCTGTTCAAGGCTTACTGCCAGACCTTCTACACGTGCAGCCTGTGGACTAACTTTACTCAGCGGGCATACAATGCGCTACGTGTCCAGTACAACAACGCGTTTAGGATTCTGTTGGGGCGGCCCCGGTTTTGTAGCGCATCAGCGATGTGCGCTGATGCTACTACCGATGACTTCCACGGAATAATCCGGAAAAGGAGTGCATCGCTTCTGCGTCGCTGTAGTGGCAGTTCGAACGGAGTCCTGAGCGTGTTGTCCGAGCGGTGGGATTCTCCTTTCTTGCGGAGATGGCTGCAGCTGCATGCCAGCGCCTGCACTTATTATCATCTTTAAATTTGGTATGAACATGTGACATTTTATTGTATCATTTTAAATTTTGACATTTTCAGTAATTTATTATGTTCTTATTATTATTATTATTTTGACATTTTTTAAATTTTGTTTTCTGTAATTATGATTTAATTTGTAATCTGTAATGGGATGTGACATAGTGTAAGCATGACAGTTGTAAAATTATTATTTGTTTAAATTTATATGGGTTAAAGACCTGAAATAAATGAATTATTATTATTATTATTATTATTTATCGGACCTCAAATAAGAGAGATTCTAAAGGACCAAAACTTTGATTCAGTTTTACAGGGCTTTGAAAAAGAAGCATGGGAATCTTTTAGAGCAGTCGTTCATGTTTTTTTGGGCAATAAGAGAAATGAAAATTATGTTGAACTTGTGAACAATCTCCTTCAAAAGTATCAACAGTTGGGTTGCAATATGTCCCTAAAAATTCATTTTCTTCACTCTCATCTTGATTTTTTCCCTTCTAACTGCGGTGATGTAAGTGACGAACATGGTGAACGATTCCACCAAGATATCTCGACAATGGAAAAGAGATACCAGGGCCGATGGGATGCGTCAATGTTAGCGGACTACTGCTGGAATTTGAAAAGAGATACCCATAACAGTGATTACAAAAGACAAACGAAAAAGAAGAGAAAATCTTAAATAAATACGTTTTTTTTTTAATTGTAATATTTCCAATTTTATATAAGTAAAAAGCAAAAAATAATAGTAAATAATTATTATAGTTTTTTTTTAATAAAATGTTTTGTACTTTAACGTGTTACTAGAAGCCAAATTTTGTATATTAGGTATATTTCCAAAATAAGAGCTAATTAAAAAAACAAATTCTTGTTTTTCTATTCTGTAACCTTAAAGCAATATAAAAATAAAGTATTCAATTGAAAGGCACACAAAAAGTTACATTTTGTAGACCAGTGTTATAGTTTCATCCTATATCAATCTAGTCTATGCTTACAATATTAATTTCATATCTCGTTTTGACCAAGTCACTATAGTTCCTAGCTCCCAGACGTATTTTTTAATTTGAGTAGGTAATTACCTATATTTGGACAGAGAGATGCAGAAACACGATGGTAGTGTTGGTAAATGTCTATTCTGTTTGATCACCTTTTTCAAACTACATAATACATAAAAAAGATATTTTATTATTAAATAAGCACTATTAGATTCGTTTTAGGTTATAATCTTTTACATTGCATATCTTTTTTCTCCCAGCTTCTACGACTTACTAACCATTTGCTTTTTTGCTACTTTTTTATAGTTCTACAACTAGTTATAAGTTTCCATACTGTACGATGCTCCTAATAGTGGGTCCCATTGTATATGCAACCTCGCCATTCTCCTTTAATTACGTGTCCTATCACAATAAAAAACAGTCCATCACACAAAAAGTTATGTGTCCTGTCACAATAAAAAAAGAAATACTGTCTTAAACTTATTTAGTGTCCTATAACAATAACAAAACAAAATCACAATTGTCAGCGCGCGAATTCGACAAATCGTACGCTCCGAAAGGGCAGCGTTGGCGCACTGAAAAAACAAGTTTTTTAGAGGCCCCACTTACCGATCGCAAAAATTTAGGATGCAACAAACTGAACTATTTTTGTCTCTTTTACGCGCGGGATGTTTTGCTATGATTGTCACTCTCGTAATGAAAGTGCAAATGTGTGTGTATTTATTGCTTCCTTGTTTGCATTGCCAAATTTTTAGTGACATGCGTCAGAGCGGCAACAACGCATCGTAAATTTATCGTTGTAAGGTGCATGACCTATGCTTAGACATAATCAGTTGTTAGGAAAGATACATCGTGTTCAAATGGTGCAAAAACTTAAAAAAATCATTTGCGGCTAAACTATTGCTCCTATTTAATTGATTTTTAGTACAGAGCTTGAAAATGGTACCTAGTATAGGCAGTTTAAAGGAAAGCCCCTCTGTCGTATCAACTTTGTATGTATTTCATAGTTCCGTTGTGAAAATATTTATTTTTGTGTTTCGTCTCACGCAGATGCAACTGTCAAGGCAGATGACAGACGTATCGGTAGGGATGACGATTATTCCTAAACAAGATCGATTTTTAAATCTATCCGAATCGCAGGAAAGAATCGATTCATCAATAAATTGAGTTCTGATAGATCTGTGTTCCTGCCATTATTCTACATCGACAGCTTTACTATAGATAATCACTTATTCGTTTTGGTGTTGCCAGCTTAATTAGTCAAATGTAATCAATAATCGAATACAAAATAAATTAAATAATATTCTTGGTTACAAAAAACAGAACAAAGAAACTGCGTATCAAAACTTAAAAGTTGCAATCCGCAGGAAAAACATGGGAACTCGTTTTCAAGTTTCTAAAATCGATTAAAAAAATCTATAGGTAATTAATTGTTTATGATCGATAAAAAAAAAACAATTTACTTGACCTATAAAATCGATTCTAGATCGCCATCTCTAATCCGGCGCCTGCGGAAGCCGCCATTACTGTAAGGCTGAGGCTACATTAGGCCGCGACGCGACCTGCGACACATGAGCGATTAAAACAAGTAAATGAATGCTCACGTATATGGCTACACCGTACATCAAATATTACTAGCGATCTTTGATTTCTTTATGCGATAGGAACAACATTACTGAAATCACGGCATCGGCTACATCAACATATCGCACATTAATTTCCTTAACGTCACTAAACAAAAATTATCGATTTTGAGATAAGTAACGCCATCTATACTATGAACTGTTCCCTATTTTTGTCAAAAACACTGGCTTTAATAGTTCACGTAAAATCCGCTAGATGGCATAATGACGTTATGTTGTTTCGTGCGAAACGCATGAGTTGTGACTGCAGAATGACACATTCACCATTAGGGTAGGTTCAGATGACAAGCGCTCAACGCGCGTTTGATAACGCGCGTTTACAACTACATACATTTTATTCAGGCCGTACACATGCTAACGCGCGTTTTAGTAACGCGCGCGTTCAACGCTGCGCTAGCGCTCGACTGTTGTCAGCGCGCGTCAACGCCGCTTTGAGATCATTGGTTTTCTATGTTTCCGTTCAGTTGAGCGCGCGCTTTCGACGCGGATAGACGTATTTTAGGGTTCGTCAAGTTCGTCCGAAAATCGTCCGAAATGGAAACCGAAGCTTTTAATACGGAATTATTAATTGATGAAATAGAGAAACGTCCTGCGATATGGGACATGACAAGTAGCGATTATTCAGATAAGAATTTGAGAAGACGGGCTTGGGAAGAACTCGTCCTTATATTTTGTGAAGGACATGACAATGAAGAAAAGAAGAAAATATTATGTGAGTATATATATTTATTTACATTTACAATCGGTTTGTGTTACAAGTTAAATATAACGATCCTGCCAATCTACTTTTCCTTCATTAATGAAATAGTTTGTTAAATGTACTCGAACATTATCCGCCTGTCGCACAGCACGTCCGGTATAATGTGAGGCTAGATTTTCCAGGGGTGGCGTATAAAGTGTGTCTTCAAAATTGTAGCCATCCCTGATTCTGACATAATTATTTAGTGTACATATCGCTTTTACGATCTTTTCTGCAAAACCGATGTTAACATCTAACGGCCTGTGTAAAATGCGCCATTTATTGCACATTATGCCAAAAGTACATTCAACATACCGGCGTGCTAATGTCAAACGGTAATTAAATATTTTTTTAGCATAAGTTAGTGACCTTCCCCCATATGGACGCATTAAATTCTCCATCATGCCAAAAGCTTCATCAGCCACTATCACATATGGCAACGTTGTCGGTCTATTTTGTATTAACAATGCCTTTGGCTCAGGTAGATCTAATGACATTTCTGTCAGCTTTTTGTACAATGAAGAATTCTTGAATATACCTGAGTCACTGTTTTTACCGTAGGCACCTATGTCAACCCACACAAAACAATAGTTTGCATCCGCTAGCGCCAATAAAACTAGCGAAAAATAATTTTTATAGTTATAATACATAGAACCCGTGTGTTCAGGCTGGATTAACCGTATATGTTTCCCGTCCAAGGCTCCCAAACAATTGGGAAACTTTGAGTTCTTTTCAAATATCGTGGATATTTCACACCACTTTTCTTTCGTTGGTTCACTCATAACAACGGGCCTTAATTTTTTCCAAATAGTTTCACATACATGTGGTATTATAGTAGCCACAGTAGATTTGCCAATTCTATAGTCGTAGCTTAATGTCCCAAATGAACATCCAATGGCCAAATATCTGGAAACAAACATAAACTATTACTAAATACTGTTTTTTTTTCAGCGTCATCCCTGCAAAAAAAGTGGAAGAGTTTACGGGATAATTATATGAGAGAGGTGAAGAAAATAAAGACATGTCAAATCTGGATCAGGAGCTTCCAAAACTTCGACATACATATATTCATTATAATAGACTACGATTTCTACAGGCATCAATTGCCAACAAAGATACAGAAAGTAGTTTCGATGCAGATAATGCATCAACTTCGTCAGAGGTTGCTGAAGTAGAAATAAGTTCTGGCTTTAAGAGTCCTAAATCTACTTCAAGAAAAAAAACAAAAATTAAATCCTGCTGATGAAAGATTTGCAAACATATTAGAGCAGAGTTTAGCACAGAAAAATGTGTCTCATCCAAAAGAAGATGACGATGAAGATAAGCTGTTTTGTTTGTCACTCGTTAAAGAGATTAAAAAAATTCCGGAATATAGGCGACTTCAAACTAAAATTGCCATTTATAATTTAATTTTGCAAAACCAAAATGAATTTCAAGGACCACAACAACAGACATATGAAAATCAAAATTACCCGGTATCACAACGAAGAAATTATTCATCACAAGAGCAGCGTCATCAGTCATCAGCTTCTGTTGAAGGCTTTCGTTATCATGATTATAGATCACAGCAGTCTAGTGTGTCAAATAATTTTGCACATTATGGTTATACTACAGCAATGGGGTCTCCATCGCCAGTAACACCTACTCCATCGCCAGCACCAACTAATGTCAGCAATGAATCAGAGTTAGAGTTATTCTGCGAGTAACAAAATGTTATTTTTTCTTTAAAAAAATTGTTCCTAAACAAGTTGATTTGATTTATTTGATTTATAGATTATGTTGATTATTAAAAAACTTACCTCAATGTAATTATGAGTTTTTCTTCCGGTGAAATGCTATATCGCACAGCGTTTTTATCTGCTACGAGTTCATCGTTTATGAGAGTCAGTAAGTCATCAAATGACTTGATGGACATTCTGAAGTAGTTAAAGAATTTGGGCTCAAATTGCCTTAACTTAGGATATAAAATAATGTACTGACTTTCAGTCAGCCTGGTTGACAAAATTGGGTGAACCCAATATCTCCGTCTTCTGTTGTGTCGTTTCTGCCGTCTGTATAAAATCACCGATAAAACTGTTTCTACGTCCATCTTCGACAAATGTAGAACTCAAACTGGCCGCAACAACGCGCGTTTAACGCCTGACAAGCGCGCACCATGTGAACACTATACAAAAATTCAACGCGCGTTCAACGCGCGCTGAGCGCTTGTCATCTGAACCTACCCTTACGCGACGAGTTGTCAACAGTGGATGTTATTCAGTGCAAGGAATAGTGACACTTTACGCATTGAGACGTTGAAGCAGTCAAAGAATCGGTAAGTTTTAGATCTATAATGATGCCATAACGACATTTTTTGTTTAGTGTCTTTATTTTTATAACAGTAGCCTGATATTTTTTGAAACAGTTAACAACATAATGACACTATAATGAAAATGTCGTTATGATTTTTGCAAAGTAGCTACATTTTTTAATGCATATTGACATATTAAGCTTACTGACGTTATACCCCGTAGTCAGTATAGAATTTACGTGCGTAATATCGACACTATACGCATAGTGACATTATGCTTTCGAGAATTGTAGTTCTTGCTTTACTGAATTATGTATATTTTTTGTTTAATGGCATTTGGTACCCATACATATAAAATGACAATGCATCTAATTATGATATAATTTGCTATAAAGGCATAACAACCACATTCTTGTGATCTTGGTAAAAAAATTAACCAATTTCGTTTGTGTCGTTGAGCCAGTTACGAGTAGGGCTTGCAATCCGGATATCCGCAGATTTTCAAATCCGGATTTTACTTGCATCACTATCCGGATTTTTCGGATGTTACGGATAGTCGTACTTCTCTTTTAAATATTAAATAAAAAGCTGTCATCTGTAAAGTACATAACTGTTATTACATTATTTATTATTTCAATATAGTTAATCACTCTTTCAATTATTTATTCACTTCACAAATCACAATAAGTCAATTTAGTGACAGAGATCATAACAACATTGACCACTTAAAATCTTTAACTCACATCTTTGTTCTAAACTTTTCACCCACGCTGAACCCCTTATTGTTATTGTCAACTGGCGGCGGTCCGGCCCTTCGCGCACTCATAAACAAGTTGTATTCCGTATAGAGAGGTGTTGTGTTAAGTTTGTGTAAAAAGCCAATGCAGTCAAATGTAATGTAAGTAACTTAAATTCTTCACTTTCAATATGGCTGTTGATAGTAATGTACGTACCTACACGTATTAACTCGTATAGTGTCAATGTTGTTTAATAATAATAAGTCTAGAATTTTCAAAATTAAATAGGGCTTTTCTTTGTTTCCAGATTTTTGTGATTAAAAATATTCAAATTTGCTACAAATGGCATCCAAAATCCAATTTTTTGAATACAAAAAATGTTCGCAAATGAAGAACTCAGTCTGGCAGCATTTTAAACGCAGTGTTGATGGTGCTCAGGCACAATGTAATATTTGTAAACAAGTTTTGAAAATCGCAGGATCGACATCAGCTTTACATAATCACCTTCGATCAAAACATTCAATTAATGTTAAAAATCAAAGTACTTCAAGACCAGAAGGCACATTGATTGGCCAGCCAAGTAGTTCAACACAAGCACCCACGTCTTATTCTGAGGAAAATGTGACACCTAATAAAAAAGCTAAAATAGTCGATTATTTTAAGTCTGATGAGCACGAGAGTATGGAAGTGATGATTTCTAAATTGGCAGCTCTAGACGGATTTGCATTCAGTGCTTTCTGTACATCTCAGACATTGCGTAAACTTTTTTTAAAAAGTGGTTTAAAATTACCACAATCACCCCACACTATTAAAAATATTGTTTTAAATCATTGTGAAGAATTAAAGCTAGAGCTGAAGAAAGAATTGGACCGATTGAAATCGAGAGAATGCAATTTTGCAGTAAGTCTGGATGAATGGACATCAGTTCAAAATAAAAGATTTATGAACATAAATATACACTCTACACAGTTTAAAAACAAATCATTTAGAAATCTAGGACTCTCGTTGATGTCAGGCAAAGGTACGGCGGATAATTGCCTTAACCTTCTTAAATCAAAGTTGGCACAGTATGGTCTGTCACTGAACGATGATGTTATTTGCCTGGTGACAGATGGCGCTTCGGTGATGTGTGCTCTAGGAAAAAAAACACCAGTGTACCACCAATTGTGTTATGCACACGGGATTCAGCTTGGAGTTCTAGACGTTCTGTATAATAAAAAAGAGCCTGCTGCTGCACAAGACAATACTGATAATGATGACAGTACAGAAGATATAGATGTACAAGAAATTGAAGATTCCGATTGTGAAGAAGGTTTTATTGTAGCTACAAGTAATGTACATGCAACCGGTCGTAGAACTGAAGTTTGTTTAAGAAACCAAGATTATAACGAAATAATAAAAAGAGTTAGAAAAGTAGTCAAGATGTTTAAAAAATCACCGACTAAGTCTGAGGTGCTTTATAAATACACCGCAGAAGGAGAACAAAAGAATGTTCGTCTTATCTTAGACTGCAAAACAAGATGGAGCAGTCTTGCTAATATGATTGATCGGTTCTTATTATTAAAAGATTCTGTATTCAAAGCATTAATTGATTTTAAATCTGATATATCATTTACTGATACGGAATTACAACATCTTAAAGAAATTTCGGAATCCCTTAATATAATTAAAGCTACGGTAGAAGCGATCTGTGAAGAAGATGCAAACTTACTGACTGCTGACACAGCGTTAAGATTCATGATTCAGAAATTATCGCAAAAAGATAGCATTATCAGTAATGAACTTCTAGTATCACTCAAAAGAAGAATATCACAACGACGAGTTCCAGAACTAATCGGTACCATGACATATTTACACAACCCTCACAATTTTTATGAAGAGCGAAGTACACACGATTGTCCTTTTGAAAATCCTTCAAACGAATCTGTGAGACTGACGATTGTTAAAATTATTTCTACGTTTTTTGGCACACAACAACCAGATCAAACAGTCATAACTTCAGCGCATAATACACAAGATTCAGAAGGTTGCTCTTCTTCAACTGTAAGCGTATCAATTAAAACACAAATACGAGAAGAAATCATCCGGTTTATGAGTCAGCCATCTTCTGCGCAGCGACAGACTTCTTCAACAAATGATTTAGACACTACAATTCGAGTAGAGATGGCACTATTTGATGAGAATGGTCAGAGAAGCAGGAATTTAGAAAGGGTTTACAATCTACTTTTATCAATACCACCGACCAGCGTTGAAGCAGAAAGAGTGTTCTCTGCTACAGGATATTTATGTAACCATTTAAGAACTTCCATGAAAGAAGATTCATTAGATAGTTTAAGCTTTTTAAGATCATATTACCAGAATTTGGATAAAAAATAATTAAAAGTAATATTTTATTATAAAGGGCTATTTGATTATTTTGAGATATTTTGTTAATTATTGTTCTATTATATTTGATTTATACTACTGTTGTTTAATAATTGAGCTGATTTGCCAGGGAAAATGATATTTTTATTTAATTATTATGTTTTAAATAAGTTGATTTGGTTAGGATGTTGTGATTTCTGATAAATGTAAGATCTAATTTTTAATTAGAATAGTTTTTAGTATGAGAAGAACAGATACAAAATATTTGTGCGGTATCGGTATTTTATTGAATAATTTTAGAAAGTGAACTAGTTTTTTTATGTGATTGTTACTTGAAATATTTTATTATTTCTTTGTCATTTTGTTTGAGAGACTGATTAAAACGTGTTACAAAAGCTTATTAGTTTTATTTATAATCAAAACGAAAAAATATCTGTATTATCCGCATTATCCGGATATTCCGGATAGTAAAATACTAATATTCGTATTATCCGGATAGTGAAAATGAACGGATATTGCAAGCCCTAGTTACGAGTATGTAGTACTTTTGTTTATTCTTGGCAATTTGATTTGGTTCAATTATTTGTTTATTTTTTACAAACGTAGGTAATAATTATTGATAATTTTCAAATAAAATTACTTTTTTTCAGTAAACGATGCCACTACCTTCTCAGCGAATTCAAAAGCTACGAGACATCGTTGGAAGCTGTCTTGAAACTTACAACGCAAGTACCAATGAACAAAGATCTCAAGATATTCCGCAGATTGAACAATTGGAGTATAAGACTTCATACAATCCAATGAGTAATTTGGAGTTAAGGCGACGTGTAACTAATGACAGTATAGAAAGGTTAAGAAATGTTAAAAGACAATTATTTACAAATATGGAAAATTACTCTAATTACAATATAGAAAATGAACCCATGGAGGCAAATCATATCGATGAACAATGTACATTTGAAGAACAAGAGAACATTGAACAAAACTGTGCACCATCAGTATCTACTGTGCCCGAGTATTCAGGTGGCAACATAATAGGCAATGAACCACTGAAAATCGCGGCTAATAGAAGAGACTCATCCACATCAAACCTAAGTAATGGATCAAACGGCGATTTCTCACCAGCTTCTGATGATGATCGTACGTACTTACCTTCAAGAAAACGACGTCTTCGCAAGTGTTCAGCAAGTTCGTGTGATTCATCCACATCATCATCATCCTCTTCGTCAACGTCAAGTTCCTCATCGTCAGACTTTTCATCAAGAAATGCCACTGTTACCAGCAAAGCACTCAACGAACCAGGCAATAATTTGATGCCAGTTATTGAACTTGAAGTTAATGCAAGCAATGCCGTAACCGACACGCATTTACATAATACTCTATCAAACGTAAATAATATTGTATCAGACATTGAAAATAATGATACTAGCTTAAATGAACTTGTTCCTGATGTCCGTCCCCAAAAGAGAGCACGTGTTCAAAACAAAAAAAAGCTAGCGAATATTTTACGAAATAAGGGACAATCGTACGTGTCGGCTTCTTCAAAAATCGTGCCTGAAAGAAAAATAGGACCGCCGTGTAACGAAAAATGTCGAATTAAGTGTCGTGAGCTGATTTCAGAGGAGATTCGCCAAGGTCTTTTTGATAATTATTGGAAAATGGGCTCGTTGATGCGACAGCGAGATTATATTGCTATGCATATGACCAATATTGTCCCAAAGTACCAATATAAAAAAGTGGACAGCAACAGAAAACTTAAAAATGCATTCTACTTTCATGTAGATGACAAAAAACAGAGGGTCTGTAAAACTTTTTTTAAGAATACCCTTGGTATAAATGATTGACCTATAAGAACTGTTTTAGATAGTAAAAATCAACAAGGAACTGCGGAGATCATTGAAAAAAGGGGGAAGCACAACAGCACCGGAATCCCTACGGAGATGATAGATAGAGTTAAAGAACATATCGAATCTATACCAAGAATTGAAAGTCATTACCTCCGGAAACAAACGACAAAACAATACATCGATGGTGGAAAAACCTTGACCGATTTGTTTAATGACTACAAAAAGGATTGCATATCAAGAAACGTAGCTCATGTTAAAATTCATACTTACCGCAATATATTTAAATCAGAATATAATATTGGTTTCTTCGTACCTAAAAAGGATCAATGCGATGACTGTGTGGCCTTTATGAATGCTGATGCTGCTGGTAAAGAAGCAATGAAGGATCACCACGAAAATCATTTAAAAGAAAAACAACTGAGTCGCAAAGAGAAAGAACAAGACAAAAAAGATATAGGACCAACGCGTATTGTTTCATGTTACGATTTACAAGCAGTGATGACTGTTCCGAAAGGCGATGTGTCTATATTTTACTACAAATCTAAATTGAACTGTTTGAATTTCACAATTTCAGAGCTTGGCAAGGATCATACAGAATGTTACTTTTGGACTGAAGTAGAAGGAAATAGAGGAGTGAACGAAATTGCATCATGCGTGCATCGTACAAATATTTACAGAAGATGTCGTCTTTCAACCCTGACGCCGAATTTATATTTTATTCAGATAACTGCTGTGGTCAGCAAAAAAATAACTTCATGTTTTTCATGTATGCGCATGCTTTAAAAATGCTACCAATTAAATCAATTACCCATAAATTCCTAATAAAGGGACACACACAAAATGAAGGAGACGCGGTTCACTCCACAATAGAAAGAGAAGTAAAGAAAATGTTGAAATCGGGACCAATCTATGTACCAGCTCATTACATAGCTGCCATGAGAAGTGCCAAAAAACGAGGACAACCTTATATTGTAAATGAAATGAGTCACACGGAATTTTATGATATTAAAGCAGTAACTGACAAAGCTATTACGAAAAATATGGATGGAGAAAAGGTGAAAATTGCAGATATAAAGATAATCAAAATCATTAAAAATGAAAAAGAAGCAGGTAAAATACAGTTTTTTTATAAAACCTCTTATGCCGACACTGATTTTAAGGAGATTAAGTTAGAAACCACTAAAGTCGCAACACGCAGACAAGGGACAACTGCTATAATATCTGATCTGAAACCACTTTACACGGCTAAATTACCATTAGCTGAAAGGAAAAAAAATGATTTGAAGTCTCTTGTTGATCATAATTATATTCCTAAATACTACGCCTCATCTTATTTTGACCATATTCTTTAATTTTTTTTTTTGTTGTTTTAGTGTGGCGTAGTATTCTGGAATATGATTTAGAAACTAGAATATTGTTATATTTTTCATACTTAAGTTAATTTTTGATCTCAAACATTGTGTATTTTAATTAATAGTTACTCATTGCCTACCAAAGTATTATTCTAATAATAAGTATAGTACATAAATATGACAGAACTGATTTTTAAATACTATTTTTAGTAGAATTAAGGTAAAATTGTTACTATTTAAGTCATTATTGCTTTATAAAAGCTTATAAAAGGGCCTGTGCATCGCGCAGAATAGTGACACTATATTAGTTTTTTCAGTTTTTTGTTACCAATAAGAGGTTTTTTAGTTTTTCAGATTTTTGTAATAAGTACTGCTACTTTTATTCCATAATAAAAACAAAAGATATGACCGACATAATAACTCTACTTTTATTTATACCCTTTCCAATATTATCAAAACTTTAAACGCTTGTACTGAAAATGTGTATATTTTGTTTAGTGACGTTAAGGAAATTAGAGTGCGATATGAGCGAAATTGAAGCGAATTTATTAGAAAATTTCTCACTTGCACGACTAGTTCAATAGTGCTGCTAAATATGCGTGTGGCTACATTATGCGTATAGTAAACCGCGATGGATGATTTGATCGCATTCTAAGAAAACGACCGATTCAAATTGAGTCATTGTTATGATAGCGGCTACATTACAACTGTACTTCAGAACGTAAAAAACAAATGCTCGTCAGTTATATTAAATGGCTACATTATTTGAGCGAATTTAAATGAATGAGCGATTTATTTTGCGAGAAGTTCAAAGTTACTGTTTCAGTGGGTCCGCTGTCAAGTGGCTATGTAGCGAAGCTACCTCTTAATAAAATAATTTATTTAAATTGCCAGGTTTATTTAGTAAATTATAACTACATATATACATAGTATACACGCTTATAACTTAATAATAGAATATTGTAAAAATCTAAAGTTAAGACAACAGTACAAATAGATCATTTTGTTATTACATATTTTTGTGTGGTATTGTGGAATGTTAACCGGGGGCATCAACCGCAAGAACAGATAGAAAGGTAAAATTTAGAAATGGAAGAAAACAAATACGAATTGCTGGTTCAGAACTCACAGCTCTATCCACCCGAGTTCATAGTGAAGTATGGGACTAGGTCACCGCATTGGGAGCTGGAGTCGTGGCAAAGAAGAGAGAGGTCGCTTTGTCACGATATGCTTTGCATCCTGTTGTCTAATCTTGAACCGAGCGAAACATTAGAAGAAAAAGTACTCCAAAATTTGAAGAGAAAAGCATCACCCATCGGCGAAGGAGAGGTACCACTCAAGAAAAGAGCACGGAGAGACGTGTCACCAGTGGCAGGTACTTCAACTGTTGAGCCAACCATCTTCTCTGATACAGATTCAGATGGGGGGTCCACTATTGAAGATGATTCTGATGAAGAATATGATCCTACTCTCGACTTTTTAGGCGGTAATGAAGACTTATTAAAGTATAGGTATATTGTTCTAGAAGGATCATTAAATTCCTCTGAAATACAAAGTTATTTTTCTTCACAATGGGATTTTACAGGGGTAACTAAAATATTTGACATAGTTGATACGAAAGAGAAGAAATTTATAGAGCTAAAAAAACCACTATCAATATTCCACTAATACTTAAACAATATTCTATTATTAAGTTATAAGCGTGTATACTATGTATATATGTAGTTATAATTTACTAAATAAACCTGGCAATTTAAATAAATTATTTTATTAAGAGGTAGCTTCGCTACAGCTACATAATCACGCTAGGGACATCGGACTGAGGTGCGGGAGACGGGGGCAATACTAGTGCACTCGGCGCTCGATTATGACAGTGCGACACGTTCAAACCAGTTTGTTTTGATCGCTCATCTAAAGAGGTTTGTCTATGAATCTACGATGGACGTTGAGTTGTTTGTATCCGAAATTCAAGCACGTCATTTTTTTTTTTTTTTTTTTTTTTTTTTTTTTTTTTTTTTTTTTCTGGGTGGGAAATCATCATATGACTTCTCCCGCTCTGGGCGGAGCAGGAGGGCGTGTCAGACTTTTACTGACTAAAACCCACCCGTGTTCCTTCAGTTGCCTATGCCAGGGACCACGGTATCTCTTTCGAACAACCCGCGGCCCTGGCAGGCATCGGTCCTAGCGGACCCCGTCAGTTTGTGCTGACATCTCTTTGAGGCGCGCGTGGAACACAACGCGCCGTCGACTCGGGCCTGGTCCTTGCCGGGCGGCGAGCTGCCCATTGCTCGCCGCCCGCAAGCCCGCGCCTACGGTGGCCGGGAGTCGGCCGGTGACTCCTGACGTCCAGGGCGTCTCCTGCGGCGACTAGGGGCGTGAGGGCGCAGAGATTGCCTCTCCCTCACGCGCTCCGCCTCCTCCTTTGCGAGCATTACTGCTTCGCAGAAGGAGGTGACGGCTTCCCATGCACTCTCGCTCCGTACCATGGCTTGGACCAGGGCCGGACGCGAGAGATCGCCGCCGCCGATCGCCGCCACGAGGACGCGGCGGTGCACCGCCCAAGCCGGGCAGACCTCCACTGTATGCTCCACCGTGTCCTCCGGGCGATCCACACAGTGGTGACACCCTGGCGTTTCCTCCCGCCTTATCCTGAACAGGAACCTCCCGAAACAACCGTGTCCGGTGAGGACCTGCGTCAGGCGGAAGGTGAGGGCGCCGTGTCGCCTCTCCAGCCACTCCTCAAAGAGGGGACTTATCGCCGCAATTGTGGCGTGCCCAGCACTGGGTTGCGACAATCGCACTCTCCATGTCGCCATGAGATCCCGCCGGAGCTCTGTCCGCTGTACCGTGATTTCTCGCGGCAGCGGAGTTACGCCCCGGCGTTTTGCCTCCTCTCGCCACTCCCATATGTGGGCGAGGGCTTTTGCCTCCAGATCCCATGGCGGCAATCCGGCAAGGAGGCTCGCCGCCTCAGCGGAGACCGTGCGGTATCCTCGGATCAGCCGGACGGCCATGACCCTTTGGGACGCGTTCAACCGGCGGACTGGTCGCCGCCTCAAGGAACGCGCCCACACCGGTGCCCCGTAAAGGGCCATGGACCGCACGACCCCCGCATATAGCCTCCGGCAGGAGGCGTTTGGACCCCCTAGATTGGGCAGGAGCCGCCTCAAGGCAGCCCCGGCCCGCTCCAGTCTGGGAGCCAAACGTCGGAATTCAAGCACGTCCTGCAATATGGATGGCTAAACATGGAGCACACAAAAATAAAGTAGTTATTAAACGTTTGTGGGCAGAAATAAAGGAGAAATTCCCAGAATGTACAGGTAACTATTTTATTGTTATTTAAAACAAGGGTCAGTGTCAAATCTGGCGGAGTTAAAACAAGATTTAAACAATAACTAGTGTCCCAGTAATTGCTTATCCCATAAATATTGGTTTATTTTGTTTCTTAACACTACGGCGTTATTTGTACTTCTATTGTTGATACGACCCGACCTCCTGACCCTTCCAGATGAAGATAGATTGATGGTATAATCCCAATCAGATGGTTTTTCTTTATCAATAATAATATTATGCAATAAACAGCACGTCTTCATAATAATTTCTGCATGTCCTTTTTTCGTTTCAATAGGCTTATTTAATATTTGCCATTTCTTATAAGTTATGCCAAAAGCACATTCAATTGTTTTTCGAGCTCTAGATAAACATTTGTTAAAGTGATATTTCTGATCGTCTAAGACACTTTGTGGATACGGCCTCATCAAGTACAGTTTTAGAGGGTATGCTTCATCCCCTATTAGGAAGGTGGGACAAATAGTATTAGAGGAGGGTAGACGTTGGTTTTGTGGCATATTAAATCTACCTTCACTCAGCAATTTATTCAAATTAGAAAAGTGAAAAGTTCCGCCATCACTTTGGGATCCCCGCCCCCCCACTTCTATTGTTAAAAATCTTCTATTTGCATCTGCCACAGCTTGTAACACAATTGAAAAATAATGTTTGTAGTTATGGAAAGCAGATCCTGTTTGGGGAGGTTGTCTAATGCGACAGTGTTTCCCATCAATTGCACCCACACAATAAAATTAGGAAATTGCCACATTTTGTAATAATCATTCATTGAACTTCGCAAAATTTCTTCTGTTGGTTTTGGCATATGTATTGGTGATAGTTGATACCAAATTGCCTTGCAGGTTTCATAGACAATAGTTGATACCGTTAGTCTTCCTAGGCGAAACGACTGCGCCGCTGAAAAAGCAAAGCTCGAAATGACAGCCCCGTTGATAAAAATCTGTAATTAATTTTCAGATATCGAGTTAAAAAAGAAATGGAAGAACTTAAAGGACACATATAGAAGAGAATTGCGTAAAATTCCAAATCCACGATCAGGAGCTAGAGCTGATGATGATCCAGCCACGTCAACTTGGCCGTATTATGAAATACTGAACTTTCTAAAAGATGAAGTGATTCCTGAACGGAATACCGGAAATTTGCAAGATGAAGACGAAGAAACCAATACAGGTACCACACACACCGGTCAGGAATCGGATATATTTATGGATTCATCATCCACAACTTCATCTAAACGTAAGAACGTCCAGGACATAAGACAAGATTTCCTGGACTTGGAAAATAAGAAACTAAAAATTTTGGAGCAAAATTTAAACAAAGATATACAGGAAAGTGCCACTTATGATATGGAAAATTATAACTTTTTTCAAAGTATTTTGCCGCAAATGAAAAGTTTCACAGCCATGCAAAAAACAGAGTTCGTCAAAAAGTTATCCAAGCCATCATGGATGAGTCTGCTGTACCCGACTCTTCATAATATTCATATCCATATTCAGGTTACAGTACACAACAATTGTAAATTATAATAATCATCTAGGGCGCACCACAAACCAAAACTACAAATCATACAATAGATTTATCGTATTTTCACATTTATTTAGTAAACAACACATCAATTAAGTCACACAAATGTATCAGTTACATTTATCCACATTTTATTAAATTTTATTACTATGCCGCACACATGTGTATTTGGTGTGTGGTGTGCCTAAACAATCATTACTTACATTTTTTGTTCATGTTCACCACGTAATAAAAACTTATAGTAGAATTTGTTTGATTGATTTAATTGAAATAAAAACTTATTACCTAATAATTAATATTTTATTGCTTACCTGATTGTCACAAACAATTTCTCCTGTGGTAAAATACATTTCCGATAACTCGTATCACTCTTTGTGATATGGTAGAATCCATATCACAAAGAGTGATACGATATTTTGCCGCAAATGAAAAGTTTCACAGCCATGCAAAAAACAGAGTTCGTCAAAAAGTTATCCAAGCCATCATGGATGAGTCTGCTGTACCCGACTCTTCATAATATTCATATCCATATTCAGGTTACAGTACACAACAATTGTAAATTATAATAATCATCTAGGGCGCACCACAAACCAAAACTACAAATCATACAATAGATTTATCGTATTTTCACATTTATTTAGTAAACAACACATCAATTAAGTCACACAAATGTATCAGTTACATTTATCCACATTTTATTAAATTTTATTACTATGCCGCACACATGTGTATTTGGTGTGTGGTGTGCCTAAACAATCATTACTTACATTTTTTGTTCATGTTCACCACGTAATAAAAACTTATAGTAGAATTTGTTTGATTGATTTAATTGAAATAAAAACTTATTACCTAATAATTAATATTTTATTGCTTACCTGATTGTCACAAACAATTTCTCCTGTGGTAAAATACATTTCCGATAACTCGTATCACTCTTTGTGATATGGATTCTAATCTTTGCCAAAATATAATCAAACGTCTCAACTTTCATTCTTGTATAATCAAAGAATCTTTCTGGAAACTGACGTAGTTTTTCATACAAATGATGAAATTCTCCATATTTACTGCGCTCTTTATTTATTTCGTGAATCCAACACAATCTCTTTTTCAAAAATAGTTCGTACTTGAGGTAAGAGCTTTCAAGCAAAAATACAAGGTTTGGTTTTGACAAAGCCATTGAAAATAATACACATTACGTTTACACAAAGCTACAGCAACCTATCGACTGTGTGAATGCCGCGAACTAAACAACCTCCCCTCGCGCCCCGCGCGCGTCGCATGTGTCGCCTGTGTGTGCTCCCTCTATGTAGCCATCTTGACACGGAGTCGCCGCGAATGTTTTAAGATCATTAAAATGCGATGAACTAGCGAATTCTCAGCGAAATCGCTGTTTTTCTCTTTTTATAGTGTAGCCGCATGAATCGCTCTTGCTAATTCGTTGTTGAGCATGTCTACTGTAGCCATGTCATCGCCGAATATACGCCGGGATTTCGCTTGTAATGTAGCCATACCATGTTTTTCTCGTTTCGCTCTTCCAGTCGCATCGCAAATCGCTGCCTACTGTAGCCTCAGCCTTAATGTGTCGATTGAGAATAGTCACCGCGATCAATTTCTCCACTTAAATAGTAATACTTACGGAAATTCGTTGGTGTGTTTGTTTTAAACCACTTAGCGTGTTTCATGTAACTAACGACAGGACGTTTTCATATTTAATTGTGTTTTATTACGCCAGGACGTTTTTGTGTTGAGTTTCTGAACTCTTTTGAGATTCTAATCATGTCGATGCTTGATTCTGATCAACCGATGCCGGTGGTAATGAGAAGCCGATGTGTCAATTGTTCACTTTTGATACCCAGAAATCACCCGCAACATTCCTTGCAACAAGCGTCTACGACGATGATTACTATATTACGATCTTGGATAACTACTACTGAGGTAAGTTTCACTATATTACCTACTTTTAGATTATCAGACATGCTAGCATCCTGTACTTTGAATAGCTGATTAATATCCTATAACCTTAGTGCGGTGCAACTTCTAAGTTGTACCATGTTATTAAACCTAACAAAGATTGTCTATTGATCCTTTAATTAAATCTTGGAATAGTGAACTTTGATGTGAAGAATACAGCAATGTAATATACTGATGTAGGTACTGTATAATAAACCAGAATACTTTTTTGATTTGTTTCTAATCTCTGGAATTATTGTGTTGATTTGAAAAAAGTATTTTATTATATGATTATCAGATTCATGAAGAATACTTCAGTAGTTTAGTTTAGGGTATAGTTTACAAGAATATGTGGGGAACACAGCAAGACATAGCTTTGCATGGGTGATAAAAATATTTTGAAATTCTCGGTTTTCTCTATTATGATGCATGTTTTCTACACCTAAACCTTCCCCCATGAATCGCCCTGTCTATTAAGGTGGGTACTGACCGGCGCTACGGGGCGTAATGTAACGTGTTACACCGCGAGCATTCGTGCAGTCAGTACGTCGTGTTACGGGGAAACGAGCGAGCAACGAGCCACTCGTTGCTCGCTTTGAGTGCTCCACCTGGCTGTCGGTTTTTTGGCGAATCCTTTGAGTGTTACGCGGTTCGGTCAGTACGCTCTTGCAAGTCGTCCCGAGCGCACGCGCGTCGCGAGTAATCAGACGTCGTTCCTCTCGTATTTATTTCTTAAAACATGGAGTGGCACGAAGAAAAAACTCTGTATTTTATAGAAAAATACAGAGAAGAGGAAGTGTTGTGGAACCCAGCTCATCCAGAGCATTATAAGAAACTCAAGAAAGAAGACGCTTGGAATAGATTGGCTTCGTTCGAAAGACAAACATGTAAAAAGAAAATGACAATTTTACTGACATCATTGAGGAGGGAAAAACAAAAAACTAAATAATCAACTAGTACAGGAAAAGGTACGTAATTATTTATTAAGTTTTTAAGTACATAGGCCCACAAGTAACAGATACAATTTGGTTTTTTATTTATTTTTTTTACAATTATTTTTCTAGCATAGATTACGATATTCACGAAATATACTACTTTGGGTCGACGTTTGTTAATTTCAACTTCAATTTCAGGTGCAGATGAAGTATACCATAGTACTTGGTTTGCATACAAAGCTATGATATTTCTACTGGATAGAAATACACCTCGTGCTACAACAGATACTGTAAGTCCATTTTAAGCTTAATTTTCTTGCCAGCTTACAGACCCTTGCTGAATGCAGTATTCAGCAACTTCATTACGAATATTGTGAGCAGATCTTTTAGCCCTTCGCGGTCTTAATTGCAAGGGTAACATACTAGTCATGTCATTGTTACCTTCTCTCCAGTTTCCTAATCTGACCTGAGTATTATTACCTTTTCTTAAAAAAAATGTGAAGGCATGTTATTGCTGTTACGACAGATGTCGCGGTTTTCGGTTCTAACAACATATGTTTCCGCAAAACTCTAAACACTGCAGACAATATGCCGAACACATTTTCCACCACTCTACGAGCTCTGCAAAGTCGCTAGTTATATATTATTTCCTTTGAACCACGTTCATGATATCCTGCACATACTTTCATCATATTTTCGGAAAGAGCAAAAGCTTCATCGCCATCAAAGTAAAACGGAATTTCTTCTGTTCTTGCTGGCAACCCAGTGGGTTGAGGGATGTTTAGTGCATAATTTTTTAGTTTTTCGTTTAATTCACAGTTGTTAAAAACTCCTCCATCAGATATTCTTCCTTGACATCCAATGTTTACATACAAAGTTATATTTCGCGTCAACAACTGTCAGTAATACGACGCAGAAGAAACCCTAGTAATCATAAAATTCACTTCCACTGTTGATCGGTGACTGCAGTAAAATATGTTTACCGTCGATTGCACCTAAGCAATGTGGAAAATTCCACAAAGTATCATAGTCATTTGCTACAACCAGCCATTGCTCCGGTGTTTCTGGCATCTGAAATAATGATTTATATTTATTTTCAGCTACGTGAAGGTGCTTCAGAACAACCGCCTGATGATTGCCCTCCGCCTGCCAATAAAAGCGACAGAGAATGCCCTCCGCCTGCCAATAAAAGCGACAATGATTGCCCTCCGCCTTAAAAAAAAAGTAAGAAAGCAGTCGCCCCAAGCCCGGAAGAGATAATGGCATCTACTTTCAATATTTTAAAAAAGAAAACCAAGCAACCGGAGTCAACTTCGCACAAACTTGACGAATGTGAAGCAGTATTTTTTTGGCAAATAAATTAAGATCTTATTCAAAGACAACAAAAATACATGTGCAACATTACATATCAAATATATTGTTTAGTGCTGATCGCGGAGAATATGACTATGTCGGCATGAATACTAACAATTATTATTCACAAGGATACTCTACACAACCAATTTCAAGAGCCTCACCGATGCCACAGCAAAGCCCTGAAACACCTGCATCAAATACGTCCCATCAAAATGACTGTGGGTCACCAGCTATGAGTGAACAATTTCTATCAGAATTTGGTGATTTAATTAATTAAATAATTTGATATGTAATGACTACTTTTTCTGATTTAATTAAAACAGTACATACCTTTTTTTTTTTTTTTTTTTTGGGATGGGAAATCATCAAATGACTCCTCCCGCTCTGGGTGGAGCGGAAGGGAGTGTCAGACTCTTACTGACTAAAACCCACCCATGTTCCTTCCTTCGCCCTTTATGTTCCGGGGTAGCGGTAACCCTTTCGGACAATCCCGCTGCCCCGGCAGGCTTCGGCCCTGAGGGGCCCCTCGTTATGCTGACATCTCTTTGAGGCGCGCGTGGAACACTTACGCGCCGTCCGGCACGGGCCTGGTCCTGATCGGGCGGTGAGCTACCCATTGCTCTCCGCCCGCAGGCCCGCGCCTACGGTGGCCGGTAGTCTCCAGTGGACTCCCGACGCCCGGGGCGTCTCCCGCGGCGGCTGGGACGGGAGGCTCTCTCCCTCATCCGTCCCGCCACCTCCTTCGCTAGCATGACTGCTTCGCAGAAGGAGGCGACTGCCTCCCACTCCCTCTCGCTCCGGACCATGGCTTGCACCAGGTCCGGGCGCGAGAGGCCGCCGCCGCTGCACAGTACATACCTTTACATATTCTTTTAATGCTCCAATAAGGGCTTCGCTGACTTCTTTTACTATAAATCCTATTCGTTGCTTTGATATCTTGAAAAGATATTGCATATTAGTATAGGAATCTCCTGTTGCATAAAAACGAAGCGTTAGTGCTAATCGTTCCGTGACACTGATTGCTTTTCTATAATTTGTATCCTTTTTATGTACACTTGGTCCAATTAAATTCACGAGTTCTTCAAAATCGATCGGAGACATGCGTACAAAGTTTTTATATTGTCCAGTAAACATTTGTTTTTTTAAAATTGCTATCAATGACAAACCACCACATACGCCTCTGTTTTTAAATAAGTTTGATGTCCAGTACCTAACGTTTTTTCTTCTTCTTAATTTGGATGAAACAATAATTAAGTAGAATCAAAGATACCAACGCGTCCTCGCTGTCGGCCATCTTGAGTGAACTAACGGCGAAAGCGGAGCACAGAGTTTTGACGAGCATGTTACGCCGATTTTAAAACACAGCGTAACATGCTCGATGCGTACACGCTCGATGCGAATGTTACATTACACCTCGTAACGTTGGTCAGTACCCACCTTTAGTGGAAACTGCATGAATATCTCTTCAGTACTTTTTGAGTTTATCATATTCATACAGACCAACAGTTACAGTAATAAACAGTTTTTAAATCATAGAATGTGTATTCAATAAAGATTTACACTTCTGGACACATCTATTGGCCCACCTTGTATTTTCAGTTTCGTTTGGTCCTAGCTAAAATTTTATATTAGGTCGAGCAAAAAGTTTTTATGCAGTTTTGAACCTGGCACATTCACAATTTCATTCAATAGTCTTTTTTTGAATTTCGAACACAGAATTTAAAGAAACAAAAGACAATTTGGAGCCTGTTTGTTGATATCAAACAATCGAATACTAAGAAAACTTGGTTTTATTGGTTTACTTGGATTTAATTCTTGAAAAAGTGATTGATATCTTTGGTTTTGCAACAAACATTTTTTTTTTTTTTTCGGGATGGGAAATCATCAAATGACCCCTCCCGCTCTGGGTGGAGCGGAAGGGAGTGTCAGACTCTTACTGACTAAAACCCACCCATGTTCCTTCCTTCGCCCTTTATGTTCCGGGGTAGCGGTAACCCTTTCGGACAATCCCGCTGCCCTTGCAACAAACATTACTTATTCTTAACATTAAGGTGAGGTTCTATCAATAATCTATGGATACTTCACCTGAAGTCGCCGCCCAAGCTGTGGCACTTATTCAGGCCGGACACAGCCAAAGAAACGTGAGTGCTCAACTTAATTTAAGTCGATCTGCGGTCCGAAATGTTTATCGGAGGTACCTAGAGACTGGCGGCTTTGTTCGTCGCCAAGGAAGGCCACGATCTCGGGTCACAACTGAAAGGCAGGATCGATTCATCGTGACGACCAGCTTGAGAAATCGTCACCTTACCTCCATTGAGTGGATTATTGATGATCGACCCGAAACTAAGCGGACGTGTTTTTTGTGTTGATTGTAACGATATTGATTTGAGTAATTACGAATAATGTTATTGCAATAATTTGCGGAGTCAGTTTATTGTGTAAGTGACGAGTGTCTAACAATTATTTTAGGTTGTGAAAGATGAACTAAATAGTTTTTATTGACAATCAGCGTTTTCGGTGATAGTAGTATGCCTAACCCAGGAGATAGCCCCTTCGGCCGCAGCAAATTGGTAGGACGAAGTCCTCCACCGACGCCATCGCCTGCCGATCAAAACCAGACAAGAGAACCAGTGCCGCCAGCAGCCACGGAGAACGATAATTTACCGCCTGAAGTCGTCTCTACGTCGGAGATTCAGAGATGGCTTGGGTCCATTGACACAATTTTGACCGAAATTTGCTCGATTGTGGCAGAAGGAAAAATGAACTCCGACCAAAAACTGCGTGTCACCAATCTCTGTCGAAAAGTTAACCATGGGACGTCTCAGATTGCCGTGCTGTACCAATCCCTGAAGCAGTATTCCATCCAGGCGCACACAACCATCCAGCACCTTCAAGTGCAGCAGAACGTTGCGGAATCCCTTTGCCAGTTTAAAGAAATCGTGGAAACGAAGATGAGCCGAACCGAACCTGAAAGTACTTCTTACGCTAACATGGTGAAGAAAGGCTCTGATAAATTTATTCGCCCAGCAAATCTCAGTTCGGTCGCTATTTATCCCAGCGATAAAACCAAAACCAGTGACGACACCAAGTCATTGTTACAAAAAATTATCTCGCCTGAGGAATTAAAACTTCATGTCCGTGGTCTAAGGAAAATTAGAAACGGAGGCGTCATCATTACGACGGATAACAAAGAAGACATTGATAAATTAAAAACCTCGCAGAAGCTAGTTTCCTCAGGCCTTACAGTAGAAGAACCATCCAAACGCCGTCCTAGGATTGCTGTCATTGGTGTCCCCGTAGCCTTGACTGAAAAAGAGGTATTTGATTGCATTTACGTCCAAAACTTGACAGATAAATTGCTGAACATTACTCTTGAGTCCTTTTTAGAAAGTGTGAAATTGAGCCATAAGTCAGGGAAGAAATATCGTCCTACCTGCAATTATATCTTGGAAGTTCCTGCTAATATCAGGAAAATTATGATGGACCAAGGCCGAATTTTCATAAATTGGACATCATGTCCAATAAGGGATTTCACTATTGTGACCAGGTGTTTCAACTGCCAGCAGTTCGGACACGCAGCCAAATTTTGTAGAGAAACGAGCCCTACTTGCAACCTCTGTGGCGAAACAGGACATTCTTTCAAGGAATGCAATAATAAAGGTTCTCCACCTCAATGTGCGACCTGCAGACGATTCAAGAGGAAAAACGATCATCCAACTGGTGATGTAAATTGCCCAGCACGGAAATATGCAGAAGACAATTACATTAATTCCATTGACTATGAAGGCGCCTAGGAGCGCCGCCGACTACCCAGTCAATTAAGCACATAGGTTAACTTCTACATATATTTAATTACTTTTTATTTTTGTGGCAAATCAGCTAATATGTGATCTAGATGGATTTTCCGTGTCTGAAGCTAAAATCTGTAATGTTGAGGAGTGTAAGAACATAGTCTATACTGGGGAAAAAACATTGACGTTACTTACACAAAACATACGCAGTATAACCCGAAATTTTAACGGTTTCCAAGTTTTGTTACAAAATCTTGATATGGGCTGCGACATTATCGTTCTAACAGAATGTTGGTTATCCAAACAAACGGCCAATATACCATCTCTCGATGGCTTTAATCTTCACAAAAGCGATAGAACATTCAACCAGAATGATGGCGTAGTGGTTTATATTAAGAATAATTTAAGAACATTAGTAGATGAACCCCATTTTCTAGACTGCAATTGCTTAGTAATTAAAATTATTCCTGATACAGTAATTATGGCTATTTATAGGCCTCCATCCCAAAGTATTAATGGGTTTTTGGATTCCCTTAACAGTAACTTGGAAAAATTATCTTCGTTTAAAAATATCGTACTGGTAGGTGATATCAACATAAACATTGCTTCCGAAAAAATCGATACTCATTCACAAAATTACCTGAATATTTGCTCATTTCATGGACTATTACAAGCTCATTATCACCCAACCCACCAGAGCGGCTCTTGTCTAGACCATATCCTTATAAAATCGAAAAGTCCATCCAAAACATTGGTTACTAATTCGTCAGTTACCGATCATCAAGCCGTTTTATTAACTTTGCAAATATCTTCACCTAGAAATAACTGCATGCGCAGCTATACTAAACTCAATATGACGAAACTCGAAACTGACTTTCGCGGTATTAATTTTGACCCCGTTTACAATTCACATGATCCAAATGTTTCTCTACAATATTTTGTCGATTTGTTAAGATCTACGTTAAGGAAAAATACATTTACGAAAGTAATACCTAGAAAGTATAGTAACATTAAACCTTGGATTACGCCCGGACTTGTTCGCTGTATCAGACATAGAGATAAACTACACAAAAAATCGAAAAAAGTACCGGATAATGAACTATTATCGAGTATTTACAAACGATATAGGAATTTCTGTAATAATCTGTTGAAAAAGCTAAAAAACCAATATGATCACAGTCAACTACAGAAAGCAGGTAAAAACAGTAAACTTATATGGAAATTCATAAAATCTAACACTATTAGGTCAAGAAATCCCGAACCGGCGCTAGATCTTTTACCTTCGGAGCTAAGCCCTACAGAAGCAGCTAATAAAGTTAACAACTTCTTCATTAACGTAGGAAAAAGCTTAGCAGAAAAAACCTTATTATCTAATAGAGATTTTTCCATTCAAGGCCAAACTAATACATATGCAGCACGAAACTCTTTTGTCTTATTAGATACTGATGTTAATGAGTTAGTAAGTATAATAGATGGATTAAAGGAAACTTGTGCCGTAGGATGTGACGACATACCTAATAGCATACTCAAAAGATTTATACATCATTGCCCCTCCCTTGACTCACATTTTTCGGTTATGTTTATCAAAAGGAATATTTCCTAAATTGCTTAAAAAAGCCGTAGTCACCCCTGTGTTTAAAGCTTGAGACAAAAATTGTGTTAATAACTATAGGCCAATTTCAGTTTTAACAGGCCTCTCAAAGATTTTGGAAAAAATGATAAACAATAGATTAGTAAAATATCTTGAAAGTAATAAATCACTCTCTGATCATCAATTTGGTTTTAGGCCAAAAAGATCAACAAGCCAAGCTGTTCACCAACTGACAAATTTTATAAGCACAAACCTGGCATGCACACTATAGGGATATTTTTAGACCTTGCCAAGGCTTTTGACACAATTTCTTGTACTTCGCTTTTGAACAAGCTGGAAATGCTGGGAATACGGGGAATACAATTGCAACTATTATCTAACTACCTTACCGACCGCCATCAGTGTGTAAAAATAGGTCAATGTATGAGTTCTGAACTAAAGAATACCTGTTATGGAATCCCACAAGGCAGTATTTTGGGTCCTACCTTGTTCTTAATCTATATAAATGACCTGTGCAATTTGACACTCCAAAAAGGTATAATTATCTCATATGCGGATGACACAGCTCTACTGTTCACAGCTAATTCAAAGGCCGAAGTCTATGAGGTCGCACAGAATGGTTTTTGGTTGACAATCCAGGTAGTATCAATGCGGCTTTTTTGGATGTTCCGGGAAATTGCAATGATAATGTCTCACAAATGTCCTGCTTCTATTCTCGCAGGCACAGTCCAGCCGAGTTCTCGCTCGCTACAACCAACCAGGAGACAATTCTGAAGATAGTCAGGAGTCTACGATCAAACGCTCAGGGTGTTGATGGTATCAGTTTGGAAATGTTAACACTCACATTGCCAACTACCCTGCAAGTCATCACTAATATCATCAACAGGTCAATAGAATCGCGCACTTTCCCTGACCTCTGGCAACGAGCAATTGTTCGCCCTATCCCTAAAATTAGTGATCCAGCCAATTTGAAAGATCTCAGACCAATCAGTAAGTATACTGATTGGTCTGAGATCTTTCAAATTGGCTACTCTTTGGTAATTTTTTAATCTCTGAATTGGTTAATCTTTGATAGGCAGGGCAGTAGCCCTGCCTATCAAAGATTCTGGAGCGTGTAGTGTATCTACAGGTAATTGAATACTTGGAGGCAAATAGCATTCTCCCTGAACTTCAGTCGGGTTTCCGTAAGGGAAGAGGCACTGCAACGGCTTTGATAGATGTAGTGGGAAATATCCTGGAGGCACGTGATGGGGGGGAGGGGTCGATCCTGGTCCTGCTGGATTTCTCTCGGGCTTTCGACGCTATTAATACCAATCTACTGCTGTCCAAGTTAACATACTATGGCTTTGACCGTGGCGCTGTGGATTGGTTTAATAGCTATTTGAATGGTAGGTCGCAGTACGTGCAGATCCACAGGGAGGACGGATCGACTGTGTCATCCCCTCCACTCCGGGTGTCCAGGGGAGTACCGCAGGGATCGATTTTGGGCCCTTTGTTGTACATCCTCTACAGTGCTGACGTTACCGGATCCTTTGTAAACTGCAAGTATCACATGTATGCCGATGATATCCAATTGTACATGTCCTTCAAAGGGGATGATACGGCGTTGGCAGTGCAAAGAGTGAATGAGGACCTGCATAGAGTGGTGACCTGGTCTGAAGAGAACTCTCTGGTTCTGAACCCACTGAAGTCCAAGTTCTTGGTGCTGGGTACAAAAAAACAAGTCGCTGCAATACTGTCTGCCAAACCAGAGATTCTGATTAAGGGGGAGAGAATAGAGCGAGTAGAAGAGGCATGCAGTCTGGGTCTAATCCTAGATCCAGAGCTGCGTTTTGAGGCTCATTTAAGAAACGTGCTCAGAAATTGTTTTTATAGGCTTAAGGTATTATATGGTATACGTAATTTTCTTAGCGTACCACTTAGAAAACAACTGGTTGACAGTCTGATCTTATCTAAGCTCAACTACTGTGACACTGTCTATGGGCCCTGCCTGCTTGGTAGGACGGATAGGTTAATTAAGCGAATTCAGAATGCATGTGTTCGTTTCTGCGTCCATGTCCCTCGCAGGCATCATGTGACGCCATACATAAACCAGCTCAAGACACTGAACATGGCGGCTAGGCGGAAACTTCAATTAGCGAGTTTAATGTTTGGCATTGTAACAACCCTTAAGCCGCACTATTTATATGAAAAGCTCACCTGGCGACAAGCTCATTACAAATATGGTCTTCGTTCTGTAGTTGGCCCGCTAAACATGCCACGACATAAAACCGCAGCTTTCAGAGGTAGCTTCAAGTTTGCAGCCACGCGCTGCTGGAATGACCTTCCACCGCCAATGCGAGGCCTAAAAACAATACAATCTTTTAAATTTCAGCTTAAGAAGTTATTATTGCAAAAATAATGTATATAAAAATTAAGAACTTATTATCCAGAGAGTTGTACTCTGGATAATAAGTTCTTAATTTTTATATACATTATTTTTCTTTCCTCACTCACCTCATGGGTCATGGCCTGCGGTGCTTGGTTTTTGGATCTCCAGCAGCGCTGAGGCATGTCATTCGGTCCCCTGTTTGCCGGGAATGCGGGCAGCTTTTCCCCTATCCACATCCACTGTCCAGCGTCCACATTAATTCTATGTTGACAACCTATTTGTTCAAATACATATTTATCATATTGGTTGACCATGTTTATTGTTAAATATTTATAAATATTTATTTTTACTTTTATAACGATCCACTGACAATCTAATTTCAAATTTCAAATTAAATTCCAATAATCGTATTATTGATATAAGTTGTGTTGTTCTATTTTGTACCTTTCGTGACGCTGACTTCCATATTTTTCATGCCTTCCTGTTTTTCTCCAAAGCTCTTTGTATAGTATGTCGGGTCACCCTCCAGTATCCGGTATCCGGGGTTATGTATTTTTAGTGGGTTCATCTCATCTTTTTACCTTTCAAATTCACTCACAAACGCTTAGAGATACACATAACACATTACATCATTATTGGCCATTTTGTAATTCCTTACATCATAATTTTTTTGGTGCATGTTGGGTGCGCGTACGTCAAATAGGACGTTTCGAAATATTGCTACTACATAAAGCGTAAAATGTATATTGAGGATGATATTCTCGTAGCATGTATATTTCCTTTTTTTATATTCCTGTTTATTTCTGTCACATTTAAATTGAATTGTATTATTTTGCTTTTTGTACGCTGTATCAGTACAGCGTCCTAATAACTGGTTGCTTTAAAATATAAGTAATTATTTAAATACTAGTTGATGGATAATTGTTTGCTGCACCGTACGACGTCATTACGTCGGCGCCGGCTGTCGCTGAAAACCAGCGCTGGGGCTCTGTCTTGTATGCAAGACAGAGCCCCAGCAGGGTCGCAGCATAATGCTGAGCGATAGCCGTTTTGCGTGGATGTGACGCATGTCAACCTTTTCTTATTGTTTTTTTTTGTTTTTTATGTTCTTTTTTGCGTCATGTTTACCGCAAATAAACGTATTTTCTTTCTTTCTTTCTTTCTTCTTTTAATACCGTGTCCAATTGGCTTCTCAAAAATCTCTTAACATTAAATACAGATAAAACCAAGTACCTATTATTTACAATGAGAAACACTAATCCAACGCTTACTAACCTTATCATTCAAGCGCATAACAATTGCAATTCACATTATGCTGACATTGCGTGCACTTGTCCCACTTTAGCTAAAACCGACCATATTAAATATCTAGGTGTCACGATTGACACTAATCTGAACTTCCGCAAACACATCGATTTATTATGCACCAGAGTGCGCAAACTAATATACATTTTTAAAACTTTACGTAACATTGCCGACTTTAAATTAATTAGACAGGTCTATTTAGCTTTGTGTCAATCTATTATTACCTACTGTATAACATCCTGGGGTGGTACCGCTAAATCTATTTTACTGCACCTAGAACGCGCCCAAAGAGCAGTTTTAAAGGTTGCTACTTTTCGTCCATTTAGATTTCCTACAAATGAGCTTTATATGGCATGTAAGGTGCTAACAGTACGTCAATTATTTATTTTGAATGTAATTTTATTCCAACACACTGAACTTTATTTTAACCCAGTACCTTCAGATAGGAGAAGAAAAGACTTGGTTTGTGCTAACTCTCAGACTAAACATGCTTTTGTTAATCGATTTTATTTATTTTTAGGACCCTATTTGTATAACCAATTTAACAGAGTGCTAAAGATTTATAGTTTAAGTTATAATAGGTGTAATTTGCTAGTACAGGAATATTTGGCAAAACTCAATTATGCAGACACGGAAAAACTAATAGAAATTTTAAAATAAAATCTATCTACCTACTCTAATATAAGCCTCATCTTCCTTTACCTAATAAATAATAATCTCCACTTTATCTACTTTAATATTATTCGTTAATTTATTTAAACATTATTGTATATCTTACATAACCTAGTTTTAATATATAATATAGTAACTGGTTAAGTCATTGAAAATATTATACCTTCTTTTCAATTTAGCTTTAGCGTTTTTGCTGTCTTCTTTTTAAATGTTTGATGTAAATTGATGGCCTGAAACACAGGTTTTTCATAAACCTAGATCAGGCAGGTCTACATTACGGTTAGAATTTAACTTTCCTCGATTGTAATTAATGTAAATCATAGTTTTATTTTACTTTATACTTGAATAATTTTTTTTTTTTTTTATTTTTTTTTATTGAGATACAAAACCAACTTCGCGACTTCCACGGAGTATCTGTGAGCGCTCGAACTGTTCGGAGAAGGTTAAAAGAACGCGATATGGTACCACACAAGCCAGCTAATGGGCCCAAACTAACGCGAGCCCACCGAACAGCGCGCCTTCATTTCGCACGCAGTCATTTAAATTGGACACAGCAAGATTGGAGCCGTGTACTCCTTTCTGATGAGTCTAAAATTGTGTTACATGGCAATGATGGAAGGAAGAAGGTCTACCGACGTAAGGGAGAGAGTTTCGCACAATGCTGCTTTGAAGAGAGGGTTGCTTATGGCGGTGGCTCATGAACTGTCTGGGGCGGTATATCCGCGAGCGGCAAAACTCAACTTGAGGTTGTTACAGGACCACGGCTGCCAACATTAAATGCTGAAAGGTACATTCCTGAGTGCTTAGAACCTCACATGATACCATACGCGGACTATGTGGGCCCAAATTTCCTTTTTATGCATGATAATGCAAGAGCCCATGCGGCCGGCATCGTCAGGGAATATCTTCGGGATGTGAACATCACAGTTATGGACTGGACAGCCAGAAGCCCAGACATGAACCCCATTGAGCACATGTGGGACGAGCTAAAAAGACGTGTTAGGGCTCGTCAGCCAGTTGCCCAGACGATGCAGGAGTTGAAAACTGCCATAGAAGAGGAATGGGAGATGATCCCTCAAAATTTCATAGAGCGGTTGATAAACTCTATGCCTAATCGTATGAGAGCTGTGGTAGATGCCCATGGAGGCAACACGCGTTATTAAATTAAACCTTTATTTGATAAAACATGTTTTTTATTCAAAAATCAATTGCCTTTAACAAGGCGCATATCCGACTTGTTAGGCGTAGCTCCATGTCGTATGGTATTCTGAATTCAAATTTAAAACAATACGATCGAAAAAGATGGTAAAATGTATCAGGTTTAAAACTGCATCAACAGTTTTTGTTCAATCTAGCAATCATATTTCGGTAGGGGCCATCGAAACCTAAACTCTAAGGTGGGCCAATAGATGTGTCCAGAAGTGTATAATATGCAATGATTTTGCAATGTGTATGTGTGTGTCTTTGTTATATAATTGTCACCAATACTTAGAAATATTACAGGACGTAATGTTACCGATTGTGCGTGTAGCTTACCCAAACACGGACATTTACTTCGTGCAAGATAATTGTGCCATTCACAGAGCTGCTGTTGTGCAAAATTGGTTAGCCAGTCAAGATGTCAAAGTTATAAACTGGCCATCTAAAAGTCCTGACCTTAATCCAATAGAGAACTTGTGGGGTCAAATGATTTTAAATTGGGACTCATCTGAGGTGCGGGCAAAAGAAAATTTGGCCCAACTTATGACATCAACGTGGGAATTCATGAGAGGAAGTGATTGTTGTTGGAATATGGTGCGCGGTATGCGGAACCGCTTGCAACAAGTAATAGAAAAAAATGGTGCTCCACTTAGCTATTAAAAGCACCACTGAATGACTTCAGTGACCAGTGTTGGCCACAAACAATACTAACGTGTCAGTGTGTGTGTTAAATTAACTATTGTTATAATTTCTAACGAAGTATTTCGCATAGGTACCTAGTTTTTGTCAAAACCTTATTTATAACTAAAAATAACTACTTACAAAACAAATTGATATATAGTATAGTAGGTAAAACATCAATGTATAATGCTATTTATTTAGTTAAATTATATTTAATGTGGTGATGTTATTGTTATGAAATAGAAATACATGCCTATATTTCTAAATATTATAACATGTTGATTCACTACAATAAACTCTGTGAAGTATGTATGTAACAACGTTATTAGTAAGCAGGTAAATGTTATATCATTTACGTTATTTTTATAATAATTTTATTTATAAAATAAAATCGTTTTTACCATCATTATCGTTTTTTATTTCTGTTCAACTTTTTTTTTGTTGCTAAAGTTATAATTTATTATTTTTAACTTAAAAAAAAATATTATAAAACAAAACGTGTAACAGAAAATACGTTGGCTTCGAACTCACTACCACGTTCTTGTCAGCTCACTACAGCTACCACTAGACCACACGAACATAGACAATGTTGTTGAAATTAGCAATTATATTAGAAGTTAAAACCATATTCAAGATCATACCTAGCTTAACACAACACTGCGTATTAAAGTTGAGGAGCTGGGGAACAAAAGCGGACTTGTCCACTGTACTCGAATTTTTTATTTTTATTTTTTTGCACTCTTTAAGCTCATATCTATCGAACCCCGGAGTATTGTGTATCAAAAGCGGTCCGATCTTAGAGAAAAAAATTGTTAAAAATGATGATTTCGTTCAAAAGCGGACTTGTCCTGTTAGAAATTTATTAAAATTCTAAGGGATTTTTTCTCCAATCAAAACCGGACAAAAACGAAAGGAGAATTGCCGTTAGTACGAAAAATGTCAAACAAAACCGGACAAGTCTAAAAAAAATCATTGTTTTTTTGTTATGATATCCCTAAATCAGTTGTGGCAACACTGCTAAATTAAAAAAAAGATAATCAGCTGTGTGACGGTCATTGCTTTCGTAATTTTGAGAAGAATTTTCCTAGAAAACCGACAAAATTATGGACGGAATCGAAGAAATAGTGGCCAATATAAATGACGGCTCACGTAAACGAAAAAAAACAGGACGGCAAGCGCAAAACAACAGGGAATCGAAGTGAGTGTAAAATTATACCTACCGGTGCGTGTTTGTTATTATTCTAACCTATGATGAATTTAAAATTGCTATTATTTTGTTTTAGGTACGCAGATAAAGACCCCCTTGCTTTGAATTTCGTGTCTGCGTGTGAACATAACAAGGGAAAATTTAAGTGCCAGACTTTGACATTAAACGAAATTGTTTACAACCGCAAACTACTATATGAAAAAATTGGCAAAAAATTACAGGATATTTACTTGTCACGGCTCATATCACCATGCCCCATAGAAAGAGAAAGATCGAGAGAGGAATCTCGCAAACCGCAGAGGAATAAGTACTTTGTGACATACTTTCTCTTCCGTGATTCAAAAAGGTTAGTAAAAGTATGCAAATCTTTTTTTTTGGCTGCTCTTGGGCTCAGTAAGCACAGGGTAAACTTAATTGCGAGCAAATTATATGAAGGCAAAACGCCACTTGACGGCAGAGGAGGAGACAGGAAAAGTTTCAAAAGTATTGATAAAAAGGAATCTGTAAGAAAATTTCTCGGTGGTTTGCCAGCAAAGGAGTCACATTACAATCGAAATAAATCAAAAAGAGTGTACCTGTCATACGAGCTAAACGTAAAAAAGTTGTGGGAGTTGTACAATAATTCAGCGACTGATGATTTGAAAGTCTCACAAACGATGTTCCGAAATGTTTTTGAGAACGATTTTAATATTGGGTTTGCGTCACCATCTTCCGACATATGTAGTACCTGCGAACTGCTGAAAAATAGGCAGAAGACTGAAAATAATCCTGAAGAACTTCAATCATTGAAACTTCAACTCCGAGTTCATAAAGCTAGAGCCAAAGCGTTCTTTTCCCTTACCAAAGAAAAACCTGAAAATTCTATGACAATATGTTTTGATCTCCAACAAATTCAATCCCTTCCTAAAACGCCAATCCAGGAATGTTTTTATTTACGACAAGTTGGACTTTATTCTTTCTGCATTACTGATATGCCTACAAAGGAGCCACATTTCTTCATATGGACAGAAAACCAAGCTAAAAAAGGCGCCACCGAAATTGCGTCTGCCCTTTTAACATACCTGATGTTTACTGATTTTTCTGAAGTGGAAGTTTTACGCCTTTTTTCGGACGGGTGTGGAGGTCAAAATAAAAATGCACATGTCGTCCACACTTTGATTTTCTGGTTGAAAAACTACGCCCCTCAAAATGTCGCCAAAATCGTACTAACCTTTCCTGTACGCGGTCACAGCTTCTTGCCGGCGGATCGAGTGTTCGGGAGGGTCGAAAAGGATTTGCGGAAGATGCCTTTCATTTTGGATCCAAAAAAATATCATGAGGTTTACGCAAAGCATGGCAAAGTTCATATTTTAGCTGAAAACTGGAACCTTTACAACGTCAAAAACCTTGAAGACTATTACAAGAAAGTGGAAAGTATTCGTGATGCAAAGAGAATAATAATAGAAAGAAAGTCAACCATCATCCAAACAGAAACTCCTAGTCAATCTCAACAATCAACACGAAGAAGTCAGGGCCGTAGTCGTGGCAGAGCACGTGGCCGAGGCACTGCAAACATACGAAGAGATCCTACTGCACGTTTAAATCACGTAAACTTTGGTGTGAAAGTCTTAAACACCTATTATGGAGATGAATCATCAGAAAATGCTGTATCATTGTTAAAAATGACAAAAAACCATCCGAGTTTACTACAAAGATTTTCAATGGTTAATGAATTACTAAAACCAAACAAGAAAAAAGATGTTGAAACACTCTTAAAGAAACAATTCGGAGATAATTGGATGGATAATCAAGAGCTTGATTGGTTTAAAAACAATATATTCCATACCTCACCAGTGGCAATTGCTGAAACAAGTCAAATAAATGACGAAGACGACGACCACAGTGACGATTGTGACTGTTGCGAACCAGATGTGGGAGAGTTCATATAATTTTTAAATAAAAAAATACAATAATAGAATCTAGTTTTCTTTCATAACCGGACATGTCCATAACTCTTTCAATCATAACCGGAGTTGTCCACCTTTTGTAATCAAAACCGGACTTGTCCATTACAAAAAAAATAAAAAAAAATTGAAAACGCATAGTTTTATGACCAACAAGCAGGCTATTAGTTATGTTGTATTAAATACTAATTATACTGAAATGCACAAAATTACAGCCCATATGCATATACCTATTTCAGTTTTTTTGCTCTAGTGTAAAATTTGATTAATTGGACAAGTCCGCTTTTGTTCCCCAGCTCCTCAGTTCAAATTCGAATAACTATTTTATTAATCGTAGACGTTGAACCAGTTGTTCTAGTTCGATAAGCTTACTGCTAACGAGCAAAAGGTTCCAATTCGTTTAATTTTTAAGGGGGTCAGTTAAAGTTTCTGCTTATACCTACTAATATTTTGATTAAATCTATTATGGAACAGATAGGTACTGGCTGTGTTAACCAGTTTGTTAAGCATGGTTTTTAATAAACTATTGTCTTTTTTTTCTAACTATTGCATGTAAATCAGAAATCCAGATTCTTTTCCAATGTATGAGTATGTTGTCTATTTGTACCTACTTTTTGAGTAGATGTACAGAAAATATTAGAATTAACTATCTACTATTTTCTATTTGTTACAGGTCATTTTCAGAGAATTACGAAGAAAATACAAAGGTATACTTACTGCTAGATCATTACGTTATCTACAATGGTAATCCTTCTGGACGTGGATGATTACTTCGAGCGAACAGACTTCTATTTATATTGGCAACAAAATTTAAAATGGCCATGGCCAATAACGCATTTTACAAAACGTGACTTATGTTTTGGTTGTGGGCACAGTACAAATTTGTATTTGCTGCAATGTTTTATTTTTACCAATGAAGACGTAATGTTAAAAAAATTGTATTAAAAAATAATTGTTTTAACATTTTGTTTCATTTTTTTAAATTTTTGCTGTCTGTGTCTGTCTGTATGAACACTATCCTGCCGATGAATGTTTTTTTTGTAACTAACTAATTGTGACCAAGTACTAAAAAAAATGCATGCTTAAATAATCAGCATTATATTTTAGATATTTTCCCGATGTGGCTCTCAAAATAGAAATTTTTCTTTATTGCATGTTTTTTCTGAACTGATTGATTTTGTTTACTAACTCACTATGCCTTGGTATTGCGGTGAAAGAAATTTTAGTTTGCATGTTGTTGTGTTGTTTTTATTTTTGTTTGGATTGCTCTAGTCACTAGAGCAATCCTATTTAGCTTTGTTAAACCCTGTTCCACTAGAGTCTAGTGAAACAGGGTTTAACAAAGCTAAATTTTTTCCATACCAATTAAGTGCTAAGGATGCTTGATAAGAATGTGTGCTAAAGACTCTAGCTGACTCGTGCAGCTACGCAGTATTACGGTACGATCCAGCGCGTTAGCTTAGCTACCTCGCACATCTCAAATGGTATTAATAAATAACAAATTTGGTTTTCAGTAGGTACCTATTTCAACGATGAAACGAAGAAGCGATCATTTATTAGAGTTAGCTTTAAAGGAAGAAGATGTAAATCCTAATAGTAACAAGAGGTTGGTGATTATTTAAATAATCATAAAAATAATTCTTTTGCGCGTTAAAATAATGCTTTCAGGGTGTTGATGGGGTTGCCGCGCTACTGCAATGCTTCCAGCATGTTTGCGGAGGCGAGAATTGATGGCTTTCACGCTATCATACGCAAGCGTTGCGCTTCCATTATGGGCAGGGTGCGCGCCAGTCCCAACAACATCCTGAAAACTATAGCTGATAGGTGGGACAGCCCTATACTGGGACATTGGGTGCGCCTATATGCCACTGTGGCGTATTAATGAATAGTTTGTGTTGTTTTTCTGGTAGATAGAATACATATAAGTACTAACACTAGTTTATAAGTTGTGTGTATACTAACCAAATGGACATCACATGGGTCCGTTTTTTATTTATTATATATTTTTATTTTAGTTTTATATTATTGCTTTGATTATTACTTTTTAATTTGATTTGATTTTATTCGAGTTATATTGATTTATTTTAAGTTAATTTCATTTGTTTCTATTTGTTTGATTTTTTTTATTTAATTTGGATTTAATTTAATTTATTTATTTAATTTCCTATGCATTCTATGAATTTATGTCGTGTGGTAATTGGGTGTTATTTGCCTGAAATAAATGTATTATTATATTATTATTTCAGTAGCATGACACCGAGACGACGTTACACAGTTCACGAAATACCGTCTCCACAAGCGTGAGTATTTTAAATATCGGTACCGATTTACATCATAAATAAACATACATTTTTGATTTTTGTTAATTTTGTTATTTTCCTGATTTGAAACCGTGACAACAGATCATAAAGCAAGTAAACCGTCTAAAAGATCAAAGCGTGCTAAATCACTTTTCTGTGGATCAGAATATAATGTTTCTGAAAAATTAGCTGAAGAATTGCTTGCCGATTCATTAGATGAATCATGTACATCGATAAATCTTCAGGAAATCCAACCTGTGTGTAAAGATAGGGATGACTCATATGTAATTTCAACTTCATCATCTAGTCCGGAGGTAGTAGGAAAATGTATCAGATGATTGCTTATATTCTGACGCGAGTGAAGACGCGACTCAATTGAATGAAGATGCGACGCAAGTGAGTGAAGATGATAATATAAATTCTAACGAAACATCACAATTAACTAATGATGAATGGAAAACTGAACGTGATCCTTCTATAGTGTCCGAGGCCATGGCGTTTCATGGGCCCCGGAACGCGCCACCACCGGGATCCCAACTAACGGCAGGAGGGGTTCACATCGGCATCGAGACGACGATGAAGTACCTGGGTCTCGTCCTCGACAGCCGGTGGAACTTCGTCGAGCACTTCCGACGTTTGGCCCCCAAACTGGAACGGGCTGGGGCCGCCTTCAAGCGGCTCTTGCCCAACCTGGGGGGGCCAAACGCCTCCTGCCGGAGGCTTTACGCGGGGGTCGTGCGGTCCATGGCCCTATACGGGGCCCCGGTGTGGGCGCGTTCACTGCGGCGGCGAGCCGCCCACTACCTGAACGCGCCCCAGAAGGTGGTAGCCGTAAGGCTTATCCGGGGCTACCGCACGATCTCGCGCGAGGCGGCAAGGTTCCTTGCCGGACTGCCGCCATGGGATCTGGAGGCGATAGTCCTCGCGCGCCTGTATGAGTGGCGCGCGGAGGCACTACGCCGGGGGGAAAGTCCGCTCCCGCGGCAAATTGCTGCGGAGCGGATGGACCTCCGGCTCGATCTCATGGCGACATGGAAAGAGCGACTGTCGCAACCCAGCGCAGGGCACGCCGCGATAGCGGCGATAAGACCCCTCTTTGAGGAGTGGCTAGAGAGGCGCCACGGCGCCCTCACCTACCGCCTGACGCAGGTCCTCACCGGACACGGAAGTTTCGGGAGGTTCCTGCACATCATCAGGCGGGAGGAAACGCCCGGGTGTCACCATTGCCAGGATCGCCCAGAGGACACGGTGGAGGTCTGCCCCGCTTGGGCGGAGCACCGCCGTGTCCTCGTAGAGGCGATCGGCAGCGGCGGCGGCCTCTCGCGCCCGGCCCTGGTGCAAGCCATGGTCCGGAGCGAGAGGGAGTGGGAGGCAGTCGCCTCCTTCTGCGAAGCAGTCATGCTAGCGAAGGAGGTGGCGGGACGGATGAGGGAGAGAGCCTCCCGTCCCAGCCGCCGCGGGAGACGCCCCGGGCGTCGGGAGTCGAGTGAAGACTACCGGCCACCGTAGGCGCGGGCCTGCGGGCGGAGCGCAATGGGTAGCTCACCGCCCGATCAGGACCAGGCCCGTGCCGGACGGCGCGTAAGTGTTCCACGCGCGCCTCAAAGAGATGTCAGCATAATCAGAGGGGCCCCTTAGGGCCGAAGCCTGCCGGGTCAGCGGGATTGTCCGAAAGGGTTACCGCTGCCCCGGAACATAAAGGGCGAAGGAAGGAACATGGGTGGGTTTTAGTCAGTAAGAGTCTGACACTCCCTTCCGCTCCACCCAGAGCGGGAGGGGTCATTTGATGATTTCCCATCCCAAAAAAAAAAAAAAATCCTTCTATAGTACCTATAGATTTTGATGGATACGAAAAAGAGCTCAAAATACTTCCTGAAACAAATGACCCCATACGACTATTTCAAATTGATTGTGACTGATGAGTTTTTTACAATGTTAGTCATAAAGATTAACAATTACGCGTCTAAGGTATTATTGAATATACTGGATCCTAAAAGCAAAATGAGACTATGGAAAGATGTAACTGTTTCAGAAATTAATTTTTTTTTTGGTATTTTGTTCCATATGTGAACTATCAAACTAAACCGAGTTACAGACTACGGGAAAAAACATCCATTGTTTAGTTTGCCAGCTTTTTCAAAATACATGAGCAAAAACAGATTTTTTGTTAATTATGAGATCATTAAATTTTGAAGACGACTTGTCCGATAATATGCTGTTAAAAATAGTTTAATTCACTTTTTTAACCAGCGAATGGAATAAATTTATTACCCGTCTAAAAATCTGGCCATAGATGAGTCAATGGTTCTGTTTAGTGGTCGTATCATATTTCGTCAATATCTCAAGGGCAAAAAGCATCCCTACGGTATAAAACTTTATATCCTAACCGACGAATATAGAGTAGTTATGAAGACTATTATATATGCCGGCGCTTCTGATACTTTAGTGGGAGGTGCCAAACACACTGAAAAAGTTGTTTTGAATTTACTATCTAATTATGTAAACAAGGATATTCCGTTTATTTGGATAATTTTTATAATTCAGTGAATCTTGAACAGAAATTATTGACTCTTAAAACATATTGTTCGGGGACTTTACGTGTCAATAGAAAAAGCAATCCAAAAGAAGTCTAACAAAGAAAACAAACGTGGCGAATCCATAGCGAAATTCAATAGTAGTGGTATCTGTGTTTTGAAATGGAAAGACCGGCGCGGCGGGACATTCTAATGATTTCATCACAACATGGATCTGACATGACTAGCGTTACGAATGGACGCGGTGAAACGGTTTCCAAACCTGAAGTTATAGTAAAATACAATAGATACATGGGTGGTATAGATCACCAGGATCAAATGCTGGCATACTACTCACGATGAGCACAAGACCATACGGTGGTACAAGAAGTTAGGGGTGCACGTGTTCCAGCAAATGTTGTATAATTCGTACACGCTGCACAACATTTTTTCGACGAAGAAAAGTTTCTAAGATTATAGGCTTGAAATCATAATGAAATTGTTAAATACAAGACACAGCGCGAGGTGTTCCAAAACATCAAGTGCACGTTCTTCAGCAATGTTCTCGTAAAAACGATGGCACAACGAGTGGTAAACGAGTTTGGACAATGAGTGTAACTATAACTACGGTTGCACTTTTGGTTGCACTTTTAGATAATAAGTAAATAATAAGTAACCTTTATTAATACTTTTACTATTGTACAACTTCCTTACGCATGCGGAGTTTACCTTTAAGTGATTGTTGCACTGTTATTTTCACACATTTTGCATGTTACCTCTACCATAGAACCTGTGTAAACAATTGTTGGTAAACCAATAAAGTAAAATAAATAAAATAAAATTTTACGACGTCGGTGTAGGCAGTGCGGGATTTCAAAAAAAGTCAGAAAAGACACTTCATATATATTTCTGTCGCGATTGTCCCGAACAATATGGGTTTTGTATAAAAGATTGTTTTAAAGAGTATCACAACTACTAATTTCATCGTTTTTTTTATTAGTTTTGTTTTGAGTCCCACTGCTGGGCAAAGGCCTCCCCTTTCTCCTTACAAACCTCTCGATCATGTTTTTTTTTTTGTAATAATAAATATATCTTCATTTATATTCTTTTTGTTTTGTCATAATTTCAACCTATTTAGCCACTAAAATATTGTTTAATTAACTGCAATTCATTAAAATCGTCGATTGTGCATGACCTTTGGAAATTCGTCCAGACATTCTTCATGCATAAACGGCTGGACGAATTTGGATGAAATTTGGCACACATATAACATGTAAAATATAATGCAGCCGCTTAGCGGATGGCCAAGGACACTTGTTAGAAAATATAAATGTTTCGGCAGTGCAAACGTATGGTAACAAACACACACACAATGTGTCGTATTTATAATATTAGTAGGAGTAGTAGGAAATATTAATACTATAATAAATATAATAATTATTATTATTTAATTATTATTCTTCCGGGCCCTACGGCCTGATGTAGATCTACTAGCGTCCGTAGCCTGGCTGCGTTTCGGTGACCTCTTTGGAGAAACCGAAGGTTTTGTCTGTGCTATTATGGACGAAGTTATGATGACGAACAATTACCGGAGATTTATTGTGAAAGACGGCACGGTTGACATCTGTCGGGCATGCCACCGGCCGGGGTAATCAATCAGGCATATTATCTCCGGGTGTTCTCGTCTTGCTAACGGAGAGTACTTGCATGGACACAACCTTGTAGCTAGGATAATCCATCAGCAAATTTTCTTTGCATCAATTTAATGATGAACTGACTGTTTTTTGTAAATATTATTGTCGGAGCTGACAAGTATACGTGTTTACGATCAAAGTACCGGAACCGGAATATTACTACTATTAAATTATAAATAAACATAGATTGTATGAATAAAGAATACAACGGCAAGTATATTGACATATCGGGCATCAGCAGTCTCCCAGAACATGTTGCATAATACTATCCAAACGTCAACGCAAACGGTGTGTTGAATGGCACTTACGATTTAAATTCTTTTATCAGTGCCACCAATGCATTTGTTGCGTTTACCATTTTTGGGTGGGTTTTTTCATTTTGGGTTTTTTTTTAAATAAAAAAACACATTTAATTAAGTATTTTCTATTATAATCATTAAAAATATTAAGTGGCACCCAGGTGATGTTTTTAAAATATAAGTAGCAATGAAAGGGTTAATTGCTATCACCGACTGTCCATAACTGTTTAACCCTAGAAGGCCAACCTTCTCATTTTGACGAAGATTAACTTCTGATTAACCATCTGACATATAAAACCGCGGTTTCGTGCCAACTCAGTGCTGGCGGCTGCGGAATGCAATATTTTTATGAAAAATGCACCAAAGATCACACAATACGACATTGCCTCACTTTTCAGAAAAGCTTTTCAAAAGGTAGCGACCATCCCAAAAGCTGAAGCAGGTTTTTCTGCTACAGGAATATATCCTCTAAACCCAGACTTGTTTACAGATGAAGACTTTCTGGCTGCTGAAATGTTAAACAGCAGTGAATTGATGGTATCGGTAAAAAATATGCACGACCAAGGCAACAAAACTCCAGAAGCTCAAATTAACCCATTAAAGGCAATGTTTCTGCAAGAATGGAATACAAAGCGTTGTCAAGAAAATATCTATGTCAAACGTCAGTCAGTCCGTAAACGTCAAAAATTGCCGCCAAACGCCGGCAATTAATAAATTACCAAACGGTAAATTATTAATTGAATTTATTTTTACGAACATTGCGTTATTAAAATATGACTGCGAAACGGGAAAGAGGTAGTAATTTTACGCGAGAAGAAAGTGACACGTTAATTCAACTTGTAAATGAAAATAAACACGTGTTGGAAAACAAAAAAAGTGATGCCGGTACTTGGGCGGAAAAAGAACAATGTTGGCAAAGAATAGAATCAAAATTTAACAGTATAAGCAGTGTTCGATTTCTTAGTGCGAAAGCTTTAAAAATCAAATACGATGGAATCAAGAGGGATACGAGGAATAAATCTGCGGCAATCTGGGCAGAAATGTATCGTACAGGGGGTGGTCCAAGCACTGCTCCAATATTAACACCGAGCGAAGAAAAAGTAAAAGACATGATTTTACTTTCAGTGCGGTGCTTTCTTTTTCGGTACGGACAGTTTAGTTGACTCTGACCAAATACCAGAAATAGGTAAAAAAAAAAACATTTTTCTACTACTGCAAATACATAGGCTAAGTTTAACATAGCTTGAATGTTTACCTTTAATCTGGAAATTGCATTTAAAATTAATATTTTTTACAGAATCTGAGTTTGAGACCATCCCCAACATACCTCAAGATTCTAGAATTTTTACTGACACAACAGTAATTGTTGAAGCTATTGAAAAGCCGGATGAAACACTTCTGTTACACAAATAACCCAAAAAAGTGATGTCTTCACATACCTTAATATCAAATGTATCATGTAAGTATTTTCAATATCCATTAACTATCTTTATTACCTCTGTATACATTATTATAGTGTATTTAAATATTTTTTTTTTTATTCAGTTGATAATGAGCAAAACACAAAAATAAGAAAACTTAATAATTCTGAAGATGCTGATACTGCCGAACCAATTACAAAATGGTCACAATGGAAACCAACTTCTTTACGTGTAAAGAAGCATCCTGCTTTATGTGAGTTTTTTTGTAATTATGTAAATACATATATTTTATCCAAATTTAAGGTTTGTTTTTACATGTGACCGAAGGTCACACATGCTTTAAATAAATTCATTTCTTACTTGTTCCAGGTAAACAAAAACCAAAGACACCTTTTGAAAAGGTGGCAGAAAGCAAATTAGAAATTGCAGGCATTCAAAGGCAAATAATTGAAGAGGAATTAAAAAATAAACGGAAACAGTGGTTGTTTGAAGAAGATGAACGGAAGCATAAAATAGCAATGTGGGCTTTAGAGAAGCAATCGGCCGTCAAGATATTCGTAAGGCGCTCGATTCTGCGTATCAAAAATCTATTAGAGAGTTCAATGAACGCGTTGATGAAAATCGATATATTTTACGGCGTTTAATAGATTGTGTGGTATTTTGTGGTGCATTTCAAGTTGCATTACGGGGGGGCATGATGAATCTACGGAATCCTTGAATCCCGGAATCTATAGAGGTTTGGTTGATTTCGTGTCAGAGATCGATTTGGCTATGAAACAGCATTTATCCAGCAGTTCCGTTTTTAAAGGTACGTCTAAAACCATTCAGAATGACATTTTAGATGCTATTTATGAAGTTTGCAGATCAGAAATACAGATACAAATTAAAAATGCAGAGTTTGTTGCAATTCAGGCAGATGAATCAACTGATTGTTCTACTGTTCAGCAGCTAGTATTGATTATTAGGTATTTACATGATGGTAAAATATATGAAAGATTTTTGAAGTTTATACAACCTAAAGGCTATACAGCAGAAGTAATAGCGGCTGAAATCATGAAGGAGCTTGATTCTTTATGTATCGATAAAAATAAGTTAATTGGTCAGAGCTACGACGGAGCTGCCGTCATGAGTGGAAATACTGAATGGTGTCCAAAAGATTATTAGAAATATCTACCCATACGCTTATTATGTACACTGTTACGCGCATCAACTTAATTTAATTTTAGAAAAATGTGCATCGATTAATCACACAGTACGAAGCTTCTTTTGCAATTTGCATGCCTTTCCATCGTTTTTCACGCGTTCGCCGAAACGATCCGAAATTTTAAAAGAAATCGTGCAGAAAATAATACCTGCTGCTCCACAGGCGAGATGGAATTATAATACACGTACAGTGAAAGTTATACACGATAATTTAGAGCCCCTTAAAGAGTGCATGCAAGCGATAATGGACAATCATAACAGTGACCCCAATACCTATGTATAATCAAGCCCAATCGCTCCTTTCATATTTATGTGATAGCAATTTTTTGTATTGGCTGAACTTTTTTGGGACGCTTATGCCGCACTGAGAAATGCTGTTCAAATTTTTACAGTCTCCATCACTTGACGCGATTAAAATCGCAAATGAAGTTAGTAAATTCGAAAAGGTCGTAAACCAGTTACGTGATACTGTTCCACCCCCTTCGCCACAGAAAAAACGTCGGCCTAATAACTTAAACTATTCAGTTATGAGGAAAGAAGTATGTGACGTATTAAGAGTGCAGATTAAAGACAGATTCGTACACACGGACCATTTGTTGGCGTCTAAATTGTTCTACACAGATAGATTTTCGGACTACAATAAGAGTTTTCCGGAGGATGATTTCAAAAAAGTGGTAAACACTTACAATTTCCTGGAAAAAAACAAACTAAAAAATGAGTTATTAGTAATTTATAGCAGAGAAGATTTTCACAATGCTGATGGCGCCGTCGCTTTACTTCAACATTTTTTGGAATTTTCATTAGAATCTGTATTTGCTGAAAGCATACAACTTTTAAATATTGTATGTACCATTCCTATGACCTCAGTAGAATGTGAGCGTTATTTTTCGACGTTAAATAAAGTCAAAACTTTTACGCGAAATACAATGGCGCAAGACCGTTTCAATGCATTATGTATGATAAGCATTGAAAAACGCTTCATTAATTCCATAACTGATTTTCACAAGAAAGTGATAGATGTCTTCGCTCGCCAAAAAGATCGCCGAATGGATTTTCTTTACAAATAAAATAAATGGTAAGCTCTAGTTCTACGTTTCTTTTTTTAGTGAACCCCCACAAATAAATGTCACGAGCCGCCTCTGGTGACAGTTCTTGGATCCAATGGGGGGCGATACTGAGCCGGTAATGCGTGGTCAAATTTCGTACATTTTGTGCATCGTCAACCCCGCGGTCCCTAATGAAAGGACCATTTTAGCAGCCAGTCAAAGGCTGCTTGATCACGGTCAGTTCAGGACCCCAAACCACGCAGTAGGGTCTGGCAGACCTCGACTGGCGGTCGAAATCGAAGAAGCCATTTTTGATTTCTTCAAGCGAGATCCAAGAGGCAGTACTAACGATGCGGCATGTCGCTTTGGTGTGAGTCAGTACGCGGTATGGAAACTGCTAAATACAGCCGGACTCTATCCATACCACTTTCAGCCCGTACAGCACCTCCATGACCCAGACCCAGCACCACGTCGAGCCTTATGCGAGTGGCTTCTAAATCACCGAGAAGTGAACATCTTGTGGACGGATGAGGCCTTGTTCACACGTGTAGGATTGTACAATGTACATAATGAACATTGGTGGTCATTTAACAACCCCCATTTGGTTCGAGAGACACATCACCAAGTGCGTTTTAGTGCCAATGTATGGGCTAAGGTTATAAAAAATAAAATAATAGGGCCCGTTTTTATTGACGGCACCTTGACCGGGCCAAGGTATTTAGAAATGCTCGAAACAACTATTGAAAACTTAATGGACGAAGTTCCGTTGAGCTACCAAAACAATTTGTACTATCAGCACGATGGCGCTCCACCTCATTACGCCACACAGGTACGGAGTTATTTAAATGAAAAATACGGGCAAAATTGGATCGGCCGTGGCGGCCCCATACCGTGGCCTGCTAGGTCCCCGGACCTTACTCCCTGCGATTTTTTTCTTTGGGGAGAAATAAAACGCCGGGTGTATGTAGAGGAAGCCCAAAACCTAGAGGATTTAAAATAAAAAATAATTAACGCTTTCGATGAAGTGAAAAGTGAAATTAGTGTTCTAAACAAACTAAATGGCAATTTAATTAAACGTGCACGTTTATGCCTAGAAAGAGGAGGACTTCATTTTGAACAATTATTAAAATACAGTGATTAGTGACATGTAGGGTAAGCAATTATTTTTAATTAACAATTTTAGTGAATAGGGTATTTGTGATTGAACATTATTGTAAATACGTAGTTGATTCCAACTTTTTAAATACGCCTTAATGCAGAAGTACCTATGCATTAAATAAGTAATGTCAATAATTTTATTATGTTTTTAAAAGTCCCATAATTTAATTGATTAGGTATCATTTTTATTGCTTTTTTTCTACATTTTGATGGTCCTAAGCCCATGAAAGTGTGAAGGAAAATTTGGAATTACTCTTCAAATAAGTTCGGATACCCCAAGAACCTAATAAAATCAGCGATCAGTACATTGAACCCATGTGCACGAAAAACGAACGGGCGGCGAGTAGTGACCAAAAAATCGATTTCAAAGTAAACATCTTTCGTTAACTATAACTTTATTTTTTTGTACTAAGACTTATCAAAATAAAAAATAGGTGTTTAATAAAACTCATTCAAGTTTAATTTGTCAAAGTTTGCGCACTGAATAAAAAATATTCCTGTATATCACACGATATTGTTTGCAAAACTTTTTTTATGGGAATGGGTTGATTTTTCTCACAATTTCGAAGTCCAAGTAGAAGTAGGGATGTATACTTAATTAATTATTTCCTTTATTTAAATGTGAACATATAAATTATATTTTTAAATATAAGAATATAAAAGATATAAAAACATTTAAAAATATAAAAAATAGTAGCCCACCGGTATCGGGAACAGGGTCCAAGCTACCGGCGGTCAGGGCTCCAGAGAGAGGAACGTCCTGACAATGCGAGCCGTGTCCAGAAGCACCGCTTTCTGAATCAAGCCCTTGATCCAGCTGCCCAACGAGAATAATTAATTAATTTATTATTATTGAGATAATAATAGTAAATAAACTAATATATTTTACAATCCATGTGCACTATGCTTTACAAATTCCGTTGTGCAACGTATTTTCGTTTGTGATACTTTCCATTGTATTTTCCATTGTGTGACTGCGCAAAAATTTTGAGCCTTAGGTACCCATTACGCAATTGCATCTAATATAATTATTTGCCTAATATTTTGTATTTAGATTTAGCATACCTATTAATTATAAGGTAAATCAATTAAAATAAAATAAAAATTGTTTCAGATAAACCATGTCGCAAAGAAATATGAAAATGATGATGCGGTTAGCACAAAAAAATATGGCGTTGAGAGAAAGGTTTAAGGAATCGAAACAATTACAACGTAATATTCAATCTATCGATCCCGACTTTTCCCCTAGTAGTCATTCAGATGATGATCTTCTATATTCAAAATACGACAGTGTAAATCAATCACTGGCTCCGATTAATCATTCGTCAAATTATTTCGAATCTGAAGATTTAAACTTTTTACCGGGCCCATCTACATCAAAAGTTGAATATTTAAATCAGCATCAGGACGATCAGAACACAGAAATTGGGAATAACAACATATCCAAGAACTCTTTGATTACACTAACAACTGTGCCGATTATTGAACATAATGATTTAACTGAAATATCATCGACAGTATTTTGTCCTAATGAAAAAAATGTTTTTAATTTAGATAGCGCTAGTACAGAAACTCTGATCACACAGACTGCAAATGATCAACAAAGATCCTTTATTTCTCAAGTTGATACAGACCAAACAATGATAACTGTTTCCGAAAATACGATTTATACTTCTGCCACTCTAACAAATAATTCAAGTGTGACACGTGCTGAACATGAAAAATCACTTGAGGATTCATCCCGAGGAAACGAAGTTATAAGAAGCGCTAAGCTTAGGGACACCGAGAATCTGGCACAAAATGAGATAACTGATGATAATATATATGATCTTACAACATATACTAAAGCAGGTACAATTAGGAAAAGAAAAAAATACGACCAACCACTCAAAGTTCGAAAAGACGCGAAAAACAATGAGATAAGAGAGAAACATGGCGTGAATGAAACCTCCCTGTCCAGCTTCCTGCAAAAAGCTATGTATCCAGAATATATCAGAGGATCAGCGAAAAATTATAAATGAAAGCTTCTGGAATTTAAGTGACAAAGAGAGGAAGGCTTATATGCTGCATCACACTTCAGCCAAATCTGTGAAACAAAGAACAGTAATAAGACTTGAATCAGAGGACTACAGAAAAAAAATAAGCTACAGTTTTTCACCTTTTTTTTTTCTGGTGGGAAATCATCAAATGACCGCTCCCGCTCTGGGTGGAGCGGAAGGGAGTGTCAGACTCTTACTGACTAAAACCCACCCATGTTCCTTCCTTCGCCCTCTATGTTCCGGGGTAGCGGTAACCCTTTCGGACAATCCCGCTGACCCGGCAGGCTTCGGCCCTAAGGGGCCCCTCGAATTAAGCCCGGGTGACACGAGGCTAGTAAATCAAGCTAGTGAGCCAAGCTAGTGCTGCCAAGCTAGTAAGCTAGTGACACTAGCTTCGTGTAGACGGAACTAGCTTCGTTTACAAGCTAGTAAGCTAGTGTGGAAGCTAGCAAGCTAGTGCCTCAAGCCAGGATAGTTTTAATAGCTTGGGGTTCTATTTTTCAAGCTAGTAGGCGCCCCCCACCACCCGTTTTACTATCCTGGCTTCGTTACTAGCTTCGTGTCAACCGCGAAGCTAGCGAACCTAAGCTAGTGTGCAGTCGGAGAGCGTGGTGAGAGTGCGTGCAATTTGTTAAAATGCCGAAATTAGCGGACGTAATTAATTTAAAATTCGTTCAATTGTACAGAGAAGAGGAATGTTTGTGGAATGCAAGTATTCCATCTTACAAGGACAAGCAAATGCGAGACTCGTCACTAGAAAAAATACGCGACATACTAAATAAAGATGGAATAGAAATGTCGATAAAAGAGATTAAAAATAAAATTAAAAATCTAAGAGCTACATATTGTCAAGAATTAACAAAGATAGAAAAATCTGAGAGGTCTGGAGCAGGAACTGCAGAAGTCTATAAGCCAAAAATTATTTGGTTTGAGGAAATGCATAATTTCATAAAAAAGGTGCCAATGAAGAGAAAAACTTCGGTAAGTTATTTTAATATTATTTACTCTTTACAATTATTTACCTTAAAAGTACTTATTGAAATATTAATAATCGTCGGCATTTTTAATTTTTCTTGTAGTTTTGTCTGAATTAACGAATCATTCTTGCTTGCCATGGTACTGCTCCATCATTGTTGAAATATCTCTTAAATTTCTCCCTTTTTTCGATAGCTGACAGAGAAGAGTGGTTACTTCCCTGTCGACTGATACTGGGTAAACATAAATTTTCCATTCTCCATGAACCGGGAATAATGTTTCCCGCTTCAATGTCTTCTTGGTCGACATCACTACTAATGCAATAAGTGCTTTTTTGCTCTTTTCGTAACCAATTATGCAGAGCACATGATGCTAGTACAATTTTGTCTACTGTTTTTACGTCAACTGCGATTGGTCTTTGATAAACACGAAATCGGCTTGCCAATATGCCAAAGGCATTTTCTACAGTTCTTCTGGCTCTACTTAGCCGGTAGTTGTATACTTTTTCTTCATGTGTTAAATTGTCACCTGGGTACGGTTTCATAATATACGATTTTAATGGGAATGCAGCATCCGCCAAAATTACTCCGCCTTGTGGTATAAGGTTATTTTCTAGTTGATTATATATGGAGCAATTCCTAAAAACACTTCCATCAGATGCCATTCCACAGGCGCCGACGTCAATATAAATGAAATTATAATCGTAATCAACAATAGCCATAAGAACAATACTGAATGTTTTTTTGTAATTAAAAAACAAACTTCCACTGTTGCCAGGAGCTATGATTTGAACATGCTTCCCGTCGACGGCGCCATAACACGCTGGAAAGTTCCATTTCACTCTGAAACCATTTTCTATAGCTGCCCATTCTTCAGTTGTAGTTGGAATCTGTAACAATATTTTTAACAAATTTTTTATTTTCAGAACAATCAAGATTCTCCAAACAATAATAAAGATGACAACAGTGCAAGCAACAGTCAGTCATTAGAACCACCCGTAGCAGAAAATCTGTCAGAAAAGACAGTTGAAATGTCTCAACCTGCAAGCGAAATGTCGTCTATTCAAGATAAAACTTCTAAATTTATTTCCCCCGGAAGTAACATTCCGCAATTTAAGAAACGGAAGGTTTCGCAAGTGAGTTCATTGATAAATGAAATTAAGGTGATTAAGGAGGATTTAAACAGTTCACGAGAATTTCAGGAACCAGAGCTGGATGAACATGAGATATTTGCAAAATATGTAGCAAGTCAGTTGAAAAAGCTTTCACCCGGACAGGCCATTTTAGCTAGGGATCAGATCAACGCAACACTATCCCGCTGTCGGATGTATGATTTAAACTTCGGAAATACTACATTTTCGTACCAGTCACCTATCAATTCTTCAGACTCCAATATGTCAACCACATTTTCTTACAATAGTTCTGCAGCAAGTCCACTCTACACTAATCCACCATCACAACTACAACAGACTGAGCAACGTGATGAACCCATCATCCATCCGCCACCACAGCAAGAGTTGGAGCAAGATGAAGATCCCATCTATCAAGCATTTCAAAATGCTTGATACATTTCTCGCCATTTATGTAGCGTAAACGTACATTTTGTCGTCATTTATGATTTCTCATTTTGTAATTTAGAATTTAATCTCGCCATTTATGTAAGCGTAAAAGTACCTACTTTAATTTGAAATAAATAAAATTCTACATACCTGTATATCTTTCTTTAATGCCTTATAAATTTCACTGCAAACTTCTGGTATAAATCTAGATATAGTAGATCTTGAAACACGATACATGTGACTTAACTTCCTGTAATTGACACCAGATGATAGAAAATCTAGAGTTATTTCCAATTTTATTTTAGCCGGTATGGCTTCTCTCATATTAGTATTTAATTTTTGTATTTGTGGTCCCACTAGATTCAGTAAATTGTCAAAAATATTAGGTGTCATTCGCAAAATACTCTTGAATTCGCCGGAATCCTCAGATCGCAGTTCTTTTAAAAGTAATGCAGATGCTCCATGACTATGTCTTCTTAAGATCCAGGGTCTTGTCCAAGTACGCTTTTCTTCTAGCAGAGCTAATATTTCATCTAGCGCATGTTGACACAACTTCCGAATTAACTTTCTTAGTAGAATTGCTTTTCTCTTACGCACACTGTTCATTTTTACGTATACGTGTTATCAGGTTAAGCACAACTCACTACTGACTTGACTAGCTTGAAATTTCCTAGCTTCGTGTAGACAGCACTAGCTTGGTTACAATCTAGGCTAGTAGGTAAGCTAGAAACCAAGCTAGTGACCCCTTACTAGCTTACTATCCTAGCTTCAAAATACTAGCCTCGTGTCACCCGGGCTTTATGCTGACATCTCTTTGAGGCGCGCGTGGAACGCTTACGCGCCGTCCGGCACGGGCCTGGTCCTGATCGGGCGGTGAGCTACCCATTGCTCTGCGCCCGCAGGCCCGCGCCTACGGTGGCCGGTAGTCGTCACGCAACTCCCGACGCCCGGAGCGTCTCCCGCGGCGGCTGGGACGGGAGGCTCTCTCCCTCATCCGTCCCGCCACCTCCTTCGCTAGCATGACTGCTTCGCAGAAGGAGGCGACTGCCTCCCACTCCCTCTCGCTCCGGACCATGGCTTGCACCAGGGCCGGGCGCGAGAGGCCGTCGCCGCTGCCGATCGCCTCTACGAGGACACGGCGGTGCTCCGCCCAAGCGGGGCAGACCTCCACCGTGTCCTCTGGGCGATCCTGGCAATGGTGACACCCGGGCGTTTCCTCCCGCCTAATAATGTGCAGGAACCTCCCGAAACTTCCGTGTCCGGTGAGGACCTGCGTCAGGCGGTAGGTGAGGGCGCCGTGGCGCCTCTCTAGCCACTCCTCAAAGAACAGTTATTCACTTAAAGACGGGATTGGTACAACGGTAAAACTTTTTTTTTTGACAACTTTGGGCTACAAACCATCTAATGACAAACCTTTACAGACTGCTTTGGCCAATTCGACGGACACGGTTGCACCGCCAGTCCTCTAGCCACTCCTCAAAGAACAGTTATTCACTTAAAGACGGGATTGGTACAACGGTAAAACTTTTTTTTTTGACAACTTTGGGCTACAAACCATCTAATGACAAACCTTTACAGACTGCTTTGGCCAATTCGACGGACACGGTTGCACCGCCAGTAGACAAGAGACTGGGAGCTACTCCTCACAATAAAATTTACTCTAATCCTATTAAGGAACATATAATGAGCTTCGAGCCTAGCATTTCTCATTACAGGCATGAACACGCCCCCAATCGTGTAACCTAGTGATTTGACAATCAATACGATGCAGAAACTTTTTAGAAAAAAATCCCTCTCACAACGTATCTTATGACAAATACCGAGAAGTGGTCGCGGAATTAAATATTTCTTTTGTAAAACTTGGCCACGAAGAGTATGAGGGCTGTGAAGAATTCCGTCTGCACGATAATACACATACTCGTACCTACCAAAGAAAATCTTCAAGAAGACTGTTTAGGTTGCACAAAGTGGGCAAGTCATAATGAACGGGCAAATATGTCAAGAGAGCAATATAAATTGGACAGTGAGCTAAATGAAACTGATACTGTTGTATATTCTGCCGACTTACAAAAAGTAATCATGCTGCCCAGGATAGATATGTTCAAAACTACTATTTTTACCCACAGGATAGTGGTTTACAACGAAAGTTTCGTGCCGACTGGTCAGGGCCGAAAAGGTTTGAGTGTTTTTCCTGTATTATGGTATGAAGGGTTGTTTGGGCGCTCCAAAGCCGAAATCATAAGTGCATACTACCATTTTTTTATTTTTCATCGAGATAAAAAAGATATCATACTGTGGGTTGACAATTGTTCATCACAGAACAAAAAATTGGACATTTTTTTCTTTTTAATTTATGTTGTGAATTCAAATGACATCAACGCCGACAAGATTGTGATAAAATATTTCGAACCAGGCCACACCTTTATGTCGGCCGACAGTTTCCACCATAGGGTGGAGTTGTCGATGAAACGCATGAAAAACAAAATTTATGAATTTTCAGATTTTTCTCAGGCAGTTCGTACTGCAGGAAAAAACGTAAAACCTAAAGAGATGACTTTACAAGATTTTTATGACTGGAAAGATTATACGACACAGTATAAACTGTCTCGGATTAAACCACGTCCATATATGTATTAGTGAAATGGTCGAAGTAGAAGTCAATAGAAGCAGTTTTGATTTGACATACAAAACTGGATTCAATAAAGACCCTATCACTGCGAGCATAATCGGAAATAAAATTTTGAAAACCCAAGTTAACTTTGCACTTCAGTCGGAACTTTGCGGGCCAATAAAAGAGAAATACCGGAATAAATGAAGAACAGCCGAGGTAGAGCGATTGGCACTTCTATGTTTTGTTATGATGGGCCACTAACTCTCCTAACATTCAAACCGAAGCCAAGCAAAATGGTATATTTGTTGTCCTCATGTGACGAAGAAGGAACTGTGAACCCAACATCCAAAAATCCACACATTATAAAATTTTACAATGCCACAAAAGGCGGCGTAGACATATTTGACCAGATGTGTTCAAATATGTCGTGTAATCGTAAGACCAACCGGCGGCCCATGTGCATGTTTTATGGCATGCTCAATATATCGAGTATCAACTCTTACGTCCTTTATTGCCATAATGTCTTGGTGTCTGGAGGTAAACCACTGTCACGAAGAAGCTTTATTAAACAATTGCATGAACAACTCGAACCATGAACCATGGCCAAAACGTCGACTTGAAATACCAACAATGCCTCGAAGAATAAAAGACAAAATAAGAGATGTATTGGGTTTGAACCACGAGGAACGCGCTATAGGTCAAGGTCAAATTCTTGAGCAATCTGGTTCTGGAAGTCCTCTGATACCTGAAAATGCCTCAACAAGGAAAAGGAAAAGCTGCAGTTTGTGTTCCTATAAGAAAAGGCGCATGACAAAGAATCACTGCAATAGTTGCAGAGTTCCCATTTGTGGCGAACATACAGTCGACTTTTGCCCAACTTGTGCCAAAAAAATCTAAGTAATTTGATACTTACGGTTAATTTTAAGCTTCTTGCTTTATTATACCAATAGAAAAAGAAGAAATTTCTAAAAAATAGTTCCTAATTTAGTCATTGTAAGATTTAGTGCCTTATTGATCTCAAAGAAACATGTGCCATTTAAGATTTGTGATTTATTACTTAAAAGTTAAATAAATATTCATTTATGTAATAATTATCTTTAATTTACTCGTAGATCCCATATTGCCCATGAATATAATAAACCTGATTAAAATAACATACAATTTTAATAAAGATCTCGTTTAAAAAATGGTCGTCAAAAAGTCGAATGGTTAGCTTATCATAGAAGTTCAGGAACGTTAGCTATCTAGGGTTAACAAAACTGCGTACCGGAGATTCGAGTGACAGACTAGCTAGTCAGTTTCGAATGTCCCGAAGAAGTATCGGAAGGAAACTAAAAGTAGTGAGAGAATGCTTAACAGCAATTTTGTTGATCATCACTTAGGTTTTGATCATATAACCAGAGAAAATATTTTGGAAAGAAACCAGACAATACCCAAAGGTATGTTTGGCAATGAATCGAACACGAAGGCGATTATTATTTGCGACGGGACATACGAGTATCTCTACATTCAAAAAAGTTCCAATGTTTTGTTTCAACGGTTATCATATAGCCTACATAAGTTCCAAAACCTATTAAAACCGTTTTTGTTGGTATATTAGGGCCTTTCGCTGCTACCAAGTCAGATGCATCTATTATGTCCGAATTGAGCGACGAAAATAATGCGCTTCACTGGTTACTTGAAGAAATATTCCCCAGGCGGGTACCCTCCTACTCAAGGAGGGTCAATCCCGCCCTTCTTCGGAAGGCAGCCCCGTCGTATCTGGGGGGGCACCACTAGTCCCGTGGGCCGGCAGATCACCGCCGACCCGCGTCAAACAAGTCCTGCGTCGCAGGAAAGGGAGCTCCGGGTTATCCTGGAGCGCCTGTGCGACGCAGAGGAGGTACCGCTTGCCGTCGTTGACGGCAACAAGAGCCGAGGAGGCTCATGTCCTGAGAAAGACCTAAGGCGGAAGCGCTTACGAAGCGGTCGATGGGCCTCTCCTCCAGTGAGGAAAACCTGTCTGCCCCAAAAGTGCCAACGGCACAGAGGGCGGGGTCGCGCGGTGGCGAGGGGGGCACCCGCTAGGTTGCCGGGCCGTGACCGAGCGGGTCGCTTCGTGCCGATGTTTCGGCCCGCTACACCACTTCCTGCAGAGCGTCCTGTGGAGAGCGTGGAGAGCGACCCCGGGCCTTCGATAATGGACCTGAGCGAGGGCTCCTCGTCCTCGCTCCTATCCTTGTTGGGGTCCACCAAGGCGGAGGCGAATGCCGCAAAGCGGGCGTAGCGGAAGGCGGTGGCGGCTGACAAGGTCAGCGAGATGGCGCTCTGCTCAGGCGGCTACCGAGGAGAGCCTGTCGGCGGTGGCGCTCAGTCGCCAAGTTTTGGACGGCGTGGACGTCGTCCTGAAGGTTGCCACTAAATCTGGCAGTCTGAAGGGCACGTTCACGCGCCCTCTGAAGGAGGCGGCTGACGACATCAAGGAGGCAGTTGGGGTCCTCCTTAGTCGTACGAGCACGGAAGAGACGGCGAAGTTATGGGAGGAGAACGGCCGTCTCCGATCCGAGCTGGAGGATCTCAAGCGGGAGCTTACCACGCAGAGGGCCGAATGGCAGCAGAGGCGTCCTGCGGCCACCGGCTCCGCTCTCGTCGCTGCCCCGCCACCGTCGGCCCCGTCGTCAAAACCTACCCCCACCCGGCCTGCGGATGCGGACATCGAAAAGATCGTTCGCATCTGCATGCTGCAGACGGGCATTCAACATACCCCCGTCTGCAGGGTCTGGAGCCGAGGCTCCTCCCGGCAGAGACTCTCCGGCCGCCGCTCGCTGCGGATAGGCGGAGAAAGGAGGAGCCCGCCAGGTCGGGCCCGGCAACGACAGCCGGAAAGCCCAAGGGGGCCAAAAAGCTCGCGGAGAGGCCCAGGAAGTCCGGCGCGCCAACTTCCCGGACGACCGCACCCCCGGCGACCGTACCTTCGGCGACCGCGCCCACGTCTACCGCAGAGACCTGGACGACGGTCGTCAAGAAGGGTCGCCGTAAGACGGCGCTGCCGGTACCCGCTGGAGCACCGGCATCGGCACCCAAGAAGGCTCAGGGGCCATCTAGGGTCAGAGCTCCACGCTCCGCGGCTGTAGTCATTACGCTGCAGCCCGGAGCCATCGAAAGGGGCCTGACATACAAGGCGGTCCTGACGGAGGCGAGAGCCAAAGTCGCGTTCCCCGACCATGGCACACCGACGGGCTTCAAGATGAGGCCGGCAATGACGGGGGCGCGGCTGTTCGAGGTGTCGGGTGCCTCGAGCGAGAAGGCGGACATCCTGGCCGCCAAGCTGAGGGAGGTCCTCAACCCGGAGGACGTTCGGGTGTCCAGACCGGTGAAAACCGCTGATCTGCACATCGACGGACTGGACGACTCGACGACTCCGGCCGAGGTCGTGGCGGCCGTCGCCCGAGCCGGTGGATGTCCGCCCGAGGACGTGCGGACGGGCGAGATTCGCGTCGACGCTTCCGGGCTCGGCGCGATCTGGGTGTGGTGCCCGGTGGCGGCGGCGAACAAAGTCGCCGATGCTGGGCGTCTACTGGTGGTGGGGTGGGTGCAGCGAGGGTGAAGCCGCTGCAACCCAGGGCCTTGCGGTGTTACCGTTGCCTTGGCATTGGACATGTCAGGGCACGGTGCACCGCCGAAATAGACCGCAGCGAGCTGTGCTATCGCTGCGGTCAGGCCGGCCATAAGGCGGCCCAGTGCCCCGCGGCGCCAAACTGTTGCCTCTGTACAGCTGCAGGGTAGTACGGCAAAGGCAGGGCAAATGTAGTACGTGATCATATTGCATCATTTAAATCCAGACAATCACATTATTCACGTCAAGATAACCCCAACACATTTTACTTGTCAGAATACTTAAGTGTAACAAAGATGCACAAGTTATTTTTGGAAATGTACCAAATAAACGTAAGCTATGTGGTATACTGGTCTGTATTTAATAATGAGTTCAATCTGAAAGGATAATGGGCGAAATGTCACAAGTGTTGTAGCACTTTGAGTGATATATCAATATAAGACAATATCTCTGAACTTAATACAGGAATTGTAAGGTTTAAATAAACAGTCGTGTTGCTCTGAAAACAAAGGTTTTATTTTAGTACTGACATACTAAACAATATAATAGATAAACTTAATCATTCTATCCTACCTGAAAACAAAGAAACGACATTTAAAGTCTATTAATTAATAACAATTCCAATAGTTGGAATGTTATAAAAATATAAATATTCGAACAATAAAATCACTGTTACGGCGAAAACAGTTGTCAACCTCCATCCTGCTTTACTCACCGAGTTGGCTGTCTTGCGAACAGAGCCATCTATTTAAATACTTATGTACTTGGTTCACTTTTAACCGACAGTGATGCGCTATAAAAACTAATTAAAGAAATTATTATTTCTTTACATCAATATGTAGATATCATTTAGAGGAACAAATTATTATATGACCACGAAGCTGAATTCTACGTCAGAAAAAACTTACAGGTGTTTAACGTTCCTTTAAATATTATTAAAAGTTAGCGTTATTTATGGTATTTAATATATATAACCACTCTAAAAAAGTACATTTAAAGTAAACCAAGCCCACGTGTTCAAAAAACCCGCGTGCGTAGGCGCAGCGTTGCACTCGCGCGTATCAAGTGTGCGTGAGTGAGCGAGAGCTAGTTTCTAGACAAACGCTACCGCGCCATCTCGCTCACACACGTCATCCATTTTGCGATTGTTCATTTCACCGTTCCCTTGCGGATACTGTTCCTGTTCTGTTGTGCTGTGTTTGGACTTTGTGTTTTGACTTCTATACTGACGACTCGGCTGTGATCGGACATTGTTTCTGATTTATCTACTTATTTCGGCTGCTCTAAACGGACTTTTGGTTCTTGCAAGTGAACGGATTTTAAGTGAAAAAATGGAACAACATAGAGAACAATGTGTTACTTGTGGTCGGAGTGTGCGACGAGACAGGTCCCGACATGTTGTGACTCGAGACCAGCTAGAAACAAGACCTGGTTTTGCTGAATATATACTCCAACGGATGAACATGAACATAGATCAGGTAATTCACATTGCACACCTTATTTATTCATATAAAATGGTAGACAGATAAGTATAATTATATCAGTTCGAAGGACACTTGTGTAAGGTATGAGATTGAATTAAACATCCTCAAGAATCATAAAGCGCAACGTCTGTCTGTTTGTTTACCAGTTAATGTGCTTTTAACTTGAAAGCCACGTTACCCATTTAAATATTTATTTTTGTAGTGAAAGCTTCTTGAGGCGTTTTGAGCGATTTTTTGGTAGGGGGTAAACTTATGGGTTCGCGTCACCACGCGCCGTAGTGCTGTAACCTAAAATGTAGATGTCGCTAATACCAGTTTTAAGTGTTCGCTTCTGTCGGCAGTCTTATTTAAAAAAGACAACTACCCCACTAGGGATACTATGTATAGCGCGAGACCTAACTAGTCGGACACTAATACGATATAGATGCTTTGTGTTTATTTTTTGTTACAGGTCGCAAATCAACAAATGATGTGTTACCGCTGTTTGGTGGCTGCTAGGCGTCATGAAGACAGAGTGAATCAGGAGAATGAACACTCAAACAATACAGATCGACCACATTCTATTGGACAACCTAAATATCAACCTAGTTTTTGGAGCTGTCATGAAACAAATAAAATGAATATACCACGAACACAGAACTCGGCCGAAGGCTGGCATAACAAAATCAACAATATCATTGATAAAAGACACCCAGGTGTATATGAATTGATAAAAGAATTAATGAAGGAAACCATTGCCAACGACGGGGAAATAGATAATATATTAACCGGTGCCCCACCAGAACCAAAGAAAAAAAAGTACTTGGACAAAGAAGAAAGAATCAAATCAACAGAATTCTTGAACACAAAGCTACATACTCAGAGGAAAAAATTTTGCTGTGCATTGCTGCCAATTTAAAGATTTAATGTTATTTTTGAGATTGTTAAATAAAAAATGTATGTAAAAATTTGTTTATTTTTTATCATTATATCAATGTATGAAAAGGGAACTGTTACACTGGCAAAACGTCATTCGTCTAATAGTTGTGTGGCCTAGTGAAATGGTTGACAAATGATAAATGTCCCAAACGTTTTGTGTCATTATAATAATCAGCATAACAATAATTCTACCAAATGAAACGTTGTCATACAAAAATTTGCTAATCGTTAGTTGTCAAAGTGAAACATCGGCGAAACGTTGCGTTGGTTGGCAAGTGATAATCTGGCAAACAATTTTCTGCGAAAAGGCAGGACACCAAATAAATGATATTGTTGCGCGTCACAATTAATGGTGACATTAGTTACCACTAGCGCCATCTAGTATCGAGTAGCAGAACTAATAGAGTCAAGGTGCTTCTAGAACTTTCTAGAACTATCGACTACTGGTCAGTCGAGGCCAGTATGGACTCGAACATTCTAGATGTTTCTACAATAGAAGGTTCTAGAACTATCTGCGGCACTATACAAAGTGGAGCAGGACGATTGACAATCCCTTAAACCACGTAAAGAGTGTCATGATCTTAACCCATATACAAAAAATCAATCAAACCAATGAGTACTTTAGCCACAGGAAATTATTTTTGATTTTCATATTTTTCAACATGATGTAGATCCGAGTTCATAATAATAGGTAAACATTGTAAGGTCAAGAACCTGTGCAAAACGTACGATTCTAGTCCCTACGTCTCAATATGCTTGAAAGACAGAGAAAGGTCATACTATTCCACTGTAATGCGCCCCGCCCACTTCTAAAAAATACTACACTAGAAAGGAAAAGAAACATTACTTACGCAAATAACGCATTAGTGGTGCATAGAAAATTGCGAGTGTGTGTGTGAGCGGAACTTTTTCGGCAAAACGTCCTTAAGTCGGTAACTATGTCAGTCAGTGCATAGCGGCGCCCTTTGAAGTGCGCACACGCCTACTTTTTTCATCACGAGACTAGCCGCGCGCGCATTATTGTCGTGATTTTGTGAAGTTTAGTTGTTATTGTGATTAACGACGATACGATAATTATGATAGTTGATTAGTGCATAGGTTAATGTGACGTATTGTTAAGTGTTAGTGTAATATTAGTTAGTTAATTACGTATTTAATAGGCTAGTTTAGTGATTTAGGTTAGGTTTGTAAGTTTTTTAGATTAATTATGCCTCAAATGCGGTACACAGCTGCCGAGTACACCGACATGGTACTCATGTACGGAGAATGTCACCAAAATGCGGCTTTAGCATTACGTACATATCGGGAGAGATATTGTGACACACGAACGTGCCCTACCCAATAGCCGTGTTTTTACCCTGGCCGTTCAAAGGTTACGAGAAAATCGGCCTTTGGTTCCTCAAGGAGAGGGCGTGTCTTCAAATTCAAATAACGAGGAGCGGATATACGATATACGGATATACGGTACAGCATTTTGAAAACCACCCGACTTGTAGCCTTCGGAACGCGGGCCGGCGGTTTCAAGTGAGTCACAGAACTGTCCATAGAATTTTAAAACAGCACGCACGGCGACCTTTCAAGTTCAGAAAAGTTCAACAGTTGCTAACCAGAGATATGCCAGTCAGAGTGTTGTTTTGCCGATGGCTTCTCGACAAACTATCAGACGACCCTGACTTCATATCTAATATTACGTGGACAGATGAGAGCACTTTCACCAGAAATGGGATGTGGAATCGACAAAACCTACGATATTGGAACAACGAAAATCCGCGCCTAAGTCGAGTCTTCATTCCAGTACCGGTTTTCAGTAAATGTCTGGGCTGGAATATATAGAAACAAAATAATAGGTCCAGTGTTTATTGATGGGACGTTAAATGCAGATAAATTCTTAGAACTTCTTAGTGGCCCAGTGTCAGACTATACGGACGATTTACCTTTGGACGTCTATGGACGATTGTGGTATCAATTGGACGGTGCGCCCGCCCATTCTGTAGTGCCTGTTAGACAGCGACTAGCGGATATGTTTGAAAGGCAGTGAATTGGCCGTTTTGGACCTATTCGATGGCCAGCACGATCACCGGACCTGACACCAAAAGGGCAAGGGCAAGCTAGATTTACAGGTTCTATTGCATTGAATAAGTTAAAAGAGGCTAAGGATTTATTTAGTGAAGCGCAATTATTGTATTCTAAGTTATCGCATGATTTAAAGCCTAATTTAGTGACACAATTGACCACCACCTTCGATAAAATTAAGAGTAAATTTTTAAATATAAGTGAGTTGTGTGTTTCGCCTCCTAGCGAAATAAAAATAATAAAAATGGAATTTGATATTCGGACGGCGTGTAATTTAATCCCACTTATGGATGGTAGGGAGGAGACCACGAAACGGTTGATTGATGCTGTGGAAATGTATGCGGATATGTTAGACGATTCGGGAAACAAACTTTTAATAAAATTTGTGCTAAAAGGTCGGCTTTCTGAGAACGCTAAACTACGTTTGTCGAACAACTATGACACAGTTTCCGCTTTAATACAGGATTTAAGAAAACATTTGTTAACTTCAAAATCATTTACAGCGATTCAGTCCCGCCTCCAAAATATGAACCAAGGTTTTAGTCAATAGACGAGTATGGTTCAGAATTAGAACAACTTTTTACAGACTTAACCATCTCACAGGCAGACGGAGACTCGTCAAAGTTCGCTATTTTGAAGACATTAAATGAAAAAATGGCTATTAAGAAATTTTCAGATGGGTTGAAAAATTCAAGGCTGAGCACCATCGTGGCCGCGCGCAACTATGACAACCTCAAGGACGCCATACAGGGTGCAAAGGACGAAGAGGTATCAACGCCCTCGACGTCCGCTAAGCCGGACGTTATGCAGTATTCCAGAAGAAGTCGAGGTAGGTTTACACCTTCTTCAGGACCTAGAGGTCAAGGTCAACGTGGCCGCAATTATGGCCCTCCTAATCATTTTTACCGCCGCGGTTACGGACGATCTTTTCAAAATTTCAACCGGGGTAGATCTTTTTCTCAGCCGAATTTTAACTATGGCCGATATAATCATCGTGGTAACAGGCGAGGAAATAATTATAACCGAAATAATATTTATCGACATTAAAAGAACGGACGGGACCACTGTAGAGGCCAAGAAACAGGCTTGGATAGCGTTGACAAATAAGTACAATGCTGTCTCTGAAACTGGATTTAGGAACGAAAAGCAGTTATATGCTCTGTATGATAAACCTTAAAAAAAGCGAGAAAAAATATGAGCGATGATAAGGTAAGTTGTATCTCTGTTATGTACTTTTTACCTATTTGATAAAAGTCCTTATTGTATATTTTAGGTGTACAAAGTGCAAAGCATCCCCTAAGCGTACAAAACTGTAATATCGTACCAATAATAATCATAATTATATCTCATGCAGTTACACCCCAAGTAATATATTCATTGACTATCATTATGTTACACAACAGTGCCAGAAATTTAATTTATTTATGTTAAATTTTAATTTTAGTCCGAGATGTACAAGACAGTAGGTGGAACATTTTGTCCTAAGACAACCGCAGTTGATGAGAAAGTTGTAGCATTATTAACTTCGCAATTCAAACCACTGAATAATGAATTTGACTCATCCGCACCATATTACAACTTGGGTAAGTCCAAAGAGTTTCTTTAAATATCATACAAAAATAATGTATTCACTTAATAGACTGGTTAGCAATGCATTGGCAATGTTCTAGCACAGGCTATACTTTACCTAAGCAATCAAAATAGTGTGCACAGGCAACATTGTAGACAAAATATTGTTAAAATTGAATCAAACTCTCCTGAGAATTTTAACTGAAATGGATTGAGGTATAAAAATAAAATAAAAGCATTACTTATTTAATGTAATGTGGGCTATTATTGTAATAGAAGTTTCAGCATGGAGAATTCTTAAAAATCTACTTTTCTAATTACTAATAAAAAACAATAACATATTCAAATAGCAGGCTTCGGTATAATTATATTATAGCCTGTTACACATAACAATCATAATTAAATCAGTGTTATGTATTATGTGTGAGTACAATCATCAGGTACACAGTAGTAACAATTTATTTATTACAGATATTGAAACACAAGTAAGTGAAGACGCATATCCTGGTACTTCTCAAGACATTTTTGTAGTGTTGGATACAGAAGAAGATATCGTGTCTGGAAACCAATCAACTTCTAAGCAAGTTGAATGTTCCAAAAGACCGATTTCGCCGGATATGAAGGACTTCGAAAGCACACAAAGAAGAAAGAAAAGTTGTTTAAATGAACCAAAGAAAAAAATATAAATAATCTCAGTGCATCGATGATAAAAAGAAAAATCGAAAAGCAAGCAAACGAAGATTGCATAACAACTAAAAGGTTATAAATATTGGAGATTCAACGACAACAAGAAGTGGTGAAATTAGAAAAAACAAAAATTATATTGGATATTGAATTAAAGAGAATTCTGCTAGAAAATGCAAGAATGGTCCTAGAATTTAAAAAGAAGAATTTTAATTTATGATAGCTAATAATATTACCTATCATAAATTAAAATTCTTCTTTTTAAGTTCTAGTTCCATTCTTGCATTTTCTACAAGAAATCTTTAATTTGATATGAATCAATGAATCTCCCATATTTGTATCCTTTTAGTTATTATTGATGTGATAAGATTTTTTTTGCATGGAAATAAATAAATAAAATATAAGTACGGACGCCAGCAGGTCATGCTACCCGAAACTGTCAAATTTCCACAATCAACCTTGAACCTTAATGCTTTAGCGATAAAGTTGAAAATCTATTAAAGAGATTTGACAGATTGTAGTAGCTTGATGTGCTGGCGTCTGTACATAGATACTCAAGTTCATTTGTTTTTGTAATTTGTGTTCCCATAGTATGTACAACATGAAAATATTGCTGTGTTAGCTTTGGTAGAGCTTTTTATAAAAGTAAAACTTTACCAACCTAAAATATTGTTCCAATAATAACCGACGAAACTGGTTTCCTTCAGAGGAAAGGGGTTGTTGAAAAGATTCTGCAACACTATCGTCTTCAGGAGCAGAATCAATTATCACAGTATCGTTTTGCTGTAGAGCTATATTATGTAACACAGCTGTTGCAACAATTACAGCTAAAGTGTGATCCAATTTAAGTCTTAATTTTTGAGAAAGGCAGGCAAATCTTCTTTTCCACACACCAAATGTCCTTTCGACTGTGTTTCTGGTCTTAATTTGAGCTTCATTGTAAAGTTTTTCTGCATTTGTAGATAGATTTAAAAATGGCGTCATCATGAATCTTCCACAAGGATAAGCACTGTCTCCTAAGAGGTGACCATCTATCTCGTTGTTATCCAGGCGCGCTCGCAGGAATGAGTTATGATACACAGTAGGGGAAGGTGGGGCAGATTCATACAAGGGGCACCGTCATACACTAGATATATCTGACGTTAGGCGCACATCAACAAAATGACTTATGCGTGTTAGCGTAGCTTACTTATGTGTGTGGTTACTCACGGAGTTTGAAAGCAGTTGGTGTGGAACGCGCGTCGGTGTGGCACGAAACGTGATTCGGCCACGCGTAAGTAATTTTATAACCTCAATTTGAACGTCTTTTTTTTTAATCAAAGTTGCTCTCTAGATTATTCAGTTCTATTTTATTTAAAAGATAATAGAGTCAAGTGTGTGAAAAATCTGCGAATAATTTTGTATGTGCTTGCCTTTTTTCTAGCAATATTTTGATTTCATTTTCTTGTGATGGGGTAGGTTCATACAGAAGTGGCCAGGGGACGTGCCCCAATTTTTTAATTTAGTTTGTAAACGACATTGTCTAGACTTGGCCATTTTTAAACGCGATGCTAAGCAAAAAAGTAATTTACCATTATTTTTTTTTTAGTATCTGATTTGGTCGGTTTGGTTCCGACTTTGGATTTGGTTTCTGTGTTGCCAAACCAAAACTCCTTAAAACAACAAATTCAAATCGATATAAAATACAGCGCAATCTCTCCACTGTATTTAACATAGTTTTCGTTAAATCACATAATTAAAAATGCTAATAAATGATTTAGGACATAAAAATCAGTCGTCAGCTGACCGCGCGCGCGCTAAGTCGTTGACCGATTGCGAAACGAGTGTGAGGACAATGACCTCGAACTTTGTGAAATGTTGCTCCTGCAACATAGTGATAAATGAGGTGTTAGCTTTTGTGCACAATAAAATAAGTGTGATGGACGAAAATTCATTGGTCAGAATTTGTAATACAGCATTTGAGGCGGAGGAAATTTTAACGGCCAAAAAGTTGTTATTTGAATCCGTGTCAAGTAAGAAAATGAAGAAACGTAGAAAAGACGGTAAAGTTAACAGAGACTTAGAAGATATTATTGAGCTATTGAAAGCTACGGATGCTGAAGATCCTGAAAAAATTCCCGTCTTTGTGGCAAGAGAACTGCATAGACTTCCACCGGTCACTTTCGACCACCTTGATGCGACGCGCTTACTTAAGGATATATTATGGTTACAACAAGAAGTAAACATGATCAAAACTGAGTATGTTTCAAAGGAATATTTTAATACCGTGAGTACCGTGACAACAAAGGACCCAATAGAGGGTAGAGGTATGATAAACAGTAAGAGAGGTGCATGTCTGCTAGATAGTTTCCATTACGACAGTGGTCCCATGGGAATGCAACATAATATTAATATGGACCTGCCCCACAATAATGCGTTGACAGTTAGGTCGGAAAGCGATAAAAATGTTGATAATAGTAAGAGATCTGTTAGCATTTTAACTCCACCCGACAAACTGTTGCAAAGTGTCACCAGTAACTCTGTCTCGCTTGTGCCGATACGTAACGGCATGATGTCGTCACCATCGCCGTCGCGCGTGGAGGCCGGTACTGTGGTTTCAAACGAGGATATAGCAACGGTGTGTGGCGATGATAAGGGTGCCGTGTGCGTTGAGGCAGGCACATCGGTTTCGGACACCGTCCGCGCATCTATGTCGGCACGAGTGTCGGGCATGTGTAGCACTGGTACTGCGGGTGTCGTTCATGCGAGTTATAACGAGGTGACTAATCACTCAGGTGTGCAAAACCAGTTTGCTACAAGGCCGACAATGGCAGAGATTCTTAAGACAACTACTGATAACAACTGGCATACAGTATCTTACAAAAAGAACCGAGTTCAAAATAAGTTTGTCAGCAACACAGGCACGGATAAGACAAATATGAACTGTAAATTCAGAGCAGCAGAGATTAAATTGCCAATTTACATATCTAATGTTTGTAAACAAACACAAGAATCGGACATCGTAGATTATATTTGGCACAAAACTCAAGAAAAGGTTACCTTAGAATAAATTCGTGCAAAAAGGGAAAAAAGTTATGATTCATATAAGTTATGTGTTCCTAGAAGCAAATTGCATATGTTTATGAATGATGCATTATGGCCAGAAGGCATTTGTTTTAGGCGCTTCGTTGTGTTTAATTACAAGGCGAATGTAACATCTGAGAATACTATGAATAGAAAATAATTACTTAATAATGAATTCGGTCGATCAGATAGAACATTTATTTAAGTTGGTAACGTTTAATTGCAAGTCAGTTAAGCGTTCGTTAGAAAGTGTGAGAAGTATTTGTAAAAGTGCCGATATCGTAGCGCTTCAAGAAACGTGGCTGTTGCCTCACGATATACCGTGGCTTGGTACCATCGATGAAGATTTTGAGTACTCGGGGAAGTCAGCGGTCGACACATCTGCAGAAATCTTGCGAGGGCGTCCGTACGGTGGTGTAGCCTTGTTGTGGCGGAAAGGCATTTTTCAGTCGGTTGAGTTAGTGAAGTGCGAAAGTGCGAGGCTTACGGCTTTAAAAGTGACTATGTGTGATAGATCCATTTTGGTATTCAGTGTGTACATGCCTACTGACAGTGCAGAAAATATGCCGGAGTTCACAGATTGCTTATGTCAAATGAGTGCTATAATTGACAACTATGAAGTAGAAGCCGTTTTTATGTTAGGGGATTTTAACGCACATCCTGAGCAGCCTTTTTGGGCAGAGCTGTGTGATTTTTGTTTAGAGCACCAGTGGATATGCGCTGATGCTATGAAGTTGCATGAAAATTCATCTAATTATACATATATTAGTGATATAAATGGTAGCAGGCGCTGGCTGGATCATTGTATTGTAACGTCAGCAGCGTGGCAGTCTGTTAAGAGTGTTTGCATAGATTGTGGTGTTTTCTGGTCGGATCACCTACCATTGTCTGTTGTTTGTGATCTAAAAACTGTCAGGCCAAAGTTGAAACAGTCTACTGAACTAGGCCCTGACAAGGTGATATGGCGTGAGCGGAATGACAGTCAGATCGGCAGATATCATGATCTATGTAATGAGAAGCTTAAGCATATTGATTTTCCTGAGCAGTTTGAAACATGTGCTGACAAAATTTGTACTCTTTCAGAACATAGACTAATGCTCGACGGATTGTATAACGAGATTATCAATGTGTTGTCGAAGTCGGCTATACTGACGTGTGAACAGGGTGTGGCTCGAAAAAAGAGTCGTATAATTGGTTGGAATAAGCATGTGCACGGGGCCCACAGGGAGGCCCGGATAAGCTATGAGGTATGGGAACAGCATAATAAACCACAGTCCGGTTCGGTGTGGGATAAAATGCGGGAAACTCAAAGGGTGTTTAGAGGAAGGCTTAAATGGTGCCAGAAACATCAAGACCAAATTAAAATGGACATTTTAGCTTCACATAGGTCGTCTAAGAACTTTGCTCAATTCTGGAAAGCTACCAATAGACTCAACATTAAGCCGGGTCTTCCTGTGAGTGTTGGGGGGTGTGAGTCATCGGGGGATATCGCCAGTTTGTTCAAGGAACGTTTTGTTGTGTCTTCACCACTGGGACCATCAGTGGAGTGCATCGATGCTGAGGCTTGTCAGGGTAAGTCTCTTTCCCGTTTTTCTGCAAAGCAGGTGGCTGGCGTCATAAATGGAATGTGTAGAGGCAAGTCACCGGGTCATGACAGTCTCAGTATTGAGCATTTGAAGTATGCAGGCGTACATTTGCCTAGGTTACTAGCTATGTTCTTTTCGCTCTGTATTAGTCATTCTTACTTACCCACAAACATGATGAAAACAGTGGTGGTTCCGATTGTAAAGAACAAGACTGGAGATATCTCCGATCCCTCTAACTACAGACCAGTGTCGCTTGCTACCGTAACGGCGAAAGTGTTGGACAGCTTGCTTGATAAAGAGCTGGGTAATATATTACGGTTACATGACGCACAGTTTGGGTTTAGACCCAAGCTTTCTACTGAGAGCGCGATTCTTAGCCTCAAGCAAGCTGTCCGATACTATACGGACAGAAATACCCCCATATATGCCTGCTTCCTTGACCTTTCCCGGGCTTTCGACCTTGTAGCATATGATGTTCTATGGGGAAAGCTGAAGGAGGCAGGAATACCTTTGGAACTTTTAGAAATTTTTAAATTTTGGTATAAGAACCAGCGGAACAGTGTTCGTTGGGGGGAAACTCTGTCTGAGGAGTACAGGTTGGAGTGTGGAGTGAGGCAGGGGGGGTTGTCCTCGCCTAGGCTCTTCAACTTGTATGTCAACGGGCTGATTGCTGAGCTTAGCAGTATGCGTGTCGGATGCTGGATAGACAATGTTTGTGTTAACAATCTAAGTTATGCAGACGACATGGTACTGCTGGGCCCAACAGCTGGCTCGGTTAGGGAGCTGTTGCGTGTATGTGAGCGATACGTCTTGAGCCATGGCCTTGTGTACAATGTGAATAAAAGTGTGTACATGGTTTTTGAGGCCTCCGGGAAAAGTGTACCATTGGACCCAGTAATAACACTTGGCGGGTTACCACTCAAAAGAGTGCTCAGTTTTAAATACCTGGGGCACTTTCTCACCGGCGACCTCAAGGACGACTTGGACGTTGACCGTGAACGCAGGGCGTTGGCGGTCCGTGCTAATATGTTGATACGCAGGTTCGCGCGTTGTAGTGGGGAAGTAAAAATTACCTTGTTTAAAGCGTATTGCCAATCCTTCTACACGTGCGGCCTGTGGGTCAGACATACCAAGAGATCGCTTGACGCCCTGCGTATTCAGTATAATAATTGTTTTAGGATGTTGTTGGGACTGCCGCGTTATTGTAGCGCGTCAGGTATGTTCGCTGCGGCGCATACCGATGACTTCTACGCTATTATTAGGAAAAAAACCTTTTCAATTTTATCAATGGCGCGGTCTAGTTCGAACAGCATCCTGAAAATGTGGATAGACAAGCACGATGCGCCATGGCTGTCCCACGCTATGGCAGTGCTTGTCAAGTAATATTTTTCCCGTGTGTTTAATTGTAATTACTAACATAGTTTTAAGATTTCTGTTACTAACAAGTTTTGGGCCTAGTTGCCATCAATAAACAAATTTATTATTATTATTATTATTATAAAAAATGATAAACTGACGTTTTATACATTATTTTTCTGGAGAACTTATAACATTTTGATCGATTTCAAATGGATATACAATGTGGGGAGGACAATATGATCATAAATGAAACTTCGTATAAGTCATGATATTCCCAACCGTCACACAAAAAATGAAATGAATATATCCAGTAGTTTAGCCACAGGACATTATTTTTCATTTTAAGTATTTTCTACATGATGTATTGTAACCAGGAGAGCACGCGACAGGTTAACGACACATGTTGCCAGCTCGCTACTTTAAAAACCTACGCCTTTTCTTTCAAATTTATTTTCTCAATGCAAATTATACTTTATGCCCAAGCCATAAGAGTCATAAAGCGTGTCATCACAGTTAGATAAGAAAAAATGCATGCGAAAGTTATTACTTTCCTGTTACGCACTCATGTCAATCGCAAAATATGTATGTGCGAAAGAGATAGGTAAGTTTGCTTGTTTCTACTTTGCTTACTTGTCGACGTGTCTAGGTTACGCGGTCAGTGTGTCACCGGACGTCCTTCCTGCCTGTGACGCGTTTTGTTTTTCTCTGGAATTTCGGATGCGCCCGCGCCCGTTTGAAGTCGCCGCGCGAGTGTTATCGTATCTATGTTGTGTTGTGCGAAATTTGACGCTTTGTTTTAATAGTGACAGGACACATAAACGTAGGTACTTAGTTAAATAGCTAAGTAAACTTTGCAAAATTAGACGCTTAATACTTGGTGTTTCAAGGTTTTATTATTAAATAATCATGCCTCGTTACAATTATACCGCTTCGGAGTACACCGATATGATTTTGATTTATGGGGAGTGTCACGGTAATGCCGCTTTAGCTGTACGGACATACCGTGAGAGGTATGGGAACACGCGTATGTGTCCGACCCACGGGCGCACTATTGTACAAGCTGTCCAGAGGATACGGGAAAATCAATCCTTGATCCCGCACGTAGATGGTGCTCCTCCACGTGCAAATGTGATTTCAGACGAAAGAGTTATTAATTATTATGATCGCAATCCGACGTCCAGTCTGCGTAATGCAGGTCGACATTTTCGTGTAAATCACAAAACTATTCAAAAAGTTTTGAAACGTGACAAACGCAGACCTTATAAGTACAAGCATTGTTACCGAGAGATAAGCCAATAAGAGAAACTTTCTGTCGCTGGTTGGAAACCAAACATCTCGAGAATCCTGACTTCCTGTACAGTGTGCTGTGGACTGACGAGAGTACATTCACAAGGAATTAAGGCTCGACCGAGATCTCGGTCTCGATCTCGGCGTTCTCGGCTACAAATCCAACCGAGAAACTTGTCTCGGTTCTCGGCTAATTATAGCCGAGATTCTCGGTCATGACCGAGATTGTAACATTGTTCGGATCGGCATTCAAATTTTACCGCGCGTGGCAACGCGCCGCAGCGCGTAGTCGATTGGTGTAAGTGCGTGAGAGAGCTGAATTGTGATTGGTTGAAGTCCCGGCTGGCGAACTGCGGCCGGCCGCTTTCGCCCCATTCGAGCAGTATTTGTAATTGTTTATGTTTACAATAGTAATGAGTGGAAGTTTGTTTTGACACAGTAAATTAAAATAAGTTCTTTTAAGTGTTGTGTTGCTACTTGCTGTGATTACTTGTTGTTGATACTTGTAAATTGATTAATTACACTGGTTTGGTGAAAGCAAGATCATTACTTATAGTTTTGCGGTGGAATATAAAGCGGGTAAGTTGTTTTTATAAATATAAGTAAATTAAATATATATTACAGATTGATAGGGTTTTGTGACGTTATGCGTATGTTTTTTGCTGAAAATACGTAAGGTTTATAATTAATAAAATACCTACAATTAAAAATAACTAAACACATGGTTTGTTTGTCAATAGGTACCTATAGCACTTGCAAAGCTTTTTGCTAAAATCAAATACGATACGTAGGTTAGGTACCGTTTCTTAGTAAAATTAATCGAAAATTGGTTTTGATCTAAGTTAACGACTTATTTGTTTTTTAAACAACAATCTTATCAGGTGCTATTTTTTCAGTTTTGTTTCGATTTAATGTGTTTAATGTTTATGTTTACTAAGAAGGTATAATATTGTATTGTTGCAGATGAAAACTAAATATGCCTAAAGTAAATCCTATTTGGGAATATTATGAAAAAAATATTGTATTACATCCATCAAAGGCTACTTGTAAGTCGTGTAGTAAAACGGTGTCATTAGGCAGTCCTCAGCCCAAACATCAGACTATCAAAGGTTTGAAACTGCACCTGTCGAAATATCATTCATCTGAATATGAACACTATGAGAATAAACTGGCTGAAATTGCTCACGAAAATAGTTTGAAACCGGCTATTTCAAAGCCCGTGCGCCTTAATATTGATAATAATGATAAAAAGCATCAACCTACTATAGAACAATTAATATCTCATCCGCCTTCAGCAAAATGGCCTGATGATCATCAGATTGTCAAACGAATTGATAAAGCAATTATGGATTACATAATTGTGGACATGCAACCTTATACTACAGTGTCAGGTGAAGGATTTAAACGTTTGAATTTCGCTGATCCATCTGGGCCAAAACGATACAAATTGAAGTCCGAAAAATACTTTCGCAGTCAGTTAATGCCTGAAACATATGAAAAGGTTCAAGCCAAAGTGGTATCTCTGTTAATGAAAGCTGATTGGATAAGTTTTACTACTGATATATGGTCAAATCCTACAAAAACTTGTTCGCTGCTGAGTTTTACTGCCCATTTCGTTCGGAAAGAACAGCGCCTTAAAGTGGTGCTGGCTGCGACTGTTCTGGAAGACGACCACACTGGCGATTATATAGCAGAAAAACTCAAAGAAATTGCCGAAACTTATAACATTGCAAAAAAAGTTCACTTGGCTGTACGAGACAACGCTCGCAACATGGTCCGCGCCACTCGAGTAGCTGAATTCACATCGTTGGGTTGTGTTGCTCATACTCTGCAGTTGACGATCCATGATGCCATTTTTTCGGTTGCAGAAGTTGAAACGCTGATAAAAAAATGTCATAAAGTAGTCGGCCATTTTCACAGGAGTGAACAAGCTCGAAGACATTTAAGTACCTTTCAAAAAACCTTAAATTTACCGGAGCATGCGCTTTTTCAAGATGTCGAAACTCGGTGGAATAGTACCTACTTAATGATGGAACGACTGCTTGAGCAAAAAAATGCTTTGAACCTATACCGTATTGAAAAAGGAGGCATACTAGAAATTAACAGTGATGAATGGAATTTCATGAAAGATATAGTGAACGTTTTGCAATGCTTTTACCAAGCCACGTTGGATATCTCTTCCGACTCGTCCTGTGTTTCAGTGGTAATACCGTTGGTGGCAATGTTGAATGGAAAATTGGCGCCAACACAAAACATTCAGTCCTTTAATGACCAGGAAGATGATAATGAAATTGGAAATCACGCAGAGACGATGAAGAGCAAGCTACTGGATGCACTTAATCAGCGGTTTTCATTTGTTAAAAGTTGATTGCCACTAGTTACTGCAACACTGATCGATCCACGGTTTAAAACTAAATATCTAACTGAAAGCGAAGTTAACTCAGCCAAACTTCATATTATCGAGACTCTCACTCTCAATGAAAATGTAGGATCAGATTCTCGTGAGACGACATGGGCATCTTCAACTAACTCGTCAAACATGGCTGCAACAAGTCAATCCAACTTATGGGCAGCTCATGATTCGATAGAGTTGGAAGACGAGCCAATGACCAATGACGAATACAGTTCAAGCTCTGTGATCGAAATAGCGCTAGAAAGCTTTCTTAGAGAGCCAAGACTGCAAAGAAATGCTAATATTTTTGAGTATTGGTTTTCGTCGCCTTATAAGGTGCTTAAGCCCGCAGCAAATAAGTTTTTATCTGCGCCGCCTACTAGCGTAGCAAGTGAACAACTTTTTAGCAAAGCTGGACAATTGTATGACGAGAGACGACATTCTTTGAAGGGCGAAAATGCCGAAAAATTGCTTTTTTTATGTTATAATATAATGTTATTTAACTTTGATTATTAAAACAATTAATTTTGTTAAACAATTAGTAGTGTATTAAAAAGCAAACAGTATAAAAAAAAAAAATTCACGCTTTTTCTATTCTCGTTCTCGGCTCTCGGTCTCGGCCGAGATATTATTTTATTCTCGGTCTCGGTCTCGGTCTCGGCCGAGAACGAAAAACCCATCTCGGTCGAGCCTTACAAGGAATGGTTTATGGAACCGACAGAACCTTCGGTACTGGAGCCGCGTGAATCCGCATCTAGTACGGGAGTCTTCGCACGAGCACAGATTTGCGGTCAATGTGTGGGCTGGCATACAGATATGTATGTGTGCGTACCTGCACGATTATGTTGTGTGTCTATGACAAAGTAGTAATAAACGAGCATCCAAGCCCAACGGTGGTTTTACTCGGTAGCTGACAGATCACTGGCGACGAGTTACCCACGTTTATAGAAAAGTAAAAGTTCGTGTATAATGTCGAATATAATCGGAAATTTATCGAGTTTCGATCACGACGCCCAAGAGTGGCCTATTTTTAAAAGTCGGCTACTACAGTTCATGAGATTGAACAGTATTAAAACCGAAAATAAAAGTGCTTTGTTACTTACTCATCTTTCGGACAACAGCTACCGCCTTGCACGGAACTTACTTCACCCAGAATACTCGAGGAAGTAACGTTCGAGGACCTGGTTACAAAATTAGATAAGCATTTCACGCCGAGACGATGTGTTTTTGCTGATAGAGAGAAGTTTCACGAATAAACCAGAACCAGTCGATGTGATTTTCTATTCCGACAAATGCTGTGGACAGCAAAAATAAGTACCTCTTATCAGCCTACGCATATGCAACACAAAAATTTAACATAAGTAGTATCACCCACTAATTTTTGATTAGAGGTCACTCTCAAAATGAAGGTGATAACGTACATAGCGTTATTGAAAAACAAGTGAAGCGTTTCCTTAAATCAGGACCGATCTATGTTCCGCAGCAATATGCCACCTTAATTCAAATTGCTAAAAAGACCGGACAACCCTACAAAGTTACTGACATGACCCACGATAAATTTTTTGATCTTAAACTTCTTCAAGAGCAGTGGGGCAGTAATTTTAACGTAAACGAGGATCGAAACCAAGTGAAATGGCATGATATTAAGGTGCTCCGTGTTGAAAAGGAAAATCCTATCACTTTTTTCTATAAGAATTCTTATGAAGATGAAAATTACCATAAAGTTTTTGTACGTAGTTCACGACGGTCTGGAAACCAATCGCAAATATTTTCTATTGGTTTGTCGCCAGCATACATAAGCCAGATACCCTTAAATCAGAATAAAAAAGGGATATAAAAGAACTGATTGATAAAAATATAATTCCGAGGACCTTTTATGAATCGTACTATCGAGATTTGATTGAGTAATTCGAACCACTAACTATTAGTTAGCACCTATCAGATATTATTTCAATTCGGTATTCTATGTTGCTTTGAAGCATTTAATTTTGTGATTTGTGATTTAAGACTGAAAAATAAGTAATTAAGAGATTTTTGTTCTTGTTTTTTTTAAAAAGGATAATTTTGTTATTTAAATATAAGTCTAAAACGTTTGTATAACATTTTGAATTCACAAAGATTCATTGTATGATTTTCGGATTGATAAGATTAGTGACGACTATTTGTAAAGTGACTGATTACTATTGCCTAAGAATATATTTTTTTTTGTTTTGTTTAAAAAGTTTTTTTTCTGTTTAATTATTAGTCCAAAATGTTTGCAATGTTGTTATGTTAATAAGAATTTACAATTATTAGTGATTATTTGTAAAATGACTGAACTAGAAATGCCTAAGAAGAATAAATAAAGAAGAAACTTTAATTAATATAATATTTTTAGTATTTTGTAAGTGCTATAATTATAGTTTTTGTAAATTATTTGTCTGGTTTCTTTTGATAAATACAATATTTCACTTCTATTTTGCTTTATTTATGCCCTAACCATAGTATCTAAAATAACAGATGTAATGAAAACGTATACTAACTCAAAATACGTTACCTAAAATCATTCATATAAAATCAAAATAAATTGTAGGAAGTCAAAATTATATCACTTATAACTACGCAACTAAAAGTAATTCTTTTTTTTTTTAATTTCTCACACAATACTGTATTAACTCCAAATTTGGAAATAACTTGATAACCCGCAATCTCAGAGATTACTCATAATTAAAGAAACCCCTTAATTTTATCACTTATTTTAAAACACTGTTCACTTTTTTACAATCGTTTACAGGAAACTAGTAATCAGTTTTCCATCATTTCTGAAAAAAGCTTCATTTTGAGTTGATACAATCTTGTGTTAGCAGTGCGATGTGTTTTTGTTTCATAAAATGCGATACGTAACTAAATTATTGTAAATTTCTTTGTATCATCGTTCTACAGTAATCGCAGTTTCTGTATCAAATTGATTTTCTATGGGGTGTCTTAATGAATTGGCAATTTAAAGCAAAAAAACAAAATGAGTCGCTCTTATATACTATTTAGTTTTTACTCTTTAGTTACGATTTATTTCTACTTTCCCATGATTTCTGAACGACTCCGTAATTTTTTTACACGGACAACACTAGCTTCACTCTGATTGGCTGTTGGTCTGACGTCTCCGCCATTACATCTATCGTGAAAATCAGTGAGAACGTGTGTGTTTTGTGGGATTACTTTTTCGAGACAGGAAGTAAAATCAGCGATTTTTCATAGAACGGTAAGTCTTCATTTACCCATTTTTTTGTAATACGTGTGGTACGAACATTTAATAAGCTTTTATATTTGCTGTAACAGCTTTTATAAAAAAAAATACTTTTTCTAACCTCATTTTGTCTAATATTTCGTAACGTTTTTTACGAATTTCGTTACGTAACGAAAAAGTACAACATAAAGCTGAGTGTATACTGTTATAACCTGACTAAGCATAGTAATATTCTCTACTTAATTTATTAAAACAATATATAGAGCGTCAATGACAAAAGGATTGGATATATCTGCTATATAGAAGTGCCACCAGCAAAAAATAATCAAATAATTTAGATTACGTTTTTATGTGATTTAACACCTTTTTACCCCTGATATTACTTACATACTTCAAAAAGGAGGAAGTTCTCAATAGAACTTCCTCTTTTTTGAAGTCGGTTAAAAAGCCTCGCGACTTTGTTTCAATTTGCTTGAGAATAGAATTATACCGATTATTACAAATACTTAACTCTTGCTAATGACACTTCTGTAGAGATAGCAACTATACTTGTTGGTTTGACTTAATGGTTATTACTTACAACTGCTTATATACAACTGCATTACTTCTTTTGTTTTTTTTAGGAATGCCGCCAAAAACCAATGCCGAAAGGCAAAAAGCTTACAGAGAACGACTCAAAAAGGATAAACCAAGTAAATATGAGGAAATCTGTGTCAAACATTTGGAAAAGGTTAAAGAAAATATCAAAAAGAAAAAAGAAATTCTTACAGAAGAAGAAAAACAAGAGCTACGAGCAAAGTGGAAACAAGCCAATGCTAAAAGAGCTGAAAGAAAAAAAAAGGCCTACTCTACTAAAAAACAAAACAACACATTAGAAGTAAGAAAAAAAGCATATTCGATAGTTAAGAAATTCTCGTTACTTACTTAAGCAATTACTTAAGATAATGCATAAGTAAGTAAAGTATCTGCTGTCGTTTCTGCCTGGCAACATTTTATTCACGCGTTTCGTTACAGGTGACGGCAAGTTACTTTGGGATTAATTTTAACAGAACTTTGGTCTTATTTCTCAAATTATTAATATTATTATTTTACATCAAAGTTCCTTCAAAAATACATATCTCTTATAACAACTATTAAAAATTATTTAAGATACTTTTTTAATAAAAAAATATTCACTGATTTAATGGAAAAATGAAATGTTTTACACGATGCAACCCGACCATATTAGATAGAAGGTTACTCTTGTCATTTTTGCTAGGACTGGGATATGATTTTTAACTTGCAAGTGTTATACGTCAAAAATCCGTCTGACTTTACATCTTGTCATTCCCACCTTGATGTGATTATCCGCACAGAGTACTTTTTGATAGACTGATAGCCGTTTAATTTGTTGCATTGGTGTTGTTAAATCTATCTTTCTTTAGTTTTCATAGTTAAAAATGGCAGACCAAGAGCGTAAAAAACCATTCTCATCATTAGAGAAAGACGTTTTTTTGAGTATAATTCAAAAATATGAACACGTGTTGTCTTGCAAGAAGTCCAACGCTACCAGTGCTTTGAAGAAGAAAGAGTGTTGGGAGCAGGTCAAAGACGAGTTCAATGCGTCAACAATTGTTACTCAGAAAGTAAGTATGCGTACCATATTAAATGTTATTCATTTAGTAATAGTTGCCCAGGTGCCTAATCTTGGTGGATGCCTGTACAGTCAACAGATGCTCATACGGTTCTTGCCGCATTACCCTGATATCCTGTGGGGCATTTATTAAGGCACACAAAATGAAAGTCATTCATAAAGAAACATTTTTTTTTTCAATGAAAGGCACTTCACTGAAATATTAGGCCTATAATATAACAAAATTCCTAACTAATCTACATGTATTTTTTAGGCCTCATGCAAACAACTAATTAAATTGTGGTACAACATGAAGGCCAAGGCGAGAGAAGCAAAAACTAAAGAAAATGTCAGATTTTTAACCGGAGGAGGAAGTTCAATGCCTGATATGGATCCTGTAGATGCCAAAGTAATGGACATTGACAAAAATATTTTAAATATTGATGTTGATATCGACAGCGATATTAATGGTATGTATAATAATATTAGACTTACATTATCGTATATTTTATCGTCTAAAAGGAGTTTGGGCAGCGATAAGGCTCGATAAGGCTACTGATCACAAAATATTACAAGATTAATCTAATTTATAATATTTTGTGCAATAAAATAATACAAAGTTGGGCTATATTATTTTACTAACTAAATTAAAATGTTATTTCACAGGGACTGCTTCATGTTTTGGAGACACCAACGACAACGCTTGGGGAAAAGGCCCAGACATTGAAGACGATGTCATAATATTGCCACCCACTTTGTTGCAGCCCTCTACATCAAATCTTATTAATAGTAAAGAGGGGGAAGGAGATGTAGCATATAAGACCCCAATCAAGAGAAGTTTCGGGGAAAAATATTTAAACAAAATTGATGTTTTGAAAATTAAAATTTTAGAAGAGGAATTGTCCTTTAAAAAAAGAATACATGAGGAAGCAATCCAGACCAAAATAATGGAGAGGGATTATAGAAAAAAAATTCTAGAAGTAGAGCTACAGTTGGCTTTAGAAAAATTGAAAAATAAAAAGAATGAAGAATGATTTACATACCAGTGTTTGATTTGTTTTATTTTTACACTTACATGCTTAGTCAATCGCTTTATACTAAAAGCATATGTATGTATACAAGGTACATATACCTAGCATTTTTTTTAATTTTTGTCTGTCTGTTTTGGATAATCTCTGGAACGGCTGCACCGATTTTAACGAGACTTTCACTGGCAGACTACTGATGTAATAAGAAGTAATTAAAGCTACTTTTATTATCTCAGTATTCCCATGGAACGGACACCACGTGGTTGAAACCACAGGCAGTCGCTAGTATAACCATATAACAGCAGTTGACATTTGTGACTTATTAGAAATGATTTATATATAATTCAATATTGTGATAAATAAAGAAAAATAAAACTCATGAATATGAATTATCATTAATTTATATTATCCCATATTTGCTATACAAAGTCTCTTGATATTATGTTGGCACGGAGAACCATACTTGTAAAAGTTTCTGGTGTGTTGATGTCTTGACTCTCCGGCAGACTAGGTTCTTCAAAGTCTTCCAGAGTATCATTAACTTGTGGAGCTATATTATGTACAACTGCACAGGCTAATATTATATTTGCTGTAGTCCGTAGTTTTGTACCAAGACCTTTCTGTAAGCAAGGAAATCGACGCTTCCAAAGGCCAAACAATCTTTCCACGGAGTTTCTTGTTTTAATTTGGCATTTGTTATAGCGTTCTTCAGCAGGGGTACGTGGATTTGATAGTGGTGTAAGTAAATATCTAGTACATGGGTACCCTGCATCTGCTACCAATATTCCATTTAATTCATTTGTCTGCAAACTAATATTCAGTCTTGAATTTCTGAATATACGGCTGTTATGTGTGCTTCCAGCCCATCGGACTACTATATCAAAAATCTCTAAATTTAGACCACCAACAACTTGAACGTTTAAAGAAAAGTAACCCTTACGATTTCTATACTGTTCAGTATGCTCGATCCCACGGGGCTTACTTATTTTTATATGGGTACAATCTATTGCTCCAATTATGTTTTTAAGGCCACTTGATCTGCCAATGTGTCCAAGATTTTCAAAATCTTCTTTGACTTTCCTCAATTCATATGGAAATTTAACAAAATCTGGCATACGGAAGGCTAATGCACGACTAACCTTTTTAACAATATGACAAACAGTAGATTGAGATATGTTTATCAAATCTCCGCAAACAATTTGAAAACTTCCAGTGGCATAAAACCGTAAAGCTGTCAATAATTGGCAGTCCTCTTTGGGAGTCTGAACTTAATTCTGCACATATTAATGGTAAAATAACATTCACTACAACACTTTTATTAAACCGAAATCTCATCTTGAAAGCATTTTCAGAATATTCGCGGAGAGGATCTGCGTCACGGAAATATACTTTAGTTTTTCTTGGTTCATTAATAGTAATATTATTCACTACTTCCTCTAATGGGTCATTGTCAAAATTGTTCAAATATAAAAATAAATTCTCGATGTTTTCCATGTTTAGGTAAGGTTAGAAAACGACAAAGCAACGCGAAGAACAAAGAAACAATAGATCCGAATTGAATGTGCGTTACTTATGCAACGAAATTGGTTACTATTACTTGGCTAAGAATTCTAACTTAAAACAGGTCTTACTCGGACCGATTTCTTAACTATGCAATAAAAAGCGTTGCTCAAGTAATTACTTTTGCTTAAGTAATTACTTTTACTTGTCTATAAATACGAGTGTTAGTATTTGCATATTGTCACATACGAGCTATGCATATATACGTTACCAATTAAAGGAACAAGGCAGTCAGTTGCCGGCTGACTCTTGGACACATCATGTTGTTTACTTAACCCCTCCTTCTCCCCTACATCGCATGGCGACCTTGCCAGTTGGGTGTTATAGTTGTCGGTGGGGGCAAGTCAAAATCGCGGTTTAGTCGATTTCGCGCGTCACGTCGGGTCACAGGCCATGGGGAGCACGACGTCCAAGGAAGAGGTCATTGTCGCTCACACGGCGGCGGGTGGTTCAAATGTCGCAGCAGTTACGCAGGAGCAGCTGACAGCTATCAACACGGTGCTGTTGTTCATTGCTGTGTGTTTGGCGGTTGTTATCGTTGGCGTGGCAGTCCGGATGTATAGAAGATGTCACCAAAATTGGATCGAAGAGAAGATCAATCAGCGGGAAGTTCAGAAAGCTGTGCAGATGGCCTGACCGGGAGCGGACGGAGCGACGAGGAAGTAAGTGTTTTCAATGTGGACTTAAGTGTTGTGGCGAGTGCTTGCGGTCATCGGTGAATTTAGAGACAATAGTTTTAAATGGAAGTAGAGCTGACGTCACTGTTTATACGACTTAAATTGTTAAGGGAATCTATTGTTAAATTAGGTCCTAGTAGGCGGAAAGGCAAAAACTTTGATGGGAAAATAAGCGAGGCGAAAGCCATATACGGTAAATTTAAGTGTATAGTTTCAAGGTCTAGCAAATTTTCGGAAGAGTTAACGCAGTTGATAGGTAAGATAGAAAAGTACGTAGAGACTATAAAGTTTGAGGACGGGAACAGAGTCGAGCAAGAGATGGCGGCGGGAAGGTTTTCTTTGAGAACGGCGGTTAGCTTGCTCCCGAAAATGAGTGGGGATGAGCAAGTAACCCAAGATTTGATTGATGCCATAGGTTTATATAGTTCAATGCTAGAGGGGGCTGATAGTGCTCTTTTAATTAAATTTGTGCTAACTACACGACTTACCCAGGGGGCTAGGATTCGGTGGTCCTCCAGTTACGCGACGGTAGACAGTCTGTTGGCTGACATGAAAAGGCATTTATTGACGGTGGAGTCGGACGTAGCTGTGCAAGCCAAACTTGCTCGCGCTAGGCAGAATGATAGATCGGTCGCGGATTTTGGTGCTGATATAGAGAAGTTAATGGTCAATTTGACAATTTCTCAGGGCGGGGAAAGTTTGGAAGCCTATAAGATTTTGCAGCCATTGAACGAAAAATATGCGATTAGGAAGTTTGCTGACGGGCTTCGTAATCAGCGTCTTGGTAAGATCGTTACGGCGCGGGATTTAACTTGTTTGAAGATGCTATCAGGGTGGCAGAAGACGAAGATTGTGCTTCGTCGGCGCAAGTCATGACGTACCAGCGCTGGCCCGCTGGGGTGGTTTGTCTACGGGCAATAGGAATCGTGGAAATAGTTATAGGCGGCACGCTGTAGGGAATGGACACGCGCAGCAACGAACAGCTGTTGGGCGTACGCACAAAAATGTCAGCGTATGGCATAGCAGTGGAATGCGCGGTCGCGGCAATAATGCTCATCGTGGACGCCAGACTCAGCAAGGTCGGCGGCGTGTAGCGTGTTTTGATCATGCGCGGGGCGATGCTGACTCAGGCGCAGTGTCAATGTCACGGAGTAGCGAAGGCGGACAGTCGAGTGGGACTCAGTTTTTTCGAGTCTAAGCATATTTTAGCTTGCGATAGTATTAACTGGGTTAATTTACTAGTGGATAATGTAGATACGGAATGGTTAGTAGATACGGGTACGTCGATATCAGCCGTAAGGAACAGTTTCTTGAGCAATAACGCTTTGTGCTGTAAAGTAGTTAAGGAAGACTTAGTGATTAATGGTGTAGGAGGTAGTTTGCGAGCTATAGGTTATGTGTGTTTGAAGTTGGGATGCGGACGGTGTTCGTTCGTGCATAAGTTTTATGTGTTTAATGATTTGCCATGTAAGTCGGTTGGCATATTGGGCCAGGATTTCTTGCAGAAGTATAGTGGTGTTATAGATTTTTCGGTGAACAGGTTGTCTCTTAAGGATCGTGAACGGCAGACGGTTTCGATGCCGTTTAACTCCTATGGTTACATGTTGACTATTCCTCCGCGATGTGAGGTGGTTAGGTATTTCCCCGTTAACAGAGCGGAAGATTGTATAGTGGTTAGGGAAGAATTGCGTGAAGGGGTTTTCTTAGCTAGTGTGATGGCTAGGCCTAGGAATGGGATGATACCTATTAGGATTTTGAACACAAACTCTGAGGAAGTTGTGTGTAGTATGTCCGATATTATTAAGTGATTTCGATTGTTGTAATTTTGCGGAGTCGGAGGTAGGCGTTGAGCGTGTTAAGAAAATATTTTCTTTACTTAAACTTGACTATTTGAGTGTCGAGGAGCGATTGTCAGTTGAGCAAATTTGCGCGAAATATTCAGATATATTTCATGTTCCGGGAGATAAAGCTGTCACGAATGTGTATGAGCAGTCAATACGGTTGAAAGAGAATGTAACTCCGGTTTATAGGAGACAATATAGAATACCTTATGTACAGAAAAAGGAGGTTGATAGGCAAGTGCAGGAGATGCTGGATAGTAATATTATTGAGGAGGCGGTTAGTGAGTGGTCTAGTCCTGTTTTGGTTGTACCCAAAAAAGCAGATCGTAGTGGGGAGAAGAAATGGCGCATGGTGATAGATTACAGGCAGTTGAACGAAAAGATACAGGATGATAAATTTCCATTGCCGAATATAAGTGAAATTTTAGATTCGGTGTCAGGTGCTGTTTACTTTAGTCACTGTGATTTATCGCAGTCTTATTATCAATGTGCTTTGGAAGAAAGTAGTAGGAAGTACACTGCTTTCACAACAGATAAGGGGCAGTATCAGATGTGTAGGTTGCTAATGGGGTTGAAGATAAGTCCAAGTTCTTTTAGCAGGTTAATGACTGTAGCCATGTCTGGATTGAATTATGACAGATGTCTAGTTTATTTGGATGATCTAATTATTTTTGGGCGGAATTTGGATGGGCATATCCGAAACCTTGTGTCAGTTTTTTCACGCCTGAGGAAAGTGAATCTTAAGCTAAATCCATCCAAATGTGAATTCTTGAAGAAGCAGGTACTTTATTTGGAACACGTTATTTCGGCTGAAGGTATTTCACCAGATCCAGGGAAGGCTGAGGTCATAAAAGGTTATCCACGTCCATCGACGGTTGATGAAGTAAAGCGGTTTGTTGCGTTTGCGAATTATTATAGGAAATTTATACCGAAATTTGCTAATATAGTGGTGTCGATGAATAGGCTATGTAAAAGGGATGTTGTATTTAGTTGGACCGATGAGTGCGAGAGGTCATTTTTGTTGCTTAAGGAAGCATTAATGAATCCACCGGTGTTGGATTATCCAGATTTTTCTGATAACAACAATTTTATATTGCAAACCTATAGTTCGGGGTATGCTGTGGGAGGTGTGTTGTGTAATGGGAACGGGAAACCCGTTGCATATGCTAGTAGGTCTTTAGGGAAGAGTGAGTTAAATTATCCTATAATAGAGAAGGAGTTATTGGCAATAGTTTGGTCAGTTAAATATTTTAGACCATATTTGTATGGACGGGGGTTCGTTGTGAAGACGGATCACCGGCCGCTGTTGTATTTGTTTAACATGACAGATCCATCAAGTAGGTTGACTAAGTTTCGTTTGTGTTTAGAAGAGTACGACTTTGAGGTTGAGTTTAATAAGGGGAAAGAAAATGTGTTAGCAGATGCGCTTTCTAGGATAGTGATTACAAGTGAGGATTTAAAAAACATGCGTGAAAAGACTATGTCCGTAATGACAAGAGCGCAGTATAAGTAGTTGGGAGAGCCAAATGTTTGTAGAACGGACTCCGTGGTATCTGGGACTGATCACCCTAGGATCGTGGAAGTTCTTAAAAAACAAGGAAATGACAATGTTACGTAACACTAATGGTAAGAAGGTATTTTCAAAGTCGCGCAATTTAGTGTATATGCCGGAAAACTCGAGTATTTATGTAAACTATGAATCTTTATCGGCATCATCGCGAGACGAGTTGTCGAGAGACATAGTCACTTTTTGTATTGAAAAAGGCATAAAAGAAGTTGTTATTTTAAAAAATCGTTATAACGTTAATTTTATTAGAAGAATGGCAAAATATTTGAAGGGAAATAGTAGTTCCATGTGTAGGGATTTTAAAATGTGTGTAGTGAAAAGGGTTTACGGAGAGTAGATGAAAAAGATGACAAAAAAATTGTTTTGAACGATTTTCATATTTTACCCACGAGTGGTCATGCAGGTATACGCAGGATGGTGAATAATATTAAGAAGTATTATTATTGGCCATCTATTGAAAAAGATGTAATGGAGTACATTGGGAAATGTGATAAGTGTAAGAAGCAAAAGTTTTCTAGACATACTAGAGAACCAATGACGGTTACTACTACTGCATCTACGTCGTTTGAGAAGATTTATTTAGATATAGTGGGACCGCTTGATAGGGACGAAAAAGGCAATGTTTACATTTTGACTCTTCAATGTGAGCTTACGAAGTTTGTAGAGGCGTATCCATTAAAAAATAAATCCGCAAATGAGGTAGCAAAAGCTTTGGCAGAAAATTTTGTTTTGAGATATGGAATACCGCGAACAATTGCTACGGATAGGGGTTCTGAGTTCATTTCAAAAGTAATGGTGGAGCTATGTAATATCTTGAGCATCAATAAGATCTTGTCAACATCATATCATCATGAAAGTAGTAGTAGTAGTAGTATCTTTGGAAAACGTTCACAAAACTTTAGGTGCGTATTTAAGGATACAGACGAATAATAATCCATCATCGTGGAGTTCCTGGATTCCATATTGGTGTTTTTCTTATAACACCACAGTTAATACTGTGACCAAATATACACCTTATGAATTAGTTTTCGGTAAGATTTGTAGGTTACCAAGTAATCTACAAGGTGAAAGTGTTGAACCTTTGTATAATTTTGATGATTATCCTTTAGAATTTAAGTACAGATTGCAAAGGGCTCAAAGTGATGCGAAAGAAAAGGGAAATGCCCGTTTTCGGCCACGGAACGCCCAACAATTTGCTTTTGTTAGAAAAAAACGTCTTTTTTTATGGTTATTAATCGTGGTATTCATTTATCCAAACAAGATAGCAACATTTTTGCACAAATAAAAAGTAACGAAATGATAATTAGTGAAACAAGGTAAATCCGTATGTTATGGAAAAAATAAAAGTGTTGCCAATTACTAATCACGTTAAAAAAGAATCGATTCTCTTTTTGTTAATCGGTTTTTATGGTGTTATTATTTTAATTAAAGCTTTTATTATTTTTCGGTAATTGATATTGATAATTGATGTTATGATAATAATAAAACAAGTGAATTGCTAGTTGATTTACCATGAATTCTTTAGATCATAACAGAAATGCACAATTATCTGTTTTTTGTTGCGTTTGATTCTAATCTGTTCTTTAAAACATCTAAACTACATTTTAAATAAGTAAAAGAAAATACATTTTACAAGGCGTGCAGAACTTAAAGCGGTTCAAAGACTTTATTTGTTGAAATTAAAAATCAAATAAAAAATCGATATCGATTAATCGATTTTATGTCTGTTAAGTGGCAACATTGAATCTGACAGTTGTCAAGCGAATTACAAGTAATCACAAGTTCACAACTAAATAATAACCACAGGTCGAAATCGTTTGCCTTTGTGTTATTTTGTTTGTTTTCTTGCGGATTTGTTATTAGCAACGACTAAGCTTCCTAAATGGACTCCGACAATTCGTCTCACCCTACTGACCACGGCCTGAACATGGATTCCGCTCCCGCCTCTCACGACAACCCCTGCACTAACTTGGACTCGATATCCGCTGATTACGATGACCCCAGCATTCACACCGGCCAGAGTTCTTCTCAGACCCCAGTTGCTCATTCAAGAGGACGTTTATGCTGTGTCAATTGTGGTTTAAATGTCACGAAAATACGAAGACATTTGTTGGAAATTGCAGAAGTGCGAAATCTTATACAACAATGGGTTCGACCACAGCAGGTAATTAGTTGATCCATGACACCATGTCATGTGTCTTTTAACTCTGAGAAATTATTTTTAACTGAGTTGACAAATAATAATATCAATATAATTATTATGGCATCTTTTAGGTACAAGTTTCGAGTGACAGTGTAGTGTGCCACTCGTGTTGGACTGCAGCCTGGAATCAAATACGACATCCAACAAGTGAACAGCAGAATGCACCAACTGTTGGTCATGGACATGTGTGCATCAGCTGTGGCAAGTCACTTTTAAGAATAAGATCACACACATTGTTCGGGTCCAATTCTCCACGTGAGGAACTCATAAGGAATGAAATTGCCCATCAGATTGCACCACGTGAGGTAAGTTCGCAACAGTTTTTAATTTATTAAGTGTGGTGCTGATATCTGATAGTGATTCCAGAACTATTACGTTTACTATCACGTTTTTACTATGTTTGTATATCAACCCAAGAAGTTATTTTATTTTTTCACATCTGTAAAAGCTATATTTAACATACATACTAGCTTATTATTACCATGCTGATAAGATAAACTGGCCAGCACCAGGTAGTTGCAAGGTTGCTTCGATTTTTAACTTATCAACTACCGAGAAATGAGATAGTCCTTCAGTCCTTAATTATTAATTAATTATTATACAAGGCATTAAGTCCGCCTTTGTGCAGTATTGTTTTACTTGATAAGCATTTTATTTACATTCGAATTTAAGCTAAACAAATCTATTTTATTTTTATTTTGTTCACTTGGCCTTCATTTTAATTTTTAATATTGTTTCAGTTGCCTTCATCATCTCGTGTGTGTCATAATTGCTGGCGAAGGACTGATAGAGCTGTATCACGTTCAACTGCAGAACGGGAACCATCTAGTCTGAATGACTCATCTAGTCTGTCCTCGTTGCAATCGGATGTGAGCAGTGTATTGCATCCAGAGCAAAGCTTAGATACACCAGACAGTATACTGCTACCTAATTATATAAGAGCACCAATAACACAAAATCAATGTTTTTTTCCTGGTTGTAATGATTCCAATCGACTCACTGTTCCATCAGCATTGCGGGTACGTCTTTTTTGCGAGTATAACTATTATGTACCGGCAGAATGTAGAATCTGTAGCTACCATTTAAATAGTAACTCTTGGGATTTACTTTTAGCATCAACATATAATCCTATAAAAACATTTAGTGCAGCTCACATTGAAGAGTTTGCTACATTGTTGAAAGATAATATGCACCATCATATAGACTTTGAAAATATTCACAGTATGCCTGATCATACTGTACATTATTATCTAGGCTTAACAAAGGCACAATATCAACAAATACTCTCTGAAGTTCCAAGACTGTCAGGTAAACATAGGGGTTCTTTTGCACTTGCTGCATATTTAATGAAGTTGAGAACAGGAGATAGTGACGAACGCATGTCGGCATTATTGCAAGTGCCTAGAAGCACGTTAGAGCGGCTCATGAATATGGCCCGCGAAATATTACATCAGGATTTTGTTCCTTTAAATGTGGGCATAAGGCATATATCCCGAGCAGAAATAGCTCAAAGAAATCTCCTCATTCCAAATGGACTTTATGGGGGAGAAGATAGGAGGCCCATCATAATTGCCGATGGTACTTATACAGGGTGTCCGCCGGCAGATTTTAAACTTTAAATTGCGTTTACTGTGACTAGCAAGGCGGTGGAGCGGGGAGGGAGGTATCATTCGACGCGGCATTGATGCGGGTTTTTAGTAGCCATGAGTCAGTGGACGGGAGCGCACCGCGCTTTTGCGGTTGAGGCGTATTTTGCGAACAATAATTCGATTAGTGTGGCGAGGCGACGGTTTTGTTCTCACTTTGAAATCCGACGATTAAACGATGGCCCGTCAAACCAATTAATATGGACGTGGGTAAAGAAGTTTAGAGTAACTGGATCAGTGATAAATGAGCCTCGGCCTGGACCTTCAACGTCTGTTACTACTCCTGAAAACGCAGAACTTGTGAGAAGGGAAATTTTGCAAAATCCGCGTAAGTCTGTCCGAAAGATTGCAGCATCAACGGGTGTGAAAAAGACGTCAGTTCATAAAATTATTCGAAAACAATTGAAGTTTCATCCATACAAGCTCCAAATCACCCAGCAGTTGAAAGAAAATGACTTCATAATAAGGCAGAATTATGCTAGAGTTGTTCTGGAACGATTTTCTACGCCTACCCGCTTATGTAACATTTTTTTTAGTGACGAAGCGCATTTTCACATTGGCGGCTACGTAAATAAACAGAATATGCGATATTGGAGTGCAAACAATCCAAAAGAAGTTCATGAAAAGCCTCTTCACAGCCCAAAGACAACAGTTTGGTGCGCAATTTCTGGAAATGGCATAATTGGACCTTATTTTTTCGGTAGAGATGAAACTGTCAACGCTGAACGTTACCGCGCAATGCTGGACAACTTTTTTATACCGAAGCTGCACCGCCATGTTGGTTACAACAACAGAACCCATTTTCAACAGGACGGGGCCACGGCACACACTGCTAGGGACTCAATGACAAAAGTGCGAGAGCTTTTTCCTGGAAAATTAATAAGTCGTTTTGGCGATATAGCCTGGCCCCCTAGATCACCAGATCTGACTCCTTGCGACTTTTTCCTATGGGGATATTTAAAGTCTCGCGTGTACAGTAATTCGCCATCAACAATACAGGCCCTACAAACAAATATCCAACGCGAGATTGCGAATATTCAACCAGAACTTTGTAAGCGAGTTTTCGCCAACATGAAGGAAAGGTTGCAAGAATGTTTGCAGCTAGAAGGACGCCATTTGAGTGGAGTTATTTTTAAAAAATGAAATCCGCGTTATTCTTGTATACGATAATCAATAAACGACTTTAATTGTATACTTGGTTTAATTTATTTAAATTTTTAAAGTGTAAAATCTGCCGGCGGACACCCTGTATATACATAGAAAAAAGTTCCAATTACTTATATCAGAAAAAATCTTACTCATTACACAAATATCGTAATCTTGTAAAGCCTTTCCTTTTTGTGTGTAGTGATGGTTACATCATAGATATTCTGGGCCCTTATCCTGCAACAACTTCAGATGCGGATATAATAAATAATGAATTCGGTGATGAATCCAGTTCATTGAGGCAATTTTTTGAATCTGGAGATGTATTCATCCTAGATAGAGGCTTTAGGGATTCATTGCCTCTATTAGAACGTTGTGGTTATCAGGTTCATGTCCCTTTGTCTCCAGCTGATGGTGAATCTCAGTTAACCACAAGAGAAGCTAATAAGTCCAGAGCCGTGACTATGTGTCGATGGGTAGTAGAGGTGGTGAATGGCATATTTAAAACCAGATTTAAAATATTTCGCCAAAATTATTTTAACAGGGCTTCTACCCATTTAATGATAGACTTTTCTGTGGCTGCTGCTCTAATTAATAAATTCCACACAAAAATAAGGGATAGGGATGATGCGGCTCAAATACTAGAAATAGTTCATCAAAATATGGAAACAAATAACAATTTATCTGAGTATGTTAGGGAACGCAATCTAAATAGAGCTAGGGCAGACTTCAGAAACATAAATGTAGACTCAGAAAACGTTAGGGAATTTCCTGTTTTAACTTATAGCGACTTAATATTAATTGCTTGTGGCACATACCAGTTAAAGCAAGCTCGCTCCTATTATGGTGAGCATATAAGATTTAATGGTTGCTACCGGATAGAAATATGTAATGACCACAGGAGCAGCATTATGGAAGGAATTAATTTAAGTCCTAACTGCTCTTTACTTAGGGCTAAAATCGCAAGTCGACACATCAGTCGTAAAGTATATTTTATATATATTTTAATAAGTGGCAATGATTCTGGTAGAAGTGCAATCAAAATGTATTGTTGCAATTGTATTGTCGGCCGTCGAACGGTAGGATGCTGTGCCCATGTTATGACGGTAATATGGTATTTGGGTTGGGCACGGCATCAGACTAATATTTTGCCTCCTGCTCAATTCCTTGATGATGTATTAATTGTGTATGATACAAATGATGTATAAGATCATAAAATACCGTGTTGGTAAAAACTGTATATGTGAAAATAAAAACCTTTATATCTTAAAAATACGGACTTTTTTTAAACCAATTCCTTAACCAGTTCATTCTTTTTATAGCATATTATCATTTCCATATGCTTTTATAGGTGGGCACCCGTGGCCGAAGTGTCTATGAACGGTGGGCATTCCCCTTTGATAGCAAATAAGTTAGCAAGGAAAAATTGTTATGATAAGAATCTTAATTCTATAGCTTATAAAGAAGGTGACTGGGTATGGGTAAAAAACGAAACAGGCAATAAACTGGAATGCATTTATAATGGACCGTTTGAAGTTGTAAAAGACGAGTCACCAAATGTCATTGTTAAATATAAAAATAAGATAGATGTAATACATAAAAATAGAACAAAATTATATTGTAAGAGTTAGAATAAAAGTATAAAATGTATAGAAAAAAAAAACATTGTAATTTAGTTTTTTTTTTACTTTAAGAGGGGTGATGTGGTGTGAAGTCACGTACATCAGCTCATCACGTATAGCACATAGTTAAGTTAAGATAGATATGCTGTGTTCGTAGTCTTAGTATTTGCATATTGTCACATACGAGCTATGCATATATACGTTACCAATTAAAGGAACAAGCAAGTTGCCGGCTGACTCTTGGAGAACTACACATCATGTTGTTTACTTAACCCCTCCTTCCCCCCTACATCGCAACATGACGTTTAACCTTTAAATTCACGCAAGTATACTTAGCAGCTTCTCGGTTAATTTAAAATTTCTAAACTGGCAATACATTTGGTAATAATGTCATCTTGTGGATGTTATGTCCATGGACTTATTATACAAACAGGACTGAGATCTTCAAAAATTGTATCATACAAAAATGAAACTCACGGGTTGCATCTTAGGTTTACTTTTGTTAGTATATCTGAGCCGAGGCAAAACGAGATGAGAGAGATAGCCTAAGCCGAGGCTGTTTGTCCCTTTTTCTCAATTGCCAAAAGACAAAAATGATAAAGATGGTAGAAAATATTGTTTACAATCTGTACTTATTATTAAATAATTTAATTGTAAGTAAAATAATAAAAATAATATGATTGTTTGGTAGCTACAAACGCACGAAACTCTAGCGCTGACCGTTATTGCGCAAAGTAAAAAATAAGGTGTCTTGGCGGGGTACAGGGGTGAAGGGCGAGCTTGCGTTGCGCCGATTGGCTCTCCAGTCGTACTCCGTCCCCCGTGCCGATACGACGCTCCGCGCACTTCCAGTGTACAGTCGCTTTCTAAATTGTTTTGTTGTCATTGTTAATTTTTGTTATTGTTTTTTGTTAAGTTTGTTTTGTTGTTTTGTTTGTTGTGTTTGTTAGTTAATTCACTGTTTGATTAAGTTTGGACAGTTTTTAAACAGTGAAAATGCCGAGGCCGAGAAGAAATACTGTTTTGAGAAGACAGGCACGGAAAATGGTGTTTGACGTGCATTGTTTTCTGAAAAGGGAATCGAATGACTTCATTAATTCCTTGAAACAAATCCAAAGTGAAATTGGCGAAGCTGCGAGTATTTTACTCGATTCTGACCGCAGCACTGTAGATTTAAGTGAAATAAAACAAACTGCAGAAGTTATTCAGGCGGGAAATATAAAATTAAATAGTATAATTAGTGACTTACAAAAAATTCAGAAAAGGACAGCTGAATCTACAAAGACGTCCATAGCAACGGTAAGGAAAATCTCCACTGAAGCCAATAGTTCCGATTTATTATCAGTATTTAGAACACCAGGCAAAAAACGATCCAGATCAAACCGGTCACAGATAAAGAGGTGCATACATAACTTTCATAGGACAAATAATGAACTTCCCACCGTCGGAAAGTTGAAAAAGAAACTAGAGGAAGATATAAATTTCAAAGGCTCAGAACGAAGTCTTCGGCGAATAATTAAGAGTTTAGGGTTTCGGTGGAAAAATACTGAAAACAATCGAAAAGTGCTGATAGAAACTTCAAATATACGTTTACTACGTATCGAATACTTACGCAAAATTAAACAATATCGCCAAGAGGGAAGGCCCATCGTGTATACAGATGAATCTTACGTAGATTCATCGCACTCTGCTCCAAAAGCCTGGACCGATGGGTACTACAAAAGGTCTCAAAAAACCTATCTCCAAAGGACAGCGGGTGGTCATTGTCTAACTAACTTTTAAAGCTGGTGCGAAATCAGGCGACTACCACGACAATATGAACTACGAAAACTATGAAAAATGGCTGAGGACACAGTTAATGCCGAACTTACCGCCTAATTCCGTCGTGGTAGTCGACAACGCATCATACCATAATAAGCAATGGGACCTTGCACCCACTTCTAATTCCAAAAAAGCTGACATGAAGGGTTGGCTTACTGAAAAGGGCATACGATATGAGGAAACTCTACTAAAACCTCAACTATACAATTTAATACGGGCTAATAAAGATAGATTTAAAACATTTTCAATCGACAGAATACTAGCAGAGCAAGGGCATCAAGTGCTAAGACTGCCACCATACCACCCAGATGTAAATCCAATCGAAATGGCATGGTCTGACATAAAGCAATATGTAGGCAGTAAAAATGTGAAGTGGAGTGTTGCTAAATGTATATAGCTGATCCAAGAAAAAGTTTTGCTGATGGGTGCTTGGGATTGGGGAAAGTTATGCCAAAAGGTAAAGGACATAGAAGAGCAATATGTCAAGAGTGACCATGTCGTGGATTTGGTTACAGAAGAATTCATCATTCGCGTTGATGGTGACAGTTCAGAGGATAGCCTTGGTGAGTCTGATGACGATGACGCTGCTAGTGCCGACGACCGAAGCAGCCCTGAGCCGGGGCCCTGGCCCTCAGTAAGCAAAAGGCCCTGTTGGGATACTATTGAAGGTGTAAAACCATTGTCTGATTCGGACTAGATATCATTAGCGGCACCTACTGGAAAGGAGAATGCGGTGTCTGATGTCCACACCCAGACTTCAGTAGGTTCTTATGTAATTCGGGCTACGCTAGACTTGGTATTTAATATAAAAATTTACAAATCCGATAGTGTATTTATTTTTCTACTCCCCATAAACTTGTTAAAAATGATATTGTAGATAACATGAAGAAATATTACTTAAGTAATATTTGCGTGCGTGACAGTACCCATACGCAGCTAACTTCCACATTTTGTTCACCGCTAGACTTACTATTTGACTTTACATTAAAACATTATTTTGCTGTTTTTAATTAAGTAATTTAATTACTCATTTGTATTGCGTGCGCGACGGTACCCATGCGCAGCTATCCCCTCCACGTTTCGTTCAGCGCTAGAGTTTCGTGCCGCGACCTATACCATAAGATTACTCTGGTAACACTGAAATCTGACATCAATGGTGTCATGCATGACACCATAAAAAAACAAAAAAGCATTAAAAGTTTTAGCTACAGTTCTTTATTAATTTGTTTAGTGAAAATGGTGAAAAAGTGTTGTATACATGTAAAAGTGAATCATATGCTGGTTGTGGCATTTCATTTCACAGGTAAGAAATAACAAAGATTTTGTACTTTGTTTACTAAGTAGTTTGACCATGCTGTTGGCGTTTTGTGGACTAAAGATACTAAATCTTTAGTGTTTTTCTGATTAAAACGATTAATAATAAGCGTATAATAAATACAATTTGTACATGTGTATCGCATGAATGAAATAGCGTTATTTTTATGTTGGTTACAGCTTTCCATCGAAAGAAGAATTGAAGCAAGAATGGTTGGATGTACCTAATTCCCGAATCACAAACAATCACCAAAAATTCTGTTGTGTGCTGCCTTCATTTCAAGCCGGCAGATTTTTACATAACAAAATCACGACGAGTGTTAAATGCTAATGCAGTAGAGATCGTCTAATCTAAAATGACGCGCCCCACCTCCGCATTTACGCACACAAGGAAACTTCAAATATGGACGCAGTACACATAAACATGCAATTGTAATTGGTCGTTCAGTTGCCGGTTAGACTCAAACGTAGAAGCACGCATCGTTCGATCCCAAAAGTACCGTCAACATGTCAACAAACAACAAAAAGCATCTTCGGAGCCAGGTAAATAAAATATTTCTTATAAAATACAACATTTCATTTTTAACCTGTAAAGTCACGTTTAACTTTTTTATTTGTTTTACCAAGTTATATACGATATAATTATGATGACTCACAATGCCTTTGAATTTTTTTACAGGCTAAAGGAATTTTTGCAAAAGTGTACCACCGAATGAAATATGAAGCGGAAAATGGAGTTGAAAAACTTACTGATGCTAGGTGGCGAACTGCCCAATCCGTTGGTGTTAGTGAATCTACGATTACGCGAATTTTAAAAGAAGAAAAAGAAGCTAGTACCACGGAGCAGGCTAGTACATCAAGAGATACATCGCAGAAAATTTTTCAATCTCCCTCAAAACGAAAAAGGGCGCGTCCTAAGTCCAACCTGGAAGATTTTGATATGGGAGTGCTTCGAAGAACGATAGCTTCATTCCATACAGAATTTAATGAAGTACCAACATTAAAAAAGCTTAAACAGATATTGGTAGAAAGAATTGGTTTTACTGGCTGTATAGAAACACTGCGTACTATTTTGAAAGAATCAGGCTACGAGTGGTCAAAAATAGATGACAACCGTAAAGCTCTAGTTGAAAAGCACGACATACAAATGCTGCGGTTCCAATACTTGAGGCAATTAAAAAAATATCGTGATGAGGGCCGATATATCGTTTTCACAGATGAAAGTTGTTCACACAACACATATTCAAAACATGTGCTGGAAACTAGCGAAAGGAGTATCACCAGTACAAAAAACATTATCTAAAGGTATGCGGGTCATTATTGTTCACGCTGGTGGGTGTGAAGGATTTGTTCCAAATGCTAGCTTAGTGTATAAAGCAAACTCAACAAGTGGAGATTATCACGATAATATGAATCTTAATAATTATATATTAATAAAGTGGCTTAGCACGCAATTGCTGCCCAATATCCCAGAAAACTCTGTCATCGTTGTGGATAACGCTTCTTACCACAATGCTTTAACAGAAAAAGCTCCAAACTCCAATTCAAACAAGAAAGACATGCAAATATGGCTTACTGAAAAAAATATTCCGTTTGATGAAACGATGAAAAAAATAGAGTTGTACGATTTAATTTTGAAAAACAAAGATAGATTCAAAAGATTTGCTATCGACGAACTGATTCAATCAAAAGGGTTTGAAATTTTACGATTTTTACGGATTAAGTTCTGGGTGGTAAGGGGGTAACCCCTTACCACCCAGAACTTAATCCCATTGAAAAAATATGGGGGATATTAAAAAACTACGTGGCTAATAAAAACATTGCACAAAATTTAACATCCATTATGGCACTAATAAATGAACGACTCGAAATGATTGACCGTACAATGTGGGCAAATACATGTCGGCATGTTGAAAACATAGAAAAACAATATTCACAACACTTTGATATGGATAGAGAATTTATTATTCATGTTGATGACTCTGATTCAGACGAAAGCGACTCTTTTGAGATGAGTGAATAGTGATATTTTAGAACCATAAACATAATATAGTCCAGTTACTGTAAATATATTTAATTGTAAAATAAACCATTAAACATTTTTTATTAGTTTATTTTAATATACCTAAACTGAAACTCATAAATCACTTAATAATTATTATTGTGTATCACCATGAATACACAATAATAATTATTGTGAAAAACATAAAACATAAAACCTTAAAGCATCAAAATACGTAAATAAATTATTTTGCTTAAGTACTTAGAATTTCTTTGTAGACCGTACTTGCTAAGAACCGTTGTGCTCGGATTTGTTGTCCAACTAGTTTAGTTTGACAATAACGCGCGAGAGGAACGGACGTCTTGTTTCATACAATGTGACGGCGCTGCTCCATAGAGCAAGCATTGTCGGATTTATCACTCGACTAGTCGACCGTCTTGTACACGTACTGATCGTAGTTCACTGAACAATCGACGATCCCACACAGATGCAGTGTCGTTATTGATATTTGCACTCACACATATAAATGAACGAATTATGTAGTGGGGCGCGTCATTTTAGATTAGACGATCTCTACCATCAATTTTTCCAGTGGTAAGGATATTGGCAGTTTTTATCATCAGTAAGACTATAATTATTTTGAGATGATCTGTAATCTTAAGTATTCTGTGTGTATGGTACCGGGTTATAATTTTTTTGGAAATTATAAACGGAGTTGATTTTTCAGCCGAAGAATAAAAAAATTCTGGTACTAAGTGATATACTACTTCCGTCTCAACCTGTTGTGGAACCCACTCCTTCAACCTCTCAAGCTGGACTCTCGAAACCTATGAAAATCGATGTATCTACACCAAGCCACTCGGACCAACCTCCAGCAAAGAAAGTTCGTTTAAGTTCCAAAGATGTTGCTGTCCAGACAGAAATGCAAAGAAATAGTAGCCCTGCAGAAGATGATTTAAAGCGTAAAGTGAAAATGTTAACTCTTAGGCTAAATAGACGTGAATCTAAATTGAAAAATTTAGAGTCTATTTTAAGTATATTAAAGAAACGTAAATCAAATTATGATGAAGTTAAGCATATGATGAAAAACAATTTTGTCAATATACACAATCATTTAAACACCGATAAAAGTAATAAAGGTGTACGATATTCAGAGGATGTAAAACAATTCGCTCTATCACTATACTTTTACTCGTCCAAAGCTTATTTGTTACTGAGAAACCATATAGCATTGCCACATCCTGCAGCCTTGCGTAAAATATGAGCAACACATGATTGTAATGTAGGTTTTATGGCCGAAGTGTTTGCTTTTTTAAGGTCAACAACATTTGGTCTAAACAGAATTTAGTTAAATGCGTTTATCTTGCTAAATATGTTTAGCCTAAATACAATTAAAAAGGTCTTGCTCACGTCCGTTTGGATGGTAATTTAACTAATCGTAGTTAGGGAGTCGGTAAAGCAGTTTCTTGCGATCCTTTTTACGTTTTCGTGCGTTGCACACTTGACTTAGAGCAAAATGGTTGCATTTCTTAAAAAAAAAATTCGTGAAATGGACCGACGAGCTTTCAACTGTCACATCAAGTCAACCGAGCTGTCAAGTCACACAAATTGTGTTGTTGTGATTTGTGAAGTGTTCTCGTGCTATTTCTCGTGGTAATTTTTATTGATAATAATTGTTTTAGTAGAGTTCAGTGATAATTACCATGGCAAACAAAAGTGTTTCTTCTAGGGTTCGGGGGCCTAATTTTACAAAAGAAGAACAGATATTGCTGATTGCAGCGATGGAACCATACACCCATATTATTGAGTGCAAAAAGACCGACCAAATTAAACAGACTGAAAAGCAAAATGCCTGGGCCAAAATCGCTCATGTCTTTAATGCCAACACAAAAGGTGTTTCAAGAAGTGACGAAAACCTTTTAAGTTGTTATAGAAACACTAAAAGCAAATTGAAAAAAAAAGCATTCAGAATCAAAAATGTTGTTGAGAGGTTAGTAACATGATGAACTTATTTTTCTGGACACAGACTACCATACCCTTGTATAAAGATAGAAGAGATTGTTACGGATAAAGAAGTGAGTCTTCGAGAAGTTGTCGGAAAATTGTCGTTAACTGAAGGACAAGGATTCAAAAAATGTAATTGTCAAAAAAAATGCTCGACGAAAAAATGCACCTGCAGATCATCAGGATTACTTTGTAATTCTAAATGCCACAACAGCAATCCGTGTTGTAACAAGTGAAATGTTTTTTTAGGAACCTTACCTATTAATCAATTACATTTGATTGTCTTTTTTTACTTCTAAACCAAATAATAAGAAGATTCGTATACTGACCGTCGAAGTGAGCGGACGTGCCCCGTCTCTAGTTTCAGTTGACGCCAGATGCGCAACACGTGTTAACGCTGAGTTTGAATGTCGCATTTAAAATCGGATCGGTGTCCCACGTTTTATTTTTGTGGTTGCAAATTAAAACACCTTGGAACGGTGGTAAAGTGGCATACGTGTGATCCTGATCTTCAGCCCGAGGCCTAGGCTTTTCGGCTCCCCGGCCTCCTGGAGACGCCGAGTGACTCTGAGGGCCCTTTGCGGGCCAATCTGGTGAGATCTTTCCGTTTATTTCAGGGATCCCCATTGGAAACTGATCCGGTTGTTTTGTTTGTTTGTGTTCTAGACTGTTAATTAGGACTTTTGAAGACTCGCGCGAATTCAACATCATTTTAAGCCATAGATGAGTTTTAGGAATAAGTCTTCATATTATATATAGGAGAGAAGGACAAACTAATACGCCTTAATAATCTAGCCTAAAATACGGTATCGCTGTAGATTTCCTGGTCCTAAATTACCAAAACTGTCTTGAATAAGTTAATAATTTTCTAGCTTGTAAACCAAGTTTGGGTACGCGCGATATATGACACCCTCAGTGGAACAAAAAAAACAAAAGGGAACAAAAAAGACTACCCCGAACTCTTAAGTTTGCATAACAAGGTATATTCCCCAAGATCAACAAAAAGCGAAGCTCATAAATCTTACACAGTATGCTCTCTCTATTGTCTTCTAAACACAGAGCCGCACATGTGACTAAAAGTTCTACTAAAACCATAAAAACGATGACTAGAATTGTGCGTATGACAAAAGATGGGAACTGTTTGTTTAGGGCGTTAGCCCACCAAATAAATAATTTAATGGGTTTAACCTTCGACCACATGTCTGTCCGTCATGACTTAGCCTCATATGTTTTGGAGCATCGATATGATGACAGAATTCTCCTAGCACTTCTAAATAATATACAGGAATTCCTCCCTAACAGCAATCTCTCCCAGGAACAAAGGATAACAAATTACATAACAATGCAATTTAACAAATCGTTCTGGGGCGGAGAGGATATCCTAATCGCCGCGTCAGAGTTCTATCTAGTGAATGTGCATGTGCACATGGATACAAGAAACACACTAGTGTATTCACCTACTGGTGAACCAGTACCCGGCAACATACACGTCCTCTACAACGACCAACACTATGACAGCTGGGTTATGACCGACGACGAACATTACAAGGACCTAATGCAAGAACCAAAAAATGTCAAAACATCACAACATACTAAGCCTTTAACTAACAGACAACCCTCGAAATCCCAGTCTCAAACTAACAACACCCAATTGTCTAGCCAATTAACACAGAATGAACAACAATCATCATTATATACACCGTTATCAGACGTGGTCGCAGATGTCACTGGGTTCACAATACTAAGAAACCAGCCGTCTACCGCAATAAAATACACTTGCCCAGACTTGCGTATTGCAACCTGGAACGTCCGTGGGGCCTCAAAACCGGCAAAAAAAGAAAAAATAGACGCTGAACTTTCACTTAGGGGCATTCATGTAGCCTGCATACAAGAAACAGGGATGAACTCAGGAGCATACAACTCCACACACTACGAATGGCACCTCTATGGAACTACAGGTAAAACGCACCGGGGACTTGCAATTTTAATTAGAAAAGACGCCCAAATTGAATTAGTTCATAGGAAAAAAGATACAGACGCGATGTCAGCTACTCTTATAGTTGACAGGGGAAATGACAAGCCTGCTCCTCTGTACATAATAAACTCTCACATCAACAGTTGTACATCCATAGCAAACAGATCCTTCACTGGCTTATTAAACTTGATCAGACAAAAACCAAAGAAATGTACTTTAATAATTCTTGGCGACTTTAAAGCCCACATTGGTCGACATGATACACAAAATTACCAACGCAAAGGGCTAATTCAACAAAACCTACATCATGACTTCTCCAACTGCAACGGGGAACTGTTAATGGATATAGCCAACAGGGAAAAACTGCAAATAGAAACGACAAAAGCGAGATCATCATGCAGGCTGACATGGTCAAAGGGCACTCAAAAGTCCCAATTGGATCACATTATAACACCACACGCCTCAGAAAAACTCTTTGAATTTATTAAAGGTGAATGGGCCGCTAGGAGACTATCCGATCATAAAATAGTCTGGGGTTTGCTAAGGACAAACCGAATTTCAAACAAAACAAAAAAAAACACCAAACATAGTAATACACAAAGCATACCCGTGAAGACAATGGTCAAGGACTTCAACTATAAACAATGCGATTATGCCGCCCTCAATAGCAAGTTCACCAAAACAAAATACCAAGATTGCATAACAAAAAAAGCTAAAAAATATAGGAATCAACTCAACGGACGAAAATATCGAAATACCCTGGAATACCATAACGGAAGTATTAAAAGCGGCTGCCCAGGAAACTCTAATTCTTCAGCCAGTTCTCCCCAGAGATCATCGACTAGCTCTTGCTAACCTACAAAAGGCTAAATTCTTACAAAGTAGGCAACCAGATAATCCAAATAGACATAACCGCGTAAAAGAATGTCAGGCAACACTTCAAAAGATTAAATATCACGAGGAACAAAAAGCATGCAGGACCAGCCTCAGCGGACTGGGGAAAAACCACCCTGCAAAACGCATGCAAATGCTGTACTTTTTTTACAGGAGAAATAAACTTCAAACAAAACGGCGAAAAAGATCTACTTATATACCGATGACCAAATGGGAGCAAATTTTAAAAAAATCCGAGGGTCGTCTTATACCAACAGTTAATATAAAAAAACCGACAACCGAAGTCGAAAGTGATGGACCCACAACAGATGACGTAATTGAAATCATCAAAAAAATGCGGAACGGGACAGCTCCCGGAACTGACCAAGTAGTAATCGAGCTTTACAAAGCGATGCCCGAAATATTACAGGAAGCCGTCACCAAACACATGAACAAAGCGTGGACACAGAACGAAGCACCCGACACATGGCTGGAGACGGTGCAGATACCAATCCCAAAAATAAATAAACCTAAAAATCCAAATGACTATCGCCGCATATCGGTTTGCAATATGGGTTACAGAATTTACGCCTCGTACGTACTAAAAAAACTAGATGATACAATAACGGAATTGGGCAACTACCAAGCGGCCTTTTTAAACAATAGATCAACAGACGACCACATCTTTACACTCAAAAGGGTTTTAGACGAGGAATGGCGAGCAGGTAAAAGAATTTATGTACTCGCGCCCTCGACATAGAAAAAGCCTTTGACAACGTCGACCTCAATGCACTAAGAGATATACTATTACAACGAACTAACAAATCACTAACTAACAGGATAATCAAGGTATGCATGAATGAACGAACATGCATCAAATGGTGTGGCCAGCAAAGCAGTTGGATTATTAAAGGAAAGGGAGTCAAACAAGGCTGCCCTCTGTCCCCTCGCCTGTTTACACTGGTCATCGATGAAGTCCTTAGAACCCTGGAGGAGGAAAGCCAATTAATAAGACTTGACCAGGATCGTGAAATCTCACTCCCCTTGGTACTATCATTTGCGGACGACCTTATCTTTATTACAGATGACCTAGAAGGGTTAGAAGGTATCCTATACCATATTAAACCCCTACTAGATAGTGTAGGCCTCCAAGTAAACGAAACAAAAACAAAAATACTAATTAGGGACCCGATAGCTACAAAGAAAACGACCCACGTGACCCTTAATGGAATAAGCATACCGACATGTGAAGATATAAAATACCTAGGTATAATATAACATCAATGGAAAAATAATAAATAAATCATAAATGGATAAATAAATAAAATAATATAACATCTACATTAAGCAGAAAATGCACTATTAAAAAACGTTGCAAACAGGCCATAAGAAACGCCAAATCGTTACTACCATTCATAAAACACTCAAATATGGATTGGAAATTAGCCAGACTTATGTATCGAATGGTGATCGCTCCGTGCATGATACATGGTTTAAAAGTATCGGCACTTACTAAAGCTAACAGGTCAAGACTTCGAAAATATGAGCGAGTTATCATGAGAGACTTGATAAACCACTCTAGGAATAAACCAAGACAAAAGAAAATGCATAAAATCTTAGACGGAAAAACAGTAACCAAACGCATCAAGAACCACAGGATGTGCTACCTCGCACATATCTATAGGCGCCGCGTACCACATCTGCTGCATGCAGCAATGGAGTACAAGGCCAAAACCAAGAAGGTCGGTCGACCCATCTACACATGGAACGACAACCTAAAACAGGACATGAAGTACTTCGACAAGGGAATCGATTATTGGATGGATACGGCGCAAGACAAAAACAAGATCAGGATTGCTGCTAGCGAGATATACAAAAAACCGGAAACGGATAGTAGCGAGAACTCCGACGACGACATTGAGAACAACAACATCTAACACGTGACATACAAAAGAACCGAGAAAGCAGTAGAACGCGGCCAAAAGAGTCGCGGGTGAAGCTCGACCGGAAAAACCTGGCCGCGAAGTCTTTAAAAGATGCCCATCCATAGACAAATATCACCCATCTCTCCACTAGTCCAATGCTTACTCTAGGATGCATATCCGGTAGGCTCTTAAATCCTATCCTTCCTAACGGGCACGTCTTCCCTGCAAAAACCGCGCCCCCCGGTCTACTTCTTGATATACAATGGTCGCTGTAGCACCATGAACATGAGGCTACAGGTGCTAGTGTGAATCTTGGGGTTCATTCGATTAATCGAGTCTGGTCAAACCACGCTGGGAATGGTGCAATTCATATTCATATTCATATTCTAAACCAAATAATAAGAAAAATAATAATTAAGTTAGACTAGCTTTTATAAGCATTATGTTTGTATTTCGTTGTTAAATTCCAAATAGAGAAGTACTGATTCAGTTAGATAGATATGACAGAGATTGAGATATTCAGATATATACTTTATGTGTTTTTTCAAAATAATTTAAATAAGTTGATATTAGTTTGTACTTGTTACTATCATTATGATATCTTTATAATACTATGTACCTGTTTTGTCTAACAGTTCAAAGTAAATAATTAAGAATTACTCATTGTTTTATTCCTAAAACCAACATCTACCAGCTGACAGTGGTAAAACCTAGGATATACTGAGTTCGAATGGTAAAAGCTCGAAAAAATCGTCGTATCTTCAGAAATACTTACATTTACCAACTCATGTCGGTAAATCCTAAGACTTACACTTAAATCTTAAGATTTACCGTAGTTCGAGCTTTTACAGTAACATATATACTGCTCAGTAATGTCTTTTATTAACCGTAGTACTGCTGGTATTTGCTATTTATAAAACAGATGTCTATTTTATGTTACAGATCCTGATCAAAAACAGGCTTTTTTAAGTGCCTTAGAGGAAAATGGCAAAGACTGGAAAGCAATCGCCTCCACAATAAATAGGCCTATTGAGGTTTGCCAGGAAAGCTTCGACAGTTTGCAAGTCGAATTGAAAAAAGAAGAAGCCAAATATAAGAAGGTTGTGATGGGAACAGGTACATATAAAATATCATAGTATTGTTGTGTTTTCCATTTATGGGTGTTTTATAAGCTGCCTATCAATACTGATTAAAATCATAAGTTCATGACATTAATTCTTTCGGAGAGTGAGATTCACATTCTCGTCCAAAAGAGACAATTGTAAACAAGTTAAACTTATTATTTTTAGGTGGAGGCCCTCCTCCTTCAGATGATGACAACCCACTTAATGCAGTAAGAAAGTTAATAGAGCCACAAATGGATGGACTTTATAGTATGTATGATGGAGATGCCACGCTCATGAAACAATTTCAAGTCTTCCTGAAGAACAACGAATTGCACCCATCGAAGAAGATTACTTGAAAAGTCTTGAAAACATAACTACATTTGAGGTTGATTGTAATACTGGTAGGTAACTAAATAGTACACAAAAATACTTTTTGATGCTTTTAAAACCAATCATGTAACAAAATGTGTCAAAATGTACATTTATTAAATACCTATATTATTCATATATTTATTTTTAGTTATTACTGAGAATGATGGTGATAGAATAAGAAATGAGTACATAAGAGGAAGTCTGAAAGTGGCACCGATAACTGAAAAGTTGTGTGGAAATCGGTTGTCATGGTATGGGCATGTGTTGCGGAGAAATGAGGAAAATGTCGTGAGGAGAGTTGTGAGTATGAATGTCGATGGGTATAAGAGTAGGGGAAGACCAAAGAAACGATGGATGGAATGTGTGAATGATGATATGGTTAGAAAGGGGGTGACTACCGAGATGACGACTAATAGAGAAGTATGGAAGAAAAAGACATGTTGCGCCGACCCCAAATAAATTGGGATAAGGGCAGGAGAATGATGACTGAGAATGATGGTGGTTCTACTCCAAGCACACCATTGCAATCTCGAGCTGGAGATAAATTTAGTAAGATGGAGATAATACGAAAGAAAGGAACTGTGATGACAAACAAGTGTAATTAATTATCACCATAATTTATAATTATATATTATATTATATATTTATAGTTATAGCAGTTTTTTAACTGTATTGTTTGTTTTAGATTTAACTGACAATGACCATGAACCTTCTACGAGTGGCATTAATACCCCACCGTTATCACAATCTCAAGTCAGAGAAAGTTTAAGCAGGATAGACATTTTAAGAAAAAGGAAGGCATCTGCTCTCTTTAACAAAGGTACCTAAATTATTATTTCAAGTCATTCAGTTTCATATCTTTTTGCGAATTCACAATTGGCTTATAGTAATATTATATTAAACTACTTTTCTTTATTCGAGAAAATAATACTACTGAAGAACTATCAACTAAGAAAATTAAGACAGCAAATGAGAGTTTCAAAATATTGTCAGAAGAGAAGTTGGAGCTGGTTAGATTACAAAAACTGTCACTGGAAATGGAAATAGAACATAAACAAAAAATATATGAAATAGAGTTGGATAATTTAATGAAAAAAAAAGGAATTTAATGAACAAATGTACAAAAAAGAACTTTTACTTAAGGATTTAGAAATAAAAAAGAAACAATCAGAGCTGTAATATTTTTGTTTTTATTTTTTTACAATGATGCAAAATATCCCTCTATTAGTAGTCTTCGTTGCAAATTAGCGCTTCCTCTTCCATACAGTTCTGGTGCAACATCATCATCCCTACCTTCCATAATAACAGGAAACTCTTGATCTTCAGGGGTATGTTTTCCTTTCGTAATATAGCTAAATTATGAAGTACAGCTGTTGCTATGATTATGCCAGGTACTCTATGAAGGTGAATACTTATGCCCCTGGATAATATAGGGAATCTCCTCTTCCATATACCAAATGCCCGTTCAACCACATTCCTCGTCTTTATTTGTGACTCTTGGTAAAGTGTCTCTCCTCATGTATTCACATTATTTTCTGACAGAGGTGTCATCATAAAGTTAGTTTGGGCATAGCCATTGTCACCTAGCAACAATTTATATTTATATTTGCCCTGCAAAAAATTGCGTTTTAATGCACAGTTATCCTTGACGCCCCGGGCGTCGGGAGTCGAGCGACGACTACCGGCCACCGTAGGCGCGGGCCTGCGGGCGGAGAGCAATGGGTAGCTCACCGCCCGATCAGGACCAGGCCCGTGCCGGACGGCGCGTAAGTGTTCCACGCGCGCCTCAAAGACATGTCAGCATAACGAGGGGCTCCTCAAGGCCGAAGCCTGCCGGGGCAGCGGGATTGTCCGAAAGGGTTACCGCTACCCCGGAACATAAAGGGCGAAGGAAGGAACATGGGTGGGTTTTAGTCAGTAAGAGTCTGACACTCCCTTCCGCTCCACCCAGAGCGGGAGGGGTCATTTGATGATTTCCCATCCCAAAAAAAAAAAAAAAAAAAAAGAGCTGTACCAAGATGTCAAAATTATATTGTGTATTTTGATAATTTTTGCACATCACTGCCTCTAATTTACTTTCTAGCCAAACAAGGAATTCACTCTGTTGGAACTGTCCAGCAGAATAGAATCCCTAACTCAAAATTGCCAGAAAAAAAAGAGTTTATGAAGAAGGCAGTACCCAGGGGCAGTCATGAAGAAAGAACATCTACTTATGATGGCATTGAGATGTCCTGTGTCACTTGGAAAGACAATAAGATTGTGACACTCTTATCAACCTATGTTGGGGCAACACCAGTGTCTAGTGTCACTAGATATGATAAATCGAAAAAGGAAAGAGTAGTAATAATTACTACATGACATGGAATTATTCCATGTCCCCAAGTTGTTCATGAATATAATAAGCATATGGGGGGGGGTAGACTTAATGGACAGTTTTTTGGGGAGGTTCCACATTCCAGTAAGGACAAAAAAATGGTATTTGCGTATATTTTTCCATCTATTTGATTTAACAGTGATTAATGCTTGGATCTTGTACAAAAAAAATTGCAGCAAATAGAAATATACCAAAAAAGGATATACTTTCAATGGGCAGCTTTAGAAATGAATTAGCACAAGTTTTGTGTAGAATAGGAGCTGACACAGAGGTTAAAAGAGGTCGTCCCAGTAATAGTTCTCTAGAGAACGAAATACAGGCAAAAAGGAAGAGGGGACCAGCAGTTATTGCTCCACCAAAGGACATCAGAACAGATGGTGTTGATCATTGGCCACAAGTTGGAGGTTCACTTCGTTGTAAGTACCCACAGTGTAAGGGGTATTCTACAATAAGATGCAGTAAATTTTCAATAAATCAGTGTCTTAATAAAAACAATAACTGTTATGAAAATTATCATAAAAACTGATTTCTAGTTGCATTATTTTCTTTTGTACTAAGCTCATTGTTACTAATTGCATAGTGATGTAAATATCCATCATATGTTTTTTTTTTTAAATAAATACTTAAAAAGGTCAAATTTTTTTATTATTATTTTTAACCCATCCTAGGGCTATAATTACATGCATATGATTTTTTTCTACAAGAAAACATTAAATCATGCAATGAAGGGTTAAATAATGTGCCAAGATTTTAGATTTCTTAAGAAGTAGAACAGTTAGCTAGGTTACTTACTATTTAAATTATAATCTAGTGATATCAAAGACTACTTAACTTGAGACTGATTAAATTCCTTTTAACGGTAATTAAAAAACCTACTGTACCTACAGTAGGTTTTTTAACGACAGCCGGGGACCAAGTGATTGTGCCCTTTATAAGGCTCTGGCCATATACAGGGTGTCCCGTAAATAATGGATCAAACGTAACGGGTAGGTAGCTTACCTCATTTCCAACAACTAATTTGAACAGTAAAAAAAAAACCGATAAGGTAACCAAGATATTTTTTTTTTCGATTTTTACTATTTTCTGTACCAGCATTCAGTGTTTTTAATGCTGTTGCTGCAAATGGTATCATATTTAGGTGTGATTTTTGTCAAACATTTCTGAATAGTTTACTAATGTTATAAGATACCATTTTTTTAAATAACATTTTATTTGCCTTAGAAAAAAAATCTTGAGTTGAAAAGTTTTGTTTTTACGATGAAAAGACCAGAATTGGAAAAAATCTCCTGTAAAAAAAATGTATGACACCAAAGTGTACCATTATTTTAAAAACTTGTAAAATTACTAAGGTTTGCAAATTGGTATAAAACTTACGTCTAGTCCTTGCGGTTACAAATATATTGCTATGAATGTGATGAAGAAGACAGAACAGAAATTAAAATGGTACAATCTAACTTTTCTTTCTCGTAATGGCTTATGCTTGTAATCTAAGCATGTGGTTAAGCGTGTAGCGTAATTCCGAGCCGATGACGTCATCTGTTCGGAATTTGGGACCGCTACCTGCGGAGTTGCACCTCAATCGCGTATTCATTAGAGTGCATAACGCGCTTCTTGAGGGAAGAATTCTTGGCACCGGAGTTGGGGGTGCCAGTGAAGGGCGACCGTCACAGGTCAATGACGAAATTATTATTCGAGAAATCGAGGAAGATTCGACGGTCTCAATTCGCGTCATAGCGCAACGCACAGGTATTCCAAGATCGACGGTACATCGAGTTCTAAAAAGGCACCGGTTGCACCCATATCACGTGCAACGTGTTCAAACGCTGACGTCACGTGATTACCCGCAAAGAGTAGCATTTTGCCAAAGGATGCTTAGAATGATACGGGCGGACCCACAGTTTTTTAATAAAATTTTATGGAGTGACGAGTCTTCATGCCGGCGAGATGGATATCTCAATTTGCATAATTTGCACAGTTGGCAGCTGGTAAACCCACATTTGATGCGAGAGGACAGGAGCCAACATCAATTTAAAATAAATTTATGGGCAGGAATAATAAATGGGCAAATAATAGGGCCCTTTGAACTACCAGCAACTCTAAACGCCGAATACTATCTGCATTTTTTAAGGAATGAGTTGCCAACGTTATTAGAAAATATTCCAGAAGACGTGCGGCAAGCAATGTGGTTACAAAATGATGGTTGCCCCGCTCACTATGCGACGGCAGTAAGGGCGCAACTCAATGAAACTTACCCTGACAGATGGATCGGCCGATTAGGATCAATTTTGTGGCCTCCGCGATCTCCGGATTTAAATCCCTTAGATTTTTTTTATTGGGGATGTTTAAAAGACAAAGTTTACAAACAACGAATAACGTCGGAAGAAGAATTACGTCAGCGCATCCAATCTGCTGTATCCGAAATAAACAACAGCCATTTTGTCCGTCGGATAAGAGCTTCCTTTATTAGGAGGTGCAGACTTTGCATTCTCGTAGGGGGACGTCAGTTTGAACATTTACTGTAAAAACAAAATAAACGATTTATTTGTATTTTTTTTTTTTTTAATTTAACCTCTTAATTGACGACAAACTTGTAATCTGCATAGGAGAGAATGACCAGAACATAAACTTAGTCTTGTCTGAATTGCAAGTTATATTGGATATATTTAAAAATAACACGGTAATTGTATTAAATGTCTTAACTAACTCATATCAGAATGTCAGCAAATTAAATTATTCGTTAAAAAATATGTGTAATATGTATAAAAAATGTCACTTTGTAAATGAAGCACACACTAAATTAGTACATATTTGTAAGTCATTAAATTACATTATAGATTGTAGTGATTATAGTGATAAATACTTGAACCCTAATGAAATTAGAAAGAGGATAGCGAGTAGCAAGTCAGGTTTTAAAGTAAACGACAGTTTGACAAAACCCAAAAAAGGGACAATTCCGTACTATTTTAAACGTCGTGAAATAGTAGAGTCCCAAGAATGTAGCACCCCTACACAACTCAAGGCAGGTCATAGAGGGACTATACCATATTACTTCCCTGTTTTGAACAAGGGCGACGTGGTAAACAGGCAAAACTCATTTTTTCGTGTCCAACCAGAATATCGCTAGTATCCTCTCTAAACAGGAGATACTGGAAATTACGATCCAGGAGTTAAAGGTAGCAAATAATGATCCTGATGTAATTTGCCTATCAGAAACTTTTGTTAAAAAAGGCTGTGAAAACTATGTCAAAGTATACAACTATGAAATGGCTACCAACTTCTGTAGAGACAAACAAAGGGGAGGCACTTGTATACTAGTAAAAAAAGGATTAAATTACAAAAAATTGACATTCATAAAATCCTATGCAACACAGAACACATTTGAAGTATGTGGCTTAGAGCTGAGTAATAAATTAGTTATTATATGTGTGTACAGAACGCCTCAGTCTGATCCAAATCAGTTTCTAACGAAATTAGAAACACTTTTACATGATTTGCTCAAGAAATACAAATCTAAACTAAATATAGTTATAGCCGGAGATTTAAATATAAATACCCTCAAAGAAGGCACCATCACAGATGCGTTACAAGACTTGTGTAAAAATTACAATTTAAAAATTCACATTAATGTCCCTACGCGCAAACTATCTTGTATTGACCACATATTAAGCAATATTGACAATGCAACTGCAACCGTACTACCTTTGCATCTTTCAGACCATGACACCGCACAAATGTTGAGTTTTCCTAGTAAACATCAACCATTGAAACCGCCGGGATACTACATTTATAAAAGAGATTTCAACAGGGACAACATCCGGAAGTTCAAAGAATGCTTGCAAAATCTCTCTTGGTCCGAGACCTATGCAAACACCACTGATGCAAATTATGCATTCAGTGATTTTCATGAATTGTTCTGCCTATTCTACTGTCTGTGTTTTCCTAGGATTAGAGTCAAGGTCAATAATATTAATAAGAACACACAAAACTGGATGAGCAAAGGTTTAAAACAAAGTTGTAAAACTAAACGTAATCTGCGCTATCAGTACTACAAAAACAAAAACTTAACTAGTAAAACTAAATATAAAAATTATTCAAATCTACTGAAAAAATGTATCTATAGTTCCAAAAAGAACGCGAATATAAGCTTTATCAATAACCATGATAACAAGTGTAAAGCGACATGGAGCGTCATACAAAACGAAATAAATAAAACTAACCCTAAAAACAATATAGAAAGTATAAAGATAAACGATACTATGGTTACGGACCCTGTAGAGATAGCTTCGGTATTTAATGACCATTACGTAAACCTATCGCTTTTACCTACACAAAAAAGCGTCGGCCCAAGCTTCTGGAAAAATAATAGTGTTAACTCAATGTTTCTGCAACCAATGTTGGCAAGTGAGGTGAGCCGAGAAATAATGTCACTACGCAACACTAAAGCGGAAGGCTACGATGAAATTAACACGAAAATCATAAAGGCTTGCTGTAATGAGCTGACTGGTGTTTTAACTCACTTAATTAATATGTCGTTTATGACCGGAGTTTTTCCCGAAAAATTAAAATTATCAATAGTAAAGCCCTTATTCAAGAAGGGTGATATGTATGATATTAATAATTACCGTCCCATTACTTTAATACCAATTCTATCAAAAATATACGAAAAATGTATGTTTAAAAGACTGATTGACTACTGCAACAAATTTCAAATTATAAGTAGCGAACAGTTTGGCTTCCAAAAGGATAAATCCACTACGTTAGCTATTTATTCTCTTATGAAAATTGTACTCACAAATATTAATAATAACAATCTGACTACAGCTCTATTCTTCGATATGTCTAAAGCCTTCGATTTGGTGTCACATGATATACTGCTTCAAAAGATGGAAACAATGGGGATTAGGGGACCTGCACTCCAGTGGATATCATCCTAAAATAAGTAATAGGCAACAATGTGTTATTATCAGTAAAATGAACGAAACCAAAGATATCACATCATACGCATCGGAATATAAACATAATAAATATGGCGTCCCCCAAAGGTAGCGTACTGGGCCCAATATTATTCCTATTATATATAAATGATATCATAACAATAACCAATCATAAATGCATCGTATTCGCTGATGATATATCAATAATTGTGACATCTGACAAAAAACATAGTACCGTTATAGATCACGAGACTGACATTAATAATACTATTGACATACTACTACACTGGCTTAACATACACCATTTGAAAATAAATTTAGACAAATCCGTATATATACAATTTAATCAATCTAATAATAATAAATTTAATATCAAAGTTAATATAAATAAAATTAAACAAGTACCACATACAAAATTTTTAGGAGTAATAATTGATCAAGATATGAACTGGAAGGAACACGTAAATAACGTCAGTGGTAGAATTAATAAATTCGTATACGCCTTGAAGCAAGTCAAAAATGTAACAAACATAAAAACTGCTATTATATCTTACCATGCATATGTTGAATCGTTACTACGCTATGGCCTTATAATGTGGGGTAATAGCACTGATCTAAATAGAGCGTTCATCGCTCAAAAGAAATGCCTAAGATCAATTTATGGGCTTCAGCCGGATGATACATGTCGGCCAATATTTAAAAAGCTTGGTTTGTTGCCGCTTCCATCTCTCTATATTTACGAAATATGTGTATTTGTGACCAAGAATAAACAATTATTCAAGACAGCAAGCGATGTATATCCTCGGAGCAGACGTGATCCTTATGGACTGGTGCTAAATGATTTACCAAAGCTAACCAAATATAATAAAAGCTGTCTAGCAATGTGCGTGCGTATTTATAATAAAATACCAAACAATCTCAAACTATTAAATGTTAGATTATTTAAAAACAAATTGTACAAATGGCTAAATGAATGTAGTTTTTATAGTTTGAGAGAATTTATGGATAAAAAATATTGACATTATATTCTTAATTACTTAATTATAATTATCCTGTAACATTAAATTTTTGCATGCTATGTTTTATCTTAGCTAAACATGCTTGTGCCACCCTGACCTATGCCTAACACCATTGTATACCATGTTTTAAGCAAATAAATTATTTTATTATTATTATTTCCTTTATTTCATTTACATACTTACAAATTATATTTTTAAATATTTTTATAAACAAAAAGATAAAAAAAAACATTTAAAAATATAAAAAATAGTAGCCCACCGGTATCGGGAACAGGGTCCAAGCTACCGGCGGTCAGGGCTCCAGAGAGAGGAACCTCCTGACAATGCGAGCCGTGTCCAGAAGTACCGCTTTCTGAATCAAGCCCTTGATCCAGCTGCCCAACGAGAGCCTCCTCAGGTGTTGGTCGAGGCTCTTGGCTATTAACCCATTGGCTGACACGACTATCGGCACAATGATTGCTGAGTCCACATCCCACATGTCGACAACCTCGCGAGCCAAGTCAAGATACTTGATTTGTTTATCTTTCTCGGCTTTCACAAGGTTCTCATCATGCGGGACGGTTATGTCAACAATCATTGCGCGCCGCTCTGATCGATCCACCACCACTATATCAGGCTTATTGGCAACAATAGTCCTGTCAGTGATGATGGATCGATCCCAGTACAATGTGATATTTCCATTTTCGAGAACTGGGTCGGGCACATACCTGTAGTACGGGACCTCAGATTCCACAAGGCTGTATTTCAGAGCAAGTTGCTGATGGATTATCCTGGCTACAAGGTTGTGTCTATGCAAGTACTCTCCGTTAGCTAGACGAGAACACCCGGAGATAATATGCCTGATTGATTCTCCCGGCCGGTGGCATGCCCGACAGATGTCAACCGTGCCGTCTTTCACAATATATCTCCGGTAATTGTTCGTCATCATAACTTCGTCCATAATTGCACAGACAAAACCTTTATTATTATTATTATTAATAGTGTCTATCTCAGTTTTTTACGTTTTTCACTTTTTAATGCAGGTAGATTTAAAGTTTAATTTGGCTTGGCCTACTGAGGCACTAATCTCAAAATTCACAAAATTGTTGTAGTTATTCGCTATAGAAATTCCATCTAAGTTAAGAGCGCGTGTATTTTTCTGCCAATACTGTTTATCTCTTCTCTATTGCGGCTGTACCTCGCCGCATCTAGCGTGAGACTGACAAATTGGCAAATGGCAGGGCAGTGCGTGCGGTTCGAGGATGCGACAGTGATAGATTAGAAAGAGACAGTTTATTGTATTCAAAAGTCGCAAGGGAGTAGTGTCAGTTGTTCGCTAGATGTTCTGTGGTCAGTTGTTTCTGTGCGAGTTTCGACAAGTTTGGTAGGAAGTAATTTTGCAACTATAATATTAGTAAAAACCCATTTTAAATGATTCTATTGATACAATTTTTGTTTGAGAAGAAAGTTTTGTGTTTGATTACATATTTAGCCGAAAATTATTCAAAATGTATCTATGTTTTAAGTGCAATTGTTGATAAACAAACAACTAGTGTTGAGATAGATATTATTTCCAGAATTTATTTCGAAGAATCATATTTGTAATTGTGATTATGTCATTTTTATTCCAGTAAAATGGCTAATCGGTTAAAGGGATTTAGATCAAACAAGATCTTGAGTCTACTGAAGGCTGAATATGAACCTAATAATGTTGGACCTGACGGTGAGTTACTTTTTATTATCACAAGCTTTTATTTTATTTGCAACGTTCGTATGCAAGTATGTATGTTCGTAGGAGATTTCATTTAATGAATTGATATACTTTAAACTGATGAACCTGTGTATTTTACAGATAATACAACAAAAAACATAAAACCTGGATCCTCTGCACTAACACATAATAAAAACTTTGATCCACCTATGAAACAAATTGTTATAGATAAGCATGAGCGCATTCTTCTGGAAAAACAAAATATTTTCAGAATCTGTTTAAAAAATCCGAAATCTTTATCATTAAGTGATTTAACTCAAGATGACCAGAAACAGTCTACCAAAAGACCACTGTCTGCACCTCCGGAAGATATAATATTAGACTATTCCTGTGTAAGCCCTTCAATTGCATTTGGCTTTTATTTTAATGATTACCCACAAGTTAATGAAGAACCACAGGTGCAAAATATAAATGAAAGTACAACAGACTGTGAAACAAGTGAAGATGATTACGGAAATGTTAATGAAGGCCGAAAACGTCGTAATATAGCGAAAAAAGATGAATGGAAAAAACTTGCAGCCCAAAGAAAAAGAATGCGCGGCGAAGAATATTTAGGGTATTCAAAGCCTCAAAACGAGAAAATGCGGCAAGACCAGATACGACCAGCTAAGCAAATGGGTGATGCATGCACTTCGGACTTTTGCAGAAGAAGCAAATTCAGAGGTTGTAATAATTTTGAAGAAGACACACGCAAATCCATTCATAGTTACTTCTGGAAACATCTTAATTGGGGCGAAAGAAAAATGTATGTCAGAGGACATGTAAACCGTACTAGGACTACTCAGAAAACGAAAGGTGAAGAACCTTCTCGCCCAGAGGGCACATTAAGTTATTTTTTGCCTAAACCAGGGAATGAAGGTAAAATTCAAGTTTGTAAGCAAATGTTCTTGAATACTCTGTCACTGAAGCCTACCACTGTTCAGCTGTGGGTAAAAGACGCTAGTTTCAATGTGGACACAGCAAATCAGGAGAATAGCCAGGTAAATAGACAAAATGCAAAGATGGTAGCCTTAAATGACTATTTTAAAAGTATCCCAAAAATGCCATCACAATCCACTACACTATTTGCGCTGTAGCATGGTGCGGGTGACAGTTGCCCGTATGACGTTGACATTTGTCAGTACCACATGACTAGGGATGTGAGGTTATGCAATTCATTTTTATCGCTAACGATACTCGCAGCGTGAATCTAGTTCTCTTTAATATTGTTATGAAAATTAGTGTATTATTCAGTTGTGCAGTGTAACTACGTGTGTGCTACGTGTATAAACTTGTCAATATAAATGTTTTATGGCTACATAATTATCTTTGTACTTATATAAAATAATCAAAATCGGGTTTATGTTTTTTTTTTCGTGACAACATTTTTGCTCTATGGTGCATCGGCGCGGCGGCCATGTTGTTTACCCGTGCGATGCTGTGAGTGCGAGTACGAGTGCAAGCGCGTTATATTGTGACTTAATGTGACACGTATTACGATTTCATTGTTTGTTTTCATTTTTGTTAAATTGTTATTTGTTATAAGTTTGTTGAGTTTGTTGTTATTACCATGCCTAAGCATACAAAAAAAACTGTTTTGGGTAGTCAGGCCAGGGAGCTTGTTGTTCGCCTCCGAGACTACTTTAAAAGAGAACAACAAAATAATGGACCGTTGTTACCATTGAATCATATTGTAGAACGAGTAGCCGAAGCTCTTGATATTGGCCGCAATACTGTTTCGCGTATAACACGTGAGAAAATTGGCCAAGATGGGATGTTTGAAAATAAATTATCGACACCCAACAAAAAGCGGACCAAGGTGAAGCCAATCACAGATTTGGATGATTTTGCTAAGGTTGCTATTAGAAATCATATTTATGATTATTATAGAAGAATGGAGCTACCCACATTGCTCAAGCTTCTAAAATCATTAAAAGAAGCTGACTTGTTCAAAGGAGGTATTACTTCGCTACGGCAAGTTATAAAAGATATTGGCTTTGTTTACAAAAAAGTTAACAAAAGAAAGATTATTATGGATAGGACTGACATTGCCCTAGCAAGATTTAGATTTTTAAGGAAGGCCAAAAACATAAGTGATTGGAGCAAAGTTGTCTTTTTGGATGAAACGTGGCTAAACGCCAACCACACAGTGGGTAAAAGTTGGACCGACGATACGGCACAATCGTGTACCAAAGTGCCGGAAGGCAAAGGCGAACGCCTTATTATTTGTCACGCAGGTACAGCAAGTGGATTCGTCCCTGATTGTTTGCTGGCTTTTAAGTCAAAAAAAACTACGGAGTATCATGAGGAGATGAATTACGAAAAATTTAAAGATTGGTTCATAGGTCTATTAAACAATTTAAAAGAGCCTATGACCATAATAATGGACAACGCACCCTACCATTCGGTGCAAGTTAATAAACCCCCAAACCAATCCAACCGCAAAAGCGAGTTGGTGAAGTGGCTGAGTGAAAACGGAGTTACAGCAGATATAAAAATGTTAAAGACGGAGCTTATTGCCTTAGTCCGACGCCATAAGCCACCAACTCCTACCTATGCTCTGGACGAGATGGCAAAAGAAAAAGGCCACCAGGTCCTTCGACTACCACCCTACCATTGCCAGTATAACGCTATTGAGCTGATTTGGGCCCAAATAAAAGGTATGCTTTTAATTTCAATTCCCATTTTGAAGCTTTATAAAAAAATCAGCTTTCCGATCGTAGCATGTACCTAGTTTAAAAACATTACCAGATACTAGATTAGGCTGATTGATGATTATTTGAATACTTTTTTTTATAAGTTCGTTTATTTTTAGGTTACGCCGCAAGAAATAATACTTCGCCGCCATTTACGGCAAATAAGATGTTGGCCCTATTACAAGAGGCCATCAACAATGTTCAACCTGAAGACTGGTCGAAGGTCGTGAATAAAACAAAAAGGGACATTATGTCTGATTGGGATCGTGACATACATATTGACAACATAATTGAGTCATCGTTAATAATATCCGTCACAGATTCAGATGATGAATTGAGTGACAATTCAGATGTTCCTGACTCTGATATGAGTTTAGACGAATAACATGTATTTTTTTTAGCAACCTTTTAAGCAACCTTACCCTATAAATGTTCTGTTGTATAATTAGACCTTTTAAAAATAAAAATTGACCTACGCACAATATACGTTTTTTATTATAAAAAATATCGACTATCCATCGTAGCAGTACATCCCATCACTAAATACGTCTATGGCGTTACGTTATACGCATAACACTTTGCTTAATTTTTCATTCAATTTGATTTTATTTCTTGATTAGAACATTCTGGTTGGGTTTAATTTAATTTACTACAGTTATTAATTATTTAATATATTACGAATGTGGTACAACTGAAATACTAAGTCATAAATTGTAAATCGCGGCAACTTTCAAGAGTGAAACGAAATGTTACTGAAACTGTCACCCGCACCATGCTACAGCGCAAATAGTGTAGATTGTCGCCGGGATCTAAAGTTCCCAGACTTTTTATGCTCGTAAGGATACTAGAAAACTATACTTGGAGCCTGTATAACGTACTATATCTGATGTATTTAACGCCTATAAACAACATTGCAATGACATAAATATACCTGCTGTATCTAGATACACATTTGATAAAAGTTTTAAACATAATAATTTGGCAATATATACTTTGAAAAAAGATATGTGTGATATTTGTGTTGGCCATAATGAAGGTAATATCGATGAGCATATTTATCAAGAGCATCTTATAAAAAAAAATAGAGCCAGGGAAGAGAAGGCAAAGGATAAAGAGGATGCAGCAATGGGGCATTGCATTTTATTAACGATGGACCTACAATCGGTTAAAGTTTGCCCTTAGGGCCAGGCCACAACAGTGCGTTGCGGCGTCGCATCGCAAAAATCAACGACGCCGCACAACGCATCGTGGAAATTTCCGATGCGCTGCCGCAGCGTACAAATCTGCGATGCGACAACGCTTTGCCGTTTAGTCGGTGTCCATACTTTGAACGACCTGCACGTGTTTTTTAAGCGATATGGCGCAGTACGATGTCGACCACCTGATATCTTTAATTTACGAACGTCCCGTCCTTTGGGACAAAACTATATCACAATTCAAAGACAAATTTTTAAAAACAGAAGCATGGAGGGAAGTGTGTACAAGTTTATATTCAAATTTTGAGGAGTTAAATAGTGTTGAAAAAACAAAACTCGGTAAGTACTTATAAACATTTATATTTTTGTTAACTGCCAACTAAGACCTCCAATGTTACTATTAAAATAATTACAAAATTCGTTTCTGATTATGTTAGCTCCTGTTCTACTTTCATGTGTTGTTTCGTGTAAAATTTGCAAAGAATCGTCAATAATCATTTCTTCAAACGTTTGTGCGCCATCTCGATTCAATACAAAGTTGTGTAATACACAGCATGCTTTTATAATGTCTATTGTGAAATCGTAAGAAACATTAATGGGTCGATGAAATATGCGCCATTTATTTGCGAGTATGCCAAAAGCGCTCTCAACATATCGTCTGGCTCGGCTCAAACGATAATTAAAAACTCGTTTTTCTATCGATAAAAACTTCCCAGAATATGGGCGCATTATATTATTTGTCAGTGGTAATCCTTCATCCGCCACGAAGACAAAAGGAATTTCTTTTTGAAAGCCAAGTAACGGTTTTGGCGGAGGTATAGATAATTGACCTTTTTTTAATAAGTCGTATAGATTTGAGTTCTGAAAAACAGTGGAGTCACATTCCTTACCATATGCACCTATATCGACATATATAAATTTGTAATTCGTATCAACAAGTGCTAATAGAACAATGGAATTATAATTTTTATAATTGAAAAATAGGGATCCACTGTGATCCGGGCTCAATATACGAATGTGTTTTCCATCTAGCGCTCCTATACAATTAGGAAAGTTGGTCTTTTTTTCATACTCTTGAGCAATTTGTTCCATCAGCTCTGTTGTAATTTTTGGTAATTCCAACCTTTTAAGAATGTTCCATACAATACGACAAACAAATTTTATTATTCCTGTTATTGTAGATTTTCCACGATAATATGTGAAATGCATATTATACATCCCGTCGCCAGGTACCTGAAAGAAAACAAAATAAATCATTATTCGTCATATTTTTTTAGGTAACGATGTCATAAAGAAACGGAGAGGAATCAAGGATAATTTTACAAAATACGAAAAAAAATTAAACGAGCAATGTAAATCCGGAGCTGGGGCCAAAAAAATTAAACAATATCATCTATACGACCAGCTCCTATTTCTGAAAAAGAATTCTCAAAATAAAACAACATCAAGTCTTGACGATGAAGAAATAAGACCAAGCACCTCAACCCAACAAAGCCAGCAACCTGTCATGCCACGTTACCAGCCTGCATCGCGTAAAAGAAAAATTGACGAAGACGAATTTGAGAAGAATATTATAGCTGCTTTAAAAACACCTGAAAGTAGACATTTATCTTTTTTTAAAGGAATTTTGCCATCATTGGAAAAATTGAATGATAATCAAACAATAATTTTCCAAAGTCGTGTCCTACAGATATTAAGTGATTTACACCAACCATCATACTATCCCAGCCACTATCAAACTTCACAAACATCCGTCCAAGCAAACTATCAAACATCTCAAACAACTGTTCAGACTGGCTATCAAACAGCTCAAATGTCTATGCAGAGTGGCTACCAATCAGCTCAAATGCCTATGCAGAGTGGCTATCAAACATCCATTCAACGCAGTGCCTTCCAAAGCGGATGCGAAACATCACCGGCACCTATGCAATCGTCTCCACAAATGCCAAGGAATGATGATGTAAATGAGCCAGAACAAATTGATTTCGATGAGGAACTAACAAATTTGACGAATGACACACAATCGGAATACGAGTTTTGAATAACACTAAATTATGAAAATGATTAAACAGTATGATTATAGTAAAAATAGTTTTTTTTTTTGTTACCTTACAGTTAATCCCAGCATCTCCAGAGGTTCGATGGGTTTTCTAAATATGTATTTCTTTTGTAAATGAGACTTTATCAAACTAAGAAGTTCTTCAAAACTTACTACACTCATCCTAAAGTAATCGAAAAATTTAACCTCGTCCACTTTTAGCGCCTCATATTTCCTTTTGAAGTGGTTTCCATCTTTATTCATAATTGTCAGTAATGGGTGCACCCAGTACTTTCTTTTCTGTTTCTTTTTCTTAATACGCCTTAACGCAAGCAGAAGTAGAACACGCGCAGTGCGGTCCATGTCTCACTAGAAACTGAACTGACGGTTAGCGTCTTGTCGTACGATGTCGTATCCGATGAAATTTTTGCGTTGCGACATCGCATCGCATAGCTGTGCAATGTTGTTTTTGCGATGCGACGCCGCAACGCACTGTTGTGGCCTGGCCCTTACTCCACGGCTAGCGCTTTATGCTTTAAAACGAAACTGACATGCCATAATTTTACACTCTTTGATTTGACTTCACGCCATTGCACATGTTACTGGTTCACAGAAACGGCAGCAGACCTTACTGCGAGTACTTTCGCGTCATTTGTGATAGACTACTTAGAGCGCCATTGCCTGCCGAAGAAAATGCCAATAATTATTTATTCCGATGGTTGCACGTACCAAAATCGGAACGTTACAATGGCAAATGCGCTTTTGAACTTAAGTATAAAGCACAAAATCACCATCACCCAAAAGTTCCTCGAACGTGGTCACACTCAAATGGAGTGTGATTCGGTTCACACTGCGATTGAACGGAAGCTCTCAAATCGTGTAATTCATTTGCCATGTGATTATGTTTCGGTAACTAAAGAAGCAACGGCATCAAATCCCTACGAAGTCGTTCAGATTGACCATGGTTTTGTGAAAAATTATGCCGATACATCTACTTGGCTTTACAAAACTATAAGGCCAGGACGCAAAGCTGGTGACCCTACTGTAACAGACTTAAGAGCTATTCTTTACAACCAAGAAGACACTATTCAAGTAAAACTACATTTCGACCAGGATTGGTTTGCCTTGCCACAAAGACCAAAAAGATATAACCCCGACGTGGCTTATTCGACCTTAAATGAAAGTATGATTCCCATAACTGCCTCGAAGTACCAGCACCTCCAAGAGCTCAAACAAGTTCTACCAAGTTTTTTTTTTTTTTTTTTATTAATAAGAACTAGTGTTCCTAGTAATTTATTACAATCTAGCCTAACAGACTAATAAGCAATTTAACTCTAACTTAATATTTTACGAGATAGATTATAACTAAGAATAATGTCAATTTGCACTTTTACACAGTTTCGTAGCACTTTCTTAGGGTCTGGTAATTGATAAAACACTTTGTTCATGTGTTACATGTATAGCACCATTATCATCGCACTATTATTCATTCACTATATAAATACTACACTAATCCAAATGGTTTAGTTCTCTTTAGCCTACGCACTAAGTCCGTGTTGTCTAGCAGCTGAATTGCCTCGACATTGACATGTCGGTGAAGTCTGTGTTCGTGGGCTTCAGCAAATTTTTGAATGATGGTGGTGACGGATTCCATTTTAAGGTCACGGTGGAGGTCGTCATTTCTAATGTACCATGGAGCATTTACAGCATCCCTGAGTAGTTTATTTTGGAATTGTTGGATTATTTTAACGTTACTTCGTTTAGTACAGCCCCAAAGTTGGATGCCATACGTCCAAATTGGCATAAGAATATGCTTGTATATTATAATTTTATTATGTATTGATAGGCAGGATTTATGAGGATTTCCTTCCGAGTAACCAATACATACTTTTATAACGTATGTCGAGTTCCTGTCTTTTCTTTTTGACGTGAGATTTCCAACGCAGTTTGGCGTCAAGAGTTATGCCAAGGTATTTGGCTGTGTTAGCATAAGGTACTTGCATGCCATTTATATAGATTGGGTGGTAATCGCAGTGTTTGTTAGTGAAGTCAATATGGATTGATTTTGATTCATTCAGTTTGATTTTCCACTTTTGTGTCCAGTCATAAACTTTGTTCACAGCTAGTTGAACTTTTTCTACTGCTTCTTTGTGGCTTGATCCGGTAGCCATAATAGCAGTGTCATCTGCAAAGGTCGCAATGGTGTTGTTTTCCAGCTCTGGGATATCACATGTGTATAGCAAGTAGAGGAGTTCTACCAAGTGAATGTCATAATTTTTATGATACACTGCCCCATTTGTAGTATGAGTGTGTGTGTGTGTCAGTGTATTTGTTGTTTAGATAAGATAAGATAAGATAAGATAATTTTTTATTTGTTCAAAACATGAGTATACACACATAGCATGCAAGATGTTAAATCCAATTATGATTTCCGTCATGTTTACAAACATGATGATGAACTCACATGATGTTTGTTTTTTTTTTTTTTGTTTGTCTGTTTTTACTAAAAATAATTTTGAAGATTCGTTTCAGTTATTTTGAAGATTTTTTTAGTTATTTTAAAGTATTTTTTAGTTATTTAGAAGTCTTTTTCAGTTATTTTAAAGTTTTTTTGCTTATTTCGAATATAATATTTCATCTTCCATTGTGATCATTATTAAAAAATGTGATTTTTTCATTGTGTTGTTTTACTTCAAAAACGGCTAACTACTACTTATTTAAAAAATATTTACACTAATAAAACCAATACCACCTAACTCACGTTAATTGTAAATTGGCCAATCTTAACCCAATGCTAGGATATATATCGCATTTCAGCCTATTTTTTCTATTTTTACATATATAAACATTTCAAGTAGCTTTCTATTCAAAGCCGAGAAATGTTTTTTTTATCTCCTGTAAAGTTAACTTTATTTAGATAGACACTATTGATTCTTAACCGTCGATATGTAAGGTCGTTACCTGCCTAGCCTTTTATAGTGGGTACTATGTTGGGGTCGGGTTCCTGTCCGTCCAGATGCAGCTTAATACCAGTATTTTACATGGAGCGACTGCCTTTCTGACCTCCACAACCCAGATACTTAGTAACACGATACCCCTTGGTAAAGATACCCCTAAAGATATTATTAAATATAACTGCAAAAGTACCTACTTTTGCAGTTATATTTAATATCATCTTTTGGGGAGGTTGTTCTTTTTGCATATTGAATAATAGCCAAATTATGTTCCTTGGTTATCGATAGATATCATAAGATTAATATTAATTTAAACACTTTTAATAAATAATGTGAAACAATAAAGACTTTTAATTAGCAAAGCTATGTTTTATTTTGTAACCTATAACCTCAGCTTAAGGTTTTTCAATGTGTCAGTTTGGTGACTGTCGCAATTTGCATGTGGACAATATATTTTTTTATAACTTTAGTTTTGTTGTTTTACTAAATAACTGTTTGAACATTGTTTTAGCAGTTACAATTTGAGCACTAAAAAATATATTAAAAAACTAACCACATTATTAAAGGAATATAATAAAAAAATCAATCCTCGTAGCGTCACTTGTCACAAAACCGAAGTTGAAACCTCATTTTAGAAAAATCAGATTTCAATGCAAGATCCGTTTTTTTCGAAATATTGTAATATTCAGTAGCAATGAAAAAGAAAAGAAAAGAAAGGAAAGAAAGAAAAATATTTTACTTTACTAATTTTCTCCTTTTTTTTATGAACAAACTGACCACTATTTCACCACAATATCCATTTATTTTCCATTTTTAATAAGAAAAATATGCTATTTATTTAAAATAAAATACTATTTTCAATCCTTCAGACTATGTAGTACAGCCTAGCATCTTTATATATCCTAAAAACATAACTTTAAAAAAATACTCATATTTTTATTAGGGTACACTTAAAAGTGAAAATGCCCTCTATAAGTCCTCAGAAAAAGCTGGATATTTACAAAAAAAAAAAACCTGCTCATTTTCCTTCAATCTTTCTTTTTTCAGTGATCATTTAACAATTTGTACTTACTTTAACTGTATAAGTAAATAAACAAGGCTGCCAAAAAGCTGAACATGTTCAGACAAATCCGAATACTTACCATACTCTAGCTAGACAAACACTAAGAAAGTATAATATTTGACAACAAAACGAGACCACAACCAATCATTTGAGACAAAACAAAAATTACAACCACCTAAATTTCAAGAATTGTATCAAACCATCTGAGAGCCTTCCGCCTAGGCACTTGTTACCATGACTGACTAGGAAATCTTAGGTTTAAAGTTTTAGACTTTGCACCCAAGTCGGCTGGAGCAAAGACAATCTCCAAAAGGGGTTCATGGACAGCTCAAATCTCAAGTGTGTATGTGGCACCTCCCAGAGACAATGGCCCACCTTCCGTGCTGCGCCACATGCCCTGTCACCTGTGCACTTGATCTTATGACTGCGTCAGTGAGTGCACTTTGCTCAGCAAAAATGAGGGCCAACGAAACACTAAGAAGAACAACATCAAGACAAAAAGAGCAGTTAGGTAGAAGTCTTATTCCAAAAGGTTCCAATAAAAGGAACATGTTTTTTCTTACTTTACTTCGAATTTACAAACAATCCTACCAAACCACTTTCCAAGTATTAGCAAAATGGGTGGTCAGTTGGATACAACAAACAGACAATAATCACGCCTTTACATCAACCACAGATTGGGAGTGTACAAACTCAAAACCGACGCGCATGATTTACCACGTGTCACTGTGTGAATGAGCACGAACACAAAAGTTTTGCGTTTTTACAATGTTAACGTTTAAGAAATATTGAGCTTGAAAACTTGACTAACATAACAGACGTGGCCATACTTTTTAACCTTTCTAGCCATATACCAGTATTATAAAGTGCTCTGTGAGGTACGGTACTAATAAAAACTAGAGTTTCTATCTGTTGACCCGACAAGACAACGCAACGATGATGTCAAGATACTGACAGTGACAACTGACAACTTACAATCAGGGTTGCCAGTAGTGTTGCCTTACTATCGATACCCTATCGATAGGTTGTCAATCTATCGTGACCTCGGTAAAATTAGAATATCGATAGCCCTATCGATACTATTGAAATTTTACAATACTATCAATACTATCGATCCAAGAAATTGACCAATACTAATGATAAAGTGCAATATTATTGATAAAGTGCAATACTATCGATAGTATCGATACTATTGGATATAGATACTATCGGTACTATCACTATTATGGCGTATTTTACTGCAATCACTGTCGATACTATCGATACTATCAGTACTATCGATAGTTTTACTATATCGATATTTACCCAAAGTTCAATAGTATTGCACCGGAATTTTAGTCAACTGTAATAGTTCATTAGTAAATTGAAAATAGTTGTATTATCTAGTAACTTCTCGTTATTGTATACTATAGATTTAATAATAAGTACCTACTCACTTAATTTATGCGACTGCGATTAGTTTGACCAAGAGTGCAGAGTAATTCCTACCTACATTTAATAAAATATTACTAGGTTGCCAACCATTTGTAGATTTTAAAAGTGATTTGCGTGAGTGTTTGATACATGATGGCAGATAAAAATAAAAAATTGGCAATGTGGTCATTTTTTGAAAAGATTAATGACTCAAAAATTAGTTGCAAGATATGTCGTAAAGATTATAAGTTCTGCAACAACACCTCGAACATGAAGGACCACATAATGAGGAAGCATCCAGAGGTATTGTCACAACAATCTACTTCTACGGAAGGTGAAAATAGTCTTACGACTAGCACTGAACGAACCTGGGAAAAGTCAAATAATAATTCTGATAACAAATACATACACCAAGAACTATTCAAGAAAAAAGTTTCTAGATTAAATTTTTGTAAAGATGATTGCAACTGATTTACAACCGCTTAGACTTTCTGAGCACAAAGGATTGAAAGAGTTTGTCAACGCGCTTGATTCGAAGTACGAACTACCGTCAAGAACATATATCAGCACAAATCTACTTCCAAAATTATACAATACTATGAAAGTCGATCTAACGGTTATCCTTTTGGAAGTAAATAGTATTGCCATTTATATTATTGTTATAACATTTTAATAAAGTATGATTTGCAAATTTAGTCTCTAATTTCTCCTCAGTTATTTTAATTTACTCACATAAAAATAAATTTTCTCATTTAAAAACGACTTGACATAATTAATAGCTTCTATGTTCAAAAATTCTAATAATTTCAAACAATACTTGTCTTCTTTTTATTTGAGGTATGTTCGACAATTCCGAAAAAGTCATTAAAAAGCTTTATATTTGGATTATCACCATAGTCTTCTATAGTTTGAGTACTAACATCTTGACATACCACATCTTGACATTTAATTTTGTGTATTGTATCAATGTTAAGTGTCGTAGCTGCACATTTGATTTTCCCATCATTGTTAATAATGGTTTGAGTACCAACATCTGCGACAGCCCAATGAACATGTACCTAGATCTTCATCTTGATTTGATCCTTGATCCCGTGTATAATCGTCCAAATTTTGACTGTATTGCGTATATTCATAGTTATCTATACTCTGCAGTCCTCTCTCTCCTGCAGTTTAACATAATTATGTGTGTGACCATAAGTTTTTCGCGCGCACGCACATCCTTTCGACATAGTTACAAGGTGGACGGGGTATCGATGGCTAGGGTCACTGAAGTGAGGGTCTTGGGTGTTACTGGACTGACGTTTCGTGATCATATAGTTATGGTATGCAAAAAAGCATATAGAAACCTAGGATTTGTCCTGAGAACGGTTAAAGGCTTCACAAATATGAAAGCTATTACGGCATTGTATAATGCTTTAGTAAGGAGCCAATTAGAGTGTAATGCAGTTATCTGGGCTCCACATGAAACTACCGCTCGTCAGGGCTTTGCCTGTAAGCCGACGACGTAGCGGCCAACAAGTAGGTTGCGGTGCCGCTTGGGCGACATCGCAACTGAGGCGGGCTGATGTAGTATGGGAGGCATCACGGCTGAGGGTTGGAGGCCGCGGCGGGGGAGGAGTGTCGGTATTGCGGTGCGCCGCTCTCCCTACCTTCCGCGGCCTTGACGGGGTCGCCACCGTCTGATGGCGAACGCGGTGGGGCCGCAGGGGAAGAGGAGTGTTGGTATGACGTTGGCCGCTCTCCCTATCCTCTGCGGCCGAAAATTGGCAGGCGGCGGGGCCAATGACCTGACCCGTCGCAGGGGGACCAAGGGTGCCCAGACACGGGGTCGTCTGGCGCCCATGTGCTGGTTTGGTCCCTGGGGTGGTCACGGCGTGCCATGTGTCCTGGTGCGCCGGTGATGGGGAGTAATCCCCAGAGGAGGGTCCGGTGACGGACGGACGCGGCGGGTTCACGGATGAGTGCTAAGGCGTGCCCGTGTTCCCGCCGTAAGCGGCAGAGGAGGACACCGTGGAGTTTTGGTGGGTTAGAGTCCCACATAATTCCACTATCTCCCCGTGGTAGTGCAGAATGCATGAGCATTTCTCCATGTTAAAAAAAAAAAAGGTACCGCGCGCGCGCACGAACTAACTTGCTGCGTGAGGCGCCGCTGACGGGCGCGCTCCGCACTCTCAACCTCATTGCTGATGACGTAGACATATTCTGTTGCGCTTTGGGTGAATTTGAAAGAATAGCTGCCTATATAATTTGTTATGGTACAAGCACTGGAAATAATTAATTTTTAAGTGTACTACAATATCGCATTGGGTCTAGCCTGTAAGGTTATTTGTATGTTTGGAGTGCATAAATAAATAAATCTAATCGAGGAATCTGAGATTGTGTTTCAATTTCCTCACTGTCAAAAATCAATACCGCAGGCCTTTTTTGAGCTAAAAAAAATAATAAAAAATATTGTTATTGGCTTTACTTACGGGTTTATTTCGGGGTAGGTAGCCAGACTAGTTTCAGTAGCCCAATTAGTTTAAGATTCCGAAATAAACCCGTGAGTAAAGCCGATAACAATATTAAGGCGCATGCTGTGACGCAGAGCGCGAAATTCAAATTTTCTAAGTTTCCTAAAAATTGCAACGTTGTTTAAACTTGTATTTTGATAAAAAAAAAATATTCGCGATTGTATTAATGATATACTTTTTTAATAATAACCATAATTTTCATTAATATAGCTTTAAAAGTAATAGTTACCCTAAATAGTAATATTTTCGAACATAATCATACTTTGGGGTAATATTACTCAGAACATAGATTTTGACATGGATTATGATTATTATTAAGTAAATATATCAACAATATAGTCGGCAATTATTACTTTATGAACTAACAACTTTAAACAGCGTTGTAATATGCAAAAAACGTAAAAAAATGCCGCCCTTCATCTTAATTGTAATAATTGTTTTTAGGTAAAAATGCACGGACGCCAACAGGTCAAGCTACCCGAAATTGTCAAATTTTCCCAATCAACCTTGAACCTAAATGCCTTAGCGATAAAGTTGAAAACCTATTAAAGAGATTTGACAGATTGTGGTAGCTTGATGTGCTGGCGTCCGTACATACTATAAAGCTACCATTTACTGGGTACGTCTTTCATTGACTTGAATGTGCCTTGGCAGCTGAGAGTATGTCATGCTCACTCAAATGTCTCGCTGATGGTGGCACATATGTTGGATCATTTAGCTCTCTTCAAAATGGTTGAGCTGAATGGTGCTAATCCATGCGTCATGTTCGTGAACGGGCGCCGTCAGTAGAGACTGGTCATCTCTTTGCTGCCATGGCTTATTTTAATTTAATTTAATATTTGAATTGTTTTAAACTTTTCATTACGGACGCTTTTAACGTTCTGCATCGTTCTCACATGCATAATTTTTAACATGAATGATGTAACTAATACTTTGTAAGTAACCATATTTTGATTTAAAAGAGTGTCCATGGAGTTTCTTGCCCGTTCTTCTCCATAGGTAGGTCGGTCAGTCAGAAAAATGAAGCTAGTTGCCCATTCCAAAGCGTAGTAGGCTACTACGCTTTGGAATGGGCAACTAGCTTCATTTTTCTGACTGACCGACCCCTTGACAATTCAAAAGTGCCTGTAATTGGTTTAATTGAAATAAATACTTTGAGTTTGAGTTTCTGAAATGTGATTCGAACTTAAAGACAGTGAAAAAAAAGAAAACAGGAGTGAACATTCCATTAACAGAGATTTATCGTTGTCGGTCAAGTTAAGGAAGGAAATATTATTGTGGGAGCACTGTTTAGAAATGAAGTGATTTTTACATTCGACAGTATTTTTGTATTATTTTGTAAAGAGATTTGGAGAGATAGAGGAGATGATATAATTTTTATTAATGATGTTGATTCTGTAATATTATAATTATTAAATTTGACACATATGTTTCAAAAGTAAGTTCAAAGTATGACACTTATTTTTCAAGTTCCTAATCTAGCCCGCTACCGGGTTAAGACTTCGGGTTAGGTTCGGAATAATCCACAAAAACGTTAAAGCAGTACAAACCTTTGAAAGAAAGAATACGGAAAATGTTTATTTGCGGCAAACATGACGCATAAAAAGAACACAAAAAAAAAAATAACAAGTTGGTGGAAAATATGCGTCACATACACGCAAAACGGCCATCGCTCAGCATAATGCTAAAACCATATACGAGACGAGAGCCCCAGCGCTGGTTTTATACTGTTGGCAATAGCCGGCGTTGACGTGATGACGTCAACCAGTGCAGCATACGAGTAGATAATAATATAAATAAAAAACAACAACTAAAATAAGAATTATTATAAAAATATAATACAAAAAGATAGTCTTTAATACCTATATGAAGTGATAACATTCCGGGCAATGACTCACGCGCCACCGGGTATTAATCTGTGCGCGCGCACAGCTGTCCCAAAGCTACAATTTAATAGATTTGACGTTTTGACATAGGTAGGTATTGAACGAAATAATTTTAATAATTAGCAATAACATGGCGTAGGTGCACTGTAGATTAATGTTATGATGGAATTAGAAGGTACAAATGACAAACTTGGTGAATCAATGAAGAACCAAAGTCCTCATTCCAGGAAGAAAATGGAAAGTGCGAAATAAATTATATTATTTTATCATCGTGATTGTAATGTTTAAAAGAATAAATTACAATTAAATTAGTTAGATAAATAAATTAGGATATTTTTTTCCATTAAGCCACTGTGTACTTGACAAGACGGAGACAGTTGATTAATTAGAATTAACCGTAAATTACAGAAACAGGTTAAGTAGTTCCTTCCGTAAAGAAACAGTGCTGTAGCGAAACACAGAGTTTAATGCGGGCTGTATTGACAGAAGATCAAATTCGAAGCAGCCCGCGCTTTAGGAGATCTCAAACCAAAGCCTGCATGCCATGACCGCTGAGGTACGGTGAAGCAATACTAAAGTACATAGGTACATTGTTAAGGTTGAAGGGAAATTTGTTCATGTATGAGTAACTTGGATAAATCATAATTTAGCATACAGCACAACATAACTTTTAGAAGGGGTTTAATAAGGTTATCCAACACACCGGGTATGCCTACCTTGGAGAAAATTTTGACTAATATACCAGGTTCTACATTATCAAAAGCACCCTTAATGTCTAAGGATACACAAACAGTATATTACTTTTTTTGATTTTCAGGTCATGAATCAAGCATATGAAACTATCACCATAACTTCTACCTTGACAAAAGCCATACTGAACATTTGGAATCATTAGATCTGACACCAACCAAGACAGACTGATCAACCCAGACATGATGACAAGGAAATTTGTTGATAAGAACTGGGAAGATCAGGTCACATCACATTTCAGTATTGTAATAATATACTGTGTTTTCCATGATTGTGGAAATAATTTTATATCCAAAGTAAATTAAGGATATCTAGAAATGTGTTTTGGGCAGATCCATGTAAATTTTTGATAACAATGTAACATGATTGACGTTTACAAGTATTTGTACAAACATACTTACAGAATTAAAATCATTTATCTTTATTAAGAATAATTTATAATAGATAATAGGAAGAATATGGGGGAGGCCTTTGCCCAACAGTGGGGCAGTATAAGCTAAAGGAAAAAATAATGATAAGCAACCAAACCGGGAGTTTTATTCCGTCGTGATTGTAGACTATGAATTCCGCCCCAGTAAAAGGATGTAATAAATAATTTTAATTGGGATTGACATTATTAAGATTTAAAAAGTTTTATAAATTATCACTTTTAATCTGACTATTGTTTGATAATTTATCTAAAATCTCAGGAACAAACTCAGATGAGGTTATTCCTTAGTTAAAGACCTTTGACGGGTGACTTTTACTTAATTATAATCAAGGAATTAAAATGTTAAGCTGTTACCTAATGTTATTTTTCTGATTACCTACTTATTGCAACATACATTTTGAATGATTTACAGTTCGTAAAGGCGACATGAGCCCGCAATGGGGAAAAGGAATGTGATTGAAAATTGCTTAACATTGAAAAAACAATTTGTTATGATAATCCATGTTTAAACATCTAATAAATAAAGAAAGCAGATCATGTAGGTATTTTACAATAAATGGTTTAGAAACATTAAGTTATCTATATCTAAGAAACCTCCAGATATGATTTTAACTTATTGATATCAGTGCCGAGTAGGTATTGTTTCGGATAGTTTCAACGATACGATATTTTTTGCCCATTGTCTTTGAGATTTCTTTACAAAGTTGCCTTCAATAAATCTTTCAAATAATACTCAATCATTTATTGCAGTCCACAATGTATATGTCTAGGTGGTAAGTAAACATTTGTTGTAACAAATGTGGACCCTGCCCAGTGCAGCAAAAGAATTTTTTTAAGGAAGAGGACTTTTTTTATACAGTCATGCAACTTTTTCTAAGTGAAACTTAAGTTAACAATTTATTCTTTATTTCACTTAAATACTTATAAATTAAATTTTTAAATATTTTTAGAAACAAAAGATTTATAAAAAAAAATCATTTAGAAATGGTAGCCCGCCGGTATCGGGAACAGGGTCCAAGCTATTGGCGGTCAGGGCTCCAGAGAGAAACCAGTGAGAACCATTTTACTAATTTAATAATTTTTTTATTAATAATTCTCATCTATGGATTTGTCAATGAAATATTCACTTATGCTATAATAACATTTACCAAGTAATATATTTTTTAAATTTATTTCTAAAAATATCAATCTTTTTCTCATTTATGAGTATCTCGGGTAGTTTGTTATACATTTTTATCGACATAACCAGGGAGTCTACTCCGAATGTTCGGCCGTTTCCTGCTACGAAGTTACTATTTGGTTTGGTCGGTCCCGACCCTACACTCCTACACTCTATCGAATATTGACTACGGTCCCGACCCAATTGAGCCGATCCGAACTTTTTCGCATTTTTATATAATATTCGGTTCGGCCATGTGTCGCTCCGATCCGATCATTCGCACTTTGCACTTCGTAGTAGAACCCCTGTGGACTAGATGAGTGCATTTTTAAACGGGATGTCGGTAGATTTAATCGTATTTTGTGTCGGAGTGTGTATCTTGTTTGTATGTCTTCTCGTTTAGTGTAAAAGTCTTGGTATGTGTGTAATATTTGTTCCACTAATTGAACTGATTCACTGACTTATTCAGAGTCTGAAGAAGTATTTGAAAGATCAATGATTGTGCTTATCCGATTAGAATGAAAATACTAAAACATAATAATAAGTAATCCTTCCAATGCCGTTGGATCGCCCTTTTCCTCAACCTGCGAAAAAAAGTTGATTTGAGGAATATTATTATGTATTTACAGTAATAATCAGTATTCTTAATGTAACACATTTGCTCAAAAACTAGCTTTGATTGCACCGGTTTTAAGTTTGATAATTATAGTACTTAAAAGATATTTATTTTTTGTAAATTGGTTAAAAAGAACTCTTGCATGTCAAAACTAAATTATGTTAGATGTATAACGATATAACTAGATGGGTTAGGGGACTCGTATCCAATTACTCTAGAGAACAAATACTCTCTAAGTCCAGACCTAATCTTGGCCATATGAGGATCATACACATTGTGTCTGTGATGGTCTTTTGAAGAAAGAACCACACAGATTTGACTGGACCTGTCTTGTCAGTGCACACATTAGTCAGTATCTAATCTTGTAGCTCAACTCAGAACTTAGGAAACCAAAGACAGGATTTGGTTAGACCGCAAAACATACTCAAACTCGTTATAAATTAAAAGAAATGCCCCACATAGACCTCACATTCACAGTAATTTAATAAATATATAATACTTCATGGAGTAAATATTCATTACATTGTGTATGTCATTAATATTCATCAAAATGTCAATCTGTATAATAAAAAGTATATCAAAATAGTTACCTAATAACATAAAAAGTAATTTCTTGTGTTTTAATTGGGTAGTTCAATCCCAAGCCTTCGTGTCCTCAAAATATTCTTAGTTTCTCTTTCTGGAATAGGTAACATTTGAACATGGCTCAGACTTTTACAGACATTATAATAGCGTATACATTGACATTTAAATAGGCTTGTGCGCATGAAGGTACAACAAATTTGTGTTTGATCTAGTATATAAATTATGGATATCACTGTATTTCTTTAAAACAGTTTAATATAAATATAAGAAGAAATAACACTTATTTGTCACAATGAGAAGAATCATAAGCCTTTTTATCCCAAAAACATAGGCACTACATTTAAAAAAGGCAGAATATTTCAAGAGTTTAGATTAAATACATTCCATTGAGAAACAATTTGACTTACCATAGTGATCAACAAATGAAGATCCCGAATGTGCACCTCCTGCTGAGATTGCTATAAGAACACAACACATTAATTAATCTCCAAACTAGTGAAATTATTTTATTCAAATATTTGGTTACAGATTTCATTATTAGATTACCTCTATATATAATAAGCTTCCAAAATCCAATTTTATCAGTTGCAGACGCTGCTGGTCAGTCCTAAAATATGTTGAAAATTTAGTTACACAATGCATTTCATCAAATTAAAGGGGTGTGTGTTAGCGTGTAGCAGCTATTTTCTAATATCAAAAATAAGCGATCTTCAATCAACAGTACAGTTGTAATGTTTACCAGATAATATAGCGCGCAGCGGGGTAATTGTGTAACACACTAATAAAGTGCTCATTACACTATCCAATTTTAAGGAATGCTAACTAGGAAATCGGCAGATGTAATCGCAGTTAGAACAGATTGGGTCCAATTTAGTGTAGTGTAATCAGTAGCTTCCGAAAGTGTTCCTAGTTAGCATTCCTAAAATCGGATAGTGTAATAAGCACATAACAGTAGCAATGGCTTTAATTTAGACAGTTCAACAACATTCATTGCGTTATTTACGTTAATAAGCAGACAAATTCAAAGATATTGCAGTGTAAGCGGTTAAAACCTCACCTCTTACGTTAAAAGCTTTTTTTCTAATTAATGTCTGGTCTTTAATGTTTTTATAAAAGGAATTCGTTTTTTTGACATGACAAGAAGACATATTTGATAGATAGAAAATTTTCTTTAGTTGCTGGACAATCTTTACACGATTTTTTTTTAATTATTGATGGATACCTAGTCTGACTTTCAATTATTATCTGCAGTAAAATCAGTAAAATGACACTTCCTATTGTTACTGTCATTTTGTTATAAAATGTTGCCACACTATCTCTGCTGGCGATATGATTCAAACGCATTGAAACATCGTTTTAAGGTTAGGAAATTCTACTTTGACTAATTTTGATTTAACCGTAAACAATCAAATATTCTTTGTATTGATCGGATAAAAATATAAGTTGTAGTTTCAAATCAGCGTAAATACATAGTCTAATAAAGATGATTTTGTTTTTGCTCTAAAACTTCTACTATGACAGTAAAAATGGAAGTGTGTAGTATGTAGATATAAAGATTGACTAGAAGAGAATGCCTATGGCATTAATTCCGCCTCTGTGCATTTGTGTGCTTCAAGTGTTATATAAATAAATATAATAATTGAAATAATATTTTAATTTTAAAATTAATGTAATGTAATTAAAGCGAATTGAAATGTAATGACTTCATTTAATTGTAAATTAATATTGCATACCGTTGAAACGGCGAGACAACTAGCACTGCAATGTATGAACACCTTTGTAAACACAATGGTTCTGCAAAATAAATATTCTATTCTATAAATCGATCTACGAAATCATTTTTTTAAATAAATTAAAATTTTCATTAGGAGTAACGTTTACTATACAGGGTTATTTTCAAAACACCAAAGACCTCAAAAATAAGAATATTTAAAAGAAATGTTTGTAATCAGAATTAATGCTTTTTATGAATCAAATCTTGTCACAATCTCTTTAAATTGTATAGAAAAACACCTAACAAATTAATGTTTTGGGATTTAATATTTCATTGTACCCAATTTTACGATAATTTTGTCGTCTAACCGATAATTTCGACGTGGAAATTCGGTCTATTAAACTTTTGGTGTTGGCAATGGCAACACTTAATCTGATGCTATAATCCACCCATCTATAGTATTCGACTGAAAGACTGGTATCTAAGGTCATGAATAAATATTAATTAAAAAAAAATGCTATAACCCATAAATGTCAAAGTTGCGTCGTCTTGGTTAGTGATGAGCCTAGTCGGCTATTTTTGAAGTAGGGATCGAATCAGGAATCAAGTCACGGGACTCGGGATTCGAGTACCAGCTTCGGGCAACGAGTTTTTTGATTTGAGCTCGGAAGGCTAGAAAGCTTGCTTTCGGTACCTAAGCCTAATATTTTATCATAAGTTTTATATGACGATAGGAAAGTATGTAAGTAATAACATTATTATTGTATAATCAGTCTTTAAGAGTCCTGTCTTATTAATTAAATATTATGTACAGACGCCAGCAGGTCAAGCTACCCAACACTGTCAAATTTTCCCAATCAACCTTGAACCTTAATGCTTTAGCAATAAAGTTGAAAATCTATCAAAGAAATTTGACAGATTGTAGTAGCTGGCGTCTATAGCGTCCGTTTCCCGAAAGAAGTCCTGCGGCAATAAGTGGAACTAATTATTATTATATAGTTAGCAACATTCCAACAACAACTCTCCTACCCCAGACACCTTTCTCTATTTAAGAATGTGCAAATAACAAGCCTGCTACTCGTATATGATGTCGAGATAAATAAATAAATCAATATTTATGATTCCGTCCTACGACAGTGGCGCCGCGTCTACGAGACTTCTTTTGTAAAACGGACTTTACCTACTTTTATCTAGACATTTAGTAAGAAAGTTAAATCTTAGTAGGAACTAGGAATAATGATTAATAGTGAACACAATGTCATTTTGAGAAACAACTAAGGTGAAACAAACGCATTTTTTTAGTCGGAAATCAACAAACAAACACAACAATACCCCTTCTTTGGAAAATAAAAATAAACTTTAAATAAGAGGATTCACTATTGATGTCGATTTAAAAATGAAATAGAGTATTCTTCAATAAAATTTTAAGTAAAAATTGATATAAAATCAACACAAGAATATAATCTTTACCTACAAACGTAAACATCTAACTTCTTTGGTAACATAATTAATGATATTTCCACAAACGAATATTTATAAACAACACAAAAACTGCTAAAACACTTTGTTTCATAATTCGTATTGAAGGAATGTAACCTAAATGGAAACATTTTATGTAGCTCACATAATCACAATCCACCATGAATTGACTATTCTTCAATAAAACTATAAGTGAAAGTAATTAAATAAAGTCGACATAAAAGAATACTCGAGATTCTGCTATGCCTTGATATATGTAATGTACTGTTAGAGTTAAGTAAGACTTATTGCTGTCTGATGTCCATATGTGTCAATTGTGCATGATAACTAATCTACTAGTTATACTTTATCAATTAGTGCTCTTTTTGATAGATCATATTGTTGTGGCAGTAACTTTTCCGATAGAATTTTTCTTGAAGGAAGGCAGTAGTTGGGGTTAAGTACCTGAGTATAGTTTTGAAAGCCTTCATTTTCCACTATTGAAAGAGGTTGCAAATCCACACAAATCTTATTTACTAGCTCCCGGTCTATACTCTTTGAGTTGACCTAAATTGTATTTTTTGACAAAAATGTCATCTGTTACTGTCTTTTACGACTTCTCGAAGGTTGGTCAATTTCATTGCCATCATTTGCTTGTGATTGACAAAGTAGACGACGACGCCGATGATAATGACTCCTAATCAGAAGTATCATCTAGGCTTTAATTTTCATTTTGCTTACCGATTTTTTCTATGGACGCTGTATATATCAATGAATGTATCTTTTTCAAATGTTTCAATAAATTTGTAGTGTTCCCAAAGTTCACAAACGTTTTTTTGCATTCTTTACACTCCACTTTTTTATCTTCTAGAACAGTGAAAAAGTTCCACACATGCGATTTTTTTTTTGGTGCCATCTTCCCGGAAAGAAAAACAATGGAGCATAATTCGACAGATCAACAACTAATAAACTAAGTAGGAATAAGAAAACAAACATTATATATTTCTTTCTGATACCGGCCGGCTGTTAAGAAAGATAAACACTAAACAGACAGGTTCATACTTGATTGCAGTGAACGTCGAGTCGCGCGCGACCCTAGCGACTAGCTTTACAGTGAGCTATGCGAATTGTGAGCATGCAAAATTTAACTTTATGATTGAAACTACAAGGTTGCAATTAAAATACGCGACTTAGTATTCGAATACCGTAAGTACTCGAATGCTCTATCCGAGTACTGAGGATTCGAATCCAATATTTTGAGTACTCGAGTATGTGACTACTTACTAGGTATTGGATCGGTACTCGAGTCAGCTTGACTCTACACATCTCTAGTTAGTCTTTGTGTTCCACTCAGTTCCACCCACTTCCTTATTTATTTGGTTGGTATCTGTTGGTGTGTTCAGTGTTCGTTCTCCTTTTTTTTTATACCTTGTGGCTTTTCTACACGATTTAACCGAATTTAACAATGTACGGACAGGACGGAGTACCCACAATCGTTCCCGTACTGTCGTTCATATTGATTATCGGCTCTTTCACTTGTTTTCATAAATTGATCAAGAGCTTACATTAAGACAGCAACGTTGATTTTAATCAGTTTTCTAAGTTTACTGATACTGATACCCTCTTTGGGGAGGTCGGTGACTGTTGTGTGGTTTTTGTCGTGTGATTTTTGGGTTTTCGGCAAAGATGTGGAGTTTTCGGCAGTTTCACATGTCAATGTCTCAACCATTGAGTTAATCTCAGCAGGTGTCAACGAGCTTTTTATTGTTTTTTCCATGTCTGTAATTTTACATTGGGTCTGTGCTGTGTTGTTTTCATTCCGATGATGTGGTAATCGTGTCATTAAGTCGAAGGCACGAATTATTGATCTTTAATCTGGGCTAGTCAAAATAAGTAATTCAAAATTGACGAATTACTTACATGTGTGAATTATTGACGAATGCACTACAACTGTCAGTCTAAATCGTAAACCGTCAAGACCTCCTAACTCAAAATGTAAAATTTTTACAGGAGGCACAAAATATCTTGTAACTTTGATACAAATGTAAATATGAGTAAACCAAAAATCGTCGGTGCGCTTGCCAAAAGCCATATGTGGATTTTATCAACTTTTCAGGAGGCGGAAAGAACTGTTTTATCTGTTAACTAACAAATTTAAGAAAAATATAAAAACGCAGAATGCTAGCAAAGTATTATTTTTTTATTTTATTTAAAATACGGAATGCTTTAAAATGCACATACAGGTTTTTGTTTTGTTAGTTTAGTTTCTGTTGTTGATATTGCTTGCGGCTTTGGAATTGTCTTGCTCGTCTTGTTTTTAGGGCGTTCTGAGTTAGGTTTCTTCTTGTTGAACTCTCTGGCAGTTGGATTTTATTACTGTTTCTGCTGGTCTTCCATGCTGATCGGGTCTGACATGTCTATCCACTTCAATAAAAAGGAAGTTTTCTAGTTTCTAGGATATTTTTGTGGCTATGTGCTTATGATCATTATTAAAAATTGTTATTCAAAATATTTTTTATCTAGCAGCCTGCAAAGTGAATAAAGCAAGTGTGTGTTATTAATCAACCACCTTTATTTTAAGAAAAAGTAGGTAGGTAATACTTACATACATACCTACTCAGCAAAACATTACTGCTTTAAAAAAATTAAGCCACCTAGAATAAGTACCGTACCTATAAAGAGATCAATAATTCTTTAATAATAATAGGACTACAACATTTTGAACATTTCAATAAGTAGGCAGTTAACATGTTGACTGCCAGCCCTGTCACCGGTGACCGGACCCCGTCTTGTATGTACGCGCCGTGTTGGTCACCGGTGACCTCAAGACAGACCTGTTTTTGGGCAGAATTATTATGCCGGTGGCCATGTTTATCGTACATTTAGTGTATGCAAGTGACCGGAGCGGCGCTGTGGACTGTTACTACAGCGTGGTTGCAGAGTGTTTATGAAATTGACTATTGGCTATTGGTTTGGTTGGTTGGTTGACTGTTGGTTATTGATTGATTTTTGATTGTTTTGTTTGAGCACCTGCCATCCAATCTCTTCACCACCCTTGGTTGACTGGTAGAGAATGCCTAAGGCATTTAGTCCGCCTTTGTACCTTTTAGTGTGAAAAGATTAAATAAATAAATAATAAATTGTGAGAAATGTGGGACAAAAATGAAGAAAGTAAGAGAAAAACATAACCATCACAAAAATCAAGGATTTATTTTTATCAATGTGTGAAATATAAGTAAAAAACAAGTAACTAGGTATTCTACTAAAATACAAATTAAACAAAGCGATGGAACTTATTGAAACAAATTAAACAAAAATATGGTTCATTTGGACATTCTTTACAAAACGTTGCTACTTTCTTTGTTTTATTTTTGGCTGATTTTGAACTGTACATTGCCACACAGTTTTGTAACATTCTGAACAAAATTGTCTAGTGTTTCTTATGATACCCTCTTTTTTCAATAATTGATGTTTCAGTCTTTTTGGTCTATCTATTATTTCGGGTTCTGTGGTTTCGTCCTTTCCTGCATCAACTAAATACTCCACTAACTCTCTTCTAAACTGTACTATACTTTCACTTTTTGTTTTTTTTTTTCGTTATACATAACCCATGCATTAACAATAGCTGTATTCAATATAAGTTCTATTCCTAATTTTTTATATCATTTAACCGTTTCACGTAATGGCGAGGAATATGCGGCCATTTGATCGGTCATATCAACTGCGCTTTTTGTTTTGTTGTAGGCTAAAACCATTCTTGGTTTGCGAATTACTTTACCCTTTTTAGTTATTTTAGAAAATCCTTTAGAATGTTTCGTGGATAACACCAGCACATCTCTTTTGTCCTTCCACTTCAATACGCATATTCCTCGTTCATTCTCCCTAGCTATTACTTCGCCAGGTTTTAGTTTGGAGTCTACTACCGCTTTCGGCAAACCTCTTCTATTTTTCCTCAAAGTACCCACCAAATGAGTGTCCTTATCAAGTAGTTCATTGGCCAGCTCCAAGCTCGTATACCAATTGTCTGTTGCAAGTGTGTGACCACAGCCCAGTATGTGCTCACAAAGAGACATTACCACTCTTGTACGTGTGGTATTCACTAGTTCATTATTTTTGCCAGCGTACAGTTCCTTGCATGTATATCCTGGTAATGTACAGAGTTTGAGTAACTTCATACCATATTTGTGCCTCTTGCTTTTGTTATATTGTCTAAAAATGATGCGACCTCTGAAATGCACTTGGCTTTCATCAATACAGATATTATCTTCCTTAGGTGCATATACAGGCTGTCCAGTAAATAGCACGACATACTGCAGGGGGTGATAGCTAGGGTCACTACCTATCAATACAACACAATATATGTTCAGCAAAATCTTACGGATTTACAGTTTTACAAAATTTTCCGAAATACCGAAAAATCTCTACCTTGAAACAGATTTTTAAGCATCTCGTAATGAAAAAATCCTTTTCTAGTACTTTTTTTTACATCAAATTATTTGTGAATAGTTACTTTACTCATTGATAAGTCTTTTTTCTATCAAAGACAAGAATGTTTTCAAGAAATACTATTTTTTGTTTAAATTTGCACAGAACTATTTTCTTATCACTTAAGTTTAACCTGGTGAAAAAAAAATGTATGTGGCAGTTTTGTACAACAAACTTAAAAAATAGCTTGTTTAATGGTGATTTTGGAAAGATACAATACTAGTACATTTTCATTTTAAAAAATACGAAAAATAAGCTATTTTAGTTAATAAGAGCATTTTATTTTAAATGCAAGTAATGTGACTTTGAATTCGAATCGTTGTAAGGTCGTACTACGGTTCGAATTACATACTAATTAATCTACAGCCGACCGCCTGGCCGGTCTGTAAATGACATCTTGAAGGATAAGGTGATAGTAAAAAAACAGAGGAGTTAACTTTAATAAATATTTATTTAAATAAATTACAATAAATGCTCAAATTGCTTCCCTTGTGCCCTAATACACGCTCGGCATCTTCTTAAAAATGAGCTTTTGAGTCTTCTCAGGCTTATTTCCGATATTTTTCTTGCTGCAATGTTAACCCTTGCTCTCAATTCATTGTCATTTTGGATCGGTTTTTCATAAACATTATCCTTCATGGCACCCCAATAAAAAAAATCCAGGGGGTTTAGGTCCGGAGACCTAGGTGGCCATAATATCGGTCCCAGTCGCCCAATCCACCTGCCTGGATAAGCTTCATCTAAGTAGGCTCTTACTTCCCGGCCATAATGAGCAGGGCACCCATCATTTTTAAGCCACATCACCTCTCTTAGCTCACTTGGAACATTTTCAAGGAGCGCGGGTAGGGTTTCTCGTAAAAACTCCAAGTAATTATTGGCATTTAATGTAGGTGGAAGCTCGACGGGACCCACAATCTGGCCATTAAAAATCCCACACCATAAATTTATTTTGAATTGGTACTGGGACCTGTCTTCTCTTGACACATACGGATTTTCTAATTGCCAACTATGTAAATTATGCAAATTCAAGTAGCCGTCCTTTCTGCAGGCTGACTCATCACTCCATAACACCTTATTAAAAAAGTTTGGGTCCTCCCGATGCATTTCAAGCATGCGGCGGCAGAATTGAACTCTCGGCAGGTAGTCTCTAGTTAAAAGAGTTTGCACGCGTCGTACGTGAAATGGATGGTATCCATACCTCTTAAGTAATGAATGAACAGTGGACTTCGGTATCCCTGTGCGCCGTTGTATCGCCCTAACCGAAGTTGTCGGGTCTTGTTCTCGTTCCTGAAGCACTATGTCTTCGTCAACAACTTGAGGCCGTCCACCGCCACGTTGACCAGGGAGTCTGCCTTCCATGTAGGAGTTATGCACTCTGGTAAACATTTCATGGTGTGGATGTCTCCTATCGGGAAACCTTTCCCTGTAGAGGGTGGCAGCAGCTCGGGAACTTTGGCCAGCTTCTCCGTAAATAAGGTTCATCTCAGCATACTCTCGCTGCGAATAACCAGGAAAAACGCGGCGGTTGGCCATGTTATAAAACACAAAAGTCCAGGTGGTCGCCAAGTCGTCGTAGTGATCACAATAAAAAATCCAAATCGTAAGGCAAACAAAGTCCGGGGTCCAAGGCACAAAACAGTCGTCAGTACGAAACAATAATTTGTGAACACAGAGATGCGTTGCGCACGGTTTAAGGTAGCGTACTGACAAGTGTCGCAAATATGGTTGAGAGTGAGACACAAAATCACAATGCAAGAAAGAGCGGGATAGCACATGCGCTTCTTTTGTTCTTGGTGTGAAAGACCCAAGAAATCTTTAATTTTGAATGAAAGACTTCTTGGCAATGACTTTTTTTCTGATCTTTGGTAAGCCAGGGGTTTCATCCAAGCCAGGGCCAATTCTATGAGGAAATCACGACGTCGAACAAATTCAAAATTTTTATTTGCCGAATGTATGCATAGCGCGTTGAGGGCACTGAGATTGATCAGATTATAGAACACGGTTACTGGCCATCTTCTTGAATTTCTGGAGACGTCATATAGTGAACACATTTTATCAACCAAATCCACACCATTTTTAGTGCGATTATAATAAGTTATTATTTCCGGTTTCCGTTTATCTCCAGTATCGGCATCAATAGCGGCGTCGTTGTGCATTGTTGACATTAGTACAAGGTGTCCAGAAAGGGTATCGGGTATTTGTAAGTTCAATGAAACAAAAATTATTTGTATGCAATAAAAAGTTTATTGTTTATTATTAGCATATGAATTGGAGAATTATTTGGAAAAGATGATGTTATCCAAATGATGACCGTTACGTTGCTGGCACTCTTCTAAACGGAAACGAAGATTGGCGATAATACGTTGACACATAGCTATCGATATTGCTGCCATTTCTGACCTGATGTTTTGCTTTAACTGGGTTAGATTCGTCGGATTGTTTTGATAAACCTTACTTTTAAGGTATCCCTATGCAAAATAGTCAAGCGGGCTAAGGTCGGGGCTTCTCGGAGGCCAGTTGATGTTACCCCTTCGCGAAATGACTTTATTAGGGAATAATTCGTTAACAACTTCCATTGAGTTATTTGAGGTATGGCAAGTGGCCCCATCTTGCTGGAACCACGTTCTTGAGTTGAAACCTGCAAACTCCTGCAACTCTGGGACCAAAAAATTTCGCAACATATCGCAATAACGGTCACTATTCACATTAATTGCTCGGCCTCGTTGATCTTCATGAAAATAAGGACCAATTATGCCTTTAGCAGACATAGCGGCCCAAACAACGACCTTTGGGCTATGCAGGGGTCGTTCATGCTTTCGTCTCGGATTCTCCACTGCCCAGTACCGACAATTCTGCTTATTAACATGACCATTCAGGTGAAAATTTGCTTCGTCACTGAACAGTATGTTGTTAAAGTTGTTAAATCGCTGCAGCATTTCGTTCGCAAAATTCAGTCGATTAGCATAGTCCGTATCCTTCAATTCTTGAACCAACTGAATTTTAAAGGCTTTTAGATGTAAGTCTTTCTTTAAAATCGAATGTAAAGACGATTTTTTGATGTTCAACGCTTGTCTTCGCTTTCGGATGGATAAAGACGGATTTTGACGAACCGACGCCTCAACTTCTTCAATTGTTTCTTCATCGCGAACTGAACGAGGACGACCAGAGTTTTGAATTTTAACTGTCGCACCTGTATTCTCGAACATCCTGATCCATTTCCTAATGCTATCGTCACTTGGCGCGTGGCGTGTACGATATTCCGCACGATAGAGACGTTGAGCAGTCACTATTGAATCACCATTACGATAATACGCTCGTACGCAAAATGCGCGATGCGTCCCCGAGTACTGTTCCATCGTGACTAAAACTCCACAAAATGGCGGACGCCACGAACCCCTCCCCGCACCCTTTAGACGCCCCGTTTCGAATATGGCGCGAAAACAAATACCCGATACCCTTTCTGGACACCTTGTATGACTATCTTATTAGGTTTAGCCTTGTATGACACTAATGTGCAAGGTGGATGGAAACCAAACTTTGATGAATATAGGGGTTCTCTTCTTGCCTCTCGAAATGAGAGTGGCACCTCCCTCTTGTCCTTCCGCACAGTTCCAACCATGGTGGTTCCATTATCGAACAGTTGTTTTGCAATTTGCAGAGACGAGAACCAATTGTCGGGCGTGCTACTCTCATTACTACCTCGCTTCGTTCATTACTTAAGCGAAATGGTCCTTCCGGTTGCTGCCCTGCATATATTTCTAAGTTGAACGTGTATGGGTAATGAACGTCCACTAGAGCAAAAATCTTTACTCCATACTTGGCCGGTTTGCTTGGGATATACTGCCTGAATGAACAACGGCCTCTAAATGATATCAACTGTTCGTCCAGAGTCATTTCAGCGCTTGGGACGAAAAAACTTTGAAAGTTTGTAATAAACAAATCAAAAATTTCACGGATCGGAGCCAACTTATTGCACGTTCTTGACGATCACTTATGTCATCGAATCGTAAAACTCTGAGAAGGAACTTGAATCTTTGTTCAGACATGGTCAAATATATTGCATCAATTCCAGTATGGTTTACATGCTCAAAAATTTGACCTGTACTCAGACGGTTTATTTTCAAGACGCCAGCCATAAGCAAGATCCCCATAAAACCTCTCATCTGTGGTATTTGTTGACTTAGCATCTCTTTCTCTCTGATATTTATCTTTGATGTGGTCAATTTTTATATTAGTGTACTTTGTAATCAGATCAATATTATTATCATATAAATATAGTGACATACAATCTGTAGGAGTACTTTTCTGATGGGCTAGTCCTTTGGGACCTGGAGGCACGAAAACAACGTTATGGCTCCTAGTTCTTCCCCTATTCAAAGGAGCAGTCTTTGACCAAACAGTGTTATCAATGCCAAGATATATATCTCCACGTCTACTTCTTTGAACGGGATCGATTTCAGATTCGGAACTATCAGGTTCAGGCTCACCTAGGATTTCTTGTTCTGATCCTGAATCAGAAAGCTGCTCCTCTACGTGGTCTTCTTCACTATCTGAACTTGAATAGACGCCACCAAAATCATCACGACTATCATCTTCACCCAACCAAGCCTCGATCAGTCTCTCTTGTCTGTTGTCCATAATTTTCTAAATAACTACACTCGGCGTCAAAAAAATCGCACCTTTTGAAAAATCTACTTCAAACAACTTTAAATCTAATTTGAAATATGGGATATGGGTAATGTTTGGTATCATTTGAAAGGTAAGAAAAAGGAGTATACAAAAACAATTCTTCATTATTATTATTTTTTATTGGAACCGAGAAAAATAAAAATGTTTACAAAACAATAAAAATCCTTAATTAAGCCCTACTTAAAACAGATTAATTATTCAAAAAAAAGTTACAAAACGTTACTTAAAACTAACCTAAAATCTAGTGTTACCCCCCCTTGCCCTGATGACGGCTTCCATGCGCTCTCTCATGGATCTCACTAATTTTATGAGCTCTTCTTGAGGGATACTGGCCCATTCCTCAATAACGGCCTCTTCGAGCTCCTGGAGAGTCGTGGGAGCAGGATCACGGGACCTAACCTTACGTTTCAAATGGTCCCATAGGTGCTCTATCGGGTTCAGATCTGGACTTCTCGCTGGCCACTGCATGACAGGGATCCCAACCTCTTGAAGGTAGTCGCGCACAATTCCGGCAGTGTGAGCGCGTGCGTTATCGTGCATTAATGTGAACCCCTCGCCAACAAAACCAGCATAGGGGACCACATGCTCTTCCAGGATCTCCGTGATGTACCGGTGAGCAGTCATCGACCCTTGCCCGCGTGCACCTCCAGTCCGGGAGACGCAAATAAGTTCGGTTTTGCCGTCGGTCGACATGCCGCCCCAGAACATACAGGAACCACCCCCGTATTCTACCGTCTCTTGGATGCAGGCTTGGGCGAAACGTTCCCCCTGTTTTCTGTACACTCTTCTGCGTCTATCGTTGCAGAAAAGGCACACTCTCGTTTCGTCTGAGAAGAGAACAGCTCTCCATTGGTCCAGGGTCCAATTAACGTGGTCGCGAGCAAACTGCAAGCGAGCTCGCCGATGTGCTGCGGTCAATTTTGGACCCGTAGCAGCTCTTCTAGCCACTATCTCTCTCTCCTTCAGTCTTCGTCTAACTGTAGAGACGCTCACGGTTGTTCTGCGAGCTGCCTGGAGCTGTTGTTGCAACTCAACAGCATTAGAGAACCGATTTCTCCGAGACTTCAACACGATGAATCGGTCGTCTCTCTCAGAAGTGCAGCGACGTCTACCAGACCCATGCCTCCGGACCAAGCCACCGGTCTGCAAGAACCGCTGGTACACTCGTCGAACCGAAAAACGGCTCAAGTTCAGTTGCCGAGCGACATCACACTGTCGCATCCCTGTTTGCAGTAGTGCAATCACTTGGGCGGCTTCTTCAGCAGTAGTATCCATCTTCAAGGACGTTTTTCTTGTGAAAGATCTTCTCGTGTGTCTTCTTTGACGGTTGGATAGCGAATGACCTCCATTAAACCTGTATCGACCCTTTTATACCCACAACAGGTAGCGCAAGTAGTGGGTACTTTTGAGGAGCAAAATTTCATAATTTTTTTTTAGTGACCTGTGGTATCAACCTTGTTTTTTAATTAAATGAAATGGATATTTTTTTAAAGCTTTTTTATAGGGCTTTCAAAAGATACCAATATTGGTGGGGGTAATTGCGTGTCTCAAGGGTTAATAATGCTTGAAAGCTAATTTTGCGGAGGTGCGATTTTTTTGACGCCGAGTGTATGTTTTCACCTGCAAATATAAATAAATACATTATTAAACATTATAAAATAAATAATTTATAAGTATATAAAATGTATAATAAAATCTCAATATAATATTTGCACAAAATAAAAGTAACAGTCACAACAACAATACTTACGTAGTTGGTCGCGCGGCATACATTCGTAGACCGCGAAATTTGCGGAGCTCCCGTTGCACAACCACGCGCACCCAATGCTCGCGCTGCACTGAGCGCATGCGACAATTATGCATCTTCGAGTACACGAAAGATGAAATAACTGGCACTATTAGGTTTTTAGAACATTGCAATTTTGTATCAATGGATTACATATGTAGACCACGCGACTATCGTAGGGCTAAAGGCAATTGATTTTTGAATAAAAAACATGTTTTATCAAATAAAGGTTTAATTTAATACCGCGTGTTGCCTCCATGGGCATCTACCACAGCTCTCATACGATTAGGCATAGAGTTTATCAACCCCTCTATGAAATTTTGAGGGATCATCTCCCATTCCTCTTCTATGGCAGTTTTCAACTCCTGCATCGTCTGGGCAACTGGCTGACGAGCCCTAACACGTCTTTTTAGCTCGTCCCACATGTGCTCAATGGGGTTCATGTCTGGGCTTCTGGCTGGCCAGTCCATAACTGTGATGTTCACATCCCGAAGATATTCCCTGACGATGCCGGCCGCATGGGCTCTTGTATTATCATGCATAAAAAGGAAATTTGGGCCCACATAGTCACCCACACACTTTTCCCCTTTAAATTTCAGAGTTTTATCTGGAGTCAACTTATAGAAAATTCCTGCTTCATCAGCATTGAAAATGTCACTTGGGGCGCACTCTATTAATCCAATCATGAGTCACATTTGTATCAACACTTCGTGCTTCCCCACTTATTTTACCATAGTTGATATGATGACGCTGCTTGAATTTTCCGAGCCATCCTTCTGATGCTTTGAAAGAAGTTAAACCAAGTTCTTCAGCAAAATTCTCCGCCTTAGCTTTCACGAGCGGCCCCGAGATAGGCATATTATTCTGGCGCTGTCGGTGAAACCATGATAGTACAGCTTGATCCAAATCTTCGTATATAGGTTTCTTTAATTTTTTGGAAGATTTTCCCTTGCCCTCAGCTTGGAGGATTTTTTCTTTGTTTTTCCATATTGTGGACACGGTAGAGCGACTAAATCCAAAGCGTTTGCCAACATCACTTATCTTCTCTCCCGTTTCTATTGCGCGTATCAGTAAAACTTTTTCGTCAATACACAGTGATTTTCTTTTATTAGCCATGTTTACAGTTTGAAAGTTTGTGAGCAACTAAGAATATGATAACGTATAGATAATCCATGACTCGTACTTATGAGTCATGGTCAACAACAGTCTACAGGTACAAGCAATCCCAATTTGTAAACAAAAGAACAAAGGGGAATGCCCACCGTTCATAGACACTTCGGCCACGGGTGCCCACCTATAAAAGCATATGGAAATGATAATATGCTATAAAAAGAATGAACTGGTTAAGGAATTGGTTTAAAAAAAGTCCGGATTTTTAAGATATAAAGGTTTTTATTTTCACATATACAGTTTTTACCAACACGGTATTTTATGATCTTATACATCATTTGTATCATACACAATTAATACATCATCAAGGAATTGAGCAGGAGGCAAAATATTAGTCTGATGCCGTGCCCAACCCAAATACCATATTACCGTCATAACATGGGCACAGCATCCTACCGTTCGACGGCCGACAATACAATTGCAACAATACATTTTGATTGCACTTCTACCAGAATCATTGCCACTTATTAAAATATATATAAAATATACTTTACGACTGATGTGTCGACTTGCGATTTTAGCCCTAAGTAAAGAGCAGTTAGGACTTAAATTAATTCCTTCCATAATGCTGCTCCTGTGGTCATTACATATTTCTATCCGGTAGCAACCATTAAATCTTATATGCTCACCATAATAGGAGCGAGCTTGCTTTAACTGGTATGTGCCACAAGCAATTAATATTAAGTCGCTATAAGTTAAAACAGGAAATTCCCTAACGTTTTCTGAGTCTACATTTATGTTTCTGAAGTCTGCCCTAGCTCTATTTAGATTGCGTTCCCTAACATACTCAGATAAATTGTTATTTGTTTCCATATTTTGATGAACTATTTCTAGTATTTGAGCCGCATCATCCCTATCCCTTATTTTTGTGTGGAATTTATTAATTAGAGCAGCAGCCACAGAAAAGTCTATCATTAAATGGGTAGAAGCCCTGTTAAAATAATTTTGGCGAAATATTTTAAATCTGGTTTTAAATATGCCATTCACCACCTCTACTACCCATCGACACATAGTCACGGCTCTGGACTTATTAGCTTCTCTTGTGGTTAACTGAGATTCACCATCAGCTGGAGACAAAGGGACATGAACCTGATAACCACAACGTTCTAATAGAGGCAATGAATCCCTAAAGCCTCTATCTAGGATGAATACATCTCCAGATTCAAAAAATTGCCTCAATGAACTGGATTCATCACCGAATTCATTATTTATTATATCCGCATCTGAAGTTGTTGCAGGATAAGGGCCCAGAATATCTATGATGTAACCATCACTACACACAAAAAGGAAAGGCTTTACAAGATTACGATATTTGTGTAATGAGTAAGATTTTTTCTGATATAAGTAATTGGAACTTTTTTCTATGTATATATAAGTACCATCGGCAATTATGATGGGCCTCCTATCTTCTCCCCCATAAAGTCCATTTGGAATGAGGAGATTTCTTTGAGCTATTTCTGCTCGGGATATATGCCTTATGCCCACATTTAAAGGAACAAAATCCTGATGTAATATTTCGCGGGCCATATTCATGAGCCGCTCTAACGTGCTTCTAGGCACTTGCAATAATGCCGACATGCGTTCGTCACTATCTCCTGTTCTCAACTTCATTAAATATGCAGCAAGTGCAAAAGAACCCCTATGTTTACCTGACAGTCTTGGAACTTCAGAGAGTATTTGTTGATATTGTGCCTTTGTTAAGCCTAGATAATAATGTACAGTATGATCAGGCATACTGTGAATATTTTCAAAGTCTATATGATGGTGCATATTATCTTTCAACAATGTAGCAAACTCTTCAATGTGAGCTGCACTAAATGTTTTTATAGGATTATATGTTGATGCTAAAAGTAAATCCCAAGAGTTACTATTTAAATGGTAGCTACAGATTCTACATTCTGCCGGTACATAATAGTTATACTCGCAAAAAAGACGTACCCGCAATGCTGATGGAACAGTGAGTCGATTGGAATCATTACAACCAGGAAAAAAACATTGATTTTGTGTTATTGGTGCTCTTATATAATTAGGTAGCAGTATACTGTCTGGTGTATCTAAGCTTTGCTCTGGATGCAATACACTGCTCACATCCGATTGCAACGAGGACAGACTAGATGAGTCATTCAGACTAGATGGTTCCCGTTCTGCAGTTGAACGTGATACAGCTCTATCAGTCCTTCGCCAGCAATTATGACACACACGAGATGATGAAGGCAACTGAAACAATATTAAAAATTAAAATGAAGGCCAAGTGAACAAAATAAAAATAAAATAGATTTGTTTAGCTTAAATTCGAATGTAAATAAAATGCTTATCAAGTAAAACAATACTGCACAAAGGCGGACTTAATGCCTTGTATAATAATTAATTAATAATTAAGGACTGAAGGACTATCTCATTTCTCGGTAGTTGATAAGTTAAAAATCGAAGCAACCTTGCAACTACCTGGTGCTGGCCAGTTTATCTTATCAGCATGGTAATAATAAGCTAGTATGTATGTTAAATATAGCTTTTACAGATGTGAAAAAATAAAATAACTTCTTGGGTTGATATACAAACATAGTAAAAACGTGATAGTAAACGTAATAGTTCTGGAATCACTATCAGATATCAGCACCACACTTAATAAATTAAAAACTGTTGCGAACTTACCTCACGTGGTGCAATCTGATGGGCAATTTCATTCCTTATGAGTTCCTCACGTGGAGAATTGGACCCGAACAATGTGTGTGATCTTATTGTTAAAAGTGACTTGCCACAGCTGATGCACACATGTCCATGACCAACAGTTGGTGCATTCTGCTGTTCACTTGTTGGATGTCGTATTTGATTCCAGGCTGCAGTCCAACACGAGTGGCACACTACACTGTCACTCGAAACTTGTACCTAAAAGATGCCATAATAATTATATTGATATTATTATTTGTCAACTCAGTTAAAAATAATTTCTCAGAGTTAAAAGACACATGACATGGTGTCATGGATCAACTAATTACCTGCTGTGGTCGAACCCATTGTTGTATAAGATTTCGCACTTCTGCAATTTCCAACAAATGTCTTCGTATTTTCGTGACATTTAAACCACAATTGACACAGCATAAACGTCCTCTTGAATGAGCAACTGGGGTCTGAGAAGAACTCTGGCCGGTGTGAATGCTGGGGTCATCGTAATCAGCGGATATCGAGTCCAAGTTAGTGCAGGGGTTGTCGTGAGAGGCGGGAGCGGAATCCATGTTCAGGCCGTGGTCAGTAGGGTGAGACGAATTGTCGGAGTCCATTTAGGAAGCTTAGTCGTTGCTAATAACAAATCCGCAAGAAAACAAACAAAATAACACAAAGGCAAACGATTTCGACCTGTGGTTATTATTTAGTTGTGAACTTGTGATTACTTGTAATTCGCTTGACAACTGTCAGATTCAATGTTCCACTTAACAGACATAAAATCGATTAATCGATATCGATTTTTTATTTGATTTTTAATTTCAATAAATAAAGTCTTTGAACCGCTTTAATGCCCGGTTTCTGAAGTCCCCAGTTATGTTCTCGTTAGCTATTGATTCAATATAGTTATGCATAAGATAAACGCCGTTTAACTGTCACTGCGTTTCTGAATACGCAACAAACCATTCAATAACTATGAAGCCGATAACTAGTTCCTTAGTTGCCGCTAGATGGGTCTGTTTAAGAGATCGCGTCTAAAAATAATTTAATTGTTTTAATTCGTCTATAAAATTAGTTTTAATAATAATATTATTTTTTTTGAGAGTAAATAAGTAGTTTAGCACTGTTCTAATAAAAAAATATGACAAGTCGTTACCTATCTATGGGTGGATTTATGAACGACAACATAGACTAGACTTTTTTTTATGTAAACTTGCGCGTCGCTATACTGTTTACTGTTTGTTTTGTGTGTTAAAATTTTTGCTTTGCCGTTTCATTTAAGTTATAAGTCAATTTGTCTTTCAAATCGTTAGTGCTTTAATCATTTGTAAAATAAAAAATACGTAATGGAATCTGGAAAACGCAGTAAAAATTTTACTGAGAGAGAGAAGATGCTTATTGTCGAAGTGGCTAAAGAATTTGTCCATATAATCGACAATAAAAGAACGGACGGGACCACTGTAGAGGCCAAGAAACAGGCTTGGATAGCGTTGACAAATAAGTACAATGCTGTCTCTGAAACTGGATTTAGGAACGAAAAGCAGTTACATGCCCTGTATGATAACCTTAAAAAAAAAGCGAGAAAAAATATGAGCGATGATAAGGTAAGTTGTATCCCTGTTATGTACTTTTTACCTATTTGTTAAAAGTCCTTATTGTATATTTTAAGTGTACAAAGTGCAAAGCATCCCTTAAGCGTACAAAACTGTAATATGGTACCAATAATAATCATAATTATATCTCATGCAGTTACACCCCAAGTAATATATTCATTGAGTATCATTTTGTTACACAACAGTGCCAGAAATTTAATTTATTTATGTTAAATTTTAATTTCAGTCCGAGATGTACAATACAGGAGGTGGAACATTTTGGCCTAAGACAACCGCAGTTGATGAGAAAGTGGTAGCATTATTAACTCCGCAATTCAAACCACTGAATAATGAATTTGACTCATCCGCACCATATTACAACTTGGGTAAGTCAAAGAGTTTCATTAAATATCATACAAAAATAATGTATTTACTTAATAGACTGGTTAACAATGCATTGGCAATGTTCTAGCACAGGCTATACTTTACCTAAGCAATCAAAATAGTGTGCACAGGCACATTGTGGACAAAATATTGTTAAAATTTAATCAAACTCCTGAGAATTTTAACTGAAATGGATTGAGGTATAAAAATAAAATAATTACTTATTTAATGTAATGTGGGCTTTTATTGTAATAAAAGTTTCAGCATGGAGAATTCTTAAAAATGTACTTTTCTAATTACTAATAAAAAGCAATAACATAGCAGGCTTCGGTATAATTATAATATAGCCTGTTACACATAACAATCATAATTAAATCAGTGTTATGTGTTATATGTGTGAGTACAATCATCAGGTACACAGTAGTAACAATTTATTTATTACAGATATTGAAACACAAGTAAGTGAAGACGCACATCCTGGTACTTCTCAAGAAATTTTTGTAGTGTTGGATACAGAAGAAGATATTGTGTCTGGAAACCAATCAAAGCAAGTTGAATGTTCCAAAAGACCAATTTCGCCGGATATGAAGGACTTTGAAAGCACACCAAGAAGAAAGAAAAGTTTAACTGAAACAAAGAAAAAAAATATAAATAATCTCACTGCGTCAATGATAAAAAGAAAAATCCAAAAGCAAGCAAACGAAGATTGCATAACAACTAAAAGGTTAGAAATATTGGAGATTCAACGACAACAGGAAGTGATGAAATTAGAAAAAACAAAAATTATATTGGATATTGATATTGAATTAAAGAGAATTCATCTAGAAAATGCAAGAATGGACCTAGAATTTAAAAAGAAGAATTTTAATTTATAATAGGTAATAATATTACCTATCATAAATTAAAATTATTCTTTTAAAATTCTTCTTTTTAAGTTCTAGTTCCATTCTTGCATTTTCTACAAGAAATCTTTAATTTGATATGAATCAATGAATCTCCCATATTTGTATCCTTTTAGTTATTATTGATGTGATAAGATTTTTTTACTTGAAAATAAATAAATAAAATATAAGTACATAGATACTCAAGTTCATTTGTTTTTGTAATTTGTGTTCCCATAGTATGTACAACATGAACATTTTGCTGTGTTAGCATAAGTAAAAAAGTTTTATAAAAGTAAAACTTTACCAACCTAAAATATTGTTCCAATAATAACCGACGAAACTGGTTTCCTTCAGAGGAAAGGGGTTGTTGAATAGATTCTGCAACACTATAGTCTTCAGGAGCAGAATCAATTATCACAGTATCATTTTGCTGTAGAGCTATATTATGTAACACAGCTGTTGCAACAATTACAGCTAAAGTGTGATCTAATTTAAGTCTTAATTTTTGAGAAAGGCAAGCAAATCTTCTTTTCCACACACCAAATGTCCTTTCAACCGTGTTTCTGGTCTTGATTTGTGCTTCATTGTAACGTTTTTCTGCATTTGTAGAAGGATTTAAAAAAGGTGTCATCATGAATCTTCCACAAGGATAAGCACTGTCTCCCAACAGGTGACCATCTATCTCGTTGTTATCCAGGCGCGCTCGCAGGAATGAGTTATGATACACAGTACTGTCATGTGTTGATCCATGCCAGCGAGCATCTATATCACGGATGTGTAACTTTGCATCACACACAACTTGTACATTAATAGAAAAGAAACCTTTTCTATTTCTATATAGTTCTGCTTGCTCACCTCCAGGAGATTGAATTGGTATGTGGGATCCATCAACACAACCAATGACATTTGGGAATCCCGCTATATTAAAAAAATTAGCCTTAACTTCTCTCAGGTCTTCAAAATTTGGCATACTTATATAACTTGTAGCCAACTTTGCTATTTCCCTGCTTACTTTATAAACCACTCTTGACACAGTGGTTTTATGAACATTAATGTCATCACCAATTACTACTTGGAAAGTACCTGTAGCGTAAAATCGTAATGCTATAAAAATTTGTTCCAAAACAGACAAGGGATATTTGCGATGTGTAATTGGAGCTAGAGCAGGGTTGATGATATCACTTAGATGTATCACAGTGTTTTTATCAAAACGATATCTCAATTTAAATTCTTCATCTGTAAACATTTCGAAAGGATTTCTCCTACGTCTTAAGTTTCTCGGTACTGATATATTGGAAATAAAGTCCAGTACTTCCAAATCAGACTCTGAAGAGCTGCTCGTGTTCATCATGCTAACACTCAATGTTTTCACTTTTGAATAATTTTAATATTTAGCTTTCACTGGCAATTTAATTAAATAATACACGATAAAAGCACACATAACCTAACAGCTTTTGTAGTTTTCTATGAAATGAAACGTCAGATAAAGTTATGGAACCGATAAACGGCGCGCATTGGTCAGTTAAGTTAACTGAAGTTTAAACGGAGTTTATCTTACATTGCGGTGTTCGGAAACGCACTTTCACAAGTTATCGAACTGTTACATCCCTAGTTAGTATCGGTAAATGCTGACACTAATACTTAGTCAGCACCGGGCCTGCCTAGATGAGAATTGCTCACGGGCTTCCAGCCAGTTCGGGTTTGGCATTCAAAGAGTTGGGACGTATACCGAGTTTTCCCCAAAATTATATTGTCCTTGTTTAGGAAATCAAATAAACCTTTTTTAAAAAGATTCGGGAGTTTTCCATTCTAACATTTGGTGGCAGCGGTGGGATAAGACATCCCCAGTGTCCTTAAAACAAACAAATACGTTACCGGAAATAAAAGTTTGTGTGTGCCCGTGTTCCTAAAAGTGCCCAGTGATTGTGTCGCCTAATAAGCACCCCAACCCGAACTCATCACATCGAAGGTCGATACCATTCGACCTGGTCCAGAGCTGCATATCGCCGCCCCAGGTCCACTGCGTAGTAAGTGGTATTGCGTTGTTGGGTAGCACTTGCTGCACCCAACCATACTGTATCCAGCGCCGACTTGACGGCAGCCGTCGGCTCCTCACCCATACGTCTAAGGTAGACGTAATCCAGTCAATCCAGAATGAAGAATTCCTACGAGCTGTTCCTGTAAGTCCAGATTACTCCATCCTGTGAAATTTGTGTGTGTTGTGCGTACCTATATAGTGTCATAATCCCGTGTGTTAATATAAGCTAATAATTAATAAGTTAAACATTCTTAATAAGATAGCTTACGCTTCGATTCCAGTCATCCTTATCCGTTGCGCATAACTTACACATCCGCAGCCCACGTAATTCTCAGTACTAATCTCTTGTCCATACCAGTAATTTATCATCACGCCGGTAATTTCCGAAGGATTAAGCAGGCGTGTAATTCCAGTATTCTTAATTCATCTATAATATAAAATGTCTAAATCCGAATCAAAAAGGGATATTAAAGAATCAAAGGTTGATGAGGAAATCCCATTAAGTGTTGTATTAAAATTTATTAAACCCTTTGATGGCGATAGGGACAAGCTAACAGCTTTCCTAAGAAACTGCGATAGCGCAATATCCTTGGCGTCTCCTCAACAGGAAGACGTCGTTTTTAAATACGTACTAAGCCAACTAGAAGGCAAGGCTGAGACCGCGTGTTCCATTAAAGATTTTGAAACCTGGCCATCACTTAAAGAATTTTTGAAAAATCAGTTTGGTGAACGTAAACACTATGCCCACCTGCTCACTGACTTGCAAGACTGTAGGCAAGGAAATCAGGAGCCGGTTAGCCAATTTTCTTTGAGAGTAGAAACCTGTTTGCAAAAACTTCTTACAGAAGTTACTGTTTCCAATACGAAGAAGGCTGAACTTCCTGGTAGATTAGCCGCGATGGAAGACCTTGCTCTCCATACATTTATATTAGGATTAATTCCTAGAATCGCTAATATTGTGAGATGTAGAGACTACAAGTCCTTAAACGATGCCATTAATTCTGCGATATCCGAAGAGAAAATACAGCAGTTCTCTTATCGCAATTTCAACAGGCAAAAAGCTACTGAACCCGTCAAAAGAAGCGAAACAAATAATACACCCCAAGCAAAAGTTTTTATTAGAAGTAATAATGGTCAACCCAGTACTTCTTCCAATGATTCTCCTTTCTGTAGATACTGTAAAAGGTCAGGACACATTCTTGAAAATTGCAAACTGCGTGATTTCAACAATAAAAGATTCTCAAATGGCCCTCAACCATTTACTCCATCTAGACCTTCGTTCTTTAATCACAAACAAACAGACGTTAAGCCAGGATCTCGAGTAAACTTCACTGATAGCTGTGAAGAGGAAGGTAGAGATGAAGTAGATGAACCCACTAATAATACGAATTTAAACTAAATAATGTCCCGTTTAAGTATCGCACGGGGCAAACCCCTTTTAATCAAGTCGATACTACCCTTATTAATATCAAGACCAATGGACAGGGTAACCAGCCCCAAACTCACGGTCTTTCCAATAGTAGGACCACGCCGCAGGGTAACCAGCCCCATAAGGAAGGTCTGAACAATCTTAAAACCAAGACCAATGGACAGGGTAACCAGCCCCAAACTCACGGTCTTTCCAAAAGTAGGACCACGCCGCAGGGTAACCAGCCCCATAAGGAAGGTCTGAACAATCTAAATATCAAGACCAATGGACAGGGTAACCAGCCCCAAACTCACGGTCTTTCCAATAGTAGGACCACGCCGCAGGGTAACCAGCCCCATAAGGAAGGTCTGAACAATCTTAAAACCAAGACCAATGGACAGGGTAATCAGCCCCAAACTCACGGTCTTTCCAAAAGTAGGACCACGCCGCAGGGTAACCAGCCCCATAAGGAAGGTCTGAACCAACAATCCAATGGTAAACCTGAAAAAGAATTTAAAATATATGAAATCCTTACTCGAAAAAGATACTTACCCTTTATTAAATTACAAACATTTGTAAATAAAAATCTACTTACCTTCTTGATAGACACAGGAGCGTCACTCTGTGTTCTGAAAAAGAAAAGTATAACAAGTACTCTACAATTAGAAGATAATGTCGTTACAATTAAAGGAATAGATTCCAAAAATGAAACCATGAAAAGTGTAGGAAGTTTTAAACTACAGCTACAGTTCAATGAAAAACTAAGTATAACCCATCCTTTCCAAATATTTGAAGATATAAACTTACCTTATGATGGTATAATAGGTACCGACCTGTTCACAAAACATAACTGTCGCATTAATTATCAGACAGACTGCTTAGAAATAAATAATTACAACATTAAATTATCCTTCGATGAACCGTCATATGTTATTGAGCCTCGTACCGAAACAGTAATAGAATGTTCCGTGAAAAACCCTGAATTGAAAGAGGGAATTATATTAGATCAACATATTTCCGATTCCCTTCTTATATCAAATTGCCTTGTTAAAGTAAAGGACAATAACAGAATTAATTTGACAGTTGTCAATGTATCCGAAAAACCAATTCACTTAAACGCTAACCTTATGCTTACCTTAAGTTCACTTGACCTTGCTCAATGTAATATAATACAACATAATAGACTGACGAATAGTCTTGAAAGGTCCCGGCAATTATCTGAACTACTACGAACATCTCATTTAAATCAGGAAGAATTTAATTATCTGTATGAAATCTGTCATCAGTATGCCGACATATTCCATTTACCAGGAGATCAATTAACCTGCACAGATGTAATTCAACACGAAATAAAGACCAATTCCTCACAGCCAATTAATGTAAAATCGTATCGATTTCCAGAAATACATAAAGAAGAGGTTAACTCCCAAATAACCAAAATGCTAGATCAGCAAATCATTAAACCATCAAAATCCCCATGGTCATCCCCTATTTGGATAGTGCCTAAAAAAGATGACTCTTTAGGACAAAAGAGGTGGAGAATAGTAATAGACTATAGAAAACTAAATGATATCACTATTGGTGAAAATTACCCAATTCCCCAAATTAATGAAATCTTAGACCAATTGGGTCAAAGTAAATACTTTACCACTCTAGACCTGGCTTCAGGTTTTCACCAAATTAAAATGTCCCCAGAAGACGCCCCAAAAACCGCATTCAGTGTACCTCAAGGGCATTTCGAATTCAAGCGGATGCCGTTTGGCTTAAAAAATGCACCCGCAACTTTTCAGAGAACAATGAACACTGTCTTGTCTGGATTACAGGGTGTTCATTGCTTCGTGTATTTAGATGACATCGTCATATACTCGCATGATTTACCTTCACATATCAAAAAACTTATTCTTGTCTTCGAAAACTTGAGAAAATTCCGCCTTAAACTTCAGCCGGACAAATGTGAGTTCCTGCGAAAAGAAGTCGCCTACTTAGGCCACATAATAAGTAGTGAAGGCGTTAAACCTAACCCTGACAAAATAAAAGCTGTCGTGAATTTTCCTATACCAAAATGCGTTAAAGACATAAAATCGTTCTTAGGTTTAGCGTCATACTATCGAAGATTTATACCAGAATTCTCAAAATACGCAAAGTCCCTTACAGCCCTTCTAAAAAAGGATACTCATTTTAACTGGACCAACAATCAACAATTAGCATTTGAGCAACTGAAGGAGAAGTTGGTAACTGCACCAGTCCTTATTTACCCTGATTTTACTAAACCCTTTATTTTAACTTGTGATGCGTCAAATTACGCCATTTCAGCTATATTATCCCAGGGTGTAATTGGAAAAGATCAACCAATTGCTTTCGCGTCAAGGACACTTAATAAAGCGGAATGTAATTATAGTGTCACTGAGAAAGAATGTCTGGCTATTGTGTATGGAACTAAAACATTTCGTCCTTACCTTTTCGGCCGCCAGTTTAAAATATTAACGGACCATAAGCCTCTGAATTGGCTTTTTAACTGCAAGGACCCTGGATCCAGATTAGTCCGTTGGCGCCTTAAACTAGAAGAATATAACTATGAAATTCAATATAGGAAAGGTAAGACAAATACAAACGCTGATGCTCTGTCGCGATATCCAATAAATCCTTTACAAAACACAAAAGAAAATGAGACAAATAATACATCACCTAATAATCATCCAATAACTAATCCTGAAAACGTTTCCACTAACCCTGACCAAATACTCATTGATGATGCCCCTCCTTTGCAGTCCTCGCCGCAATCGAACCCTGGAAGCTTAGACTTACCTGATGATTTTGTCCTCCCTGAAAACCTAGAACTCCCTGATGACTTTAATATACCTACACCACAATCCAGTGAAGTAATTAATGATGATGATACTTACTCCAAATGCCTTAAAACCATAAATAACAGATTAGTGACATTTGATACCAAAATCCTTGAATATAACGAAAACCTTTTTAAGACAAAATCAAAACATATTGTGATACCCACCTCAATCGACCTTGATGAGTCAAACCGTTATGTATCTGAAATTATCAGTAATATGACTGAAAATAAAGAATTTCTTGCATTGGAAAGAACCCTATATTCATTCTTGATATCTGAAAAAGAGAATATCACTTATTATTTATTATTCATTAAAGTGTATCATTATGACACAACTACTTACGATGACATTTTTAAAAGCCTGAAAAACTTAAAGAACTACTTTTTATCCGTAAATATAAATGAGTTTAGTATAACAGATTTCAGAAACCCATTTGACAGTCATAGTCTTATAAAGATATATAACATAATCACATACCTATTTCATAATACAAATATAATCATTAATATTTACAAAAATATTATAATGTATCCGACTATGAGCGAAATCGCTAAAATTATGCGTGAAAATCACGATATTCCTATCTCAGGCCACTTAGGCTCTAACAGAATGTTGAAAAGAATCCAAGAAAAATATTACTGGCGAAATATGCGCAGTGATATTGAAAATTATGTCCGTAAATGCGTATCATGTCAAGCTAATAAAGCGCTACGTCAAACTAACCGTGCACCGATGCAGATCACTACAACATCGACACAACCGTTTGAACGCGTTGCATTAGATATCGTAGGTCCTCTTCCTGAAGTTGGTAATGCTAAACTAAAATTTATTCTAACATTGCAAGATGACTTGACAAAATACTCAGCTGCATATCCTATCCCTAATGCTACCGCAGAAGAAACGTGTGAATGTCTGATTCATTTTATCGCCCAATTCGGTATCCCAAAAACAATCCTAACTGATCAAGGCCCGAATTTTACGGCCGAACTATTCAAGCAAACTTGTAGCTTTTTAAGAATTAAACAGCTCTGGTCTACCCCTTATCATCCACAAACACAGGGAGCCCTAGAAAGGAGCCACTCAACTTTAAAAGAGTACCTTAAATCTTTTGTAGATGAAAATCAAAGTAATTGGCCTCGATATGTTTATACAGCCATGCTCACTTATAACACGACTATTCATAGTACCACAAACTTCACCCCTTATGAGCTGGTATTCGGCCATAAGGCACTTATACCCTCATCTATTTACGACTCCGCCTTAGAATCTACATACAATAATTATGTTAGAGTATTACAACAACGTCTACGAACTTCCAGGGAGAAAGCTGTAGAAAACATACTCAAATCAAAAGTAACTTCCAAAGCTTATTATGATAAGCACACTAAACCGACAAAGTACAAAGCAGGTGATATGGTATACGTGAAAAATCACTTACGACTTCGCAAAGCTTTATCACCCATTTGGAAAGGTCCCTATAAAGTAATTCGAGTAAATGGAAATAACACACTTACCTTATTGATAAACCGTCGGCATGTAAAACATCACTATGATGAAGTTAAACTTGCTGAAACGAGTGATTAGTTTTACTATTTTATCCTAGTTATGTAGTACAACCCTTAGCATCTCGCCTTGACAGTATTTTGAAAGATTATATTGCTATATCTCATCTTATCCCCGATAGAGATAAAAGATCTGCGTGGTTTGCTGGTATCGGTTCCCTTTTCAAACAAGTAATTGGCACAATGGATGAGGACGACTCGATCAAATATAATTCCGTAATTGAACACTTAGAAAATAACGATAAGAAACTATCCTCTCTCCTAAAAGATAATATTTTGTTGACTAATACAGCATTAAATAATTATAATGAAACACTTAAAATAATAAAAACCAACGAAGCTCGATTAGGCAATGCTATTGAAAATTTATCAGCTGTATTAAACAATGTATCTAATATACCTAAAGACTTATATATAGAGTCTAAAATGAATGAAATCTATAATGAATTGTTTTCTAGTTTACTAACTTTGTCGTTTAGGCTTGATGATATTATTAACGCTATAATGTTTACAAAAAGTCATTCTATACATCCCTCTGTCTTAACCCCTAAACAACTATATGAAGAGTTGATGCATAGTGTTAAGGATTTAAATAAGAATAGTGAACTACCTGTTAGCTTAAGTTTAGATAGTATCCATGTGCTAACGAACTTAGCTCAACTATCATGTTATTTTATAAATAGTAAAGTAGTATTTGTCATTAAAATTCCCTTAGTATATAAGTCAGAATACGTGTTATATAAACCTACATCTGTACCTATCCCACATGATGTGGATAAGCCTTATTCTTATGCTATGATTATACCTCATTGTAATTATATAGCTATAAGTAAAGATAAATTAACATATGTGTGCTTTCGCGAACTAAGCAAATGTGTTAAAACGATTAATCAGTTTTATATATGTAATAATCCAGATGTATACTCAGTTCAAGATATGCCTACTTGTGAAACTGAAATGTTATGTAAAATTATTAATAAATTACCTCAACAATGTGAAACTAAACTGGTTCATGGGAATATAGATATTTGGCAAGAACTAAAAAACAATAAATGGTTATTTGTTAAGTCAGAACCAACCAAACTTACCCTTGAATGTAATTCACAGATAACAGAGTACAAATTGTTAGGTACTGGTGTAATCAGCCTAGAACCAGAATGTAAAGCTTATTGTAAAGACCGGGAACTTTCACCTAAACCTTATTATAACACAATTATTAAACCTATAATTTCTGATTTTAATCTTATCAGTGATCCTTGTTGTGACAAGGATAAGTTCATGTTAATTAAAACAAAATTAAAACCTTTAAAGCTAAATGATGTACATCTAGAAAAACTTGCAACTGTTTCGAATTACCAATTAATGTCGAATATTGACAATATTATTAATGAACCTAGCCCACTCATAAAATATGAATCTCATTACCCTATTATTACCTATTGTATAATTATTTTACTTTTAATTATTACTTCTTATAAACTTTGTAAAAATTCGGTAAATGTCCAACTTTCAAAACTAAAATAGAATCTAACAGTTTAACAGATGAAGTTCAGGAATTAGAAGAAATTCCAGTCCCAAGGCTTCGCACATCTCCCTGAAACTTATATACCTATATAAAAAAAATATAAGTTTCATCTTGTTGGGGGGGTTGTTACATCCCTAGTTAGTATCGGTAAATGCTGACACTAATACTTAGTCAGCACCGGGCCTGCCTAGATGAGAATTGCTCACGGGCTTCCAGCCAGTTCGGGTTTGGCATTCAAAGAGTTGGGACGTATACCGAGTTTTCCCCAAAATTATATTGTCCTTGTTTAGGAAATCAAATAAACCTTTTTTAAAAAGATTCGGGAGTTTTCCATTCTAACAGAACCAATAGCGCTAACGAATAGATAAACTACCGATAAAAGTGCCTCAGAAACCGGGCATAAGTTCTGCACGCCTTGTAAAATGTATTTTCTTTTACTTATTTAAAATGTAGTTTAGATGTTTTAAAGAACAGATTAGAATCAAACGCAACAAAAAACAGATAATTGTGCATTTCTGTTATGATCTAAAGAATTCATGGTAAATCAACTAGCAATTCACTTGTTTTATTATTATCATAACATCAATTATCAATATCAATTACCGAAAAATAATAAAAGCTTTAATTAAAATAATAACACCATAAAAACCGATTAACAAAAAGAGAATCGATTCTTTTTTAACGTGATTAGTAATTGGCAACACTTTTATTTTTTCCATAACATACGGATTTACCTTGTTTCACTAATTATCATTTCGTTACTTTTTATTTGTGCAAAAATGTTGCTATCTTGTTTGGATAAATGAATACCACGATTAATAACCATAAAAAAAGACGTTTTTTTCTAACAAAAGCAAATTGTTGGGCGTTCCGTGGCCGAAAACGGGCATTTCCCTTTCTTAGAAAGTTCGGTACATGATGCCGACAGTCGAGTTTATTGCGGGCTAGGATAATAAAGCGACAATAGATCGTACACAGCTGCGCAGTTTTTACTAATTTTAGCAACTTAAAAGGTACTTGTTATTACTCAATTGTTGTCGTTATTGAGAGTGGGTGTAATGCTATGTAGAGTGTAACATTGTATGAAAGAAGACCAACCAAAGCCAATTGATTTCGACGCTTAAGGGAGTTTGTCGTTAAATAGAGTGACGTTACATGGAGTTTACACTGTATATTGATAATATCATTTTAGCATGTACTTGCTTACACAATTTCATCATTTATTTATCATTTATCATTTATTTGCATACCATAATGTCATTATAGGTGTTACAATTTCAGGCTTAAAGCTAAGGTACAATTATGGACCCTGTAGGGGCACAGCAACATAAGGTAAATTAAAATCAAAATTAAAATACATAAATTAAAATCAAATTTAAAATACAGCATTAAAATTAGTATTAAATGACAATTTACACATTCAAATTAATTAATACACAATTTATTAATAATTAATTCAATTAGAATGAAATAACAATTTATAGATTAAAATTAAATAATACACAGTTTATCATTCATATATTCATTTATATCATAGTAGCTTTTATTTATTAGAAGCTGCTTCAACTTATTACCAAAAACAGCATATTTATTTATATTCTTAATTTGTTCCGGTAGTTTATTATATATTTTAATTGACATTACATATGTACTTGATGAATGCATCTTTAGTCGTGATGTTGGAATGTTAAGTCTATTCTTGTGTCTTAGGGTAAATCTATTTTGTATGTCTTCTCTTTTGGTGTATAGTTCGGGATATTTGCGAACAAATTTACAAATTTCCCATATGTAAAGGCAAGGTAAGGGTATAATCTTCAGTTCCCTAAAGTGAGGTTTACAACTGTCAGTTTGATCTATGTTAACTAGAGTCCTCATAAGCTTTTTCTGCATTGTAAATATTGTGGGCGCGTCAGTACTATTACCCCATAGGATTACCCCGTATGTGAGCCATGCATAAGCGTACGCGTAATACATGACCAGCGCAGTTTTAAGGTCTGTAGTTTTTTTGATCTCGCGGAATGCATATGAGAATTTGGATATTCTCGCTCTTAATTTTTGAATATGGGACTTCCAATTAACGTGTGAGTCTATGTCTAGGCCTAATAAAGTGAAACTACTAACGACTTCTAATTTCGATCCTTCAAAACTAATATTTATGTCTAATGTTGTTTTTTGGCGGGGGTGGAATGTCATTATTTTAGTCTTATTAAAATTTATTTCCAGGTTATGTTTCAGCATCCAATTTGTAGTTTCGTTAAGTATGGAGTTTAATTTACTATGCAGGTTGATATTGGAGTCATATGAGGCAACTGTCGATATATCATCCGCAAACAAAACGCAGGGTTCTTTAATATGGTTAGGAAGGTCATTGATGTATACAAGAAACATAAAGCAGCCAATGACGCTTCCTTGTGGGATTGAGGCTTTGATTGGTATGTTATTGGATCGGACTAATTCTATTTCGTTTGATTTTTGGTTGTAATATTCTATTTCTACCAGTTGTTCTCGGTTTTGTAAGTAAGATGCGAACCACTCATGACATTTGCCACGGATTCCTATGCTATATAATTTTTTTTATAATATTTGGAATCATAGGTGGTACAAGCACAGAAAGCCAAAAAGCAAATGTAAGCATTAATTTAGAAAACGATAATTATGAACAATGCATTAGATGGTATGACAGTACGGGTGATGTTTAAAGATTACTTTCAAGTCTGTTGAGGGCTCGATTCCATGGTAAAACGATATTGTTAATAGATATTAATACCGTGTTAAATCTTAAAATATAATTATATTGCAAAAATATTTACCTGTTTTATTCATTTCTATTCCAATTCTTTTCCACGCGCGTTCTACGATACGCTTACGATACGACGCCATGTGCGAAGGGGCTAAGGTAGAATTTTTTTTGCTAAGTTCAGTTTTAAGTTTATGGTTTTTTGTTTCACCATGCTGTTTAGTCTGCAATAAAAAAAGAATACCCATTGACCAAAACCACCACCACAAATCATTCATAATTTTATATCAAAATTATCAAGCGAGTTCAAAATTTTACTAAATAAAAACAAACCAAAACACCCACACCAAGATACTTGAAAACTCACCTGGCCAATACCACATTTGCCAATAGAAAATGTTATGTTACATAATGTACATTTAACATTGTAAACGCTTTCGGGATCTTTAGTATCCCAGTCATGCACTCTTTTCCACTCTGGTTTATATTTTTGGAGCCTTTTTTGTATTTCCCTCTTTTTAGTGGGTGTCAGTGGGACACTTTCGCTATCGCTACAACTTTCCATTATTTTACTACGTAATTTAATGCAGGACTAAAACTACTAAAACCGTATTAACTCCACTAACTCAATAAAATTAACGAAATCCAAAACAAACGAAAAAGGCAAGCAAGATTATAATAAATAAACATTAGTTTGATGTTGTCAAGTTTGACATTGACGTATCAATTAGAGCGAAATATGACAGGGACGCGTTCGGTTACACGCATACGCATAATACTTCTGTCGAACGAAAGACGCGTTCGAAAATTGCAGGAAGTTTTTTTTTGTTTTACTAATTTTAGTATTGCAAATAGTATAAACATTAAGCTGAAATATAGTATTTCGCGTACTATATATTTCTTCAACAGTATACATATAGTACGGAGACCCTAATACAGTACAATACTATATATTATAGTACGGTTGGCAACCCTAGTTCCAGGTGAGCGTCGCCATACCGAGCCTCCAATGCCTCAAGGAGCTGCTCGTAAGTAAGTCACTTTCTTACCGAGAGCTTCTAGAACAGTTAAGGTCTGGGTCGCGCAGGCCTAGGGTGAGGGCAGTCATGGCCTGACTTTTATTCTAACCGTTCGCCTTCATGACAGCCTCAAACTGGATTTTGTAGGCCGACCAGGAAGAAGTTCCGTCTAACGGTGGCACTTTGAATCCACGTAGCGAATGTGTTGCAGCTACGGGAGCTGTGATTCCATCCCCAAGTTTAATGTAATCCAGCGTTTTCTTTACGTCAGCCGTCACGTTGTCAACCCGATTATATAATTGAGCAATCTTATCCTTCACCTTCTTCATGTCTTTCCCGAAGGTAGCGTAAAGTTCCTTCATAAGGAGCATCTGCTCTTCCTGGCGGCGCGCTTGCTCCTCCTTATCACGTTGGAGCTGTTCTTCCAACCGACGAGCCTATTCCTCCTGTCGGCGAGCCTGTTCCTCCTGTCGGTGGGCCTGTTCCTCCTGTCGGCGGGCCTGCTCCTGCAGCATCATCATAAGGGCAACAAAGTTTGGTGCTGCTAATGCTGGAGCTGCAGTGGACAGGTCGGCCTCCGTGGTTGGTCAGCTACGAACCGTCCGGCCTCTGCGGCATAGCTCCACCAAAACGTCTCTAGTCCGTCTCTTGTTGGCGTTGACTCCGGATACGGATACCCTCCGTGTCGTCTGTAGGTAAAATCGGCATGAATTTAATTCTCGCTTCTGACACCAATTGTTACGAGCTTCGGGGTTCGTGACAATTAAAACTGCCGATATAAATTACCAAAAATTACACTTTAATTAAACAACACTAATACACTAATTATAAAACATCGCACTTGAAGATCGCTTTCGATGTATTCGCTTGTATCGCTTATCCAAATCTGTGTCTCGGTCGTCTTATCCCGGCGTTATACACCACAAATTTTTAATGAGTACTAATACTTAAATTACTTATTGGAGAAGGTCTTGTTATTTTATATGTAAAGTCTCAATAAATAATATTCATAAACAGCAAAGTTATTAGCGTTTATGTATATCCCAAAATTTCAGTCAATTTATGGAGATATTGTACAGGTCATTCATAATAGTATTCATTATTCATATTGTCTCGCTCTCGCGTTCGCGTATCTCGCCCAAACTTGCCCCGCCTCCAACAGCTGTTATTGAAATTGTAGGTAACTTAAACGCATCTTATGCTTTACGATTGAAAACTAAGAAAATGTAAAATAAAAGGTTCACGATAAATAATAGGCACATAATCAATTCAAACTTTTCCTTCATACTTTAATTGGGCTTAGGACCAACTAAAATTGCCAACTTTTTTACAATTAAAACAATCATCAGGTAACGAAAGAAAAAAAAAATTAAAGCTTTAGAACTTGTTTAAAATGTAATTTTGGCGTATTTAAAAAGGTTGAATCAGCTGATATTTACAAACTCAAAAAAAACTTACAGGTATTTTAATTGTCCTTCAAAATGTCCACCACCATTATCGATGCAAAGACGGGCACGTTTAATTAAATTGTTTTTTAATGATAAGAGTATGTTTCGCTCACTTTTCACTAGGTCAAATGCGGACATATGCGCTGTTTTAATTGTTCGGCACTTGTTGGCTCACTAACGTACTGACACTCGCCGTTTAATTTCACTCCACAAAAAAGTCCAAGGGCGTGAGATCAGGTGAGCATGGACGCCATGCCACGGGGCCGCCTCCCGAACTCCTCCGTCAGGTACTCACGCACTGCACTATGGTAGTGCGGAGGCGCGCCGTCTTGCTGGAACCAGAGGCCTCGTAAGTTGGCTAATGGAATGTCATCTAACATTGAAGACACCATTGTCCGAAGCAAAGTTAAATAACTTTCGCCATTAAGACGCCCTTCAATAAAATAAGGGCCAACGATAGTGTCGTTTAGGATTCCTGCCCAGACATTTACAGAAAACCTGTGTTGAAAGGAGTTCACCTTTGTGAGCATTGGATTTCGTAATGACCACCAGTGTTCATTGTGTTGGTTAAACAATCCGATACGAGTAAACATACACTCATCGGAGTGTAACACATTTGCTTCTGTGTTGTTCAGTATTCACCTGCAGAACGCCATCCTTGGTTCAGTATCCACAGTGGTCAATTCTTGACCCTTTCTGTAATGGTATGGGTGAAATCCAGACGAACTAATGATCCTCCATGCACAGTGCTGGCTAATATTAAAATGACGAGCTGCCTCATTCGTACTTCGTCGGGATCTTCATCAAAGTAGGCCACTACATCGTCGTACAGGTTTTGCGAATACGCCGGTCTTCCACGTCCTTGGCTATGGGCCGGTGCGTGGAAAGATCCATGGTCGATTAAACGCTGGTATGCATTTACCACAGTCCGAACGATTGGCTGGCGAACATTTGTATACAGTTCCCTGTACATACGTACAGCGGCACTCGCGTTCTCACCAGACAAAAAGTACACACGCAACATAGCCGCATACTCCCGAAATGAAAACTAGTAAGCCATCGCGACAGTAAAAACGTAGGTAACAATTTGGGTAAAAGAAGCACGCGCACACTTCCGCTAACAAATTACCACTGTCGTTTGTTGCACTGTGATGCTCGCTTGCTCGCTTGGCCGGCTGGCGCCTGGCGGTAGCGCCGGCGCAGGAGGGGGCGTGGCTTGAGCTTAGACGGGAGTTTGCCGGAACTTATGAATTGCGAACTTGCGACCGAAATGGAAAAATACTATGCGTAGTATTTTCTAGTAGCAATTGTTATGATGATTGATTCAAATATGAGTTTACCAATTATGTTGAATTTTCGTAGACAATTTTGGGATTTCGTTTTTTTGACTTTTGAATACAGAAATATGATCAGTAAAGGGTACGGATAGAGCCCCATTTTTTTTTTGTACTAATTAAAAATTAGTCGTGTATAGTGCCGCAGATAGTTCTAGAACCTTCTATTGTAGAAACATCCAGAATGTTCGAGTACATACCGGCCCCGAATGACCAGATGTCGATAGTTCTAAAAAGTTCTAGCATCGAACTTTCTGGAAGGATCTATTAGTTCTGCTACTCGATATTAGATGGCGCTATTGGTAACTTGTGGAGCGGAACAGTATTTTGAAGCGTGTTATAGACGGCTGACGCTATTTCATTTGCGCCTTTACGATATTCATCTTCAGTCCAGGTATACAGCGTTACGTTATCCCTGTTCATGGTGTTTTCTGGCACCGACTTTACGACTTCAAAATTATATGTATCTAATTGGCGACTGTAACATGCCGCCTGATCAGATATTTTAGGCAATACCTGATTTTTCTGGCAATCAAATTCAAATTCTTTATTGCGAACTAAGTGTACAATTTTGAAGATGTTAGCAATAGGTAGGTTGCAATTTAAATGGTTATAATTGAGGACCTTGCAGCTAAAGGGAGGCAAGTCCAAATTTCAAAACTGTTGGGTATTAAAAAAAAAAAGGTTTTTAAAAATTAATTGATGTACTTATGTCTTATCGTGATATGGCATAATATAATATGAACATATATATACACATTTTATTCAAAATTTTAAGGCAATTAAAGAAGTTATAGAATTACTACTTAAACTATTTTAAGTTTGGATCTGCCTCCGTTTGCACCAAGATTAAAGAAAAATACTACCCTATTTTGTATTAAGGATAATAAAACGCGTAAACACGGTTATTTTTTTATTTCAAGAATTATTAATCAGTGCACGAAGAAATAAACAACTTAAAGAAATACAAAAACGAACGAGTGCTTAACAAAAAACATTTTTTAAAGGTTAACTTTGGCTTGATCATCGTCGTCTTCGCTAGAATTAATATCATCTGTTGGTCCGACAGCTTCAGTTTAAAGGGCCCTGTAGAAATATAGTTTATTTGGTGGAACATAGTTCTTTACCAACTGCATAACATCGTTGTATTTAGCCTTTTTCAACGGCAATGCATGATCATACAGCGGTTTCTGAGGCAGAATTGATAGTTGGGCTTGAGCATTTCTCATTATAGGAAAATAATCAAATACAGGCGTTCCCGTTGTAACACTGACTGCAATAGTTTCAATGTGGTCTTTACTATATTTAAAAATACGATATTGAGATATTTTGAAACGTATCTTCTCTGTATTTGTTATTACTTTTTTGAAATGACTCTCATAATGTTGGCTGAAGTTAAGTATCATATTTTGACTTGCATTTACAACTTTAAAATTTTTAGATGCTTGCGTAATACAATCGGCATATTCAGAAGTCGTAAATATGTAATCTTTCCTTCTAATAAACTTTTCTATTACGCCGAAACACCGATCACACGGTAAGAAGCTGTGTCCTGGTTCTGGAAATCGATGAACAATCTTCTCAAAAGAAGAACACCACATAAGCGTATATAGATACTGAACTAAAGTAGAGTTCTTATTTTGTGCTGCTGCGTTATCAAAAAATAAATACAGTATTTTAACTGTGCTTGGTAAGATGTTATTTATGTAGTGATTTATAAAAGATATGACTTCGTTTGGTGATTTTCGACCTATGGTTTCGTCATATATATTTGACGGCACGGTTGGCGCAGTGGTTAAGCGATTGACTGCTGCGCTGCGTGTTGCGGGTTCGATTCCCGCACGGAACAAATATTTGTATGACCTACAAGTAGTTGTTCCGGGTCTGGATGTTTGTGTATGTGAGTTTCAATGTTTGTAAACGCACCCACGATACAGGAGAAATTCCTAGTGTGGGGCAATGTTCTTTTAAAAAAAAGAAAAAAAAAAGAAAGATATAAATAAAAGTGAGCAATCCCTGTTTTTGCTGAGTGAATACAAAAATTATATGCCCAAAGTTGACGTTTATAAAATGCTTCACCTGCTGGAATTTTAGGTAATGGCATATTCTGCTGATAATCAAATGTTAATACTTCGCATTCTTCATTACAAATAGCAAGTTGACTCTTCTCTTTTAAATCAACAAAAAAAGTGTCGGCCTTGGCTTGATGAAGACTCTTCTCTATCTGTATTTGTTGGGTTTCATCGCTATCCAATGTCTTATCTTTTAGTTTGTTAATCAGCATGTCGCACTTGCAAGTATCTGAACGAGGTGACCCAAAACTGTATTTAAAATTTTGTTTAAAGTATCTGTAGTAAAAATCAAATGATAGTATAGGCTTAGCAGATGCTTCAAGACCAAGCTCATGCTTTTTCAAATATAACTCGTACATCCTTTTAATGTTCAACTCTGGAGACAGATAATAACGTGAGCTTTTATTTCTGCTGTAGTGTGACTCGCGACGTGGGAAACTTCTAATATGAGAGTCAACTTTAGAAACCCATTCACTTGGAATACGATTTGGTCTATTTTGATGTTTCCCACGATTAGACTGAGCTGGTGTAATTACAGTAGGGTCCCGATACTCTTTAGCAACATTGTCTACGCGCTTTTTGGATATTCCATGGATAGATGCAAAGCCATTTCTGCAAACTTGTATATTTCTATTTCCTAATTTAATATAATATTTGTGTGAACAACTCCGTTTCTTCCCCGTACCAGTTTTAGATCTTTCCCTTTCAACATTCTCAGTTTTAATTGAACCGCCTAAGTATACGTTTTGCACATAGGTTTCTTCCAATTTATTAAAATTTTCCAATATTAATTTCCTGTCTTCTTCATTAATTTGAACAAAACACTTATACTTCTTGCAACAACAATCCGGTCCAGTTTTTCTTTCGCCTATTTCGCGGCCTTTATAGTTTAAATAGCCTTTTCCAGTAGCAATCGACTTTTTTATTACATTCCGTTTCCATTGTAAGGGATTCGCGGATTTTCTTTTCTTCGGCGCTATGCCACTCGTCGATGGGCATGGATTATCTGTATTAGATTCATCCAAAATGGTATTCATACCTTGATCGTTGACCTCATTAGTTTGGTTTTGAAATGTCGACAAACCAAGATCGCTTCCATCATCATCTGAACTGGTTGAACATGACTCGTAGACAGGCGGCTGGTAAATATCTGACGAGCCGCTACTAAACGGTTCAGAGTCACTCATTTTAATACACACTTGACGTATTAAACGTAAAACAATTATTTAAAAGAATAATACGCACGTCCTTTCGGGCCGAACACAAAACGTGCACTGACTTGTTTACAAATGATGTAATAATTTCATTTGTTGCAAGAAGGAGGCAGGTCCGGACCTGCTCCCTTCTTGCACCAAACAGAATAAGGTAGCTGATCCAACTTGTGTTATAGCGCGCTTGTTTTTCGTCGGATTTGCCTCCTAAATGCACCAAACCATAGCTAAATTTTTTGTTTATATTGTAGGTGAAAAAAAAGGTAACGGTTAAAATTTGGATCTGCCCCTCTTTTGCTGCAAGGTCCTCAATTACAAATTAAAAAAAAATAATAATAAGAAATAATATTAATGTTTTTTTCATCTTTTTGTTATAAAAATATTTAAAAATTAATTTGTAAGTAATTAAATGAAATAAAGGAATTAAGAATATACATACTCAACATTACAAACAGAGAGTTTACATTATATTATATTAATTATCATTATTCATACATTTTATATTATATCATACTATTCTTTCATACAATTTATATCACATTATATTCAGTATCAACAATCACTTCAATATTAAATAATTATTTTTCTTCAAGGAATTCTTTTACAGAGTAGGGGAAGGTGAGGTATAATGATCCCCTTAAGGGAAAAACTTAAGTTGAAGATAAAATCGCAAGATTTCTATTGTTGGAGGTAGTGAATTTACTTAACTTTGTAACTGCATACTTATTTTTTATTATATGTATGTAATTTTTTTGTATTAGAGGTTTTTGTTAAAGTTTAGTAAAGGATCATTTTATACACACCTATGTATAAAATGAACCCTGGGGTAGGGGTAAAATAATCCCAGGGATCATTTTATACCATACGTTAATAAATATCAGTGAAATAAAACACTCAGCTGTTTATTTTAATCATATGTATTGTTCATAACAATTTAAGTTTGTAAGCAAGTTACACAAAACTTTTGCAGTCTTCTAGTTTCATTAGAGATCATTTTTTGTTTTTGTAATTATCTACTACTCAATAACAAAACTAAACATTAAACATTGCAACAAACTGTTAAAAGGTTTGCAAAATTAACAACATACCTAGTCAAGCAATAGGTAAACAAATAAACTCTTCTTCTAAATAAAAAAAAAAAACAAATAATACTCATCCATAACAAAGGTTTTTTATCAATGCCAAAATGCAATACAAAAATCAACTCTTCATTTAAAAAATAATAATTTTCTTATCAGGAACTTAGAAATAGGACTACAGCCTTAAAAAAATTTTCACACTATCAAATTGATTACTAGAAAGGCAAATATCGCAAGTAAAGTCGCCTTCATCGTCACTATCTACTCCCGCACAATTCTCATGTCCCCTTTTAAGACACACAACGCACCTAATCCACCCTTCGCCTTTATTGTCTTTGGGGTAGCTTTCAGTACAGAAGAGGCATTCGGTATCACTCTCCTTTTCAGAAGAATCTGATCTGTTTTGCTTTTTTTTGCCTTTTCCCTTTCCGCCTCCTTTTCCTTTCCCGACTCTTTTTCCTTTCCCTCCACCTTTTCCTTTATCGTTCTGTTTGTTGGTCACCATTTTTTTTATTTTATTCGCTTCTTTAAGGGCTTTCTTTTGTTCTATATCTGTTTTCTTTTTGGCTTCCTCTTCAAGGTATTTTTTGTAGGGTGTGCTGGTCAGTACTGATGTGTCTACTCTTATTCGTCTTGCAGTCGCTCTTTTTCCAACTATCTTTGGTGTTGGTCGTACTTCCCTGGGTGTAACAACACCAAAAGATGTGGATGGAACACAAACAGCCAAAGCTGGAGGTAATCTTCCAGAAGTTTCAGACGTTGAGATATTTTTTGGGAAGGACGGTGCTTGTCGCGATGTTTGTGGTGCTTGTGGAGATTTTTGAGACATCATTGGAGTCGAAGTTTGAAGTGGTGACAGCTGAGGTGTTAAATGAAGGGATTCTTGGACATCCACCTGTAAAGGCTGTAGTGTTTCAGTTTCTGGTTTACTCGCTTGAGGAGAAGGTATTTGCACGGTTTCTGCTAATGGAGGACTTGACGTCCCAACGATCGGAATGGGTGGTTCTACAGTGTCATTGTCAACATCCATTTCAGTCGTTTCAGTTGCAATGAAGTCCACATTAGTGAAAATGTCAGGGTTGAACGGATATATTCCTGTTTTGTTGAATCCATTCATGCTATTCAGTGGAACTGCTGCTTTTAGATAGGCCTCTGTAAAAATTTTCGTTATTTGGAACCCGGTTACCACTCTCCCCGGATTATTATTCATCCACTTCTCCAACGCTTGGTTATGATAAATGCTTAGCGGATACATGACTCCAACTTCCAAGGGTTGGAGTTTGTGGATGCAATGAGGCGGCATGCATAGAATAGTGACGTGATTATCCCTGGCTTTTAATACCACATTCAAATTTGTGTGAGATAGGTGACCATCCAATATCAAAAGAGCCGGGTCTTCTGCTGTCGGTTTGGCATAGCTTAACACGTTCAGACCGGCGTGTACCACCGGTGGAGCACGGAGTATTTGCTGCCACGGCGAGGTGTACCACCGGTGGCCACGTCACACTATACTTTCAATGTACTAAGAAATTCGCGCCGCTTTGAGAGAAAGTGTTGTATTTACCGTTCCCGCCTAGTAAAATAGACAAATTTTCATAGTGTAGCTCAGGAGGAGGATATAATTTCGAAAAGCAAGCAAAAAACAGTATTGAAAAATTGTATTTATTAGAAAAAAAATTACATAATCACGACATAAATTTTACGAAATGCGAATTGTTTATGATAAATTACGTTGAGAGAATGTAATAATAAGAAAATTAAATCAAAATTGAAAAAAATATAAAATAAAATGCCATTATGGATGGTACAGGGTGGGCCATAAGGGTGTTGGCGGTTTAAATATTCGATTTAAAAAAAACTACGAAACATAACACAAATATATTTGTATTGTTAAAAAGTAGAAGCATAGGAATTTTTAAGACTTAAAAATAATGTTGTCCAAATGGCTTCCCTCGGCTGCTTGGCACTCTTGGAACCGAAGTCGCAAATTTTGGAAAACTCGTTGAAAAGTTGTTCTCGGTATTTTGTTACCCGCTCGATCGCTTGCGCGAAAAAAAATGGGTACCTTACTTTGCCAGTTACTTTGGACCGCTTACTGCGCGTTCTGCCCGCTGTTACTAAAACTTAAGTTATGACTTGCTCGAGTGGAGTACTTTAAATGTTTTTACTGTTATGAGTAGTCCATGAGATAAGAAATAATGTGTGATCGCTTTATTTTAAAAATACATATGATTACAATAATATTTTACAAGTGTTTAAATTAAGAGTACCACCCATTTTAGCGACTTTTGTAAAACATAGGGGTTTTAAAAAAAATAAGATCAATCAGTAAATAGTTATTTATTTTATTCTTAAACAAGGTTTATTACTGTACATATTTAACAGTATTTGAAAACAATTTACATATAAGAATGTAGTAAAAATATTATGTAAAACCAGGTGCAGAATTCGCGGATGCGTAAAAGATCGTAACTTTTTTTAGGTATAATTTAGGCCACTTTACATTAAAACTAAAGTACATAGAACAAAAATATTACCACCTCTGTAGAGGTCATTTTCTTCACTCTTAGATGAATATAATAGTTTAAATGGGTTTTTTTTAATGTTTGTCAAATTTATAAATTAAAATAAGCGGAACATATTTTTGCCAATTTGCATTGCCTACCTGAATCTTTAAATTTGTAAATATAGACCGCCAAGCAATCATATTTACTCATACAATAAATAGGCCAAATCCTGACGTTTCGAAAGCGTCATAAATCTCAAAAATAAAGTATTATTAACATTAATAAAAAATTAAATAAAAACGGCTACATACGTAACCTGACTGGGACTTGAGATCAAGCACTTGACGCCCGAACCGCAAAGATGGCGGCCATTCTTAGCTAGGGTTGTCAATTACTACGACTTACTGCTTAAATTAAGAGAACAACATTGTGTAAATATATCAATGTTTTTTCTTAAAATCAAATTTTATTTCTGTTATTTATTTTTGCATACATTTTAAATAGTTTTTAACCGACTTCGAAAAATGAAGGTTATGAATTTATAGAAAAAATAAAATTGTCATAATGATTAGTAAAATTTTAAGGTGTTGCGTTTAATCTGTTACACGTTGTATGTATGAGTTGTGTTTATTTGTAATATGTGTGTAGGGTGTATGGTAGGTTAATTTGCGCGTGATTATATCTGACGTGGCTCAGGAACTGTGTGATATTGCTCAAAACAAATATCTAAGCAGAGTGAGACTTGGCATTGCTTGCAAACATATTTTGTACGGCTTTTTTTGCACCATACACATGATGAGTACTTGGATGGCCCAGTACCTAAAAAGTGGTTCCCTTCCAAATTTGGACGGACGTTTTTAGATTTTGGGCCAACCAAGTATTTGTTAACTGAAACTTTTAAAGGGTGTTCTATGACTGGAGGTTTCATAATTTTCAGCAATTCTTCCGCTACTTCAGCCCTGAACCAACGATGTGTCACATGTTTGTGTTTTGATTTATAAATAATGTAAGCGTTTAAAAGTGTTATATTAAGGAGACGTCTGAATACTTTTTTATACCATATTTGATTACGTGATCTTTCCATGGGAAATGCCGAAAGTAGTTGGTCTTTCTTATCGACACCTCCCATGGCAAGATTGTAATCAAGGACCATTTGGGGCTTATATTTAAAAATCCCATATTTTTCTTTACCGCCCACAGTACTTTTGTGGTACGTAGACAGCATGGACACAACATTGGCATCACGCCACATCATTACGTGCAAGACAGAACAAAAGCTCTGCACCATTTCCCCTTGCCTCAACTCAGTCTTTGACACTGATTTGACAGCTTCAGGGACAAATTCACGATTTATTCGTAGAGTCCCATAGCAATCTGTGCGTTGAGACTTCAAATATCGTGCCAGTAACGGAGAATTGTAAAAATTGTCCATGATAATAGTATGGCCCCTATTAAATAAGGGTCTTGCCAGGACATGGACAATTTTAGCAGTGGCATTGTCAGGTATTAGCGGAATTGTACCTGTCTGGTCAGTTTTGTCAATCCTATCATCAGCCCTGTCAGGATTGTCAGCCTTATCAATATCGTCATCTTCATCAAGCTTGTCAGTCTCGTCAGTGTTGTCAGTCTGTTTTCCGGTATAGACAAAAAAATTCCACAAGTAACCGGTTGCCGATTCGCACAACTCATACGATTTTACACCAACTTTGGCGGCTTTAGAAGCAATTTTTTGTGCAAATGACAACCGTCCCTTCCACTTCAGAAGGGATTCGTCTATAGCGATATTTTGTCCGGGAAGATATAGTGTGCTAAATTTATTTTTCAAGAAATCAAGCACAGGCTGTATCTTCCTGAGCTTAATTTCGTCTTGTGTTTTTCCTGTTGAATCAAAAGAGTCGGTGAAATGTAAAACTCTTTTGAGTAAAATGAACCTATTGTATGTCATTATGGTTTTAAAGTATTTAAAGGTGAGATGGCCATTTTCCTCCCAATAATTTTTTTCAACTGGCATAGGTGCCAAGCCCTGTAAAATTAATATGGCAAGGAAAATGTACATCTCTTCCCTGTCAACAATTTTGAAAAAATTCAATCGTGAATGTTCAGTCAAGTGTCTGTCAATCAGTACTGAGGCATATTTGTTAGTCTGTCTAGTAATTAAGTCCAAAAGTTCGTCATCAAAAAATTTAAAAAATACATCTACAGGTTTTGTTTCGGCACATACCGTAAAAGTTGGTCCTGTTTGTCCTGTAAACGTCTCTCGGGTACCGGTAAATGTCTGTCGGTCGTGGCTCCAGTCAAACGTCAAATGGTCCTTTGGTAGTAACTCCGCCAATAGTTGGTCAGAGCTTTTATCCTCGGCTGACACGAATGCCCGTGTCTCCCATCACACTCGTCCAAAATGTGAGCTGGAGTTAATTTATCGTCGAACTCCGTGTGCACGTCCAAATCCACATCCTCTTCTTCGTCTGACTGCACTTCCAGCCACCTAGCTAAGTTCTCGTCAAGTTCGTTGGAGTCTAAAACAATAATTATAATTAAGTTTTTACTAAAATAATCATTACTTGCAAAGTGAATGATCACTATAGAAAAAAATAGCTATACAAACCTTTTCCTTTTACTGCCTCATTTATAAGTTTAACCATTGGCTTTATGGTGGGCAACACAGCGACCGGAACATCGGTCATCTTATGATTTGGTGACGTAGGGGCATCTGCTAGCAGCAAAGCTGAAGCTGTATTCCCTTCAAGGTCTTCTAAATATATAAAGAAGAACAATTGTATATCACAATATAAATTAGCAGCTGTTGTTAAGTTACATAAATATAAATTATATTATCTTACTCAAAAGTCCCGTCGTCCAATCAACTTGGAGATCCACTACAGAGCTAAAAAAAACAACGAATTAGTGAAAGAATAGTATACAGGGTTACTGGTAATTCGACGTATATCCGTCAGGGGCTGATAAGGGGGCCAAAATGCAACAAATTGAACCCCCCATATGTATGGCCGAAATTCAATAGTTTTCGAGATATTTGAATTTTAAGGGTTTTTCGATATTTACCCAAAATTTGACATTTAATTCCAAATAAAAAAAAACTACATATTTGAATGAGTACCATTAAAAATGATGTTGTAGCTGGCACTTCAATTAAGCTATGGACATAATTAAAACTACTTAATTAAACAAAATATTTAAAATAATGAGCGATATGAGAATAATATCTTACCAATATTTTCATTTTACGCTTCAAAAATGTTGTCTCGTCACAAAAATTTCTATGACATTAATCGTACAAATAACTAAAACAACTTGCCTATTCTGTAAGCTTTCCAAAAAGATATAAAAGTCAATTTTAAAATACATAATTCGTGGCTTGGCATGTGTTTGAATCGGCGCGGGGAGAGAAAGGGTCATTTGTATTTGTATGAAATAAAATGCATTAAAAACTGTACGTCAAATTTTATTAAAAATTTTACACATCTTGTTCAAAATGAGCCCCTCGATTACGAATGCAGGTTCGAATTCTCTTCCTAACTTCGGTTTTCATCACTCTTGATGTGAACGTTGTTCTCATCTGTTGCGCCGCATTTATTATTCGCTGTCGAAATTCTTCGACTGAATTTATTGGGGTCACATAAACTAATTCCTTCATATGACCCCAGACGTAAAAATCAAGTGGTGTGATATCAGGGCTTCGTGCTGGCCACGGAATTGGCCCTCCCCTCCCAATCCATCGGTTTGGATATCTCTCGTCTAGCCACTGTCGGACAGTAATCCGGTAATGTGCTGGGCAACCATCATGTTGAAACATGAGGTTGTTTTTTATTTCTTCGGGAACATCCGCCAACAAATCGTCTAGGTTGTTTCTCAAAAACTCCTCGTAATTTTGGCCGTTCAAATTTTGGGGCAAGAAATGAGGGCCCACCAAATAATTATCAACGACACCCATCCATACGTTCAGGGAAAATCTCATTTGCGACGCAGTTTCTTTTAGTTTTTTTGGATTCCTGCCTGCTTTAGGTGCCCAAAAATGTAAGTTATGGTAATTCGTTATACCATCCCGGTCAAACTTTGACTCGTCAGTCCACAAAATATTTCTTAGGAAATGTTCCTGGTCAGCGTCAGCGTTTAACATAAACCGAGAAAATTCGAGTCGCCTGGCAGGATCTCCCTCGTGCAATGTTTGGACAGGTTGATAATGGTATGGGTGTCTACCTGATAGATGAACTACCGACCACACTTTCCACTGGGACATACTGAGCTGTCTTGCAACAATGTTCGTTGAGATATTTGGGTCATCAATAAAACACTGAAGAATGGTGTCCTCTTCGTCAGCCGTGTACCGTCGAGGTCTGCCAGCGTTGAATTGTGCTCTCTGAACCACTGGCTTATTAAAAGCTCGCGCTCGAGCAGAAGACGTCGATTCTGGGGCACGCATCGTAATGTCCGGATGTCTACGTTTAAATCCACGAAGCCATTCAAGTCCAGCTTTTCCTAGTGCTTCAGAAAATGGATGCGGTAAATTATTTCTTTCTGCCAGTTGGTAAGCTAAGGTATATCCTGTGTGGTCAGTCCGTACATTCTAGACTCCATGTCCTTAATGTAATCAACAAGTTCCTGTTCTTGTTCTAGGTTAAACACTGTTTGTCTGCTACCTAACTTTTTAGCGGAGCCTACAGCTATTTTATTTTTACCTTTGGCTCTTCTTTTTAATGCCATCACAGGGACCTTAAACTCTCTACTTGCGGTTTTGTAAGGCATACCATCTCTGACGCCATCTAATGCCTTTTGCATTTGTTCTTCAGGCCAATTTTGGCGATTAGTTTTGCGTATATAAATTCTCGGCATGATCTGTAAAAACAACAAATAATAATGGGGTAAAATGATTCCAGAGATCATTTTAAACACACAGAAAGGGATCATTTCGCCCCAAACACCAAATTCCAAGATATCGATCAAAACATAACCTTCAAATACCGCGTGCGGTGATCGAACATTGCTTAAATATTAGCTAACTGCTATTCATACCCGCAAATAAAACAACATTTCAATAAACACGAACATAAAAAGTAATGAAAGTCCTAAAACAGGCTTACCTTAGATCAGAGCCACACTTTTTGATAATTTTTTAATAAAATCACGCCAAGCGCTCGCACCGCCGTGACACTCGGAGAGGCAACTAGCAGGGGTGCGGGGAACACGTTTCATGCGCATTTGGATAGATGGTACTAGTTGTCTCTGATTTACAGCGGGGGATCATTTGACCTACAGGGATCGCATTACCTCACCATCCCCTAATATGCCTTTTTAATCAGGAAGTCTTTTAGCTTTCTTTTAAAAATACCCATTGAATGTAGGTTCTTAATGTCTCTGGGTAACTTATTGTATATTTTTATGCCCATACAAAAAATACTATTTTTTAGAGGTTTTATTACGTAATGCATTTTTAGTCTACTGCTTGTTAATGTGTCATACCTACTGATGTTTGATTTAACTACAATTGAGGCCTATATGTACCGGGTGCGGCGATTGAAATGTCCGTATGCGAAAATGAAATATTTTTGTTAATTTTCAATATTTATTTATACACTTTTACTACATGAAAAAAAGAGGTTCAAAGTTTTATTACGACTTATTCTGATGGAATACAGCCACCTTTAGCCTTCACCACAAGCTCGAGTCTCTTTCTGAAAGAAGCGCAGGCTGCTCGAACGACGTCATCACTTAAACTATTCCATTCTCGCGTAAGAGTAGCTTTGAGCGCTTCAACCGATGTGTGTTTTTTAGCACAAGCCTTGGCCTGTAAAACACCCCAAATACAAAAGTCTAGCGGGTTCAAGTCAGGCGATGATGACGGCCACATATCTCGGTCGATCAGCACCGGAACGTTTGCTTTCAACCAATTTTGTGTTCCAATTGCTCTGTGCGATGGTGTCGAGTCTTGTTGAAAAGTCCAACGCTCAGAACCGAATGTGTTGCGTGCCCACGGTAACAGCCCTGGTTTTAACACCTTATCTTGATAAATTTGCTGGTTTATTTTTACTTCATTGCGACCCATTGGAAGAAAAATGAGAGGAGAACGGCCTTTTTCGGACACTGCCGCCCAGACCATGATTTGGTCGGCTCCTTGACGTCGAGTGACTCGCAATTCATCAGAATGATCACTGACACGTCCCTTTAACCAAACACGGTCATTTTGTTTATTAAGAAACTGCTCAACACAGAAAGTTTTCTCATCCGAAAACACCAAATTGGGAAGCTCTCCAGAGTCGAGCAAGCGAATCAGCTCCTTCGATCGATCCAACCGTTTGGTACGTTGCAAAGCAGTAAGTTCCTGAGAAAGGTTTTTTTTAAATGGTTTGACCTTAAGCTTTTCCTTCAATATACGACGTACGCTGCGGTCACTCACCTTGAGATCCTGCGCGAGCTGATTTGCTGAGCGCGCTGGATTTCTGTTTAATCGATGACGCACCTTTTCGACAACTGCTGGCGCCGTTGCAGTACAGCGTCGACCACCACCATAGCGTTTCTTAACGCTACCAGTCTCATTGTAACGTTGAATAGTACGATGAACAAATTTTTCGTTCAATTGAAGATTTGGCAGCGCTCGACGAATTTCAATGTTCGATTTTCCCGCCAAATGAAGCGCAATCACTGAATTACGTTTTATGTCCATTGTTCTAAATTCGAATGTGTTTCTCTCACGACAAAATCACTTCAAATAACGATAGTGAACATGTCAAAGACTACCCTTTGAAATTTTTACTGCGTTCGATTCAGTGGTTCGAATTTTAAAACAGTTAGAAGGAGACGGACAGTTCAATTGCCGGACCCGGTATAGCAGGGAGGGTTAATATCTTGAGGTTTACGAAATGATGTTTACATGATTCTGTTTGGTGTATCCCACATATTGATCTGATACACTTTTTTTGTACAAAACAACACAACACAAAAGAAAGCACAACTAAATCGTCCCTTTTTTCTTTTAGCAGTCGATAAAATGCTCTGGCCTTCAGTATGTGTACCCTTTTCTCTGTCATTAAATTTACTTTTTCAGTTGGATCTGTTGACTTTTTTATGCGTTCAAGCAGCTCATTGCAAGTGTCTGTACGAGGGCTTCCAAATCCCAGATTGTAGCATGTGTTGAAGATTGATCTAAAGTAACATTCACGTACTTGGAGTTCTCTGCTCTGATTATACATTCTCCACATTTTCCGAATGTTTTGAGTAGATGTCAGATATTTTCTCATAACGGTAGATCTGCAATAACGTGACTCTAAGCACTGAAATGATTCTAAACTACTCAAAACTAAATAGGGCCCACCATGTTTTTTTGCCTTAACTTAAAATTGAACGTAATTGTTCAGTTTTTATGAATGTACAAAGTGTCAAGTGGGCATTCAGGAATAGTGTAAAAATAAACAATGGAATCATTTGTTTATTTCCTTTAATAAAAACACAAATAACAGTTTTTAGGAAAAATTACACAAAATAAAGGATCAACATGATCTTGTAAAGCACACGTCTTCTGAAAAAAATTATGGTGCTTGTTATTTTTTAATAACGAGTGGGTCCTCCTCTGCTCCTTATGCACTCTCTGAGCCTATCTGGTACACTTTCAATCAATTGAGTCACGTTTGTATGCGGTATTTGTTCCCAACAGACTTTCAGGGCGTTAATGAGCTCCTGCTGGCTGTTAACATCACTGTAGTTTACTTTCAGGCTTCTTTTGAGTTGATCCCATAAATGCTCTATTGGGTTGAGGTCGGGACTCATGGCTGGCCATGGCAAAACGGTGATATTGGCTTCAGAAAGGGCTCTTTGTGTGGTGCGGGCTGTGTGTGCGCGAGCGTTGTCATGCATAAAGACAAAATTATTGCCCACTCTTTGTGAAAACGGGATGACATGTGGCCGGATTACTCGCTCGATGTAACTGGCGGCGCACAGTGGGCTGAAACTGGCCGGTAGAGGACTTAGCGTTTTAAAAAAAAAAGTTTCTTTTTCTGAAATTTTAAATAGTGCGTTGGATTTATCTATTGATTCTAAGTAATTCTTTATATCAGGGTCGTTTAGATAACTTGAGTATTTTCGGAGTTATTAATAACCAAAGTAATTTTTGTATGAAGCAAAACAAAAAACCTTGAAAATTTAGAAATTCTCAAATTTTCTCAAAGAATTTACTTTACGTATGTATAGTACGTATTTTTGTCCTATTTTAGCGCCTATTCTCGGGTTGCGATTTTCTGCGATTTGGTTGCAATTTAAAATTTTGTTCTCTATTCCACACCACCATAAAGGTTAAGAACCAGGCGCGTTTTTTTTTATGTAGTGGTCTCCCCGTTAGGCCTAATCCACTAAAGACTAATAAGTAAAAATCACAATCAGGTACACTGCACTTTTTTAATTTAATCATTATCAAGAGTATCCACATTAACGAATGCAAAATTTTCGTGTTCGTCATCATCAAATGTTTCCGCTTGTTCAATTATTAATAAACTTTGTGCTTCTCCTGACAAAGTTCTATGTTTTCTGCGAAGTTTGTGGCGTTTCGCTGAGATGAGTGGATCAGAGCTGGTCAACAAATTATTTAAAATATCTTCATTTGTAGTTTTTCTACTGCATTTCCTGGAATGGTGTTGGCGGTACCTACGAAAGTCTTTGTTTCTAGCTTCAGCAGCTTCTTCAGATAGCTGTCCAATTGGTATTAGACCAAAATTTTCAATAATAGCTGCACCATGCATAAGAACTTTATGAACGCTTGAAGGCATATAATACCAGCCTGTATGAGTGGCGCGCGGAGGCACTACGCCGGGGGGAAAGTCCGCTCCCGCGGCAAATTGCTGCGGAGCGGACGGACCTCCGGCTCGGTCTCATGGCGACATGGAAAGAGCGACTGTCGCAACCCAGCGCAGGGCACGCCGCGATAGCGGCGATAAGACCCCTCTTTGAGGAGTGGCTAGAGAGGCGCCACGGCGCTCTCACCTACCGCCTGACGCAGGTCCTCACCGGACACGGAAGTTTCGGGAGGTTCCTGCACATGATCAGGCGGGAGGAAACGCCCGGGTGTCACCATTGCCAGGATCGCCCAGAGGACACGGTGGAGCACACGGTGGAGGTCTGCCCCGCTTGGGCGGAGCACCGCCGTGTCCTCGTGGAGGCGATCGGCAGCGGCGGCGGCCTCTCGCGCCCGGACCTGGTGCAAGCCATGGTCCGGAGCGAGAGGGAGTGGGAGGCAGTCGCCTCCTTCTGCGAAGCAGTCATGCTAGCGAAGGAGGTGGCGGGACGGATGAGGGAGAGAGCCTCCCGTCCCAGCCGCCGCGGGAGACGCCCCGGGCGTCGGGAGTCGAGTGACGACTACCGGCCACCGTAGGCGCGGGCCTGCGGGCGGAGAGCAATGGGTAGCTCACCGCCCGATCAGGACCAGGCCCGTGCCGGACGGCGCGTAAGTGTTCCACGCGCGCCTCAAAGAGATGTCAGCATAACGAGGGGCCCCTCAGGGCCGAAGCCTGCCGGGGCAGCGGGATTGTCCGAAAGGGTTACCGCTACCCCGGAACTTATAGGGCGAAGGAAGGAACATGGGTGGGTTTTAGTCAGTAAGAGTCTGACACTCCCTTCCGCTCCACCCAGAGCGGGAGGGGTCATTTGATGATTTCCCATCCCAAAAAAAAAAAAAAAAAGGCATATAATACCAGCTATATAATTCCAAATACAGTCGCATGGTCACTTGAGCATATTCGTGAAATTTGACTGTGTCAATGTGGTAACCTGATGAAATTGCCTCTAAAATGATTGCAAACCGCCTAATTAAGTCTTCACTAACACCAGTTATCTCAGCAGTCACGTTTGGATATTCAAAAAATCTTCTAGCAGTATTTCCGTCATTCGTGGAGCCGTGCCCTTGTTTAACAACATCTATCAGAAGTCCAATTCTATTTTTAAAAGCATCTTGTATATCTTTCTTCCTGCTTTCCATGATGCACTTGTTGTCTCCCTTTACTGTCCATGTCTTTATCGTTAATCTGTAGGCTATATGCAGAATGCATTCCATCATTCGTATCCAGATATGCAATGATGACAATCCGTATCTACAGAGATCTGGATCAGTCGGTTTTGATGCAATTAAGGGCAAATTATTCATTTCAGTTGGAGTGGCTTTACAAATGTCGCATCTCTGAGATGAAGTATCACATAAAATTGATGTTGCTTTTCCGTCTATCATTGTCATTAATAAAGAGTGTGAAATCTTTTTTTCTCCAACTTCTGTTTTTACTAAATTAACAATCTCTTCCTCAATAGCACTTTTTTCACGCAAAATTGTTATTTTATTTTCTTTCACAAATTTGAAAAAGATTGGACGACACCAGTATGATGAATTCGGTGAATCGTTTTTCCAGATAACTTGTTCGCCGCACACTAATTTTATTGGCACTAAACTTCCCATAAATATGCTTGAATCGTCCAGTTCACTTTCTTGTTCATCGTTTGTTTGCAGTCTTTGTTTGTAATTGGCTTGATTTGAAGCACCGTCAAATCCCCACTTACTGATTAGTGTAAATTCTTTACAACCACTATCTATGACGAGTGACGTCATTATTCTTCTTGTCGTTATATCCAATAGAGCTTGTAACTTTATTTTGGCTGAGGTGTCCGTCACTGTAATAGCATCTTTTGGTGGATAGCATTCCTGTTTCGCATGTTGCACTTGGTAATAAGATGGAAATATATTACTGTAATTTTCGTTAACACTTTTTCTTAATGTATTGTATTGCCACTTGGTCAGCTTAAGTGATAAAAATAATCCTAAAGCCTCATCCGGAGAAAACACAGATTTTGTTTCTTTAACAGATATACACTTCTTAACTTTTTTTACATCTTGGGGATTCTTAAGTAAATGTTCTAGTATTTTAGCAATCTCATCATTTCCATCCGCTTTTAACTGCTCAAAATATGCATATTTTATTTCGTCCGAAGATAAATGAAAGTTTTCTGCTCTTCTTTTTTTCTGTTTAGGCGCTAATTCACAAAACGGTTTTCTAGGGCTTTGCTCGGTGGAGACACCGACAGAAACTTTCGCTGGTGATACATACTGAGTTGATGTACTCGGTGCTGGTTGATCTTCATTACTGGTTATTAAACGCTTAATAAAGTCTGGCCACATTATGGTTTCTTGTAACCATTTGCTATTTTTAGTTCTGAATATAGTTTCTTTACGATGAGCGTTTTCCCATCTTCTATTTAAATTATAACAAAATTTTGCACAAAATAACTTTAAGGTCTTTTCATGTTGATCACTTAATTCGACTAAAAATTTAGACCTTATCTCACTACATAAACTGTCATTATTTTTAATACTGCCACTGTTTTTTAACCCTATACTTGGCAGGGAATTTTACCTTCAAAAAATTAAACTTTTACTACTTCCCTACGTTAATTGGATTATAAGGATATCGGGAAAAATGAAATAAAAAATCTCTGAATTTCAGTTTTCAGGATATATTATGTGTCTTCCAGTGCACACTGCCAAGCTCACAAGAAAAAAATTACAAACAAAAATGTGTCTTTACATGCACACTGCCATGTAACCACTAAACTAAAAAAGAAACAAAAACATAAAAAATAACATAAATATTGAAAATATCAACAACTTTTGAGATCTGTTAGGAATTAGGTCAATGAGTATAGTATGTTACGATATATGACATATAGTTAAACATTTTTTTTATACCAAAGTTAAACTTTCTATTATTATTTATCACAATATTCAGTCCTAACGTTCTGAGATCAAAGTTTACTTAAATATTATCTATTTACTATGTAACAATATAAAAAAATACACTACTTGGTATGAAAATCTGTAAAGCAATTTCGCCCTTCAACTATACATAGTCGTGCATTACACTTTGGACAAAAATATTTGGTTTGATGTTTGGTACAGTGTCTACACCTGCCTTTTGTCGTAAAAGCAGGAAGATGTCCCATCAGATCGTAACGAGTAGCATCATCAGGCCTCTCTGCAACTGGTTTTTTTACTTTTCTCACAGATTTGGGAAGAGCATCAGGTTGTAGATTAGTACTCCTCTCAAAAAAACGCAGTTGCCTAAATAAAGCGACACGAAACCTTTTGAGTGGCAACAGTTTTTGTTTACCATTGTTCTCGTGACGATACAGCAACCAAGCATTATTCACGCATATGTCCAAAATCTGTGAAAATAATACTAAATACCAACGATGGCCTTTCAAATCAGTACGGTATAAAGCAACTAACATGTCAGCTAGATCAACTCCACCCATATTTCCGTTATAGTGCTTTATTAAATTTGGGCATGTGACTAGACCTTTCTTCTTTTCTTCTTTCTTGTATCGCATTATATTCTGCACAGGGTGGGCGTCCACATAAGTACTTGCTGCCACAACAAATTTGTTGTCGAACCACTTCACAACAGCGATATTGTAGTCGTTAGACACGACCTGTGCAAAAGCTCCCCTGCCCTTTTTCTTCAACTCCTTATCAGTTGGTAATTTTTTCTCTGCCCCACGAAGTCGATTTGCCCTGACTGTCCCTAGGGAGAATATACCATACTCGTTCCTTAGATGGTGCATCAATTCAATTGACGTAAAAAAGTTGTCAAAATATAGTACGGAGCATGGTTTTTGCTTGATAGATTTGGCCAAAGCTATTACAACTTTGGCTCCAAGACCCATACCTTTTTCTGTTTCAGTAAAAGTATGTAGTCTGAAAGTATCTTCTCCTCCATAAATAATAAAATCATGTACGAGGCCAGATGGAGACGCACGAACGAAAAACTTAAAACCCCATTTTTTGGGTTTATTCCGTACATATTGTTTACGGCTTCCGGCTCTAGTACCCTTGTAAGGTACCATCATCTCGTCGATGCTGAAGCGTTTTCCTTCAGGAATATTCGAGGCACAGTTATGACGAACTTTTTCTACTAGTGGCCTTATTTTATAGTACCTGTCACCGTCATCTTTTAAGTTATCATTAAAATGAATGTAACGTCGAATAGATTGAAATTTCTTTAGTGTCATGACGTCAGCAATTTTACTGTATTTAAATTCATTTGACCAGTAATCGGTGTATGCTGGCATATCTACAACACCCATTAGAATATTTATAGCTATAAAATCTTTTATATCGTCTTTGGTTATATTAATTGAAGTGCCCTTTTTCTGCACAGAGTACAAATTAGAATGATATACTATTAGTTCTTGTATATCGTCAGTAAAAAATAGTTTAAAGTAATCAAGCGGCGATTTTTCAATATCAGTAGAATCAAAAAACATATTATCTTCTATATCTGCTGATCCTTGAAATTTCATTCTTGTCCATTTAGGAGATATTTTGGTAGGTTTCAATACGGTTTTTTTTACGATTACCGGAGTTTTCTTATAACGCCGAAGACGCACAGTAGCTGCGGTAGGTGCGGCAGACACTGAAGATGCGGCAGGTGCTGAAGATGCGGGACTGCAGATTGATTCTATAGACGGTGACGGTGGAATATAAACTGATGGTGAAGGCGGTATAATGTCAGGATCATGTTGCAGAATAGAAGGTGAGTATGGAGTAGAATCGGTAGTGTTGTGTCTGAATCTCGGCTCTTGATGGACTAAAGCAACGGCGTATATTTCTCGATACTCACAGTCATCACTATCGGAGATGTTCACATTTTCGACAGAAGACGCTATTGATCGGACAGGGGAACTGTCTTCGGAGTCATCTTGATGAGGCCTACACATCTGGATTTCATCTTCCGAAGATTCGCTAGAATCTTCATCAGACTTAGCTCCGCATTTAGGCACCAAAGCTAGAATTTTTCGACTTCTAGTCATCTGAAATAAAAGTATTGCAAGCTAAGGAATAGGAATTTGGTGGAAAGTGTAATACGAGTTGCTGTCATGCATTATGAAAAAAACTGTGTGAACAAAAGCTCGAGTATATAGTAGCACAGTAGGCAATGTGCATTTATAGACACAAAATTCATAAATAGTATTAGTCTATGACGTTGGCAGTGTGTATTTACATGCACACAACAAATAGGGTGTTATTCACAGCGAAGCAGGCAGTGTGCATTTAAATATACACAACAAATATTAAGTTATTCACCCTGCACCAGGCAGTGTGTATTTTAATGCACACCTAAAGAAAATCGTGAATTACTGTATATTCAAAACATATATCACAAAAATAATATTACCAAACAATTGCATAAAGCTTGCAGAAAGTAAAATCATAAAAATTTCATACATATAACTTAATTTAGTTGAGATTAATTAGGATACTTACAGAGCGTTGCGCAGGCACTGACCGACGGCTCGCCATTTTGTTCACCACTGACAATGTGTGAGCGAGACAGATATAGATTTCTTTTTCTTACGTAAAGAGACGTTTACGAAGTCACTTAGAGTTATTTTTATAACGATACGATGTAATATTTTTTAGAAAAAAATTACTGAATTTAATGTGCATGTAAGTGCACAATGTCAAGTATAGGGTTAAAATAATAAAAAGGTCAAGGTTGGTCACCAAATCTTCAAACATTATCACAAACACAAAATAACTCACACTCACTGCACTTATTTGTATAAGTAATAAATATGTAAGGGTAGTGCGTCTATTATGGTGGGTAATAGAACACTGAAGTACGTTTGAATGCAATCGTACATTCTGTGCCCTATTATCGTTGCACCAATCACGTTACGACACGTCTTCTCATTACTTGATGTTGCGCTCGCGCATTCCTATCCCTTGATTCCCGGAAATAAGTGTCAAAACAAATTACGTCATACCTACCTATGTATATTACCTATGGTGGTGGAAAATGTCGAACATTATTATTTATTTAAAGTACTAAGTAAGTATTGAGGTACTTCAGGCCGTTTAGTGTACATTATTTGCAATTTCAAATTAATTGGAACAAATTGCTAAACTAAAATAACATGACTATTCATACAAATATGATATGGTTATATCTCCGAAAGTACTAGTTAAATTAAAAAAAGTCAAAGAATAAAAACTTTTTAAATCCATGTCTAGATACTAAAAAACTACATTTTAGTTCTTAAGACCCAACCTTGTAATCCCAGCCCACTGTGCGGCGGTTACGGTACCTTCATTGAGAATTACCAGCTCTGTTTTGCCGTGTAAGCTAATTCCACCCCATACCATAACACTGGGACCCCCCATCGGTCTGTTCCATGGACGCATGGTTCAGAAAAACGTTCCCCTTCTCTTCTCCACACGCGTATCCGTCTGTCATCACTGTAAAACTTCACTTTAGACTCGTCCGTAAAAAGCACATTCCTCCAGTTATCCATGGTCCATTCCAAATGTTCCCGGGCGTACCTTAATCGTGCTGCACGATGAGCCCTCGTTAGTTTCAGTCGAATAGCGCGTACTCTAGAGCGTTGTCCATCTTCGTGAAGCCGATTCCGAATGGTTTGGTCGCTGACTCTCGTCCCTGTGGATTGCCGTAGTCGAGTTTATAAGGTCCGAGCGGTAACAGTACGCTCCCGTCGTGCGGTTAACCTTAGATATCGGTCTTCCTGGGTAGTCGTAGCCTTTCTGTGCCCAGCACCCGGCTCCCAGGTAGAACGATAATTCGTTCCCGTGCCCACGACGCACGCGGCTCCCGCGTCGTGCATATAAATAGATATGTGGCTTGTGACCATGCCCAGCACCCGCCTACCGGGTGCAAATCAAAACGTGCTACTAGGGTTGTCAAAAATAAGCTAGGTGGGAATATTATGTACTTTTGAGTAAGTCTTTTATGAATAACTTTTTTACTTTAAATGTAAGTACCGCAGTTATACTAATTGATATTATACTGCCAAATTTCCAAGAAACATACTAAATAGTACTTAAAGTACAGCTTGGCAAAAAAGAGTGTGGAATAAATGAGGGCGCTACTACTTTTCATATAGCCACCCCATATACTAGACTCAACTGATCTTGATACGTTGAATTTTTTTATATTATGGTTTTAAAGTAGGAATTCTATTTCAATTCGAAACGCTCGTAGATCTGAAATATTATTGTAGCAAAGTAAACATATTGGTATGCGAGTTTATTGTGGCTTTTAAAGAAATCTACAATATTTCTTATGTGTGAACAACAGATCATAGAGTCGGTGGGTATCCTTAGGGGCTGAAGATAATAAACTGCCTGTATATCTATTAAGTATTACTCAACTGAAAAACGAGTGAAGTTTAATTAAAATATGTTTAGTAGTTTTAAAGATAGGGATAGTGAGAGAGGAGAAAGAGGTGGCGTTTAAAGAAAACTAATAAATAGTAAGAATCATTTTATTTTCAAATCCGCCTATGTAAAATTCAATCAGAGTCAAATTCTTCATCCAAATAACTCCCGAAAAATCAGCCTGTTGGCCTGAGGTTCCTGCAACTTCATGATCATCATATTCAGACTCTGATGTGTCATCGCTGCTATCATCTCTAAGATTTATAACCAATTGCTCTATATCAGTATACAATGTTCTACCTCTCTCATAGTACTTATGCTTTTTCGATTTTCTGTACATGTCTGCATGAATTTTTCCAATTTTCAATTGTTATGCTTTCGAATGCTTGCTCAGCCGCTGCCTGCAAAATATATCAATTATAAATATTAATACTCATATAAGTGGCATATAATTAAAATAACAAGAGATCATAAAATCCGAGTATGACCTGCGTACCTTGATATTAGTGGAACAAACATTATTTGAGGCGATTTTGTGCTTTGCAATTCCCCAAATTAATTCTATGGGGTTCAGATCACAGTGGTATGGTGGTAGCCGCACCACTGTGTGACCATTCCCTCCCAAAATCTCATCAATTTCATAAATGGGTTCTGGTTTATTTCGTTTCACTAGTGTCAATATTTCTGACTTGCGCACAGAGTCTTCAAAAGTTATATTATTTTCAACAAGCCACAATTTTATATCGGCGACCTTTGTTGCACTTGTTGGTGCTTTGTTTAAAATTACCGAATGATAGGGCGCATTATCCATAACTATAATAGACGCTTCCGTTATATTAGGAATTAATTTTTCCTTAACCCATTTAGTGAAATTAATTTTATTCATTTCAGAATGGTAATCCTCATTTTGGTTACTTCCACAAAAAATAAGTAAGGCATTCGGCACAAATCCTTTTTCACTGCCAGCATGTACGATGATGTACCTTTTGCCTTTAGAAACGTTTGTTTTGACTCCGCTTATATCAACTGATTGCCAACACTTTTTCAGTTTATATGAAGAATGTACATAGCTTTCATCTAAGTAAATAATATCTTTCTGGAGTTCCACAGGTAAATTTCTGTTATCCATAATAACCTTCAGGTATTTTTCCCGTTTCACTGCAATATTGGTTTTTTCCATTAATGCAGATCTATCAGACTGGCATTTCTTGTATGAAAATCCAAGGGCCAGTAGTACTTTCCGTAAATGTTCTCGACTTCCATTAAAACCTAGGTCTTCTCTTATCACAGGAAGTAGATTTCGAAGAGTGGGCACCTAAAAATAATTAATTATTATAACTTATGAATAGCTTTTTCCAGCGACTTAACTCCCACGTGTAACAAAATTACTTATTAAATCGCATATTATACTTATATGTAGTTATGACAAATCAAATTAATTAATGAACTATTATTTTGTAGGCACACTAGGTTTAAACTATGGAAAAATGAACAAACTGTAGTTACTCGCTTGTTTTCTAACGGTGTAGAAGAAATGGACAGTTTGTCTTATGGCACACAAATCAAAATTGTCCAAATCTTTCCTTGGACGACCCTTTCGGTGTTTTCCTGGAGTAGAAAACAATCCATCATTTTTTTACCTTCCTTTTCAATGTTTCTTACTGTGTTGATACTAACACCTAAAATAAATAAAAAAATCACATATTAAACAGTTTATATACTGGGTGGCGCAAAAGTAAAGACCCTATTTGGTTCAGCTATAACATTTTTTCTAAATTAGAAAACTAGATTTAGATTTTTTTAAATGTATATTTGTGCCATTAAATTTCGTACCATTAGGATTTAAAGATGATGTCTTTTAAATGGTGACCTCCAGAGTTGATACACATTTGAGCCCTATTTATGACATTTTGCATAACTTGCCGTAACACTTCCTGCGATATGTTCGTTATTTCTTGACGAATGTTTTCTTTTAGAGCTGCGAGAGTCTGTGGCTTGTTCACATACACCCGAGATTTCAAAAAACCCCAAAGAAAGAAGTCTGGACTGGTCAGATCGGGTGATCTTGCAGGCCAAGGCAAATCGCCAAAACGAGAGATAACTCGGCCTGGAAAAGCGTCCCTCACTAAGTCCATAGTGTCGCGCGCTGTGTGTGCCGTAGCGCCGTCTTGTTGAAACCAGATGTGCTCCAGCCCCAATTCGTCCAAACTGGGTATCAAAAACTCACGTAACATGGTTCTGTAGCGTTCTCCAGTGACAGTAATCGCATTGCCTCCAGCGTCTTCGAAAAAATAGGGTCCGATCACTCTGTCAACACAGATGCCACACCATACAGTAACTTTTAGTGGGTGTAGAGGTGTTTCTTGAATAATGCGCGGATTATCAGTGCCCCAGAACCGAGTATTCTGCTTATTGACATGCCCTGAGAGATGGAAATGCGCTTCGTCACTCATAACCAATTTTGAAGGAAAATCATCCTCTTCAAGGTTGAGGTTTATGACGCGCTGGCAGTAATCTAGACGAGCTCGGTGGTCAGCAGGCAGCAGCTGATGAGTCATTTGAGTTTTATACGGGAACATCTTTAAGTCTTTCACCAAAATACGCTGCAGGGTCCGTCTGGAAATGCCCAATTGCGTGGCACGTCGCCTCGTTGATGTTTCTGGACACTCTTCCACATCTTCGCGCACAGCATCGATATTTTCAGCTGAACGGCCTGTTCTTGGTCTCCCAGACTTAGGTCTATCCAATGTTGAGCCAGTTGCTTCAAGGCGTGTGGCAAAGCGTCGAATTGTGCGACCAATCGGTGCCGGACGGTGGGGAAATCGTCGACGAAATTCACGTTGTGTTCTTATCACTGATGAATTATTCCGTAAGAACATTGACACAATTATTCCACGTTCTTGGGGAGTAAAACGGTCCATGTTTATTTTCAGTGTATTTTACATTTGTTCACTACACAATTTTCAACAACAGAATGACAGAAAATGTCATATAAAAAAAAAAAAAGTATTTTCTTTACTGCCAGTACTTTTGCGCCACCCAGTACCAAGAAAATTTCTAAAAGATCAATCATAATTAATCCTTGTATACGCGTCGTGCAAATTCTGTAAACATAACCTCAAAAATGTAGCTTAGAAAAATCAATTTATACTCATTATAATTGGCGATTCTAATCCATTTTGAATAAAGAACAATAAGAACACATGTTTTTACACTTAAAAACAAATTTCATACAGATAAATACCTGTCAATTCAGCAGTTCGCCGATAAACATCACCAAGTTCTGACAAAATTTGTCCAGCCTCATTTTCAACCAGACAACGCAAGAACACTTTATAAATTACTGCTCTAGCACTACTCCGAATAGTCTTGTTAATTTTTTAAAATAGTTAATTAAGTAAATAATGGAATAAACTTAAATAACGTAGCGAAAACAATAAATCCGAGTACCAGATGACAATTAAGCTACTAGAACTTGACAGCTTTGCGGTGTTGCTATTAAAGAAGATATTTTAGTACCACCTGTCACCACTACAAACTCTTTTTTGCCAAGCTGTAGATTTATTATTAATTGACTTTTTTATCGTATACAAACAAGCCTACGGCGCCACGCAATTTTAATGACATTTTTTATTATTAGGTATCTATTTTAGATCCGTAAGCCCCGCATGAGCCGCCTAGATAATCAACATTGTGCTTCTTTTTTAAAACTGAATTTGCCCTTGGACAGGCCTATTCTAAACTGAATTTGCCCTTGGACAGGACTATTCCTTTGGACCGTACTTTCCAGGTCTTAAGTATCTATGTGTATTGTTTTATTTAGTTTACTAGCTGTGTACCTACATAAAAAAGATGTCATTTGTTTTATAAATAAAACTACAAATTAGTTATAAAATCAGTTTTTATATTAAAAAAAAAACAATTACCCTAAAATTACACTACTATATACAAATATTATCACGGTGAGTGAATGCGCAAGGGTAACCCGCGAAATGGGTTACTCTTGCGTATTCACCTTAAAATTACAAAAGTTATTTACTTATAAATCTACCCTAATATTTATGATATGCCCGAAAACATTCTAGGCAGAGGCCTGGTTGATTGTGGCACGTGGGACAATAACATAAAGTGTTGACTCTTTTTTTAGTAGTGTCCCAGCAGTGTTTACACCTTCTTCTTTTGGTGTTTCTATTACTATCTTTGGGCAAGTGGACAGGGAAATGAATTATTGTTTCACTTGCCTGTCCACTTGCACGGGCCTGTCCGCTGCCATTTGGCGGAGGTGGTAACAAATTCGTAATAACCTCCTCTCTGAAGTTATAATAAGGTGTTTTTTTATTTAATTTAATTTGGTACAAGCAGTAGGCATTCAGCATCATCATTTGGAAAATGTGAATGCCTACTTTCTTGTACCAACGCATGCATTTGTGTTCGCAAGTATAGTAAGCCAACATTTGGTCTTGCCTATCAACACCACTCATAAATTGGTTATATTTTGTGACCACTTCTAGTTTTAAAATAAGTTGACCTCTTCTATTGGTCACAGGCTTTAATTCTGGAGAATGAGTGGTTCTGATAGTCAAAACATCACGTTGGTGACGCCACTTGCAAACACAAATACCGCTGCGGTTGTATCTGAAGATGCTACCACCTTTTGGCAATTTGTTTAAAATCACTACTGGGTTTCCCTTGCGTTTGGCTCTTAGAGTTCCAGTTTCATTCTTGCCATTACGCAACAGAAATTCTGAGAGTCCGACACTATTATAGAAATTGCCCATGTACACATGGCGCCCTGTACCAAGATAATTTTGCATAAGTTTTGCCACCACCTTATCTTTTTCCACCTTACGTTTTCCTTTGTATACGTGAATTTTGAGGGAAAGGCCACTCGGTGTGGCCAGCATGTACAGCTTGATGCCGTATTTGTGGCGCTTGCCTTTAATATATTGGCGGATTCCGTTACGTCGTCGTCGTCGTAAAATAATGGATTCGTCTAACGACAATTCTTCGCCGGGATTATATAATTCCGCCATTCTATTATTAAAATATTCCATCAAGCTGTCCAAATTATGCTGGCCAAACCGAAAACATCTAAATATTAACAAAAATACATTTTTTGACATGAATTTGTCAGGAAATAAAATAAATAAATAATGTTTCCTACAGTAATCCGAGTATCGGTTAACTTTAATATTTCCCATATGGAATAAAATTCCTAAAAATATTAAAAGTTTTTCCACGGTCAATGGTGTCCATCTGCGGATCCTTGCTTGAGGTGCAGTGCATTCCGACAATATTTGGCTCGCACACTCGTTTGTGGATGAAACTACCGCCTCCAAAAGTTGTTGAGAAAACAATAATTTAAAAAAATCAAATGGTGTGGCAACAGTAGTGTCAACCCGTACCTCCTCCCGGGAGGTGAAAACTGGAGGACGAGGTCCGCGTCGATGCAGGGTCCAGTCTTCGCCCTTCGGTGCTTGCGCCGTATTTTCTACATCCGATTCTTGGTCGCTATCGTCGCTACTACTGCTCTCTTCGAAGTCGCTGAAAAAAAAAATGTTAAAAGAAAAAGGCAATGTAGGGACATTTTTATATCTGTGTGTTGGCAACACTATGAGTGTGTAAATTATAGAGCAAACTGTCTATGTTTTTTCTCTGTGTGTAACCGATGTATCTGTTGCAAAACGACTTCACAATAAAAACTACATTTCCAATTAAAAACAGTTTCTTTATTGTAATATAACAACAGGTTATGGGCCCAGATACGGCTACCTGTTAGTAGATGAAAATTAAAGCTGAAAAATAACATTACATCGTGCGGTTTTGAAAATTGGCAAAAAGTGAGGTTAGCTTGGTTGGCGGGTGTGCCGACTGAAAAATTTTTGTCAAGAGAAATACTTGTTCAAGTCTGAGACAAGGCAGTACGCAAGATGGAAGTAAACAATAACAATAATGTGATGAAACTGGTAGGTGCGAAGAACTGGAATGTGTGGAAGTTTCAAATTAGTGTATTACTGAGAAGTCAGGGATGGTTGGGCATTGTTGAAGGAAGGAAAGTGAAACCGGAAGAGGTTGGTTCACGAGCTGCCTGGGAAGCCATAGATGCTAAGGCTCAATCACTACTGGTCACCAGGATGTCGGAGGATGTCATGTTGCATATCTTAACCTGTACATCGTCTGCTGAAATGTGGAGAAAGCTGTTAACAGTTTACGAGCAAAAGTCAGAAACTAGTATTCATATCATTCAGCAGCGCTTCTTCCAATATAAATACGAGAAAGGGATTGATATGTCGCTGTTTTTATCTAAGATTCAAGAAATGCAGAATCTGTTAAAACAAATGGGCGAGGAGATATCAGATAAATTTACTATAACTAAAGTTTTGATGAGCTTGCCAGATGAATACAAACATTTTATATCGGCTTGGGAGTCGGCACCCGATAGTAAACAAACATTCGATAACTTGGTGGCAAGGTTATTAGTAGAAGAGGAAAGATTGAAGGAAAAGATTGAAGAAAACCAGGAGGCGTCATCGTCATCAGCGTTCGTAGCCAAGAGGAATGTTAAGTGTTTTAAATGTGGTAAACTAGGACATTACCAAACAGAGTGTAGAAGTAATAGAGACAGTGAGAAAAAGTGCAACGATAATAAATGCTTCTATTGTGGCAAACCGGGACATTATAAGGCGCAGTGTCGTTTCAAAAGGTCAAAGGACAGTAAGAAGATGAGTAATGCGTTCGTGGTATCAAACTTAGTAGGTCAAAAATATGAAAAATCAAAGTGGCATGACTCCGCTATTTATCAAAATAGCAATACATTCGGGAGATTTGAAAGAGGAGACTACACTGACAGCTATTTACTGGGTGACAGTGGATACCCATTGAAGGTAAAATAGAAATAGATTCTCTATATCTATAGAAATAAAAATACTATCCATGTATCATAATAAAATCAATTCATTTAAAAAATACAGTTTCTTAGATCTATATTTAGTCATTCTTTGGCACACCAAATAAATTCTTCAGATTGAAGTTTCCACCTGTAAAGTAAATTTTAATATTAAGACTTTTAAAACAGGAGATATTTTTTTTTTCAGAATCATCTGTTGACTCCTTACTTAAATCCTACGACAAGAGGACAACAAAAATACAATGAGGCTCACATAAAAACCAGGAATGTGGTGGAAAGGCAGTATGGAGTCTTAAAACGACGTTTTCCTGTATTAGCTATACATATGTTGGTATAAGACTGGAATTGAAAAATGCTATAAATGTTATCATTGCGTGTTGTGTTTTACACAATATGTGTATTTTAAGAAATGAAGATGAGCCAGTCAATGAAAATATTGTTTCTAATATACAATATGTAACAAAAACCCTGTCCGATCCTTAAGAGTATTATTCGGCATCGTACTGCGTACACATATGCGTAATCATTTAATGGATTTGAGATTATTATTTTTCCCCAGTGAATATCATTAAATTAAAATAAAAAATAAAAACTGACCAAAGGCAACACTGATCGCTCGACAAAGTTCACGTCTTACTACCTACAGTTTTGTGTCAAAGAAGCCGCCCGTGTCATTAACCGCGCTTTGTCGCGTGCCGCCGAACATACCTACATTACGCGCGGCGCGCGTAGGTATCAGCTGATATTGTTTTGTAGGCATAGTAATCCGGATTTCAGATACTCTCTGTATTTTGTGTTTTTGACTTAATTCTGTTTATCAAGAAACAATTAATTGAATTAAATGTAGCCCTGATAAGGGCTTTTTTTTAAATGTGATGTGCTTCTGGCAATGTACTTACCGACTCCAGGTGTTAGTTTATTAAAACGTTCACTTGTTGTTGTTGCATACTTCGGCGATCATGCTCCACATGTCCACCTCCAACACTAATACACATTCGACACCTTTTTGCTAAATTTACAAAAAAAACACACAAACACATTTACAAAATTCCATTCTTGGTTCGTAATCAGTGGGCAGAAGGGATTGAACCCGCCGGTAGTGATAAGGGTGCTGACCATCTCCCTTCAGCACACTCCAAACCGCACTGTGGTTTGTGTCTAATCGTCGCGCAACAGAGCGTGTGCTTTGCGTGGGGTCCGCGGCAAACATATCCAGCACTTGTTCCTCAATTTCCTCGTTGCGCTCTCGTGGTCTTCCAGCATCAGTGGCTTGCGACTCGTGCCCATGAACACTGCCTGTGGTGTATACACCGTTATGCAGGCGTTGGAACGCACGCTCCGACGGTACTGTCACACCTGGTCTATTAGCGAAACGCACCTCGTACCTACGTATTACGCGCAGCTGCATAATTGCAGTCGGTCTTGCCTAAGCACATCAACATATTAAAATATTCCTGATTAGAATACGACATTGTTCGCGAAACGACAGCGCTTGATACGTACGGACGTCAGATCGAAAGCTATCTCCACGAAAGACTAGCAACAAGTATCGCGTCGGTAGGTAACTAGGCGGCGATATCAAAAGAGTCGGCGACTAGTTGAAAGAGTGTCTACGACGCGGTAGTGTAGGGCGGTGTTCTTTGAAATAAAAATAGGTAAAAATAAAAAGATTTTGCCGGCGGGTGGAGTGTTGTCAACTTATGAAAATTTGCCATATTCAGTGTTAAATTTCGCATGGATTATAAAAATTAAAAATCAATAACTTTTGGTTTTTATGAGTTACATTTTTATAACGATTTTTTCTAGTACGTATGTTGACCCAGGAATACGCCTTTATTGGATCGGACAGGGTTTTTGTTACAGCCTGTAGAAGAACTTATTTCAAATGGGCAAATAGCAAGTATTACCAACAGTACATCCCAGAACTCATATGGTTATCGACGATTACAAATTACAAATTATTTTGAAAACTTGTTACGTGCAATAAATTAATGTAATGTATATATAACACTGTTGAGTCTTTTTAATAAATGTTATATAATAACATACCTTTTATTTGATTTAGTACTTCTATTTTTATTTCTAGGTCTTTTCTTGCGGATTCCAATTGTATATTATACAGGCTTCTTTTGAATTCTATTTCTTCTTCCAATAATTTCTTTTTTAGATCTTCAATTTCAATTTTTTTGTTGTTTATGCCTTGAAATCCTGTACACAGGGTAGACACAACTTCCGACTGTGGATGGTTATTTTCTTTGAGTACAGGTCTACGCCTTTTCCAAAGTGGAGTAGCAGTTATCTCAGAACATGTTGGTGTGTTCATTTCCTTGTGATCATCTTCCTTCACTTTATTGACATGTCCTGAAAACAATTTAATTATATTCATGTACTTACGAGAAGCACTTTTTTATACAATCTGTTTACATATAATTAACATAAGTAGCCTGTTCTTTTTATATACAAATGAGTTATGTTGTTGGTCAAGATCTGATCGGCTTGAGCATTGAGTGAAAAGTTAATTTAACCCTTTATAAGGCAGAAGGTTCCAGAGGAATGAAATAACTTTTGTTTATATTTTATGGCGTGTTTTTATTTATATAAAAAAATAGACTTACATTAAAAACTCTAACTATTTTGGAAAACTTAGAAAATATGGTGGTAAAAATGTTCCCATTGCCCGTCAACGACTACGCATACCAGCGAAGAACCAGATGTTATATATGATGAAAATTAGAGAAACAAAACGTAATGCAAAGCGGGACATTGCATTTACTGCATTTAATTTTACTTCTCTTATCTTTCGCTTTTGTGCTGCAGAACTTACAGCGTCGGTAGGTCTCCAACTCTGCTGGCATATGGTCACCTACATTTAGAAACCGCGATTCTACAGGCACAGAATTTACGCTTTTTTGATAGCTTTCTGGACATGCTATGCGTGATTTCTTGCAAACGTATGTGGGGATGCTGGATTTTCTTTTTCGGCTGGTGTAGCCTCCGATCAGTCCTCTTGCCACAGCCACCCGAAATTCTAAATTGGTGAGTTTTTCTACTCTTGATGTTATTGAATATAAAATGAAAGCGTTTGTCAAGCATGCGTCCACTAAGAAGTAGAATATTCGCAGCCACCAGCGTTTACTTCTTCGTCCAACGGCATATGTCCCCTTTACTTGGTCGAATCGGTCGACACCGCCCATTCTTTTCGTGTACTCTTTTATAACCTGAGGGCAGTGAACAGCCTCCCTGGTGCCATCTTTTTGTTTTCTTTGTACAGATGTTATTCCTATTTTAGGATGAAATGCGGTAGTTAGCAACAAAACCTCTTTAGTATCCTGCCAAACAGTAAAAGCTACGTCCTGCTTCGTTCGCCATTTGAACTCACCTTTTTTCAACTTTAGGCTTTTGTTCCTTCCAGTTCTATTGGTGTTATTTTTTATTATGTTAGGTAAAATTGCTCTATTTCTTCTCACCGTTCCAGTGGCATAAATATTTTTGTCATATAAGTACTGCATAAGAGAATAGTCACAAAAAAAATTATCGAAAGTAACGTGTACTTTGAACTCTTCTTCTGTCAATTTACTTGATAATTTCTTTACAACATTAGCCCCCAATCCTTCTTCTGTTCCTTGTCCCGTCTTGCCTGTGTAAATTTCATAATTATACAGATATCCTGTACTACTGTCGCAACAGCACCACACTTTGTAGCCCCTTTTGATAGGTTTTAGTGGCATGTACTGTTTTAGGCTGGATCTTCCTTTGAAGAGGATCATGCTCTCATCGATACTCTGAGAAGATGAGTTAGAAGCATTGTTTTGAAACGAATTGCTGAGTAAAGATAAGAGAGGACGAATTTTATATAGCTTGTCAAAATTGGGACTTTCTCTGTTGGGTTGTTGACTATTATCATTCAGATGTATCGCTTCCAAAATTTTCTTGAAACGTTTCACAGGCATAACATCAGCCACTTCATTTACTCGAAAGCCAGGATCTGATGACCAATATAGATCTATTTGGGGAAGAATGTGATAACCCATTATAATAAGAATACCTAAAAATGCACTAATTTCTTTTTTATCAATGGGTTGCCAATTCTTTATGTTTTGTTGTTCTGCATACAAGTTTGTCTGAGTGATAATCAAATCAAAGACGTCATCATTGAAAAACTTTCCGAAGTGCGCTACTGGACGCGCTCTTCTGTTCAATAAATACTGTGGTTTTATTGTTACCTTATCGAATTCATCTGGATCTGGCCTGGAAGTCCACATATGCTTTCCCCATGACTCATCTTCACATTCAGATTCATCACTAAATTCTACCTCTTGTGGTTGTGGTGATTGTATTCCCAAAGGCTCTCCTTGATGTGAGTTTTCTACTGAAGTTGGTGGCGTTGTTGTGGATGTACCTGTATCTGATCTATTACTGGGGGTGGAATTCAAATGAGCAGGAGAATTTGGTAAAACATCATCATCTGATTCCAGTATTCTTTGTATGGTGTTGATATTGAATTCATCTGCCTCATCAGACTCGAACCCGTCTTCTGAACCATCATCCGGTATGCCGAAAATATCCTCCAATGCCTTCTCTATGTCGCCTTCATTCAAATTGCGCTGCATTTTTCATGGATATCTAAAACAAGTAGGTACTAATTCAACTAACATACATTACACGTCACGGGCGGTGGGAACAATTTTCCCAGCAAAAAAATTATCCTTAGTAATAAAAATACGATAGTGATTTCTAAAACATTGCAATAATTTGCAATAATAAACACAAATACGTAAATAAAAACAAATACTTCTTTTCCAATATAAAAATGCAAATTTTCACGGAGATGAAAATTTTCTTTGAAATTGGCGCAATTTTTGTGTCAGCCAGTGCCGCCAAGAAAAAATATGACAGATAACGTCAGTTTTTTTTTTAATGAATGACAAGATAAATATTTCCTGTTGCATGTGCAAAAAAAGTAGAAATCCTACCATGGTTCTTGCAGGAGGAAAAATAAAATATGTTGGTGGTAAAAATATCACCTCGGCCTTAAAAAGGGTTAAGAAAAAAACAAAATGATAGACAAATTCTTTCACAATTTTTTAACTTAGTAAAATCTATAACTGCCTACACCAATATAATTAAATTATTGATCAAATAATAATATATCTGCCAGTACTTACCGTAACCAGTTCAGTGTCTAAAATTATACCCTGTGATTCTTCACCGGTCAGTTTTGGATCTATGACATGTGTATTGAACGATGAAATTGGTATGGTGATAACTGAGTCCGAGTCTAAAACATCAGCAATACCACTGCAACCTCGACCTATTAAATCGCAGACTTGTTCTAAAATTGGGTCTGTTTTTGTACTTGAGGGTCCTCCACCGGGCCTGCGGGCGGAGAGCAATTGGTAGCTCACCGCCCGATCAGGACCAGGCCCGTGCCGGACGGCGCGTAAGTGTTCCACGCGCGCCTCAAAGAGATGTCAGCATAACGAGGGGCCCCTCAGGGCCGAAGCCTGCCGGGTCAGCGGGATTGTCCGAAAGGGTTACCGCTACCCCGGAACATAAAGGGCGAAGGAAGGAACATGGGTGGGTTTTAGTCAGTAAGAGTCTGACACTCCCTTTCGCTCCACCCAGAGCGGGAGGGGTCATTTGATGATTTCCCATCCCGTAAAAAAAAAAAAAAAAAAGGGTCCTCCACCGGTACCAATAGTACAACTCCTGTTTCTTGAGTTGTATGTTTTTGCTTCACTTTTCATTTTCTCCCAAACGCTCATGAGGGCATCTTTACTCCTAAGATAAAAAAATAGATGTATAGTTGCACATGTGGTAAATCATAATGATAAAATTTGGCATGTTAGTTTTTATTTTAAAATGTTAACTAACCTGTACATATTTCCCGTTGAATTATATTGAGAACAGAGGTTTATCCAAGCCTCGTTCTTAGCTTGGTTGGTTGTACCATCTGTTCTTTTATTTAAAATTATGTTTTTAAACACGCATACCAATTTCACCAACTTACACTCACCGGCACGGAAACTTGGCCACCAATAACTTGCCGATAATTTCTATTTAAATATTTAATTTTCACTATATTATGGGTTTATGCACTAAATTAGGGTTTTTTATGGTTTTGTAACTCAGTTATTGAAAAAATGATGCACCAGCAGTAATCTTTAAAAAAATAAGCAGTTTCACAAAAATATTGGTTTTAACACTGTCAATTTAAAAAGAACACAAAATGAAAAATAACCAAAAAGTCTTCGTTGTGTTTGCATTTTAATATCGGGTGTTTCCTCCCCTAGCCCCGATAACAGCTTGCATTTGTTCTGGCATACTTTGGATGATGTTTCTGATCTCAACTTGTGGTATGCTTTCCCAAGCGGTCAGTGCTGCATTTCGAAGCTGATTCAGAGTTTCAGGCGGGTTGGAGGAGGACTTTATTTTTCTTTTAAGCTTGTCCCAGATATGCTCTATTGGATTTAAGTCTGGACTACGAGCTGGCCACTGCAATTTTTGAATACCAACCTCTGCAAGGTATTCCTCCACGCAATGTGCAACGTGTGGGCGCGCGTTATCGTGCATTAGGAGGAATTCGTCAAATCCAATAAACCCTGAATATGGTAACACGTGTTCCTGAAGAATCTCCTCGATGTATCGTGTTGCCATTAATCGGTTATCGACGATAACTAAGGGCCCTCGCCCACGGGCGACTTTTTGTAGCGATGCAGTCGCGATGCTCTCGCGCGTAGCATCGATACAGACGCGAAGCAGTCGCTAGCTGTGTGCCCGCGCCCACGGGACCAGATTCAGTCGCGATGCAAACGCGATTTGGTCGCGATGCAGTTACGATACAAAAATACCTTGGATCAGTACAGTTGCAAGATGGACTCCGTTGAGGCAACATTAGTCACAGGAAGACGTGAGTCCCATATTACAGGACGCTCCTGAATTGCCGTAATAAAAGTTTCAGTGTCAAATGACTCCATTTTACGCATGTGACGGACAATAGCATGCACTCTGGACCTGTCTGTGTTGCTCGTTGCACTGATGCCGATTCCCAATCACGCGCCGCGCCACACTCCCTCCCCCCTCCGTTCTCTCTACCGATGTCGTCCGACGCGGTCGCGCGTTTGTATCGATACAATCGCGATGCAGTAGCGCGTTGCAAATGCGACTAACACGCGTTAGAAGTGATGCTGTCGCGCGTTTGCTAAACGCGCGACTGCATCGCTACAAAAAGTCGCCGTGGGCGAGGGCCCTAACTCCGTACGTGCATCGGAACTTATTCCTCCCCAAACCATTATAGAGCCTCCATGAAAACTAACAGTTTGTGTGGTGGTAATGGGTAAAAACCGCTCTCCTCTTCTTCTCCACACTCGCTCCCGACCATCTGGAGCTCGTAAAGCGATTCGACACTCATCTGTGAACAGTACTCGAGCCCACTGCTCATGGGTCCAGTTGACGTGTTCTCGTGCGAATCGAAGTCGAGCTACTCGGTGACTTCTGAGAAGTTCTGGGCCGCGTGCTGGTCTACGAGCTTGTAAATTCACTTCCTCCATTCGTCTTCTCACTGTACGTTCACTAACATTGACACCTCTTGTGAACTGGAGTCGCTGGCGTATCTCAACAGCGGTGAGGAAGCGGTTTCTCAAAATTTCCAGGACAATAAAGCGGTCATCCCGGGCTGATGTGCATCTGACGCCTCCGCTGCCTGGTCTGCGGGAGTAGCGGCCTGTCTCCTGGTATCGTTTCAGCGCATACTGCATCGATGAACGTGGTACATTCAGTATAACAGCAACTTCTCGCTGTGTCAGCCCTTGTTCGATCAATGCTACAGCTTGTGCAACCTGTGATGGTGTTAATGGCATTTTTATTGGAATTAAATCACCTTTAGTTATTGAAGTAACAGTACGATATCACAATAATTGAATAACCTAACAATAAACTTTCACAAAACACAAATTTAAAACAGCAACTTAGTCGTTCAGATGACCGGGTTCAACTAAAACTTAAAAATAACGTCATATTGCACTCAAACATGATAAATTACCCTCTTGAACTAAAGGTAAACATTTTTTAGACCAACCTTCATAATAAATAATCATAGGAAACACTTAAAGCTCTTGTTATCGCGAAATACGCGCTTGGCCAAGATTCCGTGCCGGTGACATTTTCTCCCAAACGCTCATGAGGGCATCTTTACTCCTAAGATAAAAAAATAGATGTATAGTTGCACATGTGGTAAATCATAATGATAAAATTTGGCATGTTAGTTTTTATTTTAAAATGTTAACTAACCTGTACATATTTCCCGTTGAATTATATTGAGAACAGAGGTTTATCCAAGCCTCGTTCTTAGTTTGGTTGGTTGTACCATCTGTTCTTTTATTTAAAATTATGTTTTTAAACACACATACCAATTTCACCAACTTATCTTTTTCGTCCACTGTGAAATTTTGACTACGCTTCCTTTTTTCTGCCATTTTATTAAGTATAGTAAACGATTGTCGAACGCAAAAGATTGATAGAAACTAACTTAATTGTAAAAATAACACGGAGACAAACGCAGAGGCGATCAAAACAAAGTAAGTAAACAAACTGTGCTGTCAAACACAAGTTACCACAGATTAAATGCAAGTTTCATTAAGCATTATACAGAGTAAAAATGCAAGAAAATATTAAATTAATTAAAAATATGAATGAAATTATATTTATTATTCCTATTAAAACATTATTTATCATAAACTGTATCTATTTGTGTCATTACTTTAGAGAATTTTATAAAAAACGATAATGTTTAAAAGTATCGATAGGTCGACAAGTGAAACAGTCACTAACATCAAAAAAAAAACGTCACATAGTAATGTGACCCCTAGTTAGGGGATTGAAATGATGGTGAAACGAAATTTTAAATAGGGGCTGGTTTAGAGGAGCTTTTAACTAAAGGGTGCCATACTTATGTGGTAGTTTAGGGGATGTTGGTGAAAACGGGCAAGAGTCCAACATCACAATCCGGGCAAATGATTTTAGTCTCTTTCCTTTTTTTTCTTTTAGCATGTGTCTTGCCCTTTGAGGCGCAAATGTGTCAGCTATAGGGGGAAGAAGTTTAAGCAGCACTTTTTCCCTATATGAATCTAAGGAAAGAGTGCTGCTTGTACCTTTTTTAAACAAAAAAAAAGGAATTTACTAACACCATGCATGATGTGGATACCAATTTTTTTGTACCATCTGATGGATTTGTGATCACTAGGATAGTACGCTGACATTTGGTCGTGTCGATCAACACCTTTCATTAATTTATTATATTTTATTACTATATTTGGTTTGTTGACCACACGACCACGCCTATTTGCCACTGGCGTCAAGTCGGGTAAATGCTCAGTGGAAATAGTGAGCACATCTCTCTTGTCTTTCCATTTACCGACACAAACACCTTTTCCGTTATATGTACTTATAAATATTTCCACTTTTCAAAAGTTTCTTAAGTACAACATCTTTCGGATTTCTTTTCATTTGGCAGCCAAAGTTCCAGTGCCATATGTTTTTTTTTGCTAAAAGCGTTTCTGCTAACTGGACACTATTGTAGAAATTGTCCATATAAATGGAATGGCCGCTATTTAAATAGTCTTTCAAAAGTGTCATAACAACCTTGTCGACATGACCTTTACCACCAACTTCAACATCGGAGCTACCTCTGTACATATGTATTTTATGGACTAGTCCTTTAGGATCGGCCAAAACATTTAATTTAATGCCATATTTATGCCCTTTATTTTTAATATATTGTCTAAAAATTATACGGCCTCTTAAGTCCAACCATTGATTCATCGATACTTAATTCCCTTTCTGGATAATATATGTGTCTTGCCCTTTGAGGCGCAAATGTGTCAGCTATAGGGGGAAGAAGTTTAAGCAGCACTTTTTCCCTATATGAATCTAAGGAAAGAGTACTTGCTTGTACCTTTTTTTAACAAAAAAAAAAGGAATTTACTAACATCATTTGCATGATGTGGATACCAATTTTTTTGTACCATCTGATGGATTTGTGATCACTAGGATAGTACGCTGACATTTGGTCGTGTCGATCAACACCTTTCGTTAATTTATTATATTTTATTACTATATTTGGTTTGTTGACCACACGACCACGCCTATTTGCCACTGGCGTCAAGTCGGGTAAATGCTCAGTGGAAATAGTGAGCACATCTCTCTTGTCTTTCTATTTACCGACACAAACACCTTTTCCGTTATATCGATGGTCCCTATTAACAATGTCGCAAATACATTTTTACCAATTTTCACTTTTTTGCAAAAATAGAATCACAATAAAAAGATCTATCTTACGTAATATTTTATTTTATTAAAAATCATTAAATTTAGTCAGTTTCTAGGTTTATATTGTCAGTTGCAATAACTTTGTCCGCGCAACAGTGTTGGTAGTGACGGAACCGGCGCTGTCCGCGGGGCGAAGGGAGCGCGGGTGCGCGCGGTTCTGCCACTACGCACTTTGTCATCGGGAGGAGCGCTCGCGCGGGTGAATTTGCATTAGTAAATGATTTATTGTTTTGTACGTGTAAACAAGTGAATATCCCATCATGTCGAAACGTTCTAAACGGATTTTAGATCTAGTAAATTCTAATGAACAAGATCCTATTTATCAGATTACGAAAGAGACAACAAGTGACTGTCAAGATTATCCCATGCCTACAGAACCTGGTAAGCACCCTTAATGTTACTTAGTAGATAAAGTGAGTTTGTAGATTATACAGCCACTTCAATAATTAATAGATTACAACTTTTTTGATTTTAACAATATGAAACCATCCGTATTTTGCATAATCTATTACTAATATAAAAAAAAGCTAAAGAGATTTTTTGTTTGTTTGTTTCTAATCTCTGGAACTACCAGTCCGATTTGAATAATTCTTTTTGTAAATGATAGCCAAGCTCATGAGTAACAGTTTAGGCTATATAACATCACGCTACGACTGACGGGAGCGGAGCAGTAACCAAAGACGTAGATGAAACCGCTGGGAACAGCTAGAATAGGTATAGTCCCTTTAATAAAGTAGGTTCCGGTAGATACGTCTATTTTTAATGGTATTTAAACATACAATTTTGTCGGATATACCACTTCCGACATTATTACATGTACATAAAGTAGATCATTTTGTTGGATGTGTCACTTTCGACGTTGTTACATGTAACTAAAAGCAGCCGTTTTGTTGGATGTGTCACTTTCGACATTGTTACATGTAACTTAAAAGCAGACGTTTTGTCGGAGGTGTCACATTCGACATTATTACACGTAACCTAAACTTAGTCAATCGGTTGGATATGTCACATTCTACACTAACAACTGCATTAATGTATACAATATTTTGTCGGATGTATGACTTGGAAAAACTTCAAATTAAATAAAACAAAACTCTTCGATCTTTGGTAGGGAAATTAAGTAGGACGTAACCTACCCACTATTAACGGATAGTTTGATACTTATCTGACTCCAATAGGTAGGTATGATTGGACCTATCATGGTCACCTATTACTTTTATTTTAGGAATTATTATTATTTTATCTACTTTTGCAGATCGAGATTCTTCACCAGTACGTGTGCATTCCGATGAGGAATTGACACAATGTCTGCAAGATTTAATTAATGATAATGACGTGTTCAGTGACAAAAATGAGCCTGTAAATACTTCTATACCTGAAACAATTCCTGAGGAAACCATTTCTGAGAGGAGAAGGCCTGAAGAGACTGTGGTTTCCGTAACAGAAAAAACACAGGCAATTGACATTGACAATTCAACACCAATACCGTCACCAGTTCCTGTTCACGGAGATCCATGTGGAAATGAATTCTGTGCCATATGCTTGGAAGCGTATGCCATTAGGCCCGATGAAGTCTATTTAAATCTTCCAACACCTTCAACTGTAACAGGCACTTCCACTAACGTAACACCGACTACACAAAAAGGTTCCAAAAAGAAAACTTACAAAACAGATATAGGAAAGAAGAGACTTGTACACAAAGAGCGTTGGTGTGTAGTTCAAAGAAAGAAATTAAAAAACGAAGGAAAATCCTATACAAATAAACAAGGGAAACAAATTGAAGAAAAGGTATTAGGCCAGCCTTGTGGAAAGAAATGTCGCTACAAGTGTACTGAAAACTATGATCTAAAGCAAAGAGAGGTTATCTTTTCAAAATTTTGGAAACTGGGCGATCGTAATAGGCAGTGGGAGTTTGTTATAAAGTACACAAAAAAGATTAACAAAGGGCGTAAAACCACTGAAATAATAAAACACAAACGTGAATATACTTATGTTTATTATCTCCCAACTGCAGAAAAGGAAACAAAAAGAGTATGTAAGCAGATGTTTTTAAGTACAATATCTTCTGGTGAGCGAATAATAACAACGGCTTGGAAGAAATATGACGGCATAGCGGTTGTAGAAAAGGACAAGAGAGGAAATTATGACCATAAACCTAGAGTGATTGATGAAGTAATGGTACAAAGTGTAAAAGACCATGTAAATTGTTTAGATCGAGTGGATTCGCACTATGCACGCAAGGATTCTAAAAAACTGTACTTGAATAACATAAAAAGTACCTCGCAGATGCACAAACTATATGTTGAATGGTACGATCCTAATATATACAATAATCAAGCCAACAAACGTCAATACCGTGACATTGTAAATGCTAATTTCAACTTAGCGTTTCACAAGCCTAAAAAAGACTTGTGTGAAGTTTGCCATATCTTTGAGAACAACCAGTTTCCCACAGAAGAAGAAAAACAGAGATTCTTGGAACATCAAGCGCAAAAAAAGAAAGCTCGATCACTTAAACAAGCTGATAAAACAGAAGCATGTCAAAATCCTGAAATCGTTGTGGCTACGTTTGACTTTCAAAAAGTTTTGCAGACTCCGCACGGTGAGGTAAGCATCTTTTATTACAAAAGGAAACTGAATACTTTCAACTTTACACTGTTTGAGCTTGGAAACAAAACTGCGACTTGTTACATGTGGCATGAGTGTATTGCCAAAAGAGGGGCCAATGAAGTATCAAGTTGTTTGTACGATTTCATTAAAGTGAATGCCGAAAAAGGGGTGCATGAATTTAGATTTTGGTCGGACAATTGCGCTGGCCAAAATCGGAACCGCATTGTCTTTGCTTTATATTTGCTTGCTGCTAAGGAGTTTGGAGTAACTATAACACATAGATTTATGGAGAAAGGGCACACCCAAAATGAAGGGGACAGTGTTCACGCACTTGTAGAAAGAGAGAGTGAGCGGAGAATGATTTACGTTCCTGACGAATGGTTCTGCTTGGTGCGGTGGGCGAAAACAGAAGGTATGCCGTACAATGTAAGAGAAATGACCTCACGAGACTTCTACAATTTCAAAGATTTATTGGCGAACAGAAACTGGGTAAAAGATGTAAGAAATGAAAAAATGAGATGGACGCAAATAAGGGAGGTTAAAGTTAAGGGAAACGTTTTCGATCGGATAGAATACAAATACGATTTCGATGACGAGCCGAAGACTTTATTGGTTCTCAGATCCACCAAAAGAAATACCCAACGCCAGAATGATTTTAAAATATCCCAAGCTTATGATGGCCCCGTTCTTATTCCATATGGAAAAAGCAAAGATCTTAATGATATGTGCAGATCTGGTGTCATCCCAGAAAAATATCATGGTTTTTATAGAGACTTGCCACACATTTCTAATGGAGTAGTCCAAGAAAGTGACTCTGAATGAACGGCTGTGATTTTTTTAAAAGTTTTTAAGTATTTTTTATAGTTAAGTACTATTGTGATTTGGAGTTCCTGATTTATTATACAATAGTTTTTAAATATTATGATAAGGTAAGGCTTTAAAGTACAAAACTAAGACTGTATAGTGGTTGTAGGAATTAATTATATTTAGCCACAAAAAAGTTCCTAAAGGTACTTACCTAGATATAATATTTGTAAACTTTTTGTTTATTTTGATAATTTTTAACTTTAACCTATTATAAAACTTTGTGATACTTAATGCTGTAGGTGTTTTGACTGCTATAAATTGTTTATTGTGTGTTGATTGCTCATAGTTTTTTGCAAATTTTATTTCTAGTTTAACATTGACACTCATAAGACTTATTTTGTTACGCACTTTACTAAAATACATACTTTTATAGCATAAAGAGGAAGAAAGAAAATTATCGTTTAGACTTCATAGACTATTTTTAATGTGTGTTGAATTATTAATATTACTCTTGTGTTTAATTATAATAATGTGATCTCAAAGTGTGCATTTCTATTTTTCATTTGCGTTGTTGGTAAATAAATGCATAGAAAAGTTGATTAAATAAAAAAAATATTTTATAATTTACAGCAAACCTAACACATACGACAAATTTGTTTCTAAATCTCCATTTGAAAATGATGAATATACCACTACCTACTTAAATGACAGTTAAATATCCGAACAAAACTGTCGTTTGTGTCACAATCGACAATTCACTTTGCAAACTGTCCATGTTAAAATGTCGGTAGTACCTTATTTCCTTAACTATAAATAATTTCTTCGTTTTGTCTATATCAGTACTTAGTAAACACTACATAAAATAATCAGTGCAAATTTGAACATCCTCAATTTTGTAATTTTTTTTTTATCGCCAAAACAAACTTTAAACTGCTCTACTGAACAGTAGTCTTTCTGCAGAACTGACGTTGTTAATAGGGACCATCGATATGTACTTATAAATATTTCCACTTTTCAAAAGTTTCTTAAGTACAACATCTTTCGGATTTCTTTTCATTGCTAACTGGACACTATTGTAGAAATTGTCCATATAAATGGAATGGCCGCTATTTAAATAGTCTTTCAAAAGTGTCATAACAACCTTGTCGACATGACCTTTACCACCAACTTCAACATCGGAGCTACCTCTGTACATATGTATTTTATGGACTAGTCCTTTAGGATCGGCCAAAACATTTAATTTAATGCCTTATTTATGCCCTTTATTTTTAATATATTGTCTAAAAATTATACGGCCTCTAAGTCCAACCATTGATTCATCGATACTTAATTCCCTTTCTGGATAATATATGTGTCTTGCCCTTTGAGGCGCAAATGTGTCAGCTATAGGGGGAAGAAGTTTAAGCAGCACTTTTTCCCTATATGAATCTAAGGAAAGAGTACTTGCTTGTACACACGGCCGCACATCAAGTTACCCCACTTTGACCTTGAACGCGTTATGAGCAACTACAGCGAGAATCGTGCGAAAGAGATGTATAGCTTTTTGTCAGTTCTTACTTGAAATGTTTCGTGCTGCAGTGCGTACGGGTGTGTGTGTGTGTGCGCGCTCTTTCTTATCGCGTAGAATAAGATTCTATGCGATAAGAAAGAGCGTAGCAGATTGAATACTTGAATCGAATCGAAATAAGTAAGAAAAGCACGCGGCCCACGCAATGCCTAAAATACTTACGAAAGTTTATTTTAAACAATTTGTTTTATTGAAATGATATTTTACTTAATCCTTCACTTTTACATATTTGTTTCTATTACCTATAAGTATTAAGTAGGTATTACCTACTCATATTACATTTAAACAGGTAGGTAGGTACGGTGTACACCGTTACACAATTACTTAGCAAAATTTCACGCTCTCGATGAATGTTGTTAAGTAGCCAGGTGAGAAAAACATTTTTTTTTAAACTTCAAACAGGTTTTAACAACCTTTTCCGGGTTTTGTTACCTACTTACTGGCGGGCTGGCGGTCAACTGTTTTCGTGCGTTCCATGCTCTTCTATTCTAAGTATTCTTACTAAATTTAATGCTGGAAACCCATAACACAATCTGATTGAAATTTTGAAAAAAATATGGATACCTACTTAGGTACCCCATCACGAACCTGTGTGAAGTTTAGCCAGTTAATTACACCTATAAAAAGTCTCTTGTCAGTCCGCCCCGTGTTTGAGATTAACTTTACGTCCGCGACACGATCTTATTACTAAAATAATAAGTTTGAATTTAGTATCGGAATTATCTAAACCTACCGAAGTTTGCTTTTACATGCAAGTTCAACCTTATTGCGCTAGTAATAAGATACGATTTCGAAGATTATGAATTTTAAATAAAATTCTAATCTATTATTATAGTTACTTCATCATCATCATCAGCCTACAGCAGTGCTGGACCTATGTCCAGCAGTGGACTGCCGCCTCTCCTATTGCACGCCATTTAACTCGATTTTCGGAAACTCTTATCCACCTGCTACCAGCCATCCTACGAAGATCGTCGCTCCCCCTAGCCTAACGTTACTTCTTTACATCCTAAACATTTTATAAATGAGAATATGAGTTTCTTTGTTTGTTACGCATCATCATGAAATGTTGCATGTAACACGTTGTCAGGGGTACAGAAAAGGACATCGGATCCCGTAGGAACCTATTCCTATGAGAACTCTGGTGAAGCCGCATAAAATGAGAAATTGAATTTATTTATTTGTTACGCTCTCAGTTTTCACGCAGCGGCGTAGCTAGCCATAATGGGGCCCATATCAAATAATCTGGGCGGGGTCTTTTGCAAAAAGGACAGTGACGTTTTCAACAGACTTCCAAAAAGGAGGAGGTTCTCAATCCGACTGTATTTTTTTTTATGTTTGTTACCTCAGCACAGTGTTGGGCAAAATGTAATTAACTACAAATTAACAATTACAATTACAAATTGTAATTGGCGACTTCAATTACAAATTACATACTTGAAATTATTGACAAGTAATTCAACTAACAATTACAATTAGTAATTGTAATTGATAATTGCAATTACTCAATTACTTATGTATATGATTTATTTTAAAGTTGAGATAGTAAGTTAAATGAAACGATGAATGATTCATCAAATGTGTTTATTTATTTAAAAAAAGTGATTTACTTAAATTAGACTTTAACACTACTCTTTGTTCAAACATTTGATCAGAAAGTTTGTGAGATTTTGGTAAATTAATCATTGTAGCATATGAGAATAATCTCTCAACAGGGCCTGATGACGGAATTAATGTGTTATACTTAAGAAACACCTGCTTAATCTCAGGATGTCTGTTTAGCATTGAAGTGTCTTTATCCGTATCAGCTAGGTACTTGGACATAAGAATTTCAGGTCTTGTCGAACGGAGTGATTCGGTCAATTCACCTTCAGAAGAATCTGTTTCGAAAACAAAATACGAATCATCATCATTCTTTGAGCTTGTGCTCGCAGATACTCTTGCAGTTTCCTCTTGGATTTCAGTTTCTAGGGCTATTTGTTGTTTAAACATATTTTTTATTCTGCGATGGTACTGTTGCTCAATAACAGTAAGCCACTTATCCTTAAATCGAGGATAAGGAATAGTTGCAATTACTGCCTTATTGCCAATCGCTAAGGACGCACTGACGCCGGCGTCACGGTAATATTATCTATACAGTATTCCAACTTCATACAAACGGACGAAGCGCGAGTTATGCCTACGCGCCTCGATCTCGACATGCGCTCGACATGCAGACAGTCGCGACTGGTGACGAACGGACGGTGTGTTGTTTTTTTAACAATAACCGCGCGATTTTCTCACTAAAAATAAGTTCAAGTACATATTTAATATGACGAGTAGGATATATTGTGCTGTTTTTGGTTGTATGAATTCGTCAAACAATTTTTAATTATGCTTTATAAATTAGAATGCGGATTTTTTATACTTGAAAATTTAATAATAAAGCATTTCGTACGTCTCAGTCGAGGCGCAAACATTTTTCGGTCGCAAATTTATAAGACCGATTTGTTATTCAAACATAAACATGGTTTTTTTTAAATTAAATCTACCGATCAAAAAACAACATGCATTTTTATTGAACACTTCCTATTCAATTCACAAAGTATTTTATTTGTTTATATATAAAAGTATATTTACAATCACAAGACTATATGGAACACAAAGTAGGCAAATGTAATTAAAATGCTGGAGCCGGGCAGCCCTATCGCATGTTTACGTACCGCGCGGCTGTAGGCATTTATTTCAAAGATACGGCCGAGTTACAATACTGTATAGATAATATTACCGTGCCGGCGTCGTTGCAGTTTCGTTTATCCAATGTTATTTGTACGCGTGTTGTGCTGCATGCGCGCAGCAAGCGTTCAACCGCACAATTTAGGTGGTTTTGTATGTTACCCGCAATGTTACCCCGTAAACAGTAATTGGATAATTTGAATTACAAATTAATGTAATTCGAATTACTTGTGACTTATGTAATTTAATAACAGTAATTTCAATTACATGTAATTTTAATTAAAGTAATTCAATTACTTTTCAGTAATTTAGTAATTAAATTACAAAAGTAAATTAATTACGCCCAACACTGCCTCAGCACTCCGTTATTTATAAGCCAATTTGCAGAATTCTTTTTTTATTTGTAAGGATATACTTTCAGATTGGTCCTATACAAATTTCATCAAAAATGGTTGAGTAGTTTGGTTTTTAAACCAAACTTACTGGTAAAAATCACAACTTAAAAGTGAAAACTAAAAACTTTTTCCAAAAAAAAAACAACCGACTTTCAAAAAAGACACTACAAAGTGAACGTCTTCCGAAATTAAAGTTATTTAACTTTAATTTCGGAAGTCGTTGGCAAACAACTAAAACGCGAACCCAACGACACAGACTTCCGAAATACCTGTGTATAATAAAGTTATTTTTCACTTTGTAGTGTCTTTTTTGGAAGTCGGTCGTTTTTTTTTTTGGCAAAAAAGTTTTTATAGTTAAATAAATATGCCGTCGGGGCCTCGTATAATAGATACGGCGCGGCGGTAGCTCCCCTGCTTTTGGCGCCTTAGCTACACAACCGATCATCGTGGAATTTTACATATTTTTGATAGGTAGCTGTCAGAAAAGAACATAGGAATAGGATAGGTTACTACGTTTAAATAAAATAAAATGCGGAATAACAATCTTAATTTTTTTATTTAATATAATACCTAAATGGTAAAATAAATAATTATTTGAAAACTTAAAAACAAACACCTACTCTAAATTAAAATATCCTTACCTACAATGAAATTTATAAAATCAAACTATACGACTAAAAATAAGTAGATAATATTGATTTTTTACAAGTTTTTATTTGTAGAAAGAAAAAAAATAAGTTTATTTACGGTGAACATGACGCAAAAAGGAACACAAACACAAAAAATAAAAACAATTATTAGTATTAGTTTCATTAATATTTGTAACAGATTAATTATACAGTTACATCTGTCACCAATGGTTGCCAAGCAAAATCCAATGCTGCCGCCAAACAAAAGTAGGCTTTTACCTAGGTTAGTATAATTTGACTGGGCTATGTAAGGCCCGGCACCCACAGGCGGCACGGCGCGACAATTTCATTGATACGTCTCAGCCTGCTTTGGTATCCCGAAATGTGAATGCTAACCATGAATCATGATAAAATAAGATCTCAAATCATTTGCGCTTACTAAAATCCCTTGTCGTGCCATGCTGCCAATGGGTGACGGCCCTAGCTTAAATTATCACCAATAATTAGTAAAGGAAAAATGCTCAAGAATATAACAATAGTGCGAAAAGAAGTATAAAATTTCAATTTACAGTATCTTTATCACGTTATTAGAAGAATTATCCATACTATTATTATAAATGCGAAAGTAACTTTGTCTGTCTGTTACGCCTTCACGGCCAAACCGCTGGCCAATTGTTATGAAAAATATGGAGATAGTTTGAAGCCTGGGGAAGCCAGGGAGGAAGCTAGTTTATTATGACGCAACATCAACGAACAACATGTCTGGCGTCTTTCCCAAATCGAGCAATGGAAGAATAAGCGTTTGAGAAAGAGTGGTTGGAAATACCTAAATACCATTATTTTAATAAATAAAATAATTACAATATTAAAATACAACTTATGGATTGTAAAACTGTGCTACTATTTAATGTGAAATTTTGTGAGAATGGATGGCTGGATGTTTGCTTTTTCACGCCTTAACGGTTGAACGGATTTCAGTGAAACTTGGCGCTTAAATAGACCATGACCTGGATTAACACATAGGATAGGTTCCTACGGAAACCCGGGTGAACGAAGTGCATTATTTACTAGTGCCGTAGAATCGGAGTTCGTCATCACTCATAAACTCAACGAATACCTACACCTTGCGACACTGAGTGTCTAAGGGTCAGTTCACACCGAGACGCGACGCGACGCGACGCTGCGCGCACACTTTAAAAGAGTGACTCAAAATATACTTTATTTTCTACACAAAAGGGTACACATTGCATTGTGAGCGTACAGAATACGTTGCGCCGAACTCTCACAATGCAATGTGTACCTTTTCGTGTAGAAAATAAAGTATATTTTGAGTCACTCTTTTAAAGTGTGCGCGCAGCGTCGCGTCGCGTCGCGTCTCGGTGGGAACTGACCCTAAGTGTTCAGACACGGTGTCAGACATTGAGTGTACTGCCTATAGTGTTGTAGACTAAACTAAATTCACTCGGGTCTTATTATTATCAGTCTTGTTAGTGCCGCGTTCCGATGCGCACGTGTTTGCATTTTTCTGTGTATTGACTAGCGCGGCGCAAGCTGTCGCTCGTGATTTTTCCGCCATGAGTAATGAACTTGTGGCGAATGAGCTGCTGGCGTTCCTGCAGCAGAAGCTGGATGTGATGGATGAGGTATCCGCAGTCCAAATATGCGCAACGAACTTCAGCGAGGATGACATAGCTGCAGCCAAGCTATTGTTGTTCACTGTGCTAAATAAGCGCGACCAGATGGTGTCCCGCCGGCGTGACGGGACTAAGAGAAGCCTGCAAGACATTATCACGCTGTTCAAGGAGACTGACCCGGACGACGTGCCGACGTTTGTGGCGAAGGAGCTGCACAAGCTGCCACCCGTCACCTTCGACCACGTCGATGTAACAAGTCTTCTGAAGGACATTGTCTTTCTGAAGACTCGCCTCGCGGATGTTCTGGTGAAGTTAGATGCATCCCAAAACACCGTCGCTGATTTGCGCAAAGAATTTAGCGAGTTGCGCAACAGTGTGGCGGTAACTAGGTCATCAGTCGATGCATCTAACGTAAACGTGTGTCGCGGAGCTGGCCTCGATGTATCGTCGTCAAATTTCGCGTCAGCAGTTTCGTCGCCAGCGCACCCGTCGTTTGCTGAGGTTGCAGAGCGCCCCGCCCGCGTGCCCCGCAGCGCCGCGCCCGTCAACGCGGCTCCTCCACGCAGCGCCGCCCGAGCCCCTCGCTCCGTTCCGCTGCCAGTGTCTGCAGCCCTGGCGAAGCCCCTACAACAGGAATCGGCTAGCGTCACCGTGAGTACCCCAGGTGCTCCAATTATGAAGCCCATGCCAGAAAAGCCGCTGAATAGGGCTGTTGATGAGGGTTTCGTGACGGTGCAAAGGAAGAAGCGCCGGTCGCGAACGAACAAGAACCGCTGCGGCAAAGCTCCAACGGAGCCCGAAGTCAGTTTGCGTGCCGCAAAGCCGAACACACCGGTGTACATTTCCCGCCTACACTACACCACTAAGGCGGAGGACATCGTGGAGTACGTGCGCCAGAAGACGAGGTACACGCCGAGGGTGCAGTTACTGGAGTCGCACCGCAACGTCAACTTCAAGGCGTTCGTGGTGCGCGTACCGAATTGTTATCTGCCCATCGTTATGGAAGAAGACTTCTGGCCGCAGGACGTGGTGTTCCGTCGCTTCCGCGGACAAGTACCACAGACCAGCACAAGAACAAGCTAGTGTAGGAAGCTTCAATAAAACTAAATAAGATTATGTATGTTTAGGTTAAGGTATTTATCTATGGGCCTTCGTCGCCTGAAATAAATAAATAAATAAAATAAATTAGCGACAAAGAATATGCCATGACATAAAAGAGCCCAAACTTGACCTCAGAAATACGCAACAAGACCGATCTTGTGTAGCAACTACCGACCGATGTAGTTATATTGACCTCTCAGTTGTTATGAAATACAACTACATACATAGGAGCGTAACGCGTTGCCAAAACAATAAATTATTATTAAATAATAAATAAAAAGTTACTTACATAAATTAAACTCTAATAACTATAGATACCGTACATAACAATACAAATATAAGCAAATATAGGTATTTATTTATTAATATTATTATAAAATTATTGTTGAAATGAAATGAAATAAAAAAATATATACTTAACAATACAATAATATATATTTAATATTTGGTCGGACCACCTTGTGCGTCTAAAACGGCGTCCAGCCTGTCCTTCATGCCGGCCACCATGTTCCAGCAAGTGTCCTTGCCTCTGAAATGCTCCCATGTAGTATGGGCTTCTCGCCGCAAGTTTTCATTGTTGCGGATTTCTGACGCATCCTAATCGAGAACCATGAGACCCCATAGATTCTCGATTGGGTTTAAGTCGGGGCTCTTTGCAGGCCATGGCAGGCGGATGACGTCATCCTGTGCCGCGAACCACTCCTGCACCACCCTGCAGGTGTGCACGCGGCAGTTGTCTTGGCACAAATAAATAATGCCCTCTGGATAGTGCAGGCGCACGGTGGGGATCATTACGTCCCGTAAAATTTCGACGTACTGTTCCCCAGTCATGCGCCCGCTAACCTCCACCAGTTCACCCGGTCCCATTGAGCTCATCCATCCCCAAAAATTGAGAGATATTCTTCCACTTGCCCGATTTGGCAAAGTATTCACCTCCACATAGCGCTCATTGCGATTGCGCCATAATATTTTTCTTCCGTCCATATCCGACCGGAAGCTTTTTTCGTCTACAAATATGACGATATTGTTTGCCCAGTCAAAATTATAATATTCTAGGCAAAAACTTACTCTTGCCCCCTTATGGGCCTGTGTCATTAATATCTTCTTTGCAGGGCGGCAGCATTTCTTTCCGGCGTCTTTAAGGCGCCTCCTGACTGTGTCCATTGAAATCTAAAACAAAGAAAATTTTGTCAGTTTTAATACTTACTTAGGATTCTTTAGTATGACAAATAGTACGGGCCAACTTAACTAATCCGCATTCGCGATTTATTTCCCAAACATGTAAACAAATACGAGTTTATGGAAAAATAACTTTAATTCCTACACAATAAAGTTCGGTTAACGCTACAACTTCAAACATCTTTATAACTGCTAGTCTAGTAGTGCTAGTCACTCTAAAATCAACCTAATTTCCATTAAATTAAAGTTGATATTTGTTTAACTTGAAATAAGATCAATTGGAAACATTAGTTTGAATAAACTTTAAATGAGTATGGAACGGTTAAAAAATATTCTTCAAAATATAAACATAATCAAATAAACAATTTGTCGAATTGAGAACTTCCTTCCTTCTTTGTTGAGGTGGGTTGTAAAGAACTGAAGATTTATCAAATAGATTATTACTATTAGATAAATCTTCTGTCGCGCCGCGCGGCCAGTCTCAGCCGCGAGGCGCGCGTAAAACCGGTTTGCGTGAGCGCCGAGCGCCCTTCCAACTACCTACATGTCGATTAGGTAGTAGGTATTATTTTAATCAATTTTGTTATTCACTTTTTAAGAAAACCATATTTTATGTAAGTGATGAATAAGTTGAGGTGATAAGTGTGATTACAAGCTACACATGGACTCACGCTGTACGAAGTTGATGTTATTCGTGTGGTCAGAAAAGGATCGGCAGAATGTGCAACGACCATAGCAGCATCGTCTGCTGCCGTAGTGGATCGGGCGTAGAGTTGGCGGCGGTGGGCTTCTATGGTTCCGCTTTCTTCCCACCGCCGAAGCCAGAAGTAAACAGTTTTTTTCTGGAACGAAACAAATAGCTATAGTTTATTTGCCCATTATTACTCAATTACTATAGGCAAAGATGTATTAATACTTATATAATTCCCTTCAATAATAGGTTACTTATAGCGATTCAATTATTTATTTACACACAAACATCGCTACTATTACAGGGTTACAACCAGTGCGATAGCGTGGTAACTAGATTCCAACTAAGCTGGGCCCGCTGGGCACGAGAACACGTTTGACCCAGTAATGTTTCAACGGACAAAAAGAAAGTGCGTAATTGCTTAAGTATTTAAGTAATTTAAAATCCAATCACTACCTATTGGATTAACTTTTGTTTAGAATGTTTCATGACTAACTGGAATCAAAAACAATAGTTCATCGAATTCTGTTTACTTAGGTAGATATTAAGTCTGAATTTAAGCTTTCACGGTTACTCTACATTTTAGCGACGCTTGAAACAGCGCGCAGCGTTAACTAATTTCACAAAACACCATCGACACATTTTTTCAATATTAACCTTTGTTTATTTTAATTCAAAAATTATAATTACAAAAAAATATTACTCACCGTTATGCCCGTCTGCCGACAAATATCTATCACCCGGCACCCACTCAATCTAAGCGCTATGATGCGCTCTCTTTGAATTTGCGTCAACTGAGGCGCCATAATATTATATTTATAATTGGTTTAAATAAATTTCACACACACAGTACAAAATACACGATTCCAAAAATTCAAACTGACGTAAACGAACGATGTGACTAGTGACTTTCGTTTAATTTCGTGAAAGATCGGCAAAACTCGGAGCAGCTGTGGCGGACGCGCATGGGCGAGTGGGTGTGGCTTATTCCTAGTGAGATATGCTAATTGGCTCCCAATTATTAGTATCTGCAACCATTGGGCAATTTTAAAAACGTTGAAAACTCCACCAATCTTGCCAAGGATACTTTCTTTCTAACACTCCACGGCGCGTCGTAGTTATAGATATGTATAGAGTTTAGCTTGATGTGCTGGCGTCTGTACCTACCAACTTATTCTGAGTAAAATGTATAGGTAGCAAGCCGGGCATAAAGGTTATTTAGCGGCTAAATATACCTAAAAGTTCATCCGTAGATTAAGTAGATAATGTCACCTGCACGTAATAGTAATTATTGTAACAAAATATGATTATAAAATACATAAACCACAGAAGTTACTGCAATGAAAACAATTTAAAAGAATATGAGTAGGTACATAAACACAACGCGATCGTAAAATATCTACGAGACATATTAATAATTATTACCAGTAGCTATCTACAATAATAAAATTACTTACCATCATCTTTTTGCCCTGCATCTGTTCTTTTACGTACACTTTTTAATATTGAATCTTTTCTATTCATTTCTAGGTTTAAGACTAAACTTTTGATAAAAACTCGAATCACCAACTTTACAAAACACAATTTAACAAATTCAATTACAATGAGATGTTACTCATGCACTTTTCTTTATTTTTACTACGCAGCAATAAATTTCACACAACGTTTCAATAGACGAGATCAGTACGAAATGACGACGCCCGCTCCCCACTCCGCCCGCTGCAGCCGCACATATTACGCGTTTGCAGCGGCGCGAGTAGGTAAGTTTATTTAAAGTACCTACCCACAACCTAATAAAGTAATAATGTTTGCAATGAGTGCAGTTTTTTGTTTTGAAAAATATTTAATGACACAATAGTATTTACTCAACAATTACTTAATAAACAAATTTGCCATAAATTGCGAAGTGGATCCTTTTTGTTTATTCAATTAAAGTATAATATAGTTTTCATTTCAAAATTGCAAAAACGTTTCAAGCTCTGAAGTTCATTTTGTGTTAAAATTTAAATGAAGAAAACACGCAGCAGCATTATTTGCAAAAAAGATTCAAGTGAGGTGGATCGTTTTTGTAAAACTTTAACAGTAATTTTTCACTGCGCTTAAAGTTTTACAAAAACGATCCACCTCACTTGAATCTTTTTTGCAAAACTTTAGCGCATTTGAAATGGTTGGTTTAGAAATATGCAAAAATGATCTTCAATAAGTTTGTCTACATGACCACATTATTCTAAAAAAATAGAATAAATTTCATGCAAAACATACAATTTTATTGCAGGTACAGTCGCTTGGCAACATTATCTGACCCACCCTAAAAACAAACGAATTTGGACCCTCTGCCTGTAACATTAAGGTTTATTCAATTTATATGAGCTTATCAGACAAGTGCACGAAGACTCAACCAAGAATTACAATAATAACACAGACATGCAAATTTGATCTTTATAACGTTACAATTAGGTTATATGTTAAAACTACTTGTTATAATATAATTAGTGTAATAGCTTATTTTAATAATTGCGTTCAAGTAATTCTGGTCTCGTGGTCTGTGTATAAGACTGAGAAAAACAACTTGCGAGATCAAATCCTGCGACGAAGATATTATTTTGCTTTCAATTTAGAATGTATTCCAAAACTATTTAATATATTATTGTAAAGAACTATAGACGGATGATCTTCATACATAAACTTTCTAAAATGGTAATATTTTCGCATAACTTGTAATAAGTGGGTAGTTGAAAAATAAATAGTCGTATTCATTATAAAACTGGTAGGTATTCAAAAGCAACTAAGGGTATGCAGTGACTACGCGCAAACATGTTTTACCTTGCCTTACTAAATTGCAAAAACAACATCTCTTTACAATTTTTTATTTTCTATTTTATAGGTAGTTTTTTTATTATCATGTCTCAATGGAGTGATTATTTAAAATACAAAATAATCTATTTGCACCAGGAGAAGGTTGGCTGCTTGTGCTGTGCAAGAATAAACTTTATGAAGTATACTATATGGTTCAAATTCTTTAGAATATGCGTCTAGCATTACTACTAAGATCAAATTTCAAAGCGCCTTATAAGAGTTGAGTTGGTCTTGTGGTCACTCACTATGGTAGTGCGGTATTTATCGTTGTCTACGTTCGAAACCAAGTTTAACCTAAATATATCTTTTTGCTCAGCTGTTTTTTTTAAAATTATTTTATTACACTAAAGAAATGTAAAAAACATTTCTTTAATGGACGACGTAGGGTCTTGTCTTTTTACACGGGTAGGTTGTATAGGAATAAAAGTAAACAATTGCAAGTTTAAAATGTTTATTATTTCATTAAAACACTTAGGTAAGATAAAGTATGTAAATGCTCATATATATCCAAATTAATAGACATTTTATATTAGTATGCCATAATCAAATCTAACCATTTATAAACATTAAAAAAGGCGTGCTTATGCTTAAAAGTTTGTCATCGAGAAAATGAATTCATCTGTGAAATGCTTTACAGATTTATAGCTGCCTATATGTAGTGAATAAACATGATATTTAAATAGAAAAAATCTATTTATAACAATAACATCACCACATAATCTGCAACATTTTAATGGTTTAACAATCAATCCATTGAGCATTTACTTACATGGTGTGTTTAAAAATACCTACTAGATTACATAATTAGTAGTCCCCTGCTATAACTTGCTGTAAGCGGCTACGCATAACGCGCACCATATTCCAACACAAATCTTTGCCATTTAAATATTCCTGGGCAAAACGAACCCTTTCTTCGCGATGAGCAGGTGTCAATGTAATTTTCTGTGCTGGTTTATAATTCCTTATCTCAGCAGCGTATAAATGCCTTCTCACTGTTTCCTCTGAAATATTGTGGTTTATTGCGGAATGGGAAAAAATGGATTTTCAACATGCCTTGAAACAATGGGTGGCCTTCGAATTCGGGACTATACTTAATGGCTTTTGCTCCTGGACGAATACGCTGAATATCTCCATTGTCTCCATAACGTTTTAGCCAAAGTCTGACCGTATTTCTCTAAAACAAAAAAAAAACATTTTTGGAACCGTGTATGTAACTTGTAAGGAGTGAATGTAGTGGTAAAATAGCCAACTACGCATTCATTAATCACAATCAATAAAATAAAATAGGTATAAAAACACTTACTGCTATATTAAGTCGACGACCAATCTCTCTAATTCCAATATTCTGCTCATGTAAAAATATGATTTTTTGTTTGGTATAAGTAGTCATTAAGTTGCGACATGCTTTTTTACACCAAATTGCTTAAAAATACTTAACGAGTTATGTGAAACGATTTACAAATGTGTGTGCGTAGTTACTGCTATTAGGCGTAGTTTAACTTTTGTCACATAAATGAATTTATTATCTACCTCACGAAGCAAAAATATGTTTTACTTCGTATCCAACCATTCTTGGTAGGTAAATATAAATTCTGTGAACTTAAAGTTTTTTAATTTACCCACCTGTTTACAAGATAAATTATTAGGCGTAAATCATATTGGTCGTTCTTTAATAATGCAGGCAATATTGTAGAAATGAAAACAAATTAAAAAAGAAACTGATTAAAGGTGGACCGTGTTTTCGAACCCACATGTTGTTCGTCGCCAATCCAGCATCAAACCGTTAAGCCACAAGAACTTGTCAGGAATACGCGAAATTAAAGATTGGGTTCTAATTATGTAGTGTGATTTAAAAGCTTTTCAACTTTAATGTCAACGAGATAATGATTAAAATAGCTTAACAAAATGATATAAATGTATAATGCCGGTGGCTCCGACAACGTTGCACGAGCGCCGTCTGATAAGCTCATATAAATTGAATAAACCTTAATGTTACAGGCAGAGGGTCCAAATTCGTTTGTTTTTAGGGTGGGTCAGATAATGCTGCCAAGCGACTGTACAAAAAAATGCAATAAAAGATAGAAGGTTTAAATAGTTATATACGTATTTCATTAAAGTTTTCGGTATAAAAATAATATTTTGTTTACTTTTTAGCCGAGATATTAATGATAATTTTATATTTAACCGTGAATCGTTTTTTAAGAATTGAATTTTTCGTTTTTCTTTAATTAAATAGAATAGTCATGTGGTCTGAATCAGTATACTTCTGTAGTCGAATGTTATTTGGAATTGAGTTAAAATGATTCAAGGTTATTGGAACATTTAAGCAGAATGATTTTTATAATATTTTCCATATTGTATAAAAAGCATTATTGTTCCAAGTAGTTTGAATCATTATAGCAAAAAACAAAAAACCTATATCAGGGCAACCAAGAAAATGCAAAAATGATTCTAATAGCTTGAAACATTTATGCATTATGAAAAAATGATGTTCGCTATGACAGTTGTGGTTTGGACCATACGGATTTTCGTCAATTATTAACATAGAGTTCCGAGTCTTTGATATGTTAAAATATACCTTATTTAGAGTACATAAGTCACAAAAACTCGAAATTGTCGAGATTGTGGGTTGGATCATTTTTGCATAAATCGGTCCAATTGCTTCGGTTTTTGTCCGGGCGCAGGTTATCGTCTTTCCCACCTCTGAGTCAGAAAATAATTTCCTTAATAATCCTCCTGTGCAATCCATAGACTTATACGACTGGTGATGTCTTACAGTATGGTAAGCCAAAGTAGCTTCTGCAGCGGCTTTTCTTTCCGAAATAATATTTAGGGTTGGTTTGAAAAATGTATTCATCTTACTATTGGAAGACACTGCTTTAGACATTTTCTTATGTTTTTCAGATTCCATGTGTCTTTGCACATCCTTGATGCCTCTAGAACCAAAACTAAAATAACAGTCGCATACCTTACACTTTCTTCCGACTCATTACGGCCTTCCACGAGACAAGGAAATTTACTTGCTATAATCTCCGAAAACCTACAAAGCTTTCTCTTTTTATTATCCATTGTAAAACAATAAAACAACTTGAAAATCACAATAATCTAACACACACACCTTAGCTTAGAAACGAACTGATTGAACTAATCACGCAGACTAAATATTGTTTTTAGTTCATGAAGTAAACAAATCACAGTTAAAACGCTATCATTGGTGAAATGATAGAAAACACCGACGCCCGTCCCGCTCCTGCCCACGCACCGTAGCTTATCCTCCCTCTCATTCTCGCGCCGCATACACTAATACTACGCATGCGCTACCCGCGAGCGCGTCTCGCGCCGCGCTGCTCACCGTCGCGCCGTCCGCCGGTGTCATTCAAATTTCGCGCCCGCTTGCATTTATGGAAGCGGGCGCGCGAAATTTAAAAATGCCTGTCTCAGACCAATGCCGGCCGCACGCCTGTCTAAACATTAAAATGCCTGTCAAATGCGGCAAACGCCTGTCATATGGTAACCCTAGTTGTGTAGGACACATAAGGCAAACAGTGTTAGTCTTCTTAGTAAATTTCTTTGCTTCCAGACTTGATTTTCCTTGTCTACGTAAATTGTCGTAGCAATGGATGCACTTACGACGCACCAGTCGGTTGCGATTGTCAAATAACGAAATTTTTCCGAATTTGTGCTCGAATGGATTGTCGGAATTAGCTGTGCGTTCTCGTAAATTTAGCAATTGGGTGCAAAGATTTTCACGAAACTGGGTAATAGTGTACCGTTTGCTGGTGTTATTAGTTTTGGCCTTGTAAATCAAGTATGCATTTACTACAGATGTGGTTAGCAATAGTTCCATCGCCAGTTTTTGAAACCAACGGATACTGCGCCTGGACGGATTACAATAACTGCCCATCTGATCCGACAAGTCTATAGAACATTTATGTTTATTGTAATCTGCGATTACTGTAGGTTTCAAGGAAGTTTTTCTTCTATTTCGCTTGCTAGTTACTGTGACAAAACCCACTGTATGCTTAGTAGACAAGGCTAAAACATCGCGCTTGTCTTTCCATTTGAGTACCAATATTCCCTGGTTGTTCTGCATGGCAATTAATTCACCTTTTTGCAATTTTCCCTGTACGACGGTTTTCGGTAACCCTTTTCGATTTTTTCTGAGCGTACCGATCAAATGAGTAGATCTCTGTAAAAGGGATTCGGCTAGATCTACACCTGTATAATAATTATCTGTAATTATACACCTTCCTTCATCTAAATACTTCTCAGTAAGATTCATGACCACAGTTTTAGACAAATTTCGATCAGGTACAGTTTTCTTACCCTCATAAACAATTAAATTATATGTGTAGCCATCGTCATCGCAAAGGATGATGGGCAAATTTGTATGGAGCTTGGTCCAAGAAGCTCCACGATTGAAACATGTGCTAAAGTAAAGGCCTATATTCCTGCTTCAAAGTGACAGAAGACCATCAAAGTTAGTCCTGGTGATTTTGAGAAAAAAAATATTTTTTTTATCGTGTAGTTAATATTAAGTAACTAGGTAATAAGACTACTGCTGTTCTCCAAAGTAGTTTTGTACAAAAATATGTTTTTTAAATGTAACTGGCTACTATTGTCTACATATCCAGGGGTCTGTTTCATAACTAGAGAGTATAGATCGAAGCGAAGGTATCGTTTAAAAAATAAAACAAAAGATAACATTATCATACATTTTTATTAAAAACATCTTACACTAATGTCTGCCATTCTATAAATACTCGTCTAATATTAAATCTAAAAATCTAGCTGGTTGATGCACGGCTTCCTGATAACGGGCATACCCAAGGTACCAAGCTATCACCATGATATGGGCGCAGCATCCCACGGTGCGTTTTCCAGCTTTGCACGAGCAATAATAGTGCTCAATGGCATCCAAGCCACTGGTATTATCTTTTATTACAATATAGGAGTAATACTTTCGTGACCGGGTGTGTCTCGATTGGATTTTGCCCCTTAAAAGACAAAGACTCTCCTTCAATTCCAACAGCATTTAAATCAGCAGTCACTCGTTCATCATCTCTATAAAGATCTATAGAATACTCGCCGTCGTCATCCTGCACGTGCTCGGCGTAATAACTGTTGGCCAGTTTTAATTGGTAACATCCCACTGCAAACAATAGCAGGTCGTCTTTGGTGAGCCTTGGAAACATTTCAAGGCCAGGTAGTCCTGCGGCCATACTTTGAAATGCAACTCTTTGCCCGTTCAGCCGATTACGTTGCACGTATTCGGCCAATACATTTGGCATTTCATTCCTCATTGATATTCTTTCAAGAAATGCAGGAGCATGTTCATTGTCCATGCAAGGAACATGAAATGCGTTTGCTAACGCAGCTGCAATTCTATAATCAGCAAACATGTGGCGCATTGCGTTGTGATTATATTCCTGTCGGAATAACTTAAAGTCTCTTTTTATCCGGCCATTCACATTTTCGACCACCCATCTCACCATTGTCAACATTCTGGACTCATTGGCTTGGGTGGTGGTCAATTGAGTCTCACCGACCGTGACAGTGGCTGGCATATGAGGTTCAAAGCCGTATGCCTCTAATGGCTAGTTTACACAGTGCGAGCTACTGCCTAGTCAGTAGACAGCTACTCGGCTTGTCTACTCGTAAGCCAGTAGCTCGGCTCGCCTTTGCTGTCTACACGACACCTAGTAGCTGCTGTCCAGTCTTGCGAGTTGCGCGATGTCGAATGAACTAAAAAGAACGGTGATACGCTCTATGACAACAGTATTATGTCAAGAATTGGAAAATGTCTATAAAAAACTTCAAAAAAAAAAAGAGCGTAAGAAAAGGCTTTGGATTAGAAATTGGATGGCTAGACGATCTTCAGGGGCAACACTTACCATTTTTAATGAACTTTGCCATGAAGACCCTCGAGAATACAAAGCAGTGATGAGAGTGACACCTGAACAAGTCGAAAGTCTTTTACATTTGATAAAAACAAAAATAGAACGTCAAGACACATTGATGAGAGATGCCATAGCAGCAAGAGTAAAGTTGGAAGTAACCCTGTGTTTCCTAAGCTCAGGAATGTCATACAGATTGTTGTCAATATTTTTCAGGATTTCTAAAGCTTCTATATCAAATTTTATACCAGAAGTTTGTGACGCTATTTCTGAGGCTTTGGACGAACATTTTCAAGTAAGTAGAAGTGTGATAAAAACTTCATGAGTAGGTAGATACTGTAAAGATTTACTTAACTCAATTAAACATTACATGTTTACTCATTCATTTATTAAAAAAAGACAAATGAAACCATATAAAATTACCAAGCACTTATCAATACAAAATTACCATTAGTGCATAATATTCATATTAGCATTTATCATTGCTGAGACTATTGGATCAGTAAAGTTGGTATCCATGTATGGTGCATTTGCTGTTTCTTCAATGACTAATTGAACTGGCTGCTGCACTGAAACTGTTTCTGTAAAGTTGACAGTCTCAGAAGCATTTGGGGATTGTTCAATAACTTGTTGAACTGGCTGCTGCACAGAAACTGTTTCTGTAGGCTGACTAGGTAGTGGGAATGGCACACTATGTCCTGGTGACGATGACGATATGTAGGACTGTGGTGACGATGTACTGTATGAGGAAAGCGCAGATGCATTCCGGGCATATATAGCTCTTTTGCGGTATCGTGAAATTACTTGTTGGATTTCATCTTTGGCATCTATAAAATCGAGTAACGGGAGCTGTCTCAATTGAATAGCGACGTGTTTTCCAACAAGATCATACTCGTCATCTTGCTGAGAACAGCTGGAAGATTCTATATTACTGTTTAGTTGTTTCAGCTCATTAATAGCTGCTGCAATTCCACTCGTTTCTTGGGCAATATTATATGATTTCTTAGCTTTACCCTTGTTTTTTTTCTTTGTCAATGTGTTTTCACTGGAGTTGTTTGATATATCATCAGATTTATCAAGAGTTTTATCATCCGTTTTATCATCAGTGTTATCATCAATGTCTTGACTAACAGAATTTTCTAAATCCGATGGTGTGTTTTCCTTCTGTAATTAGAATTAAAAATTAATATTTTTTCAGGTACCAAATAGAAAGGAATGGGAAGACATACAAATAGGATTTCACCACCGGTGGAACTCTCCAGGGTGTTGTGGAGCCATCGATGGCAAACATGTGGTGATTCAAGCTCCGCCCAATTGTGGTAGTGAATACTACAACTATAAAGGAACTAACAGCTTGGTGCTTCTAGCGGTCGTGGATCATGACTACTGCTTTAAATATGTGGACATAGGCTCATATGGGCGAAATTCCGACGGTGGTGTTTTCCAAGCTTCCTCATTGTATCCATTGTTGGAAAATGGGTCATTATTGCCTCCAGGTGGATTTCTAGTGGGAGATGATGCTTTTCCGCTTAAGACATATTTATTGAAACGCTATCCTAATGAGACCACGACTGCTGAAAAAACTTACAATTACAGATTCTCTAGGGCAAGGCGCATAGTAGAAAATGGATTTGGTATTTTAGCATCTCGATTCCGTGTTTTGGGAAAACCTATCCAATTGCAAGAGGAGACCATAATAAAAATTATTCGGACTACATGTGTACTGCACAACTGGTTACGGAAATCTTCACCACACACATACACTCCACCTGGTAGTGTAGATTATGAAGATATTGTAAATTTCACTGTAAACCTTGGAACGTGGAGATCAGAAATAAATGCGTTACCGAGTATCGCCCGTTCGCGAACAAATAATAGATCAAAAGCTATTGCCGAAACATTGAGAGAAAAATATAAAAATTACTTCTGTAATGAGGGTGCTGTCTCCTGGCAAAATTATATGATTAATAATATTTAAATGTAACCAGCTATATCAGTCCAATAAAGAACTCACCAGATTAGTTGTTGTTTTCTTTTCTTTTAAATTAATTGTTTTCATTATATAATCCATTATATCGAACCATTTTATGGATGGTTTATAAATATCATCTGCACCAGCTCCACTCTTCTTACTTTTTTCAATTTTATTCATTTCTTGGTTGTAGGTGGATCGTAAATTTTTTATTTTCTTAGTAACCTCGCTGGCGTTAGCTAGATGCATTTCTTTTGCGATATGTTCCAAAGATGCTTTTCTCATATCTCTATTTCGGTAGTTTTTATCGAAACAATTCCATAGGTTTTCTTGTTCTCTGTAGAGTTTCATGAATGAAATATTATTATCTGAAGACCATCTATCCGCAGCCATTTTAAATTCGATTAACACTCGTACGTAGGCGCAGCACACAAAAAAACACAGGTTCCGCTCACGACTATCCCGCTCGCACTGGCGAGCTACTGCCGAACGCGTCTAAACGATGCGAGTGACGGCCGAGCTGCTGTCACGTGCGAGTTGCTGGCGGCCGACTAGGCGAGTGAAACAAAAAATGTTGAAGTAACTCGGATGCGAGCTACTGTCCAACTCGCACGTGCGAGTTACTCGTAAGTGACGTTCAAACAGTGCGAGTTACTGCAGTGCAGCTACTCGGCAGGCTGACTCGTACGCTAGCTCGCACTGTGTAAACTAGCCATAATTCACTCATTGCGTCTCTGAATCCTCGGTCGAGGATAAAAACGTCCCCACTATTTAAAAAAACAATGAAATGGATGTTCTTCATTGTGCAAGATTTCAGTTGTGATTGTTGAATCGGACTTTTTGGCTTCATGAGGCCCAGTTACATTTATGATGTACCCATCACTGCATACAATCATGAATACTTTCAATAAGTTGAGGAACTTGTGTGGGCTATAAGTTTTCATTTGGAATCCGAAGTTATTGCTTTTAAATATGTAGATATAGGTCCCATCAATGACGCTAATGAGGCGGTTGTTTTCAGGGGTTCCAAAAAGTGCATTAGGTACCAATAGGTTTCGTTGCAGCAGTCTCTCTCGCTCAATATGGTCCCATCCAAGATGGCGAGGAACAAAGTCTTGAATTAATGCATCTCTGGCCACTTTCATTAATCGTTCCAGTTTTCTACGACTCATGTGAAAAATCAGTGCTAACCTAACATTCGGTTCTCCGGTTGTTAGCTTCGCAAGCATTATAGCAAGAGCAGTTATCGGTTCATTACATTCACGAAGTGATGGTGTTTCATTTAATATTGTAGAAATATCTTCCTTAGATCGACCAGTCCAAAAATACAACTCATCATCATCTATCTCTTCCAGATTTTCAAAGTCATACATTCTTCTTTGTCCTGCAACTTGCTTTACCGTGGTAATTAAGTCAGTTATCTGCTCACTGGTAAAACTGTGACTTAGGTTTGGTGCATTGAATAATTCACTCCAATCATCAGACTCCGAATGAAACTGACACGTTCGTGCAGATTCGGGAACATAATAGTTATTCTCCATTAACAATCGCTTTTTTACAGCATCTGTAACACGCCGCCGAGTCCTACGACGACACCCGAAAAACATACAGGCATTCGACGTGTTAGGAGGCCGAGAATAAGTTGGTAATTCAATCATAGCAACTTCTTGCATCACGGCATCTACTTGTTGTTCTGGATTGTGTTGGTGATTTGGGTCAACGCCTTCAACGTGTGGAGGTTCTGCGACATCATCATTTGGTTGTTGTATGTTTGGTGGTTGAGGTACATTGTTCAAAACCCCTATCCAGCACGGTCGACAAACGTATTCAGCGTTGTTAAACGCCTTCAACGTGTGGAGGTTCTGCGACATCATCATTTGGTTGTTGTATGTTTGGTGGTTGAGGTACATTGTTCAAAACCCCTATCCAGCACGGTCGACAAACGTATTCAGCGTTGTTAAACTGTATCTGCAACAAACAAAAACACTATTACTACTTATAATTCATTCGTTACAACCCATATATGTCCCACAGCTGGGCACGGGTCTCTTTCCGAATGACGGAAAGGTATGGGCCATTCTCAACCACGCGGGCCCAATGCGGATTCGTGGAGGATTTGTAAGGTTAGTGGCCAATCTTAGTCAGGAGTTAACAAGCCGCCCATGAAGCCCATGACTTGGCTTAGCGACTGTTACGAAAACAGCCGGCACCAACGGCTTAACCTCTTGGAAAAAGCCACTAAAGGTTAGATACTCAGACGGTCACCTATCCAAGTCCTGACCTCGCCATACGTTTCTTAACTTGAGTGATCGTTAACGAACACACAAGCGCAATGTACTGCGAGCGCCTCACTAATATAATTGCATGTACTATATTCTGCGCATTACGAACTGAGGCTTAGTCTATCTCCCTCACACTCGTGGAACATCAGCGCATAACAAAGATTTTGTAACAACAATGCCTTCTCAACTCAACCCAAGTGTGGGGTGCGCGAGCGCAGGTGCCTGTTTTGACCTGTACTTACTTTTATTATTTTAGTTGAAGGAAAACTAACAGAATTATTATTTCGTCAAATAACTCATTATCGTCACCGTTAAACCGTTTTTGGTAATTCATTACAACTCCAACAAGCTTAGTTTGTATCTCGTGTCGATTAAGTCACACCGACATGACGGTACGATCTACTACGCGACAGGGCGATCGCGGGAAGGTGAGCGGGGAAGCGGCCGGGGGCGCCGCATTCCAGCGAGGTGCAAACAGCTATTAACTTACATCAAGTACTTACTGTCTATGTATAATAATAATGAATTGGGTAAACATACCTGATACGGATGCAGATTTTCTGTAGCAATTATAGCTGCTTCTGGGTGTTCATAAAACAGCTCTTGTGATAATGTGATTCGCCTTTTTCGTAACACAGAACGGTTACACAGCAAACAAATAACTCCTGCTGAAGGTCGATACATATCGAAAACTCACGTTCAACAATCGCAAAGAAAAAGAGGTGTCCATATACAAGCATAAGTCGGGATTTATTTCTATAGGTTGAAGTTTTTTTACTAATGCAGACAGATCACAGCACAGAAACACAGCACACCGAACAAGTTCTAGCTCAAGACTACCTGTGGCGTGGCGTGCGCGCGCGCCTCTTGGGAAAGGGTGAGGGGAGAGAGAGAGAGGTGAGAGGGGGTGAGGGGGACAGGCTGATGCGAATGCCTTCTGCGCCCGTGCCGCCATTTATTGTACAATAATAATGAAGTTAATATGTACCTATCTATGAAACACCTAGTAAAATACACTGAAGGAAAAAGCTGATTTAAAAAAAACCCTCGGATGGATTTGAATCGTGTTTAACATTATTTGTAGAGAAAAAAAAAATCTATCGATTGGCATTATTCTCATCCGTGGAGGCTCTTGGACCACTTTCGCCCATCATCCTTAAAAGAAAAAAAAACACAGGTTTATAAGGTTTTTTAAAAGATAAAAATAGGTTTTTAAAATTACCTCTAATATTTTTAGTGATATTTAAATAATCAATAACAGCCTTAGCTGGACAGACATGTGGTCGGTCTGTGAAAAATGGCAACTTTATAAAAGGTTGCATTCTATTACGTGCAGATGTTTTAAGTATCTTATCTACTTGGATTAACACAAAATCAGACACAATTTTAATATTATCTATATTAATGGCACCTACTGTTTGGGCCCTATGGCCTGTAGCTAAAACTAAAAGAGCTACAGTCTTTTTTGAACATAATTCTAAATTGTCACAGGTTGTATATTTGTTTTCCATGTAATTTAATACCTTAGACACATCCCATGTGTAATCATATTTAGGCTGATTTGGCCTTAACTTAAAGAAACCTCTAAACAGTCTTTTAATACTGCAATCTGTGCCAACATGAGAGCCTAAAAATAGTGACAGGGCAGACCGGGTAGAATTCAAGCTGCCATATGAAAAACCATCTCTAAATTTACTAGTTAGATAAGATATAATTTCTGGTATACTAGGTTTTAATTTACTTAGCTGGTTTACATAGCAGTATGTTATCCAATCCTTTATATAAGGGGAATATTGCTTCAGAGTATTGTTTGAGATTGAATTAATCATTATGTCTGTAGCTTCTTGTTCTAAACCTGCTTCAAGAAAGCTGCGCCGCAGAGATGTCCTACCATCCATCATGTTAGGCTCCCATGTAGAGGATGAAATGACCTGGAATTACATAACTTTAGTAAACCCTTGTTTGGTTTAAATAATAATGGCTTACTCGTTAAGAGTTTTTGAAAAATAGGGTACCATGGTTGTGTAGGCCAATCTGGTACTACCATGATACCTTTAGCTTTATCCACTATAATTTTTTCAATAGTTTTAGAAATCATTGAAAACGGAGGAAAAGCATAAAAATACATTTTTGACCAAGAAAATGTAAATACATCAACTTTGAATGCATCAGGATCAGGGTGCCATGACACATATTTTTCGCATTTTGTGTTTGTGCGTGAAGCAAACAAATCTATATCAGGGTTTCCAAAAGTGCTAACTATTATTTTAAAATATTTGTTACCAAGTTCCCATTCTGTATGACCTAATTTATTTCGTGAATACATGCCATTTAATAGTAATTTAACACTCTTTAAGTATAAATACTCTGCCATTTTGCTTTCAAAATAAGCAGAAAACACTGCCGGTCTGCCTGCCCTAATTGCACGTGTTACATGTATTCTTGAGACTTGTGGACCGTGGTATGCCATAAAAAACCAGCAGCTTGATAAGTAATTTTTTTATTACGAATAAAAAACGTATCACTCCAAAGAACAATCAAGCAAGCAAAAAACAACTTACGATTTATATTTTCACTAGTCACTGTTTAATATTGTAAAAACAAGCGTTTTAAACACAACTTTTGACGAAAAATGAGCCGAGCGTCTTTTGTTAACACATACCATACACGAAATGGCGTCTGACCGAAAAAGACGTGTGGGTCAAACAGTTCGCGCTTTAGCAGCTCCATCTATGAAATTTTGTTGAAATAATCTGTTCACCTAACTGTATATATGTAGATGGCGTTTTGGTACAATAAATTAAAATAATTTTATGGACAAACGGCCCGACGACGATTGACGACGGATTGTAGGGAGTCAAGACTATAATTAAATATTTACAAGATTATATTGAAATCGTAGCAAATCCACGGCTCGTTCGTAGTTGTTCTCTGATTTCGGGACGTGCCTCCTTGAGCTCGACAGTTCGTTGGGCCAAGGCTTCTAATTCGAGAAGTCCTTTTGGTTCTGAACGTTGACTGTCTCTTCGTCGACCAAGTCTGGCTCCCCAGTTGTGGTGACTCCGAGGTCCTCGCACACTGCCGCGCTCCCCCAGCGCTCTGGCGGGCTGATCACATGGTTCCCCGTTAAGTTCACCATAGCTACTCGATTAATGATAACCGAAGTTCATAGTCCCATTCTTTTAAAGTAAACCAACTGATTAACGAAGGTTAAATGTTGCCTTTTATGGACCCGTAAGCAGGCTATGAAACGGCATCTGAGATGAGGCAGCGTCTTTTATAAAGCGACGATAGAAATTTGGCATCCCCAGGAATCTCCCGAGTTCTCAAACGGTTTTCGGGGTGGGTTAGTCCTTTATGACTTGGATCTTGCTATCCAGCGGTTTGATACCTGCACAAGATACGCTACAGCCGAGGAAAGTTACTTCTTCTGCCCCAAATACACATTTGGAAGAGTTTATGACCATTCTATATTATTTTAATCGTTTTTATCCGCTGCGATTTTTATTGTTACAAACATTTGGTTCATAATACAAATTACATCAATATTTGTTTAGAACAGCACACGCATATAATTTTTGTGGAAATATTATTGACTCAATCGTGCAAGACACTATATTTACATAACAACTTTTAAAGCATTTTATACAACGTTAAAGTTTTTTGAGTAAAACTACTTTACAAATTGCATCACCACATCGTAGGTCACAATCACAATATTACAGGCTCCGTTTTCATTGATCACCTTTCAGGAGCAATAAGTTCATCGTAGACATGCGGTCCGCGGCATTTCTCGCAAACCACTATAAAGTTCTGAAAAGATAAAACCAATATTAGCACATCAACATTTCTATGAAAATAATTTTATGGACTAACGGCTCGACGACGGTATCCACCTTATCCTACTTAATATTACATCTTAATGAAATCTTCAAATTAAAATTGTATTTGGTTGGGATTGTAGGGAGTCAAGACTATAATTAAATATTTACAAGATTATATTGAAATCGTAGCAAATCCACGGATCGTTCGTAGTTGTTCTCTGATTTCGGGACGTGCCTTCTTGAGCTCGACAGTTCGTTGGGCCAAGGCTTCTAATTCGAGAAGTCCTTTTGGTTCTGAACGTTGACTGTCTCTTCGTCGACCAAATCTGGCTCCCCAGTTGTGGTGACTCCGAGGTCCTCGCACACTGCCGCGCTCCCCCAGCGCTCTGGCGGGCTGATCACACGGTTCCGTTAAGTTCACCATAGCTACTCGATTAATGATAACCGAAGTTCATATGTAGTCCCCTTCTTTTAAAGTAAACCGACTGATTAACGAAGGTTAAGTGTTGCCTTTTATGGACCCGGTAAGCAGGCTATGAAACGGCGTCTGAGATGAGGCAGCGTCTTTTATAAAGCGACGATAGAAATTTGGCATCCCCAGGAATCTCCCGAGTTCTCAAACGGTTTTCGGGGTGGGTTAGTCCTTTATGACTTGGATCTTGCTATCCAGCGGTTTGATACCTGCACAAGATACGCTACAGCCGAGGAAAGTTACTTCTTCTGCCCCAAATACACATTTGGAAGAGTTTATGACCATTCTATATTATTTTAATCGTTTTTACCCGCTGCGATTTTTATTGTTACAAACATTTGGTTTATAATACAAATTACATCAATATTTATTTAGAACAGCACACGCATATAATTTTTGTGGAAATATTATTGACTCAATCGTGAAAGACATACTATATTTACATAACAACGTTTAAAGCATTTTATACAACGTTAAAGTTTTTTGAGTAAAACTACTTTACAAATTGCATCACCACATCGTAGGTCACAATCACAATATTACAGGCTCCGTTTTCATTGATCACCTTTCAGGAGCAATAAGTTCATCGTAGACATGCAGTCCGCGGCATTTCTCGCAAACCACTATAAAGTTCTGAAAAGATAAAACCAATATTAGCACATCAACATTTCTATGAAAATAATTTTATGGACTAACGGCTCGACGACGGTATCCACCTTATCCTACTTAATATTACATCTTAATTAAATCTTCAAATTAAAATTGTATTTAGTTGGGATTGTAGGGAGTCAAGACTATAATTAAATATTTACAAGATTATATTGAAATCGTAGCAAATCCACGGATCGTTCGTAGTTGTTCTCTGATTTCGGGACGTGCCTTCTTGAGCTCGACAGTTCGTTGGGCCAAGGCTTCTAATTCGAGAAGTCCTTTTGGTTCTGAACGTTGACTGTCTCTTCGTCGACCAAATCTGGCTCCCCAGTTGTGGTGACTCCGAGGTCCTCGCACACTGCCGCGCTCCCCCAGCGCTCTGGCGGGCTGATCACACGGTTCCGTTAAGTTCACCATAGCTACTCGATTAATGATAACCGAAGTTCATATGTAGTCCCCTTCTTTTAAAGTAAACCGACTGATTAACGAAGGTTAAGTGTTGCCTTTTATGGACCCGGTAAGCAGGCTATGAAACGGCGTCTGAGATGAGGCAGCGTCTTTTATAAAGCGACGATAGAAATTTGGCATCCCCAGGAATCTCCCGAGTTCTCAAACGGTTTTCGGGGTGGGTTAGTCCTTTATGACTTGGATCTTGCTATCCAGCGGTTTGATACCTGCACAAGATACGCTACAGCCGAGGAAAGTTACTTCTTCTGCCCCAAATACACATTTGGAAGAGTTTATGACCATTCTATATTATTTTAATCGTTTTTACCCGCTGCGATTTTTATTGTTACAAACATTTGGTTTATAATACAAATTACATCAATATTTATTTAGAACAGCACACGCATATAATTTTTGTGGAAATATTATTGACTCAATCGTGAAAGACATACTATATTTACATAACAACGTTTAAAGCATTTTAAACAACGTTAAAGTTTTTTGAGTAAAACTACTTTACAAATTGCATCACCACATCGTAGGTCACAATCACAATATTACAGGCTCCGTTTTCATTGATCACCTTTCAGGAGCAATAAGTTCATCGTAGACATGCGGCCCGCGGCATTTCTCGCAAACCACTATAAAGTTCTGAAAAGATGAAACCAATATTAGCACATCAACATTTATATGAAAATAATTTTATGGACTAACGGCCCGACGACGGTATCCACTTTATCCTACTTAATATTACATCTTAATTAAATCTTCAAATTAAAATTGTATTTAGTTGGGATTGTAGGGAGTCAAGACTATAATTAAATATTTACAAGATTATATTGAAATCGTAGCAAATCCACGGCTCGTTCGTAGTTGTTCTCTGATTTCGGGACGTGCCTCCTTGAGCTCGACAGTTCGTTGGGCCAAGGCTTCTAATTCGAGAAGTCCTTTTGGTTCTGAACGTTGACTGTCTCTTCGTCGACCAAGTCTGGCTCCCCAGTTGTGGTGACTCCGAGGTCCTCGCACACTGCCGCGCTCCCCCAGCGCTCTGGCGGGCTGATCACACGGTTCCCCGTTAAGTTCACCATAGCTACTCGATTAATGATAACCGAAGTTCATAGTCCCCTTCTTTTAAAGTAAACCAACTGATTAACGAAGGTTAAGTGTTGCCTTTTATGGACCCGGTAAGCAGGCTATGTATGAAACGGCATCTGAGATGAGGCAGCGTCTTTTATAAAGCGACGATAGAAATTTGGCATCCCCAGGAATCTCCCGAGTTCTAAACGGTTTTCGGGGTGGGTTAGTCTTTTATGACTTGGATCTTGCTATCCAGTGGTTTGATACCTGCACAAGATACGCTACAGCCGAGGAAAGTTACTTCTTCTGCCCCAAATACACATTTGGAAGAGTTTATGACCATTCTATATTATTTTAATCGTTTTCATCCGCTGCGATTTTTATTGTTACAAACATTTGGTTCATAATACAAATTACATCAATATTTGTTTAGAACAACACACGCATATAATTTTTGTGGAAATATTATTGACTCAATCGTGCAAGACACTATATTTACATAACAACTTTTAAAGCATTTTATACAACGTTAAAGTTTTTTGAGTAAAACAAATTGCATCACCACATCGTAGGTCACAATCACAATATTACAGGCTCCGTTTTCATTGATCACCTTTCAGGAGCAATAAGTTCATCGTAGACATGCGGTCCGCGGCATTTCTCGCAAACCGCTATAAAGTTCTGAAAAGATAAAACCAATATTAGCACATCAACATTTATATGAAAATAATTTTATGGACTAACGGCCCGACGACGGTATCCACTTTATCCTACTTAATATTACATCTTAATTAAATCTTCAAATTAAAATTGTATTTAGTTGGGATTGTAGGGAGTCAAGACTATAATTAAATATTTACAAGATTATATTGAAATCGTAGCAAATCCATGGCTCGTTCGTAGTTGTTCTCTGATTTCGGGACGTGCCTCCTTGAGCTCGACAGTTCGTTGGGCCAAGGCTTCTAATTCGAGAAGTCCTTTTGGTTCTGAACGTTGACTGTCTCTTCGTCGACCAAATCTGGCTCCCCAGTTGTGGTGAATCCGAGGTCCTCGCACACTGCCGCGCTCCCCCAGCGCTCTGGCGGGCTGATCACACGGTTCCGTTAAGTTCACCATAGCTACTCGATTAATGATAACCGAAGTTCATAGTCCCCTTCTTTTAAAGTAAACCAACTGATTAACGAAGGTTAAGTGTTGCCTTTTATGGACCCGGTAAGCAGGCTATGAAACGGGGTTTGAGATGAGGCAGCGTCTTTTATAAAGCGACGATAGAAATTTGGCATCCCCAGGAATCTCCCGAGTTCTAAACGGTTTTCGGGGTGGTTAGTCTTTTATGACTTGGATCTTGCTATCCGTGGTTTGATACCTGCACAAGATACGCTACAGCCGAGGAAAGTTACTTCTTCTGCCCCAAATACACATTTGGAAGAGTTTATGACCATTCTATATTATTTTAATCGTTTTTACACGCTGCGATTTTTATTGTTACAAACATTTGGTTTATAATACAAATTACATCAATATTTATTTAGAATAGCACACGCATATAATTTTTGTGGAAATATTATTGACTCAATCGTGCAAGACGTACTATATTTACATAACAACGTTTCAAGCATTTTATACAACGTTGAAGTTTTTTGAGTAAAACTACTTTATAAATTGCATCACCACATCATAGGTCACACAATATTACAGGCTCCGTTTTCATTGATCACCTTTCAGGAGCAATAAGTTCATCGTAGACATGCGGTCCGCGGCATTTCTCGCAAACCACTATAAAGTTCTGAAAAGATAAAACCAATATTAGCACATCAACATTTATATGAAAATAATTTTATGGACTAACGGCTCGACGACGGTATCCACCTTATCCTACTTAATATTACATCTTAATGAAATCTTCAAATTAAAATTGTATTTAGTTGGGATTGTAGGGAGTCAAGACTATAATTAAATATTTACAAGATTATATTGAAATCGTAGCAAATCCACGGCTCGTTCGTAGTTGTTCTCTGATTTCGGGACGTGCCTCCTTGAGCTCGACAGTTCGTTGGGCCAAGGCTTCTAATTCGAGAAGTCCTTTTGGTTCTGAACGTTGACTGTCTCTTCGTCGACCAAGTCTGGCTCCCCAGTTGTGGTGACTCCGAGGTCCTCGCACACTGCCGCGCTCCCCCAGCGCTCTGGCGGGCTGATCACACGGTTCCCCGTTAAGTTCACCATAGCTACTCGATTAATGATAACCGAAGTTCATAGTCCCCTTCTTTTAAAGTAAACCAACTGATTAACGAAGGTTAAGTGTTGCCTTTTATGGACCCGGTAAGCAGGCTATGTATGAAACGGCATCTGAGATGAGGCAGCGTCTTTTATAAAGCGACGATAGAAATTTGGCATCCCCAGGAATCTCCCGAGTTCTAAACGGTTTTCGGGGTGGGTTAGTCTTTTATGACTTGGATCTTGCTATCCAGTGGTTTGATACCTGCACAAGATACGCTACAGCCGAGGAAAGTTACTTCTTCTGCCCCAAATACACATTTGGAAGAGTTTATGACCATTCTATATTATTTTAATCGTTTTCATCCGCTGCGATTTTTATTGTTACAAACATTTGGTTCATAATACAAATTACATCAATATTTGTTTAGAACAACACACGCATATAATTTTTGTGGAAATATTATTGACTCAATCGTGCAAGACACTATATTTACATAACAACTTTTAAAGCATTTTATACAACGTTAAAGTTTTTTGAGTAAAACAAATTGCATCACCACATCGTAGGTCACAATCACAATATTACAGGCTCCGTTTTCATTGATCACCTTTCAGGAGCAATAAGTTCATCGTAGACATGCGGTCCGCGGCATTTCTCGCAAACCGCTATAAAGTTCTGAAAAGATAAAACCAATATTAGCACATCAACATTTATATGAAAATAATTTTATGGACTAACAGCCCGACGACGGTATCCACTTTATCCTACTTAATATTACATCTTAATTAAATCTTCAAATTAAAATTGTATTTAGTTGGGATTGTAGGGAGTCAAGACTATAATTAAATATTTACAAGATTATATTGAAATCGTAGCAAATCCATGGCTCGTTCGTAGTTGTTCTCTGATTTCGGGACGTGCCTCCTTGAGCTCGACAGTTCGTTGGGCCAAGGCTTCTGATTCGAGAAGTCCTTTTGGTTCTGAACGTTGACTGTCTCTTCGTCGACCAAATCTGGCTCCCCAGTTGTGGTGAATCCGAGGTCCTCGCACACTGCCGCGCTCCCCCAGCGCTCTGGCGGGCTGATCACACGGTTCCGTTAAGTTCACCATAGCTACTCGATTAATGATAACCGAAGTTCATAGTCCCCTTCTTTTAAAGTAAACCAACTGATTAACGAAGGTTAAGTGTTGCCTTTTATAGACCCGGTAAGCAGGCTATGAAACGGCGTCTGAGATGAGGCAGCGTCTTTTATAAAGCGACGATAGAAATTTGGCATCCCCAGGAATCTCCCGAGTTCTCAAACGGTTTTCGGGGTGGGTTAGTCCTTTATGACTTGGATCTTGCTATCCAGCGGTTTGATACCTGCACAAGATACGCTACAGCCAAGGAAAGTTACTTCTTCTGCCCCAAATACACATTTGGAAGAGTTTATGACCATTCTATATTATTTTAATCGTTTTTACCCGCTGCGATTTTTATTGTTACAAACATTTGGTTTATAATACAAATTACATCAATGTTTATTTAGAACAGCACACGCATATAATTTTTGTGGAAATATTATTGACTCAATCGTGCAAGACATACTATATTTACATAACAACTTTTAAAGCATTTTATACAACGTTAAAGTTTTTTGAGTAAAACTACTTTACAAATTGCATCACCACATCGTAGGTCACAATCACAATATTACAGGCTCCGTTTTCATTGATCACCTTTCAGGAGCAATAAGTTCATCGTAGACATGCGGCCCGCGGCATTTCTCGCAAACCACTATAAATTCTGAAAAGATAAAACCAATATTAGCACATCAACATTTATATGAAAATAATTTTATGGACTAACGGCCCGACGACGGTATCCACTTTATCCTACTTAATATTACATCTTAATTAAATCTTCAAATTAAAATTGTATTTAGTTGGGATTGTAGGGAGTCAAGACTATAATTAAATATTTACAAGATTATATTGAAATCGTAGCAAATCCATGGCTCGTTCGTAGTTGTTCTCTGATTTTGGGACGTGCCTCCTTGAGCTCGACAGTTCGTTGGGCCAAGGCTTCTAATTCGAGAAGTCCTTTTGGTTCTGAACGTTGACTGTCTCTTCGTCGACCAAATCTGGCTCCCCAGTTGTGGTGACTCCGAGGTCCTCGCACACTGCCGCGCTCCCCCAGCGCTCTGGCGGGCTGATCACACGGTTCCGTTAAGTTCACCATAGCTACTCGATTAATGATAACCGAAGTTCATATGTAGTCCCCTTCTTTTAAAGCAAACCAACTGATTAACGAAGGTTAAGTGTTGCCTTTTATGGACCCGGTAAGCAGGCTATGAAACGGCGTCTGAGATGAGGCAGCGTCTTTTATAAAGCGACGATAGAAATTTGGCATCCCCAGGAATCTCCCGAGTTCTCAAACGGTTTTCGGGGTGGGTTAGTCCTTTATGACTTGGATCTTGCTATCCAGCGGTTTGATACCTGCACAAGATACGCTACAGCCGAGGAAAGTTACTTCTTCTGCCCCAAATACACATTTGGAAGAGTTTATGACCATTCTATATTATTTTAATCGTTTTTACCCGCTGCGATTTTTATTGTTACAAACATTTGGTTTATAATACAAATTACATCAATATTTATTTAGAACAGCACACGCATATAATTTTTGTGGAAATATTATTGACTCAATCGTGCAAGACGTACTATATTTACATAACAACGTTTCAAGCATTTTATACAACGTTGAAGTTTTTTGAGTAAAACTACTTTATAAATTGCATCACCACATCATAGGTAACACTCACAATATTACAGGCTCCGTTTTCATTGATCACCTTTCAGGAGCAATAAGTTCATCGTAGACATGCGGTCCGCGGCATTTCTCGCAAACCACTATAAAGTTCTGAAAAGATAAAACCAATATTAGCACATCAACATTTCTATGAAAATAATTTTATGGACTAACGGCTCGACGACGGTATCCACCTTATCCTACTTAATATTACATCTTAATGAAATCTTCAAATTAAAATTGTATTTAGTTGGGATTGTAGGGAGTCAAGACTATACTTAAATATTTACAAGATTATATTGAAATCGTAGCAAATCCACGGCTCGTTCGTAGTTGTTCTCTGATTTCGGGACGTGCCTCCTTGAGCTCGACAGTTCGTTGGGCCAAGGCTTCTAATTCGAGAAGTCCTTTTGGTTCTGAACGTTGACTGTCTCTTCGTCGACCAAGTCTGGCTCCCCAGTTGTGGTGACTCCGAGGTCCTCGCACACTGCCGCGCTCCCCCAGCGCTCTGGCGGGCTGATCACACGGTTCCCCGTTAAGTTCACCATAGCTACTCGATTAATGATAACCGAAGTTCATAGTCCCCTTCTTTTAAAGTAAACCAACTGATTAACGAAGGTTAAGTGTTGCCTTTTATGGACCCGGTAAGCAGGCTATGTATGAAACGGCATCTGAGATGAGGCAGCGTCTTTTATAAAGCGACGATAGAAATTTGGCATCCCCAGGAATCTCCCGAGTTCTAAACGGTTTTCGGGGTGGGTTAGTCTTTTATGACTTGGATCTTGCTATCCAGTGGTTTGATACCTGCACAAGATACGCTACAGCCGAGGAAAGTTACTTCTTCTGCCCCAAATACACATTTGGAAGAGTTTATGACCATTCTATATTATTTTAATCGTTTTTACCCGCTGCGATTTTTATTGTTACAAACATTTGGTTTATAATACAAATTACATCAATGTTTATTTAGAACAGCACACGCATATAATTTTTGTGGAAATATTATTGACTCAATCGTGCAAGACATACTATATTTACATAACAACTTTTAAAGCATTTTATACAACGTTAAAGTTTTTTGAGTAAAACTACTTTACAAATTGCATCACCACATCGTAGGTCACAATCACAATATTACAGGCTCCGTTTTCATTGATCACCTTTCAGGAGCAATAAGTTCATCGTAGACATGCGGTCCGCGGCTTTTCTCGCAAACCACTATAAAGTTCTGAAAAGATAAAACCAATATTAGCACATCAACATTTATATGAAAATAATTTTATGGACTAACGGCCCGACGACGGTATCCACTTTATCCTACTTAATATTACATCTTAATTAAATCTTCAAATTAAAATTGTATTTAGTTGGGATTGTAGGGAGTCAAGACTATAATTAAATATTTACAAGATTATATTGAAATCGTAGCAAATCCATGGCTCGTTCGTAGTTGTTCTCTGATTTTGGGACGTGCCTCCTTGAGCTCGACAGTTCGTTGGGCCAAGGCTTCTAATTCGAGAAGTCCTTTTGGTTCTGAACGTTGACTGTCTCTTCGTCGACCAAATCTGGCTCCCCAGTTGTGGTGACTCCGAGGTCCTCGCACACTGCCGCGCTCCCCCAGCGCTCTGGCGGGCTGATCACACGGTTCCGTTAAGTTCACCATAGCTACTCGATTAATGATAACCGAAGTTCATATGTAGTCCCCTTCTTTTAAAGCAAACCAACTGATTAACGAAGGTTAAGTGTTGCCTTTTATGGACCCGGTAAGCAGGCTATGAAACGGCGTCTGAGATGAGGCAGCGTCTTTTATAAAGCGACGATAGAAATTTGGCATCCCCAGGAATCTCCCGAGTTCTCAAACGGTTTTCGGGGTGGGTTAGTCCTTTATGACTTGGATCTTGCTATCCAGCGGTTTGATACCTGCACAAGATACGCTACAGCCGAGGAAAGTTACTTCTTCTGCCCCAAATACACATTTGGAAGAGTTTATGACCATTCTATATTATTTTAATCGTTTTTACCCGCTGCGATTTTTATTGTTACAAACATTTGGTTTATAATACAAATTACATCAATATTTATTTAGAACAGCACACGCATATAATTTTTGTGGAAATATTATTGACTCAATCGTGCAAGACGTACTATATTTACATAACAACGTTTCAAGCATTTTATACAACGTTGAAGTTTTTTGAGTAAAACTACTTTATAAATTGCATCACCACATCATAGGTAACACTCACAATATTACAGGCTCCGTTTTCATTGATCACCTTTCAGGAGCAATAAGTTCATCGTAGACATGCGGTCCGCGGCATTTCTCGCAAACCACTATAAAGTTCTGAAAAGATAAAACCAATATTAGCACATCAACATTTCTATGAAAATAATTTTATGGACTAACGGCTCGACGACGGTATCCACCTTATCCTACTTAATATTACATCTTAATGAAATCTTCAAATTAAAATTGTATTTAGTTGGGATTGTAGGGAGTCAAGACTATAATTAAATATTTACAAGATTATATTGAAATCGTAGCAAATCCACGGCTCGTTCGTAGTTGTTCTCTGATTTCGGGACGTGCCTCCTTGAGCTCGACAGTTCGTTGGGCCAAGGCTTCTAATTCGAGAAGTCCTTTTGGTTCTGAACGTTGACTGTCTCTTCGTCGACCAAGTCTGGCTCCCCAGTTGTGGTGACTCCGAGGTCCTCGCACACTGCCGCGCTCCCCCAGCGCTCTGGCGGGCTGATCACACGGTTCCCCGTTAAGTTCACCATAGCTACTCGATTAATGATAACCGAAGTTCATAGTCCCCTTCTTTTAAAGTAAACCAACTGATTAACGAAGGTTAAGTGTTGCCTTTTATGGACCCGGTAAGCAGGCTATGAAACGGCGTCTGAGATGAGGCAGCGTCTTTTATAAAGCGACGATAGAAATTTGGCATCCCCAGGAATCTCCCGAGTTCTCAAACGGTTTTCGGGGTGGGTTAGTCCTTTATGACTTGGATCTTGCTATCCAGCGGTTTGATACCTGCACAAGATACGCTACAGCCGAGGAAAGTTACTTCTTCTGCCCCAAATACACATTTGGAAGAGTTTATGACCATTCTATATTATTTTAATCGTTTTTACCCGCTGCGATTTTTATTGTTACAAACATTTGGTTTATAATACAAATTACATCAATATTTATTTAGAACAGCACACGCATATAATTTTTGTGGAAATATTATTGACTCAATCGTGAAAGACATACTATATTTACATAACAACGTTTAAAGCATTTTATACAACGTTAAAGTTTTTTGAGTAAAACTACTTTACAAATTGCATCACCACATCGTAGGTCACAATCACAATATTACAGGCTCCGTTTTCATTGATCACCTTTCAGGAGCAATAAGTTCATCGTAGACATGCGGCCCGCGGCATTTCTCGCAAACCACTATAAAGTTCTGAAAAGATGAAACCAATATTAGCACATCAACATTTATATGAAAATAATTTTATGGACTAACGGCCCGACGACGGTATCCACTTTATCCTACTTAATATTACATCTTAATTAAATCTTCAAATTAAAATTGTATTTAGTTGGGATTGTAGGGAGTCAAGACTATAATTAAATATTTACAAGATTATACTGCAATCGTAGCAAATCCATGGCTCGTTCGTAGTTGTTCTCTGATTTCGGGACGTGCCTCCTTGAGCTTGACAGTTCGTTGGGCCAAAGCTTCTAATTCGAGAAGTTCTTTTGGTTTTGAACGTTAACTGTCTCTTCGTCGACTCTGAAGCCCTGGTTAAAGTTTTCTTTCCCAACCCTGAGCAACTTTCCCAAAGAAACTTTTCTCGGAAATGAAAAAAAATGTTCGACTTTCCATACAAATCTTTCAATCCGGTTGCCAATTTTGTATGGGAAGCCGAAAATTTTTTTTATGGTCTGAGTCGTGGTTTCAATTTTCGGGACACGGTCCCTTACACCCTGTATAAACCACCAGTCAGTGTCTGTGCCCATACAGTTAAGTTTCTCTTAAAAGTTCGGTTTCATTAGGTTATCCATAACGATACTTATTGCATTATGACGATTCGCATAATGCAACCAGTGGCCATAACTATCGTTATGGCTGTCAATTTTGTAATTCGAATTTAACGGAACCGAAGTAGATAAAAATCTTATTTTATCAATATTGACTACTAGCTTTCTGTCCGCGGCTTCGCCCGCGTGGAATTCGATTATATCGCGCCTCTAAAGCCTTTTTTCGCGATAAAATTTAGCCTATGTCCTTTCTCAAGTTCTGTTCTATCTCTGTACCAAATTTCGTCAAAATCGGTTCAGCCGTTTTTACGTGAAAGCGTGACAGACAGACAAACAGAGTTACATTCGCATTTATAATATTAGTATAGGTTTATTACTTTACAATTCGACACACGTGAGCTACCATTTGCCACTTTACCGTTTTTTATATTTTATCGAAACTATGTTGATAAATAGATTGTCCTACCAGATATTTTGTCAACTTACTGAGATATTAATTTTTTTGTGTGGTGGCGCTAGTTAGCATAGGGTAGGCTCTTAAAATAATAGTACTGTACTTACGGTATTAAGTCTGTCACGTGGCTTGTTTCTGTCGAGCAGGAATAGCATATGTGGGTAAGCAAACCAGGACGATCGGTACACATCATTAGTACCTATAATAAAACAAGCACAGTTTAAAAAAATAGTAAAAAGCGTCATCTTCTAATTAATTGTTTAGTAAGTAATTAAAATAAACATAAGGATAGCAAATAGCCTATAATTCAGAAGTACTTATCATTCAATAAAAAATACTAACCTTGACCTGTGGTTTTTGATTTTATCATCTTTTGTTTTTCTCGTCGAAGGGCCGCCAGCAGGTATTCCATCTTCTTTTTAATTTGTTCCAAAGGACGTTGTGCCTCCATTTCGTCCCAAACGTCTGCCTTCAACAGTCTATTGAAGTAATAAAATTGTTCTTTTTGGGATCCCCATAATACTTCTTTTTTTTTATAGGCCTCGATAAGTTTTATAACACTTCCGTTATCCCAGCTCATCCTGAACGATGTTTTGTCTTCTCTGGCAAAAAATTTAGCAATTTCATGTGCCTGTTTTATTGTCATTCACAAAATTCTAACCTCAAAACCAAAACAGAGACGATGGTGGCAAACGGAATTATTTAGAAACAGAAACAGACTTAGAGGAAGAGCTTTGATGAGAGACCTAAGATTTCAACACATAAGTGGTAAATACAAAAACTTCACCCGTATGGCACCTAGTGACTTCGAATATTTGATAAATTTGATTGGCCACAAAATTATAAAAAACGGATACCTACATACAGGAAAGCAATTTCTGTTGAAGAAAGATTAAGTATCACTTTGAGATTTTTAGCCAGCGGAGATTCCTATACAAGCCTACAATATTTATTCAGAGTTTCGAAACAATCGATAAGTGTTATGGTGCCAGAGACCTGTCAAGCTATCGTGGAGGCATTAAAAGACAACATCAAGGTAGGATATTTTTTATTATAGAAATCATTATTGATCCATGTCATCAATTATTTATAAGTTTATAAACAATTATTGTTTATTACTAATAATTGATGTCATGGATCAAATCACGAAAAGAATCTTCGGCATCCATCGACGAATCATCCACTTGAGTCACTGGAGAATGTGCTTGATTTTCAGTCATGTACGGGGCTAAACTTTATGCTCTGTTTGAATAAGAAGAATTTACAGACATTTGTGGAGTTGTAGTCTCAGTCATGGGATATGTAGATGCCGGAGTGGAGTACCCGCGCTGATATTCATATTGTCCACAATCAGCGTTATATAGGATGTTGTTTATTTGATGTTCCACAGTCATGTAGGTTTGCTTGGAATAACCCCTAAATTTGCCTGCCAAATAATTAGCGTATAGCTGATACTGGTCTAATCCAGTAGCAGGTGCAGTCTAAGCAGTAGCTACCGCTTTAGCAGCCGAAGCTGATGATGTCAGCAAATCAAATGCCGATTGCAACATTGGGTTCTGGTTCGCGACGTATTTTCTCTTTTTCGGAAGTGGAGATTTGAATTGCGATTTTGATGGATTCTTTGCATTATCGGTTGTTTTGTCCGATTCAGTGCTCGCGGTGGAACAGGGTTGTTTATCTTGTGACTGATCATGATCTTCACCTATGTCGTCATTTTCCTCATTTTCAGATGTATTATCCTTCAAAGCGCGGTCTTGGCCTTCCTGCAAGCAAAATAAAATAATTATAATATATTTGTTATGCCTACATCGCATCAAGAATGGGAGGAAATTAGTTCCGAGTTTCAAAACTGTTGGGATCTTCCACACGTGGTTGGTGCTATGGACGGGAAACACATCATGTTGCAGGCACCTTTCAATAGCGGATCGGAGTTTTATAATTATAAACAATTTTTTAGTATTGTTATGTTCGCTTTAGTTGATGCTTCATATAAATTTATATTTGTCGATGTAGGGTGTCAAGGGAGAATTTCCGATGGAGGTGTATGAATTAATGATTCCATTCTCAAGGAAAAAATTTCAAACAACTCATTAAATCTTCAATCTCTGAAACTATTAGAAGGAACGAATAGCATTATACCATACTATTTTGTAGCAGACAGTGCATTCCCGTTAGGTATCCATATTATGAAGCCATATCCAGGTGTACATACTAAAGGATCATTAAAAAAAACATTTAATTATCGATTATCAAGAGCTCGACGAGTGGTTGAAAATGCTTTTGGCATTTCAGCTAGTGTTTTTAGAGTACTACGAAAGGCAATGCTACTCCAACCTGAAACGGCACAACTGATTGTGATGACAATATGTCATCTTCACAACTTCTTAATAAAAAGTACTAATTCTGCTAAAATTTATGCACCACCAGGTAGTATTGATAGTGAAGTAGAAGGTTCAGTAACAATGGGAAGATGGCGTCTCGAAAATAACGATATAACTTCATTATTGCCTATCACGAATACCCCACGCAGACCTTCTTTGTCGGCCCAGGTAATGAGGGATAACAGGTTCACTGTCCACAGACCACATACGGTCTGTAGAGAGACTTCCACATCAGTCCACAGACCGTATGTGGTATGTTCGCCCGTACAATTTCTAAGCCATCTGATACTGTGGACGTAAGGAGAAAGTCTCATATTTAATGCGGACTTGGCAGGACACATCATAAGGATTATAAAAAGTGCTGGGACATAGGGAAAAAATCGATATTTTTTTTTCTAAAGGGTATGAAATAAAAAGTGTCAGCATAATTTTTTTTCGAGGTTTTATTGTTTCATTACTTAGAAATAAGCTAATCAATGGGTAAATAGGTAACAAAATACGGGAAATGAATAGAAAATTTATTATATAAGACAAAAATTATACATGGGTTTCTTGAAAATATTGCAAACAATAAGGTTTTGTGCAAATATTGCATATTTGCGAAACTCTTTTCGCCTTATTAGTGGCAGCTTGTGCTGTCTCTCCTGCCAATCTATGTCGCTCGTAGCAACCTGCACACCTTCGTCTTTGTAGTTTACCATCTTTCTTATCCAGCATTTGAAGAAAATGTTGTGCCAGCGATGGCGGGACATTTTGACGTGGTGATCCTGCAGTTACATTTTGCTGTGGAGTAGCTATAGCCGAAGCCGGTATCTGTGTTATGTTTACACCCACAAGTTTTTCACAATATCTGTTTGTGCTTGTAGAAGAGAACATTTATTTTGAGGGTTCAGTTTTTTGTAGACATACAGCGCATTTATTACGGCTACCCCAAAAATCACATCAACAGCAATCTTCTTGTACCACGCAAGACTTTTACGAATTGGAGAATAATAACTGGCTAACTCATCAGAAAGATCAATGCCTTTTTTGCGGTCGTTATATTCCAAAATCATATTAGGGTTCAGGCGTGCATTTCTCCCAGTAGTCATTGTCTGTTCATCAGCGTGGCAAGTTGAGATCATAAGAACATCCCTTTTGTCCTTCCATTTTAGAACTGTTATATTATTCCGCTGAGCGGCGATATGCTGTCCACTTCTGAGCTTCTTTTTTTTACTAATAACGGCAAATGTTTGCGGTTTTTTCGCAAAGTGCCACAAAGATCAGTTTTGCGACTGAGCAAGTATTCAGCTAATGGTATACTTGTATACCAATTATCTGCTATAATCATTCTCCCTTGGTCCAAAAGCTCTTCACACAGCTCAAGGACAACGCTTCCAGGTTTATCCAGATTAGAAATTTGGGGATCTTGGCCAGTATACACTTTGTATTTCCAAACATACCCATCATCAGTTGTGGCCTTGTAAATCTTTAGGCCGTACTTGTGGATTTTGTTTGGGTTATACTGCCGAAACATTATTCGCCCTTGAAAAGGGACCATCGACAACGACGTCTTTTGGCGTAAGTAGTTTTCTGCAGTTTCTCATTACAATGTCTACAATTGGTTTGACCTTATACAAGCGATCATTTCTTTCCGCCGTATTGTCTACAAAATGCCAGCAACGCAATATTGAAACAAAACGATTGTATGACATTTTTATCATGTGCAGCAGTGGATGGTAATAAATAGGGTCTTGTTTCCAGTAACTTTCTAATGATGGAAATCTAATTATGCCAGTCACTAAGTAAATGCCCATAAATTTCTCTATATCTTCTCTGGTAACAGGTTTCCAGCGAGTCAAACGACCACCAGGATTAGCAGCAATAGATTGCTCAGCGTACAAGTTTGTCTGTTGTACCATCAAGTCTAGGATTTCATCATCAACCAATAAGCGAAATATCGTAAAGACATCGACATTTTCAGGAATTTGATCAATATGTAAAAAGCTTTCACTAGTAAAATCTTCACGATGCAATGGCTGGATGTCATAGTTCCAACCTTCATTCTCGTCATCTAGTTTCATGTCATAATCTGTAGTTGGTCTGTGGTTGGTTAGTCTTGAAACAGAAATTCTTGGAGCAGAATTTCTCAGAGCTTGAACAGATGTGTTTATTGCATCGCTACTAACACTATCACTAGAATCTGAATTCGATAGTGCGGGTACATCACTAGCCAGTGTGCTAGAAGTTAGTGATGGTACTTCAATAGTAACAAGTGTATCTACTAGAAATTGGTTGTAGTGGAGCTTCATCGTGTATACTATCGTCATCATTCATCTTTACCTGGTTATCCGGTGATCCGGTGGCTTCTAAAGATGAAATGTCAAACTCACTTGGAAAAAAATCGGGGTCCGCCACACTGTCGTCATCATACAAATTTTCTACACTCTCCGATGAATTTGACTGAATTTCTTCTTCATAATCACTTTCTTCCAATATTCTTCTCAGCTGCTCGTCGGTATACGCTTGTTTACGGCTCATTTTACACAAAAAATGAAAAAGTCGTTACAAGAGAACTCAACGAGTAAATCAGTGAATGATTTGAACTTCACTATCTGAAATGTCAATAACGTCATGTCAAATGTTACAAACTGTCAATGCCACTAGATATTTTTGTTGCCAAACGATAAAAAAACGTAATAAAAAGGAAAGTATGCGCAGACCACGTAGGGTCTGTGGACTCACGAGGTAATTTTTACCGTCCTGGAAGCGCTACGAGTCCACAGACCATATATGTGGTCTGTGTTAAAAAAAATATTTCAGTAGAGTATAAAAATTTTGTAACACATACATGCATACATTTTAATCACAAATAAACTGACTTTAAATAAAAACATAACTGGACTTATGGACCATTCCCACTCTGGAGCCTGGACAGTGAACCTGATAAAATTGCTGAATATTGCTGTACAGTCGGAAAATTATCATAGCAAGATCATATGAATTAGACTTAAAGGCCGTAGCATATGCCGCCGCGGCAACTACATGGTGTCTCCTAATAAAAAAGTTGATTTTTTTTAAATCAAAATCAAAATAATTAAAGTTAAATGTAATAATGTGGTTGTGTTGAAGATACTCACAGTATTAATTCTCGGGCGAGGCTTGTTTCTGTCCATCAGAAATTGCAAATATTTGAAAGCGAACCAAGAAGACTGGTATACTTCATCAGCTCCTATAATTTAAAATTATGCAATGATTACTACTACGATATAGAAATAAGTATAACTATTCTAATCCCATCACATTCAGAGTAAAGTTTTTAATTTCTGGCTTTTTCTGGTATTAGTGTGTAGTTAAATTAAAAATAATACACTTCTGGACACATCTATTGGCCCACCTTAGAGTTTAGGTTTCGATGGCCCCTACCGAAATATGATTGCTAGATTGAACAAAAACTGTTGATGCAGTTTTAAACCTGATACATTTTACCATCTTTTTCGATCGTATTGTTTTAAATTTGAATTCAGAATACCATACGACATGGAGCTACGCCTAACAAGTCGGATATGCGCCTTGTTAAAGGCAATTGATTTTTGAATAAAAAACATGTTTTATCAAATAAAGGTTTAATTTAATAACGCGTGTTGCCTCCATGTGCATCTACCACAGCTCTCATACGATTAGGCATAGAGTTTATCAACCGCTCTATGAAATTTTGAGGGATCATCTCCCGTTCCTCTTCTATGGCAGTTTTCAACTCCTGCATCGTCTGGGCAACTGGCTGACGAGCCCTAACACGTCTTTTTAGCTCGTCCCACATGTGCTCAATGGGGTTCATGTCTGGGCTTCTGGCTGGCCAGTCCATAACTGTGATGTTCACATCCCGAAGATATTCCCTGACGATGCCGGCCGCATGGGCTCTTGCATTATCATGCATAAAAAGGAAATTTGGGCCCACATAGTCCGCGTATGGTATCACGTGAGGTTCTAAGCACTCACGAATGTACCTTTCAGCATTTAATGTTGGCAGCCGTGGTCCTGTAACAACCTCAAGTTGAGTTTTGCCGCTCGCGGATATACCGCCCCAGACAGTCCATGAGCCACCGCCATAAGCAACCCTCTCTTCAAAGCAGCATTGTGCGAAACGCTCTCCCTTACGTCGGTAGACCTTCTTCCTTCCATCATTGCCATGTAACACAATTTTAGACTCATCAGAAAAGAGTACACGGCTCCAATCTTGCTGTGTCCAATTTAAATGACTGCGTGCGAAATGAAGGCGCGCTGTTCGGTGGGCTCGCGTTAGTTTGGGCCCATTAGCTGGCTTGTGTGGTACCATATCGCGTTCTTTTAACCTTCTCCGAACAGTTCGAGCGCTCACAGATACTCCGTGGAAGTCGCGAAGTTGGTTTTGTATCTCAATGGAGGTAAGGTGACGATTTCTCAAGCTGGTCGTCACGATGAATCGATCCTGCCTTTCAGTTGTGACCCGAGATCGTGGCCTTCCTTGGCGACGACCAAAGCCGCCAGTCTCTAGGTACCTCCGATAAACATTTCGGACCGCAAATCGACTTAAATTAAGTTGAGCACTCACGTTTCTTTGGCTGTGTCCGGCCTGAATAAGTGCCACAGCTTGGGCGGCGACTTCAGGTGAAGTATCCATAGATTATTGATAGAACCTCACCTTAATGTTAAGAATAAGTAATGTTTGTTGCAAAACCAAAGATATCAATCACTTTTTCAAGAATTAAATCCAAGTAAACCAATAAAACCAAGTTTTCTTAGTATTCGATTGTTTGATATCAACAAACAGGCTCCAAATTGTCTTTTGTTTCTTTAAATTCTGTGTTCGAAATTCAAAAAAAGACTATTGAATGAAATTGTGAATGTGCCAGGTTCAAAACTGCATAAAAACTTTTTGCTCGACCTAATATAAAATTTTAGCTAGGACCAAACGAAACTGAAAATACAAGGTGGGCCAATAGATGTGTCCAGAAGTCCAATTGCCTGCATTCGAAAGAGGACGATTGCCGCTATCTATACTATACAGCACCCTTGGGAAAATGAAAACAACCCTAAAAATAAGAGGGTTGAATCTTGAAAATGACGCGTTTTTCACGATTTTTTCGCATTTAAACCTAAAATTCACATGTTTTTACTTGACCAAAAAATCTGAAAAAATTCAGGGGACTTCCACACTTCCAAAACAAATTTTTAATTGCGTTTAAACCATTTAAAAATACATTAAACTGATTGAAAAAAATAAAAATCATAAAAAATCATATTTTTCGCCATTACTGTGTTTTCGTTTGGGGTTGTAATGTCGGTAAAAAGCTTATACTGCTTGTTTTTCGACCCTCTTCAAGATTTTTGGAACGATTTTACCAGATTCGGTGGGGGCCGCCAGACCCCCCTTAACCCGCTACCCCCTTTAAGTTACAAAACTCACAGACTGTGACATGACGAGAGAATTATGGTGGACCCTGCCAAAGGTTCACCTACGTCTCGCCCAAGTAAATCATACAGCCTTTCTTGTATGGGGGTTAATTTTTTGGTCCTTGACGGTCCCCCTCCTAAAAGCAAAAGTATTAACAATTGAGAACAAGTTGTGGTAGAATTTGTAGATAACTATTACAGGACTGATAATTATATAAAATCGTTATTATGTACCCACCTGTAGCTGACATTTCAGCTTTCTCAGTTTTAATTTTTTTTCAATAATTCTGGTTTGTACTCACTGTAGTACTGAAAAATATAGAAAAAGAATAATGTAGGTACATCTAATAATATACATACATCAACAAGAATATCTTATTCTCATCAGTTTCCATTGATCCGGCGTTTTTTGCACGCAGTTTGCAGATATACTGTTGAGCACAGTGGAGCATTGCTCCCAAAGCCGCCTAGCCTGACTGCGACCTTCTTTGCTCCTGTTGCAGTAGCCAAGAGCCAACTCTCGGTTGGACTCTAAAAAATCTATAAGAGCCGAGAGCTGATTTACGCTCGCACTTGCCATGTTGCCGACCCTGAAATGTTGTTATGTGGAAGATCATATCATAATTCAAAAGTTACTGTGAAAAAGTATTTGCATTGCACTTCAGAACACCGAACTTATTCACTATAAATTCATCACGTTTTTGAATTATTCTCCCAACAACAATTGGGACTTTTTCACTTACCTTATCGTCGTCGTTTTATATGATAATCAAAGAACTTAGACTCTCTTCGATTGAAAACAAAATTTCAAACCAATGAAAACAGCCGCTGCAAGTTTTTTGACAGCGCCCTCACGCCCCTACTCGCCGCAGGAGACTCCCTAGACGTCGGGAGTCACCAGCCGACTCCCAACCACCGTAGGCGCGGGCTTGCGGGCGGCGAGCAATGGGCAGCTCGCCGCCCGGCAAGGTCCAGGCCCGAGTCGACGGCGCGTTGTGTTCCACGCGCGCCTCAAAGAAATGTCAGCACAAACTGACGGGGTCCGTTAGGGCCGATGCCTGCCAGGGCCGCGGGTTGTTCGAAAAAGATACCGTGGTCCCTGGCATAGGCAACTGAAGGAACACCGGTGGGTTTTAGTCAGTAAAAGTCTGACACGCCCTCCTGCTCCGCCCAGAGTGGGACAAGTCATATGATGTCATTTCCCACACTGGAAAAAAAAAAGACCTTTAGATTAGTATTTTTTTTTTTACAAACTAGTTTAATATAATAAATTGTACATTTCTTAATAGTATAGTATAACTTTAACTTTTCATTTTCTCGTTTGAGAGAGAAAATATTTAAATGTAATTAGTTCCATAAGTTGTGATATTATTTAGTCCTTTAGATTAGTATTTTTCGTTTTTTAAAGTATATAGATTAATATTATAAAGTTGTACAACCTCTTTATGCATGCGGAGTTTACATATAAGTGATTCTGCATGTTAATTTTTAGCATACAACCTGTGCAAACAATTGTTGGTGAACCAAAAAAAAAAAAAAAAAATAAATCTCATGGTGACAACAGAGGCAGAAACCTAACCGGTGCACGTAGGGCAAAACGATCGATTTACGACGACAAAAATACATATTTGTAACGGAAATTTGGTACAGTTAATTATTTAAATATTTTTGAGTGGCTATTACCCATCCTAAGCAGTTAGTCGTTTTCTAACTCAACCTACGGACTTATAAGTAGTGATTTTTTTAATATATTGCAATTATATTTTAATATTTGTTTCTACATTGAAATAAAACAACTCAAAATAAATGGTAAACTTTGTATTATTTAAAAAAAAAAACTTTATAAATCATCTTCTTCGTCATCGTCTCCCTCATTCTGATTATTACCAAAATATGTTGGCATCGTGAGCATGTTCATAATGATATCATTAAATCCTTTCATCTGTTTCTTTTTCACTGATCGATGTTGACTTATCAGGGGATCAGAGTTAATACATAGCCAGTGTAAAATGTCCGTGTTAGTATTAATTCTTGAAGTTTTTCGTGAGTGCATCAGTCATATGTTTTTATACTCTTTTTGAGAGGCTTCCAATACGTCCTCTGATAGTTGCCCCACAGGCAGAGGTAGCTGATCTATGATGTCGCTGCTGTGGATAAGCAGTTTATGCACTGACGCACTCATCTTGTACCATCCATACAGTTCAATGCATTTTTTTGCTGTTTCCATGCAATATAATTTGTACGTGTTTGTGTCAAAGGAAATTGTCTTTAAAATATTTGAAAACCTTTCAATCAATTCTTTATCGATTCCAATAATTTCAGCTACTATCTCTGGATTTTCAAAAACTTTCCGTGCCGTGTTGCCGTCATTTGTGTTTCCACCTCCTTGCTTAGGCTGTTCCACTATTAAACTCATCTTCTCGTAAAACAGGTCCGTTATATTTTTCTTCTTCTCTTTTACTTGATTCTTCAATGTTGAATCTCTAGCTTGCCATTGTTTAATGTCTATTTTATAGGATATATGCAGAAGATATTCGAAACACCTTAGATAGGCATTAGGCATGTAAAATAGATATTCCATACTTATAGGCAGAAGCATCGCAGGATCGTTGTAATACTTTATCCAAGTTTATGTCCTTAGGAGTTACCTTACAAATGTTGCATGCCTGAGACGATGCAGTTTGTGTAAGGATTTTGCATGTTTTGCCATCCATCATCGTGCAAATTGGAATATGACGAAAGGTTATTGGTTTTTCTTGAAGGCTTACTGTTGTTGGTGTAACATCTCGTAGCTGTTGTTCAGTAGCATCGAATTCTTGTTTTATGGTCTAATTTGTTTCTTTAATTAACCAAATTAAAACCAATAGGGCGACACCACTTTGTCGATGTCGATTTTAGTATCGTTTTCTAGTATCATTTTTTCTTCTCCGTGGAATATAGATATTTCGAGAGGAACAATAGTGCTCAATATAATATTTGAATCCGAGTACTTCGGACTTCAAATAAGCTTCTGACTGTGTGATCAAGTAAGTTTTGCATAGGAATTCTGGCTTCGATCTCCGAAACAGTAATATTTTCGGGATAGCAAGTTTGCTTTATCTGCAAGATTTAATTATAGGCAGGATATATGTGTATATTAGCACCTCTAGCTTTAGCTCCTCTTTGTATTTTTATATAGTCTTTTTTTGTCATACTAGTGTCAACAATAAGAGCTAGCGCTTCCACAGGTCTGTACGGTGTACAAGAAGGCTTGTTGTTTTTCGACCGTTGCATTCGTTTCAAACTTCTTGGTGATGACTCAAGCGCTAATTTCATCACTTTAGCAGTTTCCTCGTTTTCCTGGTACAACTAAGCTGGATTCAGTTGCAAACGAAAGTTGTTCCGGAGAAAGACCTTTCACAAGAGTTTGCACAGATCTTTGTTTAGAACGCAGCGACGAGACCACAAAATCCTTTTTTGGTCGTCCTGAAACCGGTTTCTTAGTAGGTGTCTGTTGGTCTCCTTGTATGTTCGGAACTTTGAACTCCTCATTTAACCAATCGTGATGATTTTTAATCAGTCGGTCATGGGTGTGATGGCATTGTTTCAATTTTGCAAATAAGTTTGCCACAAATATTTTAATTCTTAATTTGACCGATTTTTCGAAGTCTGTACCACATTTTTCAATATTTTATTTGTTCAAAATATACTTAAGCCATCGTTCAATACATTTAGGTGAAGAAAATTTTAAAAAAACTTTCACTTTTTAAAACATAATATAGTTCAAGTCTTTTAATAGTTCGCGTTTCCAAGTTATCACTTCGACTACCTGAAACAAAAATAACATATACTCAGAGATGTGTATACAATCTGTAACGGAAAGGGTATATACATACCAAGGACACGGCTTCTTTGGATGATATCAAACGATATTGGAAGGGTTTTTAATCCTATCTCTACATGTTCGGAAGTTATGAGATCTGTTAATACATTGATACCAGAAACCAAACTTTTAAAATTGAAATAAGCACATCACTAGCACTAAGGTCGGTGTCAGCGAACTATTTGTAAGTAAAAATAAACCTCTTACTTCTGGTAATTCTGAATAAAAGGTTCCGCATGTTTATTTTTTGTTTACAAAATTTTATTACTGACTTTTCCTAAACTTTGATTATGTTTGTGAACTATCTACAATACAATTAATTGGTCTTGGTATCAAAATTTAACGAAATAATATTTAGATTCCTGCTTGCATTGTCACGTATCATTTACACACTTCTTGGTTTTTTACTTAGTTGCCCTTTTGTAGAAGATTATTTTTTAGATAATTATTATCTACATAGTAATCTTCCACCCACCTTACTATCGTACCTACAACACAGTAAATACCTAATTCAAAAAAATATTCCTGTGAATTTCCTAACGTTATTCTTAACCTTTTATTTAGGTGGCCATAAGGATGAACGATGTTTTGCTTTAAATCGATGTTTTATTCGGTTTACAGATCGAATCCCGTGCTCTTGAATCGATCTTCTAAAAATTCATTCAAAAATCAAATCGTAGGTAATCAAAAAAAATTTAAACCCTATTTAACACACCTTTATTTTGTTTACAGTTGCCAGTCAGGTAGTTACGTCTAAGCTTTTAATAAATAATAATTTAACATTTCCGGCGTAATTCAACGACTTTCATTCAGATGGTACAGATGTAGTCGGTTAAAATCACAAAAATATGAACTTCAACTATTGTGTGCCCTAATAATAATTTTTACACATACGATCCAGGTGTTGTTTCGAAATATCGTCAGCCTGTACCATTGAATTGATCATAAAAATCGAATCCTTACGTGCATCCAGGAATGAACGAATGCCTAAATAAACATTATTATTTGCCATTACAACTTAAAATAGAAAAAGGTTTTAGTAGTAACAATTTATGTCCAACTGAACCCAAAACATCATTTCAATTCACCTCTTCGCAACTTATTCTTCTCCTAGTACACACGGCTACACATCAAGTTAGACACCCTATATATGCATAGCTACGCTACCAGCAATACAGAGAATTGTAGGAAAGGGACTGCGTATCGTGGCATCGGCCAATCACAGCACTTGCTGCGTTGCGCCTACGCACACAGATGCACTTTTTTTTGTGAAAACATTCGCTAGTTTCACTCGTATTGAATTCAGTGTTCTATGCCAGTCAGTTTCTAAACGTCGCCCAGGATTCACGACTATTAAGTTACGTTAAGTTAGGCAAACTAATTAGATTAATTGTTCATTGTTTCCAAATTTTTGTTTTCTTATCTATGTTGATTTCTGCTCGTTACGCGGTCAACCGACGCGGACGCCCGCACGGAGCTTTGTGAATTGAAGTATATTTAAATTGTTAATTCATTTTGAGCTTTCTTCGACACATTTATGAAGAAGGCCTATTCGCTCGGCTCAACACCGAGTTTTAAAACCATTGCGCGATAAAATCCAGTCGCGAAATTTTTACACAAACAAACATACATTTTAATATTTTCCAGGCTTCCAACTAGTCTGTGCAGAATCACGTAGATGTATTGACTGCTTTGTTGTGTCGTAAAGAAGGGGCAAACAGTTTTAAATTTATGATAAATATAGATGGGATGGGATGGGATGGGATGGGTTGTGGGATGGTTATGGATGGATGGTTTTTTTGTTTTTTTTTTTTTTATTGATTTGATTTTTTAGCAGCAGTGGTGGTAAAAAAGGGGTTGAAAGTTTGTATGAAAATCCGTCGTTTTGAAGTTAGATCTATCAAAATTCGTATTTGATTTTTTGGTTGACAGTAAAGTAAGTTTCAGTCTTGTATCAATTACTGTGTGCTCCGTCTGAAATAAATATTTTATTTTCAAACTCAAACTCAAAGTATTTATTTCAATTAAACCAATTACAGGCACTTTTGAATTGTCAAGGGGTCGGTCAGTCAGAAAAATGAAGCTAGTTGCCCATTCCAAAGCGTAGTAGGTACCTATGAAGAAGAACGGGCAAGAAACTCCATGGACACTCTTTTAAATCAAAATATGGTTACAAAGTATTTTCAATTCAATACGTGTTTCAGTGTTTTTGTTATAAAAATCGAATGAAATGGAATGGTTGGATGGCGGTGTTGGTTGAAAGTTTGTATGAAAATCCGACAGGATGTAGATTTCTGAATTACCTACACGCATGCGGACCGCAAGCTCGAAATATAATATAACAATAATAAATATTTAATGGTAATGGATATTGTGTTAGTGCAAACTCATCTAAACTAATATTATAAAGCTAAAGAGTTTGTTTGTTTGGTTGGTTGAACGCGCTAATCTCAGGAACTACTGGTTCGAAATGAAAAATTAGTTTTGTGTTGGATAGTCCATTTATCGAGGAAGGCTTTAGACTATATAATATCACGCTGCGACCAATAGGAGAGGAGCATCAATGGACAATGTTGCAAAAACGGGAAAAGTGATTCCTTTTTGAGAGCTTCCGTTGCGTGCGCTGCGTAAACGGTTTAAGTTACGCAAAAATCATGTATGAAAGAATTGTTCCTCTTTAAAAGTTCTAAAAAAAAGTCCGCGACAGCATGTCTATCTTTTAAGATTGACTCACTATAACCTTTTTTATGATAATCAAATTTGTTCGAAATTAATGCATTATTTGCGAAGGTGTTATATCAACATGATATTAATCTTTATCCAAATAAATAAGTTATTCATCACAAGTATTTAATTATGAACAAAATTGCCCTAGATATCACTTGATTTCAATCAACATCTTAGGAAATATCATAACTTTAAAATAACTCCGCAACAAAATAGGTATGATAACGTTCGGATCGGTTCAATATCACGCTCTAGGTCAAAATGAATACAGTCAGAAAGAGAACTAAGCGAAAACGAGAAACGAAGAAGAAAGAAGTAAGTATTATAATACGAGCTCAACTTGTTTACAAAATAATATGCATCTATCTATGCACGTTGATGTTGGTGCCATGCGCTCCCGCGCAGTCCTGCGACGTGCGTGAGTGAGACGAAAAAACAAAAACATATCGCACGATTCGCAGCGTTCAACTTCTAGTAGTCCAAAGTCCAAACAGTCTAGGTTGGTGTGTAGCCGTGTGTACAAATAAAATCACACTGGGTTCCGTTCATAATTTTTAAAATAAGGTCATTTTTTTTAAATATAATTATGACGAAATCTATTAACAAGTTAATAGTTTTTTTTTTATTACAAAATAATAGCACGCACGCATAATTTTTATCTGTAGTACTAACCGAAAGATTTATCGGAAGTTCACGGTCTGTCGGTGCTATTTGAGTGGTACATGGGTTTTATTGGTTTGAGCACGTCTAGTCCTTATTCTAATTCAAATGAAGTCAATAAAAAAAGTCGCAAAACTACATCTAACTGTGGGAAGAAATTAATAAAGTACTAGTACCGCATGAGTAACAGGAATTGTTATTGCCGAATTGAAAATCGTTTGCTTAGAGAACCCTGATTACGTCATTACACACACAATGAAGCATCATAATGTGTGTAAACAAAATAGGTACAGCTGAACTGTATCAGGATAGCAGGGAATAGGAGTTTTATTGTTATTGTTTTGCTCGTCAGTCGACGTCTGGCCCGCTTCTAGTGCACTCGTTTCTATCCCTGTGATACGCGCATTAGTTCGGTACGGCTACACCTAATTGACTTTTTTGTTGTGTTTGCAAAATGTCGTTAAGTAATATTGAATATTACGAAACGTTGATGCGTGTCGGTGCAGAAGATGGTAATCATCTCAGTGGGTTGGGCGTGGTGGTAGAATCGAGGCTTGGCCTCCGCGATCCCCAGACCTAACCCCGTTAGACTTTTTTTTTGTGGTGGTACATTAAAAATGTAGTGTACGCAGTGCAGTGTGATACAATGGACCAAATGAAAGTGCGGATTGAGCCCGCATAAACAAGCGGTCCACCTCGCTCTCTCGCTCGGCTTGTGCATAGATACGAAGGTCGCCACATCGAACCCCATCTTTAAAAATGTAAGTCAATTTACTAAATTAAACAAAGCTTTACAATTTTACTATTTACTTGGTAATAAGTGATAATAAGGGCTAAAACTAGTTAACCTACCTAAATTTTGTTTCGATTTTTTACGTAAGTTTTGTTATCTCAGTTTTTACGTGCAATTTCTGGCTTGATATTAACGAGTAAACTGTAAATCAATAATTACCCATTAATTTTTACATCACGGTAAAGTAGGTATGCATGGCGCGCGCGCGATGTCTGCGCGGCGGGCGCCGACAAAGAACACTGCCGCCGCTTGCAGTAGGCTAATAAGATAAGACGCGCAGAATTCGCGCGCAATCCCTTTGGCGGCGCCGGCAGCATATTTTATTTCGGCAGTTCAGGCCGACAAAGAATGCGGTAGACGATACTAGGCGCGCAGAATTACGGAAGAGATTTATCGTAATATTGGCCATTAACGTGGAAGTCATTGCCCTACGTAGTGCGGAGACACGTTTGTTATGTTTGATTGAAAAAAAAAAAAAAAAAAAAAAAAAAAAAAAAAAAAAAAAAAAAAAAAAAAATTAAGAAACCTAAGAAACCGAAAATTTGGTATCGATTTTTAGAGTATTTTATTTAGAGTTGAAACCCTTCCAATATCGCCTCCTTCTGCGAAGCAGTCATGCTAGCGAAGGGGTGGCGGGACGGATGAGGGAGAGAGCCTCCCGTCCCAGCCGCCGCGGGAGACGCTCCGGGCGTCGGGAGTCGCGTGACGACTACCGGCCACCGTAGGCGCGGGCCTGCGGGCGGAGAGCAATGGGTAGCTCACCGCCCGATCAGGACCAGGCCCGTGCTGGACGGCGCGTAAGTGTTCCACGCGCGCCTCAAAGAGATGTCAGCATAATCCGAGGGGCCCCTTAGGGCCGAAGCCTGCCGGGTCAGCGGGATTGTCCAAAAGGGTTACCGCTACCCCGGAACATAAAGGGCGAAGGAAGGAACATGGGTGGGTTTTAGTCAGTAAGAGTCTGACACTCCCTTCCGCTCCACCCAGAGCGGGAGGGGTCATTTCATGATTTCCCACCAGAAAAAAAAAAAAAAAACCCTTCCAATATCGTTTCATATCATCCAAAGAAGCCGTGCCCTTGGTATGTATACACCCTTTCCGTTACACGTTGTATATGTGGAGCTAAAACCAGTTTCCTCGTAATAACAAAAATCAGAACTATTGATAAGAAACAAATTTAAACTGGTACAGGTTGGAACTTTTTAGTAAAGCCTTCACGAATTATTTTTTTACAACAAAAAAGATTATTTTAAGTCTATCGTTATATTTAGATTGTTCTCTATCTTTAAAGTGTTGAAAGAACTCAGTAATAGGTTTAAAATGAAGTACTTACAACATGGTAATGCTTCCATACTAAAAAACACGATTTCACTTTAAAACAACTGCACATAGACAAAACGAATTCGCACCGAGTTTGGTAGAATACTGGCAGCACGTTTTTATATTATGTCCATGCAGCACGCCTAACAATAAGCGATGGGTCGAACAATAGCGGCTTTTATAAACGGGTCTCGCTCGCAAATAAAAAATCTTTTGTTTGTTTTTTGACCATTGAAGGGTAGAGAACACCTAACGTATGTAATATGCGTATTTAAATGATTTTGTTTTTAATACATTTGTCGACAAGAGACGTGGCGCCGCTTTAAATGCTTATACGAGAGTGGCAGTCGCGGTCAGTCGCGGATCGACTGTTTAGTCGATGGTCTGCGAACATTAATACAATGCAATACAAATTGAGCGTGTTAGATTCTACAGTAGGGTAAGGTGTCTCACATTGAACCAGGTAAATTTCGAAGTCTTATAGTGGGCTGGATTTTCAATCAATGCCTTTAATTTTTTGTGTATAGTTAGCATATTTATTTAGCTTCAGTTTTGTAAAACATTAATTTCTCATATTCCTTTTAGTTTCAGTGTGAAACAGGTTTTTATGAAAAATGATTTTTGGTTCATTGTGTCCTTCAGGTGGTACACATTTAACCAGGGCATAGTCCACATTGAGCCACCTTATTTACTATGTCTTCTAGTTCAATTTATAAGACAAATACTTTGTAATAATAATATAATAATAATAAAAAACAGTAATAATAAAAATCAGTCTTACATTTATTAAAATCACTTTAAATCTTATGCATTTAAACTGAGAGTCTTAGTTTTGTACATTTTAATAATAAAAATAAGTAACAGTTTTTCAAAACTAAGTAAAAAACTAAATAACTTTTTACTAGGTTTTTGAAGGTTTTACCTTCAAATAACTATCACTATCGGTCTTATTCATAAAACTTTAATCAATTGCTAAGCAACTGATTAGCAAAATTCTTATTCATAATAGCTATTTAGCGCTAAGAGGATGCTAAGCAATTGATTATTATCTGTCAAATTTAAACACCGCCGGACCACTGCTAAGAGGATGCTAAGAGGCAACATGGCGGATTTTATTTGAAACAGCTGATCGGATCATTGCATTTCGATGTTATTTTGTTCATAGTATCGAGTAGGTAGTGCGTAAATATGGATTTCGACAATCTTTTCTGGATTTCCAAAACGATGTAGCAGAGTTATACAATTTTGAAACGACAGAGGGAAGTAAAAAAAGGAAGACCTACAAAGCTCGAACAAAACCGCTACGAGAATTGTTACCTATTACATATTGTTCATTCCGAGTACACATGATGAAAGGATTTATAGGGAAAGCTCAATGACGTGGCTCAGTAGGTGCTTAGGAGGTTTCAAGAGAATGAGTTCGTGAAGAAGCTCATCACAAATAGTGATTATTCAATATGTTATCCCATGTGCCCTTGTGTTATCTTATGACGCCAGTTCTAAGGTACAGAACTAAAGAAAAGCTACATTGTGGCTGTCACACACAATCAATAAGAGACATTTTGTAGAAATAATTTATTTTGATACAAATAAAACTACATTTTTGTTCTACATTCATTGTTTTTGTTTTCCAATACTTTTACTCCAACGCCATGCCATGCCACTCTCATTCCTCATATTTTTCACATGGCATGGTCTCCTCCCTCGCCGTCTTTGTGAGGTTGAATAGTATTGGTGCTAGGTATTGTTGTTGTTGTTATGGGATTGGTTTCCGCACTTAGTCCTTCAGGTTGACCATTGTACGTGGGCCATGGCGGCCGTCGGTGGTTATTCCAACCAGCCCACCTCCCTCCAGAAGCTTATTAGGTCTCCTGGTCTGTTAAGGACATCTGTGTATGATCTGGGTGTTCTGAGGGTTTCTGACCTAATCTGAGTGATGCCTGTGCACTGAAAGAGCACATGCGCGACAGTTTCATCAGCCTCCATGCAGGCTCTGCACAGGGGGCTGTCCGTTATACCTTTCGTGTGAAAATGTTTGTTTAGTGACCAGTGCCCCGTGTTGGTCCACGTCACTATTCGCAGGCTTTTCCTATCCAGGTGTAGTAGTCTTTTCGTTAGTTTGCCATCTAGTAATGGCATGGCCTCCTTGGACTGCCTGCAGCCCGGTGACGAGGACCACCAGTTCTCCGCTTGTGTATGGGTGTGCTCCTGTAGCCACCTGCGTAGCTGATTAAAGGGGATGGGCACGACTGGTTCTGGACCATAGACTGACGTGCTGGATGCCCTTCTGGCCAGCTCGTCAGCCGCATCGTTACCTAGTGATTCACTGTGTCCTTTTATCCATTGTAGTGTCACTGCGGTGCGGCTTGATAAAGTCACCTGTTCAAGCGCCTTGTGACATTCTAATATTAGATGCGATGTGATACATCCCTTCTTCAGGGATTGGAGGACCGATGCGCTGTCAGAGATTATACGAACATGAGTGTCCGTAATCCTCCTGGCTGCTATGGCATGGGCCACTTGTATTATACCCACACACTCCGCTTGGTAGACCGTGTTAAGCATTCCTAGCGGGCTCGCCGTCTTTGTGAGGTTGAATAGTATTGGTGTTAGGTATTAATAGTGGCTTTCATAGCAGCAGTCAAACTTGTATCTGTAAACAAGTATAATAATTATTACTAAAAGACACCGAAATCCCGTTACAAAAGCAGTAGGAAGTAATATAATATAGACACAAGTACCCACTTACATATCTAAAAGAGTAAATTCATGTTAACAAGCCTAGAGGGCATGAAAATACATAGCTATTATCGGCAACTGCTTTAACATTAATTTGGTCAGTTTATATTAGTAAGTAGATATAAATTCAGAGATAAATACCTTTTTCTGTTTACTCCAATTATTGCAGCTTATTATTTTCATTGCTAACATCGCAAACACAAAGATTTAAACATAATACATTATTTTATTTATATTCTAATTATCCGATGAAATTTCTGACTTTTATCTGCCAAAGTCACGACATGGTCACGACAGATAAAAAATCGTTGTTTTGACAAGTTTATTCTAAAAATTCCGTTTTTTAGTCAACTATTTTGATTATAATCTGTGCCGAACGCATAATTTCACCTCTATTTCGTTTCGCAACTAATCACCTGCTAACTAGCGTTTATGAATAAAGAAAAGTTAAGCATTGATTAAGAGCTAACTAAATGCTAAGCTAAACAGTCGCTAATGAGTGATTAGCGAGATTTTTATGAATAAGGCTGTATAGGAATAAACTTTAAACAAAGTAAAAAAAAAACTTCTTCAAAAAATAAAACAAAAAGTTGCACTTAGCCAAAATCAATTTAAAAATTTCGAGCAAAAAAATTACGAAAGTTGAGATTGTCCATAAACCTTAACGCAAGTTAATAGTTGGAGCAACGCATATCGGAAAGTTATATGTCGAGTTTCGGTTTTGTGTTCCATTAATTTTTGGTGGTGGCAAAATCATTTTAATATCCTTTAATTGGACATTAGCCAAATCGGGTTCCAAAGGCATCCGGAATTTCATGGTTTCTTTGTTCATTAACCGCATGAATGAAACTCCATAGTAAGGTTTGTCAACTTCAATGATCTTGGCTACATAATAAACCTTAATATTTTTTGCATCAAAAACCACGAGCACATAGTTATCTTCAACGGGATCACGGGTCAATTTATCGAAATTTCCTCTCACAACAAACATTTCTTCTTCATCTTCGGACTCATCTATCTCACTGATTTCAGTCTCGCTCTCTTCTAACACCGTTTCAAGTTCTTCTTCAGAAGTAGATTCATCTCTATCTACCTTTTTCATTATCTTTTTCTTTAGGGTATTTATTTTAACTTTTTTATCTGAAAGCACGGTGCGTTTAACTTCTTTTACTTTAGTTTTAGTTTCTTTACGCTTCTTCTTGCTTTCTATAATTTCATTTTTTTCCGGAGTGTCTGTTGCAATTCTGCTTTTTCCTGGTTTCCTAGCTTTCCTGTTACTAGATCGGGGGCTAGCTTTAAGTGGTGGCATAAATTGCTTAGGTGAAATGAATGAAGACATCGTAGATAATCCTGCTATTGTTGAGCTATGAAATTTCTGGGGTTGCATTTCGAAATTATTTTCCGTAACTTCATTTACAACTGGAGTCTCTACCATACAATCGGTGTTTAAAATTGATGGGCTTACTTTTCCGTCTTCATAAAATGTGTCATCAGATTTAACGGATTCGTTTTCAACATTTTCGATATTAGGATCTAAATTTTGATCTTGGAGCTCTGGTTTGGGTCTGTCCGTCACGTCTGATGGCAAAAAATCGATGTCCGTGAAGACTTCTGGGTCAAAGGGATATATGCCACATTTCTTAAAGGCTGCGGATATATTCATGGGTGTCATTGCCCTGGCGTAGGCCACTCCAACGCACTCCGCTACGTTGTAAATTGTCATGGGCTTTCCTGGGTTCCTCATCATCCAGGAGTCTATGGCGCTGTTATAAAAAACTTTAAAGGGGGCATTTAACCCGACATCTAGAGGTTGCATCTTGGCAGTGGTGTGAGGATGCAAAGTGAGCATTGTGACACCCGATTTTTTTGCTAATTCTAAGGCTTCAATGGAAAGATGAGACTCATGGTTGTCTAAGATTAAAAGCGCAGGGTTATCTAGACTGGCGGCAGCATGTTTGATGAAATGTTTCATAACATCAACGAATAATTCGCTTGTCATCCACCCAGAAGCATGTGCTAACCCAAGAGAACCTGGTGGAGCCCCCGTTAACATAAAATCTTTAAAATTTTTTCGCGGAAAAACAAGCGCTGGTGGCAAAGCCTGGCCTGAAGCACATACAATAGCGCAAGTGGTTACTAGAGTTCCCTTTTCGCCACTGGTCACCTTTGCAATATTAAACTTTCCCTTAGGCCCCACTACTTTTTGTGGACGCTGAACCGTCGTCGTGGCTGTTTCGTCCAAATTATACAAACGACAACCAGTGCTGAAAGACGGATGACGACTCATTGCTATCTTCAAATTATCAAAAAAAGACTTAACCGTCTCGCGATTAAAAGCTGTCGCACGGGCTAAGCTGCAAGCTTCAGGTTTTTTTATTGAAAGATCAAGATGGCGTTTCTTAAATGACCGTAACCACTCTTTTCCTGCCAATTTTTCTCGCTCCCAGCTATCTGGCATTGTCACATTATTTACTTTCGCCATCTGGTATGCCACTTTACGGCAGTCTTTTGTGGTCAGTCCGTAAAATTTCAGAGCACACTCCTTTATGTACTCTTTATAAATATCTTCTTGTTCTGCGGTAAAAATTAAATAAATAAATAAATAAATTGCGACTTTTTGACCACAGTTCGTTTACTACGCTAAAAACACGTTCAGCGGCGGCGTTTGAAACTGGTATCGATAAATGAATGTAACAAGTTTTTTTAATTTCCTTGCCAGATTCTTCGTTACATTTTTCAAAAAAATTAACCCTACGTAAGTCTACCCTCTTTGTTTTACTTGCCACAACTTCACGGATTTCTCGCAGTAAACAGTAATCATCATATAATTTGTCTTCATTTATTGATACATTCAGAGAATCACCCAGCTCTTTTAATTCAATCCAGTTAATTTCTTCGTCCCTTGTCAAAATATTCATTTTCTTATAAATAGAGTCATCAAATTCATACCACTTATTCAAATAAGTTAAACATCGCTCCAAATATTTGTTTGCATCTTCTTTAAATGTATTTTGGTCACTCTCCGTCAACTTCATTAGACATTGCCTCGCTGAATGTCCGTAAAACATATCATTCTTTCTGTTAGTAATTTTGGTTCGCAATTCCGTCATAATCGTGTGTAGTTCAGTGCATGTAATATAATCACTTTCCAGTTTTTTAATGTAAGCATCAAAAATTTGCATTATGTTGTGAATAAAATAGCAGTAGCATAATGAAAGACAATTATCATCTATAAAGGCCAACCATATTATTGCGGCACATTCATCTTCACCTTCATTAAGAAAGTATTCTCTCAAAGCCGGCCAATTCAAAATAAGTCTATCTAAAGCTGGAAGCGATGAGAGCCATCGTGTAGGCACATGACGGAGAATAGATTTGTACTCTAACGCCCGAAATTAATAACCAATCTAATCCAATATCTCTAGATTAAAGATCCAAAATTCAATCCAGATTTGTAGTAAAGTGTAGCTAAAAACGATCCACGGATTGCAATTGCAATCTTTTCATCCAATCGATCTTTCAGAGGACGGATCATAGACTACAGATTGACCTCTGTTCGAAAATGACAGTTTGAGTGTGTCAATAACCTATCCGTTGAATTTGACGTTTGTTTCGATCGGTGTAAACAATCCAAATCTTGATCTTAGAATTTCCTTAGATTTAAGATTGACTTCACGGATTTTATTTGAAAAATGGCACTGTCAATATTCTCCAGTGATAGTGACAGTGATAGTGATATGGAAGTTCTGGCTCAATTATCGGATTGGGATAGTACTGATAGTGATGCTGGTGAAGAAATAAGACGTCAACGTGCTTCTGCGCGGAGAATTAAAAGGGTGAACTACATGCAAAGTCTGGATGATGCGGAGCTTACCTTTAGGTTCAGGCTATCAAAATTAGCAGTAAATTTACTGTTGACTGAAATTATGCCTCACGTCCGTGTAACCTCATCAAGGTAAGTAAAATAGTAAAAAAAAACAGCTAAGTACCTACCTAATAAATAAAGATCTTTGTTTTTATGGTAAGTATAATAATTATTTCAGAAATCATGGAGTGCCACCGCTTCATCAATTGTTGATGACTTTAAGATTTTATTTAATAATATTGAGGAAGTTCCCCCCGAGGTTGAATTGGAATTGGAAATAACAAATACCAGTTATGATGGAAATACTCTAAATATGCTAAATATACTAAATATGGAAGATCAAGACATCCAAACAAGAGCTGATCTCATTAATAATTACTTCATTTAACAAATAAAACGAAATTATGTACTATTCAAACATTTATTTATAAAAATTATGCAAAATTACATTAGATATGTTATTCCAAAATGAGAAAGTAAATTTAGAAAATAAAAAACTATAAGTAGAGTTATTAGGTAAACCTACCTGATACCTCATAAATCTCATAATACCTTTAATTTAATTTTTATTTATTTTTTAAATGCTCTAACCCTACTTTTCGTTTTTCATTTTCTAGTTTTAATTTTTCATTTTCTAATTTTAATTTTTCAGTTTGCAATAAAATATTTTGTAATTTTGCATCAATGCAAAGTTTCTTGGCTGTATAATATTCAGCTAATGCAACATTCCTGGATGTTCTGCCATCATTTGCAGTTTTCAATTTCTTCTTACCTGGAAAACAAAGAAGTTTTTTTTAATAATTACATTACATTCTACCTTTAATTTAATTTGTATTTATTTTTTAAATGCTCTAACCCTACTTTTAGTTTTTCATTTTCTAGTTTTAATTTTTCATTTTCTAATTTTAATTTTTCAGTTTGCAATAAAATATTTTGTAATTTTGCATCAATGCAAAGTTTCTTGGCTGTATAATATTCAGCTAATGCAACATTCCTGGATGTTCTGCCATCATTTGCAGTTTTCAATTTCTTCTTACCTGGAAAACAAAGAAGTTTTTTTTAATAATTACATTACATTCATAATTATTATATAGACACTATGGATTGATATCAAAATTCTCCTATTTTTGTGTTTCTGTGTATTTACACAGGAACACTTATACTTTAGCTTTTGTTACATAAGAAAAATACAAATCCATGTTATAATCAAGACACTCAAGAGTGACTCAAGCTAACATTAACAAAAAAAAAAACATAAATACAAATTGTCCATTACTAGAGTATGACCTCTATTGAGTAATGGACGAACTAACTTTAAAACAGTCCTTGATGTCGCACCCTCAGGCTCAGCCTCGTTCTGCCGTTCATGATCCTCGACATCATGCCGTTTTTTCTTTCCAGTCTAGATAATCATCTGCCAGAGATATCCCGACTTGGACTCACATAATTCATAGCTATTTACACCTACCTGAGCAGCTTTAGTTGCTATGAGCTGTTAAAAGGAGAGTCTGCTTTTCCACAGCATCAGCTGTAATGTTCGGGTGAGAGAAGGGGTGTTTACGAAGAATAAAACAGCAGACAAAGCAGCAATTAAGTATCTCTAAGACTGACTTAATGTTCAGACGTAACCGAGATGGTGCTAGCTCAACAGATCGGACAGAACTCTCTCTTTAATGGGAATGAGGGCCCTTTATATATGGTATAGATAACACAATTTGTCAATAATGAATGTTCAAGGGTCACAACAACAACCATTACGAATACAAACAAATCATAACTTAACGAGATGAGAACTACAAACAATCAATTAGATAATATTATAATCAACATTGTGCCCGTGATGTTTCTACCATAAATATACATTTGTAGCGGTATCTACAACGCCACATGCGAACAACGCGTCATACTGACGTAACGCAAATCCTGCATCTCGCAAGCAGAGTTTACCGCGCCATTAGCACAGATACAATTTCCCAACATCAATCGTAGGGCAATTGCCCGCCAGACACAATACCCGTCTGGCCGGAGGATCCTCCCTTTTCTATGGAGGATGAGTGAACTTTACACCCTGTTCCTCGTGCCTCTAAACTGGTGACCCCGACGTGATCGTCAGCGCAGCCTTCGTGCACATACTTCAGCGTGACGTCATCATCACTCCCGCAAGCTTTAGAGCGGCGAGTCACCCAGCCAGCCAGCACCCACGGCTTCAACGGGTATCCTGACCACCAGCATGCAGCGTACGCGCATACCTGGTCATCACCCTCAGCCTCATCAGCAACCTCGGCACAGCACACTGCACTTTCGGCCGGTCAACAAGAAGAGCTTCCTCTCCTGGTCGACGCAGCAGCCAGCCTCAACCCCGCGCTGTACGACATCCGACGCACTGGAGTATAACGCAGCGCCACCCCGACTCACTGGGGACACCTTCGCAGACAGTTCCGACTCACCGCGAACTATGCGTCACCCCGACTCACTGGGGCATCTCCGCAGACAGTTCCGACTCACCGTGAACTATGCGGCAACCGGTTCCGACTCACTGGAACCTCAGCTGGCCTGGCAAGCATCGCAAGATACAAGACTCGGCCCACTATCAACCTCCGGTCTCCGGAGGGGAGTGATGTAGCGGTATCTACAACGCCACATGCGAACAACGCGTCATACTGACGTAACGCAAATCCTGCATCTCGCAAGCAGAGTTTACCGCGCCATTAGCACAGATACAATTTCCCAACATCAATCGTAGGGCAATTGCCCGCCAGACACAATACCCGTCTGGCCGGAGGATCCTCCCTTTTCTATGGAGGATGAGTGAACTTTACACCCTGTTCCTCGTACCTCTAAACATTCATTACAATCCTCCGCCATTATGATAGACAACGGGTTGTCGTTACATAATAACAATACAATAGTTAATACACTATATTATTTCTAAAATACATGTCTTATAGATATATATATATATTTTTTTATTTTATATATTTTTTTTTTACAATATTAATTAGTTTTTAATTGAGCAACTCCAGTGCTTCTGCGTAATGGTTTTACAATAAATTCTTCGTTTGAACTAGTCGATGGTATTTCTTCTAATTATATGTCACTTAAGCTGTTATTTACTTTTAAAGTTATACAATTTGTTATTCTGGAGCAACAATTCTTTGAATCTTCTAGTGCTAACAATCTACTTTGACTTGTACAAAAGAACTTACGATTATAAATATATTTTCCAATACGATATAGTAAATAACATCCCAATATTTTTACAATTGACATGAAAATATACACAAAATAAACATTACTTACAACTTTGTTATACATGGTGTCTCTTCTATCTTAGACATTAATTCATCAATTTTATCAATTTGGTGACTTGCTAAATTTAGACTTTCTATGTCTAGTCTTTCATGTGTTCTTAAAGGAACAAATTCAATCCTAGTAATGTTTTTATCTTTAAGTTTCTTACAACAATCATCATTAATTATGTCAATTACAGGTAAGAATGAATTACGTTCGCTCACCAATCCATAAATTTCACTTTGAAGTACAATATTTGCAGTATATAATTTACAACTATCTACAATTGTTAATATTCCAGTATCGATTAGATCAAAGTCGATTGGTTCTTTATTTTTACAACTTAATGTAGCTACTGTTCTGTGCGGTACTCCAAATAACCAATTATTTTCGTTGTGCATTTTGTACCATTGTTCATGGGTAATATAGGATATTCTTGTGTCACATTCTAAAGGAACCTTCGATTTTCCAAGCATTAATTCTGTTTCACATGTTGGATTTCCATGTACAGAATACAAAGGTGAATTTAATTTACAAATGTAATTCTGTGACACCTTCTTACACTTATTCAAATTTTCAATATAAGTATAATACAATTTATTATTAGATATCATAAAATATTTCTCTTTAGGTAAAATGAATATAAATGTATTGTCTTTATTTCTTAAAGGCACAGGTAAAATATTATATAATTCATAATTAGTTTGAGTAATTAAAGGTGTTTTAATAACAAAGACAAGTTTGTCATTCATATAATACGATATAAGATTCACCAATGATAACAATTCTGGTGTATTATTTATATTTAAACTTAATGGATACTTGGTTTGTGAAGGCAAGTGCGACACGGTTTTCTTAAGCTCATTTATATATTGTTCTGGAGTAATAATAACTGGATGTAAAGCATTATTCTTAGTAAATAAAATTGCATTTATTATAGTAGAGATCTCATTATTAACTTCCACCGTAATTAAGGTTAATGTTGAGGTGTGTCCTTACTTTATGGGGTTTTTGCAAATCAGGTATGATTACCAAAGTGACTGGTTTATTCTTTTAGTGAAAAGACATTTATTTGAGATTTACAAAGTTTAGATTAATAGGCACCCGGGATAGACTTCAGTTCGTGATTAGGCCGTAGCAGAGGATTAGCGCAGAATCGAAAGAAAAGGGGAAAAAGCCCTTCTTGTTCTGGATCTTCGGCTTATATAGTGGTGGTTCAGCGCCCTCCCGTGGTCCTTGGATGAACTACGCAGCCCGCCGCTTGTCCAGTGTTGCGTGTGCGATACTATCGCGCAGGATGTTGACGACGCGGGGCTCACGCAGTTCCCTCAGTTGTGTGTAGATGGCGCTGTCCTCAACAGTTAATAAAGATAAATGTTCTTCAATGTCTTGTTTTAAATTAATATCGAAAATAATCGCATCAGTGCTTTTAGTATAATTAGCTAAAATACCCAAATTCTTGTTAAATATCTTTTCATTGCTAGAAAGCTCAGTAACAGTATTATTGAAATTTGCGAACATATTTTTGAAACACTAAAAGAATTAAAAATAAAATTATATGAATCTAAAATAAAAGAAATTAATTTTGGTGGATTTTGTCGATTTCATTTAAAATGGCATAAAATCAGAACAATGTTAAGATATTTATTTAGGGATACGGATATAAAAATCAAAATTTTTCATGTATCCAAGGATATACCATTAATTTTAGAAGAAAATAACTCAAATCCTATTTCAGGACATACAGGCTTTCATAAAACTTATAAGAAAATAAAATCCAAATACCACTGGGATTCTATGAAGAAAGATATTAAAGAATATATTCAAAATTGTAAATCATGTCAAGAAAATAAGTTAGATAGGAAAAGGAGTAAACAACCGATGGAAATTGCATCCACATCAACAGAAGCTTTTCAAAAAGTTTCAGTAGACATAGTAGGACCTTTACCAGTTACAGAAAGTGGAAATAAATATATTCTAACACTTCAAGATGACTTAACAAAATTTTCACAAGCGTACCCTCTGCAACAACACGACACTACAACAATAGCAGATTGTTTCGTTAAAAACTTCATCTGTAGATTTGGTATACCTGATATATTATTGTCAGATAAAGGCGCAGATTTTACGTCTACATTAATAAAAGAAATGTCAAAATTATTTAAAATGAAAAAAATCAATACTACTTCTTACCATCCACAATCAAATGGAGGTTTAGAAAGAAGTCATTTAACACTAGCAGATTATTTGAAGCATTATGTTAACGAAGACCAATCAAAGTGGGATAAATGGTTAGATTTTGCCATGTTTTCTTATAACACGAACATTCATAGTTCAACCCAATTCACACCTTTCGAATTAGTATTCGGTAATAAAGCAAAATTACCAATATCAATTACGAAACCACCTGATTTTAAGTATAGTTATGACAATTATTTAGATGAACTCGTATTGAAACTAAGGAAATCTAGACAGTTAGCACGGGATAAATTAATAGAATCAAAATTAGCAAATAAGCAAACATATGATAAAAAGAGTAAAGAAGTTGATTACAAAGTAGGAGACTTTGTTTATCTAAGTAACGAACAAATAAAAACTGGAAAAACAAGGAAATTATCACCTTATTGGTTAGGACCCTATAAGATACTAGAAATCAATTCACCAGTTAATGTTACTAGACAAGCTAAGAAAAAGTTAAGAGTTCACACCAACAGACTGAAACGTGCGTTTGTTTCAGAATGATCCGGGTGATCGTGATTCTGAAGACTCTCACAATAATAAGTGGAATAGAAGCAATTAGTTTAGAATCATATAATATAAGTAAAGTAGATAAGGGAGGTATATATTTGAAAGTTTAGGTAAGGTTAACCATTACGGTAGTGAATGGACTATGACAAGTTATTTAGATATTTCAGAAATACATAAGAAAATTGATCTTGTAAGTAGTACATTTAGTAGTACTAAGGAAATATGTAATCATGATAAGTTTAGTAAATTTTCGCTTTATGATACATCAATCGCTATACTCAATCAAATAGTTCCTCAACTGTATAACGAAGAAAATGTTTTAAGAGAATTAACAGGTAGAACAGATAATGTTCACAGAGTTAAGCGATCTATATTAATGCCATTGGAACATTATTTAAGATTTTATTTGGTACATTAGACGTTGAAGATGCTAAACGATATGACAAAGCTATTAATGAGTTAGATTAACACGATTTATCTTAATTTCCTCATTTGTCGTATTCAAACGTCGCATTTCATACCCTCAGCTTTAATAAAAATGTCTAAGTGCGAAATTTGTAAAAAAAATATAACCAAAACTCTACCGGGGTTAGAATGCAGTAAGTGCGAGCGGATAGTGCACCTGAACCCAAAATGTACGGGATTAACTAATAAACAGATCGCTGCATTAAAAGCTTCACCCAGTCTGGAGTGGACATGCCACGAATGCCAGCAGGAATCCCCGAGGCGTAACTCATCCATCATTATACCCGAAGACGACGAGGAAGAGGACGTTACACCAGTTCAAATAAATGCAAAAAGTTTATTAAGCAATATCACTAAAGAGGTTGAAAAAGCTATTAAAAGCGAAATGGCACAACTAAGCGAATCCTTGCAGTTCCACAGCGATAAACTTGATGAAGCAATGGAGTCTATGGAAGCTTTCAAGCAGACTATCAAGGCTCTAGAACGGAAGAATGCGGAACTAATAAACAAAAATAACAACATAGAAACCCGTGTAGGTGTCTTGGAACGTCTGCAGGAGATAGAACAAGAGAAGCTTGCAAAATATGTAGAAATCGCAAATGTGCCAAACAAAAACAATGAAGATGTCGGACTTCTGGTGGAGAACATTGCACTTAAACTGAACCAGCGCAAAGAAGACATTAAAAGTGCACGTAGACTCCACGGATGGAAAGAACAGTCGGCCAACATACTAGTGGAGCTCAAAGACGAAGACGTCCAAGAAAACTGGATTACTGCCGCCAAAAGCGTCAAGCCAACTGTTTCCGATGTTCTCCCTAGCGAAAAAAATAACATAAATGTCGTATATGTAAGAGAAGCCATGACAAAACATCACAAGCGACTATTCTGGAATGCCAAGCAGGAGCTAAAAGTCAATCTCAACTTCAAGTACGTGTGGTTTAAAAGAGGACTTGTCAAAGCGCGCAAGGAAGACGGTGAAAAAGTTAGTATCCTACGCACCATGAACGATATACACGGTCTAACTATTACCAAGCAGTAAATCGGCATGACATCGCATTAAATATATAAATAAATAGGAAACAAAGCATTAAACGAATATCTTAATAAAAAAAAAATGGCGAATTCTTTTGGTGATATTAATGAGATTAATTACTGTCTAAATATTAACGACTTCATAAACTGTACCCCTAATCATCAATTTAACTTATTGTGCATGCATATTAACATACGATCAATAATCATAAACTTCTCCGCATTGGAACAAATAATTCTTATTTCAAAAAAATGTATCGATGTCATCATTCTAACTGAAACTAATATATCAGAAAGCAATAGTGTTCTGTATCAATTAAGCGGGTACCGAATGTACACAGCCTTGCGTAAGTCCCGAAGGGGTGGTGGCATTATAATGTACGTTAACCCATTCATTGCGGCAGAGAAAATTAACTTTATATTTCAGGTGCGGGGTGGTTTTCGTCTATAACGCCGATGGGCGTCCTCAGCACCTCAAATGGATAACATAAAACGCCGTTGGGCGTTTTCAGCACTGTTTAAAATGATTAATAATTCTTACGTTAAAATGTTCAACAAACTTCAAATGCGCGAACTTGGTGGTACGATAACGATCATATTTAGTGTTAAAAAATAAATTAATATCGATTAGGCGCCTATTTGTGAAGTTTTGGTTCTGTAATAGTTGGATCGTGAAAATTAGAAGAATATGGCGATAAATGGTAAGTAAATTATTTTAGTTACATAAATTGTAGTTTATTTCTAAGGTACCGTCTTATATATTTTAGTTTTCAATGACAGGAAAGGTAAAATTATCATTATAAATTAATATCAGAGGTAGTAAACCTTTTTTTACTTTTATAATACCACTATTATTTTATTATAGGTACTGATATTATATATTTATACACCTTATTTTCATTGACATTTTTTTATATAAAAACAATCGTTTCAAAATGAACTTTAAATGAATTGATGCCATTATTTAAGTTATTCCCGATTTATTGCCCAGGATTCCGATGCTACACCAAATTACTCTTATATTTCACGTCTTATTCTTTATTTCAGATAAAAAACGTTCATGGTCGCCCAATTTATTAGACGATACTCAAGATTCTCAGTCTATTTTGTTACCCGAAAGAAAAGAAAAAAAAAGATTAAGAAAGAAGATGTTGACATGCGAAGACTGCATGAGCGTCATCAATGACAATATTGAAAGTGCAGATAAACGGAATATCCTTTTTGGTCAGTTAGTGACTGAAGAGTAGAGATGGGCTTAAACGTTAAAAAAAAATAACACTGCTAAATGCTAATGCTAAAAATAATTAACAGTTAAAATTAGCAGTTATTTTCATCAACTGTTAAATTTTGCTCACAGACGTATAAAGAGTGAGTTTATACGTCATTAATTCTCATTTCCTTCATACTTTTCACACGCTTATTTTTAGCAACTGTTAAATTTAGTCACAGACAGATTTTTATCACCTAATTAATTCTCATTTCCTTCATACTTTTCACAGGCTTAGGACTGTCAACTTTTTCTGTTGGCGTATTTATAATGAGAATCAATTTATTTACAACGATTTCTTTTTTTTTCATATGTTTTTTTTTAGTATTCGTAATTTTTATATAATAGTCTTTTGTTTTTTTTTCTTGTTTCTTTTTTATTTTTTTTTTCTTATATCTACTTATCACTTAGTAACAAAATAATTATCTTAAAATTTTATATATTTTTTATTTCCATTTAAAAATGTTAATTGTTTGACTTTTCGGACTCCAAGGCGTGTTCTTCGTTGTGAAATTATGTAACCAGTTCGCGAAAAAAGTCTTTCGCAAGAAACAGAAGTACAAAGTACATTAGATTTGTTTCGAACCAACTTAGCCAAATGTGGAAAAATGCCTTGGTTCTGCTTCCACCAGCTCAACGGTAAATTATTGCGACTGATCACTTTTTCATTCAAATATTTGTCTATTTCTATTATTGCTCGTGCAGTTGGTGACTCAATTGATTGCGGTACAGCCTCCCTAGCATCCCAGTCGTAAAATATTGAGGTGGGATCAAGCGAACTTTTGCTAACTTCAATATTTTCACATGGTCCTTCTCGATTTATTTCTTGAGCGACAAGTTTGATCATGTTCTCCCTCAAAGTTGCTTGCTTTGAAGATGTAAAGGGCTGTAACTTAAAGCGGGGATCCAAAAAAGTAGCTACCCCAATCGTGTTACTATTTTCTATATTTTCGAAACGACTATGAGTTAAATCTAACAAAGCTCGAACAAAATCATATGGCAGATAGTGATAACCGGAAGAATCAGAGGTTAAAATATCGCTGAGAACTCTCTTTATGCCTTTTATGATTATTAATAGTTGACTGGCCGTCAAATACTTTTCACCACTCAGATAATTTGATGCTTCTTCAAAACATTTCAGGGCTTTACAAGTTTCGTTGCAAAGTAACCATTCTTCCGGCATTAAATTTGGTAAGCTTGTAACACCCAAAATGGCAATGGATGACTTGACGGCATCTTGAATTTCTACGATCCTTTCGAGCATGTAGAATTTGGAATTCCACCTCGTCGGGACTTCTTGAAGCAGTCGTTTTGGCTGTGTTGCTCCATTTTGCTTTTGAAACTCATCAAGTTTTTTAGTGGCTTTAGAGCTTCGCTTGAAATAAGCGACGATGAGCTTCACACGTTCAATCACAGACTTGATGGGTACAGATTTTTCCGTCGCTTCTTGCACTATCAAATTTATTGTGTGTGCTGCACATCCGAAATGTTTCCACCCTAGCTCCTGTGATATGGCTTTCTTGATGTAAGCCGCGTTAACAGCTAAATTGATTTTAGCTGAAATACCCCAAGAATCGGTAATACTTTTTAACTGAGATGCTGTATTTTCACTATTGGAAGGACCCGAAATTACTTCACAGTCCAAAACAATCGATTCCAAATCAAATTTTTTATTTATAAAATGCCCAGTAACAGCCATAAAACTATCATTTCTCGCCGAAGTCCAATTGTCAGTCGTAATGCAGATTGTTTCGACTTCTTTATTTATTACTTCTTGCACCTCTGTTCTACACTGTTCGTACATTGTAGGTAAAAGTGTATTTGATAGATATTTTCGAGATGGAAGCGTGTAAGACGAATTTAAAGCATTTGAGTATTGGATAAAGCCGACGTCTTCTACGATTGAAACTGGTTGAAAGTCAAGTATGAAAAGCTGCATTAAATAATAATTGAGTCGTTGTTTCTCTTTTAACGTCATTTTTTTTACGGCAAAAGTTGATACGCTTGATTGAATTTTTCTCTGCTTTGCTGGTGGTGGCAAAAACTCATCATTAGTACTCGAAGAACTTGAAGTACCTACTGGGGGCATTTTCAGCAATAGGAACAGTCTGTTGAGAACTAACGGAACACTCGGACTCAGATAATGTACAAGCACTTTGTTGTTGTGCCTGTTGGATATTAATAGTAGGATGCTTAAACTTCATGTGGGATTTTAAATTTGAAACTGAGCTCTTGTATGAAATAGTTTTTTTACACAAATTACACGTACCAATTTTTTTTACGGTATCGCTATCCGTAAAAAAGTTCCATACTTCACTTTTTTTTTGGCGTTGTATATCCATGTTAGTTGTTTTCTTTCAATTTGTAAGTATTCTGTTTCAAACGCAAACAACACTACACAAACAGTCAAACAATTGGAATTTTCACTCACACAACAGTCACAACACTAACTACCTACTACTTAGATAACAAACTCGCGTAAACCTTCGTAACGAAAATCAATCTTTATTTAACACTAGTTAAATATTATAATAGACTATTTCCAAATTTAGCAGTTAGCACTTAGCAGTTAATTAAATGAACTCGCTCGACGTTAACATTCTAACTGTGATTGGTCACTAAAATTAGTAGTAGTTGCTAAATAAATCGTGTAAGTAGTTGCTAAATAAATCCACTTCCGGTGCTGCTCACACCAACTCAGTGTAAAGTACAACGTCATCAATAATTTTCATTTTATTTTATTTACTCTTGTTTAATTTTAAGAAGAATGTTCTAGTTATTTTAGTTTATAAATTTAATATCGTAATGTTTAATTATAAAATTACTTACTTTCCGCTTGTCAGCTTCCGGTGCTAGCTGTTAATTAATATTATACAGTTTATTGAGTGATTCATGGTTATATTTAGGCTTATGTAGATATAAAAGTCGATGCGTCGGATATTTGAATTCGGTTGTGTTCGATAACTGTCAAGTGGAAAAAGCTTATCTTAAAAAAGACGCTAAATAAAAATCTGTGCAACTGCAACTATAATTATCATTTAATTAAATAACGCATTTTACAATCGCTATGTTGAAAACAATTCAATAGAAACGGAAACGGAACAGGAACACGACCGTGTGTCGTGTGTCCTTTTCTTTGTTGTTTTGTTGCCGTCGCGTCTGCCTGCGGCCTGCAGTAGTGGGATAAAGCGAGACAAATATATCCACGGGGAGCAAATCCTCGGCGTGCCCTCGTTTCGGACGCCATATTATCAAAACAAACAGCCAATCACAGACGAAGGCTCAAGGCTGATACCAGATATTATTTTGTTGTGACTGCTAAATTTAACAGCTATCTCAGAACTTATTTAACAGGTGTTGACACTAAAAAAAATTAGCAGTGTTAATTTAGCAGCTTATAAATTTTAGACCCATCTCTACTGAAGAGATGAACCACATTAAACCCTGTCTTCGTACCCGCACTTATGCAAAAATTTTAACGTTTCTGAATGATGCAAAGGGTTCACACTCGGGTCAAATAAAATACGACACTCAAATCGAATAATCATTTATTAATTGTGGATCAATGTGATTGTTAAGACATTTAAAAGTACAAAAACAATTATAATTAGTGAGCTTGTGAACCTATTAACCTGACGAGATCATTTGTTGTTACAATTTTTTTCTGATTAAAGAATATTAAAAACATAACAAAAATATATATTTTTATAACCAGATCATTGATTAAACTGTTTTTTAGTATGTAAGCCAATATTCCATTACTTATTTTAAATACCTACACTGCATATTATAACAAAATTATTAATGCAGTGTATGTATAAAAAATATATATAAAAATAAAATATTAGTAATGGGATATTGGCTTGCATATTAGAAAACTGATAATTACTATAAAATTTAAGATTAAATTTTCTTTGGCTTGTAATCATCAGTATTTGTGAAATAGTCGAAAGCAGGTAATACATAGAGCTGGTGACCTAGGACAATCTGAACAGAAATAAATGGTGTCTACTCTTTTTTTATTTGTTATTCAATATCTACATTTTTTTCTTTTAATCCGTTGCGATGGTCCGCGTGGCAAAAGTTCTGGCAAATGAATTCTCTGTCGCGTTGGCGGAGTGGTCATTATACTAGTATTAGCTGGTAGAAGGCATTCTAATAATTTTAGTCGAAAATCGTAAAACGATAAAGACGTATTAGTGGTCATTTTAAACATTTGGTACGAATTTATGACACATATTTGAATAATATGAATGATTACTTTCTTGTACCATTTTAAAGTTTTGTGTTCACAGTTGTAGTATGAGAGCAATTGATCTATTTTATCTAAATTGCGCATGTATTTTGTGTATTGAAAAATGGCATTGGGCTTTAGAAGTCTTCGTTGTGGGCGCCTGGGGTTTTGGACAGGAACCATGTCTGCGTTATGTTCACTAGACACGACTGTAACCTCTCTATTACTATGCCATTTGCAAAGTGTTAAATTCCGTTTATTGTGTAGTATTATACATTCTCCCTTATTTAATTTCATTGTAATATTTTTGGGATTTCCGGCCCTGTTTTTACATAAAGTTCCCGTACAAAAGATCGCTTTATCCAAAAGTTGTGTGACTAACGATATACTGGCATAGTAATTGTTAATATACAAAGAATGGCCACAATTGACGTAGTTTTCTAATAATAAATGGACGACTTTTTCTGCATGACCACGTCCTCCTACCAGCTGGTCACCCGACCCGCCATATATGTGTAATTTCTGACATACTCCAAAAGTATCTGCGAGAACATAAAATTTGATGCCATAACGGCTTGCTTTAGATTTCATGTATTGTCTAAATATAAGTCTACCTCTCCAAAGCAATAATGATTCATCTATAGCCAATTCTCTAGTTGGATGATAAATTTCTTTCATTTTTTCATTAAACGTATAAATTAAAGTTATGACCTTTTTTAAACTTTCGTTGCCTTCTTGTTCTTGTACATTTAAAACTCTCAAAATATTCAAAAATACGTCTCTGCTCATGTGTTGCCTAAATATATCTGTTTTGAAGAGGTAATGAGACTTCCAAAAATCATTTAACCTGTTCATTTTGATATTCCCCATATGTATTATGAGACCCACAAAAGTCTTTAACTTATCCATTGTTACCGGGCGCCAGGTTTTCATTCTGCTAAAATGTTTGAGATTCCCGCTGGTGATTTTGTCCGCGTACCGGTTAGAACATCTTAAAATGAGATTCATTAGATCATTCATTATTAAAAAAAAAAAAGAAATCTAACGGTTCTTTGTTTATCATATCCACTTTCAAACCAGTCTGTTTTTGAAAATCAAGAAAATTCTGGCGATGTGGATTTCCAATACTCCAATCATGGCCTGGCTGTTCAATTGTATCATCTTCATCTTCTTCGTGGGGATGATTATCCTCACCTTCATCCATTTCTTCGTTAAGTAAATTATCGCAGTCACCTAATAATATACCGTAGAGGTCTTCGTCGTTTAAAACTTCCTGCGTCTGCATCTCGTAACCAGGTGATGGCATGTTGTGCTCGGGTGTAAACATCGAAGATAATATATTTTCTAGTGGTTCATCGTGATCATGTCTTTGAGACATGTCAAAACTTGTTGACGGCACGGGTTCCATGTTATCTACAAGAGAGTTAATACGATTTTTATTTATTTTGGCATCACTTTGACTAAATTTACTGTACACAAACGCGAGCAGTTTGCAGTTCAGTGTGCGCTGACTCTAAAGCGTGAGAGCCGCCGGATAGTTCGCCGCGCGTCCCTACAGAGGGCGCATGGTATTGGTGATAGCTGGACGCTTATTGGCTGGCGTCATGGAAAAGCATGGCGCTTCATCCAGACTCAACCTAGAACCCATTAACATAGCGAGGACGAATAAAATCTCTTAAGAACTTATTACCTACTTTCATCTGTGGCATCTTTACTCTCCGTTGGCATCTTTACCTAAGCATACCCTATACTAGTTCCTATTAAATATTTTTTTGTCTGTGGCAATTGACGCAATTTTAGACATATTGGTAGATTTTATAATAAATTGTGGTATCCCAAAAAGTTTTTCAAGCTAGCAACTTCGTTAATTGTCAAAATAGTGTACTTTTTTATTCTATGTGGTCAAGTTCGCGGCGTCATCGTCTAAAGATTGGTGTTTTCTACAGAAAATCGAAGTGCAGGTAAGTGACTTACATTAAATATTATATGACATATTGTTATTAAGGTGTATGCAATGATACAGTGTTATAAATCTTCTATTTCTTGTATTATTGGAAAAGGTTATGTTGTTTGAGGTTAGGTAAAGTTACCACACTTAACACGAAGGCAACTTTACCTATGACTAGGGTTGTCAAATTTAGTACGCCTAAGTAATCTGGTTTTATGTGGGAACTGTTTTAAGATTTCGTTCAGTTATTCAAAACAGTAACTTTAAATATAATACAGAAAAAAATCTATTCGTTTATGCAATATTTCGGTGTGAAAGAAATACATAGGTAAGTAATTTGCCTGATTACCTATTTCAGATATATTCAAGATGCCTCCAAAAAGTCGTGTCAAACAAAGAAATAGAAGACGTTTGGGAGCGCGAAGTTACAAAAATTACTCTGAAGAGATGCTATTATTGGCTGTTGATTTAGTTAGAAACAAAAATACAACTTCGTACGAAGCTGAGAAGCAGTTTGGCATACCCCGGCGGACTATAGAAAAAAGAGTGAAAAACCTGCATACTGATAAACCTGGCCCGCGCTTCCGTCTCTCTAAAGAAGAAGAAGAAAAATTTATCAAAGTTCTCATAGCGGCGGGTGACTTCGGATGCCCGCTATCACAGTTGGACTTAAAATTGGCAGTTTATGACTACCTTAAAAAAAATAACAAGACTTACATATTCAATGACCAAGTTCCCGGTGATTGGTGGGTAAGAAATTTTTTAGAACGGAACAAAGACCAACTAACGCTCAGGTCTACTCAAAATATTACGAAAGCGCGAGCAGAAAGAACTTTAGATGAATTCAAAGAATATTTTAAAAATCTAGAGATTTCTCTTCAAAATCTGCCACCAAAAAATATACTGAATTACGACGAGACTAACGTTTCTGACGACCCAGGCTCCACAAAATGTATTTTTCGCCGAGGTGTAAAATACCCTGAGAGAATCATGAACCACTCAAAAGGCTGTATATCAATTATGTTTGCGGGGACTGCTTATGGTGAACTTCTGCCGCCATACGTTGTTTATAAATCAGAAAATTTATGGACTGAGTGGTGTAAAGACGGGCCAGAAAGGGCACGCTACAACCGCTCTAAGAGTGGTTGGTTTGATTCCGTTGTCTTTTTGGACTGGTTCACAAGCATTGTTATTCCATGGGCCAGACAATTGGAAGGACCGAAAATAGTTATAGGTGATAACTTATCCAGCCATTTAAATACCGATGTGGTTGAATTGTGTGAGGCTCACCAAATACGTTTTGTATTTTTGCCACCTAGGTCTACACACTTAACGCAGCCGTTGGACGTTGCTTTCTTCGGGCCTCTGAAAAAGGAATGGAGGAAAATTCTTCTCCGATATAAAACGGAAAATCCTAAACAGGCATCGTTAAACAAAACCCATTTTCCTCTTCTACTGAAGCAGTTGATGGATGCTGCCAACATAAAAAAGCAAAACATGCTAAGCGGTTTTAAAGCTACTGGCATACACCCGTTTAATCCTTATGAAGTATATAAAAAACTGCCCGAATACGAAGATGATATCAGATATGACGTTGATCAAACACTACTTGATTACCTCAAAGAAAACAAACATCCTAATCCAATAAAACGAGGAAAGAACACTAAGTTAAATGTGCCATCAGGTAAATCAGTCGGCAGCGTCGACATCTCATCATGTTTGTCGATAAATAAAAATTCTACCACGAAACCAAAGACAACTACAAAAAAGAAAATGACTGTAGAAAGAACACTTCAAAAGACTGCAACTGACCAAACAAAAGAACATACTTCTAAATTAGAACAAAGAGAGAAAGCACAGATTCCATCAGAAACCTTGAATAAGGATAACAGAAAACGGAAACCAATGAAAAGAAGAAAACGTGTTGAGAGTTCTACAGATTCAGAATCAAGTTGTTCAATACCTTCTTGCGATTCATCAGAATATGACCCCAGAAATGATGAAGACACAGAAAAAGAAAATGACGTAAATGAAAGCATAATGGTTAGTATGGATTGTGAGGAGAGTCTTGAAGATTATCACATAAATGGAGATAATAAAGAAATTGTGGATAACATAGAACGAGATGAAGATAGGAAAGTCCAGAACGTAAAAGAAAAGAAAGATGTAAATCTACAAAATCAGGAAATAAATATGGAAGTTACGGATGATTTAGATAGTAGTAAAGAGAGTTCAAAAAGCCAAAAAATAGTGACAGTTTTATCGGACACAAAAAATACAGCAGAAAATCTAGCATATTTCGATTTGCGCAAATACGGTCCACTTGCACTTAAAGAAATAAAAACCGATCATATAGTGAATGTAAAGTGTGAAACAGAAAACAAAAATATACAAAGGTCCAAAATAATTAAAAAAATAATTAAATCTGAGGATGCAGGCTTGGTACAAACAGGTCCAACTAGGATGAATAAACTGCCATCTCCTAATATGACTTCTAACAGGGATTGGGGTGCAAGTTGTAGTAAAGAACCTGAGGAAAATAGTACTTCGATTTCTTACAATGTGAATGATTACGTATTAGTAAGATATATATTTAAAAAGAAAATTCAGTATTTTGTAGGCAAAGTAATTGTAAAACTAGCCGGTAAATATCAGGTTTCGTTTTTTAAACGATCTGGAAGAAATAATAATACAAAATTTACACTACCAAAGAAAGAAGACATTGATACCATAGATGAAGGAATGATTGTTAAAGAAGTTCAGCTGATAGCTTTAAATGAAAATGAGACTGAATTTGTTTTTTCGGACGATGATGATTTAGTGTATTTTGATTACTGATTTTGTTGAAGAATAAAATTATAGACAAGAAACAGTTCTAGTTTTTTGAAAGAATCATTATAAGAAGTTTAGCTGATAGGTGCCATTAAGTTAAAAAGAAACAAAATTCGTTTTATAGACGATGATTGTTATTGATTTTTAAGAGAGAAGTTTTAGAGTTGTTTTAGTTTTTGAGAGATTTTTTTTATACTGTTTAACGGAATATTCTTGATTTTATTACGCTAAGTATTTAATTTTTCACTGTTTTTAGGAAAAGTTTTAATTTCTAGTATAGTTTTTGTTACTTACTATGTTTACGATACATTGACTCGGTGCTTGTTTGTCCTATCTACCATTTGTTTACCTATATTGGTAGTGCTCACATTTTACAGTAGAACAGTTTTTATTGCTCTATTTTTTTTAAAGCTTTAGTTTCTAGATTTGAAGGGTAACTCTATTTAACTAAAGCTTTTTAAAAAATAGAGCAAAAAAAACTGTTCTACTGTAAAATGTAACCAATGGTGGATAGGGCAAACAAACACTGAGACTATGATAAAGTTATTATACTGTACTGCATAAACAAAAGTTCCTATTGCTTGGTTCCTTAATAAATAATTATTTAAAAAATGATTTAATGTTTTATTATTTTTTGACAACCCTGATGACGTCCACCCGTTTCTATAATAGTTTTAAAATTTTCGGGGCAACTTTACCTATATATTGGTAGTGCTCACATAAACGAAGATGGTAGCATCAAAAATGAATAGATCGCTTTTTTAACGACAGGACCATTGGTAACTTGACGTCGCGTGCACTCTGGGGGGGACATTCAATGCAAACTGTAAGCTAGGTAAAGTTGCCAAAAATGTGTCATTTTTACCCAGCTCATACTCTTGGCTATTACAGTGATTCTATGTGAGATTTAGTAGAATTAAATGGTTCAATCAAAAGAGGCATACCTTTTTGACAAAATAAATCAATAAAAACTTAAACAACTAACTCCATGTTGGAGTAGATTGTATAAAAGTCAAAAATTATGGTAATGTTGCCACAGTTGACGGTACCAATAATGTTGAAAAATCTAAACCACGGTAATAATATCCATACAGTATTGTAACTCGGCCGTATTTTCGATTTACATACAACTTAGCGATACGTACACATGCGATATAATATGTTATAAATATATTATTAATACGTACAATGTTATAAATTTATAACAGATAACAACAGTGAATGTCATTAAGTACTTATATTTACCTTTTTTTGCTCCTTTGTATATTATAGTACACAACACAAGTTCCGTAGGCACAATCAGTGTCCAAAAATCACAAGGCGTGGTAATCGAAAGTGCAAGAAACAGTCCAATAAAACGTAAGCGGGTCGTTAAAAATATCGGCGATATCACAGCACGTCTGATCACTATGAAAGCAAAACAGAAGTGATGACGGTGAGAAAATTATTAACTGTCATTTAGTGCAAAATACTTTTCAAACGAAAGTAAACCTTAACTTCAAATCATAAAGGTTCACTTTAAGGCAATGGTATCGGGCCTCGACTGGAGGCGCTCTTAAGCGCATGTTTGGAGAGAGGCCAGTTCCCGCTTCGTTGGAAGACGGGGAAGCTGGTCCTCATTCGGAAGCCAGGGCGCCCAGCGGACTCTCCGTCCGCATACCGGCCCATCGTGCTGCTCGACGAGGTGGGCAAGCTCTTTGAGAGAGTAATTGTAAACCGCCTCGTCGGGCACTTGGTGAGGACGGGGCCGGATCTTGCGGACAGCCAGTTTGGCTTCCGCAAGGGGCGCTCGACGGTGGACGCCATCATGCGCGTGAGAGCCCTCACGACGGGGGACGCGGTGTCCCGGGGTGGGGTCGTCGTGGCGGTGTCACTCGACATCGCCAACGCGTTCAACACCCTGCCCTGGAGCTGCATTGTGGAGGCACTCCGGTATCACCGAGTGCCGCCCTACCTCCGTCGAATAGTCGAGGCGTATCTGACGGACAGAGCCGTCAGCTACCCCGGTCGCGATGGGGAGTGGAACCGGCGAGAGATGTCGTGCGGTGTCCCGCAGGGATCGGTTGTGGGGCCGTTCCTGTGGGACATCGGCTACGACTGGGTGCTGCGGGCCGACCTCCCTGATGGCGTCAGCGTGGTTTGCTACGCTGACGACACGCTGGTCCTGGCGCAGGGGAGGTCGCATCAGGCGGCGGCCGACGCGATGACACGCGGGGTTGCGATAGTCGTGGAGAGGATCCGGCAGTTGGGTCTCGAGGTGGCATTGCACAAGTTCGAGGCCATGACGTTTCATGGGCCCCGGAACGCGCCACCACCGGGATCCCAACTAACGGCAGGAGGGGTTCACATCGGCATCGAGACGACGATGAAGTACCTGGGTCTCGTCCTCGACAGCCGGTGGAACTTCGTCGAGCACTTCCGACGTTTGGCCCCCAAACTGGAACGGGCTGGGGCCGCCTTCAAGCGGCTCTTGCCCAACCTGGGGGGGCCAAACGCCTCCTGCCGGAGGCTTTACGCGGGGGTCGTGCGGTCCATGGCCATATACGGGGCCCCGGTGTGGGCGCGTTCACTGCGGCGGCGAGCCGCCCACTACCTGAACGCGCCCCAGAAGGTGGTAGCCGTAAGGCTAATCCGGGGCTACCGCACGATCTCGCGCGAGGCGGCAAGCCTCCTTGCCGGACTGCCGCCATGGGATCTGGAGGCGATAGTCCTCGCGCGCCTGTATGAGTGGCGCGCGGAGGCACTACGCCGGGGGGAAAGTCCGCTCCCGCGGCAAATTGCTGCGGAGCGGACGGACCTCCGGCTCGATCTCATGGCGACATGGAAAGAGCGACTGTCGCAACCCAGCGCAGGGCACGCCGCGATAGCGGCGATAAGACCCCTCTTTGAGGTGTGGCTAGAGAGGCGCCACGGCGCCCTCACCTACCGCCTGACGCAGGTCCTCACCGGACACGGAAGTTTCGGGAGGTTCCTGCACATGATCAGGCGGGAGGAAACGCCCGGGTGTCACCATTGCCAGGATCGCCCAGAGGACACGGTGGAGCACACGGTGGAGGTCTGCCCCGCTTGGGCGGAGCACCGCCGTGTCCTCGTGGAGGCGATCGGCAGCGGCGGCGGCCTCTCGCGCCCGGACCTGGTGCAAGCCATGGTCCGGAGCGAGAGGGAGTGGGAGGCAGTCGCCTCCTTCTGCGAAGCAGTCATGCTAGCGAAGGAGGTGGCGGGACGGATGAGGGAGAGAGCCTCCCGTCCAAGCCGCCGCGGGAGACGCCCCGGGCGTCGGGAGTCGAGAGACGACTACCGGCCACCGTAGGCGCGGGCCTGCGGGCGGAGAGCAATGGGTAGCTCACCGCCCGATCAGGACCAGGCCCGTGCCGGACGGCGCGTAAGTGTTCCACGCGCGCCTCAAAGAGATGTCAGCATAACGAGGGGCCCCTCAGGGCCGAAGCCTGCCGGGGCAGCGGGATTGTCCGAAAGGGTTACCGCTGCCCCGGAACATAAAGGGCGAAAGAAGGAACATGGGTGGGTTTTAGTCAGTAAGAGTCTGACACTCCCTTCCGCTCCACCCAGAGCGGGAGGAGTCATTTGATGATTTCCCATCCCAAAAAAAAAAAAAAAAGGCAATGGTATAAGCACGAAGATATTTCATTAGCGCCTTTGGATGCCATGTCTTCTGTCCATATGTAAGAAAAAACATTATCTTTGGTGAGGCTAGAGTGAGAATTACCCTGTACAATCGTAAAGTTGTATATATATAATTGCCGAGAATAATATGCTGTCTGGTCGGCAACTTTAGGTAATGGCAAATTCTTTTGACAGTCGAAAGACAGAGTAAGTATATCCGGGTTATCTTCTTTTAATTTATCAAAAAAGCATTTTGCTCTTATTTTGTGAATCCTATACAGGGTACGCAGTTTCTGTTTCTCAAATTCATTCTGTTCTATCTTTATCTTTTCTAACAATTGTAAGCAGTCCGAACAAACATCTTGGCGGGGTGAGCCGAACCCAATATTAAAAGATGTGTTAAATACTTTCCTGAAAAAGCTTTTGGTTACTGAAAATCCCGGCATCGATTCATGTTCATACATTTTGTATAATTTGGAAATATTCAGGCTTGGATCCAGATAAATATATTCTACGCTAAATTTTGCCCCTGCAATAATAACTTTCTAAAGGCTGAAGTTTCATAATAATTTTTTGTACAGCTTCACTCTTAGAACGAAAAGCATGGTGTTTTCGGTTTCCTCCACGGTTTTCTGACGGGGTTTACCCTGTAGCTGCAAATCGATTAGAAACCCCCTTAATGCGGCCTTGTTTGATTCTTAAAATTCCACAAAATGCATCAAGGCAGACAGGATATTTTTCTTTTGTTTTGTTCTTAGTAACAAAATATAGCTTAGAATGAGTGCGCCCATTTCGAGTGTTATTTCTTGGTCGTTTTCTGTTGACAGGTTTCAACAGTAAATTTTGTAAAATAAAATTATCTTGACTAATTTTGTCAGGGCGACTGTAAAATCTGTTGTGAAAATAAAATATGTCATTCGACGTTAACGTTTCACATTTATAAGCACTCTTCTTGTTGTGACGACATTTTGGTTTTTGTGGCAAGCCTTTCGCAGAGTACCTAAAAGTATGAATTAAAAGCCAATATCAGTATGTTTATGTACACATAAAATTTTGCTAATAGGAAAACCATAGTAAAGTACAAACATAATAAGTACCTATAAGTTTGCATGTTACATATAGCAGTGAAATACGAATAATAAAAAATTACGTTGTTAGTTACTGCAAACAAGTCTTTTGTGATAAATCTAAGTATCACTTTATTATGAAATATATATATAGATTTTTTTTTAAATCTCTCATGAAGTGACCACGGGTCTCACCCGGGTGGCGGTCGACCGTTAGCAGTCCAGCCCTGTTAACTCATGTTATAAATCTCGCCTCATCATAACCCTACTCAAAACAAAGTGAATTTATTACAGTAGACTTACAAAACCTGCTGCTTTTTTTTCTGTTTTCCATTCCCCTTTAACTTTGGCTTCTTTTTAGCTAATTCTGGACTCACAACACTTATTTTATCTTCCATTATTCGATAAAAACCCAAGCGCACGATACAAACACCACGAGAGTAAGACAACAATGGCGGCCATGACACAGCGCAGCGCTGTCTGTGATTGGTTCAAATGGACTTTGGCATGTTTGATCTACACTGCCATTGTGACTTAAGCAGTTATGAAAAAATGCCGAACATTTAGAACCTTATTTGTATGTGAAATAGTAGACTTAGGTCAATTTGATATAAACTGTCATTTTTTTTTTTGCGCCTAAATCAGGATTAACAAAAATGTTTGAAAATGTCTATGGTGGACTTAAGCTCATTTGATATGTACCGACTCAATTATGGCACTTACAAAATATTAAAAATATTATATTAATTAAAGTTTCTTCTTTATTTATTCTTCTTAGGGTCGATTTATACTAGCGCAGAGTCGAAGCGCATCGAAGCGTCAAATTTTTTACAACTAAAGCGAAGCCGCACGAATGCGCGCGTATTCGCCAGAATACGCGCGCAACATGGGTCATGGGTGACCCCAAAATAAAAAAATGATTACTTACAAATTATTAAACTTTAATAAATTTAAACAATTATTACAAGGGTTTTTGGATATTAATGGAATGCTTAAGGGAAAAAATTTTAGTACAAATCTGAAAATCTAGATACATTGGTGACAAATAGGTAACCTGTGTTGTGCACATATATTTTTGGAGCACTTAACACATTTCTCTCTGCCCTTCCTATCTTTGGCTCTAGTGCATAAATAGCAGCGGGAACTTGAAGTTGATCGAGCTTGGGCTACCTGAGCACTGTTTTCTTCATCTACTCCCAAAACATGAAGCATTATCACTTTAAGAGATTGGGGCAAATTTTTGACCTCATCAAGGCGGCGTTTCACGTAGCTACGGCTGTACTAATTGAAGGCTTAGGTTTCATAGAAAGTAGTTCCTTTTCAGTTTACTCCTGCGAATGTTTGCCTTGAGTATTTCATATGAATTTATACCTCCAGCATCAAGCATGCCGTAGAAAAATCTTAGCGGCCACCTTCGTGTTTTTCTTGCTGTTGTCTTAGAATGACTTAATTGGTCAAACGTGTCAACGCCGCCTTTCGTGGCGTTATAATCCAGTATTATTGCGGGTTTTTGTGTATTAGGGTCAATTTCACCGCTGTTGTGCATTGTAGAAATCAGGACAACACATTTGTTTTTCTTCGGGACATGAGATACTAATACCGAAGTAGGGAAATCAATTTTCCTTGCTAAAAACTTTGGAGGTATTTCGGGTTTGTTCTTTCGCAACGTGCCTATCATTGTTAGTCCAATATTGCGTAACTCATTTGCAAGTTGAAATGAGGAGAACCAGTTATCCATAGTGATGTTTCGGTTTGTATGATGAATAGGTTCCGATAGCTTCAAAACATAATAGGATGGGATAGACTGTCCTGTAGGACATTCTGTCATTCTACCTACATATGGAATTGCAGATATCATGTAAGCAGTCTTAGCATCACACATCATTACAACTTTCATGCCATATTTATCAGGTTTTTGTGGCATAAATACAATAAATTTACAGCGACCACGGAATCCAAGTATTTGTTCGTCTACTGTTACATGTTCCGACGGAGTGTAGTACTCAGAGCATAGTACTTGAAAGAACAATGTCAGATGTCCATAGTTACTTTGGCTCAATATTAATTTGTCATGGACAGTGAAAATTCTTATGTTTTTTTGTGTAGTTTAATGTCAAAAGCTTTTCTGTGATTTCCAGTTTTACACTGAACTTCTAAAAAAGAAGTTATTCAGACATTTTAAATTGGAGGTTATGTATTTTTACAGAGTAGGTAATTTAAACAAAAAAATATAAAGTAATTGAATAGTTTTATTCTTTTTCATCATTATCATTCATTATCATCTATTTCGTTATAAAATTCAATTAACAAATCATCAAGGAATTGTGCAGGGGGCTCAATATTGTTTTGGTGCCGAGCCCAACCTAAATACCATAAAATGGTCATAGTGTGGGAACAGCATCCCACAGTTCGTTTACCTACCTTACAAAGTGAAGTCCATTGCCGTAACAATGAACGGGCATCGTCAGATTCAACTAAATGCCGTTCCATCCGGAAAACATTTATACCACAATTAATACAACGTAGTTGATGGGACATTGTCAGAAAATGTGTGATACGGATATAAATATAACAAGAACAAATAACAATAACAAATATAACAATAAGTCTTTAACGCAAACGCAGAGGAATTCGAGAAGGAAATAAACGTAACGTACACATAGAAAAACACCGACAACAACACAACACAAGATGTTTGACAGAATTGCAGAAGACGTAACCTAACAGGGTTGCCATTACAAGGCGATTAAGTTAATGAACACAGATCAAGAAAATCGATTCCTAGAATTTCGTTTTTATATTCTTTAAAAAACACTAAATGTATTTTATAATTAATAAACACGATTAACGTAGATATTATTTAGGAAAATAATAATAATAATAAAAGACAATTGTGAGGTGGTAAATAAAAAGTAAATCGCTTCAATTAGATTTAGAATAATCGATTACAGTGGCAGAACAGGTGTACCTCACACTTTTTTATTTAAAAAAAGAAAGTCCTGGCTTTCAAGAACATGATTAGTAAAATGATTACTTATTAAAATGATTTTCTTTTCGAAAAGTTCTCGAAAACAACTAAATATTTTTTAATAGTAATTTTATATTTAAATTGTTGTGGGTAAAAACTTTGTGTCCGTGTGAATTTAGTTTTATAAGTTGTGTAAGCCGAAACCTGACATTGTTCTTTGTCCCATACCTCACGCAGCGCTGCAAAATTATCATTGACTTTCCTTGCTTCACGTGTCTCATGATCATCAAACCGCAAGTAATTTACCAAAAATTCGAACCTGTTCTTTGACATTGTGGCCCTGAAAATAGGTGGACCATCCACAATCGACCATAACTCGGACAAGTTTGTTTTAGCTGTTTTGTATAAACCACTACGATACATTAATCCAAATAAAGCCATCAACTCCACTTTATCAGTTTTAGAAGTGTAACGTTGGTTTTTTATGGTCTCAGAAATTCTGTCAATTTGTGCATTGGTATGCATCACAATAATATCCAATATTTCGTCTGGAAAAAATAGCTTCCACGCTTCTAACTCGGTTTTTGCGTCGCGTGCGATACCTTTAGGACCAGGTTGATTTATCACGATGTTTCTACTTGCAGTGCGTGTATTAGGAACAGTGAACGGAGTTCTTCGCCAAGTATAACCATTTTTGCCCATACAGAAATCAGACAGAAGAACATCATCATCATCTGATCCAGATTCAACATCAAACAAATCATCTTCATCGGAGTGTTCGGATATACATATGTTCATTTTCTGCAGTTTCAGATCCATCTTCGTCCGAAGAACTGGAGGTTTCACCTTCATATTCCTCCAAAAGTTGCTCAATTTCATTACTTTCAAGGGCTCGTGACGTTGAGGCCATATTGAAAGACTATTCGTGAAATAAACGTGAAATCACACAACAGTTAATCAAAAAAAAATAGTTTCGATAACCACAACACGGGTCGCGGGCGACACTGCAATATCTCCGAACCTAATGAGCGTGCGCACCCCGCCATGCGTCACGGGCCACTGATTACCAATTACGGAAGGTACCTAGACGCACAGTGTTGTAGGTGCAAAACTCGCTAAATAAAAATAAAAATACGTGTGCGTGGGGTCACCCATGACCCAATGTTGTGGTTCTAGGGTTAAACAAGCTTGTATTTCAAGACTCTTTATTTAAAAATTTGAAATAATTATTCACCATGTGAAATCACAGTTATTAAGGTCATTAATCATTATTATCAGTCATTATAAGTAAATTCTTCGAAATCGTCAAACTTCGATTGCCGCTGTTGCTGTGTTCTCGAAATAGGTTGTGGTATGTAAGGCGATGGTGGAGCAGATGATGTTGTGTTGGATATAGTGCCGTAATTTGTATGGTTGGGTGGTGTGGTTGAAGTAGGTGGTGGACAATAAGTAGTGGATGGGATGTAAGTTGAAGTTGATGGTGAGGAATAAATTTGCTGTTGTTGTGTTCCATAGCAGTTAGTCATAGATGATGTAGTATCGCTACTTTCCTCGGAGGCAAGTTTTACTTCTGCGTAACCAGGCCAAGTATTGCCCGTTTTAATTCAGCTTGAATTCGTATAGGCATCTTTTTTACTGATTTACTCATAGATAGAAAAAACGCATCTAATGGATCTTCTTCCTTTCCTTTGGCCTCGACATATTTTCTGAATAATTTCTGCGATAGAGGTAGTGTTTTATTTCCGGTAGTATGATTTGATAATGCCGAATCAGAGCGTGAACTTTCCCCGACGTCAGATGTTTGTGACTCTATAATTGAGATGTCTTCAGTGTCCACGTCTAAACTATTATCAGAAAAATCAAGGTTTGATGTCTGTGATCTGTCCTGAAGGTGTGGCTTTAAAAATTCTAACTCCTTCTCAAATTTAATTGGTTTTCCAGTTTTTCGCGCAGAACCGCTTTTATATTGTCTCAATCTAAGAGCCTTTTTGTAACAGTCACGAAGTTTCTTCCATTGTTTCTGACATTCGGCCACTAGAAAAAAAAAACAGCTTCATTAATTTGTTACAGATTTCTAACTACTGCTATCAGTTTCAAAGCACTGGCTCATACTTTTCGAATGGGCTATGCTACAGTTTGGAAGATTGTACACGAAATTTGTGCCGCAATTTGGAAATATTTACGATCCATTGTTATGCCAAAACCAACGACAGAGTCATGGGTTAAAAGAGAGGAAGATTTTAGAAGATTATGGAATTACCCTAATTGTATAGGAGCGATTGACGGCAAACATGTAAATATAAGGGCACCCTGCAACAGCGGAAGTCTCTACTACAATTATAAAAAGTTTTTCAGCACTGTCTTGTTAGCTATTACTGACGCTAAATATAAATTCATTGTAGTAGATGTTGGTGCATTTGGGCGTAACAACGATAGCGGCATATTAAGCAGTTCCAAATTTGGACAACTATTACAAAATAATATGCTTGGTATACCGCCTAATAAATGCTTGCCAGGTACGACAATACCAGTTCCTCATGTTTTTGTTGGGGACGAAGCATTCCCTCTGTGTGAACACATTATGAGACCTTATCCTGGAAGTCAGGTATTAAACGATAGCGAGAAGAAAATTAATTATCGTTTAAGTCGAGCAAGGCGTCTAGTGGAAAGTTCATTCGGAATATTACAATTTGAATTTGAAGTTTTTCAAAAACGTATAAGAATGCAACCAAAGTTTTTAGATACGCTGATTCTTGCATGCACGTGCCTGCATAATTACACTTTGGAAGATTTTGGGTCTGAAGACGTTGCCCTGTCTAATAACAACATTTTACAAAATTATTCATTTGACAGCCAAGACATTGACATAACCGGTAATCAAAACGTGGACGCGATGAATATCAGAGAGAACTTCAAAACTTATTTCATTTCTGAACATGGGGCAGTACCATGGCAAAATGAAATGATAACACGATGTTAAGCAAGAGATAATTGTCAAAAAGTTTTTTTTGGCGCCACCCCGCGCCGCACCACAACGGCAACATCGCACGACAGCGAAAATATTGCGTAGTAATAAATACTTGCTTTACTTACCAGTTAATTTCATTTCCCCGCTAACTTTTTCCCAAGCATTATTTTTGGAATGTTTGTCACTATAATTTTTAGCTTTTGGATTAAATAGGCATTCATATTTTTGCACCAGGTAAATTAATTTTTCGTCCGAGTCCATTGTGATTAACACCGACGCAGGCCAATTTCCGACTGATGACGCGTTGGTTCGCTAGTGGGCGCGTGGATACACGAGAATGCGCGCGCACCAATCAGCGTTGTTCGCGCGCAGACGAGCGAATTCCGACGAATGCGCGCGTCTTTTTAAAATCTCCGAAGTAATGTGTGCGTTACGCTGTGGAGTTAAGGTTGAATTTGTTATGTTCAGTTTTGGATAGACGCTTCGATGCGCTTCAACTTTGCGCTAGTATAAATCGACCCTTAGGTATTTCTAGTTCAGTCATTTTACAAATAATCACTAATAATTGTAAATTCTTATTAACATAACAACATTGCAAACATTTTGGACTAATAATTAAAAAAAAAAACTTTTTAAACAAAACAAAAAAAAATGTATTCTTAGGCAATAGTAATCAGTCACTTTACTAATAGTCATCACTAATCTTATCAATCCGAAAATCATACAATCAATCTTTGTGAATTCAAAATGTTATACAAACGTTTTAGACTTAGGTCCATAGCACACGGCGTATTTTAAACGCGCAGACGACGCGCAGATTACGCGCGTATACGCGATTCAAACGGGATTCGATCGCAACCTTGTAACTTAAGCACACGGGGCGATCGTGATCGTGTTTTCAGATCAGTGACTCCTCCTTCAGTTGTACAATGGCGTCGGTTGAGACAACACTGCTTACGTTGGCTTTAGTACTTCTTTTAAAAAGAAAAAAATGTAAAAAAAGCGAATCTATTGGATAGACCCATTTACGAGTGAAAAAAGATTGAGTGGTCATTATCATACAACGTTTAAAAAATTGGTAATACATAGAAGATGGAAGAAATTTTATAAGTGTTATCGAATGACATATTCGTCATTCCAAGAACTTCTTTTGATTCTAAAACCGGAGTTAACTCGTCAAAATACAGTAATGAGATCATGTATATCGGCAGAAGAACGTTTGCTCATCACATTGAGGTAAGAAAACAACTAGTATTTATTTTTTTATTTATTATGTATTTATTTATTTATTGACCTGTTACAGTTTTAAATCAATCGTAGAATGTTATAAGTGCACTTAGATTATTAATAAGAGAAAAAGATTTATTCAATATCATCATACATGTCAGATATGACATCGGAGTCATTTGTAACCGATTCATTGCTATCCAAATTTTGGAGTGAACTGACAGATTCGTTTCTTGGCGCTGATTGATTACTTGGATATTGAGGCTGAAATTCAGACTGATATCCAGATCCAGACTAGTATCCATACTGATGTTCATATTGAAATGCACCTTGGTATCTATTTTCATGTAATGTTCTCTATGACTGTCCCATATTTTTATATTTACGAATTAAATTTATCATATCAGCTTTGGCCTCTAACTTAAATTCCTCTTTGATGGCAGAAAAATCTTTAGCTAATGAAACTAAGAACAGTATGTCGGGATTTTCAGATAAAATTGTATTATTCGCTTTAGACTCTTTGAGATTTGCTGTCAGTGCTTCATACAATTTGTCCTGTGGGTCTTCATGTTTTGGAGTCTTTTTAGACTTCTTTGGTGAATGTGGCTTTTGAAAATCACAGTCTTTGTCATGCCCCAGTGCTGCATCATCATTTTGACTTGGAGATCTTATTTCGTAAAGCGGATCTAAAAAAGTTAGCAAATTGGAATATATGTAGGGTCTTCTAGGCTTAGCTCCAGATCCACTGGAACAGTTATTGTTCTTCGCTTTGTCTCTTTTATAAGCGTCCTTAATAATCTTCCATTTTTTTTGAAGCTCAATGACTGAAAACAATAATAATGTCAATAGTTTAGTTATTTATTAGGTTAATTTTAATTTATTTGAAATAAGTAGTTGCAGGTTAATTTTAATTAAATATGTAAAATTTACGATGATAATAGAAGTTTTAATAATGTTATTTTTTTCAGGTATTTAGCTACGGGTTGCTATTTCTCAGATATTCACTATGACTTTAAGTGTGGACAAACGACGGCAGGCATTATAGTCCGTGAAACAGTGAAAATAATATGGGATAAATTAAAAAAAACATCTGCATGCCAGAACCAACCGAAGAATCACATCTAAAAACTGCTGAAGGATTTATGACATACGCAAATTTTCCCAACCTACTTGGGGCTATCGATGGGAAACATATTAGAGTTATAAAACCTCAACATAGTGGATCAGAGTATTTTAATTATAAAAAATATTTTTCCATCCTATTGCTTGCAATATGTGACGCAAATTACAGATTCATCGATATAGATGTTGGATGCTATGGAAAGGCTGCAGACTCAACAATAAATGAATGTAGTGAATGGACCAAAAAGATAAGGCAAGGAAATTATAATATACCAAATGCGAGACCAATATCTAATAATGGAGTGCCAATACCATTTACGTTTGTTGGAGATGAAGGTTTTGCATTATCTCAACATTTACAGAGACCTTACGCTGGAAAAATCTTGCCACGAGAAAAAAGAATATATAATTACCGCTTGACACGTGCCAGACGATACATTGAGTGTACATTTGGTATATTAAGCAACAAATTTAAAATCTTTAATCGACCACTGAACGTTAGCGTGGACTTCAGTGTGGCTATTGTGAAAGCCTGTTGTGTACTGCATAATTTCATACGTGAACGTGACGGTTATAATTTTCATAATTCTTTGAGTATAGCTGGTTTAGAAGATCCTCCTGAAGAAGCAAGTTTGATTTGGATTGGTGCAAGACGGTCACAGGGACAATTAAGCGGAACTACGATACGAAATATGTACACTGATTATTTTATTAGCGATGAAGGTGCAGTACCATGGTAAGATTCTAAAATTTAGGGTACCTACCTAATTACATGTTCTACTGTTTTACTGTTCTATGTACCGCGGCACGGTGGGCCGAATCTGAAAAAAGAAACTTACGATTTTTTTTTCGAAACTACAATTTTTTGTTCAGCCAATCGACAGAAGCCGTCAATACAATCAACATTTATTAATTGTAATTTTTTCTAAAAACGAATATTTAATGAGATATGATGACAAATTTTTAATTCATAAGTTCCTTTTTTTCAGATTCGGCCCAACGTGCGCCGTGAAGATAGCCGGCCCCATGTCGCATGCCCACGTTTTAGGGTGCTAAATCGTTAGTTCCGTTTCACGAAGCAGCGTAGCCTGACTTCCTAAATCTACCTGACAAGGAGTGTGTATACCGTTTATTTTAATAACAATTTTATATTTATCATTCTCATCGTCACTAACCAAAACTTCTAGCACACTTTTAGACTTATTCTGGGCATTATTATTTTGGGAATTGACGTTACTGTTAGCGCTATTAGGTTTTTTTGGGCAATTGTTCGAATTGTGGCCTAAGAAATTGCAATCCGTACATTTGTTTAGTGGTTTACGACACTGCCAACTCATGTGTCCAGGATCGTTGCAGTTAAAACATTTCAAGTTTCCCTTAGATCGATTCCTCATCATACCGTTAACTCTCGGAGCGACACTACTCGAAGACTGGGTGGCGTTTGAAGAACGCGTATCCTTCGACTGAGTGTCCCTCCTAAAGTCATGCACGTCTCGTGGTTGATTATTTCTAACTGTTTTAAAGAACTCTAATGTTTCCTCGGGCTTGTCAAACTTTCCGGCCTGTGCGCTTAAACGTACGCCTTTGTCCTCTATACCGAACACAATACAATCCACTGCTTGTTTCCCAAATATTTTACACCGGTTGAGCAAATTGATTTTTGAAAAGTAATATAATTCTAAGGATTCGCCAGGGCGTGCCCTTCTATTAAGCATTTCCGTCAGTAGTTCGGCATAATTTTCAGTAGAGGGAAAAGATTCTTGTAATATACACTTCCATTCTAACCAAGAATGCTTAATAGAAGGTAAACCCTGGTACCAAGTTTTAGCATGTCCAGTCAGCTTGGGCAAGGCATAGTGGGCTGTCCGTTTGTCGTTCCAGTTGTAAATTTCCGCGCACTCGTCTACTTTATTCAGCCACACGTCAATGGTTTGCTCTTTTGACAGAGGGTCAAACTCTGGGATGACATTATTCAATGAAGACGGCAGAAACGATTCACGATCCCTGCCTCTAAAGAATTTAGCAAACTCTTCAAAAAAATCTGATTGATCAGTGTACCTCGATTTCTTGCGTTCGGGGCTCCTGACGTCACTGCGTGGAGGAGTAACTATTTCTCGCGCTGGGCCCGTAGATCGTTTGTAAGTGGTCGCCGCCTCGTCGCGCCTACGTCGCTCATTTCGCATCAGCAGCTCTTCTTCCAAAAGGCGTAACCTCTGGCGTAAATCGTCATCATCCTCTGATTCACGACGGCGGGAGCGACTGCGCTCAAGACGCTGACCTCCACCTCCTGCGTCACGTGTGCTCCGGCTCCTGCTCCGAAGATGACGAGTACTGCTTCGCCGGTCATCACGTCTTGTTCGGCTTCGGCTGCGACGCTCCCCCTCGCGCGCTCTCATACTCCGCCCATCCGGCTGTTGCGACCGTCTGACTGGAGTTTCCGGCCGCCGTCGCCCTACGTCGTCGCACTTTCCTCCATCCATCTGAAACTTGTACGCATAATTTCCATTAGTTCACTTGTCTTATAATTTAGCTGCCGTTGATGAGCTAAAATATGTAAGTTAGTAGGGATCAAAACGGGGTCACTACACTTCTCTATTAAGGACGCGATGAGGTTAGAAGTTGACATTAGCCGCTCACGCGTCAGCACCGGTTCATATTACCTAACTAGGTACATAGTTTAACTACCTATTTAATTGTCTAAAACTTAATTACAAATCACTATTCACAGTTTCACTTTGTCACACAACACAGTTAACAGTGACATCCTACCTATTTACAATTCTCAAAAACGAACACACAATATTTACAATAGCACGACGAATGTACGAAACATGAGAATTATGTGCAAATCCAATACCAGCAGCTATAATGCCAGTGGTTGCAACAACATTTATATTAACATTTTCTACACTGTCACACTTTTCTGATTCTATCACAATTACTTTCCGACAGACATTACACTCAAACTTAAATTTTGATATCAACCCTATCCGTTTTTCTCCTATCAACTGGAAATATCCAACTCTGCAGTCAAATAAATCGATATGGTGCGTTTTTTCTTAGAGCTGTGTCATCAGGTAATTCATGTCAACAATTCGTCGTCCACTGATGGGTTGATAGTCGTGTTCGATTTCGTTTTCAACGCTTAGAGTGTAGTTTTCAATTTCCTCCATTATTCTGAAAACAGATTATTTTAATATAACCTATTGAATTCCACATAGTAATATAATTATTATGTAAAACAAAAAGTAGCAACTTACTCATTGATATTATTATTAGGTGATACATTATTATGTTCATCTAAAGGCATTTCAGCATGTGTGACATGGGCATTGGCAGCATTAATAGTCGTTCTGTAACAATAAAATATTTTTTTTTTGTTTCAATATTCATAGTTGTAAGTAAATGCGATAGTCATCGGATATATAAACTTACGCATCGTATGGGCTATTTACCTATGCCTATGGCATGCCGTAGCATGTTTTAGTCTGACTTTAATTGAATCGGTTAAAACAATATAATTGTTTATTAATAAGTACAACACAGTTACTTACTCCTCAATCCTAAGGTTATTCAAGTAAACAGGCTCTAAAGTCATCAATGGAGTCACGTTATGCCCTTCCGCATGCTTTATTGATCTGTAACACAAAAGTTGTTTTTGACTTGTTGGTAATTAACAAGAAAATTTTAAAAAACTTTCTTACAAAATATCCCGATTAAACCAGTCTGTTTAATAAAGACAACCCATCCGTTTAGGAGCTACAATGCCAAAGACAGATACACATGCACACTGACATACAGACAGATACACAGAAACAATGATACGCAAACAGTAATACAGTAGAGCGTCGATTATCCGAACTAATTGGGGGACGTGGGTGTTCGGAAAACCGGTATTTTCGGATAATCGAACTACCTATATGTATATTGTGTATTTGATTCAGCCATCCATATTTACGTACACGTAAATAAAAATAAATAAAAAAAAAACCATATTTACATTTACATCTTTAATATTGAATCTCAACAATTCGAAATAATATGTGCAAGTGTTTATAAAAAGAGCCGTCTCTTATTTCTATGCTGTTTAGTGTATATACCACCAAAGGCAGAAGAGAATGAGCACATGGTAATGTTTACTTTATTAGAGAAATTGTGTATTAAGTATAACAGTAAAATAGTAATCTTAGGAGATTTTAATTTAGTTTCGTGCAATAGTAATGTATGTAGTTATTTTGAATATTTTGTGGCCTTTTGTGAGGTCACTCAGTGTAACATGGTGCCGAATTGTAATAATAGGCAACTGGACCTTGTGTTGAGTGGGCGCGGTGGGGTGATGGTGTACGCTGCCGACGAAGGTCTACAACCCGTGGACGCGTATCACCCGCCACTTGCGGTCGGTGTTGCGGCGTCGGCTTATTATTTATTGTTATGGTAAATGATTTACCAAAGGTAGTCAGCTCAACATGCATGTTATTTGCTGACGACCTTAAGTTGTCTGCAGTCATAAAAGATACTGCGGATCGTGACATGCTGCAGCACGACTTGGATAGTGTCACTGAATGGAGTCACTGCAATAAGCTATAATTTAACGTATCAAAGTGCTCGGTGCTTTCATTCACACGCACACGAATCCCACAACACTACCAGTACAGCATGGACGGGGAGGCGCTGCAGCGTGTCATGGAGGTTAAGGACTTAGGCGTTCATTTCACCAGTGATCTACAGTTTCGCAAACACGTGGTACACGTCTGTAAAAAGGCGTACAGGAATCTGAGATTTGTGCTGCGTCAGGCAAATGATTTCACAAACATCAGTGCCTTGAGGGCTTTGTATGAGTCTCTTGTGAGGAGTCATCTGGAATATAATGCGGCCGTCTGGAGTCCGAGTGAAATAAAATACAAAAATATGCTCGAACGGATACAGAAAAAAATCGTCAGATTTATGTATTTAAAGCTGTATGGGAGATACCCGGGATACCCGTTACTGTGTCCTACCTTATTCTGTCTCGGTATGGTGGGTTACTACAAACTAGAAATTAGGCGTGAAGTGGCACTGGCAACGTATATTTTTAAAGTTTTTAGAGGTAGTATACAAAACTCAGGTATACTATCAGAAATAGGGTTTTATTTACCGGATAGGTACGTGGAGCGGCGGCGCAAGCCGCAGCTACTGGTGGTGCCAAGTGCGCGCACTAACCTACTGGGGCGCGCACCGCTGTCTCGTGCGCTGCGCACTGTCAACACGGTGGCAGATGCCATAGACATATTCACCTGTACATTGGGTGAGTTCACAAGGGCCACGTACTGTGTAGCATGTAAGGTATTATAAATAGTTAAGTTATTTTAAGTTACTTTGTCGCATTAGATTAAATATCTGTAATGTCAAAGGAAACATGTGATAAATAAATAAATAAATAAACGTTAGAGAAAAACAAGATACTTCACATTTGTTCCTATCTGAATCTTTTGTTTTCCGGAAAGTATTCAATATTTCATAGAAATTGTGGGAAAAGTATTCGTTGCCCAATACCGACCAATGATGATAATTAATGATTTATGGTTTATATTTTGCAGCCAACAACCGTTGTTCATCACGAATCTGCAGACATACCTTCAACATCTCAGCATAGTCACAGTGGAAATCAAGAGACGGAATCGTCCTTTAAATGAACTTCAGAACGACTAACACACGAGGTGGCGGACTTCAATGACTTTCAATCTGGAATCCACCTAGAGCCGTCTTACTTTGTATTAAATGTAGATTTGCGAATACATTCCCGTTTGCAAGCGTGGTACGACGTAACCATCTCAGAAATGTATATATATTTTTTGCAATTATAATGCTAATGACAAGAAATCGCCACTTAACCATAGAAGAGCATTGGTCTACCAATATTTTGCTGTATGCACCAATATTTTCTAAATTAATGTCGAGAAACAGATTTTGTATGATTCTTAGTATGTTAAATTTTTCGGAACAAAGGGAAAACTCTACGATTTTAAATAAAATACAAAAGTTTAAAACTATAATAACGCCATATAAAAACATATGTATTGATGAAAGTATAGTTCCATTTAAGGGTCGTTTGTCCATCAAACAATATCTACCAAATAAAAGGAGCAGATTTGGAGTCAAAATGTTTGTTTTGTGTGACGTACGTACGGGAATAATTATTGATTTTATTATATATTGCGGTGCAACTACAGACATAACCGATCCTTGCAATCTAGGCGTTGGAGGGGCTGTTGTTGCTACTTTGGTCAGACCATTTTTGGGATCAAATCGTCATTTATACGTGGACAATTGGTACACAAGCCCACGATTATTTAAACACCTTTATGAAAACAAGATTTATGTTTGCGGTACCGTGAAAAAAAAAATAGAAAGGGAATGCCAATTTTCAATAATGTGTTACAATTACACGAAATGGCTGTGCAATATTGTGGTCCTTTGATGGCCCTTAAATGGAAAGACAAAAAAAATATTTTTATGTTATCCACCATTCAGGATAATTCGATGGAACCATCACAAAGAACAAACAGAAATACAATATTACCTGTAATAAAACCAAGAGCAGTTTTGGATTATTCTAAAAATATGGGTAGTGTCGATACCGCGGATATGTTATTGTCGTCAATACAATGCATACGCAAAATCATTAAATGGTATAAAAAGTTATTTTTCCAAATATTGGATATGCATATGTTAAATTCATTTTTTTGTTATAGACACGCTAAAAATACACCAAACTTAAAATTTGCCGATTTTCAATTGCGCGTCATAAATCAACTGGTAGAACAATATAGCAGCAGCAGTGTTTTAGAGCGACCAATGTCAGCTTCAACCAGTAGTAATAATCTTCTCCGTGTATTACCCAGGAACGCAAAGGATCACATGCCGACTAAAATGGGGAAATATCAAAGATGTAAGCAATGTTCTTTAATTAAACAACGAAAAAATACCCGTTTTTGTTGCAAGGTGTGTAACGTTTATGTACGTTTATGTGCTGTGCCATGCTTTGAAAAATACCATTTATATATTTTTTTTTTATTTGTCTAGGTTATTACCACATCCTCTTTTTTACTTTTAAGATATGATTTGATTAGCAAATCATATCTTAAAAGTAAAAAAGAGTGTGATATAATTTTATTGTTCCTATTTTAGAGATTTATGACATTCCATTGTTTGTAAGTTGGTAACATAATTGTTGATTTTACATATCTTTTCTTAGCCTTTTTGCTAATAATATTTTTTGTTGAAAGCTTGTGATATTATCCTTATTATAATCCTTTTGTTACTTCTATTCCTGTTATTCCTGATGTTTTGTTTATATTACTACCTACGCTCCAGGCAAATTTGGCTCCCAACGACGTAAACATGCTGTTTGTCCCTCCTTCCGCACAAACTGTCGTTCGGCCCAACGTAGTTTCCCTTTCCTCAGTAGCTACGTCTATAACAAGGTTAATAATATTCTAAATATATACCCTACGTGCAGATCGGAATGTAGAAGAACTGTTACGAAATGGCTACTTGAATTAGATTATACGGAGACTGAAAATATACTAAATATTCTAAAATAATTTCGTCTATCGGAAATATTCACCTACTCAAATTAATTTTAGATCGCGTTTCACTTTGTTAACCACATACGGATACACACACACACTTTTGGGCAAGTGGGTGCTCAGTGCTCATGTTCAGTGCCCTTCGCGGGCGCTGGGCGTGAGGACTTATATTGCACTCACGGACACACAACACTCTCCAAAGACACACATAGACATAGCACATCCACTTTTTTTTCTCTTCCTCTCAGTACTTGGAGCTTTTATAATGTTATAGTACGTAAGTGCCATTCAATATTGTAATTTTAAGGGTTTGAGCCTGGAGATCTGTCATACAGGTCCCGAACCCAGTATAGACTCCAGCTCTCACAAAGGATAAACTTTATAATGTAACTCGATCCTAACAATCAAAACTTTACCTTTTTGAGAGAAATAAATTACTATTATTATTTCCTTTATTTCAATGTAAACATATACACAGTCTCGCCATAAATACTGTTACAATTAAAAATAAGAAAGATATTACATTTGAATTTGGAATGTCATTTTTATACGATTGTTCATTGAGTTTTCTAATTTTGGCGCCAATACATTGTACAATATTTTGCGATATTAAAATGGAGTGGGGTGATAAAGAGAACCGAATCGCTGTGATTGCATTACACAAAGTTGGTATGGAGCCAAATGCAATTTTTAAAACTCTCCATACGCTTGGTATTAGTCAAATGTTTGTGTACCGGGCTATTAATCAAATAGATTTGGTTGGGAAGAAGTGGATAAGACTTGTGGCCGACGGTTGTGGCGGCCAAAACAAGAACACTATACTAGTTGGAATGGTTGCCAAGTGGTTGTATGATTCACAAGGTATAGAACAAGTGGAAATTGTCTTTCCCGTTACCGGGCATAGTTTTATTCCACCCGATCGAGTATTTGCCCTTACAGAGAAAACAATAAGACGACTGGAAACTATTATTAGCCCTGAAACCTACATTGATGTGATGTCTTCTAATGCTACCATTCGACGCGCAGTTACAGACATACCAATTTTTGATTGGAAGACTGCGTGTAACGACGTGCTAAAAAGCACACAACAGTTACACTTTCAGAATAGCAAAACCAAGCGGATTATCATAAAAAAGACAGAACAAGGCAAAATTTTGGTCAGAGGTGAAATCTCATACAGAAATGATATATGCAATCCATTGGCAATAACAAAACGTGGCAAATCTATTGCTGGAATTGTGCCGGATAGAATAGAACATCATTTTAATATTAAAAGTGAAAAATTGCATGATGTTGCAAAGCTACTTGAAAAACATTTCGGAGCGGACTGGAGAAACTTGCCAGATTTAGAATATTATAAAAGTGTTCTGTCCCATAATGAAAACTTACCAACGCAGGACGATGATGATGCAGTAAACGATAATCCTGAATACCTATCAGAAGATATCCTTAATTTTGTGTAATAAATAAATCATGTTGGAATATCTATTTGTTACCTTATTTTTAGTCTCTAAAATAAATTTGGATTTTTATTTTAGGTATGTGTTTTATTTTTTTATATTAGCCAACCCTGAGTCTGTTCCCTTATTACCCAATTACATCAAAACAGCTTAAGTCACTTTGTGTTTTTTCATAATTGATTAAGTCCAGTGACAGTTAATTTCAAACGAGCCTAAATCCATGATGTCACTATCAAAAATGCTTTAGTCCCAATTATAAACCAGTTTATTTGAATTTCTGATTGTAGTTTTGCCTTTTTCTTTCGTAGTGTTGCCAGTGGATATTATTTTAAATGTATTAAAAGTGCTGCACTCTACTCCTTGGATTCATATAAGTCAATAATAGAAAACATCGATTTCTCAGAATTAGCTTAGCAGTGACTTGGGCTCGTTTAATATGTACCGACGGGTGCCTGCCGTTTTGCCGAAAAGATTTTGCCAAAATTTCATTACCCAAACAAATTTTAGCAACCTTTTTTTATACCATTGCAATATTTCGAATGATTTTAGTTCGCATATTTTCATTTGATCAAATTTTTACTTGGCAAAATATTGCCAAGTATAATGTCATTATGGCATTTGGTCTATAATCAAATGATTTATTACAGCAAACAATCTTCAGACAATAAACGTTTGGTGAAATGATTTGTTAAGACAAAAAATGTTAAGGCAAAAATAGCATTTTTTGGTAATTAGGTTAGATTAAAACTGTGACCTCCTACGCACGAGCCGAGCGAGCGAAGCGAGCGGTGCCGCGGTAGCGGCTGGCGAGTGCCAGACACGACTTGCATTAATAGGAAAAAGATGATGTTTTTAGTAGGGTACCCGGAACTCAACTATTTAGATTAGGTTAATTACTTATTTAAAAAAAAATGGTTAGGTTAGGTTAGGTTAGGTTAAAACTGTGACCCCCTACGCACGAGCCGAGCGAGCGAAGCGAGCGGTGCCGCGGCAGCGGCCGGCGAGTGGCAGGAACGACTACATTATATAGAAAAAAAATAGTTAATATTCATATTATTATTACCTGTTTAGAATTTTTGATTTACCTCCTACCCACTTAGCAGTTCACATTTTTGTCATTGAAGCATTTGACTGAATAGGAAAGGGTGAATTGAAAACTGACGATACTAAATATTTGGCTTATTTGATTTTGCGTAAAAACTGTTATTCCAACTGAAACATTTGATTAAATGAAAAATGTTAAAAGTACTAGTTGGTAAGCAAGTTATAGTTTAAACGTTCATTTGCCAAACATTAGGTTTGCGTTACAATTTTTTGTCAATAGATTTTTTGCTAAGTAATAATTTGGCAAATGAAATTATGCGAAACATTTTTTGGGAAATGAAAATTTGTCAAATTCCTTTCGATCAAACAAGGGAGACCCTGTACCGACTCATTTATAGTTTTTGTAAATTATTTGTGTGGTTTCTTTTGATAAATACAATATTTCACTTCTATTTTGCTTTATTTATGCCCTAACCATAGTATCTAAAATAACAGATCTAATGAAAAAGTATACTAACTCAAAATACTTTACCTAAAATCATTCATATAAAATCAAAATAAATTGTAGGAAGTCGAAATTATATCACTTATAACTACGCAACTAAAAAAATTTTTTTTTTTTTTAATTTCTCACACAATACTGTATTAACTCCAAATTTGGAAATAACTTGATAACCCGCAATCTCAGAGATTACTCATAATTAAAGAAACCCCTTAATGTTATCACTTATTTTAAAACACTGTTCACTTTTTTACAATCGTTTACAGGAAACTAGTAATCAGTTTTCCATCATTTCTGAAAATAGCTTCATTTTGAGTTGATACAGTCTTGTGTTAGCAGTGCGATATATCGGTCGGTTTGTTCGGTCGGTCGGTATGTTTCTATGTTCTTCACCCAAACAATGTCAACATGTATTATAAGGATCTTGTTGAAACATTGTCCAGTGATGGCCGCAGAATTGCTAATTGGTTCGACGAGTATTATGTAAATGGAAAAAATAATCAACAGCCTGTGTACAGTTCAAAACAAAAGTTTAAATGATAATCATACGTATAATTAGGAAAAAAAGAATATTTCGACATGGGCCTTAAACAGAAAGTTCATCTTTATGATGAACCCGACATGTAGTGTAAACACATTGAAACAGATTTTCCTAACAACCTGTAAAAATAACATAAGATACAGAGTATTTAAATTTAAAGATTACTGGCGATACCACTTAAGAACTCCACATATGTATAGTCGGTTATATTTTGTAAAATATTATGAATGTTCTCCATCTTCACTGTGTTTTTTTTTCTTTTCTTGGCAGGTGTTTCTCCGTTTAGTAATTTAGTTATAAGAATATCATTTACCTTTGTTTCCTTGATCAACTCCGCCACCAATCGGTAAAATCCAACATGTCTTTTAGAACACACCACGTTCATATGGTGGTGGAATGACTCAGCACTGTTTTGTGTGCGTGGAACCGAAGAATGTGCGTGGATACACCAAAAGGTTGGACTGTACACAGGCTGTTGATTATTTTTTCCATTTACATAATACTCGTCGAACCAATTAGCAATTCTGCGGCCATCACTGGACAATGTTTCAACAAGATCCTTATAATACATGTTGACATTGTTTAGGTGAAGAAAACACAATGCCAATAAAGATTTTATCTCACGATTAAATTGTCCATCATTATTATATTTTGAAGACAAACCTTCCCTTTGAAGTTTTCGGTAGATGATCTGCCTCAAATGAAAAAAAACATCCTTTGAGTGTCACATTTTCAAAATGTTGACGCAAACTTAAAATTGCAGCCTTTTCAAAGTCCAGTATTATAAACGTCGGATTAAGCGTTATCTCATGTTCAGCACAGAATTCCAATAATAAGTCCAGCATCATATCGTACGAACCTTTGTCTTTGTGGGTACAAAGGGCAAACAATAACGGGAACGTCTTATCGCTGCCGTGAACAGGACCGTGCATCGTATATAATTGTTGGTAAATCATAGGCACAATTTTAAATGTGCCGTCCATTACTAAATAAAGAGCTTGGCACAAATAAGTTATTAATTGTTTGGTACTCAACAACGTCACTCTTTTATTGTCTGCAAAAATTCTATCTTTGATGACAAAACTGGTATCGTTATCGTACATTGTTGCTTCCAAATCCAGGTCAAAATCAAAAGAAGTCGGCTCGTTTGGCATTTTTAGATGTTTTTTCTTTTCGCGCGTAATTACTTGCCGTAGCGCGTCTCTGGAAGGCATATGCGTCGCAATACTTGAGCTAGTACTTGCCAAGTGGTTTTGTAATATTTGGCAGGTCTTAACAGTAGGCTGGTCTGATGTTTTTGATTTTAATTTTTGTATGTTGTCAGCAACATCGGCACGAAGCGGTGTGCTTTCATGGGAGTGTTCATTATTTAATGATATTAATGTTGCACTTTCAACATTCGCGAATACATTGGTAGTAAGGGTAGCTCTGCACTTATAAACATCATGTCTCTTATATTCACAGTTCCAATAGCATTTATCCGTGGTTTGCCGGTTCTTTGTAAACACAAAACCGCCTACCTGTACTTTAAATCCACCTTTTTGAGACTTGAACACTTTAAAAGTATCTTGACTCATTATAGCAACCACTCGGTACTAAGTAGCTAACAGTAACTATGAATTAATAAAACATTACGGAATAAAATAATTTTTCGAGATCTACCCCCGCTATAAAAAAATATTAAAACATGTTAACACGTTCGCGGACACTTTGCCTGATTTTGTAACCTTATCATGTCACAAGATTTTTGTATGAAAGGCTTTAGCCGTACCGTCACGGGTAAAAAAGACAAAGTATTTAAATAAGACAGCACCGGCTATAGACTTCACCTGCTCCAGCCATCCGTCACTGCACGTAGTATATAATTGTATACCTAGGACGCGCCGACTATAGCCTTCGCCTGCTCCAAACGTCACGTCACAGGTATGTAGTCTTTAACTATATAAATAGGACGGGCCGGCTATAGCCTTTGCCTGCTCCAAACGTTACGTCACAGGTATGTAGTCTTTAACTATTTATATAGGACGCGCCGGCTATAGCCTTCGCCTGCTCCAAACGTCACGTCACAGGTATGTAGTCTTTAACTATATAAATAGGACGCGCTGGCTATAGCCTTCACCTGTTCTAACCGCTCTGTCACTGGTACTTAGTTTAAAATTTTGTTAATAGGATACACCGGCTACAGCCTTCGAAGGCATCAGCCGTTACGTCAGTAGTAAACGGTTATTTTACTCAAATACAGCATACTGCGACTATAGCCTTTAATATTTTTAGCCCCTTCTTCTACAAATTTTCAAAATAATTATGATAAAAAGAGCACCAGTAAATAATAAAAACACAAGGTTTATTTATTTTAATGTAGGAAAAATTACAATGACATTACAACATACAAAAAATTACCCTTTTAATCACAACATAAACTTTCCTTTAGTTTTAATCATTTTAAACGACATGGCAATTAAAATATTTTGTATGTTTATCGAATTTTGGTGAATCATAGCACATATTACTTAGGCAACTACTAATCACAGCGCAAACATCACATCTTGTGGTATTTTCTTATATTTAAACTTAGTATAAAATTGCACTTTTAATCACAGCACAAGGTTTCTAATTAATACAAAAATTATTAAATAATCAATTGAGTATGTAGGTACTTAGGAAATACTATTTTAGTCGATATTTTCTGCTTGGGAATGCCACTGCTCGAAACATCCAGGACACAAAGGTGGTTTATGGAGGCATCCCTTGCACCGATACCTAGTTTCTTTTTTAATTTTATTCTTAGTGCAAAGACGGCACTTCAAAAAAACTTTATTTCTTTTGTAGTTTTCTGGTATGGGTATTAATTTAGGCCAGTGAATGTTTGACACCGTAGACGTTTCTTCTGGAAGATTGTTTTGGTTATTAAGCAGAGACTTCCTGGGCTTTGACATTTTTTTAGAAGAAATAATGTCAGCACAGCTCAAATTTCCAAACCCCAGATAATGTCTTATAATTTGTTCTCTGAACTCCAACATTGTTTCTTTCTGGTTGCAATGTTTACGGTACGTGTAATAGGCATTCCATATAGCCATGTCAAAAATATGAAAAAAGACCTTCTTGTACCATCGAACAGTCTTTTTTGGAGTGGAATAATAGGATAACATCTGGTCAGATATATCAATTCCGGACATATATTTGTTATACTCAGCTACCTCTTTGGGCTTCTTCAAAAGTTTGCCAAATCGATTTCTCGTTACAATTAGCTGAGGATGGTATTGCGTAGTTATCATAGGTACAATTCGTTTGTCTTTCCAAGCCGAAACATACACCTTCCCTTTCCTCATCCATACGTGTTCATCTTTTTTAAGTACTTTATTCACGACATTTTTGGGATTGTCTTTCCTGTCCTTTCTTAAAGTACCTGTCGTGTGCGTCCTACAACTTAAAAGTTTCTCAGATAAGGGCACGCTGTTATAGTAATTATCAATGTAGAGCTCGTGGCCCTTAAATAAATATGGCTGCATCAGACTCATAACGAGCTTTTCTGTCTTCGATTTCGACGCAGTTTCGATGTCTATATCATCATTGGAATCAGTCTTGCCCTGATAAATTTTAAAATTTAAAACGTAACCATCACTCGTTGTCAGGATATAAAATTTTACTCCATATTTTGCTTTTTTAGTTTTGATATACTGCCTGAAAGACAGGCGTCCGCGAAATAAGAGCATTGATTCATCAAGAGAAAGCTGCTTTTGCGGTTTGTATAATTCTTGAAAAATAGCAATCATTTGGTTGGCGAAACCTAAGATTTTGTTTATACCTTTAGCATTCCCTTCATAAACACACAAACATCTCAATAATTGTTCGAACCTTCTCCCTGACATACCGTAAATAAATATGGGATGGTAATATAGCGGATCAGTAAATGTAAAAAGTTTTCGAATATTGGGTGTTTCTATTTGAGATTGCAAAATGCATAATCCAAGAAACTGCTTCATTTCTTCTATTGTAGTTGGATTAAAGGTCTTTTTGCGACTGCCTCTAGTATGTGGTCTGTTGACGTGGCATAATGCAGCACCGTAGATATTGGTCCGCTCTACAAGTTGTTCAATCACTGACGGAGGAAAGAAACGACCAAATACTTCAATCGAAGCTGTATTTGCATCAAGTGGAAATTGTGGTCCAACAGTGGTGTCATCAAACTGAAATTCTGGTATAGGAGCGGTTGTTGTTTGCCATTCGTCTTCTACGATTGGAGATGACCTAGAACGTTGATGATCACTACGAGATACGTCGGAAACTGATGTTGTAGTTGATCGTTGATGATCAGTGCTCTGTGCGTCTGCAAGTAGAGGCATCATAGGTCGCTGCTGATCGTCAGCCCTTTGCCTTATATTTTGTACCGATGCAGGACTTTCAGTGTCCGTCCAGCTAATAATATCCTGTAAAATCGTAATTGATTCAACTGATCTTGGTGGAGTTGTATCGGAATCATATGAAGGTATGTCTAAGTGTGGCTGGTGTGTATCTAGTGCATTTCTTATGATAAGCGGGGGCGAAGTTGGAATAACATCACCTGGAGACTCGACTGAAGCAGGCACACAGACGTGGACACCTAAATCTTTTAAGGTAATGGGAGATTCAACAGAAGGCACATAAGCATCAGAATCTTGCCCAATTCGTGTGACAGCTGGGGACGAAATAGCTGTCAAATCACCTGATGACTCAACCGAAATAGGAATGTGAATTTGCTCACCTAAATCATTTGAGATGGCTGGAGACTCAACGGAAAGCACTTGTTGACTTCTTATACGTTGAGTTGTTTGTTTAAATTGTCCATCACCATCCTCTTCAGAGTCAGATACGTGAGTTGTTGATGACCTGCTATCTTCATTGGGTATGTAATTAGTGTCTGAACCATATTCACCATCACAATCATCATATGGATCCTGTTCAGACTCTTCGCTTTCACTTGATACCGATCCTTGTATAAGTTCTTCATTGCTCGAAATTTCAGGTTCCTCTGAACCATAAGATAGCTCATCCGATGAGGCATCATTGAACAATTTCATAATGCGTTCATTTTCTCGTTCGAATGGATCGTTATTTTTTGGTTTACCTCCACTCGGTCGTTGTCGAGACATCTGAAAAGTAGAACGTATAAGTAGAAGTTGCTTACATCAATATTTTAGGATAAATCATTTGTTGAACCTCTCATTTTATAATAATAAAAGATAAGAGGTTTCAACAAATGATTTATGGAATATTTGCAATGAAAACTCCTTATACTAGTTATTGCCAGTATAAGGAGTTTTCATTGCAAATATTTGTATTTATATCCATTATTATGTTCTAAAGTACTTTTCATTTAAATATTAATAACATTATGCTATTAGTTAATCATAAAAAACAATTCTACTTACCATAGACGTTGATCAGAAACCGCGTGTAAATCACGTTCCCGACGCGTGCACTCCGCGGCGCACTTCGCGGCCAACTGAACAAATTCTCATACAATGGCCGCTGCTATGAACGCTGCGTCAGTGTGAGTGCGTACACAAATGTTCCAAGTAGTAGTACGTTGGAAGCAGTAAAAAGACATGTTATATGACACCTAGCAATTTGAGTAATTTAATTTGGGGGCACTTGGTGATGAACTATATGGTAACAGTATGAAAATTCGTCTGCTAAAGCAGTTGTGCTTCTAGAGTACAAAAAAATATCGAAGGGTATAACCGGCGCGTCATTCTGCGCAAGTTGCTAGTGAATGTCATAACCGGCGTGTCCGTCAACGTGTTAAGCAGAATGCCCACCGTCATAACTGTGTTGCAGTGCCATCTATGAGTAATCGCGGGAACTACGTCGCTGCTCTTTGGGATTTCATCCATCGGTATTTCGTCCATTCGGGATTTCGTCCATTCGGGATTTCGTCCTTTCGGGCATTTGAACATCGGTATTTTGTGTTTCGATATAACGACTATCGGCATTTAAAACTTTCGGTATTTTGAATTTCGGTGTTTTGGACGTCGGTATTTCAATCATAGGTATTATGAACTTTCGGGATTTTGATACGTACCCATGTTAGCGGCGCGTACGCAGAAATGAACTCACTACATTTACGATAGGTGTCACTGCTCACGCACTTCGTATTACTATAACATTAGATAACAGACTACTATCAAATTTAACAGCTTCGAGTTACTTCGGGAGCCAAAAATAATAACAAATAAAACAATTATCAATTAAAATAGTTAACAATAGTTTAAAATTTAAACTCCTAAATGAGTAACAGAAATCAACATAGATAAGAAAACAAAAATTTGGAAACAATAAACAATTAATCTAATTAGTTTGCCTAACTTAACGTAACTTAATAGTCGTGAATCCTGGGCGACGTTTAGAAACTGACTGGCATAGAACACTGAATTCAATACGAGTGAAACTAGCGAATGTTTTCACCAAAAAAAGTGTATCTGTGTGCGTAGGCGCAACGCAGCAAGTGCTGTGATTGGCCGATGCCACGATACGCAGTCCCTTTCCTACAATTCTCTGTTTTGCTGGTAGCGTAGCTATGCATATATAGGGTGTCTAACTTGATGTGTAGCCGTGTGTACAGCTTGTACTTGTATAATAGTGATAAGATACAAAAATCTGGGAATCAACATAATTTTTTTATAACAGCTGTGATACAGTTAACATAAACTATGCAAAGTAGAACATCTACATTTATGTTTATTTATTTTGACATTACATTAATACAATGATCTGATAAAGAAAATAAAATTAATTATCGCGGTACAGAAGTTTAGTAGTTCTTAAACATTTTAAGAACATTAATAGAAAATTGCGGAAAATAATGTAGTGTGTGGTTAGTGGTTAGAATATTCATATAATAAGAATTACTATACTTCTGTACCTCCATATTTATTTTTTATACTAAATTATTGCATAATGTCAAAATAAAGAAATGTAAATTAAGATCCCTACAACATATAATAGTAACAACAAAATACAATAATTCCCAAAAGTTGCCAGAAATTTTAGCTTTGCCAACTTTTTGTTATTTTATTTTTTATAAATATAGACATGTTATTATTGTATGTTGTAGGAATTTAAATTAATATCAAACATTATTTGGCCTCATCTTGATATATTTGGTATAGGTAATACTTTTTCCACGTCATCCCGATTTACTTCACACACGTCCTCCACGTCTGGGTACGTGAAGATTGATTTCCCAACCTTTGGAATTTTTCACTTTTCTTGCAAATTTTACAGTAGGGATGTTATTTTTTATATGTAAAACATGGCCAACAAAGTGTTTTAAGCTTTTTTTGGTTGCAAATTTCACAACGACCCAGCCCTTTTCTTTTAAATCCTCATTACTTGTTAAATAGCTTATATCACTGAACCCAAATGGTGTTGTAGAGCTTTCTGGCTCCCAGTTTTCCTTATTATCTATCTCTTGTATATATGTTGATAGATATTCATCAAATGTCTCATATTCAGAATCATCTGTGTCTGCAAAACTCAGATTATCTGATTCAGAGCTTGTTTCACAATATCTAGATCTCAATTTCTTCCGTTTTACAATCCTTTTCTTTCTTCCAGTGGTTACATCTTGTGGTTTTCTTTTATTTTTTTCATATGACGCTTGCCCGGTTTCATTACTCACTTTTTTAGGAACAATTTTCGTCTGTAAAGCTAATTTCCCGGTCGTTTCAGTACCTACTTTAATTTTTTTTCTTATATCATTAATTTCCTTAGAAGTTACTTTAACATCTGATGTTATTGGTGCCGATTCTGTTGTGACAAATTTCTCTAAACTAGACTAAAAATCACTAAAATTTAGTTTATTCCTGTCAAACGACGTTTTCTATTCTGCAATAGACTAAAGTGACACAACTTAACTATATTTTAGTTTGACAGCCCTAATGTCATTTTAGTTACTCAATTTAGTGAAAATGGTAATTTTGCTATTCTGAATTTGACGTTTACCACCTAAAATTTTGGTTGTCAAACTAAATCAGACTATTTTTAATCGCGATTAAAAAAGTGTGGAATAAAATTAGTTGTCATGAACTAAAAATTTACAAAGCACATTTCTCTACAAGTTCTTGTAAGTTTGGATGCTTAAGAGTTTACGGAGTTCGTGAATTATTATGGAAGCTTATGTGATTGTAGCTGTTGTCGATTCGGCAGAAAGGTAAATAATAATATTATTGTTATTAGAATATAACACGAAATCCATTTGTGAAAATATAAAGGGATTTTTGCACTGAACATCTAAGTAGCTTTGTGTAGTACCTACAAAACTAATGATTTGGAAAAGAAGTGGATAATTCGACTTCCAGATTCTGTGAAATAAGAATTAACTATTTTTTAGAGACCATCAAGAAAGAGTTCGGTTGGAAAGATTGCGAGACAATTCCAACCCATTCAACATGGCTGAAGAAAAATTTAAAAAAATTTTTAGACTCCCTAAATCTGGGGCACTTTATTTGGTGGATGTGTTAAGGAATCCTCGGTTGGATGAAGGATTTCTCCCCAAACACATAAAGGTTAGAACAGTTTTGTTTCCTTTCTTTTGTATCCTTTCCTAACAGAAGGTAACACCCTATATGTAGAGTGTGTAGTAATTGGGTACTTATATATCATTATTTAGGAATTACTTGCTAAATTACAAGTTTGTAAGAATTAAAATTCCTAAGATTTTGTGATTTTAGAGAGTGATATCTCACCTATAAATATAAGGATGATAGATTATACCTATTTTAGTAATTACTTAGTACCTACCTGTACGATAATAAGAGCTCATATTCATATTCAGATTCTAGCTGCACTCAATCTGTTTGCCCAAGGCAGTTATCAAACAGCTGTTGGGCAAGACAACATACTTGGGCTCAGCCAGCCATCAGTGAGCAGGTGCCTAGCTCTAACAGCAGAGGAAATTTTGAATGTATTGTCCCCTCAATACTTGAGATTTCCCATGACCCGTGAGGAAAAGGAAGCAGCCAAAACTGAGTAAGTTCAATTTAATATTTCTTACTTTTCCCCTTCTCTGTCAAACTTCAGAAATTTGAAAAGAGAACAATAAATAAGTTTAATTAAAACATCCCTTTTTACAGCTAACAACACAGAACTGCACCAGTCTTATTCATGTAACACTTGGCTTGTTTTCAGTTTTCAAGACCTATATAATATGCCCAACACATTAGGTGCAGTGGATGGGACCCATGTTGCAATAACAAAACCTCCACTCAATCACCCTACTGCACCTGGCAGCCTATTTTACAATCGAAAGGGTTATTATAGCATCAACTGCCAGCTTGTGAGTATAAACAATTTTTTTTAAACACTCAATTATCTTGAAACCTTGACTAAAATAAAAACTTTCAGATATGCAGTGCGAGGGGCAAGATTATTGGCCTCAACCAAAATTTTCCAGGTGCCACCCATGATGCTGCAATTTGGAGGGCATCAAACATTAACAGAGTCCTGAGAAATGACTTTTTGCGTGGGGAAAGATCTCAGTGGCTTCTAGGTAGGTAACTAATAAACTTTTATACCTACTAGGTATATCTATTAGCTAAGTAAATTATAAAGTTTTATTTATTGTAGGAGATAAGGGATACCCACTACAGCCATGGCTCATGACTCCCATTATGGTCCCAGCAACTGCAGCGGAGGCTGCCTACAATGAGTGCCACACAAGGGCAAGAAATGTGGTGGAAATGTGCAATGGGCGCCTGAAGAATAAATTTAGGTGCTTACACAGGCATCGCTGTCTGCACTACCAGCCAGAAAAGGCAGCTAAAATTATTCTGGCATGTTGCACTCTGTATAATATGTTTTTGGAAACATTTGATGGTAAGTGTGTAGTTTGCTTTAATATTATTATGTAATTCTCCTTGTTTTATTTACATTTGCAAAATAAGAAATCTAAAGTAAGTGTATTTTTGCAGATGAAGAAGATATTGATGTGACTGAAGACAGAGAGGAGAGTGCGACTGTGGAGGATACCAGCACAGATTTTCTTGCTGAAGCAAGGGAAATCCGGCAATCGCTAATAAACCATTTTAATTAAATTAAATATCTTATTACTTTACTCATTTATTTTTTATTTTTTTACCATTATACCTATCCTTAACCCTAAACAAAATAATAAACAATCAACAAAATAATTAATAATCAGCAAAATATAAAAAATAATTATGAATCAGCAAAATACAAAAAATAATTAACAATCATCAAAATATACAAAATAATTAACAATCAACAAAATAATATAAAAAAATGAAATAATAGTTTAGCACTAATGTCATTAGCGAGCCGTTGAGGATTTGGAACAAGTACTTAATGAGAATAGTAGGTTTGAAGCAGTTGTAAGCTCCAAGACAAAGTAATGGAGAAGAAACCCATCAGGTTTCATTCCCATTATCTTCGTCTTGGGCAGTTTGCACCGAGAATGGCATGCCGGAAGAGCGAATGGCAGCAGCCAAAATTTCTGCTGCCGTGACAATGCTCTCCCGGAGTAACCGGCTGTTCTCATTAAGTGCTTGTACCAAATTGTGGTGCACTGGCGGGCGGGGAGTCCTCGGCAGCCTTCGACGACGGGTAACTCGACCGCTTGTGCGCCGCAGTGGTACTGCAGGAGTCCTGCCGTCGGTTACCACAGGCTGCTCTTCGAGTACAGGCTGTAGAGAGGGCGACGTCCTTTGTTGGTCATGCGACATGGGCAAAGGGGACGAGGGAGGTATTCCCTGAAATTAATAAAAAAAAGAGTGAATTCATTGAGTATCACGTGAGCGCCAGTGCTCTAATAAAATAGATAACTAATTGTCTGATTTAGCGGTGCTGGAAAGATTAATATTAACAGTCTTAGTAATGTATTTATAAAAATTGCCCTTCAGCCATAAAAATACCATGAATACTAAAATAAATTACCATTTCCAAAGAGGCAAAACCATAGACAGAAGCAGACCCAATGATATCGAGAATTTTATTCTCAATATCATTGAGATCTGCCCCTGCCGGTCCTCCACCTGTGGCCCTGATGGAGTCTCTTACTTTTCTCGCCTTCGTTTTTATTTTGGCCACCCACACATTCCAAATCTGTTGAAATTAAATTAGTTATGAACACACAATAAAAATTATGCAATCCAATTGACATTTTTTCTGACATAAACCACTTACATGTTGCCACTGCTCTACAGTCCTGCTGCAGCCCAGTTGGTTCAGCTCGCTACTGACGTTAGTCTAAAACTCTACAACTTCGGCATCAGCTTGATTTTCTAAAAAAAAAATAAGACGCTAGTAGTAGACCTGAATTTATACCTAATAATAGGATAATTAACACACACAACAATAAACTGATAATTAATATTGATGCTCTCAAATTTTCTTTCGTTGTTTATGTCATCGCTATGGATTTATCAATAAAATAACAAGTTCAAACTTCAGTTGTATTTCTTACCTCGGGCCATTAGCGGATTATTGTGGAGCCGCTCTACGAGAAGCTCCTGCTGCCTTTTTGTTGCTCGTTTTCTGGACGACAGCATTTTACAAGGCAATAGTGACACCTTCCGTATTATTATATTACTCTTTGAGTTAATAGCTATATTGCCCGGTAACAACGGTCTTTAGTTGAGCTCTGTTGACATAAATCAACAAACAGACTCAAGATGTCCTTGATAGGGCTTTCCTACGGCAACGAGAATACCGGAGATTTTCAACTTCGTGTAAGAAAAACCGGGTTTTTTTTTCTTGAGATCACATTTTTATTCTTATATAAGCTTTATAACCCTGAAATAAATAGCAAGATAATCATGCTACCTGAATATTTTTTTAAATTGTGTAGTTTGTCGATTTAAATAAAATTTAAGGTTTTTTTTCATATTGAAAACCGAAAAAAAATCCGCAGAAGTTCTAAATCGTTTTCGGTGTACAACCCTAGCAGGATCACATTGGCCACAGATAATAAAAACAATTACAGGTTATTGCATTTTAATTTATTAAAATGTAAACAACAATATAGTTTGACGCCGTCATTATGCTCCCTATATTTCATTTAAATAATTATTGATAAAATATTAAAGATTATTTAATTTTACTCAGGATTTTTTTGCACCTCAGATCATTTCGTTCACTTTTTATTTTAATTTCCAACAAATCTTGGTTTATGGTTTACTTAACTTAGCGATTGTCAAACTCGATTATAGTTATGTCAAAATTGTTTTTAAATTTAGACAATCTTGTTTGCAGAATAGCTTTTAAGATTCTCTTAACCAAAAATTAGAAATTTTAGTTATAGTTTAGTTTAGTTCGGTGTACAAGAGAATCGGCACCATTATCACTTTAGATTTAGATGAAGTACTTGTCTTTGGTCGTAAACATCTTGGCAAATCATTTTCATCATGGGCTACAAATGATCGATTTTGGCTGTCACTTTTTAAAATTTTATTTAATACACAGACGTCGGTTATTTGAGCGGTAGAAACGCGCGCTGGTGAACAAAAATGCTTATTGATGATTGTGATACAAATTGCATCAAGTCTGTCTGGATTATAAACGACCGGTGAAAGTTGAGGCAGCAGTGCTAGTTCTCTGGGTCTCTCTGAGCTTGATGGCATATCGCATTCACCTGTTTTTATGGTTACCTCCCTTCTTGTCACTTCACCTGCAATTTCATCAAATAAATTTATCTCGTTGTCTGAGTCTGACGACGTCATAATCTCTTCTGTCTCTCTTTCTTGGTTTGTATTTATAGTTCTCCCCCTAGTAATATTTTTTACAGATGGTACCTTTTGTCGTGCTCTCTTTATATCATCAACACATACTGACTTTCCAGGCTCCGTGTGTAATTTCTTACTCCTTTTCACTTCCATTGGTTTAGGGGCCCTTGTTTCTTTGAAGTAATCTAACAATGTTCTATCTATTCCATATTCTGTGTCTTCTAAATACTCAGGGATTCTTTTAAGCACATTTCGCGGATTTACAGGCCATATGCCTGTGGCTCTGAATCCGTTTATTATGTTACTACTTTCTCTGAGGTTAATATTTTTTAATAATTCAGCTAAAAGTTTAGGGAAGTGTTTTTTATTTAGTGTAGACTGTCCTGGATTTTTAATTTTGTAATTTAAGAGAATTTTTCTCCATTCTCTTTTTAAAGGAGCAAAATATGCCACGTCTAGAGGCTGGGTGAGATGCGTGGAGTTAGGTGGAAGAAACACAAATTTTATATCGTATTTTTGGCATAATTCCACAACTTCGATATTTAGGTGACTAGACAAATTGTCACCTATTATGACTTTTGGCCCAGGTAAATTCTTGGCCCACTGAAGTATAATTGTTCTAAAATAGTCCTCAAAACAAGCAGAGTCAAACCAACCTGATTTTGTGCAATTATAGCGAGTGCCATCAGGACCTCCATCAACCCATTCGGAATACAAATTGGTAGCTTTATATACTACATATGTCGGAAGACTGTCACCAGCAGCAGACACAGTAAACATAATCGAAATACAACTCTTAGAACTGTTTAAAATTCTTTCAGGATATTTTATACCCCTTCTAAAAATGCATTTAGAATTACCTGGGTTATCTGATAAATTAGTCTCGTCATAGTTAATGATGTTACTAGGGGGTACATCCTTTAAAGTGTCTTGCAAATTATGAAAGAAGCTTTGCATTTCTTGTAGACCGTTTTTAGCCCGGACCTGTTTTATATTTTGTGTAGTTCGAACTGACAATTCCGATGAATGCCTATCTAAAAATTGCTGTACCCATGTGTTGCCGGGAACTTTTCCATTAAAAATGTCACTGCGGGAATTTTTTTCTAAATAATTAAAGACTAGCATTTTCAGGTCAAATTTGGTCATTGGACAACCAAATTGACCGGCACTAACTAGAACGTTTACAAGTTTTTCTTCTTCAGCGTCTGTTAGTTTTTTTTGTCCTCCTACTGGTTTCATATGTACTTCTTTTGCCTTATTTAATATGGTCCTCCGTGGTATGCCGAATTGATTTTCTGCTTGTCTACTAGAAATAATTTTTTTTTTTTACAAGATCTACAGCTATGTCCTACATTTCTGCAGAATAGTTTTTATAATTTCTGGATCCGAGTTTCCTTCTATTTCTCTTTCTACTTGTTCTACAAGCATTAGTTTTTCTATTATTGCCCATCCTAAAAGCACAAAAATATACATATTTGAGAAAGTTACAAAATGTTGAATTATACTGTAAAATGCCTATAATGCACAGAATCGATTGGTACATGGACAATTGGTATTCTTCAGTGGCGTGCCTTCCTTAGAAGTTGAAAAGCCCGGTTAATATACTATAATATACGTACGTGAGAATAAAAATAAAAACAATAAAAGACCCATAAATAAATGTAATAATGTTATTTCTTATAGCGTCAGCTATCAGTCAGTCAAAATCCAGTCAAAATCATTTGTATAGATAGGTAATTAAAATACCCGTTGAACTCGACGAACTGGTTACCCATAGAACGCTAAATAATAGGTTCTTAAATGAAGTACCTACGTATCTACCTACCGATAGGATGAAAATATTTAAAAAATAATTCAATTACATATTTATTGGCCTTGCCCTATTCTCTCGGGCGGGTACCAATTTGTTGTCTCGTCACTGTACTTGGTACATGTGATCAGAATAGAAGTTTGACCCTTAGACACGCCACTGGTACCTAATCTTCGATTCTGTGCATGGTAGTTGATAGATGACATAATCATCTGTCTCCAAATAGCAGCCACCACAATATACATATAGTATAAGTATGTACGGTACGATAGTAATGTACTTACTATAGGTCCTATAGTACATTACTATTCCCAATCAAAAGTAGTCACTAATACTATTTGCAAGGAGTCAGTACCTTTCATTTTGCAATTCGTTTCATGTTACAAGTGACAACCCTACGGGCATAAAAATGGTGGGCAATGTCGTCAACAAGGCACCAAAACATGTTTGTGACTTTGCCCATCAACATTTAAGACGATTTATTCGAGGTTCTGCAGCCACCACAATATACATGTCGAAGATGAGACAGGGTAGGTATTTTTAAAAATACGCAGAACCGCTGACCTTATTCTGGTCATCGGTTCTGCTTACAGCCACAATGGATTTTACATTTGAATTCTAAGGCAAACTCTAGGATTTCAGTAGAATAAAAACAAGTAGGTAAATTACTACAACAATAATTTTTAATCAAACAGACATACATGGATTTCAGTCAAATCAAAACAAGTAGGTAAATCAATAAGTTTTAAATCGGACATAGATTTTACTCACAATGTTTCTTCTTCAAAAATCGGCAGCCAAAAGTGAGCTCCGCGCTCAAGTCGCGCCTTTTATTCACTCGTTCGCCTCACCAGAGACGAACGTCAATCACAAAGTATTTTACCGCCGAATAAACGGATGACGTTTAAACGTCACATTAAAGAAACGAGTTAGTTTTGAGTATTACTAGTTCTAAAATTTGAACTTATTTAAAAATAATCGGAATTCTATTTTAGTAGTATTACCAGATTTAAATAGTCACGATCTTGACATTGACACTAAGTGTCAATGTCAACATCATGACGATGATTTTGACAAGTCCTGTCAAAATCACTAAACCAAATCTGAGGTTATTTAATAATTTAATAACAAACATAAAACTTCTCTAAATATTGGTAGGTATTGTTATTATAACACAAAATCAACTTAATTAACGCCCGAATAATCTCCGCGGCGACACGGCCATACTGATGCGCGATGCGTGCTCTGCATCGCTCTTGTTTTCTTCTGTAATAGAGAAATAAATATTGTGAGGCCAGGCACTTCCACAGTACACACAAGCCTATTTGTAAAGGTTACGAAAGAAATGTATTCGTATTTACTGTTCACTCCCCGTGACTACAGATCAAGTAAATATTATTTTTATTATGATAACACATAATAGGTGTCTACTGCTCATCTCACATGAAAATAGTAACCTTAGCTATCTATAGTTATCATTAGCGTTATAGGTCACCGTTCGCATGATAATAGTAGATTTAGCTATCATTTATAACAATGTTTCTGCTCATTCCACATGACAACAGTAACAGAATTTCACATATTTTGTAAAAGGAAGGGATAGCTGGATGAAAGTTCGATGCTGTATAGAACAGAGGCTCTATGGATGATGGGATAGGTCGATGCTGTGCTCTGGGCGGTCACGTACGCCGTGGTACACAGGGGACATTCAATTCTTTTAGGATAACTTTATTAGTGGCTTATTGGACGACTCCACACGCCAATAGCATCTTTTTGTTTTTGTTAAAATAATTGGCTTATTGGACGGCTCCACACGCCAATAGCATCTTTTTGTTTTTGTTAAAATAATTGGCTTATTGGACGGCTCCACACGCCAATAGCATCTTTTTGTTTTTGTTAAAATAATTGGCTTATTGGACGGCTCCACACGCCAATAGCATCTTTTTGTTTTTGTTAAAATAATTGGCTTATTGGACGGCTCCACACGCCAATAGCATCTTTTTGTTTTTGTTAAAATAATTGGCTTATTGGGCGGCTCCACACGCCAATAGCATCTTTTGTTTTTGTTAAAATAATTGGCTTATTGGACGGCTCCACATGCCAATAGCATCTTTTGTTTTTGTTAAAATAATTGGCTTATTGGACGGCTCCACATGCCAATAGCGTCTCTTTGATAATTGCGATAGAACACACAAAAATCAGAGCAGTTATTAAGATTTAATATGGAAGACTCTCACCGTTGTTATTTGTCATCGTTGTTCGTCTGCGGGCGGCAACGCATCTGACGTGGTTGGCGGTTGCAAGGCTGCCCCGATGCTGGAAGGCCCGGCTTGCTGATCGTCTGGGGGCGACACGGCCGCCTGGGTGTTCCCTCCAGGTACCGGAGCGCGCCGCAGTTGATCGTGTGCGACCTTGCGAGGTCGCCCATGGTGTCCCACTACCTTCTTCACAAGGTAGCGGTCGTTTTCTAGAACCCTGTGAACTTCGTAAGGAGCGCTAAACTTAAGGTCGAGAGAAGTCTGGTTTCTAGGATTATTTTTTATCAAAACAAAATCGCCTCTTTGAAATTGGTGAATTTTAGCTCGGCCTTTGTCAAACCTTGCTTTATCCTTACTAGCTACCTGCGCCATTTTTTGTTGCACATGGCGTTCAAGGGCTTCAATGTTGATTGTTGCATTGTCCAGGTTTTTTTTTTTTTTTTTTTTGTTTTTTTTTTTTTTTTTGGCAGAAGTGGGAAATCCTCATGGACGCCCAGGCTGCCTCATTATGAGCCAGTCTGGGCAGTGCCGGACTCTTACCGGCTAAAACCACACTCCTGCCTTACATGATTTGTCCTCTGACGTTATCAGAGCCCTTGGTTCTGCGAGTTGTAGGGATTTATTACAATAATATTGCATGCTATGGTTTAAATCCAATTTACATGCGAGAGATGAGTGTCTCGGGTGAGTCCAACAAGGTCACAACAACATTACAAACTAACAAACGTTAAAAACTAACAAAACCAATTTTCAAACAAGAATCTAGATATTACCTACCTATACTATACGGAGCCTATATCTATACTATATAAATATATTATTTCTAGTGGTTCTTATAATACTCATAGAAAATGTACCATTTACTTCTATCTAACCTATTGTAATTTTTAAAACTATTTTAACTGTTATGATACTTAACTATATACTTATTATATATTTAATATCATACTTTACTTATGCTATCTTATTTCTATTTATAACTATTTTTGCTATTTCTAGGCAATAATTTAGAAACGCTTTCCTTTGCTTCCCCTTTATCAGGCCAGGTAAGTTTTCTGGGACCAATGAGACTGCGAGTTGCTGCTCCATTTCATACCGCATTCTTGCGGTGATCGGACACTCCAGCAGTATGTGCGAGACGGTCTCCTCCACGCCGGGCTCACAGGCGCACGATGGGTTCTCCTTACACCTGAAGCGTTTCAGGTATGCAGAGAACCCACCGTGTCCCGTCAGAATTTGCGTGGTTATGCTCGTGGGAGCCATCTTGCGCACCACACTGTACGCTTCCACCGCGTCCGGGAAGAAAAGTTTGGTGCCCGAAGCAGTGTCACCCGATCTATACCTCCCGTTCCATTCGTCAAGCGTTTCCGACCGGATTCTTCGCTTGACGAATGATACGGGACACAGGTCGTAGTCCGGCTTCTTTTTCGACCCCAGGGCGGCCTCCTTTGCGAGCTGATCGGCTCTCTCGTTTCCCTCCAGCCCTGCGTGGGCCTTTATCCAGAACAAGGAGACACTCTTGTTCTGGAGTTTACAGCGTCGTAAGGTGTCTCTTGTTTCCACGGCCAAGGGGTGGGGGGAACTTACGTTGGTCACCGACTGAAGAGCCGCCATGGAGTCGCTAAAGATGCCGAACGTTCTTTCACCGCGCTTGAGCACTTCCCCTGCCGCTTTTTGTAGGGCCAGGAGTTCAGCCTGATAGACGGTGCAGTAGGACGGCAAAGCAAGCTTGAGGGCCTTTGTTTCGGTGGTGCTATTCCACAAGGATAACGCCGCTCCGACTTTGCATTGTCCAGGTTAACTAAGTTTAGTAACTCTGGTGGGACACAGTTTTGACGTCGAGTCAGTAGTGCGAGTGGAGCTATGCCTGTGGTTCTATGGACAGTGCAGTTCAGGGCAAGCTGAAAGCTTTCCAGGGCTGTGTGCCAGTCTGGAGTCTCATAGTTTTTTATCATTATAAGACCATTCTTCAGTGTTGCCATCACCCGCTCTACTTGTCCGTTGGCTCTGCTAACGCCTGGTGCTATGGTGTGTATTTCTATGTTAAACATATCACAGTAGTTTTTGTATCCTCCTAGAAACTCGCGACCGCCGTCTACGATTATTTGCCTTGGAGCTCCGAAAAGGTGGATAACCTGCTTCAGAGCCGCCAGAGTGCTGTGTTGACTCTTGTCATTAGTGTAGCGCAGTAACACATATTAGACATGCGAAATGTAGCTCACTGAAAAGAAAAGAGAGATACAGCTCTTTTGATCAAAAGAGCTGTATCACTCTTTTAGCTCTTTAGCTCACCGAATAACTCTTTTAACTCTTGAGCTCAATTGATTTACTTGCGAGCTACAGATCAAATTGAGCCGTGTGCCGCGCTACTTTACGAAAGTCAAACGAGACAACTAGCTCAGTGGCTCTATAAAATCTTTGAAGTTCTTTAGTTCATTTAACTCAGTTGCGAGCTACAGATAAAATTATTAAATTAGATTCATTGGGTTGTTTTATTCTTATTACAAATAAATAAAATTATGGAAGCCAATGATTTTCCTTCATACTTGAACAGGCTTAGGACTGTCAATCTAAATGTATAAATATTTGAAAAGCTAATTAATTGACAGTATAATGTAATGAATGGACGTATATCATTTAGATTGGCGTATTTAAAAATCAGCGGCTTTTTACAATAATTGTGCATGGACAAATCAATATTCATTATTTACAATAATCATTGTACGTAGGGACCTTTCCTTCATACGTATTTATATATGATGCGAATTACAGTTAATAAATAATAACTGCGACAATTTGCTTGTAGTAAGTCGACTTCGTCTTTCGTTAAGGGTGTAACCTGCTTTGGAAAAGATTCTTTCGCAGGGAACAGACGTAGCCACAAGGTTTAGTCGCTTTTGCACGTAATTAAAAAGATGTGGATAAATGGAGCGCCTTTCGTGCCACCATGTAAATGGGTTTTTTGTTCTCGGTAGCAATGGCTCTTGCATATAATTGTTTAGTTCTATAATTCCCGCAGCTGTTACATTTGCAGGAGTTAATTTTGCCACTTCATCGTCAAACTCCTTCCAAACAGACGACGAACTAGGCGTCGGAGTTTGCTGCACCTCTTCTATTGGTGTTGCAGTTTCTGTACTTGCGCCAACTTTTAATTTTAATGTGTTCAAAATTTTTTCATAATTTTGACGCTCCTTAAACCCTCTTCCTTTAAACCTAGGATCTAAAATTGTAGCTTCTGCATTTAATTGGTTTAATTCGACGTTAGCAAAGCGCCGGTCTATTTCTTTATTCAGTGCTTCTAACAAACACTTTATTTCTGGTAGGTTTATTTGTTGCGGGTCTCTTATTAAGTTTTTAATGTGTTGTGATATGATTTTACAAAGTGGTATAACTTTTGATAACGTAACATTTTGTTCTGAGCTAATTTCTACTGTTATTTCGTAGAAAATCTTCAAAATAGGCACTGCGGCTGCAATTACGTCCCAGTCATTATCTGTTAAATTTAAATCACTTCTAATTAGTGCAACTGTTGCTATCACTGCGTCCTTTAAAGTTAAAATTCGTGACAGCATGTCGTAGGTACTATTCCACCTAGTCGATACGTCTTGTTTTAATTTTAGTTGTGGCTGATCAAGTTGTTTTTGTATTTCTTCAAATTTTTTTTGTGCTTGAGAGCTTCTTTTGAAGTGTTCTACGATTCTTTTTACTTTATTTATTGTCGTGCCAATATGCATTAATGCTCCTTGCACACATAGATTTAAAGTGTGGGCAAAACATGGTATGTGACGCCAATTCGATTTAATTGCTAAAGAAATGTTTGCAGCGTTATCGCTTGCGATGGCAGTTATTTTATTATTTATTTTCCATTCCTTAAGGAGATTTTTAAAAAAGTCAACTAGATTTGCACTTGTGTGCCGCTCTGAGTATTCGATGCATCCAATAAGTACAGATTCCAATTTTGTTTCCATTATGTTTGATTCAATATAATGAGCCGTCATTGCAGTAAAACTGTTATTATTTATTGACGTCCAACTATCTGTGGTCAAACATATTGCGTTAGCTTTTTCTAATTTTACTTGTACTTTTTCTTTTTGTTTTTCATACATTTTCGGCAATAAGGTTTCTGACAACGTTTTTCTTGTTGGTAACGAGTATCCTGGACACAGCATGCTTACAAATTTCTGGAATTCTAAATCTTCAACCATACTAAAGGGATAAAATCCCTTGGCAATCATCAGCATTAACTGTTGATCAATTTTTTCAGCCCTACGAGGTGTCATATTTTTCATTGGCTGTGCAAACTCTTTGATTGAGGGCTGTGAAGTTAATTGAGAAGTCGACGGAACGGGTACGAAATCTATTCCAGCACTTACCCCTGGCGCTGGCTCTTGTGTTCCGGTAATCAAAACTTGCCTCTCAATAACAAGGGATACAGTGGGATGTTTTGTTTTCATATGTCTTCCTAAATTCCCTATATTTCCTGTCGATATTTTAATAACTTGACTACAATAGTTGCACTTGGCTATTTTTGATTCAGTTTCCTCAAAATGATTCCACAGGGCACTTCTTTTTCTTTGAGAAGCCATATTTACTTATTTATAGGTATTTACACACAAAATCTTCGAAAACACTTAATATTAATTAGCTTATAACACTACCTATTACTAATCCGAACTAACTACAACTAATACACCTGCAACTAACACCTACAACTAACACCCTGCCCTGGAGCTGCATTGTGGAGGCACTCCGGTATCACCGAGTGCCGCCCTACCTCCGTCGAATAGTCGAGGCGTATCTGACGGACAGAGCCGTCAGCTACCCCGGTCGCGATGGGGAGTGGAACCGGCGAGAGATGTCGTGCGGTGTCCCGCAGGGATCGGTTGTGGGGCCGTTCCTGTGGGACATCGGCTACGACTGGGTGCTGCGGGCCGACCTCCCTGATGGCGTCAGCGTGGTTTGCTACGCTGACGACACGCTGGTCCTGGCGCAGGGGAGGTCGCATCAGGCGGCGGCCGACGCGATGACACGCGGGGTTGCGATAGTCGTGGAGAGGATCCGGCAGTTGGGTCTCGAGGTGGCATTGCACAAGTTCGAGGCCATGACGTTTCATGGGCCCCGGAACGCGCCACCACCGGGATCCCAACTAACGGCAGGAGGGGTTCACATCGGCATCGAGACGACGATGAAGTACCTGGGTCTCGTCCTCGACAGCCGGTGGAACTTCGTCGAGCACTTCCGACGTTTGGCCCCCAAACTGGAACGGGCTGGGGCCGCCTTCAAGCGGCTCTTGCCCAACCTGGGGGGGCCAAACGCCTCCTGCCGGAGGCTTTACGCGGGGGTCGTGCGGTCCATGGCCATATACGGGGCCCCGGTGTGGGCGCGTTCACTGCGGCGGCGAGCCGCCCACTACCTGAACGCGCCCCAGAAGGTGGTAGCCGTAAGGCTAATCCGGGGCTACCGCACGATCTCGCGCGAGGCGGCAAGCCTCCTTGCCGGACTGCCGCCATGGGATCTGGAGGCGATAGTCCTCGCGCGCCTGTATGAGTGGCGCGCGGAGGCACTACGCCGGGGGGAAAGTCCGCTCCCGCGGCAAATTGCTGCGGAGCGGACGGACCTCCGGCTCGATCTCATGGCGACATGGAAAGAGCGACTGTCGCAACCCAGCGCAGGGCACGCCGCGATAGCGGCGATAAGACCCCTCTTTGAGGTGTGGCTAGAGAGGCGCCACGGCGCCCTCACCTACCGCCTGACGCAGGTCCTCACCGGACACGGAAGTTTCGGGAGGTTCCTGCACATGATCAGGCGGGAGGAAACGCCCGGGTGTCACCATTGCCAGGATCGCCCAGAGGACACGGTGGAGCACACGGTGGAGGTCTGCCCCGCTTGGGCGGAGCACCGCCGTGTCCTCGTGGAGGCGATCGGCAGCGGCGGCGGCCTCTCGCGCCCGGACCTGGTGCAAGCCATGGTCCGGAGCGAGAGGGAGTGGGAGGCAGTCGCCTCCTTCTGCGAAGCAGTCATGCTAGCGAAGGAGGTGGCGGGACGGATGAGGGAGAGAGCCTCCCGTCCAAGCCGCCGCGGGAGACGCCCCGGGCGTCGGGAGTCGAGAGACGACTACCGGCCACCGTAGGCGCGGGCCTGCGGGCGGAGAGCAATGGGTAGCTCACCGCCCGATCAGGACCAGGCCCGTGCCGGACGGCGCGTAAGTGTTCCACGCGCGCCTCAAAGAGATGTCAGCATAACGAGGGGCCCCTCAGGGCCGAAGCCTGCCGGGGCAGCGGGATTGTCCGAAAGGGTTACCGCTGCCCCGGAACATAAAGGGCGAAAGAAGGAACATGGGTGGGTTTTAGTCAGTAAGAGTCTGACACTCCCTTCCGCTCCACCCAGAGCGGGAGGAGTCATTTGATGATTTCCCATCCCAAAAAAAAAAAAAAAAGGCAATGGTATAAGCACGAAGATATTTCATTAGCGCCTTTGGATGCCATGTCTTCTGTCCATATGTAAGAAAAAACATTATCTTTGGTGAGGCTAGAGTGAGAATTACCCTGTACAATCGTAAAGTTGTATATATATAATTGCCGAGAATAATATGCTGTCTGGTCGGCAACTTTAGGTAATGGCAAATTCTTTTGACAGTCGAAAGACAGAGTAAGTATATCCGGGTTATCTTCTTTTAATTTATCAAAAAAGCATTTTGCTCTTATTTTGTGAATCCTATACAGGGTACGCAGTTTCTGTTTCTCAAATTCATTCTGTTCTATCTTTATCTTTTCTAACAATTGTAAGCAGTCCGAACAAACATCTTGGCGGGGTGAGCCGAACCCAATATTAAAAGATGTGTTAAATACTTTCCTGAAAAAGCTTTTGGTTACTGAAAATCCCGGCATCGATTCATGTTCATACATTTTGTATAATTTGGAAATATTCAGGCTTGGATCCAGATAAATATATTCTACGCTAAATTTTGCCCCTGCAATAATAACTTTCTAAAGGCTGAAGTTTCATAATAATTTTTTGTACAGCTTCACTCTTAGAACGAAAAGCATGGTGTTTTCGGTTTCCTCCACGGTTTTCTGACGGGGTTTACCCTGTAGCTGCAAATCGATTAGAAACCCCCTTAATGCGGCCTTGTTTGATTCTTAAAATTCCACAAAATGCATCAAGGCAGACAGGATATTTTTCTTTTGTTTTGTTCTTAGTAACAAAATATAGCTTAGAATGAGTGCGCCCATTTCGAGTGTTATTTCTTGGTCGTTTTCTGTTGACAGGTTTCAACAGTAAATTTTGTAAAATAAAATTATCTTGACTAATTTTGTCAGGGCGACTGTAAAATCTGTTGTGAAAATAAAATATGTCATTCGACGTTAACGTTTCACATTTATAAGCACTCTTCTTGTTGTGACGACATTTTGGTTTTTGTGGCAAGCCTTTCGCAGAGTACCTAAAAGTATGAATTAAAAGCCAATATCAGTATGTTTATGTACACATAAAATTTTGCTAATAGGAAAACCATAGTAAAGTACAAACATAATAAGTACCTATAAGTTTGCATGTTACATATAGCAGTGAAATACGAATAATAAAAAATTACGTTGTTAGTTACTGCAAACAAGTCTTTTGTGATAAATCTAAGTATCACTTTATTATGAAATATATATATAGATTTTTTTTTAAATCTCTCATGAAGTGACCACGGGTCTCACCCGGGTGGCGGTCGACCGTTAGCAGTCCAGCCCTGTTAACTCATGTTATAAATCTCGCCTCATCATAACCCTACTCAAAACAAAGTGAATTTATTACAGTAGACTTACAAAACCTGCTGCTTTTTTTTCTGTTTTCCATTCCCCTTTAACTTTGGCTTCTTTTTAGCTAATTCTGGACTCACAACACTTATTTTATCTTCCATTATTCGATAAAAACCCAAGCGCACGATACAAACACCACGAGAGTAAGACAACAATGGCGGCCATGACACAGCGCAGCGCTGTCTGTGATTGGTTCAAATGGACTTTGGCATGTTTGATCTACACTGCCATTGTGACTTAAGCAGTTATGAAAAAATGCCGAACATTTAGAACCTTATTTGTATGTGAAATAGTAGACTTAGGTCAATTTGATATAAACTGTCATTTTTTTTTTTGCGCCTAAATCAGGATTAACAAAAATGTTTGAAAATGTCTATGGTGGACTTAAGCTCATTTGATATGTACCGACTCAATTATGGCACTTACAAAATATTAAAAATATTATATTAATTAAAGTTTCTTCTTTATTTATTCTTCTTAGGGTCGATTTATACTAGCGCAGAGTCGAAGCGCATCGAAGCGTCAAATTTTTTACAACTAAAGCGAAGCCGCACGAATGCGCGCGTATTCGCCAGAATACGCGCGCAACATGGGTCATGGGTGACCCCAAAATAAAAAAATGATTACTTACAAATTATTAAACTTTAATAAATTTAAACAATTATTACAAGGGTTTTTGGATATTAATGGAATGCTTAAGGGAAAAAATTTTAGTACAAATCTGAAAATCTAGATACATTGGTGACAAATAGGTAACCTGTGTTGTGCACATATATTTTTGGAGCACTTAACACATTTCTCTCTGCCCTTCCTATCTTTGGCTCTAGTGCATAAATAGCAGCGGGAACTTGAAGTTGATCGAGCTTGGGCTACCTGAGCACTGTTTTCTTCATCTACTCCCAAAACATGAAGCATTATCACTTTAAGAGATTGGGGCAAATTTTTGACCTCATCAAGGCGGCGTTTCACGTAGCTACGGCTGTACTAATTGAAGGCTTAGGTTTCATAGAAAGTAGTTCCTTTTCAGTTTACTCCTGCGAATGTTTGCCTTGAGTATTTCATATGAATTTATACCTCCAGCATCAAGCATGCCGTAGAAAAATCTTAGCGGCCACCTTCGTGTTTTTCTTGCTGTTGTCTTAGAATGACTTAATTGGTCAAACGTGTCAACGCCGCCTTTCGTGGCGTTATAATCCAGTATTATTGCGGGTTTTTGTGTATTAGGGTCAATTTCACCGCTGTTGTGCATTGTAGAAATCAGGACAACACATTTGTTTTTCTTCGGGACATGAGATACTAATACCGAAGTAGGGAAATCAATTTTCCTTGCTAAAAACTTTGGAGGTATTTCGGGTTTGTTCTTTCGCAACGTGCCTATCATTGTTAGTCCAATATTGCGTAACTCATTTGCAAGTTGAAATGAGGAGAACCAGTTATCCATAGTGATGTTTCGGTTTGTATGATGAATAGGTTCCGATAGCTTCAAAACATAATAGGATGGGATAGACTGTCCTGTAGGACATTCTGTCATTCTACCTACATATGGAATTGCAGATATCATGTAAGCAGTCTTAGCATCACACATCATTACAACTTTCATGCCATATTTATCAGGTTTTTGTGGCATAAATACAATAAATTTACAGCGACCACGGAATCCAAGTATTTGTTCGTCTACTGTTACATGTTCCGACGGAGTGTAGTACTCAGAGCATAGTACTTGAAAGAACAATGTCAGATGTCCATAGTTACTTTGGCTCAATATTAATTTGTCATGGACAGTGAAAATTCTTATGTTTTTTTGTGTAGTTTAATGTCAAAAGCTTTTCTGTGATTTCCAGTTTTACACTGAACTTCTAAAAAAGAAGTTATTCAGACATTTTAAATTGGAGGTTATGTATTTTTACAGAGTAGGTAATTTAAACAAAAAAATATAAAGTAATTGAATAGTTTTATTCTTTTTCATCATTATCATTCATTATCATCTATTTCGTTATAAAATTCAATTAACAAATCATCAAGGAATTGTGCAGGGGGCTCAATATTGTTTTGGTGCCGAGCCCAACCTAAATACCATAAAATGGTCATAGTGTGGGAACAGCATCCCACAGTTCGTTTACCTACCTTACAAAGTGAAGTCCATTGCCGTAACAATGAACGGGCATCGTCAGATTCAACTAAATGCCGTTCCATCCGGAAAACATTTATACCACAATTAATACAACGTAGTTGATGGGACATTGTCAGAAAATGTGTGATACGGATATAAATATAACAAGAACAAATAACAATAACAAATATAACAATAAGTCTTTAACGCAAACGCAGAGGAATTCGAGAAGGAAATAAACGTAACGTACACATAGAAAAACACCGACAACAACACAACACAAGATGTTTGACAGAATTGCAGAAGACGTAACCTAACAGGGTTGCCATTACAAGGCGATTAAGTTAATGAACACAGATCAAGAAAATCGATTCCTAGAATTTCGTTTTTATATTCTTTAAAAAACACTAAATGTATTTTATAATTAATAAACACGATTAACGTAGATATTATTTAGGAAAATAATAATAATAATAAAAGACAATTGTGAGGTGGTAAATAAAAAGTAAATCGCTTCAATTAGATTTAGAATAATCGATTACAGTGGCAGAACAGGTGTACCTCACACTTTTTTATTTAAAAAAAGAAAGTCCTGGCTTTCAAGAACATGATTAGTAAAATGATTACTTATTAAAATGATTTTCTTTTCGAAAAGTTCTCGAAAACAACTAAATATTTTTTAATAGTAATTTTATATTTAAATTGTTGTGGGTAAAAACTTTGTGTCCGTGTGAATTTAGTTTTATAAGTTGTGTAAGCCGAAACCTGACATTGTTCTTTGTCCCATACCTCACGCAGCGCTGCAAAATTATCATTGACTTTCCTTGCTTCACGTGTCTCATGATCATCAAACCGCAAGTAATTTACCAAAAATTCGAACCTGTTCTTTGACATTGTGGCCCTGAAAATAGGTGGACCATCCACAATCGACCATAACTCGGACAAGTTTGTTTTAGCTGTTTTGTATAAACCACTACGATACATTAATCCAAATAAAGCCATCAACTCCACTTTATCAGTTTTAGAAGTGTAACGTTGGTTTTTTATGGTCTCAGAAATTCTGTCAATTTGTGCATTGGTATGCATCACAATAATATCCAATATTTCGTCTGGAAAAAATAGCTTCCACGCTTCTAACTCGGTTTTTGCGTCGCGTGCGATACCTTTAGGACCAGGTTGATTTATCACGATGTTTCTACTTGCAGTGCGTGTATTAGGAACAGTGAACGGAGTTCTTCGCCAAGTATAACCATTTTTGCCCATACAGAAATCAGACAGAAGAACATCATCATCATCTGATCCAGATTCAACATCAAACAAATCATCTTCATCGGAGTGTTCGGATATACATATGTTCATTTTCTGCAGTTTCAGATCCATCTTCGTCCGAAGAACTGGAGGTTTCACCTTCATATTCCTCCAAAAGTTGCTCAATTTCATTACTTTCAAGGGCTCGTGACGTTGAGGCCATATTGAAAGACTATTCGTGAAATAAACGTGAAATCACACAACAGTTAATCAAAAAAAAATAGTTTCGATAACCACAACACGGGTCGCGGGCGACACTGCAATATCTCCGAACCTAATGAGCGTGCGCACCCCGCCATGCGTCACGGGCCACTGATTACCAATTACGGAAGGTACCTAGACGCACAGTGTTGTAGGTGCAAAACTCGCTAAATAAAAATAAAAATACGTGTGCGTGGGGTCACCCATGACCCAATGTTGTGGTTCTAGGGTTAAACAAGCTTGTATTTCAAGACTCTTTATTTAAAAATTTGAAATAATTATTCACCATGTGAAATCACAGTTATTAAGGTCATTAATCATTATTATCAGTCATTATAAGTAAATTCTTCGAAATCGTCAAACTTCGATTGCCGCTGTTGCTGTGTTCTCGAAATAGGTTGTGGTATGTAAGGCGATGGTGGAGCAGATGATGTTGTGTTGGATATAGTGCCGTAATTTGTATGGTTGGGTGGTGTGGTTGAAGTAGGTGGTGGACAATAAGTAGTGGATGGGATGTAAGTTGAAGTTGATGGTGAGGAATAAATTTGCTGTTGTTGTGTTCCATAGCAGTTAGTCATAGATGATGTAGTATCGCTACTTTCCTCGGAGGCAAGTTTTACTTCTGCGTAACCAGGCCAAGTATTGCCCGTTTTAATTCAGCTTGAATTCGTATAGGCATCTTTTTTACTGATTTACTCATAGATAGAAAAAACGCATCTAATGGATCTTCTTCCTTTCCTTTGGCCTCGACATATTTTCTGAATAATTTCTGCGATAGAGGTAGTGTTTTATTTCCGGTAGTATGATTTGATAATGCCGAATCAGAGCGTGAACTTTCCCCGACGTCAGATGTTTGTGACTCTATAATTGAGATGTCTTCAGTGTCCACGTCTAAACTATTATCAGAAAAATCAAGGTTTGATGTCTGTGATCTGTCCTGAAGGTGTGGCTTTAAAAATTCTAACTCCTTCTCAAATTTAATTGGTTTTCCAGTTTTTCGCGCAGAACCGCTTTTATATTGTCTCAATCTAAGAGCCTTTTTGTAACAGTCACGAAGTTTCTTCCATTGTTTCTGACATTCGGCCACTAGAAAAAAAAAACAGCTTCATTAATTTGTTACAGATTTCTAACTACTGCTATCAGTTTCAAAGCACTGGCTCATACTTTTCGAATGGGCTATGCTACAGTTTGGAAGATTGTACACGAAATTTGTGCCGCAATTTGGAAATATTTACGATCCATTGTTATGCCAAAACCAACGACAGAGTCATGGGTTAAAAGAGAGGAAGATTTTAGAAGATTATGGAATTACCCTAATTGTATAGGAGCGATTGACGGCAAACATGTAAATATAAGGGCACCCTGCAACAGCGGAAGTCTCTACTACAATTATAAAAAGTTTTTCAGCACTGTCTTGTTAGCTATTACTGACGCTAAATATAAATTCATTGTAGTAGATGTTGGTGCATTTGGGCGTAACAACGATAGCGGCATATTAAGCAGTTCCAAATTTGGACAACTATTACAAAATAATATGCTTGGTATACCGCCTAATAAATGCTTGCCAGGTACGACAATACCAGTTCCTCATGTTTTTGTTGGGGACGAAGCATTCCCTCTGTGTGAACACATTATGAGACCTTATCCTGGAAGTCAGGTATTAAACGATAGCGAGAAGAAAATTAATTATCGTTTAAGTCGAGCAAGGCGTCTAGTGGAAAGTTCATTCGGAATATTACAATTTGAATTTGAAGTTTTTCAAAAACGTATAAGAATGCAACCAAAGTTTTTAGATACGCTGATTCTTGCATGCACGTGCCTGCATAATTACACTTTGGAAGATTTTGGGTCTGAAGACGTTGCCCTGTCTAATAACAACATTTTACAAAATTATTCATTTGACAGCCAAGACATTGACATAACCGGTAATCAAAACGTGGACGCGATGAATATCAGAGAGAACTTCAAAACTTATTTCATTTCTGAACATGGGGCAGTACCATGGCAAAATGAAATGATAACACGATGTTAAGCAAGAGATAATTGTCAAAAAGTTTTTTTTGGCGCCACCCCGCGCCGCACCACAACGGCAACATCGCACGACAGCGAAAATATTGCGTAGTAATAAATACTTGCTTTACTTACCAGTTAATTTCATTTCCCCGCTAACTTTTTCCCAAGCATTATTTTTGGAATGTTTGTCACTATAATTTTTAGCTTTTGGATTAAATAGGCATTCATATTTTTGCACCAGGTAAATTAATTTTTCGTCCGAGTCCATTGTGATTAACACCGACGCAGGCCAATTTCCGACTGATGACGCGTTGGTTCGCTAGTGGGCGCGTGGATACACGAGAATGCGCGCGCACCAATCAGCGTTGTTCGCGCGCAGACGAGCGAATTCCGACGAATGCGCGCGTCTTTTTAAAATCTCCGAAGTAATGTGTGCGTTACGCTGTGGAGTTAAGGTTGAATTTGTTATGTTCAGTTTTGGATAGACGCTTCGATGCGCTTCAACTTTGCGCTAGTATAAATCGACCCTTAGGTATTTCTAGTTCAGTCATTTTACAAATAATCACTAATAATTGTAAATTCTTATTAACATAACAACATTGCAAACATTTTGGACTAATAATTAAAAAAAAAAACTTTTTAAACAAAACAAAAAAAAATGTATTCTTAGGCAATAGTAATCAGTCACTTTACTAATAGTCATCACTAATCTTATCAATCCGAAAATCATACAATCAATCTTTGTGAATTCAAAATGTTATACAAACGTTTTAGACTTAGGTCCATAGCACACGGCGTATTTTAAACGCGCAGACGACGCGCAGATTACGCGCGTATACGCGATTCAAACGGGATTCGATCGCAACCTTGTAACTTAAGCACACGGGGCGATCGTGATCGTGTTTTCAGATCAGTGACTCCTCCTTCAGTTGTACAATGGCGTCGGTTGAGACAACACTGCTTACGTTGGCTTTAGTACTTCTTTTAAAAAGAAAAAAATGTAAAAAAAGCGAATCTATTGGATAGACCCATTTACGAGTGAAAAAAGATTGAGTGGTCATTATCATACAACGTTTAAAAAATTGGTAATACATAGAAGATGGAAGAAATTTTATAAGTGTTATCGAATGACATATTCGTCATTCCAAGAACTTCTTTTGATTCTAAAACCGGAGTTAACTCGTCAAAATACAGTAATGAGATCATGTATATCGGCAGAAGAACGTTTGCTCATCACATTGAGGTAAGAAAACAACTAGTATTTATTTTTTTATTTATTATGTATTTATTTATTTATTGACCTGTTACAGTTTTAAATCAATCGTAGAATGTTATAAGTGCACTTAGATTATTAATAAGAGAAAAAGATTTATTCAATATCATCATACATGTCAGATATGACATCGGAGTCATTTGTAACCGATTCATTGCTATCCAAATTTTGGAGTGAACTGACAGATTCGTTTCTTGGCGCTGATTGATTACTTGGATATTGAGGCTGAAATTCAGACTGATATCCAGATCCAGACTAGTATCCATACTGATGTTCATATTGAAATGCACCTTGGTATCTATTTTCATGTAATGTTCTCTATGACTGTCCCATATTTTTATATTTACGAATTAAATTTATCATATCAGCTTTGGCCTCTAACTTAAATTCCTCTTTGATGGCAGAAAAATCTTTAGCTAATGAAACTAAGAACAGTATGTCGGGATTTTCAGATAAAATTGTATTATTCGCTTTAGACTCTTTGAGATTTGCTGTCAGTGCTTCATACAATTTGTCCTGTGGGTCTTCATGTTTTGGAGTCTTTTTAGACTTCTTTGGTGAATGTGGCTTTTGAAAATCACAGTCTTTGTCATGCCCCAGTGCTGCATCATCATTTTGACTTGGAGATCTTATTTCGTAAAGCGGATCTAAAAAAGTTAGCAAATTGGAATATATGTAGGGTCTTCTAGGCTTAGCTCCAGATCCACTGGAACAGTTATTGTTCTTCGCTTTGTCTCTTTTATAAGCGTCCTTAATAATCTTCCATTTTTTTTGAAGCTCAATGACTGAAAACAATAATAATGTCAATAGTTTAGTTATTTATTAGGTTAATTTTAATTTATTTGAAATAAGTAGTTGCAGGTTAATTTTAATTAAATATGTAAAATTTACGATGATAATAGAAGTTTTAATAATGTTATTTTTTTCAGGTATTTAGCTACGGGTTGCTATTTCTCAGATATTCACTATGACTTTAAGTGTGGACAAACGACGGCAGGCATTATAGTCCGTGAAACAGTGAAAATAATATGGGATAAATTAAAAAAAACATCTGCATGCCAGAACCAACCGAAGAATCACATCTAAAAACTGCTGAAGGATTTATGACATACGCAAATTTTCCCAACCTACTTGGGGCTATCGATGGGAAACATATTAGAGTTATAAAACCTCAACATAGTGGATCAGAGTATTTTAATTATAAAAAATATTTTTCCATCCTATTGCTTGCAATATGTGACGCAAATTACAGATTCATCGATATAGATGTTGGATGCTATGGAAAGGCTGCAGACTCAACAATAAATGAATGTAGTGAATGGACCAAAAAGATAAGGCAAGGAAATTATAATATACCAAATGCGAGACCAATATCTAATAATGGAGTGCCAATACCATTTACGTTTGTTGGAGATGAAGGTTTTGCATTATCTCAACATTTACAGAGACCTTACGCTGGAAAAATCTTGCCACGAGAAAAAAGAATATATAATTACCGCTTGACACGTGCCAGACGATACATTGAGTGTACATTTGGTATATTAAGCAACAAATTTAAAATCTTTAATCGACCACTGAACGTTAGCGTGGACTTCAGTGTGGCTATTGTGAAAGCCTGTTGTGTACTGCATAATTTCATACGTGAACGTGACGGTTATAATTTTCATAATTCTTTGAGTATAGCTGGTTTAGAAGATCCTCCTGAAGAAGCAAGTTTGATTTGGATTGGTGCAAGACGGTCACAGGGACAATTAAGCGGAACTACGATACGAAATATGTACACTGATTATTTTATTAGCGATGAAGGTGCAGTACCATGGTAAGATTCTAAAATTTAGGGTACCTACCTAATTACATGTTCTACTGTTTTACTGTTCTATGTACCGCGGCACGGTGGGCCGAATCTGAAAAAAGAAACTTACGATTTTTTTTTCGAAACTACAATTTTTTGTTCAGCCAATCGACAGAAGCCGTCAATACAATCAACATTTATTAATTGTAATTTTTTCTAAAAACGAATATTTAATGAGATATGATGACAAATTTTTAATTCATAAGTTCCTTTTTTTCAGATTCGGCCCAACGTGCGCCGTGAAGATAGCCGGCCCCATGTCGCATGCCCACGTTTTAGGGTGCTAAATCGTTAGTTCCGTTTCACGAAGCAGCGTAGCCTGACTTCCTAAATCTACCTGACAAGGAGTGTGTATACCGTTTATTTTAATAACAATTTTATATTTATCATTCTCATCGTCACTAACCAAAACTTCTAGCACACTTTTAGACTTATTCTGGGCATTATTATTTTGGGAATTGACGTTACTGTTAGCGCTATTAGGTTTTTTTGGGCAATTGTTCGAATTGTGGCCTAAGAAATTGCAATCCGTACATTTGTTTAGTGGTTTACGACACTGCCAACTCATGTGTCCAGGATCGTTGCAGTTAAAACATTTCAAGTTTCCCTTAGATCGATTCCTCATCATACCGTTAACTCTCGGAGCGACACTACTCGAAGACTGGGTGGCGTTTGAAGAACGCGTATCCTTCGACTGAGTGTCCCTCCTAAAGTCATGCACGTCTCGTGGTTGATTATTTCTAACTGTTTTAAAGAACTCTAATGTTTCCTCGGGCTTGTCAAACTTTCCGGCCTGTGCGCTTAAACGTACGCCTTTGTCCTCTATACCGAACACAATACAATCCACTGCTTGTTTCCCAAATATTTTACACCGGTTGAGCAAATTGATTTTTGAAAAGTAATATAATTCTAAGGATTCGCCAGGGCGTGCCCTTCTATTAAGCATTTCCGTCAGTAGTTCGGCATAATTTTCAGTAGAGGGAAAAGATTCTTGTAATATACACTTCCATTCTAACCAAGAATGCTTAATAGAAGGTAAACCCTGGTACCAAGTTTTAGCATGTCCAGTCAGCTTGGGCAAGGCATAGTGGGCTGTCCGTTTGTCGTTCCAGTTGTAAATTTCCGCGCACTCGTCTACTTTATTCAGCCACACGTCAATGGTTTGCTCTTTTGACAGAGGGTCAAACTCTGGGATGACATTATTCAATGAAGACGGCAGAAACGATTCACGATCCCTGCCTCTAAAGAATTTAGCAAACTCTTCAAAAAAATCTGATTGATCAGTGTACCTCGATTTCTTGCGTTCGGGGCTCCTGACGTCACTGCGTGGAGGAGTAACTATTTCTCGCGCTGGGCCCGTAGATCGTTTGTAAGTGGTCGCCGCCTCGTCGCGCCTACGTCGCTCATTTCGCATCAGCAGCTCTTCTTCCAAAAGGCGTAACCTCTGGCGTAAATCGTCATCATCCTCTGATTCACGACGGCGGGAGCGACTGCGCTCAAGACGCTGACCTCCACCTCCTGCGTCACGTGTGCTCCGGCTCCTGCTCCGAAGATGACGAGTACTGCTTCGCCGGTCATCACGTCTTGTTCGGCTTCGGCTGCGACGCTCCCCCTCGCGCGCTCTCATACTCCGCCCATCCGGCTGTTGCGACCGTCTGACTGGAGTTTCCGGCCGCCGTCGCCCTACGTCGTCGCACTTTCCTCCATCCATCTGAAACTTGTACGCATAATTTCCATTAGTTCACTTGTCTTATAATTTAGCTGCCGTTGATGAGCTAAAATATGTAAGTTAGTAGGGATCAAAACGGGGTCACTACACTTCTCTATTAAGGACGCGATGAGGTTAGAAGTTGACATTAGCCGCTCACGCGTCAGCACCGGTTCATATTACCTAACTAGGTACATAGTTTAACTACCTATTTAATTGTCTAAAACTTAATTACAAATCACTATTCACAGTTTCACTTTGTCACACAACACAGTTAACAGTGACATCCTACCTATTTACAATTCTCAAAAACGAACACACAATATTTACAATAGCACGACGAATGTACGAAACATGAGAATTATGTGCAAATCCAATACCAGCAGCTATAATGCCAGTGGTTGCAACAACATTTATATTAACATTTTCTACACTGTCACACTTTTCTGATTCTATCACAATTACTTTCCGACAGACATTACACTCAAACTTAAATTTTGATATCAACCCTATCCGTTTTTCTCCTATCAACTGGAAATATCCAACTCTGCAGTCAAATAAATCGATATGGTGCGTTTTTTCTTAGAGCTGTGTCATCAGGTAATTCATGTCAACAATTCGTCGTCCACTGATGGGTTGATAGTCGTGTTCGATTTCGTTTTCAACGCTTAGAGTGTAGTTTTCAATTTCCTCCATTATTCTGAAAACAGATTATTTTAATATAACCTATTGAATTCCACATAGTAATATAATTATTATGTAAAACAAAAAGTAGCAACTTACTCATTGATATTATTATTAGGTGATACATTATTATGTTCATCTAAAGGCATTTCAGCATGTGTGACATGGGCATTGGCAGCATTAATAGTCGTTCTGTAACAATAAAATATTTTTTTTTTGTTTCAATATTCATAGTTGTAAGTAAATGCGATAGTCATCGGATATATAAACTTACGCATCGTATGGGCTATTTACCTATGCCTATGGCATGCCGTAGCATGTTTTAGTCTGACTTTAATTGAATCGGTTAAAACAATATAATTGTTTATTAATAAGTACAACACAGTTACTTACTCCTCAATCCTAAGGTTATTCAAGTAAACAGGCTCTAAAGTCATCAATGGAGTCACGTTATGCCCTTCCGCATGCTTTATTGATCTGTAACACAAAAGTTGTTTTTGACTTGTTGGTAATTAACAAGAAAATTTTAAAAAACTTTCTTACAAAATATCCCGATTAAACCAGTCTGTTTAATAAAGACAACCCATCCGTTTAGGAGCTACAATGCCAAAGACAGATACACATGCACACTGACATACAGACAGATACACAGAAACAATGATACGCAAACAGTAATACAGTAGAGCGTCGATTATCCGAACTAATTGGGGGACGTGGGTGTTCGGAAAACCGGTATTTTCGGATAATCGAACTACCTATATGTATATTGTGTATTTGATTCAGCCATCCATATTTACGTACACGTAAATAAAAATAAATAAAAAAAAAACCATATTTACATTTACATCTTTAATATTGAATCTCAACAATTCGAAATAATATGTGCAAGTGTTTATAAAAAGAGCCGTCTCTTATTTCTATGCTGTTTAGTGTATATACCACCAAAGGCAGAAGAGAATGAGCACATGGTAATGTTTACTTTATTAGAGAAATTGTGTATTAAGTATAACAGTAAAATAGTAATCTTAGGAGATTTTAATTTAGTTTCGTGCAATAGTAATGTATGTAGTTATTTTGAATATTTTGTGGCCTTTTGTGAGGTCACTCAGTGTAACATGGTGCCGAATTGTAATAATAGGCAACTGGACCTTGTGTTGAGTGGGCGCGGTGGGGTGATGGTGTACGCTGCCGACGAAGGTCTACAACCCGTGGACGCGTATCACCCGCCACTTGCGGTCGGTGTTGCGGCGTCGGCTTATTATTTATTGTTATGGTAAATGATTTACCAAAGGTAGTCAGCTCAACATGCATGTTATTTGCTGACGACCTTAAGTTGTCTGCAGTCATAAAAGATACTGCGGATCGTGACATGCTGCAGCACGACTTGGATAGTGTCACTGAATGGAGTCACTGCAATAAGCTATAATTTAACGTATCAAAGTGCTCGGTGCTTTCATTCACACGCACACGAATCCCACAACACTACCAGTACAGCATGGACGGGGAGGCGCTGCAGCGTGTCATGGAGGTTAAGGACTTAGGCGTTCATTTCACCAGTGATCTACAGTTTCGCAAACACGTGGTACACGTCTGTAAAAAGGCGTACAGGAATCTGAGATTTGTGCTGCGTCAGGCAAATGATTTCACAAACATCAGTGCCTTGAGGGCTTTGTATGAGTCTCTTGTGAGGAGTCATCTGGAATATAATGCGGCCGTCTGGAGTCCGAGTGAAATAAAATACAAAAATATGCTCGAACGGATACAGAAAAAAATCGTCAGATTTATGTATTTAAAGCTGTATGGGAGATACCCGGGATACCCGTTACTGTGTCCTACCTTATTCTGTCTCGGTATGGTGGGTTACTACAAACTAGAAATTAGGCGTGAAGTGGCACTGGCAACGTATATTTTTAAAGTTTTTAGAGGTAGTATACAAAACTCAGGTATACTATCAGAAATAGGGTTTTATTTACCGGATAGGTACGTGGAGCGGCGGCGCAAGCCGCAGCTACTGGTGGTGCCAAGTGCGCGCACTAACCTACTGGGGCGCGCACCGCTGTCTCGTGCGCTGCGCACTGTCAACACGGTGGCAGATGCCATAGACATATTCACCTGTACATTGGGTGAGTTCACAAGGGCCACGTACTGTGTAGCATGTAAGGTATTATAAATAGTTAAGTTATTTTAAGTTACTTTGTCGCATTAGATTAAATATCTGTAATGTCAAAGGAAACATGTGATAAATAAATAAATAAATAAACGTTAGAGAAAAACAAGATACTTCACATTTGTTCCTATCTGAATCTTTTGTTTTCCGGAAAGTATTCAATATTTCATAGAAATTGTGGGAAAAGTATTCGTTGCCCAATACCGACCAATGATGATAATTAATGATTTATGGTTTATATTTTGCAGCCAACAACCGTTGTTCATCACGAATCTGCAGACATACCTTCAACATCTCAGCATAGTCACAGTGGAAATCAAGAGACGGAATCGTCCTTTAAATGAACTTCAGAACGACTAACACACGAGGTGGCGGACTTCAATGACTTTCAATCTGGAATCCACCTAGAGCCGTCTTACTTTGTATTAAATGTAGATTTGCGAATACATTCCCGTTTGCAAGCGTGGTACGACGTAACCATCTCAGAAATGTATATATATTTTTTGCAATTATAATGCTAATGACAAGAAATCGCCACTTAACCATAGAAGAGCATTGGTCTACCAATATTTTGCTGTATGCACCAATATTTTCTAAATTAATGTCGAGAAACAGATTTTGTATGATTCTTAGTATGTTAAATTTTTCGGAACAAAGGGAAAACTCTACGATTTTAAATAAAATACAAAAGTTTAAAACTATAATAACGCCATATAAAAACATATGTATTGATGAAAGTATAGTTCCATTTAAGGGTCGTTTGTCCATCAAACAATATCTACCAAATAAAAGGAGCAGATTTGGAGTCAAAATGTTTGTTTTGTGTGACGTACGTACGGGAATAATTATTGATTTTATTATATATTGCGGTGCAACTACAGACATAACCGATCCTTGCAATCTAGGCGTTGGAGGGGCTGTTGTTGCTACTTTGGTCAGACCATTTTTGGGATCAAATCGTCATTTATACGTGGACAATTGGTACACAAGCCCACGATTATTTAAACACCTTTATGAAAACAAGATTTATGTTTGCGGTACCGTGAAAAAAAAAATAGAAAGGGAATGCCAATTTTCAATAATGTGTTACAATTACACGAAATGGCTGTGCAATATTGTGGTCCTTTGATGGCCCTTAAATGGAAAGACAAAAAAAATATTTTTATGTTATCCACCATTCAGGATAATTCGATGGAACCATCACAAAGAACAAACAGAAATACAATATTACCTGTAATAAAACCAAGAGCAGTTTTGGATTATTCTAAAAATATGGGTAGTGTCGATACCGCGGATATGTTATTGTCGTCAATACAATGCATACGCAAAATCATTAAATGGTATAAAAAGTTATTTTTCCAAATATTGGATATGCATATGTTAAATTCATTTTTTTGTTATAGACACGCTAAAAATACACCAAACTTAAAATTTGCCGATTTTCAATTGCGCGTCATAAATCAACTGGTAGAACAATATAGCAGCAGCAGTGTTTTAGAGCGACCAATGTCAGCTTCAACCAGTAGTAATAATCTTCTCCGTGTATTACCCAGGAACGCAAAGGATCACATGCCGACTAAAATGGGGAAATATCAAAGATGTAAGCAATGTTCTTTAATTAAACAACGAAAAAATACCCGTTTTTGTTGCAAGGTGTGTAACGTTTATGTACGTTTATGTGCTGTGCCATGCTTTGAAAAATACCATTTATATATTTTTTTTTTATTTGTCTAGGTTATTACCACATCCTCTTTTTTACTTTTAAGATATGATTTGATTAGCAAATCATATCTTAAAAGTAAAAAAGAGTGTGATATAATTTTATTGTTCCTATTTTAGAGATTTATGACATTCCATTGTTTGTAAGTTGGTAACATAATTGTTGATTTTACATATCTTTTCTTAGCCTTTTTGCTAATAATATTTTTTGTTGAAAGCTTGTGATATTATCCTTATTATAATCCTTTTGTTACTTCTATTCCTGTTATTCCTGATGTTTTGTTTATATTACTACCTACGCTCCAGGCAAATTTGGCTCCCAACGACGTAAACATGCTGTTTGTCCCTCCTTCCGCACAAACTGTCGTTCGGCCCAACGTAGTTTCCCTTTCCTCAGTAGCTACGTCTATAACAAGGTTAATAATATTCTAAATATATACCCTACGTGCAGATCGGAATGTAGAAGAACTGTTACGAAATGGCTACTTGAATTAGATTATACGGAGACTGAAAATATACTAAATATTCTAAAATAATTTCGTCTATCGGAAATATTCACCTACTCAAATTAATTTTAGATCGCGTTTCACTTTGTTAACCACATACGGATACACACACACACTTTTGGGCAAGTGGGTGCTCAGTGCTCATGTTCAGTGCCCTTCGCGGGCGCTGGGCGTGAGGACTTATATTGCACTCACGGACACACAACACTCTCCAAAGACACACATAGACATAGCACATCCACTTTTTTTTCTCTTCCTCTCAGTACTTGGAGCTTTTATAATGTTATAGTACGTAAGTGCCATTCAATATTGTAATTTTAAGGGTTTGAGCCTGGAGATCTGTCATACAGGTCCCGAACCCAGTATAGACTCCAGCTCTCACAAAGGATAAACTTTATAATGTAACTCGATCCTAACAATCAAAACTTTACCTTTTTGAGAGAAATAAATTACTATTATTATTTCCTTTATTTCAATGTAAACATATACACAGTCTCGCCATAAATACTGTTACAATTAAAAATAAGAAAGATATTACATTTGAATTTGGAATGTCATTTTTATACGATTGTTCATTGAGTTTTCTAATTTTGGCGCCAATACATTGTACAATATTTTGCGATATTAAAATGGAGTGGGGTGATAAAGAGAACCGAATCGCTGTGATTGCATTACACAAAGTTGGTATGGAGCCAAATGCAATTTTTAAAACTCTCCATACGCTTGGTATTAGTCAAATGTTTGTGTACCGGGCTATTAATCAAATAGATTTGGTTGGGAAGAAGTGGATAAGACTTGTGGCCGACGGTTGTGGCGGCCAAAACAAGAACACTATACTAGTTGGAATGGTTGCCAAGTGGTTGTATGATTCACAAGGTATAGAACAAGTGGAAATTGTCTTTCCCGTTACCGGGCATAGTTTTATTCCACCCGATCGAGTATTTGCCCTTACAGAGAAAACAATAAGACGACTGGAAACTATTATTAGCCCTGAAACCTACATTGATGTGATGTCTTCTAATGCTACCATTCGACGCGCAGTTACAGACATACCAATTTTTGATTGGAAGACTGCGTGTAACGACGTGCTAAAAAGCACACAACAGTTACACTTTCAGAATAGCAAAACCAAGCGGATTATCATAAAAAAGACAGAACAAGGCAAAATTTTGGTCAGAGGTGAAATCTCATACAGAAATGATATATGCAATCCATTGGCAATAACAAAACGTGGCAAATCTATTGCTGGAATTGTGCCGGATAGAATAGAACATCATTTTAATATTAAAAGTGAAAAATTGCATGATGTTGCAAAGCTACTTGAAAAACATTTCGGAGCGGACTGGAGAAACTTGCCAGATTTAGAATATTATAAAAGTGTTCTGTCCCATAATGAAAACTTACCAACGCAGGACGATGATGATGCAGTAAACGATAATCCTGAATACCTATCAGAAGATATCCTTAATTTTGTGTAATAAATAAATCATGTTGGAATATCTATTTGTTACCTTATTTTTAGTCTCTAAAATAAATTTGGATTTTTATTTTAGGTATGTGTTTTATTTTTTTATATTAGCCAACCCTGAGTCTGTTCCCTTATTACCCAATTACATCAAAACAGCTTAAGTCACTTTGTGTTTTTTCATAATTGATTAAGTCCAGTGACAGTTAATTTCAAACGAGCCTAAATCCATGATGTCACTATCAAAAATGCTTTAGTCCCAATTATAAACCAGTTTATTTGAATTTCTGATTGTAGTTTTGCCTTTTTCTTTCGTAGTGTTGCCAGTGGATATTATTTTAAATGTATTAAAAGTGCTGCACTCTACTCCTTGGATTCATATAAGTCAATAATAGAAAACATCGATTTCTCAGAATTAGCTTAGCAGTGACTTGGGCTCGTTTAATATGTACCGACGGGTGCCTGCCGTTTTGCCGAAAAGATTTTGCCAAAATTTCATTACCCAAACAAATTTTAGCAACCTTTTTTTATACCATTGCAATATTTCGAATGATTTTAGTTCGCATATTTTCATTTGATCAAATTTTTACTTGGCAAAATATTGCCAAGTATAATGTCATTATGGCATTTGGTCTATAATCAAATGATTTATTACAGCAAACAATCTTCAGACAATAAACGTTTGGTGAAATGATTTGTTAAGACAAAAAATGTTAAGGCAAAAATAGCATTTTTTGGTAATTAGGTTAGATTAAAACTGTGACCTCCTACGCACGAGCCGAGCGAGCGAAGCGAGCGGTGCCGCGGTAGCGGCTGGCGAGTGCCAGACACGACTTGCATTAATAGGAAAAAGATGATGTTTTTAGTAGGGTACCCGGAACTCAACTATTTAGATTAGGTTAATTACTTATTTAAAAAAAAATGGTTAGGTTAGGTTAGGTTAGGTTAAAACTGTGACCCCCTACGCACGAGCCGAGCGAGCGAAGCGAGCGGTGCCGCGGCAGCGGCCGGCGAGTGGCAGGAACGACTACATTATATAGAAAAAAAATAGTTAATATTCATATTATTATTACCTGTTTAGAATTTTTGATTTACCTCCTACCCACTTAGCAGTTCACATTTTTGTCATTGAAGCATTTGACTGAATAGGAAAGGGTGAATTGAAAACTGACGATACTAAATATTTGGCTTATTTGATTTTGCGTAAAAACTGTTATTCCAACTGAAACATTTGATTAAATGAAAAATGTTAAAAGTACTAGTTGGTAAGCAAGTTATAGTTTAAACGTTCATTTGCCAAACATTAGGTTTGCGTTACAATTTTTTGTCAATAGATTTTTTGCTAAGTAATAATTTGGCAAATGAAATTATGCGAAACATTTTTTGGGAAATGAAAATTTGTCAAATTCCTTTCGATCAAACAAGGGAGACCCTGTACCGACTCATTTATAGTTTTTGTAAATTATTTGTGTGGTTTCTTTTGATAAATACAATATTTCACTTCTATTTTGCTTTATTTATGCCCTAACCATAGTATCTAAAATAACAGATCTAATGAAAAAGTATACTAACTCAAAATACTTTACCTAAAATCATTCATATAAAATCAAAATAAATTGTAGGAAGTCGAAATTATATCACTTATAACTACGCAACTAAAAAAATTTTTTTTTTTTTTAATTTCTCACACAATACTGTATTAACTCCAAATTTGGAAATAACTTGATAACCCGCAATCTCAGAGATTACTCATAATTAAAGAAACCCCTTAATGTTATCACTTATTTTAAAACACTGTTCACTTTTTTACAATCGTTTACAGGAAACTAGTAATCAGTTTTCCATCATTTCTGAAAATAGCTTCATTTTGAGTTGATACAGTCTTGTGTTAGCAGTGCGATATATCGGTCGGTTTGTTCGGTCGGTCGGTATGTTTCTATGTTCTTCACCCAAACAATGTCAACATGTATTATAAGGATCTTGTTGAAACATTGTCCAGTGATGGCCGCAGAATTGCTAATTGGTTCGACGAGTATTATGTAAATGGAAAAAATAATCAACAGCCTGTGTACAGTTCAAAACAAAAGTTTAAATGATAATCATACGTATAATTAGGAAAAAAAGAATATTTCGACATGGGCCTTAAACAGAAAGTTCATCTTTATGATGAACCCGACATGTAGTGTAAACACATTGAAACAGATTTTCCTAACAACCTGTAAAAATAACATAAGATACAGAGTATTTAAATTTAAAGATTACTGGCGATACCACTTAAGAACTCCACATATGTATAGTCGGTTATATTTTGTAAAATATTATGAATGTTCTCCATCTTCACTGTGTTTTTTTTTCTTTTCTTGGCAGGTGTTTCTCCGTTTAGTAATTTAGTTATAAGAATATCATTTACCTTTGTTTCCTTGATCAACTCCGCCACCAATCGGTAAAATCCAACATGTCTTTTAGAACACACCACGTTCATATGGTGGTGGAATGACTCAGCACTGTTTTGTGTGCGTGGAACCGAAGAATGTGCGTGGATACACCAAAAGGTTGGACTGTACACAGGCTGTTGATTATTTTTTCCATTTACATAATACTCGTCGAACCAATTAGCAATTCTGCGGCCATCACTGGACAATGTTTCAACAAGATCCTTATAATACATGTTGACATTGTTTAGGTGAAGAAAACACAATGCCAATAAAGATTTTATCTCACGATTAAATTGTCCATCATTATTATATTTTGAAGACAAACCTTCCCTTTGAAGTTTTCGGTAGATGATCTGCCTCAAATGAAAAAAAACATCCTTTGAGTGTCACATTTTCAAAATGTTGACGCAAACTTAAAATTGCAGCCTTTTCAAAGTCCAGTATTATAAACGTCGGATTAAGCGTTATCTCATGTTCAGCACAGAATTCCAATAATAAGTCCAGCATCATATCGTACGAACCTTTGTCTTTGTGGGTACAAAGGGCAAACAATAACGGGAACGTCTTATCGCTGCCGTGAACAGGACCGTGCATCGTATATAATTGTTGGTAAATCATAGGCACAATTTTAAATGTGCCGTCCATTACTAAATAAAGAGCTTGGCACAAATAAGTTATTAATTGTTTGGTACTCAACAACGTCACTCTTTTATTGTCTGCAAAAATTCTATCTTTGATGACAAAACTGGTATCGTTATCGTACATTGTTGCTTCCAAATCCAGGTCAAAATCAAAAGAAGTCGGCTCGTTTGGCATTTTTAGATGTTTTTTCTTTTCGCGCGTAATTACTTGCCGTAGCGCGTCTCTGGAAGGCATATGCGTCGCAATACTTGAGCTAGTACTTGCCAAGTGGTTTTGTAATATTTGGCAGGTCTTAACAGTAGGCTGGTCTGATGTTTTTGATTTTAATTTTTGTATGTTGTCAGCAACATCGGCACGAAGCGGTGTGCTTTCATGGGAGTGTTCATTATTTAATGATATTAATGTTGCACTTTCAACATTCGCGAATACATTGGTAGTAAGGGTAGCTCTGCACTTATAAACATCATGTCTCTTATATTCACAGTTCCAATAGCATTTATCCGTGGTTTGCCGGTTCTTTGTAAACACAAAACCGCCTACCTGTACTTTAAATCCACCTTTTTGAGACTTGAACACTTTAAAAGTATCTTGACTCATTATAGCAACCACTCGGTACTAAGTAGCTAACAGTAACTATGAATTAATAAAACATTACGGAATAAAATAATTTTTCGAGATCTACCCCCGCTATAAAAAAATATTAAAACATGTTAACACGTTCGCGGACACTTTGCCTGATTTTGTAACCTTATCATGTCACAAGATTTTTGTATGAAAGGCTTTAGCCGTACCGTCACGGGTAAAAAAGACAAAGTATTTAAATAAGACAGCACCGGCTATAGACTTCACCTGCTCCAGCCATCCGTCACTGCACGTAGTATATAATTGTATACCTAGGACGCGCCGACTATAGCCTTCGCCTGCTCCAAACGTCACGTCACAGGTATGTAGTCTTTAACTATATAAATAGGACGGGCCGGCTATAGCCTTTGCCTGCTCCAAACGTTACGTCACAGGTATGTAGTCTTTAACTATTTATATAGGACGCGCCGGCTATAGCCTTCGCCTGCTCCAAACGTCACGTCACAGGTATGTAGTCTTTAACTATATAAATAGGACGCGCTGGCTATAGCCTTCACCTGTTCTAACCGCTCTGTCACTGGTACTTAGTTTAAAATTTTGTTAATAGGATACACCGGCTACAGCCTTCGAAGGCATCAGCCGTTACGTCAGTAGTAAACGGTTATTTTACTCAAATACAGCATACTGCGACTATAGCCTTTAATATTTTTAGCCCCTTCTTCTACAAATTTTCAAAATAATTATGATAAAAAGAGCACCAGTAAATAATAAAAACACAAGGTTTATTTATTTTAATGTAGGAAAAATTACAATGACATTACAACATACAAAAAATTACCCTTTTAATCACAACATAAACTTTCCTTTAGTTTTAATCATTTTAAACGACATGGCAATTAAAATATTTTGTATGTTTATCGAATTTTGGTGAATCATAGCACATATTACTTAGGCAACTACTAATCACAGCGCAAACATCACATCTTGTGGTATTTTCTTATATTTAAACTTAGTATAAAATTGCACTTTTAATCACAGCACAAGGTTTCTAATTAATACAAAAATTATTAAATAATCAATTGAGTATGTAGGTACTTAGGAAATACTATTTTAGTCGATATTTTCTGCTTGGGAATGCCACTGCTCGAAACATCCAGGACACAAAGGTGGTTTATGGAGGCATCCCTTGCACCGATACCTAGTTTCTTTTTTAATTTTATTCTTAGTGCAAAGACGGCACTTCAAAAAAACTTTATTTCTTTTGTAGTTTTCTGGTATGGGTATTAATTTAGGCCAGTGAATGTTTGACACCGTAGACGTTTCTTCTGGAAGATTGTTTTGGTTATTAAGCAGAGACTTCCTGGGCTTTGACATTTTTTTAGAAGAAATAATGTCAGCACAGCTCAAATTTCCAAACCCCAGATAATGTCTTATAATTTGTTCTCTGAACTCCAACATTGTTTCTTTCTGGTTGCAATGTTTACGGTACGTGTAATAGGCATTCCATATAGCCATGTCAAAAATATGAAAAAAGACCTTCTTGTACCATCGAACAGTCTTTTTTGGAGTGGAATAATAGGATAACATCTGGTCAGATATATCAATTCCGGACATATATTTGTTATACTCAGCTACCTCTTTGGGCTTCTTCAAAAGTTTGCCAAATCGATTTCTCGTTACAATTAGCTGAGGATGGTATTGCGTAGTTATCATAGGTACAATTCGTTTGTCTTTCCAAGCCGAAACATACACCTTCCCTTTCCTCATCCATACGTGTTCATCTTTTTTAAGTACTTTATTCACGACATTTTTGGGATTGTCTTTCCTGTCCTTTCTTAAAGTACCTGTCGTGTGCGTCCTACAACTTAAAAGTTTCTCAGATAAGGGCACGCTGTTATAGTAATTATCAATGTAGAGCTCGTGGCCCTTAAATAAATATGGCTGCATCAGACTCATAACGAGCTTTTCTGTCTTCGATTTCGACGCAGTTTCGATGTCTATATCATCATTGGAATCAGTCTTGCCCTGATAAATTTTAAAATTTAAAACGTAACCATCACTCGTTGTCAGGATATAAAATTTTACTCCATATTTTGCTTTTTTAGTTTTGATATACTGCCTGAAAGACAGGCGTCCGCGAAATAAGAGCATTGATTCATCAAGAGAAAGCTGCTTTTGCGGTTTGTATAATTCTTGAAAAATAGCAATCATTTGGTTGGCGAAACCTAAGATTTTGTTTATACCTTTAGCATTCCCTTCATAAACACACAAACATCTCAATAATTGTTCGAACCTTCTCCCTGACATACCGTAAATAAATATGGGATGGTAATATAGCGGATCAGTAAATGTAAAAAGTTTTCGAATATTGGGTGTTTCTATTTGAGATTGCAAAATGCATAATCCAAGAAACTGCTTCATTTCTTCTATTGTAGTTGGATTAAAGGTCTTTTTGCGACTGCCTCTAGTATGTGGTCTGTTGACGTGGCATAATGCAGCACCGTAGATATTGGTCCGCTCTACAAGTTGTTCAATCACTGACGGAGGAAAGAAACGACCAAATACTTCAATCGAAGCTGTATTTGCATCAAGTGGAAATTGTGGTCCAACAGTGGTGTCATCAAACTGAAATTCTGGTATAGGAGCGGTTGTTGTTTGCCATTCGTCTTCTACGATTGGAGATGACCTAGAACGTTGATGATCACTACGAGATACGTCGGAAACTGATGTTGTAGTTGATCGTTGATGATCAGTGCTCTGTGCGTCTGCAAGTAGAGGCATCATAGGTCGCTGCTGATCGTCAGCCCTTTGCCTTATATTTTGTACCGATGCAGGACTTTCAGTGTCCGTCCAGCTAATAATATCCTGTAAAATCGTAATTGATTCAACTGATCTTGGTGGAGTTGTATCGGAATCATATGAAGGTATGTCTAAGTGTGGCTGGTGTGTATCTAGTGCATTTCTTATGATAAGCGGGGGCGAAGTTGGAATAACATCACCTGGAGACTCGACTGAAGCAGGCACACAGACGTGGACACCTAAATCTTTTAAGGTAATGGGAGATTCAACAGAAGGCACATAAGCATCAGAATCTTGCCCAATTCGTGTGACAGCTGGGGACGAAATAGCTGTCAAATCACCTGATGACTCAACCGAAATAGGAATGTGAATTTGCTCACCTAAATCATTTGAGATGGCTGGAGACTCAACGGAAAGCACTTGTTGACTTCTTATACGTTGAGTTGTTTGTTTAAATTGTCCATCACCATCCTCTTCAGAGTCAGATACGTGAGTTGTTGATGACCTGCTATCTTCATTGGGTATGTAATTAGTGTCTGAACCATATTCACCATCACAATCATCATATGGATCCTGTTCAGACTCTTCGCTTTCACTTGATACCGATCCTTGTATAAGTTCTTCATTGCTCGAAATTTCAGGTTCCTCTGAACCATAAGATAGCTCATCCGATGAGGCATCATTGAACAATTTCATAATGCGTTCATTTTCTCGTTCGAATGGATCGTTATTTTTTGGTTTACCTCCACTCGGTCGTTGTCGAGACATCTGAAAAGTAGAACGTATAAGTAGAAGTTGCTTACATCAATATTTTAGGATAAATCATTTGTTGAACCTCTCATTTTATAATAATAAAAGATAAGAGGTTTCAACAAATGATTTATGGAATATTTGCAATGAAAACTCCTTATACTAGTTATTGCCAGTATAAGGAGTTTTCATTGCAAATATTTGTATTTATATCCATTATTATGTTCTAAAGTACTTTTCATTTAAATATTAATAACATTATGCTATTAGTTAATCATAAAAAACAATTCTACTTACCATAGACGTTGATCAGAAACCGCGTGTAAATCACGTTCCCGACGCGTGCACTCCGCGGCGCACTTCGCGGCCAACTGAACAAATTCTCATACAATGGCCGCTGCTATGAACGCTGCGTCAGTGTGAGTGCGTACACAAATGTTCCAAGTAGTAGTACGTTGGAAGCAGTAAAAAGACATGTTATATGACACCTAGCAATTTGAGTAATTTAATTTGGGGGCACTTGGTGATGAACTATATGGTAACAGTATGAAAATTCGTCTGCTAAAGCAGTTGTGCTTCTAGAGTACAAAAAAATATCGAAGGGTATAACCGGCGCGTCATTCTGCGCAAGTTGCTAGTGAATGTCATAACCGGCGTGTCCGTCAACGTGTTAAGCAGAATGCCCACCGTCATAACTGTGTTGCAGTGCCATCTATGAGTAATCGCGGGAACTACGTCGCTGCTCTTTGGGATTTCATCCATCGGTATTTCGTCCATTCGGGATTTCGTCCATTCGGGATTTCGTCCTTTCGGGCATTTGAACATCGGTATTTTGTGTTTCGATATAACGACTATCGGCATTTAAAACTTTCGGTATTTTGAATTTCGGTGTTTTGGACGTCGGTATTTCAATCATAGGTATTATGAACTTTCGGGATTTTGATACGTACCCATGTTAGCGGCGCGTACGCAGAAATGAACTCACTACATTTACGATAGGTGTCACTGCTCACGCACTTCGTATTACTATAACATTAGATAACAGACTACTATCAAATTTAACAGCTTCGAGTTACTTCGGGAGCCAAAAATAATAACAAATAAAACAATTATCAATTAAAATAGTTAACAATAGTTTAAAATTTAAACTCCTAAATGAGTAACAGAAATCAACATAGATAAGAAAACAAAAATTTGGAAACAATAAACAATTAATCTAATTAGTTTGCCTAACTTAACGTAACTTAATAGTCGTGAATCCTGGGCGACGTTTAGAAACTGACTGGCATAGAACACTGAATTCAATACGAGTGAAACTAGCGAATGTTTTCACCAAAAAAAGTGTATCTGTGTGCGTAGGCGCAACGCAGCAAGTGCTGTGATTGGCCGATGCCACGATACGCAGTCCCTTTCCTACAATTCTCTGTTTTGCTGGTAGCGTAGCTATGCATATATAGGGTGTCTAACTTGATGTGTAGCCGTGTGTACAGCTTGTACTTGTATAATAGTGATAAGATACAAAAATCTGGGAATCAACATAATTTTTTTATAACAGCTGTGATACAGTTAACATAAACTATGCAAAGTAGAACATCTACATTTATGTTTATTTATTTTGACATTACATTAATACAATGATCTGATAAAGAAAATAAAATTAATTATCGCGGTACAGAAGTTTAGTAGTTCTTAAACATTTTAAGAACATTAATAGAAAATTGCGGAAAATAATGTAGTGTGTGGTTAGTGGTTAGAATATTCATATAATAAGAATTACTATACTTCTGTACCTCCATATTTATTTTTTATACTAAATTATTGCATAATGTCAAAATAAAGAAATGTAAATTAAGATCCCTACAACATATAATAGTAACAACAAAATACAATAATTCCCAAAAGTTGCCAGAAATTTTAGCTTTGCCAACTTTTTGTTATTTTATTTTTTATAAATATAGACATGTTATTATTGTATGTTGTAGGAATTTAAATTAATATCAAACATTATTTGGCCTCATCTTGATATATTTGGTATAGGTAATACTTTTTCCACGTCATCCCGATTTACTTCACACACGTCCTCCACGTCTGGGTACGTGAAGATTGATTTCCCAACCTTTGGAATTTTTCACTTTTCTTGCAAATTTTACAGTAGGGATGTTATTTTTTATATGTAAAACATGGCCAACAAAGTGTTTTAAGCTTTTTTTGGTTGCAAATTTCACAACGACCCAGCCCTTTTCTTTTAAATCCTCATTACTTGTTAAATAGCTTATATCACTGAACCCAAATGGTGTTGTAGAGCTTTCTGGCTCCCAGTTTTCCTTATTATCTATCTCTTGTATATATGTTGATAGATATTCATCAAATGTCTCATATTCAGAATCATCTGTGTCTGCAAAACTCAGATTATCTGATTCAGAGCTTGTTTCACAATATCTAGATCTCAATTTCTTCCGTTTTACAATCCTTTTCTTTCTTCCAGTGGTTACATCTTGTGGTTTTCTTTTATTTTTTTCATATGACGCTTGCCCGGTTTCATTACTCACTTTTTTAGGAACAATTTTCGTCTGTAAAGCTAATTTCCCGGTCGTTTCAGTACCTACTTTAATTTTTTTTCTTATATCATTAATTTCCTTAGAAGTTACTTTAACATCTGATGTTATTGGTGCCGATTCTGTTGTGACAAATTTCTCTAAACTAGACTAAAAATCACTAAAATTTAGTTTATTCCTGTCAAACGACGTTTTCTATTCTGCAATAGACTAAAGTGACACAACTTAACTATATTTTAGTTTGACAGCCCTAATGTCATTTTAGTTACTCAATTTAGTGAAAATGGTAATTTTGCTATTCTGAATTTGACGTTTACCACCTAAAATTTTGGTTGTCAAACTAAATCAGACTATTTTTAATCGCGATTAAAAAAGTGTGGAATAAAATTAGTTGTCATGAACTAAAAATTTACAAAGCACATTTCTCTACAAGTTCTTGTAAGTTTGGATGCTTAAGAGTTTACGGAGTTCGTGAATTATTATGGAAGCTTATGTGATTGTAGCTGTTGTCGATTCGGCAGAAAGGTAAATAATAATATTATTGTTATTAGAATATAACACGAAATCCATTTGTGAAAATATAAAGGGATTTTTGCACTGAACATCTAAGTAGCTTTGTGTAGTACCTACAAAACTAATGATTTGGAAAAGAAGTGGATAATTCGACTTCCAGATTCTGTGAAATAAGAATTAACTATTTTTTAGAGACCATCAAGAAAGAGTTCGGTTGGAAAGATTGCGAGACAATTCCAACCCATTCAACATGGCTGAAGAAAAATTTAAAAAAATTTTTAGACTCCCTAAATCTGGGGCACTTTATTTGGTGGATGTGTTAAGGAATCCTCGGTTGGATGAAGGATTTCTCCCCAAACACATAAAGGTTAGAACAGTTTTGTTTCCTTTCTTTTGTATCCTTTCCTAACAGAAGGTAACACCCTATATGTAGAGTGTGTAGTAATTGGGTACTTATATATCATTATTTAGGAATTACTTGCTAAATTACAAGTTTGTAAGAATTAAAATTCCTAAGATTTTGTGATTTTAGAGAGTGATATCTCACCTATAAATATAAGGATGATAGATTATACCTATTTTAGTAATTACTTAGTACCTACCTGTACGATAATAAGAGCTCATATTCATATTCAGATTCTAGCTGCACTCAATCTGTTTGCCCAAGGCAGTTATCAAACAGCTGTTGGGCAAGACAACATACTTGGGCTCAGCCAGCCATCAGTGAGCAGGTGCCTAGCTCTAACAGCAGAGGAAATTTTGAATGTATTGTCCCCTCAATACTTGAGATTTCCCATGACCCGTGAGGAAAAGGAAGCAGCCAAAACTGAGTAAGTTCAATTTAATATTTCTTACTTTTCCCCTTCTCTGTCAAACTTCAGAAATTTGAAAAGAGAACAATAAATAAGTTTAATTAAAACATCCCTTTTTACAGCTAACAACACAGAACTGCACCAGTCTTATTCATGTAACACTTGGCTTGTTTTCAGTTTTCAAGACCTATATAATATGCCCAACACATTAGGTGCAGTGGATGGGACCCATGTTGCAATAACAAAACCTCCACTCAATCACCCTACTGCACCTGGCAGCCTATTTTACAATCGAAAGGGTTATTATAGCATCAACTGCCAGCTTGTGAGTATAAACAATTTTTTTTAAACACTCAATTATCTTGAAACCTTGACTAAAATAAAAACTTTCAGATATGCAGTGCGAGGGGCAAGATTATTGGCCTCAACCAAAATTTTCCAGGTGCCACCCATGATGCTGCAATTTGGAGGGCATCAAACATTAACAGAGTCCTGAGAAATGACTTTTTGCGTGGGGAAAGATCTCAGTGGCTTCTAGGTAGGTAACTAATAAACTTTTATACCTACTAGGTATATCTATTAGCTAAGTAAATTATAAAGTTTTATTTATTGTAGGAGATAAGGGATACCCACTACAGCCATGGCTCATGACTCCCATTATGGTCCCAGCAACTGCAGCGGAGGCTGCCTACAATGAGTGCCACACAAGGGCAAGAAATGTGGTGGAAATGTGCAATGGGCGCCTGAAGAATAAATTTAGGTGCTTACACAGGCATCGCTGTCTGCACTACCAGCCAGAAAAGGCAGCTAAAATTATTCTGGCATGTTGCACTCTGTATAATATGTTTTTGGAAACATTTGATGGTAAGTGTGTAGTTTGCTTTAATATTATTATGTAATTCTCCTTGTTTTATTTACATTTGCAAAATAAGAAATCTAAAGTAAGTGTATTTTTGCAGATGAAGAAGATATTGATGTGACTGAAGACAGAGAGGAGAGTGCGACTGTGGAGGATACCAGCACAGATTTTCTTGCTGAAGCAAGGGAAATCCGGCAATCGCTAATAAACCATTTTAATTAAATTAAATATCTTATTACTTTACTCATTTATTTTTTATTTTTTTACCATTATACCTATCCTTAACCCTAAACAAAATAATAAACAATCAACAAAATAATTAATAATCAGCAAAATATAAAAAATAATTATGAATCAGCAAAATACAAAAAATAATTAACAATCATCAAAATATACAAAATAATTAACAATCAACAAAATAATATAAAAAAATGAAATAATAGTTTAGCACTAATGTCATTAGCGAGCCGTTGAGGATTTGGAACAAGTACTTAATGAGAATAGTAGGTTTGAAGCAGTTGTAAGCTCCAAGACAAAGTAATGGAGAAGAAACCCATCAGGTTTCATTCCCATTATCTTCGTCTTGGGCAGTTTGCACCGAGAATGGCATGCCGGAAGAGCGAATGGCAGCAGCCAAAATTTCTGCTGCCGTGACAATGCTCTCCCGGAGTAACCGGCTGTTCTCATTAAGTGCTTGTACCAAATTGTGGTGCACTGGCGGGCGGGGAGTCCTCGGCAGCCTTCGACGACGGGTAACTCGACCGCTTGTGCGCCGCAGTGGTACTGCAGGAGTCCTGCCGTCGGTTACCACAGGCTGCTCTTCGAGTACAGGCTGTAGAGAGGGCGACGTCCTTTGTTGGTCATGCGACATGGGCAAAGGGGACGAGGGAGGTATTCCCTGAAATTAATAAAAAAAAGAGTGAATTCATTGAGTATCACGTGAGCGCCAGTGCTCTAATAAAATAGATAACTAATTGTCTGATTTAGCGGTGCTGGAAAGATTAATATTAACAGTCTTAGTAATGTATTTATAAAAATTGCCCTTCAGCCATAAAAATACCATGAATACTAAAATAAATTACCATTTCCAAAGAGGCAAAACCATAGACAGAAGCAGACCCAATGATATCGAGAATTTTATTCTCAATATCATTGAGATCTGCCCCTGCCGGTCCTCCACCTGTGGCCCTGATGGAGTCTCTTACTTTTCTCGCCTTCGTTTTTATTTTGGCCACCCACACATTCCAAATCTGTTGAAATTAAATTAGTTATGAACACACAATAAAAATTATGCAATCCAATTGACATTTTTTCTGACATAAACCACTTACATGTTGCCACTGCTCTACAGTCCTGCTGCAGCCCAGTTGGTTCAGCTCGCTACTGACGTTAGTCTAAAACTCTACAACTTCGGCATCAGCTTGATTTTCTAAAAAAAAAATAAGACGCTAGTAGTAGACCTGAATTTATACCTAATAATAGGATAATTAACACACACAACAATAAACTGATAATTAATATTGATGCTCTCAAATTTTCTTTCGTTGTTTATGTCATCGCTATGGATTTATCAATAAAATAACAAGTTCAAACTTCAGTTGTATTTCTTACCTCGGGCCATTAGCGGATTATTGTGGAGCCGCTCTACGAGAAGCTCCTGCTGCCTTTTTGTTGCTCGTTTTCTGGACGACAGCATTTTACAAGGCAATAGTGACACCTTCCGTATTATTATATTACTCTTTGAGTTAATAGCTATATTGCCCGGTAACAACGGTCTTTAGTTGAGCTCTGTTGACATAAATCAACAAACAGACTCAAGATGTCCTTGATAGGGCTTTCCTACGGCAACGAGAATACCGGAGATTTTCAACTTCGTGTAAGAAAAACCGGGTTTTTTTTTCTTGAGATCACATTTTTATTCTTATATAAGCTTTATAACCCTGAAATAAATAGCAAGATAATCATGCTACCTGAATATTTTTTTAAATTGTGTAGTTTGTCGATTTAAATAAAATTTAAGGTTTTTTTTCATATTGAAAACCGAAAAAAAATCCGCAGAAGTTCTAAATCGTTTTCGGTGTACAACCCTAGCAGGATCACATTGGCCACAGATAATAAAAACAATTACAGGTTATTGCATTTTAATTTATTAAAATGTAAACAACAATATAGTTTGACGCCGTCATTATGCTCCCTATATTTCATTTAAATAATTATTGATAAAATATTAAAGATTATTTAATTTTACTCAGGATTTTTTTGCACCTCAGATCATTTCGTTCACTTTTTATTTTAATTTCCAACAAATCTTGGTTTATGGTTTACTTAACTTAGCGATTGTCAAACTCGATTATAGTTATGTCAAAATTGTTTTTAAATTTAGACAATCTTGTTTGCAGAATAGCTTTTAAGATTCTCTTAACCAAAAATTAGAAATTTTAGTTATAGTTTAGTTTAGTTCGGTGTACAAGAGAATCGGCACCATTATCACTTTAGATTTAGATGAAGTACTTGTCTTTGGTCGTAAACATCTTGGCAAATCATTTTCATCATGGGCTACAAATGATCGATTTTGGCTGTCACTTTTTAAAATTTTATTTAATACACAGACGTCGGTTATTTGAGCGGTAGAAACGCGCGCTGGTGAACAAAAATGCTTATTGATGATTGTGATACAAATTGCATCAAGTCTGTCTGGATTATAAACGACCGGTGAAAGTTGAGGCAGCAGTGCTAGTTCTCTGGGTCTCTCTGAGCTTGATGGCATATCGCATTCACCTGTTTTTATGGTTACCTCCCTTCTTGTCACTTCACCTGCAATTTCATCAAATAAATTTATCTCGTTGTCTGAGTCTGACGACGTCATAATCTCTTCTGTCTCTCTTTCTTGGTTTGTATTTATAGTTCTCCCCCTAGTAATATTTTTTACAGATGGTACCTTTTGTCGTGCTCTCTTTATATCATCAACACATACTGACTTTCCAGGCTCCGTGTGTAATTTCTTACTCCTTTTCACTTCCATTGGTTTAGGGGCCCTTGTTTCTTTGAAGTAATCTAACAATGTTCTATCTATTCCATATTCTGTGTCTTCTAAATACTCAGGGATTCTTTTAAGCACATTTCGCGGATTTACAGGCCATATGCCTGTGGCTCTGAATCCGTTTATTATGTTACTACTTTCTCTGAGGTTAATATTTTTTAATAATTCAGCTAAAAGTTTAGGGAAGTGTTTTTTATTTAGTGTAGACTGTCCTGGATTTTTAATTTTGTAATTTAAGAGAATTTTTCTCCATTCTCTTTTTAAAGGAGCAAAATATGCCACGTCTAGAGGCTGGGTGAGATGCGTGGAGTTAGGTGGAAGAAACACAAATTTTATATCGTATTTTTGGCATAATTCCACAACTTCGATATTTAGGTGACTAGACAAATTGTCACCTATTATGACTTTTGGCCCAGGTAAATTCTTGGCCCACTGAAGTATAATTGTTCTAAAATAGTCCTCAAAACAAGCAGAGTCAAACCAACCTGATTTTGTGCAATTATAGCGAGTGCCATCAGGACCTCCATCAACCCATTCGGAATACAAATTGGTAGCTTTATATACTACATATGTCGGAAGACTGTCACCAGCAGCAGACACAGTAAACATAATCGAAATACAACTCTTAGAACTGTTTAAAATTCTTTCAGGATATTTTATACCCCTTCTAAAAATGCATTTAGAATTACCTGGGTTATCTGATAAATTAGTCTCGTCATAGTTAATGATGTTACTAGGGGGTACATCCTTTAAAGTGTCTTGCAAATTATGAAAGAAGCTTTGCATTTCTTGTAGACCGTTTTTAGCCCGGACCTGTTTTATATTTTGTGTAGTTCGAACTGACAATTCCGATGAATGCCTATCTAAAAATTGCTGTACCCATGTGTTGCCGGGAACTTTTCCATTAAAAATGTCACTGCGGGAATTTTTTTCTAAATAATTAAAGACTAGCATTTTCAGGTCAAATTTGGTCATTGGACAACCAAATTGACCGGCACTAACTAGAACGTTTACAAGTTTTTCTTCTTCAGCGTCTGTTAGTTTTTTTTGTCCTCCTACTGGTTTCATATGTACTTCTTTTGCCTTATTTAATATGGTCCTCCGTGGTATGCCGAATTGATTTTCTGCTTGTCTACTAGAAATAATTTTTTTTTTTTACAAGATCTACAGCTATGTCCTACATTTCTGCAGAATAGTTTTTATAATTTCTGGATCCGAGTTTCCTTCTATTTCTCTTTCTACTTGTTCTACAAGCATTAGTTTTTCTATTATTGCCCATCCTAAAAGCACAAAAATATACATATTTGAGAAAGTTACAAAATGTTGAATTATACTGTAAAATGCCTATAATGCACAGAATCGATTGGTACATGGACAATTGGTATTCTTCAGTGGCGTGCCTTCCTTAGAAGTTGAAAAGCCCGGTTAATATACTATAATATACGTACGTGAGAATAAAAATAAAAACAATAAAAGACCCATAAATAAATGTAATAATGTTATTTCTTATAGCGTCAGCTATCAGTCAGTCAAAATCCAGTCAAAATCATTTGTATAGATAGGTAATTAAAATACCCGTTGAACTCGACGAACTGGTTACCCATAGAACGCTAAATAATAGGTTCTTAAATGAAGTACCTACGTATCTACCTACCGATAGGATGAAAATATTTAAAAAATAATTCAATTACATATTTATTGGCCTTGCCCTATTCTCTCGGGCGGGTACCAATTTGTTGTCTCGTCACTGTACTTGGTACATGTGATCAGAATAGAAGTTTGACCCTTAGACACGCCACTGGTACCTAATCTTCGATTCTGTGCATGGTAGTTGATAGATGACATAATCATCTGTCTCCAAATAGCAGCCACCACAATATACATATAGTATAAGTATGTACGGTACGATAGTAATGTACTTACTATAGGTCCTATAGTACATTACTATTCCCAATCAAAAGTAGTCACTAATACTATTTGCAAGGAGTCAGTACCTTTCATTTTGCAATTCGTTTCATGTTACAAGTGACAACCCTACGGGCATAAAAATGGTGGGCAATGTCGTCAACAAGGCACCAAAACATGTTTGTGACTTTGCCCATCAACATTTAAGACGATTTATTCGAGGTTCTGCAGCCACCACAATATACATGTCGAAGATGAGACAGGGTAGGTATTTTTAAAAATACGCAGAACCGCTGACCTTATTCTGGTCATCGGTTCTGCTTACAGCCACAATGGATTTTACATTTGAATTCTAAGGCAAACTCTAGGATTTCAGTAGAATAAAAACAAGTAGGTAAATTACTACAACAATAATTTTTAATCAAACAGACATACATGGATTTCAGTCAAATCAAAACAAGTAGGTAAATCAATAAGTTTTAAATCGGACATAGATTTTACTCACAATGTTTCTTCTTCAAAAATCGGCAGCCAAAAGTGAGCTCCGCGCTCAAGTCGCGCCTTTTATTCACTCGTTCGCCTCACCAGAGACGAACGTCAATCACAAAGTATTTTACCGCCGAATAAACGGATGACGTTTAAACGTCACATTAAAGAAACGAGTTAGTTTTGAGTATTACTAGTTCTAAAATTTGAACTTATTTAAAAATAATCGGAATTCTATTTTAGTAGTATTACCAGATTTAAATAGTCACGATCTTGACATTGACACTAAGTGTCAATGTCAACATCATGACGATGATTTTGACAAGTCCTGTCAAAATCACTAAACCAAATCTGAGGTTATTTAATAATTTAATAACAAACATAAAACTTCTCTAAATATTGGTAGGTATTGTTATTATAACACAAAATCAACTTAATTAACGCCCGAATAATCTCCGCGGCGACACGGCCATACTGATGCGCGATGCGTGCTCTGCATCGCTCTTGTTTTCTTCTGTAATAGAGAAATAAATATTGTGAGGCCAGGCACTTCCACAGTACACACAAGCCTATTTGTAAAGGTTACGAAAGAAATGTATTCGTATTTACTGTTCACTCCCCGTGACTACAGATCAAGTAAATATTATTTTTATTATGATAACACATAATAGGTGTCTACTGCTCATCTCACATGAAAATAGTAACCTTAGCTATCTATAGTTATCATTAGCGTTATAGGTCACCGTTCGCATGATAATAGTAGATTTAGCTATCATTTATAACAATGTTTCTGCTCATTCCACATGACAACAGTAACAGAATTTCACATATTTTGTAAAAGGAAGGGATAGCTGGATGAAAGTTCGATGCTGTATAGAACAGAGGCTCTATGGATGATGGGATAGGTCGATGCTGTGCTCTGGGCGGTCACGTACGCCGTGGTACACAGGGGACATTCAATTCTTTTAGGATAACTTTATTAGTGGCTTATTGGACGACTCCACACGCCAATAGCATCTTTTTGTTTTTGTTAAAATAATTGGCTTATTGGACGGCTCCACACGCCAATAGCATCTTTTTGTTTTTGTTAAAATAATTGGCTTATTGGACGGCTCCACACGCCAATAGCATCTTTTTGTTTTTGTTAAAATAATTGGCTTATTGGACGGCTCCACACGCCAATAGCATCTTTTTGTTTTTGTTAAAATAATTGGCTTATTGGACGGCTCCACACGCCAATAGCATCTTTTTGTTTTTGTTAAAATAATTGGCTTATTGGGCGGCTCCACACGCCAATAGCATCTTTTGTTTTTGTTAAAATAATTGGCTTATTGGACGGCTCCACATGCCAATAGCATCTTTTGTTTTTGTTAAAATAATTGGCTTATTGGACGGCTCCACATGCCAATAGCGTCTCTTTGATAATTGCGATAGAACACACAAAAATCAGAGCAGTTATTAAGATTTAATATGGAAGACTCTCACCGTTGTTATTTGTCATCGTTGTTCGTCTGCGGGCGGCAACGCATCTGACGTGGTTGGCGGTTGCAAGGCTGCCCCGATGCTGGAAGGCCCGGCTTGCTGATCGTCTGGGGGCGACACGGCCGCCTGGGTGTTCCCTCCAGGTACCGGAGCGCGCCGCAGTTGATCGTGTGCGACCTTGCGAGGTCGCCCATGGTGTCCCACTACCTTCTTCACAAGGTAGCGGTCGTTTTCTAGAACCCTGTGAACTTCGTAAGGAGCGCTAAACTTAAGGTCGAGAGAAGTCTGGTTTCTAGGATTATTTTTTATCAAAACAAAATCGCCTCTTTGAAATTGGTGAATTTTAGCTCGGCCTTTGTCAAACCTTGCTTTATCCTTACTAGCTACCTGCGCCATTTTTTGTTGCACATGGCGTTCAAGGGCTTCAATGTTGATTGTTGCATTGTCCAGGTTTTTTTTTTTTTTTTTTTTGTTTTTTTTTTTTTTTTTGGCAGAAGTGGGAAATCCTCATGGACGCCCAGGCTGCCTCATTATGAGCCAGTCTGGGCAGTGCCGGACTCTTACCGGCTAAAACCACACTCCTGCCTTACATGATTTGTCCTCTGACGTTATCAGAGCCCTTGGTTCTGCGAGTTGTAGGGATTTATTACAATAATATTGCATGCTATGGTTTAAATCCAATTTACATGCGAGAGATGAGTGTCTCGGGTGAGTCCAACAAGGTCACAACAACATTACAAACTAACAAACGTTAAAAACTAACAAAACCAATTTTCAAACAAGAATCTAGATATTACCTACCTATACTATACGGAGCCTATATCTATACTATATAAATATATTATTTCTAGTGGTTCTTATAATACTCATAGAAAATGTACCATTTACTTCTATCTAACCTATTGTAATTTTTAAAACTATTTTAACTGTTATGATACTTAACTATATACTTATTATATATTTAATATCATACTTTACTTATGCTATCTTATTTCTATTTATAACTATTTTTGCTATTTCTAGGCAATAATTTAGAAACGCTTTCCTTTGCTTCCCCTTTATCAGGCCAGGTAAGTTTTCTGGGACCAATGAGACTGCGAGTTGCTGCTCCATTTCATACCGCATTCTTGCGGTGATCGGACACTCCAGCAGTATGTGCGAGACGGTCTCCTCCACGCCGGGCTCACAGGCGCACGATGGGTTCTCCTTACACCTGAAGCGTTTCAGGTATGCAGAGAACCCACCGTGTCCCGTCAGAATTTGCGTGGTTATGCTCGTGGGAGCCATCTTGCGCACCACACTGTACGCTTCCACCGCGTCCGGGAAGAAAAGTTTGGTGCCCGAAGCAGTGTCACCCGATCTATACCTCCCGTTCCATTCGTCAAGCGTTTCCGACCGGATTCTTCGCTTGACGAATGATACGGGACACAGGTCGTAGTCCGGCTTCTTTTTCGACCCCAGGGCGGCCTCCTTTGCGAGCTGATCGGCTCTCTCGTTTCCCTCCAGCCCTGCGTGGGCCTTTATCCAGAACAAGGAGACACTCTTGTTCTGGAGTTTACAGCGTCGTAAGGTGTCTCTTGTTTCCACGGCCAAGGGGTGGGGGGAACTTACGTTGGTCACCGACTGAAGAGCCGCCATGGAGTCGCTAAAGATGCCGAACGTTCTTTCACCGCGCTTGAGCACTTCCCCTGCCGCTTTTTGTAGGGCCAGGAGTTCAGCCTGATAGACGGTGCAGTAGGACGGCAAAGCAAGCTTGAGGGCCTTTGTTTCGGTGGTGCTATTCCACAAGGATAACGCCGCTCCGACTTTGCATTGTCCAGGTTAACTAAGTTTAGTAACTCTGGTGGGACACAGTTTTGACGTCGAGTCAGTAGTGCGAGTGGAGCTATGCCTGTGGTTCTATGGACAGTGCAGTTCAGGGCAAGCTGAAAGCTTTCCAGGGCTGTGTGCCAGTCTGGAGTCTCATAGTTTTTTATCATTATAAGACCATTCTTCAGTGTTGCCATCACCCGCTCTACTTGTCCGTTGGCTCTGCTAACGCCTGGTGCTATGGTGTGTATTTCTATGTTAAACATATCACAGTAGTTTTTGTATCCTCCTAGAAACTCGCGACCGCCGTCTACGATTATTTGCCTTGGAGCTCCGAAAAGGTGGATAACCTGCTTCAGAGCCGCCAGAGTGCTGTGTTGACTCTTGTCATTAGTGTAGCGCAGTAACACATATTAGACATGCGAAATGTAGCTCACTGAAAAGAAAAGAGAGATACAGCTCTTTTGATCAAAAGAGCTGTATCACTCTTTTAGCTCTTTAGCTCACCGAATAACTCTTTTAACTCTTGAGCTCAATTGATTTACTTGCGAGCTACAGATCAAATTGAGCCGTGTGCCGCGCTACTTTACGAAAGTCAAACGAGACAACTAGCTCAGTGGCTCTATAAAATCTTTGAAGTTCTTTAGTTCATTTAACTCAGTTGCGAGCTACAGATAAAATTATTAAATTAGATTCATTGGGTTGTTTTATTCTTATTACAAATAAATAAAATTATGGAAGCCAATGATTTTCCTTCATACTTGAACAGGCTTAGGACTGTCAATCTAAATGTATAAATATTTGAAAAGCTAATTAATTGACAGTATAATGTAATGAATGGACGTATATCATTTAGATTGGCGTATTTAAAAATCAGCGGCTTTTTACAATAATTGTGCATGGACAAATCAATATTCATTATTTACAATAATCATTGTACGTAGGGACCTTTCCTTCATACGTATTTATATATGATGCGAATTACAGTTAATAAATAATAACTGCGACAATTTGCTTGTAGTAAGTCGACTTCGTCTTTCGTTAAGGGTGTAACCTGCTTTGGAAAAGATTCTTTCGCAGGGAACAGACGTAGCCACAAGGTTTAGTCGCTTTTGCACGTAATTAAAAAGATGTGGATAAATGGAGCGCCTTTCGTGCCACCATGTAAATGGGTTTTTTGTTCTCGGTAGCAATGGCTCTTGCATATAATTGTTTAGTTCTATAATTCCCGCAGCTGTTACATTTGCAGGAGTTAATTTTGCCACTTCATCGTCAAACTCCTTCCAAACAGACGACGAACTAGGCGTCGGAGTTTGCTGCACCTCTTCTATTGGTGTTGCAGTTTCTGTACTTGCGCCAACTTTTAATTTTAATGTGTTCAAAATTTTTTCATAATTTTGACGCTCCTTAAACCCTCTTCCTTTAAACCTAGGATCTAAAATTGTAGCTTCTGCATTTAATTGGTTTAATTCGACGTTAGCAAAGCGCCGGTCTATTTCTTTATTCAGTGCTTCTAACAAACACTTTATTTCTGGTAGGTTTATTTGTTGCGGGTCTCTTATTAAGTTTTTAATGTGTTGTGATATGATTTTACAAAGTGGTATAACTTTTGATAACGTAACATTTTGTTCTGAGCTAATTTCTACTGTTATTTCGTAGAAAATCTTCAAAATAGGCACTGCGGCTGCAATTACGTCCCAGTCATTATCTGTTAAATTTAAATCACTTCTAATTAGTGCAACTGTTGCTATCACTGCGTCCTTTAAAGTTAAAATTCGTGACAGCATGTCGTAGGTACTATTCCACCTAGTCGATACGTCTTGTTTTAATTTTAGTTGTGGCTGATCAAGTTGTTTTTGTATTTCTTCAAATTTTTTTTGTGCTTGAGAGCTTCTTTTGAAGTGTTCTACGATTCTTTTTACTTTATTTATTGTCGTGCCAATATGCATTAATGCTCCTTGCACACATAGATTTAAAGTGTGGGCAAAACATGGTATGTGACGCCAATTCGATTTAATTGCTAAAGAAATGTTTGCAGCGTTATCGCTTGCGATGGCAGTTATTTTATTATTTATTTTCCATTCCTTAAGGAGATTTTTAAAAAAGTCAACTAGATTTGCACTTGTGTGCCGCTCTGAGTATTCGATGCATCCAATAAGTACAGATTCCAATTTTGTTTCCATTATGTTTGATTCAATATAATGAGCCGTCATTGCAGTAAAACTGTTATTATTTATTGACGTCCAACTATCTGTGGTCAAACATATTGCGTTAGCTTTTTCTAATTTTACTTGTACTTTTTCTTTTTGTTTTTCATACATTTTCGGCAATAAGGTTTCTGACAACGTTTTTCTTGTTGGTAACGAGTATCCTGGACACAGCATGCTTACAAATTTCTGGAATTCTAAATCTTCAACCATACTAAAGGGATAAAATCCCTTGGCAATCATCAGCATTAACTGTTGATCAATTTTTTCAGCCCTACGAGGTGTCATATTTTTCATTGGCTGTGCAAACTCTTTGATTGAGGGCTGTGAAGTTAATTGAGAAGTCGACGGAACGGGTACGAAATCTATTCCAGCACTTACCCCTGGCGCTGGCTCTTGTGTTCCGGTAATCAAAACTTGCCTCTCAATAACAAGGGATACAGTGGGATGTTTTGTTTTCATATGTCTTCCTAAATTCCCTATATTTCCTGTCGATATTTTAATAACTTGACTACAATAGTTGCACTTGGCTATTTTTGATTCAGTTTCCTCAAAATGATTCCACAGGGCACTTCTTTTTCTTTGAGAAGCCATATTTACTTATTTATAGGTATTTACACACAAAATCTTCGAAAACACTTAATATTAATTAGCTTATAACACTACCTATTACTAATCCGAACTAACTACAACTAATAATTAAACTTTTAACTAAGAAATATATATATTTACACACAAAGTCTTTTTTCTTTGAAACACTTAATATTATTTAGCGTATAACACTTATTTATCTCTGACAATTGCTAATTTTAACTAACTGCAACTAATAAAACTGCGTTTAGCAATAAGCGACACGAATAACACGATATTCCACCGAAACAATTTGAATAGGTACATTTAAAACAACAAAAATGTTTGTTTTGTTTACAAAATCACAAACTATTATTCCCTAAGGATTTTCATACTTGTGTAAAAGTGCTAAAGCATTTTTTCTTTAAAAACAATGACAATAAGAGTTATTTTACAATGACGTATTGAGCCGAAGAGTCTGTCAGTGAGCTACATGCGAAATCGTTCACTATTCGTCGGGGAAGTTCGGGCCAGTTCGGGCATTGTCGGGCCGCTGTCGGCGCGCGGCGATTCGTCGCTCGGTATCGCTCGCGTAACCTTGGACCTCTTGTAACTCGCAAAGCCACAGAGTATAGAGTCAATGAGCCGTTGCGCGTTGAGCTAAAAGAACTATTGAGCTATTCCGTGAACGACTGAGCGACTGAGAGCTAGATTAAAATTAAAGAGCTAGTTCAATTTTATCTCTCATTCGCGAGCTACCCATGTCTAACACATATTTAGTGTAGGCGTCTACCGTAACCACGACGTACTCTTGCTCATTAGGGGTTCCCAATTTTCCCGTGATGTCCATGTGTATTACTTCAAATGGAACTGTTGGCTTGGTAATAGGATGCAATTGTACTTGCGTAGCTCCAGACGTTTGCTTTGAAGTTCTGCAAACAATGCAGTTGTCGACAAAGTCTCGGACGGTGGTGCTCATTTTGTCAAAATAATGAGTGTTTCTTTTACGTATCAATTTAACATTTTTAGTGAATATTTTAATTATTAAAAAAAATAAAAACATTTTGTTTTTGAATGGTAATATTTTTTTTAGCATGTATGGATGCTATACTATTGCAGGTTAACGGGAACGCCCTCTGTTAGTTAACATACTGTATTATTGCACTTACACCGCAATAGCTCAGTACGTAATTAACTTAAAGGAACTAACTTCATTGGAGCTAACAAGATTCTAAAACAAGAAATCTTAGAAATCTCAGAAATCTTATCAGGCCAAGAAACATTATCTAACGTCGCAGAAATGAACATCGAGTGGCATTTTAATGCTCCGTCATGGCCTTCCGCCGGCGGACTTTGGGAAGCCGCTGTGAAAAGTTTAAAACATCATCTAAGGCGTGTAGTTGGTGAGCAAAAACTCACCTACGAAGAATATAGCACCCTCCTTTTTTTTTGTTCCGGGGTGGAAAATCCTCATGGATGTCCGCCGCCCTGGGGCGGGCGACGGGGTCTGTCAGACTCTTACTGACTAAAAACCACCCCAGTGTTCCATCTCTCACCTACGCCGGGGGTCGCGGGAACGTAAGATCCTTCCGCAACCCCCGACTGGTGCCGGCCCGCCGCAGGGGGCCTCCTCGGGTCAGGGGGGGGAGTGAGGTGTTTGACTCCCCCCGCGACGTCTAAGAGAGGCGCGCGTGGAACACTACGCGCCGCCATCTCGGGTCCTGATGTGTGGGGGGCGACGGAAGTCCCCAAGTCCGTCGCCCCTGTCCGCCCTCCGCCGACGCCCGGTGCGCCTGCTGCGGGCCGGGTGAGAGGACGAGATCTCCCTCTCCCTTTCCGCAGCCTCCTTCTGCGAGACGACCGTTTCGCAGAAGGAAACCACCGCGTCCCAGGACTCTTCGCTGCCGACCATCGACTCGACCACGGCCGGCAGCGACAGGTCACTGCCTACTTCTGAGATGAGGGCACGGCGCGGCTCCTCCCAAGCGGCACACTCTGCCAGCGTATGCCGCGCCGTGTCCTCCCGACAGTCGACGCAGTGGTGACACCGGGCGTCCGGCTCCCTGTTTATGCGACACAGGTACTTCCCGAAGCAACCATGCCCCGAGAGCACCTGCGTCACCCGAAACGACAGGGAGCCGTGCCTCCTCCCGAGCCAGCGCTCGAGCACCGGCCGGACCGCCTCGATGGTGACGAGGCTGGCGGTAGGGCGTGTGAGCCTGTCCCGCCATTCCGCCACCAGGACCTCGCGAAGCTGAGACCGACGCAGCTCCATGTGTCGCTGCATCGGTCGCTCGCCCCGCGCCCTCGCTTCCTCGCGCCACCGAAACAGTGACGCGAGTACTTTCGCCTCTAGGTCCCAGGGCGGGGATCCGGCCAGTGCGCAGGCCGCCTCGTAGGAGATCGTGCGATATCCTCTGATGACTCTGACGGCCATCGCTCTCTGCGGTTTCCGCAGTACCGCGATACTGCCGGCCGTCAGGTCAGAGGCCCACACCGGGGCCCCATACAGGGCCATCGATCGCACGACCCCCACGTAGAGCCGCCTACAGGCGGCGCTCGGGCCCCCCAGATTGGGAAGCAGCGTTGACAGCGCCCCAGCCGCGCCCAACAACTTGGGCGCCAGCCGCCGGAAGTGGGGGCCAAAATCCCACCGGCTGTCGAGCACCAATCCTAGGTACTTCATGGATATAGCACCCTCCTGTCTCAACTCGAGGGTTGCTTAAACTCCCGACCACTTTGTTCTTTGAAGGAAGATCCCGAGGACATAGGCTTTTTAACCCCGGCACACTTTCTAGCATGTGGGCCTACCTTAACGATCTATGAAACAGAGAATGATCTTAGGACTCGGCGGCACTTGGTACAAAAAATCTATAAAGATATTTGGGCGCAGTGGAAAAATGAATACCTCTCACAGTTATCCATTAGAGCTAGATGGAGACAATCCCAAAAGAATCTCGGTCTCAACGATATTGTTATCATCAAAGATGAAAACCTACCGCCTGGGAAGTGGGCTCTAGGGCGTGTAGTAGAACTGCATCCTGGTTCTGACGGACACGTCAGAGTCGTTACCCTTAAAACCAAAAATGGTTTCCTAAAACGGCCTGTTGTTAAGTTATCTCTATTACCAGCGGACAGAGACAGCAATCCTCCTAGTGACGCGAAGGTTAACGATGAAGCATCAAAGAAGAAAAATCCTAAACGTATCTCCTTCTCGACTATAGCTCTGTCGGTAACGCTATTCTTATTATCACTAATAAACTTATCTCAAGCATCTTATAGTTTTACCTCTTTGAGCAACAACAGCGTTTATTTTGATAAAATCTCTAACATGCATCTTATTAGAGACGATTGGCGTTTAATTGTTTATTATGACACATATCCCTACAAACAAGGCACGTCGGCACTCGGGAAGTATATCAATTACCTTGAAACATTATGCCACTATTAAAGAACACACACCTTGCAACGGTATCATCTTACAACTCGGGCACGAGTTCGAAGAAATTAAACACTATGATAGTATGTTGACAATGAATGAATCATTTGTAACTGGAGACGAGCGGCGGCGCCGGCGTCGTGGCCTAATTAGACGGAGTAGGCTACGTCGCAAACAGCTTGTTTGGCGTGCTAGATCAGCGTTTTGCGGAGAAATACGCACAAGACATCGAGCTTTTGAAGGAAAATGATAAACATTTGTATAACCTCTGGAAAAACCAAACCTCAATCGTAGAAGCCGAATTTAATCTCATAAAAAGAATGGAGAAAGCTGCGAACAAACATCATAAATCAATAAATCAAAAGCTTAATTACCTTAAAGATACCTACCAAGATCTTCAACGCCATGTACAAAACATGACTTTAGTTACCGATTTCCTAGCATCTGCCATGACGGCAAATAACTTACTGTATAGCCTCAGGAAAATACAAGACTCCATTCTTGATACGGTAACTAATATTTACAACGGAAAATTGGACCTCCATCTGATATCTCCTAAACAGCTGAGAACGGAATTAAGTTCTATATCAGCACATATCCCCAAAGACGTGGCACTTCCTTTCAACCATTTGAACCTCTACAACTTGATAAAAGTGCGGACTAAGTACTATAATAAGTACTTGATCATTGAAATAAGAATACCCCTCATCGAAAGAGACATTTACGAAATCTTTAACCTCATTCCAGTCCCACGATTATTGAACCACGACATGATACAGGTTAAAGTTATCTCAAGTTTTGCTGCCATTAACCTCAGAAAGGACTCATACGTAACCCTTACCGATGCTGATCTAGTCTTGTATGAGACAAAATCCTGGGATGATTTTATGCCACACAAAAAACCCCATAAATATATTAAAAGATGATCACAGCTTGTGTGAAACGATCCCACACACAAGAACCTGTGAAACTATTAGAACCCATTGTAAAAACAGTTGGAAGGAATTAGCAGCGGACAATAAATATTATTATTTTTGTTGCAATGAATGCAACTTTAAACTTCTATGTGACGGCGCAATTACCGCCGTCAAGTTGATTTATGCAGGTCTGTTGAATGTGGAGGAAGGCTGCATGATAAAGACGGACAATTTCGTTGCCCATTCTAATAAAAGGCTGTCTAGCAAAATGAGTATTGGTGCAAGGATTATAGCGCCACAAATATCACCTATTAATCATATATTAAATCAAGTCAAATCAAATAAAATCATAATTTATTTGTTAACATAGGTAAAGTATGTACAGATCTTATGTTTGAGGAATAGTGCGCTATGTTATGCCAGGAGACGTACAAATATGATGTGCACTAAAATATTTGAGAAAAGTGCATAATTATAAATTTAACAATTACATAATTATTTAATGCATTACATATACAATGTGTAACTGAATTAATGCACATTATGAAAGTAGTTTGTTCAGAATCGTTTACTGAATCGATTTCTGTAATTTTTAATATAGGTAATATTTTATCCCAAAAATAATTAAAACTACGTAAATTACTGTCACACTTCCGCTGTACAGTCAAAACAAACCAAAATAGATGAAGTACCTACTGCGCTAGACCCCTAAACGAGTGCGACTGTTTGCATGCGTAGATTTGTAATGTGACCACAATTTTCTCCCACAATCAGTGTAACTAATTTATGAGAAAAACAATGTTTATTACATAATAATAAAAAATCAGTGTATGTATTATGATTATAACATAACATTCTAATTGGGGTGTCTGGTGGTGTGCGTTAATTCTGGGACAAGTTGTATATTAACAATTACATATTATCCAATTATGTCAGACCTAAATGAGGAGTTATTATAAGGTCACAAAAAAAAAATCTATGTCAAAATAATTAAAATATCAAAAATCTATGTCAAAATAATAAAAATGTCCAAAGTCTATCAATCAATCCATCAATCCATTTGTAAAACATAGATGTTTACATAGGTAGGTGTTTACAAAAAATATTATAATAATTGGTCGTTCAAAAATTCGTCTACAGTATAATAACAATTGTCAATTAATAATTTAGTAAGAGCTTTTTTAAACTTATATAATGTCATGTTTTTTATGTCATCATTTTTTTTTCTTAACCTAATATAATAAAAAGACTAAAATTAACTATAGTAAGGTAATATGAATAATAAGACATTTAAATCTAATCAGTAACCTAACATGCACACAATTTATAATTAAAAGAATCAAATTTCCTAAATATTATTGTCATACAAAAAAAACTTAAGATTATGATTATAGATTTAAAGAAAAGGAATGATTTAAAATAATAAATAGAGAGTTAGAATAAGGTCATGTCTCCTGATTTAGCAACCTTCATCATCAGTTCATGGTTCTCATCATCAGTCCTCATGTTGCCAAGAGATGAATGACAAGAGGATACTAGTGCCTTGGCTGCTTCAGTTAACATGATCTCCAGACCTTTAGCTGCTCTCTTTACTGTTATTAGTCCAATGTTCTTAAAGATTGATATCCTAGATTTTTCAGGAACAGCAGCAGACTGGAAACCTGCCCTATAATAGCCTAGTAGGTCGATTAGTGGGGTTACTTCTTTGTCTTTCCTGTGAATAATATCATCCAACTTGACAGTAGTCCAAATCATCACTGGATGGAAATTACCACCTTTTACATCTACTAGAGTCATTGGGCAAACTGATGGCAGCAATGGACAACAAATCGCATGAGTTTCAGGCTTAACTGCACCAGGGAAAACCTCATAAGTCACTATCTCCTTAACGGTATTCTCATGAAACATTCTCACTGCTGTGCCTGGAAACACTCCAGCTATTCTGGGCAAAGTGATTGTCCTAGACTCCAGAGAGGTGCCACTTTTGTGCACTTCATCATCAATGACATATTTCTCTTTAAGCATGTTTAGTATGTCATCAACACCACCTCTTGCTTTCTTTATAATCTTACCAATGTGATTATTTCTAGCTAGGAACACAGTGATCATAAAGTTAACATCCTTTGAGATGCTTTCTTGATTGGTGTACTTGTTCTTCTCTTCAGATGATGTAGTCCATTTTAGATCATCTCCTACATTTGCCAAATCCCATTGAATTAGAGCATTCTTCTGAGCCTCATAACTCTTTCTATTCCGTAATAGCTGGCTTAAAATCACCCTTGGATCAAAACCTTGATACTCAAGGGCAGTTCTTACCAACTTAACCCAGTCAGCCTGCACATTGATAATCTCTTGCAGGTCTGCATCAGAGATTTCAGATCTGATCTCAGGATCAGACGAGAAATCACGACGAGTGTTGAATGCTAATGCAGTACCATCAATTTTTCCAGTGGTAAGGATATTGGCAGTTTTTATCATCAGTAAGACTATAATTATTTTGAGATGATCTGTAATCTTAAGTATTCTGTGTGTATAGTACCGGGTTATATTTTTTTTTGAAATTATAAACGGAGTATTTTTCTCAGCCGAAGAATAAACATATTCTGGTACTAAGTGATATACTACTTCCGTCTCAACCTGTTGTGGAACCCACTCCTTCAACATCTCAAGCTGGACTCTCGAAACCTATGAAAATCGATGTATCTACACCAAGCCACTCGGACCAACCTCCAGCAAGGAAAGTTCGTTTGAGTTTCAAAGATTTTGCTGTCCAGACAGAAATGCAAAGAAATAGTAGCCCTGCAGAAGATGATTCAAAGCGTAAAGTGAAAATGTTAACTCTTTGGCTAAATAGGCGTGAATCTAAATTGAAGTGGCTTGAGAGGCGCCACGGCGCCCTCACCTACCGCCTGACGCAGGTCCTCACCGGACACGGAAGTTTCGGGAGGTTCCTGCACATCATCAGGCGGGAGGAAACGCCCGGGTGTCACCATTGCCAGGATCGCCCAGAGGACACGGTGGAGCACACGGTGGAGGTCTGCCCCGCTTGGGCGGAGCACCGCCGTGTCCTCGTAGAGGCGATCGGCAGCGGCGGCGGCCTCTCGCGCCCGGCCCTGGTGTAAGCCATGGTCCGGAGCGAGAGGGAGTGGGAGGCAGTCGCCTCCTTCTGCGAAGCAGTCATGCTAGCGAAGGAGGTGGCGGGACGGATGAGGGAGAGAGCCTCCCGTCCCAGCCGCCGCGGGAGACGCCCCGGGCGTCGGGAGTCGAGTGAAGACTACCGGCCACCGTAGGGGCGGGCCTGCGGGCGGAGAGCAATGGGTAGCTCACCGCCCGATCAGGACCAGGCCCGTGCCGGACGGCGCGTAAGTGTTCCACGCGCGCCTCAAAGGGATGTCAGCATAACGAGGGGCCCCTCAGGGCCGAAGCCTGCCGGGTCAGCGGGTTTGTCCGAAAGGGTTACCGCTACCCCAGAACATAAAGGGCGAAGGAAGGAACATGGGTGGGTTTTAGTCAGTAAGAGTCTGACACTCCCTTCCGCTCCTCTCTCTCTCTCCTCAAAAAATCTAAATTGAAAAATTTAGAGTCTATTTTAAGTATATTAAAGAAACGTAAATCAAATTATGATGAAGTTAAACATATGATGAAAAACAATTTTGTCAATATACACAATCATTTAAACACCGATAAAAGTAATAAAGGTGTACGATATTCAGAGGATGTAAAACAATTCGCTCTATCACTATACTTTTACTCGTCCAAAGCTTATTTGTTACTGAGAAACCATATAGCATTGCCACATCCTGCAGCCTTGCGTAAAATATTAGCAACACATGATTGTAATGTAGGTTTTATGGCAGAAGTGTTTGCTTTTTTTAAATTATCAGTAGCTAAAACTGATTTATAGGACGTTGCTCTAATATTTGATGCTATGTCAATTAAATCGGAAGAAGTTTACGATAAAGATAAAAAGTGGGGTTATGTAGACTTTGCAGGAATCGTCCCATATGATTCAGAACGTTTAGCCAGTGAAGTTCTGGTTTTTCAAATTGTGTCGTTTAGACGAAAATTTAAATGCGCTATGGCCTACTTTCTCATAGATAAAATTTCAGCTGCAGTACAAGCACAATTGATAATAACAGCAATACGCATGTTATCTGAAATTCAGATTACAGTTCGAAGTTTGACTTGCGACGGAACTGCTGTTAACTTTTCCACGTATGAACATTTGGGATGCAACTTTGTTGTACCAAGTGTGGTTACAAATTTTAAACATCCAAATAAAAATACTAGATTACACTGCATTTTCGACCCAGCTCACATGCTAAAATTATGTAGGAACGTTTGTGCTGAAACAAAATTGAGTTCTAGAACTGGAAAATTAGATTTTGATTTTGTTAAAGAATTGCATTTATTGCAAGATAAAGAGGGTTTAAGACTAGCTAATAAATTAATTGCTAGCCACGATAATTTCTTTGGCAAAAAAATGAATGTAAAATTGGCAGCGCAAACATTGAATTCGTCAGTAGCTGATGCCATTGATTTTTTAAGAGTTACAGGTAATGAAAAATTCCAGAACAGTCAGGCAACAACCGAATACATTAGAATAGTAGATAGAGCTTTCGATGTTAAATGCCAAATCTCCTTTAGGTGCAGGATTCAAGTCGCCATTGCGGCTTAGTAATAAAGATTTTTGGATGGGTATTTTAAAGGACACCCGAGAATATTTGGAAACACTTAAGGCTTGGGCACACCAAAAGCAGTTGCAGTGCGGTATGCAGTGCGTCTCCGTTAGAAAATAATGTAGTTATATGAGGGATGACACACTGAACAAACGCGGGCCCGCTGATCCTACCTGCTCCGCCACTGCACCGCGCACGCACTGCTCTTCTACAAAACTTTTGGACGGGAGCAGCGCAGGCGCGGGGCGGTGGCAGCGCGGGCGCGGGGCGGCCGCAGTGAGTACACGTTGTATTACTACGTCCGCCATATTGACTAGTCACACCAAAGTAGTTGCGCGGGACAGACGCAGCGCGGGTCGTAAACGGTTGTGATTTTTTACAACTTTATCATGGAAACGAATGAAAAATTGATTGAGTTGGTGAGGAAATATAAATGTTTATATGATTTAAAGGATAAATATTATAGAAATACGGTTTACAAGATGCGACTATGGGTGAAGATAGCTCAAGAAATGAACATGACAAGTAAGTTGAAACTTTTATTGATTGTTATTAAAGTATGATACAAACTTTTCTCTCAAAAGAAAGAAAGTGAAAAGCTAAATTTGATGATCTTTGATTAGTACGTCTTAAAGGTGCCAATGCATCCAGTTGTGATGTTGTTTCTTGCTGTGTTGTAGCCACCATTGTTGCCGTAGTAAAAGTGTCTTGTATGCGACAATCTTTTATTCGAACATAATTGTGTAAACAACACGTTGCTTGGACGATACATATAGCTGTTTCAACTTTACATTCAATAGGCCTGTGATAAACACGCCATTTCTCTGTCAAAATACCGAAAGCGTTTTCGACAACGCGACGTGCCCGACAAAGTCTGTAATTGAATTTTTTTTTTCTCTCATCGTTCACAACTGAGTTTTAGGAAAAGGTCTCATTAAGTAAGGCTTCAAAGCGAATCCTTCGTCTCCAATCAAGACCTGTGGTACAGGATCAGTGGACCCTGGTAGCGGTTTAGCTGGCAATATTTCTCTTCTTGTTATGTAATTACTATAAAAAACAGAGTTTTCAAATATGCCACTGTCACTGTGTCTGCCGTAATTGCCTATGTCGACAATCAAAAATCTGTAATATGGGTCGACTATTGCTAATAAAACTATTGAAAAATATGATTTACAGCAAAAATAATTAGAACCACTATTTGGTGGACATTCAATTTTCACGTGCTTTCCATCAATACTGCCCACACAATTTGGGAATCCCCATAGTTCTCTATATCCTAACTCAGATTCGTTCCGTTTTTCATCAGTTACCGAAGGCATGAATATTGGTTGCAATACTTCCCAAATAGCTTTACACACTTCTTCGACAATCTTCGAAACTGTACTTCGTCCTACGCGAAATGAGAATGCTATAGTTTGAAACGAATCTCCTGTTGATAAGTATCTGAAACAAAAAATAGTAGGTATTGTAGGTAGGTAAATATGTAGATATTGCATAATCGTTATTTGTCTTATGTGAAATACCGTCCGGTTTTTTTTAATAGTAACAAAAAAAAAATATTGCAGATGATGCGGTGAAACACAAGTGGAAGGTTTTAAGAGATGGATATGTGAAATATAAAAAACAGCTTGCTGGCCAGACAGGATCGGACAGAAAAAATGTTACTTTTATATGGTCGGAACAACTAAGTTTTTTGGATGATACAATAAAACCAAGATCATCAAAAACCAATTTCATTCCACAAACAGTTGGAGATCTTCAAAATAATGAAACGCAGCAGTCCAATTACTCAGGTTCAGAGACTTCCGTGATGGATCAGGCACTTCATTCAGAGAATGTAAATGACACCGTAAACCTAACAACATCTTCAGACACACAAACGTCACAAACCGCTTCAACATTGATGTCAACGCAAGAACTTGTAACTCCAAATCCTCCACCTGCAATCTCACCGGCCCAGGAAATCCTTGGGCAAGCTCAAACTCGAAACCGCAGACAGCCAGAGTCTGATATTGATAAAGCTTTAAAATATTTGCAATCGAAAAACTGACCCTTTCATGATGGTATCGATCACTTATTTCTAAGCTACGCAAGCACCTTCAAAACTCTTTCTCGTCGTAAACAAACCGAATTAAAAGTGAAGCTGGCAACAATATTCGCAGAAGCCGAGTTTAGTGAAATCGAAGAAACACCGGTACCATCGCCCGCCTATTCATTCGTCGCTCAAGATTCATCAAGCACGCTTCTTCCACAAGATCTCACGAGTTATAGAAATGATTCATATGCATAAAATTTGTCAACAACTAGTCAACCAGACCTGTTCACTAGTAACAGAGACCAGTACAATCTGCATGATGCACTACAAAAGAATACAAGCTCACCTATTCCTGAAGACATGACATTTGAAAATAATTTCACACCTTTGTATCTAATATATACTATAATATGTTTGTACAAGAATAAGAGAAATACCTGTTATTCTACCAATGTTCACTATCTTAATTAAGAAGCATATCTGTGATTTTAAGAAGATTTATCTGTGATTTTAGGAGAAATTACTGTTGTTCTATTAATGTTGATTAGTTTAATATAAACCATATTTTATGATGTTGATTTTTTACTAAATATACGTTTTGAATTAAGTATGGTATTTCATTTTTAATGTATAAATTTACCAATTTATAGACCAAAACATACTAAATTATGTCGTATTGGAAATTAAAGTTTAATTACAATAGGGAGATGACCACTCAAAATCTATTGGTTTATTTACTTTGTGCTCGAACTAAACGTCTTCTCCGTAGCAAAAAAAGGTGTAGGTTGGGTAAAGACAAATGAGTGATATGATGAGTTTTGCTATATTTTTTTAATTACTGATTTAATACAAATAAATATTATCCTTCACAAAACAAATCTTATAAATTGTACTTACCGCAAACAAATTGCCAGCCGCTCTCTTGAAGAGATGGAAGCTCTGTAGCTTGTATCAGTTTTCATTATTTTCAATCGTATCATTTCATGCAATTCTTCAAAAGAACTCTTCGACATCCGAAAATAAGTATAGAACCTATCTTCAAAAGATTCTAATTCCCGACATAGACGATGGTACTCCCCATATTCTTCTCTTCTCTTATTTACATCGTGAACCCATAGTCTTTTTTTTTTACTTAAAGCTAGAAGCAACAATAGCTCCTCTTCGTCAGAGTCAGAACCGTTCAACATCTTGAAGTGTACTGAGTGTGGCTATCGATACGACACACATAACGCAGTTACAAAGCAGGCCCGCATTCAAACTGCTTTCTGACTGCTCACGTTTCTGGTGTGACATCAACCGCGGCGCAACTGCCCTGCCCTGCTAAGGTGCTGCGCTTGTCCTGCTTTTGGTGTGCCCAAGCCTTTAGTGTTGATAATCAAAACATTCTTTCACACCGGCGAAAAATGTCAGCTTTTGGCTTAATTGTCGATACATATAGTACACAAAATTTAGCATTGGACCTTTTAGAACCAGAAGGGAATAATTTAAATTATTTCTTGCCATATAAATTTTCACAGGACCAATTAGAAATGTTTTTTTCATGTGTACGTGCGCAAGGAGGCGGAAATAATAATCCTAATGCTTTACAGTTCAGGTACACTATGCGTAAGCTTCTTTATCGCAACAGCGTTAAGCCAAGTAATAAATGCTAACTGTACGGATGACGATTTTGAACTTTCCCCTGTTTTAGAATTCCGTAATCCTGAAAGGGCTTTTCTTCAGACACATGATTCTGAACCCCATCAAGAGCAACAACTAGATGCCTTAACCAATTATATGGATAAAGTCAATTTGCCAGACTTCAAAATGAATATTCTCTATTATTTAACCGGTCATTGCTATTAAATTATTAAATAAAATTTCATGTGAAGATTGTCGCAATATACTTTTTACTCCTACACAGCATTCGGATCATCCATATTTTATAGACGTTACACATTTTTCGTCGTTTACCGCCTTTATTGATAGGGGTGGTTTAAAATATGCGTCAAGATTTGCCATTGAGGTTACAAAGTGTGGTGAGAAATTATTTATATCGCTTACACGCTAACACTCAGCTGATTGGAACATTACGCAAAAACAGGAAGGGATTACCGAAAAAAGTGGTACAAGAAAAACTGTCCAAAGGTGAAACGATTGCTTTAGAGAACAATGACGGTATTCTTGTGCTCAAATGGAAAGACAAGCGTGATGCATTCGCTTTATCGACAAAACATTTTATTGATTTTGTTACTGTTCAATGCAGAAGGAACCCTAACAAGAAAGTAATGAAACCTTCCTTAACCCTTTATAAGGCTCTGGCCATATATTGGACATCATACATTGGACGAAATATCTTAAAAAAATACTTTGGCAACACAGTTTGTCGTTAGCAGTGATTTATTCTTGAATGTTTTGAGAAACGGAACGTAGAAAACAAAACTGTCAAAATTGTGTCGGTTTTCATAGTGCAACGTAAATCTACAAAAATCTTCGAAAAAAATGAGTGGACAGGTAAGACTTGAATTAGAATTGGTTTGATATATTCTAAATTTGATGTAATACAGTATATTTTTGCGGATACGAATCTTTTTGATACTAATTTGGAGTTTTGTTATGACGACCATATATTGCCCAGAGCCCGTCTGTGTCAAACATTTTTTTTGGTTACAGAGAAAAGCGATTCCTTTAGACAAAATTAAGGAAACTTTAGAGAGTCTTTTTGCGTTATCGGATGGCGAGGAGTCTGAAGATGGTCACGAAAGTGATGGAAGGGAAAGTGAGGCCATATTCTTGCCACCAAATTCATCGGACATTGAGGATATTTTAGCTTCTCCGTCATCTTCAAATAACGGGAATGCCGCCAATTTTGAGTCAGAGGATTCCGTAGTCCCTTCAGTAAGCGGAATTTCTATAGGAGGAAATACCCACACACACACATATTCCTACACAGGACAGGACTATTGTTTATCGGCACATTGATGCAAACATCAATGTGCCGATAGTCCTGTGTCGTTATCCATTTCTGATTCTGAAGATGAAGATTGAAAGAAAGTACTTTTCCCCCACGATGTACCAAGAAACAAGTTTGATGATATTCCACTAAAGTCTCACCAGAATATTCCCAACAAAAGTGGACCTCATGTTTATTTTCGTTTTTTTTTTTCACTGACGAAGTTTTATCTCTAATTGCAGAGCAGACAAATTTATATGCTCTCCAAAATAAACAAAAAAACTGGGTAGATGTCTCAAATGAGGAAATACAAGCTTTTTTAAGAATGTTGGTTTTGATGGGGGTGCACCCTCTACCCAATATTGACTTGTATTGGTCAACAGATCCATTTTTTTGTGTGAGAGAAATAGCAGATGTAATGATTGTAAAAAAAATTAAAATGATAATGAAAAATCTACATCTAAACGACAACACGAAAATGCCTCAAAGAGGAGAGCCTGAATATGATAAACTCTATAAGATTCGGCCCCTTATAATCTTAATGAATACTGCTTTTCAAAAGGCGAATGTATGGTCAAGTTCAAAGGGCGCAGTACATTGAAGCAATATTTACCAAACAAGCCGATAAAGAGAGGCTTCAAGATATGGGCCAGATGTGACAGTAGCACGGGTTATTTATTTGAATTTGAGGTGTATACGGGAAAAAAACACAATGATACTGAATTCTGTTTAGGAGCAGCTGTGGTAAATAGTCTTTGCAAAGTACTTATTGAACAAAAGATAGCAAATGCACATGTAACATTTGATAATTTCTTTGCTTCCACCCAACTAATGCAAGGCTTGTATGAGAATAATATATATTCTACAGCAACAGTTAGATCCAATAGAACTAACTTACCCCGGACACTAAAAAATCTGATGGCCAAGAAAGGTAAACCTAAACTTTCTAGGGGTCAATATAAGTGGCGGGTTAACCGAAATGTAGCATGCTTTACATGGATGGACACAAAATTAGTCAGAATTCTTAGTACCGCCTTTCATCCTAAGGAAAAAGTAACATGCATGAGAAAGCAAAAAGACGGAAGGAAACAAGAAGTGCCTTGCCCTCAGGGTGTTGTGGAGTATAACAAAAGGATGGGAGTCGATTTGATCAAAAGCGAGGAACCTATCCTGTAGCTAGGAGGAGCACGAGGTGGTGGATGAGACTTTTATTTTATGGTGGATTGGCAATTGAGTCATTTTAAAAAAAAACGTACATTCTCTCATAATGTTTTGTCTTCGTTGAAAAATCACGTAATATTATGGACTTGTTGCCGATTTCATGAATTCGTTTGGTTCTAATCGTTGTTTATATTTTAACTCATCAATTTAAACTCCAAATACCCATTACTTTTTATTTTAATAAAAAAAATTGCGAAATAAAAACGAAGAATCTTATTCCGTTTAATACAATTATGTTTGTCTCACTTAAGCTTTTGACAACAAAAACATTAACTGACGCTTAGCTGAATGATATATCTATTATTCAATTTAATACGGGGTATAATAATTAAGGTACTGATCTACCGAAAAAAAAATATATTTGCATAAAACGTTAAACCAAATGAAATAGAATAGAATTTAAATATATGTCCACTTTTGTAGTACTTTGTGTAACACCTCTGTGTAACGTCAAAATTATGCTTCATTTGATTTACTTTGAACGCATCTCTAGTTCATTTAGCAGTGGCAACACAATACGCAACTACCAACCTAACGAAATAAAAACGCAGCCATCTTGTTTTTCTGACATTTTGATTTGACTGTGATCCTCGATTTGTGTCGCAAAATATTTTCCTCCGACTAACGTGGATTTAATAGGTAAGTACCTACCAATAAATAACAAAAAACTTTATATATACATATGACTTTGCATACTAATGAGAGAATCCAACTGAAATCAAATAATTCTAGTGAGATATTTGCCTGTAATTTGTTTGACATTATTTTGACGCCGCGTTATGTTGTTATTTTGTGTAACATTGTGTAACGTTACACAAAGTAAACGGTATAAAGCTGTGTGCATATTGCTAGAGTCCAGTGTTTTTAACCGACTATTAAAAAAGAGGTGCCCAGATTTTTTAACGTACCTACGTAATATGAAGCAATAAATTATGAATCGATTTTGATGATTATTTTTTTGTTCTAAAACTTTTTTTTATATGGTGCTATGGACCAACACTGAAATCGCGAAAAAATATCAGCTGATCCATGCATTTAAAAACCATGACATTTTAAAGTGTAAAAAACCTATTTGCAGAAAAAAAAATATGCATTTTGTCGATGTATGTGAACACAAATGTATGGAACAGCCGTCGGCCGCCGCCGCCGCCGCCGTCGACTTCAATACCTACTCGGCTCAAATTTATGGGACATTTAGGTCGAGTAGGTATTGAAGTTTTGTAAGGGAATAATTTTTTCTCGATTACGATGGGGCCATCATCATGGAGAAATTTGTTCAATTTGATAGTAATTTTTGATAGACCTTGTAGTAATGATATTATTAATAATAAATAAATAAATAATAAATAAATAAATAAATATTGTATTTTTGTCTGTAGATAATGAAAAATGGCACCAATGACTTTAGCAGAACGTCAACGAAAATATCGGGAGAAATTAAAACAAGAAAATCCTGCAAAATTGGAAAATATAAAAAAAGAAAATGCTGAAAGAACCAGAAAAAAGTATATAAAAATTAAAAAATTACCAGATACTATGCAAAACGAACAGCGCAAAAAATGGCGACAGCAAAAACAAAAACTAACCAAACAATAAAACCAAATATTGACAAAAATTATAAAGAAAAACGAAGGGCTCGATACCTTCAGTCAAAGGAAAATTTAAAACTAAAGGTTAATATTGAACGAATGACAAAAGTTATAAGAGCTCAAAGAAAAACCATATATCGATACAAAAAACAAATGGAAAACTTAAAACAATTATTAAATAAGACTGAAAATGAGGTATTAAATAATAAGGAAATGGAAGGAGTTGTAACCAAAGAAGCGACAACACCGTTCTCAAAAACAGAGAGGTTCTTAGAAGAAGTGCCAAATATTCCAACACCAGAAAAAGTAAAAGTGAAAAAGGCTATTTTCGAAAATTATGTATTGAAAGAATCTTTATCAAGTCAATTCTCGAAAGCCAAATCTAGATCTGAAAGAGATGTTTTAAAGAACGTAATAAACAATGACATTGTGAAAAAATATAAATTAAAGACTAATTTTGGTTACTCTTGCTTGAGACTAAAAGGAAGACTAAGAAAACAAAAAAGAGCACTTGAAATTCAAAAGATAAAAAGGATTAAAGAGATACAAGATTTTCTTGGAAGAGATGATAACAGCAGGACAACAGCAGGAAAAAGAGAAACCAAAACGTTCAACAAAGATAAACGGCAAATCAGATATCTACAAGGCTCTCTAGAAAAACTGCATAAAAAATATATGGACGAAGGTGGTTTGGCTTCTTACACAACATTTACTAGATACAAGCCATTTTATATTTTAGATCCTAAAGTTACACAATGCGCATGTGTCAAACATGCGAATTTGACATTCTTAGCTCAAAAGTTAAAAATACTTGGAATTTTAGAAACTGATGATCTCGAGAAACTGGTTTCGGCTATTGTTTGTGATAAGTTAAATAAAAAATGTATGTATGGTGAATGTCAAAGTTGTGAAAATAAAACAGTCTCATTTGATTTGACACATAAAAATAAAGACGTGGTTGTGTTTTGGAATGCATGGGTAACAAAGAACCACGAATACATGAAAAAAAACGACACTCAAGAAAACGATAAAAAAAACTACAAAGAGAACCGTTAAGGATGTCATACAAGGGACATTAGCAGCTCTGATTGAGTCTTTTACCGATCAACTTATAAAATTTAAAAAAACACTATTTCAACATTTATCATGCATACCAAATGTACAAAAAATGCAAAGAGACACTATCTGACACTGAGTGTATCATCCATTGTGATTTCTCGGAAAATTATCTTGCGAAATTAAGTGAGGAAGTACAAGCAACACATTTTGGCGCGTCAAAACGACAATTTACATTACACACTGGAGTCACTTATACTAAAAACGAACAAGGTCTTCAAGAAAAATCATTCTGCACTATTTCACCGAATAACAGTCACGGTCCAATAGCCATATGGGCACATTTGACACCCATTTTGGAATATATTAAAAAAACATCACGAAATGTCACTACACTACACTTCTTTTCTGACGGCCCCACTACCCAGTACAGGCAAAAAGGAAATTAATTTTTATCTGATGACGGAAAAGATAAAAAAACTGGGTTTTGAGAACTCAACTTGGTCATTTTTTGAATCCGCTCACGGCAAAGGGGCTGCAGATGGAATAGGCGGTGCGGTAAAAAGAACGTTAGACAAAAAAGTTGCTTACGGAGAAGACATCGTCAATGCTCGAACGGCATATGATCTCTTAATACAATGCCAGTCTAAAATTATGTACTTTTATACTCGTATATCAGATGAAAATGTAAAAACTAGAGCAAGAACTGGACTTGACGGGGTTGATTCCTGTACCACATACTATGGACATCCATCAAGTTATTACTACAGATCAAGCGAATGTCATAAAATTTAGAATATTAGCTTGTTTCTGTAGCCCTCATGTGATTGTTTTAATCTGGAAGAGCATAACCTAAAGTTAAAAAAACAAAAGCAAAAATGTAACAAAGATCAAAGTGAAATGAAAAGGAAGACTATTAAGAGAACACGTTTTAAAAACTCTAGGAAGAGATTATTAACAGATGACAGTGACACTAGCGTAGACTCGGAGGTGACATACGCCGAATCAGATGACAGTATTTGGGAGGCTGATGATGAATATGACTTAAATAAAGAGAATGAAGCTGTTGAAGATTTAAGTGAAAATAACAAAGGAATAAGATCTAGAGAAACAGAAAAAGCAGTAACTAACTGCGATAATAAGAAAATAACAATTTTATCTGATATAAAAAATACCCCAGAAAATTACAGACATTTTGATTTAAACAACTACGGTCCATTTAAGCTTCATAAAGTAAATCAAATTCAGATTCAAGAACATAATATGAGAAATATTTATGATAACCCTACTCCATCTACATCAGGTATAAAACAAGAAAATATTATTAAGAGGGCTATGATGGTAAAAAAAAAGATTGTGATCGAAGAAGAGATTAATGTGACAAAGCAAAAGGAGGTTGATGGATACAGTTTACAACAAAACACAAAAAAAAAATACGAATCTGAAACAGACAATAAAGGCTATTCTGAAAGAAACAATGAGACTGAAGAACCAAACTCAGAACACAAAGAAATGAAAGATTTAATGTATAATATAAATGATAGTGTATTAGTTAGATATTATGAAAGAAAGTCATGGGTTTATTATGTTGGATTTATAGAAGGTATCGAATTTAAATCAGATTTGATTTATTATATTGTTAGATTTTTAAAAACTGTTAAAAAGCCCTTGTTAAAATTCATAACTCCAAAAAAAAAATGATAGAGACACTGTTCCCAGTGACTGTGTGGTAAAAACTATAAACATAAAACGTGTTTCAAATGAGTTTATGTTAAAAGATGATTGTGATTATACTTATTTTGAGTAATTGTATAATTGTATTTAATTATTCATCAAAATATTTCTTTTATATTTTCATTTCGCGTAAGGTAAGATTGTGATAACAATTACTCAAAATAAGTGTTACGTTTTTTCAAATTTATCTGTATCTTACTGGTTAATAATCATATAGGTAAACTGACCTCTTTTATACAGGAAAAGATTTTAAGCAGTGCGCAAATTTTCACTTTTTTTCTCATACTGAAAATTGTTCAACCTGTGAAAAGTTGCGCAATGCTTAAAAACTTTTAAATTTTATTTTTTTTTTAAGTTTTTTTTTGTAGCATTAACTTACGAGTTGGAAACTCGGCTGTTTTTGTTTTTATATGTTTTAATGTGTTTTGTGCACATTTTTTTAACTCCTTTTAATTGTTTATTTTCATATTAAAAGAAAGAAAAAACTTTTTTTTTGTTCACCCTATACCCGAAAGGGGGTCATTGTACCCATCATTTTGATCACCTTTTACTATATAGGACTAACCCTGAAATCATGAAAAATAATCTGCTGTTCCATAGATTTTGACGATTGTAAACCCAAATGTATGGAATAGCTGATTTTTTTTCGCGATTCAGGGTTGATCCCATAATAAAAGACGACCCACTGACCAAAAGTTGTCCAAAGTTGAACTACAATGATTTCTTTTTTCGGTTTAGAATTAAAATTTAATAAAGGTACAATACAACCTACACCTAGTTTTTTTTTAGTTTCCTCTCAACAATATCAAGACAAGACAGGTGGAAAACGCAGCCCCGCGCGCTGGGGGCGCGCGGGGCTGCGTTTTCCACCTGTCTTGCTGCCCTCAGCCGCACTACCCCGTTCGTCGCACGCGCCAGCCGACCGCCCGCTCGCCAGTCGTCCCCCGCCCGCTCGGAAGTTAGTTTTAGCGGTCAGCGACGGGAATATCGCGCGCGCTTTCATTAAAAATGCCTCCCAGACGACGGTATTCCAATCAAGAATATCTTGAAATTGTATTGTGCTACCGCGAGTGTAACTCCATAACTGCGCATGCAGTAAACTTATACCAGCAGAGGTTTGGTGTGCGAGTGAGTCATCATACCATTCTGGATGCTGTGTACAGATTTAGACAACACGGCCGCTTTGACCCGCCTCCGGTTGACGCAGGCAGGCCGCCATTGCTGAGGGGCGAGCTCAGACCGGGGGTAGACCTGACGTGTTATGCGGATGACGCGCTGGTCACTGCCCGGGGGAGCTCGCACAGGGAGGCAGCGTTGCTGGCGACGGCTGCGGACTCACAGGTGGTGGGCCGCATACGTCGCCTAGGCCTGGAGGTGGCCCTCAGCAAGTCGGAGGCCATGGTGTTTCATGGCCCCCGGCGGGCGCCGCCGCCCGGCTCACACATCGTGATCGGGGGGGCTCGGATCGCTGTCCAGTCTACCATGAAGTACCTGGGATTGGTGCTCGACAGCCGGTGGGACTTTGGCCCCCACTTCCGGCGGCTGGCGCCCAAGCTGTTGGGCGCGGCTGGGGCGCTATCAACGCTACTTCCCAATCTGGGGGGCCCGAGCGCCGTCGTGCGATCGATGGCCCTGTATGGGGCCCCGGTGTGGGCCTCTGACCTGACGGCCGGCAGTATCGCGATACTGCGGAAACCGCAGAGAGCGATGGCCCTCAGAGTCATCAGAGGATATCGCACGATCTCCTACGAGGCGGCCTGCGTACTGGCTGGATCCCCGCCCTGGGACCTCGAGGCGAAAGTACTCGTGTCACTGTATCGGTGGCGCGAGGAAGCGAGGGCGCGGGGCGAGCGACCGATGCAGCGACACATGGAGTTGCGTCGGTCTCAGCTTCGCGAGGTCCTGGTGGCGGAATGGCGGGACAGGCTCACACGCCCTCGACGTGCTCGAGCGCTGGCTCGGGAGGAGGCACAGCTCCCTGTCGTTTCGGGTGACGCAGATGCTCTCGGGGCATGGTTGCTTCGGGAAGTACCTGTGTCACATAAACAGGGAGCCGGACGCCCGGTGTCACCATTGCGTCGACTGCCGGGAGGACACGGCGCGGCATACGCTGGCTCCTTCTGCGAAACGGTCGTCTCGCAGAAGGAGGCTGCGGAAAGGGTGAGGGAGATCTCGTCCTCTCACCCGGCCCGCAGCAGGCGCACCGGGCGTCGGCGGAGGGCTGATAACACCATCTTCCAGCCCCCCTAAATGGGCCCAGGGGCGACGGACTTGGGGACGTCCGTCGCCCTCCACACATCAGGTCCCGAGGTGGCGGCGCGTAGTGTTCCACGCGCGCCCCTCTTATGCCCGGTTCCTATAACAAACGACTCGTCATACGTAAAATTAACCATCCGTTTTCTAGTTACCATTAACGAGCCGTTATTGACGTTCCTATATTTTTTGCATCATAAACGAGCTACGAGCCGTCATCCGTTTGTTTGTTACCGAAGCCCTCCCTGGCGTCGTTCTGCGTTTTGTTAATACAAAGAAGCTTGTTTTTGTTTAAAGTAAAAAATGATGTAATTTTTTATTATTTGACGTTTTGTGTTTTGCAGATATTAATAAAATATTAATAATTAATATTTTATTAAATCTTCATGTTAAATATTTACTTTCATAAAAAAATATCATTCATTTGGCATTTGTATCGAAAGTAACAAAACGCGTTTTTGATGACTGACGGCCCGGTGCGAATGCGAGGAAGTAGTTTTTCGTAGGTTAGATTCAAAGAGTAAAGTAACTATTGCTTGGAAACCAAAATTACCATTACCAGTGTTATTAAAAATAATCTTATAGATCAAGAGCTATAATGGATGTTGCACTGGTAAGTAAACTACATATTTTTGCTAACGTATCTACTTATGTCTCAGATCTGGTGGGTTTTGCACACAAACCAGTCAACAAGTGTTGCATGAATGTTATATTTACATAGAGTAATTTCTAATACCTTTTTATGTTATGATTTATAGAAAATTAAGAAGGCGATGAGCAAGGAAGAAACTGCCTTATTAGTAGATTTGATTTTATCTCATCCTATCCTCACTAAAAAAGAAACCAATGCCACCACCAACAAAATGAAGGAAGAAACGTGGACTTCTCTTACGTCCACGTTCAACGCCAAGTGTGGTAGCATCCCCAGGACCAAAGACCAGTTAAAACTAAAATGGGACAATTTAAAAAAGGCAGCCCGTAAAAGAGCCCAACAAATAAGGATGAATAATCTTAAGGTTAGTATTGCATACTTATTTTGAAGAAGTAACAAATATATAAACACACACACACATACTCACAAACTTTCGCCTTTATAATATTAGTGTGATATTGACCTATCTACTTATTTATAAATCTTCTTTTTTTAGACTGGTGGAGGTAAAGGAGATTTCATTCCTCCGGATGAAATATTAGAAAAGGTGTCAGGGCTACTGGGGTCCACTGTCACAGGCTTTGCGGTTCCTTTCGGTGGTGATGGCATTGGTTGTGAGAGTTTTGATCTGGATGGGGACGATGTAGATGTTTTCCTTGTATCGGGGGAAGAAGTTTCTACATCTAACGATGCAAGGACAAATGTTCCTAATGATGTGGATATTATAACTCAAACTGAAGGTTACAAATTTTACTATTTTTTTTACATAATGTATACTTTCACTGATGCACACGCATGTAGCTATCCATTAATAATATATTTTTTAACGTCTTCATTTTCATTTGACTAAGGTTCGTTTGACTAATGTATTGAGCCCTACCTTACTTTTCTCCTTACCTCCTATGACGTTTACTGGTAGAAAATTATTTATTAACCCTTTGTAGGTACAGTTTATTTTGTGCAATGAAGTATTAAGTAAATAAACAAGTAAATTTTTAGGTCCGCAACCCAAAAAACTAAAAGTACTGGATGTAAGTGAGGATGTAATTGGAAGTTCGGCAGAAAAGTCCAAATATTTCTTTGGTTCCCCTATGTCCAAGAAACTGTATGCAACACCAACAACCAGTAAAGGTAATAAAAATTAATTAATTTAAATATCAAATTAAGTAAGTAATACTATATATAGAAGTGGCTCTACCTGCGAGTTTTCAGTCAGTGCATGCAACTGACTGTAGCTCATTTACATTTAGAAAAAGCATTTTGATCAAACCGTGGCAATGGGCTCACTCAACCTCTCTACTGATTGTAATATGTCCCCATAGTAATATGAAGGACTGTATTCAATACACACTCCTTGAAGTTGTACTCACTAGTAAAATAAATAAGTGTTGTGTAGTAAATAACTGTAGTGAGAATTGTTATACTATCATAAATTGGTAATTATCATGTTCATATTGATCTGAAATTAATATTTCTTTTAAACAGGTAAAAAACAAGCTGGCAACGATGGACGTTTAGCTCGTAACTTGGCTATAGCAAGGTACTACGAGAAGAAATCCGAAAGAATGGAATTGGAAATTAAACTTTTAAAAATAAAATTAGCAAAAGAAAAACATAATAATTTTGAAAATATTGAAGAGAGTACAGAACCTTAAGAGTAAAATAAATACGTGACTATGTTGCTGTATGTAACATAAGTATGCCAATATGTAGTTATTATTATTATGTTTAAATTTGATAAATAATAGGTACAATAATGTAAATAAAAAAACAGATATTCATTATTTTATTAAAGTTTATTAATGTCCATTGATTTCATATTTTTACTAATCCCATTTTCTATCCTCCAACATAGAGCAATGCACTGGTTTCTATAAACTGAAACAAAATAAAAGCATTATTATAATATAAACATTATTGTTACTCTACTAGGGAGTGGAATCTGTTTCTCCTTAACACAGATCACTTGGTGATCTAGCTAGGAGATCAGTGCCTCGCCCAAGTATTTGTATGTACTACATGTTCTTGTTGTGTTCTGTTTCTAGAATGTATTAGCCCTTCATGTACTGCAAATAACCATGTATCTTATTACTGTCAATAAAAATTTCTTATTCTTATAAAAAAAAAAAAAACATTAAATTTTTAACACATTTCAAGTTTTCAACAATAGTATTGACAGTTATATACTCACTTGTTAAAGTAATTTGATATGAGTATTGCTCTTTCTGTAGCATTAACATCTTCTGCATTATTTTGAATCGGCCCTACCTCTGGGTTGGGAATTTCTACTTCCGGTGGTACATCAGCTAGACAGTTCAGACGGCAAATATTGTGTAATACAGCTGTCGCTATAATAACTGCATTAGCTCGGGGTAAACTTAATCTCATTGTTAAAGCCACAACTGGAAATCTCCTTTTCCATACACCAAAACACCTAAAGATATACAACACTGGTAAATAAAGTAACATCACTTTAGAAATACCTACTTATTTTTAAAATATTAACGAAATGTTGGGACAACATACCTTTCAATACAGTTTCTTGTTCGAATATGGGCTTCATTATAAAGCTGTTCTCCTCTAGTTTGGGGGTTTAACAATGGAGTTAGTAAATATGGCTTTAGGGGATAGGCGCTGTCTCCAAGCAACCACTTGTTGCCATACAACCCACTCTCACACTGAGCTGGAAAAGTAGATAGTTAATAAAAGGTACTTATTAGCAAAATACAGACATAATAAATGTTTTATAGTTACCTCTTAGTTCTGAATTATTAAAAATAGTGGCATCGTGAGCTGAGCCAGGCCAACGAGTTATCATATTCATAAACAATAAATTAGCATTACATGCTGCTTGTACATTCAAAGAAAATAAGCCTTTTCTATTCCTGAACTCTTCACCTATTATGGAACCTGTAAAAAATTTGGTATTGTAAGGCTGGAGTCATACTAAAGTAAGTAGGTAATGTTAGACGGGGACTATAAATGCCTATGAAATATGATAAAAAAGGCAAGTACTCATTACAATAATAATTCAGGCAGGCCAGTCCTACTAGCCTGGTACTAGGCTTACTAGTAACTGAAAACTTACATGGGGATTGAATCTTGATGTGTGTTCCATCAATTGCTGCTTTAACACGAGGAAACCTAGCAATAGCAAAGAAGTCCTGTTCTGTGTCAGTTTGCATATATATATACTGGCTGTATAGCTGCGCTATAGCACAACTGACATCACGCACTATCCTGCAAGCAGACGATTTTGACACGCCAGCAAAGTCAGCTACTGACAACAGCATTGTCCCCAATGCATAAAACCTTAAGGTTAATAATAACTGGTGCAGTGGGTGTATCCCATAGTTTCTAAAACAAAAACTAATTTTAACTAACTTTAAAATTTGTCATACGTTAGATAGTAAGTACTATTTTTCTAAGCATATTCAATTTAAATTGGTAAAGAATCCTACATACCTGGCTCCTTTCACCCTCAAATGAGGATGTATTTCCATAAGTAGCCGTTCTACAGAGGATTTATCCAGCCGAAATCTGATAATAAATTCACTAGAATCCAGAGTCGTCATATGGTCGACCCTTGTTTGGTACCTGCGACCACTGTATTCTTCATCTGAATCCCAGTCAGATAACATTTGTAAGTCGCTTAATTCAGAATCACTAGAGCTAAACATTTTTCAAGCAATCACCAAAAATTAATAAAACTTAAACTCAAATACTTTATTATTTACACAGCAACCGACAGAATATTGGCGGTAACAATACCAGATACGCCTCGTAAAGTTGACAGCTCTTTGACGTTTCAAAAAATTTATAGGAACGCCTTGAACTGTCCTAGCCATACATTATTACTACGATCCGTTACAAGTTATCCCTCCAGATGCCTCCCATCGGTAGTTGGCGGCCATCGGTAAATGAGCCTACGCCGCGTTTGATATAGGAACGGTAAATAATTACGCCTCGTAGAAAATGCTACGAACCGTAAGCAAAACGAATCGTTTTTAGGATATAGGAACCGGGAATTAGACGTCGCGGGTGGAGTCAAACACCTCACTCCCCCCCCTGACCCGAGGAGGCCCGCGGTGGCGGGTCGGCACCAGTCGGGGTTGCGGAAGGATCTTACGTGACCCCCGGCGTGGAACACTGGGGTTGTTTTTAGTCAGTAAGAGTCTGACAGACCCCGTCGCCCGCCCCAGGGCGGCGGACATCCATGAGGATTTTCCACGCCGGAAAAAAAAAAAAAAAAACGAACTCGAAGAGGAAGTGTTAGACTTCTTCCGGCGTCATCCTCTTGCGAGCACCAGGGATGCTGCTCGAGTCTTCGACGTGAGCGACAACTACGTGTGCCAACTTTTAAATCAGGAAGGGCTCCATCCTTACCACTTCACAAGAGTACAAGAATTGCACCCATATGACTACGCGGCTCGCCTCGCGTTTTGTAATTGGATTCGAGAAGAACGCCGCAACATTCTGTGGACTGACGAGTCCACATTCACACGGGTTGGTATGTTCAACATACACAATGCGCATTATTGGACTGAGGCGAATCCTCGTGTTGTGCGGCCTGACCACTTTCAGACTCGGTTTAGTGTTAATGTGTGGGCCGGGATACTCGGCAACAGAATTCCAGGTCCAGTGTTCTTGGACAGACTGAACGGAGACACGTATCTGCGCTTACTACGAACCCGTGTGAGAAGAATGTTAGAACGTATTCCTCTTGAAGAGATAAGAGGGCTGTGGTTTCAACATGATGAAGCACCACCTCATTTCGCGGTGAAAGGTGGATAGGCCGAGGAGGGCCAGTGCCATGGCCTCCTCGCTCGCCGGCTTTAACCCCTCTAGACTTTTTTTTGTGGGGTCGTGTAAAGGACCTTGTGTACGGCCAAACCGGACATGACATTGGAAGTGTGGAAGAACTAAAAAGGCGCATCAAACGCGCATTTAGTCAATTAAAAAGTGAAACGGACACATTAAATGTAGGATGTACGCCGCACTTACTGCAGTTCTTTGTCAGCTATATGAGAGACCGTCAACAGTACGTTGACTACAATGGGTACGAGTCGAGGCCTTACTTCACCAGGTCCGGGGTAAGCCAGGGCAGCAATTTGGGGCCTCTTGAATTTATCATAATGATAAACAGCTTGCCGGAGGTCGTCAGACATGGCTCATGTTTGTTGTTCGCAGATGACCTCAAGTTGCTGCTCGAGGTAAGGGATGAGTCAGACTGTGAGCGACTCCAGGGTGACATTGATAGAGTGGTGAAATGGAGCCATGACAATAAGCTGTATTTCAACGTGTCCAAATGCTCGGTAATATCCTTTGGTCGCGCGCGCACCCCTGTCCGCTATGAGTACAAAGCAGAGGCGATACCTATGCAGCGAGTAACGCAAGTGCGGGATCTAGGGGTATATCTCACTCCAGATCTTACGTTTCGCGAGCATATCATTAAGATATGTAAGAAAGCGTACAGAAACCTCGGCTTTGTACTTAGGCAGTCACAGGGGTTCACTAATATTACGACTATAAGGGTATTATACGACGCTCTGGTCAGGAGTCACTTGGAGTATGGTGCTGTCATATGGGCTCCACATGAAGCAAAGTACTCTGTCATGCTGGAGCGCGTACAGAATAAGTTCACGCGTCACTTGTACTTCAGACTGTACGGGGTTTATCCATTGTACCCGCTGATGTACCCCACCCTGTTTGTACTGGGCATGGTCGGGTACAATGAGTTAAGGGTGCGACGACAGTTTACTCTTGTCGTCTATTTAATTAAATTACTCCGGGGTAAGGAGCACAATCCGGGAGTGCTTCAGTGCTTGCGGTTTTCTGTTCCAGACCGCTACGTGTGGAGGCGGCGGCGCCCGCCACTGCTGGCTGTGCCAACTGCCCGAACCAACCTGCTGGCCAAAGCACCTCTCACGCGAGCAATTCGTACTGTTAACGAAGTTCAGAATAGGTTGGACATTTTTTCGTGTTGCTTTAGTGAACTTGCAAGAGTAAGTTTATATATAATATGTTACGAGAGTAACAATTAGTGTAATTTTATGTTTATTGTATCTTTTATTGTTTTCATAGTATGTTAATTTTCTATGAAGATTACATTGTTATATGGACGTAGTTAAACGTAAAGGATCCACCCCACATAGACTTAGTTTTGAGATATTCAAGTTTTAAGTTCAGATCGTGTTTCGTCTTTGATTCTCTACTTTAACTACCTGGTGTTGGTTTTAAGTAAAGGATAAATAGATACATTTTAATTTTATTAATCTGAAGTCCGACTTTATGACATATTTTTCGAGATAATTACAAAATACGAGGATGGATCCTTTTCATTAAAATACTATTTTAAAAGCCCAGTATAATAAACACATTAAGCCTTAAGGATCCAAGTTTTAAAATAAAACAAAAACGCCAAATTTATAAGGAATTATGACAGATTTGTATGTTTTAAAAAATAAAACTTCATTATAGTCTAATATATCTTTAATTTTCAATCACTGCCATGTCACTCAATACCTTAAATTACTAGCTTAGTAAGTATATAGATCTTAGACCAAAACACTAAAATAATAAATATATATATATATTTTAATAATAATAGTATCAAATATGACTTCAAAATTAAGTAAATTCTATATTTTTGGCTTTAACTTAACTATCATTTTCATATTCAATTGGAAAATCAATCCCATCCCCGTAACCATCAACATCATCAATAACATTTTTATTGCCTGTAAGTGATTTATAAAAAGATAAGCAATCTTTTGGTATTAAATCAAACATTGATTTAAGGTCATCCAATTTTGCTTGCGGAATCTCTTTACCATTTGGCCATAATAAAATTAAATCATCTTCCAAAATTTCTAAAGTTTTGCCTTTAACTCTCTTTTCTATGTTTAACTCCTGAAACTCTTCACTATCTGTAGTCTTCATATATATAGAGTATGGTTTTTCTTTATTGATTTGTATTTCTTTGGTTTTAAGCCAGTTGACTTTATCCTTAGTTATAAAAAGTTTTCTGTTTACTATCTTTTTTTCTATTTTATTGGTACTTAGAAAGTCGTCTGACTTCATTCTGTAAACTTGTAATGGTTTCTTTTTCTTGCAGCTTTTGATAACATTCAAATATTCTTCAGCAGTATAAATTCTATCATGATATTTGAGCTGACTTTCAATTTTAGAAAAATCTGTATCGTTCGGGAGAAACGTGTGGCCTGATTCCAGATACTTTAGTGTTATAGTTTTGAGAGAGGCGTGGGAGCTTAGCACGGATTTCATCATTAAAACCATTTTTATATTTCGGTTTTGACCCCCACAGCAATCGCTCCATAAAACAAGGTGTTCTTTAGGACCCATTATATGTTTTATGTAATTTATGAGGCAAGACCCAACTTCTTGTGCCCCACGGCCAGCTTCACCTTCGAGCCACACATAGCAGTAGCCATTGTCACTAGAACCTGCATGTATTCCGCAGTTATAAAGCCATAATTGGCGTTTATAAAACACTATGCTTGTGGGAATCCGAGGGAGTGGAAGTGTCTTTTCCATGTCATATGTTAGACATTCAAACTTCTCGTCTGTGGTCGCCTTTTTCAGATCATCATTCATGTTTTTTCTTAAGGTCTCAGCTCGGTCAAGATGCTCCTGCTTTTCCATTTGAAACTTTGCAGCTTCAGTTTCCGTGGCATTAGCTAATTTTATGCGCAGCGTATCGCATTTATTGCAAGTGTCTTTTTTTAAAGTTTTGCAACGCAAGTTGAAAAAATTATTAAAAATACTTTTTAATGTAGCAATACTTGCTGGCTTTTTACTTTCCCCATATGCATTTTTATATTGTTCTACATATAATTCATAAATTTTTGGCACAGTCATCCCCAATTTTAAATATTGACACCCATTATTTGTTTCTCGTCTATAATGAGATTCATATTTCGGTAGAGACTCAATAACTTGTTTTATAAAATCAATGTCTTCCTCAGAAGTTTTGTTCCAACCACCAGACTGTCCTCTTCCATCTTTTATTATCCCCTTCCTAAATTTTTTTAGACATTCGTCTACTTTTTTTGGCGTTATTTGAAAATTGTTTACGAACATTTCACGGCATACTTGAGTGCAGGAGGCACTTGTGTAAATGCGGCTGAACTGTTTCGTATTAGATTTGTCAGGTTTCTTGTCATTTCTGCAGTATGATCTTTTTTTTGGTCTTTCAGAAACACAATTCACTACATATAATAACCGAGCCTCGTATGATTCCAAATTAATATATTTTTCGAATTCTTCTTGTCGTTTTTCCTGCCCAATAAGGTTAAAACACTCTTTTTTACAGTTGCAAACATAATCTTTAAATATTTTTGATTCAATAAGTTTTTTGTTGTTATGGTAAGGCAAGTTCGCATATTTTCTTTCTTTTCTTTGTGCAACAGTATGGTCTTTGTGGATGCGTTTTCGCCCCCTTCTGGGACGACCACGTAGCATTTGTGGACTGTTTTGATCGGAATGCATTTCTATATCTTCTGCAATGTTAATTGCCGCTGCTTCAGCAGTATCTATATTGGTGTTCAAGTTCTGCAGTGAATTATTATTGGAAGTACTAATGCCATAAAGGGTGTTTCGACTTATTTCACAAGTTTCCTGATTTTCTTTGTTATTATGAACCACAGCTACAACTTTAACTTTTTTCGATTTAAGTGTCAATTTCTCGCTATCACTATTTTCTTCGCTATCTGGCACGTAGTCCGTATCAGTATCTGCACTGAAATCGGTTTCTTGTTCATTATCTATTAAACTTCGAACTATGTACCTCTCTTCTTCTATTTCTACGTCTTTTGAATAATCTATTTTTGGCGATGAAATTATATCATCACTCAACGTTTGCAATAGATCTAGAGTATCTGGAGACATAGTCCGAAGAGGAGACGATGTTTCTTTTCTACCTACCAAGAAACAAATCAAATATTTTAATTTTTGTCATGACTTAATATTTCACACTTAAGTGTTAAAAAGAAGAGACTTACTTTCAGAAATGACCTCAGTGTGAAGGATATTTCTTACTAATGGGGTTAAAGGCGAGTATAACGGCGCCGCTGGTGATTCTACAAAAAATCGTACAAAATTTATAAAATTGGCAAACTATAGACATGCATTACAAACATTTTATGAGTTAAATACTTACCGCTGCATAAAGTATCATTATATTCAACAACAGCATCATTATTTTCAGGAACAGCAGTAGCTGTTAAAGCAGTTGTTATTGGAAGCACTGTTACGCAATCATCCTCTGCAAAACACCCCATAATAATTTAATGTTTTTGGAAAAAGAAGCAGTGAGTCACATAAAAGAGCAATGTTATGGTTGCAAGTAAAAGGAATGAAATAAATAGGTACTTCGATAAAACTTACTATCGCGTAAAGAGTTACCACTGTCAGTACCAGTACCATTTAACAAATCCATTACCGGCTGCACCATTGTGTTACTGATAGCTAAAACAAGGATAAGCATTAAAGCAATAAGTTGCATAACAATGTATTTACGAGTTAGGTTAATTTATTATTTTTTACTTACACGTATTTCGTTCTGTGTGAATACTTGAATCCCCCAACGCGTTCTTTATAATTTTTTCAATCCTTTTCATATTAATTTGCTAAACAATGAATTTATTATGTAAAAAACCCGAGACCACAATCTAATCACGCGCAGGCGAGACAACGAACGTGTACGAACTTGAATGAAATCAGTGTTGCAAAGTTTCGTATGTTCCATTTCCAATATCATCAAAATTATTTATTAATCAATATTCTTATTTCTACATCTCTAATAAATTCTATAACTACAATAAATCAGTTAGTAATATTATATTACTCTGCATCCACTCTTTAGTATATGTTATTGAATAAGATTTATAATTAATTAACAGGATCTAAGCGCCTTGTTTCCGATTCAATATTTTAATCTAGTCACACAATGAACTGCAATACAAAGATCCACGTTACTTGGATCGTTATCAATGTTTAGCTCGGTTATATTTAATAAAGTTATTGAATTAAGCGATAACGATCCATGTAGGATGGATCGTTATCGATATTTCACTAAGTCGGTTTAGGTTACGATATTAAATAAAACGAAAACAATCCATGTGACATGGATTGTTTTCGTTTAATTATATCTTTAGAATAACAATGGTCCAAGTAGTTTGGATCGTTTTAGTAATATGTGATTTGGCATATTTTCGTAATTAAAATTTTCTCAATAACGATCTAAGTAGCTCGGATCGTTACCAATAAAAAACAATAATGACCTGACATTCATGTGGGTTGGTAACGTATGGTCATTATAACATGATGCGTTGGAATTTTACTTGGATTGTTTTTGTGATATTAAAGTTTTAACTACAAAGAATGTTTTGGTATACACAACTCATTTTCGCTCATAGTGTGGGTTGGATCCTTTCCGTTTAACTATGTCCATTATAAGGTTGTATGTATTGTTTTAGTTATAAGTAATTTGGTGTTAATGTATTGTGTAGTTATTTGTAATTGTTAGTAATAGTTTAATTTAAAATAGTTAATATTATAAGTAGGCTTAGCTATCGCATTAGGTTTCTAAACCTGTAATGGTAGTATAGGAGTTTTAAATAAATAAATAAATAAATAAATTTTTTCGGGGGTAGGTGTAGAAAAGTTAACACGCAACTTCGTAAATCTTTTTTAATTAAAATTTTTTTTATGTATTTTATTAACTTTTAAGTATAATATTTTGTTGTATAAACTGCTAAATAAGCAGCGCTTACATTGGTGAAATATTCCATGTAACGCAGTTACACTACACCACCTGCCAGTCTCACCAGTACTTTATAACCACTGCAAGTTCTACACGCTACATAATGTCGTCGTCTCAACTGGATGATATCCAATCGGCCCAGAAGACCCTCGAGGAGTGCTTCCTAAAGAAGATGGGTGAGCTTGAGGCACAGATCCAATGTGCGGGACCCGCAAAAGACACTGTGGCAAAGATTGCTGAAGAGTTCCGGTCCTTTCGAGAGCTGATGTTCGGTTTACTGGGACTTCTCAGGAAGCAGGTCTTGGAGTGCTCTAGAGTGGTTGACGGATTGGAGACAAGATCTCGTCGGAAAGCGCTCATCTTCACTGGGTTCACTGAAGTGGACAAGAAAGATTGCAAGGCTCTTATATTGGACGTTCTGAAGAACAAACTGGCACTGCCTGACATCACTTTATCCTCCATCAAAGTTTGTCACAGACTTGGGACATCGAGTAAGGGACCAACAACTAGCAGACCTATACTGGTAAGGTTCTCCAATGTTGACCTGAAGTCCACTGTTTGGAAGGCAAAGTCTGCACTGAAGGGCTCCTTGGTTGTGACCAAGGAGCCCTTCAGTGCAGACTTCTTGACTTCTCAAGGAGTTCTTGACCCGGTCTAGGCAAACTGTTTTCAGCAGAGCGCGCCTGCACTTCGGGATGCCGGCATGCTGGACCCAGGACGGGATTATTATCATCAGATCCCCCGATGGAACACGGCATAAGATTTGCTCTGTAGAGGAACTCAATCCCTTGGTGGCTAAGTACCCTAAGAAATCCGAGGAATCTTCTGGATCTGGAGGCAAGCCCGATAGTGGAGTGCGTAAAATGTAGGTGTTTGCAATATATTGTTTAAGTGGTTCCTCAACTTATTAGTTTTTTTGTGCTCGGGACGTCGTTTCACTTAATATTTATACTTGTGGTATGTATACTCAACTACTCAAATGACTTTATGTTGGTAATTTTACTTAGCTGATTGTGTTACGTTAGTAAAATAATTGTGTTTCGGTATTAGTTGTCACTGTCACCGAATTTGCGTAAATTTTGACGTCCTATTTCCCTTGTTTCACGTTTAGTTTGTTGCGTTCCGTTTCTGCTCATGTAACTTTGTCATGTTTCGTTTTGTTCTTTGCTTGTTCATTTTTTTTTTTTTGTGTTAATGTTTGTGATGCTGTTTCCTCTTTTAATTTGATGTTTATTTCTCTTTTTTATATCACTACTAATGTACAGTACTGCAGGGATCTTTTGGAGTTTGAATAACTGACGATTTTAATGGAAAAGACACCTTAGTTCTGATTTTGGCCGTACTCCAAAGGATCCATGTACAACTATTACTGGTGCTGCTGGTGGGTGGTGCACAGACAGGGTTTTGCACCTAAAACAAAAGCAATATTTATAGTTAATTTGCATATTTAGTAGTTATATTTTATATTTATATTATTCTTATTTTATGTTATCTGATGATGATTCATTTTACTCTGCCATTGATTCCACTAGCTCATCCGCTAATGCAAGTTTCAGCTCCTTAACTGACACACTTGGTGACTTTGTGCGTCGGTGCTTCAGCCAACAGAAAGGTCATTTGTTAAATGTTTGCCATATAAACACACAAAGTATCCCTAGTCACTACAGTGATCTGTTGGACGCCTTTACTGACACTAATTTTCTTTCCTTCTTATTAATTGCTTGGCTAATAATGTTCCCTTCAGTGTTTCATTGGATAAACTGTTTCTAAGTTTTGTTTTAATTAAATTAACTTCGTTGAATGCTTTTTCACAATCTGCACTAGAATGGGGCAAACATAACAAATTTAAAGCAAATTGAGCCAGTGTTTTATAATTTTCAAATTGTTTTTTGATGACGCCCCAAAACTTGTCGGTATTCATAGTTAAATCAATTTTATCTAAAATGTCAGCACAAACTGACGGGGTCCGCTAGGGCCGATGCCTGCCAGGGCCGCGGGTTGTTCGAAAGAGATACCGTGGTCCCTGGCATAGGCAACTGAAGGAACACGGGTGGGTTTTAGTCAGTAAAAGTCTGACACGCCCTCCTGCTCCGCCCAGAGCGGGAGAAGTCATATGATGATTTCCCACCCAGGAAAAAAAAAAAAAAAAAAAAAATGACGCCCCAAAACTCGTCGGTATTCATAGTTAAATCAATTTTATCTAAAATGTTGGGAAAATTGCGCCATTCGTCATCTATTGCTTGCATCATTTGAATGTCGTCGGGTTTTACTATTCTTGGAACAAGTATCATAAGCGGCTGTAAGGTAGGTACTTTATTCCTGTAATTACTGGAAGCAGCATTGGTAGGTTCAATACAGTAAATTTTTGATAGAATGGGATCATCTAGGACATATCTTTTTTAATTTCTTTAACGCTTGTGATTAGAAAATGCCGACAGCGATGAAAAAACTCCTTAGTGGCAGGAATCTGACGACGAAATTCAGGCTGTGTAATTTTGTTCATCACTCGAATTCCCAAATAAATTTGATCATCTTTTAACCATTTTTCTTGACGTTCAATATCAATAGTAGAAAGCTCAGTTTTGTTGACATAATCACGATCCAAAATACATAGCAAAATATCTTTATACACTTCGCGCACATTTTTGTTTAAAGGTGTAATCACTACTTTTTCCGATTGAAAAAGTTTATTGAAGTTGGTAAATTTGGGCAATATCCAAGATAGGAACAGGTAATAAAGCTGCATGAATGGATCATTTAAACTATTGAATATCAGTTCTGTTGAAATAAGACGTTCATTAAACCAACAGTCAGTAAAGAACAATTTTAATGCATCCCATTGTTCTAATAATCGATCTACAACTGCCGCCAATGACAACCAACGTGTTTGCGAAGGCTGCAAAATCTTGTGAGGTGAAGCACTCACAAATTCTTGAAACTGTTGAAGGCGAAATTGCCTTATTGAACTGTTTTTGAAAAAACTATATATCTCTCTCGCTAAATCTTCGCAGCGCCTTGGTAATTGTTTGCACGATTCAGATGCGCAAAGGTGTGCAGAGTGGCAAACACATTTCATTACAAATATACCTGGCAAATGTTTCCTGAGTCTGCTCGCCACAGAGTTATTCCCACCCATCATCACGTTGCAACCGTCTGCACAAAAACCAATCAGTCGATATATCAATCGATATATCCCGGCCAGAAAAAGACTTCATCAGTATGTTAAACAAATATTCTCCAGTAGCATCTTCTTCTGCTGTTTTTTCATCATCAGAGCTGAATATTTTGCAAAGATCCCAAAACTTACTCACAATTTTATTTTCCTCAACGTCATAATATCGAACAAGTATACACATACAACTACCCTTGTGAGTGCTGACATCTGTTGACTCGTCAGATATAGCACTGAATTTCTCAGTTTTCAGTTTTTCGGCTAGAGACGATGTTTCACTTTCACCAATTACTTCGGTGATTACAGTAGTAGCTTTTGTTTTTTTCATAGCAAATTTATGTTCCACGCCGAAATCTTCCAATATACCATTTATTAAATCTAACATGTGATCTGCAGTTTGGAATGCAATATTATGCTCAGCTAGAAAACCCGCCAGCTTTATTTCAGTCGCTGTGACAACTTTATTTTTCGGCATAACTCCTTTAGTAACAAATGCGGACATGATATTACGCTGTTTTGTTTTGCAGGCATGGCTTTTTTATGCTTTTGCCTTGAAGAGTGTAATTTTACAACTCCATATTCTGAAATCATTTCGACTTCATAAACAATGCACCTGGCTCTAAATTGGTTTTTACCAGGCCCTAACCAGTCCTTAAAAAAGTCTAGTTTTTCCCAATCAGGACGATACTTCTGTGCCCTGTGTTTATCCCTCTCTGCTACAATAAGCTCTCCTCTTTTAGCCAATTTCTTTTTTGGAGTACCTGGCGCAGGTCGCTCGTCTTCACTTTTGTCACTCATTCTTGCTTAACCACAAACAACAAACACGAAGCACTCAAGACAGTATACAGATTCAAATAGGATATTTATATTACGTACAGATCGAGACTGACAAGGAAAACAGGTTTTTGACAAGTCGCAATTATTACCGAAAGAAAAAAATAATAAGTTTCGTAAAATGCAAACAAATACAGCCTTTAAATGACTATACAAAGAGTCTTCGTTCAAGTAAAAGATCCAGTTACGCGTTAGGTTGTTGGGGAATGCCCCGAAACTCATACTTGCCAGTGGAGCACGTTCGTTTCAATATGAAATGTTGCCAGGTATGTAAAAATCGTACATTTTCCGTACAATCCTGGGGGTCTACTACGAAGTGCAAAGTGCAAATGATCGGATCGGACCGACACATGGCCGAACCGAATATTATTGATAAATGCTAATAAAATTCGGATCGGCTCAGTTGGGTGGGGACCATAGTCAATATTTGAAAGAGTGTAGGAGTGTGGGATCGGGACCGACCGAACCAAATAGTAACTTCGTAGCAGGAAATTCGGCCGATACCACTTCGGAGTAGATCGTACATGAGTAAAAATGCCAAAAAATCGTAGGAGTACGATTAAAATCGTACAGACGCCAGCACATCAAGCTACTACAATCTGTCAAATGTCTTTAATAGATTTTCAACTTTATTGCTAAATCATTAAGGTTCAAGGTTGATTGGGAAAATTTGACAGTATCGGGTAGCTTGACCTGCTGGCGTCTGTACATCTGGCAGCCCTGTAGCAACCAAGCCGAATACGTGATCGCGTATTATACCTACATAATTTTATAAAATCTGAACATGGAAGGTGATGAACTTTTTCGCGTGACAATTTGAAAATGAGCGACTTGCACACGCGGGTTCCGTACTTCAGTTTTTTATCATTTCATATAAATGAAAATACTATACGAACAATATTTTTAACGATCGCAAAGATAACTTTGTATATCATAATAATACTGTGAATTTCAAAGTAATTTTTTGCTGTTGCAGAAAATCGCCCATATATTTAAACAAAATACCTTATGAATCAGCGTGTACAGACAACTGTACAGGTCTAATTTTGTTTTATATACATAATTACGTTCGCGCCGCGCGTCAGCACTTTTATACGGTATTTAAACTATAACTGTCGCACTATGTATGACTGCACCTTATCGTTTTGTATCAATAAACATATCAATTAGACACTCGCCGCAGAGGATTGTGTTATTTATCATCTAATCCGCGATCTTCCTGCCTATATCAGCGAGAAGCGGTCATCTATCATCTATCATTTATCATCTAAGTGTAGGCGTGAATCAAAACCCCTACATTTTTTGGTCCTTCGAGCCGGATGTGTTATCAGTGTATCATTATCAGATTAGTGTTCTAAAAGTTTCTGGTACGATAGCGAATCGGTCTGCTGGCCTTCCCACAAGCGGGTCTCACCAGTTAGATTGAGAAGGCGCACATATCGTGCTGGAGATTACAGAAACAAGCATCAAGCAAATCAATCAACAATTTATCATCAGCAGCATCAGAGAATCTTCTCATATCAGCAAGAACATCAGGATTTCTTATATCAACCTCAGGTACTTATCATTTAGCCTTTATCAATTATCATGGAGGGCATACAATCAATGTTCGAACGTCAGAGCTTCCTGACCAAGGAAATTGAGAGAATAAATACCAATTTCCGTAAGGACAGTTCAATCAGGAAGACACCTGAATATCTTATCAGCCGATTAGCCTCACTGGATAAAAATTGGAAGGAGTTTGAAGACAATCATAGCAGGCTGCTGGAATTTGAAGACGATCAATATGAATACTTCTCCAAAGGGATTCATGCTTACATGAAGGAATATTATATCAAAACCAAAGAAATGATATCATCATATAAGGAAACTAAAGTTCCGACTTTTTCCTTACCCACCTTTGAAGAATACTCCTATCACGGGGATGACCTACTTGGTCAGCAGGACACCAACTTTAGAGCATTAGAACGACTACTGAATAGGATCAGCGTTCAAGACTTAGAGGAAAAATGGGAACTTCAGGATGAACTAAAGAATCTTCAACATCTCTGGAAGGTTATTGACACCATTCACCTCCGTCTCGATAATCAATTGAAAGGAAGCAACGACGCATATGAAGCCAAGTTTTTGCAGATGGAAGAGGGCTACCTTGCCATCAAAAGGAAGTTGAACAGAAAATTAAACTCTACTGCTCACCTTGAGCAAGCCACACCTAAATTAGAAGTCCCTACATTTTCCGGAAGATATACTCAGTGGCCGACCTTCTTTGATTTATTCATGGAAACGATTCATAATAACAAATGTATCACGAAGGCGCAGAAAATGCAACATCTGAAAGGGAAGGTCAAGGGCGAGGCAGAAGGTTTAATCCAGCATCTCAATATATCAGCGGAAAATTACGAGACAGCATGGGATATCCTCACTCATCGTTATAACAATCCACAAATTCTGTTTTCAACGCAGATGGATATCTTCCTAAATCAACCGCTGATCACTAAGCAATCATCATATCATACTTACAAGAAGTTGCATGATACCACGACACAGTGTATCAACAGCATTCGGAACCTAGGCATTGACATCACTACCTGGGACCCAATATTAGTTCATCTACTAACCAAGAAGCTGGATGAAGAAACGCGTACTGACTTCATGGAGTCGCGTGAGTCGCCTCGAGATCTAGCATCATATACAGAATTCCTGCATTTCCTTGAAAACAAGTTTATGGCTCGAGAGCCTGTAGGCAGGAAGGAGAAGCCTGCAACTTCAGATTCGTGCAAGCCGAACTCAAGTCATCCCAGGCCTCAAAATCATAACAACTTCTCAAAAAACGCATCGTTTTACAAGAAATATCAATCAAACGCCACAAATAACAAGAGGTTTTGTCCAGTGTGTAAGGGGCCTCACGATCTGTTTCTATGCAAACGATTCCTTGCGCAATCATCGGACGTGAAATTGAGGACAATTTCTCAACATAACATTTGTCGTAATTGTTTATACAAGCATTATGACAAAAAATGCATTTCTACAAGAAGGTGCAAAGAATGCAATGGTGATCATAATTCAATAATGCATGACGCATTTTCAACGATGCAAGGTGATCTACTAGAACAACCTCAAACTCAGCACTCTCAAACGTCATCGGACTCAGCTTCAACGTCTCGTAATAGCCACAATGTTAACTACGTTGCCAGTGAAAGTGAAGAAGTCCTTTTGACCACTGTAGCATTGAATATCAGAGCTTCAGACGGTAGCATTGTGAGATTTAAAGCCCTGCTAGATCAAGGGTCACAAATATCCCTTATATCAGAAAATGCCGCCCAATTGTTAGGGTTAAAGAGGCAATATTATCAAGCAGCAATATCAGGAATTGGTTCGACACAAAAACAAAGCAAAGGCTTAGTGTCCCTTGAATGCATATCAATTTACGAAGACTATCATTTTACAACGGAGGCTTTAGTCGTATCACGAGTCATAAATAACTTGCCTAATGCCTCGTTTAGGAAACGAACCTGGCCCCATTTATCACACGCCAGACTGGCAGATCCTGAATATAACATTTCAAAGCCAATTGACTTGCTCTTGGATGCCAGCGTCTACTCAGACATTATTATGAGTGGTCTTATCAAAGGGCCAGTCCAAGCTCCTATCGCTCAGCAAACAAAACTTGGGTGGATATTATCAGGCAACGTGAAGACGTTTGCATGTCACGTTGTCGTCAATGATGTAGACAGCTTCTCAAAGTTCTGGGAAGTCGAAGATATACACGAGACCACATCATCATTATCATCTGCAGATCAATATTGCGAGGAGTTTTATCTATCAACCACTAAGATATTGGAGTCTGGCCAGTATGAAGTAGCATTACCCATGAAACCTAAATTCGAACAAGAGATGGGTGCATCAAAATCAAAGGCGGTCGCTCAGTTCATTCAACAAGAAAAGAAGATGAGCAAAGATCCAGCACTAGCAGAAGGTTATCGCAAATTCATGCGAGAGTATGAAGAGCTAGGGCACATGCGTAAAGTCGAGCAACAACATCACACAGCATGCTACTTACCGCATCACGGTGTGCTGAAATTAGACTCTACAACGACAGCACTTCGTGTTGTATTCAACGCTTCGTCTAAGATGTCATCTGGACGCAGTTTGAACGACTTGATGTATAATGGACCGAACCTTCAACAAGACCTTCAAAATCTCATACTGAGGTGGCGACAATATAAGTACGTAGTCACAGCGGATGTGGAAAAAATGTTTCGAGCAATCTTAATGAGACCTCAGGATCGGCCTCTTCAATCTATATTGTGGAGAAGTCATCCTCGTGAAGTACTCCAAGAATATAATCTTACCACTGTCACATACGGTACAAGAGCGGCTCCGTTCTTGGCGATGAGAACGCTGAAGCAAATTGGCATCGATCATGCTGAACAATATCCATTAGCAGCGGCTGCATTGGAGTCATCTTTCTACATGGATGATTATATGGGGGGAAGCAACACCATCGAGCACGCCAGACAATTACAACACGAATTAATATCTGTGTTAAAAGACGCTGGAATGAACCTGAGGAAATGGTCTAGCAATGAACCTCAGCTTATCGAAAATCTACAACCAGAACAAATAAACGCTCCATTCGAGTTCAAGGACACTGAGTCTCGAAAAACGTTAGGCCTGCGATGGATTCCTTCCAGTGACATGTTTACCTTCGACACAAAAATTGATCCTCAAGACATCGATAAACCATATACAAAACGGCAATTATTGTCAGATATTTCTAAAATATTTGACCCCCTTGGCTGGTTATCGCCGCTCACAATTAGGGCAAAAATATTATTCCAGAGCACTTGGACTGCGCATCTAGCATGGGATGAAGAATTACCGGCCAACATATCATTAGAGTGGCAAAGGTTGCGAAACGACCTAAGAAATATCAGCATTTATCAAATACCTAGACATCTAGGTCAAACAGAAAAAAACGTACAAGTACATGCATTTTGTGACGCCTCGGAAAAGGCTTATGCGTGTGCAATTTACATAGTGACAAACAATCATAAGGGCGAGCACACATCGAAGCTAGTGACTGCAAAAACAAAGGTGGCACCAATTAATAAATCGGTCACACTACCTAGGCTAGAGCTACTAGGTGCACTATTATTAGCACAACTGATGGAGAAATTTCTTCAGACACTATCTTCGGAACAAATAGAAATCTTCGCCTGGACTGACTCGATGGTAGTACTTGGCTGGCTAAACGGGGACATATCAAGATGGAAGCAATTTGTGGCTAACCGTGTACAAAAAATTACGGAGATAATCCCAGCATTGAATTGGCGTCACGTCAGGTCTTCTGACAATGCAGCAGACTGTGCCACACGTGGATTGAACAATGAAAAGTTATCAGGAGATCGCTTGTGGTGGCAAGGGCCAGAATGGCTTCTTAATTTTAAATCATATCATATCACCACAACCGAATATCAAACTCCAACAGAAGAAATGAAAAAAGCCATTGTACACACAGCCTTATGCCAAATGAGTTGGACTTTGGTAATTGAATTATTAAATAAATTCAATTCATTAACAAAGATTGTGCGAATAGTGGCATGGGTGTCACGTTACATCGCTTGCCTGCGCAATAAAAAACCAAGTGCAGCGAGAAGTGCACTGACCGGTGTCGAAATACATAACGCACTATGTGTTATTATTAAACAGGCACAAAACATAGACTTTAATGAAGATATACACCATCTAAAGAAAAAGGGCTTCGTCCGCAGCAACAGCAAATTGTCCTGCTTACGACCATTCCTAGACGATCACGGGATACTAAGAGTCGGTGGACGCTTGGAGCAAGCTAATATCACATATGCGGCGAAACATCCCATCATTATATCACCTGGAAGTCGCTTGGCAGAGCTAGTCATTCAGCAGGCTCATATCACTACGCTTCACGGCGGGCCGCGGCTTACCTTATCATTCATCCGGGAGAAATATTGGTTGATCAGTGGCATTAGCAGCGTCAAAAAACATCTCAGAGTGTGCGTTAAGTGTCGCAGATATAACCAAGAATCATATCAACAACTCATGGCTGACCTCCCAAAGCCTAGAGTTACACCATCTCGGCCCTTCACTAACGTCGGAATAGATTTCACCGGACATGTGGAAATAAAATCCAACAAGGGACGAGGCATCAAGACTACCAAAGGATACATTGCAGTATTCGTGTGCCTAGCAACCAAGGCCGTGCATATGGAATTAGTATCTGATCTCAGCACAGCATCCTTTCTAGCAGCTTTAAGAAGGATGTGTTCAAGGCGTGGAGTACCCAAAAATATCTATAGTGATAATGGTACGAATTTTGTGGGCGCTTCACGACTTTTGAATCAAGAGTACAGAGAGATCATGGCTTCCATCAACCCAAATGCTATCAATGACGTCCACAACATGGAAATACATTGGCACTTCAATGCTCCTGTCTGGCCAAACGCAGGAGGATTATGGGAAGCAGCGGTGAAGAGTCTGAAATATCATTTGAAGCGCGTGCTAGGTAATCAAAAATTAACCTATGAGGAGTTCACCACGTTGCTGTGTCAAATAGAAGCCTGCCTCAATTCGAGGCCTCTCTGCGCACTCACTGAAAATCCAGACGATACCTATCTCACCCCTGGGCATTTTCTTGTTGGCGGATCCTTGTTATCACGACCACAGACAGATCCTGATCATATGAGCCTGACTATACGTTGGCAATTGATTCAGGCAATTAACAAACAGTTCTGGAAAAAGTGGTCCACGGAGTACCTTCAACAGCTTCAGTCAAGAATAAAGTGGCGTACTACTAAAGAAAACCTTAAATTAGATGATGTGGTTCTTATCAAAGAAGATAACATGCCGCCTGGCAAGTGGGCGATGGCGCGAGTTCAAGCTCTGCATCCCGGTCAAGATGGCTGTGTAAGAGTTGTGACGTTGAAAACTGCCAATAATATTATCAAACGTCCGGTTAACAAACTTATTCCATTGCCAATACAAGAAAGTAATATCATGAGGGAGCCCACTTCGAATAGTTCCCATCAAGGAACATCCCACATTCGTCGCGATCGGTCGAAATTCAACATGAAAACATTATTTACATCAGCACTTCTTATGTTAATGATGATAATATCGCCTAGCATGCAGCAATCATCAATATCATACAATATCACGCTACTCGACGGTCAAAGGACTATGCTTTTCGACAAAGTATCAGAACTACAACACATCAAAGACGAATGGAAGTTAATAGTCTACTACAACATGTCCACATATTGGTCTGGATTCACCGACTTAGAAACATATGTTCGACACTTAAATCAAGTGTGTCAGCAAACGTGCCTACCGCAATCAAGAATGCCGTACAGAGCTATCATATTACAAATACAACACGAGTTGAGCGAACTTCAACATTACAATTCTTTACTGCGGAACCCAAACAAAAGATACAAGAGAGGACTAGCAAACGGAATTGGCAACCTGGCTAGTTACTTGTTTGGGGTGTTGGACGACAAATTTGCAGAGCAGTATAAACAGGATATCGAGCAAATATCGCGGAATGAAAATCATTTAAAGAGCCTTATCAAAAATCAAACTCTTATTATTGAATCGGAGTACAACATTATTCGAAGAAATGAGGCGATAATGAATCAACAATTTACGTCCATGAATAAACAGATGAAAGCCTTATTGCACGAAGTAAACAACGTACAAACGGACACAACGCAAGGCCTTTATTTAATGTCGTCAGCACTATCAGCCTACACTGTTTTATCAAACTTACGACGTGTACAACAAGGTCTCATCGATGTGATCACTGATATCTATCATGGGCGCATAGATACTCACCTTTTATCGCCTGAAGAATTAGAGGCTCAAATAAATATCATAACACACGAGGTACAGGATGACCTCAATGTGCCAGTAGACAAATCCAGCATCAGAAGTCTTTATAGATTACTGCGAGTGTTTGCTCGAGTATATAACGACTATCTTATTATGGAAATCAAGATTCCTCTGGTTACTACGGAAAAATATGAGCTGGATAAAATCATCCCCCTACAAAGGGAAGAACCAGGAAAAAGCTATCAAGTCACATCGACTTATCCATATTTGGCATTTAATTTGAGAAAAGACTTGGCTTTATTCTTCACAGAAAACGACATACAACAGTGCCTTCATGTAACTCCAGAAAAAATATTATGTTCCATTGATAAGCCCATCTATGAAGTTCGAGAAAAACAATCCATTTGTGATATTAAGATCAATGACATAATCACATCACCCTGTATTCACAAACAGTCGAAGTGCGAAAATAAGTGGATCAAGTTACGGCGCCTAAACGACTGGCTGTATCAATGTTGTCAGCAATGCACTGTCCGCATTTTTGGCATACGGACTACGGAAGTGAAGACTTTATCAGGCAATGGCATACTCACCTTATGCCCAGGATGCACACTCAAAGGAGACTCTTTCAAGATTTACTCTCATAGGAATTTCATCAATCACGTGGACCACAATGAAGAAGAGATGGAACTTCCACAGATGTCTGTTGTAAATGACATAGTCAACACCAGCATTCCCTCGGTTGAGACGTTTGTACCCGAGGATCATCACACTATGTGGAGCCAGTTGAGATCAGAAATAGACGGCCTTAAGCAGCAATCGACACAAATACTGAGTGTACACGACGTGCATCAGTACAGCGTGCTATACTCGCTGGTGGCCGGAGCGATCCTGACGGGTTTTATCTTAATTATCATATGGATCCGACGAAGGCGGAGACTGCAGCCGACCTTGGAGTCAAGATTAGAATTAACAGAAGTACAGACTATTCCCAAGCCGCAGCCTACCACTCGAAGGATCACCGAGAGCACATCAACCCCTAACTTGCACTCAATCAAATTTGATATTCCTTTATGTGAAAGTTAGAGGGATAGATTTTGTAATTAGTATTTAAGTTGAGATTTTTAAGTTGGCATTTGTTAATTTGTTATTAATTTGATGTATTTCTTCTTTCTTTGCGCCCTCGGCAGCATGTACAGACAACTGTACAGGTCTAATTTTGTTTTATATACATAATTACGTTCGCGCCGCGCGTCAGCACTTTTATACGGTATTTAAACTATAACTGTCGCACTATGTATGACTGCACCTTATCGTTTTGTATCAATAAACATATCAATTAGACACTCGCCGCAGAGGATTGTGTTATTTATCATCTAATCCGCGATCTTCCTGCCTATATCAGCGAGAAGCGGTCATCTATCATCTATCATTTATCATCTAAGTGTAGGCGTGAATCAAAACCCCTACACAGCGTTTTTAGTTTTAGTTGATTAAATACAATATATGGTAAATGATATGTAGAAGTTTCAAATTCCTAGCTTTTTCAGTTATTGCGATAGAGCTCGTACAAAAATGGTCTAAAACTGACAACTTTTCCAATTGATATTTCTAATAATGCATTATGCATGAATGATTCACATACGGTACTTACTTGATATATGCAGGTGAGAAATAGCTGTAGCATTTAAGCGACTATAGCGATTTTTATATTTTTCTGCAAAATGCCTGTCACAGACCAATACCACACTACTACACTTCAAGAAATTGATTGTATTTATAACGTTTCGGACAGCGACGGCTCAGTAAAGGATCCTGATTATGAAGCCCAACCAACAAAACGTGCTGAGTATTCTTCTGATACTGACGTGGAATAAAATTTGATAACATCTAATATGGTTTCAATAAACATTAAAAACTACGAGGAACCACTTTCGTCTACAAACGAACATGCTATGGTATTCAACGATCTTGGTGTCATAGTGAACAGTGAATCTTCTGCGATTGAAAACGTAAGTAATAGAAATGCTGTAAGTCCAATAGTGTATAATTGTAGTCCAATTAAAACTGGTAAAAAAAGAAGACTAAATATAGTAAACTGGAAAGTCAATGTAGCTAAACGACTGAGAAATAGTGGGAAGCCTTATCAATCTACCAAATAAAAAAAAAAAAACATGCCAAGTCGTGAATTGAAACCTTCTTGTAAAGATAAATGTAAATTTAAATGTGGGTTTAAATTTGGGTGGGAAAACATCCAGAACCAAAAATTCGAAGACATTCGTTGCTAATAGCGTATACATAGTCATCCTAAAACAACGTTACGTTAAAGTTGATTCGGATGGAAATGTGGCAACTATTCGAAACAACAACAACGCTTTCTTTTTGACTATTTCGGGTTAAAAAACAAGAGTTTGTTCTTCAAAAATACTTTGGGGATTAATAATCGACCCATAGAGACTGCTTTGAAAAAGAAAAATAGGAACACTAATATTTCTTCCATGTAAGATAACCGAGGTACTCGTTCAAACCATTATGCAGTGGACGAAAGCATTAAAAATGGCATCAAATTGTTTATTGAGTCTATACCGAAGATTGAGTCACATTACATCCGGGCTAACTCAAAACGAAATTATATTGATGGTAGCAAATCTTTCACAGATATTCATAGAGATTATGTGGAAAAATGCAAATCCCAAAACGTCCCCCATGGAACCTACATTACATTTTATCGTATTTTCACACAAGATTTTAACCCTTTAAACGCCGACACCGTAATATTACGTGTTCTGAAAACAGTGCACGAATCGCCACACACGTATAATTACGTTATTTTATTGGAAAAGTTCTCATAGTGCACAAACTCCTTAGAAAATATGTCAGTTTTAAGGTGTAGGGTATACTCTTTATTGTTATGGAACTTTTTTAATGTTTTGAATGATAAATACTGTGAATTTTGGGATTTAAATACATTGTGATCACTGATCTCCTTGCTTGTATCGCCAATCACGTAATTTTACGAATACTAGGGATGGGGCAAATTCGTAAAATACTTTATAGGTTGGCTAAGAATAAACAAGGCTCTTTAGAAATTACTGTCACTATTTGCAAAGAAAGTGGGTACTTTCATTACAAAATAACCATAGTGTTACTCTGATATACAAGTATCTGTACACAATAAAATGTATTTAAGTTTAAAATTATTTAATTTTTACGACAAAAATATAGAAATCTCATTACACGGAACCTCACTAGTGCAGACAGTCGCCGGTCGCCGTCACCGTAATATTACGTGCGGCCAAGGAGCTTCAAGGTTATATCGCACTGTATTGTCAGTTGCCTCAGCGCCATCCCCGTAAAATCACGTGAAAGCTGTATCGCTCTGTGCAACTAGTGTTGTAGGGGTTTTTCGTGTTATCGTGTAGAACTTTAAATGCAAAAGAAATGCTGGAAGACGAAGAGTTATTAAATATTTTGCAATCGAATCATGAATTGCCAAGCGACGACAGTTCTAACACAGAAAGTGATGTTAATTTGGTAAGTTTAATTTATTGGTTAATTCGATAATTTAATTTGATTAGAAATTTTGTTTGTGTTTAATATAGGTAAGTACCTACTAGGGTTCATCATGAATATCAACCAAAATTTAAATTGTAATACATAGGCTGAGATTATTTTATTTAATATTAAAAAGGTACCTAGGTAGGTACTTATTGTTTAGATAAATTACCTTTAGTATAATTAATAACAGCAGATCTCGTACTGTATTTTTATAATAATACCTCTGTGTAGTATAAAAGTTTTTACCAGTAAAATGATTCCAGGTACAATGCATTTCTTGTTAAGAAATATTCTCCTACTACCTACTTGCCATTCGCAATTTTATAAACTTTTCTTTAACCCTTTAAAGCTAAAAATATTGCATTTATTTATTATTATTTTTTCATTTATTGTTTATTTAGATGTTACAGGTGCTCAAAAAAATAATAATAAAAATCTGGTATACATATGTATATCCAAATATATTATGTTGTAAATGTGCTACATTGCGAAACACAAGAACATGTACAGGTTGAAATCAGTGTTGTATATTTACAACAGTGCCCACGTTACAGAATAAAATGTAGATATAAATGAAAAACAAAATATATTAAAAAACATATTTATTCTACTCTTAAAAACCAGAAGTAAGGACAGTTTTTTTAAAAATACCGCACAAGTATTTCCTAAAATTATTTAATTAACAATCAAAATTTAATAACCAAAATTACAACAAATGATAATTTAAAACTATGACATCCGAGACTCTAATTACTGCAAATCATATGAATTAATTAAGTACCAAAACAACAATATTACGACCGAATATAAAAGTACAAGCGAGGGTAGATCGTCAACTGTGATGAAAGTTATGAAAAAGTTGGTCTAAAGTGCTAATTTTTTTATGATTATGAAAGCTGAGAGTCTGGCGCATTCTTGAAGCCTACTTAGGAACCATGAAGTTTCCTGTTTAAATTTTTTATTTAAAGTTGAAATGCTAAGCCATAATTTACCGAACGTAATTTTTTCACTTTAGACCAACTTTTTCATAACTTTCATCACAGTTACGAAGCTGATTATTTTATGCATAAAAGTACTACTCACGAAGATTCAGTTGCAAAAAAAAAAATCTCGACAAAGCCATTTTTTAGATTGGTCAGGTCGATCATTCTCAAAAAATCAGAAAAAAATTCGTAACTCGAAAACTATGAAAAGTCGCGGAACATACATGGGGGTGATTCGGATACCCCACGATACGAGGGACCTAAATTTTATTTTTGGACGTCAATGTTCCGGCCACCCTGTATATGAAAATGAGTGACCGAACTAAATGGATTTTATAACATCGCTTAGTAGTTTCAAATATTGGATAAAATTTTTATAATATTGTGAAAATTAATGCTAACATCATGTTAACCAAATTTTAGATAACCACCCAAATACAGAATCTTCCCACATTTTGAAAAACGTCTTGCCATTGGTAAAACACACTAAAAAAACTTTTAGAAATTCATATGTACCTCACCAAGACCTTTGTATAGATGAGAGTATAATGCCATTTAAAGGGTATGTTGCCATCAAGCAATACATACCTAACAAAAGGAACAGGTTTGGTATCAAACTATTCATTTTGTGCGACGTGAAAACAGGACTTATTATGGATTACAAGGGTCGGAAACGTTATTTAAAATAACGTTTTTTAAACGTTTCTAACAGGTCTTCGTATTGTGTTCGTTGCATTGCGTTCGGAACGAAAACGAAATGGGAACATTTTCAAAAACCGGTTTAATCCGCAAGACGGTGCAGCGAGGGTCGTGCGACGACAAGTATGGACTTGTTTGTTTATGCTGCCGCGCGGCTTCATTGTAACTATAGATCAATTATTCCGATGCGCTTGCTTACTGAGGTTGTGTTTACTGTTGTTATTGGGACTTCGGGAGTGGTAATTAGTTACCTACTTATTATAGTTAGTGGTGCTTATTCATTGCTTAAATGGGACGTAAAAGAAAAAACCCAATTTACTCGTATTACACTTACAATAACGAAACTAACAAATCAAAATTTCAAATGGAAGGATGCCAGAAAGAAATACGAGTAAGTACCTATATAATTATTCAATCTTGAGGTTCTTGTAGTATACTGTAAGTCCTTAAGACTAGTTTATACAACATGATTTGTACCTATATGAACAATTTTTTCTATAGGAATTAGGACTGACATCGAAATCACGAAAAAAATATCTGCTGTTTCATAAAAATCATCAAAAACTACTTATGATGAACAAGCAACATGTATTGAAACAGCTGTATTTAATTTTTGCGATTTCGGAATTGGTCTCATAGTAGAAGTTGTTCATAATACCTTTATTAATTCTGTTATACAGTTTTTATTTATACTGTTTATTGATAATATTTTATTATTTATTTATTTATTTATTTTACCATTTATGTACACACATATATAAACAGACAAGAAAAACAGAACAGAAAAAAATAGGTACAGAGGTGATGCTGGTTTAGTGAAGATTGTGAATGAATTTAGTACGGACTGTGAAGGATCAAAAATTATATGATACGATTGTAAAAAATATTGTTCCAGGGACATCACGCCGGAAATTTAGTACGACATTTTTTTACGCAGCATCGTGCTGAATATGACAAGATTCAAGAAAGGACTTTTTCTGATAAAGATGTAAATTCTCTAACAGAATACAATAAAGTTCTTGAATGCTGCATAAATTTAGTTGCAATCCACGGCAGGCCGTTGTCTTTGCTAGAAGATGAGGCGTTCCAAAATTTAATTACAATGATACCTAATCCTGGGTTAAAACCCAGTATTAGAAACATAAGAACATGTATTGAGAATAAAGCCTACGATGTCCGAAAGAAGATCTATGAGGAATTAAAAAATAAACTGGTATGTTTAAAAATTGATGTAGCTTCTGTAAAATCAAGAAGATTCCTCGGAATAAATTTGCAGTTCATTTTAGATAAGAAGCTGCAGCTTCGTAATTTGTGTGTAGTTGAGCTTCATGAACGAAATACTGCAGCATTCTTGAAAGACACAGTGTTGATGGTATTAAGCCGCTACGGAATCGAGCCTCAGCAGCTATACTCCATCACCTCGGACAACGGCGCTAATATGCTTGCAATGTCTCGTCAAATTGAAGAAGAAATACAGGATTCTCTTGAAGATTTGAATAACACTGAAGAACAGGTTGAGGAATCTGATATTATATATTCACCAGCAGATGGTCAGGAAATGCTTGATTTGGTGGAAAGTTTGGAGTTCGAAAGGGAAAATATAGCCCAACCTATCGTGACAGCTGTACGTTGTGCCGCGCATACATTGCAGCTTGCTGTGAGAGATGCCTGCAAAGAACTTGAACCCGTTTTCGAATTGTGTCGTCGTGCAGTAAGAACTCTTCGTACACCTAACGTGGCACTGGAATTAAAGCGTAACCAATTGCTTCAGGCTATTCTGGATTGTTCAACTCGATGGGACTCTACCGCCGATATGTTGGACAGGCTAGTTAACCTAAAAGACTTTTGTAAAGAACATTACTCAGACTTAATTGGAGATGAAACATGGTCAAAAATTGAAGAGAGCTTGCAGGCTCTCAAACCGTGCAGAGTACTATCCAAACGGTTGCAAGAAGAACAATTAACATTCGGTGATTTTTACATTTATTGGATAAAATGTATTACAGAGTTAGAACAAATGAATACTCCTATTGCATTATATTTGGTTATATGTATGAAAGCGAGAGAGGGCAATCTTCTGACCAACGACACATTTTTATCTGCTGCGTTTAACTGCATCACACTTGGCTAATCACATGCCCCAATACACAGAAAATAAAAAGTCAAGATCATGTTTTGTGTCAACATACGACATTAAAGAAAAAATGCCGCAAGGAATCTCGCTTTATGTGCGAAGTATGTCAGGTAACATTATGTGTAACTCCATGTTTTAAAATTTATCATACAAGTGAAACATTTTGAAAAATATCGATATAATTATTATTATGCCACGCATCCCTAGCACCAAATTTGAGTAGTTCAATTGTCCACGTTCAGTTGTTGTTTTCGCTTCTGAAGGAGAGGACGTGCGTCATATCGAGTAATGAAGAATCGCGGTCTACGTCGCCTTCGATTTTGTGTCCACGTAAAATTATTTCAAATAATACTTCAAATAAATCGACGCAGACTAAACCAAATTTTGTCCATTACGCCCAGTTAAAAGATGGTGATGTGACTGCTTTTATAAACTTGCCAGACGCAAACTTTTTTGATCAAAGACCAAGTGATCCACGCAATGAATACTTCGCGTCATTAATAGCTTTTGAGCTGGAAGCTCACGTTCAGAAGTTTACATGAAAATATTAAATTTAATACGGCAAGCTCGTGGAGAATTGTCACCAATAGAAGAACGAACGTGCCCATCTCCCGAGTACTGATTTGTGTTAACGTAGTTATTGACTGAAGACTGAATAATGTTAGATTATTAATTAAGCAGGTAAATAAAACATTGATTTTATTTCTGGCTTTTTATTCATGAAACCTCAAGAGAACACCAGTGTCCGCAAACCTATTGTCTTTCTATTGTGTCTCTAATTACGATAATCGAAAGGTTAATATTGTTAATAAATAAAGAATTAATGCATCGATATTAAGTATTCCCAACACTATTCCAACTTATGCCTAAAGTGACTTGGCGCTGGAGGTAAGTCAAAGGTATCAAAATCTTGGCGGTTAAAGGGTTAAATTCAAATCATAACAAACGTGTCACCGCACTACGTAGGTCAATGACTTCCACGTTAATGGCCAATATTACGATAAATCTCTTCTGTAATTCTGCGCGCCTAGTATCGTCTACCGCATTCTTTGTCGGCCCGAACTGCCGAAATAAAAAATTCCGCCGCCAAAGGGATTGCGCGCGAATTCTGCACGCCTTATCTTAGTAGCCTACTACAAGCGGCGGCGGTGTTCTTTGTCGGCGCCCGCCGCACCGACATCGCGCGCGCGCTGTAAAGCATACATTACCGTGATGTAAAAATGAATGCGTAATTATTGATTTACAGTTTACTCGTTAATATCAAGCCAGAAATTGCACGTAAAAACTGAGATAACAAAACTTACGTAAAAATCGAAACAAAATTTAGGTAGGTTAACTAGTTTCAGCCCTTATTATCACTTATTACCGAGTAAATAATAAAATCGTAAAGCTTTGCTTAATTTAGTAAATTGACTTACGCACTTTCATTTAGTCCATTGTATCACACTGCACTGCGTACACTACATTTTTAATGTACCACCACAAAAAAAAGTCTAACGGGGTTAGGTCTGGGGATCGCGGAGGCCAAGCCTCGATTCTACCACCCTTTTTTTTTTTTTTTTTGTTCCCGGGCTGGAAAATCCTCATGGATGTCCGCCGCCCTGGGGCGGGCGACGGGGTCTGTCAGACTCTTACTGACTAAAAACCACCCCAGTGTTCCATCTCTCACCTACGCCGGGGGTCGCGGGAACGTAAGATCCTTCCGCAACCCCCGACTGGTGCCGGCCCGCCGCCGCGATCCTCGATTCTACCACCTCGCCCAACCCACTGAGATGATTACCATCTTCTGCACCGACATACATCAACATTTCGTAATATTCGCTATTACTTAACGACATTTTGCAAACAACAAAAAAGTCAATTAGGTGTAGCCGTACCGAACTAATGCGCGTATCACAGGGATAGAAACGAGTGCACTAGAAGCGAGCCAGACGTCGACTGACGAGCAAAACAATAACAATAAAACTCCTATTCCCTGCTATCCTGGTACAGTTCAGCTGTACCTATTTTGTTTACACACATTATGATGCTTCGTTGTATGTTTAACGACGTAATCAGGTTCTCTAAGCAAACGATTTTCAATTCAGCAATAACAATTCCTGTTACTCATGCGGTCCTAGTACTTTATTAATTTCTTCCCACAGTTAGATGTAGTTTTGCGACTTTTTTATTGACTTCATTTGAATTAGAATAAAGACTAGACGTGCTCAAACCAATAAAACCCATGTACCACTCAAATAGCACCGACAGACCGTGAACTTCCGATAAATCTTTCGGTTAGTCCTACAGATAAAAATTATGCGTGCGTGCTATTATTTTATAATTAAAAAAAACTATTAACTTGTTAATAGTTTTCGTCATAATTATTAAAAAAAAATGACCCTATTTTAAAAATTATGAACGGAACCCACTGTGATTTTATTTGTACTAGGGAGAAGAATAAGTTGCGAAGAGGTGAATTGAAATGATGTTTTGGGTTCAGTTGGACATAAATTGTTACTACTAAAACCTTTTTCTATTCTAAGTTGTAATAGCAAATAATAATGTTTATTTAGGCAATTAATTCCTGGATGCACGTAAGGATTCGATTTTTATGATCAATTCAATGGTACAGGCTGACGATATTTCGAAACAACTCCTGGATCGTATTTGTAAAAATTATTATAATAAGGGCACACAATAGTTGAAGTTCATATTTTTGTGATTTTAACCGACTACATCTGTACCATCTGAATAAAAGTCGTTGAATTACGCCGGAAAGGTTATCAATTATTATTTATTAAAAGCTTAGACGTACCTACCTGACTGGCAACTGTAAACAAAATAAAGGTGTGTTAAATGGGGTTTAAATTTTTTTTGATTAGGATTTGATTTTTGAATTATTTTTTAGAAGATCGATTCAAGAGCACGGGATTCGATCTGTGAATCGAATAAAGCATCGATTTAAAGCAAAACATCGTTCATCCTTATGGCCACCAAAATAAAAGGTTAAGAATAACGTTAGGAAATTTACAGGAATATTGTTTTTGAATTAGGTATTTACTGTGTTGTAAGTACGATGGTAAGGTGGGTGGAAGATTACTATGTAGATAATAATTATCTAAAAAGTAATCTTCTACAAAAGGGCAACTAAGTAAAAAACCAACAAGTGTGTAAATGATACGTGACAATGCAAGCAGGAATCTAAATATTATTTCGTTAAATTTTGATACCAAGACCAATTAATTGTATTGTAGCTAGTTCACAAACATAATCAAAGTTTAGGAAAAGTCAGTAATAAAATTTTGTAAACAAAAAATAAACATGCGGAACCTTTTATTCAGAATTACCAGAAGCAAGAAGTTTATTTTTACATACAAATAGTTCGCTGACATCGATCAGCTGACTTAGTGCTAGTGATGTGCTTATTTCAATTTTAAACGTTTAGTTTCTGGTAAAAATGTATTAAAAAATCTCATAACTTCCGAACATGTAGAGATAGGATTAAAAAACCCTTCCAATGTCTTTTGATATCACCCAAAGAAGCCGTGTCCTTGGTATGTATATATATATTCGCTTTCCGTTACAGATTGTATAAAGCATGTTTGTGTTATATTATTTATATATAACTAATTCATAGTTGTCAGGTCTTAAGTGATTGTGATATCTTTCTTATATTGACCATATTATGTGCCTATATTACCTGCCACACAAGTTTTACTATTAAGGATTCTGTGGTGCAGGGGAGTTTACATATGTGATTGTCACTGATTATTTATTTATGTTCTATAATTATTTTCAGGTAAACAAAAGATGCAAAAATTGGCCAATGAGGACATTCAAGCTCGGATCGATAGGAATAATGCTGTAGCTGATTATTATATAAGAAAAATATGATGGATAATTTAAATGAAAAAATTAAGTTAGAGACAGAGATGTTAAAAATATAAAAAAAGCTATAAATACAAGTTCATAATTAGTATGACTGCATTTTTTTAGATTTATATAACTCAATTTACTATTATTATTAAGTGTAAAGTGTGTTTAATTAATAATAAGTAAAATTTTTATCAATTTATGTTTGTTTTAATAATTATCTCATCAATCATCCATAAATATCAGAACTAAGTAATAAAGAAATAATAAAGTTGGGTTGTTGAGTTAATGGAAGAAGTAATTTATATTCTGATATCACAATTTAAATATTTGTAATAGATAGGCATATTTTTCTCAGAAAAAAAATTCTTTGGGTTTTAATATCACAAGTGTTTATTATGATAAAATTAGACAAAATTGCTTAATATTAACCTACTCATTAAAATAATTATTAATTAAATCTTGTCGCACCTTAATATCATTATGAGAGATAGGGATGTTTTGCACCTCAAATGATGTATTGTGGTTAGGTATATCTACGTCAGGCTCAACATCCTGTAAATTCCTTTGTCTGCAGATGTTATGCAGTACAGCGGTGGCAATTATTACTGATTGGGTAGTTTCTAGAGAAAGCCGTATTTTCAAAGAGAGGACAGGAAATCTTCTTTTCCAAACCCCAAAACACCTTTCTATAGTATTCCTAGTTCTAATATGAGCAGAATTGTACCGTTCTTCACTTTCTGTTTATGGGTTCTGTAAGGGTGTTAGGAGATATGGTTTGCATGGATACGCAGAGTCCCCAATCGGCCACCGATTTCCATAAGAGCCATTTTCACATTGGGCTCGTAGTTCAGAATTGTTGAAAATTGTGGCATCATGTGCAGATCCTGGCCAACAGGCCACAACATTCATAAGCCTCAATTGTGCATGACACACACTAACAGTCTTGCAATTGCTTCTGAAACATCCTTCACAATTCGTCCTGCTGTGGATTTCGAGACACCTATATAGTCGGCTATAGACACCAACATTGTGCCCAAGGCATAAAACCTTATGGTTAGGAGCAGTTGGTGCAGGGGTAAAACTCCATGATTTCTGCAAAATGAAAGGAATGACTATTACACAGGGGCACAGTATGAATAATAAGTAGATAGTATTTAAAAATAGATATTCTTTCTATAAGCAACAAGCAAAAACATTATTTTATGTGCACTAACCTTTATGAGGTTACTCTTAAAAATGGATATATTTCAGACAGCAAATCATTTACGGCGCTTTTGTTTAATCTAAATCTGTATATAAAATCATCATCTAGATAACTGCTCATGTAATTTACTCTATCTTTATATGATAGAATTCGGCCGCTAATTTGCATATCGTCGTCATTATCCCAGTCTGACAATTGTTCCAGTAATTCAAGATCACTTTCACTTGATTCCGACATATTTTAGATAGATAGATGAACACTTTATTGTACACAAACGAAATAAATACGTAATAAATACAATAGCTAGTAGTCTTATCCCTCAAAATCGGAGGATAGCACGATCGATTACTAGAGATGGCAAAACTTACTGACCGACAGCTGTCAAAACGTTATTGAGACGCTCACGTGTTAGTTTGGCATTGCCCAGTACCCGCCGTAAATGATGCTTGCAGGACTTGACTCCCGCTTCCCACAACCCAAAATGAGGACTATAAGGAGGTATAAACGTTAAACGAATTTGATTATTATTAAGAAAATCCAAAATATCATTAGTATTATTAAAAATTACTGACAACTCTGTTGTGAAATATTGAGTGTTGCAATGTTAAAAATCATTTGTTATGGTTTGGTGTATGACAACACCAACTTCCTCTTCCCTTTTTCTACAACAACGCCACTGTGTTAGCATGTTCTTTTTGTGTGACCTATTTTTATATTATTAAACAAGTCAAACAATACCTGGGACTCATTCAATAACCTCCATTTGCAACAGGTTATGGGCCCAGTACACGAAGTCCCTAAAGTATTTTTTTTTTTGAGAAGAACTTTGGTATTGCAAAAAGTTTCAAGGTTATGAAAAAAACCGTCGTGAACGCGTGGTCGTGGTGACTAGAAATATAGTTACCTAATTGGTGAAGATGGACAGCACACAACACAGTTTGAGATTGAAAGGCGGTGAAAATTGGGCGGTCTGGCGTTTTCAGACGGAAGTTCTTTTGAGAGGCAAGGGATTATATGAAATTATTACGGGTGAGCGAGTTAAGCCAGAAGACGTGAAAGCCCTTACAGAATGGAGGAGCCATGATGCAAAAGCCCAGGAGATTATTGTTATGAGGATGGAGCCAGGACCACTGACACATTTGTTAACCTGTTCAACTGCTAGTTCCATGTGGAGCAAATTAAGGTCAGTCTATGATAAAGAGTCTGTTGTCAGTGTGCACCTACTGCAGCAAAAGTTTTTCCTGCTACAGTTTGAAGACAGTTCCATGTCTGTTTTTCTGTCTAAATTGGAGGATGTAATTAGCAAACTTAAACAAGCCGGTGAAACTGTGTCAGAGAAGATGACAATCACCAAAATTCTCATGAGTTTGCCGGAACAGTACAAGCATTTCCGTTCTGCGTGGGAGTCAGTTGCCCATGAGAGTCAAAACCTGGGAGAATTGACTTCAAGATTACTGTTGGAAGAAGAAAGATTGGGTTCTGAAAATAAGGAAATAGTGGCATTGGCTAGTATAAAGAAATGTTATAGTTGCGGTAAAGAAGGACATATTGCTAAAGTGTGCAGAAATAAAAGCACACAAAAAGAAACCAGGATGTGCAATTAATAAACATGTATTGTAAAAATAATAATAAATGTTAAAGCTATTTAGTTTGTTTTATTTCGTTTGCTGACCCAAGTGATTTTTTTTTTTTTCTGGTGGGAGATCCTCAAATGACCGCTCCTGCTCTGGGTGGAGCGGAAGGGAGTGTCAGACTCTTACTGACTAAAACCCACCCATGTTCCTTCCTTCGCCCTTTATGTTCCGGGGTAGCGGTAACCCTTTCGGACAATCCCGCTGACCCGGCAGGCTTCGGCCCTAATGGGCCCCTCGTTATGCTGACATCTCTTTGAGGCGCGCGTGGAACACTTACGCGCCGTCCGGCACGGGCCTGGTCCTGATCGGGCGGTGAGCTACCCATTGCTCTCCGCCCGCAGGCCCGTGCCTACGGTGGCCGGTAGTCGTCACGCGACTCCCGACCGACGCCCGGAGCGTCTCCCGCGGCGGCTGGGACGGGAGGCTCCCTCATCCGTCCCGCCACCTCCTTCGCTAGCATGACTGCTTCGCAGAAGGAGGCGACTGCCTCCCACTCCCTCTCGCTCCGGACCATGGCTTGCGCCGCTGCCGATCGCCTCTACGAGGACACGGCGGTGCTCCGCCCAAGCGGGGCAGACCTCCACCGTGTGCTCCACCGTGTCCTCTGGGCGATCCTGGCAATGGTGACACCCGGGCGTTTCCTCCCGCCTAATGATGTGCAGGAACCTCCCGAAACTTCCGTGTCCGGTGAGGACCTGTGTCAGGCGGTAGGTGAGGGCGCCGTGGCGCCTCTCTAGCCACTCCTCAAAGAGGGGTCTTATCGCCGCTATCGCGGCGTGCCCTGCGCTGGGTTGCGACAGTCGCTCTTTCCATGTCGCCATGAGATCGAGCCGGAGATCCGTCCGTTCCGCCGCAATTTGCCGCGGGAGCGGACTTTCCCCCCGGCGTAGTGCCTCCGCGCGCCACTCATACAGGCGCGCGAGGACTATCGCCTCCAGATCCCATGGCGGCAGTCCGACAAGGAGGCTTGCCGCCTCGCACGACATCGTGCGGTAGCCCCGGATGAGCCTTACGGCTACCACCTTCTGGGGCGCGTTCAGGTAGTGGGCGGCTCGCCGCTGCAGTGAACGCGCCCACACCGGGGCCCCGTATAGGGCCATGGACCGCACAACCCCCGCGTAAAGCCTCCGGCAGGAGGCGTTTGGCCCCCTAAGGTTGGGCAAGAGCCGCTTGAAGGCGGCCCCAGCCCGTTCCAGTTTGGGGCCAAACGTCGGAAGTGCTCGACGAAGTTCCACCGGCTGTCGAGGACGAGACCCAAGTAGTTCATCGTCGTCTCGATGCCGATGTGAACCCCTCCTACCGTTAGTTGGGATCCCGGTGGTGGCGCGTTCCGGGGCCCATGAAACGCCATGGCCTCGGACTTGTGCAATGCCACCTCGAGACCCAACTGCCGGATCCTCTCCACGACTATCGCAACCCCGCGTGTCATCGCGTCGGCCGCCGCCTGGTGTGACCTCCCTTGCGCCAGGACCAGCGTGTCGTCAGCATAGCAAACCACGCTGATGCCATCAGGGAGGTCGGCCCGCAGCTGACCCAAGTGATAACTTTGTCCTTAAGTACAGTTATTTTTGACTGCTGCCTGAGAGCATTACATCACAGTTTTTTTTCTGAATATCATGATGATACCCTAGCTTGTTATACATTGTTCGATAGCTAAAGAAACGTAGATTTTATTTAGTACATCTGTAGCATTGATTTTGGATGACAAAACAATTAGATTTTGTATTATCTGTGTTTGGTGAAAGACACCGCACAAATAATGTTACGGAATCTTTCCATTCAAAAATAAATAAATAAGTAAAGAAAACCAGTACCACCATTTTGCGCCTTCTAACTGAACTGGAGAGTCTTGAATCCAGACCTTCCAATAAAAGGAAAACCAAATATACAAAGTTGGTACGACAGAGGGGCTTTCCTTTAAACTGCCTATACTAGGTACCATTTTCAAGCTTTGTACTAAAAATCAATTAAATAGGAGCAGTAGTTTAGCCGCAAATGATTTTTTAAGTTTTTGCACCGTCTGAACAGCTGATTATGTCTAAGCATAGGTCATGCACCTTACAACGATAAATTTACGATGCGTTGTTGCCGCTCTGACGATATTTCACTAAAAAGTTGGCAATGCAAACAAGGAAGCAATAAATACACACACACTTGCACTTTCATTACAAGAGTGATAATCATAGCAAAACATCCCGCGCGTAAGAGACAAAAATAGGTCAGTTTGTTGCATCCTAAATCTTTGCGATCGGAAGTGGCGGAAGTGGGGCCTCTAAAAAACTTGTTTTTTCAGTGCGCCGACGCTGTCCTTTCGGAATTTACGATTTGTCGAATTCGCGCGCTGACTATTGTGATTTTGTTTTGTTATTGTGATAGAACACTAAATAAGTTTAAGACAGTATTTCTTCTTTTATTTATTATGACAGGACACATAACTTTTTTTGTGTGATTGACTGTTTTTTATTGTGATAGGACACGTAATTAAACTTTGGTTGTGTGTGTGTGTGTGTGCGTAATTAAAGTGTTCAACAATGCCTCGTGTAACTTACACGGCGTCAGAATACACTGACATGATTTTAATTTACGGCGAATGCCGTGGAAACGCAACTTTAGCTCTGCGAACATACAGAGAAAGGTATGGTGACAGCCGCAATTGCCCTAGGAACGCCCGCACCATACAATTGGCAGTACAAAGATTACGGGACAATAAATGTATAATTCCGCAACAGGAGGGAGTGCCACCGCGGCAAATACCAGCTGCTTGGGAAGAACGAATTTTAGACCATTTTTCCCGCAACCCGACGACGAGTCTCCACAGAGCCGCCCGGCAGTTTAGATTTTGCCATAGAACCATCCACAAGGTTCTAAAACGTAACAAACGCAAACCTTATAAATATCGGAAGGTGCAAGCTTTGTTATCAAAAGACTTGCCGGTCAGGAACAGTTACTGCCAATGGCTATTAAATAAAACAACCGAAGACCGTCATTTCTTAAGTAATGTAATATGGACCGATGAGAGTACTTTTACTCGGAACGGCATCTAGAATCGACAAAATCTCCGGTACTGGAGTTTGGAAAATCCACACGTGTTTCAAGAATCTAAACACCAGTACAGATTTTCTCTCAATGTGTGGGCTGGTATTCATAATAATAATATTATCGGCCCTGTTTTTATTGACGGCACCCTTACAGCGGCGAATTTTTTTGATTTATTAAGTGGTCGGACCTGTTCGGTGGCCACCACGATCTCCGGACCTCACTCCCATGGATTTCTTTTTGTGGGGGTACATTAAGGGCGAAGTGTATGCCTCAGAGGTAAATACAATTGTTGAACTAAAAAATAGGATTATTTTAGCATTTCACAAATTAAAGTGCTTAGCGACGGACAGTGATTTAATTAGAAAAATAAATAACATTATTCTCCGTCGGTATAATTTGTGCATTAATGTGAATGGAGGACACATCGAGAATTTAAAAATTTAGTGTTTGTTTTTGTGCGCGTACTTCAAAACCTTACCTAACATAAAGCCAGACCGCCGCCGGCCGCCCGCCTCGACACGAGATAACACGCCGGCGCGCGCGCGACGTTGCCACTCTGTTACCTAGGCATCTAAGGTCAGTCAAATTTCTTTACAATGGGTGGTTACGTTTTATTCTGATTTGTAAGCTATTTAGTTTGTTTGAAAAAAATATTTTCTCTTTTTTGGCGCTTTTTATTTTTATACCGTATCGAATTAATACTAAACACGTATAGATACACGTATATATATGTATGTATCTGGTGTATTGTGTATCTTTTAGTTTGTGCCAAATAAATGCATTTTCTTTCTTTCTTTCTTTTCTTTATAGTATACGTAGTGTAATTTAATGCCCCTCTGTCGTATCAACTCTGTATAACTGATGATGACGATATAATAGAAATACAATTAGAATTGTTAAACAAAGAAATTTCTATTGGGCTCGCTTTGGAAAAGTTACGTTGATTGGTTCATTGATAAATCATTATTTTATTAATTAAAGTTTTTTTCCGTATTAATTTGTTTTTTCGATTTTCCTTTGTTCTTTCGGCGTTCGTTTTTCAATTGTGGTAAAATAACAGGATCAGGATCAGGAAGAGGATTTTATTTCCGTGGAATTAATTTTAGGTGGACCATGGCTTTTTTTTTTTTCTGGTGGGAAATCATCAAATGACCCCTCCCGGTCTGGGTGGAGCGGAAGGGAGTGTCAGACTCTTACTGATTAAAACCCACCCATGTTCCTTCCTTCGCCCTTTATGTTCCGGGGTAGCGGTAACCCTTTCGGACAATCCCGCTGACTCGGCAGGCTTCGGCCCTAAGGGGCCCCTCGGATTATGCTGACATCTCTTTGAAGCGCGCGTGGAACACTTACGCGCCGTCCGGCATGGGCCTGGTCCTGATCGGGCGGTGAGCTCATCCGTCCCGCCACCTCCTTCGCTAGCATGACTGCTTCGCAGAAGGAGGCGACTGCCTCCCACTCCCTCTCGCTCCGGACCATGGCTTGCACCAGGGCCGGGCGCGAGAGGCCGCCGCCGCTGCCGATCGCCTCTACGAGGACACGGCGGTGCTCCGCCCAAGCGGGGCAGACCTCCACCGTGTGCTCCACCGTGTCCTCTGGGCGATCCTGGCAATGGTGACACCCGGGTGGACCATGGCTAATAGACATTTTTTATTTGCATATTCCTCATCATTTATGTGATCCACCGGCAAGAAAAAGTGCCCGTGGGTGGACCACGGGCAATTTTTGTGGTGAACTAAACAGGTGACCACGACCGAATCCCGATATTAGGTCTTTTTTTTTTTTTCTGGGTGGGAAATCATCATATGACTTCTCCCGCTCTGGGCGGAGCAGGAGGGCGTGTCAGACTTTTACTGACTAAAACCCACCCGTGTTCCTTCAGTTGCCTATGCCAGGGACCACGGTATCTCTTCCGAACAACCCGCGACCCTGGCAGATCCCGATATTAGGTCTTACAATTTTATGGAAATGGATATGGAACCCGTGAGGCGATCTAAATAGGTTGGCTGTCTGTGTCGATGCGACCGTGTCGAGTGAGCGCCATGCGCATTGTGATGCGGCGGGAGCGGGCGGCCAGTGCGAGGCACGGGCGCGGTCCGTCCGCTGCCATTGACCGCCCCCGCACGCGGGAATGCATACGTTGCGTTGGCATCGTTTATTCAAGCTTTTGTTTTTATAAATTACGCACGCTTTTAATTTTCGTTTTAATTTTAATTTTATTAATGTTCGTATTCACCATGGCGGATCCTATTAAAAAAAATAGAAAACGAACTGAAAGAGAGAGCAGTAACGAAACTTTAAAAAAACGGAAGAAGTATAGAAAATACGACAATCATACACTCACAGGCACAATTAACTTTGGTCAAAAGTTCATTTCCAAAATTATTAAGCCAACTAAAAAACAAATTGGTTGAAAAATGTGCTGTATCTCGTAACCTCTAAGCAGGTTTTAGTAAATCGGGTTTATACCCAATCAACCCTGAACTTTCTAAGTCACGCCTAACAAAAAGGACAAATGTTACGAATGAACAAATAAATAATACTACATTATTAGTACCAGAAATTTTGCAAGAAATAAGGAATCCTCCAGCCCCTGTACAAATAAGACGAAAAAAAGGTGTAATGTACAGCCTGGGAAAAGTATAACAGCAGCAGATTTGGTTCAAAGTGAACTTTATACAACAATAAAGTCAAATAAAAAAAAAATCCAAGGGGAAGAATATATCGAGAGAATTTATCGGGGAAATTTCAGAAAAACTAGAAATAGAACCATCAAACATAGCTAAAGAAAACGTTTGTGATCAGAATGTATTCAAAGAAAAAGATTTGGATATAATTGCAGAGTACACAGAAGAAAATTATAATAAATTAGATATAAGCAAAAAACTATTCAGAAACGATGACAGACGGCAAATGGAATGGACGATTCAGAAAAATATATTAAATGAAAACACAGGATTTATGCAAACATTTATAACTACCACCGCCGCACATACGGGTATTTTAATGATCTAGGCGGCCAAAAGTCAAAATAACAAAGTTTAAGGAATACTTATTATATTAACTATCTGAGGCAGGAGACATTCCAACGAACAATAGACTGCCACCCCCACCCTTCTTCCGTTGCGCGTTATCAGGTAAAGTCAGTCGGAAGTTGATCATTGAACATTGTGTACGTGTCTCTTTTCGGCGATTTAAAAAAGCGTTAAATTTGTGTGTTAAACTGAAGTTTTCTGTGTTGACCTGGTGCAAAATAGTAATGGATTCGGAGACTACAGGTATGTGACAATCCAAATGTAATATATTTGTTAAAATCTGTTTTATTTTAATATACTTTTAGTGGTCGAGAAATAAAGTCTGTTTTTTTTTTTTTTTTTTAATAAATTTGTGTTTAGAAAGCTATTTTGTTTAAGTATCGGGATAGATCCGGCAACTTTTGTAATTTATATAAAACGTATAGACCCTTAAGTAACGAATACTAAATAAATTAGCCGCGGAATAGCGCGGATGCGCAAAAACGTAGAACATTGAATTTCACGGTCAAAAAAGTATTTATGTCTAAAAACAATATTTACTTGTTCCAGATACAGTGGGTACTTCCGGAATAAGATTAGTGACTCGTAAATCCCTTTTTGATATGATGAAAAATGAAAATTTACGCAATTTGAAAGAAAAACTAAGTTTTTTGAGAGACCACCATTTAATGATCTTACTGAAGATCAGTTAAAAAAACTGAAAAACGATTTTGCACATTTTAAATCGGAAATGAAGCAACGGTGGATTAAATGTCACAAAAAAGAAGAAGTTTTTTTGAAAAACAACCAACTTTGGCTGGAAGGTACTTTCGAAATTCCAGTCACAACGGCAAATCGTATAGGTCGCCCTCGTAAATCGTTTGGGGTATCTAGCGAAAGGAGCAAAAGAAGAAAAACGGAAGAGATCCGATCTAATGTAGAAGATGGTGTAATACTTCACGCATCACAAGTTGAATTGAGTAAATCAGGAAAACGTGGTGCTTCCCATATACTCAAAGATATTACGAGCTCTCCAACCCGTGCAACGAAATACAAAAAAGCTTATGATTCCTCTAAATGTGAAAAACCATCGCGTCTAACCCCCATGGAAGCATTAAAAATGTTTATAGATGCAGATTTAACACGAGGACAGTATGAAATTATAAGAAACACGAACAAAAAGTTCTTTCCATGTTATATCTTAATTCAAGAAGAGAAAAAGAGTGTAATCCTCCTCCAGAAACGTGCACGGTAACGAGTACCTGCGCCGAAATCCAACTGCAACCATTAATTGACATTACCATTAGGCGCTTATCAGCATTCTTAGAAGAGGCCTTATCAACAATAAAAGAGCTACACCAAACCCAGCAGAATCAGAAAGTGGAGGTGAATTGATTTAAAAAATATGTATAGTTTGTTATTGGTAAATTAATTAATGTAAGAATATATATACATACGTACATATAGTGTGTGTATGTAAGATATGTGTTTGTAAGAATGTGGAAATATATGGCCTATTTTCAGCATTTTTTTTTATTGTATTTTTGTTTTGCTGACTTTTTTAAGAAATAATAAAACTTTTTGTCTGTATATATTTTGCTTGTTTTATTTCCGTCATTTTAAATGAAAAAACCCGCACAAATATTTTTGGCCGGCTAGATTAATGAAATACCCCTATGTGCGCCGTTTTAGAAAACCAGAAGTCTCCCGTCTTGACCGAAAAATCAAAATTGAAAACAAAAACTCATAACGATTTTGAACGAGAACAGATTAAAATTGACTATAATGATATTAACACTAGTCCTAAAGAAAATGTCTTAGATAATGAAACCTTAGGGCTATACTACACGGGCGGTTCTCCCGCCGCGGGAATTCGCTTCTGAACCGCACTAGACGCAATTATATATGGACATTGTATGCTACAAACTACACTGCGCGGTTTCCCGCCCCGGTTTGCAGGCGGGAGAAATTCGACCGCCGCATGCAGCGTCAAACCGCCGCTGTTAACCGCCGTTTAGCGCTCGTTCAGACACGGCGGGAACCGCGCGATTATAGAATCGCATGGAAATCGCGCGGGTCTTATTTATATGAGTTAGTTAGTAATCGTTCAGACATAACCGCGCGGTTAATCAAGCCGCGCGGTTACCGCAACCCAACCGCCAGAAAATAGAATCGCGCTGCTCCCGCGCGTTTCTATTACAATGGAGTCTTTACTTCGCGTTCAGTTGCGTTGCGGATACCGCGCGGTGAGCACGTCACTGTTCGTGAGTTCGCCATGGATCGTTTCGACACTGAACTATTTATTGATGAGGTGGAGAAGAGACCTGCAATATGGGACATTCAGTGTGATGATTACTCAAATAAAATTATCAAGAACCGAGCTTGGCAAGAGTTGGTGGAGATATTTGGAAATTGCGAAGACACGGTGGAAAAAAAAGAATATTTTAAGTAAGTAGGTTTATTCACCAAAAAATAATTGACAGAATTATGTTATAATTATTGTTATGAAGCGTATATTATACTCTCCGTATACTTTAGGTACTTAAATAAATATAAACAAACTTCGGCTGCTTTATGCAGACATTTCGAGCATTTTTCAAATGAAGGTCACAACGGTATTACCATATTTCGTTTGTTTACATTTAGTTATGTACCTAAACATTACAAGTACGGTATGTTAGTTGCAGCTATATCTTTGTGTCTTGCCATGGAACACGCCCATCGTTCACAAAGTAATGAGCGAATTTATCTCTGATATTCAAAGATGACGGTGTCCCTCTTCCCGCATGCAAGGTATTGAGATTAGTCATGGGTGCATTATATAAAGTATCTTTAAATTTTAGACCATCTCTAGTCCGCACATAGTTATGTAGAACACAAGAAGCTTTTATTATATCTTCGGCAAAATCTATGTTTACATTTATAGGCCTATGAAAGATGCGCCATTTGTTCGCCAAAATACCAAAAGTGCACTCAATATTACGTCGGGCTCTCGATAACCTATAGTTAAAAATCCTTTTTTCATATGGTAAACATTTGCCTGAATATGGGCGCATTAAATTTTCTGCTAAGCCGAAGGCTTCATCTCCAACTATAACATAAGGCATTGGTGTTAGGTCTACATTAGATATTGGTTTAGGTGTTGGTATGTTTAATGATTTTTCTGTCAGGCGTTTATAAAAAACCGAATTTTTAAATATAGCAGAATCACTGCTTTTGCCATAAGCCCCAATATCAACATAAGTAAAGCAATAGTTGGCGTCGCAAAGTGCTAAGAGCACTATGGAAAAGTAATGTTTATAGTTATGATACAAAGAACCCGAATCAACAGGCTTTATAACTCGGATATGCTTGCCGTCTATAGCACCAATGCAATTTGGAAAATTTGCATATCTCTCAAAGTCTCGTGCTATTGTCTTCCAGATATCTTCAGTCGCTTCGGGCATGACTATGTTTACCAACTTATTCCACAATGATTTACATACTTCGCGGACAATTCCAGTAATCGTCGATTTTCCTAGGCGATAATTGTAGCTTAGTTCTCCAAATGAACAACCCGTACCAAGATATCTGAAACAATAATGTTATTATTTTTAGGTATACAACTCCAAAAAAAATGGAAAAACATACGAGATTGCTACAATAAAGAATACAAAAAAGAAAAAACAACTCCTTCTGGTTCAGGTGCTCGTAAAGGAGCCCGATATATGTATTTTTCAAGATTATCTTTCCTGCAGAATAGTGTAAGTAATAAAGACACTACAACTAATATTGAAGAACAGAATGAAAGGCAAAGTGAGGAGACAAGTGAACTAAACGCCAATGCAACCGAAGCCACTGAAATACGTCCCCCTAAACGTAAGAAAACACAAGTGCCAGAAGAAAAAATAGCTGTTTTAATAGAAAAAAGTATCGAGTCACGAAAACATTTTCAGAATGAACTTCAAGAAAATAGTATTACCAAGCAAGATGACGACAAACTCTTTTGTTTGTCGTTATATAAAGAACTCAGAAAAGTACCAGAAAATAGGCGTTTAGCAACCAAAATTGAATTACTTCAAGTGATACAAAAAGGACAAAGCTTACCACCCCCTGTTCGCTACAATACTCAGCAGATCACACCTACGTATTGGCAAGGACAACAGTATACAAGCCCGCAAGGATATTTTACTACATCTGGATCATCTCCTCCTGTTCCGGCACCGTCACCGTCACCATCGCAATTTAGTTCTGGCTCTCAGTCCTCTACAGTTATAGAAAATATTTATGCTGATTTTGAAGAACAATAAATAAATCTTACCTTAACCTCTTAAGACCGTGGGTACACATATCGCACACCTAGATGAAGGGTAGCACAACTCAAAATAATCCAAAATTGAGTTATTGCAATTATCGGAATCAGCGCCGAAAACTACATAAACTCCAAAGACACCTGTGTACAAACTTCATTCCTAAAAAACTAGATGGCGCTGTAAGTCAGTCTTTCTGAGTAGCTCCACGGTCACCCCCCACCAACAACAGTAACGCATCACCAGTTACGACATGTCAGCCGCAGGGGAATATGCTGTCAACTCGCACAAAGACTAAATTATTTCGACTTAGTTTTGTATTCGTGGCAAACCGCAGTAATAAAGCGTGAATTATTTTGAGTTGATTTTGTATTCGTGATTGAATCGGTCTTGTTTCTTGGGTGTTCTTCAAACTATTTCCACTTATACCAGTATTGTTGACGAATGTAAGTAATTTTTGTTTTACTAACTAATAATAGTTTAGTGTTGGTGAAATTATTTGGAACTATTTGAGTTGGTCTGTTATTGCTGGTTAAATTTAAATTCGCTCTTATTCTAAAACAATAAATGCTATTGTTTATTTTGTTATAGGAATATTTAGAGTTGCCTTTGTATTTTTGAAACTGATTTAATAAATTTTAATTCTTTAATAAAATACTGCAATTTATAAACTTTTTTGAGTTAATTTGGTATTCGTGAATTTTATTAACTTCGTATTTTTTTGCTACAGATGATGAGGGGCCGTGGCCTTTTACTTCTACAGAAGGTGATGGAGACCAGTTCAAATGAGCCTGAACGCAGTCATGTGGAGAAACAACTCCAAGAGAATTCCACAACACCTTCAAATACCACCATGGTGATGGAAGAAATCTCTGAAAATGGCACCATGGAGTCACAAAAGAATCCAGCAACGTTAGCACCACCATCAGCCAGCACCCAGGTGAAACCATCGTACTATATTTCTCCGGTTAACAGCGAATGTAGCGATTTAGACGATTCAGATGCGGATCCGCCCTTCAACCCACCTCCCAAAGAGAGCTACCGTCCATCACTCGTCGTTCCAAGAAAGAGGTATCGATCCTCCAGTACTACCTCGTCTTCCAGTTCTAATAGTCCCAACAAGACTACACCACCAACTCAACTCTGCAACTCCGTGCCATCTACCATGCCGGATTCTGCCAATCTTTTAAACGACAATCCGGTTACTGAACCATCCACCTCTCAACCGATCATAGACCAGTCTGCTGATCCTGAAAGCCTACAAAGAGGTAAAAAAAAGACAAGAAAAAGATCTCGTTCCTCCAGCTCCTCCTCTAGTTCTAGCTCATCCTCTAGTAGTTCCAGCAGCTCTTCAAGCAGCAGTAATACAGAAATAGGTAGTAACTCTGTGCCGTCTGCCATGCCGGATTCTCCCAATCTTTTAAACGAAAATCCACCTGTTGAAGCTTCTACTTCTCAACCGATCATAGACCAGTCTGTTGATCCTGACAGCCTTCAAAGGGGTAGGAAAAGAACAAGAAAACCAGCTGGTTGGCTCACAAATCTTAAGAAATCTCGTCGAAATACCGGAAAGGCTTATGTAAGTTCAACTAATAAGAGAGTCCCTGAAAGAGCGGTTAAGCCTCCATGCCACGATAATTGCAAATTGAAATGCAAATCTAAAATAAGTGAAGTATTACGCAAATCTTTGTTCGACAAATTTTGGGGACTAGGCGAACTTCAACGGCAAAGAGAGTTCATTTTAAGGCACACACAAGAGATTAAGCCTAAATATAGATACAGCAGTACCCAAAATTTTAGGGCACTAAATTCTGCATTTATTTTTGAAGTTGAAGACACTCGTATTAGAGTCTGCAAGACTTTTTTTAAAGCTACACTAAACATAAGCGACCAATGCATTAGGACAGCTCTTTCAAAACGACAGGAGGGCGGTTTCATAGAAGATGACCGGAGGGGTAAGCACGGACAGCATTCCACCATAGATAATGAAATAAAAGAAAGTGTCGTCACTTTCATTAAGTCTATCCCCAGAATAGAATCTCATTACCTTCGAGCACAAACAACGAGAGAATTCATTCCAAGCGAAAGATCACTTGCGGATCTATACCGAGATTATAAAGATCTACGCGAAAATGAATGTTTACCATTTGCTTCGTCATCAACTTTTAATCGTATTTTTAATACACAGTTTAATATTTCGTTTCACATCCCCAAAAAAGATGCGTGTGATCTTTGTGAAACATTCAAAAATGCTATCGGAGAAGAACAACAAAAACTGCGTGAGGCTTATGACCAACATTTGAAAGAGAAAGTGTTGTCCAGATCAGAAAAGGAAGCTGACAAGAAAAGGACAGATGTAGTTGTTGCAGTTTACGATCTCCAAGCCGTGATGCAATTGCCAAAAGGGCAAGTATCCTTGTTTTTTTATAAATCTAGAATTAATTGCCTAAATTTCACGATTAGTGACTTGTATGCAAAAGATGTAATATGCTTCTTTTGGGACGAAATCGAAGGCAAACGTGGTGCTGTGGAAATTGGATCCTGTGTACTGCAATATATACAAATGGTTGTTGAGAAAAGTACATCGGGTACCGAACTGGACCTTATATTTTATAGTGACAACTGCTGTGGTCAGCAAAAAAATAAATATCTGCTGTCTGCCTACGCATTTGCTGTTGCAACCATGAGAGTAAACTCAATTACTCATAAATTTTTGATTCGTGGTCATTCGCAAAATGAAGGCGATAATGTGCATAGCGTTATCGAAAATCAAGTTAAACGATACACTAAATCAGGCCCGATATACTGTCCACAACAATACGCGACTTTAATAAGAACAGCTAAAAAGACTGGGAAACCTTATCATGTGGAAGAACTTACACATGACAAGTTCTATGATCTGAAAGCCCTTCAAGAAGAATGGGGAAACAATTTCACTGTTAATGTTGACAGAGAACAAATAAAATGGCACGATATCAAACAACTTCGCGTTGAAAAGCAACAACCAATGTCATTTTTTTATAAAACTTCTTATGAAGAGACAGTTTTTAAAAAAGCGTTTGTAAGAAATCAAAGACGCACACAAGATCACCAATTTTCTCCAACTTTGACACAAGCGTATTTGCAAAAAATACCATTGGGTGCCAATAAAAAGCGGGACATTACGGAACTAATTGATAAGAATATTATTCCACAGAGTTACGTCAATTCTTATTACAAAAATGCACTAGATTTATAGAATAAAAATTACGCGAAGAAATTTCTTCCAAACAATACCTACATACATAGGTGTATGTCGGTATTGTTTGGAAGAAAATCTGAATACTTATGTTTTTATGTTTTTTGATAACTATAGATAATACTAAAAAGTCTGATTTAATTAAGTAAAACAGTTTACAATTCTGTCGGTGAGCCTGTAACAATACTATTATAGTTTTAGATGCCTATAATAGATATTAGGTAAAGGTTGAAAATAAAAGTCTGATTTAACTAATAAGTTTAATCCTCTCGATGAGACTGATAATAATAGAATAGTTAAGTGTTTTAGATGCCTTTATTAATGTTACCTTTTTGTTGTAGTTTTTTTTTGGTTATTTAAGTTAAGTGAAAACAGATAATTGTTGGTACCTAGTACCCACATTTCTCATGCCTGTTATGTTGAGTAATAAGTACGTGTTTTTGTAACTAAGTCATTCTTAAAATATCTTCCAAAGACTGTGCTATTTATAAAAAAATATACTACTTTTCCTGTAGTTTATAGACTTAATGGTCTAGTACTGATTAAAGAGAACTTAATACCTAAATTATAAGAAAAATGTCTACTTTGTTAAACGTTTTACTAACCTGTTCAAAGTTTAATGGATCTCAAATTAGAATAATGTAAGGTGTTCATTCTATTTTCCGAACAAGTGATGTGTTTTTGATTATCTTTATTTGTTTGTTACCTTAATACAAAATAAAGATGTGTCTTAATTAAATATAATGTTTTACTTCATTATTATAATAATTATACAAATAATAATTTAGATACACTACTCTTTATGTAAAGATTTTAAAAAAATATATTCACATTAAGACAGGATTAATTTAAAAAAAATCACTAATATGAAATCAATTTGAGTTGATAAAAATATTGAACAATGATTTAGTCACGATTACTAATATAACACGAAAAAAAATAATTAAAAATGTATACGTGTATTTGAAGGTAAGTAATTGATCAAATTAATATCTTAGTAAAATAATATACAACCTCATCCAACAATGATTGTTGGATGAGGTTGTATATTATTTTACTATTTTACTCGTTTTCTATTTGACCGATTTAAATGATTATCATTTAAATCGGTCAAATAGAAAACGAGTAAAACGTTTTTTGCTGTTCCTGAAAAAAGAGGTATTTTGAGTTGTGCTACTCTTTATCTAGGTGTGCGATATGTGCACCTATAATTTATTCAAGCTACAACTAGTAGCGACATCTTTTGACAGCTTTTAGTACTTGAATAGGTTAGTATAGATTCCAGAGTTTTGATATAAGTCGATAGATGGCGTCGCGGAGAAAGTTTGTCGAATAATTCTTTCATTCAAATTTGTTCGTTGTAATTTTTGTCACGCGACATCTACTTGCAATATTTGAATTTCGTTAAAAAATCAAATTGTTTAGTTTAGTTCGATATTTTTGTTGATTTGTGTTGCTAAATTATTGGACTAACGTGTGTAAGGTAAGTTTTTCATCTGTTTGATTTTTTTATTGTGTTATTGTCGTCTTGTTTTAATGGTACACGTATGTGTACCTCAGGACTAAAGATTACTTTTGTGACATAGGTATTATGATTCTTTTTCAGCTTGAGTATGGACGACCGAGTGATTGAGGATATCCTGAACAACAGTGATTTTGACTTTTCTGGAGACGATGATGATGATGAAGAGTACTTGCCTCCAGATGTCTTAAGAGCTCTTCAGGAGTGTGAAGAAGCGGAAAATAGTGGACAAAGCGAAGTTGAAGAAATATCTGAAGAAGCGAGACAAGACGACGAAAATATTGAAGAAGTAAGTCAAAGTACATCACGATTATTGTGGCGGAAGAACGTAATGCCTTGCCGTGGGCCTGATATTGCAGATGATGTGCTAATTTCGCAGGGGAGTTCAGACATGAATGTCTTGTACTGTTTTTTTGAGTATTTGGGGCTAGACTTTTGGGAATTATTAGCAGAACAGAGCAACCTGTATTCAGCTCAGAAAAGAGATCTAAAGTCAATAGATACAAATGCTATTGAAATGATCCACTTTGCCGGCGTGCAACTGATGATGGGCTCCCTCAAATATCCCCAAGGAAAGCTCTACTGGTGTCAAGATCTTTGTGTACCTATAATTAGGGATACAATCAGTCGTGATCGTTTTTTTGAGCTTAGGAACTATCTGCACTTAGTGGACGTCAACCAGCCAAATCCTAATGACAAGCAGTGGAAAATCAGACCTTTGATAGACCCCATTCTAAAAAAATGTCATAGTTTGCCACGCTCGAAACATATGTCAATTGACGAGCAAATGATACCATTTTCCGGACGATGTGAATTCCGCCAATACGTGCCAGCTAAGCCAAATCCACTTGGCCTGAAGAACTTCGTGCTGGCTGCCCGAGATGGGTTGGTATTGGATTTTGAAATTTATGTTGGCAAGAATACATTACCTGCAGATACCATGAAAAATCTAGGACTAGGAGCGGGTATCGTGGAAAAACTTTGTCGCACAATTACTGGTAGCTGTGTTTTGTACACAGATAGATTTTTTACTAGTCTGAAGCTGGCAGAACATTTACTGGAAAAAAATTGCGGCATTTTTCTAACTGGAACTGCAATGTCAAATAGGATTGGGCCAGTAGCAAAGAAACTGAAGAATGACAAGGCATTAGGAAGAGGAGAGTGGGACGAAAGAGTAAGAAGTGATGAGAATGTGTGTGTCGTAAAATGGATGGATACAAAGGCCGTGACAATGTTGTCTACATGTTCAGGGAGCGCTTCTGCAGATACCTGCAAACGGTGGTGTAAAAAAGAAAAGAAGAAAATAGACGTAGCCCGGCCAGCAGCAATCAGAAATTACAACACCTGTATGGGTGGAATAGACTTGTGCGACAGACTAATCGCTTACTACCGGAGTGCAATGCGAACAAGAAAGTGGACTACAAGAACTTTTTGCCATTTTATTGATTTGGTTGTCGTCAATTGCTGGATAATGTACACCCGCTGTTGCGCCGAAGAAAATGTCCAACGCAAGGACAAGTTAGGCTTACTACAATACCGACTGAATCTAGCCAAAGCGATGATGAAGTTTAGCGGCGGAAGGGTTGAACCCAACTTCTTGGCTCTTGGTTCCAGATCTCGTCCCAGCGCCAGCCCTTCGATAAGATCCAGCTCGACTTCTACAAGCGATATATGTGAACCGCCCACAAAAAAACACCGGCAAGTTGTACCCCAACCACAACCTGAAATTAGGCTTGACAATGTGGGTCATCTGCCGCGATTTGTGGACAGCAAGTTCGCTTCAAAATGTCGACATCCATCGTGCTCCTCACGCTGCCGCACCATGTGTGTCAAATGCAATGTGTACCTATGTGTGCTCAAAAATAATTGTTTTGAAAGCTACCACAATTACAAGAGCTTTGGCCCACGCTGAAACCTAAGGTACACATATGTGCACCAACTTTTTTATTAATTATATTAATTAAAAAAAAACTAAAAAAAATTGTGTGTCTTATTTATACCCCTATAACTACAATAAACCACAAAAAACATTATTATCATATTTGGTTCAAGTTCAGGTCTTAAGAGGTTAAAGTTATTACGAGTTTCTCTTCCGGTGACACGCTTGGCCTCAAATGCGTTTCAGAGCATGAAATATCTTGCCTGATCAGTTCAATTAGTTCATCAAAAGATTTTATTGACATTCTCAAATAGTCAAAAAATTTGTTATCATACATTCTTAATTTGGGATATAATGTTACGAACTGACCATGTACTAGTCGGTCACGTAATATTGGATGCACCCAATACCGCCTTTTTCTTTTCTTTTTTTTAAGGAGCAACCACAGTAAACACACTTCTTCGTCGACCTCCATTTTGAAACTGACGCCCCGCACGAAATCGCATACTTACCGCGCGTGTCTGAATAGCTTCACAATTTTGCGGTTTGAAACCGCGCGATTCGTAAACGCACGATTCCCGCATGTCTGAACGCAGGCTAAAACTACACGGGCGGTTATCCGCTATTGCGTCACTCTGCGCGGGACCTTCTCTCTCGCTCGTCGTGTGTGCGCTTGCGTGGCTAGTCCCGCGCCAAAATGTTCGAAACGGAGCGTTTTATTATTGAAGTACAAGAAAGACCTGCTTTATATGAAGTGAAGTCGAAGGAATACGCCAATCGGGAATTAAAAGCGAAGTTATGGATGGAGATAGGACAGGAAGTGGTTGCTCATTGAGCTGATTTAGGCCCAGAAGAAAAAAACAAAGCTGGTAAGTTTACTTATTATTTTATTTCTTATTTTAATGTATCATCCTGTTTTGCCAAGGAACCGCTCCAGGGCCATTGAAATATTGAACAAACGAATCTCTTACTGAAAGGCCACTAGATCGGCCTCCAACTGCCTGGACTTCGTCGAATTCTTCCATATTACATCGAGTCGTATCTTCAAATTGATAACCATCTCTGCGTCTTACGAAATTGTGTAATACACAAGCAGCTTTTATAGTGTGCTTTGCACTCTGTGGATTGATTATGATGCTTGAATGAAAAATTCGCCACTTGTTACTGAGGATACCAAATGCACATTTCACAAAGTGGCGGGCTCTAGACAGTCGATAGTTAAAAATTTTCTTAGGCGTGTCTATGTTTCGTGAAGAAAATGGTCTCATAACATTTTTATTCAAACCGATTGCACACTGAACACCTACAAATACAAAAGGCACACGAGGATTTCCTACATTGTTAGGAAGATGAATTGGTTCCGGTAAATCCAATTGAGAACGAGTTAACTTTTGCCCGAAAGGCAATTGCCCATTTTTGGCCATGAAACGCACACGAAAAAGATGTGTTAAAAAAAAACATCTTAATTATATATGAATTATCAACTTATACATTTTATCATAGAAGAAAGCCATATTTTATCGTAATAATGAGTTTTGAAATGATTGTAATAAAAGATCAACAAAACCCCGGCAGGGAAGTGTTGCCATTTTAAAACGAGAAGCCAATTTATATCGATTATCGATACATTTATTTTAGTTAAGTGATAGTAATCGCCATTAAACAGACTTTGTTTCTGACAGTTATGAAAAATCGGGTGGTGCGTGTATACTTTATTAATAGTTAGAGAATATACATAATATTGTCATCAAGTGAAATCAAATTAAAATTATTATCGATCAAAATCAAGTAAGTATCGATTTTTATTTATTTGCTCTGGCAACCGCTCCCTGATAAAAAAAAGTCATAGTGTAAGTTGTCAAACAAATTACAAACGTCACGTAACCTCTCGACTGTAGTTTTTTTTTGTTCGCGTTTGTTTTTGTTATTCTGGATTTTGCATAAATCCAACGAATTGGCATTAAAATGGACTCCGATGATTCTTCTAACCTTAACGACCTTGGCGTGAATATGGACTCTGCTTCCGCTTCATCCGAAACTCCTCGCGCGAACATGGACCTGATAACAAGCTATGATGATCACCCTGGCATTCACACTGGACAGTCGAGTTCTTCGCAAGCTTCAACAATTGATCCAAACATACATTTACGCTGTGTGAATTGTGGCATAAATATATCGAGACTGCGAAGACATCCATTGGTTATCGCAGAGGTGCAACGTCTAATTCAAAGATGGAAAGAACCACAGCAGGTAAATACTTCTAATATCTCTAAGTTATCAACAAAAAGTGGATACAAGGTGATTTTATTACTAATTGTATACTTTTAATTCAATAGATAACAAGTGACAACTTGGTGTGCCGTTCTTGTTGGATGTCAGCTTGGAGTGAAATAAGACAAACTGCTCAAACTGGTAAACAAAGTGCTCCAATTGTTGGTCATTCACATGTATGCATCTCCTGTGGGCACTCGCTCTTACGAAAAAGATCTCACACATTAAGAACAGACACACCACGAGAGGATCGTATTAGAAATGAGGTTGCTCGTCAAGTTGCACCACGTGAGGTAAGATAATTATTCCCTTTGTAAATGTAACTACACTCTCAACATAATATAGTATGATTCTGGTATTGACTGTAGTAGTTATCAACAATCATGTCAACCAATTTAAAAAAAAATCTTGCATTCTATTGTTACAGTTGCCGAGTTCAGCATCTGTCTGTCATACTTGTTGGCGAAGGATTGACAGAGAAGCATCAAGAACAAATGAGGGGTGCCAAACCATAACGTTGTAAGTGCCACACGAACTCAAATACGTTTTATTGCAGCAACGCGTTGTAAGTGCCGGCGTTTACTTGCATTCTCGAAGTACAGGCTCAGTGACCCCCCCCACTATTAATATTGCGAAACAGAAAGTCATAACGTTGTAAGTGCCTTGTGAGCTGCAAACGACAGTTTATTCAAAATGTCCGATGAAGGAGGTGCGTCGATGTCGGGATCGTCCAAAAAACGGGTTTTAAATAAAGCTAAATGGAAAAAAACTATAAGAAAAGTTAACAAAAACAGTGGTTTAAAGTATGTGAATACGAAAAATCAAGATGTACGCGAAAAAAGCGAGCCACAGGAGGTATGTTTGACGAAAATATTATTACGAGAGTATAATAATAGGTATTTACATTACGATGTTTTGTTGTTACCTGCTACACTACTCAAGTTTATATTGATAAATGACTTGATGCAGTGAACATTTCGTGCTTATTATGATTTATTTTACTTCGTTCTAGGTATCCTGTAAATGCCAGTTTTCTTGTACTTGTTTAACCTTGGATTGCCGTAAAAAGCTATTTCGTGACTTCTGGAAACTGGGCAATTATAATGAACAGCAGATTTACCTAAAAAATCTGATCCGTATTTGCTTAATAAACCGAAGGAGACACGGCAGTTATGACGAGGCAACCAAGAGCCGGCGACAACGTACATTAAAATACGTTCTTGTAATCAGAGGCATGTCAGAAGTTCAGGTAAGCGCCAGTATATTACTTGTATTGTATTGTATTCATAATGAGTGTAATAATTATGTTCTGTAGTCTGAAGTGCCTTTTAATTTAATTACAGGTTTGTAAAAAAACGTTCTGTGAAACTTTTGGTGTCAGTCAACGCCGTGTGCAGCTATTGTCCGAGAAAATTGACAGCAATGACGACTCTGTGAAAGATAAACGAGGTGGAAAAAGGCAAAGACGGGAGTATCAATGGAAAAATAAGATTATAGAATACATATCGTCAATTCCAGCTCAAGAAAGCCATTACAGTCGAAATGATGCACCCAATAGGAAATACCTCCCAACAGAGCTTAGTGTGGTCAAGTTGTACAAAGGTTTTTTGGCAAAACACCGTGATGGATCTACTCAGCCACCTGTATCTCGACAGTGGTTTAATGAAATATTTTTGACTGAATTTAATCTTTCTTTCAAGCCTCCACGTGTTGACACATGTCCGACGTGTGACTCTTTTAAAGTCGAAATTGATAGTGCCCCAACTGAAGAATTAAAAACCCTTGCTAAGCAAAGATTGGATATTCATCACAAACAAGCTGACATGGCCAGGGACCAAATGAGTAAAGATGGAATTAAATCCAGAAGCCACGATTCAGACATTCGCGTGGTACAATTTGATCTCCAGCAACAGATGTACCTTCCAACATTAACCCATACACAGATGTACTATAGTCGTCAGCTTGCCTGCGTCAATATGGGAATTCATTTGGAAGATGAAGGAAAGGGCATCATGTTTCTCTGGAATGAAACTGTCGGGCAAAGAGGATCCAACGAAATAGCGTCCTGTCTCTACAAATTTTTCACAGATAGTGAAATAGGACACACTACAAGTAAACAAAAACTAATCCTATGGTCAGATAATTGTGGTGGTCAAAACAAGAACCAGGCTGTACTTGTCATGTTCCTCGTTTTGATAGCGAAAGGGTTCTTTACGAAAGTTACTCATAAATTTCCCGTAAAGGGACATACCTTTCTCGCGTGTGATCGTGATTTTGCTATTATAGAAAAATCAAAAAGGCGTGCAAAGCCACAGATTCCTAAAGACCTCATTGAGCTTGTTGCGAATGCTGCAAAGAAAAATCCATTCTTAGTAGTGGAAACTAAAACTTTTTTTAATTGGATGAATCTTGCTAGAACGATGATTAACACTAAAAATCTGCAGATATCTTCGGCTACTATGATTCGAGTAACATCTGAAAACTTTGGCGTAATTTATACAAAGAAAAGTTACGGCGAATACGCTCCATGGATCGCAACTTCTGTGCTTAAACCTGGAATCACTAAGGCGAGTTTTGAGGGCTTGGAAATCGAGATGAAGGAAACACCAGTGCCTTTATCTGCCGAGAAAAAGAAAGACATTAGTGCCATGTTGCCGTATTTAGCAGGAGAAAAAAAATTGTTTTATGAAAACCTTATAAAATAAGTAATCTAAAAAGTTTAAGTTAAGTTTAGTAAGTGCAAGTAAAATACGCTTACAACGTTATGACTTGCATAAATTATGGTACTTACAACGTTTTGTAGTTTTCAATTTTTCAAAAAACAAAAAAAACTTATTTCTGTGTTTCGGAAGATTACAAATACATATGGTAATTACGTGTATTGAATGCCAGTTTATTAATAAAAGTTGTAATAATTAATTCGTGTTTTATTTAACAATTAAAACAGTTTTTTATGTCTACTGAAAACTTATTTTTTTGGCACTTATAACGTTATGGTTTGGCACCCCTCAAATATACAACAAGACACTCCGGCTCAACCATCTTCAATTCAATCGGAAAACACTGACACTGTATCGACAACCGAAGAGAAAGTCTAGCCACTGATAACTGCATATTGCTGCATAATTATATTCGGGCACCAGGTAGACAAAGTCGATGTTTTTTTCAACTGTGTCAGATCCGAACGACTTACAGTCCCAAATGACCTAAGAGTTAGGCTGTTTTGCGACTATAATTATTATGTACCTCCAGAATGCAGAATTTGCCTGTATAATTTAAGAAGCGCTGCACAAGTAGAAGAATTTGCTTCCTTACTAAAGAACAATATGTTCAATCATTTAGATTTTAACAATATAAATGATATGCCTGATCACATCGTTCACTACTATCTAGGCTTCAATAAAGAACATTTTTTGGACATTTTGTCCAATGTTCTCAGGCTTTCAAATAAGCATAGGGGTTCATTTGCACTTGCTGCTTATTTAATTAAATTAAGAACAGGTGATAGAGATGATCGGATTGCAGCATTATTGCAAGTACCTAGAAGTACCCTAGAACGCCATATGAATGAAGCGCGCGAATTGTTAACACAGGATTTTGTTCCTTCAAATCTGGGCATAAACCATATGACCCGAGAAGACATAGCTGTGAGAAATCTTATAATTCCAGGTGGATTATATCAAGGTGAAGATAGGAGCCCTATAATAATTGTTGATGGTACATACATTTACATTGAGAAAAGCTCAAATTATTTGTACCAAAAGAAAACTTACTCATTGCATAAATATCGAAATCTATTGTAGTAAAGCCTTTTTTACTTGTGTGTACAGATGGGTACATTATAGACGTCCTTGGCCCTTATCCTGCAACAACCTCTGACGCAACTATAATTTTTAATGAATTTCAGAATGACAACAGTTCCTATCGTCAGTATTTTCAAGCTGGAGATGTTTTTATTTTGGATCGTGGATTTAGGGAATCCTTACATTTATTAGAAACCTGCGAATATCATGTGCATGTGCCCGTGTCCCTACAAGATGGAGATTTGCAACTTACAACAGTGGATGCCAACAAATCAAGAGCTGTTACGTTATGTCGGTGGGTGGTTGAGGTGGTGAACGAAATTTTTAAGTCGTCATTTAAAATCTTCAGACAAAACTTTTTTAACAGAGCGTCAAGGCACCTCATGCAAGACTTTGCTGTGGCAGCTGGTTTAATAAATAAATATCACACTAAAATAAGGGACAGGGAAGATGCAACACAAATACTGGAAATTGTGGTCCAAAATATGAATGTCAATAATGACCTATCGGATTATGTGAGGGAGCATAACTTAAACCGGGTTAGGGCACATTTTATGATATTAATGTGAATATTGAAAATAGAGAATTCCCAATCCTCACCTACAGTGATTTGGTCTTAATTGCATGTGGGACCTATCAAATTAAACAAGCACGATCGTATTATGGGGAGCACATCAGGATTAACGGCAGTTACCGCATTGAAGTGTGTAGTGATCGTAGGAGAAGTATTTTGGAAGCATCGGCTTTTGGCAGTAATTGTTATTTGCTCAGAACAAAAATAACTAGCCTCATCGCCAGAGGGCGCTGTAGTTTCAAAAGAGTTTTACCACAGTGTAGCACATTCTTTTTTAATTCTTTTATCAAAGGAGAATGTTTTTTTTTTGGTCCAAAAAATAATTAAAAAAAATAAAAGTATGACCCCAAGCCTGCCACATGGTTAGTTTGAAAGATCATCTCAAATACAATATTTTTTTGTATAGAATCCAAAAAATCTGTCCTGCAGAAATCTAGATATAAGCAAATAATTAGTCTTTAGAAAAAATGTTACGTTTTTTTTTTTCAGGCATCTGCAATCTTATATTATCGCAGGTAGTTAGCACGCGAGTTTGCCAGAGTGACTTATGCTGGCCAGCGAGCCTTATCCCTTTGTTGTTAGCACCTGTGTGAGCGAGAAAGCAATAAGTTCACATACACTTCGCTTGCATATTATCAGTGCAGTCCTTCTTTGCAGCTCTCCGCTTTTAGTTGTGTACTGTGCGATTATCTTTGTGTTATTACTTTGTGAACCAATTGACACTTGTATTATACTCCTGGACCTGATTTTAAGCCTTTTGATCTGGATTAGTCGATTAAAAATGTTTCGTGCATCTGCTGGACAAGTGTGTCTGTTGTGTTCAAGATCAGTGCTATCCTTCAGAAGAAGAGTACTGACTATGCAGTTGTTTTTAAATTATCCAATTGCAGCTAGAAATATAACAGAACGTGCCCTTCCTTATCAAGTAAGTGCGTTTCGATAATATGCAGTAATATTAATAATCTATACATACTTGGCTTCTTTATATTCGTAGCTCAGAATATGTATTGCAATAATTATATTAGTTACTGGATGTGCGGAGCGGTTTTTATTTAAAAAAAATTGGATTATTCATAAATAGCCAAGACTCTGGCTTTTACATGCAAAACAAACATTTCAAATCCAAAAAGATAAGCGCGTATAGTGCTTCTATTTTTTTAACCCTTTATAAGTTAGAGGTGATATTTTCACCACCATGATTTTTATTTTTTTTTCGCCGAAATTACGTCCCACCAGCGGTATTTTTCATTCAGGTAAGTTTTATGATTGTCAATAGACATTTTGACAATGACAGGTTTGACAGTTGACATAAATATTTTTTTCATGAGAGCACAGAGAAGTTGTAAAAGTGTACTTTTTTTTTCGACTAGTTTGAAGCAGGGTTTATCTCGAACAAAGACATTAAATTATTTACTTGACAATAGACGGGACATTGCGAACAAAATCGTAATCCAATACATTTGTCCTAGTGGTCAAAAGTCGCTCAGTCTAGTGTGGTACGCCTGCGTGTCAAGACGTATTTGTGTCCACCAAAAACAAATATTTTCTAAGCAAATATGCCAAGTTGCGCATTGCGATATTGTAAATCTGGTTATAGTAAAACGGCTGGACCTAACTTCGGTTTATTTTCGTATGAATTATTTATATTTACTCAGTAATTAAAATTAAACAATTTTCCTAAATAGATCTAGAAAATTTGCTAATTTTGTTATAAACGCCCTCTATTGCGGAGTAGTTTTACTACTGCCTCGTTGAGATGTGATGTTGTTTATCGATTTTGTTATCGATGATATTTATTAAGGTAAATAATAAATAACACTTAAAATATAATACTGTTTGAAGATAATCATGTCATTTTATTTAAATGTCAATAAATGAACAAGTACTATTAATTCACGTAGGTGAAAAGTGGATACGGTTTGTTCAGACAGACCGTAGAGAAGAAAATTGTTTTCCATCTGCTTCGTCAAAATTATGCTCGAAGCATTATAAAAGAGAGAACATCTACTTCGGAAAGACTGGTCGATCAATTAAAAAAAAAGGATCGGTACCCTGTACTAGAAGTGAAGTGGTCTGAAATTGTCTTTTGAGGAAATAACCGCACAGATTTGAGTGGACGTGCAAGGTATTCAGAACGTCAAGAAATTAAAAACTGAACGCGATGTAAACCGGTTAAAATTTTATTTTATTGATCCTTTAGTAAGTGGGAGTTTGTTAACCACTTTTAAAAGTTCGTCAATGGATGTGGTGGTGGTAGTCACTATCATTATTCTATCGATCGTCAGGCATAACATTTTTAAATAGAACTTCCGTAGTTTCCTCAATATTAGCGGTATGAGTGTTTTTGACTTTTATATTTTGTACGTACGCAAGGTCGACTGACCTGTTTGCTTCAAACCGCAGAGCAGAGCTTATACTATGGATACTACGCAATGGATATAATACTTAAATACTTTCTTTTGCAAATAAATACTTATTTACAAAAGAAATACTACTTATAAACATAAGAAACACCCGGACTAACACAATCACTTATATTCATCACAAAAATATTTGTGTCCTGTGGGAATCGCATTCATGTCCTCGTCATCAGCTGCAGTCTGACACTTGGATCACTAGATCATAATAACGATAATTAGTAATTTGTATGTAAAAATAATTTTATAAATAAATAACTTGTAAACATTGAAACTGCTAATCATTTTATTGCTTTCCTAATTTTTTGGCACTTGTTTCAATCTATTCAAATGCGAAAAAAAAAGTCTTAGTAACTTTTTTCAATATTATCGATACATTTATATCGAAATGGTAAAATCCCTACCACAGGTTTTATACTAGTGTCACCCTGTATTGCCAGACCTACGGATTTTTTCATAGATCTACGGATTTTGGACCTCGCCTCGAATGTACGTATACATACGGATACAAGATTTACAAATATTTGCAAACATACGTGAAAAAAATATATTTTGCTAAAACCGAAACGCAACCGACAATATTGCAAATAAAATATGCGCTTTGTGATGTAATAGCTCTACTTTACACAAAAAGCGAAATAACCTGCAAAGCAGGCACATTTGAAATGATTTTATTTTAAAATGTACGGACGCCAGCACATCAATCTACTACAATCTGTCAAATTTCTTTAATAGATTTTCAACTTTATCGCTAAAGCATTAAGGTTCAAGGTTGATTGGGAAAATTTGACAGTTTCGTGTAGCTTGACCTGCTGGCGTCTGTACATAAACACACTGAAACTGATACCTAGTCATAGACGGCGACACGGACAATGGATAGTAGCGAATACAATTCTAAAATCGTTTTTACTGTTTGAGACAAGTTTTGTTTAATTTGTTTAGTTTTTTTTTTATATTTATTTACCATTTGAACTAAGTATATAAGGTTTTTCAGGCTTACTCCACGGATTGAAAATCGGATCTGGCAACACTGACCACACTGGCCACCTACCGTGCAATAGCTGAATATATTTTACAAAATTTAATTCATTTTTGCAATTTTTTGTGTTATGATGTTCCCAATTGCCGCTCTAATTTTGCTATATTATACCAGATGGCGTCACTGAGACATGGGATCACAGTTTTTCTATGACATTTCTTTGCATAGCCTCTCTATTGTACCTATCTTAAATCTCTTTGATCTCGAAGATCTACAAATTTCGAAAGGTAAGTTCTTTTATTTATGGTTTACGTGAGCTTCTTCTAATAAAAAATGTAAATATTTTCAAGTTTGCTATACGCGGTTTTGGACAATCTTGATTTTTTGTGGTGGGTTGTATATTCCCTTTGCCCTTCTGCCTGTAAATTTTACGGTGTTTTGAATATTCCCTCTGTCTGTGTGGCGTTCGTTTTTGTGTTGCTTGGTATGGCTTGAAACTCTTTTTTTTTGCTTTGTTTTAGAAATGGATCGACACTTGAAGGATTACGAAGTAGAGGAGGCCCTTCAAGACATGTTTGGCCTACCCGATGACCCTGATCAATCGGACGATTATTTAGAATCTGACGACGAATGCCCAAATTTTAGTGTAATCCGCCTTCAGCACATTCTAGAAGATATAGATGACCCTCGTCCCGCAAATTTATTAGTAGATAACATACCAATACCTAGTCCGTCATCTGTTGATGAACAGATTGATCAGCCTTGTTCGCCTTTACTAGTTCAGGAAGTTGATAATAATCCCGATAATTTCAGTCCAATTCTTGATTCAAACAGAAGAATAACACGTCCTCGGCGAGTTACACCTATTCCCAGTACTTCCGATTTACAAAGACCAGTACCATCAGTACCAGTCCTTCCTGTTATTGATGATTTTTCTGATTCAGATCAGTCAGATACTGAGGAGGTATTATGGAAAAAAAAAACTTTTACTACAGTTAGCAGACCAAATCCTTGTAGCTTTGACGAACCCCGAATGCAACCAGTCCAAGGGTTCAATAGCAAAACCAGACCAATTGTTTATTTTGAAAAATATTTTACCGAGGAAGCATATGATCTGATAGTATGCCAAACAAATTTATACGCTCAGCAACAAAACTTTGGATGGTGGACACCCATTGATAAAAATGAACTGAAGGCATTTTTAGGCATACTTATTATCATGGGTTACCATATTCTTCCGAGCATTGATTTATATTGGTCATCAGACCCAGGTTTTCGAGTGGAAGAAGTAGCTGCAACAATGCCTCTTAGAAGGTTCAAAAATATTATGCGTTGTCTACATATTAATGACAACTTGTTGACCCCAGAGAAGTCTAGCCCAGATTACGACAAACTATACAAGATCCGACCCCTTGTAAATATTATCAATAACGCTTGCCAAATCAACGCTAAAAACTCCTCGTCCCAGAGTATCGACGAGTCCATGGTCCTTTTCAAAGGCAGAAGTACCATCAAACAGTATATGCCTTTGAAGCCCATCAAACGAGGCTATAAAATCTGGTGTCGTTGCGACAGTGCGAGTGGGTACCTATACGAGTTCGACATATATACCGGTAAGACCAATGATGGAGTTGAAGAAGGATTAGGAGCAAAAATTGTGAAAAAGTTGTCTGAAAAATTAATACAACTAGAGGTGAAGAATGTTCACTTAACATTTGATAATTTTTTCTGTGATTATAAGCTGTTGGATTACTTACATGAAAAAGGAATTTATGCGACGGGAACAGTACGCAGGCACCGGGCGGAAATGCCGCTAATAATAAAAAATAAAACAAAGCTGAAACTGCCGAAAGGACACTTCAAATGGAGAGTACAAAAAAATGTTGCATTTGTAGTTTGGCAAGACAGTAAAGAGGTACTTCTCATGAGTAACGCGTTCCACCCTAAAGTTGCTCAAACACATGTAACACGAACTGAGAAAGACGGTTCAAAAAAGAATGTACCTTGCCCACTTGTCGTAAAAGAATACAACAAGCGAATGGGTGGCGTTGATCATTTTGATCAGCTGAAAGGCACGTATTCAGTGGGCAGGCGGAGTAAGAGATGGTGGCTGCGACTTTTCTACTTCCTCATTGACACGAGCATAACTAATGCTTTCTTGTTGTACAAAAGCAATAAAAAATGTACGCTTTCCCATCTTGAATTTAGAGTCGGCTTAGCACGAGGATTGATAGGTGGTTTTACCAGCAGGAAGAGACGCTCGACCGGCGGTATGCCATCTTATGTTAGCAGGCGGAAGCTCGCGAATGAAAACCGTCAAAAAACTATCAGTGCTGTCCCCGAAGAAGTACGGTATACCAACGTGGGCGATCACATGCCGTGCCAGTTGCAGTCATACAAGAGATGTAAAATGTGTAGCACTAAAACGAACGATAAACGATCGAAAATTATGTGTGCGAAATGCCAAGTCGCACTATGCATAGCACCTTGTTTCAGTGAGTTTCATAAAAAATAAGATTAGATTTTTGTTATACGTAAAAATACTAATAAATAATAAAAAAAGTGATTTTTGTAATAAATAAAAAAACTAAAATTTTGTTATAAATAAAAAAAACTTGATTTTTTGTAATAAATAAAAAAACTTGATTTTTGTAAAGATGTTTATTTGATATACTACCAAAAAAATAATTGTATATTACTGCAATAAAATAGGTCTAGCGCGAGAAAAAAGCATGCAATAGAGATTAGTTATTGATAGAATCTGACCGGTAAAGGGAATATATTTCCCACCATAGAAATATATATATATACATATATATTTATATGTACATATATTTTTAGTTCTATTATATACCCATAATCATAATAATTATTTTATTTCCACTGTCCACTCCTTATGACCTTTAAAGGGTTAATGCCTCTTGGCCGTCTATTGCTAGCTCGTTCGCATCTCTTATCATTATCAGTTATATTGCAGTCGCTATTATTCGTTAGAAACACGAAGTTTACCGAGAGGCGGTAAGAAAATAAAAGCTCTCATATATTTCTCACCGGCACGGAATCTTGGCCAAGCGCGTATTTCGCGATAACAAGAGCTTTAAGTGTTTCCTATGATTATTTATTATGAAGGTTGGTCTAAAAAATGTTTACCTTTAGTTCAAGAGGGTAATTTATCATGTTTGAGTGCAATATGACGTTATTTTTAAGTTTTAGTTGAACCCGGTCATCTGAGCGACTAAGGCGTACTGTCCACGTAAACCGCACGTCATACGCACGCTATCGTCAATTGCCGATTGCTTGCATCTTGCGTAGAAACAATCAAATCTGTGTCCACGGAGCGGCAACGTCGCGTCCGCCTTTCGTCTTGCGTTCGTCATGCGGTGCGCGTGGCAGCATGTCACTACTCGACCGACTTGTGAGACGCAAACACCTGTTGTTTTGCTTTGTTGTTTTACAAAATGGCGGGCTCGTCAGTGAATTTCGTTCATATTATTGAACAATATCCTTGTTTATACAATAATAAATTACCAGAATACTCTAGAAAAGATATTACGGACAGAGCTTGGAGTGAAATTGCACAAAAAACAAACGCTTCCGGTAAGTAATAATATATATTTATTCAATTACACAGTGATTCCACTGCCAAGGCAGTGCACAGTCAGGTTTCAAAAAATAATTTGATAAATAGTTACGTAAACCATTTGGTGTATTTACAAAAGTCATATTAGGTATTAAAATCGGTTTTAGTCTTTGTGATGTCGATTCATTGAATGTACTGATTTGGTACTGCACTCCTTCATGTTTACGTATGTAGTTATGTAAAATACATATGCATTTTATTATAGAAATTATAGTGGAGTATTTGCGACATGTAATAGACTTCAAAAGAATTTGAAATTTTTGTGACATCATTCCGAAAACACATTCAATTGTTTTTCGTCCACGACTCAATCTGTAGTTAAATATTCTTTTAACGTTGTCCAAGTTTCGCACTGAATATGGCCTCATTAAATATTTTTTCAAGGGGAATGCGTTGTCCCCAACAAAGTAATATGGAAATATATTTCCAGTTTCTCCATCGTTTGGTAAAGGTGATCCTAATTGAGGAATATTTAAACCATCTCTTTCTAGCCACCTTCCCAAAGCCGATGCCTGGAACACACCACCGTCACTATTTCTTCCAGCAAATCCACATTCTATAGCCGTAAAATAACCATCTGCGTCGCAACATCCCAACAAAATAATGGAATGGTATCCTTTATAGTTATAATTTGCAGATCCTGTATTAGGATATTTTTGAATCCGTATGTGCTTTCCGTCCAGAGATCCCAGACAATTTGGAATTTTCCATAGTTCGTAGTACCTGGTTGCAATAGCCTTCCATTCATCAGTTGTTGGCACAGGCATGTAGGTGTCTCTGAGTACGCCCCATATAACTTCTGTTGTCTCTGCTACAACTCGAGATATAGTGCATTCTCCTCGAGCAAAGTAAAATTGAAGTGCCCGAAAACTACACCCAGTTGATAGGTATCTGAAAAAAGACATATTGTATTAATTGCACGTTGCTTTTCAGTGGCCGATTGTCAAACTAGGTGGAGAAATATAAGGAATGGATTTGTCCGCAGCCTGAAACCAACTCCTAGTGGTTCATCGACAAAGCAAAAGAAATTATACTACCTACATGAAGAACTACAGTTTGTTCTTCCTTTTGTGAAAGCAATTGTTCACACTGATGAACCGGGGAACATACCTGTGCCACCTGAGGTGAACACCGAAAATATTGAATCTAATTCTACAACTGACGAAGTCCCATGTACTCAAGCAACTACGAATACATTGGAAACGCCATCTTCTGGATCCGTCGATTCAAACACATTTAAGAAGCCAAAAATAAGAAAAGTTACCAACGAGGCTGACAAAGCATTTGTCGATTGGATAAAAAAAAAAGAAATTAAGACAGACAGTGCTAGAAAAATGTTTTTACTAAGTTTGTTGCCAGACGTAGAAAATTTATCAGAGGAGCAAATGAGAAAGTTTAGAATCAAGGTTTTATTATTACTCGAAGAAATTCAGTCAGACCAATCACAGCAGCCACAGCAACATGACAACCACTATTATCCAATACAGCAGTCACAACAATACAGGAACACCAATTCACCAATATCTTCTGTAGATTCTATTTCAAATTCATCGCTTCCTCCAGTATCTCCAATTAATTATTCTCATGTAAATCTTTCTGAAGACATATCACAACTGGAGAACTTTGAAAACTTGTAATCGGTACTTTAAAGTACCTACGTTTCTTTTTAATTTTTTTTCTAATATTAAAATACATTTTTATTACAATATTTTTTTTTACTAGACAAGTACGTTATGATTATCCTACTAATATTACCAATAAAGGCGAAAGTTTGTAAGTACGGATGGATGGATGTTTGTTACTCTTTCACGTAAAAACTACTGAATGGATTTTAATGAAACTTTACAATAATATAGCTTCTAAATCAGAGTAACACATAGGCTACAATTTATAAAGATATTGTGTGAATTGTCTAAAATATGAAGATGTCAAAAAAGCCCTAATCCTGCGCAGACGAAGTCGCGGGCACCAGCTAGTATTTAAAATATAACTTACCTCAAAGTTATAAGTATCCTTTCTTCTGGACTGACACATTCTCGCATTGCAGTATTTCGTCTTTGTATATGTGGTGCAACAATAGAGACTAAATTTTGGTACGTATTTTTAGTCATTCGGTAAAATGATTGAAATACAGAATCATCTTCTGATAGCTCTCTGGCAGCAACAAATAATCTACAATTTATATTTCTTTCGATGTATGGATGAAGCCAGTACATTCTTCGCCTGTTTCGTCGTCTTCTAATGAAGTTGTATGCTATAATCACATCCTCATCATCACTTGACATTTTCCCAACGAAAAGACGTGCTTTCGCGATGCTACTTGAAAGAAAACTGAGAAGTTTTGTAGCGTGATTGACGATTGCATGACGATAGCGTGGACATAACAAATATGCAAAATACGCCTGCCGTCATTTGTAGGTTGCACGCATTCGTCAAATGACGCCGCCGTGGACAGTAGGCCTAAGTTGCTGTTTTAAATTTGTGTTTTGTGAAAGTTTATTGTTAGGTTATTCAATTATTGTGATATCGTACTGTTACTTCAATAACTAAAGGTGATTTAATTCCAATAAAAATGCCATTAACACCATCACAGGTTGCACAAGCTGTAGCATTGATCGAACAAGGGCTGACACAGCGAGAAGTTGCTGTTATACTGAATATACCACGTTCATCGATGCAGTATGCGCTGAAACGATACCAGGAGACAGGCCGCTACTCCCGCAGACCAGGCAGCGGAGGCGTCAGATGCACATCAGCCCGGGATGACCGCTTTATTGTCCTGGAAATTTTGAGAAACCGCTACCTCACCGCTGTTGAGATACGCCAGCGACTCCAGTTCACAAGAGGTGTCAATGTTAGTGAACGTACAGTGAGAAGACGAATGGAGGAAGTGAATTTACAAGCTCGTAGACCAGCACGCGGCCCAGAATTTCTCAGAAGTCACCGAGTAGCTCGACTTCGATTCGCACGAGAACACGTCAACTGGACCCATGAGCAGTGGGCTCGAGTACTGTTCACAGATGAGTGTCGAATCGCTTTACGAGCTCCAGATGGTCGGGAGCGAGTGTGGAGAAGAAGAGGAGAGCGGTTTTTACCCATTACCACCACACAAACTGTTAGTTTTCATGGAGGCTCTATAATGGTTTGGGGAGGAATAAGTTCCGATGCACGTACGGAGTTAGTTATCGTCGATAACCGATTAACGGCAACACGATACATCGAGGAGATTCTTCAGGAACACGTGTTACCATATTCAGGGTTTATTGGATTTGACGAATTCCTCCTAATGCACGATAACGCGCGCCCACACGTTGCACATTGCGTGGAGGAATACCTTGCAGAGGTTGGTATTCAAAAATTGCAGTGGCCAGCTCGTAGTCCAGACTTAAATCCAATAGAGCATATCTAGGACAAGCTGAAAAGAAAAATAAAGTCCTCCTCCAACCCGCCTGAAACTCTGAATCAGCTTCGAAATGCAGCACTGACCGCTTGGGAAAGCATACCACAAGTTGAGATCAGAAAAATCATCCAAAGTATGCCAGAACGAATGCAAGCTGTTATCGGGGCTAGGGGAGGAAACACCCGATATTAAAATGCAAACACAACGAAGACCTTTTGGTTATTTTTCATTTTGTGTTCTTTTTAAATTGACAGTGTTAAAACCAATATTTTTGTGAAACTGCTTATTTTTTTAAAGATTACTGGTGCATCATTTTTTCAATAACTGAGTTACAAAACCATAAAAAAAACCCTAATTTAGTGCATAAACCCATAATACACCGCTAATTTTTAATTAGTACAAATACTTAAATGACTTATTGGAGAAGGTCTTGTTATTTTATATGTAAAGTCTCAATAAATAATATTCATAAACAGCAAAGTTATTACAGTTTATTTATATCCCAAAATCTCAGTCAAGTTATGGAGATATTGTACAGGTCATTCATAATAGTATTCATTATTCATATTGTCTCGCTCTCGCGTCCGCGTATCTCGCTCAAACTTGCCCCGCCTCCAACAGCTGTTATTGTATTGTAGGTAACATAAACGCATCTTAAGCTTTACGATTGAAAACTAAGAAAATGTAAAATAAAAGGTCCACGATAAATAATAGGCACATAATCAATTCAAACTTTTCCTTCATACTTTAATTGGGCTTAGGACCAACAAAATTACCAATTTTTTACAATTAAAACAATCATGTAACGAAAGTAAAAAGAAATTAAATTAAAGCTTTAGAACTTGTTTAAAATGTAATTTTGGCGTATTTAAAAAGGTTGAATCAGCTGATATTTACAATAATTAACGTATTTACAAAACTCAAAAAAAACTTACAGGTATTTTAATTGTCCTTCAAAATGTCCACCACCATTATCGATGCAAAGACGGGCACGTTTAATTAAATTGTTTTTTAATGATAAGAGTATGTTTCGCTCACTTTTCACTTGGTCAAATGCGTCCAATATGCGCTGTTTTAATTGTTCGGCACTTGTTGGCTCACTAACGTACACTCGCCGTTTAATTTCACTCCACAAAATCGTCGTACAGGTTTTGCGAATATCGTCTTCCACGTCCTTGGCTATGGGCCGGTGCGTGGAAAGATCCATGGTCGATTAAACGCTGGTAAGCATTTACCACAGTCCGAACGTTTGGCTGGCGAACATTTGGATACAGTTCCCTGTACATACGTACAGCGGCACTCGCGTTCTCACCAGACAAAAAGTACACACGCAACATAGCCGCATACTCCCGAAATGAAAACTGGTATGCCATCGCGACAGTAAAAAAGTAGGTAACAATTTGGGTAAAAGAAGCACGCGCACACTTCCACTAACAAATTTGCACTGATGCACTCGCTTGCTCAAAAATGAATCGCTGGCCAGCTGGCGCGTGGCGGTAGCGCCGGCGCAGAAGGGGGCGTGGCTTGAGCTTAGACGGGAGTTTGCCGGAACTTATGAATTGCGAACTTGCGACCGAAATGGAAAAATACTATGCGTAGTATTTTCTAGTAGTAATTGTTATGAATGATTGATTCAAATATGAGTTTGCCAATTATGTTGAATTTTCGTAGACAATTTTGGGATTTCGTTTTTTTGACTTTTGAATACAGAAATATGATCAGTAAAGGGTACGGATAGAGCCCCATTTTTTTTTGTACTAATTAAAAATTAGTCGTGTATAGTGAAAATTAAATATTTAAATAGAAATTATCGGCAAGTTATTGGTGGCCAAGTTTCCGTGCCGGTGAGTGAATGTTATATAAAAATAATAGTACCTAGAACCTACGTTTTGTTTCAGATTCAATTTAATAACGCCGAGTTTGTTTGCCAGTCCTGTTGGCGACGCGAAGCGTACCTCCCAAGGCGTCGTCCCTCGGGTGAGAGAGAACAGGAACCACCGGTAAATCCTGTGGAACCTGTAGATCAGCCCCAACACGCTGATGCACGGCTTATAGATCAGCCCGAACACGCTGATTCACAGCCTATAGATCAGCCCGAACACGCTGATGCACAGCCTATAGATCAACCCGCACACGCTGATGCGCAGCCTATAGATCAGCCCGAACACGCTGATGCACAGCCTATAGATCAGCCCGAACACGCTGATGCGCAGCCTATTGATGATCAAGGTGGTTATAGGGGGGGAACAAGATCGAAATTCCTTAATACGTCTACCGCAAGTTAGTCGACCCCCGAATACTTCGAACTCCTGTGTTGTATTTGGATGTACAAGCGGTACTCGACATCGAATCCCTAAAAGCATGAAAATCCGCTTGTTGCGTGATTTTAATTACTACTTTCCATCAGCTGCACGTGTTTGTGAAGAACATTTGATTTTGAATGATTTTGACATTTTGTTATCAGCACCAAATGTCAGTCATGATTTTAACGAAGCTCAGATCATGGACATGATGAAAGTTTTAAAATCTATGCCTGAAGAGGGAAGAGTATATTTTAAAAATATTGAAAGGATGGATCCTCATGAAGTTTATTTTCTGACTGGCCGAAATGTCGATGAGTTTAACAGATTGTTCGACGAAATTACTTCTCTACAAAGAAGGAGTAAAAGACCTAAAACCGCTTTGGCGATATATTTGGTCAAAATGAGAACCGGTGAACCAAACACCAGGTTGGCAGATATGTTTCATATCAGCAGAACAACTCTGGAAAAAGAGATGAAAATAGCAAGAATGTGTATGACAGAAGATTTTACACCTCAACATTTGGGTTGGGACCATATGACAAGGGAACAAGTGCTTAGTCGAAACCTTTTTATACCTTAGACATTATTCGGAAACTCAGAAAACAGCAAATGCATAGTAATTTTGGATGGCACCTATGTCTACATTCAAAAAAGTGCAAACTTTTTGTTCCAAAGATTGACGTATAGCCATCACAAGTTTGTGAATCTGTTAAAACCATTTCTTCTTGTGTGTTGCGATGGTTATATAATTGAAGTTACTGGACCCCATTCAGCTATTACATCCGATGCTACTATTTTAAAAAGCTTAGTCAATGAAGGTGGCGTGTTGAACTGGGTTTTCCAAGAAGACGTCCTTATTTTAGATAGAGGTTTTAGAGATGCCGTGCCTGATGTTGAAGCTTGCGGCTATGATGTACATATGCCCAAGTCGGTAGAAAGAGGAGAAACCCAACTGAAGACTGCTGATGCTAATAAGTCTCGATTGGTCACGATTTGTCGATGGGTCGTGGAAGTAGTGAATGGCCTCTTTAAGAGAGACTTCAAAATATTCCGACAAGAATACTTTAACCCTTTCAGACCTGGAGTACACAAATGTACACATTAAATATAAAAATATATTTAGGTATTAATTTCGCATCAAGAGCAATATTGAGAACGGTTGTGTCCACAAGTTCACATTATAAACTACAAAAAACGATTCTACTAACGCCATCTCTTAGCATATTTTGTAAATTTTTGACAAGTTACGACCAGTGGCTGACCAAAGTTGGAGCTGTGTAGGTAAGCTTATTATTTTATTTAAAAAAAAATAGAAAATAGCGAAATATACGCACTCCAAAAATACGAATTGATGTTATATTACTGGAGTCATCGGTAACATACATTTTGAGTTTTTTATTCTATTTTTGCACCAAATAACTAATTTTTTATATTTGTACACAAATGTACACATCAGGCGTGAACGATGTTTTCACGATTTGTTCAAGTGTTTCAAAATCATTTATAAATGTTATTTGAAGATAGTATTTTGACGTAGTTGATGCTATAAATTGGAGTAAGACATTAGTTTATATTTTCAGATAAAAAAAAGCCGATATGTTTTCATCGGACGCCTTGAGCGCACTAAATGAAGGAAATCTTTCTGATTTGGAGTTTTCTTCTGATGACGAAGAAAGGATTGGATTAGCGTCTGAAAGGGAAATGCGGTCTGTCCGAGTTGGTGCAGATGTTATAAACCACAACCAACGAGAAGTATTCCCACCTGACTCGGACGATGATGAAGGACCTAGCTCATCCTGGATCGGAATGACTGATCAGGAAGCAAACATTCCTGACACCAATGAAGTAGTACCCGAAGTACCACCGACCACAGAAGTGGACACCTCTAATGAAAATATTCTACGGAATGTTACGCCTAAGCAGAACATTAGGTGGAGACATAGGGAACTTGTAAACACAATAGCATCAGATTGGTTTCCACCAATAACAGTTGACCCTAGAGTGGAAGCTCCAGTGGATTATTATTTCAGGTACGTGCCAAAACAGTTATTTTCAACTATGGCTGAAATGACCAATTTATACGCAACATTTTCCAATAGACCCAGGTTTAAACCTACCACTGCGGAAGAATTAGAAATTTTATTCGGCTTACATTTGGCCACTGGTATATTTAGTTACCCTTGTTTGAAAATGTTCTGGGAAACAACCATCAGCATTCCCTTGTTCTCAGAAAATATGGCTCGAGATCGATTTTTTGAACTACGTAATAATTTACACCTTGTTGATAATACAAGAATACCAGCTGGTTGCAATGATGCATTTTACAAGGTGCGACCAATATTTGATGCTGTTAGGAATCGATGTTTGGAATTACCACTTGAAAGAGAACTTTGCGTTGATGAGCAGATAGTTCCTTTTACTGGGAAACATGTTGCTAAGCAGTACATAAAGGGTAAACCTTGTCCATGGGGCCTCAAGATATTTTTTTTATGTGGTAAACATGGCCAAGCCTATGACTTTATACTTTATCAAAGCTCTAGTCCAGAACTTGATAGAAATTTCACAAAAAAAATTGGATACGGTGCAGGTATTGTCCTTCATCTCACAAAGAGAATTGGAGAAAGCAAGGGCCACGAGCTGTACTTTGACAATTACTTTTCGTCGTATCATTTACTACAAATTTTGAAACAGAAAGGTATTATGGCTGCATGCACAGCTCGTATCAACCGATTTGCTAACCCATCGTTACTAACAGATAAAGAAATGAACAAAAAGCCTCGAGGCTTTTCTCAAGAAGTGAGTAGTTATGATGAAGACGTGACTGTAGTCAAGTGGTTAGATAATAAAATTACGCATCTAGCTTCTAATTTTGTTGGTATTGGAGAAAAAGATTTAGTTAGGAGGTGGTGTAAAAAAGAGAAGAAATTTATTGAAGTCGAACGCCCCGAAGTTGTCAAGAAGTATAATCATGCAATGGGAGGAGTTGACTTATTAGATCAACTCATGAGCTACTACAGAACTTTCATAAAATCAAAAAAATGGACTCTTCGTATGATATTTCATGCATCAGACTTAGCAGTGGTTCAGGCATATCGAGAGTACCAAATTGACAATGACTTGCTAGGCGTACCAAAAAATAAACAGCTCACGCTGCTTCACTTTCGTCGTCGGCTGGCTGAAAGTCTGGTGTTACAAAATAAAATTTCCATTAGTAAAAGAGGACGGCCAAGTGGCAATAGCCCAATTCCGCAGATTATACCTAGAAAACCAGGAGAGGTTCGCCCTGTAGCTGAAATAGCTCGAGACAGTGTTGGGCATTTTCCTGCACACGATGAGGGACTTGGAACACGGTGCAAAATGGTGGGATGTAAGGGAAGAACCCGGATCAAATGTATAAAATGCAAAGTCCACTTATGCCTAACTAAAGATAAGAATTGTTTCTTAGCATTTCATACGTAATCTTATGAAACACGCTCTTTGATTGTATAATATATGAATGACTGATTTATGTGCCAATTATTCACCCATCCCAAAGAAGAAACCTATTTTATTTTAATTTTCTTAATGATAATATTTTGGTTTTGTTATTTTTATAAATACAATTATAATTTCATAATAAAAAAATGCTAAATAAAACGTTTTATCATTTCAGAGAAACATCCTTATTCACTAGTTTTGTCATTACATAGGACGGATGTGCACATTTGTACACAAAAAGAAAAACTATATTTTCTTGAAAAGTTGACAGGCAGGATTTTTTTCTTTATTTTTTCCTTATTTCTTATACACTAGTCTAGTTACAGGGATTTTTTTGGATTGATTGGCGAAAAAAAAATATTTCTGGTCTGAAAGGGTTAATAAAGCTTTGCCTCACATGCAAGAAGATTTTAGAAACGCTGCGGCCATTACCAATGCCTTCCACGACCCAATAATTGATAACGTAAACGCCCCTGCTTTCGTGGAAAGAATCCATAATAGAATGAATCATGAAAATAATCTTGCGCGTTATGTGAATGACCACAACCTCAGCAGCCGAAGAGTGCAGTTTCAAAATATGTCTGCTGAATCACCAGAATTAGAAGATTTTCCACGATTGTCTGAGCAAGAACTTCGTCATGTTTGCACTAGGAACTTACCAGATAAAACTAGCCAGGAGTTATTACAGTGAACATGTCTGTAATGGTGTTTATACCATACAACTATATAGAGACAATGTTGATTTGAATAATTATAATATCGCTGGTACTAACTTCTGGCTATTAAGAGGTAAAATACAATCAAGACACACTCGTACGCGGACTTATTATACTTATATACTCATAAACTCAGACCATAACGGGTTGGAAGCTTTAAGTAATTATTACTGCTCATGTAAAAGTGGTTTGCGCACTGTAGGCACATGCTCCCACGTAATGTCAATTGTGTGGTTCTTGGCGTGGGGGCGTTTTAACGATATTCACAATCCAGCACAATTCCTAGACAGTATCATTATTAATGAAAATGATTTATAGTTAATACTTTTTCCGAAAAGCGATATATTGTTTTTGTTAATAAATGTTTTTAAGAACAAACGTTTTTCATTTACTAAATATATAAAAAGATACATGGAAATAAATACACCAGATGATGAATACTAATCATCGATCGCAAACCTATATACTACTAGAACTAAAATAAGCCCAGCTGTCTTGTAGGAGTTTTAAAATAACTTTAGGTGTCTTCTCAAGGCTAGAGTAAATAGGTTCTTAATATAGTGCGCTTGACCATCAACGATTGCATCATTGCTTACCATCAGGTATGATCGCAGTCGCATGACTACGATTAGTGCATACTAATTATATATAAAAAAAATTAAATGTAACTCGTAAACTTCAGGTTCGATTTTGTTGCGCCTTTGCCCACATAGGAACTTCAAATGAATGAGTCGATCAACAATGGGTTCATGCCTGGGGACCGCAGATTTTTTTTTGGACCAGGTCCCATAGTAAAAAAAACATTCTCCTTTAATTAAAAAAAAAAACTGTCGAACTAAGGGTTAAAATGGAGTGGGGTGATAAAGAGAACCGAATCGCTGTGATTGCATTACACAAAGTTGGTAGGGAGCCAAATGCAATTTTTAAAACTCTCCATACGCTTGGTATTAGTCAAATGTTTGTGTACCGGGCTATTAATAGGTCCTCTGCTTGTGACAGAAAAAAATCTGGCCGTCCATGTAGTGTTGGTACGAAAAAGGTGGTAGCAAAGCAGTAAGGGAAAGAATTCGAAGAAATCCTGTCCGAAAGCAAAAGATTTTATCTCGGGAGATGAAGATAGCATCCAGAACCATGTCGCGTATTTTAAAAGATGACTTAGGAGTTGGAGCCTATAAGAGACGCACTGGTCATTTTTTAACTGATAATTTAAAAATGAATAGGGTGGTAAAATCGAAACAACTACTGAAGCGGTACGCAAAGGAAGGTCACAGAAAAAAATTGTTTACGGATGAGAAAATCTTTACAATTGAGCAACATTTTAACAAACAAAATGAACGTATTTATGATCAAAGCTCTAAGGAAGCTTCGCAATTAGTCGACAGAGTGCAACGTGGGCATTATCCGACTTCAGTAATGGTTTGGTGGGGTTAGCTATGGAGGAGTGACTGAGCCATATTTTTGTGAAAAAGGTATCAAAACATCGGCACAAGTGTATCAAGATACCATTCTTAAGAAGGTAGTTAAACCCCATAACACCATGTTCAATAACCACGTATGGTCCTTCCAACAAGACTCGGCGCCGGGTCATAAAGCTCGATCCACGCAGTCTTGGTTGGAAGTGAACGTTTCGGACTTCATCAGAGCTGAAGACTGGCCGTCGTCTAGTCCCGATCTTAATCCGCTGGATTATGATTTATGGTCAGTTTTAGAGAGTACGGCTTGCTCTAAACGCCATGATAATTTGGAGTCCCTAAAACAATCCATACGATTGGCAGTGAAGAATTTTCCCATGGAAAGTGCGTGCTTCTATTGATAACTGGCCTCAACGTTTAAAGGACTGTATTGCAGCCAATGGAGACCACTTCGAATAAGCTTTTTATATTTTAAATTGTTTTATATTTATGTATTACACTAACACACTGTAAAAGTAATAAATATTATTTACAATAAAAAAAAATTTTTTTTCTTCGTGACAATATTTATGGCAAGACTAGGTATATTTTTGGTTCTCCTTCGCCTGCCCCCCTTAACAGAATCCTGACTACGCCCTTGTTCAACTTATGCAAAATTCCAGAACCGACCTGTAGCGCGTTACGGAATTACGGCCAAAAAAACGGCACCTTTTTTTGGGTGGGAAATCATCATACGTCTTCTCCCGCTCTGGGCGGAGCGGGAGGGCGTGTCAGACTTTTACTGACTAAAACCCACCCGTGTTCCTTCAGTTGCCTCTGCCAGGGGCCACGGTATCTCTTTCGAACAACCCGCGGCCACTTGACCCTACATATTCGGCACATTTAAAATACCTGCACTGTACATGCGGGATGAAACAAAAGAAAAACGCGGAAGAATTGCTATATCAACTTGCATATATTATAAATAAATAATAAAATAAATAATAAATAAATAAATCCCTGGACATTTCACACAGCACCATTTGTCCCAAGCTAAGCAATTATATTAATTATACAACTAGCTTCTGCCCGCGACTTCTTCCGCGTGAAATATCCGACCCACCGCATCGCATCCCGCCTGCCCGCGCTACTACTTGGTTTTCTGACTTTTTTATTTTTGCTCCGCTCCTAAGGGTCGTAGCGTGATGGTAAATAGCCTATAACCTTCCTGAAGAATTGGACAATCAAATGCAAAAATATTTTTTCAAATCGACTGGTAGCTCCAGAGATAGCGCGTTCAAACAGACAAACCCTTCTGCTTTATTATTAGTATAGATTTATCATCAAATAGATTCCATTGATTAATTTTATTCTGTATTTTCTGAAGAAATTATGCAACAAATTAATTTGTACGCCTCACAAGAAGTGAAAGCATTGGGACCCATTTTGAAACATCAACAGCTACTCAAACGACCGTGCGTTATCAGTCCATGGCATCATAACACTTATTTTTTTTTCTTTCTCGAGGACATACTATTTCGTTGGGCGGAAACTTTGGTCGACGCATGATCAATGATTTATTTTCTTCCAAGATCGAGACAACGTGCTTCTTTTATTTCACGCATGTGGTTTCAGCAAGATGGCGCCACAGCGCTTAGTGCTAGGCTAGACACCACGGCTTTTTTTTAAAATCATTTTGTTGATCCTTTTCGGGGATCTCTTAGCAGCCAAGATCACCAGATCTCAAAGCCATGGATTTTTTCAATGGGGTCAGGTCACTTTAAGAGTAAAGTTTATCAAATCCAAAACATGAGAAGACCAAGACAAAGACAGATTCCAGGTACCACCAGACTACGGACAACCTTTAAACGGAACATTTTTTATAGGTAATAAAAATTTAATTTTGCTAAACATGAAAGCAAAAAAAAAAACACCATAAAAAGAAAGTTATACAAAAAAATGAAGTTCATTCACGAAGGAATAACAACCAACTATATTGCTACTGAATACATATACATATATTTCTTTTTACATTCTAAAAAGAAGCCAAAATACGAATACAACGACAATTTTTGATCAATTCTATTATAACCCGTAACATTTGAAACAAAGCGACTAAGCCAATTTTATTTTTCTTCTACTAACCCAGGGAAATCGCTGTCCTGCGTACTATATGTACTCATTATCGACCAGAAGATTTTATATCAACTATTATATCAATACGCCCATTTTTTTAAAAGAGTTTTCAATTTGTGTTTTTGTTATAAGATAAAATTATCCACAATGACACATTTGTCATTGTGGATAATTTTATCTCTCTTCTCTTTTTTTTTTTTGGTGGTGGTGTCCCATTGACACCACGAAAGACAGCAACAACTCAATTTGTCAAACCTCAGAACAAACTACAGTATTGCAAGCTTTTTCGTTCAGAGGATGAATAAAGATCAATCATACATAATAAACAAAAATACAAAACAACGGCCCATTCCACAAGATAGTTTATTTGCATATGAAGTTGCGAAAGCACGGAGCCATTCAAAAACGTGTGCTAAAACTTTAGAGAGCATTTTAAGGTATGTCATCATCATCTGCCTAGCCTTTTCCCAACTATGTTGGGGTCGGCTTCCAGTCTAACCGGATGCAGCTGAATACCAGCATTTTACATGGAGCGACTGCCTATCTGACCTCCACAATCCAGTTACTGGGTAATACGATACCCCTTGGCAAGACTGGTTGTCAGACTTTCGGGCTTCTGACGACCCGTAACGACTGTCATAGATCCTCGAATGACAGCCGGGACCAACGGCTTAACGTGCTTTCCGAGGCACGGAACACACATTTCGTCATATAAGTCAGAGACCACAAAAAAAAAACAACTTCAACGACTCCAAACTGTGTATGTTAGAAACATGAAACAGTGCAGAACCAGAACCACTCGAAATGTTTCATAGACAGTCCAACGAATCCCAGAACGACACTGTTGATAATAATCTATAATAAAGCTGAAAAATTTGTGAACGAACGACTGACGCTAAGCGAAAACGAAGGAATAGCGCGGGCGGGCGATGCGATCCGAAGGGGTGGGTCGGGAGTACAAGAAATTTCACGCGGACGAAGTCGCGGGCAGAAGCTAGTAATATATAATTATATATAATAAGATACCACTTCTGCTGGTTAGCGGTTCATCAGGGTCCGTAAAGAGAAGTGTTGTAAAATCATAATAGTTTCAGAGCAAGGAAAAAATTAAGTTGAAAAGTGAATCTTCTCCGCACTGGAACAATAATTATTTTAAAACTCCCCTTTTCGGTCCCTGCGGGGTAATTGCGTAACACACTATCTGTAGCAATGGGTTTCATTTTAGTTCAACAACTTTTCGAACATATTAGCAATATCGTCCAAAATGATCCAGATCGAGATTGAGTGTGTTACGCAATTAGGGTGCTGTTCAAGTAATTACCTGAAAAGTAATAGAGTTGTCGTTATCGGGGTGAATAAAAGCCGGCAAATGTTTTAAAATCGTTTTATAAAACATAATAAATACAGGCTATAACGTAATGGACAACAAATAGGTGGGTTTGCGATGAAATTGAAATTACACAGGACGGCAAGTGTCTTTGGAACCTTATGGTGACTTCACAATTATTTAGAATGAACATTTGTGTGAGCCGAACCGACCGAAATTAAATTTAAAAATTACCTTAATATAAACTTTTGAGTTATTTTAAGTCGGTATGCGGCTATGAACTCAAAGACATACACGGCAAGATCTCGTACGTTTTGTGGCGAGAATGTGCATTCAATAATTAAGCTATGCTTTTAGGTGATTATTGCACTCTACTCACATTTAAAGCTTATTGACGCCGAGCGAATTTCTCGCCTTGCATCTTCTGAGCGAGGTGCTCTCTTCGTATCGATGAGCCTTGATGCAATTCAAGTTTAATGAAATAAGAAGTTACACTCAGGCGTCAATATCGGATATTTGTGAAGACACCAAAAGGTCTTACATCGAGTTAATCTTATATTTATACGGTTAACATTTCTGTTCACAATGTTGGTCACATTTTCTCGTTAAAAAAAACGCGTTTTACTGTACTTTGAAACTGAAGTCAATTTCAATATGTCTATTTAGCGCAATATAATATTTAATTATTTATACAACACAAGCTTAAATTGTAAACATCAATCACGACAAGAAACTGTAAAACATACTTTATTCAACCAGTTTTCCAGAGTCTGTCAATCTTTCCTTTCCTTAAGGGCTTTTGAAGGTCCTGGCATACCCACCTGTCCGCCATTTTGTTTTTTTTTTAGCTGACATGAATGTTTTTTTTCTCTTTAAAACGTTGCCCCACACTAGGAATTACTCCTGTATCGTGGGTGCGTTTCTCAAACTCACATACACAGTCAGACCCGGAACAACTACCTGTAGGCAATACAAATATTTGTTACGTGCGGGAATCGAACCCACGACAGGCAGCGCAGCAGTCGATCGCTCAGTGACTGCGACAACCATGTCGTAAAAGAAAACATAGTAAATATGTTTTCTGTTTGCATTGATGTCAGCTATCGATTTATATATAGGTAGATTTTATGCGTGGCCGCCATTTAAAAAACAAATTACGGACAGGTTGGTATGCCAGGCTCCTAACAAAAATCTTCAATCCCTTTTGTTTTATAAAACAGAGTGACAAAGTACAGAAAAACACATTTACACAATCTATTACTACTCGCACTTAACGAACTATATATTATGAGAAAACAAGGTTTTATGAACACTTTAATGTCATGTAAGGCAAAGCTAAAAATTAATTGCACTGACCACTAAGAATAAAATGACAATGCGTTGTTAAAAATGACTAGTACTTAGCATATAAGAACTCCATTATAAGTTTGGACTATTTGAATCTGAGTTTCTGATAGTTGCCAATAACTTTGCAGGGAGGTAATCAAAGGAGTCAGGGTGCTTGTACCAAGACGCGAGTTCTCGGTAAAGACAAGTCAGTGCCGGGAAATAATAACTTGTTTGTTTACACTTAAAGAAACAGGTAAAAAATTGTCTTTCCGTAGATCAACCTGCAGCAATTTGTGCCGGAAAACCTGTTGTAGTTGCAAAGAACATACAGGATTCCATATTTCCGATGTCAAATATAATTTTACCTTACAAGTTAGCCAAGAACCCTGAGACAGAACCAAGAGACGGTCAAAAGTCAATCACATGTAAAAAACGGTTTTCAACCTATTATTCAAACGCAAGCTTTCGCCAAGTACTCAAAATTCAAATAGTCACAATTCTATTACAGATTAAAAAAATAAACTCAAATCCAAAATATATTCAAGCGTAGAGATTCGTTAACTAGACACACCCCATAAAAATAGAAAATTAAAAAAAAAATATCGCGAAAAATAAAGCTCAATACACAAGGCATCTCGTTTTTTACCTTTTTATAATAATTACCAATAAAACTAATTATAATTTCTTAATAATACAGTGGTTTTTCTAATTGCTGTTTTGGTTGCGACATTCTAACTGTAACGGGTTTTTCTAATTGCTGTTTTGGTTGCGACATTCTAACTGTAACGTAAATGTCATGAGAAATTACTCTCAATAGGGAACCTTACTGCCAAATTCTCCCGCTAGCGGGCGCCCTTGCACTATATAAGTACAAAGAAGAGTATGTATTTCCCGAATAAATATTTGTACCAAAATAAGTGTTCTATCTAGTAGAGGAACAATGTCAGTTTTCTGACGTATTAGTATTTAATTTAATAGGCCATCTTCCAGTCTAACCGAATGCAGCTGAATACCAGTATTTTATATAGAGCGACTACCTATCTGACCTCCACAACCCAGTTACTGGGTAATACGATACTCCTTGGTAAGACTTTGTCAGACTTTCGGGTCGACTACCCGTAACGACTATCAAAGATCTACAAATGAAAGCGATAAGACTATTCAGAATTAACACAGACGGTGTCGAGACAAATGAATATTATGAGGGTTTGGAATGGATAGCTTTGTGACATTGGATTTCTCCACGCGTATTTGTCACGGTCACGGCACGGTAATTTATCTACAGTATTCTTTCTTCATACAAACGGTCGGAAGTCGGAACGCGAGTCATACCTACGCGTCTCGAGTTCGGTATACACTCGGTAAACGAACAGTCGCGAATGCGCCGCAGTGACGAAAGGACGGTGTGATGGTTTTCAAAGCAGTAACACCATCAGTTCTATCACATCAGTTTTATCACCAAGTGCGATTTTCCCAGAATTGAAATCGAAAACCATAAATTACAAATTATTTAATTTCCCAATGTCAAAAATGTGAAATATTAAGTTACTGCACTAAATAGAGAGCTTATTTTGGCACATAATTACTTTTCCTTCTTGCTTCCTATTAAAAGTGGGGCTAATTTAACTTTCCTACCAATAAGACGGTTTCTATGGTGTAAAAACTTCATTAAATAGATGCAGAAAGTGTAGAAACTTGCAATTGTTTATGATTTTAAAGACTGTGTAGGTAGTTTAAACATTGAAATTTGAATTTATACCTTATTTTCTAAGTGACATTGTGTACCAGATTGTTTTAAAGCTCTAGAAATGTTCTAGAATCCTCCAGAACTTCACATCTATTCTTTGTATAATTTTAATCTAAATAAATATTAACATTTATGTACCACACAACTAGAAATAAATATTTTTTTTAACAATTAATACTGCCTTATCAGCCGATTTGTGTACAATTATTGTGAATATACAACAGAAGGCCCATTCCCATAATTAAAAACGTTCAAAATCTAGTCGCAATCTCATCTCAGCGACAATTGATGTCAAAAACGTATCAATAATGTAGGGAAATTAGACGTATTTTTGACAGAATGGAGACTGAGATCAGACTGTGAACGTTCTTAAAATTACGAGAATTTCCCCTCTGGTATGTCGTAAAAATGTATAAATTCAATGGTTTATTTGCAAAATGGCAGTGAAGTCAGTGCGTTAACTAAGTGACTCATACACTGTGACCCTCAAGATTAAGGAAATCGTGTTGTCCTATTATTCGACATTATATTTCTTAGTACACCATTGTGCATTAGCACTACATTCAGACGATCATCGTTGACACAGAAATATCTGTCACAATTGTTTTATAAGGGCTAGCGCACACTGAGCCGAAAATAATTTTCAATAACTTTCTTTGTTTTTGTATGGACCGTCGCACACAACAACAGGCGGGCCGCACTGGGTTTATTTGTTATGCAATCCGATACGCTGCGGCGCAATGCGGCTGCAGTAGGCGCTAGCCTTTACTTTTCATTTGTTCACAGTGTATAGGAACAAAACTGTTAGAGCAACTTTGATTATAATAGCATAATACTCGTAATTATTTCGTTTGAAAATCAACAACCACGTCTTTGTGAACTTTTAAATAATTCTAGAATTTACTAGTGTTAATTAAAACTATAATAATAATATTATGCGTAATTTACAGACCGCCACCAGTCAACCAGCAGAAAAAAAGAATTTAACGAAATGTATCATTGTTAAAACTATGAGGAATTAGGCAGAGACGTATATTCGTATCGTAGAACGTGAATTTCAATTTAATTTACAGGCACAGGCTGTTGATTTACTCACTTGTATCCATCGTGAAAGTACTTCTCAGTTCCCATCATAATGAACGGTTTCTGTTTAGAAATGCATTACAAACTCGTGAAATAAAAATGTGTTAAGAATGTTGTTCACGTAATTGTGTACACACATGCTCCTGCTGGGACACAGGCCTCCTCTCTGTGAGAGGGAGAGGGCCGTAATCCATCACGCGGGCCCAGTGCGGGTTGGCAGTTGTCACATGTCTTCAATTTTTTGGTTCTAGGACCTGCCGGTTTACTCGCGATGCTTTCCTTCACCGTTTTGAGAGCAGTGGTGATGGAAATAATTTACACAAAGTGAAGCGCCTTTGTGGGTTCGAATCTATGACCTACAACTCGTAAGTCAAAACCGTAAATGTGTGTCGAATAGAAAGAAGAGAACCGCCCTTAACTGATTCACCACCACAGTGACTAAATCAACAGCCTGTATGTACAGACACCAGCACATCAAGCTACTACAATCTGTCAAATTTCTTTAAAAGATTTTTAACTTTATCGCTAAAGCATTAAGGTTGAAGGTTGATTGGGAAAATTTGACAGTTTCGGGTAGCTTGACTTGCTGGCGTCTGTACATGGGCTAACTTCATATTGGCAAGGATATCAGCGAACAACAAAACATTCGTCTTGTCCAGTCTTGTTTCAAATTGGTCTTGTATAAAGCAAGAATAATGACCAAGCTTCGGCGATACAAAAAAAACCTATTAAGCAAACGATTACAGAAATTGTACAGACGCCAGCACATCAAGCTACTACAATCTGTCAAATTAATAGATTTTTAGCTAAAGCATTAATTCGATTAAAAAAAAAAATTAAAGTTCAAAGTTGATTGGAAAAAATTTACAGTTTCAGGTAGCTTGACCTGCTGGCGTCTGTACAATTGTAACTAAATTATTTTTTGGAATTCGTCTTGCTTCTCTATCAGCTGTTTCAGATTATGATGAAACGTCACTTAATCCACATATTACATCTATAGCTAAACATTTTTTTTTATTTCAACCAGTCTAATTTTCTTGAGATAGTTTTCTAGAATACAATAATGTTAGTATCTTTGTAGCAAAAACAATTATTTTTTGTTGAAAAAAAATTGGTGCTTTTTTTTGTCTTTCATAATTTATCACATTCTTTGGTATGTAACAGAGAATCATCTTTACAGCATTACTTTCAAGCAAACCCCATCAGTTTAATTGCTATATACAGAGTGGCAGGGACGACGACGTACTTTATTCATGGTTACAGGTTGCGCGACGGAGTCCATGCCACCATAGAGAAGTGTTGTTGGGACTGATAAAATATTTTTATATTTATAGTGGCTACATGTATACAGGCAGCTGCGGTAAGAAATAAAGTGCAAATATAAATATGAAAGAGACCTTTGAAGGCCTTTGAGATGTTTTCGTTATAAAACTTAACCATGATTTAACTTTCTTACACAAATATATTATCATGTCATACCTTAATTCTTTAACAAGCCCACATTACAAACCAAGCTTTGCTTTAGCGTACCACGAATATGAACCTTACGACTATAATGAATAGTTTCAATTTGCTTTATCCCGAGACCTACGAATTCTCTTACACTTAGTGGTTACCATGTAAAGAAAACCAATTTAATGTCACAAAATAATTAGTTGGTATTAAAGAGACAGTATACTGTTATCAACCTATAATGTTCCCACTGCTGGGACCCAGGCCTCCTCTTTCTGTGAGAGGGTGTGGGCCATAATCGTCCACGTGGGCCTAGTGCGGGTTGGTAGATGTCACATGTCTTAGGATTTTAGGTTCTATGACCTGCCGGTTTCCTCACTATGTTTTCCTTCACCGTTTTGAGAGCAGTGGTGATGAAATAATTCGGGGCCGTTACCACTGGCCACCACTGCACTGCAAATTTTGTTTACGATCATTCATTGTGAAAAACCACCATTGTTCAGGTTTTTTTTTCAAAATATGTAGCTGCTTGGAGTCTTAACAGATTTTATATCTTTGGTAATTTAGCTGCACACTATATTTCTACGCTATATACGTCATATTTCATACATTAAAAAAAATTATAATCAGATATTTGAAATGTTGTCAATTTTACACCCAGTTTGTCGAAAGCGTGGGGCCATTTTTAATAATAATAATAGTAAATCTAGTGTCAAAACTCACGTAGCTGATAAGATTGGTTGGCCGAAATAACAATTTTTATTTTCGAAGCGCGCGTCTGTCATTGTAATTTGAACCTTATGTACACAAGAAGAACGTTCATAAATGTCACCTAATTCCAGTATGCTTTGCAAGGACTATATAACCATTAATATAAGTTGACAAGTCAACTCAAGAGTTTCGGCAACAGATTCAATTAGCTTTCATATCGACACATAGGGCTAAGGGTAAACATATATTATTAAGGAGTGTACTATCTCTTTAACCAAGTATAACAAAAGTATTGAGTGTCAACATTAACCCAGAGGTTTCTGGTCAATACGTACTTATTTGCGTTATCAGTCGGCGATGACGTCACATGCCCTTGAGTCGACATCCACTTCGGTCGTTTCCGCCGATCTCTCTTCTATAACGGACTCGGTCCGCTCTATACCCAGAGCGGCCGTTTCGTTCGATTTTGCACTGCACAAGAGACGTGGAAAATATAAGTTACAGATAAATATTCCATGTATTCATGCTACAGATGATCTTTGACGATAATACGTGATGTTACTATAATCCGAACGTAAGTAATGTTCGCTCAGAATACATTGACTGCACGATTGATTTGAATAAATATACCATATTTATTCGGTAGCTATGGAACACTTTTTCGTGTTCGGATTCACGTACTCACCAAGGCGTTCGTTTCGCAAATGAATGTTGTTCGCGTAACAAAAGCTCGCGCCACGTACATTTGCAACACAAATTCGTGTAGCGAATGTTCGCGATGAGTACCGTCCCCTGTTGCAACAAGAGCTTGTCATGTGAACTGTCGAAACGTCACATGTGTTTATAGTAACAACACTATGTTCGTCGTTAAGTGTGTGTGACTCACGCGTGTTCCCGCGGCGCGGGCGGCCCCAGCGGGAGCGACTGCGGCCGCCGCAGCCACGTGCAGCGCTCCTCCTGAACCAAACATGTACGTCAAGCGACTGACTAACTACAGAATTCTCAAAAAAACACTTATATTTGTGGTCGACATAATTAACGCATGCAGTTGCTGGAAACATCTCGCATACAATCACATATACAATTCAGCAACATTTGCTTCTTTATGATATACTCGCACAACATAAAAGATTTAAATACAGTAATACCCCGGACTTACGCGATAGGTGGGACCAAGCAATAACCGTGTAAGTCGAATTCGCGTAAGTCGGGGTTAAACTTTGCATATAAATATGTGGTCACTCCTGTGCACAAGAGCGGGGACGTTAATGATGTTAACAATTATCGCCCCATATCTGTGCTGTCATCAATTTCAAAAATTTTAGAAAAAATTATATATAAGAGACTAATTAGCTACTTAGAAAAATACAGTATTCTATCAAATGCACAGTATGGGTTTAGAAGAGGACGCTCAACTCAAGACGCTATTACGGCTTTGACATCTGACATTGTTGATAAAGTGGATAGGGGTCATAAATGCTTAACAGTGTTCTTAGATCTTAAGAAAGCTTTTGATACCGTTTCCATTCCGATCCTTCTGCACAGGCTAGAAAGCATAGGTATCAGAGGTGCGGCTCTCTCCCTTTTTGAAAGTTATCTTAAAGGTAGACAGCAAATGGTTAAACTAAATAGCTTATGCAGTGCCGAGGAGGACGTCTGCTACGGAGTCCCACAGGGGAGTGTCTTGGGTCCGCCGCTCTTTTTGATCTATATCAACAGCCTATGCAATATGCAGATCAATGGAGGGCAAATTTTCTCATACGCAGACGATACTGCGGTTGTTTTCTCAGGAACGTCATGGCAACATGTAAAAGCTGTCGCTGAAGAGGGTCTGACTGAGATAGCTGGCTGGCTTAAAGCGAACCTATTAACCCTTAATATCACTAAAACTAATTTTATCTGCTTTTCCCCAGACCAGAGGTCACAGCCCGGACCTGATTTTGGCATTACGATTCATGATTGCCAAAATAATGCAGTCCGGAACCATATTTGTACCTGTCAAGCCATTCAACAAGTCAGCTCCACAAAATATTTGGGCATAATTGTTGATCGATGACTGTCATGGCACCCTCACATCGAGATCCTTATGAAAAGGATCAGGAAGCTGATTTGGGTGTTTAAAACTTTACGACATGTTATGTCCGCGCAACTTTTAAACAAGATTTATATAGCTCTGGCGCAATCTGTAATAACTTACTGCATTCCAATTTGGGGTGGAGCTACCAAAATTAAATTCCTTGACCTGGAAAGAGCTCAGCGATCACTTATAAAGGTGATGTACTTCAAACCATTTAGGTACCCTACAACTGACCTCTATAGAGTTAGCAACTTGCTCTCAGTTAGAAAACTGTATATTCTTTACGTGTCCTTAACCCTGCATAAGTGTCTTCCTTTTGACTCATCATCTCAAAGCAGAAGGCGCAGAGATATAGTGGCCTACTCCCCAGGGATTCGTACTGCCTTTGCTAGACGTCAATATGTTACACAATCCACCTACATCTATAATAAACTGAACCGTAAATTAGATATATATCCCCTGTTGTTATACGATTGTAAAAAAACAATAATTATATGGTTGAGATCCCTAACGTATGACGAAACAGAAAATATTCTGACCAGGATTAGCTGAAAATGGGTACACTCACACACGTACACACACACACGTACACACACACACACACCCTCAACACTCACACACTTACATACATACACAAACACACACTCAGAGCTGCTAAATTAATGTTTTATTTTATTTTTGCTTTTATTTTTACTTTTATTTTTACTTTTCTTTTTTAAAAAACCTTTTACGCCTCACCATTGTTAAGTTACCACTTATGGGAAGAGCGAGACAGCTCCGACACAAGTACTTTTGTAACTTACTGGGGCTGCCTCAATTTATGTATGACACAATGTTTAAGTTGAAATAAATATTTTTGTATTTTTTTTTTTTTCGTTTTTTTTTTTTTTTTTTAAATACATATAAAGTTTGTGTAATCGGGACCAGAGTCTAAAGAAAACAATAATTTAGAAGAAACATGTTTAATAAAATGTTAGATAATAAAACAATTTACATTACTATGAATAAACACACCGTAAACCGGTTATTTTGATGTCGAAGGCTTCATATATTCTAACAATGTCGCCTGACGAGTTAAGATTTTCTTACGAATAATGCTTGAATTCAAAGAATTGAGGGCCTTTCACAGGTTCCGTAATTTTGTCTTTACTTTTTATAACCGTTCGGACTGTTGATTCCGGTAGGACACTTTGCCAATTCACAAATTTTTATTTTCGATTCAAAGTCTGTGTTTTTCGTTTCTTGTTAGGTTCAAATGACTCATTTTTTGGTCTTTTGGATGACATATTTAAAAATATTAAACTGCACTGCGTACGTAAAACAATTCTACGCGGAACACGTTCGAACTTGTAAACCGAACACTGACAGGGCGGAGATCAAAAAGAAAAACCGCGTATCTCCGAATTAGCGTAAAACGGGGTAGCGTAAGTCGGAGTATTACTGTACATCTAAGGCATTGTATAATAAAATTATAACACAAAAAAAGAACACGAGAAATTGACTAAATAAGAACAACAAAGTAAAGATACAAATCAATCAACAAAATAGTACAATAATTTACATATCTATCTTTCATCCATCATCTCACAGAATCTTAGAACATTCGCGCACAGCAACACAAAAACACACATGCAGCAACAAACAACAATGTTGAGAAACTTTTGTTTAACACACACTCCTTATCAGCAACAGCGTGCAAATTGTCAGCTGTTTTTTGTCTGTATGACAGTATAATTTCGCTTACCTGAGGTGTGATGATAGCCGTAATGTCTGTCTGTGTTGCGACCGGCTCCGCGTGGTTTTTAGTAGATACGGCCTTCAAAACTTCTTGCATACAGCCTTGCAGTTCCGCTACCTAGGAACAAACGAAATGTGTATCAGAAAATGGCAGCAGAAACCAGTATGGTAGTAATAATTCCCCGAACGAGCATCTTCACAAATACCTCAAGTATAATTAAATTTACAATCAAAGACAATGGCGCCGATTCCCTTGTTCACAAACTAAACTAAATTTAAGTTCAGTGCATCTTTTTCTTTCTATTTCATTAAGAAAAGGACAGAAGATAAATATTAGTTTAGTCCTGTCAAATTAAGATACTTTATAGACAAATTAGACGTGGCTACTAAAAATACGTCAATTTACGTCAGGCGCTGACTAATTTGACAGGACTAAACTAATATTTATCTTCTGTCCTTTTCTTAATGAAATAGAAAGAAAAAGATGCACTGAACTTAAATTTAGTTTAGTTTGTGAACAAGGGAATCGGCGCCAATTTACACTCATTGCCACTTATTCAACTATCTACAGTAGAGTCACGTAATTTAAGTTGATTTTTCAGTAACCAATTTTAATGAAAGGTACTAAAAATGTTGCAATGTATTTTGAACTTTGTTACATATGAATTTGAGTCTATATTAACAAGACTAGATAATTAATTAATTATGCAATATTCTGGATAATTTTACATTACAGTTGGTACACACCTGTGCCTGTAGACTGAAACACGTCTCCGAGAGTTGTCGCAGCGCGTCTGTGCTGTCATCTGATTCCGATAGCCTTTGCTTCTGGTTATCTAAAATTAAAGGCAAAAATTTAAACTTATAGACTAGATTATATTTTGCGGATTAGGATTATGGTTCGAAATGATTCTTATAGAACTGCATTCCCTAAATCGGCAAATCGCAGGTCGTCGGCATTTTGAGTGTAGTAAAACGAAATGCTGACGCGGCAAGCGATGACAAAGTGGGCGTGCGACTTAATCTCTCAAACCAAGGGTGTAACTGTAACTCACCAGCAGCCTGTAAAGTGGACACTTTCTTCCACAACGCGTTGATAGCCTGCATCTGTAGTTGCTGTATCTTTCGTTCAGACTCCAGAGCGGCCTTCGTCGCCTCCATGTCGCACGTCAACCTCCTACGAATTATAAAAAATCTATTTACAAGTTTATACGTACATGTGGCGCTTGACACAGTACCTAATATCGGAGGGTCAGAATAATTAAGAAAACATGATAAACAACGCTTTTATCTGAAGAACTAGCTTCTGTCCGCAACTTCGTCCAGCACTCACAATGATAACTAATGCACCTCTATTTATCAGAAGCAGTGAATTGCACGAGCACACAGAAAGAAAAACAGTTAAGGAGGAAATCAAACACAGAACAATAGCATACAAAGTCCATATAAAAGCTCATACTAACACCCTAGCAACAGCTACAACACAAGGAGCAATCAATGACAGAAGGCTCAAAAGGCAATACATATGGGACCTTGTTCCCAAAAAAAAAAAACTAATTTAACAAGAGACGGCTTACTTAATGGAACAGTTCTTTCCTGTCAATAAACTCCCATAACAAAATTAATATGTTAAGGGACTAACCACACTTATTCAGCTCTGTTTAGCTTTTGTCCAAAGAAAACAACGATTTTGTATGGAATGCGTACGCATCCGTAAAGTTTAATGGATGCGTACGCAATCCATTAGTCCCTAAGGTCATGTTATTGTTAAGCCGATCGTAAGATATTTAATAATACTAGCTGCGCCCCGCGGTTTCGCCCGTATAAGTTTCGAACCCGTGGGAATATCGGGATAAAAAGTATCGTATATGTTAATCCTGGTTATAAATCATCGGTGTGCCAAATTTCATCCAAATCCGTTCAGTAGTTTTTGCGTGAGAGTAACAAACATCCATCCATCCATCCATCCAAAATTTCACGTTTATAATATTAGTAGGATTAAAAAAAATATATAGTAAAAAAAACTCACTGTATATGTTGTCTGGCCCTCGCCGCTTGTATTGCGTGCAGTATCCGCAGCGTATCCTTATTCAGGTTCCTACTTCTGTAGCCCCTCCACATCTTCTGTATGGTCACGGCTGCCATAGATTCCACGCTCATTTTCTTCTGCCGTCTCTGATTCGACGCTAACTTCATGATATCGGCACCGAGATTCTCCGAATCAATCGTGATCCCATTAAGTTTTTTCTCGTCGTTTTTCACTTCTATTTTTGATAAGCTGCCTTTCCGTTGTTCCATTCTCGTTTTTAGTTTGGGTGAAGACGTAGCGCTCTTTGGTAGTTTTGGTGAACCTTTCATGTTTTTGGCGTGTCGTGGCTTGTCTTCATGAATGCTACTGTTACTCGACTGCGATGACGTGTTCGAGACGCTGTGTATCGAGTTATTGGTCGGCTTTGGTATTGATCTTTGGATGTCGTATATCGGGTCTTGGTAGTCGGGACTCATTAACGATTCGGGTACGGGAACCATTTTTGATGCGGCTTCTAGTGAATGGTTTACGGGCTTTGGTTGCGGTATCTCTGTAAAAGTTGAAGAGTTGTAAGTCTTCATAGGTTCGTTTTAAAGAATTAAACGGTAAAATACGTAGAGAACGCGGGCGTTAATATGACACATCGAACTTTAGAAAAGACTGTCATGCAGGTTATGAAAAACCGACACCACGATGATATACAAAGCCGGAATATATGTAAAACTTGATGTCGGTAACATACCTTGTACTCGTTCCCTCTCCTTTTCTCTAGCGCTGTCTCGTTTCTCCGTAGCATACATGAGTCCGGGCGAGTCGAAGCTCTGGCTCATAGCCGTGGGTATACCGGGGAGGTCACCACACAGTGATGACGTCATTTGATGGGATGGCGACGAAGACTTGGTTAGTGCTGCGTGGTAGCTCGAAGTGAGGCGGTCGGGAGACCGGCCCATGTGGCGAGGCGTTGAGATACGCGCTGCAAGTTAATATGACGATAAAGTAAATGCAGTTAAGTGGCCATTGCTAAGTATTGATAGCCACCAAATCCAAAGGTTTAGGGTTAGCTTAGAGTTTAGTTATAGCAGATATAATATACTAAAGGATGATTCCCACCAAACGGCTCGTATCGCATCGGATCGGAACGGATTTTACAATCTTTAAACGGTATTAAATCGTGTACACAGTATTTAAAGTCTATATTACCAAGTCGCGCACAGCAGCTTGACCGCGAGCGTCTTCCGCGACACGCGATCGTAGCCGAAAGTATCCGTCCGCCTGTCGTCGTATCCGATCGAATCCTATTTGACTAGGCGCAGAAATGGATACGTTCGCAAGCGACGGTATGGAGTCGATCGTATGCGACAACATTCTGCCGGACGCGATCGGCTGTCGCGCATCCGTTCGTATCTTTTCCGATCCGATGCGATACGAGCCATTTGGTGAAAATCATCCATAATACTAGACTCCGCTTTTGTTATGAGTGAACGAGTTTAGTGTTAGTTTACCAAAGAAGTACTTAAGGAAATCATTCCCTGTTAGGTAAAGAAACACGATACGGAAATCTCGAGTTTTCACGTCAATCACAGCTAGATAAACATAATTCGACGAATTCCAAAGATAAATATTTTAATGAATTATTTTAATTAATAGGTCAAACATTCATTTACGTCTGCATAACTTACATTTTCTACAAACCAATAAGTTTCGAAGTGAAACGTTAATAAATGCGTACCATATCCCCGACACTACTAATTTGGGCTGATTTTTCAATCGACTGTCAAAAAATCTAAATTATTCCTTCGATAAAGTTATCTGGCGTTGGAAAAATCAGCCCTAAATGATATAAAAGTTATAGATTATTTTAATTAACTCAATATCTAAACTGAAAGAGTGTTCCTCCTCCTCATTTATTCATATACATAGTTAGTCTTTTAATTTAGTACCTAGCGTAAATAGTTATTACAGTATACAATAAACTGACATAGTATATTTTTATGTCACTAAAACGCAATTATTCCTGGGAAAATCTCCTTGTGGATTAAACCACGGCGAACAATTTGTACTAAATAATTTGTGTAACTTGCAGTTACCTCCTTTACAACACGGTAAAATAAAAACATTTTTTTAGCCTATTTTGTGTCCCACTGCTGGACAAGGCATAACATAGCATAATCAGCCTATAATGATCCCACTGCTGGGACATAGACCTCCACTCGGTGAGAGGGAGTGGACTGTAATCCATCACGCGGGTCCAGTGCAGGTTGGATGTCACATGTCTTCGAATTTTTGGTTCTTGGACATGCCGGTTTCTTCACGACTTCCTCACGGTCGACAAAGGCCTTCCCTTTTTCCTTCCAAACCTCCAATATAAAATATATTGAAAAATAATAGTACTTTTTTATTTTTTTATTGTTGAATGGGCCTGGTCTTGACCTCGAATAAAATAATATGCGTCGTTATCAGTTACAAAGTACTTACATTGCATTCTCGGTGACTGCAACTTGGGCTTCAATGGACTGTGGTTTTGATCTTTTAGTTGCTGCTGGTGATGTTGAGCCTGCATTGTAATAATTTTGTGTAAGACACCTTCGCCTAGTAACAAATGTGTATCATGCCACGCGAAGTTATAAAATAAGTTAAACTACTTTGATTAATATAGTCTATGAGATACGGTCCGGCGACCCATTAATCAAACTGGTTGCTAATTTAATTGTAAAATTTATTCTTTTTTGGCATTGATTTACATTCTGTGATTACTTTAACTCACACCCTGACTTATTACTAATTTTTTTTTTAAGTATGTCGTCTCCTTTTACAATAAATTTGTAAATATGTGAGCACCTGTATCTATCATATTTAATTTATATGTCGACTTATGATATATGACTAGATTCAATTTTATTTTATTGTAATTTTTGACGTTCCAAAGTGCCTTTTATGTGCCTATTTGAAATAAACTTTGACTTTGACATACCACACTGACTACCGTGTCTGGACACGACGAATAACAGTTTATTCGTCGTGTCCAGACACGGTTTTCAGCGGCAAAAAAACCGTGTGTGTACAAAGGGCCTTAAGTCGTCAGTGTTGTATGGAAATATTTAGGAAGCCTATGGTTATGTTGTTTCCTTTTTTACCACCAACTCCCAAAATTACTTTTCACTTTGTAGTGTTTTTTTTTAAAGCCATTGTTCTTTTTTGTATTTTTATTTTTTATTTTTCTCTTTTAGTAGTACTAAATACATACAGACGAACATAGAACCTCCTCCTTTTTTGAAGTCGGTTAATAAATGTTTGACTTCTCATATATCGTAACGAAGTACAAAGAATCAAATAATATAATAATAGTGCAAAGTATCAAATAATTAATATAATTTAAATATAAATGCAGCCTATTGACCACATCACTATTTTAAACTCGACCTTACCTTACTAAGTATAAGGCGCAGTTTCCTCTGATCCTCGGTTTCCAGTGCATCAGCTGTTAGGGGGCAGGTAGACGCCAAGTATTCGCACAACTCTTGATGCTGCCCGGCATGGTAATGCCGCCCTTTGCCTTGACTGTACAGCCACTCTGCTTTCAAACTGAAAAGGAACATATTGTTTATAGAGGCTTATAATAAATGGCGTATTCTTTATTGTTCACCGGTAGAAAAATAAATAGAAAAAAAGGGTTTAATAGTAGTAATTGGACGTACAGACGCCAGCAGGTCAAGCTACCCGAAACTGTCAAATTTTCCCAATCAACCTTGAATCTTAATGCATTAGCGATAAAGTTGAAAATCTATTAAAGAAATTTGACAGATAGTAGTAGCTTGATGCGCTGGCGTCTGTACCTATTGACACTATAGACATTAAATAGGGGCAAGACTTGATTAACGTTTATGGACCAGGTAGAGATAAACCATTATAAAACTGCACGCGCCTCTACTAAGATTTCCATAAGTACAAACATTTGAAATGTAGGAGTCCATGTCTACTCGGTAACACAATGCATCTCAAAATAAAGTTCCCCAAGTGGGCAATGAGCGCCGTTATTTATGTACGTTTGCCCAGCACGGCCCCTCAGAATTTGCATTTATGGTGTACACCATTGCAATGTACTCGCCTCTAGCAGTATATGTACCGATTTCTTTTTCAATGTACCTCTATACTTTTGAAGAAATATGCAAAAAAAGGTGGCCGTGCCAGCCAAACGCTTTCAGCACGGCCCCGCATGTAACTTGAATAATACATACCGTATTAACAAATGTCTATAACTCAAGAAATGTACTCTATTAATACGTTATATGTGCCGCAACAGTTATTGTGAATTCATAATAACAAATAATATATAGATGTGGATAAGGGGCCGTGCTGGAAAAAATCATTTTAAGAAATATCTAAAAAAGACAAAACATACTTAGCCAAAAACTATTAAAAAATAATTGAAGTTTAGCAAGTAACATATGTACCGCATTGATTTCTCATACAACTTGTTATATTGTGAAAAATAAATCTATTTAAGTTCATTCAGCACGGCCCTCTATAGTTGCCTATATCTTTTTAAATAAGCCGTGTATGTTTACAAAATTCGACTTCCTGAATAATATATAGGAGTACATTCCTTTCAACTAAATTGCAATTCTGCTGTATCAATACTTTAGAAGATAAATTCAATCTAAAATATACATACATTAAAACTGATGGGGTGACCATGATTTCATATATTTGGTAGGTAGGTACATAAATGTTCTATATTTATGTACTTATATTAATTAAATTATGTGACTACATTGAAATAAACATTCTTTTTACCCGACTGTACCAGAAGGACGGTAAGGTTTTTCGAGTGAATGAATGTAGATATGTAGCAACCTTCATTTCTTTGGCACGCTTTGTAGTCTAAACGGCTTTATTAATTTCAACTTGAGAGATGTCGTTATATTCGTCTTAATTGTGAGAATGACACAGGGTAGGTATAGGTACCCATCAAAAACATTAAAAATAAAAATAACTGATTCTTGGCGTCAAGTAATTAATCGTTTTCTTTTCCTCAAAGCCTATCTAGTGGGATAATATATTAAATAAACGAATTTCTAAGTGGACTAGCTTTAACTTACGGTTCGGCTCGCGTGGTAGAAATAAAAAATATATAAAGCGTGCTTATAACCTTCCCCTAGAAAAAACACAACTTATAATATGTTTAAATAAATGTTATTCAGAATGAGAAATGCTAAAAAAAACAAAATATTCAATGTTTCTCAAAGTTTAAAATTTGTCCGTCCTACCTACCAAATATATGAAATCATGGTCACCCCATCAGTTTTAATGTATGTATATTTTAGATTGAATTTATCTTCTAAAGTATTGATACAGCAGAATTGCAATTTAGTTGAAAGGAATGTACTCCTATATATTATTCAGGAAGTCGAATTTTGTAAACATACACGGCTTATTTAAAAAGATATAGGCAACTATAGAGGGCCGTGCTGAATGAACTTAAATAGATTTATTTTTCACAATATAACAAGTTGTATGAGAAATCAATGCGGTACATATGTTACTTGCTAAACTTCAATTATTTTTTAATAGTTTTTGGCTAAGTATGTTTTGTCTTTTTTAGATATTTCTTAAAATGATTTTTTCCAGCACGGCCCCTTATCCACATCTATATATTATTTGTTATTATGAATTCACAATAACTGTTGCGGCACATATAACGTATTAATAGAGTACATTTCTTGAGTTATAGACATTTGTTAATACGGTATGTATTATTCAAGTTACATGCGGGGCCGTGCTGAAAGCGTTTGGCTGGCACGGCCACCTTTTTTTGCATATTTCTTCAAAAGTATAGAGGTACATTGAAAAAGAAATCGGTACATATACTGCTAGAGGCGAGTACATTGCAATGGTGTACACCATAAATGCAAATTCTGAGGGGCCGTGCTGGGCAAACGTACATCGTTATTTGGCAATTGTGTAAAGACAGTGTGTGGACCAGTCGACATGTGAAAAAAAAAAACATTTGAAATGTGTATGCAACACGCTGGAGGTGCTTGGGGGAGGCCTATGTCCAGCAGTGGACGTCTTTCGGCTGAAACGAGAATGATGATGCAACAAGCGGTGGGGAGGCAATCATTTTTAAAATGTTTTATCTCTACCAAGTTAGGTACCAGAGGGACAATTCTCGTAATTTTAAGAACGTTCACAGTCTGATCTCAGTCTCAACGGATTAGCTTAGCTTCAAAATGATTCCAATTGAGAGTAATAGTGTATTACGCAATTACGGTGCTGACACTAGATTTGTCACCAAGTATGTCTGAACTCAATCCTATGTACCTGGATTCGACATATATAAGTTAAGACGAATGAAGAATCGGCCCTTAACATGTTTAAATCTTACCTTTCGATAGCACTGACGACGAAGCCGTCGATAGACTTGACACTCATTATCCAGTTGAGTACAAACGGACGGTAATCGAATCCTCTGTGGTGAGGAGTCAAGGAGTAGTTTTCAAGTATTTACCTTTTTAACAGATTTTAGAGCACTATGAACCTAATATGTACGTGGAATCATGGAATGTAATATGTTATCATTGATATCGTAAGTTGCGTAATGTAAAACGAAGTTTAACTGGCGGAAAGGATTGAACAAAAAACACATGCTTATTTGAAGTGGGTTACAAAAAACAACAATTAAGTAGTGAAGAGCGAACGACGCACGCGTATTCGTCAAAAATGGCGCTATCGCCCAAACCAAAAAAGCGTTGTTTCAAATTACAATTACAAAATTATGACCTTAACGTACGTCAAATAATAACGATTACGTAATCATTATTATTTAAAGTACGTATATTACGTTAACCAACAGTTTGAAAACCGGCCCTTTATTTCGTTATTATAATTATTATACCTTTGAGTTTCGCGGAATGTGGATCCATCCTTCGGCCGCATTCAGGTAGAAAGTAACTGACGCCGATCTAAGGTAGGACATGCACGATTGACGTAAAATTAGTAAGTCATTGCAATGTAACTCTTACCTTTGTAAGATAAGGTTCTACCTTATCTTAACAAGATAAGAGTATTACTACTAGAATGATTGCCGTTTATCAAAGAGTTACATTGCAATGATTTACTAATGGTTTACGTCATTCTTTGACTGTGAACGTTGAAAAAAGGTATGATGACCAGCGCTGACAGCCTGCACTGTTTGCTTTCTACCTGAATGTGACCTTCCGAAGACTACAGGTTTGATTAAAAAGGATACAATTTGTCCTTGCCTGCCATCGCGACACACGGGTTCCCCTGTATAGAGAAGCTATCCAGTTTGTTCAGGTGCACCAGGTGGCAGATCTCATTCAGATCCTGGATAGTGTTGTGAGCTAACCCTAAGTGTTCCAAGTATGTTGGGAGGTAGCGGTCACACTGCCTCAGATCTGATATCCTGTTCCTTTCTAGATTTAAGTGCTGAAAAAGAGAGATTTTTTTAATTATGTATCTGTTTATTTTTTAAGATAACTGATTTTGAAAGATACACAACAACCACATTTTAAGTTTTTTCATTGAAGCAAAATGACAACAGTAAGTAAAAGAATCTATAATTGTATATATATTTGAATCGCGACATATTCGCCAAAAATGTAAACAAATATGAGTTTATGGAAAAATATCTTTAATAAAGTTCAGTTTACGCTACAACTTCAAACATTTTATAACTTTTTCAATAGTGCTAGTCACTCTGAAATCAACTTAATCACCATTAAAATAAAGTTGATGGTTGTTTAACTTGAAATAACGTCAATTTGAAACATAAATAAAATTTGAATATATAGATATGTTTTTTTTTTTATTAAAAATATATTTTCATTGTTTGCATGCCTAATTTAATGTAGATTGTACAGAGATCACAGTTTTGTAAACACTTTTATTTTTTGTACAGACGCCAGCAGGTCAAGCTACCCGAAACTGTCAAATTTTCCCAATCAACCTTGAACCTTAATGCTTTAGCGATAAAGTTAAAAATCTATTAAAGAAATTTGACAGATCGTAGTGTGTAGTTTGATGTCTGTACATTTCACCAGTTCTGTTAGACTGTTATCATAAAAATGAAGAACAGAACAGAGTAAAAAACCTAATCAAGACAAAGAAGAAAACCTACTACATACTACAACTTATTTCATAACAGTTACAAACAACCTAAAAAAATGTGGAAAATCATTAATAACTTAGCATGTAATAAGATTAAAGATAACAGTACTCCCCCCAAATTATTGTCGAACTCGGAATATAATAAACGGTAATGAAATTTGTAACGTATTTAACTCATTCTTTGCATCAATAGGCGCGGACTTAGCTAATAAAATACCAAACAAGTACCACATAAACACAGGTAATATTCTCATGTACGACAGTAATTACACACACGATATGACCTTGAACAAACTTTCCCCTTGTAATACTGACGAAATATCACAAATTATTGACCACCTTGACACCAACACTAGTACAGAATTAGACGGAATCAGCACAAAAGCTATTAAATGCCTTAAAAATATAATTGTTTAAAGACTAACTAATTGTATAAATGTGTGCTTAATGGGCGGCATTTTCCCCGACTCACTTAAAGTTGCAAGGGTCAATCCAATTTACAAATCTGGAAGTAGAACTGACCCCGGTAACTATCGACCGGTATCGGTCTTACCCGTTATTTCAAAAATCTTCGAACGAGTGCTATACAACCGTCTAAACGCATATTTAACAGAGAAAAAATTCCTAATTGATCAACAATATGGTTTCTGCCCTTTTTTTTGTTTTTTTTCCGGGGTGGAAAATCGTCATGGATGTCCGCCGCTCTGGGGCGGGCGGCGGGGTCTGTCAGACTTACTGACTAAAAACCACCCCAGTGTTCGACCATCCTTCCGCAACCCCCGACTGGTGCCGGCCCGCCACCGCGGGCCTCCTCGGGTCAGGGGGGGGAGTGAGGTGTTTGACTCCCCCCGCGACGTCTAAGAGGGGCGTGGAACTTCACGCGTGCCCCTCTTAGACGTCGTAAAAAAAGCGTACGATACGGTAAGCCATCAAAAGTTACTACAGAAATTAGGTAATATATATACGTATTTCAGGCAGCGCCCGCAGTATGTTCACCTCATATTTACAAAATAGACAACAAGTCGTTAAGATAGATAACTTCACCAGCTCGATGCAAAACATAACATACACACTTGTCCACAAGCCTCACTTATTACTAAAATGGAACGAATCGGTATACATGCTCAAGTCTTGAACATTTTCAAAGACTACCTGACAAATCGTAAGCAGTCTGTTAGGATCGGCACTGTAGTGAGCGATGAAGAACAAATTGATTACGGCGTTCCCCAGGGGAGTGTACTGGGTCCAACGTTGTTTTTAATATACATTAATGACTTGTGTAGTCTCAAAATATCAAATTGTGATATAACTACTTACGCAGATGATACCGTAATACGGCAACACATGGAGGAGACTGGAATTCCGCCATTGGAAAGAGCATGCTGAAAATGGACTGCGCACAATTAAGAAATGGCTAACCGATAACCTACTTACCAAGTTCTCATGTTCCTCCTGAGTCTACCAACATATTGAAACTTCATACATGTGCCGACCCTACGGACTGCGACTGTTTGTCCTTAATACGAGTGACCAGCATCAAATACCTTACCTTTACCATATAATGTTAGACGGGCGACTTGATTGGCGATCACAGGTGGTTTCTCTCACTAGCCGAATTCGAAGGCTTATGTATATCTTTAAGAAGTTCAGATCTACTGCAGATAAATCTACATGGTATATACTGCCCTCTGTCAATCTGTACTAACCTACCGTATACCTATATAGGGTGGTACCTATAAAACTCTATTTCTTATTTATTTATTTATTTATTAAAGAAAAAAGAGAGAGTTTGTTGTTGTTGTTGTTTGTTTGTTGTTTGTTGTGTTTGTTTGTGAGTTTGTTTGTTTGTTTTGAGTTTTTTTTTTTTTTTTTTTTTTTTTTTTTTTTTTTTTTTTTTTTTTTCTTATGTTGGAAAGATCGCAGATAGCAGTCTTGAAGGTGATTCATCATAGGCCTCGCTTGTATCCAACCACCAAACTTTATACTGAACGCCGCGTACAAACCGTGAGACAGCTATACATACAAAAAATCATTCTCTGAAGACACCGCTGGCTACCTCTAGATAAAAAAATAAATAAAAAACGCTCAAGTGCAGTTGTATGTCCCGGCGTTAGCTGCAGAACAGCTTTTGCAAGCCGCCAATATGAGGTCGCTAGCTCAAGATTGTATAATGAGGTAAATAAAATACTGGCAATAAACAATTTAATCAAACGTGAGGTAAAGCATAGGTTGAACAATTGGCTATTAACTCTGACTTATGATCAGACAGAATTACTATTAATAACTAGTCTAACTAGTCAAAAAGTAAGTATGTATAATGGGTATAATGGGTATATTACGTTATTGTTTTGTTATATGTAAGTAGTAAATAAATATTTATTGATATCATTTTGTATAACTTTACAGTTAGTTTTGGGTCTTTTTTTTGTTTTTAAGCAATAAAATTGTTTATGTCTTGCAGTAAAAAAAAATTAATATCACTATTAGGAGCGTTACGAAAAGTTTACACATATTACACTACACAACTTTACACATATTACACCTGCATTCTCATAAAAAAAATCACCACGAATTCCGTACAATCAAACATACAACTACATAAAAAAGCAATAACATACAACACAAGAAGCAAAAACAAATTTCAACTAATGACTGCACGTGCACGGACTAATTACGGGAAAAAAACAATATTGGTTGAGGGGGCGCAACTGTTTAATGACTTACCGGAGGATTTAAAGAGATGTGATAGTATAAATATATATATTTAAGGCAAAACTTAAGAATCATATATGCACCCTGTAACGTCACCAACACCCCAGAGGCAAATACGATATTATTATTTATCATTAGATATAAACACTTTTGTATCTCATTTTAAGTGAACTATGTTATTTAAATTCTTATGAGAAATAAATGTCTTTAAACCTATTTTATGTATGTATGTAAAGATATTAAAAACAAGAGTACAACTATTTATTTTGTGTCAAACAGTTCCATATTATGCGTTTAAATGAACACAACTTATATGATCAAATCACTTTTATGCATCAAGTTTTTTAATAAGCTAATGGGAATTGACTACTCCTACCTGTCTTCACACAAGAAGAAGAAAAGGCATGTTTCATATCGATCATTATAGAATAAACAATATGTTGCTACAAAATACAAACCTTCAAATTCTTCAAATAAGATATATCAGCTATGAACGATATCTGGTTGTTGGACAAGTCCAGGTGCTCCAGGTGCATGTTGTGATTCAAATGTTCTATTGATTTTATGTTGTTACCTGCAAAAGAGATCACAGGCTTATGGAATGTACGAGAACAGTTCACTAATTCTCTAAAAATATTAGAACAAACGTGGACAGAGGCAGAGTAAATATTGATCAATCTTGGACATTATCACATACTCGTCATTTCTAAATTGACTAGATTCTGCCCGCGATTTCGTCCACGTAAAATTTCGGACACCGACCCACCCCGCCCGCGTTTTCGCTCAGCGTGATTTCTGACTTTTTATGTTTTTGCCTGGCTCCTAGGGGACCTAGCGTGATGATAAGTAACCTATATCCTTCTTGAAGAATTGGGCTATGAAAAGTAAAAATATTTTTCAAATTCGACTGGTAGTTCCAGAGATTAGCGAGTTCAAATAAACAAACCAACTCTTCAGCTTTATTATTTGAGACGAAACACTGTCATCTGTGTATTACGTCGTCGAAGCATAAGTTATCATGTATTCAGCGGGATTGTCCGAAAGGGTTACCGCTACCCCGGAACATAAAGGGCAAAGGAGGGAACATGGGTGGGTTTTAGTCAGTAAGAGTCCAACACTCCCTTCCGCTCCACCCAGAGCGGGAGGGGTCATTTGAGGATTTCCCATCCGGAAAAAAAAAAAAAAATCATGTATGTATGTATTTGTATGTATAGATTAAACTTAAACATATTCCGATCCGATGACTTCATTATAAGTCCCTGACTATGAATTAAATCTCGTTTACAATGACATAATTTGAATTCCTAAGCTGACGCAATGGTTAGGCTTCACCACATAAAAAATGCAAACTATTATAATGAAGCTCTTATTGTCTTGTTTGTATTTCAAAATGGGGTTTGGGAAGGGAATTAAGTACACCTATCCTATGTACGGACGCCAGCACATCAAGTTACTACAATCTGTCAATTTTCAACTTTATCGCTAAAGCATTAAGGTTCAAGGTAGATTGGGAAAATTTGACAGTTTCGGGTAGCTTGACCTGCTGGCGTCTGTACTATCGCTAAAATCTATATCTGACCACCGTAAGGACTAATTCGTGCTTGCAGCGTATATTATTAGTCGACCTGAAAAGGATCCTCAAAATGTGCACAGGATTTTGTTTACAAAATGGTCAGATATAGGTTTTGGCGATACTACAGACGCCAGCAGGTCAAGCTACCTGAATCTGTCAAATTTTCCCAATCAACCTTGAACCTTAATACTTTAGCGATAAAGCTGAAAATCTATTAAAGAAATTCGACAGGTCGTAGTGTGTAGCTTGATGTCTGTACATTTCACCAGTTCTGTTAGACTGTTATCACAAAGTTTTACGTAATAGAAATTGAAAATTGTCTGAAGGAAAAAACCATAATATTCCATAACCCTTGTATAAATATATCACAGTCCCGTGCAGTCATCAACGAGCAGTGATGGTCGTAGGTTCGAACCCAGTTAGGCGCCTTACTTTGTGTAATTATATCATCACCACTGCTCTCGAAACGGTGAAGGAAAACATCGTGAGGAAACCGGCATGTCCTAGAACCAACCAAAATTCGAAGACATGTGACATCTACCAACACGCACTGGGCCCGCGTCGTAGATTATGGCCCACTCCCTCTCAAAGAGATGAGGCCTGTGTCCCAGCAGTGGGAACATTATAGGCTGAGTGTGTCCTAAACATATTGACGGCGTATCCTAAGTCTAATTCAGCAAATGAACTAAAAATTTCATTACAAACATTAATTTCTTAAAGCAACGGCTTTAAGGATAGAGCATTCTGTATTCACTTTCCATGTTAGTGAAACTAGTAATACTTAATGTAGCATAGATATCTCAGTGATGAATTATTTTATGCATTTTATGCTGTAGCAATGATTAGTAAACAGTATTAAAGAATAGGAATAGTTGTGGCCCAGTGGTAACGGCTCTGAATTACAAACTGTAGGTTGTGGGTTCAAAACTCAAGCAGGCGCTTTACTTTGTGTAAATTATTTTATCACCACTGCTCTCAAAACTGTGAAGGAATACATCGTGAGGAAACTGGCATGTCCTAGAACCATAAATTCGAAGACATGTGACATCTACCAACCCGCACTGGGCTTGCATGGTGGATTATGGCCCACTTCCTCTCAAAGAGATGAGGAAATTATAGGCCAATTATGTATTAACAAACAAATTTGTCACCGACAGAATAGTAAAAAATCAGCTTGGTTACAAAAATATCTAAGTGATGAGTTAATTTATGATATTAAATTGATGGATGGCAGTTTCTAGTTAGTATAAATACCATTTTATGCTCAATCATTGATTTGTGTTAACTAACTACTTTGTCACTACCAGAATAGTCAACATCAGAGGGGAAATTCTCGTAATTTTAAGATCATTCATAGTCTGATCGTCTCGATCTGTCAAAAAATACTTCTAATTTCCCTACATTTTGACAAGTTTTTGACATTTGTTTGTCGCTGAGATGAGACTGCGACTAGATTTTGAACATTTTAAATTACGAGAATTGGCCATCTGCTGTTACCAAAATGGAAAAAACTTAACTACTACTAACCCCGCAAATATTGAGTTGGTGAGACTTTCATCATACTTCATCACACTTCTTCATACTTTTTTTTTGTGTTTATGTTCTTTTTTATGCGTCATGTTTGCCGCAAATAAACGTATTTTCTTTCTTTCTTTTTTCTTTCTAAGTATGCTCAGTTCAAATGGATTATTTTTAATTATGTATTATTAAAAAAAAAATATTTAGGGCTGATTTTTTATGTGGCGTTGTAGATACCGCTACAGTGGAATAAAAGTGACGTCTGGCAGATTTTGTATGGAAGAACTGTTAAAAATTCAAAATGATTCCTCGGATAAAGTTATCTGACATTGGAAAAATCAGCCCTTAGAGCAAAATTTATTTGAACATTTTTATTCTTCCAAACTAATATTTTTTCTTTTTTGTATTATTGCATTTTTAGATTTGATTTTCTTATAAGCTGTGGTAAACTCTTAAGACAATCATCCTTGGAAACAACACAGTGTTTGGAATTGAGCCCCAAGTACAAAACCTATTTGAAAAAATGTTCATTTAAAAGATAAATCCCGTAACCTTTAAACTAGAACACAGTAAATGCTGCATAGGAACAGAAAAACTATATTCCTAGTATTAAAATCAAAAAGGAATTTGCACAGACAACTACTTCTACTGTACGGACTTACCTGCTAGTTTTAAAACTTTAAGATATATGAGGTCTTTTAGCCCTTCTATTTGTAGTATGCCATTGTTGCTCAGAGCCAGTATTCGGAGGTTCGTCAATCTGGACACACTGTGCATGCGTAGCAGGAAGTTGTTGCATATTGATAACTATTCACAAACAGAATTTGTATGGTTATCTATGATGTTACCACTATAATTTATGAACAAATACAGCCATGCACATAACTAATTTGTAGTGACATTTCAACATTGTGTTTTTTTTTTTTTATTCATGAGTAGGTTTAATTCTTCTAGTGAAATTAGGTCTTTAATAGGTACAAATTAAATTAGGGCAAATATAAGTTTGGTTATCTGAGAATAATAAAAGCAATGAACAAAAATATTAAAATGTTTTGAGTTGATATTCCAACAGAGTAGACACTTTACGAAGTAAATATATACTTCGTGGTATCTTACATTTTCGACGCGGTTGTATGTGTCGATGTTATCGAGCCGTTGCAGTTCATTTTGGTCAAGGATTAAATTAATAATCGTTTTGGATTCCTCCGCGGGCGCTTTCTCTATTTTCTTCAACCCACGCCTCGAAAGGTCCACCGTTTCTTTTTTCGCCTCATCTGTAAACAAACACCACGATATCATAATTTTGATCCACGTGGGTTTTTTTCCATCTTGAAATATCTTACTTACCCATTCTTGAATTAACACCACATCTTAATTATTTATCAAAGAATTCAGGAGTAATTTCCCCAACAAAATCAACATTCATAAATTGACGTCACAGAGCATCTTAGCTATATTACTCGATTGACGTTCAAAACCTATTGCAATCAAAAATTCTAAGATGCCGAACGTTTTTAATTTTTTCATTTGTATCCTGTTAAATCTTTCCTATTTGCTTGTTCTAAACAAATTATTATCAATTCAATTCTTGGCTATCCTTCAATAATAAATGACATTGTTACGCCTTAAATAATCTGCCATGAAAGAAAAGAAAAGAAATTATGAAAGATACCAAATTATCAGTTTTCGAACACGACTGAACAAAGACAAGTAAACCGACCGAACATGGCGGACCGGCATAGTCAATAGTTGACGTAATAGTGTAGAGAGTGACTGAGTAAAACGTTTGATTAAATCGATTTATTTAGACGATTATTAATTATTAAAATAAAAATAAAATTAAAAGTACTTTACATAGGAACGTCGATCTTGAAATTAATATAGTGAGATACATAGCGTAGATTGCATAATTTCTGACGTTTATAAGTAAATAAAATCGTTTAAAAATAATTACTTGACCAAAAAGGCTTCGGGATTGGGGCCTGCATACCTCCACACATTTATTATGTGCATTTGTAGAGGTTAGCAGTTAGCACCAGGTGCCAAGTTTGTGAATCTGGCATTCACCATTATCATCATCAGCAGACTTCTTCCACTCACTGCTGAGTATAGGCCTCCTGGCTTTTGTGCCATACTTCCCAAGTCTGTGGGGGTCTCGAGTCAACCTGGTCATACCTGCGATCTTCTGAATGTCAACCATCCATCTGGCTTTTGGTCTGTCAAGACTAAAAAGTAGAAGGTCTCTTGGCAACCATTCAGTAGGCAGTGGCTCACACAAAATTTTATTTGTTTTGCCCCTTACTATCGTAATATTGATGATTATTTTGTTCATAATAAATGTAAAAAAGTATCTAACAACAAAGCAAAATACCGTTAATTTACTAAAAAATTACAATAACTAGTTAATTAGCACAGCACTACTTCGCGGTGGCGGCGGGTTTTGTTGAGGTTAGTGAAATAATTACGATAAAAGTGTTTTTGTGTTTATTTTTAGATAAATCAAACGATTAAAATGCTTTGAATACAACCATGAAAAAGCGTTACATAATTATATTGTATTAAAAGCTTGTTGTTCATTCAATTCCAGCTTTAATTATAAGGACGCGTTAGTTGACACTTTTGTGAGTAAAGTTTGTTTCGTTTGATAAAGTTATCAACACCAATATTTCTAATTAGAACGAAGTTTTTATAACATTAATTGTATGAAGTGTTAAACTTGGTCAAGTCTTTTAGAATTTCGAAGTTTATTGAGCACATTAGAGCTTTCTATTTATAGACAATATTCACATGTAACCTCTTTCGTTTTAGGCGGGAGAATGGTGTTGGCAAAGGGCCTGAGGCCTCTTCAGGTGGCTTCCGTGATATTGTTTGTGAGGATTCTGTCTGTATTCCTGGTGCAGACGTGGTATGTTCCTGATGAGTACTGGCAGACCTTGGAAGTGGCTCACAAGCAAGTATTTGGGTATGGAGCAGTGACTTGGGAATGGCAGAGAGGCATCAGGAGCTATTTGTACCCAAGTGTAGTGGCTGCACTGTATACTCTGCTTAAGTTCACTAGTCTGGACTACCCTGAAGCTTTGGTAAGCATGTAGTTCTAAATTAACTGTAATGGACTCCGGCAGAATGGAAATAATGGCTCACCATGACCAAGCAAAATATTTAGATTGGTCTATATCTTGTTACTTAATTCAACCGTGTTGATCATTTATCAAAACCTATGTAGTAGTGACTAAGTGTCCAACAAAAAATAAAAAAATAAAACTCATTATTTTTTTGTAGTGTTAGAAATACAATGATATAAGTGTTCTATAAAATGACTATAAATATATTCAATGTAATAATAAGTCATAGGTTTTTATCTCAAAGCATAGTTCAGACTTTATGATAAGCAGTTGTTTTACAGAACATTCTAATTGCGTATAGTGTTACAATACTAGTTTGTAACGTGAGTAGCTGTTATTTAATATCTGTAATGGAGTAGTTTCTTTGTAAAACTCAGTATGTCCTGTGTAGCAAACAAAGTTATGTTTAAAAAAGTTGCATAATGGCTTGTAGACCTTGTAGTTATGCCATGTATACCTAATATGGACTAATAAAATAAGATAACAGCTTTCTTACTGTTTATGCTATTAAACTTATAATAATTGGCCCAGAGCTACAATACGTCCACAAATCACTTCACAATAACAATTTTATGAAAATATTAATAAAAATAATTTTTTTATATCTTCGGCAGACCTTTGTACAGACGCCAGCAGGTCAAACTACCCGAAATTGACAAATTTTCCCAATCAACCTTGAACCTTAAAACTTTAGCGATAAAGTTGAAAATCTATTAAAGAAATTTGACACATTGTAGTAGCTTGATGCATTTTACTTGTTAAACATCATCATCATCACCCTATAGCAGTTGCTGTTTAACTCTATACTAAATACTTGTTAATGCCTGAGGATACTTGTTAAACCTCAGGGTGTTAAAGAGACGAAACATGGCATTATCTTATAGATATAATTAATTTCCGACGAAACATGGACATAAATAATTAAAACCAATATTCATTTATAGATTCTCCTGCCTCGCATCCTGCAAGCTATTATCAGTACTGCAGCAGACTACAGTTTCTACAAATGGACAGGAAATCGTAAATGGGCCTTATTCCTGATCCTCACATCATGGTTCTGGTTCTATACGTCCGGTAGAACTTTGTTGCAGACCTTGGAGACTGCGCTGGTTGCTATTGCCTTGTCCCTGTTCCCATTCAAGGGTGGAAAGCTGGGGTATTATGAAAAAGGTAATTTAAGGACTGGAAAATCAGACTGTCTGTCTGTTTTATTGTTTAAAACAAACTAACATAGAAAATGTAGATCATTATTTTTGTTAAAAAAAAATACATTATTTACATGGAATTTCTAGCCTCTTACTCAATGTTACTTATTATCAGAGCATAAATAAACAATACTAATATTATGAAGAGGTAACAAACTCGTGGGCAGTAATTAATAAAATGGTCATTGTTCCACAGTTCCCATAACAGGAAAATAATCTTGTGGTGCCCAGCTTTAAATATCAATAATTGGCCCCAGATTAGTAGTTATCCTGTTCATGCTGTACAAACACAATAATATCTATCGAGTATCCTGCAATGACCTTAGCTAGGCAGTAAAGTCGTATACACAACTTCACAGATTACTAATAGGTAAATCATAATTTATCCAAATGTTGGGGTTTATTCATAAACGTTCCTTAAAGTTAAGATACATACAACTGATTAACCATACATATAAAATGTATGGTTAATCAGTTGGTTCTCCTCTCGCTTCTCGTCTTATCGTTGTTTGTGTTCGTCACAAAGAGAATAATTAGTACTTATGGGAAGGTACCCCTTGGTGTGAAATTGGCCAGCTGTATTAACTTGTTTTATATAATATTGTGTAACTACTTGAAACTCTTGCTTTGTTTCCTACTCTTCTACATCAGCATGCTTCACCATTAGACAACGACAATTTTTATGTTAAAAGTTAAATCTCATATAAGTGAACTAGATCATGTTCTAATGAGAAATAAAGATTCTTTAAATCTAATCAACTAATCAGATCGCTTGACATGAGTTTTGATACAGAGGTGATTTTCTTTACAAGAACTGTATGTAAGCATGCCTTCTTTGGGCATGGATCTTCATCAACCTCTCTGCACACATCAATTACTTTTTAAAAGAATTTGCGGTGTGCGGTGCTTGCTTGATAAATGGATGCAAATATCAACTAAACTTTCTCCCTGTTACAGAAAGTCCTCAGTGGATATGGCTGGCAGTGCTCTGCGTGTTCTTGCGACCCACGTCCGCGCCGCTGTGGGTCGTGCTCGGGGCTTACAACTTGCTCACCACCAACCAAGGACGGCTGAAGCTTGTTTTACGCACATACGTGCCTATTGCGTAAGTTTCTCCATTTCTGGGTTCTGGGTGCCGACGTAATTACGGGCACAAGACACGTCTTTTTTCACTGGGATGCCCGCACAGGCGCTGCGCTAACATACACACTGGCGCACTTGAGGTCAGTGGTAGCCACTATTCATTCTATTTAACAAGTAGCTGCCACTTGTCACCGCCGCTAAATTAATAAAAGGTGGCCTAATCTGACCATGTTTACGGAGCACTATGCCATTGATTGGCCTATAGCCTACTTATTTGCCACCCAATAAACATAAAACTCAACTCTGAAATCAGTTTCCAATGCCCCACGGTTCATCAATGCAGAAATTCACGAGCAATTAAAAGTAAACACAGTGAAGAACAATTCACTGATGGTAGAAAATTCACGCAAGGATAGACTTAAAAACTATTCAAATCACTAAGCGCATCAAAAGGCGTCACATCCTCGAGCTAAATAAATGATTACCATGTGTGCGGTGCTCGCGGGAGTCCTGCATAAACCACATATAATCAGCCTATAATGTTCCCACTGCTGGGACACAGGCCTCCTCTCTTCGAGAGGGCTATAATCTACCACGCGGGCCCAGTGCGGGTTGGTAGATGTCACATGTCTTCGAATATTTGGTTCTAGGACATGCCGGTTTCCTCACGATGTTTTTCTTCACCGTTTCGAGAGCAGTGGTGATGAAATAATTAGTAAAGCGCCTGCCTTGGTTCGAACCCACGATCTACAACTCGTAAGTCGCGGCCGATACCACTGGGCCACCACTGCTCTTCAAACCACGTCATGATCTAAACAGCACATGTGCTTATAGCCGCAAAGGCTGATTTCAGTAGGCCAATTCTCGTAATTTAAAACGTTCAAAATCTAGTCGCAGTCTCATCTCAGCGACAAACAGATGTCAAAAACTTGTCAAAACCCAAGTGGCAAAATGTGGCCCTGTAATTATCCTAGGAGCACGTATTTTTTAATCCTATAGAAATCCTGTAAACGTTTATAGAGCCGTATTTGGGCGCAGTTTATAGGACTATTACGCACTATAGTCGCTTTGTTATAATCCGGTAAAGTGCTATTTGATTTTATAATTACCTTATTAAGTGCTTTATCAACATATAGTTGTCCTATAAAAATCCGGTAAATGCATCTAAAAAGCGATTGGTCCTCTTATGATCTGGCGTGTGCCGCTACTAGAGTAATTGATCCTACAGTGATCAGCGTAATACCATTAGTAGATTCATTCAGTCGATCATTCGTTCTTTTTTCGTTAATTCATTGTACTATGCTGGTGCGTGACATTGAATACTTTTTTATTTTCAAAAGGCAAGTAAAGTCACATTATAATAATGTCTGTCATTATAATAAAGTAACTTTTGCCGTGTAACTGTTTTGTAAAGAGTGCCTACTCAACTTGCGAAAATAATTTTATTGATGAAGTGTTAGATGATAATAAACATATCTTCATGCGCCTTCAAAATTTAACATTTTCATTATTTGTTAATTCAGTAATAAATTAATAAGTACCTATCCGACATAGGGTCGAAACACGTGCCATTACATTGCATTTATCAGAACCTTTATATGACTTTTTAATCAAAGTTAAGACGCTTACATGACATACCTAAGCCACCATATTTAAGTTTTAGGGTTCTGTGGGTAATGTGACTAGTGTCCAAACAAAATCAATTTCATTGCCTTTTTTTCCTAAATACGTAATTATAAAGTTCTTAAACATTTTCAGCAAGTTGCATTTTAGTCTGGACTGGAAATGGTTGTATTAATGGATGTCGATATTTTTTTAACTAAAAAGGATTTCCATAAGCTGAAGTATGCCAAATGGCCGTGGAAAATTACACACTTTTTGAAAATCGCAGAAAGTTCATTTAAAGCTGAATGTGATATATTATTCCTAATAGCCCACTGTTTTATATCCATCTGTAATTCATAATTTTTGTCAAACTCAGTATGATCACCATCATTAAATTCACTATTAATGCTTCCGCTATCATTATCCGTATCTTCTTGATCATTACAACTCTCTGTAAAATTATCCTCCCAGTTGTCTAAGTCTCAGCGGGATTGTCTGAAAGGGTTACCGCTACCCCGGAACATAAAGGGCGAAGGAAGGAACATGGGTGGGTTTTAGTCAGTAAGAGTCTGACACTCCCTTCCGCTCCACCCAGAGCGGGAGGGGTCATTTGATGATATACCACCAGAAAAAAAAAAAAAAAATTGTCTAAGTCTATTTCCATTTTAGCGTGTAACCATCACAAACTTCACCAACTTGACCAGGCTCTTTTTTATTTAAGAACTTTTCTTTTGATCCGCTTGACCCGAACCCCGATACCGACTTCATTTCAAAGTACTTTTTCGAAACTCTTCTTCGATAACCGCCACTACGCTTAAATCGGTTCCATTTATTTAAATCCATATTTATATTGTTCCAGCTTTCTCTAACAAATCACAAGATGGCCAATTACTCTAATAATAGCAAATGTAGAACACATTTAAGTAGAATCTTACTTATAAAAATCAGAGGCTATGCTAGCTTGGTGCTAAAAATCCGCTAAGGGTCACGACTAAGATAAATTTGTTCTATAATATCTTTACCTCTAGCAGCTATATCTGTGGCATTTATAGGAAGTGCATGTCTTATAGAAGAATGAAACAAGACGTTAAGAAGATAAAACGATCTTACTAAATGCGATTATCGGATCAAAAGTCACACTTTGCTAATTACTTTTATAACTTGCACTTATAAGACTGAACCTGACTGACCGCTCTAGTAAGAGTCGTGTAAAATAATCCTATTAACATTTATAAAACTAAATGATAGGGTCGAAAGTACTTGTAGTGCAAATCATCTTAGAAGATGCTTTGGCAGGATCAGTGACCTGAGTTAATGCGTCTACTAGATTTCTATAAGACGTGTAATCTTATAAGTCAATTGCTATAGGAGAATTTTGCTACTTGGGAATGTAGGGAAATTCTATCTCAGACTTTGAACGTTCTTAAAATTACGAGAATTGCCCCTCTGATACATTTAAAGAAACATAAAAACATGTCTCTAGGTAAAATAAATGCATGTTGTTTCAGTCTGGTCGCCGGTGGCGCCCTCGTCGCATTAGACTCGTACTTCTACGGCAGGCTCGTCGTCACGCCCTGGGAGTTCTTTAGGTTCAATGTCTTGTATGACATTGCCTCCTTCTATGGACAACACCCCTGGTATGTATTGAATTGATACTTCTCTATTGCCCATTGCAGTGGCATCTTAGTTTCATTAGTTGTCAAGCGAGTTTATTGTCTATTGATAACTTATATTGGACCTATCTTATATTAACTGTTAATTGGGCCTGCTCTTGACCTCTTTGCGTGATGGAAAGCAATGGTTGATGATTAAAATATACAACTAAAATATATTTTCTTACAGGCATTGGTACCTGACGCAAGGCATTCCAGCGGTATTAGGGATTAACCTATTGCCTGTACTATGGGCAATCTACAACATAGTGCGACGACCGAAAGAGAACAGAATAGGAAGCCTGCTGCTTACTGCCGCTACTTTACATGTCGCTTTATACAGGTATGTGACTTAGTTGTAAGGAAATAAGATTCAGAATCGAGAGTTACGAATCTAAAGCAGTGGGTAGAAAAACAGTCTTATGGATTCAATATTACAGACACAAAATAATCGACACCGTCTCGATGTTTAATCGACCATCACTCCGAGAGTTCTATGTTCTATGTAGTGGGTTTGGTTTCCGCACTTAGTCCTTTAAGCGGACCATTGTGCGTGGGCCATTGCGGCCGTCTGTGGTTATTCCAACCAGCCTACCTCCCTCCAGAAGTTGATTAGCTCTCCTGCTCTGATGAGAACATCTGTGTAAGATCTGGGTGATCTGGAAGTGTTTAGCGAGCAGTGTCCAGTGATGGTCCCCGTCACCAGGCCACTCCGAGAGTTGTCAATCGTTTGACAATTTATGTATCAATATGTTGAACTGCCACATTATTCTTCAAATAAAAGTGATTCGACTATTGAAAAATCGTCACTAAAATGAATTAAAGAATGCGTCCCTGACACCTGTCAGTTATACAGCGTGGCGCTTTAATGGCGACATTTTTTTTTTTTTCTGGTGGGAAATCATCAAATGACCCCTCCCGCTCTGGGTGGAGCGGAAGGGAGTGTCAGACTCTTACTGACTAAAACCCACCCATGTTCCTTCCTTCGCCCTTTATTTTCCGGGGTAGCGGTAACCATTTCGGACAATCCCGCTGACCCAGCAGGCTTCGGCCCTAAGGGGCCCCTCAAATTTTAATGGCGACATTAATTTTACACACGTATACGGTTTCGCGTCTTAGTTGTATGAATATATTTTAATTCAATTAAAGATTAATATTTATTTATTTATTAACAATTTTCTAAAATAGCATCTTAGAGCAACCTGACTTAAAACTTAACTTAACTTTTTATGTTGTTATAACTTTTATGATTACCGACCACTAGCCCTACCCGTGTGTTAAATTAATGTCGCCATTGTAGCGGCACGTTGTATACAGACCTTTCACAGTTTTATATCTGATTGCAACCATATAGCAACGACAATAAAGATCACTGTGATGTAACGTGTTTTACGAATTTAAACTTTATTATTTCCTAGTTGTGTCCAACTGACAGGTGCCAGTAATGCATTCCGTAATTAATTGTGGTGTGTCATTATGTTAAATAAAAATAATTATGATTGTTACAGCTTCATTCCACACAAGGAGTTCCGTTTCGTGTTACCTCTGTTGCCGATCTTCATGTATTTGGCACAAGATGTCATAGTGCCGTGGAGCAGGAAGGCTAAGAAGTAAGTTGTTTTATACTTTCAACTCATACACAACTTTTAATTTCTCCTATATAGGGTTATTGGTAAAACACCAACAACCTCTTAAGAGGTCATTGTACTCATCATTATGAACAACTTTTACTATGGGACCAAACAGGAATCCGAAAAAAAAAAATAGCTGTTCCCTACATTTATGTTCGTCTAACTCGTCAAAATGTAGGGAACAGCTGATTTTTTTTAAGCGATTTGGTCCCATAGTAAAAGTTGTTCATAATGATGAGTACAATGACCTCTTAAGAGGTTGTTGGTGTTTTACCAATAACCCTGTACAATTACAAACGCATGCATCACACGTTCTAATACCTAGTGCGACACTTGAGCTTAACGCTTTTAAGTTCAATCCCCGGTTTAGAGTACTATGTCACATTTGACATTCCCAATAGCAGCCTACAGGGTGATTGCGTAACAGTAGCAATAGCTTTCATTTTGACAGTTCTACAACATTCATTGCGTTATTTACGTTGCTGAGCAGACAAATTTTTCGAACATATGAAGTAACTAGCTGCGCCCCGCATAAGTTGCGATCCCGTGGGAATATCGGGATAAAAAGTATCCTATGTGTTAATCCTGATTATAAACTACCTGTGTACCAAATTTCATCCAAATCCGTTCAGTTGTTTTTGCGTGAAAGAGTAACAAATATCCATACATCCATACAAACTCGCGTTTATAATATTAGTAGGAAGTAGGATGCGCCCCGCGGTTTCACCCGCATAAGTTGCGATCCCGTGGGAATATCGGGATAAAAAATATCCTATGTGTTAATCCTGATTATAAACTATCTGTGTACCAAATTTCATCCAAATCCGTTCAGTTGGTTTTGCGTGAAAAAGTAACAAACATCCATCCATCCATACAAACTCGCGTTTATAATATTAGTAGGAAGTAGGATGCGCCCCGCGGTTTCACCCGCATAAGTTGCGATCCCGTGGGAATATCGGGATAAAAAGTATCCTATGTGTTAATCCTGATTATAAACTACCTGTGTACCAAATTTCATCCAAATCCGTTCAGTTGTTTTTGCGTGAAATAGTAACAAACATCCATCCATCCATACAATCTTTCGCGTTTATAATATTAGTAGGATGGATTAGCAATAGCCTTCAAGATCAATCAGATTGCGATTGAAAGCGTGTAACGCAATTAGGATACTGAAGTCTCGCTTAACTCTGGCTGCCAAATAGGCTTACCGCTATTGCATGTTAGTTAGTTACGGTAGTTTATGTATGTATATTTATTTATTTTACTTCGATGGTTTTGATGATTTTATCATTTGAGACTTCAAGTGACAGCTGTGTGAACAGAACCCAGCATTGCGTAAATATATAAGCTGTCACGCCCTTTATACCTGGAGGCTTTTATTTACATTTGTATTAGATTTTAAAGCACTATACTTGGACTTTTAAATTTTTAATTGTATTCAGTAACTTGACAGTTCAAAGAAAAATAATGTTACCATACTAAAACTAATAGTGTTGGGGTAGTGAACGATTTTGCGTAAAGAACGAATGATAAAAATGGTTTAATTTAAATATTCGTAATGTTTTCGTAATTCGTCGAATATTCGAAAAAATTAAACAATTCGCAAGATGTCCTGGAAGAAAAAATTCATTCAAGAGTGGTTGAATAATAATAATTAATACATTCTAACTAGTAATCAATATATTCTAAGTTGTACTACTGAAAAACAAAATATATAACAAATTCTACAATTTTAAATAGTATATATCGTGTTTTTAAGATAAGTTACTAAAAAAATAAAAAGGTTGCATTTAAGTACAGACGCCAGCACATCAAGCTACTACAATCTGTCTAATTTCTTTAATAGATTTTCAACTTTATCGCTAAAGCATTAAGGTTCAAGGTTGATTGGGAAAATTTGACAGTTTCGGGTAGCTTGACCTGCTGGCGTCTGTACATTATTTAAGTTCATTCGATTTCGTTTATTCTTGCACCACCTCACTATCTTTTTTTTTGTCAAAATCTGGTAACCCTTCAACTGAAAAGTTACTGAATACAATTAAAAGTCGAAGTATAGGGAGTGGTGAAGGGCGGGCGTTTTAAGGGACTGTTTTTTGTAATTTTACCGCACGAAAACTGCTGATTCTCAGCCTAGTTTGAATAAATAATTTTTGATTTTGTTTATGTGCTCTCGTTTGTGCCACCAGAATGCACCTGTACCTGCTAGCCAGCGCGATCCTCGTGGGTAACGCGGTGCCGGGCGCCTACTTCGGCGCCGTGCACCAGGCGGGCGCGCTGCGCGCCATGCCGCTGCTGCGGGCCGCCGCCACCAACAGGAGCGCCATCACCTTCCTTATGCCGTGCCACTCCACGCCGCTCTACAGGTAAGGAGTTGCGAATCAGAACTTACAACGTGCAATAATAAAACACACCAGTTTTAAATATGTTTGTCCCTTTGTTTTATACGGTGTACAGTCACCAAAGGAGATAAGTAACCAGGGACGTCAGATATAGTTCGAATTTAGTAAGAAACGGATTGATGGTTTCGGATAAAATTGTATTTAATTAATAGAAAACAAACACTTCATTTATCAAACTAAATCTCATTCGAAAACATCCATCGGTTTCTTACTAAACTTCAACTATATCCGACGACTCGTACTCATACGTAGCTCCTGGTTACTTATCCCCTTTGGTGACTGTAAAACAATTTTTAAACAAATATAAATAATTAAACTTATAACGTATATCATAATTGGCTATTTCCTAACACACAAGATCATTTTTGTTTATATTATACCCCAAGGGTGACACGAAAAATAAAACAACGAATTTTTTTTCTGCTTTCTTTATCTCGGTATCTAGTGGTAGCAAATGCGACTGCTTAACAGGTTCGAGCCCCAAGTCAGGCAGTGTTATTGAGCTTTTTGCAATAGAAATTTCTCAATGGCAGCATGGACTCATTTTTGCCCGGATCACTGTAATAGGCACGCAGCCTTTTTTAAATAAATTCTGAAATATAACTGATAAATACTGATTCCTCAATTTTCATGATTGCACCTACCACTGTTATCTCTGCATCACCCAAAGTTTGACTGGTAGAGAATGCCTATGGCGTAAAGTCCGCCCTGTACATGTATTTATTTATTTTATTATTTATGTACACACAGTAAAATACATAAGGATATGACATTTAAAATATGAGTACAAAGGTACTGCTTATTTCTTAAGAAATTTCTTCCAGCAGACCTGCGAAAGGAGAAGTAAAAAAGAAATGTAGACAATAGTGTGTGAGAACAAGAAGAGAAAAATATGAGTGTGTGAAGTCTAAAACTAAAATATACCTATACACATATAATGCAAAAAAATAAACACATAAGTATACTTAAATAAATACATAATACAAAAATATATAAATATGTATGTGCTTGAAGTATTAAATAAACAAATAAATAATAAAATGTAGGTTTACAATACACAGCTGCACCTTCGAGGAATACAAGCGCGGTTTTATGAAAGAAAGAAAAAGTATTTATTGCGACTCGTACAGAATCATAAACTAAACACAGTTAAAAATAAAAATAATATAAATTATATAAAAAAGTAACAAAAGATGCTTCGACATTTAAAAAATAAATGTCGCAGCGCTGGTATTCTGATAGGGCCCGCTGTGATGTCACGGGCAATCACAGTAATAAATAATAAATATGACCTTACATTTTGCAGCCACCTCCACCTAAACATAACAACACGCTACCTGAACTGCGACCCGCCGATCAACACGACCGGCGTGACCACCGAAGCGGAGGCGTTTTTCAACAACCCTCAGCGTTGGTGGCGCACCGAACATGCCAACAGACAGACGCCCGACCTTGTGGTGCTGTTCGACAGGCTTAAAGGAAGAGTCGAGACTCTGCTGACAGGATACAAGCTGATCCATGAGATACCACACACACAGGTAAATACACTATGTATACTGTCCACTGATTATACTCGTCATCTGCCTAGCCTTTTCCCAACTATGTCGGAGTCGGTATCCAGTCAAACCGGATGCAACTGAATACCAGTATTTTACATGGAGCGACTACCTATCTGACCTCAACAATTCATTTACTGGGTAATACGATACCCCTTGGTAAGACTGGTTGTCAGCCTTTCAACCGACGGCTGACGGCTTAACGTGCTATCTCGTGGGGTCTTGGTATATAATGATGGTCACCCATCCACGGACCAAATTCGGCAAGCGTAGCTTAACCTGATCGATCGACCCGTGCGGCTGATATTACTGAGCCACAAGACCACTGACTATAATTTACTCATATAATGATGATTGGTATGACCCGTATGTCTCCCATCTATCTCCTTGCCAACCTCCATCTGCCCAGCCTTTTCCCAACTATGTTGGGGTCGGCTTCCAGTCTAATCGGATGCAGCTGAATACCAGTATTTTACATGGAGCGACTGCCTATCAGCCCTTCACAACCTAGTTACTAGTAACTAGGTTATAGGATATAGGGGTACCCCCTTGGTAAGACTAGTTGTCAGACTTTCGGGCTTTTGACGGCCCGTAACGACTGTCAAAGATCCAAGAATGACAGCCTGGACCAACGGCTTAACGTGCTTTCCGAGGCACGGAGGGGTCTCGGTGTGTAAAGACGGTCACCCATCCTTATCGAAATCCGTTCAGTGGTTTAGGCGTGAAAAGGTAACATACAGACAGTTACTTTCCTATTTATAATATTAGTATGAATTAAAAAAAGGTCATGCGTCATTTATTCCAATACGTATGCCGAACAGTGGCCGCCACTAGCTTACATTCAATGATAAATGATTTTATTTTTGTAAGTAGGTTTGTACAAACACTTTTACAAGTAGATTTTAAAAACTAGATGAGGTCGGCGTTCCCTATCTGACTAATTTGAGAAAGGCCGAAACAAACTCAGAGGTCACATTCTCTTTTAAAGCCCAGACATAATCTTGATCAGATCATGTGAAGACCATGTAGATTGATGTCTGAAATGTCTTTTGAGGAAATAACCACACAGATTCAATATTAATTCGACACAAATTATGTTCTCTTCTCAGTTCCCGGAAGGTGAGGTAAGCGAAAAGGTGTTGATATACCAAAAGGCGCAGAGTCAACCCAGGCCTGTGGCTGATGACGTCGTGTAACCTCCTACGAGTATAACCACCACGTGTTCATGTTAGTGAACCCAATTCTATAGCGACGTAGTTACTGACAACTGCACGCAATTGTGGATCTTATACTTGAAACAATAAGAACCATAATAGTGCGAGTCCGATTATATGCATAGACTGTTCTCGACGTATTTGATAAACAAGTCAATTTTTAATTTGTATGAACAAAATATTGTGCAAAAATCCTTGTGTATCAGTTTTTTGATGACTTGGAGATTCTGCCCATTGTTAAGCTCTTAGGGTGATAATACACACATTACAACAAGGTAACTCGTGTTGTTTAACACGAGGATTTCTGTACCCAAGTCGTGTATCATCCCCTAAGATTAAAAATAACAAAAATCCGGGTACAGTGTAACAGTTATACCAGCTTCATGATCAAGTCTATGCTTAAAAACATTAGTTGCTATTTAGAACGATTGTAAATGATGCTATCGCAAAACATAAAATTCGACCCTATGACGACATTCACGATTTTCATTCTTATTTTAATGACTCGAATTATTATTTGGCAAAAAATAATTGGCTTTTGGTATTAAATTAAATTTTAATTAATTAAGTAATTAATTATTGACTTTTTGGGAATGTTTCCCATAAAAAATGTGTTCGGAATAGAAAATTTACACTTTATTATGTATTTTATATGTAATTGTACACTTATAATATTTATATAATATTATTTTATATGGATAGTTTATACAATAACTCATAACACCGCATAATATTTCTTAAATACTGCAAGAAACATGTAAATCCTTTTTTTCTAAGTTAAATACGTCTCATTTTCCAGTGAAATACATAAGAATAAAATGAACTAAGAAAACTTTCAAGTACTGTGACCAATTTGAAATAATGAATAACGTAAAAAATTAACGTTACAATTTTTTATGCATGCGTTCTTGCAATTCATGGGAACCTGATGAAGCCTGTGACTGGGTGATATGGTGTTGTAATTGGTTGCCCGAAATAAAAACATCCAATCATATCAGTAGATCGAAGGTAACATAGAAAAAAAAAACAACCGAATTGAGAACCTCCTCCTTTTTGTGAAGTCGGTTAAAAATGGTCTCCAGCCAGGGCCCTAATTCACTATGACTCCGTACTTCGAAACCACATGAATTCCTTGGCTAATCACGCCAACTTCGCGTTAATTTCGCCCGGTTTCGTTCATTGTGTCATAGAAAATACGTTACCAGGTTATATGGTAATATGAAATGCCATTGACAGCAGCACTGACTTTTGCGATATGTGCTCAACCCTTTTGTGAATGAAATATTAGTGGTTCCCATTTAATATTACCATATTGCCCATCAAAGAACGTATGCGCACGTTAGTCAACATAATTATTCCATCGTATTTTAATACAAGTCTTTTGTGGTCATATCGGAATAATGTTCAATTATATTTAATATAATACGGTAATATGACGTGTGTGTGAGTTAAATATTATCATCGTCAGTCCGCCGCTATCCAATATATCCATGACTGATATTTGCAGGACGCAAGTACAAACCTTAAACATATACATATATAGTTTATATGCTTGCCAAAGTTATTCATAAAGTGTAATGATACTAACATATTTTGTGCTATGCCCGGCTAGAAATATACAGGCTTTTATTATGTAGATGGTGTCCGTTATCTAGTGTACAAGGTCAAATTAAATCAACTAGCGAAACTTCATAGGCGTGACGGTTTATCATCTGCCTAGCCTTTTCCCAACTATGTTGGGGTCGGCTTCCAGTCTTGCCAGATGCAGCTGAATACCAGTATTTTACATAGGGTGACTGCCTATCTGACCTCCACAACCCAGTTACTGGGTAACACGATACCCCTTGGTAGGACTGGTTGTCAGCCTTTGGGGTTGTCAGTAGAAAAATAGTTTATTTTTTCTAACCTCATGGTTTCAAGTAATTACAGCTAATTACGGGGTCAACAGCCTCGGGTGGTAGTTACTTGAAATGATGTGTTTAGAAAATCATTTGTTATTGTTTTATGACATCTGTGGAGTTTCGCCAGATTATTTATTTTACCTTTAATAATTTAATTTTCCAAGCATTTTTTAAATGTTAGTGTCCTGTCCCTAAATTAATTAACATATTCGTTCGTGCACCGCCGATACGTGCCTATTTTATTTACCTCATTAATTTAAGGCTAATAGTATCTTTTTATTTCACATTGTGTCTAACATTGTATGTACCGCTCATAAACTATTCAGTCATTTTATATTTTTAGTCGGGCCCATATTTATTTTGTTAGACAGTTTTATTTTTTCATCTGGCAATTTTGAGGAATTCACTACATCCACCGAGAAAACATCATAATAGTTTTAAGAGCTGTGTGTCATCTTCAAGTAAAGGTTTTAATTTTTTAAACTACGTCTTTAGTTTCTGTTTAAGATATTAAGAAAATGAACTTTTATAATGTCCTATAAACCTATGGTATCTATGGAATGGTATCTATCCTATCCTCATTATAAAATAAATATGAACTAGCATTAACATATGTATTAATCTTTGCTTGAAGCTGACTAAAAAAAAACAATTTTATTTTAATAATTGGACCTTTATAAATTAATTATTATTTAATGTCTATGGATTTTAATTGCAATACATTATAAAGATTTCTTTTTTAACGTAATTATAAAATTAGATTTATATGTATTTTAGGGACGCTCAAAATGTAAAGACAGACAAGTATTTTACGATCTCTTTGTCTTCGTTAATTTAACTCTGTAATAGTTGTCGCTACTTTTAGTGTTGTTTTACTTATTAATTAATTCGCGATTTGGTTCCATAAGTATCGGGACATAAAAATCCAAATATTCTTAGTTACGGTGGAGCTCAAGCATTGTGATCGACGTCAAAAGCAAGCCCATTCAGCAATAAAAAAAATGTGTTTGGCGCCAGAGCGAAATGTCGCTACGTCAAAACATTATGCCAGAAACAGAGCCTACAATTGAATTTATATTTAGTTACAGAAACTAACAATTGGACGAACAAATATGTATACTATCAAAAAAATAAAAATAAAAAAATAAATATGTATGACTTCATTTCGCGAAGTTGTTAACCATAAAACAACGCCATGAGTACGGGAACGCAACGCATTTCAAATATTATGTAAAAACAATCTTAGTGTAGAGTGCTATAGTCTTACTGAATTGAATACTGATAACATGTCTTGTTTAACTGATGATGTTTATTACTGCATTGTGTGGAAGCAGGTACACTAGACTAGCAGTAGTTACACGGTCAAATTAGCTAGCGGAACTCCGCAAACGTGTCGTTATCTAAACACGATAAAAAATAGAAAAATAATATTTGATGTTTCTTTTTCTGGGGCATTGACCGCTGGATGTGTTGTTAATTGAAGTATTGGTTGAGAAATCTGTATTCTTTAGTTTTGTCGTGTTGAGATATTCATCTTTTCTTATTACTAGCTCCGTGTACGCTGACGATATAACACTTCACATTTTTACCACCCTGACTGGTTGGGTACATCTGAGTGAACGTCAACTTAGACCAGCTTGACGAATACTTCCCTCGAGGCGATTGACCCCATATCCATACTCATCAAGTCAGTTGAAGTTTACACAATAAAAAGCAGATTTTTATACTATTTCAAATGACTACACCCACTGCGGTCGGTGACCCCATAGAAAAAATCGTGAAATTAATTTCTTTTTGTTTTATTGTGTTTAGATATTGATACCTATCACGTCCGCGGAGTTTCGCTAGCTAATTTAATTTGACCCTGTATAGACCATTCACCTTTGTTTTACCCTGAATTTAATCTGTCGCCAAACCTTATGTCAAGTGACATGGTGTTAACAGACTATTCAGAGACTTGATTGGCCTTTCAGAAACTGGGTGATAGTTTGCTGAAAAGTATTTAGTGCAATCAATCTGCCTAACCTTTTCCCAACTATGTCGGGGTCAGTTACCAGTCTAACCGGTTGCACCTGAATACCTGCATGTCTTATAAATCGTAGAAGACTTCTTTGCTGGGTCAGGAATATGATTCATATCAGATTTTCATAACTAGTGTTTATAAAATAAAGTAATAAGCGATAACAATAAAGTGCCAAAATATTCTACATTTTAATCTATTTTATTTACATTAAATTGCTTCCACACAAAGCACTATGTGTACGTATGTGTAAAAAACAAGTTTTGAGCAGTAGTCTAGGTGAATAGGTTGTTTTTCGTATTTAAGTCGACCAGAATGTCTTCTATACAGATGTCGAGTGTGAATTTTAAATAAAGATTTTATTTTTAATTTATCGTTTTTATTTTATTGTGAAAACAGACTGACTCCGAAATAAAGATGTAAGGTGAACCGTTGGGGTAGACGTGTTCTTGAGTGGAGACCGCGAATCGGTAAACGTAAGGTGGGACGCCCTCAGGCTAGGTGGAGCGACGATCTTCGCAGGATGGCTGGTAGCAGCTAGAAAGGACTGTCCAGCAGTGGACTGCTAGGCTGATGATGATGTGAACTTTTGCACTGGGTGCTCATGGTCTTTCGTTGTTCAAAAAGCACGGAAAACTGATTTTTTGTCTAAGACGATGTCGGTTCCATTTTGACTGCAAAACGATGACCGTATCTACTAGGACCCGCAGTTTTTATTTATATCGGATAAATAAAAAATTGTTTGACCTAGTATTTTTGTAATTGTTCGTAATTTCCACATTAGATATGATATGACTTACTGATAAGAAGCTTCTCATTCGGACTCAAGATTATATGATTGAGTTATTTCCCTGTTTTGAGTTAGTGTACACTTGCGAACCGTTTACACAAGGTAGAGAAGAAATGCATTTGATAACATGCAGACACTGCATATTATGTAACTAACTATTTTGCTCTGACTTGGTAACTGTGTCCTCGGTAGAAAACTATGAGGTCCTTCGAATTCTCTGATCCATGTGAGTTTTGGTCAGGACTACATCCTCAGTATGACACTGTTGACTCCTAATAAGGATTGCCTGAGACACGTACTTTTGGTAAGGACGCCCTCCAAATTATTGGGGAAGTTATTCAAGTAGCATTTATACGGAAAGTAAACCCTACCCCGGAAAGTAAATCATTGCTGTAGATCATATATGGGCAACACCCGCCCGCGGGCCGGATCCGGCCCGCTGTAAGATATGATCCGGCCAGCGAGACATTTTGAAAACACCCAATTAAAAAAATATTACATTATGTACTTATACTCACGGGAGTGACAGTGAGGCAACAAACATCAAATCTTTTGATGTTTGCCGCCTCCCTCTTTGATAATCGCCGCCACTCGGCTTGCTCGATCAAATTCTTTGAGGTTTGCCGCCTCACATCAAAAGATTTGTTGCTTCTCAATTATTCTAAACTAGGTTATTCCAGATTATTCCTTCATTTTGCCTATATAAGCGGGTGGATGGCCCGAACGTTAGTTCAGTTCTATTTGAGCTACCGAGGTGATGACTTGATATCCTAGCGAACTGCTCGAGCCGTCAACATGCTTTGTGACTTTGTGTGCATCTTAAGTGGTTACTGACTATAGTTTGTTATTAAGTAAAGTAAACAAAAATGATGTCTGGTGGAAAGAAACGAAAAGTAGATACAGAGACAGATAATGCAATGAAGGATCATTGCATTATCCACCAACAGAACTTGTGTTCTAAGTCCATTCGACTCCAGAATTTTATGAATGTGATAGTAAAAAACTTCAACTTTATTCGATCCCGAGGGCTTAACCATCGTCAGTTCAAGGCGTTTTTGGATGAAATATCAGCTGAATATAACGACGTAACATATTATTGTGAAGTCAGATGACTGAGCAAAGGAAAAATGTTGAAACGGTTTTACGACCTTAGAAATGAGATAGCAGACTTTATGAAAATAAAAGATAAACCACTATCTGAATTAAGTGACCCAAAATGGATATGCGACTTAGCATTTCTGGTCGATCTTACAGGCTATTTGAATGATTTAAATTTAAAACTTCAAAAACAAGGACAGTTAGTAAATGATTTGATTTTTTTTTAAAGCGTTTCAGATCAAACTACGCTTGTGGGAGTCACAGATGCTGTCTGGTAACAGTTACCATTTCAACACTCTCTCTGCGTATGAAAATATTGCATAAGCTCAATATGCTGAAGAACTCAAGTTACTGTCGGAACAATTTTCGAACAGATTTAGCGACTTCAAAAACATGGAAGACTGTTTCAGTTTATTTGCTACTCCTACAAAATGTAATATACAATATGCTCCAATACACTTACAAATGGAGTTGATCGAGATTCAAGAAAACTCAATCCTAAAATCCAAATTAGAAGACGTAGAGTTGTGCGATTTCTACAAAAAAATACCTAGAAGAAGACAATTTTCCGCAGCTTAGAAAATTCGCAAGAAGATTGATTTGTGCGTTTGGCAGTACTTATAAATGCGAACAGTTCTCATTCATTAATGAAAGTTAATAAATCAACACATCGTACAACTGACTGACGATAATTTGGAAAATTCTTTACGTCTTTGTATCAGTGGAATTAATTCAAATAACGATGGATTAGTTTCCCAAATTCAAGCTCAAGTGTCTCATTGATTTCGGTGTATTTAACTTTTGTAGTTTGTAACAATTGCAAATTTAACGATTTAATTATAATGTACCATTTTTTTAAATTTCATTTTGTTATTTTAATAAATTGTACTATAATAACATTGTCGTATTATTTCATGTCTAATTTCTATCGCAAAAAATATTATCACTACTTTAAAATGCACTAAGTTCTTTAAGTTTGGCCCTCAACATGTCAAAGGTTGCCCATACCAGCTATAGATGGTCGGTAATGTCTTGAGAATGCGGTATCAAAGCGAAAAGGGACCGCAAACTGCTTTGAATTTAAGCGAGACGGCAAAAGATGTGCGAGATTGCATATCATTCGATATTCGCTGGGTGTTCGATCTTAAATGCACTAAGCACACTCGCTGTGTGTAATGAAATAAGTACGATTTTCTATTCTATAGGGAGGAGCAGTGTTGGTTGGCCCAGCAGTGGTAGCGGCCCCGACTTACGAGTTGTAAGTCGTGGGTTCGAACCCAGTCAGGTGGTTTAATTTGTGTACCTTATTGATTTCATCACCACTACTCTCAAAACGGTTGTAGCGCATCTACAACGCCACGTGAACAGCGCGTCATACTGACGTCACGCATATCCTGCATCTCGCAAGCAGTTTACCGCGCAATTAGCATTTATATACAAACTTCCCACATCAGTGATCGTTAGGCAGTTGCCCGCCAGACAACACCCGTCTGGTCGGAGGATCCTCCCTTTTCTATAGAGGATGTGTCGACTTTACACCCTGTTCCTTATACCTCTAAACTGTTGACCCCGAGTATAAACGGTAGCGCAGCCTCCGTGCAAATACTTCAGCGTGACGTCATCACCATCACTCCCGCAAGCTTTAGCGGCGAGTCACCCAGCCAGCCAGCATCCACGGATTCGACGGGTATCCTGACCACCAGCATGCAGCGCCGTCCCGACTCACTGGGGACATCTCCGCAGACAGTTCCGACTCACCGTGAACCATCGCAAGATACAAGACTCAGCCCACTATCGACCTCCGGTCTCCGGAGGGGAGTGATGTAGCGGTATCTACAACACCACATGCGAACAACGCGCCATAAAGACGTCACGCAATTCCTGCATCTCGCAAGCAGAGTTTACCGCGCAATTAGCATATATACAAACTTCCCAACATCAATCATAGAGCAATTGCCAGCCAGACACAACACTCGTATGGTCGGAGGATCCTCCCTTTTCTATGGAGGATGAGTGAACTTTACACCCTGTTCCTCATACCTCTATACGGTGCAGGAAAACATGTCCTAGAACCATAAATTCGAAGACATGTGAGAGGGTTGGTGTTCGAGCCGCGTGGTGGATTACGGCCCACTTCTCACAGAAAGGAGGCCTGTGCCCCAGCAGTGGGAACGTCATAGGCTGATTATGATCTTTTTTTCTACAACTACTTATATTTGTATACTCAATTATTATTTCCTGGACATCCCGAAATTCATGTGCAACCATTCTTATCATAAATACACTCAAGTACATTATTTCCTTACTCCAACCCACATTGATTACTCGGTCAGAGGTTACAGATAAGTCCATTAAAACAGACCACTACACTTCAAGTAAAAAAACATTTACTAAAATTGCACCATGTGTTAGTTCCAAAAATGTTTGGGATAGTGAAGTGTTTGGTCTTGTTAACTTGTATACTTTTATTTGGGATTGAGTGTCAGGGGTTAAATAGGAGAGCGACGCAAGATAATGACGATGGGAAGAGCAGTTTGGCATTTGTTTTTGATACTACGGGGTCCATGTATAACGACTTGAGACAGTTGCGCGAAGGGGCGGAAATGATCCTCAATACTGCGTTGAAGGAAAGTGATGTGATTGCTGACTTTGTGTTTGTGCCATTTCATGATCCCAGTAAGTACTTCTTTGCTATCTCTAAAAATGTTCCTTGGTTGGAAAGCGAATTAGGTCAAAGTTACAGTACTTATTCAATAGTAAAACCGTTGTACAGTAAAAGTATATAAACTAAACTATAGATTTGACAAAGTATGATGAAGTTGATGGTTGATTCTTTGGTTGGATTTACATTTGTATTTTAAGTCATAACGGTTGTTATTATTGGTGCATTCGAAAAACAACCTTATAAACTTCTAACTCTTGTAGTGTTTTGGATGGACACAGCTAGTCATATGACAAGGATTAACGTTAAGGCGCGAAACATGGCGGGGCGGGGCAATCTTTTTGACCGCGAAGCAATAAAGACCGCGTCTGACCGTCGATGCCCGCGGCTGCCCGCGAACACAAAGCACACGAGGGACGGAGGCTGTTGTTAGTTCACGACGTTCGTTCTAGTGAAGAGCACGTCAATTGAAATGGAGACCCAGAGAATTCGAGTCGTTGCTTATTTAATGTACAAAAAAAGATATATGTGCGTTGGTAGTATAGGATTTCCTTTGCACTATCGTTCGCGATCAAATTGACCGGCCCGGCCCGCCCCGCCGTGTGTTTCGCGCCTTACTAAACGTAACTTACCTACCTATAAGCTTTGACAATACATGAAATTTAAACATACTCACAGCTCTAAGTTTCTTTTGACAACTCAGTGGTTCCCTTTAGTGATAAAGTTAAAAACTTGGGGATATTTATTGATAAGACGTTCTCTTGGACTGCCCAGCTACAGGAAGTTAGCCGCAAGCTATTTGCATCCGCCGCATCTTTGAAGAGATTACGTAATTTCCTACCGACTGCCACCAAGATTGCGCTTGCACAATCGCTTCTTCTACCCATCCTTGACTATGCCGATGCCAGCTATCTTGATCTTACCCAAGACCAACTAGATAAACTTGAGCGGCTTCAAAATTTTTGTATAAGGTTCATATTCGGTTTGCGCAAATATGTCCATGTTTCCGAATTTCGTGTGCAGCTCAAGTGGTTACCAATTCGCCTTCGCCGGAATGCTCATATTATTTCCCTTCTGTTTAATGTGCTCTTTTCCCCTTCCACCCCTCTCTATCTCAAGAAACGTTTTCAGTTTCTTTGCGACTCCCACACCACGAAATTGTTAAGGTTATCAGATAACTTGAAGCTCAAAATGCCTATGCATTCCACAACTTTCCTTGATAAATCCTTTACTGTCCAGGCCATCGTTTGTGGAATGCATTGCCAGTTGAAATAAAACGCGCGCAGTCGTTACAGGTGTCCAAAGACTCGTAAAGGAACACTACTTGTCGTTGTGATCTTGTTGTCCTAACTGCAATCATCTACAGTTCTTTTATTTTTCGTTGCTTGTATATATAGTAGGTATGTATGTATTTATATATCTATAATTTTGGATATGTGTATCTATTTTAGTGTATTGTATACATAATATTTGCACCAACGACAGTCCCATTTTATGTCCAGGAAAATCACTATCCATTCTAAGGTTGCCTGGTGAAGATCGCAGTAATGCGATAAGGCCGCCCATTGTATATTTTGTAGTGTTTATTGTATTTTTTATGCTATGTATTTTTGTGGTGTACAATAAAGTATATATAAATAAATAAATAAGAGCCATACCTCATCTCGCGCCGTCAAAAAAATGTATGGTTGGCTGCGTAACCAAGCGGACGCCAGGTCAGCCACCGACTATATAGCGAGTGTTAGCAGCAAGATCTGGCAACGTCGCCATGGCTTCCCGATGAGGTATGGCTCTAATAGTTTACGCTTAAAAAACGCAAATTAATATCAAGAAACCGTACATTCACAGCCGTAGGCCCAGTGACAGTAACTCGTAGGAAAGAAATATTCAAGAGAGCGCTAAGCAGGGTGCAAGTTCAGGGCGGGGGCGACTGTCCGGAAAAGTCACTGACTGGCATACATCTAGCGCTGAACGTCAGTAGGCCTCGCTCCTTTTTGTACGTGTTTACTGACGCCACGGCCGCCGACCATCGCATCGTCGGGAAAGTTCTCGACACGATACAGAGGAAACAGAGTCAGGTTGAGTATTATTGTTTTACGGTACCTAATAATACAGCCCTTTTTTATTTGAACCGATGTTGGCTATTCTGAGAGCGTAATGTTGAGATGAATAAAACACTTTAGAATTTTAGATGCTTAGTTCTTAACGCATGTTACTCACTAGCATACATCTAGCGTTGAACGTCAGAAGACCTCGCGCTTTTCTGTACGTGTTCACTGACGCGTGACGCGGTTTCAGACGAAATAGAGTCAGATCAGATGTCGAATATTATCAATCTGCCTGTGATCTATTGAACACAGGCATGTTGTGACTTTGCCTGCGTTTGGGGTGGTTGCATATTAGAAAATCAAAACTTTCTCGAGCAAATTTCAAAAGAACAATAAACGAAATAACAAAATTTAAATGACCAAATGTTTTATTTGAAAATTTTTAAAATCCCAATGTATCAAATGAACGACTGATCAAAAGTTGCTAGATGTAATTTTAAAATATCAAATCAGTACTAATCAAATTACATAATCACAAATGACGACTGAATAAATTTGCTAGCAGGTCGACGGAGCACCCGCTGCGCGGGGCTCCTATTTCTGTCTGCAGGGTTTAAAGGAACCTAACCAACCGAACCTCGCGGGTGCCCCTGACGTCGACCGTCTAGGGATAGGGTCGACGGTCGACGTCAGGGGCACCCTGAGATTCGGTTGGTTAGGTTCCTTTAAACCCTGCAGACAGAAATAGGAGCCCCGGGCAGCGGGGGCTCCGTCGACCTGCTGACGGAAACCCTAACCCTAGACGGTCGACGTCATGTCATCATGTTTTCTTTTCTGCATTACATTACACCAATTGAATATTCGATAAAATACAAAACTTTGGGGTCAAACAAGAGTTATTTTATTTAGTACAAAGGCTTTAATGACTTTGTTGGGCATTCGATAATTATTTTCGATAATTAATTATCCAGTAATCCATTTTGACCTCTAAACGATTTGGTCAATAGTGTAATAAATAATTTAAACATTGATATTCCAGACTTTGGTCAGTTGAAGTTTTGATCAAATGACCATCGTTATTTTAAAATTTGTTGATTTCTACGTTGTTCTTTTGAAATTTGCTCGAGAAAGTTTTGATTTTCTAATATGCAACCGTTTGGGGTGTATACATATTATCAGTATACACCCAGATTTCGCCAGTTATGTTAAGGTCCCATGTAATTGGACGCGACCCTATTACACAAATTCAGAATCCGCTGATACCGGAAAATTCATGATGGAAAACCCAATGATACCTATTTTATGGGACATGCACGACCCTTTGGTCAGCAGTCGCGCATGGGACCGACCACTAGATTACGCCTTAATACAGGCCACATACGTAATGCAAACAGTCAGAATAAAATAAAGCATAACAGTAAAATGGTCTCCAGGTGGTGTTCATATTGACGGGTCACTGCAACGATTTGAACCGGCCTTCGTACAAAGTGTACCAGGAAGTCGCAGCCGCTAGTTCCGGACAAATATTCAACTTGAATAAAACCAATGTCCACATGGTGAGTAACGCGTAATTATGATAATGATAACATCACACTAGTATTCCCGGAAGGGGAAAGTAGAGGTGTAATGGCACAAATACTCTGGACTGCTACTGAGAATTTTTCTATGAAAGAACCCAGAAACCAGGAGCACAGGCACAGCAGTTAGCGCTGGAGTGAGCCCAACGAACGAGTGGTTCGTGACAGTTCAAAATCATAAACTTCGCTAAAAACCGAGGGGTAGGTAATAAATTGCTCTGTCGGCCCTGAACGTTACTTTCATAACGAGTCTTAGTTCAGGTACGCATGGGCGCGCTTTTCCCGTGACGATTTTTTTTTTCGCGCTGGATTTGTAACGCTCTGCTCAGCGTTGAGAGTTGAAAATTGAATAATGTGTTTTTTTGACGCGCTGGGATGCGCTCTGTTGTATATTCTCAAAGCTCGACTCAACATCGAGAGTTGAAAATCCAGTCCTAAACCTTTAAATCTACGTACTTCATACCCACAAGTCGGCAATAGTGTACTTATTTTTCAGATGCTGGAATTCGTGAAGAGTTCCATAAAAGGTCGGATGGTGAACCTCGTTTCTGTTTCAAACCCGGCGGGATACAACTACACGCAAGAGGTACTCATAAAATTGGATATATTTTATTTATTTACTGAGGATCTCCAACAAAAGATCTACATCTCGTACAATAGAAATTTACAATAATAATAAAAAGGTTCTTTTACGTGTGCTCCTTCAATTAGGTACAGAAGACCACAGCATGCACATATAAATAGGTGTAAAGGTGATAAAAATAGAGAATATAAATTATGAATGATGAAAACAATTAAATATAATTAAGAATTTAAGATCAGAAAGAAAGAAAGAAAATAAAAGAGTTATTAAGATTTTTATTGATTGAATATAATTTAGTTATTAAACAGATACCCCTGGGTAGGACCAGCCTTACCAAGAAATGAAATGAAATTGTTTATTCGGTAAATAGGATATGGGAATCTCTTTTACACTTCATATAATAAAAATATAAATAAATTAAGCTAGATGAGGTCTGCGTTTCCTATCTGACTACTCTGAGAAGAAAGGCCGAAACAAACTCAGAGGTATCGAATTACCCAGTTGGTTTCTGGGTGAAGTGCGAGAGGCAGAAGCTGCATAAAAAAAAATTGCATTCAGCTACACCCGGTAAGACCGGAGGCGCGGCCCTGTCAAAAAATTAAGCAGATGATGAAGTTATTAAATGGATGAAAAATATTAAAAATCATAGTAATTTACTTCCTATTTCTGAAAGCACCTCTCTTTTAACTGTCATTTTCTGCCTTACAACGACAATATTCTCCTTGTACCATGACCTATTTTATAACAAGACAATGCTATGGAGTAGAGGTTAGTCAGTAAGTTGGTAGCGAGGCCTACTGCCCAGGGTGTGCTGGTTGTACAGTCAGCAACAAAAGTCAATTAACTCTGTTACCTTTACAAATCATCTAAATTGATACAAATTGATGATGAGCGATACATTTTATTTATTTTTTTCAAAATGTTGCCCCACACTAGGAATTCTCCTGTATCGTGGGTGCGTTTACAAACATTTAAACTCACATACACAAACAGCCAGACCCGGAACAACTACTTGTTGGTCATACAAATAATACACAATAAACAAAAATGAAATGCTGATCGTTGGTAAGCGCATCACTTGAGAACGGCTAGATTGATTTGGCGAATTCTGTTTTTATGGTTTTTACTTTTCCAATTTTTCTCATTAACTATGAGAAAAATTGGAAAAGTATCACGGAAAATTTACACTGGAAAAACTGAACTCTGTTTTTCTATGGGATTTTTGTTGGACAGGATAACGTCTGTTGGTCGGGTCAGCAAGTTAATAATAAAATTTTAAAAACAATTAATTTCCCTGACATTACATTATAATATGTTGTAAATGACCTACCAAAGAGGTATCTCTGTTCCCCAGATCCCAGTGGATAGTACTTTGGGGGAGGTGACAGTGTCTGTGTCGGGGGCCAAGCCGAAGATCACCGTTGTAGACCCTAAGGGCGAGCAGCTCACTGGACCCCCCAAATTGATCACCACGCTTGACCTGTCAGAGATTATGGTGAGTCAACCACGGTGTTCTACCGTATACAGAATAGGTACTATCACCAAAACCTGTATCTGACTATTTTGAAAATAAAATCCCGTGGACATGATGACCACAGCTGCGTCCGTGAGTAAAACAAAAGTAGATCCTTTTTAGATCGACTAATAATATGCGCTGCAAGCAGGAATACTCCTTACGGTGGTCAGATATAGATTTTGGCGATAGTATGAGATATTTTAGAGGTATGAGGAACAGGGTGTAAAGTTCACTCATACTCCATAGAAAAGGGAGGATCCTCCGACCAGACGGGTGTTGTGTCTGGCGGGCAATTGCCCGACGATTGACGTTGGGAAATTGTATCTATGCTAATTTAGCGGTAAACTCTGCTTGCGAGATGCAGGATTTGCGTGACGTCAGTATGACGCGTTGTTCGCATGTGGCGTTGTAGATACCGCTACAGTACCTATATTAGAATTGCGTTTGCGATTTAGATGTTAAACAGGTAAACAGATATATGTTTTGGATAAATAACTTGAATAATATAAATAACTTAATACCCCCACATAAAGTCCACTTTACGCTAAAACTTTAAACATTTTTAAGACGTCAATATTACTAATGATTCTAAAATCAACTTAGTTTACACTGTCATAAAGTTGTTATTCACATAAGTGGCATACTAGGCATTTTACTTTAATACTCAATATGATTCCTAACTTGAAAGGCTAGTGAGTGAATATTAGTTACATTGGGGCGCAGCACATCACATCGCGAAACAAATGAGCTCAGTACGGGTTGCCTGTATGCGATAGTTCGTACAAAATGTACGAAAGTAATGTATGTAGAAGGATTTTTGCAATACATTGCGGTTCGACCCATGCAAGTTGCTCAAGCCTTTAAACCTTTCAATGTCGCTAAAATACAACTTAAAGTGACAGCAACAGCACAAGACTAACATATTATACAATTTCACATTCGGAACTAACGATGCCATCTTGTTTTTCAACCCATATATTTTTTTTCTAAAACCAGATAGTGAAGGTAATGCAACCGGAGCCCGGTAACTGGACGATCACAGTGGGCAGCGAAGAGGAACACTCAGTGAAGGTCGTCGGTCTGTCGAATGTGACGTTCAATCATGGCTTTTCAGTTGAAAAACCCCGCACTATGAAGGAGACCAGCTATAGGCCTCTCAGAGGTAAGCACATTTAACAAGGATCATCGGGAATCCTAATAGCAACATTGCTAGTACACCCAAAAAAAAGAAATCGCAGAATGCATAACCTCCTCCTTTTTTGAAGTCGGTTAAAAACAGATCACTAGAATTAATAAGATCAAATAACTGCTACCTCACACCTTGATTTACAAACTGCACGTCAATGCAAAAAATCCTAAAAATTCTTTTCGTAAGGAAAGGATTTTTAGGATTTAACATAATGCCGGTAGTGGCCGAAGGGGTTGACAGAGGTGTACAACTGTACTCTACTTATAAAAATAGGGGGAGAGCGAAATCAAATCGAAAATTATCAAATTAAAAAGGGCTTTGAAAGTCCGTGGCGATGAAATAATCACTCTGAATGCTTAAAATAATCAAACATCTATGCAACAAGATATACGCCAGTTCAAAAAAATATAGATGTCACGTGATCAACTTTGAACGTTAATATCTCAAAAATGTGACGGTTTACGGGGTTTGGTCCTATTATGTTTTCTGTTTGCATTGATGTCAGCTATCGATTTATATAAATTTCATGGCTGGCCGCCATTTTGAAAAAATAATCAAAATGGCGGACAGGTAAAGGTATGCCAGGCGCCATGTAAAAATTTTGACGTCCCTTTCGCTCGCCCTCTATTTTATTCGTCGAATCGAGGATCGAATCTAGTGCTTTGCGACTACTAGGCCAACAGCTTTCTTTATTCATATTATGAGCAAACATTTAAAATTATGTTTTGTTTCAAGGCACATACAACCACATGATGATATCTTTGTCCCCGCCGAACGTGACCGCTAATATACAATACGCAGAGGTGCTTACTCTGTCCGGTCGCACGCTGTACGAGCTGCCCCTCAAGCAGACAGATACCAACGTGTATGTCGCTGACCCGTTCATACCGCCAGATGAGTTCTTTTATATCGCTGTGAGTTTATTCAATATTCATCTTTATGTCTATCTGGCATCATCTGCCTAGCAACATGTTCAAAATCAAAATATATTATTTCACATAAACCAACATGGGCACTTATGAAACGTCAGAAGCTAGGTGCACGGTTTCAATTGGTCGTTTCCTATGGAAAAGAGCCGGAAAGAAACTCCACGGTTACTCTTTTAAATATAATTATTGGCTTTTACAAGGTTTTCAAATTACAGTAGGTATGGGAGGACAGCGTAGGCCTGTCAACAAGTACCAAGAACTTGAAAAAATTAAAAATGGTCTACAGATCTAAAGTCTACAAGGCCTACAAAGTCCTCACATTTACAAAATATAGAAGAATCCATCAAAAGGACAGATAACATATAAAAACCTATTAAAACCAAGTGACATGACTGCCATTACAACCACTAATAAAGAGTTGCTTTTATTTATAAAAATTGGGTCTGTGATAAAAACACAAAGATTTAATACAAGGTGTAAAGTTTTAGGGTTTAACAAAAATATATAATTAGGTACGAGTATACGTACGATATGGGATTATTGTGTCATAGACGAAGAAGGTTAAATAATATCGTTAAAGGTTGCAATGTAGGTACCTATATATGGTACTTTTGTTATCAGGTTTAAATTATTTTTAACTTTTTAGTTTATTATTAACTAGTAATAAAAGCTTGGTTTTAAAAAGTTCTTTTTTCTTTTAATTTTATTTTTAACTTTTTAGTATTTTTGATGCGAGATTGACTACGGCGTAGTTCATTATTCATTACATTCCGCCCTAGGAACGTCTCACCTTGGCATTGGGTCATCCATCTAATCCATCTAATCAAAGACAGAATCCACATGCATACCAAACGGAACGAACGCACTTATTTTTCCAAAGATGGGGTCGCATATTCACGTCCACCAAACCACCACCACTCACCATCCATCAAAAACGGTCCACTCATCAAGACGAATCTAACTCGACGCGGTTATGTCGCTTAATTACTGTGTTCCATGGCTACCTTCCAGCTCCATCATCAGACCCTGGTTACCATCTAGCACCAAAGTACTCGTCAAGACGAATCAAACGAGCCCAAACTCGATGGAGTTATGTCGTTTATTTACTGAGTTCCTATGGCCATCTTCCAGCTCCATCACCAGACCCTGGCTACCATCTAGCGCCAAAGTACTCGTCAAGACGAATCATACGAGCCCAACCTCGATGGGGTTATGTCGTTTAATTACTGAGTTCCTATGGCCATCTTCCAGCTCCATCACCAGACCCTGGCTACCATCTAGCACCAAAGTACTTGTCAAGACGAATCATACGAGCCCAAACTCGATGGGGTTGTGTCGTTTAATTACCGAGTTTCTATGGCCATCTTCCAGCTCCATCATTAGACCCTGGTTACCATTTAGCACCAAATTACTCGCCAAGACGAATCATACGAGCCCAAAATCGATGGGATTGTGTCGTTTAATTACCGAGTTCCTATGGCCATCTTCCAGCTCCATAATCAGACCCTGGTTACTATCTAGTACCAAAGTACTCGTCAAGACGGATCAAACGAGTCCAAATTCGATGGGGTTGTGTCGTTTAACTACCGAGATCCTATGGCCACCTTCCTGTTCTATCATCAGATCAGCTCCATGTCATAATAATTTTGCTTTGTCATCCGATTTACACATGTATGCAAAATTTCAGCTCAATCGGTAACCGGAGAGTGGATCAAATTTAACTTGCAAGATTTGATTACAGACAAACATCGGAACAGGTGAAACTAAATAAAAGCTTGTAATAATAAATATGCTGATCGCGTTCAGTTTCATTGGTGAAATTAACCCTTCATTATCATCATCATCCACAGCCGGACTTACCTCTTAGGTGAGAATTAATCGCCAATAAAAAGCGGCCGAATAATTAAATGTCGACGAGTACGCGGTAACTCAGAGAGTTACCGCGTAATAACCAACTCGTATTATAAAATCCACCAACCCGCACTTTGCCCGCGTGGAGAAATATTGCCCACTCCCTCTCAAAGAGAGGTGGCCTGTGTCCCAGCAGCGGGAACATTATAGGCTAATTATGCATTATAAACTTACACAATTTTATCGACAATTTCCAGATTAACGGTCAGGATCAGCATAAACAAGATCTAAAGAGGATCGGAGCGACTGCTATTCAGGCACAGCTGCCAGGTAAAGAGGCGATTTTTTTCCCCATGGTTTTTTTATATTTATTCTTGGGACTGGGATTCAAGGGACAGGCTGGATCGGTTTTCTGCCAGCGACGCCTGTGGCCATTAGCGTGTAGCCGCTTAGTTCATAAGTTTCATACCCTGGCTGGAGGCCTTAATTTATTGAGGGAAATTCTGGTTAAGCAGCTGACAACCTCCTAGGTTGACCTGCGAGATGCCATTTATAAAAAAAAACTGACCTGTGTGGACAAATAAACACATTTGATTTAATTCTTTCATACTGAATATTCATGTTCTATTTTTGGGGGCGTAACTGTAGGACTCTGTAGATCTTGTCATGTCTTATTTAAGCATCCTGAAAACATTATTAGACAAAGTGGACAGTCCCTTTAGACACTGGGTTCGAGGCACGTGCCAATGTGTCATTTTTAGTTGTTTAAGTTTGTAAAAGTTTACTAACATAGTTTTTAAGTTATTGTTACTAATACTATATGGTTTGTGAGTAGTGCGAACTAAAGAATATATTATATTATGTATTATTAAGTTTCTTACTCAATAAACTCTTCTTGCAGATGTACCGTATTTAACTGCACCCCGAAAGGTAAGAATAAACTTTTGTATTATTTCGTTCAGTTTAGGTTCCATTTTGATCCTTTAATTATTGTTGCGTGCGAACAAACACTGTTCCAATCATAGGATTCGAACAGTGTTTCTTTTTAGGGTTCCATACCCAAAGGGTGCCAATGGGACCGTCTGTCCGTCTGTCTGTCACAGGGACAAAATGTCCCTGTCATCTTTTGTAACTTAAGTAGAGTCTTGAAATTTTTAGTCTGCGACCGCTATAACAACAAATAATAAAAATAAATTTAAAAGAACAAGACAGTACAAGAAACGTGTTTTTTTTATATGTAGTGTTAAATATTGTACGGTGGTACGGAACCCTTCGTGTGCGAGTCCGACTTGCACTTGGCCGGTTTTTTAGGGTTTTATTCTCATTAAGGACTGAGTATATTTTCAGGTGGAAGCCCATTCTCATTCGCGCGTAGTACTGTCGTGTAAGGTGGAAAGTTTGGTGCCGGTCACTGCCATGTGGACCAAGGACGCGTCAAGGATACAGCAGCAGATATCTAGCTTGTGAGTTTTACACTTTTTTCTTTACTTTTTTCTTTTTTTTTTAAAAAACGTTGCCCCACACTAGGAATTTCTCCTGTATCGTGGGTGCGTTTACAAACATTTAAACTCACATACACAAACAGCCAGACCCGTAACAACTACTTGTAGGTCATACAAATATTTGTTCCGTGCGGGAATCGAACCCGCGACACGCAGCGCAGCAGTCAATCGCTTAACCACTCCGCCAACCGTGCCGTCAACACTCTTTCATACTCATTATTTATTCACTAAACGTCAAGATTCGTGGCGGTCGCAGTCATGAAACGTGCAAGTAGGACGTCGAATATTTTGTTAAGGGATTTCTATAAAGTCAATGCCTACTGAGACTCGTGTCATCTCGCTCTTGCGTTTTGTGACCACAAGTGACACGAATGTTGGCGTTTACTATGAGATTACACTACATTGTAATTCTGAAATTTTGAAAATACTTTGTTTTTTAAAGTTTGGTCCGATAAGAGTTAGGACGGTTAGCATCCTAAAAAGCAAGTAACGATAACGTTTGCTTTTCTGATTCGCCTAGCTTCCCCATTTTTAATTTCAGAGTGGTAAATATAAAAAGCCTAACTACAGTACTAATCACTAATTGAAACGCAATGCCATCTTTTCAGCGTTTTTATCTTTAACAATCTTCTGCCCGCGACTTCGGCCGCGTGAACATTCTTGTTCCTTCGACCCACCGCGTCGCATCGCATCACCTGCCTTCGCTTCTTCGTTGTCGCTCAGTGTTTTTTCTGATCATTTCCCTTTGCTCGGCTCCTAAGGGTCGTAGCGTGATGTTACACAGCCTATAACCTTCTTCAAAAATTGGGTTATCAAATGCAAAAAAATTCAAATCCGACTGATAATTCGGGAGATTACCCCCTACATACAAAGAAACAAATTAAACCTCTTTATAATATCACTATAGACAAATGTATTTCTTTAAATTCTTTGTTTCTTTTCAGACAAACCACGTCCATAGACTATGTGATTGAGAACATGAATGAGGAACACGTTGGGACGTACAGATGCACTGCACACAATGTGGCGGGGGTTAGCAAGACTGCCACCGAACTTACGCTTATAGGTAATAGCAAATGCGCGCCGCTTCGTCCGCGTAAAGGTCGGAGTTATCCCACGGGAACATACTACCGGGATAAAACATATACTATGTCCTAACCCAGATCATTGTCTACCTATGAGCTAAATATTATCAAAATCCGTTCAGCCGTTAGGGCGTGAAATGCGTTAAATTTATCAGACAGAGTTCTTTTTAAATTTATTTAAAGGGCTTTGTCGCTTAGCGACCACATCGCCCAGTGCAAAAAAAAACACAAAATTGTTGATTACGATCTATCTTTTAACTAACTTGTACAATTGTTTAGCCTTATCGGACACTGGAAAAGCAAGGATGGTATTACAAAAGCCAATATCATACCTTTAATATCGTCCGAAAACTTTAATTCTAGTATTTTCATTCCGGACACACTCCATCACGATATGAAAGACATCATCAACCACTCCACAGTCATCACAATTTGGAGACAAAGCTTTCCTTATTAAGTAATAAAACTTATTTGATGGAGTATGACCGGAACGAAGTCTTAAGGCCACAGTAATTAGGTTTTTATTGAGGTCACAATCAAACCACGGAACCCGAGTAATCTCTAGCTGGATAGTTCGATACCATATCCCTTTTTCTTTTGATCTTTCATCAAAATACTCCTGCCAAAGATCTAAACACTTTCTTTTAATCTTTCCAAAATAGTCCGAATACAGTGGAGTAATATTCATGGGAACTCCATCAACACAGGCTTGTTTGGCGAGCATATCAACCTTTTCATTTTCTTCTACCTGACAATGCGACGGAATCCATTGAAGACATACCGTTTTGGAATTAGACTGAAGCTTTAAGAGTAACTCATATATCACTTATGCTGTCGGATTACCTCGCATGTGAGAAGTGTGCCGAACCAGGTGTCGCAGCGAACTTTTGGAGTCTGTCAGAAGCACAAATTTATCGCCATTAATTGATAGAATATAGGACAAAGCTTCCAGTATCGCAATCACTTCAATGTGCATAATAGAGATATCTGAATCAATCTTAAGCGTCATGTGGTTCAGAAGAATGGGATCCAAAAAGGCAGCGCCTCCCAAATGTTTATCTTTGGAACAGTCAGTAAAAATTGTATGATAACCTGAATATTGTTCTTGAATATATGAAGTGCATAAGTGTTTTGTTTGTACAGTAGATATGAGCGCCGATGGCCAATTCCACAGCAGCGGCGGCGTTGCGGCGGCGCGGCGTGGCCGGCAGTGGGCCTTAGATATTTTTTATCAGGGAGAGATTTCTTAAAGAAAACCATATTGTTGTTACCAAAAAAGCTTTAATTTTTTTAATAAAGGATCGTATTTGTTGATTACAATTTAACAGTCTTCTAAATAATTGGAAATTACGTTTACTGAAAAATAATAATTTCAATATTTTCAGTTGAAGGGAAACTGAGCGTTTTTAATCACAGCACTATCTATCTATGTATATAATCCTACTAATATTATAAACGCGAAAGTTTGTATGGATTGATGGATGGATGGATGTTTGTTACTCTTTCACGCAAAAACTACTGAACGGATTTAGATGAAATTTGGTACACAGATAGTTTATAGCCAGGATTAACATACAGGATACTTTTTATTCCGATGTTCCCACGGGATCGAAACTTATGCGGGTGAAACCGCGGGGCGCAACTAGTATACAATATATAAGCTTAAGCTTATATACATGTACATATTATTATTTTAAGTGTTAATAATATGTACATGTATATGAAAAAATAAGCAAAAGGTTTCCGCGGGCTAAGCGTGCGAGCGGGAAAGCTAGTTGCGACGGCGCGCCGCGTGCTCAACTCGGCGACGTCGCGTCGACATGAACTCGCGGCGACGGGCGGCGCTCATATCTATTTTACAGTACTGTAGCGGCGTTTAGCTTTAGAAATGCCCAGACAGTTACTTTTGCATTTATTTATACAAGGTGTCGTTTTGCACCCTCGTCAAATTCAAGGAGGTAACTATGCTACTGATTCTCGACACGAATCAATAATAAAATAAGTCGTTTTTTTTTTCTAATTTTTGGAAATCGGCGTGTGTGGGACACGCATTTTAAAACGCGGCCTGTGTGAGACCGCACTGTAACTGCCCTTTTACACACACATAAAAATGCGGCCGCTTATATGATACGATAACGCGATTCTGTTCTTTGAAAGTAGAGTATTCTGAAATACTGTCAAACTTAAATAACTAAAAAAACAAGTATGTATTCATTATTTACCAGGGATCGTAATTTTATTTGATTATTTATGTCTTTCATAACATCCTCCTGAAATTTGGCGAGGATGCAAAACAACAGCTTGTATACAACGTGTAACGTTAAATGCGCAAAACCTGAAAATAGTTTGATCAGAATAACGAGCAGTATAGTATTAGTATGGATTTTAACACTAATCAATCATACGTCATTATGATAGTTTTTACAAAAACAAGGCTAACTCTCCCTGTTTAAAGCTGAGTGTCAAGTATTTACAATTTTACAGCATAACTTTTGTATTCGTATTTTTTGTGGCTTTTATCATTTGCTACAGTATTTTTATCTCACGAAGTGACGCTCACTTTACTTGTGATAACCAAGAATACAAACGCGATGGGAATGTGTAAAGACGAGTAGCCTCAGAACGTAACACATAAACACGCACACACACACTTTCGACTTGCGACTCGGACGGTACCGAATCTCACATTCACAGCGTGTCTGTACACTTGGTAACCACAAGTAAAGCGCGCGTCGCGTCGTAAGAAAAAACACTTTACTTACTTTTAATTTTGATTTTTTACGTATAATCATGTTTATTTATGTTTCGGCGACATTTTGTCGCTTTATGCATGTTGGCTACACAGGAAGAAGGAAGTTATTTAAGTTTTCGAAGCCATAACTGCTATTACATTTTATTTTTCTGAATTATAAAGTTAGGAGTAACTAAGGATCGTAGCAGGTGGCGTTTTGTAGTTGCTGCCTACCCCCATGAGAAGAAGGCGTATGAGTTTACGTATGTATGTATTAATTTGTTATGTTTCAGTGGAACCTCCACAAGTAACCATAGAGCCTGGCAACACTACGGTAGAGATAGGCGACAAGGTCACAATATTCTGCACTGTGTATAGTGAGGCGCTGCTGTTAGAGAACCGACTGCTCTACAACAGCACACAGACACTTTATGGTATTTATAATTATTTCATAATACATTGGCGCCGATTCCCTTGTTCACAAACTAAACTAAATTTAAGTTCAGTGCATCTTTTTCTTTCTATTTCATTAAGAAGAGGACAGAAGATAAATATTAGTTTAGTCCTGTCAAATTAAGATACTCCTTAGCAAGTTTAGACGTGATTAAAAACGTGGCGACTAAAATACGTCAGGCGCTGACTAATTCACAGCCCACCGCTGTGCATAGACCTCACTTTTCATGTGCCAATTCCCACGCTCCTGAGCCAGCCTCATCCGGGTTCTACCCGCGATGGTAAAAATGTCGTCCGCCCATCTCGCCGCCAGACGACCGACACTTCGTCTCCCCGTCCTTGGTCGCCACTCGGTCACTGCCTTACTCCACCTGATGCTGCGCCTTGCCAGCATAGCTATTAAACTATAACAGGCTATCGTATCGAAAATGACACATTTCGATAACCTGGGGATCTACTACGAAGTGCAAAGTGCGAATGATCGGATCGGACCGACACATGGCCGAACCGAATATTATTGAAAATTGCGAAAAAAGTACTGGTCGGCTCAGTTGGGTCGGGACCATAGTCAATATTCGAAAGAGTGTAGGAGTGTAGGATCGGGACCGACCGAACTAAATAGTAAGTTCGTAGCAGGAAACGGCCGAACATTCGGCCGATACCACTTCGGAGTAGACCCCCAGATTTGCCTTGCCCCCGACAACAAAAGCTGTCGGAAGAATAGCGGTCGTCTTTTTGATTTAGACTGACAAAATTTTCGGGTTATGGATTTGTGAACAGCGTTTACATAACATTGATTGATGTTCGATACGGTACGGATCCGTATCTAGTGGTTGTAAATAGCTATGCAGATGTCCTGCCCAAATGCATTTGAGTTCCATAACTCATTTTCCGATTTCGAAAACCTTTAATTAAACAAAGATAGTAAGAATATAAGTATTAGATTTTGTATTACTATTTGACTACACCTTGTTGTTTCCTCTATTTACAGCTAGTGATATAAACAAGCAGCCGAACATGGAAGGAGTATACACGTTCAATAAAACTATTCAAGTCGGTGAAAAAGATGTCGGGGTGTATTCCTGTGTCGCTGCTAATAGAGGTACGTACGATATCAGTGAAGTGAAGTTAAGGTGAGTTTTAGAACTGAAACTGAAAAGTCATCAACTGCCTAGCTTTTTCCCAACTAGGTTGGGGTCGGCTTCCAGTCTCTGAATGCAGCTGAATACCAGTATTTTACTTAAAGCAACTGCCTATCTGACCTCCACAACCCTTACTGGGTAATACGAGACCCTTTGGTAAGACTGGTTGTCAGATTTTCGGGCTACTGACGTCCCGTAACGACTGCGAATGACAGCCGGGACCAGCGGCTGAACCTGCTTTCCGATGCACGGAAGGGTCTTGATATATAAAGATGAGACTAAAAAGTAGAGTGTAAAATGTCCAACGGAGACATGATTTTTTTTAAGTATTTTAAGGCATTTTTTATGCGCCTGATTGAACTAGGTATGGAAAACCATAGTAATATAAAAATGAAACCACTCTGAACCATTGCATCAAAAAACAAAATCGTTTCTGATTTTCGCCTATATCACCATTTTGAAAGGCAAAATCCCTTATTTCCACTCTTTCTTTTCTCCACGCCATATAACTTAATATTTCATAAAAAAATACTTTATAATAATAATAGGTACTTTTTTTCTTTCTAGGAGGAAAAGCAAACCAATCCACACGCATACAAGTAAAACTAAACCCAACGGCCCAAATATTAGGCCCCCACACACTATCAAAGCAGATAAACTCAGATTTCCAACTCGTGTGTACCGTGGAGAACGCGGCGTCAGTCGTGTGGACCGCGCCTAACGGGACCGTAGTGATGTCACGTGACGTCATCGAGACCTCTAACGATATGTTAGATGTGAAGAATGTTACTGAAGACGGTGATTGGACGTGTTCGGCGATTAGGGGGGAACGTAAAGGTAGGTACAGTAAATATGACACACCGAGCGTTAGAAAGAAAATGTGACACTGATATACGTGAAAGAGATGGCACTCTACAAAACAGTTGTTTTTTTTTTTTCAAAAACCCGAAAGTGCCATGTCAACTGCGCAGAGCAGTGGTGACGTGTGGTAACGGCCGCGAGTTCGAACCCAAACGGCCACTTTACTTTTGTGTAAATTATTTTCATCAGTACCGCTCTCAAAACGGAAATATCGTGTGGAGACCGGTATATCCAAGAGCTAAAAATTCGATGACATGTTACATCCACCAACCCGCACAGGGCCCTCATGGCCGATTATGGCCCAGTCCCCCTCTGAAAGAAAGAAGAGGCCTGCCACACAATTCTGTCTTTTGCGAGTGCCGGCCAGTCCCTACGGTAGGAGTCAAGCTCGTGCCGCCATCTTTAAAGTTATATCAACAATTATATCTTCTTCCAACAAAAGCGTTCAGCAGAGGACGTCGTTCGGCTGAATGATAATGATTACAACCGAGCTATTTATTCAGGTGTTTTATATATGCAGATGGCCGATGGGGTCGAAAGGTTCTAGGGTGGCGACCGCATACCGTTTGACGTTCAAAAGTGCCTTTTATGTGCCTATTTGAAACAAATGATTTGACTTTGACTTTGAATTTGTACAATAAGGTTTTTGTATGTATTAGTTTATTATCGTATAAGATTATTTTGTGTATTTTATCTATGGGCCTTAGTTGGCTGAAATAAAGTAATGATTATTATTATTATTATTTGACTTTAACCGGAAGATGTAGCGTTGGAAGGCCTCCTGCAAGGTGGACCGACGACCTTGTTAAAGCCGTAGGAACCCGTTGGAAGCGAGAAGCACAGAGCCGGTCGAAGTGGAGGTGCTTGGGGGAGGCCTATATCCAGCAGTGGATGTCTTTCAGCTGAAATGATGATGATGATGAATTTATTTCAGGTTCAGATGCCGTTACAGTGTCAGTACTAATAAAACCCGTAGTGAGTATAGTCGGGTCTAGGAACATCAGCATAGTGCAGGGCTCTGTGATCGAGGTGACGTGTCAGGTTCGCGCCAAGCCGCCGCCCAGGATAGTGTGGCATCGAGAGACTGACACCTTCTTGAGTAATTCTGTGAGTGTACATCATTGTGGAACCACAAACTTGTTTTAAACTCGAAAATTAAGAAATGAAGGAGGAGGGAGAATTTGATACGTTTGTTTTACACCGATTTCTCCGTGATTTTTACGCGATTCGAATAATAGCTACTGCTGATTCTAAAATTAATAATAAAATTTGAATAACGATAAAAAAAAAAGATTTTATTCTAGTTCCAGTTCCTCTTAAAAGAGTTATTAATCTTTTAATTTGAGGAAATCACATAAATATTAACTATGGTTTAGTAGTTTTATATGACCAGCTTTGCCAATAACCAATAAAAGTTAATATAAAATAATATATACAACTTAATTTAGCCTATTGCTGTTATTTTTGCTCTGAGAAAAACTGACCGCTGCAGCCGAAGTTTAACCTTATCGATCGTTGCGTGCGGCTGTAACTAAGCCAATGATTTGTTTGCCACTTTCTTTGGGCTCGTGGCTAAGTAATAACAGCCGTACGGCTCGATCGATCAAGTTAGGCTAAGCTTGCCACGGTTGGCCTGTAGATGGGTGACCATCTTTACATACCGAGAATCCTCCGTGCCTCGGAATGCACGTTAAACCGTTGGTCCCGGTTGTCATTCTTGGATTTTTGACAGTCCATATGGGTCGTCAGAAGCCCGAAAGTCTAACAACCAGTCTTACTAAGTGGTATCGAGTTACCCAGTTACTGGGTTGTGGAGGTCAGATAGACAATCGCTCCATGTAAAATACTGGTATTCAGCTGCACCCGGTTAGACTGAATACCAACGCCAAAATAATAGGGAAAAGGCTAGACAGAATGATGAATGATTATTTGCCACTTCCAGATAAGTGAAGTGAAACCGAACGTGTACCGAAGTGTTTTAAGACTGAACTCTAGCGCAGAAGCCGTCAACGCTACGTACTTCTGTTTCGGGGAGAACTCGGAAGGAATTCATCAGGACAGTCTCGTTGTCAACGTGCGGAGGAAAATGACGCTGCGACAAGGGTTCACAGGTTACAACCACATGTTCTTTTGGTTCATTAGTATACAATATACCTGACCGCCATTTTGTTTTGGTTTTTTTCAAAATGGCGGCCACGCATGTATCCTATATAAAAAGATAGCTGACATCAATCCAAACAGAAAACATTACAAGACCAAACCCCGGATTTTTTTTTTGTTATTAGTCGTTAATGTCCCCTGCTGAGCAAAGGCCTCCCTACTCTCCTTCCAAACTCTCTCTGTCCAGAGCTGCCAAGGACCAATCTTTATTAAAGGAGTATCTCAGAAGCTGCTTAAATTCAAATTTAAGCAGCTTCTGAGAATTTTGTAATCGAAAAACCCAGTAACGCTATACCCAACTAGGTAACTTAACCCAAACTTAGCAATGAAATTCAAATTAATTTATTGTTTGTCACAGGTGACATATCTGCCGATCGATTCTGTAAAAATCTCACCGTGAAAAGTTAGGTGAAGTGAGCTTAGAGTGTCAATAGTGTCAATCCCTAGCATTAGTTGGAATGACAGCTCACTCCACGCTCACTTCACCTAAGTTTTCACGGTGAGATGGTTACCTACAGAATCACACTGCAGTTCTTATGGTTATTATAAAGGATCGCTATAAAATACCTTAAGGTGTACAATATTTAATGCTGGTTCCATTATTTATTCAACATTAAAATCATTATACGTCCTAAGTCAACGTTCATCATTGATCATACATTAATACAGTTGTTCAACAAAAAGAAAAAAAAAACAAAACTCGGATAAAAAAAATAAGTAATAGGTAAATTATTCATTGATTTCATTCAAATGAATGACTCATTGATGTCATACAAATTAAATTAAATTAATAATTGATTTCAAAAAATTTCTCGTTGATGTCATACAAATTTAATTACTACTAATCCCTCTTGTGACCAGGAGACCAACGAGGTCAATAACCACAAATACCATTAATTTTCCAGACCAATCCGTGCAACTGTACTACCAAGTGGAACTACGTTGTGTCGTTGACTCGCACCCCCCGCCGCGGACTAATTGGTATCACAACGGTACTCAACTAGCCACTGGTACCCACGTGCACATATCTGAAGACAATTCTACGGTGTACTTGAAGAGAATCGACTTTACTGACTTAGGACCTTATGTGTGTGAAGCAGACAATGGGTACGAGAATTTAACTGTAGAAGGGAGTGTTAGCGTTACTGGATTGGGTAAGATATTATTTATTAATTTCTAACATTATCAGGTGCGAATATTCACCGGTTTCGGTGTTTTTTTTTTTATTATTTTTTTTTATATTGTTTTTTTTATTTGTTTTTTTATTATTTATTTTTTTTCGTATCGCCAAAGGGGCTCGCTTCGCTTACTTTTGAAAGATTAGTCATTTTTATTTTCGATTAGTATTTTTGGTATGAAGTCGATATGACTACACATTTTTAATTAATCTAAGAAAATAACTTGTGTCGGATTTTGATGATATTTTAGTTTAATTTGTTTGTTAGAGACGCCAGCACATCAAGCTACCCGAAACTGTCAAATTTTCCCAATCAACCTTGAACCTTAATGCTTTAACGATAAAATTGAAAATATATTAAAGAAATTTGACAGTTTGTAGTAGCTTGATGTGCTGGCGTCTGTACAATCGGTAAATATACGGATGTGGCGACATCTCAAATAATCTAGAATTCTGTGCTATATCCACGTCAAATATTTATATATTATACATTTTCTACACGATTATGAAAACCGCATCAAAATCCATAGAAGAACTAACCGGACACAGACGTGTCTGACGTCACAGACTATGTATATAGATGAGTATTATTTCTTGCAGCATCCCCAGTGTTATCTAAGGAGCCAGCAACATTAACAGCGCGCGCAGGACGCCCTACGATAATCACATGTAGGTGAGACTATGTATCGTTATAATTTACTTCTTCCATGCATTGTGTTTAACATTGTCATAGCCATCGCCACTGCTGGGCATACATAATTAGCCTATAATATTCCCACTGCTGGGACACAGGCCTCTTCTCGATGAGAGGGAGTAGGCCATCATCCACCACGCGGGCCCAGTGCGGGTTGGTAGATGTCACATGTCTTCGAATTTTTGGTTCTAGGACAGGCCGGTTTCATCACGATGTTTTCCTTCACCGTTTTGAGAGCAGTGGTGATGAAAATAATTTACACAAAGTAAAGCGCCTGCCTGGGTTCGAACCTACGACCTACAAACTCCTAAGTCGGGGCCGTTGCCACTGGGCCATCACTGCTCCTGTTGGGCATACCATAGATAAAAATTTAATATAACCTTATCTAAAATGAGAAAATGATCGTGCGAAAAAGAAAAAAAAAACTAATAATTTTATTATTATTTTGCCTGTGATCTGTTGTTTAAAGTCACTAGTGAAGTTGAAGAAACTGACATGTTCACGTATGCGATTTGCAACTCTATTCCAATTGTAATTTAGTTCATTATCAATTTGTCAATGAAAACTGCTCTAGCATTTTACTGCTCAGATTTAGCTTACCCTTATAATGGGACAAGGCATTTATATTCTTTATTTTTATTTTATTTTTTGTTTCCAGTGTCCTCCAAGGCAACCCAGAGCCGACAATATCATGGCAGTACAGACTCGGCTCTGGTAAAGACTTCACTTCTCTCCCTAAAGGTGTGATAACGAATGATAAGGAGCTGAGTATATCAGGTACCACTGAAGACCATGTCGGTGCTTACCGCTGTGTAGCCGCGAATGTGATAGGGAAAGACCAATATGATGTCAGTTTGATGGTTCAATGTAAGTACAAATCTTTATATGTAACTCCTGTAAAAGGGCTTTGAAGATACGGGGAATATCCATCTGTCCGCCATTTTGTTTTTTTTTTTCAAGATGGTTGCCACGCGTCCCGCCTATATAAATAGATCAATCTACTCAGTCTATCGCAGTCCACTGCTGGAAATAGGCCTCTCCCAGACTACGCCACAACACCCTGTCCTCCGCCTTCCGCATCCAGTCCGTCCCAGCAACCTTCTTTAGGTCGTCCGTCCATCTAGCTGGGGGGCGTCCCACACTACGCTTGCCGATACGCGGTCTCCACTCCAGGACTCGTCTGCTCCACCGGCCATCGGTCCTTCGACAAACATGGCCAGCCCACTGCCACTTCAGTTTGCTTACTCTGCAGGCCATGTCGGTCACTCCGGTTCTTTTCCGGATAATTTCATTACTGATTTTATCCTTCAAAGAGACTCCGAGCATAGCTCGCTCCATAGCGCGCTGAGCGACCTTGAATTTGTGGACCAGACAGACTATAAATAGATAGCTGACATCAAAGCAAACAGAAAACATAATAAGACCAAACCCCGTAAATTGTCAACTTTGAACGTTAATGTTTCGGGAATGTGAACATATTTTTCGTTTGCATTGATGTCAGATATCGCTTTATATAGGTAACATGTGAAGCCGCCATCTTGAAAAAAAAAACAAAATGGCGCGAAAGTTACCTAATTAGTGTATTGTATAGTTTTTACTTATTAATAACTGATGGAACAATAAAAATAAACTTATTTTGTTTGGAAAAGCGGAAGGCGCCCTCTGTCGACGCGACCAAGCGTTCGGGTCCGCCGATTAAAATGAACGTGACGCACCTTCGCGCGACCATCGTTTTGGTTAAGACGTAACCGTTAAGGTCGCTTGAGAATTAAAAAAAAATAATATCTACATTATTTTCAGATCCACCACGTTTCAACAAACCTGTAGAAGGGGATGAGAAACCTCGACAAATAAAGCTAGGAGAGACAGTAACGTTCTCCTGCGATGCGGTTGGTTTGCCGCCACCCATAACAGTATGGACTAAGGATGCGCACCCACTCGTATTTACTGATAACTTGTAAGTCAACTACTGTTCTTTAACTACTAGTTTTAAATTCGTCCCTAAATAATTCCGATCCAGCCTGCCCCTTGCTGCCCTCTCCCAGCGACGCCCTAAGCCGAGGTCCTCCCCACAGGGAGTGCCCTTAGCGTGAAGTCGCTTAGTTTTTAAGTTTTTTAATAATAATAATAATGAATTTTATTTCGGACCAAAGAATGCAGTCCTAGTTAAGCCCTGGCTGGAGGTCTTAATTTATTGAGGCATCCACAGGTAAGCAGACGGCAACCTCATAGGTTAAACTGCGAGATGCCATATATAAAAAAAACTGTTCTTTAACAGCTATTCTTACGAACCTATTTGTAGGCTTTTGATCTTTCGATAGAGATTCCTTTAACAAAAAAAGTTGCTAAATAGGCCCGCTCATGACCTTGATTACGCCTGATGGAAAGCGATGGACGAGGTCTATGATGGAACGACCGTGCTTATTTGCGTCTCAAAAACACTTTTAATCTATCCTTGGTGTTAATCTACATATGTATGAGTGGGGGAAGATACTCTATAAACCACGAGGTAGTTGCGTAACACACTAACAGTAGCAACGGCTTTCTTTTTGACAGTTCAACAACATTCATTGCGTTATTTACGTTGCTGAGCAGCCAAATTTTTTGAACATATGAAGCAATGGATTAGAAATTTCCTTAAAAATGTTTCAGATTGTGATTGAATGTGTGTTACGCAATTTTAGTGTGATGTTTTGTTAATCGGAAATCAGTAACAAACAAGTGTACATCTAATAGTTCATATCTTTTTCGAAATAGAGTTTTATGGCTTCTTTTCCTATTGTCCTCTTTCTTAGGGCGGGTTGTTTCACGTCCACTTGACGCTCGCGTATACGTCAAAAATGGCGTTAACTGTCGTCAAACAAAAAAAAAAGCGTTGTTTCAAATTAAACGGCTTATACGCGTGCGTCAAGTGGACGTGAAACAACCCGCCCTGTTTTTTTTTCAACCCGCCCTCTCTCCGCCTTCATTGCATTGCATTTCAAAAATTATTTTTGAGAAATGTGCGTACTTGTAAGTAGTTAATAAATATTTATTCTTTACAGAATTCTGGCTCACAATGGCGAGTTAGTAATAAAGAAGGTGACAGCATTTGACTCCGGGACTTACACGTGCAACGCGACAAGCACGATAGGTTCCACGCACAAAAATTTTACACTGATCGTATACGGTAAATAAACTCAGTATATAAAAGCTATCATATAGTGGAACAGTGGCGCAACCACAGATATAGATAGACATAGATAACGCAAAAGCAACTACTCCGCGTGCCACTTCGCGTGCCCAGCTTATGATGCAGAATCATAAGCCGCCACTTTCGCGCTCAGTCCTGTGTACTGCAGGCTGGGTGAGCGTGAGTGAGAAAGAGTGCTTGTGACGTCATAGTAGGTAGTCAAAAAATGGCACGCTTGGTTTTCATACAGATCGTGATACTTGCGTTATCTATGTCTATCTGTATCTGTGGGCGCAACCGTGGTCGCGCTGCCAGCGCTGTCAAGCGCGCTATAAAGTTATATTTAGCGCTAAACGGTTGGACCGATTTTTTTTTTTTTTGTGTTTGAGTGAATGGTTCAAATTCATAATTGGTCCCGATAGGTAGCGCTGCGATCGAGTTCTAGGAAACAGGACAACGCCTGTCCGGTCAGCTAGTGCTAGCTAGCTACAAGGTGTCGTTTTGCATCCTCGTCAAATTCAAGGAAGTAACTATGCTAATGATTCTCGACACGAATCAATAATAAAATAAGTAGGTTTTTTTTTTAATTTTCGGGAATCAGCTTGTATGGGACACGCATTTTTAAATGCGGCCTGTGTGAGACCGCACTGTAACTGCCCTTTTACACACATAAAAACGCGGCCGCATATACGATACCATAACGTGATTCTGTTCTTTGAAAGTGTATTCTGAAATACTGTCAAACTTAAATAACTAAAAAACAAAAAAAAAAACAAATATAAACTTTGACTTTAAAAAAACAAGTATGTATTCATTATTTACCAGGGATCATAATTTAAAATTTTATTTGATTATTTATGTGTTTCATAACAGCCTCCTGAAATTTGACGAGGATGCAAAACATCAGCTTGTATAATATAGCTCTTCCTGCCGCATTAATTGTGCACTAGGATATTTTTTCATCAGATTCGTAGAGAGATTCCCATAAGATCCACCCTCTAAAGTCCAGATTTCTTAAGGAGTCCAAAACTCCGAAGAAGCAGGGCCTTTAACCTACATGCCAACACGACTGCATAAAATATAATTATATTTTTTGTTTATTCATATATCATAGCCTTTTTTTTCCGGATGGGAAATCATCAGATGACCCCTCCCGCTCTGGGTGGAGGGGAAGGGAGTGTCAGATTCTTACTGACTAAAACCCACCCATGTTCCTTCCTTTGCTATTTTATGTTCCGGGGTAGCGGTAACCCTTTCGGACAATCCCGCTGACCCGGCAGGCTTTGGCCCTAAGGGGCCCCTCAGATTAAGCTGACAACTCTTTGAGACGCGCGTGGAACACTTACGTGCCGTCCGGCACGGGCCTGGTCCTGATCGGACGGTGAGCTACCCATTGCTCTCCGCCCGCAGGCCCGCGCCTACGGTGGCCGGGAGTCGTCACGCGGCTCCCGACGCCCGGAGCGTCTCCTGCGGCGGCTGGGACGGGAGGCTCTCTCCCTCATCCGTCCCGCCACCTCCTTCGCTAGCATGACTGCTTCGCAGAAGGAGGCGACTGCCTCCCACTCCCTCTCGGCCCGGACCATGGCTTGCACCAGGGCCGGGCGCGAGAGGCCGCCGCCGATACATCATAGCCTTAAATCACCTTACCTGCCTGTAAGATTACAGAAACTCATCATTAACTTTCAGACCCACCCACAATATCACCCATCACCTCTGACCCTATAGAAGTGTTAGAAGGACAAAGGGTAGAACTGCCGTGTTCAGTCCAAGGAGTACCTTTACCTATAGTGGAGTGGACACAGAATGGAGCACCTATCACCGGCCATAGGAAGTATGTTGACGAGGATGGATTGAGGTACGACTAAATAAAAGTATGACTAACTGCGCCCCGCGGTTTCACCTGCATGGCCCACAGGATGCGTCTTTCTGGCATAAAAATAATCTTATGTACGAGTAACTCAGCAATAGTGTAGCTCTACCTGTTAAAGATTTTCTGTAATCGGGGCTGTGTTTCTAGAGATTATCTACAACTTACAGTTAACTCTTGCCGAGTTCCGTCTGTAAGTCTATAAATGTTATTATAGACTTACAAACGGAACTAAGCTGGTGACGATGGGAATCGAAATCGGCTTCAAATCAGTGATTGAAAGTTTCAATTTACTTTGAAGATATTTTATTTATATGTTGTTATTTTGTTTTATTTTTTATTCTTTCAAATTCAAAGTAAAATCTAAGTAGAAGCTAAGCATTGCCATTCAACGAGGTAATGCCGGCAGTCTCTTGGGTACATTACCAGTCGACAGCGATGCGGATGAATTTATTTTTAATTAGTTTAGGATATAATTTTGTTATTTTTGCTAATTAATTAGGTTTTAATTAATAAATAAATCATTAATATGTCAAATAAACATACATTTTCAGATTTGTTGCAAACTTGACTGACTTTGGAGAATACGTGTGCACAGCTAAAAACATATACGGAAACACATCTGTTACCTACATGTTACATGTTTGGGGTAAATAATTTTGTAATACTCTGTTTATTTTATTATGACCTAACACATATAAGGTAGATGAATTCATGTGTGAAACATAACTAGGAAAGAAGTATATAAATAGATAAATCATTTATTTTATGCAATACTGACACAAATGCACAGTAAACTGATGAACTCTAAGTACATAAATATTAATTAGTAAGTAACCTCTGTGCTGCCACTGACGACGCCTTGAAAGTGGCAAAGTTTTGGGCCAACAAGATACATATACAATGTGTAACTGAATTAATGCACATTATGAAAGTAGTTTGTTCAGAATCGTTTACTGAATCGATTTCTGTAATTTTTAATATAGGTAATATTTTATCCCAAAAATAATTAAAACTACGTAAATTACTGTCACACTTCCGCTGTACAGTCAAAACAAACCAAAATGGATGAAGTACCTACTGCGCTAGACCCTTAAACGAGTGCGACTGTTTGCATGCGTAGATTTGTAATGTGACCACAATTTTCTCCCACAATCAGTGTAACTAATTTATGAGAAAAACAATGTTTATTACATAATAATAAAAATTCAGTGTATGTATTATGATTATAACATAACATTCTAATTGGGGTGTCTGGTGGTGTGCGTTAATTCCGGGACAAGTTGTATATCAGAAAATTCAGTCGTACCAGCGACACGAAGAAGAAGAATATAAATAAAAAAAAAAAAACATGCACGGTTTACCGAGGTGCCACAGCACCACCTTGGTAAACCGTGCATCTTGTTTTTAGGATGTTAATACTACACTATTAAAGCTGAACAGTATGTTTGTTTGTTTGAACGCGCTAATCTCTGGAACTAATAGTCGGATTTATAAAAAATATTTTTGCATTTGATAGCCCAATTCTCGAGGAAGGCTATAGGCTATTTAACATCACGCTAGCGCCCTTAGGAGCCGAGCAAAGAGAAAAAAAGTAAAATAAAACGCTAAGCGAATACGAAGTAATAGCGCGGGCAGACGATGCGATACGACGACGTGAGTCGGAGGAACAAGAAAGGACATTGAAGATTTTTCTAGGAACTTGTCATACCTACTGTCGCGCGCCATATTGTTTTTTTTTTCAAAATGGCTGCCATTCATAATAATAATAATAATAACCCCACCGCCGTATCTCTACGTTGACGTCGTGGTGGGGCTTGTGCGCTCCGAACTCTAGGCCTGTGTCGGAAGAGTTTACTTTGCCGAAACAGGTCTAGGGTGAGGAGCCAGACCAAGAGAGATACAGAAAACCGCAGGGCAGCATGTGGCGAGCTGTTGGGCAGTAGCGACCCCACGGACCCTATCTCCTGGGAGAAATCTTGTTCCTCACCTCTGGTTTGCCTTTATTGGCCGGCTGGAGTGAACAATGACGAGGAACAGAGCTCCCACCTCATTCTTGCCTTTACTGGCCGGCTTGAGTGGAGACTCGCAAGAGCAAACGTGCTCGGGGGAAGGAAGTATTCCAGTAAGTGCTCGTAGGGATCTTGACCATCTTCCGGGCTCTGGGATTGTTCTGAAAGCCGTGGAATACCTCTCCACTCCTCATAAGCACCTCAGGACATGTTGCCCCCTTGTTGCTACGTCACTATGTGCTAGCGACAGTTTCCGGGGGCCCATTATTGAGTGTGCAAGTCACCCCCTGCCATTTTATCCGTGTATATATAAAACGTTGATCAGGCAGGGGCCATAGTTCTTCAATAGTTATTGGTAACCAGCCCACTTTAGCCACCCAAACCCATAGTCCAAATTTGTATTTTTCCATATCCTGCAATAGTCCTACACTAACCGGGGGTTATCCTTGGGTGCACTTGCATAGTGCGTACAGGGATAATCGTCGGGTGGTGCCACATTTCAATAAAATTTCCTAAGAGGCCTCTGGGAGTTGGCTTCGGCCCCTCGTACGCCTTCCAAAGGACCGGGACCCCATGGTCCCGAGATATGTTAAAATGTTAAAATATAATAATAATAATAATATCGCATTGTCAGGAGGTTCCTCTCTCTGGAGCCCTGACCGCCGGTAGCTTGGACCCTGTTCCCGATACCGGTGGGCTACTATTTTTTATATTTTTAAATGTTTTTTTATCTTTTTGTTTATAAAAATATTTAAAAATGTAATTTGTAGGTATTTAAATGAAATAAAAGAACATAATAAGTTTATTAGTACATAAAAAACTATACACAGTTCATAACATATTTAAACAGTGGGTTGTACTAGCAAGTTTAAAATTAATGTCAGCTTTCCGAGCTTCTAAACTAAATTCATGCAATAATAAAGTATTGAGTTTCTCCCCATCCTTTTCCCAACTATGTTGGGGTCGGCTTCCAGTCTAACCGGATGCAGCTGAATACCAGTAGTATTTTACATGGAGCGACTGGCTATCTGACGTTTACTGGGTCATAGGATACCCCTTAGCACCTTTACTACAGACCCGTATTACTTTCAGTACCACCATACATAGCACCTCAGTTACAATACTTGAAGGAGGTTCTACTCGGTTCCAATGTCTCGCTGCAATGTGACGTCATCGGGTTCCCGATACCGAGCATACAGTGGCAGTTCGAAGACGATCTACTGAAGGAAAACACCACGGATTTGAGGTAAGGAAAAATACCCGGAAAATTCAAAGTCAAGGAAATTATTTTATTAAGCAAATTAACTACTTACCAACTCAGATGGTCCTTTTATTCAAAACTCAACTGTCTTTCCTTGACAGTTGAATGAAATGGACAACACGGCTAATTGACGGTGGATGTTAATATACTTGACAATGAATTTCCCTGATAACCCAGTCAGAATCTCCGAAGTCTGTATTTCTATTTCAACGTTGCCAAATGCGTTCGTCGATTATTACAAGTTCTATATAAATTGCACATCATGTTTTCGAGGATTTACCACATGTTTATTATTTTGCGGTCGATGCAGTAATAGAGTGGTTATTTTTTAAGTCATCGAATGCCACCGCGGTCACTGGTGTCCGCCAACAATAGATTTTCTATTGTGTTTTTTGACACAAAAAACGCAGTTCTCTCTAATCTCCACTGAATTAAACTTTTTTCTGAATGTTGTAAAAAATCCGTTGTATTTTTTTCTGAACGAGCTCATTCTGATTGTTCTAGTTTCAACGATATCGGTAATATCTACATATCGAACGCGAGCTCAAAGCACGAAGGATTGTATATCTGTATCGCAGAGAACGATGGAGGAGTGGCCGAACAAACTACTTACATCAAAGTTTTTGGTAGGTAATGTACAGACGCCAGCACATCAAGCTACTACAATCTGTCAAATCTCTTTAATAGGTTTTCAACTTTATCGCTAAAGCATTAAGGTTCAAGGTTGATTGAGAAAATTTGACAGTTTCGGGAAGCTTGACCTGCTGGCGTCCGTACTACTATAGCCGGCGTATATTAACTGACATTGAATGAGTAATAATAATTCGTTACGGAGAGAAGCCAGCGAGCAGTGGTGGCTCAGAGGCAACGGCCATGACTTGCGAGGTGTAGGTCGTGGGTTCTTACCCAGGCAGGCGCTTTTCTTTGTGTAAATAATTTCATCACCACTGCTCTCAAAATGGTGAAGGAAAACATCGTGTGGAAACAAAAATTCGAAGACATGTGACATCTACCAACCCGCACTGGGCCCGCGTGGTGGATTACAGCACAGTCCCTCTTGAAGAGGCCTGTGTCCCAACAGTGGGAACATTAAAGGCTAATTATGTATCGAGAGAAGCTCCCGCTCCAAAAGCGGTAAAAATTGCAATATTAGCTTACACGTTCGATTTTATAAAGGCTGCATCTTACATTATTTAACCTCTAAAAATAACATAATAAGGTAAAGTAAGATGAATTTTCCCTTACTGCGTTGAGAACAGAATACAATAGAATACTCTTTGTTATGTGTACACATTGTACACCATATGCATTTCAGCCGATCGATTCTGTAAAAATCTCACCGTGAAAAGTTAGGTGAAGTGAGGTTAGAGTGAGCTGTCAATAGTGTCAATCCCTAGCATTAGTTGGAATGACATCTCACTCCACGCTCACTTCACCTAAGTTTTCACGGTGAGATGGTTACAGAATCGCACTGCTGTATATAAATATGACATAATGTCTCCCTCTCGGAAAGAGGAGGCCCGTATCCCAGCGGTGGGAACATTATACCCTGATACTGCATAGGGTGAGAAAATCGGCGATTGTTTTATTTTTCGTTGAAAAGCCCTTTTTAAATTACAATCAAAAATTCACTTCGTGTTTTTCATTTTTAACCGACTTCAAAAAAAGAGGAGGTTCTCAATCCGACGGTATGTTTTTTTTTTGTGTGTTTTTACGCGTTTACTTCGCCAATTGTGGACCGATTTTCAAAATTCTTTTTTTGTTTGAAAGGAGATACTTCTGAAGAGAATCTGATTCTGATGATTGAAATCGAGGGCAACCCTCAAATTTTATGGGTCCACACATCTTTTTTCGCAAATCTTATGAAGTAATTTAAGTACTTGCGTATGGTAATCATCATCTCATGTAGCTGAGCTGATGATGGAAGGTACAACTCTTTAACAGTAAGGAATAGGCATCGACTGATTTAGTAAATTATTTTTTATAAGGAATTATTGATATGGTTGAACCCTTTTTTAGAAAAGAAAACTTATTATACTGCATTCTTGAAACAATTCTCTTTTACAGAGCCTCCGAACATTTTGGTAGATAACTACACTGGGCCGTACTTGGCTACTAATATGGATACAGTGCTCACAATCGCCTGCCGAGCTACAGGCAAACCTAAACCTTACGTCGTTTGGTCTAAGGACGAGTTTTATCTGAACAACGGTATGAACACTACCTTTTTAATACTGTATCTAAATTATAAAATAGTGAACTAATAATTTTATTGAAATTATATTTTCTCAACGTCACTTCGACAAAAAGGTGCAAATAATTAAAGTTACAAACGCGCACGCCAAATGCGCGTTTGTAATTTTAATTATATAATTTATTATTTATATCTTTAGGCAGGCAGGGAATTTGGCTGTTATTGTAGGATGTTGTCACCACAACATGCTACAATAACAGCCAAATTCGCGACTTCGTTCGCGTGGAAGTCGTAAGACACCTCTTACGACTTCCACGCGAACGAAGTCGCGGAAGGAAATAATAAATATAACATTTCAGATCCTCGCTACGCGATTGACGTGGACGGTACGTTGAGCATAAAGTCTCCTTCTGAGGACATGAGCGGCAACTATACATGTGCCGTAAAGAACTCAGTGGGGGCAGTCAATAAGACGGTGCCTGTCGAAATATACTGTGAGTAAATCTGAATTAAGTAAATACTAATATTATAAAGAGGTAAAATTTGTTTGTTTATATGTATGTAAGATGTAATCTCCGGAGTTTTTTTTTTTAAACTTTGCCCCACACTAGGCATTTCTCCTGTATCGTAGGTGCGTTTAAAAACATTTAAACTCACATACACAAACAACCAGACCCGGAACAACTACTTGTAGGTCATACAAATATTTGTTCCGTGTGGGAATCGAACCCGCGACGGGCTGCGCAGCAGTCAATCGCTTAACCACTGCGCCAACCGTGCCGTCCGAGTGCAGTTAATGATCCAATTCTAAAAACGTTTTCACTGGTAGCAAGCTTCATTATTCCTGAGTGCTATAGGCTATAAATTATATTTACGAGTATATCTTGCATTTTAGCTGAGCTATCACAACTTTTGTCTAGCAAATCGGATAGAAGTACCTCTTAAAACAGAATGATGTGCATGCGCTGCCTAAACAGTTGAAAACGAAATAATAGCGCGCAGGCGACGCAATGCGACGGGTCGGGTCGGGGGAACTAAAGATTCCACGCGGACGAAGTCGCGGGCAGAAGCTAGTTGGATTAGATGAACGAAGTTTTTTCGACACTTCATCATCATCATCTGCCTAGCCTTTTCCCAACAATGTTGAGGTCGGCTTCCAGTCTAACCGGATGCAGCTGAATACCAGTATTTTACATGGAGCGACGGCCTATCTGACCTCCACAACCCAGTTACTGGGTAATACGATACCCCTTGGCAAAACTGGTTGTCAGACTTTCGGGCTTCTGACGACCAGTAACGACTCCGAGATCCTCGAATGACAGCCGGGACCAACGGCTTAACGTGCTTTCCGAGGCACAGAGGGGTCTTGTCTATTTTCGACACTTCATCTTGCTAATTATCCTTTAGGCTACGTAAGCACTGACAGGTGGCTTTCTTAGCGCCTAGAGCCTAGTGCCTTAACATCCATCCTTCTGTACACGCTATACCCTGTCCATTAGGTAAACTGTTTTTTGACAGATGGAACTAGTGATTGTAGCAACACACAATACATTGATTGATACACGTACGGTATTATAATGTCTGTAAGAAGCCATAAATAAGATAACCCAATAGATAAGAGATGGCAGTTTAAATATATTTATATTATTACGCATTTTAGAGTTAACTTTCACGTAATCTGGAATATGTGCGTTCTAAGACAGCTGTCAAAAAAAGGGGTAATCTAATGGACAGGGTATAGGCGACTACAGAAGACGCCAAGCGCGCAGTACGGCCGGTCGCGAAAATTTTAGAGTGTTCTTTTCATTTCGCTACTCACGACACTGTTGGCGACACGGTTGGCGCAGTGGCTGAGCGATCGACTGCTGCGCTGCGTGTCGCGGGTTCGATTCCCGCACGGAACAAATATTTGTATTGCCTACAGGTAGTTGTTTCGGGTCTGGCTGTTTGTGTATGTGAGTTTAAATGTTTGTAAACGCACCCACGGTACAGGAGTAATTCCTAGTGTGGGGCAACGTTTCTTAAAAAACAAACAAACTCACAAGGTGAGTCGCTAGGCTCTAGGCGCTAAGCAAGCCACCTGTCAGTATTTACGTAGCCTTACTCTTATCCCTTCAAATAAAAAAGAGTAGGAAAAGACCAAAGAAACGATGGATAGACTGTGTGAAAGATGATATGGCCTAGAAAGGCACTGACTACTGAGATGACGGCTAATAGAGTATGGAAGAAGATGACATGTTGACATGCCTCGAGGCTTTTATTTCGGTAGTAAGTTTTTATTTACATTTTTAATTTATTATTTTTTTGCTTGACTACGTATGGTTTTTATTGTATTTATTGGTATATTGGCGTGCGTGGCTAGCTGACATATGGCAAATAATTTAATTTAATGTTCTGTGGCTTGAAATGTTAATTACTTTACATATCTAGTATTGTATACAATCAGCTATTTTCTAACTTAACAGACAGCTGAGCTGCTGGGGAGTTTGTTGTGCCACTTCTTCTTCCCAACGAAAGCACTAGGAAGTGGTGAAGGACGGGTGTTTTGGGGGACTGTATTTTGCAAATCTGACTTTCGAAAAATGATGATTCTCAGCCTAATTTGAATAAATGACTTTTGATTTTGACATGACATGGCATGCCGACCTATGACATGTGTGGCGGGAGGATGATGATGACAGAGAAGACTTCCAAAGTCGTTTAAGTATTTTTAAATATTATCTTATTTCGTTTCCCAGCCATCCCGACTCATACGCAATCGGAAGAGAGTTTGACCTCAGTGACGCTGCTTGAAGGAACGAACGCGTCCGTCGAGTGTCCTGTACGCGGCGCGCAAACACTCAAATGGTATAAGGTTCGATGTTACACTATGAAATTACAAAGCATTTAAATAAATAAAAAAATATAAGTAGTTTTAAAAAAAAAATTAAAAATCACGCTTTTATCACGCACTATACGATAAAATAATTAACTTGAATTAAAAAAGTGTAGATCGCTTTTTTAATTAATTATAATTGCGCTCCACGCTTTTTGAATTCAAGTTTTGTCATCCGAACTACGTATACATACAAAGTTTCATTTCGATAAGACAATTAGAAGTATGTAGTTTTATTTGACAACTAAGATTTTATTACATTGTTAATTAGTTAGTTACGACTAAAGCTAATAAAAGCGTGTTAAAAAAAACAAGTATTGACTATGTTAAATCAAATCCATATTACTGTAAAAAAATAATTTGATCATAACAACGGGCGTAACTGCCTCGTAACTCTAGTAGACACAGGCGCGGCTTTTAAGCGTGGGGTCTGGGTTCGACCCCAAAACAGCTAAAGTGTCAGAAAATTGGTGGCATTAAAAATTGCCTGCAGCCCGTAGTTGCATGAATTTAAACGAATGAAATGTAAGTCTCATTTCGCCCTACATCAATGTTACAATCGTAATGTTACCCCAAAATTAAGACACTATAACGCAAACCAAAATATACCTAAAGAACCTTTTCATAAAGTCTTATTTACCATTTTCAGAACGCAAAACTAATATCATCAGGACCCCTTCACCTATCAAACGTATCTCGAGTAAACGCATCTACATACGCTTGCGTAGTGACCAACGCGGTCGGCTCCGCGTACTCTAAAGTACAAGTCATAATAGAATGGCCGCCATCTTTTGTTAAGAATGAGTCTACACTGGTGGACGTCGTGAGAGGAAATGACTGGTACTTCGACTGCGCTGTGGACGCGAAACCTAGAGGAAAGGTTAGTATACTCTAACTCATCAACTATGTTGTGGTCGGCTTCCAGCAGCTGAATACCAGTATTTTACATGAAACGTCTGCCATCTGACCTCCACAACCCACTTGCTAGGTAACACGATACCCCTTGGCTCAGTTTTCTCTAGCTAAAGTTCAAATTATAGCAGCTCAGCACCCTTAGGATTTCTCCCAGATTTGTAGCTTATGTCACTCTTACGCCTACGCCTATAAATTTTCTCTATGCAAAAAATCACGATAATTTAGTTTTTTATTTTTTTCATCGGGCTTTCTTTTCTTTCTTTCTTTTCTTTCTTTATTTTCTTTCTTTCTTTGTTTTCTTTTCTTTCTTTTTTTCTTTCTTTCTTTTCTGTAGGTATTTTTATCCAATCAAAATGTACTCTTTCAGACAAAATGGGTGTTCAACTCCAAGCCCTTAGTATTTGAAGACGCAGACCGTTTGAAGCTCATTAACATTCAGCCGCACAACGCGGGCTCATACAAATGTATCGTCAGCAACATTCACGGAACTGTCGTCAAGCAGTTCACTTTAAACGTCCTTGGTAAGTTCTTCTTTAAATATCACCACGAACTAAATTATGGTCAAGCATAGTGTTGGCGCATCACATATGCGCGTGATTGACCGAGGAGACGGCGCGGCGCGGGGCGTCGAGGTACCGAACCCGGTACGCGACGGCCGCTGCGTGCCCTCCACTCAGCTCACAGACGCGCTCCGCTACAGGCGTTTCATTGTTTTCTCTCGTCCTTGTTAGAAATCCATTCTAATCACAAAAATACTCCTGAAAACACGCAACTGTCTGAGAAACTGGATGTTAAGTGCTCTTGATTCGGCCAATAGAACATAGATAAAGGCGACTTCTAGGAAATTATTATTGTTATTAAAAGCCTGTGATGTCCCACTGCAGGGCAGCTCTCTTTCCATTTCTCTCTATTTAAAGCTACTAAGGACTATTTCTTGTTGAAGAGAGTCCAGCTCATCAATTAGGAAATTCTACTTATTTTTTTTTTTTATATTTATCTTTTGTTTTATATTTTCAGTGCCACCATTCATCTCTGAGTTCGATATGCTAGACGTTCAATTAAAGGAAGGTGTGAACGCAACATTAGAATGTAATGTTAAAGGAACGCCTGCACCGAATCTAACGTGGACTTACAAGTATGGATACTTTTACTTATTTATCTATTTTGTTTGGCGTTGAAATTGAAATAATATTTATTTGCATAAAACATGGTACATAAAGTTTTTTTTTTTTAATACATTATAATCAAAACATGTATTTGCTTACATAGGTTACATTAGAAAATGTTTCCCGTCAACAAATTCCTTTAAACTGTAAAAATTATTAGTATTCACAAATATCTGGCTCTTGTTATACAGGACCTCCTAGTACAAGAGCCAGGGCTACACTGATGTTTGTGTCTTGAAGTGAAAATAATTCAATAAATAATTATTATTCAAACATTTACACGGTCAATCTCAATATCTCAAACAAGCTACTGCCTGCGACTTCGTCCGCGTAAAATGTCCGCGCCGCATCGCGTTCCCGCGCTATTACTTGACTTTCGCTTAGCATTGTTTGTGCCCGACTCTTAAGGGTCTTAGCGTGAAGAGAAGTCTCCCTTAAGAACTGGGCTATCAAATCCAAAAAGAAATCCCACTGGTAGTTCCAGAGATTAGCGCGTTCAAACAAACAAACTCTTCTCTCTCAATTCTTTCTCTTTTCGTGTCGATGGTACTCTTCTGCGACGTTTTTTGAGCCCGGTAGGTGGCCTCTCTCAATAAAAGCCCCTTGTTTTATAGTCAAAGCCTGCTTCGTCGGTCTAAAAATTGATTTTCTCAACTCATGCTTCAAGTCACCACCAGTCAATCGCCTGATTGACTGGTGGTAACTTGAAGTATGAGTCTATGTCCTCAAAAAAATGTCATCATTTTCGTTTTTATCATGGTTAGATATCGATACCCTTCATGTCTTTGGGAAGATGTAAGTCCAACCTGGTAAACTGGAGCTACTTTGACGGAACGGCAGTAGGGTGAGATTCTGGAGCTATGTCACAAACCATGCTCCACCTCCTATCCCGCCCTCTGTGTCCCAAAATATACAGTCAAAGTGACCTCTGCGCTGCCATCGACAACGGTGTGGAAGTGGCAAAGTTTTGCGAAAACAAGATTTAAAATACAGTCGTTCCAGCAACACGAAGAAGAAGAAGATGTCTTTGGAGTTTTGCAAACGAATTTAATTTAACCCTGTATATTTAACATGGACACAAAACCTTTCTTCTTTCCAGTAATACAAACTGGCATCAACAGAACTCCAGCCTATCAAGTACCAACGTAACCAGACAATCCGAAGGCTTATATCGCTGTGATGCCGTCAACAAAGCAGGGGCATCGCATATAGTGTATCGAGTGGATATAGTCGCTGGTCCCAAGGTCAAGGACATTGTTGCCTTTAGCAATGGTGAGGGGGTCACTGTCGATGGGACCGTGGAAATTGTAGTGAGTGAAACTTTCTGCTAGATAGTTACTACAGTGTTTAGACTTAACATAGTCGCAGGTCCCAAGGTCAAGGACATTGTCAAGCTCACTGTCCATGTGGGAGTGGAAATTGTGGTGAAAAATGGTTTTTTAAAATTACCTTTACATATTGCATTAAAATTAAGTGGGACTGGGCTGGAGATGTCTGCCGCATGTCAGATGACAATTGGGCTAAGAGAACCACCGATTTGGTTCCACTAAACGCACGACGCCATCGCGCAGGCCGAGACGAAGATGGCGGGACGAACTTGACTCCTACCGTAGGAACTGGCCGGCACTCGCAAAGACACAATTGTGTGGAAAAGGGAGAGGGAGGCCTTTGCCCTGCAGTGGGACAATACAGGCTCGTTAGATTAGATTAGATATTGCATTACCATTCCCGATTATCAGCAAAAGGGTCGCCCTCTATTACATGCACAGATTTATAAACTAAAGGGAGATATGCCAAGGGGGTGTGGCGCGTGCGAACAATGTATGCACAAAACAGAAACAAACGCGGGCGCCGTTGATTTGTCAATAAGAATTGTCAATGTAGTTGTGTGTCTCAACGTTGCGATCTGCGTTACGCGATTGGCTCGTGTTGAGTGTGGTGACTGTTATAGTGTGAGTGAGCGCGTGTTCGTATTGTAGTGCAGATGTAGTTGAAGGCGACAGCCGGACTCAAACAATTGGGCAGCCACACCATATCTCCCTTTAGTTTATAAATCTGTGATTACATGGGACTGATAACATTAGTTGTGAAAATAGGTGTATTATTCAATTCTGTTTAAGGGTCATTGCAGACAGAACAGCAAAATGCTCAAGCATGTTCAGCCATTATGTTACAACATATTACCAATTTCATCACCACTGCTCTCGAAACGGTGAAGGAAAACATCGTGAGGAAACCGGCATGTCCTAGAACCAAAAATTCGAAGACATGTGTCATCTGCCAACCCGCACTGGGCCCGCGTGGTGGATTACGGCCCACCCCCTCTCATCGTGAGGAGGCCTGTGTCCCAGCAGTGGGAACATTATAGGCTGATTAAGTGTGTGTGTATGTTATGTATATTACCAATCTTCTAGCAAGGATCCCGCACCCGCATAGCTTGCAAAGCAACAGGGAACCCCATACCCGACATACAGTGGATAAAGCAAGGGCGGGTCGTCAGCGAGAATTCTTACGACATTGACTATGCAGACCTGGTGTTGAACAATGTTCAGATGAGACAAGGAGGCGTGTATACCTGCGTGGTGGCTAATGAAGGGGGGACGAATGAGAGGAACGTGAAGATTGATGTACTTGGTGAGTTCGTAATTCATTAAAAACTTTATTTTTTTGGCCTATACTGTCCCACTGCTGGGCAAAGGCCTCCCCCAAATCCTTCCAGGAACTCTTTTCCCGCCACCTTAAACCAGACCTCGCGGTATGCGTCCAGGTGATCTCGCCATCTCTTTCTGAGCCGGCCTCGGCGGCGCCGTCGATCTTCAGATACCCATTGTGTGGAGACTTTTGTCCAGCGGTCATCGTGCATGCATAGTCAGCCTGTAATGTTTCCACTGCTGCGACACAACTCTCCTCTCAGTGAGGGTGAGTGGGCCATAATCCACCGCGTGGGCCCAGTGTGGGTTGGTAGATAGGTCACATGTGTTCAAATTTATAGACTGTATATATGAAATATATCTATGGCCATAAGTATCTAGATTTAATTCCCAGTTTGGTGAGACTATTAGATTTTTCTGTTCATAAAATCAGAATCTGTTCATAATAACAGTTTAGGAGTTTAACTAGACCTGTGCCTGAAAAATAGAAAAAGGCTTTCTGATAACCTGAGTACCTTCATCACAGATTTTCGAATACTATACTGTGATACCTACATTGTCTACCTAACGAATATTAAGTGTGCATACTCACGAACGACACGCGTCGCCGACAGAGGTAACTGCAACCGTCAACGCGTGTCGGCGGCAGCTTTCGACGCGAGGCCTGCCGTTGACTACATGTCGCAGTTGTCTCTTGCGTACATGACTTTGACTTTGACTACATGTCGCAGTTGTCTCTTGCGTACATGACTTTGACTTTGACTACATGTCGCAGTTGTCTCTTGCGTACATGACTTTGACTTTGACTACATGTCGCAGTTGTCTCTTGCGTACATGACTTTGACTTTGACTACATGTCGCAGTTGTCTCTTGCGTACATGACTTTGACTTTGACTACATGTTGCAGTTGCGTCTTCGACGCGTGTCGCTCGTGTGTATGCACACTAACTCTGTACCATTACTTACTTTTTTACAGAACCGCCAAAAATCTTCCAAACGCTTTTCCAAAATTCAAACACAAGTACAAACGAGGCTCACATAGAAGTGCTATCAGGTCAAGCGTTCTACCTGCACTGCCATCCATACGGGAACCCGCTTCCCTCAGTCTACTGGTTCAAAGACGACGTGCCTTTAAAACTCTTTGATGAGTCTATGGTCTCTACGAACTTCGGCGAAGTCATAGTGGTGAAGAAAGCGGTGGAAGGACAGGCCGGCAACTATACTTGTGTAGCGAGGAATAAAGTTGGCAATACTAGCGTTGTTTATTTGGTTGATGTGCTGGGTGAGTACTCATTGGTAATTCTTCATTTTAAAATATTGTATTTCTTATAAACCAACATGGGCATTGACACCACTGATCGCGTCCTATTTCTTTTCCTTTTAAAGTGATATTACTTCAAAAATAAACATAATGGTATTTGTGCGATGCATGTGAGCCGAAGTTTTTTTTCATACATGATTTAAAAATAAATGCACACATTATTCTTTTATTTTGGATTGCAGTTCTTACTTTCAGTACAGATGTAACGAAAAAGTGCAAAAATAATGCGTTATGCTTTGATTTCTCTATTTCCCTCGATTTATTTCAGTACCTCCACCGACACCCAAAGAATCTTCTAAAAAGGTGACAGCTGGCTTCGGAAAGACACTAGAATTGACTTGCCCGGCAGTGGGCAGTCCGTTGCCCAGCGTCATGTGGATCAAGCACCCCTACACTGAAATAAGTGGGGATAAGAGACTGCTATTTACTGATGATAACTTTACCTTGGTGAGATTACCTCTTTAATTAATACTAATATTTTTATTAACGTCTCACATTATTATAGAAGTGTAAAATATGTTAAATGGTAATAGTAATTCTGAACGAACAACTCTTGCTATGTAGTCCTGTATAAACGGGTTTGAAGATCCGTGGCGTCACCTGTCCGCCATTTTATTTATTTTTCAAAATGGCGGCCATGCGTTAAACCGATCGCTGACAAAAATGAAAATATAATAGGACCAAACCCCGTAAATTGTCACGGTTCCGAGATACTAAAAGTTGATCACGTGACATCCATATTTTTTAAACTTGCTTAAATGTATGCATATATTATTTCTTGTTGCATATATGTTTTAAATAATCACTCTGAAATTTTAAAGTAATCAAACATATATGCAAAAAGATCTAAGCAAGTTAAAAAAATATGAATGTCACGTGATCAACTTTGAACGTTATATTTTCTGTTTGCTTTGATGTCAGCTATCGATTTATATAGGTTTCATGCGTGGCTGCAATTTTGAAAAAAAAATCAGAATGGCGCGACAGTAGGGCCAGGCTCCATAATTATAAAAATCTTTCAATCCCCTTTATTAAATTTGCTTGGGTAGTTTTTGAGTTAGCTTCATAAGTTTTCAATCCACTTTGTGTAAAAACGTTAAAACTTCCTGTCACTGCAGTTTACATAGCAATTCACATACGAATTTGTGTGGGGTAAGTATAAGTAGGTGCCACAAGTAAAAAGTGAAAAACAAAATTCTTTTTATAATAAAAATAATCGACGTCCAAAGAAATTCTTCCATGAAAGAATCGGTGTCTTTGGTTTTTGTATTTTCGTTTTTTGCCACCTTCCAAAATTAAATTACTTTTTCACTTTGTAGCGTTTTGAAATACTTAACTCTCTTATCTTTCAGATCATCAACGAAACAGAGGTAACCGACGGCGGCAACTACTCCTGCATAATGACGAACAAAGTGGGCACCACAGAGGTTATATTCGACGTCAATATACAAAAGCCGCCGTCCATTGCTGCTAATGTTGGCACTAACTTGGTGGAAGGACACGTTGTCGCGTTGAAAAGAAGCATTGTATTGAAATGTGAGGCTGACGGAAATCCGATGCCTAAGATTTCATGGTTGAAGGTAGTTTTATACCCAACTGCAATGAGGGGTTATATTTTTTTTTGTAATAATTTCTCTGACCTTCAAAACCAGTGCCATTCCCATGAAGTTCATCAACCAAACGTTTGATATTTTTGACGGTATCCCATTTTTATTAATATTTAAGTTTTTTTGACGGAATCCCTAAATATGTATGTAGTACCTTAGGGCCCTCGCCCACGGGCGACTTTTTGTAGCGATGCAGTCGCGATGCTCTCGCGCGTAGCATCGATACAGACGCGAAGCAGTCGCTAGCTGTGTGCCCGCGCCCACGGGACCAGATTCAGTCGCGATGCAAACGCGATTTGGTCGCGATGCAGTTACGATACAAAAATACCTTGGATCAGTACAGTTGCAAGATGGACTCCGTTGAGGCAACATTAGTCACAGGAAGACGTGAGTCCCATATTACAGGACGCTCCTGAATTGCCGTAATAAAAGTTTCAGTGTCAAATGACTCCATTTTACGCCTGTGACGGACAATAGCATGCACTCTGGACCTGTCTGTGTTGCTCGTTGCACTGATGCCGATTCCCAATCACGCGCCGCGCCACACTCCCTCCCCCCTCCGTTCTCTCTACCGATGTCGTCCGACGCGGTCGCGCGTTTGTATCGATACAATCGCGATGCAGTAGCGCGTTGCAAATGCGACTAACACGCGTTAGAAGTGATGCTGTCGCGCGTTTGCTAAACGCGCGACTGCATCGCTACAAAAAGTCGCCGTGGGCGAGGGCCCTTAGAGATGTGCACAGTGGTCAAGTGCTATTTTATGGTCCATGCGACATGTTCGTGGACAGGTCATCACTTAGCTGCCTCGGCTTATTTTTTAATTATTTTATTTTTGGTTTGTTTTTTTGTTACTATTTGCTGTACTCTGGACGCTTTTAACGTGAACGTCTTTTTTCACATATATTTATAAATTCAACATTAATGATATAACTAATATTTTTGTGACAATATCATTTAAAAGAGTGTCCATGGAGTTTCTTGCCCGCTCTTCTTCATAGGCACCTACTGCGCTTTGGAATGGGCTACTAGTTTCATATTATCTGACTGACCGACTCCTTGACAATTCAGAGGTGCCTGTCAATAGTTTTATTCCTACTAATATTATAAACTTTAAAGTTTGGATGGATGGATGGATGTTGTTACTCTTTCACGTAAAAACTACTGAACGGATTTGGATGAAATTTGGCACACAGGTGGTTTATAACCAGAATTGACATATAGGACACTTATGCGTGTAAAACCGTGGGGCGCAGCTAGTATTGAAATAAATGCTTTGAGTTTGATATAAGTCATTTAAAATATTCAAGGATTCGTTATAATCAACCTATTTATATTACTCAAAATCTTCAACATTTTCAGGACACACAAGCACTCAGTGAGAGTTTATCTAACATACAGAGAGTGCTCGGCAATAGTTTATTGGCAATATGGAGCGCTGACGTCACAGACGCGGGGCAGTACATCTGTGTAGTAGAGAACGAAGCTGGCACTGCGCACCGGAGGTACAACGTCGCCATACAAGGTGAGATAGCCATAAAGCCTGCAATACACTACTCGAGAAGTTGACCGAAGTTAAGCGAATATGAAAGTGAAAAAAGGCACTTCCGTTCGCTTCGTCCAACCTCGCCTCGCCTCGCTCGGGCGATTTCCGATCACGTTGGCAGTTTTTGCGCCCGAGTCAAAGGACTCGAAGCGTCCCGTAGTTCTTAGCAAGAGTGTGTAATCACGTACTTCGGACTTTGGTCAATTTCGATTAGAACTTCGTCGAAGAAACTTCGCAAATAGTGTAGTGCAGGCTTAAGATTAGCCATCACAGATTTATAAACTAAAGGGAGATATGGTGTGGCTGCCCAACTGTTCGAGTCCGGCTGTCGCCTTCAACTACATATGCACTACAATACGAACACGCGCTCACTCACACTATAACAGTCACCGCACTCAACGCGAGCCAATCGCGTAACGCAGATCGCAACGTTGAGACACACAACTACATTGACAATTCTTATTGACAAATCAACGGCGCCCGCGTTTGTTTCTGTTTTGTGCATAAATTTCAAATCAGCTAGCTTATGCCCACTGCTGGAAATAGTCCAAGGAACAGACTGATCCATTCAGAAATAATGTGTGAAGTAATGATGGTTATCGTTAGGTAATTCCAATAATATATTTGATTTCGTTTATTGTTTTAGTGCCTGCTAAATGGACTCCGTTCACACAATGGTCGTTTTGTAACGTTACCTGCGGGTTGGGGTACCAGCAGAGATCCAGGTCCTGCCATTACATCGACGATAAAAACAATACTATTGGTAAGCATTCATTCATTTCTTTGTATGTGATGGTCACCCATCCACGGACCAACCGCGGCAAGCGTAGCTTAACCTCATCGACCCGTGACTTAGCCAAACAGCAGTAAAAAACATGCCAACGTTTTTTTTAAACCCTTTTGATAAAGTATGTCTGATATAAAATGTATCAAAATTTTCATAGTTTGAAGGCAAATTTTACCTTTTGTATGGGGTGTACCACAAGGGTAACTTCCGAGTCCAGCGATGCTGTCCTAAAAAAGCTATAACCCACATTTAAAAAATGTTAACTGAGATGTATACTATGTTTTTCAGATAGTTCTTCAAAGTCAGAAAATATTATTCTAGACGAGTCTGCGTGTAAGGGCCCTACAGTCGATAAAAGGAAATGTCACATGCCGCCCTGTGATGTAAGTACATATTTATTAAAAAAAAAAAAACTGTTTCGTTGGCACAAACAAAGGTACACATCATTTTACAACATCCCCCTCCAGCTGACTATGTTGAGTCTGCAGAAAGGTTTCCAGCGGGCCACCAGCCGCCATGGTCCACCTGGAAATCTCTTAACCGTGTAAGAAAGCAGGCAGGCCGTTGCCGGCACAACTTGGTCAGGTCCGTACTCCGGTGAGCCGCAGTGCGACTGTGGAGCCCCATCGCAAACTGTGTCTCACCTCAGTGCACTAACACCTGCAATATGGGAGACCTTTGCGAGGCCAATGATAACGCTGTCAAAGTGGCCGAATTCTGGTCGAAGAAGTTAAATAATTTAAACAAACAAATGGAATCATCGATATGAAGAAAAAGAAGAAGCACAAATTAAATTATAAACTTCTTAGGCTTCCTGGCCGGACCGCAAGTTATGTATACGAATGAATATCGCCTCATACGAATGAATGCGCCGTTCCCATCATAGACCTCGTCCATCGCTTTCCATCCGAGTTCGAGCTCAAGAGCTGGCCCGTTTTGCAATGAAAAAAGAGAATTTACTCTAGTAGGTTTATGTGTATCCCACTATCTAAATATATAATATTATAAACGTGAAAGTTTGTATGGATGGATGTTTGTTACTCTTTCACGCAAAAACTACTAAAAGGATTTGGATGAAATTTGGCACACAGATGGTTTATAACCAGTATTAACATATAGGATACTTTTTATCCCGATATTCCCACGGGATCGAAACTTATGCGGGTGAAACCGCGGGGCGCAGCTAGTAAAATCATAAAATAGTACAGATGTTTTGACATGTCGCTGGATCAGTAGATCGCACCCGTACGATACAGGGATGGATCGCTAATCTAATTCTTCTGCACGTGTGTTTGTCACCTAACTCCTCCTGAACGGCTGGACCGATTTGGATGAAATTTTGTGTGTATATTTCAATGGGTTCCTGGATGGTTTGAAATCACAATTGGACCCGGTAGGTGGCTTTTCCGGGCAGGACGACGTCTGCTGGGTCTGCTAGTAAGTTATAATTGGTTACCATATACATAACGTTTAAGGTGGACGAGTCCAAGCCCCGCTGGTCGATGTGGTCGCACTGGTCGGAGTGTTCGGCGACGTGCGGTGTGGGTACACAGGCGCGGACCAGACGCTGCAAGACTAGGGCCAAGTGCGATGGGGATAATGTACAGGTAATCTATGCCTCGTCGGTAGGATTTTAACGCATTTTTTTTTTAATACTAATTCATTTGGTCCAATGGTTCCAATTGATTTTATTTGGTGTTTTGGAGGTGTGAGGAACAGGGTGTAAAGCTCGCTCATCCTCCATAGAAAAGTGAGGATCCTCCGACCAGACGGGTGTTGTGTCTGGCGGGCAATTGCCCAACAATTGATGTTGGGAAGTTTGTATATATGCTAATTGCGCGGTAAACTCTGCTTGCGAGATGCAGGATTTTGCGTGACGTCAGTATGACGCGTTGTTCGCATGTGGCGTTGTAGATAACGCTACAGTGTAATATATATTGGACTAGTTTAGCTTACGTTAGGTTATGTTTCTTTTAACATAACATCACGCCTGTATTCTCCGATGGGTTAGGCAGAAGTGTACCTACTTATAGTACACCCACATTTCTCCAGTTATGTTAAAGTCCCATGTAATAGGGGGCGAGCATATTGCCCTTGCCATCATCGGGGCAAAAATCCATGCTCCAGGCTGTTTCTTTTTGTGACCATTTACCATTTTTGTTAGTAGGCTAGTTATAAGAGTGTTTCAAATTCAAATTTTCTCTTCACAAACAATGGGATCATATAAATTTAGACAAGCTTAGAAATTAGTTTATGAGAGACTGCTGCACTAGGAATACCTGTGTAGCAGATCACCAATGATGTAAAAAGACTTTACTACTGTTAAGTATGTGTGCAAGGCGCGCATACTCCCGCGCGCCATCTATTGTACGACGAGTCCAACTCTCGAATAAACCAGTGCGTTGCTAGCCTGCGACCGTTTCACTTATGTAACCCCTGCACTCGCGTACTTAACAACTACTTAACACAATCACAGCATACGACTCTGTTTGTCCTTTGGGCTCATAGCATCCGATAAATCCATTTTCTTTTTAGATCAAGAAATGCGCTGATCTTCCCTTGTGTAATCCTACCTCAAGTACAGCTGACAACGACGTTTTTGACAGCAATGAAGATAACGGCAATGATGTGAGTTACATATTTATTTTTATACACAATCACTGGTCTGGTAAGTTTTCAATAAACCATGCATATACAGGTGAAATTGAAAGCTTACGCCAACTCGAAATCAGCGTTCCAGTAAAAAAAAAAACATAACTTATCGATTTTATCGCGCGTCCGATTAGCAATCAACTCATCGCAGAGTTCGCAACATGAAGCATGTTGGCAACGCGTTGAACTAGCGGTCATTTACCTAATTTTGACCGTTCCTACGAAAAAAAAAATGCCAAATGTTGCCAAATCGCTTGCCTACGCGTATATCCCTTTCCTAATGACATGCTACGTTGAATTCGATATTTTAATTTGCCGCACCTATTCAATTTCATCCTGTATCTCATCTTGGAAAGTTTTAATAATATAAAAAGCTATCTAATTCTTCTCGTCTCGATACTTTTATTAATGGTCTAAACAATTTTAGTATTCAGCTTAAAAAGGCATAAAAACACCGAATGATTTTTGCAGGACTCTTACTCACCAGACGCAACATTTGAGATGCAGCCAGAGATGATCAACTCACATTTTTCACCGGACGTTGAAGAATTTTACGATTCATCAGGTACTACCTATGTTCCGCGCAGAAGTCTTGATTTACACGATGCAATTTATTTGCTTATGGCATACCATAAGTTGTAGCAACAATAAACAACAACTATAAAGTATGCACCGTCATTTGTTGTTTAAATTGTAATGTGTACCTACCACAGGCAAGAAACTTGCATCGTTTAAATGGGGCTTTAGTTCTCTAGATTATACTAAACTAGCGGACCCGGCAGACGTTGTCCTGCAGTGCGATTCTGTAAACATCTCACCGTGAAAACTTAGGTGAAGTGAGCGTGGAGTGAGCTGTCATTCCAACTAATGCAAGGGATTGACACTATTGACAGCTCACTCTAAGCTCACTTCACCTAACTTTTCACGGTGAGATTTTTACAGAATCGATCGGCTGCCCCTTTGCTTTCGAAACAAAACACGATCTTTAATTTATATTACAACTAGCTGCACCCTGCGGTTTCACCCACATAATTTTCGATCCCGTGGGAATATCGGGATAGATTTTTATCCCGATATTCCGATATGTGTTAATCCTGGTTACAGACTATCTGTGTGCCAAATTTCATCTGAATCCGTTCAGTAGTTTTTCCGTGAAGAAGTAACAAACATACAAACACACACACACACTCACTCACAAACTTTCGCCTTTATAATATTAGTGTGATAAATACACCAATTATCTCACGATGACTCACACACTCGTACGGAGTTCTAAGTAAGATCTCGAGATAATTTTGAATTATATCTGTTAACAAATTCGTAAGGCTACGTACGCACTCACAGGTGGCTTGCTTAGTGCCTAGATCCTTGCGGGTCACCTTACGAGTACCTAAAACGAACGCTCTAGAATCTTCGTAACTGAAACGAACTCTCTAGAATCTTCGTAACTGAAACGAACGCTCTAGAATCTTCGTAACTGAAACGAACGCTCTAGAATCTTCGTAACTGAAACGAACGCTCTAGAATATTCGTAACTGAAACGAACGCTTTAGAATCTTCGTAACCGGCCGCACTGCGCGCTAGGCGCCTTCAATCAATCAATCATTTATTATTTGTAAAACATAGGTAACACAAAAAATACAGATCATAAAGGTAAATACAGTGCGCCATGTTTTATATGGTAAGACATACAAATAGGTATGGGTAGTTTTAAAGTTTACAGTCCAAAAATTCAAAAAATGTCAAAAAATTCAGTAGGTAAATATCAAAGAAAGAGAAAAAATATATATTTTTAATATTGGCACCGAAATTAGAAAATGCTAAAATGCTTCGCTAGTCGCCTAGCGTGTATGCAAGGATGTTAAGTCACTAGGCTCTACTAGGCCCTAAGCAAGCCTCTTGTCAGTGTATACATAGCCTAAACAATAGATAAGTACACCACTAGTGAACACAACACCTAGTATTAATTTTTTGATCTTTATCTGTTCTCTATTGTTAGCACCACATATTTATAAACTAAAGGGAGATATGCCAAGGGGGCGTGGCGCGTGCGTACAATGTATGCACAAAACAGAAACAAACGCCGTTGATTTGTCAATAAGAATTGTCAATGTAGTTGTGTGTCTCAACGTTGCGATCTGCGTTACGCGATTGGCTCGCGTTGAGTGTGGTGACTGTTATAGTGTGAGTGAGCGCGTGTTCGTATTGTAGTGCATATGTAGTTGAAGGCGACAGCCGGACTCGAACAGTTGGGCAGCCACACCATCAGGGCCGTAGCTAGGGGGGGGCATCGTGGGGCAATGCCCTACCTTAAAATCACAATGCCCTACCTTAACTGCAATCAAGGCCTCAAACATCGATCACTAGCCTACGATCTACTAGAAGTCTATACTACTACTAATACTAGAGTCTGGCCAACGAAAGCTGACCACGAATTAATTTCTAAAGTTTTGATATGGCAATAATTTAGCACTGTCAAAATTGTCACATTGACGTTTCGTAATTAAGTCATCTTGTGTTATCGTGCATCTAATTTTCATTGGTTCTGTTTAAAATAATGCCGAAAACATTCAAAAGTTCGACGAGAAAGCTTCTCTTTACAATGATTGACAAATATAAAGACGTAAAAAGTGATTTGAATCAGAAATCTACAGAGAAAATACGACTATTGGATTCAATCGTGTCACTTATAGGTTAGTTTCTGAAATTTCTATTGAAACATCTTGATACATTTCGCAGTATTTAAAAGGTTTTATTTAGCTTGCCCTGTTTGTTTGTTTGTTTTCACGGTGTATCTACTTTTCAGGTAGTATTAACAACGAGGACGAAGAAACAAAACTTAAAATTGTGAAAACAGTCAAGAAATTGAAGAATCTTGAAAATAATGAATTGTCGTCTTGTGAAACACATTATTTAGAAAAGATATCTTCAATGACAGGTATCTATTCTACATTAATTTAGAAATTATAGACTTAACAGTCACGTTTAAAGGTTTTATACATGGTATAATGACGAACATACTTTTCTTGCATTTTATTCATTATAGTTTTTGAATTGCATGACTGAGTGCACTAACCAAAGATTTTACAGTCTGGTTAGTTTTATAATATTGTTACATAATTTGTTGAATTTGTTCTCTTCAGATGTAAGTTTGAAAACTCTAAGAAGAATTAAAACTGAAGGGTCTAAAAATCAAGGACAGTGGAATACTCCAGGGAAAAAACGTCCACATGCAGAAACAGTTTCCAATTTGGATAATTTTGACATTTCGGCTATAAGAAACAAAATAAACTCATTTTATGCAGTGAAAAAACAAGTTCCAACACTGAGAAGCCTGCACAATGAGCTGAAGGAAGCAATTGGATTCATGGGATGTCGTGAAACTCTTAGAAAAATTTTACACAAGAACGGCTTTCACTTCCAAAACAATAAAAACGAACGGACTTTACTTACAGAAAAATATGAAATTGCGGCATGGAGACACAGATTTTTGAGAGCAATACATCAAAAGAGACTAGAAGGTAAACAAATTGTATACATTGATGAGACATATATACATCAGAACTATAAAGTTAAAAAATCATGGCAAGGACCTTCAACAAGTGGTGTCACTACTAACATATCGTCAGGAAAAAGACATATCATTGTGCATGCAGGATCGGAAGAAGGGTTTGTGCTTGGTGCATTATTGGTATTTAGTACAAAATCCAAATCGGCTGACTACCATGATGATATGAATGCTACCAACTTCATAAAGTGGTTTGAAGAAATGTTGATACCTAATCTAACTAAACCTAGTGTACTTGTGATGGACAATGCAAGTTATCATGTAAAACAAGTAAACAAACCCCCTACTATGTCTGATACTAAAGCTAATCTCCAAAAATGGCTTCAAGAGAATAATATTCATTTTGAAGAATATCATACCAAATCTGAATTAATGTGTTTGGTGAAAGATAATAAACCTGCAGCTGTCTACGAAGCAGAAGAAGTTCTAAAAAAATACAGTCATATGAATCACGAAATTTTGTTGCTGCCACCGTATCATTGCGACCTCAATGCGATTGAGCTTGTATGGAGTCAGGCGAAGAGAAAAGTAGCAAGCAAAAATATAGGAATACCAGGGTCTGAAATGCAAAATTTAATAAAAGAATGTTTCCTATCCATAACTGGTGATGATTGGAAGACGTACACTGATCACGTACTTCATGTTGAAGAGCAGTACAAAATAAGGGACAGTCTTATTGAAAACGAACTTGAACCCTTTATAATACATGTTGGGAACAGTAGCAGTAGCAGCGAAGAAAGCAATGAAGCTGATTCAATTTTATCAGGTGTCGAATTCTTGGAATCCGATTTCGACTATGATTCCTAGCCCCTATGTTTGTGTTATGAAATAAACTTTTAGTTATAACTTTTTCTTTAATTCTACCTTTTCGATATAATGTCGTGCCAGGAAGTCGAGCTGTGAACTACAATGCACGCAGAAGTTAAAAAAAATGCCATAATTATATGTATACTAATATTATAAAAAGGAAAGATGGCATGGCAAGTCCCATGTAATACGCACGCCTATTGCTCTATTTGCGCCTATTTGCGGGAACAAATTCAGACTCCGTGACTGTTACTGAGAAATTCGAAGCAGTGTAAATATCGCTTATTAGTCTTGAATAATAAAAATATCAAGTCTGTTTAAGCAGCGTATAACCAGTGTTGGCAGCTCTTGATTTTTTAAAATTGCCGCCTTTTTTCTTGGTCAGCTTTCGTTGGCCAGACTCTAGTGATCGATGGCCTCAAAGACCGTTAACGGGTCACGAGAGAATGGCTGGTATGGTATTTCTGTCCTTTGAAAAAAAAAAGAACAAAATCAGTTGATCTGATCGAAGTTCTTCGCATTTTTAATAACATGGCGAATCATAGAATTCAGCTGTTTTAAATATTTTTTATTATTATGTTTTCCTTTATTTCATTTACATACTTACAGATTATATTTTTAAATATTTTTATAAACAAAAAGATAAAAAAACGTTTAAAAATATAAAAAATAGTAGCCCACCGGTATCGAGAACACGGTCCAAGCTACGCGGCTAGCGGCGGTCAGGGCTCCAGAGAGAGGAACCTCCTGACAATGCGAGCCGTGTCCAGAAGTACCGCTTTCTGAATCAAGCCCTTGATCCAGCTGCCCAACGAGAGCCTCCTCAGGTGTTGGTCGAGGCTCTTGGCTATTAAGCCATTGGCTGTCACGACTATCGGCACAATGATCGCTGAGTCCACATCCCACATGTCGGCAACCTCGCGAGCCAAGTCAAGATACTTGATTTGTTTATCTTTCTCGGCTTTCACGATGTTCTCATCATGCGGGACGGTTATGTCAACAATCACTTCGCGCCGCTCTGATCGATCAACCACCACTATATCAGGCTTATTGGCAACAATAGTCCTGTCAGTGACGATGGATCTATCCCAGTACAACGTGATATTTCCATTTTCAAGAACTGGGTCGGGCACATACCTGTAGTACGGCACCTCAGATTCCACAAGGCTATATTTCAGAGCAAGTTGCTGATGGATTATCCTGGCTACAAGGTTGTGTCTATGCAAATACTCTCCGTTAGCTAGACGAGAACACCCGGAGATAATATGCCTGATTGATTCCCCCGGCCGGTGGCATGCCCGACAGATGTCAACCGTGCCGTCTTTCACAATAAATCTCCGGTAATTGTTCGTCATCATAACTTCGTCCATAATTGCACAGACAAAACCTTCGGTTTCTCCAAAGAGGTCACCGAAACGCAGCCAGGCTACGGACGCTAGTAGATTTACATCGGGTCCATGTAGAGCCCGGTAAAAGCGTCCGTGAAGCTCCTTACTTTGCCATACTTCCATGCGATCACTGGTGTCAAGAACTACTGGCTTGCGCCTGTTCTCTTTAGCCAAGGAGAGCGGGGTGAGGCCCTTGTCCACCGCGACTACATCTCGATGCATCCCCACGTCGGTTTCTAGGAAATATTCCCTGAGACTGCATATCTCGCGATTGTGTCTTAGCGTTTAAAAAGCCTCGACCTCCACACTTTCGCGGGATATACAGCAGTCATTACCGATGACAGTGGGTTCTGCATTCGATTTGCAGTCAACAGCGTCCGGACCCTCCTATCAAGGGCGTCTGGTTCGGTTTGAGTCCATTTGATTATGCCGAAAGAGTACATCAAAACCGGCATGACCCAACTGTTGAAGGCACGCACCTTATTTCCGCCTGATAGAAGACTATTAAGTACTTTTTTCAGGCGGCCAAAGAACCGCTCCTTCAACGATTGCTTCATGTCAGTAACATTGATGCCTAACGCTTCCGATATACCCAAATACTTATAGGTTTCGGATGCGGAGAGGGCTCTAAGGTTTGTGGAATCCGAGAGTTGGGTTCCCACGGATTCCACAATCTCCATCCAGACCGCACATTTGTCCACACCAAATTCCATCCTGATGGCGCTACTGAAAGGTTCAGTTACTTTCAGTAGCTGCATAAGTTGCAAATTGTTGGGAGCAAAGAGTTTTAGGTCATCCATGTAGAGGAGGTGCGATATAACCTGACCACCTCTCCTCAGCCGATAGCCTAGACCTGACTCCTCCAGAAGTGTGCTTAGAGGATTCAAGGCTAAGCAGAACCAAAGCGGACTCAAAATATCGCCCTGAAAGATGCCTCATTCGATCCTTATCGGTTCGCTATTCCTCTGAATATTTCGACATCCTGGATAGCGAAGGACCATCCTCCATTGCCGCATACATGACATCAGGAAGGTACGCAGAGTTGCATCTACTTTATACAAATCCAGTACCCTCATGAGCCATGTATGTGGCACCGAGTCATAGGCCTTCTTATAATCTATCCAACATGTCGACAGATCCTTTCGGGAACAACGAACCTGTTTTCTAATGGCCACATCAATGAGGAGTAGCTCCTTAGTACCACGGGACCCATTCTTACATCCATTTTGAGAGGCAGACATCTTACATCCATTTTGAGAGGCAGACATCTTACATCCATTTTGAGAGGCAGACATCTTACATCCATTTTGAGAGGCAAATTATTATAATGTAAGTTTGCAGAAACAATATGATCTAAATTGTATTTTTGGTCGTATCTATTTACTCGTATCACCCAACAGTTAATTATTACCTCACTCTCACTCAGACGTGGATCTCTACATCCAAATCTGGAAGTTCAACCATCTTGTTCGCTTGTTCTTCATCATTGAGGATTTAATAGTTCTTATATCCATGCTCATGCTCTGTCACATAAATTATTTGTCTACGAATAGCTATTGAATGTACATCACTGACCTAGAGGTCAATGATATACATGGTGATTGATTTAGGAGCCCGTGCTTCGAGGGCAGATCAATTATGATATTTTTTTTACTTCCGCCCTACCTGTAACCAATGCAGCCCTACCTCAAATTCGACTCTAGCTACAGCCCTGCACACCATATCTCCCTTTAGTTTATAAATCTGTGGTTACCACTGCCTTAACCTTTGCTATAGGATATAAATGGTCAGCAATGATACGTCTATGACTCTTATGCGACTGATATAAGGTTCTGTTTTCAGGATCACAATCTACAACGGTGTTTTACGACGTGAGTGTGACGGAGAACCTCGACCACAGTGACAGAGGGCCGTGTGATCCCGGATATAGGCACAACAAGACTGCTAAGTCATGCGATGGTAAGTTCTTAGAAAGTGTATGTTTTATTAGGCGATGTTTGGTAGCTATGTCCAAAGATCGCTTGCTTCATCTTTCTGACTGGCCGACACACGGTTCAAAGGTGCCAGTTAATGTGTACTATTTTTATTCATTTTAAGATAATATTAGCATTGTTTAATAAGAAACAAAAATAACAAAATTATATCCTAACTAAACTGTTCACAAACTAAAATATAGCGTCGAAAAATGCATCCGCATTGCTGTCGACTGGCAATGTACCCAAGAGAGTAGTGTACTTAATACCGCGTGATACAAGGTGAGCTTATGACCTGATGGAAGTCTAAGGAATGCCCTCGATATGTGAGCGTCCTGGGCATTGTAATAATCCTTGGGGAGCTGTGCAGTCCAGCAGTGGATGTATTTCGCAAATCTTACTTTATTTTACTTTTGCTTCGTAAACTTTTACTTTGCATTAATAGAAAGCCAAAGATTTTGGTCATATTTAGAAAAGAAAGCCTCTGTTTTCGATATCATAATTTTGAGAACACAATTTTTCATGTGAGTTTTCTCTTTTACAGATGTGGACGAGTGCTTAATAGAGACGAATCGGTGTCACTCGACGCAGCTGTGCGTGAACACACAGGGCGCGTACCGCTGCCAGTGTTCACCCGGGTACCTGTCGCTAGCGGCCGGACAGAGGTGTCTGGGTGAGTAGTAGAGACGAGTCAGTGGCACTCACATAGAATAGTATATTTTTTTTAATATGTACCTCTAAATACTTCTGTTTATAGCACAGATTTATAAACTAAAGGGAGATATGCTAAGGGGGCGTAGCGCGTGCGAACAATGTATGCACAAAACAGAAACAAACGCGGGCGCCGTTGATTTGTCAATAAGAATTGTCAATGTAGTTGTGTGTCTCAACGTTGCGATCTGCGTTACGCGATTGGCTCGCGTTGAGTGTGGTGACTGTTATAGTGTGAGTGAGCGCGTGTTCGTATTGTAGTGCATATGTAGTTGAAGGCGACAGCCGGACTTGAACAGTTGGGCAGCCACACCATATCTCCCTTTAGTTTATAAATCTGTGGTTTATAGTCTTACTATATTACAGAGTAACAGTGAACAGCTTAAATACATGATGATCATCACTTTTCAGTGTTAATTCTCCGTGTGCCTTTTGTTAAAAGCCTACTCCATCTTTTCCAATTTTCCGTTTTCCTTCAGTCTAGCACAAGTTTTAACAGACGTCTTCAATATGTCATCTTCCCATTATTAAAAGCCACTTACTTACATAAATGATTATTTACAGATGTGAACGAGTGCGAGTTGGAGACGGACGGGTGTTCGCACTCGTGCGTCAACACGGCCGGCGGGTACGTGTGCGCGTGTCCGCGACATCTGAGACTACACGTGGACAAACACCACTGTGTTACACGTGAGTACTAAGCGAGCTAGAATTGGAATCAAATTCAACCAGGGTCAATTTCAACCCGCACCGGGCCCGCGTGAATTACGGCCCACTCCCTCTCACCGAGAGAAGGCCTGTGTCCCAGCAGTGGGAACATTTTAGGCTGATTATGATTATGCAGGGTCAATTTCATATGCTGTCCCGCTTGCACCACAAATCGATTAATTCCGTACAGTCAAACCAGAAAAGGTATGCACTTCGTTAATCTACCAGCAGTGCGATTCTGTAACCATCTCACCGTGAAAACTTAGGTGAAGTGAACATGCTCACTCATGTCATTCCAACTAATGTTAGGGATAGAGTACACTATTGACAGCTCACTCTAAGCTCACTTCACCTAACTTTTCACGGTAAGATTTTTACAGAATCGATCGGCTGTTTCGGAATTCGCGCCGCAGAATAACCTCCCACAGAGGCAAAACTTCTAAGGTTGCCGCGCGTTTGTATAAAATTTTCTCTCTGTCGGGTTACCTACTCCGTTCGCAGATCGTCATCTGTCACTCAAAAACTTTACGGAATTGTATAAAACTGTTATTAATTTATAATTATGGACAAAAAGCAAGTACATGGTTGTAGGTAGTTGTAACAGCTAAGTCTCATCAACGCGCATCCGTATTTCCGAAGATAGACGCTGATCCACGAAACGCATACTTTTCTTGGGGAATCTGAAATTCATTTTAGCGATTTTTTAAATAAAAGATTCAAGCCAATATTGTTGATTTGCTAATCAACAGCATCTGGCAAGGACAGTCATTATGGGTCAAGGCATTTAGTGATATGAGGCGCATGCGAACTTTATTTGATTCAGATTAGAGTCTCGTAATCAGTGGGGTAATTTGTGTAACACACTATCAGTAGCAATGGCGTTTTTGGCAGTTCAGCAATATTCATTGCGTTATTTACGTTGTTGAGCAGACAATTTTTTTGAACATATGAAGCAATGGTTTAGCAATATTTTTCAAAATGATTCAGATTGTGGTTGATAGTTTGTTACGCAATGAGGGTGCAAAACTGCAAAATTAAATCAATTGGGTTTTTTTTTTTACTACCTTCTTGCTTGTTTTTCAGCCGCGTTATACCGGAGACCGCTCGGAGAGCTGGAAGCTGAATATCTGAGCACCACCATAGACTTACCGACCAGGTATAAGAAACCCATCAGGAATACTTAAAAATTTGTATCATTACTTCAAATTAATTTTTTCAAGTCTTATTTTTTAAATTCTATGGCTACGCTTACCTCAACAAATGTGTTCAAAGTGTTCCAATTATTTAGAATTTAGTACCTAATGAATTAAATTATTTTGTGAAAATCTTCGAATGGAAATAAAACACTATTGTAATTTTGTACTATTTATTTATTTTTATTCTACGTGTTCCTTACAATTAATATGTGAATATTTTTCTCTTCATATTCTATAGACATTTGTAAAATAGGGATATAATTCATTAGTTTGCAGTCAATACTATACATTTTACTACGTACATTAATCTAAGTCACACGCTTTATTAGAATCCCTACGTATAATAAGTATCTACATTCATTTTCTTTCATGCATACAAAGCCACTGAGTAGTGAGTAAATAGAGTGCTCATAATAAAATAAGATAGAGTACCCGCGTCAATCATGGCACATCAAGTTTAAGAAAAGTTTGTAGTCATTTGCAACGCGTTACGTCGCCGCGTCGTCTCTGTCACTCATACTTGTGTATCCGAGTACTTATACATTATAATTTTCTGGAGCGTTACAAGCAGCCGCGGTCGCAGCCCAAGGTTTTTGGGGAGTTCACCAGGTAGTAAGTTAGTAACTTTAGTTAGTAAGGCAAGTAAATCATGCAGCCTCGCGAGCTTGAATGATTTCGGGGGGGGGGGGGGTCATGACTCCCACGAATGACCGCGCCTGGTTACAGGAGCAGCTGGCAATTGCGACCTATATTGCTACGTAAATTACAAAAATCTACAAAATAACTGATGTGTATGACTCCTAAGTGACTCTCTATTTGATGCGTTTATACAAGCTGTTGTTTTGCATCCTCGTCAAATTTCAGGAGGCTGTTGTGAAAGTCATAAATAATCTAATAATATTACGATTCCTGGTAAATTATGAATACATACTTGTTTTTTTATTTATTTAAGTTGGACAGTATTTCAGAATACCCCACTTTCAAAGAACAAAATCGCGTTATGGTATCGTATAAGCGGCCGCGTTTTTATGTGTGTGTAAAAGGGCAGTTACAGTGCGGTCTCACACAGGCCTTGTTTTAAAATGCGTGTCCCACATATGCCGATATCCGAAAATTAGAAAACAAAAACCTACTTAGTTTATTATTGATTCGTGTCGAGAATCAGTAGCATAGTTACCTCCTTGAATTTGACGAGGATGCAAAACGACACCTTGTTTAAGGCACCAAGTAAATACTTTTTTTTTTTAATTGATGGCCGAAGCATAGAAAGCTTGGCCATGTAACTGGTGTAACTAGGTTCCTTTATCCGTCGATACCAATATTTTATGAAGGATCACAGTTCACTACTCTAAACTGCCGATCGATTCTGTAAAAATCTCACCGTGAAAACCGTCAATAGTGTCAATCCCTAGTATTAGTTGGAATGATAGCTCACTCCACGCTCACTTCACCTAAGTTTTCACGGTGAGATGATTACAGAATCGCACTGCTGTACCTATACTATGTTTTCTGTTTCCTTCTGTGTAAGAAAATAAACTCTACGGGTGTATGAAGTAATGTTTGTTTATGTAGCAATAGGTGCGAGCCGCTCGTTGCCTACAATCTTCTTTATATGTCCTCGCTTTGGGTCCAGCACTCGCTCGTCCTGCTTTCTGGCAACATTCCTGGAACGTAATACCAGTAGGAATAAGAACGAATCAAACCTGAACTGTAGTCCCATTTTATCAAAAAAAATATATAAGACATTTACCAAGGAGTCCTGTAGTGTTATGCAACAAATTTATACGTTTCGAGAAAGGCATAGGTGAAAAAAATCGTTTAATTTAAAAGTTGTTGTGTTATCACTCCATGATAGTAATAATCTGTGGTTTTCATTAATGCAACAAAGTGCCTGCAAGAAAGGGCATCATTTTGTAATGTTTGGCACCGCTGCCTGCCAAACTACGAGGTTACTGCTACGAATACAAATCTACAATATCTTTCTCTAGCGAGAGATTGTTTCTTCTGCAATACAAGTTGTTTGGCAGTAGCAACAGGCAGGCAGGGTACAACCGTACCAAAGATATCATACGGGTTTACAAGCTTCCCTAGAATAAAATTCCCTACTTTGATTGGGTTATTATTTGCCTTAATACTTACTGCCAATAGGTGCTATTCTTCTGTAGTCTCATGATATTGTTCTGGCATATCATCAGCTCGTTCTGCAAGTAAGTTCTTTGGTCGTTCACTCTCACGAACAACTGAAATACGAGAAGTATTCTTAATCAGTTGTTGTTTTTTTTTTAAACTTACCAAGCCTTGTTTTATAAATGGCAAGAATTAAGACAAAAGAAAATCGGCACCTCCCAAGGTTCGACGGGCGCGCTTTTCCCGCGGCGATTTTTTTCGCGCACTGTATTTTCAACGCACTGCTTAGCGCCGAGAGTTGAAAATTCAACAGTGTGTTTTTTGACGCGCTGGGATGCGCTCTAGTGAATTCTCAACGCTCGACTCAACACCGAGAGTTGAAAATCAAGTGCGGAATAAAATACCGCCGCGATATTTTAACGTCCGCGTGAAGATCGGCTAACTGCTGGTACCGTTTTAGTAGCCATTCGTGCGGACGCCTGCATGAGGCGTTAAAATAATCGTTAAGTTACACATCAATCAATCTAGTAGCAAACAGCACCAGCATCTGTTCTGTACCATCTTGACACATTAAGCAGAGGGAATAGTACATAGGTACCTTAGGTACAGACGCCAGCACATCAAGCTACTACAATCTGTAAAATTTCTTTAATAGATTTTCAACTTCATCACTAAAGCATGAAGGTTCAAGGTTGATTGGGAAAATTTGACAGTTTCGGATAGCTTGACCTGCTGGCGTCTGTAGCTCGAGCGGGTTGTTCATAGTACCTTAGATTCCGAGTCCAAGCGCCACTCTTTGCTTCGCAGAGTACTTATCAAGTCGGTTTTGAGACGCTCAAATCTTTTTACCGTCCGCAACAGTTCTGCCTGTGAATGGATCAAAGTAAAACTTTTCTTACCGAAATCAATTTGTTATGTACCTACTACAGACGCCAGTACATCAAGCTACTACAATCTGTCAAATTTCTTTAATAGATTTTCAACTTTATCGCTAAAGCATTAAGGTTCAAGGTTGATTGGGAAAATTTGACAGTTTCGGGTAGCTTGACCTGCTGGCGTCTGTACAAACTGTGAATGTACAGACGCCAGCACATCGAGCTAATAATCCGAAACTAATGCTTTAGCGATAAAGTTGAAAATCTTTTAAAGAAATTTGACAGAATGTACCTATTAGCTTGATGTGCTGGCGTCTGTAAGTTGGTTATTCATAAATAATTATGGTGGGATGATAGTACTGTGTGAGCGAGATTTACTATGTAAAGACGTAGCAGGGCTTGAAATACCGGTATTTTTTTAAAACAAATATTTTCGTAAATTAGAGAGAGAAAACAGATATAGTCCCTAAGTAAAAAGGAAAGTAATAGGCATTAGAACAGTACCCGTCTGGAAATGGTACCTAGGTACCGAAATGGCAAGAACCGCTAAGTAGGTACCGGTACATAACCTTTACTTTTGGTACCGGTTTCAAGCCCTGCGTTAATGACATTTTTTTTTTTTTTTAATACAATCCCGGTGTCTGATTTCCCACATAAATAAATATGATTCTTTCAAGAATTGACTGGGCAACTAAGTAGGTACCAACAATGTAACTTCATTTCGCGGGCTCGGAAGACATAAACGCTTAGAAAAGTCTAAAATGGAAAAAGGATCAGACATTGCTATGAGTGAGCACTGTGCCACTGTGTGAGGTGACTTACCGGTGTAAGAATATCCAGATTTATATTGAGGTCATCGTGTTTCAATTTGCAATCTGGAATATGAAAAACAATGTTGTGATTAAACAATTTAAAACAAACGCCTTACTCGGCTGGACTTCACCAGTCGCCTGGTTTCATCATTAAGTATTCAGACAAATTATAACTTACGTAAGTCTTTCATGAAATATTACGATTTTACTAGGTTATTCATTTATTTTAGGTCTGCCCACCCAGCTAGTTTAGAACTCGAACCGAGTTTCCCGCATCCTCTTCTTCTTCTTCTTCGTGTCGCTGGCACGACTGAATTCCATATATTGTTGGCCCAAAACTTTGTCACCTCCACGGCGTCGACATTGGCAGCGCAGAGGTCACCCTGACTGCATGTTTTGGGACACAGAGGGCAGGATGGGAGGTGGAGCATGGTTTGTGACATAGCTCCACAATCCATCTTCCTTCTTCCTGCATCCTAATAGCGTAACACACTACCAATCTCAAACTGAATCATTTTGAAGGATATTGCTAATCCATTGCTTCAATGTTCGAAAAAATGGTCTGCTTAACAACATAATAACGCAATGAATGTTGTTGAACTCTCAAAATGAAAACAATTGCTACTGATAGTATGTTACGCAATTACCACGCTGCCCTGCTCATGCGGCGTAGACGCTAGAGACCCCGAAACTAGTTGCAGAGTCAAACAGAAAGATCACGGCTGGCTGAAAAGTAGGTACCATCTTACTTACCCAACCCGCAAATCTTAGCGTTTTTAATCTTGTCCTTCAAGGCTGGCAGTTGTTCCCTCAACGTTTCTATGGTATCCTGGTACACCTTATGTCTTGCGCTCTCCTTCATCAGGTCGTCGTCATGGTCCCAGGTGTAGTCAGTTTTGCGCAGTTCATCCTGGACCAGTACTATCTGTTTCTCCAGTTCCCCGTTCTGCCAGGCTGCTGTTTCTCTGCGTGGATAAAGGTTTGAACATATTTTATGAGTTAGGAATTAGTTAATTCCTATTCATTTGATGACTAGAATGGGAGTAGCTAGTTAGTACTGTGCAGTACCTACTTCTCTAGCCCAGATCTTTCACAACGGGACTATGTACAGACGCCAGCACATCAAGCTACTACAATCTGTCAAATTTCTTTAATAGATTTTCAACTTTATCGCTGAAGCATTAAGGTTCAAGGTTGATTGGGAAAATTTGACAGTTTCGGGTAGCTTGACCTGCTGGCGCCTGTACATATATTAATCTGGACTGTGGGCTATTACATAATCAGTCCATAACCGCCCCACTGGGTTAAGGCTAAGTAGTCCACCCCGTTGAACTAATTTTGGTTGCTATAACAAACTGCTTGGGACAATTCCGTCCACTAGCGACATCTATAGTCTAAGCAAAACTGTAAATAATATTATCCTCGTTGAAGAGATTACAGATAAATAGGTGAAAGAGAATGTGGTAATTTAAGACTATAGAGTATTCATTGACGACATTGAAGTAAACGAAAGAAGGTCGAAGTTATTACAAAGGGTTTTAATAATTAATTTGACAAAATCTACTCAAACACATTTTAGATCCCATAATTTGAGTTTAAGAATTAGTTACTCGAGGCTGAGATAGTAGTTAATCATTTTTGGATCCCATGCAGCAAGTAGGTTGGTGAACTGGGTGTTCATAGCCTTGACCCATTAAAATAAAGTAGGTTGGGTATGGGTCGCATAATCAAGTAGGTAAGAAGTACGTAGATATAACTATATATTCTGCAGCATTACCTACAATATAGGGTAACTACTCGAGATAAATAATGTATTAGTATGTACAACATTTTCAACTGAATCACAAAAATAAAGTTAATATTACAAAAAAAAAATTGTGTGAAGTCTGTGCAAGCAATGTTTTGTTTTAACTAAAGTGCCATTACTACTATGAGTCTACAATTTACTGACCTACAAGTTTTCTCATGTTCCAATTCATTTTTCAAACATTCAATTTCACATTCGTTCATTGTGGCAATTTTATTTGGCTACTTTTTGGATCACTTATTGTCGACTAGGTACCGTGCTGTAGTGAACACAGTCATGCCCTTGAGCCTTCAATTGATTAAACAAACGATGGCAACCAACTGGTTAAGGATACAGTCTTCCAAACAGTTTATTTACACCTAATTTGCACAATCTGCAACAGCAAAAAGTAAAACTAATTAGCTAAGTGAGTGCCAATTTGCTAAATGCTATTTACTCGTACTTTATACTCTCGAAATGAGTTGAATCTTTTAAAATTTTGAGAAAAAGTACTTCCAAGTGAAATAATTCAATCATTCAATTATAAATAAATAAATAAATAAATAAATTATATAGCTATTTTTTTTTTTTTAATAAAAGCTTTTGTATGCTCCATCATCAACACAATATTATAATCAGCATCATCATTTCTTACTTCAACCTTATAGTGATAACGAAACGCAAAGTTGTCACCACGGACCACATATAGATACTAAACGCATGTGACGTAAATGTCAACTTGTCAAGACGTCTAATGTCATTAACGTCAAAACAAAGTTCAATTTTCGAATTTGAATCGCTCGTAACTAACCGAAAAACAAAAGTTATTTTTAATTATCGCAGTAATTAAATTAACTAAAATGAGTTTATTGAGTGCTGTTCTGCAAGAGGCCGACAAAGTGAGTACCCAGGACTTGAAGAAAAGTCGTGATCAAGTATTGCCCATTATAAAAGATTTAACTGAACGAGTACAACTACTATCTTGGGCTTTACAACAAACAGTTATCGATACTTACGTTAATTTTACTATAACAAAGAGCTTAGAACAACTAAACTATAAAAATCGAAAGGCGAATATAATCTCTGATCATTCAAAATGCGTTGAAGACATAAAAGCTTTACATGAAAGATACGAAATGAGTGATGAAGAATTTAGAAGCCATTGTGCAAAATTAAACAAATCGTTAGACATTCTCAAGAATTTGTGCATTGTTGTTGATGGTAAACGTATTTTAGAGAAAGCAAATCATGAATTCGGTAGATATAACTATAGTGATGCTATGCTAGCAGTAAAACAATTGAAAAAGGAACTGAAGAATTTGAAATTCGAAGGAAATATGGCGAAGGCTTTAACGACCATCAATGCACAGGCAGAGAACCAATTGGCCTTGTACATTGCCCAGTTGAGTGTTGAATGGGAGGACATCTTCACATGGTCTGAGAAAAAAGGCCTTAATTTCTTAACCTACTCACTGTCTGTTCAACAAAGTGACCCATTCCTGCTTCAGAAAATATTGAAAACTTTATATGCCACCGAGAGAATGCACGCAGAGCTCGGTCTGTTCTCACATTTCTTTATAAATAACCTTCTTCACAATGTAATTAGGCATAACTGTGATATATTCACAGAAGATCACACCGGAGCTATTGTTTTCAATATCAAAATTAATCTGAACGACCCCAAGAAACCTAATTACCAAACAATTTTTAATAATTTAACCGCTATCTTTGAATTTCTTCACTCGATGTTGGGCTCTCAATTTGAAAGTGAGAACACTTTCATAGAAATCTTTGCCGAGACAATCCGCCAGAAATTCTTCAGCAAAATTATTGAAGACTGCATTAGAATGAACTTACCGTCTTGTGACAGCAGCTACCAGAACTATAAAAACATTGTTATTGAATTGGATTCATTCAACAAGTTTCTAATTGACTTGAAATTCGTAAAAGCTGATGAATCACCTTTGAATAAATACATAGATGACACTGAATGCGTTTTGTATAACAAGAAATGTGACAAATTACTTTCTGATGTCCGAATTCTGCTTAAAGAAAGTTTATCTCATGGTATTATTACTGTTGGCTCTGAACCGAATAGCGAAAATGATTCCATATTAGATGTAACGGACAACAATATTGTTTGGGATATAACAAAACCTCTGTTCCTTCCAAAATGTGTGATATCACAAAATGTGAAAGCTATCATGTCGTTGATTGTGGAACATTTGGAGGAGAGTGCGAAGTTACCTGAGAAGTACAGTAGACAGCTCGTTGGTTATATAAAGGATATAGCGGTTATGTATCAGAGTTTGGTTCCAAAGAAGTTTAAAGTTAATTTGGAGTGCTGTCCTGCTGAAATTGGTAAGAACACTTTTTTATCATTTATTCTTATTTTTCAGTAGCATCCTGGAGTTTAGTTGGTTATGTGCCTTGATAGCTATAGTCTCGCCCATATTAGATCAGACATAATCCACCAAACAGTTCTGCTTGCCCTTTTTGACAATACCGGTGTGATATTATGTTAAGTTTTCAATATATATACTTACTGCATAGTCTGTGGTTGGCAACAACCATAAGTTTTCTGAGTCTCTCTACTAATAAAAACAAATGACAATCACTAATATATGATGGTCACTTATTATTGCTTGTTACAGTCCCTGCAAGTTGCAATATTACTACCAATAAATGAATAAATGAAATCACTCGATATCAATTGACAAATAAGTAATGCATGATGTGCCCGTGTTACCTGTAAGAAATTGGCACACTAGTCTATAATTCTATTGGATGTATCTCATATCTTTGTATCAGTGTATTTAATTGTTGGTGAGCCAAATAAATAATAAACTAAATTCCGTTACTTCCAAATTATGACAGAAACAGAAAAAAACTTTCATTATATTTCCAGCTCTATTCTTCAACAACTGCTTCTACTTAGCCCATGGTCTACTGGGACCTCCATGGTGCAACAGTTTACCAAGGACCCTAGCTGATCAGCTCACTGTGGTGCTGCTGGAGTGCATCCAAGATCTGAGGGTGTTGGGACTTGAGAAGATATCTTTGTATTTACAGAACCAGAAAAGTAGCATCACACAGAGTATTGAAGCTAATGGTAAATATTATTCTATATTTTCGACATTATCTGTAATATTTGTTTTTTTTTTTTTTGTAAGCAGTGGAGTCCCTGTGGTAAAGGCCGCGACTTTCGAGTTGTAGGTCGTCGGTTCGCACTCAGACAGGCGCTTTACTTTGTGTAAATTATTTCCTCACCACTGCACTCAAAAAAGTGAAGGAAAACATTTTGAGGAAATTAGCATGTCTAAGAACCAAAAATTCGAAGACAGAGACAGAGACAGACACATTACAGCCCACTCCCTCTCGAAGAGAGGAGGCCTGTGCCCCAGAAGTGGGAACATTATAGGCTGATTATGTAATGATTTACGACTTTAACTTTGCGTTTGTAATGACCCTACCTAGTATATAGGGTTAAATCCTCATTGGAGATTAGAGTTTTATTGCTAAATATTCGTAATTAGTAGCTAATTGGAAATCTACGTAATCTTTGGTGCATCTCAGCCCCTCACAGCACTGTCTGCATGAATCTTGTGACGATTTCAACTAAATATGAGCGCTAAGTGCATTAAAATAAGTTTCAAATCAAGAAATATATATTTTTCGAATACTTTGTTTCATCCTGTTATTTGCGCTGGATATCATAGGACACCTTCGGGAGTGTCCTATGAATATAAATAACAAATAAAACTTAACAAGAACAATTTCAAATTACAGGAACTGCATGGACCCACGATTCCTACGAGCAATTCGACTGCGCGATCAACAATACTATAGCTCTAATGAAGGACCTAAGATCCTGCTGGCTCAATGTACTGCCTGCGCGCATGTATGAGATGTCAGTATGTACGCTAGTGCAGACGTTGTGCCAGTCAGTGCTGGCGCGAGTACTGGCAGACAGTAAGCCGGTCAGTGAAGAACTGGTGTACATGTTGGCGATGAGAGTGGAAAGTACCGTGGCTGATGTTATTACTCTTTTTGAGGTGAGTTTATTGACTAAAGTTCCGGCCCCTGAGATGAACGCGAGGTACAGGACGCGAATGCGTGCTTCGATTGTTTTAATGTTTTGGATGTTCAAACGATTATTCGTGTCAGCTTGAACACAAAATACAATACAAGTTAAGCGTTGACGCGTGTGGGCGACAGGCGTCGACAACGTGTCGCTCGTGTATTTGAGTACGGAGCTCAAATACATGAGCGGCATGTTGTTGGCGGTTGCAGTTGCAGTGCTGTCGTCGACGCGTCTCGCTCATGTGTATGCACACTCGGCGCGATTGATTTTCGTCCCGAAACCCGCGCGGATGCACCTCCGTTTGGACCCAGCTATAAAGTGCACTAGATTGCGGTCAACATGGTACGGATTCTGTTCATCGACAAACGATTATGTTTTGAGCTTGGTATTTATTATTCATACTGGCTACCTGACTACTGTACTATTTATTGGAGATATGGTCTGTATGTGTCAGTAAAATGCTGCAGTAAATCAAGATATAAAAAAAAAATGTTTTACAAAAAAATCCATGTAGAAAGACTATTTACACTGGTTACAGACGCCAGCTGGTCAAGCTTCCCGAAACTGTCAAATTTTCCCAATCAACCTTGAACTTAATGCGTAAGCGATAAAGTTGAAAATCGATAGATTGTAGTATCTTGATGTGCTGGCGTATGTACTAAATTAAAAAACTAACTATATGTATAAATAAATAAAAAACCAAAAGAGCTTTCAGGTGATCAATATCGACTGGTCGACGCCGAACGACGGAGACCTCATTGCACCTTAGTTACCTACTAACTATCGATAATTTATTGCCTGTGGGATTTTATTCAGAATTAAATAAGTTTTTTTTTTTCTATTTTAAGTGACAATCATGTCATTTAAAATAGATAGATTTAAATCTATTGAAATATGCTTACACTAACACACAATTACATAATTATTGTTATTACGTTCGTTATGTTTATTATATAAAATAAAGAAATTATAGTAGGTAATAATAAACTTCGAGGTGACTGAGGCGAAACGCGAAAGTGAAACGGAATTTTATTCGTTTATTTCAGTCAATTTTGTAAGCACTTGTAAATGTTATGGTTACTATTGTTGAATTTAATTAATTTGCGTGCCCCGTTGGTATAGTCAGCCTTTCTTCTCAGAGTAGTCAGTTGGGAAACACCGAACTCATCTAGTTTAAAAAAATATGGTTAACGTGTAAAAGTGTTTGTACAGACGCCAGCAGGTCAAGCTACCCGAAACTGTCAAATTTTCCAATCAACCTTGAACCTTAATGCTTTAGTGATAAAGTTGAAAATCTATTAAAGAAATTTGACAGATTGTAGTAGCTTGATGTGATGGCGTCTGTACAAACCTACTTAAATCGTTTATCATTTATAGCGGTCGCAAGTACGATTTCTAGGTCTGCACGCTAATTTCGATTCACGATCTGAATCATTTTGAAGGATATTGCTAATCCATTGCTTCACGTGTTCGATAAATTTGTCTGCACAACAACGTAAATAACGCAATGAATGTTGTTGAACTGTCAAAATGAAAGCCATTCCTACTGTTAGTGTGTTACGCAATTACCCCGTTGTTTTAATTCCCAGTTCAGCCAAAGTAGTCTAACGTCTAACCAAAAAAAAGCGTTGTTCCAAAAAATTATGCCCTTAACCAACCGTTTGAAACAACCGGCCTGTAATCCTAAATCTATCATTTTTTTCAGGAGCCCATACATTTTGAAACAAAGATCAATATTTGGTCGAAGTTCACGAAACTGCCGCAGTTGCTGAAAGCCCAACTGCTAGAGATATCGGACTTATGGAATAAAGATCGGGATCAGTTTCAGAACTACAGCTGCGAAGAAGTCAGGCAGATTGTGAAAATGAGGTTCCCTGATGATAAATATAGGCTTAAAATATTAAAGGAAATACAGTGATATATTTTTTTCTATAACAATGTTTTTCATTTTGTATCTTGTGATACATAACAAAGTCTAGTAAAGCTCCGCGCAGAGCCAAAGAACTTTCTGCTGACATTGAATAATACACTTTATTGTAAGAGATATAAAGTGCAAAGTTGTGGGAATGTCGACGCAGATATCCGACAGCTCCATGGGCGACACTATGGCATCGATAATAAAGTTTATTATTCAATGCCATTAAGGAATCCTCTGCTCTGCGCTCTTTTTTGGTCGAAGCTGGAACTACTTTTTAGGGTTCCGTAACCCTAAAGGAAAAAAGGAACCCTTAAGATCACTTCGTTGTCCGTCTTAACAAAACCATTTTTCTGAACACGTGGAGTTATCAAGTTGAAATTAATATCAAATACTTAGGGCTGCAATCCCTTGAAGCAGTGAAAACATCAAACTTGTAAGTCAACACAATCAAAAGATACGGGCGTTTATGGCGCATATTTTGTCACTCGCAAGGGAATCAAAATCTATAGGGTACTTCCCGTTGACCTAGAATCTTAAAGTCTGGCAAGAAGCAATGTCATTTAGCACAAGTAAAGGAAAAAATCCGAAAACCGCAGTTGTTACATACCTATAAATTTGTACGGAACCCCTGTGCGCGAGTCCAACTCGCACTTGACCGGGTTTTTATTACCCGACTGGTTGAGCAGACTGCCCACCCAATGGTAATTAGTCCTGGTCAAAGTTTACTAGCATGTTAAATACTAGTGCCACCTTTTTTTTTTTTTTTTCCGGATGGGAAATCATCAAATGACCCCTCCCGCTCTGGGTGGAGCGGAAGGGAGTGTCAGACTCTTACTGACTAAAACCCACCCATGTTCCTTCCTTCGCCCTTTATGTTCCGGGGTAGCGGTAACCCTTTCGGACAATCCCGCTGACCCGGCAGGCTTCGGCCCTGAGGGGCCCCTCGTTATGCTGACATCTCTTTGAGGCGCGCGTGGAACACTTACGCGCCGTCCGGCACGGGCCTGGTCCTGATCGGGCGGTGAGCTACCCATTGCTCTCCGCCCGCAGGCCCGCGCCTACGGTGGCCGGTAGTCGTCACTCGACTCCCGACGCCCGGGGCGTCTGCCGCGGCGGCTGGGACGGGAGGCTCTCTCCCTCATCCGTCCCGCCACCTCCTTCGCTAGCATGACTGCTTCGCAGAAGGAGGCACCAGTGCCACCTCAGGTATACATTGACATCCCAGACATCGTGTATCTGAAATCCGACTCAAACCGGAACACATCAATGGCGACAGTAAACTGTTATTTTATGTATACCTTTCTTATTTTTAACGCGTACCTACTTATAGGAAAGACTGCCTGACTTAGCTGATAAACAGAAGGGCAATTCACGTAATTTTAATAACGTTCTTCAAAAATACATCTAATTTCCCTACGTTTTTGTCATTTTATCGTCGCCGAGATGAGATTGCGACTAGATTTTGAACGTTTTTAATTACGGGAATTGGCCTTCAGGTAGCCCCAAAGTCTTCTTAGGGGTTTCATAACGCCAAAAACTACATTCAATTCCTCTACGTTACCGCATACAAAGAAACACTGGGAACCTTTTATAACAACGCGATTAACTTTAGATTATAATTTCATATATTTTTAATTATTAGTATCATTTAACAATTACATAACAGTTATATTGTATGTAATAAAAACTTAGGAACTGTGTTAACACTGTTACGTACTTGTATTTATTAAACTACGTGTGAACGTAGATCATAAGGCGTGATTAATACCGCTTATGTTCTAGTGATTAACTGGACTTTGTTTACGAAATGCGTCATTAATTCTGCTCGTAAACCACTGCGGAATATTAGGACCAATGACCAGTAGCGGTCGCTAAATAACCATTAATCACCATGTTCGACAGACGGATTGGTGATCGCAGGATATAAGAATACGTACTTAACGCGTTCTTCCTGTTCCTATCCCCAACACTTGACCAAAAAAGAAGTTGAAAACTCTTTCTTAGACGCCTTAAACGGAAGGGATGGAGTAGCCTATTCTAATAGAGGTATGTACGAAATGCGTGTCTGAAATAAATTAATAACCTACGTGGAAAATACGAGAAACAATAGAAACACCACCTGAACCAATAATTGCGTGTTTTATTTACATGGTTGCATAAAGTCTCAATACAATTTTACTTTTGGTGCGTGAGGCAGAACGGAAGCAGGAAAGTGCATATAACAGATATTTCAGCGCGCAACTATCCACTGTTGGATAACGCATATGGCGGGAAAATATCGTAATTTTTAAATCTTACACACGATACAACTTAGATCACAGCTATACGTGTAGGAACTCAGACGCATGCGCAATTAATAAAACGCAAATTTAACATTAATTTGGATAATTACTGAGAAATTCTTAACCGCATTAGTTATAACTCTGCTATGTAAGATTTGATTTATTGGAGTATAACGTGAAAATTTGATTTTCTTATGGAAAAATTGAAAACGTAGATAACAATTGATTTTTAAATTAATATCTGCTGACAAATTGCGTAAAAAAGAATCGAGATGTCCCTAGTCCCCACTAACAGACTACGAGAAGTCCTACCTACAATTCTCCGGATAGGATACTTCGATAAAAGTGGACAAAGCGACACCTCAGGCAAACTATAAAATTCAACACAATTTTTTTTTACAACACTTCTGGAACAGATAAACAAATGCTTGTCTGTAATCTTCTTCGTCGTGTCGATGGCGTGACAGTGTATTAGATTTTGCTGACCCAAAACTTCGTCACTTCCACGGAATCGACGGTAGCAGGACGGGTCGCTATGGCTGCATTTTCTGGTGCACAAAGAGCAGGATAGGAGGGACAGAGTTTGCGCTTGTCTTTAACGGCATTATTTAGTTCAAATAAAATAAATAAATTCGTTAAAGGTCTTAACTTATCTTTGAACGAATTCATCTGAGATACGTTCAATTAGATCTTTACACATTTAACAAACATCACCATTACTACTAAAAATATATACTTTTAAAATGCCTATCCTATGACTGTCAGTCGATCTATCAAGGACTACAATAAAAGAGTGTCAATGGCAAAGGATGGAAGGTGTGCCATTGTCTGTGGAGATCATAATACTAGTTGTTTCGCTTGTTTGCATAAGCACAAATATTATGCCGATACGAACCAGTACGCACGGGCACATTCCAGAATATTTTTCCTATTACATATATTTATGGTTTTGCGCTTCTACCTTTAAGGGACACTAGTGATATTGGCAGAGAAAGTAATCGTCCTGGAACTCAGCCACCCATCACGCGAATGCTATATAAGTGAGTGGCGCTTCCTCAGACCTATTATTACGTTCATGTCTGCATCGGCCGCAGGCACCGCAATATGCAACACTTATCGGTAGGTAAATCAATTAAAAACAAACGTTCTGTATATGTAGTAACGCACGAATTTTAAATGTACAAAATTAACTAAACGTTTTCTAGAAAATAAACGCGGGGTTTTTACATAAATTCGGCTGCAGTAACAAATCGTTTCAAATATGGCGCGACGCATTTTGGCGGGAACACAGTGATTGTGAAGAAAGATTATAGTTTCGTATTTCAAAAGTGCAAGTGAAGTTTTGTTTGTGATCAGTGTGAATTGTGATTATATGTGTCTTGGAGTGCGGTAAAGTACTAACTATAGTAAAATTATTTATAAAATATCTGCTAACTGTGAACAAGGAACATGATGTTCTCTGATCATTCATTTGTAAATTAGTTATAATAAAATAGTTTTGCTCCAATGTCCACTGAATGGTTGGTGGTTGTGATCAATAAGGACGCCTGATTTTTTTTTTTGGAAAATAATTTATTGATTAAAATCATGAACTGTATACCTACCCAAAAAAATACCTTAAAAGAAAATTGTAAAATTAAATGTGGTATTCAAACGAAACGAATTGTTTTATTTTAAAACGTGGCTAATTTCAACATTGATTCAATTCCAAACCCAATTTAGGTTCACCATTTTATGAAATAGGCTTGGGCTTACTTTATAAATAACATTTCTATTCGAAAAATATAGAAAACATAGTTTGTCAATGTCGTGTTACAATATTTTTGTCATGGCTTTATTAAAAGAATTTTTCAGGAAATCTACATTTATGCATGATGATCTAAGCACATTCCCATAACTTCAAACAAAAAGCAGTTTTCCGTTACGCATCAGGAAGAGGGTCTAGGCCATTCATTATTATCTACTGACAGCCGCGCTCAATAGAAAAAAAAAACAAAATAAAATACCTAATGATTTCTTTTTTGTTTGTAAACATAACTACCTATGTATTATGGTACCTATTATAAATAATTTCCCAGCGTCTTGCTGTCATATAAGTACATACCAAACGTGGTTCGTCACCTAAAATGGAAGAATACGGAAAGATGGATCGCGTGCCAACTGCGCGCACGCACCGGCGACGTCGATAGTAAAAACTGATAAAAAAATATATAAAGCAACGAGATATTTGCAGTAAACACGCCTTATTTAATTGTCTTTTTGCACTTATCAATTTCTTATCATTGACATGAGCTGAATTTAAAAGACGTTGATGGATTAGCTTTGCTTGACTCTACCAGTCTTGAACTGTAAACGTGCAAGGAATAAGTAAGCGCCAAACTGTTGTAGGTAAACAAATAAATGGCACGCGGACGGAACATAACTTTTTCGATACGTCGCAAAATTTTCCAACTTTAGATTGTCATACCTAAGGTGAGAGAGAGAGAGAGGAGGAGAAATTGAAGTACATTGTAACAAAATCCCGAATAAAAAAAATTAAACCCGGCTTCCGCCATTTTGACTAATAAATATTTTTTTCTTTTCAGACGGCATTCCTGATCATTTCGTTAGTGATCGTCGTCAATCAAGGAAGTGGCGTGACGGCACAAGATGACAACGTAGACGAGCCGCTCGCTATAGAGTCGAAGAACAGAGCTGTTACTATAATACATAACCCAAAGTACGTAGCGCAACCAAAACCTAACAACCAATCACTGACGAGACCCGACTTGCCTACTCACAAACCTGAACAAAGACCGCCAAGTAAACCGCCCAACATTCCTGATAAACTAGTGAAACAAAATCACAAATTCGATGTTCCTCGACCTCACCACGGGCAGATACAAAAACTGCCGCCGCCACGCCTCTATCCTAAACAACCTGTGAAGCTGCATCATTCACCAAACTCTATTTACAAGTTTCCTAGAGTGATCCCGCTACCTCCGCACCATAGAACATATTACTACAAGACTAGCCGACCGTTAGTGTATGCCGCGTCAACTGGCAGACCCCTAGTTGCAAAGAGTCCTAAGTTCAGCTTGCCCGTCCAAGTGATCAATGGCATCCGATCTGACTTTGTCAGGCCGCCGAAAATTAATACGACGAATAATAATACGACGTCAACAACGACCACGTCCAGTACTACTACCGAAGCTACCACCACGACTACCCAAAAAGTCCTGCGGACGAAAAGAATATGGCCCAAACGTGAACTAGACAAAGTGAACCCGACTTTGTTCATACACAACACGACATTGACTATTGGCAACACGATATTGACTAAAGGCAATACGACATTGACTAAAGACAACACGACTCTAACAAAAACTAACACCACTGACGAACCTGATCGTGACACCTCAGAGAGCATCACCCACCGAACTAGATACGCGTACAGGAACACTACGGCTGTCACGACTACTACGCCAATCACGCCATCAACACCGCGCGTCTACCGCCCAGTCACCAGAAAGCTTAAAGTCAAAACAACCACGCATCTACCACCGATCAATTTCACTCAAATCGAACCTAACGACTGGGTGCCGATATTGCCCTCACATTATCCTAAATTCAAGAAGCCCCCGCCGACACCAATCACTAAACGATCGGACGTATTAACTGCCCAACCCGCCGCGCCTCAAAGTAAGCAAATGATGTACTTACAATCTTTTGGGCTTGTCCCAGTGCCGAGTTCTCAAAACCCATTACATATTATGGGAAGAAAAAAAATGGTTTTCTTTAAACGGAAACGATTGTTGAACCCGTATTATTCTGGTTACAGTGGGAAGCGGGGACGCTCGACGATGCACTACATGTACGGGGACCTAGAGAGTGATGGCAGCCACAGTCACCCACGAGTCCTCACCAAAATCAAACACCACCATCACCACCACCACCACAGATACATTAAAACTGTTGAGAAACCTGTCAGGGTACCATACAAAGTCGAGGTTCCTAAGCCATACCCGGTGCAGGTGGAGAAGAAAGTTCCAGTACCAGTGGAGAAGATCAAAGTGGTGGAGAAACGGGTGCCGTATCCGGTTACCGTTGAGAAAAAGGTTCCTTATCCAATAGGGATCAAAATACCTCATCCTGTGCCTGTAAAAGTGGTCGAAAAGGAGTACGTATCAAAACCATATCCTGTAATTCACCAGGTGCCAGTAGTAAAACACGTGCAAGTGAAAGTGCCGTATCCAGTGGAGAAGAAGGTGCCGTATCCAGTGGAAGTGAAAGTGCCGTATCCAGTGGATAGACCCGTCCCGGTGCCCGTCCAAGTGGAGAAGAGGGTACCTTACCCGGTGCCTGTAAAAGTGCTCGTTCCACAGCCGTACCCAGTCGAAACGAAAGTGCCTTATCCAGTCCAAGTGAAAGTGAAAGAGCCAGTCGAAGTAATAAAACACGTTCCGATAAGGGTGCCGTATCCCCAACCGTATGCCGTTAAAGTACCGCATCCGGTTCCGGTACCCTACGAGAAAAGAGTGCCTTATCCAGTCGAAGTGGAGAAGAAAGTGCCGGTGCCAGTCGAAGTGCTTGTTCCGCAGAGAGTAGAAGTGGAAAAACGAGTGCCCGTTTACGTGCCGAAACCTTACCCGGTTGAAAAGAAGGTTCCCTATCCGGTCAGAGTTCCTTACCCTGTAAAAGTCAAGGTGCCTGTTAGAGTGCCGGTAAAGGTGCCTGTAGAAGTGCCGGTGTACCTTCATCACCCGTTCCAAGTGTATACTGATGATCAGTACAGCTCTCAGTACGGGGGAAATTCTGTGACTCAGGGCACGCCTGTGATTTCTAGTACACCGCATCACACGGTTACAGCGCACGGGAACACGGGCTTCAATGGTTTCCAGTCTCGTTCCGACAAAGAGGAGACAACGACTTCGACCACACCAGCTAGTTAAATAACGAACTTTTATAGAATACTTATTCAAAGTTAAGTTGTTAAAGCACAGTGGAAAGTACTCGACTCACTAGAATACTGTACCTTGTTATTGATAAGTTATTGTGGTGTGTGTGGAATGATAATATAAGTTGGATATGAGTAAATGAATGGTGCTGTGATATTTAATGTGTTGTCATTTTGTAGGACACTTTTATCTTGATTTACTGGGCAGTAGACTAAAGTAAACTCAAATTTCCTTCGAGAATGAGTTACAAGTTGCAATGGATTAATTTTGTTGGAAAAGCCAACTTTCGGCTAAATAGCCTCTGGGGATACTAATATCAGTGCAAGAAAACTACATTAAAAATTTTCAGTAGCGTTCTTTGATTTTTACTGAAGACAAACGTAAAATGCTTTAATATACGAGACAGACTATTAACTTAACAGTGTATCAATCAAGTTCATTGGTAACGCTGGGCGGTACACTGCAGTGCTAGCGCAAAATTACATGCTGCTATATGTCACTCACCTTCGCAACGAACCGTTTATGACTTCATTAATACACGCACGTGAATGTGATCGCGATTTCACGACAGATTGAAAAATGTACAAGAATTTCGTAGAAAATCATCAGATTTACCGACTGATTTACTCGTGTGTTTCACCCAAGCAGTTGTGGTCAGACAAAATGATCATGGCACTGGAAAACATGCGATCCGTTTTCGGAAAAGTAAACCGGGCATTATTAATATCATTCATTTAAACTTATTGATGGATTCCTCCTGAAGGTTACTCTAAACTGTAAATTATCTCATAGAGTTGATGAAAGATAGATCGTAGGTCCCTCTCACAGAAAGGAGCCCCATCTAACATAGGTTGGCTAAGTCCATAACACAGTCTCCCACCAAAGCGCATACAAAGGCACCATACTAAAACAGCAAGTTCATTAGCAAAGCCATACAAATCAAACAATTAAAACACCGTTAATAGACGAAGATTAAGTGCGGAATAGGAAGTGTCGATCGAAAGTGAAGTCACAGTTGAGCTGGCGCGCGAAAACATAAACGTCACCCTCATATGGTTCATTCATTGCGACGCAATACGTTGGTTGAAGCAAAAAATCAGCGTCAATCATAGTTGCATCGACAGCTTACGAGTAATCCACTAGTGTACTGGACTGGGGTCCGTTGGATAATGCTTCATGTTTGAAACCTGTTATCCAATTTCCTTTACGATGTAATGCAGTAGTTATGACGCTGAATGAAAAACAAGTGAAGATGTGAAAAAGCTCTTAATTAATCAAATCTTCACTTTTTTACAGCAGCACTATAGGTACGAAAATTATACGTCAGCAAGGAAATAAGTAGCGGTACTGACTGCCCAGGAAGAACCGAACTTAAGTTCTGGAACTCCTGAGCGTTTCCACATAGCTAGGATACCCTAATGTTCCACCATTACCAACTGGTACAGACGCCAGCACATCAAGCTACTACAATCTGTCAAATTTCTTTAACAGATTTTCAACTTTATCGCTACAGCATTAGGCTCAAGGTTGATTGGGAAAATTTGACAGTTTCGGGTAGCTTGACCTGCTGGCGTCTGTACTTATATGCAGTTAGGAAATCGCGTCAGAATTACCAACTAAATCATGATATAATGATAGCATTTTTTTCAAACACCGAAAGACCTGCGATCCACGTCATTCATCGTTCTACAAACGCTTACTACGTTTCTAGTGGCTCATGGCATTACCTACATGGAAACAAATCCATGCCTGACCTTTGGTATAGTACATCTCTAATTTCTTGCCAAGGACTTCTCAAACTAAAGTTGTTTTGCACTTTGTAGGTAGTGTTTTTTTTATGGAAATCGGTTATTTTTTTTTATGTAGGTAATCATTATTTTTGACAATGAACACAAAAAACTGCTTTAGAATATATTTTTATGGTTTTCGTTGGTAAAAAGAAGAGGTGTCATCTACGTAGTTTTCGAGGGCGGCCGTTGCCAAATTTATCCAGACTAAATGGGCAAATTAATGTAAGAGCTCTTTCGAGGGACAAGGGACCTCTCTAAAATCGTACAATCGGTTACAGGGAAGCATTTTCTTAATTACACTAGTTTTCAAGATCATGGTAATTTCATAGTTTTATTGCCTGTTTTCTCGGAAATTTTTCAACAGCTCTCTTAAAGCGTGATGCTTCTTCACTATGATAACGCACACTCCACCTCCCGACGATATTATATTACGTAAAAAAAACAATGCCATTCTTTAGAGCTTCGCCGCAGTCGGGTAAAAAGGGCCCCCAAAATATTTTGGAACAGGGATTATCCCTTTAAGATTACTTACACTACTGCTTACATAGATGGATAAGGTAGTTACGGACCGCAAACCGCACTGGGCCCGCGTGGTGGATTACGGCCCACTCCCTCTCACAGAGAGGAGGCCTGTGGGAACATTATAGGCTGATTAAGATGTTTATGATGACAGCAAAGTCCAACCATAATCACGTACCAAGTGCAATTAAGATGTTTATGATGACAGCAAAGTCCAACCATAATCACGTACCAAGTGCAAAATAAATAACTCTGCAGCAATTACAAAGTGAACCCAATGGAAACGCCGTCACTTTGTCGCTTCCTAATACGTATTGTATCTCTAATGTATGCCACGGCATACATCGCGTGTAGGTGAACGTCTTTCGGAAGTATCGTACTAAGTAAAAATGGAACAACAGAAGTAGCAATTACATTCGCGTAGAATTAATAATTTTTAGTTAGAACATGCAAATGAAATGGCGTGTTTACATAAGGTTCGTGTTTGGATGAGCAATTGGTTCGTCTATCGCGGGTTGATTCCCGCCCGGAACATATATATACATACACATTCGCGTGGCCTACAGAAGACGTTCCGGGTCTAGCTGTTTTTGTATTCTAAGATACCTATGTTTTTGAAAACGCATTCTTGAATTTCATAGTGAAGTACACTACTTTTAACGTGCAAAGCCCAGCATGCACTGTTAGCTTAGCATACCTAGGGCCACCGACGACGTAGCCCGAAGAATTGCCAAACTTAAGTGGCAGTGACATTGCTCGCAAAACGGATGGCCGATGGGGCCGAAAAGTTCTGGAGTGGCGACCGCGAACCGGAAGACGTTGCGTTGGAAGGCCTCCCACTAGGTGGACCGATGACCTGGTGAAGGTTGCGGGAATCCGCTGGATGCGAGTCGCACGGGACCGGTCAATGTGGCGACACTTGGGGGAGGCCTATGTCCAGCAGTGGACGTCTATCGGCTGAAATGATGATGATGATGATGACCTAGGGCCAGGGTGTAGTTACGTAAAACAATAACAGTAGCAATGGCTTTCATTTTGACAGTTCAACAACATTCATTGCGTTATTCACGTTGTTGAGCAGACAAATTTTTCGAACATATTGAAGCAATGCTTCAGATTGTGATTGTGTTAGGCAATTAGGGTGCCTCTAGTAATTAGAAACACTAAACTTGCTTCACGAAGATCATCATCATCAGTCCATAGCAGCCCACTGCTGGACATAGGCCTCTCCTATTTCACGCCATTCAACTCGATTTTCGGCAACTCTCATCCAGCTGCTACCAGCCATCCTGCGAAGATCGTCGCTCCACCTAGCCTGAGGGCGTCCCACCTTTTTTTTTTTTTTTTTTTTTTTTTTTTTCTGGTTGGGAAATCATCATATGACTTCTCCCGCTCTGGGCGGAGCAGGAGGGCGTGTCAGACTTTTACTGACTAAAACCCACCCGTGTTCCTTCAGTTGCCTATGCCAGGGACCACGGTATCTCTTTCGAACAACCCGCGGCCCTGGCAGGCATCGGCCCTAGCGGACCCCGTCAGTTTGTGCTGACATCTCTTTGAGGCGCGCGTGGAACACAACGCGCCGTCGACTCGGGCCTGGTCCTTGTCGGGCGGCGAGCTGCCCATTGCTCGCCGCCCGCAAGCCCGCGCCTACGGTGGCCGGGAGTCGGCTGGTGACTCCCGACGTCCAGGGCGTCTCCTGCGGCGACTAGGGGCGTGAGGGCGCAGAGATTGCCTCTCCCTCACGCGCTCCGCCTCCTCCTTTGCGAGCATTACTGCTTCACAGAAGGAGGTGACGGCTTCCCATGCACTCTCGCTCCGTACCATGGCCTGGACCAGGGCCGGACGCGAGAGATCGCCGCCGCCGATCGCCGCCACGAGGACGCGGCGGTGCACCGCCCAAGCCGGGCAGACCTCCACTGTATGCTCCACCGTGTCCTCCGGGCGATCCACACAGTGGTGACACCCTGGCGTTTCCTCCCGCCTTATCCTGCACAGGAACCTCCCGAAACAGCCGTGTCCGGTGAGGACCTGCGTCAGGCGGAAGGTGAGGGCGCCGTGGCGCCTCTCCAGCCACTCCTCAAAGAGGGGACTTATCGCCGCAATTGTGGCGTGCCCAGCACTGGGTTGCGACAATCGCACTCTCCATGTCGCCATGAGATCCCGCCGGAGCTCTGTCCGCTGTACCGTGATTTCTCGCGGCAGCGGAGTTACGCCCCGGCGTTTTGCCTCCTCTCGCCACTCCCATATGTGGGCGAGGGCTTTTGCCTCCAGATCCCATGGCGGCAATCCGGCAAGGAGGTTCGCCGCCTCAGCGGAGACCGTGCGGTATCCTCGGATCAGCCGGACGGCCATGACCCTTTGGGACGCGTTCAACCGGCGGACTGGTCGCCGCCTCAAGGAACGCGCCCACACCGGTGCCCCGTAAAGGGCCATGGACCGCACGACCCCCGCATATAGCCTCCGGCAGGAGGCGTTTGGACCCCCTAGATTGGGCAGGAGCCGCCTCAAGGCAGCCCCGGCCCGCTCCAGTCTGGGAGCCAAACGTCGGAAATGCTCCACGAAGTTCCACCGGCTGTCGAGGACGAGTCCCAGGTACTTCATCGTCGACTCGACGCCGATGTGAACCCCTCCTACCGTTATTTGGGAACCCGACGGTGGCGCGTCCCGAGGACCATGAAAACACATGGCCTCGGACTTGTGCAAGGCCACCTCGAGTCCCAATTGCCGGATCCTCTCAACGATTGTCGCAACCCCGCGTGTCGCTATTTCGGCCGCCGCCTGGTGCGACCTCCCCTGCGCTAGGACCAGCGTGTCGTCAGCGTAGCAAACCACGCTGACGCCGCTAGGGAGGTCGGCGCGCAGCACCCAGTCGTACCCGATATCCCACAGATGCGGCCCCAGGACCGATCCCTGTGGGACACCGCACGACATCTCTCGCCGGTTCCACTCTCCCCGGTGACCGGGGTAGATGACGGCTCTGTCCGTCAAATAGGCCTCGACAATGCGACAGAGGTAGGTCGGCATCCGGTGATACCGGAGTGCCTCCCTGATGCAACTCCAGGGCAGGGTATTGAAGGCATTGGCGATGTCTAGAGACACCGCCAAGACAACCCCACCCCGGGCCACGGCATCCCCCGTCGTGAGGGCTCGCACGCGCATGATGGCGTCCACCGTAGAGCGCCCCCTGCGGAAACCAAACTGGCTTTCCGCCAAATCCGGCCCCACCCGCACCAGCCGCTCGACAAGGCGGTCTGCAATGACTCTTTCAAAGAGCTTGCCCACCTCGTCGAGCAGCACGATGGGCCGGTAAGCGGACGGAGAGTCCGCAGGGCGCCCCGGTGAGGGCGTCCCACCTTACGTTTACCGATTCGCGGTCTCCACTCAAGAACACGTCCACTCTAACGGTCATCGGTTCTACGGCTAATATGACCGGCTCATTGCCACTTCAGCTTGCTTATTCTGTGAGCTATTTCGACAACGTTGGTTCTCTGCCGGATCACTTCGTTGCGGATTCGATCCCTCAGAGAGACTCTATACATAGCCCGTTCCATAGCTCACTGAGCGACCTTGAATTTATGGACCAGCCGTACCGTGAGCGTCCACGTTTTGGCTCCGTAAATCATAAGTAAATAACTGGCAGGACGCACTGATAGCAAAATTATATAAGTACACAAAGCTACTGCTTAAGACTACTACTAACTTCCACAGTAAATGAAAACTTAAAATGATTTGTTAACATTTTATTTTAAAACACTTACGTTAAATATAATAATTCCTATTATGTAAATATATTGCATTGTAACTTATACATATACAGGGTTATTGGTAAAACACCAACAACCTCTTAAGAGGTCATTGTACTCATCATTATGAACAACTTTTACTATGAGACCAAAACAGAAATCGCGAAAAAAAAAATCCCTACATTTTGACGAGTTAGACGAACATAAATGTAGGGAACAGCTATTTTTTTTTTCGCGATTTCTGGTTTGATCCCATAGTAAAAGTTGTTTATAATGATGATTACAATGACCTCTTAAGAGGTTGTTGGTGTTTTACCAATAAACCTGTATAGATAGGACTTCGATAAATTCATTTTGCAATTTAGTAGAGACTTCTTATCGAGTTCTAGGGTCCATTCCGATTCCATTCGTATTGTATAACTATTAGAATATTATTTAACTTTAACAAATTGCCATTCCAGTTCATAAACTCCAACTGAGGTTTGGTTTTTCTCATCATAATCCACCCATTCTTTTTCAGTCAAGTCTACATCTTCAAAGGTTTTTCCTGAAACATAATAGGCATTATTACAAAACAAGATCTATCTTGAGACCCAGGTTTACACCATCGAGTCATTTTTGAATTTTGAACCTTATTTTGACAATGCTTAAGTTCTTTTTAAGTGTTTTTCAATGGTGCTGTGTGATATGTCCAGGGATTTATTTATTTATTTTATTTTATTTATTTTTAAAACCCGAGTCTAAGTTGTTAACTTTGTATTGAGAACTTTATAGCAGTCGGAATAAGGATCGAAATACAAAAACTGGCTGAAATATTGCAGCCTGGACCAAGATTAAAACTTTTTTTGTAATAAGACGAAATAGGTTTAAAGAATCATTAATTATTCATAAAAATTTTGAATTTATCCTATGATTCTATCAATCTAGTCACTGAGAAGAGTGACTCAATAAATTCATCCATGGAGCAAAACTTGTACCAAATTATCCGCCAGATAAGTGTAAACTCTAAAATGACTCTGGAATAATTTTTAATTTTTGACAGTTCTTCCAAGCAAAATCTGTCAGACGTCAATTTTATACCACGAATAAGAATTATCTGTTGATTGAAAAATCGGCCCTTAAAAATGTCCAAATGGACAATAACATCAGAGTTTTGATATGGGGCAGTAAGGACAGGTACCTTAACCATTGAAGCTACTGGTTTGGAAAACGGTCTTAGGAGACTGTTGTAACTTTTTGAGAAACTTACCTTGACTGCCCTCAAATATCCACCCTGTATAGTGAAAGCAGAATTTCCTTTTTAAATTCTAGACTTTCTAACTATCCTATACCTAGTTATAACTTAGGTGAATGTGTTTTTGAATAAGAGTGATTAATGATATTTATTAATAGCTTACCATCATCTTCAGCCACTGCTACCCATCCAGATTTAGGTTCAAAATCAACCGGCTCCACACCCCGACAATCAAATATTACTAATGTTTTGAACTTGCCCTCGTCATTGCTGGTAAACTGACCTGGAACATTGAGTAAAATAAAATTGAATTATTTAAAATATTTATTTCATATCCTCCTAATTATTTTACATAAACTCTATTATTGACTGGGTGGGAAAATAGACATAATCTATACAAATAAATAAAAGTGAAATGTTTGTTTGTACTGTCAAAATAACAGCTACTAAATGCATATGATAACACTCACTTTAAATTTAGTCACTCTGTCTGTTTGTTTGTTCCGCCTAATCTCTGAAAAGGCTGGACCGATTTTGATGGGACTTTCTCTGGTAGATAGCTGATATTATAAGCTATCTTTTATTTTAAAAAATAATAAGGGTTCGGCGCAAAACAATTAAAAGCCAATGAAATCTAATATGTCGCAGTAATAAATCGCAGGCGCACAGCTAGTTCAGCAGATTATTGATAACAGTATGTGTTGTAAACTTGCCTTTTGTATTATTTTGTTTAGAACTACTATAGAAACTCTTATTCAACCAATTTATTTTGAATATTAAGTCAAAATTGAAAACTGTAATGTTCAAAGAAAGTGAATTTCAGAACAGGATCAGAGTTGCCCAGAGCTATCCCATCTTCTGAGTAAGGCCGTTGTACAACACTGGGCAAGAGTAATAACTAATACTATGAATGTTTGCAATCATTGGACAGTGCCTCCAGAAAAGGTTATGTGTTTGAACCTACCATTGCTGCCTTCAATAATATCCATGCTGTTCTCTCTGGAACAAAGTTTGCATTTTATCAGCAAGTTAGTTTCCGACCTATTGTGTTTCTGCGGTACTTTCTCTGCCTCAGTAAGGTCGTGGAACTTCTCAGTCACTTCGCCGCAATTTCCGCACTTTAGTTTTAAGAACCATTGGTAGTATGGATGGTTTGTATACAATTTTTCAATGCATTCTAATGTTGCTTTGATCTGGAGAGCGATTTTAACCATCTTGTAATGTTATTATTTGTATTTTTATGTAGAAAATTAGTAATAACAACAACGGAACACCGATAATAAAATCTACCTTACATGTCAATGTGTGTGTCAATGTCAAACTTGTTAAAGTCAAAATGTCATTAACCCCATATTGGTATGATGAAATCTGAAATAGGTACGAGTCTTTTTGCGGGAAATATAGACTAGAATATATTTATTTGCAGTAAAAAACAACACAATCGTTAATAATACGAGGGTGACACTGAAAGTTCTTAGAAAATCAAAAACTGAACAAACTAGCAAGTTATTAGTTTATTATATCTTTTCAAAACAGTGTCCATTTACATCAATACATCGCTGCATCCGATGGAACCACTGAGAAAAGCACTTTGCCCAAGCCACTGCCTCCTCGGCGTCCATAAAACGTTATCCTCCAAGTTTTTCTTTTATTTTCAGAAATAAATAAAAATCGCAAGGTGCGAGGTCGGCGCTATAGGGCGGGTGACCCAGTAATTCCACGTCTTCCCGTCTTCCAAGTAGTCGATTGTTTGCTTGGTGGTGTGCGACGAGGCGTTGTCGTGGTGAAGGAGGATCCTACTGCGAGGTCGTTTCTCCCGAACTTTTTTCAAGACAAGTGGCAAACAATTGTAAGTGTACTCTGCAGTGTAACTGTTTTTCGATCCTCTAAAACAATTGTTGCGTTTTTCCCACGTTTCGACCTCTCTTCACTTTAGATGGCAACTCCTCGGAAGGAAACACCCAGACAACAGACTGTCTCTTAGTTTCAGGATCATAACAATAAATCCAGCTTTCGACACCCGAAGTATGTCGAACACAGCATTTGAGTCACCTCCGTTAAATCTTTGAACCATTTCACGACACCAATCAACACGACGGAGCTTTTGGGCCTCTGTCAAATTATGAGGTATCCACCGGGCACAAAGCTTCCTGACCGCTAAATGTTCATGGAGGATTTTCTGCACTTGACTCATACCGATGCACAATCTTGTCCGAATCTGCTGATAAGCCACTTTTTTGTCGGTCTCTATCATACGCCGCACAACACTGATGTTATCTTCAGTGGTCGCCGTAGAAGGCCGTCCCTCACGCAGATCATCGGTGAGATTAGTGCGACCACGTTTAAACTCATTAAACCAGTTGTAAACAGTGGCACGAAATGAGGCTTCATCGTGAAAGGCCAATCGAAGTCTATCATAACTTTCTTGTTGACTTAAATGAGATCGAAAGTTATAAAAATCATCGTACGAAAATCTTCTCGCGTTACAATCAACTGCTGACGCAGACAATTTTCAATTTGCCGCCAAATCAAATGACAAATGAATAAAATACTTACACAATAATATTGGCAGAGTTAAATTTTCAAAATTTGAACTTATTTTTTTATTATATCGTTTACAAGTGGCCAGTTCTAAAAACTTTCATTGTCGCCCTCGTAAATATGATCCACAAGTCTCGCCATGGACTGGCATACAAATATTTTAAAGCCTAGTATATTTATCTAATTAAATATCTGTAAATTAGTAACATTATTTATCACTTACTTTTTTATCAAAGAATTCTTTTACAGTATAAAAGTCTACCTATGAGCCATATATGTAATTAACATTAGAATAACAAAAAAAAATTACAAGTACGTAATAAAAGAGGACTGAACATCATTGCAGTACGGGCGTGTGATGTAATGTTGCCGAGGGCATCAAGGCTTTGGCCCTTATTTCAAAACTTTTTTCATATTCATGTCTCATGATAGCAGCACCTGTCACTACATCTGTGAAGCACTAATTAAGGCTTTTTTTTCCGGATGGGAAATCATCAAATGACCCCTCCCGCTCTGGGTGGAGCGGAAGGGAGTGTCAGACTCTTACTGACTAAAACCCACCCATGTTCCTTCCTTCGCCCTTTATGTTCCGGGGTAGCGGTAACCCTTTCGGACAATCCCGCTGAATTAAGAAGGCTTAGGTAAAAATAAAATATCAAAGTGTATGTATATATAATTTATTTCTCACATAAGAATAGAATCTGGGATACTATAATAATGTTGTAGAACTTGCAACAAGCAAAGGAAACTATTATAGTTCAATATATTTGCGAATACAGCACGAATGGCTTTACATGCCAAGCTATAAGATTAGCTGATCCACCCTCAATCATTCTATACAAAATCTATAACAATCACACTTCTTAGCAATATTTTTACTTGATAAGGAACTGGATCAAGGTAGGGCCAATGAAATAGTTTCTATCCTACCTCGATAGCAGCCAAATCAAACATTTGATGCAATCACCAAATGTATTTTACCCAATTTATTTGTCCAAACAACGCCCAATTACCAATATTGGCACATGGAACTTTAGAAAGAGATTATCACACGTAATGGGACGAGTGACAAGGACGACGCTCTACAAAGAAGTTTTTTCTTTACTAAAACTCGATGTGCCACTATTCCGCCGGGAACGAATATTTGATGAACATATTCAGTCTATGCACACGACATCGGTACGACTTTAATGCTGTTGCCTTGATTGTCGGCGTGGAGGGTCAGCCCCATCTCTTGCAGAAGCTCGTTGTCTACTGGCGCTTGAAGCGTCATCTTTGATATTACCTCCTGGAAAAAGAAGTTGAGAGTTTGTAACTATTGAAATAGTTTGCTTGGGGTTTGTAAAGTGGTGTGGTTCACGGTGACAAAAAAAGCTCTCGTTTTTTTTTTTTTTTTAAACGTTGCCTCATTCTAGGAATTACTCCTGTGTCTTGGGTGCGTTTACAAACATTTAAACTCACATACACAAACAGCCAGACCCGGAACAACTACCTGTAGGCAATACAGATATTTGTTCCGTGCGAGAATCGAACCCGCGACACGCAGCGCAGCAGTCGATCGCTCAGCCATTGCGCCAACCGTGTCGTCGAAAGATTAGACGGCCGTCATTTTGCAGACGTTATATGACGGCAGCGGTTTCTAAGAAAACCCAAGTTTTACTGATGAATGATTACTATCTGGTGTTTTGCCTATTAAAAATGCCGAAACTATCTACTATATCATAATACTTTTATATAAAGAAAGAAAGAAAAAGTATTTATACAAATGTTTACCTGATTTTCCGGGCAGTTCTCGCACAGGTTGCGAACAGCGAAGATGACCCACTGCATTATTACTGTTTACTACATAAGGAACATCACTGTGATGGTGGAACAAATAAATATTAAACTAGATGTTCACATAGGTAAAGCTTCGATTTCCCAGGAAAGTGGTTTCGTCAAATTCAGTCGTCAGTTATGAAAATATGTCATTTTCACCAGTATTTGACATTAATAAGGTGTCAAAAAACTGGAATATTTAAAGTTTTATTTCAATTAAACCATTTTTATCATTCGTTCTTTACGCAAAATCGTTCACTACCCCAACACTTAGTTTTAGTATGGTAACATTATTTTTCTTTGAACTGTCAAGTTGCTGAATACAATTTAAAAATCGAAGTATAACTTTTACGTAATCTGGAATATGTACAGACGCCAGCACATCAAGCTACTACAATCTGTCAAATTTCTTTAGTAGATTTTCAACTTTATCGCTAATGTGTTACGGTCCAAGGTTGATTGGGAAAATTTGACAGTTTCGGGTAGCTTGACCTGCTGGCGTCTGTACATTCTAAGACTGCTGTCAAAAAACGGTTAACCTAATGGGTATAAGGGGGAAGCGACAGGCTAGCCCGCGAAATTCAAATTTTGATACGTTTTTTGCAATTACCCTATTTACAGCTCGATTCAAACTTTATGGCGGCACTGAACTGCGCTAGTCGCTGCGCAGTACCTCACCGCAGTGACAGGTGAGTTTATTACTGCGCAGCGACTCGCCTCATGTTCCGAGCCGCCATAAAGTTTGAATCGGGCTGCAACAACTATAAGATCAGCTCGTCGGTCAGTCAGTCAGACTGTGGACTGTTTTAATTAAATGAGCTCAAGTTTCACTGAGGCGCTTTACTTTGTATAAATAATTTCATCACCACTGCTCTCAAAAACGGTGAAGGAAAACATCGTGAGGAAACCGACATGTCCTAGAACCAAACATTCGAAGACATGTGACATCTACCAACCCGCACTGGGCCCGCGTGGTAGATTATGCCCACACCCTTTCACAGAGAAGAGGCCTGTGTCCCAGCAGTAGGAACATTATAGGCTGATTGTGATGATGATATGAAGGTTCACTGATATCGCGCAAAAGAAGCTGCAAGAAATTATATTTCTAAAAGGATACGAGGATTGCGAGCATCGATGTTGCAGCAATCTAGAAGAACTGGGATCACTTCTAGTTCACGAACCTGTAAAAGAACATGAGTTTAGAAATTGTTTTAGGCCCTTTGTACACGGTACGGTTTCATTACGGTACGGCGCATAAACCGCGCCGTAGAAAAAACGTATCCGTCAACAAGCTTCCATAGAACCCTGACGACCGTGCCTAGACACGGCGAAAAAAACCGTAGTTTTTCACGGCAAGAAAAACGTGTGTGTACAAAGGGCCTTATCGTTACAGACAGTCCAAAATTGCAAGTATGTAGTTATTGTGCTCTTGTTTCCGATTTGTTTTGACAACAATCTAATCAACACCACGGATTTAACTAATGCCAGATTGATCGTAAAAGGTACGACATCTCTTTAGGACAGATAGCCGCAGCAGTGGTAACACTCGCACCACGAAAATTGGCCTTCTCGCTACGATTTGACATTGACAGCACCATAAAGGTGCCAACGATGGAAGTTACCAACGACGTGTTGACTGTACGAGTAGAGCTGCGACTTTTATTGCGACGTTTAAGACTCTTTATTGATAATTAATGAACTCACGCTTACTGTAGGTTACACTTGTCCCCACGAATAAATATGACGTAAAATAAGAAACCTCACCATCTTCTTATTCTCCTGGTTCTTCCAGCAGAGGTTTGCGAGGGTCCGTACAAGTGCAGCTTTGAAGCCGAACGCGACGTGCTGCTCCACTGTCTCAACACTCGTGATGGCTTTCTTTGGAGTCGTCATGTCGATCGCGCCTAGCCTGCAATGACATAAACATAATATAACACCTCTATTCCCCAAAGGGATAAGTATAGCATTATCAGCCTATAATGTTCCCACTGGCACACGGGCTTCCTTTCTTCGAGAGGGAGTGGGCCATAATCCACCACGCGGGCCCAGTGCGGGTTGGTAGATGCCACATGCCTTCGAATTGGTGGCGAAGAAGTAACGGCCGCGACTTACGCGATGTAGGTTATAAGTTCGAACCCTGACAGGCGCTTTACTTTGTGTAAATTATTTCATTACTACTGCTCTCAAAAAAAAACAGCGAGGAAACCGGCATGTCCTAGCACCAAAGATATTTTAAAAGATTTTTTTTTTGTATGGATCTTACCTGGCCTTCGTCCCTTCAGGTGAGTCAATCTTCACCGAAGGCACTTTGTTAGTGGCATCATCAGCAATCTTCACTTCTTTGACGGGTTCACTTTTCTTCTCCGCATTAGTCGCATCACCGCGAGTTTTCTCCGACGATATACCAAGAATTTTCTGCAACTGCTCACTAAGATCGAAATCCGTCGACAAATTCTGACTCTTTTTTACTTCCTTAGGAGTATCGGGCGAATGTTTTTGCGAGTCCGTTTCTGGTGCGTTCTCAGCCAACGGTGGTGAAATTTCGCTAGGAGAAGCTTTCACTTCGCATTTTAACTCTTCTTTCGAAATGTGTATTTCTGTTGGAGGATCGTTTGGAGAACTGTCTTGGGACTCAGTTCTGCTTGTTGGCTGAAGGTCCAATCTCGGTTGTAACGCTACAGGGATCATTTCAGCTATTGTATTCATACTGCCGTTAGGCGACGCGGAATCAATGATCAAAGGAGGTTCATTGTCATCCCCTATATCAATTTTATGTTCTAAACTTATCCGCCTCATGGGCAAAGGCACACGGTCTTCATTTTTCGGGACCGAACTGCTTCTTTTATAGGCGACTTTCGACATATCTGCGTCGATTTTAACGTTGGAGTTCGAGTTGCTTCTACCGTTTTTTACGTCTGGATATGTATCGGCGAATTTGAGCGGTGGCATGTTGTCGACTGCATCGAATTTGTCTATGTATGACGGGTTCTCGTTGCACTCGAAGTATTGTTCGCTGCTTTCGGATTCCGTGCATTCCGATGTGGTTTCGTTACACGATAGCATGTTGTCGGCTGAATCGTTTTTAGTTAGGGGATCTGTAAGTGGTCACGGATTAGTTAGTAGATGGAGTAATAAAAGCTTGTAGACGTCGGCTTCAAAATTGTACGAAAATAAATAATTTAATTATGTATTCCTATAATTCAATCGCGATTGACACATGGTCCCCACTAAAAGTTGCGATAAACATCAATAAATATGTAAATAAAATTATAAAGTGGCGTTTTAAGGGGATCTTTAGAGATTTAATACTGTGTGCGTAAACACAAATATACAGAGGCGGACTTAATGCTTTACGGGGTTCTCAATGTTTATCATACTCCTAAAAGTAACACGAACGTGACTAAGATATAAGAAACATGGTATCATAGGCATTCAATGAGAAGCCTTTATTATGCCCTTTTCTTCATGAATTCGATGAATCAATCGAAATCAAAATATTTTAATTCATATAAACCTACATGGGCACTTATGAAATATCAGAAGCTAGGTGCACGGTTCGAATTAGTCGTTTCCTATGGAGAAGAGCCGGCAAGAAACTCCATGGTTACTCTTTTAAAAATAATTGGCTTTTACAATGTTTTCAAATTACAGTAGGTATGGGAGGACAACGCAGGTCTGTCAACAAGTACCAAATACTTGATAAAATAAAAAATTGTCTACAGATCTAAAGTCTACAAGGCCTACAAAGTCTGAAGGAGAATTGATTCAAAAATATGCATATACATATGAGCATTCCATTTCCTAACTACTCCACCTCTGTAACGCTCATCAATTAGTTTCAATAATTTGTTAAAGGCGGTGTTTGTAGAGCCATGATTTTCGATTACACGGTCAGCCGGGTACCCGTTTTATCGCGAACACCATGAAACTATACGATTTAAGTGCTTATTTCACACATTTCAGTAATAATACGATTAAAATTCCTTACGATATCTTTATTTCTTTAGTTCACACAGCGAATGCGGAAAAAGATATAAACTCAAAGCATTTATTTCAAATAAACCAATTACAGGCAGTTTTGAATTGTCAAGGGGTCGGTCAGTGCGCGGGCCTGCGGGCGGAGAGCAATGGGTAGCTCAACGTCCGATCGGGACTAGGCCCGTGCCGGACGGCGCGTAAGTGTTTCAGGCGCGCCTCAAAGAGTTGTCAGCATAATTTGAGGGGCCCCTTAGGGCCGAAGCCTGCCGGGTCAGCGGGATTGTCCGACAGGGTTACCGCTACCCCGGAACAGAAAGGGCAAAGGAAGGTACATGGGTGGGTTTTAGTCAGTAAGAGTCTGACCCCTTCCGCTCCACCCAGAGCGGGAGGGGTCATTTGATGATTTCCCATCCGAAAAAATAAGGGGTCGGTCAGTGAGGAAGATGACACTAGCCGTCTATTCCAAAGCAAACCTATGGAGAATACCGAGCAAGAAACTCCACGGACATTCTTTTAAATCAAAATAATATGGATACAGTACTCGGTCGAAAATATGACACCATCGAGTTCTCGATTGTCTTATTTACGTCCATTTGGAAGGTGATAGATTTTGTCGATTGGAAGGCACGATAAGGCTCAATAATAAATCGTTTGTTGAATGACATATTCGATATTCTGAATAAATCAAGTCTGTAGGCACCTTTAGTGTTAAGGATTATTTATTTTACTCTATCGAAAACAAAACAGATTTTTGTCGCAAGTTGTTAAAATGCACGCAAGTAACGCAACTTTTCGAACGTTAGGTCGCAGATGCAGCTGAATACTTTACATGGAGCGACTGCCTATCTAGCCTCCACAACCCATTAACTGGGTAATACGGTACCTCTTGGTAAGACTGGTTGTCAGACTTTCGGGCTTCTGACTACCCGTAACATTTGTAAAAGATCCAAAAATGACAGCAGGGACCAAAGTCGAATCATCTATTTCAAATAAGCACATAGAAGGCACTTTTGAACACCAAAATTAACAAAAAAAAAAAAGAATTGATTCTAGTTGCCCCTTTCAAAAGGTAGTTTCTTATGGAGACGAATAGGCAAGAAACTACATCATAACTCTTTTCAAAATATGAATTGATACAGGCTCCACGGTGGGAGTCCCCCATGCTGCACAGGTGGGTGCGGCTTCACGTCGAAATTTAATTTTATTGAAAATACTAACATTGGTTTTTTAAGTACATAACAATGTACCAACTAACTAACAAATTATTGACCTGGTCTGAAATTAATGTTTATTATTTCCTTTATTTCAATGTAAACATATAAATTATATTTTTAAATATTAGAATATACAAACATTTAAAAATATAAAAAATAGTAGCCCACCGGTATCGGGAACAGGGTCCAAGCTACCGGCGGTCAGGGCTCCAGAGAGAGGAATCTCCTGACAATGCGAGCTGTGTCCAGAAGTACCGCTTTCTGAATCAAGCCCTTGATCCAGCTGCCCAATGAGAGCCTCCTCAGGTGTTGGTCGAGGCTCTTGACTATTAAGCCATTGGCTGTCACGACTATCGGCACAATGACCGCTGAGTCCATCCCACATGTCGACAACCTCGCGAGCCAAGTCAAGATACTTGATTTGTTTATCTTTCTCGGCTTTCACGAGGTTCTCATCATGCGGGACGGTTGTCAATGTTATGTTTATTATTATTATTATAATAGAATAGGTAAGTAACTCACTCTCACACGGACTGCCGACTGGAACTTCAGATACATTCTCATTCTCATCATCAATAAACGTCCTGCCTGTAGCCTCATACAGCTTGTTTAGCGAGGAAAAGAAGTTGCTACTCTCCTTTCCTAACTTGTGAATCGCTTTGAGAAGAACTGAAATGAAATTATGCATTATGGTCATTGGTAATTCAATATCAATCAATCAATCTGCCTAGCCTTTCCTCAACTATGTTGGAGTCTGCTTCCAGACCTGATGCAGCTGGATACCAGTATTTCACATGGAGCGACTGCCTATCTAATGTCCACAACCCAGTTCGTGGGTAACACGATAATGGTAATTCAATAATGTTTTCTTTTACGAGTTTTTAATACAAATATAATTATTTAGTAAAACAACAATAGAAATTAAGTTTGTAAATGACAAGAACAACACGTCAGCCTAGTCAAATAACCCGCCCCTAACAGTACCCGGCGCAAAAGTGGCCAAAACGTTTGCTGCATTGCCACGTTGGATGGCAATGGCTGACCTTTGCACCAAGAACGAGCCGGAGCGGGAGTCACCCGTATTCAATAATATAATATTATGATACTATAGATAGGTATGGTAAGTATCATTTACAGTTAATATTATGACAAACGAGGAGAGGAAGGCCAAAGACAAGATAGATTTCAGCTGGATTGTCCGAAAGGGTTACCGCTATCCCGGAACATAAAGGGCAAAGGAAGGAATATGGGTGGGTTTTAGTCAGTAAGAGTTTGACACTCCCTTCCGGTCCACCCAGAGCGGGAGGGGTCATTTGATGTTTTCCCATCCGGAAAAAAAAAAGAAGATAGATGAATTGTGTAAGGAATAGGGATGATGACTAATATTAGAAATGTTCGAACAAATATGTAATTTCACAGAAGGCACAGTAAACCGAGATAATCGACACTGACAATGTATGGCGCTAGTATGAAGATACATAGTCATGACGTCACTTCTATGGTAGTGCTGTCTTTGTCTAGCAGTTATTTTTTATTTGCAACCAAATATATTTTGAATTTAAAATAAAAAAATTGTCATCATCCCTATTATATGAAAGAGAATGGAGGGCCTGTCCCTATTAAATGATAGCTTGACGGCTAACAAGGGAGAATGGAAGAATAAAACGTGGTGCACCGACCGCAAGTTACATGAGACAAGGGCAAGAAAATTATGAAATAGTTATTATACTTACATGCACAATTAATAAATAATGAGCTATCTGTCTGCAAACAATCCATATACGCATCCATACTAGACGCAGTGGCTATGATCTCCAATAGAAACGCCACCTCCTGAGGCTCAATAGAATTCACATACTTATCAATCGTCTTCAATATACAATCAGATTTACTCTTGAACTCATGAGCCATAAACTTGACAAAATTTACAGACACGTTAATATCTTGAGATTCCGTTGACATTAATATATTGTATGCTAAGTTCAGCACAAGCATCCGACATTCAGGATCCAGCTTTGAATATAACTTCTCAATGTAAGTATTCTCAACACCAATTAAATATTCTATAATTAAATGCGGATATTCAGTGTTGCCATTATTGTACATGTACGCTAACGAGTTCAATAACATGACATCATCTGGCAACACATTTGGCTGACCTAATAATATGTTGTATACGATCATAGCTGCTGCAGTAGCAATCTTATCATTTGATCCGACAAAGCTGTTGAGGATATTGGCGTCGAATTTGTTCCAAATCATAATTTGGTTGAACGGATTGTTTACTACCAAGTTTCCTAGTGTTTGCATGAGCACAGTCATACATGATTCAAATTTTTTCTGCAGCTCTTCATTTATGAAGTCAACGCTTGGATGTTGGTATTCTGTTGCTAAGATGAGCATAGAATCTAGTATGGAGAGTTCTTTAGAGATGTATGTCTGCATCTTTGTGCCAGCTGCGGCGCAGGAACGGACCAAGCGTAGACACTGTTCTGCAACAGCTAGAGTACTTCTGTTGTATGAGGCTTGTTCAACGTCAAGACGCATTATATGTAGAACTTCTGCTATAAGTCGTAATGTATATTCTGATGCTTTTTTCCTGAAATATAAATGTTAAATATTTAATTATATTTTTCTGCTGTCTGTAGCAACCCAAATTCGTTGTAGCAAAAAAGATTATATAATGACAAACATATTCTATGTATTGTAACACATAACATCAAACTTTGATTAGTTAAAATGTAAAAAAATAGGTAAATAAACAAAAAAAAATGCATTTTATTCAATAAACGATTAGGATTACAACAGTAACTTTGTAATAATTGGAGCTTTATAATATACAATTTTACTGTACCAAAGATTTTAGCATAAATCAAGACAAAGACACGAATTTCGTTGGATATGGTAGGTAAGTCCAGGAATACCTTAACTTGGGCCAAGTAATCTCTTTCCAGGCGAAACAAGATAAAGAAATCACAAAACAAACGGAAAACGCCTGGAAGAGCTACTAGTCCTTTAAGGATCTATTTAAGGGTGAGTTGCCTATGGCACTGAAACGCAGGCTCATGGACATGTGTATTCTTCCCGTCTTAACCTATGGTGCACAAACTTGGTCTTTAACTAACGTCTAGAAGTCCAAACTCAAGGTCAGCCAACGAGCAATGTAGCGCAGTATACTAGGCATTAATTTAACAGATTGTTTTCGAAACACAATACTGCGCTCCAAAACAAAGATAGCTGATGTGGCTCAAAAGGCTGCCCAACTTAAATGGGACTGGGCAGGACATGTATGTCGCATGCCAGACAAACTGTGGGCCCAAATAGCTCAGAATTGGTACCCTGAGACAGCGAGGCGAGGTTCCGTCAAAATTGGAAGGAGTGGAGGGAGGCCTTTGCCCAGGAGTGGGACAGCTTAGGTTAACATAAAAAAAGGCAAAGCACGTATTCGTCGGATATGGTAGGTACAAAGACAGTTGGTACTTGGATAAGTTCTGGACACTTAATAGCGGCATATTAATGTACACGTACACAGGTATAAAATCTAACTTTACTATTTATACTCTAAACAATACAAAACACTTATACTATGGACATTTATGCGCTAATATACAATATAAAATAAAACACAACAATAATAGCCATAGGAGATGAGTGGAGAGCAGAATCGAGCACATTTTGATAAAATGGTTATTCTTCAGTAAGAAAGAGACCTGGTAATTTTCTTTAAGCGGAATAATGAAAATTTATAAATAACTCAAATAATGCCGATGCAAAATGTCGAATAAACATTACAATTCCACATGTTTGTGTTACTTACGGGCGCAATCGTCCGGTCTCGGCATCTCTGGAAAGTTGAGCCTCGGCTCGTAACATTTCCTCCACAGCGTCCCATTCTCCAGTTTCCAATTGAAAATTAATTAATTTGGCATCCAGCAATATTTCTTCTGCAAACCACACGCTTTTATCGCGTGACATTTTTGAGAAATTCAAGAAAATAAAAATCTACGCAAAAAAGTCTGACATATTTTGACAGCCCAACATTTAATCTGACATGACAGCAGTAGTCTCGAACGTCATAGGTCATAGAGCGAGATCGGTAGAGTTGCCAGCTAAAATCGGTATATTTGTACCCAAAATCGGTATTTAACAAAAAAATACAATATTCAAACAAATTCGTTTATTTATTGAAAAAAAAAACTTACAGAGTAATTTATAACAACCATAACCATTAAGTATAATAATTTTTTATACCTATATTCTTTGGCCATAGCCGCGGTCATCTTCTAATTAATTTCAAAATCATAACAATTAGCTGTATTAAAGAGTAGACAGCCTATTTCGCTGTTTTGTTTTCAAAAGATTAATATGTGAAAATATGCGTTCAAAGTTAGCGGATTGCTAGGAAAGGGAAGTGATAAAATATTAAAGATGAAATTAGACAACAAAGGAAACATTTGAGTTTCATCGCCACGCTTTAGTAAACTTACTTCATCCTAAAATAGTTCTACATCATCAGGAAATGTTTTGATTTGTTCACAATTCCTTAAAATGCGCCACTCTGTATCAATTTCCTGGAAATCATTGCTCTGAACAATATTGGGAAAGTAGACTCTTTCCCAATATTCTTCAGAGCAATGATTTAAGAACATAAGAACTATCGAAGCAGTTTTGCCAATTTTAACATTTTTTTGGATTAATGATGTCTAAACCTTTTATTGGATTATTTTTCAATAGAAACCACGTGTTTATTTCCTTACAAGCTTCGATATAAAAATCTAGGCATCTGCATTTAAAGAAATTTACTTGATCTGAGTTTAGATTTTCTGAACTACTTAGTAGTGTATTAGACGCAGCAGCACCATAGTATACGGCATCAATATCCATAACATTTCTGGGATTTTTAAATCAACATTTTTGATTAGAATAGCAAAAAAAAGAGTGGCTAGTTAAATATTCGCTTTTTAAAAAACAATCCAAAATAGTTTTTAGTGTTCTAGTTATTTTTTCATATAAATTATAAATTTTCGGGTGTTCTGCTTGCATTTCTTTATTGAAATCGGTAAATAATAGTAATACAAAATCTAAAAATTCCAAAAATAATATCGTAGTGGGATCTTGGAGCTTCTGTAGTATATGTTCTGCAGCTAAAAGATGATCATTATTAGAGATTTGGTCTATAAAAAATAGTTTTAGAGCAGAGAGTTGTTCCAATATTCTCTTCACTGCTGCATGTACTGATAACCAGGGTGTTTGAGAGGGTTGAAGTATTCTATGTAGTTTTAAATCGCAAAACATTTGAAAGTTTTTAAACTCTGCCACTATTTTTGGGCTAGAAGAAAAGTAGTTGTAAATGTCCCTTACAAGATCCTCTATAAAGCGTGGCAATTTGGTACAAGCATATGACGCGCAAAGATGAAACGAATGGCAGACGCATTTATGTATAAAAATGTTGGGAATTTCATTTTGCAGCAATGTTACGACAGAATTATTACGTCCCATCATTACGTTTGCCCCATCAGATGCAAAACCTATTAGATTATTTTTATATGGAATATCACTGCTTCTAAAAAAGTTTACAATGTGTTCATTGTAAGTTTGCTGCATTCTAGCTTCTTCTAATGGAATAAGAGCTAAAAAAAACAAACTTTAATACGATTCATTTTCGCATTTCTCACGACTAAGCACAAGTGCTTGGTTGTACTAACTCAGTGGACTCTTGAAATTTTAGTTTGCCGCAGATCTTCACATAAATTATCGAAACTTTCTTATCTATAATGTGATCAGTTATGTCGTGAGTTTTGGTCGAAGAGCATTTTATTTCTTTTGCTATTTTTGAATCAGGATAAACGGCTTGCATCAGCTTCGGTAAGTGCTCCATAATAGTGAATGGTAGATTGTGTTCAGCAACAAACGAGGCTAATCTTATTTCAACTGAAATTAAAATATAGAATTAAAATTATGTAGGTATATCTAGTAGCGATTAGGATCTAATTATATCCACTGCTTCTATATATCGATAAGTAGAAAACAAAATAATATAAAAATGTAAGTAGTAGGATAAATAATTAAAACATTTACCTTGCTTAACCAGTGTGTCACAGTAAATGATGATATCTTCGGTTGTGATTTTATATTCTTTGATGATACTGAGTGTGTTTGTGAAGAACTGTTTCTTTAAAGCGTCTTTTCCAGATGTGATGCTGATATCTTTATTACAACTCTTACAATAGGCATAGCTTTCGCCTTTACGACTATCTTGCAGCCGGCCTGGAAATTCCTCTTCCCATTCTTTTCTATAATATTATAGAGATATTTTTTTCTTCTTACACTCGCACTTGTGCTTGTTGGTTCCTCGTCAGACGACATTTTAACTTAATGATCTTATTTTGTAGGCACTCTTTAGGAAAGTTACTCTCTCTTAAAAGTTAAGAAAATTAATGAAAAAAATAAAACCGAATTCCTGTTTATATAGACTAGACAGGTAAATTCCCGAGCGGGAAGCCCCTTATAACATCGAGTTGTAGGACACAAGGGTATTCCCCAAAATATATGGAACATTCTGCACTAGGTCCATCCATACTTACTATTGAAGGCTTCGGCCGTAACATTAAAAATAAATGAAAAGGGTTGCCAACTTAAAAGTGTAAAATCGGTAGAAAAATCGGGAGAATTTCAATGTATACTCAGTCTGAAATCGTAGAAAAATCGTTATATTTCGGTAGAACAGAGCCCATATCAGTAGAAATACCGAAAAATCGGTAGGTTCGAGACCACTGCAGCCGACGTTTGCATATGTTTAACAATTTTAAAAAATCAGAAACCCGTGCAGTAATGGTCCGTTCTTTTCCCAAAACTTTTCCATACCTGCGTAGATTTTAGTCAGGAACTTAGCGAAATATTATGAAAATATCATACTTCTTGAAAGATGACATCTCCAACTTGTACACATTGGCTATAGAAATTGTTATGATGTACAGACGCCAGCAGGTCAAGCTACCCGAAACTGTCAAATTTTCCCAATCAACCTTGAACCTTAATGCTTTAGCAATAAATTTGAAAATCTATTAAAGAAATTTGACAGATTGTAGTAGCTTGATGTGCTGGCGTCTGTTCAAAATCCATCAAAGCTTCAGGCAAGCCGATTTTCAGAAAAGGTTTCAGTGGCCAAAACTCAAGGCATGCCCCAAATTATAAATTAGTTGTATGTACAGACGCCAGCACATCAAGCTACTACAATCTGTCAAATCTCTTTAATAGATTTTCAACTTTATCGCTAGAGAGTTAAGGTTCAAGGTTGATTGGGAAAATTTGACAGATTCGCGTAGCTTGACCTGCTGGCGTCTGTACTTGTAGTAAGCAGTTTAGTTACTCTGATGATTTGTTTGTTACAGCTTTGTCAATTTTTATCTTAATTTCAATGTTATTGTTTCAGGGTACAGACGCCAGCGCATCAAGCTACTACAATCTGTCAAATTTCTTTAATAGATTTCTTGTTGGCCCAAAACTATGAATGAGATATGAAATAAAAATATATGAAATGAAAGATATGAAATTCAGTCGTGCCAGCGACACGAAGAAGAAGAAGAATAGATTTCTTTAATAGATCGCTAAAGCCAACCTTGAACCTTGAACCTTAACGATGTGTAGATAAAGTTGAAAATCTATTAAAGAAATTTGACAGATTGTAGTAACTTGATGTGCTAGTGTCTGTATACATACAAAGTGAGATGAGACGCATTAGCTTAGTAAAATACCAATGAATGAGATATCAATCATTTTAATGCATTAAATATTATCACAGTTATCTTACCAATTGAATCATTAGGAAAATAAGACCGAAAAGCTTTCATTTTATGAATTTACAAAAATATTATGAAACAGGATTATAATCGTCCTCAGTTTTTTAATGAAAAGTTGCCATCTAAAACCTTTATACTACTACTGTATTATACTCACTGTAAGTGGTTTTTCACAGACTTTTCATTTTCATAATTATACACTATTACATGAAATACATTTATGTCATGAAAAGTAATTATCTTGAATATTATTATGTAATCTATTTAAAAAGGTAATAATTCTATGCTTTGAATGGTAGAATTCATAATAATAGGATGTACACCCCAAGAGGTGATAGTCGCTTGCTCCCGCCCCCGCTTCACCGTCCGGTCGAACGAAGAAACGGCGAGAATGGCATTTGTGCGTGAAATTGTATCAGTTTTTATGTGAACAACTGCATATTTCTCACAGTAGCAGCTTTATCCTCCGACCTATAGTTCTCCGGTGTAATTATCCCTTCACAGTGTTGAACTATGTGCCGTTTTAGATAGTTTTGTGTCGGAAGAATTTTGTGTGACTGGTTCGGGGTGGTATCCCGTAGATTTTGTTTCATTGTGCTTTAGCAATAATGGTCAGACTTCCCGCTAACATCGTTGGAATTTAAAACATTCGGTGAGTCATCAACATTTTGAGTTTTAACGTTAGATGTAATCATGTAAATCTCACAAGAACGTGCATGTCGATCTAAAAATATCAAGAAAACTTGCATTGTAGCTATGTTCTATTCGGTATCGTGTTAGTCGGACTATTTATACTCAATTATATTTGTTTTCCTGACACTTCCGTGTATTCTGAGGAATGCAAACATAATTTATAATTCCTACTTTTCTATTTTTAAAATTCTTACCACTTGGCAACATGCTTTCATCGTGAATTTCGACCCACAAAAGTCCTCTAGCAAGACTCTTAGAATGCCTATATATTTCTCAGCGCTTTAATAAGTGGATAATTTGTAAATCTGAGAGCAATGCAGTAACAAAGTAGCTAAGCTGATTATGTTCACAATAAATAAAGTAACTGTAATCAGTTATGCACTTTTTAGAAATAGCCATGCAAGCAAAACATGAACCTGTAACATGCAAACAACCTGAGCCATGTTTTTATAAACAAAAATATTCAATGTATTAAAACCTTCCAAGTTCTTATCACACTCTTATCATTTTATCACATTACACTCAAGATAATATTTCAATATTTACTAAATTGCAAGTCTAGAGAAAATTATTTTGTAACTTCATTATTGTTTTGACAACAGTATTAACAAAATAATGGCTTGTCAATGTCAAGTCTAAGGAAATTGATGACCGAAAAGTTTGCTAACAGCTGAGAAATTAAGTAAACAAAAGTTTTATTAAAAGATGTTTATCTAATCTATCAGCTGAGTGAGTAATTTATTACTCAGTGCTCAGTAGCTTCTAGAAAAATGTTTTTATACATGATATAAGATAAGTTTATTTATCAAAGAAAAGTTACTTTTGCTGGATCTCCATACTACGTTACTTTTAAAAGTTTTTGGTGCAAATGCACAAATTTTGACAACCTAATTCATTGTCAGCAAAAACTTATTTGTACAAATTGTAAATACATTTGCTTAAAAATTCATACCAATATTTGTTTAAGTGTTTTTGTATATTTAGTAACTGTATTGTTCTTTTATAACCTGTTGTCAATCCTAATGTTGATACAAAGATTAAATATCACTTCTTGTGGAAATATAAAGAAGTATGTTTGTTTTAACATACCTGCATAAATCACATCCAGTACTGCTTAAAAGTTATTTAATTTTCTGAATTCTTAGTCATTTGTACTATTTCACTTAGTTGTTAACATAAGCATAATCAGTCAATAAAATTCCCACTGCTGGGACACAGGCCTTCTCTCTGTTAGAGGGAGTGGGCCGTGATCCACCACTGGGGCCTAGTGTGGGTTGCTGGAAGCCACTTGTTTTCGAATTTTTTATTCTAGGACATGTCAATTTCCACACAATGTTTTCCTTCACAGTTTTGAGAGCAGTGATGTAATAAAATACACAAAGTAAAGTGCCTGTCTGGCCGATCAGGACCAGGCCCGTGCCGGACGGCGCGTAAGTGTTCCACGCGCGCCTCTAAGAGTTGTCAGCACAATTTGAGGGCCCCTTAGGGCCGACGCCTGCCGGGTCAGCAGGATTGTCCGAAAGGGTTACCGCTACCCCGGAACATAAAGGGCAAAGGAAGGAGCATGGGTGGGTTTTAGTCAGTAAGAGTCTGACACTCCCTTCCGCTCCACCCCGAGCGGGAGGGGTCATTTGATGATTTCCCATTCCGAAAAAAAAAAAAAGTGCCTGTCTGGGTCAAACTCACAACCTACAACTTGTATGTCGGGGCCGATACCACTGGGCCACCACTGCCCTTAAGTTGGTTGTTAGTAATACATAATATTGTATTATTTACAGAAGATAGGCTGCTGTACTACTAACCTCTTTGCTACTGCTTATATACTTACAGGCAGTCATTGCATACTGTTGAGCACGTTGGTGTTGGCAATAGCCCTATGATGTACTGTACACCGGTGGAGTTTTTAACCCCCGACAAAAACAGAGGGGTGTTATAAGTTTGACGTGTGTATCTGTATGTCTGTCTGCGCTGCGCAAAATAAAATTGCAAAAATAAAATTGGTTCAAACGTTCGGCTACGATGGTAGCTCCCGAACGTTTGAACCAATTTTATTTTTATTACAAATCTTAGCATGATAAGTAATTAGCAGAATGGCTATTTACTATTCCGCTTTTGGTATATTTTCCTGTAATGATTTTTTCTTAGTAAATAAGAGGATGGCTGTAATATTATTTGAAGTTGGTCTTTTACTGAACTAGGCTATCACAAATCATCCATATTTAATTTTATTGTATTTGTGTAGTTATTGTTTAAATACTGTTGTTATTACCATTCACCTTTAATGCCTCTTCTGATGAAAATTGTGTATTCATAAATAAATAAAATGTATTTAATGTCTCCCTTAAGTATACACAGTTTATATTTCAAAAAGTTTGAAGATGGAAACAGGAGCCCATACTAAGTAAAACCTGTGCTACGGGTCTCCTTTTCTGCTTACCTCAAATACATTATTGAGGGCTCTGCTAAGGACATAAATGACAGTAGCAGGGAGCGCTTACAACTAATGTACAATATAAAAATAAAATTATGAATAAGAAGTGGCGTTTTGGTAAGTTTGGGAATTATTTTGTTGTTGGGATACACCCTAGGATAAGAATTTGATCAGATAATAAAATATGTTAACTCAGACACCAAATCGTGAATGAAAAGGTCAGTTCATTAAAACCGTAAAGCATCAACAGTACCAAAGTGTCTTCTCTCAATTCCATTCAGAGTTGCGAAAATCAACAGGTGTACATTTCCAAGAAAACACACCATTGTTATGAAAATTACAAAAGAAGTAATCAATCTGCGCTCGGCATTCACACTGGTCTTAATTAACAATGTCTTAACTCTTAAGAAGCCAATGAAAATGATTGCATACCTAATTAGCTCTTATCAACAGACTAGTTAGTAGATACTTGGCAAAATTCCTACATGCAATTTGCTGTCTGGCCTGAGTGCCTCAATGTTTGCCTTTGTAATTAGAATTGTTTGGCTAAAGATAAGTATGACTGCCTTCATTTTTTTTTTTTTGGTCTTTTCCGTCTGACATAAAGGACCTAAGTATAGAATACAGTATGCAATGTGTAGGTACGTTATGTATTTTAAGATAAGCTCCGAATTTATATGATTATGTATGAATGCTGTTGGTAACAGGATGGAGGTGTAATTTAATAAAGCAGTAGTGAATGTTCTTAGTAAAAAGGCAAATCTGTGACATGAATTAACTTTTACTTTTAATCAACCCACTAAGATTGCATCACTCTTATTAGTCTGTTGTTTTCTAGTAGTTTGCTGTCCTTATCAATGACTAGAGGGGACAGGCAATAGCTAAAGAGAGAGAAAGAGAAAAACGCTAAAGAGAGTCCTCTCAGAATAAAGGCCGGGGCCCTCATTGATATCAATTTACAACTAAAATAATGCATACAATTTCGCGATATTGAGAGATTAAAAAAAAAAATCCAATGCCTGCTGAGGATATTATGTATGTTTTAAGGCGCGAAACTGGAAAGTATGGCGTAAAGGGAAAAGGGAGCACTTGTACCCTGCTGATGGTTGAAAAAGGCTATGGTATCTGAATGATGATTCGAAAAGACCGCCATCTGTTATATTCTGATGGTGTTACCATTCGACCGGATTGGTCCGGCTATTGAGCCCCCGGTTCGGACTTTGTCTGACCTTGTCATTCATCCGGACTATTCGACATGGGGTTTTTTAGAGAATTTTTTTTTATCGAACCCTACGCTCAATGTTGTAATGTCCGGACTTTTTTTTGCAAATGTCCGGCTTTTTGTCAGCTCAGGACGATTCAAATTTCGAAATGGTAACCCTAATTCTGCGTATGTTGTGTCCTTATAACATTCTTCCTCTTAGTGTACAATAAAAATAAAATCTATGGTGATGATTTTAAATGACAGTGTCGTGTTTTGTTTCCAGTGCCCCAACCGGCATGGATGAGGGTTTACTCAACGACCTTCTCGAGTGCTCCGTTTGTTTGGAGCGACTCGACACCTCGTCGCGTGTCCTACCATGCCAGCATACCTTCTGCCTCAAATGCTTGAAGGTAAGTTTTAATATTAAGGCAGATGAAGCAAAGAGTGATAGACAAACAGCCATTGATAGCCTTAGCTAGAGTATCTAATAATCTAAGTACGCCCAGGGTAGTGTACAAGCCATCATTGTTCCAGTGCGAAAAAGAGATGGAGCTTTACAAGACGTTTAGCGCCATCCCTTTTCAACAAGAACAATCGGCCCCAGGACATACAGTGCAGTCAGCGGGCCCAGTGTGGGTCGCACTCGCATGTCTTCGAATTTTTGGTTCAAGGACTTTTTACCGTTTTGAGAGCTGTGGTGATGAAATAAATTCCACAAAGTAAAGCGCCTGCTTGCCTGTGTTCGAATTCGAACCCGCGGTAAACAACGGCCGTTAACGTTGCCACTGGGCCACGACTGTTCTCTCTTTTGTCTCTGCATGGGATAGTAGATAGTTCTGTCTCCTTTAATTTCGACAATCTTCATCAGAAATGATTGGACAAAGTTTAAAAGTAATCGTCCAATGACTAAAACTCTCCTCCTTGTTTGCTATTATCCGAAACGATTTTAAGGCCATCTTAATCAATTGCCTGGGGTCCGGCGGTTTTGTATAGACTTTTATGATGTCTTGTTTTAGATTTAAATGAAAGAAAACTCAATTAGACGCTCAGATCAAGTAAAAAGAGATAGATAACGTACTTAGAATAGGAAATTGACACCATTTTTTTTTACTTGATCTGAGGTTAGATTTAAACGTGTTTTAATCTACGTGTAAGCGTTGTTTAAAGATTTTCTGTAACACCAGCTCGTTCGAGCCGCGAACTACCTATAACTATACAGAGTAAATATTCATAAGAGAACAAAACGCTACTTACTAAAATCAAAACAAGTAATAAGTATAATAAATAATTATATATCATTAACTTTTAGCCTCCGGTCTCCGACATCCTTCCTAGGAATACTTAGAGTCCATTGTTGTTCATCATTGATAACCTTTTGACAGCGTACGTGGCAAGACCTTTAGGCTTTGTCTACATTTCCGAGTTTCCGACTTCTAAGTACAATTGTCTGATCCAATCGTACTGGATCGGAGGACTAACGCTCATTTAGAATAGTCAAAAAACAAACCGCCTAATCCCCATGACGTATTACTTTACTAGGAATACGTCATGGGGATCATCTGCTGTCCAGCTTTTAAGGCCAGGACGCTACTCAAAAGCAACGTGTCACAAACCCAAATTACCAATCAACTCAGCCTATCGTAGTCCACAGCTGAACAAGTGAACATAGGCTTCTCGCAGGCTGCGCCAAAACATTCTGTCCTCCGCCTTCCGCATCCAGTCCGTCCCAGCAACCTTTAGGTCATCCGTCCATCTAGCTGGGGGGCGTCCCACACTACGCTTGCCGATACGCGGTCTCCAATCCAAGACTCGTCTGCTGCGTCGGCTATCGGTCCTTCGACAAACATGGCTAGCCCATTGCCACTTCAGTTTGCTTACAGTGCAAGCTATGTTGGTAACTCCGGGTATATTTCCAATGAGTAGCCACAATGCCACAGCATTAGTATTACAATGGCGGCATACCGCGACTTAGTAATGCGCTATTAACCAGCACCCTAATTGCGTAACAAACTATCGATCTCAATCTGAATAAAATTTTTAATGTTATTGCTTAACCATTGCTTCAAATGTTCGAAAAATGTGTCTGCTCAACAACGTAAATAACGCAATGAATGTTGTTGAACTGTCAAAATGAAACCTATTGCTACTGATAGTGTGTTACGTAATTATCCCGTAGTCTGTCATTGGTTGCGTCGTGAAACGTGTCGAAAATAAATTAATCACCAATCGTTTGCCGAGCGTGGTGATTATGTGAAACTTCTAATTGGTTGAACACCACAATCGTAACAAATCACATCATCAGATTTTAATACACAAGGAAAAGGTAAAGGTATTAATAATTTAAATAATTGCTCGTCTATGATTCCCGGGTGTTTTATCCTCAAAAGAAAAAAGTGTGAAATAAATTCATAAACTTCTTGCGATCTGTAATTCATATTTCAGGAGTATATTCTAGACACCTGTTTTGCAAAATGTGAACGTTTACGGTAGCACGTAGACGATTGCTCAGAAAAATGATTAGAATTTGGAAAATGGAAGATTTTTATTTTAGCATGAATTATATATATAAATATATGCGTAAGTATCCATAATTTTTGTAATTGTGGTTAGAGTAACAAGTCAAATAAATTCTAACTAAACAACACACGTCGTAGAACCGCGCCATCGGCACTAATAGGACTACATATAGACCTCACCTCAACAATAAATATGGCAAATTGTGGATGTTGTCAAAAGAGAACGTTGCTATAAATCCTCTTGTGATCATTTCTCTTTCTGCGAGAGTGGTATGCTCCAGAAAGAGGGCGCAGAGTCTGATTGGGAAAAGGCCGATCGTGGTTGAAGACAAAGACACCGACACAGACATAAGTTCATAGCGCCGAATCCTAAACCTTTACATCTTTCGGGGCGCTACCTCGCACGTGCTTAGAGTGTTACTGGGGAGGACGGTAGAACGTAGAAGCCGCGAGCTCCCGTATGCCGCGAGGGTGTTTGGGAAACCTCGGTTGGCCCGGAGAACTGCCATAAGTATAGCACAGAACGCTAACAAAAAGGACCCGCCGTTTCTCCTGACACCTCGCTCATCACGCACTGGAAAAAAGACAGTGATCTGTCAATCGACACGTCTCTCTGCCAAACATACCAGCAGCTTATTTTCCTTAAACATTGCGCCATTAAAACATCATAGTCAATGTAGTAACGTTTTTGTAACAAAGTCATATGTTCGGGCTCTGGAATTGGGGCAGCGTAATATAAACAAGCACTACCGGTGTACAGGCGGATGAGAACAGTACAGGCGTTTTATTTTTCTAAAAGTATATGGCCTAGAACTTTTTCCGAAGACCTTGGATAAACTACTTTTAAGATTTATGAAAGAAACTAATGTTTCTGCTTCCGTACAAAGGATTTTATTCTCCTCCCGTCTCGGCATGAGCTATACGACGAGAATATAACATCACGGTGTAGAAAAAAGTACGTTAGCCAGGAGGATGGTAGCGCAGGTCGCTGCCCAAGGAGCGCCGGCCGAGCTTTTAGTACCGATCCTCCTAAGGTTAAGACAGGATTATCACACTCGGTATCCGAGGCTCAAACTCATTTTTTTTTTTTTAATAAACCATTACACTTTCAATTGTCATGGGGTCGGTCAGTAAGAAAGGGGAAGCTAGTTGCCCACTCCAAAGCGTAGTAGTAGATACCTACGGAGAAGAACGGACAAGAAACTCCACGGACACTATTTTAAATCTAAATATGGTCACAGCAATCTGTCTCACATGGATAATCCATGTGAGAAGGATGCAGAAAGTTAAAAGCGTTCGAATAAAAAAAAACAATTCATATTTTAAATTAAACTAAGCCGTAGCAGCATTTAGCTCAGCCATTTTGAAGGGAGCTAAATGATCCAACATATGCGCCAGTATCAGCGAGACATTTGAGTGAGCAATGTGAGCATGACATACTCTCTCTCAGTCGCACATTCAAATCAATGAAAGAAGTACTCAGTAAATAGTAGCTTTATAGTATTTATGTAGTGCTCACACGTGTGCTGATGGGCCAAGCGTAGACATTGGATGATGTATGCAATGTACGAAGCGAGTAAGCGAGAGACTAATATCACAAGAAACTGGAAGCCTAGGCTTCTTGTATTTATTTATAGTTAATTGAAACGGTACAACGCCAATTACATTAATTAACATAGAGACAATAATTACGTTGACAATAATATAATATAACTAACATGGAACAGTGGACTCCCTTGCATACTTTCTCTCACAGAACACCAGACATATATACGCCTATTTTAATCCATTCATTCGCAAACACATCACATTCAGGGTTGGCAGCCAGAAGGGGATTCAGCACCTTTAGAGTACGACAGACTGGGGATTCGGCTCTGGCTACAGTTTTCGCTGGCAGTTGCGCAAACAGATTGTGCTTGGACGATGTCCGATGTATTTGTCGGGCACAAATAGTCGGTAGACAAGACCATGGAGCTCTGGGCAGTCGACGTCCCCGTAAGGTTGTTGTATTGTTGACTACGGAAGGCAGTTGTTGACAGCTACAAGCTGTTGTTAGTACTGACTGTCGCTTGTTTGTTTCATTGTTTGGCATTTGCGTATTCGAAGCTATGTCTAGTGCCGGCCTTAAACAAACAGACACAACACTACGATACCCGTCAAATCGTCATATTACCGTTCATCTATCACACGTGCCCCCCTCGCCGTATCCTGACTTACCCGTCGCATCATAAATAAGCAGTTGTTACTGTAGTTAGCTTGCCCTATCTAAACACTGCTTTGAGTCACGCCTGAATCATGCAGCCATTCAATTTGTATGACGTTCCCGTGTCTATTTAATTGGTAGGTCACAATATCTTTGATAAACTTACGTTATTGTGCGGTTTTGACTATGTACAATTTGTCACATACAAATGTATTGCGTCATTCCGCTTTTCTATTTGTACCGTCTTTGTACGGTATCAACACCGTACTCAAAATACGCGCATTGACGTGAAGTTGCAGACACCAGCCGGTTTTACCTATTACCTAGGTATCAATATTAGCAAAGGACCCTTTCTGCATAGTTTTTCACAACCATTCGATACGCTACGCTTCCGTACCGGATCCAACATCAATCAATGTTATCGTAGCTTAGGAGCCCTCTAAACGCTGTTCACGAATCCAAAACCCGAAAATTTTGTCGAGTTTAAATCAAATAGATGACCGCAATTCTTCCGACGGCTGTTTGCTATCGGGGGCAAGGCAAATCAGCACTAATTGAATAAAAAAAAAAACAATTTCAATCATTTTGAAGGACATTGCTAATCCATTGCTTCATGTCATCTGCCTAGCCTTTTACAACTATGTTGGGGTCGGCTTGCAATCTAACCGGATGCAGCTGAGTACCAGTATTTTACATGGAGCGACTGCCTATCTGACCTCCACAACCCAGTTACTGGGTAATACGATACCCCTTGGTAAGACTGGTTGTCAGCCTTTCGGGCTACTGACGACCCGTAACGACTGTCAAAGATCCACGAATGACAGCCGGGACCAACGGCTTAGCGTGCTTTCCGAGGCACGGAGGGGTCTTGGCACAGAACAGATAAAAGTTTATCTGTTCTGTGGGTCTTGGTATGTGAAGATGGTCACCCATTCACGGACCAACCGCGGCAAGCGTAGCTTAATCGACCCGTGCGGCTGTTAAGACATAGCCACAACCCCATATGTTCGAAAAAATTCTTTGCTCAACAACCTAAATAACGCAATGCATGTTGAACTGTCAAAATGAAAGCGATTGCTACTGGTAGTGCGTTACACAATTACCTCGCAGGTTATCGATGTGTCATATTCGATACGATAGCCTGTCGGACGGTTGTGGATAGCTGTGCTGGTCTATTAAAAATATGTTGGTCCTGGTCTTGGTTACGAAGCAGATGATACAATCTCAATTCCATACTGACCGCGTTTCCAAACCGCAAACATTTATGTATTTGAATACCTTTCGAGACATATTTTTCCCCTAATATTTTCTACAATCACTGTGCCCCATTAATTATTGGGGATCTTTGCAGAAAATACGTGGGAATGTTACTTATACCGGATCGGAAGCTTATTATCAAACCTATTATCATATTCATTAGTCGGTAGCTTGATATTTGATAAGATAATAATTATCTGATTGATAGTCTCTCATTTAAGTACGTACACTTTTTTTCTTATGTCGTTTTTCGATATTGGTTCCATGAAGACTACGCCCCCCAAAACTAGAAAATATGTCAAACTGTCATATTTATTCTTCAGATGTTTACCCGACTGTTGAAACATCTGCCTTAAGTCGACTATTTCTAGCTTATTAAAACAAACTCAACACAAGTAGACAGTACCAGTTTAAAAATACTCTGTTACACAATAATAATAATTATATAATGGCCAAGGAGGGGGACATTATCCTATTTATAATGCCTTTTCACCTGACCTTTAATGCAGCCAGCCCCTTACGTCATTAAACCTTCTTTATATAATACCTACATAGTATTTATACATGCGTTGGTAGCAAGACTGGCTGACTAGAAAGTTGCTACCAGTTTTTGGCATCACACACGCAGCATTCCAATTACAAATCATTCATGATCCGTATTTTAAAAAGATTACTTTAATTGGACGTAAGTATTGATGTTCATTTGTTACAGAAATTATTTTATGGTTACGATAACTATTCCATCGGTACCTATTTATAGGACGGTACCTATTTTGGATTTCATATTGCTAGCCAGATCAGATGAATCATGATTTTTTAAAAAGATAATACGTTAAGCGAAAACTTAAAAAAAAAAAAAAACAATAAATCATAAGCAAATTAAAAGAAATTGTAAATAGGTATATTATACCAAGCACTGTGGTACCACCCTCAATTTTTTTTCAATTGGAGATTAACATAATTTTTCAATATATTATGGTGAAAATACACCAATCCAGGTAATACACTTATCAATCCACGCATTACGCAATATATTGCAAGTCTGGCCAAATTATCAGATCCAAATTAACTCCAATCTGACGGTGTAACTTTCGTCTAAGACAAAATGCACCATCATATCCTTTTAACCCCCTCCAGCCTAATAGTGCATGCTTGCATTCGAAATACGTTTACTACGATAAGCAAGTAAGGACGGGTTCAACTCATGACCTTTCGCCATTCTCCAGCCAACGCCTTAGGCAATGGCTAAATTGTAACTAATCTGTATTAATAATATAGGGAGCCATTGTATGCAAGCGGTTCAGAATAGTTCGATAGAAATGCTTGGGGAGGCATCCATACTGACCAGAGAAGAGTGGACATCTTCAAAATGTCCATATTTCAATTGCACTGTGCCCTTACCCCCTTATTAATCGGTTGAAGGGCACTGAACGAGAATAGAAGTTTTATTGTTATTACGCATATGGTGTGGAGAAAAGATAGAAGTGTGATCTTTTGAACCATAGATTTTTTTGAGGTTTCAGTTTGGCATAACTTTAGTCCCCGTTTATTGATAAGATGGTAAAAGTTTCCTTTAATTCCAATCCAAGTCACTTTTATGTCTCCCAGCACGGTAATCGCGTTACACTCGTATTCATAATTCCTTTTAATTTTAAAAGACAATATTAATTGCATTACAACAGACGAATTTTTCAAACGACCATGAGACGCATGAAATGATGGCTTATAGTCATAAAGAAAGGAATTGTCATTTCGAGTGTGTTACGCCATTTAAAGTGCAGTTGAACTTCTTACGTAACTATAAAGCAATTTATGCATGAGAAAATAATGTGACTATATCGTCATGACATCGACATATCTCGTCCTTATAACCAGTCACTCTGACAACGTTATAATCCCGTTACTTCGTAGAAGCCTCGCCCATTTATAAATATTAGTCACAAAATTCAAGGAAAGCGATCAAAGAATGAATAATTTGATCAAAAAGCATCCAATAACAGTTGAGTCTTATTAAAAGAGTCTGTTTCAAGATTAAATAAAACGACCCTGCTGTAATTGAGTGTGGCGCCCGGGAGTGGATTTTGTATGTCTTCTACTTTACTACATGATTATATTGTATCGGCGTGGTTACTCCAGGCTTGATTGGTGTCATGTGTATCTATGACATGGTCGCGGGTAGTCTGAAACGTGACTGAGTGTATTCTTTACACATCTTCACCAGTTTGGGTACACAAATTCCTAGTAACGAAGCATCTCCATGTGGAATACTGAAATCAACCCGCATCTGAGTAATTCCCACTATCGAAAACGCTTTCAGATGATCCGATCACTAATTATTGTGTTAACATAGTTGTCAAGATTCATTTAAGAAACTTCTGCTCGTTAGACAACTAAAACATAAACAGTAGCAGAAAGGTAGTTAATTAGGGTCCTAACATTGTGCTCCCACCTATCATTATTCCGGTGATTGTCAAATAATAAAATGTAAGAATAGTTCATTAGTTAAAATTATATCAAGGTGATGCACTAATAAACGCACCGATGCGTTCGCTAAACTTGCCAAATGTGATGGCTATGGCAGGTCTCCCAGGAATGTTTGGCGTAACGACCAAAGGAAGGCTGATATTCAGAAGTAGTTGCCTGCTACTGCTGTATTTCCGGAGTTTGTCCATTCTGCTTTGGGTAGTAAAGTTCTTAACGAGGTTGTATGTCAACCTTTGTATGAAACGTTGCATTCCAAAGCGACCTAACTCATCTATTCCTCTTTTTCTGTGGACTAAAATAGTTTGATGTCAAGCCACTAATTTATTCAACGACTAAAATTGACAGTTACAGCTAAAAATGCCGTTCTATTCAAAGCCATTCTTCAGATTCCGTGTCTGTGTAGTAAAACCTATTTACAGAAATCCTCTGCATATTTAACACTCGCGACTTGGTCGCTTTTATAAACTTTATCGATCGCTTGTTGCGTGTCTGTATGGTTCACTTTCACTGGCGTATTCTGTAATCTCACTGCTTGTGATGTCATTGCGGCTAAGTTTACGATAAACGTTAAATCATGAATACAATACTGAATGTTATCAATTTATCATTTGGCCCATTTTTTTTTTCAATCGTCTTGTAGTCTTATGTCGGTGTATATGTCCGGTATTATCTCGTCTAGCCTATACAAAGAGTTTTTTTTTTTTTGTAATATAATAATTGTTTGGTGTCAACTTGCTGCTTAATATTCGAGTCTCCTTTGTCCATTATTTTACTGTTTATTAATCGTTCTCTTAGGATGGGTAAAGCAATTTTACAAAATGCACTTGATCATCACGTAACGCTGACTTCTGTAGTCTTTAGTTGAGATACTGAAACATGAATTGTCCTTTCATCCTTCATTCACAAAGCCGCTTATGAAGAAGTCTAAAGATAATAAAATCATAAATCGTTAAAATAGGTTCGTTGGACGCTAGTCTAGAAATGGTATTGATCACTAATTGTCCCAGTTACGGATGTGCGCCACTGGGTTGTCCATCCACGTACTTTTGTCGGGGCCGTCGTATAAATAGATGGCGGCCCTGTTACTGGCGTGTATTAACGTCTAGGGCCGTAATTGTTTATTTATATTTGCTGTCAAACCAAAAGCACCGTATTTATTTGTGGATAAGGTTGAGGGTGATGGTGAGGCGACGAGATGAACTGTCAGTGGGGGACCAAGCAACGTCTTCATTAACTGTTTGGAGATTATTTCCGTGAAAGATGTGTTTTGAAGTAGGGAATTTGGGTCCAGTAGGTGATGGAAGTAATAAAAGAGCACAGTACAGTTTTTACTGTTAACTTCTGAACTACGCCAATGTTTAAAATCACTAACTTCGTTTAGGAAAGCCATTTACTCGTTGCTTGCAAAACCTTGCCAGTGGCTTTTTATAAAAAGGTTTAATTTGAGTACAAAACAATATTAGTAACTAACAAAAGTTTTTTTGATGAAGAACCGGAAAAACGTAATCGCAAATTACCTGTAAGGTGTATCGAAACCCATTTGTTTTGCTAGAATTCAACGAAAATCGCGGAGATATAGCCATCTTAACTTTTTTTGCCATTAAGAATATTACGACATGTGCACTGTGCCAAAGAGGTCATAGTCTCTGGCACATGGGACTTGCTACTGCAGTTAGGGAATGAATTACACTGTAATTGTGGGTTTAGGTTCCAAGATATTCATCTAGTGAGCAGTTTAACCACAGGCAGACTAGAGGCATTTAGTTTGAATTGTAGGAAAGGCACATACTGCCTAGCTAGATAATATGACTGTATCGGGCAGTGGATTATATATATCAATTTAACCCCTTTTAGTTTTCCGAGGAAATCCCGATTTATAAAATACTAGCGGACCCGGCAGACGTCGTCCTGCCCGAAAAAGCAGCGCCACCTACCGCCTCCAATTGTGTATACAAACCTCCTGACCATAACAAACACAAAAAAAAGAATTATCCAATTTGGTGCAGTCGATGGGAAGTTATGCGCGTACATACATTTCGGTAATTCATTTTTATTTATATAGATGTATAGGATGGGAGCAATTGGAGATTTTTTTTCGCGCTGGCAAAAGTATTATAGTTTACCTCTTTGTAATACTTATTGACCATAGATATCAGGAATAAGTTACTGACCAATAAACAACCAAGAGCAGTGGTGGTCCAGTGGTAGCGGTCCCGACTTACGAGATGTAAGTCGTAGGTTCGAACCCAGGCAGGCGCTTTACTTTGTATAATTTATTTTATCCCCATTGCTCTCAGAAACGGTGAAGGAAAACATCGTGAGGAAACCGACAAGTCCTAGGACCAAAAATTCGAAGACATGTGACATCTACCAACCCGCACTGGTCTCAGCAGTGGGAACGTTATAGGCTGATCATGAAATAAACAACAGAATGCTGCTTTGCATTGCTAGGTATAGGTTTTATTGCCTTTCAATAAGTTATAATTACGCAAATTTGCGAAGTTCCATTCAGGACCGAAGCGGAACTAAATGACGTTATCTTTAACTTATCATGCCTATTATTCATACATTCGTCAATTCGTTCCACCTTGACTTACTAAACTTCCTGATAATTGACGGATTAGATAAATTCGTAGATATTGATGATGTCGTAGATGTCGAGTGTGTTGTTCTAAAATATAGTATAATCAGCCTATTAATGTTCCCACTGTTGGGACACAGGCCTCCTCTTTGTGACAGGGGGTGAGCCGTAGTTCACCACGCGGGCCCAGTGCGGATTGGTGGATATCACATGTCTTCGAATTTTTTATTCTAAGACATGCCGGTTTCCTTACGATAGTCTCCTATAACTATAAAATATAACTTTTGTTATTATTGAAATGCTAATCTAAATAATAATAGGTTTAGTGTGCGAACATTGAGTCGATAACGATAAGATTGTATCGCTTTGAAATACAGTCGTTTGGTTATGCCTCCTGGCTTTACGATATCCATCGAAGTAGCTTTGTAGGCGGGTCCTATTAACAAAATAGTGCAGATCCATCTGAAGTACTCAGAGATACGACTATAGATATAGGATTTTTACATTTCTATTGATACGGCCTTCGACTTTCTCGATGTCATCTGAATATTATCCTGAAATAGCTCTGTCTTTGTGTTAACCATTCTAATTATTTGTGAATTCATTTTTGCACTTGTGACTTTTTACGTTAATACATGCTTTAACGCTCACCGACCAAAAACTGTAGTATTAGCAATTCCCACAAAAATAACGTTTCCTATCTGCCGTAGACGGATGAAAAGAACAATATTGGCTTAGCAGGAATGATATAAACAGACATTTTCCAAAATAGACATGAGCATAAAGTTTCATGCACCATACAAGGACTAATTTCAGTCCGTCCATTCCAACAGTTTGCGTAGGATTGTAAGTGTATCTATGTGTTTCGGTTGAAGCGATTTGTACAATTACATTGCTGCATTCCTATTAAAGCTACATTGATCTTGACCGTTTTGGCAGCAACACCTACGTAATTTGATGGACATGCGATGCGGTCACAAACACGAGCACATTAGCTAATTGTTTTGGTGACTCACAGGTTTCTGCGAAGAGTTTTATGACTTTTATATTTTTTTTTTTTTTTTAGGGGAGTGGTTTCTCAATTATAAATTGTGTCAATGTGGGTCTCTTGCCTGTTTATAACTTTATGATGGGTCGAATTCAACTACCTATTTGATTTTGAAGTAATTTAGTTAAGATACAGATTAGTTCTTGTGCTCAAATATGTTTTTTCTTAATTTACTCTGCCTAGTCTATAGCAGCTTAGTTATACTGCATTATCAGCCTAGAATGTTCCCACTGCTGGGACACAGGCCTCCTCTCAGTGAGAGGCCTGTGTCCCAGCACCACCACTCGGGCCCAGTGCGGGTTGGTGTATGTCACATGTCTTGTGCTTAGTTTTTTTTTTTATAGTTTACTGGCCAAAGGCCAATCCCATGTTGAACCATAGTTTTTTTTACTTCGTCTTCGTTTGTTGCTACTTCTGTGCATTTGCTTATCCCCGTCTTTCATTGAAGAACGCGTCGGTTCTAGAATCCTATCATATCCAATTATTTCACAAACTTTCTTCAATTATGTCCTTTATCGTAGTGAAAAGAAAACAACAAGCAGATGTTACCAAACGTGAAGTTATATTAATTTACATTTTCAGCTCTTGTCTTAATACGTTGTAAAAAAAAGGAATATTATTTTCTTAGAGAGACAATTTCCATACATTCTGAATAAAATATTTGGACTTATTGTGTGCATATATTGCAGCTGCTGGTATATCTTTTCTTTTCAATATTTTGCTGAGCAATTCCCATACTATGTTGACGACGCGATTTATGCTTCACTTATATTTGTAAGAGTTCCTTATGATTTTGTTTTCTTTCTCAAGACTTTCACCGTTTACTACAACTAAAGTTTCAGAGTACACACCTGTCCTGAAGGTTTTGAATGCTCTAAAATTAGAAGAGAAAACCCAATTTCATTTGTTGTGACATTGTTGGGATTGGCTCAAAGGTTATAGGTACCATCGCCTACGAGCATTAGGACAATTCGTTTCCCTCAATTTATTACTCCAACTAGCGTGGGATGATAAACGCCCTTCATTTCGGTCGAGTCAAAATCCGGTCGCTCCCACTTGGTTTTATTGTGTTTCTAAACAATCCAATTCAGTCATACGAATACTTTAAAATGTCCTAATAATCTTGAAGAATGGTATTTGGTTCCAAGTTGAAAACGTCGTCGTTGTTCAGTTAAATTTTACCTTATCTGTTTCCCTAACACACTAACCTGCACCCTGATGGCGTAACTCACTATCAATCTCAATCTGAATCTTTTTGAAGGATGTTGCTAGTCCATTCATTGCTGCATATATTTGAAAATTTGTCTGCTCAACATAGTAAATAACGCAATGTATGTTGTTGAACTGTCAAAATGAAAGCGATTGCTACTGATAGTGTGTTACGCAACTACCCCGCTGTTCTGTGTGCCTAACACACTATCAGTAGCAATGGCTTTCATTTTGACAGCATTCATTGCGTTATTTACGTTGTTGAGCAGACACATTTATGAACATAATAATATGAAGCAATGGATCTCCTTCAAAATTATTCAGATTGAGATTAAATTAGGGTGCTGTTCTGAATTGTAGTCGTACCGGTGCGGTGTAAGTACTTTTTCTTTGTCGTGTCATGACCGTGAATTAGGGTTTATTTGCCCAAATCTTCGTCAGTTCCACGGCGTCGTCGGTGGCAGCGCAGAGTTTACTATGGCTGCATTCTTTGGGGCACCGAAAGCAGGATAAGAGAAGTCATAGTTTGCGACACAGCTCCGTCAAGGTAGCCCCACTTTATGAGGTTGTAGTTACATCTTCTCTCTTGGATTCGGAGGAGGTTCAGGTACTCCCAAGTGCAATCCCGCAGGGTCCAACCTTCCGTGGTGTGAGTACTTTACTTACTTCAGGCCTATGAGACGTTTCATCTTTGTTTCGGGGTTGGCAACAAACTTACAATGCCTCTAGTGTTGCACATGTCCATCAAGCGACATCACACTAGGACCTTTAGAGCGGTTTCGCACTACGTCCGATCCGAATCTGAATTCAAGATCGAAGTTCAATCCGAATTGGGGATGTTCTAAATTCGGACGGACTGAGTTTGGATGTAGTGCGCAACCTCTCATACAAATAATACTATGGCTACATCGGACCGTCATTTCTCGGATTCGGATTGGATGCAGTGCAGAACCGCTCTTAGGAGCCGCGCAAAAACAAAAAAATGTCAGAAGGAACGCTAAGCGTAAACGGGGTTACAGCGCGGGCAACAAGTATAGTATACTAACAAGACATTTCACGCAGATGAGGTCGCGGGCAAAAGCTAGTATCGTATTAAAAATAATAATGGACCTGTTGCCAGGGACCATTTTTTGACTAAGTCTGTTCTACATCATTTAGCCTTCTGCGTCCTCGGAGGTCTGATTATAAATAATTTATTTGCTCTTATCAAAGTTCACGAGGTTGCCAGTACTCAGACATTACCATACAAGATGTCGCTTAGGATACAGATAAAATATCATAATTATTTTGTTTACGTAATTCTGTCAAATTATTTCTTTTCGGTCCCTTTGAACTCCATCTTTCATCTAAAACCATAAACTAAAAACCACGATGTCCAACAAGCCGCACTGGGCCCACGTAGTCGATTACAGCCCACTCCCTCTCACAGAGCCCCTTTGGCCTGAGTCCCAGCAATGGGAAAGTTTTAAGTTAATTACGTCGCACACTAACAATAACCATCTCATCATCATCTGCCTACCTATTTCCCAACTATGTCGGGGTCGGCTTCCAGTCTATCCGGATGTAGCATACCAGTATTTTACATGGACTGGGTAATACGATACCCCTTGGTAAGACTGTTTGTTAGAGTTTCGGGCTTCTGACCACCCGTAACGACAATCAAAGATCTACGAATGCCGACAACCCCGGGACCAACGGCTTAACGTGCTTTCCGAGCCTTGGTGTGTAAAGATGATCTCCCATCCACTGACCAACAGCGGCAAGCGTAGCTTAACCTGATCGATCGAACCGTGCGGCTGTTATTACTTAGCCACAAGCCCCTTTTACTACTTAGCCACAAGCCCCTCTTATTACTTAGCCACAAGCAGACAAATAATAGCCAGTACCTATTTATTTAAATAAAACCATTTTATTAATTTCAGGTGATAATAGAATCCCACAAGGAGCTACGATGTCCAGAATGCAGGGTTTTAGTGGAAGTGAAGGTGGAGGAGTTGCCTCCGAATGTCCTTCTCATGAGGATCCTCGAAGGCATGAAGAACTCGGCTCCAAGGAAGCTAGTCACACAGCGGACCTCAAGGAGCGGACATTCCCAGGTAAGAATTAGTTAGACTGTTTGAGGGCATGGATTAATATTATTGTAGTTTTGCTTGAAGAGATTGAGTTTTTTACTACAGTGTGAGATTTGTGTTTCGGGGGCCATCATCAATTTCAATCGGCTCTAGTTATTTTAATCAATGTGTCACAACAACCTTGAAAGTTCAAGGTTTCCGGAGCTCAGACTTCGGTCGTTTCACAGTACGAATGGCCTATCCAGTCTATACTAAATGGTAATCACAAAAAGCGGTGAACAAATCATGGTTACCTGGACAAGTATTACATAACCTTCCCTGAAGAAGTGTCGAATAGCGCATCTGTTCTAAACGAAATAAAAAAAAGATTGTAGATGACAAAATTGTGGAAAGACTGCACCCTAATTGCGTAACACACTATCAATCACAATCTGAATCATTTTGAAGGATATTGCCAATCCATTGCTTCATATATTAGAAAAATTGGTCTGGTCAGCAACGTAAATAACGCAATGAATGTTGCTGAACTGTGTATTACGCAATTACCCCGCTGATGCTATGATGCTTTAAAATCTTCATGTTTTATGCACATCGAACTGCTACAATCTGTCAAATTTCTTTAATAGATCATCAACTTTATCGCTAAAGCATTAATTAGGTTCAAAGTTGATTTGGACATAATGCTTTAAGGGAAAATTTGACAGTTTCGGGTCGCTTGACCTGCTGGCGTCTGTACTTACCTATCCCTTTGCCTTTGTGGTACTCCAACGAGATTCATTATAACGAAGAAAAAATTTAGTAAAACCAAGAATTTCGTGCGTGTTCGTGTTGAGTTGTTCAAATAATTTAACTAATAATGTTTTCGTAAATTGTTCAAGGCGTTACAAGGTGTTCAGGCAGGCGGTAAGCAGTTACCCCCGCACGCGAGGGCCCTGCACGACTTTATATCCAAGGAACCGGGGTGAGTTGACCTCATTTTGTTTATTATACTCTGTTACATAACATAACTTCACGCAAATGCGTTGGGGCAAGTGCCCCAACGCATTTCGGCGCCACAAATTTCATTAGGCATGCCGCCTCTAGAAACTTCCGGGGCCCGGCGATTCCTTACTCTGTGATACCATGCTTTCTTATATCCACGGAGATACCCATACTTATACGAATATATTATGTATCGATTTATCTTTACTTTACAAAATTGCTGAACAAATCACGTGCATCTTAATAAGCATGACAATAAGCGTGTGAAAATACAATAATGCTAATAACAACCATTTTCCATTTCGTTTAGCTTGCATTAATTTATTGTTACTGCAGAAAATGAACGTGTGTTAGTACTTAATCTGCATTCGCGATCTATTTGCCGAAAAGGTAAATAAATATGAATTTATGGAAAAATAACTTTAAATCCTACACAATAAAGTTCAGTTTACGCTACAACTTGAAACATTTTTATAACTTTTTCAATAGTGCTAGTCACTCTGAAATCAACTTAATTACCATTCAAATACAATGGATATTTGTTTAACTTGAAATAACATCAACTAGGAACATTGGTTTTAATAGACTTTAGTGCACCGATCCTTCTAGGAGGATTTCCCATACTTGTAATTTGATGACGTGAACTCTTATTACGTAGAACAGTGGGAAAATATGAAGTGATAAGTAAGCGACAATTATGAATTATATTATTATTATTCATTGTGACTGAGTTATAACGCACGCACGGGTCGATCTATTAGGTTAAGCTACACTTGCCGCGGTTGGTCCGTGGGTGGGTAACGATCTTTACGTACCAAGACCCCTCTGTGCCTTGGAAAGCACGTTAAGCCGTTGGTACCGGCTGTCATTCGTGTATCTTTGACGTTAAGGGTTGTCAGAAGCTCAAAAGTCTGACAACCAGCTTTACCAAGGGTATCGTATCGGTTACTCAGTAATTGGGTTGTGGAGGTCAGATAGGCAGTAGCTCCATGTAAAATACTGGTATTCAGCTGCATCCGGTTAGACTGGAAGCCGACCCTAACATAGTTGCGAAAAGGCTAGGCAGATGATGGATGTTATTAATAAACTCATGACCAATATATATAGTACTTGAGTGACTGACGGATCAAGTACAATTTACATATACGAGTACCAAGAAGTTGTGCGCGAAAAAAGGGTTTTTCTAAAAACTGGAGCTACTTACGACAACCAGCTCGCGCACAAGACTAAACTAATATTTATCTTCTGTCCTTTTCTTAATGAAATAGAAAGAAGAAGATGCACTGAACTTAAATTTAGTTTAGTTTGTGAGCAAGGGAAGCGGCGCCATTGGCTACATTTTTGAAATTATTCCATCGAACAACTACCAACCCCAAAATGCGAGTAATCAAAGTATTACAACGAGACTCGTAAACTCTAGACTCGTATTCTAACTAATTTAATCATTAGCACTAATGAGTATGAGTCATTTTGTTTATTGTAGCAGTAAATAAATATTGATTTATTTGTTCAGATAAAGTAGAGTTCAAGACATTTACCGGTGTTTATAGATCACGTATGACGCTGCTATATAAAGGCCATCGCCTTTTGAGAAGGATACATTTCGCGACCACAAAGAAAGAAAGAAAGAAAAATGCGTTTATTGGCATTACAGCAAAATAAATACCATCATTATGACCCATCTCACTAGGACACCATGGTGGCGCAAGCATGGTCGCGCTGCCAGATTATGTATGGTTGGCTGCGCAACCGATTGGACGCCTGGTGAGATACCCACCAGAAAGTGGTGTATATTTTGCTGGCAGCACGACCATGAGATATAAGCCTTATTGTTTAAGGATGGGTTACCATGACTTTATGTATTCATAGCATCGCATGTATTCATTCTGAATAAAGTATTTGGAATTTTTGTGTGCATATATTGCAGCTGTGGGGTTCGTGGCTAACTGATAACAGCCGCACGGGTTGAACGAAGGTTAAACTAAGCATGCTGCGGTCGATTCGTGGATGGGTGACCATCCAATACACATCGAGACCCCTCCGTGCCTCAGAAAGCACGTTAACGCCGTTGGTCTCGGCTGTCACTCGTAGATCTTTCACATTAAGTAGTCAGAAGGCCAATAAGTCTGACAACTAGTCTTACCAAGGGTTATTGTTTACCCAGTAACTGAGATGTCGAGGTCAGACAGGCAGTCGCTCCACGTAAATTACTAGTATTCAGCTGCATCCGATTAGACTGGAAGCCGTCCCCAACATAGTTGTAGAAGGGCTAGGCAGATCGACAATGTCGCTAATGTAAAATCTAGTATATAGTGTAATAATTTATTTCTAACACCCTTATTTATAAACGTGGTAGGTAGTAAGTAGTGTTTAATCAGAGGGCAATTCTCGTAATTTTAAGAACGTTCACAGTCTGATCTGTCTCAATCTGTCAAAAATACCCCTATTTCCCTACATTTTTGACAAGTTTCGACATTTGTTTGTCGCCGAGATGAGATTGCGACTAGATTTTGAACGTTTTAATTACGGCCTTCAGAATAAACTTCACATTTCATTTTTCGGGATTTCAAGTATACTTCGTGTTTATTTATAGTCAAAGGTGTTTTCTATTCCAGATTACTAATTTCAGCAAAATCGCTGCTAATTACAACTACTACAAAAATAGCAACAGTACAATTATAATTCCCATTCAGACATTAAAAGATCCATATTGCTTATTTGTAAGTAAAAGACAAAAGTAGAATTACTAATCTAATTTAACTTCTTGACTGACATCAGTGGACTATTGAAGGACTTTCGAGAAGTAAACGATTAAACAACTGTCGAAATCAAGTAGCTACTAGAATAATAAGTACCTATTTACGAACTACCCGAATTGTATGAGTCAGTGGGAAAGAATAATAATAATAATAATAATAATAAATTTTATTCTTCAAAAAAGTAAAAATACAATGTGACGGATTCGGTGAGCCACAAACTAAGCATCGCTTGTATCTTGTGGCTCTGGACTTGGAGTGCAATTTTACAACATTAAAGATTACATTACAGTTTGAGGATGTTAGATAGTTACAAAAAGAAAAAGATAAGTGTTAAAATAAATAAAACATTCGTGCGATTCTGAACACAAAATAAAATAATATTGGTTTATCCTAGGGCTTGTACTATGGTGTGTGTGTGGGTGTTTGTATGAGTGTGTGCGTGTTTGTTAGGGTGTGTGTATGTGTGTGTAGGTGCTATATCAAAGCTTCGGTGGCGTCGTATGATAATTTTAAAAGAGTTGTAGTTAGGAATTTTTTACAGGTGGTAGTTGAGCAGTCTTTTAAGTCGCAGATTTTGTTAACTTTATTGTACGTGTTGGGATGGGAAAAATAGGTACAGCGTCTAGCTAGTTCGGATTTGGCATTTGGTATGGGTACTCTGAATACACGCTTGTTTATTATGTCCCTGTAGTCAGGCCGATTTTTCAATGTTGCATGATATTTAAGCGTTGCTTGGAGTACAAATATTTGTCTTACCCTGAGGACTTGAAACTCGTGGTATAAAAGGTCTGTAGGGAATCTAAACGGTTTTTTTATTGCGACTTTGATCAGTGCCCGTTGCGCCCTTTCTAGCGTTATAAATGTACTCTTACCAGCGCGTCCCCAAATGCAAATACAGTACATTATGATCGACTGGCAGAGTGCGAAGTAGACCATTCGCAAAATATCGGTGGGGGTGCAGTCCCTGAGTTTTTTCAAGACGTGTATTAGTTTTCGTACTCTGGAGGAAAGGGCAAAGATGTGGGCTTTATAAGTTAAGTTGTTATCTAAGGTTATGCCGAGGTATTTGATCGTGTCAGTTCGTTCAAGGACTTTACATGCGCAGGGGTGGTGTGGCAGTGTTGAGGGAACAATGTGTGTCTGTGGACAGGTATGTATTTTTAAGGACATAGTTTGAGAGGCACTGGAGGAGCTAGTTTTGGAGAAAGCAATGTATTTACTTTTACTAACGTTAAGTGTCAGTAGGTTAGAGTCTAAGGATTGCGCTATTTGAGAGAGGCCTTGTTCCGCCATTCGATAAACTCGGTCCCATGACGTGTCGTGGAACACGATGGCTGTGTCGTCAGCGTAGGAGATCACTTCAGCGTTTCTGAGAGGGAGATTTACTACGTCATTAATGTACAGCGTAAACAACGTTGGGCCAAGGGTACTGCCCTGCGGAACTCCAAACGTGATAGGGAGCAACTTGCTTTGGTGACTGCCTATTTTACAATATTGGTACCGCGATGTTAAGTAGCTGTGAAACCATTCTAGAGGGGTACCTCTTATACCTATTGCTTCAAGTTTCTTGAGGAGTAGTCCGGGAGACACAGTGTCGAATGCTTTTGCCAAATCAAGAAAGACACCAACACAGCATTCTCCATTCTCTATGTGGTGGGAGACTTGGTTTGTCAGAAGTGACACCGCGTCTTCGGTGGATCTGCCCCGGCGAAATCCGAATTGCCTGTCTGAGACGATGTTGTGATTGTCTACAAAATTTACTAGTCGCTTGTTGACAATTTTTTCTAAAATTTTAGAGACTATACTCAACAGGGCGATAGGTCTGTAATTTTCTGGCATGTCTTTGGGACCACTTTTGTAAATTGGGGATACTGCGGCAACTTTCCAGCAATCGGGGAAAACACCTGATTCTAAACTTAGGTTAAAGATGTGCGTAAGTGGCTTGATTATGCTCTCTCGACAATTTAGGAGTAATGGAACTGTTACTTGATCTGGCCCTGGTGCACTGTCTATTTTTAAGTTACGTATTATGTTGGAAACTTCTTCCTCATCGGTCGGATACAAAAAGAAAGATTGTGAGTTAGAACTAGGTGCTATGTTTGATTCTATTAGTGACTGGTGAGTGGTTGAGAGTTTGTCTAGGATCTTGGCTGCGTGTTTTTCCCCGACAGAGACGAAGTGCTGGTTGCAATTGTCTAGTGATGATGTTGGGGAAATATTGGACGCAAATAGGTGAGATGATACATTGTGGCGAGTTTTAGTTCCACATATATCCTTTATAGCCGTCCACAGTTTTTTTGGATTTTTCTGGTTCCCTTCGATTTCTTGTCTGTTATGTAAGTTTCTGAGTTTCCGAAGTAGTGTGCACATGAAATTCCTGTATCTGGTGTAAATTAAATGTTTTGTTTGATCGTCAGGGTTAGCTTTGCATTCAAAGTGAAGCTTGTCGCGTTGCCTCATGCACCTAATTAAGCCAGGAGTGACCCAGGGTTGGATGTTAACCATTCTACGACTAATTTTAACATTTTGTGAGTGTTTGTCAGTGGCACGTGAGATAACGTTGTTGAAGTACATTAAAGCAGTGTTTACACAAGATGAATTTATTACTGAATCCCAGTTAATATCGGTGATCTCACCAGCTACAGCGGTCCAGTCAGTTTTAACTCTCCAGCGTTTGTTGTTTTTAGGGCGTTCCCTTTTAATGGGAACACTACATAAGGCTAGGTCGTGGTCGGTAATGGATAAGTTACAGACGAGACCAATAGGTTTTGCTAGTGATTTTATAAATATGTGGTCGATACAAGCTCCGCATCTTGTTGGGAGAGTTATAGCAGGGGATAAACCGTGTGAGGCCATAAGACAAGCGTAGTTAGATACTTGGTTATTACTTGGGTCGTTAATATTTAGGTTTATGTCGCCAGCCACAATTATTGTTTGTTGGTTTTTAAGATCAAATAGGGTGGTGTCAAGGGAATTAAGAAATTGCTCTGTGTTTGTAAAAGAGGGAGACCGGTAAATGGCTAGGAGGCTTAAATTGTTGTTGGTTTTTATTAACATACTATCGGCGTCAGCAAGGTTAGATTCTACAGTGACAATATTGCTGCTCCAGGCTGTTCTTGTGTAGATAACAATTCCCCCGTTTTTGTTTACTTGTTTAGATGTTCTGTATGTGCTATATCCCTGTAGGTCCTCTATAATGGAGCCGTCAGACAACCAACACTCTGTGAGCACTATAACGTCGATATTTGAGTCTAACCGATTTAAAGCAATTGCAAAATCATCAAAATTTTTCTGATAGCTTCTGATGTTGTATGTTAGCACCTTGATATTGTCTTTGGAAGCATTTAAGATACTCTTGCAGTTTTCAGGAGATTCTACTGTGTGACATTCTATATTAAAGGTGTCATCTAGGTCATTGGATACGCTAAGTAATGCCATTTTTAAGTGTTATAATATAAAAATGATAACCGAAACTCAGTGAGGTGATTTTTTGTAGAATGTTTGTTGTTGCAAGAGATTTTATTTCTTTTACGTTACAGAAGATTCTTCCAAGAGACGAATTATGTAGTGTAGATTTGTGTGAGTGCCTTTGTAAGGGTGTGTGCATTGGTATTAGTGTGAAAATTGGAGAGTTAAGATGTGTGTATTTGAGTACGAGCCGTTGTAAGAATTTGAGCAAATTTAGTACAATAAACAAACAATAGAAATATTTATAAAGTATAAAAGTTGAAGTGACACATACCAGGTGCATGGGTACTAGCGCTTCTAAGAATTTGGCCAAAAACATTTTAAACAAGAAATAAAAAAAGGTCAAAATTGTTGTTAAACTTAAAAAGAGATTTAGCAGGTGCATAAGTACTTGCCTTCCTGCGTATTTGAGCGCTAACATAATAAGCAGGCGGTAAGAATTTATAATAATTTTTACTACCGCGAAACATAGCAGGTGCTTGTGTTTGTTTACAAACCCTTGTTTGTGTTTGAGCAAACTCGACGTAATAAACAAACATGAAATGTATTTAAAAATTAAATTAATAGAGAAACATAATAGATGCTTGATTTCAAGCCTTTCTAGGTATTCGACCTTTAGCATAAAAAACAAATAATAAAAATATTTAGGACATATAAAGTTCAAAGAGAAACATAACAGGTGCTTACATAATAACTTCCCTGGCTCGCTAAGCCTCTGTTTGTGCAGTTGAGATGGAGCAATGGCGCGATAAGTCATGCTGGTTCCTAATGGCGATGGCGGGGTTTCCTTCTTGCCTGCGAATATTGACAGTTCCATTTTTGATCCAGCAATACTTGTAGCCGCATTCCTTGGCGCGTGGCTTTGCTGCTCGAAATAACTGTCGGTTTTCTTTGGTCAGTCGCTCGTTGAAGTATACAGTCCTGCTGGTACCGGGTATTTCTAGGTCATCACTAGAGAGGTTGCGTCTTAATTTCCCTGCGCGTAAAAATTCGTTCCGTTGGTTGCGACGCAGAAACTTAACTACCAGCGGGCGGGGGTGTTTTTCTACTGGGGCATTACTGGTGTTTTCAGTGTTGTTACTGTGGCGTGGCCCCGCCCTAGTAACGTATTCTAGATCGGAGTCTTCGAGGTTTATGCCAATTTTTACTGCCGCTGTGAGAATGATGTGAACAGGGTTTTCGTTGGCAGTTTCGTTTACGCCTAATATTTCGACTTGGTTTTTCAAGTAAGCTTGGGCATGCGACTGTACTTGTTCATTAAGTTGTTGAATTGTGGACTTTAAGTAGGGTATTTCACAGACCTGTTCCTCAAGCGCTTGAATTTTGGCTTCTGCGCGGGCCAAGCTAGACTCGGATACTTCAAGGCGTTGATTACACAATGTTAGATGTTCTGTGAGCGTTTTGAGGTGATATTTGAGATCACCTACGTCTTCTCGTAGTAGTTTAATTTCAGACGTTAGTTGAGACAGACTACCGGAGTCCGATTCAGTGGTTAAGGTAGTGAGTAACAAGCTGTTCCTGGTATTATTTGAGTGGTCGACGAGTTTATTATGTTCCGGCGGCGTTTCAGAGTTACTCGAGTTGAGCTTTTTATTTCGACAACCCGTGCATAACCATGTTGCTTTCGCGGCCTCTGATAATTTACGAAAGTCGGTTATTTTCGCGCATAAAGGATGGTAACAATTGTCGCATTCAATGCATTTAGTATAATGGTTAGCTCTTACTGTTTTAGCACAGGTAGCGCAGGTATTTACCATTTTGAAGTATGAAATATGAGTCAAGATCAGATAATAAGAATAAGCGTTGTTGTTTACTTGTTTGGAGATTAGTTTATTGTATTCGTGATGGATCGGGAGTCATCGGGCAAGCTCGGGAGGATCGTGTCCTTGATTTCGGCAACCGGCGCTTGCCGTCCTTCGGAGTTACGCGCGTGCGACAAGGACGAATTATTTTGATATCGCGTCCCGTCTCTTTTCCGCAAGGGGGAGAAGAGCTTACCTCAGCACACGTGCGGTATCGGATTATTATTAATTTACTTTTTTATTTGTTTAAACTGCACTCCACAATAGTTTTTATCACTGTAGGTTATGGGTCATAGTTCCTTGTAGTTTTTTTATATTTTTTCGGAGAGAATTGGGCACGTCCACTCCTCAAACGTTTTAGATTGGCACTGACATACTTTGATAACAATATAAACTTTAAAGTTGATGGGATCGGCGGGCTGTGAACGACTTATTTTCAATTAGTACTCATTGAGCTTGATGCGTTATTGTAGGAGTGAGTCACGGGCTATCCGTTTAGTATGCGCTTAGTAAAGTCAATGTGCTAAGCAGCATGTTCACATGTGCACTGTGGAATAGGTACCTATATATGGCGTTTACACATGCAGTTTTTGATATCGTGTGTGTTTAAGGGAATTGATGAGACTTAAGAACGGTTAAAGTGACTTAGATTGTACAACTTGTGTACAAAATGTTTATAAGAGCTGAACTGTCACTAATCTTGAGTTGATGGTCACTAAAGTTGAGCTGCACGATTTCTGACAAATGCTGCACTGACTGGACAGGTCCACTCAATCTGTGTGGTTCTTTCCTCAAAATACAATTTGTGACACTACATATACATAAATGTATGTATAACAGGCTTGTTAATATCATGCAGTTAGTAATGACTACCTAAATACGATATGTCTTATCATATTTATACCGCGAGAACAGACCAGTGGCGCAATTCCCGTTTTTTTTTTGAGACCGATCCAATTCTAATCTTAGTTTCAATCTGTCTAAAATTCATCTAATTTACCTATATTTTCGACATGTTTTTGACATTAATTTTCGCCGAGATGAGATTGCGACTAGATTTTGAATGTTTGTAATTACGGAAATTACCCCTCAGATCTCAAACTTGAAATTCCATATTCATATCTACTTTACTACTTATACATTGCTCATCCCATATTTCAATTGTTTACAGAGACCTGCCGTTCAAAAAAGGTGAAACGATATTAATACAAAAGAAATTGGACCCGTTTTGGTATCAAGGAGAATGTTCTGGGAGAACTGGCATGTTCCCTATCACATATGTTCAGGTTTGTTCATTGTTATTAAATACTACGACTCACCCCTGCTTCACACGAGTGTGTTCTACTGATGTGGCGACATATTAAAACATCGTGATTTCTGTTCTATACCTGAATTAAATATTAATGCGAGCCGTTTGCAAAAAATAGTCCTCCAGACCGTATTGCGGTTATGGCGTCCAATCTCAACGGAGACTAGCCTCCGGTGCGGGACATTACAGTGCACAAGTGTATGCGCAGACATGGGTGCACTCTCTCTTCCCTCACTCATAGTCCGATGGGACGGCATGTAATCCGACATGACCGGAGAGAGATCAGGCACAGGACCAACAGCTTAACGGGCTTTCCGACCAGGCACAACTCCAGACTCCAGGTTGCTGTAGAGAAATTTCAGATAGAAAAACCCAATAACACTGCCCGACCCGGGAATCTAACCCAGGCCCTCATGTTAAGCAGTAAGGCTTGCGACCACTAAGCTAACGAGGCAGTCAATACACATAAAAATGCCGGTATAATATCTCTAAATGACAATGAAACCGCATCAAAATCGATTGTGCAGTTTAGAAGAACTAAACGCACGCACAGACAAACACAAAAAGCGACTATTTAAAGACTAGCTGCGCCCCGCGGTTTCACACGCATACGTTTCGATCCCGTGGGAATATCGAGATAAAAATTATCCTATATGTTAATCCTGGTTATAAACCGTCTGTGTGCCAAATTTCATCCAAATCCATCCATTCATGCAAAATTTCACGTTTATAATATTAGTAGGATTATTTTGCTTCGTTAGGCTGTAAATTCGCTTTAAAGCCTATGTGGCCACAGCTGATATGATGCCAAGTTGGGTTTTTCAGCTCTTGATGAAACTACCACAATAAAATAGGTTTTCCCAATATGTTATTTGTATTCATCTATATTTAGCCTATTCCTTCCTTACTGCATTGCATAGGAAGGGCTATGAATGTATTAAAATCATAAGTACAGACGCCAGCAGGTCAAGCTACCCGAAACTGTCAAATTTTCTCAATCGACCTTGAACCTTAATGCTTTAGCAATAAAGTTGAAAATCTATTAAAGAATTTTGACAGTGTAGTAGCTTGATGTGCTGGCGTCTGTACAATAAGAACGAATGGCCCAAGTGCACATGATTGTTTTTTATTTTATGAAAGTGCAAGACCACATGTTTGCAAATAAAAGAAAAACAAAAATACTCGTCACATGTTGTTCTTAAATTTTTTTTTTCGTCATTTGATTAATTATTTTATTAATTACTAGCCTGCCGCGACTTCGTTGGCGTGAAATTCCTTGTTCCCCCGACCCAACCCGTCGCATCGAAAGAAAAGAAAGAAATAAAATACATTTATTTAACACAGACTAAAAGACACCATACATCAGAAGGCCAATTCCCGTAATTAAAAACGTTCAAAATCTAGTCGCAGTCTCATCTCGGCGACAAACAAATGTCAAAAACTTGTCAAAATATAGGGAAATTAGAGGTATTTTTGACAGATTGAGACGGAGATTAGACTGTGAACGTTCTTAAAATTACGAGAATTGCCTCTCAGATAGCAACAAATAAGAATCAAATAGAAAGTGTAAAGTCGCATCGCATCGCCCGTCTGAGCTATTACTTCGTTTTCACTTAGCGTTCTTTGTGACTATTTTTGGTTTTGCTAGGCTCCTAAGGATCTTTAAAAATTGGCATATCAAATGCAAAAACGATCCGACTTGTAGTTCTAGACATTAACGCGTTCAAACAAACCAACAAACAAATTCTCCAGCTTTGTTATTAGTATAGATAATGATGATTCTATTAATAGTTTATTTTCTCCACAATAATACTCTTAAGTGTTGTTACACTTAAGAGCATTATTGTGAAGAAAATAAACTATTTTTAATATTCTTATTGCATGTTAATGGGCGCCGTTTAAGACAGACGGCGCCCACTCTGAACTGCGAAAACAATATGGTTTATATTAATAATGAGTCTAAAGAGCTCATGTTATTATTTATCTCATGAATTATTTTCTCATAAGTAGGAAAATACCAGAAAACCCAATCAAATTACAGCCTTAGGTTAAGCGTTGAAAAAAATTATCAAGATATTTTCCCGTAAAACAATGCAGTATTTTTTTTCCTTTTAACCGGTATTCAGGTTTGGTTACAAAATCTCAGACGCCTGCACCCTAATTGCCAAAAAATCTATCAATCACAAACTGAATCATTTTGAAGGATATTGCTAATCCATTGCTTCATATGTTCGAAAAAATTGTCTGCTTAGCGACGTAAATAACGCATTAATGTTGTTGAACTGTCAAAATGAAAAACATTGCTACTGTTAGTTTGTTACGCAATTACCCCGCTGAATGATGTCCTTTATATTTATTTAATTAATCGGTCATGTTGTTATTTGCAGGTGGTAGTACCTCTCCCGGTCGCCACTGCGCTGTGCAAAGCATTGTACGACTTCCGGATGTCCGCACCTGATGAAGAAGGCTGTCTGGCGTTCGACAAAGGTAAACTTAAGATTTTGCTATGCACCATGTTCTAGAGAGCTATCATGTAGCACTCATTGGAATATGCTTGGCAATGGCGTATCGGCACTAACCTAATCAGAATCACTAAGGCGATCACAGACTGTAGTGTAACGCGCCACGCGACGGTGCGCAGACAACGCGCATCCGCGCGTGATTTCTACATAAAAATTCTATAAAAACGGGTTTCCGCGCGGAGAATTTGACTCCGTAACCCGCGCCCCGTCGCGTGACGCGTTATAGTGTGCCATCCACGTAATTTCATCCCTCCTCATCACATACCCAATTTTAAACCCATATCGTTGCCGTGCAATGAAAACCTCGTGATTGCAATAAACTTAATTTCACAATAAAAAAATGGCCGTCATTGGCGTTCTCCGAAGTTTTTAGAGCTGTGCACGTTTGTTCTAAATATAGATTACGAGGTTTTCTACACAACAAAAAAGCAATAAAAAAAAAACAATAAAATCATTTTTTTTTTCTTTATGACGATTTCACCGCACGGCGACATTGTGTGATGTTGTATCTGTGGTTCCAGGTGCTATAATAACGGTCCATCGCCGCGTGGACGACAACTGGGCGGAGGGTCGGTTAGACCAGCGTGTGGGCATCTTCCCTATCGCCTTCGTGGAACTCAACCAGGCCGCGCGGCAGCTTATGAACAGGTTGGAAATTATTTGTAGTTTTAAAGTATTTATACTGTCAATAAAAAATAAAGGGAGTGACTACCGAGATGACGACTAATAGAAAAGTATGGAAAAATAGATATGTTGATATGATACTATAATTATGTTGTTGTTGATTGTTGCCGACCCCAAATAAATTGGGATAACGGCAGGAGAATGATGAAATATTTAATAAACCATAACAGCATTTTTTAAACCCAGGCCGATTTTTATGTGGCATATAGGTACTGTAATAGCATCTTATTATTCTTAGCAAATCTTATTATTATTAAAAAAAAAAAAAAACTTGTTGCTATTTCAAATTGACGTAAAAGTTATTGTATCAAAGTTACTACAATTACATTAAAAAAAAAAACTAATTTATGATTTGACACACCGACTAGTGTTTTTCATGCTTACTATGTGTCTTGCCACGACAAAGGTTCTTCAGGCGACTAATTTAACAAACCTATAAGAAATAAATGAAGAAAAATGCGTTTATTGGCATTACACAAATCTAACACACCTTATAAAAACAGAAAACAACACAATAACTTTCAAGTTGAAATTTCGTGGTTAAAAAAAGCAAAATTCGTGGTTACAAACTACTGCTAGTACTAAATATGACTGACAGGAGTTTCTTGTTTTATAGTGTGCCGTTGAACCGCCCCGTGCCGCCCATACCGGAACACTCGAGACCATCGCACTCTGACCACAGACACCATGCACAGGTAACAATAATTATAATAAAAATGTATTATGAGCAGTAAATTCCAATGTCTTATGGCGCATTTTCAAGATTACGCCTTATTATATGTCATTAAATGGGGACAACAAACAGCTACATTAATTAAGATATAAATAACTTAATTAATAACGTAGCCTACAGCACTGTTTACGTATGACTTTTTTTTTAGTAGAATACAGTAATTAAACCTAAATAAAACCATAAAATCGCCAGGAGGTAAACTGTTCATGTATGACAGTTATACTATTATAAAAACAAAAATTGAAGTATTTTAAATCAACCAGAATCTTTTTCTATTAGTTCTGCACAAAATAAACTTTATCCTAGTAAAAGTAGGGTATATTTTGTATTGTGTAAACAACGCGGATATATGAACAAATACGTCGAGTAAAATGTCAGTATAGGGTGCAAAACCAACTATGAAAAATGTTGTGTAGAGAAAATCGTATCAGTAAGTGAAATTAAGCAAATTAGCGGTTTTTTATTAACAATTATTTTTTTGTTATTACAGCAGCACACTCACCGTTACCAACAGATGTCGATGTCCACTCCCTCCACAGTGCAGAGCAACTACCAAAACATGGCGACCATGAGCCAATCCCACCCCAACTACCACGCCGCACAGACTATGTTGGCCCAACAAGCGCAAATATTGGTGCCACAGCCCATCAACCAACACGTCACTGCAATCTCGCACGGCGGCCTCGTCACTACCACGGCTGTACCGAGGAATATAATGGAGCCAACACAAACGAAACACTCTTTAGACCTCATACAATTCACGAACATGCATAACAAGTCCCACCAAGGCACTATGGGCATACAAAGCGTATCACGAATCGGAGAAAATTACGACAGACTACGAACAGTGAAATATGACAGCTATAACTCCACCCCAGTTCACAAGGTCGAAACTACATACCAAAATGTAAGGACACACGAACATTTTCCCGTGTCCGTTGCTAATTTTAACACTAGCAATGTCAGTTCCGATTCTAGTTCGAGTATGAATACTCCTTCTGTTGGTGTCAGCTCCACGACTACTCCTAATACCAGTTCGAACACCAGTACTTGCGAAAGCGCTGAGCCAAGCCTTCCAAGTTCACCAGATAACAATACCGAACGAAACGCGACCATAATCGCTTGTAATACGACTCAAAGTCAAAATCAAAACCAGATTAATCAGAATCCGCCAGAAGAAGAAACGAACAACGACGAATCTCTTAACACTTCAATGGGAGTGCTGAGTTTGAACGAAAGTTCGACGGCAACGAACACCTCTCTAAATGTCAGCTTGCCGCCGTCAGAGAGTCCAAAATTGAATGCATCTGGTGCCAGTAATGCGTCTCAAAATCAAGAAGAAAATCCGGAAGGTGCAACGAATAATGAATCTTCGCGGCTTGACGCGCCTTCGTCTAGTAAAAACGTGGTGCGATCGAGTGGGCCGGATTCTTTGTTGAACTTCGGGTTGGGCCTTCAAGCGGCGCTGTCGCCCTCTCACGGGAAAGACGGGAACTATATGGTGACCAGAGCGCACAGAGACCATCACCATAGAGAAAGAGAGAAGAGACATAGCTTGACTCCTTCGTCGCATTTACAAGGGAATCATAATACACAAAATAGGTGAGTTGGTATGTTTTATTTGATTGAAATGCCTTTTTTCACTAATACACCGTTCGATTATCCACTTCCGGCGCTGAGCCTAGCGTGAAACATCCAACAGTGCGTTTTTATTTAGGTGTCGCCTAGTGTTGGTGAAAATGAGCATTATAAGTCGCTTGATATGACTAAATTAAGGCAAGACCTATGTCGGCAGTGAGCACTTTTATTTTCTTGTTTTGTGCTCTTGTAACAATTTAAATTGAACATTTTTCTTCTTTCCTTTGATCAAATTATCTTTTCCCCCTCAGACATTCGGCGGAGATCCTGGCAACGAGTCTACTAGACGCGGGCACAGAAGTTCGCTCGGAGCGCTCAGACCGCTCAGACCGAACTGAGCGCTCGGAGCGGCGTCGGCGTCGCTCGCGCAGCAACGAGCGCCCGCTGCCGGCCGCTTACGTCGCCATTTATCCCTACAAACCACAGAAACCTGACGAGCTCGAGCTTAAGAAAGGAGGTCAGATTTAATTCATTTTAATAGATTGTAAATAAGCGGACAGCCCTCCTCATGGTAAGTGCTAACTGCCGCCATATTTATGAAATACTAACTTCTGCCCGCGGCTTTGCCCGCGTGAGTGTCGAATAGGTTCATAATCCTATCGAATCACTATTTCATGAAATATCAGTCAATAAGATTATATGAACTAAAAGGGGTTGTATTGATGATTTCAATGATTATAATTCTGTAAAGTCATATTTTTTGTCACGAATCATATTTTAATCAAGATTCATGACCTTGACCTGCAAATTGTAAAAAAACTTAAGAACATTTGAATTTCGCGGGCTACATAGCGCATCCCCGTTAAACATAATTGGTGTAATGTCACAGAATAAATAGTACAGACGCCAGCAGGTCAAGCTACCCGAAACTGTCAAATTTTCCCAATCAACCTTAAACTTTAATGCTTTAGCGATAAAGTTGAAAATCCATTAAAGAAATTTGACAGATTGTAGGAGCTTGATGTGCTGGCGTCTGTACAAGTACAGAAGAGGCACTTCGCGCAACAATTAATAAAAAAATAATAATATTAAATAATTTATTTTGAACCAAATACTTGTACACATTAATAAAAAAATAATAAAAATAGCGACTTGCTTCTAAGCAACAAAGTGCAATTCAGCTCGCATAAGCGCTCACTGCCTAACGCGATATTCACTGAAACGTTGCCGCTCTCTTCTAACGCGTAACTCTGTCGCTGTGGTGTACCATTTACATACGTTTTGTGTTGTGTTTGCAGGTATCTACACGGTAACGGAGCGCTGTCGCGACGGCTGGTACAAGGGCTGCTCAGAGCGGTCTCAGCGCTGTGGCGTGTTCCCCGGGAACTACGTCGCGCCCGCCGCCAACATCCGGCCCAAGCACGACAAGGTACACTTTACTGATTTGTAGAAGATGAAAGTTCAAAACAAGCTCAATTTTTAAGCACGTACAGAATGATATAATTATAAAGATAGCTTCAACCCGCCACAATGTTGCAGGCCGGCGCGCCGCCCGCCGCCTGCGCCGCGCCCGCCGCGCCCGACGCGCCGCCGCGCGCGCGCGAGCCGGCGCTGGCCATAGGTAATCTAATCATTTATTTAAGGGTCACCAACGAGATACACTACAATTATTTTATACCATTATAGAACTTGTCTAATATACAATGGCGCCGATTCCCTTGTTCACAAACTAAACTAAATTTAAGTTCAGTGCATCTTTTTGTTTCTATTTCATTAAGAAAAGGACAGGAGATAAATAGTAGATTAGTCCTGTCAAATTAAGATACTCCATAGACAAATTAGACGTGATTAAAAACATGACTACTAAAAATACGTCAATTTACGTCAGACACTGACTAATTTGACAGGACTAAACTAATATTTATCTTCTGTCCTTTTCTTAATAAAATAGAAAGAAAAAGATGCACTGAACTTAAATTTAGTTTAGTTTGTGAACAAAAGAATCGGTGCCATTATCCTGTAATGCATACTCAATTACAGGTAACCACAGCTTACACATTATCGAGTACACATGCTCGAATCACACCATCACCATCATTATTTATTGAATGGACTTTATCTATTCGGCGAGTTTTCCTTCAATGCTAATAAGAGATATCTAACTACAAAACACTCGCTCTCACTGCCAAAACATACCCGAGTTCATTTATTAAAACTTACACGTAATTCACAAACATACGAGTATTAGCATGCAGTTTAAACCAACATAAAACTTAGACTGATTTAACAGTGGGTCCCAAACTAGGCACAGCCTGTATCTTGGTCACCCAAGATACTAAAGTTACATCTACAGAATCATCATCTTCCTCCACTTGTCCCATGTTACTCGACCCCGAGTGACATGGGACAGAAGCGCAACACGGTTTTTTCTCTCGTTCTCTCCTGTTAGCCATTACTATCTTCTCTCTCACTCATATCATTCCTCATATAATTCATTCATCTTTTCTTTGGCATTCGTCTCCCTCTCAATTCATCAACATTATATTCATATGCATTCATTATATTCTCTTTTAGTCACATGCAGTCACAAATATTAAGTTTTTAATCCATTCACTGATAGACTACAGGCAACCTAAACCGCTAGGTATAAAAGCATGAAACTTTGTACTAGAGTTCCCTATACAAGATAATTTTTAACCAATGCGCAAACTGTAACCATAAATTCAGTACATGATTCCAGACGCCCCTTTTTTTTCCGATGGGAAATCATCAAATGACCCCTCCCGCTCTGGGTGGAGCGGAAGGGAGTGTCAGACTCTTACTGACTAAAACCCACCCATGTTCCTTCCTTCGCCCTTTATGTTCCGGGGTAGCGGTAACCCTTTCGGACAATCCCGCTGACCCGGCAGGCTTCGGCCCTAAGGGACCCCTCAAATTATGCTGACAACTCTTTGAGGCGCGAGTGGAACACTTACGCGCCGTCCGGCACGGGCCTGGTCCTGATCGGGCGGTGAGCTACCCATTGCTCTCCGCCCGCAGGCCCGCGCCTACGGTGGCCGGGAGTCGTCACGCGGCTCCCGACGCCCGGAGCGTCTCCCGCGGCGGCTGGGACGGGAGGCTCTGTCCCTCATCCGTCCCGCCATTCTTGACCCCCTGGCGTAGAAATATTTCGTTGGTTATTAAAAAAAAAATCAACTGTTTCATAGAAAAGAGCAACACCGACGCGGTAAAAATGTATGGCAGAGCTATTTTTTTTTTTAATAACCGATGAATAATTTTAACGAGGGGGGGTCAGAATCATGTACTGAATTCATAGTTTCAGTTTGCGCACTGGTAACAATTTTTTCCGAAAATAAGCACTAAGGAAGGAACCTACAGGGGTTAAATAGAGGTTTTAAGTTTTTACTGAAGTTCGTCATTCGATGGAAAATTCCATCACACGACTTGTATAAGAAAGAAAATATTAAAACTTATTTGGCAATAGATCATGGAACACGGTACACACGGCTACACATCAAGCTATGCATTTCCAGTTTTAGCTGACCTCGTATTGTATAGGTTTTTCGTACAATCAGCTGATACTGGTTTTGTATAGCTTGATGTGTAGCCGTGCGTACAACAAAATTTAAAGCAAGATTATGTCTGGACTTTAAAAGAGTCTGACCTCTGAGTTCGTTTCAGCCTTTCTTCTCAGAGTAGTCAGATAGGAAACGCCGAACTCATCTATGTAGTTTAAGAAAAATATGATTGACGTGTAAAAGTGTTTGTACAAACCTACTTACAAAAAATAAATCATTTATCATAAAAAAGAAGTGTTATAAATCACACTGTGTGCCTCACGGTTGCGCCAAAAAGGTCAGTTTCAGCAGTAATGCCAGACATAGGCTGCCTGACGCTGATTTTCTAATTAAATTATAATTATTTTTTTGTGATTGATTACAGCCCAACCACTAACGTATCCGTGGTGTTCACCGGCGCAGACCCAGCAAAACACGCCTAGATCTGAAAAGGTATGTTAAAAAGATTAACATATCCGAATAAATTTCAAATTCTGAGCTAAACTAACAAATGCTAGATAATTTTATTCAAGGAATAACTTCGAATTTTTGACAGCTCTTCCATACAAAATCTGTCAGACGTCAATTTTATTCCACGAATCAAAATTATCTGTCGATTGAAAAATAAGCCCTTACAAAATAAAATAATTTATCAATTAAAATACATCATATAGTGATTTTAATGTTAAGAAATACTCAATTCCACCACCACATTTTTTTTCATTTCTCCTCAACAGCCAAAAGAAAAAGTGAAAGCGGAGAAATCCTCGATCTCAACCGGTGTGAGTTTGATGAAGCGGCTAGCGGCTATGAAGAAGTGCAAGTCTCCGCCGCCGGCCGGCTACAGTATGGACAACCCGGTGTTCGAAGACGGGCCCGGCACCTCCTTGATGCTCACCTTCAACACGCAGCAACACCATCCTGTACATGTCAGGTCAGTTACAGCAACTTTACAACAAAGTAAAGACGCCAGCAGCTACCCGAAACTGTCAAATTGTCCCAATCAACTTTGAACCTAATGCTTTAACGATAAAGTTTAAAATCTATTAAAGAAATTTGACAGATTGTAGTAGCTTGATGTGCTGGCGTCTGTACCTTAGTATACTGCAAATAAAAAGAACAAATAAATTACAATTCAAGTTACAAATCCAGAATCAAAAATGTTGAAAAAAAAGAATCACGATTTTCACACACAATTAAAAATATTATTTACACGATTCTATAAACAAATTCTGTTTTTAAAATTCATTATTCAATTCGATTCTGATATTTGGCTAATTGCAAACATTACAACTATACAAAAATCAGCTTTATATTTGTATAAATTAAGTTCATTTTAGAATGCCCAATGCTATTGAAATAGTCAAGACTTTTTGTGTTCTTTTGTGTTTTAGTGTTCGCGCAAATTGAACTTTATGTGTTGGAATTAAAGTTATTTTTCCAAAAACACCTATTTGTTTGGAAACTAAATTGGGAACGTAGGGTATAGGTGCATCACATTGACGTTTGTTTTATTCCAAGTTCATCTGTGCAATGATGCTTAAAGTAATATTAAGGCCTGCCTACATGCGTTCTGAATTCGGACTCCATAGGCCGAATTTAATAATAATAAATAATTTATTAACCAAATAGTGTTCTTACATTTCCTTATAACTAAAGTAATAAATTACCCCTAAAATTATTGTTACAAGGGAAGCATAATATTTTAACTGAAATGATTACGATTATTAACTTGTGGACTCCACACTTGGTCGAGCCTGTCTCGTGGAGTCCTTGAGAGTTTTTAACAATTCGAAATATCAGGGCCGATACTGTATTGTAATTTAGTAATTTACTTTCGTCACGTGAAAATGAAATAAGTAAATGCCGCCGTTTATAATGTCTAAAGTTTCATGCCCGGATAGCACTAACAGTTTTTCAGCTTTATACAAAAAATACTCAAGAGATCTTAAACAGTACCGCAGGAAAGGAAAGCCTTCCTTTATAGGTCTCAGGAACAACTTTTAGTATGCAACCAACTTTGAAAGAATAAAAAAGTAGTTTTTAAATCGTGTTTGTATTGCACTTTTGTTTGGCACGTAACTAGTAAGCCTATGTAAAGTCTATTCAAAGTAATGTTTCAAATTTATGTTATTTCAAGTTAAACAAATATCAAATTTATTTTAATGGAAATTAAGTTCATTTCAGAGTGACTAGCACTATTGAAAAGGTTATAAAAATGTTTGAAGTTGTAGCGTAAACTGAACTTTAGTGTGTAGGAATTAAAGTTATTTTTCCATAAACTCATATTTGTTTACAATTTTGGCAAAAAAAGAAAAATCGCGAATGCTGTTTATCTGTATATCGGCTAATAAGTCTTAAATCAGAACGTCAGCAGCCATGAACGCGAGTACCTTTGTGTGCGTGTGCCTCGTTTTGCATTGTGTGGTTCTAACATGTCCATTGTCTACCAACCTACAGCACTTGGTCCTCAATATGGCACATCAACTTTCAGAATGATTACTAAAATAAATAATCTACGAGGTGTTATCATGTGCAAACTTCATGGTTATAGTTTGCGCGTCGATGTCCGTTATTCAGAGTAGTAATTTAAGTTTATTTGTATATAAAAAAATTGATTAACTTTTAGAAAAAGTCCGGCTTAGTAGACCGTCATCTCTGACATAATATTAATTTCTGAATTGTTTTATTTTTATTTTATTTATTAAGGGATAATAAACAACTACAACATAATATATAATACATAATGATAACAAAAGCTTAAGAAGTTATGTTGCAGTCCACTGCATTATCCGCAGATAAGACATATTAAAAGATCAGTGGTTGCCACTAGACGAGCATTACCAAAATTAACAATTAATTTGAAGTTAATAAATAAGTTACTATAAGGCTAGCTATAGTTACATAACCAAATCATCAGAAACAAGTTCATTTACTTAAATTATGCCATAAATAAAGAACAATAATAAGATTACAATTAGGATAAAATTTTTATAATATTAGATTTAAATTTATTTTTTGTGCATACAAATATATCAATATCAATGAAATTTGAATTATAGGATTCCAACATTCTATGAATAGGGCAGCGTAAGCGTTCTTATGTTTCATCGTTCTCACATGGTTAATTTCAACACAAATGATGTAATCAAATATTTTGTAACAATTTTCTGATTTAAAAGAGTGTCCATGGAGTTTCTTGCCCGTTCTTCTCCATAGGTACCTACGCTTTGGAATGGGCAACTCGCTTCATCTTTCTGACTGACCGACCCTTTGACAATTCAAAAGTGCCTGTAATTGGTTTAGTTGAAATAAATTATTTGAGTTTGAATATACCATTCTTGTCGATGTGTCATGTTGTCTGCCAGCTCCTGTATATTGTGTGTGCTTGAATGTTGTTTGTTCTAACAGCACTCAATGTCCCTGCATTTGTGTTTCACGTGTGTATCTTGCCACAAGCCAATATCGAGTATAATTACAGTTTTATATTAATGGTCTCCACGTGTCATTTGCAAATTTTTCATTTGTCATTGCCATTTGTCGACAATGAACGCACAGTAAAACTTATATTAAGTCTAATAACAACACACTATCTGTCTTATTACCACGAGTTCAAGCCTAAATCTTCGAGCTAGGTATTTTGAGCTTAAGCACGCACGCTAAAGTTCTTAATACGAAGTTGACACCTGAGACTTGGGTTTGACGTCAGTTTTTGTAATTAAACCTTTGTCGAAATAGAGTTCAAAATTGAAAAATGGCGATGGGTTAAAGTTAGGTCTAAGAAAACTTGTTTTGCTTTTTTTAATTCAAGTTTTTTGATTCAATAAAATATGTGTAGATTAGTCACGATAATAAAGTTAATTCACTCCGTAACTCTATAAAACTATGAATGTCGATATTATATGTATTTTGATTTTGGCTCGTGGCATACTAACGGTGTGGGTACAGGTCGGGCTCGTGTCCCTCGCAACTGCTGCGAGCACTGCCGCCGGCGACACGCACGAACACGCACAAGGAGAGACCCGCACCGGCGGCCCTGCACGAACACCATCATCTGCACAGGTTGTATGCACAGACACACACATTCATACACCCGCACAAACGCGCACAACGAGAGACTTGCACGAACACCATTTTCTACAGAGGTAATAAAACCTCTGTAGAAAATGTATGCTCAGACACACAAACAGTCTGAAGAGTGAGAAGCTGTCTGCCCTGGCCTCGTATTATGTGCACATACTCACACAGACTGTAGCTTAGATATCGGTTTTAACTCTTCACACATCATAACATGTTCAACATTTAAGTACAAACTTTGAAAATGTTATAGCGGAAATTCAATATTCCATGTTTTTTATAAAAAAAAATATCGATATTTGTAAAGATCCAAGCCCTAGATCTTTACGGAACCCTAAAAAGGTAATAAGATTCCTCGAAATAATAATTTGTTACGTATTCAAAGCGTAATAAATAATTTGCAATTACCTACATCCCGGGACTTAATCGTGATGTTTATGATTCTGGGATCTTAGGGCCGGTTTTTTAATCCGTAGTTAACTCAACCAATTGTTAAAAATAGTAAATAATGGTTAAATTTTTACAAAAATGTGTTTTTGATCAATTGTTAGTTTAATTATATCAGTATTTATATTATACTATTTTTAACAATTGGTTGAGTTTCAATCAAAAAACCAGCCCTTACAGGAGGTATTATCCACTCTATGTTACTTACTCCTCGAAGTTTAGATAAGTAAGATAAATATACTCTACCTATTCCGAACTTTGTCTATCACACACACACATACACTCCTAAACAATACTGCACCCAGCACTCCTAAATGTAACAAATGAATACGCTTTATGTATGTATGGTTCACCTAGTGTCGTTCACGATCCTTTGAGCATGGTGTTTTACGTTTTCCGTGTCGCTTTATTTCACATTCACACTCATCACCATCGGTGACAAGCTAAGCTAATGAATGAATATGTTAATGGTCTGATTCGCACCTTTGCAATTGTTCCAATAATAATTGCACCAAACTAACTACCTAGTCGATTTTAGAAAGAAAGAAAATATGTTTATTTGCGGTAAACATGACGCAGAGAAAGAAGAAAAACACAAAAAAGTACAACTTGGGGGAAAATATGCGCCATATCCACGTAAAACGGCCATTGCTCAGCATAATGCTACGACCCTATGCGAGACAGAGCCCCAGCGCTGGTTCTCAGTAACAGCCGGTGTTAAATGGTTGCAAGAGCACTGCTGAGCGATTTCCTGGGTTCAATTCCCAGGTTAATACCAAATACCAGTTTAATACCAAATATAGGTACACCAAAAAAGACTTCGGTAAACTTCGTGTTTCCGAATTAGCATGAATGGCGTTCCACAGAGTAACCCCCCACTGCTAGCTCCCCCAGCTTTCTCTCCAGAGGTTTATCTACTCTGGTCGCAGATCGTCGTCTGTAACTTGAAAGTTTTTTTGAATTTGCATAGAGTTGTTCATCTCCAATTTAAAACTTTTTGTTTTTTTTTTTGTCTTGGTGCTTATAACAAAATAAGTGAGAACTTCGATGGTTGCGACAGTTCCATATTAGATTTCATCATCGCGCGTTCGTATTTCCGATGATTGCCGAAATGCATACTTTTTCCATATCAAACCTCTGCAGTAAAACCATGAAATAATTAAGCATCCTAGTCGAGCATACCAAATTAGGTCGGAGTTTGGTTTTTATTATGTTTTTCTAAAAGAAAATTCTCTATAGTCCTTCTACACTTCTTCAGAAATATGTGTTTTTTACCGCACCTACTCTTCTGCATCATAATATAACTATAACAGCACGCCTGCATTTCCCGAAGGGTTAGACAGAGGTGTACCTATAGTACACCCGAATTTCGCCAGTTTCTCCCTCAAATATAATCAAAATATAAATAATATCCCTTAACCTGTTAACCAATAAGAACTATTTAGAATAACGTGGTGTTGATCAATTTACAGAGCGGGAACTGAAAACCCGTGGCAGTCCCAACATCGAAAATCGCAGTCGCTAGACGTGACCGCTTCGAGGCGCGACAGGCACCACTTGCAACCAAACAAAGAAAGGTACGTCGGGACAGGAGACTGGTGGGAGCTGGTATCTTCACCGCTGAATATTTTACTGGGCGTAGTTGCGAGCGAGAAGAAAAGTTTGAATTTGTTTGTTTTTGTACATTTTTAAAACGTTTCCCCACACTAGGAATTACTCCTGTGTCTTGGGTGCGTTTACAAACATTTAAACTCACATACACAAACAGCCAGACCCGGAACAACTACCTGTAGGCAATACAAATATTTGTTCCGTGCGGGAATCGAACCCGCGACGACACTGCGCCATCCGTGTCGTCACTGAGTGATTTTGGTTATATTTGAACTTAATAAAATTAACAAAACGAAACATTAGACAGTTTCTAGGCACTTGTTGTACGTACGATATCCGGTAGTAAAGTGAGGTGCGCAATCGTGACTCTTACGATGGTCAGGCGCGCCTACTTCAAACTTGCGTTTCGTTGTCAACTGACATCCCGTAAAGAAAGAAAGAAAATACATTTAGAAAGATCATAAAAATCGGTCCAGCCGTTCTTGAGTTATAAATGATGTAACGAACCCAACTTGTTTTAATTATATTTAAAAAAAAAACATTTAATTGCTATAAAAACTACCTTTCGCCTAACTGTCACATATGAATCCTGTTTTTAATAAAAAGTAAAAAAAAAAATGGTCAACTGTCGCGAAGGTTCAGCTTGACTATATTTGAATTAAGAATTTGACATTTTCAAGTTGTGGAACAAAAAACTGAATGTCGTACTTAGCAACATTCAAATTCCATTGCAACCAAAAACTTATTAGGACCTTTTTGTTACAAATAGTCACTCAAAAATCAACTTCGAATACATTTCACTAAAGTAGATAACTGATTAAGTGGCTATGAAATGTAAGTTATGTGAGATTATAAACACTGATATACGCAACCTTTAACAGTACTGATTATTGTTTCCAGATTCCGCTGCATAGTCCCGTATCCGCCTAACTCGGAGTACGAGTTAGAACTAAAAGTGGATGACATAGTGATAGTGTCGAAAAAGAGAGGCGATGGCTGGTACAAAGGTACCCTACAGCGAACAGGCCGGACCGGCCTATTTCCGGCCTCTTTCGTTCAAAGCTGCCCGCCAGAATGACAGAGGCCTACCCCCTCGAGGTTTGGGACTTTATTCTAGTACATAAATTGTGATGGGAACAGGTGTTAAAATATATGGCCCAATATTTATAACTATACTTTTTATTCCGAAGAAAAAAAAGGTCAGTTTGCAAATTACTTAGCCAATCTATGTTATGTTTTTTTCTGTACAGGCAACTGATATTAATGCTGTACTTTATAAACTTGAATTAGCTTGACAGTTAGCAAGTAATACTCCTGAAAAAAGTTATTTTTTTTTGCAAAAAGTTCAACCAAACTTTTATAGTTGATGTTTGAAATTAGAAAAAGTTACAGTAAGGATACTGTGTATTCTTTCAAGCTATGCTCAATTAATAATCATCTTTTCTATGCCTGATTCGTTTACTTAATCTTTGGTCACAAATTATATTTTTAATAATATTTGTGCGTCAGTAATAACAACTCTACAAATTAAGGTTCTAGGCTTATCCAAAACATGAAACACAAAATGCTTTGGTGTTAGTATTTTTACCATTTCTTATTTGAGAAGATTTTTTATTTGATCAGCAAATAACAACTCTAATTAACATTATAATAGGGAATATAGTTACGAATTACACAGCAACGTAGCAGTGAACTGATTGGCGCTTTAGATGTCACAATATAATATTTATAGGTGTGTATTCATAACGGCAGTTTTTAAATATTACGCATTTTTTTAATATTTTTAGAAACAATAGTAAAATGTTGAATGGTGTATTTATTATACCTTTTTCTAAATTATTGTTAGATCAAATATTTATAATTTTAAAATTAACGATTATATGTACGTTTCAATATTCGATACGAACTGTTTTTACAAAATTCCTTTTTCATTTTACAATGTACTTTTTTTTTCTAGACTAGTTTTCTTAAAATTATATCGTGACTGAACCTTACTGCCGACACTTCTGTAAATATTCTTCCTTTTTTGTTTGAAAAAAGTTATTTTTTTAATCAAACAATGTGGGCCAAAAAGAAGAGTCCATGATAAAATGAAGTATTTTTGTAGTATTAAAATTAAATCGATGATAATTGCCGCTCCGCGTGGCGTGTATATTTTGATCTTAATTTAGTTGTAAAGCTGTTATTAGTAAATAGATGTTTGACAATTAGAGACATGTTGAATCAAGTATATTTATATCAAATTTATGATAACACAAAATATTTTTTTATTGTGATAATATTAAAAAAAGTTAATACTTACTCTTCATTTTACGACGACTTAAATAAAAGGCAAATAATTGTGAAATGTCATTTCGAACTAATGCGGGCTGTCTCCCAAGTCTTTATCTTAATCAGATGAAATGAAAAACATAAATTAATTTGAATCTAGTCTGGGCTCAAGAGAGCATGTCGTGTTGAATGTATCCCAAAAATCTTCATTTTCATCCCAGATTTGTTACATTACACATCGAAATTGTTACATTACGCTTCGAGCGCAGGAGCTGTTCAGACGCCAGCAGGTCAAACTAACCGAAACTGTCAAATTTTCTCGATCAACCTTGTACCTAATGCTTTAGCGATAAAGCTGAAAATCTATTAAAGAAATTTGACAGGTTGATGTGCTGGCGTCTGTACAAGCCTTAAGTTGTGCCCATTTAATTTCGCAGAAACTACTGTCAGTCTTGTCAGTGACATTTGTTTTCTACTGTCTCTAATTATAAAACACTGTTAGCCTTAAATACACTCGCGTGCATGTAAACTGCATCGAATAGTTTTACTAAAATATTTCAATTAGCCATAATAATTTTGAACGAAATGTTAAAATATTAGATCATACCAGTTTAGTTGCAAACAAATAGACGATATTTTTAATATTTTGAGCTTAAAACCTAACTTACCCTTAAATGAATTAAATCATATAATTTTTACATTATTTAACTATAATTTTACAATTAAAAGTTAGGATTCAATATACGCTTACTATTTTTTAACAACATATATTATTTTTGTTTTAGGACACTGCCATATTATCGTTTTCTGTAACTTTGATTTTCTTTTATTGATATTAGTTATAAGTACTATACATGACTTCAAGGAATAGGGTAGTTATATATTTTAGCTAAGACAAATGGTTGATTAAACTGTTTATATAGAGAATAGTAATTTATATAAAAAGTTTTAACATAAAATTTGGGTTTTTAATAAATTTTGATGAAATTAAGACTGTATGATACCTTAGTTTTTAGAATGTAATGTTAATAGGTATCATCTGGTAATAACGTAAGCGTATTTAACCATTTTCGTATGGATTACTTGTTTTTCGTAATAAGTTCTAAGATAAATATTTGAAAATGTTCGTTGTTGTACCCATTTTTGTGGTCTGATGTGTGTTAACTTATTAATATGAATTTTTCACTGAATTTATATTTGTTTGAGATTTTTGCGATATGGTGTTAAGAAAACGATATATTTACCTTCACTACAAGTTCTACTTCAATGTACTCGTAGCTAGAGAAATATTTGAGCCAGTAAACAATGTTTTTAGTCTATCTGACTTGTATGTAGACCAAAATATTCAAAATTACAAAAAAAAAAAAAACAAATTCAAAATAGTGTTTTATTAATTCCAGTAGCATACTTTCCAGATTAAGGGCTGATTTTTCCAACCCCAAATAATTTTATCGGAGGAATATTTTTGATTTTTTGACAGTTCTTCCTTACAAAATCTGTCACACGTCAATTTTATTCCACGAATAAAAAATATATGTCGATTGAAAAATCAGCCCTAAAACATACATTGTAGAGTTTATTTTGAAATATTAAATTGTAACTTTTGAACATCAGTCCACGTCAGAAATGGTGTATAAAAACAGTCTTATTTGTATCTTTTGAACACCAGCTCAAGAGCCCACTGGGTCTATTTCTAGTGCTAGTTAATATAGGAACAATTGTACATTCAATGTCTTCTATCTATTTGTATAAAGAGAAGTGCATGAAACAGGTATTTAGCCCTTTAGTTTAGACAAACCAGTTTGTTTGATATTTGAATGTGACTTTAAGACAATCGCACTATGTTTAAGTAGCGAGTTTCTTAGTGGATTTCGCTGGCGACACTAGTAATGACTATTCGCGAGGGGCAAATCTCGTGATGTAGGAACGTTCACAATCTGAAGGCTAATTCTCGTAATTTAAAACGTTCAAAATCTAGTCGCAGTCTCATATCGGCGACAAGCAAATGTCAAAATGTATGGAAATTATACGTATTTTTGACAGCTTGAGACTGAGATCAGACTGTGACCGTTCTTGAAATTACGAGAATTCTTCCTTTGATCTAAGTCTCAATCTGTCAAAAATACCTCTAATTTCCCTACATATTTGACAAGTTTTTGACATTGGTTGTCGCTGAGATGAGATTGCGACTAGGTATTGAACGTTTTTAATTAAGGAAATTGGCCTTCTTATGTATTGTTTATTTTAACAATCGTATGCGTAATAACAATTTACAAATCGTGGAATTTATGATTACTAATTTCCAGTTGTAAAATACTTGATCTTGATAAATGTGATAAACTAATATTTTTCTATCTGTGTGTGGTTTGCGTGAAATAGAACTATCTTCCGATTTTAAGCGTGATAATCTTACAAGAAACACTGATGTCTAGTGTCGTCATATAAATCCTACTTTAGCGGGACTGTGTAAATACACTCTTCCTTAAAAATAGTGAACATTGATTGTTCACGAAACTTTGTTGTGAACTGATTTTTTAACGTATTTATTTTATTTGATAACTTGTACTTTTAGATGATAAATTGATAAGTACCTTTGTAACAACGAAGTTTGTTCGATGCTCTTCTCTGACTGGGACACAAATGTTGTTTCTCTAGACAAAATTTAAACAACTTTTCGAAAATGTTTTAAGAAAATGTCAGTAAAATTTTCAATCTATTGATAATTTGATGCAATATTTTGTAATTTTGTAACGTGACAATTGATTTGTATAATGCCGACGTCTTTCCTTGATATTTCTGTAATATCAACCTCACAGCGAGCTAAAGGTCCCTTGTACCGAATTTCATTTGCTAGAACAGTTGAATATGTTAAAATAACTGTAGTGTTTTAAGCCGACATGCCCCTAGAAATATGCGATGTACCCACCAAGTGACTTTGAGAAAAGCGGAGAAAGTTTGTGTCCAATTTGTTTTGTAATGTGCGCTTCTATTGTAAAGTTTAACTGAATCATATCGAAGTTATAATTAGGTGATTTCGAAAAGAATTAAAATTTCTTCGTAACAAGTTTTGTTTTATTTATTCACACAAACATACACAATGTTTAAAAATTATTGAGACACACATGCACAGGAATAAATGCAGATTCAAGAAACTTACTTATTAAGTCTAACGCAGATTGGGACGGGCAACGCAACGCTTTGCAAAAATCCTCCTTCATCACTTTGACCTTGTCCAGAAAGGGCGAACTTGTGCGTATTACGCGCGTACGTTGCGTCCATACGAGCGTACCAAGGTGCGAGCGTTAGGGGAAGAATTTTGCCGCTTCATTTCCCTTGATACGTGCACTCACGCTGAAGTTCGCGCGTAATCTGGACGCAACATGGAGTCTCTAGTATCTCGACCCGCGCGCAACACACGCGTATCACGCGCGAGTTGAGAGTCTGGCGAAGAGCACGCGATTTCCGCGCGTACCTACTTAAATTCGCGCGATGCTTGCGAACGCAATGTATGCGTGACCAGTACCTCGCCGACGCGCATATGAATTCGCGCTGACCAATTTGCAGCGAATTTGCTCTTTCTGGACAAGGTCTGGTTCATTTTCTATGAAACAACGCACACTACACTGCGACGCACTGAAACTGAACCAACGCACACTTTTTGCGGCTGTAATACGCGCTTGGCTTTACTTAAAACAAAAGACGAACACAGGCTGTGAGACTGTCTAAGGGTAAAATCACATTTTATACGCACAGTTCCGAATTTATAACCCTTTCTGTTTTAGGGGTATGAGGAGTAGGGCGGGAAGTGTTTTCGACCAGAAGGCCAATTCTCGTAATTTAAAACGTTCAAAATCTAGTCGCAGTCTCATCTCGGCGACAAACAAATGTCAAAAACTTGTCAAAATGTAGGGAAATTAGAAGTATTTTTTGACAGATTGAGACTGAGATCATACCGTGAACGTTCTTAAAATTACGAGAATAGGCATGCAGGTGTTGTGTCTGGAGGGCTTACTGCCCGGTGTTTGTTGTCGGGCTGCTGTTGTTATATATGCTACCACTTAGAAGCTGTCTCGTTGGTCTAGCTGTCGCAAGCACTACTGATGAGTATGAGGTTCCTGGGTTCGAATCCCGAGTCGGAAAGTGTTATTTGGTTTTTGATATGAAACGTCTGTTGACGCGACTGGGGGTAAGTAAGGCTGACTCATATGCCGTGACACGAAACGTCATGTCCCTTCCGCCGCCATTTTTTGATTTTTCACGTATGGGCGTCCCGTGACGGCCATATTTTTCACATATGGGCGTCCCGTGACGGCCATATTTTTCACATATGGGCGTCCCGTGACGGCCATATTTTTCACATATGGGCGTCCCGTGACTGCCATATTTTTCACATATGGGCGTCCCGTGACGGCCATATTTTTCACATATGGGCGTCCCGTGACGGCCATATTTTTCACATATGGGCGTCCCGTGACGGCCATATTTTTCACATATGGGCGTCCCGTGACGGCCATATTTTTCACATATGGGCGTCCCGTGACGGCCGTATTTTCCACCTGGAATTTCTCAGTAGCAGCCCGGAGTCTGGATTTGTGCCCGTTTGATGGCAAAAGGCTCACCCCGTATTACATGGGACTTACACATAACTGGCGAAATGTGGGTGTACTATAGGTAAACCTCTACCTAACCCTTCAGGGATTACAGGCGTGATGTTATGTCATGTTAGAAGCTGCTATTTAGAAATGTAATTTACTAGAACGAGAAGTCCATGCGCACGTAATAAATAGCGCTGTCGATGCAGATGTTCGCGAGCTGGCTCCTCGTTCAAGCGAATGTCGCCTGCAAAGGAGATGAGACACAAAAATGTTGCCGAGCGTGTAAGTATGATTTCACCCTTATTCCTATTAATATTAAAAAAACAGTCCGGTTTAAAAACATAAAAATCTCACAACTAAAGTTCATCTTTCACCAACTTCATGATCTCATCTTCGTCTTCCCCCCACTGGTCAGTATTCGACGTGATCTGCCCTATCGCATCCATACGCCGCTCCATCATCACCTGATCTAAAATATGCTCCATCTTTATATGCATACAATCGTTGAACACTGACGCGTACTCACAAACTTCAAAGATACCGTCAACTGCCTTCGTACATTCCCCTATGGCGGTTTTCAAACGAGCCATCACCTCACTATCCTCGCCGTAGACAGCTCTGTTAGCATCCAGCAATTGATCTTTACTAATCTTATTATCCTTTATTATTGCATTACGTTTTAGTATGCAGGCAACGAAACATTTCCCTTGCATATTCGCCTGCGGGATTCGTTTCAAAAAGTTTTCGACGTCCACCATTGAGGCTTTTACTTGGCGCGCGCATTCCGTTAAGTTCTTTCTAAATGGTTCCACGTCCTCAGTCATTTTATTGTATCTCTTCATTTGTTCTTCTTTTGACAGTGGCTCGAAGGAGATGGTAAGGTAGAACGCGAAAGCGAATAATATAAAAAGGACGCTTGTAATTAGATTTTGCATTTTTGCGGACGCCTGCTCTCGCGTTCGTTTTGTTTTAGTCTTCATTTTAAAGTAACTGGCTTGTTTTAATTGGTCGTTAGCGCCATCAAGGTAATTGTGTTTTAAGGACCTAACTATAGATACTGACTGTTTGTTTGTTGAACAAAATAATGTGCAACACAGCTAAATACCAATAGTACTGGACAAATGGACCTCTAAGGCGATTGTCATTTGTCATAATTATCAAGCAAACAAATTAATATAGGTATGTTCTATGTTATGGGATTGGTTTCCGCACTTAGTCCTTCAGGTGGACCATTGTACGTGGGCCATGGCGGCCGTCGGTGGTTATTCCAACCAGCCCACCTCTCTCCAGAAGCTTATTAGGTCTCCTGGTCTGTTAAGAACATCTGTGTAAGATCTGGGTGTCCCGACGGTTTCCGACCTAATCTGGGTGATGCCTGTGCACTCACAGAGCACATGCGCGACGGTTTCATCAGCCTCCATGCAGGCTCTGCATAGGGGCTGTCCGTTATACATATCGTGTGAAAATGTTTGTTTAGTGAGCAGTGCCCCGAGATGGTCCCTGTCACCAGTCGCAGGCTTTTCCTATCCAGGCGTAGGTAGTAGTCTTTTCGTTAGCTTGCCATCTAGTAATGCCATGGCCTCCTTGGACTGCCTGCAGCCCGGTGACGAGGACCACCAGTTCTCCGCTTGTGAATGGGTGTGCTCCTGTAGCCACCTGCGTAGCTGATTAAAGGGGATGGGCACGACTGGTTCTGGACCATAGACTGACGTGCTGGATGCCCTTCTGGCCAGCTCGTCAGCCGCAACCTAGTTATTCACTGTGTCCTTTTATCCATTGTAGTGTCACTGTGTTGTGGCTTGATACAGTCACCTGTTCAAGCGCCTTGTTGTTAATATAGGTAGCAGCATGTTACAAATAAACAAAAGTTATAGGTATAGTAGGTATCCATCTACATTTACTTACACAATCTCTTAGCTTGAGCTCCTTACTCGCTTCACGGTTACTGACAATGACAAATGCGTGGACAGTTAAATGGATCTACAGCCTTCCTACATAAACTAAACATCAATAACAACAATCTTAATTCTATATTTTACAAATGATTGATTAAATTGATTATTTCACATCAACAATAAAAAATAATAGTACCTAATAAACAAGGTATACAATGGAATTTGAAATAATAAATTAATATAACATTCTTATAGGTACATAACTACATCATTTTTCAAGTAGACTAAAACCGGGCGGCGAAACTAGCTACAAATAAGAATGACGTGTTCAGAGCTATTGCATAATTTTTTAAAGCCTGATATGGATTGTAATCCACACGTACCTGTTTGCGATAGCATAGATATGGCTAGTTAGTAGTTAATAATAATGTTGTACCTTACCTAGTGTAAACTAACAATTATTTCTTAATTGAAACTAACAATGGCGCCGATATCCTTGTTCACAAACTAAACTAAATTTAAGTGCAATGCAACTTTTTCTTTCTATTTCATTAAGAAAAGGACAGAAGATAAATATTAGTTTAATCCTGTCAAATTAGTCAGCACCTGACGTACCTAAATTGACGAATTTTTAGTAGCCATGTTTTTAATCACGTCTAAACTGTCTATGGAGTAGGTACGTACCTATCTTAATTTGACAGGATTAAACTAATATTTATCTTCTGTCCTTTTCTTAATTTAAATAATTTATTTATTTAACTTGACAACATAGGTCCAATGGTTAGTACAACAATAACTTATCAACTAAGGGTTAGTAATATTATTTAATTAAAACATTATTCATCCCTGCCGCACGAGCAACCGGACAGCATGCCTAAATATTGGTGCGTCGTGTTTATCGGCTAGGGTTTTCAAAATGCTGTTGGTGCTAACCCTCATTCTGCTTATTAAGGACGCGGTCTTTTTCCTCAGAATGGCATAGAAATCGTCGGTTCGCGCTACAGCAAACATGCCAGACGCGCTGCAGAATCGGGACAACCTCAACAGCACCCAGAAACCATTATTATATTAATAAGGACTATACTAATATTTATCATCTGTCCTTTTCTTAATAAAATAGAAAGAAAAAGATACAATTTAGTTTAGTTTGTGAACAAGGGAATCGGCGCCACTATGCAGGTATGCTGGAAGAGATTTTTTATGCAATAAGCATTACCTTTGTACCTATTCTTCTTTTCTGTTTTATTTTCTTGTCTGTTTATATTTGTGTACAGACGTCAGCACATCAAGCTACTACAATCTGTCAAATTTCTTTAATAGATTTTCAACTTTATCGCTAAAGAATTAAGGTTCAAGGTTGATTGGGAGAATTTGACAGTTTCGGGTAGCTTGACCGCTGGCGCCTGACATAAATGGTAAAATACATTATTTCTTAATTGTTAGTTACACAATTAGCAGACATGACTTCCTAACTGAATAAGGCTGGGCTATTTCTAGTAATTTGGATTAGGACCTACCTAATTCAAACCTCTTCAACAAAGCTATACATAGATTTGCTTGCGATACACAACGGATGAGAGTCGAACTCACGGCATATCGCTTGCTGTTCCGTTATTTTATTTTACGCAGACTGGAGAGACGCAGATAAGATTTTTTTGATTGAGTTTAATGCTCCTACATAATTTCTAGATACCTATTATTCCGAATACATAGGTACCTACCTACTATAAACAGCCTATAATGTTCCCACTGCTGGGACACAGTCCTCCTCTCTTGTGAGAGAGAGTGGGCCGTAATCTACCACGCGGGCCCAGTGGGGGTTGGTAGGTATCACATGTCTTCGAATTTTTGGTTCTAGAACATGCCGGTTTCCTCACGATGTTTTCCTTCACCGTTTTGACAGGTCATAGGTAGGTACCTAATTTTTATAACCTATAAAATTGGGTACGGGATCAACGAGAATATTTATCAGCGTTCCGTCGACACGGTATCGTTGACGCTGACGCACAACGACGTTGGATTGAAACGCCACATTCAGGCGATAACATGTAGCGCTACCTATTTTATTATTAAATAGGAACAACAAACAGCTATTTACATTATGCAATATTACAAACAGAACAACAAGTACCTACCATAGTATGTAATAGCGTACCCCACAGGGTCGTATTTCATGATTAATCGTTTAGACGAAGTTACCATTGAAATGTATCGAAAATTCGAGATAGGTTAATACCTACCCGAATCAAATACCTACGTCTGGATCACAAGAGCATTAGGGAATTTGTGGCAGATGCCAATCCTATTAGCATTTAGATGGGTTCCATACAAACTGGTGTTTCCTAGGCGTTCCGCCAAATCGCGAAAACCGAGTATCTAATAGGTAATCAAAACGTATTGTACTTAATAGTCTAGTTTGAATAAATGACGTTTTTCTTTTACAATTTTGGCCCAGACGTTTACGTACACGGTACAGCAGTGCGATTCTGTAACCATCTCACCGTGAAAACATAGGTGAAGTGAGCGTGGAGTGAGCTGTCATTCCAACTAATGCTAGGGATTGACACTATTAACAGTCGATCGATTCTGTAAAAATCTCACCGTGAAAAATTTGGTGAAGTGAGCTTAGAGTGAGATGTCAATAGTGCCAATCCCTAGCATTAGTTGGAATGACAGCTCACTCCACGCTCACTTCACCTAAGTTTTCACGGTGAGATGGTTACAGAATCGCACTGCTGCTCACTCTAAGCTCACTTCACCTAACTTTTCACGGTGAGATTTTTACAGAATCGATCGGCTGGTACACGTTACAATTTTCCGTGGTTTAACCCTAAAGGTAGTATCTCTGTGACTGACTAAAAGGCAAGAGTGAAGTGTATTATTACTTTCTCTATACCTATAAGTATCTACCTGCCTACTCGCCATTATTAGATAGGTGTGCAGGTGAAAGTATTAAAATCTTATGAAAGAATGACGAATTGTTAGGTAGGTAGGCACACTCTCTAAGCTATTCTAGCTTTCAGTAACATGACTCCACGCCAAAAGTAATCGGTCTTGCAAATATTTGTATGGGCACTGTACATAGTGTGACAAGTCTATACACTGAAGAGTCTAACGTTACGACAGACTTGTGAATCACATCTATTATACATCTCACATACATACAAATAAATAAAATTGAAGTGTCTGTTTGTTAGCGGGATTGTCCGAAAGGGTTACCGCTATCCCGGAACATAAAGGGCAAAGGAAGGAATATGGGTCGGTTTGAGTTTTAGTCAGTAAGAGTCTGACACTCCCTTCCGCCACCCAGAGCGGGAGGGGTCATTTGATGATTTAAAAAAATGAAAAAAAAAAGTGTCTGTTTGTAATGTAATGTCAAAATAACAGCTTTTTACTAAATGCGTTATGAAAGTATATACGGTACATGGAACATGGGAGCAGTAGTGGCCCAGTGGTAACGGCCGCGACTTACGAGTTGTAAGTCGTAGGTTCGAAACCGGCATGTGCTATAGAACCAAAAATTCGAAGACATGTCACATCTACCAACCCGCACTGGGCCCGCGTGGTAGATCATAGCCCACTCCCTCTTGAAGAGAGGAGGCCTTCGTACCAGCAGTGGGAACAATATAGGCTGATTATGATACGGTAGGTACATAATATAACAAAAAAATCTTTTTTTTCTGTCTGTCTGTTTGTTCCGGCTAATATCCGTAACGGCTGCACGAATTTTGACGGGACTTTCACCGACAGCTGATGTCATAAGGAGTAACTTAAACTACTTTTATTTTAGAAAAAACTTTGAGGGTTCCGCGCAAGAAAATGAAAACCCATGTTTCTTAAACTACTGTTGGTTGGTTACTAGCAGTGAAGTCGCGGGGACAGCTAGCTTACAATAACTTGAGCCAATACGTTATGACTCATATCTGTCTGCGCTTACAATAATAGCAATATTTTTCCAGTCGGACATGAAAAAAATGCTGCTTGTAGGAACTACGGTTTCAGGCGTCTTGGCAAATACCTAACTAAAATGTTGAATACGACGCGGCGCGCGACGGCAAGGCCGTTGGACATTCATGAAATATTTATAGCACTTTAGTCTGGAAATTAGATCTTTTGTGAAGATTTAATCCGTATTGAAAACCCTGCGAAACTTTCGTGAAGTGACCGCGAGGACACGAGGAGCCCTTTTTTTTGGGTGGGAAATCATCATATGACTTCTCCCGCTCTGGGCGGAGCAGGAGGGCTGTCAGACTTTTACTGACTAAAACCCACCCGTGTTCCTTCAGTTGCCTATGCCAGGGGCCACGGTATCTCTTTCGTTTCGAACAACCCACGGCCCTGGCAGACACGAGAAGCCTCTTGTGATTTTATCTCAAAATTCAAACTCAAAGCATTTATTTTAATGAAACCATTTACAGGCACTTTTGAACTGTCAAGAAGGCGGTCAGTTAGTCAGAAAGTTGAAGCTAGTTGCCCATTTCAAACCGTAGATCTCTATGGAGAAGAACCGGCAATGAACTCCAAGGACACTCTTTTAAATTAAGATATTACAAAATCCTGGGTACCTACATTGTTCTTGTTGCTTTCATACAGGGTGGTAATTTGACGTATTCCTTCCAGGACCTGAAAGTGTGACCCATTCCCAACAATTAAGCACTCCATAATGCCTAGGCGAAAATTCATGGGATTCAAGAAAACCCAACACGCTGGGCAGCCAGGTCGTCATGACCAGGGGGTCAAGGGGAAGTTACTATTTGGTTCGGTCGGTCCCGATCCTATACTCTTACACTCTTTCGAATATTGACTATGGTCCCGACCCAAATGAGCCGTTTCGAACTTTTTTCGCTTTTTCAATAATATTCGGTTCGGCCATGTGTCGGTCCGATCCGATCATTCGCACTTAGCACTTCGTAGTAGACCCCCTGGTCACAAGTCGCGGACCGGCTTTTAAGTTTTTAACATGACTCCCGGTCTACCCGGTGGTCACCGCTCCATGCCTGACGGGCCCTGTCACCAAGTGCGGCTGATCCCACGACCGCACGTTCTCCCATAAAGGCGCTCTTGGAACTCTACGGAGGCACGCAGAGTTTCTTTGGGCCTGACTGTTCAAGTGACGATACAGCCTCAGTTTCGCCACCCGCAGGCCTTATGGTGCTGGCCGTTAATAATTGTATACCTACCTAAGATAGATGTGATTCAAGTAAGTTTGAGAATACAGGTCACATTTCGCCCATACGTCGAGATACATATCTATGTAAATAGGTACCTACCTATATATTTACCTACTTATAACATGCCATTCTAAGTACAGAAAAAAATTACATAGATTTCTCTTGACCAATTCCTGGAAAAAGTTGTATCTGGCTTGATCAAGTTTTAATCTCTTCAAAAGAACACTTTCTATACGAACGATTATACTTAGTTGGAATTGTACTGAGTAGCGGACGTGGTGGGCGGAATACTCCCGGCTAAATGGATCGACGACCTTAAATATTTAAAGGTGTCTGGGAGAGACTAGATGCGGAAAGCAGAGAAGAGTGTTGTATTCAGGGTTCGTAAAAATCTGATATTTATAATAAACTAGTATCCTATATGTTAATCCTGGTTATAAACCATCTTTGTGCCAAATTTCATCCAAATCCGTTCAGTAGTTTTTGTGTGAAAGAGTAACAAACATCCATCCATCCATCCATCCATACAAACTTTCAAGTAGGATAGGATATCAAAATATCCGATATATAATATCCACCTGGCACAAAAAGACAGCCTCACTGCTAAGCAGATTGCGTGGGAGCAGTAACAGCATCCTGGATGTAATTAGCAGTAAGCTAGACAGCCCAATGGTGTGGAGCCTCACCCAGAAGACAAGTCTATCTTAGTTATTAGGTACTAAGGTACTAACATAGTTTTTAAGTTCATACTAACAATATTCAGTCTTATTCATAAAACTTTAATCAATTGCTAAGCAACTGATTAGCAAAATTCTTATTCATACTAGCTATTTAGCGCTAAGAGGATGCTAAGCAATTGATTAGTAGCTGAAGAATAAAGAAAAGTTAGGCATTGATTAAGAGCTAACTAAATGGTAAGCTAAACAGTCGCTAATGAGTGATTAGCGAGATTTTTATGAATAAGGCTGACTAAATGTAAATATAATGTAATGGATCAATGGTTGTCTGATTAAATTAATTATTATTATTATATCAGATATAATTTATCGTGTACCTATAAAAATAGATGCGGTTTTCATTCTGTAAGTGGTTTATTTCAATTTGTGTATTAGACTTTTAGTTGTAAAATTAAAGTTTGTGTCTGAATATTTGACGTTTTTATTATAGAAGTAAGAAAATAATTGAGTCTTTTATGAATATTAATCAGTCTTACCTTAAAAAAATTTTATTATTGGCTGACCATATTTTTTATTTCAGTATGCCAGGTTGTTGTGTTGTGTTTTTGGTCAAGTGTTGCTAGGGTAAACTTTGAACCTGCTATAGTTTTGACAATAATCAATTGCTAAGCAACTCATTAGCAAAATAATATCTACAGCATTTGACCCTGTATTATTCGATTTCAAACGAGCTAACGTGATTTACGAGTATGTACAGACGCCAGCAGGTCAAGCTACCCAAAACTGTCAAAGGAGAACGGCAGCTGATGTACACCTTTTAAAATGTTTGTTTTGGGTTCATATTTAAACAATTTAATAAGCGACTAAAATGGTTAATTTTTCAATAATCTAAATATTTTTAAAAGTTGGGAATATTGAAAAAACCTTAATTAATGTAACATTGAACAAAACGAAAAAAAAATGACAACAAAACGCAACTGGAATGGATGTACTGCATGGATTAAATCGAATAATAAATCGATAAACCTAACAACCGAATAACTAACGTCTTTTTACTGTTATAATATAACAGAACAGATAATTAATTATTAATCATCACTAATGTAAGATTTTAGTTATCATAATTAACTGATTCTTGTAAAATAATACAAAATCATATTTTCGTTTCTTTAATCGATTACCACTCATCAATCGATATACGATACAATATTTAAAAAAAAAATCTTTGACAGATGATAGATTGTCACGTTACTTTTCAAATTGTTTTATTTTTAATGGCTATCGTGCTGTTGATAGTGTGGTCGAGTTTTGCTGTGTTTCATGTGCATTGTGCTCTTCGAAACATTAGCTACCATAACTTTTATCTACGTCGAGTTGAGCCCTCTGCGGGAAGCAATAACAAGTTATTGTTGCAACTGCATTGTGGGGCTTAGAACTGTAGGGTGTTGCTCACATGTTAGGAGTATCCTCTGGTACCTAGGGTATGCTCGCCATGAGGGTATGACGCCACCAGCTCCCTTCCTAGATGAGGTTATAAGAATATAGTAGGTAGACCTGCTGAGTAAAATAAAGTCATTATATGATATGAGAATTATTGTTTAATTTATTCCGAGTACATTACCTACCCTACCTACTCAAGTAGTGAAGTCAGGCTTGAGCCAAGTTCCATAATAATATTGTAAACGAGAGTAATTCTGTTTTACGTTTTCATGCGTAAACCGCTGAACCACTTTTTGATTTTGGTGAAGATTTCAGTCGCTATTCGCTAAGCACACACAGCAAGCACAGCTGACAGTTTGGCCTCTAAATGAAAAGTAGTTTTATAGATTTAAAGGAACATACTTATAAAGAAGTTAGTTTATTAGGGTCAACTCAACCAAAAACTCAGCTGTCTAACTCTAGTAACCACGAAACCACTATCAAGTCAATAAAGACTCTTATGGTAATCTAGTGATCATAATTATTTCACCCGGCCCGCCGATGGCGATTGTGTGGGAGACAAAATAAAACTTAACCTAACTTCTTAAAAATGCATATAAATTAAGAACCCCAACTTTATAAAATCTACGAATAAGAGCTTCAATTATGTAATATTTTTACCTATTAAATGTAAATATTTAGTGGCTAAACACGAGTTTTTTTAGGTGTACAAAAACCTTCATACACGCTTGCCGTTCTCCTTTTCCTAATCAACCTTGAACCTTAATGCTTCAACGATAAAGTTGAAAATCTATTAAAGAAATTTGACAGATTGTAGTAACCTGATGTGCTGGCGTCCGTACGTAAATGTAATGACCGTTTGGTGTTTTATTAAGATTTGAATCCCTCATTATGACGTACTTAAATCTCGTCCAAATTGAGATCTTTTGCATTAAAAACTAGTGTGACGGCCTTACAAACATGGCAGTGGTATTGACTACATTTTCAGAGATCATTAACTTTACACGGTTCGAATATGAATAAGATTTAAAAGGATGTAATCTATCCTTTGTATTGTTGTATCGAATCTACCAACCGCATCGAATTAGATGACGTGCATGCTAACAAGAAATTGTGCAGGTATTTTATACGCGAACAAAGTCTGTTTAAATCTGGTAAACTTCGAGAACTTTCTGTGCAGGTACCTACTACATTGTAGTTATAACGCGAACTACACTTCGCGCGCTGTCTCTCGCACACTGCTCGACGTTTCGCTGTACAACAGAGGACCGACAATGTAGGCGAAGCATACATAACCCTATGCCCAGACTGTCGCGATAAGGCGAGCTAGTCTTCACGCGCTCTCGCTCACAGACTAGAGTGGTCTGCGAGCGAGAGCGCGTGTTTCGCTGTAAAACAAAGAGCGCGCGTAGTGTAGTTCGCGTTGTCGCGGCCATGTTGCCGTAGCATAACTAAATAGGTTATCTATATAATGTGAAAATATTACAATTTGTTTAGCGTGTAGCTAAAACTGACCGTCTCGCCGGTCTAGTGGTCACGAGTTCAACCAACTGCAAAGCATGGTCCTGAGTTTAAAGTACCTATCTATTTGAGTTTTTCTATTAGCGATTTCTTAGTAGTTACAGTTACTTGATGGGACTTAAACATACCTGGCTAAATTGTGGGTGTAATATACACATACACCTCTGCACATCCACCCTTTAGAATACAGACACGACGGAAGCTTAGTTCCGGTTCTGAACTTATACAGGGTGACAGGGACATCAACGCCCGAACTGTAACCATGAATTCAGCACATGCATCTACAAAATTTTCGTTAGTTATCAAAGAAACAAGCAGTCTACATTTCTTTTTTACTTCTCCTTTCGCAGGTCTGCTGGAAGAAATTTCTTAAGAAATAACCAGTACCTTTGTACTCATATTTTAAATGTCTTATCCTTATGTGTTTTACTGTGTGTACATAAATAATAAAATAAATAAATAAATAAGAAAAATCTGTGGTTCCACACAAAAGTGCAAGTCTACGCGTTCAAAATATGTATATGGAACAGCAATTTTTTTTTAAATATCCGACCCAGCATTTTAACGCAGAAGGGTTCAGAATAATACAGTACTGAATCCACGGTATCAGTTAGCACGTCGATATCCCTGCCAACCTGTATATTTTCAGCATGAGCAATAGCATAGTTCCGGCCTGATGATATCCCGTATATCATGCCAGGGCCGCGGGTTGTTCGAAAGAGATACCGTGGTCCCTGGCATAGGCAACTGAAGGAACACGGGTGGGTTTTAGTCAGTAAAAGTCTGACACGCCCTCTTGCTCCGCCCAGAGCGGGAGAAGTCATAATTATGATGATTTCCCAACCAGAAAAAAAAAAAAGGTTGATTGGAAATTTTTTACAGTTTCGGGTAGCTTGACCTGCTGGCGTCTGTACTTTTATGCCCATAATCCATCATATGTAACGGCTAAACTGCAATCATAAAACTCCTAAATCTCTTGCAAAAAGGCCACACGAGTTTAAAAGAATATAATGCAGTGTACACACGGCTACACATCAAGCTATGCATTTCCAGTTTTAGCTGACCTCGCATTGTATAGGTTTTTCGTACAATCAGAAGGCAGCTTATACTGGTTTTGTATAGCTTGATGTGTAGCCGTGCGTACATTTGCGTGTTTCATAAAAACCAGGCCGTTCCGCATGACGCCTGCGTGCGCTTTGCAATTTTAAAATAAAATTACAATATTTTAGTATTTCGCGTTGTTAACGTTTTAGCATTATTACAGGTTACGAACTAGCGGATTTTGCCTGAAATAATCGATTAGCATTAACATAATGATACTAATTTAATAATAAACTACCAGTGGGAATTGAAAAATGGTTTTTGGATTTGATAACCCAATTCTTGAGAAAGGCTACTTAACATCACGGATGATCTAGGACTCTCAGGGGCCGAGCAAAATCAAAAAAAAACTTACAAAGAACGCTAGGCTAAAACGAAGTACCTAATTTTAGCGCGGGTGGGCGAAACGATGCGACGGGGTGTGTCGCGGGAATAAGAAATTTCACGCGGACGAAGTCGTGGGCAGAAACTAGTTAATCATAATCTGCCTAGACATGACGTTCCCACTGTAGGGACACAGGCCTCCTTTCTGTGAGGAGTGGGACATAATCCACCACGCACGCCCAGTGTGGGTTGGTGGATGCCAAAACAATGTCTTCGAGTCTTTGATTCTAGGACTACTTTATTAAAATTGTAGCATTCATACAGGTCGTTTAATTGTCTTGTGGACATTTCGAAACCAACATGTACAGACGCCAGCAGGTCAAGCTACCCGAAACTGTGAAATTTTCCCAATCAACCATGAACCTTGATGCTTTAGCGATGAAGTTGAAAATATATTAAAGAAATTTGACAGATTGTTGTAGCTTAATGTGGTGGCGTATGTACATCTGTAAATAAGTCTTTCTGGTAGGTACAGACGCCAGCAGGTCAAACTACCCGAAACTGTCAAATTTTCCTAATCAATCTTGAACCTTAATGCTTTAGCGATAAAGTTGATAATCTATTAAAGAAATTTGACAGATTGTAGTAGCTTGATGTGCTAGCGTCTGTACCTATAAGTATCCACCTACCTGCTCGTTTACCCGACTACACTTATTAAACCATGACTATACTGTTTTTTGCTCAAAGCATATAGCTAGGAGGTAGGTAAGACTTCCAGAGAATTCGAGGAACGTAAAAACATTGAGTGGTTGTCCCTCGACTTGTTGTCGTGTAGCGACAGGAAACTAAGTTTAAATTAAAGAAAGGGAGGTTGAAGTTTATTACAGATTTAATAAAATTAAAGATTATATAAAAAATGGAGATGAAAAGACAGTGGTGTGTAGTGTGTGGGTGAGGCAGGATGAAGATGAGTGATTAGTGGGTTGAGGAGGCTGAGGAGGTAGACGCGACGCGAGGCAGGTGGCGGTGACAGGAGCAGGCAGACGTGGAGAGGTGCTGGTGCGTGTGCGGCACGGAGGATACCCGTAGGGGGGCCCACGCGACAGTAGTAGGTCGTCGCACGGCCGCACGACACAGCAGGCGCGCAGGCACGGTAGGGGCCCACGCGACAGTAGTAGGTCGCAGCACGGCCGCACGGGAGGGCAGGCACAGCGGCGCGAGCGAACAGGCACGGCGGCGTGAGAGGGCAGGCACGGCAGCACGCGGTCAGCCCGCCAGGAGAGACGCCCCTCGGTTGAGAGCAACCCAGTAGAGGGTGTTCCTGAGAGCAGGCCAGTAGTTTCAGGAGAGGCACGCCAGCGGTCCAACTGCTACGGAGGACGGAGGACGAAGGTGCAGCGCTGGTACGTCAGGTACCGGAGTCTTGAGGGGAATACGCCAAAAGTACCCTGGATAGGTGACTCCGGAGTACCAGCACTACTTTGAGGGTTCACTTTTCAGGCGAAATCGAACTCCAACACGAACTCCCACTGGAACTGAACTAAAACTGGAACTGTCACCGCGTTGCCTCGATTCCACAGGTAAACTCGCAGAACAGCAACTTGAAGAAATAAATATGAATTTGAAATATAGTGGCCAGTACCTATTGATTTGCGTAAGTCTGAATATATTTTCAGCTAAAAGTTACATGCTGATAAGAATTTATAAGCAAATTTGTCATGGCGACGTATTAGACGTCGTTGACAGGACTGTCATAATAAAAAAAATTAATAAAATACAATTACATATATAGTTATTTCGTATTAAAAGCGTATTAAAAGTATAGTGTTTATAGGAAAAATGATATCAATCAGTGTGGGCGCAATTTCCAGCCCTTGGATGTTGCTAAATCGTCATAGTGTTATGTTAAAGTTTGATGATTAAACGTGACCTGGTGTCGTGAGGAATAGTCAGATCAGCGCCTAACGGTGACGGAATGCTTGTCTGACCTGGAGGAATGAATGTAGATAACTGTGAGTATGTAACTACATTACGTTACATTTTCCCCCCGACCCTAGAAAATTTTCGACTCAGAGAAAATTTTTATAAAGCTTTCCAAAGTAAACCGTAAAACACAACTTCGCAGATTCATACATCTCCATTCAACCAATCGTACTATCTCTTTTAAGCAATCTCCTGCATTCCGGTAAGGGTGGAGTTCACATTCAATGACTGCCACTCTAGAAGGGTGTTCTATAAACGACGTTAAGGCTTCTTTAAGGAGTTGTCAGCCGCTCCAGACATGGAAAAAAAAGAAAAGGTATTGAATTACTTTATACAAATTAAGTATAGGGAATTAAGCTCATATAAGAGCGATAGAGTTAAGTAATAAGTTAAGTAGTAGTAGATAGATACATTTGGTTTAGGCTTATTTAGTGAGTAACCAACCGCTCCTGCAAGGGCTTATTTATAGAGTTGCAACCGCTCTTTAGAGTATATATGAATATATACAATAGTTAGTTAGCTTAAGATTGGATAGCTTAGATTACCAATGGTTTAGAGCCAATTGATAAAGCATAACCAGTGATCAATGCAGTAGAGCATTATGATCATTATAACTATGGCTGTAGAGCCCGTAGTTATAGAAAGAGTAAAAAAGATGGATGGGGTAGGCCATCATCTTTTAAAACCATTTGGATTTACCAAATAGTTGAAGTTGTGCTTAAGAGCACGAGTTAAATAAGTATTTATAGAATAAAAATATGATAATGTAGTGAGTGATGTTTATATACAATATATACATATTTTGATAGTTAAGAGGTGTTTTCAAAGAATTTAGCATTTTATATCTTTAATGTGCCATTTGCCTGTGATACCATCAGAATCTTCAAGTATGTATACCAATGGTGAAAATTTAGTTAAAACTTTGCATTTAATAAATTTAGGGGCTAGTTTAGCGCTAAAGTAAGAACCAGCATTGCTTAATGCATAGTTCTTACGCCATACCGTATCACCGACATTAAATTCTTTGAAAGACCGTCGTAGATTATAGCGAGTACTGTTTTTAAGGTGAGCTATGTGTAAACAAGTCTGAACTTTGTGAAAAATAGACGTGAGGAAACCCGCATTAGTCGCGTATATATCGCGAGGCATAAAGATCAATTCTTCGAGGTTCTGACTGGGAGAGTATAGTGAACCGCAAGGAATTGTTTCCCTTCCAAAGACTAGAAAGGATGGAGTATACCCTGTTACAACGTTAGTCGTACTGTTCATAGAGAATTGAATTTTAGAGAGATGTTTGTCCCAGGACCTATGGTCGTCTTCTACTAGTGAAGCTAAAGCCGTAATTATTGTTTTATTATAAATTTCTGTCGGGTTAAATTGCGGACAATAGTAGGCCGAGTGAAATATGAAAGGGACTTTGTATCTATTGAGGAAAGAGTGAAATTCGCGTGATTGGAACTGTGGGCCATTATCCATTATACAAGTCTGTGGAACTCCATGAACTAGAAAAACAGAATTTTCCAGAACATTAATTATATTAGATGCTGTTGCTTGTTTGAGAGGGAAAATCAAAGTATATTTAGTAAAGATGCAATTAATTACTAATATGAATCTATTACGTTTTCTAGTCATAGGAAGTGGACCCATTAGGTCTAGAGAAATAGTTTGAAAAGGTCTAGAACAAATCTTAGGTTTGCCCATGAGGCCATAAGGAGAATGATTAGGGTGTTTATAAGCAAGGCAGGTTTCACAGTGTGAAATTATGTTGGCAACATCTTTAAACATGCCAGGCCAATAGTATAGTAAAGATAGTTTTTTATATGTTTTAAAAATTCCTAGATGAGGTTCTTGGCTAGAGCCATGATTTGCTTCGATTAATATACGTCTTTCTTGAGGTAGTGGAACTTCTTTCCAAATGAAATCATCATTCAGACGATCAGGCGTGTGAATGCAACGATAAAGTTTGTTCTCTCTGATGGTATAATTTGGGTAGGAGTCAGGGTTATTTGAACAGCCCAGCAATATTTTATTGTAGTGTTCTAATTCTCTATTAGAATCATCCGTTGAGATTGGATGTACACCTTGTGGTGTATTTTCTTGTATCTTAGGAAGTTCTTGAGACTTGGCTCTTGATAGAAGATCTGGAACTACATTATCTTTTCCTTTCTTATGTTTTAGGACGAAGTTGAAGCAGGATAAGCGTAAAGTCCAACGTGCGAGTCTTCCAGAAGGATTGGATAAATTCTGAAACCATTTAAGTGCAGCGTGGTCAGTGTAAATTGTGAATTCTTTGCCATTATCAAGATAACAACGCCAATGTTCTAAGGCAGTTATTACGGCAAGTGTTTCTCTTTCAGTAGTTGAGTAGTTTTGTTGGTTCTTATTGAGGGCTTTGCTCATGTAGGCAATCACAACTTCTTTATCGTCATGATGTTGAGTGAGCATAGCGCCAATACCGTAGTTAGATGCATCGCAATGTACTGAAAAGGGAAGATCAAAGTCTGGGCAGGCAAGGACAGGAGTGGTTATCAAGGCTTCCTTAAGCTTTTGACAGGCTGCGTCCGCTTCTTTGTTCCATAAGAATTTCGGAGCATTCTTTCCAGAGCAGGTTAGTTTGTTGAGTGGAGTAGCGATAGTGCTGAAGTTTGGAATAAATCTTCGAAACCAGCTGCAGGTGCCGATGAATCTTCGTACTTCTTTTCTGCAGGTAGGTATTGGGTAGTCAAGAATGGCCTTGATTTTATCAGGGTCAGCTCGTAAGCCGTGTTCGTCCACAACGAAGCCAAGGTATTTCAATTCTTTCCTGAAGAATTGACTTTTTTCAAAGTTAATCGTTAAGTTAGCGAAAGAAAGTTTTTCATGAACTTTCATGAGAAGCGATATATGTTCATCAAAAGTTTCGCTAATAATGACAATGTCGTCTAAGTAGCAGAACACCTTGTTTTCGAATTCTGGAGTAAACAGCATGTCCATCAGTCTTTGTTGAGTAGCTGGTGAATTGGTAAGTCCAAAGGGCATTACTTTGAATCTGAACATACCTCTTCCAGGTACATAAAAGGCAGTCTTGTCCTTATCAGCAGGATTCAGGGGAATTTCCCAGAAGGCTTTCGCAATATCTATGCTTGACAGGTATTTAGCATTTCTGAGGTTGTCTAAAATTTCGCTTATAAGTGGTAGACTATAAGCATCACGTTTCGTAACTGCGTTCAGCTTTCTGCTATCTACGCAAAAACGCCATTCACCATTCTTCTTTGGAGTAATAAGTACTGGAGATAACCAAGGGCTTTCACATTGTTCAATAACATTCCAACCCAGCATTTTATCCACTTCATTAGCTAATGCCTTTTGTTTTTCAGGAGACAGTCTATAACATCTTTGTTTGATGGGCAGCGAATCCCCGGTGTCAATCTTGTGAGTGATGAGATGAGTGTTTCCTAGAACACCCTTTTCTTCGAATGAGATAGTCTTGAAGCGTTGGATAATATCATCAGCAATGTTTTTCTGATTTGCAGTTAAATGTTCATAAGGTAATACTTTGAAATCAGTTGTCTCGATAGTTGAGCATTCGAGTTCTGTTATGCTGGTTGAAGACAGAATGTTAGGTAAAAGATTATATTTTTTCCAAAAGTCTATGCCCAATATTAAAGACGGTGAAATTTCTGGAAAAATATAAGCCTTAATTAAGTGAGTCTGTTTGTTAAAATAAATTGGAAGATCAAAGTAACCTATGGATTTAATTTTTTGGTTACTTGCTGTAGATATAGTAATATAGTCTGACTTGAAAAGTTTACAGCCTAGTTTGAGAATTTCTAAATGGGAGTTATTACCAAGAATAGTAATTGAACTACCAGAGTCGAGTAATCCAGACATAGATAAATTGTAAACTTTGATGTTAACGAAAGGTCGTTTATAATCTTTTTCATTAGAGTATAGAGTTGAAGATATTTTGTAGCATGAGAAGAATTTTTTAAGAGTTTTAATCCAATCGTTCCAATCGTTGGCATTAAAGTTTGTTTTACTTTTCAAGTCAGTTATTAGTTTTTTGAGTTAGAGTTGGGTTTAGATGAGCAATTAGGACAATCTGAGGTTTTAAAACCTTTAAGACCACATTTGAAACAAATAACAAAGTGAGGTTGAGTACAAGTCCGTAAACTATGTCCATGCTTACGACAGCGAACGCAAAAGGTATTTTCTTGCGAGTTATTAGCTTGGAGTACACTATTAACTTGCCTGGGAGGGTTTTTGTAAGGATTATTAAATTTATTTGTATATGGAGGAGGTCTTGGATTAGGAAATGAGGTAGAAGGCTCAGAAGAAGTAGAATGTACTTGTTTGTAGTTAAATTCCGCAGTAAGCGGGTTTTGTTGAGAATTTGGTTCTTTAAATTGTTTATCTCGGTCCAAAAATCTTTCATAATTTTGGCAAGTAGCCAAAAGTGAATCGATAGAGTCGATATCCTTTAAAGCAACGAATACTGAGTAGCATGGTCTTATATTTCTCAAAATAATTTCCAATTGTTCCGTTTCAGAAAGTTTTTTGGAAAGACGAGAGAACATTCCCGACATAATCGAAATATAAATAATAATTGGTTCGTCACGACCTTGGGTACGACTTTTAATTGCTTCTAATAGTTTATAATCGTAGTCAAAACCACCAAAGTCTTTAATTAGTAATAAAGAAATCTCTTCCCAAGTTACGTTTGGGTTTTGGTTTAGTTTGAACCTAACCCAATGGAGGGCATTCTCAGTAAAAATTTCATAAGCTTGAGTGATTAGTACATTTTTAGGTACACTCCGAGCTAGGCAGTATTCGTCAAGTTTTTGTAGAAAAGATCTAGGACAAGATTTTCCATTATAGGTATGTCTTTTCAGATCTTTGAACAAACTAATATTTGAAATAGTCGGAATAAGAGGAGGAGGAGGAGAAGAAGATTCAGGAGGATTTAAGTGGAGGAGAGGGGAAGGAGGAGGTATTTGAAAACGATGCTTTGAGGACGGATCTGAAAGCAAAAAAAGCGAGTTATATGTCTCAAATTTTTCCTTTAAAGAGTCGTGTATGGGTTTATAGTCAGGGTTCAAGTCTATGTCTATACGTTCCAACCTGTGAAATAAATGGTTAATATAGGCTTCAATTAAACGAGAGTATCTTAAATCACCCTGGGATAGTTTTTCTATTTTAGTATCTAAGTATTTTAAAGTAAAATCTATTTGTGATAAGTCTTCCTCGATAGGCAATGGCGAAATCAATATTTCCTCCGATGGAGTAACCGAAGCCAGGCGAAGAATTTGTTTCTTTAACAATAACACTGTACATGCCGGTTCCTCGAGTCGTATTTTGACTTCATATTCGAGTTCAGACTTGTTCAAAAATTCGAACTTAATTGAATGAGACATAATAATAAAATTATAAATTGAAAAGATAGTTACGTAAAAATATTTTTCCTGTTGAGAGAAAACAAAAAGGTTAGGTGTAAAGAGTATAGATGAGTTAAGAAATGTTCAATATAGTACAGTGTGCTCAAGAGATGTGTTTAGTTGATAAAAATTTAGCCAAAAGTTCAGGTGTCACTAGACGAAGTGTTGCTTTTGAATTTAGGAAAATGTGAAAGTGATGGATGTGTGAAAATTATGTAAGAAGACAAAGAAGGGTGAAACTTTAAAATGAAAGAGAGACCTAGGAGAATTGAAAGAATTAGAGCAAGAGGGAGAGAAAGAGAGGGAAAGAACTAATTTACATTGGGCGCCAGAATGTCGTGTAGCGACAGGAAACTAAGTTTAAATTAAAGAAAGGGAGGTTGAAGTTTATTACAGATTTAATAAAATTAAAGATTATATAAAAAATGGAGATGAAAAGACAGTGGTGTGTAGTGTGTGGGTGAGGCAGGATGAAGATGAGTGATTAGTGGGTTGAGGAGGCTGAGGAGGTAGACGCGACGCGAGGCAGGTGGCGGTGACAGGAGCAGGCAGACGTGGAGAGGTGCTGGTGCGTGTGCGGCACGGAGGATACCCGTAGGGGGGCCCACGCGACAGTAGTAGGTCGTCGCACGGCCGCACGACACAGCAGGCGCGCAGGCACGGTAGGGGCCCACGCGACAGTAGTAGGTCGCAGCACGGCCGCACGGGAGGGCAGGCACAGCGGCGCGAGCGAACAGGCACGGCGGCGTGAGAGGGCAGGCACGGCAGCACGCGGTCAGCCCGCCAGGAGAGACGCCCCTCGGTTGAGAGCAACCCAGTAGAGGGTGTTCCTGAGAGCAGGCCAGTAGTTTCAGGAGAGGCACGCCAGCGGTCCAACTGCTACGGAGGACGGAGGACGAAGGTGCAGCGCTGGTACGTCAGGTACCGGAGTCTTGAGGGGAATACGCCAAAAGTACCCTGGATAGGTGACTCCGGAGTACCAGCACTACTTTGAGGGTTCACTTTTCAGGCGAAATCGAACTCCAACACGAACTCCCACTGGAACTGAACTAAAACTGGAACTGTCACCGCGTTGCCTCGATTCCACAGGTAAACTCGCAGAACAGCAACTTGAAGAAATAAATATGAATTTGAAATATAGTGGCCAGTACCTATTGATTTGCGTAAGTCTGAATATATTTTCAGCTAAAAGTTACATGCTGATAAGAATTTATAAGCAAATTTGTCATGGCGACGTATTAGACGTCGTTGACAGGACTGTCATAATAAAAAAAATTAATAAAATACAATTACATATATAGTTATTTCGTATTAAAAGCGTATTAAAAGTATAGTGTTTATAGGAAAAATGATATCAATCAGTGTGGGCGCAATTTCCAGCCCTTGGATGTTGCTAAATCGTCATAGTGTTATGTTAAAGTTTGATGATTAAACGTGACCTGGTGTCGTGAGGAATAGTCAGATCAGCGCCTAACGGTGACGGAATGCTTGTCTGACCTGGAGGAATGAATGTAGATAACTGTGAGTATGTACATTACGTTACATTGTCGGTCATGGTATTTATTTTTTATTGGCAAATTAATGTGTTGCTTTAGACTTTAGACCTTGGCACAGACTAACGTACCTTCATTAATTAAATATGACTACCTTATGGGGAACTACAGCTTTGAGCTGTTTGGGGTCGAAACGTCATGGGGCCCGAGTGCGCGTCCCCTTTTTATATTATTATGTTTTATGATATTTCTCGCCGGCTGGTCGACACTTCACGTGATCAGGGGCTGGGTCGTTCTTTGGCCAAAGAATTTGCATTGCCATTCAATGGCAATGCTGCCAGTCTTCGGGTCACGTTTCCGGATGACAGCGATGTGGACGAGTACTTCGACGCCTAAATGTCCTTTTGTTTTTGTATTTATTTATATAGTTAGTCTCTTATGACTTTTAAGAACCTTTAATGAACAACCGTCTTTGCTGTAGCACAGACGGGTAAAAAACCTACTGATGAACGGGTATTTTCACAAATTCGTCAAAGGTTCTTAGGACCGATGAAAATAAAAGAAAAATGTTGAATTTCATTTCTAAAATCTATAAGTACGGCTACACTTCAAGCTATACATAACCAGTATAAGCTGACTTCTGATAGTACGAAAAACCTATACAATGCGAGGTCAGCTAAAGCTTGAAATGTTTAGCTTGACGTAACCTTGACCTAATATTATTAACAAATTAAAATTTATGTGGCATCGGAAAATTCCTCCACATCGCTGTCGACTGGTCCCAAGTGACTGTCGGCATTCACGTTGTATGTCAATATACATATAACATCTGCTGCCGGGCTGGATTTTTGCCCTTGGGTCACGGGAAATGTCAACCAGCTGTTTGGAGATTTCGTTGAACAAACCATGAGCACTATACGCTTTAAATGAAAAGTGCTCAAACAAATTGACAGTGGAAAACAAAAATAAAAGAACAATTTCGTGGTAATGTCTTTAATGATACTATTTATTAAAATTATCGTTCTGCATACTATTATATTACAGATAACTCTTTTCCTATTATATAAGTATTTAACCGCCTTCCCTAGATGGCGTTAAATTAACGTTAGTGTTTGTCAAATTATATTTCTTTGATCATCTGCGTTTTGACGACATGGTTGGCGCAGTGGTTAAGCGATTGACTGCTGCGCTGTGTGTCGCGGGTTCGATTCCCGCACGGAACAAATATTTGTATGACCTACAAGTAGTTGGTCCGGGTCTGGTTGTTTGTGTATGTGAGTTTAAATGTTTGTAAACGCACCCACGACACAGGAGAAATTCCTAGTGTGGGGCAACGTTTTTAAAAACAAAAATAGAAAACTGATATTTGACAGCTCACTTCACCTAAGTTTTTACGGTGAGGTTTTTACAGAATAGACTGCTGAAACTCCATGTTTTCATGATTTGTAACGAACTTTTATTGATTAGACAACAAATGCTGTATGGTTTCTAGAACGAAAAGCAACACAAAATTTGTCAAGTGGGTGTTAACTGTTGAGGTTGGTTAGTCGAATTATAAACAGCCAATCGGATGACATGCGTTTAATTTTGACAGGATGTCGATTTTCGTTCCACAAACCTACGGGGTAATTGCGTAACACAACACGAATCAAATCTGAATCATTTTGACGGATATTGCTAATCCATTGTTTTATAATTATGTTTGAAGAAGTTTGCTCAGCAACGTAAATAACGCAATGAATGTTGTTGAGCTGTCACAATGACAGTCATTATTACTGTTAGGGTCAGTTCACACCGAGACGCGACGCGACGCGACGCTGCGCGCACACTTTAAACGAGTGACTCAAAATATACTTTATTTTCTACACGAAAAGGTACACATTGCATTGTGAGAGTTCAGAATACGTTTCGCGGTGCAGTAGGTCGTTTTAAAGTGTGCGCGTAGCGTCGCGTCGCGTCGCGTCTCGGTGTGAACTGACCCTATGTGTGTTACGCAATCCCGCGGGTGTTAAGTTTTCAAAATACTTAATTAACCAACAAGGTTATTTTCATATCTGTCATTAAATACAACACTAAATATTTAATTTGGCAATACAATACTGGTAGGTTTACCGTGTCTAATGAATGACTAAATACAAAACAATTCAATAATAATATAGGTACAGACGCCAGCAGGTCAAGCTACCCGAAAACGTCAAATCCCAATGAACCTTGAACCTTAATGCTTTAGCGATAAAGTTGAAAATCTATTAAAGAAATTTGACAGATTGTAGTAGCTTGATGTGCTGGCGTCCGTACCAAATTTTTTGTACAGTCAGGGAAATTAATTGGTTAACAGATTGCTAATATACCGACTGTGCCAATGTGTCTTGTTATAGCCACTGTACGATTGTCAAGGAAGAATCACAATTTCGGTAAGTAGGCACATTAAGGAATAAAATGATTACCTAATTTTGAAGTTGATAGTCACTTTCACAAGCAATTATTTTTCCTGACTATAGCTAGGTATGCACGGCTATACATCAAGCTGTACATAACCAGTATAAGCTGACTTCTGATTGTACGAAGCACCTATACAATGCGAGGTCAGCTAAAACTGGAAATGCTTGATGTGTTACCGTGTATATGTCGCAGCCAACTGGTTTATGATAATAATTTTTATAGTATTAAGGAGTTTTTAGAACACTAACGTTGACAGCACAACTTTGCATGCTTTAATTATAAGCAAAACATGTATGATCACATATTGTATTGTAAAACCTTTTTATACCGTGTTTTAAGCAAATAAATATTATTATTATTATTATTATTATTATTTAATTAGCCGTTTAGTCAACCGCCTGGCCTTTGGAAGTACTGCTCGCTTCGCTTCGCCCTCTGGGCTCGCACGCGATTGATTATAGTTCTAACCTGACCTATTTGGTCGGGGTGCCCTGGCTTAGTTACTGCCGGCCGCCATTTAGTCAAAAGGCTAGGCGATTAACTAAACGGCTAATTAAACAAGTTGACTGCGACATATAAATTGAAAAATATCATTGAAGTACTCTCAAAACGGTTAAACGAGCCATTTTTGCCACGTTACACTTTTCATTTCACCCTTAGTAAGGTGTATTTTTTGTAGCACCTAGACAATAACTGGTGTCCTTTACTCCATTACAAAGATAACATAGGCACACAACAAGTATTCAAAATTCTAATATTGTTTGCAGTTGTTAAAATCTAAATAATGTCATTTATTTTTTTCTGGTAAATGAAAAATAGTCACAAATTGTCGCATTCGCACATGTTACACATTGTCAATAGCATAATTTATTATTAATGGGACCTTTATACAACAGCTATATTCTACGATTATCTACATAATTAATTGTATATAATTTACAAATACAGACAAAATCACTTCAACAATCTCCAATATTGGTTACACATAAGCTCATTTAATATCATTTCAGGATGCTTCAGAGGGCCTAGTGCGAGTTTTGATACTTATTCGTCACTTACGTGAATTTGTATGGAATAATTGTGTTCCCAATTATTGTCACCACCGGGGTAATTGCGCAACACACTAACAGTAGCAATGGTTCCAATTTTGACAGTTCAACAACATTCATTGCGTTATTTACGTTGTTGAGCGGTTTTTTTTACTTATCTATGAAGCAATGGATTAGCAATATCCTTCAAAATCATTCAGACTGTGGTTAAAAATGTGTTACGCAATTAGGGTGCGGGTATCCTATTCCTACTAATAATATTATAAACGTGAAAGTTTGTATGGATGGATGGATGTTTGTTACTCTTTCACGCAAAAACTACTGAACGGATTTGGATGAAATTTGGCACACGGATGGTTTATAACTAGGATTAACATATATGATCATTTGTATCCCGATATTCCCACGGGATCGACACGTATGCGTTTCAGTATAAATTGACGATCTAATAGATATTAAAACTCGCACTAAGACAACAGCTTAGTTGTTGTCTATCTTTCTTACATCCGATACACGGTAACTTAACTCATCATATCTAATCTGCATTCGCGATTTATTTGCCAAAAATTTAAACAAGTATGAGTTTATGGAAAAATAACTGTAATTCCTATACAATAAAGTTCAGTTTACGCTACAACTTCATACATTTTTATAACTTTTTCAATAGTGCTAGTCACTCTAAAATTAACTTAATCTTCATTACAATAAAGTTGATATTTGTTTAACTTGAAATAACATCAATTTGAAACATTAGCTTGAATAGACTTTACGTGGTTTCCGTATCTACATTCAATTTATGACTGACTGTCTTTAAATTCAAAGGAAGGTGACTTAACACTTAGCAGCTTTGAGCGCGAAAGTCAACCATAAAGCTAAGGTTTCCTAAGATTGCGGTGGCCGCCACACAACGTCCGCAATATACTGTCGAATGACGTCAATGAAACGTTATTTATGCTGTGTTTTTCTAGAGCATTTTTTGACACCGTAAAGTCAACTCCCGGTGCCGTCATTTTCATGACAGCTGTCACTGCGACCGTTATGTGGTGCAACCGGTGTTCTAGGAAACAGTATTACAGTTGAATATCTCGCTAAAATATGATTGTGATTGTGACCAGCAATGCGATTCTGTAACCATCTCACCGTGAAAACTTAGGTGAAGTGAGTGTGGAGTGAGCTGTCATTCCAACTATTGCTAGGGATTGACACTATTGACAGCTCACTCTAAGCTCACTTCACCTAACTTTTCACGGTGAGATTTTTACAGAATCGATCGGCTGAATTGAACATTAATAAGATGAACAAGAGCAGTAATGGCCCAGTGGTAACGGCCACGACTTACGAGGGTAGGTCGTAGGCTCAAACCCAGACAGGCACTTTAAATTATTTCATCACCACGGCTCTCAAAACGGGGAAGACACATCAAACATCGTGAAGAAATCGGCATGTCCTAGAACCAAAAATTCGAAGACAAGGGACATCCACCAACCCGCACTGGGTCCACTACCTCTCACCGATAGGAGGCCTGTGTCCCAGCAGTGGGAACATTGTAGGCTAATTATGATACAATTCAGCCAACTTCGCGTTCATTTCACGCGGTTTCATTCATTGTGTCGTAGAGAATATGTTACTGTTAGATCATGTCGTGATTAGCTAAGGAATTAACGTGGTTTCGAAGTAAAGAATAGTGAATTAGGGCCCAGCTGTGTCATTGCCCAGATTACCTACATCTTCATTCTTCTAGTAGGTAGTATATAAAAATAAGTAAATAAAATCCTACCTACGCAAGTAGGGAACGTGACAGAACAAAAAAATTGGTGTTTACACTGGTCGGAGAATCTTGAGAAAGTTAAATTGCTTTGCAATGACTATTAAGATAAGTGTGGGATGGTGGGAATAACGGCCCAACTTCCGTCCCGACCACGGAAAATATTATACGTAAACAAACTTCAATTGCAAAGAAGTTTACGGTAAAAATAATGTTATATTATTACTGAAATAGTGTGGAAAAGCGAAGGTCTCCAAAAAATTCAAGCGCAGTGCATTAGGAAACAAGAAAAAACCGGCCAAAGGCGAGTTCTTGTATTATTTGTTGTTATATTTCAACCGTCTACCTATTACGGTTCTTGAGATACAGCCCCTTATAAAATATGATTATATACGGTATCTAAAGGTTAGGTACAGACGCCAGCAGGTCAAGCTACCCGAAACTGTCAAATTTTCCCAATCTACCTTGAACCTTAATGCTTCAGCGAGAAAATTGAAAATCTATTAAAGAAATTTGACCGATTGTAGTAGCTTGATGTGCTGCCGTCTATACACAATAATAACATCGTCAATTACCTCGAAGTCTAAGATTTAAAGTGCTAATTTTTGTTAGAGTCAAGTATCCCCCACCCCCTGCCAGACAAATGGTTGTTTTTGGGTATGTGAAAAAAATCACCGGGGTACCACGAAGTGCAAAGTGCGAATGATCGGATCGGACCGACACATGGACGAACCGAATATTATTGAAAAATGCGAAAAAAGTTCGGATCGGCTCAGTTGGGTCGGGACCATAGTCAGTATTGAGTAAGAGTGTAGGAGTGGAGGACCGAACCAAATAGTAACTTCGCAGCAGGAAACGGCCGAACATTCGGCCGATACCACTTCGGAGTAGACCCCACCGTAATATAACGAAGTTAAAAGGAAAACTATCACAGCTAAGTATACAACTTAACGAGTAATAGTCAACCAACTAACATTTGCAATTGCAATGCATGCACTTGGCCGGTTTTTTAAATATCTACTATTTGAGTAATTAAGTAGGTATTAAAATGCTTATAATTAATCGTATCTGATCTGCATAAGATCAATTAAACTTCCGTAATATTCGTCAGTTACAAACACGACTAGGCCATGTGAGAAAAACACAGCATAACTAACGTTGTGTGTTTTCTAGGTTTTGCATTAAAACCTAGAAAACACACAACGTTTGCCAAAACCCTGAAATTATGTACAATTATTTTGGAGATTTTGGGTCTTCATACAGCAGATCAGATTCATCATATGCACCGTGTATCGGAACTAAAACAAACATGCAAGGTGAACAACCTCGCAAAATATTCTTTACTTATCCAACGTAACTGTTCTAACACAATCGCGTTTCTCATTTGCAAAGCAAAATACCGCGGCTTCTAAGACCCAGACAGACAATAACATGGCATAACCTAGATGAGTCACGGCGAACACTGTAGGTAGCACTTGTTTTTATTAAGCTCCGCAGCCGAGACACTTTCGAGCGTTTGCAAAAAACGCGGCTTTCACTTTCGCATCCCATTGCAAAACAAACATAACCTCGTTTTGACGTGGCACGTCAAAATTAGGAAGATAACCCAGACCATTTAGCGGCTAGATAATCTTATATTTGCTTAGCTCTCCTCAGTCTCCTCCAGAACCGGGAGACTGGTGTGCACGCAGTGCGGTGAAGATCTCGACGTGAACGCAGATATCCAAGATTCAACTTCGCGCTCGGAGCACACAAACTTCGCGGAGATTGTGTTGTCGTAGCCTTTCTGTCGCACAATGAAGCCGCTATTTAATTCGGCTTGTTCGACAGCTGTGTTCCTCAAGTTCACCACGCCAATGGGCTTCGTAACCCTCTTCCTGGGATAGATCACCGCGAAATGCTCCAAAGAGGTCTTGTACACAACGACTCTCACATCCTGCCGCATCCCGCCTGGTCCCAACAGCACCAAGAAACCAGACTTTACTTCACTTTCAATACTTTTTTTACTGAAACTTTTGCCGAAATTTTCACCACGACATGTGCTCGACATTATGTCCGCAGGCATTTTACTGTTTAGATAACAATACGCTGTTCACATAACAATGTGCAATATGTGCAATGTTATTGTTGGCGGCGAACCGTACGCGCGGAAAGCGTCCTCCCTTACCGCACACACAATAATACTGAAGAGTCATTTTCCAAGCGGGGTCTATTTATAACCTCTGGGGCCCGAAGTAGTTCGGGTGATTTCGGTGGTGATCGTTACTTTGCATTCACTTTGGAGGCAGTGGAGGCTCGACAGACAGTTGTAAGCCGACTAAACTTGGCAGGTTGTCTGGTCCAAATGAGGTTCTATTTCGACAGATATTTTTCGTATGGTCGGGTACTAGGAGAGGTCGAATGTTATCGGTGTCTGACGAGATGTGAACGTAAACCTTTATGACTGCATTGTTCTATGCATAAGTACGTCTTAATTCATTTCGCGCTCTTATTAATTGTTATTATAACGGACGCAATATTTTTCTGAACAGTGTGCCTCGTAGGTAATAATAATGAAATTACTATTAAAGAAAATTCCAGTCTTGAAGGTTTCATTGTGATCATTCAAATGCTCATGCTTCACACTTCTTTATATTATATTAAATCAAGTTTTGGCATTTTATTAATTTGCTGAGTTCAACTTTAAATGATTTAGCTCCTTATAAGCTTTTGCCTCAAAATACAGTTACGTTAAATACGAGGGACACACTTTAAAGGAGTGTAGTAGTCATGAAAATAAATGAACATGGGAATGACTACGGGACCAGCCTAAAATATGAAGGAAAAAAAAACAGCTCCCTACATTTTTTTGAGTTATGCGAACATAAATGTATACATATTCTATGGAGCAGCCGATTTCTTTTAGCAATTTCTGGAGTAAAAGGATTTCATTTTCATCAATACCTACCTACTACATACTACTGCCTCAAAGTATGTCGTTTTAATCTAAAATCTGCTTACTCGTACGTACTTAATAAAATTAAGCTGAAGAGTGTTTGTTTGAATGCGCTAATCCCTCTCTCTATTTGAAAAAATATTTTTGTATTTGATAGCCCAACCCTTGAGGAAGGTTATATTGTAGCCTATCCATATAACACCCCTAGGAGCCAAGCAAAAAGAAAAAAGTCGGAAAGTACGCTAAGCGAAAATGAAGTAATAGCGCGGGTGGGCGATGCGATGCGATGAGGTGAGTCGGGGACCGAAATTTCACGCGGACGAAATCGCGGGCAGAAGCAAGTAAGTACCGTATAGATTATGCTAAATCCTACTTCCTACTAATAATATTATAAACGCGAAAGTTTGTATGGATGGATGGATGGATGTTTGTTACTATTTCAAGCCAAAACTACTGAACGGATTTGAATGAAATTTGGCACACAGATAGTTTATAATCAGGATTACCACATAGGATACTTTTTATCCCGATATTCCCATGGCAACGCAACTTATGCGGGTGAAACCGCGGGGTGCAGCTAGTTTTACATAAAAAAGCGTTCTGAATAATTATTTATTTTGGTAATTTTCCACTAGGTACTTATCATCCTATTGTAGATACACAGAGGCGGTGCGGTGGTTCAAATATTCATACAAAGATGGGCTGCCTCAATTTCTTTAAAAAAATATTTTTCCTTTAAAATGATAAAGGTTGGCTGGTTCGAGGTGGCGCGGGAAAAGAGTTCCTGGAAGGATTTGGGGGAGGCCTTTGCCCAGAAGTGGGACAGTATAGGCTAACGAAAATGGAAAATTATAAAATAATGCCAAGTTCAGCAGTGGATGGAGTCTTTCGGAAATGACAATGATGATGTTTGCAAAAAAACACTACTTAATTCCAACTGCAACATCAATACTCACCAGCACCCTAATTACGTAACACACTATGAACCATCATTTGAATCATTTTGAAGGATGTCGCCAATCCATTGCTGCATATGTTCGAAAATTTTTATCTACTTAACGCAATGAATGTTGTTGAACTGTCAAAATGAAAACTATTCCTACTTTTAGTGTTACGCAGTTACCCCGCTGATTTTTGCTACACGAAAAGAGCTCTTCGAGTCTCTGATAATATGACTCTAGAACGTAGTACAGACGCCAGCACATCAAGCTACTACAATCTGTCAAATTTCTTTAGATTTTCAACTTTATCGCTAAAGAATTAAGGTTCAAGGTTGATTGGGAAAATTTGACAGTTTCGGGTAGCTTGACCTGCTGGCGTCTGTACTTATAAACATTATTTTGTATAAGTTTTCTCTAAGTTCTTAAAAATATCAACAAAAATAAACAAAAGATGTCACAACGGTATTTCTTCAACCAGTTTAAACAATTTGTGAGCGTTCCACCTTGAGAATGGCGCGAGCCTAAAGCTAAGGGCAGACGACTTTGCACAATTCACTGCCGAGTGGACTGACTTTATACACAAAGAGCCTTTTTATCCAACTAATACATTTTTTATGTGAATGTTTGTATGTTGGTGAGTTTGGATGATTTATAGTCAATCAGCTGAAGAGCGCTAATTACGTAACACATTTATCAGTAGCAATGGCTTTCATTTTGACAGTTCAACAACATTCATTGCGTGATTTACGTTGTTGAGAAGACAATTTATTCGAACATATGAAGCAATGGATTAGCAATATCCTTCAAAATGATTCAGATTATGATTACGGCGGTGATGAATTTTGGTGAAATTTGGGCACACAGTATCCACATATGGATTATATAAGAAATGATACATTTTTGTACGCAGTACGATACTACCCGGATGGGCCACAGTACATGTATCTACAAATACATCAATTACATGAAGGAGATTCTTTAAAATACAAGTGAAACCGCGGGCAACAGTTAATAGAGAAATAAAGTTAAAGTTCATACGTCAATGACATTCAAAGTGATTTTTTTCTTGAGAATAAATAATTGTAAAGTGTTTACAAAGTAGTAGACGTAGGTACAGTCAACAAAAGAGATAAGTATACTGGGCCGTCGGATATAGTTGAAGTTTAGTAAGAAACGGATTGATGTTTTCGTATAAAATGTTATTTAATTAATAGAAAACAAAGAGTTCATTTATCAAACTAAATTTCATTCGAAAACCTCCATCGGTTTCTTACTAAACTTCAACTATGTCCGACGACCCTGCATACTTATCTCCTTTGTTGACTGCATATACAACCTACTCTATGAACCTAGTAGACAGATGCTACAGAAGATATCCAAGGCGAAAGGGAGGCGCCTGGTGTCCTATTTCGTCCCCAAGATTTTATTACATGTCAATAGCGGTTAGCCCTCTTCAGTTAACCCCTCTTAAATGGGTTTTTGCTATCTCGCGATTATTGATTAAAATAGCTTCCACGAGTAGCCGTGGAAATTGTATAGGTACGGACGACAGCAGGCCAAGCTACCCGAAACTGTCAAATTTTCCCAATCAACCTTAAACCTTAATGCTTTAACGATAAAGTTGAAAATCTATTAAAGAGATTTGACAGATTGTAGTAGCTTGATGTGCTGGCGTCTGTACAAGTGTATAAAAAGGGAGGGGAAAGAATCATAGGGCATCCGGCATTATATATAAATTGGAAAGAGAGACTTTCCAATTTTCATTGACTTAGTGCAAGCAGTCTCCGATTAAAATGGCTGTTTGATGTCCAGACGGCCGGACAGACGAACATGACGAAATTATAGGGGTTCCGTTTTTGCCATTTGGCAACGGAATAATAAAATAAAACAAGACAGGTGTCCTGGGATATTCCCAGGTTAGAAAAGTGGGGGACTCATTCCATTCATACATTTCGTAAAACAAGTTCTGCCATATTTAACCGACTTTCTGCCATAAATAGACGTAAGTAATGTATAAAATTGCCGGTTAGATATGTGTTATAAAATTAATAAGTGTAGGAAGGAACTACGTAATACTTACAACAGACCGGAAAACATGTGTGGCTCAGAATCTTACATTCCTTTCCCAAGTTAGGGAAATTAATACTGTTTTAACCTTCTTATAGCATAATCAACCTATAGTTCCCAGTTTCCCAATTCTGGGACACAGGCCCCTTCTCTATGGGAGAGTGGGCCGTAATCTACCACGCGGGCCCAGTGCAGGTTGGTAGATGTTACACGTCGTCGAATTTTTGGTTCTAGGACATACTGGTTTCTTCACAATGTTTTCCTACACCTTTTTCAGAGCAGTGGTCATGAAATAATTTACACAAAGTAAAGCGCCTGTCTGGGTTCGAACCTACGACCTACCCTCGTAAGTCGTGGCTGTCACCACTACTAGGCCACCACTGCTCTTAGATAATAGGTACTTACATGAAATTATGACAGTGTATTAATTTTATTAAGATGTCATGGTAGCCCCATCTTTCGTTGCTGACCGTATTAAAAACGCTACAAACCATACATTTAATTAATGGTGTCTACATTTTCATGGAAGTGTCGTTAAAACTAGCAATCGGGTCCCATGCCAAGTTGTTTGGCGTAATCCAACTCTGTATTTGGCAACAGATTCAGTAGGTTTATTAGTTTCAAATATTTGGTTATACCTACATTTTAAACATATACGCCAGCAGGTCAAGCTACCCGAAACTCCATATCTAATTTTCCCAATCAACCTTGAACCTTAATGCTTTACTTCACCAAAGCTCTTTAACCTCTACATCAACGACCTGATCGTTGAGCTTGGCAGTAAGAAAATCGGATGTCGCATTGATGACGTCAGCGTCAATAATATCAGTTACGCTGACGATATAGTGCTGCTGAGCCCACGGTCAGGGCGCTCAGAGAACTATTCACGTATTGTGAGTCCTATGCTCAGGCGCATGGCATATTGTACAATGTCGCAAAAACCGAGTTCCTGGTCTTCAAGGCTGACGATGGCAAATGCTCAGAATCCGTGCCTACAATAACACTGAACGGTACCGAACTTAAACGGTTCCATCAATTTAGGTACCTGGGGCATTACGTAACTGACGGCCTTGATGACCAGGTGGATATTGAGCGCGGGCGTAGGGCGCTGGCGGTCCGATGTAACATGTTGGCACGCGGGTTTGCATGGTGTAGTGAACAAGTTAACGTAAATCTTTTTAAAGCTTACTGCCAAGTGTTCTGCACGTGCAGCCTTTGGACTAATTATGTATATCCAGCGGGCCCTCTGCACCCTACGAGTGCAATATAACAATGGTTTCAGGATGCTGTTGGGGTTGCCCCCTTTCTGCAGTGCATCTGCTATGTTCGCGCTAAGTGACGTTGATGGCTTCCATGCCATCATTAGACAGAAATCTGCCTCATTGCTCTGCAGAGTGCGAGCGAGCCCCAGCTCTATCCTGAAAATCATAGCTGGGAGATGCGACTCTTCGATAATGCATATCATTATTAAGAGATGTATCTGTCAGAGTAATCTTGTCGCAAAGTAACCTAATATTAAGTTTTAGTAACATAGTCATAAGATTTCTGCTTACTAACCCACTATGGATGTTACTTGTCCGAAATAAAGGTTATTTTATTTATTTATTTAGCGATAAAGTTGAAAATCTATTAAAGAAACTCGACAGATTGTGTAACTTGATGTGCTGGCGTCTGTACATGGGCAGACGACATGTTGCCATCACGGGCAAAACCTGGATGAGGCTGGCACAGGAGCGTGGTGCTTGGCACTAGAAAAGGAAGGTCTATGCCCCTGCCACATACACACAAACACACACACACACACAGAGAGAGAGCGACACAGACACACACACACACACACACACACCAACAGACTAATGATAAGTTTTTCTTTATTTTTGTTTATTAACATGTTGCACTAATTGTATAAGACATAAAAGAGCGGCGCCTCCTGGCACAGGCATCTATATGCTTAAAAGGAGACGCCACCAACTGTATAATTTACATCGTGTAATAATGAAATAAAACCTTTTTAATTTTGATTGATTTTTGATTTTGATGCCCGGCAGTGGGCGAACTTCACCCACTGCTGAGCCTAGGCATGGCGAAATGTCATGATCATCATCCACACCCGACTTCACCCGGTGAAGTCGGGTGTGGATGATGATCGTGACATTTTAGAAGTCTTGGTTATGTAAATACCTTGTCAGGAGTTTTAAAACCATTGAATTCTTATGGAATCTAAGACTTGAGAAGCATTATGTAATCATCTAGGCATTATATAAGTACTAGCTGCGCCCCGCGGTTTCACCTGCATAAGTTTCGATCCCGTTTGAATATCGGGATAAAAAGTATTCTATATGATAATTGATAATCCTGGTTATAAGTAATACTAACAAAGTTATGGGTAATGTGCCTGACATAAAGATAAAATAAAAGAATAAACTATCTATGCCAAGTTTCTTCATCCGAATCCGTTCAAGAGTTTTTGAATGAAAGAGTAACAAACGTCCATCTATCCATACAAACTTTCGCGCTTATAATAATACTAGCTGCGCCCCGCGGTTTCATCCGCATAAGTTTCGATCCCGTGGGAATATCGGGATAACATAACAAGTATGTGTTAATCCTGGTTATAAACAATCTGCGTGCCAAATTTCATCAAAATTGGTCCAGCGTGAAGAAGCAACAAACATACAAACACACCCTCACACACACCCTCACACACACACACACACACACCCTCACCCACACCCTCATACACACACACACCCTCACACACACCCTCATACACACACACACACACACCCTCAAACACACACTCATACACACACACACACACCCTCACACACACTCACTCACAAACTATCGCCTTTATAATATTAATGTGATATAGTAGGATAGTTAGTAGTTGGGTGAAATTAGAGAAAATCTACCTATCTAAGTACCTACTACTATGCTAGCTTCCGTAGAAAAATGGTATCAATTTAACTAGAATAGATGAAAGAAGACCCGCGAGGTAATTGCTTAACACTCTAATAACAGTAGCAATGGTTTCATTTTGACAATTCAACAACATACAGTGCGTTATTTACGTTGTTGAGCAGACAAATTTTTCGAATATATGAAGCAATGGATTAGCAATATCTAATAATTTGACATCACGCTGGACCCTTAGGAGCCGAGCAAAAAGGAATAAAGTCAGAAAGAACGCTAAGTGAAATCAAATAAAAATATTTTATTTCACATACCTTAACATGGGCACTTATGAAACGTCAGAAGCTATTTGCACGGTTCCAATTGGTCGTTTCCTATGGAGAAAACGAAGTACTAACGCGACAGACGATGCGGTGCGATGGGGGTGCTCGGCTCCTAAGGGCTAGTAGTAAACGAGACAGCTAGGAGACGAGTTAAAAAAAAATCCTCGTGAATCGGCTATCAAACTTTTTAGAATTTTTCAAGTCTGGCTGGTAGTTCCAGAGATTATCCCTACATACAAACTTATAAACAAACAATTATTACCTCTTTATAATATTTAGATAGCTAATTAAGTTTATTTATCAAAAAGTAACAGTACAATTATGGTCTGATTTTACCAAAGTCAAATATCTTCATGAAGGATATATTATAGGTATGTATACTATGGTTAGCTAAGAACAAGATTTCCAGTTGGCGCTACTCGCGACAGGTTAGCATAAAAATACCGTGAAATGGCACTCTATAGTCTATACCCGCGTATTATAAAGTGCTCTGTGAATATCTTTTATCCATGGAATAAAACTGACGTCTGAACTTGAAGGTTCTAGTATAGAAAACCCAAGTGTGTGTCGGACACAGATTTATAAACTAAAGGGAGATATGGTGTGGCTGCCCAACTGTTCGAGTTCGGCTGTCGCCTTCAACTATGCACTACAATACGAACACGCGCTCACTCACACTATAACAGTCACCACACTCAACGCGAGCCAATCACGTAACGCAGATCGCAACGTTGAAACACACAACTACATTGACAATTCTTATTGACAAACCAACGGCGCCCGCGTTTGTTTCTGTTTTGTGCATACATTGTTCGCACGCGCCACGCCCCCTTGTCATGTCTCCCTTTAGTTTATAAATCTGTGGTGTCGGACCATACACAATGAAGGGACCAGAAAAAAAAACATACCCACTTTACGTGTACAGGAGGTACCCTAATAAAACATTTTTTCATGATTTTATTTTACCACTTTGTCGGCGTGATTAATATGTATATCCATACCAAATTATAGCTTTCTAGTACTAAGAGTCTCTGAGCTAAGCTGCGGACGGACAGACGGACGGACATGGCGAAACTATAAGGGTTCCTTGTTGACTACGGAACCCCAAAAACCACGAAAAATTAAAAAAAAAATCTCAGGATAAGACTTATTCTAGGCATAAAAGTTTGGTGAAATTTGTTGTTACCCGAATTCGGTGAGCCACAAACTAAGCGTCATTCGACAGTGTAAATCGACTTTTGTTTAGGGCGGTCCGTATCTAGGCTGCGTGTTTACGTCACAGGGTTTCACGTGAAAACGGGCACGTGGGCCAATGACGTCAACGCACCCTGTGGTGAGTTGCTGTCAAAACAACTCGTTTACGGATAAATAAACATCGAATTTAAATCCGAAGGAAATGTTTTAGATTCGGTTAATATTCTACTCTTGTCTAATTCAAGGAAGACGTGACAAAATTGACAATAAAAAAACGCTAAGGTCTTAGGTAAGAGTCATTCAATGGGGTCACGAACTTCGAACTTACGACAGTTGTATTCGTGATTTACACAGGTAATTCTATGAATAAATAGATTCTATCTGTTATGGCGAAAAAATCGTGAAAAAAATATGCACTTGGAATTAGTGTGTACACTTAAGGACCAGTTTTCGTCAAAATAATTGTCGATCTCCTAAAGGTATTATTTTGAGATGTCGATACGAAAATGGTTCCTGTCTTAATTCATGTGGTCAATATTATAAATCCCTAGTATCAAGTGGAATGACAGCTTACTTCGCCTAAGGTTTCACTGTGAGATTTTCACAGAATAGACCGATTTCAGTTTACCTGCATATAATCGAATCTGAAGATCGGCTGGGCTGCGTAAGTGTTCCACGCGCGCCTCAAAGAGTTGTCAGCATAATTTGAGGGGCCCCTTAGGGCCGAAGCCTGCCGGGTCAGCGGGATTGTCAGAAAGGGTTACCGCTACCCCGGAACATAAAGGGCGAAGGAAGGAACATGGGTGGGTTTTAGTCAGTAAGAGTCTGACACTCCCTTCCGCTCCACCCAGAGCGGGAGGTGTCATTTGATGATTTCCCATACGTAAAAAAAAAAAGGGTGCAGCAGTGCGATTCTGTAACCATCTCACCGTGAAAACTTAGGTGAAGTGAGCGTGGAGTGAGCTATCATTCCAATTACTGAAGGGATTGACACTATTGACAGCTCACTCTAAGATCACTTCACCTAACTTTTCACGGTGAGATTTTTATAGAATCGATCGGCAGATCATGCTTTCCGAGGAACGGGGGTTTCACACTGCGAACTTCCAAACTCCGGGCTGTTACTAAGAAATTCCCAATGGAAAAACTTAATAACACTTTTTAGAGTACGGATTACACAAAATAATAATAAATGCCAAACAACACAATACCGCACATAACACATACAACATTTCGATATTTTGTTTACTTTTACTTGTAAACAATAGGAAGACTACGTTATCTATCAATTAACGTCTGTGCCGGTAATAAAAGTAGAATCATGTTTGTAATTAATAAATAAAATTGACTTTAGAACTCTTTACAGCAGGGTGACTGCGTAACACACAATTTTTTTTTTTTTTTTAGCCAAGTAGAGGGTATCTTGTTATAAAAGGTTATACCAAGCCCAACAAATGAGTTATGAACCTTATGAAGCCGGTGAAAGGGGGCATGTGGTTTGTTCTTATTTCTAGTGTTAACACTGTGAATATCACTGTTTTTAGTGACTGTTTTTAGTGTACAAGTGTAAAATTTAATCTAATATATAAGATGTTGGCGAAGATTAATTGTGATGCAACCGTGAGAATACCAATATTTAAAAAAAAATCTCGAGAAACTGTGGCACCTAACTGGTAAGTTGCACGAACAGCTCGTTTTTGAAGGACAAATATATTTTGTGTATCAGCGGCTTTACCCCACAGCAGAATACCGTAGGACATAACGCTGTGAAAATAACTAAAATAGACTAAACGAGCTGTATCAACGTCAGTGTATTGTCTTACTTTCCTGACAGCGTAGGCAGCCGAACTGAGCCTTCCTGCTAGACTTGATATATGAGGTCCCCACTGAAGTTTGGCATCTACTGTTAGTCCTAGAAAATTTGCCGAGCCTACATTTTCAAGCACCTCTTTATCTAGGACGATGTTGGGTCCTAGATTTTTAACATTCGGTAAGGGGAACTTTATACATTTCGTTTTCTTGGCATTGAGGACTAGGTTATTTGACGTAAACCAATCTGTAACTATTGAGAGTGCACTGTCTAAGTCGTCAAAATCTTGTCTATTCCTGTCTACTTTAAAAAGAAAAGAGGTATCATCTGCAAACAGTACAACGTCATAGATGCCCTTCAAATGGAATGGTAAATAATTTCTATATACTAAGAACAAGAATGGACCCAGTATTGAGCCATGCGGAACACCTAACTGAACTGGTAGCCCGGAAGATTTCACACCATTAACATCTGCACATTGGCATATATACAGATAGACATTAATTGTGGCGCGCAACAATACCCTTCACAATGGCGCTAGCGTAGGCAACGCTGGCGCCATTGTGGAGGGTTTTTGACGTATTATTCACTGCTTATATTTAGCTGGACACTTTTTCAACTTTCGCCCCATATGAGTTAGTTCCACAGAGCACTTTGTAATACGGGTATAGAGTGCCATCTCAGGGTATTTTTATGCCAACCTGTCGCGAGTAGCGCCATCTGGAAATCTTGTTCTTAACTAACCATACTATACATACCTATAATATTATTATATCCTTTATTTTCATTTGGATGCTTTTGCAAATATTTGCCAGTTATAGATTGACGAATCAGATGATGGTCTTTTCAAGCTTTTAAGGAAGGGCAGAGCGTCAACTTAAGGGGCCTTTTACAGTCCACTAGCGCCGCCAATCGAAAAAATGTCATAACTCGTAAATAGAATCAAAAATACAAAATGTGGTCTATTATTACTGTAGAAAAGGCAATAACGTAATTTTATAACACATTGTCAACACTTGAAATATAGCTGTTTAGCTAAATTGTGCATTTGTAACAAAAACGGCCGTTTATGTTTTGACTGCACGATTTAGCTAAACAGCTATATTTCAAGTGTTGATAAGGTGTTATACAATTACGTTATTGCCTTTTCCACAGTAATAATAGAACATATTTTGTATTTTTGATTCTATTTACGAGTTATGACATTTTTTCGATTGGCGGCGCTAGTGGACTGTAAGAGGCCTCTTAACGTATTATCAGCAAAGAAAACAGTCAGCGAAAACAACTCAGCGCATACGCAAGTTGCACAACGTATGGGCCATATTGTTTCAGAGAACATTACCAACGGTTTCGACAATTTCGAATTTTGACATTTGTGATTTTTTTATAGCAGTCTAATAAACCAAAAACACATATTTGCCCGTCTTTAAAATTAAGCTAAAATAATGAAAATATGTATATTAGAAATTAAAATAGTCATTTTCAACAATTATAAAGTCTAAGTGGTTCTGTAGAGACATCTAGTACGTCTTATGTGAACTATTTGCCTTAAGTTTAAGGAACACGATTAATAGATGGCGCACCTAAAAAAATAGCAGTGAACGTGAATGTAAGTTTACCCCTTGGTTAGTTCTCCTTACTTCTACCCTCCATAAATATTGTTTTGTCAAATTTATTGAAAACTTAAGATGGCGGCGTTAGTTCGGACATTGGCCACAGAGTATGATGTACAGACGCCAGCAGGTCAAGCTACCCGAAACTGTCAATTTTTTCCAATCAATCTTGAACCTTAATGTTTTAGCGATAAAGTTGAAAATCTATTAAAGAAATTTGACAGATTGTAGTAACTTGATGTGCTGGCGTCCGTACATTTACATTGGCCAACCGCCGCCGCCAAGACAAAAAGCTCGACGAATCAAAAATGAATCTTTCTTGGTGTTGGCAACCCTGTGTGTGTATTACCATAGACAATTTTAATGTACCCGACGGACAATTTCATCATATACATATAGTGCGTCATGGCTCTAAATAAACGTGGCGAAATAAAGAGCGAACATTATGAAAGTTATTGTATGGATTTAAAATCTTCTCGCATTTTGAATGGATACAATCATGGAATTAGTAAGTACTGTAACTCGAATTAAAGAATCGAGTAGTATAATCGAGAAGGATCTGGATTGAGTTGCCACAAAGAAAAATGCTTACTAATACAACATTGACATTAAGATTTGGCAATTGGCATTCATTTCATTACATTCGTTCATAGATTTTTTTATTATCCGATAGGTAAAGTTTGTCTTTTGTATGTCTCAATTCCTCACTCCATTCTCATTCTATATAATTATATTAGTCTATGCACTCCACTCATAGTAATAGAGTAAAGCAAAGAGTAAAGTAATATAGAGGAGTAATAAAGTAATATTGACTCCACTCCACTCGCAGAGTACACTCCACTCGTCTATAATATAGATTAATATTGGTCCTTATTTCACTTGGCGTTGGTTTTTGCAAAAGAATCTTTTGTTCGTGAAACATTATCTAAAATGAATATTGCTTAATGGTTTGGCGTTTATTTGATTAGCCTTTTGTTAGTTTGTCTTCGTTAGATTCTGTGATTGTCTTGCTGTGATAACGTTGCTTTATAATCGATAAATAAGGAAAGAGCTGCAAGAAAGACTTGTCGAAAAAGTTAACGTTGATATTGCCTTGATGTTTTTAGTTAAGGAGTGATAGAAAGCAAAATCTAAGTGATCAGGGGTTACCTCCAAAAAATGTTATCTTTTGTCCGTAATCAGTTTTCTTTGCTTGTTGTGTTTTCATTGGTTGGTTCTTTGTTAGGAGGAGTTTATCCTGTCCCATAATGGCAAGTGGTTATTGAAAATTGTCTAAGTGCCTACGTTCATGTGGAACATAGTCAAAGATTAGAACTGTATCTTGTTGCAAAATATCTGAAGGCCAATTCTCGTACCTAACGTTTAAATTCAAGTCGCAATCTCATCTCAGCAACAATCAATGTCAAAAATGTAGGGAAATTACGAGGTATTTTTGACAGATTGAGATCAGACTAAACATTCTTAAAATTACGGGAACTGCCCCTCAGTTCTGTTGTTTAGTTCAAAATGTGCTGTTACTCAGAAAATTAGTTAAAGCTTAGATTGATGTTGACTGTGTTGGACCAATCTGGTAACACTATTAAGATGTTGACTTAGAATTTGCTGTGCCTTTTCTTAGTGGTCTATCTTAAAAGCTAGATGTGATTAGCCTTGTGTTGTTTGTTTTCTAAAACATGCAAGTATCACAAGGGTACCAATGGTGGTGTACATCTCGTCTCATTCCTTTATCCTACACGCAGGCCTTGCAGGGATCTAAACGAAATTTGAATATTTCTTTAAGTGAAATCATGTAGGTAGCGTGCATAATGTTCCCACTGCATCTTCCACCATGTGGGCTGAGTGCGGGTTGGTGTCTCTTCAGAACATAACTCATGGTATTGCATATTAATACAGTTTTGTTTGTGGTATTTGAAATTCCTCCTTGTGGTCATATATGTCTCTGGAATGGCAATGCACCTTCAATGCCCCCGTTATTGGCTATAAGCCATTGTCAACACTTACCATCAGATAGGACTGCTTACTTGAATACATACAATAGACAGTCCTAGCTAATGGTGCTAGTGTTGAAAAGTATCTTCAAAAACTCCAAGCTTGCTGCAAGTTTAATATCCTTATATTTGGGTGCGTTGAAAGCCAAAATATTGTGCAAGAGATTTACTATAATAATTTTATTCTTAGTGAAAATAAAGGGTTTAATATTTACTGGAATATAATTCACTGAAATAATGCAAAATGAATAATTATTTAAAAATTTTTTGAGTGGTGGGAGCAGGACAAGTAAATGTGAACATGCCCATAGGGTGCCTGCTTGTAGGGTGACGATTCATGGAGTGACTTTACACATACCTAACAAGAATAAAAAAAATAATTTCTTTATTTAAAAAAAGTGACAACATAGTTACAGATATTATATTTACAACATACAGAAGTAGTATCTCAAACATAGGTCCCGTGGCTCCAAAACTGGTTTTATACCTCTGACTTGGGAGTCAGTTCCTCCATTATAAAAGTCACTATCATATAAAAATCTTTTTAAAGTTGTAGTAGTTGAAACTGCAATTGGAATGGAACCTTCAGGTTGGATAGTTTAAATGGGTTTTTAGTAGCAGCCTAGAAATAAATATTGAAAGCCAAAATATGTGAAAGAGACTGATTTTTGGGATAAAAAATTACCTATATTAAAAATATAAGAAATAGATTTAGTAAACTATCCTGAACTACTTTCATAATGAGCATTAATTCGGTTACACATTGTATATCACAACACTAAACAATAACTATGAACGTAGTTTTTTTTTATTAAAAACCTAAGAGCACAACACGCCTTTGCAACAGCGTTCCGCGCATTTTTCGTTTTTTTTTTCACTACAGAAAATGGAAGTAGAGACCTTCAATCTTCGCATTTATGACGCTTCGAGAGTCTAGGACGGTACCAAGTTGTTGTGCAATAGCTGTTCGCTCCGGAAAAAAATAAACAGCATCACCCATCGCGGTGCCTTGGGAAAAACTTGACATATGGAATTATCCTCTCTTTAAAATTAGAAAGATACTGGATAACCCTCTCGGAGATTTATGATTGATAGTGAACATGCACATCTATAATAATTATAATAATTTCGTTTTATTACACTGGTCTACAAAATGTAACTTTTTGTGTGCCTTTCAATTGAATACTTTATTTTTATATTGCTTTAAGGTTACTGAATAGAAAAACAATAATATGTTTTTTTAATTAGCTCTTATTTTGGAAATATACCTAATATACAAAATTTGGCTTCTAGTAACACGTTAAAGTACAAAACATTTTATTAAAAAAAACTATAATAATTATTTACTATTATTTTTTGCTTTTTACTTATATAAAATTGGAAATATTACAATTAAAAAAAAAAAAAGTATTTATTTAAGATTTTCTCTTCTTTTTCGTTTGTCTTTTGTAATCACTGTTATGGGTATCTCTTTTCAAATTCCAGCAGTAGTCCGCTAACATTGACGCATCCCATCGGCCCTGGTATCTCTTTTCCATTGTCGAGATATCTTGGTGGAATCGTTCACCATGTTCGTCACTTACATCACCGCAGTTAGAAGGGAAAAAATCAAGATGAGAGTGAAGAAAATGAATTTTTAGGGACATATTGCAACCCTACTGTTGATACTTTTGAAGGAGATTGTTCACAAGTTCAACATAATTTTCATTTCTCTTATTGCCCAAAAAACCATGAACGACTGCTCTAAAAGATTCCCATGCTTCTTTTTCAAAGCCCTGTAAAACTGAATCAAAGTTTTGGTCCTTTAGAATCTCTCTTATTTGAGGTCCGATAAAGATTCCTTCTTTAATTTTGGCGTCGCTTATACGTGGAAATTTACTTCGCAGGTATTTGAATGCTGGTCCATCCTTGTTGAGAGCCTTCACAAAGTTTTTCATTAGTCCCAATTTGATATGTAAAGGTGGTAGAAGAATTTTATGGGAATTAACTAGAGGAAGGTGCTTGACGTAACGAAAACTGTAGATTTTTCACTAAAAATGTAAAAAAAACGGTAACAATTTCACGTTTTAACTGTTGAACAAAACACAGTCAGTGTTAAACGCAACAAACAAATGTGAAATAATAAAATTTTTCCGCGGGTAATCACTAAATATTTTGAGTTATCATCATTAATGTGATATATCTGTCGCGCTACCCGCTATTATATTTATATGGCATAAATGCACAATAAGAGCTAACTATGAATTTTAACTTGTATATTTATGTTCAGCGAGTGGAATACAATCAATATAGTATATTTTCATGTAAAAGGCAATTTTGATGTAGACCAGTGTTATGTTTCGTTAATTATAATTATTAAGTTCGCTCCGAAAAAAAATAAACAGCATCATCCATTGTATATCTGAGGCGCTCGTGGATAAGTAATAACAGCCGTACGGGTCGATTGATCAGGTTAAGCTACGCTAGCCGCGGTTGGTCCGTGGATGGGTGACCATCAAAGCCCGGAAATCTGACAACCAGTCTTACCAAGGGTTATCGTATTACCCAGTAATTGGGTTGTGGAGGTCAGACAGGCAGTCACTCCATGTAAAATACTGGTATTCAGCTGCATCCGGTTAGACTGAAAGCGGACCCCAACATAGTTGGGAAAAGGCTAGGCAGGTGGTGGTGATTGAACATGCATATCTCCTCTCGAGAATTATTATAAGAGCTTTTAGTAATATAATCGATCGGAATCTAGAAAATAGAGAATTCGAAACTAAATGCGGTTTGCTAATCACCACGCATTTAACTTGCTCCATCTTTCGAAGAATGCTGTCATGAGTCTCACTAATCGGAACAAAGGCGAAATTGGCTGAATTGGATCTAAGATGAAAAAAGTATCTCGTTTCAAATACATCTCGTTGTAGTGTCTAGGGTTGGATTATAAACCGACCACTGGAAGGTAATTCATATGAACGCAAGAATTTTGATATAGATTTTTAAATGTGTAGCCAATCGCGCATTAGATTCACTATTATTATTTCGCTTAAGGTGCGCCTTTTTTTTTTTTTTTTGGTGGGAAATCATCAAATGACCCCTCCCGCTCTGGGTGGAGCGGAAGGGAGTGTCAGACTCTTACTGACTAAAATACCCATGTTCCTTCCTTCGCCCTTTATGTTCCGGGGTAGCGGTAACCCTTTCGGACAATCCCGCTGACCCGGCAGGCTTCGGCCCTAAGGGGCCCCTCAAATTATGCTGACATCTCTTTGAGGCGCGCGTGGAACACTTACGCGCCGTCCGGCACGGGCCTGGTCCTGATCGGGCGGTGAGCTACCCATTGCTCTCCGCCCGCAGGCCCACGCCCGGAGCGTCTCCCGCGGCGGCTGGGATGGGAGGCTCTCTCCCTCATCCGTCCCGCCACCTCCTTCGCTAGCATGACTGCTTCGCAGAAGGAGGCGACTGTCTCCCACTCCCTCTCGCTCCGGACCATGGCTTGCACCAGGGCCGGGCGCGAGAAGCCGTATGTAACATAAGGTTGCCCCACACTAGGAATTTCTCCCGTGTCGTGGGTGCGTTTACAAACATTTAAACTCACATACACAAACAACCAGACCCGGAACAACTACAGCAGTCAATCGCTTAACCACTGCGCCAACCGTGCCGTCGAACATCATCAACAACATCCATGTAACATGCATGTAACAATCCAATATTCCACTGTAACAACTAGGGTTTTCCAAATAGACTGCACAGGCCGTCAACTGCTGGGTAGTGTAGAGAGATAATTTAAACCAGCAGGGTAGGTTAATACATGTAATTAAATAGCTAGAAATTACACGGCTAGGTTGCGACCTAGCCGTGTTATTTCCAACCTTTCTCATTCAGTTCCTCGAGAAACGACTATGAATGTCGTGTCAGTGAATCCAACTATGAACCATAATCTCTATTGTGTGAAAATCTTGCGAATTTGAGTTAAAAAACAATTTAATTCTCGATAGTATATCTGAATCTTGTGTTCTGCTCCACGCTCAGTCAGCCACGCATGACAAACGACATGTAGTAACGCATGTCGTTTAATAAAATTCTATTAGACTAAAGCAATTTCTAAATTGGAAGAGAGATTAAGAAAAAAACCGAAACTTCACTTTATAAATTAAGTTTTGCAAAAATACAGCAAAACTTTGAATGAAACGACATAATTAGTTAAAAATACATCAACTCTGTTAGCATCATACACCGGCTTTGTTTGTATAAACAATGTTTTTAAAGAAATCACAGACTGGTCAAACCCAAGTAAACTAAGAGATATTACAAAAAAAAAAACCTTTCGTTTTGTTTACGATACTTTACTAGTGATTTTATAAAAAAGTAAAGGCTTCGCATCTGTAGATAATCTTATTAGTTCTGAAATAGTCTTGTGGGCATTGTGGCGGTTAAACAATAAAAAATGTGGAATATGAAGTAAGTACCAAAGTTATATTTCGTAATAACTTATGTAGATTGGATATCATTAATGTGGTTTAACTGCAAATTTTAGTCACAGTCATCAACAACGATCGTCATACCCATCTCAAGCTCAAATTGAGGCACTGATGCACTTTTTAGAAGAAAATCCCCGTCTTGCATCGGGTGTTCCTACACTGCCGAGTGCCCGAGATCGAACTAGGAAACTGTGGGAGAAACAATCGCTCCACTTAAACAGTTTAGGAGGGAGCATTAAATCCTGGAGACAATGGAGAAAGGTTAGGTTTTCTCTATAAGTAATAAAAATAATCAAAATCTAACCAACCGCCTGTCATAAATAACAAAACAAAAACCCGACTATGGTATATTGCAGTATTGGGCTGACAAGAAGAGTGCTGTAAAAAAGAAAGCAGCTCAGCGTTTCGCGGAACGAGTCAAAAACGGTGACGAAACGGAGGAGATGATACAACTCACCGATACTGAGCAACGAATTCTGGGTGTCATGGGGGGAGACGGTTTTGACACCGATGATATACAACTAGGATATAACGGACTGCAAGTACGGTATTGTTTTTATCTTTATTTGTAAAAGTATGGGTCGTGAATCTTTCGACTTCCACTTCCACGCATCGTTTTTATTTTCAGACTGTACCACAAAGTCCACCACCCGATATGTCACTGACTAGCCCCAATGTAGATATGCAAGAGGCAAATGAACTATCAGTGAGTGCATTATATTTACACATCTAACATAAAACAAATGGATAATAATTCAAATATTTTTCAGGAAACTGCCACTATCGAAGACATGGAAGGGCAGGCAGCTAGTGTGCTGTCCATATCACTGGTAATATTCAGAACAATGATATTCATTGTCTCCTACAAATATGAGTGTGTAACTACATAAGAAATTATTTCAGATCGAACAAGCAGACATGCCATCACCTGTGGCTGCGACTACGAGCTCGTTTTTAAACTCAAACCCTGCCTGTAATCATACAGCCTCACGAGAATCTTCGCCCGCTGTTAACACACCACGCCTACTCCGCAATGCAAGTACGTAATCAATCTTAAATATATAAGGTGTTAAAAAATTAACTTTAAGAAATCACGATTTTTTTTTTCTAAATAACAATCCGTTACAAAGATATGCAATATTTTAACTACGCACAAATTTATTGAATATGTGCACTGTATGTACACCGTGTAGGCCGCCGCTGGCGTGGCGCCGAGCGGCCGCGCGCTCGAGTTCGTTCACCCCTGCGACAGCGCAAATTCGTAAACAGCTGATTCTAATTTTCCCATCACATTTTTCAGACTTTGGACTGGCAATTTATCGAATTTCTTACAAGTAATTTTTTTTATTGCCCATATTAATGAATTACTGTTTTTAAATTATGTAAGCTCGATAAGTTGGTATGTTTAAAAAATTTGAATCAACCTATTTACAATCATTTAAAAACTATTTAAAAGAAGTCTTAATTTTTACCTTATTTACAAAAGGTGCTGAAAATGTCCTCCACTTTGTCCAATGCACAAGTGAGCACGACTTATTACATTGGATTGCACTGCGATCAATGTGTCTCTGTCACTTTTAATTACACCGAATGCACTAATTATGCGGGTCTTTAATTCGTCCACGTTTCGAATATTGTTGCCACTGTGTCCATACATAAGTCTTTTACACGATCCCAAAGATAAAAAACGAGAGGCGTAAGATTGGGCGATCGAGGCGGCCATGCAATAGGCCCACCACGGCCTATCTAGTGGTTAGGATATGTAGCATCCAGGTAAGCACGGGCTTCTCGGTGATAGTGTGCAGGCGCTCCATCTTGCTGGAAGAAGTGGTCCCGTATTTCGGCAACAGAAACATCTTCCAGCATCTCTTGCACAGACTCGAGCAACTGCAGATATTTTTCGCCGTTAAGGCGTTCTAAGAAGACGGATCCAAGTACCGTCTGCCCTATGATTCCAGCCTATACGTTCACTGAGAACCGGTGCTGAAAATAGTCAGGGACCACAGCTCGCGGGTTTTCGTACGACCACCAGCGAGCATTGTGGATATTGAATAAGCCCACTCTACTAAAAGTGGACTCGTCCGTCCATAAAATTTTGCGACCAGGTTCTTCCACCAACCACCTACAGAATCTTAGCCGTGGTTCGTAATCTGTGGATATTAGTTCCTGTACTCTTAAAAAGTGGTACGGATGTTGACCTTCTGCATGCAGCACATTCCAGGCAGTAACGTGACTTATTCCTAAGTCCCGCCCTGCGTCACGTGTGCTCACGTGTGGATAGTCGTTGAAATAGTCCAACACTCGATCTTCAATGTCACCGGCGAGCCGTGGCCTACCAGCATCTGCTTGACGAGGACGAAACTGGCCATAGTCTAATAAGCGCTGGTAGACCCCCAGGATAGTTTGGACAGCAGGCACTCGTCGTTGGTCACCATAAAGTTCACGGTATCAGTTACGTGCTGCGGCTAAACTCTCACCGGTCATGACATAACACACTATCATATCTAAATACTCCCGATTAGAATAAGTAAACGGCATTGTTTATACGAAACTGTGCGAGCGCGCGGATGCAGCGAGAAGATACACGACAGCACACCCTTACCGCGCAACAAATATCGGACGACTAAAGTGGGCGGGTTTTCTAAATGGTTATTGATACGTAAAAAGTAAAAATGCTCGAAAAATTTTTTTTTTGTATATATTAGTTTTTTGATAGAGTAAGTACACGAAATTCTTTAAGTTAATTTTTAACGCCTTATATAAGTATTTCATTGATTATTTATTCATATTAATGACTTTACATCTTGCGATTTTTTACAATACTGATATGTTTTGAAGAAAATAAACCAGCAGCCTAATTGCATAACACATTTTCGGCAAATGATTGAGATTAATTGGTTTCGTTTCGATCGCTTTTTGTTTCATTTTACGATTTTCGTATTGTAACTCCACTATCATGTAATAGCAACAGCTGTTGGTTTGAAACGCTAAAGAGTGAACGATATGTGCTTAAGAAAATCGTAAAATGAAACAAAAAGCGATCGAAACGAAACCAATTAATCTCAATCATTTGCCGAAAATGGTTACGCAATTAGGCCGCTGGATGGAAGTGTAAATTGCAGATATATTTGATAGCATAACGAACCAGTCGTTCAAAAGTTCGTGGAATAATTGAGAAGGGGGGGTGAAATTAAACTTGACAAATTAATTATTGTTTTCAATATACCTATTCTCTATTAACCGTAATACGAGGGCTGCTATTTATGTATCCGGAATAACAAAGTGAAACAAACACAGCATTTATTATGGTTTTATTGCTTTTCAAAATATTCGCCATGATGATCCATGCACTTTTGCATACGTTGGAACAAATTTTCGTAGCACTTTTTCCATTCGGATTGAGGTATCTCCAAAACGTGCATTTTGAACGCATCAACGGCCTCTTCGCGGCTCGAAAACGTTGACCACGTAATTTATTCTTCAAGGTTGGGAATAAATAAAAGTCGTTGGGGGCCATGTCGGGGCTGTACGGCGGATGACCCGTTAATTCGATCTTTTGACCTTCCAAATACCGAGTCGTTTCGGCCGATGTGTGGCAGCTAGCATTGTCATGATGAAGAAGGATTCTGCGTAGTCGGTTGTTCTTTCTAGTTTCTTTTAAGAACTTTGGAAAACAATGCTCGTGTACCATTCAGAATTAACCGTTTTACGATCCTCTAGTGGTACTGTAGCCACACGTTCATTTATACCAAAAAAACAAGCGTCCATTTGCTTCAGAGTGCTTTTTAAACGAATGACTTTTGTTGGGTTCGGCTCATCTTGGAACACCCAAACCGTTGATTGTTGTTTAGTTTCAGAATCATACGCATATATCCATGATTCATCACCTTACATAGGTGATGAATCATGGATATATATGCGTATATTATAATATATGGATATATGCGATATTATTAACATTTTTTTACACCAATCGACACGAGCCCGTTTTTGATCAATTCTCAAATTGTGCGGAATCCAACGTGAACAATTTTTTTTACAGTTAAATATTCGTGTAATATTTTATATACACTCGTCATACTTATGCCCAGAGACTATGTCGCGATATGTAACATGACGATCTTGCATTATTAGTTCTCGCACAGCATCAATATTTTGAGGTACAACAACCGATGTAGGGCGACCTTCTTTGAATTCGTCCGTGAGCACAGACCGCCCACGATTAAACTCGCTGAACCAGTGATACACAGTAGTTTTTGATGGAGCTTCGTCCCCAAAAGTCAAAGTGATTTGATCGTTGCACTGTTTTTGAGTTAGCCCTCGCCGAAAAAAGGAAAAACAAATGACTGCTACATGAATCAACTTTTTCTTTTCTTCATTCTTCAGCCAAAGAGTTCAATTTTTAAATGTTATAATTACTTTTTTAATATTGTTCTGTAACCATTCCGGATACATAAATAGCAGCCCTCGTATACTTTACAGGCTTTTCAAATAATTTGTATTATTATATATTTTTTTTACCTTCGAAAAACAAAATTGTCTGGGCCTTTAAAATAAGTAGAAGTTATCAACTTCACTTCTTCATCATCCGTAAATCTATTCCACGAAGCTCTTCTTTCATGTTTGGGAACAAATAATAATCAGAAAGGGCCAGAATGATCTAGATTATATGGAGAAATAAAACCTTTGGATGGTCAGACAAAACTCAGAAAGACACAATGTTAATGTATGTTAAAAAAATCTAAAATCCTTTTGATAAATATATTTATATATTGTTGTAGATCCACGTCGCACACGAAGGATGACGCAGACGGCTGCGATGTCATCGCCTTCCCAGCGGCGGTCCCAATTCGTCAGTCTAGCTGAGCGCTTTTTGAGAGTTGAAGAAAACCGGTTACAAATGGATCGTAGATATGCGACCATAATAGAAAATCTACTGGAGCGAGACAAGGAGAGGGATCGTACTGTTGCTCAGGCTTTAGGTTCTCTTGGAGACAGCTTGAAATTAATAGCTGAAGCTTTAAAGAAATAGATGTTTTTACATACAAACTAAAACCTTTTATTTCAAAGAGTTCCCCTCAGCCCTAAAAATTTAACGTCAAAACATGTAAAGCGGAAGGGAAAATATATTGACGCATAAATAGCTGTCTCTGCTTGTATGTATCAAGCATGAAAGTCGTTTTAAAAAAAAAAAACTACCGCGCATTTTACCTGGTTTGTTTCAGCTGGAATAAAAATATTGCATTCTGTATTTATAAAATAGCAATTCGAATAGTATTCCAGTGTTACATACCAACCAGCTAAAGAGGAAATGTTATTAGAAGCATGCATTCTTACTACAACAGCCAATTATGGCATTTTTCAATAGTTTCCTAGCCTCAAGTTTTATTTACACTCAAGTAATTTATAGAAAAGTCCAGTGACGACCCTGGAACCAGAGTGATCTAGAGCACAAAAACATGTTTCTGAGAAAATTGAGGAAATGCGTTGAGCGTTGTTGTTCGAAATTTATGAGCTATACATTATATTTTTTTAGTTAAATGTATTTATTATGAGTTTTAAATAAATAAGGAACAAATATTTATCAATATGTTTTATTAAAGAAAGCGAATATTCTTAGTTTTACGAAAAAAATATCACATAGATCACTATGGCAGTTCACAAATTTAAAAAATGTAGGTAATAACAATTTAGTGTTAAATTTGACATAAGAAAAACCACATCCTAATCATCACCTAATAAAGCAGGCAACAAGTCATCATCATCGTGTGCTTCCTGCTTGCTTCCTCTTCTTGGAATATGTGGTAATGTCAAGTAAAACTGATGATGGATAGGAGGAACGAATTTTAGAATTTTTCTTATGTCTTGCATTTTTTGATATGTTATTGGTCTAGTTTCGGGGGCTATTTCCGGTATATAATTCTTTAGGTTTAAAAGAAATATTTCGGAATCCATATAATTTGTTTTCAAATCAACCGTTTCATATGTTTCCGTGTAGTCATCATTGTAACTGATTAAACTTGAACCTTTACTAAATTTTATCTTCCGCATCTTAGAAATGTTTGCACCTTCTCTTAGTACCTACTATCGTATAATCTTTGAATAGTCTTGTGAGGCTTTCAAAATTTTGATACTTGTTTTTCATGTCTCGCACTGCAAAAGGTTTTTGCTTTCTGCAGTCACGGACGAGCTTCATCCAATCTTCTGGTGTATAGATATCAGTCTTCTTTTTTTGTTCTCGACTTATGAAAGAGAAGTCGGTGTCGTTAGCCGGGTAAGTATGGCCACTGACGAGAAAGTGCATGGTGATCGTTTGTAGATATGGCGATTTATTAACCAAAAACATCGTGAAGTGCAAAACTGTGATCTAAGTGCGCCTCATTACTTAGATCAGTTTGGCATGCCTTCACTTTGCAAAACGCATCAATTCTATAGTGAGATGTAGTGATCTCTGAAGGAAAAAAGTATTGTGAAGCACTTAGATCAGTGTGGCTTGAAAGAATTATGATTTTTCTATGCCATTATCTAACAAACTCATTGTTGGTAAAAATGACACTTATATCACTCTGGCTCCAGCGTCGTCAGTTACACTTATGAAAATTATTCGAAAAGTGTGTGTAGGAACAGGAACGTGGCCTGCATATTGTGTAGGAAGGGGTCGTGCTCTGTTCTTTGCGAAGGAGTAGTCACAGGCACGTGTTCTGCATTTCGACTCATCCGTAGAATAAAGTCCGATCTGTAGGGTTGATAGTTTTCAGTAGAGGTTAGAGAAGTTGTTAACTTGTGTAACTCTTAAACGGTGAGACTTAACATTTAGATTTTTTGGTATGTTGTAACAACGCCCCAGCCTAGTTAAATGCTATTTAATATTCATTTCTTATCCTTTTATTTCACGAGATAGTGAGTTCCATATCAACATAGGACGTTTTATGGCGTAAGAGCAGGGGTCCGTAGTGAACATTATACGTTGTTTTACGGAGACGTCTGAATTAAGTGACGTTCTATAATAACATGGGTCATTTTTTGTTGGAAATACCCATGTCTTATAAGTCCTTTGTGAATAACCACCTTAAAATATTTAATAATAATAATAATAATAATACACTTTCTGCTTCAGGAAGTCGATACGCTCTGTGACGCGGGACAAATAATCTTGAGAACTAATATCAGTCCCCGAGAACGCCCGCCTCACAAAGCGCATCACTCTAGGGCGAGTATTGCCCTCCCTGAAGCAGATTAGTTCGCCGATGAGCGCTCTGGCCCCACCAATACGACGCTCAATTCTGCACTGCCAAGGTGGTATGGCTGGTTTCGGTCGTGTAGCTCTAGAGTCACTGGCAAATTTGACGTGAGCTACACGACATGCCGCTACAGCCGCGCAGTACAGAATTGAATGAGTATCGGTGAGGTCTTCGCAGACATCAAAATAACTTGATAACTGCGCATCCAGAACGGCCACCAGCGCCCTATTTTTGTTGAAACCTTCAGTAGCGACATCAGGATGGAATTTGGTGTGGACAAATGTGCGGTCATGCATGTAAAGCGAGGGGAGATTGTGGAATCCGTGGGAACTCAACTCTCGGATTCCACAAACCTTAGAGCCCTCTCCGCATCCGAAACCTATAAGTATTTGGATATGTCGGAAGCGTTAGGCATCAATGTTACTGACATGAAGCAATCGTTGAAGGAGCGCTTCTTTGGCCGCCTGAAAAAAGTACTTAATAGTCTTCTATCAGGCGGAAACAAGGTGCGTGCCTTCAACAGTTGGGTCATGCCGGTTTTGATGTACTCTTTCGGCATACTCAAATGGACTCAAACCGAACTAGACGCCCTGGATAGGAGGGTCCGGACGCTGTTGACCGCAAATCGATTGCATCACCCACGGTCATCGGTAATGAGGCTGTATATCCCGCGAAAGTGTGGAGGTCGAGGCTTTTTAAACGCTAAGACCCTCCACAATCGCGAGATATGCAGTCTCAGGGAATATTTCCTAGAAACCGACGTGGGGATGCATCGAGATGTAGTCACGGTGGACAAGGGCCTCACCCCGCTCTCCTTGGCTAAAGAGAACTGGCGCAAGCCAGTAGTGCTTGACACCAATGATCGCATGGAAGTATGGCAAAGTAAGGAGCTTCACGGACGCTTTTACCGGGCCCTACATGGACCCGATGTAGATTTACTAGCGTCCGTAGCCTGGCTGCGGATCGGTGACCTCTTTGGAGAAACCGAAGGTTTTGTCTGTGCAATTATGGACGAAGTTATGATGACGAACAATTACCGGAGATTTATTGTGAAAGACGGCACGGTTGACATCTGTCGGGCATGCCACCGGCCGGGGGAATCAATCAGGCATATTATCTCCGGGTGTTCTCGTCTAGCTAACGGAGAGTACTTGCATAGACACAACCTTGTAGCTAGGATAATACATCAGCAACTTGCTCTGAAATACAACCTTGTGGAATCGGAGGTGTCGTACTACAGGTCAGTGTAGGCCCAAAGTTAATCTGATTAACGATTAAAAATTAATGATTAAAAATCATAATCAGAAAATTTGATTATGATTAATTAATCATAATCAAATAAAAATGATTAAGATTATTAATCATAATCTTTAATCGTAAATTTGATTATTTGATTAACTATTAACTACTCATTTATTTATTTTATTTATTGGAAGAGCAACACCAACACCAAAATGTAAATATTCCTTATTCCAATTTCACAGCCTATACTATATGGGGTAGGACTAAAGTACTTCGCGTTAGCTTAGCTTCTTTTTCTCTCTCACTCTCTCGCCTCGCATTTTTTATAGCACTAAACTACTATAGAGAGCTTGACTACTAACAGTCACGTTTTAACACTATCTGGCTGACACACGCTCGCTCGCACTCGGTTGGGGATATTTTTTTCAGATTTTGCAACATTTTGTGATATTGTTTCACTCAGTGATTATCTTAAAAACAAACATGAATTGTGATGATGACTCTAATAGTAGTCGTGTTTCAAATGATCCGTCGGTGTTGTCAAACAATTCCGAGAATTTAACAGTGGTATTGCAATCGCAATCGGATCTTTCTTCTACTTTATGTGACGGTACCTATTATAAGCTTCTACTAGACAAATGCACCGACAAGAACACAGTAGCAGTTTGTATGAAGTGATCGGACCATCAAAGTAAAGAAGTTAAGGGCTATGGCAAAACGACATCTAACTTTTTGGGACACTTAAAACGGAAACATGGCGCTGACACAGAAAAGGAATGTAAAAAATATATGAAAGACAATAAGCGAAAGAAAAATAAAAATAATACAGTTCTGACTTCAAGGCAAACTCCCAAAACACCTGTAACTCAAGAAACTTTTGATCGTAACTTAGTAAATTATTTCGTTAACTCAATGATTGCTTTTCGAGCCGTGGAAGACCCCTACTTCATTAAGATGATGGAGGATTTAAATGTGACAAATAGTGGAATCAAGATACCCGGACGACGTTCTCTCAGAAAAGAAGTAGCTAAACAATCATTCGATCAGATTTGCGAAATAAAACAAAACCTAGCTGCTGTGAAATATTTGTGCACCACCGCTGATATATGGTCAGGGAAGAAGAGAAGTTTTTTAGGTGTTACAGTGCACTGGATTGATAATAACTATAAGAGGCGTTCTGCAGCTTTAGCTTGTCGCCGATTTAAAGGGGCACATACCTTTGACCGCATAAAAGATTTGCTTCTGGAAATATACTCAGATTTTGATATTGACCCCACTAAAATAGTATGCTCTGTTACTGACAATGGGTCAAATTTTGTGAAAGCCTTCAAGATATTCGGAATAAATACGACATCACATTAGTTTACAATCAAGTTAATCAATTAATGATTAGTGATTAATGATTAACGACAATAATCATGATTAAGATTATTTTTTTAATCATGATTATTCTAATCATGATTAATTTAATCTGATTAAAATTAATCAAATTAATTAATTGATTAAAAAATGAATTGATTAATGCCAACACTGCTACAGGTATGTGCCCGACCCAGTTCTCGAATATGGAAATATCACATTGTACTGGGATCGATCCATCATCACTGACAGGACTATTGTTGCCAATAAGCCTGATATAGTGGTGGTGGATCGATCAGAGCGGCGCGCAATGATTGTTGACATAACCGTCCCGCATGATGAGAACCTCGTGAAAGCCGAGAAAGATAAACAAATCAAGTATCTTGACTTGGCTCGCGAGGTTGTCGACATGTGGCATGTGGACTCAGCAATCATTGTGCCGATAGTCGTGACAGCCAATGGCTTAATAGCCAAGAGCCTCGACCAACACCTGAGGAGGCTCTCGTTGGGCAGCTGGATCAAGGGCTTGATTCAGAAAGCGGTACTTCTGGACACGGCTCGCATTGTCAGGAGGTTCCTCTCTCTGGAGCCCTGACCGCCGGTAGCTTGGACCCTGTTCCCGATACCGGTGGGCTACTATTTTTTATATTTTTAAATGTTTTTTTTATCTTTTTGTTTATAAAAATATTTAAAAATGTAATTTGTAGGTATTTAAATGAAATAAAGGACATAATAATAATAATAAATCCCTGGACATTTCACACAGCACCATTTGTCCCAAGCTAAGCAACCTAATGCTTGTGTTATGGTAACAAGATGGCTGATAAACTACTTATATACATTTTTTTTTTTTTTTTGTAAATACATATTATAGATAGAAAAACACCCAGACTCGGAACAAATACATGTAGGTCATACAAATATTTGTTCCGTGCGGGAATCGAACCCGCGACACGCAGCGCAGCAGTCAATCGCTTAACCACTGCGCCAACCGTACCAATTTAAACATAATGTTAGCCAAATTATGACTACCCTGGAATATAACTAAATAAAAAATTAAATTATTATTTAAAATCGTTTATTAATTTTAAAAATCTGAAAATAGATAGCAATACCATTAGATAGCATCATTTTGAACAGCAATCACATCACAGTTAGGTACGGACTTAAAATTAGCAGTCTAAAACTCTCAGATCAATGCACCTATTAGAACAATGCACGCGCGCATGAAGAAATTTAAACTTCGCATTATAAAATAAAAAATAACATATTATATATTTTTAAAAATAACATTATGTCTTTATAATTTTACCAATCAGAAGCATCGTGAACTAGACGAGGTTGTATACGTCTTAACAACAATTAAACTGTACGTATACCTAAAACTGCCTTGATGGCATAATAGTTAAAACATAAAATAGTAATTAAATGGCATATCGTATCACAGCATGGTAACTAGGTAACCTACATGACTACGGCACGGACTTAACTTAGCAGTCTTATTATTACGCTAAATCTACTGATTATAAACCATTAAAAAAAAAAAGAAGCAGCAAAAAAGAAAAGAAAATTCTTATTCCGATAGGTCGTCATCCGATTCTTCAGAAACATCAACAGTGGTGTGATGTGGCAAAGAGTTAAAGTATGGATGATACTCTAAGGGAATTACTTCTGAGCGGCACATATCCATTAAGTCTTTATATTTAGCAGCAGGAACCATAATAGGTTCAGAATATGCAGGTTTTAGTTCAGTTTGTACCGAGTTCCTCGTGTTACCGCGAATCACTAAAATATTATAATCAGGTTGACTCAGGTCATATTTAAAAAACAATTTGTTAGGATCACCACCGTCTGCATGAACTTCTCGAATGTTATTCCAGTTAATCTTCTTGCCCTTAATGTCTTTCATCCAGACCTTATTATTAACAAGACATTTAAAGTCAAACACGTCATTCTGGGTTACGTTACGGACAATATAGGGTTCTCCTTCGTTCTTAGCCCATCTTACTAATAAACGCCATTCATGAGGAGTATAGATAGTTTTGGTTTGAGAAGCTCTCTCAATGACAGAGTGGACACTGTCTCCTTCATTTTGGGTATGTCCCTTCTGTAAAAACCGGTGTGTTATGCATATGTTGAACTTTTTTGCAGCATAAACATACAATGAAAATACAAAGCGGTTACCTACGATTTTGGCCAGCACAATTGTCTGACCAAAAGCGAAACTCTTTGGCCCCTTGGTCAACATTAGCCTGCATAAAATCTAAGAGGCAACTGCTAACCTCATTTGCGCCACGTTTTGCCACAGATTCATCCCACATATAGCAAACGGCCTTCCTTTTACCCATGTCAAAAACCGTGAAGTTAAAAGAAGATAGCTTTCTCTTATAGTAAAATACATTTATATTACCATGAGGACACTGCAATACTTTTTCAAAATCAAAAACAGCAGTAACCATTTTTCCATTTGACTCCTCAGCGTCTTTTTATCTTGGTTTTTTAAATCCCTTGCGACCTTCTTATTGGTCTGGTGTTGTTGAAAATCTTCTTTTTCTTGGTCCGTTGGATCTTTTTTCAAGCGGAAAACGTGACATTCATCGCACTGATCCTTTTTAGGAATATGGAAAGCTAGATTGAAGTTTGAGTTGACAATGTCGCGATACTGGCGTTCTTTTGCAGCCTTAGAGGTGTATTTCTCAGGGTCGAACCATTCAAGATACAATTTGAACATTTTGGCAATATCTAAATCTCCTTGTAGGTAGAGCTTTTGGCTATTCTTGCGTATATAATGTGATTCAACAGGGACAAATGCCCGAACATGGTCACAAACACTTTGTTTCATGGCGTCATCTATAACAATTTTATGATTGTCGTGGCGACCCCGTCTGTCTTCCTCTAAAATAGCACTTCCATCGTACTTCTTCCAAGCAGTCTTTAAGATACGAGTTGAAACGGCAAGTGTATTAAGAAACATAGTTTGGCATACTTCATTTTTCTCGCAGTGAGATTCGCTAGAACCTGTGATCAGCGGCAGATAATACTTAAAAGTATGTTTCCTATTATTAGGAATATCTTGATTCAGGCATCTTTTCTTCTTCATTTTATCGGAATATTTGATGATGAAATTCCACTGCATAGCTCGATCTCCCAGTTGCCAAAATTTTGTGAAGCAGTCCAACCGCTGCTGGTGAGATATTTTATCAGGGCACTTGTATCGGCATTTGCATGGTAACCCATATTTCTTACCTAAGTTCTTAAGGCATTTGCGTTTAATATCTGTCCATTCTTTTTGGGTGCTTCTGTCGTTTTCTAGTCGTTTTAGGAGTCACGGTGCGATCGCTTGAGTGCGAAGTAGCAGGCGAATTCGTAATGCCAAATGACGACGAAGAAATCACAGAGAAACTGTCTACATGATTAGGGCAGAATGTGCTATCGCAGATCGAATGGACGTTAGTAGGAGATGGCATAGGAGTTGGCACTGACAGTTCCAAATTAACCGGCGTAGATCTGTGGTGAGAAACTTCTAACTCTTCAATCTGTATTAATGGTGAATTTTCGAAACTAGAAGGCACATCCAAAGAAAATGTACTAGGTTGATTGCTGTAAACATCCTCGGCAGATGGATCAGGCGTGACATTCGGTATTGAGCTGTCGCAGGTAATTTCTTTGGTCCCACCATGCTCATGCAGGACTTCTTCCCATATGTCAGCTAGTTCCTGACTGATTTCTTCTGCACCCGAAGGCAAAGGTGACGTTTGTCGTATCATGGCGTTGTTATCAACATTTACAACTGAAATTAAAAAAACAACTGTAAATTATTATAGGCATTCATAGAATACAGGTTTATATTAAGAGAAATATACCTAGCCATTAATTAAACAAATCTCAAATAAAAATCTTTATATTTAACGATATTTTTAAATGAACAACGTCCTAACTTATTTCATCATCACAGTAACAACGTCCCATCTTAATATCGAACCCACAAATCGTTTCAAAGATTCCGTAGAAAAACGTCCTATATTCACATAAGACGCTTAGAAGTTTAATAATGTTCGTAAAAAATTGCCCTAATATTTCATAAGACCTGTACTTTTTACTGTTTATTATTATAGAAAGAATGATTACCCTGTGAATATGCATTACGCCAATAGTATTTTCGCTCTAAAAATGCGTTTCTGTACCTCTCCGTCAAAAAACGTCCTTTATAAAAATCGATCGCCCACAACTGTTTACTGAGCCAAAAAAGCAATAAGACATAATGTTTATTAATTTATGAACTTTTTAGTGTGTATCACGAAATAATACAACTGAAATCATCAACTTACCAGCATTTACACTTTTCTCCATATAAACAGCAGGAACATTTGAAAGCGATGAACTAAGCTCAGGCCTTTCTGCATCTTCTTTAAGCATATCTAACATTTTGCGTGATCGTGACATCTCTAAAAATATTGTTTTTCATGCAAAACACTCGATAAATATTATTTGTTTCATCAAACCGAAAAAAGCTAAGCGCATGACACAAAATCGCCCTCCTTCCAACAAACAGCGGCCGGACTGACGAACGGACGGGGCGCCCGCGCCGCCCCCGCTCCCCGCGCGCCGTCTCTTGGTCACTTCGTGCGTTTTTACGCGGAGCTAAAGTCAGATTGAACGTTATTCGATTCTATACAGGGTGGCCGGAACATTGACGTCCAAAAATAAAATTTAGGTCCCTCGTATCGTGGGGTATCCGAATCACCCCCATGTATGTTCCGCGACTTTTCATAGTTTTCGAGTTACGAATTTTTTTCTGATTTTTTGAGAATGATCGACCTGACCAATCTAAAAAATGGCTTTGTCGAGATTTTTTTTTTGCAACTGAATCTTCGTGAGTAGTACTTTTATGCATAAAATAATCAGCTTCGTAACTGTGATGAAAGTTATGAAAAAGTTGGTCTAAAGTGAAAAAATTACGTTCGGTAAATTATGGCTTAGCATTTTAACTTTAAATAAAAAATTTAAACAGGAAACTTCATGGTTCCTAAGTAGACTTCAAGAATGCGCCAGACTCTCAGCTTTCATAATCATAAAAAAATTAGCACTTTAGACCAACTTTTTCATAACTTTCATCACAGTTACGAAGCTGATTATTTTATGCATAAAAGTACTACTCACGAAGATTCAGTTGCAAAAAAAAAATCTCGACAAAGCCATTTTTTAGATTGGTCAGGTCGATCATTCTCAAAAAATCAGAAAAAAATTCGTAACTCGAAAACTATGAAAAGTCGCGGAACATACATGGGGGTGATTCGGATACCCCACGATACGAGGGACCTAAATTTTATTTTTGGACGTCAATGTTCCGGCCACCCTGTATTTCCGAAACAAAATAAGATACGAAAATTCTAAAAACGTACGACTGTAGAGTTTGTATTCCTTAACTCGTCTAGCTATTTAACTCGTTTTTGCTCCATGATCACATCGGACTCTGTTCTTCGGATAAGTCGATTTGTGCAGAAACAGGAACTTACTTTTGTGTGTTGCGTCGCAGCCCGGCCACAGTCGATTTCGTAATTTATAGACGTACCAATTAAATGTTCTTAAATGGTCTTGCAGTACCAATGAATAGATTAAATGTACCACAAATATATCTTGTAAAAAAAGCACTTGTTTGTGGCCGGGCAGTACCGTATACATTGCAGCCCGGCCACGTGTATATTTTCTGGTAGGATGCCCAGAATGTTTTTAAATATAAACCAAATAAATGTTCCTTTTGTGTTCTTTATTTTTTTCAATGAAATATACCAAGAGAAACGCTTATAAACAAAAAAAAAAAAAAGATTTTAACTTGTTCCAAAACTGTCTTCGTGACACTTTTTCAGACATTCTTCGAACGTGATATCTAAACCTTATATCTAGGAAGGTCTTAATTATGGATTTAATGAGGAGTAACTTATGGTTACTGTTATGCTCGGGATCAGATTCTGCATGAAAAAAAGTATTTAAATAATACAATTCACACATGAATTTAAAAATGAACAGACAAAGCTTGTAACTCCGCAGGCTCCGGTTTCGATTTTTTTTCTAATTGAGTTTTAATTATTTTTTCTGTCTTTTTTAATATACCTATGACACTAGAAGAGGCATATTTGAGTCCTCCTCTTGATTTTATATAAATCAGATATCGCATTTGATTGTTGATACGCATTAACTTTCTTGTAACGAATCCAGATATGTATTCTAAGACCCTATCTATGGGCAGCGGGATTGTCCGAAAGGGTTACCGCTACCCCGGAACATAAAGGGCGAAGGAAGGAACATGGGTGGGTTTTAGTCAGTAAGAGTCTGACACTCCCTTCCGCTCCACCCAGAGCGGGAGGAGTCATTTGATGATTTCCCATCCCAAAAAAAAAAAAAAAAAAGACCCTATCTATGTACGCGTCAGAATCTGTATTTCCCGGCCCTGGTGCAAGCCATGGTCCGGGGCGAGAGGGAGTGGGAGGCAGTCGCCTCCTTCTGCGAAGCAGTCATGCTAGCGAAGGAGGTGGCGGGACGGATGGGGGAGAGAGCCTCCCGTCCCAGCCGCCGCGGGAGACGCTCCGGGCGTCGGGAGCCGCGTGACGACTCTCGGCCACCGTAGGCGCGGGCCTGCGGGCGGAGAGCAATGGGTAGCTCACCGCCCGATCAGGACCAGGCCCGTGCCGGACGGCGCGTAAGTGTTGCACGCGCGCCTCAAAGAGATGTCAGCATAATTTGAGGGGCCCCTTAGGGCCGAAGCCTGCCGGGTCAGCGGGATTGTCCGAAAGGGTTACCGCTACCCCGGAACATAAAGGGCGAAGGAAGGAACATGGGTGGGTTTTAGTCAGTAAGAGTCTGACACTCCCTTCCGCTCCACCCAGAGCGGGAGGGGCGTCATTTGATGATTTCCCATCAGAAAAAAAAAGTGTTTTTTCTGCACAGAATTTAAAAAACTTGCTTGCAGAAAATGTTCTTTCGCATATTTTACCACTGGGTTGGAAGGCCAGAGAGCAGTAGTTTCTGTTAGGTTTGAGGACCCTAGTGAAAAACAAGATAATCACTAGGGAGAATGGGATGGGATGTTTATTAGACATGCGCAAAACAGTGCTTTTGAATGTAATGTAATATGGCATTACATTTCATAACGCGTAATATTACTTTAGAACATCACTTCGAACATCACCTGAGATGTTGCGCTATGCGACGGCCAACCATGCCACCAACACTTCTGTGATGTATGTACTGGTGGCATGTTAGGATCTCATATCACTAAATAGACATGAGATAGCGAATTATATTACAATGCGATATCGAATTATTGACATGCGTTACGACATGAAACCGATAGGAATATATGTATCACAATTATTCACGATCACGATGCACTTCTGTCTCGTCGTTATTTATTACACAAGATACACAATACAAACTTTAAATAACAAAGTTGATCTTCCTTCATACTTCAACCTTACGGGATAATTAATTAAATTTGCTTTTAATAGAAGGTTTTCCAGGCTTAGGACTGGCAATATTCATGAATTTAGATATTTTTTTATTTATTAAGGATGGTTTACCAATGACAATGAATATTGGCGTATTTAAAAATCAGCTTTATGTACAATGATTGTTATTACTATTTTTTTTTGTTTCTTTTTTTGTTATTTTGTTGTTTTTTTTTAATTTCCCTTTTTTAATTACTGCTTATAAATACTAATTGCGATAATTTTTTCGTCTTGAGGCGAGTCCGTCTTTCATTTAAAATTAGTCCCGCTTTAGAAAAAACTCTCGCATGGCACGGACGTAGCCGTGATGTTTAGGCGTTTCAGCATATATTTATATAGTCGTGGATATACGTCTTTACATTCGCTCCACCAAAGCAGTGGATTTTCTGTTCTTTTAATGAGCGGTTCTTGTATATATTTATCAAATTCGACTATACCAGCTGCAGTCGGATTTTGGGGAACGAGACAAGCTATTTCGGCGTCAAATTCATCCCAAATAGAGCCAGATTCAGGAGGCTGTGAAGATGTCGACTGTGGAACTGGTAACTCTGGTGTCTCATGGGTTCGGTCTGCGCCAATTCTCAATTTTAGAGCTGATGCAGCTCTATCAAAGTTGCGAGGATCATTAAACCCGCTTTTCTTGAATCTGGGATCTAATATTGTGGCTTTGCAAAGAATTACATTGTGTTCCACTTCGCCAAATCGTGAAATCATTTGTGATTTTAAGGAATTAAGTAGGCTTTCAATTTTGTTGTTGTTGGTGGAGTATTTATTAAGTGTCCTGTTGATTAATTTACAATAAACTATGTATTTTGAAGAAGACACATATTCTTCGCCACTTATTTCTACAGTGACATCGTAAAATGTTTTTAAAACTTCAGTCGCTTTTTGAATCACAGACCAGTCCTCTTGCGTTAAATTCAACTCTGGCCGCATTATTGCTAGCGTGGCTATTAAAGGATCTTTTACTCTCAGAATCCGCATGAGCATGTCGTACGTAGAATTCCAACGTGTTGCTACGTCCTGCTTTAGTTTTAATGGCGAGATATTCATTTGTTCTTCGATCTCCATTAATTTCTTTTTTGCTGGAATAGATCGGTGAAAATACTCGACGATTGCCTTAACCCTATTGACGGTGTCGGATATTTCAGCTATGCTGGACTGAACTACCAAGTTGATGGTGTGCGCATAACAAGGTATTGAGCGCCAGCCGCCTAACCGAACAGCATTTAAAATATTTGCGGCATTGTCGCTGACTATTGCATTTACGTACCCGTGTATGTTCCACTCGATAAATTTTGCTTGCAAGAAGTGTTTCAGATTCACACTAGTATGCCTTTCTTGGAATTCGATGCAACCAATCATTACTGTGCATACTTTGTGCGTGTCAGTGTCAATAAAGTGCGCAGTGATGGCAATGTACCCGTCGTTCACTATAGACGTCCAAGCGTCAGTTGTTATTGAAACAGCTACCGCTTTTGCTATTTGTTTTTTTGCAGCTTCCAATATTTTGTTATATACTTTTGGAAGCAAACTTTCAGAAAGAGTTTTTCGGGTTGGCAAGGTATACCCGGGATTCAACATTTCTACAAATTTCGGGAACTCAACTTCATCAACCATTCGAAGCGCGTGGTACCCTTTGGCAATCATTCTAACTAATTATTCGTCAAGCTGTTGCATTCGATTCCTAGGAAGAGTTTTTTTTTATTGTATGTAGTCTGCCATAGTAGGAGCTGTCGGTAAACTTGGTTTATTACCTAATCTCATTGGTACTGACAATGATAACTCACTGGTGGCAGTCTCAACTTGTGCTGCATTTGCACTGCTTGAAGGACCCGGCTCTGAATCCATATCAACATTGTCGGTACGACGCTCGTGCAACCGTTGCAGACTGTCTACTGCTGTTAATTCCTATCGTAGGATGGATCGATTTCATATGACGGCTCAGGCTTCCTATTGAGCTCGAAGAAATAGCCAATATACGCGAGCAATAACCACATTTCGCCTTTTTGCTAGGCACAACTTCTTCGAAGTGATTCCAAAGAGGACTTATTTTTCTTTTAGTTGCCATTATCCCTAATAAACCAGCAACCTACCTAATATATATGTACACACACTTGATTTTTTGTTAACCCTTTAAAGGTCATGAGTGGACAGTGGAAATAAAATAATTATTATGATTATGGGTATATAATAGAACTAAAAATATATGTACATATAAATATATATGTATACAACATGTCCCAAAATTCAACGATAAGCCGGCACCAGAGGATGGACCTACTAATCACTACTCGAGAAAAAAAAAGAAAAAAAAAATACCTCTACTTTTTTTAAAATTACTTAAAAAAAAAGGAAATTCTTCGAAAATGTATACCCCTTATGACACTTTTAACTACCATGACCACAATTTTTCAAATATTTCAGTTTTTTTGTTTGTATCGGCAACCTAAGTAGTACTACTATTCACCATAATCTTTGAAAATTACAGAATTTTCGTAGTTTTATACAAAAAAACAACCAAAAAAAATTATTTCCCTAAAATTTTGAAAGATTTTTACGTTCAGTACATTTTAACTCATCGTAGTGTAAAAAAAAAATATGGACACTACTATGGCAAGTTTTTTTAAAAATTAGCGCATCTAACCTAGATTTTAAAATGGTATAATACTTTAGGAAAACTAGCCACAAAAAAAAAATAATGACACTTTTTCTAATCAAGAACCAAATTTCATAAGTTGTTGTTAATAGTAATCACTTCTACTATGTGCCCAAAATAGATTTTTGTTGTTGGAAAATGTTGAACGAATGAAACAAATGGTGTCAATAAATGTAAATTTATTGCATTATTAATAATATTATAATAAATGTTCGAACTGTTTACCACCGGCATTAATACAGGCACGACATCGCCATACTATTGATATGATCCGCAGCCTGAGTGATTTTTTGGCGAAGGTCGTTCAGTGTTGCAATGGGTTTCGAGTAGACTCTGTCTTTGAGACAACCCCAATAGAAGAAGTCCAGGGGGTTTAGATCGGGTGAACGGGGTGGCCATAAAATAGGACCAAGTCGCCCTATCCAACGCCCTGGATACTCTTGGTTTAAGTATTCTCGCACAGGACGGGCATAGTGAGCTGGGCAACCATCATTTTGAAACCATATGTTTAGTGAATCACTAATGGGCATGTCTTCTAATAATACTGGCAAGTCATTTTGTAAAAAGTTCAAATAACTATTGCCATCCAAGTTTCCTTGTAATTCAAAAGGCCCAATCACTTTTCCGTTTAATATACCCGTCCATAGGTTAACCTTGAATTGATATTGGGATTTGTCTTGTCTCATCAGGTGCGGATTTTCATTGCTCCAGCTATGTAGGTTGTGAAGATTTAAATAGCCATCTCTCTTGCAGGTTGATTCATCCGACCATAGAATATTATCCAAGAATTGGGGATCTTCTCTGTGCTTTTGCAGCATCACACGGCAAAATGCGACTCGTAGTGGATAGTCCCGCGGCAATAACGTCTGCACACGCCTGTAGTGATATGGGTGAAGTCTGTGACGTTTTAGGATTCGATGTGCAGTACTTTTTGGGATTCCCGTAGCTATTTCTATGGCACGTACCGAGGTAGTTGAATCATTTTCAATTTCATTGAGAACTTCTTCGTCGCGTTCCGATCTAGGTCTTCCAGCATTTCTCCTGTCAGATGCTAAACGGCCCTCCGAAAACGCTTGATGCACATTAATAAATACTCGATAATTCGGGTATCTTTGAGCATTTGGGTACCTTTCTCGATATAATCTGCTAGCAGCGCTACCATTGCATCAGCACTCTCCATAAATGAGGTGCATATTAGCGTATTCCAACGGTGTGTATGGTAGCGGCATGATAAACGCTAAACAGTCCAAAATACGCCAAAAGTCCAATTCACAAAACACAGTCCAGTTCAAAATAATGCCAGGTTAGTACAGTTTGCAGATCACTTAATCCAGTCCAAAAAGCCAAGCCAAAAGTCGTTAGTACGAGAGTCACATCAATTGAATACGAAACGGTGCACAGTAAACAAAGAAGCAGAGCGTACTGACTTTGTACTTTGTAGAGAACAGCAACATTCCTACCTGCCCTATTGTTATTTAACAACAAACATCTATCTATCTCTCTCTAACGTATAATCGCAATCTATCTATTTCTCTCTAACGTATAATCGCTCTCTATCTATCTCTCTCTAACGTATACTATCTATCTCTTTCTGACTTCTGAACTTCACTGACTACGCACATGTCCCTTCCAAATTCTAAGAATTTGCGAAAGAAATCTATTTTGGGCACATAGTAGAAGTGATTACTATTAACAACAACTTATGAAAATTGGTTCTTGATTAGAAAAAGTGTCATTATTTTTTTTTTGTGGCTAGTTTTCCTAAAGTATTATACCATTTTAAAATCTAGGTTAGTTGCGCTAATTTTTAAAAAAACTTGCCATAGTAGTGTCCATATTTTTTTTTTACACTACGATGAGTTAAAGTGTACTGAACGTAAAAATCTTTCAAAATTTTAGGGATATAATTTTTTTTGGTTGTTTTTTTGTATAAAACTACGAAAATTCTGTAATTTTCAAAGATTATGGTGAATAGTAGTACTACTTAGGTTGCCGATACAAACAAAAAAACTGAAATATTTGAAAAATTGTGGTCATGGTAGTTAAAAGTGTCATAAGGGGTATACATTTTCGAAGAATTTCCTTTTTTTTAAGTAATTTAAAAAAAAGTAGAGGTATTTTTTTTTTCTTTTTTTTTCTCGAGTAGTCATTAGTAGGTCCATCCTCTGGTGCCGGCTTATCGTTGAATTTTGGGACATGTTGTATATATATATTTCTATGGTGGGAAATATATTCCCTTTACCGGTCAGATTCTATCAATAACTAATCTCTATTGTATGCTTTTTTCTCGCGCTAGACCTATTTTATTGCAGTAATATACAATTATTTTTTTGGTAGTAGGTATATCAAACAAACATCTTTACAAAAATCAAGTTTTTTTATTTATTACAAAAAATCAAGTTTTTTTTATTTATAACAAAATTTTAGTTTTTTTATTTATTACAAAAATCACTTTTTTTATTATTTATTAGTATTTTTACGTATAACAAAAATCTAATCTTATTTTTTATGAAACTCACTGAAACAAGGTGCTATGCATAGTGCGACTTGGCATTTCGCACACATAATTTTCGATCGTTTATCGTTCGTTTTAGTGCTACACATTTTACATCTCTTGTATGACTGCAACTGGCACGGCATGTGATCGCCCACGTTGGTATACCGTACTTCTTCGGGGACAGCACTGATAGTTTTTTGACGGTTTTCATTCGCGAGCTTCCGCCTGCTAACATAAGATGGCATACCGCCGGTCGAGCGTCTCTTCCTGCTGGTAAAACCACCTATCAATCCTCGTGCTAAGCCGACTCTAAATTCAAGATGGGAAAGCGTACATTTTTTATTGCTTTTGTACAACAAGAAAGCATTAGTTATGCTCGTGTCAATGAGGAAGTAGAAAAGTCGCAGCCACCATCTCTTACTCCGCCTGCCCACTGAATACGTGCCTTTCAGCTGATCAAAATGATCAACGCCACCCATTCGCTTGTTGTATTCTTTTACGACAAGTGGGCAAGGTACATTCTTTTTTGAACCGTCTTTCTCAGTTCGTGTTACATGTGTTTGAGCAACTTTAGGGTGGAACGCGTTACTCATGAGAAGTACCTCTTTACTGTCTTGCCAAACTACAAATGCAACATTTTTTTGTACTCTCCATTTGAAGTGTCCTTTCGGCAGTTTCAGCTTTGTTTTATTTTTTATTATTAGCGGCATTTCCGCCCGGTGCCTGCGTACTGTTCCCGTCGCATAAATTCCTTTTTCATGTAAGTAATCCAACAGCTTATAATCACAGAAAAAATTATCAAATGTTAAGTGAACATTCTTCACCTCTAGTTGTATTAATTTTTCAGACAACTTTTTCACAATTTTTGCTCCTAATCCTTCTTCAACTCCATCATTGGTCTTACCGGTATATATGTCGAACTCGTATAGGTACCCACTCGCACTGTCGCAACGACACCAGATTTTATAGCCTCGTTTGATGGGCTTCAAAGGCATATACTGTTTGATGGTACTTCTGCCTTTGAAAAGGACCATGGACTCGTCGATACTCTGGGACGAGGAGTTTTTAGCGTTGATTTGGCAAGCGTTATTGATAATATTTACAAGGGGTCGGATCTTGTATAGTTTGTCGTAATCTGGGCTAGACTTCTCTGGGGTCAACAAGTTGTCATTAATATGTAGACAACGCATAATATTTTTGAACCTTCTAAGAGGCATTGTTGCAGCTACTTCTTCCACTCGAAAACCTGGGTCTGATGACCAATATAAATCAATGCTCGGAAGAATATGGTAACCCATGATAATAAGTATGCCAAAAAATGCCTTCAGTTCATTTTTATCAATGGGTGTCCACCATCCAAAGTTTTGTTGCTGAGCGTATAAATTTGTTTGGCATACTATCAGATCATATGCTTCCTCGGTAAAATATTTTTCAAAATAAACAATTGGTCTGGTTTTGCTATTGAACCCTTGGACTGGTTGCATTCGGGGTTCGTCAAAGCTACAAGGATTTGGTCTGCTAACTGTAGTAAAAGTTTTTTTTTTCCATAATACCTCCTCAGTATCTGACTGATCTGAATCAGAAAAATCATCAATAACAGGAAGGACTGGTACTGATGGTACTGGTCTTTGTAAATCGGAAGTACTGGGAATAGGTGTAACTCGCCGAGGACGTGTTATTCTTCTGTTTGAATCAAGAATTGGACTGAAATTATCGGGATTATTATCAACTTCCTGAACTAGTAAAGGCGAACAAGGCTGATCAATCTGTTCATCAACAGACGACGGACTAGGTATTGGTATGTTATCTACTAATAAATTTGCGGGACGAGGGTCATCTATATCTTCTAGAATGTGCTGAAGGCGGATTACACTAAAATTTGGGCATTCGTCGTCAGATTCTAAATTATCGTCCGATTGATCAGGGTCATCGGGTAGGCCAAACATGTCTTGAAGGGCCTCCTCTACTTCGTAATCCTTCAAGTGACGATCCATTTCTAAAACAAAGCAAAAAAAAAGAGTTTCAAGCCATACCAAGCAACACAAAAACGAACGCCACACAGACAGAGGGAATATTCAAACCACCGTAAAATTTACAGGCAGAAGGGCAAAGGGAATATACAACCCACCACAAAAAATCAAGATTGTCCAAAACCGCGTATAGCAAACTTGAAAATATTTACATTTTTTATTAGAAGAAGCTCACGTAAACCATAAATAAAAGAACTTACCTTTCGAAATTTGTAGATCTTCGAGATAAACCCTGCTTCAAACTAGTCGAAAAAAAAAGTACACTTTTACAACTTCTCTGTGCTCTCATGAAAAAAATATTTATGTCAACTGTCAAACCTGTCATTGTCAAAATGTCTATTGACAATCATAAAACTTACCTGAATGAAAAATACCGCTGGTGGGACGTAATTTCGGCGAAAAAAAAATAAAAATCATGGTGGTGAAAATATCACCTCTAACTTATAAAGGGTTAATATTTATTTACAGTTTAAAATCACTATTGATGTTTATTTACACTTGACTCACACAGTATTTATAAGTAGGTACCTATTTTACTAAGAATTTATATCTAATATTTTGTCTGCGTTTGTTTAAATGTCGACAGTCTTCACCGCACAAAACGTAAACAAACTGTTTTAAAATACTAGCGAACGAAAGTTCTAAGTGAATATCACTACAACATCAACTCAACGTTCGATAACACAAAATTGAGACCTTAATTCAAAATTAAACCCTTAGTTCAAAACATCAAAACACGATAACCATACCATAAAGTCACTGAAAGTTCGACTGATAATTAAATCACAACAATACTTTTTGGCGCGAGAAATAAGATTTAAAACATAGCATAGCACTATTGCAGGCATTAGGAACGAGCGGTGCCAAATAAATTTAAACCTTATTGCGTGAGCAATACTATCAAAGTTGCATTGGAAATCGGGCGTCCCCAGAGTCTAAAGTCCGGTGCGGTCAGACTTCGAGTCAGCGCCTCGGCGCCTCGGCGGCGCGGCGGCGGCGTGCGAGAATGAGAGGGAACAAGTGTGCTGTGTGTGCAATGCGTAGGCATAGTTCGAACCCTGCCGAATAGGGCCGAACGAACAACGAAATCAACCGATGTGCGCCGCGCCGCACGCCGGCCAGTCAGTACATTGCGCTATGGTAATGTAATGTGATGTGTGATGTGTCATGCTTAATTTGGTCGAGTAATAAGTAATGTCATATTACTCGGTCGGGTAAATATTACGCGTAATGTATCAATTGCATTACTTACACATGTCTAATGTTTATATTATTATGTGTTAATAAGTGGTGGAGTAAAAATAAAATAAGAATTAATTTTTTACCTTTGTTTATTGGTGTGATAATGATTCAAGTATAAAGTTTGATTAATAAAGTAGGCTTACAAAAGCAATTGTTACCTATTCATTTCTAAACAATATTAACTTGTTCCAAAACTGTCTTTGTGACACTTTTTCAGACATTCTTCGAACTTGATATCTAAACCTTATATCTAGGAAGGTCTTAATTATGGATTTAATGAGGAGTAACTTATGGTTACTGTTATGCTCGGGATCAGAGTCTGCATGAAAAAAAGTATTTAAATAATACAATTCACACATGAATTTAAAAATGTACAGACAATGCTTGTAACTCAGTAGGCTCCGGTTTCGATTTTTTTTCTAATTGAGTTTTAATTAGTTTTTCTGTCTTTTTTAATATACCAATGACACTAGAAGAGGCATATTTGAGTCCTCTTGATTTTGTATAAATCAGATATCGCATTTGATTGTACGCATTGACTTTCTTGTAACGAATCCAGATATGTATTCTAAAACCCTATCTATGTACGCGTCAGCATCTGTATTTCCCGGCCCTGGTGCAAGCCTTGGTCCGGGGCGAGAGGGAGTGGGAGGCAGTCGCCTCCTTCTGCGAAGCAGTCATGCTAGCGAAGGAGGTGGCGGGACGGATGAGGGAGAGAGCCTCCCGTCCCAGCCGCCGCGGGAGACGCTCCGGGCGTCGGGAGCCGCGTAACGACTCTCGGCCACCGTAGGCGCGGGCCTGCGGGCGGAGAGCAATGGGTAGCTCACCGCCCGATCAGGACCAGGCCCGTGCCGGACGGCGCGTAAGTGTTCCACGCGCGCCTCAAAGAGATGTCAGCATAATTTGAGGGGCCCCTTATGGCCGAAGCCTGCCGGGTCAGCGGGTTTGTCCGAAAGGGTTACCGCTACCCCGGAATATAAAGGGCGAAGGAAGGAACATGGGTGGGTTTTAGTCAGTAAGAGTCTGACACTCCCTTCCGCTCCACCCAGAGCGGGAGGCGGGTCATTTGATGATTTCCCACCAGAAAAAAAAAAGTGTTTTTTCTGCACAGAATTTAAAAAAACTTGCTTGCAGAAAATGTTCTTTCGCATATTTTACCACTGGGTTGGAAGGCCAGAGAGCAGTAGTTTCTGTTAGGTTTGAGGACCCTAGTGAAAAACAAGATAATCACTAGGGAGAATGGGATGGGATGTTTATATTATTATGTGTTAATAAGTGGTGGAGTAAAAATAAAATAAGAATTAATTTTTTACCTTTCTTTATTGGTGTGATAATGATTCAAGTATAAAGTTTGATTAATAAAGTAGGCTTACAAAAGCAATTGTTACCTATTCATTTCTAAACAATATTAACTTGTTCCAAAACTGTCTTTGTGACACTTTTTCAGACATTCTTCGAACTTGATATCTAAACCTTATATCTAGGAAGGTCTTAATTATGGATTTAATGAGGAGTAACTTATGGTTACTGTTATGCTCGGGATCAGAGTCTGCATGAAAAAAAGTATTTAAATAATACAATTCACACATGAATTTAAAAATGTACAGACAATGCTTGTAACTCAGTAGGCTCCGGTTTCGATTTTTTTTCTAATTGAGTTTTAATTAGTTTTTCTGTCTTTTTTAATATACCAATGACACTAGAAGAGGCATATTTGAGTCCTCTTGATTTTGTATAAATCAGATATCGCATTTGATTGTACGCATTGACTTTCTTGTAACGAATCCAGATATGTATTCTAAAACCCTATCTATGTACGCGTCAGCATCTGTATTTCCCGGCCCTGGTGCAAGCCTTGGTCCGGGGCGAAAGGGAGTGGGAGGCAGTCGCCTCCTTCTGCGAAGCAGTCATGCTAGCGAAGGAGGTGGCGGGACGGATGAGGGAGAGAGCCTCCCGTCCCAGCCGCCGCGGGAGACGCTCCAGGCGTCGGGAGCCGCATGACGACTCCCGGCTACCGTAGGCGCGGGCCTGCGGGCGGAGAGCAATGGGTAGCTCACCGCCCGATCAGGACCAGGCCCGTGCCGGACGGCGCGTAAGTGTTCCACGCGCGCCTCAAAGAGATGTCAGCATAATTTGAGGGGCCCTTAGGGCCGAAGCCTGCCGGGTCAGCGGGATTGTCCGAAAGGGTTACCGCTACCCCGGAACATAAAGGGCGAAGGAAGGAACATGGGTGGGTTTTAGTCAGTAAGAGTCTGACACTCCCTTCCGCTCCACCCAGAGCGGGAGGGGTCATTTGATGATTTCCTATCCGGAAAAAAAAGCATCTGTATTTAAAATGCATTCCGTGTAATCATCATAATATATAAATCGCTGTGATCCTCTGTGATCTCTACAAAACATTTTTGTCAGTTAGTTCGTTTAAAGCTAGTATAGGATTTTTACTGGAGTAAGTCAGTATATTGACTTGTTTTAGTGGAGTAAAAAGTAGTAAAATCTATTTGTTTACACAACGAACAATAAAGCCATGTATTCACTGAGAAACAATGTTTCAGATACACAGTTTCTGAAACATCACGTAGATGTTCAGCAACAATGTTTCGGAAACTCTGCCGTCCACATCGTCAGATGTTTACAATATGTCGCCCGAGGAAGTAGTGTTGTTGTGTGGTGCCTACATTTATTTGCATAAGTCCATTTCTAGTAAAAAGAAAAGAAAAAGATGGTGGGTCAGAAATTACTTGCTAAGAAGACAAGACGTATTAAGTGATTTATGCATGTTTGATGGATCATTTATAAACTTTCTACGAATGTCAAAATCAGATTTTGAATATCTTTTGCAAAATGTTGGACCATTTATAGAGAAACAAGATACAAACTTACGAAGTGCAGTTACCGCTGAAACAAGACTAGCCATTACTTTAAGATACTTAGCTACTGGAGATTCATATTCTTCACTCTCATACACTTTTAGAGTTTCCAAACAATTAATCAGCCGGATCGTACCAGAAGTTTGTAAGAATATAATATGTGTGTTGAAGAACTACATCCAGGTAAGAGAAACTAAAAGTTATGAATCATTTTTTTTATTAATTTCACAAAATTAGGCATTCTATCTACTGGGTACTATCGGTGTCTTCTACTGATGCGATTTGTGAAACGATGTCTTCAATGGTTTCAAGCTCTTTTTGTGAGGCTGAACTTGCTGGTGTCGACGTACTTTCATATCCGGGATGGCTTTGATATCCGTAACCATAATTGTACTTGCCCATTCGCATATCAATTAAAATATTATTAATATAACCCTTGGCCTGTATTACGGCAGTCTCGTTTTGTACTGCTCTTAATTCTGAAGCGACGTATTGCCCATAAATATCATATTCATCCTTAGATTCATCCAATTTGCGTTTTGCAGATTTAACTATTTCAAATACTTCATTTAGATTGTCATCCACTTTTCTTTTGGCTGTTTTTTTGCTACTTGTAGATGGTAGTGGAGATTGTGGTCCCTTCTGCTGCTCAGATTGCTGTTCTGGCTCCTCAGTTGCCAGGTCTTCACGGTTTGCCTGCAATTTTAAACACATTTATTCTTTAAGGTTCCGAGTACCACTGCGCGCTGGAAAGAAAAGGCCCGTGAGTGGAATGAGTTATGGAATTTTCCACACTGTATCGGAGCTATAGATGGGAAGCATGTGGTTATTGAAGCGCCTAGCAATAGTAACAGTGATTACTACAACTACAAAGATCAGTTTAGTATTGTACTACTGGCTATTGTAGATGCATCTTATAATGTTATATATGCAAACTGTGGTGCGAAAGGAAGAGCATCTGACAGTGGCATCTTTCAAGAAACGAGTTTCTATCAAAGAATGGTGGAAGACCGTCTTAATCTTCCAAACCAAGAACCAATATCACCAGACGGACCTGACGTTCCTTATGTAATGCTGGGCGATAGTGCATTCCCATTATCGGAAAACTTGATGAGGCCGTACCCGGGTATTCATAACCGTGGCACAATGAAACGCATTTTCAACTATAGACTCTGTAGGGCCAGGAGGGTTGTAGAAAATGTTTTTGGAATTTTATGCGTGGTTTTTCGTGTATTTCGTAAACCAATTCCTCTCAAGCCTGAGAATTGTGAACTTATTGTAATGGCCTGTCTTTATTTGCATAACTTTTTAAGAAGGAATAAACAATGTAGAGCCTTGTATACGCCCCCGATGACTTTTGATTTTGAAGACACTGAACATAATGTTGTAGAAGGTGCTTGGCGTAGAGAGTATACAGGTGAAGGGACTTCAATGTTGGAATTGGAAAGGCGACCTAGAAATTCAGTACGTACTGCTACAATCATAAGAGATCAATTTGGTGAATATTTCATGAGCGAAAGAGGAAGCCTACCGTGGCAAAACAATGTAGCTTAAGGTGATGCTATGGCGGAAGTGTTTTCGTATATGTTAGATAGAATATGTTACCTGCCTACAGCTGTTTACATAAAAATAAAATATGGATAATACACTCACTGTTTTATTTAAAGTATCCGCACCACCACCTCTTGTCGTCGTACTTTGTAAAAAAATTAGTTCTTCATAAAATTTCCATTTTGATTTCGTAATATCTGCAGTCCCAGCACCTGTGGTTTTTGTAGACAACATTTTCTTTCGCTCTCTTGCAAATTGCGACCGCAATATATGCATTTTACTCTCGACATCTGTTTTTGGAATTGCCAAAGCGTTCGAAATTTCTTCCCAGGCGTCATTCTTTTTGATTTTATTTTTGTAATCCTTTGTCGAGCAATCCCATAATATTCGTTTTTTCTCAAACAGTTCTAATAATTTAAAAACAGTTTCGTCGTCCCACACTACAGCCATGTTTATAAACAAATGAAACACGCGTCCACACTTGTATACACCTGTTGCGCAACTGATTTGTTTCTGTGCTCCCCGCCGCAGGTGGGGAGCACCGAAACATTCGATAAACACGTAGTGTTTACAGAAACAAAATTATATGTTTCTGAAACAAAATTATTTGTTTCAGAAACAAAATTATTTGTTTCAGAAACACGTAGATTTTGTTTCTGAAACAGTGTTTATAAACAATTGTTTCTCAGTGAATACATGGCTTAATGGCGGCATCGCGCGCGCTGCCACTCGTAAAACTCGCTACATGGCGGGCAGTCGGCCTTGAGCCGGCCACGTGCGGCGAGCTCAAGCTAGTACCGTCGGCTCAAAAACGCTGCGAACGAAATATTTGTAAATTAATTATTATGTTATGAGTATTATAAATCATTAAACGATTTTTGTTGTTATCCACTTGAGTGTGTTTGCGCGAAACCAATAAAAAACTCCCGTGTCGTATCCGTTTACGTCATCGCAGCGGGCGGTCGGCCAGGTGTTGCCAACTATACTATCATCTCTGTAGCTAGATCTTTTGCAAAAAAAAGCGGGTTGCACTCCGGGAGTGCCGGCAGAAGTGAAAACTTACCGTCTTACGAATTTTCGATCAGAAGGCCAATTCCCGTAACTAACGTGGATTATGAAAAACATGAGACCGGAATGCGATGACATTGTGAATAGACTAAAAAACGGTATTCTGCTAATCTTAAAATTCGGTTTGTTCACATTCAAGTCGCAATATCATTGCAGTCTAGTCTCATAGCCGTCAACTTTGTTCTCGTTTACGAAATTAAACATATTTTCATGTTGTTTCAATGTACGCAGACGAATATTGTGATATTTAGTGATACTTTAATTTTTAGCAACCTTATTTCCTGATTTTTTTAATGTCTTTATTAGTTTGCTTGAGTAAGTGCATACAAGATAGTATTTTCATTTCCCGTTTGTTATTTTTTATATCTTTGAGAATATAAAATCATTAAAATAAATAATCGGCCATAAAGCTAACATGGAACGTATTGGTCGATGTCAAAAAGAGACGGCATTATTTTTTTTACTAATGTCAAACTATAATTCAATAATTTTAAATAATTTCTTTTCGTACTAAATTATATTATAAAGATTTACCTATTGCATTTTATTTATAACTACATTGATTTTCTCAACTATTGTACCTAGCCATCGCAGTATTTTTCAATATTATAAATTATATCAGAATGGATGTCAATTGCGTCAAAATCAGAGTTGCCATTTGGCGAATAATTTCCCGACATGCGGGTAAATTCAGTTATTAGATGTGTGACTACGGTTATAGCTATTTATTAAGGACTGAATAATAAATATTATTATATTTGTATTAAATCGATAAGTTGATACATGTCCGATCCGATAGGCAGATCGAACTTCAGTCAGAAACGGCACTTACACTGTTTTCGATCGTATTGTCCATCCGACTATCTAAAGGTATTTTCGCCCTTATTTTCTATGTGCTCCAATAAGCGACCGAGTTGAGTAGCTAGGCCACACGCTCGAACTAGGAGAAGCTAGAACGACTGAATTTTATATAAACGGACAGAAGAATCGGACGAATATAGAGTGCATCCGATCCAATAATCGTCGATCGGTACCTATCCAAATCGTTTCTGGTTGGGATAAAGAGAGTAAAGGAATGAGAAAGTTGTCAACTAGAACCTTTTTTTCAGTTATTGTAAACTGTTTTTCCGTTAAGGTAGGTAACTAAAGTTGTATTTTTTCAATTATTTTCTGGTTATGGATCATTGAGGCCTACCTACACACTTCTTTGGATTGAATTTAGAGTTATGACGGAATAGATGAAGTTAGATTCCCTCCTTTGGCTTACCATAGTCATGTAAAAAGTGAGTATTTTTATCGTGGTTGTGGGTAATAGACGATTATTTACTAACAACTCTATCATATCCGCGCAAAACTCGAATGTGTGTAGTGTGAGTGTGAATCATCGTAATTTTTTACAAGCTTTTTGTTTTTAATATTATGGCCCGCCAAGTGACGCCTCGCCAATTGGAGCTCCTTCTAGATTTTCTAGAGGAGCACCAATCATTGGCGTTGGGCAAGGTGAGAGGCAGGGAGGGCAATGCCCTGTCCAAGAGGCTCTGGAGACAGTGCGCCGATATTTTGAATGCCGATGCCGGTGGACTGTCCAAATCTGGGCCAGAGTGGAAGAAGGTAAGTAACTTATTGTATCCAGTAGCTGTAATCGCATGAGAGTCGGAAAACAACAAATACATCATTTATTTTGTTTGCAGTACTACAACCAGTACAAAAGCCGGACGAAGGCCAAGTTGAGGCAAATAAAGGAGGGCCGAACAAGGACTGGTGGTGGGCCAGCACCCCAAATGTCGTTGTTCCCCCTCGAAGAGCGCCTGATCAGCATCGTGGGAGGATGCAGTTCGCCTCTACCAGTCAGGCATAACCCACTGCATGCTCTGGTAAAAAACTGTTGATAAGTTATAGGTAGGTAGTTTTGGTAGTCTTCACATATTGAACATCATTTTGCCTGTACTCCTAAGAGTTATTATTGAATGTATGATTTATTTGACTAGTCTTTCGAGCCGACAACTGATGATAGTGGTGGTCATGATGAAGTAATTATGGTGCACCAGGACGCCGACCTGCCTACTGTCACGCCTACTGCGAGACAAATAGATATCGAGTGAGTTTACAGTAAAGTATAACATCACAAAACTAAAACAATAAGTACCTAATTATAGAATTATGTGTTTATAATGAAAACCATTACTTTTAGATATTTAGAAGTCCTTTCTGACGCTGCTAGCTGTTCTGAGTAAGTTAACCCAAGAACATAAATTTATCATTATTACTTAGGTATACATAGTTCAAGATTATATCTAAAACGATCCCTGTCGTTTACTGTAGAAATGGAGTAGCTGGGAAAAGTCGGGGACCAGTAAGATGAACAGTTTTTATGAGTCTTACACAAATTATTCAAGATCATCACAATATCAAATAATAATAAGTAGATACCTACCTATATAATATTCTTTTTTAAGAACCGAAACCCTCCGAAGCGTCGCCGTCGTCATCGTCGCTCGTCTTCCCCCAAAGGTTACGAAATACCTTTTTATTACAAGCTTTATAAGTAATAATTATTATTAACTTGCTTCTTTTAAGTCACATCATCATCATTTCAGCCGAAAGACATCCACCGCTGGACATAGGCCTCCCCAAGCACTACTTCTTCTTTTAAATATTTAATGTGTATTGTTGATTTGTTGACTATTGATAATAATGCAACTGGTTACTGGTTTTAGATAACAAAGAAGTTGACGCGGCCGAACAACAGCTAATAAGAATGGAGCAATCTCGAATAGAGGTCGACAGAGAGTTGGCACAGGCCATGAACAGGCATGCCTCTGCTATGGAAGAAATAGCAAGGGCTGCAAACCGTTTTGTCGGCCTCTATGAGGAGACTCTTCGGCTGCGACGACGTAGCGCAAGTGTAAGTAGGTATATAAGCGAATAATTAATCGAACAATCAGACTCGCAATAGGATTTTTTGTAAAAAAATTGTTTATTTTTAGAATTCAAGCAACAGCAGCATCAGAATTGCCGAGTAGTATTCTGACCAAGGTATGTAAATGGAATTTGTGAACGTATTACTAATTATTAGAATTAGGCTTTTGAACTGTCACATCACTTTTGTTAGGATTTTTCAGCAAGCATATACAGAACGAATATGCTTGCTGAAAAATCGTGGGTTGCCCCTACCGTTTGTTTTTTGTAAATAAAACGCAGAGTTTAAAGTAAAACAAAATCTTATTTAATAAATAATAAATGTACAAAATAAAAAAATTAATTGTTTCCTTTCAGGGCTTTGTTGACGCTGCCGCGCCGTGCTCACGCAAGCGATGCGCCACCGGCCATTTTTTTACTTTTATTTATTATATAAGTTAATTAATAAAAAAATATGCAAAAAATCTCTATCTTATTTATTAAACAATACCTATGAGGGGCTCGAGTCTGAGTAACAGCCGCACAGGTCCATCGATCAAAGTTAAGCTACGCATGTCACGTGCAGTCAGTCCGTGGATAGGTATCATCTATTTCATACCGAGACCCTAGAATAATGAGAATAATTCTCATTTTGATTTCCTAGAAATACTAAACGATAAGTCAATATGCTCACTGATCATCTTTTTCGGATGATGTACCTTATCCTATTAGCCAACTTGGATGTAGTTGGTCACGGTTCTAGCATAACCTAACCCATTTGCTCAGGGTGCCCTAACTGCATAAACTATAACGGTAAAGACAGTTTTTAAAAATATTAGAGATAAAATAAGTTTATAAAGTAAAAAAAAAAAACGACCATCAGGGATGAGGGGACATAAAATAAATAAAACAGGATTTTAGTCTCGGTTGGCCCACAAGCATTGGACCAGGCTCTGTTGCATGGCCCTGCCTTGCGCCAAAGCTTGGTTGTGACGACGTGCGGGCTCGGAGATAGCCGCGGCTGCGGTTTGCGCAGCGGGCCCCAACGCTGCCTCCACGTGGTGTTGCTGTACCTGCAGCCGCTGCTCGTCTTCGCGCTCACGTGCTGCCAGCTCGGGTACGTTCAGCCTTACTCGATTGGCCAAGTTGTGCAGCACACAGCAAGCGTTTACTATTTTTGCCGCCATCTCTGGTCGATAGTGTAGTTGCCGCGCAACCAAGAGACACCTGCGTAAAATTGATCCATAAATATTTGTATATATATGTATACAACGGTGGTTATTTAATCATTTCTATACCGACTAACCTAAATCTAGCCTTCAGAACACCTATGGTCCGTTCCACTACGTTTCTGGTCTTAACGTGTTTGGAGTAGAACCAGTGTTCCGGGCTACCCTCTTCGGTGTTAAGAAGGGGAGTGATTAGGTGCCTCCTGAGTGGATACCCACTATCACCTGTAAGAATGTTATTTTTTATAAAGGCTGACAGCTTGTTTTAGTTTCATGAGAACTTGAAAATTATATTAATTAGGTTTAGATACCTACCTAAGAGAAAAATTGCTTCCCCAGCCTCATTAAGCCCATCGATAGCATTATTAAGAGGGTGATCCCTCCAAATGGTTGAGTCGTGTGAACTCCCGGGGCTAGATGGATCGACGCAGAGTATGTTCATCTCTGCATCACATATCTGAAAATTAATATGTTAGGGGAAATCAAATGAAATAAAGTTATGCTGCATAAAAAAAAACAATACCTATTTATATAATCATTCACACACAAAATAAAAATAGTTTGAGAGGAACGCGAAGTGCAAAAATCGTGCGGTTTGCGAGTGTCCGTTTCGACTGCTCGGCCACTATGTCGTAGAAAAAAAAAACTTATGTCAGCATTTCGAAGGAATTTGTAAAAGATGAACAGTGAAAACCGCAAATTCGAAGAGTCAATAATCAGAAAGTTATGTGGGTTTAACCGTGGCCGCGCAGTCCGCATGAATTCAACTGCGCGGCCACCAGTTCTCTTAAACGGAGCGTTGTAAAAGTCTAATTCCTTTTGCTAATCACTGACAGGATTTCGAAGAAAATGTAGATCATAAAAATAATGCCCTACTGTCTGTAGTTCACGACCTACATCACTCCAAAGTTTGGCCGCGCAGTCCGCACAAAGCGAACCGCGCGGCCACCAGTTCTCTTAAACGGAGCGTTGTAAAAGTCTAAGTTTTTTTGCTAATCACTGATAGGATTTCGAAGAAAAAATACATTGTAAAAATATAGCTCTAAAGTTTGGACTTCTCGTTCCACAACACTCACGTAATGGCGAACCGCGCGGCCACGTGTTTCTTAAAGTGGAGCTTAAACGGAGCTTGGTACAGGTGTCTTTCTTTTTGCTAATCACTGATACGATTTCGAAGAATTTGTAAACATCATGAATGAAGTTCTAATGTTTGAAAATCGCGAGTTACAGAACTTATACCCTGTAACTAGAGTTAAAAGAAGGGTGACCATGATTTACGATGCGCTGACGAGATATTCCCATATAAGACGTTTTCATTGTCACGTATATTTCTATACTTTTTATCGTAACATGCAAATAGTTTTAGTCTTTTGGTTTGAAATTGAGTAGAGAAGCTAATTAAAAGGATATAAAGAAAAAAATGTCATCGATTGATTTATATTTCTATTTCTTAAGTAATAGATAAAACATAATATTACTATAAACTATAAATCACATAATTTAAAAATCACAATTCGTTTTCATATTTATAATTACAATTTAAAAAATAATTGCTTATTTTCGTTGTTGTAACGATTAAGATCATAACTATATAAGCTAAAAAAAGTAGCTTATTTAAAAACTACACTAGATATACGAGAGCAACATCATGTACCTATATAACATAAAATTATAAGTTTGTAAGTAGATAAAGTTTTATTAAAGTATACTTTAAATCACCTAATTCAACAATCACAGTTCGTTTTCATATTGCAATCAGAATTTAAAAACAAAATCTGACTTACGATAACAACAACATTTCTAAAACTTAAAATTATACAACTTACACCTACCTACCAATCACAGTTTAATTTGTTATTGTACTTACAATTACAATTTAATCAAGAAATAACGACCTACGTTTTTGTATCGATTAACATCATAATATTTTTATTACAAACAAATCAGTCATACTATAATCGTTATAGCAAAACTTACTACGATAAAATCACAAAATATTCCTATACCATGTAAATCACAGTGAATTTCGATATAAGCCTACTATTATCTAACATTTAACAAGTCTCTATATAATAAAAATCTAATTTTAGCTCCACTTTAGAGCAAAATTCTCACCTATTATCATGTAACTTAACTACCAATAAGACCATAAGTTAAATTGTGCAGTGTTATGGGCTGCACTGAACTTTCATGAGTTTTGTTTCGGTTGTCGTCATAACATAACCATTGGTCGTCGATTAAGCAATGACACTTGTAATGACCGATATTGCCAACACATGGAAGAACATACTCTAACGCACCTATCAACTTGAATGTTTTACGTTCCGTTATTTTTATATAACGTGGTATTTCATTAAGTATAATGTTTTGAGTACCATTTAAATCAAATAAAATAATATTATTTAATTTGTATTCGTATTTAATGCTTTTGTTATTGCATTCTAAACAATGTTTTAATTCTAAATTATCGATAACGATGGCGTCTTCTAAGCTTCTGATACCAAACATGTTAATAATATCGAAATTGAGAGAAAGAAACACAATGAATCTTGTTACATTTTTCTCATTACAAAAAGGCGTAATACATTTTTTACTTCTTTCTGCACTAAACAAGAAATCAAAAAGTATATGCTCAAACACAAAAGCCATATTACAATTACATTCGTAATAATTGTTTTTTTTTTGGTAATAGAGTGAAACAATGTTTTCTCTTAGCTTATATGCTTCCTTTTCATTTTGATTTTGGGCTAATATATTAATAAAATCACGAATTAAACTATTTTCACAAGAGTTGAAGACTTCGCGAATATAATTGTTTGTTTGGTATCCATGTGCCAGCATAAAAACACAGAATCAAACGCGCAGGTGTTTAAAACATTTTGTTTAGATTCGATTACATTTCCATTTTTTAAAAATAAGATTGAAGTAGATGTTATTTTATGAGTTTCATATCCCTCACCCTTCCAATTTTCGGTATACGAGGGCTCCTCAGCAAATATCGAGTCGGAAGTGAATGTCACGGCAGCATTTTTTATTCTTTTCTTTATGCTAATGCTTTTAACTCGCTTTAACTTTCGTTTTCGGGATTTAGAACTAATATTGTGTGGAATATCATTCAGACTCTTCAAACTAACTTTGGTTTCTCCTTGCAGAAAATTGTAATGAATATTCAAAAACTCATCAATATTATATTTGTGAGTACGAGTCTCAAATAACAAATGCTTTAGTGTTTTGAAGTAACTCTCTACTGAGGAGGATGTAGGCGACTTATTTTGTGTATCATACAAAGGACACATTACGTTACACCACAATGGAAGCTTGATTAGCAATCTTCTCAAAGTTGATGTTAGGTGGGGCAGATAATATTTGTTGCGTGTTTCAGTCGGCGTCTGAAATAAGCTTTTTTGTTGCTCAACGATCTCATCAAACCAATACATTATATTATCTTCCTCAATTATTAAGGTATCGTGATAGAAAGTTTCTCTTTCACCGCCATATTCGGGGACCGGATCTTCCGTAGCGAATAATCTCTCCTTCATATTTTGCATTGCTATGTCCCAAGCTTTATTAGTAGTGTTATAGTATTTGTAAGTGCATATTTTGACCATATTTGAAACTATCATTTTGACTTCATCAAAACTTTCAGATCTTTTTATCAATAAAATACATCGAATAAAAAACATTTTAATTGGAGTATCCACGTTTTGAAAACAAGATAAATTGTAAACATTTTTAATAAAATGGCTGGTGTCTAACCTAAGAAAAACTTCTGGTAAGTTTACACTAAGTTTTCTCAACACTAAGAATGATTGTCTCAGATAGTTTTTCACTGTTATAGATGTTGTAAAAGCATCTACATTTGCAGCAATCAAAGCAGACGAGTCGTCAGTTACAACTTCGTTAGGAGCGGTATGTATTTCCTTATACCATCTTTTTAACCAGGATGATATGGAATCTGCAGTATGAGTGTCCGCTATCATTTGAAATATCGCTTGAGATTTTATCGTTTTTGAAGTTAGCATACAAACGTATAGAAAGAGTCGCTTAGTTAATGTTGATCCATCAGGAAGTTTTATTGGGTGAAAGAAAGATCCCGTGGCGTCTATAGTGATAGTTACTTCCTGTGGATTTTTTTCTAAAGAATCTTTGTAGAATTGATTTTGTTCTTCAGACCAATAATACATGTAAAAATTCGGGACAAGTTTTATTTCGCGAATCAAATTTTTAAAACTTGGCAACATTGACATCATAAGTAGGCTTAAAATGGGATTGGCATGCAAACGATTACTTTGTCTCTTCTCGTGCTTTATTTTCCGAAGAGCGTTCATTGTAGGAAGTATGGGAGGGATTGCATTATCTTTATACTTAATAACTTTTGAAGCTATTTCTTTATGAATTACTGTGGCAGATTTGTACTGTAATTTCTTTGCAAGTTGATTTCTTTTGTATGGTGACATCTTAGATTTCAGTTTTGGATTATGCGGAACTAAGTTATCTGTATTAAAAATTGTACATTTTATAGTTGCTGTTTTGTCTGTTAACTTTTCGCTACATATTTCTACAGTGCAGCTGCATTGTGTGCATTTCCCTTTTATTTTCACATTATCTTCTGAGTCAATTAATTTATTCTTGAAAGTCCACGTGCAAGGTCGTCTCGAGTACTGCCATATTTTTTCTTTGAGTAGATTGCTCCACTTGAACTTAGGCAATGTTTTGTATTTCTTGTGTGTCGATGTAGTTTTTAGATCTCGTCTTATATAACGAACAGAAATTGGTTCTACTTTTTTCCACTCATGCTCATCTAGTAAGAAAGAAAATTGATTTGTATGCTTATCATTAATTTCACTTTTTGTCGTTGAAGATGTCGTGCTCCGACACGATGGAGAAGATAAAGAACTTTCTGTCGTCGTACTTATATCAAAAACTTTATTGTAATTTCTCTTTAGCCACGAGTACAACGCAAGCGGTGACATATCGTGATTTATTTCTTCTGAGATAGTATGAAATATAGGATCATTATATTTAATTTTTGTGTTTATGCAGTCTGTGGAATATTTTATAAATATTTTTTTTAGCTTGTCTTCGTTGACTCTCAGTTTACGTCCTTTTCTACCCATCGTTCTGAAAAAAAATGCGATGTATTAGTGGTAAGAAGTGGTCCTCCGGCCAGCTACGGTAACAACGCGAGCTTTGACGCGAGTTTGCCGCTTTAGTGGAAGTCTGTTTATTCCTTTAATATAATATCGAATTCATATGAGTTTCAATCCTTTTGGCAATGTATTTCGAGGGCTTAGAATTGACCTACCGAATAGGTAAAACATTTTTTTATGATAATGGTTATAATGTTGCATTAAATTTAACATATTATCCACTGTATTCAACTTTCAATTTAACAATACCCACCTTAAACTGTAGGCATGCAATAAAGAATTGGGAATTACACGCATGTTCCAATACATTACATTTTATTAATGTTTTGAATAAGTACTTACCGCTTGATTGATAAAACTTCCTTGTGTGATAAAAGCAACAGTATTAAAGACAATTAGTATAGTCACAATACAATCCTATGAAATAACTATGAACTATCTAACACTGCACTGATAAACACGGGCGCACTCTGTAACAACCGAGACTGAATAAAAACACTATACAGAGTCAAGCTCCGCGGGGCAGGGCGGGACCCCTCCCCGCTGATATTGTAGCCATTTTGGGAGTCGCTACAGACGCAACTGGGTAGGTGCTTACCTATACTCTCGAATGAAAACATACCAACGCAAGCGCACAGTGACTTTTTTAGGAAGTTATTTAAAACAGCTTACATCTTGGATATGAAACGCATGGACTACTGCAATAGGTAAACGTCATCATTATAAAATAATTAAGTTTTATAAATAAACACTTTAGGAAGATATTATATTTTTGGCATTCCTTTCATTCGCAGACAGGACAGATGTTTCATATAATTTAATAATTTAACTAATATTATAAACGTGAAAGGTTGTAATAATGTGTGTGTGTGTGTGTGTGTGTGTGTGTTTGTTGCTCTCACGCAACAACTACTGAACGGATTTTTCTGAAACTTTGCAGTAAAATAGCTTACATGTCAGAATAACACATGTGCTATAATTTATATAGATATAGTGTACAATTTTCAAAATATCACGATAAATAAAAAATTAAAATGTAAAGTATGAAAAATCTGTCTTTTGCGAGCTAGCTTTTATTTTACCCTATACTTTTTTTTGAGGCATCCTACTTCCTACTAATATTATAAACGTGAAAGTTTGTAATAATGTGTGTGTGTGTTTGCGCAACTACTACTGAACAGGTTTATAAAAACGTTTAAATACGCGCGGGCGAAGTACTTCGAACGTTGTACATCACGTTAGAAACATCAAAAATAACAGCCCCTATTTAATGGATTTTATTATTATACATATAAACCTTCCTCTTCTATCACTATCTATTAAAAAAACCGCATTAAAATCTATACATAGGGATATAGGGAGGGACAGAAAAAGCGACTTTGTATATTGTGTAGTGATGATATATTTATACTATGATATTGAAATGGAAAAAAGCCTGGATTCACACACTATAAATCTTGGTCACCCTATTTTTTCCTTCGATTATAGGTTTTAAGTTCTGTAGGTCTTGTAGTTCTTAATTATAGGATTTATTTATACTGTCTACATATTCTTCGAAATGGTGTCAGTAATTAGCAAAAAGAATGGGACTTCTACTAAGCTCCGTGTAAGGTCTATTAAAAAAAACTCGTGGCCGCGCGGTTCGCTTTGTGCGGACTGCGCGGCCAAACTTTGGAGTGATGTAGGTCGTGAACTACAGACAGTAGGGCATTATTTTTATGATCTACATTTTCTTCGAAATCCTGTCAGTGATTAGCAAAAGGAATTAGACTTTTACAACGCTCCGTTTAAGAGAACTGGTGGCCGCGCAGTTGAATTCATGCGGACTGCGCGGCCACGGTTAAACCCACATAACTTTCTGATTATTGACTCTTCGAATTTGCGGTTTTCACTGTTCATCTTTTACAAATTCCTTCGAAATGCTGACATAAGTTTTTTTTTTCTACGACATAGTAGCCGAGCAGTCGAAACGGACACGTTTGCGAGCGTGATGCGGGCCGGACTGACGGGCGGGTGGTTGGGCGCGGAGCGGGGTGCAAATGATCGCGTAACGTGAGGCGCGGACGCGTGAATACGCGTGTACATGTTACATGACTACTCTTCCTACATACTCCCCATTTTGAACGAGGCCGAGTGCCCCCACAGGTGGTGAAATGTCAACTATGGCACGTTGCTTACGCGGCCTAGCACGAGAACGTTTAGGAGCAACCGGCTGCAGAACCTCAGGGCATTCACCACCTCGAAAATGATACCTCCATAAGGTACACTTCCCGCAGCATCTTCTCTATATCCACCTCCATGATGGCTTTCTTTGCGGGCGTGAGTCGATACGGCAGTTCTGAAATCGGTGGGTGATCACCGAAATCGATGCGATGCTCTGCCAACTATGTAGGTTCTCCTTCTGTGAAGATATCTCCATACTCCTGGAGCAACTAAGCGAAACTATTCTTCTCTGAAATTGACAGCATCGAACCCTCATTATTACGTAAGACATCCGCGGAGGCGCACCCTACGACTTCACGTGAGGTCTGACACTGCAAGGAGTGAATGACCTGAGACCGATCAGCTGTGAACCAAGTATTATTCGACCTATTAATAACAATACCGGATTTACGCAGGAAATCAATACTGAGCAACGTGCCATTATTTACTAAATCAGGAAAAACGTGATGGGTACTGCCGAGGTCTAAGTAATACGTCAACATCCACGAGTAAAACTTTAAAGCCCCGCACTAAACCGTCGCGCTTCGGCTAATTTGACCGACATAAAACAACTATAAAAATAATAGTTTCGATTACGAAGCAGTGCGTATAGTATCGAACCGGCTACACTACGCTTGGCAGCCGTATCTATTAACTCCGTACCACAATAACCGCTTATCTCAATTTCGAATATCGGACGACCGTCGGTACATAAGTTCGACGCAGACACGTTACCTATTCGACTCGGCAATGCATCACATTCGTTAACACACTTACAACTACATAAATAATGATCATAATGATTGAGAAGCGTTACATACACTGTTTACATAAAATTCACTACTGGACCTACTTACGCAAAAGGGAATCAACCCACACGAGAAACAGCCGTTTTTGTCAAAAAATTAACATGCTTTTCGTGTAGGTACAGTAAAATTGTTTGTTATTTTGAATAAAGTTTATTTGCGATAATGTACAAAATAATTTGTTCTATGTATACAGGGTGGCCGGAACATTGACGTCCAAAAATAAAATTTAGGTCCCTCGTATCGTGGGGTATCCGAATCACCCCCATGTATGTTCCGCGACTTTTCATAGTTTTCGAGTTACGAATTTTTTTCTGATTTTTTGAGAATGATCGACCTGACCAATCTAAAAAATGGCTTTGTCGAGATTTTTTTTTTGCAACTGAATCTTCGTGAGTAGTACTTTTATGCATAAAATAATCAGCTTCGTAACTGTGATGAAAGTTATGAAAAAGTTGGTCTTTTTCACAACACACAAAATTTTGACAAAAACTGCTTTTTCTTCAATCTTTTTGTCATTGTGTGGGTTGATTTTGATTTGGCTAATTAGAGCTGCTTATAATTTTATTAAGAAGTTTATTTAACAACACAGATTCAAAAACATCTTAGAAGTTGAAAATAGAGTTATATCAACACACAACCATGTAATGCGAGTCTTTGTAAAAATATAGGATTATGCCATTTTTAATACTATGCAAACAAGAACCAACCCGCCTGGTTCTACGTAACTGATCAAAAAATATTATAAAAGGAACCATATGGTATGGAAATAAACCAATTTCAATGATTTTTTAGATTGTCGGGTTACCATGGGACATGGATCTTGTTAGTTTATTGAGCATGTGTTTTGTGGGTTGTTAACCTTGTCATAGAAATGTTTTCTGTTCAAATTGTTAGATCATTTTGATCTTTACAGGGTAGATAGAACTTGCATTTTTGAAAGCTTTCTGTTTACTTATCTTGATTTTGGCATGTGTGTGGAATGGTTGCTGTTTGTATAAGTAGGTCCTACTGACACTAAGGTTACGGCTATCAGTGTTATAAAAAATCTTATCATGGTCTAGCATGTTAATATCGAGAACAGAAAATGTTTGCTTATTACTATTTACAGAACATTTAGGGCAAATATATCGTATGACACCGTTAGCTCCAAAACCATAACACTTCACTTAACTTTGATCGGTTTTATCTTTAATATTTTTGCAAGAGTTGCGAGTACCTACGTCAGACTTTACGGCAATAAACACAAAATAGTCATTTTCAATTTTCCGGCCGAGTTTTTGCTATTGTTTAGCACAGTCAGCAGGGGCTAAGCACTACTCATAGCGCTCGACGATTCAGTAGGTATGTCCGCCGGCGCACTCGTCGCGGAGGCCGCGCCGGCGCGCGCGGACGGCGCCGGCGACGACGCAGGCCGGGGCTGCGCTAGCGGTGCGGTCGCGCGCGTCTTTCGACACCTCGGAGTGACTTCTTTATGTTTAGCGCCTTCTCAATCAACTTATCTAGATTGTAAACGGATTCACGGGTTAACGTTTCCATGCGTCTATGTAGTAACCCGTAATTCATGTCGACTTTCATATTCTTTTTCATACAGCGCGCGAAGTTTCAGTGTTCCATTGGATGGAGACGGTGAAGCTGCGACGTTGTCGGCCGACGTAGCCAGCAGGCGCTGAACCAATTGACGGTTCGATTCCACGTAACCTTGGCGTCCGCCTCCAGAAACGACGTAGCATCCCTTCGATAGCGGCGCCGACGTCGGCGCGCCACTCATGCTGTTGTCATCGTTGCCTCTATTTTTACGGCAAGGCAATATTGATACACAATAGTCAACTAAACACGAGGAAACACTTTATTTACGTTACGATGTGCACTAAAGTTCGTAGTGTCCACTAAGAAAACCGTTACTTTGTAAATAGGTGCTTTGAGTTCGCATCGTATCGGTCGCGTTGAAGCGGCAGTTTGTGAGTTCTGCGGCGTAATAAAACACGGGGGGATACCTATAATCGTTCACACAATACAAAACACAAAATTCGAGTGGAACACTGAGACAGTTCAAAACTCGTGCCGTTTGCGATCGTGATTTCAGCCGGACTGACGGGCGCGGAGAGGGGTGCGGGCGACGGGGCGATAGTGCAGCGAGGGGCGCGGGAAGCGGGTGCGTGGAGACGCGTGCGGCGTGTCATCCTACATGCCTACTTCCTACGATATTTATTTTATCTGGCGATGGAAAAATCTGCCGTAAATGTTTTTGAATTAATGAGCTAATAGGCCCGCCCTGACAGAATATGCGTCGCACCCCGCCGTTGTAGCCGCTGGATTAGTAATAAGTTGCTATATCAATCTTAACACTTACTATCATCACGATCAGCGAATGGTAACCTTTCCGGCAGTAATAGGCCTCTTCATGGTCTGATGGTTTTATGATGCAGACATGAGTACCATCAATGCAGCCAATCACCCCCGGGAATCCAAATTTAGCATAAAATCTAAAATGCAAATATTATATTAGGTACTGTATTGCATGTATTACTGACTTAGTAATAGGTCACATATTAGTTCGGACCGCGTAGGAACGCAACGCATTGCAATATTCTTGTGCATCATCATTACATATTAAAATATGCGCTAGTCTTTAGACTTACCCACTCCTAGCCCTTTCTCGGGCCTCCCTTGTCATAGGAAAAGTCACATGTTTGTGAAAAACATGTGGCTGGTTCAGGGCCAGGGTCACTTGTTTGACCGCCCTAGAGACGCTCGGCTGGGAAACTGCATGAGAGCAGTGCTGCCCTACCAAGGTCTGATAGGACCCGCTGGCGTAAAACGCCAAAGTTATCAGTACCTAGAAAAAGTAGATAATTTAATGTTTGGAATCTAGCTGCCTTGTTGCTTGTCAATAAATATGTGTATAAGTAACTACGACTAACCTTGGCGGCAGCATCGAGTCCATCTCTGCGTCTTTCCCGCGGGATGTGCGGCGTCAGCTCCGTTATTAAATTTGCCACGAGTGACTTAGTGAGCCTGTAGGTCTTCACAAACTCACGGTCGCTCATGGCAAAAGCATCCGTTGCAAGACGACGACGACGGTCAGAACGGCGGCGTTCTCTCTGTCTTTCTGACGCCGCTGCCTGGTCTGCACGTCGCGCCCGGGTTAAATAAATGAAACGCAAACCAAAACCACTCATTTTAAAATAGGTAATATAAAAAAAAACACTTTTCACAAACAAAAAAAATACACAAACGAAACGTCTGTCCAAAAAAACCGGGAATTCCTACTAAATATAAAAAAGGCGGGAAATTTATACGTGTAACTTTGCAGAAGCTAAAATTATTTGTCACAGTCCGGTAAGGAACCGGGAATTCCTACTAAATACAAAAAAGGCGGGAAATATTATACGCGTAACTTTGCAGAAGCTAAAATTATTTGTCACAGTCCGGTCAACTAATAATCTCATGCTTATGTCAGTTTTCACTTTCTTATTTTTTGTGGAATACCAATTTTATTTTAAATGTCTACCCATAACTTTAGCAGAATACCGTTCTGGTACATTTTTTGTTTCGGTCTAGTCGCAATCTCATTGCAGTCAACGTCACGTTTGACTTACTGTTTTAATTTAGTAGAATACCTTTTGTGACATTTTGGAACTTTTGTGGCACTGCGACTTGAATTTGAACGTTTTTTAGTTACGAGAATTGGCCTTCAGGTCACGTGTCCTGACGCGAGTTTAACATTTTTTTGCCCATTACAAAAAAAGTGTTCAACGCCGCTAAAGAAGTTTTCACTTCAAAAGTTGCCAGATTCCCACATTATCTTACCCCAACAAGAAGCTAGAAGTTGCTAAAGTTAAAAAAAAAAAACTAAACTAATCGTTAAAATCGTTTTTCTACATTAAAACTAATGTGTGTAATGGATAACTTTACTTTCGTAATATATTTACAGGTACATACTTATGGTAAAACATTATTAATGTAACTTAATCTAGGGAAGATGATGTAGATAGTTGTACATCCTGAGAATCCAGGAATTTTGTGTATTTCTCCATAGTTCCCATTTGTTGGAGAATTGTTAAAGGTAAGGTACAGTTGAAGCAACATTTGCCTTTTTTCCTGAGCGAGTCTCTTATATATAAAATAGAATTTAGAGTTATCAGACTCATTCGGTTTCTCTGTTTATTTTTAACTAAATTCATTTGAGAGAATAACCTCTCAACCTCTGCATTTGAGTGTGGAAGTGAAAGGCAAGATATAGCCAGTTCACTTATATCCCTATACGTATTATCACCACATGCATTTTTAAAGTGTCTGACCTCCACCCAAAATTTCACTATTTCCTGTGATGTCCACTTAACCAAATATAGTAAATGCCACTGTTGAACCATTTTGTCAATAATTTCTGGTGAAAATCCGAAAAGCTTTGCAACGCTTACGATTGCGTTTGATTTTGTGGCTTTTATTGCCTCTTCAGGGCTCAATTGTGCCATCATTTCTGATTGCCGGTATTTATCCAGTAATCTTTGCTGCAGCTCTTTATAAAGTTTTAATAAAAATGAGGAACACCGTACTCTAATGCCATTTAATATCGCAGGGTCCAAAGTTTGATGACGAGAGTCAGTTTCAAACACATAACCAAGATATGGCCTTAGGTTTGACAGTAATCTCTGACAGTAATAGGGTTCAAAAAGTTCCTTGGAATTGGGCTTGGCATTAAAATTCTTTGGCTCACTGATTGCAATAGAGTCGTAAGCGTATTTAGCAACTTCAATGGATTCGAGTCTTCACTCTCAAATGCCTTAATAGCCACTTGGACGTCATTTAGTACACTTCTCAGGAATGTCATATACAACATGTCCCAAAATTCAACGATAAGCCGGCACCAGAGGATGGACCTACTAATGACTACTCGAGAAAAAAAAAGAAAAAAAAAATACCTCTACTTTTTTTTAAATTACTTAAAAAAAAGGAAATTCTTCGAAAATGTATACCCCTTATGACACTTTTAACTACCATGACCACAATTTTTCAAATATTTCAGTTTTTTTGTTTGTATCGGCAACCTAAGTAGTACTACTATTCACCATAATCTTTGAAAATTACAGAATTTTCGTAGTTTTATACAAAAAAAACAACCAAAAAAAATTATTTCCCTAAAATTTTGAAAGATTTTTACGTTCAGTACACTTTAACTCATCGTAGTGTAAAAAAAAAATATGGATACTACTATGGCAAGTTTTTATTAAAAGTTAGCGCAACTAACCTAGATTTTAAAATGGTATAATACTTTAGGAAAACTAGCCACAAAAAAAAATAATGACACTTTTTCTAATCAAGAACCAAAGGGAATTGCTCAGTTTGTTAGGGCAATTTGGCTTCACGTGAACATTAAGTATAATATTTAATGACTACGGTTTTTAATAGTTTATGCCTAAAAGAAATGAATTATAGTAATAAGGTTACGGGAAAGTGTAAAAATAGTTCATATTTAGCATGTCTTATGCTAAAACTTGTCGCTGAAAAAGTTACAATTATGAGTATTTATTTTCCAAAATAAATCATTTGCCTTTATAATAATGATATTCTCTTACTTTGAATGCAGTAGTCACATATCCTGAGGTCATTTATGGAAAAAATAAAACAATTTTTTTTTTGTTTTAATGATTTTTATTCCGAATCATAAATTAATAAAATATTATCTAAAAACTGGGCAGGCGGCCTAATATTATTTTCGTGCCTTGCCCAGCTTAAGTACCATATTATGGTCATAACGTGAGCACAGCAACCCACCGTTCTTCGCCCTATAAGGCAATTGCAACAATATTGATTAATTGCTTCTCTGCCTTGGAGATTATTATTAATTATAATATACACAAAATATAATTTTCGGCTTATGTGCCTGCTTTGAATTTTTCCTCGTAATAAAGTGCAATTGCCAGTTAAGGGTAAACCTTCAAGGAGGTTGCTGGCTCTCTCTGTACACACTTCAATAATATAGGAACCGTCATTCCTGATATGCTCCCCATAGTATGATCTTGCTTGCTTTAACTGATATGTTCCACAGCTGAATAAGACAAGCTCACTGTATGTCAGTCTTGGGAATGATATATTACTGATGTTAACATTTATATTTACAAACTGTGATCGTCTTCTATTTAAATTATTTTGTATTACAAACTCAGCAAGTGCATTATTCATGTACAGTCTTTCGTTTACTATTTCAAGGATTTGGCTGGCATCTTCTCTATTCCTGACTCTTTGGTGAAACTTATTTATCAACGCGGCAGCCACCTTAAAATCTATGATGGCATGCTTGGAAGCCAAGTTAAAAAATTCATGACGGAATATTTTAAAAGAGTGTTTAAAAATCCCATTAACCACTTCTACAACCCACCTGCATATTGTCACAGTTCTGGATTTATTTGCTGCCAACGTTGATAACTGAGTTTCACCTGCTTGTAAAGATGCAGGCATATGTACAGAATAATTACACTCTTCTAATAACGGTACACAGTCTCTAAAACCCCTATCCAGAATAAAAACATCTCCTGCCTGAAAATACTGCCTCAAAGTGTTTGCCTCAGTTCTAAATTCGTTTAACATAATATTAGCATCAGATGTTGTTGCTGGATAGGGGCCTAATACATCAATAATGTATCCATCAGAGCATACCATTAGAAATGGCTTCATTAGGTTCCTGTATTTGTGCAAGGAGTATGTATTTTTTTGATACATATAATTTGAACTCTTTTGAACATATAAATATGTACCATCAATTATAATAATTGGTTTTCTGTCTTCTCCACCAAACAAACCATTGGGGATGATCAGATTTCTCTGGGATATTTCTGCCCTTGCAATATGGTTTATTCCTAAATTACGAGTAATAAAATCCTCATTTAGCATGTCGCGAGCCTTGCCCATCAGTCTAGATAATGTTGAGCGTGGTACATTTAACAACGATGAAATTCTTTCATCACTATCCCCAGTTCGAAGTTTAATTAAATATGCAGTTAGACCCAATGTCCCATTATGCACCCCAGATAACCTTGGAAGGTCTGCTTTTAATTGAGTACATTGTAGTTTGGACAGTCCGATCCAGAAATGGACAATATCTTCAGACATTCTCTCTATATTTTTAAAATCAAATGTTTGGTTTCTTTCTTTAATAAATGAAGCAAAATCCTGAATATATTCTGCAGTAAATGAATGGTTAGGATCAGAAATGTTTGATAAAAGCTCAGCCCAGTTATTGTCTCTTAAATGAAACCTACATATTCTGCTGTTTTTTGGCACATAAAAATTAAAATCCGTAAACAACTTCACCCTTAGCCATGTTGGGATACTCAGCCGCTGTGGTGAGTCACAATCTGGACAAAAACAATGAGCTTGTGTATCAGATGCTCGAGTATAATTTGGTAAGGTTATTGTTTCTGTCGACGCTGGTAGATTTGCAGATATTACAGCAGGAACTGGTGCTCTATCAGCTCGTTGCCAACATGGATGGCAGATGCGATCAGATCCATGAACCTAAAACAATTTAATTCATAGTTAGTGGGGTTGGAACACAAACTGACATCTTTTTTATTGATTGCACATTCATTTCAACGAATATATCATAATAATATTTATATTATTCATTAGTTGAAGATATATGACATTATGTCTGCACATTAAAGTGTAAATAGTATATCACACTCTTTTAACAAAGGCTGAAACCACTTTTCATTGAACAGATTAATGTTTCTAAAGTGTACATTTCTTTGTTGTTCTATTTCATATATTCTAAACGCAACAATAAAATACATAAAAAATATCTGATTGTACCTGCCGTGGTGATATCCACTCGCTAATTATATTTGTTATGTGTGTTTCTCTTTCCGAATTTGTATGCAGAAGATGATATCTACTACGTAGTATTGAACATCCACAATTTACACATAATTGTCGTTGATGACCACTACTTGTGCTTTGTTCATTTTCTTGAATCGCTGAATTATTGCGAGCCAACATCCAGCAAGAATGACAGACCAAGCTCTGGGCTGTAACCTGTAAATAAGACATAAATCGACACTTCCTACGTATAATATCGTAACTGTATTTGATCAACTTTACAGTATCGCAATTCAAAGGTATGCAAACGGTTTATTGATGATAGTGAAGTCAAATAAACTCATTTAGAAACCAAAATTGGCATACAGATATATTTTTAGGAATGGAATATTACCTTCAAAAAGGATTATTGAAATTGTTATTAGAATTTCTTAAAAGTCACTTACGGATTTCTACTATGGAACATATCAGTGGTATTTGGTTGTATGTAGTACTTACTATACTTTACGACGATATTTATGTAGGATTAAGTAGCGTATGTTACACGTACGATAACTTACTTTGGAACTAATAAAATGATAATGTGGCGTAGGTTACAGTTACCATAATATACAATGGAACAAAAATGTTAATTCGTATCCTAAGTGCTTTTAACGGTTAAAATTTAAATAAAACATCACTTCTATTATTATGAAACATACTGTATTTCGTAATCAAAATAAATCAAATAAAAAACCTCTGTTAGACAAAAACAAAAATTTAAAATATTTATCAATGGATGGTATTTTCGCTAAATTAGTATTTTATTATAGTAGCATTTAATTAACAAAATGAAATAAAATCTTTATCATCCAAATGCTTTTAATCCAAAGTAAATAAAATTTTGTTAAAACAATACTCGCATTATTATTTTTTTTTTTTTAATATAATCAACAAACGAAACCTCTCATAAAACTTGAAATATTACTATAAATTCTCTACTTATGCATCCATAGATTCATTATCAACTTAACAAAAACCTCTTTCATAAACTTAAAAAGATAAACGTACATATTCATAAAAAAAAAATATTAAATTCTTCAGTCTTTTAAAATCAGTACAAAACTTAAAAAGTAATTAATAAAAACTATGTATTTTTTTAATTAGTCCGAATCTGAATCCGGAATAGTTTCATTCCCAGTTTCAGGTAGGTTTTGAAAAAAATCATGGTGAATAGTGGGTATGATTCGAGACTTGCACATATTCATCAAATCGTCTTTTTTCGCCTTAGGTATAGGCAGACTATTTGTATACAGTGCATCAATATTTGGTATACATTGTCTCCTGGTAGACGCTTTAGTACATAATATATGGTAGTCTTCGGCAGCTAAATCATATTTATAAAATAATTTATAAGGGTCTTCAGGTTTTATAAATACTTCTCTTATTTTATTCCACTGCACTTTTTCTCCTTTTGTACTTTTAACCCAATTGCCCTTTAATAATGCTTTGTAATTAAAAAAATCTGTGTGTTCTAATTCCTCAACAATATACGGCTTTCCGGTTTGTTTAGCCCAGCGTACTAAACAAAACCACTCAAATGGTGTATAAACAAGTCTATTCTTGGCACTTTTTTCTATTAGGGCATGGACGCTGTCGCCCTCATTTTGGGTATGACCAACTTCTAAAAAACAGTGATGTATTGTCACTTGAAAAATAAGAGCGGCGTGCATGTACATCGCATAAACAATACGATTTCGGTTTTGGCCCACACAATTATCAGACCAAAACCGAAATTCGTTTGTACCTTGGTCCTTATATTTGGAGATGTACTTATATAAGCAACTAGCCACTTCGTTTGCTCCGCGTCTCCCTTGCCCCTCATGCCACATGAAACAAGTACCTTCTTGTTCAGACATATTAAAAACTGTAAAATTAAATACTGAAAGCTTCCGTTTATAATAAAGGATACTTATATTACCGTATGGAGCAGTAAGAACTTTTTGAAAGTCGAAAGTGGCGACTAGTATTTTACCGTCTGATACTTTGGCAAGTTCTTTATCTGTCGACTTCTTTTTGCGAGCTACCTCTTTATTTTTAATGTGTGCTTCATGTAATTGGGTTTCAGATTGTGTCGGACTAGATATGTTTTTATAAATATGACACTTATCACATTGGTCCTTTTTAGGAACATAAAAACTAATCTTAAAGTGTTCATTCACAATATCGCGATATTGCCGTTCAGAACTAGCTTTTGAAGAGTAATATGCAAGTGCGTCAAACCACTCATTATATAACTCAAACAAGCGATGAAAATTCAGGTCTCCGTCTAGGTAAAGTTTACTACTTCTTTGGCGAGTGTAGTGAGATTCTACAGGCTTAAGGGATTTTATGTGATCACATACACTTTTAATAACATCCTCAGTTATTACTTTGCGATGATTAGAATGACGCCCTCGCAGATCCGCTTGTATCAAGCCACTTAAATTATCTTTTTTTTCTAAAGATGTATAGACAAACTGTTCACTTAATGAAAATGTGTTTAGAAACATCTTTTTGCACACAGTTAAATAGTTTTCCTGGTCTTCTACAACAGCCCTTGGCAGTCTATAAATTAAAGTAAACTTACGCCTAGATTCCATATCAGTTAAAACCCTTCGTTTTTTTTGTTTGACAACCAAGTTTGCAATAAAAGCCCATTGCTTTTCACGGTTCCCTAAATCCCAAAACCTATTGAAAAGCAATATTCTTTCATCATCATTTATTTTTGTTGTACATTTTAACCTACAGTTCATAGGACACATAGGACCCAAAGTTTTACCATGCCTTACAGTACCATCACGACTCATATACTCCTTGCCCAAGTTTCTTAGCATTTTCCTTTTGTTGTCTTTCCATTCGGCAACATGGCGACGTCTGATATTTCCCTTGTCCTTTCTCGGTTTAGTCTTCCGTTTTCTAGAAGCTTGTGGAGTCGCTTCTGACATCGAAGATAGAGGCGTGTTCGCTTGCGGAGTATAAACTAAATCAGTGAAGGTTGAATCAACAGAATGTAATGGCGGAATATCTTTTTCAACAAACCAGGGACAAAAGTGGTTTTCACAATCAAAATCCAGATGATTTATTGTTGTGCAGTCCGGAGATGGATGTCGTGTTATATTCTCAACAGCTGATGGAGATTCTTCACCGGGTTCTAAAATAAAGAATAAATACCTAGTTTTACAATAATACTAACTTCTGCTCGCAGCTTTGACCGCGTGTTATGTCGCTAAAAAGTAACCTATGTCCTTCCTCAGGGTTCAAGGTACCTCAATATAAAATATCATCAAAATTAGTTTGAGCGTTTAGCCATGAAACAAAGCTTAACAGACAGACACAGTAGCTTTCGCATTAGTATCGATTGATTCAAACTCAAAGAAAAATATAGTAAGTAAAACTTACATAAAATTACGACTCGTAAATTAATTAGGACTTTTAAACTTTAGGTATAAACGTTATACACGCTATTATTGTATCAATACACTGTCACTTACTTTGTTCCGTGAGTGAAATACTATGACGTGTTTCATCTGACTCGGTTAATAAATCCATTAATTGGTTTATCTCATCATTATCTGCGTCAAAAGGAAGCGGCGACTCTGTAAAATAAAAACAAGAATATCTTTTTATTGAGTTTTTTTCAAAAGAATACTATGGTAAATTACGTTTCATATCGAAGTAAAATATCTCAAGTGCAACATAGGATATAAAAAGAGAAAGAAATTCCAACGAAAAATATCGTAAGTAGAAATACAGAACACAATTATAAATTTTTTCAATAGTAAAGTATCGTAACTATTTACTTACGATATTTGAGAAGTATCTTAATTCGATGTATATTATCGTAAGTTATACTTACGATATTTTACTATGGGTATTAAACCATTTCATGTTATTTATACAATTATTTTATTTATTCGTTATTAATATTGTAAAACGTGACACTTACCTTCTATTCTTGTAGTATCTTCCACTAAAGGGTTGGAGGTACACAAATCATCACTAAAATTGGAAGTATTAGCGTTTGCCGGTTCATGAGAATCAAACGTACCATATTGTTTTAACGGTCGAATTACTGCATCAATCATTCGTTTCGACCTAGATGACATGGTTGCCAGCTTTAGTATCTTAATAATCACAACAAAATTTCAAAAATTGCGACGGGTACAGCGCTCGACAGAGACATGCACCACTCCCGCGTATTCAATCGGTACTAATACTTACTATTGGGTCGCGCGGCGCAGCGGCCCCCCGCGCCCCGCGTACGATGCAATAACTGCACTATACAATATTTTACTACGCTAAAGATGAACATGCGATAATATGCAGTCTCAGTATCTTTGGTTCTATTGTAAATATAATTTTTTTTATTAGATCATACGATAATTTATGTTATAAAGTAGTTGTAAATCTAAAAATGTAATTTTCGTTAATTTGATAGTTACGATAACATACGTTGGAGGTGTCGAAATGCATATTTATTTTTGGGTCAGTTTGGGAAAATGGAAAAGATTATTTTTAAAATATTATACATATAGAACATTAGCTTACAACTTGTGGAGCAGTCCATTGTCGAATTACTGATAGTATTTCAACGGGTTCCAGAGTGCGTCTCCTGCGATGCACATCAATGCCACAATTGACGCATCGCATTGGTTCCTCATTCCCACTCCCACTAGGGGCAACCAGATCGTGCGCAGGAGCGTCAGTGTTCATGCCAAGGTTGTCATCTAATGCCGGTTCCACGTTTAACAAAATAGCGCCAGGGTCATCGTCATGAGCAGATTCAGTGTCCAAGGGTATAGCCGGGTCTTCAATTAAAGCGGTATCAGAGTCCATTATAACAAAAAATAAAAAAAATCGCAAAAGTAACCGAAATAACATTCACTATACACGGAGGCAAAGCGAATATTTTTAATTTCATTTCGTTGTCTAGATTTGTCATTATTGACAGTTAGTGTTGCCAGGTAATAAAAAAAAAATCGATTTGAAAACAATCGAACTAATATTATAATCGGATGTAAAATGATTTGATGGCCAAAAACGATGAGTGTTTAGTTTGTTTTTAATGTAATTAAAGGAAACTAAATATAAACCTTTTGAAAAATCACTTAATTACAGATTTTCAAGAAAATACATACTTTTTACTCAGATTTAGAAATCGATTATTTTCTTTAATAAAAGATTGAAATCACAATTGTTATTAATGTGGCAACACAGAATCAGCCTCCAACCATAAAATGGCGACGCTTTTTGAACTCAATCAGCTTAAATACTTATTAAACGACTTGTTTTTACATTTACTTTCCTGCAACGAGAATCAAAAAAATATTCATTTTAGTTTTAATTATATTTTTTCGTAAAAATACTTTTTACAGAACAACTTGTCCACGTCAAGCCAAGAATGAGCAATTCCCTTTCATAAGTTGTTGTTAATAGTAATCACTTCTACTATGTGCCCAAAATAGATTTTTGTTGTTGGAAAATGTTGAATGAATGAAACAAATGGTGTCAATAAATGTAAATTTATTGCATTATTAATAATATTATAATAAATGTTCGAACTGTTTACCACCGGCATTAATACTGCCGTCATATTAAAGAAGGCCGTAACTACGTCAATGCTGATTCCGAGATAATCAAAGTTTTATCTAAAATGAAGGCCCACGATTTACTGAATAGTTTTAGTAAGTGGTTATTGTTTTATAAAACGTCAATAAATACAGGCGTTATTTTGAACCATAGTTTATTTAAATTTATATACACCTATTAATTTAATTCATTTTTTTCCCTTTTGTTTTAGCAAAAATATAATAATAAATTATGAAATACTTATCTGAAAGGCCGTAATTGCAAATAATGTAATTACGGCTTTTCATATAAAGAACTCGATCTTCTTAAAGCCGAAATACTTGCATCTAAAGCCTCAAATGCGCAGTTGCGCCTTTTTTTGATAGTAAACGTAAGTTACGAATCGATTGTGTCGATTGTAAAGAAGACTTATTAAAATGAAACCAAGAATATTTACGTAATAAAATTGGTACTTTAATTCAGTCAGTCTCATAAGTTGAAGTATTCAGTCAAACTTAAAATATTACGCAAGACACATTCAAGTAGGTACATACCTACAACTAATTCCAGTTATCTTGAAGCGTTTTTTTAACAATCAATTCTTGCTTGTACTAATTAAATAGTATTTATCAAATTATTTTTAAAGGAACATCTTTATTAAAGACATTTTTCTCATTATCTATCTAAACAAAATCAACAAAACATTATTTATACTCATAAAAAAATATACATCTTCTGACAATAAAATAACAAACAAAACAATTAATAATCATCTTAAACAGTTTAGTATAGGAACTTTTACAGACACTGAGAAACATATCTTACATATCTAAAAAAAAAACAATATCTTCTGATACAATGTCAATAGAATCACACACAAAACAACCAATAATATAATTTTAAAACATCAGCTTATATCGTTTCAGGAACATCAAATAGAAGTGAGCCTAAGCATTGAGAATCACATAGTACTTTAATTAACAAACTAAAATAAAAACATTTCGTGCATAAAAAATAATCTCCTAACGCAAGTAACCATTAAGTTTCGTACCCAGTCAATCTTCCCGGTCTACCGTCAGATCCGCAGCAGCGTTGTTCGTATATAAACTTTGCCAGAACAACATTCTATTTGCTGACATTAATGGTCCTAATCTTTGTACTATTATTTTTTCGTTCACTCGTTATTCCTCTGGGTTCTGTTTTTTGCACATGCGCTGTAAAACCTTTTTTCGGTACAGTTTTTTTTAAACATTCTAGTGGAATGTAGTCGGTAGTGCTGAAATCAGTTTTGTAAAACAAACACAAGCTTCCTTTTTTAAAGAGTATCTCACTCATATCACGCAAATATGCTCGTGGGTTAGATTGTTGAATTCTGGCAGTAGAGGTATCGTCGGCAATTTTGAAAAAATCTGTGACAACCATCTTCTTCACAACAGTTTTCCTATTATTTGTTGTTGCAACAGCGTCGGCAAAATCGTCGAAGTCATACACTTTTTTCTTTTTCTTCAAGGCATGTTCTACTTGGTGATGGAATTCATCAGCGGACATAAAAGTATGACCTGTTTCAAAATATTTCAATACGATAGTGCTGATAGACGTCTCGTGAGAATTTATAAAGTTGATTAGGAATGAGAACAATGTCCAATTTTTGTTTTGCGCAGCGCAATTATCGAGCCATAAAGTTATCTTATTTAAGTCTCTAAAGTGCATCAAAAAGGCTCTGAATGCACATATGATATCCTCTTTCTTCCTGCCCGAAATGCCTTCATGCCATATAGCAGCAAAAGACATAATATCTGAAGTCTTATACCCTAACGGCACAAAACTTTCATTGAACACCACCAGGATGCTATTTCACTCCAGTTCAAAAAATCTGAGTAGTCCATCACATTGACTATAAGGCCTTGGCCGCTTTCTAGCTGATTGAAAAAATGAAGGCCACTGAGATGGACTCCAAACTATGATTCTTTTAACTTCCCTCTCTATTGTAGCGTGCATTGAATCTGCTGGCATATAAGTATGTCCCGGCAGTAAAAAGTTTATTTGGATAACTTGTAAGTTTTTCGTCGTCTTTTTTTCTTTTTATCATCATTGTCGCTAGAATATTCGCTTTCATTCATACTCCATTCATCTGAGCTGCCAGCTGAAAACGGACACTCTTCTTCACTTGGTAGAAAATCTGTATACGATTTTATTAAGACTTTGCGTCTTTTTTTCCGTTTTTGCCTTACATCTTGCTTTACATCAGTTGTTGGTTTTGACTGAGGAGATTCTGTTATAAATAACAAATCGTCAGGCATCGTCGAATGAGCACTTTCAACCGTAATTTCACGCTGTATAATACCAGTAATTGGACACAGCTGTAAATCGCTGGTAGGCGAACACGATTGGAGAGCGGTTGCATCTAGAACCAGTAAATCAGTATTTTCAGCAATACCTTCACGCTTTACAGTGTTAGTAAATGGGCCTGGCAGAAGAGGTGTTTCCATTATGAGAGCCGACGCTGTGGGCATCATCGGGTGAGTATCATCAGCGAGACCTTCACGCTGTACGGCGTCAGTAGCTGGGCCTGGCAGCAGAGGTGTTGCGTTTATGAGAGACGAATCAGTGGGCATCATCGGGTGAGTATCTTCATCGAGATTTTCACGCTGTACGGCGTCAGAAGATGGGCCTGGCAGTAGAGGTGTTGCGATTGTGAGAGACGAATCAGTGGGCATCATCGGGTGAGTATCATCAGCGAGACCTTCACGCTGTACGGCGTCAGTAGCTGGGCCTGGCAGCAGAGGTGTTGCGTTTATGAGAGACGAATCAGTGGGCATCATCGGGTGAGTATCTTCATCGAGATTTTCACGCTGTACGGCGTCAGAAGATGGGCCTGGCAGTAGAGGTGTTGCGATTGTTAGAGACGAATCAGTGGGCATCATCGGGTGAGTATCTTCATCGAGATTTTCACGCTGTACGGCGTCAGAAGATGGGCCTGGCAGTAGAGGTGTTGCGATTGTTAGAGACGAATCAGTGGGCATCATCGGGTGAGTATCTTCATCGAGATTTTCACGCTGTACGGCGTCAGAAGATGGGCCTGGCAGTAGAGGTGTTGCGATTGTGAGAGACGAATCAGTGGGCATCATCGGGTGAGTATCATCAGCGAGACCTTCACGCTGTACGGCGTCAGTAGCTGGGCCTGGCAGCAGAGGTGTTGCGTTTATGAGAGACGAATCAGTGGGCATCATCGGGTGAGTATCTTCATCGAGATTTTCACGCTGTACGGCGTCAGAAGATGGGCCTGGCAGTAGAGGTGTTGCGATTGTTAGAGACGAATCAGTGGGCATCATCGGGTGAGTATATTTGGCGAAATCTTTATGCTCTACAAGTAAAAATGTACCCGAATCTTTAGGTTTTGAATATACAGATAAAATGTTAATTTTTTTCTTGGAAAACCCAGCTTTTATTATTTTTTTTTCTTTTGTTTCCTCTTCTCCAGCGATTCTATAACCGGTACTCGTATTTTTACCGTCAGACCTGCAAATTTAATAACAATACTTTAATATTAAGTAGCGTATTTGTATTCAATAAATTAAAAATGTTATGTTGTTTGGATAGGTTTTTAGTCTAAGTACTTTTAGGAACTCAGAATGATTTAGTTTTTTGTTTATTACGACCTTTGGTGATGGAATTATCAATATTTTACACCCCCAGGAATAAATCTACCATTAAACTAGTGTTAGAAAATTGTTAGCGTAAAACACAAATCACATCGATGCATCCAACAACAAAGGTCGTAAACACCGAGATACCTAGTACTTCGACCTTTGGTGATGGAATTATCAATATATTTTACACCCCCAGGAATAAATCTACCATTAAACTAGTGTTAGAAAATTGTTAGCGTAAAACACAAATCACATCGATGCATCCAACAACAAAGGTCGTAAACACCGAGATACCTAGTACTTTACTACAGCCCGGACACTATCGAATTATAATGTATGGAATAAACTTGCCGTGGGTTGGATATCGAGCACAGAACTATCAATTGACATCGATTCGGCACAAAAAAATATTCCCATCTCTTGCTGAGTTTCTCTCTCAATGGGTTGGTAATCGAGCGCAGAACTGTCAATTGGCATCGATTCTGTACAAAAAATTATTCCCGTCTCTTGCTGAGTTTCTCTCTCAATGGGTTGGATATCGAGCGCAGAACTGTCAATTGGCATCGATTCTGCACAAAACAATATTCCCGTCTCTTGCTGAGTTTCTCTCAAAAGGTTGGGTATCGAGTGCAGAAGTATCAATTGCCATCGATTCTACACAAAATTGAGCTTCTATCATTACGGGTTGTAAAACATGCGATGTATATGATCTTTTCAAAATATGAATAATATTAGTTAGGTTATCAAAATGATGTGAGGTTGCTGTAGTCTGTGTCTCACAAAAGTATTGGAAAAATTTGGACGCCATAGAATAATCTGTAACATAGAGACTGTCAACAAATTTTGCCAGATTTTTAGGTATCATACCTGCGGGTAATGAGTATTGTTTTGGATGTGAACTTTTTATAATACCTGTACGACCAGTCTTGCGCGTGTTTTTATTTTGATAATTTAACTGCTGATCGATGTTTTCAAGATTTGCTAGGCACACTATATTTTTGATCCTTTGAGTGATTTCGGATCGCCTGAAATAAATTATTGACTATGTAAGTGAAAATAATGTATGAAATATCGAAAACATCTATCCTTACATACCAATTGTATATGTCTACACATCCGTGTATTAAGAATACGTTCCTCTCCTTCGCCAGGTTAGCGAGTCGTAAGAGGCGTCGAACCTGGTACGAAAGTGTGCCTGAAAAATGGCAATAGGCTCACCACATACATATTTACATGGAACTTAATAACAAAGGTGAAATGTGGAAAGAGAACAGTTCTGATTATTCCTTTGAGGATTGTTGGCGTGAGGTTATGCATGTATGTGTACCTATCTATATAATCCCAATTTGATTCCCAAATCTCAAGGTTACAATAAAAATAATCAACTAAGATGCATGTGTCTCATACTATCTAGTAACCTCCAGTTACTCAACTCAAATTAATTTGCGCATGGGCCCCCTCGGATCGCCAAGTCACTCTTGGACTTTATGGTTTCTCACGAAACCCCACACAACACACACAACTTAATCTCTACTCTGTTTCAGCAACAAAACTATTACTTGACTTTTCTCAAATTCGTTAGTAATACTCTGATCCAAACTATCATCGATATCAAAAGGTTCCTCTAAGCCTTAGTAAGAATTGGTCAGAAGCTGTATCAACTTACTCGTAGATTACATACAATGCTTATGGCCCGGCTACCGCAGCTGCTAGTGACACTCATGCCACCCATATCGTCATCACCTCAAGTGATACGATCTACACACATCACTTCACATAGAGTCTACGACTCCCAGGTCATTACAAGACCAACAAAACAATAGTCTCCTTTGAGACCCGGGTCCCCGCTGTACCACTAGCTGCCCATCCCCCCCTGAACAACTCACAAGTGAGTTGCAGTTACGACTACAGACAAGTGCGTACAGTGTGACCTAATAGCCATGGTATGTGCTCTACTACTCGGTGGAGGAACTCTCCTCACCGTCTTCTACGTTTAACTCGTTAGGAACTCTACTTAGAGGCATCTTTTGTATGTGATCGTGAGCGTACTTAAACGTACGCCTGGGGTTGAAGACTTTTAGAGTATTGATTCAACCAGAGTAATGTAAACAAACTTTGATTATCTAATCATAGCGTAAATCATCAACCAGAGTCATGTACCATTCTTATTCACATTAACAATAATTTTTATCACTAAGAGCCTTAGACACCTGGAACCCACACACGAGTAAACCACTCTAACGCCACGGCTCTCCAGCCGACCAGCAATCGCATTGCTCTCACACATCCAGCGCATGGATCCGTGACACCACAACTTTACTACGGCCGATAGAGAACCCCTGCTCGCGTGCTTCCCATAATGTAGGCTTGCTCATCACCACTGTGATCACTATCAACTTCGACTGGTACATGACCTACTGGCATCTTTCTTTACCTATCGTGAGCATACTTGTAATGGAGGCGATAGTACTCGCGCGCCTGTATGAGTGGCGCGCAGAGGCACTACGCCGGGGGGAAAGTCCGCTCCCGCGGCAAATTGCGGCGGAGCGGACGGATCTCCCGCGCGATCTCATGTCGACATGGAAAGAGCGACTGTGGCAACCCGAGCGACTGTGGCAACCCAGCGCAGGGCACGCCGCGATAGCGGCGATAAGACCCCTCTTTGAGGAGTGGCTAGAGAGGCGCCACGGCGCCCTTACCTACCGCCTGACGCAGGTCGTCACCGGACACGGAAGTTTCGGGAGGTTCGGCTTGTAATTACTGTTAACAAACTTAGAACACAAAATAATCTAGGATGCCTAAGATCTAGATAGATTAGAAATTAGGAACGCGGGAAGTTTAGTGCGGAGTAACAGCCAAACACTCAATCTGCCAATCCGACCACAAAGTGCGCACTCCACCGTCGCACCCGGCGTCCATCTTTTTTCGTTCATGTTAGCCAACCTAACTGTCAGTGTCTACCATCATTCAAGAACTAATTCGGTCATGCATTCGGTATTGCCATTACTCCACACTAACCATCCCCAAGTTATTACTTGACGTTCCTAAACGAACGACTAACTGTCATTCGACTTAGTTCCTTTAAAGGAAGATAAATGGCGTTAATTTAAATTGAGGTTAGATACGCGATGTGTGCGTTGACGCTTCGAAATTTAATTATATGTGAGAACGATGTAGAAAAAGACGTACACATTAAAAGCGTCCAGAGTACAGCAAATAGAAACAAAAATAAAATACTTAAAATAAGCCATGGCAGCACCCAAGACAAGCGGCTCTTGAATAAGGCCAAAGACTCGTCGATAGACACGTCAGGCTCTAGGTTATAGAGTGATTTTCTTGGAATTTCTTTCCGAGATGTTCAATTATAGGTGTCAGCTTACCGAGCTTAGCCGACAATTTTACTGAGGAAGCATCTTCAGTTTGAGGCAATTGCTGAATCGCGACAGTGGTATTGTCTACAAAATGAAGAAACTTACTCAGCAAAACGTACCGGGGTTCAGACGTCTTTTGCCCTATAATCGGTAGTTGGATCGATAGTTGGAGAACCGGGTCTCTTGTCCAATACTCGGATTACGACGTCCGAGGGTCGAGGGCCATATACATAAACACCGCGAAAAGAAGCATTATCTCGTCTGCATTCGTGTCAGTCCACGAATGTAAGCGAGATGATGCGAACAAAGTCCCTCTATTACGCTTAGCCTCGATCGTCTGCTGGGCGTAGCGGTTTGTTTCACGGACGATCAACTCTCCCTGGAGTTCTCCAAACGCGTGTTCTTCGTGAATCCGGATACGAGGGCGACACTGAAAGTTTTTAAAACTGGCCACTTGTAAATGATATAATAAAAAAATAAGTTCAAATTTTGAAAATAGAACTCTTTGCCAAAATTATTGTTTATGTATTTTATTCATTTGTCATTTGTTTACGATTTGGCGGCAAATTGAAAATTGTCTGCGTCACGTCAGCATGAATTTAACGCGAGAAAATTTTCGTACAATGATTTTTTATGACTTTCGATGTCATTTATGTCAACAAGTTATGATAGACTTCGATTGGCCTTTCACAATGAAGCCCCATCTCGTGCCACTGTTTACAACTGGTTTAATAAGTTTAAACGTGATCGCACTAATCTCACCGATGATCTGCGTGAGGGACGGCCTTCTACGTCGACAACTGAAAATAAAATCAGTGTTGTGCGGCGTATGATAGAGACTGACAAAAGAGTACTTATCAGCAGATTCGGACAAGCTTAGGCATCGGTATGAGGCAAGTGCACAAAATCCTCCATGAACATTTAGCGGTCAGGAAGCTTTGTGCCCGGTGGATACCTCATAATTTGACAGAGGCCCAAAAGCTCCGTCGTGTTGATTGGTGTCGTGAAATGGTTCAAAGATTTAACGGAGGTGACTCAAATGCTGTGTTCGACATACTTACGGGTGACGAAAGCTGGATTTATTGTTATGAACCTGAAACTAAGAGACAGTCTGCTGTCTGGGTGTTTCCTTCCGAGGAGTAACTACAGCCAACTAAAGTGAAGAGAGGTCGAAGCGTGGGAAAAGCTATGGTGACCTTGTTCTTCAGAAGGACAGGTCATTACGCAACAATTGTTTAAGAGGATCGAAAAACAGTTACTGCAGAGTGGTACACTAACAATTCTTTGCCACTTGTCTTGGAAAAAGTTCGGGAGAAACGACCTCGCAGTAGCACCCTCCTTCACCACGACAACGCCTCGTCGCACACCGCCAAGCAAACAATCGACTACTTGGCGATGTCAGACGTGGAATTACTGGGTCACCCGCCCTATAGCCCTGACCTCGCACCTTGCGATTTTTATTTTTGAAAACGTTTTATGAACGCCGAGGAAGCAGTGGCTGCGTTTCAAAATGCCGTCGAAGAGACCCCTAAGGACGAGTGGGCAAAGTGCTTTTCTCAGTGGTTCTGTTACAGTTAAACCCCGTTTTTAGATAGAACGCGTTTTCCCTAGTTAGAACTAGTTATTTCTAAATGCCTTTGTTAAAACTAGAAATGTGCCGCGGCAGCAGCCGGCGATGTGCCAGAAGCGAATCGCTTTTGGAAAAGGAAACAGTTAGGTTAGGTTAGGTTAGAGTATGACAAACAACGCACGAGCCGAGCGAGCGAAGCGAGCGTGCCGCGGCAGCGGCCGGCGATGTGCCAGAAGCGAATCGCCGGGAATGAACGAGCGCACAGCGCGTGGATGGCGCTCGGAAAGGGATTCTCCCGCACTTGTCGAAACTTGTCGAATCAGGCGATGTCTCGCGATCAATGAGAATAAGGTACGATCAATTTTGAGAACAGTTTTAACTGACTCACTTCGGAAAAACGCGTGTTGTCTAGTAAGAACTAGTTTTAACTGATATTCCGTTTCAAGTATTAGTTAATTCTAGTTTTAACAAAGGCATTTAGTAAAAACTAGTTCTAACTAGGGAAAACGCGTTCTATCTAAAAACTGGTTTTAACTGTAACAGTTCCATCGGATGCAGCGATGTATTGATATAAATGGTACTATTTTGAAAAGATATAATAAAACTAATAACTTGCTAGTTTGTTCAGTTTTTGATTTTCTAAGAACTTTCAGTGTCACCCTCGTAAAACCTAAACCTGGACTCATCGGTGAACAGCACCAAAGACCATTATTCGTCACTCCATGGTAAATGCTCCCGAAAACACAAAAGCAACCGACCGCGATTGCCACGTCGCAATGCTGGAACACGTATCAAATCAAATCAAATCATAATTTATTTGTTAACATAGGTGGGTCATAAACAAAACAGGAATATAAAATTTAAAAAAAATAAAAATGTCTTCTTTTTTTATAAAAAATCAGCATTTATTATGGAAAATAGCAAAATAATTATACCGTCCACAAAATCAGATATCAACACCTTATTTTCATGAAAATATGTGACATTTTAGTTTTTATGTGTCCACCGAAAATACCAAATAATCCACAGGAAAGTCTAAAATAGAGCTTTTAATCAACAAAATAAACTCTAACATTTCGTAACCTTTACTACAAAAACAATTACGTTGTACTTTACTTCTTCATATTAAAAATAAAACAATCCAAAATAATCAATCAAATAAAATAAAACTTTTACGTCCACAGAAATGACGTCTTTTCCGTTAACAAAATTATTATATCGTCGGCGCCAGTGTAGGACTTGTTGAAGTTTTATTAGAGACTCAAAAATCTAATCATTTGATTTGGAAATAAAATTGACACATATGTTATCCCTACAAGATTGTCCAGGCAGAACATAAAAAAGTACTTGATGAATTACATGTAAATTTAACAGAGTGTCATTAATTAATAATCGAATTTGACGTTTACTTTTCATTCGGGTTATCGTCTCATTTTTACCAGAAGTTATTCTACTGCGCTCATCTTGTATTAAAAAATCATGCACAGATTGTCTCATATGCTTTTTTAATACTGTTTTTTTAGAACTATCCATTTTCCCATTGTTTTCTTTTTTTTCTAGCCTTCTTATACGCATCTTGTATTTTCTTATTTGTTTGCTCATTGCTAAGACCTTTAAATTTAAAGTCTTATTACGAGCAGCAATTGCCCTTCCAACTTCAGCACGTGAAAATGACGAAGAAGGACTTGACGGTGGAGTATCTTCTTCTAATAGGGCAGCGGTGGCTTTCCGTATTTTTATTAATTCACGACGCTTTTTTGATTTCTCACGCCACATTTTCCTAATTTGACGCTGCTGTCTCGGAGCACATTGATCAATCGTCTTAATTTCACCTCTTTCTTTCTTCTTATAATACCTTTCTCTATCTTTCTTGCGTATCTCTTCAATAGCAGCATCGCTCAGTTTTGCACGCGCTCGCCGTATACTCATTTTTTTTTGTTCACGTCGCCTTATTTCTTTTCTTCATCAGTTAGATGCCTAATATTACTTGTTCTAGGCATTATTAGCTGAAAGAGAAATCATAACCCACATGTACACACCAATTTGAGCAACAGCAAGCGTTAAGAAAACAGATAATTATGATGCAAAAAAATGCATCTTATAGACCGTAATGTTTGTCGAACATAATTATAGCTTCTATTCAGCGTCAAGGCGGGAGTGCGGGCGATGCATAAGTGCTAAGCCAAAGCTAGCAACACAGGTTTTTAAATCTTACTTGTGTCATAAAAAGTATAAGTTGTGTCCACCGAAAAGTTTGTCCACGGAAGGGATAAACAAACTAAAATTGTCTTTCAAACCACAAAATTTTGAGGTTACAATATGGCGCACCTGGTTTTTATTTTAGCTCTTTCTTCATACTTGCTCGCAAGAATGTACTTTCTGGGCCATTTAATGCATTCCCGAGTGTGATCTCTCCATGACTGCTATCTTCACGCTCTGCAACACACAAGTTATTGCAACCATACCTATCTGGTCGCCCTCTAGTGCGCCTGGGTAATTGCTCTGGCCCACTAGGTTCAACACCTGGATCTGAGGCTGTGTCAAAGGAGCCATCAGAAGCACTCACCGAAGAAACTCCAGATTCGGGGACATAAGTTTCATCCCTATCATCAACTTCAGAGAATGAACTCTCATTATCTTCATAATCAGAATGAATTTCCTCTTGCTGAGTTACCTCCACTGGATGCTTACATTCCAATGGTATTTCTACCCCATTCTGGTTTGAAGTCTCCATGATGACTATATCTCTGCTAGTTGTGACAACATTAGTTACAGGATCATATACTCTATATCCTTTAGTGTTTTCTGCATAACCTACAAAAATCAGCTTATTAGCCTTCTTATCCCATTTCAAACGTCTTTCCTTGGGAATGTGAACCATAACTACACTGCCAAATATACGCAAATGATCTAGATTTGGTTTCAGACCCGTCCAGACTTCATAAGGAGTTTTATTATTCAGCCCCGTGACAACAGATCTATTTCTCAAATATAGTGATGTGTTGACGGCTTCTGCCCAAAATTTCTTCTCTAATCTCAAAATTCTTGATGTAGCTGTGGCATCGTTCTTGGAGAAATGAAAATTACGTAGCAATAATTGAAAGCGGTTTCTGCTCATCACTTTTCTAAAAAGTGGAAAATTGTACAGTTAGTTTAATCTCCAGTAATGACTTATAGAGGGTAATTTAGTCAATCTCATGTAAAGAAACATACCAATAAACTTGCGCATTTCTTCAATATTAGTGTCTTTCCAATACCTAAAGCGGGCATGCTGTTGTACGGGACCAACCGTGCGATTTGCGTAATTATTTGTTGCTTGCACCAAGGAATGTAAAAAATCGCATGAAAAAAATATATCAACCAAAGCAGCAGGTGAAGGTGTAAGGTTAATCTTTATACCCGGCTCACCTGTAAATGCGAATCGCTGGGGTCTCGCAGTGCCCATATTCCACTGGAACTCTGAATCACATGACGGTGCCTCGACTACAGTTGGTGGTGGCGCTTCACCGTCAGATGCCGATGTGACAGAAGACGAACTAGTACGCTTCGATCCGGACTGTTGATTTTCATCACACTCCGGGACGTAATTGTTGTCTGACCCTGAAGAGAAATCTCCATCGTCTGACGATTCTTCTTCATAGAGAACTCCAGTTACTTCATTTTGATTTAATGACCGTCGTAACGATTGCGTGGTTCGGCGACCGCGTAAAATACAACGACTCGATCGGCGTCCGCGCTGCATGGCAAAAACTACCCTATCAAACGTCAATACCACTGCACGCGCGGCGCTATACTAAAGTTACGTAATAACTGTATCATTGGCGAAAGGAGCAGAGGTGGGGGATACAATTTGTTTGATCGCGGTGCCAAGAGACGTAATTTTGCGTATACGCAATAACGCGTAGGTAAGCAATCTGGATAAAATAAATGTTATTGGTGCCTACCTATGCAATATTACGTACCACGACATCCTTCTATAAATTAGTATCCGTGATGCCAACTACGTAGTATTACGTAGCAGGCCATTTGTATGGCGGCCACCGATTGTAATTTGACGGTTAACGTCGGCATTCAATGGGATAAGTTCAATATAATAGTAGCAATAGCTAAAAGTTTCAGTATTCCGATTCTAAGTCTAAAAGAATTATCATACTAACCATGTAAATGAAGTGATGGAACTGCTAATGCATTTAACCGGTTATTATGGTTTCGATCTCTCGCAGTAAAATGGATGTCGCAAACCGACTTTGTTTGGTAATACGCATAATCAACTGCTGTTTCTAGTTTTCCACCAACAAGATTGACCTAAGCCTTAAAACGCTCAGGGAACTTCTCAGCATTTCGAAAACGATGCATGAAACCAATTTCATGCATCGGATTTTTTTAAATCTTTTATCTTTCCAAAAAAGATAAAATATTAAAAAAAATCCGATGATGTTAAACATGATTATGGTGATAATGTTGTGATATACATATATTAAACTTACCACTGGGAGCACAACCAAATGAACATAACTTAGGCATTTTCAAAAGAAATGTTGATAAAACATAACAACACAAAGCGTCCTTTCGCGAATTTGTTGAACACAATTCAACACGTATTACGGGACGAAGTCATTTGATAGTTACCAGTTAAAAAAATAACAGTACATAATGTCTTATTTTCATGTGTAAAAATATTAATATATGCTCAATTAAATAATAAAATGTAAAAAAAAAAATTTACGGTAAACGTGTCATAAAATTTAAAATAATGTTTTTTTTATTATAGTGACATTAGTTACCACTAGCGCCATCTAGTATCGAGTAGCAGAACTAATAGAGTCAAGATGCTTCTAGAACTTTCGATACTAGAACTTTCTAGAACTATCGACTACTGGTCAGTCGAGGCCGATATGTACTCGAACATTCTAGATGTTTCTACAATAGAAGGTTCTAGAACTATCTGCGGCACTATATAAGGCGGGGATTAGCCGCGAACGAGACAGTGTTGGATAAGCGATACAAGCGAATACATCGAAAGCGATCCTCAAGTGCGATTTAAGTGCGATTTTGTTTTCTAATTAGTGTGTTTAAGTTGTTATTAGTGTTTTATGAAAGTGTTAATTTTATCGGCAGTTTTAATTGTCACGAACCCCGTAGCTCGTAACAATAGTGACATCTGCTGAGATGTTATATTAAGTAAACCTAAAGTTTTAGAAACAAAATGTAGATGGAGCCACCATCTTTTGTTCAAACCAAATATAAGGAACTGTCCCCCCTGTTGACAATTGACAGTACAGATATTGGCAGACACAAAACAATAACAATCACAATAAAACCAAAAATGCCAATTGCAGAGTGGCGAAATAACTAGTATAACTACTTTTGTAACAAAACAAACAACAAATTAGCCGTGCGTCGCATCTGTGCAAGAAGAACAGTGCGATTCTGTAACATTGACATAGAAAAGTCTTGTGGCTAAGTAATAACAGCCGTACGGGTCGATCGATCAGGTTAAGCTACGCTTGCTGCGGTTATTCCGTGGCTGGGTGACAATCTTCACATACCAAGGCCCCTCCGTGCCTCGGAAAGCACGTTAAGCCGTTGGTCCCGGCTGTCATTCGTGGATCTTTGACAGTCGTTACGGGTCGTCAGTAGCCCGAAAGTCTGACAACCAGTCTTATCAAGGGGTATCGTATTACCCAGTAACTGGGTTGTGGAGGTCAGATAGGTAGTCGCTCCATGTAAAATACTGGTACTCAGCTGCATCCGGTTAGACTGAAAGCCGACCCCAACATAGTTGGGAAAAGGCTAGGCAGATGATGATGACATAGAAAAGTATGGACTGGAAATACCTACAAAAAAAGGGTGCATACCTACAACTCATATTGTCTCATAAAATGGCTGGCATTGCTAGGGTTGTGTCAATCAAGGAACATAGGTGTTACTATAACGAGTATCGATACTAGTTATCACGTTTGGATCATACCTAATATTATGTACTTATTTAAAGTCCGTTGTAATTGTAACAGAAAAAGATTAGTAGGTTATCTTACCTTCTGTTATCTACACAAATAAATAAAATTGAAGTATTTGTTGGTAACTTCAAAATAACAGCTTTTTACTAAACGCCTATGAAAGTCTAAACAATGCTTTTAAGAAAAAAAATTTATGATTTTTGTCTGTCTGTTTGTTTGTCCTGGTTAATCTCTGAAACGGCTGTACCAATTTTGACGAGATTTTCACTGGGAGATATGTTACAAGGAGTAACTTAGGCTACCTTTATTTTAGAAAAATATTAAATATTAGGGTTCCGCGCAAAAAAAAGCCATGCAAAAATCATTATTGCGTTTGGTAGCCAGGATGGTTATAGGCTATTTAACATCACGCTACGACCCTTAGGAGCCGTGCAAAAAGAACGCCAAGCGAAAAGGAAATAATAGCGCGGGCGGGCGATGCAATGCGGTCGGTCGGGGTAAGAATGAGTTTTATTATTGTGGCTGTTATTTTAGTATACCTACTGTGTATCTTACGACTTCTATGCGAAGTCGCGGGGTACAGCTAGTCTGAGAATAAAATGCATGTCAAGTGTTTTTTCTGCACAGAATTTAAAAAACTTGCTTGCAGAAAATGTTCTTTCGCAGGCCAGAGAGCAGTAGTTTCTGTTAGGTTTGAGGACCCTAGTTAAAAACAAGATAATCACCAGGGAGAATGCGATGGGCTGTTTATATTATTATGTGTTAATAAGTGGTGGAGTAAAAATAACATAAGAATTCATTTTTTACCTTTGTTTGTTGGTGTGATAATGATTCAAGTTTAATTAATAAAGTAGGCTTTTTAATTAATAAATAAAAAATTTCTCAATCTTTTCAATTAATAAAGTAACGTTTGATTAATAAAGTAGGCTTACAAAAGCAATTGTTACCTATTCATTTCTAAACAATATTAACTTGTTCAAAAACTGTCTTTGTGACACTTTTTCAGACATTCTTCGAACGTGATATCTAAACCTTATATCTAGGAAGGTCTTAATTATGGATTTAATGAGGAGTAACTCATGGTTACTGTTATGCTCGGGATCAGAGTCTGCATGAAAAAAAGTACATATTTAAATAATACAATTCACACATGAATTTAAAAATGTACAGATAATGCTTGTTGTTTTTTTTTTTTAAATTGAGTTTTAATTATTTTTTCTGTCTTTTTTAATATACCTATGACACCAGAAGAGGCAGGCATATTTGAGTCCTCCTCTTGATTTTATTTATTTATTTTTTTTATTTATTTATTTATTTATGTACTTACATGTACCATTACAGGATATAACCCAATGCGGTAAATGCGCTTATCCTAACTTAAATTATACTAACACCTATAACTTATTATAAATAATGCATTCCTTGTGAATTCACTCAAAGAACAACAGAATAAGTCCGTCCCACTCGCTATGAGGTTGAGCGTGCGGAATGCGCGCGTCAGGGGCGCCTCCCTTAAAAGGTTGGTCCGAGCGCGCGGTTCCGCTAGCAGTGGCGGCTGCCGTCGTCGCCACACGTACCTGTCCGGAACACAGACTCACCAGCTCTAAAATAACTGCGTTATGCACCTTCCCTCTCAGTAACTTAAATATATATAAGGTGAGTGCAAGATCCCTCCTAACCTTTAGCTCAATGTATCCTACCATACCTAAAATAAATAAGGTTGGATACATCAACGGGTAAAAGGGATAGACTCCGTAATATCGCTTATATAAATATCTCATAAACTTATTTTGTACCCTCTCCAGCATGAGACTATATTTAGCTTCATGCGGAGCCCAAATGACTGCATTACATTCTAACTGGCTCCTCACCAATGCATTATATAATGCTATAATAGCTTTCACATTCGTGAACCCTCTGACCGTACGAAGCATGAAACCTAAATTTCTATACGCTCTTTTACAGCTACGCATGATGTGATCACGAAAAGTCAAACCTGTGTTAAAGCCTACTCCTAAGTCTTTGACTTCTGTGACCCGTGCCATAGGCAACCCGTCAATATGATAGGTATGTGTTATGGGACTGTGCGCGCGAGAAAAAGTGATGGTCACACACTTCGAGCTATTAAACTGCAAGAGGTTTTCTTTGCTCCAGCTCACTACTCTATCAATGTCCCCCTGTAGCCTGATACAGTCATCACCGCTTTCTACCGCGAGGGACAATTTGAGGTCGTCGGCAAACAACAAACAATTAGCGTCTTGTACTACTTCTGGTAGGTCGTTTACCATCAGAAGGAAACCCAAAGGGCCAAGGTGACCTTGACTTACCCCGGACCTCGTGAAATATGGATCTGACACGTTCCCCGCATATTCCACATATTGTTGCCTGTCCCTCAAATAACTGGCAAAAAACTGGAGTGAGTGTGGGGTGAAACCAACCCCTGCTAACTTTTTAAGCAACATGTCATTTTCGACTAGGTCGAATGCTTTCCTGAAATCAAAGTAAGCAGCATCAGTTTGTCCCCCACTATCCACTGTCGGCACTAGTTGAGCCATGTGACAAAGAAGATTGCTGGTCGTACTTCTTCCCGGCCGAAACCCATGCTGAGCGTCTGATAGCTGCGCGCTCACCTGAAGGTATATGCTCTTGTGAATAGCAGTTTCTAATATTTTCGCCAGCGTCGACAATACTGCGATTGGCCTATACCCGTCCACCGATTCTGCTGATCCTCCTTTCGGAACCGGAACAACGCGGGTCACTTTCCACCTCTCCGGAAACACCGCAGCTTTCAGGCACTGGTTATAAATATGAAGTAGCGGCTTAGCTAGCACCAATCGACAATCCTTGATTATGTAGGGTGGAATACCGTCAGGCCCTGCGGACCGTTTCGGCTTAAGATCTTGAAGCGCACGACATACGTCTACTAACTGTAAGTGCACCCGCGCCGCTCCGTTTTCGCTACCTGCTTGAGCTATAGCCGCGTCCACATCCAACTCCGGTCGCTCCACCCTATACACTGAATAGAAATACTTCGCAAACTCTTCCACAGACCGTTGGCCAGACAATGCCACCCCGTCTTTCAAAATCGCTTGCGGGCTTCTCCTACCTCTTTTAGACTTGGTATAATTCCAAAAAGATTTAGGATCACTCAGCATTTGACCTTGAACACGGTTCCGATATTGCTCCTGTGCCACTACTAACATATTTTTAATGTTGGTTCTACATCGAGCAAACGCTTCGTAAACGACCCTCGACCCGCTTGCCTTGTACTGTTTATGCAGTAATGCCTTTAACTTATGTACAAACGGTGTTCGTAAAGCGCTCGAGAGATTAATCTTATGTCGCGAATTATTTCAACAGTGTACCACTCAGGATAAATGTTCCTTGAGTTTACACGACTTCGCTTTTTTTTCGGAACACAGTCATCTATGATAGAATTAATAATAATATAAAAATAATCTAAACCTCCTTCTAAGTCCATTTCATACAACGGAGTCCAGTCTACGGCTGCAATTAACGAATACAATGTCAAAAAGTTGGCTTTATTAAAGTTCCAACCGTCTGGTGCACATGCTTTACTGTCAGATGCAGCTAAGCCTGCTGAGCCGGGGTGCCGGCGCAGGCGCGTGTGTGTACTCACAGAGATCTCCAGCGGCGGGTGGTACACATCCAACGGTACGAGCGGCGTCTCCGCCGCGCGCACACTCACACTCCCTCCCTCAGCCAGTGTACTCAACACCAAATCCAAATAACGACCATTGCAATTACCCACTGCGTTACTCTGAGTGAATCCACAAAAATTATGAAGGTATTCGTAGTAATTATTTATGGCTACAGAAGCTGAATACAAGTTAAAATCACCTAAAACCAGCATATCCCTATACTTATTACAAAACTGTTCAATGATGCGAAATAATAACGTGTATTCATTATCATTACTACTAGGCGGAATATAGATAACACAAAGTAAAAACATAAATCTGTTACGTAGGTACACAGTAGCACAAACTAATTCAAACACATGCTCGTCAACGTTGACGTCGTCAGGTAGTGATACTCGCCGCAACTCAAAACGCGGTGTGGCCACGAGACACGCGCCGCCTTGTTTACGCCCATCTGCTCGGTCACACGGCAAAATAGTGTATCCCGGTGGACTTATTTCTGCATCATGGATGGACTCATTGCAGCCTGTTTCCGTGATAGCGAACAAGTCTGCGTTTGCGGTTGAAATATTAGTATAACATTCCTCCAACTTTGTTCGAAGCCCTCGTACGTTTTGGTACAATATTTCAACGGAGTTACTTGGTATTTCTAGGTTTGTTGACTGCTCTACGAAACCACACCCATTCCGCAAACTCAATATTAACGGCCCAGCTTTCAGGTTGACATAACTTTTCATATCTACTTTCTGGGATCACTATAATAAAGGATGCATAATCTCTTTCAGTCTTGTGTTTATTTTTTTCAACTTTAACTTGTACTTCTTCTTCATAAATTTTCCTAACATGTTTTTCTAAATTTTCTACTGTTGTTTCTTTTTGTAAACGACATACGTGTAAATATTTTTTCTTTTCCGTTCCCTGTATATCAATTGCACTCGTGTTCCCGCCTTTTTTTACCTCATTATTCGAATATCTGTTTTTCCTTGTTACGGTAGTCCAATTTCCTTCTTTTTCAGGTTCCTCCACGCTAACACCATTCCCAGACCTCTTCTCCCTATTTACTACTTGCATCTGTTCCTCCTTCGATACTATTTTCGCAGTTTTCGTGGCCACGCTCGCTGGTACATTATTGCTAACTACCTGCTTTTCCTTGACTGCGTTTGCAAAAGATAGTATCGGTTCTTTAGAGCCCTGCTCCGCTTGATTTGGCACTCCTAAGTGACTTTTCTTAAGATTAGCTTCTAGGTGCTCATTTTTTTCCATTAGTATTCTATTTCTTGTTTCTAGCAAATCAACTTTATTTGCCTTTTCTTGTACAACCCTCAACATTTTTTTTAATTCCTTCAACTCAGTTTCCGTATTTATAAACCTATTTTGCAATAGAACATATTCTTTCCGCTGCTCCTCCAACTGTGACTTCACCTCCCACCGAAACTCCCGTATCTCGTCAAGAAGTTGGCTCTCCATATCAATTATTTCTTCTGTATTTTTACGACGACTACCTCGCTCAGCTGTGTTCACATAGCTGCTAGGTGAACATGTCTTGCTGATGATCGCAATTCCTCGAACAGGTGTGTCAGTATTACCTCTTTTCGGTACTGTGCAAGCACATTCAGGACATATCCACTGACTGCGGTATTCCGGCGTGAAAGCTTCGACTTTTTCCTTCGTTAAGGCCAGACACTTTAAATGGAATTTCTTCCTACATTTTCCTTGCGAACACTGCATAAACAGTGCATCATCCATAACATCATCACAGCCGCTACACTTCGTATCCATTTAAAACTTGGAATAGTAAACTATAAAATTTCGTAATTTAGTGACACACACGATCCGTAAAACGTCCGTACGCTCGCACGCTCGCGCGTTAAGCAGATATAGTTAAGCAGGTATAGATATAAATCAGATATCGCATTTGATTGTACGCATTAACTTTCCGAATCCAGATATGTATTCTAAGACCCTGTCTATATACGCGTCAGCATATGTATTTAAAATGCATTCCGTGTATTCATCATATAAATCACTGTGATCCTCTGTGATCTCTACAAAACATTTTTTGTCAGTTAGTTCGTTTAAAGCTAGTATAGGATTTTTACTGGAGCAAGTCAGTATATTGACTTGTTCTAGTGGAGTAAAAAGTAATAAAATCTATTTGTTTACACATCGAACAATAATGGCGGCATCGCGCGCGCTGCCGCTCGTAAATTGGCAATCAAAAAGTCGTCCAGGTATACAATGACCCTTATATTCATCTGTCGCAGTCGGGATGCTATCCAGTTTGATATCCTCGCAAAGGTAAGAGGGGCTGTTTATAGACCGAACGGGAGGCATGTAAACTGAAATACCTTCTTTTGGTGAACTATTGATAAGAATCTTCGATGACGATTGGCTATTGGTATGTGAAAGTACTCGTATGCCTGTGAGATGTCGATTTTTATGAGGAAATCTCCTTTCTGTAAGAAGTGGGGTACTCTGAAGTGGTTTAACAGGCGGAATTTCTTTGGGGTGAGAAATTTGTTGAGGCCTTTCAGATTGATTATCGGACGTATTTTGTTGTTGGGTTTTGGTACTGGAAACATGGTTGATAAGAAGCCTGCCTGGACGGTTGAAATTTCTAAAAACCTTTTTGTTGAGCACAGCACACGAAACGGTAACTCTGTAGAACATGCGTGCTGTGCTGATGGTGGTTAGACTCTGATAGGCGGGGGTTTTATCGTCTCTATCGTCTTAGTGCGAATCAAACCAGTTCTCGATATTTAACACATATATAATCTTCATAAGGCACGTACACGACACAGTTATTTACACATAAACAGGAAACACATATTAAGAGTAAATGGAGGTTTGGATTACTTAACTTTGTTCATTTATACTGAATGAATGGGCAGACACGCGATCTACACAGGGCGCCGGCGAGTATTATTAATGTAACTTGTTGCTCGCTAGGCTAATTTTCTGGACTGACTTTAATTTCAACCGCGAGGTATATTTATACCCGCGCACTCATAGCTCCCGTAGTGGGCGTGTCTCTCTCCACCCTACTGCCGGCTACCCAATCAGCGTGGTCCTAACAATGGACTCGCCCTCGTTATTCCCGCTACGTCTATCGCACAGGTGACACCTGTTGGCTCCCGATACGTCTACCGCGCAGGTGGCTTTGTTTACTGTTGACATACTCGTATCACGGGTAGGTACAAACCTGGCTTGCAGTTTTGTGTGGATTTATCTGCATGCAGGTTGAAACCTGTTAGCGCTGTATTTACATCTATTTTCCAAGATAGCATTACGAAATAATCAGTACTTTCTTATATCTAAAGCAAACAGAGCTAGTCTTATGGTGCTTCCTCTACATTCCACCCCCTGTAAAAGGGTTCAACCGGCTTACATCCATGTCCGTGGGAAGCACAATAATCTTTGCTACTGGTCGACGTAGGACCCCGTTTGCCGTCTTAACATCTACAACACGGACGATTCCGTCATCGCCTTGATACACAGATTGTATTACACCTTTTGTCCATGCACTTCGCTCTCTATTGTTGTCGACTATCACTACCACATCACTGACACGCACATTAGGTACATTGTTCGTCCATTTCTCACGACGTTGCAGGGTCGGGAGATACTCCCGCAGCCAGCGGCGCCAGAACATGTCGGCGAGCGCATTCACTCGCCGCCACTGCCGACAGGAGTCGATGTCCTCGTGGTTGCTCGACGTAAACGGTGTACTCCCGGACGCCGTGCCCAGGAGCAGATGGTTCGGTGTCAGGACCTCAGGTTGCTCGTGATCGTCGTACACATAGCTCAGCGGGCGACTGTTTACTATAAGTTCTGCCTCGGTGAGGAGGGTGTAGAGGACCTCCTCACGAGGGGCCCGCTCTTTGAGCGTGCTTCGAAGTGCATTCTTCACAGACCTGACCAGGCGTTCCCAGCAGCCGCCCATGTGTGGCGCTGATGGTGGATTGAAGTGCCACTCGATACCTCGGTTAGTCGCTTCGTCTCTCAACCGATTCTGGTCTAGGTCTTTCAGGGCTGCTCGTAGCTCAGTGTTGGCCCCGATGAAGTTGGTACCCTGATCAGAGTACAGGTGTGCAGGTTGCCCCCGGCGCGCTATCAGGCGCCTCAGGGCCAATATTGCGGAGTCGGCGCTCAATGTGGCGGCTAGTTCCAAATGGACGGCGCGCGTAGCTAGGCAGGTAAATAGGGCTCCCCACCTCTTTTCGCGGCGCCGCCCTATCGCCACTTCCATTGGGCCGAAGTAATCCACCCCTACTCGCACAAAGGCTCTTCGCGTAATCTCTACCCTGGCGAGTGGAAGATCACCCATCTTCGGTGGTGTGGGTTTGGCTCTGGTGATGCGGCAAAGTTGGCAGTTTGCGACCACGGTCTTTACTGTTGTTCGTATCTTTGTTATCCAGTACTTCTCTCGTAGGTTGTTGACTACGGTCTCGTGGTTCGCATGCAAAGCCATCGCGTGATAGTGTGCGATTAGCTTCCTTACCAGAGGGTGACGTCCGTCGAGTATAATCGGGTGCCTTTCTCCGAATGTGAGCTCTTCACAGGCAGTCAGACGTCCCCTTACTCGCAGCAGCTCATCGTCGGTGATCATCGGGTCCAATGACCTTATATGGCTGTCGTCCGGTACGGGTAACCCTTTCAAGATGGCGGCCCGTTCTCGGTGGAAGCTGTCGTTCTGGCACAACCTCATTAGGCGGAGGTGTGCTTCTTCCAGGTCGTGTGGACGCAGTTCCGACGTCGCTCTCCGTTTGCGACATCGCCCGATGAATATCAGCGCGCGCGCCATAGCGCGCTGCACGCGCTTCCAGCTTGAGTAGCGCTCGTACTCTAGGAGGGGCCTTGCAGGGGCCGCCGTGGTGTGGACTCGTTGGATGCGCTCTAGGTCTGCCTCTGCCGCCTCAGGTTCGCGACACGCTGGCCACCGCTCCTGTGGATTATACAAAAACGAGGGGCCCGACAACCACGCTGCGTGGTCATCGGGCCAAGACAATCTGGTCGCCTTGTCAGCTGGGTTGTCCGCCGTGGGGACCCAGCGCCAGTTGCCTCTGGCCGACAGCCTATCTATTTCGGCTAATCTATGCGAAACAAACTTTTGAAATTCCTGTGCGTCTGAATTTATCCATTTGAGTACTGTCTCACTGTCAGTCCAATAAAACTTTTCCCTGATTGGCTGACCTAGTTCCTTTTCAGCAGTGTCTGCTAATCGACACGCTAGCACTGCTGCCTGAAGCTCTAGCCTAGGAACGGAAATAACTTTTTGAGGGGCCACCCGCGCTTTGCCTAATAGCATGGCGACCTCTCGCTTCCCTTCAGGGTTACGGCCCACTAGGTAAGCAACCGCGGCGTAGGCGAGCTCACTGGCGTCCCCGAATACGTGTAGTTCGAGGTCATTGAGGTTCAAGCCGTACCACCGTGGTATCCTAATTTCTGTCATCTTGTTTAGATGATGAAGCCAGACAAACCAAGTTTTTGCCTCTTTTTCCTTTAAGGGCTCATCCCACTGGATTCCTGACTTCCATATCCTTTGCATCAATATTCGTGTCTGGATGACGCAGGGATAAAGAAAGCCTAGTGGATCGTAAATCGACATTATCGCGCTCAAAAATTGACGCTTGGTGGGCACCAGGTCGCCGCTTATTAAATCGACTGGTAAACGCTTAAACGACAGGTCAAATCCCAGTTCGTCGCGTTTGGGTGACCACGTTAACCCTAACGTCCTTTCTAATGTTACTCCCTTTTCGAGGGGGACCTTATCGGGCATGTCTACTTTGAGCTTTTCCCGTAGCTCTGTCGAGTTAGTTACCCACCCCCGTATCACAAACCCTCCGGAGGCGTGTATCTTGACCACTTGCTCGATCAGGTCATTGGCCTGCTCGATAGACCACGTGCTATCTAAATAGTCGTCCATATAATACTTGTCCCTTATGGCTACGACCGCTTCAGGGTAAACGTTAACCCACTCATTGGCGTTTTTATTAAGTATGTAAATCGCCGTGGTTGGTGAAGAGGCGGCTCCGAATACCATGGACGTCATGGCGTATGTATCTGGTTCCCTACCACCGTCCGCGCCTCTCCACAAAAACAGCTGTGCGCCCTGATCTTGTGCCCTTATCTTAACTCGCAAAAACATATCAGCTATGTCGCCTGAGAACGCTATAGGGCCTATTCTAAATTTAATTAAAATACCTAACAATGAATTTAATAGATCGGGTCCGGTCAGTAAGTTGTCATTTAAACACGTACCTTGAGAGGTAGCAGCCGCGTCAAACACTAGGCGAAGCTTCCCCGGTTTGTTCGGGTTTACAACACCGAAATGTGGTAGGTACCAAACCGGTGAACTATCTACCTCGCCTTCTATCTTTCGTGCATAACCTTCCTCTACTAACCGTTCTATTTGGTTCGCATACGTCTCAGCGAAACGAGCGTCCTTACGCATTCGTCTCTCAATGCCGTATAACCTCTGCCGGGCCTGTCTGTAACTATCAGGCAACAGAATGTTGTCCTGTTTCCACAAAAGACCTACTTCCCATTGTGACTTATCAGGCGTACGTTGACTCGTACTTTCTAGTACCTGTATAGCTCGATCTACGTCTTTATGTTTGCGAGTTACTTGAGAAATACCTATTGATTCTAACTCAAACTGTGACTTTACTAATTCATGCAAATCTGGGAGGGAAACTGTTGTACAATTCACTACTTCAGACCTACTGGTGTTATCAAATGGTCCATGTATGACCCATCCTAGCTTAGTAAGTGAGGCAACTGGCTTACCGGATCGTCCACGTCGGGTGTCCCCGCTGACGAGCAGCTCCCAGTTGTCCTGTCCAATTAGCAGCAGCGGTCTGGCTCCCCTCATCTCTGTGCAACCCAAGTCGCGAAGGTGCGCATTGTCATTGATCACTGAAGAGGTCACTGTTTGTGTAGGTAAGTTCAAGTTCACTATTGTTCTGCACTTGATATTATGGCACAGTCCATTGGGTCCTTTCACACACACTTGTACCACACGCGAGGTAACGTCCGACACATCATGACCGCCCGCGGTCTTTAACAGTAGTGGCACACGTGGGCCCGATAGGTTTGTAGCGAGCGAACTGTCTATTAGCGATACTGTTGCCCCGTCGTCCAACAACGCATAGCATTGATCGTTATCGCTACCTTTGTTACACATTGTCACTGGCACTATTTTCAATAACGCTGTGGCTCGCCACTCTCCTACGTTTGTTACACATTCCGGTTTCGGCCTGTCTTCGTGTAACAACACATGATGACTGGCGTCGCACTTTTTACACTTTTTCGCGCGACAGAACCTTTTCGTGTGTTTTACGCTTAAACAATTAAAACACACTTTTTCCCGCTTGATCAGTTCCCAGCGCTCTTGTACATTCAGCTTCTTGAACTGGTCGCATTCTTCAATGGGATGTTTGCCGTGGCACATCACGCATTTCTTCTGTGTGATAGCTACGTCGCTCTGTGTATTCACACGATGCGTTATCTGTGGCTTGTAGGTGACTGGACGTGCGACGTTTCCAGGTCGAGTCCGTCCGCTGGTCAGCTGTGGCTTTACACGGGTTTTAGATAGGTCAGGGTCATACACGGCTGGTTGTAGGTAGTATGATGTAGCGCGTGTCACGTGTATGAGAAACTGTGACAACATTTCTAAGCTGGGTGCTATCCTCAAGTCCACCCCCTGTGCGTTGTCCAAGCCCATCGCGAAGTCACCATACTGTGCCCGTTGTACTGGTGTCAGCTTACTTAGTAGTTGGCCTACTAGTTGAGGGTTATTCAGGTACCCATCCGCTTTGACATTCTTTAGTAGCGACACACAGTTTCTTACAGTAGATGAGAATTTCCTTAATTCCTGGCCACTTTCAGACACTCTAGGTAAATCTCTCACCTTCTTTAGGGCGTATTGAAGTATGACGGTCGGGTGACCGTACTCTTCATCTAATGCGCGCACTATTTCAGTGGGGTCTCTCGATGACCGTAACAAATCCTCCACTGCACTCTTTGCTTCTCCATGTAAAGAGGACTTCAGACGCGCTATGTTCTCATGCGGTCTAAAGTTATATAATTCAGTGGTGTCCCAGTACATATTCCTGTATGATATCCAATCAGCTGGGTCACCACTAAAATGTGGCAATTCGTAAGCCTGTCTGGGTACCGGGTGCGGCCGTGCCATGTTGATGATCGCCTCCGCCAGCTTATCTGTCTTTCCGTCCCTATCATTAGACGATAGTCGCCGCCCTTCTATCTCGTCCACTCCGTTTTTTCCGTGTCGCTGTGTGACCGACTCGAGTGTCGATACTCGAGGTACACTTGCGACCGGAGTGGTAAAGGCGGGATAATCGTTAGGCAAACGGAATCTAACTGCTTCAGTATAGGCTGGCTTACACATAGGTCCCTCATTGCTTACTGGGATTATGTGTGGATGCGACACATTATTATTGCTTATCGTAGCCGGCACACGGTACATATCAGATTCAAGATTCACTCTACTTACATTTTGATCTTGAATCCTAGGTGTTTCATACGGCGCATTGACCTCCAGCGGCCCGCGCGACGCCGTCGATGCGCTTGACGCAGCTGACGTAATCAGCGCCGCGTTTGGCCGCGGTCCTTGGGGCGTTGTGTTTATCCATTCTTCAACGCGGTGCGACGTATTCACCTCTGAGTTTGAGGCATCACTTTCTGCATTTGCCTCAATCTCTGCTATTTCCACCTCCATCCTTTTCTTCACCAGGTTCTCTCTGATGCGCACCAGATCACGTTCAGCTTCGTACTCGGCCCTTTTCCGTAAGAAATCGACGCCCTTGCGACTATTCTTGGACGAAACTCTGCTGCTACGCGTCGATCTCGCGACTGTCTGCCTTGATACTTCCTCTGCCGGCTGTTGACTGTAATCGATTGTCCGACCGCCGGTCAGCGGTATATGGGGCGCAGCCGCTGATGTTATTGTTGGTGCTATTGATGGTGAACCCGGTGGTAATGCTGACAGTAAGCCCGAGTCCGAGGCTATGGCGGCTTCCCTGCGTCGCGCGTCTGCTTGGTCAGCCATTTTACGTAATTTACTTCGCGTAGTTACGGCACTTTTGTCACTCATTTTAACTGGTTTGATTCGCCTATTTACGTAATCCGATTCCGAACGCTAGTTTGTAAGACTACGCTCGGACGATCGGTTATCCGGCTCCGAAGGACCAATGTTGAGCACAGCACACGAAACGGTAACTCTGTAGAACATGCGTGCTGTGCTGATGGTGGTTAGACTCTGATAGGCGGGGGTTTTATCGTCTCTATCGTCTTAGTGCGAATCAAACCAGTTCTCGATATTTAACACATATATAATCTTCATAAGGCACGTACACGACACAGTTATTTACACATAAACAGGAAACACATATTAAGAGTAAATGGAGGTTTGGATTACTTAACTTTGTTCATTTATACTGAATGAATGGGCAGACACGCGATCTACACAGGGCGCCGGCGAGTATTATTAATGTAACTTGTTGCTCGCTAGGCTAATTTTCTGGACTGACTTTAATTTCAACCGCGAGGTATATTTATACCCGCGCACTCATAGCTCCCGTAGTGGGCGTGTCTCTCTCCACCCTACTGCCGGCTACCCAATCAGCGTGGTCCTAACAATGGACTCGCCCTCGTTATTCCCGCTACGTCTATCGCACAGGTGACACCTGTTGGCTCCCGATACGTCTACCGCGCAGGTGGCTTTGTTTACTGTTGACATACTCGTATCACGGGTAGGTACAAACCTGGCTTGCAGTTTTGTGTGGATTTATCTGCATGCAGGTTGAAACCTGTTAGCGCTGTATTTACATCTATTTTCCAAGATAGCATTACGAAATAATCAGTACTTTCTTATATCTAAAGCAAACAGAGCTAGTCTTATGGTGCTTCCTCTACACTTTTGCTGTATGAGAGTCTGGATCTCTGAATTTAACTTTTTTGTTTCGAATCTCGAAATTATTGTCGAATGAAAAGGTACCCGTGGGGTTTTTTTTACAAAAGGAATGATGTATCCAGTTATCGTTTGAAGGATATTTAGTGGTGCCCCCTCCTTTTTCCAGACTTCTACAAAACGTGAAAGGTGTCCCGCTTCGAATGCGTCATTCTTTTCTATTTCTTTTTGAGGTATGGTCCTTAGAGGGTTTGTTTCGGGAAAAGGTTTGACCATGGTCTTTGTTTTTGGTGTTGAATTGTCGTTTAAAAGTTTCATGCGTTTTACCGGTACCTGATTTTCGTTGTCTATTGTAAGGTTTCGACGTCTTTGAAACTTTGTGTATTGGTCTTGTTTGACGTGTAGAGTACGTTGAATTATAGTTCTTAGGTTGCAAGTGTTTTCTGTGGGAGTTGCGAAAAAATGTTTGCTGAGATGGTTGTTTGAGCAATTCCGCTAGTCCTGTTTCACAGAATAGGTGGGTTGTTGATGGGGGAATAGCAACAAGGAGAGCTGCTTGATATTCTTCCTTCGGAAGGAATCCATTTCTTCTTTGCTCTATAAGCTCTGCTCTCCTGCCACACACGTACTGTAATAGATCGTCCGAAAGAGACTTAAAAGTTGAGTCTGTCGACAAAATGTTTTTGAGGTCCTGTTTCATAGACGGATGTTTATTAGCCAGATCCTTTAGCATGTTCGCCAGACTCTCGTTGAAGCAGCAGGCCATGAGAAATAGTACCTAGAGTATAGTCCATTCGAACCAGGTGATCTTGATTGAGGGAGGTTCCATACGCAGTAAAAATAGGATTAACGAGAACTGAGAACGCTATAGGGCCTACTCTAAATTTAATCAAAATACCTAATAATGAGTTTAATAGATCAGGTCCGGTTAGTAAGTTATCATTCAAACACGTACCTTGAGACGTAGCAGCCGCGTCGAACACTAGGCGAAGCTTCCCTAGTTTGTTCGGGTTTACAAAACCGAAATGTGGTAGGTACTAAACCGGTGTGGTAGGTACGAAAGGTAGAAGGCGAGGTAGATAGCTACCTCGCCTTCTACCTTTCGTGCATAACCTTCATTTACTAATCGTTCTATCTGGTTCGCGGACGTCTCAGCGAAACGAGCGTCCTTACGCATTTGTCTCTCGATGTCGTATAACCTCTGCCGGGCCTGTCTGTAACCATCAGGCAACAGAATGTTGTCCTGCTTCCACAAAAGACCTACTTCCCATTGTGTCTTATCAGGCGTGCGTTGATTCGTACTTTCTAGTACCTGTACAGCTCGATCTACGTCCTTATGTTTGCGAGTTACTTGAGAAATACCTATTGATTCTAACTCAAACTGTGACTTTACTAAATCATGCAAATCTGGGAGGGAAAATCTTGTGCAATTCACTGCTTCAATACTACTGGTGTTATCAAATGGTCCATGTATGACCCATCCTAGCTTAGTAAGTGAGGCAACTGGCTTACCGGATCGTCCACGGCGGGTGTCGCCGCCGACGAGCAGCTCCCAGTTGTCCTGCCCGATTAGCAGCGGCGGCTTGGCTCCCCTCATTTCTGTGCAACCCAAGTCGCGAAGGTGCGCGTTGTCATTGATCACTGAAGAGGTCACTGTTTGTGTAGGTAAGTTCAAGTTCACTATTGTTCTGCACTTGATATTATGGCACTGTCCATTGGAGCCTTTCACACACACTTGTACTACCCGCGAGGTAAGGTCCGACACAGCATGACCGCCCGCGGTCTTTAACACTAGTGGCACACGTGGGCCTGATAGGTTTGTAGCGAGCGAACTGTCTATTAGCGATACAGTTGCCCCGTCGTCCAACAACGCATAGCACTGCTCGTTTTCGCTACCTTTGTTACACACTGTCACTGGCACTATTTATTTTATTTTATTTTATTTTACAGTTTTTGGAAAACTTACAGCTAAAAACTTTTACACGATTGAGAGTAACAAAAATAAAGGCCAATTACAAGTTTTCACAGATAGTAGAGAGAATATAAACAAAAAAAATATTTGAGAAGGTAGACAGCGTTTTGAGTAAATACACTATCATAAGTACAAAAGCGTTTTAAACAGCGTAAATTGTTCTTAATTAGGCTACGTGATCAAAAAAGAAATCACAAACAGTCTTTTTTAATTTTGAAATACTGGTATTGAAAACATCGATGTCGACGTCCCGGTAGACCGCATTATACGTATGACTCGCTCTGATTAGGTATGAATTTCGTCTGTAATTCGTTCCTACCATAGGAGTATGCAACACATGAGGATTGCGCAGAAAAGCAGAAGGAACCCGCAGTCCGATTTTGTTCAGCAATTCGGGAAGCTCGGTTGAACCGTTAGCGATTCTAAATAAAAAAGTCAAGTCTGCAATTTTTCTACGTTCAGAAAGAGGAAGTAGATGGAATCTTTTACAGCGCAGGAGATAAGTGGGAGAATAAGTTTTTGACTATTTTCAATAACGCTGTGGCTCGCCACTCTCCTATGTTTGTTACACATTCCGGTTTCACTTCCGGTTTCGGCCTGTCCTCGTGTAACAACACATGATGTCTGTAGTCGCACTTTTTGCACTTTTTCGCGCGACAGAACCTTTTCGTGTGTTTTACGCTTAAACAATTAAAACACACTTTTTCCCGCTTGATCAGTTCCCAGCGCTCTTGTACGAGTACATTCAGCTTCTTGAACTGGTCGCATTCTTCTATGGCATGTTTGCCGTGGCACATCACGCATTCCTTCTGTGTGTTAGCTTCGTCGCTCTGTGTATTCACACGATGCGTTATCTGCTGCTTGTTGGTGACTGGGCGTGCGGCGTTTCCAGGTCGAGTCCGTCTGCTGGTCTGCTGCTGCTTTACAGGGGTTTTAGAAAGGTCTGGGTCATACAGGCTGGTTGTGGGTAGTATGATGTAGAGCGCGTCACGTTTATGAGAAACTGTGACAGCATTTCTAAGCTGGGTGATATCCTTAAGTCCACCCCCTGTGCGTTGTCCAAGCCCATCGCGAAGTCACCGTACTGTGCACGTTGTACTGGTGTCAGCTTACTCAGTAGTTCGCCTACTAGTTGAGGGTTATTCAGGTACCCATCTGCTTTGACATTCTATAGTAGCGACACACAGTTTCTTATAGTTGATGAGAATTTCCTCAATTCCTGGCCACTTTCAGACACTTTAGGTAAATCTCTCACCTTCTTTAGGGCATATTGAAGTATGACGGTCGGGTGACCGTACTCTTCTTCTAATGCGCGCACTATTTCAGTGGGGTCTCTCGATGACCGTAACAAATCCTCTACTGCACTCTTCACCTCTCCATGTAAAGAGGACTTCAGACGCGCTATGTTCTCATGCGGCCTAAAGTTATACAATTCAGTAGTGTCCCAGTACATATTCCTATATGATATCCAATCGGCTGGGTCACCGTTAAAATGTGGCAATTCGTAAGCCTGTCTGGGTACCGGGTGCGGGCGTGCCATGTTCGTGATCGCCTCCGCCAGCTTATCTATCTTCCTGTCTCTATCGTTCGACGATAGTCGCCGCCTTTCTACCGCGTCCACTCCGCTATTTCCGTATCGCTGTGTGACCGACTCGAGTGTCGATACTCGAGGTACACTTGCGACCGGAGTGGTGAAAGCGGGATAATCGTCGGGCAAACGATTACACATAGGTCCCTCATTGCTCACTGGGATTATATGCGGATGCGACACATTATTCTCGCTTAACGTAGCCGACACACGGTACATATCAGATTCAAGATTCACTCTACTTACATTTTGGTCTTGAATCCTAAGTGTTTCATACGGCGCGGTGACCTCGACCGGCCCGCGCGACTTGACGCAGCTGACGTAAACAGCGCCGCGTCTGGCTGCGGTGCTTGGGGCGTTGTGTTTATCCATTCTTCAACGCGGTGCGCCGTATCCACCTCTGAGTTTGAGTCATCACTTTCTTTCGAAATAGCAGAGATTGAGGCATTCGCCTCAATCTCTGCTATTTCCACGTCCATCCTTTTCTTCACCAGATTCTCTCTGATGCGCACCAGATCACGTTCAGCTTCGTATTCGGCCCTTTTCCGTAAGAATTCGACGCCCTTGCGACTATTCTTGGACGAAACTCTGCTGCTCCGCGTCGATCTCGCGACTGTCTGCCTTGATACTTCCTCTGCCGGCTTTTCACTGTTGTCGATTGTTCGACCCCCGGTCAGCGGTATATTGGGGGCAGCCGTTGATGTTATTGTTGGTGCTATTGATGGTGAACCCGGTGGCAATTCGGACAGTAAGCCCGAGTCCGAAGCGATGGCGGCTTCCCTGCGCCGCGCGTCTGCTTTTTCAGTCATTTTGCGTAATTTACTTCGCGTGGTTACGGCACTTTTCTCACTCATTTTCACTGGTTTGATTCGCTTATGAACGTAATCCGATTCCGAACGCTAGTTTCTAAGGCTACGCTGAGCGTAGCCTTAGAAACTAGCGTTCGGAGCGTAGTACGCTCGGACAATCGGTTATCCGGCTCCGAAGGACCAATGTTGAGCACAGCACATGAAACGGTCACTCTGAAGAACATGCGTGCTGTGCTTGAGGGTTAGACTCTGATAGGCGGGGGTGGGTTATCGTCGTCTCAATGCAAATCAAACCAGTTTACATTAGTTATCACATATATAATCTTCGTAAGGCACGTACACGACACAGTTATTTACACATAATCACAGTAATGATTTAAATTACGTAGCTTTCATTATTATAATCAATGAGCGGACGCGCGATCTAAAACGGCTCCGGCGTGCATTACGAATGCGACGTGTTGCTCGCTAGGCTGATTTTCTGGACTAACTGTATTTTTTTTTTTATATAAATGGCATCACGTAGTTGACCTAGAGAGGTCGTGACTACTTAACCGGACTATGTAACTGTAATTTCAACCGCGAGTTATATTTATACACGCGCCCTCATAGCTCCCGTAGTGGGCATGCCTCGCCCCACCCTACCGCTACGTTACCCAATCGGCGTGGTCCCGACAATGGACTCGCCCTTATTTTCCCGCTACGTTCACCGTACAGGAGCGACCTGTACGGTGGACGTAGCGGGAAAATCAAGGACATCAGCGGTGTGGTTGGGGTCGTGGGGAAAGTGGGTGGGGGTCATGGGACCAATGACATCAAAGTTGAGCAGTGGGCAGAGGTCAAAGAGGTGTCTGTCTCTGGTATTGGTTGTGACACTGTTCCAGGCCGTGTGTTTGGCGTTGAGATCACCCGCTATGAGAACGGAATCACTCAAGCCAAGAATGATGGAGAGGTCGTCTGACAGAAGCTGGTAGTTTTCTGCAGTGGCTATGGGAGGGAGGTAGGCCGACACTAGGGTGATCGGCTGGTGACCTGTCATACTTAGTCGACAGATAGACACTTCGAGTCGTGAAAGGGGGGGAGGGTCCAGCGGGATGCAGTACAGAGCCTTTTTGTAATAGATTAGAGTGCCACCCTTGTGACATCTCGACCTGTCGTTGCGAACTAGACGATAGTAACTGTAATTTCAACCGCGAGGTATATTTATACACGCGCCCTCATAGCTCCCGTAGTGGGCATGCCTCGCCCCATCCTACCGCTACGTTACCCAATCGGCGTGGTCCCGACAATGGACTCGCCCTTATTTTCCCACTACGTCACCGTACAGGTCGCTACCTGTCGAAATATCACGGACAGGTACAAACCTGTTTGCAGTTTTGTGTGGATTTATCTGCGTGCAGGTTGCAACCTGTCCGCGTTCCATTTACAAGTAAAGTACTTACAGTACAGTAGTTACTTACAGTCTTGTGTATTTACATCTATTTTCTAAGACAGCCTTTGGTAGTAATTACAACATAATCAGTAATTTCTTATATCTAAAGCAAATAGAGCTAGACTTATGGTGCTTCCTCTACAGATCTCACACAAGGCAGGGGCTGCAATCAGGCAAGGGGCTGGCGTCAAGCAAATGGCTGGTTTGATAATTTGTGGCACTTCTATAGCCATAAGAAGACGAATTGGAAGGCGTGGAGCAGTAGTAAGTATTCATTGAGTCATAGGACAATGCTTCTTCTTCAGCACGAGTAATTGTTTCAAAAAATTCACTTTGGACTCGTAGTTGTAAATACTTTGGTAGATCACGTGTCTTTTGACAAAGACTTTCAAATAAATGAGATAATGCATCTTGTGGTCGATTAGCATCAGTAATATGCTTTCTTATGTCATCTCTTTCAGTTCGTCTTTGCTCTCGATTTTTCTCTCGGCGCTGAAGAATCTGTCATTTCCAGTTGCTTGCTGTTCTTCTTCCCAGATTGAATTGTAGATGTTGTTGAGAGTGAACATTCAGCCGGTGGGGGAGGTGATTCAACAACATCAGTATCCGTAATTATTGTATCAGAAATGTTTTCAGTGTCGTGTCCTTGTATTCGAAAAATTTGAAAAAGTCTCGCTATTATCTCTGTGTGGCAGTAAAAATTCCATTAAATTCTCATATTTCCACGGTTTCATATTTTGTGCTGCTTGTCCTGTAGTAGTCTTACGTCTTCGGAGAGCTTCTCTATGACTATCTCTTAATTTCTTCCAATGAGATTTCGCTTCCTTACATAGAACAAAAAAAAAACATAATAATTGTATGTTACAGATATATGGCAACAGGAGATTCATACCACACCATAGCTTACAGTTACAGAGTAGGAAAAATCTCTGTAGCAAGGATAATCGAGGAAGTTGCCGATGCTATATGGGATTGCTTAGCGCCTTTATATTTAGAAGAAATTAAAGATGAACATAAGTGGAGAAATATTGCTGAAAATTTTAAAACTTCATGTGACTTCCCTCATTGCGTTGGAGCTATTGACGGCAAGCATGTCACAATAAAAGCACCTCCAAACTGTAGATCAGATTATTTCAACTATCTTAAAGATCACTCAATAGTGCCTTTAGCGGTTACTGATAGTAAGAAAAAATATAATGATAGATATTGGATCAAAAGGCAAATTTAGTGATGGAGGAATATTACGAGAAAGCAACTTTGGTCAGAAGTTATATGCTGGTAATCTAAATCTTCCGCCTGATGAAGCACTTGTAGAAGGTGGCATCGAGGTTCCATATGTCTTTATCGGGGATGAAGCATTCCCTTTATTATGTAATTTGATGAGACCATTTCCCAGAGAAAACAATATTACACAAAATAAAAGAATTTATAATTATCGTCTTTGTCGAGCAAGACGAGTGGTCGAAATCGCGTTTGGAATTCTGAGTGTCCGCTGGAGAGTTTACAAACGATCTTTTGGGTGCAAAGTAGATACAGCCATAAAAATAGTGAAGGCAACTTGTGTGCTACATAATTATTTAATGGAACATAGTCGCACCTACAATTCTGTGACAAATGAAGATATAGCAGCAACTCCAGTTGAGAACCAACTTTTTGACTTAACACATCCGGGATTTAGAAGTTCTAATGACAGTTTTTTTATCAGGGAAGAATTTAGCAATTATTTTAATCATGCGCATGTTTTGAGCTGGCAAAATGCCCGTGTCACAATTTAAAAATTTAAATAAATATTTAAGTTTGTAGATTTAAAAGTAATATTTTTATAACATTAAATTAGTAACAAAAAAATAGCAAGTATTTACTCACCATTCGCCATTTCACATTCCCTCGCAATCCTTTCCCAAGCCAAATCCTTTTTACCGATGTCTCTGTACGATATATCGCTCATTTTCCATAAACAGGGGTGTAGCTTGACTTTTTCATTAAATAACTCTATAATTAAACCAAATATTATTGACTAAATAAAAATAAAGCCGCCTGTCGTGGTCATCAAATGCACGCGTGCGCCACGAAACCTAGTAATTGACAAAATGGCGCAGGCGTCGGTCGCTTCCCCGCCCGTCCCACCTCCCGCAGAGAAGCCCGTGTCCGTGGATTGCAGTGGCACGTGCGTAGCCTCTCCGTGCGCCGTGCCACGCTATATATACATAGTCGTGGGTCTTCGTGTACTCCAGTGGAAACGTAGACCCACGTTGAAATTAATACACGCAGTTAAAATGCGCCGCGGGCCCGTGCACAGCATGCGCCGCGGTGGGCCCGCGCCTGGAGATTTGTATCAGCTGAGGCGACGACGTCCTTGGGCCCCGGACGGACGGCGTGCACACGAAGCTACCTGCGCGGGCGCCGGGCTACGGGCCAGTCTACTCTCGACCAGTTACCATCCTTGTTGGCTCGCGCCGCGCTTAGATATCACTTTGTTTATATCGATTCGCTTTGCTTTGCTTGTAAAATACTTAGTTCAGTAATAATATTTAATAATCGCTTATAATAATATCCTTCACTTCTTCTCTCATCTATACTCATTTATTCTCTCATCCTACTGCTACGCCTCCGCGGCTTCACACACTAATCTAATATAAATTAGATACCGGGTTCGTATCCCGATTCGAGTAGAATCGGTCAAGCCAACCGATTTCTACAATAGGATACTTATAGTATCGGAAACTTGATTCCATTCAGGAACATCTTTTAAAGTCATCCATGTGAAATGTTTTGTGTCTTTGTATAAGTTTTCAGTCCCAAGATCGTAAATATTGTACTGCAATAATGTACATGTTTTTAATATCCTCTTTGAACGTAGTCACCTGTTCAGAATTTTCGTTGTTCTCTTTGAATTTACGCAAAATGGAAGTCACTTTCAGTGTGTAAAAGTCTTGTTCAATTCTTGCATTTATGCTATTCATTATCTCGGAACAGTTTTCCAAAACCTCATTTACATAAACATCAGCCTTCTCTGTATCTTTGATGCAGTTTTGATAAATGGCCATGAAATAATGAACAGCCCACAAATAGCCTTCGCTAAGGTTATTTTAAAAAAAAGTCTCTTAAAGTTCTGGATGTATTATTCTTTTCCTTTTTTAGGAAATACGACTTAAGAGGTTCAAACATGACGACGCGTAAGTGTTCCATGCCCGACTCAAAGAGTTTTCAGCATAATTTGACGGGCCCCGTAGGGCCGAAGCCTGCCGGTTCAGCGGGATTGTCCGAAAGGGTTACCGCTACCCCGGAACATAAAGGGCAAAGGAAGGAAAATGGGTGGGTTTTAGTCAGTAAGAGTCTGACACTCCCTTCCACTTCACCCAGAGCGGGAGGGATCATTTGATGATTTCTCATCCGAAAAAAAAGAGGTTCAAACATTTGTAGAATCGCAAATGTTTGAATCTTTATATCGCTGGAAAAAGACTCAGCCAGCGCGTCTTTGAACGATAAAGCATTTGTTTAAAATGATTGTCTAATTCTGAGCTAATACTTTTGAGTTCATCTGTACGTACGGTAAATGTAGCAAAATGATTATGAATCTGCATGACAATACTTTCAAAACACAGTGGCAAGGAATCAAGAGCACTGTGAACAGAATGATTAAAAATATGTGCAACACAGCCGACTCCAATAATATTCTGATTATTCGTTAGAAATTTTAATGTAAAGAAAACATTATTTTGTCCTCCTCTGTCTTTGCCGCCAGAATTTGTAGCAGCATTATCAGCCGAAAATGCCACTAGTTTGTTTGAGAGGTTTTTGTCACGCAGTGAATCGTAAACGTAATTAGATATCGTTTCGGATGTCTCATTTTGTTGTGATTGAATATCTATTAAGGAGACCTGAATTCCGTCTTTCTGATAGTCAAAATACCGAATTAACAGCGGTTATAACTTAATAGCACCATAATTGCTTGCGTCAGTGGAAGCGCTAATATATTTTATATCAGACAAGTCCTCCAATATAATTTTTAAAACATATGGCGCAAGGAAATTTTTCACAATTGCTTCTGCCTTTGTTCTCGCACAGGTTACTTCTTTCGCAATGTTTGAATCAGCATAAAGGCACTTTTGAAGTGGTACTGTACAGTCTAATGAATTAAATGACTGATTGTGCTCAGCCGCTTGTACTTTTTGGTCCCGATCTTGCTGTTACAAAATTGTCTATTTTTGACGAACACACAGCGGCCCTAATATTTTTACGGTGTTTTTCGGTATTTAAATGCTTTTCAGGGTCATATTTTCCTTTACTGGCTATTGATATCAACTGGTCGCAAAGCTCACACTTCACCTCCGACGGTTCTGCTGTTGGATTAAACATTTTATTTTTAATTCTTCTGAAAAAATACATTTTCCCTTTGACATTTTGGGATCTGAAAATAACTGTTTTATTTGTTTGTCATCATATCACTCGCAGACACTCGCAATCGCACGACGCACGATATATGTTTGAAACCTAGGGGAATCAGCGGGATCGTCCGAAAGGGTTACCGCTACCCCGGAACATAAAGGGCAAAGGAAGGAACATGGGTGGGTTTTAGTCAGTAAGAGTCTTACACTCCCTTCCGCTCCACCCAGAGCGGGAGGGGTCAAGTGATGATTTCCCATCCAAAAAAAAAAAAAACCTAGGGGAAGGTGGGGACCCTTCGTACGGTTTCCACATTTTTTTTTCATGAATCGATCACCTGACAGCTTTTTATAGTCTAACTATCTGAGATTCATATAAAAAAATGACAGATGATTTTTCTGTGGGGTAGTTCCGTACGTGCGATTAAAACGACACATATAAATCAAAATTCTTTTATTAGCAATGAAATTAAACACAAAAATAAAGATTTAACTTCTATTAAACAATTTTAATTTATTGTGAAATAGGTATATTACATTGTTAATCTAAATGATAATAATAATTAAATGTATTATTGATTATCTACTAACTGTAGATGAATAATCGTTTTTTAATAGCCATTATATTAATTTAAGATAGTGTATTAATAATCGAATTTAATGTCATAACTGACAGTCGTTGCGATAGACAGACACCGCGCAACCGTTGTACAAGAAAAAGGTGAATTTGTACTGGATTTTATTTCTGCAACACTTCTGAGGCTATCCCGAAAGCTTCAGACGTGGGATAGACGTAAAGTATTACTCTTTTCGACTTACGCCTACGAGAAAAACGTAAGTACATTTATTTGTATTGTATGTACCAACAACTTAATTGTTTGATTCGAATTTTGTAACGTGAAAAATGTATGACTGTTGTCTTTAAAAAAAGTTTGTAAATCAAATATTAACTCTACGTACTTACGACGAAATCGAATTGAGGTTATTTACCTCCTGTTTAAAGTGATAATTATAACGGGTTGCTAGTTGGTAAAAAAGTTTACTGTAATTAAGAGTATTTAACAAATAAACATACTGTTTCACAATAAGATAAATGGAATTACCATTTAACTATTTGGCGCTTGTGTAAGTACCCACGCTTGTCGAAAGTAACGAGTGTTGTTTTTTTTTTATATATAGAATTTCGGTGCTTGCTGTACAAAGCAAGTAACACAAATATTTTGGAAACATTATTTATCGTTTCCCGCGATTGGCAAGGGTATTGGGGTAGATTCTTGCAATCGAAGAGAGTAAATGTTTTTTTTCTTCCTGTTTCTGAAATGATTGCGTATTTCGAGATGAACATTGTGTGGTGTGCTACGGTGGTAGTAGCAGTACTATGTGATAAAGACCGAGCTTAATCAGGAGTGACTAAGTTACTATTACCGAAAAATATTAAACAACTATACATATTGCTGCATAAACTTAATCTATGTTAATGATGTTAAAAATAATGGTTTACTAAGCTGTCATCTGTCAGTTTCTGTGCTCGACATGGAGAGAGAGCAGAGTCAAACCCGAGATTATAGGACTCTTATTCCGGACCCAGGAGTACCCAGGTTTGAGGGTCAGGGTCGGGAAGCGGTAGACTTGAGGCGTGAGTCTAGCCACGCAACTTGGCCAAGAGTACCCATGTATGGGGGTCAGGCTAGGAGGACACATTCGGAACAACCAGGGGTATCACGGGTGCGTGATACCGAGGTTGATAATAATTATGACAATATTGACGGAGAGCGTCAAGGACGAAGGGACGAAGGGTGCCTCGTCCACAAAGGGTTAAGGAGAGATTTCTTCGTACGCCTTCGAGGTCAAGGCGTAGCCGTTCGTCGAGCGCTGAATTTATTAAAAAGGGATATTAAATGGGCATGGGACAAAGGTCAGGAATTAGCATTTAACAAAATCAAAGCTTTCCTTGTTGATAGACCCATTCTTGCGCTATCGTATTGTGGAAACCCAATTGCATACTGACGCTAGCAAAGCCGGACTAGCTGGTATCTTATTATAGGTTAACTCAATCGGTGTGTTCCAGCCAGTGTCGTACTTTAGTCGGAAAACTAACGTAGATGAACAAAAACTTCACTCGTACGATCTAGAGACATTGGCGGTAATTACGTCACTCAATCGTTTTCGCGTCTCATCGGAAGTCCCTTTAAAATACTCACCGACTGCAACGCATTACGGGCAACGTTAATCATACGCGATTTGATCCCACGAATAGCCCGGTGGTGGATACAGATCGAATACCGTTCGGGATTGCGCATGTCTCACGTCGACGCGCTGAGTCGGAATCCAGTCAACGGAAGCGACTCAGAGCCGCCAACGTGTGTCCTAATGTAATATAGGCAAACGAATTGGAGTTGACCTATCTGCACCCGAGTTTCGCGACATCTACCGTCTACCAAGGAAATCGAACAATTTCGCAACACCACGCCCAATTATTGCCGAATTTACATCAGTTCAATCCAAACAGTCATTATTATCAGCTGCCCAAAATTACAACAAAGACAAACAAAAAGAGGATAAGCTAAACACAGCATTTATTAGTATACCGGGAAAATGTCAGCCTATCTACATCACCGAACAATTGTTCGGTGATGTAGATAGGCTTTGGCTTTAGTTTTTTGGTGTTGGCAAATAATTACCCGTGAACACCAAAAAACTGTTTTATCTATCTCGGGAGTTTGCCAAAAAGTACGACTATAAATATTGCTGGATTGCCAACGGGAATATCCTCCTGCGAAAAGAACAGGGTGATAAACACGTTTTAATTCGTTCAGAAAAATGTCTTCAGGCTCTACCCACCACCAGCATGTGACTAGTTATTAAGCTCCTTATTATTGTTTCTTTCATTTTTTTCAATTTGTTTTCAAGTTTAAAATTTAGTGAATATATACACACACAACAGCAAATCTCACACACATACAAACCCAAACTCAGTATCTCTCAATTCTCCACTAGCACTACTTCACAAATAACATGCATCAAACACGTCATCCCTTTATCATCACATACACCACAGAGCGCCGTCCCCGTTATTTTAGTGGTTCTGAAAGGATGCTTCAACGAAACTAGCAACTATAAACCTAGTAACAACATTAATCTCAATTCCAATGGCTACTATAAATAACATTAATGAAGAGCTAGACAGGCTTCACCTAGGAAATTCATTTTTAATTGACCCAGAGGACTGCGGTAAATTCTCAAAACATAATAATATTAAAATACTCCATATCAATATACGCAGTATAAGTAAAAACTTCGATAGTCTTCAAACACTTATCTATTCCACTAAAGTTGATTTCGATGTTATTGTCCTGACAGAGTGTTGGCTGAGAAGAGTGAGTAACATACCGATAATTGACGGATACCAATCAGACTATTCCTCAAATAACTCTAATCATAACGAGGGCGTCGTAATCTACCTAAAAACCCAATCTTCCGCCACTGTTTACGAACCCAACATTGTAAATGCAAACTGTTTTATATGCAAAATAGAACCGGAACTTGCGATTGTGGCAGTTTACAGGTCTCCCTCGTACAACACCAGAGATCACTTTGAAAGTTTTCTGAATAGCTTAAATAATGCCTACAATGATCTATCAAATTATCAGAACGTCGTCCTTGTTGGTGATCTGAATATTGATATCTAGGAAGACAACAGAAACGACCGTAGCTTGGACTATCTTATCCTAAACGCCTCTCATGGACTATCAACTACCCATCTACTACCAACCAGATTAGAAAACTGTATTGACCACTTTCTCACAAAGACAAAATTAGACACTACCACCTTAATTCTGGAATCACACATTAGTGACCACAAACCGATAGTGCTATTACTTAAACACACAAACCCTACACGTAACAAGAAAACCACGGTATCTCGCACAAACTACGACGCTATGAAAGACGAATTGGAGGATACTAGTTATGCAGATATCTACAGGACTCGTGACGGTAACGAAGCTATGAACATACTTCTAAAAATTATCTCTACAGTTACAACTAAACATACAATACAAGTCACTCTTCCGAGGAAACAACGAACCTTAAAGCCATGGATCACCCCAGGTCTTCTAAAATGCATTAAGAATCGAGACATCATGCACCTAAAATCAAAAAACACTCCAGATAACTTAATCTTAAAAATCACATACTCGCGCTATAGAAATTTTTGTAACGAATTGCTTAGAAAACTAAAACAAACACATGAACACAATGAGCTACAAAAAAGTAAAAACAACCCTAAATCCCTATGGAAAACAATTAAAGAAATCACCAACATCCGCCCAATACGAACTAGTTCAGACATATTGTTGAAATTATGTGACACTCCAACTTCTTCCATTAATAATATGTGCACTTTTTTCACCAAGGTAGGTAAAAACTTGGCCTCCAGGATACTTCAAAATCAAACCACATCCAGTCATTCTCCCGAAACCTTAACAAATAGCCAGCCCTGTAATTCGCTTGTCATCACTGAAATAGACGAAAGGTACGTGGAAGCAACTATACTTCAGCTACGCAGTGACTGTGCTGTAGGTTGGGACGGTATCACGTCATCATTGCTTAAAACGCATCGTCATATCCTGGCTCGACATATAGCCTACATCTTTAACCTCTGCATTCAGTCAGGAGTTTTCCCGAATGCTGCTATGAAAAAAGCTATTCTGCACCCAATTTTCAAGGGAGGGGACAGAAACTGTGTTAAAAATTACAAACCCATATCGGTACTCACTTCTCTTTCTAAAATTTTTGAGAAGATTCTCAATAAACAACTTAGAAACTTCCTAGACAAATTTCATCTTATAGCTGACAACCAATACGGTTTTCGTTCAGGAGTATCAACTGAAGACGCGATACTAGATCTTACGCAATTGGTTGCTAAAAAACTCGATGAAAAGACGAAGTGCCTGGGAATTTTTTTAGATCTTTCTAAAGCGTTTGACACAGTTTCTGTGCCCAAACTTATCTCCAAGTTGGAATCCTTGGGTGTTCGTGGTAAAGCTCTTGAAATTTTCATTGATTACCTTAAAAACCGTACTCAACAAGTCCAAATTGGTCCTAATTTCAGTAACGAGGAGCTAGTAACTTACGGCGTACCACAAGGTAGCATACTAGGGCCGACATTGTTTCAAATTTATATAAACGATCTCTGCAATATGACGCTCCCAAACTGCAAAATATACACCTATGCGGATGACACCGCAATTATCGTCCACGGTCCATCTTGGGAAGCCGTTAAAAGCAACGCTGAGTCTGCCCTAAGTAGAATCATGCACTGGTTTAACTCTAACCTACTGACGTTAAATCTGGCCAAAACTTCATATGTTCCTTTCGCCATCCGTTGCAATATGAAACCACCCAGTACCTTCTCCATAACGGCGCACTAATGAACGGACGCCAGCAGGTCAAGCTACCCGAAACTGTCAAATTTTCCCAATCAACCTTGAACCTTAATGCTTTAGCGATAAACTTGAAAATCTATTAAAGAAATTTGACAGATTGTAGTAGCCTGATGTGCTGGCGTCTGTATAAGTATTTCAACACATTACTCCTGTCCAAAATTAAGAAGAGATGTCAGCGTAAAATACCTCGGCATCCATATAGACAACGGACTAAGATGGGACAAACACCTAGACACACCACCCGAACATTGCGTCTTATCCCTATATTTAAATCAATCAGGGGCAGGGGGTCAGCTGACCTTGATTTTCTTAAAATGGTGTATTTTGCGCTGTGCCAATGTACTAGGGTACTGTATTAATGTATGGGGTGGGGCCAATAAGACAGGTCTCCTGAGGCTGAGAGAGCACAAAGAGCAGTCCTTAAAGTTATGACAAAGAAACCACGCAGATATCCAACAGCGCAACTTTATGCAGACTGTAAGGTTTTAACTGTACGACAGCTATTTGTGCTTCAATCAATTCTTAGAATACATGGCAGTTTGGCTCCCCCTGACCCTAAAAAACGTAAACCCAGCATTCAACATAAAACGAAGTTCGCAAGGCACCAATTTTACGTAATAAGTACCCACATTTATAACAAAGCCCATAACAAGCTAAATATTCTCGGTCTCCCCAGGTTTAAACTAAACCGTGCAGTAATTGATTGGCTGCTAAAACAGGACTACCATGGAACGGAATCTCTTTTAACCTACATCACCTAATAAACACCTCTTTATGTGTAATTCACCTATTTTTCGCACACGCGCTAATCACTCACATCTCTAACACACTACATACATACACTCATTTCATCCACTACACACAACACTATCATAAAACACCCCATTCACTAATATAATAATTTAATTTATTCTTCAAAAAGTACAAAAGCGTTACAAGAAACAAGTTTTTCATCTATTTTAGTGAGGTGAAAGTACAGAGGCAATTTAAATTAAGACTACGACTCCCAAACTGAGACATGCTCGTATCTTGGGTAGTCGGCGGTCAGCCGTTTTATATGTCGTACACATATCATATACATATCACCGGCTTACTTTGTGCTAAAATTTTACACATAACAATTTTACATAATTAGCATTTTTACAAAAAAAAAAAAAAAAACTGTGCATGTTTCGTGTTAAATTATTATTTACAAATTCAAACACAAATTCAAGTACTGAGTTTCATTTTACTATTTCAATAAGTTTCTCAGTCTCATCATAACTTAACAACTTTAACCAATTAGTTAATTTCTCTTTGAAATTGTGCTTATTTAATTTGTATAGTGAGATCTTTTTGTTAATTTTATTGTAAAGCCTGGAACTCAATGCGTTGTATTGTCGCTGTGCGAAAGCTGTTCTACATTGCACAGAGGGGCAAACAAGTGCACCACTTCGTTTATTCAAACCTTCCTTATTTAGGGGAAGTAGTGAATGTCGCCGGAGCATCGTGCGGAGAATAAAAAGCTGTCGCACCGTCAACACCTTGCTATCCCTGTATAGTTCTGAGGTAGAATAATAGCGCGGCTTTCCATGTATGACCTTGAGAATGGACCTTTGTGCCCTCTCTAATTTCAAAAACAAAGTTTTGTAAGTTCCTCCCCACGCAGGAACACAATAACCCAATATTGATTGACCTAATACAAGATAGACCGCACTCAATAACGTACGGTCTGCAGAGTGACGAAGATTCTTAAACACGTAGAGTAGTTTTCTGACACGTCCGGTGAGGGTCTCCACTTGTGGACGCCAGTTTAATCGTTCATCAACTATAACACCAAGATACTTTATACAGGCAAATTATGTCGAACGCTGTCGGAGGACTCAAAAAAAACCGAAATTTCTTATAATGATTTATTTAAAATAAGTTACAAACTTTGCTTAAAATTATAATTAAAAATCTAGTGTTCAGATTCGAAGTAGGAATCAGAATGAACGAGCTTCATGGTCACGTAGGCCACCGCGCCGCGCGTCGCTTACACGTGCCGCACCGTCAGCGTTTCCGTCAGTTTGCCAATTCATTGTATGTGTGTCATGATGGTACGTTTCCACTGTTGATGCACCGTCAGCGATATAGGTATAAGGCCGGCGCGTAACACTTCCTCCCGTAGCTCATTAACTATTTTAAGACGTTTAGTGAAAATGTTGCTGGCATCTGAGTTTTTCCTTGGCTTCGCGATGGTTCTGGATCTTCATAAGGATGATCTTGGTTTGCAGCAACAGCGTTGGGTAGTAATTGCTCTGCAGGTGGCTTGAGTCTCCAGGCGTTGCAGCGGTGACGCAATACTATGGTGGTGGTTAGTACGAGTATTGCACCAAATAAGATCACGTAGAATGGTATGGTTGTATGGTAGAGTGATGATGGTGTCTCCAGACTTTCCAGTTGAACGGGCGTTTGAAGATTAGCCTCATCTTGTAAGTTATGTAGATTTCTTAGGTTGATAGAGTTTATCTTGAGCGGGCGTTGAGGTACGTGATCTTCATACATTTTTGTGGTGATTTCGGTTATCTTCACTGGCTGACCATTCACTCGATCATTGATGTTAGCTATGGTGAATTCATGTGTTCGTAGCAGACAGTTACGCGGGATGGTAACCAGGAAGCTGCCGGTTAATGTGTTAAATTCATCTCGTTCACAGGTGAGTTGCAGTTTCGTAGGTTTTGGGAAGACGACTACGTAGTGGCGGTCGTCCAGCTTATCCATGGCTTGTCTTGAGAGTGAAATGGTTGTCTTCACGCAGGAGTCATCCGTCGTTTTGCCATCTATTATACGTTGTATACAATCTGGTTGCGATTTTAACTGATGGTTGAGTTTTTCTTCGCATAGGTACTGCTCGGTTAACTTCGGGCATTCAGCCTCTATGTACACGTCAAAATTTCTGGTGATCGCTATGAATGGGTAAGGGGGAACTATAATCTGCTTTATTTATTTATTTACCATTTATGTACACACATATATAAACAGACAAGAAAAACAGAACAGAAGAATAGGTAGGTACAGAGGTGATGCTGATTTCACAAGAAATCTCTTCCAGCACACCCGATACAGGACAATAGATACAGAGATGTAGACAGCGTGTGAAATTGTAAAGGAGACAAAAAATAATACATACAATCAAAAACATTTCTCTTAAAAACTAAAAAAAAATTGCGAGAATATACTAACATACATACCTACAAATAAACATACATACATACATACTACTGCTTTCTTTCATTCGGTACTATAGCTAGTCTATATAGAGTATATTTGAGAGGATATAGGATGAGGAATTGAAATGCTATGACAATATGTTGACCGTTATAAAATGATCCTGGTTTTATGACGTTGTAATATTCCCTGGTTACCAGATCTAACAGCTGGTCCTTATCGTAGATACTACTAAGTTTTCCTAACATACTATTCATTGTCTCTAACTTTATCATAGAATGGTGCGTGCTTCCAGCACGACTGAAGGCAACTTCAATTCTATGTAACTCATCTAGTAACTTATCGACGTTATCGCTAACTATTCCTAGGATTTGTGCAAACTTCGCAAATTTTAATAGACTGTATTGAGCGTACTTTTGTTTGTCCAGTAAATCATGCAGTGTCATTAATTCGGGACTGATTTTCAACAATTTTGGTTATGATTTCGGTGTGGTGGCCCATCAAGTCTTTGCTGAGACTGATATGATGGTTTTGTTCAGCAATTACTTTATCCTGATTATCCTTGAGAATTTTAATGGCATCATTGTACCTCATGTCATCTTTATAGTCCAGATTTCCGGTTATGCTTTTTACTACGGATCCTAGACCGTCTATAAGACCTCTTTTGGGGCGGTTAGGCTCTAAGCCACTTAGTTGAAGCGAAGTCTTATTTAATTTACTTGTTAAATGATCAATCTGTAACTCGTAAAGGGCATAAGTATAATTATCTAAAGTGTCTTTGATTTCAATTAGTTGTGTTCGTACGGAGCTGATTTTATTGTTTATATCTTTAAGTTCAATGTATTGCAGAAATGTATGATAATGAGTTGTAAGTCTCATAAGTCCTAGTTTAAAAGGTAGGATCCCTGGTCCCTCGTTGAGTCTCTCAAGTTTTATCTCTTGCGCCTGTATCAGGTGGAGGACCAACATCAGTAGTGGAATCCTGTAACAATTTGGCACTGTTAGGGACTCGTTTGAGTCTCGATTTTGCTATTGGACCGCGTTTCTTAGAGGTGTATATGTGAATTGGGAGATCTGCCAGGACCGTATCCTGAGTATATCTCGGTGCAAGCTTTTGACGGCTAGCACTTGGGTTTGTGACGAATATCTGCTGTTGTGGCTGGTATTCTACATCTGATTCACGACCTTTGTTCCTATTATTTATTATTGCAGTTCTATTAGAGAGAGATGTTTCATTAATTAGCTCGTAGACTTTCTTCATTTGTTCCCTATGTGAATGTGTGAATTGCTGTAGCAGATGTTCTGTTAAGTCAATATCTAATGGATCTCTTGGATCTGTGTGTCCTAAAATAATATCGTATGGTCTACATTTCGTGAAACTGTGGACTGAGCTGTTATACCCTATCAGGGCATATGGCATTAGGTTAATGACAGATTCGTCCCGATGCTGTAGTTTTAGGATGCGCAAATGTTCTAGCAAGGTTAGGTGAAATCTCTCGATGTTGCCGTTATCATTCGGCGCATGAGCCAAGGTTTTATGATGAGTTATTTTGTGTGTTTTATAGAACTCCGAGAACATTTGGTTCGTGAATTCTGTACCCTGATAGGTTATAATGGTGAGTGGCAAGCCGTGATGAGTGCTGAATGTTGAATAGTGCTTGTATAACGCTTAGTGCGGTCCCATCTTTGAGGTTATATGCCTGTCCGTATTTAGAAAATACATCTATAAGAGTTATGTACTTTTCATTTTGTGCTGTAAATAAGTCCATATGGACAATTTCGAACGGTTTTGTGGCTGGTGGAACTATATTGAACACGGGTCTAACAGGGTTCCTATCGTATTTTGCCTGGCCACATATGGTACAGTCATAGATATATTTAGAGATGTGCTCCCTCATTTTTGGCCAGTAATACCTACATGATAAGGCCAAGTGACACTCGTTAATACCACGATGGTTGGTTTTACCATTGTGGTAGTGACGGATGATTTCCTGTTGTCTAAGGTACTCCTTGACATTTTCGATTTCCGTTTTGGCTATTACTAGATTCGTGATGACGTTGACGGTGTTGCCAGCTTATTATTATTTTATTATTATTATTTTTTTGTAATTGTGCGTTTCGTTTGTGCAGAATAAAATATTTTTCTTTCTTTTTTTTCTTTATAAAACAACTGGTATTCATCCTTCAGAGGAATCGCGTATCTTTTTCAGTTTTCGAGAATATACTTTAAAAAAATGTGTAATTAACGTTTATTGCTATCGTTCAAGGTGTGCTCAACGGGGCATCGACTGACGACGTTATCTCGCGAAAGTGGATGAGTATTTCATGCCTACTTTCTGTTCCGAAACTTTTATAAGTTACAAAAGCAGATTTTTAATTGATTAGAGTTGATGTTTGGTTTTACTGTTTGGATATACGTAGGCGTATTCTGTACATCAAACTAAGTTACATTGCACACAAAATTGCTGGGAAACCACTTTTATTTTTGGTGTGAAAATATGCTGTTTGTGATAGTGCATAATGTACCTAACGCACGCAAAACATTGTGCTTATGGGTGCATGCAACGGTACAGGGGTCGTGGGGGTATTTCAAGTTATGTTACAACATTAAAAACTTGATTTAAAAAACTTCGATAAACGTTGGAATTTTGACCTTAAATATCTCCGTAACCAGAAGGTTCCCAGGTACGGTCCGGTACAAAAACAAAATCACAATGACGGGAGTACAAGTGACTCTCGGCTTTGTTAAGTGTCTTTTTACACACGATGAGTGAGTGAACACCTGTTTATGGGACAAAGCCTACATTATACCTACCTACATTATATTTATTTAAGTTGGATTGTCAAGTAATTCAAGCACAGCAGCGATAAATGCCACTAATTTTCTTCAAATTCGTATGTTTATAAATAAATTGAAGGACAAAATAACTTTTAGAGATCGTTCCCGCAGTTCGCTGGTACCTAGGTCTAGGTGCGACGCTACTGCGCAGAAGCAATAAACCTAACCACTAATAACCTACCTACAGCGTTGTACTGACAAATGAATACAAGCGCAGGAGGCTTTCACTGTCTCTGAGACTGGATGACTAGATGTTTGTTCATTGATCAAGTTCAAGTAGGTAGCATCGTGTTCAGTTGCAACCCCAACCCCCGCCCCCCACCCCCTGAGCTTCGATCAAACTGAGTCTAAAACTCTAAATTAGACATAAAATACAACCTGTCCACGAGGATCATGTGTTTATAAACCTACCACCTACGTTCACATTGCAGGATACAATAACTATATCGAATAACAAGTGCACGTGGAGACCAACCCTGGATTGAACTTGTTCGTTGATGAATGTATGACAATGGAGGAAGACAGAGTGAAAGAAATCATTTGGGTTGTTATTTCAGACAAGGATGTACACAGTGGGCGGGTGCTTCGGCACAGGCCCAATGAACACGACGGTCGCGGCTGCGCTGCAGTTCTTCGCAACATCGTGTCTGCTGATGAAGGAGCCCTACCCCGGACAGGCGCAAGTCACCGGTACGTATTGTTATTAATTTATAGAAAAGAAGCCGCGACTTACGAGTTGTAGGTCGTCTTTTCGAACCCAGACAGTCGCTTTACTTTGTGTAAATTATTTCATCACCACTGTTTTCAAAACGGTGAAGGAAAACATCGTGAGGAAACTGGCATGTCCTATAACCAAAAATTCAAAGACATGTAACATCTACCAACCCGCACTGGGCCCGCGTGGTGGATTACGGCCTACTCCCTCTCACCGAGAGAAGGCCTGCGTCCCAGCAGTAGAAACATTTTAGGCTAATTATGTTGTTACATGTAAGTTTGATGTTCATGAATTATAGGTAAGCCCTCCGGAATTAATTTTCTAAATAATGGTGAAAACCGCATCATAATCCGTTGCGTAGTTTAGAAAAACAACGAAGTCACACAGACGAAAAGCAACTTTAATTTATACTATACTCCGTTGGTTTAGATAGTTAACTAAAGGTAAACAGAAACCCCTACATGATTCATGGGTGCTAAACTTTTTGTTATAAATTTAAAATAATTTTATTTATTGAACTGAGCTACAAGCATAAGTACCGATATTTCACCAAAGCCTGTACACACGCACTTTTAACGAAGTTATTTTATTGATCGTTCGCTAAGTTCATTTCGATTACCTCGTTAGAGTGCCTTTTGTTCAGTTTTTATTTATAATCAAGTGATTTACCTACTTATTTTACCAAAATGAGTACGCGTTGTACGTAATATTGATGTCGTTACAAGAGCTCAAATAATTACTTTGCATAATCGAGGCTTAATCGTTTGGTACGTTTCAATTTTTTGACTAAAACGTTATTTATATCCATTTTCGCAGTAATTTTTTCCAGTTAAACCGTATTAACCCTTTCCATCCCGCCAGGGGTTGATTGAAAAATCCTAAAACACATGATTGTATATCTTTTGTTTTAAATTAATTCGAAATCGACCACTTGTTAAAATATTTCCATAGAAACTTTGGCACCCCTAAACCATTCTTGAGGGGTAGTTTACAAAAACTTGTAAGTATAAATTTTATTAAAAATTACTACCCCTACAAAGGGTAGTTTTTGAAAATTAATGATTAATTTAGATACCCATTTGGGTCAAGTTTCAAGTTGTAGATTTATACCATTTTTTTGAGTAAATCAAGCCACGCATTAAAACCCTTCCCTTAAAAATCGAATTACCCCTTTTTGTCCCGTCAGGTAAATTTCAAAAATCGTCGGGTAAATTTTCGGCATGCCTTTTTTTTTTCGGATGGTAAATCATCAAATGACCCCTCCCGCTCTGGGTGGAGCGGAAGGGAGTGTCAGACTCTTACTGACTAAAACATACCCATGTTCCTTCCTTTGCCCTTTATGTTCCGGGGTAGCGGTAACCCTTTCGGACAATCCCGCTGACCCGGCAGGCTTCAGCCCTAAGGGGCCCCTCAAATTATGCTGACAACTCTTTGAGGCGCGCGTGGAACACTTACGTGCCGTCCGGCACGGGCCTGGTCCTGATCGGGCGGCTCCCGACGCCCGGGCGTCTCCCGCGGCGGCTGGGACGGGAGGCTCTCTCCCTCATCTGTCCCGCCACCTCCTTCGCTAGCATGACTGCTTCGCAGAAGGAGGCAACTGCCTCCCACTCCCTCTCGCCCCGGACCATGGCTTGCACCAGGGCCGGGCGCGAGAGGCCGCCGCCGCTGCCGATCGCCTCTACGAGGACACGGAGTTGCTCCGCCTAAGCGGGGCAGACCTCCACCGTGTGCTCCATCGTGTCCTCTGGGCGATCCTGGTAATGGCGACACCCGGGCGTTTCCTCCCGCCTAATGATGTGCAGAAACCTCCCGAAACTTCCGTGTCCGGTGAGGACCTGCGTCAGGCGGTAGGTGAGGGCGCCGTGGCGCCTCTCTAGCCACTCCTCAAAGAGGAGTCTTATCGCCGCTAACGCGGCGTGCCCTGCGCTGGGTTGCACACAGTCGCTCTTTCCATGTCGCCATGAGATCGAGCCGGAGATCCGTCCGCTCCGCCGCAATTTGCCGCGGGAGCGGACTTTTCCCCCGGCGTAGTGCCTCCGCGCGCCACTCATTCAGGCGCGCGAGGATTATCGCCTCCAGATCCCATGGCGATACCGTGGTCCCTGGCATAGGCAACTGAAGGAACACCGGTCGGTTTTAGTCAGTAAAAGTCTGACACGCCCTCCTGCTCGGCCCAAAGCGGGAGAAGTCATATGATGATTTCCCAACCAGGAAAAAAAAAGCCTTCACCTATGAAAAAACCATGTATAACGCTATATGTCTATGTGAGACTTGGCTATCATAAAAGTATTTGGCAATCGTGAAAGTCCCTTGCAAAAACTTTAAGTGCAAAAAAGGCGGCCGAAAGTTCCAGGTAATTTATATGTTGTTTTTGCTCTGACAACGACCACCCGCCACACGCTGTCTCTGACCCACACGCTGCACCCCACCCAGTAGTTGAGGCGTCAGAGAATATTTCTACCGAGTAGGTATCATCTTTGATACGGTTCTCGGGCTTTATTAAGGCCTGTAGCCACCATCTCAGGTCATCGTGTAGGTGATCGGGGATACTCATGTAACGATTGTAATCGTCGTGACCTTGTAAACTAAGGTACTTACAACGTTCTAATTCTTTGGTATAAAGCCAGCCGTATTCTACAGCTGGACAAACAGAAATTAACAAACCGACTAATTTTGCAAAATCTTTGATTTTGATACGCTTTAATCTCATAAACATGTAAATCTCGCTGATTATGCGTTGTTTCTTAAGATCGGGCAAAATAATTAAAAAATTTTGGGAGTCAAGAATAAAACCCAAATATTTGCATCTCATGGAAGGTTGTAAGCAACTCTTTTCATAGTTGATGATAAATCCTAAGGCTGTTAGTAATTTTATGGAAATATTAATATTTTTTAAACAATCGTTATATGAATATTCAATTAAACATAGGTCGTCTAGATATATAGTAGATATAAAACCAGCCAATCTGAGCAATCCAACGACGGGTTTCATCAATTTAGTGTAAACATGGAGCTGTGTTTAAACCGAATGGCAAGACATTAAATTCAAATAACTTATCGTCAAATTGAAAACGGAGATATTTTTTGGAGTGTGGATGGATTTTTAATAAAAAATATGCATCCTTGAGATCACAGGTTGCCATATAACAATTTTTTTTCATTAACTTTACTGCTGTGCGTAAATCCTCCAACTTGAAATGGTCAGTCTGTATATGTTTATTTAGATTTTTTAGATTCAGGATAAACCTTTTTTTGCCATTCGGATTAGGCACAAGGAAAATACTCGATATAAATTGGTTGGCACACAGAGCGCATTCGGATATAGCGCCAATTGTCATGAGACTATCAATAATTTCGTAAAAATCATTGATCTCAGTTTGTGTGAAAACAGGAACTGAAAGTACATCTTCTTGTGAGACATGTTTAAAGAATTTTATCCTATAGCCTTCAATCCAGGAAAGAACAGTTTTGTCTTGGGTAAGACGAGACCATTGTCTTGCAAACGACGCTAAACGACCAGCATATTGTACCTCTTTTACTGGCGGCGGGTCGGCCGCGGCTGATAACGCGATGTCCTCGACCAGCTGGCGTGCGGCGGCGGCGGTTGCCGGCTCGCCGGCGCTGGCGCCCTCGCTCCAGCAGGCGGGAAAGGCTGGCGGCTCCTCTGCGGCCCCGACTGCCTGCGAGTCGAAGGGGGAGCCTTCCAGTTTAAACCACGCGAAGATGATGGCTGAGGTTGAGTGGTCTTACTATTTTTATCGTAAGTGACTTTTATATCGGCACCAGATTTCGTCACAGTCTTCAATGTTTCGGCCAGGGCCTCTCCGAAAAGATACTTGTTTATCTTTGTCTGCATCAAATGGTCGTTTATGTCTTTCTTTAAAGACGACAAGGCAAAATAGCGCCTTTTGACTGAGTCTGAGTGTAACGTATCACACATTAACTTTGCCACATCCATAAGTTGTTTCAAAAGGGCCTGGTCTTTGTATTTTTCTTGCATTTTAGTTGTTATGATGTCACTCAAACAGGCCAAGGCAGTACCAACCTGTTTTTGTCTGTTTTCTATTCCCTTGTCGCGTTTCACGCTTGCTTCGGGTAAGGCAGCCTTTATTTCCGGATTGAGCATCGGTGGAATTATTCTAGGGCAGTTGGCCGGTGTCAAGTGCTTTTTCCCTAATTCCTTCCGCACGTCGTTGTCCAGTCCATTGACAATTAAATGCTCTAGGCGGTTAGCTAGGCCAACGTGAATATCTTTGCCATACTCGGTGGTTTGTGTGGGATCATCACCTAGTATGTCGATCAAGTCATCATCGGGGGTAATAGTTACTTCGCTGGCGGTGGCAGCGATTGCGCAAGGCTCAGCGACCGGGCAAGGCTCAGCGGCTTGCAGGTGCGGCGGCGGGGGAGACGGATGCGACAGCGGGTTTGGCTGTGGCACCGGCGCCGGCGATAGCGCGCGTGGTTGCGGCGCGGGGGACGGCGCAGGGGGTGGCGCGGGGTACGGCGCAGGGTGTGGTGCGGGGGACGGCGCAGGTGGCGGCGCCCGCGACGCCATCGTCTCATCTGACGAGACGGTCCGTACAATTGATGCCAGTCTAGGTCTTGCCATATTATTGCAGTCATCGTCCGAGAAAATGTTCATGGAGTTTCTTGCTCCTGCAAGTCAAAGAGAAATGTTGCAATCCCAGTGAATTGAACGTCTTTCCTAAACTGAATGGTAGATGTTGCAATTCCAATGAATTGAACGCACCATAGTAGATAACGATATAAACAGTCCTTTGTATTGTTCGAGTTCGAATAGTATGTGTCAAATTCCAATGAATTCAACGAACCTTTGTTTATGTCCCGCACGGTCAATTGTTACGCCTGTAATTTGTAGCAATAACAAATATTATGACATACCTTCATAGCTATGCTCCGATAGCACGGAGTCCTCTCGGGATGAAGGTGATATTGAAAAACGTTGCCGCTCGGCACGTTTTAAATCTTTCTCCAGTTTACGAAACTTCTTTTTTAATTTCTCGATGTTAACACAGTTATCACGCTTCCTTTTCGGCATTTTTGTTTTGTTAAAACTTAAAACACTTTTAGTCCGTACCTGGTGACCAGCAGTGATTGAGCCTTAGCATCTATGGCTTCCCAGGCAGATCGTGAACCAACCTCTTCCGGTTTACTTTCCTTCCTTCAACAATGTCCAACCATCCCTGACTTCTCAATAATACACTAATTTGAAACTTCCACACATTCCAGTTCTTCGCACCTACCAGTTTCATCACATTATTGTTATTGTTTACTTCCATCTTGCGTACTGCCTTGTCTCAGACTTGAACAAGTATTTCTCTTGACAAAAATTTTTCAGTCGGCACACCCGCCAACTCCACCAGCTTGGTTGGCGGGTGTGCCGACTGAAAAATTTTTGTCAAGAGAAATACTTGTTCAAGTCTGAGACAAGGCAGTACGCAAGATGGAAGTAAACAATAACAATAATGTGATGAAACTGGTAGGTGCGAAGAACTGGAATGTGTGGAAGTTTCAAATTAGTGTATTATTGAGAAGTCAGGGATGGTTGGACATTGTTGAAGGAAGGAAAGTAAACCGGAAGAGGTTGGTTCACGATCTGCCTGGGAAGCCATAGATGCTAAGGCTCAATCACTGCTGGTCACCAGGATGTCGGAGGATGTCATGTTGCATATCTTAACCTGTACATCGTCTGCTGAAATGTGGAGAAAGCTGTTAACAGTTTACGAGCAAAAGTCAGAAACTAGTATTCATATCATTCAGCAGCGCTTCTTCCAATATAAATACGAGAAAGGGATTGATATGTCGCTGTTTTTATCTAAGATTCAAGAAATGCAGAGTCTGTTAAAACAAATGGGCGAGGAGATATCAGATAAATTTACTATAACTAAAGTTTTGACGAGCTTGCCAGATGAATAGAAACATTTTATATCGGCTTGGGAGTTGGCAACCGATAGTAAACAAACATTCGACAACTTGGTGGCAAGGTTATTAGTAGAAGAGGAAAGATTGAAGGAAAAGATTGATGTTAACCAGGAGGCGTCATCGTCATCGGCGTTCGTAGCCAAGAGGAATGTTAAGTGTTTTAAATGTGGTAAACTAGGACATTACCAAACAGAGTGTAGAAGTAATAGAGACAGTGAGAAAAAGTGCAACGATAATAAATGCTTCTATTGTGGCAAACCGGGACATTATACTCGTGCTTCGTTCTCGAGATTAGTAACTTGAAATAACAAACCTATTAATTATTTACACATGTAGTATCACCCAGTATCACCCAGGATTCACCACATAGCACTGTATTTTGAGAGATAAGAGGGCTTTTTTTTGTTTTGTTTAAGTGGACGTGCCCTAAAACTCCGCTTGTCATTCACGTTACAGTGCTTCACCACTGCACACCTCTCTCTCATCGGTACGGACTAAAAGTGTTTTAAGTTTTAACAAAACAAAAATGCCGAAAAGGAAGCGTGATAACTGTGTTAACATCGAGAAATTAAAAAAGAAGTTTCGTAAACTGGAGAAAGATTTAAAACGTGCCGAGCGGCAACGTTTTTCAATATCACCTTCATCCCGAGAGGACTCCGTGCTATCGGAGCATAGCTATGAAGGTATGTCATAATATTTGTTATTGCTACAAATTACAGGCGTAACAATTGACCGTGCGGGACATAAACAAAGGTTCGTTGAATTCATTGGAATTTGACACATACTATTCGAACTCGAACAATACAAAGGACTGTTTATATCGTTATCTACTATGGTGCGTTCAATTCATTGGAATTGCAACATCTACCATTCAGTTTAGGAAAGACGTTCAATTCACTGGGATTGCAACATTTCTCTTTGACTTGCAGGAGCAAGAAACTCCATGAACATTTTCTCGGACGATGACTGCAATAATATGGCAAGACCTAGACTGGCATCAATTGTACGGACCGTCTCGTCAGATGAGACGATGGCGTCGCGGGCGCCGCCACCTGCGCCGTCCCCCGCACCACACCCTGCGCCGTACCCCGCGCCACCCCCTGCGCCGTCCCCCGCGCCGCAACCACGCGCGCTATCGCCGGCGCCGGTGCCACAGCCAAACCCGCTGTCGCATCCGTCTCCCCCGCCGCCGCACCTGCAAGCCGCTGAGCCTTGCCCGGTCGCTGAGCCTTGCGCAATCGCTGCCACCGCCAGCGAAGTAACTATTACCCCCGATGATGACTTGATCGACATACTAGGTGATGATCCCACACAAACCACCGAGTATGGCAAAGATATTCACGTTGGCCTAGCTAACCGCCTAGAGCATTTAATTGTCAATGGACTGGACAACGACGTGCGGAAGGAATTAGGGAAAAAGCACTTGACACCGGCCAACTGCCCTAGAATAATTCCACCGATGCTCAATCCGGAAATAAAGGCTGCCTTACCCGAAGCAAGCGTGAAACGCGACAAGGGAATAGAAAACAGACAAAAACAGGTTGGTACTGCCTTGGCCTGTTTGAGTGACATCATAACAACTAAAATGCAAGAAAAATACAAAGACCAGGCCCTTTTGAAACAACTTATGGATGTGGCAAAGTTAATGTGTGATACGTTACACTCAGACTCAGTCAAAAGGCGCTATTTTGCCTTGTCGTCTTTAAAGAAAGACATAAACGACCATTTGATGCAGACAAAGATAAACAAGTATCTTTTCGGAGAGGCCCTGGCCGAAACATTGAAGACTGTGACGAAATCTGGTGCTGTGATTTTTTGTTGGAGGTGCATTATTTCTATGCTTTTGCCACAGATAACATTCAACTTACTCCCCAAGGGAGTAGAAGGTGCGGAAAAGCCGTTTTGTTGTAGCAGAGAGTCTCTTTTTCTTTTATGTTTAATGTCTGGGCTACTTCCAATGACAGACGATGAGTTACAGAGTGATTTCAACATTTTAATTTCTGCAGCTAACTTATTTACTTGATGATGGAGATTGTTATTTTCGAGGATCGTGTTTTCTAGCTCATTTTCAGTACTATCCCATTTATGTGTAAGCGCTTTTATGGTGTCTTTCATTTCTAGAACTGTCAATGTTTCAGAAATTGTGCCATCAACACTATGAGAGAGTTTATTAGGTGTGTTGTATGATTCATCTGAAGTTTCGTATTCAGACAGTATAATTATGGGAATCCAAGATGTCAGAACTGCTTTGTACGGCAGACTTCTTAGCTACAAGTTGCTTGACTTCCTGAACATTCACACTTTTTCCCGGAGAGGAGCTCTTTAGGAGTTGGTTTCCTCTTTTCCTCGTTGTGATGTTAGATACATGGCTAGTAGTCAGGACTTTTGAGTTTTTTTTGCACGTTTTACACCTCCAGCTTCTCTTAGATTCCTGGTCCATTAGACGGTAGGTTTGTTCTGGGAAGCCATCACAATCCAATTCATATCGGTTGTTACATATTGAACATGAGGCTGTTTTTTTAATGTCGACTGACTTCTTGCATTTAAAACATCGTTTTCTCAGGCACCTAGCGGTCGGTTTTTGTACCAGTTTTAGGTGACATTTTTATAATAAATTACGTACCTATACTTTAATTAAATGCTTATTGTTCAAATTAATCATAAGAAAAAAGAAACAAGAAAATAAAAAAAAAACACAAAAAGTAAAAGCAATCGTGGGGTTTGAACCGCCGGCTTCCTGGTCGCTCAAGCGCTTCTTAGAACAATGCGCCACTCGAACATACGCTTTCTGGTTGAAAATAAGGTGCTTATGGTATGTGAGTAATAATTAAGATCCGTTGGACGATTTGAATTTATGTTTAAAAGTTCAAAGTCTGTTTTCTTGATTTATTTTGATAGGTAGATCACATTTTTTTGGTTTTTGCTACTGTTTATCACTTTTGTTGCACTTTTGGTGTCTATATTATTATTGAATTGAGATTTGGGCACTGTTTAGATGATTAATAAAGTATTTAACTTACAATTTTATCAGGATGAGTTTGTGGAAGAGAACATTTTATTCTTTTACACTTTACTTAAAGCTTATTTTCTTCGTCTAATATTTGAAACACACTAGTCGGTAAATTTATATCAAAGTCTTTTATTGAAGTAAATTATTGATATTTCTGAATATAGACAAAGCTTCTAGTCACTGTCCTGTATTTTGTTTATTTGCACTTTTCACGTAAATTAATCTGAGATAACAATTGTGCTTCGTTGTTACACTGTTGAGATTATATTTGTGATGTTTGCTCGGTGGATTAAATAAAAGGCGTGTAATCGCTTAGCTCGTATATTTCGGACTGCCGGCGGCGGCCGGCGCCTGACCTACCTGACTTACAAACATATAAAATATCATTATGCATCTACCTACATTACATCCCTCCACCACTAATTAACTACAAGTGACTAACTTAATAATTACAATAACTAACTTACTCTATCTACTAATAACATAACTTATACTTAACTAAATACTTAACGTACATTTAACAATGAAATACTTAACTAAATCCTTAATTAAATCTTATAATTAACATCTTTATTAAACCTACATTTCCTAATGGGGCGAGACTGGGGCGGTACAGATATAGACGGTGGCGTCGACAACTCCTCTGCCTCTATATCTTGATTGGTCTGATCGTTTTTCTGAGGCGGTGACGACGCAGGCTCCGGCGCAGGCGACGACGATGCCACCGAGACCTCCGGCCGCTCCGACCTGCCTTCGAGGGGCGACGTAGGAGCTGAAGCTTCTGGTGAACGTGACCAATCTGTGGGGACCACTAGCGAACTCCTTGTCCTTCGCCTAAGCTGATCGATATGCCTATGTACTTGTTTACCGTTACTGTCTAGTACCTTATAATTGCTTGGCCCTGTCAAGTTAACTATAGTACCGGGCAGCCATTTCTCCCCCTTTAGGTATTGTCGATACCAAATGTCGTCTCCTACTTCCACCCTCCTTTCCGTCCCTCCCGCACTATCAACCTGCCCTTGCTGCACTTTTTGTATTCTAACTTCCACATCGGGTTTTAACACGTCCAACTTGGTTCGCAACCGTCTTCCTATGAGTGCGACTGATGGGCTTATTCCCGTAGTGCTGTGTTCGGTATTCCTATAATATAATAAAAATGTGTTCAGAGCCTGTTCTACACTGTTATTATCTAAATTAGCTTTTTTAATAACCCTTTTTAAAGTCTTTACTGCATTTTCCGCGGCCCCGTTGGATGAGGGATGATAGGGGGCTGTAAATATATGCTGGATACCGTCACTTTGTATGAATTGGGCAAATTCACTACTAGTGAACGGCGGTCCATTATCCGTCACTATCTGCCTGGGGATTCCCCACCTACTCCACAGCTCGCGCAACCTCATCATTGTATGTCTCGCTGCAGTACTGGGTACTTGAAATACCTCCAGCCACTTGGATGTTGAGTCCACTATAACTAAGTAAGTTTTACCACCTATAGGCCCCATAAAGTCTAGATGCAGGCGAGACCAAGGTTTGGCGGGCCAGGGCCAAGGGCGGGGGGAGGCGCGCGGCGGGTCATCTGCGTACGCGGCGCACACGGTGCATGCGCGACACTCGCGCTCCACCGCCTCGTCGATGCCCGGCCACCACACGTAACTGCGTGCCAACGCCTTCGACTTTACGATGCCCATATGTGGCTCATGGATGATTGTTAAAACCTTATTCCTACATTTTTCCGGTATCACCACCCGGTGACCCCACATGACACAACCTAACTCCTCGTACAGTTCCGCCTTCCTATTGAAATACGGTTGTAAGTTTACAATTTCACACCTATCCGACCATCCGTCTCGTAGGTAGTTTAAAATTCTACTTAAAAGCGGATCCCTCTCCGTTTTTTTTTTTATTTCGCTATAATCAAGCAACAACCCGTCTTGTGCAAAGTGTAGGTACGTTTGTTCAGGAATTGACTCCTCCTTCACGTTTTTAACGCTATTATTTTCAGGCAGACGTGATAAGCCGTCAGCACAATTTTCATTTGTTCGAATATATTCTATGTCGTAATTGTATGCTGATAATATCACTGCCCATCGCTGCATCCTACTCGCCGTCATGGTAGGTATCCCCGTCTGCGGGCCTAACATAGATACTAGGGGTTTGTGGTCAGTGCGTAAAATAAACTTTCTTCCGTAAATATATTGATGGTATTTACGTATACTGAATGTAATCGCTAGTGCTTCGCGGTGTATTTGCGAGTAGTTTTTCTCCGCGATGGTAAGCGTACGTGACGCATATGCTATCGGGCGCTCGCCCTGCGGCCCGGGCTGCGCTAGCACGCCCCCCACGCCGCGCGCACTCGCGTCACACGTCACGATCAGAGGTTTGTTGGGATCGTAGTGTGCTAATACTTCGGTACCCATTAATGCTCGTTTTATCTGTGTAAACACACGCTCACACTGTTCATCCCAGTTCCAGTCTACACCTTTTCGTAATAGTCTGTGTAAGGGTACTAACATAGTACTGAAATTTTTAATAAACTTTGAATAAAAATTCACCATTCCTATAAAGGAACGTAACTCGCTAATATTATTGGGAGCTTCTAGTTTACTTATTGCTTTTATTTTTTATTTGTCCGCTTTGACCCCTTCTTTAGAAACCACATAGCCTAAATAAGTCACTTCATCAACCAAGAAAACACATTTTTCTTGCTTTAGCTTTAGCCCACTCCCAGATAGCCGCTGTAAGACTTGTTCGAGCGCGTGTAAATGCTCGCTTTTATTTTTCCCGCTAATTATGACGTCATCGAGAAACACTTGCACATTCGGTAAATTGCCCAATAAATTCGTCATTATACGTTGGAAAATACCTACACTTGATGACAAACCGTAAACTAACCTATTATACTGAAATAGACCCCGATGTGTATTGATAACCGTATATTTTTTTGAATCATCTAGTTCGACCTGGTTGTACGCACGTGAAAGGTCAATTTTACTAAAGTACTGTGCCCCGTTGAGGCCTACAAGTACATCTTCAATCTTAGGAAGTGGGTATCGATCGATCAGCAAGGCGGGATTCAGAGTCGCCTTATAGTCTGCACAAATCCGCAACGTACCGTCTGCTTTCGTCACCGGTACCAAAGGTGAGGCCCAGTCGGAGCAGTCGACGGGCTCGATGACGCCGTCGCGCAGCATGCCATCAAGCTCTGCGTCGATGCGCTCGCGCAGCGCGTATGGTACGGGCCGCGCGCGCTGGAACACCGGCGTCGCTCCTGGGCGCACTCGCAGCGTTGCCTTGCCGCCCCTGTACCGACCCAGTCCGCCGCTGAATAACTCCTTATATCTGTCGAGAATATTTTTAATTCCTTCATTAATTTGTACAAAATTCATGCTATTCATGCTTTTGCGGGTACCTGTAAGCACTGGTATTTTTATTTGTAGGTCAGCTAACCATTGCCTACCTATTAAAGATGTAGTACCGTTTTTTATTACAAACAATTCTAGATGCTTTTCCTGCCCTTGGAATCGAACTCGTGGGCGTATTATCCCTAAAGGTCTTATTTTAGTACCATCATAAAATTTTAAAATTGTATCATCATTCATAAGGGTATGATGAGAAAAATAACGTTCGTAGGTACAATTATTTATACATGAAATGGCCGTCCCTGTGTCTACCTCCATTTTTAACACGATATCATCTATAAAAATAGGCAATCTTACGGGCTTATAATTCTTGAGTCCAATCAAGTTTAAACTCTCTTCGATGTCCTCCACGTCGGACTCACTGACGACCTCCGCGGAATACATATTTCCACTCCGTCGACCGCGACGATATGCGATTCCTCGCGACGATTGTTCGATTTTCTCCGGACAGACCCGACGTAAGTGCCCCGTCCGCTGGCATCTGCTGCACACGAACTCCCTGTAGCGACAGCTAGCCACACTGTGGTTAGTGGCTCCGCAAGCTGCGCAGTTGTTGCTGCGACCCGATGCGAAGCTCGTGGTAAACGGGCGCGCCACGCGGTTTGCGGCTCGCTTGCCGCCGCCGCCGCCGCCACCAGGCGCGCCCCCCGGTACACGGCGGCTGTGTGGCCGCGTGCTGCCACCACTCCCTCCGCAGCCGTCCCCAGTAGTTGATGCGACCAAATGTACCGCTTCCGCCTTTGGACTGCATGTGGACGCTCCATCCACTACTGCTGCGTCTCTTTCCGCCGCTTCCATTGCGTTTGCTATCTTCACGGCTTGTGAAAATGTTATTGAGTCATCCTCCGCAAACAGTCGTTGCCTGATGACGTCAGTCTTGAGTCCGCATATAAACTGGTCCCGCAAGCTCTCATTTAAATATTCTGAAAACTTACAGTTTCGAGCTAATCTTTTTAACTCCGTGACATAGGTTGCCACGTTCTCGTCCCCTCCCTGTTTTTTCTGCCGAAAACGGTACCTTTCGGCTAATGAAGATGGCGTCGGCTGAAGGTGCTGACGCATTATACCAACAGCTTCACCGTACTTTAACTCCGACGGTTTCTTTGGGCTCGATAGGTTGACGAGTAACTCATACGCTTCATCACCGATTATAGAAATTAGGGTAGGTAACTTTAACTCCTCCGCCACTTTATTCACTACAAAGTACATTTCCAACCTATCCACGTAGGATGACCAGTGCCCCGTTTCCACGTCAAATTCGCTCAACTTCCCAATCGACATCTTAACTATTGTCGTAAAGCGCACGCGCACAAAGGTAATTAATCCTCGTCGCCACTGTGATGTTTGCTCGGTGGATTAAATAAAAGGCGTGTAATCGCTTAGCTCGTATATTTCGGACTGCCGGCGGCGGCCGGCGCCTGACCTACCTGACTTACAAACATATAAAATATCATTATGCATCTACCTACATTACAATATTGTACCACTTATTTGTGTCTATACTTCGTGTTCTATATTTTTAATTAATTTTTATACACAGAGTAGAAGTTACGCGTAGCACTAGCGCCATCTAGTACGTAGTACATAAATAATAACATAATTTAATAATAATAATGAAAACACTTAAGAATTACATAATAATTTACCTGCATATTCTTACGCAATACATAAAATAACTAATATACTATACCATATACCATACCATATACATAATTATACACCCAATTAAGCACATTTAATAATATTTAATTGTTTGAATTTTGAATTGTCACTTGGCTCTCTTTCTCTCTCCTAAATTTTGCTGTGCCCGACAGGGTCCATACTGATCTTTTACCTTGTATATATATACAATCTATGTAACACATATGGAATGCAATAAAGATTTGAGTATTTGGTTATTTAGTGGATACCTACTCTTCACGAAGCACACCCTCCAAATTTCATGTCTCTAGGACCAGCGGTTTAGGCTGTGCGTTGATGTATCAGTCAGTCAGTACTTTGAATTTTATATATATTATATATAGAAAAATAAAAAAAATATATATATTTCATTAATCGAAGTATTAGCCATTAGTGAAGGTGCACTTTTGCCATTTTAGTGGAAGTTCATTGATGGCTCTGCTATATAAATCCTGGGGACGGAAATCGATGAACTCTTTAGAGGCGTTTTTCACCACCTCGTTGGATTTGAAATTATTCCCCTGTAAAAAGTTACCCACATTCCCAATATAAATGGAAATTAGTTGGAGCAAGGTCTGGTGAGTGAGTATGGTGGGTGACGAAGAGTGTCCAGTCATAACTCCTATAGTTTTGAGACGGTCCGTTGTGCGGTGCTTCGACACGATTTTGTTGTTGTTGTTCAGTAAGTTTATAGGGTTCCCACTTTCCGAGCTTTTGTAAATTAATCAGTATCGATGTACTACTTACGTTGAAGGCTGCTGCAAGTTCCAACGTGGTTTGAGATGCTTCCACTATGGCTTTCAATTCATCGCTATCGACTTTCATCTCCGGTCGGCCACGGGGCTCATTGTTAAGACCAAAATTTCCAGAACAGAAGCGATCAAACCAATAACGGACTGTGCGTTCACATGCAATACCATGTCCATACACGTCGTTAATATTGCGTGCTGTCTGTGCTGCGTTGGTGCCACGACGGAACTAGTATTCGAAAATAGCGCGCAATTTCGACTTTTCCATTGTAGCGGTAACTACAACGCCACATGCGAACTTCGCATCATACTGACGTCACGCAAAATCCTGGATCTCGCAAGCAGAGTTTACCGCGCAACTAGCAAATATACAACAGCCCGACTTAAATCATAAGGGCAGTGGCCTGGCAGACACAACACCCGTCTAGCCGGAGGATCCTCCCTTTTCTTTGGAGGATCAGTGAATTTTACACCCTGTTCCTCATACGTCTATACCATGGTTACAGAAACAGCGATATTTAAAAAAATCGAACGACGGGAAAACAAATAAATAACTGATTTTGAAAATCCAAATCTCATGGTATATTATAAAATTAATTTAATTAATTTAATTTAGGTAATTTAGGTAATTTAATTACTACATCATGAGCGACAGACAGGAATATCATAGTGGATAGTGTAGCAAACCCAGTTCCGTGCTAGGAATTAACCTGTGTTACAGACACTAGGGCCGCTCCATCACCTCACCAGAAACATTACTTCAAGCGTCCGTAGTAAAAAAAAAAACATTATTGAATTACTGGATTCCCAATTTAGGCATGCCTGTATATAGGGAATCCATACAAAATTAGTTACTAAAATACAAAAATAAAAATACATAAATAATAAACGTGCAACATTCACGACGTGGAAATGGGTGTCGGTGTGTACTATGACATGTGTGAGAGAGTAAGTGCAGGAGAGAGTGTACTATTATGAGTGTGTTTGTGTTATGTTGTGACAGATGATGTTTATGATTAATTCAATTTGGCCATTATTTAAGGTAGAGGGCGCGTTTATATTTTATTTTAATCAATTGTACTTATGATATTAGCGATTGTTTCCTTAAAATTGTATCAGTGCTGGTTAAGGAGGTCCTCAGTAGCAGTGTAACTTAACTTTAGTAGCCATGATTTTAATTTTCTTTTTGCCTCCATCTTTCTTAAGGGGTACAGTTTTAGAGGTTTGTTAATTTTATTGTACAGGAAACAGCTAATAACTTTGTAATGCCGTTTAGCCATTGTCGTTCTGTGTCTGATTGGGGGGCAGACTTGGGGGGGAAATTAATTTGAATTTGGAATTCTAAATAGAATGAATGATATCGATATTCATTATATCCAGTATCAAAAATCGGCAATTTCAATTTCATAGGTAAGGACCTAATAATAAAGAAATCTCGATGTTCAAGTCATCGGGTCGCTTGTGAAACATAACTGGCGGGTCTGGCGGAATGGTTTTATATCATAACTAATAATAATGATTTGCAGATGGGTCGTGCTTCGACTTCATCATCGTGGGTGGCGGCACTGCGGGGTCTGCGCTGGCGGCGCGGTTGGCGCAGGAGCCGCACTTCACCGTGCTGCTGCTCGAGGCCGGCCCCGACCCGCCGCCGGAGAGCATTGTGAGTTCGCTCAAGCTATCACACTGAGACTGAGTACATCGACAAAAAGGAATCTTATGTTTTCAGAATACTGTCAACATCCTCCTGCCTTTAGGTACCTATAAGGATAGGTAATCCGTAAGGTATAGGTAATGTAATGATAGGTAATAGGTAATCGTAATCTTTTAAAAATAGACCCAGTACACACAAGGATGTCCTGGGTCTATTTTTAAAAGATTAGGATTTAAAGCCTCTTGAAATGTATACTACAAAGAACATAGAAGGTTGTAAATCAATGGCCATACATATATTGTATGGCTAATAAATTACCAACTAAAGCTTCTCCTTATTCAAGCATTATTAGCATGTGCGTCAAAAACATAAACACCAATAAATGTTCTAATTTCTTAAATTAAATGTCCAGGTACCAGCGTTTCGCCATTTTTTTCATGGGTCCCGTTACGACTGGAACTTAACGACGGTGGACGACGGCAACACGAGCCAGTCGCTGGCGGGCGGTCGGGAGAAGCAGCCGCGCGGCAGGATGCTGGGCGGCAGCGGCAGCCTCAATGACATGGTGTACTCGCGCGGACACCCCACAGACTACTACGAGTGGGCGGACATCGTGGGATACGCGTGGAACTGGACAGACGTACTTCCTTACTTCATGAAGACTGAACAGATGACCGACCACAGGATCGTCAACAACAGCAAGCTCATGCAGTACCACGGAAGACACGGTGAAATTGAAGTATCAGGTACCGATGTGCCGAATAGCCCTAACGCAAAGCTCCTCAAGGCCTTTGAAGAATTAGGTTTCGACATAGTTGACGACATGACCTACCCTTACAAGATAGGAGCCGGTATGTTCTCGCACACCATCAGAGGTGGACGAAGAGACAGCTCTTTGACTGCTTTGCTTAATAAAGTTCAGAGCAACAACCTCCACGTGTTAAAAGACACGTTAGTGACGAAGATCTTGATAGAGAATAACACAGCTGTCGGTGTCAAGGCTCTCTCGAATGGAAAAGAATTGTCCTTCTTCGCTAACAAAGAGGTCATTGTATCAGCCGGGACATTCAACACTCCGAAGCTGTTGATGCTGTCCGGAATCGGGCCAAAGGCATCCCTCGACGAGTTCAGAATAGATGTGGTTCAAGATCTGCCGGTGGGTGAGGGTCTGAACGACCACGTCATGGTGATATTCTACATTGCTGCAGAGAACGGGATTTGTTCAAAAACGACACGAGATCTCTCCTTCGAAATGCTAAAATACCTATATGATGGCTCAGGGGAGTATTCCTATTCCGACAGTATAGGAATATATCTGCCTCAGAAGGATAAAGACCCGAATGTACCATATTTTGCTATTTACCCTACATGCATCCCTCAAGGACAGTTAACTTATGACACGTGCATGCAAGGCCTCGGGTACCTGAATGAAACTTGTATGAAGCTAATGAAGGAGAGTGAGCAGAACGAACTCATAACACTCGCCGTGGTGCTGCTGAAGTCACAGTCGCGAGGCGAGGTGCGGCTGGCCTCCAGGGACCCGGCGGACGATCCTCTGATATACTCGGGCACTTTTAAAAACGTTTCCGATATGGAGGGGTATCCTGAAGCTGTTAAGGTGGCTCTATCGTTGGTTAATACGACGTATTTCAAGAAGAAAGGTGCTTACGTGGTGGACTTGACTCCAGAGAGTTGTAAGGGTTTGGAGGAGGATGAAGTGATCAGATGCCAAGTGCGGGAACTGGCGATGACGGCTTGGCACGCCGTGGGCACGTGCGCGCTGGGTGGCGTGCTGGATGCGGCGCTGCGCGTGCATGGCGTGCGCAGCTTGCGCGTGGTCGACGCCAGCGCCATGCCGACCGTCATCCGCGGGAACACCAACGCGGCCGTCGTCATGATGGCGGAGAAGGCCGCGTACTTCATCAAGAAGGCTTACGGAGTCGACAGTTATAATAATAAAACTATATATACGTTGACGTCGTGGTGGGGCTTGCGCGCTCGAAATAGACCTGTGATGGAAGAGTTTACTTTTCTGGATCAGGTCTAGGGTGAGGCAGCATGTGGCGAGCTGTTGGGCAGTAGCGACCCCACGGACCCTATCTCCCGGGAGAAGTCTTGTTCCTCACCTCTTGCGTTTATTGGCCGGCTGGAGTGAACACTGACGAGGAACAGAGCTCCCACCTCATTCTTGCCTTTATTCGCTGGCTTGAGTGGAGATTCGTAAGAGCAAACGTGCTCGGAGGAAGGAAGTATTTCGGCGATCTCTCGCGTCCGGCCCTGGTCCAGGCCATGGTACGGAGCGAGAGTGCATGGGAAGCCGTCACTTCTTTCTGCGAAGCAGTAATGCTCGCAAAGGAGGAGGCGGAGCGCGTGAGGGAGAGGCAATCTCTGCGCCCTCACGCCCCTAGTCGCTGCAGGAGACGCCCTGGACGTCGGGAGTCACCAGCCGACTCCCGGCCACCGTAGGCGCGGGCTTGCGTGCGGCGAACAATGGGCAGCTCGCCGCCCGGCAAGGACCAGGCCCGAGTCGACGGCGCGTTGTGTTCCACGCGCGCCTCAAAGAGATGTCAGCACGAAGTGACGGGATCCGCTAGGGCCGCTGCCTGCAAGGGCCGCGGGTTGTTCGAAAGAGATACCGTGGTCCCTGGTATTCCACGGCTATCAGGAAAATCTCGGAAGTACGGTCAAGATCCCTACCAGCATCTTACTGAAATACTTCCTTCCTCCGAGCACGTTTGCTCTTACGAATCTCCACTCAAGCCAGCCAATAAAGGCAAGAATGAGGTGGGAGCTCTGTTCCTCGTCGGTGTTCACTCCAGCCGGCCAATAAACGCAAGAGGTGAGGAACAAGACTTCTCCCGGGAGATAGGGTCCGTGGGGTCGCTACTGCCCAACAGCTCGCCACATGCTGCCCTGCGGGTTCCTGTATCTCTTTTGGTCTGGCACCGCCGCGTCCTCGTGGCGGCGATCGGCAGCGGCGATCTCTCGCGTCCGGCCCTGGTCCAGGCCATGGTACGGAGCGAGAGTGCATGGGAAGCCGTCACCTCCTTCTGCGAAGCAGTAATGCTCGCAAAGGAGGAGGCGGAGCGCGTGAGGGAGAGGCAATCTCTGCGCCCTCACGCCCCTAGTCGCTGCAGGAGACGCCCTGGACGTCGGGAGTCACCAGCCAACTCACGGCCACCGAAGGCGCGGGCTTGCGTGTGGCGAGCAATGGGCAGCTCGCCGCCCGGCAAGGCCGGAATTATTTAGCTATAAATAGAGAATAACAATATATTTACCTTTTTTAATTAAAATTGTTGGTGAATTCCCAGAGCGTCCTTTTTTTTTTTTTTTTTTTCTGGCTGGGAAATCCAGAGCCATGCAATTCTTCAGTGTTACAAAACTAGAAAAAAGAACTACCAAATTGCGTTTAGTTTTATGTAATTCGCGATTTTATGTGAAATGGAAGTTTCGATCAAAGTCATCTCGTGCATCAACGTAACCCCAGTTTACGGTACTCATGCTATATGTATCCATCTATATTCTTATCCTTGACATTATAATATCATTTATTCACTAGGAATTTTTGCAACTTCGACTTGAATTGATGAACAGGTAACTTTTTGTCATCATCAGGCAACTTGTTGTAAATCAATGATGCCATACAAAGAATGCTTTTATTGATTAATGCTGTTTTCCCATATGGTATGTCAATTTCTAATCTTTTTTGTCACGTAATTGTCTATAGTAGCTTTTAACAGAAGTCTTATAATACTTAGGATTTGATTTCACAAAAACATTAAGTTCATTCATGTATAACGAAGGCAGTGTCAGAATTTTTAAGCTTTTAAAGTGGGGTTGACAGCTGGTAGTGTTGTCTACGTTACACATTGCTCTAATGCATTTTTTTTTAGCTTTAAATACAGATTCCATACCGACTGAGTTGCCCCAAGATATAATACCATATCTTAGGACAGGTGCAACAAGTCCTTGATAAACAGCTGATACAACTTCTTTATTATGAGCAAATGAGGATTTATTCATTCTTTTACAAACATATTCTAAATTTGTTTTCCATGTCAGTTTATTTTCCATATTAATTCCTAGAAACTTTGTATCTGTCACAGGATGTACAGGCGCCAGCACATCAAGCTACTACAATCTGTCAAATTTCTTTAATAGATTTTCAACTTCATCGCGAAAGAATTAAGGTTCAAGGTTCATTGGGAAAATTTTACAGTTTCGGGTAGCTTGACCTGCTGGCGTCTGTACTATTTCGCCTTGATAACTAACGTTTATATTTGTCAGTTGGGTTCTCTGGTAAAAGTGCATAATTAGTTTTATCCACATTTATTTTTAGATTATGTTCGGTTAACCATTGTATTATCGTATTCAATGTTTGGTTGACTACGTGCTCGTAATCATTTTCTTTGTCACTTTTTATTATTAGTGTGTTAACATCTGCAAATAGTACTATTGGTTGAAGATCATTGATATATATCAAGAACAGTAAAGGGCCTAGGACACTACTTTGTGGAACTCCAAATTGTATAGTTTTCGAGTTTGATTTATGTTTAATCTCATTTCGTGTTTTCTGGCATATTTGTATTATTTCTACTATTTGTTTCCTATTATGCAAGTATGAAGAAATGAGAGAGGTAAAGCGCTAGCTTTACCTCTTATGCCATACATGCTTAATTTTTGTATTAATATCCTATGATCGACTCGGTCAAAGGCTTTACTCACGTCTATAAATATAGCACATGTTAAATGTAACTCATGAACGTCGTCAATTGTGTCATGGAAACTATCAGATTGAACTATTTGATCCCATCCTGGAGCGCAGTCACTTCTTAAGTTATTGATTGTCCTTTCAACTTCTTCGTTGTCAGTGGGTAAAAGAACGAAGGAATTTAGTATAGATTTAATTACTGGTTTGAACGTGGGAATATGTGAGGGTATCATATCTGCTAATTGTTTGCCTATGGTTGAGAAGTCCTTTTTTTATTGATTGCATCCATGGGTTTTTTTTTTCGGTAGACAGAAGCTGATGTGGTATTTGATTTTGTTCATGATTGCTAGTTATTGATTTTATGGTATACCAGAGCTTTTTTAAGTTATTTTTAAGTTAAGTATAGTTAAGTTGATTTTTTTGGTATTGCTTTTTGAGTATTTTGAGCAATTGCGGTATTTCAAATACGTTATTTTTAGTATGGTGTATTTACATTTGTTTTTATTTTTTTATGCATTCTACCCCTTGTTCTAATACATCGTAGCATACCGACGGATATCCAGGGTTTAATTATTAATTTATTTCTGGATGTTATTTTTATTGTTGTACTGTTAGCAATTAATTGTTTTATTATGTTAATGAAATTATTCATAACGGTATTTAAATCAGTTTTTAAATAAAACTAAGAATAGAAAACAAGAGTTCATAGGTTAAACACCCTTGAAATGATTTATGAAAAACAACAACTTAAGGTTAATAGGTCAAAGGAATAATTTTAAAATAAAAAAGAAAATAAATGAAATCAAAGTCTTCCACAGAAATAACGACCACTCTCCCTTATTGTCTCTGTTGAAATGGGCCCGTGTTCAGTACTAGTGAGACCTGACATCTCCCTCCACTCCACCGTTCCGTGAGTTGTATTCTCATCCTTTTTTGTCATAAGCTCAATTTTCAAGCTTCGGTAAAAGGCAGCTAAAGCATGTAGAGTAAGCCCACCCTGTATTGCCTGTGGTGTTTCTGCGTTCATATGCTTATAGAATGCATCTATGTACGTCACCACTCTTTTACCCGCGAAAACTTGTTTGCTACGAATTTGAAAAGATGACTCTGTCAACAATCCTGTCATGTTAGCCTGGGCCATTTTTGCATATAGCCTCTGCTTTGGCAATTTAACAGGCTTAATGGTTTTGCCTGAGCTTCTAAATTTGTCTGCAAGCTCTGATCGTAGTTTCCATGGGGTCTTCACATCAGTTATGGATTGGAGAACCCCCAGATCTTCATTTTGAGTACCAAATATCGCGTGGTACACAACTTGACCAGCCGAAACATCATCCATAGCGGTCTCTAGTTGCCAGGAAACACTGGAACAAGCTTTGTACACCCGCCACATGCCCCGACCTGAAAAATCAACTTCTGAAGGTCTCATCAACACACCAGATCTTGTAACACCACACTCTTTCAATTGTTCATCTGAAGCCAGCACATATAGAAGGAAGCAGAGAGGAAAGAAAGCTCTTCTTGATATATAGCGTCAAAAGTGCAATTCTGGCAGTCTGATTTTAGTTTTCCATAGTTAATTTTATTGTTTTATCTTTAGTATTGTAATTTTTCATACAAAATATTTGGTAAACTTAAGAGTAGAAGTTTTATTATTAGTTACAATTTATTATAAAGAATGTGACGAATTTTTTAAAATGTAGACTACCTCATGGACACGTAGGTGTTGTTTAATACATAATATTTGTTTAATATTTAATTTAAATACTGCAAGTACCTGTAATAATACTCGTATTAAGCGATTTGTGACGGTTCGATGAATAGATATAAAATGTGAATTAAAATGTTGAAAATAACATTTGGTACTAAATATTTATATATTTTTTTGTTTTTTATACCAATTAGTATGTACCATGTCCTTATTATATTGTGAAAAATGTATTTGACCAATAAATTAATAAAAAATATATTCCTATACATACCTACACCGCTACGAAATGGTGCCTGAACAATATTATAATAATATTAATGTATCAACGATCGTTTTGTGCAGTATGTGACCGCAGTTTACAATAAATATATCTACTAATGATGGGTGTTATAATTGATACTTTTGACTTGATCATTGCGTAATGTCCGTTCTTTCTGAATATACTGTGTAGTGTATATACTCGTATGTATCAGGATCTGCCGTGAGTACATAGAGGTCGACGTCTTGTTACGTAATGATCATGTTTATATTGATTCAATGTCTGCGAAAACAGACCGTTACCGGTTGAGATACTTATTGGAGTACTATGTAGAACTACAATACAACTTACAATGCAACTTATTTATTTCATACTAGCTGCGCCCCGCGGTTTCACCCGCATAAGTTTCGATCCCGTGGGAATATCGGGATAAAAAGTATCCTATATGTTAAATCCTGGTTATAAATCATAAAAGTGCCAAATTTCATCCAAATCCGGTCAGTAGTATTTGCGTGAAAGAGTAACGAACATCCATCCATCCATCCATACAAACTTTCACATTTATAATATTAGTAGGATTACTAGCTGCGCCCCGCGGTTTTACCCGCATAAGTTCCCGTGGGCATATCGGGATAAAAAGTATCCTATATGTTAATCCTGGTTGTAAACCATCTGTGTGGCAAAGGAGACTGAAACGATTAGATACAATCTTGGGCCTGGGTGTAAAAAGATGAAAGTGAGATCAATTAATAGCTTATTTATTATCAACCTTTCACTGAAAATTCTGCGGATTTTGTCAATCTGAGAACAGAGATAAAAGAGATTATGTAAAAGTGAGGTTATGTTACAATCTTTAATTAACAGCTGATTCCTGAAGTGCAAAATGTGTGCTTTTGCACTGGTAGTTATTATATTTAGTAGGAAATGTTCGATAAATCATATGAATGAACGTCAATGACTTCAGTCCTACCTACCTAGGTATGGAGTTACGAAAAGAATGTCTAAAATAAAATAAAAAATCATTTAAGTAATATAGTGTTTTATTCGTCTTCAATTATAATTAAAATGTCGTCTAGGAATTGTGCAGGTGGTGCTATATGATCTTGGTACCTAGCCCAGCTAAGGTACCATATAATGCACATTACATGAGCGCAGCAGCCTACAGTTCGTCTCCCTACAATAGAATTTCAGTAATGCATTACTATAGCCTCCCTTCCTCTACGAGAGCCGTCGACTAAAATATAAATAAAATAAGTTTTTCGACTTATATGTCGGGATTGTATGTGACTCCTAAGTAACCAGGAGGTATTGGCAACCGACAGCTCTCGAAGAAGGCTACTGCTGACCACCTCCCTGCACACTTCTATATTAATCTTTTGAACGCCATTGTCACATATATGTGACAAACGAAATCTTACTCTGAACGCCAACGTCACAAATATATGTATGACAAAATACACGTCGCACCATATTATGAAATAAACAATTTAATCATTACTTTTGGGTTTTTTTATTTATATAATTTAAAAGTTTAAGCTTTCGTCTATATTGTATTGCATGAAACGAATATAAATAAACCACCAATATCGAGAAAGTTGTTTTAAAAGTAGATGTTAAACGCGTATAAAAGGAGTGTCTCACACGCCGTAGTCTGCTATATGTGACAGCTAGTGTTGTGACGTATGATTGTAAAATCAATAAAAACTTAAGATGAATATGAAATTTTAGTCCAGAGTATATTATTTGTGTATAAGTTGGTATCAGGAGAAATAAAACGTATTTTTAAAACAACTCAGCCTTATACAACCATGCCTCTAGCTACACAATCAAAAATAAAATATGCAAATGTCTAATATCGACACTTGTTAAACTCATCTCTTGCGCATCCCTAGCGCAAACCAATATTATCAGTCCCTTGTACGCCACAGGCATAAATCTATGACACAACGGTGACGTCGTAAGCGCGCAGGTGATTAAGTTTAGTGAAGTGCTTTAATTTTTTTTTATTACTACATTAATATCCTTGCGTATTTTACATATGGATAGGTATTATACGAGTATTAGATAAGAATACTTATTAGAATCGATAACCAACGTGGACTTTGCTACATCCCTAATTCAGATGCGAGAATGTCATAAAATTGACTGGCAAGCAACGCCATTGTCACAATACCAAGACAAGTCATGTTGAATAGTGTTGTAACCATATTGTAATAAATATATTTTTTTAGTTTTCTAAATCTGCTTTTTCATTGATAGTCTCTGTTAAATGCTGTGTAAAGATTACTGTATTGGAATATAGTAATAATAATAATAATATGTAAGCTCAGCTATCATTGTGCCGATTGTCGTATCGGCCAATGGCCTCATGGCCGTAAGCCTCGATCAACATCTATCTAGGCTCTCGTTAGGCGGTTGGATCAAGGGCCTGATTCAAAAGGCAGTACTCGTCGATACGGCTCGCATTGTGAGGAGGTTCCTGTCTCTGGAGCCCTAACCACCGGTAGCTTGGACCCTGCTCCCGACATCGGTTGATCACTATTTTTTTATATTTTTAAATGTTTTTTTTTATACTAATATTTAAAAATGTATTAAAATAAGATATCTAAATAAATAAACGACATAATAATAATAATAATTTATTTGTACGGAATATAAGGTAGTACAAGGTATTGTCTTAAGAGTAAGTTGTACAACAGTGACAAAAATTCAAGGTCGAACTTCTGACTCCTAAACTAGGCAATAAGCCTGTATCTTAGGAGCCAATGTTCCCCGAAAAAGCAGCGACATACAACTACTTATATAATACACGTGCAAGTACTTCTATTATCATAATAATAAACAGGAAAAAGAGAGAAAAAAAAAATAATAAAAAAAAAAAACAGAATATTATGTGCATACAGTATTTAACTAATTATAAATTAATTTTGATAATATATAGATAATAGTGGCAGGTTAAATAAAATTTCAGTGTCGTGAGTACGGTTTATTAGAAAATTAAAGACGAAAATAAAAACTCAGTTGTATATCGATATAAGTTTTGGAATCCCTATTTTTTATGAAGGTCATTTGACAGAAAAAGTGGCCTGGGGTCAGGGGTACGGCGATACGTTAAATAATGTCAGCACAGCTCAAATTTCCAAACCCCAGATAATGTCTTATAATTTGTTCTCTGAACTCCAACATTGTTTCTTTCTGGTTGCAATGTTTACGGTACGTGTAATAGGCATTCCATATAGCCATGTCAAAAATATGAAAAAAGACCTTCTTGTACCATCGAACAGTCTTTTTTGGAGTGGAATAATAGGATAACATCTGGTCAGATATATCAATTCCGGACATATATTTGTTATACTCAGCTACCTCTTTGGGCTTCTTCAAAAGTTTGCCAAATCGATTTCTCGTTACAATTAGCTGAGGATGGTATTGCGTAGTTATCATAGGTACAATTCGTTTGTCTTTCCAAGCCGAAACATACACCTTCCCTTTCCTCATCCATACGTGTTCATCTTTTTTAAGTGCTTTATTCACGACATTTTTGGGATTGTCTTTCCTGTCCTTTCTTAAAGTACCTGTCGTGTGCGTCCTACAACTTAAAAGTTTCTCAGATAAGGGCACGCTGTTATAGTAATTATCCATGTAGAGCTCGTGGCCCTTAAATAAATATGGCTGCATCAGACTCATAACGAGCTTTTCTGTCTTCGATTTCGACGCAGTTTCGATGTCTATATCATCATTGGAATCAGTCTTGCCCTGATAAATTTTAAAATTTAAAACGTAACCATCACTCGTTGTCAGGATATAAAATTTTACTCCATATTTTGCTTTTTTAGTTTTGATATATTGCCTGAAAGACAGGCGTCCGCGAAATAAGAGCATTGATTCATCAAGAGAAAGCTGCTTTTGCGGTTTGTATAATTCTTGAAAAATAGCAATCATTTGGTTGGCGAAACCTAAGATTTTGTTTATACCTTTAGCATTCCCTTCATAAACACACAAACATATCTCAATAATTGTTCGAACCTTCTCCCTGACATACCGTAAGTAAATATGGGATGGTTATATAGCGGATCAGTAAATGTAAAAAGTTTTCGAATATTGGGTGTTTCTATCTGAGATTGCAAAATGCATAATCCAAGAAACTGCTTCATTTCTTCTATTGTAGTTGGATTAAAGGTCTTTTTGCGACTGCCTCTAGTATGTGGTCTGTTGACGTGGCATAATGCAGCACCGTAGATATTGGTCCGCATATTGGTCCGCTCTACAAGTTGTTCAATCACTGACGGAGGAAAGAAACGACCAAATACTTCAATCGAAGCTGTATTTGCATCAAGTGGAAATTGTGGTCTAACAGTGGTGTCATCAAACTGAAATTCTGGTATAGGAGCGGTTGTTGTTTGCCATTCGTCTTCTACGATTGGAGATGACCTAGAACGTTGATGATCACTACGAGATACGTCGGAAACTGATGTTGTAGTTGATCGTTGATGATCAGTGCTCTGTGCGTCTGCAAGTAGAGGCATCATAGGTCGCTGCTGATCGTCAGCCCTTTGCCTTATATTTTGTACCGATGCAGGACTTTCAGTGTCCGTCCAGCTAATAATATCCTGTAAAATCGTAATTGATTCAACTGATCTTGGTGGAGTTGTATCGGAATCATATGAAGGTATGTCTAAGTGTGGCTGGTGTGTATCTAGTGCATTTCTTATGATAAGCGGGGGCGAAGTTGGAATAACATCACCTGGAGACTCGACTGAAGCAGGCACACAGACGTGGACACCTAAATCTTTTAAGGTAATGGGAGATTCAACAGAAGGCACATAAGCATCAGAATCTTGCCCAATTCGTGTGACAGCTGGGGACGAAATAGCTGTCAAATCACCTGATGACTCAACCGAAATAGGAATGTGAATTTGCTCACCTAAATCATTTGAGATGGCTGGAGACTCAACGGAAAGCACTTGTTGACTTCTTATACGTTGAGTTGTTTGTTTAAATTGTCCATCACCATCCTCTTCAGAGTCAGATACGTGAGTTGTTGATGACCTGCTATCTTCATTGGGTATGTAATTAGTGTCTGAACCATATTCACCATCACAATCATCTTATGGATCCTGTTCAGACTCTTCGCTTTCACTTGATACCGATCCTTGTATAAGTTCTTCATTGCTCGAAATTTCAGGTTCCTCTGAACCATAAGATAGCTCATCACAATTTCATAATGCGTTCATTTTCTCGTTCGAATGGATCGTTATTTTTTGGTTTACCTCCACTTGATCGTTGTCGAGACATCTGAAAAGTAGAACGTATAAGTAGAAGTTGCTTACATCAATATTTTAGGATAAATCATTTGTTGAACCTCTCATCTTATAATAATAAAAGATAAGAGGTTTCAACAAATGATTTATGAAATATTTGCAATGAAAACTCCTTATACTAGTTATTGCCAGTATAAGGCGTTTTCATTGCAAATATTTGTATTTATATCCATTATTATGTTCTAAAGTACTTTTCATTTAAATATTAATAACATTATGCTATTAGTTAATCATAAAAAACAATTCTACTTACCATAGACGTTGATCAGAAACCGCGTGTAAATCACGTTCCCGACGCGTGCACTCCGCGGCGCACTTCGCGGCCAACTGAACAAATTCTCATACAATGGCCGCTGCTATGAACGCTGCGTCAGTGTGAGTGCGCACACAAATGTTCCAAGTAGTAGTACGTTGGAAGCAGTAAAAAGACATGTTATATGACACCTAGCAATTTGAGTAATTTAATTTGGGGGCACTTGGTGATGAACTATATGGTAACAGTATGAAAATTCGTCTGCTAAAGCAGTTGTGCTTCTAGAGTACAAAAAAATATCGAAGGGTATAACCGGCGCGTCATTCTGCGCAAGTTCCTAGTGAATGTCATAACCGGCGTGTCCGTCAACGTGTTAAGCGAGGTAAGTACACTTTTCTATTGTACCTTTCCTGTTTTAACGAGGTTTTCTATTTCTCTACTAAAATATTGCCTTTGACACTGTTTAATACAAACCGTTAACGCTTCATTAAGTTCTTTAGCAGTTAACCATGCAGGAAATCGTTCATGGTTGTCACTTCTTCTCTTACAATATATAAAGCGCCTGCAATAAGCGATTACTCTGATCAACTTTCTTAATGTTGAGAATTTTGTCCATACTGATAACGCTAAATATTCGTCTGTTGTAACGTAGCTCACCTTTTGTGCCTTTTCTTCTAACACTGTCTTGCATTCAGTCTTTTTGCTGTAATCTATGTTTTTGTTTTTGAGCCATTCTGGCCCTTCCATCCATAACTGGTTAGAGATTAATTCAGTTAATCTTAATCCCCGTGAGGCGCAATCAGCCGGGTTGTCCGCTGATTTCACATGAGCCCACTGAACGCTACAAAAAGGTCAAGGAGGAATTCAGAGTCATGCAGGAATTAGGTATTTGTCGACCATCTAAATCACCGTGGGCCAGCCCCTTGCATGTGGTTGTTAAGAAAAATGGTGAGTTAAGGCCGTGTGGCGACTACCGGAGTCTTGTGTAATACCATAACGAAATCTGATCGTTACCCAATCCCTCGGCTACACGACTTCACGTACATACTGACCGGTAAGTCAATTTTTTCAAAATTAAATTAAATGCTATGTTTCTCTATTAAAATATGTATTTACCTAAAAAAAAAGGTTGTTTTTTTTCACAAAAATGCTTTGTCAAAATGTCCGCTTAATATGACGTGTTTGTCAATTCCCTTCCATGTCATTATAACCGGATTCTACTGTAGTTGTTTTTGAAAATAATGATTAAGATCTCATAATTCATTCAGAAATGAATGAATTATGAGATCTTAATCATTATTTATTATTTACGTCTACGCCTTATAAAAGTAAACCTAAGTACCTACCTAATTAAAAAAAAAAAAAAAAACTCAATAACAAAAATAAAATACCTACCTACCTAAATAAACCTATTTCTGATGATAACTAATCTAAACTCAATAAATAAGCAAAATCCCTAAAAACTAAGATATTAGTTTTTAGGGATTTTGCGATATTGAATCTTAAGATAAAATATTATAGTATCTTAGCCGTGTGCAGCGCCACTCCACTCCGCTCCACTGCGGGTGACGTAATCTTCGAAAAACTTATTATTTGCGGTTGGTACAGTAATCGGATCTAGGGATCGAACCGCAAAATTAAGTTTGTTTTTTATTGTATATACTTTTCCGGGATAAAAAGTACCCAGTGTGGTGCCCAGGATATTAAAGAATAATTATACCGAGTTTCATCGTAAGTGTTCCACGCGCGCCTCAAAGAGTTAGCATAATTTGAGGGGCCCCTTAGGGCCGAAGCCGGCGGGGTCAGCGGGATTGTCCGGAAGGGTTACCGCTACCCCGGAACATAAAGGGCAAAGGAAGGAACATGGGTGGGTTTTAGTCAGTAAGAGTCTGACACTCCCTTCCGCTCCACCCAGAGCGGGTCATTTGATGATTTCCCATCCGGAAAAAAAAAAAAAAAATAAAAGGCCGTGGTCGTGATTTTTATTAGGAAAGTAGATGCTGCAATAATAATGTATGGTCATGTTATTTCTCATTCACAAAATACTAAATATCATTGCAAACACTGACTATTCCTACTTTGTAAAACAAATAGTAATGGACCGATAAGAAGACGAGTATTAAGGGCATTACCTTGCCCGTTGACTTTGAAGATTTGACCTCTGTACAAGTACTTGTTAATTTTGCGCCACCTGCCGACCAACAACCGTACTACAATAAAACGAACTGAAGATTATGCAAGAACACAGATGTGTCGCAGAGTTGTCATCGTTTTTGCCTATTTTATTCGCTCTCTGAGAGATCTTCTAATGCATTTGGTTCCTCTAGTTTTTATAGTATTGTACGTGTTTCTGCCAGTCTGCCTACATTATAATCAAACAATCAATCAATCAACCAATCAATCAATCAATTTATATTTATTTTGAACCACACGATGCATTATGCCTGCTGACATAGCTTTAATTCTACTAAATGATACATTATGAGGGTCTGATGATGACCAGGTACGTGCTTATCGGTTCTCAGTAACGGGAATAGTTGGGATGACCTAGCTTTCAACATTTACCTAATTGAGCACGGGTGCTACTACATGATACATTCTGAAGGTCTGATGATGACCAGGTACGTGCTTATCGGTTCTCAGTAACGGGAATAGTTAGGATGACCTAGCTTTCAACATTTACCTAATTGAGCACGGGTGCTACTACATGATACATTTTGAAGGTCTGATGATGACCAGGTACGTGCTTATCGGTTCTCAGTAACGGGAATAGTTAGGATGACCTAGCTTTCAACATTTACCTAATTGAGCACGGGTGCTACTACATGATACATTCTGAAGGTCTGATGATGACCAGGTACGTGCTTATCGGTTCTCAGTAACGGGAATAGTTAGGATGACCTAGCTTTCAACATTTATCTAAGTAATTGAGCACGGGTGCTACTACACAAACAAAATATATCAATTGTGAACAAAATATTTAAAAAAAAAACAGCTGCAACAGGTACATGCTCAAAATGTATGGGACCCATAGTAAAAGTTGCTCATATTCATGAGTAGGTATAGGTACTGTGTTCTATACATATACGCTTGTCCGAAATCTAGTATATCTTCTTCATCTTGTTCAACCTAAAACAAACATTTTAACAATACAGTGTCATATTAAATTAGCCAAGGAAACTATCTAATATCTAACAAATACCGCAGTGTAAGCAAACAGAAGCCCTTTCAAATGAATCCAATCACGATGGTTCTACGTAGCGCCGTCACTGAGATCCTATACCCACCTTCGGAGTCCACCGTCAGGTATATGACATCATCAATCACCAAGGTCTCCATGAGACCTTTCAAATGAGTCCAAACACGATGGTTTTACGTAGCGCCGTCACTGAGATCCTATACCCACCTTCGGAGTCCACCATCAGGTAGATGACATCATCAGTCACCAAGGTCTCCATGAGACCTTTCAAATGAGTCCAAATACGATGGTTTTACGTAGGGCCGTCACTGAGATCCTATAACCACCTTCGGAGTCCACCATCAGGTAGATGACATCATCAGTCACCAAGGTCTCCATGAGACCTTTCAAATGAGTCCAAACACGATGGTTCTCCGTCACTGAGATCCTATACCCACCTTCGGAGTCCACCATCAGGTAGATGACATCATCAGTCACCAAGGTCTCCATGAGACCTTTCAAATGAGTCCAAACACGATGGTTCTACGTAGCGCCGTCACTGAGATCCTATACCCACCTTCGGAGTCCACCATCAGGTAGATGACATCATCAGTAACCAAGGTCTCCGTGAGACCTTTCAAATGAGTCCAAACACGATGGTTTTACGTAGCGCCGTCACTGAGATCCAAACCCACCTTCGGAGTCCACCATCAGGTAGATGACATCATCAGTCACCAAGGTCTCCATGAGACCTTTCAAATGAGTCCAAACACGATGGTTCTACGTAGCGCCGTCACTGAGATCCTATACCCACCTTCGGAGTCCACCATCAGGTAGATGACATCATCAGTAACCAAGGTCTCCGTGAGACCTTTCAAATGAGTCCAAACACGATGGTTTTACGTAGCGCCGTCACTGAGATCCTATACCCACCTTCGGAGTCCACCATCAGGTAGATGACATCATCAGTCACCAAGGTCTCCATGAGACCTTTCAAATGAGTCCAAATACGATGGTTTTACGTATGACCGTCACTGAGATCCTATACCCACCTTCGGAGTCCACCATCAGGTAGATCACATCATCAGTTACCAAGGTCTCCATGAGACCTTTCAAATGAGTCCAAACACGATGGTTCTACGTAGCGCCGTCACTGAGATCCTATACCCACCTTCGGAGTCCACCATCAGGTAGATGACATCATCAGTAACCAAGGTCTCCGTGAGACCTTTCAAATGAGTCCAAACACGATGGTTTTACGTAGCGCCGTCACTGAGATCCAAACCCACCTTCGGAGTCCACCATCAGGTAGATGACATCATCAGTCACCAAGGTCTCCATGAGACCTTTCAAATGAGTCCAAACACGATGGTTCTACGTAGCGCCGTCACTGAGATCCTATAACCACCTTCGGAGTCCACCATCAGGTAGATGACATCATCAGTCACCAAGGTCTCCGTGAGACCTTTCAAATGAGTCCAAACACGATGGTTTTACGTAGCGCCGTCACTGAGATCCTATACCCACCTTCGGAGTTCACCATCAGGTAGATGACATCATCAGTCACCAAGGTCTCCATGAGACCTTTCAAATGAGTCCAAATACGATGGTTTTACGTAGGGCCGTCACTGAGATCCTATACCCACCTTCGGAGTCCACCATCAGGTAGATGACATCATCAGTCACTAAGGTCTCCATGAGACCTTTCAAATGAGTCCAAACACGATGGTTCTACGTAGCGCCGTCACTGAGATCCTATACCCACCTTCGGAGTCCACCATCAGGTAGATGACATCATCAGTCACCAAGGTCTCCATGAGACCTTTCAAATGAGTCCAAACACGATGGTTTTACGTAGGGCCGTCACTGAAATCCAATACCCACCTTCGGAGTACACCATCAGGTAGATGACATCATCAGTCACCAAGGTCTTCATGAGACCTTTCAAATGAGTCCAAATACGATGGTTTTACGTAGGGCCGTCACTGAGATCCTATACCCACCTTCGGAGTACACCATCAGGTAGATGACATCATCAGTCACCAAGGTCTTCATGAGACCTTTCAAATGAGTCCAAACACGATGGTTCTACGTAGCGCCGTCACTGAGATCCTATAACCACCTTCGGAGTCCACCATCAGGTAGATGACATCATCAGTCACCAAGGTCTCCGTGAGACCTTTCAAATGAGTCCAAACACGATGGTTTTACATAGCGCCGTCACTGAGATCCTATACCCACCTTCGGAGTCCACCATCAGGTAGATGACATCATCAGTCACCAAGGTCTCCATGAGACCTTTCAAATGAGTCCAAACACGATGGTTCTACGTAGCGCCGTCACTGAGATCCTATACCCACCTTCGGAGTCCACCATCAGGTAGATGACATCATCAGTCACTAAGGTCTCCATGAGACCTTTCAAATGAGTCCAAACATGATGGTTCTACGTAGCGCCGTCACTGAGATCCTATACCCACCTTCGGAGTCCACCATCAGGTAGATGACATCATCAGTCACCAAGGTCTCCATGAGACCTTTCAAATGAGTCCAAATACGATGGTTTTACGTAGGGCCGTCACTGAGATCCTATACCCACCTTCGGAGTCCACCATCAGGTAGATGACATCATCAGTCACCAAGGTCTCCATGAGACCTTTCAAATGAGTCCAAACACGATGGTTCTACGTAGCGCCGTCACTGAGATCCTATACCCACCTTCGGAGTCCACCATCAGGTAGATGACATCATCAGTCACCAAGGTCTCCATGAGACCTTTCAAATGAGTCCAAATACGATGGTTTTACGTAGGGCCGTCACTGAGATCCTATACCCACCTTCGGAGTCCACCATCAGGTAGATGACATCATCAGTCACCAAGGTCTCCATGAGACCTTTCAAATGAGTCCAAACACGATGGTTCTACGTAGCGCCGTCACAGATCCTAAACCCACCTTCGGAGTCCACCATCAGGTAGATGACATCATCAGTCACCAAGGTCTCCATGAGACCTTTCAAATGAGTCAAACACGATGGTTCTACGTAGCGCCGTCACTGAGATCCTATACCCACCTTCGGAGTCCACCATCAGGTAGATGACATCATCAGTCACCAAGGTCTTCATGGGACCTTTCAAATGAGTCCAAACACGATGGTTCTACGTAGCGCCGTCACTGAGATCCTATAACCACCTTCGGAGTCCACCATCAGGTAGATGACATCATCAGTCACCAAGGTCTGCGTGAGACCTTTCAAATGAGTCCAAACACGATGGTTTTACATAGCGCCGTCACTGAGATCCTATACCCACCTTCGGAGTCCACCATCAGGTAGATGACATCATCAGTCACCAAGGTCTCCATGAGACCTTTCAAATTAGATGACATCATCAGTCACCAAGGTCTCCATGAGACCTTTCAAATGAGTCCAAATACGATGGTTTTACGTAGGGCCGTCACTGAGATCCTATACCCACCTTCGGAGTCCACCATCAGGTAGATGACATCATCAGTCACCAAGATCTCCATGAGACCTTTCAAATGAGTCCAAACACGATGGTTCTACGTAGCGCCGTCACTGAGATCCTATACCCACCTTCGGAGTCCACCATCAGGTAGATGACATCATCAGTCACCAAGGTCTCCATGAGACCTTTCAAATGAGTCCAAACACGATGGTTTTACGTAGGGCCGTCACTGAAATCCAATACCCACCTTCGGAGTACACCATCAGGTAGATGACATCATCAGTCACCAAGGTCTTCATGAGACCTTTCAAATGAGTCCAAATACGATGGTTTTACGTAGGGCCGTCACTGAGATCCTATACCCACCTTCGGAGTCCACCATCAGGTAGATGACATCATCAGTCACCAAGGTCTCCATGAGACCTTTCAAATGAGTCCAAACACGATGGTTTTACGTAGGGCCGTCACTGAAATCCTATACCCACCTTCGGAGTACACCATCAGGTAGATGACATCATCAGTCACCAAGGTCTTCATGAGACCTTTCAAATGAGTCCAAACACGATGGTTCTACGTAGCGCCGTCACTGAGATCCTATAACCACCTTCGGAGTCCACCATCAGGTAGATGACATCATCAGTCACCAAGGTCTCCGTGAGACCTTTCAAATGAGTCCAAACACGATGGTTTTACATAGCGCCGTCACTGAGATCCTATACCCACCTTCGGAGTCCACCATCAGGTAGATGACATCATCAGTCACCAAGGTCTCCATGAGACCTTTCAAATGAGTCCAAACACGATGGTTCTACGTAGCGCCGTCACTGAGATCCTATACCCACCTTCGGAGTCCACCATCAGGTAGATGACATCATCAGTCACCAAGGTCTCCATGAGACCTTTCAAATGAGTCTAAATACGATGGTTTTACGTAGGGCCGTCACTGAGATCCTATACCCACCTTCGGAGTCCACCATCAGGTAGATGACATCATCAGTCACTAAGGTCTCCATGAGACCTTTCAAATGAGTCCAAACACGATGGTTCTACGTAGCGCCGTCACTGAGATCCTATACCCACCTTCGGAGTCCACCATCAGGTAGATGACATCATCAGTCACCAAGGTCTCCATGAGACCTTTCAAATGAGTCCAAATACGATGGTTTTACGTAGGGCCGTCACTGAGATCCTATACCCACCTTCGGAGTCCACCATCAGGTAGATGACATCATCAGTCACCAAGGTCTCCATGAGACCTTTCAAATGAGTCCAAACACGATGGTTCTACGTAGCGCCGTCACTGAGATCCTATACCCACCTTCGGAGTCCACCATCAGGTAGATGACATCATCAGTCACCAAGGTCTCCATGAGACCTTTCAAATGAGTCCAAATACGATGGTTTTACGTAGGGCCGTCACTGAGATCCTATACCCACCTTCGGAGTCCACCATCAGGTAGATGACATCATCAGTCACCAAGGTCTCCATGAGACCTTTCAAATGAGTCCAAACACGATGGTTCTACGTAGCGCCGTCACAGATCCTATACCCACCTTCGGAGTCCACCATCAGGTAGATGACATCATCATTCACCAAGGTCTCCATGAGACCTTTCAAATGAGTCAAACACGATGGTTCTACGTAGCGCCGTCACTGAGATCCTATACCCACCTTCGGAGTCCACCATCAGGTAGATGACATCATCAGTCACCAAGGTCTTCATGGGACCTTTCAAATGAGTCCAAACACGATGGTTCTACGTAGCGCCGTCACTGAGATCCTATAACCACCTTCGGAGTCCACCATCAGGTAGATGACATCATCAGTCACCAAGGTCTGCGTGAGACCTTTCAAATGAGTCCAAACACGATGGTTTTACATAGCGCCGTCACTGAGATCCTATACCCACCTTCGGAGTCCACCATCAGGTAGATGACATCATCAGTCACCAAGGTCTCCATGAGACCTGTCAAATGAGTCCAAACACGATGGTTCTACGTAGCGCCGTCACTGAGATCCTATACCCACCTTCGGAGTCCACCATCAGGTAGATGACATCATCAGTCACCAAGGTCTCCATGAGACCTTTCAAATGAGTCCAAATACGATGGTTTTAAGTAGGGCCGTCACTGAGATCCTATACCCACCTTCGGAGTCCACCATCAGGTAGATGACATCATCAGTCACCAAGGTCTCCATGAGACCTTTCAAATGAGTCCAAACACGATGGTTCTACGTAGCGCCGTCACTGAGATCCTATACCCACCTTCGGAGTCCACCATCAGGTAGATGACATCATCAGTCACCAAGGTCTCTATGAGACCTTTCAAATGAGTCCAAACACGATGGTTCTACGTAGCTCCGTCACCGAGATCCTATACCCACCTTCGGAGTCCACCATCAGGTAGATGACATCATCAGTCACCAAGGTCTCCATGAGACCTTTCAAATGAGTCCAATCCAAATACGATGGTTTTACGTAGGGCCGTCACTGAGATCCAAACCCACCTTCGGAGTCCACCATCAGGTAGATGACATCATCAGTCACCAAGGTCTCCATGAGACCTTTCAAATGAGTCCAAACACGATGGTTCTACGTAGCGCCGTCACTGAGATCCTATACCCACCGTCGGAGTCCACCATCAGGTAGATGACATCATCAGTCACCAAGGTCTCCGTGAGACCTTTCAAACAAGTCCAAACACGATGGTTCTACGTAGCGCCGTCACTGAGATCCTATACCCACCGTCGGAGTCCACCATCAGGTAGATGACATCATCAGTCACCAAGGTCTCCGTGAGACCTTTCAAACGAGTCCAAACACGATGGTTTTACGTAGCGCCGTCACTGAGATCCTATACCCACCTTCGGAGTCCACCATCAGGTAGATGACATCATCAGTCACTAAGGTCTCCATGAGACCTTTCAAATGAGTCCAAACACGATGGTTCTACGTAGCGCCGTCACTGAGATCCTATACCCACCTTCGGAGTCCACCATCAGGTAGATGACATCATCAGTCACCAAGGTCTCCATGAGACCTTTCAAATGAGTCCAAATACGATGGTTTTACGTAGGGCCGTCACTGAGATCCTATACCCACCTTCGGAGTCCACCATCAGGTAGATGACATCATCAGTCACCAAGGTCTCCATGAGACCTTTCAAATGAGTCCAAACACGATGGTTCTACGTAGCGCCGTCACTGAGATCCTATACCCACCTTCGGAGTCCACCATCAGGTAGATGACATCATCAGTCACCAAGGTCTCCATGAGACCTTTCAAATGAGTCCAAATACGATGGTTTTACGTAGGGCCGTCACTGAGATCCTATACCCACCTTCGGAGTCCACCATCAGGTAGATGACATCATCAGTCACCAAGGTCTCCATGAGACCTTTCAAATGAGTCCAAACACGATGGTTCTACGTAGCGCCGTCACAGATCCTATACCCACCTTCGGAGTCCACCATCAGGTAGATGACATCATCAGTCACCAAGGTCTCCATGAGACCTTTCAAATGAGTCAAACACGATGGTTCTACGTAGCGCCGTCACTGAGATCCTATACCCACCTTCGGAGTCCACCATCAGGTAGATGACATCATCAGTCACCAAGGTCTTCATGGGACCTTTCAAATGAGTCCAAACACGATGGTTCTACGTAGCGCCGTCACTGAGATCCTATAACCACCTTCGGAGTCCACCATCAGGTAGATGACATCATCAGTCACCAAGGTCTGCGTGAGACCTTTCAAATGAGTCCAAACACGATGGTTTTACATAGCGCCGTCACTGAGATCCTATACCCACCTTCGGAGTCCACCATCAGGTAGATGACATCATCAGTCACCAAGGTCTCCATGAGACCTTTCAAATTAGATGACATCATCAGTCACCAAGGTCTCCATGAGACCTTTCAAATGAGTCCAAATACGATGGTTTTACGTAGGGCCGTCACTGAGATCCTATACCCACCTTCGGAGTCCACCATCAGGTAGATGACATCATCAGTCACCAAGATCTCCATGAGACCTTTCAAATGAGTCCAAACACGATGGTTCTACGTAGCGCCGTCACTGAGATCCTATACCCACCTTCGGAGTCCACCATCAGGTAGATGACATCATCAGTCACCAAGGTCTCCATGAGACCTTTCAAATGAGTCCAAACACGATGGTTTTACGTAGGGCCGTCACTGAAATCCAATACCCACCTTCGGAGTACACCATCAGGTAGATGACATCATCAGTCACCAAGGTCTTCATGAGACCTTTCAAATGAGTCCAAATACGATGGTTTTACGTAGGGCCGTCACTGAGATCCTATACCCACCTTCGGAGTCCACCATCAGGTAGATGACATCATCAGTCACCAAGGTCTCCATGAGACCTTTCAAATGAGTCCAAACACGATGGTTTTACGTAGGGCCGTCACTGAAATCCTATACCCACCTTCGGAGTACACCATCAGGTAGATGACATCATCAGTCACCAAGGTCTTCATGAGACCTTTCAAATGAGTCCAAACACGATGGTTCTACGTAGCGCCGTCACTGAGATCCTATAACCACCTTCGGAGTCCACCATCAGGTAGATGACATCATCAGTCACCAAGGTCTCCGTGAGACCTTTCAAATGAGTCCAAACACGATGGTTTTACATAGCGCCGTCACTGAGATCCTATACCCACCTTCGGAGTCCACCATCAGGTAGATGACATCATCAGTCACCAAGGTCTCCATGAGACCTTTCAAATGAGTCCAAACACGATGGTTCTACGTAGCGCCGTCACTGAGATCCTATACCCACCTTCGGAGTCCACCATCAGGTAGATGACATCATCAGTCACCAAGGTCTCCATGAGACCTTTCAAATGAGTCTAAATACGATGGTTTTACGTAGGGCCGTCACTGAGATCCTATACCCACCTTCGGAGTCCACCATCAGGTAGATGACATCATCAGTCACTAAGGTCTCCATGAGACCTTTCAAATGAGTCCAAACACGATGGTTCTACGTAGCGCCGTCACTGAGATCCTATACCCACCTTCGGAGTCCACCATCAGGTAGATGACATCATCAGTCACCAAGGTCTCCATGAGACCTTTCAAATGAGTCCAAAAACGATGGTTTTACGTAGGGCCGTCACTGAGATCCTATACCCACCTTCGGAGTCCACCATCAGGTAGATGACATCATCAGTCACCAAGGTCTCCATGAGACCTTTCAAATGAGTCCAAACACGATGGTTCTACGTAGCGCCGTCACTGAGATCCTATACCCACCTTCGGAGTACACCATCAGGTAGATGACATCATCAGTCACCAAGGTCTCCATGAGACCTTTCAAATGAGTCCAAATACGATGGTTTTAAGTAGGGCCGTCACTGAGATCCTATACCCACCTTCGGAGTCCACCATCAGGTAGATGACATCATCAGTCACCAAGGTCTCCATGAGACCTTTCAAATGAGTCCAAACACGATGGTTCTACGTAGCGCCGTCACAGATCCTATACCCACCTTCGGAGTCCACCATCAGGTAGATGACATCATCATTCACCAAGGTCTCCATGAGACCTTTCAAATGAGTCAAACACGATGGTTCTACGTAGCGCCGTCACTGAGATCCTATACCCACCTTCGGAGTCCACCATCAGGTAGATGACATCATCAGTCACCAAGGTCTTCATGGGACCTTTCAAATGAGTCCAAACACGATGGTTCTACGTAGCGCCGTCACTGAGATCCTATAACCACCTTCGGAGTCCACCATCAGGTAGATGACATCATCAGTCACCAAGGTCTGCGTGAGACCTTTCAAATGAGTCCAAACACGATGGTTTTACATAGCGCCGTCACTGAGATCCTATACCCACCTTCGGAGTCCACCATCAGGTAGATGACATCATCAGTCACCAAGGTCTCCATGAGACCTGTCAAATGAGTCCAAACACGATGGTTCTACGTAGCGCCGTCACTGAGATCCTATACCCACCTTCGGAGTCCACCATCAGGTAGATGACATCATCAGTCACCAAGGTCTCCATGAGACCTTTCAAATGAGTCCAAATACGATGGTTTTAAGTAGGGCCGTCACTGAGATCCTATACCCACCTTCGGAGTCCACCATCAGGTAGATGACATCATCAGTCACCAAGGTCTCCATGAGACCTTTCAAATGAGTCCAAACACGATGGTTCTACGTAGCGCCGTCACTGAGATCCTATACCCACCTTCGGAGTCCACCATCAGGTAGATGACATCATCAGTCACCAAGGTCTCTATGAGACCTTTCAAATGAGTCCAAACACGATGGTTCTACGTAGCTCCGTCACCGAGATCCTATACCCACCTTCGGAGTCCACCATCAGGTAGATGACATCATCAGTCACCAAGGTCTCCATGAGACCTTTCAAATGAGTCCAATCCAAATACGATGGTTTTACGTAGGGCCGTCACTGAGATCCAAACCCACCTTCGGAGTCCACCATCAGGTAGATGACATCATCAGTCACCAAGGTCTCCATGAGACCTTTCAAATGAGTCCAAACACGATGGTTCTACGTAGCGCCGTCACTGAGATCCTATACCCACCGTCGGAGTCCACCATCAGGTAGATGACATCATCAGTCACCAAGGTCTCCGTGAGACCTTTCAAACAAGTCCAAACACGATGGTTCTACGTAGCGCCGTCACTGAGATCCTATACCCACCGTCGGAGTCCACCATCAGGTAGATGACATCATCAGTCACCAAGGTCTCCGTGAGACCTTTCAAACGAGTCCAAACACGATGGTTTTACGTAGCGCCGTCACTGAGATCCTATACCCACCTTCGGAGTCCACCATCAGGTAGATGACATCATCAGTCACTAAGGTCTCCATGAGACCTTTCAAATGAGTCCAAACACGATGGTTCTACGTAGCGCCGTCACTGAGATCCTATACCCACCTTCGGAGTCCACCATCAGGTAGATGACATCATCAGTCACCAAGGTCTCCATGAGACCTTTCAAATGAGTCCAAATACGATGGTTTTACGTAGGGCCGTCACTGAGATCCTATACCCACCTTCGGAGTCCACCATCAGGTAGATGACATCATCAGTCACCAAGGTCTCCATGAGACCTTTCAAATGAGTCCAAACACGATGGTTCTACGTAGCGCCGTCACTGAGATCCTATACCCACCTTCGGAGTCCACCATCAGGTAGATGACATCATCAGTCACCAAGGTCTCCATGAGACCTTTCAAATGAGTCCAAATACGATGGTTTTACGTAGGGCCGTCACTGAGATCCTATACCCACCTTCGGAGTCCACCATCAGGTAGATGACATCATCAGTCACCAAGGTCTCCATGAGACCTTTCAAATGAGTCCAAACACGATGGTTCTACGTAGCGCCGTCACAGATCCTATACCCACCTTCGGAGTCCACCATCAGGTAGATGACATCATCAGTCACCAAGGTCTCCATGAGACCTTTCAAATGAGTCAAACACGATGGTTCTACGTAGCGCCGTCACTGAGATCCTATACCCACCTTCGGAGTCCACCATCAGGTAGATGACATCATCAGTCACCAAGGTCTTCATGGGACCTTTCAAATGAGTCCAAACACGATGGTTCTACGTAGCGCCGTCACTGAGATCCTATAACCACCTTCGGAGTCCACCATCAGGTAGATGACATCATCAGTCACCAAGGTCTGCGTGAGACCTTTCAAATGAGTCCAAACACGATGGTTTTACATAGCGCCGTCACTGAGATCCTATACCCACCTTCGGAGTCCACCATCAGGTAGATGACATCATCAGTCACCAAGGTCTCCATGAGACCTTTCAAATGAGTCCAAACACGATGGTTCTACGTAGCGCCGTCACTGAGATCCTATACCCACCTTCGGAGTCCACCATCAGGTAGATGACATCATCAGTCACCAAGGTCTCCATGAGACCTTTCAAATGAGTCCAAATACGATGGTTTTACGTAGGGCCGTCACTGAGATCCTATACCCACCTTCGGAGTCCACCATCAGGTAGATGACATCATCAGTCACCAAGGTCTCCATGAGACCTTTCAAATGAGTCCAAACACGATGGTTCTACGTAGCGCCGTCACTGAGATCCTATACCCACCTTCGGAGTCCACCATCAGGTAGATGACATCATCAGTCACCAAGGTCTCCATGAGACCTTTCAAATAAGTCCAAACACGATGGTTTTACGTAGGGCCGTCACTGAAATCCAATACCCACCTTCGGAGTACACCATCAGGTAGATGACATCATCAGTCACCAAGGTCTTCATGAGACCTTTCAAATGAGTCCAATTACGATGGTTTTACGTAGGGCCGTCACTGAGATCCTATACCCACCTTCGGAGTCCACCATCAGGTAGATGACATCATCAGTCACCAAGGTCTCCATGAGACCTTTCAAATGAGTCCAAACACGATGGTTTTACGTAGGGCCGTCACTGAAATCCTATACCCACCTTCGGAGTACACCATCAGGTAGATGACATCATCAGTCACCAAGGTCTTCATGAGACCTTTCAAATGAGTCCAAACACGATGGTTCTACGTAGCGCCGTCACTGAGATCCTATAACCACCTTCGGAGTCCACCATCAGGTAGATGACATCATCAGTCACCAAGGTCTCCGTGAGACCTTTCAAATGAGTCCAAACACGATGGTTTTACATAGCGCCGTCACTGAGATCCTATACCCACCTTCGGAGTCCACCATCAGGTAGATGACATCATCAGTCACCAAGGTCTCCATGAGACCTTTCAAATCAGTCCAAACACGATGGTTCTACGTAGCGCCGTCACTGAGATCCTATACCCACCTTCGGAGTCCACCATCAGGTAGATGACATCATCAGTCACCAAGGTCTCCATGAGACCTTTCAAATGAGTCCAAATACGATGGTTTTACGTAGGGCCGTCACTGAGATCCTATACCCACCTTCGGAGTCCACCATCAGGTAGATGACATCATCAGTCACCAAGGTCTCCATGAGACCTTTCAAATGAGTCCAAACACGATGGTTTTACGTAGGGCCGTCACTGAAATCCAATACCCACCTTCGGAGTACACCATCAGGTAGATGACATCATCAGTCACCAAGGTCTTCATGAGACCTTTCAAATGAGTCCAATTACGATGGTTTTACGTAGGGCCGTCACTGAGATCCTATACCCACCTTCGGAGTCCACCATCAGGTAGATGACATCATCAGTCACCAAGGTCTCCATGAGACCTTTCAAATGAGTCCAAACACGATGGTTTTACGTAGGGCCGTCACTGAAATCCTATACCCACCTTCGGAGTACACCATCAGGTAGATGACATCATCAGTCACCAAGGTCTTCATGAGACCTTTCAAATGAGTCCAAACACGATGGTTCTACGTAGCGCCGTCACTGAGATCCTATAACCACCTTCGGAGTCCACCATCAGGTAGATGACATCATCAGTCACCAAGGTCTCCGTGAGACCTTTCAAATGAGTCCAAACACGATGGTTTTACATAGCGCCGTCACTGAGATCCTATACCCACCTTCGGAGTCCACCATCAGGTAGATGACATCATCAGTCACCAAGGTCTCCATGAGACCTTTCAAATCAGTCCAAACACGATGGTTCTACGTAGCGCCGTCACTGAGATCCTATACCCACCTTCGGAGTCCACCATCAGGTAGATGACATCATCAGTCACCAAGGTCTCCATGAGACCTTTCAAATGAGTCCAAATACGATGGTTTTACGTAGGGCCGTCACTGAGATCCTATACCCACCTTCGGAGTCCACCATCAGGTAGATGACATCATCAGTCACCAAGGTCTCCATGAGACCTTTCAAATGAGTCCAAACACGATGGTTCTACGTAGCGCCGTCACTGAGATCCTATACCCACCTTCGGAGTCCACCATCAGGTAGATGACATCATCAGTCACCAAGGTCTCCATGAGACCTTTCAAATGAGTCCAAGTACGATGGTTTTACGTAGGGCCGTCACTGAGATCCTATACCCACCTTCGGAGTCCACCATCAGGTAGATGACATCATCAGTCACCAAGGTCTCCATGAGACCTTTCAAATGAGTCCAAACACGATGGTTCTACGTAGCGCCGTCACAGATCCTATACCCACCTTCGGAGTCCACCATCAGGTAGATGACATCATCAGTCACCAAGGTCTCCATGAGACCTTTCAAATGAGTCAAACACGATGGTTCTACGTAGCGCCGTCACTGAGATCCTATACCCACCTTCGGAGTCCACCATCAGGTAGATGACATCATCAGTCACCAAGGTCTTCATGGGACCTTTCAAATGAGTCCAAACACGATGGTTCTACGTAGCGCCGTCACTGAGATCCTATAACCACCTTCGGAGTCCACCATCAGGTAGATGACATCATCAGTCACCAAGGTCTGCGTGAGACCTTTCAAATGAGTCCAAACACGATGGTTTTACATAGCGCCGTCACTGAGATCCTATACCCACCTTCGGAGTCCACCATCAGGTAGATGACATCATCAGTCACCAAGGTCTCCATGAGACCTTTCAAATGAGTCCAAACACGATGGTTCTACGTAGCGCCGTCACTGAGATCCTATACCCACCTTCGGAGTCCACCATCAGGTAGATGACATCATCAGTCACCAAGGTCTCCATGAGACCTTTCAAATGAGTCCAAATACGATGGTTTTACGTAGGGCCGTCACTGAGATCCTATACCCACCTTCGGAGTCCACCATCAGGTAGATGACATCATCAGTCACCAAGGTCTCCATGAGACCTTTCAAATGAGTCCAAACACGATGGTTCTACGTAGCGCCGTCACTGAGATCCTATACCCACCTTCGGAGTCCACCATCAGGTAGATGACATCATCAGTCACCAAGGTCTCTATGAGACCTTTCAAATGAGTCCAAACACGATGGTTCTACGTAGCTCCGTCACTGAGATCCTATACCCACCTTCGGAGTCCACCATCAGGTAGATGACATCATCAGTCACCAAGGTCTCCATGAGACCTTTCAAATGAGTCCAATCCAAATACGATGGTTTTACGTAGGGCCGTCACTGAGATCCAAACCCACCTTCGGAGTCCACCATCAGGTAGATGACATCATCAGTCACCAAGGTCTCCATGAGACCTTTCAAATGAGTCCAAACACGATGGTTCTACGTAGCGCCGTCACTGAGATCCTATACCCACCGTCGGAGTCCACCATCAGGTAGATGACATCATCAGTCACCAAGGTCTCCGTGAGACCTTTCAAACGAGTCCAAACACGATGGTTCTACGTAGCGCCGTCACTGAGATCCTATACCCACCGTCGGAGTTCACCATCAGGTAGATGACATCATCAATCACCAAGGTCTCCATGAGACCTTTCAAATGAGTCCAAACACGATGGTTCTACGTAGCGCCGTCACTTAGATCCTATACCCACCTTCGGAGTCCACCATCAGGTAGATGGCATCATCAGTCACCAAGGTCTCCATGAGACCTTTCAAATGAGTCCAAACACGATGGTTTTACGTAGCGCCGTCACTGAGATCCTATACCCACCTTCGAAGTCCACCATCAGGTCGGTGACATCGTCAGTCACCAAGGTCTCTATCCTCCGTCAAACGAAATTCTCAAGATAGCTAAAAACGATAAAAAATAAACACACTAGAAATAATGTACTCAAGTAGGTACTTAGCAATAGTTTTGCAGAGCTCGTCCACGCTTCACCTTACACTTATTCATAATCTATGATCGGTTCAAAAAACAAAACGAAATTAAAAACTACTTTACATATATTTACAAACTTAATTTCTATTGTTGTTTTACTAAATAATTATATTTGTACTATTTACAATATGTTTTCATTCAAAAATAATTAAAAACGTGAACTTTTAAATTTTATTTGGAAAAAATAACGCGCGTATAGTCCACCCGTCACAAGAGTCATCGAGACACTTATGTGTCGCGTCCCAGTACGCGTCACAGGCCTTAGCGGGGGTGCTCTAGCGGGGTACTAGTGAAGTTTCGGGTTTTTGTTCATTATTTAAAAATATTAAAAGAAATAAGAAAAAATAAACTATACAGATTGTGAAATAGGTACGGCATTACATATTTTTTGATACAAAATTCATGCCAAACTATTCAGCCGTTACAGAGAACATTTACAATTTAGGTTGAAAGAGGACCTATTTAATAAGATTTTTTCCCAGAATTTGGGAAAGTTTATTAAAATTTTAAACTATACAAATTATTTGTGATGACCTTAAGCATACCATATATTTTTTATATGGAAAACGCGCAAAAGGATTCATCTACAATCTTCTTTAAACTTGCAGTGTTTTTGCGATTTGAGCAAGGTAATCCCCTTAAGAGCGTTAACGCCGATTTTGGCTGTTTGACCCAAAAAGCGTACATTTCAAACCTTTTAATCTCCTCATAAAACGTATCTAATGAAAGTGTGAATTACTAATTATTGTAGGAGATATTTCGTTCTAAAAAGTTAGGTGAGAACATTTTTACATTAATAGAGTATTCATTTCGAAGCTTGAAATATCAGAAACCAGTCATAAAATTTGCAAACAAACAAACTTATTTAATTGTTCATATCCTTGAGCAAAAAACTATCACAGGTTTTTTTGATTTTCAGCTCCTAACATAGATAAATCAAACAATAAACAAAGTGAAATTAACAAGAAAAAGCGGTTGCTAAATTCATTATTTACTCCAATAAATCTTCCTTGATTTTACAAAATAAAGGTGTATTATAATAGAAGAATATCTTCTTTACAAAATACGAAACAGCATTCAGCTTATTTAGTTAAATTTAATTTATTACAAGTTTTTTAAAACTACTATAAAACTGTTGGCGTAAATCGTTTCAAATCAGTCCGCCGCGAGGCCTTTCAGAGTGGTCATATCGCTCGGTTCTCTACGCGTGACATCTCCTGACCCTTGGCGTCGAGTGAGTTTATAGTGCGAACTAACGATCTTGGTTTGGTAAGTAAAATATTTAATTTTATTTAGATGACAGACAACAATTTTTTTCAAAACAAGAGTTTATTTTTCAGTTGTCATGGGGAATAAAAACGAAAATACAACACGAAAAAGGAAAAGGAGGTGGCCGCTGTGATGTCAAAGAAGAGCAACCGGCCAAGGTCAGGGGACAGCCAGGGGTCGTCCTCCGACGGGGAGCTGGCCTCGGCTCGGAAGATCCCCACCAGTAGGCGGGGTGGAGTCCGAGAGCGAGGCAAGGGGTGGGGGCTCACTGCCCGTGACGCAGCCGAAGGTTCGGAGGAGTCCGCAAAGGAGGGGGGGACCGGTCGCGCGGTCGCTTCAGGGCCCTTGAGCGACGAGGCGGATGCGGTTGGCGCCCCCAACCCCGAGGCGGCCGGCAAACACAGGTTTGCGGCGGTCGTGGAGGCCGCGATCCGGGACGTGTCTCTAAAGAAGCTGCAGGCTTCTAAGAACAGGGCCATAGTCTCGGCGACGGCCTCCATTATGGCGGCAGCGGAGGCGGCCAACTACACCGGCCCTTCGGCCGGCGAAGTGGCCGAATTGCGGGAGGAGGTCGCCCGCCTGACGACCGCCATGGAGCTTCTCCAAAAGGAGAACGAGAGGCTCCGGGCAGACCTGGCCGGCCTGCGGGTCACCGAGGGCGCTCAGGCGAAACCATCGAGCCAGCACGTCCCGGTGGAGAACCAGGTCCTTAGCCTGGTTCGGCAGGAGCTGGCGGCCTTCCAGGCGCGGTTTTCCGTCCTGGAGGGCATAGTCCTGCGCCCCCCCCCTGGCGGGGAGAACGGCCCCGGGGTCGAAGGCGGCCTCGTACGCCCGGGCCGTCTGGCCGGGCCCAGGCGTCGGCCAAACCGGCGTCGGCCAAACCGACGCCGGCTGGTGGAGCTCCGGCGCCAGCGCCGGCTGGCGGGGCTCCGACACCTACCAGCAGCACCCCGACACAGGCCCAGAGGGGAAGAACGGCGCGGGAGGTGAAGGCCCCACAGCCAACGCCCCGCCCTCAAAACCCCCCCACTTCTCCCGCGACCGACGCCGAATGGCAGGTGGTCGGGGAGAAGAAGAAGGCGGCCAAAGCGGCCAGGAAAAAGGCGTAAAGGCGGCGCCGCAAAGAGCAAGCAGTTGCGGCTAGGCTTCGCGCCCCGAAGACCGCGGCTGTAGTGATAACACTACAGCCGGACGCGGTTAAGAGGGGCGTGACGTACGGCGACGTGCTCACCAAGGCGAGAGAGACGGTGGACCTCCGGGAGCTGGGGATCACCGGGGGCCTCCGGCACAGGGTGACCGCCACTGGCGCTCGTATGCTGGAGATCCCCGGGGCGACTAGTGGCCCCACCGCTGACGCCCTAGCTGAGAAGCTAAGGGCGTCCCTTGATGCGGAGGAGGCTCGAGTGTCCAGACCCGTCAAGTGCGCAGACATGCGCATCTCGGGCCTGGATGACTCTGTAACGGAGGGAGAGGTGGCGGCCGCCCTCACGGGCATGCGAACCGTAGTGGTAAGCTGCCCCGTGACGGCGGACAGAACAATTGTAGAGGGCCGAAGGCTCCTGGTGGGCTGGGTTTCAGCGCAGGTCAAACTGCTGGAACCCAAGCCTCTGAGGTGCTACCGATGCCATGTGGGGCACCACGTTAGCGTCCAGTGCACCTCAGAGGTAGACCGCAGCACACACTGCTTCCGCTGCGGTCAGCCCGGACATAAGGCCGGCTCGTGCAACGCCGCGCCGCACTGCATCGCATGTGCGGCAGCTGGCAAGTCAGCCGATCACCGGGCGGGGAGCAAACCCTGCGCTCCACCCACCGGAACCACGAAGAAAGGCAGGCCCTCCGCCGCCGTCGCCACCGCCACCGTCGCCGCTGCCGCCACCGCCGCCGCCGTTGCCGCCGCCGCCGCCGCCGCCGCTGCCATCTCTCACGACGGGCCCTCACAGGGGGCCCGGGAGGAGGCTGAAATGGAGGAGTAATGACTCCATTACGCTTCCTCCGGGCGAACATCAACCACTGCGCCTGCGCTCAGGACCTGTTGCTCCAGAGCGTGGCGCAGTGGTCGATTAACATCGCCGTGGTCGCTGAGCCGTACTTTGTCCCGCCCAGGGATGACTGGGTGGAGGACCTGAGCGGCTCAGTGGCCATAATTTCGTCGGCCGCCGCCGGCACCCCGTCCCTCGAATGCGTCACGAAGGGACAGGGGTGCATAGCAGCACGGTTCGGAGAGATTGTAGTAGTGGGAGTGTACTTCTCTCCGAGCCGAACTCTCGCCGAGTTCCACAACTCTATAATAGAGTTGAGTGTCGTCGTCGCCGGAAGCCATCCCTTCCCCGTTTTAGTGCTCGGGGACTTCAACGCCAAGAATTTGGCCTGGGGTTCCCGTTGCACGGATGTGCGGGGCAGGATGGTGGAGGACTGGGCTCTGGAAACAGGCCTGGTCGTCCTAAATCGGGGCTCTGTTCCCACGTGTGTGCGGATGCGGGGGGAGTCTGTGGTGGACATCTCGTTCGCCAGCCCCGCTCTGTCACAGCGTGTCATTGCCTGGCGCGTTATGGAGGAGGTGGAGACCTACTCCGATCACCGGTATATCCGGTTCGACGTCTCCGCCCAGACCTCTAGCGCGCTGGTCCGACAGGCCCCGAGTGGTCCGCGGTGGGCGCTGAAGCAGCTGGACCGGGAGCTCCTCCTGGAAGCCTCGATCGTGCAGGCCTGGGTGTCATCACCGGACAGGCCTGCCGATATCGACGATGAGGCGGAGTGGTTCCGGGAGGCCATGTCCGACATTTGTGACGTGGCAATGCCCCGAGTCCGGCCGGGACGCGCCCGGCGTCGGGTGTACTGGTGGTCGCAGGAGTTGGAGTCGCTACGCAAGGCGTGCGTCGACGCGCGACACCTGTACACCAGCAAGCTCCGCATTCGCCCTCCGGATGCGGAAACCACGGAGGCGGAGCTGTACGAGGGGTACAAAGCGGCGAAGACCGCCCTCCAAGAGGCTGTCCGGCGGGCCAAGGATATGGCCCGCGCACGCGGGGTTGCGATAGTCGTGGAGAGGATCCGGCAGTTGTCTCGAGGTGGCATTGCACAAGTCCGAGGCCATGGCGTTTCATGGGCCCCGGAACGCGCCACCACCGGGATCCCAACTAACGGTAGGAGGGGTTCACATCGGCATCGAGACGACGATGAAGTACCTGGGTCTCGTCCTCGACAGCCGGTGGAACTTCGTCGAGCACTTCCGACGTTTGACCCCCAAACTGGAACGGGCTGGGGCCGCCTTCAAGCGGCTCTTGCCCAACCTTAGGGGGCCAAACGCCTCCTGCCGGAGGCTTTACGCGGGGGTCGTGCGGTCCATGGCCCTATACGGGGCCCCGGTGTGGGCGCGTTCACTGCGGCGGCGAGCCGCCCACTACCTGAACGCGCCCCAGAAGGTGGTAGCCGTAAGGCTCATCCGGGGCTACCGCACGATATCGCGCGAGGCGGCAAGCAGGCTTGCCGGACTGCCGCCATGGGATCTGGAGGCGATAGTCCTCGCGCGCCTGTAAGAGTGGCGCGCGGAGGCACTACGCCGGGGGGAAAGTCCGCTCCCGCGGCAAATTGCTGCGGAGCGGACGGACCTCCGACTCGATCTCATGGCGACATGGAAAGAGCGACTGTCGCAACCCAGCGCAGGGTACGCCGCGATAGCGGCGATAAGACCCCTCTTTGAGGAGTGGCTAGAGAGGCGCCACGGCGCCCTCACCTACCGCCTGACGCAGGTCCTCACCGGACACGGAAGTTTCGGGAGGTTCCTGCACATCATCAGGCGGGAGAAAACGCCCGGGTGTCACCATTGCCAGGATCGCCCGGGGGACACGGTGGAGCACACGGTGGAGGTCTGCCCCGCTTGGGCGGAGCACCGCCGTGTCCTCGTAGAGGCGATCGGCAGCGGCGGCGGCCTCTCGCGCCCGGCCCTGGTGCAAGCCATGGTCCGGAGCGAGAGGGAGTGGGAGGCAGTCGCCTCCTTCTGCGAAGCAGTCATGCTAGCGAAGGAGGTGGCGGGACGGATGAGGGAGAGAGCCTCCCGTCCCAGCCGCCGCGGGAGACGCCCCGGGCGTCGGGAGTCGAGTGACGACTACCGGCCACCGTAGGCGCGGGCCTGCGGGCGGAGTGCAATGGGAAACTCACCGCCCGATCAGGACCAGGCCCGTGCTGGACGGCGCGTAAGTGTTTCACGCGCGCCTCAAAGAGATGTCAGCATAACGAGGGGCCCCTCAGGGCCGAAGCCTGCCGAGTCAGCGGGATTGTCCGAAAGGGTCACCGCTACCCCGGAACATAAAGGGCGAAGGAAGGAACATGGGTGGGTTTTAGTCAGTAAGAGTCTGACACTCCCTTCAATCAATCATCAAATGACCCTCCCGCTCCACCCAGAGCGGGAGGGTCATTTGACCCTCCCGCGCGCGCGTCGCGTTTGATTTGATTTTTGCGGGAGGGTTTTTTTTTTTTGGTCTTTTTTTTTTTTTAATATTTCCTAAGAAATATTTTGTGGACTGACGAGTCAAAGTTTGACCGGGATGGTATAACGAATTACCATAACTTACATTTTTGGGCACCTAAAGCAGGCAGGAATCCAAAAAAACTAAAAGAAACTGCGTCGCAAATGAGATTTTCCCTGAACGTATGGATGGGTGTCGTTGTTAATTATTTGGTGGGCCCTCATTTCTTGCCCCAAAATTTGAACGGCCAAAATTACGAGGAGTTTTTGAGAAACAACCTAGACGATTTGTTGGCGGATGTTCCCGAAGAAATAAAAAACGACCTCATGTTTCAACATGATGGTTGCCCAGCACATTACCGGATTACTGTCCGACAGTGGCTAGACGAGAGATATCCAAACCGATGGATTGGGAGGGGAGGGCCAATTCCGTGGCCAGCACGAAGCCCTGATATCACACCACTTGATTTTTACGTCTGGGGTCATATGAAGGAATTAGTTTATGTGACCCCAATAAATTCAGTCGAAGAACTTCGACAGCGAATAATAAATGCGGCGCAACAGATGAGAACAACGTTCACATCAAGAGTGACGAAAACCGAAGTTAGGAAGAGAATTCGAACCTGCATTCGTAATCGAGGGGCTCATTTTGAACAAGATGTGTAAAATTTTTAATAAAATTTGACGTACATTTTTTAATGCATTTTATTTCATACAAATACAAATGACCCTTTCTCTCCCCGCGCCGATTCAAACACATGCCAAGCCACGAATTATGTATTTTAAAATTGACTTTTATACCTTTTCGGAAAGCTTACAGAATAGGCAAGTTGTTTTAGTTATTTGTACGATTAATGTCATAGAAATTTTTGTGACGAGACAACATTTTTGAAGCGTAAAATGAAAATATTGGTAAGATATTATTCTCATATCGCTCATTATTTTAATTATTTTGTTTAATTAAGTAGTTTTAATTATGTCCATAGCTTAATTGAAGTGCCAGCTACAACATCATTTTTAATGGTACCCATTCAAATATGTAGTTTTTTTTTTTATTTGGAATTAAATGTCAAATTTTGGGTAAATATCGAAAAACCCTTAAAATTCAAATATCTCGAAAACTATTGAATTTCGGCCATACATATGGGGGGTTCAATTTGTTGCATTTTGGCCCCCTTATCAGCCCCTGACGGATATACGTCGAATTACCAGTAACCCTGTATTATTGGTGACGCACGGCTCAGTCGCAAATAAACTACAGTCGTAATTGGTCGTTTCTATTAAACCTGCATCCTCAATACAAACGAATAGAGCACATACATATCAAACGTTGCTAAGTGATAATATAAAACAAATAACTGATATAAAGATACGAAATAATAAGTATCTAAAGTGGTGACCCCTGTGAACATTTAATTTTGGGTGAGGTGCGCAGATAGACCGAAACGGAAATGAATCCTCAACAAAGCTTTACGCCGCGTGCGCAGGGTGTGAAAGAAGACATGTCCGGCGATACCAGCGAAAAGGCGCTGGCCAGCATAACTGTCTCTTCGCGTATTCCTGAGTTTTGGGCAGACCAAACGCGACTCTGGTTTGTTCAGTTCGAGGCCGCGGTAGAAAACCAAAGACTGAGTGATGCAGCCAAACAAAATCTGGTTGTAACAAAATTGAGCAAGGCTGCTATACAACAGGTGAGCGATTTGTTGCTTGCTCCGCCGGAGTCTCGGAAGTATCAGACTCTAAAGGAAAGACTACTGGAGGTGTTCGAGGAGTCGGAGACGAGGAAGTTGCAGAAGCTGATAAGCGAAATGGAGTTGGGAGACCAGCGGCCATCACATTTGCTTCGACGAATGCGTGAGTTGGCCAGAGAAAAAGTACCTGAAGTTGATGTGGCAATCACACCTGCCGAAATCAGTGCGGGCTGTGCTGGCGGTGACCGACACAAAGGAATTGGATGTGCTCGCTAGCATAGCAGACAAGGTGCTGGAAAATACGGGAGAGGGCTCATCAACGGTTGCGGAGGTCAAAGCAGTGGACGTCCAGGAAAAGACTACAGGGAAAAGGAGTGATGGATCAGCAGACATCGGCCAAATCCTGGGAGAACTAGCGAGGATCAACCTGCGTCTCGCAAGTCTGGAGCGTGGCAGAGGCAGAGAGCGTTGGGACAATGGCAGCCGAAGATCGAGATCGGCATCAAAGCAAGGTGATGCGGGTGGCGAGAGAAAGAGTGCTAATTGGTTGTGTTTTTACCACTATCGTTACAGGGAGAGGGCAACAAAGTGTGTGAAACCCTGTAATTGGAGCAAGGTACAGGAGAAGTCGGCGGGAAACTAGACTTGGTGCGGTGTACAACCGCCTAGTAGTGTGCGATAAGAAAACAGGTATGAGATTTTTAATTGATACGGGAGCTAATGTATCCGTACTACCTGTTAAAAAAAAAACGTTCACGTAGTTATTATGATAGTAATAGGTCTAACTTCACATTATATGCCGCTAACGGTACCATAATAAAAACTTATGGTACTGAAACATTAACCCTAAGTTTGGGATTAAGACGTTCGTATACTTGGCATTTCATTGTAGCAGATGTTAATCAGCCCATAATAGGCGCAGATTTTTTAACCAAGTATAAATTGCTAGTAGATTTAAGTGGCCGACGGCTCATAGATGAAGTAACTAGTTTAAGTGCGGTAGGTTTGATTGTAAAGTGGAAGGGACCATCCTTAACTACGATTGATAACGCTTGCATTTATTCGGATATACTAGCCGAGTTTCCCGAGATCACTAAACCTGTGTCTTTTAGGGAGGAACCCCCACATGCGGTATTACCGGGTCCGGCAATTGAACTGTCCGTCTCCTTCTAACTGTTTTAAAATTCGAACCACTGAATCGAACGCAGTAAAAATTTCAAAGGGTAGTCTTTGACATGTTCACTATCGTTATTTGAAGTGATTTTGTCGTGAGAGAAACACATTCGAATTTAGAACAATGGACATAAAACGTAATTCAGTGATTGCGCTTCATTTGGCGGGAAAATCGAACATTGAAATTCGTCGAGCGCTGCCAAATCTTCAATTGAACGAAAAATTTGTTCATCGTACTATTCAACGTTACAATGAGACTGGTAGCGTTAAGAAACGCTATGGTGGTGGTCGACGCTGTACTGCAACGGCGCCAGCAGTTGTCGAAAAGGTGCGTCATCGATTAAACAGAAATCCAGCGCGCTCAGCAAATCAGCTCGCGCAGGATCTCAAGGTGAGTGACCGCAGCGTACGTCGTATATTGAAGGAAAAGCTTAAGGTCAAACCATTTAAAAAAAACCTTTCTCAGGAACTTACTGCTTTGCAACGTACCAAACGGTTGGATCGATCGAAGGAGCTGATTCGCTTGCTCGACTCTGGAGAGCTTCCCAATTTGGTGTTTTCGGATGAGAAAACTTTCTGTGTTGAGCAGTTTCTTAATAAACAAAATGACCGTGTTTGGTTAAAGGGACGTGTCAGTGATCATTCTGATGAATTGCGAGTCACTCGACGTCAAGGAGCCGACCAAATCATGGTCTGGGCGGCAGTGTCCGAAAAAGGCCGTTCTCCTCTCATTTTTCTTCCAATGGGTCGCAATGAAGTAAAAATAAACCAGCAAATTTATCAAGATAAGGTGTTAAAACCAGGGCTGTTACCGTGGGCACGCAACACATTCGGTTCTGAGCGTTGGACTTTTCAACAAGACTCGGCACCATCGCACAGAGCAATTGGAACACAAAATTGGTTGAAAGCAAACGTTCCGGTGCTGATCGACCGAGATATGTGGCCGTCATCATCGCCTGACTTGAACCCGCTAGACTTTTGTATTTGGGGTGTTTTACAGGCCAAGGCTTGTGCTAAAAAACACACATCGGTTGAAGCGCTCAAAGCTACTCTTACGCGAGAATGGAATAGTTTAAGTGATGACGTCGTTCGAGCAGCCTGCGCTTCTTTCAGAAAGAGACTCGAGCTTGTGGTGAAGGCTAAAGGTGGCTGTATTCCATCAGAATAAGTCGTAATAAAACTTTGAACCTCTTTTTTTCATGTAGTAAAAGTGTATAAATAAATATTGAAAATTAACAAAAATATTTCATTTTCGCATACGGACATTTCAATCGCCGCACCCGGTACATCACATTGAGACACACGGGCCTCCCATATTCGCGCGAGCTAGACCATTAGCCCCAGAGAAATATGTCAAGGTAAAGGAAGAGTTTCGGCGCATGCAGGAAATGGGCATATGCAGGCCGTCGAAAAGTCCTTGGGCCAGTCCGCTGCATGTGGTACCCAAAAAGGATGGGCAGATTCGTCCTTGCGGTGATTATAGGGCCTTGAATGCTATAACAATACCTGACAGGTATCCTATCCCGCGAATAAATGATTTTACGTATATTTTAGGCAAAAAGTACATATTCTCGCGTTTAGATTTAAATAGAGCGTATCACAATATTGTGATTGCACCGGAAGACATAGAAAAAACGGCGATAACCACTCCGTTTGGGTTGTACGAGTTCACGTGGATGACCTTTGGTTTACGGAATGCCGCGCAAACATTTCAACGATACATGAATAACGTGGTATTACAAGGCTTGGATGCACAATTCAAGATAGGTACAGAAGGACAGTCAGAGTCTAATTTCTACTTCTGTTACATAGATGACATCATCATAGCGAGTGAGACGCCCGAGCTTCATAAGTTACACTTAAGCGCGGTATTTGAGCGATTAAATCGATTCGGTATAACTATCAATATGGCGAAATGTAGCTTTGGAAAAGAAAAACTGGATTTTTTAGGTTACGAGGTCACGGCATCAGGAATCAAACCATTACCAGACAAAGTTCAGGCAATAATCGATTTCCCAAAACCCAAAACGGTAGATCAGTTACGGCGTTTCTTGGGAATGGTAAATTTTTATAGGTCCAGTTTACCTAGGGCAGCGGAATATCAATCTGTGTTAAATACGTATTTACAGAAGGCAAAAAAGAAAGATAAGTCTTTAATTAACTGGACGCCAGAGGCAGACATTGCGTTTGCAAAATGCAAAACTAGCCTACAGAACGCAACTATGTTATCGTATCCGGTAATGAACGCCGAGCTTGCAATATGGGCGGATGCGTCGAATGACTGTGTGGGAGCCGTGTTGCAAGTCAAGGTTGACTCACACTGGTGCCCCTTAGGTTATTATTCTAAGAAACTCAGTGACGCGCAACTAAAATATAGCACGTAGGGTAAATACGGGCAAAGCGAATAAGTGAGGTAAAGCGGATAGCTGGTTTTTCTCGAAAAGTATAATAGATGGCGCTATTTGCACTAACGCAGTTGACACTTGACATGTGCGGCTACGCCATGACAGTTTAACCAAAACAATACAGCTCTAACGTTTGTTGTGACCTAAACTTTCTTACGATTTTTGATCAGGTATGTGATGTTTTCTTTTGTATTTAATGTAACCAATCCGAAAATTACTTTAGATCCAGCAATTGACCATGTTTTAAAGTATTATTTGCGACTTTAAAATTGCACCGGCATGTAGTGAAATTTTTTGTTAGCTTCGTTAATTTGAAAAAGGTATCTGTTGGGCAAAGCGGATAGGTTATCTGCTTTGCCCGAGCACTTGTATTGATAGTTCTTTTTAATTCATGTTTCAGAATGGTGTTTAAGTACAAACGCAAAACGAAACAAGCATCATGGTCGGAAGAAACTTTGCGAAAAGCAATGAAAGAAGTAAAGGAAGGTCAGTCAATTAATGCTACAGCCACTAAATATGGCATACCTTACGTTACCTTACACAGACATCTAAAATCTGGAAGTACGGTCAAGAAATTAGGTAGATTTGCAACAATATTTACTCCTGATCAGGAACAAGCGCTTTGTGAATACTTGATGAAGTTAGATAGCCTGTTTTATGGTTTGACTCGTACCGATTTTTTACGAATGGCGTTTGACTACGCAGAAAAAAACAATATACCCCATTCTTTTAAGAATGGAAAAGCAGGCAATGATTGGTTTGCTGGATTTAAAAAGCGACATCCTGCTATTGTTTTGCGATCACCGGAACCTACTTCAATAGCGCGGACGAGGGGGTTTAATAGACCACAAGTTGAGTTATTCTACTCCAATTTCTGGGAATCAAGTTGAGAAGCACAATTTTGATGCCACCACCATATATAACATGGATGAAACCGGCGTAAAAACGACAACTTCTAAACCACCTAAGGTACTAACTTTAAAGGGCAAGAAACGAGTCGGTGTAGTAGGGAGTGCGGAGAGAGGCCAGTTGACAACGGTCATTTGCTGTTGCAATGCTGCTGGCACATTTATTCCGCCATTTTTCCTTTTTGCACGGAAAAGAATGCAAGAACGTCTTTTAGATGGTTCGCCTCCTGGATCTCAAGCTACCGTGACGGACAATGGATGGATAAATGGACCGGCTTTTTTAAACTGGCTCCAATTTTTTGTCGAAAAGACCCGTCCAACAACAGACAAGAAGGTGTTGTTACTTCTAGATAACCACGAATCGCACAAATTCTTTCCGGCATTGGAATATGCGAGCAAAAATAATGTCGTGTTTGTTTCATTTGCTCCACACACAACCGACAGAATGCAACCGCTGGATGTTGCCATATATGGACCTCTAAAGAAATATTTCGAGCAGGAGTTAAACACTTTCCAAAAAAGTCATCCCGGGCGAATAATAAATCAGTATGACATAGCAAAACTTTTTGGAGGCGCTTACCCAAAATGCGCTTCAGTGCACAATGCTATACAAGGATTTCGGAAACCAGGTATATGGCCATACAACCCCAATGCGTTTGGTGATGAAGATTATGCCCCGTCCGCTATGACAGATCGTCCTTTGGACGCTGAAGCGACTGTCCTACCGCCTTCAGTACAAGAAGAGAATAATCGGCCAATACAATCTATTCGTCTCTTGGATGCCGAAACGTCTATTCTACCAGCTACATCACAAGAAACAAATAACTCGCCAGTACTGTCTAGTCTGTTAGACCCTTCGACTGATGCTGACACAACTACTGAACAAAATGTAAGCGATCCGCCATCATCGCCTTCTGTTCTGACAGTTTATCCCTTGGATGCTGAAATAACTGCTCCACCATCTACAACACAGGAAAAAAATTACCCGCAAGCAGTACCACCTAACACGTATCGTTCTTTGAATCCTGAAACGACTTCTATACTGTCTACTGCGCAAGAAGAAAATGATATCAAACTGTTGTGTACGATAGCTGGACATCCTATGAATGATGAAACCGTATTATTAAATGACGATATGCTACAGTTGCCATCCGATAGTTTAACTATTTTAGAAGAACGAGTAATGACGCCAAGACCAGAACCTGTGGCAGACTGTATTTCACCGTTTGTGGTTAGACCAATACCAACGATGTCAGCCCCTAAAACAAATCGCAAACGTAAATGTTAAAAATCTGAAGTATTAACTTCAACTCCTGTTAAAGTAGAACAAGCTGTAAAGTTTAAGAAAATGAATGCAATAAAAACTAAGATATCGGACTTAGGGCCCAGCACATCAAAAAAAGTAAAAGCAAAACAATTAATCAAGAAGAAAAGTAATAAAACAGACTTTTTTTTGTCTGGTATGCTCAGAAAAATATATCGATCCACCAATTGAAGAGTGGATACAGTGCGCGCAGTGTTCCCAATGGGCGCACGAAGAATGCACATCGTATGGAGGACGAGGCAGTTATTTTTGCGATGAGTGCGAAGATTAGTTGGTGCTACTATTCCTTATCCTCTTTGCCCTTGTGCCATATCCGCTTTGCCCAACGGGGTCGGGTAAAGCGGATAATTGACTTCTTTTTATTTTTATATAACTTTTAAATAGAAGATGATTGTATTTTCTCATATTGATTGTGTACGTCCAAAGATACTTACATGTGCCATAAATTAGTATCTAAATAAAGTTCTTATCTAGATTAATTCTGTATTTTAAATTGAGTTTCCCTTAGCTTATCCGCTTTGTCCGTACCTCCCCTACGACAGGGAGCTTCTAGCTATCTATTCGGCGGTTCAATATTTTCGTTATATGGTAGAAGGCAGATCTTTTGCAATTTACACGGACCACAAACCATTAGTTTATGCGTTCACAAAAAAACCCAGTGACAAAGAAACAACTAGACGCGTGAGACAGCTACTGTTTATCAGTGAATTTACGACAAATATACAGCACGTTACCGGTAGCGACAATACAGCAGCGGATGCACTGTCTCGGGTTGAAACTATCACATGTCCAACAGCGCTTGACTTCAGCGAATTAGCATCGGCACAACGGACCGACGACGAGCTAACGTTGCTATTATCAAAAGAAAACAAAGTTATGCAATTTAAGCGAATTACGTTACCCGACAGTCAATGTGAGGTGATATGCGAGCTATCGACTTCGATTGCAAGGCCATATCTACCAGTAGCATTTAGGAAAAGGGCATTTCAGGCGGTACACGGTTTATGCCATCCGGGAGTACGTACAACTAGGAAATTAGTGACGTCTAAGTATTTTTGGCCAAATATGAACACAGACGTAGGACAGTGGGCCAAAACCTGCGTTCAATGTCAAAAGTCGAAGGTTATACGTCATACTGTATCGGGACTAGGACAATACGAAAGTAGCGGACGCTTTGAGCATATACATGTTGATCTAATAGGACCATTGCCTACGTCACCAGATGATTATAGGTATTGCCTTACGGTGGTAGATAGGGCAACAGGCTGGCCAGAAGCTTTTGCAATCAGAGACATTTATGCTAGTACGGTAGCAAAGGCGTTGTACGAAGGCTGGATCTCGAGATACGGTTGCCCGGTAAGGGTTACTACAGATCAAGGAAGACAATTCGAGAGCAGCCTGTTCAATGAGCTAATGAAATGCTTAGGAATAAATAAATTAAGAACTACAGCGTATCACCCGCAAGCAAACGGCACTGTAGAAAGATTTCATCGCGTTTTAAAAGCAGCACTGATGGCCAGAAGGGACAATGGCACGTGGGTGGAAGAGTTGCAGACAGTTCTGTTTGGGTTACGCGCAACACCGCGGAGCGACACTGGTGTCAGTGCCGCGGAATTAACATTTGGAAAAACATTACGGTTACCTGGGGATTTTTACGGCGACAATAGCGTAAGCGTTAGTGATTCAAACGAATATGTAAACAAAATTAGAAACATTATCGAAAACCTTAGGCCAAGACCGACTAAGCAGAGAGATGCGAGAACAATATTTGTTCATTCAGATTTAAAGACTTGTTCACATGTTTTTGTGAGAGTAGATCTGGTTAAAAGATCCTTACAACCTCCCTATGACGGTCCGTATCAGGTCTTAGAGAGAAATGAAAAGTATTTCTTGATACATATTGCAGATAAGCGTGTGAAGATATCAATCGATAGGTTAAAACCGGCGTACGTAGTTAACGAAGGAACCCTTCCACTAAAACAGCAGGAAAAAGATTGTATAGTAACTAAGCCTAATAATAAGCAGTATAATGATAAGACTAGCAGCACTAAGCGTGTAACTTATGCCACACGCAGTGGTAGAACGGTTAAGCAGCCGGTAAGGTTTGCATCATAGAATCTATTTATGTGATATCTTATGGTTCAGTAAACAAAGTGTTACAAAAGAATGGGTTCGATTCCCACTTAAAAATAACACTACGATTGGAGTTATAGATAAAAAAGAACAATCAGCAAAAAGGAAACACCTAAATTGTTCTGCATTATAGCAATAAAGAAGCACTTTGTAATAAACAATAAATTAATGCAATTCTAATATTACAGGATGTTTTTTTAGGCCAGCCAAATGCAAAGTTCAAATAGAAGCGCTGAGTAAGATTAATTATAATTATTGCAGAATGTTTTTGTAGATAGACAAATAAAATTAAAACACTAAACGTAATTTATCCATTGCTGGAATAAGACCTAATGAACAGTAATTGTTATTTACAATAAAATATCTCTGTAATTAAAAATGGGTTGGAGCCAAAGTAAACCACAGCAAAACAATGTCGCTATAGCACAAACGGTGTCCAACGAGATGATGGGACAAAGAGTTGGAACTCTGGAAATTATTGTGATGGTGTGCGCAGTTCTCATGGGAATTTTAATACTCTATTTAATCAGAGGCCAATGCAAGAAACGAGTACGAGGCTGGTTTCAGAAGGAAGCAGTCGCGGCCGGTTGGAGTCCACCAGTCGTAAAGGTGCAGACAGTGCCGCCGCCGACTGTACCCCGTAACCCAGATGTGTATTAGTGATGAGTGATTGTAAACATAGTGTTCTGTCATATTAAGTGTAATTATCTTCTTCAAGATAAAATAAGATTAAGGCGTTATTGTATAAAAAAAAAAAAAACATGTAATTAGACATAAGATTGTGGAGATATTGTTCATGGGAAATATACTTAGTGTAAGAACTTCTTTTAAGAAGGGGGCTACTGTAGGGACACATTGTTGTACAAGCTTACTCAGCGGATATATTATTGGTGACGCACGGCTGCGCCCGTGATACAGAGAAGTTTTCAGTCGCAAATAAACTACAGTCGTAATTGGTCGTTTCTATTAAACCTGCATCCTCAATACAAACGAATAGAGCACATACATATCAAACGTTGCTAAGTGATAATATAAAACAAATAACTGATATAAAGATACGAAATAATAAGTATCTAAAGACCGTAGCACTCGCCTTCTGTCAATTTGCCTACACTCGCGTTGACTGAGGCTTGGCCAACATCTATTATCGGCCTACGACTTTTATTTACTAATACTGGTTTATGGTTATCTTCAGGCATTGTAAAGAAAAAAGGTTTGATGAGAGCTCGGAAGATGTTGAAATCCAAAATGAAGTAAAGATAAAGCATTAGTAGCAGTAACGTACTTTTAACAATATTTCATATTTTATGTATGGCATTACATCTAATTTATTTTTTCAGGACTTAGCCTCGTCTTCTCAAACCAGCTTCAGCCCAGAAGCAGCCGCGTCATCCCAAACTATAGAAGCGTCTGAATTGGTAATATAACTCGGATTAATTCATTAGCACCCGATAAATGAGAAATAATATTCATTTTATTGTTACACGGTCATTTTTGCACCTCGGGTGTGTAAACTTTAGTGAGAATAAAGTTCATGCACTAAGATTAGACTATTTTCACTATTTTATCATACGTATATTAGTTAGATTAGTATGTTTTAATTTTCAGGTTCTCGAAGCAGAGGTTCCGCTCGAAACCAGTGTAGTTATTGAAGGTCGGAAAATAATTGATCATCAGTTTTTTATAGATCAAATTAAAACATTAAATAACCACAATAAGGCAACAGGCTATACTTTTGATAACTTGAATATCATTAAAGAGCGCAAGGACAGTCTGAAGTCGCCATTTACCATGAAATTGCATCATGTGTAATATGCAGTTTCAGCTCTTCTCCACTAACACTAGCGCTGCAAATATGGACGCCAATCAAGGTGCTGTGACAATTAATGATTGGATTAGGGAAATAAAATTTAAATGAATTGTTAGATTCCATAGATTTGCCCACTGTCACCCAATTTTCATACGAAAAATGTCACGATGAATCAGCTACGTGGTGAAAGTCAGATGCAGAAGATAGCATGCAAGCCGCTGCGCATGAAGAAGCTTCTGAAGCTATTTCATGTGGCGACGTAAAAGATGGTATTCCAGTATTAACTGTCGTAGCAGACTGTTGTTGGTCCAAAAGATCTTACAAGACAAACTATTCTGCTGCGTCGGGGGTCGCAGCTATTATTGGATACAGGACGGGTAAAGTGCTGTATACCCATGTATTTTTATTTGTAGTTTTTGTATTTAAATTAGGGATTTTCCTGTTACTGATTTCTTTTGTACTTATTGTAAACGTTAGCAACTGATTTTTTGAGGTTTGTCGATGTGTGCCACACACATGCCGGTTATCTTTCAAAGTCAGTAAAGGGAAACATTTTTTTAAATCTACATACAAGTGCTACAATTGTTATGAATAAATAATAATTTGATATTCAAATGTTTGATTTTTAAATAAACTAGAATCCTAACTAATCCATACTAATATTATAAATGCGAAAGTGTGTCTGTCTGTCTGTCTGTTACCTCTTCACGCTTAAACCGCTGAACCGATATAGATGAAATTTTGTATAGATTGAGTCCCGGGAAAGGACGTAGGATAGTTTTTATCTCGATATTTCCACGGGACCGACACATATGCGGGTAAAACCGCGGGGCGCTGCTAGTATATATATATTATAAATGCAAAAGTGAGTTTGTTTGTTTGTTACACTTTTACGCTAAAACGGCTGAACGGCTTTGGATGAAATTTGATACATGGGTAGACCATAACCTGGATCAGGACATGGGATACTTTTTATCCCGGTAGTACGTTCCCGTGGGATAATTTCCAACTTCCACGAGGGTGAAACCGCGGGCAAAAGCTAGTAGGAACTTTATAATTTGCTAGAGTATGATCGCAACTTCGTACAACTTCAAAATGTCTTTTTAAATTATAGCCTTTATATCATTATGATTTTTTATTTACTTTTTCTCAAATGGTCAAATTTTTACCAAAATTCGTTCAGTAGTTTTTGTGAAAGAGTAACAAATATCCATCCAAATACCCATCCTTATAAACTCTCAAACTTTCGTATTTATAATATTAATCGTTGTAGGATTTTACATTTGTACTACATTTCTAACTTTTCTCCCGTGATTAGTACTATACTTTATAAGGGATCCAAAATTGCCTCTTTGTTTCACAAGGTTGTAATAAAAATTAGAATAATAAATAAAAATCAACTGACGATTAAATAAGTATCATTAAACATAACTCAACGAATCAACATGGGTTAGTTTGACTATAATGACAGAGAGCGCACTAACTGTACGCACACGGACACGCGCATCTGTGTGAGTGCAAAGAGCACTGCAGTTACCTAAACTTGGTGACGCGGATTTGGCGTTAACGCTCTTGAAAAAAAAAGCTGCGGAACGCGCCGCTGCCCGACAAAGGACTGGTGGGGGCGTTGAAAACATCAGACATCCGACTGAACAGAAGAGCGCATCCTCCAGCTGTTAGGCGGCGAAGGCTACGCTGTTGGTGACCGCCATTTGCGATATGAATTAATCCAAGTAGGCTAAAAGCAAACAGCTCGATAGCTCGCTGGTTAGTGATGATTAACTAAGGTTCGTATTGTAAGTACCTACCCACTGTAAGTCGACAAAAATATATATTTTTTTTTAATGTTGCACGTAGCTATTCTACCGGGTTGTAAGATTGCATTAATGTTATTTACTTAAGTTTACTTTTAAAATATTTTTTTACAGGTAACAGACGCTGATCTTAACATTTTGCATGCAGATGCCTCCTATGGTGGGGCATCTCATGACAATTTTATTTTTTTAAATTCAGAGTTGGGAGCATTTAGATTTAGGGATTAGCAGTCTGACGAAACAACCTACTTACTTGGTGGGTGTGCTTGATTAGCTAAAAACTTGTTTTTAATTCCCACTTATTGTTAGCCAAATTATTTACACAATTGTCTGATTTATAGGTGATTCCGGATATGCTTAGCGCGCATATTTAATGACGCCTGTCGCAGATGCCGAGGAGTGAACACCCGAAGCGTACTATAACAAGCTCCACGGCACGGCTCGCAACAGCGTGGAGCGTGCAATCGGGTTGTTGAAGGGTCACTTCAGCTATTTGTTGGTTCACAGGGTGCTGCATTACAATCCAGACACGGTTGGAAAGATTGTGATAGCATGTTGCGTGCTTCACAATATTTGCAATTGTCCTGGATTGCCGGCCCCTGTGATAAGTGGGCGAGGTAAATGATACAGACACATTACCTAACCCTGATGGGCCACCTGACGAACCTCTTAGAATAGGGCGGAATGCCCGGAGTGCCCTCATAAGTAGGCTGTGGTTGCTTACCGTCGACAAAGGCCGTGGTCGTGATTTTTATTAGGAAAGTAGATGCTGCAATAATAATGTATGGTCATATTATTTCTCATTCACAAAATACTAAATATCATTGCAAACACTGACTATTCCTACTTTGTAAAACAAATAGTATTGGACCGATAAGAAGACGAGTATTTAAAAAAAAGCTGCGGAACGCGCCGCTGCCCGACAAAGGACTGGTGGGGGCGTTGAAAACATCAGACATCCGACTGAACAGAAGAGCGCATCCTCCAGCTGTTAGGCGGCGAAGGCTACGCTGTTGGTGACCGCCATTTGCGATATGAATTAATCCAGTACGTTTGTAATTCACCCACCTTCGTCGTCTTAACATTGTTAAGTAAAAGATATTTGGAAGACGCTTTTATTTTTACAGCACTCTAGTGAAGCCACAGCAACGGTCAAATTGTCTAAAGCTGTTTTAAACACAAAATTAAAAATTAATAACTTGGTAAGAAATTGTTGTTTTATTTACTTATTTCTAAAAATTTTATGTTTTTTTTTTGTTTTCCCTATACTGTCCCGCTGCTGGGCAAAGGCTTTATATTAAAATAAATACCTGTAACAGGAATATCTACTTTTGCAGATTTAATGACAAATTTAAAATGCCGGACTGTATAGGCTGTATAGATGGGAGTTATGTAGCCATGATTCGCCCCAGTGACAATGAAGACAGCTATTTTTGCCGTAAAGGGTATCATGCCCGAAACATTCAGCTGGTAAGTCTCATTTAATATCACGTATGCATCTATAACAGCAGTGGTTTCTAATGCTGTCGGCTCCGATTTACCAAGTTGTAGGTCGTGGCCTGGCTTCTTGCCCGCGTGGTGGATTATGGCTCAATTCCTCTCGCAGAGAGGTCTGTATCCCAGAAGTGGGAACGTTGATTTAGTGATAATAGGCTAAAAGCAAACAGCTCGATAGCTCGCTGGTTAGTGATGATTAACTAAGGTTCGTATTGTAAGTACCTACCCACTGTAAGTCGACAAGAATATTTTTTTTTTTAATGTTGCACGTAGCTATTCTACCGGGTTGTAAGATTGCATTAATGTTATTTATAAAGTTTACTTTTAAAATATTTTTTTACAGGTAACAGACGCTGATCTTAACATTTTGCATGCAGATGCCTCCTATGGTGGGGCATCTCATGACAATTTTATTTTTCAAAATTCAGAGTTGGGAGCATTTAGATTTAGGGATTAGCACAGTCTGATGAAACAACCTACTTACTTGGTAGGAGTGCTTGATTAGCTAAAAACTTGTTTTTAATTCCCACTTATTGTTAGCCAAATTATTTACACAATTGTCTGATTTATAGGTGATTCCGGATATGCTCAGCGCGCATATTTAATGACGCCTGTCGCAGATGCCGAGGAGTGAACACCCGAAGCGTACTATAACAAGCTCCACGGCACGGCTCGCAACAGCGTGGAGCGTGCAATCGGGTTGTTGAAGGGTCACTTCAGCTATTTGTTGGTTCACAGGGTGCTGCATTACAATCCAGACACGGTTGGAAAGATTGTGATAGCATGTTGCGTGCTTCACAATATTTGCAATTGTCCTGGATTGCCGGCCCCTGTGATAAGTGGGCGAGGTAAATGATACAGACACATTACCTAACCCTGATGGGCCACCTGACGAACCTCTTAGAATAGGGCGGAATGCCCGGAGTGCCCTCATAAGTAGGCTGTGGTTGCTTACCGTCGACAAAGGCCGTGGTCGTGATTTTTATTAGGAAAGTAGATGCTGCAATAATAATGTATGGTCATATTATTTCTCATTCACAAAATACTAAATATCATTGCAAACACTGACTATTCCTACTTTGTAAAACAAATAGTATTGGACCGATAAGAAGACGAGTATTTAAAAAAAAGCTGCGTAACGCGCCGCTGTCCGACATAGGACTGGTAGGGGCGTCGAAAACATCAGACATCTGACTGAAACAGAAGAGCGCATCCTCCAGCTGTTAGGCGGCGAAGGCTACGCTGTTGGTGACCGCCATTTGCGATATGAATTAATCCAAGTACGTTTGTAATTCACCCACCTTCGTCGTCTTAACATTGTTAAGTAAAAGATATTTGGAAGACGCTTTTATTTTTACAGCACTCTAGTGAAGCCACAGCAACGGTCAAATTGTCTAAAGCTGTTTTAAACACAAAATTAAAAATGAATAACTTGGTAAGAAATTGTTCTGTTTTATTTACTTATTTCTAAAAATTTTATGTTTTTTTTTTGTTTTCCCTATACTGTCCCGCTGCTGGGCAAAGGCTTTATATTAAAATAAATACCTGTAACAGGAATATCTACTTTTGCAGATTTAATGACAAATTTAAAATGCCGGACTGTATAGGCTGTATAGATGGGAGTTATGTAGCCATGATTCGCCCCAGTGACAATGAAGACAGCTATTTTTGCCGTAAAGGGTATCATGCCCGAAACATTCAGCTGGTAAGTCTCATTTAATATCACGTATGCATCTATAACAGCAGTGGTTTCTAATGCTGTCGGCTCCGATTTACCAAGTTGTAGGTCGTGGCCTGGCTTCTTGCCCGCGTGGTGGATTATGGCTCAATTCCTCTCGCAGAGAGGTCTGTATCCCAGAAGTGGGAACGTTGATTTAGTGATAATAGGCTAAAAGCAAACAGCTCAATAGCTCGCTGGTTAGTGATGATTAACTAAGGTTCGTATTGTAAGTACCTACCCACTGTAAGTCGACAAGAATTTTTTTTTTTTAATGTTGCACGTAGCTATTCTACCGGGTTGTAAGATTGCATTAATGTTATTTACTTAAGTTTACTTTTAAAATATTTTTTTACAAGTAACAGACGCTGATCTTAACATTTTGCATGCAGATGCCTCCTATGGTGGGGCATCTCATGACAATTTTATTTTTCAAAATTCAGAGTTGGGAGCATTTAGATTTAGGGATTAGCACAGTCTGATGAAACAACCTACTTACTTGGTAGGTGTGCTTGATTAGCTAAAAACTTGTTTTTAATTCCCACTTATTGTTAGCCAAATTATTTACACAATTGTCTAATTTATAGGTGATTCCGGATATGCTCAGCGCGCATATTTAATGACGCCTGTCGCAGATGCCGAGGAGTGAACACCCGAAGCGTACTATAACAAGCTCCACGGCACGGCTCGCAACAGCGTGGAGCGTGCAATCGGGTTGTTGAAGGGTCACTTCAGCTATTTGTTGGTTCACAGGGTGCTGCATTACAATCCAGACACGGTTGGAAAGATTGTGATAGCATGTTGCGTGCTTCACAATATTTGCAATTGTCCTGGATTGCCGGCCCCTGTGATAAGTGGGCGAGGTAAATGATACAGACACATTACCTAACCCTGATGGGCCACCTGACGAACCTCTTAGAATAGGGCGGAATGCCCGGAGTGCCCTCATAAGAAGGCTGTGGTTGCTTACCGTCGACAAAGGCCGTGGTCGTGATTTTTATTAGGAAAGTAGATGCTGCAATAATAATGTATGGTCATATTATTTCTCATTCACAAAATACTAAATATCATTGCAAACACTGACTATTCCTACTTTGTAAAACAAATAGTATTGGACCGATAAGAAGACGAGTATTTAAAAAAAAGCTGCGTAACGCGCCGCTGTCCGACATAGGACTGGTAGGGGCGTCGAAAACATCAGACATCTGACTGAAACAGAAGAGCGCATCCTCCAGCTGTTAGGCGGCGAAGGCTACGCTGTTGGTGACCGCCATTTGCGATATGAATTAATCCAAGTACGTTTGTAATTCACCCACCTTCGTCGTCTTAACATTGTTAAGTAAAAGATATTTGGAAGACGCTTTTATTTTTACAGCACTCTAGTGAAGCCACAGCAACGGTCAAATTGTCTAAAGCTGTTTTAAACACAAAATTAAAAATTAATAACTTGGTAAGAAATTGTTCTGTTTTATTTACTTATTTCTAAAAATTTTATGTTTTTTTTTTGTTTTCCCTATACTGTCCCGCTGCTGGGCAAAGGCTTTATATTAAAATAAATACCTGTAACAGGAATATCTACTTTTGCAGATTTAATGACAAATTTAAAATGCCGGACTGTATAGGCTGTATAGATGGGAGTTATGTAGCCATGATTCGCCCCAGTGACAATGAAGACAGCTATTTTTGCCGTAAAGGGTATCATGCCCGAAACATTCAGCTGGTAAGTCTCATTTAATATCACGTATGCATCTATAACAGCAGTGGTTTCTAATGCTGTCGGCTCCGATTTACCAAGTTGTAGGTCGTGGCCTGGCTTCTTGCCCGCGTGGTGGATTATGGCTCAATTCCTCTCGCAGAGAGGTCTGTATCCCAGAAGTGGGAACGTTGATTTAGTGATAATAGGCTAAAAGCAAACAGCTCGATAGCTCGCTGGTTAGTGATGATTAACTAAGGTTCGTATTGTAAGTACCTACCCACTGTAAGTCGACAAGAATTTTTTTTTTTTTTAATTTTGCACGTAGCTATTCTACCGGGTTGTAAGATTGCATTAATGTTATTTACTTAAGTTTACTTTTAAAATATTTTTTTACAAGTAACAGACGCTGATCTTAACATTTTGCATGCAGATGCCTCCTATGGTGGGGCATCTCATGACAATTTTATTTTTCAAAATTCAGAGTTGGGAGCATTTAGATTTAGGGATTAGCACAGTCTGATGAAACAACCTACTTACTTGGTAGGTGCGCTTGATTAGCTAAAAACTTGTTTTTAATTCCCACTTATTGTTAGCCAAATTATTTACACAATGGTCTAATTTATAGGTGATTCCGGATATGCTCAGCGCGCATATTTAATGACGCCTGTCGCAGATGCCGAGGAGTGAACACCCGAAGCGTACTATAACAAGCTCCACGGCACGGCTCGCAACAGCGTGGAGCGTGCAATCGGGTTGTTGAAGGGTCACTTCAGCTATTTGTTGGTTCACAGGGTGCTGCATTACAATCCAGACACGGTTGGAAAGATTGTGATAGCATGTTGCGTGCTTCACAATATTTGCAATTGTCCTGGATTGCCGGCCCCTGTGATAAGTGGGCGAGGTAAATGATACAGACACATTACCTAACCCTGATGGGCCACCTGACGAACCTCTTAGAATAGGGCGGAATGCCCGGAGTGCCCTCATAAGTAGGCTGTGGTTGCTTACCGTCGACAAAGGCCGTGGTCGTGATTTTTATTAGGAAAGTAGATGCTGCAATAATAATGTATGGTCATATTATTTCTCATTCACAAAATACTAAATATCATTGCAAACACTGACTATTCCTACTTTGTAAAACAAATAGTATTGGACCGATAAGAAGACGAGTATTTAAAAAAAAGCTGCGTAACGCGCCGCTGTCCGACATAGGACTGGTAGGGGCGTCGAAAACATCAGACATCTGACTGAAACAGAAGAGCGCATCCTCCAGCTGTTAAGCGGCGAAGGCTACGCTGTTGGTGACCGCCATTTGCGATATGAATTAATCCAAGTACGTTTGTAATTCACCCACCTTCGTCGTCTTAACATTGTTAAGTAAAAGATATTTGGAAGACGCTTTTATTTTTACAGCACTCTAGTGAAGCCACAGCAACGGTCAAATTGTCTAAAGCTGTTTTAAACACAAAATTAAAAATTAATAACTTGGTAAGAAATTGTTCTGTTTTATTTACTTATTTCTAAAAATTTTATGTTTTTTTTTTGTTTTCCCTATACTGTCCCGCTGCTGGGCAAAGGCTTTATATTAAAATAAATACCTGTAACAGGAATATCTACTTTTGCAGATTTAATGACAAATTTAAAATGCCGGACTGTATAGGCTGTATAGATGGGAGTTATGTAGCCATGATTCGCCCCAGTGACAATGAAGACAGCTATTTTTGCCGTAAAGGGTATCATGCCCGAAACATTCAGCTGGTAAGTCTCATTTAATATCACGTATGCATCTATAACAGCAGTGGTTTCTAATGCTGTCGGCTCCGATTTACCAAGTTGTAGGTCGTGGCCTGGCTTCTTGCCCGCGTGGTGGATTATGGCTCAATTCCTCTCGCAGAGAGGTCTGTATCCCAGAAGTGGGAACGTTGATTTAGTGATAATAGGCTAAAAGCAAACAGCTCGATAGCTCGCTGGTTAGTGATGATTAACTAAGGTTCGTATTGTAAGTACCTACCCACTGTAAGTCGACAAGAATTTTTTTTTTTTTTAATTTTGCACGTAGCTATTCTACCGGGTTGTAAGATTGCATTAATGTTATTTACTTAAGTTTACTTTTAAAATATTTTTTTACAAGTAACAGACGCTGATCTTAACATTTTGCATGCAGATGCCTCCTATGGTGGGGCATCTCATGACAATTTTATTTTTCAAAATTCAGAGTTGGGAGCATTTAGATTTAGGGATTAGCACAGTCTGATGAAACAACCTACTTACTTGGTAGGTGCGCTTGATTAGCTAAAAACTTGTTTTTAATTCCCACTTATTGTTAGCCAAATTATTTACACAATTGTCTAATTTATAGGTGATTCCGGATATGCTCAGCGCGCATATTTAATGACGCCTGTCGCAGATGCCGAGGAGTGAACACCCGAAGCGTACTATAACAAGCTCCACGGCACGGCTCGCAACAGCGTGGAGCGTGCAATCGGGTTGTTGAAGGGTCACTTCAGCTATTTGTTGGTTCACAGGGTGCTGCATTACAATCCAGACACGGTTGGAAAGATTGTGATAGCACGTTGCGTGCTTCACAATATTTGCAATTGTCCTGGATTGCCGGCCCCTGTGATAAGTGGGCGAGGTAAATGATACAGACACATTACCTAACCCTGATGGGCCACCTGACGAACCTCTTAGAATAGGGCGGAATGCCCGGAGTGCCCTCATAAGTAGGCTGTGGTTGCTTACCGTCGACAAAGGCCGTGGTCGTGATTTTTATTAGGAAAGTAGATGCTGCAATAATAATGTATGGTCATATTATTTCTCATTCACAAAATACTAAATATCATTGCAAACACTGACTATTCCTACTTTGTAAAACAAATAGTATTGGACCGATAAGAAGACGAGTATTTAAAAAAAAGCTGCGTAACGCGCCGCTGTCCGACATAGGACTGGTAGGGGCGTCGAAAACATCAGACATCTGACTGAAACAGAAGAGCGCATCCTCCAGCTGTTAAGCGGCGAAGGCTACGCTGTTGGTGACCGCCATTTGCGATATGAATTAATCCAAGTACGTTTGTAATTCACCCACCTTCGTCGTCTTAACATTGTTAAGTAAAAGATATTTGGAAGACGCTTTTATTTTTACAGCACTCTAGTGAAGCCACAGCAACGGTCAAATTGTCTAAAGCTGTTTTAAACACAAAATTAAAAATTAATAACTTGGTAAGAAATTGTTGTTTTATTTACTTATTTCTAAAAATTTTATGTTTTTTTTTTGTTTTCCCTATACTGTCCCGCTGCTGGGCAAAGGCTTTATATTAAAATAAATACCTGTAACAGGAATATCTACTTTTGCAGATTTAATGACAAATTTAAAATGCCGGACTGTATAGGCTGTATAGATGGGAGTTATGTAGCCATGATTCGCCCCAGTGACAATGAAGACAGCTATTTTTGCCGTAAAGGGTATCATGCCCGAAACATTCAGCTGGTAAGTCTCATTTAATATCACGTATGCATCTATAACAGCAGTGGTTTCTAATGCTGTCGGCTCCGATTTACCAAGTTGTAGGTCGTGGCCTGGCTTCTTGCCCGCGTGGTGGATTATGGCTCAATTCCTCTCGCAGAGAGGTCTGTATCCCAGAAGTGGGAACGTTGATTTAGTGATAATAGGCTAAAAGCAAACAGCTCGATAGCTCGCTGGTTAGTGATGATTAACTAAGGTTCGTATTGTAAGTAACCTACCCACTGTAAGTCGACAAGAATATTTTTTTTTTTTAATGTTGCACGTAGCTATTCTACCGGGTTGTAAGATTGCATTAATGTTATTTACTTAAGTTTACTTTTAAAATATTTTTTTACAGGTAACAGACGCTGATCTTAACATTTTGCATGCAGATGCCTCCAATGGTGGGGCATCTCATGACAATTTTATTTTTCAAAATTCAGAGTTGGGAGCATTTAGATTTAGGGATTAGCACAGTCTGATGAAACAACCTACTTACTTGGTAGGTGTGCTTGATTAGCTAAAAACTTGTTTTTAATTCCCACTTATTGTTAGCCAAATTATTTACACAATTGTCTAATTTATAGGTGATTCCGGATATGCTCAGCGCGCATATTTAATGACGCCTGTCGCAGATGCCGAGGAGTGAACACCCGAAGCGTACCATAACAAGCTCCACGGCACGGCTCGCAACAGCGTGGAGCGTGCAATCGGGTTGTTGAAGGGTCACTTCAGCTATTTGTTGGTTCACAGGGTGCTGCATTACAATCCAGACACGGTTGGAAAGATTGTGATAGCATGTTGCGTGCTTCACAATATTTGCAATTGTCCTGGATTGCCGGCCCCTGTGATAAGTGGGCGAGGTAAATGATACAGACACATTACCTAACCCTGATGGGCCACCTGACGAACCTCTTAGAATAGGGCGGAATGCCCGGAGTGCCCTCATAAGTAGGCTGTGGTTGCTTACCGTCGACAAAGGCCGTGGTCGTGATTTTTATTAGGAAAGTAGATGCTGCAATAATAATGCATGGTCATATTATTTCTCATTCACAAAATACTAAATATCATTGCAAACACTGACTATTCCTACTTTGTAAAACAAATAGTATTGGACCGATAAGAAGACGAGTATTTAAAAAAAAGCTGCGTAACGCGCCGCTGTCCGACATAGGACTGGTAGGGGCGTCGAAAACATCAGACATCTGACTGAAACAGAAGAGCGCATCCTCCAGCTGTTAGGCGGCGAAGGCTACGCTGTTGGTGACCGCCATTTGCGATATGAATTAATCCAAGTACGTTTGTAATTCACCCACCTTCGTCGTCTTAACATTGTTAAGTAAAAGATATTTGGAAGACGCTTTTATTTTTACAGCACTCTAGTGAAGCCACAGCAACGGTCAAATTGTCTAAAGCTGTTTTAAACACAAAATTAAAAATTAATAACTTGGTAAGAAATTGTTGTTTTATTTACTTATTTCTAAAAATTTTATGTTTTTTTTTTGTTTTCCCTATACTGTCCCGCTGCTGGGCAAAGGCTTTATATTAAAATAAATACCTGTAACAGGAATATCTACTTTTGCAGATTTAATGACAAATTTAAAATGCCGGACTGTATAGGCTGTATAGATGGGAGTTATGTAGCCATGATTCGCCCCAGTGACAATGAAGACAGCTATTTTTGCCGTAAAGGGTATCATGCCCGAAACATTCAGCTGGTAAGTCTCATTTAATATCACGTATGCATCTATAACAGCAGTGGTTTCTAATGCTGTCGGCTCCGATTTACCAAGTTGTAGGTCGTGGCCTGGCTTCTTGCCCGCGTGGTGGATTATGGCTCAATTCCTCTCGCAGAGAGGTCTGTATCCCAGAAGTGGGAACGTTGATTTAGTGATAATAGGCTAAAAGCAAACAGCTCGATAGCTCGCTGGTTAGTGATGATTAACTAAGGTTCGTATTGTAAGTAACCTACCCACTGTAAGTCGACAAGAATATTTTTTTTTTTTTAATGTTGCACGTAGCTATTCTACCGGGTTGTAAGATTGCATTAATGTTATTTACTTAAGTTTACTTTTAAAATATTTTTTTACAGGTAACAGACGCTGATCTTAACATTTTGCATGCAGATGCCTCCAATGGTGGGGCATCTCATGACAATTTTATTTTTCAAAATTCAGAGTTGGGAGCATTTAGATTTAGGGATTAGCACAGTCTGATGAAACAACCTACTTACTTGGTAGGTGCGCTTGATTAGCTAAAAACTTGTTTTTAATTCCCACTTATTGTTAGCCAAATTATTTACACAATTGTCTAATTTATAGGTGATTCCGGATATGCTCAGCGCGCATATTTAATGACGCCTGTCGCAGATGCCGAGGAGTGAACACCCGAAGCGTACCATAACAAGCTCCACGGCACGGCTCGCAACAGCGTGGAGCGTGCAATCGGGTTGTTGAAGGGTCACTTCAGCTATTTGTTGGTTCACAGGGTGCTGCATTACAATCCAGACACGGTTGGAAAGATTGTGATAGCATGTTGCGTGCTTCACAATATTTGCAATTGTCCTGGATTGCCGGCCCCTGTGATAAGTGGGCGAGGTAAATGATACAGACACATTACCTAACCCTGATGGGCCACCTGACGAACCTCTTAGAATAGGGCGGAATGCCCGGAGTGCCCTCATAAGTAGGCTGTGGTTGCTTACCGTCGACAAAGGCCGTGGTCGTGATTTTTATTAGGAAAGTAGATGCTGCAATAATAATGCATGGTCATATTATTTCTCATTCACAAAATACTAAATATCATTGCAAACACTGACTATTCCTACTTTGTAAAACAAATAGTATTGGACCGATAAGAAGACGAGTATTTAAAAAAAAGCTGCGTAACGCGCCGCTGTCCGACATAGGACTGGTAGGGGCGTCGAAAACATCAGACATCTGACTGAAACAGAAGAGCGCATCCTCCAGCTGTTAGGCGGCGAAGGCTACGCTGTTGGTGACCGCCATTTGCGATATGAATTAATCCAAGTACGTTTGTAATTCACCCACCTTCGTCGTCTTAACATTGTTAAGTAAAAGATATTTGGAAGACGCTTTTATTTTTACAGCACTCTAGTGAAGCCACAGCAACGGTCAAATTGTCTAAAGCTGTTTTAAACACAAAATTAAAAATTAATAACTTGGTAAGAAATTGTTGTTTTATTTACTTATTTCTAAAAATTTTATGTTTTTTTTTTGTTTTCCCTATACTGTCCCGCTGCTGGGCAAAGGCTTTATATTAAAATAAATACCTGTAACAGGAATATCTACTTTTGCAGATTTAATGACAAATTTAAAATGCCGGACTGTATAGGCTGTATAGATGGGAGTTATGTAGCCATGATTCGCCCCAGTGACAATGAAGACAGCTATTTTTGCCGTAAAGGGTATCATGCCCGAAACATTCAGCTGGTAAGTCTCATTTAATATCACGTATGCATCTATAACAGCAGTGGTTTCTAATGCTGTCGGCTCCGATTTACCAAGTTGTAGGTCGTGGCCTGGCTTCTTGCCCGCGTGGTGGATTATGGCTCAATTCCTCTCGCAGAGAGGTCTGTATCCCAGAAGTGGGAACGTTGATTTAGTGATAATAGGCTAAAAGCAAACAGCTCGATAGCTCGCTGGTTAGTGATGATTAACTAAGGTTCGTATTGTAAGTAACCTACCCACTGTAAGTCGACAAGAATATTTTTTTTTTTTTAATGTTGCACGTAGCTATTCTACCGGGTTGTAAGATTGCATTAATGTTATTTACTTAAGTTTACTTTTAAAATATTTTTTTACAGGTAACAGACGCTGATCTTAACATTTTGCATGCAGATGCCTCCAATGGTGGGGCATCTCATGACAATTTTATTTTTCAAAATTCAGAGTTGGGAGCATTTAGATTTAGGGATTAGCACAGTCTGATGAAACAACCTACTTACTTGGTAGATGTGCTTGATTAGCTAAAAACTTGTTTTTAATTCCCACTTATTGTTAGCCAAATTATTTACACAATTGTCTAATTTATAGGTGATTCCGGATATGCTCAGCGCGCATATTTAATGACGCCTGTCGCAGATGCCGAGGAGTGAACACCCGAAGCGTACCATAACAAGCTCCACGGCACGGCTCGCAACAGCGTGGAGCGTGCAATCGGGTTGTTGAAGGGTCACTTCAGCTATTTGTTGGTTCACAGGGTGCTGCATTACAATCCAGACACGGTTGGAAAGATTGTGATAGCATGTTGCGTGCTTCACAATATTTGCAATTGTCCTGGATTGCCGGCCCCTGTGATAAGTGGGCGAGGTAAATGATACAGACACATTACCTAACCCTGATGGGCCACCTGACGAACCTCTTAGAATAGGGCGGAATGCCCGGAGTGCCCTCATAAGTAGGCTGTGGTTGCTTACCGTCGACAAAGGCCGTGGTCGTGATTTTTATTAGGAAAGTAGATGCTGCAATAATAATGCATGGTCATATTATTTCTCATTCACAAAATACTAAATATCATTGCAAACACTGACTATTCCTACTTTGTAAAACAAATAGTATTGGACCGATAAGAAGACGAGTATTTAAAAAAAAGCTGCGTAACGCGCCGCTGTCCGACATAGGACTGGTAGGGGCGTCGAAAACATCAGACATCTGACTGAAACAGAAGAGCGCGTCCTCCAGCTGTTAGGCGGCGAAGGCTACGCTGTTGGTGACCGCCATTTGCGATATGAATTAATCCAAGTACGTTTGTAATTCACCCACCTTCGTCGTCTTAACATTGTTAAGTAAAAGATATTTGGAAGACGCTTTTATTTTTACAGCACTCTAGTGAAGCCACAGCAACGGTCAAATTGTCTAAAGCTGTTTTAAACACAAAATTAAAAATTAATAACTTGGTAAGAAATTGTTGTTTTATTTACTTATTTCTAAAAATTTTATGTTTTTTTTTTGTTTTCCCTATACTGTCCCGCTGCTGGGCAAAGGCTTTATATTAAAATAAATACCTGTAACAGGAATATCTACTTTTGCAGATTTAATGACAAATTTAAAATGCCGGACTGTATAGGCTGTATAGATGGGAGTTATGTAGCCATGATTCGCCCCAGTGACAATGAAGACAGCTATTTTTGCCGTAAAGGGTATCATGCCCGAAACATTCAGCTGGTAAGTCTCATTTAATATCACGTATGCATCTATAACAGCAGTGGTTTCTAATGCTGTCGGCTCCGATTTACCAAGTTGTAGGTCGTGGCCTGGCTTCTTGCCCGCGTGGTGGATTATGGCTCAATTCCTCTCGCAGAGAGGTCTGTATCCCAGAAGTGGGAACGTTGATTTAGTGATAATAGGCTAAAAGCAAACAGCTCGATAGCTCGCTGGTTAGTGATGATTAACTAAGGTTCGTATTGTAAGTAACCTACCCACTGTAAGTCGACAAGAATATTTTTTTTTTTTTAATGTTGCACGTAGCTATTCTACCGGGTTGTAAGATTGCATTAATGTTATTTACTTAAGTTTACTTTTAAAATATTTTTTTACAGGTAACAGACGCTGATCTTAACATTTTGCATGCAGATGCCTCCAATGGTGGGGCATCTCATGACAATTTTATTTTTCAAAATTCAGAGTTGGGAGCATTTAGATTTAGGGATTAGCACAGTCTGATGAAACAACCTACTTACTTGGTAGGTGTGCTTGATTAGCTAAAAACTTGTTTTTAATTCCCACTTATTGTTAGCCAAATTATTTACACAATTGTCTAATTTATAGGTGATTCCGGATATGCTCAGCGCGCATATTTAATGACGCCTGTCGCAGATGCCGAGGAGTGAACACCCGAAGCGTACCATAACAAGCTCCACGGCACGGCTCGCAACAGCGTGGAGCGTGCAATCGGGTTGTTGAAGGGTCACTTCAGCTATTTGTTGGTTCACAGGGTGCTGCATTACAATCCAGACACGGTTGGAAAGATTGTGATAGCATGTTGCGTGCTTCACAATATTTGCAATTGTCCTGGATTGCCGGCCCCTGTGATAAGTGGGCGAGGTAAATGATACAGACACATTACCTAACCCTGATGGGCCACCTGACGAACCTCTTAGAATAGGGCGGAATGCCCGGAGTGCCCTCATAAGTAGGCTGTGGTTGCTTACCGTCGACAAAGGCCGTGGTCGTGATTTTTATTAGGAAAGTAGATGCTGCAATAATAATGCATGGTCATATTATTTCTCATTCACAAAATACTAAATATCATTGCAAACACTGACTATTCCTACTTTGTAAAACAAATAGTATTGGACCGATAAGAAGACGAGTATTTAAAAAAAAGCTGCGTAACGCGCCGCTGTCCGACATAGGACTGGTAGGGGCGTCGAAAACATCAGACATCTGACTGAAACAGAAGAGCGCATCCTCCAGCTGTTAGGCGGCGAAGGCTACGCTGTTGGTGACCGCCATTTGCGATATGAATTAATCCAAGTACGTTTGTAATTCACCCACCTTCGTCGTCTTAACATTGTTAAGTAAAAGATATTTGGAAGACGCTTTTATTTTTACAGCACTCTAGTGAAGCCACAGCAACGGTCAAATTGTCTAAAGCTGTTTTAAACACAAAATTAAAAATTAATAACTTGGTAAGAAATTGTTGTTTTATTTACTTATTTCTAAAAATTTTATGTTTTTTTTTGTTTTCCCTATACTGTCCCGCTGCTGGGCAAAGGCTTTATATTAAAATAAATACCTGTAACAGGAATATCTACTTTTGCAGATTTAATGACAAATTTAAAATGCCGGACTGTATAGGCTGTATAGATGGGAGTTATGTAGCCATGATTCGCCCCAGTGACAATGAAGACAGCTATTTTTGCCGTAAAGGGTATCATGCCCGAAACATTCAGCTGGTAAGTCTCATTTAATATCACGTATGCATCTATAACAGCAGTGGTTTCTAATGCTGTCGGCTCCGATTTACCAAGTTGTAGGTCGTGGCCTGGCTTCTTGCCCGCGTGGTGGATTATGGCTCAATTCCTCTCGCAGAGAGGTCTGTATCCCAGAAGTGGGAACGTTGATTTAGTGATAATAGGCTAAAAGCAAACAGCTCGATAGCTCGCTGGTTAGTGATGATTAACTAAGGTTCGTATTGTAAGTAACCTACCCACTGTAAGTCGACAAGAATATTTTTTTTTTTTAATGTTGCACGTAGCTATTCTACCGGGTTGTAAGATTGCATTAATGTTATTTACTTAAGTTTACTTTTAAAATATTTTTTTACAGGTAACAGACGCTGATCTTAACATTTTGCATGCAGATGCCTCCTATGGTGGGGCATCTCATGACAATTTTATTTTTCAAAATTCAGAGTTGGGAGCATTTAGATTTAGGGATTAGCACAGTCTGATGAAACAACCTACTTACTTGGTAGGTGTGCTTGATTAGCTAAAAACTTGTTTTTAATTCCCACTTATTGTTAGCCAAATTATTTACACAATTGTCTAATTTATAGGTGATTCCGGATATGCTCAGCGCGCATATTTAATGACGCCTGTCGCAGATGCCGAGGAGTGAACACCCGAAGCGTACCATAACAAGCTCCACGGCACGGCTCGCAACAGCGTGGAGCGTGCAATCGGGTTGTTGAAGGGTCACTTCAGCTATTTGTTGGTTCACAGGGTGCTGCATTACAATCCAGACACGGTTGGAAAGATTGTGATAGCATGTTGCGTGCTTCACAATATTTGCAATTGTTCTGGATTGCCGGCCCCTGTGATAAGTGGGCGAGGTAAATGATACAGACACATTACCTAACCCTGATGGGCCACCTGACGAACCTCTTAGAATAGGGCGGAATGCCCGGAGTGCCCTCATAAGTAGGCTGTGGTTGCTTACCGTCGACAAAGGCCGTGGTCGTGATTTTTATTAGGAAAGTAGATGCTGCAATAATAATGCATGGTCATATTATTTCTCATTCACAAAATACTAAATATCATTGCAAACACTGACTATTCCTACTTTGTAAAACAAATAGTATTGGACCGATAAGAAGACGAGTATTTAAAAAAAAGCTGCGTAACGCGCCGCTGTCCGACATAGGACTGGTAGGGGCGTCGAAAACATCAGACATCTGACTGAAACAGAAGAGCGCATCCTCCAGCTGTTAGGCGGCGAAGGCTACGCTGTTGATGACCGCCATTTGCGATATGAATTAATCCAAGTACGTTTGTAATTCACTAACCTTCGTCGTCTTAACCTTGTTAAGTAAAAGATATTTGGAAGACGCTTTTATTTTTACAGCACTCTAGTGAAGCCACAGCAACGGTCAAATTGTCTAAAGCTGTTTTAAACACAAAATTAAAAATTAATAACTTGGTAAGAAATTGTTCTGTTTTATTTACTTATTTCTAAAAATTTTATGTTTTTTTTTGTTTTCCCTATACTGTCCCGCTGCTGGGCAAAGGCTTTATATTAAAATAAATACCTGTAACAGGAATATCTACTTTTGCAGATTTAATGACAAATTTAAAATGCCGGACTGTATAGGCTGTATAGATGGGAGTTATGTAGCCATGATTCGCCCCAGTGACAATGAAGACAACTATTTTTGCCGTAAAGGGTATCATGCCCGAAACATTCAGCTGGTAAGTCTCATTTAATATCACGTATGCATCTATAACAGCAGTGGTTTCTAATGCTGTCGGCTCCGATTTACCAAGTTGTAGGTCGTGGCCTGGCTTCTTGCCCGCGTGGTGGATTATGGCTCAATTCCTCTCGCAGAGAGGTCTGTATCCCAGAAGTGGGAACGTTGATTTAGTGATAATAGGCTAAAAGCAAACAGCTCGATAGCTCGCTGGTTAGTGATGATTAACTAAGGTTCGTATTGTAAGTAACCTACCCACTGTAAGTCGACAAGAATATTTTTTTTTTTTTAATGTTGCACGTAGCTATTCTACCGGGTTGTAAGATTGCATTAATGTTATTTACTTAAGTTTACTTTTAAAATATTTTTTTACAGGTAACAGACGCTGATCTTAACATTTTGCATGCAGATGCCTCCTATGGTGGGGCATCTCATGACAATTTTATTTTTCAAAATTCAGAGTTGGGAGCATTTAGATTTAGGGATTAGCACAGTCTGATGAAACAACCTACTTACTTGGTAGGTGTGCTTGATTAGCTAAAAACTTGTTTTTAATTCCCACTTATTGTTAGCCAAATTATTTACACAATTGTCTGATTTATAGGTGATTCCGGATATGCTCAGCGCGCATATTTAATGACGCCTGTCGCAGATGCCGAGGAGTGAACACCCGAAGCGTACTATAACAAGCTCCACGGCACGGCTCGCAACAGCGTGGAGCGTGCAATCGGGTTGTTGAAGGGTCACTTCAGCTATTTGTTGGTTCACAGGGTGCTGCATTACAATCCAGACACGGTTGGAAAGATTGTGATAGCATGTTGCGTGCTTCACAATATTTGCAATTGTCCTGGATTGCCGGCCCCTGTGATAAGTGGGCGAGGTAAATGATACAGACACATTACCTAACCCTGATGGGCCACCTGACGAACCTCTTAGAATAGGGCGGAATGCCCGGAGTGCCCTCATAAGTAGGCTGTGGTTGCTTACCGCCGACAAAGGCCGTGGTCGTGATTTTTATTAGGAAAGTAGATGCTGCAATAATAATGCATGGTCATATTATTTCTCATTCACAAAATACTAAATATCATTGCAAACACTGACTATTCCTACTTTGTAAAACAAATAGTATTGGACCGATAAGAAGACGAGTATTTAAAAAAAAGCTGCGTAACGCGCCGCTGTCCGACATAGGACTGGTAGGGGCGTCGAAAACATCAGACATCTGACTGAAACAGAAGAGCGCATCCTCCAGCTGTTAGGCGGCGAAGGCTACGCTGTTGGTGACCGCCATTTGCGATATGAATTAATCCAAGTACGTTTGTAATTCACCCACCTTCGTCGTCTTAACATTGTTAAGTAAAAGATATTTGGAAGACGCTTTTATTTTTACAGCACTCTAGTGAAGCCACAGCAACGGTCAAATTATCTAAAGCTGTTTTAAACACAAAATTAAAAATTAATAACTTGGTAAGAAATTGTTCTGTTTTATTTACTTATTTCTAAAAATGTTATGATTTAGGGATTAGCACAGTCTGATGAAACAACCTACTTACTTGGTAGGTGTGCTTGATTAGCTAAAAACTTGTTTTTAATTCCCACTTATTGTTAGCCAAATTATTTACACAATTGTCTGATTTATAGGTGATTCCGGATATGCTCAGCGCGCATATTTAATGACGCCTGTCGCAGATGCCGAGGAGTGAACACCCGAAGCGTACTATAACAAGCTCCACGGCACGGCTCGCAACAGCGTGGAGCGTGCAATCGGGTTGTTGAAAGGTCACTTCAGCTATTTGTTGGTTCACAGGGTGCTGCATTACAATCCAGACACGGTTGGAAAGATTGTGATAGCATGTTGCGTGCTTCACAATATTTGCAATTGTCCTGGATTGCCGGCCCCTGTGATAAGTGGGCGAGGTAAATGATACAGACACATTACCTAACCCTGATGGGCCACCTGACGAACCTCTTAGAATAGGGCGGAATGCCCGGAGTGCCCTCATAAGTAGGCTGTGGTTGCTTACCGTCGACAAAGGCCGTGGTCGTGATTTTTATTAGGAAAGTAGATGTTGCAATAATAATGTATGGTCATGTTATTTCTCATTCACAAAATACTAAATATCATTGCAAACACTGACTATTCCTACTTTGTAAAACAAATAGTATTGGACCGATAAGAAGACGAGTATTAAAAAAAAAGCTGCGGAACGCGCCGCTGTCCGACATAGGACTGGTAGGGGCGTCGAAAACATCAGACATCTGACTGAAACAGAAGAGCGCATCCTCCAGCTGTTAGGCGGCGAAGGCTACGCTGTTGGTGACCGCCATCTGCGATATGAATTAATCCAAGTAAGTTTGTAATTCACCCACCTTCGTCGTCTTAACATTGTTAAGTTAAGACGCTTTTCAGCACTCTAGTGAAGCTACAGCAACGGTCACGTCGCCCACCAGTCTTTCGATCCTGCCCCACATTGTTAATGTAGGTTCGTTTTTTTTATCTTTTCAGTATGGCCTATTACATTTACTTCACAGAAGCTTTAATTAAAATGTTTTAATAATTTATTTGCAGAGTCAAGATACCCCAGCCTATTACGGTTTTGTATGTACACTTATTCTTAATTTGTCAAAGTCGCTATTATAATATTTTAAAGATAATAATAGTTTTAGGTAGAGACCTCGATCTATATTTTCAGGGCTCCGAACCTCAAAACGAAAAACGGAACCCTTATAAGAGCACTTCTTTGTCCGTCTGTAAAGACCCTATTTCTCAGGAACGCGTGGAGGTATAAAGTTCAAATTAATATCAAATACATACTCAAGGCTGCAATCCATTGAAGCAGTGAAGAAATCAAACTTCTAAGTCAACGAAATCAAAAGATACGGGCGTTTATGTTAAGGAATCAAATCCTAGATACGGGTAATTTCCGTTGACCTAGAATCATGAAATTTGGCAAGAAGTAATGTTATGTAGCACAAGTAAAGGAAAATATCCGAAAACCGTAAATATGTAGTTACATTAAGTACAAAAAAAACATTTTTTTCGAGATTAGAAATTTATTTGTTGTTGATAATAGATTACGCAAGCAAAGTTAAGTTTGTCCCTCAATCCAGTTTAGGTATCTTTTCGTTAGAGCACTATTCAGTGCTTTCGTAGTTTATGAACTTCAGTAATGTTACCTAATTATTTTGGTGAATGTAGCTGAACATTACCCAACTGCTTACACTGTTATACGTACTTATTATTATATAAGTATAGATATTTGTCGCTAGATCAATGTATAAGTAGACGAACATTATTTTAGTTAATTTACGGCATTTCATGTCATGTTTACTGATTTCAATGTACAATGCGGTTACTATTCATTCCTTTTTCAGTCACCACTTACAAATATGGTTAAAATTCAATACATAAGTAATTAAATATGAAATAACCTTGATTTCAAATTTTAATCCTGATTTTCGGTAATTCGAACTTTCAATTTTCCTTTCAATTAACTTACAAGCGCACCATATTTTATTCTAGTGTCATTTGTTCCAGCTCCACGTGGTGATGGGAGAGGAGTTAACGCCACCCTCAACGAAAATACTGCTGAAACAGTATCATTTTTTGACTATCTGTTTGACTTAATTGACGTTGGCAGTTTCAATAGAAAGATTTCAAAAGGGAAACCCTGAACCTGATGTACAGGATAAGCGCATAAGCTTTAGCTTTGTTTTTTAAATCAAAGTTTTTGGCAAGAAGTCATACAAAAATGAAAAGATACTATTTGTAGACAATATCGCCTTCATTGAAAAATAGGTTACAATTTGTTTTTTTTTTTCTTTCAAAATTATCTAAAGCTGTTTTAAACACAAAATTAAAAAATTAATAACTTGGTAAGAAATTGTTCTGTTTTATTTACTTATTTCTAAAAATGTTATGTTTTTTTTTTGTTTTCCCTATACTGTCCCGCTGCTGGGCAAAGGCTTTATGTTGAAATAAATACCTGCAACAGGAAAAATTTAAAATGCCGGACTGTATAGGCTGTATAGATGGGAGTTATGTAGCCATGATTCGCCCCAGTGACAATGAAGACAGCTATTTTTGCCGTAAAGGGTATCATGCCCGAAACATTCAGCTGGTAAGTCTCATTTAATATCACGTATGCATCTATAACAGCAGTGGTTTCTAATGCTGTCGGCTCCGATTTACCAAGTTGTAGGTCGTGGCCTGGCTTCTTGCCCGCGTGGTGGATTATGGCTCAATTCCTCTCGCAGAGAGGTCTGTATCCCAGAAGTGGGAACGTTGATTTAGTGATAATAGGCTAAAAGCAAACAGCTCGATAGCTCGCTGGTTAGTGATTATTAACTAAGGTTCGTATTGTAAGTACCTACCCACTGTAAGTCGACAAGAATATATATTTTTTTTTAATGTTGCACGTAGTTATTCTACCGGGTTGTAAGATTGCAGTTATGTTTATTTACTTAAGTTTACTTTTAAAATATTTTTTTACAGGTAACAGACGCTGATCTTAACATTTTGCATGCAGATGCCTCCTATGGTGGGGCATCTCATGACAATTTTATTTTTCAAAATTCAGAGTTGGGAGCATTTAGATTTAGGGATTAGCACAGTCTGATGAAACAACCTACTTACTTGGTAGGTGTGCTTGATTAGCTAAAAACTTGTTTTTAATTCCCACTTATTGTTAGCCAAATTATTTACACAATTGTCTGATTTATAGGTGATTCCGGATATGCTCAGCGCGCATATTTAATGACGCCTGTCGCAGATGCCGAGGAGTGAACACCCGAAGCGTACTATAACAAGCTCCACGGCACGGCTCGCAACAGCGTGGAGCGTGCAATCGGGTTGTTGAAGGGTCACTTCAGCTATTTGTTGGTTCACAGGGTGCTGCATTACAATCCAGACACGGTTGGAAAGATTGTGATAGCATGTTGCGTGCTTCACAATATTTGCAATTGTCCTGGATTGCCGGCCCCTGTGATAAGTGGGCGAGGTAAATGATACAGACACATTACCTAACCCTGATGGGCCACCTGACGAACCTCTTAGAATAGGGCGGAATGCCCGGAGTGCCCTCATAAGTAGGCTGTGGTTGCTTACCGTCGACAAAGGCCGTGGTCGTGATTTTTATTAGGAAAGTAGAAGCTGCAATAATAATGTATGGTCATGTTATTTCTCATTCACAAAATACTAAATATCATTGCAAACACTGACTATTCCTACTTTGTAAAACAAATAGTATTGGACCGATAAGAAGACGAGTATCCGCCGCCGCTCGCGGATATACCGCCCCAGAGAGTCCATGAGCCACCGCCATAAGCAACCCTCTCTTCAAAGCAGCATTGTGCGAAACGCTCTCCCTTACGTCGGTAGACCTTCTTCCTTCCATCATTGCCATGTAACACAATTTTAGACTCATCAGAAAAGAGTACACGGCTTCAATCTTGCTGTGTCCAATTTAAATGACTGCGTGCGAAATGAAGGCGCGCTGTTCGGTGGGTTCGCGTTAGTTTGGGCCCATTAGCTGGCTTGTGTGGTACCATATCGCGTTCTTTTAACCTTCTCCGAACAGTTCGAGCGCTCACAGATACTCCGTGGAAGTCGCGAAGTTGGTTTTGTATCTCAATGGAGGTAAGGAGACGATTTCTCAAGCTGGTCGTCACGATGAATCGATCCTGCCTTTCAGTTGTGACCCGAGATCGTGGCCTTCCTTGGCGATGAACAAAGCCGCCAGTCTCTAGGTACCTCCGATAAACATTTCGGACCGCAGATCGACTTAAATTAAGTTGAGCACTCACGTTTCTTTGGCTGTGTCCGGCCTGAATAAGTGCCACAGCTTGGGCGGCGACTTCAGGTGAAGTATCCATAGATTATTGATAGAACCTCACCTTAATGTTAAGAATAAGTAATGTTTGTTGCAAAACCAAAGATATCAATCACTTTTTCAAGAATTAAATCCAAGTAAACCAATAAAACCAAGTTTTCTTAGTATTCGATTATTTGATATCAACAAACAGGCTCCAAATTGTCTTTTGTTTCTTTAAATTCTGTGTTCGAAATTCAAAAAAAGACTATTGAATGAAATTGTGAATGTGCCAGGTTCAAAACTGCATAAAAACTTTTTGTTGCTCGACCTAATATAAAATTTTAGCTAGGACCAAACGAAACTGAAAATACAAGGTGGGCCAATAGATGTATCCAGAAGTGTATTTACAATATGTTTTCATTCAAAAATCATTCAAAACGTGAACTTTTTAATTTTATTTGGAAAAAATAATGCGCGTATAGTCCACCCGTCACAAGAGTCGTCGAGACACTAATGTACCGCGTCCCGAGTACGCGTCACAGGCCTTAGCGGGGGTGCTCTAGCGGGGTACTAGTGAAGTTTCGAGTTTTTATTCATTATTTAAAAATATTAAAAGAAATAAGAAAAAGTAAACAATACAGATTGTGAAATACGGCATTACATATTTTTTGATACAAAATTCATGCCAAACTATTCAGCCGTTACAGAGAACATTTACAATTTAGGTTGAAAGAGGACCTATTAATAAGATTTTTTCCCAGAATTTGGGAAAGTTTATTAAAATTTTAAACAATACAATTTATTTGTGATGACTTTAAGTATACCATGTATTTTTATATGGAAAACGCACAAAAAGATTCATCTACAATCTTCTTTAAACTTGCAGTGTTTTTGCGATTTGAGCAAGGTAATCTCCTTAAACGAGTGGCATAAGAAGTTAGCACATCAGAACTTTGATCACGTTAAGAAAGTGTTGGCGAAAAATAACATTGTTGCCAAACAAAACAATGTGCCTCAATGTGAAAGTTGCTTAAAAGGAAAAATACATCGATTACCATTTATGAAAAGCGAAAGTATGAGCACTAGGACATGTGAATTAATACATGGGGACACCTGCGGACCCATGGAAGAAGGTTCCATTGGTAGATCGAGATATTTTGTAGTCTTGAAGGATGATTATTCAAACTTCAGAACTGTGTATTTTGTCAAGGCGAAGCATGAAATTAAACATTGTCTGGAAAATTTCCTAAATAAAACTGAAAATATTACTGGTAACTCAGTCAAGACATTAAGAACAGACAATGGGTTGGAGTCCTTGAACAAAGATGTGGCAGAAATGTGCTCTAGGAAGGGCATCATTCATCAAAAAACAGTAACATACACTCCTGAACAGAACGGTAAGGCAGAGAGGGAGAACCGAACACTTGTAGAGGCAGCAAGGACAATGTTACATGCCAAAGACTTACCTAAGAAACTGTGGGCAGAAGCAGTCAACACTGCTGTTTTAGTCTTGAATAGAACTGGTAAGGGCAAAGATGGGAAAACACCTTTTGAATTGTGGACACACAGAAACTTCAATATTCACCAACTGCGGGACTTTGGTTCACCAGTGTACTCGTATGTCCACATTCCAAAGGAAAAGAGAAGGAAGTGGGACAAAAAGGGAGAGAAGGGATTAATGGTTGGTTATGGCGAAGATACCAAGGGATATAGAATATACTTTTTAGAGAAAAATAGTGTATTTATAAAAAGAGATGTAATATTCTTAAATGAAGAGGAAAATAAAGACACAGAGTCACCTATAATGCTGGATCTGGAAAGTCCTACAGAAGATAATATGTTAGAATTATTGACAGTGGATGAAATACCTACAAGTGAAGAATCACAACAGAATCTAAGTGATACCCATACTGGTCACAGTACAAGTACATCCTTCATTGAAAGTGAGTCTTCAAGTGAGTACATACCCTCAGATGATGAATTGCCAGTGCAAGAGGTGGGTGAAACATTACAGCTACCAGACACAAGGTCGAAGCGAACAAGGAAACAAACACAGTTTTATGAGTGTAACAATGTAGTAAGTGAGAAAGATGAACCAGCTACATATGAAGAGGCTATCAAAAGGAGTGATTCAAGTAAGTGGAGGGAGAGGCTATGAATAGAGAATTGCAAAACTTGAGGGACAATAACACCTGGGAACCGTGCAGTGCGCCGGTAAGGGGAGAAATTATAAACAGTAAGTGGGTCTTCAAATTAAAAGGATGTAAGGATATTAAGCAATATAAAGCTAGGCTAGATGCTAGGATGTTTGAGCAAAATAGTGCATTTGATTTAGGTGAATTATATGCACCAGTAGCAAAGTTATCGACTTTTCGAGTCTTTGTAGCTATAGCAACTAAGTTAAATCAGCCCATACATCAAATGGATGTTACCGGGGCATTTTTGTATGGTAATATAGATAGCGAAGTATGTATAAGATTACCGGAAGGGGGCTTACTCTGGGGATAACAATATTGTAAAATTAAATAAGGCTTTATATGGATTAAAAAGTTCACCTAAATGTTGGAACATTAAATTCAATTCTGTAATGGCTAGAGAAGGATTTACAAGGTCCAAAAGTGATTCATGTTTATTTAAAAGATGTAATGATGATAATAAGACATATTTGATACTTTATGTTGATGATCTGTTGTTTATTGGTTCAAATGAGAATTTTATTTCGCAACTTAAAGATACTTTAAATAAAGAGTTTAAAATGAAAGACCAGGGTCCCATATCCAATTTTCTTGGTATAAATGTGAAACAAAATTTAGAGACTGGCGTTACAGTGTTAGATCAAAGAAATTATTTAGAGAATGTATTACAAAAATTTAGTATGGAGAATTGTAAAGAAATGCTAACCCCAATGGACCCTAACCTTAATACTAAAATATTTACAAATGAGAATATACATAAAGATAAAAATGTAGAGAAATTGTGTAGGCAAATTATAGGATGCTTAATGTATGCTGCGTTAGGTACTAGACCATATTTGTGCTATCCAATTTCTGTGTTGAGCAGATATCAAACATATGCATGTAATGAGTTACTAAGTGCATTAAAGAGAGTTTTGCGATATGTTAAGTATAGTTTAGATTATAAGTTGATTTATAAGTGTGAGGAGTTTACTCTCAAGGGTTATTGTGACGCTGATTGGGGAGCGGATCTCAAGGACAGAAACTCTACCTCAGGGTATTTATTTTTATATGCAAACTGTTTTATAGTTCTATGGTGCTAAAAGAAACCGGCTTCAGTAAGTTTATCTTGGACAGAATCCGAATATGTATCAATGAGCATGGCTTTGAGTGATGCTTGTTGGCTTGCGAATTTACTAAATGACTTTGATTGTGAAAACATTTAACCAGTTAAAATATATTGTGATAATCAATCAGCAATTATAAATGCAAAAACAGATAATATAAAAAGGTTGAAGCATGTGGATATTCGCTACGATTTTGTTAAAGATTTAGTTAAAGAAAATCGAATCTGTTTTGATTATATAAATACTTGTGAACAACCAGCAGACATGTTAACAAAAGCTTTGAGTAAAGAATTAATTATAAAACATTGAAATAAGTGTAGTGTGCAAAATAATTAAAGTTAAGTTTATGTTGATAATGGCGCCGATTCCCTTGTTCACAAACTAAACTAAATTTAAGTTCAGTGCATCTTTTTCTTTCTATTTCATTAAGAAAAGGACAGAAGATAAAATATTAGTTTAGTCCTGTCAAATTAAAATACTCCATAGACAGTTTAGACGTGATTAAATACATGGCTACTAAAAATACGTCAATTTACGTCAGGCGCTGACTAATTCCTGACTCTTTCGATCCTGCCCCACATTGTTACTGTTGGTTCGTTTTTTTTATCTTTTCAGTATGGTCTATTACTTTTACTTCACAGAAGCTTTAATTAAAATGTTTTAATAATGTATTTGCAGTCAAGATACCCCAACCTATTACGGTTTTGTTTGTACACTTATTCTTAATTTATCAAAGTTGCTATTCATAATTTTAAAGATAATAATAGTTTTAGGTAGAGACCTATATGTAACTTCGGACTTATAAGATCACTTCGTTGTCCGCCTGTCTGTCCATCTGCCAAGACCTATTGCCTGAAGACCTTTGCATGCCAGATAATCTATACCACTATTTATCCAGCGTCAGAAATACTACGACTGTTGGAGGTGAGGAGATTAAGATCAACATTCCAGATATTGCTGTACCACAGATAGCAGAACATGCAGTTACACCTCAGAGTAATATATTCATTGACTATCATTATGTTACACAACAGTGCCAGAAATTTAATTTATTTATGTTGAATTTTAATTTCAGTTCGAGATGTACAAGACAGGAGGTGGGAAATTTTCTCCTAAGACAATCGCAGTTGATGAGGAAGTTGTAGCTTTATTAACTCCGCAATTCAAACCCGAATAATGAATTTGACTCATCCGCACCATATTACAACTTAGGTAAGTTCAAAGACTTAATAAGACCACTTAATAGACTGGTAAGCAATGCATTGGCAATGTTCTACGAGATGACTACAGTAAAGATGAACTGACTTTCGCTGCGCAATTAAGTGTCAGAGCTAGTGGCAAACGTGATGCTGCTACATTGATTGAATAATTATCTACAGCCTCGCCAAAACGAGCCACCGCATAAAATGAAAATACACATATATAAAAATATTATTAATACTGGAAAATAACAAAGAGTAAGTTGTGTGTAGTAGTCTACATAATATTAATTGTTGTTTTATTGTTTGCAGGAAAAGGAAAATATGATTAATCTATCATAAAAAACCTTGCCCAGAAAATGAACTGCAGACATGGCACATGTTTCTGTACTTAAAGAGATGCAAAATAAAATAAAACCTGTTGTTTCTACATCCAATATGACTGAGACTTCTTTAATAGTAAGTGTTCTAACTACTTAATACAGATAATTTAATAATTAATTGATTGATTTTTAATTTGAAAAGGACAGTTTGAAAATTTTGAATCATCATTTAAATAATATTTATTCATGTATGACATGAATACTTCCATTTTCATGATTGCTTTGGGCTGGATTTGCAGTGCTCAAAACTCAAGCTCTGATTTAGGTAGTTTAGTGGTAAATTATTGTGTTAGTAGTTAGTATCCAAGCAAGGCAGATTTGCTCATTGAAGTTCAACTCTCTGTGTGTCTTAAATTCAAAAGGTTTTTGCAACCAAATTTCAATTTGACGACACGGTTGGCGCGGCGGCTGAGCGATCGACTGCTGCGCTGCGTGTCGCGGGTTCGATTCCCGCACGGAACAAATATTTGTATTGCCTACAGGTAGTTGTTCCGGGTCTGGCTGTTTGTGTATGTGAGTTTAAATGTTTGTAAACGCACCCATGATACAGGAGTAATTCCTAGTTGGGGCAACGTTTTTTTTTTAAAGAAAGAAAAAAAAAAAGAAAAAGAAAAATTAACAAGTGTAGATATAAATTTATTGGAAAGCTCAACTTATAATGGTTGTCAACTTTGCACTTTCAGTTTGAAAATCTAACAACAATCAATCTGTAATAGATTGATACTTTCATTTCTAGCTAAAAGTAATAGTTAAAAAAAAAGTTATTGTTATTAAAGAATGCTTTCATGCAGGTTCAGAATGAAGAAAATGTACCGGGTCCTTCAAATTATAATATCGTGACACCTTCAATACCTCCAGTTCCGGTTTCAAACAGTAGTGAAGAAGTGCATACATTAAAAAGAAAAATTAACTTGAAAAATAAAAAAAATAAGGCATTACTCGTAATGCAACAACGTAAACGGTTAAGAAAAAAGGTATCTCGATTGTCAGATATAATTACAGATTTAAAAAATAAATTGAGTCAGGATGATATTCGCATTTTAAATAACATTCCAGGCAACAAAGACTTTATTGTTCGATATATAAAAAAGGTAAGTGTTCTGCTTTAGAAAAATTATATTCACCTCAATTACGGTCATTCGCCTTACAACTAGGTACATTTATATTCACCTAGGGTATTTAATTTTGTGAGGGAGACATTCGACACAATTTTGCCTCATCCAGGTACCATTACACGCTGGTATAAAAAAAATAATGCAGAACCTGGATTCACCTCTGAATCATTTGACACGACAGAAAAACTGTCTATAAGTAGCGAACATCCTATTTATGTAAATCTGTGTATAGACGAAATGGCTATAAGGAAAGGATTAGTATGGGATAGTTCTTTAAATAAATACAAAGGGTATGTTGATACAGGCACTGAGGTACCAGATGATAGTCTCCCTCTTGCAACACAGGCCTTGGTAATGTTAGTAACTGCAATAAATGCTTCATGGAAGTTACCCATTTTTTTTACTAAGTCCATGACTGGTGAACATCGAGCTACTTTTGTAAAACTAGCAATAGAAATGCTTTATAATATAAATATTTTTGTTTGCGGTTTAACCTTTGATGGGGCCGCTAGCAACATTAGCAAGGCGGCTAGTTTAGGGTGTGTTTTGAATTTAAAATCATTGAAACCATGCATTTTATAATAGTTGAATGGTAATTTAATCGTACAGTCAGGCCGCAAAACTGGTTTTACGGGATTTATTATTTGTCTTCAAAGTGCCATAAATATGTTTAATGATTTGATTATTAGGGAAAAGTTAAGATTTTTGCTGCTATATAGAGTTAGTCAAAATCATTTGGAGATGTTTTTTAGTCTGATGAGAGCAAAAGACGGTTGTAACGACAATCCAAATATTACTTAATTTCGTATGATATCACCCGTTCCCAATTAAAACTACATACCGAAGGGAAGCTTGTTTATTTACCTATACTTACTGTATCCTCAACCACTGAGGCAATGCAAATTGTTAATAATAGTACTCCCACATTTGAAAAAAATATTATGGATATTCATGATATTGACGAAGATCTTATAGATTTTTTTCTTGATACCATAATTAACACACCTTTGGATGTATATAGGCTTTCTCGCACGAAAGATTCATAATAAAATTAACTGTTCATTATGTCAGATACTAATGATAGGGGAAACAGAAAACTTTTTGTTCTCTTTTATAACACTTAAAGACCGAGGTGGACTCAAATATCCCTCTCCCAAGCGCTCATTAAAGTCATTCAAATCTGTGAATAGTGTTTTAAGATTAACCAAACCATGTGCACATGTAAAAAAAAAAGCGAGCAACAGCTTGAGATTTTATAATTATGTTTTATCCGGAATTTACTTGCAAAGTAATATTATGATAGTACGCGAAATATTGAATCTAGGCTTTTCGATTAACATGTCTGCGACAGAGTTTTTATTGCATAAAGCTCTTTTAATAAATTCAGTTTTAAACGGTCAACAACAGAAAGCTATATTTGATAGAACAAAAGCAGCTATAACAAAATGTTCGGTTGATTTCGTGATAATAGAAAACGAAGAATAAATAAATAAATAAATAAATAAATAATAAATAAGAATGAAATCAGATTATAAGATTAAGTTGGATCGGAAGTTCAGAGGTCCGTTTAAGGTAGCGGAAGTTTTGGCGGCTAACCGCTATAAGATAAAAACTTTAAATTCTAACCTTACAAGGATGCTTTTTTTTCGGTTGGGAAATTACCAAATGACCCCTCCCGCTCTGGGTGGAGCGAAAGGGAGTGTCAGACTCTTACTGACTAAAAGTTGCCCGCGCGCCCGCGCCCCGCGCCGTCACTGCCGCCGGCGCCGCCGGGATTTTAAATCGCGATCGCTCATCCGCGCCAGTCGATAGCCTACTCCGACGGCGAATGCACGGGCAAATATTTCTAAATTAATAATTACGTTTCGCAATCTAGTGTACCTAAATATCAGTTTTCTCTTCTAATTCTTGATAATGTATCTTCCTAGTGCTTTGTTCCACTCATACTGCAAACTGTAACTTTCCTATTAAGCTTCTGTCTACAACCCTTGGAAACGCCTGTCATTTCTCCGCACACCCTCCGAGCAACCACATATTGGTGACCCCGACGTGATAACGCCTAAGGATGATCGTTCGACTGCGGAAACTTCGAGTGTAGGCGTTCGTCCACCACCATTTTGGCCGGATGATTCGTAAATGTGGTTCGCACAGATGGAGTGTCAATTCACGCTGGCGAACGTTACAGTGGACCTAACAAAATTTTACCAGGTCGTCTCCGCATTGGAGCACCGCTACGCCACCGAGATCAAAGATAATAATCACCAAACCGCCAGCTGTGAATAAATATGAGAAACTCAAAACAGCTTATCAAGCGGTAGTCAGCGTCGCGAGAACGGAAGGTTAAACAATTACTGATGAGCACAACAATTACATGGGGAGCTAGGTGACCGTAAGCCATCACAGTTCTTAAGTCATTTACGGCATCTAGCAGGGCCGTCAGTACCGGAAGACTTCTTGAGGACTTTGTGGTCGAATCGGTTACCGACTAACCTACAAACGGTTATAGCGTCGCAACCTGACCTTCCGTTGGACAAATTAGCGGATTTGGTAGACACGGTTAATGAAATCGCGCCGGCGGGGCCCATGCAAGTAGCAAGCGTAGCGGAGTCAGGTACATCTACCCTTATGAAAGAGATGGCATGTCAAATAGCGGAATTAACCAAACAAGTGAGTTCACTGTCTACTAAGAGTGGATAATCAAAAGCAGGTACGTGGTCGTTCTCGTTCATGGTCTAAAAGTGATAACTGGCGAAGCAGATCCAAATCCAGGCCATGTCAGCCACCAGAAAACCACCCGCATTGTTGGTACTATAGAGGTTTGTCTGCCGAAGGCAACCTCATATAGTGCAGGCCGGCTATAATTTAGCGCGGTTTACATTCGAACGTTCAAGCTAATGTCATATATTTTCTATTAGGATTTTTGTTTATAACAGTGAGTGGTAATTTAGTAAGAAATATGTAAAGACGTGCTTACAATATAACCTTAAAGGAGTCTTATAGTTGTTTGATTCCTCCCGTTACCTCAGAGGGCTCTTCAAGCCCTTTATAGTACCATTTCGCATATGGCGTACGTACAAATAAATGCACTCAGCCTTGTGCGTGGAGGTCGGAAAACTTGAAAGGCAGCCCGAATTAGCGGCATACGACTGCCCATTAGTACCAGGCCGTCTTTTTGTTACTGACCGTTATTCTAAAATGTTATTTCTAGTTGATACAGGGTCGGATTTGTTCGTCTACCCTCGGTCAGCAATCAATACAAAGTTTAGTTTAACGGCAGCCAATGGAAGCAATGTTAATGCTTCAGTATGAAGTCGTACTTTCTAGTTCCATGGATTTAGAATAGTGCGTTCTTAAATTCCGCGCCTTCTAATGTATGACAACACTATACGCGACTCGTCTATGATTTAAAAATATTATTTTCTGTCACTTTTTTGTTCGCGTCAAACGGTCTTAATTCTTCGCGGCAAAAAGTATTGTATCGCAAGTGCTACTCCGTTTTAACAGCAAAACAAGGTAAGAAACTATTTGTGTGTGTTAACAATAATATAAACAATATGAATTAGTACAGGATTCAAGTCGGTGAGTTAAATAATACGTAATTTCTGTATTTTTCCTCAACCGGTACGGTTCAAAATATGCTTGTTGAAAATGTTTAGTGTTGGATTGGTATAATTACGTTGATTTCTTATAAGATTCTTTCAAATCATCGAACCATTATTATCTAAATGATTATTCTGTCTATTAAATATGAAAACATTACAATGTTCCTTCAAAAAATGTAACAAATGTTTACGTGACCGACACAATTTGTCTACCATCTTGTAATTTGATATAAAGCTTGGCGTAGGTAGTCAATTTATTCCGCGGAATTAAGATTTGGATTTCGGAATTCGGACTTTTGTAAGTTTATATCATTGTTTGAATAATGTTACGTGGTGGTGGTTTCTGTTATATTTTTTATTTTGCATGATTTGTGTTTTACGTTGCATTTTGATATTAGAATGGAAAATCAAGTACCTACACCTGGTCATGGGCGGGCTCGTGGCACCCTAGCTCGGCCTCGTGGGTCACGAGGTGGTCCTGGTGGTCGTGGCTCACGAGGTGGTACTAGGGGGGCCCGCGGACGTGCCCAAGGTTCTGGTGTGAGAACGTAAGTTGCTTAATTGCTTCTAAATAATTTATTGATGTCTGCCGTAAAGAAATATTCTAAAGTTTTGTAACTTTTTTAGAGTCCTTCCAGTGCAAGCCCTTGATGCCGGAGCCAGCCAGCCGGCAGTGCAGCCCTCTATGTATGTATACTATTCAAAATTTGTCTACTATGATACGGTTGTTTTTAAGTATTATTATTTTCTGTGTGCCCAAGGTGCTGGAGTGGGAACGTATGTTGCATAATTGCTTCTAAATAATTTATTGATGTCTGCCGTAAAGAAATATTCTAAAGTTTTGTAACTTTTTTAGGGTCCTTCCAGTGGAAGCCCCGGATGCCGGAGCCAGCCAACCGGCAGTTCAGCCCTCTACGTATATATACTATTCAAAATTTGTCTGCTATGATATGGTTGTTTTTAAGTATTATATTATTATTTTCTTTTTAGCTCTACTACCCTTGGTGAGGAGCTGAAACGGGTCCGGGGAGTTAGAGCCGCTGACAGAAAAAATTTAAATGTTCTGTCAGCGGTTCAAAAAGCCCGGCTGCTCGAGTTGAGGGAGCAGAAAGAGGTAAGCAGGTTTCTGCTCCCTGATGCTCCAGAGCGAAAGCAGAGGAGGTATGAGTTCTGTTTTTTTTTTTTTTTTTCATATTAACTGTGGCGTCTTCATTAATTATTTGTTAATATTATAGGTATTACTTTAGTGAACTTAGTATATAAATAGTGTTTAAAGTTAACTGTAATGTACCGTTAGCCTTAAGTTTCTCACGGCAACACCGCACGTGTTGTATTCTCCTGTTCCTTAGTTATTCAAGGATTACAATGGTTTATTGTAGGGTAAATGTTCATTGCCCAATTTGTGTATTGCTTATACTAACTTTAAGAATTTAGAGTAATATAGCCATTAATGTTTTGTTGAGATGCCGACGGTTCTTTTGTATGTATTTAACTGTGTTATTTTTATTGTGTGCTATTTTTATTGTGCAACCTAGCTGTAAATACCTTTGTATAGATTTAGTTTTTAACGTGCCGCTCACGACCCTTCCCAAGTTTTCTATAATTGCTCAAATGTACATGCTAGTTAGTAACTTCTCATCTCTGGGATCGGTCGGTCGGCAATCTTCCTCCGTGTAATTTATTTTAATAAACCGACTCCATCACCAAGTAACTTCAGTACTTATTTTGCGATTCCCATAACGCCGACACTAGTTAACCGACCAAAGAGCGCACGCGCGCAAAAGTGGTGACCCCGACGTGATCTCTATCGTAAGACAACAGGTTACCTAGTGCTTCGGTTAGTGCGCGGTATCGTGAAAACTGTGCGCGGACGAGTGTTAGTTTATCACGGAAGAAATATATTATTACAAAATGGCCGGTGAAGACCAACCCCAACCTGCTGCGAATACACGTCAAGTTGTGTTAAAGCCATTTAATCCGGCCAAGCCAGAAGCATGGTTTGGCGGAGTAGAATGTATAATGGCATTAGCAGGAGTAACGTGCACGCGTTTGATGACTGAATGCGTTGTACGCGCCCTAGACACTGAAGCAATGGAAGAGCTCACCGACATATTAACCGGGTTGCCGACTTTTGAAGGAGATGCATACCAACACGTCAAACAAACAATGCTGACAAGGTTTGGTGACTCAACAGTTAAAAAAACACGGCTTTTGCTCGAGGACCAGGCGATCGGTGACCGCACGCCATCACAATTTTTGCGGCACCTAAAGACTCTTGCCGGGTCTACGGTAACGGACGACGTCCTACGAGCAATCTGTATGAAAGGTTTGGCTCACGACATGCAGAACGCGGTGATAACCAAGACGGATGCCACGCTGAATCACCTTGCGGATATGGCAGACCTCATCCACGAAAACCATCAGCTACGATCTAGCCGAAATATCTGCGCCACTGTAACCGCTGCGCAACAAGAGCCCGCAGCGCCGCCTGACGGACAAATAGGGTTGTTACTAGCGCAAATGCAGGCCCAGTTAGACGAGTTACAAGTATCCAGAGAACGCAGCCGCTCCCGATCAAGGTCAAGTCGCAGCCACTCCAGAGGCCGATCAAGGTCGAGACCAGAAGGATGGAAGTGTTGGTACCACCATAAATTCGGCCCTGCAGCAAAGAAGTGTGTGCAACCCTGCGCATACAAATCACCACCGGTGGGAAACGCGAGCGGAGGTCATTAGTGGCGGATGACGCAAACTCCCAGCCACCGACACGCCGCATTTTTATAAAGGACAAAAGCAGCAAGGTAGATTTTCTTGTCGATACCGGTGCAGACCTATGCGTTTATCCAAAGGCACTGATCCATACGGCTCGCCAAATGTCTGCCTATGAGTTAGTAGCCGCTAATGGCACACAGATCGCTACATATGGTACGATCCCACTGACGCTTAACCTAGGCCTACGCAGAGATTTCCCGTGGATGTTCGTGGTGGCAAATGTATCGAAACCAATAATTGGCATCGATTTTTTAGCGCATTATAATATAATGGTCGATGCGCGCAATCGACGACTTGTAGATGCAACTACCCAGTGTACCGTTAATGGACAGGTAGTTGGGTACGAAACCGAGTCGGTCAAAACAATTAACGGTGAAACGCCGTACCACCATCTGTTAGCACAATATGTCGACATTACTCGCCTTGATGGGACCATGCAGAAAACGGTCAAGCACAACACTCAACACCACATAATTGTTACACCCGGTCAACCGGTTGCACAGAAGCCTAGACGTCTAGCTCCGGACCGCCTTATAGCAGCGAAGAAGGAGTTCGAGTCGATGTTAAAATTAGACATCGCTCAACCGTCGAAAAGTTCGTGGGCTTCACCGCTACATATGGTTCCTAAGTGTGAAGACGAGTGGAGGCCCTGCGGTGACTATCGTGGTTTGAATGATAGAACAGTGCCCGATCAATACCAAGTGCGACATATTGAAGACTTCGCTCAGTGTTTATGTGACAAAAAAGTGTTTTCAAAATTAGATCTAGCGCGTGCGTTTAACCAAATTCCTATCGCTGAAGAGGACATTCCAAAGACAGCTATAACACTATGTTCAACTAGAGTATCGCTTATTTCTGCGGAAAGTTAGACTTACCTGATTTAGTATGTCACATGGTGGGACGTCATTACGTCATTCGAGAGGTAGTTGCTGAAAATCAGCGCTGTTGACGATAGGTTCATCCGAAGTCACAGCATTTTTGCTAAGCAACGACCTGTTCTTGCACAGATGCGACGCACGGCTAATTTGTTGTTTGTATTGTTACAAAAGTAGTTACACTAGTTATTTCGCCACTCTGCATTTGGCATTTTTGTTTTTATTGTGATTGTTATTGTTTTGTGGTCATCTGCCAATATCTGTACTGTCAACTGTCAATTAATGTGAGTTGTCATTGGTCCATGGCCTTGACAGCGAGCAATAGACAAAAGTGTCAACATTTTTATGCAGGAGTACGTGTCTTTTGACTATGTGTATCTTGTTTTTTTTTATTATTATTTTTTTTTTTTACTTGTAATTGTGCTTTTTGTTTGTGCAGAATAAAATATCTTTCTTTCTAAGACAGTGTTGAAAAATTCAGGGAAAAGATTAGAAATTAAAAACCTAAGAACTTCCACAAAACGCACATGCAAAGATTCAAGTAACATTAACAAACGAACAAAAACAGCAGACATGAAGGAAACCGTCGGAGATGTAATTAAAGAAGCGATCGGTGAAAAAATCTCTGAAATTAATAATCAAGAACCCGAAAGCGATATTATAACAAACTCAGATGTTCGAGATCAAATTATCGGAAATGTAGACTTATGTAAGCACATTTGCACAAAAGTGCTCAGTCACGTACTCAAATAAGCATTCCAGGTTATTTTTTGTAAGCACGTGTCATTTTATGCCTCATCATTTTGTTATTTTATATCACATTATTTATTGTTAAATAAATAAAGATTATTAATGATCTAAAAATCATAATTTAGCTGCAAAACAATATAAATTAATTTTAACTGGCAAACTCGCAAATATGGCGCCATCACCGTTATTGTATAAAAGGCGTGCCGCCATCATTGCGAGCACAGTTTGTGTGCAACGTTCGTGGAGTTATCATCACCCGCTACCGAGTAAGTTGAATCTATTTATTTGAATAAATTGTAATATTATATTTATTTTTGATGGTATTTTACTGTGTAGAAATATGCTGATAAATATTGTATAGGTTATTTTTGCTATTTAAATTGCAATACTATGTATTTTTTTGTAATAAATAAAACAAAGTTTATATGAACTATTCTTTTATTTTACAATTAAGAAGTGGGATAAGTAGCTCATTTTAATGCTTTTTTTTTCTCTTTTGTTCTTTTTCGGCTCAGTATGAGGACTTAGATAAATTGCTCACTTATTTAAGAAATTCAAAAAGTCTGAAACAAAATTCTGATCGTAAATCTAATATTAAAAATCAACCTGTTACAAACTCCTTGAATAATAAAGCAAGGAATCCAAACGCCAAAGACAGAGTCCTTCGTTGTAATAACTGTAAACAGGAAGGGCATTTTGTCGGTCAATGTAGGGTCATGTATTGTACCTACGGACGCTTTTACCTATGGACATTGATTATAATAAAAAAACTGGGAGTATTAAAAATATAATATTGCAACATTGTGGTGGCATTTTTATTTTCTAGCAACACCAGTGAGTGGCGTGACGCTATCGGTGTTATGTGCATTGTGAGACCATTTTGGAGATTTTTGTGTTGAAAAGTAAGTTTCCGCAGGATCTTTCTGATTTTTTACTTAAATAATACATCGATATATTTTACAGTTTGATATCGTTCATTTATCTGTAGCTAGTTTTATTTACAGCACAAAGAGAAAAAGAAACAGTTTCTAACCTAAAAAGCAAAATAATAACGTTTTTATTTTAATGTTGCTTTGATTGTACCTTTGGACATGTCTTTGTTTGTACCTGTGGACATGTCCGAAGGTACAAACAATGTTTTTACCTATGGACACTGGTTGATGACATCTCGTTTATATTGTCCATAGTGCCAAGAAGTAAAACTGGTGTGAAGAGAGTTGCAGTAAGTCCGGAGAGGTTAAAACTGGCAATAGATTCAATAAAAAGTGGAGCAAAAATAAGAACTGCTGCGAGAGAATTTGGGGTGATAAAATCAACTTTACATAAATATGTTAAAACTATTCGCAGCAGTTTTACACCAGATTTAGTTTCTTTTACACCAAATTACGCAGTAAAAAAGGTATTTTCTGACGAGGAAGAAAAGCTTTTATTAGAGTATTTAACAAAAGCAGCCAAAATGAATTATGGACTATCTGCAAGACAAACATGCATCTTAGCCTATCAATTTGCTGTTGGAAGAAAACTAACTAACATTCCTGAGGCCTGGGTAAGAGATGGAATGGCTGGTCGCCAATGGCTATACAGATATCGCAGCAAATATACGGAACTGTCATTGCGCAAACCAGAAGCAACTAGCTTAGCGAGAGCAATATGCTTCAATAAAGTTCATGTTCAGAAGTTTTATGATAATTTAAAAGAACTGTATCAACGCAGCGAATTTGCTCCGCAAAACATTTTTAACCTAGACGAAACTGGTTGTTCTACAGTGCATAAGCCCGAGAAAGTTTTAGCGCCAAAATCCTTAAAATTGCTAGGTAAAATGACATCAGGGGAACGAGGTGAAAACGTTACTATGATTGGTTGTATAAACGCCGCAGGAAACTCTATACCGCCAATGATTATATTCCCAAGAGTTCATTTTAAGGAGAACATGATGAAAAATGCACCACCTGGATCCATTGGCGAAGCAAATCGTTCAGGTTGGTCTACAGAGCCAATTTTTCGGAAATATTTAGACCATTTTATCCATTGCGTGAAACCTTCACTTGAACAACCCGTGGTTCTTATTTTAGATAATCACGAGACCCACATATCATACGAAATAATCACAAAAGCCAAAGACAATGGGATTCATATGTTGACATTACCTCCACACACGTCTCATAGATTACAGCCACTAGATAAGACCGTTTTTGGCCCTTTTAAAACCGCATATAACAAAGCGGCTGATCTGCATATGGTTAACCATCCGGGTGTGCCAATAACCATTTACGATTCAGCGGAATTGATAAGCAAGGCGTATGCAGCATCCTTTACACCTAAAAATATTATAAACGGATTCGAATCAACAGGGATTTATCCATTCAACGACGACCTGTTTTCAGAGGATGATTTTGCACCATCGTCAGTCACCGAGCGTACAGAAATACCAAATATAATCACAGATGATAGAAATCTTGAACAAACAGATAATTTAGAAATACTACCGATTAGTTCTGATATTCATCTCATCCATAAAGCTTTGATTCATCCTGAAAATCAGCCATCCACTTCTCAAGCATTTCAATCAAACACAGAAGAAAATATTGCATGCAAAAACTCAATTACCCCAGAAATGATTCGACCATTTCCAAAATTAATAAGAAAAGAAAGTAAAAGAGGTAGAAAGAAAGGAAGTTCCCGTATTTTAACCAATACGCCAGAAAAGGAGGCTCTTTTGCAACAAATGTTAGAAAAGGAAAACAAGGGGAAAGGGAAAGGAAAAGGAAAAAGTACGACTAAGCCCAAGCTAAATTTTGATGCTCCTAAAGGTCCAGAAATTGATGTTCCTGCTGAAAAGCGGATTTTAGTTTTAAGTCAGACAATTTTTGTTACTTGCCAATCTTGTAATAGAACCGATTTAAAAGAAAATGTTCTTCAGTGTAGTTCATGTAAATTTTACTACCACAAAAAGTGTTGTCCTAAAAAGTTTCTTGAGCATATTCCAGATAGAGAGGATTCTGAACTGTTTATGTGTTCGGACTGTTTTTCATTAGATGACAGTGATAGTGATCTTTCTGCTGAAGATTTATTTGATATGGTTCGTGCATCCAAATAAAACTCGCAAAAACACTGATCTCATTTAGGTCTACCTGTCTAACTAAATGTTCCTACTTGATACTTAAGATTATATTATGAAGAATTTATTTTGTTACTAAATAAGAGCTGTATGGTCGTTAATTCTACGTGTTATGTTAATAATAAGCGTTAACTTGTGATGATTACAAGACTGATTTGAATTAAAAAAATCTGTTTTATTTTGTCCAAAGGTACACTTAGGGTTGTCCAGAGGTACAAACATGTAACGTACCTTTGGACAAAACTAACTATTTAAATAAATTATTTAAATTAAATTAAATGTTAACATTAGAGTTAGTACAAAAAATACAGTAACTTTAGATCGTATGGCGTACAAAATAAAGTCATTCTCATATAGATACCTTGGATATATACAGAGAGAGGTTGTACGAAAGTTCAGGTAGTCTAAAATGTCCATAGGTACAATACATGACCCTACTCAACCAATCAAAAAGTGTACTAAATGTATGAGAAATGGTCATGAGGCGGAAAACTGTTTTTCAAAAATAATTCCGGCTCAAAAATCTGTTAACAGGGTAGATATCAATGGTACAATTTCAGATAAATATTTTAAAACTGTGCGAATTAACAACATAGAAATGAATTCCTTTGTTAATCTTGGTAGTGAATGCTCGATGCTTAAACAATCTCATTTAACCAAATTGGGGATTATAGAAATAAAAACTACAGATCTGCCTATACTCAGAGGGTTTGGTAATTCCGTTGTGCATACATTGGGTAAGGTCAATGCTCTAATTGAAATTGACGGCGTCAAGGCTGAAGTCGAAATATGAATAGTCCCAGACTGTGTTATGCAGGTTCCCCTTATGATAGGTCAAACCTTTACTGAACAACCTCATGTATTGATCCAAAAAACAAGTGAACATCTTGAAATTTTACAAAATCATATCGATAATATCCAATACCAAAAAGTAAGAATTTTTAACCGTAAAAATATTGAAGTAATAGGTTTGACAATTTTAGAAGTTTATACAGAACCCAAATTCACTGGTGACCTTTACGTTGAGGGAAGCTTGCTTAACTTTTTATATTTTGTTCTAAGTGGAATTTATCAATTTAACAACGGTCACTGACAAATTGTTGTAAATAGCCTAAAATCCGAGCCTCAATGTTTAGAAGACTACTACAATTGCACGCGGTATAATTGCTAATCAAGAAAATGAGAAAAAGTTCTGCGTGTAGCCGGTTCTAAACTACAAGATCAACAAATGAGTCTAATTTGTTCTTCGGACCTAAAAGTTTCTGGTGATTTAAGCCAAAAAGTGATTGATGACTTGCTTTGCTTGTTAAATAATTATCGACATTGCTTTACGTTTACACTCTCCGAGTTGGGGCATTCCTCAGTTTGTGAAATGAGTATTGACCTCCACTGTAACACACCTGTAGTTTATAGGCCTTACAGGCTGGCAGTGAAAGAGAAAGAAATATTCAGGGATATGGTATATGAACTAGTTCAAAACGATATAGTACGCCCTTCAGTTTCCCCTTTTGCTAGTCCTATAGTACTCGTACGAAAAAAAACTGGCGGTTACCGTCTTTGCATTGACTATAGAGCCTTGAATAAAAATACTATACGTGAAAATTACCCAACGCCACTTATAGATGATCAGATCGATACGTTAGCTGGTAACACGTACTTCGCAGCTCTTGATTTGGCATCTGGGTACTACCAGATTTATATCAGAGAGCAGGATAGGCATCAAGTTCTGGGTAGCTTACGTCATAAAGAGGCACTAGCCTACTTGGATGACATAATCATCCCATCAAAATCAATACAAGTGGGTATGAGACAATTAGAATCGGTATTAAATTTACTGTCGGAAGCAGGTCTAACTCTAAACTTGTCAAAATGTGTTTTCTTTGGCCGTTCAATAACTTACTTGGGGTTTAATATTTCAAGTGAAGGTATCCAACCAGGGTCAGCTAAAATAGAGGCAGTAGAAACATTTCCCGTACCAAAAGATCAACACAACGTTAGACAGTTTTTTAGGGCTAGCAAGTTTTTTCCGTAAATTCGTTAAGGGGTTCTCGATTATTGCAAAGCCATTGACATAGTTACTTAGAAAAAATGCTGTTTGGGTATGGGGGACCCGATCAACACAATGCATTCAATACCTTAAAAACAGTTTTCCAATGATACTTCACCATTCTCGTTTGATATTGATGTATATGAATGGCAAAAAATTAAACCAATTCGGTCCATCAAGAAACGTAATGATTCAAACCGCTACAGGACTTACTTAACTTTGCCTAAATTCAAATGGTCGACTATGCTAAAACACATTGTCTTAAAAAAGTCCAAGCTGAGTCCTTACAAGCGGCAAAATTTTGCGAAGATATTAAAACGTAGACCGGTTATCGCAGTGCACAGAGATTTAGCTTCTAAGTTGATATCCAACGAACCTGATAATTTAACAATTTCATCATCGCCGCCGGTATTACCTACCATTAGTGCCCTACGGAAAATTAAGTCAGATGAAAGGATTGGCAAGCAATTACACAGTGATGTAGTTTTATCCTTGTTGACTATGTCTCATGATGCCAGATTTAAAAGGTTCTTCCGCCAAATAAATACGTATCCAAATTTCACGGTCCAATTTTGGAGCCAACAACAAGTTGATTTCTACAAAATGTACTGCGAAACAAAAAATAGGTCAACGGTAACTGTTTTAAAGCAGTCTCTCTTCCAAATGGTACAACAATTACAAAAAGATCATTTTTGTACCAAGGATTAATCACGTGCGATAAAAATTTGCGTTCTGTCCCAATTTTTCAGATGATAACTGATTCTCATAGTCACGTATCTATTTCTAATTGGTTAAAGGTTTGGAATTTGAGTGTTCATGGGATAAAGCGTCAAGAAATCATAACTGATGATTGTGCAGCATTAATATCAGCAGTAGTCACAACGTTTACTGAATTTATTTCTACTAAAGCCTACATTGAACATTTATTTTATATTTTCAGTGGAATTAAACAAGAAATACCACCTTTTTTTCGTAAGACTCGATACGAGCCACTTCATAAAAACTTTACACAATTTACCATATCTACAAGGAATTGACATCGAAATTAAATTATTCTACATTCGGTGCATACTTTATTTAAAGACATGCGTAGATTTTCATAATTTGAAATGTACTATTAGCGATATATTGGACATATGCTACAGTAAAAAGATATCTTCAACAAAAAAAAAGCTCTACAGCATTTTGAAAAATGATGAAGACGTTCAATCTCCACCAGATGATAATGAACACACTAAGAGTGTAGATCTTGGAATTGATGAGCATGAACTTCATAACGATTTCTTTTGTTGGTTTGACAAACAAATACTTTAAAAAAAAAAATTGTAACGAAACTCATAATGGAGAAGATAATCCATTCTATTTGCCGACGATTGTGGCAACGCTGCGTAGGATATTATTTAAACTTCCGCTATGGTCAAATATATTAGTCTCGCATTTTAAATCCGACAACATGACTCCATCGTCTGCGGGTGTAGAAAGCTTTTTCAAAACAGTTAAGCAGATCTTCAAAACAAAAACACAGAAATACAGAATTGATGAATTCATTCAGATTTTCGCACAATATATAGAAGGTGACCTAAAATCGTCAAAAGTTGACTTTGCAAATGAAGTTACCAATAAAGTTGTGAAGAAAACAAGTTTTAATACAAGAAAAAGGAAACATACTCAGAAAAAACAAATCACAAAAAAGGCCAAGTATCAAGTTAAAGTAATAAGTGAGGACTCCGTATTTTCAGACAAACCTTCTCTAGTTGAGAATGGGAAAGGAGAAGGTAAAGAAGACGATACAGCTAAAATACTAAAACAAATGAAACACATGCAAAACGGTAACTTGTATTCTACTGTTGAAATTGAGAACAGACAATTAAAACTTAAAAATACCTGTGCACTGGATTCTGTTTTTTTTCTATTTTGTTATGAATATATTCAAAATCAATATATGAAAGATATGATTAACTTGTTCAACTCTGGATTAATCCCAGAGTACCTTAAATGTTTCGCATGTGTAATAACAAGTTACGATCCGTACAAAATCCGAGCAGATGTAGTCGGTAAGCATTTTATGAAAAAATCAGAACTAGAATCAAATAATGACGTCATTATTGTTGATTGCCAAAGCAATGTAGCTAATTATCTTGAAACAGTTCTATTGAATCATTTTTACAGTGCCTTATTTACAAAACGATGCGTTAATAGTTACTGCACATCTATTTCAATAGAAAGACAATTTGCTTTTTTACCACTCAATTCGGATATGTTACCCGTTTTTGGGATCGAGAGTTTGGAAGACGCAATTTGTTTTGACGAATCATTTAAGTCTTGTCTTTCTGTGGTTTTAACGTAGCAGTCAACTACGAATTACATTTCGTCATTGCATTTGATTTAAACGGTACTGGTGAGTATTGCCTTCAGGATATACCTCACACACTAAGAATAAAATCAAAGGTGTATATGGGCGCAGAACTAATAATTAATTAAAATTGTAATAATTTGATTAATTTAATATATTTATAATGTTTGATTTAATTTTTAAAGGTATTTGTTTTGACAGCTTTAGTTTTCACATCTTGTAACTATTTCATTTTTGTTCTTCCGGTCAATTTAAAAAGTAATGTTGATATTACGTCACATCCACTGTATTTCTTTTACTCTTTATTTTTAACTTCCGGTTGATTTAAAATATTGGTTCTGTTACGTCACATCCACTGTATTAGTTTTTGATTTGAACTTCCGTTTGCGATTTAATTTAAAATGTAGTAAGTTTTTATTTTGAATTTCCGTTTGTGAATTAAATTAGTATGTTAGGATTTTATTTTGACTTCGACAGCATTTCTGATTGGTTTATTCTATTTTTATATTTGTTATCACTTCCGCTTTTTGTTTTGACGAATTTGATTGTGAACCGTTGTGAGAAATCAGTATAAATAGGCCGTAATGTGGCCAGTAGGATCATCCCCGCGACCTGGTAGCGGACGACGACCCCATCGCACCGGACTGACGCCTCTAGTGAGCCGCATCCAGGTTACACGCGGCTCACTAGACTCAATTATACTCCACATTTAACATACATTCGCTGCGTAGCGTGTGCTAGGTTAATATAGGCACGTTACGCGGCGAATACAGACATCCACCACTACTCAGACGCCTAAACTCACACGTGTAGACGCAGCGCGGGCCGCGGCACACGTAGACACTGAGCGGTGTCACGCAAAACAATACCGCTCACACACACACGACTGCTCCTTGCCCGGAACGTAACCGGCTAGCTCTGGAAGCGGGACGGGCGGGAGCAAAACACCACTATCTGTAGTAGCGTCGAGTCGGCACCTCTGTCGCTGGTCGTCCTCCGCCGGGCCTCCCCCAGGAAACTGGGGGTCTCACCTGGCGGGGACTGACCGCCGAGGTGTCGTGAAGAAAGCGGCGCTGTGAGTCGGCGTCGTGACGCTCCTACAGAAATACACATAGCAACCACTCACATAGACGCGCGCAACTCACGCGCGTCCAGCAGGCTTTAGGCCAAATAGTGCCAATAAAATGAGGGGCCTGTATTGACAGGCCACCGTATGGCTCTCTGCGGACGGGGGGCGAAGCCCCGGTACCGCTCGCCTCGCCCCCTTACGGGGGCGACGCGATTTCCCGATAAGATAAGAGTAGGATCATGTTTTGTACGCTCAGCAGTGAATAAACACCTCAAGTTGAAGTAAGTGCTTTCCTTCACGCCATTATTATCCTCTACTATCATATTTGTGTGAAATTTCGTAAAAATCATGTGTGAACGTGACAACAACGGCGATGATGCGCCGACATGTACGAACTTATCGGAGCAATTGAATTCGTTCCTCCACCTTTCGCTGATAGTATTGGTCATTACAAATGTCATGTATTAATTAATAGGAGTGTGGCGCGAGTCGTGGAGCTGTGCGTACGCGTTTATGCTTTCGCAGCTTTGTAACGAGTGACACAACTACACAGGTTAATTGTAAAATGGGAGAAAATTCAAGTGGAGCGGATTTAAGTGATTCAGAAATAGTAAAGAGGTGCGAAGAGCAACTGACTGAGATGGAAGTAGAAGTTATAGGGACAGAAAAAAGAGCTGATGGAATAATAAGGTATGTGGAGAAGAGAAAAGAAAGAGAAGATGACTCGAGCGAAGATGATTTTATAACTGTGAACCGAAGGAGACCTAAGCGTTTAATAAGGAGTGAGTCTACGGAGACAAGGAATGGCAATGGCATTGAGACGAATGTGGCAAAAGTAATGAACAATCATGAAGTGTGTATTACCTCACAGGATAATCTGCCGAAACCTATAGCCATGGCTAAGTTGCTGAGTTCTGAAAATATGAAGAATATTCTGAGAATAAAATACAAAAGCTCATATAAAGCTTTGGTTCAATTTCAAAGAATGGAAGATGCTGAAAGACTCCTAAACTGTCAGAAAATCAAAGACATGGGCTTACGGTGTCAATTAACTCAGGAAATGACGATATCCTATGGAATTGTGAAAGGTATCGACCTTGAATTAAACGAAGACGAAATTAAGAATATTTTAACATCAAACACTGAGGTCTTATCAATTAAGAGATTAAAACGGCTGAGTTCGGAAGGAAAATGGATTGATTGTGAGTCTATAAGAATTAGTTTCAAAGGAAATACACTACCTCAATATGTTTATGCCTATGACTGTCGTTTTATAGTAGAAGCATATATCTTCCCAGTGACGCAGTGCTCAGGTTGCTGGCAATTTGGCCATATCATTAAACATTGTCCGTCTAAAAAGATAAGTTGCCCTAAGTGCGGAGGAAAACACGATAATTGTAGTTTGGAAGAATACACATGTCTAAACTGTAAGGGGAATCATTTTGTTCTGGACAAAAGGTGTCCCATGTACTTAAAAGAAAAAGCTATCAGAAAAATAATGAGTGAGGAACAACTTACATACAAAAAAGCACTACAACGTTTTATGGAGAAAAAGCAAGAAGTAAATAAAGAGACAATGGAGACCTTAAAGCAAACTGCTAATACGCAATCAATAATCACACCTAAGTCCGCTACAGAAACCTATAGTAGTATCTTGACTAGGGGCCTAGTATATCAGGAACCGCAAGCAAATAGAAAGGAAGACGGAGAAATAGATCAGACCGAAACACCAGTTGCAATCACAAAGAAAAAAGTCACAACTTCAAAACAGGGTACCACGAAAAACATAAATAAATCGAACAAAAACAGAAATGATGATATTTTAGAGCAGCGGGTAGATGAAGAATGTTCTATATCACAGAAATATGAGGAAAGTACGAAGCGAAGCGAACAACTATTATACAAATTTGAATGGAAGAAAATTTGGGTAAAAATTAAAAGTATTATCAAATCCGAAAGTCAATTTGAAGAAAAAATTATATCTTTGTTTAAAATCATTTGTGAGGAACTGAAAAATTTTGTAATTAAGTTGATATTCGGGGAAGAAGTTTTGAATAACATAAATTGTTTTAGTAATGGATAGTTTACAAAAAATAATTAAGTTGAACTTATTTCAATGGAATTCGCAAAGTTTACGTCCTAAACTTGTATCCTTTTCAGAACTTTTAATTCGAGAGAATATACACATCGCAATTATTAGCGAAACATGGTTCGACTGTGAAGTTGGTGTCAATATTAGAGGGTTTAATGTTTATAGGAATGATAGATATGACGGTTACGGTGGTGTCGCTTTGTTGGTACACAAGTCGGTACAATCTCACCTAGTGTCATTAAACAATAATAATGTGGGTATCGAAATGGTTTGTGTTAAGTTATTAAATTGCAAGGACTTAGAATATGTAGTGTCGCTTTACTGTCCTTCGTCCGTACAAACACAACCATCTGACTGGAATGATATATTCTCACACTTTCCGAATAAAACAATAATAGCGGGCGATTTTAACGGACACCACACCAATTGGTCTGTTAAATCGGATATTCGAGGTACACAAATAATGGATGCGGCATTAGATAACGACTTTATTTCTATAAACAACGGCCAAGCGACTCGGGTTAAATTAGTGAATGGAAATCTACAACAGACTTCACCTGATGTATCATTTGTTTCTTCTGATGTTGCAATACAATTCGGCTGGCAGATATTTAATGAAAATTTGGGTAGTGACCACCTTATTATTAAAATTACGGCTAACGTATCGACCACCGTTCATATCCATAAAAAACGAAATTTTAAAAATGCTAATTGGGTTGATTATCGCGAAACGGTTTCTGAAAAAATTTTAGAATTTAAGGAAATAGCTGTTAATGTCCAACAAATGTATGATATTTTTATAAATATTATAGAATACGCGGCTAATAAGCATATACCATATTATAAAGTTAGTGATCAGCCAGATGAAAAGTTTAAACCCAAGAATTATTGGACCCCTTATTTATCACAATTAGTTGCACAACGAAGATTAGCCCTATCCACTTTCCGCAAAAATCCCACCCCTGATAATTTAAATAAATTAGAAAAAATGACTTTAGAATCCCAAAAACTAATTAAAAAAGCTAGAAATCAGGGTTGGCAAAAATTCTGTAATTCAATTGATGAAGTTACGTCAGCCCCTGAGATGTGGCGTCGGATGAGGTGGATGAAGGGTTTTAAACATCAACGCCCAGGTATACCGGTTGAAAAACAAAATGAATTGTTACAAAACCTAACTCCGGACTATGTTTCTAGTTGTATGCCCTATTTTAGTTCCAAAAATGAGGTTTTAGAAATTGATTTTACTAGTCGAGAACTCGAAAATTGCTTAAAAAAGAAGGACACGGCTCCGGGGCATGACGGTGTATCTTATTCGATGATTTATAATTTACCCGAAATAGGAAAACGGCTTTTACTTGAAATCTACAATTTTGTATTTTCACTCGGTATTGTTCCACTCCAATGGCGTAATATTCTAATCATTCCCATTCCAAAATATTCAAATAATCTTAATACAGACATTAAACTAAGACCTATTTCGTTAATATCTTGTATTTGTAAAACCTTCCACTTAATGATTTGTAAACGGTTTGAATGGTTTGTAGAAAAGAACAAATTACTATCTCCATATACGGTAGGATTTAGGAAGTCACAATCATCTTTAGACGCACTTTCTAGGCTGGTATCTTATATTCAAGTCGGATTTACTAAAAATGCTCCTACAGTCGCATGCTTTTTGGACATTGAAAATGCCTACAACAATGTGTTAATTGAATCAGTTACTAAAGTATTAGATGAAATCCAAATTGGTTCCAAATTTTGTGTCTACCTTTGGTCTTTTATAAGTGAAAGACATTTAATCATTAACTCTCATAATAGTCAAGGGTATGAATGTAGGTGGACTAATAGAGGCCTAGCTCAAGGGGACCCGCTTTCCCCCCTTTTATTTAACTTGGTTACATACCAAATTTGTCATCAAGTACATGATGTAATTGTGTCACAATACGCTGACGACTTTGTTATTTATATTAGTAACAAACAAATCTCAAAATGTGAACATGCGTTACAAGATGCCCTCAATTGTATTATATCCTTATTGGGTGAGATTGGACTGACTTTGTCGTCAACTAAATCGAATTATTGTGTTTACAGTAGGGGTCGAAGACGAATATTGCCAGCTTTAAAAGTGTATGGTCAACCATTAAATATGGTAGAATGTATTAAATATTTAGGACTTTGGGTTGATAGAAGTTTACATTGGAGAAAACATATCAACGAATTAATTGAAAAATGCTCAAAATATCTGAATGTATTAAAAGTATTAGCGGGTAGTTCATGGGGAATTCACACCAAACACATGCGTAGATTATATATTTCCATCATAAGAAGTCGGATTGATTATGGCTGTTATTTGTATGATTCTGCTGCAAAGACACATGTTTCTAAATTGGATAAAGTACAGAACCAAGCCCTAAGAGTTGTAGGGGGCTTCATCAAGAGCTCACCAATTCATGTGATGGAAAGCGAATTGCACATACCACCACTGTTTTTGAGACGGCAATATCTCTCCTATAAGCACATTCTGAAATCTCGATCATGGACAAATAATTTAAATATAAATGTAATTTCTGAATTAAGTTCTCTTATTAATAATAGTTATTGGGTAAATAAAAAGAAACCGTTGCTAGCTTCTACGCTTAACGAATTAAGTCAGCTGCATATTGTCTCCTCAGATGTTCTCAAAATGTTTACTCTCGACGTGTGGGTGTCCGCCATACAAACTAAAGGAGTTATTAAGTGTGATCTAGAATATGTCAAACAATCAAAGAAATATTATGACCCTAATTTATTGATAAATGAAGTGGTAGCAGAATTAAATAATAAGTATAACGATTGGGATAAAATCTTCACGGACGGATCAAAAAATGCTGATGGTGGTGGAGCAGCTTTCTTTCATAAAAATTTAGATTTTAAAGCTAGCTTTAAAATCGATGCAAATACTTGTATAATGTCATTGGAACTCATTGCAATATATGAAGCAGTAGCCTATGTTCTCAATCAAAATTTACACAAAGCAGCTATTTTTACCGACAGTAAAAGCGCTTTACAGCATGTAGCTCGATGCGCCTCTGGTTGCAGAGGTGCATCGATAGCTTACGACGTTCTTAAAATTGTAAACATTATTAATAAAGACGAAATTAGAATTATATTGCAATGGGTTCCAGCACACATAGGATTACGCGGCAACGAGGAGGCTGACCGGTTGGCAAAATTGGCGATTAACGCAGGGAATGAAGTTTCTTAACTACCTGATCACTGGGAATATGTCTCAAAAATCAAAGAATCTTGCTATGATAAATGGAAAGATCATTTCAACGAGATTTCGAACAAAAAAGGTATATGGTACAAAGTACTTCAGAGTGAACCTCCTCGCGTGCCCTGGTTTGATGACACTAATTTAAGTAGGAGTTACGTCAAAGTAGCTTTAAGACTGCGTTCTGGGCACTTTCCATCAGCAAAATTTGCTTTCCTAATGCGTAAGGCAGCATCTCCAAACTGCGAAGTATGCAACAAAATAGAAGACGTGCAACATTTGCTGATGGAGTGCGTTAAGAACAAAAATGAAAGAGATTCATTGATTAGAGAGTTTGGTTTAAATATTTTAGATCTTGGGCGTATTTTCACTATTTTAGCGAATACTAAATCAAATGTTGCAAAAAAATTGTGTGGTCTAGTACAACAGCTTAATCAATGAATAGCTAAATTTGTTAAATCATAAGGATTAAGTATAAGAATATTGTTGCTAAAATTTAATTTTAGTAGTGTAATTGTAGTGATAAGGTACAATGGGGTTGGCGTATCTATGTGGATAAAAACCCCCTATTAATGTTTAAGAAATAAAAAAAAAAAAAAAAATGTATTAATTAATAGTCATTTCAAATGCTATGACGATAATAAGCGAAAAATCGAAGAAAGTTTATCAACACCTATGACTCTACATTTACTTATCTTTACTACAATCGAAAAGAAATTGTGGTCACCCTATTTCCTAACTCAGAAAATAAAAAAAAAACTCTATTTTCTTATACAATAAAGGGTCTTTTAATTTATTTCTGGTATTGAATTTGTTGCACAATTTTATTCACAAAAAGAGACAATTTTGTATTTGCTTTATCATTCATACGATAAGCGTAATAAAACGAAAGCAAAAGAAATGGAGGACTGAGGGCCCGAATTTTATCAAGGTTCACTTTCACACAACAAAAAGTGGTGACCTGTTCTTGCTTTCACAATTTTTCACAATTTATTTAGTAGCATATAGGATTTGAAACAGTAGCTGTAAGTTAATGATTTAATTTTATTTGCGTAATAAACTTTTACTTGTATGAGAATTGAGGGCCCATTTTGTACGAAGATATACAAAGTAGGACAGTGTTTTGCGATAATATCTTGTTTTCACAAATTTCGTTTGGCATTAGCTTAGATTTTGGTATAAAGACGTTTTCTGTAGTGTCCATAGTTAATCAGGTTCAGGTGGGCCCTCAATCCTCTATGTGAGAACTGAGGGCCCAACTTTACAGTCCATAACTCGGTTATTTGATTTTCACAAAATCTGATTCCAACTTTCACAATTCTTTGGGAATGTTCACTAAATCCTAAGCACATTTTTAAGGAGTTTTAACAAAGTGGCCCTCAGGCCTCACACCACACGGACATAAGTACCTAAAGTGTCTGTCTGGGTTCGACCCTACGACCACCAGCTCGTAAGTCGCGGCCTTTACCACTGGGCCACCACTGCTCTCCGTTGATTTTATTTACGACGATATACATTATATATATACTTTTTAAAGTAAATAATTAATTATGTTTTTTTACCTAGTAGCCCGCACACTTCGTTTTGATCATGTAAGCGCTGCATAAAATTTTGAATAGGACACTGGTTCCAAATATGAGAATCATGGCTGGCCCCCCCAAATGACGCATCAATATATTGAATGCGTAGGTCAGCATCACAAACCTAAAAGTATTGTAAATGTTTTAATTACCTTTCCTATATTAGTGTCCGGACATGGACTAGCGATATTCTAAATACTTAAATATAAACTATTTTAAAGTACAATTACACTCTAGGCTTGGGTCCAATACACTTCCCCGCTATGTACAGCCAGATTTGCACTTCCATTGCAAAAGCCTTACACGAAGTGTATGTCAGCAATATGTTGCAATGAATATTGACGCTGTGCCATACTTTATCACACTTTTAAATACAAAACAATAACGCAGCACGTAAACAGTACGGATGGTAAGTGAAAGTAGCGATCACAACGCAGGGCGAAGGATAACTAACCCAACTAAGAATTTGTCCTTAACACTGTGATTTTGTTCCAGGTAGTGGTCTAATACGTTCTATCTCGCTCACTCACGGTAGTAACGAACAGTATTTCTGGCCTGTTCTCCGATGGAATGCAGTGGAATGGCATAAATGTCACTCTAGCGGTTAACAAAGGCCTTTTGTGCTTGCGCATATGCTATGTTCAAACAACAATAACTCTTAAAGTATTAGACATACAGTTGTGAATTTTATGTTGGATTGTAGCTTAGCTCAAAATCTGTCGATCTAGTAAAAAAAATTAAAAAAATTGTCGGGTATGTTTTTGTAGTAATTAACAATTATTGGTTGAATTGCATAATTTTCCTTTTTTTCTTCGACTTTCACATTTTTTTTTTTTCAAAAGTTATGAAATTGTGAACACATTGCTTTGTAATGCAGATGGTAGACAATATTATTGCCTTTCGAATAAGCCTATTTTTATCTCAGTATGACTAAAACTTATGATATGATATTTTTTGTACTCGCATAGAGCATATTTCAACAAAAAAAAAACAAAATGGCTGCCACATAGCGGGGAAGTGTATTGGACCCAAGCCTAGAGTGTAATTGTACTTTAAAATAGTTTATATTTAAGTATTTAGAATATCGCTAGTCCATGTCCGGACACACTGTTTATACAGTAGGTGAGTTTAGGTAGTGCAATTATAATCCTATTACTTCTGGCATATGTTTTAATATAAATATAGTTTAAACACTGATCTAATATTTGTTGGTGGAATTCAAATTTTAATAAGAATAGATGTATTTAGTCAAAACAAGATAATGATTAGGTACTTACAATCACGTGTTGCGACGCAGCCCGGCCTCAGTCAATTTCGTTATTTATAGATGTATCAATTAAATGTTCTTTTATTGTTCTTGAAGTATCAATGAGTAAATCAAATATATCTTGTTAAAAAAGCACATGTTTGTGGCCCGTGTATATTTTCTGGTAGGATGCTCAGAATGTTCTAAAATATAAATCAAATAAATGTTCCTTTTGCGTTCTTTATTTTTTTCAATGAAATATACCAAGAAAAACGCTTACGTTAACAAAAAAAGATTACAAATAAGAATTTGCACTGAGCGCCTGTAGGATTAAATTAGCACGTCTACTTATTTGTACAAATTTGCTAACGCATATCTTTGGGAGAAATTCTCTAGGAAAAACGGACACTATTGTGTAATGAAAATAACATTTTGTTTATAAAACGATTGTGTATTTTCCTCTATGATGTATTATTATTATAAACAAAGTAATTGTTAAGATGTTACACACATGATGTTACACATGTAACATCTTAACAATTACTTTGTTAAGATGTTACATGGATACATAACTATGCTCGGATTTTTAATAAGCTGCAGTAAAATGACACTTCTTATCTGTCATTTCGTTAAAAATGTTCCATTTGATAGCGAAATGACAGTAAAAATGACAGTAGAAGTGTCATTTTACTGCAGCTAATTAAAAGTCCGACCATAGGTGTACATAATTGTGTTTATGGTTAAAATGTTTATTGGGCATTTATTGTGTTGTATCTATGATTTATCTTCCACCTTCACATGTCACATATTTTTATTTATATCGAGAATTGTGTACTAAATAGTTGTCTGTGTGCTATTTTAGTGGTTGAATTTAATTAATATTACAAAAAATGAACGTAAAACGGAAAAAAACGTGGAAAACGTTTTACCTGTGTCTCTAGAAGAACAGAAGATCGAATTTATAAAGTATGAAGAACAGCTAAAAAACTTTATTAAGGAGCATAAACCACTTTCAACAAGTAAGATTTTTAAAGATATTAGTAAAAATCTCTCCAGTCGAATGGCACCCAAAGCCCTTTACTTATCTTTAAAGAGAAATTTCAAATACTTTTTTTGATACAACTAGTGTGACTAATGATGAAAGTAGCAACTCTTCTTCTGAAAAAGTTATAACGACACTGTCACGCCATCATCTGATGAAGAACGAAGTTACTCAAAAGTCGTATGTTTCGATGTAGAGCCTTTAATTTGGGAACAAATACGACCAATTAAAGATTATTATTCTGCACGCAATGATCCAAATAAGCCCTCTGTTACAAAATAAAAACGATGTAACTTGCCAAAGCAGAAATGGACTACGATCATGGCCCAATTACTGTGGCGCCATATAAATATAACATGTACATGGGTTTTTAAGCACAGCTATGCAACTGAAAATAATTTTATCAAATTTGATGCATGTTGTATACAATGCGGTGCTAAATTAAATGCAAAGACTTTGAAGTCTACGGAAACTCGAGCCACATTTCAGTGTATGATCCAAGATGGTGACCTAAATGTAATTTATATCCATCGTGTAAAAAATACACTTACTAAATATCAAAAGGATCTAAAAATGAGTATCCTACGGTATTACGTAGCAAATTATTAAATAGGCATATGAAAAACGATGAAATATATGAACCACCATTTGTACCTTCTTTAAAATCGCTAGAGGACATCAGATTCCAAACTAAAACTGAAATTTATTTTCATAAAAATGTTATCATATCTTTATGGGTTATGGGACTGACTGCTCCGTACAATTCGCTTATTAAAACCCTTTCAATTTTACCTCTTACAATTCACTACTGGTGCAAATCACAAGACAAATATTATAAATGTCTGACTAAAGCGAAAAAATGTATTAAAGTGAGCATTGACGCGACTGGAAGCATTTTAAAAAATCCGCATCCTCCTTCAGATATATCTGCGATACCAAAACATATATTTTTATACGTAGCTGTCTTTAAGACTGAAAATGGCAGTGTGCCGATAACGCAAATGATTACCGATTCCCATTCCTTACCGTGCATCCACACCGCAGTTACTTTTTGTAGATCAACGTTTCCAAGTATTACTCAGCAACATTCGACAGCAAAAAAAAAAAGTTATTTATTGTTAATATGTGTTGCCGTTTTATTATAAGTCAAGCAACGTTGCTCTACAATCGATAACATTGTTAGATAATGTTACCTCAACAATGCAACAAAAAATAGCATCTGTCTGTGGGATGGTACGAAAGCGGGGTGCGGGGTTTGAGATGCGGCACTCAAGGAGCGGCGCGAGCGCGGGACCGGCGGGTCAGTTAGTTGTGGTTGTCGTTTGCGAATGTACGTGTCCGTCATCGCCTGGTCAAACAAGTTTGTGTGCATGTAAATAATAATTATGACTTTTCAATGGACCAACGAAAACATCTTTAAATTGATAGAGATGTTTAAGGAGAGAGAACTACTATGGAACACCATATTAGACGAGTACAGAGATCGTAATAAGAAACATGATGCCTGGTGTGAAATAGCAAATGCTTTCGAAGTGGAAAATTCAGTTATCGAAAAAAAAATGAAATCTCTCATCGGACAGTTTCAGCGAGAATTTAAGAAGGCCAAATCAGGTGTTGGACAGGACGAAATACCTAAATGGTTTGCTTTTAAGAAAATTATGTTTTTAAGAAATCGAACTAAACCAGCTAGTACTTGCGATGTCGGTGTGAAGGTAATATGTATTTTATCATATAATATTGTAAAGGCGAAAGTTTGTGGGTGTGTTTATATGTTTGTCTCTTTAGGGTGAGGACAAACGAGCGTAATTTTGTCAGTCGTGAGTCGCAGAAATTCTACTGCATTCGGTTTCATACAAAAGTCCTGTTTCATTCACACGGCGACGCAAAATGAGTTGTCTGCCGACTCACACGCATTATACGGACCGAATTGAGTTTGCGGGGGGCGAGGGGGCTGACGCGGGCCGAGCAAAGCGTCAGTCAGGTACATTTTGCGTGAGAGTCGACACGTATTTTTACTCACAAAATGCTGGACACAGAAAAAATGATAATTGAAATTGAACAACGGCCATGTCTATGGAACTTATCGGAGAAGGCGTTTAGTGATAAGTTTTTAAAACAGAGGGCATGGCAAGAGGTCGCCGAGAATTGTTTCGTTGATTGGAATAATTTGAGCAACGAAGACAGAAATAATAAAAGTAAGTACCTACTTATTTATTACCATATTTTTATTGATACGAAATTTATAATGACATTAAATTTTATTTTAATTATTTTGAGAACGCGTCCTTAATAGTAAAATATCAGAACACAGAATTCATTCTCTCTTGCCAGGGTAACGCTCCTACTTCACTGACAAAGTAATTTAAAAAAAAATCTCTGGTGGCTATCGCAGAATTTGATGGCCTTGTTCTAGTTGGAATTGGTCGAGTAGATCGTAGTTGACACTGTAGAATCTCGTCGTCAAAGTTAACTAATAATAATAATAATAATAAATTTTATTCTTCAAAAAAGTAAAAATACAATGTGACGGATTCGGTGAGCCACAAACTAAGCATCGCTTGTATCTTGTGGCTCTGGACTTGGAGTGCAATTTTAGAACATTAAAGATTACAATACAGTTTGAGGATGTTAGATAGTTACAAAAAGAAAAAGATAAGTGTTAAAATAAATAAAACATTCGTGCGATTCTGATCACAAAATAAAATAATATTGGTTTATCCTAGGGCTTGTACTATGGTGTGTGTGTGGGTGTTTGTATGAGTGTGTGCGTGTTTGTTAGGGTGTGTGTATGTGTGTGTAGGTGCTATATCAAAGCTTCGGTGGCGTCGTATGATAATTTTAAAAGAGCTGTAGTTAGGAATTTTTTACAGGTGGTAGTTGAGCAGTCTTTTAAGTCGCAGATTTTGTTAACTTTATTGTACGTGTTGGGATGGGAAAAATAGGTACAGCGTCTAGCTAGTTCGGATTTGGCATTTGGTATGGGTACTCTGAATACACGCTTGTTTATTATGTCCCTGTAGTCAGGCCGATTTTTAAATGTTGCATGATATTTAAGCGTTGCTTGGAGTACAAATATTTGTCTTACCCTGAGGACTTGAAACTCGTGGTATACAAGGTCTGTAGGGAATCTAAACGGTTTTTTTATTGCGACTTTGATCAGTGCCCGTTGCGCCCTTTCTAGCGTTATAAATGTACTCTTACCAGCGCGTCCCCAAATGCAAATACAGTACATTATGATCGACTGGCAGAGTGCGAAGTAGACCATTCGCAAAATATCGGTGGGGGTGCAGTCCCTGAGTTTTTTCAAGACGTGTATTAGTTTTCGTACTCTGGAGGAAAGGGCAAAGATGTGGGCTTTATAAGTTAAGTTGTTATCTAAGGTTATGCCGAGGTATTTGATCGTGTCAGTTCGTTCAAGGACTTTACATGCGCAGGGGTGGTGTGGCAGTGTTGAGGGAATAATGTGTGTCTGTGGACAGGTATGTATTTTTAAGGACATAGTTTGAGAGGCACTGGACGAGCTAGTTTTAGAGAAAGCAATGTATTTACTTTTACTAACGTTAAGTGTCAGTAGGTTAGAGTCTAAGGATTGCGCTATTTGAGAGAGGCCTTGTTCCGCCATTCGATAAACTCGGTCCCATGACGTGTCGTGGAACACGATGGCTGTGTCGTCAGCGTAGGAGATCACTTCAGCGTTTCTGAGAGGGAGATTTACTACGTCATTAATGTACAGCGTAAACAACGTTGGGCCAAGGGTGCTGCCCTGCGGAACTCCAAACGTGATAGGGAGCAACTTGCTTTGGTGACTGCCTATTTTACAATATTGGTACCGCGATGTTAAGTAGCTGTGAAACCATTCTAGAGGGGTACCTCTTATACCTATTGCTTCAAGTTTCTTGAAGAGTAGTCCGGGAGACACAGTGTCGAATGCTTTTGCCAAATCAAGAAAGACACCAACACAGCATTCTCCATTCTCTATGTGGTGGGAGACTTGATTTGTCAGAAGTGACACCGCGTCTTCGGTGGATCTGCCCCGGCGAAATCCGAATTGCCTGTCTGAGACGATGTTGTGATTGTCTACAAAATTTACTAGTCGCTTGTTGACAATTTTTTCTAAAATTTTAGAGACTATACTCAACAGGGCGATAGGTCTGTAATTTTCTGGCATGTCTTTGGGACCACTTTTGTAAATTGGGGATACTGCGGCAACTTTCCAGCAATCGGGGAAAACACCTGATTCTAAACTTAGGTTAAAGATGTGCGTAAGTGGCTTGATTATGCTCTCTCGACAATTTAGGAGTAATGGAACTGTTACTTGATCTGGCCCTTGTGCACTGTCTATTTTTAAGTTACGTATTATGTTGGAAACTTCTTCTTCATCGGTCGGATGCAAAAAGAAAGATTGTGAGTTAGAACTAGGTGCTATGTTTGATTCTATTAGTGACTGGTGAGTGGTTGAGAGTTTGTCTAGGATCTTGGCTGCGTGTTTTTCCCCGACAGAGACGAAGTGCTGGTTGCAATTGTCTAGTGATGATGTTGGGGAAATATTGGACGCAAATAGGTGAGATGATACATTGTGGCGAGTTTTAGTTCCACAAATATCCTTTATAGCCGTCCATAGTTTTTTTTGGATTTTTCTGGTTCCCTTCGATTTCTTGTCTGTTATGTAAGTTTCTGAGTTTCCGAAGTAGTGTGCACATGAAATTCCTGTATCTGGTGTAAATTAAATGTTTTGTTTGATCGTCAGGGTTAGCTTTGCATTCAAAGTGAAGCTTGTCGCGTTGCCTCATGCACCTAATTAAGCCAGGAGTGACCCAGGGTTGGATGTTAACCATTCTACGACTAATTTTAACATTTTGTGAGTGTTTGTCAGTGGCACGTGAGATAACGTTGTTGAAGTACATTAAAACAGTGTTTACACAAGATGAATTTATTACTGAATCCCAGTTAGTATCGGTGATCTCACCAGCTACAGCGGTCCAGTCAGTTTTAACTCTCCAGCGTTTGTTGTTTTTAGGGCGTTCCCTTTTAATGGGCACACTACATAAGGCTAGGTCGTGGTCGGTAATGGATAAGTTACAGACGAGACCAATAGGTTTTGCTAGTGATTTTATAAATATGTGGTCAATACAAGCTCCGCATCTTGTTGGGAGAGTTATAGCAGGGGATAAACCGTGTGAGGCCATAAGACAAGCGTAGTTAGATACTTGGTTATTACTTGGGTCGTTAATATTTAGGTTTATGTCGCCAGCCACAATTATTGTTTGTTGGTTTTTAAGATCAAATAGGGTGGTGTCAAGGGAATTAAGAAATTGCTCTGTGTTTGTAAAAGAGGGAGACCGGTAAATGGCTAGGAGGCTTAAATTGTTGTTGGTTTTTATTAACATACTATCGGCGTCAGCAAGGTTAGATTCTACAGTGACAATATTGCTGCTCCAGGCTGTTCTTGCGTAGATAACAATTCCCCCGTTTTTGTTTACTTGTTTAGATGTTCTGTATGTGCTATATCCCTGTAGGTCCTCTATAATGGAGCCGTCAGACAACCAACACTCTGTGAGCACTATAACGTCGATATTTGAGTCTAACCGATTTAGAGCAATTGCAAAATCATCAAAATTTTTCTGATAGCTTCTGATGTTGTATGTTAGCACCTTGATATTGTCTTTGGAAGCATTTAAGATACTCTTGCAGTTTTCAGGAGATTCTACTGTGTGACATTCTATATTAAAGATGTCATCTAGGTCGTTGGATACGCTAAGTAATGTCATTTTTAAGTGTTATAATATAAAAATGATAACCGAAACTCAGTGAGGTGATTTTTTGTAGAATGTTTGTTGTTGCAAGAGATTTTATTTCTTTTACGTTACAGAAGATTCTTCCAAGAGACGAATTATGTAGTGTAGAGTTGTGTGAGTGCCTTTGTAAGGGTGTGTGCATTGGTATTAGTGTGAAAATTGGAGAGTTAAGATGTGTGTATTTGAGTACGAGCCGTTGTAAGAATTTGAGCAAATTTAGTACAATAAACAAACAATAGAAATATTTATAAAGTATAAAAGTTGAAGTGACACATACCAGGTGCATGGGTACTAGCGCTTCTAAGAATTTGGCCAAAAACATTTTACACAAGAAATAAAAAACGGTCAAAATTGTTGTTAAACTTAAAAAGAGATTTAGCAGGTGCATAAGTACTTGCCTTCCTGCGTATTTGAGCGTTAACATAATAAACAGGCGGTATGAATTTATAATAATTTTTACTACCGCGAAACATAGCAGGTGCTTGTGTTTGTTTACAGACCCTTGTTTGTGTTTGAGCAAACTCGACGTAATAAACAAACATGAAATGTATTTAAAAATTAAATTAATAGAGAAACTTAATAGATGCTTGATTTCAAGCCTTTCTAGGTATTCGACCTTTAGCATAAAAAACAAATAATAAAAATATTTAGGACATATAAAGTTCAAAGAGAAACATAACAGGTGCTTACATAATAACTTCCCTGGCTCGCTAAGCCTCTGTTTGTGCAGTTGAGATGGAGCAATGGCGCGATAAGTCATGCTGGTTCCTAATGGCGATGGCGGGGTTTCCTTCTTGCCTGCGAATATTGACAGTTCCATTTTTGATCCAGCAATACTTGTAGCCGCATTCCTTGGCGCGTGGCTTTGCTGCTCGAAATAACTGTCGGTTTTCTTTGGTCAGTCGCTCGTTGAAGTATACAGTCCTGCTGGTACCGGGTATTTCTAGGTCATCACTAGAGAGGTTGCGTCTTAATTTCCCTGCGCGTAAAAATTCGTTCCGTTGGTTGCGACGCAGAAACTTAACTACCAGCGGGCGGGGGTGTTTTTCTACTGGGGCATTACTGGTGTTTTCAGTGTTGTTGCTGTAGCGTGGCCCCGCCCTAGTAACGTATTCTAGATCAGAGTCTTCGAGGTTTATGCCAATTTTTACTGCCGCTGTGAGAATGATGTGAACAGGGTTTTCGTTGGCAGTTTCGTTTACGCCTAATATTTCGACTTGGTTTTTCAAATAAGCTTGGGCATGCGACTGTACTTGTTCATTAAGTTGTTGAATTGTGGACTTTAAGTAGGGTATTTTACAGACCTGTTCCTCAAGCGCTTGAATTTTGGCTTCTGCGCGGGCCAAGCTAGACTCGGATACTTCAAGGCGTTGATTACACAATGTTAGGTGTTCTGTGAGCGTTTTGAGGTGATATTTGAGATCACCTACGTCTTCTCGTAGTAGTTTAATTTCAGACGTTAGTTGAGACAGACTACCGGAGTCCGATTCAGTGGTTAGGGTAGTGAGTAACAAGCTGTTCCTGGTATTATTTGAGTGGTCGACGAGTTTATTATGTTCCGGCGGCGTTTCAGAGTTACTCGAGTTGAGCTTTTTATTTCGACAACCCGTGCATAACCATGTTGCTTTCGCGGCCTCTGATAATTTACGAAAGTCGGTTATTTTCGCGCATAAAGGATGGTAACAATTGTCGCATTCAATGCATTTAGTATAATGGTTAGCTCTTACTGTTTTAGCACAGGTAGCGCAGGTATTTACCATTTTGAAATATGTAATATGAGTCAAGATCAGATAATGAGAATAAGCGTTGTTGTTTACTTGTTTGGACATTAGTTTATTGTATTCGTGATGGATCGGGAGTCATCGGGCAAGCTCGGGAGGATCGTGTCCTTGATTTCGGCAACCGGCGCTTCCCGTCCTTCGGAGTTACGCGCGTGCGACAAGGACGAATTATTTTGATTTCGCGTCCCGTCTCTTTTCCGCAAGGGGGAGAAGAGCTTACCTCAGCACACGTGTGGTATCGGATTATTATTAATTTACTTTTTTATTTGTTTAAACTGCACTCCACAATAGTTTTTATCACTGTAGGTTATGGGTCATAGTTCCTTGTAGTTTTTTTGTATTTTTTGGGAGAGAATTGGGCACGTCCACTCCTCAAACGTTTTAGATTGGAACTCAAACTCTTCTTCGCACGAAATTGTGCAAAATGTAGCTTTAACAATTTCAATGGCAAAATCAGGATTAACTTGTATTGGTGAATGAAGTACCCTCCATTTATTTGTCAATATGCCAAAAGCACATTCCACACATCGCCGTGCTCTACTAAGACGATAATTGAAAATACGTTTGTCTTTGTCGAGGTTTCTGTTTGGATATGGACGCATCATTTTCCTATGTAAACCAAACGCCTCATCTCCAACAAAAACAAAAGGTTGGGGGTTCTCAATATAATTGGGTAAACTTTTGTCTACCGGTAAATTTAAATCGTTTCTGTAAAACTTTTTACCCAATTCAGACTTTCTAAAAACACTGTTATCCGATTCTTTTCCATAATCACCAACATTGATCGTTGTAAAACAGCAGTTTGCATCCGCCACAGCCATCAGCACGATGGTGAAGAACTTTTTATAATTAAAATAATTTGAGCCACCGTGTGAAGGTGATTTTATTCTGATGTGTTTACCATCGACAGCTCCAACGCAATTCGGGAAATTAGTTTTTTTTATAAAAAAACTTCGGCATTTGTATTCCAGATACATTCATTTGGATCTGGCATTTCATGTGGCTGAAGTACGTTTCAAATTTGTATACAAGTTTGCTTGATAATATCACTAGCAGTAGTATTGCATCTCCAGCATCACCACGAAATGTCGCATCTTCATCCGCTTATCAACATTTTGAAGCCTGTCGACAAGATGAAAATACGTATTTCAACTTGTCACCATATTCGGTCATTTCGGCTTTATCTACCCACATGCGCAATACACAGTGTTACAATAATGAATCACATTCGTCGAACAATTTGGAGAATTTGTAACAATTGAATTTGAAATAATTGATTATTATGTTTGGTAATTTTTAATTTTGTAACAAAATCTTAAAACAATATAAAAATGATTAAAGATTATTTGTTTCACTTACCTTAGCATCATAAGTAATCTTTCTTCAGGACATATACATTCTCTTTGTGTCCTTTTTCTGTAAAGCATTCTTCACTTTGGACATAATAATGTTAAAACATTGTGGAGTCATCTTGTATACTTCTTGAAAACGATCAGGATGATAATGTAGATACTCCATTATTTTAAAAAAAATATTCTGTCCATTGCTTAGCCATACCGGGTGTACCCAGTAACGTCTAACCCTCTGCAAATTAGCGAGATATACCAGTGCCAATACATCTTCATCTTCAGAAGAAGACATGTTGTCGTATCAAAATCGGACGGTTCTTCTTCTTCTTCGTGTCGCTGGCACGACTGAATTTCATATCTTGTTGGCCCAAAACTTTGCCACTTCCACGGCGTCGACAGTGGCAGCGCAGAGGTCACTTTGACTGCATGTTTTGGGACACAGAGGGCAGGATAGGAGGTGGAGCATGGTTTGCGACATAGCTCCACAATCACACCCCGCTGCCGTTCCGTCAAGGTAGCCCCACTTTACCAGGTTGGACTTACATCTCCGGTCAGCGCACTATATCCCACAGCTGGCATAGCACCACCACATGTCCGAAGAGAAGTTGCAAGCGCAGTGGAGAAATCCAAACAGGAATCGGATACCAGACACCCATTATCTGGCGCACAGCTACCAACGCAACGGCTAAAAAGCAGGCACAGCTTCCTGAAATCGACAACGTCTCTGTCAGGAAACCCGGCCGACGCCCGTTGCAAACTATGGCAGGATACTTTTCCCCCTCCTACTTACTATCTACCACTAAAGGAGCATCTCCCTGCAGGGTGTAACCTTCCGTGGTCCACCTGGAAGTCCCTGAACCGTCTCCGGACACAATCGGACGGTAGAATGCCGAGAAAAGCTTCTAGTGCGCGCCATAAAAAGTCGTGACGGCGCCCTGTCTGCGACGCGTCCGTGTCTTTTCTATATATGTTAAAAAGTCGTGACGGCGCCCTGTCTGCGACGGGTCCGCGCCCCGCCCTCGTCTTGCGTCTTTTCTGTCTGGTCGCTGCTTTTTTTTTTTTTTTTTTTTGGGATGGGAAATCATCAAATGACCCCTCCCGCTCTGGGTGGAGCGGAAGGGAGTGTCAGACTCTTACTGACTAAAACCCACCCATGTTCCTTCCTTCGCCCTTTATGTTCCGGGGTAGCGGTAACCCTTTCGGACAATCCCGCTGCCCCGGCAGGCTTCGGCCCTGTGGGGCCCCTCGTTATGCTGACATCTCTTTGAGGCGCGCGTGGAACACTTACGCGCCGTCCGGCACGGGCCTGGTCCTGATCGGGCGGTGAGCTACCCATTGCTCTCCGCCCGCAGGCCCGCGCCTACGGTGGCCGGTAGTCGTCGCTCGACTCCCGACGCCCGGGGCGTCTCCCGCGGCGGCTGGGACGGGAGGCTCTCTCCCTCATCCGTCCCGCCACCTCCTTCGCTAGCATGACTGCTTCGCAGAAGGAGGCGACTGCCTCCCACTCCCTCTCGCTCCGGACCATGGCTTGCACCAGGTCCGGGCGCGAGAGGCCGCCGCCGCTGCCGATCGCCTCTACGAGGACACGGCGGTGCTCCGCCCAAGCGGGGCAGACCTCCACCGTGTGCTCCACCGTGTCCTCTGGGCGATCCTGGCAATGGTGACACCCGGGCGTTTCCTCCCGCCTGATGATGTGCAGGAACCTCCCGAAACTTCCGTGTCCGGTGAGGACCTGCGTCAGGCGGTAGGTGAGGGCGCCGTGGCGCCTCTCTAGCCAGTCTGGTCGCTGCTTAAGATTTAACAGAAATAAAAAAGAATTAAAGCTTAAATATGTTTTTATTTCAATTTATTCATGGCATACACCTGTACTCCACGCGACCAATCAGGTCAGGTTTTAGTACACGACCACTGTAGGGTTAAAAAGAAATAACATAATAAGTCTCGAAAAGGCAGAGTCTATGATTGACATAATGTGTGAAAACTCAGACACCGAAACTGAGCTCGACATAAGTAAACGTACAAGGCAATATCAAAACACAAGCAAATTAAAGAATACAGAAATCAATTTTAATGATGTAGCCGAAGAATGTTCAAAGGTTGGTTGAAAACTATACTGACTACTAAACGTTTGTCCATTTCATGTTGCTTTTCTATGTTACGTATAAATTGTCAGTATCACTGTAAGTATCTGCTACTTTGCTTCGATTTTAAGATAATCATATAGCCATTTCCTTTTCTTTTAGAACTACACTATTACTCAAGAAGCTATGCCAGAAGTTATAACTACTCCAGCTGTTTCTGAAGAACCACAAAGTCCCATTGTTTTGCAACAAATGGAAGATCCACGTTTGACGAATTATGTATTACCAAAGATTGATGAAATATCAGAAGGCCTAAAACAGTTATGGCTAGTTTAAATACAATCAGCGAAAATCAACAAGTACTATATGGAATCCAAAACAACATACTTTCTAAACTTTCAGAAATGCAAACGCAATTTGAAGAAATTGCAATACAACTGTTTAAACCAAAAGAAAAAACCAAATCATTAGACATAAAGCCCATTACCAGTCTTAAAGAATTTCAAGAATTTGAAAATTTGCTTTCAACTAACGATCCGGAAGTCATTTCTGAATTGAAGAATAAACTTTCAGTTGTATGCAGTAAGGGCAAAGGAAAGGGTTATAACAATGCCTACATTTTAATAGATGTTTTATTTGAAAGAAACTTTTTAAGGGATTGTTCATGGGCTGGAGGTTCGAAATCAGACAAAATAAAAATATGCTTCAAAATTCTTCTTCGATACACTTCATGAATCTGATGGAGATTTTACTTTAGTTGATTGCCACAAGTTGCTCAAAATCATTCTGAGAAACTCACTTCAGCGATCTAATAATAAGCAATTAAGGCTATCTTCAAAGAAGAATAGACCAAAGAAAACTAAAAACACACCACACTCCCAACAGTTTCAGACAGCCCATTCAGATGAGTCACCGCAACCAGAAACGATGCTGATGGTGATTACAGAAATTACCAATACGGAAACGAATTAAAATAAATATCGAAGATTGCCGAGCGTTGACTGATTAGTGAGAGTACAAATTATAAGACTGCATTATACTGAATTCTAGTACCTAGACTGATTTACAAAGTACATGTTATAGTATTAGGTAATCATTATGTAAGTTAAATTTTTGGTATAACTTCAAAAGAGAATGACTTATCACATCGTACTCAGCAATCTTATCAAGATATATATTATGTATATGTTACAGTCAAAACTCATACCCGGTCAAAACCACTTTTGACTGCAAAAATCAGTGAATAATGGTTTTGCAAGAATTGTCCCATATTTAATTAAATCTTGGTAATCATTCAGTCAGAGAAAAAAAGGGAATCTGGGAATCCTGGGAAGGGAATCTGTTATTTCGTCACAAGTTCTAACCTAATCTAACCCAAATCACTCGGTATATTAACTGATTTTTGCAGTCAAAAGTAGTTTTGACTGATAATGAGTTTTGACTGTGACATATATACTAGTATTACAGTTGTTCTTAAAATATTATGAATATGCTAAATTATTATTCGTTGAGTCATTCCTTAAAGTTTTGCCGAGACTTTTATTTTGTAATTGTTTTAAGTACTGATTACTAAGAGATTAGATTGAATTGTTAAAAATAATAACTACGATTAATGGAAATGTATGTTAATTTACTAGAAAGCCTAAAAATGTTCCTATTCATTGTTTTGTCATTTACGAGTTTAAATACATATGTTGATTATTTTAATTAATGAAAAATTGTTTAAATACATTAATAATATTTTTTTATGGAAGAATGATGAGAAATAAAAAGAAGTTAATTTTCGAATGTTGTTTATTTTCTTTGCTGCTTTTTAAGATATAACATACTATAATTCTGCATCACAGAGTATGTAGTAAAGGTATGAAAAATAATTCAGAGTTAAACTCAATACACACTGGCTTGCATTTTACATTTTTCACTCCGTACACAGTTTCGATTTTGTTAATATTATTACAATCACATTTGTAAATATCTAAGAACGAGGATTTCAAGGGTTTATCAAATACATTCTGGATTTGTGTAATACGATGTCCATTTAATAGAATCTCGTTGGTTTCGTCATTATCTTCAAAACATATTGAATTAAGTTCAACATGATCTTGGTCACTCAAAAACCACTTGTTTTCTTTTTGTGTTGATAAAATGTACGATCCAAAGTGAAGAACATGTTTTAACCCACTCTTTCGCTGATATTTTTTTATAAATGGATATTTTATTAGTTGATCTTCATGAAAATGTTCAATCTCTGCTGTCAATTGTTCGTTTAGCCTTCTGGCAACTTGTTGAAGTGGTTTAATCCCGTGTCTGATCATCCTTTTTATAGTGTATAGTTTATTTTCGAAGGGATAAGCGTCAAAGCTGTGCAGTTTTCCGAATTTCCTTACTTCGTCTACCACGTGTTTCAAATGATGAATGTTGCTGGTAATGTTGCTTGCCATAATATATTTTAAAATTTTGTATAAAATAAGCTAACATTTGATCAGCGATTTGTAAAAAAATGAAATGCTTTTCATTCGAGCAAATTCTGACTGCACAGTAAAGGTTGAGAAAATGAAAGTAAGCGTCGTAGTTCAATACGTATTTCAGTATTATGATGCTGTGGTAATAAAGAAAAGTTCGGTATTCGGACCCTTTCTAATGTGCCAACCCGTCTATTGTTCTTACTGATCTATGTAGTTGTGGGCATTCTACACTTAGATAAAAAACTGTTGATCTTTTCAATATCTCTGGCACTCCATTTGGCAAGGTATTTACCGAAATTGCCATCTCTCCAACCCAAAAGTAATCTCTTCATCAAACCAAGATCTATTTGATGAAGTGAGTCAGCTACAGGAAAATCTTCTATCATATCTAATTTCAATTGTAATAGCGGTGAATCTTGTTTATGATGTTCTACATATTTTTTGGCTCTAAAGTCTTCGTCTTTTGTTTTTGGACAGTCATACGTAGGAAAAGTTACGGCATGAGATACATGCGAGTATTCACCCACGACTGTACATATCAAACAGCCATGCTTGCTGTTAAAATTGGCAACACCTAGACAGAAATATTTTTTTTGTTAGAAACTTACAAGTAAATACAATCAATTTTTGAAATTTAGTCATCTAATTGTCAGTTAGTAACAATCAATTTCCCCATGGGAGTCATGACTCCCAAATTAAATAAAACATCTAACAATACAATAAAAAATATAATGTGCCCTACCCGTTTTGTGAGTAAAAAGCCTATAATCTAGATATTACCTTTGATGAATGCTCTTGCCGGAGAGTCACAAATAAAAGCTCTGATTTGTACTGTGACCATACATCATTTCCAGTTTTAGATATGACTACCAGCCCATTTTCAAGTTGTTTTAGTTCGGTTACCATGGGATCAAGGTAAGCACTTCAATTTGATGGTTTACTGGTGCCCGCATAAATACCTTAAACATACAGCATACAGGTAATAAAGTTAGAAAAGTAAGTTGTGGGTTTCTGTGTATAGAAGTCTACTTACCAATTATCAGAGGTGATAACTTTGGTATTTCGAAAATACTACATAGTATTGGCCAGAATTGTTGTCTCGAACTGTTGTATATCGGTAGACCGTCGATATTTATATTAAGCGAAATAACATTTGGAATTTGATCTACAATTACTAAAACCTTTCTTAACTGTTCTATTAAACAGTTATGCCAATAATGTCCTGTGCCCACAGTAGTAACGTCTATTGTTTTATTGTTAGTTTTAAGGATAGTGCGTGCATCCCTAGATAAACCATATTTAATCCTTTTATTTAAAATCGCAGAAAGTTCATTTAAAGCTGAATGTGATATATTATTCCTAATAGCCCACTGTTTTATATCCATCTGTAATTCATAATTTTTGTCAAACTCAGTATGATCACATGTTATCACTACTGCCGAGATAGTTATTATTACGTCGCGTTGAAATGTCATCTCGCCCTTTGTTCGATTTACACATTATTTTGATGTGACCCTTCTGGCCACATATATCGCACGAGTAATTTTTAAACCGACACAGCTCTGAACGATGGTTTCTGCCACACCTCCAACAAGCACGCGCTGAGCGCGATATTGCCGCGCTCCCATCGGCAGACGAGTTGCCGCTGCTCGCAGTTCCGCGCTCGGGCGGCCGGCCTGCCCGGTTTGCTGTCGCCACTTGATGCACCGCCTCAAACGTTCGCGTCCCAACCGCCGCGCCGATGCGTTCCCTGCGCCCGCGGCGTTTGCACCACTGGTCTGCGAGTGTCGCTCGGCCGCTTCCAATGCCAATGCCAATTCGACGGCTTTTTTGTATGTAATCGATGATTCCGCAAAAATGCGTGATCTCATATCATCACTAGCCAAACCCGACACAAATTGATCGCGTAAATTTTCCTCCAGTGTAGTGTTGAAATTACATGTACTGGCCAGGTGTTTGAGTGTTTGTAGATATTCACTGAGAGATTCACCCGTGTTCTGACGTCTTTGTCTGAAAACATGGCGTTCAGCAATTTCGGAGCGTTTTGGTTCAAGATATTCACCCACAATTTTCACTAATTCCCGACGCGTTCGTCGAACACCTGAACGCGATTGTTGACGCGGGACTCTTGTCGAGGTGCTACGCTGTGGAAAACGACATGCGTAAATACGACAAGTCCCAGGACGCGGCTGTCCTGCAATTTGAGTGCACTATAATGAGATGCATGGGAGTGGCGGAGCACCTAGTCGAGATATGGTATAACTCGCATGCAGAAAGTCGCTTTGTGGATAAACATAACGGTGTAGCTGCTGACATAAACTTTCAACGCCGTTCTGGCGATGCGAGTACTTTCCTAGGAAACACGTTGTTCTGTATGGCGGTGGTGTTGGCCACTTATGACGTGGACGACGTGGTTTTGGGACTTTTTGCTGGTGACGATTCATTGTTATACATGCGCTCGCGCTTCGCTGCTAGTGTCGACAATTCCGGTAAGTTAGCCGCTTTGTTCAACCTGGAGTCGAAATTGTTGACCGGTTACAGGCACGCCTACTTTTGTTCGAAATTCCTTTTATTGGGAGAACACCGTTTACAACTGGTGCCGGACCCGATGAAAACTTTGTGCAAGCTTGGTAGACGTGACTTGAGGGACGGTGAACATGTGGAGGAGTATAGACGTTCCATCGCCGACAATTTGGCCTCGTTGGGAAACGCAGAGTGGCACCAGGTGTTGTCTGACGCGGTGGTTGAGAGGTACAAATTAAAGGATATCGAGTTAGAGAAGTTTTTCTGTAGGGTAGGTTAATAAGTATACAATGTTGGGTATGTGTAAAATAAACCAGTTGTCGCTTGGAATCGCAGTTTCACTCATCGCTTCCCGCTATTATATTTCATAAATACAACTGGCGACGAGGAAAACAGTTAAATTCGTGTGGTTTACATCGTTTAAGTGGGAATTTTAAGATGCCTATCGGTAAAATTGAAGAATTTGACCTATCAAGCAAAAAGTGGCTAGCGTATATCAGACGCGTGGAACAATTCATAACCTTAAATGAAATAAAACCAGAGTTACAAGTTGCAACGTTGGTGACGTTGGTCGGAGCGGCAACATACGACTTAAAGTGTGATTTATGTGCACTTAGTCATCCAGAAAAAAAAACATTTCGAGAATGCAGTGCATGCCTACAACAGCGGGATGCGCCGGCGCATGCACAGTTGCATCCGTGGGCTTTTCCCACACGACCGTGGCAACGTTAAAATATTGACTTTGCTATATTTCAAGGTAAATATTATTTAGTGACGGTAGATGCACACAGTAAATGGATAGAAGTCCAAAAAATGTCAGGAACTAATGCAAACTCTACTATAAATAAGTTAAGAGAACTTTTTGCACGTTTCGGATTGCCTTCACATATAATTAGTGATGGGGGACCTCCATTTAGCTCGTTTGAATTAACTAACTATTTAAATAAAAACCGAATAAACCATACAATCACAAGTCCATATCGACCAGCCGGTAACGGGGCGGCTGAAAATGCTGTAAAATTAGTGAAACGGGCAATGAAGAAGGCAATACATGAAGGCAAAGATGTAGATGCTGCCCTCTCGAAATGTCTGTTTCAATATCGCAATTGTGAGCACGCCACTACCGGAGTGGCACCAGCGGTAGCTATGTTTGGTAGGAGATTACGGGGTCGGTTGGACTTTATAAAACCGTCCACTGAGCGTGCAGTGGAGTTGTCAGCAGAGCGGGCGGGGCGCGCGCGGCCCGGCGCCGAGCGGCACGTAGAGCCCGGCGAGCAGGTGCTGGCGCGGGACTACCGTGCTCGCGCTGACAAATGGGCAGCAGCTACTGTGCTTGCACGGACGGATCCACTCATACAAAGTACGCGTGTCTGATGGACACGAGTGGAAGCGTCACATCGATCAATTATTACCACTTTATAAACGACATTCTAGACATTCTAAAACGAGTAGCACTGATAAGCCCGCAACTGAGATTGATGTTACTGAATCAAGTCTGGAAAATCAAATTAAAAATACTTCACCATCATGTGAAGAAGAAATTGATCAGAATCAACTACAACTAGACGGTAATACGGCTGTAAGCCCCACAAATGTGACAGCAGAACCAGTTCCGATTGCTGATATAGAAAGTGTTAAACTTAGGCGTAAATGCATATACCAAGGCAAATACGCAAAGTAATTTAAACACATATATACTTATTAAACCTACCCTACAATAATAAGGTATTTATCTTTATCGGCATCATCGCGAGACGAGTTGTCGAGAGGCATAGTCACTTTTTGTATTGAAAAAGGCATAAAAGAAGTTGTTATTTTAACAAATCGTTATAACGTTAATTTTATTAGAAGAATGTCAAAATATTTGAAGGGAAATAGTAGTTCCATGTGTGGGGATTTTAAAATGTGTGTAGTGAAGGGTTTACGGAGAGTAGATGAAAAAGATGAGAAGAAAATGATTTTGAATGATTTTCATATTTTACCCACGAGTGGTCATGCAGGTATACGCAGGATGGTGAATAATATAAAGAAGTATTATTATTGGCCATCTATTGAAAAAGATGTAATGGAGTACATTGGGAAATGTGATAAGTGTAAGAAGCAAAAGTTTTCTAGACATACTAGAGAACCAATGACGGTTACTACTACTGCATCTACGTCGTTTGAGAAGATTTATTTAGATATAGTGGGACCGCTTGATAGGGACGAAAAAGGCAATGTTTACATTTTGACTCTTCAATGTGAGCTTACGAAGTTTGTAGAGGCGTATCCATTAAAAAATAAATCCGCAAATGAGGTAGCAAAAGCTTTGGCAGAAAATTTTGTTTTGAGATATGGAATACCGCGAACAATTGCTACGGATAGGGGTTCTGAGTTCATTTCAAAAGTGGAGATATGTAATATCTTGAGCATCAATAAGATCTTATCAACATCATATCATCATGAAAGTATAGGATCTTTGGAAAACGTTCACAAAATTTTAGGTGCGTATTTAAGGATACAGACGAATAATAATCCATCATCGTGGAGTTCCTGGATTCCATATTGGTGTTTTTCTTATAACACAACAGTTAATACTGTGACCAAATATACACCTTATGAATTAGTTTTCGGTAAGATTTGTAGGTTACCAAGTAATCTACAAGGTGAAAGTGTTGAACCTTTGTATAATTTTGATGATTATCCTTTAGAATTTAAGTACAGATTGCAAAGGGCTCAGTGATGCGAAAGAAAATTTGATAGCAAATAAGTTAGCAAGGAAACATTGTTATGATAAGAATCTTAATTCTATAGCTTATAAAGAAGGTGACTGGGTATTGGTAAAAAACGAAACAGGCAATAAACTGGAATGCATTTATAATGGACCGTTTGAAGTTGTAAAAGACGAGTCACCAAATGTCATTGTTAAATATAAAAATAAGATAGATGTAATAATAAAAATAGAACAAAATTATATTGTAAGAGTTAGAATAAAAGTATAAAATGTATAGAAAAAAAAACATTGTAATAATTTAGTTTTTTTTTTTACTTTAAGAGGGGTGATGTGGTGTGAAGTCACGTACATCAGCTCATCACGTATAGCACATAGTTAAGTTAAGATAGATATGCTGTGTTCGTAGTCTTAGTATTTGCATATTGTCACATACGAGCTATGTATATATACGTTACCAATTAAAGGAACAAGGCAGTCAGTTGCCGGCTGACTCTTGGAGAACTACACATCATGTTGTTTACTTAACCCTTCCTTCCCCCCCACATCGCAGTACGCAGTCTTCTTTATTTATGGATGTTTGGGCCAGTACCACTGAAACTTCCTCATAAAATTATAAACTCTATAAGTACTGACCTAGTCGCTCTCGCTGAATATATGCCATTAGAATTTAATAGGAAACCACGTTCTTTGGATGATGTGAGAAGACGGAAAGCGACTGAATTTCGTCAATTTCTCCTATTCTTAGGGCCAGTGGTACTTTTTAAAATTAAGTCTGACTATTTAGCATATTATAACAATTTTATGAGTCTTACAGTTTCAATTTGCATATTATTAAATCCCGAATATTCATTAGAATACAATGACTATGCTAAGAGCCTCCTAATACATTTTGTCAAATCTTACATAGAATTATATGGGCCACAATTTGCCACTTACAATTTACATGGTCTCACACACCTTGGTGATGATGTATATGCATTTGGAGCCCTTGATTCATGCTCTGCCTTTCCCTTTGAGAACTTTTTACAAATCTTCACAAGAGGTATCAGAAAAGGAGACAGACCCCTTCAGCAAATCATTAAAAGGTTTGGGGAAATATCGAATGCTGATGTTTGGGTCAAAAATATTTCACCTTGTGTTTCTTATTTACCATATTTCTCCAAACCTCATTATTCATGCTTACTTTTGCCAGGTTGTGATAAATTTCAACAATTCAGATCTGTCAAATTTCATTCTTTTGAAATAACGATTAATCATCCAAATTCCCACTGTGTTTTAAAAGATGGTAGCATTGTGACAGTACACAACATTGTATTTTCCACAAATATACAGAAAATGGTTATATTATGTCAAGAGTTTTCATCAAAAGAAAATTTCTTTGATGCATCCTTAATAGAAAGTTCACACATATGTATATATGTTGTAAAAAATAAATTGAACCTATGTGAAAAAGAAGTTAGTAACATTATGGGTAAAGTTGTACTCCTTCCTTTCCAAAATAATCATGTTGCTATAAGAATGTTACATTCATAGTCCCTTTTTTCCTTTAATTATGTACATTCTCCATTTTAAAGCTAAGTAAGTTTTTATACTGAACATTTACTAGGATAGATATACATTTGAATTTTAATATTTTAAATAAATGCTACGAATAATAATCCTAAATGTATTTTTAAAGATTCAACATAATGGACACTCCAAGCTTCGTCATTGTCACATTTGTGAATGAAGATAATGCTCCCGGAATAGTACTATCAACTTGGATAAACCCACATGGCAATTCTTGCTACTACCCGAATGTACGCACAGAGGAGATGAAAAACAAACTTTTAAGGAAAATGGTTGACCCCGACAAATCATGGCCACAATATCAAATAAAAGTTCTTAAAAGATACGGTATGTCCTTTTTCTCTACATAAGTTATTTAAGAGTTATACTAAACTTTTGGGTTTCACTAGTCCTTTTAAACTTAGTTAAAATTTTCAAACTAGTTAAAAAACATGCATTATAATTTCAGAAACTTATAATGAGGCACGTCTCCACTTAAAAAAAGCTGAAGAAACCTCCAATTTAGACTCGGATGATGAAGTCATCATAGGAAAAAGAAAGATCAAGAGAGTATATTCGCCTGAAGATTCAGATTCCCCGGATGATTATCCAATTGTGAAAATGAAAAAAACCCAGCCAAGTGCTACGTACCCCATTCCTCCTAAACGTCTGTTAACAGGAACAAGAAAAAATACTGAAAAATTAACAGAAGTGGTTGCAACAAACAGCACAGTCGAGATAGTTCAAAATAATGTAGAAAATCATACACCTGAAACAAGTAAAAATGAGTGTAGTGAAAAATTGACAGAAGTGGCTGCAACAAACAGCACAGTCGAGATCATTCAAAATAATATAGAAAATCTTACACCTGGTAAAGTTCTTAGCTTATTTTTATGATAATACTTAATATGAACTATAGAGACTTAGTTTTTTTTATTACAGGTCGTTTTCAAAGCAAATCTCAGCGAAATTTAACAAACGCAGCTCCTCCTGAATATACTTTTACAACAAACACCTTATTTACTGGAGAAGTTGAAGATGTTATTGAAATTTCACATGTAACAAACAGCACCAATACTGGTTTAAATCGTACTATAAATTGTCCATCTGGTAAAGATTTTAACTAACTTTTATAATATTTTTTTTATGGGCCATGCAAATGTAACTTGCTTTTTATTACAGGCTGTATTCTGAGGGCAGCGGGATTGTCCGAAAGGGTTACCGCTGCCCCGGAACATAAAGGGCGAAGGAAGGAACATGGGTGGGTTTTAGTCAGTAAGAGTCTGACCCTCCCTTCCGCTCCACCCAGAGCGGGAGGAGTCATTTGATGATTTCCCATCCCAAAAAAAAAAAAAAAAGGCTGTATTCTGAGCAAGCAGTTTCCAATACAACAAAGCCATCTTATCCAGGTGGTTACAGACTTATCTGTACAGATGAATGAAGTTAATAGAAAACTGGACTTACTATTAGCACGGTCATCTTTACAACCAACAAATCAGCGAGACGACATTTTTAACCTAAGGTTATGTAATTATTTAATATCTTTCTTGCCAATCAATTGATCCGTTTGTCATAAAATATCTCGACAAAAAAATGCGAATATCAGAAGGAGTGGTAATACATTGATTTGGAGCAAAGGTAGCTGCTTCATTCGCTGAATTATTTGATTTTTTTTATAAAGAGTCTCTGCGAAGAAAGTTATGCAAGTAAACAGTAGCTAGAACTATGGTTTTGGCTGATTTTGGGCTTAAAATCATTGTACTTGTCAATACTCTAAATTTTGCCGACAAGATTCCAAAAGCATTTTCTACTACTCGGCGTGCTCTTGATAGTCTATAGTTGAAAATCCTTTCTTTTGACCCTTTTGGATGAATTCCTGCAAATAGTGTCATCAAATGTGTGCTTAATGCAAAAGCTTGATCTCCTAATATTACATATGGTATGTTAGTTATGTAGGGTATTTGTAAAATTTCTGGTGCTGGTACATTAAGTTGATTATTTTCTAGCTTTCGACACAATTCGGAATGTTTATAAACTCCTCCATCTGAAATTCGACCTTGGCTTCCTATATTAACATACATAAATTTGTAGATTGAGTCTACTAATGCTAATAGCACGATGCTAAAGAACTTTTTGTAATTAAAATATTCAGTGCCGCTACGAAAAGGAGCTTGAATAGTTATGTGTTTTCCATCTAACGCCCCAATGTTGTGCGGAAAATTCCATTTTTCCTCGAAGTCTTTAGATACTGCTTTCCATTCAAAGATATAAAATCACGTCTGGTCTTTCTGCTTCCTGGTTTTTCTTCTTTGGTTAACAATAATGTCAGGGAGAGGATTTTAAATGCAGTTGATAAACGCAGAGGGAAATGCATAAAGCCTATTCATCTAGCAGCCTATATGCTAGATCCAAAATCTCAAGGCATCGAACTCAACGACGATGAAGAAATCATTGCCATGGTTTTTATTCATGAGAAAGGAAGGCAGGCAGACACTTGGAAATAATGACAGATTTAGCTAATTATAGAGCAAGAGAAGGTTTGTAGGGAAAATCTTTTGTTTGGACCAGCCTCCAGAAAATGAATCCCTTAACTTGGTGGAAAGGAATTTGCAAAAACAAACCTCTAAGCAAAGTTGCAGCTTGTCTTTTAACTGCTCCCTGCACCTCGGCTGCAACAGAGCGTACCTTCAGCGTTCATGGAAATATCCACAGCCTTAAACGGAATAGGTTAACAACAGAAAGAGCTGCAAAGCTGGCTTACATATCATATAACTGGAATTTGTTACACAATCAAAAAGACGAAGAAGTAGATGAAGAAGATGAGGAACCCACTTCAAGTCCTTTTATGGTTAGCCCATTGACCATAAACAATATTGAACCTCAACCATCAACTTCTGGAAGAAATACAAGAGAAATAGAGTTTTGCGATATAACAAAAACATTCTCCGATGACAGTGATTAAATTAATCTCAATAACATTTTACCTACTTACTAACAGTATTAAACTTGAAGTGATTTTTGTCGCCCATAACCAGAAAATTAAACAATAATTTTCATAATTGAACCATTCTGTTGTTGATTAAATGATTTTGGAGTTGGTGTTTTTGTTTTTATTCAGTACTTACTAATTCAATTGTCATAGAAACTAATTTACCCGGGTAAATACCCGTTTTAGGAATATTCCCAGGAATATTCCGGGTGGAATGATGGAAACTTTCCGAGTCGCCCATCACTAGCTGGAACCGACTTGCAGGTGATCATTGGGAAGCTGAGAACGGTACGTGCAGAGATTCAGGCATTTAGAAGATGGAGGTGGAAATGGCGGAGCTCAAAACCACCTTAAATACCTGCAGCGCGCGAGTTAAGGAACCCCAACCTACCAATATTAGCTTTGTCAGCCAATAAGTATTTATTAGACATATTATTTCCAAACATTCCATTGCTTGATCAGCATCCAGAATAATCTAGGACATGCGTCATATCTGATCACGCCATGCATGTACTACGTTAGCAATAAAGTTAGTATATAAGATCAATATTTTATTAGAGGAGGAGAACTGTTTAGCTGTAACTCTGCCGGAATAAAGTTATTTTTTTAAATACTTCCGTTGTCGCTTACTTAATTGGCGCAGCCGGTAGGATCTCTGTAGTCAGTCTGCCGTGTATACAATTCTACGTGGAGCAGCCGACGTCCGTGTCTACGGTTTAGCAGAGATCGCCGAACAAATAAATTCATTAAGAAGCCACTTCGAGTTACGGAAGAGGACCAGCCACAGCAGTAATTCAGGGAGCATGAAGCTAGCTGCGGAATTGTGAGTAAATCTTTTTCACCTTCCTCTCAGCTCTTCCATTGATATCCCAACCTTGTAATAAGTCTATGTGTGTGTATTATTAGGGATTGGACAACGCCGTAATAATATTTGCATAGATTTTATTTTATTTGTATTAATATTTTAGAGTAGTGATATTTTAGTAGCACATTAGTGTATTTTTTTTTCTTTTCTCTTTTCCTTTGTTACTTTCATAACTTTTTCACAATGGAAAACGTAACCCGTGTCCCACAGGAGTTGGTTAACATCATACCAATATTCAGTGGCGACACTAGAACGTTACCTTTATATGTAAAAAAATGTGAATACATATTGTCCACGTTCCAAGGAACCGTAGCCCAAAATAAATATTTATTTCATGTGGTAACAAGTAGGTTATCAGGCGAAGCAGCCAGTTTAGTAGGCGAAAGAGACACTATAAGCGGTCTACACACCAAAGCCGCTGACCCGGCGGCACGGATCGCCGGCCCAACCCGCCGGCCTTATTTTGTACAATCATGCCGCCGGCTTGCGCCCGCGCGGGCAAGCCGGCGGGGCAGCATGCCGATGCCGACGGCATCCCTCTCCACTCACTCAGTCAGTTGCCCGCCGGCTTTCATAGAGTAGTGACGTATCACTTATTCATTCTCTGTTGTTGTGAAGTGTCGGCACTTTTATTTTTTATCAACTAACCAATATGGAGTGGGACGATGCAACAGTTATAAAACTAATAGACCTCTATCATTTAAAAGAAATATTATGGAACCCAAAAAACCGTGACTACAAAAGCCGGCCAAAGCGTTACGACGCATTTAATGAAATTGCCAGTGAATTTGCTACTGATGTTCCGGAAATCGAGAGAAAGATAAAAAATTTAACTAGTCATTATTACCGAGAGAAAAAAAAAGAAGATAATTCAAATAAGTCTGGTGCGGGTACTGATGATATTTATCATAGTAAATGGTTTGCCTACAAATCACTAAATTTTCTGCAGAACAAAAATGTGCCTACTGGAACCACCGATACTGTAAGTAAAGATTTAATTTTTTTTTATTTATAATCAGGCAACTAGGGCCCCATAGACATATAATTATATTAGTTTATTTATTAGTGTATCATTGTATTTACATTTTAACCCTTTCCCGGGCATTGACAAAATAGTTGCCACTCAGGTAAAAAAAAATGTGTTTAAAAAAAAATAATTGAAATGTTGAAGACTTATTCAGTGCCTTTAATAAAATCCATAATAAAAAAATACACAATAAATGTTGATTTTGACTAGATATACTTATTTATTTTTTATTAAATAAAAGTAAAACGGCTAAACGGGCAGTCTTTTTCGTCTTTTTTCGCAGGACACACCGTCGACGAGCCACGATTCACAACGAGATTCACAATCAAATCAAAATGATTTACCACAGATGTCGCCAGAAAATAGAACTTGGCAACGAAATAAACGTCCTAAAATCAACCCTAATAAAGAGTTGATATCCGAAGCATTGAATATTATGAAGAATGTTTCCCAACGACCAAATGTGACAAAAGATGAGGATGGTTTATTTGGAGATTATATTGCGGGTCAGTTAAGACAAATGGATCGACAAATGAAAGCTATTGTGAGACATCGGATCAACAATATAATATTTGAAGCCGAAACTGGATATAGATCCGATACATTTACGGATTTTGCAAGATCAAGTAGTGTTTCTAGTTCACAGTCATCCAGGATACTATACAGCATCTTCACTTCAACAGACGGTTGTAAGCCCTTCTACAAATAACTTAACTTCTTCTGAATACTCTGCCCAAATCCACAAACAATTCAACCTTCGTCACTAGAAACATTTGCTGAAGAATACCTAGCTTAAACTAAACTAACTAACTAGCTAAACTTTATTATACGAATCACAATAAAAGTGTATCTCACTATGTGTAATTTACGATTTTAGATTTAATGGATAATACATGGAACTACTTAATGATTAAAAATAATATTGATTATATGAGTTTTAATTTTATTCGACTAATGGGCGTTTATTGGTTATATTGCCATTCTAATCCTCCGACACTAGAAAGAAAATAATGAGTCAACTCCACTCTTGTATCCTCAGCGGTCACTGTAGTATCCGAGGTTTGATTGTCTTCTCCTGACATATTATCTAAGCAACTGTCGTTTTCAAGATGTCTACGCCATTCACCGGGAAAGACTTCTCCTTGATTATTTTCAGTATCGTATTCGGTTCGTTTGATATAATTAAATAAATGTATACGCCAAAGTTACAGTAGTAGCTTTTTCTGGGATTAGCTGAATAGGTCTATGAAAAATCTTAAATTTGTGTGTTAACTGCCCAAACACGTTTTCAACTACTCTTCGCCCTCGACATACGCGATAGTTAAAAACCCTCTTAGATGATCCCATTGTGTGATTACCATCATAAGCCTTTATAATATGGGGTTGCAGAGGAAACGCGTCATCACCCAAAAAAAAATACGGTACTGGTAGATTCCTTCCGGGTAAAGGGGTTTTATGTGGTATATTCAATTCATTATCATTTAACAATCGACATAATGCTGAATTATTAAAAACCCCACCATCTGAAATCGGACCCTGACATCCCACATTAGCGTACAAAAAGTTGTAATCAGCATCTACTAAAGCAAAGAGCACAATACTGAAATATTTTTTATAGTTTATATAATCACTTCACTTTTTGGGGGACATTGAAGTTTTATGTGTTTCCCATCCATTGACCCAAGACAATTGGGTATTTGCCATCTTTTTAAATATTCATCTGCAATTTCTCTCCATCCTTCCTGACTCCTTGGAATTTTCACATAATCTGAAAGTCCTTCAACTAAAGCATCACATACTTCAGGAATAATGCTTGAAATTAGTTGAGGAGATACTTTAAAGACGTCGCACAGGCTACTAAAAGAATTTCCTGAGCTTAGGTATTTTAACGTTATTGACAATCTTTCCACTGGTGAAACTGCTTTTCTGTAATTTGTGTCTTGTTTAGCTATTTTGTGTCCAACAATATTCAGTAAATATTCAAAGTTGGTACTGGTTAATGACAGGAAAGTCTTAAAAGAAATGGGTTTGTATAGAACCAAGTCGTCTTCCTTTAAATCACTTAATCTTTGACAAGTACTGTATTTATTGCGACTCATTAAACTTGGCCTAACCCAACACTTTCGTGTGTTGAGGGATCCACCGATAATAACTCCACAAACTGCTATTATTAAATCACTGTTATCGTCCTCCTCCATGCCAATTAGGTACTGAAAATACTACTTCTGGATTATTCGAAACACACACGTCCAATCTCTACGACTATTTGGCAATTACCAGAACACCACATGCCGCGGCTGTCGTGCCGCCGGCATTGTCGTTCGGCTTGGACATTCTGAAGCCGCCGGGTTAACCCGCCGGCACTAAGCCGCCGGGCTGTGCCGCCGGGTCAGCGGCTTCGGTGTGTAGACCGCTGTACGTTAATATTTATTCCTTTTATTGTTCTTTTTATATAATGAAGCTAGTAGAAAAATATTGGTAGTATATTGTACACATCTGGGTCTAATAACACTAAAGCCTTTACAACCTTTAAATGAATTCGTCCTGCCATGGTAGTTTGCCTTCATCCATAAAGTAATTTGCTAAATAGTTCCTAAAATCTGTGTAACCATTTTGAATACTACGAAATTGTTGCGTTCTTGTATTACTCGTGCTTGGAAAATTATATAACGTATCCTCGAATTGAGATCCATCCTTTTCCAAAACGTAATTAAGTAACATACAACAACACTTTACTATATTCACCGCAAATTCAGTGTGTACATTAATAGGTTTGTGAAAAATCCTCCATTTGCTAGCCAATATTCCAAAACCACATTCCACAAAACGTCTTGCACGAGATAGGCGGTAATTAAACATTTTATTTATTATTTATTTATTTATTTACCATTTATGTACACACATATATAAACAGACAAGAAAAAACAGAACAGAAAAAAATAGGTACAGAGGTGATGCTTATTTCACAAGAAATCTCTTCCAGCACACCCGAGACAGGACAATAGATACAGAGATGTAGACAGCGTGTGAAATAGTAAAGGAGACAAAAAATAATACATACAATCAAAAACATTTCTCTTAAAAAACTAAACAAAAATTGCTAGAATATACTAACATACATACAAACAAACGTACATACATACATACTACTAAAATAAATATCACTAGAATAATAATAATTATATCATATCCAAAATAAAATAAAACAAAAAATACATACACAACTATGATGATTTTCTTATTTGTTTCTAAGTACCTTCCTGAAAGTCTCTTTATTCTTGATGATAATGAAAATGCTTCATCAGCGATAAATGTATACGGTACTTGTGTATTATCTCTTGTTGAAATAGGTTTATCGTTAGGAATGTTCAAGCCATTCGAAGATAGTTTGTTATAAAAGGTGGTCTGTTCAAATACAGTAGAATCTGAGCATTTTCCGTATGCACCTATGTCAACAGCTATAAATTTATAATCTGCGTCACAAATTGCCATTAATACAATGGAAGAATATTTTTTATAATTATAATACAATGAACCGCTTTTAGGTGGTTTTGTTATTCGGACATGTTTGCCATCAATAGCACCCAAACAGTTGGGGAAATTACTTCGAGACTCAAACTTGTCTGTTATTTGTTGCCATCGTTCCACATTAGGTTCTGCCATAAACTCGTCCTTCAAATTTCCAAATTGCTGTGCAAACTATGTACACGATTTCCCTTGCTGTTGTATGCCCAAGATGATAAATTTATTCTATATCCGTAAACGAATAGCCTTTTCCACGATATCTGGAACAATAATGTACAGTGTTAAACAATTTTTTTTAAAGTAGTCATGATTGTCTTTAATTTATCGTTGACGGTTTTTGCAGGTGAAGATATTAAAAAAAAAAAATGGCGCAATATTAAGGATTGTTTCAATAGAGAAAAGAGGCATCAGTCAACAAAGAGTGGTTCTGCCGCAACAAGAAAGACTGAATATAGATATTTTAAATAGTTGTCTTTTCTCGCGGTTTGTTCAATTCCTACTGAAACACATTCTAACATAGAAGTTACAGATAACAACATTACAGAAGAAGATCAGACAGATTACAGGCGAGAATTGTACAATCGCAAGAAAAAGAAACGTTCAGACGGTGATGAACTGTTTGTAAAAATATTGAGAGAAGAAGCAGAAAAAAGGCGTAAACACGAAAAAGAAGTACTACCGATGAGGACAAACTATTTTTCTTGTCACTCAGTAAGGAGTTTAAAAAAGTACCTGATCTTTTAAAATTATCAACTAAGAAGAAAATACTCGACATAATATATGAGGCCAGTATTGAGAATCAGCGACAGAGTTACTTCACTCATGATTTTGAAAGACACATTAATCAATATAGCATCTCAACTGAAGCCTCTACTTCACGTCACGAAGAGAGTGGATCCGGAGTGAGAAATATTACAAATTACAGTAGTAGTGATACTTTAAGTCCTCGTCCTTCTAGTGCTTTTTCGGATGTCATAAATAGCAGTCCAGAATCGTTCTTAGATTTATTTAATGATGATCAGTAAATATATATCTAATAGAAAGGAAATCTTCTTTTACTGCACACTTACCTTAAAGTTATGAATAGTTTTTCCTCGTTCCCGATGCACATTCTCATTTTTGTATTGACACCAGTTATACTATCTTGTATCCGTAAAAGTAATTCATCAAAACTAGCCACAGACATTTTTGTGTCTTTAAAAAACTTGTCGAACGGCCTTAATTTGCATATTAAGGTATTTATGTTGCGAATTTCCAAGACAGGATGTATCCAATAACGTCTTTTGTTGTTACGTTTTTTCCACATCAAGTTTTTTTTTTTTTGGGATGGGAAATCATCAAATGACCCCTCCCGCTCTGGGTGGAGCGGAAGGGAGTGTCAGACTCTTACTGACTAAAACCCACCCATGTTCCTTCCTTCGCCCTTTGTTCCGGGGTAGCGGTAACCCTTTCGGACAATCCCGCTGCCCCGGCAGGCTTCGGCCCTGAGGGGCCCCTCGTTATGCTGACATCTCTTTGAGGCGCGCGTGGAACACTTACGCGCCGTCCGGCACGGGCCTGGTCCTGATCGGGCGGTGAGCTACCCATTGCTCTCCGCCCGCAGGCCCGCGCCTACGGTGGCCGGTAGTCGTCGCTCGACTCCCGACGCCCGGGGCGTCTCCCGCGGATCCTGTTCGAGCTCAGAACAACAACTGCAGCAGCTCTACAAATGGCCGCTTTAAGACCAGTCGTGGTCGTGACCGCAAACTTGATCGCAGCCCAACCGTACCTTCTGCGACCAAGGTTGAGGCCACGACTACGACCAGTCGTGGTCGTGGTCGTCTAGTGCGCGAGGTGCCTTAGGTTGTTACACAGACTATTGACAGAAAGGTAATAGGCGATATTAAATCAATCAATCAATCGTTAATTAAGTTATACAGAAAACAGAAATAAAAACCAAATAGGAAACACACAGAATCCTACCAGCCCCCATGAACAAATTGTAATGACACAGGCGAAGATAATCACGCACCAATCAGAAGTGACTGACAAGTTAGATAAATTCGGACTCTTAGGGCTGGGAATTTTGGGAGTAATAATAATGTTTATACTGATCATAACATTAACCAAATGCAAAACAAGTATTAAGGATTGGTTATATAAGCAAGTTTCGCGCAACGTTGATCGTAATATGCAGGAGCAACGGAGAATGGGTACGCCTCAAGTTGTCATTGAATAAATCCTCTCGAATGTCTTATGTTACACAGTCCGACATAAGAAAAAATGCTCCAAGTGTCTTATGTCGGACAGTTACACTTAAGGGCTTGGTCAGGATTGGTCGCTAAATATCTGTAGTTGTGTTGCAAGTAGCAATATGTTCTCTATTTATATGAAAGAAATGGTTCATTCACTCTTAATTTTAATATTTTTCAACAGTAGAAACATTATTTTGAACGAACTAAAAAATAAATAAATTCATCTGACATTCCACTCACGGCCAACGTCAAAGAGTATAAATTTGTGCGAAACGAACGGAGTAATAAACTATGAATAGAGGCAGCAAACGGTAAGTTTTCTTATAAAAATCTATATAGAATTACTGAGAAATAAGTGTAGATTCCGTATTGAGTAATTGTTTTTCAAAAAGTAATGATTATATAGGCGAAAAAGTAACGAAAGTTTAGACTTAACATTTTTTTTCCATAATGGCCGTTGTGTTATAACATGTTTTTGCTACAAATATTCTCGTAAATAGTTTGAAATACATTTAAGTAGTTAGCATATTTACCTATAAACAAAATAAAAGTAATATATACTTATACCATCACGTATTGACATCATTATTGTGTGTCATAGAATTCAAGTCGTAAAATTGGCGCCAACCAAACGGTTGGCGGGACAAAGTACGGTCTGCAAAAAAACTTATTATTTTTTTTAGATTATTATTTTTAAATGATGGTTGGATTTTTATTATTATGTAAACATTTGTTATCAATTTATATCTGAATGTCCTACATGGAGTTTATGTTCTCGATTTTTTTTTTGTTATTATTATTATTTTTTGTTTACTTAGGCCGGTAATGTGGTCGGGTTAGCTGATCAGGCTTTATACAATTAGTGAACTTTAATATTGTTTTTAGAATGGCGAAATACGCCGCTACGGAACGGTCCAGGAGTGTGACCCCCGTAGCGGATACAGTACGCGGACCGAACCGGCAAAGCGCGGCTCGGCGGGCCCTTTTATTAGAAAGGCTTAGGGCCACCTCCTGTACGCGACCTAGATTCCCCACCGCCACGGTAAGTTTCTTTTTCATAGCGTTACCTATTTAGTTAGCTACAGTTCCGTTATATTTATTTAGTTACAGTGGAGTAATTTGTATTTTTTACTTTAGCCTCCACGCGCTCCCCGTTCAGGCGACACCTGGAGGATCGCTCAATGTTCGCGGCGACTCCGTGCCGCTCGAGCAGACCCCAGGTGGTCGCCTGCGCATCGGAGAAGCTAGACAAGCCAGGCAACCCAGCCTGGACTTGTCTCTCTGGTAAGTTAACTCTCCTTCCTAGAGTATCGCCATGGTACGTAGGTGGTAACGAACATGGTAATATGGTTATATTTTTACGATACTGTATTTATTCACAGTTCCGACGTGGTTGAGCGTGTGGAGGCATTGGACATGTCAGAGGACGAAGCAGCGGAGCTGCTGCAGTCGGATCCCTGGCATATGAAGAGGTGGATGCGGGACCTGCCGGGGGCCAGCGAGCTGCCGAGGGCCAACGACACGCCGGGGGCCAGCGACACGCCGAGCAGCAACACGGTTTTTCTTGCTCCTCTCGCGCCTAGCGCCAGATCTGAGGTGATTGTCGCTGCCGAAGTTGACGTACGTCCATCAACTTCGACGGTGACAGCACTTTCACAGACGGTGCCTAGGCGTGATGGCAGTGAATTGGACAGCGATTTCGATGACGAATTCGATGTCCCAGTCATGCCAGTTGTCGGGAGGGATCTTCCTGACAACGAGGAGTTAGACGAACCGTTAAAAGATTTGGTAAACGAGATCGATACGGGGATGGATGACGCTGCCGATTCTCTTTTGGGTACGTCGGCTATTTTCACGTGGTCACTGGACTTTGATTCGTTTAGGGGTGTTCGTGGGGAGTTTTCAGGTCCTACCCCTGGGCCAATCAAAGACTACGAGACGCCTTATGATGCCTTCACCGACATATGGGATGAGGATATCATAAGGTTGATCGCTACGGAAACTAACCGATATGCCCATCAGACAATCGAGACCATGCGTAACGCAGGGACTTTGAAACCATCATCTCGCCTTCATTCGTGGACTGACACTAATGCAGACGAAATAATGGTTTTTTTCGCGATGTTGATGTATATGGCTATCGACCCGCGTACGTCGATAACTGAATATTGGACATCAGACGAAGTTCTCCATTTACCTGGGTTCAAAAGTCTTATGTCCTTTAATCGGTATACTCTGTTGAATAAGTGTCTTCACTTTGTAGACAATGTCGCTGTCCAGAGTCAGAGAGACGTAAAGATGCTCACCACCAAAACATCAGCTCTTGAAACGGTCCCTAACACTGCACTGCCCACCTAAACTAAACTAGGTCAAGATTTTTCATTATTTTATTAATTTTACTTACTTTTGTTGACTTTGGTAAAAGTGGCGTCACTATCTGTCTCTCTCACTTATGGCAAACATGTCCATTATCCATCTCTCTCATCATTTTGCCGTAAAATTAAGAACCTACCAAGAGCTTGTGCGAATAAAAAACATTTTAACTGAGTAAAATGGGTTAGCAAAAATCGGGTTACTTGAGGTTTTTATTTTTTTACTCGTTTTTTTTAGTATGAAACTAACAAGTATTGAACCATTTTACAATCCTGATTAAATGCGCCAACTTTTAATGGCACTTGCCAAGGCAACTCTAGTACATTTTTTTAAAGGAGGGCCTTTCCAAGTCGACAAATTTTGAAAATTTTAAATTCATACACCCGGTTTCTGATTTGAGGAAAGTAGCAAATCTCAACTGATTATTCTCAAATACATAAGTATACGCTTAAGTTTTTTGCGTTTTACAAGTTAAAATCGAGTTTCGTTAAACCCTAATCAACTGATCATTTACTTAAGTATTCCTGATCATAGTTAACACGTTCCAATTTACATTAAAAACCGGTACTTTGCAAAAACTCATAATATTATATCATTTTATTCTTATAAATTTAAAACAGACTTAAAAAGTAAGTTAATTTTAAATAACGGCATTAATTTCAACAAATTTACGTTATTAGAGTTGCTAATGCATATTTTAGCAATTTAATATTTGAAGTGTTTGTATGAAACGAATCGTGAATGTCAAACTGCAAGTAAATAAACACAAGTTTTATTGAAATTCTGTTCTGTTAGTATTTGCACTTAAACTACCTATTGTACCAATTAAAATGGATACAAATAAGAAAAAGAGATCGCCTAACTATACTCTAGAGGAGAAAGAACATCTTCTTTCAATAATAACAAAGTAAGTATTTATTAACCTGTAATGTTTACCATAATATAATTTTACGTTTCACCTAGTATTTAGATGGTTGTGATTATTATTGCTTCAGATACCAAAGTGTAATAGAGTGCAAAAGGACAGGGGCTTACCATATTCAGAAGAAACAGGAAGCCTGGAAGTCCATCACTAAAGAGCACAATAGCCTATGCACGACTGGGCCTAGGGGTGAAACAATGCTAAAACATTTTTACAATAATATCAAACATCGTGCAAGAAAAGATTCAGCAAATGAAAACGTGAGCATAAAAATTTAATATCATATTATGTACCTACTTACTGATAAGATAATTCTTATGTTCAATATCATATTACTCTAAACTACACTGGTCATATTCCTAGTAGGTATAGTGAATATACAAAACATAACAAAGATGTTGAAATAAAATACTCTAGTAACAAACCTTTTTCAGAAGCAAAGTTATCTCAATACACTCTCAGATGAGACAAACATTGTGGAAGTCTCCCATCCACCACAAAACAATGAGAGTGAGCAACATTTAAATGTGGATGAGGTAACTAATGACAATGTAGGTATTAAACCTATTTATAATGGTAGTATACTGTTAGTCAATTACTTTTTATGTTTTCTTCATTTTATTTTAAGTCATTGACTGCCACCGCGGTCAATGGTGTCCGCAAACAATAGATTTTCTATTGTGTGTGTGTGTGTGTCTGCAGTAACGTGTTAACCATTTTTCTGCTTATACAAATATTAAAATATCATGAAACCATGTTTAATTTATTTAGCTAATTGTGTTTTTTGGTTTCCAGATTATAATGGTAAATGAACATTTAATAAAGGATTTAAAGAAGAAATGGTCTAATGAGCAGGTTACCTGACACATGCAGCAATTATATTATCAAATTTGGTTGATTTTGGAACTTGGTTTAATCTTTGGCATCTATCAATTTTTAGAAAAACTTAAAGAAGACTGGTGGTGGGTCGTTCACTCCTTTAATGAATGATGCTGATCATCAAATCCTTTCCTTCTTAGATGACCAAATACGTCCAGATGAGAACCCATATGATGACGCAGCTGAATATTTTGGTGGGTATAGATCAATATTTTTTATAGCATTCTATACACCATAGAATGATGTATATTTATAGTATTAAATAAACTACAAATTTAATTTTTCAGGAGACCAAATTGAAGTAATTTCCAAAGAGTCTAACCCAATACCAGAATCCAATTCACTATCAGAACCTCCCAATCCAGTACCTGGGTTAAGGTAACGAAAACTTGTGCCAAAACGAAAAAAGAAGACAATAGATAGCTTATCACATATACAGCATTCAGCTGAAGCTCTGAAGAAAATTTAGTTTAAGAAAAAAATAGAACTTGCTTACTACCAAAAAAGAAACGAGATGCAAACATTTAGATTTGAACAGAAGAAGCATGAACTGGAAATACAAATTAAAAAAAAAACAGTTGGAAAAGGCTGGTAGGGACTTGATGCAGTAAATTACCTTATTTATGGTAAGCGTATTTGCTTGCTTGGCTTGGGACAAATGGTGCTGTGTGAAATGTCCAGGGATTTATTATTATTATTATTATTATATTTATAGGCCTCCCACTAGATGGACCGATGACCTGGTGAAGGTTGAGGGAATCCGCTGGATGCGAGTCGCACGGGACCGGTCAATGTGGCGACACTTGGGGGAGGCCTATGTCCAGCAGTGGACGTCTATCGGCTGAAATGATGATGATGATGATGATATTTATAAAGAATAGCTGTGATTTGTAAAATATTGTGCTCGGATTTCTAAATGCAAGGGAAAATACATAACTGTAACTATTTATTTTTATATTAGTTGCCATAATTATTATGAATAACTGTGATTTCTAATTGTTATTGATTATTACATAGAACTGCACCTATTTATTTTATATTAGGTGTCATGATTATAATGAGTACCTGTGATTTCTGATGAAAATATAAGTGATTGCTACATATACAACGGTACTTGTGTAAAATTTATTTTAAGTTACCATAATTATTATAAATACCTACCTATCTGTAATTTTCTATGTAACTGATAAAACTAGGAGTAATTAAAAACATTAGAATATCATTTTTTTTTTATTGTACTTAGTACTATTTACACTTTTATTGGGTAAAATAATTTTGAACTATGGATGTCCTGACAGCAAAATTTTGGGTATTTGACACTTTTTCTTCTTGTACTGTATTTTCATCATATTCCACGATGTAGTCATCAAGATGAAGAGTCATATTATGAAGAACAACACACGCCACAATCACCTTCAATACTTTTGGAAGTTTTAGTTGCATTCCTGAATGTAGGCATGGAAATCTTCTTTTAAGAACTCCAAAACACCTTTCAATTGTGTTTCGTGATGCTATCTGGGCTTTGTTATAGGCTTCTTGGGATGGAGAGGCAGGGTTCAAAAAGGGTGTCATGAGATACCTAAGGCATGGGTAACCACTATCTCCGAGAATAAGGTATGACCCAAATCTGCCAACTTCAAATTGAGCTGCAAGTGGTGAGTCATTCCAAATAGTAGTGTCGTGTACGGAGCCTGGCCAACGTGCAATGACACTAGTTATTTGTAAATTGGCATCACAGATGGCTTGGACATTTATAGAAAAAAAACCTTTTCTGTTCCTATAGAGCTCAGCTCTGCTCCCTCCTGGTGAATTTATTTTTACATGTGTGCAGTCTACAGCACCTATGACTCTAGGGAATCCAGCTATGTCAAAAAATCGTGCCGCCACTGATGGTTTCTCCTGTGCAGTGGGCATACGAACATATTGCCATCTCAATAATGCTATCGCACCAGTCACCCTCTCTACCACGCGGCACACCGTCGCCTTGCTCACATTCACGGTGTCCCCCACAACAGCTTGAAAGCTACCAGTCGCGTAAAATCTAAGAGCTATTAGTAGCTGCAACATGGGAGAAATGCAATCCCGCCGTTGAATACGACAGGTCAGTTTAGGCTTTATTTTGTTAAAAATAAACCTAACCGACTCCTTTGTAAAGCGGAACCGACTCTTAAATTGTTCATCGCTTAGCGTGATGAACAAGTTAGGCCGTTGTCCTGCTATTCTTCTGCGTGGTTGTCTGCGTTGACGCATCTCCAAAGACGACAAGGAAGTATCGTCGTCAGTCATTATGAAGAAATCGTTCACAAAATCACTAGTCACTAGTTGCTGATTACAGTTTGTGAAGCCGAAATTGGTGTGTCAACTTTCAACTGCTTAACTTGACGTTGATAATGCTTTGAGTATTGTTATACACGTTTTTCTTATTTCAGAAACGCAACTGACGACCTTAAGCATGCTTTCTGTCAAATTTGAGTAAATGTTGTTAAATTACTCAAATCTTGATTAGAATTTAAAAAAACTTAACTCAGAAACGAAAAATTGTGTAAGTTATACTTAAGTACAGATAAGGACGTTCTCAACTTCAAATTCTCAATTCAGAAACTGGGTGATAGTGTAACAAAGTCTTAATTCTAGGAAACTTGGGGCTATTGTGTCATTATTTTTGACTGTGATTCTTAGAAATATTATTTAGGGTTACGGTTCCAAAGTTTAAATGAACAAAAATAATAAAAATTAACCACAATAACTGAAAAATGGTTACAGATTGACAAAATTTTTAGGTTTTTCTTAAATGCCCATAATTTTTAAACTGCATGGGATAGATTTTTTTTCTGATTTTTCTCATGATGTTTTTACAATCAATCCTGTCGCACCGTCTCGGCTTTTTTTTTCCGAACTGGGTGGAGCGGAAGGGAGTGTCAGACTCTTACTGACTAAAACCCACCCATGTTCCTTCCTTCGCCCTTTATGTTCCGGGGTAACGGTAACCCTTTCGGACAATCCCGCTGACCCGGCAGGCTTCGGCCCTAAGGGGCCCCTCAAATTATGCTGACAACTCTTTGAAGCGCGCGTGGAACACTTACGCGCCGTCCGGCACGGGCCTGGTCCTGATCGGGCGGTGATCTACCCATTGCTCTCCGCCCGCAGGCCCGCGCCTACGGTGGCCGGGAGTCGTCACGCGGCTCCCGACGCCCGGAGCGTCTCCCGCGGCGGCTGGGCCGGGAGGCTCTCTCCCTCATCCGTCCCGCCACCTCCTTCGCTAGCATGACTGCTTCGCAGAAGGAGGCGACTGCCGACCACTCCCTCTCGCCCCGGACCATGGCTTGCACCCGGGCCGGGCACGAGAGGCCGCCGCCGCTGCCGATCGCCTCTACGAGGACACGGCGGTGCTCCGCCCAAGCTGGGCAGACCTCCACCGTGTGCTCCACCGTGTCCACTGGGCGATCCTGGCAATGGTGACACCCGGGCGTTTCCTCCCGCCTAATGATGTGCATGAACCTCCCGAAACTTCCGTGTCCGGTGAGGACCTGCGTCAGGTGGTAGGTGAGGGCGCCGTGGCGCCTCTCTAGCCACTCCTCAAAGAGGGGTCTTATCGCCGCTATCGCGGCGTGCCCTGCGCTGGGTTGCGACAGTCGCTCTTTCCACGTCGCCATGAGATCGAGCCGAATATTTGGAGGTTTCGTATCGTAAACGTTTCGAGTTGTCGATACGATAACGGAATACAACGAAAGTCGGAAGCACGAAGCCCTCTCGAACTAGTATCGAGAGCTCGATACGAAAACGCTGGTGACGTCATACTAACGTAAGCAAGGATGGGGAAAAATAGAACGAATGATCTTAACATTGAACGAATCACGACGTTCAATTTATGACGCAATACGAAGAAACTGCAGAAAAAGTTAATATTCAGTTAGATAAATGGCATAATAATTTAAATGATTACTAAAACGTTGTGTTTGATTTGTCGGTATTCCTAAACGAACGACGGAAGCGCGAAGCTCATTCAAGGCCAACTTTGTTATGAAGTGAACTTGTGTTTTGTGTTGTGATTTAATTTGTAAAAAGTTTGGAACTATTTTATTGTTCTGCAATGAGAACCAGCCACCCGCAGTACACCATTATGGTAGAATTTATGGAAATGTAAGTGTATTACATTTAAGATTTTATTGCATAAGCATATATACAATGTTGATTTTAAGAGTGTTTCAATGGGATATTAATTGGAATATATTTTTGTAAAGTTTAAAGAGCTAAAGTTTATTTGTATACTCAAGTTAAATAAAGTATAACGCTAGTCATGTGAAATTTGTAAAAACAAAGTTGAATAGAAAGGTAACACATACCCGTATTATTACTATAAATAATTAACTCACGTTAAATTTATCTTAGGCATGGAGACTTATTCAAACCCAGTGGGGGTCCTCGTGGTAGACATTATGTGCAGCAAAAATGGAAGGAGTTAATAGATATGCTCAATAGTGATGGCACTGGGGATTCTCGAACAGAGGAAAAGTGGCGGAAGGTAAGCCTATTATATCCTAATTACGCACATTTAAGGAAATAAACTTTTTCACACAATTAGAAATACATGCATGCATTTTTGTTGGTGCTGGCTCTTGTTTATGTTTTTTAAGGTTTGGAGTGATTTCAAAAATAATGTCAAGAAAAAGTGGGCGAAAATAAACAGGTCTGCTCAGGGTACAGGCGGTGGGCCAGCGATTCAGATGACATTAACAGACCTTGAAAACAGAGTTTTAAACTTAATTGGAGTGCAGGCTGCTACTGGGATGCCTATACAAAAAGCTGGATTTGTACAGGTGTGCTATTTTTTGCTTGGTAATGTAGTATAATATACTTATCTCTATTTTTTTATTTTCATAGCAATTGGTGTAATCTCAGGGAAATATAATAAAGTGATAATAATTTATGATTTTAATTCCGTATTGGGACAGAATATGAAGAAAAGTTTAACCTTGTCTGCAACTTACCTATGTAACCCTGTAAAAAAGGTGACCCTTTTTTACAAGTCAGACAAGTCACAATAGTGGTGACCCACTTGAGTTTTTCTGTTAGTAATGTGACACTTGAAATTCTTGTGTGGATGACTGGCTGGGGTTTGAGTGCCACATAATGCATTTCAATTATGATTTTTGTTAATTTACAATGTCTAAACTTTGATGTTTCTATGTTTTTTTTTAAACACTATAGAGTAGTATTTTGTTTAATAAAAAAAATACAGTAGGTACCTATACTAAACAGTAAAAGTGGCCTTTACTCACAAATTTTAAGTAAGCACTAATACTCAATTATTGTTTTTTTTTTCAATAGGTTGTTGGTGGAGATAAAGATAGCTTGTCAGGTCTACAAGTATCTGCCACAGAAACTGTAGACGAGTTGACTGTGGATGATGGTCCTTATGAATATACACCAATTTCTGAAGGTTGAACTAACTTATAACTCTTTTGTTCTAGTAACAACAAAATATTTAAAAATAAGATCTTCAAATACTTAAAGTAAAAAAAAGATAACTAAAGCTAGCAGAATAGTATTTACGTTGATTGTTGAATCACAATTTTTTCAGAAGAATGGAAAACTCCAGGAACGAGCAGTCAACCCACAGTCGCTCCACCCCTTCCTACACCTACTCCGCCACCAGCACTTACACCACCACCAGCTCCAGTGCAAACCCAGTGGCAACCGCCGAAGAAACAGAAGAAGCCAGAAGATTCCATTGTGAAAATATTTAAGGAGTGTGAGGCGAATGCTAGGGAGTATGAAAAGGAGCGTGACCGAATTGCGCAAGAATTAGAACGAGAGAGGATTCGTCAGCGTGATGTAGAGCTTCAGTTGCAAGCTCAGTGGTTAGATTTTATGAGAGAGGCATTAAATGTATTAAAATCATATTTAGAGAAAAGAAGTGAATAGTGTCTGATTTTTCATTTTATTTGTATTAAGGTTTGTTATTTTATTTTATTGTTAACAGACTTTACATACACTATTCACTTCTATTTCTTAAGAAGAAAACATTTTGTATAATATACAAAATTTAATTCTAACATATTATGTTAGAATTAAATTTATTTTGCTTAAGCTATATTCATACTTGAGGAAGGCCTATGTCCAGCAGTGGGCGTCGTACGCCTGATATGGTGAAACTATATTCATGAAAGTAATATCTTAAAGGTACTTAATTCTGTTTTGTAAATAACTAACATTATATCAACATGCTTACACAAAAACCGAAATCAATTGTTTACATTATGAAGCCGATTAATCCTATCTACTAACATGTTTCTAATAGCTCTACCGCGAATCAATTCATCTGTAGAACCACTTTCGCGAAAAGGTTCTTCTAGAGAAGAAAATGTTGAAACGCTTAATCCTGAGGAATATATTGTTAGGAAGAATCTCGTGACAATTTCCAATCTGGTACAAAAGCAGCGCGCGTACCGTCATTCGGTCATTTTGTCGGGTATCACTCGTGGCGGTAACATCGCTCAGAGGGCTGTAAGTCTTATAATTTCTAGCTTATTGTTGTTATTTTCTATTGTTCTTGATAATTGGATTTCATGTGATTTATGTTTATTTTAGTCGTTATAATTTGGTTCCTTGTGTATAAAACTAACGGTTGTAATAACTTAGAAATCGTCTGTATTAAAATAAATTGATTATACTTGTGATTTCATCGGCTGTGTCGGCTGTGTTGTTTTTTTTAAACATTTCCACTTCTGATTGCTAAAATCAGAAGTGGGATAAAGAACTTAAAAGCCCACTAAAACATAAACGTTCAAGGAACAAAATTATAATTACGTTTCTACCCTCAAAAGTTTACTTGCTTATTAGTGTGTCATCATTGTTATTCTGCGTGTTCGTTTAAATTCAAAAGACCGTGATACGATATGTCTAGAAGGCATGACCGCCGTCGTTCCCGTAACCGTTCACGCGACGTTCCGCGAGACAGGTCCACTAGTAGCTAAACCGTGCGTAGCTCGCGTTATATATCACGGCAGGGCCGCCGTCGTGAACGAAGTAATTCAAAGGATAGCTCGAACTATCGTCGCCGTGACGTTCGTGATCGCCGCCGATCTAGGTCCAGATCAGTGTTGACACACTCGCACAGAACTCCCTCGCGCTCTAAGTACCGACCTAGTACGCTTAATGATGATAACTCATTACAAAACACCTTGGGTAATATCATGACGAGGCTAAGTGCTATCGAGCGCACCAGTACAAGTGTAGTTTCTACAGCTAATATTTTGAAAGCTTCGCGAAGTAATAATCATACTGTAGCTAGTCCTGAAGACCCGGTTCATGATATCGCTTCGCGTCCTCGTAGCCCCGTAGACTTGAGCGATGTTCCGTAACGAGTTCGTGCAAACAATCTCGAGGGCCTTTCAACAACCACTTCGACAAATGAACCAATCGTTCACGGTTCAGACGCCCCGTCGACTGTAACCATGCTCGCGGAAGCCATTAGATCTTTGCAGCCTATGAGGTCACATAGTTACTATGTTTCTAATTTCGACCCAAACATAAATGACATCGACGTGTGGTGCGACGAAGTAGATCGTGCAGTAACCGCGAACGGTTGGGGCGACTATGAGTGCTTATCGCGAGTAGCTTCCTGTCTCAAAGGTGATGCTAAGATTTGATTAAATGAGTGGGTCACCAATGACCGCACCTGGTCAAACTTTAAGCTCGAATTTAAGCCCCTCTGCCCTCGGAAGTTAGATTATGCTAACATCCTATTTGACACCATGAACACGACATCTGACAAATTCGCCACATACGCCGAGTACGCCCGGCATACCTTGTTACGTTTACGAATTGTTAAGGGCCTCACTGACGAATTGCGAACTCTTATAGTTATACGTGGCATCGACAACCCACAAATAAGGGCAGCCGCAGCGAACGCAAACTTGGCAACCGAAGACTTAGTCTCCTTTCTTTCGATCTATGTAAAACCAAATCGCGCTAAGCCCGAGTCTCGTGGTGGATTGACTAAGAAGCACACACTTCCGAACTCAACCTCCGACCGCGGAGCTAAGTGCTACGTATGCAATCAGCGCGGACATTTAGGTCGTAACTGCCCTAAAAAGACTCGTACAGAATCAACTAGTGCTTCTGTTGCCAAGTCCGGTACAACAAATCCAACTACTGGCAATACTACTGCCAAGTCTGGAACACAGTGTTCATTTTGTAAGAAAAAGGGACACACTGAAGAAACGTGCTTTGCGAAGAGTCGATCAGAGGCCAGAAATCAGCGAAGCGTTAATTTGTGCACAGACCACTCAAATAATAAAAGAGACGTCGTTACAGCCGTAGTTCAAGGCATTCCTATGGATGTACTCATAGATAGTGGAGCTCAAAACGTATCGCTCATTTCTTCCGACGTTTTAAAACATCTTTCTTGCCAAGTTAAACCGACACACTGTGTCTTAAAGGGTATAAGTGAACGAGAAATTATAGCTTCGTCTTTTGTAACTGTAACCATCGAGCTTAGCGATATTTCTATAGAGGCAGATTTAGTCGTGGTACCGAATTCATGCATGAATACTTCAATTATAATTGGAACTGACGTCCTTAACCGCGACGGTGTCATGTACGTGCGTACAAAAGATAGACAGTACATCACCCGAACTGGTGATACTCACGTCCAAATTAATAAAGTTCAAAACTTTGATCAAACGTTAGTTAACACCTCATTACAAGGTGCTCTGCGTGATTCTTTGATGTCTGTGGTTCATACTTTCTCGGACTTTCTCATCTCTGGTACAGCGACCAGTACTGTCACAACTGGTGAAATGGAAATTAAGCTCAATAGCACTTCTCCTATTGTATATCGACCGTACAAACTCTCTTATGACGAAAAACTTAAAGTACGCGAAATAATTAAAGATTTGCTAGGCAAAGGTATCATCAGAGAATCACGGTCAGAGTATGCCAGCCCCATAATCCTTGTAAAGAAGAAAGATGGGACCGACCGAATGTGCGTCGATTATAGAGCACTTAACCGCGTTACTGAAAAAGAAAGATACCCTCTACCCTTGATAGACGACCACATTGATCGGTTAGGACGATACGCTTTCTTCACTAGTTTAGACATGGCAACGGGTTTTCACCAAATACGAATTAAAGAAAGCTCTATACACGTGACAGGGTTCGTCACACCAGAAGGCCACTATGAATACTTGAAAATGCCATATGGTTTGACGAACTCTTCGATAGTTTACCAGCGCATTATCAACCAAACCTTTCGTGAATTTATTGACGCTGGAAACGCTTTGGTTTATATCGATGATGTTCTCCTTTTGAGCAATACTGTAGAAGACGGTATCTCTTTACTCAGAATACAAACACTCACTAAAGCGGGCTTTTCTATAAATTTAAAGAAATGCTCTTTCTTATCAACGGAAGTCGAGTACTTAGGTAGGGTAGTAAGCTTTGGTCAGGTGCGGCCGAGCCCGCGTAAAATAGAGGCTTTAAAAAACTCACCAGTACCCGGAAATGTTAGACAAGTTCGTCAATTACTAGGGCTTGCCGGATATTTCCGCAAGTACATTAAAGGGTATGCGACAAAGACTGCGTGCATTGCCCATTTAACCAGAAAAGGGGTTAAGTTTCGTTGGGGTGAAGAACAGGAACAGGTCCGTCAAGACTTGATACGTTGCTTAACTAGCGAACCTGTTCTTACAATATTTAAGCCTGAACTCCCCACCGAAGTTCACACAGACGCAAGTTCCGCCGGCTACGGAGCCGTGCTCTTGCAGACGCCCGCTGATGGTGGGAAGCATGTGGTGGCATACTTTAGTAAAGTTACGCAGGGAGCAGAGAGCAAATATCATAGCTATGAATTAGAGACGTTAGCAGTCGTGAAGGCTTTGCAACAATTCCGCCATTATTTGGTGGGCCTGCAGTTCAAGGTCGTCACAGATTGCAATGCTCTCAAGTCCACCGAACGCAAGAAAGATCTGCTCCCTCGCGTCGCCCGTTGGTGGATTTATCTTCAAGATTTCCACTTTTCCATTGAATATCGAAAAGGAATTATGCTGCCACATGCTGACTATCTCAGTCGGAACCCGGCCATCTCGGTTAATCAAATATCAAAACCTCGTAACTGGGCACAAATAGCACAAGCTGCAGATCATGAAACGAGAGACTTGATACAAAAACTTTCAGAGGGACAGCTCGATCCTAATCGCTACTCCTTAAGAAACGATTTGTTGTATTACAAATACACGCCGATCGGTGAAGAACCGCGTTTTCTTTGCTTCATACCCAAGGGCCATCGACTGAGCTTACTACGGATCTTTCATGATGAGCACGAGCATATTGGTCCCAATAAAACTTTGCACCTTGTTCTAAAACATTTTTGGTTTCCCGGCCTCCGTCAATTTGTTTCCAAGTACATTTCGCATTGTTTAGTCTGTATTTCTAAAAAGCGGGTTCCCCGAGCTCCACTACAGAATATTCCATCTTGGCCAAAACCTAATACGCCATTTGATACTATACACGTTGATGCCCTGGGACCATTACCAGAATCGGAGGGCTATAAATTCGTTCTAGTATTAGTTGACGCCTTTACAAAATTTTGTCTCCTGTACCCAATTTACCGCCAGGATACCGGTGAATTAAAACGAGTGATGTCCCAGGCTGTTTCTCTATTTGGTGTTCCTAAAATGATAGTCACTGACAGGGGTAGAATGTTCGAGTCAACGGACTTTGTCCAGTGGATATCTGAACTTGGCTCTGACCTACATTACATCACCCCTGAAATGCACAGTTCGAACGGCCAAGTAGAGCGCTACATAAGAACCGTGCTCAACATGCTCCGAATTGAAGTAGGTCACAAGAACGCATCGTGGTCAACTACGCTGTGGAAACTGCAGTTGGTGCTGAATATCAGCAAGCAGAAGACCACTCAAACATCAGCAATCAATTTAATGATTGGTACCGACGCCTCTACTCCAGCCATACGTTCGCTAGTGCGAGACCTAGCCGCAGATACTCCAGATACTAACAGAGAAGCTCTCCGGGAAGTATGCCGAAGTCGTGCCAGCGAACTCCTGAAGAAAAATCAAGATGAGCAGGATGCCTCAGTCAACCGGTCCAGACGCCCGCCACGCGAATACCAGGTCGACGATCTTGCATTCGTGATAAAGTACTCGCAATCAACGGGGAAATTAGACCCTGGAATGCGAGGGCCGTACAAAGTAACCAAAGTTCTACCTAATGGCAGGTATGACCTTAAACTGCTCAGTGGGAGCCGTGGGAAAACTACCCAAGCGGCCTCCCAATATATGGTACCATGGAAAGGAGAATGGTGCCCTGAGACGTGTGCCGTCTTTTTTGAGAGTGAGTACACTTACGATTTTTGCTAACATGTCTGGTTTCAGAAGTAGATCAACATATGGGTGTGTCCCCAAAGGCGTGTGTCGTCCAACATGTGGATGTGTTCCCTATGGTGTGTGTCGCCCAACATGTGGGTGTGCTCCCTATGGCGTGTGTCGCCCAACATGTGGGTGTGTTCCCTATGGCGTGTGTCGCCCAACATGTGGGTGTGTTCCCTATGGCGTGTGTCGCCCAACATGTGGGTGTGTTCCCTAAGGCGTGTGTCGCCCAACATGTGGGTGTGTTCCCAAAGGCGTGTGTCGCCCAACATGTGGATGTGTTCCCTAAGGCGTGTGTCGCCCAACATGTGGGTGTGTTCCCAAAGGCGTGTGTCGCCCAACATTGGCGTTAGTCGCCTAGACAGCGTTAGTCGCTGTGGTAAAGTATTCGGCAATAATATAGGATGGCTGGGACGCTGACCGTCTTATATTCTTGCTGCATTGAGTTATTATTTTGATTTTCTTATAACCTGTTCCTCATACGATAATCATCGTATACCCTTTCAGATGTCGAAACTGATAACGCTGATAACGGTTCAGATCAATCAGGGAGCAACGAACCTGTAGCGGTAGGACTTTCCATGCCTGATCTTGATGCAGAAGTAGGAGCTCTGATGCAGCAAAATCATTTCGTTGAAGACAAATCCCAGAACGTTCAAGTCGAGGACGACTTGGTGTCAGGAGAGGCCGTGTTAGGAAGAATCTCGTGACAATTTCCAATCTGGTATAAAAGCAGCGCGCGTACCGTCATTCGGTCATTTTGTCGGGTATCACTCGTGGCGGTAACATCGCTCAGAGGGCTGTAAGTCTTATAATTTCTAACTTATTGTTGTTATTTTCTATTGTTCTTGATAATTGGATTTCATGTGATTTATGTTTATTTTAGTCGTTATAATTTGGTTCCTTGTGTATAAAACTAACGGTTGTAATAACTTAGAAATCGTCTGTATTAAAATAAATTGATTATACTTGTGATTTCATCGGCTGTGTCGGCTGTGTTGTTTTTTTTAAACATTTCCACTTCTGATTGCTAAAAATATTATATCATCTTCAGGATCAGGCAACATAAAATCTAATGCTAGGTTGTGTAGAACGCTACATGCCATTATGATAGAAGCACACCTCTGACGTGTAAATCCAACACACTGTAACTCGAGTTACAGTGTATTGCCTTAATAGCACTCATTTATTATTTCGAGGCAGTTACATATCCCTATATTAATATTTTTTCAATAGACAGTATGTAGAAGGAGATATAAGCACATACAAAACACTGTATTTTAGATACATTTAAGGTTTGTTATTGCATAACACTGTGATTGAAGTTACAGTGTGTTGGCTGATTAAGTTTACGCGAGATTAGTTGAAACTCTGAGATACAGTGTTTTGGATGACCAAACAAACTAGAGACGTCGCGCGCGGCGACATGTCCCTACGCGTAGTACGTGCACGATAAGCGGGGGGCAGGAGGGCGAGAGCTCAACGGTTAGTGGTCGTGAATCATTGCTCTTGCTTGGACGCGCGGACGGTGTTTTGATTGACAGTGTCTACGCTGGGTTCTGTTTACGTTCGTTTTGATAAGTTTGTGTAACTGTGTAAGAACAATAACAATGAGTGAATACCGTAATAGACTATTAGTGAAATTGTCACAAAGCAATCTACAACATCACAACAACTCATCATGTACCACAATGGCTTCAGAGCTTAACAGTGTGTTAAATGAAAAAGAGAATATCAACAGCAGTAATAAGGAGCGTCCTGGCATTAATACATCATACGATTGTGATAACATTGAATTTAATTGTTCCACGTATGTATTCGATTCACGTAATATTAGCCCCTTGATACCCCTTAGTGAATCTCAAATAAATGAATGTATTGCTGACAATCTCGGTGACGACGTCAACTACGCTGATTTATTACCAGTACATGCTTCTAGTACCATTCAAGACTTATCTAAGGATTTAAATAGCCAAAACTACCCAGAGAGTTTATCATTGCAAAGGGAAAGTACTGATTCTGGACCAATAATTAATTTGGACACGGTTTCCTCTTCTGCTTCTAACGCAGACTGCCCCGATCCGGATATGTCAAGTGCTGCATTGCCTTCTGAAACGCCAGAAGAATCTTATTCTCTACCAGCCAAAAGAAGTCGAGATCCTGAAGTTATTTTGGCAAATCAAAAAAAAAAAAAGCACCCCATGAGACCTCCCTGCCGAAACTGCAAAAAAAATTGTTTCGTTAAAATCTCGGAAACGGACAGAGAGATCATTCACAATAAGTCCTGGAGTGTGGATAGACAAAGACGGCGGGATTTCTTGTCAAGACAGGTGCACAAAATGCCCACGGCAAGTAAAACTGCTGGCCCCAACTCAAGGAGATACAATACTCTAACATGGACTCTTAATGAGTTCAAAATTTGCAAAACATTTTTTTTGAATACCTTAGTTACCTCAGTAACGATGAAGCAGTCCAGGCTGTTCTCAAGCAAAACCATTTGACTCAAAATAAAAATCCGAAAATTAGTGCTGCTCCTGATCCTAGAGGTCGTCACACACCTTATAATGCTTTTCCTGCGGAGTACGAAGACGAAATGAAAAATTTTATATTAAAATATAACCCTACACCATCACACTATAATATATGTCATGCGCCAAAAAGAAGATATCTTCCAGTAGGTGTGAATTTTACAGGCATTTACAAAGAATTTCAACTATACTGCTTAGAGAAAAATTTGAAAGTTCGTAGTTGGGCACATTTTCACAATATGATTAAACATCTTAATCTTTCAACAGCAGAACCAGCTCAAGATATCTGCACAAAATGCAGAAACCGTGTAATTGTAATGACTGTATAGACTTTGGCAAACATCTCGAAAACAAAAGAGCTTCAAGAAGAGATATGAAATCAATAGAAGAAAAGAGTGAAAATTCTGAAGCGCGAGATATGCTATATACTGTAGATATGCAAAAAGCTATTTGTATGCCACTGTTGACTACAAAAGAATACTTTTTCTCAAGAAAACTCGTACTTTTCAACGAGTCTTTTGTACCCCCAGGAAAAAACAAACAACCTGTCTGTGCAGTTTGGCATGAGGGAGAAAGTGGTAGAAAAGCTCATAACATTGCTTCTACATACACTCATTTTCTCAGAAAATATTGCAGAGACCTAAAGTCTGTAACATTTTTCTTAGATAACTGTAATGCGCAAAACAAAAACAAGATACTTTTGTCTGCTTTGATAAGAGTAATTAATGATAAAATGACAAATTTAGACAAAATTACTCTGGAATACTTTGAGCCAGGAAACACTTTTATGGCCGCAGATGCTGTTCATGCTGCAATTACAAAGAAATTAAAATCTAAGGGCCAAGTCTACGATATAGATGATTTTATATTCAATATCAAAAGTTCACGAAAAAACATGCAAGTCGATTTATTAGGTCACAAACAAATGATCATATTCAGTAATGATTCCAAAGCAGCATTCCCCAAAGGGTATAATATACACAACCTGAAAGTCATAGAATTCAGAAGAAATTAATTAACAATACTTGTCAAGAATAATTATAACGCAGATTTTAAGGAGATATCTTTTTTGAAAAAGAAAATAGAACTTGAATTGCGGAAAAAACTTACAAAGGGTGTTACTGATCTTTTGGAAGAGATACCTAAAGAGACTGAACCCAGAGGTATTAGCGAAACAAAAAAAGAGAGTTATTAGCACTGTGCAAATCAATGCCTCAAACAAGAACAATATTTTATGAAAATCTTGTTGTCTCGGAATCACCCGATTTTGACGAACACATTGAGGCCCTGCGCAGACGACAGACTATCCGTGACGCACTTTTTAGTCTGTGAAAATAGAACCTATGCAATTATATGCAGTAACGCACACGACGCGCAAAAAGTCCGGCGCACAAAAAATCCGTGTAATTCGGGCAGACCGCACCGCGCCGCGGCGCGCCGCTCCGCACAAAAAGTGTGTGAAAAAAATTGAACGTTTGCTTCAACGCGCGCTAACGCAGACGGCGCACACTTTAGTCGGCAATCTGCATTTGCTAGGGGTGGACGTAACGCACGCGATCTATTATCATGGCGCCAGAGGTCGATGTAACTATGTTAATTCAAGAAATACAAAACAGACCAGCAATTTATGATACTTTTAAGGCAGAATATCATGATAGACATTTAAAAAGAAAAATGTGGGAAGAAGTGTGCTGTAATGTTTATTCCGCTCCTGTTTGGACATGTATGACGTCTAAAGAAAAATCAAAATACGGTAAGTTTAAGTTTTTATTAGACTTTTTAGTAGTAATTGGAGATAAAACTTGCAAAACTATAAAAAAACGATTAGATGAAAAACATAGAGGTTATTTGTTTATTTTTTCTTATGCAAAAATTAGGGATGGGTATCGACATTGAATGATAATGAACGAATGACAGTTATCTCACCGGCACGGAATCTTGGCCAAGCGCGTATTTCGCGATAACAAGAGCTTTAAGTGTTTCCTATGATTATTTATTATGAAGGTTGGTCTAAAAAATGTTTACCTTTAGTTCAAGAGGGTAATTTATCATGTTTGAGTGCAATGTGACGTTATTTTTAAGTTTTAGTTGAACCCGGTCATCTGAGCGACTAAGTTGCTGTTTTAAATTTGTGTTTTGTGAAAGTTTATTGTTAGGTTATTCAATTATTGTGATATCGTACTGTTACTTCAATAACTAAAGGTGATTTAATTCCAATAAAAATGCCATTAACACCATCACAGGTTGCACAAGCTGTAGCATTGATCGAACAAGGGCTGACACAGCGAGAAGTTGCTGTTATACTGAATGTACCACGTTCATCGATGCAGTATGCGCTGAAACGATACCAGGAGACAGGCCGCTACTCCCGCAGACCAGGCAGCGGAGGCGTCAGATGCACATCAGCCCGGGATGACCGCTTTATTGTCCTGGAAATTTTGAGAAACCGCTACCTCACCGCTGTTGAGATACGCCAGCGACTCCAGTTCACAAGAGGTGTCAATGTTAGTGAACGTACAGTGAGAAGACGAATGGAGGAAGTGAATTTACAAGCTCGTAGACCAGCACGCGGCCCAGAACTTCTCAGAAGTCACCGAGTAGCTCGACTTCGATTCGCACGAGAACACGTCAACTGGACCCATGAGCAGTGGGCTCGAGTACTGTTCACAGATGAGTGTCGAATCGCTTTACGAGCTCCAGATGGTCGGGAGCGAGTGTGGAGAAGAAGAGGAGAGCGGTTTTTACTCATTACCACCACACAAACTGTTAGTTTTCATGGAGGCTCTATAATGGTTTGGGGAGGAATAAGTTCCGATGCACGTACGGAGTTAGTTATCGTCGATAACCGATTAACGGCAACACGATACATCGAGGAGATTCTTCAGGAACACTGTTACCATATTCAGGGTTTATTGGATTTGACGAATTCCTCCTAATGCACTATAACGCGCGCCCACACGTTGCACATTGCGTGGAGGAATACCTTACAGAGGTTGGTATTCAAAAATTGCAGTGGCCAGCTCGTAGTCCAGACTTAAATCCAATAGAGCATATCTGGGACAAGCTTAAAAGAAAAATAAAGTCCTCCTCCAACCCGCCTGAAACTCTGAATCAGCTTCGAAATGCAGCACTGACCGCTTGGGAAAGCATACCACAAGTTGAGATCAGAAACATCATCCAAAGTATACCAGAACGAATGCAAGCTGTTATCGGGGCTAGGGGAGGAAACACCCGATATTATAATGCAAACACAACGAAGACTTTTTGGTTATTTTTCATTTTGTGTTCTTTTTAAATTGACAGTGTTAAAACCAATATTTTTGTGAAACTGCTTATTTTTATAAAGATTACTGCTGGTGCATCATTTTTTCAATAACTGAGTTACAAAACCATAAAAAAACCCTAATTTAGTGCATAAACCCATAATATAGTGAAAATTAAATATTTAAATAGAAATTATCGGCAAGTTATTTATTGGTGGCCAAGTTTCCGTGCCGGTGATATTTTTAAGTCTTCCAAAAGTATTTTCGATCACAACTCTGGCCTTCCCATGGACGGTAGTATATTTTGCCTGTGGGGTGCCTTCAGCAGCATCTGTGATTGGTGTCATCAACCAAGGCCTCTGTGGAAATCCAGAATCTCCTGAAAAAATATTTTTTGTATATTGAATTAAATAATCCTACAACAGACAGTAACCTTACTTATCACTTAAGTATTTATGTCTTTATTTATAATTAAAACAACTTACATGTAAAAATAAAATAGGTACCTAAAAACCACACTTGTTCATTATTCTGGTGTAAGTCTTGGATATAACTATTGGCTTGACTATTTTCCCAAATAAAAGCGTCATGGGTGGCACCTCCATACTTGGCATTAACATTTAAAATTCTGCATTCACTGTCACATGTCTACAATTTAAAAACATAGAAAATTTATAACTGTATAACATAATTATAATTTTGTTAGTATAAATTAGTAGAGTAATATCTCACCATTTGCACATTCAGTGAGTAGAAATGCTTTCTGCAGTAAAATAAGTGTTCTACGAGTATGTCTCTTTTTGGAGTGAATATATGAAAATGAGATCCATCAATGCACCCTATTACTCCAGGGATGCCAAATTTTGTATAAAATCTGTAAATAAAGTATTATAAGTAAAATTTTCTAGTATTAGGTAGCTATCATATTTGTGGTTATTCAGTTGATCCTCCTTTCACTGATTAACATTCTGCACTAAATTAGTTTTATTGGCCTACATAGTTATTATAATTATTACTTACTTGTTTTTTACAATATTTCGCTGCTCTCGTGTTGTTGGAAATTTCACAAAATTATTTAATATTAAAGGGTTAACAAGAGCATCAGTAACCTGCCTCACATATTTGCTCACTGTAGTTTGCCCTAAATATTTAACCATTCCTACAATTCTTTGGTAAGAGCCTGTAGCATAAAATGACAAAGCACACAGCACCTAGAAATAAAAATATTAAAGAGTTAATAGTTAGTAGTGTAGCTGTATATTATACTCACATAGTATGTATTAGTTAATGTACACATTATAAGTGGAAAATATTTTAGTTAGAAAGGTACTTAAGTAGGTAGCTTATTTATTACACTTACTTTGTGTTCCAGGCTGATCCTTTTACTTGATTTTAGACTGGATTTTTCTTTTAATTCACGACACAAGAACAAAAATGCTTCCTTACTTAGACGAAGTCTATTTTTAAATTCTGTGTCGCTAAGGTTTTGTAGGTCAATATTTGCCAAATTCTTTCTGAGTAGAGCTCTCCTTGAGATTTCTCTGCAAATGTAATAGTAAATTTAAAAGAAAACTTGTTTTTTATTTATAAAAATATACAACATGTATCTTAATTAACGCTCATCCTGAAAATAGTTTGTTCAGAATCGTATACTGAATCGATTTATATCATTTTTAATATAGGTAATTTTTTTCCCAAAAATAATTAAAACTACGGAAATTATTGTCATATTAACCCTGTACAGTCAAAACAAATTGAAATGGACCGTAAGTCAAAGTAATAAGACTTTTACAATCGCAGTTTTATTTGTATTCATACAAATTCCATCATTCAATACCTACAAAATAAAGAAAAATAAACCTTATTCCAAGAACGTTAAGGTCTTTACAAATGCATTGTAAACTTAGCGATTTGACCGCACGCACACACTAACAGGAACTGGACAAAGGACACCGATAAACCACCTACTAATAATTTTCGTTCCCTTTCTCCTGGAAAGTAAAAGCCCAGGATAGAGCGAGATAGCCACAATGTAGTTGTAAAGCTAACATAATGTAAACATTAGTCACGCGCGGGCAATATTAGTGGAAAGAAGTTACGTAGTGTTGACAAATAATTCTTTCGCGCGCAATGTCTTTCCAATACACTAATGTTCAGTATACCGAAATGGTGAGGACTTTGGCAATGTGGGGTGATAATGTGGTTCTAGCTTGCAGAACATTTAACCAAAGGTATGGTACAGGAGTAGACCGCAGGACAATGTTAGCTGCTACTCAGCGGCTTCGCGACCACGGAACGTTCCGTCCAAACACAGCCATTGATAGGGGAGCCAACGTGCGAACACGTACTCGTCTTCAAAACGAAATCCTGGACTATTTCGATGAGAATCCCCATGCCAGTACCCGAGAAGCAGCGCCACAATTTGAATGTAGTCATATGCATGTGTGGAGAACACTTCGTGGGGATAAAGAACATCCATTCCACCTCAGAAGATGCCAGGAGTTGACTCCAAACGATTACGTACCACGTTTGCAGTTCAGCCGCTGGTTATTAGAAAATTGGCAGCGGAACATAATTTGGACAGACGAAAGTACATTCACACGCGTGGGTATGTACAATCAACATAACACACATTTGTGGATGCACGAAAATCCTCACGCATGCAGAGTGGATTCCTTCCAACACCGTTTCTCAGTTAATGTCTGGGCCGGTGTCATTGGTACACACATACTGGGGCCAGTCTTTTTACAAAGATTAACAGGAGACTCATATTTACTGTTTTTACGAGAAACTCTACCTACGCTGCTAGAAGACATTCCTCTTCATAATTTACAAGAGGTATTCTACCAACACGATGGTGCCCCTGCCCATTTCACTAGAAGTGTTCGCCAGCACCTTGATGAAGAGTTTGGAGAGCGCTGGATCGGTCACGGCGGCCCTGTCCAGTGGCCCCCCAGATCAGCTGATTTGACGCCTCTTGACTTTTTTTTTGTGGGGACGAATTAAATCGTTAGTTTATTTTAGTGATACAACAAGTGCCGAGGACCTAAAAAATAGGATAGTGAACGCTTTTGAAATAGTGAGAAATGACACTGAAGTGCTTTCTAAATTAAAACATCAGTTAAGAAAACGGGCATTAAAATGTATTGAACAAGGTGGTGGACATTTTGAAAGTGTGTTAAAAAAACAACGTCGTATGAGTGTTTAGGCAATCAGTAAGTTATTTGATTTTTTAAATTACTGTAAATATTTTGATTCAATCTTTTAAACACGCCGTCTCTGAATAATGTTGTCGTATCGCCTCTTATTTTCAGCAGTTCATTACCGATTGGCATTGTATCATATTCAATAAACGAAATTATTCAGAGTCGACAGTCCAAAGCCTGAAACGTGTGATGGAAAGATGCAATCATAATGTTTACTAGACATAGACCGTAAATAAACAATTCTTTTCTCGGACGTCGTCGGTTAATGTTTCATAATATTTTTTCAACGTAAACAATCGTGTATTGTCGGGTTTTTCCGTAGTTTCGTTATGTTGTGTCGAGCGGCGCGATAACTGCTTGTGCAACTGTGTGCGTTGCGTGCGTAGTAGTATGAACATAAAGTTCTCCAAGAATTGGTATAACTAATTTAATAAATAACAATGCAAATACATGTTAAATTAAAAATTCAGTGTATGTATTATGATTATAACATAATATTCTAATTGGGGTGTTTGAGGGTGTGCGTTAATTACGGTACATGTTGTGTAGTGTTAAAAAAATCACTCGCCTTGTTTCTCTTCGTACATTTCTCCTTTCAACAATCAATCGCGCTGCAATATAATAATACCTACAATGTACTACGTCGTGGGGTGGTTCTTGTTAATCTAAACATTTTTTAACAAAATATGTCAACACAAACACTTAAATTATAATTTTATGCTTAAAATAAACTCCGACGAAAGTTTTCTCACTGTCAAATTTAAAGTGAATAAACATTCGTGAAACTCGTAAGCCAGCCGTCGACAATTACGATACTATCCGTCATTTTATGCCTTCGTGCTAGCTATCTTCATACAAACGGCTAAGTTACGTTTCGTATTCGATACGATGACGATACGAAACTTACATGTATTTGGTTCGTGCTCTGAAAATTAGTTCAATTTACGCACACCAGAGGCGCTGTTCAAGTTCCCATACAAAATGCTTTCGTTGACGACACGAATGTTTTTTCGATAGTGATTCGTGCTAGGTTCGCAGGTAGTGGGCGGCTCGCCGCCGCAGTGAACGCGCCCACACCGGGGCCCCGTATAGGGCCATGGACCGCACGACCCTCGCGTAAAGCCTCCGGCAGGAGGCGTTTGGCCCCCTAAGGTTGGGCAAGAGCCGCTTGAAGGCGGCCCCAGCCCGTTCCAGTTTGGGGGCCAAACGTCGGAAATGCTCGACGAAGTTCCACCGGCTCGTTTAGTCGACATTTGACAGATTCTACTTTTGACATCATAGTCTACATATGACAGATTCTACATATGACAGATTCTACATATGACAGACTCTACATAATGACAGATTCTACATATGACAGATTCTACGTTTGTCAGATTTTGAATAAAGTGACAAGTAAGGAACATTGAAAAAATAATACTGTTATATAGTAATCACTATATTTATTGATGAGCTTAATTTGTTTTTATAACTAGTATTAAATGTTTGTATTATAGTAACTAATATTTTTCGTTCAAGTTTCGTTAAAGCCGTTCCGTACAAAATGTATGAGAAAATGAACTGTCTTCTAATTTCTCTTTTATTTTTTCGAGTTCAATAGCTATTTTGCTATTCAGGGCGGAGACAAATCAAACAATTAAAAGATCATAAAAATCGGTCCAGCCGTTCTTGAGTTATAAATGGTGTAATTAACCCGACTTTGTATAGATTTGTTCGGTGACAGTGGCGCCACCCCGGCGCAACAATGCAACCTAGTACGACATAACCTCTTTACACCTTTTATTATTTTCTTTTCTATTTTTATTATTCTTTTGTTTTTTCTCAAATATGTGTATTAAAATTGAATTTGTAAAGATGCAAAGTGAATTTAACAAAATATAATATTATAATTGACCGTAACCGCTATTCACTACACATAGAAAAACGGAAACTAAATGATCAACGTATAACGCTCCTAAACAAAACCAGATAGCTAATCAATAACATCCGCTAAATCACTCCGTGTTCACTTCTAATGCAAAACTATAATTTATAGACAGTATTTCAAGACAAACGCCAAGTTTTCTATGCCGTGTTATTAGAACAAACAGAGAAAAAAGAAAGATTATTAAAAAATGGTGAGTACTTTTAAAACTTTTCGTAACTTTATTCGACCTCATTCTGTGACTGCTAATCTAGTTTATTTTTGGTGTTTTCATGACAATTCTTAAATTTTGGTACGTGTTCCTACCTTTCTGTATATATTTTTCAGAATATGGCGGAAGAAAGGGAATTTGTTGTTGAAAAAAACAAAAAGTGTTTTGACTCAATCTCGTATGAAGGATTCCGTTTTAACAAAATCAAACGAGTGAATAAAGACCAAAGTACGTGTTGGCGCTGTGTGAAGAGAAGTGAGTGCAGTGCATCTATAACAGTGGATGTTAATTTAATGAAAATTCTTCGTAAATCGAGACATACATGTCAGGCTGATCATCTTGGAAACGAGCTATTTATAAAAACTAACATGATGAAGAGGGAAGTGTGTAAAAACTTGGGTCCGATTAAAAAGATTTTTGAACAAATTTTTGACAGTACCCACGCGACAATGGCCGGACCGAGCAGAGTCCCGATCTTCCACGACAAAAAAGATAGCTTTTATAATGCAAGAAAAAAGTATTTGGGCGCAAAACGATTGTCATTTAATAAAATTGAAGATGTGTTTATTCCCAAAGCCCTAGGTGCGAATTTTCTAGTTACTGAAGAAGGTAGAGAAGAGAAAATATTGGTATTTATGACTAAATTATCAAAAAAAATTTTGCGCAGGGCTAAGTTTTGCTTCGGTGATGGTACATTTAAAAGTGCTCCCAAGCCATTCTATCAACTGTTTACTCTCCACATAGACCTAAATTCTGATACAACCTCAACAAATATAGTCCCCGTGTTATACGCGTTACTGCCAAATAAATCCCCCAAGCTACATACATTCGACTATTTGAAATTATTAGTAATTTGGGTTTTAGTATCCGTAATTTCAAATGCGACTACGAAGTAGGCATTATGAATGCTGTAAGATCAGTTTTCCCGGAATCAAATGTAAGTGGATGCTACTACCACTATCAAAGAGCTGTGTGGAAGAAAGCCAGAGAAATAAAAGTAAATAGGACTAGTGAAGAAAGACGAATTATAAGAATGGCTGCTATCCTTTACTACCAGCCCAGTACATTTCAGAGGGGCATCAATTGATTTTGGACAAAATGGAATCTGTTCATACCGATAAAATGCAAGAATTCAATAATTATTACAAGAGGCAATGGTTCCGTTTGAGTCCTTCAATTTTAAGTTGTGCCAACCAACGTCATCGAACGAACAATGCATTAGAAGGACGGCATCACAGAATTAACGTCCTTATCCCAAAGCGACCAACCCTGTTCAATTTTATCCAAAAGTTGCGGAAAGAAGCCCAGCACTGCAATATTAGGCTCCGTAATAGTAGCCAATCTGTGCGAAAAAATCGTCGCCGGTACCGCGACATTAATTTTGACAAAATATACAGCAAAATTGTCAAGAAACTTCAAAGCGATGAAATATCGGCCGAAGATTTTTTAAAGAAAATAATTTACATACAATTGCTCCTATAATTTTTATTTTTAATCTCTATTTACTTACTAATAAATCCCATGTTGTGTTTTATTTTTCAATGTGATTGTTTAAATACCTATGTAACTATATTACATAATAAAAAATTAATAATGAATGTGATAAAAATGATTGTTGCCTGTTAATTAATAGCTTTTCCACTGTTAACACTGTGATTGTTCATACGTAATTATGTTAACAAAAAAATAATTTTGACGTTAATTTGGTAATTGTGACTGTTTCGAAAAATATTAGTTACTATAATACAAACATTTAATACTAGTTATAAAAACAAATTAAGCCTATCAATAAATATAGTGATTACTATATAACAGTATTATTTTTTCAATGTTCCTCACTTGTCACTTTTTTCAAAATCTGACATACGTAGAATCTGTCATATGTAGAATCTGACAAACGTAGAATCTGTCATATGTAGAATCTGTCATATGTAGAATCTGTCATATGTAGAATCTGTCATATGTAGAATATATCATATGTAGAATCTGTCATATGTAGAATCTGTCATATGTAGAATCTGTCATATGTAGACTATGATGTCAAAAGTAGAATCTGTCAAATGTCGACTAAACGCACCGGCTGTCGAGGAGACCCAGGTACTTCATAGTCGTCTCGACGCCGATGTAAACCCCTCCTACCGTTAGTTGGGATCCCGGTGGTGGCGGGTTCCGGGGCCCATGAAACGCCATGGCCTTGGACTAGTGCAATGCCACCTCGAGCAACTGCCGGATCCTCTCCACGACTATCGCAACCCCGCGTATCACCGCGTCGGCCGCCGCCTGATGCGACCTCCCCTGCGCCAAAACCAGCGTGTCGTCAGCGTAGCAAACCACGCTGACGCCATCAGGGAGGTCGGCCCGCAGTACCCAGTAGTAGCCGATGTCCCACAGGAACGGCCCCACAACCGATCCCTGCGGGACACCGCACGACATCTCTCGCCGGTTCCACTCCCCATCGCGACCGGGGTAGATGACGGCTCTGTCCGTCAGATACGCCTCGACTATTCGACGGAGGTAGGGCGGCACCTGGTGATACCGGAGTGCCTCCACAATGCAGCTCCAGGGCAGGGTGTTGAACGCGTTGGCGATGTCGAGTGACACCGCCACGACGACCCCACCCCGGGACACCGCGTCCCCGGTCGTGAGGGCTCTCACGCGCATGATGGCGTCCACCGTCGAGCGCCCCTTGTGGAAGCCAAACTGGCTGTCCACAAAATCCGGCCCAGTCCTCACCAAGTACCCGACGAGGCGGTCCGCAATCACTCTCTCAAAGAGCTTGCCGACCTCGTCGAGCAGCACGATGGGCCGGTATGCGGACGGAGAGTCCGCAAGGCGCCCCGGCAGTGGGCCTTAGATATTTTCTTAAAGAAAACCATATTGTTGTTACCAAAAAAGCTTTAACTTTTTTAATAAAGGAACGTATTGGTTAATTACAATTTAACAGTCTTCTAAATAATTGGAAATCACGTTTATTGAAAAATAATAATGGATGGATGGATGTTTGTTACTCTTTTACGCTAAAACTACTGAACGGATTTGGATGAAATTTGGTGCACAGATAGCCAGATATAACCAGAATTAACATATAGGATACTTTTTATTCCGATATTCCCACGGGATCGAAACGTATGCGGGTGAAACCGCGGGGCGTAGCTAGTATACAAGAAGCTTATATACATGTACATATTATTATTTTAAGTGTTATAAAATAATAATATGTACATGTATATGAAAAAAGAAGCAAAAGGTTTCCGCGGGCTGCGCGTGCGAGCGGGAAAGCTAGTTGCGACGGCGCGCCGCGTGTTTAACTCGGCGACGACGCGTCGACATGAACTCACGACGACGGCGGCGCGCCGGCGCGGCGCTCATATCTAGTTCCTATAGCCCCAAGTGCGGAGCGTACAACAGAGCCGACTACGGAAGCGGATATTGAGTCTGAAAATGAAGCGAGTACGTCGCATTCGAATTTAGTATACACAAGTGCTTCTATTTTTACATCGCCCATGAAGAGAAGGGTAAGACCACGAAAAATTAATTTAGACGAATTTGATATTGGTGTAGTCCGAAGAACTATCCAAAACTATCATATAGAACATCGTCAATTTCCAACATTATCACGACTTAATATTGCTTTGAAAGACCGTATACAATTTGATGGATGTATAACAACTCTAAGAACATTGTTACTTAAACTTGGTTATAAATGGAGAAGAACTGAGAATAACAGGAAGGTGCAAACCGAAAAACATGATATTCAAATGCTAAGATTGAAATATTTAAAACAGGTAAACTCTTTTCGCAATGCAGGTAATCCTATAGTCTACACAGATGAATCATATATTCATACCAACCACGTGCAAAAAGTCTTGGGCCGAAAAAAGTTCTAAAACAGCAATAAAACAAAATTTAACAAAAGGAGTGCGCATAATTATAGTACATGGCGGAAGTGCAGAGGGTTCCGTACCAAATGCGTTGTTGACATACAGAGCAGAGATTAAATCCGGAGACTACCACGATAACATGACACAGAAAATTACTTAAAGTGGCTAAAGGAGAAACTAATACCAAAACTCCCAAACGATGCCGTGGTAGTCTTGGATAATGCAGCCTATCACAATACTAGTTCGGAAAAAATACCAACATCCAACTCCAACAAATTAGACAGGCAGACTTGGCTGAATGCAAAAATATCCATTTTGAACCAAGCTACAAAAAACCTGAACTTTATGACCTTATATTAAAAAACAAAGAAAACTTCCGCAAGTACAAAGTTGACGAATTATTGAAAGAACATGGATTCAGTGCTTCGGCTGCCACCTTATCATCCAGATTTAAACCTAATCGAAAACATTTGGGGTATTGTAAAAAACGACGTTGCTAGCCGCAATATCAAGCAAAATTACAGTTCGATTATGCCCATTTTAAATGAAGCATTTGATCGAGTAAATAAAGATGTCTGGTTCAATACTTGTCAGCACGTGGAAAAAATAGAAGACGAATACATGAGACATTGTGATCTTGATTTTAGTTTTATTGTAAATGTCGGTGATACATCAGACTCTGAATCAGATATTTCTGAAACGAGTGATTGACGATTTTCATTTCTCAATAAAGTTCAATAAAATTATTTCCGTATTTCATTTAAGTCTATTATTAACTCCTATTATAAAAATAGTAATATTATCGATATTAACTAATAATCACATAAAATATCCACACCTAAAAATAAAATAAACATAACCCTTTCCTTGTGGTCGGGTAAAAAATATAAAATTGAAGTAGAGCATCTTTCACTTTGACCACGACGCTCTCTCCTGATTAGTCTATTCATTGTAGTGTGCTTGTGCACTCATAGGTAATTAGTGTGTACCGATAACACTCAAACATTGACGGAAGCTTGCACACATACATATACTATAAACGGTTAGGAGGAATAGTGGGGTGCGTCTTCGTGGATTGCACTATCTGTATCGATCATTTCTTTTCACATTAGTGACTCGGTATGGTCCTAGATACTTTGGCTTGAGCTTCAATCCAATTCCAAACTGTGTGCGTTTGATGGCTACAACATCTCCCACAATATATTTTCGACTTTCTTTTCTTCTTCTATTATACGTCTTACAATTTTCATCTTGAACTTCTCTTATTTGTTCTTTAGTCTTCATCTTTAAGTCTTCTCTTTTCTGTAGGAAATTACTTCTATGCTCTTGCTGAAGCAAATCATGAATTTAAGTGATAATTTTTTTTTTTTTTTGGTCATAATTTATTTTAACTTTCTAGCGATGTCGTCGTTTGAGGGAGACCGAGAAACGCAATGTCTGAAAGCAGCCGCAACGGCTACAGAGATCAATACCAAGAGAAGAAAAAGATCGTATCAAATAAATCGAAAGAAAAGCGCATACTTCCGGTGTCATTCAATCCATACCGAAATTCATGCGATAAAGCAATCATATCGGATCTTTGCGAACAAATGGATGAGAAATGGAAAGCAATATCATTATGAAGAGCAGTCAAAGAAAAACAAGAGAAATCTGAAGATGAAAAAGAAAATGATGAATAGCCTTTCGCGATAGCCCAAGCACTGCACGACTCTCCCCCATCTGTGCCCCAAACACGGAGACGGCATCTTGTTCATAAGCGCTTTCCCATCTCCTTCATGACTAGCATGTAGTCTAGACAACTTTCGTCCTTCTTTTTTTTCCTGGCGGCCATCATCTCGTGGATGGTTTTGCTATCCACTGAATCTGGAAACTCCTTTAGTAATCCAGCCTTTAAATCCTCCCGGCTTTTAAAAGGTTTTCCAGATCTGAGCCACAGCGCAGCAGTTCCGACCAAAGCCCTTCTGGCTACGATCAGAGTTTGTACAGGTGACCACTGAAAAATCTCAGCATTGTCGTCAATGTCTTGCGCCCATTTGGCTATGGCAAACGTCTTGTCTTGCCCACTGAAATTTGGGACAAAGCTCTCATGGAACAGTAGCCTGATCACGGTAAATCCCTTGCCTATGTGATGTGGATGCGTCATGTTTGTCTTTGTCGTAGTCTGCTTGGCGGCGATATTTCCCTTGTCGCGGCGACCTTTCCATTTCGTCTTTTCCTTGTTTTTGTAAACTATTGTTACCGTCTTCAATTACGTCGTTTTTTTCTTTTTGCTTCTTAGGGTCCGAAAACTTGAAATATTGAGCTATCCCGGACGAGCCCCCAAAAAGTTGTGGGATAAGCTCAATTTTCCATGAACAAAACTGCTGATTTCCTTTTAATTCTTGTATTTATTTCTGCGTATTTTATCTAACGTCTTTACCGTCGTCTTTTCTTTCTCAGCCTAGTTCCCCCTTCCCGCTTCTTCTACATTTTAAACATTTATCCACTATCTCTTTCACTCCTTGACTATCCCGTAAATTCATCTCTGTCACCCGTTTATGCTTCACATCTATCATTCATCTTTACGTCACAATTCACTATCCTGTCATAACGTTCCGTTCCTACATGTATATTGTTTTTGTTACTTTGGTACTCATAAAGTGTTTGTTTCAGGTTCTTATACGGAGAAGACTGCCTCCGATTTAGAAAAGTGGCTCTATACCGCTGAGTCAGACGACGAGGTGGATGTGGCAGACGTACAAACGGACGAACACTACATTGAACATCAACTGACGCCAGCTCACATATTCGAGGACATACTTGTGTACATGGCTGACAAACGATGACAAGGACTCTGACCGACTACTCACTGATTTGAATCCGACTGACCGACGTTGACTTTCGACTGGATACAAGACCACAACACTTTCCGAGGGAAACGTGAACATTTTACTGGAATTGCAGGACCGACCTTCCCAGTGACTGACGACACAACCCCACTAGACATATTTTTGAATTTTTTTGACGACGAGCTCTTTAATTTAATAATAAAATGGACGAATAAATACGCGACCCGACAGATTGACCAACATTTGACGCCTCATTCCAGGCTAAACTTTTTTGTCAATGTCGACCGAGGTGAGATGGCCAGGTTCCTCGCAATTCTTATCCTGCAGGGTTTGTTGTCAAGTCCAGTTGAGAAAAGTTATTGGGGGGAAAATGGCTATCTCACTCTCAAATACCTCAAAGACATCATGACTTATTATAACAGATTCATTTTATTAAAACGACTTCTACATTTTAGTTACTCGACTGACTCTCAAACTTTACCAACAGACGAAAAAAAATTGCGGAAGATAAAGCCTGTGCTGGATTTGCAAAAGAAATTCAGCTCGCTATATCTTCCGCAACAGGAAATTGCAATAGACGAATCTCTCCTCAAATGGAAAGGGCGGTTGTCATTCGCACAAAAGATCGCAACGAAGGCTGCCGAAGTTGGCGTTAAATCTTATGAGCTGTGCGATTCAGACACTGGCTATTTATGGAGATTTTTCGTCTACACTGGCAAGACGGACCAACAGACAGACAAAACAGACGGACTGACAGAAAACCTGGAAGACCTGACTGATGGACGACCAGACGGACCGACAGACGGACCGCCACTACTCACCAACGCAACGTCAAAAATTGTCCATGATTTAGTGAAGCCCTTGTACAATCGAGGGCACATTTTGGTCATGGATAATTTTTATAACTCGCCCTTGCTCGCCCGGTACTTGAAATCGCAGAAGACTGACTGCTTCGGAACTCTCCGGGTAAACCGACAGTTTGTGCCCGAAGCGATCAAATCAGTTCAAAAGCACGAGCTGATGGAGGGTGGGTTCGTCCAAAGTTATACGGAGGACTTGTGTCGTTATATGTTATAGTTATACGGAGTGTTGTCATGTGGCGCGACTCAAACGTGGTATCACTCTTGTCCACTTACCATGATGGTGTCGTTGGAGGAGTTGAAAAATATGGGCGATTTAAGTACAAGCCACAGGTTGTACTGGACTACAACCTTGCGATGGGAGGCATCGATAGGAAGGATCAACTTCTAACGGCATTTCCCATCGAGCGAGTCCGAAATATGGTGTGATATAAAAAGGTGTTCCGACGCCTACTTAACATCACACTACTAAATGCCCACATTATATTTCAGACTCGCCACAAGCAGTGCAGTCCGCGAGAGTTTAGGAGGCAGGTGGCAGAAGGGCTTGTCAAAATTAAAAAAAGAGTATGAGAGTAATTTAAAAAAGAGAAGAGAAAAAGAAAATGTCACAAGCATCCGTAATTGCACGGCCAGTCACTGTGGAAACCGTGAAAATGGCACTGGCCCGCAAGCCTAAAAAAGTACGGCCCATTTTAAAGGGCAATCATTTTATTTGCTCGGGCCCCTGTAAGTTGGCACGGTGTGAGTGGTGCATGAAAAGCCGCACAAGCTATATTTGTAAGCGGTGCGGTGTATCGCTCTCTTCGATCAACAATACCAACTAGATATCGGGTCGGCGCAAAAATTACGTCTCGGTAAATAACAGCGCACTTGAGAAAATGAAATGGGCCGTGCTGAAGCAGTTACGTACTCAGGGCCAACATACGTGGCGATTAGAAGTGGCAAACATTCCTCTTCGACAGCTTCTACTCATGCTGTGGACTTTAAGGAGGACCCGACGAAAACCCGAGATATCCAAAGGTTATTTCCCATGCCATACACAACTTTATCAAGCATGATCTAGATGCAATATTTATCGTTACGAATGCACCTGGCAGAAGCGCGTTCAATCGCGTCGAAAGAAGAATGGCGCCTTTAAGCCGGGAATTATCTGGACTTATACTTCCACATGATTCTTACGGAACCCATTTGGATGAACAAGGGATAACAAAAGATCATGACCTTGAGAAAAAGAACTTTCACAAGGCTGGTGAAGTTCTCGCAGAAGTATGGAGTAATATGGTTATTGACGGTCATGGCGTCGTAGCAGAGTATGTCGAGCCAGATGACAGTGCAGAAAGTTTTATTCCTGATCTGCCTTCCCAGCAGTGGTATAGCGAGCATGTGCGAGAGAGCCAATATTTGCTACAGGTACATTATTAAAATCTCACTTATTTATTTATTTATTATTTTATCATTAATATTTCTTATCTAATATGACAATACAATTAAAATATTTTAATATCATCACCAGGTGGTGAAGTGTGATGATTGCGCTTGCTGTGGACATTATGCGGACTTCTATACGATCCATTCTTCCAGAACGCTTCGTTATACCTCCTTACCCGATTTTGCAGTCGTCCAGTGGCCTATATATTCCAAAGCCTCAAGAGCATGATGGCAAGACGTTTGCTCCATTTCTTCTGCGTCGGTCTCTTGAAATTACTCCAACGTATGAAGGCTTCGGCAAATTGATTTATGACTTGTATTGCCCTAGCCTGCAGAAGGATCGTCAGATACTTTTGGAAAGGACATGCCAGCGGTGTGCATTGTACTTCTGTACAAAGAAAAAAGCTAAGGCACATGTGAATTCTTGTCAAGCAACTAAATCCGAGCAATAATAGTCTAGAGATGCACAATGTTCGTCCTTCCCGCATCCTCGCGCGACGATCGAACGGTAAATCGAGAGAGATTCTCTGCGTAGTGCGCGAAAATGATGACGCCGAGTGGTTTGATGAAACCGATGTTGATCTTCAACACAGCACTATGCCAGGCCTCCGTCACTCCATGTACTTGCGCGCTATAAGTGCCTACCGCCCAGCCGAGCGGTCTCGGTCCGCCGGCGGATCAAATTCAGTGCGGTTTTCGCAAGCGAAGCGCGCGCACGCCGTTCAATTTTAATTGTGTTCGTTCGTACGCGTATTACGATGCCGTGTGGTGCCTTATGTGCTGTAGATGGGTGTAAATCAAGCAAAAGAAGGGATAAACACCTAACATTTTTCCATTTACCTGTCAATGAAAAAAGGTAAGTGATAAATTATTATTAGTTTTTGTCGTTTACATTTTTTTCCATTCACATACCGTCATTAGAGACATAATTAAAAGACAGTAGGTGTGCGGACACCGGTATCCACTTAGAATTTGACAGTTTAATAGGTATATACTAAGCATTAGCTGGCCTTTCAGACACAGATTTACATAATTTTGTTACATAGAAGCAATTGTATCTGATCAGGGATCAAACTTCGATAACTATGCTAAACAAGTGAAAAAGGTCACAGCTGAGAAACCCTACTTTTTATTTAATGGTAAAAAAATTTACTACATATTCGATTCGATTCCCTCATTTAATTAAATGTATCAGGAATAACTTACTGACAAATAATTTTGTATATGATGAAAAAAAAGTTTCTTGGGAACATATAGATACACTTTATTCTACACAACAGGAAAAAAAATTAAAATTGATTCCTAAAATCACGGAAGCTCACGTAAAACCAAACAATTTTCTGCGAGTTAAATACGCCGCTCAGATTTTTAGTAACTCCGTATATGCCGCATTAAATGTGCTTATGTTTGATAAAACTATACCTGAACAAGCAAAAGCGACCGCCGAATTCGTGCTAAAAATTAATAATTTGTTCGATGTTTTAAATTCAAGTACTGTCAAATCTACCAATAAATTTCAAAGGGCATTCTCATTGCAAAAATACCAGCTCGATGTATTAGAAGACGCCATGAAAATGTTCAAGAATTTGAAGGCTATTCATTCAATGAAAGGCGTTGATAACACAAAAAAAATCAGGACATTTAAAAACGTACAAATTACAATTCAATCCATAATCATGCTATGCAAGGATTTAAAGAAAGAAGGGATTAATTTTTTGTTTACAAGACGCCTTAATCAAGATTGCCTAGAAAATTTCTTTGGCACCGTCCGTCAACAGGGTGGTAACTGTCGAGACCCTACACCCATACAATTCATGAGGGCATTCTCAAAATTATTCCTGTGTAACATGCTGAAGAACTCACGGTCTACTAACTGTGAAGAAGATATCTGCGAGTTGCTGCAGAAAAACGATGGATTTTTGAGACCACAGAGACATGCAGATAGCTCGCGCCACAATATACCTTCGCTTGTAAATTTAAGTGGTGAAATTGATTACCGCTTCGACTTGCCAACAGAAAACGCCTTAACATATATATCGGGTTATTTACTTTTTAAATGTAGCAAAAAGCATACCTGTCCTGACTTTGTTGCTGAATTACAGAACATTCCCGATTTAAATGAATCTATGAATAGATTGTTTATCCATTTTAAAGCATTCAACAAAACATCGTCTTTTTACGGAAAGTTAAAAGTGCCAACAGATGCTTTTCATAATTATGTAAAAGAACTTGAGACTATGTTCATTAAAAATTTTGAAAAAAATATGAAACAAAGACCGGGTAGTACTCTTTATGAAATTTTAAATGACACATTTTAATTCTCCCTGCCCTTGTTTTCCAAAACAATATCTCATAAAACTTTTTATTAGATTCAAGATTTTTTCTACACTAAAATTTAATAATCGAGAATTTAGAAAAGGTAAGAAATTTATAAAAAATTATATAAAAATAAAACACGTGTAACTTTAAAGATTTTTTTATTTTACCTACACACTGATGTCTATAATTATGTTTTATCTAGGTTTCTTCCACAGTCAGCACCAATATATAAAACAAAACAAACTTACAAATATAATAAAAAATATAACAGCCAATGGCTTAATAGCCAAGAGCCTCGACCAACACCTGAGGAGGCTCTCGTTGGGCAGCTGGATCAAGGGCTTGATTCAGAAAGCGGTACTTCTGGACACGGCTCGCATTGTCAGGAGGTTCCTCTCTCTGGAGCCCTGACCGCCGGTAGCTTGGACCCTGTTCCCGATACCGGTGGGCTACTATTTTTTATATTTTTAAATGTTTTTTTTTTTTATCTTTTTGTTTATAAAAATATTTAAAAATATAATCTGTAAGTAAGTAAATGAAATAAAGGAAATATAATAAAACAAACTTTAAAAAAGAGAACCGACTTCAAAACACTAAACCGTAAGAAATAATTTCTTCTTTGATGTCGGTGCTTTTTCGATTCGTAATTACCAGCTGTTAGCACTAACATAAAAAAAAAAAACAAATTATTTCTTACGGCTTAGTGCTTTATTTGAAGTCGGTTCTCTTTTTTTAAGGTTTTTTTTTTCATTTCTAGTGAACATCTCCGAAGATCATCATCAAACTAAGAAGTATTATACTTATTTTAAAACGTTCTCCTAAATGTAACAAATCCTTTTCTGAAAACCGCATCGATATCGGTTTAGCCAAACGCGAGATTATCGCGCACAAACATACATACTTACAAACCATACAAGTCAAACATCTCAGTTTGGCCTGTATGTCTGATCACCTCCTTTTTTTAAGTTGGTTAAATATTTTATAAATGATAAAATTTTTAACTGCCACATAAAAGTCAGAACATATTCACAGTTCTCAATAACATAGATAAAAAGTTATGTTAATTTAATTTTATCGAAGAGGCAGCCCTGCGATTACTGTGGAATCGCGCGGTGCGAAGCAATCACTGCTGTACGCTTGAGCATTTAGGCGCATTTTAGCATACAGTGGTTGTTGACGCAATTATCGTAATAGGTATTGGAAATTTTCTACCGAGTGAAGTATCTGTTACGTAGTAACTATTCAGTAATCTGTGACTATGCCAACAACCGACTTGCATGATGCTTATCCAGTTATTGGTGTTGAAGAAAGTCTTGCTAATCCGTGGTCCGAGGATACTGTACATTAAATTATGTTCACGTATTAGCACAAAAAAGTTTTTCGCATTCTTTCATTATTTTTATGTCAGTCAAAAACAACTTGCAACATTTCTGTCTACCTCTAAACGTTATTATTGTAGACTTTAATTTTCTATATGACGGCGCATCCGTCAATGTCAGACGTCAGGTTGACTTTTAGCTGTCAAAGTCAGCCTAGCGAAGCGTCATTGTCGATGGTTGCGAAGGCGGCCATCTTGACACACGGTTGTTCGAGATTTCACTGAAAGGTGGTCAATTTGTTGTGGCCGAGAAGACAAAGACGCACAAAGGAGCAGCATCAACGTGACTCGCAAATAGCATACCAAGGAATGACATGGAGTGACTTTAAGAATTGAGCCCAACCAACCAGCCCCGCAGCCGTCAGCGAAGCCTTTCGTGTGCTGCAAGTGAGGGGAACCAGGACATATCGCAGTCCGGTGCACGAGTAGTGGCAGCTAAGCAGATGGTGGACAACGTGCTGTAAGTCACGTACGGAGAGTGTTCGTCGTACAACTACCCTCAGACACGGTAGAAAATAAAGGTGAGCTGTATTGTTTTGTTTACGATTCTGATGCTGAATGCTCGTTAATAAAAGCGAGTTGTGCAGCCAAATTACGTGGCAAACGAGTTAATAACGTTGTTGCATTGACTGGTATTGGTCAAACATGTTTAGTCAGTACAGAACAAATCATATGTAGTGTTGCGATTAGCGAGCAACAGCTTGAGATTTTATTACTACGTTCTACCCGGAATTTACTTGCAAAGTAATATTATGATAGTACGTGAAATAGTGAACCTAGGCTTTTCGAGTAATACGTCTGCGACAGAGTTTTTATTGCATAAAGCTCTTGTAATAAATTCTGTTTTAAACGGTCAACAATATTTACCAAAACAATCATTGCCAGTAGGAAGACAGTCGCCGCCTACACCAAGACAGTCACCGCCTGCACTAATGCCCTCACCGCCTTCCCCGCAACTGGACCATCGTGGCTGTATCCTGAACCTGAAGTTGATGACTCTTCACAATCAATATTAGAAACACTTGATTTACCTTCTTCAACACAATTGCAGCAACCGTCTCCAACTATTTTACAGCCATCGCCGTCACCAGCGTCACGTACAACGAAAAAAAAGAATGACAGCCGTAATTTGGGAGAGAACACCGATAGAGTCCTTGATTATCTTAAAAATAAAAAGAAAAGGGAATGGGATGACGCTGACTACTTGTTCATGAGCTATGCTAAATCGTTTAAAAAAATATCAGTACGAAATCAAGGTAAAATAAAAGTAGCATTAGCAAAATTGTTTGCTGATGCTGAATTGGAAGAATTTGAAAATAATTCAACAAATGAAGGACGAAACCAAATGACCAGCCAACAACCATCGTCGCTAATGTACCTATCGCCTGCTTATTCTGTTTTATCTGATGGATCTACTGAAACCATTTTAATAACAGAAGAGCATATTATACAACAACCGATGCAACCTGTGTTGATAGCGGAAGAAACTTCTCACGAACCACCTCAAGATAACGACGTCGCTCTGGCTATAGATCTAACGAATCACAATTCGAATGAGTCGCATGAAGGTTGAGCAAATGATCATATTATTTTGTATCTTATTTGGTTTTATCTGACAATTTGTTATTTGATATTAAAATGAAAAAGTAAATTTACCTTAAAAAAATTGCTAGTCTTTCTCTTGTTGCAACCGCCTTTCTGTAGTTGGTGTCCAGTTTAAATATACAGGGTTACTGGTAATTCGACGTATATCAGCCCCTGACGGATATACGTCGAATTACCAGTAACCCTGTATGTGGTTTCACTAAATCATGCAATTCTTCAAAAGAACTTCTTGACATGTGGAAATATAAGTAAAAGCGATCCTCATACGATTCGAGTTCACGGCAAAGGTTATGATATTCACTATGTGTTTCTCTTCTTTTATTTATATCATGGACCCATTTTCTTTTTGCACACACAGGATTCTGGCAGAATAGTAGTAATATTGCTTCTTCCTCGTCAGATGAACTACTAGGTCCATATACCCAATCTTCGTCAGACATCGTGCACAACATAAGCGTTGAAAACTGTAAAATAAAATATGGTGCCGCAGCCGGGGCCTGCATTGCGTACTCAGCTCGATGGTGTAAGCGTAAGCGTAGACGTGTACGTAACCCGGTGTGACATCGGATTACGCCGTAACCACGCGCATGACTGCGACGTGGTTACGTCGTAGTCACGCATACGCATCCGGTCTGCTCGAGCCTTTATGCAGACAAGGCATCATTCCAACAACAGATGACGAAGATAATTAATATTTTTCTAAACGCTGATATGCTGATTACAGGTTTTATTATTTAAATTGTACTATTTCAGGAGTAAATAAAGATTATTGATATTACCTATTGTGACTGTCTGTCACTTGTTCCTAATTAATAACAAAATGTTTTATTCTAAATTCTTATCTTAACATTCTCCTAAGATATGGGCCCTCTCGGAAGCGCAATAAATCTCAATTTTATGGCTTGACAGCTTGACACGTCACCCTAATAAATAGTAAAATATCCTATTTCTTTATAATACTAAAACAATATTGTAACTCTTAGAAACCCATTTCATTTATACTTTATGGGAAACAGACCGGCAATTATGGCGAGTCATCAATAGAAAGCGATACTTTACGTCATTTAAGATGCAATATTTTGTACGAATTCTAAGAACATTGAGACCCTTTATGGAACGGAATACGAGCCCCCACATCTGTTTAGGATAAAATGCGTCCAGAGGCGTGAGAAAAGAACCCTTGAGACAATTCGAGAAAGCTTACAAACAAAAAAAAGGGATACGAGCGCTGAGCGCCGGAACGTGGTGATTGAGAAAGATGGGAAGGGGAACGGACGAAGGCAAGACACTCGATTTGGGACCACGAGAGAAGGCAGACTTCCTAGTCCAGGCTAGTTAAGTTAGGAGATTTAGGGAATATCAGGAGGCTATGTCCGAGTGGGCTGTCGCGAAATAGCGAATACGAGTTATTAAGTTAAATATAGTTGGGTTGGAGCCCAGATTAGGCTAATCTAGTACTTAAGGTGTAATAAGGTGGTATGTGTGTGTTTGTTGGTGTGACTGGGTGAGTCCTTATTTATAATAATTATCCTAGGCTGATATTGGTATTAAAGTTCATCTAACTAAACATACAGATACGTGTTGCTGGAGAGTTTATTACGTCCCATTCTTCTCCTCAGCTAAACACTAGGAAGTAGTGAAGGGCGATATAGCTGAGAAGCTATTAGTGATGATTTATTTGGAAAATAAATCATCTAAATTGATTGTAATTGTAAATGATTGTAATAAGTCATTCATGCTATTTTCTCTTGTATTATGTGTCCATCTCCTAATCCCTGCCTCGACAGATGTTTGTCAATTTCGTTTGGCTGTAGGGATACGGAGAAGGCCTTCCGCTAAACCTGACAATGAGCTTTGATGCTCCTGACTTTTGACGACTGTTGACGACTCCATAATATGGAAGGCAGAACCGTAAAAACTCACAGATCTCTTGGATCAAACTAGGCTACAAAGCCAACCTATAACTAAATGATTGACCAAACGTTATTGATGACTTCTGCTTCCAAAAAGGTCTCGCCACAGAACACTTGCGTGAGGCTTGTTGTATGCACATTTCTGGGAGAGGTGTAGGCTTCACCAAGTACCCCAAACTTGTTTGGTAGTCGTTTTAAGAACGCTAGGGACCGTGTCTCGATAAAACCCACACAAGGCTGTTAGTAGGCCAATTACTGAATCGACACTATTTATCGAAACACGTTATTGGGATGCAATGCATCCTTCTAAATGGGGAAGAGTAAAGAAATGTGAAGTGACGAAATTCCACTTCGGTGTGCACCAAGTACGATCGCAATGAGTTTTGCTAGAGGCTGAGTCTACGGTGCGCTTGTGCTAGTTTGTGTACCTTAGAAAAGGGATAGGTTGCCGTAAGGGTGTCCTTCATATTAATACGCGTTAAAAGCTATTCAAAACTTGTCTTCCTCAATAACAGTTGGACTTCGCAGTACTCTGTCCTAGGGTTGAGTAAGACATTTATTTAGTGCTTAGGGAGCGTGTTCTGTTAGAGTCGTATTAGTGTCCTCAGAGGTTCTATGCGTTAGGTCTAACAGAACACGTATAATGAGGCATACGTTTTAAAACGGTTCCCAGTCTCACTGTAGTGGGTAAATTGCTAAATTAACGTAGTTATAATTTATTCATTTAAGCGCAAGCGTAACGATCCCGTTATTTACTCCGTCTAATCATCAATACTATTGCAGATATCAGTGACGACCTGCGAGCAACATTTATAATACTAAACCCTATTATATTATATTATATACTTTTGCATATCCTCTTGTCTTCTTAGCTTCATATAATATTGATAATTGTAATACTTATGTTTCCTAACTGTGAATTCCCATTATTAACTTCACCTTGCATCCCATCCTTGTCCCCAAGCTTTCTAAGTCGGGACGAGGCACATTAGTTCATGGGAATTCATTTCTTATAACGGTGGGAGGGTGCCCAAGTCTGGTGCCGAGCACTACAGGAGCACGCGGTGGAATGGGGCGTGCTCCCTTTGCCACAGGGAGAGCCGTTCTTAACTGTGGTATTTCACACAACTAGGAAAAACGAAAATTTTATCAGCCTAGGGTAATTTAGGAACAGTCACACTATTTTATTACTCATTTTATCACTACAATGACATAGACATAATAAAACTCAACTTCACAAATGACGTATTTAAGTTTGATAACAACATAAGTTTGAAAATAATTAAGGGCCACACTAACGTATGTCAACCGAATTTAAAAAATATATATATTGCGTCTATGTAAGCATATATAAATAAATAATTTCTAATTTTTTCAAAGCTCTGAGAGTGGCAATACATAGAAAAAAAAAATTCCATACTAGTATTTGATCTGTATTAAAAAGCTGGTAAAGTTCAAAGAGCCGAATTTTCACAGTATTTTTGCTTTCCTGTAAAATTGAGAAAATGTAGATACGTTTATCTGACTCTTACACCGCGAATTGCATCACACGTTTCTGGAACTATAGTTGATATAGATTGTTTCGATAGGTACTCTAAAAAGATATTGAAGACTGTTATAGGAGTCTCCTGTTGACAAATATCTTAATGTTAGCAGCACTCTTTCGGATACAGTTATTGCTTCTCTGTAGTTAGTGTCACATTTTTGTATTTTCACAGCCACTAATGCCCGTTTTCACCAACATCCCCTAAACTACCACATAAGTATGCGACCCTTTACTTAAAAGCTCCTCTAAACCAGCCCCTATTTAAAATTTCGTTTCACCATCATTTCAATCCCCTAACTAGGGGTCACATTACTATGTGACGTTTTTTTTTTGATGTTAGTGACTGTTTCACTTGTAGACCTATCGATACTTTTAAACATTATCGTTTTTTATAAAATTCTCTAAAGTAATGACACAAATAGATACAGTTTATGATAAATAATGTTTTAATAGGAATAATAAATATAATTTCATTCATATTTTTAATTAATTTAATATTTTCTTGCATTTTTACTCTGTATAATGCTTAATGAAACTTGCATTTAATCTGTGGTAACTTGTGTTTGACAGCACAGTTTGTTTACTTACTTTGTTTTGATCGCCTCTGCGTTTGTCTCCGTGTTATTTTTACAATTAAGTTAGTTTCTATCAATCTTTTGCGTTCGACAATCGTTTACTGAGCATTTCTCTTTTTTTTTTCAATATACATTTGTTGAATGTCCCACAAGATTGCAGATTAATAACATTTGTGTAATGTGTATGTTATTGATTCTGTTTTGTTTAGGAGCACATTTTTTATTAAAATTCACAGAAATCATTAAAAATATCATAAAAATACATATAATATTTAATAAAAAAAAATAAATAAATACAAACTACCAAAAAATTGCAATGTATGAAAATTCGTATGTCCCAGTCTACCATCCGTTACTTAAAACTCAATTATTTTAATAAGGTTCAAAGAAACTATACTGAGATTTTGTTTTTAAACCATTCTAAGAGGTAAAAAGATCTACTTACATTGCTTTTTTGGTATTTTTTTTTTAATTTTGTCAGATATAAATGAATTTTAAACTCGTCCCAGAAAAAGTTCCAAAAATAGATTTCAGTTTTTGTTACCCATTTTTTATGTGTTATAGTTAAAAAACTTCCATTTCGATACACAATTTTAACTTGGCAATACTACAGGTACCATTTAATGCCGCCATATTGATTTAGGTGTCAGTGCTGTTCCGACGTTAAAATGTGAAACACGTATTCCAGTTCGAAAATCGAATCTCATTCCAGTATTTGTTACAGCTGTTTCAAGGTAAGTTGATAATATTGACTACTTTCTTTTATCATGTCACAATAGTTAACAACTTGCACTAAATTTGAGTGTATATTAGACATAACTCCAATTTTAACTACTATAATAATATTTTGTAAAAACTAAACAAGTGTTTCGTTACTATTTTTTTTGTTACTTCGGCACTACTGTGCCGAAGTAACAAAAAAAATAAGCGGAAAATTTTAGTAACAAAAAAGGAATTATAAAGCTACGTTTGCATTCAACAGCGCAAGAAAATGCCACTTACCCCGGCAGAAAAAATGAAACGTTACAGAGAAAAGTTGAAACAAAACCCGGATAAGTTGGAAGAAATAAGGAAGAAAAATTTAGAAAGAATAAAATCAAAATATAAATATAAAAAAATATCGGAAATGACAGAAACAGAAAAAAATAAGCAAAGAAAAAAGTGGAAAGAAGAAAAACAAAAACAAAAGGATAAAAGAGAATCTAAAGAAAAAGAAAGCAGTGCAAGCTCTTTAACAAGAACGGTTGTTTTAGCGGAGACAGCAACGGAAATATCAATGGATACCTTGGCTTCGGAAAAAACACCACCAGAGACGTCGGCTGAAACATCATCAACTATATTTAAATTATCCAAAGCTACAGCAAGTCTACGAAAGTCTAGAAACAAATTAAAAATAGAATATGATAAAGCGCAAAGTCGCATTACTTACCTAGAACGAGCTCACGAAACTGCGAGAAAAAAAATATACAGACTACAAAAATGCATAACGGAAGAAAGAAAGAAGTTTGAGACCGATTTATTAAAAATAAAAGCTAGAAATGAAGTCTTAGAAGCTTCACTGAAATTAACTTACAAAAACTGTGAAAACAATAAAGAAAGGAATGTGATAAAAAAGATTGCAAAAAATGATCTGGTTATGATTAATAAAGCACAGACGTCAATTTCAAGGCAAATCGGTGTACGAGTTACGAGAAAAAAAATCGGTTAAAAAAATTTCAAATATCAAAAAATCTATTATAGAATTTTATAATCGAGATGATGTGAGTAGGGCCACTGCAGGCAAACGCGAATGCAAAACGTTAAATAAAAATAAACAGCAAATAAGATATCTTAATATGTCTTTGCGAGGTTTATATGATAAGTACAAGAAAGAAGGTGGTATTGCAGCATTTTCCACATTCTGTCGATTCAAACCTTTTTATATTTTAAGTCCAACCATACACAATCGAAACACCTGTCTCTGCATTAAGCACTCAAATATAAATTTCAAAATAGATACATTATATCGTCATAAAGTAATTAATTTTCGTAGTTCGCATGCTCTCTTGGAAAAAGTAGCTTGTGATGTAGAAAATTTTGATTGCATGTATGGCAAATGTGAAAATTGTAAAAACATTTCACTATATTATAATTTCGAAAATATTTCAAGCGATCAAAATATTACATGGCAAGTGTGGAAAAGTGAAATCCACTTATATAAAAAAAAATACCAAAGATGGAGAACAAGAAATCAAAACCAAAAAGACTTAAGGCACACAAGCTATTCGAATCTGACATAGCAGCATTTAAAAAACAGTTTTAATTCCTCGCATCAAGGAAAAAGTTACAAATACTATATTGACAACTTGTTGGATGATGAAATAGTTATCCACTGTGACTTTTCACAAAATTATGAATGCAAAATGTCAGAAGAGGTGCAGTCGATGCACTTTGGTGCGTCAATGACGCAAGTTACTTTGCATACTGGAGTCATATTTTTTAAAGGTGGTCAGAAGTCCTTTTGCACTGTTTCACCCTCCAATGTGCATCAGCCACGTGCAATATGGGCTCACTTAACCCTTTAGCTCGCAACGATAAGCCGGCTCAACGTTTACTTAAAAAAAATATTGTTCAAAAATTTGTAACTTTTTAAAAGTTTTTATTTAATGCCTACAACGAATAACTAAACGTAATTGTAAAAAAAAGCAGTTTGACATTTCTGAACGCATTTTACGTCAGTGTTGTACAAAATGGCGTCACGGTCGCAGCGACTTCGAGGATTGCAGGTAATTTTATTCTATAAAAAATACTTTTGAGAGTTTTTTCTGATAGTGGACTTCGGTATTTTATTTTTAGAAAGCTATTTTAGTATTATGATTACAAATAACTTCATTTTATTGACTAACTTACGAGAACAGAGTTCATAAAGTGATACGTTGAACATTCTCAACGTTGCGACGTAATCAGTAAAGTACTTCGTAAGATGTATGTTGACATGTTCAACATTGCGGCTTTGCTAACACTTTTCTTAGCATGTAGTTATATTAACATTTTATTTTATATATTGGTGTTTTCTCATGCTTTGGGTGTGGTTTGCATGTTTTTTTTTTTTGCTTGCTTCAGACTAAGCCAATATGGCAAAGAACACGCAAAATTATGGCACTAGTTCCTCCAGAGAATGCTCCGTCAGACAGTAGCAGTACCAGTACTGACGATGAAGTTATATTTGAAGACAGGACAAAAAAACGTGAAAACTCTTATTCTAGCTCCGTACCCAGGTCATACCCTTCATCACTTAATGACTTGGACCTTGATAGTTCTAGAAATGAGTCCCCCACGCCTTTCTTATCCGATGAAGAAACTGTTCCATTGAAACCCGTCATGAATAACATGTTCCCTCCAGATAAAACATCTCATCAACTTCCAGTTCTCCAGTCAGTTTCGTCTATTTTATCACCTCAAGTTTCGTCCATTTTATCACCTCAAGTTTCATCTGTCTTATCCCCACAAGTTCCTACAAATGTATCTCCAGCGACACGTTCCAAGAGGCGAGCAAATACAACACCTAAAATTGTTGCTAAGAAAACAAAAAAGTATGTGAGGAAACCGTTGTTATTCAAATGGAAAACTGGCAAATTTAGACATGAAGCACATATCGAACCAACTGTACTTGAGGTTCCGATTGATGCAAGTACGATGTCCCCTTTAGACTACTTCTACAATTTTTTTTCAGAAGATGTTATTAATTTGATTACAGATCATACAAACTTATATTCAGTACAAAATGATGCTGCCAAATGCGCAAATGTCACTAATGATAATATACGGGACTTTTTAGCCATTACTCTTATGATGGGCGTAGTACAAATGCCATCCTATAAGGATTATTGGAGTCGTGAATTAAGATATCCCCCGATCGCAGACATCATGCCGGTCAAAATGTACGAAAAAATCAGAAAATATCTTCACTTTGTGGACAACTTGGATATGAATGATGATCGTTATTTTAAAGTTCGGCCACTTTTAGAAATGGTGAGACGCAATTGCCTAAAACTTAAAGAAGAAAGTAGATACAGCATTGACGAAATGATGGTACCCTATAAAGGTACTAGGGCAGGCAGTAGACGTCAATACTTGCCGAAAAAACCCAAAAAATGGGGGTTTAAAATATTTGTGAGAGCTGGCGTATCTGGGCTAGTATACGATTTTATTCCTTACGCTGGGGAGCACACCTTTCGAAATAACACTTTCACAGACTATGAAAATAGTTTAGGTCTTGGAGCGAAAGTTGTTTTGGCGCTCTGTCAGACAATAGAAGCGAAGCCAGCAACAGTTTACTTTGACAACTTTTTTACTTCATTAGAGTTGATTCACCATTTACGCGAAGAGTACGGCATTTTTAGCCTAGGAACTATAAAAGCCAATCGCCTGCGAGGTTGTCAAAGTAAAATGTTGACTGACAAGCAATTGTCCAAAAAAGATAGAGGTACAAGTAAACAGGTCGTTTGCAATACCAATAAAATAGCTGTTGTGAAATGGCTGGATAACAAGGTGGTCACTCTAGCAAGTTCATTTGTTGACTCTTATCCGTTGGGGAAAATTCAAAGATATTGCAAAGAAAGTAAAGCTAAGATTGAAGTGAATTGTCCTCGAATAGTAAAAGAATATAACGCTCACATGGGCGGTGTAGACTTGGCAGATATGTTGATTGCATTGTACAGATCTGCTTTCAAAACCAAAAGATGGCACATGGCGATTTTCTCCCAGACTCTTGACATATGCGTAAACAATGCCTGGTTATTATACAGAAGGGAAAGCCCAGATGCAAAAAAATGTCTTAGTTTGAAAAAGTTTAGAGTTCAAATTGCAAATGAACTGTTACACAAAAACCGAATTAGACAAACTAACGAAAAAGTCGACAACGCCAAGCAGCACATACAAACTCCTTGTGCTCCAAGACCTCCTGATTCAGTCAGGTATGACAACACAGGTCACTGGCCTACATTTATATCCTATGGGCGTTGCAAATTCTGTAAAACAGGTTATACAAATGTGAATTGTACAAAATGTAACTTACGGCTTTGTTTTGTATCTAAAAGAAACTGTTTTTATAACTATCATATATTACAGTAGGTACCTTTTAGGTAATATATCCTTCATTTTTTATCATAATCATGACTGATTGTACTTTTTATGTCTTTTTCAATTTTATTTTTGATAATAAATGCGTGATAATTGTGAATAAGTGTTTATTTTACAAAAGTCTCAAAAACCTACATAATATCGCGACGTCGAAAATACTCAACGTTCATTTTATCACCTACTGTTTTCAATACATCGCAACGTTGAGTATTTTTAACGTATGTTTTTTCCAAAAGTTACACAAACTAGATTTATTTACTTATTTTTTTGTACATGTATACACTATTTAGACACATATAAACTAAATAAAAACATAAAAATACAGATTTTGTTTCCTTGCGAACTAAAGGGTTAAACCCAATTATAGATTTAGGAAAGACTTTGGTCAACAAACTTCAAAAAATTCACATATTCTCGGACGGACCGAGCTCTCAATACCGACAAAAGAATAACTTTTTTCTAATCAATTATTTTTCGTCATTATATAATGTTGATTTCACATGGTCATTTTTCGAGAGCGGCCATGGGAAAGGAGTGGCTGACGCTATTGGAGGTGTAGTAAAGAGGTGTCTTGACAGGCAAGTTTCTTACGGACAAGATATTGTAAGCGCTGCGGATGTGTATTCGACATTACAGTCTTCAGTTAAAACTGTGCATGTGGTATACATAACTGAAACGGAAATAAATGCTATCAAAGCTCGTGTACCTAATAATCTGAAAACTATAAAAGGAACAATGAACATTCATCAGGTTACTTGTATGCATGGTAATAATCAAATTCAGCATCGTATCTTGAGTTGTTTTTGCACTAAAACTAAATTATCTTGCACTTGCTATAACCCAACTGAACATACATTTGAAAATGTTCTAGAAATTGTGCCACAATCTGTACATGAAGACATGAGTCTTCAACATTCACATTCCACTTCAACATTTCCTATAACTTCTGTTTTATATGAATAAAACAGAAGTTATAGGAAATGTTGAAGTGGATGAATATGATGAATATGGACGTGAAGAAACAGATAGCCAAGTTATAAACAACGATATGCAATCATTTATTCTACCAAATACAGAACCTACAATTGGTAACACGATCGTCCACGATACCTGTTTCGCAAACAATATTAATATGACAACTGACTTGCCAATTATATGCATTGATGATGACGATCTACCACAACAATCAGGAGAAAAAATCGAAACAGAAAATTGCGGATTTTTAGAGTTTTGTAGCGACAGTAAGAGCGTAGAAAATGACAAAGAAAACAAAAAAATTGATGTAAACCTGAAAATTAATCAAACAGAACCTTATCCAACAATTTCGAAAAACCGTTTAGATTCAAGCTCAACCTCTAAAATCGAGTATATAAAAGAACCGACGAAGAAATCGTTGACTTCTGTTGTGACACGTAAAGTAGTTTGCAGTAAATGTAAAAACCCTTCATCATTGCACAGTTTAGTGAAATGTATGAGTTGTAAAAAATACTTCTGTGTAACGTGCACGGAAGGTCAATCGTACTTTGACTATACATGCAATTGTTGTTTTGGAGATGATTAAACTGGTGTTTACGAGAGTTAATTAAATAGGTATGTAACTACAGAATTTAATGTTAGAATTTATTGTTTTTTTTTTCAGGGTAGTGAGTGGCGAAGTAATTTCAAAATGGTCGTATATTTTGATATCGACAAAGTTATTGTTAAAAATGATTTTTATACATTTCTTAAAGCAAATGTTGCCTGGCCCTGGTCATCAACACATTTCATATTGTCAGAGCAGTGTTTCGATTGTGGTGGTAGCACCCAAAGCAAGTTGAATGCAACGCTTTGTCATTTTATACTGATCATGAATAAAGAGGATGTGAAATACTTATTAAAAAGCAATTGGTTTTGGTGCAAAACATGCAAATATATCAGCGTGTATGATCATTATCCCAATGATGAATGCGGGAATTGCAATAAATAGATCTCACCTTTTCAAATCTCATAGTTATTATTAACAGTGTGTTTGCTGTTTTTTTTTAAATGTTTTTGTGTTTAAAGAAGTGTTTTTAAGTTACTAATTCAGATGTTGAATATGTTTGTAGGTTATATAAATTGTATTTGAATTGATGCCGTTTAAGCTATGTAAAATTTTAGAATATTTGGTCTTTCTACCTCAATGTTCCTAATTACAAATAAGTATTATTAAATTACCAATATGTTGAGTTTCTATAAATAAATAAACGAGATTATACTAAAATCCCTGTACCAAATTTTGATATAGAAGAAATTTGATATAGTAAAAAAAAAATATGTAATTTTTTTGTAATTAACTCTTCTATTCACGACGCGATAAAGGTTAGGAACATTTTTTAATAACTAATAAATATTGAAAGGATACAACGAAATAAACAGACATTTGCTAGGTTGCCAATTTAATATTCCCGAAAAAATAAAGATTTGTTGCAAAACATTGATTTGACATTTACACATTGTACTTTATTTATTTGTCCTTTTTTTTTTTTTTTTTTTTTTTTCTATTTATTTAAAGGGGCTTGTTCAATTTGAAGATGTCGCCCCTGTAATACAAATTACAGAATCCAAAACATGTTTCAAAACATAATCATACAGTAGATTCACTTAGGCTATTCTATTTTTAATGCCCATTTGAGCCAGCCGGTACAGAAGTCTGGCCTCCCTTGACAAAGGGAAGGACAAAATGCTGTTACACCAGCCCACATCTGAGGGAATGAAATCAATTTCAGATTTTATAAAATATCTAAGGGCTTCGTTCCGGACACACTCCATTAATATATGGTAAACATCTTCTACTACATCGCATTCATTGCAATTTGATGAAATAACCTTACCCATCATAAAAGCAAATTTATTTAATGGAATGTGTCCCGAGCGAAGTCTGAAACTCGTTACTATGTCATACCTTCCCATATCGGATTGTTCAAACCAAAGCTTATTAGGTAATGTTGGTTGTACAGTTTTGTACCAAATACCTTTCGTTAATGACCTTCTGTCAAAATACTCTGACCACAAGTCTGTACTGAAGTTCTTAATGTCACATATAAGGTTGGTGTAATAAGACTCGCAAGCAAAGTTAATACCGTCTACTGAGGCTTCTTTAGCAAGTTTATCGGCCATTTCATTTCCTACAATGCCGATATGGGAGGGTATCCACTGCAAAATAACATTATGATTTACCGAGTTAAACTCATACAAACTTTTTATAATATCGTATGCCAGTGGAATGCCCCTAACCAAAGCCGAACATCTATTCAGATGTTGTAATGCGCTTTTGGAGTCGGTAAGAATAACACAACTTGTATGCCCATTCTTAATCGATCTTACATATGACAACGCTTCTGCAATGGCAATTAGCTCCGCATACATTATCGATATCTTTAAATTATTGACTTTTAATTTTATATAATCTTTTGTTTGTATATCGATAAAGGCAACACCGATCCCTTCACGGTCCTTAGAGGCATCTGTATAAATTTTGCGGAATCCCGAATATTTATGTTGTAAAAACTTGACACATAATAATTGCAAATTAGGTTTAGAATACGACTTTTTTGGTTTGTCTAAAAATGCGATGCTACTGTTAATAAAACTAGATACGTTGACGTTACTAATCCAGGTATCTAAACTAAACATTTCAAGTTGCTTGCTCGACTTTATTGGTAGTGACTGGAATTTATTGTGAATTGTTACTAAGATCGGTTTTTTCTTCCTACTCCAGTATGCATTTTGACATTGATCGGTAAGATCATGTAAAATATTTATTAGTTTATTATTAAGTGATTTTGATTTTAACCAAAACTTACCGGCTAAATATACACGTCGAACAAATAAAGGTTGGAGTTGTAACTCTGCCTCCATAACGTGTATAGGAGTGCTTTTAATAAAACTACCTATGATTCGCATGTATTGATTTTGAACTTTATCTAATTTTGAAGAATTACTCATAGAGGCATTGTCATACAAAAAACTTGCGTAATCTAACCTACTTCTAACAATTGATATATATAACCTTCTTAAATGAATAGGGTGTACCCCCCAACCAGATCCCGTCAATATTTTAAATATATTTAAAAATTTCGTAGCTTTTTCTCTAACTTCATTAATGTTTCTTCCCCATCTCAAATGACTATCAATCCATAGACCCAGATATTTTACACATTCTGTGTTTTCTAATGGTATTTCATTAATTGCTAAATGTATATTTTGTCTCTTATAATTAGTTTTTAAAACACATACTTTGCTTTTATTTGGGGATATTTCTAATCCTAAATTTAATAATAGTTCATTTAATATATTTAACGAATTTTGTAAAATCTGAGTACCTAACTCCATAGACTGGCAAGTGTAGTATATAACCAAATCATCAGCATATTGCGAAATAAAGACGTCCCTCTCGATAGTTTTACATACATCAAGTGTAGCCACATTAAATAATAAAGGAGATAATGGATCTCCCTGTGCCAAGCCCCGACTAGTAGTTCTAGATATAAATCCATCATTAGCTTGTATCTTAAGATTTCTCAATTTCAAAAAATTCCAGAGATATAGACAAATTTTAGACCCCACCTTTAAACGATGTAAAATATTTAGTAAGGTTTTTATATCGATATTATTATATGCATTGTCTATATCAATGAAACAACCAATAGTAGGTAACCTTTCAGAAAAACCTGCTTGAATACGAGAGACTAAACAACCTAAGCTATCCAAACAACCTCTGGATTTTCTAAAGCCCACCATATTATCTGACAGCATCTCGTGTTTCTCCAAGAACCATTCAATCCTCTTATTCAAAATGGAATGAAAAACTTTGCAAAGGCAAGACATTAAGGAGATTGGTCTCAGGGATGAAGTCTGATTAGGATCCCGTCCCGGTTTAGGGATAGCAATAATCTTTATATCACGCCATTGTCTTGGTACATAACCGGAATGTAAAAACTGATTGAATAAATTCAATAAAATACATAAACCATTATAGGGTATGTTTTTTACCATAGAGTATGAGATACCATCGCATCCAGGAGATGTATCCTTTGATTTAATACATTTAATCAACTCCTGCATGGAGATATCCTCTTCCAACTTCTTATTCGGGATTGAGAATACCGGCTGATCTGGAGAGACATAATCAGGTGTAAGACTAACAAGCAAATTATTGGCTTTTACCTTGTCTACAACAGTTCTTGGTGACCTGTAACCTTTTACCCATTTCATCCTATGCCATACTTCAGAAGCCGAAGTTGATTGGTCTACGGTTGAGCAATACTTTGTCCAGTCATCGTGTACAGCTGTTCTTATTAGTTTTTGTGCTAATCTTATTTTATCCTGCAAAATACTCAAGTTTGAAGGAGTCGGGTTACCACGAAAATTTGCTAACGCTCGTCTCCTAACTGCCACGGCTTTTGATAATTCAGGCTTCCAATAGGATTTCGGCTTGAATTTTGAATGAGGGTTTTGTGACATTTTTATCATAGGTATATGAATATCTGCCGCCATATTAAGATAATCAACGAATGTGTCATAAGCTCTTTGAAGGTCGTCAAGGGGCGTTTCAAGACTCGAAAACATTTCATCGAGACACATCTTATAAGATAACCAGTCTGCATTTCTTAAATTTCTTTTATTCAGAAAGTTCTTATCTAACTGACAGTCATTAAACATCTGTATTACGAGATGGTCACTACCCATGGTTTCATTTAACACGGACCACTCAAAGTTTATCCCTATATCAGACGTCACCAAGGACAAATCAGGCGATGACTCATGTAAAACACCGTTAGCTAATTTCATTCTAGTGCTGTTACCATTATTTAATACCACATAATTACTATCTATCACTGCATCCAAAAGTTGTACCCCTCTATAATCTGTCTTATTTGACCAATTGGTGTGGTGGGCGTTAAAGTCACCCATTATTATTGTTTTTCTATTAAAAGTAGAAAGTAATCTAATCCAATCCACCTGACTAGTTCGAACGGAAGGGGGGCAATAAAGTGATATTATATTTTCTACTAGAGGGTAGTTAAATATTTTAACGTGAATCATTTCAATTTCCGAGGCAAACAAATTAGAGTCTCCAAGTTGAGCTTTGATTGATTGATGAATAATAATAGCGACACCACCGTATGAGTCATCCCTATCTTGACGGAAAATATTATAATGACTAATTCTAACAGGCTTGTCAGGTGATAACCAGGTTTCTGAAATTGCAGCAATATGTATTTTGTTTTGTACTAATAACTGCGAAAAACTTAACAATTTAGGCTTGAGGCTCTGGGCATTCCACTGTAAAAAATTAAATCGGATACATTCTGTACTATCCACTGAAAATGTTCTTAATTAAACCCGCCACTGAAGAATCTGCAATACTGTCCACTATTAAAAGTATAAACCATTCAATACACAATTTAAACACCTTTTTAACTTTTACGTTGATTGCGCAATTCTTCATAAATATAACCTCTTGTAACCGCGAAAGCAGCTCATTAAATGTTATCTTAGATTCCGATTTACCTCCTATGTTTTTATTTGTAGTTAAATCACAGTCGTCAATACCGGTTTCATTGAGCTGTGATGAGTCACACTGTTCCTCGTTACATTTATACCATTCCGATGTATTGACTTGTGTTCTTTGCTTAGAAAACCTTATCTTACTGTGTGATGCCGATTTGAACTTAGGTACATTAGAATAAGGTTGTTCTTGGTGAATATCTGCGGTAGTCTTAATTATCTCTGCGTACGAAGGTGTATTGACAATTGTAAACTGCGGGGTATTATGGACTGGATTGTGAACTTCTATCGGCTTTTCCGGTTTATATTCTGGTGTGCTAGGTAAAACATACATAGTTATGGCCTTTTTGTATGTACAGTTGAACTCAGCCATAATTTCTCGCAAGCGCTTTTCTTTCAGATGTGTGGGGCATGACTTAGATTAGGCCATATGTTTACCAGAACAGTTAATACACTTGTATTCTTTAGTCTCGCAATTTTCATGATTGTCACCGCACTTAGGGCATACTATCTTCTTGTATGGGCAAGCCTTAATTTTATGACCTAGCTTCCAGCACCGTGAACACTGAGAAACAGGGTAAACATATGGCTCGACCTTTAGCCTAAGACCATCTGTGGAAACATACGACGGCAAGGAATTACCTTTGAAACATAATCTCACCACCTCGCTGGGTATCCAACCTCCCTTGTCCTGATCGCGTTTATTTAATCGCATCGCTGAAATGAGTTCATAGTTTCCTGGGCAGGATACGTTATTCAGGATATCTTTTTCTTCTAATTCTAGTTCCACATCCCTTATAACCCCGTATGAGTAGCTTACTTCCATATCTTTACTAAATCTCCATCCCTTAGTAATTAGTGCTTCACATGTGAACAGCTTATTTAAATTTAATTCATCTCCAAATTGTACTCGAATTCTGAATGGGCTCAAATACTTGACACGAACTATATTACTCATTCCATGTGTTGTTAAAAGCTTCGCAAAAGCAAATGACTTCGGAAGTTTATCCATGCATGTTATAGTTACTTCCAGCCTATGTATATCTTCATCAGGATTATACTGCCTGAATCTCTTTTCTTTTCGATTTTGTCCCACTACCTTCCATTCTTCATCAGATTCTTCTGCTAATCGTTTACTCGCTTTGTTGGTAACCTCCTCATCTCCGCACTCCTCCTGTATTATTGCATCGCTCATCTCGTCGACCTCATTTATAGATTGAGTCTCATCGTCAGATTTCTGGTAATCAGCAATGTTCTCCATAACGCAGGTAGTTTACGCACTTCACCTGCGCCCGACGTTCGCGACCCGGCCGGGTCGAGCGAGGGCCACAGCTGCGTCGCGCGTAAACAATAACGTTCCGAGAAATATAACTAATTGATTTAACAACAACCACGTCCTGCTCGTACGCGTGTCGACACGAACGCTGCGAACTGTTGCAAGTGGATATGTACGCTGTGTGAATTGTAATTTAAACATATCAAGACTGCGAAGACACCCTTTGGAAATCGTCGAAGTTCGATCTCTCATACAAAGATGTGTTGGACATCAACAGGTAACTATAATAAGTTCCACAAATGTAGTAAGAATATGCAAATATGAGGACTATTTTATTTCGAGTTGTGTGAGCTCAAAATAAGATACCTACTCATGCAAACAAATACTTACAAAATATTGTTTTACTTTTCCCAGCCAGTTACAAGTGATACTTTGGTCTGCCATGCATGTTGGACCATAGCATGGAATGAAATCAGGCAGCCAACAATTCAACGCTCAACAGACCCTATTGTTGGCCACATTCATGTCTGTATTAGCTGTGGCACCTCTCTTTTAAGACAAAGGTCACATTCGCTGAACATTGATACACCACGGGTTGAACAAATAAGGAATGTGATTGCACAGCAAATTGCACCACAACAGGTTAGATAACAAACTATACTATTGTTAGAATCCTAATGCAGTAAGATTGCTCTGAGATGTTAAAAGGTTAACATTATAACAGTTTTTTTTTTCTACAGTTGCCAAGATCAGCCAGTCTGTGTCATAATTGTTGGCGAAGGACTGAGAGAGCAGCTTCACGCTTGACTTCAGAAAGGGAGTCATCAGTACCATTTCTTCCGTCATTGGACACAGACTCTTCTAGAACGCAAACTGAAGCACAAAATACTTCTAATAGCATCCAGTTGTCTAATTATATTAGAGCTCCTGACACACAACGCCAGTGTTTCTTTCCTGGATGTAACCAGTCTGAGCGACTTTTAGTACCATCGTCATTGCGTGTAAGTTTACTTTGCGACTACAATTATTATGTGCCTGCAGATTGTAGAATATGTTCGTATCACTTGAGAAGCAATTCATGGGATTTACTTTTAGACTCAATTTATAATCCTATTAGGACATTCAGAGCAGAGCATATGGAAGAATTAATTTCTTTATTAAAAGAAAATATGCTAATGCATTTAGATTTTGACAACATACTAAGTATGCCAGAGCACATTGAAATCACCAAGATTTGAATATTGGCTTAATTACTGTGACTTTCTTTTCAGATATTTAGACCAAGATCCGCTGGGAACAAATTTTACGAAACCATGTCAACATAAAAGTGAAAAAACCAAGTTTAGATGTGATTCCCTAAGTATGGACGTTATACTAAAAAATCGACGAATGCTTTATAATACGAAAAACAAAACCGATCAAGATATGTTTTTGTGTCGATTATTTTCTACGTATCAGCCAGTTCGTCGAGATAAGATACCTCTGAAAAATTTGAAGAACCGTCAAGTAAGTTGTACATACAACCTCTTCATTCGGAAAAAAAAAGCTGTGCCAGTTTGCAAAAGGTTTTTTATGGCTGCTTTAAGTGTCAATGAGAAAAGGCTCAGAAATTTAAATAAAACCTTACTAAATGGAGAACTGCCAAGAGAAAAACGTGGTGGTGATCATCGATCACATAAGTCAGCAGAAAAGAAACAGAGGCTACGCCAGTTTTTAGATAACTTGCCTGCACGTGAAAGCCACTACAGTAGGAATAAATCAAAACGATTGTATTTAAATAGTGAGCTGTATCCTAAGAAATTACTAAAATTATATAATGATTCTGTTCCAATGCACTTAAAAGTAAAACCAAGCATGTTCTATAAAATTTTTCACAATGACTATAACATCGGATTCAGCAAACCATCGTCAGATGTATGTAACGTCTGCACATTATTATCAAATATGATAAAGAATGAAAAAGATCACCGAAAAATGTCAGAATACATGATTCAAAAACGAGTCCACTCCATGCGTTCTAATGCCTTTTATGACTTACTGAAAATGGATGTACCTGATAGCATCACACTATGCTTTGACTTACAGCAAGTGTTACCCCTTCCGAAGACTCCTATACAGGACTGTTTTTATTCCAGACAAATCAGTCTGTATAATTTCTGCATTTATAATTTAGATGCCAAAAAAGCTTTTTTTTATGTGTGGGATGAGACTGAAGCTAACCGCGGAGCTACAGAGATTGGTTCAGCGCTTTATTGCTATTTAAATAACCTTAATATTCCTGACAATGTTACTGTACTCAGGTTATTCTGCGACGGATGTGGGGGGCAGAACAAAAATAGCTTCATAATACACATGCTAATGCATTGGCTGTATTCTAAATCACCAATAAATTTAAGAGACATTCAGCTATGTTACCCAGTCCGTGGTCACAGCTTTCTACCAGCTGATAGTTTTTGGTAGAATCGAAAAAGATTTGCGAAGGTGTGCTGTGATAACGGAAAAACAGGAATATATTGAAAAAATTAGCAAGCATGGAGATGTACAGACATTAGGTGGGCAATGGTGTTTGAAAGATATAAAAGAATTGTCTGTTAATTTTAAAAAAAGTTGATAGAATACAGTCCTTAAAAAAGATTTTCATTAAAAAGAGTGTGAACAGTAGAACAAGGAAAGTATTGAGCTGCAAAGTGACTGGATATGAACATTACAGATTTCAGTCTGGTTCTGAAGAGTCAGTTTCTCTATTAAAACATGGTAAAAGAATTCCTTCAGAAATTTCGACATTACCACATGCGCTGATACCTCTTTCAGCAAAGAAAAAGAATGACGTGGATAATCTACTAAAAAAACAATTTGGAGATGACTGGAGAAACATGGATAATCTGGGCTGGTATAAAAATATTTTAGATGATGTTCTAAGCACTTTGCAGGAAGATGAGCATGACCTGCATGATCCTACAATGGCATGTGAATGCAATGAACCAGATGATTTGTTGAACCTTAGAATTTAAATTTGTTATGGTCTCATTTTGTGAATAAACAATTTATTTCCTAACAACAATTCTTTAATATTTTAAGTAACACCGCTATCTAGTTGTTTTTTACCTAACCTACTCATTCTGAATTGTACAAAAAGCCTTATTTCCAAATTGGTGTGCAACAAAGGGGCATATTTCCTATTCACTTTATACAAAAGGCCTTATTTCCTGTTGTAGCAAACAAAAGGTCATATTTCCAAAATTTAATTTAAGATAAAAACAATACAAGTATATAAAACTATTTTTTTTAAATGCCATATGTTCAGAACAACTAATGCACACTTATTTTGACTACTTTCAAAAGTTATAGTACAAAAAGGTTGTACTATAACTTTGCATATCTCACAGATATTTGGCTCTACTGAAAATTTGGCTCTGCTGGAAATAAGGCCTTTTGAAAAATCACTCCTCACTTGTCCACTGATGAGTTATTCGATGCATCATTCGCTGGTACTCGATACGTTAGTGTAATGAGTAAAGAAAGGTTTGAATTTCTACTAAGATGTCTCAGAATGGACGATAAGTCATTACGGCCAACTCATAGACAGGACGATGCTTTTTTACCTGGCAGAAAGATATGGGATATTTTCATCAACCAATGCAGGATAAATTATACACCAGGGTCAAACTTAACGGTAGACGAACAATTGCTAGGATTTCGGGGTAGATGTCCATTTCGTATGTACATCCCAAATAAGCCAGATAAATACGGAATTAAATTCCCAATGATATGCGACGCTGCAACTAAATATATGGTGGATGCAATACCTTACCTTGGTAAGAGTACTAAGACTAATGGCCTCCCTCTTGGCGAGTATTATGTAAAGGAGCTGACGAAAACTGTGCACGGTACTAATAGAAATATTACGTGTGACAACTGGTTCACTTCTGTACCACTGGCTAAAAGCTTACTAAAATCTCCATATAATTTGACATTGGTTGGAACCATAAGATCTAATAAAAGGGAAATTCCAGAAGCACTAAAAAATACTCGTACCCGTCCGGTAGGATCTTCTATATTTTGCTTCGATGGTCCGTTGACCCTAGTATCTTATAAACCTAAGCCGTCTAAGATGGTGTACCTTTTACCATCATGTGATGAGGACGCTGTAGTCGACCGTACTAATGGAAAGCCAGACATGATTTTATTTTATAACCAAACAAAAGGGGGTGTCGATTCCTTTGATCAAATGTGTTCCTATATGTCTACTAATAGGAAGACGAATAGGTGGCCCATGGCTGTTTTTTACGGCATGCTCAATATGTCTTTCGTAAATTCTTATATTATACACTGCCATAACAAGCTATCTAACAAAGAAAAACCGCTAAGTCGCAAAAACTTTATGAAAAAATTGAGCACTGATTTGACTCGACCATGGATGCAACAGCGTCTGGAAGCCCCTACATTGAAGCGTTCAGTACGTGACAATATCACGAATATCCTTCAGAAGGAGCCGCAGCCATTGCCAGAGAATACCACAGAAGAACCAGAGCCAAAAAAGCGTCGCTATTGTGGTTATTGTTCTTATAAAAAACAGCGAAAGACAAATTCGCAGTGTACAAAATGCAAAAGAGCAATTTGTCGTGAGCACAATATTGACATGTGTCAAAACTGTTTATAATGTGATAATTATTGTACGAAACTTGTTGATTGTTTTGAAACATTTATTAATTAGTTAAAAAGAGAAGATTTTATGTTGATTTTTCTTTATATTTTTAGTTTATAAGAAGAAAACCGGAAGGGTCTCATTTTGTGCCAAATTTTTATATGTTTACGTATTTTTGTATTTTCAAAGATATAATAAACAGATATTAATATAATTATGCGTTTTTTAATTTCATGAATAACCAATAAAAATAAATAATAACGAAAACTAGTCAATTTAACATCATACAATATCCTATACGTGTATTTATTTATGTAGGTAAATTTGACCTATGATTGGGCTTTTTAGATAGCAAAATATGATTGGGCTTCTAGGGTTAATAGGGCTTCCAAGCATCTCATGGTAGATTTTTCTGTAGCTGCAGCTCTTATAAATAAATACCACACCAAATTAAGGGATAGGGATGATGCCCCAGAAATAATCCAAATAATTAATAGAAACATGAACAAAAACAATGATCTCGCAGACTATGTTAGGGCGCATAATCTCAATAGAACTAGGGCAGATTTTCACAATATAAATGTAGACAGAGAAAATATAAGGGACTTCCCAAGATTAAATTACAGCGAGTTAATATTGATTGCCTGCGGGATATATCAATTAAAACAAGCCCGCTCTTACTATGAGGAGCACATCAGATTTAATGGATCTTACGTTATAGAAGTATCTAACTTTGAGAAAGAGGTCAATCGTCGAATCCAACTCGGCTGGGCGGCGTTCGGGAGGCTGCGCGGTATCTTCTCGTCCAACTTACCACAGTGTCTCAAGACGAAAGTCTATGACCAGTGTGTGTTGCCAGTGATCACATATGGGACTGAAACGTGGTCGCTCACAATGGGCCTCATCAGAAGGCTTAAAGTCACTCAAAGGGCAATGGAGAGGGCTATGCTCGGAGTTTCCTTGCGTAATCGAATCAGAAATGAGGACATCCGCAAGAGAACCAAGGTTACCGACGTAGCCCGAAGAATTGCCAAACTTAAGTGGCAGTGGGCAGGGCACATTGCTCGCAGAACGGATGGCCGATGGGGCCGAAAAGTTCTGGAGTGGCGACCGCGAACCGGAAGACGTTGCGTTGGAAGGCCTCCCACTAGGTGGACCGATGACCTGGTGAAGGTTGCGGGAATCCGCTGGATGCGAGTCGCACGGGACCGGTCAATGTGGCGACACTTGGGGGAGGCCTATGTCCAGCAGTGGACGTCTATCGGCTGAAATGATGATGATGATGATGAGAAGTATCTAGAGACTCTAAGAATAGAATGATGGAAGAAGTCATATTTGGGTCGAATTGCTACTTGATTAGAGCAAAAATTGCAAGTAGGCATATCAGTCGCAAAGTATACTTCGTGTATATATTAGTTAGTAATACCGAAGCAGCAGTGCGATTCTGTAACCATCTCACCGTGAAAACTTAGGTGAAGTGAACTATCATTCCAACTAATGCTAGGGATTGACACTACTGACAGCTCACATCAAGCTCACTTCACTTGAGTTTTCACGGTGAGATTTTTACAGAATCGACCGGCAGGTCGTGAGGCGATAAAGCAGTATTGCTGTAACTGCATTGCAAAGTTTATTTTAATGTAAAACCATGTCCGAAGACAGTGATTTTAGTGATTTTAGTGCAGATGATGATGAGACTGATTATGTACCCCCAAAAAATGAAGGAAAAAAGAAGTTGAAGAATATAAAGTTATGGAAAAAAAATGTGCGCAAGGCTAAGAGAAGTTTGGGTGAAGAGTACATATCAGCTCGAGGTAAAAGAGTACCTAACAAGGTTTTTCAATATATTAATAAGTGTTGTTCTAAAGAGTGTGCTGTTAACATCGATAGGAACGCTCAGAACAAGATTTTCACTGAGTTCTGGAATATTGGCGACAAAGTACAGCAAGATACTTTTTTATTGTCGTGTTTAGAAAAAGTTTTAAAGTTGAGAGAGAATGTTGGGCCTGACAAGCAGAAAAGAGATAATCAATGGAAATATTATTTTACCATAGAAAGTATAAAGATACCAGTTTGTAGAAAATTGTTATTATCTATATTAAAAATATCCGAAAAGCGACTAAGAATAGTTCAGAAATATAAGTTGTCTGGAGGGCCTGTTAATGATAAAAGAGGAAAACACGCCAACCGACCTAATAAAATTTCTCAGGATGTGTATAATATGATAAAAGACCACTGGGCTAAATTTCCCAATAAGAAATCACACTATGGTCGAGCCAGTGAGAGGAAATATTTTGAAAATCCTGATTTATCTGTAATGAAACTATACAAAGCCTATCAACTGTATTATTTTGAGCAAACAAAAACTTCTAAAAATGACTTATAACACATATCACAGATATTTTCGGGAAAATAGCATTTATTCATTTAGACAACCCAGAACAGATGTTTGTGATTATTGTACAAAGTGCAAAATTCTATTAGAAGCTAACCCTGAAGACCCATGTAAGATTCAATATATGTTGCATCTGAAAAAAATTGAATCATATAATGCACTCAAAAAAGAGATTATACAGTCAGTTCAAAATATTTCTGGCACAGAGACACTTGTGTTGGAGTTTGATTATGCCCAAAATTTGCCTATTCCAAAACTTAATATAACTTCACAGTTCTACAAGAGATTATTGTGGCTTTTTAACTTTAATGTACACTGTCACAATTATGGATCAAGTTCCTTTTATTGTTTTCTTGAAAATGATTCCAATAAGGGTCCTAACACTGTCTGTTCTTTCTTATATCATTTTATTATGGAAAAGCTAAAAGATTTGGATAATATCAAGAAGATAGTATTATTCTCTGATGCTTGTGGAGGCCAAAATAAAAATATAACAATGGTTATGTTCTCCAACTGGTTGGCCAAAAGCTTAAGTACACCCATTGAACATATATTTCCAGTAAGAGGTCATTCTTATAACCAGTGTGACAGAAACTTTGGAAGATATAGCATTTTGTTAAAATCCTTAGAAACGATTGAGACAGCTGAACAATATTTAAATATTATGTCATCAGCAAGGAGCAAGCCAAGCCCATTTAAAGTAGAGATGGCAGGATACCTCATTGAGGATTGGCAGAAAAGTCTGCAGACCTTTTTGTCTAAGACACCTACGGCAAAAAAAATCGTTTTGGTATCCAACAGTATGTAAAACTGGAGTTCAGTCCGTTAGGAATAATAACAACTTCAAGATTTTATTCAGCTCCAGATCAAGACTTTATCTTCAAAAAAAAATGATTTGCCAGTGAGAAAAGAAGATTTAAATTTGCAACCGGTAGAAAAGCCAGGAATAAAGGATGTCAAAATTAAAGACGTTTTATCGTTGACGCCTTACATGAAAACAGAAAATGCTGAATGGCTCAAACAGATTCTGACCTTCCAAGGGCAAGACCCGGAGGAACCTGGACCATCTAGAAGATCAGTGAGACCTGCAGATGATGAGTCTGACGATTCTGTTGGGTCGAGCGAATTCGGGGAATATTAAAACACACACACACATAAATATGTGTAAACTTTCAATAATTAAACCAAATGATTGCTGTGATTTACTTTGAAATAAAAATGATTCTTTTAAGCTAATCTATTATTTATATGCCTTAATAACCTTTTAAAATATGAACGCCCAATTAATTTACGGGTTGGGTGCAACAAGGGCGGATAACATCTATTAAAAAAATATGTTATTTTGAAGTTTCTAATTATCCTAAAATAATAATAATAGTAGAATCTTATAACTGACTCATGGTACCCTTAATTTATAAAAGTGCTAGAGATGTATCTTAATTTATTTAGAATTTATAATACATCTAAAACTTTAACTTCAATTATCTCAAAACTCACTTTTTTGTGTAACGCCCTTGTTGCACCCAATGCTTCAATTGCTACTTCAAAGTTTTTTTTAACAATTAAAAAGTAACAAAAAAAGAACATGTAATTTACCTTCATTTAGTTTTTAATACATTTTCCACAAAATTCATAAATAAAATAGATTTTCTTATAAAAATCCAAATGTTAATAAAGTAAACTACCTGATTTCATGAAAAAAAAAAACGATTTATATATATTTTTATTTTTAGCGATTTTTTGAAACTATGGCAAAAAAAAGAGAAATGCTCTACTATACTTAATAAAATGGCAGAAAAAAGGAAGCGTAGTCAAAATTTCACAGTGGACGAAAAAGATAAGTTGGTGAAATTGGTATGTGTGTTTAAAACATAATTTTAAATAAAAGAACAGATGGTACAACCAACCAAGCTAAGAACGAGGCTTAGATAAACCTCTGTTCTCAATATAATTCAACGGGAAATATACAATGTACAGGTTAGTTAACATTTTAAAATAAAAACTAACATGCCAAATTTTATCATTATGATTTACCACATGTGCAACTATACATCTATTTTTTATCTTAGGAATGAAAAGTGAAGCAAAAACATACAACTCAAGAAACAGGAGTTGTACTATTGGTACCGGTGGAGGACCCTCAAGTACAAAAACAGACCCAATTTTAGAACAAGTCTGCGATTTAATAGGTCGAGGTTGCAGTGGTATTGCTGATGTTTTAGACTCGGGCTCAGTTATCACCATACCAATTTCATCGTTCAATACACATGTCATAGATCCAAAACTGACCGGTGAAGAATCACAGGGTATAATTTTAGACACTGAACTGGTTACGGTAAGTACTGGCAGATATATTATTATTTGATAAATAATTTAATTATATTGGTCTAGGCAATTATAGATTTTACTAAGTTAAAAAATTGTGAAAGAATTTGTCTATCATTTTGTTTTTTTTCTTAAATTAACTTTTCACTCAATGCTCAAGCCGATCAGATCTTGACCAACAACGTAACTCATTTGTATATAAAAAGGACAGGCTACTTATGTTAATTATATGTAAACAGACTGTATAAAAAAGTGCTTCTCGTAAGTACATTAATATAATTAAATTGTTTTCAGGACATGTCAATAAATGAAGTGAAGGAAGATGATCACAAGGAAATGAACACACCAACATGTTCCGAGATAACTGCTACTCCACTTTGGAAAAGGCGTAGACCTGTACTCAAAGAAAATAACCATCCACAGTCGGAAGTTGTATCTACCCTGTGTACAGGATTTCAAGGCATAAACAACAAAAAAATTGAAATTGAAGATCTAAAAAAGAAATTATTGGAAGAAGAAATAGAATTCAAAAGAAGCCTGTATAATATACAATTGGAATCCGCAAGAAAAGACCTAGAAATAAAAATAGAAGTACTAAATCAAATAAAAGGTATGTTATTATATAACATTTATTAAAAAGACTCAACAGTATTATACAGGGTGGCCGGAACATTGACGACCAAAAATAAAATTTAGGTCCCTCGTATCGTGGGGTATCCGAATCACCCCCATGTATGTTCCGCGACTTTTCATAGTTTGTGAGTTACGAAATTTTTTTCTGATTTTTTGAGAATGATCGACCTAACCAATCTAAAAAAAAATTAAAAAAAAGTACATGGCTTTGTCGAGATTTTTTTTTTGCAACTGAATCTTCGTGAGTAGTACTTTTATGCATAAAATAATCAGCTTCGTAACTGTGATGAAAGTTATGAAAAAGTTGGTCTAAAGTGAAAAAATTACGTTCGGTAAATTATGACTAAGCTTTTCAACTTTAAATAAAAAATTAAAACAGTTGACTTCATGTTTCCTAAGTAGGCTTCAAGAATGCGCCAGACTCTCAGCTTTCATAATCAAATTAGTACTTAATGGGGCTACTTTGGCTTAAATCGGCCTTCAAAAACTGCGAGGTAGAAAATTCTTAAAATTAGTCATCTGACGAATACTTTGCTAACCAAAAATGACTGCAAGAAAAGCTAAGATTCAAAAATTTCGCGCGACCTTTTCCCGTGCACCATGGGTTGTAAACGAAGGCGCTACTCTTTTACCTGCAATAACAATGGGCTGAGAGGATAAGAGACCGAATTATTGCTATCTCTCTCACTCTCGGTGGCGAGGAATGCCCCTCTCGCCACCGAGAGTGAGAGAGATAGTAAGGCGCGCAACCGAAGCCAACGCAAAACAAGTACCTCAGTGCGAGTCCACACGGCGCGTTGCGTCGACGCAGCGCTGCCATTGCGTTGTTTTACATACAAAAAACCAAGGTGTTCACACGGCGCGCTGCGTCGTCGCAACGCACACATGACGGACAGCAGCCCCCGAGACGAAGCGGGAGGGGGTGTACTCATTGCGGCGACGGAGAGGCAGCGCTCAGTTGCTTGTGCGTTGATAGGGAGGATACACGCAAGCTCATTTCATTTTTTACCTACGTACTTTTGTATTTAGTTTTATTTGCAGGGTAAAATGAGTACCATTGAATAAATTGATATGGATTACTTCATTACATTGATTCAGGAAAGGGAAATTATATGGGACAAGTCACACATAGATTTTAAAAATAAAAATTTAAAAACTAAAGCTTGGGAACAGATATCAAAGGTTTTATTTCCTGATTACGAGAATTTCACACCTGAACGAAAAAACAAAGTTGGTGAGCTTACAGTTTATATTTATTGTTTTTTTTTTATTAAATACTATTATACTTTATTTAGCTGCCAAGGCAGAGTTCCTCTAGTCATAAAATAGGTCGCAAAATGCTGTCTTATGACATTCGGTGCTGTCTGTTCTTCATCTGCGGGTTGTATTGGGAGAAATTCATCAACACTTATAGAAAATTTATCTCTTTGTCTTAAACCATCTCGATCAGCGACAAAATTGTGTAGCACACAACATGCTTTTATTATGTCAGCAGCGAAGTTATAGGACAAGTCTATCGGTCTGTGAAAAATGCGCCATTTGTTTGCCATAATCCCAAAAGCGCATTCGACATATCTTCTGGCCCTGCTTTGACGATAATTGAAAACCTTTTGTTGTAAATCGAGATTTTGACCACCATATGGACGCATAATATGTTTGCTCAGTCCAAAAGCTTCGTCACCCACAAATACATACGGGGTTTGTGTATTGAAACCAAAGAGTGGCTGGGGATGAGGTAGTGGTAAGTTGTTTTTAATCATTAGCTCGAACAGTTTAGAATTTTGAAACACGGTTGAATCGCATTCTTTTCCGTATGCACCGATGTCGACAAAAATGAATTTGTAATTTGAATCCACAATAGCTAGCAACACAATCGAAAAGAAGGCTTTATAATTAAAGAAAAGTGACCCACTATTTGCAGGTTTACACACGCGGATGTGTTTGCCATCGATGGCACCAACACAGTGAGGAAAATTTGCCTTCATATCAAAATCCCTCGCTATTGTTTGGAATCTTTCATTTGTCAGTTCTGGTATGTTGTCTCGAAGAAGATTTGTCCATATAGCACGACAAACTCTATGTATCATATACGCAATAGTAGATTTTCCCCGTTTGAATTTCAAATGTAAATCCGTTATTGAATTTCCACTTCCTAGGTATCTGAAACAAAAACAATTATTTTAATAATTTTATTATGAGATAGATATTTTTTTATTGCTCATAAGAACTAATTAATACTAAAAGGCGGCCTTATCGCTTGAAGTGATCTCTTCCAGGCGACTCTTGATGAAGGAAATTTAAAATCAATTAGGTATTGTGTGTCATAAGCAGAGGTCGGAATTTGTCGGTCATTCAAGGTCCGCATTCAAGTGAATACCTATGCCCTGTTTTTTCAGTGAATGACCTGCAGATTCCGATCTCTGGGTTACAAGTCGGTTTTTTTTATCAGGCACTCTTTTTAAGTATACCCCGTGTTGTTTTGATTACCCGAGAAAATTTACTGACATATTCAGACATCGATAACATCGCTACGGAAGGGGCCTGCCGGACGGCTGTTAGCAGCCCAGAGGGGCATGGCCATCCGTATCATACGCGGATACCGCACGGTCTCTTGCGAGGCGGCGAGCCTTCTAGCCGGAACTCCACCGTGGGATTTGGAGGCAACAGTCCTTGCACACGCGTACAACTGGCGCTCGGACGTGCAACGCCGAGGCGAAACCCCGTTGCCGCGACAAATCGCGGCACGGCAACAAGAGCTTCGGCGGGATCTCATGGTGGAATGGAGACAGCGACTGTCGCAACCCAGTGCTGGGCACGCCACTATAGCGGCGGTAAGTCCCCTCCTTGAGGAGTGATCAGAGAGGCGCCACGGCGTCCTCACTTTCCGTCTGACGCAGGTGCTCACCGGACATGGGTGTTTCGGGAGGTACCTGTGTCAGATGAAGCGGGAAGCTACGTCCGGGTGTCATCATTGCGAGGATCGCCCAGAGGACACAGTAGAGCATACGGTGCAGGAGTGCCCAGCTTGGGCGGAGCACCGACGTGTCCTCGTGGAGGCGATCGGCGGCGGCGACCTCTCGCGTCCGGGCCTGGTTCAAGCAATGGTTCGGAGCGAGGGGGAGATCGCGGGGCGATTTCCAGCCACCGTAGACGCGGGATTGCGGACGATGAGCGATGGGTAGCTCGCCGTCCGGTAAGGACCAAACCCGAGTCGACGGCGCGTCGTGTTCCACGCGCGCCTCAAGGAGCTGTCAGCAAAAGTGACGGGGCCACATAGGGCCAATGCCTGTCAGAGCCGCGAGGTAGTATGAAAATGACAACGCGGCTCTGAAATGCAAAGGGCAACGGAAGGAACACGGTGGGTTTTAGTCAGTAGAAGTCTGACACTCTCTCGCGCTTAGCCCAGAGCGTGAGAAGTCATTTGATGATTTCCCACCGAGAAAAAAAAAAAAAGACGTCGATAACAAACAACTTTCACTATGTGAACAACTCTGAAATTGCGAAAAAAATAACAGCTATTCCATACAATTTGGATCAGTAGATATTGCACTTTTGTATGTAACAGCTGTTATTTTTTTCGCCATTCCATGGTCACATAGTGAAAGTTGTTTGTTATCGATGTCTGAATATGTCAGTAAATTTTCTCGGGTAATCAAAAGTTCACGATGTATAACTTATTAAATCTTGTTTACTATTGGTTTTGCAGGTAATGATTTAGTGAAGAAGTGGAGAAGTATCAAAGATAATTTCTTCAGATACTTAAAAAAAATAAAAGAAGCATCAAAATCGGGTTCGGGCGCTACGAATCTGAAAAAGTATCATTTATATAACCAACTTCTTTTTTTGAGAAGAGTGGAACAAAATGCCACCGAATCCAGCTTAGACTCGCCTAGTGATATCAACACTGAATCTATGTCTACAAATGATGAAATTACTATAGATGAGTCTCCGCGCTATGTTCCAGTCGCGCGCAAAAGGGCAATGCAAATAAATGAATTTGAAAGAGAAGCACTAAAAGTTCTCAAGGAGCCGGAAAATCGGCATATGTCCTTATTCAAAGGTATATTGCCATCAATACAAGATTTTTCCGACCGAGAAACTCTCAGTTTCCAAAGTAAAGTAATACAAATTATAAACGATATGCGGTATGGACAAACATCATCATATGTGTGTGGCCCATCAACGTCTCAACAACCATTATCATATGGATATCAAACAACAAATTTTCAAAGTACATACAATTCTGATTATAATAATTCAATTACATCTCCAGATCAAGTATCTCAAGCAAGTGAAGAAACCGAATACGATTTTTCGAATATGTACACTTCTGGACACATCTATTGGCCCACCTTGTATTTTCAGTTTCGTTTGGTCCTAGCTAAAATTTTATATTAGGTCGAGCAAAAATTTTTTATGCAGTTTTGAACCTGGCACATTCACAATTTCATTCAATAGACTTTTTTTTAATTTCGAACACAGAATTTAAAGAAACAAAAGACAATTTGGAGCCTGTTTGTTGATATCAAACAATCGAATACTAAGAAAACTTGGTTGTATTGGTTTACTTGGATTTAATTCTTGAAAAAGTGATTGATATCTTTGGTTTTGCAACAAACATTACTTATTCTTAACATTAAGGTGAGGTTCTATAAATAATCTATGGATACTTCACCTGAAGTCGCCGCCCAAGCTGTGGCACTTATTCAGGCCGGACACAGCCAAAGAAACGTGAGTGCTCAACTTAATTTAAGTCGATCTGCGGTCCGAAATGTTTATCGGAGGTACCTAGAGACTGGCAGCTTTGTTCGTCGCCAAGGAAGGCCACAATCTCGGGTCACAACTGAAAGGCAGGATCGATTGATCGTGACGACCAGCTTGAGAAATCGTCACCTTACCTCCATTGAGATACAAAACCAACTTCGCGACTTCCACGGAGTATCTGTGAGCGCTCGAACTGTTCGGAGAAGGTTAAAAGAACGCGATATGGTACCACACAAGCCAGCTAATGGGCCCAAACTAACGCGAGCCCACCGAACAGCGCGCCTTCATTTCGCACGCAGTCATTTAAATTGGACACAGCAAGATTGGAGCCGTGTACTCTTTTCTGATGAATCTAAAATTGTGTTACATGGCAATGATGGAAGGAAGAAGGTCTACCGACGTAAGGGAGAGCGTTTCGCACAATGCTGCTTTGAAGAGAGGGTTGCTTATGGCGGTGGCTCATGGACTGTCTGGGGCGGTATATCCGCGAGCGGCAAAACTTGAGGTTGTTACAGGACCACGGCTGCCAACATTAAGGGTCAATTCACACGTACCACAACCACACCACAGCCACAACCACACCAAAAACGACGCCATGTGGTCGGGCGTATATTTTGTATTGAAAATGAATATTACAATTTACACGTACCACATTTTGCCGTTGTTATCGACCACTTGTGTAATACGATCACATCGCAACCACATCGCGACGGCAACGCCGCCACGCGGCGGCGGCACCGCGGCCACATCGCCACGACATGACGTCATCAACAGCGCGCGCCTAGCTGGCGCCTGCGGCCTGCGCTCCCCTCTTTCATTCTGCGTTGTACTGAGTTGCCGCGTGGTTGTGCGAAAAATTAAAATGTCCGACTCCGAAACTTTTGACACGGATATGTTTATTGAGGAGATTCGCAATTCGCCATGCCTTTGGGATCAAAGGACAGAGGAGTATTCCAATCGCATTTTAAAAAACAAAGCATGGGAAAACCTTTGCATGAAGTTTTATGAAGATTTTGATAGTAAGGAAACAAAAGAAAAAAACAAGTGTGGTAAGTTTATTAATTAAGTACTATAACACGACGCCTTACGCCATCTACTGGATTGTGTGCAAAACACCACGCCACCCGAGTAGATCACAACACAAACAAGATCAATTATCGATAACAGCAACAGTATCTACAGACTACTAGCGACATCTATCATTCGACGTGTGAAGTGTCCTTGACGTCAACGAAGGTCACGATCACAACCACATACAAGCAAAAGATGTTGAAGACACACACTACTGTCAGTCAAATCGACTATATAAACGGTCACCCATGGAGGAACGACACACTCGCTACTTAGAAGGCACAGTGGTCGATAGCCCCGCAGTCACCACTGTTGTCATAAGCTTGACCTGAGTGGAGGCCCCGTCGCCCTCAGGAATAGCCGAGCTAGGAGGTAAAGGGATAGGATAGCCCCGCAGTCCATCCCTAGAACCACTAATAGGTTTAACCTCAGTCTAACTTTGTTTGCTAAAATCTGTCAAGTGTTTGAAGTAAAGTGAATAAACCCTTATCTGTCATCCAACGTTGGTTTTATTCCACCGCCACCATTATATTGGCGCCCAACGTAAAATCTTCTACCCGCAACAATTTTATCTGTGTACCCACATTTTTGCGGTGTACCCACATATTGGCGGATAAACAAGAGCATACCCTCAAGAGAATTTATATTATTTTGACAGTTTTGACATGTCTGAGAAAAAACAAGAGATGGTGGTGATGACTCAGGAACAATTCACTGCACTCATATCAAAAATGATAGAAGCGAACGAATGTGGAAATAAACATTTTAAAAGTTTTGCTGCGTGCACAAAGCGTTACGACGGTGAACGAAATTTTGACAAAGTTGAAGAATTTGTGACCGGTATCTCAGTTTACAAAAAAATTGAGAAAATCAGTGACGAAGACGCCTTGGAAGGTTTCACTTTGTTATTGTCTGGTGCCGCTGCTACGTGGTGGAACGGTGTAAAAAGTGGACCCAAGCTCTCGACGCCATTAAGTCTGCTTTTGCACCGAAAATGCAGCCACACGAAATTTATTTGGAACTGTACTCGAAGAAGCAAACAACTGAAACAATTGACGCGTTTGTATGTGAAAAACGTGCCTTACTCGCTCAATTACCTGCACAAAGACAAAAGGAAGAGGAACATTTGGACTTTGTTTACGGACTTCTCAACATAACCTACAAAAAGGAGATTGCTCGCACACAAGTGAAAACGTTTGCAGAACTTCTGGATCGTGGTCGTCATATTGAGAGTCTGCTCAAGGAAGCTGGTGAGGTAACGAAAACATCACAATTAGAACGTAAGCCCTATAAAAGATGTACTTTTTGTGGCAAGAAGGGACATAGTTTTGATGTATGTCGCAAAAGGTTGGCAGAACAAAAAGATACGGCAGTATCTCAACGAGAAGAGAAGCCAGTCATCACGTGCTATGGATGTGGAGCACCTGTTGTTTACAGAAGCAACTGCAGTACCTGTAAAGCAAAAGAAACGCCACCCAAACCTGTTGCATTTTACACAGTACAGATTAGATTAAAGATACAAGCTAAAATACCGACGATAAAGGTAAACATAAAAGGGGAAGAAGGCTATGCATACATAGATACTGCTGCCCGTCGCAGTATTGCCAGTATGCAACTGTATAAGATGTTGTTACGTAAAGGAACACAGTTTGATCAGCAAGTAACTGACATCAAATTAGCAGATGGAACGGTGAAAGCATCAAACTTGTTAACAACGACAACTGACATACGTATTGGAGAACGCACACTACCAATTACATTGTCAGTTATACCAGAAGCTGTTGACAACCGTACGCTGTTAGGTATCGAATTCCTAGAACAGGCAGGAATCATACTTAATGCACCGCAACGCAGTTGGAATTATATTGACGAACCTCATACAATACACAACTTCATTCAACTCAACAATAACACCATACCAATGAAGGCAGTGAAGCATATGACATTTGAAGTCAAAAAGGAGCCAGTGGAAGTGAAGGCAGTGTCGGAGTTTATCCGTTGGGCTAACGAGCTGGACATGTTGTCACCGTTACCCATAACACCGACAGTATCCGACGTACAAGACAGTCCACCAGTAAACAAACGACCAAAATGGATAGTACACAAATTGGACACGCCACCAGGTCCTACACGTCCACGAGAACCAGCTGACAACCAATCTTGGGTAGATCCACGAATCGTTTATTTACCAATAAACCATACTTCTATGTATTCGGTTGATCTTTATTTAAATTCCGATGAAGGAACCATACTTACAAACAATGAGCAAAAGATGTTCAATGAATTGTTAATTGAGCACAGCGACATCTTTGAGAAAAATACAGAACCAACTCCATTTACACAACATAGAATCGACACAGGCAATCATCCTCCTATTGGTGTTAAGCCCTATAGATTGTCACCAACAAGGCAAAAGCAATTAAGGGAAAAGCTGGATGATATGATAAATGATGACGTTATCGAGGAATGCGATTCCCCATGGTCAGCACCTGTAATTCTAGTTCCAAAAGGAGAAACCGATGTTCGAGTTTGCGTAGATTATCGACGACTCAACGAGATAACTAAACCTGACAGATATCCGTTGCCTCGTATTGATGACTTAATACATCAAGCAAAAGCGATGCCATACATGTCAACAATTGATTTACAGTCAAGTTACTGGCAGATTATGGTACATCCAGATGATTACGATAAAACAAGCTTTGTATCACCATTTGGAACGTTCCGTTTCAAACGAATGCCATTCGGACTTCGAAACGCGCCTGCTACTTTCCAAAGATTAATGGACAAATTCATACAAGACATTGCTAGACCACTTACTAATCTTACGAAAAATAAAATAAGCTGGAAGTGGGATCGAGAGCAACAAGAAGCATTTATGAAATTAAGAAATGCCTTGACTACGTCACCAGTGTTAAAACAGGCAAGTGACGATTTACCTTTTGCTATTAAGACTGATGCCAGCCAGTATGCCATTGGCGCAGCTTTAGTGCAGGGGGAGGGAGACAATGAGCACCCTGTTGAATACGCAAGCAGACTCTTAACACAAGCTGAACGCAATTACAGTGTCACAGAAAAGGAAGCACTAGCCATAGTATGGGCTATTTCAAAATTTCGTGGCTATATAGAAGGAACAAAGTTCATAACTATTACAGATCATCAACCGTTGAAATGGTTAATGAATCTCAAAACACCTACTGGTCGCTTAGCACGATGGGCACTACAGTTGCAACCATACGAGTTCAAAATCCAATATACTCCAGGACGAACTAATGTAGTAGCTGATACATTGTCTCGACCACCGTGTGAGCATCATGATGGAAAATGTATCATATGCAGCACAGAGTTAGATCTACCTAGATACAGTGAAAAACAGTTAAGAGATGAACAAATGAAAGATGATGCCCTTCAAACTATAATAAAAATATTAGAAGAAGGAAAAGAAATACCAAGTTATGTAGAATACATTAAGAAAGGGTACCTAGTCCATAAAGGTGTCCTGTATCTTTACATGCCAGAAGAAGAAAACGACAATGCAAAGTTAGTAGTTCCTCGTCAAGAAATACAAAACGTACTAAACGCTTACCATGACTCACCCACTGCTGGTCATATGGGAGTAGAAAGAACAGTACAACGTATAACAAATAATTTTTACTGGATAGGACTACGAAAAGATGTTATAAAATACGTAAAAACATGCGTTGAATGCCAAAAATATAAGCCCTCTAATAAGAAGCCAGCAGGCTTATACCAGTCCACCCCAAACTCACAACGATTTGAGGTATTGTCCATTGATCTTTTTGGACCTTTGCTAAAGGGACCCTCAGGAGAAAAGTGGATTCTGATCATAGAAGATACTACGTCAAGATGGGTAGAATTATTCCCACTAAATGAAGCAACTAGTTAAAATTGTGCAATCGTTTTACTCAATGAAATATTTCTTCGGTATGGGTTGCCAAGGAAAATTATCAGCGATAATGGAGTACAATTTATATCAGCGATAATGCAAAAACTAGCATATTCCTTAGAAATACAACAAATTTTCACACCCGTATATCACCCTGAACCTAATGTGGTTGAAAGGAAAAATAGGGACATGAAGTCACAAATTGCGATTATGGTGAAAGAAAAACATCAGAATTGGCCATCGACTTTACCAACAATAAGATTCGCAATGAATACAGTTAAGTGTCAAACTACAGGATTCTCACCATCTTACCTTACATTTGGAAGAGAATTGCGTACACCATATGAATTGACACATGATCTAAGCTCGGTTGTAGAATCAGAAAACTTTGTCGCAGAAATCACCCCAAAGTTAAAGCAACTAGCCCAAGACTTGGAGCTAGCAAAAGAAAATATAGAGTGTAACAAAGAAACGTCACGCCAGAGAGCAAATAGCAAGAGAAGACCTGACCCAGACTATGAAGTTGGAGACCTAGTCTTGGTAGAATCTCATCCCGTTAGTAACATCGATAAACAGTTTACTTCGAAATTTGCTCCTCGACGAGATGGACCATATGTTATATTAAAGAAACATGGAACCTCCACGTATGAAATTGCACACTCACAAACTCCAGACAAGCCTATTGGAAAGTATCATACGTCAGCAATAACGAAGTTTGAAAAGAGAGACAACGTGACATCCAAACCAACTTATCCGATACGCCGAAGAGGAAGGCCGCGGAAACAAACTGGTGCTGGTACTCAGTCGGGACGACCATAGAGTACCAGAGGGGGAGAATATAACACGACGCCTTACGCCATCTACTGGATTGTGTGCAAAACACCACGCCACCCGAGTAGATCACAACACAAACAAGATCAATTATCGATAACAGCAACAGTATCTACAGACTACTAGCGACATCTATCATTCGACGTGTGAAGTGTCCTTGACGTCAACGAAGGTCACGATCACAACCACATACAAGCAAAAGATGTTGAAGACACACACTACTGTCAGTCAAATCGACTATATAAACGGTCACCCATGGAGGAACGACACACTCGCTACTTAGAAGGCACAGTGGTCGATAGCCCCGCAGTCACCACTGTTGTCATAAGCTTGACCTGAGTGGAGGCCCCGTCGCCCTCAGGAATAGCCGAGCTAGGAGGTAAAGGGATAGGATAGCCCCGCAGTCCATCCCTAGAACCACTAATAGGTTTAACCTCAGTCTAACTTTGTTTGCTAAAATCTGTCAAGTGTTTGAAGTAAAGTGAATAAACCCTTATCTGTCATCCAACGTTGGTTTTATTCCACCGCCACCATTATAGTACTATTTATTTATTAAACCGAGTATAATACCTAACAACACCATTCACGCTTTATTGTACTGCCACGATAATTCACCTTCAGGGCTCACGAAATAGTCGGCAAATTCATTTCTAACAGAATCTGCTCGAATGCCGTCATGATTTTGATCAAAGGAATGCATTCGTAACAAATTTGAAGTTATCGATAAAGTGTCATCGAATTTATAGCCATCTCGCTTGCGTACTATATTATGTAATACGACACATGCTTTCACTATGTCTGTTGCAAATTCAACTGACACGTTAATTGGCCTATGCAATATTCGCCATTTGTTTGTCAAAATTCCAAAGGAACATTCTACATATCTTCGTGCTCGTGATAATCTATAGTTAAAAATACGTTTTTTCATTGTTAATTGCTTGCCGCTGTATGGTCGCAGCAAATGTTTGTGTAATCCAAAGGCTTCATCGCCAATGAATACCATAGGCAAGGGCCTACCTACAGGGGTAATTGCTTGCGGTCCAGGTAGATCTAAATCATTTCTTTCCATTGCATCATATAAACTGCAGTCCCTCCAAATAGTTGAATCAGAAGTTTTACCGTAGGCTCCTATATCAACATACATGAATAAATAATCGGCGTCACATACGGCCATTAAAACAATAGAAAAGAAATGTTTATAATTAAAGAATAATGAACCACTGCGTGGTGGATGAATAATTCTAATATGTTTCCCATCTACAGCCCCTAAGCAGTTTGGAAAATTTGCTTTCTTTTTAAATTTGTTCGCAATATCAAGCCACATTGTTTTATTACATGGTGGTAAATGAATAGGCTGTAATTTATCCCAAATCAGACGGCACACGTCGTGGACAATTTTGCTAGCAGTTGAAGTACCACATTTAAAAAAATCGGCGAGATCTTCAAACGAACATCCCGTTGCCAAATATCTGTAACAAAAAAAAAAAAATTAAAAACAAATAATAATGAAATGGTGTTACAGGGTGATACAGGGTGTAGTTACAAAAGGTTGAAATAAATAACACTGGATGGAAAAATCGGCTGTTTCATACATTTAGGTCATGTAGGTATCTTTTCTACAAATTTTAATTTAACTATTATTTTTTTAGCTGATAACTTACAAAGAAAATGGAAAAGCTTAAGAGACTCTTTCAACAGAGACCTTAAAAAACAAAATTCACAAAGAAGCGGTTCAGCAGGTAGTACGAAGAGATACTACTACTTTAGTCAATTATTATTTTTAAAGCCATTGTCTGAAAATCGAAACACAACATCGTCTCTACCAGTACAAAACAAAAACGATGACATTGAACAAATCGATAATGAAGACGATAATACTACTGAAACGAGTGACTCTGAAGTTTGGAAGAGACCAAAATATAACCAAAGAAAAAAAGACGATGCAGAATATGGGTTAATAAAAAAATAACAAGTCATTTGAGCGATCAAGTAACTGCACATACTCGTACACAGGAACCTGGCAAGTCCTGTGACAGTGATATGCATTTTTTGCTATCTTTATACGATAGATTTAAAACCGTTCGCGATGATTGGAAACTGAATGCTCAGATAGAAATATTGAATGTAATTCAAAAATATCACACACCTACACGTAATGATAATTACAGTGAATATGGACAGGGGTATACGACACCAGCGTACCAACCGTACGAGCGACCATCAACGTCTGGGTATCGACCGGATATGGAAACAGGCGGTCCACAGCTTCGCAATTTGCGTACTACATCCACACCAAGAGATGTTTCAGTGCCAGCATCTCCACTCAGCGTTTCTTCTCAGGCTTCAAACTATAATGATCCGATTATAACTGATATTTTCGGAGATTAATTACCTACCTCTGTTGATTTTTGAATGACAAAATAAATAAAAATATATTAAGTATGCTCTTTGTTTTCGCTTTCTATCCCCCCTACCTAGAGATGGGATTTTACCCGGTAAAAACCCAAAAGTGGGTAAATTCTAGGGAAAATACCCGGGAAAATACCCGATTGGGAAAATATTCGGGTGTTTTAAAATTTAGCTTATGTAATGTTTAGATACACATACATTAAATAGTACATAGCTTTTAAACTTTATTACTACTACTTAGAGCTTATATAAGTTGAAATGACGCACTCCACTACCACTTTTACGTCAACAAGCTTTAAAGAATGGATAATTAAGTAAAGAGTCACGTTATTTCCACTTAGATAAGCTTTAACGCTAGTTAGTTAAGACAAATTTATCTTTTCTTAGAACCTGTAACATTTATAATATCTAGCTATTGGCGACCAATTAGCCGCTCGAAACTACCTGCCCCCACCCCGGGAGCACGTACTTTCGAGCCGGACAATAGCCAGTAGTAGTTGTCGCATAAGTGATCTTTCACAAGTTGTTTTGGCTTCATACCGTGCGCACTTGTGTTAGTTTCTTTGATTTATTGACGACCTGGATTTTGTTTTGTGGACTTTTGATATTATAGTGATTAAATACGTGATATACTTTGGATTGATAACTACTGCTATCCTTACGGACTTCGATACCTACTGCATCCCATCAACATAAATAAACCGGTAAGTTTGAGCTTATATTAGAAATGTAGAATACTTTAAAACATCTGTTTGCTTCTGTTCTTACAATTGTTTTTTTTTTCTTTTTGCATTAGATCACACCATGCCCAGAAAGAAAAATAACGATGTGTGGGAAAACTATTTCCATTCCGCAACCAGTAAAACGGTTAAGTGCAAACACTGCGAAAAAGTTTACATGTTTGGCAATGTCAACAAGATGGCCCGCCATCTGTTGAAATGTTTTAGATGTCCAACTGTTATCAAGAACAAACTAAATAAAACATCTGACGTTAACGCAACTGCAACAAATCTGCCTTTACAAGATGAATCGCAGCATGAAACGTTACAAGATAACAGTTTGACAGATACAAATTCTAGTACTACAACTTCAGCAGAAAAGAAACTTTATCTAGATCAGCTTTTGTCGAAAGCAATATTTGTTTCCGGTTCTCCTTTGTCCATTGTTGAACATCCGCTGTGGGCACGATTTTTTGATGAGTTGCAACCACTTTACAAGTTACCATCCAGAAAAGCAATCTCAACTACACATCTGGAAGCTATTTATAAAGAAATGGTAGAAGAAATTACAGACGAACTGAAATCTATAAATAATTTGCATCTGCAGTGTGATGGCTGGAGCAATCAGCGCAATGAAGGTATTATCAACTTCATTATTGCAAAACCCGAGCCCGTTTTTGTCAAAAGTCTTAACACTCTTACCAACCGACATACAAGCCAATATCTTTCTCAAGAGATTATCAAAGTTATAAATATGTATGGAGGCCACAAGTTTGTAACTCTTATAGGAGATAACGCTAATAACATTCAAAGAGCATTTCAGATGGTAAAAGATGTGTATACACACATAATACCACTGAGATGCGTAGCACATACATTAAATTTACTTTGCGAAGATTGTCTAAGACCAGAACCTGTTAAAGCATTTATATCGATTGCCATAGAGACCATAAAAGCAATAAAAAGAAGTCAAACTATGAGTGCTTTACTAGCCCAGATTATAAAAGACAAACGATCAGGCGAAACATTGAAATTGCCAGGAAAAACCCGCTGGGGCAGTTACTGTACTGCTATAAAAAGCTTGAAATATTCGAAAGTAGCATTACAGACATTAGCTGTTCACGAAGATGCTACTATTTCAGAAGAAATAAAGTCAAATTTATTGGATCTCAATTTTTGGAACATGGCCGAAAACTGTATAAAATTGTTGGAACCGATAACTGAAAAAATTTTCAAACTTGAAGGAAACGGAATATTAATAAACGAAGTATACATGGCTTTCAGAGACATGCAATCTACATTTAATTTTGTGCTACCCGAGATTTCTATTTTAGATGATCAGCACAAACAAGATATAATAAATGCTGTAACCAGGCGAACAAATAATTGCATCAAACCAATCCATTATGCTGCATATTTGTTAGATCCGAGATCGCAAGGCATTGAACTCGATGAAGAGCATGAAGTAGATGCCATGGAGTTTATACATGAAGTGAGCCAATCACTCAATATTGATGTTGGTGTAGATTTAGCTAATTATAGAGCTAAACAGGGTTTATGGGGCAGACCATTTATATGGAAAAATGTCGCAGAAATGGACCCAGTCGTTTGGTGGAGGGGACTTTGCAGCTCCAAATTGCTGAGTAGGGTTGCAGTACGCCTTCTGACTGCTCCCTGCACTTCCGCAGCGACGGAGCGGTCATTTAGCACACATGCTCATATACACAGTCACAAAAGAAATAGATTGACTACAGATAGAGCAGCAAAGATAGCTTTTATATCCTATAATTGGAATCTTTTGCACAAACATAAAGATGATGACAACGACGAAGATGACGAGCCCTTGTCAACCCCTAGACAGTTGTCTAGCCCGATGAACAGCCCAATTAATGACCAACAACCTTCTACATCTCGTGGAAGCCAAGATATAGAATTCTGTGATATTGATGATTTGTATGATGATCATGACAGTAGCGATAGCGATTAAAATTTTAGAACGAGTGAATGAAAAAAATTTTGTAATTATTTTCTATTTTGTAATAAATAATTGTGATTGTCTATGTTTTGCTTTACTTTTTATATGCAGAAACATGTTTTACAATCCTACTGGTAGTTCCACAGATTACCGCGTTTGAATAAACAAAAAAAACACTTCAGCTTTATTGTATTAGTATAGATAATGAAAATACCCGTCTATTGGGTTTTTTCCCACATAAATACCTGATATTTACCCAAATGGGTAAAAACCTGGGTATTTTCCCGTCGGGTTTTTTCCCACCGCCCATCTCTACCCCTACCACAGTTAGGTAATAATAAAGGCCTGAGCAGACCGGATACGTGGCGTGTGCGTAACGTACAGTCAGCGACATATTGACCTACGAAAGTGAAAAAACCACAGCTGATGTTGATCTCTATACGTTTAAAATTCAGTTGCAGAAATTTTACAGATAAGGGTAGGTCGATATGACGCTAACTGTACATGCATACTGTTGTAATAATAGGAAACTATATGAAACGTGCCCACAATCATAATCTTACTTTTTATTGTTAATGAATTAAGAGGCCGTACATGGTTTTGCTCGCAACACTAGCGCCACTTTCATAAAAATAATAAGATATTTTTATTTATGTCTTAAATAAAAAGATACATTGTTTTTAATGAAAGTGGCGCTAGTGCCGCGAGCAAAACCAGGTAGGTACGGCCTCTTAATTTGCATCTGTATTTTATATTTTATAAATTAATTTCATCAGCCCGGTGAGTCTGTCCCGGTAGATGGAACTAATTATATTTTCTAAGCTAAAAATATTTAACTATAAAAACAATTACTCACCTCAATGTCATTGCCAGACGTTCAACAGATGGTATGCTTTTTCTCATGGCCGTGTCTTTTTTTTGCAACTCACTATTCAGTTCGTTTAACAAGTCATCATCATCATCATCATTTCAGCCGATAGACGTCCACTGCTGGACATAGGCCTCCCCCAAGTGTCGCCACATTGACCACACATTGATTGTTTAACAAGTAGTCAAATGTATTCTTGCTCATTCTAAATTTTTTATAAAATTTCATCTTGAACCTTCGAAGTTTAGGATAATCAGTACGGAATTGGCTTTGACTTTTGTTTTCCAATAAAGGATGTACCCAATAAATTCTATTTCGACGAATACGCTGATTTCGTCGTCTTCTTCTTATTAATAAAAGCCATAACAAGGATAGCAACAACAATCTTTCCTCCATGACTACGTTCAGTCAAGCCGTGTTACCTCTACTAAAGCTGGAGTATAACTGCACATGACCACGTGGTTACCACATCGCAACGACAGCGACAACGCAACCACATCGACATCTTGTCGGTACCACAACGCAACTGCAAAAAGCCGCTGCGACACTATTCACACGTAACCACAGCTTGACCACATTTTGTCGCTGCGACGTGGTGTGGTTGTGGTACGTGTGAATTGACCCTAAATGCTGAAAGGTACATTCGTGAGTGCTTAGAACCTCACGTGATACCATACGCGGACAATGTGGGCCCAAATTTCCTTTTTATGCATGATAATGCAAGAGCCCATGCGGCCGGCATCGTCAGGGAATATCTTCGGGATGTGAACATCACAGTTATGGACTGGCCAGCCAGAAGCCCAGACATGAACCCCATTGAGCACATGTGGGACGAGCTAAAAAGACGTGTTAGGGCTCGTCAGCCAGTTGCCCAGACGATGCAGGAGTTGAAAACTGCCATAGAAAAGGAATGGGAGATGATCCCTCAAAATTTCATAGAGCGGTAGATAAACTCTATGCCTAATCGTATGAGAGCTGTGGTAGATGCCCATGGAGGCAACACGCGTTATTAAATTAAACCTTTATTTGATAAAACATGTTTTTTATTCAAAAATCAATTGCCTTTAACAAGGCGCATATCCGACTTGTTAGGCGTAGCCAGTGTTGCCAACTTAGTGGATTTTCCACTAAATCTGGTGGTTTTGACTTGCCTTTTGGCGGACAATTATGGATTTTAGTGGTTAGTGGATTTGTTTAGTGGAATTCAAAAATTTTGTATATTTTTTCTTTATACTCCACTCGTATCGTTTTTAGAGTTTAATTCACAGACATCTAATATGGATTTAATTTCTATGGATTTAATTTCATCATGCAGCAACACTTTCATCTAGTGGGTAAACTCCTTCAATCGGGAATTCCCCGACGGGGAATCTTTGTTCATCTAATGGTAAAACAGCTAAAAAGACACGCATCCAGGCCTGAAACTTTTTAAATCGGGAATTTCCCGACGGGTAATCATGCTTGTTTTCTTCTCGCTCGTCTCTCAATTTTCGTCCGAGCTTAGTGAGTGAGTTGGTGTCGGTAGATTTGTTTGAAATCGTGTTTCGTCATTGATAATCATGCCAAAACCTCAATATTCACAAAAATTTCGAAATTCTTGGCTTCAAGACCCACTTTTAAAAGATTGGCTTCAAGTAATTGAAAGTACTGCTGGTCAAGTACCGAAATGCAAGTTTTGTGGAACGGTATTACGGAGTCACTATGGAGATCTAAAAATACATGGGATGTCGAAAAAGCACCAACAAAATGCGAAGGTAACTGGATTTTTCATAATTATTTCGTTCGATAGTCATAGAAACATATTTTCTACCTAACTTACCAGAAGAATAGATATTTTTAGAGCTAATAATGTGACATGATGTAGCGCGTGCTAAAACCTAAACTATAGAGGAGGTATTTATTTTTATTTTTACAGGTTATCGTTACGCAACCTAAGCTACCATTTAAACCAGAGCCAATAGGAAAAAAGAAAAAGGAAGAAGCCGAACTCGCACTCTTCACAGCCATGCATACCAGCATCCGTGTAGTTGACCACTTGGGTGAGGTAATTAACCACAGTCATGAAAAAGATATCGATAAAGTGCAACTACACCGAACCAAGTGCACTGCGGTTATTAAAAATGTGTTGGCGTTGCATTTTACCCAAATCCTAAAAGAAGATATTAAAGATCAACCCTACAGTATATTGGTTGATGAGTCTACTGATATTGCAGTACAGAAATACCTTGGCGTCAATTATGACGCCAAGGTATTTCTGTACTAAATAAAACTGTAATAAATTATTAAATTTATTACAGTTTTAAATACCAAAGAATAGTATCTACCTATCTGGACCTTCCTGAACTAACTGAGTGCAATGCTGAAGGTATTGTCTCTGCTATCAAGAAGACACTAAAACAATTTGATCTGCAACTTCATAATTTAATGGGCATTGGTACAGACAACGCGTCTGTAATGGTTGGCGTTAATAATGGAGTCTTTACTAAATTGAAAGAAGAAGTACCACACTTAGTTTTGGTACGTTGTTTATGTCACTCTTTGCAACTGGCTGTTTCAGCTGCGGCCAAGCAATTTTTACCGAGGAATTTGGAATTTTTAATTAGAGAGACATATGACTGGTTTGCTCGTTCATCTTCCAGACAAACTGCCTATAAAGAGTTATATAAAACCATCAATAACGGACAAAAACCGCATAAAATTGTTCAAGCATGCCAAACAAGATGGCTGTCAATAGAGTCTGCTGTGTCGAGAATATACACGCAATGGCTAGAGTTGAAAACTCATTTTTCTATAGCTAAGTTGACTGAAAGATGTCATACGGCAGAGTTACTGCACTCTATGTATGCGAATGATTTGAATTATGCGTATATTTCTTTTTTATATCCCATATTGATTGAAATAAACAGAGTTAATAAAATGTTCGAGTCAAGAGATACAGACCACACATTATTGCGTGGCGAGTTGACCAACCTGATAGATATGCTAGTGAGCAAAGTTACGTTACCTACACATAAAATTGATATTTTTAACCAAAATGTCCGCGACTTTTTAGATCCGAAATGCTATCTGGGATACCGATTTGAAAAACAAATACTCGAAATGCGAGAAAAGGGACTACCAAGGGAAGAAGAAGAAATGATGCGGACTCGGTGCATGCAATTTATAGTGAGTTTAATTGACGAAATTAAAAATAGGCTTCCAGAAAATGTGGAACTAATGAAAAAGATTTCGCGAATAAGTGTCGAAAAAGCACTTGCTCATAACAAAGAAAATCTAATTGACATTTTGGCTCAATTGAATAAAAGTTCTGAATTCATTGCAAAAGTGGACGATCAATGGCGACAAATTCATTTACTGAAATGGCAGGAAACCAAAAATACAAAATTATTTTGGTATGAAGTCCTGCATTTTAAAGATGCACAAGGAGTGTCAAGATTTCACGAATTGGCGACTTTTGCAATCACTCTTTTAATATTGCCGCATTCCAACGCCGATGTCGAAAGACTGTTCAGCAGTATGAACATAACAAAAAACAAGCAGAGAAACAGGATGGGGTTTAATCTTTTAACTGCTATATTAAGAGTGCGTTGCGGAATGAGAATGGCAGGAAAATGCTGCAACGACTATGAAATCCCAAATAACATAGTGAGATTAATCGGGACCAAAGAGTCGTACCAATCGGAGACTACGGAGACTATGGATGAAAACGACTCATCTGAAGAAGATTTTTAATATTTTAATATTTTAATTATTATAAATATTTAAGTATTTGTTATCCAACAAAAATACATTATTTTGTTACATAATGTGTGATTTCAATGTTATTTATATAATAAATATATCTTTAAAATATTGTTTTCTTTCGTGATGAATAACAATTTGCTAAAAATAAAGTTAGCGGAAAATTTAGCGATTTTTTAAATTGTGGCGGTTTTTGTTAGTGGATTTCTGGTGGATTTAGAGGTCGCTTCTGGCGGATAGCTTGATACTTCGTTGGCAACACTGGGCGTAGCTCCATGTCGTATGGTATTCTGAATTCAAATTTAAAACAATACGATCGAAAAAGATGGTAAAATGTATCAGGTTTAAAACTGCATCAACAGTTTTTGTTCAATCTAGCAATCATATTTCGGTAGGGGCCATCGAAACCTAAACTCTAAGGTGGGCCAATAGATGTGTCCAGAAGTGTCATTACTGGTTAGTCTCTCTAAACTTAAACTTATGACAATTGCTGATTATTTGTTAGTTGATTACTGATATTGATTAGTTGATTATACAATAAACAGACCAAAAAAACTGTTATCTTTTCATTACTTATATAAATTCTTACCTTAAAGTAATTCCCAGCATTTCTATTGGTTCCACTGGATTCCTCATATTAGTATAGTTTTTTCGTATGTGTGGTTCTAAGGACTAAATATTCGAAGCTGGATACACTCATTCTAAAAAAATTAAAAAACTTATTTTCGTCTAATAGCAACTCCCGATATTCTAACAAAAAAAACTGTCCATCACTATTTCTTAATTAAATGAAGGGACAGATCCAATACCGTCTTGTGATTTTGCGTCGATTTCGGCGGTGACGTAGTAATAGGAGCAATGCTAGACGTCTTTTCCGATCCATGCTTTCCTATAGACTGACTGCGATGTTTTTACAAAAATGCTTGCCGCAACTGTGCGTCACCGCTGCGTCGACCGAACGTTAAGACTGCGTCGTAGTAACGCTGCGACGGACTCTTGCCCACGGACCCCGCTGCCTACTTGTTTGACTACTTTGCTCGTTTATTGGACTCTGTTTTGCAATCTGATTTAAACTTTGTTTACTTGGAAGTGTAAAAGATGAGTTACACGTTAAGTGAATATGCAGAAATGCATTATTTTTATGGAGTTGCACAAGGAAATGGCCATGAAGCAGCGCGACTATCGCGAACAACTTCAACGTCGTGGTGGGGCGCAACCTGAGCGATATCCCGACCACCGTGTTTTTATTAACACGCACAATACTTTAATGGCAGGCCGCATTCCTGGTCGACGCGGCAGTCATGAAGGAATCCCTAGAGCTAACCCGGATCGCAGAGAAATGGTGCTGGAAGAAGTTCAGCAAAATCCGTCTACGAGTACGAGAAGTATGGCTCGTGCTCTGAACATCCCAAGGACTTCTATTCAAGTCATTCTTCAAGATGAAGGATACCACGCGTTCCACATCCGAAGAGTCCAAGCTTTGCTGCCTACAGATCACCAATTACGCGTTGATTTTTGCCAAACCATGTTACGAAAAGAGCAAGAGGATCCTAGATTTTTCAATAAAGTTTTATGGTCAGATGAGTCACGATTTGAGCGATCCGGAATATTCAATATTCATAATTACCACACGTGGGCGATTGAAAATCCACACGAAGTGAGAGCTTCAACGTTTCAACATCGTTTCAGCGTTAACTTGTATCCTCAATGGCGAACTAATTGGTCCGTTTGAACTGCCGTCCAGACTTGATGGAGAAACCTACAAAAACTTTTTGGAAAATGAACTGCCATTGTTGCTGCAAGATGTGAGTCTCCCCGTGTCACTACGCAACGCAGGTCCGAAATTACTTAAATGAAACATACCCCAACAGATGGATCGGACGCAGCGGACCAATTAGGTGGCCTCCACGCTCACCTGATCTCAACCCCATCGATTTCTTCATTTGGGGCTATTACAAGGAAATAGCATACGCCCGAGACTGTTCAAGTGAACAAGAGCTGAGGCAGTCGATTGCAGAAGCTGAACGTTTTGTGAGAGAGAACAGAGAAGCTTTTAGACAATTGCCAGACAATTTCTTACGTAGGTGTAGAATGTGTATTGCTGCTGGTGGTGGCCACTTTGAAAACCTTTTGTAAATGTTAAAAATAAATTACTTTTTTTTTCACATTATCATCTGTGTTTTATTCAAAACCACTTCTTACTAAAAACATTTCTTACCTAACCTCTGAAACTAATTTGTTGGTAAGTTTTCAGTATTCTTTTCATTAATTAACCTTAGGAACGAGAAAATAAAAACATTCATCAGATGGCTAATTTTAAGAATTTTCTACCTCGCAGTTTTTGAAGGCCGATTTAAGCCAAAGTAGCCCCATTAAGTACTAATTTTTTTATGATTAATAAAGCTGAGAGTCTGGCGCATTCTTGAAGCCTACTTAGGAACCATGAAGTTTCCTGTTTAAATTTTTTATTTAAAGTTGAAATGCTAAGCCATAATTTACCGAACGTAATTTTTTCACTTTAGACCAACTTTTTCATAACTTTCATCACAGTTACGAAGCTGATTATTTTATGCATAAAAGTACTACTCACGAAGATTCAGTTGCAAAAAAAAATCTCGACAAAGCCATGTACTTTATTTTTTTATTTTTTTTAGATTGGTCAGGTCGATCATTCTCAAAAAATCAGAAAAAAATTCGTAACTCGAAAACTATGAAAAGTCGCGGTACATACATGGGGGTGATTCGGATACCCCACGATACGAGGGACCTAAATTTTATTTTAGGACGTCAATGTTCCGGCCACCCTGTATACATTACATTAATTTATTGCACGTAACAAGTTTTCAAAATAATTTGTAATTTGTAATCGTCGATAACCATATGAGTTCTGGGATGTACTGTTGGAAATACTTGCTATTTGCCCATTTGAAATAAGTTCTTCTATATTAGAAACAATATTTTCTGTGACTGGCTCATCTTCATTTCTTAAAATACACATATTGTGTAAAACACAACACGCAATGATAACATTTATACCATTTTTCAATTCCAGTCTTATACCTATAGCTAATACAGGAAAACGTCGTTTTAAGACTCCATACTGCCTTTCCACCACATTCCTGGTTTTTATGTGAGCCTCATTGTATTTTTGTTGTCCTCTTGTCGTAGGATTTAAGTAAGGAGTCAACAGATGATTCTGAAAAAAAAAATATCTCCTGTTTTAAAAGTTCTTAATATTAAAATTTACTTTACAGGTGGAAACTTCAATCTGAAGAACTTATTTGGTGTGCCAAAGAATGACTAAATATAGATCTAAGAAACTGTATTTTTTAAATAAATTGATTTTATTATGATACATGGATAGTATTTTTATTTCTATAGATATAAAGAATCTATTTCTATTTTACCTTCAATGGGTATCCACTGTCACCCAGTAAATAGCTGTCAGTGTAGTCTCCTCTTTCAAATCTCCCGAATGTATTGCTATTTTGATAAATAGCGGAGTCATGTGTTGAACCTGGCCAACGTGCAACAACATCTCTTATTAATAAATTGGCTGATGCTACTGTCTATACATTTATGGACATGTATCCCTTCCTGTTTCTGAACAGCTCGGCATCATCTCCACCTTAAAAAAACATACAAAACATCAAATTTTATTTTGTGTAAGTTCCAAATCATTTCAGTAGATATGTTTCAGTAAAATTCTGACTTGTTAAACTAATAAAGGTTAGTCTTGAGGTTTCACCTGGTGATTGAATTTTCACATGTGTAAAATCGATGCAGCCAAGAACATTAGGGAATCTGGCAATATTATAAAATTCCATCTTCACTTTTTCTTGCTCCTCACTTGTATCAGGGAAGGTGACAAACACTGGACGTAAAGTGACAATCGCTGCGGATACTCGCTTGATTATTCGACTGCAAGTAGCCACACTGATTCCACCCATGTCTGCCACAGCTAACAAGTGATTTTTTTTTTTTTTTATAAAAAACGTTGCCCCACACTAGGAATTTCTCCTGTATCGTGGGTGCGTTTACAAACATTAAAGTCACATACACAAACAGCCAGACCCGGAACAACTACTTGTAGGTCATACAAATATTTGTTCCGTGCGGGAATCGAACCCGCGACACGCAGCGCAGCAGTCAATCGCTTAACCACTGCGCCAACCGTGTCGTCTGATTCCCCGTAGCATAAAACCTCAATGCTATTAATAATTGATTTATCGGAGATATAGAATTATTTCTGAAATAAAATAAAAGCAAATGAAATAGGTAAGGACATCATTTGTAACTACACAAGTTTATCAGAAATATAGTCGTAGCGCCAACTAAACAAAAAAAAATACCATGCGCATGCGCATATGCGCTTAAATATGGTACCTACTTAAATCTATGGGTCATATTCAAAATAATTGTAATAATTACTACTGTCATAGTGTCCAACCCAATTATTTTTATAACGAGATACAACTGACTAGAATTTCATAAACAAACAGATTAAATGTTTATTTGAATTTAATAAAAAACAACGAAACATTTGATATAGCTAAACAATTCATTAAAAAAAAAATGAAACCAAACATTGCGTAGATGGGCATTTTTACAAAAATGCATAGGTGTACGTTTAGGCCTGTCCCTCGAAAAGATTGCCGTTTTACTTTTTTAATATTAACAGTATCAATAAAAAACGACTACCGTTAGTTTAGGTAGACATCTAGTTATTATTCCATTAATAACTTAATTCTCCAAGTACTCGATTATTTAAATAAAAAATTAATTAAGTGATAGGGAGATAGCAGTTTATCTTGTCCCTGAATGGTACAGCTATATTGTACATACAATAATTGCGTTTTATCCTTAGAATTGACTACAGGTATAGTATTTTATTTCTTCGAGAGATTGTGGTAGACTATTTTAAAGCATAATTCAAATATTATATCTTGAATTTATTAAATTATGGGAATTTAATTATAGAAACTAAATTGTGAGCATCCTGACACGTCAAGTTTGTTACCGTATATTTTCCATGAGTTACTAAAATTTTGGTAGAATTTCATTTTTCTAATAGCAACACAAGAAGCTTGAAGTCATCCACCATTTTGTATCGTCAGTTTTGCCCTAAACGCTGTGTGAAGTGCGCGTGTCCAATAACACTCATCGCTAGGTAGAAAACTTTCTGTCAAGGTAAGTTACCAAAATGTTGTGTAATTTAATATCTTAATAAAATTATTGTGGTAGTTATTGAAAGCTTTAATATCTAGCTCCATAAATTAATAGTCAATGACGAATCACTTCAACCAGGACCTATTTAAATTTAATATAAATCGCGCAAAGGTAAGGTAACGTTACGTCAGTTTTGTGTGGTAACATAGAGACCTGACAAACAAAGTAACAAAACTGACTGTTAAGAAGATTACACATGCTATTTTACCGACTTGGTCTAAAGGAGGTTATGATATTATATTATCCATAAAAAGAAGTGTATACTTATATTTTCGTAGAAGCGTATACAATTATTTATTTTTAATGGACTGTATTAATAAATAAGTATTTAAACGCCAATATAGCAATTAAAAGAGATTTTCATTTATTTCAGATCTGCGTGTTAAATCCACGTTTTACGCTGTTTACCATCGACGCAAAAAGAAGAAGAAGAATCCACGTCTTTCATTTTAAATGTAAGTTTCTATTGAGCAGTTAACATTTTATTAGCCTGTAATTTTGTGTAGATTTATTATTTTTGCAAGCTTGATTTTTTTAGTTTTATGGTAGTTTGAGTAATACAAAACTATTATTGTTATTGTTGTAACTGAATTTTCTTCTGCAAGTGTTGACGCCGTTTGGTTTATTTATTGTAGATACTAGTCTAAATGCCGTTAAGCGCAGCGGAAAAAATGCGCAGATACAGGGAGCGTCTTAAAACTGAAAATCCAGAAAAATATGAGGAGCAGAGAAAAAAAAATTTACATCGGATAAAATCTAAGAAGAAAAAAGTTTCGGAGATGGATAACGCAGAAAAAGCAGTGCAAAGGCAAAACTGGCGACGTTATCAAAACAAATGTAGACAAAAAAAACTAAATGATCATCAAAAACAAAAAGATACAGAAGAAGAAAAAATGGAAAAACCTCAACCAAATTCAAGTGATTCGAAAAAAATAATCAAGAAACTTAATACTAAATATAAAATACTTCAAAATAAGTTCAGAAGACATTTGAATTATTTGAACAAAGTAAATAAACTAAAAGAGAAATATAAAAAGAGATACCAAAGAATTAAAGCGGAGTCTACAAATAAAATAAACATGTTGGAAATAAAATTAAACAAGATGAAAGCGCGTGAAGAAATTTTAGAACATACATTAAAGAATACGTATAGTAATTGTAAAAAACATTATGACAAACGCTTATTTAAACAATTAATCCATAACTCTAATAACAAGGCATACGTTGCAAAACTAATAGGACTGAAAAACGGAAATATTAAAGGAAAAAAGAAGACAAATAGAATAAAAGTAATTCAAGAAATTCGATCCTTTTACATGAGAGACGATGTAAGCCGTAATACTGCAGGCAAAAAACAAACAAAAACTAAAGAAAAGGACAAAAAACAAATTCGATATTTACTGGATAGTTTAGTTAATTTATTTAAGAAGTATATAAGTGAAGGAGGTCGTTATGGTTTTACCACATTTTTTAAACAAAAACCATTTTTTATTTTATCTCCACATATACACTCTAGAGAAACATGTGCGTGTATTAAACATAGTAATTTTAATTTTCTGTTTGTTGCACTTAAACAACGTGGTATATTAAAACATAACAAGCATTCAGAACTTTTGAACCAATTGGTTTGTAATACGGGAAATTATTCGTGCATGTATAGCGACTGTAAAACATGTACAGGACGAGAAATAGAAATCGCACACTCTTATCAAACCGAGAAAAATAAATTGGCCACTTGGTATCAATGGGAAAGAAAAGATCATTATTACTTGAAATCAAATAGTAAGGACCAGAAACTAATTAAGACGAAAAAAACTGTCAAATCTACTAAAACAGGTACAATTGAAGAATTATTAAAAACTTTTCAAAATTCGATAAAATTATACAAAAAGCATCACTATAATATGCTTAAACAGTTAAAAGAATATCAAAACGCCGTGGCGACACTAAAAGACAATGAAGCTCTTATTGTCTGCGACTTTTCAGAAAATTTTGAAGCAAAGCTATCAGAAGAAATTCAGTCCATGCATTTTGGCGCTTCAAAGTCTCAAATAACCCTGCATACTGGCATGATATATTGGAAAAATATGTCACAATCATTTTGTACTATCTCCGACAGCAATAATCACCAGCCTCCGGCCATATGGGCGCATTTAACCCCAATACTCGACCTTATCAAAGAAAATTCTCCTAATGTCAATGTGATACATTTTTTTTCCGACGGACCCACGTCGCAATATAGGCAAAAAAATAACTTCTATTTACTCTCACACTTTACAAAAGAATATAACTTGCAATCATCTACGTGGTCATTTTTTGAAAGTGGCCACGGTAAAAGCGTAGCTGATGGTATTGGCGGTTGCATTAAGAGAATATTGGACAAAAAAATATGCTACGGATTTGACATCACAAATTCCATTGATGCTTATACTGTATTACAATCAACTGTCATAAACATTAAAATCTTTTTGATTGAAGAAGAAAAAATGACCAAAGTTTCAGAGATACTTCCGAATAGTTTGATTCCCTTAAAAGGGACTATGAACTTACACCAGATCATAACCACAACTGAGATAAACACTATTAAATTTAGAGATGTGAGTTGTTTCTGCGAACCTTCACGAGGGGATTGCAAATGCTTTTCTCCCCAAAACCATACTATTCTACAGCCAATTTACCACGATGACAAAGAAAATATTTCGATTCCGTCAACTTCAAAAATTAATACTGGACTATTGAAGGATAATTCTGACAAACTGCCCTTAAAAATATTAGAAACAGATAATCAGGACACAGCTCAACTTCGTGATTTCATCGAGATATACAGTACAGAAGATGACTGCATCAGTATTGGTGACTGTTCCCAAAATAAAGAAGAATCCGATTTGACGAATATTGAATTGCTACCCCTGATCTTATTACCTGATAAAGAATCTGGTGTAAAAAATATCTCCACTAAGGCTGTTGCAGAGTGCCACGAATGTTCGTGTTCGATCCTTGGCAAAATTATAAGATGCTTGGCGTGTAAAAATGTATACTGTGACGATTGTGTCCAGGGTCCTACTTACTTTGACTACATATGTGATGCATGCTTTGCAGATGAAGGTACCTAACTCGAATATTTTTTATACACAACTGTGTATGTAATTTTTTTAACGTCAATTTTACATACTTTTCTTTTGTTTTCAGATTAACTAGTGCTGATCCAGTTATAATTGCATTAGCAACTAGAAGATTATACAATATGGGAATCATGATTGATATTGATAAATTTTTGACTCTTAACGATTTTATATTATTTTATGATAACAGACTTCAATGGCCATGGAAAGAGACCCATTTTATTTTATTAAAATATTGCAATGGATGCAAGGAAACAGTTGACATGGCAAATTCAAGATTAATACACTTCTTTCTAACTATGACCAGACACGACATCAATTTTTTATTAAAATCACCATATTTTTGGTGTACTTATTGTGATTTTAGTGTCTATGATCATTATCCTACTGATGAATGTCAGTATTGTGTTAATTGATTTTTGTTTTTTACTAAACTATTAAGATGGAAACAAATTATCGGACGCGTCCATAAGCTCTCATTTATTAGTAACTGTGGTGGCAAAAGGTAAAAATGTTTTATGTGAAACGCTTATTACTGTGATTTTTAAATTATGTAAGCTACCAATATAAGACTAAATAATTGTATCGTTCCTATACTTAAAAAGTCTGAAGGTATTTTTAAGAAACTTAAATGTTAAGACTTAACGCAGTTTCCACTTTTATAATTTAATATATATTTAATTTAGTTTCATACATATTTAATAATATGCTCAATCTTAAATTAGAACTAACTGTCGTTATTATTAGTATTGTTTGATGATACCAAATATTAGAATGTACATAAAGTTAAATGTTAAATAATATAAGCAAATACTTATAAGGTTATAAATAATATTTTGCAAGGGCCGACGTTAGCGTGATAACTATTCGTTATTATTATTATTAATAACGTAAAAATACCTATGCTTACCATTTATCGTGTAAAATGTATATAACTTAGCAAACTAGGTTAATCAGCCGTTTCATTAAAAACCTAGCCTTTCCATTGAAATGCGTTGTTTAATCAGCGACATAAGTGACACGGTCTAGTCATTAAACGATATTGAACAAAAGATTTCACATAGACCGTTGAGAAATCGGCGCACTTAAATGAAAAGACCAGACCACCAATTAAACGGCCGAGTAAGCTAGTTGGCTGCAACATATACATCATTGCTTATAAAAACAAGATAATTTGATGTTTTTAACCGACTTCAAAAAAAAAAATCCTCAGTTCGGATTTTTTTTTTAATGTTTGTTACCATAACTCAGTCAGTTAGAACTGATTTTTAAATTTTTGATTTCAATTGAAAGGATATGGTCCCATAGAAATTTCATCCAAATCGGTTCAGTACCAGTACCTTTGGTTTTAAATCGAAATAGCTGAAAAAATTGACATCCAAGTAAACGAAATTGCGTATTTTGCTTTCCTGCGAATATAAGTTTTTTGGATGAGTTTAAATTGTGCTTGATTAAAAAAATAAATAAAAAGAAAACTCAACAAAGTGTCCCATTAGTATAAGATAACTAACCTAGTGTAAATGCTTTCTAACAATTTTGTTACCGTCAGCTTTGTTACTGTCCCCCCCTAATTTTCAAAGCAAAATCTTTTTTTATTGATAATTTAAAGCATTAATTCCTTAAATTTCGATGTTAATTAAATGACAAATTTTAATAAAAGGATAAGTTTATTATCATATTGTATGCTTTCGTATTTTAACTCGATGATAGAATATCGTAATGTTTGAATATCATCACTGGTAACAAAATTGTAACTATGAAGCATTTTTCTTTGATAGATTATAACATATCGCATTTTCTCAAATTGATTTAGCTGGTCCAACCTGTGTTCTTTTATTTTGTAATAAAGAAAATTTGATTGTTTTGATTGTTTATTTTTTTATCGCATTTAATTTAAGTAACAAAACTGACGAAATATCCTTGACTTACCCTCTATTTTATTTTATTTCTCATAATTGCGTGATTAATTAGTGGTATTATGCTGGGAATCGTAAAATATAGAGTTTGAGGCAATGCAAAGAAGTACAATCTCACATAAAAAATGAAGTTGAAATTACATCTTACTTCTTATAACCTATATAACTTTTTGTGAAAATGCCCAGATTCCGTTTCATACAAGTACTCAATGTCCACGTCTTTGACTGTTAACTAAAAAAAATAATTTAATTATTAACTATTACACAAAGGTTAAAAAAAAAACTATATTCAGAGAATACTGTTTAAACTTTCAATACTTCACTAAACAAAATTTAAAATACTATTTATTGTTCTTCAAATTTAATTTATTAACGAGTCTCCTGATTTTACTCATATCTGTTATTCTTCTCTGTTATGCTATTTTAACATTATTTCCATGGTAATAAAGAAATTTGATATACTGGCAACATTAGTCCACTACCTGTCACTACACGACGTAAAAATAAATGATCGGCCATTTTGTTCAATATAGTTTCTCAGCTCGTTTCGTTGTCGAAGAAAATTAGACTTTTAAAAGTAAATATTTAATGTGAGACGTTTAAAATAGCGGTAAGTAAGTTTACTGTTTTATTACCCATACTAGGAAATAACTGTATTGTGCTAATTGTTATAAATATAAAATATTCGTATAACATTTAAATTAATGTGGAAATAAATAGATTTGTAGGTTAGACACGTGCAATTAATTCATATACGTTATTTTATCCATCACTTTTTTCTGTTACGTAACAGATATGAATGATTAGGCGTTATTCACATAGTGTCATATATGAATTAATGATAATAAAATATTATTCAACTTACTGCACCGCAGGTTAGCCAAAACTTTTTTTTCTTTTTATTTGAAGTATGTTAAGTTTTCGTATAATGTGCCCTGTATTGCATTGCTGTGCCATGTACTGTCTGTGTGTGCATGTTTTACTGGGTATATCACCGCTTGCGCCGTTTGTACTAACCGCGCAGTCACGCCGATGCGTAGCCGGCCTCTCGTCGGCCGTCTCAGAATCAGTTAAGAGGGATGTGCCACATTCAAAGCCCGCGAAATTCAAATTATCTCACGTTTTTTGCAATTTTTGTAGGTCAGTGGAAGGTTGTATGTTGATTAACCCATTACCGCCCTCTGTACCTAGGGTTACCAGATGAAAAAATCAAAAGTCCGGAGAAAAGGCCTGATTTCCATGGAAAAGTCCTGAGATTTTCTACAGATGAGAATTTTCTCTCAAAAACGTATTATTATCGTTGTATACACTGCGGATCTTGCGCACGCGTTTTACGCGACGCGTTACAAGCTTGTATGTACATCGCACTCAAAACAGCGGGGCGGAGGGAGGAGGGATGCGCCCGTCGCCCCGCAGCGCGGTTGCCGCTCGCTCGCTCACTCAGTCAGTTCGTCTTGCGCCATTGCGAGGGTTGGACTACGCTCCATCTGTTGGATTTATCTGTTGATACGAGTTTAAAATGTCTTCAAGTACCAAACGACCACGATACGTGTGTACATTCACAGATACTTTAAAACAAAAATTTCCGATTATGAAAGATGGAAGAGAACCTACCGAAGTGTTTTGTTCAATATGTAACAATCATTTTTCAATTAAGTTCAAGGGAGCTGCTGATATTGAAAAACATATCCTAACGGAAAAACATAAAAAAAATAGTCTGACTGTTTCAAGTAACACCAAAATCGACTCTTTATTTCAACCACAAAGTTCTGGACTGACAGACCAAATATCCGCCGCTGAAGCCACTTTAGCTTTCCACACAGTGAAACATCACCAGTCATTTAAATCTATGGATTGCACCAGCCAACTGGTTAAGGCTATATTTGCTGATTCCAACACTGCGAAGAGTATTTCTTGTGCACGAACGAAGACTGAGGCCATTGTAACGGGCGTGATATCTCCGTGGGTAATTGAACAGGTACAAGTCTCATTACAAAATGTCAACTTCTTGGGCGTTTCCACAGATGCAAGTAATCACGGTGCTGAAAAAATATTTCCAATTATGATACAATTCTTCGACTGGCAAGAAGGAATTAAAACAAAACTGCTGGATGTGCTGAGCACACCCAATGAAAATGCTGACACTATAACAGAGATAATTAAAACAAGCTTGCAAAAGTACGACTTGTTGATGAAATGTGTATCATTTACAGCAGACAACGCTAATGTTAATTTTGGCGGAGTAAATCGGCAACCGGGACAAAATGTTTGGACTAATTTAAAAAACTTTCTGGACAAAGATATCGTAGGAGTTGGGTGCCCAGCGCACATACTACACAATTGTATTCAACATGGCACTGATAATCTGCATATTGATATAGAATCTGTAGTAATGAAGCTGTTTAATTATTTTTCCGTATACACCGTACGCACGGAGGCGTTGAAGGATATCAGCGAATATATAGACGTCAATTATCAGAAACTATTGTTTCATAGCAAGACCCGATGGCTTAGTCTGTTTCCAGCGATCGAAAGAATATTGAAGATGTATGAACCGTTGAAGCAGTACTTTTTATCTACTCCTGGTGTACCAATTACTTTGAAGAACTTTTTTGAAAATGAACTCAGCGAAGTTTATTTATTTCTTGCTCACTCATTAATGTCAATATTTCAGACGAAAATTGAAGACATCGAAAAAGAAAACAATTCTGTTTTAGATATTAAAAGAATCCTCGAATCCACACATGAAATTTTAGTTGCACGAGCGAACGCAAACTTCATGCCACTTAAAGTTGCGAGAGTTGCTGGCTAAGTGCACTGCGGAAAACCAAGAAGTTTTCAAGCACGACCTTAAAAATATGTATAAGACTTGCGTAGAATATCTGATCAAGTGGATGACGCCTTTAGATGATTTCAAAGTCTTTAATTGGTTGATGCTGAAAAAGGGCCAAATGATCGACTTTGATCAGATTGCTTTATCAATTCATTATCTAAATGGAAAAGGAATACACATAGATGATGTGAAGTTATTCGATGAAATTGCATCTCTGAATAGTTTTTTGACAAAACAGGAAGAAGCATTTTTTGACGTAATGCTTCATGCGTTGTGGGCAAACATTTTCAAGACAATAGGTATTTCACGATTGCCAGAGATACTGCGTATTTGTCAATATATATTTGCAATAACAGCTCAAAATGCAAACGTAGAAAGAGTTTTTTCTATCATGGGAGCTCAATGGTCGAAAGAAAGGTGTCTTCAGTTCGAGCTCTACTTTTAGTTCAATATAACTTGAAGAGTTTAACTTGTGAGGCATTTTATAAATCAATAATCAAAGAAAAGAATTTACTTAAAAAGGTTTCTTCAAATATTAAATACGACAAAATTAACACTTTCACAGCCGATCACGTGCAGAGTACGTCCCAGGTTGATTGTATTGTGACGCTGATCACGTTCTCAGTACGTGACTGACTTTCTTAGTGTTTGTTTTAAAACGACGTCCGTAGTCCGTGTTTGGCGTGCATTGATATAATAGTGTAGTGCTTTAGCTACGCACACATGTAAGAATAACCGTGGTGGGGCGCTTGGTGTGAGCGGAACAAGCTATCGAGTGTCGCGCTGCGCCAGTGTTCCCGCGCCGCTATTGCGAGTGCACGTACACGAATTTTGGCGCGAAATGGCGAGTTCACGGCGAAGTTATCGGCTCGATTCGAACGAAATTATTGACTCCTTGGTTGCTGATGATGATTCGGATATTGAAGAAGCCCCAGATATTGAAATTCAAGGTAAATTATTGTATTTTGTTGGGTTATTATTGTAGAAATGTAGCCTTTTTGCGTCGTACATATTTTTATTGTTTTTTTCTCTTTCCAGACCTTATTCAAGACTTGCAAGAGGTTGTATCGGTTCATGATCGACAAGATGTTGATGCTGACATGTCAGACGACTTATCTGAACCTGTACGGAGGGAACATGTACGGGGCCGGGGTCGTACACCTCGAAGAAATACGAGATCCCGCCTCGGTCGCGGTCGCTCGGCGGTGCGTTCGGCTACACGCGGGCGCGGCGTTACCCGCAGATCAGCAGCAGCACTTACCCTCAGAGAAATGGATGAAGGTAATGGATGGTCATACCAAGCACTGCAAGAACCCCCAGAAAATCCAGTATTTCAAGAAGTATCTCAAGTATTGGCTCCAGTAGATGAAAGTTCGTCAGAGTTGGATTGTTTTTCAATTTTTTTCCCCGATTCTTTTTGGAACACTCTAAAGACGGAAACTAACCGTTACGCAGCTCAAATGAAAACCAAACAAGCAAGAAAAGGCATTCTGAAACCTGGCACTATGTTGTACGAATGGAAAGCTGTCAAAAAATCGGAACTAAAGACATTTTTTTCTATCGTGATTCATATTACGCTTGTACACAAGGAGAGTTTTGATTCATACTGGTCTACACGGGAAATAATAGCCACTACATTCGCCGGGAAGCACATGAATAGAAACAGATTCCGAGCCATTTATAGCTGTCTCCATCTGAATGATAACGCAAACTACAAACCGCGTGGTGATCCCGAGTACGACGCTTTTTTCAAACTCCGACCTTTTTTTGATGACATGTGTCGGTTGTGTCAAGAGTGTTATTATCCCAATGAGCACTTGACTATCGATGAGGGTACTTGTGGGTTTAGGGGACGAGTGCACTTCAAAGTGTATAACAAAGATAAGCCCGATAAATATGGCATGAAAGTGTACATGCTCTGCGACGCGGAAACAGGATACATACTGCGCATGGTTCCCTACATAGGCGACTCGAAATCGGTGGAAACGATTATCACGGAATTGAGTGAACCATACTTCGGTAAGTGGCACACCATATACATGGACCGTTTCTTTACAAGTCCGACAATCGCAGACTTATTGTGGATAAAGGACACTCGCCTTGTTGGCACTGTAATGGCGAATCGTCGTGGTCTGCCACAGGATTGGCGTCATCAACCGTTGGAAAAAGGCGAAATGGCCTTTTGTCACCGGGCCAATCTAACCGCTTGTAAATGGAAGGACAAGCGTGATGTACTCATGCTTACTACGAAACACGGAGCTAGCTGGACAGAGGTGGATGCAAAAGTCAAAGGTGTCGGTGTGACCAAAAGGCTGAAACCAGATTGTGTACTAGATTACAACCACCACAAATTTGGTGTAGATCTGAATGACCAGTATGTGTCTTACTACTCCTTGAATAGAAAGAGCATGAAGTGGTGGAAAAAGATGTTTTTCAACCTGGTAGCAAGAGCAATGGTAAATGCTTACGTCATTTACAATAAATCAAGGTCTCAAAGGCGCCGCCCGCGATTCTCACAGTTCCTGATGGAGTGTGGTGACCAGCTGCTGCAAACTGCACCAGAGGCTGAACCAGGACCCTCACGTGGCCCACACCATGTAGGCAGCAGTACCAGACTAGTGGGAAGGCACTTTCTCGAAAGGATACCGAGCACCGAAAAAAAAGAGAAGGTGGCAAGAGTCTGTAAAGTTTGTGCAGACATTTCTAAGAAAAACACTGGCAAACGAGGACGCAAAGAAACCATATTTTACTGCCCAGACTGCAACGTGCCTTTATGCTACCATCCTTGCTTCAAAATGTTTCATACACGCAAAAATTACACGACTTGAACACGCAAAAGTCCATGTTCGACTTTTTTTTTTTTCCATAAAACCTCTTTTTTATTCTACATTTTTAAATAAAAAAAACTAATTTACGTCTGTTTTTTATTTTTATCCTAGAAATAAACAAGTCAATAGTATAAATAAAAAAATAATTATAGATTTATCATTGATAGTTCTCATTTTACAGGGTGTCCGGTGGCAATTTTCACATTTGAAAGTTTTGTTACTTAAGAACGCGAATAGCTAGAGGGGCGCGAGGTGGGGGGTTAGCTTCGTCAGCGTCGTGAGTTTTTTAGTCGCCATGCCGCGTTGGTCAGGAGAGGAGCGTGCTTTCGTGATCGAGGCATTCTTAACAAGCAATTTTTCGCTAATTGCGGCGCAGCGAAAATTCCGTAATCATTTTAATCTTCCACGAATAAGTGATGTGCCTTCAAAAACTTTAATTCGTTATTGGGTAGCAAGATTTCGTGCTTCAGGCTCAGCTGTAAACACACGTCACCAAGGTCCAGTTGCATCTGTATCGACCGAAGAAAACATTCGACGTGTGAGTGATTCAGTTTTGCAAAATCCACGGATGTCACTAAGAGCACGTTCGGCAGCTTTAGGGATCGCTAGATCAACATTGCACGAAATAATGAAAAAGAAGCTCAAGTTCCATCCGTATAAAATTCAAATAACGCAAAAACTCAATGAAAATGATTACCAAGCAAGATTATCTTATGCCGAACGGATGTTAACAACTTTTTCTACGGAAACACGACTGCGGAACGTTTTTTACAGTGATGAAGCACATTTTCATTTAGGAGGTTATGTAAACAAACAAAATTTCCGTTACTGGAGTACAGAGAATCCAAAAGAATTGCATCAAGAACCATTGCATATGGATAAGGTAACAGTTTGGTGCGCTATATCGGGGAAAGGAATTATTGGTCCTTATTTTTTTGAGGACAATCGTGGTCGGGCAATAACCGTTAATTCAGAAAGATATTGTGAGATGATCAACAGTTTTTTAAGAGAAGAACTACGCAACAGTTCTATTGCTAACAGAAACAGCTGGTTTCAACAAGATGGCGCAACTGCTCATACAGCACGAGTGTCCATGAATGTTGTAAGGGAATTGTTCCCAGGAAAAATTATCTCTCGGCACGGTGACATCCCCTGGCCAGCACGATCGCCCGATTTGAGCCCATGTGACTTTTTTTTTATGGGGCTACTTAAAGAGCATCGTTTACCGAAACCAGCCGACCACCACTGCTCAACTGAAAGAAAATATCCGGACCGAAGTTTCGAGGATTTCCAGCGATCTCTGCAAACGTGTTTTTGAAAATATGCGTGTGAGATGGGAAGAGTGCTTGCGTCAAGAAGGCCGACATTTAGAAAACGTTATTTTTAAAAAATGAAACTCACATTAATGTACCGTAAATAATAATAAAAATAATTCAGGAAACTTTTGTATTTATTTTATTATCAACCTTTGAAATGTGAAAATTGCCACCGGACACCCTGTATAAATGTTGCAATATCGGCGAAAATCGCCGGCGAACCATGGAATCCGCGTTTTAAAATCTTCGGCTGTCAAAGTGTTAATTAAGTACCTATTTGGATAAATAAGTATTGATTTCACCTGCAAATGTTGGTAACATTATTTTTAAAGATGATTATTGAAGATGATTATTTTTAGTTTGTTTTACTTTGATAAATAAGGATTGATTTTAACTGCAGCTGCAATTGTTACCAAAAGAAGATTGTTTTTAGTTCGTTTTACTTCGATAAATAAGTATTGATTTTAACTGCAATTGTTACCAAAAGAAGATTATTTTAAGTTTGTTTTAAATTAATACATAAGTATTGATTTTAACTGCAATTGTTACCAAAAGAAGATTATTTTTAGTAGTTTAATAAGAGAGATCTTTAAAATGTAACCTGTTTTTTATTAAAAATCCTGAGCTATCACTAGATTTGCTAAATCCGGCCGGAATCCTGAGAAGAGTCGAATAATCCTGAAATCTCAGGACAAATCCTGAGATATGGTAACCCTATCTGTACCCGCGTGTGTACAACAATTTGATGCGTGATTGCGTTTTGTTTATACGTGGTGCTGCGGTATTGATTGGTTATTTTTTATCTGTGTACTTGTACTTGTCTATGGGATACAGAAATAATGCCTGACGGGAAAATAAATGTTCGAAATGTCACTTTGTTTTACGAGTTGTGAGCCAAGTTGGTAAGGTAGGATAATATTTTGTGTTTTTATTATAAATAACTACAAATTCATGATTATTTTTTGCTGTTTTGTGTTAGAAGGCTTTATACTAACATATTATATTGTTGGAATAACAAGTCGTTTGGATGAAAGTGCAGTAAACATAATTTTTCTGTGTTGTACCTGTTGGTGTACAACGGGCGCTTGTATAAATTATTTTTTATTTAACAGGTATATTCAAAGACACTACGATGACTGACCGTCGCGTCTTTACGAGTCATAATAACTATGCGAGACTTGAAGAAGCTCTCGAATCTATCGTAGCTGATGAAAATGATGATGCACAGTACGACGTCTTTTTATTGCCACCAGACCCAGCTATTGTTAGTGACGAAGAAGAAGGTAATGAAGATGATTTGGCTTCTACAACTTTCCCGAGAGACGTACCGGGTACAGTTGAGGTAGTTCCACTGCATCCTGATCATGATGTTTCGGACTGGGATGATAGTGATAATGAGCCATTGTCCACTCACTCACGACCTGCAAAGCGAGCTAGAAAGCAAGATTCTAACGAGCCTTTATGGCGAAAAACCTTACCCATATACAGCATGACTCATGACGTAACTGATATTATTCAGCGACGACAAGAAGTCCTCGTTGAATCTTTGAAAGACTGCAGCCCTGTGATGTTATTTGAGAAGATATTTGATGATAGTGTTATAAGTTTGATTGTGGAAAATAGCATGAAGTATGCTGGGCAATATAATAGACAGTTTTGAAATTGATAAGCCTGAATTGAGAACTTTTCTAGCCATTTTAAGTTTTACGGGATATCATGAACTGCCTTCCGAACGTGCCTATTGGAGTTTGGATGAAGATCTCGGCGTCCCATTGGTCGCCAATTGCATGTCACGCAATAGGTTTTTGGACATCAAACGAAACCTACATTTCGTCGACAATTCCCTAGCGGAAGGTTCAAATGATAAAATGTTCAAAATGAGACCGCTGTGCGATCTTATACAAAAAAATTCTTGCCAGTGGGGAATATTTCACGAAAACTTATCTATAGATGAATCTATGATAAAATACTTTGGCCGTCATCCCGCCAAGCAATATATAATGGGAAAACCAGTACGATTTGGCTATCGGAATTGGGCTGCAACAAGTTCAGATGGCTACTGCTACGCTTTCGACATATATTGCGGAAAATCTACAGAAGTGTCTACAGACCCGCTGGGCTCAAGAGTGGTAAAATCCCTATTAGCAAAGATGCCGATAGTCCCAAAAGAACACATTGTATACTTTGATAATTTTTTTACCAATTATCAGTTACTCCACGACTTGCGACTCTTAGGGTACAGAGCCACAGGAACAGTACGAGAAAACAGAACAAAAGGATGTCCTGTCACTGATGTAAAAACCATGAAAAAGAAACCAAGGGCGGAGTACGACTACCGTTTCGATACCAAAAACGAAATAACAATCGTGCGCTGGAAAGACAACAACGTGGTCACGATGGGATCAAATTTTGACGCTGTAGAACCAATGGGGAAGGTGAAAAGGTGGTGTACTATACAGAAACAAAAGTTGGATGTGAATATTCCAAGATTGTTTGTTAATTATAACCGAGGAATGGGCGGAGTAGACCAGATGGATCAATCGATTAGTCTCTATCGAGTAGCCATAAAAGGAAAAAAATGGTGGTGGGTAATCTTTACCTACCATTTAGATATGGCGATTTCAAATGCTTGGCGGCTGCATGTCTTGATCAGTAAAACTACTGATACACCCTACATGGATCAATTGCTATTCAGACGTACAATTGTTAGAGCATACCTTCGCCCAACTAAGTCGAAAAGTCGTCCTACGTCATCCACGATATCTGGCCTTGTGCAGAAAAATAACGGACACAACCCTCAACGCATCGAAAACCCTTTACGATGTGTTATTTGCCACAACCGCGTTCGTTGGCGCTGTGAGATATGTGCCAAAACATTATGTGTGGAACGACCATGCTTTGGACAATTTCATGCCTGATTCGCCCACTGTACCCGGTCAAGTACACCCCTATAATTCCTAAAAAAAAATTAAAAATACTAATAATTCTTTTCTACCTCATATTTAGTCTATATTCATGCAATAAATAACGAGTGGTTATAAATTTCATGTGTAGTTTTATTTTGGGCGTTAATGGGTTAAAATATGATTAACGATCGTAACAAATACGGTTTTAATAGACATAATAATAATCATTAGAATCCTTTCGCCTTAATATTAATACCTACACTACCATCGTCGCGTATCACATTTTGATCCATTTACAACCTACTAGAGCTGCAATTTGCAAAAACCGGCTAAGGGCGTCGTCGTCGTGTCGGACCATACACAATGTAGGGTAGTTGGGATGAACTTATCCCAAGAACAAACTTGGGAGATTGGGAGATTTACCGTGTTATTTTCAGACTATAGAAACCTTATAGGTTTTCCTGTAATCTATAAGTATAGAACTATTGTCTGGTTTTTTTTTTCAAAATTTTAGGCTCAGTAGTTTCGAAGAGAAGGGTAGGAATGGTCAATTTTCATCAATTTTCTTTGAATAACTTTAAAACTATTTTAAAATCATAAAGTAAATATACTTGAGATTCTCACAGTAAGCCCTTTCACTTTATATGTCAAATGGTACCACTGTATAATTGCAAAACGTTTTGTTTTATTCTCTTATTTATCTCCCAAAAGTGAGTATATCCAAAATTCATTTATTTACGTAACACTTCATGTTTGAGTCACAGAAATCGGTATGTGAACCAAATTTCAATTTAATCGGTCCATTAGTTTCGGAGCAAAAAACACGAGATCCTTATTGGATAAGGGTTTCTTTTTTTTCATTCGGACATACGTAAAAACGTAAGAACATTTGAATTTCGCGGGCTACCATAACATTCGCTTTAAATGACCGTTGCCAAAACTAACAACTGCTATGCTACATAACATATAAGCATTTGCTAGCTTCAGCTGAATCTTGTTTGTTTTAGAAAATATGCCATTAACACCAGCTGAACGACAGCACAATTATAGAGAGCGCATAAAAGCGAATAAGCCTGAAATATGGGGGGAAAGGAAGAAAAAAGAAGCTGAAGACAAAAGAAATAAATATTTAAAAATTTCACAATTGTCAGAAACAGAAAAAGCAAAAAGACGAAAGCAATGGCGGGAATTAAAACAAAAAAAGTCAAATCAGAAACAAATTAAAACTAAGAAAGAAAGTCGTCGAACATATAAAAAGACGCACTATAGATTAACCAAGGAAAATAATAATCTAAAAAAGAAAATGGAAACTTTGAAAAAACAAGTTTGTGCGTTGAAAAAAAAAGTTTATAGGTATAAATTATTATTGAATTGTCAGCACAACGATAAAGAGCCCGAGAAAGAAAATGTTAACCAGACATCATGTTCCACGTTGCCAGATTCTCCGTTATCGAAAACAGAATCTTTCATCGAAAACCTAAAAAGTTTAACAACTCCAGATAAAAAAAAAGTAAGAAGAGTTCTATTAGAAAAAAATGTATTAGTCGACTCACTGGAAAAAACCTACAAGACTTCTACATGTAATGCTGAACGGAAAGTTTTGAAAAATGTAGTTACCAGTCCTTTAGTCCGTAAATATAAATTGCAGTCCCTATGTAGGTTTAAAAGGAGCACTAAGAATATCCAAAAGAGTACACAATAAGGAACAAAAAGATTTGGTAAAAACCATTACAAAATTTTACTTACAAGATGATGTGTCAAGAGCATCTGCCGGGAAAAAAGAGACTAAAACAGTAAAAAAAGAAAAAGTCCAGAAGAGATACCTACTTGCCAACTTAACTGATATTTACAAAAAATTCAAACAAGAGACTGGAATAAATGTATCCTACACAACATTTGTAAGATATAAACCTTTTTATATTGTACGCCCAAATATATCGGACCGTGATACTTGCATTTGCAAAAAACATTCAAATATAGAATTTAAATTTATAGCGCTAAAGAAGCTTCAGACTTTATATGCATACAACAAACTTAATGATTTGGTGGAATCATTGGTATGTGATATAAAGTCTCAGAATTGCATGTACTCGAAATGTGCGGTATGCAAAAGCAATTGTATTAGTTATGATTTTTCTAAGACGGATATTGGTGCGAATGTGTCATGGCTCGAGTGGTCTGCCGTTGACGTAGAATATAAGAAAGATGAGGTTACTAAGGTTTGTAAAAGGATGACTAAACAAATAAAAACAACAAAGTTACAAAACTTAATCCAAAAATTTGAAACAGACCTACAACAATATAAAATTCATTTGTATAACATCGGTCATCAATATAATATGTATAAATATGTAAAAGATAATCTTCAGGCTAACGAAGTAATAATACACTGTGATTTTTCCGAAAATTACACTTGCAAAATGCATCAAGAAATACAAGCCGTCCATTTTGGAGCGTCTCAATATCAAATTTCATTACATACTAGTGTTATATATCGAAAAGGTAAAAAACCACAGTGCTTCTGCACTTTATCTGATTCGACAGACCATTCACCTGAAGCAATTTGGGCCCATTTAAACCCAATCCTAATGCATATAATCCGTGAATACCTCGAAACTGATACTATACATGTATTTTCAGACGGACCTGTAACACAATACAGGCAAAAAAAGATTTTTTTATTGTTCAACGCGATTCTTAAAGAGTTTGGTTTTAATGGTACATGGAACTTCTTTGAAGCTTCCCATGGCAAGGGAGCAGCTGACGGTGTAGGTGGGATCATCAAAAGACTTTTGGACGGAAAAGTATCTCATGGAGCAGACATTTTCGATGCGGAATCGGCATATATGCTTTTAAAAGATGTAACGAATGTGAAACTTTATCTTGTGAACGAAGAAAACATCAAATACATTAAAGAAAAGTTTAAACAATATTTGCCCTCTCTTATACCTGTTCCTAAAACCATAGAAATTCACCAGGTTCAGACTACTAATGACAATTCACACGCAATTTTTACAAGAATTTTGAGTTGTTTCAGTTGTGGCAATACGTACAATAAGGGATTTTGTAATTGTTATTTTCTTACAAAACACAATTTATTAAAAGAAATTGTGACTAAAAAGCGTACTAAAAGAATTTTGTCATATTCATCTGATGATGAATATCTTGTACCCATAAAACGTAGTCACACCGCACTAAAATCTACTGTATCTGAAAATAAAACAATAACCATTCTGTCAAATGTTCGTGTTAATTATGATGACAAACAACTAAGAGGTTTATTACACGGTTCAAAAGCCTATAACATTTCTTCGTGTGATATCCGGAATGATTTCAAAGATCTAATGACTTTAAGCAATACAGATAGAGAGAGTAACATAGATGAGCCGTCTACTTCTAATACTGACGGCAACATATTATATCCACAGAAAATAAGGCGTAACAATTTTTTCCTACATTTAAGTGACACTGATGATGATAGTATTTAATTACATATCGTTATGACGATTTATTCCGTTTTAATACCACTCAACTAATACCACTGGTATTTCATTGAACCCGTGTTTATTATCTATTCCGAATGGATACCACTGTTTCAACTCATACTAAATTCAAGGATCTAAAGTACAGTCAGCACAAATGCTTTGTATAGGACCTTTCATTGAAATAAAATTCTGTTTAATAATTTAAAAAAAAATTATTCAACAAATGGCCAGTTTTATAATAAAATATGGCTAATCAACTTTGTTTTACCTTTTGTTCTTCTTTATATCTGTTTACTATATATCTTTTCTAAAAAATAAAATGCGTTCAAAGAAATACCAATGGTACTTATTATATGTTTAGTATTAAAATGGAATAAACCGTTATGACTTTACTTTTTGAAAAAGTGAAATAATATTTTTATCTTGAAAATTAATCACAAGTTTTGTTTTTTTTTTAAATTGATTTTAGCCGGTAGTTCTAACCTTTGTACCTAATTAAAAAATCGAACTCGTGCAAATTCGAGTCATTAGATCTGTGAAATCAAATCAAAATTATTTTATATTTACATTGTTAGTCTTTTAGTATACTCGTAGTTGTACGTGTTAGGAAAAGTTTCCACTCGGTCAAAATCATCAGTTGAATTGTCGTTTAAAAATTCTTCTTTGTGTTACTAATTCTGGTCTTTTTTTTGTTTTCAATCATTTTAGTTAATCAATGCAGCAATAGAATTGCTGTTGCATAGATTGAAATACCCACTCATAAAAATAATGATTGTACTTTCAGGTTCCTGGTAGAATGTTCCTAATGTTAAGACGACGCCGACCGAACAGTGGCGCCCTCATCGTTTGTTTGGTTATTTTTTTATTTTAGAATGAAAATGCAGAAAATAAGAACGTTAAGTTGTGCTCCACAAGATTATATGTCATATTATTACAAACGATAGTTTAACATTGTTTAGTAACGGAAAATACTATTATCCGTAAAATAAAAAAAATAGTCAAACAAACGATGAGGGCGCCACAGCGCGGTCAACATGGTTATTTTATAAGTATTATTTTATTAGCCTAGAGTCTAGTTCGTTATTTTTTACTCTTTATGTTAAGGTGATTTCGACCCACTATGGCGAGTAATTCAATGAAACGTAGTTTTTAATGCCTCGACTTTGTCATAAAAGCTTCAAAACTAACCAAAATATTTGAACCTAATTGAAAAGTTATTACAATAATTAACTGTTTTTACAATTATTGTCGCAATCACAGAATCACGTTACCTACTATTTAATTTTTACTAGACCAAGATATTTTTAATAGACCAATACACAAAAACTACATTTCATTGAATTTCGCGCCATTTGGTGTGTATTTAAAGTGATATCGACTCAAATAAAACAATAAAAATACAAAACTTGATAATTATGTTATTCTGATCAAATCGATGGGTTTATATTTTGTTTTGTTTTCACTAATTATTTGGCAGGGCCATTTTCACAAAACGTTACCTGTAAGTTATTGATTGACAAATAAAGGATATTTGTTATTCATTTGAAAATTTTGGATATTTGTTTTTTTGTTTTGTTATTAGTTTTTCATTGTAAGTAATTAAACTTTTCTTGCAATAAAGTTGTATTTTTTGTGAGTATTTTTTAAATATTTTTTTTATTAAATTAAAAAACTTAATTGTTAATACCTACTGTAATTGCTTAAGTCAGGAAGCAAAAAAGTAACATCCACACAGAACTCTAATTTTAAAATCATGCAGTTTATATAGATATCCGTGTGCAGTTTAAACTGCTTTACGAATTTTTAATTGATTTATAGCAATTATACCTACTAAAATACGATCACCAAAATGTTGTTTCATTATGTACCCACCTAGCGACCCGCCCCGGATTCGCACTCGTTATCCTGGTATACCTAATTTTAGTAGATGGACTGTAATAGGTATGTATAGGTAGTGATAGTGGTGATGGTATTCTACTATCCCAGGTGTTTCAATTAGATCAATGTTAATTATTTATTTTACAAATGTAAACGTGCGTGCGTGCGTGTGTGTGTGTATTTAAACTTGCCCTTATAATTCCTTTCTGTTATTTTTCTGTTACAATAAAATAATATTCATATTTGTTTCCTATCCGTAACTTACAATTATTTTGAATATGACCCCTATACCATATCTTCAACTTGTACAACTTTCTTATGTCGCAAGTGTTTCAACAATACACATTGAAGTCTGGTATTTTCTTTTTTGATTATTTTTTTATAATATAATTTCGTAAGACGTAGCTAATTGTTTTATTTTTAGTTACCCTTAGATTCAGAGGTTCATATTTTCTAGAGTATAAATCGTACCGCAAACCCAAATACACCAAAAGATTCGCCCAGGTCAACGTTCTCTGTCTCGTTAAAGTAATGTATGAAAATCGTGTGCATTAGTGATACACAACGCCTTAAACGCAATGGGCATGGTGTATCATTTTTGATACACATTATATTAACAAGTGTGTGCCAAAATGATACACGGGCGCCGAAGGTGTTAAGTAAAATCTGATCAGAATCTGTATTTTACTTAATCGATCCTTCGTAACTTAAAGTGCCATAAAAGTGGTGTTATTAAATTTCTTTTTTTCGTTTTTAATAATAATTTGATGTTGATTATATTCTAAGTGACCTAAAACAAACATAGGATACTTATTTATGACAATTCTAATGTTGAACTTTAAGAACAAATGTTTTTGTATGATTCTTACAAAATCAAAAATGTTTATTTTCCGTCGACCAGTTCGTTTATTTGTTGACTTTCACATTGAGTCGCCGTATAAAAATTTACTATGAAAAACAAATGTCTAATATTAAATCGGAATTAATGGATGTTGATTTCGTGTGCACAACAACAGATATCTGGTCTGGAAAGCAGAGAAGCTTTTTAGGTGTGACAGCACATTGGATAACAAAAGTTTTGAAACGGCATTCAGTAGCATTAGCATGTCAGCGACTCAAAGGAACCCATAGTTACGACCGCATTACTGATTTAATTAAACACATTTACACAGAATTTGGTTTGACCGGTACTAAAGTAGTTGCAGTACCTAATTTTGTTAAAGCATTTCGCACTTTTGGCGTGCAACTTACTAACATCAGTACTAGTGAAACCAATGAGCTGGAAGATCCTGTGTCTGAAGATACAGATGTAGAATCCGATTCAAGTCTGGACGAAGGAAACTGAGATTTATTTTTGCCTGCCCATCTAAGATGCTGTGCGCATACTTTAAGCTTATGTGCTACTGTTGATGCCAATAAAATTTTGACCAACAAAGGGACTCCATTATGTGATATACATGCAATACAATAAAAAAATGCAACTCTCTATGGAATGCAGCCGGCGGCCCAAAAGCAGCTGAAATTATAGAAGACATCGAGCCTTCTCAGGAAGAACATCGTAAGCGCCAAAAATCCCAAAAACTGTTTTTATATTAACCGCCAGATCAACTGATTTTGCATCCTATACTTGCACTTACTTTAGACTAACTTTTTTTAATTTCGAAATTTTCATCGTAAGTTACAACCCATTCAGATTTTTAACGTAACCTCCACCGACAGATCTTAAGTATAGTACCTGTCGCTTACGATATAATACAAGGTTAATAATCTTATTGCAAGCATCCTACTTGGCACTTACGATAATAAATTATGCAACGTAAGTTAAATACTTGTCGCTTGCGATAGAAATAAAATACGTTTTGCGTTCAGTTGTTCGTGAACTGTAACTTTATAATACTCAAATAAATGAAATGTGAATGCCGTAAACTTTGGTTACTGTAGAAGAAAAGTTACCTTGACTTTAGGTTAGTAATAGAAATAACGAAACTGCTTATTATTTTATGTTTAAAAGAATCTATCTAATAGTTTAATAGTGAATCAAAACGCACTTGTAGAAGTAGACAGTGTAGCATCAAGACTGGTTTCAACGTGTTTTAAATTTGAAGTTTATTCGTCTCTGTGATAAACTTTCTTCACTTACGTTACGAATATTTTGAAAATTAACTATTCCTAGTGTGTATTTGTGTAAACGGGTATTCAAGTAAAAACACGTCGTGTTATCGAACGACAAGATAAGTGAAACGTGAAACTAAATTACTTGAATCTTGTGATGTGAACAAAAATAATTAGGTGGGCGGTATTTTAGTACTAGAGACCTAAGTAAAATACTATGCTAATTATTTTTCTGAGTTTGATTAAACGCATTAACTTCTTAGATAAATTAAATTACCTACTGCATGTTATTAAGTTTGATGACAGTTTTATTGCAATAGTGCATTTCAATGAAATACATTATGGGTGGTAATGCCTCAATCTTCCTTCTTGGATTTTTTTTCGTGTTTAAACTTTTGTTTGGGTGGCGGCGATTTGGATTTGTATAGCGCTTTTATTTCGCTTCCAGAAAATGGAGGAGATGGTTAAACTTATACCATCCAATGCTTTAGTTGACGACTCTGATTCTACACATTGCTCGACTATCGACCAAAACTCTGAAGAAGAAAAGAATTATAGTGGATGTGACTCTGACCAGTCTTGGCATATTCCTAGCAGAAGAAAGAAGAAAAGGCAAGTATTTACAAGTATGGACGCTTGCCCATCCACGTCTGCTATTCAAATTCCTACGACGACAATTGAAAGCTCGGACTCGACCAAAGAAAGTTCTGATAGCACAGAAGAGGATGACTTAGGTGTCGTTGGTAAAAAGGGTATGCGGAAGAAACGACCACTACCGAAAAAACTAAAAGAAAGGTCTGAGAGGTGGTCTGGAAAAGGAAAATTTGTCAAACCTAATCCCTGCTTAGGTAAAAAATGCGGGAATGACTGCGCTAATAAGTTTACTGAAATCGAGAGAAATTGCGTTCATGAACTCTATTGGGGTCTTGGGTCCTTACAAAGACAAAGAGATTTTATTTTGTCTTGTATTAAGGAATGTGAAATCGGTCGAAAAAGAGCAGAAAGTGATCGTCGAAAAATACGTTACAATTATTACTTCCCAAAGGGCACTGAATCGGTTAAAATTTGCCAACAGTTTCTTTTAAAAACCCTTGATATTTCGCAAATGACACTCAAAAATCAAAATAAAAATCACATAAAATTGCAAGTTTCGTGTCAAAATCTGACCAACGTGGCAAAAACACGCCTCTGAATAAATACAGTCAATCTCAAACTCAAAACGTCATTAATTTTATAAAAAAAAGTTCCCTCCCGTTCAATGACACTATTGCAGAAACAAAAGTAACAAATTGTACTTACCAACTGAATTTAGGGATATGACCTATTTATATAGAAACTTTTATTTGAAAGACGACGATACGAATGAGTTAGGTGCAGTAAGTTATCAAAAGTTTTAGAAAAATATTTAAGACTGAATTTAACTTAGGGAGTAATGTGAGAGAATAAAGAATTTGAATGATGAAGAAAGAAAAAAAGCGATAGAATCAGATGCCTACAAGAATCACATTAAGTACAAAGAAATATCATTAAAGTTCTAGAGGATCAAAAAAGAAGCAAAGACAACAGAAACTTTTTGTGTGCAAGCTTTGATCTTGAAAAGGTCTTAACAACACCTCACGGTCAAAGCATAAATTTCTACTATACTCGAAAGCTTGTCTATTATAATGAAAGCGGTACCAGATCTGTATTTTGTTATCTTTGGAACGAAACGGAAGCGAAAAGAGGGTGTAATGAAATCTGTAAGTAATATTCTCTTTAAATACCTTAAAATGGTTGACGAGAGAAGGACTCAAAATGAAGTTGCATTATACTGTGACAGTTGCGCAAGCAAAATAAAAATAAAGCCATGATTGTGATGCTGTATTATTTCATGCAATATCATGTGAGTTTTGTTGAAACGCTGACTACAAACTTCCTCATTCCTGGACACACCATGGTGTCAGTAGACTCTGTGCATGCAACAATAGAAGGATTTATACAGAAAAGAACCATTTACGCACCATCTGAATGGCAAACATTGATTGGAAATGCTCGGACTAACCCCAAAAAATATGAGACAATTCTTTTAAAAAATAATTAAAGATTGGAATTCCTATGCAACAGCCTTCTTACCAAACAAAATTAAAATACAAACAAGCAAGCTGCGTAACGCTAGATTTGAAAAAGGCGACAAGTTCTATCTTAAATATGACTATGATGGACCCGAACAAGCTGTTGATGTGTCTCTTATATTGAGGTCTCGGCAGAATCAACAAGCTATTCGTGAACCTCAAACTGCTTACACTGAAAAAATTCCCATCTCGAAGGCGAAATACGAAGATTTATAGAAAATTTGCGAAAAAGGTATCATACCAGAAGTTTATACAAAAGAATATCTGGATTTGCCCTGCGATAGAAACACAAGAGACGTTTTACCTGAGACTGATGAAGACGAGGACTGGTTTATGTCTCTTTTTGTATTTCATTTTATTAATAAAGCTAATTCACTTTACTTAATGTTTTTTGTTTTACTTTTTTGTATTTCTGACGCTTTGTCCTTCTCTGTTTGGCATGGTACCTCTCAAAAACAGTTTGAAAAAAATTCACAAAAAAATATTTCTATTTTATGATTTTAAGAATTATCGTAATCGACATACTCATATCAGCTCTACCTAATAACGGTCATCAGTTTTAACGTAAGCGACATATGTGTATGTGATTGTAGAGTACTGAGTCAAATCTTAGCATTTGAATTAATAGGGAGGTGCCCTTAAAACACTAAGTAAAAATTTCAAATTGATGCTATAAATATTTTGAGAAATATTTCAAAAAAACCTTCTCCTGTAAAATAATTATGCCAAATGACGGTTACGATCTTCTGATCTTCTTCCTGTAAAGGCTCGACATATTAAAACACATTCGAGTCGACCGTGTGAAACCAGATGGAACAGCCTGTATGACGGACTTCAACAAATTTTGTTGATCCAAGAAAAGAATTTGCAGCTGCATAGATCTTTAAATATTACAAATCCTATAAAAGATTTCGAATTTGATTACTTAAAAGAATATTTGATCTGTGCTGGACCAGTAGCAGAAGCATTGGATACCATCCAAGGTGAAAACAATACCTATTTTGGTCAACACCAAAATAGGTATTGTTTTCACCTTGCATGGTTACCAATGCTAAAAGACATGACAGTACAACTACAGTCGTGTGTTTTAGCATTAAGAAGAAAAATACAAAAAATTGAAAGAAGAGGCGATTTAGTTTACTGTGCACCTTTGATTGAGACTTGCAGAATAAGCATTGAAACTAGATTTAAACAGAATTTTGATCTTAACACTGCTGAGGCAGAACATGCAGCAATAGCTGCTCTTTCTTATCCTCCTTTTAAGAATAAGTGGCTATCTTGCTAAACCAGTCAAGACCGAATTAAAGTACAATCTTTTTAAAATCGTTATTTCAAAAGAACTCAATGAAAAACCCCAACAAAATATACCAAAAAAAAGAAATAAATTTTTTTTTTTTTTAATTCGATTCTGATTCTGGTTCAGATAATAGTCATTATTCAGCAGTTACAGCGTCTACTAATACGAACTCCCCAGAAAACAAAGGCTAAATTATTGATGTTACACTTCTTTGCTGTAGAAAGTGAAGAACTAAATCTGCTGAACAGATACCCTGAAATAAAGAGTTTTTATAAAATATAACACACCTTTACCAGCTTCCGCAGCAGTGGAGAGACTTTTCTCTTTTGCTACGATGACAAATTTGCCAAGAAGTCATAAATTAACAGACCAAATGTTTGATAAAGAGAGTCGTGATGAAGTGCAATCTTAACTATTCAAAGAACATATAAATAAGAACAAATAAATATTTCTCTCTCTGAACAATCATGAACAATGCTTAATGTGAAAACTGATTTAAATAAAGGTTGATTAATAAATGTTATTTTCTTTGTATTTAAAACTACTGTTATCCTAGTTTCCTTTAACCATCCAATCCTGAATTATTCTAGTTCTGGCTTAAATCCAGGCTTTACATACCTAAGAGAATATTAACCCATTACAGCATAACGTCCGATAAATCGGACGCCAGAACATTAAATATTTTTGATACAAAAAATAATAAAGGTAGGTTTTTGTTTTTGAATGTTAGTTCAATATTTTTTTTTATATTGGCAACCCTGTTTTTTTGTGGATGAATAACATAACTCGCTTGTTACTGGACATTTTTGAAAATGGAAGATCACCGTCGATCTAAAAATGCAAAAAGGGTAAGAATTATTTTGTGTTTTCTTGTTATTTTTTTTGACAATTGATAAATAAAACTATGCTAATTAGTCCGATAATGTATGTTCAAAAACATAACCTCTATTTTACGTCAAAATTATTACTTTCCTTCCTGCCTGTGTTTTTTAAGCCGTCCGATATATCGGACGTTATGCATAGGGATCTCTAAAGTGTGTGGGTTTGCTTGATTTTTGCAGTTTGAAGGTGCATGAAATTTTATCGGCTTTAGAATGCGACGATGAAGATGAGACGACGGAAAAGGTTATTTATGTTGAGCCACCTATTGAACGGAATGATCAAGCTACCGATGAGGACAGCGACAAGTCTGATGAAGAACATGAGGCCAACCTAAACCACCTGGGGTGCCAATTACTGCAAAGTAGATGTGAACTAAGACGTACACGAGCATTGCGAGCACCTTCATCTAGTGAAGAAAGCGATGATGAAGACAATCAACCACTTTCTTCGCTGAAAACTTGTAATAAGCCGCAGCCTAAAAATTCCATGGCAAAAAAGAAAAAGACGACGCTTTGGAAAAAGCAGTTACCCAACTTTACATGCCCACCGTACATACCACAACCCTCATCAGAAGAAAGTAATAATTGTAAAGACCCCTTGGATTACTTCAAACTATTTTTTCAATCAAAATTAGTAAAACATATTGTAGAACAAACAAACCTTCATTCCGGTCAAAAAAATAAGCCGTTGATAGTTACAGAAGACGAAATTTATGTTATTTTGGGTGCCATGCTATTATCGGGATGTGTCAAGTTACCAAATAAAAGAATGTATTTTTCAAGGGATAATGATGTGCCAAAAATTCTTGGAGAGAGTATAACTTCCTTAGACCTGGCGTCCCCTATACGAGACCTTTTTTCTAGTATTGCCCTCTAGCTCCTATTATAGTGTAACTTCCTAATTATTAGTACATTTGCTTCAATGTAGATGTCGCTTACTGAAAAAAATAAATAACTATGTTTGGCGCTCATTTTTGTAACTTTTTGACAGCTTGAAGTTAGCGGTTGAAAATTTCTGTAAAAAATGGCTGCCCAAGGTAAGTTTTTTATTGATTTTGTTGAAATTAACGCATTTTAGTTTAAAAACGAATGTATTTCTTCATCTTTAAAGTATGTAAGATAAAAATAAGATATTGCTTTAAAATTTCCGCAAACATTGTAGCGAGTATCGCGCCAAGTACATGTTTGTCCCGTAGAGGGGACACGGGGTTTCAGACTTAATATTTTTATAAGTATTTTAATCGTTTTCATCCGATCGTGTTATTCTTTTACTTGTTTTGTATTGCAGTCCATATGACGGATAGCGACATAGCAAGAATTTTAGAGTTTGATGGCAATGATTCTACCGTTGAAGGCCTTTCTGACGATTACTTTGAAGACAGTCAAGATCTTGAACCACGCCTGGAAGAGCCGGAGGATGAAGGATCAAACGACGACTCGAGCGATGATGACGTACCATTAGCTGCTGTTGCTGCTCGTCAGACTTCAAGTCGTCGACTATATTTCAAGCATGAAAATGATTTCACTCCATATCCACCAGGCATGTACTGTCAACCTTTAGCTGCAAGTCGCGTTAATTTGTTGCAAGAACCAATTGAATATTTTTTGAGATATATTCCTGAAGAAATGTTTGAAATAATAAGTACATATTCAAACCAGACATACTTATTGAAGAAAGGTCAAAATCTGAACACAACTAAGGAAGAAATTAAATCGTTTTTTGGCATATCTATAGCTATGAGTTATTTGGGCTTGCCAAGGATTAGAATGTATTGGGCAAACAGGACGAGGGTTGCAATGATAGCAGACCGCATGACTAGAGACCGTTATTTTAAAATTCGGACAAATTTGAATCTAGTAAATGATCTTGAGGTGGATGAAGCATCCAAGCATAATAAATTCTGGAAAGTTAACCCTTTGATTAAAACTGTGAGAAAAGCTTGCCTAGAAACTCCCAGATCTCAATATATTAGTGTAGACGAGCAGATGATACCCTTTTGGGGTCAAGTATCAATGCGACAGTTCATAAGAGGAAAACCAAACCCCTGTGGTATGAAAAACTTCGTGTGCACTAGAGGAAAACCAAACCCCTGTGGTATGAAAAACTTCGTGTGCACTACTCCAGAAGGTGTGCCTTTAGACTTCTTTATGTATGAGGGCAAAGGAGATACAATACTCACAACCAATGAAGCTGAAATCTTAAAATGTTGTAAGCTATTTACTTATTTAATGAACTTTTGTTTGGCTCTGTTATAAACTCTAACCGTTGATTCCGGCTTATTTATGAATACAATGTATTTAAACATCCCTCTCTTGTATCGGAAACTAGCGTCAAGCGTCCCAGTAGCTACCCCCACCCCCCCCCCCGTTCCTCACCTCCTTGTTTTAGAAATTAGAGTGAATTCAGTGCGCGGATGACCGCAGGAAACAAAGGTTGTCGTAGGTGTGTCGCGTTTGACGGAAAATTGCTCACTGCGCGACTACTCACGTGTGGGTCTGGTTTTTTTCTATAGTTAAAATATTAATAGATTTCATTGCGTATAGTATTGTTTTGAAGTAAATATCGTACTAAAATTGATTTTTGGTTTGTTTTGATTAATTATTAGACGTTGTGTTTTTGTTTTGTTTTGCTCAGTTTATTTTATATCTTTTTAGATAATCACCGCGTGAAACGAATAAACAAGACAAACAAATACTTGCGTGGTTGGAAGAGGAGAGAGATGACGAAGAAGATGTTGCACATGGTTCATCGGAAATAGTGTCTGAAAGTGACCGGGAAAGTGAATACAGTGATCATAATACTAACACGGAGCAATCTGCCGCAGAATCTGACACGGATGTGCCATCAACCTCTCCCGTAACGCCTGCAGTATCTCCTGTGCCTGTCGAGGAGTCATTACGACGCTGGCGTGAACGCGGTCGTGGACGTGGTCGTGGACGTGGTCGCGGACGTGGTCGAAGACGTGGTCGTCGACGTGGTCGCGAAGGTGCGGCCACAGTACACCATCCACGGTCACCAACTAGATCTCGTCCACGATCATCAAGTAATGAACCTCTGGCTCGGCTGATTGACAGACGAAGAACCTCTGCAGCTGCTACTACTGAAGTAAGTTCAGAGCGACGGCCTACAAGAGTTCCTATGTATGAAGGAAAAGATGGAACTAAGTGGTTAGTACATCCTCCTTCAAGGCCTAATATACGAACTAGGCAAGAAAATATTGTCATAAATTCCCCCGGAGTGAAAGGCGAAGATGCAAAAAATTCTCGGACTCCATTGGAATGTTTTAATTTGTTTATTAGTATTACTAAACAAATGTTAGAAGACATCGTGCTATTCACAAATATACATATACGTGACTAAGGAGAAGTTTTCGAGGGAGCGAGACACCAAAGAAACCGACTTGACTGAGATAGAAGCTCTAGTTGGACTTTTACTTATGGCTGGGATGAAAAAAATGCATCACCTAAACATTCATGAAAAGTGGATTGATGATGGCTGATATATTCAGAGCAACCATATCAAAGACAAGATTCTTTTTTCTGCTAAGGAATATTCGTTTTGACGATGTGCACACCAGAGCAGAACGCGCTCAATATGATAATATGGCAGCAATGAGGAATATATTTGAAACCTTTGTCACAAACTGTCAGACTCATTACCAGATTGGGGAAAATGGTACAATTGATGAGATGTTAGAGTCATTTAGAGGACGTTGCAAGTTCCGTGTATACATGGCAAACAAACCCGCAAAATACGGCATAAAAATATATGATCTTGTTGATTCAAAATCATTTTATACCAGCAACTTGGAAGTGTATGTATAAACAACCAGAGGGACAGTTCAACTTTGATAACAGTCCAAGCGCTTTGGTAAAAAGATTATCCAAAAATATTTTGAATACTGGCCGAAATATAACGATGGATAATTACTTCACGTCTATTCCTCTTGCTGATGAGCTGATTACTAACTACCGCACAACTATAGTGGGCACTGTGCGAAAAAACAAAAAAGAAATCCCACCTTGCTTTTTAAATACCAAAGACAGAGACCAGCCAAGTACAATGTTCGGATTTGGTAAGAAGAAGGTTCTAATATCCCATGTGCCTAATAAAAAGCAAAAAAATGTGGTTCTACTATTGTCAACTTTACACGATGACAACATGATCGACGAAACTACCGGTGCTGCTCAAAAACCAGAAATCATAACATATTATAATGGGACTAAAGGAGGAGTTGACGTCGTTGATCAAATGAAAGAAGAGTATTCCGTGGGTAGAATGACTCGCAGGTGGCCAATGAGAATATTTTTCTCAATTCTGAACATTGCTGGCATAAATAGTCAAATAGTATATAAAGAAAATACTGATCAGTTATTATTACGACGAAAATTTCTGAAAGAAATTGCCCTGGCGATGACTAGACCACATATCATTAGAAGATCCAACGTAAACACATTGCACAAACAACTGAGAAACCAAAACGCCCGATTTGTGCCATCGGATCATCAAAATATACCCTCAGGTAGAGAAGGTATATGCGCAGTATGTCCGTCCAAGAAAAATAGAAGGACGAAAAAAGGGTGCAATAGGTGTGCAAAGTTACTGTGCAACCAACACTGCATGTACATGTGTCGTGATTGTTTTGCTGAAATACAGGTTGTAGATGATGAAAACATGTAAATTAGCTATTAAGTTTAACTTTTGTTTTTTTTATATAAATAATTGTGAAGAGGTTGCAAAAGACCAAGAAATTTTACCTAAGATCTTCCAAACCATTATTTTCTAAATTTTAAGTATAAAACTTTAATAAATTTTTCTCATTCTGATCATTTATGTTTTATTCTATCTATTAAATATAAATATAAAATGATATAACTCCTATTTACTAAAAAAAAAATCATATTAAGTATGGGCGGCAAAATGCTCCCCACGCGATCACTCGCGTTTCACGGAAAGGCGCGATTACTCTAGGGTTAATAAATGTCTACGTAATACTTCATGACGTAGTAGGTATAATAGCCGTAAATATGTTCCTCACTCCCAAGCAAAAAAGAGTTTTTGTAAATGTTGTAAGGCTGCCTGATGCATTTCGACAATTTATTAGGCTACAACTACAACTCTGAAACAAAAGACTAGATAGGATAGGACTTCATGATGCCTTTGCAAAAAGAAGAAGACTGACAGAACCTGTAGTAATATTTAACACTTTTAGGTATTACAATGCCGCTTACTGGCGCGGAGAAAACTAGAAGATACAGAGAGAGATTAAAAAATGAACGCCCGGATGAATATGCTGCGCACTGTAAAAGAAACTCAGATCGAGTGAAATCAAAAAGAAAGAAAATTACGGAGATGTCGTCAGAAGAAGCCGAACAAAGAAAAAAATGGCGGGAAGAAAAAAGGAAAAGTTGTACTAAGAAAAAGCAGAAGAAAAATATTACCAAATCTACAAATGAGCCAGAAAACCCCATTTCAGGTTCAGATTTGATAATTTTAAACAGATTCCGGCGAAAGTGTCGATTTTTAGTAAAAAAGTGCCGATACCTCCAACAAAGTGCAGAAAAACTGAAAACACAAAAAGAAAAATAGAAGAAACGTCTGCATCGCCTCAAAATTAAAGATATGAAGGAAATTAATTATTTGAATGTAACTATTACTAAAATGCGTGCTAGGGAAGAAGTGTTAGAATCGGCTTTGAAAAAAACATATCGAAGTACTAAATCCCACCATGATAAAAAGGTACTTAAAAAATTAGTGGACAATTCTAAAAGTACCCGTCACGAGAAGCTATAAATTATGTAAACAAACATCTTTTACTAAGTAAACATTTTATACTGCGAGATAATAATAAATTGACCATATTCAATCGACATGAAATATAGACGGGTTATATGAAAGTAACAACCTATTTAATTTAGTCGGATCATATTTTAACGACGCAAAGCGCTATCGTTCGTGTTTCTTGGTACCGGAAAGCGTCCGTCGCAGGGATTGTAAACTATCGGGACGCCATTTTGAAATAAACGCGTCATTCGAGTTTTGAATGCGTACGAGTTTGTTTCATTGCTTTGCATATATCGCGGATCTGGTTGTTATTATTAATTTTGTTATTGTTTCGTTATCACTTTTTTATTGTTGTTACTTTAATTGTTGCGTTAATTTTATTTGTTATTACGTATAATGGAGCCAGTACATCTAAGGAAATAAATTCGCCATGAAAAAAACGTCAAAAGGTGCGTAATACAATTTATCTAAAATATATAATAAGTAAAAAGAAAGAGTTGTTTGTTCAAACGCGCTAATCTTTGGAAACTTAAGGTTAATATTAGAAGTAGGTTTTAAATTGTGAAGTAATTGGTTAGGTTAATTGGTATACCTGGAGATATAGCTTGAGCTTCGTGTGACAAGTGACTACAGGTGATTTTTACAGGTGACGAGCTTTACGGCTAATGAGAAAAATATGGTGATCAGCGTATATAAGTACGTGAAAGAAAATTGGCCATCGAATGAATATCCCTACAAAACCGAAATAAATAAAAAAACACCATCGATTTTGGGAATTGGCATAGCATCTGTGTATAATATATTAAAAGAATATAAATCAGAAGAGGGAATAAAATCACCTATCAAATCTAAAGACAGGCCTAAATTTTATCAGAAAGTAGACGATTTTGATAAATCCGTAATTAGGAAAAAAATTCACAGTTTCTTTTTAAATGGCCAATTACCAACAATTCCCAAGATTCTTCAGGCAGTCAATGACGATGAAGATTTGCCAAATTTTAGCGAAACAACTCTCAGGCGGCTAATAAAGCATTTAAACTTTAAATACGTAGGGCACTAGCAAAGTTTTGAGATATAATAAAACTATCAACAATATGAGTGTCAAACTGTTGCCGATAATAGCATAGCTCATTAGTAGTAAGAAGCAAGTAAAAAAAAAATTATGTCTACCCGCAATATTTTTTTATGAATTTTTAGTTAAGTCAAGATGGCAGAGTTAACGCGTCGCGATTTTCGTGCAATTATGTTCTATAATTTCAAGCGAGGTTTAAGGGTCAATTCACACGTACCACAACCACACCACAGCCACAACCACACCAAAAACGACGCCATGTGGTCGGGCGTATATTTTGTATTGAAAATGAATATTACAATTTACACGTACCACATTTTGCCGTTGTTATCGACCACTTGTGTAATACGATCACATCGCAACCACATCGCGACGGCAACGCCGCCACGCGGCGGCGGCACCGCGGCCACATCGCCACGACATGACGTCATCAACAGCGCGCGCCTAGCTGGCGCCTGCGGCCTGCGCTCCCCTCTTTCATTCTGCGTTGTACTGAGTTGCCGCGTGGTTGTGCGAAAAATTAAAATGTCCGACTCCGAAACTTTTGACACGGATATGTTTATTGAGCAGATTCGCAATTCGCCATGCCTTTGGGATCAAAGGACAGAGGAGTATTCCAATCGCATTTTAAAAAACAAAGCATATGAAAACCTTTGCATGAAGTTTTATGAAGATTTTGATAGTAAGGAAACAAAAGAAAAAAACAAGTGTGGTAAGTTTATTAATTAAGTACTATTTATTTATTAAACCGAGTATAATACCTCACAACACTATTCACGCTTTATTGTACTGCCACGATAATTCACCTTTGAAGTTAAAAAATTTGAAGTTATCGATAAAGTGTCATCGAATTTATAGCCATCTCGCTTGCGTACTATATTATGCAATAACGACACATGCTTTCACTATGTCTGTTACAAATTCAACTGACACGTTAATTGGCCTATGCAATATTCGCCATTTGTTTGTCAAAATTCCAAAGGAACATTCTACATATCTTCGTGCTCGTGATAATCTATAGTTAAAAATACGTTTTTTCATTGTTAATTGCTTGCCGCTGTATGGTCGCAGCAAATGTTTGTGTAATCCAAAGGCTTCATCGCCAATGAATACCATAGGCAAGGGCCTACCTACAGGGGTAATTGCTTGCGGTCCAGGTAGATCTAAATCATTTCTTTCCATTGCATCATATAAACTGCAGTCCCTCCAAATAGTTGAATCAGAAGTTTTACCGTAGGCTCCTATATCAACATACATAAATAAATAATCGGCGTCACATACGGCCATTAAAACAATAGAAAAGAAATGTTTATAATTAAAGAATAATGAACCACTGCGTGGTGGATGAATAATTCTAATATGTTTCCCATCTACAGCCCCTAAGCAGTTTGGAAAATTTGCTTTCTTTTTAAATTTGTTCGCAATATCAAGCCACATTGTTTTATTACATGGTGGTAAATGAATAGGCTGTAATTTATCCCAAATCAGACGGCACACGCCGTGGACAATTTTGCTAGCAGTTGAAGTACCACATTTAAAAAAATCGGCGAGATCTTCAAACGAACATCCCGTTGCCAAATATCTGTAACAAAAAAAAAAATTAAAAACAAATAATAATGAAATGGTGTTACAGGGTGATACAGGATGTTAGTTACAAAAGGTTGAAATAAATAACACTGGATGGAAAAATCTGCTGTTTCATACATTTAGGTCATGTAGGTATCTTTTCTACAAATTTTAATTTAACTATTATTTTTTCAGCTGCTAACTTACAAAGAAAATGGAAAAGCTTAAGAGACTCTTTCAACAGAGACCTTAAAAAACAAAATTCACAAAGAAGCGGTTCAGCAGGTAGTACGAAGAGATACTACTACTTTAGTCAATTTGTGATGTAGTAGTTGTAAGGTATAATAAGGTATCTTTATACCAATATAGTCAGTGTATTCTCGAACCTCATTCGTTTCATTTGTCTCCTAAACACCCGACCTTACATGGCGACCCTGCCAGTAACAGTAGTCGGCACGGGCGCGCGCGCGTGTGTACCATAAAAGGACAAAATATTATAAACAATCAGTGCAGTTAATGTGGACTTTAAAATGAAGAAAAAATACACTGGGCTCCCTAAGCACAAAACGTGTTTTACTGTAGCGTATTCGTGCATAATCAATAGTGATCAAAAATGGGAAACACAAGCACCAAAGAAGAAGTAGTGATTGCTCAGACCGCTGGAGTCGGTAGTAATACGGCTCGTACGCAGCAGCTGCAGGAGACCTCAAATACAATTTTGGTGGTAATATGTACCATATTGGCGATCGGACTTTTAATAATATTATACAAGCTGTATAATCGTTGTCACAAAAAGCAAATACAACGTCGCATAGATGAAGTGACATTGAAGCGATTATCCAGTATTCTACGCAGGCAGCAGGCATACATGGGTGCTGTGCCGCAGCCAGGCAAGGCAGAAGTTCTCGACATATAACTACGACGGCGAAATAACCCATGGCATCTTCAAGGCTCGTAATACTACGTTCTACGTGCTAGTGCAGTGTTGGTGAGAAAAAGTAGGCAGTGATGTGATAATATTCCTAAAATCAATATCAGTGGCAAAAGTACTAGCAAGTGAATCAAGGTAATAATGTGGTTTATTTTACAACCAATTATGTGAATTTTAGGCACAACCAGTCTTTTGATGATGGTATTTAAGTTTTATATTTACATTTGTATTTTATTTTAAGTGAATATTCTATGTAACTAATAGTTTCTGCGGAATTACTATGTGCATTTTCTTGAAATTACCAATACATGAAATACGTAGCTTAGAACAAGCACTAGTGACTATATATGATATTAATATAAACCCCGTGTATTATAAAAAGGGTGATTTGTTATTATTAAAAAATATATCAGATAGTAAAATGGATCCTATATATTTGGGACCTTATGTAGTAATTGATGACATGGACACTAATGTTAAAATTTTGAAAAGTGGAAAAGAATATGTAGTTCATAAAAATAGAACTAAACTATATAAAAATGACTAATGTAACCAATGTGTGTTTACAAAACAGGGCACTCCAGTGTCGTATATTAAATATTAATTTAGAATAATATATCCTAATGTAATAATATTAATAATTATGTAGTTTTAAGCCATAATTAGGTTAATCTTATATTAAGAATAACAATATTATTATACCCTGCGCAGGTATACCATATTAAAATTTAAAAATAATAATTGTGTAATATTATTTTTTTTTTTAAATAAAGGGGAAGGTGTGATGTAGTAGTTGTAAGGTATAATAAGGTATCTTTATACCAATATAGTCAGTGTATTCTCGAACCTCATTCGTTTCATTTGTCTCCTAAACACCCGACCTTACAAATTATTATTTTTAAAGCCATTGTCTGAAAATAGAAACACAACATCGTCTCTACCAGTACAAAACAAAAACGATGACATTGAACAAATCGATAATGAAGACGATAATACTACTGAAACGAGTGACTCTGAAGTTTGGAAGAGACCAAAATATAACCAAAGAAAAAAAGACGATGCAGAATATGGGTTAATAAAAAAAATAACAAGTCATTTGAGCGATCAAGTAACTGCACATACTCATACACAGGAACCTGACAAGTCCTGTGACAGTGATATGCATTTTTTGCTATCTTTATACGATAGATTTAAAACCATTCGCGATGATTGGAAACTGAATGCTCAGATAGAAATATTGAATGTAATTCAAAAATATCACACACCTACACGTAATGATAATTACAGTGAATATGGACAGGGGTATACGACACCAGCGTACCAACCGTACGAGCGACCATCAACGTCTGGGTATCGGCCGGATATGGAAACAGGCGGTCCACAGCTTCGCAATTTGCGTACTACATCCACACCAAGAGATGTTTCAGTGCCAGCATCTCCTCTCAGCGTTTCTTCTCAGGCTTCAAACTATAATGATCCGATTATAACTGATATTTTCGGAGATTAATTACCTACCTCTGTTGATTTTTGAATGACAAAATAAATAAAAATATATTAAGTATGCTCTTTGTTTTCGCTTTCTATCCCCCCTACCACAGTTAGGTAATAATAAAGGCCTGAGCAGACCGGATACGTGGCGTGTGCGTAACGTACAGTCAGCGACATATTGACCTACGAAAGTGAAAAAACCACAGCTGATGTTGATCTCTATACGTTTAAAATTCAGTTGCAGAAATTTTACAGATAAGGGTAGGTCGATATGACGCTAACTGTACATGCATACTGTTGTAATAATAGGAAACTATATGAAACGTGCCCACAATCATAATCTTACTTTTTATTGTTAATGAATTAAGAGGCCGTACATGGTTTTGCTCGCAACACTAGCGCCACTTTCATAAAAATAATAAGATATTTTTATTTATGTCTTAAATAAAAAGATACATTGTTTTTAATTAAAGTGGCGCTAGTGCCGCGAGCAAAACCAGGTAGGTACGGCCTCTTAATTTGCATCTGTATTTTATATTTTATAAATTAATTTCATCAGCCCGGTGAGTCTGTCCCGGTAGATGGAACTAATTATATTTTCTAAGCACTTAAAAATATTTAACTATAAAAACAATTACTCACCTCAATGTCATTGCCAGACGTTCAACAGATGGTATGCTTTTTCTCATGGCCGTGTCTTTTTTTTGCAACTCACTATTCAGTTCGTTTAACAAGTAGTCAAATGTATTCTTGCTCATTCCAAATTTTTTATATTTCATCTTGAACCTTCTAAGTTTAGGATAATCAGTACGGAATTGGCTTTGACTTTTGTTTTCCAATAAAGGATGTACCCAATAAATTCTATTTCGACGAATACGCTGATTTCGTCGTCTTCTTCTTATTAATAAAAGCCATAACAAGGATAGCAACAACAATCTTTCCTCCATGACTAAGTTCAGTCAAGCCGTGTTACCTCTACTAAAGCTGGAGTATAACTGGTACCGCACCATTTAACGGCGGCCCAAATGGAGTGTCGTAAGAAATGGTGTCAACAAATGCTCACTATGTTTGATAGCGGAAAATCTCCTCACGTGAATTCTATAGTAACAGGTGACGAATCTTGGCTTTATTACTATGACGTGAAATCTAAATCTAAAAACAAGTTATGGCTCTTTGAAGATGAGGAACAACCGGCCACCGTCAAACAGTCTCGATCCGTAAAAAAGAAAATGGTCGTAGTATTCTTTGGCAAAAGGGCTATAATTAATAGAATATGTCTTGAAGAACAGAAGACTGTTACCGCAAAATGGTACACAGAGGTTTGTTTACCTCAATTGATTGAGAGTCTCAAAAAACTCCGGCCGTACTCGCGCATGGACACTTGGCGGCTACATCACGATAACGCACCTGCACATCGCGCTCAATTAACTCATGATTTTTTGCGCAGCACTGGTCTAATTTTGCTTGAGCACCCTCCCTACAGCCCCGATCTCGCACCCTGCGACTTTGGTCTCTTCCCAATGATAAAGGATAAATTGAAAGGTCAACGGTATTCCAGTGATGACGAACTAATTCAAGCGTGGGACTTGGCGTGTGAAGAAGTCCCTCAAGAAGTATGGCAGAAAATTTTTGATGATTGGTTTCAGCGTATGGAGAAGTGTATTGCAGCCGACGGAAAATATTTTGAGAAAATCTGAAGTTCAAGTGCCAAATCTCAAAACTTTGCTAGTGCCCTACGTATATAAAACGACAGCGAAATAACGCATTTATTGATAGAGATCACATAACAATATGGCGGCGAAAATATTTGAAATCTATTAAAGACTATAGACAACAAAATCGCCAGATATTTTACATGGATGAGACATGGGTGAATGCAGGTTAGTGTGTTTTTTTTTTATTGCAGTGAAACGGCAGACTACCATACGGTTCGCCTGATTGTAAGCAAATACCGTCGCCTTTACCGTGAAGTGATGTGTATGATACTGCAAATCTATTTGCAAAATATAACCCACGCGCCGCCGACCTTGAGACATTAGTTCTTAAGGGCTATCACAAGTGTGTATTAATAATAGTGTACTTCAACTCTTTTACTGCGCAAGACGCTAATTTAAAAAGCAGGCTTTCCTAGAAGGACTTAGCATTGGTGCACGTAACCCAACGTCAAAAGGTAAACGATTAATAATTACCCATATCGGCAATGAGAACGGTTTTGTAGAGGGCGGTGAAAATATATTTGAATGCAAGAAGACGGGAGATCACCATGAATCAATGGATGCAACACATTTTGAACAATGGTTTGAAAACGTTCTCCCAAAACTTGGAGAAAATGCAGTAGTGGTAATGGACAATGCACCATACCACTCAAGGCGTCTTGAAAGAATTCCTACTACTGCCTGGAAAAAAAATGATTTACAAAATTGGCTTGTAAGTAAGAATATTTCTTACGACGACAATGAAATTAAGACTGAATTACTGCTAAAAGTAAAAAATGTTAAAGACAATTTTAAAACTTATGTAGTGGACGAGCTCGCAAAAAAATATAAGGTGGAAGTATTGAGACTCCCGCCATATCATTGTGAGCTTAATCCAATTGAGCTAATTTGGGCCAACGTAAAAGGATATGTTGCTCGCAAAAATACAAATTTTAAATTTGACGAGGTAAAACAATTATTACAAGAGGGACTGCAGCAGATTACTTCGGAAAATTGGAAGCGTTGTGTGGAGCATGTTATCAAGGAAGAAGATAATTTTTATTCCAAAATCGATGAGATGATTGATAAAACTGTAGACAGCTTCGTGATACATGTCACTGATTCTGACACAGAAATGGAAACATCTGAATCTGCCGAATAATTATTCTTAAATAATATATGTTAATTAATATTTGTTACTTAATAATTTATTAAATCTTAAACAAATTCATTTTTTTTGTTGGTCCAAATGTTGTGAACTCCTGAACACTTGTTTAGAAAATTTATAGCTTCTCATGACGGTTACTTTACACCAATCTGTGAAATTTCTTTGATAGATTTCAACTTTATTTTGATGATTGGAAACAATTATTTCAAAATAAATCTATAGATAAAGGCATATGGTATAAGACCATACAGGGTGAGCTTCCTCTTGTCCCTTGGTTCGATGACATTAATTTGAGTAGAAATTATGTTAAAATAGCCCTTAGACTTAGATCCGGACACTATCCATCAGCAAAGTTTGCTTTCTTAATGAAAAAGTCTAATTCACCTAATTGTATAAATTGTAATAAAGTTGAAGATGTTCAGCATTTGCTGATGGAATGTGTCCGGAATAAAGATGAACGTGACTCGCTGCTGAATGAATTAAAGTTAAATAGGCTGGATGTAGGTCTGATTCAAAGCATATTAGCAAACCCTAAGTCGGAGGCAGCTAAAAAATTATGTTATTTAGTATTAGTCGCTCAGCAGTGAGCAGCAGCTCTTTTAGTATTACTATAATTAATTCTTATGTGTTATATTATTAAGTGAATTTACTTTGTTATAAGGTATGATGGGGTTGGCATATCCTTATTGGACAAAAACCCCCTAAAATAAAATAAAGATTAAAAAAAAAAAAAAAACTTTATTACAAAAGAATAAGGTTCATGTTCAATTGGGTAAGTTAAGTTTGACAGTTTGGGATAGCTTGATGTGCTCGGCTGTTCAAATTCATAACCTAGTATCTCAGATTTTTGGGAAATTCGTTTTATTCAATTTTCTGACTTACTAGGTATAGGTCCTTGTGACCAGGTGCTTAAAACAGTCATTTTCATAAGATAAATTTAAAAAAATATTGAGCAAGTCAAGCTAATTTGTAATCCATGTCTAGTTTCCATAAAATAACAAATTCATTACCTACGTAGTAACTCAGAAAACAATTTCAAAAACCTAGTAAGTCAGTCAGTTACTAGGTTTTAATTTTGATGCTCACTGTTACTTTGTTTTGAAATTGTGCCATTCATTCGTTCGTCGGTCATTCGTTCCAGTAAGTCAGTTTACGCGGGCGCAAAAACTTTTTACAGTGTTCAATATTGTTTAAAATGAGACGTCAACAGTTTTACCGGTCCAAACTCATTTTTAATGCTATGAAAAATGCTGAAGAAACTAGGTAAGTACAAACCTTCACATGTTTTATTAAATTTTATATAAATTTGGTCGTAGCATGAAATTAACCTCAAAATATTTCAATGTTTTTAATTGTTGGTTCTTTTATGGGATTCTGTTTATAAGTAAAGCTTTATAATGCCCAGTTATTACTGAAATCCACTTACATACGCATCTTCTTTCTTTTTATTAGCATTTCATTAGCTTGAAACCCTGGTATCTAGTGTTTTAAAAGTACTGAGTACCTATAATTCTGTGAATGTTATAAAGTACGATAGCCAGTTCTTTTTACTCATTGGCGGTAGTATTAAAACGAATTATACTATACATTGTTAAGGGTTTAAATTATTATTGAACTATTACAAAATATTAGCAATAATATCGTCAGCATACTCATTCTCCCGCCAACATGAACTGTCAAAGTAAAAGCTAGTGCGGGGACAAACATCTCGCTGCTTGAAGTAGTGATGTGTAGTGATTTTCTACTGCAGGTCCAGTTCTAGGTCTAGTATTAGTATTCGGTCTAGTAACAATGTCGCTGTCCGGCTCTGCCTGTATGCTTATATCTTTAAAACTATATATCACATAATAACTATCTGTTGCGTCCCTATTCATTTTGCTTTAATTTTTTATCTTTTTTTATCAATCGTAACTGCTTCTGGGGACTTGCTTACCAACAGCTTGCTTTTCATTTTCTTTCAGATCTAATACCATAGAGAGTAATAAAGAAGCTATCCCTTATATTGCTATAGATTATGAAAATCCCTACCTGGGACATCAGCTACGAGCAGCGTAGAATCAGATGATGTAGCCTTAAGCGTGTTATATTCAAGCGATGATTCTGTTACTGATCCTGAATACCTCCCACCCTCGAAAAAGAAACTGAAAAAGGGCTTTACTTTTAATTGCAATGACACAGATTTTCTTTTCGAAAATCTTGAAATTCCAGAACCAACATTTCCAATAGAAGATCTGCCCCAAATACCTTCTTTTTCACCTACTCCAACCGGCAATTCAATTTTAGAACCAACATTTCCAACAGATCTTCCCCAAATACCTCTTTTATCACCAACTCCAAACAGCAGTACAATTTTTGTTGCTACATATCCAAATACAACTATTTTTATCGATGTTGAACAAGCTTTCCGGTTTGTTGCACCAGCACGCTTTTCCGCAATGTATCCAGGTCCGATATACGATTTGAATAAATCTGATAAACCTTCCGATAACGACACACAATCGAAGGTAGTTAAGAATAAACTGAAATATCCAATAATGGCAAAAACCTGTGAAGCGAAATGTAGGAGATCTTGCAATTATTTGACTGAGAAAGAGCGAGAAGACATATGGAATAACTATTGGAATATGAGTTATTCTTCACGTCGACAGTTTCTGAATAAATGCGTAAAAATTGAACCAAAAAAACAAACTACTACTGCTATTGAAAATTCAAATAAAATGCACCTGAAGAAAGAGTCTAGATACTATTATTTTTACTATATGGGAAAAGAAATAAATGTGTGTAAGGCGTATTTTCTCCAAACTTTAGGTTATAGGACTGACAGTGTCATAACAGAACTGAGTAAAGCTGTCAAAAGGAAACCACTTTTTGAAGATGTCAAAGAAAATAGGGGAGGAAAGAAGCCTTTACTTTCAAGAGGTCCAATTCAGCAACACATCATGAGTTATAATCCGGCTTTGAGCCATTACCGAAGAAATAATGCGCCTTTGACAAAATACCTTCCAAGAACACTTACACTTCAGTCTATGCTCAATGATTATAAGTCGAAAAATCCTAACTGCAAATGTTCACTTGAAACCTACCGGACGACGATGAAACAAATTTTCCAAAAGGAGACCAATGTACAGATTGCGGAGTTTTTGAAGAAAAAATTAAGAATGGTGACGAAACAGAAACTTTAAAAGAGACATATGAAAGTCACAAGAAAAAAGCTGAGAAAGCGATTAAAAGATACAGAGAAGACGGGACATATAAAAATACCGCTACAAATCATACCTATTCTATGGATTTGCAAAAAGTAACTCTACTACCAGACATGCCGAGTATTAAAGACTCAGTTTTCCTCAGCAGATTAATCGCATTTAATTTAACATTTGCACCGATAAAGAAAGACACAGGCATACACTCTAAATGTGTTGTTTGGCACGAAGCATTGATGGGTAGAGACGCCAATAACATAGTCGACGCTTTAGTTGCGTTTCTTCGTAGCGAGAGAAATGTTAAACATTTAATACTGTGGTGTGACAACTGTGCGGGCCAAAATAAAAATTGGTTTTTATTCACAGCTCTTGTTACTATAGTAAACTGTCAGTCTTTTGATGTTGAAACTATTACATTTAAATATCTTACGAAGGGGCACACCCATATGTCAGCGGACGGTGTTCATGGTAACATCGAAAGAGACTTCAATCGGCGAAACGGAGTTTACGACTACGAGGACTTTAAAGATATGATTGCGCATTGCAGAAAAAATATTAATGTGATTGAGGTGCAACAATCATACCAATGGCCAAAGAAAAAGCGCGTTGCTCGTCGGAATGCAAAAGATGATCCTCTGGATAATTTTTTACTAGGTCCATTAGTCGAGGCTAAGTTCACAGCAGGATCACGTAATCTTTTGTACAAGACTGATTTTGGGGACCCTTACAAAGAACTCGATTTTCTTATTAATAAATTCGATGTATCAAAGCTTCCACCTTTATCAAATAACATTCCACGTGGAATAAAATCTTCAAAAAAAGATGGTATAGTTTCTAAACTAGTACCACTAATGCCCATTAGTCGAAGAGAGTTTTGGTTACAGTTACCAATTAATGACCGATCTATTGATTTAATATCTGATGGACAAATAACTAATGATGAGTAAATTATTTAGATATTGTAAGAAATTATTACTTGGAAATAATACAGACTATTTCTTAAAATATCGAGTTAATTTATTCATCTATTTATATTCGATTTTTCGATCGCATTCCGATTATTTTTTGTCGCAGTTGATCAACGTTATTTATGTAAAAGTTATTGTGAGGTAGTCAACTGTACTTGTATGAATAATAATAAATACATTCACTTATTATTTTGTATTATGTGTTTTAATTTCTGTAGTATAGGAGATACTATCTTTTGAACTTTAAAAGATAATCACGTTTACAAATCAGACGCAATTTTAAAACCTAGTAAGTATACTTACTGTGTTATGATTTGGTTCCTTATTGAATAATTGGTATATTTGATCAAATTATTAAATAGTGTCGCGCGCTACGATTAATGGTGACATTAGTTACCACTAGCGCCATCTAGTATCGAGTAGCAGAATTAATAGAGTCAAGATGCTTCTAGAACTTTCGATGCTAGAACTATCGACTACTGATCAGTCGGGGCCGGTATGTACTCAAACATTCTAGATGTTTCTACAATGGAAGGTTCTAGAACTATCTGCGGCACTATATAAGCTGGGGATTAGTCGCGAACGGGACAGTGTTGGATAAGCGATACAAGCGAATACATCGAAAGCGATCCTCAAGTGCGATTTAAGTGCGATTTTGTTTTCTAATTAGTGTGTTTAAGTTTGTATTAGTGTTGTTTTATTAAAGTGTTAATTTTGGTAATTATTATCGGCAGTTTTAATTGTCACGAACACCGTAGCTCGTAACAATTGGTGTCAGAAGTGGGATTAAAATCATGCCGATTTTACCTAAAGACGACACGGAGGGTATCCGTACCCGGAGTCAACGCCAACAGGAGACGGACCAGAGACGTTTTGGTGGAGCTATGCCGCAGAGGTCGGAAGGCCAGCTACCAACCACGGATGCCGACTCGTCCGCAGCAGCTCCAGCATCAGCAGCGCCAGACTTTGCTGAGCTGATGATGATGCTGCAGGAGCAGGCCCGCCGACAGGAGGAACAGGCTCGTCGGTTGGAAGAACAGCTCCAGCGGGACAAGGAGGAGCAGGCCCGCCGGCAGGAGGAACAGGCTCGTCGGTTGGAAGAACAGCTCCAACGTGATAAGGAGGAGCAAGCGCGCCGCCAGGAAGAGCAGATGCTCCTTATGAAGGACCTTCACGCTTCCTTTGGGAAAGACATGAAGGAGGTGAAGGATAAGGTGGCTCAACATGACAGCCGCCTGTCGGAAGCTGAAATCCGAATCGACCAAGTGAATAATCGGGTTGACAACGTGATGGCTGACGTGAAGAAGACCGTGATGGCTGATGTAAAGAAAACGTTGGATTACATTCAACTTGGGGATGGAATCACAGCTCCCGTAGCTACAACACCTTCGCTACGTGGATTCAAAGTGCCACCGTTCGACGGAACTTCTTCCTGGTCGGCCTACAAAATTCAGTTTGAGGCTGTCATGAAGGCGAACGGTTGGAATAAAAGTCAGGCCATGACTGCCCTCACCCTAGGCTTGCGCGACCAGGCCTTAACTGTTCTGGAAGCTCTCGGTAAGGAAGTGACCTACGAGCAGCTCCTTGAGGCATTGGAGGCTCGGTATGGCGACGCTCACCTGGAACACGTGTTTCGTGCGCAGCTCAAGGATCGCGTGCAACGCAGTAACGAAAACCTGCAGCAGTGGGCCCTTGAAGTGGAGAAGCTGGTGCGTAAAGCTTACCAGTCCGTACCTGCGCTTATTGATGTGAACCTGGTGCAGGCATTCATCGACGGCATCCGCGACCTTGAAGTTAGAGCTGCTGTGAGGCTCGGGCACCACGGGACGCTTAAGGACGCCTTGGCCCATGCACTGGAGGTGGAAGCTGTACGGCAGGATCATCGTTCCCATCGCGTCAGGGAGGTTGTAGCGGCTACAGTTCGCGACCGCAATAAAGGATACAGCTCTAGGTGCTACAGCTGTGGGGAAAGGGGGCACCTTCGATCCAGTTGCCCTAAGCGAACTGCAGAAAGAGAAGACGGCCCATCTCCAGAGGGCAGTGCAGCTAACAGCACCGCCCAGCACCAGCAGCAGGGAAACGAGTATTAGCCAGGACTGCGGGGCGGGTGCTGGCTGATGTTCAAGGAGCCCCAAGGGTTTCGATCACACAAACCCAAGACGGGAACAGCCTAATCATCAAGGGCGAGGTCAACGGAACGCCGTGTAATCTGACCATAGACACTGGAGGCGATAATGCTCGGGACGAGCATGTCTTAGGAGGGGGCAGTGTCGCGCGCGAGTAATTCCACTTTGCCCCACCAAGCCCGCCACCCTGGTGTGGCAAAGTGGACTGCCTAAAATTTTGCAGTGGAATATGCCCCACTATTCTGATTTGATGGGGCGGATAACACTAGCATAAACACTTTGTGGATTCTGCCCCACTAGGGTTGGCACCTCAGGATTTGTGTATGAAGGTTAACATGTATTTTTACATTTGTTTGTAAAAAAAATAAATGTAACCACTGACGTTAGGATTTGACAAGTCTGAGACAAGCAAACGTAAATCTAAATACATCAAAATGGTTATTTAAACAGTGTATTAAGGTTCTACTTTTGTAAAAAACTGTCACATATTAAATCTTCCTGGATTTAATTAAATACATTATATAGTTTTGCTGTATTTATTCAATTTAGTCTGACATAGCTGTGACATTTGCTATTTGTATTCCATTTACGTTCCGATCCATCCGTTGCAAACATTAAATGATTTAAAAATATATTTAGATGTTTGCCCAGAAATTGATACATTATCACTGTTGATAACTATTAAATAACAAAAAACGAAGAATAATGTACGAGAACACTATTACTAAAGGGATAATTTAAATAATAATTATTAAAAGAAATCGTAAATACTATATTACTAGTATCGAAACGTAACGTAACCACAGATTGTGAAAGAATGCGTTCAGAAACGCTTTATGAGAGTTATAGTTTTATGTTAATTTATTAAGTCTAGTTATTAAGTCTTGTGATATGTACTTGTATTATTGTCATATTATTATTTTTTATCTTTAAATAAATCAAATACTTATTAAATAATAAAAAAATGCGTTGAAATGCATTCGAAAGTAATAAAAATATCGGAAGGATTTAAGTTTAAAAAAAAATCTATATCATTTTATCCCGGCTTCGAAAAAGTAAATAAATACTTGTAATTATAAGCTCATAAAATTAGCTACGAGTCGTATGGTTACATCACTAATTACGCCGCGAACACAAATGTCAAAATAGGTCTATTATTTTGAGGTCCTTTACGTACAAACATCATGGCTTCATTTGTTTGTTAGTATTTTTTTATTTAATCTGAGATTAAAACATGCTGTTGGAGTAAAAATGACTAAACCGGTTATGGTTCACCACTGCCTCGCCCACCGCGACTTATCGGTTGTCCTTGTCTGACATTTTTTGTTTCATTCTGTTTGTTTACAAAATAGACGGACATTTGCATTTGTGGAGTGGTGGTGAGTGGTATTGAGTTTATTGTAAGTATTTTCGTATTTATTTTTCATGGATGCTGATGATTTGTGTAGATTTTTTTTAATAAGATATTTTTTGTGTTTTTCAGCTTTACAAAAATGGCAGAAGACTCTGTAGCAGGAAGTTCTAGTGGGCAAACTGGCCTTGAATTTATAAATGATGGAAAATGTATTATTAGAGCTGGGCATCAATACTATTTCAAAAAAAAGTACAAAAATGCATCTGAAATTTGGGAATGCAAAAACAGAAGGAGACAAAAGTGCAATGGGTCGATTGTAGTGAAAGTAAGTCCCTACTTATTAGTAATTCTTTTTACTGACTCACTTTTAGTAATACGGGTCTAATACAATTTAAAATAATAATAATACATATACATATAATATTACTTGAAGTTGTGCTATGTTATAAATATTTTCTAATACCTACATTTTTTTGTTTTCAGGGAAATATACTTTTAAACGAAAAACCTCACCAATGTCAACCTGATTTTGACCGAAACAAAGTGACAAAATTAATGCAGAAAATAAAGAGAGAAATCACTTCAGCAGACGTACCAAGCATTCCAGCAACATACGACAAAAATGTAGCTTCCTTACATTTAGAAAGTAGCAACAGCAATATTGTGAGTAAAATTCCTCCATTTTGTAAAGTAAAGTCTGCATTGTATAAATACAGAAACAAAAATGCTAATGTAAAAAAAATATATTACAATACATTATCAGAAATAGAAGTTCCTGAAAAATTTCATTCTTTTTTACTTGCCAAGTATATTGACGAAGATATTTCTATTTTAATATTTTGTTCAGAGCATGCTAAGAATTTGATGAAAACCTGCAAACATTTTTTTGGCGATGGCACTTTTAAAAGTTGCCCACAACCGTTCATACAATTGTATTCGTTGCATGCTGATTTGGGTAGCTCCCAACAAACAACAAATATTGTGCCATTAGTATATGCTCTTATGAGTACTAAATCAACCAAAGCTTACACCGCTCTCTTTTCTGTAATAAAATCACAGATTCCGGATTGGCAACCACATAGTTTTCAGTCGGATTTTGAGGCAGCGGCTATGACTGGTTTTAAAAATGTCTTTAAATCAGCATCAATCAAAGGGTGCTTTTTTCATTTTTGTAAAGCAATTTGGAAAAAGGGGAAAGGGTTAGGGTTGACAAAATCTAAATATTTGCGAAAACAAGTAGCGCTTAGCGCAGTCTTACCCTTATTACCAGAAGAAAAGATTTTTGAAGGTTGGTTTTACATAGCCGCACAAAGCCCAGATGACGAAAAAAGTAAAGAATTTAGAAAATATATGCTGCGCAATTGGCTGAAAGATAACTTTTTAAAAGTGTGGTGCGTATTTGGGGCAAAACACCGCACAACTAATGCCCTCGAAAGTTGGCATAATAAACTTAACAAAAAAATTCTTAAAAAAAGCCCCAGTTTATTAAGACTTCTTAATGTCTTATACGAAGACATAACGCTTTCAATAGTTAAATCTATGCAGAACCAACCTTCCAAGCTACGCCTTGATAAATATATACAAAACGATCAGAATATACAAGATGCCCAAATGGAGCTCATAAACGGCGACATTACGGTTGGACATTTTTTGGAAAAACTAAGATAGTTTTTCCAAGAAATCTATTTTAGTTTTTCCAAAAAATGTGAACTAAACAAATACAAAATCTATGATTTTAGATGATTTTAATTCTTATAAATAGTCAGTACTCAAACTAATATAGTGGCTGTTTGTTATGATAATTATTTTGTCAACAGTCAGTATTTACCTACTTTCGTTAGGATGTTTCTTATTTGTATTAATAAGACTTTTTGCTATGTAAAATTTTATCATTCTATAATTTTAGTTTGTGTTTTTTAGCCGGAAGTAATTTCGTGGCTGTTTTTTTTGCATATAAATTGTTTTTATTCATAAGGTAATACATAAGACTGTTTTATACCATGTCGATCAATGTGTGATTCTATAATCTGTGACTCTATAATCTGTGATTCTATTTTTTGTAACAAGTAATTTAGTGGCTGTTTGTATGTATATAGTTTAAATTTATTTTTTTTATTTATAACGTAATCAGTAAGAAAATACCTATATCTACACAAACCATACAAAATGATGACGAATCTGTGATTTTGAATAGTTATGTAGTAAATATGTTTCGTTTTAAGAACATATCATAAGAACAAATCATTGTTTAATTTGTGATTATCAAGATTTATCTTAGTTAGTAAGATTTTATTTGTAAAAGGTATACCAAATGATGAAGAATCTGTGATTTTGAATAGTTATGTAGTAAATATGTTTCGTTTTAAGAACATATCATAAGAACAAATCATTGTTTAATTTGTGATTATCAAGATTTATCTTAGTTAGTAAAATTTTATTTGTGAAAGGTAATTAATCTGTGATTTATAAACCGATTCCTTCCAGAAATAAATAGTACATTAAAATTATTTATTTATTTTTTACTTTTATTTAAACCACTTCGCTACGTATTAAATCTAAGCTTCCAGCACTAATAACGTTTTACTTACAGATATAGGTATACATTTATTTTTTTTACAAACAAATGTAAAAATACATGTTAACCTTCATACACAAATCCTGAGGTGCCAACCCTAGTGGGGCAGAATCCACAAAGTGTTTATGCTAGTGTTATCCGCCCCATCAAATCAGAATAGTGGGGCATATTCCACTGCAAAATTTTAGGCAGTCCACTTTGCCACACCAGGGTGGCGGGCTTGGTGGGGGAATGGCAAAGTGGAATGGCGAAATACGCCGCTACGGAACGGTCCAGGAGTGTGACCCCCGTAGCGGATACAGTACGCGGACCGAACCGGCAAAGCGCGGCTCGGCGGGCCCTTTTATTAGAAAGGCTTAGGGCCACCTCCTGTACGCGACCTAGATTCCCCACCGCCACGGTAAGTTTCTTTTTCATAGCGTTACCTATTTAGTTAGCTACAGTTCCGTTATATTTATTTAGTTACAGTGGAGTAATTTGTATTTTTTACTTTAGCCTCCACGCGCTCCCCGTTCAGGCGACACCTGGAGGATCGCTCAATGTTCGCGGCGACTCCGTGCCGCTCGAGCAGACCCCAGGTGGTCGCCTGCGCATCGGAGAAGCTAGACAAGCCAGGCAACCCAGCCTGGACTTGTCTCTCTGGTTAGTTAACTCTCCTTCCTAGAGTATCGCCATGGTACGTAGGTGGTAACGAACATGGTAATATGGTTATATTTTTACGATACTGTATTTATTCACAGTTCCGACGTGGTTGAGCGTGTGGAGGCATTGGACATGTCAGAGGACGAAGCAGCGGAGCTGCTGCAGTCGGATCCCTGGCATGTGAAGAGGTGGATGCGGGACCTGCCGGGGGCCAGCGAGCTGCCGAGGGCCAGCGACACGCCGGGGGCCAGCGACACGCCGAGCAGCAACACGGTTTTTCTTGCTCCTCTCGCGCCTAGCGCCAGAGGATATCATGGATATCATAAGGTTGATCGCTACGGAAACTAACCAATATGCCCATCAGACAATCGAGACCATGCGTAACGCAGGGACTTTGAAACCACCATCTCGCCTAATGCAGACGAAATAATGGTTTTTTTCGCGATGTTGATGTATATGCCTATCGACCCGCGTACGTCGATAACTGAATATTGGACATCAGACGAAGTTCTCCATTTACCTGGGTTCAAAAGTCTTATGTCCTTTAATCGGTATACTCTGTTGAATAAGTGTCTTCACTTTGTAGACAATGTCGCTGTCCAGAGTCAGCATTTGTAAATTTTGCTAAAGTCTGGGTAAAATCTAGACAAACTTTTCACTATAATAGCTGTTACAATAAAGTGTACCTATCTTATGGTTTTTTTGTGTACAAAAATGTATATTTTTATTGTTTTATTATTAAATAGTTATATACATTCCTTGAAAAGAAAATGCATTTTATTTCAAACCTCTCTAAGCCCTTTCTTAGATTTGCTGTTAGTAAGTAAATAAGTGAACAAATAATAATTATTAATTTATTTTCAAACATAAATAGCAACAATCATTAGGTACTTTGAGATAATAAAGGTTTGCGGGGAGGGCTGTTCCTTACACCCTGTATATACAATGATGTAGTTTCGCTTTAATAGCAGCTTTTATCATTGCTTCTTGCCAAATTTCATGATCATAGGTCAACGGGAAGTAACCTGTTGGTTGCGATTCCCTTTGTGAATGTATGAGAAATGTGTCATAAACGTCTATATCTTTTGATTGCATAAGCAAGGTTGACGCCACATCAACAAAACAGCGGACAAAAAGTAATCCGTATTTTTTTCTTTTTGAGGTACGGAACCCTAAAAATGAGCTATAAAAAGACTTGATCAAAACCACGAGCGAATCCGAGGGCAACAACTAGTACATATAAATAAATCGGTTCATAATTCATTTAAGTAAATATATCTACATTCATAAAAAAAAAACAGTACAGACGAACCTCCTATTATCGTAAAGAAGTCGGTAAAATAATATACATTATTTAGAATAAATTGACATGACAAACACAAAATGTATCAACAATAATCATATTATCAAGATTTCCTTGAAAATAATAGTAAAATAATAATACAGAATTATTTTCGTTAGTTTTTTTTGCAAACTTTACCGGGCATGCAGTATGGCCGCCGGCGCACGCCGCCGGCGTTCGCAGAATTTTTATCGGTTGACAGAATAAGTTGTTGTGTCATGCAAATAGTGTATTTAGTAGTGATATTTAGTATGTTATGAATGTGTAAACATATGTGCCATCGTATTCTAGTGTAGTTTTAGTGAATATATTTGTGGATTAGACGTATTGTGATAATGTGTGTAGGTTAAGTGAATGAATATTATCAAAATGAAAACATATCACGTCACTGCAATGTCAGGTCAGTTTTATTTCACTACGTAGCTGGGCATTTTTACAAAAATGCATAGGTGTACGTTTAGGCCTGTCCCTCGAAAAGATTGCCGTTTTACTTTTTTAATATTAACAGTATCAATAAAAAACGACTACCGTTAGTTTAGGTAGACATCTAGTTATTATTCCATTAATAACTTAATTCTCCAAGTACTCGATTATTTAAATAAAAAATTAATTAAGTGATATCGAGATAGCAGTTTATCTTGTCCCTGAATGGTACAGCTATATTGTACATACAATAATTGCGTTTTATCCTTAGAATTGACTACAGGTATAGTATTTTATTTCTTCGAGAGATTGTGGTAGACTATTTTAAAGCATAATTCAAATATTATATCTTGAATTTATTAAATTATGGGAATTTAATTATAGAAACTAAATTGTGAGCATCCTGACACGTCAAGTTTGTTACCGTATATTTTCCATGAGTTACTAAAATTTTGGTAGAATTTCATTTTTCTAATAGCAACACAAGAAGCTTGAAGTCATCCACCATTTTGTATCGTCAGTTTTGCCCTAAACGCTGTGTGAAGTGCGCGTGTCCAATAACACTCATCGCTAGGTAGAAAACTTTCTGTCAAGGTAAGTTACCAAAATGTTGTGTAATTTAATATCTTAATAAAATTATTGTGGTAGTTATTGAAAGCTTTAATATCTAGCTCCATAAATTAATAGTCAATGACGAATCACTTCAACCAGGACCTATTTAAATTTAATATAAATCGCGCAAAGGTAAGGTAACGTTACGTCAGTTTTGTGTGGTAACATAGAGACCTGACAAACAAAGTAACAAAACTGACTGTTAAGAAGATTACACATGCTATTTTACCGACTTGGTCTAAAGGAGGTTATGATATTATATTATCCATAAAAAGAAGTGTATACTTATATTTTCGTAGAAGCGTATACAATTATTTATTTTTAATGGACTGTATTAATAAATAAGTATTTAAACGCCAATATAGCAATTAAAAGAGATTTTCATTTATTTCAGATCTGCGTGTTAAATCCACGTTTTACGCTGTTTACCATCGACGCAAAAAGAAGAAGAAGAATCCACGTCTTTCATTTTAAATGTAAGTTTCTATTGAGCAGTTAACATTTTATTAGCCTGTAATTTTGTGTAGATTTATTATTTTTGCAAGCTTGATTTTTTTAGTTTTATGGTAGTTTGAGTAATACAAAACTATTATTGTTATTGTTGTAACTGAATTTTCTTCTGCAAGTGTTGACGCCGTTTGGTTTATTTATTGTAGATACTAGTCTAAATGCCGTTAAGCGCAGCGGAAAAAATGCGCAGATACAGGGAGCGTCTTAAAACTGAAAATCCAGAAAAATATGAGGAGCAGAGAAAAAAAAATTTACATCGGATAAAATCTAAGAAGAAAAAAGTTTCGGAGATGGATAACGCAGAAAAAGCAGTGCAAAGGCAAAACTGGCGACGTTATCAAAACAAATGTAGACAAAAAAAACTAAATGATCATCAAAAACAAAAAGATACAGAAGAAGAAAAAATGGAAAAACCTCAACCAAATTCAAGTGATTCGAAAAAAATAATCAAGAAACTTAATACTAAATATAAAATACTTCAAAATAAGTTCAGAAGACATTTGAATTATTTGAACAAAGTAAATAAACTAAAAGAGAAATAATCGGATTTTTTTTTTAATGTTTATTACCATAACTCAGTCAGTTAGAACTGATTTTTAAATTTTTGATTTCAATTGAAAGGATATGGTCCCATAGAAATTTCATCCAAATCGGTTCAGTACCAGTACCTTTGGTTTTAAATCGAAATAGCTGAAAAAATTGACATCCAAGTAAACGAAATTGCGTATTTTGCTTTCCTGCGAATATAAGTTTTTTGGATGAGTTTAAATTGTGCTTGATTAAAAAAATAAATAAAAAGAAAACTCAACAAAGTGTCCCATTAGTATAAGATAACTAACCTAGTGTAAATGCTTTCTAACAATTTTGTTACCGTCAGCTTTGTTACTGTCCCCCTAATTTTCAAAGCAAAATCTTTTTTTATTGATAATTTAAAGCATTAATTCCTTAAATTTCGATGTTAATTAAATGACAAAGGGTATAGCGAGGTAAGGAGCACGAAATGGCCCCCACGGCCCATGACGGAATTATCATTTGTACTGGTATTGGCACTCTAAAACAATACGAAATGTAAGGTCGTTGACCCCTGACCTTGACCTGTCTTTGAGATATTCGAGAAAGTTCGTATGCGCGCCGATTTTTTCATAATTTTTTTTCCGAAAAACTATAAAAGCTAGAAGGATGGGACCAATTGCGTATAATGAGGGATACTTTGAAAAATATTCTGTATTTTTTTCAGAGTTCTCGTGAAATGACAACTGTGTAAAATATTTAAACAAAATATAAATATTTTTTTTTAGTACTGTTCTATTATGTCTACCGCGCCAAAAAACATATATAATACTCTTTGATTTATATACTTATACCATACAAAAGCTGATCAAAATCAAAGAGGCGCTTCTTGAGTAATATCTAAAGAAAACTTGTTCGATCGTGTACAGTGGGCGCCCGCGCGGACTAGAAAACAAACGTGTTTATTCATGTTCAATAGATTACACAGGCCTACAAATTTTAGGTCATGAATTCCCCTTTTCAGTTTAATAACTGATATTGACTAAGTTTGATACGCTGATTACAAATATGTAATCAGTTTTTCTTCATCACGTCCAGATTTTTAGTTATTGACCATGAACCAAAATTGCAATAAAATACATTTTTTTACAATAAAAAAATATTTATTAAAAAATACTTAGTTATGATAATAAATTTTTGTACAATATAATTAATTAATAAGTTGCTTAATTCGTAAACACGTTAATCATCCTTGTGAAACCTTGTTCTTTTTTCTCCGAAGCTTCTGTTTTGTGATTTTCTCTTAAATTTCCGGTTTGGCTCATCTCGCTTCAAAAGCCAACAGTAGTCCGCTAACATATTAGGATTCCATCTTCCCTGATACCTCTTTTCCATGTCCTTCAAGTCCTGATGAAATCTTTCACCCTGTTCTTCGCTAACGGCTCCTAAATTTTCCGGAAAATAGTCAATGTGCGAATTCAGGAAGTGAAGCTTAATGGTCATAGAACAGCCCATCAAGCCAAAATTTGTTATCATTTTGGCCACAATGTCTTTGTAATCAGGGCTTTTTTTGTTCCCTAAGAAATTTTTCACAACTTCCTTAAAAGATTTCCATGCTGCCAGCTCAATATGGGAAAGTTTTTCATCGAAGTTTTCATCCTTCATTAATTTTCTTATATCAGGACCAACAAAAATGCCTTCTTTTAGTTTTGCATCTGACAATGATGGGAAAATTGTACGCAGATATTTAAAACCTTCTCCGTCTTTATTTAAAGCTTTCACAAACTGTTTAATCATACCCAGCTTAATGTGTAAAGGAGGCAGTAAAACTTTTTCTCGGGGAACTAAGCTTCTTCGAAGTACATTTTTTGTTCCAGGTGATAGTTCAATTCTCGGTGGCCATTCTTTTTTAGTCCAATGCTGTGCTTTATTCCGACTGTCCCACTCACACAGAAAACACGGGTATTTTGTATAGCCACCTTGTTGACCAAGCAGCATGCTTATAACTTTCAAATCTCCGCATACCATCCATCTGTGCTGTTCGTAGGCTATATTATGTAAAAGCTTTTCCATATTTTCATAACATTCTTTTAAATGGACAGAATGTCCTACTGGTAGTGAAGCGTATGTATTTCCATTATGGAGCAGGACTGCTTTCAAACTTCTTTTTGAAGAATCGATGAACAACCTCCAGTCTTTAGGATCGTATTCAATGTCAAACATTTTGACCAGGCCAGGAATGTCTTTACAATAAACTAAATCTTGATCTTCAGCAAAAAACGGAAGAAAATCTTTTTCTCTGTTGCGGTACCATGAGAATGATGTACCAGCAGCTAGCATGTTTTTTTCTTGTAATCTTGATCCGAGGAGCTCAGCCGCATCTTTAGGAAGATTTAAATCTCTTGTTAAATCGTTTAATTCTGCTTGTGAAAAAAGTTGAGGCTCATCTTCGCGTTGACTGAAATTAGGGTCAGATTCTTCAGTGTCACTAATTAAATCTTCAGTTTGTATATATGCTGGCGAGGACTGTAAAGTTCCCGAATCGCGGAAAACTACGTGTGTAACTGATTCTACGTTTGGGTAAATAATTTCTTTTTTATTTTTGGAGTTATGTCCAGTGATGTCACAGCAGCAAAAGTAACAATCTTGAACATGATCTTTAGGCTCTCTCCATTGCATCGGTAACTGAATCTTGAAAGAATTCTTCTGTCCTTTTGACCACTTGCGAAGCTCTCGAACACATGTAGTACAAACTTTATGAGGTGTCCAAGGTTTGTCCTGGTTGCTGATGGTAAGTCCAAAATACATGAAGTAAACATTCTTCACAAAGTCTGTTATGCTTGCTCGTTGTTTTACCGTCACAAATTTCCCACAAATATAACAAAAACTATCGGGAGAATTCAAACAATTACGTGATGACATTTTTAAGTTTGCGTTGTCCAGTGCACAAAGAAACTGTGATTTTTCTAAAATGGTGTGGGTATTTATACCAAAAATAATTATAATTAACTACGTGTACCCTCTTCTACGAATTGACATAAAATTGTACATAACAATATAGTTATATCTGTATTTAATACGCTCATTACTTAACGAGGCTAAAATCACCCCTTTTCAGCGCAATAAAGACATATTTCTTATACTAATTATGAAGTGATTAGCAAATTATGAATCATGATTATATTCATCATATTAATAGATTTATTTAATGCAGTAGCAATTTGATAAAACTCGTTTAATATTTTTCTATCAATTTTTAAAGGGAGCTCTCCGGCCAATTTTGAACAAAATCTAAAACTATAAATAAGATAAAAGTCTGACGTGAAGGATTTTTTTTACTATTTTTCTCGTAATCAGCGTGTCAAAATCTATCGAAAACGTTACTCAGAAATGAAAAGGGAAAACCATTGTAGGCCTGTGTTATTATAAGTGTATTCGTGTCATTACAAATACGATTTCACGCATGGTTGCTTTAGTCTTCCGTGTTAAGGAAACCACACACAAATATAAATTACCTAATAGGTCATTCGGTGAGAATAATTGCGTATGCCTGTCGCAAGTTGTATGGTGATAACCACGGGTGATAACAATGTTTGTGAACTGTATTATTTGTGACACTTTCGTGCATAAAGTTCGCGGAAGAAAAAAAGTTATCACTAGTGAAGAGGACGCTAGACTATATAGTGACTCGAGTAAAAAAACAGTTTCTGTTGGTGACGTATTGTGTGGAAAGTGTCGGTTAATTATTTACAATAGCAAATCAAACGTTGCATCAACTTCTGCGGCATCTACCCTGGTAGAGTGTGAAGGCGAACAGGAGTCTGGTGAACACTTAGCAGTTGGGGAAACATCTTCTAATGCTTCATTCCAACAAGAATGTGAAATGAATTTACCATGCAGTTCCGAAAGCGACCACGATGATGATGATGATGATGGCGATGATGTTTTTTCGCATGTTGCCCAAAACGACGAATTTATATATGTACATATACCACGTGTTGTATCCACCCACAAGTATTGTTGTATATGTCGATCCACAACAAACTTAATGCGAGTACCTTTTGAAGCGCGTTACGAGGCTTATACAAACATTGGGATTTTTATACCAGAGGATAACCGTTGTTGCTGCACACATATAATAGCAAAAAACTTTTATAAAGACGAGTTGGTGCACCTACGTGTAGTATCTAACACCAGTAAAATGAACTCTAAAGAAGTTGCTCATTTTTTAAAATCACTTTCAGAAAGAGCAGGGATGTCGATTTTCGACAAAATTGAAAATGATATGTCTGAAAATCAGATAAGGATATTGACAGGGCTTTGTTGGCAAAACATTATTGAATTAAGACAGCTATTGACTTCTATGCGAAACACAAGCATACGCACTGTGACTCAAGCGTTAGTTGTATTCTTGTTTAAATTAAAAACTGGAAATTCTAATTCAGTGATAGCAGGAGTGCTGGGTTTACCATACGAACAACATGTGTCGACATTTTTTAAGGAAGTATTAAGAAGTTTTAAGACTGATATTTTGCTTCATTTTGGATTAACCTCCGTTTCTCGAGAAGATTTAATAAAGAACACAAGTTTAACAGCTCGAATGTTATTGAACCTTAGAGATGATCAGCTGGTATTGATATTTGACGGCACTTATATCAGGCATCAAAAAAGTTTTAACAATGAATACCAGAGAAAATCGTATTCTGGGCAAAAGAAAACCCATTTATGCAAACCGTTCACAATCTGTACTACGAACGGGTTTATAGTTGATTTTGCTGGGCCATTTTATGGAACGGAAAATGATGCCACTATTATGAAGAAAGTGTTACAGGATGCTAAACTTAAAACTCTATTACGTCGGAATGATGTATTTGTCGTAGATCGTGGATTTCGTGACGCCGTTGGCGACATCACCAAAGAAGGCTACACCGTGTTAATGCCGGCGATTAAAGGTAATCGAGCCCAGTTACCTACCGATGAAGCCAATATGTCACGACAAGTGACTAAAATCCGATGGGTAGTCGAAGCTGTGCACGGAGCTATTGCTCAGAAATATAATTTGCTTCATAACAATCTTGATAATAAAATGCTTCCAAAAGTAAGTCTATTATGCAAAGTTGTTGGATTTTTACACAACAAATTCAGTAAGCGATTGGATTCTGATACAGGCTTAAATGAGACAATTGTTCAATACTTTAAAGAGCGACTGGCGTTACCAAATTCTTTAAGTGAAGAGGTAGAAAAGCAGCACTGGAATCGAAGAAAAACGGCTTTTCAACAACTGGTGTCATCAGAAATTTTAGATTTTCCAAGACTAAACGAAGAACAATTAAGAATATTATTTACAGGTTCCTATCAGCTCTCATTAGCTGTTTCATACCTCACTGAAATAATGGACGACAAGAGCAATCTCTATATATATTACGTCAAACAAACCCCAACTATCATCAAGTTAAATGTTCGTTCCAGACATGTAAATAGTAAATATTACCGATTGTTCATTGATTATGTTCCTAATAAGAACAGTGTCGAAGGAATCCGAGGATATTGTTGTGATTGTCCGAATGGAAACAGGACAGTTGGATGCTGCGCTCATGTCGCAAGTGTAATATATTATTTAGCTCATGCGAGATATCTATCTCGCATTTTACGTCCTGCTGAAATTCTGTCGAAAATATTTTCAAATGATGCAGTCAATGTTGTGATAAATGAAATTAGTGATGATGATGATTAAAATTATGTTCAACATGTAATTATAATAATTAATCCAAAAATGACCTCTTTAATTAGTTCCTACCAGCCGTACGCACACTAAGTAATTCTCATAATTACTCAAGAAGCGCCTCTTTGATTTTGATCAGCTTTTGTATGGTATAAGTATATAAATCAAAGAGTATTATATATTTTTTTTGGCGCGGTAGACATAATAGAACAGTACTAAAAAAAATTATTTATATTTTGTTTAATTATTTTACACAGTTGTCATTTCACGAGAACTCTGAAAAAAATACAGAATATTTTTCAAAGTATCCCTCATTATACGCAATTGGTCCCATCCTTCTAGCTTTTATAGTTTTTCGGAAAAAAAATTATGAAAAAATCGGCGCGCATACGAACTTTCTCGAATATCTCAAAGACAGGTCAAGGTCAGGGGTCAACGACCTTACATTTCGTATTGTTTTAGAGTGCCAATACCAGTACAAATGATAATTCCGTCATGGGCCGTGGGGGCCATTTCGTGCTCCTTACCTCGCTATACCCTTTTAATAAAAGGATAAGTTTATTATCATATTGTATGCTTTCGTATTTTAACTCGATGATAGAATATCGTAATGTTTGAATATCATCACTGGTAACAAAATTGTAACTATGAAGCATTTTTCTTTGATAGATTATAACATATCGCATTTTCTCAAATTGATTTAGCTGGTCCAACCTGTGTTCTTTTATTTTGTAATAAAGAAAATTTGATTGTTTTGATTGTTTATTTTTTTATCGCATTTAATTTAAGTAACAAAACTGACGAAATATCCTTGACTTACCCTCTATTTTATTTTATTTCTCATAATTGCGTGATTAATTAGTGGTATTATGCTGGGAATCGTAAAATATAGAGTTCGAGGCAATGCAAAGAAGTACAATCTCACATAAAAAATGAAGTTGAAATTACATCTTACTTCTTTTAACCTATATAACTTTTTGTGAAAATGCCCAGCAGTTTTATTAGATAGGAAAACTAATGAGGATTACAGGAAGGTATCATTTATAATTTGTTATTATCGATTTAACAGTATAATCTTCCTTTTTCTGAAGGCCTACCTAAAGTTATTACCTTACTCGTAAAAGCGTTGACATTGACGTAATGTGCGTGTACGGAGGTCGACACTCGAAAGGTTAATTGTCACGAACACCGTAGCTCGTAACAATAGTAAGGAGGTTCTAAGCTGTACTGAACGCCTTCTTGAGTAAAAGACAATTGAAAAGCGTAGCAGATTTTATTACGCACATTTTGGTCTAACATTCATAACCCTAACTCTAATGGTTCAAATAGGGCAGACGATTAAGGATGCAAACATGTTTTTGGCTTTTCCTGGACATTTTTGAAATTATGAGTTACTAGGTTTTGATTCTGAACAGCCGTGCTGGCATCTGTACAATTTATAACGATATAACCTAAACTAACCATGTATAACCTTTGAAAGACAAATAACTGGTGTACCTACCTACATTATACAATTATAATGTAGGTAGGTACACCAGTACGGCTGTTCAGAATAATGTGAAATTACAAAAGAAACCTTAAACCCAATGGTTTAAGGTTTCTTTTGTAATTTCACATTATTAAAAATACAAGCATATTTAAAATTATTGTTTTATGTTTTATCTACTCTGTTCTTCGATTCTTTCAGTAATTATTTTCTTATAGACAGAAAAAAATATAAAACTAGTTCCAATTTGAGTACGGCTAAAAAATTTCAATTATCATTTGGACCCTGTTAAGCGGAAAAGATCCAACCAACAATTTTTCTAAAATCGAGTTATCTACATATCCATAAAGTACTCATCAAGTTTCATATATGCACAAAAGATCCAGGCATTTTGACCACATTAACCTAACAAAAGTTAACTGTGTCAAAGATACCATCTCCTAATCACCAATTTTGAAAAATGTAGAAAAGTATCACGTTGCGTGGACACAGATATTAATAAGATTTATAGTTTTCAAAAGATTCATGTTGCATGGATCTTTTAAAACTTTTATGTCTCAATAATTGTTGTATAATTTTCATACCATGCGGTTTGGATCTTTTTGCATAATAGATACCTCACTTTATTTCAAAAACTTAAAAAGCCAAGTGCTTTGGATCTATTTTGCATAATATCAAATGTAAGCTTTGCCTGTTTCACACATGCATGATGTTTGGATGTATTCTGCTTGAATTATTTTTTATTTTTATTTAAAATAATAGATTCAAAGTGAACTTTGAGGATACTTAAATATTTGGAAATTCAATAGGTATGCTATTGTTTTTTTTTTCAGTATAAAACAAATTTAACTTTATTTTGATAATATCCGTTTATTTGATTATGATATTTTTTTTTACTTGGTAACACTCAAAGAATTCCTTGCTCTATGGTCATTAACCCTTAAATGCATACGGTATCAAAAATGATACCTAAAGTTTGAATTAGGTTATGGTCTCAAATTAAAGCTAGTTTGCTTTTAAAATATTTTTGTATATTGATTCATTTCTAAACGAAAAAAAGTGTAAAAACTTGGATTATGGATATAGTATAGTCTATGGTTTTTTTCTGCCATTTTCAAAAGTTAGTGAACGTTCGTAGTACAGGTATTCCCGCGTGATTTTGTTTTTGTTGTGGCTTTCTGTTTTAGAGACTTTTCGTCCAACAAAAATTGTTCTGACCATCGTAAGTATAAAATTCATATTATCGAGTACGCGTATTTACTTTATTTGTCGGCTTTCATACTCTAATTTGCTATTTTTGTGAGGTATCAAAATTGATACTTCATGCATTGGCGCCAAAAAAAATTCAAGAATTACTTACTTGCCTGAATGTCGTATTATATTTGTTTTTGGCTTCAATTGCATAAAATATCGCATATTCTTGGTTTTGGGTGATTGCTACAACTGCTTGATGCTTTTATTTACAGATTATGGCTAAGCGATTAGCAGAACGTGACATTGAGGGATATTTGCGGCAACTGGAAAGTGGAGAACTGTCTGATGACAATTTTGAGGAAGATGAAGACGAAATTGGATATTATGCTGATCGTAATGATATTTTAGCTGATTTAGAAGGCAGCTCAGATCATGTAGATGGTGATCCGCCAATATTATTTGACGATGAAAATGGCAGTTTAGTTTCAAATGAGGAGGTTGAACCGCCACCGCTCCCATCGACTTCTTCAGTAAGTGTTACTGGAAATATAACCACTCGTAACCTAGTTTGGAAACGGAAAAATTTAAACCTTGTTGAAGAAGCATTAGCATTCAAAGGAAATATAACTTACCCACAGAATATTATGGAACTTTCCACCCCATACCAATTTTTTTCTTATTTCTTTGAAGATGATTTGCTCGAACAAATAGTAAATGAATCCAACAAGTATGCAATACAGATAAATGCTAACTTCACCGATACTATTACCGTCTTGGAGCTTCGTAAATTTTTAGGCATACTTATCTATTCTTCTGTCTACCATTTCCCAAGTGTGCGATCGTATTGGTCAGCAAAAGCTAGATTTGCACCTATCGCAGATACTATGACTGTAAATCGCTTTGAAAAAATTCGCCAAATTTTCCATATGAACGATAACGTACATCACCTTCCCGTTAGTCATCCTAATCACGACAGATTGCAAAAGTCAGACCTGTAATCGATTATCTGAACAAAAGATTTGTGAGTGTTCCTTTTGAGCATAGACTGTCTCTAGATGAACAAATGTGTGCAACCAAGATTTCACACTTTATGAAGCAATACTTACCAAACAAACCCCATAAGTGGGGTTTCAAATTTTTTGTCTTATGTTGCTTGATGGGTTACGCGTACAGGTTTGAGATCTATTCAGGGGCACAAACTATTGAAAGATTACAAAATGAACCTGATTTAGGTGCCGTGTCCAACACAGTCATCCGTTTGTTGCGATCTGTTCCTCGAAAAGTAAATCATATCGTGTATTTCGATAACTTTTATACAAATTGTGCTCTACTCTATTATCTTTGGGGAGAAGGAATCTACTGCTTGGGTACTGTGCAAAGAAGTAGACTAGGAAAGACCTGCAAGTTGCCAGAAAAAAAAGACGTAATGAAAGCTGATGTTCCCAGAGGGTCATACTGTGAAAATGTTACTCATTATAAAGGATTAGACCTGGCAGCTACTAGTTGGAAAGACAACAAGCAGGTCTTATTGCTTTCGACGTATGTAGGAGCAGAACCAGTAGAAACTATCAAACGGTTTGACAAAAAGCAAAAAGCTACTATTGAAATTCCTTGCCCTAGAGTCGTGAAAGAGTACAATGCTCATATGGGCGGCGTCGACCTAATGGACAGCTACTTAGGTCGGTACCGCATCAGAATGAAGTCTCGCAAATGGACGACACGAATGTTTTATCATCTGTTAGACATGACGGTCATCAACGCGTGGGTGCTCTATAAAAAAGTACTGACCAAAAAAGGAGAGAATCCGAAACAAATAATGAATTTAGCTAACTTTAGAACAGATCTAGCAGAATCTCTATGTAAGTACCAAAGTTATAATCATGATAACAAACGTGGTCGGCCAAGTTCTAGTCGCTTAGAAGAAGTAACCGTCAAGAAAGCAAGAACATCTCGAGCGCATGAACAAGCAATGCCAACAAGAGACGTCCGTTTTGACAATGTAGGGCATGAAAGAGAATATTGTAATAAGAGAAATAAGTGTAAATATAATAACTGTCGGAAGCTTACATCTGTAATGTGTTCAAAATGTAAGATGTCTTTGTGTGACAACAGAAACAATAATTGTTTCTATTTATTTCATAAAAATTAAAACCAACATTTTTTTTGAGCTAAATTTGAGATAAATCAAAAATGATATCTACTTGAAGTTTTATTAGAAATAAATATATTAAAAGTTGGAAAATATTTTTTTAATTATTTTTCCCGAGTTTTGTACCCCTAATTCTAATATATATATTTTTTTCAGAATATTTATATAATTTGTCGAACTGAGGCGCTCCTCTCGGAGGCATCTTAGAGTTGTCGTTCAAATGTAGGTTTTCCAAAACTTTCTTGAACCTTTTGCACGTCATTACCGATGCTATCTCAGTAACACGAAAAAATGGGTCACTTGACCAATATAAATCAATTGTTGGCAGCGGATGGAGCCCCATCAAAATTATCATTCCTAGAAAAGCCTTCATTTCAGGGATGTCAACTGGTGACCAGCCATGGCTGCGACTCTGTTCTGCGTAAATATTGGTTTGTTCTACAAGGAGATCAATTACATCGGTATCAAAAAAATGTGTGAAATAAGTAACAGGTCTGGTCCTACTTGGAATAAAATTTGTGTGCTCTAAATGTATACTATCAAAATAGTCTATATCGGGAAGCTGTGGATAAAGAACCTTCTTCCATTCCTGTTCTTCAGTGTCAGACTCATCGGTATCAGACATTGTGGCTGCATTCGCTACTGGAGGTGTTGGTAAAGACGTCAAGACACTGTCGTGGCGAAGCGGTAGTACTACAGGAGAGGAAGACTCAGTGTTACTATCTAAATGAAGACTGGATGGTAATGGCTGATCTCCAGCTGAACTTGTCGAAGGATCTTCAGTATTCAGGCTGTTCAATGGAACGGAGTCATAATTCTGACGCTGCGCATCGACTTCAGAACTAAGCATAGGGTCATCAACACCATTCAATATATTACTGATATCTAAATCAGTAACAGTTTCTGGTTCCGTTTCATATTCGTCTTCTGAAACCTCTGGATCATCAGGAAGACCAAATAAAAGCTGTAATTCTTCTTCAATTCTGTCGTCGTTCAAAAAACGCGACATTATTACCTGTAAAAGAAAAAAGCACATCCAACTCCATCACCAACCCATGCACCACACACAAGGCAGTGGCAACTATATTGCCACCTTAAAAACATGATTTTTTTTACAAGTAGTCAACCCAATCCTCAAAAATATAGCTAAATAATGTTGTTATTACTACAATATATTGAAAAAATAATAAAAACTTACCAGTACAAAACTTCGATTTCGAGATCGAACTAGATTTAATGATAGGACCAAAAACCGCCACACTTTTAATCTTACGTCGACTTCAAATGACAGTTTTGACGTTTGACAATGTATATGTCACTTTGACATGAGTCTGTGGTTTATAGGGATTGATACAGCCAAAATAAAATCGACTAAAATTTTAATGTTACTGAGATAAACGAGAAAAAATATGGTGGCAACATAGTTGCCACCACCTTAAAAAGGGTTAAGCATAAGGGTGACCTTAATATTCCTATTTTGGCCGCCGCAGGAATCGCTCCACAAAATAAGATTAGTCACTCCTTCTTTCAATCTTTCCGACAGGTGCTTAATCAGACAAGAACCTACTTCGTGGGAGCCTCTCCCAGGTTCACCTTCTACCCAAATGTTACAGTGCCCTTGATCATCTGATCCCGTATGTATGCCCATATTGTACATCCATATCTGCCTCTTATAAAATACAATATTCGTAGGAATGCGTGGAAGTGGCAATGTTTTTTCTAAATCGTATGTAATTGTTTCTGTGTAAGGATCAGTTTTTGCGAGAGCCATGTCATTTTTCAGTCGTTTTTTTAAGATCTTCTGCAGTTTTAAGATGGGCATTATGTTCCTCTATAATCTTTTTCTTAGCTTCTTCATCCGTAATCAAATTCTTTTTGTTTTCGTAAAAGTCACATCGGTTTGGTGCGAAGATTAAATTTGGTTAAGAAAATATGTTTTGCTTTTGGATATGACAAGACATTAATGCCTGCTGAATGTGCTTCTTCAGTGTAGATCTGGTAAATTTTCGAAAATGTCATATCTGATCTTAAGAATTTTGCAGCTCCTACTTTCTCACGACAGTAATGCGAAATGTACGTAGGGAGCTTTTTAACAATACTTATGAAAAATTGTTCGCTTTCCTCACTAATTTTATTGCGACCTCCATTTATTCCACGTTTATCCGAAATAGCATTTGTTCCCAACGAGTAACACCCTCAAATGTCACACTGTTACTCGATGGGATTTTTTTCTGAAAAAATTCCCAACCGGTCACACTACCAGTCACACTGTTACTCGATGGGAATTTCTTCAGAAAAAAATCCCAACCAGTCACACTGTTACTCGATGGGAACACACTGTTACAGAACTTAATGAAAATAAGAATTAAATCGGTTTTTTAAATTTTTATTAAAATCAACAAAATAACAACATTGGTAAATACAGTTACTTAATTACGGACGTTACACGTTAACATTCGTCATATTGCTAGTAATTCTCATTTTAATGTTTTAGTCATAGTAACAATATCTAAACACAATCGGCCTTATATAATATAACAGAGTAAATCATCACATTTTACAATAATTAACAGTCCTTATTTCTAATATTAATTTGAACCTTTAAAGAAGAATTTTCTAAATATAATCAGCATTATGTTTGTACCTATATGCATGTATCACAGTAAATCATCACATTTTACAATAATTAACAGTCCTTATTTCTAATATTAATTTGAACCTTTAAAGAAGAATTTTCTAAATATAATCAGCCTTATGTTTGTACCTATATGCATGTATCACAGTAAATCATCACATTTTACAACAATTAACAGTTATTAATTCTAATGTTAATTTGAACTTTAAAGAACAATTTTCTAAATATAATCAGCCTTATGTTTGTACCTATATGCATGTATCACAGTAAATCATCACATTTTACAACAATTAACAGTTATTAATTCTAATGTTAATTTGAACTTTAAAGAAGAATTTTCTAAATATAATCAACCTTATGTTTGTACCTATATGTATGTATCACAGTAAATCACCACATTTTACAATAAGTATCAGTTCTTAATTCTAGTGTCGTAAAATCTCCAAAGCATGGCCAACTGAAATAAGACCTTGTGTTAATTCCAGCTGCACTTCCTGAATAAACTCGTCTCTTGATATAGATTTCTTACCCCGTTTTCTTTTTGACGGTTTGCCTTGTTGTTTCAGAACATTTCTGACAGTATTCTGAGAAGAATCTTCTTCAATTGTGTGCAAGAAATGCATAATATTCGGGTGTTTTGTTCCAATGGTCTTATTTAGTTTATTATGCCAAGATTCGAGTGCATTTGTTGTGCGATGGGCGTCACCAAAAACGCACCACACTTTTAAATATTCCTCACGGAGCCACTGTTTTTCCATGTAGTTAATGAATTTTTTTGTGCCTGTACCTTCACTATCTCCGTATCTAGCAATTATGTAAACCCATCCATTAATTATCTCGTTTTCGGGCAATAATGGAAGAATCGCGCTAAGTTCAATTGTTCGCACCTCCTTCAAATCTTGTGACGTTCGTGAGGTCATATTCAGGCTTTTTCCTTTTTTAAAAATGGCTTTGTTGTAATGATAATAACAACCTTTTATTATGACTGTTGGAAAGACTTTGATAATGGCATTCATTGCAGCCTTTTCATAATCAAGTTTAAATTTTGTTGGATTCCAATCCGGCAACTGCGACTTAATCATTTGAAACAGAATTAAGTAGCTCTGCATTGTTTTGTTGGTCATTAAAGCATATATCACAGGGGTTATATTTGTGTGGTTTATTGTACTACCAGTATCTACATGAATTGTATACAATTGCACGAATGGAGAAGGGCAGCTTCTGAATGTGCCATCGCCATAAAATTCTTTTGATTCACATGTAATTTGCCTTGCTTCCACCGAGGAAAATACTATTATTCGTGTATTATTAGTTTTATTTGAGTAGTCTGCTAACAAAAAGTTATTATATCTTGGTGGCACTTCGACTTCAAGAGCGTTTTTAAATAACATCTTTGAAACTCCAGCTTCTTTGTTCCGTTGTCTATACAGTGTACTTTTAACGCTAGTAAATTTTGGTATGTTGGATACAATATTTATACATACATACATGTATAAATATTGTATCCAACATTTATACATACATGATAGGCAATCTTTAAGGTTGCCTATCATGGAATTGTATTTTTGTGGAATGTTAGGAAAGTCCGGTTTGTACAATTCAGTCTTTAATTTATGGATTGATTCATCAATTTCGTTCTTCGCAAAGTCTGGAGCATGGCTATGAGCAGTCTCGTCTAGTATTCGTTGATCCTATAAATAGAAAATAGCAACAATAATAACAGGAGTCAAAGCTGTCGTATTAGTAATATTCGTCATATTGTTTAACCCTGCGTATGATTAAAACAAGTTGTTTTAAAACACGTGTTTATAACAGTTCCAAATAAATCGATTAAGTGTTTATGCCGCGTTTGTGTATGACGCATCTACTACTACTTAGCATACATGTTGAACGTCACTTGTCGCGCGCCTAATGTTGTCTTATAGTGTAAACTCGGCTTTATTAATAATACATTTTGAAACAAGTTTTATGCATTTTAAAAGCCTTAAGAAAAAATGTTTTAAGCAGCTTTTAATAATAGCGTATGCTTGGAAGAAATGAAAACGAATAAGTATTTAGGACTTTAAGTAGCTTGAAATAAAACAAATCTATAGTTTTATGAAAATAATGCAAAGCAGAATATTCACAAATAAACGTATTGATTAACAAACAAACCATAGGTTTATCAGTAAACTTTATTATATAGGTACTTACTTTTATTCTCAAGATTCCTTTGCAAATGTTTCGTTTTGTGCACGCCCACACTATTAATCCGCTACTATGCTTTCGTCTAGCATAAAATTGATGTCCACTTCGTAGCAAAATTGTCCCACCATTCCTTTTAATTAAAGGGGAATGCCCACCGTTCATAGACACTTCGGCCACGGGTGCCCACCTATAAAAGCATATGGAAATGATAATATGCTATAAAAAGAATGAACTGGTTAAGGAATTGGTTTAAAAAAAGTCCGTATTTTTAAGATATAAAGGTTTTTATTTTCACATATACAGTTTTTACCAACACGGTATTTTATGATCTTATACATCATTTGTATCATACACAATTAATACATCATCAAGGAATTGAGCAGGAGGCAAAATATTAGTCTGATGCCGTGCCCAACCCAAATACCATATTACCGTCATAACATGGGCACAGCATCCTACCGTTCGACGGCCGACAATACAATTGCAACAATACATTTTGATTGCACTTCTACCAGAATCATTGCCACTTATTAAAATATATATAAAATATACTTTACGACTGATGTGTCGACTTGCGATTTTAGCCCTAAGTAAAGAGCAGTTAGGACTTAAATTAATTCCTTCCATAATGCTGCTCCTGTGGTCATTACATATTTCTATCCGGTAGCAACCATTAAATCTTATATGCTCACCATAATAGGAGCGAGCTTGCTTTAACTGGTATGTGCCACAAGCAATTAATATTAAGTCGCTATAAGTTAAAACAGGAAATTCCCTAACGTTTTCTGAGTCTACATTTATGTTTCTGAAGTCTGCCCTAGCTCTATTTAGATTGCGTTCCCTAACATACTCAGATAAATTGTTATTTGTTTCCATATTTTGATGAACTATTTCTAGTATTTGAGCCGCATCATCCCTATCCCTTATTTTTGTGTGGAATTTATTAATTAGAGCAGCAGCCACAGAAAAGTCTATCATTAAATGGGTAGAAGCCCTGTTAAAATAATTTTGGCGAAATATTTTAAATCTGGTTTTAAATATGCCATTCACCACCTCTACTACCCATCGACACATAGTCACGGCTCTGGACTTATTAGCTTCTCTTGTGGTTAACTGAGATTCACCATCAGCTGGAGACAAAGGGACATGAACCTGATAACCACAACGTTCTAATAGAGGCAATGAATCCCTAAAGCCTCTATCTAGGATGAATACATCTCCAGATTCAAAAAATTGCCTCAATGAACTGGATTCATCACCGAATTCATTATTTATTATATCCGCATCTGAAGTTGTTGCAGGATAAGGGCCCAGAATATCCATGATGTAACCATCACTACACACAAAAAGGAAAGGCTTTACAAGATTACGATATTTGTGTAATGAGTAAGATTTTTTCTGATATAAGTAATTGGAACTTTTTTCTATGTATATATAAGTACCATCGGCAATTATGATGGGCCTCCTATCTTCTCCCCCATAAAGTCCATTTGGAATGAGGAGATTTCTTTGAGCTATTTCTGCTCGGGATATATGCCTTATGCCCACATTTAAAGGAACAAAATCCTGATGTAATATTTCGCGGGCCATATTCATGAGCCGCTCTAACGTGCTTCTAGGCACTTGCAATAATGCCGACATGCGTTCGTCACTATCTCCTGTTCTCAACTTCATTAAATATGCAGCAAGTGCAAAAGAACCCCTATGTTTACCTGACAGTCTTGGAACTTCAGAGAGTATTTGTTGATATTGTGCCTTTGTTAAGCCTAGATAATAATGTACAGTATGATCAGGCATACTGTGAATATTTTCAAAGTCTATATGATGGTGCATATTATCTTTCAACAATGTAGCAAACTCTTCAATGTGAGCTGCACTAAATGTTTTTATAGGATTATATGTTGATGCTAAAAGTAAATCCCAAGAGTTACTATTTAAATGGTAGCTACAGATTCTACATTCTGCCGGTACATAATAGTTATACTCGCAAAAAAGACGTACCCGCAATGCTGATGGAACAGTGAGTCGATTGGAATCATTACAACCAGGAAAAAAACATTGATTTTGTGTTATTGGTGCTCTTATATAATTAGGTAGCAGTATACTGTCTGGTGTATCTAAGCTTTGCTCTGGATGCAATACACTGCTCACATCCGATTGCAACGAGGACAGACTAGATGAGTCATTCAGACTAGATGGTTCCCGTTCTGCAGTTGAACGTGATACAGCTCTATCAGTCCTTCGCCAGCAATTATGACACACACGAGATGATGAAGGCAACTGAAACAATATTAAAAATTAAAATGAAGGCCAAGTGAACAAAATAAAAATAAAATAGATTTGTTTAGCTTAAATTCGAATGTAAATAAAATGCTTATCAAGTAAAACAATACTGCACAAAGGCGGACTTAATGCCTTGTATAATAATTAATTAATAATTAAGGACTGAAGGACTATCTCATTTCTCGGTAGTTGATAAGTTAAAAATCGAAGCAACCTTGCAACTACCTGGTGCTGGCCAGTTTATCTTATCAGCATGGTAATAATAAGCTAGTATGTATGTTAAATATAGCTTTTACAGATGTGAAAAAATAAAATAACTTCTTGGGTTGATATACAAACATAGTAAAAACGTGATAGTAAACGTAATAGTTCTGGAATCACTATCAGATATCAGCACCACACTTAATAAATTAAAAACTGTTGCGAACTTACCTCACGTGGTGCAATCTGATGGGCAATTTCATTCCTTATGAGTTCCTCACGTGGAGAATTGGACCCGAACAATGTGTGTGATCTTATTCTTAAAAGTGACTTGCCACAGCTGATGCACACATGTCCATGACCAACAGTTGGTGCATTCTGCTGTTCACTTGTTGGATGTCGTATTTGATTCCAGGCTGCAGTCCAACACGAGTGGCACACTACACTGTCACTCGAAACTTGTACCTAAAAGATGCCATAATAATTATATTGATATTATTATTTGTCAACTCAGTTAAAAATAATTTCTCAGAGTTAAAAGACACATGACATGGTGTCATGGATCAACTAATTACCTGCTGTGGTCGAACCCATTGTTGTATAAGATTTCGCACTTCTGCAATTTCCAACAAATGTCTTCGTATTTTCGTGACATTTAAACCACAATTGACACAGCATAAACGTCCTCTTGAATGAGCAACTGGGGTCTGAGAAGAACTCTGGCCGGTGTGAATGCTGGGGTCATCGTAATCAGCGGATATCGAGTCCAAGTTAGTGCAGGGGTTGTCGTGAGAGGCGGGAGCGGAATCCATGTTCAGGCCGTGGTCAGTAGGGTGAGACGAATTGTCGGAGTCCATTTAGGAAGCTTAGTCGTTGCTAATAACAAATCCGCAAGAAAACAAACAAAATAACACAAAGGCAAACGATTTCGACCTGTGGTTATTATTTAGTTGTGAACTTGTGATTACTTGTAATTCGCTTGACAACTGTCAGATTCAATGTTGCCACTTAACAGACATAAAATCGATTAATCGATATCGATTTTTTATTTGATTTTTAATTTCAATAAATAAAGTCTTTGAACCGCTTTAAGTTCTGCACGCCTTGTAAAATGTATTTTCTTTTACTTATTTAAAATGTAGTTTAGATGTTTTAAAGAACAGATTAGAATCAAACGCAACAAAAAACAGATAATTGTGCATTTCTGTTATGATCTAAAGAATTCATGGTAAATCAACTAGCAATTCACTTGTTTTATTATTATCATAACATCAATTATCAATATCAATTACCGAAAAATAATAAAAGCTTTAATTAAAATAATAACACCATAAAAACCGATTAACAAAAAGAGAATCGATTCTTTTTTAACGTGATTAGTAATTGGCAACACTTTTATTTTTTCCATAACATACGGATTTACCTTGTTTCACTAATTATCATTTCGTTACTTTTTATTTGTGCAAAAATGTTGCTATCTTGTTTGGATAAATGAATACCACGATTAATAACCATAAAAAAAGACGTTTTTTTCTAACAAAAGCAAATTGTTGGGCGTTCCGTGGCCGAAAACGGGCATTTCCCTTTAATGGCACTTGACCGGACGAACTAGATGCGGTGGGCTCTGACATTGTCGACAACGTGCACTTTGCTTCGTTGCACTGCTCTGACTAATTCATTTTGCGTCCCTCTCCCCCACTTACGACACGTGGCCGCCGCCGCCGGGGCCGCGGGAAGAGGGATGCAAAAGTATTTTTACATTAAATGTGCATGGAAAATAACCGCCATTACACACTCGCGATAACTGATGTTGCCGGCTTATCATAACTTTATTTTGCTATACATAATTTTAATTGTCACAACATACTTATGGCTAATTATATGTATTTGGAAAATTGTTTAAAGTTCAAATTAACATTAGAATTAATAACTGTTAATTGTTGTAAAATGTGATGATTTACTGTGATACATGCATATAGGTACAAACATAAGGCTGATTATATTTAGAAAATTGTTCTTTAAAGTTCAAATTAACATTAGAATTAATAACTGTTAATTGTTGTAAAATGTGATGATTTACTGTGATACATGCATATAGGTACAAACATAAGGCTGATTATATTTAGAAAATTCTTCTTTAAAGGTTCAAATTAATATTAGAAATAAGGACTGTTAATTATTGTAAAATGTGATGATTTACTGTGATACATGCATATAGGTACAAACATAATGCTGATTATATTTAGAAAATTCTTCTTTAAAGGTTCAAATTAATATTAGAAATAAGGACTGTTAATTATTGTAAAATGTGATGATTTACTCTGTTATATTATATAAGGCCGATTGTGTTTAGATATTGTTACTATGACTAAAACATTAAAATGAGAATTACTAGCAATATGACGAATGTTAACGTGTAACGTCCGTAATTAAGTAACTGTATTTACCAATGTTGTTATTTTGTTGATTTTAATAAAAATTTAAAAAACCGATTTAATTCTTATTTTCATTAAGTTCTGTAACAGTGTGTTCCCATCGAGTAACAGTGTGACTGGTTGGGATTTTTTTCTGAAGAAATTCCCATCGAGTAACAGTGTGACTGGTAGTGTGACCGGTTGGGAATTTTTTCAGAAAAAAATCCCATCGAGTAACAGTGTGACATTTGAGGGTGTTACTCGTTGGGAACAAATGCTATTTCGGATAAACGTGGAATAAATGGAGGTCGCAATAAAATTAGTGAGGAAAGCGAACAATTTTTCATAAGTATTGTTAAAAAGCTCCCTACGTACATTTCGCATTACTGTCGTGAGAAAGTAGGAGCTGCAAAATTCTTAAGATCAGATATGACATTTTCGAAAATTTACCAGATCTACACTGAAGAAGCACATTCAGCAGGCATTAATGTCTTGTCATATCCAAAAGCAAAACATATTTTCTTAACCAAATTTAATCTTCGCACCAAACCGATGTGACTTTTACGAAAACAAAAAGAATTTGATTACGGATGAAGAAGCTAAGAAAAAGATTATAGAGGAACATAATGCCCATCTTAAAACTGCAGAAGATCTTAAAAAAACGACTGAAAAATGACATGGCTCTCGCAAAAACTGATCCTTACACAGAAACAATTACATACGATTTAGAAAAAACATTGCCACTTCCACGCATTCCTACGAATATTGTATTTTATAAGAGGCAGATATGGATGTACAATATGGGCATACATACGGGATCAGATGATCAAGGGCACTGTAACATTTGGGTAGAAGGTGAACCTGGGAGAGGCTCCCACGAAGTAGGTTCTTGTCTGATTAAGCACCTGTCGGAAAGATTGAAAGAAGGAGTGACTAATCTTATTTTGTGGAGCGATTCCTGCGGCGGCCAAAATAGGAATATTAAGGTCACCCTTATGCTTAACCCTTTTTAAGGTGGTGGCAACTATGTTGCCACCATATTTTTTCTCGTTTATCTCAGTAACATTAAAATTTTAGTCGATTTTATTTTGGCTGTATCAATCCCTATAAACCACAGACTCATGTCAAAGTGACATATACATTGTCAAACGTCAAAACTGTCATTTGAAGTCGACGTAAGATTAAAAGTGTGGCGGTTTTTGGTCCTATCATTAAATCTAGTTCGATCTCGAAATCGAAGTTTTGTACTGGTAAGTTTTTATTATTTTTTCAATATATTGTAGTAATAACAACATTATTTAGCTATATTTTTGAGGATTGGGTTGACTACTTGTAAAAAAAATCATGTTTTTAAGGTGGCAATATAGTTGCCACTGCCTTGTGTGTGGTGCATGGGTTGGTGATGGAGTTGGATGTGCTTTTTTCTTTTACAGGTAATAATGTCGCGTTTTTTGAACGACGACAGAATTGAAGAAGAATTACAGCTTTTATTTGGTCTTCCTGATGATCCAGAGGTTTCAGAAGACGAATATGAAACGGAACCAGAAACTGTTACTGATTTAGATATCAGTAATATATTGAATGGTGTTGATGACCCTATGCTTAGTTCTGAAGTCGATGCGCAGCGTCAGAATTATGACTCCGTTCCATTGAACAGCCTGAATACTGAAGATCCTTCGACAAGTTCAGCTGGAGATCAGCCATTACCATCCAGTCTTCATTTAGATAGTAACACTGAGTCTTCCTCTCCTGTAGTACTACCGCTTCGCCACGACAGTGTCTTGACGTCTTTACCAACACCTCCAGTAGCGAATGCAGCCACAATGTCTGATACCGATGAGTCTGACACTGAAGAACAGGAATGGAAGAAGGTTCTTTATCCACAGCTTCCCGATATAGACTATTTTGATAGTATACATTTAGAGCACACAAATTTTATTCCAAGTAGGACCAGACCTGTTACTTATTTCACACATTTTTTTGATACCGATGTAATTGATCTCCTTGTAGAACAAACCAATATTTACGCAGAACAGAGTCGCAGCCATGGCTGGTCACCAGTTGACATCCCTGAAATGAAGGCTTTTCTAGGAATGATAATTTTGATGGGGCTCCATCCGCTGCCAACAATTGATTTATATTGGTCAAGTGACCCATTTTTTCGTGTTACTGAGATAGCATCGGTAATGACGTGCAAAAGGTTCAAGAAAGTTTTGGAAAACCTACATTTGAACGACAACTCTAAGATGCCTCCGAGAGGAGCGCCTCAGTTCGACAAATTATATAAAGTTCGTCCGCTTCTCGAGCTGCTCAACACGGCCTGCCAACGTTCTGCAAAAACTACAACATCTCAATCAATAGATGAGTCGATGATTCAGTTCAAAGGTATCTCATCACTCAAACAATATATGCCACTAAAACCGGTGAAAAGAGGCTACAAAGTGTGGACTAGAGCTGACAGCGAGACAGGCTATGTTTTCGAATTCCAAATTTATACAGGGAAACGGGACCATCAGTCTACAGAATTCGGATTAGGAGCTAACGTTGTAAAATCCCTTACACAGAAGCTGGTAGATGAAGGATACCGTGGACACGTAACCTTCGATAATTTTTTCGCATCGTATGACATACTACAATATTTATACAATAATGGTATATATGCCACATCAACAGTCAATAGTAACAGAGCAGATCTACCTCTCGTTGTAAAACATGCCAAAAAGAAGAATATACCAAGGAGCCAAAAAATAAACTTAGCAAGAGGCGAATTCCGATGGCGCACTAAAAACAACGTGGCGTTTGTAATGTGGCAGGACACTAAACTCGTCACACTTTTGACCACTGCCTTCCACCCAAAAGTAAATAAGACTTTTTGCGATCGAACACAGAAAGATGGTTTGAAACGGGCTTTTCTGTGTCCATCAACTGTACTTCAATACACAGAGCGCATGGGCGGTGTAGACCGATTTGACCAGAAGCGGACCACCTACGAAGTTGGCAGACGAAGCAAGAGGTGGCTTCGTATTTTCTATTTTTGCGTAGATTTAGCCATCACAAACTCCTTTTTACTCTACTCTAGCAACACAAGAGTACACAACCCACTTTCACAATTACACTTTCGGTTGTGCCTGGCTCGTGGTCTCATCAGCAATTATTCATCAAGGAAAAGAAGTCTGGACAGACAGCCACAATACTCCGCAAAACGGCCAAAGCTCTCCACAAACAGACAAAAAGAAGTAGTAGTTGATGAGATACGTTTGAGTAACGTGGGTATTCATCAGCATGAGCAACTGAACTCCTGGCGACGCTGTCGTATGTGTAGCACGAAAACTCGCAATAAACGATCAAAGATTCAGTGTTTTACATGTAAAGTGCCACTTTGTGTAGTTCCCTGTTTTGATTTATTTCACAGCCAGCAAGTATAAATATAATATGCGTTTGATAGAAATCAAAACAGGAAACAACAGATGAATCTATCTGTCCAGGGATTTATTTGTCATTCATTCGTTCAAAAATTTTTGCTACGATTATATTTGACTTTGACAGACATTTCACTTCACTCCAAAGAATACTCGTAACAGTCGTAACCGTGATACCGAACTTTGATTATTTATAACTTTGATATGAATAATATTATAAGCGCTTGGGGCCGGTCCATTCGCCGTGTCCTGTGTTGTGGGCCTGGTGCAGAAGACGGAGATGAGTAAGTATCAACATCTGAATGAATATTTCATGTAAGCAATATTGTATTTATTAGGTATTTTAAATGTTTTTTTTTTCATTTCAGACCGGTTTATGAGAGTCTGGAGCACCAGACCCAAGACGGCGACGCGGACAGCTCGATGCGGGAGTTGGTGGATGAGGTATATACCGTCATCGATTGTTTAGTATCAATTTTTTTAATAGTTTCATAGGTTAAAGTTCGGAATAATAATACACGCCATATTTTTATGGTCACTCGAAACGCTACGCGTAGGTGAAGAAATATGATTTCATTAAGTATTTGTTTTACTTCGACAGATTCGGTGGCTGTTAGCTCCAATCGCCGAAGTGCAGGAGCGCATGCGGCGGTTGGAGCTATGCTTGCACCCGCTGCTGGTGTACAGGCCGGAAGAGGAGACGCAGTACGTGGACATGCTGTGAGTACTTAATTGCTCAACTGCACATTCCCGTTTTATTTCCCACACATCTGTTATAAATGTATGTTATGTATTAATAATATATATATTTTATGTATAAATAGTGTAATGTGTTGACTGTGCGCCAGCTTTTCATTATGCAACATGTTTTGTTTGTGCATTTTAAAAGAGCACACCATGCCTACCTGCAATGTAGGTTCATATTCGGAAGTTTTCTTTTTTTTGTATATAAAATATATTTTTTGCAGGAATGGACTCCGGCTTGCACCAGCAGCACCACCCCCAGAACCACCGACTCCCAGAATTTGGCTGGCCTGGCTCCAGGAGCGCGTTGATTATGGGGAGCCCTGGTGATTGTTCTTGTCCAAACGACTCATCAGGGCTCCCCCAATAAACTATGAACTTTTCCTAAGTTTATTTTTTTATTTTATGACCCTTTGTATATTATTTCCATCACACACACAAACATGAAGTGAAGACTCAACAGGTAAGGCTGATAATATGAATGAACTAGATAGGTACTAGTCTTCATTGTACTATGACAAAGAAGGATCTTGCTGTTGGTAGAGTTGAGTGAGAAGTGGTTGGCGAGAGAGTGGGTTGGTGGTGTGTTCGTAGCATTTTGGACTGTTTTTTTTTATATATTTTTGGCATGGCTACAGAGGCCTTGTGGTATTTTTTTCGTACTTATACAGATTAGATTCGATCCATACCACAGAATTGTTGGTTCGACGTTTTAAGTCGCTATCTATTATTTTACAAAATATTAAATTACGTAGTTAATTACAATATAGATACCCTCTTAAGACCGTGGGTACACATATGTGCACCTATAATTTATTCAAGCTACAACTAGTAGCGACATCTTTTGACAGCTTTTAGTACTTGAATAGGTTAGTATAGATTCCAGAGTTTTGATATAAGTCGATAGATGGCGTCGCGGAGAAAGTTTGTCGAATAATTCTTTCATTCAAATTTGTTCGTTGTAATTTTTGTCACGCGACATCTACTTGCAATATTTGAATTTCGTTAAAAAATCAAATTGTTTAGTTTAGTTCGATATTTTTGTTGATTTGTGTTGCTAAATTATTGGACTAACGTGTGTAAGGTAAGTTTTTCATCTGTTTGATTTTTTTATTGTGTTATTGTCGTCTTGTTTTAATGGTACACGTATGTGTACCTCAGGACTAAAGATTACTTTTGTGACATAGGTATTATGATTCTTTTTCAGCTTGAGTATGGACGACCGAGTGATTGAGGATATCCTGAACAACAGTGATTTTGACTTTTCTGGAGACGATGATAATGATGAAGAGTACTTGCCTCCAGATGTCTTAAGAGCTCTTCAGGAGTGTGAAGAAGCGGAAAATAGTGGACAAAGCGAAGTTGAAGAAATATCTGAAGAAGCGAGACAAGACGACGAAAATATTGAAGAAGTAAGTCAAAGTACATCACGATTATTGTGGCGGAAGAACGTAATGCCTTGCCGTGGGCCTGATATTGCAGATGATGTGCTAATTTCGCAGGGGAGTTCAGACATGAATGTCTTGTACTGTTTTTTTGAGTATTTGGGGCTAGACTTTTGGGAATTATTAGCAGAACAGAGCAACCTGTATTCAGCTCAGAAAAGAGATCTAAAGTCAATAGATACAAATGCTATTGAAATGATCCACTTTGCCGGCGTGCAACTGATGATGGGCTCCCTCAAATATCCCCAAGGAAAGCTCTACTGGTGTCAAGATCTTTGTGTACCTATAATTAGGGATACAATCAGTCGTGATCGTTTTTTTGAGCTTAGGAACTATCTGCACTTAGTGGACGTCAACCAGCCAAATCCTAATGACAAGCAGTGGAAAATCAGACCTTTGATAGACCCCATTCTAAAAAAATGTCATAGTCTGCCACGCTCGAAACATATGTCAATTGACGAGCAAATGATACCATTTTCCGGACGATGTGAATTCCGCCAATACGTGCCAGCTAAGCCAAATCCACTTGGCCTGAAGAACTTCGTGCTGGCTGCCCGAGATGGGTTGGTATTGGATTTTGAAATTTATGTTGGCAAGAATACATTACCTGCAGATACCATGAAAAATCTAGGACTAGGAGCGGGTATCGTGGAAAAACTTTGTCGCACAATTACTGGTAGCTGTGTTTTGTACACAGATAGATTTTTTACTAGTCTGAAGCTGGCAGAACATTTACTGGAAAAAAATTGCGGCATTTTTCTAACTGGAACTGCAATGTCAAATAGGATTGGGCCAGTAGCAAAGAAACTGAAGAATGACAAGGCATTAGGAAGAGGAGAGTGGGACGAAAGAGTAAGAAGTGATGAGAATGTGTGTGTCGTAAAATGGATGGATACAAAGGCCGTGACAATGTTGTCTACATGTTCAGGGAGCGCTTCTGCAGATACCTGCAAACGGTGGTGTAAAAAAGAAAAGAAGAAAATAGACGTAGCCCGGCCAGCAGCAATCAGAAATTACAACACCTGTATGGGTGGAATAGACTTGTGAGACAGACTAATCGCTTACTACCGGAGTGCAATGCGAACAAGAAAGTGGACTACAAGAACTTTTTGCCATTTTATTGATTTGGTTGTCGTCAATTGCTGGATAATGTACACCCGCTGTTGCGCCGAAGAAAATGTCCAACGCAAGGACAAGTTAGGCTTACTACAATACCGACTGAATCTAGCCAAAGCGATGATGAAGTTTAGCGGCGGAAGGGTTGAACCCAACTTCTTGGCTCTTGGTTCCAGATCTCGTCCCAGCGCCAGCCCTTCGATAAGATCCAGCTCGACTTCTACAAGCGATATATGTGAACCGCCCACAAAAAAACACCGGCAAGTTGTACCCCAACCACAACCTGAAATTAGGCTTGACAATGTGGGTCATCTGCCGCGATTTGTGGACAGCAAGTTCGCTTCAAAATGTCGACATCCATCGTGCTCCTCACGCTGCCGCACCATGTGTGTCAAATGCAATGTGTACCTATGTGTGCTCAAAAATAATTGTTTTGAAAGCTACCACAATTACAAGAGCTTTGGCCCACGCTGAAACCTAAGGTACACATATGTGCATCAACTTTTTTATTAATTATATTAATTAAAAAAAAAACTAAAAAAAATTGTGTGTCTTATTTATACCCCTATAACTACAATAAACCACAAAAACATTATTATCATATTTGGTTCAAGTTCAGGTCTTAAGAGGATACTCATAGATAGGACACATTATTTTGAATTATTTATAACAATTCATGTAAAACTAGGCAGTATGGTCCTAAACTAAAACGGCCTGGCTATAAACTAAAAAGATAGTTTGTTTTCGCTTGCAAATTAGCTGTCAGCGAGAACGAGAAAATAGCGCGAAAGCAACGAAAAGAACGTTCCTCTCTGACGCAAAAGACCGTTTGTTCCACATAAATAGGAAAAAGTGAAGGAAGTGTCAGTTCGATAAAAATGGAAGAAGGTTTTCTGTAAGTATTCTTTCATAATTTGTATAAGTAGGTACTAATACAAAGATTTCGCTGTAATATGTGCAGTTTTCTTAGAAGTTATACCTATTACATTTTTATAACTTTTTTTGTTAGGCAAGACGAGGATACTATTCCGAGTGATTGGGTCCCGTCGGATTCACTGCCTCCGAGTATCGCTGACGACGGCGGGCTCGGGGGGAGCGGCGGCGGCGGGCTCGGGGGGAGCGGCGGCGGCGGGGCTCAACCCACAACAAAGACGACGATGACGGCTTTGCTGCAGGCGGCAAAGAGGGCCGTCATCATCGACGACCGGCCCGCCAAACGGCCGTGCCTCCGGCCAGAGATACCCACGCCCAAAGGAAAAGGCGTGGGTAAAAAAACAAAAAAAAAATAATAATTAATAAATAATATTTTTATCTTTAGCTTATTTTTTTATTGCACGGTCACAAATAAATGTCAATAATAGCTACGTATAGACACGACTCGGAAAGCGAGTTGTGATGGGTAAGCAGGCACACCACGAACGAATATTATTCCACCCTGACACCCGTAACATATTACTCATGAAACAACCGACTATCGTATGTAACAATAGGAACAAGTGTGTAGACACCCTTACCGACCTTTATGTTACGATGCTGTCGGAACAATACACAATGGACGCACAGGTGCGTCCATTGTGCATTGCGCCGCACTCGAAGAAAGTTACGTAAATTGTATGGACGCGCATGCGCGCCGCTGGCACATGGTCAAAGTTCGAAAAACGCGCAAGCGCGTTGGCCGCACTGATTGTGTTAACGCCTAATGGCGAAAACACTTTATGAGACCGTACCCACGGAGTACATGTTTAGATAACAGAGCAAAACACACCTTTAACTATCGTCTCAGTAGAGCACGAAATGTAGTAGAAAATGCGTTCGGCATATTGTCAGCGCGATTTCGTGTTTCGTCGACCATTCGAATGTCAATTAGAACTAGTAGACGTCATTACAAAGACTACCTGTATCTTGCACAATTATTTAATGTCTTCAAGAACGACAACTAGTAACGCAAATACCGTCAATATTGAAGAACAGCAAACTTTAAGATCGGTACAATACGACAACTTATGAGCAACTAGAGAAGCATTTCGTGTCAGAGAATCCTTTTGTAATTATTTTAATAATATAAATTAGATTAAACTTTAAATAAATACTAATTAAACTTACCGTCTGGTATGTCTGGATTACTTATTTCCTCCACTATTCTTTTCCATACAACATCCTTTTTAATTAAGTTGTGATAGTCCTTTGATTGTGTGTTCCATAGTATAGGAAATTGTTTAACAGTTTCAATAAATTGCTCCATAATCGCTACTAAACGACCGTGCGTACAACAAAGAACACTGGACAGCACTGGCGAAGGATGTGCAAAGGGTGTGCGGGGTAGCGGGAGGGGCTTAGCTTAGCTCGTGTAGCTGCGCATCGGCATACACAACTAACTTAGCTTCGCATATTTTAGTTAGCTCACATAGCTTAGTTCGCATAGTTTGCGGTCTGCACACAAGTATGAAAAACTGCGTCAGCTATGCGAGCTAAGCTAAACTAACTTAGCTTAGCTCTTGGTCTGCAACCCGTATTACTCTATGTTAGCGTTCAAATATTATACGAGATGGCGCTGTATTAAATTCCGCGTCTTTGAGGACGTGGCACACTGTTTGCAAGCATAGTGAACAATTGAAAAAAAAAGGTTAATGTTAGGGTCAGTTCACACCGAGACGCGACGCGACGCGACGCTGCGCGCACACTTTAAAACGACCTACTGCATCGCGCAACGTATTCTGAACTCTCACAATGCAATGTGTACCTTTTCGTGTAGAAAATAAAGTATATTTTGAGTCACTCTTTTAAAGTGTGCGCGCGCAGCGTCGCGTCGCGTCGCGTCTCGGTGTGAACTGACCCTTAGTGTTTAGTGTCAGTGTGAAGTTTTCGCAAGCGGCGTGTTTACGATGTAAGTACAATTTTATTTAAAACCCAATGTATTTGTGTATTATATCAAAAAAATCCTCAACATTCAAGCTTTACGAATTTCTAAGAATGTCATAGGTTCAAAGTCTGATGAAAACGATAATATCGAAATGTAAGACATGGTCGTGTCGCCATGTTGGGCGTGGGCATTTTCGTAATATTTTTGTATGATTTACTAAAGAATCTATTAAAATATTACTCGTAATATGGAAACTAGTTAATTATTAGTATTTACACATACTTAGACAGTAAAATACAATGAAAATCGTAAAGATTTTATGTGTTAATAATTACATTCCACAGGTTGTCATTACGGGCTTACATAGTAGCTGTAACGTTTACACTATGGACCATAATAAGGGTTCGTACAAACGAAAAATCACGAGTGTGATAGATATTATTTTTATGAAGAAAATAATGATTTTTCTTTGCTGGTTTTTTTTTAACGGTTTTGCCGACTACGGCGAACCGAAAAAGAGGGTTATGGTTTTTTCGTTGCAGTTTATTTCATTTTATTTGGTATTTGCGGTTTTATTTGGTGTTTGGTGTTTTGTTTAGTGGTTTACGTCTTTCAATGGTTTTGGGGATGAAAACTAATGTTTTTTAAATGCTTAATTGCTATCTTTGAAAATAAACTATGAAATCTAAGTCAAGTTTCGATTTTAGGTCTCAAAATTTGAATGCTGGCCAAGGTCGTGGCAGGTTGCCGTTAGACCAACCGTGAGTATGCTGAACTAACATTTTTTCCTTGAAAGAGTATTTAAAAGCTCATTTTATTATTATTAATGATAAACCAATCCCAAGTAAATTTGTACTTGAGATTAGTGATGCAACGAATACGAATACGAATATTCGTATTCGCAGAATACTAGACATTTACCGAATATTCGTATTCGGTGAATACCAATACGAATATTTAAAACCAATATGTTTGTTTTGTACGCAACTCTAATTACTGGCAGACTTGAAAAACGCGCGTTGTCGGCACGTAAAAATACGACATGTGCAGGGGGCCTTAACTGCAACGACGACGCGACGGGGGACTCCCCGGCCATAGTTTATACAGTGCCGCGGCTCCGGGAGTTTCCCTATCATAACGAATCATGGATTGATTCGTTCATTCATTCATTCCTTTCATTTCATTTGTCAGTCGAAAGCACAAGTCAAGCAAGAGAGTATTGTTTTTATTTATTTTCTGAGGTTGTTGCGAAGTGAAAGAAGTTGAAGTTGAATTGAAAATGTCTTCTCGTAAACGAGATCAAAGTGACATATGGAAACACTTCGATAAATTACCAAGTAAGTAGTTAAATGGTCTGTATTTCTTTTGTATCAACAAAAGGTAGGATAGCAAGTGAGTAACTTAGACGAACGTTAGTAATGGATGCGTCTATGTAGTATACTAGACATTGCCCGCGACTTCGTCCGCGCAGACTTTGGTTTTAGTAACTTTTCCCTTCCCACGGGAATATTGTTTTATTTTTCTGGATAAAAAGTAAAGTAGAATTTTAATCTGGTGTAAGAATTAGTTTTATTTTCAATTTTTCATCCATTCCAAACAGTCAAATCCGTCATACACAATCACAAACTTTCGCCTGTAATATTGTAGTAGGATAGGATTTTAAATTGTATTGTTTTTATTTTAGATAATGAAAGCAAAGCTAGATGCAGATATTGTACTTGTGAACTGTCTCGGGGAGGGAAAAATGCATCTATTAAAGGATATACTACGACCGCACTGTGGACTCATGTGAAGAGATTTCACGAGAAGGAGCTTGCTACCAGTATAAGTACTGTAGATGAAACAAGCACTGAAGTTGAAGTAACACCAGCGAAGAAACAAGCGTCCCTAAAGGAAATATGGGAAAAACGTACTACGTATGAAACTGATGATCCTCGGGCTGTCAAAATCACATATTTGATTGCTGAACAAGTTTGTTTAGACATGGAGCCCCTGGATTTGGTAAATAAAAAGGGATACCGTCGTTTGCTCAGTGAACTAGCTCCAAGGTTTGTTTGCTTTTATTAAAATGCTAAACTTCTTTTCATACATATTAGTGGAGTACTCTTTCAACTTTAACAAAACTCTTTTTAATTCCTGTTATTTTTTTACAGATATAATATTATATCTAGAACCCACCTTACAGAAACAATTCTGCCTGATATTAATGAACGTGTAAAAATAAAATTAAAGGAGCAGTTAACAAAGACTCCATATCTCTCTGTCACAGCAGACATGTGGACCAGTGACGCTTCCTCACAAGTCAATGATTTTATAAGTCTTACTGGACATGGTGTCAATGAAGATTTCCAGCTCAAATCTTACTGTCTGGAAGTGTTTCCTTTTAAAGGCGACTCACATTCAGGAGAAAATATTGCCCGCAATATGCATATGATGTTTCTGGAATGGCAGCTATTGGGTAAAGTTGCAGCAGTTGTCACAGACAACGCACGGAATATGGTTAGAGCAATTGATGAGCTTGACCTTAGCCTTAAACATATTCCTTGTTTGGTACACAGTATCCAATTAGCGCTGAAAAAAAGTTTGTTTTATCAAGAACGCATAACCGAAATGCTAACCACATGCAGGGGAGTTATTACTCATTTTAATCACTCAACCTCCGCTCTCAAACAACTGAAAGATTCTCAACAAGCTAACAATATACCGAAACATGTTTTATTTCAAGATGTTGAGACTAGATGGGACTCAACATATCAGATGTTGAAGAGATTACATGAACAACGCATAGCGATTCAAGATGTTTTACCATCTCTACCAAATTGTCGTCACGAAATCACAGCAAGGCAATGGGCTCTTATGAGCCAAATCATTGATATTCTGGCCAATTTTGAAGAAGCTACTAAAGAGCTAAGCAAAGAATCAATCACGTTATCTCAAGCAATCCCAATTATACGAAGTCTTAAATCTTGCCTCAATAAAATTTCTAATGATCCTTCTTCTCATCCTGATGTAAAAAATCTGGCAAACTCCCTATTCAGTGGACTTTCTAATAGATTTGCGTTTATGGAAAGTGATGAAACTTATCTATTAGCAACGATTCTTGACCCACGATTCAAAACAAGGATTTTCAGCTCAACATTGGTCGTTGAAACCGCTCGATCAGTTCTTAACGCTGCTGTTGGTGACAGAGAGGCCGTAAGACCGACAAGACCTCCAGAAGAACCTCAACCGTCTACAAGTAGAGGAATTTGGCAAGTATGCCAAGAAATAATTGAAGATGCTGAAATGGAAGAGCCAATTTCAATATTTTCTGGTGAGTAAAAGTTATTTATAGGTAATCTAGGTACTCTTTGTCATCTACATAGTAAAAGTAAAATTTAATATCAAAATGTTTTTTTTTCACAGGAGATTCGCAAACTAAAAACGAGATAGAAGCTTATTTAAAGCTCCCAAATTTATCGCCGACTGCTGATCCACTGGCCTTTTGGCGAGAAGATGTCCATTTTCCAAGCCTGAAAAAACTCGCTCAAAAATATTTTTCACTGAAGCCATGTACAGTCGCCTCAGAAAGACTTTTTTCAACGGCTGGGAACATCCAGACCGAAAAAAGAAATCGGCTTAAACCAGAAAACCTACAAATTTTATGTTTTTTAAATAAAAATTTGCCTGTTGTAAATTTCAATTATTAGAAGAATAGAAATTCGTCAAATAAATTAATCTTTTATTACCATGGCGAGATATTCGTATTCGTATTCGTATTCGCCGAATATTAGGTTTGATATTCGTATTCGTATTCGTATTCGTAAAAGTAGTATTCGTTGCATCACTACTTGAGATTGGTTACGAACTTGTGGTAAAAGTTTAACTATTTATTTTTGTTGCAATTTATTTTAGAACTACAAGTAATCAAGAGGATGGAGGGCAAGTGTCAGGACGAGGACGAGGGTTTGGGAGAGGACGAGGGCGTGGGAGAGGACGAGGGCGTGGCACAGTGGGCTGGGATTACAAGGTTGGGTCTTAAGAACTAAAATGTAGTTTTTTAGTATCTAGACATAGATTTAAAAAGTTTTTATTCTTTGACTTTTTTTAATTTAACTAGTACTTTCGGAGATATAACCATATCATATTTGTATGAATAGTCATGTTATTTTAGTTTAGCAATTTGTTCCAATTAATTTGAAATTGCAAATAATGTACACTAAACGGCCTGAAGTACCTCAATACTTACTTAGTACTTTAAATAAATAATAATGTTCGACATTTTCCACCACCATAGGTAATATACATAGGTAGGTATGACGTAATTTGTTTTGACACTTATTTCCGGGAATCAAGGGATAGGAATGCGCGAGCGCAACATCAAGTAATGAGACGTGTCGTAACGTGATTGGTGCAACGATAATAGGGCACAGAATGTACGATTGCATTCAAACGTACTTCAGTGTTCTATTACCCACCATAATAGACGCACTACCCTTACATATTTATTACTTATACAAATAAGTGCAGTGAGTGTGAGTTATTTTGTGTTTGTAATAATGTTTGAAGATTTGGTGACCAACCTTGACCTTTTTATTATTTTAAAAAACAGTGGCAGTATTAAAAATAATGACAGTTTATGTAGTGAGATAAGGTCTAAATTTTTAGTCGAATTAAGTGATCAACATGAAAAGACCTTAAAGTTATTTTGTGCAAAATTTTGTTATAATTTAAATAGAAGATGGGAAAACGCTCATCGTAAAGAAACTATATTCAGAACTAAAAATAGCAAATGGTTACAAGAAACCATAATGTGGCCAGACTTTATTAAGCGTTTAATAACCAGTAATGAAGATCAACCAGCACCGAGTACATCAACTCAGTATGTATCACCAGCGAAAGTTTCTGTCGGTGTCTCCACCGAGCAAAGCCCTAGAAAACCGTTTTGTGAATTAGCGCCTAAACAGAAAAAAAGAAGAGCAGAAAACTTTCATTTATCTTCGGACGAAATAAAATATGCATATTTTGAGCAGTTAAAAGCGGATGGAAATGATGAGATTGCTAAAATACTAGAACATTTACTTAAGAATCCCCAAGATGTAAAAAAAGTTAAGAAGTGTATATCTGTTAAAGAAACAAAATCTGTGTTTTCTCCGGATGAGGCTTTAGGATTATTTTTATCACTTAAGCTGACCAAGTGGCAATACAATACATTAAGAAAAAGTGTTAACGAAAATTACAGTAATATATTTCCATCTTATTACCAAGTGCAACATGCGAAACAGGAATGCTATCCACCAAAAGATGCTATTACAGTGACGGACACCTCAGCCAAAATAAAGTTACAAGCTCTATTGGATATAACGACAAGAAGAATAATGACGTCACTCGTCATAGATAGTGGTTGTAAAGAATTTACACTAATCAGTAAGTGGGGATTTGACGGTGCTTCAAATCAAGCCAATTACAAACAAAGACTGCAAACAAACGATGAACAAGAAAGTGAACTGGACGATTCAAGCATATTTATGGGAAGTTTAGTGCCAATAAAATTAGTGTGCGGCGAACAAGTTATCTGGAAAAACGATTCACCGAATTCATCATACTGGTGTCGTCCAATCTTTTTCAAATTTGTGAAAGAAAATAAAATAACAATTTTGCGTGAAAAAAGTGCTATTGAGGAAGAGATTGTTAATTTAGTAAAAACAGAAGTTGGAGAAAAAAAGATTTCACACTCTTTATTAATGACAATGATAGACGGAAAAGCAACATCAATTTTATGTGATACTTCATCTCAGAGATGCGACATTTGTAAAGCCACTCCAACTGAAATGAATAATTTGCCCTTAATTGCATCAAAACCGACTGATCCAGATCTCTGTAGATACGGATTGTCATCATTGCATATCTGGATACGAATGATGGAATGCATTCTGCATATAGCCTACAGATTAACGATAAAGACATGGACAGTAAAGGGAGACAACAAGTGCATCATGGAAAGCAGGAAGAAAGATATACAAGATGCTTTTAAAAATAGAATTGGACTTCTGATAGATGTTGTTAAACAAGGGCACGGCTCCACGAATGACGGAAATACTGCTAGAAGATTTTTTGAATATCCAAACGTGACTGCTGAGATAACTGGTGTTAGTGAAGACTTAATTAGGCGGTTTGCAATCATTTTAGAGGCAATTTCATCAGGTTACCACATTGACACAGTCAAATTTCACGAATATGCTCAAGTGATGGTCACTTGAGCATATTCGTGAAATTTGACTGTATTTGGAATTATATAGCTGGTATTATATGCCTTCAAGCGTTCATAAAGTTCTTATGCATGGTGCAGCTATTATTGAAAATTTTGGTCTAATACCAATTGGACAGCTATCTGAAGAAGCTGCTGAAGCTAGAAACAAAGACTTTCGTAGGTACCGCCAACACCATTCCAGGAAATGCAGTAGAAAAACTACAAATGAAGATATTTTAAATAATTTGTTGACCAGCTCTGATCCACTCATCTCAGCGAAACGCCACAAACTTCGCAGAAAACATAGAACTTTGTCAGGAGAAGCACAAAGTTTATTAATAATTGAACAAGCGGAAACATTTGATGATGACGAACACGAAAATTTTGCATTCGTTAATGTGGATACTCTTGATAATGATTAAATTAAAAAAGTGCAGTGTACCTGATTGTGATTTTTACTTATTAGTCTTTAGTGGATTAGGCCTAACGGGGAGACCACTACATAAAAAAAAACGCGCCTGGTTCTTAACCTTTATGGTGGTGTGGAATAGAGAACAAAATTTTAAATTGCAACCAAATCGCAGAAAATCGCAACCCGAGAATAGGCGCTAAAATAGGACAAAAATACGTACTATACATACGTAAAGTAAATTCTTTGAGAAAATTTGAGAATTTCTAAATTTTCAAGGTTTTTTGTTTTGCTTCATACAAAAATTACTTTGGTTATTAATAACTCCGAAAATACTCAAGTTATCTAAACGACCCTGATATAAAGAATTACTTAGAATCAATAGATAAATCCAACGCACTATTTAAAATTTCAGAAAAAGAAACTTTTTTTTTTTAAACGCTAAGTCCTCTACCGGCCAGTTTCAGCCCACTGTGCGTGGGAGAGGGCGAGGGAGTGGAAGAGGGGGAGGTGTACAGGTGTACGTATCTTTTTATAACTTGAACAAAATATTCGCTATAATAATATATTTAAAGATATATATTCTATTCTTCAATGTTTTATGGCTGTATAATTTTTGGCAGTGGCGTTATGGAAGACCCTCTTTCCCAAATCAGGGCAGAGAGGCACTTAACGCAGCGCCGAATAAACGCGCTGCCAGCGAATGTCCGGCAGGAGCTTATCGCTCGGAAGCGGATGGCTCAGCTTGAGCGGATGCTCTTGCCGGATGCGCCACCACGCAAACGACAAACAAGGTACATTTTGGTTCAAGTTTTTTTTTCTGTATTGTCTAGTCACCGTCGTCGTCTACTTAATTTTATTTCACCTTGTTATTCTCTGAAAGCCAAACTGCAAAGTCAATTCTGTCAGTTCGTCCGCAAAGTTTATGAATTATATGCACTCTCGTGTGTATAGATTAATGATTTTTTTTTTGCTTTAACAGAAATATATCTCCAGAACGGCAGCCCTGCGTAATGTTTGATCCATCAGGTAAGATGGTTGAATGGTTTTTCTTTGTACTAATTTACTATAGCCATAGTGGCACACCTCGCCCTTTAGTATAACCTACATTAAACATCTTGCCTTGTTTGTTGCAGAACACCTCGCAGGCGGAGAAAATGTGGCCGCAATCGCGCCTAACAGGGAGGATGAGGAGCCAGGTACGCCGAAAGCGGACACTGTTCTAAATTATATTAAGTTATATTTTGTTTGCTTAACGGACTGATAACTACCACTTGTGACGATTACCCTGTGCTTTTGATTTCTGGACACCGATTTTGCATCTTGGATATTTTGTGAGAGACATCATGCAGAGTACAGCTACACAACTAGCCCTGCGATTGCTATGTGTTAATTGTAACATACGCATTGATACACTTCGCCGCCATCTCGTTTTTGAGCTTGATACCAGAGTAATTTCTAAGATCTGCGAGTGGAATTCTTCAATAATAGTACGTATTGACATACCTATATAGTTTATTACACTAACATAAACCATCACTCACAATCATACATCATATTACAACTCTTAATTCTTATTTTAGATCACTGAAGAAGATTACATCTGTGATGCCTGTAAACAATTGGCAATGCAGCATGTCAACTCCGGATTAGCTAATGAACCTGGTGCCTCATCTTCCCATGGCCACATGCACGTTTGCATACTTTGTGGAAGTTCTCTACGGAACCGTAAACGTGACCTTGTTGTGAGAGAGAATCCATCTCAGTTGCAACAAGCAATACATATTGCACTTGAAAATAGAATTGCACCGCGGCAGGTAATTATGATTTTCTTATGTACTTTTTCTTTTTGGTTTGTATTGTTATCAATGTTATAGTGAATTTAACACTTCAATTGAATATGTTGTTTTGTAACAATGTTTTTATTTGCTCGTGTTTTATAATAATGAACCGAAACATTTATATTAAGACAAGGCTGTATGGTTGTTTCAGGTAACTTCAACAGACCATGTTTGTCATCCCTGTTGGCTGAGACTCAAAAGAGTTGCAACACATAATTTGCAGCAAAATATTGAGCAGCAGGCAGAACCAGAGCCAGAGATGGAGCTGGAGCCAGAGCCGGAGCAGGAGCCAGAGTCGGACCACGAGCCAGAGTCAGAGCTTCAACCCCAAGAACCTCAAAGCTCTCCAAATACCGACCAGCAAGCTGATGAAGTACCTAGGGTGATTAGTTTGCCGCAGTATAGACGAGCAGCTAACACTGCAGCGCATTGTGTTTTTCCTGGTTGCCAGAACAGAGATTTGCATAGGATTTCTGACCCTCTAAGAGCAACAACTCTTAGCAAACACAAATATTACTTGCCTATAAATGCTCGTATTTGCGCAGAACATACATTTAGCACTGATTGGGATATGTTGTTCAACTCTCAAAATAGTTTTAGAACATTTACGGCTGAACAAGTGGAACATGCATTTTCTTTTATAAATGCATTTAACACATTTCTAGATTTTTCTAGTATGGAAAGTGTTGAAAGAATTGATGAACATTTATTTCATTATTGGCTCGGAATGAATAAACAGCAGTTTGAACTGCTACTATATGAAATGCCGCGTCTTATAGAAACAAAAAGAGGCATTTTGGGTTTAGGTGCTCTTCTAATGAAGATGAGAACTGGTGATTCAGATGACCGGTTATCCCAATTATTAATGGTTCCAAGACGAACATTAGAAAGATTAATGGACAAGGTTAGGGAAATATTGGTACAGGATTTTGTGCCTAGAAATCTGGGAATTGAACACATATCCCGTGAACAATTGTTGCAACACAATTTAATTATTCCAAATGCATTATATAATCAAAATAATGAAAACGCGATAATTATATGTGATGGGACATATATTTATATCAACAAAAGTTCCAATTATATGTTCCAAAAGGACACATATTCCTTACATAAGTACAGAAACTTGTTAAAACCATTTTTGCTGGTGGCCCCTGATGGCTACATTGTAGATTGCTTTGGCCCATACAAAGCTACCACATCTGATGCAGATATAATGAAGTCTCTTTTCCGAGATGAAAGCTGTCCTCTCAGACAATACTTTCAAAATAATGATATTTTTATTCTAGATAGGGGGTTTAGAGATTCAATTAGTTTATTAGAGGCTTGCAGCTACAAAACATATATGCCGGAATCCCTGCTTGAGGGTGGGCATCAACTCACCACCGAGCAAGCTAACAGGAGTCGTTGTGTGACCATATGCCGTTGGGTGGTGGAAGTCGTTAACGGGTACTTCAAAAGAGATTTTAAAATATTCCGGCAAGATTTTTTTAATAAAACTGTTCCACATATGATGCAAATGTTTTCCATAGCTGCAAGCCTTTTAAATAAATTCGATGTTAGGTTAAAGAATAGGAATGATGCTGAGCAAATTATAAATGTAATTAGGGAACGATTTCCATTACATAATAATTTATCTGATTTTATAAACACCATGAATATGAATAGACGAACATCACATTTTACTAGTATTACAGCGCACTCCAATACTGATATTGTATTCCCCCATCTAGAATATAGTGAAGTTATATTATTTGCCCTAGGAACTTATCAGATCCGACAGGCAAGGTCCTATTATAGTGAACATGTCAGGTTTCACGGAGGGTATCGAATTGAAATAAGCAGAGAAAACATTAATGTAACAGAGTATCGTTTGAGAGGAAGTGGAAATAATTCACTTATAAGAGGCAAAATCAAATCCAGACACATTTCAAGAAAAGTATATTATGTTTATATATTAATTGAAAATAATGTGTCTGGAAGGGAAGCTATAACAGAATATTGCTGTAATTGTTTAGTTGGTAGAAGAACGGTTGGGTGCTGTGCACATGTCATGACGCTTGTGTGGTACCTTGGGTGGGCCAGGCATCAGCCAACAATATCTGAGCCAGCAGCGTTCCTCGATGCTGTAGTTATAAGAGAGGATGATGAATAAAAAGTATTTTTGCCAAGCTTGTTTCTTTCATTTAAGTACTCTTAAATCCTACCATTACACTACATTTACTCCTGTAACTTACCATTACTCGATTTGTCAATACATATGCAACTTGAGTATTGAATAGTGAAAGACAGTAGGTATCTAGCGACTATCTCTCTTCAGCCCGAATTGAAGTGGTCAAACCATAAACTTTTTTTATGGTTTGACCTTGAAGTCTTTCCTTTCACGTGTGATTATAATTATGCCATCCTTGTTTTCTACGTTGGTGTACCTTTACTAATAATAGGTACACTACACGCTGTGTAGGTTAGAGCAATATAGGTGTAGTTTTCATTGAATTTTCGGTCAAAATCTGACGTCGAATCGGACCAGACTCTACGAGACGGCTTGACAAACGGTCCTTTTGACATGGGAACTCTAGGAGTCTGTTGGACAGACAAGAGGTTCGCTCTGAGAGATATCCTATTTTTTGGGTAATTATCTGAGAGAAATCGAAATAAATCGAAACGAGATCGCTAATTACCCTCCTCGCCTATCGCTAACTACACTTTTAGGCTATGTCGCAGTCGGGTAAAAGGTAATTGTTGATTCTAACCTCAAAAGTATTGTGGACGTTATTATAAAAAATCGTGGCTATTTAGATATAATTTTCAAACGGAATGGTGTTTACAACATAAAAACAAACCAATCTAACTGTAGTTTGTTTTGGGACATGAAAAATAAAAGTCAAGTCCAGCTCCTATAGAAAGAAAATTGGCCAAAACGTACCTGGTGACGAAACGATAGTGTCCCTATATGCTATATATATGAAAAATACCCTTATTTTTTAAGGTCATAAAAAACACAAGAAATATCTTTTTAAGTGGCCACAAAAAAAAGTTATCCTTATTTTAGTTTTTGTTTTTTTTTCTAAATTATGATCGAATAATAGTTTCAGAACGCACCTATTGACAATTCATTTCGCGTATGAAATGACTTGTTATTCAAAGACTATGAATATTTTTTTTTCTGAATAGTTGTTAACTGTTATTCAATTAAATTAGTAAAGGGTGTCTCAGAATGTTTTTCGTTTTTGAATTGACCAATTCGCGCCAACCGCAGGTAGCAGGGGGAGGGGAGTGGACTCAAATGTTTGGCCGGCTTGTTAAGTTTAGTAGCCATGAATCGTTTCACGGGACCACAGCGCGCGTTTTGCGTGCGAGCGTTTTATAAAAACAACGATTCTTACACTGTTGTTCGTCGTCTCTACAGGACACATTTTAATTTAACAAGCTTAAGACATGTGCCAAGTGCCAATTTAATTAAGCATTGGGTGTGCAAGTTTGAAGAGACTGGGAATACAATGCCGGACAAATCGACTGGGCGCAAAAGGACATCAAGAACGAGCTTGAACGACGACCGCGTTCGCCAGTCTGTTATGGACGACCCACGACAGTCGTTGAGATTGCGCGCAGCTTCTCTTAATCTGAACAAATCTACGGTTCATCGCATTATTTCGAAAGATTTACATTTTCACCCCTATAAAATTGTAATTGTTCAAGAAATGAAGCCTGATGATCCTGTTAAACGAGTCGAATTCTGCAGGACAATGAAAAACCGTTTTAGGAGTTTCAATAACATCTGGTTCTCCGACGAATCGAATTTTCACATCAACGGTCACGTTAATAAACAAAACTGCAGATACTGGGCTCCCGAGCAGCCGTTAGAACTGCATCAGAAACCCTTGCACTCGCCAAAAGTGGTTGTTTGGGCTGCCATATCAAGTCAAGGAATAATCGGTCCTTATTTTTTTGAGGATGGCCGAGGTCGAACTCAGACCGTTAATTCTGATCGATATTGCCATATGATCCGGACTTTTTTGGCTACAGAAATGCAAAACCAGAACGGCTACAACCGTAACACCTTTTTCCAGCAAGATGGAGCCACTTCTCATGTTACAAATGACTCATTAGCTGCTCTTCACGATTTATTCCCTGGAAGAGTGATAAGTCGCCGAGGAGACATCAACTGGCCACCGAGGAGCCCTGATTTAACGCCTGCTGATTTCTTCCTATGGGGCTACCTAAAAAGTAAAGTTTACAATCCATTGCCACCCAACCTGAATGTTTTGAAGCAAAGAATCACTGAAGAAATCAACTCTATTCCAAGAGCGATGCTCCAGCGAGTGATTGAAAATTTTAGCTCCAGGTTAAATGAGTGTGAACAAGGGAATGGTGCGCATTTGAAAACGGTAGTTTTTCATAAATAAACTTCAAGAGTTGCTCTTTAATAAACCATAAATAAAACAAGTTTTAATTGATATTGTTGTTTTTTATTTAACATCTAAAAACGAAAAACTTTCTGAGACACCCTTTATTTAGGCACCATATCACTACTATGCTGGTTTATTATGCATTGGATCTTTGTCATATAAGATAATTAAGTGAGAGCGTTTAGTTCAAGTACGTACAATGAAACGTCATTTGTCATCGACAAGTTACAGAATCTGTGGTCATCGACCCGCGCCATTGATTGAATTAATTCCAGACAGTAGGTAGTGTATCTAGCAACTAACTCTATTCAGCCAGAATTGAAGTGGTTAAACCACAAAAAAGCCTTGAAGTCTTTCAGAAAGACTTCACGTGTAGGCAATGTTATGCCATCCTTGTTTTCTATACTAGGTACGCCTTGTGCAAGTTCGAGCAATATAGGTGTAGTTTTCATTGAATCATCGGTCAAAATATTGTGTCGAAGCGGACAAGACTCCACGAGTCGGCTTTACACATACCTAGCCCTTTTTGACATCGAACTAAGAGTCTAATGGACAGACAAGGTGTCTGTTCAAGGTGAATTTCCCAAAAAATCTGTCAAAGCGCACCAACGCTTTGACAGATGCCTTATTTTTTGGAAAATTCTTTAAGAGAAATCGCAACAAATAGAAACTAGATCGCTAATTACCCTCCTTGGTCATCGATAAGTATACTTGTAAGCTACGCAACAGTCGGATAAAAGGTAGTTGTTGATTCTAACCTCAACGGTATAATTGACACTTTCACAAAAAAATGTGGCTATTTAGAAATGATTTTCAAACGGGGTGATATTTCCAACATAAGAACAAACCAATCTAAATGAAGCTTATTTTGGGACATGAAAAATAAAAGTAAGGTCCAGCTCCTATAGAAATTTGGCCATTGTTCTTTGGCCATGATTCTTTGCATGCTCTCATGGCAAAATATGGCTGAACCATTAAAATGTATCTGCATCACCTGTATTGTACCCATATTTGCGAATAAATTTATCTTTATCTTTATCTTGATGAAAGCATGATAAAGTTTAAAGGTCGTGATTCCAAAAAACAGTATATGCCGGGTAAACCGATTAAACGAGGGTACAAGGCGTGGTGTAGATGTGATGCGAAAACAGGATACCTTTACCAATGTGACATCTATACAGGTAAAGATAAAAATGCCGACAGTGAAGGACTGGGTTACAGAGTGGTGAAAAATCTGTGTGTTAACGTACCAAAGGACACATTGATAGTCTTTGACAATTTTTTTTCCTCTGTCGCTCTTTTGGAATATTTATATTACAAAGGAATATTTGCTATAGGTACTGTTAGACTATCACGAAAAGGACTTCCTGAAGATTTTGTCAAAAAAGAAAGTAAGAAAGAACAACTACAACCAGGAGAATTCACATACAGAGACGTGACCGTCCTTACAACAGCCGTAAACCCTAGAAAAATAGAACTAATAGAAAGAAGACAAAAGAATGGCGAAAAAAAGAAAATGTATTGCCCATCTGCTATTGCTGATTACACCCGAAACATGGGTGGAGTTGATCATTTTGATCATTACCGTAGCTCATACTCCATTGGACGCAGATCCAAAAAAACATGGCCAAGATTGTTTTGGTTTTTATTTGAGTGTGCTGTAATAAATGCTTATATCATATATCAACATGAAAATGAAACAAGGAAAAACATACATCGAGATTTTCGTTTGCGTTTGGCCAGAAAATTAAAGTCTGAGTACATAAATATTCAAAAAGACAACCCAATAATTTGGAAAAATAAAAAAGGAGGAGTGTTTGGCGTCCCAGATGAATTAAGACTGGGTTACAAAGGGCAGCATTACTTGGAACCAATGACCACTAGAAAGAGGTGCAGACTCTGTAGTACGAGACAGAAGGATACCCGTTCGAAGTACATGTGCCAAATAAACTACTCAAAACAAAATAGGGCCCACCTCGAATCAGTCACTATTTTGGTCAAAATAAAGTTATCTAAGTAGTTGTTGACAAAGTTATGCATTGAACCGTCAAGCTGACATGTTTAGGAATCCTTATCAATGTTTATTTCGACAACATTCATATTGGTTTCAAGAGGGTAGCTAAAAAAGTGAAGTACTCGAAAAAATCGTCGAATGCACAAATTCTCAGTCACTTAAGTTTTCAGTCTACACTAAACAGTGTTGTGGAATACTCACGTTTTTAACAATTTTGTTTAGTTTCTGTGTTAGTTGTGATCACTATGCCTGGTCCTCGCCGTCATATGGACATGGAAACCGCTGCAAGAGCAGTATCCTTGCTTCAAGAGGGACAGTCTCAGAGGTCTGTGGCTATCCACCTCGGTGTTTCGCGACGAGCAATCCGAAATGTTTGGGAACGGTATCAGGAGACCGGAAGTGTAGCTAGGAGACCTGGCACAGGAAGAGTTAGGGCTACGACTACCCAGGAAGACCGATATCTAAGGTTAACCGCACGACGGGAGCGTACTGTTACCGCTCGGACCTTACAAACTCGACTACGGCAATCCACAGGGACGAGAGTCAGCGACCAAACCATTCGGAATCGGCTTCACGAAGATGGACAACGCTCTAGAGTACGCGCTATTCGACTGAAACTAACGAGGGCTCATCGTGCAGCACGATTAAGGTACGCCCGGGAACATTTGGAATGGACCATGGATAACTGGAGGAATGTGCTTTTTACGGACGAGTCTAAAGTGAAGTTTTACAGTGATGACAGACGGATACGCGTGTGGAGAAGAGAAGGGGAACGTTTTTCTGAACCATGCGTCCATGGAACAGACCGATGGGGGGGTCCCAGTGTTATGGTATGGGGTGGAATTAGCTTACACGGCAAAACAGAGCTGGTAATTCTCAATGAAGGTACCGTAACCGCCGCCAGTTACATCGAGCGAGTAATCCGGCCACATGTCATCCCGTTTTCACAAATAGTGGGCAATAATCTTGTCTTTATGCATGACAACGCTCGCGCACACACAGCCCGCACCACACAAAGAGCCCTTTCTGAAGCCAATATCACCGTTTTGCCATGGCCAGCCATGAGTCCCGACCTCAACCCAATAGAGCATTTATGGGATCAACTCAAAAGAAGCCTGAAAGAAAACTACAGTGATGTTAACAGCCAGCAGGAGCTCATTAACGCCCTGAAAGTCTGTTGGGAACAAATACCGCATACAAACGTGACTCACTTGATTGAAAGTGTACCAGATAGGCTCAGAGAGTGCATAAGGAGCAGAGGAGGACCCACTCGTTATTAAAAAATAACAAGCACCATAATTTTTTTCAGAAGACGTGTGCTTTACAAGATCATGTTGATCCTTTATTTTGTGTAATTTTTCCTAAAAACTGTTATTTGTGTTTTTATTAAAGGAAATAAACAAATGATTCCATTGTTTATTTTTACACTATTCCTGAATGCCCACTTGACACTTGTACATTCATAAAAACTGAACAATTACGTTCAATTTTAAGTTAAGGCAAAAAAACATGGTGGGCCCTATTTAGTTTTGAGTAGTTTATGTAAGGTCACCCTTTGTGTGTACCCCTGCATGATACATTTTCACCAAACCTCAGAACAACAATGTTGATAAATGACTGTTTATCAAAAACACTTTCATTACTTTTTTTTATACAATATTTGAAAGTAAAATAGTCCTCAAAATAAAACCACTTTCATTACAGTGCATCATTTATTTATAATACCCCGCCCTATCTCAGCGAAGTACCCCCTGCAGTTTGAGTCAATTATTAACCTAACAAGAAAAAAATCCAAGAAAATTATGTTCAAATATTAAGTAGTCGCACTTAGTTTTTTTAATTTCTTTCCAGGCAATGGGAATATGTTGTCCCACATGTTTTTCCTTTAATTTTCCAAGTCATTTTCCAATTTTCTTTGTTCGTATGCGATAACAATTATAATAGTATATAGAATCAATAGTTGAAAGTTATGTAAGGGCCCTCGCCCACGGGCGACTTTTTGTAGCGATGCAGTCGCGATGCTCTCGCGCGTAGCATCGATACAGACGCGAAGCAGTCGCTAGCTGTGTGCCCGCGCCCACGGGACCAGATTCAGTCGCGATGCAAACGCGATTAGGTCGCGATGCAGTTACGATACAAAAATACCTTGGATCAGTACAGTTGCAAGATGGACTCCGTTGAGGCAACATTAGTCACGTTGTCTTTGGTGCTGCTTTTACGTAAGCAGCCGAAGCGTAGGCAACGGAAGCAGCGTCAATATTGGATGCATCCATTTAATACCCAGAGATTACTTTGTGGACATCATGTAACAACATTCAAACAACTCAAAAATTATGATCTTAAATTCAAAAGTTGTTATAGAATGTCATATTCGACGTTTTGTGAATTGCTTTCCATTGTAAAACCAGAGTTGACACGCAGAAATACAATGATGAGACAATGTATATCAGCTGTATCGATACAATCGCGATGCAGTAGCGCGTTGCAAATGCGACTAACACGCGTTAGAAGTGATGCTGTCGCGCGTTTGCTAAACGCGCGACTGCATCGCTACAAAAAGTCGCCGTGGGCGAGGGCCCTAAGTTGTGTAGTTGTCTTGGGCCTGGTTAAGGGTTAATAGAAGTCACATACGTACCTATTCATTTAATTTATTAACCTAATAAGGTCACCCGGGGCTTTTGCGTCTTTGGGGCTATTGCGTCTAATCGAAATAATTTAAAATCTGTTTGAAAACCAACCTCTCCTGCCATCTAGTTTTGTTTATTTTGAATAAAATCATAACGTACACTTTGAATAGATGGCGTTGCTCCGCACAAATTTCAAATATCGGCCATATTGAAAATAACGCGTGTTTCGTCAAGAGGTGCTGCGCGTGGTGAGTGATTAAAATCTTTAAGAATCCATGTTTTTACTGAGTTTTCCGTTTATAGAATGAAATGTTCATACACAACAAATTATAGGCTGTGTAAACCGATAGTTATTTTTATTGAAATCGTTTTATTTGTGGAGAAATCAAGATTTAATTGTTTTAGGTTAGGTCTGGTTTTTTTGGGGTAAATGCGGCTGCTGTTTCGGGGTTATTGCGTCTGCATGACGCATTTGCCCCAAAACCAGAGATCTTAAACCTTTTTTTTGTATTTTCTTGTAGTCAATTTTATTTCGTGACTAAGTGTTTTAACAGATTTGTTTGAATTGAATTTGCCTTTCTTAATTTTTTAACTTTTTATGAGAAGTTTAGGAATTGTATTTATTATAGTGTAGTTATCAATTTGTCTTGCAGGTAATTTAGATCACAATGGTTATATTGAGATATATTGATATCGACAAATATTTGGACAGAAATGACTTTCAATATTATATAGAGCAGATACTAACCTGGCCATGGCATAACACATTTTACCTGGTCACATGAATGTTTCGGATGCGGACAGTCCCATGCGACACCAACTGGACCTCGTCATTTGATTTTGATTATGAATACTCAAATTGCAATGGCATTATTACAAAGTTCATTCTTTTGGTGTCCATCTTGTACTATTTATACTTTGTACATGCACTACCCTGAGGATGAATGCGAATACTGCCATGAAAATCTATAACTGTAATATTGTTTTTTTCTTTTCTTTTAATAATTTGTAAGTTATGACGAAACTTGAGACATTTATTTTTAAAGTTAATCTTAAATTTTTCAGTGAGTACAAAATCACAATGCAAACGATACATAAATATTCTTGAGTAATACTTAATATAACATCTCAAACTTAGCATAAAAGTATATTACAACTTTATTAATTCTACTATTTCAGATGTTAATCATTTGAAGATGGTGCGTAATTATAAAAAAAAGACTATTCCTAAATACACTCTAGAAACATTAAAAACAGCAATATTAGAAGTAAAGAATGGAGTCCTTAATTCATATCAAGCATCACGAAAATATGGGATACCGCGTACAACTATAGTAGATAGAGTAAAACAAAGGCGAGGAGTTGTTAAAGACAAACGTGGTAGACCAACAGAAATCGATGCCGAAAATGAAAAAAGACTAGCTGCTGGCCTACATACTATGGAGAAATATGGTTTCGGCCTCTCTTCAAAAGAAACATCTATTATAGTAACCAAATAAATTGAAAGTAATAAACTTAAAACGCAGTTTAAGAATAATACACCGGGGTATGATTGGCTTTCCGCTTTTCTTAAAAGAAACAAATTATCCTTAAAGAAGCCGCAAGCTGTAGAAATGTCCAGAAAAGCAGCATGCGACCCCTTTATTATTGAAGAATATTTTAACACACTCGAAAGTTGCATTAATGAACTAGATTTAAAATTTTCCCCTGAAAAAATCTGGAATTTAGACGAATCTAGTTTCAGTAAAGATCCAGAAAAAACCAAAGTTGTAGGTGCAAAAGGTTACGCAAGTACTCGAACCATAGCATCCGCGGGAAAAGATAACGTCACGGTCTTATTTGCTGCTAGCGCTCTTGGCGAAAAATTACCTCCACTGATTATATACCGGGGCAAAAACGTATGGGACCAGTGGATGTCTAGAAATGCCTTTGAAGGTACCACATACGCGGCAACCAAAAACGGTTGGATAGAATCGAAAGTTTTTGAGAAATATATGCTAGGTACAGTCTTGCCTCACTTATCCAAAGAAAAACCATGTTTGCTAATATATGATGGTCATTCAACGCACATTCAATTGAAAATATTAGAGACAGCCGCCGAAATGGGTGTAACCATTTTAAAATTGCCACCTCATGCCAGCCATCTTTTACAACCTTTAGATTTAGCTGTTTTCAAATCTATGAAAGACAAATGGGACGCAAAAATTTTGGCGTGGCAGCGTTTGAACGTGGGAGCCAAGCTACAAAAGGACCAATTCAGCCAAATCCTCGGAGAAGTCTGGAAAGAATTGGATCCTAAGGTAATTAGAAATGGCTTTAAAAAAGGGGGTGTGTTCCCATTTAATAGAAACGTGATCCCAGACGAAAAGTTTGATCCAGATTCACTTAAAAGATTTCAAAAACACAAAGGCAAAAGCAACGAATTCGACATACCACCTCTGTCCAGGTTATGTTTACAAATATTAAATAAGGTGAATAATGAGCCGGAAGTTACAAGAACCACTTTGAATCTGAAACCCTCTGACGTTATAATACCCGGCACTAGCAACGGAACTTCGGGAATCCAAATTCTCGAAAATCGTATAATTTCATATAAACATGGAGAATCGTTTGAGGATTTGTTGCTTAGCACAATTAAAAAATCGGATAGTACAGTTTAAGTAAAGAAAAGAAAAGCAGCGAAAGGCTGTGAAGTCATTACACGCGAATATTACCTGGAAAAGTTACGAAATGAAGAAGCAGAAAAGCAAAAACGTGAGGCAGAAAAAACATTGCGACAATCAAGAAGGTGCATAAAGAAAAGTAAACCTACAAAGAAAGAAAAGTATATAGCTTCTAAGAAGAAAAAACCACAGAAGAAAATGTTTTATTCATCAGATGAAAGTTCTGATAATGAAATAATATTAAGCGATGGCACAGAACCTGATGATTGGAATACTTATTGCGAAAACGTTATTAAACACGACAAAGAAGAGGACCGTTTTCTTGACCACGACTCTAGTGACGATCAAGTACTAAGTGAAATAAAATATGAAAAGAGAATCGATTCAAGACAGACGGTCACTCTGGACGAACCAAGACGTCCTGAAGTTGATGATTGGATAGTAGTTAAGTTTGCGACAAAGAAAACTGTAAAGCACTTTGTCGGAAATATAATTTCAATGGATCTCGATTCCGACATAGTGTCTCCAAAAGTCAAATTTCTAAGAATCATTAAGAATAGTAAAATTGATTCATTCCATTACCCCGATGTCGAAGATGTTTTAGTACTCCGACATGAAGCTGACATTGTAAAGTTCCTTGAAAAACCCCAAATAACCCGAAGAGGTCATGTTATTTTTAAGGAAAATTTAAAAGCTTTTAATGTCCAATAGAATATATTGTATTTATTCTTAGGATATTATATTTTCTACTGAGAGACTACTATTATATTTTTATATTGATTTTGTTGGAGTGGAGAATTGATCTCGCTAAAGCTATGTTTTGATTAAGGCTTTATTATCTTATTTTAGATAGAATAAGTGTTGATTCTTAAATATTTTATAAATCTAAATATAATATATATATATATATATATATTTTTTTCTAAATCAGGGCATCATCGAATTTCGTAATAAGTTGTTTAAGTATGTGGAACAGGAAATTCGGTGTGCTCCTCGAAGAGCAAAGCTACCCGTAATTTTGATCTGATTTTACTGTGATTTTAGAATATGACAGATTTGATCTTGTGAATGTCAATTATAATAGCCATACATATTAATAGAATGATACATAGATGGACCTGCTTTAAAATACAAATAGTTTAGTAATTAAGAGTATGAAAAGACTGACTTTGATCTGAGACATAATTTGAGATTATTTTTAAAGTAAGTAAGTACATAAGATTTGATCTCGTTAAAAATTCAATTACTTAATTACCTATTTATGTATAATAATTGATTGAATTCTAGATTCTAACATATTATACCAGATGACCTTTTTGAGTCTTGAAAAAATAGGATATCATAGATGAACGGAGTAGAGGCCTATGGCATACCTAGATTGTTTGTTTTGATCTACCAATAAAAATACTACACATTTATTACACATTGTTTAGGTAGAATAATTTTCTGTAAAAAATTGTTCGCTCCTAATTTAACTCCTAAATTGAAAGAGCTCCGACTGCAAGTAACTAATGTAACTCGATTTTGATTAAACTTCAAAAATCTACATGTTGCTTTTATTTAGCACCCAGGTTTTTTTATAACAGTTTATTCTAATTTTACCTTCAAAAATAAAATGTTTTGAACGTCTGGATTTGATAGCGGGGAAATGCGTCTAAGAAAAAATAGTCGCATTTTCCCAGATTTTATAAGAACGCTTCTGATGTAATAATTATTTAATATTTTCTTAATTTACTGAAAGCTTTGTGTGTAAAACTTTAGTTGTAGTAAAACATATCTATTCCAGCCTTCAAACATCACAGGTTTAAAACTTATTTAATGAAGACGCGTTTGCCCCAATACGGGAAAATGCGTAAAATTACTCTTTTAAAAAAAAAGTATATTTACTCGTATTTATTGCAACTAATGAAAGAAACGATTTATTAAGGTTGCACACAGTGTTGGGCGTAATTAATTTACTTTTGTAATTTAATTACTAAATTACTGAAAAGTAAGTGAATTACTTTAATTAAAATTACATGTAATTGAAATTACTGTTATTAAATTACATAAGTCACAAGTAATTCGAATTACATTAATTTGTAATTCAAATTATCCAATTACTGTTTACGGGGTAACATTGCGGGTAACACACAAAACCACCTAAATTGTGCGGTTGAACGCTTGCTGCGCGCATGCAGCACAACACGCGTACAAATAACATTGGATAAACGAAACTGCAACGACGCCGGCACGGTAATATTATCTATACAGTATTGTAACTCGGCCGTATCTTTGAAATAAATGCCTACAGCCGCGCGGTACGTAAACATGCGATAGGGCTGCCCGGCTCCAGCATTTTAATTACATTTGCCTACTTTGTGTTCCATTTAGTCTTGTGATTGTAAATATACTTTTATATATAAACAAATAAAATACTTTGTGAATTGAATAGGAAGTGTTCAATAAAAATGCATGTTGTTTTTTGATCGGTAGATTTAATTTAAAAAAAACCATGTTTATGTTTGAATAACAAATCGGTCTTATAAATTTGCGACCGAAAAATGTTTGCGCCTCGACTGAGACGTACGAAATGCTTTATTATTAAAGGGTTTAGCCGGATAAATATGACGAGTCGGCCCCCAAATAGAAACCTGTATCAAAACTTATGTTTTAATATCAACTTGATGAGTAAACACAATTTATGTAAGTTTTACGATCAGCTTTTGCTTTGACCTTGGGATATGGGAAAAAATAACCGTATGCATGACTATTATTTAAAGTAATATATCTTAAAAACTAATTAAGCTAGAGGAATGAAACCAATGCGAGGCTTTAGGTTACATTACAGAGTATATCATATATTTTTTTTTAATTTTTAGCATAATTTTTTATATAAAAAAATAAAATAAATACGTAAGTCATAATTTTTTTTTTGTGTTCTCTGAAACTTACAATCACGAAAATAATATATGTTATGCTCCTTTATATGCACTATTACTCATAAAAATTGCGTAAGAAAAAAATTGGTGCAACACTTCGAAAATAAATAAAATATAATTCGCGCCTTGTGATGTATGGGTATAAACACGACTACCTATACGCGCAAAATTGTAAACAAGTCGGAACTTGTTATCACGCTGTTTATTATATTTTATAGCTTACTAACGTCGCATAGTCATTGTTATTGCTGTAGAAGGTAGCTTATGATTTGGTTTTACGGGTTTTTATTTCAAGATTTGGAAATTAGTGACTGTTAAACTGAATTATTATTGATATTTCCTTTATTTCATTTACATACTTACAAATTATATTTTTAAATATTTTTATAAACAAAAAGATAAAAAAAAACATTTAAAAATATAAAAAATAGTAGCCCACCGGTATCGGGAACAGGGTCCAAGCTACCGGCGGTCAGGGCTCCAGAGAGAGGAACCTCCTGACAATGCGAGCCGTGTCCAGAAGTACCGCTTTCTGAATCAAGCCCTTGATCCAGCTGCCCAACGAGAGCCTCCTCAGGTGTTGGTCGAGGCTCTTGGCTATTAACCCATTGGCTGACACGACTATCGGCACAATGATTGTTGAGTCCATATGCCACATGTCGACAACCTCGCGAGCCAAGTCAAGATACTTGATTTGTTTATCTTTCTCGGCTTTCACGAGGTTCTCATCATGCGGGACGGTTATGTCAACAATCATTGCACGCGGCTCTGATCGATCCACCACCACTATATCAGGCTTATTGGCAAAAATAGTCCTGTCAGTGATGATGGATCGGTCCCAGTACAATGTGATATTTCCATTTTCGAGAACTGGGTCGGGCACATATCTGTAGTACGGCACCTCTGATTCCACAAGGTTGTATTTCAGAGCAAGTTGCTGATGTATTATCCTAGCTACAAGGTTGTGTCTATGCAAGTACTCTCCGTTAGCTAGACGAGAACACCCGGAGATAATATGCCTGATTGATTTCCCCGGCCGGTGGCATGCCCGACAGATATCAACCGTGCCGTCTTTCACAATAAATCTCCGGTAATTGTTCGTCATCATAACTTCGTCCATAATTGCACAGACAAAAGCTTCGGTTTCTCCAAAGAGGTCACCGAACCGCAGCCAGGCTACGGACGCTGGTAGATCTACATCGGGTCCATGTAGGGCCCGGTAAAAGCGTCCGCGAAGCTCCTTACTTTGCCATTATTATTGCTATTATTATTATTATTATAATTATTTGGTAATAACGTCTGACAAGTGTAAATACTGTAACAAATATCTTCGTAAGATTATTGGATACAAAAAAGTTATTAAAACTGAAGAAGAAGCTAAGGTGTTTAGTGATTGTTTGAATAAAACAGTAACAGTTAATGATATATTTTGTAACAAGTGTCGACTTATCCCATATACTAACAAAAAGCTTCTAAATATCTGATGAGGTACCTTTAACCATGGAAGTATGCGATGAAGCATCAGCAACTACAGGAGTGCAGAAAGAAACTTATGTCAACTCTGAAGATTGTGATACCAGTAGTGACAGTGATGTTACATATAAGTACAATTCAAGTGATGAATCTATTGTAATTTCATTCCAACGTGTTGCATCTACGCACAAGTATTGTATTGTATGCCAAAAAACAACTGACCTCAAGACAATATGTTTAGAAACACGAATACAAATATTTATTAAAAAACAAATATTCATACCAAAAGGTGATCGTTGTTGTTCGACGCACTTAATTGGCAAATATGTTTATGAAGATGATTTATCGCATCTACGCATAGTATCTAATACCAGTACAATAGAAAAAACAGAATTCACCGAGTTATAGTACAAGGGTACTATAAGGCACGAATTACATTTTATTTATTTTCGAACTGTTGCACCAATTTTTTTCTTACGCAATTTTTATGAGTAATAGTGCATATAAAGGAGCATAACATATATTATTTTCGTGATTGTAAGTTTCAGAGAACACAAAAAAAAATTATGACTTACGTATTTATTTTATTATTTTATATAAAAAATTATGCTAAAAATTTTAAAAAAATATATGATATACTCTGTAATGTAACCTAAAGCCTTGCATTGGTTTCATTCCTCTAGCTTAATTGGTTTTTAAGATATATTACTTTAAATAATAGTCATGCATACAGTTATTTTTCCCATATCCCAAGGTCAAAGCAAAAGCTGATCGTAAAACTTACATAAATTGTGTTTACTCATCAAGTCGATATTAAAACATAAGTTTTGATACAGGTTTCCATTTGGGGGCCGACTCGTCATATTTATCCGGCTAAACCCTTTTCAAGTATAAAAAATCCGCATTCTAATTTATAAAGCATAATTAAAAATTGTTTGACGAATTCATACAACCAAAAACAGCACAATATATCCTACTCGTCATATTAAATATGTACTTGAACTTATTTTTAGTGAGAAAATCGCGCGGTTATTGTTAAAAAAACAACACACCGTCCGTTCGTCACCAGTCGCGACTGTCTGCATGTCGAGCGCATGTCGAGATCGAGGCGCGTAGGCATAACTCGCGCTTCGTCCGTTTGTATGAAGTTGGAATACTGTATAGATAATACACTCGGCGTCAAAAAAATCGCACCTCCGCAAAATTAGCTTTCAAGCATTATTAACCCTTGAGACACGCAATTACCCCCACCAATATTGGTATCTTTTGAAAGCCCTATAAAAAAGCTTTAAAAAAATATCCATTTCATTTAATTAAAAAACAAGGTTGATACCACAGGTCACTAAAAAAAAATTATGAAATTTTGCTCCTCAAAAGTACCCACTACTTGCGCTACCTGTTGTGGGTATAAAAGGGTCGATACAGGTTTAATGGAGGTCATTCGCTATCCAACCGTCAAAGAAGACACACGAGAAGATCTTTCACAAGAAAAACGTCCTTGAAGATGGATACTACTGCTGAAGAAGCCGCCCAAGTGATTGCACTACTGCAAACAGGGATGCGACAGTGTGATGTCGCTCGGCAACTGAACTTGAGCCGTTTTTCGGTTCGACGAGTGTACCAGCGGTTCTTGCAGACCGGTGGCTTGGTCCGGAGGCGTGGGTCTGGTAGACGTCGCTGCACTTCTGAGAGAGACGACCGATTCATCGTGTTGAAGTCTCGGAGAAATCGGTTCTCTAATGCTGTTGAGTTGCAACAACAGCTCCAGGCAGCTCGCAGAACAACCGTGAGCGTCTCTACAGTTAGACGAAGACTGAAGGAGAGAGAGATAGTGGCTAGAAGAGCTGCTACGGGTCCAAAATTGACCGCAGCACATCGGCGAGCTCGCTTGCAGTTTGCTCGCGACCACGTTAATTGGACCCTGGACCAATGGAGAGCTGTTCTCTTCTCAGACGAAACGAGAGTGTGCCTTTTCTGCAACGATAGACGCAGAAGAGTGTACAGAAAACAGGGGGAACGTTTCGCCCAAGCCTGCATCCAAGAGACGGTAGAATACGGGGGTGGTTCCTGTATGTTCTGGGGCGGCATGTCGACCGACGGCAAAACCGAACTTATTTGCGTCTCCCGGACTGGAGGTGCACGCGGGCAAGGGTCGATGACTGCTCACCGGTACATCACGGAGATCCTGGAAGAGCATGTGGTCCCCTATGCTGGTTTTGTTGGCGAGGGGTTCACATTAATGCACGATAACGCACGCGCTCACACTGCCGGAATTGTGCGCGACTACCTTCAAGAGGTTGGGATCCCTGTCATGCAGTGGCCAGCGAGAAGTCCAGATCTGAACCCGATAGAGCACCTATGGGACCATTTGAAACGTAAGGTTAGGTCCCGTGATCCTGCTCCCACGACTCTCCAGGAGCTCGAAGAGGCCGTTATTGAGGAATGGGCCAGTATCCCTCAAGAAGAGCTCATAAAATTGGTGAGATCCATGAGAGAGCGCATGGAAGCCGTCATCAGGGCAAGGGGGGGTAACACTAGATTTTAGGTTAGTTTTAAGTAACGTTTTGTAACTTTTTTTTGAATAATTAATCTGTTTTAAGTAGGGCTTAATTAAGGATTTTTATTGTTTTGTAAACATTTTTATTTTTCTCGGTTCCAATAAAAAATAATAATAATGAAGAATTGTTTTTGTATACTCCTTTTTCTTACCTTTCAAATGATACCAAACATTACCCATATCCCATATTTCAAATTAGATTTAAAGTTGTTTGAAGTAGATTTTTCAAAAGGTGCGATTTTTTTGACGCCGAGTGTATTACCGTGACGCCGGCGTCAGTGCGTCCTTAGCGATTGGCAATAAGGCAGTAATTGCAACTATTCCTTATCCTCGATTTAATGATAAGTGGCTTACTGTTATTGAGCAACAGTACCATCGCAGAATAAAAAATATGTTTAAACAACAAATAGCCCTAGAAACTGAAATCCAAGAGGAAACTGCAAGAGTATCTGCGAGCACAAGCTCAAAGAATGATGATGATTCGTATTTTGTTTTCGAAACAGATTCTTCTGAAGGTGAATTGACCGAATCACTCCGTTCGACAAGACCTGAAATTCTTATGTCCAAGTACCTAGCTGATACGGATAAAGACACTTCAATGCTAAACAGACATCCTGAGATTAAGCAGGTGTTTCTTAAGTATAACACATTAATTCCGTCATCAGGCCCTGTTGAGAGATTATTCTCATATGCTACAATGATTAATTTACCAAAATCTCACAAACTTTCTGATCAAATGTTTGAACAAAGAGTAGTGTTAAAGTCTAATTTAAGTAAATCACTTTTTTAAAATAAATAAACACATTTGATGAATCATTCATCGTTTCATTTAACTTACTATCTCAACTTTAAAATAAATCATATACATAAGTAATTGAGTAATTGCAATTATCAATTACAATTACTAATTGTAATTGTTAGTTGAATTACTTGTCAATAATTTCAAGTAATTTGTAATTGAAGTCGCCAATTACAATTTGTAATTGTAATTGTTAATTTGTAGTTAATTACATTTTGCCCAACACTGGTTGCACACAGATAATTTCTTTGTACATTTGCGTTAAAGATTTTTCCAAGAAATTTAAAGTTAGTGTAATATACATTTTTAAAAGAGACTAAGGTTTTTATATGACGCAATTGCCCCAGTTGACCTTAATAATATTTTTTGTACAATGTAGACCTGCCTTTACAAAGTTCTAGTGTGTTACAATATTTTCCAGTGTGTTGCATGTCACATTGTGTGTTATTCTCTCCAGTGTGTTATGGTACAAACTTTGTGAGCCGCACCCGTTTATGCCCATGTACCACTTTAACCACCACTGATTCCTACAGACGCGACATTGGCGTTTTAATTCTAGCAATTGCCGCTCTATTGTGTTTGTATGTACTATGCACCGAAGACAAAGAACTTCCAAAACATATTCAACAAAAACTGCTAGGAGAATTGTCGGGTCGGCGGACTAAAGCACATAAGTCAAAAAAATGCTTTATTTTTTCTTTGTACCAAAATTATTAATTTACATCAATACATCGGCAGACTAACGGCCGCTTTCAATATTCGATCGTGAATCCAAGATTTCTATTGATCCAGATTTTATCTGATCCCTCGATTGATGTTGAATCTGCATTTCAATAAACCGATCTCGTCTTCCAATCCATTGAAATAAAGAGATTGGTCATAAATTTGCGCCCTCCCTACCGTTTTGTTTTACGCATTTGCAGAAGTACATCAGCGATTATTAATGAGTAAAATGGTGGTTGTTTTCTTAAAGCTAATCTATTTCATGTATAATCACAAGAAGTTGCATACACAGTAACAATAATAATTAATTGCGAAGTTGCTGCGGTAAAGTACTCTAACAATACGTCGAGATTAGTAAAACATAAAAGTTTTTTTGAATAGGAACGGAACGTCATCGCGTCACTCAAACGAAAACGTCAGTCAGTTTGACATTGGCAAATTTGGCAAAATTAACTTAAAATCTCAAGTTTGTTTGTTGTTGTTATTTCTGGAAAGAAGAAAAGTGAAAAATGGAGCCAGAAACTGTAAGTAAATAATTATGACTAAATAATCGTGCAATAAATATTCGCGTCCACAAATGTATCATTTTTTGGTGTAAAATGATAGGGACGCGGTATTTCGCGCCATTTCGTACAAAACTTACTTATGCTTTATTTTATTTGTTTGTAGAGTAAAACCAAACCTCTATCGAAGGAAGAGACGAAAGGGCTGCTCTCCTTAATTGAGGGGAGCAAAATAATAAACAATAAGAAGACCAATGCCACCAATAATAAAATAAAGGTGGAAGAATGGACACGGATTGCAGGCGTCTTCAACGCAAATATGGGCACCTGTCGCCGTACACCACAACAACTGCGACTTAAGTGGGAAAACTTGAAAAAGAACTCACGAAAACGCAGTGCTTCAATACGGATGGAACGTTTCAAGGTAAAAAAAAATAGAAAACTTGGACTAGCCTTGCCTGCTCGTTAGTCTAGTAACTAGACTAGTGGTTGTAAGAATGACTGCTGAGCATGAGGTCTTAAGCAGTGTTTTCAGGCTGGGCAGTGTTTTTAAGTTTTTTTATTAGGAATTTCTCAGTAGCTGCCCGGAGTCTGGATATGTGCCCGGTAGATGGCAATAGGCTTGCCCGCTGACATGCAACTTTAAAACATAACTACCAAAATATGGGTGTACTACCGCTGCTCAACCTGTTGGGGAATACAGGGCATGACGTTATGTTATTTACTTATAGTTAAGTACAGTAAATGTAGTTCAGAATATGTTGATTTATGTTAAATTATGTTCCAGACTGGAGGTGGGCCACCAGGGTACTTTCCACCTGATGACATCCTGGATAGGGTAGCAGCATTATTGGGCAGCACTGGAGAGGGTCTCACAGTGAGGTTTGGTGGTGATGCTGAGCCCCAAATTATTGGTGATGGTGATGGTGATGGGAGTGTTGAGACGGCTTTTATTGTGCCAGTTGATAATAACATATCTCCAATGCTATTGATTGACAGTCCATTGCCTGAGAAAAATCCTTCGTCTGTGTTCACTGAATATCCAGTGTCTATGGGCAATGAGGTGCCACCCAATGGCATTGGAGATGAGTTGGTGACCCTGGGCAATATTAATACTCCAATTGTCCCACAAGAAAAAAGGAATTTTAGAACTAGTGGTAATATCTTACTATTACATAATATGTGAAACTTTGTATGTTTGTTATTATGAATGTTAGTTACTCAACCAATACTCAAATATTTGCTGAACCAATAAATATCTAATAACATATTAACTTTATACTGTTCATCCGGGTAGGTACATGAATTTTGTGAGGATGGATGGATGGATATTTGATACTTTGCATGCAAAAACTACTGAAAGAATTTTGATGAAATTTTAAACATTTTGTTTTCTTGTAGTTAATGCATTTTTGTTTTACAGCTGGTGTTAAACGGAAGCTACTGAAGCCAGACAACGGGTGTCAAGCTCGGAATATGGCATTGGCTGAATATTATAATGTTAAGAGAAAAATGTTAGAGAATAAGAATGAAAATATAATGTTACAGAATGAAAAATTAAAGTTAGAAAATGAAAAATTAAAATTAGAGATAAGGAAGCTGAAGGGAGAGGATTTTTAAACTATAATTTTATGTACCTTAGTATTATTTAGTCATAATTTTGTCAGTTAAGTATTTAGTTTTAATGTAAATGTGCCTGTAGTGTAAATATATTTTGTGTGTAATTAAACCATTTTCAAAAAATTATATTTTTATTTCCTGAAATTATCATTGTTTAATAATTTGAAGCTAATAGTAGTAGGTATGATAATAAAGACAAAGTGGTAATAATAAAAATCTAATCAAAGTATTTTACAAATTATCTCAAGACACTAAGTATTGATATTTTAGTAAAATAAATATGTAAAGACCTATTAAAAATAATTTAAAATTAATTCTTGTCTGTGTCTGATATCATTTTGAATACTGTCCGAATTCTCTGATGTCACAGTAATTTCACCCTCTTCTGGCATTTCTACTTCAGGGGGTACTTCTTCAATATTATAATTTCTGCAGATATTGTGAAGAACAGCTGTAGCAATTATAACTGCTTGTATGTTATACAATGACAACCGCATGGTCAATGATATAACTGGGAAGCGACGTTTCCAGACTCCAAATGTCCTAAACAAACAAATACATTTTTTCATGAACTTTGTTAATAAATATTCATGGGACCAATTTTTCCCATGAATAGGTAGGTATTTAATCTTTATAATCTTTAGTACCTATAGTGAAAGCTTTATAAAATGGTGAATTTACCTTTCAATTGTGTTTCTAGTTTTTATTTGTGCCTCATTGTATCTTATTTCCTGACTAGTTGATGGGTTTAACAAAGGTGTGAGCAAGTAAGGCCGGTTTGGATAGGCACTGTCCCCGAGTAACCAGCAATTTCCTAGAATACCATCTTCACACTGGGCTGTAATAAGAGTTAGATACATCAGAAATTTATATTATTTTAAATGTTGTTAGAAAGGGCAATAAACCCAACATTACCTCTTAATACTGAATTATTAAAAATAGTAGCATCATGAGCAGAACCAGGCCACCGAGCAACAACATTCAATAATTTAAGGTCTGCATCACAAACGGCTTGGACATTGATTGAAAAGTATCCTTTCCTATTTCTATATTCCTCTCCTATTGTTGAACCTGAAATACAAAATATTTTATTTGTTTAACTTTCTAAACAATTGAGTAAGTACCTACTTAAACGCAAATACGTAAATTGCAAATTTTAAAATAATAACAAATCTAGACTTGTATACCTACATGGAGACTGAATGTGTACATGTGTACAGTCAATAGCACCACATACTCTAGGAAATTGAGCTATGTTATAAAATTTGTCTGTAGTTCTTGAATGCAGAATAACGTATTTGTTATACAATCCAGCGATAGCAGCAGATATATCTGCCACTATTCTACAAGCTGACGATAAGGATACTCCAGCAAAGTCAGCCACTGAATTCAGCATTGTACCCAATGCATAAAATCGAAGTGCCAATAAAAGTTGATGCAATGGTGGTATACCATTATTCCTGAAAATTTTACTGTAATTAGGTATCGGTTCTTTTAGGTTATGTTATAATATACGTATTGAAGCAATTTGAGCAGACAAACAAATTTCTTACCGTCTTGATTTCACTTTGATAGAGGGCACTATTTCATTCAAAACAGATTCAACTGACGCTTTGTTCATTCTGAATCTGAATGTGAACTCTGCGTCAGTTAAACTTGCCATGAAGTTTATTCGTCGAAAAGTTTTTGAGGACACAGCTCTCTCTTGTTCTATGTCGCTACTATCCCAATCCGACAGCTGAGCTAATACTTCAAGATCACTATCACTATCACTTGAAAATATTTCCATTTTTACGCCTCTAACAGTACCTACAATCGGTCGAAATTGGAGGATCGCAAATAAAGATCAATAACGTACAAAAATCGATTTGTCAAAATCAGAGATCGGATATAGAATACGCTTAGCTGTCACTTTCATACAAACACCAATCTAAAAACCCGATCCGCCCTCCCAAAGATGGATTGAAAAAAAAGATCGGGATAACGGTTCATCGATCGGTTATTGAAATACTAAAAGTAGGAAATGGATTGAAATATCAATCTCGATCAGCAAATTAGGGATTAGGATTGAATATAGAAAGCGGCCGTAAAGCACATAAGTCATATTCGCTTGTTCGCGCTTGAATCTAAGTGGCGTCCTTTTTCAACCTCTTGAATCGCATTAATCTTGCGGCGTTATAAAAAACATAAGTTGAGTTATGTTAAAAGGAATACTTGAAGCTCTCGGACTTCATGGACACAGAAAGTGACTTATGTTATTAGGAACGTCAAGTGCGTCGTGTTATCTCGATTTTTAATTCGAGTGTAGGTACTCAAATTATTAGTTATTTATTGCTTACAAAAAACTGAAGTGGTAACTGTAGTGATTTGGGTCACACTAGTCGAGTTAGTTTTGCTCTGATTTGTTAACAGAACAGTTGTGGTGTGTGACATTTTATTTAAAAATATTCCCAATTACTATGGATTGTCAGCGAGGAAAGAAATTAGTTGAGATGGTGATGAGGAGAAACACAAATGTTGAAGGTAAGTTTGCCATGTTTGATTTAAATCAGAAAGTATTATATTTATCTTTCATTGTAGTTTTAGCAGAAATCATCAGTGATTTGTTCATTTTAGCATCAATCATAAATAAATGATTAAAAATAATTATTTTTTTAGCCTCTACAGTATGTTTTTATTTTTAGATGAACGAAATGAACAGCAATCTACAGGCACAATAGCGGAAGAAGAACCAATGCCTTCCACATCATCAGGCCACACTGGCGTCATGTTTATTAATCGAGAAATGGATTTCTCAAGTGATGATTCTGTTCTGGATCCACATTTCGAACTCCCTGAAACAGCAGTAGATTCGTCGACATCCACCGATACTGACCGAAGAGCCGACACGCCACATGCGGTCGAAACATCTCCAAAAAAAAGTATTCGCATTACGAAACAAGAAAAGAAAATAAAACGCAACACAGGTCAATCATATAAAACATTAAAAGGTAAAGTTGTTTCCAGCAGAACAATGAAAGAGCTAGGGACGTGTCGAATGAAATGCAAGGAGCGTATATCATTGAACGATAGACAAGCCATTTTCAAAGAATATTGGCAAATGGGAACATATCTCAAGAGAACAACTGAGGAGCGTCAGAACAAAAACCGATAAATCACATTTTGTAATTTTTTTTTTTTATGATGCCAATTGGTTGTTCTCGTACATATCTTGCTTTATGGTTAATGTAACCTGATCGCAAACTGATAAATCCACTCTAAATCCGACCACGAAATACCCGGATCTGAACATAAACCGATAATTACATCAATCGTACTAAACAACGATGGCGATCGGAACAGATATCGATAAATCCCTAACATTTTTCATTGTTGACTCTTTTGATTCTGTCAAAAACCGATATATCTAATTTCGAGTTTCTCATGACAAAACCATAAACAATTGTAGGATACTGTAATGTAAAGCGGCCTTATTTTTAAATTTGACAGGTGATAGCTTGACATTGACGTTGTCGCAGTTACTTGTCAGAAATAACCGCGTATTGTTATTGTGGTTGTCGGCTTTCAAACCGTAACATAATGTTTAAATGTTTTTAAACTATCAAGTTGTTCTTCGCAAGTAAACTAATGATGATGGAAGATTTAGGTAATCCTGTTGTAGCAGACATTAATCAAGGAGCTCGAAAAAAAACGAAGGGCAAGCGTAGAACTGCTTTGGAACGGGAGAATAGGTACTTACCTTTGTATTATTATTTTTAGTAACCCCGTCAATAACATAACATACGAGGGGCGGCTGAAAAGTTCTGAGCCTAAGTACCTTTAAGTGTCACTAATGACTCGCGCAGCATATCACTAATTGCGGGTATCCTAAGAAATATAAATGTCAAGTTTCATGTCATTAGCTTCATTACGCTTTAAGTAATTGAACCATAAACGTCACCATGTCCGAGTCATCCGCACTTTGTACGAAATTGGAGTATAGAGCTGTCATAAAATTCCTTACAAAGAAGAACAAAACGCCGACGGAAATTTTTGAAGAAATGTCAGCAGTTTATGGGGAGTCTGCGCCTTCATTTGCGACCATAAAACGTTGGAGCCGAGAGTTCAAACATGGCAGGGAGTCGCTCGAAGATGATCCCAGGTCGGGACGCCCAAACACCGCTGTTACCGAAGAAAATATTGAAAAAGTGAAAAAACTTGTTCTAGAAGATCGGCGAATCAAGTTGTGGCAGATAGTTGAAGCCATTGGCATTAGCAAGGAACGAATCGGCGACATTTTGCATACTCATTTGCATATGAAAAAGGTGTGCGCGCGTTGGGTGCCGAAAATGCTTACGCCACTGGACAAGCAGCGTCGAGTCACAACTTCGCAGGAGTTTTTGGACATCTGTGGCGATAATCCTGACGATGTTTTTTCTCGTCTTGTCACTGTTGATGAAACATGGATTAGACAGTACGATCCGGAGTCAAAACAGGAGTCAATGCAGTGGATAGAAAAGGGAGAAAAGCCTCCACGGAAGTTCAAAGTGGAAAAATCAGCATCCAAGCTCATGGCCACTGTTTTTTGGGATTGTGAAGGAATTTTGTTCATCGACTACCTTCCCAAAAATACTACAATGAACGGAGATTATTACGCCGCATTGTTGACCAAACTGCGTCAAGTGATTGTCGAGAAAAGGAGAGGCAAACTGGCAAAAGGAGTCCTGTTTTTGCAAGACAATGCGCCCGTCCACACTGCGCGAGTTGCAAGGCGTGCCCTCGTTGAGACTGGATTTGAAGAAATCAACCACCCACCTTACAGTCCAGACCTGGCCCCTAGCGATTATTTCCTCTTTTCAAATTTGAAAAAAGACCTCCGAGGACGAAAATTTTCCAGTGATGAAGAAATGAAGACGGCCGTAAACGAACATTTTGAAGACAAAAACGGCGAATATTTTTTCACAGGGTTAAAAGCTCTTTTTAATAAATGTAAGAAGTGCATTGAAATAGAGGGAGATTATATTGAAAAATAAATTTTTTATACATATCTATCAGCATTTTTAATACATTAGGCTCAAAACTTTTCAGCCGCCCCTCGTAACTACACGTTCGTCTAGTCTATCTAAGTGTCTGAAATTGGTAAACCAAAGGATTAAAGGTTTAACATACTCTAATTAATGTTTATCTGGGGGCACGGTAGTGACCCCGCCAAGTCGAGTGTTTTATTTTCATGGTTTCAACATTTTGTATTTGGTTGTTTAAGGTACCGTGATACTGATCCATTGGCAATAAATTTTGAGTGGCCATGTTCGCACAATTCCAATAAACTTCAATGCAAAAAGATGTCTGTCCGCTATATTTTAAAAAATAGGCAAAATTTTTTTAATAAGCGAAATAAAGTCGATCAGGATGTCTATTTGACACGTCTGATCGCACCGTACGCTCCAGAACGACGTCGACAGAGCAAAGTGGAATCATCAAAACGCAGGACTCGCCTCATGAGCGCGACATACTTTCTCAATGACAAAGGTAATAAAAATAGACCCGTTTGTAAGTCTATGTTTATGAAAACCTTTTCTTTAAAAAAAGACCGCTTGCATCACATAACTAGAACGGTGTTTGACGGAAACATTCCCAAAGAAAATCGCGGTGGCGACCGGAAGTAGGGCATGCAAAACCGGTTTTCCGGTTTTGCGCAAAACCGGAAATCGGCCAAAATTTAACGATTTTTGAAAACCGGTTTTGAGAGCCAAAACCGGAGCTCAGCTCCGGTTTTCCCATTATTGATTAACAATTAACATTTTGATTTTTATCAACATTTATCAAATGTATCCGAACCGAACACAGCCTGCATCCACCCACTTACACGCCTCCCTCCACTACCCCCGCACCCCGCACCCGTAACCCGCCAGCCTGCGCCTGCGTTGTTGCAGTAATACCCTTACCGGGAGTGCAAGTGCGTGTCCTGTTCTGTCGCTGTTCTGTCCTTGTGCGGACGTGATGCTACGCTGCATACAGCTGACACAACATTAAAATTTATGTTTAAGAAGCTTGACGAACAAAACAGCGTTTTGAGTCTCAAGCTAGCGACTAATTTGAGAAGTCGCATAAAGCAAAGACGTCTCCTTCTAGCAGGTGTTTTACACTATTTACATGATTGGGAAGACTTCTCCGCCCAAGATGATGATGACACATTTCCCAAACCCAATGGTGCTGAAATAGCTGAAACTATTATCAACTTGTTGCAGCAGCTAAAATATAAACCCGAGGACACAGACACCATCACCGCAGTTCGCCTTCTCACCGAGCAGTCCATACCTTCGCAATCGTCATCATCTGACGCTGAAGAGCTAACTCTTCAAGAGCAGCTAGAGAAGGAATTACACAAATCGACACCTCCAACGTATGTTATCGTAACTATCAAATTAACGAAAATTACATTTTTAGATTTACAACTACTTTATAACATAAATTATCGTATGATCTAATAAAAAAAATTATATTTACAATAGAACCAAAGATACTGAGACTGCATATTATCGCATGTTCATCTTTAGCGTAGTAAAATATTGTATAGTGCAGTTATTGCATCGTACGCGGGGCGCGGGGGGCCGCTGCGCCGCGCGACCCAATAGTAAGTATTAGTACCGATTGAATACGCGGGAGTGGTGCATGTCTCTGTCGAGCGCTGTACCCGTCGCAATTTTTGAAATTTTGTTGTGATTATTAAGATACTAAAGCTGGCAACCATGTCATCTAGGTCGAAACGAATGATTGATGCAGTAATTCGACCGTTAAAACAATATGGTACGTTTGATTCTCATGAACCGGCAAACGCTAATACTTCCAATTTTAGTGATGATTTGTGTACCTCCAACCCTTTAGTGGAAGATACTACAAGAATAGAAGGTAAGTGTCACGTTTTACAATATTAATAACGAATAAATAAAATAATTGTATAAATAACATGAAATGGTTTAATACCCATAGTAAAATATCGTAAGTATAACTTACGATAATATACATCGAATTAAGATACTTCTCAAATATCGTAAGTAAATAGTTACGATACTTTACTATTGAAAAAATTTATAATTGTGTTCTGTATTTCTACTTACGATATTTTTCGTTGGAATTTCTTTCTCTTTTTATATCCTATGTTGCACTTGAGATATTTTACTTCGATATGAAACGTAATTTACCATAGTATTCTTTTGAAAAAAACTCAATAAAAAGATATTCTTGTTTTTATTTTACAGAGTCGCCGCTTCCTTTTGACGCAGATAATGATGAGATAAACCAATTAATGGATTTATTAACCGAGTCAGATGAAACACGTCATAGTATTTCACTCACGGAACAAAGTAAGTGACAGTGTATTGATACAATAATAGCGTGTATAACGTTTATACCTAAAGTTTAAAAGTCCTAATTAATTTACGAGTCGTAATTTTATGTAAGTTTTACTTACTATATTTTTCTTTGAGTTTGAATCAATCGATACTAATGCGAAAGCTACTGTGTCTGTCTGTTAAGCTTTGTTTCATGGCTAAACGCTCAAACTAATTTTGATGATATTTTATATTGAGGTACCTTGAACCCTGAGGAAGGACATAGGTTACTTTTTAGCGACATAACACGCGGTCAAAGCTGCGAGCAGAAGTTAGTATTATTGTAAAACTAGGTATTTATTCTTTATTTTAGAACCCGGTGAAGAATCTCCATCAGCTGTTGAGAATATAACACGACATCCATCTCCGGACTGCACAACAATAAATCATCTGGATTTTGATTGTGAAAACCACTTTTGTCCCTGGTTTGTTGAAAAAGATATTCCGCCATTACATTCTGTTGATTCAACCTTCACTGATTTAGTTTATACTCCGCAAGCGAACACGCCTCTATCTTCGATGTCAGAAGCGACTCCACAAGCTTCTAGAAAACGGAAGACTAAACCGAGAAAGGACAAGGGAAATATCAGACGTCGCCATGTTGCCGAATGGAAAGACAACAAAAGGAAAATGCTAAGAAACTTAGGCAAGGAGTATATGAGTCGTGATGGTACTGTAAGGCATGGTAAAACTTTGGGTCCTATGTGTCCTATGAACTGTAGGTTAAAATGTACAACAAAAATAAATGATGATGAAAGAATATTGCTTTTCAATAGGTTTTGGGATTTAGGGAACCGTGAAAAGCAATGGGCTTTTATTGCAAACTTGGTTGTCAAACAAAAAAAACGAAGGGTTTTAACTGATATGGAATCTAGGCGTAAGTTTACTTTAATTTATAGACTGCCAAGGGCTGTTGTAGAAGACCAGGAAAACTATTTAACTGTGTGCAAAAAGATGTTTCTAAACACATTTTCATTAAGTGAACAGTTTGTCTATACATCTTTAGAAAAAAAAGATAATTTAAGTGGCTTGATACAAGCGGATCTGCGAGGGCGTCATTCTAATCATCGCAAAGTAATAACTGAGGATGTTATTAAAAGTGTATGTGATCACATAAAATCCCTTAAGCCTGTAGAATCTCACTACACTCGCCAAAGAAGTAGTAAACTTTACCTAGACGGAGACCTGAATTTTCATCGCTTGTTTGAGTTATATAATGAGTGGTTTGACGCACTTGCATATTACTCTTCAAAAGCTAGTTCTGAACGGCAATATCGCGATATTGTGAATGAACACTTTAAGATTAGTTTTTATGTTCCTAAAAAGGACCAATGTGATAAGTGTCATATTTATAAAAACATATCTAGTCCGACACAATCTGAAACCCAATTACATGAAGCACACATTAAAAATAAAGAGGTAGCTCGCAAAAAGAAGTCGACAGATAAAGAACTTGCCAAAGTATCAGACGGTAAAATACTAGTCGCCACTTTCGACTTTCAAAAAGTTCTTACTGCTCCATACGGTAATATAAGTATCCTTTATTATAAACGGAAGCTTTCAGTATTTAATTTTACAGTTTTTAATATGTCTGAACAAGAAGGTACTTGTTTCATGTGGCATGAGGGGCAAGGGAGACGCGGAGCAAACGAAGTGGCTAGTTGCTTATATAAGTACATCTCCAAATATAAGGACCAAGGTACAAACGAATTTCGGTTTTGGTCTGATAATTGTGTGGGCCAAAACCGAAATCGTATTGTTTATGCGATGTACATGCACGCCGCTCTTATTTTTCAAGTGACAATACATCACTGTTTTTTAGAAGTTGGTCATACCCAAAATGAGGGCGACAGCGTCCATGCCCTAATAGAAAAAAGTGCCAAGAATAGACTTGTTTATACACCATTTGAGTGGTTTTGTTTAGTACGCTGGGCTAAACAAACCGGAAAGCCGTATATTGTTGAGGAATTAGAACACACAGATTTTTTTAATTACAAAGCATTATTAAAGGGCAATTGGGTTAAAAGTACAAAAGGAGAAAAAGTGCAGTGGAATAAAATAAGAGAAGTATTTATAAAACCTGAAGACCCTTATAAATTATTTTATAAATATGATTTAGCTGCCGAAGACTACCATATATTATGTACTAAAGCGTCTACCAGGAGACAATGTATACCAAATATTGATGCACTGTATACAAATAGTCTGCCTATACCTAAGGCGAAAAAAGACGATTTGATGAATATGTGCAAGTCTCGAATCATACCCACTATTCACCATGATTTTTTTCAAAACCTACCTGAAACTGGGAATGAAACTATTCCGGATTCAGATTCGGACTAATTAAAAAAATACATAGTTTTTATTAATTACTTTTTAAGTTTTGTACTGATTTTAAAAGACTGAAGAATTTAATATTTTTTTTTTATGAATATGTACGTTTATCTTTTTAAGTTTATGAAAGAGGTTTTTGTTAAGTTGATAATGAATCTATGGATGCATAAGTAGAGAATTTATAGTAATATTTCAAGTTTTATGAGAGGTTTCGTTTGTTGATTATATTAAAAAAAAAAAAATAATAATGCGAGTATTGTTTTAACAAAATTTTATTTACTTTGGATTAAAAGCATTTGGATGATAAAGATTTTATTTCATTTTGTTAATTAAATGCTACTATAATAAAATACTAATTTAGCGAAAATACCATCCATTGATAAATATTTTAAATTTTTGTTTTTGTCTAACAGAGGTTTTTTATTTGATTTATTTTGATTACGAAATACAGTATGTTTCATAATAATAGAAGTGATGTTTTATTTAAATTTTAACCGTTAAAAGCACTTAGGATACGAATTAACATTTTTGTTCCATTGTATATTATGGTAACTGTAACCTACGCCACATTATCATTTTATTAGTTCCAAAGTAAGTTATCGTACGCGTAACATACGCTACTTAATCCTACATAAATATCGTCGTAAAGTATAGTAAGTACTACATACAACCAAATACCACTGATATGTTCCATAGTAGAAATCCGTAAGTGACTTTTAAGAAATTCTAATAACAATTTCAATAATCCTTTTTGAAGGTAATATTCCATTCCTAAAAATATATCTGTATGCCAATTTTGGTTTCTAAATGAGTTTATTTGACTTCACTATCATCAATAAACCGTTTGCATACCTTTGAATTGCGATACTGTAAAGTTGATCAAATACAGTTACGATATTATACGTAGGAAGTGTCGAAATGCAAGAGAAAGAGAACCCCCAAAAATCGGTCAGATTTCGACCTGGCTGGGTTCGTAAAAGTAGAGCAAGCCATGTATGAAAGCGGAGGGCATCGGGGTGTGTATCTCACCGAAGCTTAAAATTATTTATTATGTGTTCTACCAACAAGTGTTGAGAGTGAAAGGGTGTTTTCGAGTGCTGGGTATTTCTGTAACAAAATAAGTTCGCTGTCTGATCGAATGTTGGATGCACTTATATTCTTGAGATCACATTATCAAGAACAGCGATCTCTTGAAAACAAGTGATTTATGCTTTATTTAAATTAGTATACATAGTTGATTATTGATCTCTTTTTTAGTGCAATATGAATCATATTATAATAATGTTATTTTGTAGTTCGTCTTCAAAGTTACAAAAATGTTGATTTTTTTGGTAATTGTGCGTGGCTGTGTTTAATATTTGAAGATGCTGATTGTGTTTTCTATGTTTAAAATATATTATTTTTGATAGCAGACTTAATAGGTACCAAAGATACCAAAAACTTACTTGTTGTTGATTTGATCTCAGTTAATTAATCTTTATACTATTATAAGTTCATTGTTATCTGTACAATTATTATGGTTTGGATTAAAAAGAAATGTATCATACAATTTGTTTTATTTGTAGACTTAGTGGGTATTTAAAAAAAATGGTGTTTCTTTTTAAATTATACTACATTCGATTTTTTTTTTGCTAAAACCGGACCTAGCTCCGGTTTTCGGTTTTGGTCCCAAAAAAACGATGTTCAAAACCGGTTTTGATGACTTTCCGGTTTTGCATGCCCTAACCGGAAGTCAGCAAAATCTGCTGCTAAAAAGGATAGTCTACGTCAGTTTATACGAAAATTACCTGCAAGCGAAAGTCACTATAATAGATCGAAATCTCGAAGAATTTATTTATCATGTGACTTGAATCAACGAAAATTAAGGCAAATGTACAATGATTCGGTTCCTCAAGACCTCCGTGTGACAAAGACCATGTTCCAGAAGGTATTTTCTGAAGATTTCAACATCGGATTTAAGAGTCCTGCTTCTGACGCCTGTAGCACTTGTATCTTATTAAGTAATAAAATAAAAATAGCTACTGACCCTGACGATAAACGCATTCTGATGGTGCAAAAAAGGGTTCATAATTTACGGGCCAAAGCGTTCTATAAGCTATGCAGAAATGATGATCCTGACTCGGAAAATTTTTGTTTCGACTTACAACAAGTCCAACCACTGCCTCGGACACCCATTCAAGAGTCTTTTTATTCTCGACAGATTAGCTATTACAATCTTTGTTTCGTGGGTATGGACTCGAGAAATCCTCGTTTCTATCAATGGTCTGAAGATCAAGGTGGAAGAGGAGCCACTGAAGTTGGATCGGCACTCTTGCATCACTTAAATTCTTTGAATTTAGAGGGCAAAAGAATGTTGCGTTTATTTTGTGATGGCTGTGGCGGCCAAAACAAAAATTCGCATATAGTCCACTGTCTTATGTTTTGGCTCGTCAATGAATCCCCAGAAAATATTAAAGAGATATATTTGACATTTCCCGTACGTGGTCATAGTTTTCTACCCGCCGATCGTGTTTTCGGCAGAGTAGAAAAGGCGGTTAAAACCGTTCCAGTAATTACACAAAAGGAAGAATATCAAACGATTTATAAGAGACATGGGGTTGTTTTATTGCTAGAAGATTGGAGCTTGAAGGATGTCAAATCTTTGGAAACATATTATAAAAAACTCGAAGGACTGAGGGACTTAAAACGTATTCATTTGAAAAAATATAATGTTATTCAGGGACGAGGAACAAGGAGACAAACTAAAACTATATATGAGGTGAGAACCTTCCGCAATTTGGTTAACGAGTCTGATCAAGAAAGAAAACGGTTTAGCATCTTAAAATCAAGAAAGACACATCCCCAGTCAATGGCACCACTTAACGTAAACAAATGTCTAAGTGCTCTGAAGAAAGCAGACGTAAAGTCTCTCATGGTAAAGCAATTTGGTGACGACTGGGAGAAAGATGAAACTTTTTCTTGGTACAGAACGTTATTGAGTGAAAATTCCACTGAACCTGTTGATACAGAAGCAGATGTTCCTGACAACCATGAACGACATGATCATGATTCTGATTGCGATTGCCTGGAACCAGAAATAGCGATAATAGTTTAAGTTTTTCATTTAACCTAAATAGCCATTAAGCTTTTAGTTAATTAAAGTATGATGTGATTTTAAATAAAGTTGTTTGATTGGAAACCACCTAATCTGGCTTTAGAAATACTGACGCATGTTCAGCCGCATTTTATCAAGCTCTCATATTCCTACCAGCGTTTTATCAAATACCGATATATCCTACAGAGTTTTATCAAAAACCGATATATCCAGTTGGTTTGGTCAATAACCGATATATCCATTTTCTTTTTTTTTATAATTCAACAGGTACCACAATCACGAATGCATAATTTAGGTTTCCAAACAGTGATTCTAACACCAATAAATTGATGGATTTCGTTCAACTCTAAATTAGAAAACCATGTACTTGGCCGTATTTTTACATTTTTCCACAAAAAACACAAATGAGATTTATCGGTTTTTGTTCCGACGCTCCTCAACTTATATGGCATCTTTAATTGAAATACACGTCAAGGCCACTCAAAGACAACGCACACTAGATCCTGACCAACAAAAGAATCGCATGAAAACATACAAATATTTTTTATTAATTCACGGGAAGCGTGAACCCATTTGTCGGGATGCCTTTTAAAGACGTTAGGCGAAAGTGATAATTTTATAAAAACAGTTGCCACGAAAAAACGGTCGTCGATAGGTGGCACTCAAACAGATGATAACCGTGGGAAGAGTATACCCAAACATAAGATTTCTGATGAAAAAAGACAAGAAATTAAGGAACATATTTTATCATTTCCATCCTATGAGAGCCATTACACAAGAAAAACTACATCAAAAAAGTACTTGCCTTCTCATCTAACTATTACGAAAATGTATGATTTATTTTGTGAAAACCGCGACAGTCCACCTTCAGTAAAAATTTATAGTCAAGAATTCCACAAATTAGGATTATCGTTCAAAAAGCCCCGTGCCGACACATGTTATACTTGTGATAAATTCAAGATGCAAATTCAACTATGTCAGGAAGATCAGGTGAAAACTGAACTAATTGCTCAACATGAACATCACAAGACTGCCGCAGATCAAGCATACGAAATGAAAAAATGTGATACTCAAGTAAATAAAAGTGACAGTACTGTGCAAGTTTACACATTTGACTTACAACAGTGTTTACCCACTCCAGCCCTCAGCTCTTCTGTAGCTTTCTACAAACGCCAGTTGTGGACGTTCAACCTGACTGTCCATGACAACAAAACTGGAAAAGCTGTGTGTTACATATGGTATGAAACCATAGCTGCTAGAGGAGCTAATCAAATAGCATCATGTCTTTTCAAACATCTTCAAACATACGTACCTGAGAATACAAAACATGTAATATTTTATTCTGATACTTGTGGCGGTCAGAACCGAAATTCTCATGTCAGTTCAATGTTGACTTGGGCTTTGCAGAAATTAGACATAGATGTCATAGACCACAAGTTCATGGTTCCGGGTCATAGCCACTTGGAAGTGGACACGGATCATAGCATCATTGAAAAAAAGAAAAAGAAAACGGATTTGCAGATTTATCACCCGCATGATTGGATTCAACTCATCAGATCGAGCAGTAAAAAATTTGAAGTTGTCGAAATGCGCAGTTCTGACTTTTTGGATTTTTCTTCATTGTTAAAGGGTCCTTTAGTATTAAGAAACAAAGATGTAGAAGGGCGACAATTTAAATGGCTCGATAAAAAGTGGTTGCGCTATGATTCTGAATTTGGCGTAATCTCCTACAAAGACACATTGGACACGGAATGTAATTTTTACAAATTTAACTTGAAACGTCGAGTTTCTGCCATACCTGACACTATTCCTGTTATATCGGTACAGCCCTTACCGATATCAAAAGAAAAGAAAGATGATCTGATTTCTTTACTCTCCTTAATACCCGACGTTTTTCATAGATTTTATTTAGATTTGCCTTCTGTGAACAATGTACGTAATACTGACCCTGATATTTTAGATAGTGAAGAAGATGAATAAATAGTTGAATATAAATTATAAATATAGGCTAGTATATAAATGATGCATGCTAAATTAATTTTAAGTTCATAGAAGTAACTTTTGAATGTCAACTAAAACATAGTTTATAATTAAATTTACTGTTCTCATACACTTAAGTCACAAGTACCTACTAGGTACACAGTGTTCTTTCTAACATAAGTCACTAAAATCGCTTTTTATTATATTTATATCAAATTATATTTACGTGCATGTTAGTATTAATTAAAAACATCTCAATATTCCAATAAAGTTGAATTTATAGTTTAACGCTATTTTTTTATACAGTTTTTAGTTGTTCCTGAAAAGTTTCACTTTTGGACTTATGTTTTTTAGTCTGCCAGCCCTAGAATTAGACCACAATCAACTTGAGACAAATTGGACAGGACAAGGAACTTAACACACTCATATAATATAACCACTAATAGAATCATAGAGCAATCAGCAATTCCTAATAATTTCATTTATGTCAGCATTTCAAACTGTTTTTAATTCATTCAGACCACAATTTTACAAGATGCAACGTACTAACACTACAACAACCTAAATTACAATATCGTATTTATTTTTGACAACAAAAGACCACAATCAAAACCGATTTGAAAACCACCCCATCAAAGATTATTTTGCTAAGCCAACATAATACCCAACAATACCAAAAAAGCTCAAAGACAACAACTATTCAACACACTACAACCAAAGCTTCTTGGCAAGTAATGGCGTCCCTCGGACTCGAGAGGGCGACGCATATCGTCAAATTTGCATCTTCGAAATCGACAACTTTTTACGCCACTGTCCTTCTGTACACAGTTATGTACGACCAACTGTTGAAGCTAACGATAACAACACAGCAACGAGAAACTTTGTACCGTACACGTACGATAATAGCCTTTTTGGATATTTTCCTGAATTCGCATCATAGCAAAAAATATCACAACTTTTGCAACGGCCAAAATAAGCGGCGGTTATGATTTTGATTTAATTTTGCAGCTCAGCGCAGTATGCACGTTACAGAACACACACAGATTTAAGTTGCACGAACACGAAAAACCGTACATGCCCGCCTGTCAAGACTCTCAGTCTGTGACAAAAGACAAAACAAAAAAATCCTTTGTTGCCCTGTGCCTTGAACCATGGACATAGTGGACGTACTACGTACTCAAACGAATCAGCAATCGATAATGCCACAGAACACAAATACCCTAACGGGATAATGCGAAGAAAAGGACTGCCAGTTAAAAAAATATTCAGCAATCTTACAGTACCAGTCTTATAAAGTCGTATATTAAATAAATCTTCCTTTTATTATTAAAACGTGTTAGTGTACTCAACCAAAATCTTAAAGTATTTTTTTTTTGTAAAATACATCTGTATTCATGAGTCGAATCATATCGCCTGTCGACTTACCATTGGTGCAGTTTCCGCCGTTTGGGTTTAAGAAATTGCTTTGCCAATAAGGATCCCATCCACGGTTTCATTTGATAAACTATTTCTGAGTTTCGTTTTGTTAATAAAAACTTCACTGAATGCCCTTTTGCAATCAACCTCGAATGTGGTAAACATAATGAAAGCGAAAACTGCGCTAGTCTTGTACTGGTCAACTCGTCTGCATTCAGTGTCAAGTCAACTTTTTCGATGATGTTGGGGAAACTGCACCATTCATCATCGATAGCTTGCATTTCTTGATTACCTTCAAGATTATTTATTCGTGGAACTAGTTCCACAAATTCAGACTTACAGACCTGTAAATCTCTGATACAGCATTAACTGGCTCGATATATTTTAGATTTATTTCAAAACTTCTTAACTAAATGCAAATAGTCAAAAATTCATACGTTTGGCCACGCGCCAAAAGATCCTTGTGCTTTACAGCTGTAGACTGTGTGGTGGCAGCACTGTTGTTAGTCTGGAAACCGCCATTACTGTGTATGTGTTTAATGTTGTGTCGATCACAAATTAAATGAAAACTATATAAAATGTACGGACGCCAGCACATCAAGTTACTACAATCTGTCAATTTTCAACTTTATCTATAAAGAATTAAGGTTCAAGGTTGATTGAGAAAATTTGACAGTTTCGGGTAGCTTGACCTGCTGGCGTCTGTATACAAGTTACAGTGCAACACTATTAAAAAACGACCTAAGGAAGACGGAAGCGTCTATTACTGGTAAAAAGCAGTTTTAATGGAAAATTAAAACTGCTTTTTACCAGTAAATAATGAACTTTTAGTAATAATTAATTGTAAGTTCTTTTTTCGTTAAGACTCAAGTCTGCAACTCTGATCGGATTGGATCGATTAATTCTAGCACTGCTCTAGATAAGTTAAGCACAGACACCCTTATTTTACGTAATGTACAGGCGCTAGCACCTCAAGCTTCTACAATAAAAATTTTCAACTTAAGGTTTAAGGTTGATTGGGAAAATTTGAAAGTTTCGGGTAACTTGACCTGCTGGCGTCTGTACTTATTTATGCAAAAATAAAAGCAGCATCACTTGTTTATAAATTTCTCCCATAATTGTCTAAAGGTTTAAAATGGATAAAAATTTCTTCTTCTTTCTTCGGAGAGCTTTCCTCCAAGACCTGGGGAGCCTGTGTGGCGACCCGGATGGTCGTTACATAGGCTCCCCTTCCCTTCAGGCATCTATTGATCCTTATTTTGATCTTGTTAGACTATTAATTCAGCACGTAAACTATCAGCAACGCAGCCAGCGCCTTGACTTACAAAAGGCAGACAACTTGGTTCAGGCAGTTCTTTATAAAAGTAATCTTAATCCCCTTTATTCATAAACGTTGCTTAAAGTTAAATAGTGATTAGCGGCTGTTTAACCATACATTTTTGACGTTTAAACGTCACTTAATAACTTTAATCATCGTTTATAAATAAACCCAAGTCTTTGCTTTCTGTTTTTTTTTTTTATAGTAGTAGGCACGTACGTTTTGCTGTAATGCCAATGAACGCATTTTTGTGTCATTTCTATCTTTTTTTGTTATACCCGAATTGTTTTAGCGTGGCAAAAGCAGTCATTGCTTTTTCCCTAATATCTCTCCGTAGGAACCCAAACAATAAACCAAGTATGGTAAAATGCTAATGGGACATGTTTTAGGTCACAATATAATTGATTCAGCAGGGTAATTGCGTAACACACTATCAGTAGCAATGGCTTTCATATTGACAGTTCAATAACATTAATTGCGTTATTTACGTTGTTGAGGAGACAAATTTTCGGAACATATAAAGCAATGGATGGATTCCTTCAAAATGATTCAGATTGTGGTCGATAGTGTCTTACGCAATTAGGGTGCAGGAAGTTAACGGAGTTTATTTTGAAATAAAGAATGCTAGAAAATGTAGATGGGTGATTGATCGCTACTGCTACGCTAATATTATTCCGGTAGGTATTAGTCTATGCTCGGTTCACACTAACTAGAGCTGTAAGTGCAGTCCTTTCAGTTGTTTTACCTCTGATTTTGGTGGTTGGTGCCCCTGACAAGTCTGTCAAAATCATTGTGATCTTTATTCCCGTTATAATATGGTTGCTGCTGTCAGAGGTAAAAAAATTGTGAACGGACTGTACACGGATCTTTTGGCGCGTGGCCAAGATCGGAACTAACGCCTTACCTAACATGGTTGTAATGTTTTATGTCGAAGCCCTAAAGCACAGAGCACTTTATAATACGCCCTAAAGCGTTTTTCAGCTAATACCAGGTTGTCATAACTAATTAGGAGCATTGTAGGTATAGTTAGGGTAGCTAGAAAACGCTTTATGGATTCGAAGTCATCATCATCTTCTGCCAGGGCCGCGGGTAGAAAGAGATACTGTGGCCCCTGTCACAGGCAACTGAAGGAACACGGGTGGGTTTTATTCAGTAAAAGTCTGACACGCCCTCCCGCTCCGCCCAGAGCGGGAGAAGTAATCTGATGATTCCCACCCAAAAAAAAAAATCGTCACCATCTGCCTAGACTTTTCTCAATTATGTTGGGGTCGGCTTCCAGTCTGAACGGATGCAGCTGAATACCACAATTTTACATGGATGATCTGACCTCCACAACCCAGTTTCTGGGTCATATACCCTTGGTAAGACTGGTTGTCAGACTTTCGGGCTGTTGAAGACCCGTAATGTCCTTCAAAGATCCACGAATGACAGCCAGGACCAACGGCTTAACATGAGGCACAGGATGGTATGTGGTATGCATTCGAAGTAAGAGTTCATTTAAACCCTCGGCAATCATTCTAATTTATACCTTACCATACAGAGATAAAGAGTTACATTGAAAGAACTTAGTTTTACGTTGATCATGAGTGTCCTAATTTAGGTGTACAACACATTTTAGTAGCACCTCCATTTAAAACTTCTTTTTTTTCTGATTTCGATAGGTCTGTTTAAATAATACAACAATCAAATCTGCTTGTAAAACAGTCCAACACATTTTAGTAGCACCTCCATTTAAAGTTCTTTTTTTTCTGCTTTCGATAGGTCTGTTTAAATAATACAACAATCAAATCTGGTTGTAAAACAATTGCTTTTTTTATTCAGCAAAATATTACTAAAGAATAATAACTAAATATCAGATCATTAACATAATGGGATATTTTGGACGGAATTGTATAATACCGTATAATTAAAAGTATAAAGCAAAAATCTGTACCATGTAAAAAATATAAATAATATGATTATTTTAGTTTTGAAGTGCTAATAATAATTTAGGAAAATGACAGTAATTTAATTAACTATACAGAAGTTTAACGACTGTCCCTACGCGTGCAGAATACAGATAAAATATTACATTTACCGCAACAATATAAAAGTAACAATAATAAAGTTGATTAAATCCTCTTTGCATCCACTTGAAAGTTACTACATTTTTAAGTAGATACGTCAAAACTAAAGTTAAGACCAGAATTTGGACGGACAGAGTAAAAAATAATACTCTATATTTTTATTAAAATAAGAAATTATCATAATTAACTGAAATCTCTAAAATATTCAACTTTATGCGCAAAGTATAAACAAGTTTTCAATTTGATGAAACTTCCAAAATGAAAATTAAATTCGGCATTTGGACGGTGTGACTAAATTTAAGGTCTTGTAATACAGTGCCCTCCAAAAGTTAGTTGAAATTTTTCCACTTCAGTCACATTATGATTTAAAAATAACCAGGTAATCCTAGGGATTACCTTGATTATTTTTTATGACAAGTAATTGAATTAGTCAATAATAATGTTAGTTTACAGTTCAAACCTTTAGAACTAAAATTTTAAATCATAATGTGATGTGTCACAGCTGATATAGAAAAATGTCAACTAACTTTTGGAGGCCACTGATAAATTTTAATAGGTAATGTCTCGAGAGTCGGTAATGGCTTTTAGGACATAAGGCACGAATTTGGATTCTAAAGGTAAGGCACGATTCTCCCGATCGAATTTTTATACAAAGGAGTTTATAAAAGACAAATCAATAGATAGCTAAAATGTGATGATTCGCATAAAGGCTGGTGGGTTTGTATGTATATTTACACTTACCTACATTAAACTTAAATCTTATAAATAAATCGGAATTTAATTCTAAAATATAAATGTTAACATATTAAAACTGCATGTTATACAACAAAGCTGTATAGTGTAACAAATTCAAAAAGTTTCTTAATTAACAACACTTTGTGCTGATTTATGTACACATATGCACTTTATACACAATAAAATATTCAATTAAGAACTTTGTTCAAACGAAATATACAGATGATTGCAATGTTTTCTTAATTGTAAATAATAAAAATATACTTCTAATGTAAAACTAAATACGTAGGTATATCAGCGTGTGATATGTGGGTTCAATTTGCGACAGTGCATCGACTTCTATTCTAGATTTCATTCAGAATCTTGATTTACTTACAATAATGCGGATGGACTAAGGTCGCCCGCGAAATTCAAAACGTTCATAATATAACTCATCCTATTGATTGATATTCCAAGGAATGGTCATTCAATAGGATTATATGGACTTGGTACTTATGGGTTGTTTCCTACTAATATTATAAACGCGAAAGTTTGTATGGATGGATGTTTGTTACTCTTTCACGCAAAACCTACTGAACGGACTTGGATGAAACTTTACAGTAATATAGCTCATACATCACATAGGATACTTTTTATCCCGATATCCCCACGGGATCGACAGGCTAGTTGATTGATAATTTTAATAATTATAATTCCGTAAATACATACTTAATACGGTCGCGAATCATGTTTTGTTCCACATACAACCTGAGACTGACTTGCAAATTGCAAAGAAATTAAGAAAAATTGAATTTCGCGGGTTTTTACTTGCCTTTTACTCAATTATTAACTTTATTGCAATGTCATCATTGGCGCTGATTCCCTTGTTCACAAACTAAACTGAATTTAAGTTCTGTGCATCTTTTTCTTTCTATTTCATTAAGAAAAGGACAGAAGATAAAACATTAGTTTAGTCCTCTCAAATTAAGATACCTACTCCATAGACAGATTAGACGTGATTAAAAACATGGCTACTAAAAATACGTCTATTCTATTCTATTTTCCTCTATGTCAATGGTGCCGATGTCGACAATTCTGCCAATGTCAGATGTGATATGAGAAAACGTGCGGAGAAAACAAAAAAAAAAAAAAAAAACTTAGAATTCTAACTCCGAAAAATACGTCAATTTACGTCAGGCGCTGACTAATTTGACAGGACTAAACTAATATTTATCTTCTGTCCTTTTCTAAATTAAATAGAAAGAAAAAGATGCGAACTTAAATTTAGTTTAGTTTTTGAACAAGGGAATCGCCGCCATTATTATCATTTCAGCCCGGGATCACCCACTGCTGAGGGTACGCCTCCTTTTTTTCTGTCATATTGCCCGGTTCCATAATTCCATACGTCCCTCATGCAATAAATATTTGTATGACCAATATATAAAAAGGTCCTATATCAATGTTGGTTGGTTTGCTGTTCGAAAACTTGATAATAATCTGAGATTCTGAATTGAATTTTAACTTAGTAAACTATTTTTGTATGCACACTTTGTAGAAACGTACACGCTATATAAAACAGTAAAAAGGTACCTAAATTTTGATTTTACATACATATATTAAATATAAAAGTTCTACTCGTGTTAACACTATAGTGTTAAAATCCATCAGTGTCTTGTTACTATTAAAAACTCAATCTAAATCTACACCCATCTACTAATTCCGTTTAAATAAATAAACCACTTGCACCTTCGGTCAAAATTGTTGGTACAGACGCCAGCAGGTCAAGCTACCCGAAACTGTCAAATTTTCCCAATCAACCTCGAACCTTAATGTTTTAGCGATAAAGTTGAAAATCTATTAAATAAATTTGACAGATTGTAGTAACTTGATGTGCTGGCGTCCGTACAGTCATCAGAGTGTTTGAATTGCGAAAATCGCACTTACTGCTTACGATAAAAAATCGTGTTAATTTCAACATTGATGCGCGGTTGACTGTACTGCAAACCTTTAAATTCATTTTTTCACAAATTCAAAAAAATTTTTTTGCTAAAAAAAATAATCAGCTTATTTAGGTGGTAAGTGCACTTTTGTCTTTTCAGTCTACTTTTTAAATAAACTTTTCATTAAGTAGTGTTATTACCACCTTAATCTTGAAGTTTTATGTTCTATACAAAAAAAAAAAACATGATTTTGATACAGGATGGCAGATTCAGTACATGATTCTGATTAGAAAAATTAATAGCTGTTCCATACATTTTCACTGAGTAGATATTGCACTTTTCTATGAAACAACAGATTTTTTTATGATAACTGACGCAAAATTTCTGTGCAGTATGTCTAGAATCATGTGCTGAATTCATTGTTACAGTTAGCGCGTCAATGACAGTGCCACCTTCTATATTACAATAAGTTAATAAATTGTTATGCAAATACATGTTTTTTTTTCTAAATTGTTACAATTTTGACAGAGGGAGCAAGTTTTTTGCAAACTGCAATTTTTTTCTAAGCCATTCTGATATACAAGTAGATACGACAACACACCTGCGAATAGGCCATGATTTATGTGGTAGCAACTTGCATGGAAGGTAATCTTCAATCATATTCAGACGAGGACAAAAATACCAAAGGAGATAAGTCACCAGAGGAGATAAGTAACCAGGGTCGTTGGATATAGTTGAAGTTTTGTAAGAAACCGATGGATGTTTTTGAATAAAATTTAATTAATAGAAAACAAACAGTTAATTTATCAAGTTAAATTTCATTCGAAAACATCAGTCGGTTTCTTACTAAACTTCAACTATATCCAACGACCCTGGTTACTTATCTCCTTTGAAGAGTGTACACACATTGAAAAATTCTCAAGTATTGATTGATATTATGAGGTGCATATGGCATCTTCGCACACAATCTTTTGTGAATTGTTCTCTTCTGGAAACTTGCATTTTGCTAAGTCCATACATACTTTTGCCTATGACTGTTCAACTTGCTTACCAAAAATGGCTCAAAAATCGTATGAAGATGCATTTCAGCATAACTAAAGTTTAACTAACATAAGGACACATTCACACCTCAGTACTGTGTGTTTGGATGCGCACTTTCTTCTGGCTTCCATTCCTGTTTAGTGGGGGTGAATGGCCGGAATAGCCTGGGTTCTGTATGCCCAAGCCGCCGGGCTCCCCTTCCCTGGGCCGGGGCTTCTTGAGTGAGGACCTCAGAGGTGACCGGGTGATGGTACTGGCATCCGATAAGCCAGTGAGCGTGGTTGCCGTTGTGTTCATTGAAGCCACGCTTCCGTGACCATTTGTGCTATACGGCTTGCCTGACGCGTCCGTCATTGAGATCCCTGAAAACATATTTCACTCTTTACATGTCCGGTCACCAAAGGAGATAAGTAACCAGGGTCGTCGGATATAGTTGAAGTTTAGTAAGAAACCGATGGATATTTACAAATAAAATTTTATTTTATTAATAGAAAATAAACCGTTCATTTATCAAATTTAAAAAACATCCATCGGTTTCTTACTAAACTTCAACCGTACCAGAAGACCCTGGTTACTTATCTCTTTTGGTGACTGTACATTAAACGTACACATAATATTTGTTATGTCAAGTTTATAGCTTTCATCTATGTGATTTGAATGTGTTACTGACAGTTTGCATTAATACATGATGAAAAAGTTGAAAGCAAAAAGCAAATGTACTGTTTAATTACATTCTGACATTTCTGTCAAGATGTAATTTAATTACACAGTGCATTTACTCTTTGCTATAAATCTGTAATATAAATCTGTTCAGCCCTATAAGTAATATCTTCTTAAGCTTTTACAGATTTATATTAAACTATCCACACAGACGAGGGGAGGGGCCATGTCCTGGGTACTCCGAAGTGCTATCGGCCGAATGTTCGGCCGTTTCCTGCTATGAAGTTACTATTTGGTTCGGTCGGTCCCGATCCTACACTCCTACACTCTTTCGAATATTGACTATGGTCCCGATCCAACTGAGCCGATCCAAACATTTTTCGCATTTTTCAATAATATTCGGTTCGGCCATGTGTCGGTACGATCCGATCATTCGCACTTTGCACTTCGTAGTAGACGTGCAGTGGACGTCTTTTGGTTGAAATGATAACGATGATGATCCACACAAATAGTCTATCATTTCGTGGCATCATCCTTTTGACAAATAATAAATAAAAATATTCTTATTTTACCTCTTCCGTCTTTGAAGCCAGGGTTGTTGATAGTGGTACCTTCAGGTTCCCCCAGCGGGTTGGTTGGGTCGCCGCCTTCTCGTCGCGCGAACAGCGCGTCGTACAGTGACATTATAAACAGGATCGAGTTTATTACTATACTCACTATCTGTAAACGAATTTTTTTTTGTCTTATTTTATCTATATTTATATATAAAATTGAAATGCAGTTCGTTGGTAAGCGCATCATTTTGTTTTAAAATGTTCGTACTAGTCTGAATTGTTTTTAGGGAAATAAAAACTGGAGAAGTTTTTCGAAAAAAATTGGGGAAAATTGAACATCCTGTTTTCTATGGGATTTTTATAATAAACGAAACATAATCATTTCTATTACTGGTCAAAAGTAATTGCAATAAAGTGGAAAATTAATTGATAATTATGAAAACTAAAACCAACTTTCTATTTATTTGCAGTGCCCTGTGCCAGGGATCACATCATATCAAAACGGAGTTCTTTATCTATTTATTGTATTGAAAAACTAAACCACCCTGTATGGTAGCGCTGTAGGCGACGCATGATCGTATTTCTATTCTAAATTTGTATTTTGATATGTTTAATAAATCCAGGGCTGGCAACAGGCGCGTGAGACGCATGCGAGCGAGAACGTGACGCTTGCCGAGCGGCGGCGGCGCCGCAATTAACAAAACAACTTTAGTGTACTCTACGAATGATTGCGCACGGACGTATCGCCTTCGTCCATTTTGGTAACTAAAGTTACGTAACCAGTTACAAGAGAAGATTTTTCTTTCGCTGTTTGGTAACTAGTTGTGAGAGAAGAATTATTTTTCCATATCTGTAACTTTTTGTAACCAGTTACAATGGAAGATTTTTCTTTCGTTGTTTGGTAACAAGTTGTGAGAGAAGAATTATTTTTCCATTATTGTAAATTTTTGTTAGTTATGAAAGCAGTATTTATGGCAACAAGCATTATGGCAAAACATTTATGCCTAATAATATTATGCGTAATGACAAGAAAAAAATCTAGAAATATAACTCTCTCACAACTAGTTACCAAACAGCGAAAGAAAATTATTCTATTGTAACTGGTTGGTTACAAAAATGGAAATAATTTGATCTACGAATATGGAAAAATAATTCTTCTCTCACAACTAGTTACCAAACAGCGAAAGAAAAATCTTCTCTTGTAACTGGTTACGTAACTTTAGTTACCAAAATGGACGAAGGCGACGTATCGTGTACGTCTCCCCACCCTTCACCCTTTCGTAAATCTGGCATTTCACTGTGCACATCCCCAACACCAACGAGCGCTGACAAGGAATTAATACGGTACAGAAGTGTTATGAGGCACAATAAAGGCCAGTATTTTTTCGCAATAACCTGTCGGTAATATGATACAAAGTAAGTTGTATTTTACCTGAACATAGAATGCTTCGCCCCTCGTCACGAAGAAACCCCTGTCATCGCCTTGTACGGCGAACAAACTTGCTGCGACTATGGACAGCAATGCTGGAAACAACAACAATCATTTAATACATTCATCAATTCCTCCTTGGTGCAGGTGTTAGGGCTTCAGTGGCGTAACACTAGGGTGGCAGGAGCGGCAAAATGTCACGGGCCCCCGGCTCGAGAGGGCCATGAGCACAGAAGGATCCTAACATAAGTATAGAAATGCAAACTTTTTTCGACCACTAGAGCAACGAAGCAGCGTATTCAATTTTGTAGGAGAAATTACAAAATCTACGCGGACGAAGTCGCGGGCGAAGAGCCAGTAAAAAGAAATTGTAACGATGGTTGAGCTTCTTTATATTGACCCTATCTCATGAATTGGCCACGGGCCCCAAAGGGTATAATAGTTACGCCACTGTAGGGCGGGCATATAGGACAAAATGTGAGATAGGCCACACCAAAACATTGAGCTAACTAGCCGGTAGCAGCTCAATACCAGTATTCTACATGGAGCAACCGCCTATCTGACCTCCACAACCCAGTTACTAAGTAGTAATACAATACCCCTTGGTAAGACTGGTTGTCAAACTTTCGGGCTTCTGACGACTCTTGACAACTGTCAAAGATTTAAGATTGATTTTTATACTTCTTATATTCTTCGATTCTTATATTTCGATTCTGATTTATACTTTACCATACAGAGATAAGAGTTACATTGCAACGATTGTCAAAAATCCACGAATGACAGCAGAGACCACCGGCTTAACGTGCTTTCCGAGGCACGGAAAGGTCTTGGTATTTAAAAATGGTCACATATCCACGGACCAACCGCGGCAAGCGCAGCTCCACCTGATCGACAGACCCGTGCGGCTGTTATTACTTAGCCACAAGCCCTTTCTCAATATTAAAGTCAGCCAAATAACATTTGCTCGCAAAGGAGGAGGCGGAGCGCGTGAGGGAGAGGCAATCTCTGCGCCCTCACGCCCCTAGTCGCCGCAGGAGACGCCCTGGACGTCGGGAGTTACCAGCCGACTCCCGGCCACCGTAGGCGCGGGCTTGCGGGCGGCGAGCTGCCCATTGCTCCAGCAAGAATCAGGCCGACGATCAGGGTCGACGTCGCGTTGTGACGCGCCGTCGACCCGGGCCTGGTCCTTGTTGTCCTGGTTCGTGCTGACATCTCTTTGAGGCACGAACTGACGGGGTCCGCTAGGGCCGATGCCTGCCAGGGCCGCGGGTTGTTCGAAAGAGATACCGTGGCCCCTGGCATAGGCAACTGAAGAAACACGGGCGGGTTTTAGTCAGTAAAAGTCTGACACGCCCTCCCGCTCCGCCCAGAGCGGGAGAAGTCATGTGATGATTTCCCACCCAGAAAAAAATAGCCAAATAACATTAAAAAATATGTTAACTGATACTTACTGGCTAGAAGCGCCAGCGCCAACTTCATCATGACGAGGTGTGTGTACTTGAAGGCAACGCGCTCCTTGGACAATATCATCGCCAACTGCAGCACTGACAGCACGCAGAACACGCCGAGAACAGCCACGCCGACGGACGCAACCACGCCCGCTATGTACACCGCCGCTGGAAAAAGATAAGAGTTCATTAGTAATCGGACTAAGATTTCTCGTATGTCATAATTCTTGGGGCTTAACACCAGCTCGTATTGCAGTTTAACTTCTGCCCTGCTATAAGAGATGGTGGTAAGCCCCTGATCCCAATTATTTGGGGTTGGCGCAACATGTCTTTTCTTCCATACTTCTCTATTTGTCGTCATCTCAGTAGTCACCCCCTTTCTAACCATATCATTATTCACACAGTCCATCCATCGCTTCTTTGGTCTTCCCCTACTAGCGTTATACCTATATACATACGTTACAGACATTCATACTCAAAACTCTCTTCACGACATTTTCCTCATTCCTGCGTATCACATGCCCATACCATGACAACGAATCTGACCAAGATTATGCATAGACTTTAAAAGAGACTGACCACTGAGTTTGTTTCGGCTTTTCTTCTGAGTGTAGTAGATAGAAAACGCCGACTTTAGTTTTTATAATATGTTTGATGTGACACAGTGTTTGTACAAACTTACAGAAATAAAATCATTTATCATGTAACGAGGATTGAAAAAAAAATCTAATATTCTCGTACTGTTTGTTTACCAATAAAGACATGTAAGGAAAAATACACTGTACATACTCGTACTTAGTCAATGACTTTCATTATAATTTCAAGTAGCAGGAAAAACCGCACGTATATTTTTATTTTAAACTGTATTATTATTATTATTTGTAACCCGGACCCGGCTAAATTGGTTTTGTGCAGTAATCCATAATCAGCCTTCTTCTATATTTCTTATGATTCTGGAGTTATCGCCACTGTTCATAACATATTTTACATCGCACCGAAGTTTAAATGAAACTTTCATTAATTTTATAATAAGTTTAAACGGTGACGGCCAATGCCTTTAAACTTAAAAAAAACATCCGCACGAAACGGGCTGGCCCAAGGGAACATCAATTCCGTTGAACTAATTAATGAAACCAGCCAATTATCACATTGTAAATAAAAGTTTTCACATACATTAGCACTAAGGGACGGGTCCACACTAGACAAGTGACTGACATAAACGCCAGACCTGACTCACGCAACCACTACTTTCCTCTTACACAAAACTGAGGACTTACTTAAACTTTGAACGTCGGGTGTCAATTTCAGCTGAATTTCAACGGATTTATGGTGTGTTGTGGATAAGGCCCAGAGTAGGTACTGTAGTTGTAGTACAGCTCAGTGTGAAAGGGCTCGTCCGAGGCAGTACTATCACCATACTCATTTCTATAAACAGCGTTGCTATTGCTGAGTTGCGCTTCAGAACGTCAAATATTATGGATACCGTAAGACAGGCATCTGAATTTGTCTCTAAGGGAAGAGGGAAGCGCCAGAATAGCCTGCGAAATTTTTGCCATTTGCACTAAATATGATTCACGACCGTAACAAGTATGTTTACTGAATTATAATCATTAAAAGTTCATACAACCCTATTGAATGGCTATTTCAGGAAATATGTAGCCTAGTAACCCTTTTAATATTGTAGCCTAGGCCAGACTTGATAGATTTCTTTTTTTAAGGTATCTGAAACTTTCAGTAGCACGTACAACCATTAAAGTCAGGCGAAGTTGTAAAAAATTTGTCCGGAGTTCACAGTTTCGGTCTTCATGTAATTAGTACGATAATGTGTTGCCTATGTGTTTTGCATATTTGGGTCGAGCTCCAAGGCTTACCACAGTGACATGTTTCAGGTCAGTTTTAAAAGCTAATAGGTTCTTCTGTAACCATGTTTTGTATAATTCATAGATTAGAGTGTATGTTATGTAATACGCTTTGTTTTGTTTCATATCGTGTTGAATACATAATGGGACGTGTTTCAAGGAGTGTCTCAATATTGTGCTAAAACTATTTTTCTTTTAAATATTTTGGACATAGCCCGAGAAAAGTAAATAGAACTGAGGGGTTACCAAAAAAGCAATATTATCAAACCTGTCAAGCAATTTTGTACCATGTGTGGTGCAACAGTGGGCTATTAACAGACCTTGATAAGCCCTGCACGCACAACTGCCTGCAAATGATTATGCTACGAATCATGCATGTCTATTCTTTACCTTCGTCGGACAACACGTCATATCTTTTAAGACTCCCTCAGACAAGCCCGACGCGACTCTAGTGGAATAATTTCTATGAAAACTTCATGGAATTTGTTCTACCAGAATTGCGTCGCAACGTCGTAGCGCCTGTCTGCGGGAGCCTGTAATGATCCCTAAAGATTAGTCAAGATACATTTTATTCAGTACAGGCTACAGCAGTCCATTTGGAGAGCAATGTTGTGTAGCGCATACAGGGTGGCCGGAACATTGACGTTCAAAAATAAAATTTAGGTCCCTCATATCGTGGGGTATCCGAATCACCCCCATGTATGTTCCGCGACTTTTCATAGTTTTCGAGTTACGAATTTTTTTCTGATTTTTTGAGAATGATCGACCTGACCAATCTAAAAAATGGCTTTGTCGAGATTTTTTTTTGCAACTGAATCTTCGTGAGTAGTTCTTTTATGCATAAAATAATCAGCTTCGTAACTGTGATGAAAGTTATGAAAAAGTTGGTCTAAAGTGAAAAAATTACGTTCGGTAAATTATGGCTTAGCATTTTAACTTTAAATAAAAAATTTAAACAGGAAACTTCATGGTTCCTAAGTAGGCTTCAAGAATGCGCCAGACTCTCAGCTTTCATAATCATAAAAAAATTAGCACTTTAGACCAACTTTTTCATAACTTTCATCACAGTTACGAAGCTGATTATTTTATGCATAAAAGTACTACTCACGAAGATTCAGTTGCAAAAAAAAAATCTCGACAAAGCCATTTTTTAGATTGGTCAGGTCGATCATTCTCAAAAAATCAGAAAAAAATTCGTAACTCGAAAACTATGAAAAGTCGCGGAACATACATGGGGGTGATTCGGATACCCCACGATACGAGGGACCTAAATTTTATTTTTGGACGTCAATGTTCCGGCCACCCTGTATAAAGCAGCTCCAGAGAAAAATAATGACATTTAAAATAACAATAATCACGATACCTAATATAAGGCTGATTTATCACAAACTGCAGTTTGTATAAGTTGCAGTAAAGTTTGATGAACTTATAGCATCAACATTTTCCGGATACAACACGAGTTGAAAACGCAACTACCTCAAAGGAAACATTAAATGAATCGCAAACAACGCGACATCCGGACGTCCAAATCAGTATCAACAAATGCAATCGAACCGCAGTGTATCCAAAACAATTCGTTCCACATCGTTTGTTCCTGACATTGTATTAAATAACTATTTAACGGTTACCTAAGCAGAGAGAGGGGCTGGTGTAATTTATGAATAGTACAGTGGTACCTACATAACAGACCAGTTGTTGGGTCGTAGGAGCAAAAATAGACATTCTTTATGTTTAGTTGCGTTTTGCGTTTCGTCAACTAAGCCCACTATACGAATGTGTAATTTTTAGTGTTTATTAAACGGCAAACGGATTAGTAATGGCAGCTTCAGTACCAACGGAATTATTAGCAGGCTAGACAACGCATGCAGCGTTGTCTAGCCTCCTCCTCGAACCATCCCTTAGGCCTTAGTGGAAAATATACATTGTATGCTGCAGCCGAAGTTGACATCATCACGTCAACGTCGGCTGCCGCTGAAAACCAGCGCTGGGGCTGTCTCGTATAGGGTCTTAGCATTATGCTGAGCGATGGCCGTTTTGCGTGGATGTGACGGATGTTTACCCCAACTTGTTTTTTTTTTTGTGTTCGTGTTCTTTTTTATGCGTCATGTTTGCCGCAAATAAATGTATTTTCTTTCTTTCTTTCTAACATCATCATCAGCATCATTTAGACTATTTTATATAAAAGGCGTCCACTGCCAGATACATGTCTCGAAGCATCGCCATTGCCACATCGATCGATCTTGTCCTATGCTTCTTGCATCACACGGTACAATATAAAAGCCATATTACGCAGGAAACTCAATGTATCATAAAGATTAGAAGCTCTATTGAAGCAGGGCTCCTATCAAAACAAAGTGCATTACTAATTTGCAAAGGCTCAGTATAAACGTTTCGTGTAAAGAAAACGTCAATGTGCGTACTGCGTATAAAAGTATACATTTTAAAGGATCAGTACCTAAGTATGTATGTACAGACGCGCCACCACATCAAGCTACTACAATCTGTCAAATTTTTGTAATAGATTTTCAACTTTATCGCTAAAGCATTAAGGTTCAAGGTTGATTGGGAAAATTTGACAGTTTCGGGTAGCTTGACCTGCTGGCGTCTGTACGTATAGTGAGATGAGCTTATGTGATAGGCGCCAGTTATCTCGATAGGCCGCTCGCTATTGATGATGACGTAATCCATGGAATTTACTTATACATACATAGATAGATTGCGGTCAACATTCTTTAGCTTGTGAAATATGCATGAACTTTTCTAGAAGCATAAAGAATTTTATTCAGTACTTGTTTATCCGCGATTTCGCGAGCGTGGATGTCAGAAATTATCCTACGGGAACTTACTATCGAGATTTAAAGTACCCTATGTGTTAAGCCAGGTAAACGATGTATTCATTCCATAGTACATTGTTGTCATATTTATTTATTTTTATTTTTTTCACTCATTTTATTTATTTCACTCCGTCCATTGGTAAAAATAGTATGAAAATTCGTTCGGCAGTTTTTGAGGTTATCGCGTCAAACAGACAGACGGGATCTTTGATTTATTATATGAAGTGATTTATTAATCAGTATAATATAGTTTTTGAGTGAAAGTAATACTCTCATTAGCCTTTATCAAAAGGTGTTCAGAATATTTGTGTCTTTCTTTAATTGTGTGTGTTTCAAGAGTTATTATAATACTCTTGAATACTCTCTCTTGTAGTTAACCAATCAATTAATCTACCTAGCCTTTTTCCAACTATGTATGTTGGGGTCGGCTTCCAGTCTAACCGGATGCGGCTGAATACCAGTATTTTACATGATGCGACTGCCTATCTGACCTACACAACCCAGTTACTGGGTAATACTAAGACTGATAAGACTAGTTGTCAGACTTTCGGGCTTCTGACTACCCGTAATGATTGTCAAAGATCCACGAATGACAGCCGGGACCAACGGCTGAACATGCTATCCGAGGCACGGAGGGGTCTCGGTATGTAAAGATGGTCACCCATCCACGGACCGACCGTGGCAAGCGTAGCTTAACCTGATCGATCGACTCGTGCGGCTGTAATTACTTAGCCACGAGCCCCGCTAACCATTATTTGAAAAATAGTTTTGTCCTGTATCAGTACACAACATTTGAGTCATGGGCTCATGGCTAGTAATAGCAGGTAAATGCATAACTATGGTTACATAAAAAGCAGTTATCATCGACGAGACAATGGCGTGACATTGAAAATGCAACCGGTCGTGAATGATTGTCTCCTAGAAACTGCAAGATGCAATGACGGAAAATGATGTCATTAATGTCATTAGGGACATCGTTTTACTGTAGATTATTACTAGGTAAGCAGTGTAAGCATCCACATGGAATTCTCATGATGAAATGAAATGCAAAAAAGGTAAGAGTATAGCTCCAAAAGTAGTCGGGACTTTGGGCAAACCCGAAAAATCAACAATCATGAATTCATGAACCAGAAAGGTGTAAAAGAAAATTACATAAAACTCTGATTGTACTAAACTTTGGTCTCATCATGTTCTCATTCTAAGGTGCTGTATCACCGATAGAGCCTACCTATATGGATTTAGGAACGTTTTTCCACTAGCTCATGGTAAATCATCTGCCTAGCATTTTCCCAACTATGCTGAGGTCGGCTTCCAGCTTAACCGGATGCAGCTGAATACCAGTATTTTACATGAAGCGACTGCCTATCTGACCTCCACAACCCAGTCACTGGTAGCTTAGCTCATGGTAAGTATACTTGTTAACAACCAAAGAAATTCCCTTCAGCCTTTTAAACGAGGACCGTTTTTAGTCTTAAAAAGAATCATGAACTAAAATATGATAACAGGTGTGGCAATAAGCGCATTCCTGTTCAAATGTTGCTCTTTAGCGATGACGTAATAAGCATGTTTTTGGAGAGCGTTGATGTCGGGACCGGTTGTATCAACTTGACGTTAAACTCCTGCACCATGGTCCACAAGCCTTTGGGGTCGCAAGTTTAAGGATGACGTCATTATAATGGTTCCTCGTATCACACATAATCACATATTCAGATTATAGTTATGTCTTTCTAGAAATGTTGTTACAAGGAATATTGTTAATAGAAAAGAGTAGGTTACTTAAGTGTAATTTACTTCCAGAATTTTGATTAGCATAATCAGCCTATAACGTTCCCACTGCTGGGACGCAGGCCTCCTCTCTATGAGAGGGAATGGGCCGTAATCCACCACGCAAGCCCAGTGCGGGTTAGTAGATGTCACATGTCTTCGAATTTTTGGTCCTAGGACATGCCGGTTTCTTCGAGATGTTTTCCTTCACCGTTTTTGATAACAATGGTGATGAAATCAATTACACAAAGTAAAGCGCCTGTTTGGGTTCGAGCCCACTCGTAAGTGGTGCTCGAGCAGTGGTGGACCCTTACCACTGGGCCACCACTGCTCTGTGCTCTGAATTTTGATTACTTACGAAGAAATCGTAATATTTTGTGGGCATTTAAAACCATGAATAAAAACTCATACTGGCGTAAACAGCACTGCAATCACAGTTCACATCTATTGTCAAATTTCGAAAGTGAAACTCTTCCAACGAATTCAGGCTTTTGGAGCAACTGTTTATTTTCACGAACCTTTGTGCGGATTAGGTGCGGCGAATATGCGGAACATTGTCTACGAAACTGAATCATCCGTGCTGATTGGTTTCATTCAAACGTTTTGCAAAATCGTACGCGTCGAATTGACAATTTCTCGTATATAGAGACGGTCGTTTTGAAGTCAGTCAATGCAATGTCTCCGCTGTCGCCGAGACAGGCGACATTTTTGCACGTTTGACAAAGTTGTGAGTCACGCCCGTTCAAACACGATTATATGTATGTCCTCGTTAGTGCATGTACTCGTCTTTAGATTTTAGTACGAGAGGAAATTAATTCAGATTCGCGATTAAGCATGAAGGTAGTAGAAAATAAAGTATGAATTAACTTGAGCCGGATGACGTCTTCTGGGAAACAAGAGGTCAATCACAGCTTCGGAATATGATTAAATGAATAAAACAAAGCATTAAAAAAAAATAACTTCCTGTGAATTTTCGGTAATTTTAATCGGTAAAACCTGAAATAATATGAAACAAGCTGGCTGAAGCTGGTTTCATATTATTTCATTTTCTAGTTGCCAATAGAAAAAAAAAACTGTGATAGAATAAATTGAAATGAGTAGGTATCTTAATACCAATCATTATAATGACAGGACTCACGACACGGCAAGGTTGTCTATATTATATAAAGGTAGGTGTAGCTATAGGTTACACGAGATGCAATCGTTGCATGTATATACCTACACAGATGTATAAACAAAACGTAAGTATAAAGCCGTGTACGCACGAACGAACAAAAACATGGTGAACACGAACATCGAACACTTTGTTCGCACGTGTGTACATACCTCTAACGAACATCAAACACTACATCAAACACTGTGTTCGTTAGTGACACGCACGTGCGACAAAGTGTTCGATGTTCGTGTTCACCATGTTTTTGTTCGTTCGTACACGGCTTTACGTAGCAAGTAGTACCGAACAAATCTATACTAATAATAAAGCTGAAGAGTTTCTTTGTTTAAACGCGCTTAAAATGCATTTTTTTGCATGTGATAGCCAAATGCTTGATGAAGATTATAGGCTATTTACATCACGCTACGACCCTTAGGAGCCGGAGCAAAACAATAAATGGTTAGAAAGAATGGTAAGCGAAAACGAAGTACTAGCGCGGCGCGCCGTGTGTTTTAAATTATGATTTTGACTTCATTCTAACCAGAAAATCATCCAACAACTATCAAACAACAATTTTGTGCCCTGTTAAAATTATATATTCGATTCTAATGATCTAGGAAATGAATATAATATGCTGCACATCTTTAACATAGTAGATGACTAGCGCCCGCCCCCGCGTCCGCGCAGGATTGAAAAATGATAGAGATATTCTATTTGATATGGTCCACGCAAATATGAACGTTTATGCTTCTAAGTTAAGTATGATTTTATCACGTCTATGACACAGAAGTTTAATTAGCAACTTAGATGATTATGCCACTCGTTGGTGTGTTACTAAAGGGGGCTCTTTATTTATAAGAATAATAATTTTATACGTATTTTTTTCCTGTTAACAATACCTGGTTATTTTAGATTTACACAAGTCGTTGGGAAATTATAATAGGTAGAGGCTGATATTAGGTTCTCCTGGCAAAGTTACGTGTTTGGGTACACCCAATCGAACTGACCCCAAGATACTGTGTGTATTCTGTAGCCAGAGTCAGAGAACCAGAAGAAAGAAATGAGAAAGAAAAGAAATGGAACGGAATGGAATGGAGAAATGCTTAGTGAAGGAAAACGTCGTGAAGAAACCGGTATGTTTTTGAACCTACGAACCTGCACTGGGCCCGCGTGGTGGATTACCATTTACAGCCCACTGCCTCGAAGAGAGGAGGCCTGTTTCCCAGCAGTGGGAACATTATAGGCTGATTATGGAGGGAGCGGTGAATGCTTATGCGAATCCCACCGGCCATAGGCAGAGGTGGAACACCGCGGTGGTTTAAGCCGGTAAGAGTCCTCTCTGACACCCCCACGATGAAGTCTATCCATGAGGATTAACACCGCGCAGCAAAAAAGAAAGGCTGATTATGGAGGATGGTGACTAAACATTTACAAATAATCGTATCGTTATTGTTTTTAGATTCTTTTACGATAAAGGACGCTGTTGAATACAGATTGAGTACAAACGCAATCGTGAACTGCATCTGATTACAATGACTCATTGTGGGTTTTATACTGCAACAAAAGTATATAATGTTTTAGACCAGACCTTGCTTCTATGACTCGGTCAGTCCTTGTCTTGTCTGTAAGGAAAATGTACAGTTGAGGTCGGGTTTCCCGAATTTAATTACGAGTATGTCAACCACAAACAATGCATTATGTCAGTAATATTAATTATTATTATCAATTTAAATAACTATGTCACCGTTTGTGGGGGATTTCCTTCACAGTCAATGATCCTTTATTGGGGTACTAGCTGCGCCCCGCGGTTTCACCCGCATAAGTTTCGATCCCGTGGGAATATCGGGATAAAAAGTATCCTGGTTATAAACTATCTGTGTGCCAAATTCCATCCAAATCCGTTCAGTGGTTTTGGCGTGAAAGAGTAACAAACATCCATCCATCCATACAAACTTTCGCGTTTATAATATTATTAGTAGGATTATCTTGTTTGAAAGATGCATCGGTAAAATTATTTTATTATTTTTACTAGCTTCTGCCCAAGACTTCATCCGCGTGAAATTTCTTGTTCCCGACCCATCCCGTCGCATCGTATCACCTGCTTGCGCTATTACTTACTTGTTTTTTTGCTTAGCGTTCTTTCTGATATTTTTTCTTGACTCCTAAGGGTCCTAGCGTGGTGTCAAATAGCCTTATAGCCTTCTTCAAGAATTAGGCTATCCAATGCAAAAATATTTTTTCAAATCCGACTCTGGTAGTTTCCTTCAAACGAACGAACTCTTCAGCTTTATTGTTAGTACAGATTTAACCAAAATTCTTAGTAATGTCTTGCACATACTTACAGTGGGCCAGTTTCAAAATGTATAAAACAACTCGAGATCTTTTTGAGGTTGAAAACAAGATACCGATAAGCAGAATTCCTGTTTCTTGGGAAATAAAACCTTCAAGGTTATTTGTCATGTCGTTACTTTTTAGCATTTCTGTAAAATATAACTAGGCAGACATGGAAGTGAATTTCATACTAAGTATTGATTTGTTCTTGTGATAAAAGTAAAAGCTAAAAAACCGGCCAAGTGCGAGTCGGACTGGCGCACAAATGGTTCCGTACCATTATCTATAAAAAATACGTCTGTTTTATGGGAGCCCCCGGAAATATACAATTTATTTTATTCTGTTTTTAGTATTTGATATTATAGCGGCAAAATCATCTGAACTGTCTAGCTATCACGGTCCATGAGATAGTCTGGTGACAGACAGACAGACAGTGGAGTCTTAATAATAGGGTCCCGTTTTTACCCTTTGGGTACGGAACCCTAAAAAACATTCAATGATAGCAAATCTCATCATAATCATCATCTCATCTCAAAATAACTGGCCCAAAATAAGTCACACTTTTGGGCATACATAATGCTCGGCTCCTATAAACAAAAACGAATCGTTTTGCCTAACAATACCAATGTATTATTGCCAAACTGGGCATATAAATATATTCGTAAGCTAATTTTACCTGTACCCCTACTTCCATATGGGAGGGTCTACTATGCAAACCTATGAGGCTTTGCTTCATTATTAGTACCCTTTGTCACCCTTTGTTAAAATTTTGTATATTTATGTTTTATAATTTGTATCGTGTACAATAAAGAGTATTCTATTCTATTCTAAAGATACAAGAGTCTTAATTTTAACCAATAACAGTCCGTTAATTATAGGAATCGGCTACAAGTGACCTTGGTGTCTGTTCTGCAAAGAATTGGTCGAACGTTTACTTGGCGATGTTTGGTAGTTTTACCTAATGTAATGAATTCTAAGTTAAATCGAATATGCTAGTACCGTAGTTTTGCGTAATAAGTAAGTATACCTATACGTACCTAATACCTAGGACGCACAGTTATTGTTCAGTACATCCACGACCGAGATCTCGATTCACGAATATGGCTAACGGCCCGCAGTGAATCCTAAAGCGATGCAATGGACACCTGTGTACACTATCCTTACAATAGGATTGGTATTCACTAGCCGTTCATTCAGTCCCCTATTTGTGTCAACCGGCTCTTGAACAAATAGCACTAGTTAAGGAATCATTTTTGGGTTTATTAGCCCAGAATTTTTTTGATACACACACACTTTGGACACACTATTTGATCTAATTGGAAAATTGTTTTTTTTCCAATGGGATTAATCATTTTTGGCTAAATCAGGACATTGCAGACCCAGAGATTACTAAGGAGAGTTCTTCGCAATATTGGCCAATGATTGACAGTTCAAAAATCCATATTACCTACATCTCGGCAATTTATTTTTTAAACTAATCGATTTTTTTATTTTTTCATTCATTCATTTGTTTTCGGCTTCGACCAGTTTCATCGTCGTTTGAGGTCAGCTTCCAAATATTTTCAATCTCAGCACAAACAACTGCACATCGATATTCTAATATCATTTTGTTTAACTTTTATTTTTATATATTTTTACGTCAGCACCAGGTCAAGGTAAAAACTGCATTGATAGTCATAATGTTTCACGGCATTTGCTTCGAGTATTCAACGAAGGATGCTTTGAAACAATGAAAGCATTACACAAGCACTAGTGAAGTTCACAATGACATTGTTTTAGCGTTGCGTGGACTCGCAGTAAACAGTGACTGAAGTATGGGGAATATATTATTGCGGTCTTCATGCTTTTAAAGGACTAGAGTTTTTATTCTGCACTAGCTTCTCATCATCATCTGCCCAGCCTTTTCCCAACTATGTTGGGGCCGGCTTCCAGTCTAACCGGATGCAGCTGAATACCAGTATTTTACATGAAGCGACTGCCTATCTGACCTCCACAACCCAGTTACTGGGTAATACGATAGCCCTTTGTAAGACTGGTCGTCAGATTTTCGGGCTTCTGACTACCCGTAACAACAGACAAAGATCCACGAATGACAGTTAATAAATATGAAAACGATTACGAACGAATACGAAAATGGTTTTGGAAATTTTGACGGATAACTTACATACGAACAGTGCAAGTTTGATAAAAGCTTGTAAAAAGTATCTAAAATTATATATGAGTAAGAGAAACGTGAGACTAAAGTTCATAAGTAAACATTACTAAAGCGTTCGCAATTCCCAAGGGTCCAATCCTAGAGGTTTATTTATACCATCATATATTCACAGTTAGGCGATTACGGTATTCTCACTAGATCCAATAGCAATTTATCAGCAACTATTCTAACCCTGCAACTGTTTAGAATTTCCAAGATAAATCCCTATGCGATTTTTGTCCAAGCAGTGAATTTAACCCAGCGGGGTGATTGCGTAACATACTAAAACGAATGGCTTTCATTTTGACAATTCAACGTGATTCATTGCGTTATTTACGTTGTTGAGGAGACAATTTTTTCCAACATATGCAACAATGGTTAAAATGATTTCGGTTTTGATTGAAAGCGTTTTACGCAATTAGGGTGCTGTGTGGAATGTGGATTATCTTTTTAAAAAGTGATGTTTTTTTACACGAATCTTATTGGGTAAACCAATACGTATGTATGTACAGACGCCAACACATCAAGCTACCCGAAACTGTAAAATTTTCCCAATCAACCTTGAACCGTAATACTTTAGCGATAAAGTCGAAAATCTATTAAAGAAATTTGACAGATTGTAGTAGCTTCATGTGCTGGCGTCTGTACCTACAAGGGCAGGCAGAAGCAACGTTTTATGTTCCAGTAACGTCTTAAACTACTGAGAATTGCTCTATTGCTTGTAATACCGATTAAAAGCGATTTAATAACTTCCTGGAGATGTAAGAAAACTAACCTGCTTATCACAACTTGTAAGTGGCAACTAGGCAAATAGGTTGCTACGAATGCGATAACTTAGCCACTTGTAATTACTTTATGTAGGTACTAGCTGCGCACCGCTGTTTCACCCGCATAAGACTCGATTCCGTAAGAATATTGGGCTAAAAAATATCCTATGTCCTGATCCAGGTCATGGTCTACCCATGTACCTAATTTCATCTAAATCCGTTTATCTATTCCTACTGTTAGTGTGTTATACGCAATTACTCCGCTGATAGTCAATTTTGTAAGCAATCATTTTCCCTGACTTTCATCATCTGCCTAGCCTTTTCCCAACTATGTTGGGGCCGGCTTCCAGTCTAACCGGATGCAGCTGAATACCAGTATTTTACATGAAGCGACTGCCTATCTGACCTCCACAACCCGGTTACTGGGTAATACGATACCCCTTGGTAAGACTGGTTGTCAGACTTTCGAGCTTCTGACTACCCGTAACGACTGTCAAAGATCCAAGAATGACAGCCGGGACCAACGGCTTAACGTGCTATCCGAGGCACGGAGGGGTCTTGGTATATGAAGATGGTCACCCATCCACGGATCAACCGCGGCAAGTGTAGCTTAACCTGATCGATCGACCCGTGCGGCAGTATTCCATGCATTACTTAGCCACAAGCCCGTCAATCATTTTCCCTGACTTTAAGTTAATTAAACGCTTTAGAAACGATTGTGGATATCATCTTCTACTTATACCATTCTATCATAACAATGATCAATGCTCTTTCGATTCCAACATTGAAACAAAAGGGTCGGAGACTTGAAAATCGTGAGTTATGCTCAGTGAAAGTGAAAGGATGGAAATAGAGCATATTTTCTCTCTGCTATTCACGGTTAAGACTAGTACATATAAACGAATAGTTACAATTATTATAGAACAAGTGGCGCGTGTGATATACGCACCACTTGGTACTCGCAGTCGCATACATTGTGTTGGTGTTAACTACTTTCAAGTCCCACGTGTAACAATACTTCATAAATCAATTCATACGGAAAGTGTCTCGGTTAATTAGGAGACAATACTCTGTAGCGGTGAAGAAGACCTTCTCTTAAGCTATGGGTTCCTAGGAAAGCGGTTCCGTCATATTATAACGGACGTCATGAAAATCTGTAATTTTCACCAATATTTCACATTAAGTCAAACTTCTCTTCCCAAAGATTCAAATCGCTAGACTTGTCCTCACCGTACTTAGAAGAAAAAGTGTCCGTACTGAAAACAGTGAGCGTACACAATATAATAAATATCTATACTAATATTATAAAGAGATAAAATTTGTTTGTTTGTATCTATATAGGTGGTAAACCCCGGAACTGCCAGTCACATTAAAAAAAATCTTATTGCATTTGATAGCCCAATTCTTGAGGAAGGTTATAGGCTATCTAACATCACGCTACGATTCTTAGGAGCCGAGCAAAATGAAAAAAAAGTCAGAAAGAACACTAAGCGAAAACGAAGTAGTAGCACGGGCGAGCGATGGATGTGACGAGATGAGTTGGAGGCCGAAATTTCGCGTGGACGAAGACGCGGGCAGAAGCTAGTCGTTAATAAATATCATAAAATAATAAATAGCGTTTCCATGACAATCAAGTGAAGTCACTACGTCATTGTGTTTCAGAGGTATCAAAACGAATCAGAAATGCGACTATGTCAAAACATAGGTAGGACGCGGTAGGGTGAAAAACATTAACTAACATCACCTCCCGTCAAAATCCGGTAACATTCCACAGTTGTTAATGAGAATGATGATTGCATACCGACGTAATAGATAGTCAAAGTTCACTAGCAGTTAATTACTTAACACGTTTAGTTTAACCATCGCTCGTGTTCGTTGAACTGCGAGAACTGACGGATGGGTCTATCGAACGAACTGACCTGTTACTTTTAAAGGAGACGTTTAGCTGTGGGGACAAAGGACGGTGCGAAGTTCGGTACAAAAGAAAAAAGCTAATAACTTCCAGTGGACTTAACCGACGTTATATTGAAGTGATGCTGACGTTTCTTAAGCGGCGATTCGATAATTGGACGAGAATTGAGAGTGAAATTTCAAGGACGCGTCACGTGTAAGCACATTTCGTTACATGAGAGAGAAGATATAGCCGAGAGGGCTAATATCTCTCTCACACACTAAATCTCTCTTATTTTTTGTCGTCACAAAACATGATACGAAATTCGGAACAAAAGAATAAAGGCATGTACGCATGTCGTCTTCTCATGCTATACAATTTCCAGTATAAGCTGACTTCTCATTGTATGAAAAGCCTATACATTGCGAGGTCAGCTAAAACTGGAAATGTATAGCATGATAATTATATCGTCGTGTGTACCTTACAGTGGGTTTAGCTTTAACCGTATACATATGTTCATTGACAAGCACCAAATCGCACCTAGCGTTATAATTCTGGTGTCTTTTACATATCTCGGGACCCTGGGGACCCGGACCTTTGGAAGGCGTACCAGGGGCCGAAGCCAACTCGCAGAGGCTTCTTAGACAATTATTATTTTAAACTAGCTGCGCCCCGCGGTTTCACCCGCATAAGTTTTGATCCCGTGGGAATATCGGGATAAAAAGTCCTACGTGTTAATCCTGGTTATAACCTATCTGTGTGCCAAATTTCAACCAAATCCGTTCAGTAGCTTGAACTTTCGCGTTTATAATATTAGCAGGAAGTAGGATGATAAGGAGGCAACAACCGACGATTATCTCTATATGCACTATGCAAGTGCACCCAAGGACAACCCCCGGTTGGTGCAGGACTATTGCAAAACATGGGAGCAAAATATATTTGGCTATGTGTTTGGGTTGGCTATAGTGGATCGGTAACCTTGTAATTCTGGTTATTATTTGACTACGTATATATTGTGCCGTTTATTTATAAAACAAAGATCTATCTAATAAAAATAACTCAACTGGAATTCAGATTCAGGCACGGTAGCGGTTTTTAAAGTAACCTAATAAACCCTAAAGCCAGAAGTATTATATTAAACACATTTCTCCCTGTCGCCACACTAAACTATCTGGCATTCCTGTGATATTCCCAAATTCCTACGTCTATTTTTACACAATCGCTTGTTAGCTTAGGACGGCGTTATGTGTTGAACCGGTAGGTGTTAATAGCACTTTCCTTTAACACGAAATTTCATTATTTTGTGACATGCGAATAACACCCCAATGTCATTAGTTTTAAGTGGTAATGAAAAGTAGGTCACTTTACTATAATTATTTCTGACTTATTGTTACTAAATACTAGCTTTAGCCTGCGGCTTCGCCCGCGTGGTTGTCGGAAAACGTCCCATGGGAACGTACTCGTTATAATAAGCCTATAATGTATAATGTTCCCACAGCTGGGACACAGGCTTCATCGCTTCGAGAGAGAGTGGGCAGTAATCTGCCACACGGGCCAGTGCGGGTTGGTAATGTCACGTGTCTTCGAATTTTTTGATTTTAGGACATGTAGGGTTCCTCACATGTTTTCCTTCAACGTTTTGAGAACAGTGGTGATGAAATTATTTACACAAAGTCAAGCACCTACCTGGGTTCAAACCCGATATCTACAACTCGTATGTCCCCTACATACGAGTTGTAGATCTCGTTACCACTGGACCACCACTGCTCCATGGGAGCGTACTATTGGGATTAAAAGTATCCTATTATGTTAATCCTGGTTATAAACTATCTGTGTGCCAAATCCCATCCAAATCCGTTTAGCCGTTTTAGCGTGATTGAGTAACATACATACAAGCTTTCACATTTATAATATTAGCAAGATTTTACACATTCAGTTGTCATTGAGAACAGACGTAATAATTAAATTGGTAAAGTCACGCAAAAATGGCGGATTGTTAATTAAACACACATTAACATTAGCATATGAAATATTCAGAGTATTTGAAACTGTTTAGTGTGTATTCAGCCCAAAGAGATTGAATTTTTTTTTTAAAACGTTGCCCCACACTAGGAATTTTTCCTGTATCGTGGGTGCATTTACAAAGATTTAAACTCAGATACACAAACAGCCAGACCCGGAACAACTACTTGTAGGTCATACAAATATTTGTTCCATGCGGGAATCGAACCCGCGACACAGCGCAGCAGTCAATAGCTTAACCACTGCGCCAACCGTGCCGTCAAAACGTCGTCAATTGGACAAACGTAATTGGAGCATGTTTCACAGAAATAACGTCTGAATAAAATGGAAGTTAAGGAAATTGAGATGCATTTAGACGAAAATTAATTGAGTGAGAGCACGAGAATTTGTAGATGATAGTACTTTTCTTTTATTCCTTTATGCGACAACCAGACTTACCAAGTTATAGTGTTACCCAGTAACTGGGTTGTGGAGGTTAGTTAAGCAGACGCTCCACGTAAAATACTGGTATCCAGCTGAATCAGGTTAGACTGGAAGTCGACCCAACATAGTTCGGAAAAAATAGGTAGTTTTTTCTATCAGTGACTTGTTCAAAAAGTCCCATGAATCATTATATTGTCTCTAGTAGTCTCGACGTACAGGAAAACCAGTTGTTTTTCTAACACAATGCATGCTAAGCAGTAGAAAATTGTTGGGAAAAGGCTAGGCAAGTGATAAAGATGCGACAAAAAGCGAGCCATACAGAATACATCATTATAACAGTGTGTTGTTAATTCATTCTTTATTTTGTACAATCAGGATGATAATTAGTTAAGCAGAGTGAACCAGCACAGGAATAGGCCTTACGACTGCATACGAAACTCATAATTTACACACCGGCGGTGTACAGACGCCAGCAGGTCAAGCTACCCGAAACGAAAATTATCCCAATCAACTTTGAACCTTAATTCTTTAGCAATAAAGTTGAAAATCTATTAAAGAAATTTGACAGATTGTAGTAGCTTGATGTGCTGGCGTCTATACATCTCCAACCTACACTACACCACTAAGGCGGAAGACATCATGGAGTACGTGCGCCAGAAAACGAGGTACACGCCGAGGGTGCAGTTACTGGAGTCGCACCGCAACGTCAACTTCAAGGTGTTTGTGGTGCGTGTACCGAATTGTTATCTGCCCGTCCTGATGGAAGAAGACTTCTGGCCGCAGGACGTGGTTTTCCATCGCTTCCGCGGTTAAGTACCACAGAACAGCATAAGAACTAGCTAGAGAAGTACTATTTTATAGTAAACATATGTATGTTTAGGTATTATGTATTTATGTACATATCTATGGGCCTACGTCGTCTGAAATAAATAAATAATTTTTATCGAACAATTTGGATAGTAGTTGCTAAACAATCTTTTTCCCTGACTACGGGCATTGAATATGAAAAGATTCCCAATTTGCAGTTTTAAATTAATCATGGCAGGTACACTGGTAGGTTCGACTGTAGACAGATTCAAACATACCATGCACGTATCAGAATTCTTTTAACGCGTTCCGTAACGGTATCATGTTATTCTATTGTATCTCACAAACTCACAAGTCACCACACGTGACGAGTTCTTGCTAGTACATTACTAAGCAATTAAAATGCTAGCAAAATAAACTAAACAGAGGAGCGGTAAGTCACAAAGATCAATACAATTAGAGAACTAACCAATTTCCAAAGTGGTCTGAAAACATAAAGAAAACGATTCTCCTATCTATTTTCAATCTTACGCCGTGGCCAACGAGCTCGCGCAACACGTTCACGCTCAAGCGACAGGCGTCTTGCGACAGCGATTGCAGAGAAAACAAATTAAAGAAGGGGGGTAACCTCGTGGTCACCCCCCTTCTTCTTTCATTTAAGAATTTGCTGTAAGAGGTAGTCCTCTTTCAGCAGTATTATTTTAATATTAAAAAAAAAATATTACTACAGAGCGAGAAAGAGATGGAGCTATACTCTGTAAGAGGTGGTGGTCACCCCCCAGGCCACAAGTCGCCGCAACGCGTTTTGCGGAGCGATGGACGGAAACACCTACTCTTTAAGTCCATCAACGAAAATACAGGCACGTCAGAAAGTGGTTCGAAACTTCGGAGTGAACCTTACATCTGATTCATTCTTTTTTTCGGACCGGGTAAAAGCATATCGGAGTGGGGCAACTGTCAAATCGAGGTGTCATTCATTCTTAGGTCAGGCCCCAAATTAATCTTATATTATTATAGTGATACGGACGGACGGCTGAAACTACGGTTTTGGTGCTAAGGTAGTAGACCTCCAGCGAAGTAATTGCGTAACACACTAACAGTAGCAATAGCTTTCAAATTGACAGTTCAACAACATTCATTGCATTATGTACCTATGTACTTTGTTGAGGACGAATTTTTCGAATACTTATGAAGCAACGAATTAACAATATCCTTCAAAATGATTGATGATTGTGATTGAAAGTGTGTTACGCAACTAAGGTGCAGGAGACCTGCGCGCGTGTTGCTCGAGTCGCGTCGCAAGTCGTATCGCTCGAGGCCGTGAACGGAGCCTTAGCTCACGAACTGTCTCTTGCAAAGTAATTGTCGTTGGGACTATTTTATCGAGACTTTCACGTGTAATCTACGTCTAGTCTATATTGGATATGTCAACTTTAGATGTAGGTACTCGTACTTTCCCAGCTTTATATTAAACCTCTTTTACAAGTTTACAACTTTTCTTTTTTATCGCCATGCTTTATTTAATGGTTCTGCCAGAGAATGTTATTTTAAATTGATTATAAGCTACCTATACAGGGTGGCAGGGACATCGACGCCGAACCGCTTACCATGGATTCAGTAGGTACATGATTCTGGACCCCCCTGCGTTGAAATTTTTCTTAATTATTAAGTTTTTTTCTGCAATTAATTTTACTGTAAACTGTATAAAATCATTATTTCTATCTAACCCAATGAGATGTTTAATTAAAAAATAGTAAATTCATTTGGTTCACTTAAAACAGCAATGTAAATAAAACTCGAAAGGGCAGCGCGCGGTATCGCCATCCGCGGAGCGTTTTGATCGCGTTGTTTGCAATACATTGCGCACTCAAAAATGACAATTTTTTTAACCGGTCATTTCCGAGATGAATGACTTTCGTAATTTTATTTATGGCACCACGTGTAATCTTTCCACGACGTTTGCGCGTCGATATCCCTGCCAACCTGTATGTTAGAAACAACATCCTATATTCTGGTGGGTTGAGTCGTAATCAGAGCCTGACAATTTTCTACTGCTTAACATGCATCGTGTTTGATTAAGAACTGGTTTTCCTGTACCGAGAGACAAAATAATGATTCACGCAGACGTTTTGAAGTCACTGATAATAAAAAAAATATACATTGGGGTCGGCTTCCAGTCTAACCGGATTTAGCTGATTACCAGATTTTTTACATGGAGCGAATGTCTATCTGACGTCCACAACCCAGTTACTGGTTAATACGATACCCCTTGGTAACACTGGTTGACAGACTTTCGGGCTTCTGACGACCCGTAACGACTGTCAAAGATACACGAATGGCAGCCGGGACCAACTGTTTAACGTGCTTCCAGAATCCAGAGGCACTTGGTTTGTAAAGATGGTCAACCGCGCAACCACGGACCAACCGCGGCAAGCGATAGCTTAACCTGACCGATCGACCCGTGCGGCTGTTGTTACTTAGCCACAAGCCCCTTACATTGGAAGGTAACCTAAATACATAGAAACTATGAAACAAAGCCATCAAAGCGTGTCCTGTTTTCGAAAATAATCAATAAAGGTGAAGGCATTATGGCAACGCAGCCGTTTCCCTGACTTTCCGTTCCAACGACGCCTGCTTCCTTTTTAACATTCCCCCTCTGAGCAAAATATTATGTTACCTGTCGAGTTCAGAGCTTCTGGCCTTACAATATTTAGTTCAGAGAATATTAGAACATTTTAAAAAGTTAAATAATGGTCACATTCGCGTAACACGTTTAATGATAAGTAGTAAGAAAGTTTTTTTTTTTTAATTAGACAAATCTAAGTGAATCAATTAGTGATGGCCGTAAATCGTAATTTGGATTATAATTTCTCCATGTTTTGCTGTATAGAAACAAGTCATATGAACATAAATTAATACAATTAGCAAATAAGCTTTAAAACGACGAAGAAAGCTAAGGGCGTTGCCTACAAAAATAGGTCAATCTATTCTATACATTAACTGCACAGCTGGAAATTAATGTCGTTTGAACATGAGACACGAAAGCTGTCTGTGAATTCAGGGGGTGAAAGAACTTATAAAATGAGTCCGCGTATCACTGGTAAGTTTCCCTCAGTCCTCAGTTTCGTTGATTAGTCAGTTTCACTGATTCGTCAGTTTTACCGATTAGACTTTCTATTCTATTTAAATTAGCAGACGTGTGCACAGTTTTCTACCGACTGTACTTTGGCTGACGAATTGAATAAAACTGACGAATCGACGAAAACTGGCAAATACTGGAAACTTTCGAGTTAAAGCAACTGTCTAATCTGCAAAACTGACGGATCAGTGAAAGTGACTAATCAACGAAACTGGCGAATTAAATAAACTGACGACTGAGGGAAACTGACCAGTGATACGCGGACTCTATAAAATACTACTAAGGGAAAATTACTCTGAAATAGCAATAAAATATCGTTTTATTGGTCCAAAACCAATGCATATTGTAGGAACAGCAGATATGATTTCTTATATTCCTGACTCTGCCCCATAGTAATTGTATCATAAATTCATGAATACTTTCACACCCTGAAAGATTGCCAATACATTCTAAATCAGATGATTATCCGTACATAACGCAATCGCATCTGTGTAGGTACCGACTCGTAATATTGGATAAGAAACAGAAGTCTAATGTACGGCTCAAGGGTGAGCTGGATAAATCCACTTATATCAAACACGCTAAAGTTTGGATTGATGTTGGTTGCTCAATCACGATGAAGCTATAAAAACGATTTCATTTGTTTAGTTCAGGAACACCATGAAGATATTCTACGACCTGCACAGTTGGCCCGCCGTGTCTAGCTGTTTGAAAGCGCAAAAAGGTTAGATATATTATCTACTAGCTGCGCCCCGCGGTTTCACTCGCATAAGTTTCGATCCCGTGGCAATATCGGCATAAAAAGTATTCTATGTGTTAATCCTAGTTATAACCAGGATTAACACATAGAATACTTTTTATCTCTCTATCTTTAAAACGACTGAACGGATTTCGATAAATTTTGGCACACAGATAGTTTATAACCTGGATTACCACATAGGGTACTTTTAGTCCCGGTACTGCGTTCCCGTGGGATATTATCCGACACCCACGCGGGCGAAGCCGCAGGCAAGTCTTGGACAAGGATTTTGTGTGTAATTTGATACACAAGTGGTATAATAACTGATCCAAGGCTTCCTGTACGGAGCCCAGGCTTGTCATCTGCAGAGAATAAGATAAATCCCTAGCAAATGAGATGACTTTGAATGGATCTATTAATAGAAACATTAATCAATGAGCATGCTACCTTCGGCTTTCAAACAACATGTATGGATCTGTCCTTAAATATACACAAATAAGTAACTTACTCGACGGATGAAACTTGGAAACGTCCGTGCCGCAGTTCTCCCTGTTGTATAGACGTTTCTTGCAAACCCGCCATGGTCCGAAATAGCCCTGGTCGTAGTTCGGATTGTCAACTGCAAACAAACGAAAAATAACATTAATATCGTCTTTGATGTTAAAAATATGCTATATCGCTGAGAGTCGTTGTTAGTTATAACGTGTGCTATGTTAAATCTTCATTCGCGAAATCACTTTTGAATCCAAACTCGATTATTACATAAGATAGCATCACGCCTGTAATCCCCGAAGGGTCAAACTAAACATTCGAAAACATCCACTGGTTTCTTACTAAACTTCAACTACATCCGACGACCCTGCATACTTATCTCTTTTGTTGACTGTACCTGTAGTACACACACATTTTGTCGTCAAACCCAGGACCGATAGACTCGATTATTAATAATGTGAAAACTCTGATTTCAACACAGAAAACAAAAAATTGTTTCGAGTAGCATTGCTGATACATAATATTATGTTAGATACATCGTCTTAGTTACATAAAGCTTTATCATACACAAGCCACCGCCGTGCATTGTTAATTGACATGCTCCACAATCCATTAATGATGATAAGTATTAAAATAAATTACAAACTGTCTCCCAAGGCTACGCAATTACATCACAGTAAAATATGTATGTGGGCTCCGAGATTTAATCACGCGTTTAACTAAAAGTGGCAAGACTTGATAAATATAGGAAAGTAGCCACCGGCACTGGGGCAACATTGCTGGAAAGCCGCGAAATTACTCTGCTAAACAACATTTTGCTATCATTTACTGACTTTTCCAATTTCCTTTCAATATAAATCTTAAACACCGCTTTAGTTGTAATATGCAACTATTTAATGAGACTATCTCTAATGAGAGGTGATAAAATTCATGCATTTCTTGGCGCATTACCAATGACTGATTCTCAGAATACAAAACAACCTACTTAGGCCTAAGTAATTGAATACTCATGAAGGAGGTCAAGGGGATATTGAAAACTACTTACAAACACATGTGACGTAACGTAAAAAATATTGACTTGGCATCCAAACGCAAATCATTGACGACCTCAAAACCACCTACACATACATAACTTAAACACATTTTGACGTAACAATACCTTAATAAAGCAAACATGTTTGCTATGAGACCTCAATGTAGGCAATGAGCCTACTGGACAAGTTACAGTTATTGAAAAATCTTGACTCAACTTATTAGTAAAAGTATTAAAAGTAAAACTCCGAAGTATGAAAGTAGTAAGTGAAACCCCTGTAATAATACATGGAGTTTCAATAAGAATGGACATAATACAATAAGTGAACGCATCAAAGAGTTTGAAACAAGGTCGTATTTCGCGGAGGGAAATAGCCATGTTTAAGAGTAATATGACAATCCGCCTATTAGTTGAGCAGAACCCTTTGAAGGCCTGCAAATCTGAAGGTCGGCGACACGCTAAGAGGAATACAGAGGGCCTCGTCACGATTTCCTGGCTGCATACTAATTTAATTCATAGTGTGTTGCGAATGAGACCTTGCTAATTGTCTAACGAGACTTGGCTATGTCTCCTCGTTCTTTCATCCTTTTCAAATAGGAAACACTGAGCCTCAATTAGTGGAGGTTGGAATGGAAAAGGTTTCATCGATTTCACTATTATGTCTTTGAATCTTTAATACGAACGTCGTTTCACAATAGAACAACCACTTTACGAATGACGCATTAAAATGTAATTAATTGTTGAGTTTCTAATACCACGCATCGCCCGACCTGCATTAAAGATCATTAGACACTCAATAGCTTCTAGAAAACTCAATTATTGCATGTTATCGTTAATCAATATTCATATTATTGCCACCTATAGTAGTTGCGCAAGCCATTTAGAACTTTAAGTTCAAAAGTAACAATAATAGACGATTAAATTGTTGAATATACTAGTTAGCCGGACGTTTTCTATACACAATTTTTAGGGCAAAAAGTGGATACCGCAAAAATATGTGACTATTGAAGAATTCACCGTTATTGAAGTGGCACGTTTGTCGTTCAAAGAGCCGGGGACATCATCTAAAAGGCAATGTAAAAGCCAAGCTCAAAAATAAAATGACTATGACGAAATCTGAAGGCCAATTCTCGTAATTTAAAACGTTCAAAATCAGTCTCATCTCGACGACAAACCAATGTCAAAAACTTGTTAAAAATGTGGGGAAACTAGAGGTATTTTTGACAGATTGACAGTGAGGTCGGACTGTGAACGTTTCTAAAATTAGGAGAATTGCCCTTCAGATCATTACGATGGCCGTATGCACTTCATTAATGATGACATGAGTCACAAGTCATATGTCAATTGATTACACGATGACCGACATTCACCTAGTGTTCGGGTCAACAATGCACCTGACTGAATGAACATTGTATATTGAAACGTTACGTAATTGGACGTAACGTAGAAGAATAATGAGAAATTAACAAAAAGGAACCTAAAAAAGATTCACACAAAGCTCCAATGGAGCAGAAAGTTCAGAGACATTGCGCAAAACTTTGCATGTATTGCTAATATTGGCTAAACCCCATACGCAACATTTCTGTCATTTAAGATTTGTCACGGGTCGTTTACGAGGGTCGAAGAAATTCAAATCGCGTATCGAAATCAATGATAGTCTATGGAAGCTTCAATTTAATATTCATACACTGGCAGAAGCCAATCGATAACGAACGGTTCTTAGTAAAGAATTAAGGACTGGAACGAATTGCAATAAAAATATAAATAGGTAAGTCTGCGTTTTCATTGTGAAAGTTTTTGAAGCCTAAAACGAATCATAACCAAAAGTCAGGTTGTGTACAGATGAAGTGATGATTTGGAATTTCCTGTTACAAAAATATTCCTATAATTTTATGTAATTATATGTCTGTTAGCCTGTCCATCCCAAGACATGGATCAACATAGTAGTGTTTAAAGTATTCGTGACTGCGATTGTAATTTACAGCGGCGAAGCAGAATATAACTGTGAACGCTAAAGAACTCTGCGGAACAATAAGTCATAAAGTGCAACGATAAATTTTACGATCCAGGCCAGTCCCGGTAAACCGATAGCCTAGATTAAGGAGCAATAGTGTGTTTCTATGCACCTAGAAACATTATCAAAAAGACCAATGAAATCAAAAGTATTAAAAGCTATAAAACAAAATCGTTAAAAAATAATGCTCCATCCAATATTGCTTAAATGAACCACGAAAAGTGGAACAAAATATCAATTTCTTAAACATCACAACTTGAAAGAGGCTCTTTTGTACTAGTCTGAAAGACAGCAAATCTAAATGACGAAACATTTCTTTTTAATACAGCTGTCGTTATGTGGCGTCAACATCTTAATTAATCAACAAGCTGGTAAAAAGAAATGCATAATACTCTGTTACAGAATTAACTGTTATAAATACCAGACTAGACACTTCATTTGGCATCAATGCCACGGACAATGAAGACGGAGAAGACTAATCGTTAAACAAAAACGTTTCGAAGAAAAAAATATTCTTTCTTAAGACCTTCGCGTATCGTGCTTGCGTTTGAGGCGAGGTTATTGCCTGTCAGTTAAAAAAATGGCACTGTCATGCTGACCATTGATGGCTCGGTACTGGCAGAACTACAACAGTTACACTATTGTAACTTACACAACATGACATCAATCTTAAAAGTTTTCGAGCATCTGGCTTGAAGTTGAAAAGTTATCTCAGATTTAGTTAGCGCTTTGTGTTCGCAGTTTTTGTTTCTTCTGTGTTTTAATATGCGATCGGTTATTATTTTCAGATGGTAGGTCTTCCCTTAGCATTAGGTGATTCTCCGTTAAGAATCACCCCACATATATCCCCGGTTCAGGCGGTTTACTCTTAAGTCCGTCAACAAAGATACGGACGCATCTGAAAAGTTGATCCGATAAAACAAGCGTCAAATTCAATTTTTCGGTCGGGAATAAACACTTAGGGAGTAGGGACAAGCGTCAAATCGTGCTGTCATTCACTATTACTTCGTACCCTGAACTTATCTTATGTCCGTAAGTGTTACGGAGTAGGAAACACCCATAACTTTATCCGAAACTATGGATTATATGCTTAAGGAATAGACCCCCCAGAATCTCTTTCCGAATTCAAGTATATGTATGTCAGTCTCTTGAGGACATTTGATGGTCGCAGTTCTCTGAAATAATTTTGGAAATTGATGAAACTTCACCCGGTTTCTACTCGTGACAAGTGTTTTGATTGGGTCGTATTTCAGTCAGCCAATGTGTGCTTTTATCATTTCTAACTTCACTATATTATCCTGGACGTCCCCGTCCACGTAATGCGTGACGTGGACGAGTCCACGATAATATTGTCACGTCATAAATGATTATCATCATTTCAGCCGAAAGACATCCACTACTGGACCTCCCCAAGAAAGAAAATCGGGAATGATAAAAGAGCACAACCACAGCAATGAACACGACTGACGGTCTCAAACGTATTGGTGGATAATTTTTGTGTTTTGCCTTTCAGCAACCGCCAACTTTTATACATTACAATGTCGTCAGGTAAATTATTTATTACATAGTCTGGGAAATCTAACACATGTCATGTCTACATACAATCCAGCGGTTACCAATTAGAATTTAGACCTTGAGGTGTAATTGCTATTCCGCATGTTTCTTTTATCGAAAATTGTAATAAACCATTATTCTCGTACCTAGATATACTAATACAACTAGCTTCAGCCCTGACTTCGTCCGCGTAAAATTCCTTCGTCACCCGACCTACCGCATCACATTGCATCGCCGTCGCGCTATTACTTTTCGATTTCGCTCAGCGTTCGTTCTCTTTTTTTTCTTTATGCTCTGCTCCCAAGGATAGTCGGCTCCGTAGCGTGATGTTAAATAGACCATAATCTTCCTCAAGAATGGGACTCGCATGCAAATAAACTAACTCTTCAGCTTTATTGTATTATTAATATATCTTTTAGGTAACAACAGCTGCAACGGCGTTCGACAGTTTGTTAGACATGCAGTGATTTTAAATTAATAAGCTATATTTTTTTCTATTCTAGACGATACCGTTATTACGGTGGGCGTGAATTATAGCCTGACGTCTGGGAAGCAATGTAATGGCGCTATTACACAGAAGGCTGTTGTTAACTTTAATTTTACGCTAGTATTACAACTGATAGTCATATTGTGTACAGACGCCAGCAGGTCAAGCTACCCGAAACTGTCAAATTTTCCCAATCAACCTTGAACCTTAATGCTTCAGTGATAAAGTTGAAAACCTATTAAAGAAATTTGACAGATTGTAGTAACTTGATGTGCTGGCATCCGTACATTAATTTGTAAAGTTGACGATATTGTTCATTATAATATTCGCTGTACTGGCGCCGCTGCTGCGGCTGCTGAGACCCTCCAGTGGCGCAAATATTGTAACCTTATAGATATAACAGCTTTAACCCGGTTGGGGTCGAAACGCTCGGGTCATGGGGCCCGAGTGCGCGTCTCCTTTTTAAGGAAATTTCTCGCCGGCTGTTCGACACTTCACGTGACCAGTGGGCTGGGTCGTTCTTTGGCCAAAGAATTAGCATTGCTGTTCCACGTGGCAATGCTGCCAGTCTTCTAGGCACGTTTCCGGATGACAGCGATACGGACGAGTACTTCGACGACTAAGTGTCCTTTTGTTTTTGTATTTATTTGTATTCGTAGTCAGTTAGTCATTTAATTTAGTACTTAGGTACCTAGCGTAAATAGTTAGTTATCTATACATACAATTGGCTAGTTGACTAATTTTTTATTATAATTTAAATTGAAGCTTTTTTACCTCACCAATAGCTTGGTATAACCAGTTTTTTAATATCTTCGGAAATTAAAAAGATATAAGCGTTCAAAACTCTCAATTAGACAGAGAGGGAAATACTGAATTGTGACATCATAGTTCAGTATCGCCATTTAGATTACATGCAAAACTTCGTTTTGCGAGAAAGAGATAGACAAAAACCTTTTATAAGTTATTATTTTTTTATTTTTCGACCGATTTCAAATTTGATTTCGAATTCTGTTATCGTATCACGCATGTGAATATATTATCTACTAGAATATATAGTATTCAATATCATGCAACTACCCAATTAATGACGTCGAAATGAAGAATACTGATATTCACAGTAAATTATTTTAACACTTTGGTTGTCTACGTTCGGCGAGGACCCAAACTTATGTGACCGTGAAAGGTCGAATTTCTCAGGGATGGGAACGAGAGACCTGTTTTGTTTGAAGAACCCAAAGAGGATGTTGCGGTAATACATTGAAAGTAGGGTACCTGTGGTCTGTTTCAAAAGTATCTGTTGAAAGTGTAAACAAACCCTGTCCAGGTTAACTTCTTACACAATCACTTACTAAAGGGAATTACATAGTAACACATTCATCTAATTTAGAAGGTTTTATCTTTATGTTTCACCACTTTTTCTAACAATTGTTGTTTGATTATCATTATTTTATTGTAATTAACAAATTATCTGTGATTAATTAACATTTTCGGGTTTAAGTATTCAAATAACCAAATCAAAGCACTCAATTTGTAAGCGGATCTACAAATTGGCATCCACATGATACAAAGGCGTTTTCTGATCCACTTGTTTACATTTTCATTAGATACTTTTGGAACAGAACAGAAGGTTTCGGTAGATCCAAAAAAAGAGTGGATATATCACTCTTTTTTTGGATCTACCGAAACCTTTAAATTAGTCTAAAGAATAGTTTTATGAATTTGAGTGAGCTCTATTTATAACACCGGTACAGTATTATAATATTCTTTCAATTCAGTTCTTAAAATCCCGATTCAAAGAATAAATAACTTTTTTTTAAGTCTAGTGATGTGAATGTTGATCGAACTTCAAAATTAAATCCGCCTTACAAGACTTACAACGTATGTACGTGACGAATACAAAGTGATTTAGCATTCACGATATACCTATACAAATTTTAATATTATTCTAGAAAGAGGTTGAATGCACGATGGCTGTATAAATTAAAAAAAAACAGAACCAACTCCATAACAGCGACCGCTGGCACATCTCCCACAAGTTTTGTCACAAAGGTCTCGGGGTCAATAACCCGTTTGGCGGGCGTGCCACATTTTTTAATGCACTGAGTACACCGGCCCAAGTAAACATCGAGAACAGCCTACAAGTTAATTACAATAATAGTGGTGCTGCTTACTGTGAAGTTTAAAATTAAGCTTTATCTTGCTTGATACAGTTAGTTACTAGCGGAGATTAAACGAAACTGACAAAAAACCACGTTCAACTATTAAATAACTGTTTCCTAATCCTAATTTTCTGTTCCCAATTTGATTGTACGAGGAAGTAAAAGTGAAAAGACATTTTGACGAAGAATAGTTAAGAACCTATTTCAATTTATTTTTAAAAGTGAAGTTAATGTCACGACTGTACGGCAGAAAATCGAGATGGATTTAGAAATGGCCAACTATTACAATCTTACGAAAATAACAAACGTTTACAGTATCACTTTCCCGCGAATAAGAGGGGAACTTTAGATTTGACGGGCAATCATTGATGTTATCTTATAAATAACTAAGGTACGTTAGAAAGGCAAAGGTATCAAAGGTAACAGTAGAAGGTAGGAGCGCGGTTTGGCCCACTTTAGTGCGCTTGAGCTTGGGCCTGCGACTTCCGTTGTGTGCCGCGAGATAGAAGAGACACACACCCATATAACGCACACTTCGTTATGGTGTTTACATAGCAATGCATGAAGGATGTATAAACAAAAAAAAAGACAGTATTTGGTATCTTAGGTTTTTTGGAGCAAGAAGGTGCGCCGTGGAAACCAAACCTTTTTTAAGACTGAATAATTTTTTAAATCCAAGTTGAGAATAGTCTGCGAGCTCTTCTGGCTGGTTTTAAGTGCTAACAAAGTCAAGCTAGATTCGTGCCTCGGAAAGTACGTTAAGCCGTTGGTCCCAGCTATCACTTGTATACTTTTAACAATCGTTACGGGTAGTTAGAAAACCGAAGTCTGACAATCAGTCTTACCAACGGGTACTGTATTACCCAGTAACAGGGTTTTGGAAGTCAGTTAGGAAGTCGCTCCATGAGCTGCATCTGGTTTGACTGGAAGCCGACTCAACATAGTAAGAAAAAGGCTAGGCAAATGATGAAATGTCCAGCTAGATCTAATCATGAAAACCGTGTGACGGAACTATTACACCTGAAGGCCAACTCCCGTAATGAAAAACGTTCAAAATCTAGTCGCAATCTCATGTCAAAAATGTAGGAAAATTAGACGTATTCTTGACAGATTGAGACTGAGAGAGATCAAAGGGCCAATTCTCGTAATTTAAAACGTTCAAAATCTAGTCGCAGTCTAATCTCAGCGACAAACAAATGTCAAAAACTTGTCAAAATGTAGGGAAATTAGAAGTATTTTTGATAGAGTCTAATCTGTCTCAATCTGTCAAAAAATACTTCCAATTTCCCTACATTTGAGAATAGGCCTTCTGACTGTGAACGTTCTTAAAATTACGAGAATTACCCCTCAGTTTAAAATTCTAACTGCCAGATTATAAAGATTACACAACTGAACTCTTGGTATGCACGTTCCTAAAGAAGTTTTTACATAAGTGTGACTGCAACTTGTATATAAATGTCTGTGAGTTTCTTATTCTGCATCTAACACAGCTGACTAACGCCTTTTATTATGTTTCAATCCGGTTTTTATAAGAGCACAGTTATTTATTTACTGACGAAACTATTAGGAGATAAGACACGTTTCTGATTATTGCTTTATTCCAACCTGAGGTTTTAACATGACGGCCCGACTATCTACGTCATTTCAATAATAAGTAGGTACCTAAAGACGTTACCTCACCAGGAGCATTCGCCTGTAAAGTAAAAATCCAAGATTCCACTGTGGGACTGGCAAGTGGACTGCGCTGGTCGTTATCTGCTAGGTAGTGTAGAGCTAATTTAAACCAGCATTATCAGCCTAAAATGTTACCACTGCTGGGACTCAGGCCTCCTCTCTTCGAGTGGGAGTGAGCTGTAATCTACCACGCGGGTGCAGTGCGGGTTGGAACATGTCACGTGTCTTCGAATTTTTGGTTCTAGGATATGCCGGTATCCTCACGATCTTTTCCATTACTGTTTTGAGAGCAGTGATGATGAAATTACCAACACAAAGTAAAGCGCCTGCCTGAGTTCGAACCCACGATCGTACTCGTAAGTCGGGGTCGTTACCACTGGGCCACCACTGCTCACCACCATTGAAACCAGCAGGCTAAATAGGTAGAAGTAACACTGGGGTAGGTCGCCGGAAAAAGGTTACACTTCAGGCGAATGCTCCTAGTGAGGGGGTGCTTTTGGAAGTATGGTAATCCCATTTTCTATCTTAACCTGCCATGAAAGAGGTGGGTAGTTGACTAGGTACTCATCTCTTCATTTGTTTCGGTAGTTAGAACTTTAGAAGCACATGTTTGACGTCTGATTAGTTAAAAAATATACAAGCTGCCAGGGACATCGACGCGCAACCGTCACCATGGATACAGTGCATGACTCTAAAACCCCCTGCGTTAAAATTTTCCCTCGGTTATTTAAAAAAAAAAAGCTGTTTTATAGATTTTGCTGGCGCGGCGTAGGTATTGCCCTTTTCTATGACACAGCCGATATTTTGGTAAACGACGAAAAATTTCCACATTTATGTGCTGAATTCATGGTAACTTTGCGCGTCAATGTCCCTACCACCCTGTATTTTTAAAATCACCAGCTTATTAGTAGTTTAATTAAACCTTTACCACATAATTATTTTTATTTACAGATTTAAATACATTTCAGTGAGCACCCGGTTAATGAAAGCCTAAGTTTTGACAACACGATCAAGTGATTTGATTAGCCGTTGTTATTTTGTCAAGCAATCAATAAAGTTAACATGATCAATGACAGTGTAAAAGCGCTGCTGGATTTTCAACTTTCGGCGTTGAGCCGAACGTCGAAAATCCAACAGCGCGCATACATTTAGGCATTAATTTGTGTAAATCAGACTTTTTGAAAGCAAGCAGGGTTAAGGTAAGATTCACGATCAACTTAAAACCATTCCTAAGTAATTGCAATGTAATTCTTATCTCCGTAAGGTAAGGTATAAATTAGAATGATTGCAGAGTTTTTATCAAACTCACAGCAATAATTCTAATTTAAACTTTATGACAATGAGATAAGAATTACATTGTAATGACTTACCAATGGTTTTACGTCATTCAAATTTAAATTTGATCGTTAATGCGCTGTACAAGAAAGCTTTCGCGTATGTTGATAAAACTTAATAGTATACTTACTAAAGTACCCAGGCACTGAGAGTTGAAAGTCAGAGTCATCTGAAAGAATTAGTTTATTTATACAAATCTAGGTGCAAAGCAATTATCTATAGTGACATTAAAGTGCATAGGCCGACCGAAAAAGCGAGTGCCACAGACATCATAGAATGCTGGATAGATCACCCTTTTCTTGCAAGAAGGACCTGCTTTTTTGGTTTGCCTATAATTATGACAGGTATATTTACATAACAGTGGTGCTTTTTTATTCTTACAATCACTGGGACTGAGGATCATTGTGTGTGAAGGTATGGGCTTGCATTTCATTGCATTGAACACCATACAAAGTTTTTTATTAATTTTGTAGTGTTTAGATATTGATATTTGGTACCCATCATTTCTGTGGAGTTTCGCTAGCTAATTTAATCTCTGTATACTATTCTGATGAGTCACAGTTGTCATTTGAATTCCAATGTTTGATATTTCTGTACATGTAACAAGGAAACTTAAGACAAACAATTCTGACGAATAATCCTTTTTCCCTGTACACATAATGAGAAGGAAAATATCTACCGTTTACTAAAAAAATTACTATTAAACTGATTCATTGATTTCCTCATAATTACACCATACAAGTTAACATTATTAAGGCAAATGCATTTGGAGAGATGGGCAAAGATCGTCACACACTGGACGCTTGAGGGCGGGCAATGCTGTTGAGGTAGATCACGGCGACGGTGGTATTACAGTCTGATAAAGTTAGCTGGGCCAAATTGGCCAGAGATGGCACAAGAAAAGGTTTGCGAGGAAAAACGGGAGGCTTTTGCTCAGCAATGGGACACAATATAGGGTAACAAGAAAAATAAAAATAAGAACAACAAGTGTATTCTTCTAAATTGATCTTCCTTGATTTTTATTATCATAAATAATATACTTGATACAATTATGACAGAAAGTGTGGCATGTGACATGTTAGGAATTCAGTGCCTCTGACTTGCTACCCGCGTCTAAGTGTGCATACTTACAGCACGCGTCAACAGCAGAGTCAACTACAGCCTGTGTATTTGAGTACGGCGCTCAAACACACGAGCGGCATGTTTTCGACAACTGCAGTTGCCTCTGCCATTGACGTGTGTCGCTCCTGTGTATGAGCACTAACCCTGAGAGCATACATTAGCCTACATTCAAACAAAGCTTGCTGATTCATTTAATTCTATTGTTTTTTCTGTATTGTTTGTTAATGCAAGTAATATATATGCCAGAGATTTTTTTTTCTTTTCTTATTGTTTTAGCTGTGTGCAAGCATATGACATGTAATTAGACTGTGAAATGATCAGTATTAATTGATCAATTAGGTAAATAGCTGAGCTGTATTATTAAATCAGCCGTGCATAACTTTGTTATAGTTTTTGCAGTAATTTAGTAAATGTTCTATATATTTTCTAGCTTCTAATGATATCTCTCTACATACTATGAAGTAGGTGATTATTACTGCTACTAATCTATAATGCTTAATGTTAATTAAGTCTGTTTTAGATGATGTAAAACCTCTTGCGCAAGTACCGTAACTGTAATATTTATCCAAGTAAATGTAGCTTTTTGGTTTGTAAAATTGCAAGGGACGGCCTATGTTTGGTTGCTGGCCACTGAAGACTATGTGCTTGTGCTTACCGCCATCATCTCCCACAGGCTAAAACATTAAGCTCTATTAGTAAATAATACTTACAGCTAGCGAAATTGCCCCAAGTAGGTAGGCCCACTGCGATAGCGCCAACTACGAAGCAAATGAAGCCCAATGCGACCACCGCTATTGAATACAGAGCCTTGCCACTGGCCATGGCTGCATGTCAGCCAACTTCATGGAATGTTCCGGACAACATCAGGGCTGATGAGCGCTTGTTCGGTGGGTGCGGAGTCTTGACCCGCACATCTGTCTAACAATAACAGGGCGTAAGGAAAACGTAGATGATAAATAATAAATAGGTTTGGAACTTTCAAATAAGTCCTTTTTACTTCTCTGTTTGAGAATTTATAATTCCCCACAATGCTAAATAAGGCTGTTTATTGATTGACAAATGATGAAGACTTCAGAATTAATCCCATCTGAAAACACAAAAAAAATAACAAAACATCTTTTTTCAACTTTTTGTATTTCTTGATAGTGGATTGTTATCATTATATATTTCAGTTTTTCTTTCAACAATCCACTAAAAACAAACGAAGTTAAATGGTGATCATGTGAGTGTTGTCATTAGGTAAGCATTATGTATTTCATTGTAAGATAGGTAAAGGTCAAATGAGGTCACTCTACAGGTGTGTTTCTTCAATACAAATACCAAGTTTAAAAAAAATTCTAAGTCTGATGAAATAGTATAAATACGGAAAAGAATTGGAATAGTATGCAATGCCCACAGTCAGTGTTTCATGACTGAAACTGCTAAAAGTCGGTTGCATAAACTCAGATACTAGCGAAATCGACAACTGACTGAATTCATAAACATTATTGTGTAATTAAAGTACGCAAACCGGTCTTCGTTCGATAGTAACGTTACGGCACAAAGGAATGCCAAATCAAAACATTTCGGCCCGCTACATATTATTATTATCATTCCTATTGGAATGCACAACAATGATTTCCAATTAAAATCTCACTGGAATCACCCAGTGGGAACTTTTCATCGTGTTAATTGAACCATACAGTGAACAGCTAGTATCTAAGGCCTAGAAACAGTTATTTTAGCGTAACTTTTACTCACGTTTACCTTGCGAACTCGTCTCGTTGAAGAAATCACACGAAGATCACTCAACTATGCAACTGACAATCAATTTATGATTGAAAACCTTTTCCGTATCAACATCTCTTTTGCACACACAAACTCATGGAAACAAAACACCTGTATTTTTCATGTGAATGCACAAAAGTTTATTCACGATTCAAAATTCGAACCACGACACACCTTTTTAGCACTCCCAATAGGTACTCTATTAGGGACTTTCGAAAATAGTTTTTATCACTCTAGAATCTTACTATCATGATAAAAAGACGCACGAAAAATAATTGCACTTAACTGCACAGGCAGATTTTGTGATTTTAATCTCTGTGAGAAAACACGGACTATAAATTTTAGGCACGAAACCTTTGACGCGCGCGTTGTGGATGTGGTCGGTAAATAAACTGGTTTTTTGATTTCAATTTGTTGAGCGAACTACGTTGCAAGCACCCACCAAACTCGAACAATATGTCAGAAATGTTGCTACCTCACTCTTATGTGAAAAAATACCCTAATGTCTTTCAAGTCAAACAGAGATCGCAATAATTCCAGTCTGTAAGTCTTTAATCTGCTTATTGCAACTTGCACCCATCGCTGTCGGTGGACTTGGATCAACTTCGATAGATATAGTGAATTCATTGACGTATGTACTCCTATGTACCTACTTATTTTGTTTATTAAAAATAATTATTTTTTGTCACGTTTGATTTATTACCTTGCGAGTTCTGAAAGTATTTTTGTTAAATCCGAAATTCCAAATGACATTTACAAAAACCATGCGAGCGTTCCTGAACGAAGTTAACGTTCCTTTACGCGCAGCAATATTATATGAAGCGGGGAATCAAGTACATACCTATCAAAACCAATTCCGGGAAAATTTTAAATGATTTGAATTTAATAACTTTCATACAATATTTTATTATAATAGTAAATCAATTTTTGAAATTTTTTTTTTGTCGTTGTCGATTACGATTAGGTAGCATCATCACCATCATTTCGAAGTATAGTTCAATTTCGTAAAATAAACAAATTATTTGGTTTGTGATTTCTGTGAATGTGGTCCCCTGACCCTTCACCAGCAGGCTGGTTATGCTTTAAAAACAAAACAATCATAATTACCAACATACTTACTTAAACTTATCGAGGGAATAATGTATGTACTAGCTGCAGTTCTCTTGCGAGGTTGAGCGAGTAACCTGATGATAGAAATGTTGTTCTATTCAAGTGACGAGTTCACAATTAAAGAGATCCCGGCATAAAACCGTAGTTCTAAGAAAGATGGAGCATCACGCGGTTTAAGATCGTTTGACATACTTTGCGTTTATCGCCAATGCTTTTTTTTGCGCTAAAACATCGATCACGAATTATCATGAGCATGCATCGATTACTCGACGAATTTTTTACATCAGAAGTCCACAAAATAATTCGAAACAATAACAAAATAATGTTTTACTCAGATTTGATTGAATAAATAACTCCATTACCTGAATGGGCTTCGAGGTCATGCATCTATTTCGGTACCCACACTGCTAAGACGAACTGACGTTGGTCGACTGCAAATTGCAAGCAGTTCGTAATTTCTGTTTGTGATATTTCGTAGTTTATCAATACTTCAATAGATTTAATTTTACACAGTGTAACTTCTAGTGGTTTATTTATAGAACGTATATCGTAAATCTGTGCCAGATGATTTCAGTGTGTGCCGTAAATAATCGGTCTCGTAAAATATTTATGTAAAAGTGTAAAATATGATGAAAGTACGGACAGATATGGCAGACAAGATGTATAATATGATGCTACTGTTTGTCGTTTTTATTTTGTGTCCGATTACCTGTAAGTTACCTTTCTTCTTATATGATTACTGATGAAGTGGACAAAAATTGCCATGATTATACCTGCTAGTTGACCTCGAACGTTTGCAGGTCATAAATATTAATAAAACTGCTGGGATACAGGCCACCTCTCGATGAGACGGAGTAAGCCATAATCCACCACGCGGGCCCAGTGCGGGTTGGTAGATGTCACATGTCTTCGAATTTTTGGTTCTGGGACATGCCGGTTTCCTCACGATGTTTTCCTTCACCGTCTGTAAAAAACACTTATTTTTCTATGATATTAAAGTTCTAAAGAATAAATAGACTTTATTTTCTGTTATAACAGTTGCAGAAGCTGTTGTTGATGCTCCTACAGATGATGCAGTAAGTAAATTAAAACTCTTCAATTAGGTAAAAGGTAGATGCTTACATAAATATCTTAAATACACAGTTAAAAGAAGTAGCAGATGTCTAACTGAGAAGTTTAAGCAGTCCCCCTTAAAATTACACCACGGCTGTACTTAGACCCCGAAGGCTTAGGCTGAGCTGATCTCCTAGCTCTACATCCTACGTTTTGTGGCTCGTTTCCTCCATCTTCTCACCATTGTCTTAAGAGTGCCAAGTGTAGATGATTGTTCTGTCATAAAATCAAGCTCCTCCTTCTGTTTTAGTTTCCTCATTTGTTATTTTTCTTTTCTCACAGGTTTTGCAACCCTGCGAAACGAAATGTGGTTGCGAAGAGTATGTAACTTTATACTTATAATATTTTAACTGAAATATGTTTGCCGCCTAAAATGCAACGATTGGGTTTTCAGAGTGTATATCTATGACGCCGTGAACGATAGGTGTCTTATTAATTTCAAGAAAGTTATGAAGAGAGTTGTTGTAGTTTACGAAAAAGGTGGTAAGTAACACTTACTTACTTGATTTCAAATTTGATATGACGAGACGTCTTGTAGTTTACGACAAAACTGGTAAGTGTTACCTACATAAGTTACAATACATAAAAATCCTATAATGTTCCCACTGCTGGGAAACAGACCTCCTCTCTTCGAGAGGGTGTGGGCTGTAATCCACCACGCGGGCCCAGTGCGGGTTGGTAGATGTCACATGTCTTCGGCTCTAGGGCATATCGATTTCTTCACGATGTTTTCTGTCCCAGACAGGCGCGTTTTATTGTGTGTAAATTATTTCTTCACCACTGCTCTAATAATGGTGACGGAAAACATCGTGAGGGAGTTACAATACACTTACACCTAATCAAGACTATGTCTGCAACTCTGTGATAACTTGGAGCCTTTTCGGGAAGGTCCGCAGCAAGCATTTTGAAAGACCAGCAACATTTTCTCAATGAATACCCAATACAATTACCTATGTACTGGATATGCTAAGGCAATACAGTACAGCCTTTCAGTCTAATACTGTGGTCTTTGAGACGCATGGGTCCTCCAAGGCACACAAATATACCATAATCTAAATTGCAAATTGATTTTACAGATTTTGACATTTTAGCTGGTGACGAAATGGCAAGTAAGTTAGATCACGAACTGAAAAGCTTTTTGTGGCTGCATAATGAACCACTACTTTGCAGTTTTGCACATGCTTAATACCTACGTTTCCTACTGCCAGAAAAAGTTGGACAAAACTAAAGCACATACCATGACGTTAATTCTGCTTGTGATATTTTCTTTAATGTTCTTTGGTGTTATGTGATAATTCCTTATTAACACACGCTGTTGTGATTTAGTGTAGCTGCTAAGGAATAATGTGTTGATATTAATTAGGTATCCGTATTGAGGCTTTATGTTTTTTACAAGACTTTAAAAACATATTACATCTCTGCTTTCAGAATCAATTTACATTGAAGGGGAGAATCTGTTTAAAGGCATCCTGATTTCGGTTATCCTCTTCATGGCGTGCGCAAGTGTTTGTGTCATATCCGCCTGCATATACTGTTGCCGTATTAATCACTCGTAAGTGCTATTGATGGACTAATTACATTTTATTAAAACTAGAACACGCGAACCATGCAGTATGGATAAGTGGTACAGTCAACCTCACGTCTGTCATACTTGCCCTACGAAATCCGCATTCACAGTATTCAAACTGTTATGTGCGGTTGACTGTACGAACATACAACTCCTTGTTTGGCTGCACGAGTACCTACCCACTACTACACAGGCTGCAGTACTCTCTACCGTAGCAGCTGTTTCCGTTCTTTGCTCTGAGGGAAAATCCGATGGCCGTTTTTTTCCGCGTTTAAACTTATATTTAGTTTAGTTATAGATTCCACTAAAACTGGAAGGCGAACGAGCGGGCCCGCGAATGATAGAAGGATTGGAGGGAGGCATTTGCCCAGCAGTGGAACAGCCAGCACAGGCAAACAAAATGAAAAAGCAGAAACAAAGTCTCGTCTATACAAATACCTCCTCGTCTATACAAATACCTCTGATTGATAACGATGTAGCAGAATTAATCTATATATTTTTATTCCAGAGACCGGACATTGAAAAAAAATGTAAAGGCTGTGGCAAAGAAACTGAATACAGATTATAACTCTAAGAAGGTGGCTCCAAAGCGCGCGCCGTTGCCGGCGATATCGGAAAGTTGTAGCGTCCTTGTGGAACCAGCGGGCGTTATGGTTGTTTAAGGGGGATGAACTAAGTTAGCCCGTGAAATTCAAATTTTCTTACGGTTTTATTAGCAGAATAAATCATATTTAAAAAAAATGTACCTTTATTTCTTGTGTAAAGGCCGAACACCAGCTAGTCCAAGCACCAGAAACTTTATTTTAACCATTTGTAACCAAGTATTGTCAATAACATACTCATCTGATTAGTGATTATAAAACACAAGACAGCTGGGGAGAACTTTAAAAATTTCGATGATAGAAATCAAGTTTGAAGTTCCGGCACAGTTCCCGCTCCCGCGTTAGTTTTTGAACGAAACAAAATAAAACTTAGAGTGCGCATTCTATTGGTCAATCATTATTCCCTTCATAGCCATTGGTGGATATTTGCTTGACGTATTAGTTGACAATGTTGACATTTAGAATTTCAGATTTGACAGTGACTGTGACAGCCAGACGTGAGCTTGCTGTTGCTGCGTGTTACTGTTACTGTTTTCGTTTTTCCATCTTGGCCATACCCCAGTTTTATTGAGTGATTTGTTTGTTGTCGTAACCAACTTTACAAAATCGAATGAGAGAACATAAATAAATAAATATTTTATTCAATTATGAACTAGAATTGTAAGTATTACCTATTACGAGAGCATACACAGTATTTTAAAAGCTTGCTTCAATTCAGCTCGTTTTCATTTGTTTTGATTGATTTCGGGCTTATTTCTGAAAATATTGATGCAAAATTAAACACGTATTTCCAACGCTTTTGACTAATACGAGGGTGACACTGAAAGTTCTTAGAAAATCAAAAACTGAACAAACTAGCAAGTTATTAGTTTTATATAAATCTTTTCAAAATAGTGTCCATTTACATCAATACATCGCTGCATCCGATGGAACCACTGAGAAAAGCACTTTGCCCACTCGTCCTTAGGGGTCTCTTCGACGGCATTTTGAAACGCAGCCACTGCTTCCTCGGCGTCCATGAAACGTTCATCTCGAAGTTTTTCTTTTATTTTCGGAAATAAATAAAAATCGCAAGGTGCGAGGTCGGGGCTATAGGGCGAGGTCGGGGCTATAGGGCGGGTGACCCAGTAATTCCACGTCTGACGTCGCCAAGTAGTCGATTGTTTGCTTGGCGGTGTGCAACGAGGCGAGGTGTGGTGAAGGAGGATCCTACTGCGAGGTCGTTTCTCCCGAACTTTTTCCAAGACAAGTGGGTTAGTGTACCACTCTGCGGTAACTGTTTTTGGATCCTCTAAAACAATTGTTGCGTAATGACCTGTCGTTCCGAAGAACGATGCCACCATCTTTTTTCCCACGCTTCGACCTCTCTTCACTTTAGTTGGCAACTCCTCGGAAGGAAACACCTAGACAGCAGACTGTCTCTTAGTTTAACGATCATAACAATAAATCCAGCTTTCTTCACCTGTAAGTATGTCGAACACAGCATTTGAGTCACCTCCGTTAAATCTTTGAACCATTTCATGACACCAATCAACACGATGGAGCTTTTGGGCCTCTGTCAAATTATGAGGTATCCACCGGGCACAAAGGTTCCTGACCGGTAAATTTTCATGGAGGATTTTGTGCACTTGACTCATTCTGATGCCTAAGCTTGTCCGAATCTGCTTATAAGTCACTCTTTTGTCAATCTCTGTCATACGTCGTATCTTCAGTTGTCCCCGTAGAAGGCCGTCCCTCACTCTCAGATCATTGGTGAGATTAGTGCCACCACACTTACACTCATTAAACCAGTTGTAAACAGTGGCACGAGATAGGGCTTCATCGTGAAAAGCCAATCGAAGTCTATCATAACTTTCTTGTTGACTTAAATGACATCGAAATTCATAAAAAAATCATTGTACGAAAATTTTCTCGTGTTAAATTCATGCTGACGTGACGCAGACAATTTTCAATTTGCCGCCAAATCGTAAATGACAAATGTATAAAATACATACACACTAATATTGGCAGAGTACCATTTTCAAAATTTGAACTTATTTTTTTATTATATCGTTTATAAGTGGCCAGTTCTAAAAACTGTCAGTGTCGCCCTTGTAATAACGTAAACCTTTTTTCAGATATGGAATAAAAACTATTTGTTAAACATGCTTGATGGTAGCTTGATGGATATGGTTTTTACTACATCGGCTGTACTACTGAGTATGGCAATGCTGAGCTGTATATGCTGTATATGTATGAAATTCAGGTTAGTATAGTTTAAAAAAAAAAGTTTAGTATAGTTTTGATTTAAATCCAACTCCTACTATATAATATATATAATAATATTATATAATATTACTAATTACTAATAATATTATAAATGTCAAAGTATTTATGGATGGATGAATGGATGTTTGTTACTCTTTCACACATAAACTACTGAACAGACTTGGATGAAATTTGGCACACAGATGGTTTAAAACAAGGGTTAAAATATAGGATACTTTTTATCCCGATATTCCAACGGCCTCGAAACTTATGCGGGTGAAACCGCGAGGCGCAGCTAGTAATACATAAAATTGCTAAATCTGTTGGTATACACTTAGTAGTATGATCTTGGCTTCGGTTACTCAATTGAGGACTTCCTTGAGCCAGTCATTGAAAGACTTGTCAAGCATGTCCTGCGATCAATCAATATTGTGTTCCATTTCAAAACAAGCAGAGCACTCCTTGTTGTAGTTAAATGATGTTTATTTCTGCACATTTTGGTGTTTAGCCAACCACAGTCTCTTAAAGTCCAGACATAATCTTGGTGGGGCCATATGTAGACCATGCAGGTTAATGTCTGTAAAGATCTTTTGAGGAAAGAACCACTCATATTTGTTTGAGTGGACCTATCCAAGGTTATAACTATTTTAAGAAGATTTAACCCGGATACTCTGACGGACCTTTTAAAAGACCCACAAACGCATAAGTATGACATATGCATGTTGTACGTATGCGACCCCTCTATTACGACGGGCTTTTAAAAGGCCACCTTTTGCTGGCGTTCCTAGAATAAATCGTTTCAGTAACGGGTTAAAGGTAATCTTTTAACACATAATTTTTTCCTAAATACGGAAACCCTTTTTTTTTTTTTTTCTGGTGGGATATCATTAAATGACCCCTACCGCTCTGGGTGGAGCGGAAGGGAGTGTCAGACTCTTACTGACTAAAACCCACCCATGTTCCTTCCTTCGCCCTTTATGTTCCGGGGTAGCGGTAACCCTTTCGGACAATCCCGCTGACCCGGCAGCCTTCGGTCCTAAGGGGCCCCTCAAATATACGGAAACCCTTACGGATTACTAATCATACTTATTTATCAATTCCAGTGACCTGAAGCTGAAGAGTTACGTAGTAGAAATGGCTACAAGGAGAGGCGTCAATGTGGATTTAGATAAACTGGAGCCGAAACTCAAACAGTGCCAGTCACCACAACTTAATGAAAACTGTACTATAATGATACCAGATGTGGCTATTGTTCTCTAGTATGGTACTGTCTTTGTTGGGATCATTTTTGTTCCTTTTTGGCATCTGAGCCAATGTCGACTATTTTGCCAGCATCGTGTATTCAGTAGCACAGTCTGGGATCATTTATAACTTCTGGGCCATAAACAATGCAGCATACGACTCTGACATTTATGTTGTCATGATAACACTCAGTTTTACTGTCGCCAAAACCTATATCTCTGACGATTTTGAAAACAAAATGCCGAGCTCATGATGACCACAGCTGTGTCCGTAAGTAAAACAAAGGATCCTTTTTAAGTCGACTATATGCGCTGTAAGCAAGAATAGTCCATACGGTGGTCAGATATAGATTTTGGCGATAGTGTAGTGTACACCAATGATAATATTGATTCAGGGTGTGTGAAAAGTAACATAGGCTTAGGATGCTTTAATCTACCCAAGATTAAGGGAAAGATTAGAAAACCACATTGAACATAGCTCATGCACATAGTTGATATTTACATATTTCTCTGTGGATAATTTAAAGACAGGAATTGACAAATATATCTCATGTCATTATTTATAGTTAAAAAGTTAAATTTGAACATTCTTCTTCTTCGTGTCGCTGGCATGACTGAATTTTAAATGAATTTATTTTTATTTGAACATTAAATGAAGCTCATTATGAACATTCTAAATGCCAATATTGGAACTAACTGTGTCTTAGATATTAATTATTATATTTCAAATTTAACATTCTTTTACGGGGTGTTGTGGTCTTAGGAAAACTGCAGCTGTTGAATTATACCAAAAATATTTTGCCATTGATTTTGTTAACGATTATATGTTTTTTTAGGTTTAAATTAATTTTACACTAAGAGGCATTCAGGCCGTGGCGGCGTAGCCACGACGCGTCGCCAACAAAATGTATGGTTGGCTCCGTAACCAAGCGGACGCCAGGTGAGCCATCCACTATACAGGATGAAATTGAAAATTTGCGCCAATCCGGAATAGGAGGTGCAGTAACTGTTACATCATCAACATAATTTCAGCCGAAAGACGTCCAGTGCTGGACATAGGCTTCCCTCAAGCACCTCCACTTTGACCGGTTCCGTGCTTACTGTTTACTTAATAGGAGGTGCGGAAACTGTTAGATAACATTATAAATAAATTGTCAAACACGGATTATCGGTGTTCCAGTAAAAATATATATCATAATCTATCAAAATAAATAGGAGACTTAAAGTATAAATCTTAGCGCGCGCCCGATATGCAAGTTGACATCGCGTTGATCTAGAAAGAAAAGAAAGAAAGAAAAAGTATTTATTGCGACTCGTACAGGAAGATCACAAAGTAAACTATTTATATATTTTTGACCATTCCTACAAAAAAGGGCGCGCGACGACGTTGCCAAATCGCTTGCCTACGCGCACGTATGCATCCCTTTCCTTGATGATAATTAATGACATGCTCTAAAATTTCTTTATAACACGTTGAATTAGACGTTTTAATTTGGCGCACCTATTCAATTTCGTCATGTATAGCTGCATACATTTAGATGGCAGTGCGACCTGGCGCGGTCGCCCTGGCGTTCCGGTGAGGTTATGGCTCTAAGGCTCACTTGCACCACAAATCACTGAATATATTTAGCTCTAAACGTATTTATATCTTTCTATTTCTGCCAATTGTTTATAGATGACAGAGACAGGATGATGATTACTATGTTTAACGCTAAATGTATTTCTTATATTTAGTGATGCATGGTGTAAGTTGTCTTCAAGCTCGTAGCTTTCTCGTGAAAATAAACTGTGATTTTAATACTTTTACTACTCCAAACTTCTAATTTATTTTATTCTGTGATAATCTATTCTTTATTTTTATTTTTCTAAGGTTCTTATTTCTGTAGCTGCTCCTAAAGTTCGTAACTTATGATTAGATTTAGCGTAGCCTACTAGATGCCTAGCCTATTAGAGTATTGCGTGATGAATTTGCCTTACGTTTGTAAATATTGATTTTTGAGAAGGGAGGAGTTGTTTGTACTGTATTTTTTTATTACATTTATGCATTCTACAATGTTCGGACAGCACCTTGTTGTTTTTTTCTCTAAATATATTAATGTAATAGTTTAAGTGACGTATAGGTTTTTTGATCTAACACGCAGTTTTTAGTACTGTTAATACTTCACTAAATATTAGTTTTCAAGTGTTCATAAAAGTGTATGTATACAAGCCGTATTTTTATGAATATCGGTAGTTGGCATTTGCTAATATATTATAAAGTAATTTAAATAAAAATTGTATAACTACATGTAGACGAATTAATTATAGAGAATCATGTTTATATCTCTAGAATAAAAAAAAAACATTGTATCGCATTACTCAGTCACTGGGTTGTGGAGGTCAGATAGACAGTCGCTCCTTGTAAAATACTGGTACTCAGCTGCATCCGGTTAGACTGGAAGCCGACCCCAACATAGTTGAAACGGCTAGGCAGATGCTGACATAGGTCTGGATGGGATGCCTTATTGTTTTTACACCGATGAGCTATCAATTGCAACTTTCGTCCCATCATCATCCATCAGCTACTGCCTAGCCTTTTCCCAACTATGTTGACTGATTTTCTTTATTTTTGGATTATTGTAAATGTAAAGAGATAAGTATGCAGGGTCGTGGGATATAGTTGAAGTTTAGTAAGAAACCGATGGATGTTTTCGAATGAAATTTAGTTTGATCAATGAACTGTTTGTTTTCTATTAATTAAATAAAAATTTATCCAAAAACATCAATCCGTTTCTTACTAAACTTCAACTATATCCCACGACCCTGCGTACTTATTTCTTTTGTTGACTATACTATCGCCAAAACCTATATCTGACCATTTTGAAAACAAAATCCTGTGCACATGATGACCACAGCTGCGTCCGTGAGTGAAACAAAAGAGGATCCTTTTTAGGTCGACTAATAATATGCGCTGCAAGCAGAAATAGTCCTTACGGTGGTCAGATATAGATTTTGGCGATAATACCTATTGTGTATAGTTCTTGCTACTCACGATAACATAAGACTATATTGTATTGTTCGGGGACAGACCGACGGCATAAGTTCACACAAAATGAGTCCATAATAAAAATATTATGGACTCATTTTGCGTGACCCAACCCAACGCTAAATATGAGGTTTCATAGTTTTTTTTTTTGATACGATCTACGTGAGATGGCATCACTGTAGCGTCAGGTCCAATAAACTGTCAAAGTACATACGCGAATAGTAATTTTCTTTAAATATTTTGGTTTATTTATTCTTAAAATCAGTACTTTAAGAATATTGTTTTCTAATAAAACAGGAGGGCATAAGTTTCCTATGCGAGATAAAACCCGATTGAAACAGTGGCTTGTAGCCATTCGCAGAGATAAATTTACTCCAACGAAAAATAGTCTCGTATGCCACAAACAAAGCCACTTCACGGCGGACGATTACGAGCTACCGAAGGACTCAGTATGGGAAAAACGTAAGAATATTTTCAATATTAATGATAAACTTTAGTTAATCACTTTGATTATTTCAGTGCTCGATCGAACAACCTTCAATGATGTAGTGCAAACATTTTTGGTTCTTGCCTTATCAAAAAGTACTTAACTATAACATTGTAGGTATATTTATTTAATTATTATTTCAAACAGACCTGTGTTGAAAAAAAATGCAGTGCCATATTATAACCTCTTCTGTGCACTGCAGAATAATCTGACATTCCTATGCCCTCTTTATACAATTCAAGGAAATACGTATTTATATTAACTATATCAAAATTAGGTAACACTGTTTTTGAATCCACACTTTTGTATAACTTTTCTTCTGGCCATTCTACCATATAAAGAATCTGACTTGAGAGGTTAGAATTCCTATTTTCATTTGGTTTGAAGTTATTGTTTCTGTCATAGTCATTTAGCCTGAAATGTATAATATACATTAATCAACTACAACTCACTAAAACACAAATAACTGCAATTTAGTAGTTAAAGAATGAAATCAAATTGTGTAAACAAATTCAAGTACATTATACCTACTTTTCAATGAGCTTTTCCTTAGTACCAGTGACTTTTGCGCCCTTGTTTTTGAGCTCAATCTTTAGTTCGGCGACCTTTTTCTGGCCGTAATCCATAATAAAATCAATAATACTTCAAATTACAATAGAATTTCAATAATTTATGTTCAGTATCTACGCGACTCTGTGCTATCTGACAGCTGTTTGGACCTGACGGCTACGAAGCGCCGCCTGGTTGCAGAAAAAGTATCGAAAACCCTCGCTGAAAGAGATAGTCTTAGCCAAAGGGTAGGCCACTATAGTCGCCGGCACGTAACTTGGCCTGGTTTTAGCGCAGCGGTAGTAAGTTTGCGCATGTATACTTAGTGCAACAAAAAAAAAAATTACACTTTTATTACTTGTCATTACTCTATGGTTATTGGCATAATTTATTTTTAAACATATCTGTTGTGAAGAAAGTTAAAGACAGGAGAGAAACGACTCAAGACTCTGGTCAAGTTACCTGCTGTACAGGCTTATAATAAAAAAAAAGTAGAATTTACAAAATATACTAAGCTAAGTGGAATAATAATATAGGTACTTTACTAAGTGAAAGTAAACATGGCAAAAGTAATTTGTAAGGATCGTAGCAGATGGCGTTGTGTAGTTTCTGCCTACCCCCTCCTGGGAAGAAGGCGTGATTTGTATGTATATAGTACAGACGCCAGCTCTTCAAGCTAACCGAAACTGACAAATTTTCCCAAACTTTGTTTTAGCGATAAAGTTGAAAATCTACTAAATAAATTTGACAGATTGTAGTAACTTGATGTGCTGGCGTCTGTATTAAGTGGAAAGTAGAGCACTGTATTTATTAGTATACTTGACTCTTTTTATAAGAATATATCTAATGTTGCAGACAAACCTCACAATATTGTGCATTTATTTCGTTGTTTGTTTTCAAACTATTTAGTACAATTGTAAGCTTTTTAGCCTACAATTATTATCGTATTCGGTGATGTTACAACTGTTACAAGTCCGTTACGCCTGTGCTGCCATCTATTGTTCGACAAGGTGAACAAGTATTTCAAAGGATAGATTGACATGAGCTCTTTCTAATGACAGGCAGTAAAATAATGTGTTCTTATGCTTGTCCATTTATCTTTGCATGGTGATAAAAAGAGGTCTTGCTTCGAACTGATTTTCTGTGTTACTAAATATTTATATGATTCTATTTTATGATCTCAAAATACCTTTTAGGTACAGTATTTTTATCTCACGAACCTACGCGCGCTGTACTTGTGGTAAACAAGTGTAGAATAGAAACCCGCTGTGAATTTGTGTGTAAGCGCAGGAGTTCTCGGTACCGTCCGAGACAAAGGCGAAGTCAGAAGTGTGTGTGTGTATTATGTACGTAATACACACACAATACTACGCTACTCGTTTTCACAGCGTGTTTGTACACTTGGTTACCACAAGTACAGCGCGCGTCGCTGAGTGAGATAAAATACTATATGAACTAAGGGTACTTTATTGAGAGTTTACAAAAATGTTTATTTTTTCTTGTATTGCACTTAGTATATAAACTTGGTGAGGGTACACTTACAAGTGCGACTATTATATTCAAGTTATGTGTCTATAAAGTAAAATAATTATTATATTGAAATATATGTATTACTTATATACAAATATATTGTATCTACCTACTACTGAACTAGCGCACAATGGGGCAATGTATTTGAATTAAGCGTCGAGTTGTTTACACACAAACGACTCGCCTTGACAAGTTCCTTTCCAAATGATTAATGCTCCCTATTGCCTGTGACGTCATTCGCATAATCTGCCTGGAGGATGAAATTACGATCTACCCTCCAATTACATGTAAAAAAACTTCGTGATATCTATCTATACTAATAATAAAGCTGAAGAGTTTGTTTGTTTGAACGCGCCATTCTCTGGATCAACCAGAACCCCCCCCCCCCTCCTCCCCTCCTGTATTTGCTCGGCTCCTAACAGTCCTAACTCTTAGGAGCCGAACAAAAAGAAAAGTAAGGAAGACTGCGTAAAAGAAGTAATAGCGCACGGGGAGGCGATGCGGTGCGCCGGGATGGGTCGGGGAACAAGAAGTTTTACGCGGATGAAGTCGCGGGCAGAAACTAGTCTATAATAAACTGGCTGACCCGACTGACGTTGCCCTGTCCAAATTTCAATAATTCATACAAAGGACGTTCAATGTTTCCCCAAGGTGTTCCGGGTCGATAAAAACCTGATTCGGACTATTACGAAAATTTTAAAACAAAAAATAGCCAAATCTGTCCTGCACCCAACTGATGCGCTTACCAACGAACAGCGTTTCATTTTTATTATAGTTAGGGTTAAAGGAAAGGCCGTTCTAAGGATTTCAGTAATACGTTTATTATCCTTTTATATATTGGAAGGTGTGTTTACTTGTATAGACTGACACACTTTCAAAAAAAACACTCCATAGGTTCCTAATACAGAAAGCATATTATACAATTAATGAATATTTAGGCGAAATATAAAATCTGTAACACCATTTTCTCAGATTGATTAATTGCCTAATTTCTTACGATTGGTTCATAATATTTGTTTAAGAATTTTGTAAATTAATTAATATTTATTTAAATTTTTTTGTGTAATATTTGTTTTATAATTCTATACTATTTTCTTTGTTTATGTTTTGTGTAAAGTTTCTTTGTTCATATTTTGATAAAGATTTAAAACTATTATTTAGCATTGTTTTTATAATTATATAAGCCTTGTACACCCATTACCTAATGGGTGAGCAATATTTGTACGCCTTGCAAGGCAACACTTAGTGACACAACATATTTATTTTTATTTTATACCATCATGTACCACATTACAACTATGTGTACAATAAATAAATTTGAATTTGGTCTTGCGTCTGTCGTTTGTGTGTTCAAACATTTCATACTGCCATTAGCTACGCGTGACTGATGGAAAACGACAATTTATATGTTGAAAATATTTACTATAATCAACTTGTAATTTAGTAAAATTAAAGTAATTTTTGAAACTCAAACTTGCATTTCATTAACTAACACCCAGTGTCCGGAATGAATACCAACGACGCGACGATGTGTCAAAATTAAAGTCATGTCAAGTAATCTTATTGGCTGTTGATAAATCAATCAACCAATCACAGCAGTTGACAATTTGACACGCTTTTGACATTTTGATTTTCGTTCCAGAAACCGAATAGGTAAGTCCTGTATCCATCCTTAGTAACCTTTATCAACACATTATAGTTATTATTAACATTAAAGTTCATTTCGTAGTTAGCAGCACAATCAAATCTCCACTTCATAAGCTCACATTGGCACGAGCGCCTTTTTTTTCCTTGACTTTTTCCCGTCCACTGTATTTAAAAAAAATCCAGGGTTCGGCAGAATAAGCGCCCGTGCGGACGTGGGCTAAGGGTTTACTTTTTGTTTATCTATCATAAAAATAAAACTTAAATACCTATAGGTTATCAGATGGCTGGCATATTTTCTGTACAATAATAAGAACGAATGTAGAAATAATGAAGCTTTCATACAAAATCTCGCGCCATGTTAGCTTATCCCGCGAAAGACGCGACGACGCGTGAAGATTTCACGCTTCGTCACGTCGCGTGCCCCCGCCAAGATGAGCCAAAAACAAGTGTGTCATCATGCAATAGTTCAATGGAACAGCCAAGAAGACTCAAATTATGGGCCAAGATGTAAGGTTTGTAGAGTTAGGGGCTGGCATCAATTGTTTGGTTTTTTGGGACATTAGATAACTTTTTCAAACAGTGAAAGCGTTATGTGAGGTCTTGAAAACCTACTTTACACTAATTGTTTTTGGTGGGATGTGAGCTTGTTACATTTTTCTAGCTATACAGACAGACATAAAAAGGTTTTCTACTTAGAACAACTTAACTCAGTATCTAACTAAACATAATTTCAAAGGATTATAGTATTAAACAAAGCTCTAAACACAAACCAGTTTCTATTTAACTTAATTTCTGAACGAGTGTCTGGGACAAATAATATAGTTACTTACCTACCTAAGTAAAGGGAAGAGGGAGGCTGCGTCAACATGATAACTGTGATAAAGCTATCCGAAAGCGTGATGCGAATAATCCTGTGAGGTTTAAGGACGTGATACTAATAACAATTCGACGTCTTCTATTTTGTGTGGAAATTGCGTACTGTAAACCACTACGGTGGCTCTAAAAATGTATTGCCTTGCAGGGCGGGACCGATTTTATCAAAATGATGGCGCGGGAAACGACTACTGACGATCGTGACCTAAAATGGCGCTGTTATCTTCCAATTTCAAATCTAAACGTAGAAAAAAAGAAATCAAATATTCTGGTATCAAACAGCGATACCTCGGCGGAAGAATTTCATTTTATCATGTGTTGCTACTATAGTTTGTTGATTGAGATTGAGTTTTGCGACCCTGACTATGATTCCCGGATGGGCCAGTAGGTATTTTCAGTTATTTGCGTTGTACATATACCTACTCACCTAAACGAGTAGATGGCGCCGATTCCCTTGTTCACAAACTAAACTAAATTTAAGTTCAGTGCATCGTTTTCTTTCTATTTCATTAAGAAAAGGACATAGATTAGTAATTGGACTGGATTAGTATAGTCCTGTCAAAGTAAGATACTCCATAGACAGTTTAGACGTGATTAAAAAATGGACTACTAAAAATACGTCAGTTTATGTACGCCAGGCGCTGACTAATCTGACAGGACTAAACTAATACTTATCTTCTGTCCTTTTCTTAATGAAATAGAAAGAAAAAGATGCACTGAACGAAAACGATGAAACGAAAATCGAAAAAGATGAAATATGGTTTAGTTTGTGAACAAACGGCGCCATTGTAACCAAATGATAATGGAAAGTAAGAGGTCCGCTACTGATAGGTTAGGTACCCATATAAAACAGTAGCCTTTGCTGGCTTTGCTGAAATCGCTAATTTATCCAATTTTCTTACGTAGTTCTTTATTACCTACTGTGTTATTATTCTGGAAATCTAAATTTATCTAAGTAACTAGGTAGGTAATTTGATTCCCTCCTTCGTTCTCGATTATATAAGGTGTTAAAAAATTAACTTTAAGAACTTCGTGTACTTACATTTTTTTCGAGCGTTTTTACTTTTTCATATAAAAATAACCATTTAGTAAAATATTTTTATGTGCGCTGTACGCAGGGCTGCGCTTACTCTCGGCGCTCGAGCACCGCGCGGCGCGCTTCCCCTACCCGCGGCTCCCACCAACCCTTCCCGCCCACTTCAGTCGTCCGATATCTGTCGCGCGGTAAGGGTGGGTGTGCTGTCGTGTGTCTTTTCGCTACATCCATGCGCTCGCGCAGTTTCGTATAAACAATGCCGTTTACTTATTCTAATCGGGAGTATTTAGATATGATAGTGTGTTATGTCATGACCGGTGAGAGTTTAGCCGCAGCACGTAACCGATACCGTGAACTTTATGGTGACCAACGACGAGTGCCTGCTGTCCAAACTATCCTGGGGGTCTACCAGCGCTTATTAGACTATGGCCAGTTTCGTCCTCGTCAAGCAGATGCTAGTAAGCCACGGCTCGCCGGTGACATTGAAGATCGAGTGTTGGACTATTTCAACGACAATCCACACGCGAGCACACGTGACGCAGGGCAGGACTTAGGAAGAAGGCCAACATCCGTACCACTTTTTAAGAGTACAGGAATCATCAATACATCTTAAGCCTCTCGATTTTTATCTTTGGGGTCGTGTAAAAGACTTAGTGTATGGACACAGTGGCAACAATATTCGAAACGTGGACGAATTAAAGACCCACATAATTAGTGCATTCGATCTAATTAAAAGTGACAGAGACACATTAATCGCAGTGCAATCCAATGTAATACGTCGTGCTCACTTGAGCATTGGACAAAGTGGTGGACATTTTCAGCACCTTTTGTAAATAAGGTAAAAATGAAGACTTCTTTTAAATAGTTTATAAATTATTGTAAATAGGTTGATTCAAATTTTTTAAACGTACCAACTTATCGAGCTTACTTAATTTAAAAACAGTAATTCATTAATATGGCCAATAAAACAAGCTACTTGTAAGAAATTCGATAAATTGCCAGTCCAAAGTCTGACGAATGTAATGGGAAAATTAGAATCAGCTGTTTACGAATTTGCGCTGTCGCAGGGGTGAACGGACTCGAGCGCGCGACCGCGCGGCGCGACGCCAGCGGCGGTGTACAGTGCGCATATTCAATAAAATTGTGCGTAGTGAAAATATTGCATATCTTTGAAACAGATTGTTATTTAGAAAAAAAAATTTCGTGATCATTTTCATTTATTATTCCAAACAACTCCTCAACTTTCTTAAAGTTAATTTTTTAACACATTATATATCTATTAAAGATAAAACAGGCCTATTAAGAAAATAAACTATCTATTATCAGAGTTCCCTGGAGGCTACAATGTTACGATAATATTTGTATTACAAACAAAAAAAGATAAATATTTGTCATAACTGTAACGAGTTTTCTTCCCTAGGGAGGTTGGCGAGGTTTCTTATTACAAAGGTGTGCTTATTGCATGCAATTTGCACCCATCGCTGTCGGTGGACGTGGATCAACTTCGATGGACATAGTGAACTCATTGACGTATGTACCTATGTACCTACTTATTTTGTTTATTAAAAATATTTATTTTTTGTCACGTTTGATTTATTACCTTGCGAGTTCTGAAAGCTTTTTTTGTTAAATCTGAAATTCCAAATGACATTTACAAAAACCATGCGAGCGTTCCTGAACGAAAGTTAACATTTCTTTACGCGCAGCAATATTATGTGAAGCGGGGAATCAAGTACCTAACAAAACCAGTTCCGGGAAAATTTTAAATGATTTGAATTTAATAACTTTCATACGATATTTTATTATAATACTAAAATCAATTTTTGAAATTTCTTTTTTGTCGATGTCGATTACGATCAGGTAGCATCATCACCATCGAAGTATAGTTCAATTTCGTAAAATAAACAAATTATTTGGTCTGTGATTTCTGTGAATGTGGTCCCCTGACCCTTCACCAGCAGGCTGGTTATGCTTTAAAAACAAAACAATCTTCGTTACCAACATATTTATACTTATCGAGGGAATGATGTACTTACTAGCTGCAGTACTCTTGCGAGGTTGCGGGAGGCCAATAACCTGATGATAGAAGTGATAATGTATTCAAGTGACGAGTTCACAATTAAAGAGATCCCGGCATAAGACTGTAGATATAAGAAAGATGGAGCATCACGCGGTTTAACACGTTCCCTGTCCCAGAACAAAAATAAAAAAAATATTCGTACATCTATCGATCATTTTCTTATAAGTTGACTATAATTATATAAGGGTTTACATCTATACTAATATCAGTTAAAAAACCGTATATTTTTCAGGCCAAAACTGAAAAATAAATTTATGACTCCACAAGGAGTCAAGGACGTGTGAACAAAAAATTGTGTGACTTCTTATGGAGTCATGGACGTATGAACTAAAAATTATATGACTTCTTACGGAGTCATGAACGTGTGATCTGAATTAATCTGAATAAAAAAAAAATATTTTGCTTTTTTTTCGTACTCTGTGATTCTGATTTGATTGGTAACCAACGCAACCTGTTACCGGAAGTAAATTGAAGACCGGAGAGATTGCGGCTATGCAGAAAGCGAATATTACCGTGCTAAAATGGCGCGATAAACGAGACGTTTTGCTTCTTTCTACATGCAATGGAAAGCAAATGAAAATGAGTGGCGGACGAATATAAGTAGTAATACGTAATAAATACGCAGTGGTAAACTTGTGCCTTATTTTTCAATGAGCTGCAAAAAAACGCGGGCTAAAAAAGCTATCGGCACATGAGATAATAATAAAAAATCTACTAGGAATACGCGACAAAAACCGACCGTCTATTGAACATCCACTTTCATCACGTGCTGATAAACATACCTTGGAGAAAATTGCCAAAGAGCCATGTCGTAAGATGAATAAAAAACGATGCAAAGGGTGCTCCAAAAAACACATTTCAGAGGGTCAAACTTCAAAATTTGCTGCTACAAAGGCGTCAAAAGTAACAACATGGTGCCCTAAATGTAAAATAGTGCTCTGCCGTCCATGTTATAATGCACTTCATTGATTTTAGTTAAATAAAGTACAATTTCTACAAAAAAAAAAATGTTTTATTTTACCATCATCATTTAATAAGAAACTTGTGACATTTTACGGCGGCTCTTTTGAATTTTATCTAACCTTGTTATGTAACCATACGTCCATGCTGATGGTTTCACTCGTAGTCATACGTTCAATGAAATATAAAGCATTACATTTATCTTTGGCGTATGACTCCAACTAGAGTCATAGACGTACGAGTTTAGCACAAACGTGACTCTTTTGGAGTCATTGGACAGGGAACGTGTTAAACTCGTTTGACATACTTTGCGTTTATCGCCAATGCTTTTTTTTTTTGCGCTAAAACATCGATCACGAATTTTCAATAGCATGCATCGATTACTCGACGAATTTTTTATATCAGAAGTCCCCAAAATAATTCGAAAGAATAACAAAATAATGCTTTACTCAGATTTGATTGAATAATAACTCTATTATCTGAATGGCTGCGAGGTCATGTATCTATTTCACCTACGCTGCTAAGACGAACTGACGTTGGTCGACTACAAATTGCAAGCAGTTCGCAATTTCTGTTTGTGATATTTCGTAGTTTATCAATACTTCAATAAATTTAATTTTACACAGTCTAACTTCTAGTGGTTTATTTATAGAAGCTTACATCGTAAATCTGTGCCAGACGATTTCAGTGTGTGCCGTAAATAATCGGGTCTCGTAAAATATTTGTGTAAAAGTGTAAAATATGATGAAAGTACGGCCAAATGTGGCAGACAAGATGTATAATATGATGCTACTGTTTGTCGTTTTTATTTTGTGTCCGATTACCTGTAAGTTACCTTTCTTCTTATATGATTACTGATGAAGTGGACAAAAATAAAATTGCCATGATTATACCTGCTAATTGACCTCGAATGTTTGCAGGACATATATAATAATAAAACTGCTGGGACACAGGCCTCCTCTCGATGAGAGGGAGATAAAGATATATTTATTGCGTAACTGTGTACTTTAAGTTCTTATTGATAAACATTACATTTTAGTTTCAACAGTCTATTCAAGTCGGACATGCAATAGTATTTTACGACATTAGGTACATACAAATATTATTTTTTATCAAAAAACTCATTCAGACTGTAAAATACACTATCAATTAACATTTGTTTCAATTTATTTTTAAACATATTTCCATTTAATTGCTTTATTGCTGGCGGTAACTTATTGTACACACGAGTAGCAGTAACATAGGTATTTTTATAATACATCATATTAATAACCGGTAAATTGATGTCATATTTATATGGTTTCCGAATGTTTCTTTTAGAATTTGATTTGAAATTAAAAAAATTGCATATTGTTTTTAACAAATAAACATAATTCGAGTATATAAATACCAGTCAGTGTCAGGAAACCCTCCGTTCTGAAGACGTCTCTTAATGATTCGGTACTATACATGGTATATATTGTCTTAAGACATTTCTTCTGGAGAAGGAAGGAGTAGGCCATAATCCACCACGCGGGCCCAGTGCGGGTTGGTAGATGTCACATGTCTTCGATTTTTTGGTTCTAGGACATGCCGGTTTCCTCACGATGTTTTCCTTCACCGTCTGTAAAAAACACCTATTTTTCTATAATATTAAAGTTCTGAAGAATAAATAGACTTTATTTTCTGTTGTAACAGTTGCAGAAGCTGTTGTTGATGCTCCTACAGATGATGCAGTAAGTAAATTAATACTCTTCAATTAGGTAAAAGGTAGATGCTTACCTAAATATCTTAAATACAGAGTTAAAAGAAGTAGCAGACGTCTAACTGAGAAGTTTAAGCAGTCCCCCTTAAAATTACACCACGGCTGTACTTAGACCCCGAAGGCTTAGGCTGAGTTGGTCTCCTAGCTCTATATCCTATGTTTTGTGGCTCGTTTCCTCCATCATCTCACCATTGTCTTAAGAGTGCCAAGTGTAGATGATTGTTCTGTCATAAACTTAAGCTCCTCCTACTGTTTTAGTTTCCTCATTTATTATTTTTCTTTTCCCACAGGTTTTGCAACCCTGCGACTGTGGTTGCAATGAGTATGTACCATTATCCTTATAATATTTTAACTGAAATATTTTTGCCGCTTAAAATGAAACGATTGGGTTTTCAGAATGTATATCTATGACGCCGTAAACGATAGGTGTGATTTCAAATTTGATATGACGAGACGTCTTGTAGTTTACGACAAAACTGGTAAGTGTTACCTACATAAGTTACAATACATAAACATCCTATAATGTTCCCACTGCTGGGAAACAGGCCTCCACTCTTCGAGAGGGTGTGGGCTGTAATCCACCACGCAGGCCCAGTGCGGGTTGGTAGATGTCACATGTCTTCGGTTCTAGGGCATATTGGTTTCTTCAAGATGTTTTCCGTCCCAGACAGGCGCGTTTTATTGTGTGTAAATTATTTCTTCACCACTGCTCTAATAATGGTGACGGAAAACATCGTGAGGGAATTACAATACACTTACACCTAATCAAGACTATGTCTGCAACTCTGTCATAACTTGGAGCCTTTTCGGGAAGGTCCGCAGCAAGCATCTTGAAAGACCAGCAACATTTTCTCAATTAATACCCAATACAATTACCATTAATTATATGCTAAGTTAATCCAATACAGCCTTTCAGTCTAATACTGTGGTCTTTGAGACACATGGGTCCTCCAACACAAATATACCATAATCTAAATAGCAAATTGATTTTACAGATATGTATTGACATTTTAGCTGGTGACGAAATGGCAAGTAAGTTAGATCACGAACTGAACAGCTTTTGGTAGCTGCTAAATGACCCACTAATTTGCAGTTTTGCACATGCTTATTACCTACGGTTCCTACTGCAAGAAAAAGTTGGACAAAACTAAAGCACATACGAGGGCCACACTGAAAGTTTTTAGAGCTGGCCACTTGTATACGATATAATAAAAAAATAGTTCAAATTTCGAAAATGGAACTCTGCCAATATTATTGTGTTTGTATTTTATTCATTTATCATTTGTTTACGATTTGGCGGCGAACTTTCAGTGTCACCCTCGTACCATGACTTTAATTCTGCTTGTGATATTTTCTTTAATGTCCTTTGGTGTTATGTGATATTTCCTTATTAACACACGCTGTTGTGATTTAGTGTAGCTGCTAAGGAATGATTTGTTGATATTAATTAGGTATCCGTATTGAGGCCTTATGTTCTTTACAAGACTTTAAAAATATATTACATCTCTGCTTTCAGAATCAATTTACGTTGAATTGGAGAATCTGTTTAAAGGCACCCTGATTTCGGTTATCCTCTTCATGGCGTTTACAAGTGTTTGTGTTGTATCCGTCTGCATATACTGTTGCCGTATTAAATCCACGTAAGTGCTATTGATGGACTAATTACATCTTATTAAAACTAGAACACGCGAACCATGCAGTATAGGTAAGTAGTACAGTCAATCTCACATCTGTCATACTTGCCCTTCGAAATCCGCATTCACGTTCACTGTATTCAAATTGTTATGTGCGGTTGACTGTACGAACATACAACTCCTTGTTTGGCTGCAGGAGTACCTACCCACTACTACACAGGCTGTAGTACTCTCTACCGTAGCAGCTGTTTCCGTTCTTTGCTCTGAGGGCAAATCCGATGGCCGATTGTTTTCCGCGTTTAGAATTATTTTTAGTTTAGACATAACTGCCTAAAACACTACGTTCACCGCAAAAAGAAATTCAACATTCGGCTTTCAACCCGGATATTACTAATACCTCTCAAGACATCGAATTTTTGAAAAAAACACGCTACCGAAATTTTTGCAATGACCTGCTTAGAAAGCTAAAAATTGTCCACGAAAATAATAAATTTAAGAAAGCAAAACATAACCCCAAAGCCCTTTGGAACACTATTAAAAATGTTACAAACACAGCTAAAATAAAATCCAGTCCTGTGGAACTACTGAAAATATGTGACGGTCCTAAAGCATCCCTAAATGAAGTTGGTAAATTTTTGAGTAACTTCGCGGATACAATTCTATCACAGGGTCAGTGTCCCGCAAATATGAACAGTCAGGCTCTGAATATCGGTGATAACACCTCACTATCTCCCGCTAACTCCCTCGTGCTGCTAGATATAGACGAATCTGAAGTAGTCTCTTGTTTCGCAGCTACGCGATAACTGTACGTTGGGTTGGGATGGCATATCGCCTATAGTGCTAAAAATGAGTCGTCAGAAACTAATAAAACCGTTTTTCCGGACGCACTTAAAAAAGAAATTGTGCACCCATTCCACAAGGGTGGGAGCAGAAGCTGTGTCAACAACTATAGACCCATTTCGGTTTTGACTGTTCTTTCCAAGGTTCTGGAAAAGATTCTTAGTAACCGGCTTAAGAACTTTTTGGATAGATACGAGATCATAGCAGATAATCAGTATGGTTTCCGTTCCGGCGTCTCGACTGAAGATGCAGTACTTGAATTGACGCAGTTGATTGGTGGGAATCTCGATAGGAAAACCAAATGTCTGGAAACATTTCTAGATCTCTCGAAGGCATTCGACACAGTTTCTGTTTCCATACTTATGCCAAATTGGAGCTTCTTGGTGTTAGAGGTATAGCACTGCAAATCTTCACAGATTATCTGAACAACCGAACCTAAAGAACCAAAATTGATAATCACTTCAGTGATGAAGAAACGTTGTCCTACGGAGTACCGCAAGGTAGCATCTTGGGTCCTATCTTGTTTCAAATATATGTAAATGACTTATGCAGAATGTCCTCCCCAGCTCGACGATCTTTGTATATGCCGATGACACCGTGGTTATAAGTGACGGTTCCACATGGGATAGTGTTAAAAGAAGCGCGGAATTGGGATTACGTGAAATTATAAAATGGCTCAACTTAAACCTACCCTCAACTGTAGCAAGACATCATATATTCCATTCGCCATCCGTCAGAGCTTCGCACCCGACCACACTCTTTTAAACGTTGCCCCACACTAGGAATTTCTCCTGTATCGTGGGTGTGTTTACAAACATTTAAACTCACATACACAAACAGCCAGACCCGGAACAATTACTTGTAGGTCATACAAATATTTGTTCCGTGCGGGAATCGAACCCGCGACACGCAGCGCAGCAGTCAATCGCTTAACCACTGCGCCAACCGTGCCGTCCGTGCCTTTCGATAATAGCGCACACTTGCTCACAGCTGTCATCTTCATGCCATTGTCCAACACTCATGCGTACCGATCATGTCAAATACCTTGGTGTTTAAATAAACACATTGATGCCCTAACCACGAGAACGCTGAGACTGATCCATATCTTCAAGTCACTTAGAGTCTCTGCAAACCTTGATATTCTAAAAATGGTATTCTATGCTCTGTGTCAGTCCGTCCTTGGATACTGCATCAGTTTATGGGGTGGTGCAGCCAAAACCACTTTTCTGAGAATGGAGAGAGCCCAGAGAGCAATACTGAAAGTAATGCTACGAAAACCTTATTGCTATCTAACAACTCAACTCTATTCAGATTGTAAGGTACTAACAGTCTCGCTCTTTGTGTTGCAAACCGTTCTCAGAAGACACTCCAGTGTCCCACCGTCTGATCCCAACAAGCGAACCAATATTCCCCCAGGTACACGACACAAAACTGCTTTTGCCAGATACCAATACTTTACAATAAGTACACTAATCTATAAGAAAATTCATAAATAACTAAATAAGTATACTCGATTGCAATAAATTTAAATTATAAGCTAAGGTGATGGAATGGTTACTTAAACAGGACTATACACAAACTGAATCACTACTAAAATACTTTGCCTAGTATGGCTTGTTTTGCTTTTATTGCTTCACATAAACACCTCACACTCACTACACTCATACAAAAACTCACCACACCTACATCATTAAAACATTCCCACACACACTCGCCCATTCTTAAAACATAAGTATTAAATTGTTTATTTTTTTTTTTTTTATCTTTTTTGCTATTTTGCTCAAACAATAAGTTGGCACAGTCCGCAGTTGTATAATCCCTATATTTAAGTAACCTCACAGCTGAACGCTGTCTCTTAAGATACAGGTTATCCTAGTTTAAGAGGCAGAGCTCATAAAATCTGTATACAGACTTCTGCTGGTTCGTAGTTAATATCATGTTACTCCGTGACTTGTGACAATAAACTATTATTATTATAGTTCTTTATTTCAACTAAGTACATATAAATTACATTTTTAAATATTTTTATAAACAAAAATACAAAAAAAAAACATTTAAAAATATAAAAAATAGTAGCCCACCGGTATCGGCAACAGGGTCCAAGCTACCGGCGGTCAGAGCTCCAGAGAGAGGAACCTCCTGACAATGCGAGCCGTGTCCAGAAATACCGCTTTCTGAATCAAGCCCTTGATCCAGCTGCCCAACGAGAGCCTCCTCAGGTGTTGGTCGAGGCTCTTGGCTATTAACCCATTGGCTGACACGACTATCGGCACAATGATTGCTAAGTCCACATGCCACATGTCGACAACCTCGCGAGCCAAGTCAAGATACTTGATTTGTTTATCTTTTTCGACTTTCACGAGGTTCTCATCATGCGGGACGGTTATGTCAACAATCATTGCGCGCCGCTCTGATCGATCCACCACCACTATATCAGGCTTATTGGCAACAATAGTCCTGTCAGTGATGATGGATCGATCCCAGTACAATGTGATATTTCCATTTTCGAGAACTGGGTCGGGCACATACTTACCTGTAGTACGGCACCTCAGATTCCACAAGACTGTATTTTATTATTATTATTATATAGATTCCACCAAAACTGGAAGGCGGACGCGCGGGCCCGCGAACGATGGAACAGCCAGCACAGGCTAACAAAATGAAAAAGCAGAAACAAAGTCTCGTCTATACAAAGACCTCTGATTGATAACGATGTAGCAGAATTAATCTATATATTTTTATTCCAGAGACCGGACATTGAAAAAAAATGTAAAGGCTATGGCAAAGAAACTGAATACAGATTATAACTCTAAGAAGGTGGCTCCAAAGCGCGCGCCGTTGCCGGCGATATCGGAAAGTTGTAGCGTCCTTGTGGAACCAGCGGGCGTTATGGTTGTTTAAGGGGGATGAACTATGTTAGCCCGTGAAATTCAAATTTTCTTACGGTTTTATTGGCAGAATAAATCATATTTAAAAAAAATGTACCTTTATTTCTTGTGTAAAGGCCGAACACCAGCTAGTCCAAGCACCAGAAACTTTATTTCAACCATTTGTAACCAAGTATTGTCAATAACATACTCATCTGATTAGTGATTACTAATCAGCTGAATATGCTATTCAGCTGATTAGTGATTATAAAACACAAGACAGCTGGGGAGAACTTTAAAATTTTCGATGATAAAAATCAAGTTTGAAGTTCACGCATAGTTCCCGCTCCCGCGTCAGTTTTTGAACGAAACAAAAGAAAACTTAGAGTGCGCATTCTATTGGTCTGGACGGTGACTCTGAAAGTTCTTAGAAAATCAAAAACTGAACAAACTAGAAAGTTATTCGTTTTATTTAATCTTTTCAAAATAGTGTCCATTTACATCAATACATCGCTGCATCCGATGGAACCACTGAGAAAAGCACTTTGCCCACTCGTCCTTAGGGGTCTCTTCGAGGGCATTTTGAAACGCAGCCACTCCTTCCTCGGTCTCCATGAAACGTTTTCCTCGAAGTTTTTCTTTTATTTTCGGAAATAAATAGGTACGAGGTCGGGGCTATAGGGCGAATGACCCAGTAATTCCACGTCTCACGTCGCCAAGTAGTCGATTGTTTGCTTGGCGATGTGCGACGAGGTGTTGTCCTGGTGAAGGAGGATCCTACCGCGAGGTCGTTTCTCCCGAACTTTTTCCAAGACAAGTGGCAAACAATTGTTAGTATACCACTCTGTAGTAACTGTTTTTCGATCCTCTAAAACAATTGTTGCGTAATGACCTGTCCTTCCGAAGAATGAGGCCACCATCTTTTTTCCCACGCTTCGCCCTCTCTTCACTTTAGTTGGCAACTCCTCGGAAGGAAACACCCAGACAGCAGACTGTCTCTTAGTTTCACGATCATAACAATAAATCCAGCTTTTGTCACCCGTAAGTATGTCGAACACAGCATTTGAGTCACCTCCGTTAAATCTTTGAATCATTTCACGACACCAATCAACACGACGGAGCTTTTGGGCCTCTGTCAAATTATGAGGTATCTTCCGGGCACAAAGCTTCAGCAAGACTTATACCGATGCCTAAGTTTGTCCGAATCTGCTGATAAGTCACTCTTTTGTCAGTCTCTATCATACGCCGCACACTGATGTTATCTTCAGTCGTCGCCGTAGAAGGCCATCCCTCACGCAGATCATTGGTGAGATTAGTGCGTCCACGTTTGCACTCATTAAACCAGTTGTAAACAGTGGCACGAGATGGGGCTTCATCGTGAAAGGCAAATCGAAGTCTATCATAACTTTCTTGTTGGCTTAAATGATATCTAAAGTCATAAAAAATCATTGTACGAAAATTTTCTCGCGTTAAATTCATGTTGACGTGACGCAGATAATTTTCAATTTGCCGCCAAATCGTAAACAAATGACAAATGTATATAATACATACACAATAATATTGGCAAAATTTGAACTTATTTTTTTATTATATCGTTTATAAGTGGCCAGTTTTAAAAACTTTCAGTGTCGCCATCATAATAACGTAAACCTTTTTTTAGATATGGAATAAAAACTATTTGTTAAACATGCTTTACCATCAAGCATGTTTAACAAATAGTTTTTATTCCATATCTAAAAAAAGGTTTACGTTATTATGATGGCGACACTGAAAGTTGATGCTTGATGGATATGGTTTTTACTACATTGGCTGTACTACTGAGTATGGCAATGCTGAGCTGTATATGCTGTATATGTATGAAATTCAGGTTAGTATAGTTTAAAAAAAGAAAGTTTAGTATAGTTTTGATTTAAATCCTACTCCTACTATATAATAATAATATATAATATTTAATATTATTATAAACGTGAAAGTTTGTATGGATGGATAGTTGGATGGATGGATGGATGTTTGTTACTCTTCACGCAAAAACTACTGAACGGATTTGGATGAAATTTGGCACACAGATGGTTTATAACCAGGATTATATAGGATACTTTTTATCCCGATATTCCCACGGGATCGAAACTTATGCGGGTGAAACCGCGAGGCGCAGCTAGTAATACATAAAATTGCTAAATCTGTTGGTATACACTTAGTTGTATGATCTTGGCTTCGGTTACTCAATTGAGGACTTCCTTGAGCCAGTCATTGAAAGACTTGTCAAGCATGTCCTGCGATCAATCACTATTGTGTTCCATTTCAAAAGAAGCAGAGCACTCCTTGCGGTAGTTAAATGATATTTATTTCTGCACATTTTGGTGTGTAGCCAAAATAAACTCAGAGATCACAGTCTCTTAAAGTCCAGGAATAATCTTGGTGGGGCCATATGAAGACCATGCAGGTTAATGTCTGTGAAGATCTTTTGAGAAAAGAACCACTCATATTTGTTTGAGTGGACCTATCCAAGGTTATGACTATTGTAAGAAGATTTAACCCGGATACTGTGACAGACCTTTTAAAAGACCCAAAAACGCATAAGTATGACATATGCATGTTGTACGTATGCGACCCCACTATTACGACGGGCTTTTAAAAGGCCACCTTTTGCTGGCGTTCCTAGAATAAATCGTTTCAGTAACGGGTTAAAGGTAATCTATTTTTTAAAATCTTTATTTATTAATGGAGGTTTGTTCATATTTGAACATGTCACCCCCGTTAGAATAAACATGAACATACACACATCATAATTGTAAACTTAACTACATATACAAATCATACAGTGGATAAACTTAAGGTGATCTATTCATAATACCTATACGTGTAAGCCTATAAAGCAATTTCGCCTCCTCCGAAAGAGGAAAGTACAAAATACTATTACACCATCCACCATCAAAAGGGGATTCCAAGTTTTGAAGTACAAAATATCTGAATGCTTACGAACACATTCCATCAAAATGTGATATACGTCCTCTATAACATCACATTCCGTACAATTCGAAGAGTTGACTTTTCCCATCAGGAATCCAAACTTATATAATGGAATGTGCCCTGAGCGAAGTCTAAAACTCGTCACAATGTCATACCTTCCCATATTGCATTTTTCAAACCAAAGGGCTCGAGGCAAAGCTGGTTGCAAAGTTCTGTACCAAATTCCCTTGGTAAGTGATCTTTTGTTAAAATATTCAGACCAAAATTTGGTAGAATACTCTTTATCAGTACCGATTAAATTCGTGTAGTAAGGCAAGCAATTGAAATTAATACCATCAACCGCAGCTTCTCTGGCCAATTTATCCACAGTTTCATCACCAATTAGACCAATATGGGAAGGTATTCACTGCAATATTACTTTCCTATTTATAGTATTAAGTTCGGGTAGGGTACTTAGTATGTACTAGGCCAAGGGAATACCCCTGGTCATTTGAGTGCATCGCACCAAATGATGAAGTGCACTCTTAGCATCCGTAAATATTACAAAATTAATATCATTATTAATTGATTTAATGTATGACAGTGATTCTGCAATACCGATGAGCTCAGCGTGCATAATGGATATTTGAAGATTATTTACATTAAGCTTTATGAACTTCTTTGTTTGTGTATCTAGAAAAGCAGTGCCTATTCCTTGTTTGTCCTCGGAGGCATCTGAATATATTTTGTAGAAGCCTGAATATCTTTCTTGTAAGAATTTACTACAAATGAGCAACAAATTTTGTACTTTAAATTGACGTTTAGGTTTATCCACGTTGTGAATTTCAAAACTTATATAACTACTTGTATCTAAATTATTAATCCAGGTATCTAAGGCAAATATCTCAAGTTGCTTGCTCGAGTGTACAGACAGTGATTTTAAATGCATGTGAATCGTTACTAACAATGGTGTTTTCTTGCCTCTCCAATATAAGTTTGGAATACGGTTTATTAGATGTTCCAACAACGGGATTATAGGATTATTGCCGAGCGACTTTGTCTTAAGCCAGAATTTGTAACATAATGTACTATCATGGACACTTCCGCCTGACCACCACTAAGTTCATTTTGGCTTGCACTCAAAAAATAGAAGCGCTCTCTAGCCCCGCCCCGTTGACCTTGAATAGACGAATGAAAGACAAGACCGGCCGGCGGCGCCGAGCGCACTGATAACGCGGTGACTGACGCACGCGCCGTTCGAGATTTATTGTTATTTTCAAACTACTACTATTATCTCTTACATATTATGAGGAAAATTCGTTGTCAGTTAAAAATACATTTTTTCTTTATTATTTCTAACTAGAAATTTGATTTGATAAATCCTATTGTCGGTTAGGCATTACTTAATTAAAAAGTAAAATACGTTTATTATTATGTTTTGAACGTTTATCAGTTTTATTTATTAACTTAATAAACTAAACAAAGATATTCATAAAATATTGGATATAGGAATTGAATATAGTAAATAGGTAAAACACACAATAAAAGAACAAGTAATAAAATCAACTAAAGGGGATGCGCCAGGGTAGCCCGCGAAATTCAAAAATAGTTTACCCGTTTAAACAATTAAAACCCTTTCTTTCTTGTGATCTCTTATTACAAGCAACACTTTTCTTTACAAAATTACGATCTACTGTTGGTGGTAGATTTAAATACAAAACTTTTAGAATGGCATATTAAATAAAAACTCTTATAATAGCTTCGTCTGTTAGACAGACCCATTATGGCCGGAAACAATAGAAAAGTAATTGTGTCTCATTAGTAATAGACAAAAGGACAAATATGTGAAATAATCTAAATTATCTGTAGTAAAATACTTAAATAATAAAACAGTAACAAACAAAAACTATTCTAGAATTAAGTTAACCGTAGGTAAACATTGCTTTTTAAATATTTAATACAAGGTTTTATTATAATTTGTAAACGCACCCACAATACAGGAGAAATTCCTAGTATGGGGCAACGTTTTTATCATAAAAAAAAGAAAGAAAGATGTTTCATATCTTAGAGATCTTTAAATCAATTTTTCTTCATAATAAATGAATGAGAGAGAGAGAAAGAGAGACCTCTATGTAATTACCAAAACCTGCTATAACAAAAGCATCAAAGGATGCCACCGATTTTTGCCCACTGCGGTTATTGACTTTTATGACTCTTTCTTTTGTTCGGACACGTGCAGGCTTAGGCTTATTGTAAAATTTCTAGAAATGTATTATTTAATAATGAGTAATTAACTACTTATTTGCTCGGAATCTAGATAAAGGTCCGGCCGCGCTAAAGCCAAAGATGTAAACAACATTGGCCGCTCGAAATTGCATAAAATCGATATAAAAGAACATTTTTTTTAGTAATGTTTGTTTTCGTCTAAATCTCCGAGCTAACTAGACGAAATCAAACATTACTTAAAATAAATGTTATTTCGTGTTCGCGAGTTCGTCACAACAAAGCATATCACTCTCTTAAAAGGTATAAGTAACTGCTTTACCAAGTTTAACTCTGAATATTTTTTTTGTTTGTTTCTCGTTTAATAATATTTATCAAATACTTTTACTGTTGTAAAACAAACTAGAAAGTATTCAATTACTTACACAAGATAACATTTGCATGATAAAGTTTGCATCGTTAATAAAGTTTTATTTATAAATTAAGGTATTTTAAAGCAACAAAATTTACCATGAAAATAATAAAATGATTTACAACTTACGCTCATATGCAGCTGCTCAGCAATTTGACTAATATTAAATCCTTGTCCATGCAAAATTATTGCATTATCGCTTTCCTAATAGGCTAAAACTTAAAGGGGGCGTGGCTTGGCGCCGCCGCAGGATTTAAGCGAAAAAAATTTTAAGTGAGCAGGCGGAAAAGTCCGTGATAGTACATACTCACAGTTATCTTCATTCATTCCTCCAGGTCAGACAAGCATTCCGTTACCGTTAGGCGCTGATCTGACTATCCCTCACGACACCAGGCCACGCTTTATCCATAATCAGTACACAGATAGTCATCAAACTTTAACATAACACTACGACGATTTAGTGACATCCAAGGGCTGGGAATTTCACCCACATTGATTGATATCATTTTTCCTATAAACACTATACTTTTAATACGAAATAAATATAGATTTAATTGTATTTTATTAATATATTTTATTATGACAGTTCTGACAACGACGTTTAATACGTCGCCATGACAAGTTTGCTTTTTAAATTCTTATCAGCCTGTAACTTTTAGCTGAAAATATATTCATACTTCTACAAAACTAATACTGGCCATCAGCATATTTCAAATTCATATTTATTTCTACATGGTGCTATTCTACGAGTTCACCTTATGAATCCAAGCAACGCAAGGATCAGTTCGAGTTTCGCCTCTAAAGCGAACCCTTAAAATAGACCTGGTACTCCAGAGTCACCTATCCAGGGAACTCTTAGCGTGTCCCTCTCAAAAACTCCGGTACCTGACGGACTCTCGCTGCACCTCCGTCCTCCGTCCTCCGTACCAGTCGGGCCGCTGGCGTGCCTCGCCGGAGCACTCTGAAGCACTGAACCTCCTGAAACTACTGGGCCGCGCCTCAACCGAGGGCCGCCTCTCCTGGCGGGCTGACTGCGTCCCCGCCGTGCCTGCTCTCTCGTGCTGCCGTGCCTGCTCTCTCGTGCTGCCGTGCTGCGTCTTACTTCTGCCGCGTGGGCCCCCTACGGGTTTGCTCTGTGCCGCACACGCACCAGTACCTCACCTGCACCTGCACCTGCACCTGTCACCGGCGCCTGCCTCGCGTCGGTCTCCATCTGCAACTCCTCCACAGACTCCTCAACCCACCTATCACTCATCTTCATCCTTCCTCACCCACACACAACACACCACTGTCATTTCATCTCCATCCTTATCCTATGAATAAATCTTTAATTGATTTTACTTCCCTTTCTTTAATTCCATAATTAAAACTTAGTTACTTGTCGCTATACGACAAATTTACCAGCAAGGAAGGCACGACGCACAAATAAAGGCTGCAATAATAACTCTGTCTCCATGACATGGATAGGTGTACTTTTTATAAAACCTCCTAATAAAGGAGGTTTTATAAAAAGTACTGATTCTGGACTTTATCAAACTTGGCACAAATTACTCATGGCGCTAGTATCATAAAGAAAACTTGCGTAGTCTAATCTACTCCGAATTATAGAAACGTATAGCATTCTCAAATAATATGGATGCATACTCCAATTAAATCCCATCAATATTTTAAATATACTTATAAATTTCATAGCTTTTTCTCTAATCTCAAAAATATATTTTGTCCATCTTAATTTTCGATCAATCCACATGCCTCCACATTTTTATCACAATGTACATTTTCTAATGCTGTTTCATCTACCACTAAAGTCACTCTTGGAGGAGGCGGAGCGCGTGAGGGCAATCTCTGCGCCCTCACGCCCCTAGTCGGTGTAGGAGACGCCCTGGACTTCGGGAGTCACCAGCCGACTCCCGGCCACCGTAGGCGCGGGCTTGCGGGCGGCGAGCAATGGGCAGCCCGGCAAGGCCCAGGCTCGAGTCGACGGCGCGTTGTGTTCCACGCGCGCCTCAAAGAGATGTCAGCACGAAGTGACGGGGTCCGCTAGGGCCGATGCCTGCCAGGGCCGCGGGTTGTTCGAAAGAGATACCGTGGTCCCTGGCAGAGGCAACTGAAAGAACACGGGTGGGTTTTAGTCAGTAAAAGTCTGACACGCCCTCCTGCTCCGCCCAGAGCGGGAAAAGACATAAGATGATTTCCCACCCAGAAAAAAAAAAGGGGAGATGTTTCTGCTGGACAGTTTTCAGATCTTTTACTCAGAATAGGAAATGGTGATTACCCAGAAGTGGATCAAAAAATAATTCTCCCTACAGAGTTAGGCACAATTATAACCAATGTAGAAGAGTTAATAGTTAAAATCTACCCAGACATTAGTAACATCCACGATAAACCTGCAGAATGGTTATGGGAGCGTGCCATCCTAACACCAAAAAACGACCAAGCCACAATAATCAATGAAATTCTTTTGAGATCGTTCGAAGGAGTTGAAAATCATTATAAATCAGTGGACTCAGTGATAAACAGCGATGACGCCATACATTACCCGGTTGAATTTCTTAATACATTGAAGCCTCCTGGTCTCCCAACTCACATATTAAAATTGAGAGTTGGCGCCCTAGTTATGTTGCTGGGTAATTTAAACCCGCCAAAATTATGCAATGGTACCAGGTTGCGAGTGAAATCATTACAAAGAAATGTTATCGAGGCAATTATACTGACCGGTTGTTCCCGAGGGGACGCTGTGTTTATTCCGAGGATTCCTCTAACACCATCGAACTATCCCTTTGAGTTCAAAAGAGTGCAATTTCCCCTCAAAGTCTGCTTTGTCATGTCCATAAATAAATCTCAAGGCCAAACTCTTAATTTTGCTGGGATAGACTTAAGGGAGAACTGCTTTTCACACGGTCAGTTATACGTGGCCTGCTCCTGAGTAAGCTCACGGAGCAGCATGGTGATTCTAGCACCTGAAGGAAAAACAAAAAATATTGTTTACAAAGAAATACTGCGGTAGGTACCTATATTATTTCGTTGTAAACAATATTAATGATTTATTATCCACTTTTGTTTGCCTCCTAATTACATCTTTTCAAACACGCTTTGAGTTCTGTTAAACCGTACACTAGAGCGCTTATAATGTTTGTTTCTGAAAAAAAAATGTCCTTTGTTTCCTGTAGGCTGCGCGGGCGAAGCCGCGGGCAGAAACTAGTTACAAAATAATGCTTTACTCAGATTTGATTGAATAAATAGCTCCATTATCTACCTGAATGGCTGGGAGGTCATGCATCTATTTCGGTATCCACGCTGCTAAGACGAACTGACGTTGGTCGACTCAAATTGTAAGCAGTTCGTAATTTCTGTTTGTGATATTTCGTGGTTTATCAATACTTCAATAGATTTAATTTTACACAGTGTAACTTCTAGTGGTTTATTTATAGAAACGTACATCGTAAATCTGTGCCAGACGATTTCAGTGTGTGCCGTAAATAATCGGGTCTCGTAAAATATTTGTGTAAAAGTGTAAAAATATGATGAAAGTACGGACAGTTGTGGCAGACAAGATGTATAATATGATGCTTCTGTTTGTCGTTTTTATTTTGTGTCCGATTACCTGTAAGTTACCTTTCTTCTTATATGATTACTGATGAAGTGGACAAAAATAAAATTGCCATGATTATACCTGCTAGTTGACCTCGAACGTTTGCAGGACATAAATAATAATAAAACTGCTGGGACACAGGCCTCCTCTCGATGAGAGGGAGTAGGCCATAATCCACCACGCGGGCCCAGTGCGGGTTGGTAGACGTCACATGTCTCCGAATTTTTGGTTCTAGGACATGCCGGTTTCCTCACGATGTTTTCCTTTACCGTCTGTAAAAAACACTTATATTTCTATGATATTAAAGTTCTAAAGAATAAATAGACTTTATTTTCTGTTATAACAGTTGCAGAAGCTGTTGTTGATGCTCCTACAGATGATGCAGTAAGTAAATTAATAGTCTTCAATTAGGTAAAAGGTAGATGCTTACCTAAATATCTTAAATACACAGTTAAAAGAAGTAGCAGATATCTAACTGAGAAGTTTAAGCAGTCCCCCTTAAAATTATACCACGGCTGTACTTAGACCCCGAAGGCTTAGGCTGAGCTGGTCTCCTAGCTTTATATCCTATGTTTTGTGGCTCGTTTCCTCCATCATCTCACCATTGTCTTAAGAGTGCCAAGTGTAGATGATTGTTCTGTCATAAAATCAAGCTCCTCCTTCTGTTTTAGTTTCCTCATTTGTTATTTTTCTTTTCCCACAGGTTTTGCATCGCTGCAAACCGAAATGTGGTTGCGATGAGTATGTACCGTTATCTTTATAATATTTTAACAGAAATATTTTTGCCACCTAAAATGAAACAATTGGGTTTTCAGAGAGTATATCTATGACGAAATGAACGATAGGTGTAATTTCAACAGAAGTTCCGAGACAATTGTTGTAGTTTACAATTACAGTGGTAAGTGTTACCTACATAAGTTACAATACATAAACATCCTATGATGTTCCCACTGCTGGGAAACAGGCCTCCTCTCTTCGAGAGGGTGTGGGCTGTAATCCACCACGCAGGCCCAGTGCGGGTTGGTAGATGTCACATGTCTTTGGCTCTAGAGCAAATCGGTTTCTTCACGATGTTTTCCGTCCCAGACAGGCGCGTTTTATTGTGTGTAAATTATTTCTTCACCACTGCTCTAATAATGGTGACGGAAAACATCGTGAGGGAATTACAATACACTTACACATAATCAAGACTATGTCTGCAACTCCGTCATAACTTGGAGCCTTTTCGGGAAGGTCCGCAGCAAGCATCTTGAAAGACCAGCAACATTTTCTCAATTAATACCCAATACAATTACCATTAATTATATGCTAAGTTAATCCAATACAGCCTTTCAGTCTAATACTGTGGTCTTTGAGACACATGGGTCCTCCAACACAAATATACCATAATCTAAATAGCAAATTGATTTTACAGATATGTATTGACATTTTAGCTGGTGACGAAATGGCAAGTAAGTTAGATCACGAACTGAACAGCTTTTTGTGGCTGCTAAATGACCCACTAATTTGCAGTTTTGCACATGCTTATTACCTACGGTTCCTACTGCCAGAAAAAGTTGGACAAAACTAAAGCACATACGAGGGCCACACTGAAAGTTTTTAGAGCTGGCCACTTGTATACGATATAATAAAAAATTAGTTCAAATTTCGAAAATGGAACTCTGCCAATATTATTGTGTTTGTATTTTATTCATTTATTATTTGTTTAGGATTTGGCGGCAAATTGAAAATGGTCTGCGTCACGTCAGCATGAATTTAACGCGAGAAAATTTTTGTATAATGATTTTTTATGAATTTCGGTGTTATTTAAGCCAACAAGAAAGTTCGACTCCGATCCGGTCCGTTCCGTTCGACTTCGATTTGCCATTCACGATGAAGCCCCATCTCGTGCCACTGTTTACAACTGGATTAATGAGTTTAAACGTGGTCGCACTAATCTCACCGATGATCTGCGGGAGGGACGGCCTTCTACGGCGGCGACTGAAGATAACATCAGTGTTGTGCGGCGTATGATAGAGACTGACAAAAGAGTGACTTATCAGCAGATTCGGACAAGCTTAGGCATCGGTATGAGTCAAGTGCACAAAATCCTCCATGGACATTTAGCGGTCAGGAAGCTCTGTGCCCGGTAGATACCTCATAATTTGACAGAGGCCCAAAAGCTCCGTCGTGTTGATTGGTGTCGTGAAATGGTTCAAAGATTTAACGGAGGTGACTCATATGCTGTGCAAGCAGTGTTCAACATACTTACGGGTGACGAAAGCTGGATTCATTGTTATGATTGTGAAACTAAGAGACAGTCTGCTGTCTGGGTGTTTCCTTCCGAGGAGTCACCAACTAAAGTGAAGTGAGGTCGAAGCGTGAGAAAAAGATGGGGGCCACGTGCTACGGAAGGACAGGTCATTACGCTACAATTGTTTTAGAGGATCGAAAATCAGTTACTGCAGAGTGGTACACTAATAATTGTTTGCCACTTGTCTTGGAAAAAGTTCGGGAGAAACGACCTCGCAGTAGGATCCTCCTTCACCACGACAACGCCTCGTCGCACACCGCCAAGCAAACAATCGACTACTTGGCGACGTCAGATATGGAGTTACTGGGTCACCCGCCCTATAGCCCCGACCTCGCACCTTGCGATTTTTATTTATTTCCGAAAATAAACGAAAAACTACGAGGATAACGTTTTATGGACCCCGAGGAAGCAGTGGCTGCGTTTCAAAATGCCGTCAAAGAGACCCTTAAGGACGAGTGGGCAAAGTGCTTTTCTCAGTGGTTCCATCGGATGCAGCGATGTATTGATGTAAATGGACACTATTTTGAAAAGATATAATAAAACTAATAACTTGCTAGTTTGTTCAGTTTTTGATTTTCTAAAACTTTCAGTGTCACCCTCGTACCATGACTTTAATTCTGCTTGTGATATTTTCTTTAATGTCCTTTGGTGTTATGTGATATTTCCTTATTAACACACGCTGTTGTGCTTAGCTGCTAAGGAATAATTTGATGATATTAATTAGGTATCCGTATTGAGGCCTTATGTTCTTTACAAGACTTTAAAAATATATTACATCTCTGCTTTCAGAATCAATTTACGTTGAATTGGAGAATCTGTTTAAAGGCACCCTGATTTCGGTCATCCTCTTCATGGCGTTCACAAGTGTTGGTGTTGTATCCGCCTGCATATACTGTTGCCGTATTAAATCCACGTAAGTGCTATTGATGGACTAATTACATCTTAGTAAAACTAGAACACGCGAACCATGCAGTATAGGTAAGTAGTACAGTCAACCTCACATCTGTCATACTTGCCCTACGAAATCCGTATTCACGTTCACTGTATTCAAATTGTTATGTGCGGTTGACTGTACGAACATACAACTTCTTGTTTGGCTGCAGGAGTACCTACCCACTACTACACAGGCTATAGTACTCTCAACCGTAGCAGCTGTTTCCGTTCTTTGCTCTGAGGGCAAATCCGATGGCCGATTGTTTTCCGCGTTTAAAATTATGTTTAGTTTAGATATAGATTCCACCAAAACTGGAAGGCGGACGCGCGGGCCCACGAACGATAGAAGGATTGGAGGGAGGCATTTGCCCAGCAGTGGAACAGCCAGCACAGGCAAACAAAATGAAAAAGCAGAAACAGTCTCGTCTATACAAATACCTTTGATTGATAACGATGTAGCAGAATTAATCTATATATTTTTATTCCAGAGACCGGACATTGAAAAAAAATGTAAAGGCTATGGCAAAGAAACTGAATACAGATTATAACTCTAAGAAGGTGGCTCCAAAGCGCGGGCCGTTGCCGGCGATATCGGAAAGTTGTAGCGTCCTTGTGGAACCAGCGGGCGTTATGGTTGTTTAAGGGGGATGAACTAAGTTAACCCGTGAAATTCAAATTTTCTTACGGTTTTATTGGCAGAATAAATCATATTAAAAAAAAAAATTGTTTAAAAAAAAATACCTTTATTTCTTGTGTAAAGGCCAAACACCAGCTAGTCCAAGCACCAGAAACTTTATTTCAACTATTTGTAACCAAGTAATGTCAATAACATACTCAGCTGATTAGTGATTATAAAACACAGGACAGCTGGGGAGAACTTTAAAATTTTCGATGATTCAATTCAGCTCGTTTTCATTTATTTTGATTGATTTCGGGCCTATTTCTGAAAATATTGATGCAAAATTAAACACGTATTTCCAACGCTTTTGACTAATACGAGGGTGACACTGAAAGTTCTTAGAAAATCAAAAACTGAACAAACTAGCAAGTTATTAGTTTTGTTATATCTTTTCAAAATAGTGTCCATTTACATCAATACATCGCTGCATCCGATGGAACCACTGAGAAAAGCACTTTGCCCACTCGTCCTTAGGGGTCTCTTCGACGGCATTTTCAAATGCAGCCAATGCTTCCTCGGAGTCCATAAAACGTTTTCCTCGAAGTTTTTCTTTTATTTTCGGAAATAAATAAAAATCGCAAGGTGCAAGGTCGGGGCTATAGGGCGGGTGACCCAGTAATTGCACGGCTGACGTCGCCAAGTAATCGATTGTTTGCTTGGCGGTGTGCGACGAGGCGTTGTCGTGGTGAAGGAGGATCCTACTGCGAGGTCGTTTCTCCCGAACTTTTTCCACGACAAGTGGCAAACAATTGTTAGTGTACCACTCTGCAGTAACTGTTTTTCGATCCTCTAAAACAATTGTTGCGTAATGACCTGTCCTTCCGAAGAAGGACAGGTCATTACGCAACTCTCTTCACTTTTTTTTTTTTTTTTTTTCTTGTGGGAAATCATCAAATGACCGGTCCCGCTCTGGGTGGAGCGGAAGGGAGTGTCAGACTCTTACTGACTAAAACCCACCCATGTTCCTTCCTTCACCCTCTATGTTCCGGGGTAGCGGTAACCCTTTCGGACAATCCCGCTGAACCTCTCTTCACTTTAGTTGGTAACTCCTCGGAAGGAAACACCCAGACAGCAGACTGTCTCTTAGTTTCACGATCATAACAATAAATCCAGCTTTCGTCACCCGTAAGTATGTCGAACACAGCATTTGAGTCACCTCCGTTAAATCTTTGAACCATTTCACGACACCAATCAACACGGCGGAGCTTTTGGGCCTCTGTCAAATTATGAGGTATCCACCGGGCACAAAGCTTCCTGACCGCTAAATGTCCATGGAGGATTTTGTGCACTTGACTCATACCGATGCCTAACCTTGTCCGAATGTGCTGATTAGTCACTCTTTTGTCAGTATCTATCATACGCTGCACAACACTGATGTTATCTTCAGACGTCACCGTAGAAGGCCGTCCCTCACACAGATCATCGGTGAGATTAGTGCGACCACGTTTACACTCATTAAACCAGTTGTAAACAGTGGCACGACATGGGGCTTCATCCTGAAAGGCCAATCGAAGTCTATCATAACTTTCTTATTGACTTAAATCACACCGAAAGTCATAAAAAATCATTGTACGAAAATTTTCTCGCGTTAAATTCATGCTGACGTGACGCAGACAATTTTCAATTTGCCGCCAAATCGTAAACAAAATATGACAAATTTCAAAATTTGAAATTATGTTTTTATCATATCGTTTTACAAGTGGCCAGTTTTAAAAACTTTCAGTGTCGCCATCGTAATAACGTAAACCTTTTTTTAGATATGGAATAAAAAATATTTGTTAAACATGCTTGATGGTAGCTTGATGGATATGGTTTTTACTACATCGGCTGTACTACTGAGTATGGCAATGCTGAGCTGTATATGCTGTATATGTATGAAATTCAGGTTAGTATAGTTTAAAAAAAAAGGTTAGTATAGTTTTGATTTAAATCCTACTCTATATAATATATGTGTATATAATAAAATTATATAATATTTAATATTACTAATTACAAATAATATTATAAACGTGAAAGTTTGTATGGATGGATGGTTGGATGGATGGATGGATGTTTATTACTCTTTTACGCAAAAACTACTGAACGGATTTAGATGAAATTTGGCACACAGATGGTTTATAACCTGGATTAACACATAGGACTTTTTATCCCGATATTTCCACGGGATCGAAACTTATGCGGGTGAAACCGCGGGGCGAAGCTAGTAATACATAAAATTGCTAAATATGTTGGTATTCATTGATACACTTAGTTGTATGATCTTGGCTTCGGTTACTCAATTGGGGACTTTCTTGAGCCACTCATTGAAAGACTTGTCAAGCATGTCCTGCGATCAATCACTATTGTGTTCCATTTCAAAAGAAGTAGAGCACTCCTTGCTGTAGTTAAATTATATTTATTTCTGCACATTTTGGTGTCTAGCCAACCAACCGGTGTTTAACCAAAATAAACTCAGAGATCACAGTCTCTTAAAGTCCAGGCATAATCTTGGTGGGGCCATATGTAGACCATGCAGGTTAATGTCTGTGAAGATCTTTTGAGGAAAGAACCATTCATATTTTTGTTTGAATGGACCTATCCAAGGTTATGACTATTGTAAGAAGATTTAACCCGGATACTGTGACGGACTTTTTAAAAGACCCAAAAACGCATAAGTATGACATATGCAATTTGTACTTATGCGACCCCTCTGTTACGACGGGCCTTTTAAAAGGCAACCTTTTGCTGGCGTTCCTAGAATAAATCGTTTCAGTAATGGGTTAAAGGTAATCTTTTAACACATAATTTTTTTCTAAATACGGAAACCCTTACGGATTACTAATCATACTTATTCAATAATACCAGTGACCTGAACCTGAAGAGTTACGTAGTAGAAATGGCTACAAGGAGAGGCGTCAAAGTGGATTTAGATAAACTGGAGCCGAAACTCAAACAGTGCCAGTCACCACAACTTAATGAAAACTGTACTATAATGATAGCAGATGTGGCTATTGTTCTGTAGTTTGGTACTGTCTTTGTTGGAATCATTTTTGTTCCTTTTTGAGCCAATGACGACTATTTTGCCAGCATCATGTATTCAGTAGCACAGTCTGGGATCATTTATAACTTCTGGGCCATAAACAAGCAGCATACGACCCTGACATTTATGCTGTCATGATAACACTGCTCTCAAAACGGTGCCTTCACCGTTTGGTGAAGGAAAACGTCGTGAGGAAACCGGCATGTCCTAGAACCAACAATTCCAAGACATGGGACATCTACCAACCCGCATTGGGTCCGCGTGGTGGATTATGGCCCACTCCCTTACAGAGAGGAAGCCTGCGTCCCAGCAGTGGGAACATAATAGGCTGATTATGTTGAATATTCGTTTGTATGAAACTGACAGGTGTCAAGAACGCTCGTCGGCCGCACTGTAAGCATGCAAAGGAGAAAAAGACTGACTGAAAATTGTAAGCAAAGGAGAAAAAGACAGCGGGATATCATAGATGTTTTCCTTCGAAAAGTGGAAGAATTGAAAGAGATAGTCTTAGCCAAAGAGTAGGACAGTATAGTCGCCGGCACTTAACTTGGCCTGGTGTTAGCGCAGCGGTTTTATTACTTGTCATTATTCTATGGTTATTGGCATAATTTATTTTTAAACATATCTGTTGTGAAGAAAGTTAAAGACAGGAGAGAAACGACTCAAGACTCTGGTCAAGTTACCTGCTGTACAGGCTTATAATAAAAAAAGTAGAATTTACAAAATATACTAAGCTAAGTGGAATAATAATATACTTTACTAAGTGAAAGTAAACAAAGCAAAAGTAGTCAAAAGTAATTTGTAAGGATCGTAGCAGATGGCGTTGTGTAGTTTCTGCCTACCCTTCTGGGAAGAAGGCGTGATTTGTATGTATGCAGTACAGACGCCAGCTCTTCAAGCTACCCGAAACTGACAAATTTTCCCAAACTTTATGTTTTAGCGATAAAGTTGAAAATCTACTAAATAAAGATAGATTATAGTAACTTGATGTGCTGGCGTCTGTATTATGTGGAAAGTAGAGCACTGTATTTATTAGTATACTTGACTTTTTTTATAAGAATATATCTAATGTTGCGTGTTGTTGGTATTCAGCTGCATCCGGTTAGACTGGAAGCCGACTCCAACATAGTTGGGAAAAGGCTCGGCAGATGATAATGATCTAATGTTGCGGACAAACCTCACAATTGTGCATTTATTTCGTTGTTTGTTTTCAAACTATTTAGTACAATTGTAAGCTTTTTAGCCTACAATTATTATCGTATTCGGTGACGTTACAACTGTTACAAGTCCGTTACGCCTGTGCTGCCATCTATTGTTCGACAAGGTCAACAAGTATTTCAAAGGATAGATTGACATGAGCTCTTTCTAATGACAGGCAGTAAAATAATGTGTTCTTATGCTTGTCCATTTATCTTTGCATGGTGATAGAAAGAGGTCTTGCTTCGAACTGGTTTTCTGTGTTACTAAATAGTTATATGATTCTATTTTACGATCTCAAAATACCTTTTAGGTACAGTATTTTTAACTCACAATCAAATCTCCACTTCATAAGCTCACATTGGCACGAGCGCCTTTTTTTTCCTTGTCTTTTTCCCGTCCAGTGTATTTTCAAAAATTCCGGGGCTCGGCAGAATAAGCAACCAGATGTTTGTAGAGCTTGGATCAATTTTTTTTTTGAACATTAGATAACTTTTTGCAACAGTGAAAACAAATTGTTTTTGGTGGGATGTGAGCTTGTTACATTTTTCTAGCTAGACAGACAGACATAAAAAGGTTTTCTACTTAGAACAACTTAACTCAGTATCTAACTAAACATCATTTCAAAAGATTATAGTACTTAATAAAGCTCTAAACACAAACCAGTTTCTATTTAACTTAATTTCTTAACGAGTGTCTGGGACAAATAATATAGGTACCTACGTAAAGGGAAGAGGGAGGCTGCGTCAACATGATAACTGTGATAAAGCTATCCGAAAGCGTGATGCGAATAATCCTGTGAGGTTTAAGGACGTGATACTAATAACAACTCGACGTCTTCTATTTTGTGTGGAAATTGCGTACTGTAAACCACTACGGTGGCTCTAAAAATGTATTGCCTTGCAGGGCGGGACCGATTTTATCAAAATGTTGGCGCGGGAAACGACTACTGACGTTCGTGACCTAAAATGGCGCTGCTATCTTCCAATTTCAAATCTAAACGTTGAAAAAAAGAAATCAAATATTCTGGTATCAAACAGCGTTACCTCGGCGGAAGAATTTCATGTTGCTGGTATAGTTTGTTGATTGAGATTGAGTTTTGCGACCCTGACTATGATTCCCGGATGGGCCACAGGGCCAGTAGGTATTTTCACCTACGTTATTTGCATTGTACATATACTCACCTAAACAAGTAGATGGCGCCGATTCCCTTGTTCACAAACTAAACTAAATTTAAGTTCAGTGCGTCTTATTCTTACATTTCATTAAGAAAAGGACAGAAGATAAATATTAGTTTAGTCCTTTCAAAGTAAGATACTCAACTCAATAGACAGTTTAGACGTGATTAAAAATGGACTACCTACTAAAAATACGTCAATTTACGCCAGGCGCTGACTAATTTCGAATGATTCGAATGAATCGAAAAATGAAAAAGACTAAACATAGTTTAGTTTGTGAACAAACGGCGCCATTGTAACCAAATGATAATGGAAAGTAAGAAGTCCGCTACTGATCTAGGGTTAGGTAGCCATATAAAACAGTAGCCGATGCTGGCTTTGCTAAAATCGCTAATTTTGTTCTGATATTATAACAAGCATATAAATATATCATGTGCGTGCACAATACCTACCTATATCCAATTCTCTTACGTAGTTCTTTATTACTGTGTTATTATTCTGGAAATCTAAATATAACTAAGTAACTAGGTAGGTAATTTGATCCCCTCCTTCTTTCTCGATTATATATCTATTAAAGATAAAACGGGGCTTAATAAGAAAATAAACTGTCTATTATCAGAGTTCCCTGGAGGCTACAATGTTACGATAATATTTGTATTACAAACAAAAAAAGATAAATATTTGTCATAACTATAACGAGTTTTCTTCCCTAGGGAGGTTGGCGAGGTTTCTTATTACAAAGCCTTTGTGTAGTATCCGATAGTTATTGCCAAGCAGCGTGGTAACGTGACTGTTTAGATTAATTTTCATTCGGTTGGTGAAGTACAGTCGGCAGTACATCAAGCGACAACAATCTGACAAATTTCTTTAATAGATTTTTAACTTTATCGCTAAAGCATTAAGGTTCAAGGTTGATTGGGAAAATTTGACAGTTTCGGGTAGCTTGACCTGCTGGCGTCTGTACATTGTTTTTTTAAGTGTTTCTGCAGGTCAGGCAATCAAATTACCAGATCTCAACAAGCTCAGTCAATCAACTCAGCCTCTCGCAGTCCACTGCTGGACATGGGCTCCTCCTCCCAGGCTGCCCACGACAGTCTGTCCTCCGTCTTCCGCATCCAGTCTGTACCAGCCACCTTTTTCAGTAGCTACCTATCTTTACCTTCTGGGAGAGGCCTATGTCCAGCAGTGGACTGCGATAGGCTGAGTTGATTGACATATCCTTACTTAATAGGTGCTTAGACTGTATAATTTCTAGTTTGAGTATCGTTCGTATGATAAGATATCCCAATTTATTTGGGGTCGGCGCAACATGTCTTTTTCTACCATACTTCTCTATTAGTCGTCATCTCGGGAGTCACCCACTTTCTAACCATATCATCATTTACACAATTCATCCATCGTTTATTCATACTCAAAAGCCATACCATACCATATATATAAAGGAAAGACATGTTTTGGACAAATAAATTATCATAAATTATCTTTTAATAAACATTTACATCGTATACATGGCATGCAAGATGTTACATTAAATTAAATCATAGTCATATCTTGCCTCAACGGCGTACAAATCAACAAGCAACGTCTTTTATGGTATTTTATTGGCGTTCATCTTTCAGGCGCCATATTAGTGTCTTTTATCAATAGGAACCTACCTACGTAAACTAAGTACTCCACTGGTTCAACCCACTAAATTCCCGCAGTTTTCCTGTTGACAGATGGGATCTTGGCAGACAATTCGACTCTCCAGAACCAAGGTTGCGTAATCTCAGGTACAGTCAACCGTCCGCAAGATGTATGGAAAGCCCCGTTTCTAAGCCCCTACACATTAATCTAGGGACAGACAGGATTGTGACGGAAATCTTAAAGAGACTCTGCCTCCTAGCGAGGTAATATAACAATTTTATTGGGGTACATTCTAGGGTAGGTACCGACCCAATTATGTCCGCCCTGTCATAAAAGTCCGATTGTTTTATACCTATGTGTACGCAGAAAGAAAATGTAATTAAAGTACAATTTTTAAGGTTTCTAAACTTTCTTTATTTTTTTGATTTTTTTAAAATTTTTTTCTTTAAGGATGTTGTTCCGATTTTCGTTTGTTCTAACAAATAAAAATCGGAACAACTGCCTTTCTTGTCCGGGTGTCACAGAGGTTTTTTTCGAGATATGTGTAAATTATAAGTACACGCAAAAGGTGGGCCATGAATGCCATGATGCATATATGCATCATTGTGTTTAGCAAACACCCAAAAATCCTTCAAATCGTTAGCTTTCACGTTTAGTAAAACTATTATTAACCATTAGTGGAATGGGTTTTTGATTATATACATACACCTGTACACTCCGCTTATACCTCCAATACATATGTAGGTACTGGTTCGAAAACTTATCATTCAGTCCATATTGAACCAGACACGAATGTCTATCTACATACCTACGATCCCAGATGCAGTTCACTAGTTTTAAAGTCACGTCGCATCTAGAACAGAAGTTAGTTCAAATTCGACGAGACTACCTTAAACATGTTAAGTTTAGTTACTCGTATAACGAAGTGACAACTTCAGTGATGTATGTCATGTATCAATTTATTGCATAGATTTAGAACGAACTTGGCAGACTTAACTTCAAGAAAAAATGGTGCCGATTCCCTTGTTCACAAAATAAACTAAATTTAAGTTCAGTGCATATTTTTCTTTCTATTTCATTAAGAAAAGGACAGAAGATAAATATTAGTTTAGTCCAGTCAAATTAGTCAGCGCCTGACGTAAATTGACGTACTTTTAGTAGCCATGTTTTTAATCACGTCTAAACTGTCTATGGAGTATTTTAGTTTGACAGGACTAAACTAATATTTATCTTCTGTCCTTTTCTTAATGAAATACAAAGAAAAAAATGCACTGAAATTTATTTTAGTTTGTGAACAATGGAATTCAGCAAATTGCTCTGGTATGGGTTTACTCGTAAGTTGTCGACCAACCCGCACTGGGCTCGCGTTGCGGGTTATAGCCTACTCCCTCTCACAGAGTGGAGGCCTGTGTCCCAGCAGTGGGAACATTATAGGCTGATTATGCTTGTGCTTATTGGTTTAAGAATTTTTCGATTTCTATGTTTTTATTTATAAAAAAGTAGGTATAGGAGAACGCTCGCAGAACAGATGGCCGATGGGGCCATCGGCCATGGGGTCAAAGGCAGCTCAAGAAGGTATCTATCAAAATCTTAGCAGTTCAAGCTGAAACAGTTATCCCAAAATCAGAAACGGTACATTGAACTAACTTAAGAGTTGAAGCGAGTCATTGGCGCCGATTCCCTAGTTCAAAAACTAAACTAGATTTAAGTTCAGTGCATCTTTTTCTTTCTATTTCATTAAGAAAAGGACAGAAGATAAATATTAGTTTAGCCAGGAAAATTTGACAGTTTCGGGTAGCTTGATGTGCTGGCGTCTGTACCTTCTCGGCAATGGCGCTCGATACAACTAGGTATTTAATATAACTGTTACAATAATGATGTACATCTACTCGTCACTAAGTTAAACTGAATGATGACCAATCCATTGATTCAATACTCAAATAGGAAAAATATCATGGCCCTAGTTATGTTTCTAAAACTTAAATATACAGGATGGCAGGGACATCGATGCACAAACTGTAATAATTAATTTACATGATGCTAGAGCCCTTGAGCATAGTAGTTTTTCATAGGCCAAAATGTAGGGACAGCAATTTTTCTCAGTAGGCGACTCAGGATCATGTGCTGAATCCATGGTAACAGGTTGCGCGACGGTGTCCCCGTCACCCTGTATATTATGTGCGGACGCCAGCACATCAAGTTACTACAATCTGTCAAATTTCTTTAATAGATTTTCAACTTTATCGCTAAAGCATTAAGGTTCAAGGTTGATCGGGAAAATTTGACAGTTTCGGGTAGCTTGACCTGCTGGCGTCTGTACCTACAAGTATTGTATGTATTATGAAAGTGTTGTTTTAATTAAATAAATAAAAATAAATAAATGTATTATACGAATAAATAAAAAGGAAGAGCTTACTGAGCCGAAAAATAAAAATTCCCCCTTTTGGGATTTTTTTATTTTTTGGATGCCCAGCTGGCGGCTGTTATCTTTCGTCTTTAAGAGATCGCTACGACTAATCGTATATTGTAAAGATATCTAAAACTAGGTATTTACTGGAAAGCTGTCGATGACATTGAGTTTGCCCAAGGTTTCGCTTCAATTGAGGTAGAACACGATGTGTAAACATGGAACCAAAGCAAGTTTATACGTATGTATACTAGACTCGGTACCTATCGTTCGTTTCTGTCGATTCACAAATAATTTGATCAAGTTACTTACGCAGATAGTTGTTACCTACAATACATTCAACATGACTTTTATGAAGATAACTAAGGCGGAGCCCTTACACATTATTACTGTAGTACTTTATATGAGTCAACTTTATATTTTCTTTTGTTCGTCACATCTTCGAGGCGAAAAACTTTTTATATGTCGCAGATGGATTGTCGAATCGAGATGTTTTACATAACGGAGTTCTTTTGTAAAACAACTGGCGGATTCGACAATCCATCTGCGATATATACATTAAAATCGTGTCCCCACAACGTTTTAGAACCCACAAATCTAAATATATTAATTTCGTAAAGATATACATTTGCAACTTGTACACTGTACAACCACTCTACTACTGTTCACTTCACTCCAGCGTGTTTCAACGCTGCAGCGCTGTTAAAAAGCGTAATAACACAAAGCAAATGTTTTATTAACATTCCTAATTCCACCTTGAAATTAACACATTGCGGGACACTAAACGCCCCTCAGACGTACCTACCAATAAAACTTCTATTGTGTCATATTCCGTGTCCTTCAACCAATTAGGTTTTAAAACTAGAGTACCTAAGCTCTACATGAAAACAGATTGGTCTCAATTTCATGACTTATATAAAATTACATTTGCCCAGAAACCCTATTACCTTAATATACTTATCGTCCTGTCTGTTCGAGTACAAATTCCGTGTTTTCTGGAAACCTATCCTGTTACTATCTCTTGGAGCACTACTGTTGGAAGTAGGAATGTAACGAAGTTAGTTCCACTGGGCAGCGCAAAGGAGATGATAGCAGACATCCGATCCGACTGTCGGTGCAGTCGGTGGCCGATTTTGGTCGGCGAAAATAGATAGTGGCGTCGATTCCCTTGTTCACAAATTAAACTAAATTTAAGTTCAGTGCATCTTTTTCTTTCTATTTCATTAAGAAAAGGACAGACGATAAATATTAGTTTAGTCCTGTCAAATTAAGATATTCCATAGACAGTTTAGACGTGATTAAAAACATGGCTACTAAAAATACGTCAATTTATGTCAGGCGCTGACTAATTTGACAGGACTAAACTAATATTTATCATATGTCCTTTTCCTAATGAAATAGAAGGAAAAACATGCACTGAACTTTTTAGTGTAGTTTGTGAACAAAGAAATCTGCGTCAATATGACAGTCCATGAGCGTAAAATGTCTGTACAACATAACAATTCGCCTTGTTTCCCCAAAGGGTTGCGTAGAGGTGTACCTATAGTACAACTTCATTGTGCCAGTTATGTTTATGTTCCATGGCATTAACCGGGTACGAAACCGGTCTCCAGGCAGCCACTAAGAAATTCTAGATGGGAAAACCCAATAACACTGGCCGGGAATCGAACCTAGGACCTCACGCTCAGCAGTAGCGCTTGTGACCACTAGACCAACGATGAGGCAGTCTATCTAATCGTTGAATTTATTGTCGATCGGACAATAAATAATAGAGATGAATGAATTTTGTCATCAGGAACGTAGTCTTTTTCACTTAAAACACTATGAAGTTATGACGACTAAAAAAGGGTTCCGTATTTTACAGCGGATTCCTAAAAGTCTGGCGTCTGCGGTCTTCCTAAGTATACACTAGAAATGTATTTCTCCTGAGTATTGCTTTGAAATCACTTCCAACCTTAACGTTTGTGAAGCCAGGTTCAATTTGTACGTTTTATTAACTTCGGTTCGAAAAGCAAAATGTATTGAATTGAAAATACAAAAATATACAAGTCGGAACACAAATAAAGTCACGTCATTTTTCATAAGGAAATGAGAAAAATACAGAACGCCACGTGCTAGGATACTTATAAATACACTTATTTTTCTCTATCCACTTTCACACTACGCGCGCTGGCAAAAGCACTTTTCACATACACGGCACTATTATTATTCGTAGTTTTGTACCGCCTCGGTTCCATAATTCTCTTTGAGTCACCAACCAGAGGGGCAATTCTCCTAATTTTAAGGACGTTCACAGTCTGATCTCAGTCTCAATCTGTCAAAATATACTTCTAATTTCCCTACATTTTGACAAGTTTTTGACATTTGTTTGTCGCCGAGATGAGACTGCGACTATAGCGACTATATTTTGAACGTTTTAAATTACGAGAATTGGCCTTCTGGTTGTATTAGTGTAGGTAAGTCATAAACAATCAGTAAAAAGGATTCGTCACTCTCCTGCCCTTATCCCAATATATTTGAGGTCGGTGCAATATGTCTCTCTCGTCCATATTTCCCTATAACGTCATCTCGGTAGTCAACCCCTTTCTTGCCATATATATGTTACAGTTAAAACCCGTTTTTAGATAGAACGCGTTTTCCCTAGTTAGAACTAGTTATTTCTAAATGCCTTTGTTAAAACCAGAAATGTGCCGCGGCAGCGGCCGGCGATGTGCCAGAAGCGAATCGCTTTTGGAAAAGGAAACAGTTAGGTTAGGTTAGGTTAGAGTATGACAAACAACGCACGAGCCGAGCGAGCGAAGCGAGCGTGCCGCGGCAGCGGCCGGCGATGTGCCAGAAGCGAATCGCCGGGAATGAACGAGCGCACAGCGCGTGGATGGCGCTCGGAAAGGGATTCTCCCGCACTTGTCGAAACTTGTCGAATCAGGCGATGTCTCGCGATCAATGAGAATAAGGTACGATCAATTTTGAGAACAGTTTTAACTGACTCACTTCGGAAAAACGCGTGTTGTCTAGTAAGAGCTAGTTTTAACTGATATTCCATTTCAAGTATTAGTTAATTCTAGTTTTAACAAAGGCATTTAGTAAAAACTAGTTCTAACTAGGGAAAACGCGTTCTATCTAAAAACTGGTTTTAACTGTAACATATATAGTCCATCTATTTATTTCTTTGGTCTTTCCCTACTCTTATAGTCATCGACATTCATCTATATCTATCTATGTCTATCTACATCTTCTATATACTTATAATATATCCTATCCTACTTCCTATCCTACTTAATAATACATATTATAAACGTGAAAGTTTGTATGGATGGATGGATGGATGTTTGTTACTCTTTCACGCAAAAACTACTAAACGGATTTGGATAAAATTTGGCACACAGATAGTTTATAACAAGAATTAACATATAGGGCACTTTTTATCCCGATATTCCCACGGGATCGAAACTTATGCGGGTGAAACCGCGGGGCGCAGCTAGTATATTACATACTATGTTTGTATGTAGGGGGTAATCTCCGGACCTACACGTCGGATTTAAAACATTATTTTTGCATTTGATAGCCCAATTCTTGAGGAAGGCTATAGGCTACAGAACTTCACGCTAGGACCCTAAGGAGCCGAGCAAAACGGAGAAAAGTCAGAAAGAACGCTAAGCGAAAACAAAGTACTAGCGCGAGCAGGCGATGCGACCGGTGGTGGGTGGCGGAACAACAAATTTCACGCAGACGAAGTTGCGGGCAGAAGCTAGTTATCAATAAAAAGGACTCAAAACATCCTTTCATATAATCCCTATCGGATCTTCGGCTCCGTGGACGCAAACATTCAGCTCGCGTAACATTTCGCATAGATCTATGTGCTACGAGTATACAATATCTCGGACACGGTTCCCCGAGTCTAATCTCAAGGGATAAAGTATATTTGCGTTTAAACCTAGATCCCGGAATCTAATCTACATTGAATTGTGACCGGAGTTACGGTTGTCGGAATTTGTTTGATATTAAATTATCAAGAAAGGTCAGTGAGTGAGTGTACATGCCTCGGGTATGGGTTTGTAGTTATTATATTTGCACGTGGACTTATGTGAAGAGAAGCTTGGAACTCATCGGTTTAATTTATTTAGGTACTAGCTTATGCCCGCGGCTTCGTCCGCCTGAAAATAGAATCGCCTGCCCGCGCTATTACTTCGATTTCGCTTAGAGTTCTTTCTGACATTTTTTCATTCTGCTCGGCTCCTAAGAGCCCTAGCGTGATGTTAAATAGCCTATAGCCTTTTTCGAGATCTAGGCTATCAAATGCAAAAACATTATTTGAAATCCATCTGGTAGTTCCATACATTAGCGTGTTCAAACAAACAAACTCTTCACCTTTATCATTACTCGTAGTATATAATAGATGCTCTCAAAACGGTGAAGGAAGACATCGAGAGAAAACCAGCAAGTCTTAGAACCAAAAATTCGGAGACATGTGACAGCCACCAACCCGCACTGGGCCAACGTGGTGGATTATGATCCTCTCCCTCTCACAGGGAGGAGGCCTGTGTCCCAGCAATGGGAATATTATAGGCTGATTATGCTTGAGCTTGTGTGAAGACCAGCTCAGACCTCATCGGTATAATTTTGTTACCTATTTGTATGTGTAAGGTAGTGTGCTACCTTCCTACATTCAATAGCCCTCGCAAAGGCTATTAGACGAGACGAGACTTCTACGAGAGAGTCCTCAATTGCGGGAACGGCGTAATTTCCTGAAAATAGATCCCGCTTGCCATTCCTCTTGCACCCATCAATCATTTCTTGCATCCGCTCGTAAGCCTGAGCTACGGAACATGAACCTTTAAGCCACTATATTTGGTACAACGCGCTGTGTTAAATTCATCTGCGAAGACTTCGAAGTTAGTGTATTCAGTTCACGAGAACGCAGGAATGCGATTTCGAAGTCACAGATGTCTCCTCCACTCTAGTGATGTCCTTCTATCTATACTGAAAGTACTAATAAAGCTGAAGGTATGTTTGTTTTTTGAACGCGATAATGGGATTGGACGCTTGGGAATTGCAAACGCTGTACTTATGTTTATTTATGAACTTTACTCTCATGTTTCTGTTACTCGTATATAATTTTAGACACTTTTTACGACTTTGAATATTATCATTATTATACACGGGTTGTGTATGATAATGATAATATTCAAATTTGTTATTGTTAAAGGTCTAACTGTTTTCTCATTTCCATCGGTGGAATACAATATTTTTTCATTTAATACAAAATATGACCAACTCTAATTTTGGTGTAGTTGGTATTACTTAATCAGTGTCATCGAATAGTCCACCGAATTTAATATATGTACTAATAATAAAGCTGAATAGTTTGTTTGAACGCGAGCTTAATCTCTGGAGCTGCCTGTCGGATTTGAATAATCCTTTTTGCATTTCATCAAAATATTTCATTTCACATAAACCTACATGGGCACTTATGAAATGTCAGAAGCTACTTTATCACTAAAGCTTTAAGGTTCAAGGTTGATTGAGAAAATTTGACAGTTTCGGGTAGCTTGACCTGCTGGTATCTATACCAACCCGCACTGGGCCCGCGTGGTGGATTATAGCTCAGTCTCTCTCGAAAAGAGGATGCCTTGCACGGTTCCCATTGGTCGTTTTCTATGGAGAAGAGCCAACAAGAAACTCCACGGTTACTCTTTTAAAAATAATTGGCTTTTACAATGTTTTCAAATTACAGTAGGTATGGGAGGACAGCGTAGGCCTGTCAACAAGTACCAGGTACTTAATAAAATAAATAAGTTTAATATCCCAATCCTTGAAGAAGGCTATATACTCCTAGGAGCCGAGTAAAAAGAAGAACGAAGAAGTAAGGAAGAACGGTAAGCGAAAACGAAGTAATAGCGCGGGGAGGCGATGCGATGCGACGCGACGGCGTGGATCGGGAGAACAAAAAATTTTACGCGATCGAAGCCGCGAGCAGAAGCGAGGTTTGTATATTGTAACACTAAGGTAGGCGTGGAAATAATTAAAAACGGAATAACTTATATTTCCTTGACTTTTAGAAATAATATTTCCTTCTGGTATAGCTGTTGGTTGTCACTACAGTGGCGACATCTTTGGCAGGCGTTACAATATACAGACAGATACCTAAGGTCTTTTCAAATTTATGTTTTCATTTTATGTTATTTCAAGTTAAACAAATTCAACTTTATTTCAGTGGTAATTGAGTTGATTTCAGAGTAGTAGTAGCTTTGTTTAAGAAGTCTTAAAAATGCTTGAAGTTGTATTGCATTTTTATTTTATAGGAATGAAAGTTATTTTTCCAATCACTCATTATTGTTTACATGTTTGGCAAGTTAATAGCGAACGTAGATTACAGGCGTATTAATTCAAAGCCATTTTTATTCATCAGTTTTGAATACCACGCTCCCGTGATTTCGTGTACTGTTTACGAAACTCAAACATAACGACTAGAAAATAGGAAAGTTTTGAACTACTTGTTTTCCGCAATTCTTTAGGAACAGCAAATATCCAGGTATCCGAAGTTAAAACACGAAAGATACATGTCAAAGTACGGCCCAGAGGAAATTAAAAAAAGCTGCATACTGCAGTTGAGCTGTGAAATTTCTATTATGCCATGAGATTTCCAATTTCCGTGCGTCTGTCCGTTTTCATTGGTCTTCCAATCAACTGTCGGTGATCATATCTAGGTACGAGTATCCGAAGCGTAGTAAGTAAAAATATTTTTTTTAAACGTACAGCTCCAGCTGTACGGAAATATTTTTTGTTTACAATTTTTTGGTCAGATTGGTTGCTGTACAAAAAATATTAATGTTGCTTCGAAACTAATATGTCTCTTCATTACGAAGAAATGCGTAAAGCATTTATTTCATACTAGCGGCGCACCGTGGTTTCACCTGCATAAGTTTTGATCCCGTGGCAATATTGGGATAAAAAGTATCCTATGTGTTAATCCTGGTTATAAACTATCTGTGTGCCAAATTTCATCCAAATCCGTTTAGTAGTTTTTGCGTGAGAGAGTAACAAACATCCATCCATCCATCCATACAAATTTTCACGTTTATAATATTATAGTAGGACAATTTAAGTCCACGTCGTGTCCGTACAATAAAATCAAAGTAGCAGACATAATATAACAATTAAATAAAGTTTTATTTATGCTTGCGTTTACAAAAAGGATTTAGTGTTTGGAACCTCCTTTTATTTTTATTTTTAAGCAAACAATGCCTGAATTAGGAGACTCCGCTCTAAATGGAATTTAAGTGAGTTATGTGATGTTATAACACTTATAAAATACAATAATTTTGTTTCGTCACATACCTACTAAATAACGATTAGCACAGAATTGTTGCCAGTTAAAAAAAAAACACTGTTTCGGAATGAACAATAAAATCGACTCCTTACTTTTAAAACATTACGATAAACCTGAATACTGATGGGGCAATTTCCGGGGATTAAAAGGACCCGATCAACCGTCTGTCCGGAACAAAATAAAGGCATATTTGGGAAATATGTTTTTTTTTTCGTTTCAATATTATTCATCGGTCATCAACATGATTGACTTGGCTAATACAAAATTATGAAAACAATCTAAAATGAAAACGTCTTCTGGTTTGTTAAAGGTTACTTTCAGCCTGCATCATCACACTATTCACACCGCTGGGCAAAGGCCTCCCCTCATGACTTTTAGCTATTTTGGTTCAGGTCTATTGTGAACCATTGATTATTTCAATTATTACTCCAACATCCATTACTAAGTAATTTTGTGTATAACGAATAAGTCGTTGCAGAGCTATAATATAATAAATAAATAAATTACCAACCTATCTTAAAGCGAGGTGAATAGGGATGCAGGGATGAATCGGGACGAAACTTTAAAAGGGATTTTAACATTAATTTAAATAAGACACGTAGTTTGTTAAGCACGTTAAATCGTTGGTCCCGGCTGTCATTCGTAGATCTTTGACAGTCGTTACGGGTAGTCAGAAGCCCGAAAGTCTGACAACCAGTCTTACCAAGGGGTATCGTATTACCCAGTAACTGGGTTGTGGAGGTCAGACAGGCAGTCGCTCCATGTAAAATGCTGGTATTCAGCTGAATCCGGTTAGACTGGAAGCCGACCCCAACATAGTTGGGAAAAGGCTAGGCAGATGATGACATAGTTTGTTTCCAACAAGGACTTCAGTAAACCCATTAGAGCCCGTTTTAAAAATCCTTTTTAAAGTTTCGTCTCGATTCTTCCCGTTACGTCATGGTACAGACGCCAGCACATCAAGCTACCCGAAACTGTCAAATTTTCCCAACCAACCTTGAATCTAATGTTTTAGCGATAAAGTTGCAAATCGATTAAAGAAATTTGACAGATTGTAGTAGCTTGATGTGCTGGTGTCTGTACTTACTGTCAGTACCTACGGTATCAGTATCTGCAATGAGGATAGATGCAGAGAGTGCTTGTCTCGCCACCTTCCATGCGGTCTGCGACGATGCCTTCTGGCTGTGTCAAGGCTAAAAATACCTAGTCGCCTGGTTTTTATAATAAAATAAAAGATAATTCGATTATTGACAAAATAATTTTCCCGTTCGCCAAAATATAATAACGTCAACCTCAAAGCCTTGTTGACAAAGACATTCATTTCACCAAGAGAAGGCTATACTTAGATGCTTCTAAGACGCTTCTAATGTGTCCGATTGACAAGATAACGAAGACTTAACACAAGGGCAACCTTGTGTTCGACTGACAAGATAACATGAAACAAGGAGGCCTTCCGAGAGCTCCGTCAAATTGTCACTTAAGGTTAACATTGAGGATTGAATTACCAAGTTCAGAATATTTACATAATATAAGCTAACAGACTACAGTTAGGGCTGATTTTTCAATAATCTGGTAAATTTGTTCGATGAAAAAAATTGAATTTTTGACAGTTATTTCATGCAAAAACTGTCAGACGTCAATTTCATTCCTCGAATAAAAGTTATTTGGCGATGGAAAAATCAGCTCTTATAATATTAATTCAAATTCAAATTATTTATTTCAGACCTGGGTCCATAGTGTAACAACAAAATAACTTAATAACTAGTGTTAGTAATAAGAGATGCAAATACAAATTTCAGCTGGTATGGATTCTTACCCAGTGACGCAGGAGAGGGGAATCTCACCGATCTGGCAACACGCTCGGGAGACCGTTGCAACGGTTGGTGGTGGCGCGTAGCCGGCCGGCTATGGAGGCGGTCCTTTTACTTATTATGGCGTAAAAATCGTCTGTGCGCGCCTCCGCAAACATTGTAGACGCACTAGAACGCCACGACAGCCCCAACAGTATCCTAAACGCGTTATTATATTGGACACGCAGATCGCTGTATGTCCTCTGCGTGTAACGGGTCAAAAGTCGACGACACGGTTGGCGCAGTGGCTGAGCGATTGACTGCTGCGCTGCGTGTCGCGGGTTCGATTCCCGCACGGAACAAATATTTGTATTGCCTACAGGTATATGTTCCGGGTCTGGCTGTTTGTGTATGTGAGTTTAAATGTTTGTAAACGCACCCACGACACAGGAGTAATTCCTAGTGTGGGGCAATGTTTTGTATAAAAAAAAAAGACTACGTGTAGACTAACAGAAAGCTTTGAAAAGAGTGACTTTAACTTGATTTGTACAACGTGCAAATCTTCGAACCAGTAACAGCCAACGACCTGCGCTCCCTCTCCATATCCATATTATCCTTAAGATCATCAGTGATTCAATGACCCAAGTCTTTAACTTAGTCACCCAAGCCAAAGGAGTGCCACAGAGCGAGACACCAGAAATATCAGAATAGCTTATGGCAGTCAATAATATGTACCATCGCGGACACTGGCAGTGCACCACTTTTCAACCTTATTACTAAAGGCATGAGGGTTTGTAGGGATTGTCCACGGTTGAGGTAGAGCAGTGGTGGCCCAGTGGTAATGGACGCGACTTACGAGTTGTAGGTTGTAGGTTCGAACCCAGACAGGCGCTTTTTGTAAATTATGTCATCACCACTGCTTTCAAAACGTTGAAGGAAAACATCGTGAGGAAACCGGCATGTCCTAAAACCAAAAATTCGAAGACATGTGACATCTACCAACCCGCATTGGGCCTGCGTGGTGGATTATAGCCCACTCCCTCTCATATATAGGAGGCCTGTGTCCCAGCAGTGGGAACATTATAGGTTGATTATATGGTCCACCGTCAACCGTGGACTAATCAAATCAATCTTTTATATACGTCTTCAAAGATGTATATAAAAAAACCGGCCAAGTACGTGTCAGGCCACGCATACAATAGGGTTCCGTAGTCACCTATAATGGCACGTGAATTTATAAGGCGGGGTTGGTATTTATTACTATGAATAAATTAATTGAATAAAACGGTTTAACCATTATTTTTGTACGAAATTTTCCAAGTAAGCGCATTTTACAAGTTAGGTCTCTATAACTCCTGAACTCACAAAGTTATCTAAGCCGTTATAGTTTTCCTTTCGTGATTTTAGTTTAGCACTTTGTCGACGTGGTAAATACACATATCCATGCATAGTTTTATCTTTCTAGCACTAACCGTTTGGAAGGTAAGCCGAGGACGGACGACGGACATGACGAAACTTTAAGGGTTCGTGAACTACGGAACCCTAAAAAAAAAGAATTATAGGGGATCAAAAAGTCGTCCGCGTCACTGTCAACAGGAAGAGTGCCCAAAAGGCTGGCAGCATTGCCATGTTGTATGGTGATGCTGATTCTTTGGCGCAGAGTTTCGAATAATAGGTTTGTTACGGATTTTTGTTTACACTCAGTGAGATGCCAAATGTGTCATGATGTAAGTAGGTTCAAATAAAACTGCCTGTGTTTCTTTTTCACCCGGGAGTCTTGAAGTTTCGAGGGAATAGATTACTTCTAGGTAAGCATACAATAGCCTCGACTCGTAAAATAACTGGGAGATTAAAAGGAATTCTATTTTACTCATGTTTTTGCAGAATTTTTCGCGAGTAAAGTTGTCCATGACATATATGTAAAATATGACAAATACCGTTGTTTCCTGTTGTCGACAAACAAGCATACTTAAAGGCTTTCAACATAAATGTTCGTTTTATACTGAAATTGTGAATGTAAGAAGAGGAGATTGTGCATAGGGATGTGAAAAATAGCGAAAAGAAGATTTCGCTTTGTGTCATTCTGTATACAATTCATGCACATTTTAAATTAAGTGTGTTGTTTTGTTACGAAGTGGTTTCTTGTGTTTGTGAAGATTACGCTTCGCAAATTTTCGGAGATGTGGAAAAGATCGAATTGGACAAAATAAACACGCAATCAGTGACAGAAAACAGAGGGTCAATTCTCGTAATTTTAAGAACGTTCACAGTCTGATCTCAGTCTCAACCTGTCAAAAATACCTCTAATTTCCCTATATTTTTGACAAGTTTTTGGCATTGATTGTCGCTGAGATGACTTCACACATCAGGTTAAGTTGAAAATCAGCGTCAGGCACTAGTTGTCTAGCATTTTTGCTGAACTGGGCCTTTTTGGTGCAGCCGTGAGGCACACTTTCCTGCTATTTTCTTACATCGGACTTTACACTTTCTATTCAATTTTTATTTGTTGCTATTTAATGTATGTATCTGCGGTATTGTGTCTTTTAGTCTGTGCTAAATAAATGTATTTTCTTTCCTTTTTTCTAGATGAGATTTCGACTAGATGTTGAACGTTTTTAATTACGAGAATTGGCCTTCAGATTACGAACAAATGGACATAAATATGTTAGTATCGCTCTTTAATTCAAAGTGGGCTACGGCATTTCTTTGTTTGAGCGGTCATTTTAGAGCAGCTTTTAAATACAAAAATTGTTTGAAGTTTTCGCCTCGATTTCCCATTATTATTCAATTTATCTTTGAGGCATCCCTTTATTTTCGGTTGACAGGCTCGGGAGTGGCGTTTACATAAATTGGCCATTAGTACGATGGATGTCCCACTTTATAAGTTTCCTGTTATGTTTACGTAGATATAAGAAAAATGTAAATGTCCCATTCTCATTATAATAATGCAAATGGGAATCTATCTTCTCGGGAAATAATATGGCGAGTGTCGTTAGCGAGGGAAAAGAGGGATTGAAAGTCATTTTTTCTTATAAGTTTGATAGTGATTATTTTTGTTGATAAATAATCGCGTAAAATTTTTTTTTTGGCGATTTTAGGTTATTACGTGTTTATTTGGAGTATTTTATGACTTTAGTTTAATTTATTTTATTTTGTTTACAATTATTTGACAAGGCCGTTTGGCCTTGTTTGGCGTTTGCAAATAAATGTCAAAGCAGGATGAGAAGAAAAAACAAGAATAGTTTTTAATGTGATTAATAAAAGTCGGACTTTAGCTTTGTTTTAAACTTGATAATCCGACTTTTAAAACACTGCTCTGGCAGAAATCTGTTAGTGTGTTAGTCTGGTAGTGTCTGCAAGTTTTGATAAAAAGAAAACGGATCCGGTACAATCGAGAATTCCATTTACACTGCCAATAAACCGCAATTCGTGTCGTTCGTAGTATTCTATTCTATTCTTTCACCGGTTGGGTGAAAGCCGTGTGTCGATCCGATGGATTTGGGATATTTTGTTTCGAAATGTTCTGTGATTTTAATTATTGCTGCACACTATCTAAGTAGCTGTTGCAGTGGGTATGATTTTGGTGCTTTTTAGGGTTCGGTACCTCAAAAGGAAAAACATAACCCTTATGAGATCACTTCGTTGTCCGTCTGTCAAGAACTTTTTTCTCAGGGACGTGTGGAGTTATCAAATTGAAATTAATATCAAATACTTAGGGTTTCAATCCCTTGAAGCACTGAAAAAATCAAACTTCTAAGTCAACACAATAAAAAAACGGGTCTTTATGTTCTGCTTATGCCGCATATTTTGACATTCGCAAGGGAATCAAAACTTATAGGGTACTTCCCGTTGACCTAGAATCGTGTGGCAAGAAGCATTGTTATGTAGCACAAGGAAAGGAAAAAATCCGAAAAAATCTTGAGCAAGGCTTTTTTTTTTTTTTTTTTTTTGGGATGGGAAATCATCAAATGACCCCTCCCGCTCTGGGTGGAGCGGAAGGGAGTGTCAGACTCTTACTGACTAAAACCCACCCATGTTCCTTCCTTCGCCCTTTATGTTCCGGGGCAGCGGTAACCCTTTCGGACAATCCCGCTGACCCGGCAGGCTTCGGCCCTAAGGGGCCCCTCTGATTATGCTGACATCTCTTTGAGGCGCGCGTGGAACACTTACGCGCCGTCCGGCACGGGCCTGGTCCTGATCGGGCGGTGAGCTACCCATTGCTCTCCGCCCGCAGGCCCGCGCCTACGGTGGCCGGTAGTCGTCGCTCGACTCCCGACGCCCGGGGCGTCTCCCGCGGCGGCTGGGACGGGAGGCTCTCTCCCTCATCCGTCCCGCCACCTCCTTCGCTAGCATGACTGCTTCGCAGAAGGAGGCGACTGCCTCCCACTCCCTCTCGCTCCGGACCATGGCTTGCACCAGGTCCGGGCGCGAGAGGCCGCCGCCGCTGCCGATCGCCTCTACGAGGACACGGCGGTGCTCCGCCCAAGCGGGGCAGACCTCCACCGTGTGCTCCACCGTGTCCTCTGGGCGATCCTGGCAATGGTGACACCCGGGCGTTTCCTCCCGCCTGATGATGTGCAGGAACCTCCCGAAACTTCCGTGTCCGGTGAGGACCTGCGTCAGGCGGTAGGTGAGGGCGCCGTGGCGCCTCTCTAGCCACTCCTCAAAGAGGGGTCTTATCGCCGCTATCGCGGCGTGCCCTGCCCTGGGTTGCGACAGTCGCTCTTTCCATGTCGCCATGAGATCGAGCCGGAGGTCCGTCCGCTCCGCAGCAATTTGCCGCGGGAGCGGACTTTCCCCCCGGCGTAGTGCCTCCGCGCGCCACTCATACAGGCGCGCGAGGACTATCGCCTTCAGATCCCATGGCGGCAGTCCGGCAAGGAGGCTTGCCGCCTCGCGCGAGATCGTGCGGTAGCCCCGGATTAGCCTTACGGCTACCACCTTCTGGGGCGCGTTCAGGTAGTGGGCGGCTCGCCGCCGCAGTGAACGCGCCCACACCGGGGCCCCGTATAGGGCCATGGACCGCACGACCCCCGCGTAAAGCCTCCGGCAGGAGGCGTTTGGCCCCCCCAGGTTGGGCAAGAGCCGCTTGAAGGCGGCCCCAGCCCGTTCCAGTTTGGGGGCCAAACGTCGGAAGTGCTCGACGAAGTTCCACCGGCTGTCGAGGACGAGACCCAGGTACTTCATCGTCGTCTCGATGCCGATGTGAACCCCTCCTGCCGTTAGTTGGGATCCCGGTGGTGGCGCGTTCCGGGGCCCATGAAACGTCATGGCCTCGGACTTGTGCAATGCCACCTCGAGACCCAACTGCCGGATCCTCTCCACGACTATCGCAACCCCGCGTGTCATCGCGTCGGCCGCCGCCTGATGCGACCTCCCCTGCGCCAGGACCAGCGTGTCGTCAGCGTAGCAAACCACGCTGACGCCATCAGGGAGGTCGGCCCGCAGCACCCAGTCGTAGCCGATGTCCCACAGGAACGGCCCCACAACCGATCCCTGCGGGACACCGCACGACATCTCTCGCCGGTTCCACTCCCCATCGCGACCGGGGTAGCTGACGGCTGTCCGTCAGATACGCCTCGACTATTCGACGGAGGTAGGGCGGCACTCGGTGATACCGGAGTGCCTCCACAATGCAGCTCCAGGGCAGGGTGTTGAACGCGTTGGCGATGTCGAGTGACACCGCCACGACGACCCCACCCCGGGACACCGCGTCCCCCGTCGTGAGGGCTCTCACGCGCATGATGGCGTCCACCGTCGAGCGCCCCTTGCGGAAGCCAAACTGGCTGTCCGCAAGATCCGGCCCCGTCCTCACCAAGTGCCCGACGAGGCGGTTTACAATTACTCTCTCAAAGAGCTTGCCCACCTCGTCGAGCAGCACGATGGGCCGGTATGCGGACGGAGAGTCCGCTGGGCGCCCTGGCTTCCGAATGAGGACCAGCTTCCCCGTCTTCCAACGAAGCGGGAACTGGCCTCTCTCCAAACATGCGCTTAAGAGCGCCTCCAGTCGAGGCCCGAGAGCCCTCGAGGCCAGGACCCAGGCTTTACCTGGCAAGCCGTCGGGTCCTGGGGCGGTATTTTTGGCCTTCAGCCTTCCTACCGCCACTCTCAGTTCTACCCCGGTCACTTCAGGGATGTCGTCGTCGTCCGCGTGGTCCGCTTCGGGCACCGCAATTGGCGGAGCCATGGGCGGGGGTGTGTGCACCCCCCGTGAGGGGAACAGAGCGCTCACCACCTCCTCCACCAGCTGGGGGCGGAGACTCTGAGTCAGCGGGGGGGCCCAGGTGCGGAGTTTATTCCGCACCATTTTATAAGGGCGCCCCCATGGATCTCTGTTCAGAGTCTCCACCATCTCCTCGCGGGCCATATCCTTGGCCCGCCGGACAGCCTCTCGGAGGGCGGTCTTCGCCGCTCTGTACCCCTCGTACAGCTCCGCCTCCGTGGCTTCCGCATCCGGAGGGCGAATGCGGAGCCTGCGGTGCCTGGTGTACAGGTGTCGCGCGTCGACGCACGCCTTGCGTAGCGACCCTAACTCCTGCGACCACCAGTACACCCGACGCCGGGCGCGTCCCGGCCGGACTCGGGGCATTGCCACGTCACAAATGTCAGGCTAAGGCTTTAACTTCACGCTATGACCCTATGGAGCCGAACAAAACGAAAAAATGAAGTAATATCGTGGGCGGGCGATGCGATGCGACGCGCTGGGTCGGGGGCCGAACTTTCACGCGGACGAAGTCGCGGGCAGAAGCTAGTCGTCATATAAAAGAGAATTAGTATAGGTTCCTACTTGTTGCTCTCGTATTCGTATCTACTTTTACATTAACAAGTTCTTATTAATAACCAAGCACCCACGAAAATACAAATAAATGGGCCTTCAGAGGGCAAAAGCCGCAATATTGGAAAACAAATAGAAAATAAAACTTAAGAAAAGAAAATAATACTTTGAAAAGTGTTGAGAAAGAGAGGAAAATTAATAATGGAGAGATACAATACTATCATTTAACTGAACAATATATACCTATGTATATTCATAATCAGCCTATAATGTTCCCACTGCTGGGACACAGGCCTCCTCTCTGTGAGAGGGAGTGGGCCTTAATCCACGACGCGGGCCCAGTGCGGGCTGGTAGATGTCGCATGTCTTCGAATTTTTTGTTCTAGGACATGCCGGTTTCCTCACGATGTTTTCCTTCACCCTTTAGAGAGCAGTGGTGATGAAATAATTTACACAAAGTAAAGCGCCTGTCTGGGTTCGAACCTACGACCTACAACTCGTAAGTCGCGGCTGTTATCACTAGGCCACCACTGCTCTAGATGTATATTGTTCATTAAGAATTATTTAATATAAATATTAATAATTAGTATGGGTTATTGGCTGATAATACATACTAACTACTACAATACTGAAGAGTTTGTTTCGATCTTTGAACGCGCTGAACTTCTGGAATTACCAGTCGGATTTGAAAAATGCTTTGGCATTTGATATCCTAAGTTTTGAGGAAGCCTAATTTAACGCTAGAACCCTCAGCCTGAGCCTAGCAAAAAGGAAAAAAGTCAGATAGAACTCTAAGCGAAAACCAAGTAATAGCGTGGGCAGGCGATGCGATGCACGTGGTGGACCGGAGGAACACGAAATTTCACGCGGACGAAGTTGCCGGCAGAAGCTAGTAATAATAAAAAAGGATTGTGTGGTTTTATGAAACCACGGTGAAAGTGAAACTTTTTTTCAAAAAAACAAAAAAGAAACTAAAAAAAATATAAGTTTCACTTAAAAAAATAAAAAATAAATAAAATAAATAACAACATTAACATTAAACAATGAGAAAAACAAACAAAATAGCGTGGAGCACTGGCACAAATGAGTAATAGTCTTTACACCATAGAGAAAGTAAAATTATCCCTACTCCGCGGCCGACCGTCACGCGACATGCAACACACAGACGAAAAAGTGTGAGATGATGTAATACAAGTTTCACTTTAAAAAGTAAATCCACGTAAAACGATATTCACTATTAAAACATGAGCCCTCTTGCAAGCTTGGTAAAATTCAGCGTGAATTACAAACCGCTTTTTTAATCCTACTATCCTACTTCCTACTAATGTTATGTATAAACGTGAAAGTTTGTAGGGATGGATGGATGTTTGTTACTCTTTCACGCAAAAACTACTGAACGGATTTGGATGAAATTTGGTATACAGATAGTTTATAACTAGGATTAACATATAGAATACTTTTTATCCCGAAACTTTTGCGGGTGAAACCGCGGGGCGCTGCTAGTATTACTATAAAGAAAGACGCTGCTGCTTTGTAAGTCCAATTTGATTTCACCCTTTTCCTTTCACACCTTTTCCGAGATTCCTGGATGCCCGCATTGACCATTATCATTTATAATTAGTACTGATAGTGATCATACGTGTTAGCAATTTGACGCAAAATGTAAAGTTAGCCAGGTACATGGGCTTATCTTGATCTAGGAAGGGATTTGGGCTTAACAATCACTCGATCGTTAAATTACCGTTAATTGCAAGTCAGTTAATTTGACACGATATTTATTTACTAAGATTCCATTGCGATACCTGCTTGTGATATCTACTACACAACGCTTGTCATGCAGCCTAAGCCATGGATAAGATACCGGTACATTGACAGACGACGTGAAATTCATCTTCCAAATTCACCTCCCAAATTACACATCCGAGCCAACACCATGACATAACATCGTTACCTTGTCGAGAAAGATCAGTCCTGTGCCTATAATCTCTGGCTATTTGTTAAAACGTGATCTATTCCTACTGCAGTGGAAAATTCGAGATGGTGTGATGAGTTTTCGTGATAGATTGCCTCATATTTAGGTCTTCGTGTGTCGGGTGGAGAGATTATTGCGACTGTGCCGTGTCAAACGAGGGTGGTAATGTATGACCGCTGGAGTGGAACCTTTTAGTTTAATATTTGGGATTTATGTTGAGGGGCCCGTGGCTAAACAATAACACCAACAGGTCGTTCGATCAGGTTAAGCTAAGCTTGCCACGGTTGGTCTGTGGATGGGTGACCATCTTTACATACCGAGACCTCTCCGTGCCTCGAAGAGAAAGTTAAACAGTTGGTCTCGGCTGTCATTCGTGGGTATTTGACGGTCGTTATGGGTAGTCAGAAGCCCGAAAGTCTGGCAACCAGTCTTACAAAGGGGTAGCGTATTACCCAGTAACTGGGTTGTGGAGGTCTGATAGGCAGTCGCTCCATGTAAAATATTGGTATCCGGGTAAGCCGACTCCAACATAGTTGAGAAAAGGATGATTTGGATTTTATGTTATTTGTGTGCATTGGGACTTTGTGGAACCGATGGTTTACGGATAGGATTTTTTTTTCTTTACGATATAGGTAATACATAGCCAATATTGATTTTAAATTGCCGTCAAACAGCTTGGTGATCAGAGTTCGATTCTTATCTGAATGAAATAGGCTAATAATAATTATATTCGATGTTACAAAACATCGAGATTTCTGTATTATATGTAAGTTTGATGTTTGTTGTTCGAGTTTGTTTGATGTATGTAAGTTTTATGTTTGTTTGGTTATTATTAGCCTATTTCATTCAGATAATATTAGCCAGAGATGATGTTTCGACAGGACATATATAATTATTCCGGAAGGTTCATACCTTCCGGAATAAATTATTTAATTATACCCTGTCCATTAGGTTAACCGTTTTTTGACAGCTGTCTTAGATTGTACAGACGCCAGCAGGTCAAGCTACCCGAAACTGTCAAATTTTCCCAATCAACCTTGAACCTTAATGTTTTAGCGATAAAGTTGAAAATCTATTAAACAAAGGCAGATTGTAGTAACTTGATGTGCTGGCGTATTCCGTAAAAGTTAACTTTAAAACTATAAAATAAATATATAAACTGCCTAATCTTATTTATGGCTTCTTACATCACACTTAATATTATAAAGGCGAAAGTTTGTGAGTGAGTGTGTGTGTGTTTGTTTGTATGTTTGTTACTTCTTCACGTAAAACCTACTGAACGGATTTGGATGAAATTTAGTACACAGATAGTTTATAACCTGGATTAACACATAGGATACTTATATCCCGATATTTCCACGAGATCGAAACTTATGCGGGTGAAACCGCGGGGCGCAGCTAGTACATTATAATACCGTACGTACAGATGTCAGCACATCAAGCTAATACAATCTGTCAAATATCTTTAATAGATTTTCAACTTTATCGCTAAAGCATTAAGGTTCAAGGTTGATTGGGAAAATTTGACAGTTTCGGGTAGCTTGACCTGCTGGGGTCTGGACATATATCAATCAATGTATTCTGTTGCTGCAATCACTAGTTCCATCTGTCAAAAAACGGTTTACCTAATGACTGTCCATTCTAAAATCTGATGAGACTCTTTGGGGTCATCTATCTATACATATTATAAATTAGAGTTGCTTTCCGTGTCTCTCTGTGTGACGGCGATGATCTTCTAAACTGCGCAATAGAGTTTTATACTGTTTTCACCATTATACCATTGTGGTATAATGGTGAAAACAGTATACAGATTTTTATATAAGATTTTTTCTACGTCTTTTTTTTCCTACGTGGGTAGGCTTGACATATATACGTAATTTTAGCTCTCTTATTTATTATTTATTTAAAAATAGTTTATTGTTTCTACTTCTGTATATTTATGTGCTAATTAACTAGTAAACCCACCTTCGCTTGGAATTTCCTTTCACTTTTACTAATTACAACCACAACACTATCACTCCAACGAACCATGGACAGCAAGCTTGTGCACAGTATGGGAGAACTGGAGAAGCTGTTTAGCTCTCGCATGCGTGAGTACGAAGATAAGCTGGTGAAAGCTACAGCTGGAACTAGCCCTGAACACCCGGATATTGCTGCACTTTTCCTTGACTTCTCAGAGTTTAAGTCCTTCATTTGCAAAACGCTTGCTCACTTTAAAACTCAGATTGAACTTATATCTTTGACTCTGGACAGACATGAGACTGCAATGCGTAGAAAGGTCTTGCTATTTCACGGTATTCCTGAGAAGCCAAATGAAAAGCTGTGTGATATAATTCTCCTTATGTTGTCAACTCAACTATTGATAGATGACATTAAGTTGGATCACTTGGATGTATGCCACAGACTGGGAGCCCCCCAGGGCAAAACAAGACCTGTGTTGGTGCGATTCAAGGACATGGAGTGTCGTCGGTTGGTCTGGGACAGTAAAACTGCACTCAAGGGCAGCGGCATCACTATTTCTGAGTTACTGACCAAGTCATAAAAAGAGTACCTACATGAACGTAGTTGCTTTCCCTAATTTATGACGGTCACAAATTCTGGAATATCAACACAGACGGTACACAATTTAGACTCATAAAAATGGTTTATTATGGTTTCTTTATCCATTCTCTATAAGTCTGTAGAACTAAACGAAATAGGAAAAACTTTTTCTGGGCTGCTACGGCGTAGCTGTACAATGTCGTCACGGCTACACCTGCTACGCTTTCGTATCCAAATTGCTACGTGTAGCAAACATTATTTTGTGAGTTCTGATGGTATTGTAGGTATATTATGTGGTTACTATTTTTTTTTAATTGTGGTTACGATATATACTTTTCAAAATATTTTTATTAGTAGGTAAGTTTAGTATTACAGATTATTTGGTTGTCAGGCGAATAACAAAAACATTAAATGAAAAAAATACCTATGTAGTTTTCATCAGAATACTCTACTAATTTTCCTAAACAAACCTTCATAGCTGTTTTATTTTTATTTTATTTTATTTTATTTTATTGTCTTTGGGTGGCTTACAGCTATTAAATACAGAAGTAGTAGTGAGGTAATAAACGACAAGCTATTTACAAGCCTCCACAGTTAGTAATAGAGTATTGTTGAACACATTTTCAAAATTGACTTACTTAAATAATAAATTAAATTACTTAACTAATAAATTAAATTAAATACCAGTAACGGCACATACTCCAACAGCAGCGGCACATGCATCTGCCATATATGCGCAGCCGCTGTCAGAGTGCATCAGAAACAATATTATACTGCTTAGATAAGACAGTAGTAATGGACGCTAAGCTGCTTGCAAACAAATCGATTGAAGGGTGCTTATCCTTAACAATTTGGTTAAAAACTTTGACTGAGCGAACCATATAAGAGTTGCTACGGTAAACTGTGCGAGAGTAAGGAGCATGAATGAGATTTCTCAAACGAGAATGTCGAGGTGGAACATTAAGAGACAGCTTAGAAAGAAGTTCAGGACAATCAATCCTTGATTGTGCTATTTTAACTAGGAACCGAACGTCAGATATATTTCTCCGAACTACAAGTGGAAGTAAGTGGAATCGAGCGCATCGTTCATTGTAACTCAAATAAGGGATTTTAAATTTATAACCTAAGTATCTCGTGAATTTCCTTTGTATTCGTTCCAGTCTGTCTGAATGCACTGCGTAGTTCGGATTCCAAATTTGACTACCATAATCGAGATGACTGCGGACGTAAGCACAATACAAAATTTTCAGTGTTTTCATTTTATTGAATGAACTGGCATTACGGATAATGAATCCCAGGGCTTTGGACGCTTTTTTGGCGACATGGTCAACATGGCTCTCAAAGGTGAGCTTACTGTCCAGAAGAATACCAAGATCTCTGGTGACATGAGTTCGAGATAAAGGTTGATTTGCAATTGAATAGTTAAACATGACTGATAGGTTCTTCCGTGTGAAGGTTATAACTAAACATTTCGATATATTAAAATCTAGTTTATTTATTCTACAATAGCTTACTAACCTAGATATGTCAGCCTGCAAAAGTCTAGCGGCATTCAAACTCACAACTGATGTATAAATTTTCATGTCATCTGCAAACATTAGGTATTTAGAATGTTTGAAACACTCGCCGATATCATTAATGAAAAGCACAAATAATAACGGCCCCAGCAGCGACCCCTGCGGAACACCAGAGGGGATAGTTGACCAGGAGGATATAAAGCCACTGAGGACCACTGCTTGTGTCCTATTTTGCACATATGATGAAAACCATCTGTATAAGTCTCCCCTAATGCCCAAATCAAAAAGCTTCCTCAGTAGAATATCATGATCGATCCTATCGAACGCCTTGCTATAATCAGTATAAATAGCGTCGACCTGGGATCCACATTATCCATGTGCTCAGTAATATAATCTGTGAACAGAACCAGGTTAGAGACTGTACACCTTCCTTTTAGAAACCCATGTTGTTGAGGACTCAAGCTAGAAACCACACTGCTGTACAACTGATTATAAACTATGCGTTCCAATACTTTAGCTAGCAGGCAAAGTTTTGAAATTGGCCTATAATTTTCAATTTGGTCTTTAGCACCCTTCTTATGGATGGGTGACACAAAAGCAGATTTCCACAACGAAGGCACAGTACCGTCAGATATTGATCTTTTAAATAAAAGTGATACAGGCAAAGCCAGTTCATCTGCGCATTTAACTATGAACACAGCAGGTAGAGCATCGGGTCCGGCAGATTTGGTTAAGTCAAGGGATTTTAAATGTCTATGGACGACCGCTATGTCAATTTCAATAGTACTCATATCACAGTTAGAGATACAGCCGGTCGAACCACAGCTACAGGATGCGGAAGAAGCATCTAGAAAGGTTGTGCGAAAGTAATTAGCAAAAAGCTCACAAATTCCTCCCCCTGAGTCACTTCTAATATCACCATATGACATACTCGATGGAAAATTGCTGTTCATGCGTTTACTTTTCACATATGACCAGAATAATTTTGGGTTAGTACCTATTGAGGCCTCTATTTTAATCATGTAGGCCTTATAACAAAGCTGTTCAATATCACTGGCTCTGTCGCGAAGTAATTGATAAGACAAGCGATCAGAAATATTACCGTAGACTTTAAATTGCCTATAGTATTTGAATTTTTCTTTAAGTATTTTAATGAGGGCTGAGTTATACCAAGGTGGATATTTAAAGACTTTACATAGGCGCTGAGGGATGTGTTCATCTCTGATTTGGAATAACGTTGCATAAAAATCCTTGACAGCTTCTTCAACAGTACCCTTCAATATTATGTCGTCCCACTTAGTGCCCCGCAGGTCAGATCGAATACGTTCGTAGTTACCTTTGTGATATTGATACGCCATGCGTGCACTGGCGTTAAGTGACTGAGGTTGCGTGGTTACAAGCTGAATTAATAACGCAGGGTGATAAGCATCTTCGACAGTCAGGGGTTCCAAACATGCTGAGACGGTGACATGAGTATTTGCGAGGACTAGATCAAGAATTTTGCCGTGCCTGTTATTAATAAGATTAAATTGCTGTAGACTACACAAGTCAATTGCGTCAACAAAATGAGTAAACAAGCTAGTTTGAGGCGCGTTAGGTCTAATTCCCTCATATGAAGTCGTCCAGGTTATGCAGCTGTTTACACATTCGTAGCTGTGTCTTTATCCTTACAAAATCTTATCTTCGAGTACAACAATTCGTTGTCACCTGTCATCAAAGCCGACGTTTGTGAAAATGTCAGTTCAGCTGTTTAATGGAAGCATCACGTCGCATCAAGTCGCCAGTCGCCCTTCATTACGCCAACGCTGAAGTTTCATTCTGTAATGACGTCATGCGCCCCTTTTCACAGACTTTCAATTAGCCGGAGTGACAGCGTGAAGAGAGAACCGACGACGTTTCGCACACGACGTGGGTGGCCTTATGCCAAGGAATGTAAATAGGTTGGACGAAGGAGTTGTATTGTTTGAAAAGTTAAGTGTTCGTTTGTTTTTTGGAACGAAGTTGCTTATCCCACGTAATACTCTGCAGACTTGGCGAATGAGAGCGAGACCATAAAAAGTGCAACATTTAGACCGCCATGACACTTATTTTATTTATTCAGGGACTATAAACGGCTATAATATGTGTTAGAACAAAGGAAAGATAATATAAAATATTAACAATATTGCAGCTCACTACATTATCCGCATATTAACAAAAGAAAATATGATAATGAGTGCCACTAGATAGGTAATAAATAATTAATTCATTAATTCTTATGCTGGTGTGTGTTTGTGTGCGCACTAGTGTGGTGAGTGGGTTGTCTTAGGGGCGAAATTGGTTAGATTCTATTCTATTATTGTGGACTTTGATGTCTATTATTCTTAATAAGTAAGTCTTCGTAAGTAGCCTGAATTTCTGAGACCACCAAGTAGAGTCCATTCCCCCCTTTAAAAATAAATATGTTTACAACTCTATTACTGAACTTATTATGTCAATTATTTGGTGGCCCATTTTACGAGCTGGTTATTATTATGATACCTACCCAACATTCACCTTTAATCACCTACTACTAGACTCTAACATCCAATTTCTGAATTGAAAATTTGAAGTTGAGAACTTACCAAACTCTATGTGAAATTCTAAATTTTTTAATTTCTCGGGCTACATTGAAGAGGTCGTCACTTTATGCACTGCTTAAGTAGAGATTGACAATTTATTGAAATTGAGAACTTGTCAAACTTCAATTCTCAATTCAGAAACCGAATGTTGATTGTCACTGATTTTGTTCTCCAATAGGTACCTACTAGCTAGCTAGTTATTTGCAACGAAGACCTCCCTAGCACATGAGAATATGTATTTACTGTAGTGATACACGTAAGATGAATTGCCTAGAAGTTAAACCTTATCTGCCCTCTGCAGACGACCTCCTCAGTATACAAAGTTGCACCCTCACTGTGCAACGTAAACATGGGTTATTTTACAGTACGTTAGAAGTACAGTTATGAGCAGAGTCTGGTCGTGAAGTGTATTAAGCTGCTGAATATAAGTACCAAACACTAGAGTGTGTTTGATGATACACACTCTACTCTCTCTCTCTCTTTTGTGTGTTTGGAAAACTTTGACTTTGACCATTTGTCGAGTAGTAATTAAAAAAGTTCAAAATCTAGTCGCAATCTCATCTCAGCGACAATCAATGTTCAAAACTTGTCAAAAATTCAGGGAAATTAGAGGTATTTTTGACTTAATAAATAATAATAATAAAATTTCATTATATTAAACATGCCCTTTGCTCGACAAATGGTCAGAGTCTGATCTCAAGATCAGACTGTTAACGTTCTCAACATTACGAGAATTGCCTCTCTGTTTAATATGATGATCTACGTTTTGACTATTATGAATCAGTCTAAATACTATTTTATTAATCAAGATAATGTTTACATAATATAAGCAAACACTTAAAATATTAATATGTAAATGTATATGAAACAAGTAGCAAAAGAATCATAGGGCATCAAAAAATTCGTTCGCATCGCTGTCAATAGGAACAGTGCCCAAAAGGCTGGCAGCATTGGCACGTTGTATGGCGAAGCTAATTCTTCGACCAAGAAATAGGCCAGCTCTCTGGTCACGTGCAGAGTCGACTAACAGCTTGGCGATATCTCGTTATACCAAGTGGGCACTCGGACCCCATGGCCCTAGTGTTTCAACCCCAAACGGTTCGAATATATAACCCCCAATCAGGTTGGAATATTTTCGCCGTTTGAGGTAAAATAACATTTCGCAGTTAAAATAAAAGCAAAACCTACTGACGGAACCTTTTAAACTTACCTTAAGTTGATACAAAGTTGTGGATTAGGTGTCAAGTGACCCGGAACGGGTCACGGATAAACAGACCGCCTTCATAAGTTACGAAAACTGTCAACTTATGAAAGATGGCGGAATAGAAATGGATGTTACATAACATCACACCCTGTTTCCCCAAAGGGTTGGGCAGAGGTGAAATTGATTGGTGGAATTTATTTTATAATACATTAAGTTACCGCTTAGATATTTTATACTGCACAATAGATTTTAATGCGATTTTTACCAACATGTAGAGCATTTATTCCGGAAGGTTTATGTATATAATGCATTATTATTTTTTAACTTAGATAAAGTACAGAAACCTCGATATTTTTACATAAACCCATTGCGAAGCAGGGACCGGCCGCTAGTTATAAAAAAGTGCGCGTTCCAGTGCTACAAGCGCAATACACGTGATAGAAATGAAACTTCTTAAAAAATAATAGAAGAAAAGAAAGAAAGAAAAAACATTAATTTGCGGTAAACATGACGCATAAAAAGAAGTAACGCAAAAAAAATAACAAGTTGGGGGTAAAAATATGTCACATCCACGCAAAACATAGAGATAGTTTGAGAGACAGAGAGAGTTGTATCTTTCTTCTCTCTCATGTAACGTAATGTGCCTAATAAACATGACGCGTCATGGAAATTTCACTCTCAATTCTCGTCCAATTATCGAATGAAGTTTCACTTCAATAATATTGTAAAAAGTTCAACCTACATAGTTTTACATTTTAAGGTTTACTTCCGTATAGGCTGCAGCGGACACAGGCTCTATCGGAAAAGCTGAATATATTCACTCGCTAGCACCCCAGGCATAAAGTAAAAGCGACGTCGGTATATCGATTATAAATCGAAAACCACCATTCGGTTAACCTTACAAGAGAAACCCATCATACAGACACTGGCTTTAATTATTGGGGTGCCAGAATTAATCACTTTCAAAACTGTGGTAGCAGCTCTATTCGCAGACGATGTTAGTTCAGGCTAGAGGGTGTTTGGTAACTAGAATGCTGATGTAATATTTGTAGGTAGGGATGACGGGTAAATTTATGCGCTTACGGTGATTTGTAGACGAGTTATGTTTCAATACATAACACAAAATAAGACCACGCCTGTATTCCCCGAAAAGTTAGGCAGAAATGTAACTATAGTCCCTCACTAGTCGCCGCAGGAGACGCCCTGGACGTCGGGAGTCAACAGTCGACTCCCGGCCACCGTAGGGCCGGGCTTGCGGGCGGCGAGCAATGGGCAGTTCGCCACCCAGCAAGGACCAGGCCCGGGTCGACGGCGCATTGTGTTCCACGCGCGCCTCAAAGAGATGTCAGCACTAACTGACGGGGTCCGCTAGGGCCGATGCCTGCCAGCCGCAGGTTGTTCGAAAGAGATACCGTGGCCCCGGGCACAGGCAACTGAAGGAACACGGGTGGGTTTTTGTCAGTAAAAGTCTCCCCGCTCCGCCCAGAGCGGAAGAAGTCATGTGATGATTTCCCACCGAAAAAAAAAGTGTAACTATACGAGTAGTATATCCACATTTCGCCAGTTTTGTTTAAGTACCATGTAATAGGGGGCGAGCCTATTGCCAACAACCGGGAAAAAACCAGACTCCGGGACTGTGAATCGAACCCAGGACCTCATGCTCAGCAGCAATGCTTGCGACCACTAGAGCAACGAGGGGTCATCCAGAAAAAACACATGAATAAAAAAATTACCAAAAATATGTTTTAAAAAAGGTTTCCAAAACTAAAAATAAAACCTTTTCCTTATTTGATCCTTCTTTCAGCAAAACGGTAAGTAATTACGAGTAAGTGCACTTCAAACTTATTTATTTGAAACATTTTTAAAGTTTTGAAATTGCTAAGCATGTTATGTGGCTTTAATGTTGTACGTCCTTGTCATTTGTTTACACGGTGGAGAGTTATTACAGGAGAAAAAGATTGATTACAGTTTCTTTTTTTCAAGCGACGTCCACAAATGGAGGACGTAATGCATTTGGCGAGATATTTTTGAAGTGAAGACTTCTTTAGCGGCGTTGAACACTTTTTTTGTAATGGGTAAAAAATGTTAAACTCGCGTCAGGACACGTGACCTGATCGAAAATTCGTAAGACGGTAAGTTTTCACTTCTGCCGGCACTCCCGGAGTGCAACCCGTCGTTTTTTTTTTTCTTTCTTAATTTATTGCTGGTTTAATAACATGCTCGTAAGTGGTCTGCATACCCAAACATTTTGCCGTGTGTACTATCTATGTGTATACTTTATTGCTTTTCGAAGTGTGTGTCGTGATTTATAAGGGTTGTCTGCTCATCCTGACAGCTAGCAGGGGGATAGAAGAATTAACCGATAAAATAAATTATTGATGAGAGAGTATGTTCAGGTAGGCAGCTGAAAATGTATGGGGTTACGAAATAACATAATATTACAGTTGTACGCAGGCGTAGGTAGAGATGTAGTGTATACCCTCATTTTAAAAGGTGAGGCTCTTTTAAAAAGGGGCGAGCCTATACCCTCAAATTCAGACTCAGGGCTGCTACGGAACTCCCAACCTGAGGATCAAACCTTGTTTTTTTTATTTGTTTTCGGGGTAAACCTTCGAAAGGCACCCGACCGCCAAGAGTGAGGTCGGGGAGTGTGGGATTTTTACCTTACTAAAACCACCCCGGTGATCACCATCAGCACATAAGGGTGGTCCCGGTTCCTAAGGTCGAAACTAGGACTGAGCTGTCGCGCTTGCAATCGTTAAACTAAGTGGTAGTCAGGTTAATTGCAGTTTAATTTTTCTATAAGACACACAGGTTACATACAAAAAATCCAAAGAAAAATAGAACCACTGACGTAGCTCACAGAATAAGCAAGCTGAAGTGGAAATGGTTCGGCCATATTAGCCGTAGAACCGATGATCGCTGGGGTCCTTGGGGTAGACGTGTTCTTGAGTGGAGACCGCGAATTGGAAAACGTAAGGTAGGACGACCTCAGGCTAGGCGGAGTGACGATCTTCGCAGGGTGGCTGGTAGCAGCTGGATGAGAGTTGAATGTCAGCTTGAATTGCGTGCAATAGGAGAAACCTATGTCCAGCAGTGGACTGCTGTAGGGTGATTAAGATGAAAAAGAACCACCAACACAAACGAACGTATAATAAGTAATTGGCTCGCACCCTTTTTAACATATGCAGGTATTATGTATTATGAAACATAAAGCTTATATTTGACAGAACACATTCCTTTGTTTCCCCTTCTAATATTATCATAGGTTTAAAGCTCATAACATCGTGTAATCGCTTTCTCCGGTCAATGAATTTCATGCCGAATTGGTTCTACCCTTCACAAATCAAGCGAGAATGTTTTGTTCACTGTCATTCTGTTATTCCTACATACGATCGTATCAACAATTGAGTGAATATTATTCATACATTGAGAATATTTCCAATATTTGTCTTGTTTCGAATTTCATTTGTTTTGCATTGTTTCTATATCAGTGTTCATAATCTCAAAATAATTTACATTCCATCGCCACTTAATCAGTTATCTACTTCAGTGAAATGTATTCTAAGTTTGATTTCTAAGTGACCATTTGTAACAAAAAGGTCCGAATAAGTTTCTAGTTGCAATGGAATTTGAGCTTGTTATGTATTAAATTCAGTTTGTTGTTCCATAACTTGTAAATAGGTTACAATTTAGTCCCACACGTAGACACATAGCTACTTAGATAAAATATACTTACTGTATTGTAGTCCAAAATAATAACAAAGCGCACCCAGTGAAATATTCGTACTCTGCATTAGAGAGACTAAAAGCGAGCAACATTAATACCTAAAATAAAAATAAAATTCTCATAATTTTATATAAAATTTCACGTTCAAAGTCCGCTCCGATTTGTAACAGAAACGAGGTAACAAGTTGGACAGCGCATGTATTCCGATAGCAATCAGGGACAATCATATCGACGATCACTTGTAACTGCGACATGACACCACAGAGTAGATATGTTTCAAGTTAGTACAGAAGGTTCACTTATACTGGGTGGAAAAGCCTTTTTTTGGCCAACAAGCCGAAATATTACGCGTTCTGTTCTTCTACCTAAGTAACATTGACCAGCCCAAAAATAATTACTGGGAAACCAATTTGATTTTCTCTTAGATTTAGGATTGTGGGCACCTTTATAACACCCACCGTACCACCGGAGGTACGGCCAGGGGTACGGTGGGTCTGCAGTGCCTATACCACGTTTGGTATAAGTGACAATGATCGCTATTCGCGAAGCTGAGCTGCTATCACTATTCGACAACCTGTCAAGGCTATTTTAATGCATATAAACGTCTCGTAAGGAGTAGGTCTTCTAGGACCTTTCTTTCATATTGTTTGACATGACGCAATCGTAGCGAGCGTGAACTTTGATTGGGGACAGTTTACTTCGCTTGTTTGACGCAAACATTCTGAGGGGAGGTTTCTGAAATTGTTCGTTGAAAATAAAAAATAGTACGTACGAAGAATATATTGTAAGGTTTTTTCTGAAGAGAGAATTAAATATCAGTTAAAACATGGGAAATATTACGGACAAATACATACATCACGACACTACATACGCATCACAAGCTCACTGAAAATCTCGTTGATGATCTGGCAGTATTTTTAAGAAAATACTGCCACTTTAGTTGATGAGTCCAATTACCACAACGTGTGCGGGTTTGCGTTGTAAAAGATAACAGTTAAAGCTAACCTCATAAAGGTTTGTATGAAGAGTTAATGACACCCTTTCTTCTAACCAACCGGACCATACCAACGAAAATGAAACGCCACCGTGAACAAAAAACAAATAAACTTGAAACAATTCTCGTGATTACTGATCCACAACATTATGCTTATTTTGAAAACAAGCCCGCATTGTTTAAGCTCTTAACCTAGTAGAAGGAAAGTATATACATTCAACAAACGACACTGTTATGGGTCATGCAAAATTTACGCCGAATCCTATAGTAAAGGGATCACTATCTATATGAGGTTTTTATGGGTTCTGCTGCGTCAAGCATGGGGTGGACATAGGGAGTGTGTTGTAAGATAAGGAAGTTTCGATCACTATGGTTATATTTTAAGGCATATCGAAGGCCAGGTTTTCATGGTATTTCAAACTTGATTAATCCATAACTGACAATTTGAAAAATGGTTTTATTTTATCGCAAGTTGCAACGATTTTTTTAATTCTGTTGAGAGCAGTTTTTCTGTATTGAGTAACCGTTCTGTATCGTAGATAGAGTATGAGCAATAGACAAGATACTAAATAATAATAATAATAATAAGATAAGCACACGTATTAGACCCAGTTGTAAGAGTGAACGAGACAGAAACATATTTTCTCTATCTCCTTCGCGTATGCAAACTTTTTGGCGAGCTCATATTTTCCATGTGACAATAATGTAAGTTATAACTAAAGCATTGCAACTGACATGATGATCAAACGCAAGAATAGCGATCAACACTGTAAAAATCGCAAGTCCCAAATGACAAAAAAGTTTGTGGATACTTTCTTCTACTACTTTATTTAGCTTACAGACCGTCCACGAGTCCATTATTGAAAATTGTTTCTCTATTTCTGTCCACGACGCTTCTCTAAAGCATCGTGTTATAAATTCAATGAGACGCCAGAATGTCCCTTACATTTATTATCCCTCTGACAGCTGCCACCCAACAGGGACCTTATTACAACAACAATAAAGATCACTGTGATTTCGACAGTCTTGACAGTTGCAGCAACCCAACAGCAACCTTATTGTCACGAGATTAAAGATCAGTGTGATATTGACAGTGATGCAGTCAGAAGTAAAATGACTGAAAATGGACTGTAGTATTCTAATGACAGTCCGTACGACGCGACTTACTATACCCTGTCCATACACGTACGGTATTATAATGTCTGTAAGAAGCCATAAAAGAATAGGAAAAGGCAGTTTAAATATTTATTTTAATATGCATGTTAAAGTTAACTTTTACGTAATCTGGAATATGTACGTTCTAAGACTGCTATCAAAAAACGGCTAACCTAATGGACACGGAATAATCTGATATTAACTAGTTTGTGATTGGTTGCGTCGTGTACGGACTGCCATTGAAACACTAGTGTTGTGACATTCTGGCTACTCATTCACCAATGATTTGAGGGTGTGACACCTTACTTTTGACTAGCGTTCTGAACGAGAGGCCATATTTTCATTAGTACAGGTACCAACGATACACTTTTTTCTGTAATGTTCATTTTTTATTAAGAAAATTGTTTTTAGGAACCTTAAATCTGTTTTACTAAAGTTTGAAGGAATTGTACCATTTCGTAGGGACTTCATATTATCATCAATGAAAGTGGTGAGAACCGTCAGAGTTTCACAAGTTTACGACCACTAACAGAGGCGAATATACTTGCATTTCGTCCTGCACTACTTCCGAAATATGGGTCATAAAATGTAGGCATAAACACGCCATGTCATAAGTAACTACCGCACTATGTACATAGAAATATCGGCATACAGGTTACTGTTATAGTGAGGCTTTGAACTTTTTTCCCTGAACCGTAATTGCATAACACACTTTTAATAAGTATCCGAAGGATTTTGAAAGCAATTCCTAAACCATTGCTTCATAGCTTTGAAAAATTCGTCAGCTCAACAGATTTATGCTGTTGAGCTGACAAATTTTTCGCAATTCATGTTGATGAATTGTCAAAATGAAAGGCATTGCCATTGTTAGTGTGTGTGTATGTGTTGTGTATTTTGTTTGTGTTATTGTGTTGCGCATTTACCGTGCTGGTGTAAAATCACTAGAAGAAAAGCGGATATGAAAAGTTACCTTAAAAAATAATAAGAATATTCAGAGATCATTCAGGGATAGCATTGCTGAGTTCCAATGTTGCCATATAAGGTATGAGTGCTGTTAAATTACAGAAGTAAGAAGGTATCTTTCTGCCATTTATAATGAAGGCAAAATATCATACGAATACATATAAAACGCCTCGGTCGCGACTCGGTCACAGAATGGCGGCCAAAAATGCCCCTTATTATTTATCGTGTTTGACTAGGCTCCCTCGCTCAATAAGATTTATTGGGCTGAACCAATATATTCATTTGAACGAAACTTTGTTTTTCCTAACTGATAAAGCTATGAACAGACAGGGTAGTATAATGGAGCATGCTCTTGCATAAGACTTCAGTAATTATACAGAGAATGGTACTTATAAGTACTTTCGTAGTATGAATCTATCAAAAGATAGAAAAGGAAATCAGAATAATAGATGGTTTTATTCCTTTTAAGGATAACTGTAGACTAATCCGGCGTTCGTTTTCAGATATTCGTGTTTTTTCCGTGTTCTTCGTTCATAATTATGCGAGATTATTTTCGCATTTTGTAGACAACGATAGCTATATTTGTCTAAAATATTTCAGCCATCTGAAAAAATACAGTATTTCAAGGTACAGGCGGTAATAAATTATGTAGTTTAAAATAGAACTTTCATCTTTGATCTTTCTAAAAATATGAAAGGTAGATTGTGAGACGTACGCTTTTCTTTGAGACCTCGACTTTGAAATTAAAACGCGAAGTTTCTTTCAAAGTTTCTTGTTCTTACTTTCTATATTTTTTTTATTAATAAAGCAAATATGAAAATGAAAAGTTATAATTAATCTTTTGATTCTAATTTCGTTTCTTTATTAAATACTAGCTGTTGCCCGCGATTTCGTCTGCGATCTAGAATAAAAAGTGGACTATGTCCTTGTCCAGGTCATGGTATACCCATATGCCAAATTTCATCCAAATCCTTTCAGCCGTTTTAGCGTGAAAGCGTAACAAACAAACAAACAAACTTACTTTCACATTTATAATATTAGTTAGGAATTCACTAAAATTCTCCAAAACGATGGACAGACTCTTTCACAACCATACTTTGACATATGTACAACAGTTTTAAGGATTAGGGATTCATACTATTATCATTCATTATAAGTAAAAATTTAAATCGTTTGGTCTGTTTGGTTGGGTTCGTTTAACCGTATGGTCGTAAAGTCCAGTAAAACAATAAAATAAACCAATCAATTACTTTGATGTACGTAGGGCGATGTCCGCAGTGACGATCATTAAATAAATAAGGCCGGAAAAACTCACTGTTCTTCAATTTATTAATGGCAGAGAAATCAATAAAATACATTACCATCATCAACTCCGAGCTCGGGGCTAAATGATAACAATCCATCGAAGGATAAGTTCGCTTGCCGCGGTCGGTTCGTGAATGGGTGACCATCCATTACACATCGAAACCCCTCCGTGCCTCGGAAAGCACGTTAAGCCGTCGTTACGGGTAGTCAGAAGCTTGAAAATCTGACAACCAGTCTTATCAAGGGTTATTGCATTACCCAGTAACAGGTTTGTCGAGGACACTTAAGCAGTCGCTTCATGTAAAATACTAGTATTCAGCTGCATCCGATTAGACTGGCAACGGACCCCAACATAGTTGGGAAAAAGCTAGGCAGATGACGATCATCATCAACTTAGCCTATCATAGTTCACAACTACCTTCTAAGATCCATAAATCCTAAGTAACATCGTAAGTCAACCTCACAGGAGAGCGTCCAACGCTACATTTACCATATCTAATTGTACCATTTGTACCCCAACCCTTGCCCACTCACTACAAAGTTAACAATACCGGGGTTGTGTCGACCCCGCCATAAATCGTTCGCCATAAAACGCTAAAGGATTGATGATTGTGTCGCCAATCCTTACGTTTTATTGCTATTTACACTATAAACTAGGAATAAAAGTTTGTAATGTCTGAAATTGCTTCTAAAACTAGCGAACTGTTATCAACAGGTGGCATTCAATATAACTTGTAAAGGGGAACCTAAATAAATAAAAACGTCCATTTGTTTGTTGAACGGAGTTTTTTAAAAGAGAAGAGGAGAATTCTGGCTTTATTACACGAAGACTTATTGAATATTTTATAGATTTCGTGCCTGTTTGCGACACTCATTAGGCGAGGTAAGCTTCTAATTAGTCAAGATTTGGTCGTAGTAACTCGAACCTATATCAAGTTAAGAGGGTCTACTACGAAGCGCAAAGTGCGAATGTTCGGATCGGACCGACACATAGCCGAACCGAATATTATTGAAAAATGCGAAAAAAGTTCGGATTGACTCAGTTGGGTCGGGACCATAGTCAATATTCGAAAGAGTGAAGAGTGTAGGATCGGGACCGACCGAACCAAATAGTAACTTCGTAGCAGGAAACGGACGAACATTCGGCCGATACCACTTTTGAGTAGACCCCCTGTTCTCATGCTTCATTTCATATTATGCGACCAATTGAGAATTTTAACTTGCATTCAGTACTATTCATTAAATGGGGATACTATTTGGTTAAGTCGAGTTATAATTAAGTACTTACGAATCGTTACAGTTTCCTTGCAAACTCGCTCTAAATGTAAAAGTAGATAAGTAATCACGACACGATGCTGTTGAATGAAGTGATATATTTCAATCGCAGAATTCTAGCATAAACATCAAAATCAAAAGTCATTTATTCAAATTAGGCTGAGAACCAGCACTTTGCGAACGTCAAAATTACAAAAGAGAGTCCCCCAAAACGCCCGCCCTTCACCACTAGTCCTAGTACTTTTGCTGGGAAGAAGAAGTAGACATAATAACATAATCAGCATATAATGTTCCCACTACTGGGGTACGGGCCTTCTCTCGAAGAGAGGAAGTGGGCTGTAATCTACCGCGCGGGCCCAGTGCGGGCTGGTAGAAGTAACATGTTTTCGAATTTGTGGTTCTAGGACATGCCGGTTTCCTCACGATGTTTTCCTTCCCCGTCTTGGTGGTGATGAAATTATTTGCACAAAGTAAAGTGCCTGCCTGGGTTCTAATTCACGACCTACAACTTGTAGTCGGGGTCGTTACCACTGGGTCATCATTGCTCTCATGATTCTACCAGCATGAAATCTATGCTATCACCATCAGTACCAATGTTCCTAAATGACTACTACAGAACTACCCTGATCACAACACAGTCAACGGTCAAGCGTGACCGACCAATCTGCATTAATGACAGGCTTGCTAATCAACCGCTTGGCTAACGGTTGTGGTTTAGCAATCGGTTGTGTCGGTCACCGGTATAAATTACCATTAAGATTCATGATCCATCCGGTCTAAGTAGACAGATGGGTTTTAGATTGACTTGGTAACCTATTAGAGGAAATAGTGGTCGTTTCTCTTGATTCTAATTTAAACAGTATACTTAGGGACATTTACAGAGTCGTATGTTGACATCGTTGAACATGGCGGATTTCCATGACGGTCATGATTTTTAACCTGTTATCGTGACGGCACCGCTCTTAATAAGGCGGGTAGCACAGCATATTTTAGGGTTTCAAAAGTGCAGTGTCTTTCGCTGCGTATACTGTAACCCTGCTCAAGACAGGAAGGACTTAACATTCTAAACCCTTTACTGTCACTGTGCTCACTGTTGAAAGCATTCGGAGTTCTTTTAATGCATAGAATACCGCGTTCACAGAGGGCCTCAGCCGCCTCGTGCGACAAAAAAAAAATGTGCAAAAAAAAAGTCTTCTTAAAAATGTTACCTCTGTATAATTCAATTTACACCGTCCTTGTTTTGAGCCTCCGAGTATGAATTTATTGATTACATTAGAGAATCTTCACTTCACGATAGACTCATAAATATTTATGGAGAAACTCTGACATACCTTAAGAGGTTTACTTCTTCATTTACATAATTTTTAAGGTGAAAATTCATTGAATTATGCAAATGTATGAAAGGTATTGAAACGGTACAGTGGCTAATTATGAGAGAAAAACACAGTAGTTCAACTCTGTACGAACATTACACAATATCTCGCCTGTATTCCTGGAAGGGTTAGGCAGAGGTGTTTCTATAGTACACCTATATTTTGCCAGTCATGTTTAAGTTCCCTGTAATAGGGGGCGAGCCTATTGCCATCAACCGGGCACACATCCAGACTCCGGGCTGCTACTGAGAAATTTCTGATGGAAAACCCCAATTTCCTCGACCTGAGGATCCAATCTAGGACCTCATGCTCAGCAGTAGCGCTTGCGACCACTGGACCAACGAGGCAGTCTAGTCCCTGTACGAAGTCCAAGTCAAAAGCTTGCTCAATGACAATTAAACCTAAAGATAGTATAAAGAGAGACTCTTGCATTTCAAGATGATATCCCTACAGAAGAGGAGAGATTTATTGGATTCGACATTTTTATTTAAAATTATGAGAGGTAAAATTGACTGTCCCCAATTGTTGAGCAAGCTCAAAATCCGCGTACCCACGAAAACCCCAGGAGCTTCTATAACCCCCTTATGTCCTCCTCTTCGCAGAACTGTTCTTGGTGCTAATTCTCCAATGGGGGCCTATGTAAATTATTAAACAGCTGCAGTGATCTTGTCGATGTGCACTCTGACTCACTTGGTAGGTTCCGAAGTATTATATACAAAAACTTGTAAAATCGTTTTAGTGTGAATTTGAATTGAATTTTTATTTTGAATTGAATTTTTAATTTGAATTTAATTTTTATTTAATTTAAGTTTAAGTGTTGATTTAGATTTAAATAACGATTTTGATTTTTTCGTTTGTAGTGTTGATTGTGATTTTAATGTTTAATGTTGATTTGATTGATTTTAATTGCATTTTGATTTTTATTTCAACTTTGATTTTGATTGCATGTGATTTTAATTATGATTGTGACCTTAATTTGCAATTTGGTGGAAAAAATAATTATGTTCGGAGAATAAATGAACTCACTCGATATCAATCGACAAATAAGTAATGCATGATGGGCTTACCTGTAAGAAATTGGTACATTAGTCTATAAGTCTATTGGATGTATCTCTTATCTTTGTATCAGTGTATTCAATTGTTGGTGAGCCAAATAAACAAAATAAAAAATAAAAATAAAGACGATTTTAAAGATTTGTGACTTAAAAGTATATAAAGTTTCTAGATTTGAAAACTTTCTCAAATAAATATAAAACAACATTCTCTTCGGCTAGTTAAATTAAAATCGTATTTTAGTGTGACGAAGCCGGAACTCCAGCTTTCGAACACAAAACTCCGATTACTATATTTTTCTCCGTTTTATCATAGTTTTGTATGCCACCAGATTTATAATGTCACTTATTAAGGACCTTCTGCAAATCAATCTTACTGCTGAAGACGAAGTGAAATAAATAGAGTGACAAGACTTCTTTATGGACTTAATTATATTTCAAGGGAACTTTTATCATTTTATTTGTTATCAATTAACCTTTAATCGATTTTGAGAATATTAGTTTTAGTTCCCGCCCACTCCCTCTCACAGAAAGGAGGCCTGTGTGACTGATTATGTGGACAAAATAATTCTTAGTAATTTCTGTTTCTGCATTGCCATATGTGTTATCATTCAGTTTTTAATGGCTGCTGTCTTGTGATGATCATAAGGTTGGGCCACAAAAGATATGAATAAAAGGCAATTGCATGCAGCTGAGATGAGAATTCTAAGAGAAACGTGTGATGTTACACGAATGGATAGAATAAGAAATGAATACAAAGAGGAAGCCTGAAAGTGGCACCGGTAACTGAAAAGTTGTGTGGAAATCGGTTGTTATGGTATGGGTATGTGTTACGCAGAAATGAGGAAAATGTCGTGAGGAGAGTTTTGAGTATGAATGTCGATGGTTATAAGAGTACGGGAAGATCAAAGAAACGATGGATGGAATGTGTGAATGATGATATCGTTAGGAAGGGGGGTGACTACCGAGATGACGACTATTAGAGAAGTATGGAAGAAAAAGACATCTTCCATAATAAAATTTCACAAGTACCTTGTACCACATGTGCAATCTAATCGGTTTCCGTGGATCATGTCTAATTGGTTTCCGTAGGTAGCAAGATATTTGTTTCAACCAACCCTATTAATTCAAAATATTAACATTTGGTTTACAACTTTTAATTAGAACCTAGTAGGGTGTGTTTATTATCTTTCAGTTCCTTCAATTTTGAATAAAACATGATTCGAGGCAACAAGATTACTTAGCAAGTTTGTGAATTTTGCTGTTGGTTATTGATTTAATCAATTTCTGAGAGGAGTGTTAGACACAGATGTGCCCGCGACTTTGTGTGTAGCAGGTAAATATTTTACTCGATTAAGTAAACATTTTATAACGGGCGTTGCACGTAACAACCAGTTACACATGAGATACAACACGAGATAGAGAACAATAATCTAAAATGATAATAACAATATTACATATGAAGAGAAAAGATGTGATTTTTTGTATGTTTGTTTGTTACGCTTTCACACTAAAACAGCAGAATGGATTCGTATGAATTTTGGCACAAGGGTAGACTAGGATGCTTAGGACAAAGGATGCTTTTAATCGCGATGTTCTCAAAGGATCGAGACTTACGCGGGAGAAACCGCGGGGATAACTCTTTTTTTGGTGGGTTAAAAATCACTCAAACGACGTGAGACTTTTAATTTTGTGTCTATGCTTGGTGGTTCATAAATGACTAAATATTAATTCTATATATCTTCTGGTGATCAAAGACATTTTTTTTCCTAACTGGCGACCCGCCCCCGCACGGTTTGTACGCTTTGACAAACCATTGTGATTTCTTTGTTATTCTCTAAAAGATGGTGAAAACTGCTATCAAATCCGTTGAGTAGTTTAGAATAACAACGCAGTCACACAGAGAGACACGAAAAGCTACTTTAATTCCAACTAAAACTCAAATAATATATTTAAAAAAAAAAACGAATTCCAGGCACTTTTGAATAATTGTCAAACGGTCGATCAGTCAGAAAGATGAAGCTAGTTGCCCATTCCAAAGCGTAGTAAGTTCCTATGCAGAAGAATGGGCAATAAACTCCACGGACACTCTTTTATAATAATTATGTACAGATAATTTGGGTAACATACATGCAGACCACACCGACAACGATTATTTATTCCCTTACAGACATTTACATTGAAATGATTATATTATCATATAAAAAGTTTTACTAGCAGGGTCCGCCATGAAATCGGATTTACGAGGGAGATAATGTATATTTGCTTACGATGACATTTTTCTCTATTTTCCTTATTTTTTCTGACATTTCTTAGGATATGGAGTCGACTTAGCGACTTAGAATAAGGATTATTTATCGAATGGTACGGAGCACCTGTGATTTCAAGAGAACTGTCGAAATGTTGAACATAATATTATAATACATAACATCACGCCTGTCTTGTTTTTCGTGTCTCTGGCACGACTGAATTCTATATCTTGTTGGCACAAAACCTTGCCACATTTTTTTTTTTTTTCTGGTGGGAAATCATCAAATGACCCCTCCCGCTCTGGGTGGAGCGGAAGGGAGTGTCAGACTCTTACTGACTAAAACCCACCCATGTTCCTTCCTTCGCCCTTTATGTTCCGGGGTAGCGGTAACCCTTTCGGACAATCCCGCTGACCCGGCAGGCTTCGGCCCTAAGGGGCCCCTCGAATTATGCTGACATCTCTTTGAGGCGCGCGTGGAACACTTACGCGCCGTCCGGCACGGGCCTGGTCCTGATCGGGCGGTGAGCTACCCATTGCTCTCCGCCCGCAGGCCCGCGAAACCTTGCCACTTCCACGGCGTGGCAGCGCAGAGGTCACTTTGGCTGCAATACCCAAAGGGTTAAACAGAGGTGTACCTAAGGTACACCCACATTTCGGCAAGCTTACATCCATCAGGGTACAAATGCGGGCAGACAGATCAGCAGACAGTTCAGCACCTCGAGAAGGATCGATAATACCTACATTGGCATTTGTAAAACATGGACATTGATTGTTATTGAAAGAATTTATAATGAAAGAAAACCAATAAATAAATATAAAGGAAAAAATACATTTTGCTGAAATGACGGGGCATGATGGCTTAGTACAGCGTCATGTCGTTTGCGGTCACGGCATAAGAGTAGGTTTTACTCCCAAGGGATAATCCCAATAGATATTTTACATCAAAAACAAACTACTGATTAGGCGGGCGGTTTAATGCTTCATAAATAACAATATTTTAAAACTACAAATATAACCTCCAAACAATATTTATCTATCATATTCATAGGTATATAAAATGAATACCTTACTATAAACCACCAGCATACCATACTATGCCATACAAAACCACCATACCATTATTCAATCATCCTCAAACGAATCCGTACAGCACCGCACTATCATCAACCGACCAACCCATCATTTTCATACATCGTACACAATATCGTGCTATAGAGTAGATGTGGCCGTTCGAGAACTGAAATATAAGGAAATACAAATCTGTACTGGCGTAGACCACGATGCAAAGCTGCAAGAAATCGCCTGATACGAGTATTCAAAGAGCATCCTCGTTCGATATACTCGTACGTACATGGTAGTATAGAGGTGTGGGGAACAGGGTGTAAAGTTCACTCATACTCTATGGAAAAGGGAGGATCCTCCAACCAGATGGGTGATGTGTCTAGCGGGCAACTGCTCGATGATTCATTTCGGGCCGTTGTATATTATGCTAGTTACGCGTTAAACTCTGCTTGCGAGATGCAGGATTTTGCGTGACGTCAGTATGACGCGAAGGACGCCTGTGGCGTTGTAGATATTGCTACAGTAGGTAGTGTTATTCAAATGTTTGTTATTCAATTGTACTCTAATTTGGGAGTTATAAATATGTATATTATTTAAAGTGGATATGTATCAATCTTGCTCGTTGATCTGAGGATGAAACTGTCTGTCCTAATAGAACGCCACTACACGACTATCGCACGAATTGATCGCAGGAATGCTTATTATGAAGTAGGCTACGTATTTGAGACTTTGTACATTTGATCGCGGATTCACGTGCAAAGAGAATTCGCGCGAACTTGGTCGCGTGATCCCGTTCTATTAGTACGCCTTACAGTCGCGCCTTTGACCACCAGACCTTCCAGGTAGTCAGATATAAGACATTAATATAATTATATTTTGACTGCCTCATTGGTCTTGTGGCAAGAGCTACTGCTATGAGGTCTTGAGTTCTATTCCCAAGTCGGTCAAAGTTAATAAAACTTTGACCGACTTGGGATGATGATGAATTGCTACATTGCGCTCAATCGCTCTTCCTCTCTCCTACTTATTTAAAACTAGCTGCGCCCCGCGGTTTCACCTGCATAAGTTTCGATCCCGTGGTAATATCGGGATAAAAAATATTCTATATGTTAATCCTGGTTATAAACCATCTAAGTGCCAAATTTTTCAAAAATAGTTTTTGCGTGAAAGAGTAACAAACATCCATCCATCTATCCATACAAACTTTCACGTTTATAATTTCTCAGTAGCCCGGAGTCTGGATTTTTTCCCGGTTGGTGACAATAGCCTCACCCCCTATATCATGAGAACATAAATGTGGGTGTACTATAGCAGTGTTTCCCAAACATTGTTCTGCCATGGCCCGGTAATTTTCATACTGCACTGCCCCTTCGTGACCCACCCAATAATTTTAACATGTTTAAAAATGTTTTTACTACTCGTATAACTTTTCCAACTATATTTCTGTGTCGGGTATTTAATGCGAAGTATGGAACTGAAGTCAGTTTCTTTATTTATTTTTAAGGTAAGCTAGTGTGGTAAACCCAGGCTTCACATTTATCCAGTCGGGGGTTGCGGAAGGATCTCACGTTCCCGCGACCCCCGGCGTAGGTGTGAGATGGAACACTGGGGTGGTTTTTAGTCAGTAAGAGTCTGACAGACCCCGTCGCCCGCCCCAGGGCGGCGGACATCGATGAGGATTTTCCACCCCGGGAACAACAAAGAAAAAAAAGGCTTCACATTTATAGGTTGTGACTATTACGAGTATGTAACACCCGATAAACACCCGTAAACATCCAGAAAATTGGGTATTTATGGGTGTACTGGGTATTTACCAAAGTACCGGGTTTAAATCCGGTGGATTGCCCATTTATAGTTGTGACAAAAGGCATTAAAAAAGTTATTGCTTGATTTGATTAGCTAAATTTTGTGTTTTCTGTCAGTCAGCGGCGGCGGCGCATAGGACGCGATCGATACTCGTAACATTATTTTAAAATAAGGCGGGAATGCTGCGACCCGGTATTTTATTTTTATGGCTCGGTACCGGGTCGCGACCCACCAAATGGGAAACACTGTACTATAGGTACACCTCTGCCCAACTCTTCGGGGAAGCAGAGCTTTATGTCACGTTCTTGAGTAATAGTTTTTTTTTTACAGAAATCAAATAAAATAAACCCTTCACTAATACCATGTCCATATTAAAACAGTAGCGTCAATAAAACCGACTGGTTTCCTATTATCACTCCATTCAATGCGACAATTATGATAATCACCATCATAATGGTTGTGGCCACATTTACATATGACTGCGGCACAATACTGTAACTGCATTATGCAAGTATAGTCGCGAGGTGAACTGTGTTATCATAAGAATTTTTAAGTTAACAGTGTTGTGATACATAAGGGTTGTTGGTATATCTACAGGGGTAAATAATGGATACCTTTACGAGTAACAACAATTTAGAGGGGTAACCTAGGAGTATTAATGCTGGCTTCTAATCATTGTGAAATATTTATCCTGTCAGGCACTGTCACTGTGCTAGTTGGTCTTTGCCAGCAAACTGGCCTCTTGAAAAGGAATGCTGAAATAAACTCTGAAGAACTGTTGAATCTCCTCTGTAAGCAGATCCAGAAAATTAAGTCTTTTTTCATTATTACATATTAACTGGTTAACATTTCTTACTTAGTAATGGACAGTGGATATCTAATAATTTCATATAAAAGATTGTCGCAAGTTTCGAACACTGCATGGAAAATGCAGGTTTGAATAAGCAAATAATCGAAATAGTTTTAAATATATATATTGGCAACTACAAAGCTACATGCAATCTGCATGAGATATGGAACAAGATATAAAGCACATTTCACGCATAGAGGTCGACACGCGGACGTGACGGCGACGTGACAAGAACATGAAAGCTCGTCAGGAGCATTCCCGTCCCATTTGCATGGATTATCTCGCAAGGGATAAATGTCCGCGGTACGTCCATTGTCCACGTGTCGTCATTTTATGTAGAATTACTTATGTAGGTAACACTTTATATATATGCACGTTATATTCAAAAAACTAAGCTAAAATATACTTGTAAAATTCGTTGATCAAAAACTAAGCTATTTTTTGTGAAATTCGTTGAAATTCACGTCTTGTAAGTCAGTACTCTCAACGTAGAGAATGGTCTACCAAGTATTGTCAGGCGTTAATTGAAAAATGACGTTAGTCGTAATTTTCTGGTCCTATTGCACCCACTACCGAGTTGGCGGAGATTTGTTCGTGTCTAATCGGGAAATTGAAAACGAACACACAAACCTCCACCGGCGCTTCCGAATTATGCACGTGGACACTCAACCGCTTCTCTTGTGGCCCCTATCTAATACACAAATGCCTTGAAGCATAGTATCACTAACTAAACCATCTGACTTCCGGAATACCAAAATTACATTTCCGTTACACTTCCTAAAGGTCCTACACACTTTGAACAACCGCCACCACGCCAAACATTCTTATTGGCTGTCAACCAAAACGTGCGCACGCAAGTTGACTTTTGACCAATGAGAATGCAACGTCCATACAGCGCAGGATAGTATTTCAAGTCTATTCCCGGCTTACAGTCTAATACAGACTTATACGTTTCGACAGCCAGACTTCCAAGTACAAACTTGGTGTCTGTAAGTTATCGTCACCGTCCGACACGTTGGCACTAACACATAGTGGACCCAGACAGTTTTCAACTGGTGGCAAGTTATGGGTTAGGTCGAGAACTTGCCTGTTTACTGGCGCCAGTTCGAGTAGCTGTGTACTGTCGGAAAACTTTAATAATGTGGCGCGACAAGACATATGTTACTTTGGAATTTGCCTGTTGCTGTGTCTTAGTTGAGAGTTTTCTTGACTCTTGTATTCATTGCACTGTTTTCAACTTATTTTGAGTAAACTACATGCATCATGAGCATGTAGTTTACTCAAAATAAGTTGATCTTAAGCATTGACCAAAATTCACAAGTCACTGATACAGATAAAATTACAATGTTAAAGAAACTATGAAAGCCTTACAGATTTTATGCACGATTTTATGATTAAATTTATATAAGTAGGTAGCCGTTGCTCAGCTAAGGTCAAGTTAACATTATTCAAAGCCTTTTGTCAATCCTTCTATACGAGCAGCCTTTTTTTTTCTGGGTGGGAAATCATCATATGACTTCTCCTGCTCTGGGCGGAGCAGGAGGGCGTGTCAGACTTTAACTAACTAAAACCCACCCGTGTTCCTTCAGTTGCCTATGCCAGGGACCACGGTATCTCTTTCGAACAACCTGTGGCTGGCAGGCATCGGCCCTAGCGGACCCCGTCAGTTTGTCCTGACATCTCTTTGAGGCGCGCGTGGAATACAACGCGCCGTCGACTCGGGCCTGGTCCTTGCCGGGCGGCGAGCTGCCCATTGCTCACCGCCCGCAAGCCCGCGCCTACGGTGGCCGGGAGTCGGCTGGTGACTCCCGACGTCCAGGGCGTCTCCTGCGGCGACTAGGGGCGTGAGGGCGCAGAGATTGCCTCTCCCTCACGCGCTCCGCCTCCTCCTTTGCGAGCATTACTGCTTCGCAGAAGGAGGTGATGGCTTCCCATGCACTCTCGCTCCGTACCATGGCCTGGACCAGGGCCGGACGCGAGAGATAGCCGCCGCCGATCACGGCGGTGCTCCGCCCAAGCCGGGCAGACCTCCACCGTATGCTCCACCGTGTCCTCCGGGCGATCCACACAGTGGTGACACCCTGGCGTTTCCTCCCACCTTGTCCTGAACACCGAAACAACCGTGTCCGGTGAGGACCTGCGTCAGGCGGAAGGTGAGGGCGCCGTGGCGCCTCTCCAGCCACTTCTCAAAGAGGGGACTTATCGCCGCAACTGTGGCGTGCCCAGCACTGGGTTGCGACAATCGCACTCTCCATGTCGCCATGAGATCCCGCCGGAGCTCTGTCCGCTGTACCGTGATTTTTCGCGGCAGCTGAGTTACGCCTCGGCGTTTTGCCTCCTCTCGCCACTTACACGAGCAGCCTGTGGATTAATTATACTCAAAGGGCATAGAGCTCGCTCTGTGCGTGCAATACAATAAAGTCTTCAAAATGTTGTTGCGGTTGCCGCGGTTCTGCAGTACTTCCGTGATGTTTGCTGAAGCGCGTACTAATGACTTCTATGCAAAAAGACGCAAGCGTGTCGTCACTGTTAGTCAGAGTACGCGGCAGCAGCAACAGCATTCTGAGGATCATTTCTGATAAATATCAGTGTCCAATATACTCGCTTTGTAATAATCTAATGTAATATGCTGGATTATATTTTTGTAACACTACTAAAATAGTTTATAAGTTCCAATTGTAACGGCACGGTTGGCGCAGTGGTTAAGGGTTTGACTGCTGCGCTGCGTGCCGCGGGTTCGATTCCCGCACGGAACAAATATTTGTATGACCTACAAGTAGTTGTTCGGGTCTGGTTGTTTGTGTATGTGAGTTTAAATGTTTGTAAACGCACCCACGATACAGGAGAAATTCCTAGTGTGGGGCAACGTAACGTAACGTAACATCAAGCCTGTATTATTATATAGGGAGCAGTGGCGGCCCAGTGGCCTGCCGCGATAAGTTGATGAGTTGTTCGTCGTAGGTTCGAATCCAGACCGACGCTTTACTATGAGTAAATTATTTCATCACCACTGCTCTCAAAACTTCGAAGTAAAACGTCGTGAAGAAACTGGCATGTCCTAAAACCAAAAAAAATCGAAGACATTTGACATCTCACTGCTCTCAAAACTTCGAAGCAAAACATCGTGAGGAAACCGGCATGTCCTAAAACCAAAAATTCGAAGACAACTGACATCTACCAACCCGCAATGGGCCCGCGTGGTGGATTACGGTCCTCTCCCCTCACAAAGAGGACGCCCACACAGGAGTCCACTGCTGGGACACCCCAGCAGTGGGTACATTGTTGGCTGATTATGTAAGCCTGTATTTCCTGGAGGGGTGATAGACTAGAGGTGTACAGTGCATTTCGGTAGTAATGTTACAAGTCAAAATCCAGTCCGACTGACACTTAAGAAAACTCAAATCAATTTATTTAAGTTTACATGCACAACATTACAGAATAAAACCCGAGAGTGTTGTACAGAGCAATTAACAAACTAAAAACTGACACACATACCTACGTAAGGCAGAGGTGTACTCACATTATGCCAGTTATGTTTAAGTCCCATGTAATAGGGGGCGAGCCTATTGCCATCAACCGGGCACAAATCAGATGAAAAAACCCAGTAGGTAAAATAGAATTTAACAAACAATGTAAACACGAGAAAATAACAAAATTAACAAACAAAACACAACCTATGAAACTCCTACAATTCCTTGTCCTGGTGACACGTTGCAAATTCCCTGATAACTATCATTTTCTCATTACAGCCCTCGCAGGACTGTGTCTGCATAAATAATGACTCACCAAAATTCAATTAATCACTTTATTGACAGAGCTGTCGGCGTGGGACGAACAAGGGACGAACAGTGCCTATTAGCGCCATCTCTTGCGTGGGTGACGCAACTAAGTTAACCGATTACCGGCCGTGAAACGACAGTTTTCTATCCATGTATTACTTTGGTGTTGTTGTATTATGTTGTACTTTAACATACTTTTAGCAACATAGTTTAGTAAAAAGGGTAAGGATTTGGTAAGAATTAAGAAGCAAAGTTACTGAACATTATCTATATTATGGGAACTTTTAGCCGATCTGAATTACCTATCCTCATTGCAGATCACAAAAGATAAGCTGTTTTAGACCGTAGGTACTGACAGTAAGCATAGATGCCAGCACATCAAATTTCTTTAATTGATTTTCAACTTTATCCCTATAGCATTAGGTTCAAGGTTGATTGGGAAAATTTGACAGTTTCGGATAGCTTGATGTGCTGGCGTCTGTACTTTTCTCTTTTAATCAGGCTCCGTTGTTATAATCCCCATATATCCAAGGATGGGTGAGCACGGTGGTTTGTGTGATCAGGAATTCTGGTCATGAAACATAAGCCAAGGCTTCAACACTTATACTAAACTGAACTTATTTATCGCTAGAGATTTACACAATAATCGGGACAATGACAAATGACAATCGTAAACGGGTGCCGATAGCTGCGGCGGCCATTTTCCACCATAGATAGCACAGATAAATAAAAATTAACATTCATATTTGCGACGGTTTCAGTGCTATTAAAATAAAAATACTAAATAATAGTACTCACAAAAAACCTTACCAAACCGCTCTACGCGATTGTTACAAATATTTTAACAAATACGATCTGATGCCAGAACCAATTTTACAAATTGAATATTTATTCGGATTTCCAATTCAGTAAATGTAAGTGGATGTGTAACAAATAAATAAACATGCTATCTAGTATTAATTGTTCCAGCACTTCAGCAGTTGTATTATTTAAATAGATTGGAGCGCCATTCCATTAGGCACCCTTGTTTATGGGATATTTTGAATAAAGATTTTTCTTCAAAAGTTACACCAACATTGTATTTGTGCTGCCACTTGAATATCTTTCCACTTTTTGATTTAAAAAAAAAACGCGAGCTTCGAAGCCCAGCTTTTGTTATTCGACTCTTTATGTTCATTCTACTATATACCTGTATTTAAAAAAGGGTACGCTTGAGAGCAAACGCCTCCATTTCCGTTGTTGGCCATGGATGAAAAATGGTCATTAATAATTTCAAATTGTTACCCCTACACAATATATAAAAAGAAGGTCTACCACCTTTTAAAAGTTGGAGTGACGACATCGTACAAATAGCTGAAAACTTATGGCCCAGACGGGCAAATGATAAAGCCACCTGGAACGGTTTGGAGGAGGCTTACACCGCAAAAGGCAGCACTGACATCTAACAATACTAACCTTATTTAAGTACGAAACTAAAATTACTAACGAATAAATAAATAAGTACACAACACAAAATACTATATTAGAACTGCTTGTAAGGGATAAAATAAAGCTAATAAATAAATGAATGTTTGCCATTCCTTTTGGTAAGCGACATCTAATATGGTTTTTAAAATTTAAATTGAAGCCTAATAGGAATCTTTCGTATTACCTCGGTTTATTGATACTGGCCTAAGGAACCTTCGTATGAAATCCATAAACAATAGAACTCCATTTTCAAAACGCATTCGAACTCGTAATTGTGCCAGTCACGCACACAGTCAGTGGCGCTACTAACGGTAATGAGCATTCAGTCGCTATAACACAAACAGGACGGCCTGATGACACTGTCATGGCGTCGCAGGGGTCAAATTATTGGAAATATCGTCCATATTACACACAAAATCTATGACTAAATTCTGTGCATGGGTATATCATCCTCTGTAAACATAATATGCATGAAAAGTAGGTAGTCAGAAAGTTAAAATACTTAGTGATGTTCTTCAGAAAGGTCAAGTGCGTAGTACGCGCAACCGGCGCGCGTGTATGACCTGACGTACTCGTATGATCGTAAACGAGTAAGTAAGGATCGTAGCATGTTGCGTTCTGTAGTGTCTGCCTACCCCTATAGGAAGCAGACGTGAGTATTATGTATGTATACCTATATGTGTACATTTGTAGCGAATCAGTAATACAGTAGTGAAAGTTAACACTTCCAACTTAGCTAAGTGAATAGTTATACTTGTAGAGATACTAGGCGACCGCTTATTTGATATATTGAGTTTTGTAAACAACTTTATTAAGCGTCGTCTCTGTTATTTAAATCTGTGTGACAATCTCTTTGTAAAACCGATCTGATGTGGCCCTGGGTACTGTAATAAGAATAGAAATAAAAAAAAGACAGAAAGAAAAATGCGTTTATTTGGCATAAGAACAAAAAACACACAAAGGGTTCGTCACTATTCCTACCATACCGAACCGTCACTATTCCTACATATTCATAATCATGACTCTCATGTCCTTATACCACTTCATGAATGAAAAGACACGTTGCACCGACGTTTTCTCGTCGTTTTCTTCCATCCTTCTCTATTAGTCGTCATCTCAGTAGCCTCTCCCTTCCTAACCATATTATCATCTTGCACAAAGTCCTTCCATATCCTCCATTCCTGCCTTTTGTAATTTTGACGTTCGAAAAGTGCTGATTCTCAGCCTAATTTGAATAAATGACTTTTGATTTTGATTTGATTTGATACGGCACTATTCCTATCTTGAAATGTAAAAGTAAGGAAGACATTTAAGTTAACGTGACATTTGAAACCTGAACCTACTCTTGGTACAGACTACTACAGATGAGCAAAATCTACTTATGTATACAGATGGAAGATTTACATCAGAATCAGATATTCAAATTCAAAGTAGTCCACAAAGGCAGGTCCACTGGGGCGAAATGTTCCTTTAATGGGTATGCCATTGTTGGAAGACATTTAGATGCAAGTACTTAGGTTGTAGGTAGAAAGGTACTTCATAGGTACAAAGGTACGTTCAGTATGTATATGGGATATTAAATTAAGAAAGTCTTGTATGATATTGTTATAGATAAACCTTCAAAATTGGGTATATAAAGGCAACACAAAGAATTTTTGTCTGTTTGTCAAGTTCCGGATTGGCGCAAAAACGGCCGGACAATTTGGATGAAATTTGACACACACACAGAGATAGTTTAAAACCTGGATTAACACATAGGTTACTTTTAATCCCGGTAGTTCGTTCCCGTGAGATATTTTCCGACATACACGCGGGCGAAGCCGCGGGCAAAAGCTAGTAACTACTAAACGTTTAGCTTTCTCATCTTCGAGTCTACTATCGAAGAGACGCCCTGATTTGTCTTCTGACTCTGCAAGTATCACCAGATTGATAGTTATAATGTGACTCCTATAGTAGAGTGGACTGCACGCCCTTGGTTACAAATAAGCTGGCTTCAAAATCTATTGAAATACGCACTACGCTAGGCCAGTATATATTAATATCGAAGTGTTACCCACATGCGGTCAGCTGTACCTACTTGAAACTTAAGTTAAATTATTTTTAGAGGGACTCTCAATGACGCTGGTAAAAACGACTGGGTACCTAGCATACAAGCCATGTGCGTCGATTTTAAACCATTGACCGGTTGAACTCATCACGTCAACGCGGGCTGTCGCTGAAAACAAGCGCTGGGGCTCTGTCTTGTATAGGGTCTTAGCATTATACTGAGCGATGGCCGTTTTGCGAGGATTTGATGCATGTTTTCCACCAACTTGTTACTTTTTCTGCGTCATGTCTATCGCAAGTAAACGTATTTTATTTCTTTGTTTTTCTTTCATTCAGGTTTCGAAGCGACGCTCATTTCATGTTGAATTAATTGACATGTTGATTCACTCAACTACAACTAAGTATCTACATTTTCTTGAATATCACATAAAATGGAAACATTCTACCGACTCAACTCAGTATAGTGTGCAGATTTCTTTGGAATAACAAAAAGGATAAAAGGAAAGAATCCTCTTCCGCAAATCGAATCATAATGTCTTCAAAAAAAGAGAAAGAAAAAATATATTGAGAAAATATCACTCCGTTCGCCGCAGCTTCATGTGGCTACAGACTGAATACATTATAACGGCGGAGTACCAATTATATACAATCCGGTAAGTTAGTTTTTATTGATGTCATCCTACCATCGATTGTTGCGCGGAAATTGTGTACAGTTATTGGAATAGCATAAGCATTATCAGCCTATAATGTTCCCACTGCTGGGACACAGTCTCGGCTGGGGCAGAGACGGGCTATAATCCAAAACGCGGGCCCAGTGTACTGTGTCTTCGAATTTTTGGTTCTAGGACATGCCGGTTTCCTCACGATGTTTTTCTTTAACGTTTTGTTAGCAGTGGTGATGAAATAATTAACACTAATTAGAGCGCCTGTCTGGGTTCGAACCCAACTCGTAAGTCCGGGCCATTACCAGTGGGCCACCACTGTTCCTTTCTCCTAATGCATACCTATTTGACGTATAGAACAATCTTCTATACCTACTGAAGCGCTGCGCATCGTTATCAGCGGTCGTAAGTGAGACCGTAGAAAATCAGTTACAGGGATCAAAACCCGGGTTTCGGGTTTTTTGTCAGTAACAGCCCAAATTCTGAATTTACGTCCGATTAATGATAAATCACAAAATAAATCATCATCAGCATCATCATTTCATCCGAAAGACGTCCACTGCTGGACATAAGCCTCCCCCAAGCACCTCCACTTCGACCAGTTCTGTGCTTTTCGCATCTAACGGGTTCCTGCGGCCTTCACAAGGTCGTCGGTCCACCTTGTGGGAGGCCCGGCTCTTCCGGTACGCGGTCGCTACCCCAGAACCTTTCGGCCCCATCGGCCATCTGTTTTGAGTTGAACGTTGTTTTTGGTGTATTTATTTTCTATCTCTCACAAGACAAAGGCGTAATTGTCCGTTACATAACAGTACATAACCACGACGATGTTCCTTGCTGAAAAGGCTGGGCAGTACTTACGATTATTAATTTCATCACCAACTAGATTCTGCCCGCGGCTTCACCCGTGTATGTCGATAAAAAGTACTTCCCCAGGGTTCAAGTACAATACCAAAAAAATATCATTAACACAGGTCTAGCCGTTGCGGCGATTAGCCGGAACAAACAGACAGACGATTTTTTTTTTAAATACTTTTTTGTTTCAAGTAACCGTATACGAGTATACTTTTATTTGCATTTAGTAAAAAGCTGTTATTTTGACATTACAAAACAGACACTTCAATTTTACTTATTTGTATAGATAGATGTTTAGATCACGAGGGCTTATTCCACTATCACACCCCCCTGACAAAGTAATGAAAATTAAAAGAGCACTAATATGGAAAATCGTATCTATCTGGTACCTTAAAAAACTAGCGAAGCAATTACATTTACTAACTCCATAATTATGTATGGTATCCTACTACATGTGTATTCGAGCATCGCAAACATTTAGTTCAGAATCAGACATACGTTGAACTTTACATAATATTCAGCAGTACCACAAATTAGACTTTACATACAGTTTCCAATTTGCATTTGAGTCTACATAAACCGAACTAGTTTGATAGTTATTACTTGTCGTAATATTATTACAAACCCAGTCTTCGAATAATTTGTTGTAGTTATTAACTAATAACCTATTATACCTACTATATACGTTTTGTTGCAGGTACTTTTATTATTTCTGAGGTTTTATAATTAGGAGGGCCATCTTGCAAAGACATGGTTCTCAAAAATAGTAAAAATATCAGAAATAATACATAGAAACCAGACAAATGGCTGGTGTGTCGTTTAATATAAAAATCTTGTAAAAAACGAGCGAAAAGAATCAAGTAAGAATGGTTACTGGACCAGATTATAATTTTGTAACTTTTGCATGCCTATCAGTAACATATGGCTGTACCTATTCCCGATAGGGTGATTTGCACCAAACGGCTCGCATGGCATCGGATCGGAACGGATTTTACAATCTTTAAACGATATTAAATTAACTAATATTAATAAACAATTATTACGATTTTAGAGAGCACTGGTGGCCCAGTGGTAATGGACCCGACTTACAAGTTGTAGGTCGTGAGTTCGAACCCAGGCAGGCACTTTACTTTGTGTAAATTATTTCATCACCACTGCTCTCAAAACGGTGAAGGAAAACATCGTGAGGAAACCGGCATGTCCTAGAACCACAAATTCGAAAACATGTGACATCCACCAACCCGCACTGGGCCTGCATGGTGGATTATGGCCCACTCCCTCTCACAGAGAGGAGGCCTGTGTCCCAGCAGTGGGAACATTATAGACTGATTACGTAAACGATATTAAATCCTGTACACAGTAGTTAAAGTCTATATACCAAGTCGCGCACAGCAGCTTCACCGCGGACGTCTTCGGCAACACGCGATAGTAGCCGAAAGTATGCTGCGACGCGCGATCGGTTCCGTTCGCCTGTCACAAACCCGGTCTTCGAATTGTTAGTTGTAGTTATTAACTGATAACATAATACCACTACGTTTTACTGTAGGTACGTTTATCAGCCACAAGTCTTCCACAAATTAACTACAAATTTGTATCTTTGGCCAAATTAAACTTTAAGCTGTAATTTGTGGTAAGTCTATCATTTCTATGGTTTTCTAATTAGGAGAGAGGTCTTGTGAAAAAATGGTTCTCAAAAATAATGAAAAAGTCAGGTATAATAATAATAATAAATCTTTATTTATCCAAAAACATACAGAGTTTGAAATACAGTTTGATATTTGGTTTAGAAAATACATTTATAGTTTATATTGCAAAATCTGTACAGAATAATATTCTCTATCTCTTAAGCTAAGGTATACCTGTATAAATAAAAAATTTAAACCTGAAAAATGGCTTGTGCTACGTTTAACAAAAATTGCTTGTAAAATCGAGCTACCAGCAATACATTGGACAATGACACATGGATGAATGGATGGTGGATTAGATAAACTAATCCACCAATTTTGTAACTGCATGTTAACTAGTAATATAACCTCCAGGCCATTTCAGACACGGATCTACATGGTCCTCTCATGATCTATGATGTCATGTCATGATTATGTCTGGACTCTAAAAGAGACTTTGACCTTGTTTCAGTATTTCTTCTCCTGAGCTGAAAAAAAGCTAGATGACAATGACATTTCCTATATGACTACTCCTGGGTAGTTATTTTTTTAACATGGCGTGTAAAAGTGATCCAGATATCCTATTTACAGAATAAACTAATAATTAATAACTAATAAACTAATTTCATTTCATTTTATATGGCTGAACCTATTCCTTATACCACCATGTACAGACGCCAGCAGGTCAAGGTACCCGAAACTGTCCAATTTTCCCAATCAACCTTGAACCATAAAGCTTTAGCGATAAAATTGAAAATCTATTAAAGAGATTTGACAGATCGTAGTAGCTTGATGTGCTGGCGTCTGTACTATAACCCATATTTGCAAAATAAAATATCTTTATCTGCATGTTGAGACGGCAAAACACTGAGAATCCGATGGTACATAGACCTAAATATTAATGCAAAATACGTTACTACGAAACAAGCTCAATGTAGCCTATTTCAGCAAATACAAGAACATTTTGATCCGTGAGATATTGAAAATGTAATATGCAGTTATGAGGGTCACGAATTTGAATCACAAAGTGGCCAGATTCCCTGCGACAAGGAGACTTCATATCACTGTAAATCTCGGATCACTACGTCACGATATTCTACGGACCTTTGCGTATTATTCGAAATTGAATGATATTTTCTTGTGATTTTCCGTGTGAACTGAGACAAAAAATGTCGGAGATGAACATGGCGGAAGAAATTAGCTATCAATGTACCTATAGAAATGGTGATCTTTGAAAATATTATCGTAAAATTAAATATTTTAATCCGCATTATCTGCCTAGCCTTTTCCCAACTATGTTGGGGTTGGCTTCCAGTTTAACCGGATGCAGATGAATACCAGAATTTTGCATGGAGCGACTGCCTATCTGACCTCCACAACCCAGTTACAGGGTAATACGATACCCCTTGGTAAGACTGGTTGTCAGACTTTCGCATTTCTGACGACCCGTAACGACTGTCAAAGATCCACGAATGATAGCTGGGACCAACGGCTTAACGTGTTTTCTGAGGCACGGTTGACCTGCCTGACTAACCTGCAGTATTAAGACTGAGCTCCAAACATTTTTTATTATTTTTGACCTGTGTTGTCACTGGGCAAAACCAATTCTTTCTTTAGGCATCAAGCTCGTCCCTCCATCTTCGCCTGGATCTACCGTTAGACGTTTTCTGGGATCACTTTAAGGCCAAAAATGGATTAAAATAAATCTAAAACAAAAGAAATGTAGTCATTCAATTGATAGAGCTTATAAACCAGTAATTTACAGATCACAGTATGAAAAGGTCAGCCCACTTTGCGAGCCGGAAGTAATTAGGGGGCCATTTTGTCGTTTGAACACCTTATTGTGAAAGTTTGAATCCCTTGATAGTTTTGTTTCTACTAACTCGTTTGGGATAGTTGATACTTTCATTTCATTGTGGGTAACTAGGTACATAGTTTACAAAATAGCTAAATGACGATAAAATGGCGACAGCACCTACATTATTTTATAAACTTCTTTTTTAAATAACTAGATTTTTAATATATTGTTTACGTACAGACGCCAGCACATCAAGCTACTACAATCTGTCAAATTTCTTTAATAGATTTTCAACTTTATTGCTAAAGCCGTACGTACGGTTCAAGGTGGACTGGGAAAATTTGACAGTTTTGGGTAGCTTGACCTGCTGGCGTCTGTACCTAGGGGCTCGTGGCTGAATAATAACAGTCTCACAGGTTGATTGAGGGCTAAGCTACACTTACCGCGGTCGGTTCGTGGATGAGTGACCATCCATTACATATCGAGACCACTCCGCGCCGCGGAAAGCACGTTAAGCCATTGGTCCCGGCTGTCATTCGTATAGATCTTTGACAGTCGTTACGGGTGGTCAGAACCCCAAAAGTCGGACAACCAGTCTTGGCAAGGGGTATCGCGTTATCCAGTAACTAAGTTTGTGGAGGTCAGAGAGGCAGTTGCTCCATATATAATACTGGTATTTAGCTGCATCCGGATAGACTGGAAACTGACCCCAATATAGTTGGAAAAAGGCTAGACAGATTTTTGTTGTTTACGTACCTATTGTTCGATTTCTCTCATATCGGTATGAAGTATGTTTATGAATAGAAAAAACTCGTGCTTCAGTAAATATGTATACATATAAGTTAGTTGTAGTCGTTGGCTATCAAGGTTGTATACGACTAAGGGCCGGTTTTTGATCCGTAGTTAACTCAACAAATTGTTAAAAATAGTAACTAATGGTGTAACTATAGCTAGCCTTATAGTAACTTATTTATTAACCTCAAATTAATTGTTAATTTTGGTAATGCTCGTCTAGTGGCAACCACTGATCTTTTAATATGTCTTATCTGCGGATAATGCAGTGGACTGCAACATTACTTCTTAAGCTTTTGCAAAATGTGTTTTTGATCAAATTTTAGTTTATCTTATGGTCACTAATTAATTATTAGTTAAAAAAACCCCTCGGATAAAATTACCTACCGTTGGAAAAATTATTCCGACGGTAGGTAATTTTATCCGAGGAATAATTTTGAATTTTTGACAGTTCTTCCATACAAGATTTTGTATGGAAGAACTGTCAAAAATTCAGACTTCATTTTTATTAATTTTTATTACACGAATAAAAATTATCTGTCCATTGAAAAATCAGCCCTAAGAAATCAATTCTTAATTTTGGTTTATGGTATTATCCAAAACATGTTCTGTAGATGAAACAGAGTACAAACATTTCCAAGCTAACATAACTCGGACCGCGCACAAAGTGTTTGGCTACCCTGAAAGCGCAGAGATAAATTCTAGCATAGTTTTATATTAACCTTCTTTTAGTAAGCTGTTACCTACTTTATCACAAGAGGTAATGTACCGTCTGGGCTGTAGGGGTGTCTCATTATTTATTAGACACACAAATATTACTAGCAAAATATGAACTCTTGAAAATAAAATATAGAATCTGCCGACGAAGTTAGGTAACTCATTATATTTAGGTAGATATAGTATTCTGAATTATAGAATTAAATGAATCAGGGTCAATCAATCCGCCTAGCCTTTTCCCAACTATGTATGTTGGGGTCAGCGTCCAGTCTAACCGGATGCAGCCGAATATCATTATTTTTCATGAAGCGACTGCCTATCTGATCTCCACGATCCAGTTACTGTGAATCGGTGTATTCATGTCAAAACAAAAATCATCTTTAGAGCGATTCTTGTCTAGGTGAAAAAAATAATAATAAAAGAATGTACTATTGTTTTATATGGAGGACCGTCATAATTATGGCAATCTGAAAATTCGTGTTGGCACTAGCATCAAAATTTAATTTGAATACTCTGTAAGAACTAACTTATAAAACCTAATATATTGTATTCAATTTTTAAACAGTAACAAATAATCACCACATTTTGCTTATTTCTAGATTTTTAGTAAGAAAATTATTTTAGAGCTGAAAAATAAAATGGCGCTCGTCCTTATTTCACGGAGGAGCGCAGTGAATAGTCTTTGTCCACTTAAATAAGCTTTTATGAAAGACTTCCGTGTCCATTAGAGAATACATTTTTTATTAAATTGTTGATTTTATAAGACCTTTTAATGGCGCTCCGGTATGATGATTATTAATATATATTTAGTAACTCTATTAGGTATCTGAGTATTCTCATCACTCAAATATTTTAAAGAATGAATGAATGGTCTATTGTATTGACGGAAATATTTTCTGTCACTACAATTCTCCTTGAAGTAAATGTACATGTATATGAAAAATAAGCAAAACAATCATAGCAAAAAAAAATATTTGCGTGAATGTGACGCATGTTTACTTTATTTTTGTGTGTTTATGTTCTTTTTTATGCGTCATGTTTGCCGCAAATAAACGTATTTTCTTTCTTTCTTTCTTTCTTATAGGGCATCAAAAAATTCGTCCGCATCGCTGTCAACTGGGACAGTGTCCAAAAGGCTGGCAGCATTGTCACGTTTTATGGCGATGCTAATTCTTTGACCAAGAAATAGGCCAGCCTTCTAGTCACGTGAAGAGTCAACTGACCTTGAAGTTATTTTTCAAAATGATTGAATGACGATTAAAAGGCGACAGAACCTACATTTATGAACAGGGAAATTCATTGCTAAGCAAACTTAAATTATCCGTATTTACATTCAAGTCACGACTCGGGATATTGACAGAAATAGCGTAATACTTTCTACGAATTAACTGTCAGGATGCCAACATCCATGCCAACATTTCAGTTTCTATAAACTTCGAGAATGATCCAGCAAATTGATTGTGCAATTGAAACATCTGTTGAAAATGAAAGAACTTACATTTACCCTCAAACAACTCTAGAAATGTTTACTTTTAACACAAATACGTCCCAACCAAAAACAATACCCTTTTTTTGGGTTCCGCCGCACTCGGGTAAAATGGTATTTATTTTCATTCCCTCGCGGACGTTAAAAATGACAAGTGATTTCAAATAGACAAAAGCTTTATCAAACTTAAGTTGTTATTTTTTTCATCAAATACACTCCACTTTTTATGAAATACATTCGTTCATGAATCCTTTCCCACGCGTTTTGAACCTCACTTAGCTCTATTAAAGTGTAGTAATTTGTAAAATAGGCCAGAAATAATGACAAGGCTAGAACCACTGGAACAATAGGTACACATTACAATAAAACACAGAAGCATGACTATTAACAAGTTAAGAAATTAAAAACAATTTAATAGTCATTCATTAGGATTATTATGAACTTAGAGAGTTGTATGATGATTTTATTGATTATAATTCTGTAAACACATACTTGTTACGCTCGTGAATCATATTTTGTTCATATTACCAGTTCATACAACCTGACATTGGCGCTGATTCCCTTGTTCACAAACTAAACTAAATTTAAGTTCTGTGCATCTTTTTCTTTCTAATTCATTAAGAAAAGGACAGAAGATAAAACATTAGTTTAGTCCTGTCAAATTAAGATACTCCATAGACAGATTAGACATGATTAAAAACATGGCTACAAAAAATACGTCAATTTACGTCAGGCGCTGACTAATTTGACAGGACTAAACTAAAATTTATCTTCTGTCCTTTTCTAAATTAAATAGAAAGAAAAAGATGCATTGAACTTAAATTTAGTTTAGTTTGTGAACAAGGGAATCAGCGCCACTGACCTGCAAACTGCACTAAAGTTACGAAAATTCGAATTTCGCGGGCTACCCTGGTGCTTCCCCCATAAATTTTCTTTAATAAATGTGATTGTCGCAATGCAGGGCAAAAGTCTTTACTTATACAGGGTGTAAAAAGCTAGTATTTATAAAAAAAAAACGGCCGTAAACGCCGTGTCGACCATACACGTGTACGAGCGAAGATTTCTTTTATTTCGCTACAGCATTCTTTAAATCAAAAAAGTAAGTTTCGTTGTACAAAAATAATTGCTGGAAAACTGCTTTTATTTTAGATGTAAATAATATCACTGTTTACGGTAGCGCGAAAAATTACGGAAGCAAAAGGGCGGGTCGTGGGGGCATTTAAATATAAGTTAAATTCATAACATTTTAAACTAGGAACGTTCAGGTTTATTCAATAATGGATTCGAAATAATTAAAATGTAGATATCATATTTAGATATCGATATTCATCACGTCTGCGGAGTTTCGCTAGCTAATTTAATTTGATCCGGTAGACCTTCATCGTTTACTACGGTTGAAAGGAGTATTACTTCTGAGTCACCTACATTTTACTTCGGACCTGGTGGCTGCGGTTCGTTCTTAGCGGAACAAACGGCTAGGTATATCTATACAAGTCTTTGTGCCTGCAATCACGCGGCACTCGGCGCGGCCTAAAATAAAACACTCATCTCAACTCATCTGTCACACTTTAGGTTACTCTTTAGGTTCGCAGTCAGCTTACACCTTTGTTTTGATTGTAACTATACCCTGTTCATTAGGTTAACCGTTTTTTGACAGCTGTCTTTGAACGTACATATGTATTATAGATTACGTAAAAGTGAACTTTAAAATGGGTAATAAAATAAATATATAAACTGCCTTCTCTTATTGAATTATCTTATTTATGGCTTCTTACAGACATTATAATACCATACGTGTATCAATCAATGTATTGTGTGTTGCTGCAATCACTAGTTCCATCTGTCAAAAAACGGTTTACTGAATGGACAGGATATGGGTCAAAACTTCTGGTTCGCGGCTCCCGAGTGGAGGCAAAGATTATTTGTATAAAAGTAAGATTATTATTTAAATAAAAAGAAGTTGTTTGGTTAATAGGCCTTTGTCCAGCAGTGGGACAATAAAGGTAAACGGAAAAAAAACGGGTAACCAGTTGTGCAAATCAAGGAAAATATATACTTGCTTTTACACCCCCCAATCCCCTTTCAGGGGGTAGTTCAGAAAAACAAAAACTGACAAACTTCATAATTTACTTAGATAAGAACTCATGTCAAGTTCCAAATTTATTAACTCAAGGAATAAGATTTTTCATACAAACAAAATCCCCCCTTTTAACCCCTTAAAGGTAGAATTTGCAAAAAACCCTTCTTAATGCTCCATTATAAAAGGAAGCCGTGTGCAAAATTTCACATTCCTAGTCCCAGTAGTTTCGGCTGTGCGTTGATATGTCAGTCAGACAGTTTTGTATATATAGAAAGATAGATAATTATTTCACTAGATTCGTTATACGAGCACGGTCTGGTAATATAACAACCTTACAATTAAATTACAAGGACGACCTAGTAATGTAATTGCTCGTACCATATTTCCTGGTAAGACAGTTATGATTCGCTTTTTTCTATATCCCTAGGGATATAACCATAAAAAAAAACACCGCTGAAACCAAAACCACCAAAAACCAAACCAAAACTAGCGCTGGGGCTCTGTCTCGTATAGAGCCTTAGCATTATGCTGAGCGATGGCCGTCTTGCGTGGATGTGACGCATGTTTACCCCCAACTTGTTATGTATTTGTGTTCTTTTTTATGCGTCATGTTTGCCGCTAATAAATGTTTTTTCTTTCTTTTTTCTTTATTACGGCTTTAACCGTCTTACTGCGACTTGATTACGTCTTAATTGCTAGCACTAGGAATACTACAATCTTCTGTTAAAATGGCAAAATATTCTCATTACGTTCCTTTGAGTATCCAGAATCTCTCGTTGGGAAGACTAGCAGAAAATGCCTTAGGCATTAAGTCCGCCTTTGCACAGTTTTGCTAATGCATAAAGCTTTATTACCTAACTAGCTTCCGCCCAAGACTTGGTCCGCATGTTTCTTGTTCTCCGACCCACCCCGTTGCATCGCTCTTCGTTCGCATCGCGTTCTTTTTTTACTCTTTTTACTCTTTTCTCGGCCCCTAAGGGTCTTAGCGTGATGTTAAGTAGCCTATAGCCTTCCTCAAAAATTGGGCTATTAAATACATAATATATAATAGTCCGCCTTTGTACATTTTTGTGCGAAAAGATTGAATAAATAAATAAATAAATAATAATAATTTTAGAGATTCGATTAGCAGTTCCAGATATAAGCGTGTTCAAACAAACAAACACAACGAGGTTGGTTCTTCAACCTTATTATTAGTATAGAAGATATATATAGAAGACTAGCAGCGCCCTGCGGTTTCACCCGCATACGTTTCGAACCCGAAAATATGATATATTATGATGCTTTTTTTCGAATATCGATAAAAAGTATCATATGTGTTAATCCTGATTATAAACTATCTGCCAAATTTCATCCAAATCCGTTCAGTAGTTTTTGCGTGAACGAGTAACAAACACGCATACATCCATCCATCCATCCATCCATACCAAGCTTTCGCGTTTGTAATATTAGTAGGAAGTAGGATAAGTGTAGCATAATCAGCCTATAATGTTCCCACTGCTGGGACACAGGTCTCCTCTCTGTGTGAGGGAGTGGGCCGTTATCCACCACGCGGGCCCAGTAATCCGCACTGGGCTTGCTCGGTTAAAAATAAACAAACCTTAATTGAAAAGGCATGCTTTTGTTGATTTCCGTCTAAATAAATACACACACAAACCACATACAAAAACGTACTCTGAAGTATTTTGTAGTATGGTTTGTTTTACAAAGAAATATTTTAAAATATACCGACAAAGCTGTGAATTTTCGCGCTCAAACGTGAAATAAAAAAAGGCGGCACATTCAACTTTTGTACGTACATTTAGTACACCAGTACCTCTCAATTTATTTGCACACAAAGTCTTTGTACACGACCCAGGACGAGGAATATGGACATGCATAAAAAAAATCAATAGTGAGTTATGTCACGAGTATATCGCTGAAATAGTGCCAACTGTTAACTGTACTATTTTCTAGTGGGTCGTTTACTACTACTAAGTTTCGATTATGTTTTCCTACATACGAGTATGTAAAATAATAGCATAATCAGCCTAAAATGTACAAATGTGACAGGGCCGTAATCCACCACACCAACCAACCCGCACCGGGCGGAGCGGGTTGGTTGGTGTGGTGGATTACGGATTGGATTAAGGATTGTGGTGGATTAATATGTCACATGGCTTCGAATTTTTTGGTTCTAGGACATGCCGGTTTCCTTCACCGTTTTGAGAGCAGTGGTGATGAAATTAAATACACTATATAAAGTTAAGTTCGAACTTAGAACTTCACCTCGCCCGCCACTCCGCCGCCGCCGCTTCGCCTCGCCTACGCTTCTTCTTCTTCTACTTTTTTTTTCTTATTCTTTCTGTTGGTCTACTGGGCCTCCACTGCTCTCATTTTACATGGAGCGCCTGCTTATTTGGCCTCCATAACCCAGTTACTGGGTAACACGAGAGGTATCATTACAAGTTAGCTCTAAACACCTTCAATTGCGTCATGCGGATGAATAAATAAAAAAGTCGGACGTCCAATTTTTGTAATCGCTTTGACCTTTCGATAAAAATTCACAAAAGCCATTTATTAATTCGCTTTTTCCGTGAAAAACTCCTATCGTAAATGTTTAGCATTTCAAAATTAATAAAAAAAACTATTTGCCATTTATTCAAACAATAAAACTCCTGTGCTATAAAAGTAAATTGAATATGACACAATGTTCGTCGCTGAGTTTATAGCGGCATTACTTGCAGACGATTTTTGTATGTGGCCATTTGGTAGCCATTTTGAACTGTGTTTTAGGCATATGTAGTTACTGTTTTAGGAAAAAAAGATGTCGTGTGCTCTCGTTTGACTTTACTTGACCATGGTAAGAGTTTCAAAGGCATAAAATAGGAACATGCCGGTCAAAATGTCACCACCTGCCTAGCTTTTCCCAACTATGTTGGGTTCGGCTTCCAGTCTAACCGGATGCAGATGAACACCAGTATTTTACATGGAGCAACTGCCTATCTGACCTCCACAACACAGTTACCGGGCAACACGATACCCCTTGGTAAGACTAGTTGTCAGACTTTCGGGCTGACGACCCGTAATGACTGTCAAGTATCTACGAATCACAGCCGGGAACTACGGCTTAACGTGCTTTCCGAGGCACGGAGCCACGTTGACAATCAATAAACCAGAAAATGACTAAAATCAAGTATAGTCGACTACGTAGTTGCTTTGCAACCATAGATCTGTCACTAAGGACACTTGTAAGCCATAAAACGAAAGGTCTATTTGTCTACGTGACAGTTAGATAATTTCAACCTTCATCGATTCGGCCTATCTCTGTCCTCTCCGAGGCAGAGCCACAATACTCTATCCTCCGCCTTGCATATCCAGAGTGTTTCAGCCACCTTCTTAAGGTCGTGGGTCCATCTAGTTGGGAGGCGTCCCATTCTACGCTTGCCGATACGCGGTCTCCACTCTAGGACTCGTCTACTCCACCGGCCATTGCATCGGTCCTTCGAAAAACTTGGGCAGCCCACTGTCAGTTCAGTTTGCTTACTCTCTAAGATATGTCGGCGGACTCCTGTGGCTTTCACAAGGTCATCGGTCCATATTGTGGGAGGCCTTCCAATGCTACGTCTTCCGGTACGCGGTCGTCACTCCAGAGCCATTCGGCCCCATCCTCCATCTGTTTCGCAAGCTATGTCGGTTACTCCGGTTCTTTTCCGGATAACTTCAACGACTATTTCAACATAAGTGAAGTTTCAATTTACTAATAATCTATTTAGGAGTTGTTGTTAAAATAAAGCAATTACGAGTTCGACAAAACAGATACAAGTAAATAAACATTTACGTTTGTATAAATTTCAAAGCGAATTCCCAATAGTAGGTAATTGTAAGCTAGTGTTTCAAACATAATTGGAACTTAACGAAAACTTGAAACTCATTTAGAATGAGTTAATACCAACAAAGTTGGAATAATTAAATCTGGGAGAATACAGCGGAGATTCGAAATGCTATCAGTTAACTGTGAATAGTTTCAATAACAAAGATGTTAGAGGAGAAATATTAGCTTTATTGGATGAAACTTTGGGTTATATTGAAGCAAGAAATATTTAGCAATACAAGTATTAACATAACAAATTTTTCGTTAGATGTATTGAAATCTCACTGGATTTCATTGGACTTTATTGAGATTAGGCGAGCGATAGGATGCGATGCGATGGGTCGGGGCCCATGGATGTATGTGTGACTGTCTGTCATTTACTCCTGTGTAATAACAAAATGTCTTATTCTAAATTCTTATTTTAACATTGTCCCATGATATCGGCCCTTTTGGAAGCGCAATAAATCTCAACTTTATCGTCTGACAGCTTGACACGTTCAATAACAAAATATCCTTTTTCTTTAAAATAGTAAAACAACATTGAAACCCTTACAAACGCATTTCATTTATATTTTATGGGACACAGACCGGCATTTATGGCCAGTCATCAGGAGAAAGCGATACTTTACGTCACTTAAGATGCAATATTTTGTACGAATTCTAAGAACTTTGAGACCCTTATATGCGACGGAAAATACGAGCCCACACATCTGTTGAGCATAAGTTGGGGCCGTGACACGGAGGGACCGGAACAAACCTTGAAAGGGGCTGAACGCCCGAGCGTGGGATTTTTGAGGATAGGAGAATGTGGGACGGATGTAAGAAGGCAGGGACAGTCGGTGTCGAACCGTTTTAGGATACGGACTTCCTAGCGTGGACGCTAGTTAAGTTAGGAGATTTAGGAGATATCAAGAGGATATGTCCGAATGGGCTGTCGAGAAATAGCGAGCAATAGTATTAAATTAAATATGGTTGGGTTGAAGCCCAGACTATACTAATCTAGTATTTAAAGTAATGTGTGAGACGGTTGGTTGGAGACCACGATACAGAGAGCGGATGGCGTAGACTAGGCTAGCAGAGTCAGGATTTAGGGCAGTAGCATTAAAACTGTGTGTCTGTTGAGAGATTCGAGAGTGCGGGAGTGTTATTTAATACGTTATATAATACATGTTGTTTTAGACTAGTTTATATTAGCCTACAATGAATGTAAGTAGCGTGTAAGACGCGTGAATCTCAGTGAGTGTGTTTGTGACCGTTCAGGTGAGTGTTGACTATTTTATCCCTCCATGTTCCTTTCTCTGCCGTTATCGATGTATCCTACACATGCGTTTGGTCGTAGGGACTCGGGGAAAGCCCGCTATAAGGTGTGACTCTTACCAACATACTGTAGACAAATGCTCTACCAACAGACTATAGACAACACACCGCTTATGGAAAGCTGAACCGAACTCGCAACTCGTTAGGGCCAATTTTAATTATAGTGCTTCCTTGTAGTCTGTTGTTTACGAACACAAACCAACCAAACGTTAGTCTTTTCCCTATGGACAGACTAACTGCAGGACACTTTGCATTGCTTTTGGTATACGCACTCTTCCAGGGAGTGGTGTAGGCTTCACTAAGTACCCTTAACTGGATTGATAATCGTTCTAAGGAACGCTAGGGATTGTGTCTCGTTAAATCACACCCGGCCCCGTTGGCCTCTTACTGAAAAAAATATAATATTTAGCGAGACACATAATTTGGATGCCTAGATAGAAAGGCCCCGTTGCTACATATATATGTAGAAGATGTAGGGTGTGGGTGTGGGTGGGTGTGTATGTGTGCGTAATATGTACGCACGGCTGCTGATTACACTGCAAGCATCTGTAAATTGGGTAGATTAAGGAAGTGTGAAGTGACGATTTAAAATAATCACTTCGGCGTATAGCAAGGCAATCGTAAGGAATTCTGCAACCGACTGACGATGCGGTACCCTTGCGCTAGTTTTGTATTGTCTTAGTAAAGGGAGAGTAGGCCTTTATGAGGGGTTATTACTACTGAACGCATCCAGAACTTCTGGAAACTTGTCTTGCGCAATGGTAGAGGCAGTTCGCAGTCCTTTATATTAGGATTGAGTAAGACATGCTTGAGTGTAGGGAGCGTGTCCGCTGGCACCGCAGCAACCTCTGTTCAACCTTTGTTTTTTTATAGACTACACTTATTATACTAACTTCTACAAAAGTTCTTTTTGTAAACAAAACCCGGGTTCCGGAGATTAAAAAAAAAATCTAAATAACCTAAAAACTAGGTACTTTATATAGTTTGACATGTCATACACGAACGGCCATTGTTGCTCTAAAAAATGATGATCATTTAAATAAAAATTCTATTCTATTTTATTATAGTTATTTTTAATTAATGTAGAATCGGCAAAGTATAATTTTTTTACATGTTTTTTGAAAGACGTGATCATGACACTTTCAAAATTCAAGGTTATATTAATCATATCGTTTGAAACGGAACGCCATGTAAAGAGAATAAAACAACATCAACACTTTTTTACTTTAAATTAAATTCCCTGTTCAAAAATCAAATCCCCGACGCGTAATGTGATAAAAAATTATGAAAATAATTACTATAATATTTTGATCCTGATGCATGAGACTTTTTGGTACGACTTTTGGTCTGTCTTTTCACGCGGACGAAGCCGCGGGCACGGCTAGTTCAAAAGCATGTTACAATTGCAACGATATTTAATCATTATAATGGGTCATAATACTCGTGCTCTCTCGTTCACACGTCTCGCCCATCGCTCATTCATTTTAACTCATTAGTTTACCGCGCCGCTAGTCAAGGGCGGGAATTGGTGCGTTACAGACATACATCACAATCTGTCATTTGTCAAATTCACTAGTTCCGTTATGAGAAACAAGAACGAGAAAGAATGCTCGAAACGAGGATTTATTAGGACGCTTTAATAATGTTTTGCATGATCATCATCATTTCAGCTGAAAGACGCCCACTGTTGGACATAGGCCTCCGCCAAGCACCGCCACTTCGTCCGATTCTAAGCTTTGTTTTTTCTGTTCGAAATATTTCGGAGCTTATGATTGTCTTTTTTTTGTTTCACGAAATGCAGGTTCGTGAGTTCATGACTCACTGACAGACAATGCACGACCTACCACTGCGTATAGAAAAGGAGCACAAAGAAAGCATTTTTTCGCAACTCTACGGCACCCTAATTGTGTGACACATTATCAATCTCAATCTGAATCATTTCGAAGGATATTGCTAATCCATTGCTTTATATGTTCGAAAAATGTGTTTGCTCAACAACGTAAATAACGCAATGAATGTTGCTGAACTGTCAAAATGAAACCCATTGCTACTGATAATGTGTTACGCAATTACCCCGCAGGTCCATCCACACCAAAGTAAGTGTGCATTCACATGAGTGACACGCATCGACGACCGAGGCAACTTCAACAGTTGACGCGTGTCGGCGTCAGCCGTCGATACTCGTTGATGGCTGTCGCAGTCTACTGCCTCGTTGGTCTAGTAGTCGCAAGCGCTACTGCTGAGCATAAGGTCATGGGTTCGATTTCCAGGTCGGACAAAGTGTCATTGGGGTTTTCTATCAGGAATTCCTCAGTAGCAGGCCGGAGTCTGGATTTGTGCCCGGTTGATGGCAATAGGCTCGCCTCCTATTACATGGAAAGAAAGAAAGAAAGAAGAAAGAAAGAAAATGCATTTATTTGGCACAAACTAAAAGACACACAATACACCAGATACATACATCAAGTAAACACACACAATAAAAAAATAAAAATAAAAAATACAATAAAAGATTAAATAAAAAGTGTGAAGTCCGATGTAAGAAATTAGCAGGAAAAGTGTGCCTCACGGCTGCGCCAAAAAGGCCCAGTTCAGCAAAAAATGCCGGACAACTAGTGCCTGGCGCTGGTTTTCAACTGGACCTGATGAGTGAGGTGACGGTTGTAAATCAGTTCTATGTAACTGCAACGTGACATGTGAATGCATACTTAGATATATAAATAAAACATGGGACTTATCTAAAAATGGCGAAATGTGGGTATACTACAGGTACACTTCTGCCTAACCCTTCGAGAATTTACAGGCGTGATATTATGTTATGGGATTTAAACTTAATACCCAGCACCTAAAAGTATCCGTAACGTGTTTGAAACAATTTTTCCTCTCACGTAAGGGTCGGTCCCCACTCATTCATTAAGGCGCGGCCAGCTTTTGATCACCGCTCCACATGTAGCGCACAGTAATTAAAATAGTCGACGCCATTTTTATGGAGTAACTCGCCGATTTATTTGGTTTACACCTTAGAAAAGGAAGTTGAAGGAGAGGGAGAGAGGGAGGGGAGGGGGAGGGGGAGAGGGTTATATAAGATATACATATCTTATATTTATTTATTTATTCAAAATTTCGTAAATAACACCTTAACAGCTATAACGCCAATGAAATGTTACTACCACAAAGATACACGTACATCTAACTTACATTGACTATCCAAAAATACAATCAAAAATACAATCATAATTACAATTAAAAATACAATGTAATAGGAAGAAAACCAAACGTAGCAGGCGTGACTTACACAATTAACAAACTAAAATGAAAGTCGGCAGGTCATGTGTCATGTCATCAGGGGTAAATACGAAAGATGGGCCAGAGAAGGAACAGAATGGTATCCCACAGAAGGAAACAGGAAAAGAGGAAGACGATTTCAAAGATGGGAAGATGACTTAAAAACTACTGCGGGGGGACATGGAGGAGAAAAACTCACGATCGTGAGGTATGGAAAAGCCTGGGGGTGACCTATGCTAGAGAGCAAAGCAATCTGGGGAATTCTGGTGTCTAAACCTTTAATTTAAATATATTGTTAAACTAGTTTTAAAATTGCTGATAAAGGCTATTTGAAATTGAAAACTGTATATCTAATGAAATGAAGTCTGTTAATTAAAACAAAAATTCGAAGTAACATAACATGAATTACTTTAATTCAGCTTTACTTCATGTATACATATAGGAAGCATAATCAGCCTATAATGTTCCCACTGCTGGGACACAGGCCTCCCTCTCCCTATGTGAGTGGGCTGTAATCCACCACGCGGGCCCAGTGCGGGTTGGTAGATGTCACGTGTTCGAATTTTAGGTTCTAGGACATACGGGTTTCCTCACGATGTTTTCCTTGACCGTTTTGAGAACAGAGTTGATTAAATAATTTACACAAAGTAAAACACCTGTCTATATTCAAACCTACGACCTGCAACACGTAAGTCGCGTATCACCGGGCCACCACTGCTCCACTGCACTTAACTAATGATGAAATCAACGAATATTTTATGCGATATATTATTATTCACAAAAAAACGAACACTAAACACAATACTTTTCCAACACAACTCCTTCGTCCAACCTATTTACATTCCTTGGCATAAGGCCACCCACGTGGCGTGCGAAACGTCGTCGGTTCTCTCTTCACGCTGTCACTCCGGCTAATTGAAAGTCTGTGAAAAGGGGCGCATGACGTCATTACAGAATGAAACTTCAGTGTTGGCGTGACGAAGGGTGACTGGCGACTTGATGCGACTTGATGCTTTCATTAAACAGCTGAACTAACATTGTGACAAACGTCGGCTTTGATGACAGGTGACAACGAATTGTTGTACTCGTAGATAAGATTTTGTAAGGGTGAGGACACATCTGCGAAAGTGTAAACAGGTTTGTTTAGGAAAATTAGCAGTAACATACATTGGTATTCTTCAATTTTCTGTTTTTCTTATTCGCCTGACAATCAAATAATTTGTAATATAGCCTACTCTAACTATCCTACTAATATTATAAATGCGAAAGTTTGTATGGATGGATGGATGGATCTTTGTTACTCTTTCACGCCGAAACTACTGAACTGATTTGGATGAAATTGGCACACAGATAGTTTATAACCGGAATTAACATATAGGATACTTTTTATCCCAATATTCCCACAGGATCGAAACTTACGCGGGTGAAACCACGGAGCGCAGCTAGTTAAAAATATAAAAAAAAAGTGGGCAGCAATACCGCTATTCAAAACAATCCGAATTTACTTACTGTTAGAAAACACACAAAAAAAATATGTTTCGCGTAGCAATTTGGATATCTGCTACGAAAGCGTAGCAGGTGTAGCCGTGATACAATTTTACAGCTACGCCGTAGCAGTCTGTGAAAAAGTTTTTTCTATTTATATACGAGTATATTTTTATACGAGTCTAAATTGTGTGCCTATTTCTAAATATGTGACCGTCATAAATTAGGGAAAAGTAACTAAGTTTATGTAGGTACTCTTTTCAACGTCCTCTTGGTTTTCTGTGTACCTATTCATGTCTAGATTACAAGAGACCTCGACCTCTTAGTTCCTTTTGATGTTTTTATCTTACGTATATTTATACGTAAAGTTAATCTCACAGGATTTCCTGTGAGATTAGGGTCATACATATATCTACAGGGTGACTTGTAATTTGACGTATTCCTTTCAGGACGTGGTGGTGTGATCCATTTGCAACAATTAAGCACCCCATAAAGCAAGGGCGAAAATTCATGGCATTCGAGAAAACCAAATTTTCATATATTTTTTAAATTTTCCCAGAATTCGTCACTAAATATCAGTTTGCTCTAAACTCTTATAGCGGCATGAGGAACAGGGTGTAAAGTTCACTCATCCTCCATAGAAAAGGGAGGATCTTCCGACCAGACGGGTGTTGTGTCTGGTGGGCAATTGCTCAACGATTGATGTTGGGAAATTGTATCTATGCTAATTGCGCGGTAAACTCTGCTTGCGAGATTCAGGATTTGCGTGACGTCAGTATGACGCGTTGTTCGCATGTGGCGGTTTAGATACCGCTACACTCTCAAATTTTATGGCCATCATTGCTATGTCATGGCCACAACAGTTGCAAATGGGTCGCACTATCACGTCCTGGAAGGAATACGTCAAATTACAAGTCACCCTTTTTAGCATACGCATAGCATAGCCTATATTGTTCCCACTACTGGGACACTGACCTCGTCTCTGTGGAACGGAGTGGGCCGTAATCCACCACGCGGGCCCAGTGCGGGTTGGCAGATGTCACATGTCTTCGAATTTTTTATTCTAGGACATGTCCTAGAACCAAATGACACCCTGTGGCGTTGTGATCACGATGATTTCCTTCACCGTTTTGAGACCAGTGGTGATGAAATAATTTAGACAAAGTAAAGCGTCTGTCTGGGTTCGAAAATACGATACGACCTACAACTCGTTAAGACGCGGCAGTTACAACTGGGCCACCACTGCTCTCCAACCTGTATGCATATTATAAATTAAAGTCGCTTTTAAGAATTTATTCAGGAAGGTTTATGTCTACGTGAGTGGTAGACATAAACCTTCCATAATATAGAAATCTCGATGCTTTGTCAAGTCGTAAAAATCGTGTGAAAGTGAGCAGGGACGCTAGTTAAGAATAAATAAACCGGTCTTGAGCGAACGGTCTCGTACACAGGTCTCGTGCCATTGATACTTTTATAGGACGAGTCTATCAGATTATGTTAAAAAAAACTTATATTGGCATTACATAGACTGCAGGAGCTAAGAAATCAAAGAAAACAAATAGAACACCGACATCATTGTCACCATCATCAATCAAGTCTTATCTTTATAGGAATAAGGCGTATGTATAAGCGTCCTATCTATATTAACGACCTTCCACACTGAGGCACTCGGCAGTTGCTCTATAGCAGTGTTCATAATATCATATAATTTACTTTCCATCGCCACTTAATCAGTTATTATATATAGTTACTCTATCCTACTAATATTAGAAATGCGAAAGTTTGTATGGATGGATGGATGTTTGTCACTCTTTCACGCCGAAACTACTGAACTGATTTGGATGAAATTTGGCACACAGATAGTTTATAACCAGGATTAACATATAGGATACTTTTTATCCCGAAATTCCCACGGGATCGAAACTTATCCGGGTGAAACCGTGGGCGCAGCTAGTTAAATATAATTGCAAAAAAAAAAAACGAAAACAACGAAATATCATGTTTCTATATTAACAAATTTAGAGGTAAACATTTAGCGAGACCGGAGCTTGTAGGCAACATTTAATAATGTATTATTGCATTTAATTTTCTGTTTTTTAATTTTTCAGTTTTTTACTAAATCTTCCATTTTTTTAACAAAACTATGAAACACATATCGCAGTCGCACTCGTTCGTCGCTTGAAAAATTTCCAACATTTCGGTCGACATTTTCAATCTACCTATCGAAGTGAGACAGGAAAGTCCGTATGGTGAGCATGTCAAACGTTGAGGCGACACCCAATTTCGCTTTGATTTTAAAACGTTTTTTTTATGATGTACAAAGGAAACAATTATCGATAGTTCCCACTGCCAAAAAACAATAATAGACTAGTTAAACTTCTGCATTTAATTTCAAGATTATTTATTTACATCAGTAGGTACAATGTCGTATTGGCGCGTGGCCAAAATCGGAACTAACGATTAACAAAAATTATCAAAAATAATTATTATTAACCTATTTCATACGGATAATAATCGAACTCTGATCACCACACTTAAACTTTAACGGCGATTTAAAATTTATATTGGCCATGTGTTATATCGTAAAGAAAAAAATTATAAATGCCTATCCGTTCTACCAAGTCCTCAATGCATAGAAACCACATAAATCCCAAATATTAAGCTAAAAGGTTCCACTCCAGCGGTCATACATTACTACCTACGTTTGACACGGCACAGTCGCAATAACCCCTCCACCCGACACACGAAGACCTAAATATGTGGCTATCTATCACGAAAACTCATCATACCATCTCGAATTTTCCACTGCAGCAGGAATACAGTCACGTTTTAACAAACAGCCAAATATTACAGGCACAGGACTAATGATTCTCGGCAAGGTAACGATGTTATGTCATGGTGTAGGCTCGGATGTGTAATTTGAGGTGAATTTGGAAGATGAATTTCACGTCATCTGTCAATGTATGGGACATTGACAGATGCTGTCAAAGTCCCATACATTGACAGATGACGTGAAGTGTGCTGTCGCCATTTTATCGTCATTTAACTATTTTGTAAACTATGTACCTAGTTACCCACAATGAAATGAAAGTATCAACTATCCCAAACGAGTTAGTATCAACAAAACTATCAAGGGATTCAAACTTTCACAATAAGGTGTTCAAACGACAAAATGGCCCCCTAATTACTTCCGGCTCGCAAAGTGGGCTGACCTTTTCATACTGTGATCTGTAAATTGCTAGTTTATAAGCTCTATCAATTGAATGACTATTTCTTTTGTTTTAAATTTATCTGAATCTATTTGGGGACTTAAACTGATCCCAGAATACGTCTAATGGTATCCCGGAATCCCCAGACCCACGTGAAGTTGGTAGGACGAGCTGGATGTCTTAACAAAGGAATGGTTTTGCTCTGCAGTGGGACAAAACAGGTCGAAAATCATACAAAATGTTTTGAGCCCAGTCTTAATAATGTAGGTTATTCATGGCAAGTCAACCACGTGCAGGAACATCAAACGGATTTAATTATTTACGATTAATCTTTTCAGAGATCACCATTTCTATAGGTACATTGATAGCTAATTTCTTCCGCCATGTTCATCTACGACATTTTTTATCTCAGTTCACATGGAAAATCACAAGAAAATCTAATTCGTTTTCTGGAATAATACGTAAAGGTCCGTAGAATATCGTGACGAAGTGATCCGAGATTTACTGTGATATGAAGCCTCCTTGTCGCAGGATATCTGGCCACTTTGTGATTCAAATTCGTGACCCTCATAACCGCATATAACATTTTCAATATCTCCCGGATCAAGATGTTCTTGTATTTGCTGAAATAGGTTCAATTGTGCAATAGTGAATCTTTTGCATAAATATTTGGTGATTTCCCGTCTCAACATGTGGATAAAGATGTAGATATTTATTTTATTACGCAAATATGGGTATAGTATAGACGCTAGCACATCAAGCTACCAGAAACTGTCGAATTTTCCCAATCAACCTTGAACGTAATGCTTTAGCGAAAAAGTTGAAAATCTATTAAAGAAATTTGACAGATTGTAGTACATAGCTTGATGTGCTGGCGTCTGTACACGGTGACATAGGAAATAGGTTATAGCCGTATGCCACTAACACGCATGGAAAAGTTACAAAATTATAATCTGGTCCACTTCATCCATTCTTACTTGATTCATTGATCCATGTATTGCTTGTCGCTCGTTTTTACAAGCTTTTTTTACTATATGAAGCACCAGCTTTTGTCTGGTTTTAATTTTTAATTCCTGACATTTTTATTATTTTCGAGAACCATGTCTTCGCAAGACGGCCCTCCTTATTATATAAACACAGAAATAATAAAAGTACCTACACCAAAACGTAGAGGTATAATAAGTTATTAGTTAATAACTACAACAAACAATTCGAAGACTAGATTTGTGATAATATTATGTCAGTTAATAACTATCAAATTGTACGTTTGCTCCGAAATTATTTGAAAAATTATAGGGCGAACTGTTATCAAGATAGACTAGTTCGGTCTATGTAGACTCAAATACAAATTGGAAACTCTATACAACTTGTCCCGGAATTAACGTACACCACCAGACACCCCAATTAGAATGTTATGTTATAATCATAATACATACACTGATTTTTTATTATTATGTAATAAACATTGTTTTTCTCATAAATTAGTTACACTGATTGTGGGAGAAAATTGTGGTCACATTACAAATCTACGCATGCAAACAGTCGCACTCGTTTAGGGGTCTAGCGCAGTAGGTACTTCATCCATTTTGGTTTGTTTTGACTGTACAGCGGAAGTGTGACAGTAATTTACGTAGTTTTAATTATTTTTGGGATAAAATATTACCTATATTAAAAATTACAGAAATCGATTCAGTAAACGATTCTGAACAAACTACTTTCATAATGTGCATTAATTCAGTTACACATTGTATATGGTCTAACTTGTGGTACTGCTGAATATCATGTAAACTTCAACGTATGTCTGATTCCAGAATAAATGTTTGCGATGCTCAAACATACATATAGTAGGACACATAAATAGATATATAACAATGTTGGTTAATGTAATTGTTTTGGTATTTCTTTTAAATAAAAGATTTAGCTTATTAATGCTGTTTTAATCTTCATTACTTTGTCCACCTCGTGATCTATCTATGCATACAAATATACAAGTCATCAAATTAGCAACATGATCATAAAATAAATAAAATTGAAACGTCTGTTTGTAATAACAGCTTTTTACTAAATGCATGCAAAAAATTGTTGTACTCAAAACAATGTTTTTATTGTGTCTGTTTGTAAGCCTCCCCAGGATTCAAAGTATGGCGATACTTTCAACACTGGGGAAGGACATGGGCACACTTTTTATCGACATACAACGTTGGCGAAGCCGAAGCTAGTTTGTAATAAAAATTAACAATCGCAGGTACTGCCCACCCTTTTCATCAAGGAACATCGTCGTGGTTATGGTACTGTTACGTAACGGACAATTTAGCCTTTGTCTTATGAAGAGGTAAAAGATAAATACACAAAAAACAACGTTCGTCTACGTAAAGCGTCATCACCGGAGGAGTGAAAACCTTTTTGAATTTTCTGATACATTTTGAAGACGAAGATGGATTATGTTTCACTAGCTATTTGACACCTCTTCACGGCTAGATTGACCGAAGTGGTAGACAGAACTGTAGGTATATTACACCCCATCAGATATGTTACAAGTTCCATTTTACAGGGAAGCGACCTTGTCATTAATCGGGTGCAAATCCAGAATCTGGGCTGCTACTGACAAAAAAATCTGGAACACTTAAGCGGACCCGGAATTTGATCTCTGAAACTTACCTTCTACGGTCTCACTTGCGACCGCTGATAATGACGCGCAGCCAGCGCTTCAGTAGGTATAGAAGATTGTTCTATACGTCAAATAGGTACGCATTAGGAGAGAGGAGCAGTGGTAGCCCAGCAGTGGTAACGGCCCCGGCTTACGAGTTGGGTTTGAACCCTGACGTTATTCTTTGCGTAAATAATGCCATCACGACTGCTCTCAAAACAGTGAAAGAAAACGCAGTGAGGAAACTGGCATGTTCCAGAACCAAAAATTCGAAGACATGTCATGTGCACTGGGCCCTGGCTGTGGTAGATTATAGCCCACTCCCTCTCAAGAGAGGAACCCTGTGTCCCAGCAGTGGGGACATTATAGGCTGATAATGCTTATGATATTCCAATAACAGTACACAATTTCCGCGCAACAATCGATGGTAGGATGACATCAATAAAAACTAACTTCCCGGATTGTATATAATTGGTACTCCGCCATTATAATGTATTCAGTCTGTAGCCACAAGAAGCTGCGGCGAACGGAGTGATATTTTCTCAGTATATTTTTTCTTTCTCTTTGAAGACATTATGATTCGATTTGCGGAAGAGGATTTTCTTTTATCCTTTTTGTTATTCCAAAGAAATCTGCACACTATACTGAGTTGAGTCGGGTTTCCATTTTATGTGATATCCAAGAAAATGTAAATAGTTAGTTGTAGTTGAGTGAATCAACATGTCAATTAATTCAACATGAAATGAGCGTCGATTCGAAACCTGAATGAAAGAAAAAGAAAGAAATAAAATACGTTTACTTGCGATAAACATGACGCAGAAAAAGTAACAAGTTGCGGGAAAACGTACATCAAATCCACGCAAAACGGCCAACGCTCAGCATAATGCTAAGACCCTATGCAAGACAGAGCCCCAGCGCAGGTTTTCAGCAACAGCCGGCGCCGACGTAATGACGTCGTCAGGTGCAGCAAACAATTATTAGGACGCTGTACCGGTACAGCGTACTTAAAGAAACTTAATATAAACCTAATAGAATAATATAACAACAGAACGCCACCCGATCCTTACATACTCCTGTAGCGGTATCTACAACGCCACATGCGAACAACGCGTCATACTGACGTCACGCAAATCCTGCATCTCGCAAGCAGAGTTTACCGTGCAATTAGCATAGATACAATTTCCCAACATCAATCGTTGGGCAATTGCCCGCCAGATACAATACCCGTCTGGTCGGAGGATCCTCCCTTTTTTATGGAGGTTGAGTGGACTTTACACCCTGTTCCTCATACCTCTATACTCCTTTTGCTTCGTTAACGTTCATACCGGTCATACACGCACGACGGTAGCGAGTACTACGCACCTGACCCTTCTCAAAAACGTCATTAAACAAATGAGCTACAAATGTGTTTTCAAATAAATCGGAAAGGTCATTAAATATTTTAACTTTTTGACTTCTTTTTATTATGTTTACAAAGGATGGTATACCCATGCGCGAAATCCATTCGGTGGCATTATACCTGCACAGTCAATATTTAGTCATAGATTTTGCCTGTAATATGGATGATATTTCCAATAATTTGACCCCTGCGACGCCATGAAAGTGTCATCAGGCCGTCCAATTTGTGTTATAGCGACTGAATGCTCATCGCCGTTATTAGCGTCGCTGATTGGCACGTCGAATTTTAGTGCAATTACGAGTTCGAATGCGTTTTGAAAATGGAGTTCGATTATTTATGGATTTCATATGAAGGTTTCAGCCAGTATCAATAAACCGAGGTCATGCGAAAGATCCTAATTAGGCTACAATTAAAATTAAAATAAGTAAACCTTATTAGATGTCGCCTACCAAAACGAAGGGCCAGCATTAGCAAATAATTAAAGTGTGTGGAAACGGAAAGGGAGGCCTCTGCTCTGAAGCATACCTATTATTTTTAATTTACTTTCCCTTTTTTTTTAAATGCAGGCCGAATAGTACAATAAACATAGAGACTTCGAATAACAAAAGATGGGCTTCAGTGTTCGCATCTTAAAAGTTGTTTAATGCTCATACTAGAATTTACAGCCACGAGTATAATAAGTATATATGGACAACTCGGAAATAATATCTGTTTTCATGATTCATCCATTAATATATGACGGAAAATATATGCGATCACTTATGAAAGGCATATACAAATGGCAGCACAAATATGTGATATCGAAGGAACACGATCTGTCGAGACCAGCGACACCAACATATAGGAGGCTGCATCGGTTTCAAAAATATGTGTCAATGTAATATTAGCGGACATGTCTTGCATCATAAATATCTTCCTACTCAGTTAATCGTCATCTGCCGAGCCTTTTCCCAACTATGTTGGGGTCGGCTTCCAGTCTAACCGGATGCAGCTGAGCACTAATATTTTACATGGAGCGGCTGCCTATCTGACCTCCACAACCCTGGGTAATACGATACCCTTTAGTAAGACTGGTTGTCAGACTTTCGGGCTTCTGACTACCCGTAACGACTATCAAAGATCCACGAACGACAGCCGGGACCGACGGCTGAACGTACATACTTTTCGAGGCTTGGAGGGGTCTCGGTATGTAAAGATGGTCACCCATCAACAGACCAACCGCGGCAAGCGTAGCTTAACCTATCGATCGACCGATATTATTATTTAGCCACGAGCCCCTCATTATTATTGCCTTACTGTCCCTAGTAATATATTTATGCTCGTCACTGTGCTGTACCTACTTAAATATTATTTTATGGAGAAATGTGGAAGTGAATACAATACGGACATACTCTTATTTAAAAATTCTTGGATATTGTATCACGCAGTTGCCAGCTCGCTCACGACATACGTTGAATATTTTCTTCAATGGAATCTCATTACTTGCAAGAATGCAGCGAACTGATAGAAGCAATTCTCTGAATAATAAAGTGAAATCGAAAAGATAGAAAATGTAACATTTTTCCTTTTAAGTTTTCTTGTATCATTCTCATTGTATGCTATCAATTCTGAATGAGATTCCTTCTATTTCTCTGATTGCAATTAGTCTTGCTGTTTTATGTATTCTTTTCAGGGTTCCCTATCTCAAATGGAAAAAACAAACTAAACCCAAATAGGATTACGTCGTTGCCCGTCCGTCTATCTGTCTGTCAAGACTTATTTTTCTCAGGAACGCGTGGATGTATCATGTTGGAATTAATATCAAGCTTCCAAGCTTGATTTTTTAAAATCTCTAAGGGACCGTAGACTTACGTACTTACGTCAACGCAATAAAAAAATACGGAAATTTGTGCAACATACTTTTAATGATAAATTATTTTATTTTGTAAGTAGTTTTATACAAACACTTTAACACGTCGATTATATTTTTAAAACTAGATGAGGTCGGCGTTTCCTATCTGTCTAGTCTAAGAAGAAAGACCGAAACAAACTACTCTTTTAAAGTCTAGACATAATCTTGGTCAGATCATATGAAAACCATGTCGATCGATGTCTGAGATGGTCTTTTGAGGAAAGAACCACACAGATTGAGAGGACCTGTCCAGTCAGTGCACGCATTTGTCATAAATCGTGCAGCTCAACTCAAAACTTAAGGAGCTCAACAATTCGACGAACAGTACCAAAGAAAGGAGATTTGGGTAGGCCACATAAATTAAAGGGAAAAATTTATAAGTCCGTGATAAGGCCTGTCGTACTTTATGGGTCTGAATGCTGGGCTGTGATGAAGACGGATGAAAAAAGATTGCATGCAGCGGAGATGAGAATGTTGAGATGGATGTGTGGAGTGACGAGAATGGATAAGTAAGAAATTAGTATATAAGAGGAAGTTTGAAAGTGGCGCCAGTGACAAAAAGTTGAAAGGAAAGCGTTTGGCTTGTTATGGGCATGTGATGAGAAGGGACGAAACGCATGTGCCTAAAAAAAGTGATGAATATACATGTTGATGGATGGAGAGGGAGATGAAGGCCGAAGAAAAGATGGATGGATTGTGTGAGGAATGATATGAAAGAGAAGGGAGTGAATGATAGCGTGACGGTTGACAGGGGAGAATGGAAGAAGAAAACGTGTTGCGCCGACCCCAAGTAACTTGGGATAAGGGCAGGAAGATGATGATTCAAAAGTTACACCAACATTTAAAAAGTAATACAAAAAAGAACAAAAAATACCAACCAAGTGCGTGTTGGACCACGTACAATGCAATTGCCTCTGTTTCGAACCCACTACCTACACCTCGTAAGTCCCCTTTACCCTTGGGCCAACACTATTCTGATCTAGATAATTACTTAGAAACTAAAACAGCTTATATTTTGCGATCTGCAACGAGGTTAGGTAATTCAGATCGGCTAAAAGTTCCCCTAATACTGATAATGTTCAGTGACTTTACTTCTAAATTCTTACCAAACCCCTACCCTTGTTACTAAACTATGTTGCTAAAAGTATGTTAAAGTACAACATAATACAACAACAACAACGTAATACATGGATAGAAAACTGTCGTTTCACGGCCCGTAATCGGTTAACTTAGTTGCGTCACCCACGCAAGAGATGGCGCTAATAGGCACTGTTCGTCCCTTGTTCGTCCCACGCCGACAGCTCTATCAATAAAGTGAATAATTGAATTTTTGGCGGGTCATTATTTATACAGACAAAGTCCTGCGAGGGGTGTAACGAGAAAATGATAGTTATCAGGGAATTTGAAAAGTGTCACCAGGACAAGGAATTTAGAGTATCATTATATAATAATAAATCGTTTATTTGTAAAAAGGGAATACATTTTAAATTGATTACCTTAACAATTAAAAATAGCGCACAGTTGCTAATTTCTCTGATCTAGGTTGAACCTGTACTTCAGGCTAAGAAGTGCATACATACTTAATATAATAAATTGACAATGCGTATTGCGTATAACGTAAAGACTAAATTAAAACTATGGTAAATAAAAGTAAAATATCATGTTAGCAGTTTTATTTGCAGACAATAAGTAGGTCTTCTGTCTGTGCATAATTGATGGTTAGTAAATAATTAAGTATGATTTGTTTACAGCTATAGTAATTTAGTTTGTAGATACTTAGTTTTCTATTTAATTTATTGTACAGGAATGGACCTAAGATTGTTATAAATATTTCTACAAAGACATGTTTTGAGGCTGCATTAGACATGCATATCAGACCATTCCGTCTCTTGTTAGTGTTGTCGGCATTGTAGCAAGCATGTGCTGTTTTAATATTTTTGATTGATTGTGTTTTGTTTGTTTATTTTATTATTGTACACCAAACGGTGTAGCGCTAGGTGTAACTCACACAAATGAAAAGACGATTAACTGTGTGGTGTGGTCGCCACAAAGTTAAACGTCTTTCATCTGTGCTTCCTTTACATAAATAATATCCTGTTTTCTTTTACACCATTTGCTTATTGACTTTAATATGGCTTTGTTTCTGACGAAGAATTACTGACTCCTAAGAAACAGGCACAGACACCTAGTTCAGAAGACGGAGTATTAAAATTATTGTGACCTAGTTTTAAGCCTTATGTTCTCTTAGTTTTTGGATATTAGTATTGTAATGAGATGACTTTTGGTGATATAAATATTTTTTTTTTAAATTGTGTTTTACCTAACCTACTGTAGGTATGTGTGTCACCTTTTAGTTTGTAAATTGCTCTGTACAACACCCTGGGATTCTATTCCGCCGGTCTATTCTGTAAAAATCTCACCGTGATAACTTAGGTGAAGTGACCTTGAAGTGAGGTGTCAATAGTATCAATCCTTAGCAACAAGTAGAATGACGGCTCACTTCACCTAAGTTTTAACGGTGGGTTTTTTTCAGAATATATCGGCTGCAATGTTGTGCATGTAAATTATTTGTAACATACTGCCGAAACTATATACCTCTAGTCTAGCAACCTCCAGGAAATACAGCCTTACATAATTATCCTATAATGTTCCCACTGCTGGGACACAGGCCTCCTCTCTGTGAGAGGGAGTGGGCCGTAATCCACGACGCGAGCCCATTGCGGCTTGGTAGATGTCGCATCTGTTCGAATTTTTGGGTTTTAGGACATGCCGGTTTCCTCACGATGTTTTACTTCAGTGTTTTGAGAGCAGTGGTAATGAGATAATTTACACAAAGTAAAGCGTCTATCTGGGTTCGAACCTAAGACCTTACAGCTCGTAAATCGCCGTTACTATGCAATAATTTTGGTGATTTTATTTTGGTCGCCATCGTTTTATTGGTACCTATTGCGGTAGGTGTAAAGAGAACAATGACATGTTATACTCGAACAATCTAAACTCACGAATGAAAGCTTTGTCAACCCTACACACAGAGGGTTACTGATCAAAACTACCTTCGTAAATATGTTTATACGCAAGCAGTTTTTCACGTCGCATTTATTTAAGGACTATTTATTGCTATCAATTTATGTTCAGTAATATTCTAAAACTCTTTGAGCTGGCTTTTATGTTCAAAAATGCCTACAAATTATTCCGTTGATCGTAGTATATTTACGTCATAAAAGGATACTTACGTCAACATTTTTGCCTAAGTGCGTGATTTTCATAAATTTAATAAATTCTTTGTCATGAATTTATTGAATTTTTTGCTAAAAATAACTTTGTAAGTGAACTCACTGAATCAATTTAAGCATAAAATCGTGAAGAAAATCTCTAAGCCTTTCATGGTTTTGACAAGAACACACGAACCTTCGCCGGCTTGGTGGTGGGTGCAATTGGACGTGAGAATTACGACTAACGTCATCCTAATTAATCTATTCTAATAATTAAGCTGAAGAAGAGTTTGCTTGTTTGAACACGCTAGTCTCTGGAACTACCGGTCGGATTTGATAAGTTCTTTTTGCATTTGATAGTCCAATTCTTGAGGAATAGGCTATTTAACATCACGCTATGACTCTTAGCAGCCGACCAAAAGCAAAAAAGGCAGAAAGAACGCTAAGCGAAAACGAAGTGATATTGCCGGGTAAATGATGCGATGCGACGCGGTGGGTCGTGAGAACAAAAAATTTCACCCGGACCAAGTCGCGGGCAGAAGCTAGTGCCTAATAAAACTTAGAAGACGTAGTTTCTACGAGTTTCACAAGCATATTCAGCTAAGTTTATGAGTTTAATGTGTATATATGTGAGTGCAGTACCTACATAACTAATTATATTCAAAATGACGAGACGTGGACAACTGATTTAACGCGGACATTTATCCCTTGCGTGATAATTCATGCAAATAATACTGCAGAGGGGCTGGAATGCTCCTGACGAGCTTTCATGTTCTTGTCACGTCGCCGTCTCGTCCACGTGTCGTCCTTTAAGCATGAAATGTGCTTTATATCTTGTTCCATATCTCATGTAGATATCATGTAGCCTTGTATATATATTGTATATTGGCAACTGCCAATATTATATTATTATATATTAAAACTTTTTAGATTACCTATTTGCAAATAATCTAAAAAGTTAAAATAAAAGAAATGAAAATTACATTTGTACATATTTATAAAAAAAAACACATTACAAAAATAAAAAATAAATACATTATTATTATTTTTTATTAAAATACCTACATTTGTTTTTATTTTTGTTTTTGTAATATAATATTGTTTCAATTTTTATGCAGTGTTGGGAACTTGCGACATTTTTTTAAATATAGTATAAGGTGTCCCCTGTCCATCACTAAATAAGAGATGTCATCAAGTTAGTAGTACTGAATTTAGACTTAATTCGCTGGTTAGAGATGAGATTCGACAATTCTTCGGAGTTTATTTCAGCATTCATTTTCACGCGGTCAGTTTGCTAGCAGAGTGACTCGACAAATTGTTGGTAATAATTTCTTTACAAAATAATATTATACCTATATTTTATTTTTGTTTTTTTATTTCATTTCTCTATGATTAAAAGCCAGCATTAATAGGTTACCCCTCTAAATTGACGTTACTCATAAACGTATCCCCTTACCCCTGTAGATATACCAACACCCCTTATGTATCTACAAACCACAATACAATAATAATAATAATAATAATAATAATAAGCCCCCTAAACAACCACACGTCCTGATTGACCATCTAATCACGTGGGGGGCGGACACACGATAAAAAAAAGAAAATACTGGCGTGGCTAACGTGGCTCTGGAAACCCATTAAACATGGAGACTAGATCAAAGAAAATACGAATAGGACCGCTACCCGAGGGCAATCGTCGGGGCGCACCCGGGGCCGATGCTGGGTGTCTCAGCATGCGACCCATCGGCGGTGGGGGACTGAGCAGGCGGGTTCTCCCCGACAAAAATACTACAGCCGAACAAACAGACAGACTAGACGATAGTGATGACAGTAGAGCAGTTACATCCGCCTTGGATGTTTCGCAGGCGGCGTCAGCTACTCAGCCTGCGACCACCAAAGCGGGAAAACCCCGAGTGCGCATGAAATGGACTGAAGATATGAACATATTCATCATGCGCACTTACTATCATATTACGAAACTTGAAGAGGACAGAACCATGTACTGCACACAATTATTCGATAAATTTAGATTACAATACCCAGAAATTAATGTAACAGAACAGAGAATAGCTGACCAAAGACGGGTTATTATTAGGAACAAGCTTTTATCAGATGAGACTTTAAATAGAATAAAATTTGAAATAGGAGAACAACTTAAAAAAGAGGAAGAAGAAGAAAATATTAATTACTCACAACATATAAACATCTTACAGATGACTCAATCACTTACACCCTATATTACCTCCTCACAGCACGACACGAGTCCAGTGCCTGATTTTGATACCGAACTATCCGTAAACACACCACACACCATTCAATCAACTACAGTCGATTCCGCATCACTACAAACACAAACTGTGTTTGACCCTTCTTTAGTAGAGGCACTAAATAACGAATTAGAAACAAATATATTAAAATACAATGGAATGGATCCTGCGTGTAGGCCGTTACTGCCGAAAATGAGATCAACTCGTACGTTATCGGATATCATTAGCATATTTAATCAAAAAATTATCCCACTTAAAGTTTCAGCTCTAGAAAACTTATCCGATACACATTCATTAATTTATTGCATAGCTCTAACAGTTGCTAAACACTTTAAATTAAAAATTAATATAGATAGATCTAGCTATAATATCAGAGTAACGAACGAACCACCATGGCAAAAAAGATTAGAAACAGACATAGATCAACTAAGAAAAGATATAAATAGATTAACACAATATAAAAGCGGTAACAGATCGAGAAAACTTGAAAAAAAAGTCAAACAAATCATTGAAAAAACCAAACAACACAGCTCACATGAAAATTTTAATAAGAGAATTGAAGATCACCTAGACACGTTAAAACAAAAACTTTTAGTTAAGAGTCATAGACTAAAAAGGTACAAAAAAGCCAAAGAAAGAAAGGATAACAATAGATTATTTACAACAAATGAGAAACAATTTTATAGAAAGCTTAAAGGTGACGATACCACAATCCTAAACCCCCCATCTCAAGAAGCCCTAAAAGAGTTCTGGCAAGGGATTTGGTCAGACAGCACTGAACATAACAAAGAAGCTAAATGGATACAAGAAGAAATTGTTAGATCAGAAACAATAGAAGAAATGCCGTTTGAGGATATAGATGCTCTTGAAATAAATACAATTATAAATAAAACGCACAATTGGAAAGCAGCGGGAATAGACGGCTTACATAATTTCTGGATAAAAAGATTACATGCACTACATAGAATATTATCTGAACAAATTAGTGATATTTTAAAAGGGAACCAAAACCTCCCAGAGTTTTTGACTAAAGGAATCACATACATGATCCCAAAATCGAGTAGAACCCAGGATCCCTCGCAGTATAGACCGATTACCTGCCTCCCAACTATGTACAAAATCATCACATCATGTATTACTAATAAAATTATTAAACATACCGAACAGTATAACATTTTAACTGAAGAACAGAAAGGCTGTAGACGAGGACATATGGGTTGCAAGGAACAATTAATTATTGATTCCACTCTTTTAAAACACACTCAAAAAGCAAGAAAAAACTTATACATAGCATACATAGATTACAAAAAAGCATTTGACAGCGTGCCACACTCATGGTTGGTTCAAGTACTGAATATATATAAAATCAATCCATTACTAATAAATTTTCTTAAGAATACCATGGGGTCCTGGAAAACTACACTTAAACTACAAACGAAAACCGCAAACTTATCTATAGATGAAATAGCAATTAAAAAGGGTATATTTCAAGGGGACTCACTCAGCCCTCTTTGGTTTTGCCTAGCCCTAAATCCACTCTCTCGCGCATTAACTGAATCTAGACTAGGCTTTGATATCAAGAACAATAGATCGAGATTACACCAAATAACACATCTACTTTATATGGATGATTTAAAATTATACGCCAATAAAAATACAGATTTACATAGTTTATTAGACATTACTACATCATTTTCGAAAGACATTAGAATGGATTTTGGACTAGACAAATGCCGAAAACTTAATATAGAAAAGGGTAAAATTGTGGGAGGAAATTACTCAACAGATTCGGAAGAAGTAATAGAAGCAATGAAAAATGGCGAACTTTATAAATACTTAGGATACAACCAAGCACGACTTTTAGAACACAAAACTATTAAAGATAAACTTAAACAAGAATATTATAAAAGACTTCATTTATTATGTAAAATGTATCTAGCCAGTAAAAATTTATTCAAATCCATAAATACTTATGCTATACCTATACTAACATATTCTTTCGGCGTGATAAAATGGTCCAACACAGAATTACATGCACTCGAAATCAAAACTAGAACAATTCTTACACAACATAGATATCACCACCCTAAATCAGCAATAGAAAGGGTAATAATGTCCAGGAAAGAGGGAGGCAGAGGGCTTATTGAAATATCACACCTACACAAAAGACAAATAATAAACCTAAAACAATTTTTCAATAGGAAAAAGTATACTAGCCAATTGCACAAAACCATAGTAGAGATAGATAAAAAATATACACCACTAAACCTTAGTGATGACAATATTGAAACAATAGACAAAGCAAGACATATAGAAGAGATACATAAAAAATGGAGGCAGAAAGAACTACACGGAAGACATCCAAATGATTTATACCAAACACATGTAGATAAAGAAGCTTCAAACAAATGGCTGGAATTAAGCGGACTATTTCCAGAAACAGAAGGATTCATGCTAGCCATTCAAGACCAAATAATAAATACCAAGAATTATAGAAAATATATAATTAAAGATAATACAGTAAGAAGCGATTTATGCAGAAAGTGCCATAGCAAACCTGAAACTATACAGCACATCACAGGAGCTTGTAGCACACTCACCCAAAATGATTACACTCACAGACACAATCAACTTGTTAATATTATACACCAAAAACTCGCAATAAAACACAATCTCATGAAAGACCCATACACACCGTACTACAAATACTCACCTAGGGCTGTATTAGAAAACCAATCTTACAAATTGTATTACGACCGCACTATAATTACAGATCATACAATATATAACAACAGGCCCGATATAACAATTATTGATAAAGAAAACAAACACACATACATAATAGATATAGCAGTCCCAAACACCAATAATATACAAAAAACTATCACCGAAAAAATCAGGAAATATACAGAACTACAAGAAGAAATTACCAGAGTCTGGAAAATGAATAGAGTAACAATAGTCCCAATAGTGGTATCAACGACTGGTATCGTCCCGAAACAACTATTTATCAGTTTAAATGCAATTAATCTTTCCAAATATACATACCTTACACTACAGAAAGCAGCTATATTAAACACATGTCGCATAGTTCGGAAATTCCTACAATTAGATTTAGACAATAATCTCAGTGCAGTACACAACACCTAATCTGCTCAAACTTAAAATCTCACCTTGGTTTACACCCGTGAGATTTTAATAAATACCAGGTTCTAGGAACCTGAGAAAATAAATTTTAAAAAACATAATAATAATAAATCCCTGGACATTTCACACAGCACCATTTGTCCCAAGCTAAGCAACCTAATGCTTGTGTTATGGTAACAAGATGGCTGATAAACTACTTATATACAATTTTTTTTTTTTTGTAAATACATACATATTATAGATAGAAAAACACCCAGACTCGGAACAAATACATGTAGGTCATACAAATATTTGTTCCGTGCGGGAATCGAACCCAATACTGTTAACTTGACCATTCTTATGATAACACAGTTCACCTCGCGACTATATTTGCATAATGCAGTTACAGTATTGTGCTGCAGTCATATGTAAATGTGGCCACAACCATTATGATGGTGATTATCATAATTGTCGCATTGAATGGAGTGATAACAGGAAACCAATCGATATTATTGACGCTACTGTTTGAATATAAGGACGTGGTGTTGGTGAAGGGTTTATTTTACTCAATTTATGTAAAACATATATATTAATGTCTTTGAATTTCATCTGACAACTTCGAAGGTCTGGTGGTCACTAGCGCGACTGTAAGGCGGTACATTAAAACGGGATAACGCGACAAAGTTCGCGTGAATTCTATTTGCGCGTGAAGCTGCGATCAAATGTACAACGAGTTGAACGAGTAGAATACGTGGCGTAATTTCTGAAATTTATTGTTTTGTGTTTAAAAATTATGTTGCAAATCTGTTATTTTTGGAAAATGTTTCGGTACTAATTTTGACATCTTAATTAAAATATAAATGTTCACTAATTCAACAGCAAACAAACAAATTGTGTTTTTTTAGTGCCCTGACAAATGGGTTTGGGTGACAAACGTGAAACTAGGGTTCATATACAAAAACCGACTTAATCTATTATAAAATGTGCATGAGAGAAAATAAATAAATCCTACTAATATTATAAACGTGAAAGTTTGTATGGATGGATGGATGGATGTTTGTATTATAAATGTGAAAGTTTGTATGGATGGATGGATGGATGGATGGATGGATGTTTGTTACTCTTTCACGCAAAAAGTACTGAACGGATTTGGATGAAATTTGGCACACAGATGGTTTATAACCGGGATTAACGTATAGGTTACTTTTTATCCCGATATTCATTCGAGATCGAAGACGGACAGTTTCATCCTCAGATCAAAGAACACGATGAATGCATATCCTCTTTAAGTAATATACATATTATAACTCCCAAATTAAGGTACAATCTATCGCAAACATTTGAATAACACTACCTATATACTACCATGTATGTTCTTGCAGCTTTGCATCGTGGTCTACGACAGTACCTACAGATTTATATTTCCATATATTTCAGCTCGCGAACAGCCACGTTTACTCTATAGCACGATATTGTATACGATGTATGAAAATGATGGGTCGGCATAGTGCGGTGCGGTAGGGATTCGTTTGAGAATAATTGAATAATGCTATGGTGGTTTTGTATGGTATGCTGCAGGTGGCTTATAGCAAGGTAGGTACTCATTTTATATGCATATGAATCATCATCTGCCAAGCCTTTTCCCAACTATGTTGGGGTCGGCTTCCAGTCTAACCGGATGCAGCTGAGTACCAATATTTTACATGGAGCGACTGCCTATCTGACCTCCGCAACCCGGTTACTGGGTAATAGGAAACCTCTTGGTAAGACTGTTTGTCAGACTTTCGGGCTTCTGACGACCCGTAACGACTGTCAAAGATCCACGAATGACAGCCGGGACCAACAACTTACCTTGTTTTCCGAGGCACCACGGAAGGGTCTTGTTATGTATGATGATGGTCACCCATCCACGGACCAACCGTGGCAAACGTAGCTTAACTTGAACGATTGACCCGTGCGTCTGTTATTATTTAGCCACAAGCCTCTTATATACCTATGAAAATGATAGATAAATATTGTTTGTAGGTTATAATTGTTATTTTAAATTGTTGTTATTTATGAAGCATGAAACCCTATCAGAATTTTGTCTTTGATGCGAAACGTCTGTAGCCTTGGGAAGAAAACCGACTCTAATGTCGTGACGGCAAACGGCATGGCGCTCCCTTAGCTGTCATGCCCCGACATCTCAGAAAGATTTATTTCTTTTTTCTTCTTATTTTTTGATTTTCTTTACTTCTAAATTCTTTCAATAACCATCAATTTCGATGTTTCACATCTGCTGGGAGACCAATTTTTTTTTAAATTATATTTTCACAATGTACTATCGATTCTTCTCATGGTGCTCAACTGTCTGCCTGCATTTGTGCCCTGATAGAGGCAATAAGCTTTCCCCTTCTATGTCATGGGTTTGGTTTCCACACTTAGTCAAGTGGACCATTGTGCGTGGAAGCTTTCCCCTTTTAAATGGGACTTTATCTCAACTACTGAAATGTAGGTGTGCCTTCGGTACACCTCTGCGTAACCCTTTGAGTATTACAAGCGTGATATTAATATATTATAATTTTATGTCTAATATTTCGGCAGAGCTCTTGAAATCACAGATGCTCCGTATCATTCGATAAATAATCCTTAATCTAAGTCGATAAGTCGATTTCATTTCAATGGAAATGTCAGAAAAATAAGGAGAAAGAGAGAAAAACGTGTCATCGAAAGCAAACACATTATGTCCCTCGTAAACCAGATTCCATGGCGGACCCTGCGTATATGTGTAGTAAAACTTTTTATATGATAATCTAATCATTTCAATGTAAATGTCTGTAAGGGAATAAAAAGTCGCCGTCGGTGTGGTCTGTATGTCACCCGAATCATCTGTACATAATTATTATAAAAGAGTGTCCGTGGAGTTTCTTGCTCCTTCTTTTCCATAGAAAATATTACATTTTGGAATGGGCAACTAGCTTTATCTTCCTGACTTACCGACTCTTTGACAATTCAAAAGTACCTGTAATTGGTTTATTTGAAATAGTTTCTTCGAGTTGGAATTAAAGTCGCTTTTGCTTGTCTGTTTGTATGACTGCGTTGTTCTTCTAAACTACGCAACGAATTTGATTGCAGTTTTCACCATCATTTAGATAAAAATACATTAAGTTTAAACTTACAATATAATGTAGATATTGTGGCGCCATCTACAATGTCACATGCGAACTACGCATTACACTGACGTCACGCGAAATCCTGCATCGCGCAAGCAGAGTTTACCGCGCGACTAGCATATACAACGTTATAATTAGTATATGCGAAACCCGAAACACCTGTCTAGTATTTTTATGAAAAGAATCTATGTACAAAATTTCAAAATTGTACCATGAAAAATCACAAAGTTATAAGCTTGTTTTGTTACCTGGTTGTCCGTACAAAAACATGGTCACCGCGCGGCGCCCCCGCGCGCGCGCGCCTCCAAGGCCGTCTTGCGCTCATTGATAATAGTTTGGTAGTAGGGACCTAACCCCACGGCAATTGTATTGTAATTAACTGGTGATAACATTTTCCATCACACTTGCAGGCTTTGGACTGTCATAATGGTCAAGTGTAGGTAGATATTATTATGTACTTTATTCGTAAATGTAGCCGTAAGTGATAAACTGAAGTCAATGCCTTCAGTTTATCACTCAGTTTTCTACTTTGAACTTTAAGTGGTTGGCATAAGGTACACCTTATGCCAACCACTTAAAGTTCAAAGTAGATGAAAAGTATTAAATATCGCATTACATAGCCATAGCAGGTTGTAGGTACAAATAATAACTTACTACAAGTAACCATCTTGGCGTGTTTAAAAATGTTGATCATCACAATACAATAATTGACTTTTAATCACTATTTACAATGTCTTACTGATCACTTATTCAAACTATTGCAATAATTGTTCAAAATGTCCCCCTCTTTGTCTTATGCACAGACGGGCGCTCTTACGCAGATTTCTGTTTATTTTATTCAAAACGTAACGATTGTTTTTAACACTGTTAAATGCACTTTCAATTTTATTTATTAAGTCTGCTTCACTTTGAGGCTCCGTTTGGTACACTAGGTCTTTTACGTGACCCCAAAGATAAAAATCTAACGGAGTCAGATCTGGTGACCTTGGTGGCCACTGCACTGGTCCGCCGCGACCGATCCATTGGTCACCGTATTCCTGATTTAGATATTCCCGCACTTGTCTGGAATAGTGCGCGGGGGCCCCGTCGTGCTGGTAATAAATACCCCGACCGCCACGGTAAATGTCCAGGGGTAAGTCATCTAAAATGTCTGGTAGGGTATTGGTGAGGAAATTTAAATAGCTGGCACTATTTAACCTCGGCAAGTAAATGGGTCCTATCACATAGCTGTTTACTATGCCGGCCCATACGTTCACAGAAAAACGGTGCTGATACGAGTCGGCGCGCGCTAGGTGCGGGTTTTCATGACCCCAGTAGTGGCTATTATGAATATTGTACAGTCCGCGACGCGTAAAGGTACACTCATCTGTCCATAGAATGCTGGCGTTCCGATTATTCAGCCACCACCGGCAAAATAGAATTCTTTGTTCTCTATCATTCTGGCATAGTTCTTGGGCACGTCGGAAATGATATGGATATTGTCCATCATCTCGCAACGTGCGCCATGCGTAAGGTTGGCTGACGTTAAATATCGTGCCGGCCCATGTTGTGCTGCTCTCGGGATTGCTGGCGATGTAGTTCAAAATTCCTTCTTGCACTGTGGTAGGAATTCGACTCACTCCTCTATCAACGGCTGTCGGAGGCCGAAAGGTACCGTACTCCCTTGATCTTTGTGTGGCGGAAAGCATTGTATTCCACGACACTCTGATGCCAAATTGCTCCTCGTACCGCCGCACTGCCAACGACACGTTATCACCACAAACCGCTAGTGTACGTACCATCTCTGTATACTGGACGTTTGTGTATTGAAAAGACATGGTTAAATGATACTTTTCACACCCGATTAAGCGAAACAATAACACAACTGTACGCACGGCGACCGCGCGCTCGCAAACGGGAGCGGGGAGCGTAACACGTGCGCGTCAGCCTGTAGCATCCGGGCGACTGAAGGGGTTGTTTTACCCCCGCGCCGCTGTGCGCCCGCGCTGCCTACCGCCTAATGCCGCTACGACCTGCCGAGACCTGTGTTGTGCGCGTATTATTGCGGATAGGTACTAAGTGCCGCTCGGTGTCCAACTTGTAACCTATTTTAAATATTTTTGGGACAAAATATAACATGGTATAAAAATTATTGGAATCGATTCAGTTACTTATTCTGAACAAACTATATTCAGGTTTCGCATATACTATTTATAACGTTGTATACAACGTGCCGACATCAATCGTTGGACAGTAGCCCACCAGACACGATACCCGTCTGGAGGATCCTCCCTTTTCTATAGAGTATGAGTGAACTCTACACCCTGTTCCCAATATGTTTTGTCAAGTCGTATAAATCGTGCGAAGCAGGGGCGGTTCGCTAGTTGGGAAAAAAATGTCTTTGATCACCAGAAGACAGATAGATTTAGTTTATTGATGACCCAGCAAGATTAGCTATTAAATAATACTTTCGTTTGATCGTAGAGAGACCGTTTCGGTGATTTTTAACCGACCAAAAAATAAAGAGGTACTTCTTCTTCTTCGTGTCGCTGGCACGACTGAATTTTATATCTTGTTGGCCCAAATCTTTGCCACTTCCACGGCGTCGTCAGTGGCAGCACAGAGGTCACTTTAACTCCATATTTTGGGACACAGAGGGCAGGGTAGGAGGTGGAGCATGGTACTACATTCTTGTTCTCTTTCTCGTGTTGTGTCTATCTGTGTCTGTGTTGACGACATGGTTGGTGCAGTGGCTGAGCGATCGACTGCTGCGCTGCGTGTCGCGGGTTCGAATCCCGCACGAAACAAATATTTGTATTGCCTACAGGTAGTTGTTCCGGGTCTGGCTGTATGTGTATGTGAGTTTAAATGTTTGTAAACGCACCTACGATACATGAGTAATTCTTAGTGTCCAACGTTTTATAAAGAAAAACAAAGTGTTGGAGAGTGAAATATTTACCTGCTACCGATAAAGTAAATAATTTAATGTCTTTGCCTGCTACACACATAGTCACGGGCACCGTATAATGTATAACACGCCTCTCAGAAATTGATTAAAACAATTACCAAAAGCAAAACTGTTTATTCACAAACTTGCTAAGTAATCTTGTTGCCTCGAACCATGTTTTATTCAAAATTTATGGAACTGAAAGATAATAAACACATCCTACTAGGTTCTAATTAAAAGTTATAAAACAAAATGTTAATATTTTCAATTAATAAGGTTGGTTGAAACAAGTATCTTGCTACCTATGGAAGCCAATTAGCGTTGTACATGTGGTACAAGGTACTTGTGGAATTATATTATGGATTTGAACTTGGCTTGTAAAGGGTGTAAGTGTTCATACTTAATAGATTGCGACTAAAATCATGAACCTCAATATTTTTTCTATAAGAAAGCATAATCAGCCTACAATGTTCCCACTGCTGGGACACAGGCCTCCTCTCTTTTTGATAGGGAGTGGGATGTAATCCACCACACGGACCCGGTGCGAGTTGGTAGATGTTTTCGATTTTTGGTTCTAGGACATACCGGTTTCCTCACGATGTTTTCCTTCACCGTTTTGAGAATAGAATAGAACAGAATAATTATTTATTAAAGTACCCAAAACTCAACAAGATTGTTAGTAAAACTTACGACCACAGATTTATAAACTAAAGGGAGATATGGTGTGGCTGCCCAACTGTTCGAGTCCGGCTGTCACCTTCAAAAATTACAACTACATATGCACTACAATACGAACACGCGCTCACTCACTCTATAACAGTCACCACACTCAACGCGAGTCAATCGCGTAACGCAGATCGCAACTTAGAGACACAAAACTACATTGACATCGCGGCACCGAGCAGCGAGCGTGCCAGGTAGCGATGAAACTATGACCGCGTTGTTTAGCATTACCTACATTGCCACTTTAGTATTGCTTCGAAGCTCGGTAATAAGTGCTTAAACGGCAATGTATGAGTCAAAACTCGAAGTGATAGACTTGACACCTTTTTTAGAGTTTTGTGGATTCTATCGTAAGTAATAATTTATTTTATTGTTATTTGCTAAAAAAAAGACATTAATTGAGTACTTACCGATGATAGGTGATGCCATCCGACTTCTAGTTTTTTGTAACACTTCGATTTTTACAAATCACCACCGAAGCTTGGCATTTTTGCGAAAACATTAGTGATGCGCTCTGTGTGTAGTTGCGTTCACGACTAATCAACGGAGCCCGCGTTTGTTTCTGTTTTGTGCATACATTGTTGGCACGCACCACGCCCCCTTGGCATATCTCCCTTTAGTTTATAAATCTGTGCTTACGACTATGTTAGTAAGCACAGACACTAAACAAAAACAAGGAAAACAATACAAGAAATTACTTTTGGTCACCGTTGCGACATCCCATGAGAGACGGCACAACAGTGACCCCACGTATACACAGTCCAGACGACTCGTGACCATGCTTAAGACACTGTTGGACCTGCCCCACAACCTGCGCACCAGGGAAGCGCACCTTTTACGCATTGTTGCGTAAAAGCAATCCACATGCGCATCTTTGAACATCCCTGACAGCAGAGAGCAGAGGCTTCCTGAGAGCAGTGGTGATGAAATGATTTACACAAAGTAAAGCGCCTGCTGGGTTCGAACCCACAACCTACAATTCGTAAGTCGGGGCCGTTATCACTGGGCCACCACTGCTCTAAAAGAAGGGCGAAATGATAATTTTATACACATGTCACATACCTAGCATGTCCTTGCTATTCTGTAAAAATTTATTCTACAGAGTTCACAACTGTCTCTTTTAAATAATAAAACTTTCTCCAACTATCCAATCCTCCCTGGCTATCCTTTCCTGTTTATTTTTTTTTTCTGTTGTTTATTTGTTGTTTTGTTTTTAATGTAATTTTGTTAGTTTTAAATGCTCCTTTCTTACTGTATGTATTTCCTGTGCGTGTCCCAAATAAAATATTTTTCTTTCTTTCTTTCAAAATCAAAATATTTTATTTCCTAAACCTACATGGGCACTTGTGAAACGTCAGAAGCTAGGTGCACGGTTTCAATTGGTCGTATCGTATGGAGAAGAGCCGGCAAGAAACCCCTAGGTTACTCTTTTAAAAATAATTGGCTTTTACAATGTTTTCAAATCACTGTAGGTATGGGATGACAGACATATTTATATACATACATATTATAGACATATTTCTTTATAGCATCTCCATTAAAACTAAATTCTGATACTAATATTGGCATATAGAATCATAAATTACTAAGAATTCTTTCGTCCAGACGACCTTTGAACTATATATAGCGAATTTTTTCGAAACCCATTAAAGATAAATAGATGACGACTAAACTGATAAAAAGTTGCCTTCAAATATAATTAAGTTCATAAAAGGAACATTTATTATGTTACATTATATAAGCTAACATTTTAAATAATAATATATACATGTGAAAAAATAAGCAAAATAATCATAGGACATCAAAAAATTCGTCCGCATCGCTGTCAAAGGAACAGTGCCCAAAAGGCTGGCAGCATTGCCACGTTGTATGGCGATGCTAATTCTTTGGCCAAGAAACAGGCCAGCCCTCTGGTAACGTGAAGTGTCGACTAACCGCTTGGCGATATCTCGAAAAACCAAGTGGGCACTCGGACCCCATGGCCCTAGTGATTCAACCCCAAACGGCTCGAACATATACCTCCCAATCAGGTTGGAATATTTTCGCCGTTTGAGGTTTTCTGCACCAGCAGCAGCCGCTCCAGCACAGCCCACCGTGCTAGGAAGATGGGATGGCGCAAGGGTGTCGACACATGTTGCATCCCACACCAAAGGTCTGCCTAACTTCCAGGGCATTATGGTCATTCTGTCTGGTCTCTTCCCATCGTCGCATGCCAGGCCGTTGGGTTCTAAAACAGCTGGCACCCCGGCAGTGACGAGAGCACGACGGATGATGTCATTAATGCTGGCGTGCCGTGCTATCACGCCTGCGCTCCTACTGCAGGATAGGCCATGGTGTCCGAGGCAGTCGATAGCTTCACCGCACTGACAGCGATGCGGAGCCTCGCAAGGAGCGCCCAAACGCAGACAGGTAGCGAGCCGGAAGGTTGTGTCACCCAGCATAGTGCCTATTGGGTGACGGGAGTGCTTGAAGCCAGAGCCCCGAAACTGCCCCACTGCAGTATTGGTGGACGTATTGATAAGATTATTCCGTACCAACCTCCAGAGCGGCTCATCCCACTGTCTCTGGAACTCACTTCAGAGTCAACCAGGCAGGGGCTAAAATTTTCCCGGTCAACTTTTCGGTGCTGTGGACAGAGGACAGGAACGCCGGTAAGCTAATACTGGTAATTTTGCGGACGCCGAGGCCACCAAAACGGACGGGTAGTGTGGCTTGATGCCACGCTCGGTTGTCCAAGGCCACATTTAAAATGGTTGTTAATGTGCATCAATGAAAGGTGAAAAACTATCTTCTAAAATTGGGGAACCTAGGAGGTGCAGTGAACTTTTGTCTAAAATTTTGATTTGTTGTTCTATTGAATTAAATCTATCTAGAGTCAATTGTCTGTCGGTAATGTCAGAAAGATAAAGTTAAGGTCCAAGCCAATAGATTGCCTGTTTGAGTAGTTGTAGATCTTCCAAAACAGTGTATACATCACCTCTTAGCGTTCCATCGTCCAAATACCACACATTAAATTTTGAATTTAGTTTCTGTAAAATTGGATGAATAGCTACACTGAAAATGAATGGCCCGAGAGGGTCACCTTGTTGGCATCCAACTGCAGATTCTATAACATTGTCCTTGTATAATAAGTTAATATAGTTCATAAAGAAGTTTTGTCACTCTATTTTATTCACTTCGTCTTCAGCAGTAAGAAGGTCCACTTAATGAGTGACAGTATAAAAGTAGTGGTGTATAAAACTATAATTAATCGTACTAAAAGATAGTAATCGGAGTTTTGTGTCGCCGAAAGCCGGAGTTCCGGCTTCGCCACACTAAAATACGGTTTTAATTTAACTGGTCGAAGAGAATCTTGTTTTATTTTTATTCGAGGAAGTTTACAAATGTAAAAACTTACCTTTTTTTTTTCTGGTGGGAAATCATCAAATGATCCCTCCCGCTCTGGGTGGAGCGAAGGGAGTGTCAGACTCTTACTGACTAAAACCCACCCATGTTCCTTCCTTCGCCCTTTATGTTCCGGGGTAGCGGTAACCCTTTCGGACAATCCCGCTGATAGAAACTTACCTTGAAGTAAATAAATCAGAAATCTTTAAAATCGTCATTGATTAGGTTAAGGTGCCTTTGCGCAAGCTTTTGAATTCGTGCAGAGTTTAGACAGCCTCTTTGATCTAGTGGTCGCAAGCGCTACTGCTGAGCATGAGGTCCTAGGTTCGATCCCCAGGTCCGGGGAAACTGTTATTGGGCTTTTCGATCAGGAATGTGTCAGTAGCAGCCCGGAGTTTGGATGTGCGCCCGGTTGATGGCAACAGGCTCGCTACCTATGATAAGGGACTTAAACATAACTGGCAAAATGTAGGTGTACTGTAGGTACCCGTAAAACAACAAAGCAGTGATCTATTTAAAAAAGCTTCAGAGAAAAGTTATCGATCTATAAGACCAACATACCGACATGAATTATGCCTAAGAAGATCAAAAACCGCCCTTTTGTACAGACGCCAGCAGGTCAAGCTACCCGAAACTGTCAAATTTTCCCAATCAACCTTGAAGCTTAAAGATTTATAGATAAAGTTGAAAATCTATTAAAGAAATTTGACAGATTGTAGTAGCTTGATGTGCTGGCGTCTGTAGAAGAGCATACTTTGCATGGCTCCGAAAATTTTTAATAAGCTACCAAATGACGTAAAAGATCTAAACTTGGCTCAATTTAAACGCACCCTAAATATTTTTTTAATAGAAAAATGCTACTATACCATTCACGAATTTCTTGCTGACAAAATTTCATGTGACTGATTCTGTATTAATGATTTATAATGTAATATTCCTTTCTGAAGACTTTTAATTTATTTGAATTGTATCGTATATAATGTTTTATTTAATTTCTAATATTGTTAAATTAATAGTGTAGATTTGGAGTTGGACTCGCACACCGAGGGTGCCTTACTAATTTGTACGTTCTTTTTGTTTTGAGGTACGGAAACTAAACTAAAAAATACATCCTCCATTTTTTTTGTCGCACGAGGCGGCTGAGACCTTCTTCGAACGCGGTGTTATAAGCATAAAAAGAACTCTGAATGCTTTCAAATCTAAAGGGTAGATTTTTAAGTTTCTATGAAATATCTGTAATACCTGTTATATCACCAAAACTCGCACTAATAAATACTTTGACTTTGACTTTGACCTTTGAATAACCCTTGGGAGAATAGAGGCGTGTTGTTATTTAATGTTCGTACAGAGTTGGACTACTTTGTTTTTGCCTCATGATTAGCCACTGTACCGATTTAGACCTTTCATACTTTGTATTTGCATAATTCAGTGAATTTTTACCTTAATGTAGACGGAAAAGCAAACCTAAGGCGAAACACACACTGCCTCGCGCTACGCTGCGGGGTGCGTGGATCGGAGCCACAACACTGCGCGTGAATACGTTTCCTGTATGTTGCTACGCGTGTTTTCTGTAGTAACACAGATACTTGCAAACAACCTAAGAACACGCACCACACTGCGTGATGCGGTGCAGTGTGCGAATCGCCTTAAGGTAGATATGTCAGAGTTTCTGCATAAATATTTAGATTCGATATTATTTAGAGTCCATCGTAAAGTGAAGATCAACTCTAATATAATCAATAAATTCATACTCGGAGGCTCGAAACAAGGAAGATGTAAATTGAGTTATGCAGAGTTATGCTATATTAAAAAAAAACGGTCAAGTGCGAGTTGGACTCGCACACCGAGGGTTCCGTACTAATTTGTACGTACTTTTTGTTTTGAGGTACCGAAACTAAACTAAAAAAGACATTTATCCTCCATTTTGGTGTTATATGCATAAAAAGAACTCCGAATGCTTTCAACAGCGAGTACAGTTCGCGAGACAGGAAAGGCTTTAGAATGTTAAGTCTTTCCTGTCCTGAGCAGGATTAAACGCACCGCAAGGCATTGCACTTTTGAAACCCTAAAATGTTTTATGCTACCTGATTAAGAGCGGTGCCGTCACAATAATGGCTTAAAATTGACGGTCATTATCGAAATCCGTAATCTTCACCGATGTAAACAAAGGGCTGTGTAACGTCACCAAAGGAGACCAGTGACCAGGGTCGTCGGATATATGTAGTTGAAGTTTAGTAAGAAACCGATGGATGTTTTCGAATGAAATTTAGTTTGATAAATGAAATGTCTGTTTTCTATTAATTAAATAAAAATTTATCCGAAAATATCAATCCGTTTCTTACTAAACTTCAACTATATCGGAAGACCCTGGTTACTTATCCCTTTTGGTGACTGTACATTATGAATCAAGAGAAACGACTACTATTTCCTCTAATAGGTTACCAAGCCAATCTAAAACCCATCTGTCTACTTAGACCGGATGGATCATGAATCTTAATGGTAATTTATACCGGTGACCGACACAACCGTTTGCTAAACCACAACCGTTAGCCAAGCGGTTGATTAGCAAACCTGTCAATAATGCAGATTGGTCGGTCACGCTTGACCGTTGACTGTGTTGTGATCAGGGTAGTTCTATAGTTCATTTAGGAATATTAGTTCTGATGGTGATAGCATAGATTTCATGCTGGTAGAATCATGAGAGCAGTGGTGAACCAGTGGTAACGGCCCCGACTTCCGAGTTGTAGGTCGTGGATTTGAACTCAAACAGGCGCTTTACTTTCTTTAAAAAAAAAATATCACATGCTCTCAAAACTGTGAAGGAGAACATCGTGAGGAAACCGACATGTCCTAGAAACAAAAATTTGAAGACAGGCAAACGCAGGCCCAGTGCAGGATCTCACACATCTACCAACCTGCACTGGGCCTGCGTGGTAGATTGCAATATGTCACTTCATCCAACAGCGTCGTGACACGATTATCTACTTTTACATATAGTGCGAGTTTGCAAGTGTACTGTAATCGATACGCAGGAACCTAATTATAACTCGTATGAATGAAATATGTAGTTTCCCCTTTTAATGAATTGTACTGAATGCAAGTTGCCATCATTAATTGGTCGCATAATATGGAATGAAGCCTGAGGCTCTTAACTTGATATACTTCGACGAAATCTTGATTAATTAGAAGCTTACCTTGTCGTGTAGCGACAAGAAACTAAATCTAAATTAAGAAATTAAAGAAAGGGAAGTAAAAGTTAAATAAAGATTTAATAAAAGAAAAGATTATATAAAAAAATGGAGATGATTTGGTCAGTGGTGTGTAGTGTGTAGGTGAGGAAGGATGAAGATGAGTGATTGGTGGGTTGAGGAGGCTGAAGAGGTAGACGCGACGCGAGGCAGGTGGCGGTGACAGGAGCAGGCAGGCGTGGAGATACCCGTAGGGGCCTACGCGTAGGTCGCAGCACGGCCACACGTGACAGCAGGCACGGCAGCCCGGGAGCGCAGGCACGGTAGGGGCCCACGCGACAATAGTAGGTCGCAGCACGGCCGCACGGTAGAGCAGGCACGGTAGCGCAGAGAGCAGGCACGGCAGCGCGGAGAGCAGGCACGGCAGCGCGCGGTCAGGCACGGCAGGGGCCCACGCGACAATAGTGGGTCGCAGCAGGGCCGCACGGTAGGGCAGGCACGGCAGCACGCGGTCAGCCCGCCAGGAGAGACGGCCCTGGTTGAGAGCAGGCCAGTAGTTTCAGGAGGACGGAGGACGAGGTGCAGCGCTGGTACGACAGGTTCCGGAGTCTTGAGGGGATTACGCCAAGAGTACCCTGGATAGGTGACTCCGGAGTACCAGCACTACTTTGAGGGTTCACTTTTCAGGCGAAATCGAACTCCAACACGAACTCCCACTGGAACTGAACTAAAACTGGAACTGTCACCGCGTTGCTTCGATTCCACAGGTAAACTCGCAGAACAGCAACTTGAAGAAATAAATATGAATTTGAAATATTATGGCCAGTATTGATTTGCAATAGTTTGAATATATTTTCAGCTAAAAGTGACAGGCTGATGAGAATTTAGAAACAAACTTGTCATGGCGACGTATTGACAAACGTCGTTGTCAGAACTGTCATAATAAAATAAATTAATAAAATACAATTACATATATAGTTATTTCGTATTAAAAGCGTATTAAAAGTATAGTGTTTATAGGAAAAATGATATCAATCAGTGTGGGCGCAATTTCCAGCCCTTGGATGTTGCTAAATCGTCTTAGTGTTATGTTAAAGTTTGATGATTAAACGTGACCTGGTGTCGTGAGGAATAGTCAGATCAGCACCTAACGGTGACGGAATGCTTGTCTGACCTGGAGGAATGAATGTAGATAACTGTGAGTATGTACATTACGTTACATTTTCCCCCCGACCCTAGAAAATTTTCGACTCAGAGAAAATTTTTATGAAGCTTTCCAAAGTAAACCGTAAAACACAACTTCGCAGATTCATACATCTCCATTCAACCAATCGTACTATCTCTTTTAAGCAATCTCCTGCATTCCGGTAAGGGTGGAGTTCACATTCAATGACTGCCACTCTAGAAGGGTGTTTTATAAACGACGTTAAGGCTTCTTTAAGGAGTTGTCAGCCGCTCCAGACATGGAAAAAAAAAGAAAAGGTATTGAATTACCTTACACAAATTAAGTATAGGAAATTAAGCTCATACAAGAGCGATAGAGTTAAGTAATAAGTTAAGTAGTAGTAGATAGATACATTTGGTTTAGGCTTATTTAGTGAGTAACCAACCGCTCCTGCAAGGGCTTATTTATAGAGTTGCAACCGCTCTTTAGAGTATATATGAATATATACAATAGTTAGTTAGCTTAAGATTGGATAGCTTAGATTACCAATGGTTTAGAGCCAATTGATAAAGCATAACCAGTGATCAATGCAGTAGCGCATCATGATCATTATAACTATGGCTGTAGAGCCGTAGTTATAGAAAGAGTAAAAGATTGATGGAGTAGGCCATCATCTTTAAAAACCATTTGGATTTACCAAATAGTTAAAGTTGTGCTTAAGAGCACGAGTTAAATGAGTATTTATAGAATAAAAATATGATAATGTAGTGAGTGATGTTTATATACAATATATACATATTTTGATAATTAAGAGGTGTTTTCAAAGAATTTAGCATTTTATATCTTTAATGTGCCATTTGCCTGTGATACCATCAGAATCTTCAAGTATGTATACCAATGGTGAAAGTTTAGTTAAAACTTTGCATTTAATAAATTTAGGGGCTAGTTTAGCGCTAAAGTAAGAACCAGCATTGCTTAATGCATAATTCTTACGCCATACCGTATCACCGACATTAAATTCTTTGAAAGACCGTCGTAGATTATAGCGAGTACTGTTTTTAAAGTGAGCTATGTGTAAACAAGTCTGAACTTTGTGAAAAATAGACGTGAGGAAACCCGCATTAGTCGCGTAAATATCGCGAGGCATAAAGATCAATTCTTCGAGGTTCTGACTGGGAGAGTACAGTGAACCGCAAGGAATTGTTTCCCTTCCAAAGACTAGAAAGGATGGAGTATACCCAGTTACAACGTTAGTAGTACTGTTCATAGAGAATTGAATTTTAGAGAGATGTTTGTCCCAGGACCTATGGTCGTCTTCTACTAGTGAAGCTAAAGCCGTAATTATTGTTTTATTATAAATTTCTGTCGGGTTAAATTGCGGACAATAGTAGGCCGAATGAAATATGAAAGGGACTTTATATCTATTGAGGAAAGAGTGAAATTCGCGTGATTGGAACTGTGGGCCATTGTCCATTATACAAGTCTGTGGAACCCCATGAACTAGAAAAACAGAATTTTCCAGAACATTAATTATATTAGATGCTGTTGCTTGTTTGAGAGGGAAAATCAAAGTATATTTAGTAAAGATGCAATTAATTACTAATATGAATCTATTACGTTTTCTAGTCATAGGAAGTGGACCCATTAGGTCTAGAGAAATAGTTTGAAAAGGTCTAGAACAAATCTTAGGTTTGCCCATGAGGCCATAAGGAGAATGATTAGGGTGTTTATAAGCAAGGCAGGTTTCACAGTGTGAAATTATGTTGGCAACATCTTTAAACATGCCAGGCCAATAGTATAGTAAAGATAGTTTTTTATATGTTTTAAAAATTCCTAGATGAGGTTCTTGGCTAGAGCCATGATTTGCTTCGATTAATATACGTCTTTCTTGAGGTAGTGGAACTTCTTTCCAAATGAAATCATCATTCAGACGATCAGGCGTGTGAATGCAACGATAAAGTTTGTTCTCTCTGATGGTATAATTTGGGTAGGAGTCAGGGTTATTTGAACAGCCCAGCAATATTTTATTGTAGTGTTCTAATTCTCTATTAGAATCATCCGTTGAGATTGGATGTACACCTTGTGGTGTATTTTCTTGTATCTTAGGAAGTTCTTGAGACTTGGCTCTTGATAGAAGATCTGGAACTACATTATCTTTTCCTTTCTTATGTTTTAGGACGAAGTTGAAGCAGGATAAGCGTAAAGTCCAACGTGCGAGTCTTCCAGAAGGATTGGATAAATTCTGAAACCATTTAAGTGCAGCGTGGTCAGTGTAAATTGTGAATTCTTTGCCATTATCAAGATAACAACGCCAATGTTCTAAGGCAGTTATTACGGCAAGTGTTTCTCTTTCAGTAGTTGAGTAGTTTTGTTGGTTCTTATTGAGGGCTTTGCTCATGTAGGCAATCACAACTTCTTTATCGTCATGATGTTGAGTGAGCATAGCGCCAATACCGTAGTTAGATGCATCGCAATGTACTGAAAAGGGAAGATCAAAGTCTGGGCAGGCAAGGACAGGAGTGGTTATCAAGGCTTCCTTAAGCTTTTGACAGGCTGCGTCCGCTTCTTTGTTCCATAAGAATTTCGGAGCATTCTTTCCAGAGCAGGTTAGTTTGTTGAGTGGAGTAGCGATAGTGCTGAAGTTTGGGATAAATCTTCGAAACCAGCTGCAGGTGCCGATGAATCTTCGTACTTCTTTTCTGCAGGTAGGTATTGGGTAGTCAAGGATGGCCTTGATTTTATCAGGGTCAGCTCGTAAGCCATGTTCGTCCACAACGAAGCCAAGGTATTTCAATTCTTTCCTGAAGAATTGACTTTTTTCAAAGTTAATAGTTAAGTTAGCGAAAGAAAGTTTTTCATGAACTTTCATGAGAAGCGATATATGTTCATCAAAAGTTTCGCTAATAATGACAATGTCGTCTAAGTAGCAGAACACCTTGTTTTCGAATTCTGGAGTAAACAGCATGTCCAAGTGAGTCTGTTTGTTAAAATAAATTGGAAGATCAAAGTAACCTATGGATTTAATTTTTTGGTTACTTGCTGTAGATATAGTAATATAGTCTGACTTGAAAAGTTTACAGCCTAGTTTGAGAATTTCTAAATGGGAGTTATTACCAAGAATAGTAATTGAACTACCAGAGTCGAGTAATCCAGACATAGATAAATTGTAAACTTTGATGTTAACGAAAGGTCGTTTATAATCTTTTTCATTAGAGTATAGAGTTGAAGATATTTTGTAGCATGAAAAGAATTTTTTAAGAGTTTTAATCCAATCGTTCCAATCATTGGCATCAAAGTTTGTTTTACTTTTCAAGTCAGTTATTAGTTTTTTGAGTTAGAGTTGGGTTTAGGTGAGCAATTAGGACAATCTGAGGTTTTAAAACCTTTAAGACCACATTTGAAACAAATAACAAAGTGAGGTTGAGTACAAGTCCGTAAACTATGTCCATGCTTACGACAGCGAACGCAAAAGGTATTTTCTTGCGAGTTATTAGCTTGGTGTACACTATTAACTTGCCTGGGAGGGTTTTTGTAAGTATTATTAAATTTATTTGTATATGGAGGAGGTCTTGGATTAGGAAATGAGGTAGAAGGCTCAGAAGAAGAAGAATGTACTTGTTTGTAGTTAAATTCCGCAGTAAGCGGGTTTTGTTGAGAATTTGGTTCTTTAAATTGTTTATCTCGGTCCAAAAATCTTTCATAATTTTGGCAAGTAGCCAAAAGTGAATCGATAGAGTCGATATCCTTTAAAGCAACGAATACTGAGTAGCATGGTCTTATATTTCTCAAAATAATTTCCAATTGTTCCGTTTCAGAAAGTTTTTTGGAAAGGCGAGAGAACATTCCCGACATAATCGAAATATAAATAATAATTGGTTCGTCACGACCTTGGGTACGACTTTTAATTGCTTCTAATAGTTTATAATCGTAGTCAAAACCACCAAAGTCTTTAATTAGTAATAAAGAAATCTCTTCCCAAGTTACGTTTGGGTTCTGGTTTAGTTTGAACCTAAACCAATGAAGGGCGTTCTCAGTAAAAATTTCATAAGCTTGAGTGATTAGTAGATTTTTAGGTACACTCCGAGCTAGGCAATATTCGTCAAGTTTTTGTAGAAAAGATCTAGGACAAGATTTTCCATTATAGGTATGTCTTTTCAGATCTTTGAACAAACTAATATTTGAAATAGTCGGAATAAGAGGAGGAGGAGAAGAAGATTCAGGAGGATTTATGTGGAGGAGAGGGGAAGGAGGAGGTATTTGAAAACGATGCTTTGAGGACGGATCTGAAAGCAAAAAAAGCGAGTTATATGTCTCAAATTTTTCCTTTAAAGAGTCGTGTATGGGTTTATAGTCAGGGTTCAAGTCTATGTCTATACGTTCCAACCTGTGAAATAAATGGTTAATATAGGCTTCAATTAAACGAGAGTATCTTAAATCACCCTGGGATAGTTTTTCTATTTTAGTATCTAAGTATTTTAAAGTAAAATCTATTTGTGATAAGTCTTCCTCGATAGGCAATGGCGAAATCAATATTTCCTCCGATGGAGTAACCGAAGCCAGGCGAAGAATTTGTTTCTTTAACAATAACACTGTACATGCCGGTTCCTCGAGTCGTATTTCGACTTCATATTCGAGTTCAGACTTGTTCAAAAATTCGAACTTAATTGAATGAGACATAATAATAAAATTATAAATTGAAAAGATAGTTACGTAAAAATATTTTTCCTGTTGAGAGAAAACAAAAAGGTTAGGTGTAAAGAGTATAGATGAGTTAAGAAATGTTCAATATAGTACAGTGTGCTCAAGAGATGTGTTTAGTTGATAAAAATTTAGCCAAAAGTTCAGGTGTCACTAGACGAAGTGTTGTTTTAGAATTTAGGAAAGTGTGAAAGGGATGGATGTGTGAAAATTATGAAAGAAGACAAAGAAGGGTGAAACTTTAAAATGAAAAAGAGACCTAGGAGAATTGAAAGAATTAGAGCAAGAGGGAGAGAGAGAGAGGGAAAGAACTAATTTACATTGGGCGCCAGAATGTCGTGTAGCGACAAGAAACTAAATCTAAATTAAGAAATTAAAGAAAGGGAAGTAAAAGTTAAATAAAGATTTAATAAAAGAAAAGATTATATAAAAAAATGGAGATGATTTGGTCAGTGGTGTGTAGTGTGTAGGTGAGGAAGGATGAAGATGAGTGATTGGTGGGTTGAGGAGGCTGAAGAGGTAGACGCGACGCGAGGCAGGTGGCGGTGACAGGAGCAGGCAGGCGTGGAGATACCCGTAGGGGCCTACGCGTAGGTCGCAGCACGGCCACACGTGACAGCAGGCACGGCAGCCCGGGAGCGCAGGCACGGTAGGGGCCCACGCGACAATAGTAGGTCGCAGCACGGCCGCACGGTAGAGCAGGCACGGTAGCGCAGAGAGCAGGCACGGCAGCGCGGAGAGCAGGCACGGCAGCGCGCGGTCAGGCACGGCAGGGGCCCACGCGACAATAGTGGGTCGCAGCAGGGCCGCACGGTAGGGCAGGCACGGCAGCACGCGGTCAGCCCGCCAGGAGAGACGGCCCTGGTTGAGAGCAGGCCAGTAGTTTCAGGAGGACGGAGGACGAGGTGCAGCGCTGGTACGACAGGTTCCGGAGTCTTGAGGGGATTACGCCAAGGGTACCCTGGATAGGTGACTCCGGAGTACCAGCACTACTTTGAGGGTTCACTTTTCAGGCGAAATCGAACTCCAACACGAACTCCCACTGGAACTGAACTAAAACTGGAACTGTCACCGCGTTGCTTCGATTCCACAGGTAAACTCGCAGAACAGCAACTTGAAGAAATAAATATGAATTTGAAATATTATGGCCAGTATTGATTTGCAATAGTTTGAATATATTTTCAGCTAAAAGTGACAGGCTGATGAGAATTTAGAAACAAACTTGTCATGGCGACGTATTGACAAACGTCGTTGTCAGAACTGTCATAATAAAATAAATTAATAAAATACAATTACATATATAGTTATTTCGTATTAAAAGCGTATTAAAAGTATAGTGTTTATAGGAAAAATGATATCAATCAGTGTGGGCGCAATTTCCAGCCCTTGGATGTTGCTAAATCGTCTTAGTGTTATGTTAAAGTTTGATGATTAAACGTGACCTGGTGTCGTGAGGAATAGTCAGATCAGCACCTAACGGTGACGGAATGCTTGTCTGACCTGGAGGAATGAATGTAGATAACTGTGAGTATGTACATTACGTTACAACCTCGCCTAATGAGTGTCGCAACAGGAACGGAATCTATAAAATATTCAATAAGTCTTCGTGAAATAAAGCCTGAATTCTCCTCTTCTCTTTTAAAAAACTTCGTTCAACAAACAAATGGACGTTTTTATTTATTTAGCTTCCTATTTACAAGTTATATTGAATGCCACCTGTTGATAACAGTTCGCTAGTTTTAGAAGCAATTTCAGACATTACAAACTTTTATTCCTAGTTTATAGTGTAAATAGCAATAAAACGTAAGGATTGGCGACACAATCATCAATCCTTTAGCGTTTTATGGCGAACGATTTATGGCGGGGTCGACACAACCCCGGTATTGTTAACTTTGCAGTGAGCGGGCAAGGGTTGGGGTACAAATGGTACAATTAGAGATGGCAAATGTTGCGTGAGACGCCCCCCGATGAGATTGACTTACGATGTTACTTAGGATTTATAGCGGAACTTAGAAGGTAGTTGTGAACTATGATAGGCTAAGTTGATGATGATCATCATCTGCCTAGCCTTTTCCCAACTCTGTTGGGGTCAGTTGCCAGTCTAATCGGATGCAGCTGAATACCAGTATTTTACATGAAGCGACTTCCTACCTAACCTCTACAACCCAGTTACTGGGTAATACAATAGCTCTTGGTAAGACTGATTGTCAGATTTTCGTACTTCTGGCTACCCGTAACGACTGTCTAAGATTTACAAGTGACACGGGACCAACGGGTTAAGGTGCTTTCCGGGGCATGAAAGGGTTTTGATGTATAATGGATGGACACCCATTCACGAACCGACCGCGGCAAGCGGACTTATCCTTCGATAGATTGTTATCATTTAGCCAGAAGCTGCTACCATGGTTGATGATGATAAAGTATTTTATTGATTTCTCTGCCATTAATAAATTGAAGAGCAGTGAGTTTTTCCGGGCTTATTTATTTAACGATCGTCACTGCGGACATCGCGCTACGCACATCAAAGTAATTGATTGGTTTATATTATTTCTTCTTTTGCTTTTGATCCCTGATATTTAAAACTGTCATAGATATGTCACAGCCACACTTATAGGATGCATCCAGACAGATGGGCCAAAGTCGTCACACAGTGGGTGCCTGAAGACGGGCGTCGTCACCGAGGCAGGCCTATGAAACGCTTAGCGTGACGGCTTGGACTTGTTTTTAGCCGATTTGACGAACCTTTGCCCAGCAGGGGGCAATATAAGTTAACGGAAAAAAATATATCAAACTATCGTTGTAAAAGAGTTTACTTTTGTCGATCATTTTTAAAAATGCTAATGAAATATTGATTTTATAACTGAAATAAGAAAATAGAAACATTTTTTTTTTTTAAGATTACTTATACTTTTATAAATGTAGAAAGTAAGAACAAGAAACTTTGAAAGAAACTTCGCGGTTTTAATTTCTTAGTCGTGGTCTCAAAGAAAAACGTACGTCTCACAATCTACCTTTCATATTTTTAGAAAGATCAAAGATGAAAATTCTGTTTTAAAGTACATAATTTATTACAAGCTGTACATTAAAATACGAATTTTTGAGATGCCTGAAATATTTTAGACAAATATTTATAATATATATCCTCTACAAAATGCGAAAATAATCTCGCATAATTATGAACGAAAAGCTTATACTTATCCGTTGGAACACGGAAAAAACACGAATATCTGAGCACGAACGCCGGATTAGTCGAGTTATCATTAAAATAATGAAAACCATCTATTATTCTGATTTTCTTTTCTATCTTTTGTTAGATTCATAATATGAAAGTGCTTTTTAAGTATCATTCTCTGTATAATTAGTGAAGTCTTATGCAAGAGCATGCTCCATTATACTACCATGTCTGTTCATAGCTTTATCAGTCAGGAAAAACCAAGTTTCGTTCAAATAAATTTATTGGTTCAGCCCAATAAATCTTATTGAGCGAGGGAGCCTAGTCAAACACGATAAATAATAAGGGGCGTTTTGGTTGCCATTTTGTGACCGAGTCGCGACCGAGGCGTATTGTATGTACGATATTTTGCCTATATTATGAATGGCAGAAAAATGCTTTTTTACTTCTGTAATTTAAGATAACAATTTAACAGCACTCATACCTTGGAACTCAACCTGACCACCCTGCCCACCCTGTCCTTAAATGATCTCTGATATCCTTAATCCTTCTCTGATATTCTTTCTCCTTACCCTTTCTCCCTCCTCCTCCCCCCTCTCCTCCTCTTCCCCTTTTCCTTTTATCTTCGTTATCCTTTTCTGATATTCTTATTATTTTTTAAGTTAACTTTACACACCCATTTTTCTTCTAGTGAATTTCTTACAGCAAAGAATTGTGCTATACCAGCGCGGTAAATGCACAACACACAAAAACACAATCAAAATACACAACACCACACACAACACATACACACACACTAACAATGGCAATGCCTTTCATTTTGACAGTTCAACAATATTCATTGCGTTATTTATATTGTTGAGCAGACGAATTTTTCAAAGCTACGAAGCAATGGTTTAGGAATTTCTTTCAAAATCCATGTGGATACTGATCGAAAGTGTTACACAATCACGGTTCAGGGAACCAGAGCCTCTCTAAAACAGTAACATGTACTACTATGTACATAGTGCGGTAGTTACTTATGACATGGCGTGTTTATGCCTACATTTTATGACCCATATTTCGGTAGTAGTGCAGGACGAAATGCAAGTATATTCGCCTCTGTTAGTGGTCGTAAACTTCTGAAACTGTGACGGTGCTCACTACTTCCATTGATGATAATATGAAGTCCCTACTAGATGAAGGACAAAAGAAACCTAAGTATATCATAATGCAAAGATATAACTCTCTATGTCCCCAAATCCAGAGAACTGGGGCCGGAAAAATAGTTTGCATCCACAGAGCTAGAAAAAATATACTTATTTTTGTATCGTTCACTCTTACGACTGGATCTAATACGTGTGCTTGTCTCATTATTATTTTTATTTACTAACTTGTTTATTGTTCATACTTTATCTACGATACAAAACGATCGCTCCATTCTGAAAAAAACTGCTCTCAACTCAACAAGCTGTTGCAACTTGCGATAAAATAAAACCATTTTTCAAATTATCAGTTATGGATTAATCAAGCTTGAAATACCATGAAAACCTGGACTTCGATGCTCCCTAAAATATAACCATAGTGATCGAAACTTCCGTATCTTACAACACACTCCCTATGTCCACCCCATGCTTGACGCAGCAGAACCCATAAAAAACCTCATATAGGTAAAGGTAAGGTAAGGTAAATCCTAAAACTATATGATTCGGCGTAAATTTTGAATGACCATAACAGTGTCGTTTGTTGAATGTATATACTTTCCTTCTATTATGTTAAGAGCTTAAACAATGTGGGCTTGTTTTCTAAATAACCATAATGTTGTGGGTCAGTAAACACGAGAATTGTTTCAAGTTTATTTGTTTTTTGTTCTTTTGTTCACCGTGGCGTTTCATTTTCGTTGCTACGGTCCGGTTGGTTAGAAGAAAGGGTGTCATTAACTATTCATACAAACCTTTATGAGGTTAGCATTAACGGTTATCTTTTACAACGCAAACCCGCACACGATATGTGGTAATTGGACTCATCAACTAAAGTAACAGTAATAAGAAAATACTGCCAGTTCATCAACGAGATTTTCAGTGAGCTTGTGATGCGTATGTAGTTTCGTGATGTATGTATTTGTCCGTAATATTTCCCATGTTTTAACTGATACTTTATTCTCTCAAGAAAAACCCTTATCTATTCTTTGATCTATCTTTTATTTTCAACGAACAATTTCAAAAACTTCCCCTCAGAACGTTTGCGTCAAACAAGCGAAGTAAACTGTCCCCAATCAAAGTTCACGCTCGCTACGATTGCGCCATGTCAAACAATATGAACAGAAGGGTCAAAGAAGACCAACTCCTTAAAAGATGCTTCTATGCATTAACTGTGCACCCTGGGCAGCCAGCCCCGCTACCACGTTACTGAGTGGTTACTTATGTAGTTCATGTCACCCATGATGTCACTGATGTGGGAGAGAACATTATTTTGGCGGCGGCACCAACGTTATTCTCAGTGTCTTCGCAGATCGGTGGGATTCCCGGATGTTCCGGAGGTGGATGCAGCTCCACGATGAATTTTAATTGAATACAGGGTGGCAGGGACTTCGACGAGTAAGTTGTTACCATCTGCTGTTACCGTCAGCTTGTTGATGTGCCTATTTCACCCAGTATAAGTGAACCTTCTGTACTGACATGAAACATATCTGTTCTGTGGTGTCGTGTCGCAGTTACCAGTGATCGTCGATATGATTGTCCCTGATTGCTATCGGAATACATGCGCTGTCCAACTTGTTACCTCGTTTCTGTTACAAATCGGAGCGGACTTTGAACGAGTAATCTTCAGATTTTATATAAAATTATGAGAATTTATTTTTATTTTAGGTATTACTGTTGCTCGCTTTTAATCTCTCTCTTATTCAGTATACGACTGCGAGTATTTAACTGGTTAAGTTGTGTTATTATTTCGGTCTATAATAAAGTAAGTATATTATATATATTTCAATCAATCTGCCTGGCCTTTTCTTAACTACATTGGAGTCGGCTTCCGGTCTAACTGTATGCAGCTGTATACAAGTATTTTACATGGAGCAACTGCCTATAAAAAAAAAAAAAAAAAATCATTTATTTAGGAACAAAAACAGTACAGTCATCAGTATCCCATCACTGACTGAGCTAGTGCAAAATATACGGTAATAAGGGTCCTAAAATCTGCCGCAGATCTAAGTTTTTTAAAAATAAACAAAAGCTTTCTCACGCGTTTCACAACTGAATCAATTTGTTGATGCCATTTAAGGTGACTATCAAGTATAACACCAAGATATTTAATAGTTTTAGTAGCTACTATTTGAGGGCAGTCACAGGTAGTGTCCGAAACAAGGTTAGCACAAGTGTGCGCTTGGAGAGCAAAAGGAATGTGGGGTTGACCTGACTTATTTAAGGAAAAAGTAATAAACTTGGTTTTATCGATATTTAAAGTTAACAGATTTTTAGATAACCAATTCATGACAATGCTTAGGACATGCTCAGCATTTCTACGAGTTTCACTCCAATTTTGGCCATGTATTATTAGGGCTGTGTCATCTGCGTAAGTAACTATTTTGCAGTTAGGAAGAGATAGCTGACACAGCTCATTTACATATATAAGAAAGAGACTCGGTCCAAGCACGCTGCCCTGCGGCACACCAAATGTGAGCATCTCCTTTCTACTTATATGGTTATCCACCTTTACGTACTGTGCCCGCCCAGTCAGATAACTTCTGAACATATCCCAGACAGTACCGCGCATACCAACATCATCCAGCTTCGTAAGAAGCATGGGGATAGAAACAGTGTCAAAAGCTTTTGATAGATCGAGAAAAATGGCCAGCGTCTTTTGTTTATTTTCAAGATTATCAATAATGGTACCTGTCAATTCCAAGACTGCATCCTCAGTACTTTTTCCACTTCTGAAGCCAAATTGATTACTGGATAGTATGTTGAATTTTGCGAGGTATGTTTTTAGTCTATTATTAATAACTTTCTCCATTATTTTGGATAATGTCGTAAGCACCGATATAGGTCTATAGTTAGTGACACTGTTTCTGTCTCCAGCTTTATAAATAGGGTGGACAACCGCAGTCTTAAAAATGTCTGGGAAGATACCCGATGAAAGGCATAAATTAAAAATGTGGACTAGTACAGGGATTATAATTAATCTAGTAGCTTTCACAATTGAGGCTGGGATACCGTCGAATCCAGTCGCGCATTTATCTTTTAGATTCAGTATAATATTATTTATCTCGGAATCGTCAACCTCGTGAAGTGCCATTGAATGTAGCGCAATCGATCTAGAACAACTGGAATCAAGATTGCTAGATGTGGTACCATTATGAGCTTCAGGTTGTTGAATTTTGGATGCCAAAAGTCTGCCTACATTGGCAAAGTATTCATTTACCATGTTTACTGATTGGTTGGGATCAGCACTGCATTTTAAGAGCTCTGAAGAAGGCGTTCTGTTTTGGTTTAGATTTGCAATCTGCTTGATGAGAGTCCATGTAGCTTTCGGGTTCTTTTTAGCCTTCTGAAACTCTGCGCGTTCATACTCTCTTTTAACTTTTTTTAGTAAATTATTACAGAAGTTTCTGTAACGGATGAGGATTAACTTATTGTTTTCGTTGTCTGGATGGTTTTTAAATTTTCTGTATAATTTATCTCTATGACGTATGCATCTTAAGAGACCTGGGGTAATCCACGGTTTAAGAGTGCGTCGTCTACTTGGGATAATTGATGTATGAGTGTGTGTTGTAATAGCGGAATAGATTATAGAAACAAGGGATTCAGCCGCTTCATTCGGGTTATTTGAGTTGAGAACAGGAGAGAAGTCAGTTTTAGTGATGCACTCGACAACCTTTGGAACATCAATTTTCTCGTTACGGTAAGTCTGATTAGCCTTTACTTTCATGTTTATGTTACAAAAAAGGATGACCGGTGAATGATCCGTTATGAGAGAATCAAGCAGTAGAGCAGTAGCTGGAGTTTGACATCGTACTATCACGTGATCTAGGCAGCTTGATAGTCTAGTAGGAAGAGTATGAGCGGGAAGCATTGCATGGGACGCTGTAAGATTAAGGTACTCATCTGCATTAGGATCTAAGCTTGCGGGTGCAATATTTATGTTGATATCACCAATAATGGCAGCGGTTTTAAACTGGGATAACGACCTAAGTATGCTGTCAAGATTGGACAGAAACCGAGTCAAATCCCTACATGACGGGGAGCGGTACATAGCAACAACAGCGGCTACATCTGAAAATTTTAGAATTAGGCAGTTGGCATCGGAAAAGCTAGGTATTTCAATGGAAGGATTATAACAGTCTCTGATGTATACCACTACGCCATCATTTTGGTTATTGAAAGATGACATGTGTGAGTTATAGGCGTTTAAGGTGGGAATAATTTGACACTTACTTAACCAGCACTCTGAAAGTATTATGACATCTGGTAAGTATGTTAGTCTATTCATAAATAATACAAAACTATCAAAATTACAGCTAAGGCTACGTATATTTGTGTGCAATATTTTAAAATTATGAACTGATTTTTTAAGGTAATTTGCACTATTTTCCGGTGAGCAATTATAACTAGTAGAGACAGAAATATTTTCTACCTCATTGTTAATTCTATTTAGATCATCCATTTTTGATTTTTATTAAAACTAAGGAACATAAAATGTGAATCGGGTTAATATAATTAAGTGCGCTGTAATATAATAGTGAAATTACTTGATTGAAGCTTGTTATGAGACAAAAGTAAGAACGGAATTTTAGGCAATATTTTAAGGAAATACATTCGTATATATTCCAACATTGAGATGATCCAAAAAACTTGTGGAGTATAGGGTTGTGTAGTGATGCAGTGTGTAAATATGAAGAGAGTGTAATATGTGTAGTTATGGTGTAATACAGATACAGTAAGCAATTTATAGGAATATGCAAAACATTTTTACAGTTATTTTTCTTATCCGCCGGTAATAATAGAAGCGAGTTTCTTAATAATAAGTACAAAGATAGTCACACAGATTTGATCATACATGCAAGATCGGCTTCTTGTTTAACTTGAAAGTGGGGTTCCCCCGCCTTTTCGCGGACATATATCTTTCCATGCGAGACCCAGCAAAACTGGAAACCCTTTGATTTGGCTGCATCTCTAGCCAAGAAGAAAAGTCTCTTATTCTTGGCCGATAGGTTTTCGGAGATGTAAATAGGTTTTGCGGGGCCAACTAACTTGAGATGTTCTGTAGTTAATTTGAAGGAGTTTTTGTTATGGGTTCGGAACTTTTGTAGGAATTCTTCTTTGAGAAGGACGGAAGTAAAATCCACAATAACCGGTTTATTATCGGGGTCCTTTGTTTTTATACGGAATAAATCCTTGACGTCTCTCGGCTGGATCTTAACATCTAGAAAATTTGCTGCGCCCATAATGGTGTTTAGCAGAGCGGTTTTAGTTTCCGATTTGGCAGTTGGAATATTACGAACCTCGATACAAGTTGATCTTGAGGCTTGTTCCATTTTCTCCAACCTATTTTCGAGTTCGTTAATGTATGATAAATTTTCTTTGCGCTCAGATTCCAGCTGTTCCACCTGTGATTTGAGGCTGTTATGTTGGCCAGCCAGATGATCGAAAGAGTCCCGAATACTGTTAGCTAGCAATAACAATTTTTCATACTTTTCATCCTGTTGGAGCTTGAAATCGCGGAACATTTGTTTCATATCGGCCATGAAAACAGATAACCTGTTGTCATCATCATCATCCGATAGCTTGCGTTTGACGTTGCGGAAGGTGATGTTCGCTGGTTCAGTAGGCAGTGAGTCCGCCTTAACGCTGAGGTTAGGTTCGGAAGAACTTAGCGTGGTGAATAGCGCCTGATCAGAAACAGCAAGCAATGTCGCAGCGGGTGATGGAGCCGGGGATGTACTGGGTGGCGTGCGATTTAAAGGCATGTTTGATATTTATTCCGATGCCAAAGTACCAGGATATCATGAATTGGTAGATGTTCTACTGAGTAAATGTGGTCTGTTGACTTGTGGATCAGGTTAGACTGGTGGCTATCGACAGATTCGAAGAGAATTGCTTTCCGTCAAATATAAGTAGACCTCCGTCGAGTAAAAATAGTTTTGTCCTTTACTCACAGTGATATCCTCCTTGTCACCTTCGTCTGTGTGTTCTTGTCAGTCACGATGACCGTTGGCCTGCTTGAATGGACAGAGGGCGTCGGCGCAATGCTTGGTGTAGTGTGCGTAGTACTGGTAGTACGGTGGTTGCCCGTTGAACGCTTGCGGAGTTCATAAAGCGTAGTGGACCGCGAACTTCGGTGTTTTATGCACTCCTAATATTTGGTATGAATTATTTTGGGGCTAATTAGTCGGAATTTTTATTATATTTAATTTAAAAATTTAATACGGTCGACTTAAAACACGTCTGAACCCCTCAGACATCCGGAGGGAAGGGAATATCTAATATTAATAATAAGATTTATTTCTCACCACAATATTACAAACAAAAATACATTTTATATCGATCAGAGTTGGAACACATTTTAATATTGTGGGAGACTGGTGCCTAAACTAAACTCCAGGCCCGTATTTCAGGACACCAGAGGGGCAATTCTCTTAATTTAAAACGTTCAAAATCTAGTTGCAGTCTCATCTCGGAGACAAAAAAATGTCAAAAACCTGTCAACATGTAGGGAAATTAGAGGTATTTTTGACAGATTGAGACTGCGATCAGACTGTGAATGTTCTTAAAATTATGAGAATTGCCCCTCAGGTCTCCGCCCTTTTACAAAAAGATGCATTTTATTTTATATACTTGTACACTGACAATCTAAAAGATAAAAAGATGGCTTGAGTGGTAATTTTAAACTATATTATATACACTAAACTTTTGTTATTTGTGTGTGTGGTGGAGTGGTGTTCCGTGCGAGCGACGTGTGGATGGGTGTGTGTGTGTGTTAGGCGCTTATTTAGGGCGTGCGTGACTGTATGAGAGTGTTTTATTACTATGTGACTTAAAGGTAACTGTAAGACTTGGGAATGATGACATCTGACCTCCACAACCCAGTTACAGGGTAAAAGGATACCCCACGGTAAGACTAGTCTATCTATATATGGATCAAATAACTGAGTTCTGAGGTAACAAACATTAAAACAAAAAAAAAGAAGAATTGAATTGAGAACCTCCTCCTTTTTTTGAAGTCGGTTAAAATGGTCACGTTGACAATCTGCATTTCGAGTTTACTTTACCTCAATATCAACGGGTATTTGTTTTGTTCCAAATTCACGACGTTTTTGTTTTTACTTTTTTGCTAGAATTTTGTCCCTCACCAATCCATTATACCCTGTCCATTCGGTAAACCGTTTTTTGACAGATGGAACTAGTGATTGCAGCAACACACAATACATTGATTGATACACATACGGTATTATAATGTCTGTAAGAAGCTATAAATAAGCTAATTGAATAACATAATGCAGTTTATATATTTATTTTATTACGCATTGTAAAGTTAAGTTTCACGTAATCCGGAATATGCGTTCTAAGACAGCTGTCATAAAACGGTTAACCTAATGGATAGGGTATAGGAAAGGTAACTCATCATTGCTACAACGGGGAGAATATAATAGAATGGAAATACTCTTTATTATGTACTACATCAAAAAAAGAAATTATTATTATTATTATTACATCATAAATACTGCAGATATAAATGTTACAATTTTACAAGGGGTGACACAATGGGTGGTCTTATCGTTAAAGCGATCTTTTAATCGTCCTTTGGGGAGATATCTAATGTGAAACTGGACGGTTTGTGAGATGTGCAGGCTTCTGAATGCCGACGTTACAGGCATTCAGAGTCAAAGGGGTCGGTAGAGAACCAAACTCAATGGGCTAATGTGTTCTCCTAAGGCAGGGCAAGGCATTGCATTCAATGAAGGAGCAAGTTAACTCCCTTATCTTAGAACCAATTAGAAAATGAACTCCGTTCCCTTTGATATGGTGATATAACCATCTGTCGTGTGGGCATAATATGCAAGAATACCTCATGTCGTTGGTGAACAGATTAGTCAGTTTTTAGGGTTGATAGTCTAGCTGATTGTACAGGGTCCATGTGTCTAGGGGCCGTAACTATTTATAAGCAGATACTATACTTCTTCTTCTTCGTGTCGCTGGCACAACTGTATTTTAAATGTTGTTTTCCCAAAACTTTGCCGCTTCGACGGCGTTGTCGGTGGACATGTGCAGCAGAGAAACACAAGCAGGAATCTGATACCAGTCACCCACAATCTGGCGCACAGCTATCAACGCAACGGCTAAAAAGCAGACACAGCTTCTTAAAATCGACAGCGTCTCTGTCAGGATACCCGGCTGATGCCCGTTGCAAACTGTGGCAGGATACTCTTCCCCCTCCTACTTACGGTATTAAGTAATAGGGAGCAGAATAATACAGTGGTGGTAGGTATACCACTAATGGAGCATCTCCCTGCCACCTTCCGTGGTCTACTTGGAAGTTTCTGATACTATACTGATGAAGGTTCTTTGAATGATGACGTCAATGCTTTTTAAAATGACAGACAGAGACTGACAGAGAATATAGAAAATGTGCATAAAATACCATTGTTTTAAATAAAGTCCTTAACAAGATACAATAATACGTGTTATGCTGTGGTTGATGGGTTGGTATAAATATTTAAATAAAACGACTGGACTCGTGAGACTGTATTATATTGTGTTCGGCCATGACGGGGTATAGACAATAACAGGGGGTCTACTCCGAAGTGGTATCGGCCGATTGTTCGGCCGTTTCCTGCCACGAAATTACTATTTGGTTCGGTCCCGATCCTACACACCTACACTCTTTCGAATATTGACTATGGTCCCGACCCAACTGAGCCGATCCGAACTTTTTTCGCATTTTTCAATAATATTCGGTTCTGCCATGTGTCGGTCCGATCCGATCATTCGCACTTTGCACTTCGTAGTAGACCCCAGAGAAGAAGATCATAGATAATGAAATGATGTAATGTCGGATACATACGTAACATGTAATTGAATCAATACTTAACTAAATCTCAAGTCAAACCCCAGAAAACACCGTTGTTAACAAAAAATATGGAATCGACTGCCTCGTTGGTTTATTGGTCACAAACGCTACTGGTTTGATTCCAAGGACAGGCAAAATGTTATGAAGTTTTTCTATCTGGAATTTCTCATTAGCAGCCCAGAGTCGATTTGTGCCCAGTTGATGGCAATAGGCTCGCCCTTTATTACATGGGACTTAAATATAGCTGGCGAAATGTAGGGGTACTATAGGTACTCCTCTGCCTAACCCTTTTTTTGGGTGGGAAATCATCATATGACTTCTCCTTAAGTGTCAGACTTTTACTGACTAAAACCCACCCGTGTTCTTTCAGTTGCCTGTGCCATGGGCCACGGTATTTCTTTCGAACAACCCGCGGCCCCGGCAGGCATCGGCCCTAGCGGACCCCGTCAGTTCATGCTGACATCACATCTCTTTGAGGCGCGCGTGGAACACAACGCGCCGTCGACCCGGGCCTGGTCCTTACCGGGCGGCGAGCTGCCCATTGCTCGCCGCGCGCAAGCTCACGCCTACGGTGGCCGGGAGTCGGCTGTTGACTCCCGACGTCCAGGGCGTCTCCTGCGGCAACTAGGGGCGTAAGGGCGCAGAGATTGTCTCTCCCTCACGCGCTCCGCCTCCTCTTTTGCTAGCGTTACTGCTTCGCAGGAAGTGACGGCTTCCCATGCACTCTCGCTCCGTACCATGGCCTGGACCAGGGCCAGACGCGAGAGATCGCCGCCGCCGAACCTTTACCTAACCCTTACGGCATGATGTTATGTCACGAACACACATTATACATAATCTGCGTTTGCGATTTACTTGCCAAACATGTAAACAAATATGAGTATATAGAATAGAAAAATAACTTTAAGTCCTACATAATAAAGTTCCATTTACATCACTACATATTCTAACATATTTATAACTTTTTCAATAGTGCTAGTCACTCTGAAATCGACTTCATGACTACTAAAATAAAGTTGGTATTTGTTTTACTTGAAATAACATCAATTGGAAATATGAATTTGAATAAAGTCTAGATACAATGTAAAACAAATGAAATCCGAAACAAGACATGTATTGGAAAATGTTCACAATCTATGAATAATATTCACTCAATTGATAATACGATCGTATGTAGGAATAACAGAATGCCAGTGAACAAAACATACTCACTTGATTTGTGAAGGGTAGAACCAATTCGGCATGAGATTCATTGACCGGAGAAAGCGATTACACGATGTTATGAGCTTTAAACCTATGATAATATTTTAAGGGGAAACAAAGGAATGTGTTCTGTCAAATATAACCTTTATGTTTCATATTACAGTAGCGGCCCGGTACGTGCTTCGCTACGTATAAATTGAAATATTAAAAAAAAATTAATTGGAACATGACATTCATTTATTCAAACCAAAAAATATTTTATTAATTGCTAGCTATTTTAAAACTTAATCCAAAACATTTGGATAAACAATATTTTTTGTTTTTCCATTTTGAGCATGAATAAACAAACGGCTGGGGGTACCGACTCACACTGGAACAGGCAACATAGAGTTGGCCATGTGAAAAAAATGATTCCTCCAAATTCACACCACAAACGTTAAGTGTTTGCCCTTGGGCCTTGTTGGTGGACATCGCAAATGATAAACGCACAGGATATTGTAATCGTTTGAATTCAAATGGCATATCAGTTGGAATGATAGGGATACGCGGTATCAAACAAACTTCTCCTTCCGATTTAGCAGTTAAGATCGTAGCTTCAATCAAATTTGGCAATAACTTTTTCACTGCCAATCTTGTGCTATTACACAGTTTTGGTGGATTAATATTTCGCAATAATATAATCAAAGAACCAACTTTCAGATTCAAGCAATGCGGTGGCATACCAGCCGATTCCAATGAATTTAAAAATTCAATTGGATAATTTATTTCCTCATCTTGATTCATAACACTGTCAATTGATTTATATGTCATGACTACACCGGGCAGTTTCGCTTGAATTTGAAAATTAATGGCATTGAACAATGCAATGAACTTGGTTTTCCATTACTTAAATTAAATTTTATTAGAAAACATCCATCGGTTTCTTACTAAACTTCAACTATATCCGATGAACCTGGTTACCTATTTCCTTTGGTGACCGTACTATAGGTACACAGTTGTCTAACCTTTCGGAGAATACAGGCGTTGTGTTATGTATTGAAATGCAACTCGACTACAAATCACCGTAAGCGCATAAATTCACCCGTCAATCCTGCTTACAAATATTATCATCATTCTAGTTACCAAACGCCCTCTAGCCTGAACTAACATCGTCTGCGAATAGAGATGCTACCACAGTTTTGAAAGTGATTGATTCTGGCACCCCAATAATTAAAGCCAGTGTCTGTATGATGGGTTTCTCTTGTAAGGTTAACCGAGTATTTGTTATCGATTTATAATCGATAAACCGAGTTCGCTTTTACTTTATGGCTAGGGTGCTAGCGAGCGAATATATTCAGCTTTTCCGATAGAGCTTGTGGCCGCTGAAGCCTATTCGGAAGTAAACCTTAAAATGTAACTATGTAGGTTGAACTTTTTAGAATATTATTGAAGTTTTATATTTATGGATACAGATAGTCAGATATAGGTAATGTATTATCGACCTTAAGCTAGAAATAAAGAGAATTTAAAATTAAAAAAAAAAGTAGCACGGAATGTCACATACGAAATTAATTTTAAATAATCATTCAACTGTCGAATAAACAAGAGACTTTCCTTTGTATGACTTCACTTAAAAAATATTTTATTTCGATCAAATCAAACATTTTCAATAAGTTAAGGCCTTAACCGCCAGCTTACATACTTATGTTATAAATCAGTGTCCGGATTCTGTCTAGCAATTAATTTGCAGCTGGTTAGGCTAACCGTTCGTTTAGTTAGTAAACTGAGCGCAAATGTACCAGAAACCAGTTTCAGTTCATCAGTTATTTATTTCTTACAATTACATGGGACTTAAACATACTGCCAAACTGTGGGTGTACTATAGGTGCCTGCACCTCTGCCCAAGCCTTCGGGGACGCGCACCTCAAAGAATTGTCAGCATAATTTGAGGGACCCCTTAGGGGCGAAGCCTGCCGGCTGCCGGGGCTTTCGGGATTGTCCGAAAGGGTTACCGCTACCCCGGAAGATAAAGGGCAAAGGAAGGACATGGGTGGGTTTTAGTCAGTAAGAGTCTGACACTCCCTTCCTCTCCACCCAGAGCGAGAGGGGTCATTTGATGATTTCCCATCCTGAAAAAAAAAGAAAAAAAAAGCCTTCGGGGAAACAAGGCGTGATTTTATATGAAATCCATTTTCATTCTGCCATCTTCCATAAGTTGATAGTTTTCATAACTTATGAAGACGGTCTGTTTATCCGTGAACCGTTCCGGGTCACTTGACACCTAATCCACAACTTTGTATCAACTTAAGGTAAGTTTAATAGGTTCCGTCAGTAGGTACAGTTGGCCGCAATCATATGTTTATGCTGAGCTTATGAGTTGAGATTTAGGTAGATTTCTAGTTTCTTAACTGAGCCGACGATATTTTATCTAGTAATAGTAACTATGTATTACTGTTCTATATAACAAAAAAAAATACCTACCTATTTTTGGTAATTAAAAATCTTTCCAGAATCGACAGCGAAATAATTATTTTGCATTCCATTTTTCATCTAAGTTAACAGACAGCTGTGCCGCTGGGGAGTTTGTTGCGCCACTTCTTCCCAGCAATAGAAAGTGGATGGTCGGCGGGCGTTTTGGGGGAATGTCTTTAAATGTAATTTTACATTCAAAAAGTGCTGATTTTCAGCCCAGTCTGAATAAATGACTTTTAATTTTTCTCGGAAATGTTTAAACTAAGAACCAGTTTTTATCCCAAAATGCGCTAAATATTACATGTCAAACTTGACGACCCTTTGTTTGACGCTTGGTATCATCAAACTCAAGTCATCGCTCTAGTGTTTGGTACTTACATACATACATATATTCAGGAGCTTAATATACTTCACCCACAGACATCTTTGCTCATAACTGTACTTCTAGCGCACTGTAAAATAACCCTTGTTTACGTTGCACAGTGAGGGTGCAACTTTGTATATTGAGGAGGTCGTCTGCAGAGGGCAGATAAGGTTTAACTTCTAGGCAATTCATCTTACGTGTATCACTACGGTAAATACATATTCTCATGCACTAGGGAGGTCTTCGTTGCAAATAACTAGCTAACAGAAGTAGTAGAGAACAAAATCAGTGTCAAACAGGAGGTTTCTGAATTGGGAATTGAATTTTGACAGGTTCTCAACTTTAAGAAATTGTCAAACTCTTCTTTAGAACTACTTAAGGTGACTCCCTCAATGTCTCCCCACATTGCTGACTCCCCAAATTTTGCAATGAAATTATTTAGAATTTTACGTAGCTCTTTTTTTTCGTGTCGCTGGCACGACTGTATTTTAAATCCTAAACCTTTGCCACTTCCACGGTGTTATCGGTGGCAGCCCAGAGGTCACTTTGACTGCATGTTTTGGGACACAGAAGGTAGGAGAGGAGGTGGATCTTCTTAGTGTCGTTGACAGTGTAGCTGTATCTACAACGCCACATGCGAACAACGCGACATTCTTACGTCACGCAAATCCTGCATCTCGCAAGCAGAGTTTACCGCGCAATTAGTATATATACAAACGTCCCAACATCAATCGTTGAGCAATTGCCCGCCAGACACAATACCCGTCTGGTCGGAGGATCCTCCCTTTTCTATGAGTGAACTTTATAACCTGTTCCTCATACCTCTAAACTGGTGACCCCGAGAATGAACGTCAGCGCAGCCTTCGTGCAAATACTTCAGCGTGACGTCATCATCATCACTCCCCCAAGCTTTAGCGGCGAGTCACCCAGCCAGCCAGCATGCACGGCTTCAACGGGTATCCTGACCACCAGCATGCAGCGTCCGCGCATACCTGGTCATCACCCTCAGCCTCATCAGCAACCTCGGCACAGCACACTGCACTTTCGGCAAGTCAACAAAAACAGCTTCCTCTCCTGGTCGACGCAGCAGCCAGCCTCAACCCGGCGCTGTACGACATCCGATGCATTGGAGTATAACGCAGCGCCACCCGACATCTCCGCAGACAGTTCCGACTCACCGTGAACTATGCGGCAACCGGTTCCGACTCACTGGAACCTCAGCTGGCCTGGCAAGCATCTCAAGATACGAGACTCAGCCCACTATCGAACTCCGGTCTCCGGAGGGGAATGCTGTAGCGGTATCTACAACGCCACATTCGAACAACGCATCATACGCAAATCCTGCATCTCGGGGTAATTGGACTTTACTTGGCTGTCTGAAATTTAGGTTACTAACGAGGACTTACTGTTAAAAATAAGAATAATAATAAGAATAGACATCAAAGTGTACTTACCAAACCTTCGCATTGAGAATAGAATCTAATTATTTTGGGGGCTTGAGGCAAAGGGAAAATCTTTTATTATTATTATTTTTCTTTATCCTGTTTTTTTATTATCAAACTAGCTTCTGCTTGCGACTTCGTCCGCATAAAATTTATTCTTCCTTCGACCCACCCCGTCGTATCGCATCGCCCACACACGTTGTTACTTCGTTATCGCTTAGCGTTCTTTCCGACTTTTTATCCTTTTGGCTCGGCTACTAAGGGTCGTAGCGAGATGATAAATAGCCTTCCTCAAGAATTGGGCTACCAAATACAATTTTTTTTCAAATCCGTCTGGTTTATTCAAGAGATTACCGCATTCAAACAAACAAGCTATTCAGCTTTATTATCAGTTAGTAGAGATCATAGACAAACGAATGCAAATCCACTAAGACAAAATATGAAATATGTTTTTCTATTTTCGAATAAAAAAAAGTTTCAAAGGATGGTCCGGACAAAAAAGTCCTCCTCAGTCCTTTGCATTTAAAATCCATTAAGGAGACGCCTTTGGGGTGGCGTCTCCTAATCATCAATCGGTATTTCCAGAAAGTCAATAAAGATCCACAAAGCTATTGTTGTTGTTATTTCCGATCTATTTTTGAACTAACAATGCTCTCTGCTCTTGCATAAAGTGTCTGTGGGCGAATATTTGTGAAGGCTGAGATTATAAAGGTCAGTTTGAGTTTTATTTGTTGGAATAATTGAGGTTTTGTAGGCAGTGCGCAGACCAGAGACCAATAAATTTTGTCTGCCGTAGACAAAACAGAGGGGTATAATCAGCCTATAACGTTCCCACTGCTGGGACACAGGCCTCCTCTCTGTGATAAGGAATGAGCCGTAATCCACCACGCGGGCCCAGCGCGGGTTGGTAGATTTCACATGTGGTGGTGGTTCTTGGATATGCTGTTTTCTCACGATCTTTTCCTGCCTGTGAGAGGGAGTAATCCGGCACTCGGGTCCAGTGCGGGATGGTATATGTCACATGTCGTCGATTTTTTTTGTTCTAGGACATGCCGGTTTCCTCACGATGTTCTGCTTCACCGACAACTTTTAAGAGGAGTAGGGTAGAAATAATTTACACAAAGTAAAGCACTTGTCTCGGTTCGAACCTACGACTTACAACTCGTAAGTCGCCGCCGTTACCACTGGGCCAACACTGCTCTGAACAGAGGCGTAATTCCCGTAATTTTGGGGGATGAACTGCTTGCGTCCGTAGGATCTACTTGAGTTACGAACCCTACACGTGTCCCCTGGGTAGTGCTAAACGAGCAGTAATAATGGTGGTAGGCCAAAGCATCGGCTGTCGGCTTAAAAGTTACCACCCACCAGACAAAGTCATGCCACCAAGCGATCCGTCGTATTCCGGCATGATGACTGGTGTACGGAGGATGGGTCTGAGTAGTTGTGCTGCGATGTATGCCGGATATGATGCGCCAGTTGTTGTTGTGTCGGGTGTGTGGTCGTGGAGGCTAGCGGGATCCGAAGCACGGCGCTCCGCTGGCCGACCGCAGGTAGTTGGGGGCCCAAGTAGTGTGTCAGCCACACACGAAAGGCTGCCCCGCAAACTGCGAAAAATTCCAAGGTGGCCCCATTGTGCCGGTTGGCAACCGAACGAGAGGACCCGATGGCGATCCCTGGGGGGGTTCACGCGTCCCCGCAGTCTCCAGATCAACCCCCCACTGGCGCAGTAATACTGGTCATGTTGTTGGGTTTACCATCGCATCACCTCGCTCAACTGCCGTTTTTCTTCCTATTCACTCAATATTTTAGTTTTTTAAATGAAAGGTTCAATAAACAAAAGTAAGTGTCTACAGCGGAAACACGTCCTCTCCTTCCGAGTGCACCTTTCAAATATTCGAGGTCTGCACTCAAATCTCGATGCGGTCCACCACCATCTTGAGGCTGACAAGCCACATTTACTTTTCTTGACGGAGACCCGGATTAGATGTCCGTCAGATGCGGCGTACCTCGACTACCCGGGATACTCATTGGAGCACCATTTCCTGCAGCGAGCCGGGGTCTGTGTGTACGTCCGCAATGACATCTTCTGCCAGCGTCTCCGTCACCTTGAAGACCCTAACTTCTCGTCCTTATGGCTGTTAGTGGACACTGGTATGGACAAAATTGTCTATACCTGTGTCTACCGATCGCACAGCGGTGACCAGGAGACGACTCGGCTGTTTGACCACCTTAGTGAGGCCGCTGATAATGTTCTGCATCGGCACCCTGATGCGCAGCTCGTTCCTCGGGGGGACTTTAACGCCTGCCACCAAGACTGGCTTTTCCCATACCAGAGGACCGACCACGCTTAAACCCATGGTTTAACGCCGATTGTGCTCAAGCTGAACAGCGTAAGCACTCGGCGTTTCTCAAATGGGTTGACGCTCGTGACCGCAAAGCTCCGGATCTGAGCTCTAAGAAGAGAGCCTTCAACCATGCTGCCAAGTTCTACAAAAAGGCGCTACAGAAGGCTTGCTTCGACCGCATCACCCACATTGGCAAAAAGCTCGCTGCGCAGCCGTCCGGTAGCAGATCTTTCTGGTCCCTTGCCAAATGGGTCGAAGCAAACTTCTGTCGGCCCACACTGCCTCCGCTGGTTAAACCAGATGGAACACTGGCTCATACGGCGGGAGAGAAAGCAGGTCTCTTTGCATCTCTCTTTGCCCACAATTCACGTCTTGATACTGGCAGTGCTACTTCACCGAATTTGCCTCACTGCGACACGTCTCGATGCACGAGGTTTTCATTAGGAACAAGGAGGTTCTGAGAGCACTGTGTCGTCTGGACGTGAATAAAGCTAGTGGACCAGATGGTATAGCAGCGATTGTTCTCAAGGCTTGTGCGCCCGAGTTGTCTCCTGTAATGATACGCTTGTATCGCCTCTCATTTGGGACTGGTATAGTGCCCAAATCTTGGAAGTTTGCCAACGTGCAGCCCGTGTCCAAAAAAGGCAGTCGTGCCGATCCTAGCAACTATCGGCCTCGCGTTGTGTTGAACTCGCGTCTCATGGCATAACGGAAGGTAACGATCTCCTCAGTGACCGACAGTACGGGTTTCGCCGCAATATGTCTACTGGGGATCTACTAGTGTCTGCCACTCACTTGTGGGGCGAGGCCCTCGAGAGGAATGGTGAAGCGATTGCCATCTCCTTACACGTCTCGAAGGCCTTCGACAGGGTATGGCACGCTAGCCTTATGAGTATGCTTCCAGTGTACGGCATTTCCCCTGGTCTGACTGGCTAGGTAAAAGACTTCCTGAGTGAACGGTCTGTCCGAGTTATTGTCGACGGATGCTCATCGGAGCCCATGACGACTAATGCCGGTGTTCCTCAGGGGTCTGTTCTCTCTGCAACTCTCTTCCTGTTGCATATCAACGATCTGCTGATGCCCGGAATCTGTGGGTATGCAGATGATAATACAATTGTAGAGAGAAACCGGCCGAGTGCTCGGGCTTGTAAGGATGTAATCCGGTCCGAAAGAGAGGCTATGGTAAAGCGTACGAATGTCACACTTCAGGCAGTATCCAAGTGGGGCGAAGCCAACCTTGTGGGATTCAACGCCGCCAAAACACAAGCGTGTCTGTTCACCGCCAAAAGGAGCCCGTTCACCTCGGCTCCTGCTTCTCAGAATGTATTCTTGGAGTGCACCAACCGCCTTCAGCTCTTGGGACTTGAAATATCCTCAAACCTAAACTTTGGGCGGTTCATTGAGTCCAAGGCCAAGATGGCTGCTAGGAAACTTGGCGTTCTTGCAAAGGTCCGGCGGTACTTCACACCAGGACAGCTTCTAATGTTATACAAAGCGCAGGTCCGATCGTGTGTGGAGTACTGCAGCCCCATATGGGCTGGTGCTGCAAAATGGCATCTAGCAGCTTTGGAGAGGCGTGCGAAGAGGCTAATTGGTGATCCAGATTTGGTTAATACCAATCTACAAAGTCTGGAGTACAGACGTAGGGTAGCCAGCCTTTCGGTATTCTATAGGATGCATTCTGGAGAGTGTGCGCGGGAGTTACATGTCTTAACTCCGCCATCACCGTTCCATCATCGGGCGAGTTTCCACCCTTACGTTGTTGACAACGCTACTCGTTTATACCGCGAACATCGAAGGACTGGAACAATTTGTCTGCAGCGGTCTTCCCGTCCGATTATAATTTAAGTGTCTTCAAGGCTAGAGTGAATAGGCTCATAATAAATTAGTGCGCTTTACCATCAACGATTGCATCACTGCTTTCCATCTGGCGGGATCGCAGTCAAGCACTAATTTAAATCACAAAAAAAAAAAAAATAACGGGCACAGTCAGATCTCAATCTGACAAAAATACGTCTAATTTCCCTACATTTTTGACAAGTTTTTGACATTGATTGTCGCTGAGATGAGATTGCGACGTGAATTTGAACTTTTATTAACCGACTTCAAAAAAGAAGGTTCTGTATTCGACCCGTATGTATGTATGTTTTGAAGTATAAGAATTGACCTTCTGTTCTGTCTGGTGTCAAAACGGTGTTTTCAGTAGAGTTATACGCACCCACAACAAAGCAGTTGTAGTGACCTCATACATAGCGCATCAACACGTCCGACCGCGAAGGCGCGCGGCCGGGCACTGAGGGCCGCACACATGTCGTACGCCATCTGCGGCGGCGCGGAGACTGCATTGGCGGAATACTCGGCGAGAGACAACAAGCCGGCGCAGGATCAAGTTAGCGACTGAGCGCGCGGAGCCGCTCGGGGTATATTTATAGACGTCGTCGCACCGCGAGCCATACCAAGGAACAGCAAGGCAGAACGAAATACTATGCATTGCGTGCGCGAGCCCTGATTGGTTAATTATTATTTATGATATATGAGCCATGTACCACTAAATGTAAATAACTAAAAACTAATATAAATAGACCAAAATAAAGGTAAACTATTCCGAATCAACATTCGAGTTTCATTTTACGCATCCAACTAGATATCCCCAAAAGTGGTGACCCCGACGTGATTTGAAGACTGTCATCGATATAGAAGAACATGCCGAACGAAGAACACAAACTCGTACTCGACAGCGAAGGAGTGGAAGCCATTTCCTTGAAGTCGCGCCTACCTCTTTTCTGGCGTGACAAACCTAGACTTTGGTTCGCGCAGTTCGAGACCATGATTGCCAGCCAGAAGCTAAGCGACGAGAACAAATTCGGACTCGCTGTCTCTCAACTTGAGAAGGTAGACGTGGAACAAGTAGGGGATATCATCATGTCACCGCCTAGCACAGGAAGGTACGACGTACTCAAGAAGAGATTGTTATCCGTCTACGAGGAGTCGGAGAACAAGCAGTTGCAGAGAGCTTAAAAGCTTTCATTTTGACAGTTCAACCACATTCATTGCGTTATTTGGGAGTGTAAGTGGCAATCTAATGGATTTAAAACACGAGCCTTCAAATACACTTGGAATTAAACATAAAGTTAAAAACATGTGGGAAGTTCAAAATGACATGGCTGGCAGATATCGGCTTCAGCACCCTCGAAAACCATGAAAACGATTACCATGACGAAAAAAATTTAAATTTTTTGCATCCACCATCTTGGATTTTCATTTTGACCTCACTATCGGCTTCAACACCCTCGAAAACCATGAAAACTATATCTCTGTCTCTCTCTATTATAATATGTAATAAAAAGTCGCATGGAGGGGGCATAATGCGTTTTCGTTACGTTCAAGCTCCATTAAAGAACTTCATTCCAAAAAATCAACTAAACTTCCCTTTTTATTACCGATGCAGTACGTTGATGGAATATTAATCTAATCTAGTCGTCTGCAGGACTGATAAGTCGTGGAAGTCAGGCGAAGTGGTCTTATTTCCTGGCACCCTAGTTGCTGCCGCCATATTTTATTCGATTTTATTCCCGATTAGTGCCAAACATTGCAAATATTGCGATGACGGCATAAAAAGTAGGGCTGTTTTTTCGTCTTGTTAAAGAAAAAGCATTTTTCCCGTTTGTGAAATATTTCTTGTTACGTAATATAAAAACAAAGCGTAATATAAAGTGTTTTGGTTGTGTATTTTTAGGAGAAACCTTTTAGTTGTACAGACTAAGAGGAAATAGGAGTATGTATTTTTATCGTTAATCTAAATCTATGTCAGAAAAACAAATTAAATCATTTTTAAGGGAGTGCCTTCAATTCAAACTCAGCCAATCCCAGTCCACTGCTGGACATAGGCCGCTCCCAGGCTGCGCCACAACACCCTGTCCTCCGTCTTTCACATCCAGTCTGTCCTAGCCACCTTCTATAGGTCATCGGAGTTAAGGCACTGGTGTCAAGTAATAAATTAATTCCTACTTAATCCTACTAATATTATAAACGCGAAAGTTTGTAAGGATGGATGGATGTTTGTTACTCTTTCACGCAAAAACTACTAAATGGATATGGATGAAATTTGGCACACAGATAGTGTAACCAGGATTAACACATAGGGTAATTTTTATCCTGATCGTCCCACGGGATTGAAACTTATGCGGGTGAAACCGCGGGGCGCAGCTAGTAATATTATAAGCGAGGAAGTTTGTGAAGATGGATGGATGGATGGATGTTTGTTATTCTTTCACGCAAAAACTACTGAATGGATTTTTATGAAACTTTACAGTAATATAGCTTATTTATTTATTTATTTATACACAAGAATAACACATAGGATACTTTTTATCCCGGTATTCCCACGGGATCGATCCTTCTGCGGGTGAAACCGACGGGCGCTGCTAGTAGACTTAATAAATAGGTTGGAACGAAGTTTCTTTCACTCTTGTACAGTTTTGTTACATAATAAAACTGTTGTGACAGTCAAAATATTACCCTTTTTTCGTCTAGCTCTCATTCGATAAGAGTGCCGAAAATGACATGTGATAAGGAAGTTCGCTCCAAAAATCCCAGAATTTCGTATCTGATAATCCTTAGTCAACAAAATACTGCCAATACGAATTAAAACCCCGTTTACATGATTGGCCCATGGTTTGCCCCGTTTACCATCCCGGACCGGGCCCGGCTGGTGGATAACAGGCCACTTCCTCGAAGAGAGGAGGCCATTGTCCCAGCAGTGGGAACATTATAGGCAGATTATGATGATGACATGGTTTTATACCCGTGCATCCGTGCCTCGGAAAGCACGTTAAGCCGTTGGTCCCGGCTATCATTTGTTGATCTTTGACAGTCGTTACGGGTAGTCAGAAGCACGAAAGTCTGACGACCAGTCTTACCAATGGGTATCGTATTACCCAGTACTGGGTTATGGAGGTCAGATAGGCAGTCGCTTCATGAAAGATACTGGTATTCAGCTGCATCCGGATAGACTGGAAGCCAACCCCAACATAGTTGGGAAAAGGCTAGGCAGATGATGATGACATGGTTTTATACACATCCGGAATATGTTATTGAAACATTAACAGAGGCTGGAGTAAAAAGCTTACAAAGTACACTCAGAAAATGAGAAAACAAAAAAATAAGATCAGCCAATAAAAACATTCAGAAGCGGAACATAAAAGAACATCCTGCCTTACATTAATAAAAAATATATAAAATCAAAGACTAATCGATCAAGTCGCGTTAATAATTTGGAGGGAGATGGGATGGTGCTAAAGTACATCAATCACTATGGGGAAAAAAAACTCAAAGAAGAAATTCCCTTTGTTTATTTAAATATTTAGTCCTAAAGTGATTTTTTTAGCCCGAAAGTCTGAGAACCAGTCTTACCAAGGGGTTTCGTATTACCAAGTAACTGGGTTGTGAAGGGCACATAGGCAGTTGCTCCATGTAAAATACTGGTACTCAGCTGCATCCGGTTAGACTGGAAGCCAACCCCAACATAGTTGGGAAAAGGCTAGGCAGATTATGAGTCCTAAAGTGATTTGCATGTGTGCGATCCTGTATTTAGACTTCAAAAAAGGATCGTTTAGAGAAATTAAAGTCTTGCATACCTGCATAGCTATTCAGAACCCTCCGACAGGTTATCGTGTCGAAAATGTCACTTTTCGATAACCTGATTTGCCTTGCCTTCGACACTAAACAACTGCCGGTAGAATAGAGTAGTCGTATGTTTGATTAGAACTGAATTTTTTTCGGGGTTTGGATTAGTGAACAGCGTTTATAGGACTCCTACCATAACATTGATTGATGTTCGATACGGTACGGAAGCGTATCGAGTGGTTGTAAATAGCTTTGCTGATCCGAAAATTAAATTCGTATTTAGGTACCTAATTTTCTTCTTCTTCGTCATATCAATGACTCCATTTATACAGGGTTATTGGTAAAACACCAACAACCTCTTAAGAGGTCATTGTACTCATCATTATGAACAACTTTTACTATGGGACCAAACCAGAAATCGCGAAACCCTACCTACATACTGTTGGAGCTGCTGAAGATTTTAAAATACTATTTTGCATTATATAAATTCAATCTCCTAGTATTGTATAATTGCATAGCACATATGTGAGTACTATGTACATACTATAAGTATAAAGCTACTATATACTGGGTACGTCTTTCATTGACTTGAATGCCTTGGCGGCTTTTTTTTTTTTTTTTTTTCGGGATGGGAAATCATCAAATGACCCCTCCCGCTCTGGGTGGAGCGGAAGGGAGTGTCAGACTCTTACTGACTAAAACCCACCCATGTTCCTTCCTTCGCCCTTTATGTTCCGGGGTAGCGGTAACCCTTTCGGACAATCCCGCTGCCCCGGCAGGCTTCGGCCCTGAGGGGCCCCTCGTTATGCTGACATCTCTTTGAGGCGCGCGTGGAACACCATCCACCGCCACCTCCTTCGCTAGCATGACTGCTTCGCAGAAGGAGGCGACTGCCTCCCACTCCCGCTCGCTCCGGACCATGGCTTGCACCAGGGCCGGGCGCGAGAGGCCGCCGCCGCTGCCGATCGCCTCTACGAGGACACGGCGGTGCTCCGCCCAAGCGGGGCAGACCTCCACCGTGTGCTCCACCGTGTCCTCTGGGCGATCCTGGCAATGGTGACACCCGGGCGTTTCCTCCCGCCTGATGATGTGCAGGAACCTCCCGAAACTTCCGTGTCCGGTGAGGACCTGCGTCAGGCGGTAGGTGAGGGCGCCGTGGCGCCTCTCTAGCCACTCCTCAAAGAGGGGTCTTATCGCCGCTATCGCGGCGTGCCCTGCGCTGGGTTGCGACAGTCGCTCTTTCCATGTCGCCATGAGATCGAGCCGGAGGTCCGTCCGCTCCGCAGCAATTTGCCGCGGGAGCGGACTTTCCCCCCGGCGTAGTGCCTCCGCGCGCCACTCATACAGGCGCGCGAGGACTATCGCCTCCAGATCCCATGGCGGCAGTCCGGCAAGGAGGCTTGCCGCCTCGCGCGAGATCGTGCGGTAGCCCCGGATTAGCCTTATGCCTTGGCGGCTGAGAGTATGTCATGCTCACTCTAATGTCCCGCTGATGGTGGCGCATGTGTTGGATCATTTAGCTCCCTTCAAAATGGTTGAGCTTTATGGTGCTAATCTATGCGTCTTGTTCGTGAACGTAACGTAACGTAATTTCATATTTGAATTGTTTTTTAATCTTTCATTATGGACACTTTTAACGTTCTGCATCGTTTTCACATGCATAATTTTTAACATAAAAGATGTAACCAATACTTTGTAACCATATTATTGTGATTTAAAAGAGTGTCCATGGAGTTTCCTTCCCCTTCTTCTTCTATTACGCTTTGGAATAGGCAACTAGCTTTGACCGACCCTTGACAATTCAAAAGTACCTGTAATTGGTTTAGTTGAAATAAATAGTTTGAGTTCGAGTTTATGTCATCATCATCATCTGCCTAGCCTTGTCCCAACTATGTTAGGGTCGGCTTCCAGTCCAACCGGATCTAGCTGAATACCAGTATTTTACATGGAGCGACTGCCTATCTGACCTTCACGACCCAGTTACTGGGTAATGAATGAATATGTAAATTGTATTGATAATATCTACAAAACCCTTTAGCTACTAAGCCCATGTCTAGATCTTTTCAGTTAATATAAAATATAACGTGCCATCTTTCTCCTAGAACAGTCTTTACGAGCCGTAAAAGAGGCTAGATACGCTATATCGTTGTTGTGATAACGTTATTTATTACTCCTTAGATGGCCATAATGTTTGGATAACACCTAGATATTGTTTTATGAGCACTGAGCTGAAAAAGTATATATATAAATATGATATATTTTTGTGGTCGACGACCTTAAAAGGCGGTTGGAACAGGCCGGGATTAGACGTTTTTATTTATTACTAGTGAAATTTTAGCCGATGGGATGCGATGCGATGGGTAGGTCATCGCGTCGCATCCCATCGCTCGTCCGTGCTAATACTACTGTTTCCGCCTAGTGTTCTTTCTGACTTTTTCCTTTTGCTCGGCTGCTAAGGGTCGTAGCGTGAAGTTAACCTATAACCTTCCTCAAGACTTTGGGTATCAAAAGCAAAAATAATTGTTCAAATCCGACTGATAGTTCCGGAAATTACTCCCTACATACGAACAAACAAACAAATGTTACCTCTTTATAATGTTAATATATATTTATTTGGTACACCAACGGCTGTACATACAAGGAATTAATTGAAAACAAAATAAAATAAGAATAAATATATTTACCTAAGTACTAACTCTAAGATTCCCTGTGTTGTGAGACCCAGAGACCTCGTTCCGTTAACTAAATAAAAGTGCTGATTTGTATGCCTCTTCCAGGTATACGCAGCATCCTAATATCCTACTAATATTATAAATGCGAAAGTTTGTACGGATGAATGGATGGATGAATGGATGTTTGTTACTTTTTCACGCAAAAACTACTAAACGGATTTGGATGAAATTTGGCAAACAGATAGTTTATAACTAGGATTAACATATAGGATATTTTTGTCCCGATATTCCCACGGGATCGAAACTTATGCGGATGAAACCGCGGGGCGCAGATTTTGTTAAATAAAGACAGCAAAGAAATTATCTAAGAAAATATAATATGAAAACACAAAAAACAATAAGCAAGCATACATATAATAACTATTTTCAAGGCGTACTGTCACAGTCTGTACACGGGTAATCTATGGGTCAATTACACTAAAAGGTCGCTGGATGGCCTTCGCGTTCAGTACAATAATGGTTTCAGGATGTTGTTGGGACTTCCTCGCTACTGCAGCGCGTCGGAAATGTTTGCGCTTGCTCGTACCGACGGGTTTCACGCGATTATTCGTAAAAAAACAGCGTCACTCCTGAGTAGAGTGAGAGACAGTCGCAACAGCATCCTGAGAACTGTAGCGGAGAGTTTTGGCTCTCCAATTGTAAAGCAGTTTGTGCAGAGGGTGATGGGTACTAACACTAGATAATAAGTTGTTTTAATATTATGTTACTATCACTCTATGGATTCTTTGGTCCGAAATAAAAATCATATTATTTATTATTATACAAAATAAACTTAATAAAATTATGACTGCAGGTGAAACTTAGTTGTACGTTATAGTGAATTATAGTCGCACGTGTACGTTTTGCAGGCCGTGAGTTCGAATTGTTCGAATCTAGGATCGAAGAACAAAATAAGAATCGAATTTATTTCATCATGACAGCTCTCAAAACTGCGAAGGAAAACATCAGTTTTATTGTGTATGTAGCGGTACAACGCCACATGTGAACAACGCGTCACGCAAATCCTGCATCTCGCAAGCAGACTTTACCGCGCAATTAGCATACATACCAACTTCCCGACATCAGTCGTTGGGCAGTGGCCCGCTAGATACAACACCGGTCTGGTCGGAAGATGCTCCCTTTTCTATGGAGGATGAGTGAATTTTACACCCTGTTCCTTATACCTCTATACTGGTGATACCGATTATGAACGTCAGCGCAGCCTTCGTGCAAATACTTCAGCGTGACGTCATCATTGTCACTCCCGCAAGGTTTAGCGGCGAGTCACCCAGCAACAAACCTCGGGAGTAAGGAATCGTCATATTGCTGGTTGGATTCTACTGAAACAACACCCGTCTGGTCGGAGGATCCTCCCTTTTCTATGGAGGATGAGTGAACTTTACACCCTGTTCCTCATACCTCTATAGTGTAGTTGAATGAAATCAATTTAAGAAAAAATTAAATATTATCCGAGCAGATTGACTGACATTTATTTATTTTTCCTTCACTGTATTTATAAGTCCGGTAACGCAGTGTTTTTCTTTATTTCAGTAAACAGTTCCAGTTCAGGACAAAGAACCTTTTTGTATAAAAAAATGAGACCGAAATACAGTCAATAACTCAGGAACAGCTGGTTTTCGAGTCGTTTGAAAGAATACACCTGCTACTTTACCTTGCGCATTGCAGGTCCTAAATGGACGTCGAGAAGATGTTAAACTTACGTCACACTTCACAGTTCACTTGTTTGTGCCAATATATCCTTGAAGTAGAAATAAACTTAATAAAATGATAATTATGACTGCTGGTGAAACTTAGGAGAGGGTTTCTAGGTTTAGACTATCTAGTACCTAGTTGTACGTTATAGTGTATTATAGTCGCACGTGTACAATTTGCAGGTTGTGAGTTCGAATTGTTCGAATCTAGGCCGGCACTTTGTGCAATTTATTTCATCATGACAGCTCTCAAAACGGCGAAGGAAAACATCGATTTTATTGTGTATGTAGCGGTATCTCCAACGCCACATGTGAACAACGCGTCACGCAAATCCTGCATCTCGCAAACAGAGTTTACCGCGCAATTAGCATATATACAACTTCCCGACGTCAATCGTCGGTCAGTTGCCCGCCAGACACAACAGCGGTCTGGTCGGAGGAAGAATCCTCCGACCAGCTATAGTGCTATAGTGGACCACTGGTCAATAACCACTACCTGGAGCCCTGATACAGCCAGAAGGCATCGCGGCAGACCCCGTACAAAATGTCGGGACGAGCTGGAGAAAACAAACAAATACGAGTATTGTGTTGTTCCAGAAAATAAAATATACGTGGTTTTAACAATAATAATAATTTTTATTTCGGACCAAAGAATCCATCAACACTTAACAACTACCATAATATAATACCTAATTATTTTATAAAGTAACAAAATTAACTTATATTTACAGTTATAATTAAAATTATAGTAAAATTTTACTATATTAGCACTAAGTTTTGATTATCTCGCTGAATTATGTTCCTTTGTGTTGATGTTTACGTAAGGTTTTCCCGCACTGGAAAAAAAATTACGCGAATTTTATTTGCAACATATGAAACACGAACACTATGAATAATATCGACACACTGTATGTATAAGGATTTTGGATCGATTACACAACTCAAGCCATCTTCCCATGGGGGAGGGAGAAACGCCACCTGCTACGATTCTTACATACTTCCTTCTTTTGCTTCCTTTACGTTCGTACATCTAGTTGTACTCGCCCGTCAACGTCGGTGGCGAGTACTGCGCATCTGACCTTTCTGATAGATTTCAAATCGGCAGTCGTATGCCTTAAGCCATTAAGTTGCTTCTGACACACATACTTACGTACAGTTCTCCAGGCCGTATCGCCATGGCGGCCAACATTAACAGAGACTAGTCTTCGGCGCGGGAGGTATTATAGTGCACAAGTTTGTGGGCAGACTCAGGTGCACTCTCTCTTCCGTCACTCTCATAGTCCGATGGGGTGGTCATCATCATCTGCCTAGCATTTTCCCAACTATGTTGGGGTTGGTTTCTAGTTTAACCGGATCCAGCTCAGTATCAGTATTTTACATGGAACGACTGCTTATCTGACCTCCACAATCCAGTTACTGGGTGGTTATTGACGACACGGTTGGCGCAGTGGCTGAGCGATCGTCTGCTGCGCTGCGTGTCGCGGGTTCGATTCCCGCACGGAACAAATATTTGTATCGCCTACAGATAGTTTTTCCGGGTCTGGCTGTTTGTGTATGTGAGTTTAAATGTTTGTAAGCGCACCCACGATACAGGAGTAAATCCTAGTGTGGGGCAAAGTTTTAAAAAAAAAAAATAAAGAGAATACGAAACCCCTTGGTAAGACTGATTGTCAGACATTCGGGCTTCTCACGATCTGTAACGACCGTAGACCGTAGTCCGATGGGACAGTATTTGTTATCAACAAATCGGAACATACGTTACGAACGTACTTTTCTGTCGAGAAAACACTGAATTTTATTCAACATTGCTCTCTCTAATCAATATAACACTTCTCTCCAAGCTGCCACGGAACGGTAAACCGTTTAACTGAACCACTCAGCTCACTTCACTTTAATTTACAACGAAATGTTAGTCATTTCAAATCCTGAGCCAGTAATATAACATTGTAGAGTCACTTTCAGATCACTTCAAACATTTTTTTCTATGGGAGAATATTTTTGTTTGATAAACGCACGGCCTAATAAAAGTAATAGCATAATAAGAGTACATTACCACTGCTGGGACACAAGCCTCCTCTCCTGAGCGGGAGCGGGCCGTTATCAACCACGCGGACCCAGGTATACGTCACATGTCATGGAATTTTTGGTTCTAGGATATGTTTCCTCACGATGTTTTCCTTAACCGTTTTGTAAGCAGTATTGATGAAATAATTTACACAAAGTAAAGCGACTATTATGGTTCGAACCTACGACCTACAACTCGTAAGTCGCGGCTGATACGACTGGGCCACCACGGCTCTCCAAATAACATTGTAATTCAAGTGTATATTATTATTTATTTATTTATTACAGCATGGAAGATTTACAGCTAAAAAAAACAAACAAAAAAAAGGAAACAATAGTCGACAGAAAGCCAATTAAACGTCTTCGCGTTTAGACTTATAATAAAATTTGTGTTCTGGCTGAGGTCACACTGGTTGTAAAGAGATCCAAATCGTGTTGTTTACATATTTTATTACAATTTTTGCTAGCACGCACAATATAACTGTTCTGCCGATAATTCGTAGAACTAAGAGGTAAACGAAAAAATAAAATGTAATGGTTGTATAAATCGAAATGTTTTGTTTGGAACATTGAAATAAAATTTTGCTAATAACTCAGGGCTGTCAATATTACCGTTAAAGATTTTTAACAGGAATATATAGTAATAATAATTGCAACCAGTACGCGTGTAGGTAATATGACCTGCAACCCTAATTGCGTACCACATTGAATAATTTTGAAGGATATTGCTAATCGTTTGCTTCATTGTTGCTCAACTACGTAAAGAACGGAATTAATGTTGTTGAAGTGGCAAAATGAAAGCCGATGATAGTGTGTTACCAATTACCCAGCAAATATATGAACGTGGACAAAAAGGGGAAAGTATGTTAGGATCGAAGCACGAGGGGTTCTGTCGTTTCAGCCAACCCCATGGGAAAAAGGTTGGTTACTGATGTCAATTTTGTAGCAACTTTGAAAGCCTTAGTTTGGGCAAAGTGACAACCATACAGGGTAAACTGTATTTTTTAAATTATGATACTGCTTATACCATACCTACTAAAGCTATCTACTAACACTTCGTATGAACGAAAAATAAGTGCAAATGGAGTTGGGCAGGAAACCTGGCAAGGCGCAGTGGAGACAGGTGGAGTAAGACTGTGACAGAGTGGCGTCCAAGGACTGGAAGACGAGATGTCGGTCGTCCGGCGATGAGATGGGCAGACGACATTGTTGCCATCGCGGACAAAACCTGGATGAGGCTGGCACAGGAGCGTGGTGCTTGGCACAAGAAAAGGAAGGCCTATATCCAGCAGTGCGTGAAGTCGGGCTGTGGATGATGACGATGATGCCGGAGCGTGGATCCACGCGAGACAAAATGGCTTTTCAATTGTTTTTGTAATTACTGCATTTATCCGGTTAAACAGTCCCTTTTGACCAATCACATGGTCAATAAGAATTGTTTTGGGACATGGGAAGCTTAACACTAGTAATATAGTACTTAATTATCAACCTTAGACAAGAGTAATTGCTCTGAGCTTTAGGGTATTAGTAATTATAATACTACCTAGTAATTAAGTTTTGTAGGTTGAGGGGCTTGATCAGGTTAAGCTACGCTTGTCGCAGTTGATCCAAGGATGCGTGACCATCTTTACATACCAAGACCCCCTCCGTGCCTCGGAAAGCACGTAGAGCTGCTGGTCCCGGAGGTCATTCATGGTTCTTTCGCAGTCGTTACGGGTCGCCAGTAACTCGAAAGTCTGACAACCAAGACTGGTTGTCAGACTTTCGAGTCACCAAGGGGTTTCGTATTATCCAGTAACTGGGTTGTGGAGATCTGATAGGCAGTCGCTTCATGTTACATACTGGTATTCAGCTGCTTCCAGTCTGACCTGATGTCAGACTGGAAGCCGACCCCAACGTAGTTCAAACTCAAAGTCAAATCATTTATTTCAATTAAACTATTATAGGCACTATTGAATTTTCAAAATTAAATAGTCGGTCAGTTAGTCAGAGAATTGAAGCTTGTTGCCCATTCCAAAACGTAGATCTCTATGGAGAAGAACGGGCTAGAAACTCCACGGACATTCTTTTAAATCAAGATATTATTACAGAATCCTGGGTACATTATTCTTATTGCTTCTATATGTGAGAACAATGTAAAAAAAAGGAAATAAATAAACAATTTAAAATATAAAATTAAAAATAAACCCTGGCAGTTAAGAGATGACCAGTCTCAACCGATGGCGCCCGTTCACGAACATGACGCGTGGATCAGCACCATCCAGCTCAACCATTTTGTAGGGATACGAATGATCCAACACGCGCCACCACCAGTGAGATATTTAAGTGAGCATGACATATTCTCAACTGCCATGCTCTTTCAAGTCAACATCAAAATATCATAATAAACGGATCCATGGTTCTTATATTTACAAAATTCAAAAAAATGCTTCTAAATTATACAAAACTACAGTTTGCAATTTATTTAAGAGATGAAAAAAATACTACCCATCAGGAAGAGGTATTTAATATTGAAGTATTCAAGAATTAAATCTTGATGGAATAAAATAAACATTAAGTTCGTAATGTCAGAAACACTAAAAAAAAGGGGGAAGCATCTTCTGCAAATATTGAAATTGTGATTAATTAGTGAGCCCAAGTGCCTGTGGAGCAGGACCAGCGTTAAGCCAAGCATTTTTATCTACGATATACTCATCCAACTTACAATATGCTTGTCTACATAGTGTGCATTTAATGCATGTTTTAAATTTCTTCTCATTTAGTTGAAGAATATCGAATGGTATTTTATTATAACATTTTACACAGTAACCCATAAAAGAAGTTTTTACTTTAGACAATCTGAAGCGCGGTTGATCTAGTTTGTTCCTATTCCTACTGCTAAAATTATGCCTGTTACTTATTTTACTAAAAAGATGTAGATTTTTTCGAACGTACATAATGTTTTCGTATTTATATTGACAAGGAACCGTCATAATGTTAGTTGGGAAAAAGCTAGGCAGGTGGCAAATGAAGTTAAGTTGTGTGGTTCAAATGAACATTATTCTGTGAAACCTGTGTTATGCGGCATTCGATTATTCTGGCATCGAACTTAAAAGTACTTGGGGACACGTGGCACTAACGTTCAAAAATATTGTTTCAAACAAGACAGCTTTTTTGAAGGAAAACTTCTTAGGGCCGGTTTTTTGATCCGTAGTTAAACTCAACCAATTGTTAAAAATAGTAAGTCAAGGTTAAATTTTGGCAAAATGTGTTTTTATTTTAATTTAACCATTAGTTACTATTTTTAACAACTGGTTGAGTTTAACTACGGATCAAAAAACCGGGCCTTAGGCGGCGTTTCGATAAATGGACGAGAAATTGAGAGCGAAATTTCAAGGACGCATAAGGTTTAGGCACATTTCGTTACGTGAGAGAGAAGAAAGATCTCTCTCTCTCTCTCTGTGTGTGTTTGTCGCACTAAATCTCCCTATTATTTATTTTCTAAGAAGTTTTACTTATGTCATGTGTACGGTACAGCGCGCGCAATTTTTTTTTTTTAAGTTTCATTTAAAGTTCTCGGGAAAGCACAAACGTTGCTCTGTCACTGACGGACAGACACAAATAAAAGTATCTTATAGACCCTTTGCTTCTGCAGGACAGTAAAAGACTTGATGTCAGGAAAATAAAAATAAAATGAATTGAAAGTAAAATGCGAGTTACCTCTAAAGTCGGGTTAAAGTTCTTAAAAATGTTACGATCGAGTAAATCTTGTGACGTCATAAAATGGTGCATGTCCCACTGCGCGCTTATGAGGTGGGGAATATAAACATTATTTTCGAATAAAGAGAAGAATATAAATACTTTAATTTCGCTAATGATATTTTTAATGCATACATACTAATGTATTGATTGATTTATTTACTTATAGTTTTAATTAAAACGGTGACAGAGCAGTGTTGGTCCAGTGGTAACAGCCCCGACTTACGAGTTGTAGGTCGTGGGTTCAGACCCACGCAGCTTAACTTTGTTTAATTTATTTCATCGCCATTGCTCTCAAAAACGATTAATGAAAACATCGTGAGGAAACCGGCATGTCTTAGGACCAAAAATTCGAAGACATGTTGTCACATGTCTTGTCAGTGGCGATGTCTCTACCAACCTGCATTGGGCCCCATTGGGTCACAGAGAGGAGGCATATGTCCAGCAGTGAACGTCTTTCAGCTGAAATGGTGCTGATGATGAACGCGTTCATTCAGTAAATTAATTACTGTAGCTACTCAATGCTAATAGTAATATTTAATATAAAATAATTAGTTATTTACAAATGATCAACAACACTCTCGCACAATCTCATTTCATTATAACAATCCGCGATACATGACTGACAGCTCACCCGTTCCCTGCAGCCGACTCTTGAATTCAATTTGTTCGGTTGACAGGAGTGATGCAAACAAGATCGGAGGGTTACCTATTATATGGTGCGTCCCCTCCTGTTGATCAGTGATACTGAGATGAATGGAATTGGTTTGCATTATGATTAGACTTTCAATCAACTGGTAACGTATCCACTTGATTGCTATTTATGCTATGTGCACTGTGCAGATACTAATTACTTCAGTTATATTAAGTTGTAATAGAATAAAATAAAATTGAATACTCTTTATTATGTATACCATATAAATTACAGACATAAATATACAAATTTTACAAAGGGTGACACAATGGGCGGTCTTATCGCTAAGAGTGGTCTTATAAAGACAAATTCAAACTCAAACTCAAACTATTTATTTCAACTAAACCAATTACAGGTACTTTTGAATTGTTAAGGGTCGGTCAGTCAAAAAGATGAAGCTAGTTGCCCATTCCAAAGCGTAGTAGGTACCTATGGAGAAGAACGGGCAAGAAACTCCATGGACACTTTTTTAAATCACAATAATATTGTTACAAAGTATTGGTTACATCATCATTGGTTAAAAGCGTCCATAATGAAAAGATAAAAAAAAACAATTCAAATATTAATTTAAATCAAAATAAGCCATGGCAGCAAAGAGTTGACCAGTCCCTACTGACGGCGCCCGTTCACACTGACGGCGCCCGTTCACAACCTTTGGATGGATTAAAAAGGGCATAACATTGGTATTACAACGCTCAGTACATCAGTGAAGCCTTTTCTCTCCGACTATAGGAAGGAAACTGTAGGAGTTGAATTCTACTGCATCTAACTAACTCTAGACTACACATCATGCTATACTTAACCAGTATAAAGCTGACTTCTGATAGCACGAAAAACCTATACGATGCGAGGTTAGGTAAAACTGGAAATGTATACCTTTTTTTTTTTCCGGATGGGATATCATCATCCGGCTTCATCCCGCTCTGGGTGGAGCGGAAGGGGGTGTCAGACTCTTACTGACTAAAACCCACCCATGTTCCTTCCTTTGCCCTTTATGTTCCGGGGTAGCGGTAACCCTTTCGGACAATCCCGCTGAAGAAATGTATAGCTTCAAGTGTTGTCGTGCGTACAAACATGGTAGGGTGCTCCAGGGTGCGCCGAACGTTCATTTAAGTATTGGCGTACTACAGAAGACAATTTTAATACACGCTTTCAGTTCTAGTAAAACGTAATAGGACCCAGAATATAGACGAGAAACCCCGGGTAGAAAATGTGTCAAAGAGAAGGAAGCAATGTGTTAAAAGAGTTTGAACGTAGCCTATCGAATAGGTGGCAAGTTGCGGCGGCAACAGTGCACCTAATTCATACAAATTGGAACCCATTCATTTCGTGTTCGTAGCTAAAACGCGCTTTCACCGACACAAAAGCTGATTTTCTGCTGAAATACGTTTTAGATGAAATTTTGACAGGTCGAATAAGAAGTTGTCTTTTATTTATGCATGTTGCCTCGGTCTATCGGTTTTCTAGTGCTTCGAAGCACTTTTATGTTCTTACTTATTTTCTGGCTGTGTTCCGTGGCTTGTGTTTATACTTTCTTTCAGCCATTATTGCTCCTTTTTTTGGTATCTGCTTTTATTTTTCAGAGGCAATTAAGAGTTGTGAGTATATTAAAAGGAAGAGACGAGCTCGTAGCTAAATGAATAACAGCCACACGGTTCGATCTTCAAGGTTAATCAACGCTTGCCGACGTTAGTCCGCGGATGGGTGATCCGTTATATACTGAGAATCAGTGACTCCGTGCATCGGAAAGCACATTAAGCGGCTGTTGTTCGTAGATCTTTGACAGTCGTTACGAATTTCGGCGACGTTTTCGCTTAGCGTTCTTTCAAAATTTTTTCTTTCTAATTTTTACTCGGCTCCTAGGGTTATAACATAATCAGCCTATAATGTTCCCACTGCTGGGACACAGGCCTCCTCGCTGAGAGGGAATGGGCCATAATCCACCACGCGGGCCCAGTGCGGGTTGGTAGATGTCACATGTCATCGAATTTTTGGTTCTAAGACATGCTGGTTTCCTCACAATGTTTTCCTTTACCAGGGTCATATCGTGATGTTAAATAGCATATTGCCTTGCTCAAGAAATAGGCTATCAAATGCAAAAAGACCCGACTGGATGTTTTAGAGATTAGCGCGTTCAAAAAAATAAACAAACTCTTCAGATTTATTATTAGTACCACACTTCACACTAATACATATTATAAAGGCGAAAGTTTGTGAGTGAGTGTGTGTGTGTGTTTGTATGTTTCTTACTCCTTCACGCTCAAACGGCAGGACCAATTTTGATGAAATTTGGCACACCGATAGTTTATAACCAGGATTAACACATAGAATACTTTATATCCCGATATTCCCACGGGATCTTATGCGGGTGAAACCGTGGGGCGCAGCTAGTAAAGGGGTTTTCAATAGGAACGCTCGAACTTTGACAGTTTATAGCGGCCATCTTGGTAAAGCGAGAGCAGTCAAATTTGGCGGCAATTCAGATTTTGTCGTGACATTTCACCATGGAACGCTACATGCTTCAACAACGCGTAGAAATTATTAAAATTTATCATCAAAATCAGTGCTCTATTCGCTTAACGTTCCGTGCATTGCGTCCAATTTATGACATTCATGGTCGTCCTACAGAGTCCACAATCCGTTGTTTAATGAAAAGAAATTGAGACAACCGGGTCGGTGATCGATGAAGCAGTGCCTGTACGTCAAAGAAACGCAAGATCGATGGAGAATATTGTTGCCGTTCGGGATTGTGTGCGAGAAAACCCCAGGCAGTCCATTCCAGGCAGGACATCAACTTGACGGATTTTGCGTCGAGACTTGGGTTTTCATCCCTACAAAGTTCAATTAACTCAAGAGCTCAATTCGTTGATTGGGATTTAGAGCATTTGGCGGCTGACCCTGCTTTCGGAAAAAATCATCTTTAGTGATGAGGCTCATTTCTGGTTGTTTGGCTTTGTTAACAAACAAAATTCCTGAATTTGAAGCGACGAAAATCCACGGGAGATTCATCAGGTGCCTCTACACTCCGAAAAAGTCACTCTTTGGTGTGGATTTTGGTCCGGCGGAATCATCGGCCTTTATTTCGTCGAAAATGACAATTTTTTTGTGGCCTAGGATAGATGGTATAGATCTCACAATCATGTGGTTCCAACAGGACGACGCCACCTGCCATACTGCACGGGAAACATTAAATTTATTGGATGAGAAGTTCGAGGGCTTCGTCATCTCGCGTGGTGGCGACATCAACTGGCCACCGAGATCGTGTGACTTAACACCGCTCGACTACTTTCTGTGGGGCTACGTAAAATCTCTAGTCTATGTAGACAAACCACAGACAATTATCGGCCTGAAGGCCAACATAACTCGCATTTATGCGAAGATGTCGTCCTAAATTGGTCCTCCAGAATACACTACCTACAGAGAGGAGTCGCGGTGGCCATTTGACTGAAATTATATTCCATAAATAATGTCATCGAATTTCCTTTAAAATAAAACCAAAATTGTGGCAATTTCACTTAATACTGCTGCTGCTGCTGCTGCTGCTTATACTACTGCTTTATTTTACTTATTTGTAATTGTGCGTTTTGTTTGTGCAGAATAAAATATTTTTTTTTCTTTTCTTTTATACAGGTTGTTTTATTTCATTTCAAAGTTCGAGCGCTCTTAATAAAGAAACCCTGTAGTATATACGTATATAGATGCATAGAAAATAGATAGGTAGCTGTATTTCTATAAGATACCTTCGTTTTGTTATAACAAGGAAGTGAATAAACATGTCTTTTCTGAGCGTATTCGCCGACTCGAGGATACGGAAATGATTTGCCATAAACGTAAACCGAAGGGGAAGGTACGATCATATTTTTTTAAGCGATACACATGGCGTATTTTATGACTTTCTGGAAATGAAAAAAGATAAATATGAAATGTTTTATCTTTTCTCTGTATTTTTGTTTAGAAATAACTTTGCTCGCATATCCTCGTTTTTATCGTCATATTCTTTAGCCTTAAATAAATAAGGCAGTAATATACGATAAAAATATGTTCTTATGTTTACTTTAATGTATTTTTCTAGGGGCCTGTGTCGAAAATGAAAAAAAATGGATTTATTTATTTTATACTAGCTGCGCCCCACGGTTTCAGTCTCGATCCCGTGGGAATATCGGGATAAAAATTATCCTATGTGTTAATCCTAAATATAAACTATAAGTATGCCAAATTTTATTCAAATCCGTTCAGTAGTTTTTGCGTGAAAGAGTAACAAACATCCATTCATCCATCCTCACAAACTTTCGCGTTTATAATATTAGTAGGATTTTTATGGGATAAAAAGTACCCAAAGTCCATTTATTATTTTTGTGGTCAGGTTGTCTTACCCTGTTTGAGGTTATATGTTCAGCCTATCACAGTCCACTGCTGGACATAGGCTTCTCCCGAATGCGCCTCAACATTTGGGTTTCCGCCTTCCGTGTCTAGTCTGCTGCGTTCTCCTGGTCACCCTAGTCCATTTATATTTTCTAAGATCACCATCTGGCTAGCCTTTTTCCAACTATGTTGGGGTCGGCTTCCAGTCTGACCGGACGCAGCTGAATACCAGTATTTTACATGGAGCGACTGCCTATATGACCTCCACAACCCAGTTATTGAGTAATACGATACCCCTTGGTAAGGCTGGTTGTCAGACTTTCGGGCTTCTGACGACACGTAACGACTTTCAAAGATACACGAATGACAGCCAGGAGCAACGGCTTAGCGTGCTTTCCCAGGCACGGAGGGGTCTTAGTGTGTAAAGATGTTCACCCATCCACGAACCAACCGCAGCTTAACCTGATCGATTGAACCGTACGGCTGTTATTACTTAGCCACAAACCCCTCTTTGTTTTAATTTTATTCTAAGCCTATATTTTCTAATATATAGTTGTAATATAAATAAGCCTTTTACGCCATACCATGGGTATGGCGTAAAAGGCCATGGGTATGCACAAAGTAAACCCTTTCCTGTACGTAACTACGTGTTTCAAGTTTACTCACCTCACAGGAAAGTGTGACGAAGCTAATGTACCTCAGTTAACAGCCCGTGCGTGACTCTGGCTTGTTTTCCACGTCCTTGCTCATAAAGGAAAACCTTGCAGATATTATTCAGTGTACTCAACAAAACACTGTTTAGTGTCCTTTGGTTGATTCCGTGTTGAATACCATCCTATTTCAGACGGTGTTCTTCATCATCATTTCAACCGAAAGACGTCCATTGCTGGACATAGGCTTCAAAAACCGCCACATCGATCTCGGTTCTGTGCTGGCATGCAGCGGATTCCTGCAGCCTTTACCAGGTCATCGGTCCACCTTGAAGAGAAATGAAATGAAATTGTTTATTTGTAAATAGGATAACGGATATCTTGTGAGAGGCCTTCCAACGCTACGTCTTCCAGTAACAGGTCGCCACTCCAGAACCTTTTGGCCCCATCGGCCATCTGTTCTGCGTTCAAACGATGTAAACTAAACAGTTTTGTTTATCGTTTTAACACAAGGTTTTATTGTTCATTTTGAAAACTTTGACCTTGAGATTATTTTGTTGCGAGTGCGCACGAACTCATTATCCTTATAGACTGACACCCATATTCTAAGAAGTAACTTCGAAAGTTCCTCCACCTCCACTCATTCGAGGTTACCTTAAGGACTACCTCAAGGAATCCTCGAAATCGGTATTCTTAGTTAAAACTCGGTCTTGTCATGAGGTATTCTTGAGGATCCTCCAGTGAGGTTGAGTCGAGGTCGAGTCGAGGTAAAACGTCATTGAATACGTCATTGAATCGTCGTTTTTTGTCTATGGTCACTCAAAATTATCAGATTGCGGGTTTTTTTATCAGTGTGATCGCGTCGGTCCTGTCATCCTGTGTTGGTAGGTTTACGCATGGTTTACGTTACGTTGAAACATTAATAATTTAATTGTGACTTGAAAGTTTTACTCTGTTTTTATTTTTATTGTTTCACGAAATATGTCTGGCAGACAAATATTCAGTGAGTCAAAGAAGGCGTGTCTCCAAGAATTAATTATTAGGTATAGGTTCAGTTATTGAACACAAGCGGTAACAACATATTTAGCACTGTTTCTTTCCTAAAACGATAGCGTCTTTGGAATTCTACATGCGTGTGAAGACCAACTGGACTTTGAGGGTCGAGAAGTTGGAGTCGCGTCACAACTCGAACTTCAAGTCGTTCGTGGTGCGTGTTCCGATACATCATCTCGAGAAGTTCCTCAAGGAAGAGTTCTGGCCGAAGGGTGTTGTGTACCGCCGGTTTCGTGGTCGGCTACATGTCACCAGTCAGCGAAACACGACGCGGACACTTCGTGTGCGTTAGTTTGTTTTTTAGTGTAATTATAATGTTGTATGTATTTTTAGTATTTTTAAGTTATATTAATATTGTATTGTATGTGTTTATATGGGCCTTGATGCCTGAAATTAAAGGAAAAATAAATAAATAAATTCTTCATTGTCATAAAATTCTATGGGATTTTCTGCATCCCGAAAATAACGGCGTGCAGGGTAATCGTACGGATTATCATACAGATAATTTAGAAACTGTTGGAAATCCATTGAAAACACTATTAGAAAAACTATTCAAATAAATTAATCAGTTCTGTTTACAAGCGTGAGCGAAAACAACGTAAAGAATGGCGTAAATCTTCCTTGAGTGTTCCTTAAGGTACGTCGCGATGTACCTTGAGTTTGACAGTTGTTTCCTCACCTTGACTGAGGGAAAATGTCGAGGGACGCCAAGTGGAGGTGATTTTTTACAACTGTGAATACCGATTTCCTTGAATGAGGTTGAGTGGAGTCGAAGAAGTTTCGAGGAAACGTCTTGGAATATGGGTGTGAGTGTTCACCGTGTGAGATAGTCACCGTCGACGCGGTTTGAGTACACGACAACGGCACGTTGTCGACGGCAGCCGACGCGTCAACGGCGGGCGTCGGTGGGTGTCGACGGCTGCAGTTGCCTCTGCCGTTGACGCGTGCCACTCGTGTTTATACACACTAGTCTGTATAAAGATAGACTTGATTCAGCGGGGTCATTGCGTAACACACTATCAGTAGCAATAGGTTTCATTTTGACAGTTCAACAACATACATTGCGTTATTTACGTTGTTGAGTAGACGAATTCTTCGAACGTATGAAGCAATGAATTAGCAATATCCTTCAAAATGATCTAGATTGATCGATTAATAGTGTGTTGCGCAATTCCTTAAATAAAACATATAATTATATTTAAGTAATGGAAGCAGGCGTTACTTTTCGGAAATCGATGGCAAACAAAAGTTATGTTGTTTCTTTATAAAAAAAAGTGTTTTATTCAATAACGAGCTTCTTCAGCCCGCGACTTCGCCCTCGTGAAATTTCATTTTTCCCCGACCCACCCCGTTGCATTGCGTCGACCTCGCCTGCCCGCGCTTTTACTTCGTTTTAGCTGAGCGTACTTTCTGACTTTTTTTTTCTTTTTGATCGGTTCCTAATGGTCCTAGTATGAGGTAAAATGACAGCATAATTGCAAAGGTCCGGCGGTACTTCACACCGGGACAGCTTCTAATGTTATACAAAGCGCAGGTCCGATCGTGTGTGGAGTACTGCAGCCACATATGGACTGGTGCTGCAAAATGCCATCTAGCAACTTTGGACTCAGTGGAGAGGCGTGCGAAGAGGCTAATTTATGATCCAGATTTGGTTAAGACCAATTGGTTAAGACCAATTTGCAAAGCCTGGAGCACAGGCGTAGGGTAGCCAGCCTTTCGGTATTCTATAGGATGCATTCTGGAGAGTGTGTTTAATTCCGCCAACACCGTTCCATCATCGGACAACCCGTCGCACGGCGAGTTTCCACCATTACGTTGTTGAAACTGCTACGATCCGGACGAAGCGTTTCGCCTCGTCGTTTATACCGCGAACATCGAAGGACTGGAAAAATTTGCCTGCAGCGGTCTTACCGTCCGATTATAATTTAGGTGTCTTCAAGGCTAGAGTGAATAGGCTCATAATAAATTAGTGCGCTTTACCATCAACGATCGCATCACTGCTTTCCATCAGGCGGGATCGCAGTCAAGCACTAGTTTATACTCGTGTCATTTAAAAAAATTCAGGAATTAGGCAAAAATCAAATGCAAAAATAATTTTTCAAATCCGACTTGTAATTCCAGAGATTAGCGTGTTCAAACAAACTCCTTTATTATAGTAAAGGTAATATAATAGATTAGTAAAATAAATAGATTATTTGAAAAAAAAAACATAGATCAACATTACCTACATTTTCCTCTTAATTCCAAAGTTAACTTTAGTAACTTATCTGCTTTTAGTCAAGGAAAGACTGGATCGTTTATTGAATGTCCGTTTTATCTCAATATCTTCCTTTGTCGGGTTTCAGAACGTCGTTTAGCGATCGTTAATCTTTGTTTATGATGCTATTTTTTTCGGTTTCGTCTGTGCATATTATCCTGTTGCGAGCACTTTTCGTAGCCAAAATACTGCCGTGTGTTTTTTGACCTGTACCTGATTATTCGAAGGGTGATAAAAGCTTCATGAAAAAGGCTAGATTCTGTGCCAATCACCACGTTAGTAAAAAAAAAAACCTCTTTGACAGGCGGCCAAAAAAAGTGAGATTAAGTATAAAGTATGTTTTTTTTAGTTCGGAACCTTTAATATCACAGTAAGCTCTATCAAAAACCCAGAGCTTTATTTTTTATTATTTATTTTTAAACATTTTGCTGAGACAGGAGCGTTTTTGGCCTTACACATATCTTTTCTCAATTACATTAAAAAAAACTAGATTTTAATGTAATTTTGATAGTTTTAAATGTTCCCTTTTCTTGTTTGTATTTCCTGTGCGTGTTCGAAATAAAATATTTTTCTTTTATTTCTTTCTAAAATACCTAAAAACCCGATGTTCACTGTTAGCTACTTTAGCTCAATTTTATCGGAGGCTCTAGATATACACCGTGTTCCGGACGATATATATAAACTTCGACCAGATGTTCAGACCATGGAAATAAGCATTTTTCATTATGGACACATTAATGAATCCTTATTTTTTTGTTAATTTTCATACAAACTAAACACCTTGACGTAAATCACCCGATATGCATGCCTCTTTATCTCTTTATTCGAAGCACTTGATAGATTTATCATTATAATTGCACTAACCGGCAACATAGGCCAAATTAAGACCCTTTCTTACTGCATATAGCTCAATTCAATTTCATTAAATAAAATTACAAATATCTTTGTAACGAAGCCTTTTTAAGTCGACGACACGGTTAGCTTGGTTGATTAAGCGATTGACTGCTGCGCTGCGTGTCGCGGGTTCGATTCCCGCACGGAACAAATATTTGTATGACCTACAAGTAGTTGTTCTGGGTCTGGCTGTTTGTGTATGTGAGTTTAAATGTTTGTAAACGCACCCACGATACAGGAGAAATTCCTAGTGTGGGGCAACGTGTAAAAAAAAAGTACTACTTCCTTTGTTAGATTTGATTTGTAAAAGCTATAGAAGCGTTTGCCAAATTTTATGGATAACGTGAAGAATACGGTGTATAACTCAATTTTTATCATACAACTTACGAGGACATCCTATTCAAATCCAGAGTCCAACTGTATAAAAATTAAAATGAAGTCATTAACCCGGCATTATTCTGACATATGTTCTCAAACAGAGAAAAAGGAACCGCGCTGTTGTTTAAATGACCACTTACCCCACTTTCGCACAGACGTAAAAATATCGCAGCAGGATTTTATTGCGCATTGGATTTTCGACTCTCGGTGTTGAGCCGAGCGTTGAGAATCCAATAGAGCGCATTCCAGCACGTCAATAAAACACACTGTTCGATTTTGGAGTCTCGGCGCTAAGGAGTGAGTTGAAAATTCAGTGCGCGAATAAAAGTCGCTGCGGGAAAAACGTGACCGTGCGACCTGGGCTTACACATTACAATGACGACGAGATTAACATGTTAAATAAATACGAGTATTGTCTGACCCTATGTGAAATTTAATCTAAATAATAATAATCTTCCCAGGATCCATTGTTTTGGATCATACTCGGATCAACTTTACCAGTGTATTATTATTTTACATAACAGATAACATAACATCAAGCCTGTAATCCCCGAAAGGTCAGGGTAGGCAGAGGTGTACCTATATGGTACACCCATATTTCGCCAGTTTTGTTTAAGTACCATGTAATAGGGGGCGAGCCGCTTTTGGTCTTTAGAATCTACCTTCTCAATCGGCGCACGTATAAAAATCTATGCACTGAAGAAAGAAAAATGGTTTATTGTGCACAAACAAAACGCACATTACAAAAAAAGAGATAAATTACACAATAGCCAAAAGCTTCGTATCCAATCAATAAAAGAGTAAGGTTTGATTCATTTCAGCCAAAAGACGTTCACTGCTGGACATAAGCCTCCCCAAGCACCACCCCTTTGATCCAAACTCCGCGCCGTACGGCCGTACAGATTAAAAATTCCCACGCTCGCCAAGTGTTGTCAAGTCATCATATCGATTCTAACGATTCCTCAAATCAATTATTCCCATCGATTTGCGGTTTATTTAATTTTTATTTAATTATTTTAAATGTTTTATTAATTGCTATTAAAAATCATAAACCTTACATATTTATGTCTATAAACAAACTCAGGAACACTGGAATTTCTTTTATACCAATTACTAGCCAAATCAAAAGAAATCAAAAGAAAAAAGAAAAAAAAAATCAAAAAGAAAAGAAAAAAAATCAATATCAGTTTCGACTCATCATCTACCTACGGTTTTCCTAACTTCCAGTCTAACCGGATACAGCTGAATACCAGCATTTTACATGGAGTGCCTGCCTATCTGACCTCCACAACCCATTTTCTGAAAACGCATCGCATTTTCAGCTTCGATTGCCTACAAATAAATATTGTAAGTCTCTAGGTGTTTGTGCATGTGAGTTTTGTGTTTATAAACGAACCCAGAGTCGCTGGACCACCAATAACTAAACAAATTCCGGTATACATACCCAAAATGGTGTCTATCTATTTGTAACCAAATCAATTAATTCACTCGTATTCATACAATCTATCTTCTCCGTACTGCAAATTGTAACATTCACTCAAAGGAAACTACACTGAATACTAGCCTCACATTGGAGTAAATCAATACAGCTTAAATCCACCATTAGCGAACAACATAAACACTAAGAGATTCAACTAGCCGGGGGCTATGCCCCGAATCTGGCTGCGTTTGCCAAGTTCATCCTGTTTATAATGTTAAATGAGAGAATGGTACATAACCATCAGCTCAGAGGTTTGTTACAGAAACCGACAGAGTTTGTGAGATATGCGGATATTAATTATGAGTTTCAAAATTGCTAGGTTGGGCTGTTGCATGGATGTATGATAACGTTACACGGTTCAACAAAACTGATTTACTTTCATTGAAATGCGCAGAAATTAAAAGCTTGCCTGCTATTGAATTAAGGCTTTATTTATAAACGTTGCTTAAAGTAAAGTTAATATATTTTACCTATAGGTAAGACGTGAATCATTACTTTTAACTTCAAGCAACCTTTATAAATAAAACTCCATATGTTTACATGGTTGAATTTATATTCTACACAGCACAACTCATAAGTCGGGACCTTTACCACTGGACTACCACTGGCACTCTAAATAGTATAAAAAGGCACTGTGAAACTTGTTTTGAGTTTCCAGTTTAGGTTGAATCGGTGTGGGGAGGTATTTATCATGGATTTTTATCACTCGTGCCACGTGTCCATCCAAATCCAAGGCGAAGGTAAATAAACCGTATATTTGTCTATCATCATCTTTATAAATGTCTTTATTCATGCGACTGTTATCAGAAGGATTATATGTAGGAACTTGGCAAGTAATGGTAACTCCAAATGTAAAGTTCTGACGTATGTTTATTTTCATAAAGACGAAGTACGGTGGTCTGAACTTGGGTTAAAGATTAAGATAATTCGGGTCCATGGCCAAAGGGCAAAAGATAATAAACATAAAGTAAGCCTGCTTTGATGGGGTAATAGTAAACAATGGATTATCCACAGTGCTAGAGTATCTTTTTCGTTGGCCTAGTGGCCCTAGGCGCGACGGCTGAACGTGACTTTAATTCTTGGATCGAGCAAAGTATAATTGGCTTTTGCATTAAAGCCTCGGATACACTAGGGGACATTTTGTCCCGCAACATGACGCAAAACACTCAATATATGTGTCGCTGCAACGTTGCATAGTGTCCCGCAACTTTTAACGTGACGCGGGACATGTTGCATGCTCCCGCTTCGAGAGTAAAGCGCACGCGTCCCGCGTCAATGTCGCGCCATATGTAGGCTTGCAAAATGTTCCGCGACATTCTCTCGGGACGAACGCCCAGTTGACGCCAGTAGTTGTCGAGCGCCATGTTCCGCAACATGTCGCTCAATTTGTCTCCTAGTGTATTCGAGGTTTAAACCACTCTAGGGTGAATTTTGTCGAGATCCGCAGACGTACGAAGGGTTGCGATATCGGAAAATTTGTTTTGGGACTCAAATGGAGTTGGGCAGGATATCTGGTAAGGTGCAGTGATGACAGGTGGCGTAAGGCAGTGACCGAGTGGCGTCCAAGAACTGGGAGACGAAGTGTCGGTCGTCCGGCGGCGAGACGGGCGGACGGCAGCGTTACCATCGCGGGTAGAACCTGGTTAAGGCTGGTACAGGAGTGTGGGGATTGGCACATGAAAAGAGTGGCCTGTGCTCTGCAGTGGCTGAATTCGGGCTGTGGATGATGATGATGAAGGGCGAATTTGACCAACCTTCAGACCTTGGATTTGAGAGTTTATGTATTTCAATTACTTTTACACTTATAGTTAGAAATTAACGTGTGTTTATGGCATGGAGTTCCCTATCCTATGATAGGGAACGCTTGGGGCACCCCGACTCGGACAGGTTAGGTTCGATGGGGGCTCAAGTGAGCGAGCAAAGCGAGCGAACGAGCCTCCGTCATCTTCTTCGTGTTAGGTTCCTTTAAACCCTGTAGACAGGAATAGAGGCCCCGTCGACTACGTCTTATTATTATTGCTTGTAAACCAACTTAGACCCGCCACGTGATCTTCCCCACCCTAAGTACTCGTACTATGCACCAATCCCGCCATTTTTCAAGCAAGTTATTTTATTGAAAAAGGATATATTTAGTAATTATTCATTTTAAACTGGTGCTACTAACTATACCCAAGTAGCGGTGCCTTGGTAAGGTACATTTAGCGGTAGTCACTAGAAAATGTGATCTCCTAATTATACCCGAAGTCGGCCAGGCCCGTGATGTCACTGGCGTCCCCACAAGGTATATTTAGTAAACATAAACAGAAAAAAAAAACATAAAATTAAAAATAAACACGCCGCGGCGACACGAACATGAACAATATATGGGGCTTATAAAAAATAATAAGCCTGTCCTGGGAATACAGCGACATGTTATAATTATCATAATAATTACCACGACTATGGGCTGCTACAAAAAAAAAATTAATAATACATTTTTAAAATTTCTTTAATTTCGTTCTTTACACAACAAATAAATTACCGATATATATATGTAACATGGAATATGACGCATGACGCATCGATCTGCCTACCCTTTTCCCAACTATGTTAGGGTCGGCTTCCAGTCTAACCGGAATACGCCGCAGACGCATCAATCTGCCTACCCTTTTCCCAAGTATGTTGGAGTCGGCCTCCAGTCCAACCGGAATACGCCGATGACACATCAATCTGCCTACCCTTTTCCCAAGTATGTTGGAGTCGGCCTCCAGTCCAACCAGAATACGCCGATGACACATCAATCTGCCTACCCTTTTCCCAACTATGTTAGGGTCGGCTTCCAGTCTAACCGGAATACGCCGCAGACGCATCAATCTGCCTACCCTTTTCCCAAGTAGGTTGGAGTCGGCCTCCAGTCCAACCGGAATACGCCAATGACACATCAATCTGCCTACCTTTTTCCCAACTATGTTAGGGTCGGCTTCCAGTCTAACCGGAATACGCCGCAGACGCATCAATATGCCTAGCTTTTCCCAACTTTATTGAGGTCGGCTTCCAGTCTAACCGGATCATGACGATGACGCATACACTCACTAAAATATCCGCCTGAAAACAAACAGAAATGGAGCCTCTAAACGAACAATTAGCTAATATTTCCGACTGAAGTATTTCGGTTCCAGACAGATATTTTAACATGCCAGCCGGGCAGGCCGAAAACGTGTCTGCGGCATTTAGGTTGACCTGAAATCAGGTATTTCCTGATTTTAGGTCAACCTAAATGCCGCAGACACGACGACTGCTGCTTTAATTGGCTAGCCCTCTGAACTATTGTGGGCACGAGGAATATGGGAAGCTAAAATATAACTGTGACGCAGGTCCGTTGTTTGATTTTATTTTAGAAAGAAGAACAAAAATAAATGCAGTAAATAATAATATTTGCGGCAAACATGACGCAGGGAACACAAAAAAGAACAGGTTGGGGGAAAATATGCGTCACATTCATGCAAAACGGCCATCGCTTAGCATAATGCTAAGACCCTATGCGAGACAGCCTCAGCGCTAGTGGTTTTAGAAACTAGCAAATGCTCGGCATGCGTTGCAATGCCTTTTTTAAAAAAGGGAAAACATTCAAACGACTCAGTCTATTGCAATCCACTGCTGGATACAGGCAAAAAAAAGGAAAAAGGCAAAAAAAAAAAAATAGAATAGAAAAAAAAGGAATACATTAGGGATTTTAAATATATTATTTGCGTGCATGTTTCGTGACTAAGTTTGTTTCGGGTCCCGTACGGACTATTCATGAGCTGATTACAAAACGAGCTCGCAAGTCAAACGATCTACGTGAGGGAAACGTAAACAATCATAAAAAATGTACATATAAAGCCTAATTCAAGGAAAATATCCGTTTTCTTGTCTTCGCATCTCTACGTTTGTTGTTTCCTTGCAATAAATTCTTATCGCGTGTGTTGTGCCCACAAAATGCTGGACATTGGCGCATTGGGACCCAAAGTGTCTTCAATTTTGTCCGTGATGAGCGGAGGTCCCTTGCGTGATAACGTACGGTGGTCCTAAAGTAGGATAAATATTTTTTTTTTATATTCGTACATGTGTAGTGAAAGGTTAGGAAACGTCGTCCCTATATTGGTACGTTAAAGAAGTTTTTACTTTGTGTCATTTCGAGGATATGTCAGCCAGGTATTGTCTTCCAGCAGGGCAAAGCTCTTCAGTTATGGTACCTATTTGGACGCAGTGTACCTACATAAAGTTTTTTACTATACAAGCCTTGTGCCGTATCCCACACTGCAGTATACAGCAATAGTATTTTATGTATTAGCAGAAAATATAATAATAAATTACCCATAGACATTAAGAACCTACATTCAATAGGAATTTTTAAAAGGAAGCTAAATGACTCCCTGAATAAAAAGGCATATTATTCTGTAAAAGAATTCCTTGATTAAAAAAAAAAGGTTCTAAGCTTGACCTTCTGTCACAGTCAACAGGTTTTTTTTTACGGCACACTAAGGCCCAGTTGCACCACAAATCACTTAATACATTTAACGCTAATGGAATTTAAAACATCTCAATAATATTTCTGTCAATAGTTTGAGTTAGAGGATGACTTGCCTTCCTAAAAAATAAATATAAATCATATAAATTTTAGACTAGGTAAATGCAGTCAAATCCCTCTCCACGCAGCGGGTCCTTCAAATTCAGTTAGAGTATTTTTATCTCACCAAGAGAAGACAAATAGGGTCAACACACTTCGGACTTCGCCATTGTCTCGGACGGCACCGAGAGCTCCTGCACTTACACACACATTCACAGCGTGTTGTTTCGTGAAATAAAAATACTATACACGCATAATTACGCTTGTCACGTATCAGATCGGATATCTGCTACGGCGTAGCAAGCGTAGCACAGACTTCAACACGTTGGCTACACCGTAAAAATTGTGCAACAACAAATCTCGAGTAATTTATTTTCGGCCTAAAAATCGAATGGTGCAGCAACTAGCATGCAGTTTTGCAAGCATTGAATGATAAAGAAGAAAACGTTTGTTTCTCCACGTTACAGTTGTGCCGTAAAAAAACTTAAATATCTTCGATGGAAATAATTCACAGACTACTGTGACAAACAAACCGGCCAAGTGCGTGTGGGACCATGCACAATCAAGGGTTCAGTAGTTAATATGAATTTATCCCAAGAAAACTTAACTGTAGGTGAAAAACATTTTCACTCATACATTCCAACAGCATACGTAAGTTTGTGCGCACAGTATTGAAATATTTACCATGATATTTTAAGATCATAGACGTTTTATAGTTTTTCCTGTAATAATAAATGCGTATAAAACTATTTTCTGTTTTTTTTCCAAAATTTTAGTAGTTTTGGAAATAAGGGGGGATGGTAATCTTTCCTCTATTTCCTAACTTTAAAACTATTTATTTTAAAATAATAATTTTAAAAAATAAGACCCCCACAGTAAGCCCTTTCATTTGCTATGTCAAACGGTTACGAGTCAATCTCGTCCAGACTTCTTCTCTTTTAAAAGTTGAGACGTAAAACGTAGTCAATAAACTCAGTATTTACCAATATTTTTATTCCTTAATGAATATTCCAATAACGTGTGTATGTTTACTACATATAACCGGTTGCAACCGAAGCACAAGTCACAAGCACAATTAGTACATACTTTAGTTAACTAACTAATTAATTAACTTAAAATAAATAATCATACAAATATTAATTAGTAGCCCCAAACAACTTCTACTGTTGTTTGCTTCAAGTTAAAACACAAACTATCAAGTTCTGCGAATTTTGTCTGCCAGTAACGAAAAACAAATGATGAATTTCAAGGAACGGTAAATCGAAATTCAGCTGAGCGAAAGAAAAATATTTGAATTTAATTTCTTTGTTTTTATTTGTCTTTTATTTATAAAGCGCTGATTTTTCCAACCCCAGATAATTTTATCGGAGAAAAAATTTTGAATTTTTGGCAGTTATTCCATACAAAAACTGTCAGAGGTCCATTTTATTCCACGAATAAAAATTAAAGATCAGCCAAGTCGATTGAAAGATCAGCCCTAAAGGGGATAAAAATGTATAACTCCGTATACTAAATTAATTACTACATACTATTAAAATAAAAATGTAATAACCAATGTAACTAAAACTATTAACTGTAACAAACTAAAATATGGCGTCGAAAAATTCCTTATTATGACTTAATGTTATGGATCAGTGGATCTGTATAATTATTTATGTTAACACTGAAATTGTACCTACACATAAGGCAAATAAATTGATTTGGTTTAATCTCATTCATCTAACATGTACATACCTATATCCAACAACATAGGAATATTTCTCTCACAAAAATGAACTACCGAAAGATCGTTTCTACGTCTATTCAAGTCAAATGATTTACGACAAAAAGATAAAGACGTCGCGAAATATACTAAAGATATAAAAGATACCATTGAGACTACATCAAAAGGTATGTTATCGAACTTAATCTCGCATCGAAAAAACAAAACTGACTGAACAACTTACAACTTCAAGTCTCATTTTTCTTAGTTATTAGGGTTCCACGCGTCCGAATGAAAAAACGGACCCTTGTAGGATCACTCGCGTGTCTGTCTCTCTGTCCGTCTGTCACAGGCAATTTACCCGAAATCTAATACAGTGATTAGGTTGAAATTTAGTACACATATGAATCTTTGTGACCCAAACACGTATATGTAACATAAATAAATGAATTTTGAATATGGGAGGCAAATAAGATAACATTAAAAAGAAAAGTTTTGGAAACGTGTGACATATCAGATGAAAGGGCTTTCTGTGAGGGTCTTAATTTTTTAAATTATTTTTTTATAATCAATAGTTTTAAAGTTATTTAAGAAAATAGAGGAAGATTGACAATTCCCTCCATAGGGAGGGAACGGTCAATTTTTCTCAATTTTAATTCTATATATTTCCTCTATTTTATCTCTATCCCAGGTGTAGATCCAAAATTAATATACCTAAAATTTTGGAGAAAAAAAATACAGAAAATAGTTCTACACTCATGTATTATTACAGGAAATATTATAAGATGTCTATGGTCTTAAAATACCATGGTAAATATCTCGATATTGTGCGCACAAACTTACGTTTGTTGTTGGAATGTATGGGAGAAAATGTTTTTCACCTACAATGTTATGTTTGTTCTTGGGATAAATTCATATTAACTACGGAACCTTTCATTGTGCATCCACACGCACTTGGCCGGTTTGTACAGTACAGTAGTTTGTGAATTATTGCCATCGAATATATTTAAGATTTTTTACGGCACAATTACTGTGTCATGGATCTGAAAAACAAACTTTTTCTTCTATATCGTTTAATGCTTGCAAAACTGAATTAATAATTGCTACACCATTCGATTTTTAGGACGAAAATAAATTATTGGTTGCTTAGTCGTAATCGACGTGTTAAAGTCGGTGCTACGCTTGCTACGCCGTAGCAGATATCCGATCTACTACGTGTCAAGCGTGAATTATGCGTGTATAGTATTTTTATCTCACGAAGCAACACGCTGTGAATGTGTGTGTAAGTGCAGGAGCTCTCAGTACCGTCCGAGACAATGGCGAAGTCGGAAGTGTGCTAACGCTACTCGTCTTCACGCAGAGATTCACAGCGTGTTTGTACACTTAGTTACCGCAAGTAAAGCGCGTGTCACTTCATAAAGCTAAGTTACACATTCCAAAGAGTAGTAGGTTCCTTTGGAGAAGAACGGGCAATAAACTCCGTGGACACTCTTTTAAATCCATTTCATTAATCATTTTCATCCATTTCACATATGACCTCCAAAGAATAGAAAAGAAAAGCTTAAAATGCGGGCAAAGCAACATGTATCGCTAGTGTTGCCACTCTATTGGGTTTTCAACTAGCGTCTCTGTTACCGTCTAACAAGGAAACGACCAGCAAACTTGCCATTTTCACAGATATACGAGTTTCATAATAGCGTCCATATACATATATAAAACTCACCTTTATAAAGTAAATATTATACTCTGTATATTTTCCTGGGGTTTCGTGACTGTTTGTTTTGCATTAGTTGCACGTGTAACCTTTGTACTCTGGTCGTGGGTGGCAAGGCTTACGTCATTAGAACTGGCATGAGCATTCTCAGAATAATATCATGCCTTGTGTTCCTCGAAGGGGTAAAGGCGGAGGTGTATAGTGAATCCACTTTTTACCAGTTATTTTTAATTCCCACTTATGAATGTTGTCGCCTTTGTCACGGTAATATTATCTATACAGTATTGTAACTCGGCCGTATCTTTGAAATAAATGCCTACAGCCGCACGGTACGTAAACATGCGAAAGGGCTGCCCGCATTTTAATTACATTTGCCTACTTTGTGTTCCATTTAGTTTTTTGATAGTAAATATACTTTTTTTATATGTATAAACAAATAAAATACTTTGTGAATTGAATAGGAAGTGTTCAATAAAAATGCATGTTGTTTTTTGGTTGGTATATTTAATTAAAAAAATATGTTTATGTTTGAATAACAAATCGGTCTTATAAATTTACAAATTAAAAATACCACGTCTTTACTTTGAATTATACAAACTAACAAAACAAAACACACAATGTCCCGAGGTTTTAACACAAGCGTAACTACCGTATCATGATTCATGAACCGCCTATAACTACCTATTTCACTCGTGTCAATCGCTTTCCTTTACTCTATTCACTTTATTTATTAATCCAGACATCTTTTTTTTCGGGAGATAAAAGGAAATACTTATCCATTAAAAAGACACACATTATGTACAGACGCCAGCACATCAAGCTACTACAATCTGTCAAATTTCTTTAATAGATTTTCAACTTTATCGCTAAAGCATTAAGGTTCAAGGTTGATTGGGAAAATTTGACAGTTTCGGGTAGCTTGATCTGCTGGCGTCTGTACCTACCTACTAGTAATCTAAAAAAAGTTATCTCTGGATGCGTTATTGATGAATTCATGCAACCAAAAACAGCACAATACACCTTACTCATCATATTAAATATGTACTTGAACTTATTTTTAGTAAAAAAAAAATTTTAACATTAACACACATTTTTTTTTAACATTATTGTTTTTTTAACAATAATGTTAAAAAAACAATACACCGTCCGTTCGTCACTGCGGCACAGTCGCGACTGTCTACATGCCGAGCGCATGCCGAGATCGAGGTGCGTAGGCATAGTTCGCGCTTCGTCCGTTTGTATGAAGTTGGAATACTGTACTTATAGATAATATTACCGTGCCCTCGTCCCGCGCGGTACGTGCTTACCGTGCTGCTGTATATTATATTGTGTGCTTTTTAGTCTGTGCTAAATAAATGTATTTTCTTTTCTTTCTTTTCTTTTCTTTTCGTTTCTTTGTTTTCTTTTCTTTTCTTTTCTTTTCTTTTATTTCTTTTCTTTTCTTTCTCTTTTTTCTTTTATTTTCTTTTTTCTTTTCTTTTCTTTTCTTTTTTCTTTTCTTTTCTTTTCTTTTCTTTCTTTTCTTTTCTTTATTTTCTTTTCTTTTCTTTTATTTATTTCTTTGTTTTCCTTCTTTTTTTGTTTTCGTACATTGGGTTGATGAACCGAGGTTATAATGATCCGGTGCCGAGCTAATAAGTGTGCGATGATCTTTATTAACATACAATAATAATCGTATTTTATGACGGTGATAACTGGTAGTTACATTTAAATATTTTATATCTTCGTCAGTTTCCTAATTGTGTCTTTTATAAAGTCGGGACACATAATACCTTTGCATAGAACATTTTATTTAAAAACTTGATAACAAAGGTCAAAAATTGCATACTTCACCAATGTCGAGTTGACATCAAAAATTATGAGAATCATAATCATCATAATTTTAAGAACGTTTACAGTCTGATTTCAGTCTCAATCTGTCAAAAATACCTCTAATATCCCTACATTTTGACAAGTTTTTGACATTTGTTTGTCGCTGAGATGAGACTGCGACTACATTTTGAACGTTTTAAATTACGAGAATTGGCCTTCTGATCATTTTATATAATAATTAATTATTTAATTTTAAAATTTATTTTTTATAGTCTATACTATAAAAAATAAATTTTAAAATGAAATGGAATAAAATAATAATAATAAAAATGTGTTACTGACAGCAGTATCACATTTTTAGTCCAGTCTGACATGTAAAAACAATGGCTGACTGCCATTCTGCGGTATCCTAACGACGCAACACAACGCTGTGTCGGTAAAGCAGATTCTATCGTGCAGTAAACAGACAAAAATTACCCTTAAGGTTAAGACCATATTTTGAATGTGGTTGTGCAAGACAATTCATTCGGTATGTGACGTCTGCAAATTATCATTCCTATAGATTCCTCTCTGTGCAAGGAGCCTGTGTGCTAGCAGCGGGAAGATTATAGCTTGATTATGTTAGTCTTATGCCATAGATTCAGATTTAATTTAAGTCTCTTGATAAGACCGGCCTTTTGTTTATTCGGGCCCCTTTTTAAAATAGGGTGCACATAAACCGTTTCCCGGTACACTTGTTTATTTTTCAATATCCAGCGCAAAAATAAATCACGCGACGTTTTCCCTAGTCTGCTGTAGGTTTATGATTCATATCTCTTATGCTCGCCTGGGCAACGTATTGAACCGAAGCGTATGTACTGAATCAAAGGACCGTTATGTTACCAAATATGTAGTACAGAAGGTCAGCTCCATATGACGCCTTCTTGTTAATCCTGGCTATAAACCATCTATGTGCCTTTCATCCAAATCCGTTCAGTAGTTTTTGCGTGAAAGAGTAACAAACATCCATCTATCCATCCGTCCATCCAGACAAACTTTCACGTTTACAATATTAGTAGGAAAATAGGAAATAGGAAGTTGGTGTGTTTTCCTAGAGAGCATTTTTTGACAACTTAAAGTCAATCCCCAGTGCCATCATTTTCATGACGACCATCACTGCGGCCGTTATCTGCAGGCCACCGCTGTCGTAGGAAACTGTGGTACCGCACGCGCGTACTCTGGCCGCACTTAATGATCTCTTGGATTCTAATTAAACAGACGATCTATTTGCGGATGAATGGAATAAGATGTTAATGGCATGTCAGAAGTATTCTGAGAGGGATTCATGAAAGTGTTCTTAACTTTTAATGTTTTAATCTCAACTTTATAGTTTTATTTTTTATGCGTGTTAAGTTAATTCGGTTAGTTAATTAAGGCTTGTGGTTAAGTACTAACAGCCGCACGGGTCGATCGATCAGGTTAAGCTATGCTTACCACGGTTGGTCCGTGGATGGGTGACCATCTGTGGATTCCAAGATGGTGCTTCGGAAAGCACGTTAAGCCGTTGGTTCCGGCTGTCATTCGTGGACCTTTGACAATCGTTACGGGTCGTCAGAAGCCCGAAGGTCTGACAACCAGTCTTACCAAAGGGAAACTGCGATTTGGGAAAAAGCCAAGCGTTTTAATAAAAGTTATTAGATAAATGATTATATTATCGTATAGTCTCGTACGTACGGCGATCTTAGTCCATTACAAATCTAGTCTATATGCGCGTACCTTCTCGCTCGTTATATGTACCTTCTGTACTATTACTTCATAGTGCGCGGACGCAAAATATGCGTCAGACGTTCAAAGGTGTTCCTTTGAAAAAGACTAGAAAGACGTATGCCTTTTGCCTGGCCTTTTTATCTTATTGAACGATCGTGGACAATACATGGACGTCTAGCTATTTGAGCTAGCATTTTGTAATATTTCATTTATGAGACGTAGTTTACTGGGCACAAGGCTTTTATCGTAAAATGGGTGCTCTTTTATGTGAAGAGTATTCATATTAATTTATAATGTATACAAAATATAGTAAACCACTTTAAAAGAGTAACGGTGGAGTTTGTTGTCCATTCTTGTCCATACGAAATTACTTTTTGGAAAGGCAATTTCTAAGAAAAGAATCGCGGGCTAGCGGGCGGCGAGCAATGTGCAGTTCGCCGTCCGGTAAGAACCAGGCCCGGGTCGACGGCGAGTTGTGTTCCACGCGCGCTTCAAAGAGATGTCAGCACGAACTGACGGGGTCCGCTAGGGCCGATGCCTGCCAGGGCCGCGGGCTGTTCGAAAGAGAACACGAATGAAACACGAACGATGAACGATGAACTGAAGGAACACGAATGGGTTTTAGTCAGTAAAGGTCTGACACGCCCTCCCGCTCCGCCTAGAGCGGGAGACGTCATTTGATGATTTCCCACCCAAAAAAAAAGGGGCAACTACAATCAATTCTTTTTTTTTTGTTGTAAATTTTGACGCTGTAAAGCGCTTTTTATGTGCCTATTTGAAATAAATGATTTGACTTTGAATTAGTTTTTACACCGAGTTTTTACTACTACCAGAAAATAGGTAGAAACGTTTCTTTTGTGTTATAAAACATGACTTACTGCTAATTGAACAACGTAGTTTAAAGTAATGCCAAGAGATTTATCATACTTATTTTTAAGAATGTCGGTAAAAAAGTATTTTTATTTAATTTCACGAATTCTGTCAAACCTTTTAACGTAGCGTATATTTTAGGCATTTTTGGCCAGAAAAAAAGTACTCAGCCAATTAATTTTGTACGTAAAAGTACTTTTGTTTATAGGTACGTCAATAAAATTTCTTATCGCGCAGTTCGTACCTATTCTTTATGAGTAAATTTTTAATGTACGATGAGTTTGTTGAAACTTTTTCTATTTTTAATTCTAAAAGGTTTCTATTTTGAGTTTGTGTGATACGACTGCTGAGGGATCAAGGGGAAAACAGTCATAGTGTTTTTCTTTTTTGTTCCCGTTAAAAATGTATAAGTAGCTAAAAGTTTTATTTTCAGGCACCTTGGCTGACGAATTGGTAACAAATAAAACGGAATCAAATGATACGGAGCGTAGTGGAGTGGAAATGTGGAGAGTCCAGGGTGATTTCGATGAAGATGTGTTAGAAGTATTTGAGGAAAGAGGTAATCATGAACATAACACTATTTTTCAAACGAAATATATCATCTCGTTAATAAAAAAAAAACATTGATTCGAATTCTTCTTCTTTTCATGTCGACGGCACTTTGGTTGACTATTATTATATAGCTCGGGCCCTGTAATGCTATTCTGTAAAAATTTCACCGTGAAACCTTAGGTAAAATGAGCCTTCAATAGAGTCAATCCTTAGCATCAGGTGGAATTACAGCTCCCTTCAAGCTTACTTCGCCCAAGTTTGCACGGTGAGATTTTTACGGAATAGACCGGCAGTACGTGGCCACGTTGATTGCGGCATCAGTGGCATTCTTCAGGTTCGGTAGCTTCAAAAGTGCAAGTGAGCGGGCAGTTAGGACACTCCTGTTGGAAATCGAACCCAACACAACACCTTGCGCACGGCCTGTACGCTTAAGCAGGGTGATAAGCGCGTCATCGGCAAGCTGAGACACCGCTCGGCCCGATGACCAATCGCTTCAACGGACTCCACCGTGACGGACGATACTCCTAGCTTAAATTATGAATTCTACGTCCGAGAAAGTTTATAATTGTTTATAAGACGGCAATAAACCATTGCCCCTAAAATACAGTCCACTCTTTCATTGCTCCCCGCGCTAACATTGGTTTTCCGAGCCTGATTGCTGATGACTCGCTGATCACCCTGCTTGTGTTCGATTTCCAACACTCCAGCAAGTGGGACAAGGTTTGTTCAGAAACACCGCACTCGCACTGGGTGTTGGATGGGTCAGTAATTCCCCACTTCGTCAAATTGTGGTTGCAGCATGTGCAGAATTTATTTGAATTAGACTCACTCTTCATGAAGTTGAACTTGCTAGTGTTTGAGATGGAAAGAAGATGACATGATGATGAAAGTTTGCCATAATCAACACCTTTTACAAACGGATAGTGTAATCTATAATCTTGTAGAGAATACTAAAGTGTCGCATTAGGATTTCATTATGATATCAAATAAAAAAAAATATTTTAATGAAATCGCAGTAGCAACTGATTGTAGATATTTGCATGGCAACCAAAACCAATGAATGTTAAGCGTGTTTTCCTAGTCAGTGAGTGGATTAAATGTATATAGAATGGTCACCCATCCGCGGACAGGCAAGTAGATATATCAATTGATTGTTATTTAGCCATAAGCCCCTTCATATAGACGAGAAAGTATCCCCACCGTTTTGGTCCGTTAAACTCAGTGAATGAAAGATAAAATAAACAAGACGTTTGCCTCCCTTTATAGTAGAAGTACAAAGGAGATAGATACAGAAGGTCGACTCCATACAACGAGCGAGAACGCACGCACACATAGACACGCTTCACGTACAATGAGTGCAGGCGCACTTGCGACTGGCATTTGTTTGAGATCGTTGCCCGTACGTACGCCTATATGTCATCACTCATAAGTTAAAACCGCACCACTCCAGCGCAGTAACGGCCTGGCGCCGCCTCGGAAAAATTCCACCCGCTTGTCGTCATCGTGCCGTCAGTAAGACGACCGCTCGCTGCTGGCACAGCACCTATGAGGTGACAGCTTGTTTGTTCACGCGCCACATGCAACTAGTATATCACCTAGTATGTAACCTCACCGTGCACGCGCCATTGGCTAGTTTTCAGTTTACTTTACGTGAACTGGCAATCATAGCTATTGTACTTGATGAAGTAGAGAATAATTTGCGGGCGACAGGGTCGTGCGAGCGGCGCGGGGACCACGCGCGTTCGACGCGATGTGTGACAGCGCGTATTCTGTATTGTCATCGTAAAATTTACTTTAATGCATTTGTTTTAAAATCCTAACTCGAACGACAAGTTATTTGCTGTGTTAATGCGTGCTTGTGTCTATTTTCGTTCATTGTATAGAACCCACCTTCTGTACTATTCTGAGGCAAAAGTATGGGATCGTCTTCCAGCCCATTTCACTGTAAACGTTTTAGTCACCAAAGTTCACTATAATCCTACTAATGTGACCTCATAAAGGCCTCGGCCACAATAGAACTATCTCACAAAGAAGTCAATGGGGTGTGGTAAGACGAATAGTGAAGCCGGTTCCTATGTCCGGAAACCAACGGGTTTGTTACTAATGTGTAGTTCCTACAGTTGGCGTTGCAGCTGTAGTACGGTCACCAAAGGAGATAAGTAACCAGGGTCGTCGGATATGTACTTGAAGTTTAGTAAGAAACTGATGAATGTTTTCGAATGAAATTTAATTTTAATAATAGGAAACAAACGGTTCATTTATCAAATTAAATTTCGTTTGAAAACATCCGACGACTCTGGTTACTTATCTTTTTGGTGACCACATGAACCAATCATGTGGTCACCAAAAGAGATAAGTATATGTATATTACAGTCCAAAAGAGATAAGTATATAGTACAGTATAAAAGAGATAAGTATATAGTACAGTACAAAAGAGATAAGTATATATTACAGTACAAAAGAGACAAGTATATATTACAGTACAAAAGAGATAAGTATATATTATAGTACAAAAGAGATAAGTATATATTACAGTACAAAAGAGATAAGTATATATTACAGTACAAAAGAGATAAGTATATATTACAGTACAAAAGAGACAAGTATATGTATATTACAGTACAAAAGAGACAAGTATATGTATATTACAGTACAAAAGAGATAAGTATATGTATATTACAGTACAAAAGAGACAAGTATATGTATATTACAATACAAAAGAGATAAGTATATATTACAGTACAAAAGAGATAAGTATATATTACAGTACAAAAGAGATAAGTATATATTATAGTACAAAAGAGATAAGTATATATTACAGTACAAAAGAGACAAGTATATATTACAGTACAAAAGAGATAAGTATATATTATAGTACAAAAGAGATAAGTATATATTACAGTACAAAAGAGATAAGTATATATTACAGTACAAAAGAGACAAGTATATGTATATTACAGTACAAAAGAGACAAGTATATGTATATTACAGTACAAAAGAGATAAGTATATGTATATTACAGTACAAAAGAGACAAGTATATGTATATTACAATACAAAAGAGATAAGTATATATTACAGTACAAAAGAGATAAGTATATATTACAGTACAAAAGAGATAAGTATATGTTACAGTACAAAAGAGATAATTATATTATTAGGATTGGTTATCTGGTATTTTACCTATCTATTTCATAGATTCTCAACCTTATTTTGCCTATCTAATTTGAGAATGTTTTTTTTTCTAGTGCCCCCATTTTTTTTACTTACCGTCTGTCGGGAATCTGAAAGTATTATTGCCACGATTATATTTAAACGTGTAACGTTGTTGTGTATAACGTGTATTATATAGTCGTAAGATAGGATATGTATTTTCTCTGGATCTTCTACTGCCCCCCTGAAAGTCTCAAACGCCCACGAGGGGGCGTCATCGACCTTCAGAACCTATGATCTATTATGATCAGAGTCATCGCTTTGCGACCTCATCTCGTTGATAATTTTACTCAGGATAGTTGTTATGTTTAAACAGTTAAATAGGCCGAAAAACGTTAAACGTTTCAATGTACGAGTAAATATATGTATACGTAAGATATGGAGATCATCATCCACATATATTTACACTGAGCAAGACTAGCCCCACAATTGTATTGAAGGATTTTGAAAGAAATTCCTAATCCATTGGTTCATATGTTCGAAAAATTCGTCTGCTAAACAACGTAAATATCGTAATGGATGTTGTTGAACTGTCAAAATGAAAGTCATGGGCAGTGCAAGTGTGTACAGACGCCAGCACATAGAGCTACTACAATCTGTCAAGTTTCTTTGATAGATTTTCAACTTTATCGCTAAAACATTAAGGTTCAAGGTTGATTGGGAAAATTTACAGTTTCGGGTAGCTTGACCTGCTGACGTCTGTACACCGCGGACCTACTTATGCAATTGATGATATAAGTACATAAAGGAATTCAATTCAATAAAAATGTAGGTATCCAATAATTCTTTTTTTAATCTTCACAGCCCATTTCACCGAAGACATTTGGAAAAGAGACAACAGAACAATAGATTTTTTACTATTCAATGCAGAAAGAAAAGATTTAGCGGCTTTTTTGGATGCATACAATGTGTCCCACAAAGTTCTAGTGTACAATGTGCGCGAGAACGTCGACGACGCCATATTGGAAAAATTTCCACCGGAGCATAGACATAGAACTAATGTGTCAGAACCTTTAGGAACTGGCAATACTAGCCACGTACCAGCAACGTAGTCGGTGCCAAGTGTTGATCATTCAAAACTTGAAGCAATTATTAATAACGATTCTGGATGAATTAAGGATATCGAAAGTTTGGGAAAACAGGAAGCAGGTCGTTTACTTGATAAATTATAATTTATGATTGTGTTAAGTTTTAATTATCGTCGAACCCATAAACAAAATATTTTTCTTCCTTCTGCCTCATCCTTCGCGGAAAACAAGGCGTGACATTTTGTTATATAAAAAAAACACTTTTGACATATTTGAAAGACGAAATAATATAAACAAAAACAAGCACGTGCCATATGTATATGGTGTCAACCAGTATAAAACGAACACAGTATACCAATACATTACTAAACAGCAAAACGTTGAATGTAATTCCGTTTGCAATCAGTCGACATTTCAATCTTGAATCCAATTTATGTTCAATACAATACATAGGAACGTCAGAACATACGGAGATACTAGGAACATGTTTTACTGGTGACAAGTTATGTATTGGCAATGTGAATAGTATGCCGATGACAGAATGTCGAAGCCTCTACAATAAAATCTGTGTGACATCTGTGTGTCATATACTGTGTACATATTTTTTTATGGAGAGGCTCGTGGCTAAATAATTACAGCCGAACGTGTCGATTGATCACCTTCGTTAACCTACACTTGCCACGGTCGGTTTGTGAATGGGTGACCATCTTTACATACCAAGACCCCTCCGTGACTTGGAGAGCATGTTAAGCCGTTGGTCCCTGCTCTCATCCTTGGATTTTTGACAGTCGTTACGGGTCGTCCGAAGCTCGAAAGTCTGACAACCAGTCTTACCAAGGAGTGTCGTATTACCCAGTAGCTGGGTTGTGGAGGTCAGATAGGCAGTCGCTCCATGTAAAATACTGATAGTCGGCTGCATCCGGTTAGACTGTCAGGATGATGATATTTTGTATGGAGTTTTTTTTGTCATAACTGTGTGCGAACAGGCAATGGAGCGCAGTATTCTAGGCATCAAATTGACAGACCATATTCGCAACACCACATTGCGCTCCAAGACACAGATTACTGACGTTCCTCACGGACTCGGCTGCAGACGTGGCCGGCCGAGCCGACCGTGGGAGCCGGTTGTGGACCACAGCTCATTAGCTGTGGTCCAAAATAACCACTACGTGGAGCCCTGGGGCTCTACTACGAAGTGCAAAGTGCGAATGATCGGATCAAACCGACACATGGCCGAACCGAATATTATTGAAAAATGCGAAAAAAGTTCGTATCGGCTCAATTGGGTCGGGACCGTAGTCAATATTCGAAAGAGTGTAGGAGTGTAGGATCGGGACCGACCGAACCAAATAGTAACTTCGTAGCAGGAAACGGCCGAACATTCGGCCGATACTACTTCGGAGTAGACCCCTTGACACAGTCAGAAGGCGTTGCGGCAGACCCCGTAGGAGATGGCGGGACGAGCTGGAGAAAAGAAACGACTAATGGTCTACTCTAGCCCTGGATCGAAAAAGCTGGCCTTTGCCCAGCGGTGGGATGATGCAGGCTTACAGAAACTTATACAAGTTACTGTTAGCCTAAGAGCTGAAGAGCTGGCCTTAAATTTCAGAATGTATATCAAATCTCTCTCTTATATCTAATGTGGTATACACATACCCCATTAGATATACACATACATACATTCTGAAAGTTTATCAAAAGCTATTCGATGCTAATGTGAGGCTCAGTAAAAACAGCCTATTTGATTACGTAGTAAGCGCGACAGCTGAGCGTGAGGTTATGGGTTTGATCTTTAGGTCGGGCTGTGAATTACTTAAAGGCACCCACAGGCAAATAGCAATAGGCTCGTCTCCTATAACATAGAACTAAAGCAAAACTAGAGAAATAACAACAAATCACGACTTTATTCTCCAAAGGGTAGGACTCGGCCACAAATCCAGACTCCGGGATGCTACTGAAAAATTCCAGATGGAAAAATCCAATGTCACTTTGCCTGACCCGGGAATCGAACCCAAGATCCCATGTTCAGCAGTAGCGCTTGCGACCACTAGACCAACGAGAAACTCACTAGAGAGATGTGGTGGTCTGTACATATTTATCTACAATTAATATAGGTGTGACGCTATGTAATGCAAAGTGCTCCTGTCCTGCCTATATCCTTTCAACATGCCTCTAGATTTGTTGAGGTTGGTTTAGCACTAAGATTCTCTGTGAAATGGCTTCCAGTACACACAAATTAACATGCACAAACGTTAGAGGTTTAGCACTAACCATTCCTGCATACAGACCGAAGAATTTCCTGACGAGCCGGAATCGGACCGATTGCATTGAAAAGAGACATCCAGTAGGTATAATTTACTACAGTGCTTTTTTGGCATACTAAAGATGTAGGTATTTAAATCATTTGTTTACGGAAAATATAAAAAAAATGTAATTGAAAACTACTAATGTTAGGAGCTCAGACCAGTAGTAATGTTTTAAAACAAGCAATGTTTTTTTTACTTACACAACTGGTCCCGATATTAACGCAGTGTGCGTTAATACCGGGACCCCAATTAGAATATTATGTTGTAATCATAATACATACACTGAATTTTTACTATTATGTATAAACCATTTTTTATTTCATAAATTAGTTACACTGATTGTGGCAGAGAATTATGGTCACATTACAAATCTACACACGCACACAGTCGCACAAGTATCGGTCAACGGTGGTGTAGCGTTGTAGCTGTTTCGTCCATTTTGGTTCGTTGTAACTGTACAACGGAAATGCGACTGTACTTAATTGACGTAGTTTTATTTTTGAGACTAATATAATCTATATTAAAAATTACAGAAATCGATTCTGAACAAACTGCTTTCATGATGTGCATCAATTCAGTTACACATCGTTGATTTTAACTGTCCGAAATTTTCATTTATAAAATTACCAACAGCGCCTCGTTGTTTCACCTGCATAAGTGTCGATCCCGTAGTAATATCGGGTTAAAAAGTATCCTATGTGTTATTCTGATGTATAAGCTTTATTTCTGTAAAGTTTGATCAAAATTCGTTCGGTAGTTTTTGCGTGAAAGAGTAACAAACATCCATCCAAACTTTCGCGTGTATAGTATTAGTAGGAATTAGAGTTAGGTACAACCTGCAACGAATAGCAATCATTTGTCAGTACAGATTTCCAAACTTCCTTCATTTGGAGGTCTCCTTTGTTCAATCACCTACTATTTCTGATTGTCAGAGATGTTAAAGCTACATTTCAACGTGAAAATTCAGGCTCCAGTCCCCTTTGACTTGTTCAGCTTTCAACTTAAAGCTTATTCGGTGTGTCATTGTGTCAAAGTTGCCCTGTCCAGCTTGTTTGAATGCTCAAATTGCCTTCCATTGGTAATAGACTTGGTGACGCCGAAGTTACTCTTAGTGGTGCAACTTTGCCCTCGAGTTATCCATCTTTCTTTGAATGAATGGATATTGTTGAAGTCGTTACGTATTGTTGAAGTACTAGTACTTTTTGCGAACTTTTTTGGTTCTTGAAAGAAATATAATTCTCCAGCGTAGCTTGAGGTAGGAATAAACTGGTAGAAATATATTTTTTTTAATATGCATTAATGTAGAAAACCTTTATGTACCTTAATAAAAAAAATGTATGTACATGAGGGACCTATCAAGTATGCATTATAAATTACATAGTGTAGTGACAACGAATTGTTGGGTGAATCGCTGCTCTCCTAGCTAGATTACTGAGTAATCTGTATTTAGGTGAGACGAAATAGTCACGTAACGATAAGCGTTATGCCCCCTCCATACGATTAAATATAATAAAAAGAGACAGTGAGAGAGAGAGATAGTTTTCATGGTTTACGAGAGTGCTAAAGCCGATAGTGAGATCAAAATGAAAATCAAAGATGGCGGCTGCGAAAACTTTCAAATTTTTCGTTATGGCGTTTTCATGGTTTTTGAAGGGCTAAAGCCGATAAATAAAAGACGGCGACAATTTTATGAGAGCTTTTGAAAACTTACACTAGATGGTTCTGTATTAAATAGTAAAATAATAAATTCTGTATTAAATGTTCATTGTTACTTTATTATTATTTCATTGTTACTTTAGTTAGCTATGTATAAAATAAATCAGATCAAATATGTATATCTATTTCGGATTCACAAAAATTATATCTATATGTGTTGTGTAAACAGAACTGATCCTAGTATTAGTACAGTTTATTCAAACTATATTACTGTTACTGTTAGCCTGCACCATCCCACTGCTGGGCAACGGCCTCTCCCCATGACTTCCAGCTCTATCGATCTAGGGCTAAAGTGGACCACTCGTCGTTTGTTTTGTCAAACTGTAATTAGTTTATTCAAATGTATAATTTATTATAAGGAAGCGCCGAGGCTGAGCGTCCATCGCATGATCCACTGCAGAACAGTGGACAATCCCACCTGTTTGCCAACGCGGCCAGGATGCTGTTTGCAGTGCCACGCACGCGTCTGAGTAGCGAAGCGCTTCGCTTACGGATGATTGCATAAAAGCAATCAGTGTGCCACTTAGCAAAAATAGTCGATACGCTGCAAGAACGAGGTAGCCCAAACAACATCCTTAACGTGAAAAACGTAAAAACGTTACGAACATTAATAAGACATGAATAATGAAATTGTACAAATGGCGCTTGAAAGAGGTTCGGTTGAATACTGTATATTGTTGAGTTACATTACGTTTTTATTAATAACTAGAGCTAACTGTTTCGCAAAGTTTTTGTGACTTGGCAAAACATCGAGATTTCATTATTATTATGAGAAGGGCTTGTGGCTTATTTATAACAGCCGCACGGGTCGATCCGTGGATGGGTGACCATATTTACATACCAAGACCCCTCCGTGCCTCGGAAAGCACGTTAAGCCGTTGGTCCCGGCTGTCATTCGTGGGCAGTCGTTACGGGTCGCCAAAAGTCTGACAACCAGTCTTACCAAGGGTTATCGTATTGCCCAGTAACTGGGTTGTGGAGGTCAGATAGGCAGTCGCTCCATGTAAAATACTGCTGCATCCGGTTAGACTGGAAGCCGACCCCAACATAGCTGGGAAAAGGCTAGGCAGATGATGAGTTTTTAAACTACATACATATGTATGGAGATAAATTATTTTAAAACAAAAATACTTTTCTTTTGTCTTGTAAATCACTTACGACTGTTTAAACATCTTAGCTTCGAGTAATCCCAAACTTTATATTTTTCCTATCTTTTAATGTACATGATATTTTTCGTTATAATTTCGTCTTTTTTTTTAATTTCACCAAATTCTATTGATCCTTATAGCCGAGCGTATATTTTATTTAAAGAGATATTCTTCTAAGTATTTTAGGTCTTGAATATTAAACAGTTCTGTCTAAAAAAGAAATGCTCAGTCAATTAATTTTGTAAGCAAACGTAGGTACTTTTGTTTTATACCATCTATAAAATTCCTTATCGTGTGCCTTCTGCGAATTGATTCAATTTGTCAGTGTAGTCATGGTTTTGTTGAAATTTATTATTTTTTTTATTCTAAAAGGTTACTTATTATTTTCAGTTTGTGTAATTTAATATCTAAAAAGGGATTAAAAGGGATAATAGTCACATTAGGGGTTTACTTATAAATGATGATTATAGTAAAGTGACGTTTAATTGTCAAAAACGCGAAACAGTGTGAAAAAATGGCGAAACAGTTGCTAAAACTACTTAACTTTTTTTTTTGTTTTTCCGGATTTTAAATCATCAAATGAGGGGTCCCGCTCTGGGTGGAGCGGAAGGGAGTGTCAGACTCTAACTGACTAAAACCCACCCATGTTCCTTCCTTCGCCCTTTATGTTCCGGGGTAGCGGTAACCCTTTCGGACAATCCCGCTGAAAACTACTTAACTTTAAGCAATGTTTACCAATGAAGAGGTATGTCTTTAACAAATTATGTGTTTGTTTATTAATAGTTGTAGTTTATTATTTCAGGTATTCTAGCGGAAATTGAGCTAAAAGGTGTACAGTTATGGAGAGCACAAGGCGTGTTCGATGACGATATGCTGAACAAGTTTTACGATAGAGGTAATCTTGATTTTTATTTTGATGATCATTATTATGACGTGTTGGACGAGTTTTAGGTCGCAGATTCGAACCCGGACAGGTGTTTTACTTTGTGTAAATAATTTCATCACAACTGCTCTCAAAACGGTGAAGGAAAAGATGGTGTTGAAACCGGCATATCCTAGAACCAAAAATTCGAGGACATGTGAAATCTACCAACCCGCGTTGGGCCCGCGTGGTGGATTACGGCTCATTCCTTATCACAGAGAGGAGGCCTGTGTCCCAGGAGTGAGAACATTATAGGCTGATTATGTTATGATGTGTTGAATATGTAGTGTGACTTTTAATAAACCGAAGTTATTGTCTACGGGAAAATTATCATGATTTGCAAACGGATTGATGATCCTGCATCCTATCTGCAAACACACTTCTTGCAACAACAAACAGTGGAATTTTGATCATACGATAGAACATTTACGAGGCGAACTCACATTGTAAATACTTCTCAATCATTTAGTATTTTTATCTCCTCACTAAGCGAAGCGCGCTTTACTTGTGGTTACGAAGTGTACAAACTCGCTGTGATTGTATGCGTGAAGATGCTCACACACAAACACACTTCCGACTTCGCCATTGTCTCGGATGGTACCGAGCTTTATTTATGTTTACTAAGTGTACAAACACGCCACAGAGTGTTTACACACACATTCACAAATGTGTGAGTAAGTAAGCGCAGGAGCTCTCGGTACGTGTGTATGTGTCTGTACACTAGATAACTACAAGTAAAGCGCGCTTCGCTTCGTGAGATAAGAATACTGTGCCGCAATAGAGAGCCTTTCGTCCCAGCCGCCGCGGGAGACGCTCCGGGCGTCGGGAGCCGCGTGACGAATCCCGGCCACCGTAGGCGTGCCTACGGGCGGAGAGCAATGGGTAGCTCACCGCCCGATCAGGACCAGGCCCGTGTCGGACGGCGCGTAAGTGTTCCACACGCGCCTCAAAGAGATGTCAGCATAATTCGAGGGGCCCCTTAGGGCCGAAGCCTGCCGGGTCAGCGGGATTGTCCGAAAGGGTTACCGCTACCCCGGAACATAAAGGGCGAAGGAAGGAACATGGGTGGGTTTTAGTCAGTAAGAGTCTGACACTCCCTTCCGCTCCACCCAGATCGGGAGGGGTCACTTGATGATTTCCCACCAGAAAAAAAAAAGTAGTTTTATTATGGTTACAAAATATTGTAATTCTATGTTTTTACCACACAGCAAGCAAAGGCGAAGAAATTTGGATAAGAGATAACAGGACAATCGATTTTTTGCTGTTCCATGAGGAGCAGCAAACAATAATTGATTTCCTGAAAGAACATGGAATAAACCATTCGGTCCTGATAAAGGATGTACGCGAGAAAGTGGACGAGGCTCTAGTGCAAACATTTCCCATCAGGCGCAGTGGTAAGGTGACAAAGCTTTTAGACTTAGAATAGAATATGCGAGCTTACAGATGTTATGTTTAAAATGATCCTTATACTAACTACCTTAACGAAGACATGCAGTTTTAGCTATAATAATAAAGACTCATTAATATATATTATTAACACATTCAATCAAATCTGTATAAGTCAGTAAGTAAGTATATGTAAAGTCAGAGAAAATAAATGAAAAGCAAATTGCCTGCCAAGTTATATTGTCCGTATATTCAAATCACACCTGTCATTCAACACGGCAAAATGATGTATAGAGTCAATTTCCTTAACTTTCATTTCTCTGATTGTACCTTTACGTGGTGGTGGAAGCGCAGTGGTATCGGCCCCGACCTTTGAGTTGTAGGTTGTGAGTTCGAAGCCAGGCAGGCACTTTACTTAGTGTATTTAATTTCATCACCACAGCTCTCAAAACGGTGAAGGAAAACATGGTGAGGAAACCGGCATGTCCTAGAATCAAAAATTCGAAGACATGGGAAATCTACCAATCCGCGCTGGGCTCGCGTGGTGGATTACGGCTCATTCCTTATCACAGAGAGGAGGCCCGTGTCCCAGGAGTGGGAACATTATAGGCTGATTATGCTATGATGTGTTGAATATGTAGTGTAACTTTTAATAAACCGAAGTTATTGTCTATGGGAACATTATAATGATTTGCAAACGGATTGATGATCCTGCATCCTATCTGCAAAAACAGTTCTTGCAACAACTTCAAGACAAATTCAAAGACATGTGACATCCAACAACCTGCACTGGGCCCGCATGGTGGATTATGGCCCGATCCCTCTCACAAGGAAGTCCCGGCAGTGGGAATAGTATAGGCTGATTATACTAAAGTTATTACGCACTTAAGTGGTAAACAAAATACATTTACAGCGGCCTTCTGTCGTAATAGTACCCAAGGGTGATATTCGTAGTGCATGAGTTACCAATGAAGTGCAACTGACTGTTTCTATCGTATGTTTTTCCGACCTATTGTCGAATCAGTCAGTAAGCTCCATTTACTAAGAGCAATTTAATTGCTTGTTAAATGCAATAATTTGAAGCAACAGTTGAATAGAGATGGTGACATTTTTTTTTATTTTAAACTCTAAAATATATTATAAAAAGCTTAAAAAATAGCCAATTTATTAACGTTTTCAAAAAACTGCTGGACGAAGACGGCACTATCACAGAAGTGATGTCACAACTATGTAACGTCATACTAACGTCATACATTTTTTTTTTAAAAACGTTGCCTCGCACTAATAATTACTCCTGTATCGTGGGTGCGTTTACAAACGTTTAAACTCACATACACAAACAGCCAGACCCAGAACAACTACCTGTAGGCAATACAAATATTTGTTCCGTGCGGGAATCGAACCCGCGACACGCAGCGCAGCAGTCGATCGCTCAGCCACTGCGCCAACCGTGTCGATTGCCAACATTGTCTGTACCGCGCGACAAGGATGGGAATAATCCTTTTCAAAAACTTTTAAAGCGTGTAGCTTTTCTATATTTCCATCGATTTTACATATTTTTTGATTATCTCACTTAACTACTTTGAAATTACATTATTTGTTCGAAAATTTCTAATATTAGTTATCAACGCTATTGTTGAAACTTTGTTTGGATAGTGCATCTTTGTATTCAACAGGCAATTAACCAGCGATGTGTAAATGGCCATCAGGCTACTATCACATTTAAGTCTTTCACATAAAGCATAATTTTGTAACTTTACTTTCCTTCCAAATAAAGCTGTGTCTGGAGATTCGTTTACATGGAAAAGCTATCCGTCACTACATGAGGTCAACGATTATTTAAACAAAATTGCTGCCACCTATCCAACGCATTGCAAGATAATTACTCTTGGGAAGACGTTAAACTTGACACCTATTTATGTAAGTACCAGCTGCGCCCCGCGGTTTCACCCGCATAAGTTCCGATCCCGTGGGAATATCGGAATAAAAGTATCCTATATGTTTATCCTGGTTATAAGCTAACTGTGTGCCAAATTTCATCCAAATCCGTTCAGTAGTTTTTGCGCGAAAGTGTAACAAACATCCATCCATCCATACAAACTTTCGCGTTTATAATATTACTAGCTGCGCCCCGCGGTTTTACCCGCATAAGTTTCTATCCCGTGGGAATATCGGGATGAAAAGTATCCTATATGTTTATGCTGGTTATAAGCCAACTGTGTGCCAAATTTCATCCAAATCCGTTCAGTAGTTTTTGCGTGAAAGAGTAACAAACATCCATCCATCCATCCATCCATCCATGTATCCATCTATCCATCCATCCATCCATCCATACAAACTTTCACGTTAATAATATTAGTAGGATAGTACGTAGGACTGGCGACCACTGCTTCACACGGTTTTAACGACTTGACTAAACATGTAGATTTTTTATTATATGGATGTTTAATTTTAATCTCTTGGTTAGCCATAACAGCGGCACGGGTCGATTAATCTAGCTACGCTTACCGCGGTCGGTCCGTGGATGTATATACCGAGACCCCTCCGTGTCTCGTTTATCACGTTAAGCCGTTGATCCCGGCTGTCATTCATAGATCTTTGACAGTCGTTACGGGTCGTCAGAAGCCCGAGAGTCTGACCACCAGTCTTGCCATGCGGTATCGTGTTATGCAGTCATTGGGTTGTGGAGGTCAGATAGGAAGTCGCTCCATGTAAAATACTGGTATTCAGCTCCAACTGGTTAGACTGGGACTAGTGGTACAGGGGGTCTACTACGAAGCGCAAAATGCGAATGATCGGATCGGACCGACACATGACCGAACCGAATATTATTGAAAAATGCGAAAAAAGTTCGGATCGGCTCAGTTGGGTCGGGACCACAGTCAATATTCAAAAGAGTGTAGGAGTGTAGGATCGGGACCGACCGAATCAAATAGTAACTTCGTAGCAGGAAGCGGCCGAACATTCGGCCGATACCATTTCGGAGTTGGAAAGGCAGCTAGGCATTGATTCACATGTACCTTTATATTTTAGATGTTAAAAATATCAAACGGTGACCGGAATAATAAAGCAATACTCGTGGACAGTGGGATGCATGGTCGGGAGTGGACGTCTGTGATATCAACACTCTACTTCATCGACTCTATCGCTCGGAAGTTTTACCAACAGCCTGAGTATATCACCAAAAGAGACTGGTATGATGTAATAATATTAAAAGGCTGTAGCAGTAGAATTCTTTGTACGGGAACGTGTGTACTGCCACCATCTTTTCTGCCGCTACAAGCGTTTGGTTTGAACGGTCAGTGCCGGTGTAATTAACTGCCGCGTTGGTCCTGGGTTCGATTCCCGTGCCTGGAGGACTATATCTATATAATTACAGGCATATTTTCAATTACTTGTATGCAAATGTCAATAGACGCAGGTACCATTTACCACCCAGGATGTATCGACCAGTTCAAAGTCTACCAGGATGAGTTTAGACGCCCCCTGGTAGCAGAGCAACAGCAGCCACAACCTGGTAACAACTGGGTAGCAGCTTGGTCTTGCATATCAATCTAGTTTTTAAAATATTATTGAAGTGCAAAAGTGTCTGTATCAGCCTAATTATAGTATTTTATCTCACGAAGCGATGCGCGCTTTGCTTGTGTTTACCAAGTGTACAAACAGGCTGTGTATGTGTGTGTAAGCTCAGGAGTTCTCGGTACCGTCTGAGACAATGGCGAAGTCGGAAGTTTTTATGTGTCACGGTGTGTGTGTGTGTGTGTGTGCGTGCGTGCGTGTGTTAAAAGCTGACGCTACTCGTCTTCACGCACACATTCACAGCGTGTTTGTACACTTGGTTACCACAAATAAAGGGCGGATCGCTTTATGAGATAGAAAAAACTGTACAAAAATAAAATCATATCTCAATTTATATTTATTGTCAATTGTGTATTTTATTCCGCTGTATTTTTCTTTCCAGGCACATTATACCAGTCCTGAATCCTGATGGGTATGAATACAGTCTGACTACGGATCGATTGTGGAGGAAAAACAGACGGAAGATGAGCGGGATGTGCTACGGGGTTGACCTCAATAGGAATTTTGAGTAAGCAGAAACCTTTTTTTTCGTTTTTGTGTAGTTGGCGCAACCAACGTCAACAGAAAAAAAGTTATTTGTACAGATAAGTTAATATCCGTGTGTCCTACACGAATTATTTGTTATTTATTTTTTCCCAAGTAAATAACACCTTTCTTCTTTCATTCTTGATATTAGTAAACATATTAAGTAAATAGGTTTGAAAGACCATGTATTCGTACGAATACATTTGAAGTCAGTTGTCTGACTTACAGCTTGTAAGTCAGAGAAAAGTCTTGTACTAAAACTAAACTGACTCGTCAACTGACATCATGTCCAATCAACTTAGCCTATCGCAGTCTACTGCTGGACACAGGCCTCTCCCAGGCTGCGCCACAACACCTTGCCCTCCGCCTTCCGCAAGCAGTCTGTCCCAGCCGCCACAGTCTTAAGGTCGTCGGTCCATCTAGCTGGGCGGTGTCCCACGCTACGCTTGCCGACCTGGCCGACCTCATGGCCGACAACCATAATTCATGCGCTAAAAAGAACAGTGATGAAGTGCACACCACAACCAAATAATCTCACTGTCAAAGTGTACTGAAAAAACTCATTTTGAAAACGATATACAAAGTGGATACGTCGATAAATTAAACTTCGCAAATGAGATGACACAGACTGAGAAAGTCTACATACAAAAATTCATCCAATTACATCCTATAATTTAGTCACTATACTTAGTCCAAAATTGGTACGGACGCCAGCACATCAAGTTGCTACAATCTGTCAAATTTCTTTAATAGATTTTTAACTTTATCGCTAAAGCATTGAGGTTCAAGGTTGATTGGTTGATTGGGAAAATTTGACAGTTTCGGGTAGCTTTTAGCTTTTGACCTGCTGGCGTCTGTACAACCCGTTGTCAGCCCATCACTACTGCATATTTAGTTTGTTCGAAGAAAACACTTTTTTAATTTAGATGTTAGAACTTATTTAATAAAAAAAACAACCAACTTTTTTTTTGTAAAGTTTTGGTGCTCAACTGCATCCGGTTAGAGTGGAAGCCGACCCCAATATAGTTATTGATATTAGGACTTATTTGATAATTTAAAAATATTCCTACGCCTTAGTATCTATTGCCAGTGTTTTCATTTATTGTCGAATTATTTTCTCCACACTATACAAAACTGTTTTGTCGTGTTTTTTCCCACGAGCCTCACAAAATCAACACTACGAGATGGGATGACATTTTCCTTTTTTTTCTAAAACCCGAATCGGCTTTATTGTTTCACACTTTGTTATTAGCAGCGGGGGACACATTGATTTAATATGTAGTTGTTTTCGTAGTGTTTCAGTTAGTAGTCTGAACTTTGTTGATCGAACAGTGTTAGGGGGATGTGTTTTATAATATGATTAAATATTAGGACGTTGGTTTATTCAAATTGAGTATTTAAATAAACTAAAAACCTTTATAAAAATGGGAGGGGAAAGAATCATAGGGCATAAAAAAAATCGCAGTCCGCATCGCTGTCAACAGGAAAAGTGCCCAAAAGGCTGGCAACATTACCACTTTGTATGGATATGATGATTCTTTGGCCAAAAAATAGAGCAGCCCTCTCGTTGAGTCGACCAACCGCTTGGTGATGTCTCGAAAAACTAAGTGGGCACTCGGTTCCAGTGGTTCAACCCCAAACGGCTCGATCTTATAAGTGCCGTGTTTGAGGTTTTTATAGGCTTGTACAAATTTTTATTATTATTTGAAGCTGTTAAATTATACAGTATCTTGGAAATTTAAATTGATCATTTATTGCAATCCACAAAGTGTACTTAGGGGTAACTTAAAAATGAATTCTTAGTATGCAAACGTTGTTTTTATACCGAAACAAGCATTCATAATATTGGTGGGTAGTTTGCGCGGAAGCCCCTCCTGAAAACATTATTATACAAACTGGACAGTCCCTTTGTAAGGCAAAAAAAAAAATTACGTGGCCCAACACACGTTGGCACGTGCTACGGAGGCACGTGCCAACGTGTGTTGGGCCACGTAATTTTTTTTTAGTCTTTAAAAGTTTACTACATAATATAGTTTTTAAGTCATTGTTACTAATACTATAGGGACTATGAGCATTTGAATTCCGAAATAAAGAATATATTATTACTATGAATATAACAATAAAAACAGGTGTTAGGTAACCAACTTTAATAACTTTCGGATTCGTTTAGTGAAGAACTTTTACGAGTTAGAAGACACTCTAAAATGTAAGAGCTTAGTCCTAAAAGTTAACGTCCCAATTTAACTAAAAGCAAACTTACAAAAACAAAAGCGAACTACTAACAGACATCTCTTTATACTCAAAATAAGGTCAAGTACATAGTATAGGCCTGAAAAATGAACGAAAAAATAATTAAAATTCACAACAAAGCAGCCTAAAGGAACGCTACCCTGTATTTAATGAGACGAGGATGGCGTTAATTCGGCCAAATCTACAATTAGTACTTTGGGTACTTATTTTGAAGGTTTTCTCTGAATTTTTAGTACAATTTCGGTGGCCATGTGGTCTTGGCCGCTCATTTTTATTCATGAAGTGCTGGCTGGAGGCTCTGTTGTGTAATTTTTTAGGGTCACTAGCGGTAATGGCTGAATAACCAGCTTGCCCGTATATAATTTTAAACAGTATCTTTGGAATGGCAACCCTATCTTTTTACCCGACTGCGCGACAGCAAAGACAGGGTTATCTTTTGTCGCATGTATTTAAGCTAGGAGCATCATTATTTACAAAAGCAACGTTTCCTAATTGTCCTTCACTTAATTTGGTTTATTAGTAGGTACTTTAGATAGCCTATATTCAACTATGCGACACGGCTTGGAACTGGTACCAAAAGTACAGGTTCTTAGCGGTTCTTGCCATTTCAGTACCTGGGTACCGGTTCCAGACGGGTACCCGTCGTGTACCACAAATCTCAGATTTGTACGAGGAACCTCGTGCGGTTACATAACGTTGAAGGTATTTTCTAGTGTCTATTAACTATCCTTTTTGCTTACTATATCTGCTTTCTCACTCTAACTTACGGAAATATTTTTTAGGTACTAATCTAGTACCGCTTTTACACCAAGGCCAATAGTACTTCAAGCCCTGTATGTGAATGAGACTGGGTAGCTATGTTGTTGTGATGCACAGAAAGTGCACTTGTTCTCAGATGTGTTCACAGCCTCCACCCATTTGTCAAAACTTCTTGTGTTACCCTGTCGCATAATTTTCAAAGACAGTAATTTGTTGCTCTCAACCTCGAAGGCAAAGCCACAACCCAAAGCTAGTCCAATATAATTTTAATGAGACTAGCGAACTTTCTCCTCGCAATTATTTCTATGGCTGAACATTTCGCGGCTGCCGACGCTGTTATTATAACTAGCGTTATATTGCAGAGCCAGCTACTCCTATTTATAAACTTGTGTCGAGTGGGGAATAACGTTCTCCCCCTAAGTTTAGCGTTACATCCCCAAATTGCAACGAAACTAAACACCCGATATAGGATGAGTTAGATTAGTATATTTGGTACCAGTCTTCGATAATTATTATGGATAAACGTAGTTCCTGAATTATTGCGATTTGTTAAACTTTACCTTGTACGGTCCCTGCGTGATCGAATCAGAAATGTAGAGATCTGCAGGAGGACCAAGGTAACCGACATAGCCCGAAGAATTGCCAAACTTAAGTGGCAGTGGGCAGGGCACACCGCTCGCAGAACATATGGCCGATGGAGCCGAAAGGTGTGCTGGAGTGGCGACCGCGTACCGGAAGACGTAGCGTTGGAAGGCCTCCCACAAGGTGGACCGACAACCTTGTGAAAGCCGCAGGGACCCGTTGGATGCGAGAAGCACAGAACCTTTCGAAGTAGAGGTGCTTGGGGGAGGCCCGTATCCAGCAGTGGACGTCTTTCGGCTGAAATGATGACGGTCTTGTAAAACATTTTTTATTCTCAATAACCTGTTCCTTTATCATGTTAGGCATAGAGCATAGGGTGTGTTTAATATTTTCCTACTTCCTTTCCTACTTAATATTATAAACGCGGAAGTTTGTGAGGATGGATGGATGCTTGTGGCTAAGAAATAACAGCCAGACGGGTCGATCGATCAGGTTAAGCTGTGCTTGCCGCGGTTGGTCCGTGGATGGGTGACCATCTTTACATACCAAGACCCCTCCGTGCCTCGGAAAGCACGTTAAGCCGTTGGTCCCGACTGTCATTCGTAGATCTTTGACAGTCGTTACGGGTCGTCAGAAGCCCGAAAATCTGACAACCAGTCCAAGGGGTATCGTATTACCCAGTAATTGGGTTGTGGAGGTCAGATAGGCAGTCGCTCCATGTAAAATACTGGTATTCAGTTGCATCCGGTTAGACTGGAAGCCGAGCCCAACATAGTTGGGAAAAGGCTAGGCAGATGATGCAGATGATGGATGGATGTTTGTTACTCTTTCATGCAAAAACTACTAAACGGATTATAAATATTTTTCGTGTTTTTTGGTCTAATAGTTCACGCGGATGGAGGGGGACACAGCTAAAAACAAATGACGCGCACCTGACCGATTCCTTAATCGGTCAGGGACAGCGCAATATCTTAACTATACTGAAATAAAACGATTATAAAAGATTTCAAATATTGGTATTAGATACTTTTATTTGCATGAAAATAATTGTATCTACATAAGACAATCTGTGCGCACGACACAGCACATGTATAAAATATAAATGAAAAAAAAAAAAAGAAACTGTGCTTCGCAGGTTACTCGAGACCATAATACGAGTATTCCATCCTGCTTAAGTTCAGCATTTTTTTTTACTTAGTGCCTCTTCCATAACGCTGTAGGAAACATTTGCTTATTTTTATGGTCGCCCAATCAAACATAAAAATAACCAAATGGTATCTACAGGGTTATGGGAGAGGGTGGATCTTTTTTCCAATTTTTATATACCTACGAGTGCATTATATTTGTTGGGCTTCATGTCCAATTTCGTTTTATCATCTTTTGGATAGTAATGAGAGGTCCGTGGTTAAATAATAACAACCGCACAGGTCGATCGATCAGGTTAAGCTACGCTTGCCGCGGTTGGTCCGTGGATGGGTGACCATCTTTACATACCGAGACCCCTCCGTGCCTCGAAAAGCACGTTAAGCCGTCGGTCCCGGCTGTCATTCGTGGATCTTTGACAGTCGTAACGGGTAGTCAGAAGCCTGACGTCTGACAACCAGTCTTACCAAGGGCTATCGTATTACCCAGTAAATGGGTTGTGGAGGTCAGATAGGCAGTCGACTGGAAGCCGACCTCAACATAGTTGGGAAAGGGCTAGGCAGATGATGATCTTTGGATAGTAATGTGTGTTTTGAGATACGCAGTGAGTCGTATCTGAGAGCACGGGTTGCCGCCAAATACGACGGCGTGCGCCTTACGCCAGGAGGTCCTGGTTTTAAGGAGCACATACACGATATTTTTTATTTTAATCAACCCAGTCTATTGCAGTCCATTGCTGGACATAGGCGTCTCCCAGGCTGCGCCACAACACCCTGTCCTCCGCCTTCCGCATTCGTCTGCCCCAGCCACCTTCTTTAGTCGTATTTTTTATTTACATAAACCCATTAGTAACTCATTGCAATATTATTCTTATTGTTATAAAGTTATATAAATTAGAATGTTTGCCGAGAGTTGTACGAGTATAATCAATCTGATTATACTCGTACAACTCTCCCGTCGCTCGCGTGACCCATGGGACCAACAAACAAATCGGCTTAGACTTTAATTAAAAAAAAAAAAAAACATATTCTTCCACATTCTTCAAAAGAAAACAAAATGTTTTGTCAAATATTTTATTTTACCAGGCAATAACACGATAAATTAGCTTCCCATATTCACTTTTATAACAAAATTCCTATTTTCAAAGCAGTATGTTGCCGATAGATAAAATGCAATCAAAAAATTATAAAGACACGGAATTTTCTTTGTCACGATACGAAATTACATTCCGGTGTGTGGATAGGATTTATGATAATTTATTTTGATTTTTTTCAGGCCAATAGAGGTGGCGGCATTTACGTTTTTATGTCAATAAGGAGCCAGGGTTGGTTCTAGTATATTTTAGGTCGATATTTTTTATAACCAGCCTATACTGTTCCCACTGCTGGGACACAGACCTCCTCTCGGTGAGAGGGAGTGGGCCACCATGCGGGTCCCGTATAGGTTGGTAGATGTCACATGTCTTCGAATTTTTAGTTCTAAGACATGCCGTTTTCCTCACGATGTTTTCTATTACCGTTTTGAGAGCAGTGGTGATGAAATAGTTTACACAAAGTAAAGCGCCTGTCTAAGTCGAACCTGCGACCTGATAACTCGTAAGTCACAGCCATAACCACTGTGCCACCACTGCTCTGCATCAGGTCGGTATATTTCCCAAGTATTAATTGCTTGTATTGCTACGATGTGGAGACCAGCTGGGGTCACCTTTCATCATCAGCATCCGCCTACAGCAGTCCATTGCTGGTTATGGGCCTCACGTATTGCCATTTAATTCAATTTTCGGCAACTCATCCAGCTGCTACCAGCCACCCTGCGAAGATCGTCGCTCCACTTAGCCTGAGGGCGTCCTACCTTACGTTTGCCGATTCGCGGTCACCACTCAAGAATACTTCTACCCCAACGGTCATCGGTTCTAAAGTCTATTCAAACTAATGTTTCAAATTCATGTTATTTCAAGTTAAACAAATATCAACTTTATTTTAATGTGATTTAAGTTGATTTCAGAGTGACTGGCACTATTGAAAAAGTTATAAAAATGTTTGAAGTTGTAGCGTAAATTGAACTTTATAGTGTAGGAATTAAAGTTATTTTTCCATAAACTCATATTTGTTAACATTTTTGGCAAATAAATCGCGAATGCAAATACGTCAAATATGGCCGGCCCATTGCCACTTCAGATGTGGGGTCTTCTATACTTACTTATTATTTGTAGAAGCGCATTCACTCATGGATGATTCGTTATTTTCAAGTCGTGATTGTTAGCAAATCCCAACGATTGGCCAACAATCACGAGTCGGAAGGGAACTACGTTTTGTTTGGAAAAAAACACAAAAAAACAGTAGAATCCAATTAACAATATGACGATTCCTCACGCCCGATGTTTGCCGGGTGACTCGCCGCTAAAGCTTGCGGGAGTGATGATGATGACGTCACGCTGAAGTACTTGCACGAAGGCTGCACTGACGTTCATACTCGGGGTCACCAGTATAGAGGTATAAGGAACAGAGTGTAAAGTTCACTCATCTTCCATAGAAAAAGGAGGATTCTCCGACCAAACGGGTGTTGTGTCTGGCGGGCAACTGCCCGACGATTGACGTCGGGAAGTTGTATATGCTAATTGCGCGGTAAACTCTGCTTGCGAGATGCAGGATTTGTGTGACGTCAGTATGACGGGTTGTTCGCATGTGGCGTTGTAGATACCGCTACATATAATTTTAATATGTTTTTTATGTGTTCCTCTCAAGTTACAACTGGGGCAAGCATGGTAGTACACATAACGCATGCGGAGAAAGCTACTGTGGGCCAGTACCTTTCTCTGAGGAAGAAACGAAAGCATTTAAGGTAAGGGAAAATGTAGACAAAGTAATAGCAATAACGCGATGACGTAAGTAAATCCTAGTTCAGACACCAATCTACATGGTATTCACATGATCTGACCAAGATTATGTCTGGACTTTAAAATAGACTGTGACTTCTAAGTTCGTTTCAGCCTTTCTTTTCAGATTTGTCTGATAGGAAACGCCGACCTCTTTTAGTTTTTATTATTAAAATATGATTGGCGTGTAAAAGGGTTTGTACAAACCTACTTACATAAATAAAATCATATATCAATTAAATTGGTGACATGACCTAATTAAGAGTGACCACATTGAAAGGGATGAAGTTAATACATTTTTTTTGTGTTTCGTTCATGAGAAGCCTGTGGGCTGAAAGAGGTTGTGAATAATTATGAAGAAATTTTTAGATTATTCTTTGATCATTGTATACTCCATTAGTTGACGTCATCACGTCAACGCCGGTGGTCGCTGAAAACCAGTGCTGGGGCTCTGACTCACATTTTTTTATTTATTCATCATAGGGATTCATTGATATCCTTTATTCTCAGGATTATCTTTAAATCCGTCCCGGATTTAAAGATAAACCTGTATTTAAAGATAAACCTTTATTCATAAATGTTGCTTACAGTTAAGTACTGACTGTTTAATAATACATTTTTGACGTTTGAACGTCACTTAACTTTATTCATCGTTTATAAATAAACCCCCATAATCTTTTAAAAATTGGGTCGCAGCATTACACTGAGTGGTGGCCATTTTGCGTGGATGTGACGCATACATTCCCTCAAATTGTGATTGTGTTCCATCTTTGCGTCATATTTAGCGCTCTTTGCGTCACGTTTAGCGCGAATAAACGTATTTTTTTTCTTTATTGCTTCTATGGACATCCGAATGGGATGAAATGCTAAATTAAATACGCTGCGTGAATTGCTGGCACTATCTTCAATATCCAATTTACCTACTCAATTCAAAGGATCCACAAATCTTGATCTGAAACCAGTCATCTAACTCCTGAATTCCTTAATCCATTTGTTTCAGAGATTAACAGACAGGACACATTTTAACGGATACGTGTCGGTTCACTCAGCTGGTACAAAAGTGTTGTACCCATTGGGAGCAGGTCGCAATGACCACCACCATCATCTTCTAATGACCAAGGAAATTGCTTTGGTTAGGTTACTTTCACATGTATTTAATATAACTTCCAAGTTCCTATTCTGCGCTTCTAAAAATATTATTGAACCTCTAATATAATGTTTGAGCATCTTTCTTAACCTCAAATTATTCCTATTCTGAGGTCCTATAAATAATTACTGAAAATTACTTACTAAAAAATATTACTGACACTAATATAATGATAAAGCCTCTTTTTGTGAACCTCAAATAATTCCTATTTTGGGGTCCTAAAAATATTATTTAAAACCCTAATCCTAAAAATAATAAATAGCCAAGTAACTCCGACCAACTTGGATGTAGCGCTCGCTGGCCGCTGCAGCGGTTGGTCAAGCTAGAAGGTAGAAGCGAGGTTCAATTATTTAAAAAAATGTGCATCATTAGAAGCGTAAAAAGTTTTTAGAGGTTCATTAATTTAAAAAGTGTCTCTCATTAGAAAGTTAGTTGAATATTTCCCTTTAATTTTTCCCGTATTTTGGCCATTGATTAAATTAGGTACACTTTGGTTAGGTTCACTATGTCGGGACTACTAATTACTTCATCCTGCCTGCTATTGTTCGGTATTTCTAGCTACGGAAATAGATTGGAAGCGTTAATAATAAGTCTGTGGGGTCCATAGGGACGCGCAGGGTTTCTTCATTGGGAATTTCTCAGTAGCCAAATCCGGCCCCAAAATAGCTATTTACAACTATTCGATCCGCTTCCGTGCCCAATCAAAAATCAATCAATATTATCGAAGAAGTCCTCAAAAGGCTGCCCACAAATCCTAAACCTGAAACCAAATAGACGACCACCAAATAGCGATCGGAAACGATCGCTATTTGCAGTCGGGGACTAGGCAAATCAGAGGAAAGAGGAGAAGGGGGGAGGTAATTGAAAATTTGTCATATTTTACTCGGAAGCCTGTCGAATGGTTGTGAATAGTTATGCAGGGCCAGATTTGGCTACAAGTTCGTCCCCTATTACATAGGACTTAAAACATATGATAAAGGAAGGCAGGCATGATGTTTTTTTATTTCTATTATTTAATTACAGGCAATGCGAAACGTTGATAACCAACAGTTCCTAAATCGGGACATTACAAAAATGGGGAAAAATAATTTTGGCATGGCCATGGATTGGATGCATTTTGTGAAGCATATAAGACATTCTTATATTATAGAAACTAGAGGTCACAATGGCTTGGATGTTATTCCTTCTCAACAGATATTGCTAGCTGCAAAGGAGGTCAGTGCTGGGCTGCTGAAGTTTGCTGAAGCACTGAAGTAGATTCGATAATTATTGATTTGTTTATTAAAAAATATGAAACGCTCGTTTGTTTTTATATCCTGAGGTCATCATCATCTGCCTAGCCTTTTCTCAACTATGTTGGGGTCGGCTTCCAGTGTAACCGGATGCAGCTGAATATTTTACATGGAGCGACTACCTATCTGACAGCTACAACCCAGTTACTGGGTGATACGATACCCCTTGGTAAGACTGGTTGTCAGACTTTCGGTCTACTGACGACCTGTAACGACTGTCAGATTCTGACAGCCGGGACCAACGGCTTAACGTGTTTTCTGTGGCACTGAGGGGTCTTGGTATGTAAAGATGGTCACCCGTCCACGGATTAACCGCGGCAAGCGTAGCTTAATCCGATCGATCGACTCGTGCGGCTGTTATTACTAGCCACAAGCCCCCTAGTATGGATTAACAATCCTAGTGCTAAATTGCCTTGTATTTATTGAGTTTATCATGAACACTAATTATAGTCCACGTTTTGTAATTTCACGCCGCGGTTTCCCATCACGAAATGTTAATTTATTACGTGATACAAATTCTAACAATATTGCTTAACCACTGAAGTGTTGAAGCGATGTTATTGGTTTCCTCTAGTCATTTTAATTCCGTCGTTGACTGAAAAAGGCTTTTATTTTTGCGAAATGTAAATTGTAAATGTAATGTATTATACAGGGTTATTGGTAAAACACCAACAACCTCTTAAGAGGTCATTGTACTCATCATTATGAACAACTTTTACTATGAGACCAAACCAGAAATCGCGAAAAAAAAAATCAGCTGTTCCCTACATTTTGACGAGTTAGACGAACATAAATGTAGGGAACAGCTGCTTTTTTTTTCGCGATTTCTGGTTTGGTCCGGGCAATCGGAAAAGTGTAGTCAAATTAAGGAGAACACAGGACAGTTGTTCAGTGAACAATATTATGGTAAAACTGAACAACTTTCTCCATGGGATCAACATCGTAATCGAGAAAAAAATATCAGACGTCCCATACATTTGGGTTGAGTAGGGTTTGAAGTTTTGTATAGGACAGTTGATATATTTTCGCGATTACGATCTTGGTCCCATGGAGAAAGCTGTTCAGTTTGCTGATCTGTACCAAACCCTTAACACTTTCACTGCCCACAAAGTAGATACAATAGTTAAATAATCAACCTGAACCATATGTGGTTCATGGAACTGAGAATGGCTTAAATTTTACCACGCTGTATACAAGGAAATACATTTTCCTAGGATAGCCAAACCTGAAACTACAAGAAATAGCGAAAAATAAAATACTCAAAGGACCGGGACTGATTTTGTTGAAATCTACAAAAATGTCATTAGATTTGACCACACAGGCACATTTTAAAAATTCACCTGTATAATGCTTTAAAAAGACTAGGCCGACATATAATCTAAATAAAATATAAAAAAAAAAAAAAAAATAAAAAAAAAAAAAATATATAATAAAATATATAATCATAATCCCACTTCTGGGACACAGGCCTTCTCTCTTCGAGAGGGAGTGGGCTATAATCTACCACGCAGGCCCAGTTCAGGTTGGTAGATGTCACATATCTTCAAATTTTTGCTTCTAGGACATGGCGGTTTCCTCACGATGTTTTCCTTCACCGTTTTGGGTGTGAAACAGTGGTGATGAAATAATTTACACAAAGTAAAGCGCCTGACTGGGTCCGAACCTACGACTTACAACTCGTAAGTCACAAGGATGGCACCCATTATAAATTATCATTAAAAAAAATATATCCTACTAATCCTACTAATATTATAAACGTGAAAGTTTGTATGGATGGATGGATGGATGGATGGATGTTTGTTACTCTTTGACGCAAAAACTGCTGAACGGATTTGAATGAAATTTAGCACACAGATGGTTTATTACCAGGATTAACACAGGATACTTTTTATCCCGAAATTCCCAAGGGATCGAAACCTACGCGGGTGAAACCGCGGGGCGCAGCTAGTAATAAATAAAAATAATTCTCGTATGAATATCATAGGCTATCTCAGCTTGTCATATTTAAATTATCCGTCATTCCCAAAACATAAAGGATATTACACGATTAAGGTAAGTTTTCCTGATTATAATATGGGGTCTTACAATACTAGGCTCAATAAGAAAAGGGGAGGTTCGATGATATTATCTCATAGCGATAGAAACGTAGATGAACTGCAAGTGTGTAAGCAATTATATAAAATTGATTGTTTTGAAGTGTGTGGAGTTAGAGATATCGAAACCAATTTGTGTGTTATTTGTTGTTATCGAACTCCCGCAAACAATAATTTTGACAACTTTATGAACGAACTTGAAAAACTGTTGCAACATTTTTTCAATAAACTGTGTATAATTTGTGGCGATTTTAACATTGACATATTGAAAGACGATATAAAACACAATTCTTTTTTTTCCTTATTAACTTGTTATAATTTTAAGTACCTGATAAATGATCCTACCTTTCGAAGAAATAAGTCCGAATCGTGTATAGATAACTTTTTGACCAACGTACCAGACGATCTTATAGACCACACGTATATCGATCAGAATGGCTTGGCGGATGGTCACGCTGGTATATTCTGTACCTTGCGTTTAGAAAAGGCTACGTTTAGGAAGCGATCTAATTATGTACGTGCTTACAAAAGAAGATATAATGATGAAAACAAAAGCAACTACAGACAAAAATTGTCGGAGACTGACTGGAGCACAGGCATAAATACATTCATCACAAAATTCAAAGAAATTCATTCTTCTGTCTTTAAGAAACGTAAGGTAAAAGTTAATTTCAAAAGGAATAGATGTTCGAAATGGATAACAAGAGGAATAAGGATAGCTAGCAAAGTTAAACGCTTTCTTAACACTTTAGATAGAACACAATGCGACAATTCAATTATAGAGTATCGGAATAACTACATTCGAACGCTTAGAAAAGTAGTGAGCTGTGCAAAAAGGAATGATGTCAGAAAACAAGTACACATGGCATCAAATTCTAGTAAAATGATATGGCAAATAGTAAATCGACAGCGTAATGCTACTACAGACATGAAGAATGAACCAATTATACTCAAAATAGGTAACGTAGCAACCAATAATGCTTTAGAAGTGGCTAATATATTTTCTAAAAGGTTTGACAACACAGTCCACTTGGATTCTTGTGACAAAGAATTGGCAATGACATTCTTAACTGAAGGTATAAGTCGGGTAGAATTTAATATGAGTTTCGATGCAGTCACACCTATAGAAATTTTTAATATGACAAATAAAATGATAAATAAGCCCTCTTCGGGTTATGACGAAATTCCGTTAACCATAATCAAAGACAACATAGACTTGTTAGCGACTCCACTAGCATCTCTTTTTAATCAATGCATCGACGAATGTCTGTTTCCCGATCAGTTTAAAATCGCACGAATGCTTCCAGTTTTCAAAAAAGGATCAAAGACGGACCCTGGAAACTACAGGCCAATTTCTCTATTGCCTATATTATCAAAAATATTTGAAAAGATAATGAAGGATAGGCTCATTAAACATTTAAAGATGTACGGTATCCTAAATGATCAACAGTTTGGTTACCAAACATCATTAGGAACCATCGATGCTATTGAGGCGTTGGTGGACGAAGTTATTTGTAATTTGAATAATAAACATAAAGTGGCTGGTATATTCCTAGATCTCAGTTCTGCCTTCGACACAGTAGACCATGGTATTCTTCTAGCTAAGTTAGAACATTATGGCATACGGGAAAATGTATTAAAGTTATTTGGGTCTTATCTGCATAACAGACGACAGTATGTAGAGATAAAATCTGTGGTAGATGGAGAAGAAAAAATCTACAGATCTAATCTAGTTAAGGTATGCCGTGGTGTTCCTCAGGGATCCGTTCTTGGTCCAATCTTCTTTATTATATTTATTAATGATTTAATCGAGTATATAAAAAAACGCGTAAATGATACAAAATTAATAATCTTTGCTGACGACACGAATGCAATAGTTACTGCAGATGATATACTGGAATTAGAATCCAAGATAAATGCCCTCTTGAAGGCCTTTGAAAACTGGTTCAGTACTAATAATTTGAAACTGAATGTAAATAAAACAAAGTGTGTCTTGTTTAAGCCCACAGTACGAAATGACGTTAAATTGGACATTGTATCTTGTGGCAACGAAGTCCAAATGGTTGATAGTGTCAAGTTCTTAGGTGTGCACATTGATGCTTTGTTGAACTGGAGGGATGAGACATTATCCCTAACTAACTCTATTAGCTCGGCCTGCTATGCTATTAGAACACTGAGGGAAGAAATAAGTTTGCCTCAGCTTAGAAGTGTGTACTTTGCCTTGGTGGAGTCCAGGCTAAGATATAGCATCGAGTTTTGGGGCAATAGCTACAAGTACAACCTACAAATGGCTTTCGTGATTCAGAAAAGAGCTATAAGGACTATGCTCCGTATGAAACAGACGGAATCATGTAAAGAACATTTTATTAAACTAAAAATCCTGACAGTGCCTTCCCTTTACATTTTAGTATTGCTAACCAGCCTAGTTAAAACTTTGCACAAAATTGAGACTGATGAACAAAGACAAACTAGAGCTAGTACACGTAGGAAAGATTTGCCCAAGACTATTCAACCGAAACTCAAAGTTGTGAAACATAGTCCGAGGTATCAGTCTGTACTTTTATATAACAAGTTGCCTATAGAATACAAAACTATATACAGTGTTAACTTATTTAAAAACAAATTAAGGACCTATTTGTTGGAGAAAGGCTACTACAGTATCGATGAATTTCTAGATGATATATGACATTGTAATACGATTGTGTTTTTTTCTTTCTTTCATTCTTACTTGACATTTATTATTAATTTTAATTGACCGTTATTGTCTAATGTATTTAATGAATTTTATTTTATTTAATGTTATCTTAATTTTTCAACACAATGTTTTATTGTTATGAAATAAATGACTTATGACTTATGACTTATGACTTAAGGGCGGGTTGTTTCACGTCCACTTAACGCACGCACGTATATGACGTCAAAAATGGCGCTAACTAACGTCAAACCAAAAAAAACGTTGTTTCAAATTACAATTACAAAATTATGGCACGACAAATAATAACGAGTACGTAATCGTGAATATTTGAGATACGTATGTTACGTTAACCGACCGTTTGAAACAACCGGTCCTTATCACTATAATTCTCAATCACCATAAGTTTTTGTATAAACAGTCTAGACTAAATTAATTTCAAACATAAATCAACTCCAAAAGAAAAATGATCGACCCAAAACACAAAGTATGAACATTAATCCAAACCTAGCGACGTCAAAAGAATAAAAAAAAAAATGATTCCTTTAAAACAAGGCGTAGTTCGAACTCCTGTTCCCGAGATCCTGTTCAACAGTGGCGAAGGGTGAATTTATGACAGAGGAAAGCCGGAGCAAAAACAAAATTTGGGAATTCGGACTTTAATCGTGGCCACGAAAAGCTACTTCTTGTTTCTAACAAAATAACGAGGTCAATAAACCGTTTCATTAAATTCCTATTTAAATCTACTTTTCTATTATGAGCTTCATGCAAATTGGCGGAAAATTATTCTATCCTACTACCAATACCGAATTCATGTAATGCTAAACAACTCCTTATATTATGTTTTTGAGTTGTGAGATGTTTCTTTGATGAATTCGTCAGATTATTAATATCTGTGAAACTCCCTTTATTCCATAAACGACTAGAATCTGAGAAAAGTAAACACGGGAAACAATACATTTTATTTAATTTACAACTGCCAGTCAGCCATTGATATTTATCGTAATGTTACGAGATTACAAAGTTTGAAAAATCCATCGCGGCGTTTGTAATTTATAGCACAGAATAACTAATAGAACTAACGTTTATAGTCACATCTAGGCGAGCACGGCCTAACTCAATTACATGTTTTTTTATTTTCAAAACCTAATATTGAAATGTATCCAACAAGCATGTTTTCAAATAACGATCTATTAGTAAATAATCTGTCAAACAACAATCTATCCACAACAATCTAAGCAAATAATCTGGTATTATTGGCTGTACTAATAAATTCAATGAATACAACGAACAAAATGCAAATTAACTACAAGTGTAAACGAATTATTACATCAAAATAATGTTCTACATATGAATTTATGTCAATGTCCGAACTCCGACCCGAACGCATAACGAAATTCAGCGAAACCGACCGAATGGCGATATTGCTCCATCTCGTTCACGCGCAAGCATTTTCTATGTGTGTCTATAGTAACTCGGTATTCACCGAATTACCGGGTGCTCAAAAAATAGCAAGCCACGTGACCTGAAGTGATGTCATGACGAGCTTGTTTTGTATAGAAATTAAACTCACGACAAGCCGCACGCGCCTACGAGTTATTTTAGAGCAAAATATTTTGTTGTTGGGAAAGAATGACAAAAAATGTAATGTAGGCGTTTTGCAATGTTTTAATTTTATGGTGTATTAAATTCTTTCTTTCTTTTCTTTCAGTAACTTGGTTGCGGAGCTCAAATAGTCAGTCGCTTCATGTAAAATACAGCTGCATCCGGTTAGACTGGCACCTAACCCCAGTATAGTTGAGAAAAGGCTAGGCAGATTGATTGATTGATTTTGTAATCTACATGTTCAGCGCTCTGTAGTACCTAGTAGACAAAAAAAAAACATTTTTAATATTTTTGTCTGTTTGTTCCGGCATAGCATTGGAAGGCCTCCCACAAGGTGGACCGACGACCTTGTGAAGGCCGCAGGAACCCGTTGGATGCGAGAAGCACAGAACCGGTCGAAGTGGAGGTCTATGTTCCAGCTAACCTCCGAAACGGCTAGACCGATTTTAACGGTTCTTTCACACAGATAGCTGATTTTATAAGGAATAACTAAAGGTACTTTTTTTTAGAAAAATAATTAGGGTTGCGTGCAAAAAAATTAAAACCCATAAAATTAAATTTGTTTTCCGACAAGCACGCGAACGAAGTCGCGGGCACAGCTAGTAAGGTATATAAAATATATTAAGACAGGAGAGCCTTACTTTAGGCTATCCCCAGGTGGTTAAAGTTACATTTTAGAAAGTGGTATATTATACTCCTTTACTCCTACAATTTCATATCTAAACTTCGTAATTAATTAAGAACCAGCTAATTCTTAACTTTCAATTTTAATAAATTAATTTGAAACTAGCGCCTGCTCAGCTGAAGTTCTAACAAGATAACAGTAATTGAAGTAGAATGTTACATTTAGTTCTGGCTCTTTATTTAATTAAACATGCTAATGTAATTAGATATTGTGAAGTCAGAATTTGATAATGTCTGACTTGACGTATTTTTTTCTTTTCGCGGGCCATTTTTTTTTTTGGCGGGTCAGTAATTATGCTACCCCGCAATTGATTTAGGCATACAGATATTAATCTGTATGCATAAATCAAGAAGATGTGGTCCAGATATTTTAGCATGCCGAGTTGAACAGTAGATAGCTATACTGTTCACCTCGTTATATAAAAAATATGGGCATGCAGCACCGTACACGAATGATCAGCATATAGTGTTCCCACTGCTGGGACACAGGCCAGTGGGTCGTAATCCAGTGCAGGTTGGTAGATGTCAGATGTCTTCGAATTTTTAGTTCTAGGACATGCCGATTTCCTCACGACGTTTTCCTTCATCGTCATGAAATAATTTACACAAAGTAAAGCACCTGCTTGGGTTCCAATCCACGACTTACAACTCGTAAGTCGGGGCCGTACACGTGGTAAAGGTGAAATTATTGGAATAAGAGAGGTATAGAGAGAGTTATAAAATATGTTAACAATTGCAATTAAATCGATGGTAGTATTTTTTTCAATCACTTCAATTGCATTTTGTAGACGATCGTCTTGCGTATTAATGTGTATTAATCACGTAAACATTGACAATTGGAATCGATTGTATCAGGGACTCCTAACGAAATGTGCCTAAATATGACGCAATTTCACTCTCAATTCTTGTCTAATTATCTAATCGCCGCCTAAGGGACCGGCCCAGTTTCAAACGGTTAGTTAACGTAACATACGTACGTCAAATAATAACGATTACGCACTCGTTATTATTTGACGGACGGCAAGGCCATAATTTTATAATTGTAATTTGAAACAACGTCTTTTTGGTTTGACGTTAGTTAGCGCCATTTTTGACGAATACGCGTGCGTCAAGTGGACGTGAAACAACCTGCTCTAAGATGGTTCACTTCAATAATGGATACAATCACAATAGGTGAAAAATGTAAATGAACTGATTGTTACTTTCATCATTCTGTGAATTTTAAAATAACTTCATAATAGAGCAGGTATTTTGGGTTTCCAAATATCGCTGTAATGACTTGTCATAGGAGATATTACGGTGGTGTGACTACACCTTTGATCGCGAAACTATTGATAAGCAAACCGAACATTCATTCATTAAACATTCATTTCATTAATTCATTCAACATTCATTCGAGAAATCTTTGCTGAAACCTCATTGTACAAATAATTAATATTATCCGACGAATAGCTAAAATAAAATCATAAAAAGGCCTTTTAATTTCTTATCAGCACAAATATTTTCATATATGTGTATTATATTCTTTCTATATATCTATATCTTAGGGATAGGAACCCCTTCCAGATTAATCCAATTTTCTCTGTCTGCGGCTTCTTTTGTCCATTGTTTTCGATACTGCTGTTATGTCATCTGTCCAGCGCTTCCCAGGCCGCCTTTGTCGTCCCTTACCTCTTGGTAATGTCCACCGGGTCGCCTCTATAGTCCATCTCTTGTCGGTATAAAAGGCTAGGTGTCCGGCCCATTTCCACTTCAGTTTAAGGGTATCTGCAGAGAATCAGCTAGCTTCGTTTTCTGTCTTAAGTTTACTTCTGATTTTATGTATTTTTTTTATTTTCAGTACGCTCCTTTCTGGCATATACCAATAATATAATATATACCAATACCTCCTATCCTTGCTACGATATAGTGATGTATTAGCTGTAGACCATGCGGCATGATACACTCATTTAACAATAAATAAAAACTTTAGAATTATATTCCAAAATAAATTAATAAACATCTCATTTGCACACTCATCGCACGTCTCATTGATATATACAATATGTGTGCTACCGACCAATTAGGTTGACCTATCAAATGTACCTTTGTACCCCCGCTATAGTAAAGGATGTGGGCAAAGTCGGGAGGGGAAGTAGTCCTTATAATAATTGCCGTATGACAAAAGGAACGGCCGAGCCAGCCACGAGTAAAACTATTCAGTGACGTTGACAATAGAATAATACTCCTATTTTCAACCTTTTATTTTGCGTTTATTTTTCCGTTTAAATGGGTGTCTGCCGGTTTGTGTTCCTATAAATAAATATCGATAAACACGTGCAAGGATTTTGTTTGATTTTCAGTAAGATTATATTGTGTCTGTTACTTTGAAAATGGTTACGTATGAAACCCCTTACTACGCCTTATATCAAATAGATTAGTCTTCATAACTTTAAACCTGATTTTTTGTCTACTGATAAATTATATACAGGTTGGCATCCCTGCCACCAAGTGCAATATGTTCCCCCTAGCATAGTAATGGAATATCGGTTATCAAAAAAAAAATGCTGTTTCATAGAAAAGTGTAATAGGTACCTACGCGGTCAAAATGTATGGAACAGCAATTTTTTTTTAATAACTGACAAAAAATTGCAGCCCAAAGGGGTTCAGAATCATGTACTGAATCCATGGTAAAAAGTTGCTCGTCGATGTCCCTGGCATCTGCCATCCTGAATTTTCCGTGAATTGGTTCAAAAAACACTTTTCTACGTCACTGTTTCATCGATATGACGAAAAAAAACTGAATTCAGGCATGATGATGGCTAAAGGTATCCTGCAACCCGAATTGCGTAACAAACTATCGATCACAATCTGAATCATTTTGAAGTATATTGTTATTCCATTGCTTCATATGTTCGAAAAATTTGTCTGCTCAGCAACATAAATAACGCAATGAATGTTGTTAAACTGTCAAAATGAAAGCCATTGCTACTGTTAGTGTGTCTGAGTGTCAGGCTACTACCCCGCTGCAGCCTGTTTTAAAAAATGCCTACGTTTCCATCGCAAAAATAAAGAAACCTACGAAAACTAATTAACATCCTATGAATCGCAAAATCCAATCAAGCAAAAAGTTATAGGAACGCGTATCTCTCATCAAGTTTGTTTTCGTACGTCGCCGGCAAGTTGGTCGGATGCGAATTATCGAGCTGTGTAATCGGAAACAAAGCCTCTCGTGGCTTGGCGAAAGAAAACAAACGACATACGATAAACGATACTAAGGGAACTCGATTTAAAGGCCTCTTATTTCATGTTATTATCTTTTATTTTTGGAAAAGGCTAGTGTTTTCTTTCAAAGAATTCTATACCGTATTCAGAATGCGGAATTATGCTCTACATAATGTATTTGACTTGATTCTCAAAAGATTCGTGCAACTTGAGATATGTTTATCCAAACAGCTCTTTGTCGAAGCCAGCCGGTCTATTCTATAAAAATCTCACCGTAAAAACTTAGGTGAAGTGAATTTGGATTGAGCTGTCATTCCACCTGATAATAGGGTTTGACACTATTTAAGCTGTTAATCTATCACTAGAATAGATCGAGTGGAAGCCTATTTGGTATCGAGTTTGACTGCCTAAGATACTCTGCACGCACTCGGGTATCCTTCTTGTGGAGTCCTTTTTCTAAACCATTCCTTTTGAACAACAACAAAGTAATGCAAATAAGAAAGTTAACAAACCAAATAATTAAGAACCCATCGACTTTAATGAAACAAAATGGAAATCCGACCTACTGCCTAATAATCTACCAAACTATTCTTCAGCTGTCATAGGGTGCATACACCCTATAATAACGCAAACGCAGCTGTCATAGGGTGCATACACCCTATGACAGCTGGAGAATAGTTTCATAGTTCCTTAAAATCCACCTTTAAATTATCATATCAATCTACCAAAATATTCTCCAGCTGTCATAACAGCTGGAGAATATTTTGGTAGATTGATATGATAATTTTAAGGTGCTTTCGTTGTATTGAGGCATGCCAATAAACGAATTATCTTTATTTTGCGCCATCATCCATCATCATCATCATTTCTGCCGAAATACGCCCACTGCGCATAGCCCTCCCCAAGCACCGCTTCGACCACTTCGACCGGTTCTGTGCTTCTTGCATCCAGCGCATTCCTACGAACTTCATCAAGTCATCGGTCAACATTGTCACAATGTTGACCGATGACTTGGTGAAGTTCGTAGACCACAATTTGTGGTCTGGCAGCGCTACATCTTCCGGTACACGGTCGCCACTCCAGAACCTTTCGGCTCCATCGGCCATTTCTACTGCATAGTTCTTTTCATTCTATCTATTTCGTAAATAATTCTCATTCTAGTACAAAATTCCAGTAGTAATTTTGTTAACGACTAAACACGTAGAGAGTGCATCAGCTCGGCTTGCGTCAAACTAGTGGAGCGAGGATAAAGATAACGGCACATACAAGGGCCACCCTTATCATCCAATTTAGCTATACGATACTCAATCTTCTAGAAGATTTTGTGTAAAAAGAAGTTGAAAAGGGTTATAAATGGTCGATAAATGGCTCATGGCATTTGGAACGGCGAGCGAGGGATCGATCATCAGAATTATGTATTCCTTTTCTCGTAAACTACGCTAGTACAACCCGCCTCAAAAAGATGTAAACATAGACAAGAATTCATTTGATTGTCTACAATTTATGTTCTACAATACTCTATCACTGAACAAGCACAAGCACAACAGTTGTTTCGCATCTTGTTTTATTTGTTTGTTTGTACATGTTCGATAATTAATTAATTAAAATTAATGTTTTTGTTTATCCCACGCTTTTACTGGCAGCATCTATAGACGAATTGTTATTGCTGGCCTACACAGTATTTTGTTTCTTTGTCTGTCATTTGTATCTAGAATTTATAAGTATAAGTAGGTATTTATAAGTCGTTAACACTCTCGTCCTTAGTTCATTTTTATTTCTCCATTTCATCCAAGCCGTTAGTTTACTACCACATTCCACTTTTATAGTATATTCACTGTAATACTGTTCCACTACACAGCCGTAATGTATAATGTATTTATTTTATTTATCTTCGGCGCGGGCGTCCCTTTACTTGTCACAGCAATGCCACAGAGTGCTTATGACATTTAGGGCATAGACAAGTATTGAGGTTACGTCTGGCGCGGATTAAAAATGAATTATTTAAAAATTCTTTGTTTACGTCCAAAAAAAGTTGTAACTTTGTCCTTATGAAATCTCCGTAACCACGGTTCTCAGGTCCGTTACAAAAAAAAAAAAAAAAATCTTGTTTTTGTCGTTATAATGATATCATTATAACAGGAAAAACAAGTGACTCTTGGCTAAGTTAAGGGTATTTTTACACCAGAGGAGCAATTCTCGTAATTTTAAGAACGTTCACAGTCTTATCTGAGTCTCAATCTGCCAAAAATACCTCTAATTTCCCTACATTTTTTACACAGACTGTCGCTGAGATGAGATTGCGACTAGATTTTGAACGTTTTTAAATATGGCAATTGGCCTTCCGTTACCTTTTAGAGGCTTATACCGTACCTACCTTTTTATCTATAAGTTTGTTAACTTTTTCATGGCTGCTTCTAAATCGAGCAGCATCAAGCACTGCAGGCGACATAATAATGCGCAACATTCGTCGCCCACAGAAAGCGCTTTACAATACCTTTACAATAGCGTATTCATAAACAGGGTGCTTTAAGCGGCTTACGTTTGTGGTTATGTGACGCGTGCGCATTGTATGCATGCGTTTATTTTTAGAACAATGCCGTATATACCTACCCACTGCATTGTGCGCCCACGCGAAATATCTGGAAAATGGTTCTACGCAAGTGCTAATGAATGGATTTATTAAAAATATGTTGGTTATTTTGGTGTGTGTGGGGTGTTTGTTGTGAACATAAAGAACTTACTTTGGCTTTTAATTGAGAGAGAGTGGGAAGGTAATACAGCGAAAGAGTAGGTGTAGCTCGTTCTTTGAAGAAGAATTTCAAGAATCTTGGTTTCTGACACAAATTGAACCAACCCCTTTCCACATGTGTGTGTTGTTATATGTTTGTTTTTGAAGTGAAGACTTCTTTAGACGATATTTCTGAGCAGTGAATGAAACTGAACTGTCATGCTCGGTAAGTTTTCACTTAAATCGTGTGGTCAAAAACACACAGCCTCTTCTTTTTTAATTAGGTAACTAGAGCTACACACATGATAAAAGTTTCCTGCGTTCGTCAAAGAAGAGGAGAACCTGCTATCCATCCTTTAAAAGCTATTCCATGATCGCATTTTACGATAAATGTGCAAAGAGAAGAAATTAATTAATTCTAAGAAAATTTACGAAAGCCATATACATTTTAATAAAGAGTCTTTACCTGTTTTACTCCGAATTGTAATGTTTATTAAGGACAAAATACAAATGATGATTAATATAAAAATTTGTGTTGTCTGTATTTTCCCAACTATGTCGGGGTCGGCTTCCACTCTAACCAGATGCAGTTCAATACCTGTATTTTACATGGAGTGACTGCCTATTTGAACTGCACACCGCAGGTACTTTGTAATACGATGCCACTTGGTAAGGCTGATTGTCCGACTTTTAGGATTTTGACGACCCGTAATGAATCAAAGATCCGTGAATGACAGCCGGGACCAACGGCTTAACGTGCTTTCTGGGGCACAGAGGGGTCTTGGTATATAAAGATGGTCACCCATCGGAGCAACCACGGAAAGCGTAGCGTAACCAGCCGATCGATTCTGTAAAAATCTCACCGTGAAAAGTTAGGTGAAGTGAGCTCAGAGTGAGCTGTCAATAGTGTCAATCCCTAGCATTCTCACTCACTTCACCTAAGTTTTCACGGTGAGATGGTTACAGAATCGCAGTGCTGATCGATCGACCCGTGGGGCTGTTAGCCAAAAAAAGAAGCAAAACACAAAATCAAATTGAACCCACTCATTGTTTCGAGTTTATTGTTTCAATTTTCCGAAGTACAAATATACTCTTCTCCGTTCGCGGTTGTCGATAGGCTAATTAATAAAAAGCAATTCCCTTAAAATGTTTATAAAGTAAAAGTTAAAAGCTTGGACTGAGAGTACAGACGCCAGCACATAAATCTACAACAATCTGTCAAATTTCTTTAATAGATTTTCAACTTTATCTATAAAGCATTAAGGTTCAAGGTTGGTTGGGAAAATTTGACAGTTTCGTGTAGCTTGATGTGCTGGCGTCTGTACGGATAATAGATAATAGATACGGTAACAATCAGCTGATTGATTCGCTGTTAACGTTATTATTATGTAGTTGTATACTGACTTTGTATTGTAGAATAGGTATGTTGTGGTCTGTGCCATTGTTGTTTAGTTTTTGTGCCCCAACTTGTTACTTTTTTTTTGTGTGTTTATGTTCTTTTTTATGCGTCATGTTTGCCGCAAATAAACGTATTTTCTTTCTTTCTTTCTTTTTTGCAGGTAATAATTTATTTTTTTGTAACAGATTTATGCGATAGGAATACTGAGAATACATTTTAATAAGACCAGTTACAGTATTTCATTCAGTTGGAGTATGTGGGGAGAAATTTTATTGTAACATTTTAAGCAGTACCCCATGAAGGATGAGTCTACTTTAGCCAGTCTGAAACTTGTTTGAACTAATTGGTCCCTATTACTAGTCCTATAGTTGCGTCTTTCACCTCTTTAACTGAAAAGCTTTAAATTTTTCCTTACATACATGATGTTTTCATAGATGTATTGACAAGCTACCGTCATGATGTTAATATCTTTAAACAGTTTCCTTAGAGAATCGCGCCTTCGGAGGTCTCTTCGGAGACATCGTGTAAAAATAGATACGATATCTGCAGCCCGTTCCCACAGTAAAATGCGACCGTTAAACCAACAATGCAGTCACAAAAAATCCTTCTTCCTCATCATCATCATTTCAGCCGATAGACGTCCACTGCTGGACATAGGCCTCCCCCAAGTGTCGCCACATTGACCGGTCCCGTGCGACTCGCATCCAGCGGATTCCCGCAACCTTCACCAGGTCATCGGTCCACCTAGTGGGAGGCCTTCCAACGCAACGTCTTCCGGTTCGCGGTCGCCACTCCAGAACTTTTCGGCCCCATCGGCCATCCGTTCTGCGAGCAATGTGCCCTGTCCACTGCCACTTAAGTTTGGCAATTCTTCCTACTTATAATATAATATAATATTAATATTTAATATAATATTATAAACGCGAAAGTTTGTATGGATGGATGGATGTTTGTTACTCTTTCACGCAAAAACTACTGAACGGATTTGGATGAAATTTGGCACACAGATGGTTTATAACCAGGATTAACCCATAGGCTACTTTTTATCCCGATATTCCCACGGGATCGAAACTTATGCGGGTGAAACCGCGGGGCGCAGCTAGTAAATAGGTATATACATTTATAAAGATAATAGCTGGGCCCTGCGGTACTATATAATATATAGTAGGAAGGAAGTAGGATGGTAGGATTAGTAGGAAGTAGGATAGGATATTAGTAGGATTATTTCAAGTTATTAAAAGCAGGTAGGTTCTACTTCCATATTAATTATGGTGCCGATGATAGATTGTCTGCCATTTAAAATTACATAGTCTATAGGAAAAAGTAAACGCCCAGAACAACATGTTATACCAATAGACATATGCTTACCCCGCTACAGGAATCATAGCCTGTTGAAGGTCGTTATGTCAGTGGCCGCCGCACTGCAGGCTCAGTTTGGGGCATACAACCTTTTTTGGTTTTACTGGTCTGTGTGTACTAACGTTTTTCATTAGTCTGGTCTAATTTTTGTTCGGGATTTCGGGATGTGTACTGTGGAAGTCCGCAGGGAAATAAAAAAAAGAGTTATGTTACCATAAAGAGGTTTACAGTCTCAAACTGTGAAATAGATAACGCAAAAAGTTACGTAAAATAGTATAGAAGATGATGTGTTGTGTGTGTAAGCTGACTACTGGAAAATGATTACGTGTAAAGATATATTTTAATAGAAAGAAAAAAAGAAAAGAAATAAAGAAAGAATAACGTTTATTTGGACACAGTTTCTGAAAGAAAAAATACAAATAACAAAATAAAAAGTGAAAAATAATGTGTTACTAAAATAGTGTGTGTCTCACGGCTGCGCCAAAAAGGTTAATTTCAGCATTAATGTCAGATAGATGCTGTCTGACGCTGGTTTTCTAATGAATCTTTAGGGACAAGTGATGGAGAGTACAGACAGTTTCAACATCATCATCTGCGTAGCTTTTTGCCAACTATGTTGGGGTCGGCTTCCAGTCTAACCGGATGCAGCTGAATACCAGGGGGTCTACTCCGTAGTGGTATCGGCCGAATGTTAGGCCGTTTCCTGCTACGAAGTTACTATTTGGTTCGGTCGGTCCCGATCCTACACTCGTACACTCTTTCGAATATCGACTATGGTCCCGACCAAAGCCGATCCGAACTTTTTTCGCATTTTTCAATAATATTCGGTTCGGCCATGTGTCGGCTCGATCCGATCATTCGCACTTTGCACTTCGTAGTAGACCCCCAGTATTTTACATGGAGCGACTGCCTATCTTACCTCCACAACCTAGTCAGTTACTGGGTAATATGGGGTATAAGACTGGTTGTCTGATTTTCGGGCTTCTGACGACCCGTAACGACTGTCAGAGATCCACGAATGACAGCCGGGACTAACGGCTCAACGTGCTTTCCGAGGCACGGAGGGGTCTTGGTATGTAAAGATGGTCATCCATCCACGGACCGCGGCAAGCGTAGCTTAACCTGATCGATCGACCCGTGCGGCTGTTATTACTGCGGCTGTTTATTAGCCACAAGCCCCTCTAAACAGTTTCAACATACACAATACGTAATTTTTATAACTACTTAAAAAAATAATAGGTACAGACGGCAGCAAGTCAAGCTACTACAATCTGTCAAATTTCTTTAATAGATTTTCAACTTTATCGCTAAAGCATTAAGGTTCAAGGTTGTTTGGGAAAATTTTACAGTTTCGGGTAGCTTGACCTGCTGGCGTCTGTACATAATTCTAATAAAGGCTACTTAACATTTCAAATAATACATCTAAAATAACAATCCTCTTCATTTAATAAAAAATTCAATCCACAATTTCAGTTCCTGCAACAAAATTAATTAAACATTAATGATAACTTTTTTCTTTCCAAACGAATCACGCAACGAGGTCGTGGTCGCGACCGCTTTGAAATTCAAATTCAGAATTAGATATCTCATTCGCTTTTTCAAAATGAACAACGCTACAAAGGATCTTATGCAATCGGGTGGGACTGTTTTATTTGCGAATGATTTTGCTTCAAGGATGGCACCCATAAGAAGGTCATATACTACCTTGCTAGGTACTTAAAGGGGTCACGTAACAATAATAAATTACTCAATCTGCCTAGCCTTTTTACAACTATGTTGGGGTCGACTTCCAGCTTAACCGGATGCAGCTGAATACCAGTATTTTATATATAGCAACTGCCTATCTGACCTCCACAACCCAGTTACTGGGTAATACGGTACTCCTTTGTAAGAGTTGTTGTCAGACTTTCGGCCTTCTGACTACCCGTAACAAATGCCAAAGATTCACGAATGACAGCCGGGACCAACGGCGTGCTTTCCAAGGTACGGAAAAATAATAAATTAATAGGTAGGTAATTTATAAATATAGTAAAGGAAAGCTGTCTGTCACCGTAAAATATGACAGACCGTCACGCGTCAGGTAGAAGAAGAAATAATTCACAATTTTTCAAGCGAAATACCTATACTTATTTTCTTTTGTCAGTTACCAGTAGGTATATATCAACCCTGCAGTATTTATTTTATAAATATCGCAGCATTATACTGAGATAGGAGCCTTTTGAGCCTCGCACGGACCTTTTCTTTTGCTTAGTTTAGGTTTGGTGGTTTTTAACGTAACATTGTTAGTTTAAATGCTCTTTTTTAGTATTTGTATTTCCTGTGTGTGGCCAAAATAAAATAACTTTCATCTTTCTTTTTTTTATATTTCAGCGTCTAAAAATATCTGCAACTACAGTAAAACTATACTCCAACATATGGCTTTTACATTTACGTACGTCTCAATTACAGGTGGAATCACAGTGCAGCTGCCAGGACAACGAGATCGAATATTCACATACAATTACATGGCATGGTGTATTGCGTCGACAGCTGAAATTAGCTTTAGGGAGCAACCCGGTAATTGGAGCTAGGTTCCGAGAGACGGAGTAGGAATAAATTGGCCATTATTTTACATGGAAATGGTTGAATATGTATTCGGATGCAGCGTAAAATGTACTTGGTATCTGAAAATACTCAGTTATTTACACACAACTAAGTAAAAATAATAATAATATAGGCTGATCAAGCTATAAAAATAAATAAATCACTAATGTGTAAATAAATTGGTAATGTATGCAGATAAAGATAAATAATCAAATAAATAAATGACAAGTTGCAAAAGGAACGAAGTCTGTTGATGATACATTTTCATAGCTTTGAATTGCATAAAAACTAGGACGAGTTTCGCATCGAAAATACGCGACATTTTCAATAATATGGAGCTACTGGCAACTCCAAGCAACTTCAACGAACCGTCTTTGCAAGAGCCCTCGATGGAATGCGCCATTCAGGGGCTCAGATACGAATCTACCATGCAAAAAAACCGGCAAACATTTGTCGTATCTCGAATATTTTCGCAGTATTGTACTTGTATATAATGGAAGCTGTATAGAACTTTATAGATGTCTATACATTTATACAAATTTATACTTTTTATACATTTAAATAAAATTGAAGTGTCTATTTGTAATGTCAGAATAACAGCTTTTTACTAAATGCATATTAAAGTATATACGGTACATAAACCAACTTGTTTGTCTGACTTTCTGTCTGTCTGTTTGTTCGACGGGGCTTTCACTGGAAGATAGCTGGTGTTATAAGGAGTAACTTAGGTTACTTAAAAAAGAATTAGGGTTCCGCGCAAAAACATTAAAAACCGTAAAATCCAATTTGTTTTACGACATGCACGCGCATTCTCATTGCGTAAATCTGTGCTATCAACCTCAATCTGAATCATTTTGAACGATATTGCTAATCCATTGCTTCATATATTCGAAAAATGTGTCTGCTCAACAACGTAAATAACGCAATGAATGTTGTTGAACTGTCAAAATGAAACCCGTTGCTACTGATAGTGTGTTACGCAATTACCCCGCAGAATGAAGTCACGGGCACAGCTAGTCTGTTTTAAAAACATACGATTGTAAATGTATGAATGATAAATGTATGGCAGTAGCTGTTTTCGACAGTTGAAAAGCTTCATATTTGTATATCATTGCATTATTTCAACATGTTATTTTCCTACGTGCTTCATTGTCGAGACTTACAAAGGTATCCCGATTTATTTACGCACTAGCAGCGCCCCGCGGTTTCACCCGCATAAGTTTTGATCCCGTAGAAATATCGGGATAAAAAGTGTTCTAAAAACTAACTAACTAACTAAAAAACTTTCGCGTGTATAATATTCGTAGGATAGTAGGATTCAAATAGTATTTTACATTTGTTAAAGGCATTATTTCAGTGAGCATTACAACAAGTAAATCTATTCAATAAAGAAAGAAAAAAAAATTATATGTATTTTTTACATCAAAAACACGTGAAAGCAACATAAATATTGAGACCGGAATGTGTTTCATATTCACGTGAAAAATATCTAAAGAATTTATAAAATAAAAAACGCACAAAGCGGCCATGGTGACAAAGCACCGAACGTGATTCCACGTCGCAGAAAAGTCAACGATGGTAAGCGGATCTGGAATATTAAGTGGACGGCTATTGTACTGAGAAAACAAGGGGTTTGGAGCCAAAGAATAGTCAAGATGAACACTAACTATGTCACAGAAAATGTAAAATCATTTGAGAATAACTAGCTATTTTTTCCGTTAGAAATTTTGTGACGGTCATTCAATTGAAAAGCCGGAGGAACAAAATATCCAATGCGTTATAAATTCAGACTATTATGTTGGGTTTATTATGAACCACAGATTTATAAACTAAAGAGAGATATGCCAAGGGGGCGTGACACGTGCGAACAATGTATGCACAAAACAGAAACAAACGCGGGCGCCGTTGATTTGTCAATAAGAATTGTCAATGTAGTTGTGTGTCTCAACGTTGCGATCTGCGTTACGCGATTGGCTCGCGTTGAGTGTGGTGACTGTTATAGTGTGAGTGAGCGCGTGTTCGTATTGTAGTGCATATGTAGTTGAAGGCGACAGCCAGACTCGAACAGTTGGGCAGCCACACCATATCTCCCTTTAGTTTATAAATCTGTGTTACTAAGGAGGTTGTATGAAATTTTAAAAAGTATTACCGCAAACTGGAACACCTTCTCCTACATCAGCTAATTACCTTTAGGTCTCGCAGTACGCGCTGACGCTTAGATTTCCAAAAACATATTCATAGACAATACTTGAGTGGCGATCGGCACTATGCGTCCCTTAATGTTTATGAATTTAAAGGTTTGTCATATGGGACGCATTGTGAAATGCCTTACTTCGCATAGTGTTGCAATACTTAGACAAGTATTGTTTGTGAATATAGGTGTTAGTCTTTCAGTGGTATATATATCAAAAATAAAATAACAAGGAGGCGAGTTAAAAAAATCACCCACAAAGACAATAAAATTTAAGAATATTCTAAAACGAGTCTACAAAAGCCGTGCCAACCCTGTTCGCGCCAATTTCGTCAACATTTCGCGCCAAAATGAGCTATTATGGCGCCGAGTTCGCTTCACGTCGCTTAAAAATGTCGCCGATAGCGTCATATCCTTTGTGACGCGATTTTATTTAGTCTGTTGCTTTTCAGGCATTGTTGTTTAAAATCTGTACGATTTACACAATTCTTTGGAATATTATTGAAGCGGGGAACTGCAAAATGTTTGTCTGTTTTCGATTGCAATGGTAAAGTTTATTTACCTTGCTGTTACAAATGGAAAGACAACATGAACGGGAGTGGATGCTTAGTATAGAGTGCTTTGATATTTTCTGCATTCAGAGTTTCATAAAAAACTTTAAGATGATGATGTTTCTGAAGCCTTTGTTGAAATTTTTCATCGATTATTTATAAAAATATAGCTGTTCCATACAGTTTCACCGCGTAGGTAGGTATTGCACTTTTGTCTATGAAACAACAGTTATTTTTTATAACCGCCGAAACATTGCTAGGGCGTCTATAATTATTTGCTGAATTCTTGGTTAAAGTTTGCGCGTCGATGTTCCACCCTATGTAGTGAAATTATGGCAAATAATGGTGCACAAAATCCAGTTTTCGAAAATCCTTTATCCCTAAGCTTAATCCTCAAAGCAACGCAAGACTCCCGAGGAGCAATTCTCGTAATTTTAAGAACGTTCACAGTCTGATCTCAGTCTCAATCTGTCACAAATACGTCAAATTTCCCTACATTTTGACAAGTTTTTGACATTTGTTTGTCGCCGAGATGAGACTGCGACTAGATTTTGAACGTTTTAAATTACGAGAATTGGCCTTCCGGTAGTCTCACATCAAGAGATTATTAATTGTGTCTCATTAGTCAACGCTTGATAATTTATAGGGCACACACATGTAATTACGTCAGGTAAATGAGAAGCGTAATTATGATAATAAGATCATTAACAATCGACACTAATTATGAACCCTAGTCGGCTTACCACTTACCGAGAAAACTAATTAATACGTCCAACTACATCAAGACGGTATTATACCGAACGAGCATTGATCGCAACCAACATCCGAACAAAAAAATAGGTCATGCGGCGTAGATATTAATCACAAAATAAGGTATAGAATAATAGTACAGAAGGTCGGCTTCGTACAACGAGCGAGAACGCACGCCCACATAAACACGTTTCACCTGCAGCGAGTGCAAGCGCACTCGCGACTGGCATTTGTTTGAGGTCGCCGCGGCTGCCGCCCATATGAACACTTATCTAAAACAAGTAAAAAGACACATCACATAGCCGTTAACAACGCATACTGCTCATAAAACTAAGTAACATTGCAAAAAATTAAATGCTGGGAAACGACTTTTATTTTTGGTGTGATGCAGTTTGCGATAGTGCGCAATGTAACGCACGCAAAACATTGTGCTTATGGGTGCGTGCAACGGTACAGGGGTCGCGGAGATATTTAAAGTTGTGCTATAACATTAAAAACTCGTTTACCTACAAAAACCCCAGTAAAAGTCGGAATTTGGACCTTCAATATCTCCGTAACCAGAAGGTTTGGTCCAGTACAAAGAAATGATCACAATGACGGGGAGTGCATGTGACTCTCGGCTTCATTATGTTCGTTATGCTCCCGTTATGTGTGCGTGCGAGTGTTTTTCTTTGTATGAAGCCGGCTATGGTCCCGTAGAAATGAATCGTAAAATAAGGTCTGGAACAAAATTCTTTGTTAGCGTTCAAAAATAGGAAAATAAAGTAATGAACACCCCTCGACGTCACGCCAATCTGATTATTATTTGACTCCCTCTTGAACAAAACACTCTCGCTTCCTCAAAACAATTGTCGACTTCTATCTACACGATTTTAATGAGTGAAAATGTTGTATTTCTAAAGCTGTGTACATACTTGATTGCTTGAAGGTTTTTGTTATACAAATTCTCGGGATATTTTCAGCGCTTAAACTTTTTGTTGATATTTTGTATTGTTACCACTAAATTAAGTCCAGAATAGAGTAATAAAGCGAGATAACTGTGAGCTTAATATAGCGTAGACGAGAATGTTTATTTAGGGAATGAGGTACTCAAAGAAGAACTATTTTGCTCTTTTAGCTGTCTTTTACTGTTTACCATAACAGCATAATCAAAATCATTTACGATTTCTCTTGATTTTTAGAACGTAAGGAGCTAAAGAGCTCTAGATGTAAGTAACTAAATAAGTATCATTGTCTTGCAAACATAATCTCTTAAGAATCTAAACGGACATTTTAAAACATTGGCCTCCAGGAGGCCTCTAGGTAGCCGTTTTAGGAACAATATTTTTAAGAGTCGGTCGGCCGAACACTGAAACTAACAAATGACAAAAGTCGTGTTAGAAGCAAAGGTTCTCCTTGAAAAGCTTTTTCTATTGGCATATATCTTATGGCTATTGGTTTCAAGGCTGAAATCCATAGTACGCACACTTCCCATTCTCCTTTGAATTTCGCGAGCTAGTCTTGACGCTTTTGTCTTGAGAAGGTTGTTTTCTTAGGAAAGGGAAAATAAATATTAAAGCTATGTAATGTTAAACATACAAGACGAAAAAAGCAAATTCTTAATCATTATTCTTTTTACAGTAATTTCCGTAGCAAATGTTATTCTTATTTTTCTTCATATGTTTTATTAGTAAGGTACATATAGCAAAGGAGAGGGACAAAAAATCGTAGAATGTGGTTTTCTCTAAAGGATCTTCGAAATTTAGTTAGTGATCATTAATTATCGTTCTCGGTAAGTAAACGCCAGTAATAGTGCCCCAGGGATTAATCAGCGTTAGTATAATTAATCTATTTATACAGCTGATTGTATAAATCACGCATCAATAATAGTCCAATCAATAATTATCGGGTTCCTAATTGCATCGCCATTCCTATTTCGGGCTGATAATGATGAATGAAAGCCTGCCTGACGTTCGAGTATAAACAAACAGGCTGTATACAGCTTGTAATAAGAAAGAAAAAAAGAAAGAAAAAGTATTTATTGCGACTCGTACAGGAAGAACACAAACAAAACACCGTCAAAAATAAAAATAAACCCAAATTATATAAAAAAAATAAAGTAACAAAATGAAACAGAAAGTCCTATACGAGTCCAAAAGAATGTGAATGTGTGGTATAAAAAATTATCAGCTGTCCCATATATTTGGGCCGAGTAGGAATTAAAGTCTTGTATTGGACAAGAACTGGAGTTACCGACATAGCTTCCAGAGTCAGCAAGCTGAAGTGGCAGTGGGCTGGCCATGTTTGTCGAAGGACCGATGGCCGGTGGACAAGCGTAGTGTGGGACGACCTCCAGCTAGATGGGCCGACGACCTTAAGAAAATGGCTGGGACAGATTGGATGCGGAAGGCGGGGGGCAGGGTGTTGTGACGCCGCCTGGGAGAGACCTGTGGACTGCGATAGGCTGAGTTGATTGATGGGACTGTTGATAATTACTTCTTGATTACAATGTTGGTCCCATGGAGAAAGTTGTTCTATTTGATGGTCTGTACCACACCCTGAAATATGACCACATATTTCTGAAACTCACTGTATAATGTTGTTGATTTATTCCCACATACAGGACGTTGCCAACATAATGTAGCGAAATTAATTCAATTTAAATTTGGTTTTCAGTGGAACTAAATAATAATCCTAAAGTGCTTTCATAGTGAACGTTTTGTTTGTAGAATGGCTGCAATTCGGCCATTAATTTTGATCACTTGAACGGCAAATATGGCCATAGTTTAATTGAAAATATGATGGAACGTAATTATCGCACATTTATTATGATGTGTGGGCTGTTTAAGTACCCGAATGGTAATGTCGAATGAATTTTATTGCACTCCGGGAAAAATTATGATGCGTTTGTGCTGGGACCTGAACATTATTAGTACAAAGTGTTATTCAGAAATATTTTTCAATTAGTAGCAAATGTAGTCGATTCATTAATAAGGGTCCGACTATTACTAGCTGCGAAACCGTAATATAAGTTACGTAGGTAAAGTGAGTAAAGTAAAGTTAAGTAAAGATTTATTGTTTAACTAAGGTTAGATTACATGGCGAGGTAATATAGGGTGGCAGGGACATCCTTGGGTTGAAATTTTTCGTCGGTTATAAACAAAAAAATTATGGTTTTATACATTTTGGCTGCGAAGGTATTGCATTTTTTTATGAAACAGTTGTTTTTTTTTCGCCAACTTTGTTGGGGTCTTCTTCCAGTCTCATCGAATGCAGCTAAAGATAAGTATTTTACATGAAGCGACTGTCTATCCAATCGGCAGGAGAACCAAGGTAACCGACATAGCCCGAAGAATTGCCAAACTTAAGTGGCAGTGGGCAGGGCACATTGCTCGCAGAACAGATGGCCGATGGGGCCGAAAGGTTCTAGAGTGGCGACCGCTTACCGGAAGACGTAGCGTTGGAAGGCCTTCCAACGCTACGTCTTCCGGTACGCTGTCGCCACTCTCCCACAAGGCTCCCTCAAGGTGGACTGACGACCTTGTGAAGGCCGCAGAAACCCGATGGATGTGAGAAGCATAGAACTTGTTGAAGTGGAGGTGCTTGGGGGAGGCATATGTCCAGCAGTGGACGTTTTTCGGCTGAAATGATGATGATGATGACTATCTACCTGACCTCCACAACCCAGTTACTGTGTAATACGATACCCCTTAGTAAGACTGGTTAAATACCTAATCGATGAGCATTCAAAGGAATTTTTCTACATCAATTCCTAACGTCAACCCCCAAAAGTTTGCACTCCGATACTTTCTAACTTTACTTTGAAAACTCCCATTAACTACATACGTCCCACACAAACTAGTTTTAGCGGAACGTGAACGCGACAGTTTAAGTTGCGTTCATACGGACAATTTTTGCCCAGCAACAGTTGCCCACGGCAGTGGTGCAATTAGCGAAGCAATCTTGTAAAAAATGAAATGCTATTCTTTGGTAAGCGCATGACCTGAGAACGGTTCGACAGGTTTGTTACTTTTTTCTGTTTACCATTACAGTCTGGACAAGGTTTTTAAGGAAAGAAAAATTACAAAAGTTATTCAGAAAATTTGGGAAAAATTGAAAATGCTTTTTTCTATAGGATTTTGGTATGAATTATTAAATTTTGGACAGGACAATGTCTGTCGGGTCAGCTAGAATAAAAAATCATAATCAGCATATAATGTTCCCACTGCTGGGACACAGGCCTCCTCTCGGTGAGAGGGAGTGAACCGTAATCCACCACGCGGGCCCAGAGCGGGTTGGTAGATGTATAGAATAATTCTTAAAAAAATATAGAATAATTCCTAAAAATTGTTTTAACATTACCTTTACATAAACCTACCTATTCACTCTACCTATCTGTACTATAAAGCGAAAGAACTCTTTCGAACAACCCGCGGCCCTGGCAGGCATCGGCCCTAGCGGACCCCGTCAGTTTGTGCTGACATCTCTTTGAGGCGCGCGTGGAACACAACGCGCCGTCGACTCGGGCCTGGTCCTTGCCGGGCGGCGAGCTGCCCATTGCTCGCCGCCCGCAAGCCCGCGCCTACGGTGGCCGGGAGTCGGCTGGTGACTCCCGACGTCCAGGGCGTCTCCTGCGGCGACTAGGGGCGTGAGGGCGCAGAGATTGCCTCTCCCTCACGCGCTCCGCCTCCTCCTTTGCGAGCATTACTGCTTCGCAGAAGGAGGTGACGGCTTCCCATGCACTCTCGCTCCGTACCATGGCCTGGACCAGGGCCGGACGCGAGAGATCGCCGCCGCCGATCGCCGCCACACCTTTGCACGCCTTAAAGACTGAACGGATTTAGATACGGAAAGGCCCTTTACACGGCACGTGTTCTTTACGGTACGGTGTATTAACCACGCTGTAGATAAATCATGACGCGGGAGACGCTCCGGGCGTCGGGAGCCGCGTGACGACTCCCGGCCACCGTAGGCGCGGGCCTGCGGGCGGAGAGCAATGGGTAGCTCACCGTCCGATCAGGACCAGGCCCGTGCCGGACGGCGCGTAAGTGTTCCACGCGCGCCTCAAAGAGTTGTCAGCATAATTTGAGGGGCCCCTTAGGGCCGAAGCCTGCCGGGTCAGCGGGATTGTTCGAAAGGGCTACCGCTACCCCGGAACATAAAGGGCAAAGGAAGGAACATAGGTGGGTTTTAGTCAGTAAGAGTCTGACACTCCCTTCTGCTCCACCCAGAGCGGGAGTTTCACGTGACCTTGCATATGACACGGTTTTATGGAATACGGTGACGGGGCCTTACCGTAGTGCCGCCGTGTCGTCGACAAACTTTCATAGTGATCCATAAAACACTGACGACCGTACCTACGGTGAAAAAACCGTAGTTTTTCATGGCAAGAAAAACGTGTGTGTACAAAGGGCCAAAGGTAATAGCAATTGTTATATTGCTACCGTACATTTCATCGCTACGTTGCATCGTGTATCGGAAGACGTAGAGATGGAAGGGTTCCCACAAGGTGGACCGACGACCTTGTGAAGGCCGCAGTAACCCGTTGAATGCGAGAAGCACAAAACCGGTCGAAGTGGAGGTGCTTGGGGGAGGTCTATGTCCAGCAGTGGACGTCTTTCGGCTGAAATGATGATGATGATGAATTGCTACATTGCGCTCAATCGCTCTTCCTCTCTCGTACTTATTTAAAACTAGCTGCGCCCCGAGGTTTCACCAGCATATGTTTCGATCCTGTGAGAATATCGGGATAAAAGTATCCTATAATTATGTTAATCCTGGTTATAAACTATCTTTAAAACTAGCTGCACCCCGAGGTTTCACCCGCATATGTTTCGATCCTGTGAGAATATCGGGATAAAAAGTATCCTGTATGTTAATCCTGGTTATAAACTATCTGTGTGCCAAACTTCATCCAAATCCGTTCAGTAGTTTTTTCGTGGAAGAGTAACAAACATCCATCCATCCATCCCTCATCCAAGCAAACTTTCGAATTTATAATATTAGTACGATAGAAAGTAGGATTTTACTGTGCCCGACAGGGTTCATAATTGATTCTATTGTTTTATACTTACCCACCTATATGTATACATAGAAAATAATTGAATTGAATAGTGCAACGCATTAATTTAATTGATACTGTCATGACGTGTTACTTGACCAATACTACCAAGAGTTAAGTCATTAAAGGTGTCAGTGAAAGCGCAACTTTAAGTGAGTATAAAGTAACGTGGTCCTGAGTGCAACGCAAATATGTTTTGGCGCTAATTACAGCACGTTTTGAGTTACTTAAGGACTAAAAGTGCTTGACATTAAATCAACGTGTACCTTTAAGTGCTTGAAAGTTTGAAGATATTTCCCCGCAGTAAAATCTTGACGAGTTCTGGAACGGTGGATTATATGACACACGAGAAGCTATTAAGTACGATAAGTTTCAAATGCACTTCAAATTTTAGCTGGAAAGTTATAGGTAAATGTGTATTACATATTTTGGAAGGTAGACTAGAGTATTTTCTGACTTTATCTGTATTTTGTTACTTTGTAAAGAGTGTCCACGGAGTTTCTTGCCCGTTCTTCTCAATAGGAACCTACTACGCTTTGAAATGGGCAAATAGCTTCATGTTTTTGATTGACCGACTCCTTGACAATTAAAACGTGCGTGTAAATGGTTTCGTAGCGGTATCTACAACGCCACATGCGAACAACGCGTCATAATGACGTTACGCAAATCCTGCATCTCGCAAGCAGAGTTTACCGCGCAATTAGCATAGGTACAATTTCCCAACATCAATCGGATCAATCGTCAATCGGATCGTTGGGCAATTCGGAGAATTGCCCAACGATCCGAATTGCCCATCAATCGTTGGGCAATTCTCCGAATTGCCCAACGATTGATGTTGGGATTTAGTTCATATATCAATTTCACAATTTCCAAGATACCACCTTACCACCTTACCTACTTATCTAATAATGTAAAGAACGCGAACATAGGCTGTATCCTAAATTTTTAAGGATATTGCTAATCCAATGCTTCATACGTTCAAAAAATTTGTCTGCTCAACAACATAAATAACGCAATGAATGTTGTTGAACCGTCAAAATGAAACTCGTTTCTACTGATAGTGTGTTACGCAATTACCCTGCAAGTATAAGAATGAAAGAAGTAGGTATTAAATTAATATTCGAGATGATGTTTCGTGCAATTTTCGACGTGAGTAAGTGTGTTTGTACTTGCTTGTTGATTGCTATAGGGTTGTTCATTGCCCTTATTTGTAATTTCCTTTCTATAATTACACATCGTAAACAGGAAATTAACTTCGTCATAGAGAGAGTTCTCTGTTAATTAACATTTAAATAACGAGACAAATCTTAAGCCAAGTCTCTCTGGAGCTGATAACTTCACCGCTCGTCTTCGTTGTCGCACTGCAGTCAAAGTAACGGAAACTACATTACATTATAGTGATATTTCCTACCTTGACATACTTTTCTCAAGTAGATCCAGGTCGAAAAGATTTTACAAGGTTGAGTTCGAGGACGACCGATGCGGTTTTGCTCCGACAGGTGACATGTAGAATGTGAATGTGATGGGCAGAACTCCTGAACTATCTTTTAAATATTATTACGTTATATTATTATTATTTTGATTCTTGTCAAGTTTGTCTTTAATAATATTTGAGTAGGACCTACATCGTTATCCAAACTATGATTTTTTTTTCAGATTCGAATGAACCCTTTTTGCATCCAAGTTTGTAGCTGTATATAATTTAGCTATAGGACGTAATTTTTTCATCACCACACAATTTTTTCAACAACACACAAAAGATATTGATTAATTTGTTTTTTAGCCGACTTCAAAAAAGGAGGAGGTTTGTTACCTCAGAACTCCGTTATTTATAAGCAGATTTGTAAAATCCTTTTTTTTATATGAAAGGATATACTTTTCATTGGTCCCATAGAAATCCCATCAAAATCGGTTCAGTAATTTGGTTTTTAAACCAAAATTACTTGAAAAAATCAAGTAATCGAGATTGCGTCATTTGCTTTCCTATGACTTTTCAGTGGTGGCTTAGTGGAATTGTCACGGGATGCATTAAGATTTAAGGGGATTCTGGTGTGGATTTACACAAGTAAGTACAACTTAAAAGTGAAAAATAAAAACTTTTTTACAAAAAAAAAAAACAACCGTCAAACGGAAGTCAGTTGTTTTTTTTTTATTTTTTTTTTTTCCAGTAAAAATACATATAAAATGTGAAAACCACATTCAAAGCTGCGTAATTTTGATTATTTCTTCAAAGACTATACCAGTTTTCCTTCTGCAACAGCCCTTTTTCAACTACCCTTTACGTAAATCTCCTTAAATAATAGCCACTTGTTATTACAACGCGAACTTCAACCAAGTGGCACACATCTATAATACAATCAGTCGCCAAAGCGAATGTGGAGGAGAGTTAAACTTTTCCCACTTTTCCTAGCCCGAATGTTGCCAGTACAGTTTCCTACGTGCTGCTACCGACTTCCAAATTAACTTGTATATTCTTTGGAAGCCCGAAGCTTCGACTTTCCTTAAGTCTTCACCTTAATAACGTGGATTGGTAATTTCTTTTTGCACGAATCAAAAACTTGGATCTTTTAAAGCGCTTTCAATGGAATATATTATAAACTTTTTGCGTTTCGATTCCTTTTGTTGGCTGAGATCAAATTTTAGTTTTATTTTTACCGTCAGTATTACTTAGATTTAAGCGTCCGAGTGGACGTTATTGAAAATAAGACGTAAAATTGAAAATTTCAATAAGAAATCGTATATAAAAGTTATATTCTATTTCTCTGCTTCATATTGCTGATTCGAAATGCCATATTTTAATATTACCTTTTCAAACCTAAATTTTAATGCTATATTTAATGTCCGATAGTCTTTATATGATGTCTTATTCTTGAAAATCAAAGTAACACACAGCACACAATTTCTAATATTCTTACAACACGACATCAGTCATCATTACGGAAATCTGGTAAACAAAAAAAAGAAAGAAAACGTATTTATTGCGACTCGTACAGGAAGATCACAAACTAAACTAAACACAATCAAAAATAAAAAAAACAAATTTTATATAAAAAAAGTAACAAAAGAAAAATGAAACAGAAAGTCCTGTACGAGGTCAAAAGGCTCCTACCTCAGTACGATGCTGCGACATTTAAAAATAAATGTCGCGCTTTAAAAATAAATAAAAGCACTGGTATTCTGATAGGGCAAAATGCAATCTATTTATATTTATCGAGGAACTGATAGCCCGTGTTCTTTCTGTGAAAGATCTCGGGGTATTATTTGCCCCGAGACTAACTTTTCATGATCACATGAGGACGCTCGCTGCTGAATCATACCGGAAACCAGCATTTATTATTCGAAATATGTGTAAGTTGTAACAATTCACTGTCCATTAGTTTACATGGCCTTAGTCAGGAGTAAGCTAAAAACTGCTACAGTTATTTGGGACCCGTATAAATGCATGCTTTAATTCTTAAAAAGTTCAGAAGGCTTTTCTTAGATTTCTATATAAAAAAACTCTTCGGATACTACCCCTTTCTTTATCCTACAAAAATTTTACTCGGTGTGATTAATTTACATTCTTTCGAAGTAAGGCATAACTACTTCGTGTCATATTATGCGGGGTGAGTCCGATTGCTAGGAACTGGTGGCGCAGTTGGTACGGCTGTTTATCAACACCACTGCTCTCAAAACGGTGAAGGAAAACATCGTGAGGAAACCTGTACGTCCTATAACCAAAAATTCGAAGACATGTGACAACTACCAATCCGCACTGGGCCCGTCGTAGATTACAGCCTCCAGAATAGAGGAGGCCTGTGTCCCAGCAATGGGAACATTATAGGCTGATTTTGCTATATAGCGTTCTCTGCAGTATGTCAAAATATGCATTGATTCTCTATGACAAAATTAGACAAGTCTAGATTTCCTCCAAATCAAGGACAATTTTACCAGTGAAAAGTTACTGTGTGTTAGCCTGCATCGTCCCGCTGCTGGGCAAAGGCATCTCCCCAGACTTCCAGCTCTTTTGATTCAGGGCTAATCTGGACCACTGGTCGTTTGTTTTCTCCAGAAGAATACAACATTGTATTATCACCTCTACTATGAACAATATATTCAACCCTCGTTCGAAACAATCCACTTAAACCACCCGTTTATTAACCAACGTCAAGTACAAGGAAAAAGGGACTTAACCAAAAAGTCGCCCGAACTTCGACTACTTGACATTCAACAAGCACAAAGTCATAAATCTAAAAACATTACTTTGCCCAATTCTAAAGTATGTACGACACGTTTTTAAATAATAAAATAAACTTTTTAATACGTCTGGAAGTTTGACAGTTTAGGGGCATTTGAGTAATTTAATTTTAATATCGGCTTACCAACTTTTATGTGGTCTTCTTCTCGTCGTGTCGAAGGCAAGAGTAAATATATTTTAGTTGGAAGAGTATCCTATTAATATTGTAAACGCGAAAGTTTGTATGGATGGATGGATGTTTGTTACTCTTTCACGCAAAAACTACTGAACGGATTTAGATGAAATTTGGCACACAGATGGCTTATAACCAGGATTAATATAAAGGATACTTTTTATCCCGATATTCCCACGGGATCGAAACTTATGCTGGTGAAACCGTGGGGCGCAGCTACTCCTCAATAAATACAAGGCTCTGTTAATTTAGCACTAGGATTTTTAATCCATACTAATATTATAAATAGGGTGCTTGTGTCTAAGTAATAACAGCCGCAAGGGTCGATAGATCAGATAAAGCTACGCTTGCCGCATCTTCATATACCAAGACTGCTCCGTGCCTCGGAAAGCACGTTAAGCTGTGGTCCCGGCTGTCATTCCTGGATCTTTGACAGTTGTTACGGGTAGTCAGAAGTCCGAAAGCCTGACAACCAGTTTTACCAAGAGTTATCGTATTACCCAGCAATTGGGTTGAGGAGGTCAGATAGGCAGTCGCTCCATGTAAAATACTGGTATTCAGTTGCATCCGGTTAGACTGGAAGCTGACCCCAACATAGTTGGAAAAATGCTCGGCAGATGATGATGAGATGGAAGAGTATCCGTGGAGTTTCTTGTCCGTTCTTCTCCATACGTCCCTACTACGCTTGGGAATGGGCAACTAGCTTCTTCTTCCTGATTGACCGACCCCTTGACAATTCAAAAGTCCAAAAGTAATTGGTTTCGATTGAAACTAGCTGCGCCCCGCGGTTTAACCCGTTTAAGTATCGATCCCGTGGAAATATCGGGGTAAAAAGTATCATTTGTCCTAATCCAGAAGAGCAATTCTCGTAGAATGTTCACAATCTGATCTCAGTCTCAATCTGTCAAAAATGGTGTCCCCTTGTTTTTCGTTTCCCAGAAAATGTTTTATTTCGTCGTTTTTCTTGTATTTTTATTTCGAATATTATTTGTTTCAAAGACTATTTACTTGAATGAAACATATTTCACAGAAACACGATTCAATGAATTTTTAATCACATTAAACTTATCTAGCAGTAGAATTATTTTTTAACGAATATTGTTTGTTCGTTGTATTTTTCCATGGTATTTTATTTCAACGAAAATGTATAAAAATAGTCGTTATGCTATCCATAATTTTAAATAAAATATTGTCTTAAGAAGTCAATATAGTTGTGCTATAAAAGTTAGTGACAGAAACGAATCGCTGCAAAACCGACTCCACGTAGTCTTGTCTGCCCTACCCCTAGTGTTACTTAAATCCGCGTAGGCGCGGAGGAGCGAAGCGGCCAGCAAGCTGAGGAGCAAGTGGTTTTAAAGCTTGCCGTCGTGGCTGAGGACCGCCCGCTCGCGTGGGACCGCCCGGAGCCCCGCAGCGCCGGAGCCGTGACAGAAACCATGCCTGCTGGATGATGCATGCTCACTTGCATGCTACATGCTTGTTTGCATGCTGTATGCTTGCTTGCAAGCGAGCATGTTGCATGCTCGCTTGCAAGCTTGCTGATATTTCACTGTGGTTATTACCAATATTGTGTTACGTGTAATGGATGTTATGCGGTTTTGGTAATTAAATATATAACATCTTTTTGTTTTGATCGAGGTTTGGTTGCATAAAGATACTGAGAAATGGCTGCTGTTTTTAACTTAAACTAAAGAGTGTTCACAGTCTACAAAAGTTCTTACAATTGTATAACTTAACATTACATAACATCACACCTGTAGTCCCTGGGGGTTAGGTAGAAGTTTACCTAAAAAGTACATCCCATCACTAAAAAAATATTTTACGTAGGTGCCGTTCGGGAACTGAAAACAATATTGGTAAACTGTTCCACTGAACCGCACGTTACAAAATTTTGTTTCAGTGCGGTTAGTGGAAGTGCTCAGGTGCGTTTCGGGCAAGTGCTGTTGAAATCAGTGCTCTGAGTGGAATACCCCCCATATTTCGCCAGCTATTTACTTTTTTGGCTTAAAACTTAAATGTTCTCCCAAATCTATTCCATTTGCAAATATGTAGTTTCCAAAACACATGTAAGTATCTGAGATTTTTATGACACACGTAACCACTTAGGGGACTAGTGGCACATTTTATTTACTTTTTACGCCCCCTTCCCTTCCCTTATTTGGAAGAAGTAGGCTTTTAGTTTAACGACGTGGAAAGAGTACGTGTTACGTTATTATGGGTATTATAATCGTGATTAAAACGCCATCTTGTTTAAGTTAAGTGTGTGGGCTTGAGTTTATTTATGGATTTAGCCTTTAAGCTGAAGTCTCATCTTTTTAACAGACTTCAAAAAAAGGAGGAGGTTCTCTATTCGGTTGTTTTATTTTATGTTTGTTACCTCGGAACTCTGTTATTTATTTATTTAAGAAAAGCACAGCCACATCACGTACAGACGCCAGCACATCAAGCTACTACAATCTGTCAAATTTCTTTAATAGATTTTCAACTTTATCGCTGACGCATTAGGTTCAAGGTTGATTGGGGAAATTTGACAGTTTCGGGTAGCTTGACCTGCTGGCGTCCGTACATTAAACTTAAGCTAGAATAATCGTAATAACTAAAGAACTAATACATGACAATTACGGCGTACATAGCATTGATTATATATCTTGCTGCCTTGAAAAGTATATTAAGCTAAACTAAAACAGATTAAAGTAAATAAGTGTGCAGGTGTGGCCCCATATAAATTTTATTAACTTTGCTTGGGTAGTTTTTGAGTTAACTTCATTAATACGAATTAGTTCCACTTATTGAAATGAAACTTATTACATCGTCTCACACTTTTTCGTCTGTGTGTTGCATGTCGCGTGACGGTCGGCCGCGGAGTAGGGATAATTTTACTTTCTTTTGTTTTTGTCAGTGTTTAATGTAAATGTTATTTTTTTTTTTTAAAGTGAAACTTTTATAATTTTTTTATTTTATTTAAGTATTTTAAGTTTCCTTTTGGGTTTTTTTTAAAGTTTCACTTTTACCGTGGTTTCATAAAACCACACAATCCTTTTTTTATATATTGGTGATGTTTTAATACCTATAATAACCTAATAACTTATTTGTATAGGTATATTTATAGCTGAGCTATATCGAGTCCCCTCCGTGCCTCGTAAAGCAAGTTGAACCGCTGGTCCCGGCTGTCATTCATAGATCATTCTCAGTCGTTAACGGAAGTCGGAAGCCCAAAAATCTGACATTGAGTCTTACCAAGGTGTATAGTGTTACCTTGTAACTGGGTTGTGGATGTCAGATAGGTAGTTGCTCCATGTAAAATACAATTGTAAAATAGAGCTGCATTTGGACTAGAAGACTAGAAGCCGACCCCAACTATGTTGGGGGTTGGGGGTTGGGTTTGGGAGTTGGGGGTTGGGGGTTTGGGGTTCGTGGGTCGAAAATGCTATGCAGATGATGACGTTTGACCTGAAGATCGGGTGACCGAAAATGTAAATAATTAATTTAATAATTTAATAGCACTGAATAAGGTACTCAAGTACCAAATTTTATAAAAAAGGAGGCTTGTGTCCCAGCAGTGGGAAATTGTAGCCACGCGAGTTGTTGTATTGCGTGTTGTTGTTGTTTATTGTTGTGATTGTGTCGTTGTTTTTGTATTGTATTGTACTGTTGTAGGTAGAAGTATAGCTTAAAGGCTTGAACAATATCACAGCACAGCAGATTTTATTAGTTAGTGCGAAGTTAAATTCTCCTTCAACGAGTGTAACACTTTTTATAAGCTTAAAAAAATACTGTTCTACTGTGGTTGGCTTTTTCGTCCCACGCTATCTTTTAAAAGTCAAAACATTTCACCTCCGCACCTATACTGAAAGCCCACTGTTTTCTCTTTTAAAACAATACATGTCACAGAAGCCTCAAAACCACTCTCTGAACGGAACAAACACCTTTCAGTTCATTCCGTTCGTTCTTCCATTCATTCATGTATCAGTATACTGTCGCTCTTATGTTCCGCTGTGGGCTGGCTGGTATAATTTGGTATTTTAAGGCACCGTAAAGGTCAATATAAACCTTGAGTGAAATTCAGTACTTACATTTGAATGTGGTTTTGTACATTGTATATTAGGATAACTTCTGAAGGCCAATTCCTGTAATTAAAAACATTCAAAATCTAGTCGCAATCCCATCTCAGCGACAATCAATGTCAAAAACTTGTCAAAAATGTAGGGAAATTAGAGGTATTTTTGACAAATTGAGACTGAGACCAGACTGTGAACGTTCTTACAATTACGAGAATCGCCCCTCGGCCCTCGATACTATAAACAAAAACAAATCGTTTTGCTCACCAATGGTAGCATTTTTAAATGCTAAACTGGGTATATAAATATGTAGATTCGTAAACTAATTTTACTTGTGATAGCTACTTCCATATGGGAGGGTCTATTATGCAGAGCACGGATACAAGAGTCTTAATTTTAATCTGACGGCACGGTTGGCGCACACGCAGCGGAGCAGTCAATCGCTTAACCACTTTAAGCGATTGACTGCTCCGCTGCGTGTCGCGGGTTCGATTCCCGCACGGAACAAATAATTGTATGACCTACAATTGTTCCTGGTCTGGCTGTTTATGTATGTGAGTTTAAATGTTTGTAAACGCACCCACGATACAGGAGAAATCCGTAGTGTGGCGCAACGATTAAAAAAAAATAAATAAAAATCAATAACTATCCGTACATAAAAAAAAAACTAAAACTTTATTGGAAAAAAAGAAAAGGTGATGACAGACAGTAATTTTACATAAACACAGTTACGTTTGTACATCAAAATTTTTGTTTTAACCGGGATATTATAGGAATCAACCTATAATTTTTTTTAAACATTTTGAAAAGATATAAAACCACGCCTATTGCTAACTACATAAGTACTAAATTCACGTTTCACTTCTCTACAAGCATGCATGCTGCATTTTCCAGTTGTTCACGTTACGAACTACGGTCCAGACTTTTCATATTGTATTGCGTAGAGTACCTACGATCCGAGTCCGAGTATCGGAACTTTTTTAATCCGTATATCCGTATCTGTAGGCTTATCCTTCAAAACCAATAAAGATCAAGTGCTATTCGAGTCTACTCGCAATATTCGTACAAGCGATCCCGAGTAATGCTCGAGTGAGCGTTAGAAATTCAATTTTAGAACATTCTTATTCCAATTTCAAACGCATTTCGGAGCATGATGGAAGTTCCGAGTGGCCTCGTTTTTAGTTTGCTCAAGGAAATCCCCGAGGACGGTCGGCTAGTGATGTGGATCATTTAATATTAGTGCAAGTACTTATTCGATTAATTTTTGCTAGACACTCTGATTATTTTGAACGGTATATTTTAAATTGAAATTAAATATAAGAACAGTTAGTTTTAGTCTTTTATCTGCGCTATGAATAGGACGGTCGGGCTAGTGTTGTGGATCATTCAATATTAGTGTGTGTACTTAATCGATTATTTTTTACAAAGACACTTTGATTATTTTAAACTGTACATTTTAAATTGTAATGAAATACTGTTAGTTTTAGTCTTATAACTACGCTATGAGAATTTACCTAGTTTTACCTAGTACCTAGTTTAATTATCTTTTTCTGTATTCTTACATGTTCGGTTTTATGATTGACTATCCTGCGCGTACTGACAGTTCTTTTACTTCACTCACCAGTTTGAAAATACTAGATAGATACTAACCCCTTTATTCATAAACGTTGCTTTAAGTTAAGTAGTGATTAGCGACTGTTTAAGCATACATTTTTGACGTTTAAACGTCACTTAAATTGAATCATCATTTATAAATAAACCCCTTAAAATACCTATACATGCAGGTGGGTAATCAATCACCATCTACAGCAATTTACTAAACAAACTTTACATAAAACAAACGTAATTACCTATTCTGATTAATTTCCCTTTTATCGTTAATCGACAACAAGAAACGCAATTAGCAACACCACCTAATTATTCACGGGTACATCACTAGCGGCGCTTAGCATGGCCGCCGCGTGGGCAAGCATAGAATTGCACTTATCCGTTTAGTTGCGGACTCTGTAATGCCGTTTGCGCGGCCATCTTGTTAGCTCTGTTAGTCTGTTCCCTGTTCCTACCCTCGTAAACTTACGACTAACTTATTTATCTCAATAGTTTGAACGTCCTTCGGCGTGTATATTTATATTTTCGCGTAAAAGCCTTGGAGCAGTTTTGAACATTGAGTTGTTTCGCTTTTGTTTTTGTGTGAAGTCTTTTACGGTGTAAAGAGGAGTTAGTATGGTCGTAAGGACTTGTTCTTGATCAGAAAAAAAGTGATTCTAATGTACTGTTATGTATCTTATCAGATAAAGAGGTGTTGAAGCGGAGTTTGTAGCTACACTTGTTCTTTGAACATTAGAAATCGGTGGAAATCATTTTTGGTGAGGTGCCTTTTGTAATCATGACGTTAAAGAAGAGCACTAACCTACATATTTTACAGTCCGGCCGTCGAAAGAATGCGTTCCTGACATCTGTCAGTGCGACAATTCTAGTTGATAATAAATAACAAATTCGCAAAACACGTATTCGTTTGTATGAAACTGACAGGTGTCAAGAATGCATGTGTCTCGTCGGCCGAACTGTATTTAATTAAAGACAAATGAGTTTTTTAGATGGTGGTGTTAATGAGTGGTATTGTTGTATTTTGCTTTTTTTTTCTATAATTATTTATTTTCTTTCTTTCTTTCTTTATTTATTTATTAATTAGTTATAAGTTTTTATTTAATATATACGTACATTTCATTTTAATTCTGAGTAAATATATAAACATAAAGTCACGCCTTCTTCCTTTAGTGGTAGGCAGAAACTACATAACGCCACCTGCAACGTTCCTTACATACCCCTTTTGCTTCGTAACTAATTTTACTTTGACTTCATATTCATTTTAAAAGTTTGCAATCATGAACATGGCAGTGTTGCCAATTAAAATGCTACTAATATTATAAACGCGAAAGTTTGTATGTATGGATGGATGGACGGGTGTTTGTTACTCTTTCACGCAATAACTACTGAAAGGATTTGGATGAAATTTGGCATACAGATGGTTTATAACCAGGATTAACATATAAGATACTTTTTATCCCGATATTCCCACGGGATCGAAAATTATGCGGGTGAAACCGCTGGGCGCAGCTAGTACATATTATGAACGTGAAAGTTTGTATGGATGGATATTTGTTACTCTTTCACACAAAAACTCCAGAACGGATTTGGATGAAATTTGGCACACAGATGGTTTATAACCAGGATTAATATATAGGATGCTTTTTATCTCGATATTCCACACGGGATCGAAACGTATGCGGGTGAAACCGCGAGGCGCAGCTAGTGAAATATAAACAGATATCAAAGGTTTCAGATCAATCGGATTAAAATACACTGACATAAATAAATAAGTTCATATAATATCTCGAAGATGGGATACTTTTCGCTATTAATTTTTCGCCAATCCTTTTGCGAAATAGTTTTTTACATACCACCGGCAAACAAATATGTGTTTTTTCATGAAAAAAACGTAAACGAATGCAAATAGTTTCGAAATCCATATTTTACTGCAACTGCTTTATGTCTATATAATATTAATATTAAACTAACAATAAAACAGAGAAATCTCAATGTTATGTCAAGTCATTCATAACTGCAGTGCTACATTCACATTTATACCTTGTTTTAATTTTCTGATACAGCGTTAATTTGCAGCTAATTGGTGCTGAATCATTATCAGAACGTTAAGTTTCATATTATTGATACCTCATTACAGTAATTAATGTTACTAAAGACCCTTCTGCGTGTTATAACTGAACTTACTTTGAAATTTTATAGATTTCAAAATAAACTTGCTCTTCTTAATAAATTGATAATCTTGATAAAGTGAAACCCCCGCGTATTAAAAAAAACAATTATCATGTACTGATCTCAACTATTTAAATCTATGTGTATATGTTATATCTACTTAATTAACGTTAATAACGATTAATAATGTCAACAATTTGATCATTGTTACTTTTTTTAAGCATTTTGCTGCGTCAGGTGTCGCAGTTGTGCCTTCATCGTCATGTCATCATCATTTCAGCCAAAATATTGCTGGACATAGGCCCTCCCCAAGCACCGCCACTTCGGCCGATTCTGTGCTTTCCGCATCCAGCGGATTCCTGCGGCTATCCTAAGGTCATCGGTGGACCCTTGTCCTTGGCTTTCCAGCGGAAGACTTAGGTCTTCCGCTACGCGGTTGCCACTTCAGAGCCTCATCTGATTTCTAATTTAGCGTAAAGCAACTGTCAGATATTGTTAACATTATGGAACGTAAATAAAAATATAAAAATGACAATAACATGATCGCTCTCGGCTTGAAAATACCCAGATAATTCTTTCGGGTAACAAGGAATTTCAGTCCTTGTTGTGCATGCTCATGAGGGGTTTGTGGCTAAGTAATAACAGCCGCACGGGTCGATCGATCAAGTTAATCTACGCTTGCCGCGGTTGATCCGTGAATGGGTAACCGTCTTTACATACCAAGACCCCTCCGTGCCTTGGAAAACACGTTAAGCCGTTGGTCCCAGCTGTCATTCGTGGATCTTTGATAGTCGTTACGGGTCGTCAGTAGCCCGAACGTCTGACAACCAGTCTTGCCAAGGGGTATCGTATTACCTAGTAACTGGGTTGTGGAGGTCAGATAGGCAGTCGTTCCATGTAAAATACTGGTATTCAGCTGCATCCGGTTAGACTGGAAGCCGACCCCAACATAGTTGGGAAAAGGCTAGGCAGATGATGATGTTATGCATGCTCATATTGATAGATCAAGTACCAATCAAAATGCTCATTAGAACTAATAAAACTCATATTTTAATACAAAAAACATGGAATGTTGTAGTCCTCGTATTACTCGTAAATTAGCAGCATAGGCTCCAGTTACTTTTGCAGCCTGATTTATACACTCCGGGGGCCGTTGCGTCCTGTATGTGGTCCAAGTTGAAATATTATCGTCAATGGACCCGTGATAAACGTATGGTTATATAATAAGGCTGATGTAACGATTCATGAATGAACCGGTATCTATTTTAAAAGAGTAATATGAAGAATAAAATGGAGTTTGTTGCCATTCTTCTCCATACGAAAACTACCTTTTGGAAGAGGTGACTAGAATCAATTCTATTTTACTGTAGTTTTTGACGTTCAAAAGTGGTTTTATGTGCCTGTTTGAAATAAATGATTTGACTTTGACTATTTGAACGTATACATAATCAGCATATAATGTTCCCACTGCTGGGACACAGGCCTCCTCTCGGTGAGAGGAAATGGGCCGTAATCCACCACGCGGGCCCAGTGCAGGTTGGCAGATGTCAAATGTCTTCGAATTTTTGGTTCTAGGATATGCCGGTTTCCTCACGATGTTTTCCTTCACCGTTTTGAGAGCAGTAGTGTCGAAATAATTTACACAAAGCAAAGCGCCTGTCTGGGTTCGAACCTACGACCTACAACTCGCAAGTCGCTGCGGTTACCACTTGGCCACCACTGCTCATTTGAACTTATGGCCGATTCCGACAATTTACGAACTGCTATTGGTTAAAAATAAGACTCTTTTATCTTTACCAATGATGAAGCAAATACCTCATAGCTTTGCATAGTAGACCCTCCTTTCCATATGTAAAATTAGCTTACGAATCTATTTAAATGCCCGGTTTGGAAATCAAAAAAATCTACTATTGGTAAGTGAAACGATTCGTTTTTGTATATAGGACCCATTTGTCAAAAAGATGCCACTTTTTAATTTTGTGATTTTGTTTGACTTTGCGTTTATTCATGTATACCCTACAACAAAGCTTGTTTGCTTGTTTTAATGCTGGGTTCACTTCAATACTTATAGTGCAAAGTTAAGTAAAGAATAGTTCGATGGCATGACCTGTCTTTCCACTGTGTGACTCCTTAGAGCCGGTTTTTTGATCCAATTTTTAGTTTATCTAATGATATATCATTGCTTATGGTCAAATAATTAACTATTAGTTAAAAAATAACCATTAGATAAACTAAAAATTAATAAAAAAACACATTTTGCAAAAAATTAACTATTAGTTACTATTTTTAACAATTGGTTGAATTAACTACGTTTAAAAAAACCGGCTCTTAGTAGGGAGCTGACATGTTGGAGTATTTCACTTCTCTTTAAGTTTTTTTCTTTAACTGCCTCGTTGGTATAGTGGTCGCGAGCGCTTCTTCTGAGCATAAGCTCCTGGGTTCAATTCCCAGGCCGAGCAAAGTATTATTGGGTATCCATTTGGATTTTTTCAGTAGCAGCCCGAAGTCTGGATCTGTGCCCGGTTGATGGTACTGGGCTCACTCCTTTGTACGGACGCCAGCACATCAAGTTACTACAATCTGTCAAATTTCTTTAATAGATTTTCAACTTTATCGCTAAAGCATTAAAGTTCAAGGTTGATTGGGAAAATTTGACAGTTTCGGGTAGCTTGACCTGCTGGCGTCTGTACATGGGACTAACACATACCTGGCGAAATCTAGATTCACCTCTGCCTATCCCTTCGGGGAGTACAGGTGTGGTGTTATGTTTTATCTATTTTACCTGTTACTTTAAAATAAAACAATAAAACACGCTTTTATCACGCACTAAAAATAATAAAATAATTAAATTGGCTAAAATTGTTTTTTTTTTAGTTTTTTTTTTGTGTTGTTTGTTTTTGTTGTTTTTTAACTTTTGCGTCTACTCTTCGTTAAGTTAATAAGTATAGCTTTCAAGTAGTCCACTATCCATTTCCTGGCTCCATCATCAGACCGTCGACACCAAGTGCAATATATTGGACTTATGATAGAAAATAAATAAAATACGTTGATTTGCGGTAAACATGACGCAAAAAAGAACATAAAACATAAAAAAAAGAAATGGTTGGGGGAAACTTGCGTCACATCCACGCATTTTTTACATACATTGTTTTAAGTTAGTTACAAGTGAAGCTAATAAAAGCGTATTAAAAAGACCTTACCTACGTTAGAAAGACTTTCACAAATATTCGTTTTTTAAACGAAAAGGTTTATTAAAGACTGAATAGGAAATAATGGACCTCTGCAAAGTGCTGGTCATCGTCGAACCATGGGCTGATTCTGTTTGTCATCTTGTACAAGTTAAGAGAAACCGTTCCGAAAACCGAAAATGTAAAACGTTTGTAGAAAAACAGGAATCGACAAGAATTACTACCAACTGGCTTAAAGCTAGATTGATTTCTCGTTCGTAACATTACAACATAGGCTTCAAATTGACAGACCATATTCGCAACACCACACTGCGCTCCAAAACACATTACTGACGTTGCTCAAAAATCCGCTAAGCTGAAGTGGGACTGGACTGGCCACGTCTGCCGTATGCCCAATAAGCTGTGGGCCAAAATAACCACCAAGTGGAGCCCTGACACAGCTAGAAGGCGTCGCAGACCCCGTAGAAGATGGAGGATCGTGCTGATTACAACGAACGACCAGTGGTGTATTTTAGCCCTTTATCAAAAGAGCTGGAAGTCATGGTCACAGCAGTAGGATGATGTAGGCTAACAGTAACACTACAATGCCAAATGCACATTAAGCAGGGGTTTGCTTAGACATAGGTGCTGTCCACATAGCGTTCGCAATTTACCGGCGAATGCCGTCACTGAAACATTATTTATGAAAGTACTAACCGCGCCCCGCGGAATCACCCGCATAAGTTTCGATCCCGTAGTAATATCGGGATAAAAAGTATTCTTCGTTCTATATGTTAATCCTGGTTATAAACCGTCTGTGTACCAAATTTCATCCAAATCCGTTCAGTAGTTTTTGCGTGAAAGAGTATCCATCCATCCATTCATCCAAACTTTCACGTTTATAATATTAGTAGGAAGTTGGTGTGTTTTCCTAGAGACCGTTTTTGACACCGTTGAAGTCAAACTCCGGTGCCCACATTTCCACGACCGTCACTGCGGCCGTTATGTGGCGGCAACCGCTCTTCTGGGAAACTGTAGCTGTAATATTCTACATCGATGCTCCGAGATGAATCACAAATTCACGATAATTGGTGGAAATTAATCTTCTTACTGTTAGCGTGTCGATGGCAAAAATAACCGAAAAAATATATCGATTTTTTCGGTTATATTGATAGGTCTAAAATTCAGCAACGTGAATACCGTTCGCTGACGCAGCCATTAGGTCCTCACGTGTGCAGGTGACAGGGTATGCGGTGCAAGATGGAAGGTGAGCCATTGTCTGTAGAGAGACGCCGTACACACTGAAGGTCTGAACCGTCCACGAACCCCCACTTGTGGAGGTTGTCCTTGCTGCGGTCTACTTGGGTACGAAGTCTATTTAAGATTTTTCAATTAGACCGCGGTAACCTATGCCCGGAAGAGAAGCTTTCTGATGACATTAATTTAAAAATGAGATCGACCTATATTGTTCCCACTGCTGGGATACAGGCCTCCTCTCTGTGAGAGGGAGTAGGCGGTAATCCACCACGCGGACCCAGTGCGGGTTGGTAGATGTCACATGTCTTCGAATTTCTTTAGTTCTAGGACATGCCGGTTTCCTCACGATGTTTTCCTTCACCGTTTTGAGAGCAGTGCTGATGATATAATTTACACAAAGTAAAGCGCCTAGCTGGGTTCGAACCTACGATCTACAACTTGTAAGTCGCAGCCGTTACCACTGGGCCACCACTGCTCTTAACGAGATTCATAGTTGAATATTTTTTTAGCATACATTTTGTAGGAAACATTCTTGACGTAACAAGATACGTTTATCTTCATATTTATGTAATTGTTGTTTTGCTGCTCTTTAACAACTGTAATACACGCACTTACAGTAACGACCGAGTGTACCGCTCAAGTGTACATCAATCACCCGTATGCTGGAGTGACGTAATGATTAACGCAAGCTACATTTTACACGTTCCAGTATACTATATCATAGTATCACGCCTGTATTCCTTGAAGGGACAAGCAGAGGTGTATTGTGCGTCTGAATTCCGACAGGATTTCCCAACGGCAAAAATGACGGACTTCCAGACAAATTTTCATCCCCGTTTAACCCGTTTTTTTTTTTTTTTTTTGGGATGGGAAATCATCAGATGACCCCTCCCGCTCTGGGTGGAGCGGAAGGGAGTGTCAGACTCTTACTGACTAAAACCCACCCATGTTCCTTCCTTGTTTAGGAGATGAATTTTCTAAAATCCTTTCTAAGTGTTCACCGTCGTTACTAAAGGAATCCTTGAGCAAAATTTCATTCTTCTAGATCCAGCGGTTTAGGCTGTGCGTAGTGTGTCAGTGAATGAATGAATTTAAGATTTTTATTAAGTAGATGTTACATTCGTGGTGTTATATAAATGGAAACGATATGAAATTAATATGTAACAGGAAGTCTGAAAGTGATACCAGTGTCTCTAAAGTTGTATGGGAATGTGATGCGGAGGAATAAGGCAAATATCGTCAGGAACAACACATAACATAACGTAACATGAGAAACCATCGATTGTAATTACTCTATTTAAATGTGAATAAATGAATTTGAATTTGAAAGTTTTGAGTATGAGTATGAAGTTATACGGGGAAGACCAAAGAAACGATGGATGGACTGTGTGAATGATGATATGGCTAGAAACGGACTACAGAGATGACGACTAATAGAGAATAATAGAGAAGTATGGAGGAAAAACACATGTTGCGCCGACCCCAAATAAATTGGGATAAGTGCAGGAGAATGATGATGTTGTAGCATAAGGAGCGAGCCTATTGCTATTAACTGGATACAAATCCAGATTCTAGGGTACTCCTGATTCCTAATAAAAAACTCAATAACTTCCTATAAAAAACTCGATAACTTTCTAGTGAAAAACTTGACAACTTCCTAATGAATAACTCGATAACTTTCTAGTGAAAAACTCGATAAATTCCTAATGAAAAACTCGATAAATTCTTAATGAAAAACTCCATAAATTCCTAATCCAAAAACTCGATAAACTGTTTGCCCGAAATGGGAATCAAATAGCTCGGCAGTTGGACGTTTGACCGCTAGTACAACGAGGTAGTCACCTTCGAGTATTTCTCAAATAAAACACACCATAATACCATAATCAGCCTATAATGTTCCCACTACTGGGACACAGGCCTCCTCACCGTGAGAGGGAGTGGGCCATAATCTACCACGCGGGACCAGTGCGGGTTGGCGGATAAACCAAACGCTTATCTCTTATCACTTGCAACCCAGGCTTGCGTCATGGTTTTTATTTTCAATCTCTAACAAGGGCTATAAAAAGTCGCGGCAATTTTTTCCCAATATAACTTACTTAGTTGCGGGTAGTTCCAAGTTCTAAATAGATTATATCTTCTTCCAGCCAGTTTATTTTATCTATACATCTATCTAAACGTCTATATACATATATATATAATAAAATAGTAAGGAAGATAAAACTGTACATTGAATATTAAAAAAAAATAAAAATACTACGACATGTGGGAACGTGTCTGATGCCGAAAATATGTTTTTTTTTTTTAATATAGTTTTTATGGTTTTTGTTGTGTGTTTCTATGTTCCGGATTGGCACAAAAACGGTTGTAAGGGGATTGAAGATTTTTATATGGAGCCTGGCATACCCATCTGTCCTCCATTTTGTTTTTTTTTTTCAAAATGGCGGCCACGCATGATATCTATATAAACCGATAGCTGTCAATGCAAACATACAACATAATTGGACCAAACCCCGTAAAGCTTCACGTTGCCGAGATATTAACGTTCAAAGTTGATCACGTGACATAATAGATTAAACATAGGTTTCATGAGCGGCCGCCATTTTGAAAAAAAATCAAGATGTCGGACAAATAGGCATGCCTCGGATCTTCAAAGCCCTTTGGCACACATATAGTCTATAACCTGAATTATCACAAAGTACGTTCTCAAGGGATATTTTCCGGAAAGCCGCGGGCAAAAGCTAGTTTGGAAAATAAAACAGTGTTTTTTCCTTAACGGGGCAACTCTCGGGTAACTTAATAACGAAGAGAAACAGGGGTTCTAAACAATTGACATTTTTATGCAGGGATTATACGAGCAGCGCAATCTGAGCCAATAATTTGTACCTAAGCTCTCTTGATCAAGGATTTCAAAATAATACAGTTTTATTGAGTGAAAAGTTTTAAATATTAAAAGGTGAAGTACGATATTGATATTGTTGACCCGTAGCTTCAATTAACCGTTTTTGTACCACAGGGCTTTTTTTTTTTTTTTTTTGGGATGGGAAATCATCAAATGACCCCTCCCGCTCTGGGTGGAGCGGAAGGGAGTGTCAGACTCTTACTGACTAAAACCCACCCATGTTCCTTCCAACGCCCTTTATGTTCCGGGGTAGCGGTAACCCTTTCGGACAATCCCGCTGCCCCGGCAGGCTTCGGCCCTGAGGGGCCCCTCGTTATGCTGACATCTCTTTGAGGCGCGCGTGGAACACTTACGCGCCGTCCGGCACGGGCCTGGTCCTGATCGGGCGGTGAGCTACCCATTGCTCTCCGCCCGCAGGCCCGGTACCACAGGGCTAAGTTTATAATTTTGTTAAAACTTATTTATACTACCAAACCGCACTGACCCCGCGTAGTGGATTACGGCCCGCTCTCTCTCTCTCTCTCTCACTGAGTAAAGGCCTGTGTCCCAGCAATGGAAACAGTTTAGGCTGATTATGCTATGTACTTCCTTAGTTTAAAATTTGTTTTGTATTTGTTTTGTAAAGTTTAAAAATTGTTAATGAACTGTATGAGGAAGGCTTCTGTGTCTGTAACACGGTTTATACTAGCACAGACACAGTCGTTCACTCTGTCTCAAATAATGCGTTGTAATTCATTGTTTTATGTTTGATTGAGATGGACAAATTGTATTTGGCTTTTAGAAATAAATATTATTATTATCATTAGTTAATATTCTAATAATGGCGAAGAAAAACTTTGATAAGAAATAGAAATAGTATTCATACGAACACTTTAAAAAAATGATATGTAGTATCTTCAGCTTTTTAATTTTCATATTCTTTTATAAATACATACTACGATTTGTAGGGCATTGCGACATACTCAACCACACACACATACTCGTACATGACACATACACTTACCAAATTCACACTAGAGAGAGGCTATACATTTTTTTTATTTAAAAGTTTCTTTGTTTTGTTTTCTATTTGTACTCAGCGACAGCTGCTAACGCAATGTAACTCACACTCTCACACACTCTCTCACACTCTCTCTCTCACTCTTACTAGTTTTTAAAAATAGAGAGAGCCCTGTTACCCGTAATACAAGTTTAATCTTCGCTTTGGTGCCAGTGGAGACAGTCAGTGATGTATGCAATTTAAAAAAATAGTGTGATAGTGTTAACCTATGTCATATATATGTATGACATGTTTGTAGAAGGACCGATGGCCGCTGGAGCAGTGGAGACCGCGTATTGGCAAGCGTAGTGTTGGATGCCCCTCCTCTCCCCCCCTAGATGGACCGACGACCTAAAGAAGGTAGCCTGGGGTAGACTGGATGCGAAAGGCGAAGGACAGGGTGTTGTGGCGCAGCCTGGGAGAAGCCTATGTCCAGCAGTGGACTGCGATAGGCCGAGTTGATTGATTGATTAACCTATCGCCTTTATGTTAATTGGAAATAAATTTATAATTTATTTTATTTATTTATTATACAAATTTTTTTTATTTATTAGCCTATACTGTCCCACTGCTGGGCAAAGGCCTCCCCCAAATCCTTCCAGGAACTCTTTTCCAACTATTATACTCATTTGCAAAACCTTAAAACCAAATATTATAATCTTCCAACATAGAGAATTACCTACATCACAAATACATAATAAAATAACGTTCCTACTTTCAGGCATTATGTCACACTGCGCCGACTAGCAATTCCGCACTCGGAAACCGGATACACATCCACTTGGTTGATAAAATATTAATTACACGCACTATAATTAACGGGTGACACGCGGAAGTTATAATAACATAATACATAACATCACGCCTGTAATCCCCGAAGGGCAAGGCAGAGGTGTACCTATAGAACATCCAATTTCACCAGTTATGTTTAAGTCCCATGTAATAAGGGGCGACCCTATTGCCACCAACCTGCCTCTCACAGAGAGGAGGCATGTGTCCCAGCAATGGGAACGTTATAGGCTGAATGTGCTATTGCCATCAACCGGGTATACATCCAGACTCCGGGCTGCTACTGACGAATTTCAGATTGAAAAATCCAATAACACTTTGCCCGACCTGGGTATTGAACCCAGAACCTCATGCTCAGGAGTAGCGCTGGCGACCACTAGACCAACGAGGTAGTTAGCAGATGGCAGTAATGTATTTAATAACTTTATTAAGGCTCCCGCAGACAGGCGCGACGCGACGACGCGACGCGATTCTGGTAGAACAATTTCCATGAAGTTAAGCGCGTCGCGCTTGTCTGCGGGAGCCTTTAATGAACTACCTTCATTATACTTATATCATTAAGAGTGTTAACTTAAAAAAATATGAATTAACTCATTTGGTTGTCAATGGGTTAATTCATATTTTTTTAAAACGCTTTTGAATTTGAGTTTGATTTTGAATTATTTTTAAAACATGGGTGTTTATTCATTTACCTGCAACAACCCGAGGGTTAATAATGAAATATTGTAAGAGAATGTCACAAAGGTGCGGAAACTTTTATTAAAACTCAATGACTACAGTCATTATCCATAGCTTGTACTGCGGCCGGGCTCCGCAATCTGAGGGGCAATTCTCGTAATTTTAAGACCGTTCACAGTCTGATCTCAGTCTCAATCTGTCAAAAAATACTTCTAATTTCCTTACATTTTGACAAGTTTTTGACATTTCTTTGTCGCTGAGATGAGACTGCGACTAGATTTTGAACGTTTTAAATTACGAGAATTGGCCTTCAGATATCAGACGCCAAGCGTCTGATATCAGGTATTTTTTTTTTCATTCCACGTTCACACGGCACCGATAAAATGACATAGGAATGAACGTAATATGCTTATTTAATTTAATTTTTCGATTATTCAGTAGACAAGTTAAAGATATCGAGTATCGAAGTCCAACATTGTTGAATCTAGGTGCCGTTCAGAAACTGAAAACAATATTGATAAACTGTTCCTCCGAACAGCACGTTACAAAATTTTGTTTCAGTGCGGTTAGTGGAAGTGCTTAGGTGCGGTTCGGGCAAGTGTTATTGAAATCAGTGCTCTGAGTGGAATACCTCCATTTTTTCACTTTTGATTAATTTTGTGTTCAGTTGTTTCATTTCGAGTGAAAAATCCCAAATGAAAGACAAAAATTGAACCGCCTAATACCAGAGGGCCAATTCTCGTAATTTCAAGCGTTCAAAATCTAGTCGCAGTCTCATCTAGGCAACAAACAAATGTCAAAAACTTGTCAAAAATGTGTGGAAATTAGAGGTATTTTTGAAAGATTGAGATCAGACTGTGAACGTATTTTGTCACGCCTGATGGAAAGTGATGGATGGACCTCATCCGACCGACCGAGGTCATATGATGGAACGAGCGTGCCCAGAAGATGCCTGTTCACTCTGTTACGTTCTTAAAATTACGAGAATTGCCCCTCTGGTTAGATTCAATGGCGCTGGTACCTTTGACTTTAAAGCTGAAGTCAATGACCTCGCTAAGCCAAATGCCAGAAAACAGAATCATTAGTATACGATCCTTTGTCAAAGCTTGATTGCTCCAAAAAGCATAATACCTATCAAAACTAAAAACAAAATCTTCCTTTTCATACCGTCAGCCTTTTGTTCACAAGTTGAACCAACAAGTAACACATTGTACAATGAAGAAAGTTTATTCAGAAAGAAAATGTAGATCCGTTGGCGCGGCGCCAAGAGGCAGATAATCTCTTTGAGAAGTTGGTGTGACGGCAATTTTTTTTTTTCAAAGCTAGCAACGTAATCTAAATTGTGAAGTGGTTTTATTTCCTGCACTTGCTAAGATAGGTAAGGTAGAGAGTTCTTAATGTGAATTCTGAGATGTGATTTTGTAGATTTGTGTGTGTATGATTCTTACAAATGTTAGTATCTTATTATTTTTTGTCTTTGACATATTTCGGTACTCTGGGGTCCCGGACCTTTCAAAAGCGTATCAGGGGCCAAAGCCAACTCGTAGAGGCCCATTAGACTTAGATTTTAAATGATGAGGAGGCACCAACTGAGACCCAAGTGCACCCAAGGATACCCCCGGGTGGTGTACATGGAAACAAAATCTAATAGTCTATGGGTTTGGGTGGCTATAGTGGATCGGTTCCCTTGATTAGTATCGTTATTTGTTAGAAAAACAATATTTTATGATTATAAAAGGGTTGTGTCAATAGATTACAGTAATTAATAATAATCTTTATTTCGGAGAGCAGTGGTGGCCCAGTAGTAAAGGCCGCGACTTACGAGTTTGCAGGTCGTAGGTTCAAACCCAGCCAGGCGCTTTACTTTGAGTAAATTATTGTATCACCACTACTCTTAAAACGGTGAAGGTAAACATCGTGAGGAAACCGGCATGTCTTAGAACCGAAAATTCGAAGGCGTGTGACAGCTACCAACCCGCACTGGGCCCGCGTGCCAGCAGTGGGAACATTTTAGGCTGATCATGCTTTATTTCACAACAAGATATTTTTTTTTGGTTCTTGGACACCGCTTTGAGAGCAGTAGTGATGAAATTAATTTACACAAAGTAAAGCGCCTGTACAATTCGATTCTGCGTCCTGCAACTCGTAATTCGCGGCCGATACAACTAGGCTCCCATGGACCACTGTGCAATATTCAGTACTTCCTACTAATATTATAAATGTAAAAGTTTGTATGGATGGATGGATAGATGGATGGATAGATGGATGGATGTTTGTTACTCTTTCACGCAAAAACTACTAAACGGATTTGGATGAAATTTGGCACACAGATGGTTTATAATCAGGATTAACATATAGAATACTTTTTATCCCGATATTCCCACGGGATCGAAACCGCGGGGCGCAGCTAGTATATAATAAAAATCTATTTATTCGGGTACATGTTTGTTAGGCTTAAATCTTCCAATTCACGATAATGAACAATTAGCTACTTTAATAACCATTTAATACATTAAGTAGTATTAAAATTTTCCGCAACGATTATTAAGATATTTTGCCAAAACATTTCGGAGGCTATAAATAAAATTAATCTTCAGTATCGACTCAAATGAAATTAAGCTAAAAGGCACTAGATAAGTTTATCACTCTCCATTAATATCCATTTTGTATATAACCCGGGAAAGTTCCGTTCAATCTCAGTTCGCTAGTCGATACAAATCAGTGATTTGTGCTTCGAGGATTTAGGACGAAGAAAATACCATCTTCTTAGCGTGTAGCGCGATAGCAAAACGTTCAATTTTGACGGGACGGTTAGCGCAGTGGTTAAGCGATTGCCTGCTGCGGTGGGTGTCGCGGGTTCGATTCCCGCACGGAACAAATATTTGTATGACCTACAAGTAGTTGTTCCGGGTCCAGACCCGAAACATTTTAACTCACATACACAAACAGCTAGCTGTTTGTGTATGTGAGTTTAAATGTTTGTAAATGCACCCACGATACAGGAGAAATTCCTAGTGGGAAGCAACGTTTAAAAAAAAAATTGTCCCATAATTCAGCTGCGCGAACTCCGCTTACTAACGCAGTCATAGAATAGAATACAATATTCATTTATTTGCTCAGAATGTAGGTATATATAATAAGAGGTAGCTACAATGATATTATAGAATTCTTTTACATTCTACCGTTTTGGCATGAAAACATCAAGGTATAAGATCATCAAGTGCACAGGTGATAGGGCATGCGGCGCAGGATAGCTGGTGGGCCATTATCTGTACTATATTTAAAGATCTTGAAACAATATTTTAGCTTAAGGAACTTCATATTTTAATCAAGGAGAGTTTGAAACTATTAAACTATTCGAATCAAACAAAATTTTTAACCAAACCCCTCTTGCCTTTAGTGTTTCGTACCCAAAGGGAAGGGTGCCTACATCGGAACCTTAGTAATAGGGTCCCTATTACTAGGGCTCCGATGTCCGGCCGTCTGTCATAGTCCATCGTCTGTAAATGGGGATCCCCATACAAGAAACTTTAAAAAAAAACATATGAACTGCTAAATATGGTACGGTACCCTTTGTGTAGTCACTTGGCCACTTTTCCACATTGTCATCTTTAAAAATATCACCTACCTAGGTATTCATTCCTATGTATACCTATATATGATCGTATGTGCTACTCCTGTAGCACATACGATCATATATAGTTCGTCCAATATACTTTCGATTTAGGCCAACGACATAAGCCAATAAGCACCTATATAAAACATTGCTTACTTATCCCGATAGTTCAGGGACCCGTACATTTAGTTTCTTGACCTTCAAGACAGGAGTACTACAACCGTTTGAGAGCTTAAAGCATCAGCTGAAATGCTTAAGGATGAAGCGGCAGAGAAGCCGTTTTTTTATAATCATTAAAAAAGAGCAGTGGTGGCCCAGTGGTATCGGCCCAGACTTACGAGTTGTAGGTCGTGGGTTCGAACCCAGGAAGGCGCTTTACTTTAAGGGTTGATTACAGCCCACTCCCTCTCTAAGAGAGGAGGCATGAGTCCCAGCAGTGGGGACATTATAGGCTGATTACGTAATCATTAAAATTATCAATATAACCTTTTAAGTTCATGTAATCCTATTGATTGATATTCCATGATTTAGTAATTTCGCGAGCTACGATTACAAAAAGATTTCATTACGCATCTCCTTTAAAAAAAACTGACCCAAGTCCGAGTCAGACTCGCGCTCTGTACCACCGAAACTAATTTACCTTCTTTTATTATTTACCCAGATAACAAAGTGTACTATTTGATTAACTTGCTAGTTATTACGGTTGAAAAATTACAGTTCTATGAGAGGCAGAAAGACGGCGTAGGCTTAGTAACAGGGCCCCACTGGCAATCTTATCTTTTGTATCACACGAACGACTCCTCCACAAGCTAGAGAAATATGGCATAAGAGGCAAAGCGAATGATTGGCTTAAAAGTTACTTATCTATGTAATCGCCAACAGAGAACTGTTATCTCTAGGATAGACAATGACAGAAGGACAACATATTTCTCAGAACTAAAACTTAATGGTTCTGGTGTCCCGCAGGGAAGTGTAGTGGGTCCGCAACTATTTATATTATATATTAATGACCTCAGGAAATGTTTAAAATACGAATGTGTCCAATTTGCTGACGATACAACTTTGAGGATAAAATGTCCCAACAAAACTGACATAGAAATTGATACTAACAATGAAGTAATGAATGTGATAAAATGGCTGGGGGACTATAATCTTCATGTTAATATAGAAAAACCCAAAATAGTTCAATTTCAAACATGTAACTTGTCAGTAATACCAACAGCAATTAGACCTAATAATGCAAATCTGCAACCAGGACCATCAGCTTTATTTTTAGGTATAGTAATTGACAACAAATTGAACTGGAAGGAACATGTAGAATGAGTATACAGTAAGCTTGATAAGTTTGTATATGCTCTTCGCAAGTTAAGACTAGTGCCCAGTAAAAAAACAGTCCTAAATGCTTATCATGGGTATGTTTCGTCAGTATTGCGCTACGGCCTAGTGATATGGGGTAATTCAGTGGATGTGGAAAGAGCATTCATAGTGCAAAAAAAATGTATCAGAGCCATGAGTGGAGCAGAATATTTAGACCATTGCAGGGCATTATTTAATGAATTAAAGATTCTCCCACTCCTACTGTCTGTATATTTTTGAAGTTTGTCGATTTGTAAAAAAATACCCTCATTTATTTCTATTAAATGAACAAGTCTCCGAAAGACTGAGCAAAAAAAAATGCCGGAAAATTACTAGTACCTGCTCAGAAGTTGAAATTATACAGTAGAAATGCCAGTTCAGTTGTATGACAATTAAAATTTATAATAAATGATCACCTGCCCTGAGAATGTTACCAATTAATAAGATTAATGTAAAATGTTTGCTTGGCTCTTAGACATGTGTTTTATTCCGTAAATGAATTTTTAAATCATACTTTTTGATATTTTAATTAAGATTAATAATGAAATTAGTACTTTGACATTATTATGAATTCTTGGACATTGTAATTTTTATTTTGACATTATGATTTATTCTTTGACATTGTGATTTATTCTTTGACATTGAGATTTATTTTTTCAACATTTTTAGTTATAATTATTTGAGATTTACATATAAAATATTTTGACATTATAAATAATCATCATCATCATCATTTCAGCCGATAGACGTCCACTGCTGGACATAGGCCTCCCCCAAGTGTCGCCACATTGACCGGTCTCGTGCGACTCGCATCCAGCGGATTCCCGCAACCTTCACCAGGTCATCGGTCCACCTAGTGGGAGGCCTTCCAACGCAACGTCTTCCGGTTCGCGGTCGCCACTCCAGAACTTTTCGGCCCCATCGGCCATCCGTTCTGCGAGCAATGTGCCCTGCCCACTGCCACTTAAGTTTGGCAATTCTTCGGGCTACGTCGGTAACCTTGGTTCTCTTGCGGATGTCCTCATTTCTGATTCGATCACGCAAGGAAACTCCGAGCATAGCCCTCTCCATTGCCCTTTGAGTGACTTTAAGCCTTCTGATGAGGCCCATTGTGAGCGACCACGTTTCAGTCCCGTATGTGATCACTGGCAACACATATAAATAATGCATTTTGATAAATCTTGACCAGTCTGCATGTACATAGCTTTTAATATTTCTACACCAGCAATGGTAGTATGTGTGAAATAATGTTTAATATAAGACCTCAATGTACCATAATACTGAGAAATAAATAAATAATTATTATTATTTAAACCTTTGTGTACAGAACCCTAAAAACCTCACAACAAACATCTTTCAACTCCTTCCCATTTCCCCATCAAAATATGCTTCAGTTAACCGTAAAGTTTAGTTTAAAGTTCCCAAGTAGCGTCGACGGACTGTCGACTCAATTTCGTGACCCGTCGAGCGTGGAGCCACAATGTAGAGAAGTAGGTGTAGAAGGTCGGTTTTATACAACGAGCAAAAATAGCCGCGCATACACACAGACGCGTATGTACGGCGATCTCAAACTATGTCAAACAAAAGACAGTCGCAAGTGCCCTTCCACTCAATGTCTAAAATCAAAGTCTTTTGGTTAAAATACATAAGGTGACAAATAAATATTCTTGTGTGACGACACATTACGCCATAGTTTGGCATGTTAATATTAATAATAAAGTGAGGTTCTAATTTAAATAAATAATGATCTCATCATCTGCCTAGCCTTTTCCCAACTATGTTGAGGTCGGCTTCCAGTCTAACCGGATGCAGCTGAATACTAGTATTATACATGGAGCAACTGCCTATCTGACCTCCTTATCCCAGTTACTGGATAATACGATATCCCTTGGTAAGACTCGTTGTCAGACTTTTGGGCTTCTGACGACCCGTACCGACAATGATCTATACCTACAATTGAATATAATTATTAAACATTATGTTATTTATAAGATAAAAATCTTCAATTTACAAAATCTTACTTAATATTATAAATGCGAAAGGAATGTGAATGTTTCGATGATTGTTAGTCAATCACTGGGACCACTAGTATTTTTATAAAGACGCATTTAACGCATAAACTCAATCACCGGGTTAGCTAGTATTTTTATAAAGACGCATTTAACGCATAAACTCAATCACCGGGTCAGCTAGTATTTTTGTAAGGACGCATTTAACGCATAAAAGGCAACAGAACAAAATTATGTCCACAATCACAGTTCCTTGTTTTATGTTATTTATTTGGGAAAACAAACAGTGACATATTACATTTTATAGGAATAAATACAAAAAGATACGGCAAAATGCGTAACTAACAACATTTTTCACGGAAGACGAAAACATTAATCTTTACAAACGATGCTATTTAAACTAAAACCTTCAAACTACAATAATTCAAGTTAAGAAAACATTTCTTGTGTTGAATAGTAAAACAAAAGTTTTAGCAAACAAAGCAAAAGCCCAGAAGGCATGCAAATCTTGATCAAAATTAAAATGACTATTGACGAAATCTTAATCAAAATTAAAATGACTATTGACGAAATCTTAATCAAAATTAAAATGACTATTGACGAAATCTTAATCAAAATTAAAAGGACTATTGACGAAATCTTAATCAAAATTAAAATGACTATTGACGAAATCTTAATCAAAATTAAAATGACGATTGACCAAGTGTTTTTTTTGAGTACAATATTTTCGAAACTACCAGCAGAAAGAGCAAACATATCGATATGATGGAATTGATTGTTGTAATTATTAGTAAGTCGCCGCAGGGCTGCCCGCATACCTGCGTTACTGCGACAAGAGGTAACTGCAAACAGCGGCCGTGCGCGCACCTCGCGACTTAATGTCGTTCTAGAAACTATGTAACTTTTTTTATTACAGATATCAATAAATAAATAAATAAATAAATCCCTGGACATTTCACACAGCACCATTTGTCCCAAGCTAAGCAACCTAATACTTGTGTTATGGTAACAAGATGGCTGATAAACTACTTATATACAATACAGTCATATACATTGCTACACAAATCAAACAAAGATACCGTCTCTAGGAGAGTGCGTCTTGATTTAAGGTCAAGTAATTTATACTTCTTAAGCAAATTATCATAAGATAAATCTGTGTGGAAGCAACGGTAATGCATGGCTTTTAAAAATTTTCTTTGAACCTTCTCAATACGTTCTGAATACTTATTGTAAAAGGTATTCCACACTGGCACTGCATATTCGAGCTGTGATTGATCAGAGACTTGTACAAATATAAATAGGTAGAGGGGCGCACAAACTCCTTCGCAGATTTCATCACGAACCCGTACATTCGATAGGCATTATTTACAACTTTGTCAATATGGGCATCAAGGTGAAGTTTATCGTCAAGGAGAATACCAAGATCACGAATAAGGGGGTGTCCCTTGATAGTGAAGTATTATCCAAAGAATATTGTTGCTTGAAAACATTCTTATTTTTCGTGAAACTGATACAACAGCATTTAGACAGACTCAGTTGCAATTTATTATGTATATTTGCATAATAATTTTGCGTAAAACGTGTGTCTGTGTGCGTACGTTTTAGCTCGCCATGGAGCTGTGGGGTGATTGCGTAACACATTAACAATAGCAATGACTCTCTATTTCATTTTGACAGTTCAACAATACTGTGTTATTATATGTTGTTAAGCCGATAAATTTCTCGAAAAAATCAAGCAAAGGATTAACAATATTCTCCTTATAATGATTCGGATTGCGATTGATAGTGTGTTACGGAATTAGGGTGCTGGCCTTCTGTATCTATCTACTTTGTGGCGGAGTGTGCCAAAGTGTTGCCGTGTAGGTAATCCGCTGAGCTTACCGACTGTTCTCCCGTTATTTATGTCTGTCGATAGGCTGAATCGGTGCTTATGTGGGGAAAAGTGTCGCCACTAGTCGGGGTTAAGTTATTGTACGAATAGTCAAGGTTGAAGGTGAAAGATTTGTGCCTGGGGAACGATCTTATGGGAATTATATGTATTGGGAAACAGGTATATCGCATCTATTGAAGTTTGTGTTTATTTCACGTAGTAACCGAATAACCATTTTAAAAGAAGATTTTTTTTTTAATGGAAAAAGATGAAATTATTTCACCTGGTGCCTGAGGATGGAAGGCGCCGCAGCAAGCCCAGGAAGAGGTGGCGAGACGACCTAGACGCATACCGCAAGGGTTGGGTCGAGGTGGCTCTAGACAAGGATGCCTGGAAGAATTTGGGGGAGGCCTTTGCTCAGCAGGAGGACAGATAGGCTAACTAAACAAAAAACTGGTCAAGTGCTCCGTGGTATGTAAATAGTTAAAAAAAAAAAAATTAACTAAAATAAATTTTTTCCTTTGCTTGCTTTTTTGAAATTGCTCCGTTTTTCCTTTTGAGGTCTCAGTAAGTGAATTATTTTTAATTCTTAATGAAAAATAATAAAGTTCTTAAACCATAAAAAGCACCTTGGACGGTAACGCGGTCTTCGAGTTTGAAAAATACTTTAAATGCAAACCCATAAAGAAATAGGTATCTACAATATCAAAAAGACTAATGGTGATAGTCTTTTTGATATTCTCAACTTTAAAAAAATAGTTTGAATCGAGTAAGAATCTTTCAGCAAAACTGCTAACAAGCAAAAATATAACCGTTATCTCCAGCGGTCACGCTGACCCACATCGCAATAAAGTCCTCCGCTTATTGAGGGGTTAACAGATAAATAGGTAACCATAAATCGTTCCGAGTCGCAAGCGTTCTTCTCGCTCAGTAGATTAAGGGCCCAAGGGCATACCTACGGTTAATACAATTCAGAGTCACTTTCGAAACGAGCCCACCTAAAGCCTGTTACACATGTCCCAATTTACCGCAAGTGTAGGGTATTTTGGTCGGCATAATTTGATCATCCTGACTGCATACTAATGTTTCGGATAGAAAAAACGGTCCCTTGACACATCGTCAGTCCTTTAGGCAGTTTATTCTGAAGTAAAACTTCTTAGGCGGCGATTCGATAATTGGACGAGAATTCAGAGTAAAAAAAGGACGCGTCGCGTTTTGGTATATTTCGTTACATGAAAGAGAATAAAGATGTAGCTCTCTCTGTGTCTAACACACTAAATCTCTCTTATTTTTTTTCTTATCTCGTGTTGACACGGGGTTAGGTAGGTACCTCATGCAGTGGTGTCAAGATTATTTTTACTGACTAGCAGGCACGGTTTGGTCGACTCTGCCAAGGGTCGACGGACGATCTATAATATTTTAACAATTGTGGTAACCCTTTAAATGTATTTTACTAGTCCTTTTTCTTACCGTCATCATCATCTGCCTAGCCTATTCCCAACTTAGTTGGGGTCGGCTTCGAGTCTAACCGAATGCAGCTGAATACCAGTATTTTACATGGAGCGACTGCCTATCTGACATCCACAGCCCAGTTTCAGCGTAATATGATACCCCTTGCTAAGACTGGTTGTCAGAATTTCGTACTTCTGACGATCCGTAACGACTGTCAAAGATCCACTAATAAAAGGCGGCACCAACGGCTTAGTTCTTTTTGTTAGCGTAGGTATCTATGGAAAAAGTTCAAATAGTACATTTGGGCCAAAATTCAGATACGAGAACTCGACAACGCAACGCTCACTGACACAGTCATAAAGGTCATCAAGTGCATAGGTGACAGAGGAAAGGCTGGCCATTGTCTGATATAGTTTTATTTAAAAAGGTTGTATACCTCTCGGGATTAACCTGCCAGCGACGCAGAAAACAATTTTGCGCAGATTGAAAACTTTGAGTGCAAGCAGGCTCAGTTTGCATCAAAAATAATGTCGTAAAGCCGCTGTCTTTTCCCATATGGTTTGAAAGACAATCGATCCACTTTACACAGAGTGTGTTGGCACTGTTCAACGTCAGGTTTTATAATATGTTGCTGCTCTAAAAGATTGAAAGTGCAAAAGAAAGAAAATGCATTTATTAGTGGTGGTTTGTTGGTGTTTTTTTTTAGTGGTGACGGTTTTCAAGCGCTCACAAAGTGCTTTGAAAATTGCTTATTCTTGGTCGACTTTTATAACATGTTCGCTCGACTGCTGAGTAATTAGTCTGGCTTGATATTTTCATGTTCAAAATGACATACGTTGCCACAGATTACAATGTAAATCCCTTGTGATATATGAGTATAAAGTTGCGAGTAAGTTGAAAATAACCACGAGCCGCGTTTTTATCAGATACTAGCTGTGCCCGCGACTTCGTTCTATTTTTTTTTTTCTAAAATAAAAGTAAGTTACTCCTTATAATACCAGCTATCTGCCCATTAAAAATTCCGTCGGTCAGTCAGGAGTCAGGAAAATCCGTCGAGGCGTTTCAGAGATTAGCCGGAACGGACAGACATTTCAGATTTTTTTTTGTCATAATTATCGTATACACTTTCATATGCATTCAGTGTAAAGCTGTTATTTTGGCATTATGTACACACATACACTTCTATTTTATATATACATGGTACAGATAAACAATTTGGTAGTACTCAATTAGAAAAATGATTGTAACTTCCTCACTTTATTATTAACCTGCCAAAATGCCACGAACACCATTCATCTCTATTTGTTATCATCAATACATCCCACTCATAAACGTAAGTTACCTAATGGATAGCTACAATTCCTGACCAAGCATACACGCAGTTTATGGAGAGCTACAATTCAGGAATTTGCCGTTATAAAGCCTAAAAGCTAGGATACATAACAATTTACGACTAAGGACGGGTTTTTTCACGTCCATTTGACGCACGGGTATACGTCAGAAAAAATCAAATATATCGTCAAACCAAAAAAAAAACGTTGTTCCAAATTACAATTACAAAATGACGGCCTTGACGTACGTCAAATACTAACGAATACGTAATCGTTATTATTTGACGTACGTTTATTACTTTTACTAACCGTGTGAAACAACTGTGCCTAAGGGCGGGTTGTTTCACGTCCTCTTGACGCACGCGTATACGTACAAAATGGCGCTAACTCAAAACAAAACAAAAAAACCGTTGTTTCAAATTATTACAATTAAAACATTATAGCCTTAACATATGCTACGTCTACCAATCGTTTGAAACAACTGGCCGTAAACGTGTCAAAGCTACATAGCCGAACAAACCAAACATCGTAATTTTAGCGCTAAAACAAAAAAAGAACGAATTCAAAACTGTATAGCCATTAATAGCCAACCATAGACCGAAGCGTGTCACGGCAACGTGTTAAAATTACAAGGGTAAACTAAATTTTAGAGGGGGCAACCCAATTAACTACCCTTTGGATGCGAAGCGGCCTTTGTGGGTCTTGTCTGTTCCATGCTTTGACTTTTGACGAGTCCGTCGTCAGTGTTGAGCGAAGGAAAAAAAATGGAAGTTGTATTTGATGAATATGCAGCAGACAAAGGGTTAGTTACAGATTTTTGCTGTTTCATGCACATGCTACTATTAAGAATGGTGTTTTTTCTTGTGTTTACTAGGTAGTAATTTATATTCTCAATATTGACGAATAATTAAAGTGTTGTTGGCGGGTTTAGTCTGTACATACCAATTACTTCTGGAAAAAAAATAACGTTCCCACTTCTGGGACACAGGTCTCCTCTCTGTGAGAAGGAGTGGGCTGTATTCTACCACGCGGGCTCAGTGCGGGTTGGTAGGTGTCACATGTCTTCGAATTTTTTGTTCTAGGACATGCCGGTTTCCTCTCGATGTTTTCCTTCACCGGTTTGAGAGCAGTGTTGATGAAATTATTTACACAAAGTAAAGCGCTTACCTAGGATAGAACCCACGACCTACAACGTGTAAGTCGGGGCCGATACGACTGCTCCAAAATCTCGCCAAAATGTTGAAAAACAGACGTTTCTGAAGGGGACTTCAATATATTAAAAATCAAAATACAATGGCGTCACAGGAACCCTCTCATTATCTTAGTTATTAAAGAGACATAACAAAAGTACTAAATACTCTCTACAATTTAAAACATGGAATCCACCTCAAAACTAAACAAATACTAATACAGCCTACGTGTTCTAGATTCCAATGGATTACTCTATTTCGGAATAGACTATTGTTAGAATAGATCGGTTTCCCAGATATAATCGCCCATTATTTGGTGGGGATTGGATTTAGGAATTAAGAATGGTTAGTCTTATATTTTAGTCCTTATTAGCGTTATTAAATTGAGGATATTTTTATGCCTCTATTTAATCTTAAACAAATGGCAGATAAAATTAATATTTTTATTGATAATGTTGACATTATAATGCAAATTATCAAATAGGCACACAGTGGCAGCTTGTAATTTGTCACAGATATCTATTAGTATAACTAAAGGCAAATGTACTCTTTAGAAAAAAACGAGGATAGTTGTTAACCACACTAGATCACTGTGAACAAGATAGATTATTATATCTATAATTAATGGAATCAATAGGTAACTAATAACCTGTACATTAAAGTCTTTGCGTTATTATATAACAAACAGTCATAATAATAAAAATGGACTATGAACTATAATGGAAGAATGGTCGAAAACTCTGTGCTCTAGGGGGGCTTGTGGCTAAGTAATAACAGCCGCACGGGTCGATCGATCAGGTTAAGCTACGCTTGCCGCGGTTGGTCCGTGGATGGGTGACCATCTTTACATACCAAGACCCCTCCGTGCCTCGGAAAGCACGTTAAGCCGTTGGTCCCGGCTGTCATTCGAGAATCTATGACAGTCGTTACGGGTCGTTAGAAGCCCGAAACTCTGACAACCAGTCTTGCCAAGGGGTATCGTATTACCCAGTAACTGGGTTGTGGAGGTCAGATAGGCATGTAAAATGCTGGTATTCAGCTGCATCTGGTTAGACTGAAAGTCGCCCCCAACATAGTTGGGAAAAGGCTAGGCAGATGATGATGGTCGAAAACTCCATGCAAATAACTATCGTTGTGTATGTATTTGTATATCCTTGTCTCACAAACCAGTCTTTTGTCAACAATTTTCACCAACACTCTAACTAAATTGATAAACAAGATACAACAACTCAAACAGACACAGATGTTGAATGCGTCCATGCATTTATTCCCTCCGTTTTACAATTTTCTGCACGTTTCGGGTGCATTACAAAAAATGCTAACAGCAGCGTCGGATGCTGGAGAGTGGAGCAAAAACCAACATCGACAGAGCATTCAAATTGTGTTTATCCAAGTCGATTTGTTTTTCTTTGATTTGTGTTTTCCTTCTTGGCGAGCGCGGAGCATACTAACTATCGTACAGACAGGGATGAGAGGCTTAGCGATACTAACCCGGTAGGTATTAAAAATCATTAAAAAATATACCTCAATATAAACTGAATCTAGTTTGGCCTTTTCCTATGTTGGGGTCGGTTTCCAGAATAGAAATGTAAAAAACCGGCCAAGTGCGAGTCGGACTCGCGCACAAAGGGTTCTGTACGAATAGATAATTGTTTTGATTTTATTTTTAATATTTTACATGTTTACTTACGAGTATTATTTCGTTATTTTTGTGTCATACGAAGTCTTCCAAGTAAGCGCATTTTACAAGTTAAGCTTCTATAACTCCTAAAACAAACAAAGTTATCTAAGCCGTTATAGTTTTCCTTCAAAGTTTATCACATGGACTTCCATCATGAATTTTTTCAGATTTTTCGAGCCAGCCGTTTAGCTTTTAGAGGGGGACGCCTTATTTTAACAAAAAATGCGCTTTAAAGTTGAATATCTCGCAAACGGATACCTAAATCAAAAAATCGTCTTAGCAACCTCTCAACGTTTTTAAAAGACCTATCTAATGATACCCCACACTATGGGATAGACGCGAGAAAAAAAATCATCTCCACTTTACATGTAGGGGAGAGGTACCCCAAACATATTTTTTTTTTGTGATTTCATTTTAGCACTTGATCGACGTGGGAAATACACATATCTAGGCAAAGTTTCATATTTCTAGCCCGTCCGTCTGGCCTCGGCTTACCTTCCAAACGATGAGTCCTTTGGAAGGTAAGCCGAGGACGGACGGACGAATGGACGGACGGACATGACGAAACTATAAGGGTTCCGAGACGTGATCTACGGAACCCTAAAAAACAGGGTTCCAGCCTGCAGCTGAATACCAGTATTTTTCTTGGAGCGTCTGTGTATCTGACCTCGACAACCCAGTTACCTACTACTACAATACGATGTCCCTGAATTTGCGCCAAAGTATGCAGTTGTTTTAATTTATATCACCTACGTGCTCTATTAACCGATTCATCGCCACCTTCATTTTCGTGAACATTTCAGCCAGGCCCCATTCATTGGTCGGTGGCTCACCATTTGAGTCATCGGCCTCCCTGAAGGATGACTCAACTGATGAGTCATTGGCTCCTTGTAATGATTTAATGCTTTTCGCCATCATTCGAGCCAGTCTGACAACCAGAAACGTTTTACTGTGTTCTCCTATTCGAATTTGTGGATATTAAAAGTGAATATGGCGTTTCAAGGTAGTATTTTTTGATTTTAATGAAATATTGCAGAGGTAGTAAACATTTTTGTAACCTTACCTACATGTATTCAATCATTATTTATTATTGTAATATTATTTGTAGATAATCAGGACTACGACGATTTTACTGAATGTAGCCAGGCAATGTTTACTGATTTCCATGATCAACAACATGAAGATAAAGAAAATCAAGGTTTTCCAAGCTGTAGTCAATCGATTTTACAAAAAAGTATACCAAAGAAGCGTCCATTCACTGAATCTCGTAATAGTTGCAATGTAGTTTCTAACAACAGTTCAGATACTAGCATTGAAGAAATTTTGGACTCTGATGAAGACGAAGATATTAAAAGAAAAAAAAAATAGTTTTCATATGAATGAAAATAAAATGAAAAATGCGCTAGAGGCACTAGGCACTGCTATGGAATTTTGAGCGCTAAAACATCAAGAAATGCACTAGATGTGCCGAAAGCACTAAGTTGGCAACATTGCACATTCTTGCCGAATAGAATAGTTAATAATAGTTCATAATACACGCTACCGCAAGATGGAGACGCATTCGCGTGTGGCGCTAGTGGTGCAGCGTAATGTTGCCATGTTAAATGTATTTTTGCGTCATTTGTTAGGCTGTTTGTAATATAATCTTATTAGAGAAATACCTGTATAAAAATATACAGATAGTATGTATAAAAACGAAGTAGATAGATTTAACTTCACCCATGTGCACATAACATTTCGGCCCATAACGTGTCGGCACACGTTTGACTCAACTATTGAGTCATTGGCCATGAATCGGCCACCTCGGCTATCGGCTAACAAAAGGTTTATGACACCTGACTATTAAAAATATTCTGTAAAATGAAGGGCCAGGTCTGATATTCACGGAAATGTTTAATGAGATCTGAAAAATGGTAGTTTAAGTGATATTTTTTTTTTAATATCCGTTTTTATACAATTTTGGTTTGACTCAACAATTGAGCCATCGGCCTTCCTAAAGGTTTTTTAATGACTCAACTGTTGAGTCATTGGCCATGAATCGGTTAAGCCTGAAGGCCAATTCTTGAACTTAAAAACGTTAAAATTCAAGTCGCAATCTCAACTCAGCGACGCTCTATGTCAAAAAGTTGATAAAATGTAGGTGAATAAAGAGGATTGTTTGACAGAAGACTAAGATTAGAAAACGACTTTTTTTTTAATACTGTCGCGCCATCTACATCGTCACATGCGAGCTATGCAAAATGACGTCACGCAAAAACCTGCATCGCGCAAGCAGAATTTACCGCGCAACTATATGCACTGTGACATTTATCATCATAGTTTTCTCAGGTACTGCGGGGCAGAAATTCAATCCATATAATATTAGTTGCACCCGTAATATTAGGCAACCCTAATCTGATTGGAAGCTTGGAATCGGAATATATCGGTTTTATCTAATCCCACAGTTGGTTGGTTGTTGTACACGATTTAAAGACTAAAAATGCGCTAAAAAAAAAATGAACTTTTACTTGCTTAAAAGCTTGTCGCGAGATTTAAGTACTCGTATTTACTTACTTTGAAAAATTTAATAGTTAAAATCAATCACATCAAGTTATTTAATTTACTTATTTATGTACAGAAGTAAATCTCTCGACAAGCTTTTATATCATATAAACAGTGTAATGACGTTATAAGTTGATAGTAAAAGGTTTAAAGTAAAAGTTCTTGTTTTCTCTTTAGCACATTTAAATAAAAGCTTGTTTTTTAAAAAGGTTTTTGCTTTTAATTTATTTTTTACGTTTTAGTTATTTTTCGACTTATTCTCAATAAGCCCTTTAATTTGATACCCATATTGTAGGAATGCATCAAAAATAATTAGTACGGCATCTTGGGTGTTCCACCATGTTGGATTTAGAATGAAGTCACATAGTTAACCATGCATTGTCATCCAACTGAACGTGTATACAAAATTTCAGCTCTATCGGTTGAAGATATCTGCTTCAAAATTGAGTTGCAAGATTCCACCCGAACAAACACATACATTGTAAGTTAAATAAAAGCTTGTAAAAACTAAAAATATTTGTAAAGATCAAAAATAAGCAGTGATTGACACTACCTTTAAATTACTTACTACCTTTATATTATTCATTTATAGTTTTTTGGTAGAGTGGTACACGTGTTTCTAATTTATTGTCATAAAAATATCATGCAGCTATTAATATATTTTTTTGTCGTGTTGATATTGACGATATGATATTGATTCTCATGGTTACCCCTCTTCGATGAGATACGCCCATAGATTAGTGAGTGATATTTTTGTAAAATGGAGAGTGGAGAAAATCTGATAATGGCTTAATGCGCTTGAATATTAGGGCGAAGTTTTCATTCTAAAAACGTATACTCTTCGATCTACTTCACGCTGTGAGATTATGTCATCATATGTCTAGGCTTTTCTCAACTAATTTTGGGATCGGCTTCCAGTTGCAGCTAAATACCAGTATTTTAAGAAAGAAAGAAAGAAATTGCATTTATTTGGCACAAACTAAAAGACACACAATACACCAGATACATACATCAGATAAAACGCACAATAATATAAAAAAAAAGATTAAATAAAAAGTGTGAAGTCCGATGCAAGAAATTAGTAGGAAAAGTGTGCCTCACGGCTGCGCCAAAAAGGCCCAGTTCAGCAAAAAATGCCAGACAACTAGTGCCTGGCGCTGGTTTTCAACTGGACCTGATGTGTGACATGATGGATGTAAATCAGTTTTACTGCAACGTGACGTGTGAATCCATACTTAAATATTTAAATAAAATAAATTTGTGTTAGATAAAAAAAAATTACGTGGAGCGACTGCCTATCTGACCTCCACAACCCAGTTACTGGGTAACACTATACCCCTTGGTCTTACTGAGGTACATCTAGATAAACTTGAGCGACTTCAAAACTTTTGCATAAGATTTATATTTGGCCTGCGCAAATATGATCACATATCTGAATTTCCTACAAAGCTCAAGGAGCTTCCCATACGTCTTCGCCGGAATTCTCATATCTTATTTCAGCTCTACCGTATCTTGTTTAATCCTAAAACCCCCTCTTATCTTAAAGAACGTTTCAAGTTCCTTAATGACACACATAATAGAAATCTGAGATCCACCACAGACTACGTACTATATTTGTCTCTCTTTAATTTTAATCCATCCAAAGGTGGTCTATAAAAGATCGCTCTTAGCGATAAGACCGCCCATTGCGTCACCCATTCTAAAATTTTATATATATAAGTTCTATAATTTGTATGGTGTACAATAAAGAGTATTCTATTCTATTCTATTCTTGGTAAGACTGGTTATCAGACTTTCGGGCTTCCGAGACATGGAGGGGTTTTATTAGTCTTTTTATGTAAAGATGGTCGCCGCTTGCTGCGCTTGTGGATATCCATCCACGGACCGACCTCGGCAGGTGTATCTTAACCTGATCAATCGACCCGTGCGGCTGTTATTACTTAGCCACGAGCCCCTGTGAGATTAATTCTAATAAATAATTTAGTTTTCTTACAGAATCTGATGTTTATTTCAATTTCCAAGTTAATATATTTACACAATAAATAAGTTAACAATCTTAAATTGATAATAATATGTTACAGATTTAATTTTTGAAATGTTTAAAACAACTTGTAACTGAATTTGCAACAGAGTTGTATCCTCCTGCCCTCTGTGTCCCAAAACATGCAGTCAAAGTGACCTCTGCGCTGCCACCGACAACGCCGTGGAAATGGCGAAATTTTGGGCCAACAAGATCTGAAATACAGTCGTACCGGCGACACGAAGAAGACGAAAAAGAAGCTACGGAATTTTAAGATCAAAAATTATATTTCCCATTTTTGTTATTGCGAGGGAATCCGTTAATTTAGTTAGATCGACTGCTTGTGGAGGTCAGATAGGCAGTCGCTCCATGTAAAATACTGGTATTCAGCAGCATCCGGTTAGACTGGAAGCTGACCCCAACATAGCTGGGAAAAGGCTAGGCAGATGATGAGTTAGATCGACTGCTTCGCTATTACATTCAAACCTAGACATTTTTTATTAAGTAGCTAAACCAAAAAATGTACCTTAGCTTTAAAGACACTCGGTACATTTTCGATCGTTAATTATAAAGCGTTGTAAAAAAACTCAGATAAAATAGCTAAATATGAACCTAATACCGATTCGTAAAAGACAGCTGAGCCTTCATCATTTTTCATGATAAGAGTTAATTTTATACGAAGGAAGATATGAAAAGATGGAGAAAACACGAGGAAAATAACCTTGCCGTATCTTATTATCATTACTTTGATAAATGATGTTAGGGGCATGTGTAAAGGTACATAATATACGTATGTATACATAATATCTTCATTAGTTAATGAGTAATCTAACGGTGGTTTGCTATCCGTAAGATTACTCACATGTTTCGAATTAGAATTTAAACGACAAAAATAACAAAAAACAAAAGTAGCGCGCGCCCGCACGCGCGCGCGCTTTATGTTTTTTTTTTTTTAAATTAATAAACGTATTTTCTTTCTTTCTTTTTCTTTCTGTTTATTTGTAAGAAGGTTACACCATACTATGTAGTTTTACATAGTATGGTGTTAATATTTTTTAAGTTTTATACACTCTACCACTAAATATGGTGTATAAATATACAAATTCAAATGTCATTCTTATATAACTAACAGTTGACAGTCATTTCATACAAAAATTGTCAAACGTCAATTTTAATCCTCGAATAAAAGTTATCTGGCGATGGAGAAATCAGCCCTTAGTACAATTAATTTTAAGATTAATTGTCATTTAGGTACAATAAGTCCAATATGAATTAATATTATTATAATTAGGTAATTGTTCCTTTAAAATCAATGTCATGTCATCTTGGATTTTTACAATATTCCATTTTTTTTAATGTTGCAGCATTATGCTAAGATAGGAGCCTTTTGGCCTCGTATAGGACGTTCTGTTTCTTTTTTATTTTTGTTTTTTTTATTTTTTAACTAGCTGCGCCTCGCGGTTTCAGCCGCATAAGTGTCGATCCCGTGGGAATATCGGGATAAAAATGTTAATCCTGGTTATAAACTATCTGTGTGCTAAATTTAATCCAAATCCGTTCAGTAGTTTCTGCGTGAAAGAGTAACAAACATCCATCCATCCATACAAACTTTCACGTTTATAATATTAGTGGGATTTAATTTTGTTTTTTTTTTTTATTACTGTTTAGTTTAGTTTGTGATCTTCCTGTACGAGTCGCAATAAATACTTTTTCTTTCGTTCAATTTCTTGTAAACATAATATTTACAAACTTCTAATACTGAATAAACTACAAATTATTAAAATAAAAATATAATATTCTATACCTACTAACTAAAACTATTAAAAAACTAAAATATTGCGTCGAAATATTCCTCCGCATCGCTGTCGACTGGTAATGTACCCAAGAGACTGGCGGCATTGCCACGTTGTATGGCAATGCTTAGCCTCTGGCCAAGGTAAAAGCCAGCCCTTGGGTCACGGGAAGTGTCAACCAGCCGTTTGGAGAGTTCATTGAACAAGTAATGAGCACTCGGACCCCACGACCCAAGAGTTTCAACCCCAAACGGCTCGAAAATATAATTTCCGATAAGGTTTTTATATATTTCTTGTTAAGTTTCAAGTTTATTTTGTTTAAACCTCTTACAGTCATAAAAAAAACACCATGGAAGCTACTAAAAATTCTATTCACGTTTTTCCCCAAAACAGGCGTAAAGACAAAATATAAAATGTCTAATATATGTCTATGGCCTTTACCAAAAAGGCTTTATGAATTCATGTCACGGGTCCCTTTAGAAAATCAAAGCACATGTTGCTGGGAAAGTACTTTTTGTCTCGGACCGAACGTACCCGAGTCGCCAGCCTTTAAATAATACGATTTACATTACCCTGGGGAATAAAAACGGCGAGAAAGTTAGTTTGATGTGGAAATGTGATAAATTATAATATGTGAATATTAATTAATGATGCAGTTTTCAGCCTAGGTAGAGTATAAAGTATAGTAAGATTTATAACTATGACTTACGTAGCCGAAACGTGGACACTCCCGGTACGGCTGGTCCATAATTCAAGGTCGCTCAGTGAGCTATGGAACGGGCTATGCATAGTCTCTCTGAGGGATCGAATCCGCAACGAGATGATCCGGCAGAAAACCAAAGTTGTCGACATATCTCACAAAATAAGGAAAATGAAGTGGTAATGAGCCGGCCATATTAGCCGTAGTACCGATGGCCGTTGGAGTAGACGTGTTTTTGAGAGGAGACCGCGCATCGGTAAACGTAAGGTAGGACTCCTTCAGACTAGGTGGAGCGACGATCTTCGCAGGATGGCTGGTAGCAGCTGGATGAGAGTTGCCGAAAATCGAGTTTAATGGCGTGCAATACGAGATGCCAATGTCCAGCAGTGGACTGCTATAAGCTGATGATGATGATGAAGATTTATAAATGGAAATATTTAGCCCATCCTCTTAAAACTTATTGGCCTCCTGATAATGAACACTTTCTTAAATTAATAAAACTCTAAAAATATTTTGCGCTTCTAATGATGCACAGTTTATTAAGTAATTGAGTCTCTTGTAAACTTTCTGACCTTTTGTCACAGTTGGTCGCAATAACTAAGGTAAGGTATCCCGACCAAATGGGTTAAGTTAGAACTGTGACTACCACCGTACGAGCAGAGCGAGTGGAGTGACCGGTACCGTAGCAGCGGCCGGCGAGCGCTACATAAAGAAAGAAAGAAAGAGTATTTATTTTTTATTTTTATTTAGTTTTTTTTTTAGTGTTTAAGTTTTTTTGTGCTTTTTATTTTATTTTTTACATTCAGGTCACAATAATTTCAATAACAGTTGCGAACATTATGGTACCTAATATAAACACACATGTGTTCTCAGAAGGGGCAGGCTGCCATCAGGCATATAAAAAAAAAACAATACTTGTTTGTATTCACACCCCTTCATAGGCAAAGGTCTTTGCATACTTTCGCCAGCTATATTTAAGTCTCGTGAGTTCGAACTCAGGCAGGCACTTTACTTTCTGTAAATTATTTCATCACCACTGCTCTCAAAACGGTGAAGGAAAACATCGTGAGGAAACCGGCATGTCCTAGAACCATAAATTCGATGACATGTGACATCCACCAACCCGCACTGGGCCCGCGTGGTGGATTATGGCCCACTCCCTCTCACAGAGAGGAGGCCTGTGTCCCAGCAGTGGGAACATTATAGGCTGATTATGTATACAGGATGACATTGAATAGGTGCAACAAATTAAAATATCTAATTCAAAGTATTGTAAAGTAAATTTAGGGCAACGTCGTCGCGTGCCCTTTTTTCGCAGGAAAACGGTCAAAATTAGGTAAATACCGCTAGTTCAACGCGTTGCCAACTTGCTTCATGTTGTGAACTCTGCGATGCATGGATTACTTATCGGGCGCGCGCTATAATTGGTAAGTACATTAATTTTCTTATCTGATTTGTTATTTTTGAAAAAAAAAATAGTTGGAACGACGATAATTCGTGTTTACTTGAAGGCTTAACTTAGTTTGCATTATCTAAGAATATAATTACAAAATTTTTTTCAAGAATTTAGATTTGGTAAATGACAATTTATAATGAGAATGTAACAGTTACTGCACCTCTTATTACGATTTATCGCAAGTTTTCAATTTCATCTTTTGGAGGGTGAGACTGTTGGCTGGGGAGTTGTTCTCCAGTTTTCGAGTTTTTCGAGTTACTATCGTATGAAAACCTGGAGCTACAAGGAAGCCTCGATCTCAACGTGTATTCAATGATCACTCATCTCCGAACTGACCCTAAAAAGGGCAGCTTATCTCGAAAGTCTGTCAGCTTCTTGGCTGTAACTTGTAACTTAGCCACGAGCCCTTCTTTGTGATTACTGAACTACTTTATAACTTAGCAAAGTACGTTTTAATTCTCTCAAGATTTTTATCCCTAGATGCTGAACAAAGGCCTGAACAATATAGAGTTTCTAAAGAAATTTTTATCCTCTACGTCAGCGTAGTTCATGTAAAGAGCTCTTGAAGGCACGCGTGTTGAGTTTGAAGATGCCAACTTAAAACAGTGCACTGCCGCGACCCTAGCACGAACGCGCGACGCAAACTTGACGTAAATTCCAAAGATTTTTTAATCGTAATTACAACTACGCTATAGCATTTTGGTTTAAATTTATTATAACCTATTGTTATTTAGTATCACCCATACATATGAATAAAGTCTTTCATTTTAATCTTTATTTAAGGATCCTGGTCAACCTGACTAAGTCTCTCATCATTTATAAACATAATACAGTCCTTAAATATGAGTAACTATCTTCTAAGAATACCAATCCGCACAAGTTTGTATAATAACCTGTTGTTTCTGCATCTGCCCACCTCTTTAACATCAGCACTAAAGTGTATTAGTAACTCAGCTCCGAGATCTTCGTTCAGGGCACACTCCACTATGATGTGAAGAACGACTTTCACTTTCCCACATTATGTGCAGTTGGGGGGAGGAACTTTTTTTCATTAAAAATGCGAACTTATTTAATGGGATTAGTATTAAAACTAAGTAAATATTATGTACAAAATGAGTATTTTCAATTTTAAAATCGCTTGAATTTTTTGTTTTTTCTGGTTGGGAAATCATCATATGACTTCTCCCGCTCTGGGAGGAACGGGAGGGCGTGTCAGACTTTTACTGACTAAAACCCACCCGTGTTCCTTCAGTTGCCTATGCCAGGGGCCACGGTATCTCTTTCGAACAACCCGCGGCCCCGGCAGGCCGATGCCTGCTGGGGCCGATGCCCTAGCGGACCCCGTCAGTTCGTGCTGACATCTCTTTGAGGCGCGCGTGGAACACAACGCGCCGTCGACCCGGGCCTGGTCCTTGCCGGGCGGCGAGTTGCCCATTGCTCGCCGCCCGCAAGCCCGCGCCTACGGTGGCCGGGAGACGGCTGGTGAAATCGCTTGACTTCACGTTACGTTTACTACGTGCGTTCGTGCTAGCCCCACAGTACACTGTTTTGAGTTGGCACGTTCAACTTGTCAGCAAAATAGTCTGCTTCAGAGCAAATGCGACTGAAATGAGATTTGCAGTGTTGACGTGGTGAGAAGGCGATATTTGTGTGAAATGTTTTTTCTTGAGGTTCTGGGTTTGATTCCCAGGTCGAGCAAAGTGTTATTGCATTTTTTTTTATCAGGAATTTCTCAGTAGCTGCCCGGGGTCTGGATTTCTGTGTGGTTGTTACTATAGATACAGCTCTGCCTAACTCACCTTCAATCGACCCGTGCGGCTGTTACGAGTATTATTATGTCGTTTATTTATTTAGTTGTCTTATTTTATTACATTTTTAAATATTAGTATAAAAAAAAAACATTTAAAAATATAAAACAATAGTGATCCACCGGTGTCGGGAGCAGGGTCCAAGCTTATTATTATGTCTTCATTTCCACTAAGTACATATAAATTACGTTTCTAAATATTTTTTATAAACAAAAAGACAAAAAAAAAACATAAAAAATAGTAGCCCACTGGTATCGGGAACAGGGTCCAAGCTACCGGCGGTCAGGGCTCCAGAGAGAGGAACCTCCTGACAATTATTATTATTTAGCCACGAGCCCTTCTCCCTCTCCCTCCCGGTAAACTGGTTGATGGCCGAAAACTTTTGCTAACAAATACCTTCTTTAACATTGCCTTTATGAAGTATTCAGTCTAAGTGATAAACACATACATTATTTTTATAATGAGTTTTGTTTGCCATTTTTTAACAATAAAAAACAAGATCATTCGGTTTAAGTTGTTCGTTTCAGAGAACAAACAATAAGATAAGCCTCAACTGCCTCGAAGCTATAAAAAAGATATAAATAATTTCTATTGGAAAAGCTTATCACGAAAATTGGTGTGTCGTCGTTATAGTACCTATGTATATGAATGGTTATAGGTAAATAATGAAGTGTAGTTTCCAAGAAAGATTTCAAAAGGAGGATGTAAAAGCTTAACATCATCTTTCTTTTCTTTTTTATTTTATTTTTATTATCTTAATTCTGTTCCACATTGATTTTACTCAATCAACAAATGAAATACTGTCCAACCCAAGCATATAACAATACAGAGCAGTCTGTTGTGGCCCGGTGGTAACGGCCCCGGTATACGAGTCGAAGGTCGTACTTTGTGTAAATTATTTCATCAACACTGCTCTCAAAACGGTGAAGAAAAACATTGTGAGGAAACCGGCATGAACTAGAACTAAAAATTCGAAGACATATGTTATATCTACCAACTCGCACTGGGCCCACGTGGTGGATTATGGCCCTGTCACAGAAAGGAGACCTGTATCCCAGCTGTGGGAACATTACAGGCTCATTATGCCACATAAATGTATTTTCTTTTTTTTTCTTATAATCTTAAAAAAGAACCATTAAAGACACGCTCGCGATTATTTACTTTTTTAATTGGCACGCAAATAACTCCCCTGCCTACATACCGCCCACGTACATATATATTTCTGTATTTAAATATAAGCTCGAAAGCTTTCCTTGGTATAATGAGACGCACTCGACATAGGAATCCTTGAGGATCCGTAGGGACGTATTGAAATACACGAACAAGTTATAAATCATTTATTTATAGGTTGAAGCTGAAAGGCGTAGAGAAATTATTTTTAGTTGTTCGCGTCGATATGGTGTAAATGGATGAATGAAAGGCTATTGGATACAGCTGAGATAAAAATGCTAAGATGGATGTGTGGTGTTATACGAATGGATAGAATAAAAAATGAGGACTTAAGAGGAAGTCTGAAAGTGGTACCGGTAACTGAATAGTTGTAAGGAAATCGGTTGCCATGTGATACGGAGGAATTAGCAAAAACTGTGGGGAAAGTTTTGAGTATGAAGTCGATGGCTATAAGAAATCAAAATCAAAATTCATTTATTCAAATTTGACTGAGAATCTGCACTTTTCAAACGTCAAAATTACATAAGACAGTCCCCCAAAACGCCCGCCCTTCACCATTTCCTAGTGCTTTTGCTGGGAAGAAGTGGCGCAGCAAACTCTCCAGCAGCAAAGCTGTCTGTTCAGTTAGAAAATACTTGATTCTATACATAAGGGTAGGGGAAGACGAAAGCCACGATGTATGGAGTGTGTGAATGATGGGGAGTTTGTCGCGCCACTTCTTCTTCCGAGCGATAGCACTAGGAAGTGGTGAAGGGCGGATGTTTTTGTGGGACTGTCTTTTGTAATTTTGACGTTCGAAAAGTGCTGATTCTCAGGCTAATTTGAATAAATGACTTTCGATTTTGATGATATGGTTAGAAAGGGGGTTCACCCCCTTTCTACTTATCTTTCTAATTATCTCGGTAGTCATACCGAGATAATAATACAGAACCGATGAATAATAGAGAAGTATGGAAGAAAAAGACGTGTTGCACCGACCCGGAATAAATTTGGATAAGGATGGATAGGGCAGGAGAATGACAATGGTATAAATGTACTTGTTAACGTTACGTGTACCCCTAGAGGATTGGAGGGGTGTTGAATGTCTCGAAACTACCTTACTGTACCTATTTATTAGTTTCCAGTAACTTCATGATGCGCTTCGAAAGCTACTATTAGGAAATCTCGTAGGATGTAGGTAGAAACTTCATAGCGCTTCGTTTGGAGTACGTATCAACTTTAAAACAAAACTTACTGTATTTTATTATGTACGTAAAACGCAGTTTGTAAGTAAGTAACTTAAATTAACAAAGGCGTTTGCCATAGATCCTATTTATATATACGTCGAACACGCCAGAGAAAAAAACCATTAACATCTGCCTAGAATTTTTCCAACTATGTTGTGTCGCCTTCCAGTCCAACCGGATGCAGCTGAATACCAGTGTTTTACATGCAACAACGGTCTATCTTACCTACACAACCCTGGGTAATACGATACCCTTGGTAAGACCGGTTGCACGACTTTCCGACTTCTGATTCCCAGTAATGACTATCAAGATCTACGAATGACAGCCGGGACCAACGGCCTAAAGTGCTTTCCGAAGAATGGAGGGATCTCGGTATAATGGATGGTCACCCATCCACGGACCGAACTCGGCAAGCATTGCTTAACATTGATAATCGAGTAAAGCGGCTACTATCACTTAGCGACCACAAAAAAAACATAATCGATACAACTTTGTTCCGTTTTTAATGGGCCCATCACTACGCTTTTTAAATGACAATGTTTGGCTCATCCTACATGAAAAATATTACTGTCCTATTATTAATTACATCAAAAACCCTTTGACAGTCATTACATTAATACACGAAAATATAAACCCTTTTAGTACACCCTTTTAGTAATTAATATTATATAAAATATTCGGTTTTAATATAGAGCTGTACTTTGAAAATCTAATTACTTGTTTTAATACATTGTGGATATAAGCTTCGATACGAAAACACGGAATAGATTCGACACAGAAGATCGGTTCCACAGATAAAGTGAACACACAGATTCCACAGATGCATGCACACATTGACGTATAGGTACGTAGCTTTTGACGAATAGCTGGGTCCACAACGGACCGTCCGAAGTTGGATCGGCGCTCCGCGATCCATGGTTATGAAGCGCCAATCGTAGATCGAAGATACTTTAGCACGTTTCGGTTTAGTTGCGGGCCCTATCAGAATACCAGCGCTGCGGTATATATATTTTTTTAATAGCGCAGCATTATACTGACATAGGAGCCTTTTTGTCCTCGCACAGGACTTTTTTTTTGGCTTTGGTTTATGTAGGTACTTTTCTATTTTTGTTGTTTTTCTTACTATTTGTATTTCCTGTGTGTCCTAAATAAAATATTTTTTTTTCTTCTTTCGTTTTAGAAAATCCGCGATCCTGCCGCGCGCTCCAGTGCCGATCCACGTTATAGCTAAATTAAGTTAGTTGAATATTGTCGCTTTATCCGTTTTTCATGATCGCCCAATCCACATATAACCGAGTGCATCAAACGACTGAGGCGCGTGCATTTGAGCATTGTGAAAAAACCGACAGCGCTTAGATCAGCCGCTCCAAGGAGCGTGCGCTCCACCGCGTGTGCTCGGATCGTGAGCGACACATCCACACCGGCCGCGCATTTGGATCACGCTCCTGCCGCGCCTTCAGAGCCAACTGGACCGTCCGGTGTGGACCCAGCTAATGAAGAAAAACAAGTGCCAGTCGCGAGTGCACTAGCACTTGCTATACGTGAAGCGTGTCTATGTGTGCGTGCGTCCTCGCTCGTTGTATAGAGCCGACCTTCTGTATCTATCTATTGAGTGTCGAAGGCTTACAATGAAGTGATACAGAATCGGTGACGTCATAAAAGACTGGCTTTCGAAAAGATTGTCGTGGCTCTTCAAAGCAACAAGTCGTACGAGCTTTATGTCTGCCGACGTCTTATGAGGTCTTAATTGCTTATTTGTCCCTTTGAGCGGTGTCGCAATTAAGGGTTTTAGTGGTATATTAATAGATGAAATAGTGATTCATTTTCAAGTTTCATTAAAAATCATAATAAATCCGTAGTGTTCCCATTGCTAGGACACAAGCCTCGTCTCTTCAAGAGGGAGTGGGCTGTAATCTTCCACGTGGTACCCAGTGCGGGTTGGTAGATGTCACATGTCTTTTAATTTTTGGGTACTAAGATGGGTTTTCTCACGATGTTTTCCATCACCATTTTCGAGAGTAGTGGCCATGAAATTATTTTACATAAAGTAAAGACCTGGGCTTCGAACCCTATAAACCTACAACTTGTAAGTCGGGGTCATTACCCCTCAGTAGTGGAGGTAATTCGCAAAATGTTGGTGTACCTACCTACTATACCTACACCACTGACCCTTGTGCACAAACGCGATGTTACGTATGATTACAATAAACCTATTTACATAATAAATAGTAATACGGGGTAAAAACTTAAACTAAACCTATTTATGGAAGGTCTTTGAAGCGTAAAACGTAGCTCAGTAGTAAATACTACCAGATTATAATCGACTCAGTGAATTTCAGTAGTTCGGATCAACCTAAAAGGGTGCCTTTAGAGCCGAATTTTCATAAATTTATATAGATGTTATCCCAACATAAAATTTTCTGTGTAAACCTCTTGCGAACATTTTTATTGGTAAGCTTTGAGAATTCGATTTTTGAAAGTCGATCATTACCAAAAGACTGGGTTTCAAAATATTTATGTACTTTTTCGTGTCGCAAAAATATACGGGATGGCAGTGACATCGACGTGCAAATTGTTACCGTTACCTGTTGTTTAGTACCAGACGCCAGCAGGTCAAGCTACCCGAAACTGTCAAATTTTCCCAATCAACCTTGAACCTTAATGCTTTAACGATAAAGTTGAAAATCTATTAAAGAAATTTGACAGATTGTAGTAACTTGATGTGCTGGCGTCCGTACATGATTGTAACGCAAAGAGAGTTACAAGTTTCGTCGGTTATTAAAAAAAAAAAATTGCTGTTCCATATATTTTGACCGCATAAATGTATTACACGTTTTTATGATGCAGCCGATTTTTTGCCAGACATTTGGCATGATTATTTTTTTTTTCAATTTCATTCAAAACAAAATTCTTAGGTCAGAGACCAATTTAGACGGAAATTCATTACCTTTTTAAAGATTTTTTTTTTCAATTCCATGTTACAGATTTATTATATCTAGGGGAAATGCAATTGTCCTGTTTCCAACATCCAATTATATCATCGTTAATTAAAACATTGATCGTCTGTTCTAAGTTCTAAATAGAAATGGGACGCTAACGCGCACCTATATATACCATGTAGGTACTGCGCGCAGGGAAATCCTACTATAATGTTCTAAACGTGAAAGTTTGTATGGATGGATGGATGGATGGATGGATGGATGTTTGTTACTACTTCACGCTAAAACTACTGAACGGATTTGCATTAAATTTGGCACACAGATGGTTTATAACCAGGATTAACATATAGGATACTTTTTATCCCGATATTCCCACGGGATCGAAACTTATGCGGGTGAAACCGCGGGGCGCAGCTAGTTAATTAATAAGGAAATGGACTCATCATCATCATCTGCCAAGCCTTTTCCCAACTATGTAGGGGTCGGCTTCCAGTATAACTAGATGCAGCTGAATACCAGTGTTTTAAATGGAGCGACTGCCTATCTGACCTCCAGAACCCAGTAACTGGGTAATACGATACCTCTTGGTAAGACTGGTTGTCAGATTTTCGGGCTTTCGACGACCCGTAACGACTGCTAAAGATCCACGAATAACAGCCGGGACCGGCAGCTTAACGTGCTTTCCGAGGCACGGAGAGGTCTTGGTATGTAAAGATGGTCACCCATCCACGGACCAACCGCGGCAAGCGTTGCTTAACCTGATCGATCGACCTGTGCGGCTGCTTAGTCACAAGCCCCTCAAAAAGGAAATGGACTTCCAACTTCAATTATTGTCCATATTTTCCAATCACAATTACTGTCATTCTTTGACAGTTGTATGAAATTCACGAAGGGTGTGAAATTGCTTAGTAATTAATTTAATTTATCATTTAGATCGATGCGTCTAGACAGACTGTTACACTCCAGTGCCTGAGGTAGGTAATAAACCTTTAATTTATGTACATATAGTGGCAGGGACATCGGCGCACACCCTGCTATCATGGATTCAGTACATGATTCTAGACCTAATTTGTTAAAATTGTTCGTCGGTTATCAAAAATTTTACACCCGACATCCACGCGAACGAAGTCGCATATAAGTTTTCAAGCCTACTTCATTTATGTGAATATCTAACCAGACCTGCAGTGCGATTCTGTAACCATCTCACCGTGAAAACTTAGGTGAAGTGAGCGTGGAGTGAGCTGTCATTCCAACTAATGCTAAGGGATTGACACTACCGACAGCCGATCAATTGTGTAAAAATCTCACCGTGAAAAGATAGGTGAAGTGAGATTAGAGTGAGCTGTCAATAGTGTCAATCCCTAGCATTAGTTGGACTGACAGCTCACTCCACGCTCGCTTCACCTAAGTTTTCACGGTGAGATGGTTACAGAATCGCACTGCAGCTCACATCGAGCTCACTTCACTTGAGTTTTCACGGTGAGATTTTTACAGAATCGACTGGCTGAAATCCTAGTTTTACGCCACACAGCTATTTTATACCATTCTATTCGTTCCATAAAAATGTAAACAATTTGCACGCCTATATTGGTATAGCACGGTGCCTACATGACAATGCCATTACTTCCAGTAACCTATATTTCCCTAATCGATAATGTCGATTTAGGCCCTTTGTACACCACACGGTTTCATTACGGTACGGCGTTTAAACCGCGCCGTAGAAAACACGTGTCTGTTAAAAAACTTCCATAGTGATCCATAAATAAGGGGCCCGTGGCTAAATAATAACAGCCGCACAGGTCGATCGATCAGGTTAAGCTACGCTTGCCGCGGTTGGTCTATGGATGGGTGACCATCTTAACATACCGAGACCCCTCCGTGCCTCGGAAAAAACGTTAAGCCGTTGGTCCCGGCTGTTATTCGTAGATCTTTGACAGTCGTTACGGGTAGTCAGAAGCCCGAAACTCTGACAACCAGTCTTGCCAAGGGGTATCGTATTACCCAGTAACTGGGTTGTGGAGGTCAGATAGGCAGTCGCTCCATGTAAAATACTGGTATTCAGCTGAATCCGGTTGACTGGAAGCCGACCCCAACATAGTTGGGAAAAGGCTAGGCAGATGATGATGAGTGATCCATAAATAAATAAAGTCCTCCAGACCGATTTCGGCCACGGCGGTCAGTCTCAACGGAGAGTAGCCTTCGGCGCTGGAGATATTATAGTGCATAAGTGTGCGCGCAGACACAGATGCTCTCCCTCTTCCATCACTCTCATAGTCCGATGGGACAGCAATCCAACACGACCGGAGAGAGATCAGGCGCAGGACCAACGTGCTTTGCGAGGCACGAGGGTATCACCGCCAACTTCCAAACCCCGGGCTGTTGCTAAGAATTTCGTAATGGAAAAACTCAATAACACTTTGCCCGACCTGGGATTCGCACCCAGGACCCCACGCTCAGCAGTCGCGCTTGCGACCACGAGACCATCGGAGCAGTTAAACAACAACCCAGTCCCAAACAGTGATCCATACAACACTAACGAACCGTGCCTGAGCCTACACAAGGCGTATAAACCGCGCAGTAGCATAAACGTGTCCTTTACAACCTTTACAAAACCTTCACAAATGTTGTTGAACTTTTATTTTGCTAAAAGCAACATTTCCATGATACAGAAGTTGTTATCCGCTACCAATTCATTTTGAAAAAAATAAGCTATCTAAAAGTCTTCTAGTTGCAGTCTAGTGAATTGATATCTAAACTTTAAACATGATTTAATTACTTAATTTTCGTTTACTGATTACATTATGTTATCAGCATTTGAAAAAAAAAAAAAAAAATTCTGCCTTGTCATGTTAAGTGGACAATAAGTGAAGATAAATATTTAACTATACATTTCGTTCAAGCATTTTAATCAAAAATGTTTAATTGATTTGTAGTTTATAATTAAAATATATTCATAAGGTATCACTAAATTTTATTTTTCATTTCATATAATACATACAAGCCATGTACAAGCTTCCATTAATAGTCATCCATACAACACTCACGACCGTGCCTGCACACGGTAAATAAACCGTAGTTTTTCACGGCAAGAAAAACGTGTGTGTACACACGGCTTAAATGGCCTTACAGTTACAGAGAAAAACTACAACAAACAATATTGTAACTGTTTACTTTCCATTCGGCCTATAAATGGTTGGATCTATTTAAACTTTTACCAACGAGCACATACATAGGTAAGTTATGTCCCGAAACGAGTAGAAATCAATATATGGTGACTGGTAATTAATGACCGATACTTAAACACATGGTTGTACTCATCATGACAAAGAACTTTCCTAAAGAAACGATTTTTTTTATTTACCATGCGCACGACCCCAATCACCTCAATAAAACCGCGCGTAAATGAATGAAAAAGAATAATGCATGGTAAAAGTAGTATAGTTTTTTTTTTTTGTAAAAAGGGATTAGTAATTAAATTAAATTAAAGATGGTGGTATATTATTCTTGTTGTGTACTGTATTGGGTTTTTCATTGCGTATTTCTTAGCAACAGCCCGGAGTTTGGAAGTTGGCGGTGTGATGCCCCCGTGCCTCGGAAAGCACGGTCCTGCGCCTGGTCTCTCTCCGTCGTGACGGATTGCCGACCCATCGGACTATGAGAGTGAGGGATGAGGGGGTGCACCTGTGTCTGCGCACACTAGTGCACTATAATATCTCCCGCGCCGAAGGCTGGTCTCCTTTGAGGTTGGCCGCTGTGGCCGAAATAAAGAAAGAAAGAAAGAAAAAGTATTTATTGCGACTCGTACAGGATTAAAAATACGGTCTGGAGGACTTTTATTTATATACTTAGTAACTTTAAGACTTCAAGCTATGTTTTCATACACCTCAATCAATCTGCCTTGCCTTGGCCAAGAAACGGCCAAGCTATACATCTTGACCAAGATGCGATACTACACTTTGATCTTAGCCAAAAGGCCGGGAAGCGAATCTTGACCAAGATGTAAGGCTTGTAGAGTTAGGGACTTGGCTCTTCAATCTGATAACTTTTTAACAGTGATAGCGTTATGTACGTCTTGACAACCTACTTTACATAAAATGTTTTTGGAGGGAGTTCATTTATTTTTGTAGGGTGTTCTATTTATTTTTATTGTAGGGGTGATATTGTACTGACCTATTAACCCTAAGAAATACAGACCTGCACCCCCCATTATGGGGGGGGGGTGAAAGTTACAGATTTCTTAATTTGTTTGTTGTTTGTGTGCAAATCTTAGTTTGCATACCAAATTGTAGCTTTCTTAAACTTCAGAAAGTGCCCTAGAGGTTTTGATGAGTGAGTCAGTCAGTGACAAAATCGACGTATTTTAGGTAAAAATAAAAGAAAAGGTGAAATATAAAATAGCAGAAGTAGCTTAGAAAGAAAAGTAGGTTTATTTGTCACAAAAACACGTGCATACAAAAAGATAATTAATTCTAATAATAATGAAAAATAAAAACAAAATATATCTAAAATCACGAGCACAAAACAACGGCTGCACGACTGTGACAAGAAGCCTTCCACTCGGCATAATGCTGCTTAGGCTTGTTTTATAGGTCTGCAAACTAAATCTTATCCTGAGAACTCGAGCTCTCTAGCATTATCCAGATAATGGCGCCGATTCCCTTGTTCACAAACTAAACCAAATTTAAGTGCAGTGCATCTTTTTCTTTCTATTTCATTAAGAAAAGGACAGAAGATAAACATTATTTTAGCCCTGTCAAATTAAGATATTTCCATAGACAGTTTAGACGTTTTTAAAAACATGACTACTAAAAATACGTCAATTTAAGTCAGGCGCTGACTAATTTGTGTTGACCCTGTATCTGTGTACAATTTAAGTCAAATAAAAAAAATATGCTACTCGGAAAAAAATTCAAGAGGGTAGTACCTACGTTAAACGAAATCAGCTTTTGAAGTACCCAACCCTCTTCACGCAATGGCCTATTACTATCAAATATCGAAGCTCGTACACATAATAAATATAACCAAGCGCCTCCCGACACCCGAATCTTTTGAAACATTAATAAGATCCCTTGCAAAAGATTTACCTTATCGAGAGCCAGTTGGCTGAACGTTAGGACTTACGATTACGAACTTATACCAACACATGCGGGCCAAACCGAATTAATATAGACCCCTACGTGACAATAAGAAATCTTTCCTACATTTTGGTATTTACTTTTTACATTAGGACGCACAATAGATGAGAGATTTTCCTTTTGTTGGTTGTACTTATACATTTTCTTATAGTTATGTCTTCTTGTCCCTTTTGGGAGGGTTTAGGGGGAAACAAGGGCGATAAGTGCACTTTTATTCTGATGCTCTCTCTTTCTTCGATTTTATACTGAGATATTTGGGTCTTTCTTGGGTCATTATTCTTTGTGCTGTGGTCTGCTTTAAGATTTGATCTTATATGTTCTTGGCAGAAAGGGATTATTGTTAGTAACAAGCTGACCCGACAGACGTCCTGTTCAAGTTTTCAATTTTTCCCGAATCTGAAAACTTTTTTTTATTTATTTATTCAGTAGTACACATACGTTATATAAATTTAAGTTGGTGCCAACATAAACTCATTTGAGTTTTACCGTGCACCAACGTTTTCAAATTATGTTCGCCATAAAACCTAATACAGACGATTATGAACAGAATAAGAATAAAGAATAAAGAATAATTTATTGTTCAAGAAAATACAGTTAATGCATTGATTCCTGAAACTCACACTAGGATTCCCTGTGTCGTGAGTTCCAGGCTCCTTCGCTCCGTTTACAAGTTTTTGTTACAACTAATTCTTAAATTAAAGAGTACTCGTAATCTTAAAACAAGGAATACAAAAAAATAAAAAAAAAGTAACAAAATCAAAATAAGGAGATTGCCCAAATTGCCCAAATAAATATAAATTAATATATGTATATATGTTATTATTTGTATATATATTCATATATATATGAATAAGTTATTGATATATAAAATGTGTGTGTGGGGGTGTGTATTTGTGTATGTTTGTATGTATATGTGGGTTACATGCATTTTTAGGATAGTAAGCTTTCGGTTGAGTCATAGTCCAGTGTTTGCAGTGCATAGTGAACAGTTTAAAATAAAATAAAAATTCCCAAGGCGGTCCAGCCGTTCTCAAGTGATATGCTTAACAACGAACAGCATTTCATTTTTATTTATGTAGAAAAGTCCTCGCTTATAGCTTCATTATCAGCCTATAGCAGTCCACTGCTGGACATAGGCCTCTCCTATTGCACGCCATTCAACTCGATTTTCGGCAAGTCTCATCCAGCTGCTACCAGCCAAAGATTGTCGCTCCACCTAGCCCGAGGGCGTCCTACCTTACGTTTACCGATTTGCGGTCTCCACTCAAGAACACATCTATCCCAACGGTCTAATATGGCTGGTCCATTGCCACTTCAGCTTGCTTATTATGTGAGTTATGTAAGTAAAATTTTCTATTGAAAATGAAAAGCCGTAATATACCCATCAGAGGTTCTAAGAAATTCATTTGAAATCTGTTAAAATATGTATTGTCCATGAACTCCACTTTGAATTAACTTTTTGACTATAAAAGAGAATTTAAGAGCCATTGTACGTCTCCATTTAAAAGGAAAATGAAATCTGTATGATTTAATAATGCGATAGTATTGACTCTGCATATGAAATACGACGCCCGGCATTATTTACCTTTTATGTACAGATGCCAGCACATCAAGCTACTACAATCTGTCAAATTTCTTTAATCGATTTTCAACTTTATCGCTAAAGCATTAGGTTCAAGGTTGACTGGGAAAATTTGACAACTTCGGGTAGCTTGATGTGCTGGCGTCTGTACAATGTCTTGTTGTCGAGTGGTATGTGTTATGTATCTACTGGGCTGCTACTGAGAAATTTCAGATAGAAAAAACCCAATAATACCTAACCCGACCTAGGAATCGAACCCAGGGTCTCATGCTCAGCAATAGAGCTTGCGATTACTAGACCAATGAGGCAGTGAATGAGGCAGAAAATTGATTTTCTTCTTCTTCTCCCGTGTCGACACGAATTGTATGAAAGTAGGTGATGCTGTGGTTAAGATATTAGCTAGAAGGTAGTAGCGGGGCTTTGGAGCGGTGAATGCTTATGCGAATCCTGCACCCCCGGCCATAGGCAGAGGTGGAACACCTCGGTGGTTTTAGCCGGTAAGAATCCGCCATACCCCACGATGGTGGAAGTCAATGAGAATTTGCACCGCGCACCAAAAATAAAACGGGGCTGACCGCCCAGGGTGAAATATTACGGGTTAGGTTTTTGCTGTTATTAAAACGTTTGTGAGCTTACAAAAGAAAGTCAATGTAAATGTGTGTGTGTGTTAATGCGTTGTAAATATTAAAACAAAAGAAATACAGATTTACCATTTTAAAGTATTACTTTAGACGAGTTGCGCCCCGCGGTTTCACCCGGATAAGTTTCTATCCCGTGGGAATATCGGGATAAAAAGTATCCTATGTGTTATTTCTGGTTACAGACTATCTGTGTGCCAAATTTCATCCAAATGGATTCAGTAGTTTTTGCGTGAAAGAGTAACAAACATCCATCCATCCATCCATACAAACTTTCGCGTTTGTAATATTATTAAGATTATTGTAATTCAATCATTTCACAGTTCGCTATGAAAGAGTAATAGAATCTTCATTCAAAAAGTTTTTATTTATATGTATTTCCCCTTTCTTTTGTTTTCTACCCCCCAGTAACAGATAATCTGTTCATCATTAAACGGATCCCGAATTCTGACCATCCATAGCTCCGGTGTTAAAATGAACCGTCATGGTATACCACGGTCCCCTTTGTGCCTAAAATAGGACAAGCTAGTAAATAATAAAATGGATAGTCCCGAAACGTCCTTTTTTGCTTACACAGTAAAACAATTTGAAAAGTGAAATAATTAATTTTGTCTCAAAAAGGGGACGGTTTGTTCGAAGCTATGGGTAAAAGGAGTGATTGATGAAATGGATGGAAAAAAATTGTGTGAAACTTTGTTAATAATGGAGTTGCAGACCTCGAGTTTTGCGTTATGTTTTGCTTATAATTCGATTTGTTTCCCTTACTTTTGACGAATGGTCGTGGTCTAATGACAGGTTTTTAGTTTTAGCATATTTTGAAAAGGATTATATGTACCTATATAGTAGCAACCTGGAGTCTGGATTTGTGCCCGGTTAATGGACTCGCCCACTGTTACAGGGGACTTAGCTTGCAAAATGTGCGTGTACTAGATGAACCTCTGCCTAACCCTACACGGAATACAGGCGTTATGTTATGAATACCAACGGGGCAATTCTCGTAATTTTAAGAACGTTCACAGTCTGATCTCAGTCTCAATCTGTCAAATTTACCTATAATTTCCCTACATTTTGACAAGTTTTTGACATTTGTTTGTCGCTGAGATGAGATTGCGACTAGATTTTGAACGTTTTAAATTACGAGAATTGGCCTTTGGTATTATCCACTACACAACTTATGGATATCAGTTATGACTCATAAATTAATCATTTTTATAATGAATAGGAATGATCAGTACTTTAGTACGTTATGGTGAAATCCTTCGTCCAATCTTGTGCTTAATTTGTATTCGGTGTGCTAACTTCATTTTCAGTGTTGTAAAGGGGTATACTTACATACTTACGTTTCTTTCGTGTCAAGCATTCTGCTTCTGCTTCTCGACTACACACGTTTGCTGGCGTCACGACTCTGTAGGGGTGCTTTCTAGGGGTTTATGTCTCCAACATTCTCTTTACAAATACCACAGAGGGTTTGTGTCGAGATACTGCAATGCATACTACGATAACCAATCGTTTTCCACGGGTGATGGTTGTGTCAACTTCAACGAATTTGGTGTGAATTTATGTTGTTGTTTGCTTCCAAGACAGATTGTGTCTTCCACGATTACCCATCGTCCAGTTTAGGTTTGTTTTAATTGTGATCATCACGAGAAACTAGCTCGAAAATGTAAGGCTATGTGCGCACTGACAGGTGGCTTGCTTTCCGGCTAGTGCCTAATGACTTAATATCCGCTCGATACACGCTAGGCGACTAGCGAAGGCGCCAAGTGCGCAGTGCGGCCGAGTGCGAAAATTCGCACGCTAAGCAAGCCACCTGTCAGTGTGTACTATCGTTAAAACCTTTATCTGACCATTTTGAAAACAAAATCCCGTGCACGTTATGACCACAGCTGTGTCCGTAAGTAAACCAAAAGAGGATCCTTTTTAGGTCGACTAATGATTTGCGCAAGCAGGAATAGGCCTTATGGTGGTCAGATATAGATTTTGGCGACAGTACGTAGTCTAAGGATATTCTATTAAGGAGATAAATAACAACACCAATATCGTCCATAAACATTTATTAATATATTTTATCATTTTCCATATTCCAATAATAATACATTTACCATATTCTACAATCAGGAACATATATAAGAAGCTACATACATACAGAGAATCTACTTGGCTGCAATACCATATATACTCCTGTCCGAGAGTCGCATACAATACATTAAGATTCGTTTTATTAATATTATATGAATAATGTATTGACACATTAATAATAGATATTTTAAAAATCTAAGGTGCCAATCGCAAATACAAATGGCGTTGTTATATATAAAGGCTTATAATAGCGTCTTTCACCAAGTTTTCCATTACCGATACTCTCTTAAATGACTAGAACATTTAGTTTAAAAGTACATTTATATTCTTTTTTCTATTTTGTAGTGATCTCTACTTTCTATTGACATAAGTTTACCATCAATTTAGCAGCTACTGCTTTATTCATCTACGATTAGCTTACTTAACTCTACATACATACATTGTAATAGAATAGCTGAACTGCCTGCGAGGCGACGGGTCGATTCGTCCAAACCAAAACTTCAAACGAAACGGAACGCATGAGGACGCGTCGCCAGAGGCAGTTGCCGGGGTCTGATTGGCCGAGCTTGACGTCGGGGCGTACTGATTGGGCAATAAGGCTGGGTGATTGCCCAACCACGTAAGCGGACACTCGGCGAATCAGATAACGAAAAACTACGAGAACCAAACCAAGGGACTGAAGTCTAACAAGAAAAACAATACCATTTATAAATTTTGTATATCATAAAAGGTCCAAAAATATTTCCGAACTAAAATCTAGGTCCCTGTTTTCAATTCGAATCTCTCTAAGCGATAAGTGAAGGTAGCACTAGAGAGAAGGGAACGTAGAGAAATGAAATATGGTGAAGAAACGCAACGGGTCCGTTTGAAAATGCAGATGTTGTCGTCCGATGGAGCGGCGGTCAAGTCGGCTGGTGGGAGTTGGTCGCCGCTTCAGGGGAGTCGGAGTGTGGGGCGAAGGCCTACCCCCACTTTTGGAAGAGCCCCATGCGCTGGCAGCGGCAGTTGGAGCCCCAGAGGTTGCACCTGCAGGAGGAGGAGTGGCAGCAGTCGCCAGGCCGGTGGTCGCAGTTGCCTCCTCGCTTCACACAGGCGCGCCTGAAAACGTAGATCAGCGACGATCGTCTGAAACCACATCAGTGAACGCTAGCCTAAGTTTGTGTCCGTGAGAATGCAATGCAGTGACGCATGCATTCACTTTTTACTTGATTTGGAAGGTCATTTGATTCTTCTGATTGAAATCTATTGGATATGCAATAATGTTCAGTTAGTATATCTAGGGGGATCAAAATAGCTGAGAGGCAGCTATCTCCGTTCTTTTCACTCACAAATCAAGAAATATGTTCAGAAACTTTTCAATTATCTGTTCCATTATATTTCTAATCCTAATTGTTTGGAACATTGTCAATATCTACCTATAGTTGAGTATAAGTTCATAACTCAAACTTGATAATCACGAAGTCTTGCATTGTTAACATATCCCAAGCTTCACCTTGTTTGACTTAAATCTTCTACCTATTCAATTTTGATCTCTATACGTAAGTTGTTAGAACTCACTTTCCAACATCCTGGAGCAGCTGCAGATCAGCGGGATCTTCTCCGTAATCAGACAGGTTTACTTCAACGTCGTCGTCTCCTGTTGACAAAAAGCTTTGTTGTAGTTTTTGTTTCATGAAACATTTAACTAAGACGTGAAGACTGGAGTTTCAAGTAGCCACTTAAGTCCTTAGTAAAACAATTTTGACCTGCAGTTTCTAGGAAGACTGCAAAATTGCAAGGTATTACAGTAGCATTTTGAAATCAACTTTGTCTAACCGCAATGCTCCTAGCCTTATGGGCACTTTTCCTGTTGACAGCGATCCAAAAATTCGTCGATCTTTTTCCTATTTTTTATACACATATACATATCATTATTATTTAGTGTCTTTGATATGTCTTGGGACCCTGGGATCCCGGACTTTTGGAAGGCATACGAGGGGCCGAAGCCAACTCGCAGAGGCCCGTTAGACGCTTTTAATTAAATGTACATATTTTAAGCCTGTTTATATATTAAATAAATATTACATTCCTAAACAAATAAATTCATTATGCGTCGTTAATTAATTAATATGTTTTCTATTACAATTTGGTTCTTGAAATAACGACTTAAAAATAATTATGTTGCCAATGACGGACAAAATGTGCGACTTCATTCTGGAATATTTCGTCATACAATATTCCTTGAGACGAAAAACTGTCTTCATTGTCCCGACAAAAAAGTCTGAATGAAGACAGTTTTTCGTCGCAAATAAACTTCATTATCTCAGAATAAGAAGATAATGAAGTGAAGTGATGATGAAATAATGAAGTTTATTTTTCCATCTCAATGATATTTTTACCTAAATTCTTTTCATACTGCCTCCAAATGTTTTTGCAACTTTGTCAGGAATAGAAAAGCGATTCTCAAGTCCGTAATTTAACTAAAGAAGATTGTACTTCTAAAGACAGATATTTTCATTACTTATTTTTTGTTTTTCATGGATGGTAAATTACGCATGTAGCTGAGATGAGAAAGCTAAGAGGAATGTGTGGTGTGACACGAATGGATAGAATAAGAAATGAGTATATAAGAGGAAGTCTGAAAGTGGCACCGGTAACTGAAAAGTTGTGTGGAAACCGGTTATCATGGTATGGGCATGTGTTATGGAGGAATGAGGAAAATGTCGCGAGGAAAGTTTTGAGTATGAATGTCAATGGCTATAAGAGTAGGGGAAGACCAAAGAAACGATGGATGGACTGTGTGAATGATGATATGGTTAGAAAGGGGGTGACTGTCGAGATGGCGGCTAATAGAGGAGTATGGAAGAAAAAGACATGTTGCGCCGACCCCAAATAAATTGGGACAAGGGCGAATGATGGTAAATTACGCAAAAACATATTTTATAAGAACAAATGATTGGATTGTTTTTATTAGTTTGTCTCTGAGGTGGATTTTAAAACATCTCTTTTATGTTTATGAATGTTTTATCGGCTTAAAACTTATGAAAAAAAGAGAGTTAAAACGGTTAGAATTAGATTTAACTTTGGGAAGAACTTAAGAATAAATGAAAAAAAAAAAATTAGGAAGAGACGAAGAGAAGCAGTCGTATATTGTCTGAAAGGGTTACCGCTACCCCGGAACATAAAGGGCGAAGGAAGGAACATGGGTGGGTTTTAGTCAGTAAGAGTCTGACACTCCCTTCCGCTCCACCCAGAGCGGGAGGGGTCATTTGATGATTTCCCATCCCGAAAAAAAAAAAAAAAAAAAAAAGGGTGGGAGGGTGATCTTAGGGCTTTTACCATACGTGACGATTTCAACCAGTCAACTCTTACCGCGAGCCACCTAAAAATGGACTTCTCATATAAAATCCAACATACATGTTTTCTTCTTTTCCAAAGAAACGATGGATGGACTGTGTGAATGATGATATGGTTAGAAAGAGGGTGACTGCTGTCGAGATGGCGGCTAATAGAGGAGTTTGGATGAAAAAGTCATGTTGCGCCGACCCCAAATAAATTGGGATAAGTAAGGGCAGGAGAATGATGAATGATGATACATGTTTTCTTCTTCATATCCATCTATATACCGATCTAATAGCAACAAGCACAGTACCCGGCCGAAAACACGAGCAAATCCTTTATAGAAAAAGAAAAAAATCAGCTCAGTTCAGTTTGAAACATTATTTTTATTTTGTATTTTGTGTTTCACGAACTGTGTCCAAATAAAGTTTATTTCTTTCTAGCTTTGCATAACTCTTTCTTAAGCTCGATATCATGTTTACGCCCGGGTACTGCATAAGGTCCCTCTTATAGAGAGAAGGCCTGTGTCCCAGCAGTGGGAACATTATAGGCGGAGTATGCTTGTGATACTGTATAAAGTAGTACATTCACGATCCAACAATGACGTAAATATCAAACCGGCTACAAACAATGGCGCGACGTCAAATTTGGAATCCACTAACGGTTTAATTCCAATGTCATCACGCAAAAATTTAAGTCTATGCAATATAACTTTTATCTCGATAAGGTAAGGGCTCATTATACACGAGCGGCACGTTGTGACGACTGCCGACTAGTCGACGGCTACAGTTGCCTCTGCCGTTGGCAACGTGCCGCTCGTGTATATAAGCACTAAGGCATAAATTTGAATTATGGCCGAGAGTTTTATCAAACTCACGGCAATCATTCTAATTTATACTTTAATACAATGAGATAAGAGCACCATTGGTTTAGCTGGTTGATTTACGTAGGTAACTCAAAGATCGTGAATGTCCTACTTAAGGTTTGTATACTTTACCAGGATCGATGTACGAAGCATGGGCCCACTCAGCGGCGAGTAGGACAGCCGCTATCGCCAGCAAAAGGGCGCCGGCGCGCGGCATTCTGCCTACGCGTCTACCGCTGTTTGTCTGCAAAGTGACGTCACGTTAGTATGATCATGGCTTTATAGGGGATGGGCTTTTGACCGCCAGTGATTGAAATTTACCTAATTGATAATGCTCGGATTTCAAAATGAAATCAATTAGAATACAAACAAGTTTTTGGACGAAACATTAGTTAAAGATTTTTTTTTTCATGTTTTGGGTTCAAGATACTCAATCTATTGTATGTTCCATTAAAATATCTAATACGCAAAATATTGAATTTATGTTTTTCAGTACTCCACTTGAAATCTGAAACTTGATATCTGGCGGTCAAAACTTTTAACAAGAAGAAGAAGAAGAATAAGTGGAAAGTTCTGAAAAGTTCCGTGTTGTGTGTGGCGTTTCCTTTCTAAACCATACGATGTTTTTGAGAACCTTACGAGAAACCTGGAAGAGCTAGTCAATGAAAGAAAGTCATTATAATCATTTTCCTGCCCTTACCCCAACTTATCCCATCTCGGCAGTCACCCCTTTTCTAACCATATCATTATTCACACAGTCCATCCATCGTTTCTTTGGCCTTCCCTAGTCAATGAAAGAAAATCAGACTCCTAATTTTATAGACCCAGTAATGAGTGACGAATACGATATCTATATTAATAGGCAAAAAAGACTAAACACAAAAATTAGCGAGACCGAAAACTTGTTGCAAAACTGAACAAAGAGTGAACTGACTAATCAACGAAACTGGCGAACTGCTGAACTGATGACTGAGAGAAACTGACCAATGATATGCGGAACTCAGAAATTCTCACTGATATACCATTATAAAAAAGAAAGAAAAAGTATTTATTGCGACTCGTACAGGATTATAAACTAAACTAAACACAGTTAAAAATAAAAATAGAACAAATATTTATAAAAAAAGTAATAAAAAATAAAATGAAACAGAAAGTCCTATACGAGGCCAAAAGGCTCCTATCTCAGCATGATGCTGCGACATTTAAAAATAAATGTCGCAGCGCTGGTATTCTGATAGGGCCCGCTGTATATAATGCCTAGCGACGATGCCGCCGAGGACTTTCAATAACCGAAACATAGTATTGTTTGTTTTAATGTAACATCACGCTTGTATTCCTTGAAGGGTCAGGCAGAGGTGCACCTAAAGTACACCCACTCATTTCACCAGTTCATCATCATCATTTTAACCAAAAGACTTCCACTGCTGGTCATATTATTATTATTATTATGAGCCTGTGTTGTCCCGCTGCAGGGCAAAGGCCCCCCTTCCCTCCTTCCACGTTTCCCGGTCTACTGCGATTGTGGGCCAATCCTTTGAGAAGGAGTCCAGCTCATCCCGTCATCTCTTTCTGGGCCTGCCGCGCGGTCGTTTCCTGCCATTTGGGATCCCATCTATGCAGGACATAGGCTTCCCCCAAGCACCTCCACTTCGACCGTTCTGTGATACTCGCATCCAGCGGACGGTCCACCTTGTGGGGGGCCTTCCAAATGTTTAACATAAGATCATAACATCACGCCTTGTTTTTCTGAAGGGTTAGGCAGAGGGGCATCTATACCCACTCAATTCGCCAGTTATGACAAGTCCCATGTGTTTGGTTTAATACCTACTTTAAACAAATTAAACACGAAATTGTGAATGTTATAGTTATCCAACAAAACCGGTAATTAGCATCACAGCTCATTAAACGATTTAAACACAATGTTTCGTTGCATTAAAATAATTTAATTACTGTCATTAAAATTACTGAATGGTTATTGAGTCGTAAATTAAACCACAATTATTATTTCAATGAAATTCGACGGATAGAACGTCATAAACATTTATTTGACTTAGGGCTGATTTTTCCATCGCCAGATAACTTTTATTCGAGGAATAAAATTGACGTTTGACAGTTTTTGTACGAAATAACTGTCAACATTTTAAAATTATTCCTCGAACAAAGTTATCAGATGATTGAAAAATCAGCCCTTATAGGTTTAAAGAAACTTTATTCTCAATAAAAACATAACATGTCACTTACTTGAGAACAATAAATATTACTTAATTAAAAATACTTATATTAGGTTCGACAACATCCGTCACAGACTAAATAAAACTACTCGAAACTCGACCCACCCAACGCATTCATTTTTCAAGTAATGTCCGGTTAGCGGTTAGATACAGGCTAAGCTGGTTTTTGAATGCATTGAATGAGTGTAGGTTTCTTATGCGGGAGGGTATCTTATTGTATAGCTGTGCTCCTTCAAATGTAAGCATTTTTTTGCCATAGTTGGTCCTGGTTTTTGGTAGAACTAATAAACTTGCTCGTCGTGAGCTTCGTTGACTAACTTGTCTATGTTGGGTAAGTGTGATATTTGTGTGAATGTTTTTGTTAAGAACTTTTCTAATAAATATACACGTGTTATAAATATATAGTTGTTTTTAATTTTAAACCCACAGAACATTGAGTGTTGTTATTACCAGTTCTGCAATAAATTAAATTAATACTGTAAATATAAATATAATAACCCTGTTCCCGATACCGGTGGGCTACTATTTTTTATATTTTTAATTTTTTTTTTTATATTTTTGTTTATAAAAATATTTAAAAATATAATTTGTAAGTATGAAATAAAAGAATATAATAATCCCAGTCAACTATTGTCCTATAGCAGGGTAAAGGCTTCTTCATGTATTGAGAAGGCATGAGCATATATGTATTGGGTTGGCGATTTGAGACTTATATGTATTAACTGTAAGTCCAGTTTTCCTCACGATGTTTTCCTTCAACGACGTCAGTAATGTCCAAGATAAATAAGCGTATGCATAATAAGCATAATCACTCTATAATGTTTCCACAGCTGGGACACAGGGCTCCTCTCCGAGAGGGCTATAATCTCAAAACGGTGAAGGAAAATATCGTGAGGAAATCCCCATGTCCTAGAACCAAAATTTCGAAGACATGTGTCATCTACCAACCCGCACTAGGTAGATTATAGCCCAAGATAAATATATGGAAGAAATTATTATGCATCAAACTTCGTAGATCCTCTACGTAGGATCACGTAGCAACTTGCTACGCTACGCTACGCTTTTAGACTGTGTGCTACGAGACGATTAGAGCCATTTCGCGCCATTGCTGGTCGGATTTCCGCCCCGTAGCCTGTTAACCCGTAGCCTGTTAACCCGTAACCATGGCAACCTAAGACAAGCGGTCCGGGTTTATTGTCTAGAAAGTCTTGATAACATCGTTGGATATGGAGCGGAACAGAGTTATAAATTGACAGGTTGCCGTTCAGGTGATTTCGAGTGGAAACTTGGCTTTTATCTTTGACCCAAGATGGTCCCAGTTCAGTTTTTTTTGGGTTATTAGTTATACGATGCTTGAGAATGTGGGTATAGTATATTTCCAAATAAAATACTGTTTTTGTCTTCAGTTTTTATTATGATTGTGTTTCGACTCGCCCTCTCAGACTGATCATTAATTTAGCGTAATCTGTCTATAATGTTCCCACTGCTGGGACACAGGCTTCCTCTCGGTGAAGGGGGGTGGGTGGGCTGTTATCTACGGTTGTCGGTAGATGTCACATGTCTTCGAATTTTTGGTTCTAGAATATGCCTCAAGATGTTTTCATTCACCGTTTTGAGGGCAGTGGTGGTCAAATTATTTACACAAAGTAAAACGCCTGCTTGGGTTGGAACCTACGACCTGCAGTACGAACTGCAGGTCGTAGGTTCATGAGTCTAGTAGTCATAAGTACAGTTAGTATGATTAGTACTTTGAAGGGCTTCTGGCTAAGTAGTACCAGCCGCACAGGTCGATCGATCAGGGGGGTCTACGCTTGCCGCGGTTGATCCGTGGATGGGTGACCATCATCACATACCAAGACCCCTCCGTGTCTCGGAAAGCATGTCAAGCCGTTGGTCCCGGCTGTCATTCGTGGATCTTTGACAGTCGTTACGGGTCGTCAGAACCCCGAAAGTCTGACAACCAGTCTTACCAAGGGTATCGTATTACCCAGTAACTGGGTTGTGGAGGTAAGATAGGCAGTCACTTCATGTAGAATACTGGTATTCAGCTACATCCGGTTAGACTGGAAGCCGACCCCAACATAGTTGGTAAAAGGCTAGGCAGATGATGATATAGACGATTAGTAGTTTAATTAATGGCAAATTATGTATGGCTTTGTAAAATACTGTTTTGATGGTAACTGATACCAGAATAATTAAACAACTACGTCTATCGTTATCCTGCCTAATGAGATATTTCGTCATAATTAATAGTGATTTATCTTCAAATCAACATGTAAACTATAATATCAGTTATTGATATCCTACTTAAATTAAATTACTATACAGATGATAATTAGAGGATCAAAGTAATAATTGGGGCAACCCAACGACGCCATTCTTGCTAGACGGATATTATTAGCAGATTATCGTTAGGACACCACGGCCCAGTAATATCAGCCCCAACTTACAAGTTGTAGGCCGTGAGTTCGTGCCCGGGCAGGCGCTTTACTTTGTGTAAATTATTTCGTTACCATTGCTCTCAAAACGGTGAAGAAAACGCGACCATCACAACCGCGTGAAATTTCTTGTTCCCTGACCCACCGCGTCGCATCGCATCACCTGCCCGCGCTATCACTACGTTTTCGTTTAGCGTTCTTTCTGACTTTTTTTCCGTTTGCTCGGCTCCTAAGGGTTGTAGCGTGATGGTAAATAACCTTCTGGCTTATAACCTTCCTCAAAATTTGGGCTATCAAATGCAAAATGATATTATCAAATCCGATTGGTAGTTCCAGAGATTAGCGCGTTCAAATAAACAAACTCTTGAGCTTTATTATTAGTTAAATATTGGCGCCGATTCCCTTGTTCACAAACTAAACTAAATTTAAGTTCAGTGCATCTTTTTCTTTCTATTTTATTAAGAAAAGGACAGAAGATAAATATTAGTTCAGTCCTGTCAAATTAAGATACTCCATAGACAGTTGGACGTGATTAAAAACATGGCTACTAAAATTACGTCAATTTACGCCAGACAATGGCGCCGATTCTCTTGTTCACAGACTAAACTAAATTTAAGTTCAATGCATCGTTTTCTTTCTATTTAATTTAGAAAAGGATAGAAGATAAATATTAGTTTAGTCCTGTCAAATTAGTCAGCGCCTGACGTAAATTGACTTATTTTTGGTAGCCATGTTTTTAATCACGTCTAACTTGTCTATGGAGTATCTTAATTTGACAGGACTAAACTACTGTTTTATCTTCTGTCCTTTTCTTAATTAAATAGAAAGAAAAAGATGCACAGAACTCTAATTTAGTTTAGTTTGTGAACAAGGGAATCAGGGCCACTGACTAATTTGTCAGGACTAAACTAATATTTATCTGCTGTCCTTTTCTTAATGAAACAGAAAGAAAAAGATGCACTGAACTTAAATTTAGTTTAGTTTGTGAACAAGGGAGTCGGCGCCATTAACTGCTTAAAAGCATCAACGCCCTACAAACAATTTAAAAAGAGTACTTATCATCTGTCAAGAACGAATACCTACACGTCAGAAAAACAAAAACAAAATTAAAAAAAACAAGTGAACTTCGTAAGTTCAATACCTCCATTTCAATAAAATATTTAATACAATTCTGTCAGTTTGACAGGCCGACATTCCCAGCGAGATGTGTTCAAGTATTCATAACAATAATGTCACATGTCGTGTGACACGATACACGATATGCCTCGGAAAACAATAGCATATAAAAATGGCGTCGGATCAATGTGAGTGAGCGTTTGGATCGGGGATATTCCAATTGGAATGTTGGTAATGTATGGGGTATTTTATATTATGGATATTTGGCGGAGATATCAGGTATTAGAATATTGGTATTTTAATGGATATTTACTGCATTTTTATACCTTCCTAAGTAAAAAGACACAACGTTAACCAATGAAAGCGTTGATTTGAAGTTATTAAGGTATGTTATTCGTTGAAAATCTAATTATTTTGGGGCCTTAACATATTTAAGAGTTTAAGGTTTTTTGGGTCGTTTATTGGCTGTTTTTTAAGTAGATATAAACCTTTTAAAGGAGGGTCAGGGTAGCTCGCCAAATTCAATTTTTCAGTTTTTTTGCAAATTTGAGGTCACTGTCAGATTGTATGTTGTAAAAATATGATTCGCGACCGTAACAAGCATGTATGTCCAGCGGTGTAATTGCGTAACACATTATCAGTAACAATGGGTTTCATTTTGACAATTCAACAACATTCATTGCGTTATTTACGTTGTTGAGCAGATACATTTTTCACACATATGAAGCAATGGATTAGTAAAATCCATCAAAATAATTCAGAATGATGAATTATAGTCATTAAAATCATCAATGCAACCCTCTAAGTTCATATAAACCTATTAATTGATATTTCATGAAATAGTCATTCGAAAATGTTATTTTCGCGGGCTACCCTTGTGTATCCCCCTTATGGTTCATTGTACTATAGACGTTTGTCTGCCGAAGGAGACCTTATATTGTGCAGGCCGGCTATAATTTAGCGCGGGTTACATTCGAACGTTCAAGCTAATGTCAAATATTTTTATTAGGATTTTTGTTTAGAACAGTCAGTGGTAATTTAGTCAGAAATGTGTAAAGACGTGCTTACAATATAATTTTAATGGAGTCGTACCGTTGTTTGATTCCTCCCGTTACCTCAGAGGGTTCTCCAAGCCCTCTATAGTACTTAGCGTAAACCGTTTCTGGGCCCGTATTTTAAACCTAAAGTATTATACCCCGAGAAAATGTATGGGATGATGAAAGTAAAGTATTACCCACTGCCGCCCATTTGCTCGCCCATTGACCGCCCATTGTATCACCCATTATAACAATTCTACATTAATATCTGTAATATTTACGGTGTACATAATAAAGGGTATTCTATCTATCTACCATTATAAAGTTGTTTATTACAAGTTTATCAGTCTTTCACTTAAAACTATATCAACATTTTACATTTCCGTTGTCTGAAATTAACATGTATCGAACATTTGCTTACCAACCCCCTTACCAATCAATATGTCACCACAACAATCCAACTAGTATCGTCAAACCGCCTTCAAATCCAATAGTTGGGCCAACTTTGATTACATCTGCGCCCTTTGATTGGGTATATTGGTGCGTGAAATCGTGGATCAGTACCATTCCTTAATTACAAAACTATTTGCGGCTACAGACTAATTCTTTAGTGGTTTTTAGCCTAGAACTTTCGCTGGGTTACATGGTTTTAATCTAGACTGTATACTTAGAGTATTTATTTTGCCCTAGGGAGTTATGGAGGACTTTACAAGTTGGTTATCATGGTTAACGAATGGTGAGAAACAGATGCTGAACATTGCTGATATGAACTTCAAATGTTGTTGGAATTAACCTCAATGTACATAATTAACTACTGAATCGATTTTAGTAACTTTTAATACAGGTATTTTTTTTTAAATTATGTAATTTACCACACTGCCCGCCGATTGGGCCAAAGAAAATTAAATCTTATTTCAAGGTAATAAGAATTAATTTTAAATGCATAAAGTAAAGCTAGGGTCAACACGATTTTCTTAATAAAAATATTAAGTAAGCCTTAAAAAAAATAAGTTTTGGTCATTTTATTATGCTTTTAACTCAATAAACCAATTGGGGTGTATGAGGTCTTGCGTTAATTATGTTACGTATTATTGTATATCCCCAGCACGCCTATATTCCTCGATGGGTTAGGCAGAGGTGTAACTATAGTACACCCACATATCCCCAGTTATGTGTAAGTCCCATGTAATAAGGGGCTAGCCCCGGTATCAACCGGGCACAAATCCAGACTCCAGGCTGATACCGAGAAATTCCAGATAGAAAAACTCAATATCACTTTGGCCTGCCCGGGAACTGAACCCAGGATACTAGACCAACGAAGCAGTCTATCTAATGTTTTGAACCAGATCATTTGAATAGAAAGATATGCAAAAAAAAAATATCTTTCTGAAATGTAGTTCACACAACAGGGGGTCTACTACGAAGTACAAAGTGCAAATGTTCGGATCGGACCGAAACATGGCCGAACCGAATATTATTGAAAAATGTGAAAAGACTTCGGATCGGCTCACTTGGGTCGGGACCATAGTCAATTTTTGAAAGAGTGTCGGAGTGTAGGATCGGGACCGACCGAACCAAATAGTAACTTTGTAGCAGGAAACGGCCGAACATTCGGCCGATACCACTTCGCAGTAGACCCCTGATTTGCAATGTATATCGCCCATTGTTAGCGGATACAGTAAAACCGTTTTATAACACTTTTTTCCAATACATTGAAAGAAAGAAAAATAGGTTCATTGACTGTTAATGAAACATGAAAACATCTCCCACGCGTATTTTGTAATTAGGATAATTTATAATCCACACACATCATTAATGTAAATTACGCAGCGGCCCGGAAGGGATTATGTCCCACAAATTATTACACTAACTTTAAATTAATAGCTTGTATGAAACCTAGCCGTAATAATTGACTATTTTTGCTAAAAGTCGTGGAGCAGTGGTGGCCTTACTACGACTTACGAGTTGTAGGTCACGGGTTCGAACCCAGGCAAGCGTTTTAGTTTATGTAAATAATTTCATCACCATTACTCTCAAAATGGTAAAGGCAAATATTGTGAGAAAACCGACATGTCCTAGACCCAAAAATTCGAAGACATGTGACATCTACCAACCCGCACTGGGTCTGCGTGGTGGTTTACTGCCCACTCCTTCTCGAAGTGAGGAGTTTTCATGTCACAATGTATACCAATGGTTGCATGAAGTGCTAACCTTCCGTTATTTTCCACACCTAAAAAAGACCCAATTCATAATCAGCCTAACAAATTCCCACAGCTGGGACACAGACCTCCTCTCTTCGATAGGGGGTGGGCTGTAATCTACCACGCGGGCCCAGCGCGGGTTGGTAAAAGGACCCAAATATCAACATTATTTTCTGGACTAAAATATTAATCATTTGAGAACAAAGCTGTGACGGCGGTCTAAAATCTTTATGCAAAAAAGCTCCCTCACATATAGAAATTCTCCTTGTTAATCGTGAGGACGGTAACAAACAAAATTCGTACAGGCAACACCCTGATTCAGGACGTTATTAATTATTGTAAGTTTTATCATATACACATATGTACTGAAAGTGCTTTATTTCTAGTAAAATATATATCAAAACAATAGGATTTGGGGCGAAGATAAAGGTTGGTAAATTGTAGAACACAGAATCCCTTTTCTATTCTAGAAGCTGCGTCCTTATTGGATGAGCGTATTGTAGCGGGAGCGGTTCGAAATAGGTTCGCGTTATACAACATGTAACCGATGACCGTTGGGGTAGACGAGTTCTTGAGTGGAGACCGCGAATCGGTAAACTTACGGTGGGACGCCTTCAGGTTAGGTGGAACAACGATCTTCGCAGGATGGCTGGTAGCAGCTGGATGAGAGTTGCCGAAAATCGAGTTGAATGGCGTGCAATAGGAGAGGCCTGTGTCCAGCAGTGGACTGCTGTGGGCTGATGATGATGAATATTATGTAACATAAGTGATGCAAGACCTCATGCATCCTAATTAGAGTATTGAGTTAAAAGCATAATACAATGACCAATTTTTTTTTTAAAGCTATTATTACTAAGAACTTCGTGTTAAAAACATTACTTTATGCATTTAAAATTGATCAGTGCCTTGAAATAAGATTTGATTTTCTTTGGCACAATCGGCGGTCAGTATGGCAAAATGCATCATCATCTGCCGAGCCTTTTCCCAACTATGTTGGGGTCGACTTTCAGTCTAACCGGATGCAGCTGAATACCAGCATTTTACATGGAGCGACTGCCTATCTGACCTCCACAACCCAGTTACTGGGTAATACGATACCCCTTGGCAAGTCTGGTTGTCAGACTTTCGGGCTTCTGACGACCCGTAACGACAGTCATAGATCCTCAAATGATAGCCGGGACCAACGGCTTTACGTGCTTTCCCAGGCACGGGGGGGTCTTGGTATGTAAAGATGGTCACCCATCCACGGACCAACCGCGGCAAGCATAGCTTAACCTGATCGATCGACCCGTGCGGCTGTTATTAATTAGCCACAAGCCCCCCTATTAAAAATAAAAATAAACCTATATTAAAAGTTACTGAATACGATTCAGTAGAAAATTATGAACGAACTACTTTCAGGATTTGCGTTTATTCTGATATGATATACTTGTTTATTACAGTATAGTAATAAAAATGTGCGAAACGAATGCACAACACGTATTCCAAAAACCACTCAACCATTGTGCCAACTCGTCAAAGTTATAAAGAAACTCAAGAACATCTTTTTCCTAAAATATTTCCCCAACTCCGTCCATCCACAAAGTGACAAATTGTTACCATCTCCGATACAATGAAAACATCCCTTTTCTTATCTATAGAGACTTATAGCTTCAGTGGAATGATAAACAGGCCGGGATGATAGTGTATCCCCCATAGCTATCCTCCTATTCATAAAAACTTGACGTTTACAAACTCAATAAATCTCAGAACGTCCCTGTTATTTTCTTTTTAAAGTAAGATGGCCCTAATGATGGTGACAAGATGAAGAAGAATATTGAGTTACAATTTTAGGCTTATTTATTCGAAATATCCGGTCTCCAGTCTGCAAAAATACAGCATAAATAACCTATAATGTTCCCACTGCTGGGACACAGGCTTCCTCTCTGTGAGAGGGAGTGGTCCGTAATCCACCATGCAGGCCCAGGGCAGCTTGGTAGATGTCACAAGTTTGCGAACTTTTGGTTCTAGGACATGCCAGTTCCCTCACGATGTTTTATTTCAACGTTTTAAGAGCAGTGGTGATGAAATAATTTATGCAAATTAAAGCGGCTGTCTGGGTTCCTACCTACCCTACGACCTACATACAACTCGTAAGTCGTGGCCGTTACCACGGGGCCACCACTGGCCTTTGTGCAAAAACATAGTGGTGCCATAGCAAAATGTATAAAAATTATGCGGTAATAAGTGTAGTATGCACACGAATCGTAAAAAATGACAAAGTGATTCCGAGCTGAAATGATGATGGTGAAACAAGTGGCTATAGCAACTGTGTAGTTCTCTGCTCAGTCAGAATTATTTTACTAAAGACATTAGCCACTTGTTCAGTAAGGGAGATTACTTAAGTGAGAATAGCCACTTCATCCTATCCTACTAACACTATAAACGTGAAAGTTTGTATGGATGGATGGATGTTTGTTACTCCTTCACGCTAAAACAGCAGGCCCTATCAGAATACCAGCGCTGCGACATTTATTTTTAAATGTCAAAGCATCATGCTGAGATAGGAGCCTTTTGGCCTCGTATAGGACTTTCTGTTTCATTTTATTTTTTATTACTTTTTTTTATAAATATTTGTTCTATTTTTTTATTTTTAACTGTGTTTAGTTTAGTTTATAATCCTGTACGAGTCGCAATAAATACTTTTTCTTTCTTTCTTTCTTTCTTTCTTTCTTTCAAAACTACTGAACGGATTGGGATGAAATTTGGCACACAGATGGTTTATAACCAGGATTAACATATAAGATACTTTTTATCCCGATATTCCCACGGGATCGAAACTTATGCGGGTGAAACCGCGGGGCGCAGCTGGTCTAGTATAAAGACCTAGTTATTTGGAAAGTACGCTTGGCAGATGAATCGGTAATAGTATAGAGGGGCAATTCTCATAGTTTTAAGGACATTCACAGGCGGCACCCTAATTCCGTAACACACTATCAATCACTATCTGAATCATTTTGAAGGATATTGCTAATCCATTGCTTCATATGTTCGAAAAATGTGTCTGCTCAACAACGTAAATAACGCAATTTATGTTGTTGAACTGTCAAAATGATACCCATTGTTACTGATAGTGTGTTACGCAATTGCCCCGCAGATCTCAGTCTCAATCTGCCAAAAATATTTCCCAACATTTTTGACAAGTTTTTGACATTTGTTTGTCGTCGAGATGAGACAGCGACTAGATTTTGAACTCTTAATTTAAAATTAAGAGTATTGCCCTTCAGATCGTGTTATAAACTCACATAAACTAGAAGCCGTTTACAATATCCACGAGGGACCAGCCGTAACTCAGTTTACGAGTACTAGATCCAAAAACCTTTTAAATTAATTGAAAATTTCGCTCCTTTCTCTTTAATGATAAATTATTCTATTTTGTAAGTAGGTTTGTACAAACACTTTTACACGTCAATCATGTTTTAAAACTAGATGAGGTCGGCGTTTCCTATCTGACTAGTCTGAGAAGAAAGGCCGAAACAAACTCAGAGGTCACAGTCTCTTTTAAAGTCCAGACATAATCTTGGTCAGATCATATGAAGAGCATGTAGATCGATGTCTGAGATGGTATTTCGAGGACCACACAAATTGAGAGGACCTGTCCAGTCAGTGCACGCATTTGTCAGAAATCGTGCAGCTCAACTCAAAACTTAAGGACCTCGACGATTCGACGAACAATACCAAAGAAAGGACATTCCTAAATTCAGTACTAAATAAACTTTCTGTTTATTCGACCTCCCTTTAAATTGTATTTCAAGCTATATTTCAAAATTATTAGCAAATTATAACATAATAAATCAAATTGCGTAGAAACAATGGCGGGGTTGAAATGTACCCCAAAATATCTGTCAGGCAATGCAGATGGCAGATTTACGATAAGCATGGTTAAGCGTGATTAATTGCATGTGCTTGTTTTGGTATCTATTTAGAAGGTTTGGTACAATTAATTTATACTCTCAATTGTCAAAAAAGAATGTGCCTTTCTCGTGCCGCATGTTGTTTCATCGTCGACGGTTTGTTTTGTAATGGTTTTTGTGAATTGAAATAAATTAATATAACATCTGGAAGGTCATCATTCTCCTGCCCTTATCCCAATTTATTTGATAACATCTGGAAGGTATCCGGAAAATAACCGGAGTATCCGATATTGCTTGCAGCGTCAGCAAGGTGGCTGTGGGCTGGCCATGTTTGTCGAAGGACCGATCCGAGCAGACGAGTCCTAGTGTGGAGACCGGTGTAGCAAGCGTAGTGTGAGACGCCCTCCAGCTAGATGGACTGGCAGCTGGATGCGGAAAGCGGAGGACAGGGTTTGGTGGCGCACACTTGGAGAGGCGTATGTCCAGCAGCGGACTGCGATAGGCTGAGTTGAGTTGAATCATCACGCTTGTTTTTCCGAAGAGTTAGGCAGATGTGTACCTATAGTACACCGATAAATCGCAAGTTATATGTAAAGCTCGTGTAATAGAGAGAAGCCTTTTGACGTCAACCGGGCACCAATCCAGGCTGCTACTGAGAAATGCCAGATAGAAAAACCCAATTTCACTTCACGTCCTGATCAGTACCAGCGCTTGCAAACACTACAATTTTTTTTAAACCCTATTTCAAACAAGCAAATCTATTTTAAACTCAACTCAAACACAAATAATTTATTTTAATTAAACAAGCACTTTTTATTTATAAGGAGTCAGTCAGTCAGAAAGATGAAGCACTTAGCCAATTCCAAAGGCTCTTTTGGAGAAGAACAAGCAAGAAACTCCATGGACAATCTTTTAAATCAAAATTTTAATACAAAAAATCGCATACATCGTTCATGTTAAAATATTCATATTTATTGACAGTTACACAGATCATGATGAAACTAAACCATCTCCTAACTATACATCATACTTTAACCGCCATTAACTGTAGGACCGTTTAAACTAAGGTTACTGTTCCACATTTTCCCTTGTATGGTTTAAAGCGAAGGGTCTCTGACTAAGGGTTGTGCTTAACGCTGAAGTGTCCTAATATAGCTTGATGACGATGAAGTGGGAAAGACAGCGATATATCTTAGGGTACGGGGCCATTTGGTGCCCTAGATACATTTTGATAAAGGTTTATTGATGCTTGGTTCCTGTTTTAGAAAACGGATAGAGGTCGGAAAGGTTACTGGTACTTTTACCCTTTATTGATTTTAAGTGATAAATGGTCCATACACTATATCTATATTTCCATATTATATAGTATATTATATCATATGTAAAATAATGGGTACGTCTTGCAATATCTAAAATTAAAAGAACTAACGTAAAATAACCTACGTTCAAAATCCCTAAAATCTAAATACCTCATGTTTTTAAATACCTAAGCAACTAACACCTACCTATGAATTACCTAAGTTTAAAATACTGATTGGACTAAATATCTATAATTAAAAAATACATATGTTTCTGGCACTCGCCGGCCGCTCCCGCGGCACCGCTCGCTTCGCTCGCTCGGCTCGTGCGTTGTGTGGTCACAGTTCTAACCTAACCTAACCTAGCTGTTTCGATTTAAAAAAGGTATATGCCTGTTACGCATGCGGGTACAGAAACATATAACGGTGAGGTAAACCAATATAAGGAACTTTGTACATAGGAATTTCAAACTTTAGTTTTATGAACTTCAGTAACATATCCATTTGACATTTTAAGCCTTCGGTATTTTGAATATAAGTGAAACAATCATTAGATTAAAAGCAGAACAGGTAAATAATATCTGAAAGCCAAATATACAGGGTGAAATTAAATTAGCTAGCGAAACTCCGCGATCCGTGTAGTACCGCAGTTAGTGTATTCACTTGAAAAATCTGTTTTTTTTTTGTGTAAACTTCACAGACGTAATTGGTATCTTCTCAACTCAAACTGCAAGTGACAACACTATTAGCGGTCGTTGACCTCTAAAAATAAACATCAAATCGTATGTTTTTGTTCAATCAAATTGTTTTATTTTATCGTGTTAAGATATCGATACCCATCACGTCTGCGGAGTTTCGCTAGCTAGTTTAATCTGACCCCGTATGTTATAAATGGACTCAATATTGTTACTAATATTAACACACCTATCATTTTCTGTTGCGAAAGAAATATAATATCAGAAGATGTTGTAATTAATAAATAATTTATGATTCCGTTGTAAGACGGTAAATAAGCTGTTTATTTCGGACTCCGGTTATTAATAATACAGTATTAATAGAAGATAATTATATTAGGTATTACGAAGACGCATGTGTGCTATTATTTTGTATTATTAAAATAGCTTTTAAAGTGATTATTGTAGATTGTAGAGACATTTAACTAATGTAAGCCCAGGTAGCACGAGCGTTCTTTTTTTCCACTCACTGGATTTTCAACTCTTGGTAATGAGCCGAGCATTGAGAATTCAACGAGCGCATCCCAGCGCGTCAATAAAACACACTGTTGGATTTTCAACGCTCTGCTCAGCGCCTATAGTTAAAAATCTAACAGAGTATCCCAGTCCAGTCTATCAAGAAAACAAATGAAAGAAAATTGTGAAGTACTTCTTCAAAAACAAGTTGAAAATTAACATTAATTTGCAGAATTTAATCCTTATACGCAAAACAACGACCAGTCTAACTAATCAAAAGGAATGGCGTTTTTATGCAAAATATATTAAGCTGTACCTAGCTAATCCCTGATAAATCTTGCAGTCATTAGCCATGTAAAACGCTTGATTTTTAGCATAAGGATGACCATGTGGCGGCATTTACATCGTCACATGCGAACTGCGCATCATGTTGACGTCACGCACAATCTTGCATTGCGCAGGTAGAGTTTGCCGCGCAACTAGCATTTATAAAACGTCCCGACATCAATCGTCAGGGAGTTGCTCACCAGACACAATACGCGTCTGGTTGAAATATCTTTCCTTTGTTATGGAGGATGAGTGAACTTTGCACCCTGTTCCTCATACCTCTATAACCTAATCTTTCATCGTTAATTTTTCTTCATTTTTACATACGTATGAAAAAAGCCCCTGTCCATCCCATACGTTCGAGACACAGTTAGCAATAACTAATCCTTTCACCGCAATGACAGTTTCAAAGTTCACTCATTGGGCCAACTTTGTACTCCGTCTCGATCTAATTCGAAATTGAAGCATTTACATACAAGTATTATTTAATTGAGTATTAATTGGCACAAGACAAGAGAGGCTATGCTCAGGTGAAGTCGGGCTCTGGATGATGATGAAGATCCCATCATGATGAGGCCGCCCATTGTATGTTATTTAAAGTAAATGTATTTTTTTTTTGGCGTAAAATAAAGTATATACCTATAAATAAATAAATGATTAATTCATTTATTAAGAGGTACTTTATGCGCATCGCAGAAGCGGACTTATTGTCGCTTCTGCGTCCGCTTTTGTTTCTCCGTCTCAAAACATTCATGATGCGTTAGCACCTATCTAAGTCAAAACTAAATCATTAATGTGTTGAGATGTAATAAAAAACCATTAGTCGATTCTTTCCTTTCACTTCTTTAATAAAAGTGTATTGATTATGTTATCAAAACGTAAATTTAAAAACAAAAAAAATATGTAATCGAGTTAAGTCTAAACCTCATTACGGATCTTCAACTACCTTTCCACTCAAAGTAATCCAAGTCACTAACCTTATCTTAAAAGGAAAATGGTTTCGAACCAACTTCTGAAGATTTCGAAGAGGTTCTATCGCGCCCTTGAATAAAAACACAAAGTTTTACAGGTACCATTTAGCCATTAGAATAATTGAACTAACTCTGATCAAGTTTCGAACAAAAGTAGACTGTGCTAGATAATATTCTGTAACCTTTTCTTGGTTTAAAATAAATTTTAGCAGAAATTTGGCAGGAGTGTACTATACAGGAGGACATACATGTCCTCATGGATGTCCTGTCCTGAGGGGTCTGTCACTCTTACTGACTAAAAACCACCCCGGTATTCCATCTCACACCTCCGCCGGGGGTCGCAGGAACGGACGATCCTTCGGCAACCCCCAGACTGACCTATATTACACCTCCCTTAAATCCCAGTTACGTTAAAATCCCTTGTAGTAGGGGGCTAGCCTATTGGTATCAACCGGGCACAAATTCAGACTCCGGGCTCCTACTGAGAAATTCCTCATAGAAATAATTACGTTTTAAGAAATCATGATAGTTAGCAAGACAATCGGTTTCTCAGTTTGCCGGAATTTCCCTATCAATAATAAATGTTATTAATAATAAAATATGTTGAAAGAAAATCATAAATCCTGAACAAAATCACCGCTAATAAATCTCAACCATAGTATTTAAACATCCATCTATAAAACCCAGGACCCTCTCAACAAGTACCCAAGATTCTCAGTGACGTCATAATCAGGGCTTCGAGGCGCGAATTGCAATACATAGTTCACCGGGTTTCTTTGAAATCAACGTAATGTCAACTACAGCTGTTAGCAACTACCCTCTTTGCCGTGAGGCCATTAAAATGCTCCCTGTTATAGAAAAACTTCTGCAGCAATTTATAGACAAATATAGAAGTATTTGTAAGGAAACTTGTTCGGTCTTGTACAATATTTTATTTCAAAGTAAAGTTCTTGTAAGTATTCCAGTTATTGTGGATGAACGCGCGATTCTAGTTTCAATTCAATTTGGTAGTTGTGATTTTTATTTCAGGCGAAAACAATGTGTCAAATGCAACAAACATTTGCAAAAGCTTTGTAATATCAAATTTGTGGCCGGAACAGCGCGTTTGAAACTAAACGCATTCATTTGTTTTTAGGTTTTTTAGGGTAGATCAGATTTTGTTTTCAACCAAATGTCATAGTGTGATTTTTCTGAATTAAGAAAAAACAAAGTATTAGACATGTAATAGACATCTATTAGAGGGGCAATTCTCGTAATTTTAAGAAAGTTCACAGTCTGATCTCAGTCTGAAACTGTCAAAAATACCTATAATTTCCCTACATTTTGACATTTGTTTGTCGCCGAGATGAGACTGCGACTAGATTTTGAACGTTTTAAATTACGAGAATTGGCCTTCAGGTCATTCTTATGTAACGAGTGCAGTGGTGGCTCCGTGGTAACGACCGCGAGACTTACGAGTTGTAGGACGTACGTTCGAACCCAGCCATGGACTTTACTTTGTGTAAATTATTTCGTAACTCTTGCTCTCAAAACGGTGAAGGAAAACATCGTGAGGAAACCGACGTGTCCTAGAACTAAAAAAATCGAAGACATTTGTGACATCCACCAACCCGCACTGGGCCCGCGTGGTAAATTACGGCCCACTCCCTCTCACTGACAGGAGAGCTGCGTCCCAGTAGTGGGAACATTATAGGCTGATTAAGCTTGTGTAACGAAAAAACAATTTTTGTTCTTCCCTACCAAAGAAAAGAAAAGTGAGATAAGTTACTCCATTAATAAAAAAATCGCCCAAAAAATAATCGTGTCCATTAATCAACCATACAAAAACCGCTCAACATCCGATACTCCACTGAACTGTGGAAAGTCACGTCAAATCCTTCAATATGGCCGAACAAAAGGCCTTCATAACGTGAACAAGGCCAGCCTTCTCACAGCCACTTCATTAAACATTTTGGCTATCGAACGGACGTAGGTATACGTATCAATTTTGCTGCAACCCGATGCTAGAATAAACCTTTTACAGGCTTCAAGTTATAGCCTCTTGTATCTTTGATGCGGATGGTGATAAGGATTTTGTAATAATATGTTTGTTGGGCTCTTCTTCATCAATTGCGTAACAAACTATCAATCTCAGTCTGAATCATTTTGAAGGATATTGCTAATCCATTGCTTCATATGTTCGAAAAATGTGTCTACTCAATAACGTAAATAACTCAATGAATGTTGTTGAACTGTCAAAATGAAACCCATTGCTACTGATAGTGTTACGCAATTACCCCGCTGTTGGCAAAATAACTGCCTATGTGTCTTAGATTCCGGTTTCTATCCTAGGTGGAAAGAGTTATTGGGATATTCTGTGAAGACACTTTTACTTCCCGAAGTCAATTTTAAAATAAACTAGCGACCCGCCCCTGCTTCGCACGGCTCTCACGGCTTGACAAAACGTCGATATTTCTTTATTATGTGTAAGGTAACATATCCGGAATAAATTCTCAAAATCATGGTGAAACCCGCATCAAAATCCATTGCGTGGTTTCACGAAAAGTAACTTCAATTTATAATATATACGAGCACAGAATTGAGTTTGAGTTTCAAATTGTGTTTGTGTGGTTTAGTACATAACAAAACTACCTCAAATACTTAATTGAATCCCAATTAACACTCGTATGATAATTTCAAGATCCCTTTCTAATGCCGCGTTCACACGGTCCTGTTAACTGACGGACCGCGCCAGGCACTGCTACGCCTGGCGAGGCCTGTCGCGGCGAATACCCATATATACAGAGGAAAAAGAAACGCGCCCGAACAGGCCGCGAGAGGTGTCCCCGCGCCTCGGCTTTGAACTTACCGACTCCCGATGGATCGGACGGGCAGCAACAGGCCGCCGCCGCAGGCCTCATCGTATGCGACGGTTCCAACGGCCAGTCGGCCTGGCCTGGCGCGGCGTGGTCTGTGAGAAAGCAGGCCTTGGGAACGCGGCATAAGAAAGCTTCAGTTAATTAGTTCGCATATTTGTAATAGCGGTCGTCGCTTTCCATGGAACGGGCTACTTTGTTAAGTCAATTACTAAACATGACTTTGAATTAATTATGTGTGTGGCGTAAGTACGCTAAGTACATGTACGCCTGGGTGCAAAAATATCGCGGCGAGATTTTATCGCGCACTCGATTTTCAACTCTCGGTGTTTAGCCGAGCATTGAGAATTCAACAGAGCACATCACAGCGCGTCAAAACAACACCCTGCTGGATTCTCAATTCTCGACACTAAAAAAAATATAGTGCGCTAAAAAATATAGTGAAAGAAAGAAAAAGTAGGTATTTATTGTGACTCGTAAAGGATCATAAACTAAACTGGAACACAGTTAAAAATGAAAAAAAAAAAAACAAATTATATAAAAAAAGTAACAATAAGAAAAATGAAACAGAAATTCCTATACGAGGCCAAAAGGCTCCTATCTCAGCATGATGCTAAGACATTTAAAAAATAAATGCCGCAGCGCTGGTATTTTATGGTATTGTGTGCGCTAAAAAAATCGCCGCGTGAAAAAATCGCCCATGCGTACTTGGACTTACAGAGAATAACGATCACCTGTAAAACCGTACACCGTCTCACATACAAATATTTTGTGAATAGAGGGTACTATAAACATACACTCATGGAGGTACACACTTGTACAATTTATTACGTTCTGTAAAGATCAATGTTATTCGTAATACATCTGGTTAGATTGACATCGAAATGACGTATGTAAAATATGTCAAGGAAATTAACTGTCAAGAAAATTGACTACCAAGTTAAATTGTTCATATATTCAAATAACAACTGCCATTCTTTGACAGTTGTATGGTTATTATAGTACTACGGAAAATTGACGTAGGGTGTCAATCAATATGTTTTCAATTAATTTCTCTGGCTATACCAAAGTTCATTGTTAGTATTTGCGATATTTGTCTCATTGGCACACATTTTAATAAAGATTGTTGGCTAAGCATTGTCATACATTACCAGTCGACAGCGATGCGGATGAATTTATCGACGCTATATTTTAGTTTGTGTATAGTTTTAGGTAACTTAAGATATCATTTCGTTATTTTTAACCCTGTTACAAACTTTAACATATTTAGACAACATTGGCCAAACAATCCATCACATTGTTATACAAATGTAAAAAGCATAAGTTTCGTAATACCGGCTTCAACATCAAAACTCCGGAGCTCAATTTATACGGCCTAATAAATCTGTTTATTGCTTTTATCTGCAAAATAAATAAAGTTTTCCTTTAGAATGTTCGATCTCTCGTATCGAGGCCAAACAATATTATGGAAGCTGTGAAGTGTACTGTGCATAATCAGTTATGAAATTCAGATGGAAATGGAACTCTGTTTGCGGGAAGTCGATTTGCTTGTAAGCTGTCCTATCTATTGTCGTTTCGATTCCAAAATCTTGGTGCAGTCCTCCAAAGTTGGTTCCAATGTTTGCCTGACTCACACAAACTCTGTCCTGTCCATTTATATACTGGGGCCCAAATGTTGGTTCCAATATAACGGGGCAGTTGTGGCCCAAGTGCGGCTATGCGCATGTTGCTTCCGATATTTCGGACTATTTGTTTGCAATTGAAATGCCAAGTACGATATTTCTGAATCGTATTTCGAATCGAAATCCACGGATTTGTGGGCGCGCTTGCGCTGGGTTTTCTTGGCTTGATATTTGCTCGAATATACTTGATTCTAACTTGCAGCACTGTGAATTTTCCTCATCTTTTGCTTGGGTTTAAGTAACCATAAAATGAAAATATAGTCATTTTATACATCATCATCTGCCTAGCCTTTTTCCAATTATGTTGGTGCGGCTCCCAGTCTGACCGGATGCAGCTGAATACTAGCTTTTTACATGAAGCGAATTAATTATTTTATATATAATTAAATTAATCACACCAGTCGCATGCACGATAACCGCCGGGCAAAAATCTCCACACAATGGGTGCTTGAAGATGGACAGCGCCGCCGAAGCCGACCCAGAAAGAGATAACGAGATGACCTGGACGCGTGCCGCGAGGGCTGGTTCAAGGTAGCTTGGGAAAAGAGTTCCTGGAAGGATTTGGGGGAGGCTTTTGCCCAGCAGAGGGGCAGTATGGGCTAACAAAAAAAAATCGCATTTCGTGTGTCTGTGTGACCGCATTGTTCTTTTAAACTGCATAATGAGGTGGTGATGATTTTAATGAGGTTTTACCAATTATTTAGACAATTTATTCTCAATTCTTTATTGCGTACCATAATGTATATACATAGTTAGTAGGAAATAATTAAATTAGTCACAATTATGGAACCTGTCGGGCACAGCATAGATCAAGTAGGAGAGAGGAGGAAGAACGCTGGGGTTTAATGTGGTGAATTTTTTTATTAGTTAAGTGGTTGTTGCAAGTTATACTGTTTTATTAATACAGAATTGAATATAAATAGATACATTATTTATTTAGTAATATTGTAAAAAATTTATTATTATTTTATTCTCGAAGGTTTATGTTTAAGATTTAGAAGAAATCTTGATGTTTTGTCAAGTTACAAAAACCGTGTGAAGCAGAGGCGGGTCGCTAGTTAAACAGCATTGACAAGCCACAGTAAAATTTGAATTAATTTCCTAAAGTGCTCTTTAAAATAATTATTTTATACGTGGACATAAACCACGAACACGGTTATTACCGTCCTACCCAATATGGCACCTCATTAACGAAATAATAAAACACCTTTACAGCAAATAAATATAAACTTTATGTATGAATAAGAAAATTATAAAATTCACCGAAGTAAAGGGTAAAGTATAGCATAATCAGGCTATAACATTCCCACTGCTGGGACACAGGTCTCGTCTCTGTGATAGAGAGTGGGCTGTAACCCACCAAGCGGGCCCAGTGCTGATTGGTAGATGTCACGTGTCTTCGAATTTTTGTAGGACATGCCGGTTTCCTCATGATGTTTTCTTTCGCAGTTTTGAGAGTAGTGGTGATGAAATAAATTACACAAAGTAAAGCACCTGCCTGGGTTCGAACTCACGGCCTACAATTCGTAAGTCGGGGCCGATCACTAGGCCACCACTACAAGTTCTCATAAAAACATAATTATATATTATGTTGTTCCCAACTCTCTCTTTACATTTTTATTCTCGAAGGAAACTCTCCTATCATCCTCTGTTTTTATCGCCCTACGCAAATTAATGTCGTAGCGATAATACTTACCGTCAACCATCCAGTTTACAGCCGGTAATAAAACTCCTTTTTAATTGACTTCTCAAACAGATACAAGAATTTTATTCTGCTACATTAGATAAGAAATAGGGCTGTAAATTCGAGGACATGTGACATCTACCAACCCGCACTGGGCCCGTGTGGTCGATTACAGCCCACTTCTTCTCGAAGAGAGGAAACCTGTATTGCAACAATGGGAACATTATTGGCTGATTTTACTTAAGCTATGAGACCCTATTAAAGGAGCCGTTCAAGAGTGTAAAAGACTGACAAAATACAGGGGTTCTCATATCTATATATTTATAACAGCCGCACGGGTCGATTGTTCAGGTTAAGCTACGCTTGCCGCGGTTGGTCCGTGGATGGGTGACCATCTTTACATACCAAGACCCCTCCGTGAATCGGAAAGCATGTTAAGCTGTTGGTCCCGGCTGTCATTCGTGGATCTTTGTCAGTCGTTACGGGTCGTCAGAAGCCCGAAAGTCTGACAACCAGTCTTACCAAGGTCACTCCGTGTAAAATACTGGTATTCAGCTGCATCCGGTTACACTGGAAGCCGACTCCAACATAGTTGGGAAAAGGCTAGGCAGATGATGATCTATAAAGTAATAACAAAGTTGAAGAGTTTGATTGTTTGAATGAGGTAATCTCTGGAACTACCAGTCGGATTTGAAAAATTCTTATTGAATTTGATACCCCAATTCTTAAGGAAGGCTATATGTTACTTAAGAACACGCAAGGATCATAAGGAGCCGAGCAAAAAGAAGGCAAAATGAGCTCTAAGTGAAAGCTAAGTACTCGCGCAGCCAGGCGATGCGATGCGACGGGGTGGGTACCACATCGCATCGCCTACCCGCGCTATTATCGGGGGAACAAGAAATTGTCAGAACTAGTCATTGAATATACATAGTAGACCGTACTGCACCTACGGAACGTCACGAGTAAGGGATTAGCCATAAAGCGATTATCCTCAGTCATTGGTTAGATTACATATGCTACCTGTATCTGATGTCTTAACACCATACAACGAATGATACAAATGCGCACGATACGCGGCACTGGCATGGTGACCGGTGTGTAGTGTAAGGGGAGCCGAATCCCGGTGTCCCTTGTGGCAGTAACCCCAACGGATACTAACATACAATAAAATAATATACACCGTGTTCTTCACGTTATCCATAAACTTTGGCAAACGCTTCCATAGTTTTTACAAATCAAATCTAACACAGGAAGTAGTACTTAAAAAGGCTTCGTTACAAATATATTTGTAATTTCATTTAATGGAGCTATGCAGTAAGAAAGGATTTTAATTTGGCCTATGTTGCCGCTTAGTGCAATTAAAATGATAAATCTATCAAATGCTTCGGATAAAGAGATAAAGAGGCATGCATATCGAGCATGGTGATTTACGTCAAGGTAGTTTTTAGTTTGTATGAAAATTTACAAAAAATAAAAAATAAGAATTCATTAATGTGTCCATAATGAAAAATGCTTATTTCCATGATTGAACATCTGGTCGAAATTTATGTATATCGTCCGGAACACTGTATTGTATATACAGCCAGTAATACAAATGCGCAAGACACGCGGCTCAAACGTGGCGACCAGTGTGTTGTATTATGGGGAAGGAACCGCATTCTACTCTCTCGCATGGCAGTAACCCCAAATGATAATTACCACTTTACGAACGCGCGAAAAACGTGGCATCAGTCACCACGGATTATCCTCAAGAATAAAGGGCCTTATTTACTGGAATGTCAATAGAATGGAGGGGCTGCACGGTTCGATCGATCAGGTTATGTTCCTGATCGTCAGTGGCTCTAAAGTATGGTAACCAGTCTTACCAAGGGGTGTCATATTACCCAATAAGAGGGTTGTAGTGGTCAGTTAGCCAGTCGCTCCATGTAAAATAGTGGTATTCAGCTGAGCCGACCCCATATAGTTGGGAAAAGGCTCGGCAGATGATGATGATGATTTATTGGAATGTCATACGATTCTTCCGTTCATAACCAAATACTGCTCTTTAATCTGCCCTTAAGATGTCGGTAAAAATTCCAGTATCCTACTATCCTATTCCTACTTTCCTACTAATAATATTAATTAATATATATTAATATAATATTATAAATGTGAAAGTTTGTATGGATGGATGGATATTTGTTACTCTTTCATGCAAAAACTACTGAACGGATTTGGATGAAATTTAGCACACAGATTGCTTATAACCAGGATTAACATATATGATATACTTTTTATCCCGATATTCCCACGGGATCGAAACTTATGCGGGTGAAACCGCGGGGCGCAGCTAGCAATAAAATAACCCAGTTATACAAAATGAATTTCATAATTTTCTTTTTGTACTTTTTGTTTAAATCTAATTTATTACAAGAAATCCAATCAAGCATTTCAACTCGACCTCCTTTTCGTATCTTTTGCTCTAAACAGATTTATTCGTTCAATATTATATTTTTGTATTTTGAAAAAAATAACCGTAAAATCTTCCCTTTGTCTCGCTACCATCTACGAGTAAATCTATACATAATTTATGCTGAAGAGTTTGTTTGTTTATACGCGCTAATCTCTGAAACTACCAGGCGGATTTGACAAAATATTTTTGCATATGGTAGCCCAATTCTTGGCAAAGGCTGTAGGCTATTTAACATGACGCTATGACCTTAGGAACCGAGTAAAAAGAAAAAAATCTAAAAGATGGCTAAGCGAAAACGAAGTGACACTACGGGCAGGTGATGCAATGCGACGGGGTGGGTCGAGGGTACAAAAAATTTCACGGCTACGAAGTCACGGGCAGAAGTTAGTAGTAATAATAAAGCTGAAAAGTTTGTTTGAACGCGCTAACCTGTGGAACTACCAGTCAGACTTGAAAAAATATTTTTGAATTTGATAGCCCAACTGTTGAGGAAGGCTATAGGGTATTAAACATCACGTTAAGACTCTTAGGAGCCGAGCAAAAAGACAAAAGTAAGAAAGAACGGTAAGCGAAAACGAAGTCATGGCGCGGGAAGGCGATGCGACGTGAATGGTCGGGTAACAAGAAATTACACGCAAACGAAGTCACGGACAGAAGCTATGAATAATTTAAAAAAACGATTCATGCTTGTAAAGGTCGACATATCGTTCATTCTTTGTCGGTTGAGAGTGCTAAGTTTATTTACTAATTTTATTTATTTTATTCAATTAATACATGGATATTTTGCTGTCTCATTGCTTGACCGAAGTCAAATAAATAAGGAATATTAAGGGTGTAACTTTTGTCAAGTTATGAACATTATCGCGAAAATAAATTTAAATCTTGAAACACTACAAATATACTAACTAGTAACCAGCACCACAGTACATGCTATTATTAATCGCATTATTAACACTGTAAAGTTTCTACCTCAACTCCGATAACCCTATTACCTCGCTTGACATAACAAAGCCTTCACACTTGCGATGTAAATATCTATAATATATAAGCTTATTGTGTTTGATAACAAGTAGTTGAACTATATTAGTGATTGCTATTTTGGTCTCACCGCAAAGGTAAACTGCTTTGATGTCTTGAAATTATATGTATAGGTATTGGCAAGATATTATGAGGCGGGAATCGTAAATTAAACTTACAACCTACCTAATTAATACACAAAACGGTAAAGGAAAACATCGTGACTGTAACTGTGAGAGGGATTATGAAAGTGTTGTCAACTTATCACTTAATGATTTTATCTTTTATTTATATAGGTATACAGACTGTGTCTTTAATTTCTGTAATTGGTTTAAAACCGTTTTAATTAAAGAAATGAATAAATAAAATCGTGAGGAAACCGGCACATAACTTTAAATTTTTGGTTCTAGGACATGCCGGTTTCCTCACGATGTTTTCCTTCACCGTTTTGAGAGCAGTGGTGATGAAATAATTTACACAAAGTAAAGCACCTGTCTGGGTTCAATCCCACGACCTACTACTCGTAATTCAGTGCCTTTACCACTGGTCCACCACTGCTCTATAAAATGTTCATAATATAAACTTATTTTTACGTTTATTTCTAGCCTTGAAACTAAAATCCACCTGAGGAGCAACTCTCGAAACAGAACAATTAACATAACAAAGATATTTGAATAGATTACGTCTTCATAGTTTGTGTTCATTATACTTAGCTTTAACTAAATAACTTTAATTATAATGTTATGTTTGTGGAATACTTATTAATCAAGTTGGTACTGATATTGGTGTATCTATCTATGTGCTATACAGGTTTAAAAAACTGTTTTACAAAAAGACTCAAACGACTTCCAAAAAAAAAACTACAAAGTGAAAAATAACTTTAATTTCGGATGTCGGTGGCAAAAGCCAAAAAAAAAACCAAAACCATTACATTCCGTTGCTGCTTAATCAGTTATCTACTTTAGTGTAATGTATTCAAAGTGGATTTTTGAGTGACCATTTGTGACATAAAGGTACTAATAAGTTTTTGGTTGCACACCTGGAAAGCACACCTTCAATACATTAAAAATAAACTTTCATCATTGGTGGGCTCACTACATAAAATTGTTAGATGTATTCCAAAAAAAGTTCGGCTAGTAATATACAACTCTCTTGTTAAGCCTTTTTTTTTTTTTTTTGGGATGGGAAATCATCAAATGAAGGGGTCATTTGATGATTTCCCGCTCTGGGTGGAGCGGAAGGGAGTGTCAGACTCTTACTGACTAAAACCCACCCATGTTCCTTCCTTCGCCCTTTATGTTCCGGGGTAGCGGTAACCCTTTCGGACAATCCCGCTGCTCTTGTTAAGCCTCATTTATTATATCTTATCGAAGTATGGGGTAACTCATATGAAACTGATCTAAAACCAATCCAAATTCTACAAAATAAAATAATCAAAATACTGCACAATTATGACTTCTTAACACCGTCAAAAACTATTTACAAAGAGTCAAAGCTATTAAACATCAAACAACTTTATATATATAACACATGCATACTTATCTATAAAATCATTCACAAACTTATTCACTCACACATTACATTCACCACAGAAGGTGAAATAAGCAAATACTCATCTCGTCGAGCTTGTCACCTGGTATTTTCTAGAGTAAGAACTAACTACGGTAAAAATAACCTAACATATGGGGGAGCACAGATTTATAATAAACTTCCAAAAGTTGTAAAGTAGGCGACTTCACTCAACATATTTAAAAAGAAATTATTCACTTTTATTTACAACGACGACACAACATACTAATTGTGTTCTGTTTATTTATGTTTAAACCAGCAACATTTTTTAACTTGTGCCACCACCTTATCTTAGGAATGCAGCGAACTCGCTTCACAGAGCACTTTATAATACGGACTCGCTTCCAATTTTGTTGACAATTATATTTTTACTTTTTGTTTTTCCTCTACCTGCACTGTTCAAATATAATTAGTAATAAGATTTAATGTTCTCATGTAAGTGACGATTGTTTTAATGAGAATAAAGTTCTATAAACCGATGTAATTTGTACTTTGTTAAGTATGACATTCAATTTGTTGTTCCGTAACTTGAAAATTTGCGAAAACAAAACTTGAAGCGGGAATCGATTGTAGCAGGTCCCCCTCCCACTACGTGTAACAAAATAAACGCAAAACCTCAGACACCCCTGTTACAATATTTTTAGACTAAAATAACATTTGTATTTTAATTAAAGCGAAGCCAAGCGATGTATTTTTTTATAAAACAGTTGTCCTGACTAAACGTAAAACTGTAAAAAGTTCGGTCGTGAATTTAAGTATAGCATTTTTATCTCACGAAGCGACATGGGCTTTAATTGTGGTAACCAAGTGTGCAAACACACTGCGCATGTATGCGTGAGCACATATCGAGTAGCGTAAGCACATATCGCACACACGCACACACTTCCGATTTCGCCATTGTCTCAGACGGTACCGAGAGCTCCTGCGCTTACACACACATTCACAGCGTGTTTGTACACTTGGTAACCATAAGTACAGCGCGCGTCGCTTCGTGAGCTTTATTAGTCTGAGATAAGGCTTAAATTTCCTTAAATTAAAGATTTTATGATCTTGTTATGACTTGGTGGTTCCGCGTAATAACAAGATCGTAAAATCTGATTGTATAAACCACCCAAAGACAATAAAATGAATAAATAAAAGATTTTTCGACAAAACTAACATAATTATATAAATAATTAGGGAAATCGATTCAAAATCCGATTCTGAACAAACCACTTTCAGGTCTTGTGTTTAGTCTGTGACACCTTGTATAGTTTTAGCTTGGGCTGGGTTAGCCCAAGCTAAAACTAGCGTACTGGAGAGCCTCTTGGGAGACTAGCGTACTGTAGCTACATTGTGTATGCTAAAAACTTTTACGTTACACGACCTATTTTTGGACCACGTTCACTAAAGGGAAGGGCAGGCGTTAAACTACGCTTGCCGCTGTCAGTCCGTAGATGGGTGACCAACTTTACATACTGAGACCTCTCCGTGCCTCGGAAAGCACGTTAAGCCGTTGGTTCTTGCTATAATTCGTAGATCTTTGGCAGCCGTTACGGGCGTCAGACAACCAGTCTTATCAAGGGGTATAATTGTGTTACCCAGTAACTGGGTTTTGGAGGTCCGATAGGCAGTCACTCCATGTAAAATACTGGTATTCAGCTGAATCCGGTAAGACTAAAAGCTGACCCCAACATAGTTGAGAAAAGGCTACAGACGAAGAAGGCTAAGATAGATGAATATAGAATAGAATGTTTATACAGGGTGGCCGGAACATTGACGTCCAAAAATAAAATTTAGGTCCCTCGTATCGTGGGGTATCCGAATCACCCCCATGTATGTTCCGCAACTTTTCATAGTTTTCGAGTTACGAATTTTTTTCTGATTTTTTGAGAATTATCGACCTGACCAATCTAAAAAATGGCTTTGTCGAGATTTTTTTTTTTGCAACTGAATCTTCGTGAGTAGTACTTTTATCCATAAAATAATCAGCTTCGTAACTGTGATGAAAGTTATGAAAAAGTTGGTCTAAAGTGAAAAAATTACGTTCGGTAAATTATGGCTTAGCATTTTAACTTTAAATAAAAAATTTAAACAGGAAACTTCATGGTTCCTAAGTAGGCTTCAAGAATGCGCCAGACTCTCAGCTTTCATAATCATAAAAAAATTAGCACTTTAGACCAACTTTTTCATAACTTTCATCACAGTTACGAAGCTGATTATTTTATGCATAAAAGTACTACTCACGAAGATTCAGTTGCAAAAAAAAAATCTCGACAAAGCCATTTTTTAGATTGGTCAGGTCGATCATTCTCAAAAAATCAGAAAAAAATTCGTAACTCGGAAACTATGAAAAGTCGCGGAACATACGTGGGGGTGATTCGGATACCCCACGATACGAGGGACCTAAATTTTATTTTTGGACGTCAATGTTCCGGCCACCCTGTATATTAGAGTAAACAAGACTCAATAATATTGTTAGTAAAACTTACGACTATGTTAGTAAGCACAGACATTAAACAAAAACAAGGAAAACAATACAAGAAATAACAGTGACTCACGTATACATAGTCCTGGCGACTCGCAACCATGGTTAAGATACTCTTAGAGCCGCCCCACACCCTAATATGAAGGAATATGAAGTTTATATTTGTATGAATTTTCAAAAGTCTCTGTCTTGTTGTCTCTGTCCTTCGGTATGTTACCTCTCAGGGAGGAAGTTCTATAACAAATTTTATCGAGCAATAAAGTTACAAGTCCCGCAACAATGCGACAAATTAACGCGTTTATCTGTAGGTACCTACCACAAATGTGTACGAGAACTTGAGATTTTGATAAGATCTGACGGCAAGGATCTTGGGTGACGTTCCCTGAAAATGATATTGTGTAACGAGAATTTTGAAAATGTTGTGTCCAATTTCTTTGTTTGTGTTTATTTTAGTAAATAAAGGAAAGGTAAATAATTAACAATAACAGGCACAATAATTAAATAAATATAACGAAGTATGAGAGTAAATAAATGAAAAACAAAATTGTCGTTCAAAATGTTACACTTTTTTTTGTCTAGCACTGACCGAAAAAAGTGGAATATTTTGAACGAAACTTTATTTTTTTCATTTGCCAAATGTGTGGAGTATACGTGTGCAATAAGGAACTTCGTTTAAAATACGTAAGCGTTTGTTTCTATATAGATCATTGCCCCACCCACGCATTTGTCATATTCTAGGTTATTAACAATAAGAGACAAAATTGCATATTCGCTATCAGAACCCTACCTAAATCAAACCAAAAATTTGCTTACAATATTTGAACTAGCGTAGTCAGTTGTTATGACCTCAGCATCATAATAAAAAAACTACTCAGGAAATTCGCAAGAGCAAACGTGCTCGGAGGAAGGAAGTATTTCAGTAAGATGCTGATAGGGATCTTGACCGTACTTCCGGGATTGTCCTGATAGCCGTGGAATACCTCTCCACTCCTCATAAGCACCTCACGACATTTTCCCCCTTGTCGCTACGACACTATGTGAAAGCGACCGTTTTCGGGGGCCCATTATTGAGTGTACAAGTCACCTCCTGACATTTCATCTGTGAATATTATAATTATCATTGGTCAGGCAGGGGACATAGACCTTTCATAGTTCAAGGTAACCGATCCACTATTACCACCCAAACCCATAGCCCAGTATATTTTGTTTCCATGTTCTGCAATAGTCCTGCACCAACCGGGGGTTGTCCTTGGGTGCACTTGCATGGTGCATACAGAGATAATCGACGGCTGACACCTCCTCATCATTTAGAGTTGTGTAAAGGGCCTCTGCTTTGGGCCCCTAGTACGCCTTTCAAAGGTCCGGGGCCCCAGGGTCCCGAGATATATCAAAAACTACTCATAGTCATCTGCCTAACCATTTTCCAACTATGTTGGGTATTTAGGCTTCCAGCCTAACCGGAAGCAGCTGAATACCCCCCCAGCCCAGTTAATGCGTACTAAGATACGACTGACTTTGGGGTCGTGGGCGCATAGAGTGGGGACTCTGTCCGCCTACTAAGCTACCCTAGGGAAGACGGTGGCACAGTGGTCACGTGCTGCCGTGCATAGCGAGACTTAGGGGAGGCCCCTTTACAGTCTCCCCAGGGATGTGCCTTACAGGCGTTGCGCAGGGGTGGTTCCGGAATTGGTCTTTTAAGAGGAACCGGGACCATCCCTATGTGCGGATGGTGATCACCGGGGTGGTTTTAGTGAGGTAAAAATCCCACACTCCCCGACCTCACTCCCCGGAGGTCGGGTGCCTTTTGAAGGTTTCCCCCCGAAAACAAAAAAAAAAAAAAAGATACGACTGACTGGTTGTCAGACTTTCGGACTTCTGTCTACCCGTAACGTCTGTCAAAGACCTACAAACTACAGCCGGGACCAACAGTTTAGCGTGTTTTCCGAGTCACGAAGGGGATCTGACATGGATGTTCACCCATCCACGGACCGACCTCGGCAAGTGTAGCTTAACCTTCGATCGACCCGTGCGTCTGTTATTATTTAGTCACAACAACAAAAAATTTAAAATAAATTAAAAAGCGATTATGAAAGACAAGCAAAAGGATATTAATGGAATATTAAGCTAATCTTGCTAAAGTTTTAGGTGGAAATGAGTTAGCTCGCGGTCTCTAAAGTCATTTACGAAAAGGTCTTTGTAATTACCGCAGTTTACCCACCAATATTAATAACAGGCTTATCTTTCAACGCAGTCGTCCGGTAATAGGTCTTTCTTAATAGCAAAAACCCAAAGGATTAGGAGACAAGCGACAATTAAGTATTTGTTCAAAGTCATCATCTGCCAAGCCATTTCCTATGTTTGGGTCGGCTTCTAGTCTAAACCGGATGCAGCTGAATAATAGTATTTTACATGGAGCCATTGCCTATCTAGCCTCCACAACCCAGTTACTGGGTAATACGATACCCCTTGGTAAGACTGGTTGTCAGACTTTCGGGCTTCTGACGACCCGTAACGACGTACCTATTTGTTCAAAGGTCGCCATCAGAATTGCATCGCGAAAACCAGTGCCACCATTTTTTTTAAGTTTGTTTCTCACTGTGGTATGGAATGGAATGTATATGAAACGGTACATATCCGATTACTATGGAATCGGATTATTATGGGGCTTTGCGTGATGGGATTTCGAGGGGATCACGAAAGTGGCAATTGCACGTTTCCTCATATCGAACGAATAAACTATCGGATTATTCTGTAAAAATCTCACTGTGGAAACCAAGATTAACTTCATTTTAGTTTCCACAGTAAGATTTTTGTTTGAAGTGAGCTGTTATTCCACCTGATGCTCACTTCACCTTAGTTTTTACAGCCTTTACAGTCCGTTAGTCAGTAGCAACCTAACTAATAGTAACCTTTTTGTAACGATAATAAAGATCAAAAGCGGTACTTGTGGACACGGCTTGCATTGTTAGGAGGTTCCTCTCTCTGGAGCCCTGACCGCCGATAGCTTGGACCCTGTTCCCGATACCGGTGGGCTACTATTTTTTATATTTTTAAATGTTTTTTTTTATATTTTTTGTTTATAAAAATATTTAAAAATGTAATTTATATGTACTTAGTTGAAATAAAGAATAAAGATCACAACTTGTCAATGACAGCAATCCAACAGCAACGTTATCAGAATGTGAATAAAAATCACTGTGATTTGGACAGTGATGCTTAATCAGAGGTAAAATAACTGTGAAAGGACTTTAAGTGCTGTTTCCACCAAAATGATTAAATGAGTCTTTATAGATTCATTAGAAAGGCGGGTATGTTTTTGGTACTTTATATTTGCATGTTAACAATGTTGCGGGTGAATCTGCAATTATTGATTAAATGAGTGCGAAAATAATTACGGGTATAACATTCTGCGTAGTGCTGCGTAATGTTCTTTTGAAGTTGCATTACGCTTTTATTGTATGTAATAGTTTTAGAATTGCCCACTTGATTCTAATAGAGTTGGGGACCATCAAGATAGTTTTTACGTATGTAAATGTTTGCTTTGTAAAAGAAAGTGACCTTTTTGAGAAATGTATACCTCCTACTAAGAGATCGTATTTGGTATATTTATTGCATCCTATTATTATTTTGTGCTTCCCGCATCCAGCGGATTCCTGCGGCCTTGTGGAACCGGTCGAAGTGGCAGTGCTTGCCCATGTCAAGCAGTGGACATCTTTCGGCTGAAATGATGATGATTATTATTTTGGTCCAAACGAAGATATAGCGTGTATTGTCCATAAGGTCAATGTTATCAAATCATTGGCGATATTTTTGTGAAAATTGGCTTACATAAATCACCACAAGCACAACTTACTATATATTTTTAGGCTATATAAAAAGATCTAAGGGCGGTTAACCGCCCTAAAAAGGCAGTGTCGGTGTAATAAATGTCAATGTGATGAATGTGCGCACATTGAGCCACATGGTCTCGACTATAGCTTTACTTTTGTAACGTTAATTTCAACATGCCTAGAGCCAACGTCGGGGATATTTTTTTATGTATTTTTCTATACGCTAAGACGAAGGGATCATGTAAAAAATCTATACGCTCGACTTGGGAACCTCCTCCTTATTTTTCGTCGGTTAATAATAAAGGGGTTTGCATATTTCGTTTTAGCGTTTTAGTACTCATACCCTACCTAGTCTTTTCCCAACTATGTTGGGGTCGGCTTCCAGTCTAACCGGATGCAGTTGAATACCAGTATTTTACATGGAGCGACTGCCTATCTGACCTCCACAACCCAGTTACTGGGTAATACGAAACCCCTTGGTAAGACTGGTTGTCTGACTTTCGGGCTTCTGACAACCCGCAACGACTGTCTAAGATCCACGATTGGCAGTCTTGGTGTGTAAAGATACCCATGATGATGGGAGCTTAACCTGGTGCGGCTGATAATACAAGCCCTTCTCGTTTAGCGTTTTAGTACTATTAAGGAAATTATTTTAAAAGTTGTTTATCAAGTTTTGGCTAGGAACCTGAGAATATAAATAAAAAAAAACATAATAATAATAATTCAGAAAGCGATACTTCTGGACACGGGTCGCATTGTCAGGAGGTTCCTCTCTCTGGAGCCCTGACCGCCGGTAGCTTGGACCCTGTTCCCGATACCGGTGGGCTACTATTTTTTAAAATATATTTTTTATATTTACACTTAAATAAAGGAGATAATAATAAATAAATTTTAATCCCGCAGTAGTAAAACCATCATTAAAGTAATATTAGAGAAAATAAAAATTATATTAACGCCCAAAATTACGTAATATGTCGATACTTCATTTCGATAAACATAAAAACATACTTGGGGAAGTAGTAGGTACTCAGAAAAAAATATCAACAGACGTTTTTTTCTCGCAAAATGTCGTTGAAAAAGGTAATGACATTTCCATTTTCCATGTTATATGGTTATCATTCAAGTCAAATCATACCGCCTTTCATAAAACTCGCGTATGTAAACGAATGTACATCTACCTATGTCAAATCAACAGTATTCACCGATATTCAGTGTACATATAAAAATGCCTTAAATGGGGCGTTTTAATTAAGTCACATTCCATCGTACGTCGTTTTAATTTGCTTACATAACAATGTATTTCAGTCGACTATTTAAGGAAACTACACACGTCATACAGTGGCCTCCAAAAGTTATTTGTCATTTTTCCATTTCAGTTGTGTTGCCACATTGTGATTAAAAAAAAAAAATAATCAGATATTCCTAACCTCTCTTCATAGTTTTGTATCATAAGTTAAAGGTTGTTGATAGGGTTCCGTACGATGAATATGTTACCCACCAAAAACATTTCTTGTAAAGTACATAATATATGTAGGTTGTCAAGACTTACATACCTAACGCTTTCACTTTTCAACATTCAATATTTATTTATTTTCGTTACACGTCCGTGTTTGGGTCACAGAAATTCATACGTGTAACTCAATCAGTCCAGCAGATTTGGATTCAAATTGGCTATGACAGACAGACAGACACACGAGTGATCCTAAATAAGGGTTCCGTTTTTTATTAGGATGTCATCACCGCCATCATCATTTCAGCCGAAAGACGTCCACTGCTGGACATAGACCTCCCCCAAGCACCTACACTTCGACCGGTTCCGTGCTTCTCGCATCCAAGGGGCTCCTGAGGCTTTAACAAGGTCGTCGGTCCACCTCGTAGGAGGCTTGTGGGTGGAATTATTAGGACGTACGGAACCCTAAAAGTAACAGTACTTATTCTAATAGTTTTCTCTACACAAAATCATATTAAACCATCCTCAATGATCAATGAGCCTGTCAGATCCACACACGAAAATGTAGGCTACATCAAATCCACAGTAGACAGGTATTCACGAACAGTCTGTGTCAAATTTAAAATGGGAAGTTTCAATTAAGCCATATTCTCACGCGGTGAGCCAAATGAGAGTGTAGACTGTATGATAGCTTCATTTGAACAGCCCCCAATTGCGTTACACTGGCAATGAGGTTCGTGCCCCATGTTTATAGAGCTTAATTTTGCTTACGTGAAAGTATTTGCCCTCAGCATTACGAAAATACTATTTTGATGGTTTGTTTGTTTGGGTCTGTCCCACCAGTCCCATTGACCCAGTCATTTGATGGGACAAGTGGGATTATATGTCCCACTAGTCCCATGGGACAACTGATACTAATATATTTTGTTATAAATTGGCAAACAGTTAAGCAAGGCCAGCGGCTACCCATCCGATCGTAAACACAAAATACCTAGAGGAGTGCTGATGTTTTGCTGAACTTAAAGAAACTGAAGAACTCTTTTACACATGGATCAATATCAATTATTACTGAAGTGCAAAATTCCAAATGAAATGCATAGGACTTAATAGGTAGGTAGAGCATCGCAATAAATGTTGTTGAACTGTCAAAATGAAAGCCATTGCTACTGATGGTGTGTTACGTAACCCCGCTGTTATACATGCACGCCGGTGGTGAGCATTACACACCTGACCTTTCAGAAAATTCTACCATTAAGGTCAACAGATGTCCTTTTAGGGCCGTCCCTCACCCTTGCCTTCATAATCAGCCTACATATAATGTCCCCACTGCTGGGACACAGGCCTCCTCTCTATGAGAGGGAGTGGGCTGAAATCAGCCACGCGGGGTTGGTAGATGTCACATGTCTTCGAATTTTTGGTTCTAGTACATGTCGGTTTCCTCACGATGTTTTCGTTCACCATTTTTGAGAGCAGTGGTGATGAAATAAATTACACAAATTAAAGCACCTGTCAGGGTTCGAACCTACGATCTATAACTCAACTTGCACTGGGCCACCAATGATCTCCATCTCTGATCTGCCTTGTACAGACGCCAGTACATCAAGCTACTACAATCTGTCAAATTTCTTTAATAGATTTTAAACTTTATCGCTAAAGCATTAATGTTCAAGGTTGGTTGGGAAAATTTTACAGTTTCGGGTAGCTTGGCCTGCTGGCGTCTGTACTTCAATAAAATTCATAATTCGGTCACATTCAAACCACGGGATTATTTTACTGGGCCACTGTTGCGGGTTACAGCTGTTAATTGAAAATATTTGTTCCCTGCATCGAATGTCAAATGGTGACGTGATTGATTAGCGGTCGAGTATTTTCGGCAGTCAGTGTTTGTTCCCTATGTTTGAAAACGATAATGTTTTTGATTGTTTACTGTTAATAACGTATCGGGTTGCAGCAGACCACATAGGAGATGGCGGGAAGCTGGATAGGTTCCGTCAAAACTGGAAGGAGGACGCGCGGGCTCGCGAAAGATGGAAGGAATGGAGGGAGGCCTTGGTCCAGGAGTGGGACAGCGTAGCCTAATAAAAAAAAAGTATCCATCATCTGTATCAGAAATATTTTGAAATTGATGAGGGATGATCATTTTCTAGCATAAACTGTAAAGTTAATACTGTTTTTTTAAATTGTATTGTAGATAGAAATTGTTGCACAATGAGATAAAATAGTTTACTGGATCTTTAAAACCTGATTTACTTGAAACGAAATGTCAACTCTATAATATTACATGCTTTTGCCCCCGACCCACGGCGTTGCATCGCATCTACCACTTCGTTTTAGCTTAGCATTCTTCCTGACTTTTTATTATTTTTGCTCGGCTCCTGAAGCTTGTAGCGTGATGTTAAATAGCTTATAAACTTCCTAGAGAATAGGGCTATGAAATGTAAAAATATTTTTTCAAATCTGATTGATAGTTTCAGAGATGAGCGTGTTCAAGCAAAAAAAACCAACAAACTTTTCCGCTTTAATATATTAGCAATAATAATAGATAAATAATTACTCGTATAAGTCTTATTAAGACATTTGATTAAAACTTTACGTTAACTTCATTTCTACAAAATGTAATTATTTTGACTTGTTAAGAAAAGCTTCAAACACAATGAAAATGAAATAACAGTCGCTAAATTAAAACAAACTAATGTTGTGGAACCCATTAAAGTTAGCCCACAGAATTCAAAACTTTAAATGTTCCTAGAAAATAAACGAAATCGTTTATTTTGGTTCACCACAACCTTTTTACGGTTCCATATCCAAAGGGTGCCAATGGAACCCTACCACTAACCGTCCGCTATGCGTCCATTCGTCTGCCTGTCAGCGGGCTGTACCTCATGAACCGTAAAAGTTAGACACTTGAAATTTTTACAGAGTGTGTACTACTGTGACCGCTATAACAACAAATAATAAAAATTAAATTAAGTTAATAATTAAAGGGTTTCTTATAATGGGGACCCCATTATAAGAAACGTGTTTTTTTTAATGTGTAGTGTTAAATCGCACGGTAGCACAGACCCCTTCATGTGCGACTGCGACTCGCACTTGGCCGGTTTCTATAAAGGTGAAAAAGGTACTGTTAAACCTTGAATAAATTATAAAGTTTGAAAGGTAAACATTTTGTTAAATAACTCAAATACCTATTGTCTGTTAAAACAGATATTTTTAACTATAAAACTGTATAATCAAGGGTTCATTTCTGTAATTTGGACACATGACACATGGCTATAGTTTAAATATTTAATCGAAATTGGATTCACATAATTACAACCATCGTTTTAAATGTGAATAAAAGATTAAAGCTAACTACGATACTTAGTAATTTTTGGGCTTAAATGAACTATAATTAATATTAATAATTTAGACAAAGTTAAACCCATTGTCTATATCTACACATGTAATAAAATAGTAACAAAGTCAAAACTGTACAGACGCCAGCACATCAAGTCTACTACAAACTGTCAAATTTCTTTAATAAATTTTCAACTTTATCGCTAAAGCATTAAGGTTCAAGGTTGATTGGGAAAATTTGACAGTTTCGGGTAGCTTGACCTGCTGGCGTCTGTATATTGAATATTTTTGAAAAAAAGGAATTGATACGAGGTGTGTGGGGGACGAGTCTGATGGCGAAAATATAGTTTTTAGAATTTTTGTCCGTTTATTTTATTTGCGCCAATCCGAAACATACGTCCATGTCCTGGATTTGCCCCCTAATTTCGTAACACACTATCAATCACAATCTGAATCATTTTGAAGGATATTGTTAATCCATTGCTTCATATGTTCGAAACATTTATCTGCTCAATAACGTAAATAACGCAATGAATGTTGTTGTACTGTCAAAATGACAGCCATTCCTACTGTTAGTGTGTTACGCAATTTTCACCCCGCTGGATTAACACAGAGCACTTTTCATCACGGTAGTACGTACCCGTGAGATGTTTTCTGACATCCACGCGGCCAAAAGCTAGTTAACAATAAAATCTCAAAGAAGAAAAAAAGAAAATACGTTGATTTGCGGTAAACATGACGCAAAAAAGAACATAAAAAAATAACGGCTGGGGGAAAATGCGTCATAGCCACGCAAACCGGCTATCGCTCAGCATTAGGCTGCGACCATATAAGCCTACAATATCAAAGCCACTAGCAATATAGAAGTACCTCCGTTCTTCAAGTTCACAAAATCTTTTACCAACATCAGAATGAAATTACCATTTCGCTACAGAATTCTTTGACCAACAACACTAAAGTTACGTTCGCAAGTTTTTCGATTTCTCTTGCTAGCTAGGTTCCGACTTGAGATACACAAGCAAGTACTTAAGGAGTAGTTTCGAGTTGTTTGAGATGAGTTAGCGCCTTTTTGTGAGAGGATCTCGAATCAAAATGAGTGTTTGAATAGATTTTGTAGAAAATGGAACATCAATAGTCATCAGAATGGATCATCATCATAATCAGCCTATCATGTTCCCACTGCTGGGACACAGGCCTTCTCTCGGTGAGAGTGGGCTGTAATCTACCACGCGGGCCCAGTGCGAGTTGGTAGATGTTACATGTCCTTCGAATTTTTGGTTCTAGGAAATGCCGGTTTCCTCACGATGTTTTCCTTCACCGTTTTGAGAGCAGTGGTGATAAAATAATTTACACAAAGTAAAGCGCCTATCTGGGATCGAACCTACGACCTACAACTCGTAGGTCGTGGCCGTTACCACTGTTCTCTCGGCTCAGAATGGATTGATAAGAACAAATACAAAATCCCAAATATTTGGAAAATTCGTTGTGATTTTAAAAATGTTATCTCAATTCAAGTCAAAGCATTTATTTCAAATAGGAACATAAAGGCACTTTTGAACGTCAACATTTTCAATAAAATGGAATTAATTCTAGTCGCCCCTTTCAATGGTAGTTTCGTTTGGAAAATAATGGGCCAGAAACTCCACAATCCATCATAAGATCGCTTTTTAAAAGAGGTCAGACGGAGTTCGGGAAGGAGAAAATAATTAGTGGAGTCTTCATACTACATATTTTTCCTAGTGAGGTTTTTTACAAATGAGTTCTGTGTTTAAATAAAACTGGCATAACATAATCGGCCTACAATGCTGGGACACAGGCCTCCTCCCTGTGAGAGGGAGTGGGCCATAATCTACCACGCGGGCCCAGTGCGGGTTGGCGGATACTCGTATCACATGTCTTCGAATTTTTGGTTCTAGGACAAGCTGGTTTCCTCACTTTGTTTTCTTTCACCGTTTTTGAGAGCAGTGGTGATGAAATAAATTACACAAAACAAAGCGCCTGTCAGGTTTCGAACCTATGACCTACAACTCGTAAGTCGCGGCCTTTACCACTGGGCCACTACTGATTTTCCACTTCTACCAGATGGATTTAAACGTAACACTTAGGGAAAATTCCAGAGGGGCTTATGGCTAAGTAATAACCGCCGCACGGGTCGATCAATCAGGTTAAGCTACGCTTGCCGCGGTTAGTCCGTGGATCGGTGACCATCTTCACATATCAAGACCCCTCCGTGCCTCGGAAAGTACATTAAGCCGTTGGTCCCGGCTGTCATTCGTGGATCTTTTGACAGTCGTTACGGGTCGTCAGTAGCCCGAAAGTCTGACAACCAGTCTTACCAAGGGGTATCATATTACCCAGTAACTGGGTTGTGGAGGTCAGATAGGCAGTCGCTCCGTGTAAAATACTGGTATTCAGCTGCATCCGGTTAGACTGGAAGCCGACCCCAAGATAGTTGGGAAAAGGCTAGGCAGACTTATTGATTTAATAGGACTTAGGGCAAATTCCACCAATGAAACTGAACGCTATCAGTGCCATCATTGTTGTGGAATATTAACACTGACAGCTAGTCTTGCCAGATGCCCCGTATTGTACAGGTTACCCCGTTTTTCCGGCTTTACTAATATAGGAACCCTTATTTTTCTAAAATAATGTACGGGATAATACGTGGACGGATAGCCGAAACCGACTAAATTGATACTGTGAAAGCGGAGCTTCAAGTTAAATGTAACTTTAAGTTAAAATGTAGGCATTTCAATACATTGGCTTCACAAAATGAAGAGCTTTTGAAAGTCGTTTCTTCAAACAGCAATTATTACCCCATTTTTTATATCCACGCAATCACTGTCCATTCCAAGGTTGCGAAAAAGATCGCAGAAAGCGATAAAGCCGCCCATTGTGTGTTTTGTATTAATAATCGTATTTTTTGTAATGTTTTTTCTGGTGTACAATAAAGTATAGAATATATAAATAAAAACAAAAAAAAACGTTATCGTGTCCCGTAAAAAAAAACCAAAACCCGTATTTTTGATGTTAGTAACCCTTAAATCAAGAAGTGGTTGGTGGCAACCCTACATCCCTACATCTAAACTGTAGATGGAACTGTAGATCGCGTTTAGTTTCGTTGGTAAAATTGGCACTTACATAATTTTACATACATTTTAAAGGTGATAGTGGATAAGCCTGACAGCCAGTTCCTGGGGTACTGGACCCGTATACACAACTGCAGGTCTGGTTCAGTGGGAGGCGGACTTAGTGATTGTTAAAGGTTTTTAAATTAATTATTGTATTATTTTATTTTAATGAAAAATTGTATGTGACTTTATTTTAATGAGAATGTTACTATCATAGTTTATAAGTGTTATTAACAACTATATGAATCATTTGTGTTCGATGTAAAGAAATAATAATAAAAAAAAATAACACCCCAGGAGGCTCTCGTTGGGCAGCTGGATCAAGGGCTTGATTCAGAAAGCGGTACTTCTGGACAAGGCTCGCATTGTCAGGAGGTTCCTCTCTCTGGAGCCCTGACCTTGTAGCTTGCCTGTTCCCGATACCGTTGGGCTACTATTATTTATATTTTTAAATGTCTTTTTATCTTTTTGTTTATAGAAATATTTAAAAATATAATTTGTAAGTATTTAAATGAAATAAAGGAAAAAATAATAATGACGCAAGATCTAGCGAAATAAGCGTAAAAACAAAACCCGTGATGGAAACACCGAGTTACTAGTTGTATTAAAACGTGACTCATGTTTATCACCTTTAAAAACACGAGCAAGCACTTGTAAGCTTTGCTCTCCCACATTGCGAACAACTCCGGTTTCACAAGCAGAAAATAAACTGTTACTACTTCACACTTTTATTGCTTCCTTAAATACTTCCCCACCCCAATTGGGGACTGGAATAGGGGCAGAAATCTTGAAAGACATTACATCTACAATCGGGGCTCAATAAAAGGTAGAATCGTTAAATAAGACAAGCAATTTAACGCGTGAGAGGGCCACGTGCTGTACACTGATTGCTCTTCGTCTGTATGGCCTTTTTGATTGAGGCCTCCGAAGTTCGCCGTCAGCGAAGAGTGGAGGCCTTTTGGTTAAGGGATAATGTGTTACATGAAGGACGTGCTTGAGTGTCGGTAATGTTTATCGATGCGGGCGAAGGGTGTTTGAGTAGGGATAATGAGTAGGTGTTGTTACTTTTATCGATATAGAGAATGTAGGAATAATCCTAATATTCATTAATAGTATAAAATATCAACGCAGATAAATAAATATTTGAACGACAAAATATAAGTACAAAAATAATTATTTTAGTAAGTATTAGTACAGTTGACTACACATATAAAAAAACCATAACGGACATTACTTACCTGCATTATACTTGTCAGTTCTATTCTCTGTACCTACATAGTAAAAATAGAAATCGATTGGACTCTCCTGTAAATATACCTAGACTGTATGACGTCCGTTCGTTCAAGGCAACGGTAAGCAACTTTATGGTAACTTGATCCGTGGCTAAGTGTTTGCGACGTCGAACAAATCATTCGCTTCGTTTGCTCGCCTATTTTTGGATGTGTTGGTAAGACATGTGGGTATTGTAGGTAAGTCAAACTCAACTCAAACTCAAATTATTTATTTCAATTAAACCAATTACAGGCACTTTTGACGACACGGTTGGCGCAGTGGTTAAGCGATTGACTGCTGCGCTGCGTGTCGCGGGTTCGATTCCCGCACGGAACAAATATTTGTATGACCTACAAGTAGTTATTCCGGGTCTGGCTGTTTGTGTATGTGAGTTTAAATGTTTGTAAACGCACCCACGATACAGGAGAAATTCCTAGTGTGGGGCAACGTTTAAAGAAAAAAAAAAAAAAAAAAATTGTCAAGGGGTCGGTCAGTCAGAAAAATTAAGCTAGTTGCCCATTTCAAAGCGTAGTAGGTACCTATGGAGAAGTACGGGCAAGAAACTCCAAGGACACTCTTTTAAATTAAAATAATATGGTTACAAAGTATTGGTTACATCATTCATGTTAAAAATTATTCATGTGAGAACAATGCAGAACGTTAAAAGCGTCCGTAATGAAAAGTTTAAAACAATTAAAAATGAGCCATGGCAGCAAAGAGATGACCAGTCCCTACTGACGGCGCCCGTTCACGAACATGACGCATATAAGCAGGTAAGTTTCTACTTGGTTTAGGTAGGAATACTAATGAACGTATGCACTAATAAGACAAAAAACCAATCTGCCTAGCCTTTTCCTAGCTATGTTGGGGTCTAACCGAATGCAGCTGAATACCAGTATTAAACATCTAGCGATTGCCTATCTGACCTTCACGATCCAGTTACTGGGTAACAGGATACCCCTTGATAAGACTGGTTGTCAGAATTTTACGCTTCTGACTATCCGTGACGACTGTCAAAGATCTACGTCTGACATCCAGGGCCAACGCCTTAACTTGTGCTTTCTGAGGAACGGAGGGGTCTCGATATATAATGGATAGTCAATAATCCACGGAGCGGCCTCGGCAACAGTAGCTTAACTTTCGATTGACCCGTGCGCTTGTTATCATTTAGCCGGGAGCCCCTCTAGCCACTAATGTGACATCGACTAGAAATTAATTATTTGAGCTTTATGCCAAGTACTAAAGGCAGTGTAAAACGATATTATATGTAAAAGGATATGTAAAACGAAAGTAGACTATTGTGTATATTCAAGCTAAGTACAGTTAACATATCATATGAAAATAAACCTTACTCGTATTAAAGTTAATGGTCATATTCGTATGAAACGCACATTGATTAGATTCATATTCTTATGAAACCCACTGAAGTTAGTTTGAGTAAAGGTTAAGATTGAAAGGCTTAACAATGTAGGATTAGTCGAAACATGTGTGTCCATTATTTATCTTAACGCTCTCAAAGCGGTTTTGGAAAACATCGTGAGGAAACTGGCATGTCTTAGAACCAAAAATTCAAAGACATGTGACATCTACCAACCCGCACTGGGCCCGCGTGGCAGATTAAAGTCCACTCCCTCTCGAAGAGAGGAGGCTTGTGCCCCAACAGTGGGAACATTATAGGCTGATTATGTATTATGTATTCATCTTAACGTGACCTATGTTATGCCAGGGTAAAAAAATGGCATGCTATCAAAAAAGTTAGATAATTGAATAGCCAACTTTGAGTACAATTGTGGTATTCCCTTATGGCCTTCGGTCGACATTTCTGTTATAAGGGAGATTATTTTAGAAGCACTTTCATAATTAAATATGTTTTCAAACTTTTTCATTTTCCTGTAGCTTTGTGGGCAAGGTAAGTTATTTTTTTCAAGTTATATATGTAGGTCGCTAATTAATAAAATAGATAGAATAGTCTTTATTATGTACACCATAAACAGTACAGATATAAATGTAGAAATACAAGGGGTGAGACAATGAGCGGTCTTATCGCTAAAAGCGATATTTTAAAGACAACCTTTGGGTGGAGTAAGGGAAAAGGAGAGACAAAACTGAAAGTCTGTGGTGTACTATTTACATATATACAAATCTATAGAAAATATACACTAATAAAATATAAAGAATTAGCATTGCCATTCAACGTGGCAATGCTGCCAGTCTTCTGGGCACGTTTTCGGATGACAGCGATGCGGACAAGTACTTCGACGCCTAAGCGTCCTTTGTTTTTGTATTTATTTGTATAGTTAGTCATTTAATTTTTTAAATATATAATTGTTACAGTCACAAGAAAAAAAAATTATATTCTCATTTTTCTATGTGGGTATGCTAAAGAAATTTGAATAACTATTTTTAAAGCAACTCGGCAAATTAGTAAAAACATAATTCTCTATGATAAAGCCATTCTTCAACTTTTAATTGTTAAATTATGAAAGTATGGATGTCCATACTTTCATAATTTAACAATATAAATTGCCAATTATAATGTTCCCAATTGCAAGGCCATAATAAATTTTACCGTAACGTCCTGAATTTAATGACTCGGGGACCGTAATTATGAAATATGAGCGAAACGTGAACTGAATGTGACGATATTTCTTCTTTGTGACGGAAAAATTACATTTATTAAATTATAGTTACTTGTATTGTGACGTACGTTCCTATTGTTTAAATTACAGCTGGCACGGTGGCCAGGTTACTACAATAATATAGTTTTTTTTTTTGTATCTCTCGAAGCAACACGCGTCTTACTTGTGGTGTACGTGAAGACGAGTAGCGTCAGCACATACACACACACACTTCCGACTTTGCTATTGTTGCGGACGGTACCGAGAGCTTCTACCCTGACACACACATTCACAGTGTGTTGGTAAACTTGGTAAATACAAGTTAAACGCGCGTTGCTTCGTGAGATAAAAAAAACTTTATTATTGTAGTAACCTGGCCGCCGTGCCTCGGAAAGCACGTTAAGCCTTTGGCCCTGGCTGTCATTCGTAGTTCTTAGACAGTCGTTACGGGTAGTCAGAAGCCCAAAAGGGTGACAACCAGTCTTACCAAGGGGTATTGTAGTCTTACCTAGTAATTGGGTTGTGGTGGTCAGATAGGCAGTCGCTCTATGTAAAATACTGGTGTTTAGCTGCATCCTTTCTAAAGCTCGATATGTTATATTTTCGTCCGAGTACTGTCATTTCAATTAAACCAACTTTTGAATTGTCAAGGGGTCAGTCAGTCAGTAAGATGGAGCTAGTTGCTTATTCCAAAGCGGTTCCTATGGACATGAACGGGCAAAAATCTCTACGGCCACTCACCAAAATATACTGCACTTAGTTAGGTCATAAAGTTCAAAGTGCATTTAGCAAAGTTTCGCACTTAAAGCCAGAAAAGTTTAGAGCTCTATTCACTAATGAGGTGACAATAATTATTACAATGATTCAGTAATTGCGCACAAATTACTACCTACGCAGATCATTTAGCAGGCCGTTACTTTTAATTAACTTTTACAGCTCGTGTGGGAAGATGGGAACAATCGCCTTGACTTTGAATTGGACTGCTGGATATAAAAAAAATACGTGTTCCTATTAATGTTCTGATGGTCCTGAGGTTGAGGCCGCGCCTCATTTAAGGGGTTGTGGTTCAATTCATAAGTATTTTTTGAGTTTATCTTGGACATTACTGACATCGTTGAAGGAAAAGTACCGTGAAGAAACCTGCAAGTCTGAAAACGCGAATGTATCTTCAGCAAGCGTAGTGATCAATGCTTGTCCATTCTCTGTATGAGAATAGGCCTTTGCCACACGCAGTAATAGGCCAGTCTATTACTGTTCCACTGCATGGCAAAGGCCCTTATTATTATTTACACAATAAACTGATATTTGATGGTGATAAATTTTCTAGGTGCATTTTTTATTCTTGACTTAGAGAAAAAAAAAGAGAACGGAAGTAAGTCTGGACGCGTTCACAATAGACAACTTTTTATAGGAACTATTAAGCATATAAAAGCTTCTGGCCGCAATTTCGTCCGCGTTAAATTTCTTGGTAAAATGTATCCTATAGCTGTACCCCGTTAGTTCCTTTTCGCTTAGCGTTCTTTCCGACTTTTTCTCTTTTTGGTCTCGGCTCCTAAGGATCGTAACGTGATGACCTTCCTCAAGAATTGGTATATCAAATGCAAAAAAATATTACTATTATTATGAGCCTGTGTTGTCCCACAGCAGGGCAAAGGACTCCTTTCCCTCTTTCCAATTTTCCCTGTCTACTGCGATAGTGGGCCAATCCTTTAAAAAATAATCCAGCTTATCCCACCATCTCTTTCTGGGCCTGCCGCGCGGTCGTTTTCTGCCATTTGGGATCCACTAAGTGGAACAAAGTACCTATGGTTCTTAATGCGGTCCCCCAAATAAATAAATTGGGATAAGTGCAGGAGAATCATCATCTGCCTAGCCTTTTCTCAACTATGTTGGGGTCGGCATCCAGTCTAACCGGATGCAGCTGAATACCAGTATTTTACATGGAGCGACAGCCTATCTAACCTCCACAACTCAGTTACTGGGTAATACGATACCCCTTGGTAAGACTGGTTGTCAGACTTTCGAGCTACGGCTACTTTCGAGAATGATGATGAAATATAATTAATTGGTTAATTAATTTTAATATTGATATCATAGATCATAATTATGATGCGCTGGCTGTTATAGATGGTAGCTAAATGAAATCAAGTAACAAATTGTACCGGCTAAGAAAATGTGAACTACACCGAACAATTTAATGCTCGCAGAGTTACGATGGTGCAACTTTTATAACAATCGTTATATCCTGTAATGGTACATGTAAGTAGATAAATAAATAAATAAATTGCTTTCAACAGTTAATTTCAGTTCCCATTGTAAACGCGTTTTACACTATTTTACATAACATAACATCACGCCTGTATTCCTTGAAGGGTTAGGCAGAGGTGTACTTATTGTACACACCCACCTGTCGTCATTTATGTTTAAGTCCCATGTAGTAGGGAGCGGTCTATTGTCATTAACCGGGCACAAATTCAGACTCCGGGCTGCTGTTGAGAAATTTCTATTGGATAAACCCAATATCATTGCAGCGGCATCTACAACGCCACATGCGAACGCATCACACTGACGTCACGCAAAAAAATCTTGCATCGAGCAAGCAGAGTTTACCGCGCAACTAGACTAATATTATACAACAGTTTTCACTAGTACGGAGGTCAGTGTTAATTAAGCTCAAACAACCGCATAATGTACATACACAGGTATTTATAACCTCATACGTAATTATATTGTATTAGTGGACACAAATCATAGGATTGTTGGGATTTGTATGTTAGGTTTGTTCTTTTGTATTGTCAATAAACTTTTTTACTTTTACTTGTTACAACGTCCCGACAACTATCATTGGGCAGTTCCCCACCAAACACGACATCCGTCTAGTCGGAGGATCTTTCTTTTTCTATGGAAGACGAATGAACTTGGCACCTTGTTCCTCATACTTCTATAACCCTTTGCCCGACCTGGGATCCGAACCCAAGACCTCATGCTCAGCAGTAGCGCTTGTGACGACTCGACCGATAAGGCAGTCTATTATTTTAATTTAAAATACAAACTCGCAAACAGTTGTTGAAGTGACTGCTTTGTTCACAAACACAATTTAATTTATTCCTACAAAGCTAGGTACGGAGCAAACTATCTCAACAGGGTTCAAGAAACTCAGAGTAATTTTGAATAGAATACTATATTAACTGAAGAGCGCTGCTTCAGAAGCCCGAAATGTCCAGTGAATAAGAGCCCGAAAATCTAATAATCTATTGAATCAGAACCAATACGGTCCACTTTCGTAAAAACTCTCTTATACAAGCACATGCGCTACCCACAGTTGATAGAAAAAGGGCCGACAAAAACATTCGGTAAAAACGGTCAAAACGGTCGGTAAAAACATCCGACCGTTGCCGTGTGGATCTGTAAAGGGGAAAAAACAAACTTTTAGCTTAAGAGGAAATAGGTAAAGGGGTGAGAGGTTTAAATATTTTTATGCTTTGGGATAAGTCACTACAGAACCCTAATTGCGTAACACACTATTCATTTCAATCTGAATCATTTTGAAGGATATTGCTAATCCGATGCTTCATATGAGGGTTTTGACTATGTGTATTTTATACATATATTTTTATTTTATTTTTTTATTTGTAATGTGCGTTTTGTTTGTGCAGAATAAAATATTTTTCTATCTTTTTTATATGTTTGAAAAATTTACCCCGTGCTACTGATAGTATGTTACGAGCACGCAATTACCCCACAGGATTCCTAAATCGAACCACCCTGCACTTTTTGTATTTGTCTATAGCTTTTTGATTGTTCGCAAATTCCAATTCGGAACAATGATGCCCAGTATTTCTGCTTCAAAACTGCATAAAAAACTTTTTCTATGGCTCTAAATATAATTTCGATTTTTTAGGCTTTTTTACCTCACATGGAATTGCACGGTGGCTCGATTTACGAATTCGGGTACCTGGTGATTATTCAAGTTGAATTTTCATTGTAAAACAAGCAAATTGTTTGAATAAAGTTGATAATTACAAAGAAGGAAAACAATCAAAGAAGTTCTGTATCATTGATGTTGTGACAAGAAGAACAACAATAATTGACTGATTGCTCCGCCGTAGCTAACGCGATCATGATACCGTTACCGGCTACGGAGCCTCGCTTCGTAGCCGGTAAATGCTACGAAACTACGCTACCGTCGCGTAGCCGATAACTGCTACATGCCACAAGCCAAAAATGACAAAGTGCGTTATACATTATTATGACGTATCTGTTTGGCATAGATTTCTTCTCATCCTATCTTTGTAACGAAAAGTAAAGTTCTAACATGAAACCACTATATTACGAAAACGAAGAAACTAATTCATCTCATGAAAGAATCATCAATTACAAAGAAAGTCCCAATATCTTCCTCGCAGCTTAATTGAAAACAAACGATGGCCGAAAAACAAGTTGCGTGAACTTTGCCAATGATCGATGGCCGCTGTTGATTTAGTTATAGACCTTTTTTATTAGCTGAGAACTGCATTGACCGATCGCTAACCGTTCGATCAGAGAATTCCTACCGGCCTTTTATTTTTCCTTTATCTTATGAAGGATTTCGCATTCACATTGACGGTGAAATTGTAAAAGCTGCAGATTAAGAGATTTACTTTTAAAATGATATTTTTCTTGGACGAAGTGGGAAAGTGTTGGTTTTGTGTGTTTTTAATGAATTTGGTAGTCGATGAAGTGGTGAATAATGAAGATTATGAGGTGCCTCAGTCGCAGTACGATGGTTGAAACCGTGTTATATTTATATCCCTAAGGGCGAATTTTACCAAACTTTTATACCTAGAATAAGTCTTATCCTGAGAATACATATTGAATTTTTGACAGTTTCTCCATATTAGAATTTTCAGATGTCAATTTTATTTTACGGATAAAAGATATCTGAATTTGGTAAAATCAGCCCTAAGGATAAGATCATTGTTATATTCCTAGTAAGGCAGATAAGATCCGCTTTCAGAAAATCATAATCACGGTATATAGGTATATCCCTTAGGGATATTACTATATCACGATTTCAACCATCTTACTGCGACACTTCCAATGACGCAAAGAATGAGAGTTTTGTTTGTTGAGTGTGATGATGTTGTGTTCCTTTTCCTGGAATGTTCGAAGACTAAGGTCTTCAACCAGTGCGTCCTGTCCTGTCACAAATTCAAGGTTGCCCAGCGCGCTATGGAGCGGGCTACGCTCGGAGTTTCGGTTTCGGGGAGCAAAAAATTTCATGCGGAAAAAGTCGCGGGCAGTAACTAGTTTTCTTATATTCTTCAGACCTAAACTATTCTCTTAACGACAGACCTAAAATTAAAAATGTCAATCAGCCTTAAGCTAAAAGCCGTTTTATCATTAAATTGCCTACTGTTCTCAAAGACCTCTGTTTTATATAAATACAAAATCTGTATAAAGTTATATAATTTCTGCCTAACGAACCATGTATGAATGAAATAATGTTTTTATAAGTCTGGCAAACTGCCTTTTATAAAACTCTTATGTGAATGAATCAAATTCTCTTCAAACAAAAAAATCAACCCCTTGAAAAAATGTTACATTTATATCTGTAATATTTAACATAATCAGCCTATAATGTTCCCACTGCTGGGACACAGGCCTCCTCTCTGGGAGAGGGAGTGGGCCATAATCCACCACGCGGGCCTAATGCGGGTTGGTGGATGTTACATGTCTTCGAATTTGTGGTTCTAGGACATGCCGGTTTCCTTACGATGTTTTCTTTCACCGTTTTGAGAGCAGCGATGATGAAATAATTTACACAAGTAAAGTGCCTGCCTGGGTTCGAACTGTGGTTCGAACTCACGACCTACAACTCGTAAGTCGTGTCCATTACCAGTGGGCCACCATTGCTCCCCTTCATTCCCCGCTCATCTCTACTTACTGAGTACTTATCACTGTACTAGTTTAACCCCCTTACGGGTGAGTACTGTAATATTTATGGTGTAAATAATAAAGAGTATTCTATTTTATTCTGTCTAGCCTATTCCCGACTATTTTGGGTGTCTAACCGGATGCAACTAAACCAGTATTTTCCATAGAGCGACTGCCTATCTAACCTCCACAACCCAGTTGTTGGGTAACACGATACCCCTTGGTAAGACTAGAGACAGTCAGACAACCTTTGAAACATGATTGATTAAATCATTTGAATATTGCACAGGCGATTGGCTATTCTAAACTTTTTAATGCTTTTTAACATAAAAATCTATTATTATACCAAAACATTTTCCTAACATAAGCAATAAAGCCAATTTCTGTCTGAAAATGGGCAATTTAGGTCTAGATTTAGCTCTAATAAAATCTTCGTTATTTCTTTTTTGAGGAAGAATTTCGAAATAATTAAGTGAAACCCTCGTCTTACTCAGTAATGTGAGCAAAGCGAAAGGGCTTCAGTATATTTTTTGTAAAAGAATTTATTGGATTTTAAGTGTCTATAAGGTAACTTGCTTATCTACGTGAGCCTTTTTAAGATAACTGGCAAAATGTGGGTGTAAAACACATCTGCTTTCCTCTTCAGCGAATATAGTCGTTATGTTATATCATAACACTAACGACCTGCTCCTGCTTCGCACGGTTTTTATAACTTGACTAAACATCGAGTCATCATATTTTTTTTATCAGTTACAATTGTGTCTAATTATGAGCATCTGCTGCCGAACTAGGTATACATATAGCTTATGTTTCAGCACGCAGCGCCTCAAGCCCCCGGACTTGGTATGCATTAATTTTAATACCTATATATCATTAAGGGCTGATTTTTCAATCGACCGATAATTTCTTCGTTGAATAAAATTGACGTCTGAATGTTTCTGTATGAAAGGACTGTTAAAAATTCAAAATTATTCCTCCGTTAAAGTTATCTGGCGTTGGAAAAATCAGCCCCAAGTTTAATGTGAATGTGTAAAACTTATAAATGTGTGTTTAATTTATATTAGATATACGTATAAATCTTTCGGAATAAAATCTCAAAATAATGGTGAAAACCGCATCCGTTGCATCGTTTAGATGAACAACACGAACAGACACGAAAAGCGACTTGAATTAATAATATTTACTAGCTGTTTCGCGACTTCGTCTGCGTTCCAGGATGAAAAGTACCCATGTCCTAACCCAGGTCATGGTCTACCCCATGTCTACCCATGTGCCAAATTTTATCCAAATCCGTTTAGCCGTTTTAACGTGAAAGCCTTCTCTCTCTCGAAGAGAGTAGCTTGTGTCCCAGCTGTGGGAACGTTAAAGGTTGATTAAGCATGTTTGTATATTATTTATATTAACGTTTACTTTACATTCGATTAACACAGATTGAATAAAACGATTCCCTCCGTCCTCCTCGAGTGGCGGAAAATCCTCATTTCACGGAATCATAACTACGTAATAAAATTGAAGAAGTTGATAAATAATAAAAAAAAAAATTGGGTTCGGAATAGCAGGTAAAACGAACAATGGTTGGTTTCAAGACTCTGGGCTCCTATATAATTTATTTAGTAGGTAGATAGACTTGACTATTCTCCATTATCTGACCATTATTTAACTCGGGAAGGGTTGGTTTTGTGTAGAAAAAAACTATTAGAATACTGTTACTTTTAGGGTTCCGTACGTCCTAATAATTCCAGTCACAAACCTCACACGGGGTTGGACCGATGACCTTGTGAAGGCCGCAGGAACCAGTTGGATGCGAGAAGCACAAAACCAGTCGAAGTGGAGGTGCTTGGGGGAGGCCTATCCAGCAGTGGACGTCTTTCGGCTGAAATGATGAATATAATGTTGATTTAATCTTTCACTCGAGACACAATAGCTTTTTAATTGTTTCTGTAATTACGACATTCAACCGGTTACATGATATAACCTCTTTAATCTTGCATGAGAATAAAATATATAAAATAACAAAGAGCTCTCACGTTAATTTATCTCCTAGGATGAGAATGAACTGTATGATAAATAGTTCATACTGTGGTGAAATATAAACTATTCAGGAAGGTTTTAGCAGAGCGCGCCGGACGCACTTAAGTGTCATCACTCAATACTACTCGACAAGTACTTACTCTACTTCGTTTCAGCAAGTTTTTAGTAAAAAACTTTTTAGTTAAATTTCCAAAAGTTCATGTATATATGATAATAATGTGTTCAATATTATTTTAATGATCACTTTTGAACAATAAAATAATATAGCACTAGAAACATTCTTCTTGTTTTTTAATTGATGAGACTATGGCCCAGTACACTTACCGGGCCGTCATTAAACTGAATGTAGCGTGTATGTCTGGCCATCACGTTACATACACGCTACATTCAGTTTGATGACTAGATATAATAATATACAGGATGGCAGAGACACTAACGCGCAAACTGTAATCTTGAATTCAGTACATGATTCTATATTAGGCGCTCTAGAGTAGAAATGTTTCGTAGGTCATCACAAAAAAAAAACAGCTATTTCATTCAAAAGTGACCTACACGGTCAAAATAACAGCATTTGTTTTAAATATCAGAAAGAAAAATTTTAAGGGTCCAGAATCATGTACTGTATCTATGGTAATGGGTCGTGCGTCGATGTCCCTCCCATCGTGTATAATGTCTTTTATTTGCATGAGTAAATATTTGTCTGTAACAAAATAAAAACTTTTTATAACATTTTCGAGGTATTTTCTATCGTAGAACTTAACAGTTCTCTAAGGATTAATATTTGATTCGCCAACATAGTCTATACCTACAAGCCAGCCTCAAATAGATGGCACGAAGCCAAACCTATTCGGTACTGCCAGTGCTAAAAATAGCCACCGACTTGACGGAATTAAGGTAGGTTGGCAACCTTAATTCAATTTAAGGTTACGTTAGGTTTTACGTTTGTGATAATATTGGTGGCAACTGAAATAGGAGGGGACTACATTAGAAGAATTTTAAAGCAAAAGGGATAGAATTATGTAGGCGTATGAGAGTAAAATATGACCGCGGCAATATTCTCACAAGAGATATAGTACAAATGGTATAGTATTTTTTTCTCACGAAGCGACGCGCGCATTACTTGTGTTTAACAAGTTTACAAGCACGCTATGTATATGTGTGTAAGCGCAGGAGCTCTCGGTACCATTTGAGACAGTGGCGAAGTCGAATGTGTGTGTGTCTGGTGCGCGTGTGTGAATTATGTGTTCAAGTTACTCGTCTTAACGCACACATTCGCAGCGTGTGCTTCGTAAGATAAAAGTACTGTATTTTATTGTCTATATTTCACTTTTAGACTTTCAACATGGTGTTTTTCTTCACTTTGTATCAGTGGTATTTAAAAGTCAGATAGGCAGTCGCTCCATGTAAAATACTGGTATTCAGCTGCATCCGGTTAGACTGGAAGCCGACCCCAACATAGTTGGGAAAAGGCTAGGCAGATGATGATAATGTATCAGTGGTATTTTGTCGTAAAAAATATAATTAAAAAGTATCTAATACGTGATTTATTAATCACGTATTAGATACTTTTTAATAATATTTTTTAGCTCGCTCGCTCGCTCTTTTTTTTGTCTTGTTTTTTTTTTTTGTGTTTCTGTCTAATAATTTATTTTATTTATTTATTTATTCACCCCTATTAGTACAACATCTTACAGTATTCCAAGACGATGTTATACACACTTACACACTTAATAAACTATCTATAAACTATACAAACATAAAATTCAACAAAAAAATTAACTAATAAAAATTACAATATTATGCCACCTTCAATGCACTTTTGTGCTCCTAACTCAAATTTCGGCAGGCTATCGAACCCATCTTCCGACGGCATATTATTTATAATACATGCAGCCCTTGACAAAGGAGCAAACTTGAGTAAATTCGTCCTAGCCCATGGCACATCTAATAAAGCGGGGCGGCGGCGCGCCCCCACATACCCGTCCGGGACACGCAGCCGCAGCGCCTCCAGCACATCTGGGTGGTGCACCAGCCCGCGCAGCACCCTCGCCACATACTTTATTATCGCGACGTCCCTCCTAACCCCCAGCCTAGTGTACCCGGTCATGCCCAACACAAACAGACTCGGATACACCAACGGGTAGAATGGGTAAACCCCATATTGCTTCAAATATAAATACCTCGTGAATTTATTTTGTATCTTTTCAACCATTAGACTATATTTGTCTTCATGTGGATTCCGTATAATGGCACTTGTCTCGAGATGACTACGAACTAAAGCATTATAAAGAATTTTTACTACTGCTACACTTTTAAAATCCGTACATTGTCTCAATATAAAACCCTAATTTCTGAAGGATTTGCTACACAAGTCCATAATATGGTTGCGAAACGTCAACTCGGCTACCATATGAACCCCGAGATCACGCATATGCGTGACCCGCGGTATCACTGTGCCGTCCATCTCATACTGATTGTGTAGCGGGACGTGCGCGCGACTGTACGTCATCACGCAACATTTGGTCACATTGAAGACCAGTTTGTTTTCCTGGCTCCACTGTACCATCTTATCGAGATCCCGCTGAAGTCGCTCACAGTCCGAGGCGCTCGCTACCGAGATAAATACTTTAACATCATCTGCAAATAGCAAACATCTCGCACTGCTCACGACCCCAGGGAGATCATTAACCATAATAATGAATTCCAGTGGACCCAAATTACTGCCCTGGCTTACCCCAGAAAACGTATGAAATGGTTTAGATTTGTGCCCGGCATACTCAACGTACCGTCGGGGCTCACTTAAGGAACTCGCAAAGAACTTTAGCAAATGAGGTATTGGTACCTATAAACTAGACCGAGCCCTAATGGCTGAAAGAAAGAAAGAAAAGTATTTTATTTGGGAAACGCACGTGCAATACAAACAATAAAAAGGAACATTAAATCCACCATAAAAAATAAAAAGAACATTAAAACTTTTAAGTACCTATATCTAATATATAATATCTAACAAAGATTCAGACTATCAAAATAGTGCAAACAAAAAAAAGGAAGACCGGCGCGGGGCCAAAAAGGCTTTAAAGGTTTTGAACCTGCAACCTGGTTCCTAGTTTGAGTGGAGACCGCGAATTGGTAAACGTAAGGTGGGACGCCATCAGGCTAGGTAGAGCGACGATCTTCGCAGGATGGCTGGTAGCAGCTGGATGAAAGTTGCTGAAAATCGAGTGAATGGCGTGCAATAGGAGACGCCCAGCAGTGGACTGCTATAGCCTGAAGATGATGAGGATGATACACCTTGTTCCTAAACATTCATTCGACAACAAGCATGACGAGCAATTTCACAAACATTCCAGATCTTTCTTTATTTTATTTCTCTGCTCAAATTATTCTTGTAACACAATTTCAAGATGGCGGCCCTGACATCCCTGTATTTTCCTTTCGAATGTTTCTGGGGAGCGATAAAAAGTTGATATAATTGTACTAATCAATTTATGCGCTATGCCGCCTCTAATTCCCACTGAGGCAATATTATTGGGTTTGTGTTGCTGTACCTGTACATTTCATAGGAATTAATAGTGTCTAGGGAGAAATATGCAAGTGGGTATATTACAGCCCTCAGCCTAAGTGGAGCGACGATCTTCGTAGGGTGGCTGGTGGCAGCTGGATGAGAGTTGCCGAGAATCTAGCTGAATGGAGTGCAATTGGAGAGGCCTACCTATGTCCTGCTGTAAGCTGATGATGATGATTTATATTACAGCTCTCCCTATTTAAGGATACACGTACTTCTCATTGTAATAAGTAACGTTATCTAATTTGGCTATCAAAAAAATGACTGAATCTGAAATTCACGCGAAGAATGCTGAAGGCCAGCCGGTATTCCGTAAAATTAAAAGACAGCCAAAACAGGAAAAGAAGGCCAATTCTCGTACTTATAAATGTTCAAAATCTAATCGTAAACTTATCTCAGCGATAATCCATGTCCAAAACTTGTCAAAAATGTAGGGAAACTAGAAGAATTTATGACAGACTTAGATTGAGATCAGGCAGTGAACGTTCTTAAAATTACGAGAATTGCCCCTCTGCTCTCAGCGAAAAGCATTGTCAAAAACTGCGAGAATTCGAACGTTCTTAAAAATACGGGAATAGCCTCTGACGTTAACTAAAAACCTTAACCATCGTATAACTCAACAGATCAGTCAATGTTGTTTTACAAAGTTCACAAACTAAAACTGCATCCATCAATAACAGCAAAAACAAGAAAATAACGGACCTCAAATAAAACCTTAGCTCAAGTATCCAGTAACCAATATAGAAGATAAGAAAAAAAAACACAAATCCAATTTCCTCAAGAACAGTAAGCACGGCGAAGGTCTGCAAACGTGAACGAATAGAAATTGCAATCGGACGGAAAGTAATTAAGTAGCGACAACTTCGAGTAATAAAGACTGCCGCGTGACTTTGAATTGAGAGTCATTTCAAAGTAGGTAATAAGTAAGAAGTCAATCGTAACTATTCAAGATGTGGTTTTTCACAGCTTCTTTATTCTTCATTTCTTAACAGCCTGTAATGTTCCCACTGCTGGGACACAGGCCTCCTCTACGGTGAGAGGGACTGGACCGTGGCCATGCGGACCCAGTGCAGTTTGGTAGATGTCACATGTCTTCAATTTTTTGGTTCTAGGACATGTCGGTTTCTGCACTATGTTTTCTATAACCGTTTTTGGGGGCAGTGGTGATGAAATTATTTAGACAAAGTAAAGCGTCTGCCTGGGTTGGAAAATAGTACCCACTTAAAAAAAAGTAGTACACTAGTACTTAAAAATACGCTAAATATAGAATCAATTTTTAAAATGATATTTCTTTTAGGGCTGATTTTTCAATCGACAGTTAGTGTTCATTCGTGGAATAAAATTGACGTCTGACAGATTTTGTATGGAAGAACTGTCAAAAATTCAAAATTTTTCCTGGAATAAAATTATCTGGCGTTGGAAAAATCAGCCTTAAATGTGATAAAACGTCGTTTGATACGCGTGAGACTCTTAATGAATTCGACAAAGTTCTTCCCAAACCGAGTGTTCAAAATCACAATGTTTTAAGATATCAAACCATAGTACCGTCGAATAGATAATACCAAGTTTAGAATATCTCAGAAACCGGATAGAAGTCGGCTTAAAATATAGTATCTACCTACTTTTGTTTTGCTTGAGAGGTAGGAACCTTGATATTTTATAAATATGTATAAGATTATAAAATACCCGGAAAAGTTTGTACTAATGCAGCTGCATCTATTAAACTGAAAGCCGACCCTAACATGGTTGGAAATAGCCTAGGTAGAAAAAAGTAATATAAATTTTTTTTTGCACTTAGGCAAAGTGCCAAAATATATTTATATTACGTCACAAAAAAGATACCGAATAGCCACATAGTTTAAAGAAGTCTATTGTACAGAAGCCAGTACATCGAGCTAACCGAAACTGTAAAATTTTCCCAATCAACCTTGAACCTAGTGCTTTAGCGATAAAGTTGAAAATATATTAAAGAAATTTAACAGATTATATGTAGTAGCTTGATATGCTGGTGTCTGTACCTACATATTTTGTTAGGCTTTTCGGTTAAAACTTATTTATCGTTAAACATCCTCTCCGAACTTCAATTTCAAAATAATTAAAGAAAACATTTCCACACCCCGAACATTATTAAAATGTACCTAATACTTTACTTTCTTACCAACTAAACTTAGTTAACATAGAAAATTCACCTTACTAAGACCCTTAGTTTTTTTGCTGAACTGGGCCTTTTTGGCGCAGCCGTGAGGCACACTTTTCCTGCTAATTTATTACATCGGACTTCACACTTTTTATTTAATCTTTTATTTTATTGTGTTGTTTTATCTGAAAAAAAAGAAAAAACGAAAAGCATTCTAATCATGCATTCTTCATTGAAGAAGAGTATTCTAATCTAATCTAATCTAATCTATGTATCTGGTGTATTATTATTCTTTTAGTTTGTGCCAAATAAATGCATTTTCTTTCTAGGAATCCTTAAAGACGATCAGTTAACATGGAAACTACAAGCAGAAGAGGTCTGTAAAAAATTGAGTACTGCTGCGTATGTTCTATTTAATTTGAAAAAAAAAGTTGACATTAGGACGGCTTTAGTTGCATACCATGGCTTAGTTGCATCGGTCTTGAGGTTTGGAATAATTTTCTGGGGTAATTGTACTTTAAGAGATACCATGTTTAAGGCTCAAAAACGCTGTATAAGAGCCATGTGCGGTATAAAACCAAGAGATAGCTGTGAACCCTACTTCAAGTCGTTAAAAATTCTTACGTTTCCATCTTTGTATATTTTAGAAATGGCAATTTTTGTTAAAAGCAACATAAAGCTATTTGCTAAGGTCTCAGACACCAAGAAAGGTCCCGTTAGAAGTCAATACAAAAATCTTTTAACTGTCAGCAGCTATAAAACTGCACTACTTAGAAAAAGTGTTCTTTGCATGGGTCCAATTATATTTAATAAACTACCGGACAACATAAAAAATGACACCCTTCAACAATTTAAAAACAAACTCAAGGCATATTTGACTCAGAAATGTTACTATACAATAAGTGATTTTTTGAATGACCCTCTACTGTGACATTGCAGTTACACCATGAACACTGTATTATTGACATGAAGTATTATTGACATTAATTATAATTGACATTAAGTAGCTATTATTGACATTTTAATTTGAAATTATTATATTAATTATTTTATTAGTTTTCCTTAATAATGTCTTGAAGTTTAAAATTTAATTTTGAAATTATTATATTCATTATTTTATTAGTGTTCCAACTGTATTTAAATTTGAAACATAATTTGTTAAATTTTGCATGCCAATACTCAGGCAGAATGTGCACGGGACAATATATATATTTTTTTACCAATTTTTTGTTAAATACCTACATTCTATGCGAATAAATGATTTGATTTGATTTGATTTGATTTGACTTTCTTTCTTTCTTTTTACTCCTTTCTTTGTACACACACGTTTTTCTTGACGTGAAGAACTACGGTTTATTCGCGGTGTAGGCACGGTTCCTCAGTGTTGTATGGATTACTATACCTTAAAGAAATCGTGCCGTGTACAAAGGCGAAACAATCTCGCTAAGATTCTATGGCAGAAAGTACAACGCTCAATAAAACATTCGCGTAGGAGCCTATTGTGAGAACTTTGTAAGACCAATATTAACTTACGCTTAGGTCGTATGTACTTAAAAGTAAAACATATTTTTCTAAAGGAACGAAGTTTGGCTAGCACGAAGCCAGGCAAGTTCGGAGGAACAACTTTGTGCTGGAACTTTGGTATCGGTGTATTATAGTGGAGCCAGTGTTGAAGTTTTAAAATATTAACTGGTTTTGTGTGTCGAGAGATTTTGTAAATAGATGTCCGGAACTTTTAATGTAAGTGTGTATCTACCAAACAGTTTATAGGAAATGAGATTTTTTTTTACAAGGTTTTTAATGGCGATATAACGAGTATCTTTCAAATGGTTTCTCATAGTTTAGTTTCAACTCACTTGTAGAGCAGTGGTAGCCCAGTGGTAACGGCCACGATTTACGAGGTCGCGCGTTCGAATCCAGACAGGCGCTTTACTTTGCGTAATTTATTTCATCACGATTGCTCTCAAAAACGGTGAAGGAAAACATCGTGAGGAAACCGGCATGTCCTAGGACCAAAAATTCGAAGATAGGTGACATCTACCCGTGATGGATTACGGCCCATTCCCGCTCACAGAGAGGAAGCCTGTGTCCCAGCTGTGGGAACGTTATAGGTTGATTATGCGTATATGGTACAAAAAAAAAACAATATTGAGCATCGTACAGACGCCAGCACATCAAGCTATTACAATCTGTCAAATTTCTTTAATATATTTTGAACTTTATTGCTAAAGCATTAAGGTTCAAGGTTGATTGGGAAAATTTGACAGTTTCGGGTAGCTTGACCTGCTGGCGTCTGTACATCTCAAAGAATTCCTAAAACGAAACATCATCGACTCTATGAAAATGAATAGTGCAGAATTTTACATATTTTATATATGTACAGGGTATTTCACCACAAAAACCGAATCCAAACAGGCACTAGTTACAAATATTTCTACAGCATTACATTCAAACTACACGTGGTCTTATAGATTCCAAATTGGCAAGTGATTTTTACAGGAATCCTGCCTTTGTGTGTAATTTAAACCAAACTATTCTAAACCTGAACTCAGCTAAAATGCACGCGTTCCATGTAACGCAGTTTAAATATGTTCATAATTACGCAGAGTGAGCGCGATTGTGGCTCTGTAATTGCTCGAGAAATTTGATTCATATGTGGTCGAGTATTAAGCATAAATGGTACCTTTCTCTACTCGAACTTATGTTTCAAAGGGAAGGGAGAATAAATCTGCAACGTTGCTATTGCAGCTGTGAGCTACGTGGCTGTAGTCACATGTGTTTAATCGTTCAAGCTTCAGGTTTTGCTGTCAAACGAATATGAATATCATTGCGGATGGGAAGACTTTCAGGATTTTGAGAAGCAATAAAATCTATAAATCATTTGATAACAAATGGCTTGGACATGGAGGATATCAGAGGGGCAATTCTCGTAATTTTATAACGTTCATAGTTTGATCTCAGTCTCAATCTGTCAAAAACACCTGTAATTTCCCTACATTTTTGAGAAGTGTTTGTCATTGATTGTCGCTGTGATGAAGAGATTGCGACTAGATTTTGAATGTTTTTAATTACGGGAATTCGCCTTCTGATATGTAGTTTTGTGTAAAACAACGGTAAAACACTAGTGTTTTACCATGACCTTCTAGTCCAAACCAACTCTAGAGTTGGTTTGGACTAGAAGGTCATATATGATCAAGATACAATCCTAATTTCTTTTGCCCGTTGCCAGCTCATGCTCTACCCGTTTGCCAAATTTCAACATCATCGAAATCCGTCCAGCTGTGAAGTAGTGAAAGTCTATAAATAGCTCTCTTCGCAAATATCAAACTAACCAATCAACAGCCAACTTCTAAGCCAATTTAAGTTGCCAAGCAATTAGCAGTACTGGACGAGCAAGAAACACAAGTATCAAGTCATGACGTCACTCCGTATACGACTGACATCGTCCAACAAGTTAGATTCTGTTGACGTAGTTCGAGACTCAATTAGATTATGATCAGAACTTTAATTGCCCTTCACCTTGACATTTCTTTTCCCTTAATTGGCAGGTTTGTAAAGTACTATAATGCAGACAATGTCGGATTATGTATGTCTTGGAAATGGACAGCGGTGTCCCTTTGAGTGGCAGTAACAGTTTATAATGACTGCAATATTAGGAACCTAACTAACGTTTTCTTTAAGCTATGTGGATTGTACGAGACACATTTCGTTTTTACAAATATGAACCAACTCAGACACTACTCTGCATGATTCTTATATGGCCTGAACAAGATTTTGTCTGAACTTTTAAAGAGACTGTGACCTCTGAGTTTGTTTCTTTCTTCTCGGTGTAGTCGGATAGGAAACCCCGACCTCATCTAGTTTTAAAATAAGATTATTATTTGACGTGTAAAAGTGTTTTTTTTCCAAATTGCAAAGTCAAAGTGTCTATTTCAAATAGGCACATAAAAGGTACTTTTGATCGTCAAAAATTATAGTAAAATAGAATTGATTCTAGTTGTTAGTAGTAGAAATTAAACGTGATTTATCGTTTACATGTCCACCATGTGTTTGTTGTTTACATGGATGTGTTATGATCCTTACAAGATCTATCGTTTGATTCGAGCAATGCTGGGTAAAGGTAAGTCTGTCCCGTTTTTTTGCATAAACAGTTATGAACAGTCTCTATAGATATTATAATAGATACAAGAACAAGTGCTAGCGGCGCACAAACAACAACAACAGTAGTGAGCCACAAGCTAAGCTTCAGTTGCCCCAAACCCGAATCATTTTGATTTCACATCACAATTCCGAATCCTATACTGAACGGACGTGTCACACGTTCGTGTACGCGTTGCCAAAACGCTGTGATTGCATGGTTCTGATTTGTACGTTGTCACAAAGATTAGCCGGTACTGCGGCCTTTGTTGATGCTGCCCGGTTAATGTACCTATGTGTTTGGGATAGGTTGACTGTATGCCGTGTTTTGAGCATAGTACTGTGTGACTGAGTGAGGGGCTTGAACTGGATATTGGAGTGTCCAATGTGAAGCGTTGTTCATGTCCAAATCTATTCATATTATAAATAATGCGATGCGGAGGAATATTTCGACTCAATATTTTAGTTTTTTTTTATAGTTTTACTTAGCTGGACTCCTTTGATAAAAATTGGTCCTTGGAAGCTCTGGAGAGAGAGAGGTGGAAAGAGAGTAGGGAGACCTTTGCCCAGCAGTAGGATATTAATGGCTAAAAAAAATTTGTTTATTTAGGTTAGGATATTATATTTTTATTTTATTAATTTGTAGTTTATTTGGCTAAGTAATAACAGCCGCACGGGTCGATCGATCAGGTTAAGCTACGCTTGCCGCGGTTGGTCCGTGGATGGGTGACCATCTTTACATACCAAGACCCCTCCGTGCCTCGGAAAGCAGGTTAAGCCGTTGATCCCGGCTGCCATTCGTGGATCTTTGACAGTCGTTACGGATCGTCAGAAGACCGAAAATCTGACAACCAGTCTTACCAAGGGGTATCGTATTACCGAGTAATTGGGTTGTGGAGGACAGGTAGGCAGTCGCTCCATGTAAAATACTGATATTCAGCTGCATCCGGCTAGACTGGAAGCCGACTCCAACATAGTTGGGAAAAGGCTAGGCAGGTGTTAGTATTAGAAGTGTAGAGTGCATTTATAAATATTATCTTACTGCATTTCTTGCTGGGGTGGTGCTTCTAAAACCACATTACTTCCATTGGAAATTGCGCACAGAGCGATATTAAAATTGCAACCTTTAGTCCAATTTTATTCTCCACCACTCTGTTATATACCGAATGCAATGTTCTTAATGTACGACAGTTGTTTATTTTTCATGCAATCTTATTTCAACATTACCTTACTCCCTTTGTTAAACTTAAAAAACGACTTAAAGATTTAATTTGTTCCCTTCCACAGCCCCGCTACTCCTTTACGAAAGGTTTTTCTATTATCTTGGCCCTTTCTTGTACAACAAAATTAATGCAAATATTTCAGTATACCGCTTATCATTTCAAGAATGCAAATCAGCAGTCCGCTCCTTCCTACTAGACAAAACGTATGACACAACTGAATCTTTTCTTCCACACTGAATCTTTTTTACACTATCATAAGTGTACACGCTTCACTCATACTCTCAAAACACAAACACACACACACACACACATATACTCCCACACAGCACACTTACCCATATGTGATATAGACTTTAATACTTTCAGGCATTTTCCATTAATTTAATTATTGGTTTTATGTTATAAAACTAATATCTTTAAATTTTTAACTTTAAAACACTAAGCAATTGATTTGTCCATTCTTGAGGCATATGGCACTGTTTCTCTTTACTACAGGCTATTATGTAGCGGCTACGTAATAGGCTACATTGTAGCCTATCCAAGAGGACAGTACCCCAACCATTTGTTGTATACCAGTGTTCATTTGTAAAGTGCAACTGTTTTTATTGTATTTACTGCAACACCTTTTACGCAATAAAGTTTTATTATTATTATTTTATTACTATAAATTAAAGTAGATTTTCGTGTGTCTGTATGACCGCGTAGTTCTAAAGTACGCAACGAAATTTGATGCGATTTACGCCATCATTTAGAGAATTTATTCCGGAAGATATATCTGTACAATACATTAAACTTACATAATTATAATAAAGAAATATCGATGTTTTGATAAGTCCCAAAACCCGTGCGCAACAGGGGCGGGGCGCTAGTTAAAAACAAAACAACCATAATTCTTCTGTATATATGGTTCGTTCACACAAATCATTCATAACAAGACACGAAACAAATGTATGTTAACAACAACAACATAATCAGCCTTTAATGTTCCCATTGCTGGGACACAGGCCTCCTCTCTGTGAGAGGGAGTGGGCGGTAATCCACCACGCGGGCCCAGTGCGGGTTGATAGATATCACATGTCTTCGAACTTTTGGTTCTAGGACATGCCGGTTTCCTCACGATGTCTGTTTGCCTACTACAAATATGTGTTTCCTACAAGAACCGGGTACCTTAGACAATTAGGTACTCAGCATAAATTGCTGTTGATTTACTAATACATTCGCGATTGTTCTTCTTGTCAGCTGTCAGCGCAAATGAACCGCGAAGTTACTACGCGAAGATGTGCGAATACACTTTGCGCAGCCTTCTATTTACTTTCTATCACACATCGCCGCACTCCATCGGGTGTTAATCGAGGATGGTAAGAGCACACATGTAAAACGATTATGTATATAGCCTTACCTTCAACATACATTTATACATCTTCTAGCTATATTATAAGTGACTATTTACTGGACGCAGGCTTGGAGTCTCGTTTTGTGCCCGGTATACCCTGTTCATTAGGCAAGCCGTTTTTTGACAGATATAACTAGTGACTGCAGTAACACACAATACATTGATTGATACACGTACGGTATTATAATGTCTGTAAGAAGCCATAAATAAGATAATTCAATAAGATAAGGCAGATTATATATTTATTTTACTAAGCATTTTTAAGTTAACTTTTACTTTACTTTTTTTTTTACTTTTACTTTTTTTTAAGTAGGTACTAACAATAGTTTCTAAGTTTTGTATACTAACCGGTGGATCTAGTTGTCCCAAAATAAATAATTTTGAATTTGAATTTGAATTTTACGTTATCTGGAATACGTTCTCCATTCATCGTTCTAAGCCAGCTATCAAACAACGGTTAACCTAATGGACGGGTATAATTATTTTTTCTTTAATTCATTCATTTAATTCATCACCAACCAACCTTTATTAAAGGAGCCCAGATTGAGTGATTAAATTAAAATTGATTTTTTTATTTAAATAATTTAATAATATTTGGGCCTTAAACTAGAGGTATAATTGTAATCATTGGTTTCTACCTGAACTAGGCATAAACCTGTATCTCAGTTATCTAACTCAAGGTATACTTAAAAACTATCTAAAATTCCTTAAACAAATCCTACTAAACTTTAAACCTTTAGTTTGCACTATTATCAACACAAGCTATTGCTTTTACAAGCTATTGCCTTCAAGTAGACACGAATTATTATCGTACCAGTAAAAAAAAAACAAAATCTAATAAAACAAATAAGAAAATTAAAATATAAAGTTTAGCGTGCGCCCGGAAAGCATTCCATTCATCGCAGAATTTCATCCTGTATATATATCTACAGACAAGGTTCACGAAATCAAATTATCTGAACCTTTATTTATCAAAACAAGGACTTAAACAAATAGGTTCGCTATTTGTTTAAGTCTAGTCACAGACTAGACATCCAGACACCTTTTTATGAAATTCATAACACAACATTACGCCTTGTTTCCCCGAAGGGTTAGGCAGAAGTGCACCTATGTATATTACACCCACGTTTCGCCAGTTATGTTTAAGTCCCATGTAATAGGGGGCGAGCCTGTTGCCACCAACCGGGCATAAGTTCAGACTCCAGACTGCTACAGAGAAATTCCAGATAGAAAAACCGAATCAAAAATCATTTAAACAAATTAGGCTGACAATCAGCACTTTTAGAACGTACAAACGTAGGTGCTTCAATACAATAGTATGTATGTAAGGGCCGGTTATTTCAAACGGTTGGTTAACGTAACATACGTACGTTAAATATTAATGATAACGTACTCGTTATTATTTGACGTACGGCAAGGCCATAATTTTGTGATTGTAATGTGAAACAACGTTTTGTTTGGTTTGACGATAGTTAGCGCCATTTTTCTTTTGACGTATACGCATGTGTCTAGTGAGCGTGAAACGTCCCGCCTTAAAGTAGGTAATTAACATTACGAGACACAGAATAACACTTTGCCCGACCTGGGAATCGAACCCAAGACCTCATGCTCAGCAGTAGCACTTGGGTACACTAGAGCAACGAGGCAATTGTATGAAATTCACTTCTTCTTATAAAAGATCTTCAAAAGCCGTTCACATCGATCGCGGGAATCTTCAGAATACAAAGCACCTATTTTTATGTTGATTTTATTCTAACCATTAAAGAAACAGACCTCTTTTGCAATTTTATAGCGTATTGTAGGACACTGGTAGGAATATTAATTTCGATTTAGGTGGTAAGTACCGGCGAATTATTACTCTTTCGGGGAAACTGTACAAAGTTTTAGTGTCTACAAAAAACGGAATAGCTACAAAAAGAAGCAAAGTTTTAAGTCCTGCTGAATTCTAGTTGAGATTCCATTTTATTTATTACTTCATTTCAAATGGTCAGTCATTACGGGTAGTCAGAAGCCCGAAAATCTGACAACCAGTCTTACCAAGTAGTATCGTATTGCCCAGAAACTTGGTTGTGGAAGTCAGATAGGCAGTTGCTCCATATAAAATACTGGTATTCAGCTGCATCCGGTTAGACTGGAAGCCGACCCCAACATAGTTGGGAAAAGGCTAGGCAGATGATGATGACTTCATTTCAAATGAACGTTTTAAATAAATATATATTTTTTTAAATAAAACTTCTTAGGCGGCCATTCGATAATTGGACGAGAAGTGAGAGTGAAATTTCAGGGACGCGTCACGTTTAGGCACATTTCGTTACATGAAAGAGAAGAAAGGTATGTAACTCTCTCTGTCTCTTACACTATCTCCTCTACTCTCTGTTTCTCTCTCTCTCTTTTTCCTTATTTTTAAGAAGTTTTACTTCTATGCCTCCACACAATGGGTTCCTGAAGATGGACGGCGTCGCCGAGGCCGGCCCAGAAAGAGATGGCGAGATGACCTGGACGCGTACCACGAGGGGTATCTGGTTCTGGGTCTGGGTTCGAGGTGGCGCGGGAAAAGAGTTCCTGGAAGGATTTCGGGGGGCCTTTGGCCAGTGGGACAAAATAGGCTAATATAAAAGAAAAATAATTCTGTGACGTGTGATACACGCGTTTTTGTTCATGTATGTATTATTGGAACATTTTCAGTGGGTACTTTCACAATCATTACAAAGTAGGCCGGCAGGGCCTCTGAATATATTTAAGTCTTGGGATCAAACATGTGACCCAAAGCGCTAAAAGCTCAACCACCGCATTAATCATGTTTATACTTTCTCATGGTCATGTTTCTAGTGAAGTTATGTCTCTCGACTAGGAACACCAATCATGGAACTATACATACATAACATAAATAATCACGCCTGTAAACACCTAAGGGTTAGGCAGAGGTGTACCTATAGTACATCCACATTTCGCCAGTTATGTTTTAAAGCCCGATGTAATAAGAGGCAAGCCTATTGAATTATGGAACTATGTAGTTTAGCATAATCAGCCTATATAGTTCTCACTGCAGGGACACAGGCGCCTCTCTTCTAGAGGGGGTGGGCTGTAATCCACTACGCGGGCCCAGTGCGGGTTTGTAGATGTCACACGTCTTCGAATTTTTTATCCGGTTTCGGCACGATATTTTCCTTCACCATTATGAGAGCAGTCATGATGAAATTATTTACACAAAGTAAAGCGCCTGACTGAGTTCGAACCCACGACCTGCAACTCGTAAGCCGGGGCTGTTACCTCTGGACTACCACTGCTCTCAATAGATTTATACAGGAGTCCCTTTGGAACAACAAAAACTATCAGACAAAAACTCTTTTATGAGTCTACCTACATAAGTTCACATGTGTGTTGTATATTTCTACATTTCTTTCTTGTGATTAAATTAGATACGGGTTCCGAGCCCATTTTTCTCTCAAGGACACGTTCAAGTATTTTTCCTAGAATTTTCTGGGCTTTCTGTACGAAGGAGCCTGCCTATCCTACTATATCCTATTAATAATACTAATACTAATCCTACTAATATACTAATACTAATTCTATTAATATATAATATTATAAACGTGAAAGTTTATATGGATGGATGGATGGATAGATGGATGGATGGGTGGATGTTTGTTACTCTTTCACGCAAAAACTACTGAACGGATTTGGATGAAATAAATAACTAGGATTTATTAATCCTAGTTATAAACTATCTGTGTGCCAAATTTCTAATTTCAAATTTGAAATTTGTGTGCAAAACCTTTTATCCTGATATTCCCACGGGATCAAAACTTATGCGGGTGAAACTGCGGGGCGCAGCTAGTATAAAATAAATAAACCGCGGTATTATGAACACGTGCTTATTTATAAAATGTTTGTACATTACATTATTAGTCAGTTTCAGGGATGTCTGATTAATTTTTTTGTTTGTATTTTTAGACTAACAACTACTAATTTTTAGCCTCCACACAATAGGTGCCTTTAGATGGACGGCGCCACCGAGGCCGGCCCAGAAAGAGACGATCTGGAAGAGACGATCTGGACGCGTACCACGAGGGCTGGTTCGATGTGGCGCGGGAAAAGAGTTCCTGGAAGGATTTGGGGGAGGCCTTTGCCCAGCCAGAGGGAGGGAGGGAGATTTTTTGACTTAAACAACAAAAGTAATTACTTAATATTTGTAAGTGGAATGGGGTAATAAAGTTTTTGTTTACTACGTAACATATGATACATGTTTGTCGTCGACATGAAATGTCAAAATGGTTGGTGACGACCTCGTTAAATCAATAAAATAATATGGATGCATAATCAGCGTAAAATGTTCCCACTGCTGGGACACAAACCGAGAGGGAGTGGGCTATAATATGCCATGCGGGCCCAGTGCGAGTTGGTACATGTCACATGTCTTCAAATTTTTGGTTCTAAGACATGCCGGTTTCCTCACGATGTTTTCCTTCACCGTTTTGCGAGCAGTGGTGATGAAATTATTTACACAAAGTAAATTGCCTGCCTGGGTTCGAAGCCACGACCTTCAGCTCGTAAGTTGGAACAGTTATCACTGGGCCACCACTATTTTACACCCTGTTATTGGTGGGTATTTTTTGGCTGTCGACAAAACAGCGGATTAAAACAATTGAAAGTGCTTCGATTAAGAACAGGACCAAGTATAGGTACACACGTCATGTACTCCATTGAGTCAAGAAACATAAAATCTCTATCCATTTCTACGTCAACCAGCTTCTGTCAAAATAGACGAGAACTAACTCATAGACTTTACAGAAGCCATTAAGACAATCGCAGAACATCACATGAGGTCTCTAAGGAGCAAGTTGGCGTCGACCAGAGGAGGCCCACGGGAACTTGTAACTGAATTTAAACAGACAGTGAAGGATTAGCGTTGGGGGGCTAGCTGTACTTATTTATACGAGGGTAGTTGAGTGATACGCTTTTGTTTTATGACGTAATTGTGATTTAGCTGACCGTGCAAAAGTTTGTTGAAAGTTGTATGTTGATGATTTGTTATTTCGCGTGACTTATCAAAAACAACTTAAAGTATTTCTTTTTCCAGCGCCGTTTGTGAAAAACAGTTACGTATACCAACTAGTTTTAACACGACAATAACGTTACATTAAATAAAATCATGCGAACAAAATACTCGAGTCCTCACAAAGAGCGAAAATATTTGGTGCCTTATGTATATATCCTATCAACCTCGTTTACTAACTCCTTGTTGAAATGGGTCCGAATCAATAGTTCGCGGCACTAAAATTTTACGACCCCTCGATTGCCAGCAAATCTTGACAATTTATCGCTACTACTGAAATAGCACAACAATAGTACAGCAATTAAATAGCATTTTTATCTCACCAAGCGACGCGCTTTACTTGTGGTAACCAAGCGTACAAACACGCTGTGAATGTGTGCGTGAAGACGAGTAGCGTCAGCACATAACACACACACACACAGTTCCGACTTCGCCAAATTTCTCTGACGGTACCGAGAGCTCCTGCGCTTACACACAAATTCACGGCTTATTTGTTCACTTGGTCACCACAAGTAAAGCGCGTGTCGCTTCGTGAGATAAAAACACAATACAAATAAAAACTACCTTGTTAAATAACAGCTACCTTTATGAGCAGCACGTTTCTTTTTCTAAGGACCAAATTCAGCAAAGACAAAAAATAAAGCCAATGAAGAAAGGGTACAAGAGCGTTGTAACAAAGTAGACAGCGTTAAAAGTCTTGGCAGAATGTCAAAGCCTCGTACAAGGGACTAAACCCTATTACGTTAACGTAATCCAAATCGATTTTATTTGACATTTGAGAAGTCGAGTCATACCGATTAAACTCTGAAGTTGCGTAATTTGATTTGTTCTTCGTCGCTGTTATTTTCTTTAGATATTAAGTTTTAGATGGATTCAAGATAAGTATCCCTAATTGTGGGGCTTAAAAGATGGCAAGACATACATTTGTTGATGGTATTTCAGGCAACATCTATCTAGAGTAATAATAAAGCTGAAGAGATTGTTTGTCTTTTTGTTTGTTTGTTTGAACGCGCTGATCTCTATAATTACTAATCGTATTGGAAAAAATCTTTTTGTATTTGATAGCCTAATTCTTGAGGAAGTTTATAAACTTCCTCAAGACGATACTACGATATAATAGCGTAGCGTAATAGCCTATAGGCTATTACGCTACGCTATTATAACATCACGCTACGAGCGTTAGGAGCCGAGCAAGAACAAAAAGAAGTCAGAAAGAACGCTTAGCGAAAACTAAGTATTGCGCGGGCAGGCGATGCGTTACGACTGGGAAATTTCACGCGGACGAAGTTGCAGGCAGAAGCTAGTTTTGAGTTATAAAGAGCCACGAATTTCTGGTGGACGCTGTCAAGTAGTTACGTACTAGAACCATTATGAAATAACAGAACTTAAAACCTCAACCCTGCTTAAACTGCACCATTAGTCAAGCGCTTCTATCAGTATCAGGTCCAAGAGAGCATGAGTCAGGAAGTACTATTGGGTTTTCTATCTGGAATTTCAGAGTAGCAGCCCGGAGTACGGATTTGTGCCCGTTGATGTCACAAATTCAAGGTCGCTCAGCGCGCTATGGAGCGAGCTGTGCTCGGAGTCCCCGAGCTTGCAGAGTAAGCAAACTGAAGTGGCAGTGGGCTGGCCATGTTCGTCGAAGGACCGATAGGCGGTAGAGCAAACGAATCCTGGAGTGGAGACCGCGTATCGGCAAGCTTAGTGTGGGACGCCCCCTAGCTGAATCGTCGGACGACCTAAAGAAGGCGGCTAGACAGACTGGATGGGGAAGACGGAGGACAGGGTGTTGTGGCGCAGCCTGGGAGAGATGTATATCCAGCAGTGGACTGCGATAGGCTGAATTGATGATAGCAATAGGCTCCCCCCCTATTACATAGAACTTAAACATAACTTGCGTAATGTGGGTGTACTATATAAGTACACCTCTGCCAAACCCTTCGGGGAAACAGGCGTGATGTTAGAACTTAAAACCCAAGCCTCCAAAATCCTTCTTAGAATCTTCACAAAAGCAAGGACAAGTTACCATCACAAAAAATAATAACGAACAAAATCCGTAGCGAAACTCAAACGGTGCGAGAAAAATGTTCAGATTTCCATTTCAAATAGGAGATCAAACTTGGTCCTTCCACACCGTCAAATCTCATGATCTAGACTCCTGAAGTTTAGACGCCTTGTTAGTACGCTTTTCTATGAAATTGCTGAACCGAGCTTCATTAGAAAACCTGTCTCGATGCTTTAGTTGTTATACTTGTTTAGCTAAGTAGTGTTGCCAACTTTGTGTTTGGTGCACGGTGTACTGGAACTGTGCTTAGTTAGTTTAAGCTGCTTGAAAATGTACATCATCTGCCTAGCCTTGACTGCTGCGCTGCGTGTCGCGGGTTCGATTCCCGCACGGAACAAATATTTGTATGACCTACTAGTAGTTGTTCCGGGTCTGGCTGTTTGTGTATGTGAAATTAATGTTTGTAAACGCACTCACGATACAGGAGAAATTCCTAGTGTGGGGCAACGTTTTTATAAAAAAAGAAAAAGAAAAAGAAAGAAAGAAAGAAAAGTCTAACCGGATGCAGCTGAATACCAGTATTTTACATAGAGCGACTGCCTATCTGACCTCCACAACCCAGTTACTGGGTAATACGATACCCCTTGGTAAGACTGGTTGTCAGACTTTCGGGCTACTGACGACCCGTAACGACTGTCAAAGATCCACGAATGATAGCCGGGACCAACGGCTTAACGTGCTTTCCGAGGCACGGAGGGGTCTTGGTATGTGAAGATGGTCACCCATCCACGGACCAACCGCGGCAAGCGTAGCTTAACCTGATCGATCGACCCGTGCGGCTGTTATTACTTAGCCACAAGCCCTCTCCAAGCCCTGCTTGAAAATGTACATGATTAGAAAAAGGAAAAGTTTTTGGAACGAAGTTCCTTAACGCGGCTTGAGGTACAAGTTGACTGGTAGGAAATTGTCACGTAAAGCAAAAGCATTATGCCTCCTCCATGTGAATTGACCTCTCTCTGCCTCTTTCTATTATGTACGAGTGTGTGTGTGCGTGCGAGTATCGCGTAAGGCATTTCGTTCCCGACGGGGGTCCCCCCGACCGCACACTTTATTTTTGTATAATTTTGTTGGCTTCGAACATACGATTTTGATGACTATGATTATAAGAATTAAGTTGTAATTTCATAGAAATCTTAAAAAAGAATGCAATTGAGACTCCCGGGAGTAACGTATCAATGGATGATTCATTGTGTCTCATTAGTCGAGAAACTGAGTAACAACGCCGCACGAGTCGATCGGTTCAACATCTTTACATACCGAGCGAGTCCCGGCTGTCATTTGTGGATCTTTGACAGTCTTTACGGATCGTCAGAAGCCCGAAAGTCTGTCAACCAGTCTTACCAAGGGCTAAAGTGTTACCCAGTAACTGGGTTGTGGAGGTCGGATATGCAGTCGCTCCACGTAAAGTACTGGTACTCAGCTGCATCTGGTTAGACTGGAAGCCGACCAAAAAATTGATGGAAAAAGGCTAGGTAGATGATGAGTCGAAACTTGACTGCTTAAAAATGTAAATAATAATTTATTCCACGGCCACACGGATCGTAATAATAACTAACCGGTATTTTCATGAGCACATGAGAGCATTTAGCTATACCGAATTTACATTTTCATTAAAGTGAGTTAACCGAAACTGTCGCGTCAGTCGCATCTGTGAGACCGGACCCCGACAAATTACTTTAAAGTCCGGTCGGAAATTGCGCCGTTGACAACCCTCTGTCACCAAATAGGAAGGTACAGAAGGCTAGCTGCATACGACGAACGAAAATGTGACCTGGAACTGTAGTTCTCATCATCAGATGAGATTGTGGTCATACGCGAGTCTATCAATAATCAATATATCTACCTAGCCCTTTTCCAATGTTGGGTTCAGCTTCCAGTCTGACCGGATGCAGCTGAATGCCAGTATTTTACATGAAGCGACTGCCTATCTGATCTCCACAAACCAGTAACTGGGTAACATACCCCTTGGCAAGACTGGTTATCCGACTTTTGGGTTTGTGTTTACCCGCAACGACTGTCAAAAATTTACTAATGACAGTCGTAACCAATGGCTTAACGTGCTTTCCGAAGCCTATCAATATCAATAACAATAAAAAACTCATCTGACCCGAACGCTTTACTTGGACCTACTAAATTACTATGAAAAGTGACGTGGTCCCTTATTTACCGACAGCGTTGCCGTCACCGGACCGCTGCGTGCATTTAAAGCCAAAAAAATCAGCCGTCTCATATATTTGGGTCGAGTAGGCATTGAAGTTTTGTATGGGACAGTTGATCATTTTTTTGCAAAGTTGGGTGGTCTTCCACGCCATTTTGGTACATTCTGTATAAATAACGACGGAAATCGATTCAGAAGCCAGTTCTGAACCAAATACTTCCTGGTCTTGCGTTTATTCCGTTACACCTTGTATATTCATGCGCCTGTTTTCGCATGTTGTATGAAGCCGACCTTCTGTGCCAATCTGTTCTGTGTCTCAGTTATTCATAGCCTCAAAAGAAAAATGATTCCGTTGAATTAACGTATGGTATAAGGGGGATTAGGGGACCGTTTCCTCAACGTATAAAACTCTTTGAGATAACTACATGAGTCTGCGTATACATGTGTTTTTTTAACAGTAATTAACATGTTTCCTGTTTTATATGCGCTCTTTGCCTAATGACTCGAGGCTTTTCTTTGTTTCTTTATTATTATTTCCTGTTAATTAAACATTGCAGAGAATGTTTATTTCAAAAAATTTTTGGATGGGAAATGTTCTGTTTTTCCTTTATGCTGGAAGCCTTTTTAATTAAATGCAGATTCTCACGTGCTTGAAATGCCAGAACCAATAGCGTAGCGTGATTTCCGAGGCACAGAGGGGTCTCGGTATGTAAAGATGGTCACCCATCCACGGACCGAACGCGGCAAGAGTATTTTAACCTGACCGATCGACCCGTGCGGCTGTTTTTACTTAGCCACAAGCCCCTCCAATACTACTATACAAATTATTACAGTATTTAATAAATATCATATTTTAAAATATCGAAATAAACAAAATTAAAAATTCCCGAAACCGTTTTAATCAAATCCGAGAATCAAATTTAAAAAATAATTTCAGTCCGTACGGGTAGCCGAGGTAATCAGGAACGTAGTTAATATATAATTGAGGCCCAGGCAGACCGAATTACAGTCGTAATTTTCAGACTTATTTTATCAACATACCACCCCATCCATTGTCCGTATGAATTGGACCTTTTTTGACAAGCGACATTAATTAACAGAAAATGTGTGAAAAACCCGTGCTAAAATGTAATCAACTTCTGATTATGAACTCACAGTCCACTGCTGGACATAGGCCTCTCCAATGCTGCGCCATAACACGTTATCCTCCACCTTCCGCATCCAGTCTGTCCCAGCCACCTTTTAAGGTCGTAGGTTCATCTAGCTGGGGGCGTCCCACACTACGCTTGCCGATACGCGGTCTCCACTCAAGGACTCGTCTACTCCACCGGTCATCGGTCCTTCGAAAAACATGGCCAGCCCACTGCCACTTCAGTTTGCTTACTCTGCAAGATATGTCGGTTACCCCGGTTCTTTTCCGGTTAATTTAATTTTATCCTTCAGAGAAACTTTTAGTCCAGCCCGACAGTCAGTGTCCACACATAAAGGGCAAAAGACACTGGTTGAAGACCTTAGTCTTCAATTATAAACTCAATTATTTATTTGTCAGTATTTTTTGTTTATTTTTGTATACATATCATTTATCTAACACCATTTTATTTAATTTATTTTTTTTATTTTATATTGTGTCTTTTAGTCTGTGCTATAATTTTTTTTTCTTTTTTTTTTTTTTTCTTAAAACATTGCGGAGAAAAGCACACAACATTTTCTGCAAAATATCGTTTCTTAGACAAACATGGCCTTGCATTTATCACTAATTAATGTAAACTTCGAACCACGTTTACGCAATTTAAAAGTAGAAAAATTCAGCTCGTTTGCTCGCTTTGAATGTCAAAGTACGGATACGCTACGAAAACGACAGAGCTGCACTAACATTGATTTAGCAGCTCCCGAGAAAAATGGCAACAATTTACGGGTGGCTGGCACGGTTTACTTCGTTCGTAAAAGGTTTACGTCTGACCTGCTATTTAATCTTTTGGAACGAACACTTATAGCCCATTACTTGCATGCAAGTTTGTGTTTTTTTTTAATAATTAGGATTTATCATTGTTCAAACCAACACGTTTGGCGCCGTGACGCCGCCGCATTGCGTAGTAAACTTTATTCAAGTTTGCACCGTAATTCATGTTAATTTTGATGAACTGAGATCTCGTTTTGATTATGGACTTTGGTATCTGACTTTTCTGAAGTGCAGTTAGATCTATATATATATATATGTACTAATAATAACGATGAAGAATTTCTTTGTTTGTTTGAACGTGCTAATTCATGAATTTACCAGTCGGATTTGAAAAATATTTTTGCATTTGATATTATTATTATTTCTTTATTTCAACTAAGTACATATAAATTACATTTTTAAATATTTTTATAAACAAAAAGATAAAAAAAAACAAAAAAAAAAAAAATAGTAGCCCACCGGTATCGGGAACAGGGTCCAAGCTACCGGCGGTCAGGGCTCCAGAGAGAGGAACCTCCTGACAATGCGAGCCGTGTCCAGAAGTACCGCTTATTATTATTATTATATTCGTGAGGATATTGAACATCATGCTAGGACTCTGAGGAGCCTAGCAAAAAGAAAAGTAAGAAAGTACGCTAAGCGTAAATGAAGTTATAGCGAGGGTAGGCGATGCGATGCGACGGGACGGGGTGGGTAGTATACAGCGTGGCGCTTTAATGGCGACATTAATTTAACACACGTATACGGTTTCGCGTCTTAGTTGTATGAATATATTTTAATTCAAATAAACATTAATATTTATCTATTTATTAACAATTTTCTAAAATAGCATCTTAGAGCAACCTGACTTAAAGAACTGTAGCGCAGGGGTCATTTGCCGGGGTCACGGATCATAACATCGCATCAATGTAATTAAAACAAATAACGTGCAAATAAAAGGCGAATTGAAGGAAAGAGAGAGAGCCCTATGGCGGCAAGCGGTGCAGGTGGAAGTTTTCAAGTTAGGTTTTTTTTTTATGTTGTTATAACTTTTATGATTACCGACCACTAGCCCTATCCGTGTGTTAAATTAATGTCGCCATTGTAGCGGCACGTTGTGTATATATTCCCATGCCGATTTCGGCTACGGTGACTATTTCTGCTTCTGACGGCTATGGGTAACGAGCGTGTGCTCTTATGTGGTTAATGAAGACTATCTTAACTGGAGTGTAGGTACCTATTGCTAAAAGAGCTGTACTGATATTTGCCGTCGAGGTATGAACCTGGACTATGTAAAAAGGAGTACGTTAGAATCGTACGTTGATGTATCGTCGATAACTGTGATTTCTGTCTGTCCCGGTGGGTGAAAGGTGGGTGAAAATATTGAGTTTATATACAGGGCGGCAGGGACATTAACGCGCAAACTGTAAGCATGAATTCAGCACGTGATCCCCCAAGCGTAGAAATTTTGAAAATTTTTGAAAAATGAAAATGTCTGCTGTTCCAAATGTGTGCTGACGTACGCGGTCAAAATGTACCGAACAGCCAATTGTTTTTTTTTTTTTTTTTCATACCCAACGAAAAGTTTCAACGCAGGGGGTTTAGAATCATGTACTCAATTCATGATAACAGGTTCCGCGTCGATGCCCGGACACCCTCTAAGTATGTATGTATCGTAGCTATTCAAAGTAGATTTGAACCAAGTTCTAACGACCGAAGTTGTGTTCTTTTGGGAAAGATTGAACCAAAACCGTGTTATGTTTTGATGTTATTTGAAGCGATGTTGAACTTGTTAATGGCTCATTACTTCTTTCAATTCATCCCGAGGGCATCGTGGAAGGCAATTAAGGGATTGTATTAATTGTCTGGTCAATGACGGTGGATGCAGAGTATCTGTGTAAAACCAGAAATTAATTAGTAGTATATGTTAATACATATACTACTAATTAATTTTGAAACATGTTTTGAGTACCTACGCTAGTCTATACTATATTATTACTATCATCATCATAATAATTATTAATAATACCAACACCTCAGGAGACTCTCGTTGGGCAACTGGCTTGATTCAAAAAGTGGTCCTTCTGAACACGGAACGCATTGTTAGGAGGTTCCTCTCTCCCTGACTTCGGGCAGCTTGAACCCTGTTCCCGATACCGGTGGGCTACTATTTTTTATATTTTTTGATATTCTAATATTTAAAAATATAATTTAATTAAATAAAGGAAATAATAATACTATAAAGAGGTATTTGTTTGTATGTAGGGGGTAATCCCTGGACTTACCAGACAACTTAAAAAAATTTTTTTTTGAATTTGATAGTCCAATTCTTGAGGAAGGCTAGGCTACTTAACATTACGGCAAGACGCTTAGGAGCCGAGCAAAATTAAAAAAAAAAAAAGTGAGAAGGAACGCTGAGTGAAAACGAAGCATTAGCGCAGGCAAGCGATGCGATGCGATGGGTGGGTCATACAAGAAATTAATAATGTATCATGAAATATGTTTTGAGTACGCTAGCGTAGTAATAAAGCGGAAGGAGGCTCGGTTAAACGATACTGTATCCATTTAGGATTCAACTGAATAGCTTTTATATGGCTAGAAAGAGCTCTGGGTGCATCTAATGAGATTTTAAATGGTTTTGCTGCTTAAGAATTGCAAGAGCAAATGGAGGATATAAAGATTTTACAAAAACTTATAATCTAACACACGGATACTTAGATGAGAGATAAGATTCAACAAAATACTTTCGTCGTCATCTGCCCAGCTTTTTCCCAACTATGTTTCGATCTGTTTCCACTCTAACCGGATGCAGCTGAATACCAGTATTTTACATTGAGCGACTACCTATCTGACCTACACAATCCAGTTATTGGGTAATACGATACCTTTTGATAAGACAGGTTGTCAGACTTTCGGGGTTCTGACGACCCGTAGCACTGTCAAAGATCCACGAATGACAGCCGGGACCAACGTCTTAACGTGCTTTCCGAGGCACGGAGGGGTTTTGGTATGTAAAGATGGTTACCCATCCACGAACCAACCGCGGCAAGCATAGCTTAACCTGATCAATCGATCCGTGCGGCCGTTATTACTTGGCCACAAGGCCCAAAATAAGCATAGCAAGCAAAAAGTTACATGATCTGCCAGAATGTCTATTACCAATTTCTTTCAGATTTCCTCCCATACATTATTCCGATCGCTATCAATAAATCAAAAAGTGACTAAGCCCGCTAATAGAGTTTGAAGCAGCAAATAGTTATATCAATATGAATCACATGGAAGCCCGAGCAGCCGTTTGTAATAATAGAGGAGTGACCCAGCAATACTTGAGATAAGTGGCGCTTCGCGGTGGCGCGTGGTGCTTTGTGAGTCGTGAGCCGGCTGTGTGGCGCCAAACAAATCATTTCGGTATCACAGACGGTAACGGATACCCCTCAACCAAAGATTTAAACGCTCTCCGCCACAGCCGCGTTATTATCGGTCGATAATACGAGTATCGGATGCGTTATTGCGATATCCAGTTTTAGGACATTTTGTATTAGGACGGCCACGACATTATTCATATTCATATATTTATTTGCATTCCATAATGTTGTAGAGCTGTTACAATGGCTTAAAGCTAAGTTACAATTATGGACCCTGTAGGGCACAGCAAAAAGTATAAAATTAATTATTAAAATACAAATAAATTTAGGACACAAATTAACAATAAGCAAGTTTTTAAATATGTTGTTAACATTAAATATGTAAATATAACCAGACTGCTGCGATAATAATGATGACATAGAAGTAGGACGCTTACGTTCCTCCGTCCTGAGATATTCCAATTTGAGTTCTGAAAACATTTTGTATTACGACGTATACGATCTTACACACAGCTGCGTTAATACCGTAGTAATGTGTAGTGTTGGGGGTGTTGTAAAAACGGAGTTGTGTGGCAAAGAATCGGGACGCATTATCGCTATGACGCATCCGATATTATCGACGGATAATAACGTGCCTGTGGGGGAGAGTCTTTATTCATAGTGATTAATTAAATATTGTTCTATTAAGGAAAATTAGGCAATAAAGGGAAACTGATGACGTAGGTGTTTAAAAAGTCCCATCTGTAGGTACTAAACATATCGGTCTTTTTTATCAATCTTAACTTTGAAATGCTACTATGCTAATATTATAAATGTGAAAGTTTGTGAGGATGGATCGATGGATGGATGTTTATTACTCTTTCACGCAAAAACTAAAAAACGGATTTGGATGAAATTTGGCACACGGATAGCTTATAACCAGGATTAACACATAGGATACTTTTTATCCCGATATTCCCACGGGATTGAAAGATATACGGGTGAAACTGCGGGGCGCTGAAAGTCGTTAAATAAACGTCCACTAACAAACACAGGCCCAACAGATAAACACAAACAACGAACTCAAAAGAAAAAACTAACCCTCATTTAAACACACATAAAACAAGCAATCCCAACAGCAAGTACTCATTTAAACCACGCTTAATCGTCTAGAGAACAACAGACCGGCTCCCGACTCCGCCATGACACGTGGAAACTGGAGCATCCTCCCATCCTATCCTCCGCTGACAAAGGCATCCCCACTTATTTCAAACGTCAACTCAAGAATAGCTTGAAAAACTGTGTCAATGTAAATTAAAGTGGCGTTGTTGAAATTGAATGGGGGTTGTAATGGCGTTCCCATTTGGCTTATACATAATTTTGAAAGTATATTGAGTTTGAGAACACAAACTTGAATGTATTCCTAACGATTCGACTGAAAAACAAAAGAACTCGCAAATTAAAAACAATTCAAAACTCAGGAAAAGATGGTATTGTATTCTTGACAATTAACTAACAAAAAAAAAGTTTAATTAGACTTTTAAGAAAAAAAATGTGACAAAAATGACTACGATTTTCGTAGAGGAAAGGTACTGAGTTGGAAATAACCAAAATTGGAAGTGTGTAAGATAAAGAATTTAAGAAAAAAAAAAACATAAATTCTGCTTCTTCAACATTAATGTGTATGATAAAAATATTGGGTGATACGAAGTGAGCATGAACCACGTGCAACGAAAAGACGTTGCAGATTTGAAGTATTCAGATAGGACCACATAAAAGTGCAAATAAAATGTCCAACGTCCAACCCCGTTAAAAAGAAACCCAGTACCTACCATTATTCAACATCAGCGTTTTATCCTCTAGGGAAAAAAGAGGGCATAAAATAATAATAAGTGACAGCTGCACGTCTTGAAAAGTCAACAACTTGTGATGGATTGTCTCACATTTCCTGTTGACAACGTTGCGGACAAATTTTTTGATGCCCTATGATTCTTTCCCCTCCCTTTTGTATATACAAGTATATATTAATATTATTATTTTAAGTCTGCCAGCTTGTAAATTATGTAAATATTGACATTGAACAACGCAATGAAATATGGATTGTTCTAGAATTCGTGAATGGTACTACTTTCAGCTTGTTCATCTGTGACCAAGGTCTATTCCAAGGTCAAGTAAAGGTCAATTCCTGTAATTAAAAACGTTCAGAATCTAGTCGCAATCTCATCTCAGCGACAAACAATGTCAAAAATGTATGTAAATTGTTTGTATTTTTGACAGATTAAGACTAAGATTAAAATGTGAACGTTCTTAAAAATACGGGAATTGCCCCTCTGATATCAGTAACAATATCCCGAATATCCTTTAAAATAGAGGTGTGATCGTAGTACGAAATTCAAACACGGTGTAGTTGAGAATTAATTTGCATACTAGATCGTAATTCAAGGCGTGAACTGCAGGTTAGCATGAATTCTTGATGATGTCAAGTTTCTGTCATAGCTCACTTGCTTTTTAACCCCCGATAACAACAGTTGGGTAATAAAAGTTTAACGTGTATATCTGTGTGTCTATCTGTGCCATCGTAACTAGCAAATGGCTAAACCGATTTTGTTTTTTTTTGTTTTATAACAAAGTTTCTTTAATGCGGCTTGCGGTAGGGGTAAACTGGTAGAAATCATCACGTATTGAAAAAGCGTTATGCGTCTTTTTAAGTTTTTATGGTTTTAAGGTAAGGTAAGGTCAAAATGAAAATCCAAGAGGGCGGGCTGCGAAAATTTAAACCTTTTCCGTCATGGGTGTCGTTTCAGCACCCTCAGAAAAATTAAAAGTTACGAAACGAAAACTTTGAATTTTTTTGGTCACGGGTTTCGTTTTAATGGCTTTTGGGAGTGCTAAAGCCGATAGCGAGGTCAAAATGAAAATCCAAGATTTGTTTCATATCAATCTCATTCCAAGACAACTTTATGATAGCTTCTAAAAACAATTTTTTTCTACAAGGGCCTAAAAGCCTTTATTGTAATAAATGCAGAAGACTATGTGACACAAATCCTACTACACCAGCATCATCCCCACAACATCGAAGGACTGGAACAATTTGCCTGCAGCGGTTTTCCCGTCCGATTATAATTTAAGTGTCTTCAAGGCTAGAGTGAATAGGCTCATAATAAATTAGTGCGCTTTACCATCAACGATTGCATCACTGCTTTCCATCAGGCGGGATCGCAGTCAAGCACTAGTATATATCATTAAAAAAAAAAAACTGGGCAAAAAAGAAGAAACCTGTGAAGAAAATTGTTTTCAAAATATTTTAAAAATAATTTAAGCAATTATCAGTACCTATGTATAATATACTCTGACAAATTAAAACTAATTTTATCTTGAGTCAACAAAATCATAGCCATGACTTGTTTACTCTCTCATTTTAATCACGCACCAAAAATAACTGAATTGTTTCCACTCAAAACGCCCTAAATTAAATCATAGAAACCCTAATTCATTTTAAACAAATCAAATCAACGCTACCCGGTTTCTATGTCAGGGGTCATAAAGGCCCGCTTTAGAATACGCCTCTCTGATTCCGGATAAAACTTTCATACATAATTTCGCTGAAGGTCCAAAGTTTGGGCGTTGAGGCGTCGAAGTTACAGGCCCCTGAACGGATCATCCGTCGGCCCTTCGAATTTCGCTCATCGTGCAATTTGTACCCGAAGAGTAAGTAAGTCTTCGTAACTTATTCTGATCTTAACTAATTTATCAGTGACCAGGAATTGCTGTGATATTTGTGCAAGATTCAGTGTGACACGTTTGGCCTATGTGGAGGGAAAAGAACAGATGTGAAACGATTTAAAAATAATTATGTTATCATTGCTCGCAGAACGGATGGCCGATGGGGCCGAAAAGTTCTGGAGTGGCGACCGCGAACCGGAAGACGTTGCGTTGGAAGGCCTCCCCCTAGGTGGACCGATGACCTGGTGAAGGTTGCGGGAATCCGCTGGATGCGAGTCGCACGGGACCGGTCAATGTGGCGACACTTGGGGGAGGCCTATGTCCAGCAGTGGACGTCTGTCGGCTGAAATGATGATGATGTTATCTCTACTTTTTACCCAAACAAATCTTTGATTTCCCAGGTTTTATGTGAAAAAAATCTTTGATTAGCTTACCTCATTCAATAACTTGTTGTAAAATTTTCAATCAAATGTAAAGTGATCAATAGAATAGAATACTGAAAGAAAATAGTAACATTTATTTATTTTTATTTTTTTGTAGAAATTTTTATTTTGTGGAATTTCTACATTTATATCTGTAATATGTTAATACCATACCCATTTACAAGGGGTGACACAATGGGCGGTCTTATCAGTAAAAGCGATCTTTTAAAGACAACCTTTGGATGGATTTAGAGAGAAAGGGGAGACAGTACTGCAGTTAGTCTGTGGTGTACCATTTCCATATATAAATTATCTATATAAATAAATATATATAATAATAATCATAAAACGACATATCAAAATCTCTTCATAACCGTTTTTCAATTCTTGTCGTCAAAATAGCATTAAGAAGGGGTGGGATCTCCGAATAAAAATATTTCGAGGAAAAGATAATTAATATTCTCAACTTTTAATACGATTCTATCATGTTTCTAGGCTCTTCTTAGACCAGTAGCCCACCGGTATCGGGAACAGGGTCCAAGCTACCGGCGGTCAGGGCTCCAGAGAGAGGAACCTCCTGACAATGCGAGCCGTGTCCAGAAGTACCGCTTTCTGAATCAAGCCCTTGATCCAGCTGCCCAAGGAAAGCCTCCTCAGGTGTTGGTCGAGGCTCTTGGCTATTAACCCATTGGTTGATACTTCAGTACTTCGTTTAATATTAATGTTCACAAGCCATTTCTTTGCAATGTATCTGGTATGCTTTTCTTTACGATTACCCGTTTTATTAGGGTATGGTAATAAAACAAACTAGTAACCTTTCTTTTATTTTTGTACGTTTTTTGCGAATCCTTTTAAATAAAATCCTTGGTCGGGTAAAAACTTTTTATCGTATGCTAATGTTAGCGGTATTAAATTATAGTAGGTATTCCAATTATTTAGGTACCAACAAATGTTGAAATGGGGCATAAAGTCGATATTTAAACATTTTTTGTAAATATTCAATAATTTCACAAATCATTTGCATTTTAAATGATTGTAATTTATGTAATTAAAAGGATCATCTGCCTAGCATTTTTCCAACTATGCTGAGGTCGGCTTCCAGTCTAACCGCAGATGCAGCTGAGTACTAGTATTTTACAGGGAGCGACTGCCTATCTGACCTCCACAACCCAGTTACTGGGTAATACGATACCCCTTGGTAAGACTACGTGGACTTGGTGGTTGGTTGGTATGTAAAGATGGTCACCCATCCACGGACCAACCGCGGCAAGCGTAGCTTAACCTGATCAATCCACCCGTGCGGCTGTTATTAAGTAGTAGTTTAAAGTAGATTTTCACTTTTCAGAGGCATATGCAACAGGGACCAATTCACCGGTTGTTAGAATATTTTTATTAAAACTTGAGCAAATATTTCCCATTACAATAAGATAATAAAGGATTTTGTAACACAGAAACATGCACCAACAATGCAGAAATGCAAAAATGAGCACAAAATTGCACCTTAAACAGTCCATTTTGCATCATCACCTTCATCATCATTGGCAGTCTTGTTCCATCCACTGCTGAGTTTTGGCCTCCCCCCTTTTATGCCATGCATCCCAGCACCCTAATTACGTAACACACTATCAATTACAATCCGAATCATTATGAAGGATATTGTTAATCCATTGCTTCATATGTTCTAATAATGTGTCTCCTTAACAACGTAAATAACGCAATGAATGTTGTTGAACTATCAAAATAAAAGCCATTGCTACTGATAATGTGTTACGAAACTACCCCGCTGGTCTGTGCGAGTCATTTTGCATATCTCAACGAAATGGTTTCGTGCAATTCCTAAAGCTGTAAAACTAAAGTGTTCCTACTCTGAAATGCATTACGTTCATCATAAAACACCTCGGCAGCACAGTAACAAAAGGATAAATGTAAAAAGAAAGAAATATTTTATCTTTAAAAGATAATATCGTGATCTTGGCATGACAGATTTGCCAGTTCACACGAGCTTCGCAAGTGTTTTTTGATGACGGAATGTGTCAAATAACGCTTGTATTTACTTTGTGAGAAACAAAATTGTGTTTACAGTTTCAGGTTCCTTTTGTTACGTCGCCGTCATATCAAGTTTAGAGCAAATGGAGTGTTGTACTGTGAGGCTCAATTTACACTGCCGTGGAATGTAGTGGAAGCGAGTTTTCGTAGCAATATTATACATAGCAAAATGAACTTTATGTCAATTGTTTAACGTACAAACTAAATACGAGCTTATTACTGCCGGAATTCCCGAGAATGCGCGATAATTCTCCAGAAGATGCACGACCTGTGCGTACCTGTGTATCTAATTTGTGCGTTACACTTTTGACATAAAGTTCATTATGCTTTGGTTGTCTTTAAAAGATCGCTCTTAGCGATAAGACCGCCCATTGTGTCACCCTTAAATTTAATATATTTATGTTTTATAATTCGTATGGTGTACAATAAAGAGTATTCTATTCTATTCTTTGTACATAAAGAAATCGCTTCCACTCCGTTCTGCGGCAGTGTAAATTGAGCCTGAGAGCTCTTGCGAGATCTCCAGGATGATCGTCACGCAAAAATCTTGCATCGAGTAAGCAGAGTTTACCGCGCGAATAGACCAATATTATACAACGTCGCGACAGCTATCATTGGGCAGTTCCCCCAGTAACACTTTGTACGACCTGGGAATCTAACCCGGGATCTCATGCTCAGCAGAAGCGGTTGCAATCACTTGACCAACGAGGCAGTCAGTCACAAGTAAAGATTTTTTTTTTTTAAATAGTTAGTAGAATTTCAGGTCAGGTAGTTATTTTAAGACTTGCTGTTGCCCGCGACTTCATCTATGAAGCAGGATGCATAAGTCCTTACACAGGTCATGGTCTATCTGTGTGCCAAATTTCATCCAAATCCGTTCATCGGTTTTAGTGTGAAAGCGTAACAAACAAACACAAAAAACAATTTTTCTTTGTATTATATTAGTTTAGAAGTTTAGATAACAGTCTAGAGTAATTACACACAACACACATTACAAATTTGTCTGGAAATGTAGAAAGAGATAGAGTTAACTGATAACTACGTGCTAGAAAGGGAGCTAAGATCACGCGCGTGCAGATAAGTGGCATCGTTAGAAATCCTCCTTAGTTACACAAGTTCTTTGTAAAAATAGTTGGAGATAAAAAATGAAAAGCTCTTTTGACATTGACAGAATAAAAAGAGACCTTATATTAATTCACCTTCTTCAAATACGCGGGTAAGTAAGCTTTTCATAAGCCTCAAGTCTTTAAAACGCCGTAAAAACTTTTCGAAACGCTCATCCCCAACAATGAGTTTTAGACCTTCACTTTATGTCAAAATAATGTACCAAATTGTCCATTTAGTCCTCTATTTTTTGCCCCAAATAAGGTATTCAGTAATAAAAGCCATTGCAGAAATTACGAGTACATAATACACTCTTGAAACTTTTATCGTTTATGGTTGAGCCAATCTTTTGTTCTTCGGACCCCAAGCGATTGCGGCGGATATTTTATATATTTTCATCCATAACTTTTATGTTGATCTTAGGGTCTTGCCATTTCTGTGTTTTGTTTACCTCGCCCGAAGCTATCGTTTGATATAATTTGTAAAACAGACAGAGTCGAAAAATAAACCCCTGAAGGTCTACTGGGATTTGTTTTTAGGAGCCACGCCGAAAGTCGGAGTGTTTCAGGAATTTACGAAATTGGTTCAGTTCACTGTTTGGTCGGGATTTATATTTGAAAGAGAATAAACGGAAACAATTTTGCTTGCCAGAATTTGTAGAAATTGAGGAAAAAAGGACAAAGACCTCTTCTCATACTGAAAAGACTTTTCGCTTATAATGTGTTTGCAAATCCATAGATTACAGAGTCTATGTCCAGCAGTACAAATGATGATAATGTTTAAGAAATCATATGAGCTGAACAGTGGTGACCCAGTGGTAAAGGCCGCGACTTAAGAGTTTAGGACGTAGGTTCGAACCGAGTCAGGCGTTTTACTTTGTGTAAATTATTTCATCACCACTGCTCTCAAAACGGTGAAGGAAAACATCTTAAGGAACCGCCATGTCCTAGAACCGAGAATTTGAAGACAGTTGTGACATCTACCAACCCGCACTGGGTCCGCGTGCTGGATTACGGCCCACTCCCTCTCACAGAAAGGAGGCCTGTATCCCAGTGGTTGTTGTTATAAATATGTTGTTGTATCTAATACAACAGTTGGTGCGGAGGTTGATTTTTACTAACACTAGGCAATAAGTTATTTTTTGTTTTGTTACTAACACTATATGGATATTTTGTGTCCGAAATAAAGCTGTTCTATTCTATTCTATTAGCAATTACTACAGTAAAAAGCGGTTATTTTTATATTTGTATGTAGTATAATATAAATGTTAGAAATGTTTAGTTTATAAAGGTCTGAATGCTTGTCGTCATTGGCGATGTGTTCGCTGTCAAATTAATTGGATTCCTCGCGTAGTTTGCATTGCTCGGGTTGATGTAATTGTGTCATTTGTATATCACGTGTCAGTCGATGCTATCGTATGTGCATTCCATTAAAATTGTGCACATACTTACTTAGTTCAAACGTCCACCGCTTGAATTTCGAGCATTTTGTTATTGTCAGACGTAGGGATGATCGACCAAGATTTTACCACCCTCAATCCATTTTGAAACCTTTTAGTTGACGTTGATTACACAAGTTAATACATTTTCAGGTAAAAAATTAAATACTGTTTCGTTGGAATAGTCGTTGCAAGCGCTACTACTAAGCATGAGGTCCTGGGGGTCTACTCCGAAGTGGTATCGGCCGAATGTTCGGCTGTTTCCTGCTACGAAGTTACTATTTGGTTCGGTCGGTCCCGATCCTACACTCCTACACTCTTTCGAATATTGACTATATATATTTATCTTCTGTCCTTTTCATAATGAAATAGAAAGAAAAAGATGCACTGAACTCAAATTTAGTTTAGTTTGTGAACAAGGGAATCGGCGCCATTATCCGTGTTGACCGACACACTTGTGACATAAACAGACCAAGTGAAGTGCACAGCAGTCAAAGGAAGAAATCAGCGAACACGTGCTACATCTTCTCAGGCTGTCCTTGTATCAACGTTCTTCATCCAGAAGACTCCCAAGTAAATCCTTCATTCCCTTTTCCTACCCTGGTCAGCTCATTACTGTGTGTCGTCAATAGCTCACCCCGGCTTAAATTACATTCCCGCAACAGGCCTTCGAAGCCGCATGTAGGTACTTATTCACTAGACACCTCTGTCTAACCCTTCGGGGATTACAAGCGTGATGTTATGTTCTGTTTCAGGTAAATAAAACACAGTACCTACAACCTTAAAGTTCAAAATACAGGTAAACTTACTTTAGCAATTACTTAGTCGCTGACGCTAGTGTTGGTCGTTTAACTTGTTGTAAATTGTAAGTTGTAACTTGTAAGTGAAATAAATTGCCGTGCAGTTGGTAACCGTTTTGTCAGCAACATTATACTTTTGCGCCATTACGAACTTTAAACGACTCTTCTTTATTTTACGGCGCTTTTAGCAATATTGTTTATGAAACTTATATTTTGTAATTTATAAAGGAATATTTTTAAAGTGAGAAGAATAGATTTAAGTTTTTGAAAAATCATTAATTGTTAACACTATTTTTATAGGTCCACAACACAGTAACTGGGTTGTGGAGGTCAGATAATTAATCGCTCCATGTAAAATACTGGTATTCAGCTGCATCTGGTTAGACTGGAAGCCTGCTTTCGCTGGGAAGAAGAAGTGACGCAACAAACGCTCCCCAGCGTGTTGCTGGGGAGCTGGGGAGCTGTCTGTTCAACTAGAAAAACTTGCTTAATAGGTATGCAAAGTAATTAACATTGCGAGGCACAGAACGTTAAATTAAATTATTAATCTTAATTTACCGAAACAGAACCAGGATCACTAATTAAATAAATCCTTTATCAGGGTCGAGTCTATAAAACCAGTGAGTATACCCGGAGAACCGGATAAAGGCATTATCAGTCCCATAATTACGAAAAGGAGTCGTAAAGCCGCTGAGTTACAGTTAATATTCCTTAGATGAATTCCCTCTAAAGGTGTGCTCACACGGGCAACTTGAATTACTCAATTCATTGTCATCTGCGTAGGCTTTTCCTAAGTGTGTTGGGGTCGGCTTCCAGTCTGAATACCATAAAAAAAAACTTGACTTTCTCAGCCTTTAAAGTTCCCACTGCTGGGACACAGGCCTCCTCTCTTCGAGAGGGAGTGGGCTATAATCTACCACGCAGGCCCAGTGCTGGTAAGTAGATGTCACATGTCTTCGAATTTTTGGTTCTGGGATATGCCGACTGCGTGGCTGATTTGGTCAGTCAATTCACGGAACACTGCCACACCAAATTGATAGTATAGGAGCAACTTGATAAACTAGGCAAAACATAGGTTTCCTATACGGAATATATGGAGCAATATTACGCGTATCAGCCTATAATGTTATGCCGGAATACAGGCCTCCATTGTATGTAAGAGTGATTGGGCCATAATCCATCACGCGGGCCCAGTGCGGGTTGGTGGATGTCACATGACTTCGAATTTTTGGTTCTAGGATATGCCGGTTTCCTCACGATGTTTTCCTTCGCCGTTTTGAAAGCAGTGGTGATGAAACACAAAGTAAAGTGTCTGCTAGGGTGTGAACCCACAATCTACTAACACTACCGTTACCACTTGGCCACCACTGCTTATATGGAGCAGTTAGAGGTAATATCGTCGATTTTGTTTAATGGAATTATTTTCTGCTCTGCCTCAGGAAACTGTTTTGTTGAAAAAGGGCGCGTGTAAGCGGAGCTTTAGCTAGCTGTCGGTACTTAATAAAGGGACATCGTAAAAATATGGCGGCTTTAAATGAAAGCACAATAGAAGAATTTTTATAAGAGAGATTTCTCGCATTCCTTTGTTACAATTTTTAAAAGGGAATTTGTTTGCGGTATTTTGAAATGAGAGGATTTTTTTATTTGAATCTTGTTGTTAAGAGATTTTTTTTTTTTAATTAGATGAACAATCGAGTTTCTGGGAATTATTACTGTTTTTGTTACAGTTAACGTGCTTAGAATCCAGCGTGTATCTTTCTCAATCGTAACCAAGAAAAAATAATCAGCCGTCCCATAACAATGACATGTGACGAAAACATGTGACGTCCACCAACCCGCACCGGACCTGTGTGGTGGATTATGACACTCTCTCCTCTCACAGAGAGGAGGCCTGTGTCCTAACAGTGGGAACATTCTAGGCTGATTAGCTTATGCCATACATTTGAGTACAAGTACGTATTGAAGTTTTGCATGGGATATCAGCAGGAGCAGTGATGACCCACTGATATCGGTCCCGACTTACGAGTTATAGGTCATGAGTTCAAACCCAGGCAGGGACTTTACTTTGTGTATTTAATTTCATCATCACTGCTCTCAAAACTGTGAAAGAAAACATCGTGAGGAAACCGGCATGTCCTAGAACCAAAAGATTTGACGACATGTGACATCCACCAACCCGCACCAGGCCCGCGTGGATTATGATTATTATGGATTATGACATTCTCTCCTCTCACAGAGAGGAGGCCTGTGTCCCAGCAGTGGGAACATTATAGGCTGGTTATGGTTATGGATATGCCATACATTTTTGTCGAGTAGGTATTGAAGTTTTGTATGGGACAGTTGATATTTTTTTGCGATCACGATGTTGGTCCCATGGAGAAGGTTGTTTAGTATGATGGGTTGTACAGACGCCAGCACATCAAGCTACTACAATCTGTCAAATTTCTTTAATAGATTTTCAACTTTATCGCAAAAGCATTAAGGTTCAAGGTTGATTGGGAAAATTTGACAGTTTCGGGTAGCTTGACCTGCTGGCGTCTGTACCACATCCTAAAATTTGACCACACTTTCCGGCTGTATGAAAAAAAAATGAAAGTATTACATTTTATAGGTACTTATGCTTGTTAGTTCTTGTTTCTTGCTTACCTACCCGCTCGAGTGAATGTAATTTATTTGCAAACTGAAAGTAACAAAGTTTTGACCTTGGTAACAAGAACATTAGACATTGACACATCTACTTATTTAAAAAGTTTTCATGTACTCTATGTAGACGGTGGACTTTTGAACTGGGGCAGTAAGGGTCAGTCTATCCATCGTTTAAAAGTAAGTTGGGATTAGAAGTCTTATTTCCTACGAAATGTATGGGAAAAGTTTTTTACGATTTCTGCCTTTTCTAGTACTTGTAATAAAACTGGTCACTTCACATCATGTATTATTTATATTTATTGTTTTGGTTTTACAATATAACAATTCTGATAACTTATATATGCAGATGGAGACCATCAATGTAAAAATAAAAATTGTGCGTATGACCTCGATGCGACCCCGCCATTATTTTCTAAAGAGCTTATTAGCTTATACTCTTATTTCCTACGAACAGCTTTTCCAAAGAGAATCACACAAATTGAATCGTTTCGGTGTTGCCAGCACAATAAGTCGATTACAAATAATCGAATACAAAAGGCGTGAAATTGTTTAAATAAAATAACAAAACCTAACATACTTAAACCTCAGTTGTTCCGTTAAAGATCCTTATAAGAATCAGGATCGATTGGCATCAAAAAAGTTTTTTTATAAAAATTACCCATTTTCTTGCTGACTGTGACTTTTTTTCTAGATCTGTAAAGGAGCATTGAAATTTTTCACAAAAATAAGGATAGTCTCCTAAAACCGTTTTTATGTAACTACAACGGTTAAGGTAGCCTACCCTTACTGCCCGTCTCAAAAATCAACCCTAAGTAATGTTTTCCTGTATGCAAAGTTTCTTTCTTATATCTATGGTAAAGATCTAGTTTCAAATGATTTCCTCTTTACAAGTACAAAGTGGCTGCTGTTATTTCAAGTGTTTTAAGTATTAAATAGGTAAATATTAACTAATTAAAATACTTGTATCTTACTGGTACTCTGCAAAACAATAAAGTTTCAATTACAACCTAATCACTATAGATTACACAAAATCCAAAACCAAGGCTGCTATTAATGAAATTGCCAGCAACAAAACATTATCTCAGAGATGTTATTTTACACCCCCATAAAATTAAATTTAACGACAAACTTCCCACAACTCATAAGGGAACGCACGGCGGAGTTAAATCCCTACAATTTTGAGGCACTTTCGAAGTAATAACTAATTAAATATGGTGTTTAATGTTTCAAGTTAAACCCTCTGTCACCAATTAAGCCTGAAGTCCGGAAAGGGTAAAAGATTTTTGTAAAGATTTAACCAAAGATAAATTAATTTCAAAGAGATAAATGGAATGAATACTCTTTTGTAAGCAAAACAGTCTTCATTTTGTTTACTTATAAAAGAAATGAATGAGGTTTTAATATTAAATGCGGAGCCTCAACCCTATATAATACGGCGAGCGTCTTTAAAAATTCCTCGTAAGGGCACGATCACACGTACCTACTACAACCACACCACAACGACAACACGTGGACGGGCAATAATGTTGTTGTCCGTGTTCATTAACACGGACCACATTTGGCCGTCAAAATCAACCGTGTGTGCGATACTTACCACATCAATGCCACGTCGCAGGCACAACGCAACGACAATTAGTGAGACCGTGCACTAGCGGCCGACCACATCGCAAACACAACGGTCTGCCTGGCTTTTTTGTCTGGTTAACACTACGTAACCACATTGTAACTACTAGCAACAACGCAACGACAACGCAACTGCAAGAAGCTGCAGCGACATTATTCACACGACCACTGCTAGCCCACATTTTTTTGCTGCGAGGTGGAATGGTGCGTATGCACGGGCCCTTAAGAAAATATGACCATTTATTATAAGGATGCAAAATTGGAATAGATCGGATGGGCCATCACTCACGTCCGCCGCAGTAAAGCGCACAAAACACCATTTATCAAGTCTGGGCTGTGATGTAAAATAGGGCAGACAGTCTGAATGGTATCAGCATAGACGCGCCAGGTCAACTGTAATGATCACGAGTGCAGTTCATGCTTGGATTAATTGACTATCGAGTCTGCAAAAAAAAGTTTCGTTGCGAAATATGCAGTTCGATTTTTTTATTCGGCCTAGAATTTGAAGTTTGATGAATTCATAAATTCGATTTGCTCACGTCTGATTGACTTTTGTATTTGGAACGCGATTCGGTTTTTTTTTTATGAAACAACATTTTAATTACATTTTGCATTCGTGCTTCAATCAATTTGAAGCTGACGCGCGAAATATTTGATCGCGTTTAATGAGTTGGAAAAATACGTAGTGGTAATTTATATTTGCAAGAAGCAATTATAGACCAACCGCCTTACTGAGACGTTGCCTGAGGTATCAGCGCGGTGCGGGAGGGATGTAGTAACGTGATGCGAGAGCTCAGTGATTCGTCAACTTGTGACAACTATCACCCCTCCCGCACCGCGCAGCTACCTCAGGCAACGTCTAGTTATGCGGTCAGCTTATAGTCCTCAACAATATAAGAGTTTTAAGTATTGGTAAATGATATTTTTAAGGTTTAGATTTTACTCCTTAAAGAAACAAAAATCATTCAGATTTTCCTATCTATTATCAACTAGCTGACCCGGCGAACTTCATACCGCCTCAGAAGCAATACAAAATGTACGAGAAAATGAATCATCTTCATTATTTTTTTCATCATCCACTTTAGCCATGGATCTGAGAGCTGGAAGTCATGGGGAGAGTCCTTTCCCCAGCAATGGGATGATGCAAGCTAACAGAACCTGTTTTCGTGAATTTTTCCCATGTTTTAATAGCTATTCTTCTATCGACCTCATCTAGTTTTAAAATATGATTGACGTGTAAAAGTGTTTGTAAACTACCTACAAAATAAAATCATTTATCATTTATTCGAGGTGGACACAAATCCAACAAATCAAAGACCATAAAAATCGGTCTGACTTTATTTTATTTATTTATATTTATTTTGCTCATAACCAAATTATATTCTAATCTGTATTTCTTAGTAACAAAGACGAATATATTCAAGACGTTCGCTACTTCCTCGTCTGTGAGTAGTTTAATATAGAACTTGGGAAGCTGCGGTTTCTCAGTAATTCCTTGCACTCCACGTATATTATGTTCCTGTACTTAACATGCCTTCTATAATTTATTGCCTTATATACTTGAATACTGTCTTAATTTGTTACAGAGTTGTTCAAGTTGTATAGGTGGGTTTAATTCGCACCTGAATATTGTGATATTGACATACAAACATGAATATTGTGATTTATGGCCATTACATAAACATCTTACAGCAAAAATAATCGCATGTAATTATTTAAAAGAGAATGACCAAAAGTCGTACCAAAAAGTCTCATCTATCAAGACCAAAATATTATATTAATTATTTTCATATTTTTTTTACGACATTACGCGTCGGAGATTTGATTTTTGAACAGGGAATTAAATTTATAGTAAAAAGTGTTGATATTATATTATTCCCTTTACATGACGTTCCGTTTCAAATGATATGATTAATATAACCTTGAATTTGAATAGCGTCATGGTCACGTCTTTCAAAAAACATGCAAAAAAAATTATACTTTTCCGATTCTACATTAATTAAAAATAACTAGAATATAATAGAAAAGAATTTTACTTAAACGATTATAATTTTTTTATAGCAATAATGGCCGTTCGCTTATGACACGTCAAACAAAATAAAGTACCTAGTGTTTAGGTTATTTCGATTTTTTTGAAAATCTCCGGTACTCGGGTTTTGTTTACAAAAAGAACTTTTGTTGGAGTTAATAATGATAAGTGTAGTCTATAAAAATCAAAGTTTAATTTTTATGCAGCATGGTACGGCAGTCCGTACATCCAAGGGCATTGTCCTTTAATATCTTTAATCACAGTTCTAATTGACAAAAACGACAAAATATTATTGGGCTTTAAATCCGTTTATTAAAACCAGCGCCCTAATTGCGTAACACAATTTTAATAAAAATACTACAGTTTAAAAGAATATTTCTAATTCATTGCTTCATAGGTTTGAAAAATTAGTTTGCTCAACTACATAAATAACGCAATGAAAGTGGGTGAACTGTAAAAATGACACCCATTGCGATCAATTGTCATTTTATGCGTGTAACGCAAGTACGCCGCAGGTACTGAGAAGAAACCCTGCACGGTTAGTGGCAATTAGAATTTAGACGACACGGTTGGCGTAGTAGCTGAGCGATCGACTGCTGCGCTGCTGTCGCGGGTTCGATTCCCGCACGGAACAAATATTTGTATTGCCTACAGGTTGTTCCGGGTCTGGCTGTTTGTGTATGTGAGTTTAATTGTTTGTAAACGCACCCACGATACAGGAGTAATTCCTAGTGTGGGGCAGCGTTTTATATAGAAAACAAAAACGATAGGCTCGCTCCTAATACATAAATGAGACTTCTAATACATAGCTGTACTACGAGTATATATAGTACACCCTACTTTTATCTGTTCTGTGAGTACACCTATGTATTAGAAGTTCCATTTCAACTGATAGTGAGGAATACTCCTCCAAAGTGTAAGCAGAGGTATACCTCTGCTTACACTAAGTATTCCTCACTATCAGTTTGAATTTGTGTTTAGAAACAGAAAATATTTACTGTCCAGGTAATACAGTAAGCAACTTAGCTGGTTAACAGCAAATTGAGACGAAATGAATAGGTTAAAGTGTTTGGGCCTAGTGAGCCCCAAACTAGACAGTTGGTTATTTTAGGGCTCGAAATATGTTGTTACATGAATAATATATGTACACATTCAGTCAAACTCTATGACAATCGTCAAAATCTAGAACCCTAAACTTAGTCTTCACTAAAAGCTAACTAACTGAACTAAAACAGCGTCAAACCAGTACCTTCTCTCTCTTCTGTCGTCACATGTTGACGTCACTTCTGACGTCATTCCCGAACTATCTATCAACCCTCGTCTGGGTTATCAAAGCGACGAGTTTCCGCCACTGACATACGATCATATTTACATAATGTGTGATGTCCAATGTTGGTTGTAGTAATACAACGACATCGACATGGGTAAAAGCAAAGGCTCCATTTGTATGGTTATTGAATTTGTGTGATGTTTGTGGGTGCGTCTTTATTCTGTCTGCTAAAAATAAACCGCGGATTTGCAGGGTTATATCGTGGTGGTCTGTGGGTTAAGGGACCAGATGTTTAAGCATAAGGACTTAAGATTAAAAAGAAATGTGAGTTTTGTTCTGACATTTCTAAGTTTAACTAGGAGACTACCTCACATACTGCTTCATAATCAGCCTATAATTGTCCCACCGCTGGGCCTGCTGCGGGTTGACGGATGTCACATGTCTATGTTTTATGTTCTATGTTACGGGTTTGGTTTCCGCACTTAGTCCTTCAGATGGACCATTGTACGTGGCCTGGATGTCACATGTCTTCAATTTTTTGGTTCTAAGACATGCCGGTTTCCTCACGACGTTTTCCTTCACAGTTTTGAGAGCAGTGGTGAGGAAATTATTTACACAAAGTAAAGCGCCTCGAACCTCGTGGTTTCCCACTTACAACCTACTACTCGTAAGGGGCCGATATCATTGGGCTACAACTGCTTCACTACCGACTTCAGCTAGAGAAAACATCTCAAAGAAACCTATATTCTAACAGTCTCGAACTAGGTATAGTCTACAGCAAACCATGGGACAAGTATGATAATGATCAATCTTCTATTTATCTTCTCTAGCTGAATTCAATAGCGGTATCCTCTGCCTAGCCTTTTCCCAACCAGTATTTTACATGGAGCGACTGTTTATCTGACCTCTACAACGTGACACAACTGACTGGATAAATACTCACCCCTTGGTAAGACTAGTAGTCATAATTAAATTAAAACGGCTAATTTAATTAGATCCTGTCATCCTCATCTGCCTAGCCTTTTCCCAGCTATGTTGGGGGTCGGCTTCCAATCTAACCGGATGCAGCTGAATACCAGTATTTTATATGGAGCGACTTCCTATCTGACCTCCAGAACCCAGTTACTGGGTAATACGATACCCCTTGGTAAGACTGGTTGTCAGACTTTCGGGCTACCTACTGACGACCCGTAACGACTGTCAAAGATCCACGAATGATAGCCGGGACCACCGGCTTAACATGCTTGCCGAGGCACGGAGGGGTCTTGGTATGTGAAAATGGTCACCCATCCACGGACCAACCGCGGCAAGCGTAGCTTAACCTGATCGATCGACCCGTGCGGCTGTTATTACTTAGCCACGAGCCCCTCAATTTCATTAAATTAGATACTGTATGTGCTCTAAATAGTAAGAGCGTAAGGTTAAAAAACTTTTAGAAACCTCGACTATCGTTGACAATTCCCAATACCAACATAAAACCAATATCCAGCTAACATGCTGGACAAAGTTTTGTTGCAACTTTTGTTCAATTAATTCCGAGAGACATCGGGGCCAGCTAATTAACATGAAAATGAGCCGGTTTTGTCTGTAACTCGTTAGAATAACAGAAGGCTCTCAGCAATGTTTTACTAAAGACTATACTTTATCTCTAACAGTTTCTAATTGCCAAGTAATTGATATTCGACTTTGATTTTACGGAAAATGCATTATGTAAAGATACAGCTATTGAATGAGGGGCCCGTAGCTAATTAATAACAGCCGCACGGATCAGGTTAAGCTACGCTTGCCGTGGTTCGTCCGTGGATGGGTGGCCTGCTTTGCATACCGAGACCGTGCCTCGGAAAGCACGTTAAGCCGTTGGTCCCGGCTGTCATTCGAGGATCTTTGACAGTTGTTACGGGTAGTCAGAAGCCCGAAATTCTACAGAATCAGTCTTACCATGGAGGTCAGATAGGCAGTCGCTCCATATAAAATACTGGTACTCAGCTGCATCCGGTTAGACTGAAAGCCGACCCCAACATACTTGGGAAAAGGCTCGGCAGATGATGATATAATAATACCATTATTAGCCTTTCCCATATAAACCGTAGATACGTTTATGTAATTTGGCGTATCCCTGGATACGACCGGCAACATAATCTCATTGAGGAGTATACCTAAATTCAATTATGATCGTTTGAATATTGACAAACATTGGATTTGGGGTAGTTTCACCTTGCTTATTGGCTCATAGGGGTTAGGACTGATGTAATTGTATGAAGTTATTAGTGTGTTAGGTTCTTTGCCCCCGGCTTTAGTTGATCCGCTGGGATATCAATTTATTGTAAGCTGTGCGTTCGCATGCATAATTATTATTGTTTCATTTCATGGGTTTTTTGCGCGGAACCCTAATTATTTTTCTGAAATAAAACTAGACTAAGTTACTCCTTATAACATCAGCTATCTGCCAGTGAATGTCCCGATAAAATCGGTCCAGCCGTTTCGGGGATCAGCCGAAACAAACAGCCAGATAGACAAATTTAAAAAAAAATGATTTTTTTATAAATCCTACTCCTACTAATATTATAAACGCGAAAGTTTGTATGGATGGATGGATGGATGTTTGTTACTCTTTCACACCAAAACTACTGAACGGATTTGGATGAAATTTGGCACACAGATAGTTTATAACGAACCCCCCCCCCCCCTTTTTACCTGTAACCTTTCTTTCTTATAACCAGGATTAACACATAGGATACGTTTTATCCCGATATTCCCACGGGATCCAAACTTATGCAGGTAAACCAACCCAAGCAAACTCCGGGGCGCAGCTAAGTACAGTATATACTTTCATGAACATTTAGTAAACAGCTGTTATTTTGATATTACAAACAGACACTTCAATTTTATAGATTAGTCTAAAACGATGAAAGAGTCACAAACTTTTTTCTTTTTATCTCAATCTTATTGTTCGTTTTGTTATCTGTCAAGACTTTTAAGATCACTTCCACAGCTATTCTGGCAACTCCCTAAAACGTAAGTACTAATGAAAAACCCTGTAAATTGCGATTTTATCAGCGAAAAGCTGTTGTAACTCTTCCAAGCTTTAAACTCTTAGCGTTATCGCGCCTTACGACTGAAGAGGCACAAAAACCTCGCAATGAAACCGTTCGAATCTAAATCCGTCGAAACGAAATGTTTGCAAACATTGATGCGTTGAAGGTTTCGCGATAAAAGTTTCGATTGCCACCGAATTTCCTTGTTGGAAAAAAAAATGTGGCTGCCTGTCATTCGGGGAATCTATTGGCTTTGCATACCATGTGGGAAGCCCGGATTACTCCGTCGGCTTAGTAATGGTCAAGCTAGGCTTGGAGTGTCGGTACTCTGTGCTGGGGGCAGTCAATGAATTTGTGCCTTTGTGGAATATCCGGGTAGCAAAGTGATTTAGTAACGGACAATGAATGATGAATGATGGATGGTTTAGTACGGAATGGAGTTGACAGGTTGCGATGGTTCTATGTACGAGTATTTTTTGTATTTTTTTTTATTGTATTTTTCCAACAGGAATTTCTCAGGAGCAGCCCGCAGTCTCAGACTATATGCTATAATAGGATTTCATGGAAATTAAACATTATTGGCGAGTAGGTGAAACGACCAATTGGAACCGTGCACTTAGCGTCTGACGTTTCATAAGTGCCCATGTAGGTTTATGTGAAAAAAAATATTTTGATTTTGAATTACAGGTACGTCTCTGCCTAACCCTGCGGGGAAACAGGCATGGTGTCTATGCTACCATCGATTGAGGATCTCCTCAATGTATCTACATTAAGACTTTGCCGAAACCAAAGTTCAGGCAGGCATATCACAAGGCATAGCAACACGTCTCAAAAACAGCCGGATGAAGAAACCAGTTAATGCCACCGGCGGCGGCGGCCGTCCTTTCCGGTTTGTAAACCCCGTAAAGTCAACATAGGAAAATGGATTACTCTTATTGTTATTCTCGAGGCATCCGCGATGAGCTAGCACGTTGTGATGCTGTTCCACGAATCGGAACTTTATTACCAGTGAATTAAGTTTCATAATTTGTCACCCACTTGTAGTTGTACGTGTTGAAATTCTCCTCGCTCGCAAAGACCGCTTTGATAAACTAATATCGATTGCGGCTGAAAAGATTGTTTACAGTTATCTTTGCGCTTAGATATATCTACGTACTTGTGTAAGTGAGCAGTGGTGGCCAAGTGGTAACGGCCGCGACTTACGAGTTGTAGGTCATAGGTTCGAACCCAAACGGCGCTATAATTTGTGTAAATTATCTCATCACCACTGCTCTCAAAACGGTGATGGAAAACACCGTGAGGAAACCGGCATGTCCTAGAACCAAAAATTCGAAGACATGTGACATCCACCCTCTCACCAAGAGGAGGCCTGTCCCAGCAGTGGGAACGTTATTACTACGCTACTTGTGTACGTTAATTTACATTCAATGTTTACTCAGAGAACTTGAAAATAATTTATTGTGTTAGACTCGAAATAAAAAGTAAAGATGTACTTTCCGAGGCTGTAAACCTTAACGTGTGTTTTATTTGGGATGTCAAGGTTTCGCTTTTATTCCGCTCTTAACAGTTGGGACGCGTTAGTGAATAAAATAAGCCAAGTGCTAGTGGAAATTTCTTTTTCTCTAAAACCGACGGCTCCTTTAGTCAAATTGAAGTTAGTTGAAGTTTTTTCTTAACGTGGAAACTTTTCTGGATTTGTTTTCTTTTCTTTTCTATGTCGACTAATACTCGTAAATGCCAAACTTAAGTGGCAGTGGGCAGGGTACATTGCTCGCAGAACAGATGGCCGATGGGGCCGAAAGGTTCTGGAGTGGCGACCGCGTACCGGAAGACGTAGCGTTGGAAGGCCTCCCACCAACGACCTTGTGAAGGCCGCAGGAACCCGTTGGGTCCCGTTGGGTCGAAGTGGAGGTGCTTGGGGGAGGCCTATGGCCAGCAGTGGACGTCTTTCAGCTGAAATGATGATGATGAACATCACGCCTGTATTCCCCGAAGCGTTAAGCAGAGGTGCACCTAAATACATCCACATTTCGCTAGTTAAGTTTAAGTCCCATGTAATACAGGGCGAGCCTATTGCCTTCAACCGGACACAAATCCAGATTCCGGGCTGCTACTGAGAAATTCCAGTAAAAAAATTCAATAACACTTTAACCAACCCGGGAACCGAACCCAGGATTTCATGCTCAGCAGTAGCGACTGCGGCCACTAGACATCGGTTATTATACTCATTTGCTATCTACATATCTATTCTCCAGCCTAAAAAATCAAAACAGTTATTTTTGTAAAAGAAAGTTGGTCTTGCCTCAGTCCAGTATTTCAAAGACCACTACTTGTTTAACTTCCATGGCAAGAGAAAGTTCTTTAGTCGACACGTATTTTTTACTAACCTGTTGCATTTCGTATGAACAGTATCTCCCTTCATAATTATGTTTTATATTTAGCATTTACTATGTAACTACCTCCTTGTTCAAACTTGTTAACTGCTTTAGATAGAGAGGTCAATCAATCCGCCTAGCCTTTTCCTAACTATGTTGGGGTCGGCTTCCAGTCTAACTAGATGCAGCTGAATACTAGTATTGTACACGGAGCGACTGCCTTTCTGATCTCCACAACCCAGTAACTTGTTAATACGATACTCCTTGGTAAGACTGGTTATCAGACTTTCGGGCTTCTGACGACCCGGAACGACTGTCAAAGATCCACGGATCGGATTCGAGACTCTGTAACTTGATAATACGATACCCCTTGGTAAGACTAAGCTGTAGAGAGAGGTGTGCAATTTAAATTAAAGTCCGTCGCTTGACCAGAGGAGTTGTACGGGCCAATAAACCCGCCAAGGATACTAAGTGGATTAGCTGGTATTTAGTGACATGATGCATTTGAACAGTATTGGCTGAACATTGGAAGTGCTTAAGAAAACGTAACTTATTGAACGTTGACGTACGTAACGTAACGTTTAAACGTAATTATTGGAAATGCTTTGGTTCTGAAAGATTATGATAAATTCAAATGGGTTGTTTTCTAAGACATTCGATATAAGTAAGCTAGGGCTCGATTTTTCAGTTGTTAATTAACTTTTAATGAAGAATAAATATAGCAGTTGGATATATTTTCTTTACAAAAGCTGTCAAACAGCCGTTTTTATTACTTAAATAAAACTTATATGACGATTGTAGAATCGCTTCTGAAATAAGTTTTGATATTTTCGTTCATTAGTTAACTTTGAACAATTAAAAGTATTTCAGAAACTGCATGGTTTTAATAAACACTGTCTTCTAACAAATAATTCGCAAAAACGGCAAAACTATATTATAAACTGCCCGAAACTTCGTTCGCGAGCTTGTTCCCCTCACCCACCTCATCGCATCGCATCGCCTACCCGCGCTAGTACTTCGTTTTCGCTTAGCGTTCTTTGTGACTTTTTTTTTCTTTTTTCCCCGGCTCCTATGGGCCCTAGCGTGAAAAATTGGGCTATCAAATGCAAAAACATTTTTTTAAATCCGACTGTTAGTTCCTGAGATTAGCACGTTCAAACAAACAAAGAAACTCTTCAGTTTTATTATTAGTATAGATTCAACGAGCATAATATAACAAAGTAATCTCGAAGTTTTGTCCAGTCGTTAAACTCTTGCGAAGCATGGGCAAAGGGAGTATCCCAAATAAAAAAAAATAACACGTTGATACAAATCTTGGCAAAATCAAAAGTAGTTTATTCAAATTAGGCTGAGAATCAGCACTTTTCAAACGTCAAAATTACATAAGACACAGTCCCCGAACACGTCCGCCCTTCACCACTTCCTAGTGCTTTATCTAGGAAGAAGAAGTGGCGCAACAAACTCCCCAGCAGCCCAGCTGTCTGTTCAGTTAGAAAAAACTCACTTCTACACAAATATACAATGGTATATAAAAGATTAAGTAACCATAATTTTTTGTAAAGACTTGTTCTTCTTGTCGATTTATGTAAAGTTTTAGCTGAATTAAGTGTGTCTCATCCGCGGAATACATAAATTACGTTAGGCCGTACTTAGCTCCAATGGAACGTCTGCGATAAATCTTGTATTGAGCCTGAATTCCAATGTTCCAGGTTAATCCTGAAATCCTGGAAGCCATTCTTGTATATCAAGTACCTAATAAAATACATTTACACAAAGCAATTGTAAAGGGCTTTACGAAAGAAATATATTTTAGTCTGCAATTTCGTAACAGGCGTACTACACTTACGCCTACCCCCTTGGGTAATACTGCCATGACATTATGTTAAATATTTTCCTCTTCTCTCTTTTTTTCTTTCTTTAAATATCTTGATTTACCATTACTTCATAAACTTACGTAAGACGAGGATTCAAAATTCTATAATTATGTTGTCGTGCGAGTTTAAGTTTGGAACAATCCGTCTCCATTTTTATACTCCGAATTTCAAAGCCGGTATTAAAAGTTATACACACATAACACATAATCAGCCTTTAATGTTCCCACTACTGGGATACAGGCCGCCTATCTTCGAGAGGAACTCCCTCCCGAAGAGAGGAACTCTCTCATAAAAAGAGAGGAAAGTTTATATAACCTGTACCTTTACTACTATTTAAAAGCAATTAAATGCAAAGTCATCATCAGACATTGAGAGATCCTTGTCATTTTATTTCCTGAAATCCATGCAAAAACCAAACACCACCAGTGCTTTCTACTGAGGTAAACCCTTTAAAAGTTGACAGCTAGACATCACATTCGAAAGCCTACTAATAGGATTCCATTGCCACCCTCTGAGCTCGAAGGTAAACCTATAAAGCACTCCGTTCTCCCATCACTTCCAACTATGGGAAATCCATGGAGTATCAGGGATTAACTAAACATAATAATTGTTGGTGACAGACGGCTGAACTCAGCAGTGAATGATATAGTCTGCGAATGGATTTAAATCTTGTAATTCAATAGATAGTCGTGTCGAAATGGGGGACGGCATATGCTCTGTGCGTTTAATAGGATTAGTATCTATACTATTGGTTGAAGGGAATCAGTGGGGTTTATAGAGGACTAGCTGCGCCCCGCTGTTTCACCCGCATAAGTTTCGATCCCGTGGGAATATCGGGATAAAAAATATCCTATGTAAATTAATCTGTGTGCCAAATTTCATCCAAATCCATTCAGTGGTTTTTGCGTGAAAGAGTAACAGACATCCGTCCACCCATCCATCCATCCATCCATCCATCCATCCATCCATACAAACTTTCACGTTTATAATATTAGTAGGATATTAGGATTGAATGCGAAGTTCATTTGTTTTTCCATTTGTGTTTTTTTTTCTACTAGTATAGCCGATATATTCTGTAAAAATCTCACCGTGAACACTTAGCTGACCCCCAGGAATCGACAGCTGACTTCTCCTAAGTTTTCATGGTGAGATTTTTACGGAATAGCACTACCGTACTATAATATTATAGTTTTCTTAATTTAGAAACAGTGTGGTGTTCAATCCATATGTTTGTTTTAATGTAATGAAGTTAAAAGAAAATAATTGTAAAATTTCCTAAGTATAATTGCCTCATACAATTACCAATGCACTTGTGTCTGAAAACGATAAATTGCTAAAAAAATGCGCGTGCGGAACACGTGATAGAAGTGAGACTTCGTAATAAAATAAAGAATAAGTGAGATTTAGTATGAGAAACAAAGAGAGTTATATCTTTCTTCTCTCTCGTGTAACGAAATGTGCCTAAACGTGACGCGTCCTTGAAATGTCACTCAATTTTCGCCCAATTATCGAATCGTCGCCTTGGAAGCTCCACTTCAAAAATCTTGTGTTGCTTGTTAATTAAATATAATCTCTATGTGAAATAAACAACAGTATTTGTCTCCACGTCCAGTATAAACATTGTAATTTAAAACGTTTCGCGAATTAGTCAGTTTACCAAGAGTCGTAACAAACAACTGGCCTCATTTACCAAGTAATTAAATTGCTGATTTATTACGTACTTACTGCTACCAACAGTCCCCATAATTCACTGTGGTTCAACTGCCAATTTACATTTTTTTTTTATCAAAACATTGTCCAATATACCTATGTAAAAATTGAATCGAGACCAAACTGAAAAATCCCGTATATTGTTGGCAAAACAAAACTGCTGCCAAAAACGTTAAATTACCTACTTCGTCAATGCCAAAAAGGTGGCACAGATCTCGTGCCAAGATAGTAGTTTCCAGTCTCCTTTTTACTTTATTTTTTAGCCGACAACGTGTAAATAGGAAGTCCCTTGTAAATTGCTACAAACAGGGCAAAACAGGCTAATCGATCTGTACCGACGGTCTGGACGTTTTTATTTTTCCGTGTGTCCTTCACACACGGAGTAATAAAAACGTCCAGACCATAAAACCTTACTCCATTCCCTTAATTAGGTCACAAAATAATTAACTTACACACGTATTATCGAAATAGCTTACGAAACCAATATAAATAACCCTTAAAAACAATTAACGACCCAATTTAAGCCCAAAAAACGACAAAACTCATTCAAATGCATCAATTCGTATCTGAATGCTCAATTTGAATTTTTTGGCAATTTGCATATCATGCCGCCTGGCGATGCAAATTAAAAGAAATTCAGCCAAACACTGCCCGAAATTCGATTATGAAAGGACAATATTGAAGTAACGGTTATTTGGCTGATTTTGTTCGACAATGTCGTTACGATATCAATATCGGCTCAACCCAATTACAGTAAAAATAAACAGTTTGTATATTAACGAATTGACGTGAAAATTAATAAAAACTCACGTATCAAAACCAAAAATAACAATTGAGCGCCCAGTAAAAGCCGAAACTGAAACAAACCCGGTCTCCACCAATAGCCGACGTCCACCAATTCGAAACTCAAACTTCGACTCACCGAATTCGCCACACACAACACACGAACACTTACGCACCTCGGCGGAGATAAAAAATAAATACAATTAAAACTTGGAACGTCCGATGAATAAAATCGTCAAAAAATAGTTAAACTTTTGCAATTAAACTTGGGAGATGGAATATTGATGATAATTTTAAAATAAGGAACTTTGAAGATACATACGCGCGCGGTCACAGTATAGGTCGTGGATCGGACAGCGCCCGTCTGGTCGGGTCGCGGTTCGGGACGCGAATGAGTGTTCGGGCGCCGCGCGAGCCCTTATACCGACGCTCTCAACCCCTAAACGTGATGGCGGTGGGCGGCACTATACAGAGCTGTTATTGCACATTCTTCGTTTTCTTTTTTTATAAGTGAAAGAAAAGAAAGTAACACAGTACTTTCTCGGATATCCTGGCAGCTGAAACTGAAAATAGGTTCCTTGGTACTTATTTTTTGGACAGGTTTCTTTAACTGGATAATATTGCAAAATTTCCGATTTGTGCATAATAATTAGGTGGTTTATAAACAATATTTTCATCACCCTAGTTAACAGACTTTTGACTGAGTTCATCCGGGCACCAAATTACATCCATTGGAATATCTAAGCCTATATTAAGAGGTGTTTAAGGTCAACTGAAGATATGAAAAGACCAGATCGACACTGCTAATATTACACCGTCAAACGGTTGTATAGGGGTATGAGGAACAGGCTGTAAAGTTCACTCATACTCCATAGAAAAGGCAGGATCCTCCGACCATACGGGTGTTGTGTCTGGCGGGCAACTGCCCAACGGTTGATGTCGGAAAGTTTGTATGTATGCTAATTCCGCGGTAAACTCTGTTTGCGAGATGTAGGATTTCCGTGGCGTCAATATGACACGTTGTTCGCTTGTGGCGTTGTAGATACCGCTACAGTTGCAAATCGCAGATGGCAGCTATCTCCCCTAAACATTCAATCACGCTCTACTTAGAACCACACAACCCCATCAAAGTAGTCCAGAAAAAGAAAAAAAAAAGAAATTTCATCCGGGTATTATCCTCTCTATACATACACCGGAGAGTGCCCTCCCTGTCGCACGGTGGCGTGTTGTCAACAAAATGTTATTAGTCGTCATCTGCGGAGACCGCGTAACTGGAAAAATTCTCGAGTGCCTGAGTGTTAAACTAGAGGTTAACTTGCAAGTAACGATCAAGATTGTCGAGCAACTGACTGTAAACAACGTTTAAGTGAATTATTGTTGGTAAACAGGATAATTGGACGTTACTCTGGGCTATATACGTTCCTATTTTTAATATAAACTTGCTGTTCATGCCTCTTTCCAGACTTTATCTGTGATTTTGAAAAAAAAAAATCTCACACAAACCTTGTCTTGACAATTAGAAAGAAAGAAAGAAAGAAAAAGTTTTTATTGCGACTCGGACAGGATTATAAACTAAACTAAACACAGTTAAAAATAAAAATAGTACAAATATTTATAAAAAAACGAACACAACGAAAACTTCAGCCAAAACGATTAAGCCGATCTCAAGTGATGATCTTTCTTATATGCTGCAATGCATTTTTATTTATAAAAATAAATGATTTACCTCAATTTAGGAAAAACGGACCATAACTTGTGTTATTTTCAACAGATATGCACAGGCTTTTTTTTTCTGGTGGGAAATCATCAAATGACCCCTCCCGCTCTGGGTGGAGCGGAAGGGAGTGTCAGACTCTTACTGACTAAAACCCACCCATGTTCCTTCCTTCGCCCTTTATGTTCCGGGGTAGCGGTAACCCTTTCGGACAATCCCGCTGACCCGGCAAGCTTCGGCCCTAAGGAGCCACTCAAATTATGCTGACATCTCTTTGAGGCGCGCGTGGAACACTTACGCGCCGTCCGTCACGGGCCTGGTCCTGATCGGGCGGTGAGCTACCCATTGCTCTCCGCCCGCAGGCCCGTGCCTACGGTGGCCGGGAGTCGTCACGCGGCTCCCGACGCCCGGAGCGTCTCCCGCGGCGGCTGGGACGGGAGGCTCTCTCCCTCATCCGTCCCGCCACCTCCTTCCCTAGCATGACTGCTTCGCAGAAGGAGGCGAGTGCCTCCCACTCCCTCTCGCTCCGGACCATGGCTTGCACCAGGGCCGGGCGCGAGAGGCCGCCGCCGCTGCCGATCGCCTCTACGAGGACACGGCGGTGCTCCGCCCAAGCGGGGCAGTGAACGCGCCCATATGCACAGCCTTGACAACATAAATAACACTATGCTTAAGGATTTTTTGTTTAGTGTAAATGATTTGCTTGGTCGCGACGATAGGTCGTGGTGGAGCAAAATGAAATTATAGTGGACTGTATAACAAGTATAATGATGTAAAAAGAAATATAAAATTACAACGGTCGGTTGAACATACAAGATTTTAAGAGAGAAATTAAGACGCGCAGCCGTGTATCATGGAGAACCACAGCTGACTGTCTCGGCGGTGCGGCGCGGGGGTTCGCGCTCGGCCGTTGGCCAGCTGATTCCCCGCTGTCCCCGCACCCCTCGTTCACTGCCGCCAGCGCGCGGCGATGTTGAGTGAAGCGCGAGCGGTCTCAACATTGCTATTAACCTTTTTATCCCGAAATTCGCACGGAATCGAAACTTATGCGGGTGAAACCGCGAGGCGCTACTAGTAATAAATAAATAATTTCAAACTTTAAAATTAAAGCTGGATTATCGAAGCAACATTATAAAATGTGGGTTTATTGCAAAACGAAGTTTACGTAAATTACGTAAAATTGACCCAAGTTATTACATAGTTTAAGTGTCTCATAAACATTATAGGACGTTTTTATGTATTTTTAGTGACATGGGTGGATTATAAAACTTAAATGTGTATCGTTGACGGTTACGCCTACTTTAGTTTTAACAAGGTTTTGTAATACAAATAAAACCACACAATAACTACGTACTTTATGATTTTTGACTTCATCTGTACCATGTCGGTTTTATTTTGTGCAATTAAAGTGTGCTCAAGCCTTGGAAACTACAATTATCTTTACCTCATTCTATTAACATGATAAATAAATTGAATTTATTTCTCATCACAAATGTTGTTGTGGACAAGAAGTACTTACAAGAAGACTGGTGCCCGGAAAAGGCATAAAATACTTGTGTACGGGTAACGGGCGTATTTTTTTTTTTCATGTAGAATTTTGTTTTGATTTTCATTTGTACGATTTAGATTTTTAAATATGTATATTTTTTTTTCCTGGTTAGACTGGAAGCCGACCCCAACTTAGTTGGGAAAAGGCTAGGCAGATGATGATAAACTATAATTTTGCTGTGCCCTGACAGGGTCTACAACGGCTCTTAGCTATAAGCCTTTTATGAATATCTTTATACCTTGTGGAATGCAAATAAACGAATATGAATATGAATATGTCCAGACATAGGCCTCCCCCACGCATCTACACCAGTACTTCGACAGTTTCTGTGCTTCTTGCATCCAGCGGATTTCTGTGGCCGTCACAAGGTCATCGGTCCACCTTGTGGGAGGACTTCCAACGCTACGACACTCTAGAAACTTTCGGCCCCATCGGCCATCTGTTCTGTGCTAGCATCGTTACCAAAAGGAAATGGCTATCATCATCTGCCTAGTCTTTTCCCAACTATATTGGGTTCGGCTTCCAGTCTAACCGGATGCAGCTGAATACCAGTATTTCGTGGAGCGACTGCCTATCTGACCTCCACAACCCAGTTACTGGGTAATACGATACCCTTTGGTAAGACTGGCTATCAGACATCTTTACCACCATCATAAATATTAATTATAGCAAGCAATCGATAAGTACCTAAACTAATAATCAATTTCCAATTTATATTACGTCACTCTTCTATAATCAGATCTCAGCCTGTCTCACCAAACACTTACCGGATATTTGAAATAAACAAAATATGTATCTTCGGTTCCATTGAATTGTGGGCTTTATGACGTGTCGAGAAAATATTTGAACTTTCCTTCGTATCGTTTGAATGACCTTTTCACTTCTGAACTTGTGGACATTGTGTGGGCGTGTTGTGCCTGAAATGCCACTCTCTGCGATGTAACGAGACATTTATATACAATACGGTTTTTAATAAGAAATGTTATTTTGAGTATGATGACAGTATACTTAGATTGAAAAAATATTGTGTCTTGAACGAGCTACGCAATTGCTACGCCGTAGCTAAGAGGCTCGTAGCACTTACTACGATAGCTACGGCGTAGTCATCGTAGCACTTATTACAACAGCTACAGCGTAGTTGATTTATATATTTTTTATTCATTTTTTTTCATATTTTTTATTCGTCGTGTATTTGTACTTAGTTATAAGGAAATGTAAAAACAATATTTGGTCAATAAACGATTTATTATTATTTATTACTTACGACGACAGCTTTGGCTAAGATAAGACATTAACTAATTTGTCGAATGATCACTTTTTGTGGTGATGAAAACTAGCAAAAATTCATGTCAAGGAAAGGTTTTCTTATAGTATAAACAATTCACCATTATACATATTGCAGCATTGGCAAATTCTACATTATAATTTTATCACGAACGACCTTCTTTTATAATAAATCCAACCTTATTTTTTACCAGAAAGTTTTATTCTTCATATTGGTTTTGAATTTTGAATCAAAAAGTGTCATGTCTTTTCTCTTACCGAGACTTTTGATTTGAAGGATTTTTTGGACACAGGACGGAAGTCTGAATATAATTTTTCCTGCTTTCACAATGAAATAATTTGCTAACGGTAATCTATAAAGGATTGATCGTCCGAGTTCTGTGCGGTCATCCACTGGATCCAAGGGCAGTGTTCCCGAAAATAAACGTATTGTACATCACTAAAAAGTGGTCTCGAGTCACCTTGCATGAAGACTCGATTTTTCCGAAGACTGTAGGGCGATCTAGAATTCGCCCTACCCGCCACTCTAGTACCAGACGTCTACAAGCTTCCTGTTGGGAATCGAACCCAACATAACACCTTGCGCACGACCTGCACATTTAAGAGGATTCCGATTCCGGCCAGCGAGGTGCCTTCCGATTGTCAGGGTGGAGCCTGGACTGGAGTTATGTAGCTTAGTTTTCAGTAGAGCCTAATACTTGATGTACTACCAATTAGCCGTATATTATCATTGTTACAATTTTGATCAGGCGGTAATTTAAATTATTATCTTGCTTCCTAATAACGAATTGACTTGGTGCCAATTACCCATTAGGACGTCCTCGTATTTATCTAGTTACGTAAGTTTAGGAACGTTTGCAAACGTATCTTAATCAACGCGTAACAAGAATACATAAATTTATTATAGGGCTCGAACACCAAAGACGTCAAGTCGGCGTCATGACGTTATCCTTTTTAATAATATTCTTTCTGTGTGTGTTTTTTCTTATGTTTTTATTCATATTTTATTTTACTTAAACAAATTAAAACATGTACAAGCACAGATTTGTTTTAATTTCGCTACAATATGTGACATATAGCTAATTCGAAGAAACAATAAATTATTTTTGGACACAGGCCTCCTCTCTTTGAGAAGGAGTGGCTTGTAATCTGCCACGTAGACCTAGTGCGGGTTGATAAATGTCACATGTCTTCAAATTTCTGGTTGTAAGACGTGCCGGTCTCCTCACGATGTTTTCCTTTACCATTTTGAGAGCAGTGGTGATGAAATAATTTACACAAAGACAAGTGCCTGCATGGGTTCGAACCACTCACATCTCGTAAGAGGGAGTGGCTTGTAATCTACCACGCAGACCTAGTGCGAGTTGATAAATGTCACATGTCTTCGAATTTCTGGGTCTATGACATGCCGGTTTCCTCACGATGTTTTCCTTTACCATTTTGAGACCAGTGGTGATGAAAGTATTTTCGCAAAGAAAAGTGCCAGTCTGGGTTCGAACCTACAACTCGTAAGTCGAGGCCGTTACCACTGGGTGACTACTGCTCCCCTGTTGAAATGACATATTATGCTAACCTATTCATTAAACGAGCTAAGGTTTTCATTGCTTTTTATTTATGTCCTGATTTAAAACAATATAAAATACGAACCGTAATAACTTGTAACAATAACACTAAACAAATAATTGCTGTGTGTCAGCAAAGTTAGGATTGCAGGCACGTCCTAGTTTTCAATAGAACTTCAGTACAAACAGCTCAACTCCCAACTTGGTAATGGTCATTGAAACAATTGTTTATGAGAGAATACATTCAAACGATTTGCCAATTTGTTTTATCGTTTAAAATATATACTGTATTAATAATCGATTGTGGCTGATTATGGTTGGGAACGCCGAAGGCAAGCGATCGCGCGGTCGTCCACCAACACGATGGTCCAATCAGGTGAAGTAATCATAGTCCTCTAAATTCTACACGGTGGTAAGGGATGCGCTGGACAGGAACCGGTGCAGGCGGATCATCCACTCCAGTTGCAACTCCGAAGCTGACCACGATCCTCAGACATGAAGGACCGACTACAGAGAGAGGTTAATAATCGAGGGCTCGTGGCTGAGTAATAACAGCCACACGGGTCGATCGATCAGTTTAAGCTACGCTTGCCGCGGTTAGCCCGTGGACGGGTGACCATCTTCAAATACCGAGACTCCTCCGTGCTTCGGAAAGCACGTTAAGCCGTTGGTACCGGCTGTGATTCGTGGATCGTTGACAGTCTTAATGGGTAGTCAGAAGCCCGAAAGTCTGATAACCAGTCTTACCAAGAGATATGGTATTACCCAGTAACTGGGTTGTCGAGGTCAGATAGGCAGTCGCTCCATGTAAAATACTGTATATTCAGCTGCATCCCGTTAGACTGTAAGCCGACCCCAACATAGTTGGGAAAAGGCTAGGCAGATGACTGCATTAATAATCATTTCAGAGAATGTTCGGGAAGAAAAACATTATCAAGATAGTTTATGCTATTCGTCATCACCTGCTGAGCCTTTTCTCAACTATGTTGGTTACCTGCTGGTAAACTAGTTGACCTAGAATGCCCTAGAACCAAAACTTCGAAGACATGTGACCACCAACAGCGGCCCCGCGTGGTGGATTACGGCCCACTCCCTCTCACAGAGAGGAGGCCTGTGTCCCAGCTGTGGGGACATTATAGGTTGATTATGATGATGCTAGATGAGAATAGTCTCGTTCGATAATTCATTGAGTACAAAGGTACTGCTTATTTCTTAAGGAAATTCTTCCAGCAGACCTGCGAAAAGAGAAATGAAAAAGAAATGTAGACAATAGTGTGTGAGAACAAGAAGAGAAGATTTTTTTTTCAGGTAGAACTAAATCCATAGATTGATGAGACCCCTTTATAGTGTCTTCTAAACGCTCTGTTAACTATCCAGACGGGATAAAAGCGAACCTTACCAACATTTTGTACAGAGCGGGCATAGCAAAATTCAAACTGTAACTTAATACAAGGAAAACCTTTTTACCGAGCCGTTTCAAGCTCAATCCTTAAGCCTTACACAAAAGCCACTAGGTTTAAAGTACCCAGAAAATACTCGCAGGTGTTTGGAAAAACTGATTTACTGGCTAACTCTCGACTGTAGTTGTAAAAAGGATTATTTACATGAGCCTTGATTCTCGCCTCAAATAGTCGATTTATCAAAAGGAGATAAGAAAGTTCACTCACATACCACATGGTGAATGACAGGAGTGGGTGCACGTTTGAAAATTCTAAGATTTCGTTAAAATGAAAATCGTATTTCGAGACATCATACAGTCGAAATCATAACAGTCGCACGACTCGATCGAAGGATAAGTTACACTTGCCGCGGTCTGTTGGTGGATAGGTGACCATCCATTACATATAGAGACCCCTCCGTGCCTCGCAAAACACGTCAAGCCGAAATACGAAACACGCCAATACGAAAGACAGTTGGGACCAATCCCAACTGTCTTTCGTAGATCTTTGACAGTCGTTACTGGTAGTCAGAAACCCAAAAATCTGACAACTAATCTTACCAAGGATACCGCTTAATAAGACTGTTACCCAGTAACTGGGTTGTGGAGGTCGGCAGTCGCTCTATGTAAAATACTGGTGTTAAGCTGCATCTGGTTAGACGTAAAGCCGACCCCAATATAGTTCGGAAAGGCTAGACAGATGAAAATAGAATAGAATTTTTCTATATTGATGTAACCAAGACTCAACAAGATTGTTAGTAAAACTTACGACTATGTTAGTAAGCACAGACACTAAACAAAAACAAGGAAAACAATACAAGAAATAACGGTTGATCACTGTTGCGACATCCCATGAGAGACGGCACAACAGTGACCCACGTATACAAGTCAAGCGACTCGCAACCATCCCTAAGACACTGTTGGAGCCGCCCTACACCCTTATATGAAGGAATATGAACTTTATATATATGATTTTTAATTTCAAAGGAGATTTCAACCTAGCCTTTTCCCAACTAACCTACATAGTTGGGAAAAGGCTCGGCTGATTGAATTTGAGGAAATCGCCTGTTGAATCTCTTCTCGTATGACATAATAAGTAGTCAACTTACTTCGCTTGATCGTAATAATCTTGCCTTTCGAAGAGCGAAAACTCTCTTCGTCTCACTGATTCGTACGAGTAGAAAGTATTTCATTATTTCAACTGGAAAGGTTTTAACACTTCGGGAGCGTTTGACAGTCTTGTGGGGAATCAAAGTGAAGATATGTGGCTAGATGGATTAAAGAGTAGGTAAAATTACTTTTTAAACGTTAAGAAAAGACTGGAATTTTGAAGGTGAAATTATATTATAGAACTTGACATTTTAAAAACCAAGGAATCACCTCACACACTTTTTGAAATGAATGAACCTCTAAAAGTTTATGTGCTTCTAATGATGCACTTTTTTAAATAATTGAGCCTGTTTTTAACTTTCTGGCCTTTTGTCACAACCTGTCGCTTCTTATAAAACAAGATCAAACAGTTATATTAGTATTACCAACAAAATATCACAACATCACATACCTTTTTTCTTCTCAAATTGCGTGCAAAAATATAGGTGACTTTGGATTACAACTTCCTCCATTAGACACCTCAAGGTAATATCAATTTGTCGTTACAGATTTATTGATGGCTTATCCTCCCCTCTGAGTACAGTAAAGTTCAGGAGCTCATACGAAATAATAATGGTCGTTAGAAGTTCCTTTCGATGATAACTTTTACCAAATATAAGAAAAGATATATTTCGTAAAAGATAAGATGTAATATTTTATGGAATCTTATAAAGTTAGTAAAGATAATATTGGAGTGTATTTAGTCCGGGTGGTCCACAATTTCAATGTCGCTCAGCGCGCTATGGAGCGGGCTATGCCCGGAGTTTCTTTGAAGGAAAAAATCAGGAATGAAGTTATCCGGAAAAGAACTGGAGTTACCGAAATAGAACAGAGTAAGCAAGCTGAAGTGGCGGCCTGGCCATGTTTGTCGAAGGACCGGTGGAACAAACGATAGTCCTAGAGTGGAGACCGCGTATCGGCAAGTCAGGCAAGTGGGATGCCCCAGCTCGATGGACCGACGATCTTAAGAAGGTGGGTGGGACAGAATGGATGCGGAAAGCAGAGGACAGGGTATTGTGGTGCAGTCTTGGAAAGGCCTATCTCCAGTAGTGGGCTGTGATAGGCTGAGTAGATTGATATATATAGTTGGAATCTGGATCACATACTATCGGTAAGTGTTATTAAAGTAATGGTGTATTGTAGGATCTGTTTGATTAAAATTGAACAAAACCTCCAATTCAGAGAGTAACATTAGAACGCATTAACAAAAAAAAATCTTCCTCGCAATAAAATTATTCGAAACTCATGTTTTTCCACAACAATGCTTTCAGCAATGTGAATTATTTGAGAGCAAAATACCGATACGCGTTGATTCGTAATTGTTTTTACCGTGATCGAAATAAATAAAAAATGTTCACATTTAATTTTAAAATCCCTTTGACATCGAGTCAAAGCCTTAAGGCAGTATGCACTTTTCAAATTAATGTGTTTTATCTCTCACACACATGGTCAAAGTTAATGTCCATCCTATCTATATACTTATTATAATGCGAAGGTAGTTCTGTCTGTTTGTCTGATACCTGAGGGGAATTCTCGTAATTTTAAAAACGTTCACAGTCTGATCTCAGTCTCAATCTGTCATAAATACCTCTAATTTCCTTATATTTTGACAAGTTTTTGACATTTGTTTGTCGCTGAGATGAGACTGCAACTAGATTTTGAACGTTATAAATTACGAGAATTGGCCTGTTCATATACTGTGATTGAATTGGTCTGTTCATATACTCGTATAACGGCAAAACTGATTTTTATGAAATTTGGCACACAGGTAGACCTGACCTACGTTAGGACACCTTTTATTACGTTCCTGTGGAACAATGTTCAACCTCAACGCGGGCGAAGCCGCCGACAAAAGCTAGTTTGGATATAAATATAAACTTACGGATTTACAGTACAACTCAATACCTTTAAATCTCCCAGCATCATGCTGAGATAGGAGCGTTTTGGCCTCGTATAGGACTTTCTGTTTCATTTTTCTTTTAGGTATAATTTTGTTTTTTATTTATGACTGTATGTTTTTAGTTTGTGATCTTCCTGTACAAGACGCAATAAATACTTTTTCTTTCTTTCTTTCTTCTTTACCTTTTCGGGACCATAGGGTCCCGAGATACCTAACCTTTATTCGGTATACGAGGCGCCGAAGGCAACAGCAGAGGTCATTTAATGTATAATTCACCTACTTACTTATTTCAATAAGTGTGTCTGTATAATCTATGCTAGGTGTGCATATAAAAGTCGAGTCGAGCATTCTACGACTCGTCGAGCATAGACAACCTACAGCTGCAAGTGAACATAAAATTACATGTATATTCTGCATAGTTACGTTCGAAACTAAAATACCGAATTTCAAAATGGCTGCCATGCATAAGTAGAGTCCGTTTCCCGAAAGAAGTCCTGCGGCAATAAGTGGAACTAATTATTATTAGATAGTTAGCAACATTCCAACAACAACTCTCCTACCCCAGACACCTTTCTTTATTTAAGAATGTGCATTTTATTAACCAATAATCAAGCCTGCTACTCGTATATGATGTCGAGATAAATAAATAAATCAATATTCCACGACAGTGACGCCGCGTCTACGAGACTTCTTTTGTGAAATGGACTTTACTACAGGTTGTTAGCCACTGTTAACATAAGTATGTGTATATGAGCTACACGTCAATTAATGTGTGTTGTCATTGATCCCTGTAGGCTCTGACATCAATCAATAGACAAAAGTGTCAACATTTTTATGCTTGAGTACGAGGCTTTTGACTATGTGTATCTTATGTCTTTTCTTTATTATTTTGTTATTTGTATTGTGCGTTTTGTTTGTGTAGAATAAAATATTTTTCTTTTTTTTTCTTTCTTTCTACATCTATTTGCATATATAATAAAATAGTAACTAAGTCAAAACTGTACATTGAATATTTTTTGAAAAAGTAATTGCAGGTGTGGGAACGAGTTTGATACCAAAAATATCGTTTTTAGAATTTTTGTCCGTTTGTTTTTCGGCTGTTTGTCTGGATGTAAGTTCCAGATTGGCGCAAAAATAGCTCAAAGGATTTTCCTAGATCCCCGCGGGCGAAGGCGCAGCGAAAGCTAGTATAACATAATACTTTACTATCGCCCGACTTCACTCACATAATAATATCTTATTCTGCAAAGTATTAAAACTGGCCAAGATAAACCTAGTAATATTATGCTTATCCTAAGGAAGGAAACAAACACAAGTTCACATAATTCCAGCACTCTATAGTATCAGCCTGCACCTAACTATCCCACTGCAGGTGAAAACTAAAGGCTACGGAAAAGGAACGAGCATTTACCACCAAACGTCTTGTCGATATGAGAATATTAAGTGTTGGTTTCCTTACGATACTTTTAACAAGAACCCCATCTTCACAGGTGAAGGCCTCCTCCAAAGTTAGCCAATTGTCTCGGTCTTGGGCTACTTTTATCCAGTGGGACCGGCGACGTTTTTAATTTCATCTTCCCATCTACTCACGGGCCTTCCTTTACCGACTCGTGAGTACGCAATCTAAATGATCATTTGTATAAATTATGACGTACAAGCGTCTCTTGATTGATCGCGCGAGTAAGTCATACTCGTATGCATATTAAAGAGAGCGAGAATCGCGGATTCAGGCCACGATTGCTTTCGGATATAACGCGACCGTACACACAAATTTCTTTAAGCAATATTCATATTTATTGTCAGAAATACAACTGAGACCAGAGACAACCTACGCATTCTAATAGATAGCAAATCGGAGCAGCCAGACGCTCTGATAAACATTGTTATAACCTTTCCAATGTCAAATACATTATCGAATTGGAACTTCGGCGGCGATTCGATAATCTCCTGGTGAAAATCTCCCTCACCTGAATAATCCGCATAATAAACGAAGTTCATGAGCGATAAGGTGTATTTTTGTCGTGCAATTTGAGTGTATTCTTGTGAATCATCTTTTTCCGTGATTTTTATTTATCAGTAAAATATTTACATAATTTAAAAAGCTAACAGTATTAAAATAATAATATGTGGAAGTATATAAAAAGGAGGGGAAATAATGAAAGAGCATCAAAAAATTCGTCCGCATCGCTGTCAATAGGAAACGTGCCCAAAAGGCTGGCAGCATTGCCACGTTGTATGGCAATGCTGATTCTTTGGCAAAAAAATAGGCCAGCCCTCTGGTTACGTGAAGAGTCGACCAACCGCTCAATTTAATAGCTTAAGTTAAGCTATTAAATGTTCAGCGGGATTGTCCGAAAGGGTTACCGCTACCCCGAAACATAAAGGGCGAAGGAAGAAACATGGGTGGGTTTTAGTCAGTAAGAGTCTGACACTCCCTTCCGCTCCACCCAGAGCGGGAGGGGTCATTTGATGATTTCCCATCATCATGACATCCCAAAAAAAAAAAAAGCTATTAAATGTAGTAAGTTATGTTAAGTAAAAATGTTAAGATTTTCTTAGGATGGTACCTACTGTAAAGGTTGTCCGCTAAAGTTAACCTTATGTCGTGCAGGCTGGCAATTTAGCGCGATTTCCTTTCGAACAGTCAAGCAAGTTTAGAACGATGTGTCAAATATTTTATTAGGTTTTTTTGTTTGGGAAAAAACAGTGTTAGTTTAATCCGGAAAACGAATAAAATTGAAGTGTCTGTTTGCAATGTCAAAATAACACCTTTTTACTAAATACATCTGAAAGTATTTACGGTAATTATAACAAAAAATCATATTTTTAATTTTTTGTTTGTCTGTCACTTTGTTGTGGCTACTTCCCGAAACGGCTGGACCGGGGCTTTCACTGGCAGATATCTGATGTCATAAGGAGTAACTTAGGCTTACTTTTATTTTAGAACAAGAATTAGGGGACCGCGCAAAACAAACGAAGTCGCGTGCACAGCTAGTGTAAGGTCTATTCAAATTACGTTTCCAATAATGGTTGTTATTTCAAGCTAAACAAATATCAACTTTATTTTAGTGGTAATTAAGTTGATTTCAGAGTGAATAGCACTATTTAAAAAGTTAGCACTAGCACTGTTTGAAGTTGTAGCGTAAACTGAACTTTATTGTGTAGGAATTAAAGTTATTTTTCCAAATACTCATATTTGTTTACATGTTTGGCAAATAAATCGCGATCGGTGTATACAATACAATTATGACTCGCAGTAATTATTCTAACCCCTCTGAACCTTAGCTGTCAGATGTAAATAGAAATAGTTAGCTGCTACGTTTGTGTCATAAACAGAACCTTACCGCACAAAGTTAACTAACTGCTGGTCAAAGTTGGACTGACAAAGGGTTAGTTAAACAACTTTGTTTAATTTATTCTTGCTTGCAAGGAAAGTTTTTGTTTTTTAAAAATGAGGATCTTAGAAACACTTCATGTCACTAGCACCTTTATTACGTAAAACCCTTTCAATCACAATCTGGATAATTTTAAAGGATATTGGTAATCTATTAGGTATCTACGTTTTTTTCGAGCATATGATGTTCGAAAAAATTTATGATGTTCGAAAAATATGGCTGCTCAACAACGTAAATAACGCAATGAATGTTGTTGAACTGTCAAACTGGAAGCCATTGCCACTGTCAGTGTGTTACGCAATTACGCCGCTGGGGGCCAAATGGGGGATAAAATAATACTGCTATAAGAGGTGGTGGTTCGTGGTAGGCCCTTAGAAGCCCTGCATATACAATATAAAAAAAAAAACAATGTGATAGATCCTAAAAAAGTTCAATTTTACGTTCTACCTTTTCCAATACACGCTGGATTTTTCTATCATCATTATTAGAATTCACAAAGTAGTTTATTACCAGGAACGTGGCGTGTTCTCAAATTAATGACAGCACCTGGAGTATTTTAGGTATCTGGAAAGTCTCACTTCTTACTTAGTAGTAATGATAGGTAATAAAATGTCATAAGAAACGAAGTCTGCAATACTAAAGGCAACTGAGCTAAATGATAAATGATTTATTTTCTGTAAGTAGATTTGTACAAACACTTTTACACGTCAATGATATTTTTTCAAAACTAGATGAGTTCGGCGTTTCCTATCTGACTACTCTGAGAAGAAAGGCCGAAACAAACTCAGAGGGAGGTCAGAGGTCTCTTTTTAAGTCCATATATAATCTTGCTAAATAATAAAATAATGCTAAAGGTGACACTGGGCACAAAGGTTACAACAAACATTTTTTATTGTGAACATGGAGGATGTCTCTTAGTTCAGTGTGCCTTTTGGCAAAGGCCTTGTCTAACAACTTCTACTAAGTCATATATCTCGCAACTCTTTTCCAATTTCGACTTTTTTCCTGTCTTTTATATTGACTTCCCCTGTTTCTTTTGCCATCTCTGGGGTACCATTCTGTCACAACTTTACTCCACTTCTCTTGAATGCCTTTTAACATATGACCTGTCAATTTCCACTTTTGTTGGTCTATTTTGGTAAGAACGTCAATAACTATAACTTTTGTCTTTTCTTTAATCGGGGTATTTCTTACCTTGCCTTGTTTTTTTAATACCAGTCATAAAGGTAGAAAGTCAAGAACCGAAGATTAACTGTTGGTAAGGAAATACTAATCAGATTACTAAAATTATTTCACCAATAGAAAACTACATCAATGCTGCGACCCATCGGATATGGTTTATGATATAGTTGACTTCTAAGCGAACGAAGTCACGGGCAGAAGCTAATACATAATATTTTTACCTACTCGTACTAAAAGAGTTCGATGTTTAGAGAAAAAACAAAAAATGTATGGGGCCGGGGTACCCCCGGCAGGAACGATGTTCAAAATGAAAATCCAAGATGGCGGCTGCAAAAATTTGAAAACGTCGTAAAATTTGAAAATTATAACCATATCCATGACGAAAAATTTGAACATTTTTACAGCCGCCATCTTGGGTTTTCATTTTGACCTTACTATTGGCTTCCGCACCCTCGAAAACCATGAAAACTATCTCTCTTTCTCTGACTCTTTCTATTATATGTAGGTAATAAAAAGTCGCAGAACGTTTTTTCTTTACGTGGCGATTTCTTCCAGGATACTCCTACCGCAAACTCCGTTAAAGAACTTCGTTCCAAAAATATATATGTACTACCCAGGTAACAATTATTGTGAACGTAATATACGAGTATTTTAAACACAGACATACTCAGACAATGAATGTCAAAGACTACACAAATACCCACATGGCTTAAAAAGTCTGCATGCTTATCTCCTTTGTTACCAACCAAACATTGTCCTACACAACGAGGTTGCTCATTTCATTCAATTGTTCCTTCCCTCGTACCAACAACGCGCAACTACAAACTTCATTATTTTTTCAAACATTCGCCCATTCTCCTCGTTGACGTGCCATTGTTTTTGCACCAGAATATTGAAAGTCTACATTACTGAAGATTTCATTTGCTTTTGTTGTGATTACATTTCTGTTTTAGTAAATAAAAATAATGTTTGTTTTTAGTTCGTAGTTTTTATGCACGACAAATTCGAGAAAAAAATATTCGTGTTTTTTTTTTTGGGAAACTAAGCATACTCAAACAAGTGCTTATCTTAAATACATTTTACGTAGATAAAAACCTGTTACTGCTGATTCAGCAGTCTCTGATTTAAAGAAAAATCCAATCTTTATCTCCTATATTTCCCTCTTCTTCTCGATATCATTTACTTACATTTTCAATCATTGGACCAATGGTATGGTAAAATATTAATCCTTTAGCTCAAAACATAATAAAATTAACAATAATACCAGCCTATTACTGTCCCACTACAAGGCATCCTATAGCCCTGGCCTGGTGATAAAAAAGGCATGAGGGTTGATCGCCACGCTTGCTCAAGACGGGTTGGCTTAAAACGTATTATGAATCTTTAAAAAAAGATTCAGGAATCCAACTTAAAATATTAAAACCCAATAAGATATACCAGCCAGTAAGGAATGCACTTTGCATCTGAAAAGCTAATATCTATGTACCGACGCAAGAGGGCGCCACCGCTTCACTTGACTACTAAATAAATATAGACGAGTGCAGTGTGGAACGGAGTTTCTTTATATTTACTAAGTTAAACTGTTTTTAATGTAAATGGGTTAGTTCTTAGAATGCAAGGACTGTTATACTGTGGACTGTTGCTGTTGTTGGTATATTTTTCTTTCTTTCTTTTCTTTCTTTGTTTGAAGACTTGAAGAAAAAAGTTAGTACAGACGGCACAGACGCCAGCATATCAAGCTACTACAACCTGTCAAATTTCTTTAATAGATTTAGGAAAGCTAAAGGTTCAAGATTGATTGGGAAAATTTGACAGTTTTGGGTAGCTTGATGTACAGCTGGCGTCTGTACTTAACTTAGATGGTTTGGTCATGTTGAGAAGATGATGTGACAAGGCGATGTGAGTGGAAATGCCGGAGGCAACGCCCTAGGAGGACATTAGTGACCTTATTGGTCGTTCAGAGTACTCGCAACCGGCGTGCAAGTATGACCAGAGGGGCAACTCTCGTAATTTTAAGAACGTTCACAGTCTAATCTCAGTCTCAATCTGTCAAAAATACGTCTAATTTCCCTACATTTTGACAAGTCTTTGACATTTGTTTGTCGCGGAGATGAGACTGCGACTAGATTTTAAACGTTTTAAATTACGTGAATTGGCCTTCAGATGAATGAACGTAAACGAGGTAAAAGGAGTTTGTAAGAATCGTAGCGGGTGGCGTTTTGTAGTTTCTGCCTACTCCTACGGGAAGAAGGCGTGAGATGATCTATGTATGTATACTTTACTTAGATACCTACTTACTTTTTATTTTGAATTTGTGTTATATTTGAGTCCTTTAGTTTGAAAAAAAAAAAAACAATTAAAGAACGTTACGCCCAGTGTTCTATTTCCATGCTTCCACAACAGCTAACTGACATTATTTTTTTCTAAGTTCACGCAAGCAACTTTGGAGCGGAGATAATTTCATTTCTGATTTTATCCTTCAAAGAAACCCTGAGCGGCTATGCTCAGGATTTCTTTAAAGGATAAATTAGAAATCAAAGCAGCTCTCAAAATGTCGAAAAAAAATATTGTGAGGAAACCGAAAAAAAAAAACCGAAGACATGTGACATCCACCAACCCGCACTGGCCCGCGTGGTGGATTATTATGGCCCATGCCCTCTCTAGGGGAGGCTTGTGTCCCAGTAATGGGAACATTATAGGCTGATTATGCTAAGCACCCCATAAAGCCTAGGCAAAATTCATCGGATTTGAGAAAATCCATGTTTTTGTGTGTTCACACAAAACCATGGATTGTACATGTTTATTGTACATTAAATTCTATCACATTTCTCCAAAACCCCAAAATGAGTGGTATTCATATTTTATTTGGTAATTAATTACTATGATAAGAAGTAACAGATATTCTTTAAAAAAAAATCCAAAAGGGAAATACTGCTTTTATCATACCAATTTTTGCAGTCAGGCAGCATTTTTTATTTCGCGTTATTGATGATCGTAAACTTACAGGGACATGAGATACTTCAGCTGTGTCGCAAGGCCAGCAACACGTCACGTCGGAAAGTAATTTAAAGTCATTCATCAGGTAGTCAGCCCGGTTATTAACCTGCCATAAAAATCTCGTATAAAACATATTTACCCTGCAAACATGACTATACTCTAAACCAATTAAAAAAGAAGCGATGTCGTCGACAAAATAGCCGGACAATGTAACAGCAATTTCATAATTACTAGTTGATGCGTTTTTGTTTACCTTTCTGACTGAACGTTTTTAAAAATCCAGGTGTTGTGCCGACAACAGAAAGTTATAAAGTGCTGTTCGGAAAACAATTTTAATAACTGACTACGAAATATGGATGGTGAGATGACGCAATGAAACAGCGTATTTTTTTTTTGTTTTAAAAAAACGTTGCCCCTCACTAGGAATTCCTCCTGTATCGTGGTATCGTGGGTGCGTTTACAAACATTTAAACTCACATACACAAACAACCAGACCCGGAAAGACTACTTGTAGGTCATACAAATATTTGTTCCGTGCGGGAATCGAACCCGCGACACGCAGCGCAGCAGTCAATCGCTTAACCACTGCGCCAATCGTGCCGTCTAAATTTGCCTCATTACATAGACACATAAATGTACGCCTTCTTTTCTTTCTTTTTTCTTTCGTAGGCAGAAACTACAAAACGCCTCCTGCTACGATCCGTGCATACTCCTTTTGCCTCGTTTATATTTATACATTATACATTAGAGGGGCAATTCTCGTAATTTTAAGAACGTTCACAGTCTGATCTCAGTCTCAATCTGTCAAAAATACCTCTAATTTCCCAAAATTTTTACAAGTTTTTGACATTTTTTGTCGCAGAGATGGGATTGCGACTAGATTTTGAACGTTTTAAATTACGAAAATTGGCCTTCTGGTTATACACGTACGTCGGTTGCAAGAACTACGCACCAGACCTTTCGGAAGAACACCACCAATAAGTCACTATATGTCCTCCTAGGGTTACCCTCCCGGCGTTTCCACTCATATCTGTCATGTAAATTCTTTTTGTTAGTCGCCTTTCAATCATACTCTCAACATGACCAAATCATGTAAGCATACCCTTTCCCATATTTCTCACTATATCTCATCATCGTCACATCATCTCATTTATCATTGCCTCTTTACTGCGTACACCATCATCTACCTATTGCTAAACGTCTCAGGACAGATTGCATTAAAAAGAAGGAGAAAAAATCTATTGATCCAAGAACAAAAGAATACTGCGTACAAAAACAACTAAAAGTTTATCATTTTTAGACACGGCGGCGTTTCACGAATTGTGTATTTCTTCTCAGTACTTTCATGTCTGTTTTCAACCTAACTCGATTATGTAAATACAAAGTTATACTTGTAAGTTCTTTGGATGGGATCACCACTCAAAAACTGTGCTATATGATTGTGTATTATGGAGATCCGCTTCACTAACTTTCAATTTAGTTGGTCCTCGCCTCACTAAGTTTCAAGAAGTTTAATATTAGTTTAGAAGACCAACCCTCGGTGCGTTGGTCTTCTAAACTTATATTATAAAAAGAAAAGATTTGATTTTTTGTATGTTTGTTTAGCATAATCAGCCTATATTGTTCCCACTGCTGGGACACAGGCCTTCTCTCAAAGAGAGGGGGGGAGTCGGATATTATTATTTTTTTTTAAAAAAGTTGCCATGCACTTGGTATTACTCCTGTATCGTGGGTGCGTTTACAAACATTTAAACCCACATACACAAACAGCTAGACCCGGAACAACTACCTGTTGGTAATACAAATATTTGTTCCGTGCGGGAATCGAATCCGTGACACGCAGCGCAGCAGTCGATCGCTCCGCCACTGCGCCAACCGTTTCGTTATGGTTATGTTTGTTTGTAATGGATAAACTCAAAAAATATACAGGCTGGTCCAAACAGTGACGTAATAAAAAAAAATGATTTCTCCTCTGGGCATGAGGAATCAATTTTTTTTTATGACGTCACTGTTTGGACCAGCCTGTATAACCGATTCTTTCACCTATAGAAAAGTACATTATCAGCAAGTAACATGGGCTGTATTTTACTGTTACTGTTAGCCTCCAATATCCCACTGCTGGGCAAAGGACTTCCAGCTCTTTCGATCCCGGGCTAAAGTGGACCATTGGCTTTATTTTATTAAATAAAAAAGTGACATTTTTAGATTTATGCACGCTGCTTTTTTGAGAGAAACTAATTTCACCCACTATCGTACTACATACACTGTTTTTTTTTTAATCAACGCTGGATTTTTTTTGGACATCCTCCCTTGGGACACAAGTAGGCAATGGCCTGGGTGGACTTAGGATAATCCCGGCGGTACGTTCCTATGGGAATTTCCAACCTCCGCGTGGACGAAGCCGTGGGCAAAAGAAAATAAAATACCTATTTCTACCAAAACCAGTCAGATTATAATTACTCCCCCGGAAAACAAAACATCCACATTCTTATCCATATTCTCATCCACACTAGTACATTCAAAACATGTAAACAGATCGGACGCGACGACAAAGGGAACGCTCCTCGGAATCTAATAAAGGAATTTAAAAGACGTGCTCGTCCCCTCTGCACGGAGATATTTGCGCTGTTTAGACACCCGAAACAAATACAAATATTTGACTGGTATTCTTTGATTAATTGTATGGAAGTGGAATAATCTTAAGTTTAAAGATGGGATGAATGATGCTCGAAAGAATGATTATTGTTATTTTCGCAGGATACCTACCCTGTATTTCCGAAACATTACAGCACATATAAATAGTTGCATGTGTAGATGCTATTGACTTGCCTTCGAGAATCGATATGTAATAGTAAACCAACTTTTTTTTTCCTTTTACCTGCAACACTGTAAACAATCGGTCTTATTCATAAAACTTTAATCAATTGCTAAGCAACTGATTAGCAAAATTCTTATTCATAATAGCTATTTAGCGCTAAGAGGATGCTAAGCAATTGATTATTATCTGTCAAATTTAAACACCGCCGGACCACTGCTAAGAGGATGCTAAGAGGCAACATGGCGGATTTTGTTTGAAACAGCTGATCGGATCATTGCATTTCGATGTTATTCATAGTATCGAGTAGGTAGTGCGTAAATATGGATTTCGACAATCTTTTCTGGATTTCCAAGACGATGTAGCAGAGTTATACAATTTTGAAACGACAGAGGGAAGTAAAAAAAGGAAGACCTACAAAGCTCGAACAAAACCGCTACGAGAATTGTTACCTATTGCATATTGTTCATTCCGAGTACACATGATGAAAGGATTTATAGGGAAAGCTCAATGACGTGGCTCAGTAGGTGCTTAGGAGGTTTCAAGAGAATGAGTTCGTGAAGCTCATCACAAATAGTGATTATTCAATATGTTATCCCATGTGCCCTTGTGTTATCTTATGACGCCAGTTCTAAGGTACAGAACTAAAGAAAAGCTACATTGTGGCTGTCACACACAATCAATAAGAGACATTTTGTAGAAATCATTTATTTTGATACAAATAAAACTACATTTTTGTTCTACATTCATTATTTTTGTTTTCCAATACTTTTACTCCAACGTCATGCCATGCCACTCTCATTCCTCATATTTTTCACATGGCATGGTCTCCTCCCTCGCCGTCTTTGTGAGGTTGAATAGTATTGGTGCTAGGTATTGTTGTTGTTGTTATGGGATTGGTTTCCGCACTTAGTCCTTCAGGTTGACCATTGTACGTGGGCCATGGCGGCCGTCGGTGGTTATTCCAACCAGCCCACCTCCCTCCAGAAGCTTATTAGGTCTCCTGGTCTGTTAAGGACATCTGTGTATGATCTGGGTGTTCCGAGGGTTTCTGACCTAATCTGGGTGATGCCTGTGCACTGAAAGAGCACATGCGCGACAGTTTCATCAGCCTCCATGCAGGCTCTGCACAGGGGGCTGTCCGTTATACCTATCGTGTGAAAATGTTTGTTTAGTGAGTAGTGCCTCGTGTTGGTCCCCGTCACTATTCGCAGGCTTTTCCTATCCAGGTGTAGTAGTCTTTTCGTTAGTTTGCCATCTAGTAATGGCATGGCCTCCTTGGACTGCCTGCAGCCCGGTGACGAGGACCACCAGTTCTCCGCTTGTGTATGGGTGTGCTCCTGTAGCCACCTGCGTAGCTGATTAAAGGGGATGGGCACGACTGGTTCTGGACCATAGACTGACGTGCTGGATGCCCTTCTGGCCAGCTCGTCAGCCGCATCGTTACCTAGTGATTCATTGTGTCCTTTTATCCATTGTAGTGTCACTGTGGTGCAGCTTGATAAAGTCACCTTTTCAAGCGCCTTGTGACATTCTAATATTAGATGCGATGTGATACATCCTTTCTTCAGGGATTGGAGGACCGATGCGCTGTCAGAGATTATACGAACATGAGTGTCCGTAATCCTCCTGGCTGCTATGGCATGGGCCACTTGTATTATACCCACACACTCCGCTTGGTAGACCGTGTTAAGCATTCCTAGCGGGCTCGCCGTCTTTGTGAGGTTGAATAGTATTGGTGCTAGGTATTAATAGTGGCTTTCATAGCAGCAGTCAAACTTGTATCTGTAAACAAGTATAATAATTATTACTAAAAGACACCGAAATCCCGTTACAAAAGCAGTAGGAAGTAATATAATATAGACACAAGTACCCACTTACATATCTAAAAGAGTAAATTCATGTTAACAAGCCTAGAGGGCATGAAAATACATAGCTATTATCGGCAACTGCTTTAACATTAATTTGGTCAGTTTATATTAGTAAGTAGATATAAATTCAGAGATAAATACCTTTTTCTGTTTACTCCAATTATTGCAGCTTATTATTTTCATTGCTAACATCGCAAACACAAAGATTTAAACATAATACATTATTTTATTTATATTCTAATTATCCGATGAAATTTCTGACTTTTATCTGCCAAAGTCACGACATGGTCACGACAGATAAAAAATCGTTGTTTTGACAAGTTTATTCTAAAAATTCCGTTTTTTAGTCAACTATTTTGATTATAATCTGTGCCGAACGCATAATTTCACCTCTATTTCGTTTCGCAACTAATCACCTGCTAACTAGCGTTTATGAATAAAGAAAAGTTAAGCATTGATTAAGAGCTAACTAAATGCTAAGCTAAACAGTCGCTAATGAGTGATTAGCGAGATTTTTATGAATAAGGCTGTTTGTGTCTAATAACGAATTTATTTACGAATACCTTTAATACCTACCTACCTACATTCACCATAAGTAATTCTTATATTTAGTTTTAAGATTACCTTGTATTTCTCATATTAAGTGAATTGTATTCTTATGAGAAATAAATGTCTTAAACCGTATAATGAAACACAAATAGCTTCTTGAAGTTACTAAAGATGGTGATGAAGTTATAAACATAAGTTTACAGACTTATACTTTCAGATCGAATACGGTCTGGCAGGAACCTCGACGCGCAAACTGAAACCATGAATTTAGCACATAGGTCTAAAACCCCTAGACTCATCTGCTGAATTCGTGGTTTCAGCTTTAGTGTCGAGGTTCCTGCCAGCCTGGGGGTCTACTACGAAGTGCAAAGTGCGAATGATCGGATCGGACCGACACATGGCCGAACCGAATATTATTGAAAAATGCGAAAAAAGTTCGGATCGGCTCTGTTGGGTCGGGACCATAGTCAATATTCGAAAGAGTGTAGGAGTGTAGGATCGGGACTGACCGAACCAAATAGTAAGTTCGTAGCAGGAAACGGCCGAACATTCGGCCGATACCAATTCGGAGTAAACCCCCTGTATTCCATCTGAAAGCATAAGTCTGTAAATGTTTGTAACTTCATCAGCATCTTTAGTGACTTTCGTCGGTTATGAAAAAGAAATCTGTTAGTTCATAAAAAATTGCAATATCTCCGCGCTCAAAATGTATGGAAAAGCGATTTTTTTTTTTTTTTTTTTATTGGCCTGCGTTAAATTTCAACCCAGGGTTCAGAATCATGTACCGAATCCATGGTGTAGCGGTACCTTCAACGCCACATGCGAACAACGCGTCATACTGACGTCACGCAAATCCTGCATCTCGCAAGCAGAGTTTACCGCGCAATTAGCATATATACAAACTTTCCAACATTAATCGTTGGGCAGTTGCCCGCCAGACACAACACCCGCTTGGTCGAAGGATCCTCCCTTTTTTATAAAGTATGAGTGAACTTTACACCCTATTCCTCATACCTCTAAAATGGTGACATGTTGCGCGTCGATGTTCCTGCCAACCTGTTTAAAAAAAGTGCTTCATAATTGCGAATCAACAAGATTTACACAATTTTGTTAATATTATGAGCAAACCTAATTTTCTCTTCACATTTTTCAGAAACATCATTGAGTAAACGAACTCTAATTAAATTTTTCCCAGACGAGAATATATGAGAAAATTCAACCAATTTTTATTAAAAATATAGAAGAATTTTTTTGCGAGAAATTTCGAAACTAGAACCATATTCGGTACATTATTACTTTGCATGATAAGCAGCCACGTGCTTCTGAAAGAACTCATTTGTGCGTCACATTTAAGAATTTCGCCTTAACGATACGCCCTGGGAAGAATAATGCTGTTCACGTGACTTGACTTCGAGAAGTGTATGTATTCTTTGGGTCGTTTCAATTTCAGTATTTGTTGCACGCTTGTTGCGCAACTGACTGGTTTCAACACGTTTTATGGCACGACATTCCACCACTAGTTGGCAACTTTTATCAGTGTGTCCTTTTTTGTGACTACATAACATAATCAGCCTATAATGTTCCCACTGCTGGGACACAGGCCTCCTCTCTGTGAGAGGGAGTGGACTGTAATCCACCACGCGGACCCAGTACGGGTTGGTAGATGTCTTTGAATTTTTGGTTCTAGGACCTGCCGGTTTCCTCACGATGTTTTCCTTCATCGTTTTGAGAGCAGTGGTGATGAAATAATTTACACAAAGTAAAGTGCCTGCCTGGGTTCGAACTCACGACCTACAACTCGTAAGTCGGGTCCATTACCACTGGGCCACCACTGCTCCTACTGTTGCTACTACTGGTACTGTATAAAATAATGATAGTGTACAGAGTTGAGCACCAATATGTCAACACTTGGTTACTTTCAATTGCGATTTTTTTCGTGAAATAACGAATGCAACATTGAAATACGACACATTACGTAAACGTATGGTTTCGAAAATGCTATGCTCGTAACAACATAAAATTTCATTAAAAAATAAATGAGTACATACATCGCTTTTGAATAAAGCCGAGTGTATACATACTTTTGCTCGTGACTGTTCTTGTGATCGATTTTTTTATTTATGACTACCCTCTTTCTAATTTTGATATAAGTTTATCTGACGTATGACGTGAAAACACGCTACTGCCACATTTTGTTAATACTAATCTATTTATTACTTAATACAGAGCCTGTAACTTGCAAACTACACTTAAATTCATTTCAGCATAACCAATTGCGGTTTGCAGCCTCTAGACTCACTAGTTATTTGACCCTCTACTGCTTGTTGCCCGGAACCCTGCGGTTACGGACGATTTGCCCACTCAAGTCCTAAGTTTAGTCACTTGCGGGTTTCAGTGTGAAATGTCTACAAGTGATTAAGAGACTACTGGACAATGCTTGGTTTAGCTACAGGATTCTGTAGGATATATCTTATAGAATATTGTGGTTAAAATTAGACTCGTTATTCTAATAATGTTATATAAGACAGATTTTACTGTAATTGTTGCTTTTGTGGTTTTTAGATGTAGCATGTAGTAGGTCATCATCTGCCTAGCCTTTTCTCAACTATGATGGAGTCGGCTTCCAGCCTAAACGGATGCAGCTGAATACCAGTATTTTACATGGAGTGATTGACCTACACAATCCAGTTACGAGGTAATACGATACCCCTTGGTAAGACTGGCTGTCAGACTTTCGGTCTCCTGACTACCCGTACGACTGTCAAAGATCCACGAATGACAGCATGGACCAACGGCTTAACGTGCTGTCAGTGGCATGGAGGGGTCTCGGTATGTAAAGATGGTCCCATCCACGGACCAACCGCGGCAAGCGTAGCTTAACCTGATCGATCGACCTGTGTTCATCCGGTTAGACTGGAAGCCGACCCTAACATAGTTAGGAAAAGGCAGATGATGACTTTGTCACCACACACACAGTTCCTTGTTCTCTACGCTCAGTTTCAAGCCTATTTCACCAAAATTACCTTAACAAGACTTGTCACACCCGTAACATTATAATTCTCATTAATTTACTGTCTAACCAACTACCTGTGACGTTTACGTTGCTAGACATGTATTTATTGCCTGACGCCTACCAACAAGGTTGGTACTACACTGTGGTAACTCACATTTAGTTGGTAACAAATATTTGTATGTTTGGAGCACTGGTGGCCTATTGGTAACGGCCGCGGCTTGAGAGTTGTACGTCGTAGGTTCGAACCTAGACAGGTGCTTTTATCATCATCATAAATCAGCCTATAGCAGTCTAAGTCTAAGTCATAAGCATCTTATTGCACGCCATTCAACTCGATTTTCGGCAACTCTCATCCAACTGCTACCAGCTATCCTGCGGAGATCGTCGCTCCACCTACCCTGACAGGCGCTTTACTTTGTGTAAATTATTTTCATCACCACTGCTCTCAAAACGGTGAAGGAAAACATCGCGAGGAAATATCATCGGGAGAAGGTTTGTCCTAAAACGATAAATTCCAAGACAAGTGACATCTACCAACCCGCACTGGGCTCGCATGGTCGATTACGGCCCACTCCCTCTCACAGAGAGGCCTGTGTCCCAGTAGTGGGAACAGCAAAGGCTGCTTATGCTATTTCTATGTTTGTGTAGGACTGTTCTCCTGATGACTAATCATGTAGGTGACGAGACCACACACCAGATAATGCGGCACGATCACCAGGCCAGGGCAACCCAGACTAATGCCCAGTGGGGTAATTGCGTAACACACTAACAGTAGGAATGGCTTTCATTTTGACAGTTCAACAACATTCATTGCGTTATTTACGTGGTTGAGCAGACAAAATTTTCCAACATATGAAGCAATGGGTTAGCAATATCCTTCAAAATGCTATCAATTAGGGTGCAGATTATAGTAGCAGACCTTCTTGTGAAGAAGTACTGACTACGCAATTTATGCTGCTGGTTTGAAGAGTGAAGATGCAATGTAATAACTGGTAAGTAAAAGAGTTTTTTTTTTTAAAGACTTTGGATGCGAGAAATACAGACGCCAGCACATCAAGCTACTACAATCTGTCAAATCTCTTTAATAGATTTTCAACTTTATCGCTAAAGCATTAAGGTTCAAGGTTGATTGGGAAAATTTGACAGTTTCGGGTAGCTTGACCTGCTGGCGTCTGTACATACAAAACCGGTCGAAGTGGAGGTTGGGGGCGGCCTATGTCCAGCAGTGGACGTGTATCGGCTGAAATGATGATGAAATTTTAAACTATGACTTGAAGGTTGGCAATGCAACGGCAAACCCAAGGTTGTTCTCTCGATTATTTCAACATTAATTGGACATTATCGCTAAAATAATCCCTGGAAAAATAACGTTATTTACTGTGTGTGGTGACTGGCCAAAAATACATTTAAAGTATATTTATATAACAAGATAAGAAATATATTTAATCAAAAAGAAAAATGTATAGTTAATCCGGATCTCAGATCAAAGAATGAGGAAAAATTATAACAGGTAAAACCACCTGTTTCCTTGTGAGCGTAATTTCGACGCAAACGCTATACTTACCAAGTTATATTTTTCCATGTTTCTTTAAGGGAACTCGGCACGGTCTGTCTTGTCTTGTTGAAGCTAAAGTCCTTAACATCTCGCTTGTATTTTATGAGGCGTAGACACAGAACATTAAAAAAAATTAAATAAACTATTATTGCATATTTGTTGACTTTTCAATTTATTTTTTGACTAGCTGCGTCCCGCTGTTTCACCCGCATAAGTTTCGATCCCGTGGGGATATCGGGATAAAAAATATCCTATATGTTAATCCTGGTTATAAAACATCTGTGTGCCAAATTTCATCCAAATCCGTTCGGCAGTTTTTGCGTGAAAGAGTAACAAACATCCATCCATCCATCCATCCATACAAACTTTCACGTTTATAATATTAGTAGGATAACCGACTAATCCTGAAGCCCGATAATCATGTACTGAATCCAAGGTTACAGGTTGTGCGTCGATGTTACTCCCACCTTATATGATGATACCTGTGACAGCTTACAAATTATAAAAACACAGCTCATCCAATCGGTAAATTACATTTCCCGAAAGACGTTATTATTGCAGCCCGTAAAACAATGTAGTATGGCATCTGTCTCCTGTTTAGCACTCAAGATTATACCCTGTCCATTAGATAAACCGTTTTTTGACAGATGGAATACGCATAAAAATGATACTTTTTTTTTGTCAAAACTACTTACGGTATCATAACGTCTGTAAAAAGTCATAAATAAGATAATTCAATAAGATAAGGCAGTTTATTCATTTATTTTATTACAAATTTTAAAGTTAAATTTGTTAATCCGGAATAGTTACGTTCTAAGGCAGCTGTCAAAAAACGGTTAACCTACTGGACAGGGTATAAAATAAATTCATAAATACGTCCAAATTTCACAAGCCATCATACCGCTTCTGCCGGTATAGATGCTGACGATATTTTATTAATATTTTACCAAAAAACTTCTATAAATTGCCAACCCTGTTGTAACTGAAATGCCTAATGTTTGACACTGAGGGTTATTTACGTGGTTCGAGACGTTACTCGCGTTACCAGTAGATAAGTACTCATATTATTTATTATCTCATAGGTAGATTAAAACTGACAAGTTCTTGGCACGTTACCATGGGCTTTCTACCGAGAATATTTTATGATCGAATGATTTACGTAACTTTTTTCGAAGGTTTAGGGATCGAGTCCATAGGATAACATTAAAGGTCATAGTGTCATCAGTTTAGTAATTCAGATCTAAGAAACACCAAAAATGGTAATCGGGTAGTTGCATGATATAGAATACTATATATTCTAGTAGATAATATATTCACATGCATGATACGATAACAGCATTCGAAATCAAATTTGAAATCGGTCGAAAAATAAAAAACTTATAACTTATAAAAGCTTTTTGTCTATCTCTTTCTCGCAAAACGAAGTTTTGTATGTAATTTATATGGCGAAACTAAACTATGATGTCAGAATTCAGTATTTCCCTCTCTTTCTAATTGAGAGTTTTGAACGCTTATATCTTTTTAATTTCCGAAGATATTAAAAACTGGTTATACCAAGCTATTGTTGAGGCAAAAAAGCTTCAATTTAAATAATAATAAAAAATTTGTCAACTAGCCAATTCCAACAAAAACATTTCATGTAAAGTAGGTTTGCAAAACTTATATTTTTACTGTTAAAAGTTATCAGACTTAATTTAGAAGCAAGCACGTAACTCTATAAGGCCTAGCTCTACAAACCTTACACATCTTGGTCAAAATGACTTGGCAGTTTTGCGGCCGTCGCACAGACACTGCTATAGGCTTGGTAAGAAATTAAGTTACTGGTCTCATGCAATAGTTTAATGGAACGGCCAAGCAATACATTTTGACCAAGATGTAAGGTCCCTGGTTTTTGTTTATGGCTCGTCTAGGCGGATTTTCACTATAAATCTTAGTGAAAATCGGAACATTTAAAGATATTCCTCCTTTACTTATATAAAAGTTCCTTGAAGTTAAGTAATGATAAACGACTGTTTAAACAGACATTTCTGACGTTGAATCGGTTCTTTACTTTAGTCAAAGTTTATAATTAATATTACCGCTATTTGTAAAGTGGACACATCGCAACACTAGCATTTCTTCACTTCTAGAATAAATTTTCCAAACATAATATTATGGCAATACATTTATTTTATTTATTTGAGGGGTGATTTTTCAATCATCTGATAACTTTATTCGAGGAATAATTTTGAAATTTTGACAGTTATTTCACTGTCACTTTCACTGTCAAACGTCAATTTTGTTCCTCAAATAAAAGTTATCTGGCGATGGAAAAAACAGCCCTAAGTTAACATGCACAGCATTACAGAATATGATCCCAATGTGTTGTACAGAGCAATTTACAAACGAAAACTGACACACATGCATACTCGGTCAATCCGTTGAATTTTGCCTAGGCTTTATGGGGTGATCAGCCTATAATGTTCCCACTGCTGGGACACACGTCTCCTCTCGAAGAGAGGGAGTGGGCCGTAATCCACCACGCGGGCCCAGTGCCAGTTGGTAGATGTCACATGTCTTCGAATTTTTGGTTCTAAGACATGCCGGTTTCCTCACGATGTTTTCCTTCACCATTTTGAGAGCAGTGGTCATGAAATAATTAACACAACGTAAAGTACGAACATAGGTTCGCACCCCGACTCATAAGTCGCGGCCATTACCAATCAAATGAAAAATAAAACATTATTTGTAATATGATGATTACGATTCGATGGCACTCATTACACAGTATTGACGTTCCTCTCTGCCTACCTTCTATGGAAAGATTCCAATAAAAGGTTCAAATAACTCAGACTTTCCTTTTAATTACGAAACCTTCAAACAATTACGTCAATGGCCCTACACAAATGAGTACGATTTGTTAAAATTCTTGCCTCAATAAATTGTATATCTTCAAGTGTTTTGAAAAGAAATTAGAGAAATTTCCTTTTTATCTCGTTTGAGCTTTTGTTTGAATAGGAATGCCCGCAGTTACCTATTAAAAAGAATTATGTAGATTTTTCAATGCTTTTCTTCCGTTTATAAAATGTTTTCGAAATAAAACGAGATTTTGGAAAACATGTCTAATTATATCGCGGGCGAACCAGCTCCGCTTTTTACATACTGATTTCTTAAACTCTACGAAAAAATATCGTTGCTAATTTTTTACTTAGAAAGAAATAAAAATATTTTATTCTGCACAAACAAAACGCACATTACAAAAAAAAAAAGAATAAAAAGAAGACATAAGATACACATAGTCAAAAGCCTCGTACTCAAGCACAAAAATGTTGACACTTTTGTCTATTGCTTGATGTCAGGGCCAATGACAACACACATTAATTGACATTAATAATAATAAATAATAATAAATTCTTTATTTCGGACAACGTAAGATCCACTGTGTTAGTAAAATCCTTATATTTAATGTTAGTGCCATATTATCATTTAACACTTGTTTATCCGAGATCATTTCAAGTGGACGACGCACAAGCGAAGGGAAAGTACTTCACTTGTTCATCACCCCCACAAAACGTCTCAGAATAGGAGAGTAGATGCTCTCCGCCACTGTCCTCAGAATACTGTTGTCACTGTCCCGCAGCCTTGCTATTAAGTACGAAATTTTTTTCCGCATGACCGCATACAAGTCGTCGGTTCGATTCAGCGTAAACATCTCAGATGCGCTACAAAAACGGGGCAGTCCCAACAGCATTCTGAAAACATTATTATATTGGATGCGCAGGACCTCCAGCGATCTTTTGGTAAAGCTGACCCACAGGCTTCCCGTGTACATACCCTGACAATATGCTTTGAAAAGGGTTATTTTAACCTGATTAGTACAACGGTAAAACCTGCGCGCCAACATATTCCCTCTGACCGCCAGTGCCCTGCGCTCCCTCTCTATATCCACATTGTCTTTAAGGTCGTTGCGAAGTATGTGCCCCAAGTACTTAAAATTATTTACTCGCCTTATACTTAAGCCATTCAGAGTAAAACTTGGTACATAGTCGAGGGCCTTACCAGCGGCCTTAAAAACCATGTATTCACTCTTTTTTACATTATAAACGGGTCCGTGTGTAGCTGCATAGTTCTCGCATACTCTCAACATCACTTTATTTGATCCCGCAGTCATACATTGACTATAGAGACATTGGCAGGTGACAACAAAACAACAACAATCATAACAAAAACAAAAATGCCAATTGCAGAGTGGCGAAATAACTAGTAACTAATAGCTTAATAACAACTACTACCTACTTCTAGTAACTTAATATGTCATACATATGAGTACATAACATACATAATCAGCCTATAATGTTCCCACTGCTGGGACACAGGCCTCCTCTCTGTGAGAGGGAGTGGGCCATAATCCACCACGCGGGCTCAGTGCGGGTTGGTGGATGTCACATGTCTTCGAATTTGTGGTTCCAGAACATGCCGATTTCCTCACGACGTTTTCCTTCACCGTTTTGAGAGCAGTGGTGATGAAATAATTTACACAAAGTAAAGTGCCTGCCTGGGTTCGAACTCACGACCTACAACAGCTCGTAAGTCGGGTCCATTACCACTGGGCCACCACTGCTCCCTAATATGTCATATCTATAATACTAGCTTCTGACTGCAACTTCGTCCGCGTAAAATGTCTTGTTGTCCCGACTCACCGCGTCGCACCGCATCTCCTGCTCGCGCTAACACTTCGTTTTGGCTCAGCATCTGTCTGACTTTTTTCTTTTTTCTCGGGTCCTAAGAAATTACAACAAAATATATAATTAAAATAGCCTTCCTCAAGAATTAGTCAAATGCAAAAATATTTTTTTAAATCCGACTGGCAGTTCTAGAGTTTAGCACTTTGAAATAAACAAATTCTTCAGCCGTATTATTGGTATAATATACAGATTCAGATTCAGATACTTAATTTGCTCAAACATGTGTGTACGTAGAATAATGCATGCAAGGTGTTAAAAGTACAGACGCCAGCACATCAAGCTACTACAATATGTCAAATTTCTTTAATAGATTTTCAACTTTATCTCTAAAGCATTAAGGTTCAAGGTTGATTGGGAAAATTTGACAGTTTCGGGTAGTTTGACCTGCTGGCGTCTGTACATAGAGTTGTGCTAACTATATTTACCATATTGTCATGGTGTGCAAATATTAATACAAGTTTAGAACTAAAAATAAATAATAACAACATGCATTATCAATGCTGACATAAGTAAATAAATTGAATTAAATACAAGGTTGCAACAAGATTACAAGGTTTTAAGGTGTGTGTACACTGTGTACGAATATTTTAGAAAGTGTTTTATTCTTTAGAAAGAATTATCAAAACTATAACTTTGATTTGCATACTAAAGTTAGGTCAAACAACTCAAGACATAAACAATCTCAAGCTTGTAGCAGAAAACAGTAGCGTAGCAAATTTGCTACGGCGTAGCACCAAGATGCTACGTAACGGCTACGTCGTAGCTCTCTCGTGGCTTGCCAAGGCGACCCATGTTGGCCGCATTGTAAATTAGTATGAGAGTCTGTGTTCAATATAAATTGTTTCAACACTGCATTCAAGAGAATGTCCTATTGGACATTTCGTAGTTTATACGTTTCTATTATTTTTGGAAGGAAGTTCTTTAACGCGGCTTGTGGTAGGAGTAAACAGGGGGGCAATTCTCGTAATTTTAAGAACGTTCACAGTCTGATCAGTCTCAATCTGTCAAAAATACCTCTAATTTCCCTACATTTTGACCAGCTTTTGACATTAGTTTGTCGCCGAGATAACACTGCGACTAGATTTTGAACGTTTTAAATTACGGGAATTGGGCTTCTGATAGAAGTCGTCACGTAACGAATTAACTTTGTGTCCCCTTTGTGCGACTTTCTTCATTTTATTATTTTTGCGTGCGAGTATCGTTTAAGGAGCTTTTTTCCTGACAGAGGACCCCAACTGCAAACGTTTTTTATCATGTTTTTTTTTTAAATGACAGACTTTCGATCTGTATTCAGCAATGCCTCCGCAGTGTACTACTCGTATTATATATATATATATAAAAAGAAATCCCTATTTCCCTTGGACACGCCATAACTTGAGAACGACTACCGATTTCATACATCTTTTTTTTTTAATTTTCCTAATAATTTGTAGAAGGTTTTTAGGGGAAAAAAAATTAAGAAAGTTCCTTCACGCGGACGAAGTCGCGGGCAGAAGCTAGTCTTCAATAAAAAAACAAAACAAACAAATAATTATGTGCTCATTTTATATAGAAAAACCAAATATTTCTCATTAGGCCCAATTTACTAAACGTTACAGCGCACTGCTCATAAATTAAAGATTAGTTGCATTAAATAATTATTCTCACTAGTATCAATACTCCGATAATAATTTAAATATCAAAGCCAGACCGCATTACAGCGCCACTCCGGTCTTAATTAGATATATACGTCTAGTGTTGTTATAAAGTACCACAAAGCGTTGCAAACTGCTACTAATTTAGATTTTAAATATGTACTATTAAAAACAGAGAACGAACGAACAATGATTATGCGCAACAATGAGCTGGCGATTGCAGACGATAAAGTCCAGATTTCCTTGCGATGTTTTCCTTCACCGTAAGCTATGTATGTCGTAATGTAAAAAGTGCTGGTAGTAGAATCTGGTCCTTATATCCGCGAACGGGTGTTTTAGTTTCTTATTTTGTTGCCCATATGAAAAAGGAACGCAGCTACCTAAACTGCATTCGCGATTTATTTGACAAATATGTAAACAAATATGAGTTTATGGAAAAATAACTTTAATTCCTACACAATAAAGTTCAGTTTACGCTACAACTTCAAACATTTTTATAACTTTTTCAATAGTGCTAGTCACTCAGAAATCAATTTAATTATCATTCAAATAAAGTTGGCATTTGTTTAACTTGAAATAACATCAATTTGAAATATTAGTTTGAATAGACTTTAAGTCTTTACTGATTGATGTCGTAAAAAACGTGTAAAAGGCAATACATAAATCAAGACAGGGGTTTATGTATACAATTCCCATCGGAAAAAATGCCGGTTTTCCATAGAAACTTTCATCCCCTTTTAAACTGTTTTAGGAGGTGAATTTTCAAAAACCCTTCCTCAGTGCTGAACTTATTTATATATAACACTAGCTTCTGCCCGCGACTTGGTTAGCGTGAAATGTATTGTTACCCCGACCCACCCCAGTGCACTGCATTGCCTTTTTTTTTTCTGGTGGGAAATCATCAAATGACCCCTCCCGCTCTGGGTGGAGCGGAAGGGAGTGTCAGACTCTTACTGCCTAAAACCCACCCATGTTCCTTCCTTCGCCCTTTATGTTCCGGGGTAGCGGTAACCCTTTCGGACAATCCCGCTGACCCGGCAGGCTTCGGCTCTAAGGGGCCCCTCAAATTATGCTGACATCTCTTTGAGGCGCGCATGGAACACTTACGCGCCGTCCGGCACGGGCCTGATCCTGATCGGGCGGTGAGCTACCCATTGCTCTCCGCCCGCAGGCCCGCGCCAACGGTGGCCGGTAGTCGTCACTCGACTCCCGACGCCCGGGGCGTCTCCCGCGGCGGCTGGGACGGGAGGCTCTCTCCCTCATCCGTCCCGCCACCTTCTTCGCTAGCATGACTGCTTCGCAGAAGGAGGCGACTGCCTCCCACTTCCTCTCGCTCCGGACCATGGCTTGCACCAGGGCCGGGCGCGAGAGGCCGCCGCCGCTGCCGATCGCCTCTACGAGGACACGGTGGTGCTCCGACGTGCTATTACTTCGTTTTCGCTATTGTAATGTTATGTTTATATATGTGTTTATATATGTTATGTTATGTTTATATGTTTTCGAATCAGAAATGAGGACATCCGCAAGAGAACCAAGGTTACCGACGTAGCCCGAAGAATTGCCAAACTTAAGTGGCAGTGGGCAGGGCACATTGCTCGCAGAACGGATGGCCGATGGGGCCGAAAAGTTCTGGAGTGGCGACCGCGAACCGGAAGACGTTGCGTTGGAAGGCCTCCCACTAGGTGGACCGATGACCTGGTGAAGGTTGCGGGAATCCGCTGGATGCGAGTCGCACGGGACCGGTCAATGTGGCGACACTTGGGAGAGGCCTATGTCCAGCAGTGGACGTCTATTGGCTGAAATGATGATGAATGATGAATGATGATTGTAATGTTAAATAGCCTGGTAGTGCCAGAAATTAGCACGTTCAAACAAACATACTCTTCCGACACTTCTTCTTCGTCTGTTTAGTATAGATAAACTCTTGTACAAAATTCCATGCTTCTCAACCTAGCGGTTCAGGTTCTGCGTGGTCTGCTAGTGAATAAATTTAAGATTTTTATTAAGTAGTTATTGGCGCCGATTCCCTTGTTCACAAACTAAACTAAATTTAAGTTCAGTGCATCTTTTTCTTACTATTTCATTAGGAAAAGGACAGAAGATAAATATTAGTTTAGTCCTGTCAAATTAGGATACTCCATAGACAGTTTAGATGTGATTAAAACATGGCTACTAAAAATATGCCAATTTAAGTTAGGCGCTGACTTATTTGGCAGGACTAAACTAATATTTATCTTCTGTCCTTTTCTTAATGAAATAGAATGAAAAAGATGCACTGCACTTAAATTTAGTTTAGTCTGTGAACAAGGGAATCGGCGCCATTGTTGAGAAGGTAACAATGGCAAGCAAGCAAAAAATATTTTTTACAAATAAAAATAAAAAATGGCATAACACGAGGCAATCCAATCAACAAGGCAATGCAAGGCAATCCAACCAACAAATTATTATTTTTATTCTTAAAACAATGAATCTTAAAATAAAAACGATAATGAATAGAAAATGCGTCAGCAAAACGAAACCTTAGGAAGCTCGACCTGTAAAACAATATTAAAATTTATACTTATACCTTAAAAGGTTATACTAAGAACAAAAGATCTGAGTTATTTCGGTTACAAAGTATGTAAAGATTATTAACCTTTGAATGTGTTGTCGAATCTAATTGAAGCCTTTAAAAGGTCAACTACTGACGTCGAATGACTAGTTAATATTTAAGTGATTTTAAGTAATTTAATCACTCTGAATAAGTAATTCCGTTCGTTGTTTTGTTATTTGGTTTCAATACGAAGTGTGATTACTTCGGTCGGACTTGTAAAGTCGGTATTTGAAAGTTACATTCGATATTTTACGATTGCGTTCGATTTTTCCGTTTGTAAACTAATGAGCTAGCTTTCCCGGAAAAGAAATGGTTCGTCGGCTCGTCAATTCAAAAATGAATCCTCCTGTGAATGAATTTTCGATTTAAATATTAGTTATTATATTTCGATACGTTCATGAGAGTTTTTCTTTTGTAAATCTATTTCGTGTCCCACTGCTGGGCAAAGGCCTTCCCCTTTTTTCTTTCATACCACTCTTTCTTGTGCGATCTCTGGCCATGTTGGCCAAGCAATCATGATTAGATCTTCACACTTCCTTCGCCGCGGTCTACTTCAGCGGCGATGGTCTCCAGTGAGTGACGATCTTTGCCCATCTCTCCGGGTACGTTCGTGCAACGTGGCCAACCCACTCTCACTTCAGCCTGGTTGTTTTTTCTCCAACATTGGCTACTTGTGTTGGAGTCCAGGGTGTTGTTTCTAACGCAATCTGTTCGCTTGACGTTTGATATAAAACAAGAAGTTCTTCACAAAACTTTCATGAGAGATAATACAAAAAGTTCTTCACGAGAATACACGTTATCCTTATTTTCGGGCTAACGAACCTGTAGCTGTACGATTTAACAAGAAATCCTATTCAAAACTATCAGAATTTAAACTAATCGACTCCAATCTATTTTGAAATCAAGATGCATGCTCCAACCGCGTTCTAGAATCCCTAAGTATAAAGATATCATTTCCACCCCAGACCAGATATTACGTCAATGCTGTTAATAAATATTCCGTCCAGTTCTAACATCGATCGATGCTATTTCCGTCCTGTTCCAGGCCAGGCTAGCTAGTTGCAACTATAAATAGTTAAAAAGCAAGGTTCTTTGAAGCCGACATTAATTAGATGCTAATAAAACTGCTGGAACATTCTTCATATAACTTTGATGTAGGACTTTTATAGACCAGTTACAAAACCTTTGGCGGAGGAAAAAGATGATGGAAATAGTGATTTTAATTAGCGTTATTAAAAAATGATAGGAATATTATGCAGTGAGGAACTAATTAGCGGGGAAATAAAAGTGGTATATTTATGGCTCCTTAGTTAATAGATAGGTATAAATGCATCGGTACCGAGAGGGGCCCGTGGCTAAATAATAACAGCCGCACAAGTCGATCGATCAGGTTAAGCTACGCTTGCCGCTGTTGGTCTGTGGATGGGTGACCATCTTTACATACCGAAACCCCTCCGTGCCTCGGAATGCACGTTAAACCGTTGGTCCCCGGCTGTCATTCGTGGATCTTTGACAGTTGTTACGGGTAGTCAGAAGCCCGAAAGCCTGACAACCAGTCTTGCCAAGGGGTATCGTATTACCCAGTAACTGGGTTGTGGAGGTCAGATAGGCAGTCGCTTCATGTAAAATTCTGGTATTCTGCTGCATCCGGTTAGGCTGGAAGCCGACCCCAACGTAGTTGGGAAAAGGCTCGGCAGATGATGAAATGCGGAGACATGTATACTAATAAAAACACTATTTCGTGTTTAGAAAATGAGTAATAGTATCAGCTTGGAGAGTTGACAGCGGGCGTCATTATCCTACTAATAATATTTAGTTTGTATGGATGGATGGATGGATGTTTGTTACTCTTTCACGCAAAAACTACTAAACGGATTTGGATGAAATTTGGCACACAGATGATTTATAACCAGGATTAACATATAGGATACTTTTTATCTCGATATTCCCACGGGATCGAAACTTATGCGGGTGAAACCGCGGGGCGCAGCTAGTGGTTAATAATTAGATTGTTCGATAGGAATTTTAACGTTCCATGATATTAAATATGCCTTTCATTTGATTATACCAATAACATTAAGGAATAGCATAATTATAATCGACCAATAATGTTCCTACTACTGGGACACAGGTCTCCTTTGTGTGAGAGGGAGTGGGCCGTAATCCGCCACGGGGACCCAGTGCGGATTGGTAGATGTCACGTGTCTTCGAATTTTTGGTTCTAGGACACGCCGGTTTCCACACGATGTTTTCCTTCACCATTTTGAGAGCAGTGGTCATGAAATAATTAACAAAACGTAAAGTACGTACATAGGTTCGCACCCCCGACTCGTAAGTCGCTGCCATTACCAATCAAATGAAAAATAAAACTTTATTTGTAATATGATGATTATGATTCGATGGCACTAATTACAAAGTATTGATGTTCCTCTCTGCCTACCTTTTATGAAAAGATACCTGTTGATGTTTTCCTTCACCGTTTTGTAAGCAGCAGTGATGAAATAATTGACACAAAGTAAAGCGCCTGTCTGGGTTCAAACCTACGACCTACAACTCATAAGTCCCAGCCATTACCACTGGGCTACCGCTCCTTTCAATATAAAGGCGCGAAGTCTGAATCTACATAACTTTATCCTCTAATTACCAAAATTCTGAAAAGAAAATTCTTTAAGCTTAACGAACCACTCTACTACGCCTCATCAGATCGTATCATAATGCATGCCCTCGGTATCGCAGATAATTTGCACCTTTGTACAGCGAACTCATGAATAATTCACGTTCGGATATCAAACCAGAAATTAGAGCATTCGTTAGAGATCAGACGCAGGTACGTCTTGAAAATGTCAGTGCCTGGCTTTTGATATGAACTTGAAGATACTAGGGTACTAGTAATTCAACGGGTTTCGGAATTTGAAATGAAACGCTGGCATCCTTTGCGCTCAATTCAGAGAGCAGTAGGTCGTGGGTTCGAACCCAGACAGGCGGTTTAAATAATAAATAAAAATAAAAAAAATAAAAAAGCCTTTTATTTCCTACTAACTTTACATTGGTTTTGAGTTACTTAACTAATTTAATCAATTTACATCACATCTAGTTTTTTTGCACCATTGCTCTCAAAAACGGTGAAGCAAAACATCGTGAGGAAACCGGCATGTCCTAGAACGAAAAATTCGAAGACATGAGACATCTACCAACCCGCACTGGGCCCGCGTGGTGGATTACGACCCACTCCCTCTCACAGAGAGGAGGCCTGTGTCCCAGCAGTGGGAATGTTATAGGCTCATTATGCTATACTCAATTCAGGACAAACAAGCAATAGGGTTGGTGAATTATGTATTCGGAAGTTGGATGTTGAGGGCTAAAGCTTCCGGTTGTCACTCGCACGACAATTTGCGGTAATGATGGGGTTAGCGTTTGAAAGCGTTGACAGTGTTTGGGGTTGAGAATTGCTAATGGCCACACCGCTGTCGAACAAAATTCACCTGTAAGTGCTTTTGTGATTTTGCACCTTTTACGTCATTTTGTTTGGTAGAGTACATATGTATTTATGTTCCAATCATATTGAATTATGAAGCGAGCATAATCTGGATAATAGATAATGAAATATACGTCAAATAAATGTACAATATGTACTCTGACTCTTGTTCATTCTTGTTCATTATTACCCTCTAATAACTCTTGAAACTTATCATCATCTGCCTAGCCTTTTCCCAACTATGTTGGGGTCGGCTTCCAGTCTAACCGGATGCAGCTGAATACCAGTATTTTACATGGAGCGACTGCCTATCTGACCTCCACAACCCAGTTACTGGGTAATACGATACCCCTTGGTAAGACTGGTTGTCAGACTTTCGGGCTACTGACGACCTGTAACGACTGTCAAAGATCCACGAATGACAGCCGGGACCAACGGCTTAACGTACTTTCCGAGGCACGGAGGGGAACTCTTGAAACTTATACTGAATATAAAGTTTTGTAATAAGTATTTGTCAATAAAAAGACACCTACAGCATAAGGTGTTGTTTTATTTAAGTCTTGGAAGTTTCACATTTTATTAACAAGATACGCTATCCATGTTCTGATTTCGGTGCTGTGGGATCTCCGTACTCTAAGCTTGAAAATCAAACTCTGATAAATTGTTATAAGATTATTATTTAGGAGCAAATTTCAAAAGAACAATAAACGAAATAACAAAATTTAAATGACCAAATGGTTTATTTAGAAAAAAATTAAAATCCCAATGTATGTGACATCAAATGAACGACTGATCAAAAGTTGCTAGATGTAATTTTAAAATATCAAATCATTACTAATCAAATTACATAATCACAAATGACGACTGAATAAATTTGCTAGCAGGTCGACGGAGCCTCCGCTGCGCGGGGCTCCTATTTCTGTCAGCAGGGTTTAAAGGAACCTAACCAACCGAACCTCGGGGTGCCCCTGACGTCGACCGTCTAGGGATAGACGGAGCCCCGCGCAGCGGGCTCCGTCGACCTGCTGACGGAAACCCTATCCCTAGACGGTAGACATCAGGGGCACCCTGAGGTTCGGTTGGTTAGGTTCCTTTAAACCCTGCAGACAGAAATAGGAGCCCCGCGCAGCGAGGGTTCCGTTTACCTGCTGACGGAAACCCTAACCCTAGACGGACGAGGTCATGTCATGATGTTTTTTTGATTTCGAAGTAGATGAAGAGGCGGTCAAAATGTCCGAAGGCGATAATTTTATAATTAAATACAAAACTTTCGGGTCAAACTAAAGAGTTATTTTATTTAGTACAAAGGCTTTAATGACTTTGTTGGGTATTTGATAATTAATAATTTATCCAGTAATCCATTTTGACCTTTAAACGATTTGGTCAATAGTGTAATAAATAATTTAAACATTGATATTCCAGACTTTGGTCAGCTGAACTTTTGATCAAATGACCATCGTTATTTTAAACTTTGTTGATTTGTACGTTGTTCTTTTGAAATTTGCTGGAGAAAGTTTTGATTTTCTAAAATGCAACCTTATTTAGAATAAAGCTCTTTTTATATTATAAACATCGTTGTCAGCCGTCGGGGCTAACTCTTGAATTTAGTTTTCTTTTAATATTAAATCAAAATCAAAAGTCATTTATTCTACTTTAGCTAAGAATCAGCACTTTCGAACGTCAAAATTACATAAGACAGGCCTGGGGGACTGTCTAGTGCATTCGCTGGGAAGAAGAAGTGACGCTCAAAACTCCCCAGTAGCACAGTTAAATAATGTTTGTCTCCACAAACATTCATGGAGGTTTGATGAGAAAGCATTCCAGATTAAAACCTCCAAAGTAATTCAAAAAATGATTGTTAGTAATGGTGCGCGCCACAATTAATGCCTGGTACATGGTGACATTAGTTACCACTAGCGCCATCTAGTATCGAGTAGCAGCACTAATAGAGTCAAGATCCTTCTAGAAATTTCGAACTTTCTAGAACTATCGACATTGGTCAGTCAGGGCCGGTATGTACTCGAACATTCTAGATGTTTCTACAATAGAAGGTTCTAGAACTATCTGTGGCACTATATAAGGCCGAGGTGAGCCACGACAGAGGAGAGTTGAATAAGCGATACAAGTGAATACATCGAAAGCGATCTTCAAGTACGACTTAAGTGCAATTGTGTTTTATAATTATGTAGTGCGTTTGAGTTGTTATTAGTGTTGTTTAATTAAAGTGTAATTTTTGGTAATTTATATCGGCAGTTTTTATTGTCACGAACCCCGAAGTTCATAACAGTAAAAATGTCATCAGCATCATCATTCGCCTAGCCTTTTCACAAGTATGTTGAGGTTGACTTCCAGTCTAACCGGATGCAGCTGAATACCAGTATTTTACATGGAGTGACTGCCTGTCTGACCTACACAACCCAGTTACTGGGTAATACTATACCCCTTGGTAAGAATGGTTGTTAGATTTTCGGGCTTCTGGCGACCCGTAACAACTGTCAAAGATCCAGAAATGACAGCCGGGACCAACGGCTTAACGTACTTTCCGGGTAACAACAAAAAAGTTGATAAATGCATTCTGCAATCCAGTGCTTAGAACAAATACGTCCCCATTACTAAGTGTAAGGACTAAGTGATTTACTCCAGCAGTAAGAGTTCCTTAGACTAGAACTAATGTCTAGTTTTAGTGCCAAGACGACTGGTAACCCTGAGCTCCGTAGATACATTTTAATCTCCATCAATTTGTCGTGTGCTGTTTCTATTTACGTGTAGTTTGCTGCATCTCTATGGAAATCTGTGCGGAGTTTCTTGAGATAAATTTATCTTTGAGAGTAGTCAAAAAGGCAAGGTTGATTTCTGGTTGAGTAAAAGTTGGATAAGTTAAATCTCCCATGGGTTTTTGCTTCGTCCAAAACATGGGTAGCGGAGATACTTCGAAAATCAGTGCTCTGAGTGGAATACCTCACTTTTATTAGTGAACATTTGGCTAGTTATAGGTATTTCGACATCATTCGCTAGTTACAGGTATAATTTTGCTGTCTTTTTAACCCCGTTCGGAAACAGAGGATAGGTGGCGGTAGGATAGGGTGGTATAAGTTGAACGTGTGTATCTGTGTGTCTGTGCATCTGTGCGTCTGTGTATCTGTGTGTCTGTGTATCTGTGTGTCTGTGCATCTATGTATCTGTGTGTCTGTGCATCTGTGCGTCTGTGTATCTGTGTGTCTGTGCATCTGTGTGTCTGTGCATCTATGTATCTGTGTGTCTGTGTATCTGTGTGTCTGTGTATGTGTGTCTGTCTGCGCCATCGTAGCTTCCAAACGGCTGAAACAATTTTGATTTATTTGTTAATTTAAAAGAATAGCTTTGTGCAAGATAATATTAAATATTTGCACACCATATGTAATGGTAGAATTTAAATGGGCCATTATAGTTTTAAGATCATACATTGTAAACCTACATTCTGAATATGAATTTGAATTCAATATCGGATTGTACTGGTTGTCTCACCCTCGTGCCTGCGTAACTCCCGAATTTAAAAATTACAAAATAAATAACGACGACAACCGTCTGACATCGGCGTCGTTACGCCGATGGGGCCGAAAGGTTCTGGAGTGACGAGCGCATACCGGAAGACGTAGTGTTGGAATGCCTCCTACAAGGTGGGTGGACGACCTTGTAAAGACCGCAGGAACCCGGTGGATGCGGGAAGCACAGAATCGGTCGACATGGAGTGCTTTCGGGAGGCCTATGTCCAGCAGTGGACGTCTTTCGGCTAAAAATGATGATGAATATAAATGACAAACCGTTCAGTAAAGAATACGGCACTTTAGTATTTAAACATCAGAATAATAATCTAGTCTATAAACCGTTATAAGATTTTATCGAGTATCATTTAGTTTTATCGCACCTACCCGTAAAGCCGCAAACACACCGTCTGGGAAGCTGCTATAGTAAACGTTTACTGATAACAGCCGTTTGTAGAACATTTACCTTGTTAAACATTCATTCTGGATACTAGGTTATATCTTAGTCGGCTGGTTGTTCAAAGATTAAATAAATGAGTAATAATAATATAAAAAATAAATACTATTGTTAAAAACAGATAATAACTATACAGGGAGTCCCGTAAATAATGGATCAAACGTAACGGGTAGGTAGCTTACCTCATTTCCAACAACTAATTTGAACAGTAAAAAAAAAACCGATAAGGTAACCAAGATATTTTTTTTTTTCGATTTTTACTATTTTCTGTACCAGCCTTCAGTGTTTTTAATGCTGTTGCTGCAAATGGTATCATATTTAGGTGTGATTTTTGTCAAACATTTCTGAATAGTTTACTAAGGTTATAAGATACCATTTTTTTAAATAACATTTTATTTGCCTTAGAAAAAAAATCTTGAATTGAAAAGTTTTGTTTTTACGATGAAAAGACCAGAATTGGAAAAATTCTCCTGTAAAAAAAATGTATGACACCAAAGTGTACCATTATTTTAAAAACTTGTAAAATTACTAAGGTTTGCAAATTGGTATAAAACTTACGCCTAGTCTTTGTCGTTACAAAGATATTGCTATGAATCTGACAGAGGTGCCAAATTACGAAATAAAATAAAATTTGAAAAAGTGTGCACAATTCAACTATTTTCTTAAAAATGTTTAGGTATCTCAGCGTATGAAAAAAATTAGGAGGTTAAATTAAAAAAAAAATACAAATAAATCGTTTATTTTGTTTTTACAGTAAATGTTCAAACTGACGTCCCCCTACGAGAATGCAAAGTCTGCACCTCCTAATAAAGGAAGCTCTTATCCGACGGACAAAATGGCTGTTGTTTATTTCGGATACAGCAGATTGGATGCGCTGACGTAATTCTTCTTCCGACGTTATTCGTTGTTTGTAAACTTTGTCTTTTAAACATCCCCAATAAAAAAAATCTAAGGGATTTAAATCCGGAGATCGCGGAGGCCACAAAATTGGTCCTAATCGGCCGATCCATCTGTCAGGGTAAGTTTCATTGAGTTGCGCCCTTACTGCCGTCGCATAGTGAGCGGGGCAACCATCATTTTGTAACCACATTGCTTGCCGCACGTCTTCTGGAATATTTTCTAATAACGTTGGCAACTCATTCCTTAAAAAATGCAGATAGTATTCGGCGTTTAGAGTTGCTGGTAGTTCAAAGGGCCCTATTATTTGCCCATTTATTATTCCTGCCCATAAATTTATTTTAAATTGATGTTGGCTCCTGTCCTCTCGCATCAAATGTGGGTTTACCAGCTGCCAACTGTGCAAATTATGCAAATTGAGATATCCATCTCGCCGGCATGAAGACTCGTCACTCCATAAAATTTTATTAAAAAACTGTGGGTCCGCCCGTATCATTCTAAGCATCCTTTGGCAAAATGCTACTCTTTGCGGGTAATCACGTGACGTCAGCGTTTGAACTCGTTGCACGTGATATGGGTGCAACCGGTGCCTTTTTAGAACTCGATGTACCGTCGATCTTGGAATACCTGTGCGTTGCGCTATGACGCGAATTGAGACCGTCGAATCTTCCTCGATTTCTCGAATAATAATTTCGTCATTGACTTGTGACGGTCGCCCTTCACTGGCACCCCCAACTCCGGTGCCAAGAATTCTTCCCTCAAGAAGCGCGTTATGCACTCTAATGAATACGCGATAGTCGGGATGTCGATCCCGGTTCGGGTATCTTTCACGATACAATCTTGCGGCCGCCCTGGCATTACCTCTTGCTTCTCCGTAGATAAAATGCATTTCGGCATACTCCCGTGGCGTGTACTCGTAACGAGGCATCGTACTACTGCACACACGTACAACCTCACACAAACGATTGTTTTCGAAGTCCGTAGGATTGCCAAGTCATTCGTCCAAAACACAAACAGTTCCAAATCGTTAGGCAAAGCAAAGTCCAAATACACAGCACAAGTTTAATTTTAAGGAACACAACAGTTAGGCACAGCGGGAGCGAAAGTAGTCTGACGTACGTATCAACTCGAAGAGAGATTCGTGTCAACTAAACAAATAAAATCATGCAACAATGAAGCCCTGTATGAGTGAAAATACAAAAGCGGCGCTATCTATCCCTTTCACACTGAGTGAGGTGCAAGTCCGCAGGTAGCGGTCCCAAATTCCGAACAGATGACGTCATCGGCTCGGAATTACGCTACACGCTTAACCACATGCTTAGATTACAAGAATAAGCCATTACGAGAAAGAAAAGTTAGATTGTACCATTTTAATTTCTGTTCTGTCTTCTTCATCACATTCATAGCAATATCTTTGTAACCGCAAGGACTAGACGTAAGTTTTATACCAATTTGCAAACCTTAGTAATTTTACAAGTTTTTAAAATAATGGTACACTTTGGTGTCTTACATTTTTTTTACAGGAGAATTTTTCCAATTCTGGTCTTTTCATCGTAAAAACAAAACTTTTCAATTCAAGATTTTTTTTCTAAGGCAAATAAAATGTTATTTAAAAAAATGGTATCTTATAACATTAGTAAACTATTCAGAAATGTTTGACAAAAATCACACCTAAATATGATACCATTTGCAGCAACAGCATTAAAAACACTGAAGGCTGGTACAGAAAATAGTAAAAATCGAAAAAAAAAAATATCTTGGTTACCTTATCGGTTTTTTTTTTACTGTTCAAATTAGTTGTTGGAAATGAGGTAAGCTACCTACCCGTTACGTTTGATCCATTATTTACGGGACTCCCTGTATAATAATAAGGACATAATATTTAATAATAAGGAAAACAATGAAAGCGCTTTTCTCACTCCTACCTATATAAAATTTTGCTGTGCCCGACAGGGTCCATTGATGGTTTCCATTGATTTATAATTACAACCTGCATGTACACATTACATCGTGTATACATTATGGATGCAGTAAAGAGCGCAATGCCGCCAGTCTCTTGGTTACATTACCAGTCGACAGCGATGTGGAGGAATATGTCGACGCAATATTTTAGTTTTTTAATAGTTTTAGTTAGTATAGGATATTATATTTTTATTTTAATAATTTGCAGTTTATTTAGTATGTCGGTGCACATTAGAATATCATTGTGAAGAGTGACAGGTGGTCAACGTCACTCTAGCGGAGCTTCGAGTCTATGGGGGGGCGGCCATCTTAGGATTCACTTTTCTTTGATAGCGGTCGCCAGCGCACCACGTGTTCGACGAATCACTATCCATCGCGATAATCAAAGTGTATTTTAGTGATTAGTGTTGATCAGAATATTAGTGATTATCATTACGCAATTATAGAATTATTTTAATGTTATATATCGTTTAAGTTTCGAAGACGTTTAATTTAAATTACCCTGATTGGACTACCCAGTCTAATCAGGGTAATTTAAATTAAACGTTAAGTTGGGTATGTGGGTACATACCCACGTTGCAAGATGGATTCTGATGAAGGCCGTCCTGAGCTTTCAAGTATTAGAAGTTTGTAAATATTATGTTAATACGAGTATCTATACATACACACACTGAATAGATGAAAGTATAATAAGGTTTCCATAAAGATTGAATTGAATTGAATTGTTGGTTTCTTCAGACTTTGTTTCAACGTAATGATAATAATAAAGTACAAGTATTTTTTAGTTATGTTATAGTTTGATTAAGGAGCAGTATGGCCCAGTGGTAACGGCCGCGACTTACGAGTTGTAAGACGTCGGTTCGAACCCAGACAGGCGCTTTACTTTGTGTAAATTATTCATCACCACTGCTCTCAAACTGGTGAAGGAAACCAGCATGTACTAGAACCAAAAATACGAAGACATGTGACATCTACCAACCCGCACTTGGCCCGCGTGGTAGATTACGGCCCACTCACAAAGAGGAGGCCTGTGTCCCAGCAGTGGGTAAATTATAGGCTGATTATGTTATATGTTAATAATTTAATTTTAACAACTTACTTCCACCACACTATGAATTTTTGCTCCATCAGCATAAACACAACCAGTCAGACAAAAAGAAACCATCTGTAGACCATACTGTAGACCCTACAAAACCTGTTTCTTCTGCTTGAAGCAAAAAGGATTAAATAAACTTATCGGCTTACTTCAGGGAGAAGCGTCAGGGTAGCCTGTGAAATTAAAATTTTATTTATTTATTAAAACTTTATGCTCAAGTAAAAAAATACTGTACAAAGGTGGGCTCAATGCCTGAGGCATTTTCTACCAGTCAACCTTAGGGTGATGCAGAGACAAAACAAGGCAGGTGCAACATACAGGATAAATAGCTAGGAAATTACTATAAAGTACAAGAATAAATACATAATAATACTAATACATAGATAGATATACATACATATAAACAAAGTGAACTGTCAGGAGAAAAAAATATCGGTAGAGGTGAAAACGAATCCAGCAAATCAGCGCTGGGATGTTACGGTCAATCAATTCAATTTCGTCAATTTTCTTACGTTTTTTACAATTTCAAGGTCAGTGTCAGATTTCATATTAACATAAAATCTGACACTGACCTGTCAGATTTTATGTTGAACAAAATATGATTCGCAACCGTTACGAGTCTGTATTTACAGAATTATAATCATTAAAATCATCAATAGAACCGTCTAAGTTCATATAACTGTATTGAATGGCTATTTCATGAAATATCAATCAATAGAGAAAACGTTAAGAAAATTTGAATTTCGCGGACTACTCTGGCGTTTCCCCCTTAATTGAAGTGATTAAGTTCCGCTCAGATATCTCCGGGACTCTCCATTGTGCAGGCCACAACCTACCGGATATCACCCTTACAAAAATCACAGAAGGAAAAAGAATACAGAGGAACGGTAGTACCGTAGTGAGCCCAAATCGTATTAGGCTCGGTTTCAAAGCTTCATCGGGCATTGTGCCAACTTTCCAATCACAGGTTACGATTGGTTTTTCTCACGGAAACACCAATCACACTTTTGTTTCTAGCTCGGAAATCAAAGTGCTGAAGCTTTGTGTCAATTACTACTGGTCAATTTATACTGATACATTCCGTTCACAGTTATTTTACGTCTGACAGCAGCAATCTAACAGCAACCTTATTGTAACGAGAATAAAGATCACAGTGATTTTGACAGACCTGTCAATGGCAGCAACCAAACAGCAACCTTATCTGAATGAAAATAAAGATCACTGTGACGTTGACAATGATGCTAAAGAAACTGTAAAGGCTGATAAATCTGATGTTAGTAATATCATTTCTCGAATGTCAAAAAACTTACAGAAAAATTACTTAATTTTGTATATGTGGCGAATGAAGTAGTGACCGCTGTTAAGTGATTTTCTTATTAGCAAGCAGAAGGAATCTATACTTATCTTAAACATGTTTCTTCAGCCATTTTTTAAGAAATACAGATTTACAGGGATTTGGGCGGTAAACTACCTACTCCCCTGCTTGAAGTTGTATGAACCACGAACACATAGAAAGAGTTCGAGAGGCGTATATAGGCTAATATCTAAGTTTATGTTACGATGTTTATATTTACCGAAGACTAATCTTAAGTGTAATACAACATTGAAACTAAACAAAAAGCACTTAGGCATCAAAGTAAACCCCTAAGGGAAAGAAAAGTAAAAATAAATTCTTGTTCTTACGAAATTTTGAAGGACGTAACATTATACGCGACCCGTGACCCACCAAGTAAAGTTATTTAATCATCTAGCCTTTTCCCAACTATGTTGGGGTCGGCTTCCAGTATAACCAGATGCAGCTGAATACCAGTAAGTATTTTACATGGAGCGACTGCCTATCTGACCTCCACAACCCAGTTACTGGGGTAATACCCCCTTGGTAAGACCCGTAACGACTGTCCAAGATTCAGGGGGTCTACTACGAAGTGCAAAGTCGGAATGATCGGATCGGACCGATACATGGCCGAACCGAATATTATTGAAAAATGCGAAAAAAGTTCGGATCGGCTCAGTTGGGTCGGGACCATAGTGTCAATATTCGAAAGATTGTAGGAGTGTAGGATCGGTCCCAACCGAACCAAATAGTAACTTCGTAGCAGGAAACGGCCGAACATTCGGCCGATACCACTTCTGAGTAGACCCCCTGGAGTGACAGCCGGGACCAACGGTTTAACTTGCTTTTCGAGGCACGGAGAGGTCTTGGTACGTAAAGATGGTCACACATCCACGGCCATTAAGCTTGACGCGGTTAGCGTCAAGCGTAGCTTAACGGCTTTTATTACTTAGCCACAAGCCCCTTTTTTGTTAAATTTTAATATACTAACGAATAATCTAATCTAATAATACCGAAATAGGATCATAGCTCTCTTAAATCCAATATTTAGGCGGTATTTACGACGTCCCTATTATATTATGCGTAGAGCCTCCAGATTACATGTGATCGGATTTTCACTTTATATGATAATTTTCTTTCCTTTGCCTATTCAAGTTCAGTGGAAAACCTCGCGATGATAATTGTGCGTTCCTACTGGGATTTCTTTGTAATTTTCTAAATAAATCTGATGTGAAAATCGTTGGCTGTTTTCATGGTGATTTGGTTCGCATCGAATTTTTTTTGCCTACAGCGATTTCGGTCCGCCCAGAGCGGGAGAAGTTATTTGATGATTTCGAACCCAAAAAAAACAGGCATGTTACGAACTATCGAAATATCAGGTGCATACATTGTTTGTAACGTTGTTTTGTTTTTATATTAGATATCAAAACAAAACAGACTCTCGCAACTGCAAATGCCAGCTAATGTCATACAAATGATCCATAAAATCACGGTATATCTGTCTACCACATAGTCCTCCAAGCCGTATTTCGGCTATGGAGGCCAATCTCAACGGTGACTAGTGCCTTGGGTGCGGGAGATACTACAGTGTACAAGTGTGTGCGCAGACACAGGAGCATTCTCTAATCCCCCACTCTCATAGTCTGTTAGGATAGTACGCAATCCGACACGACCGGAGAGAGATCAGGCGCAGGACCAACGGCTTAACGTGCTTTCCGAGGCACGGGGGTATCACACCGCCAATTTCCAAACTCCGGGCTGTTACTGAGAAATTCCTAATGGAACAACCCAATAACAGTTTGCCCAACCTAGGAATCGAACCGAGGACCCCACGCTCAGCAGTCGGCCTTGCAACCACGAGATCAACGGGGCAGTTATCTGTCTACCAAGGTGGCTGGGACCTAAGCAAGTATTTTTCCTGGTCCCGATATACCGAAATTGTAACGAGATTTTCAAACTAAACCTCCTGTAACTCATCGTTTGACTTGAGAACTAAATCCTAGGTCGTTAATTTCAGCAGCCGTAATTAAAATTAAAATTAATTATTATATTGCGCCATGTAATGGCCATTACTGAAAGACCGAGTCTGTAACTCAGAGATCTGACTAAGGACTTAGATTCAAGACGTAGGACTGCCGTTAGCGACTCTGTAACGGAGGTGGGCAGAACTCTTGGCTAGACATGGTTATAGCAGGTGGAGCAGAGCCCTAACGCAATGGTTGCCGAGAAACGGTATAAGGAGCGTTGGAAGACCAATAGCCAGGTGGGTGGATGACCTACAGAATATCGCGGGGAAGACCTGGATGAGACTTGCACAGACCTATATCAGCAGCGGGTGGAACAAGGCTCCTCATAAAAATGATGATGGTAATTTAAAACTCGCAATACCTTAATAACCCTTTAAATACATCTTTATATACGAGATTTACAAGTGTGGCAATTATATTATCACATTACTTGAAACCACTTATTCTACATAACGTATTTTAAACATACACAATTAACATTCTAGCCGTGGGACCATTTTTGTTTGAGTTAAAATTAAGCATTATTAAAAAAATTAGCCATTAAGCTTAATTTGTGATTATTTAGTAACAATGCCATAAAGTTTGTGTCGAATTGTTGATACCATCGCCCCGCGCGTGTCTAGTGACTTTTTATCAAGGGTGGTTTATGTCGTGGAAATTTTTAAGCTATTTATTTTGTTTGAAAAAATCAGTTTTCTGTCTAGAGACTGATAACAACTTGTAACTTATCCTTTTCGGGTAACCACTGAAAATCAGCGCTGTGTTGTGGATCCCCTATAGCACAGCATCGTGCTGAGTGGAAGCCATCTTATCACAGTCATGACGTGCAGCCGTCGACTATTTCTGCTTTGTGCTCGTGATTATAGATATACTTTGTTTTTATTTTTCCTTATTATTAAAATTAATTATCTTGTTGTATGTACGTGTTCTTGTGACAAGTAAACCTATTTTTCTTTCTTTCTTTCTAATAACCGCTAAACTGTTAAATGTGACAACCTAATAGCCACCCTGTATAACAACAAACGTAATGTAAATGATCGTAACATGTTGGAAGGAAGTCACTTCCCCGCAAAGGGAAATTAGTTTACAACTTTAGGGAATTAATTAGATGAAAAGGAAATTGGCTTGGTTGAATACAGCTTATCTCGTGATATTTGCGAGTAAACAAGGTGGTAGCGGGACCGATACAAAGTGTAAGAGGGTATATATAAAGAAAAAGGGGGAAGATTACATCCGGTATAGAATGTCTATGTAAAGTTTTAACTGAAAATAAATTACTCAAACAATTTGTAAAAAATTGGTTTCGTAGGGTTATTGAATTCTAATCAGCCAATAATAACATATCCACAGCAAGATGTAATCTTTAGCGGGAGCTGTATAATAAACCCCCCCTTTTTTTTGGGTGGGAAATCATCATATGACTTCTCCCGCTCTGGGTGGAGCAGGAGGGCATGTCAGACTTTTACTGACTAAAACCCACCCGTGTTCCTTCAGTTGCTTATGCCAGGGGCCACGGTATCTCTTTCGAACAACCCGCGGCCCTGGCAGGCATCGGCCCTAGCGGACCCCGTCAGTTCGTGCTGACATCTCTTTGAGGCGCGCGTGGTCCTTGCGGGCAGCGCCGCCGCAAGCCCGCACCTACGGTGGCTGGGAGTCGACTGGTGACTCCCGACGTCCAGGGCGTCTCCTGCGGTGACTAGGGGCGAGAGGGCGCAGAGATTGCCTCTCCCTCAGGCGCTCTGCCTCCTCCTTTGCGAGCATTACTGCTTCGCAGAAGGAGGTGACGGCTTCCCATGCACTCTCGCTCCGTACCATGGCCTGGACCAGGGCCGGACGCGAGAGATCGCCGCCGAGGTCGCGGCGGTGCTCCGCCCAAGCTGGGCAGACCTCCACCGTATGCTCCACCGTGTCCTCCAGGCGATCCACACAATGGTGACACCCTGGCGTTTCCTCCCGCCTTATCCTGAACAGGAAATAATAAACCCCCTGACAATTTTATCGAATCATCTGAGAGCCTTTCGCCTGGGCACGCGTTACCGTGTCCGACTTGGAAATCTCTAAATAGACTTCGAACTGAAGTCAGAGCAAAGTCAATCTCCACAGATGTAGGTTTGTGGCACCTCCCCACAGACAATGACCCCCCTTCCCGCCTATGCAATTGATGATCTTATGACTACGTCAGTGAACGGAGTTCGCCAACTGAATTTTGAGCCAAAGATGTTTGAACTTCTTTCCATCGGTGTGCTAAGAGGAAGATAACAAATTTAAGGAGTCACCGCACTACGAAGGTCATTGTCCTTTCACGTCACTTGCTAATATTAAGTTAAATCGACGGGAGCAAACGACCCCACAATGCGGAGCACACATTCCCCACAAGCGCGAGTGTTTTCAAGTTCGTTTCATGTACTAAAACTCATAATTATGTTCCTTCCTAACATGTAGATATAGGAATTAAAAAACATTGCTGTATTGTAATCATCCAAAGAAGCCGTGCACTTGATATGTACATATATGTCACCGTATAATAATGAACAGCGTTTTAGGCCAACCGGTTAACTGAGACGTTGCCTGAGGTAGCTGCGCGGTGCGGGAGGTGTGATGACGTGATGCGAGAGCTCAGTGATTCGTCAACTTGTGACAACTATCACCCCTCCCGCACCGTGCAGCTACCTCAGGCAACGTCTCAGTTAAGCGGTCGGCCTATACATAGTTTATAATCTATCTCGCGAGATTAGATTCACAATTTGTCGTTGGTTTCACATGAATAGATTATAAACTATCGAAAATTGACACGTGATATTGTGGTACCTACAGTTCACAATACAGTGTGTTTCTTTATAATGTGCACATATCGAAAATGAGGGAATCTACGCTTAATTTTATCGACGGCAAAAATATTTCAAAAAATCTAAATATATTTTTATTTTCTTATGGAATTTTTAATAATTTTGTTCGCTACTGTGACCCCAGTGTAAACAGAACGGTGTAACTTTTGAACTAAATGATCTATCACGATGAAACAAACTCCATAATGATTGGAAGTAATTAGGCGTCCTCATAAACCGAGATTGTTCTTAGATAGGAGGGCTGTTGTGATGACTGATTAAAGATATTGTGTGGGTGAAAAGTGGTCCTTATCTAGTCTGCTGCGTAAAAGAGTAATAAGTATATTATAGTCTTCCTGCACCATCTGCTCCTTAACTCGTTAACTACGTAGAAGATGTTTTCCTGTATCGGAGGTGTCTGAAAGATTCAATCAGAATACCTGGCGTCCTAATAAAACGAAAATTGTGGAAAAAAACTGCTCTCGATAGAAAATAAACATGTTGTTTTTAGCAAAAATCGTTTTTTGCAAAAAACAATTTTTGCTAAAAACAACATGTTTATGAATGATTCCTTACTTCGAAACCACGTCAATTCCTTAGCTAATCACGTCAACTTCGCGTTCATTTTTGTGTCATAGAAAATACGATACCAGATATGGCTTATCTTGAAACTCGGGTTCACGTTACCACGCTTAGGGCTATACCTTACCCATTTATCTTACATTGTGATAACATTATCCTACATGATTACCTAACCAACTGTAAGTATTTCTATTATTAAAATATGAGTCTGACGTCACAGCGACTGGAAGTGTGACTTGTCGCGAAACTCGGGTTCACGGTACAACGCTTAGAGGTGTACCCCACCCGTAGTTATACATTATCCTACATAATGACCAGACCAACTGTAAGTATTCCTATTAAGATATATTTCAAGAGAAGTCACACCTCCAGTCGATGTGGCGTGAGTTTCATATTTTAATAATAGGAATACTTACAGTTGGTTAGGTAATCATGTAGGATAATGTTATCACAATGTAAGATAAATGGGTGACTACGGGTAAGGTACACCTTACCCGTAGTTAATGGGTGGTTATAACATATTATTCTAATGCATGATGACCCTATGATGGTCTCATCATAGGGTCACGACGAGGGGACGTAAGTCTTTACGTCACAACGATTCGTCATGAACATAAACTTGGGTTCGCGGTAAAACGTGTCGAGGTGTATCTTACTCATAGCCAACTATAACGACGTTCGCCGGGTCAGCTAGTTTAATAATAATAATAATACCCCACCGCCGTATCTCTACGTTGACGTCGTGGTGAGGCTTGCGCGCTCCGAACTCTGGGCCTACGCGAGGAGCCAGACCAAGAAAGATACAAAAACCCGCAGGGCAGCATGTGGCGAACTGTTGGGCAGTAGCGACCCCACGGACCCTATCTCCCGGGAGAAATCTTGTTCCTCACCTCTGGCTTGCCTTTACTGGCCGGCTTGAGTGGAGACTCGCAAGAGCAAACGTGTGTCGGGGGAAGGAAGTATTCCAGTAAGTGCTCGTAGGGATCTTGACCCTCTTCCGGGCTCTGGGATTGTTCTGAAAGCCGTGGAATACCTCTCCACTCCTCATAAGCACCTCAGGACATGTCAGACAAATTTCCAACTAAAAATGAACATTACAGAAAAAAGTGACGACACCAGCGTCTTCCAAGATACGTTACATAATAAATTAAAAATTAGTTTATAATATTTTATTTCATAAACTCAGTGTTATAACATTATTTTAAAGCACGAAATTACTTTATCGTTTGTTATCTTTTTACTTTAATTTTGAACAAATTATTCTTAATTTTTTATACATTTCTCATATTTATATTTTTTTTCCTTATCATTTAACTTTTAATTAAATATTTGCCACACGTACTGCTATTAATGTTCCTAGCAATTAGCTCTTTTTTTTTTAAACTTTTATGCCTACTTGTGGACAGCGTTGTGGGTTACTTTATAACCAAATTGCTATTTTGTTAAACTAGTTGTAAGTCCTTATAATGTAACTGTTTGCCGTTCCTCTCAATAAAAAATAAAATAAAAATAAAGTAAATATATTTTTAAATATGTTATGAGTCTTACTTCACAACGACTCTAAAAAAGGTGTGATTTTTCTTAAATGAATCTAGGTTTTCGGTATAACGCTTCGAGATGGACCTTACTTTATATACTTAAGTTCTGTAATTTATATGGTGGACCTACATAATAAAAAAATATTCTATTCTGTTCTTATTATGATAATAATTATCCCCACTGTGGTGCAAATTGCTGGAGTTGACTTTATAAATTGCCAAAAGTTTTAATAGAGATAAGACTTGCTTTAGAAATTTGCAAAGATCGGTTTTGTTTTTGCCTCAAATCCTCACTGCACGAGTGCACGCGTACCTATATGGCAATATCAATGTTCCTGCACCATATATGTCTAGGTACATGGTACATACATGGGTCCATAAACCTAAAAACCCACAACTCACCTGACGCTCTGGGAGCTTCCTCCAGCTCGCAAGCTAGTTAAAGTAGTAAAAACGAAGCATCAACTTCAAGAGTACCTGTAATCAAAGTTCTGGAGCCAATAACTACCGTCGATCAGCTTTATCAGGTGTCATGAATACATTGGGACCACCTTTTGAGTATAAAATAATAGGTACAGAAGGTTGACTCCATACAAATAATATGTATACACAAACAATCATACGCAAACATAGACGCGTACGGGCGGTGATCTCAAACAAATGCCGATCGTGAGTGCACTTTTACTCGCTGTAAGTGAAGCGTGTCTACATAGACACGCTCGACAGCTCGCTCATTGACAAGAAGGGTGACATAACCAAAAAATCTGTAATTTTGAGTTTAGTATACAGATGACTGCGGCAAATTTTATTCTTTTTGCCTAAAAATGGGGGAGCTAGAGAGGTTGTGACTTTATGATAAGTCGTACTTTTACCGCTGCTTTTAAACTTTTAAATGACCATATCCAAAATTGGCTCTTCTTGAAATATTTCACGCTTCTCGCAACTTCTTCGTCCCAGTAAAGCAGTTGAAGTTGTGAAGAAGAAGAAGTTGTAAAGGGGAGACCTTTTTGGGGAACTAAGGTATGTAATTTTGACGTTTACGAAGTGCTCATTCTCAGCGTAATTTGTATGAATGACTTTTGATTTTGAATGATCCTTCTGCATTTATTTATTTCGTGTCGACAGTGTCTGTAAAACTTTTCCCATCTACCTTCAACAGGTTCCTTTACCTAAACTACTATATATTCATGCTAGAATGCCGTATTTTTATACGCATATTTCTGAAGCTTGTAGATTATTTGCTGAATATAATTTATATAGGCGATGTAAACGGGGTGTAAGAGCGCAAACTCGTTTCTATGTATGGTAAGTATGTTATTTGTCGATTTGCAAAGTAATTAAAATAATATTTTCTGCTGAATGGAAAAATCATGCTTTTCTAATAAAGGAGACTGATAGTATAATTGATAGTTATTATCTATTAATCTCCTTCATTGTCTTATTTTTCTTTTCGTGTCGATGGTACAGTCGCTTGGCAGCATTATCTGACCCACCCTAAAAACAAACGAATTTGGACCCTCTGCCTGTAACATTAAGGTTTATTCAATTTACATGAGCTTATCAGACAAGTGCACAAGGACTCAGCGAAGAAATACAATAATAACACAGACATGCAAATTTGATCTTTATAACGTTACCATTAGGTTATATGTTATAACTACTTGTTATAATATAATTAGTGTAATAGCTTATTTTAATGGTTGCGTTCAAGTAATTCTGGTCTCGTGGTCTGTGTATAAGACTGAGAAAAACAAGTTGCGAGATCAAATCCTGCGACGAAGATATTCTTTTGCTTTCAATTTAGAATGTATTATTGTAAAGAACTATAGACGGATGATCTTCAAACATAAACTTTCTAAAATGGTAATATTTTCGCATAACTTTTAATAAGTGGGTAGTTGAAAAATAAATATTCGTATTCATTATAAAACTGGTATTCAAATGCTACTAAGGGTGTGCAGTGACTACGCGCAAACATGTTTTACCTTGCCTTACTAAATTGCAAAAACAACGTCCCTTTACAATTTTTTATTTTCTATTTTATAGGTAGTTTTTTTTATTATCATGTCTCAATGGAGTGATTATTTAAAATACAAAATAATCTATTTGCACGAGGAGAAGGTTGGCTGCTTGTGCTGTGCAAGAATAAACTTTATGAAGTATACTATATGGTTCAAATTCTTTAGAATATGCGTCTAGCATTACAACTAAGATCAAATTTCAATGCGGCTTATAAGAGTTGAGTTGGTCTTGTGGTCTAAGGTAGTTCGGTGTTCATCGTTGTCTAGGTTCGAAACCAAGTTTAACCTAAATATATCTTTTTGCTCAGCTGTTTCTTTTTGAATTATTTTATTACACTAAAGAAATGTAAACAACATTTCTTTAATGGACGACATAGGGTCTTGTCTTTTGAAATGGGTAGGTTGTATAGGAATAAAACTAAACAATTGCAAGTTTAAAATGTTTATTATTTTATTAAAACACTTAGGTAAGATAAAGTAAGTAAATGCTCGTATATTTCCAAATTAATAGACATTTTATATTAGTATGCCATAATCAAATCTAACCATTTATAAACATTAAAAAAGGCGTGCTTATGCTTAAAAGTTTGTCATCGAGAAAATGAATTCATCTGTGAAATGCTTTACAGATTTATAGCTGCCTATATGTAGTGAATAAACATGATATTTAAATAGAAAAAATCTATTGATAACAATAACATCACCACATAATCTGCAACATTTTAATGGTTTAACAATCAATCCATTGAGCATTTACTTACATGGTGTGTTTAAAAATACCTACTAGATTACATAATTATATGCTGCTATAACTTGCTGTAAGCGGCTACGCATACCGCGCACCATATTCCAACACAAATCTTTGCCATTTAAATATTCCTGGGCAAAACGAACCCTTTCTTCGCGATGAGCAGGTGTCAATGCAATTTTTTGTGCTGGTTTATAATTCCTTATCCCAGCAGCGTGTAAATGCCTTCTCACTGTTTCCACTGAAATATTGTGGTTTATTGCGGTTACACGAATGAGCAAAAATGGATTTTCAACATTGCTTGAAACAAGGGCCCGGTGGCGTTCGAATTCGGGACTAACTTAATGGCTTTTGCTCCTGGACGAATACGCTGAATATCTCCATTGTCTCCATAACGTCTTAGCCATAGTCTGACCGTATTTCTCTAAAACAAAAAAAAAAAAAACATTTTTGGAACCGTGTATATAACTTGTAAGGAGTGAATGTAGTGGTAAAATAGCCAACTACGCGTTCATTATTCACAATCAATAAAATAAAATAGATATAAAAACACTTACTGCTATATTAAGTCGACGACCAATCTCTCTAATTCCAACATTCTGCTCATGTAAAAATATGATTTTATGTTTGGTATAGTCGTTAAGTTGCGACATGATGCTTTTTTACACCAAATTGCTTAAAAATACTTAACGAGATATGTGAAACGATTTTCAAATGTGTGTGCAGTCACTGCTATAAGCGTAGTGTAACTTGTGTCACTTAGATGAATTTATTATCTACCTCACGAAGCAAATATATGTTTTACTTCGTATCCAACCATTCTTGGTAAATATAAATTCTGTGAACTTAAAGTTTTTTAATTTACCCACCAGTTTACAAGATAATTTATTAGGCGTAAATCATATTGGTCGTTCTTTAATAATGCAGGCAATATTGTAGAAATGAAAACAAATTAAAAAAGAAACCGATAATAGGTGGACTGTGTTTTCGAACCCACATGTCGTTCGTCGCCAATCCAGTATCAAACCGCTAAGCCACAAGAACTTGTTGGGAATACGCGAAATTAAAGATTGCGTTCTGATTATGTAGCGTGACTTAAAAGCTTTTCAACTTTAATGTCAACGAGATAATGATTAAAATAGCTTAACAAAATGATATATGTATAATGCCGGTGGTTCCGACAATGTTGCACGAGCGCGAGCACTATTGTCTCATATAAATTGAATGAACCTTAATGTTACACGCAGAGGGTCCAAATTCGTTTGTTTTTAGGGTGGGTCAGATAATGCTGCCAAGCGACTGTACTCTTCTTCGGCATTTTATATTGTTTGAGCCCAGTACGTTAATTCCTTCTTAATTGATTACCACAACTTATCCAAACCGGGAACACTCTTACGGTTTTCTTTATGACGCCAAACCCAGCCTCTTGAGGTCATACCATACAAGTCAAGGTTATCAACCTTTTTTTTTGTGCGAATTCATCAAATAACTTCTCCCGCACTGGGCGGAGCGGGAGCGTTCTCCCGCTCTGGGCGGGCATGTCAGACTTTTACTGACTAAAACCCACCCGTGTTCCTTCTGTTGCCTGTGCCAGGGGCCACGATAACTCTTTCGAACAACCCGAGACCCTGGCAGCAGGTCATCAACCTCAAGTCACAGTCAAAATTTATTTATCCGAGATTTTCCCCTTAAATTCACTTTAGCACTCATCTCAATTTCATTCTTTCTTTTCATAGCTGTTTATGTTAATACTAGCTGCTCCCCGCGGTTTCACCCGCATAAGTATCGATCCCGTAGGAATATCGGGATAAAAAGTATTCTATGTATTAATCCTGGTTATAAACTATATGTGCGCCAAATTTCATCCAAATGTTTTCCGTAATTTTTGCGTGAAAGAGTAAGAAACGTCCATCCATCTATACAAACTTTCACGTTTATAAGATTAGTAGGATTTAACAGTCTGCTGCATTTCATCTGCCCTGAGTGCCATGACTTAGCGCCCCATAAATTAATTTACAAAATGGGGTCTGCAAGGTGGTCATAATCCATAAGTTATGTAATGTCGTTAAAAGTTTAGGGAATAAGGGGCCTGTGAACTAGGTCCTCTTAATGTAAAATGTGAGTTTGGGAAAGTTAACGAAGGTAAAATGAGTTATTGAACTAATTTATTTTGTTGTTTATTAATAACTTCATACAATAATGGATGATGCTACGAAATGTATGGGAGCTGGTAACCGCTCCAATAGGAATAAATGATATATACCTGTCCATTAGGTAAACCGTTTTTTGACAGATGGAATTAGTGATTGCAGCAACACACAATATAATTATAGATTGATACACGTACGGTATTATAATGTCTGTAAGAAGCCATAATAAGATAATTCAGTAAGATAAGGCAGTTTAAATATTTATTTTATTACGCATTTTAAAATTAACTTTTACGTAATCTGGAATATGTACGTTCTAAGACAGCTGTCAAAAACGGTTAACCTAATAGACAGGGTATAGAAAGCTGTTAAGATTTAGTACAAGAATTATTTAGGTACTGTAAAGGTTGCCCACTAAAGTCGACCTTATGTCGTGCAGGCTGGCAATAAATTAGCTCAGAGGGGCAATTATCGTAATTTTAGGAACGTTCACAGTCTGATCTCAGCGTCAATCTGTCAAAAATACCTCTAAATTCCCTACATTTTGACAAGTTTTTGACATTTGTTTGTCGTCGAGATGAGACTGCGGCTAGATTTTGGACATTTTAAATTACGAGAATTGGCCTCCTAGTCGCATTCGAACAGTCAAGCATGTTTAGAACGCGGTGTCAAATATTTGGTAGGTTTTTTTGTGTAGAATAATACAGTGATAATTTAACCGGGGAAATGTAATCACGTTCATTTAAAATAAATGTAAGAAGTCGTAACGATGTTTGATTTCTTAAAAGAGCTCATCAGCTTTCCACAGTACCTCAGGTCTTACGTTTCCAATCGATGTTATTACATGTCAAACAAATATCAACTTTATTTCAGTAGCAATTAAGTTGACTTCAGAGTTACTAGCATTATTTAAAAAGTCTTAAAAAATTTTGAAGTTGTATTTTTTGAACTTTATTGTGTAGGAACTAAAGTAGTTTTTTTCCTATAACTCATATTTGTTTACACGTTTGGCAAATAATTGGTGAACGCAGATTAAGCCAGCAATCATTTAACAACATAACTATACATTTCAAAACGTTAATTGCAAACCACACACTAATAACACAAGACTTAAATTAAACCAGTTAAAAACAGCTTCTGGCTCTATTGAGAAGTTTCACACTATATTTTAATTGAATTTCTACACACAGCAAAAAGTCGAGCATACCAAAGAGAGTAAAACAAACTTAAAACATAATATATTAGTCCTCCAGAAAAGTGGGCCTAGCACGAACGCGCGGAGCTAACGTACAGTAAATTCGAACGATTATTACGTGCGTAAATAACAACGAATACCTAATTAATAAATAATAATAAAAAAAATATATCCTAACTTAACTAAAACTATTCTCAAACTAAAATATAGCGTCGAAAAAATCATCCGCATCGCTGTCGACTGGTAATGTACCCAAGAGACTGGCGGCATTGCCACGTTGTATAGCAATGCTTAGCCTCTGGCCGAGGTAAAAACCAGCCCTTGGGTCTTTATATATTTACTTAGTTTTAAGACTCGATTCATATCGATGGGTGATAGACTTGATTCATATCTATGGGTGATGTTTGTCGCAAAATTTTAAACTAAAATGCTATAGACTAGTTGTATTTTGATAAAAAAAGTCGTTCGATATTACGTTACATTTATGTCGCATGTTCGTGCTAGGGCCTCAGAGCATAGACGATTTCAGGTTCCCAGCAAAGTTCTTTGCAGTCGTATTGGACGCGAAGGCATACGGGCAACTGCCAAAGGCTCCAGGTATATACTCTTGTAAGAGTGTAAAAGGTAACTGGAGATAGAAATATAAACTTAGGGTAAGTTCAGATGACTTTAGCGGCGAGTTCGGCTATCGCTCAGCATTATGCTGCGACCCTATGCAGGACAGAGACCCAGCGCTGGTTTTCAGCGACAGCCGGCGCCGACGTAATGACGTTGTCCGGTGCAGCAAAAAATTATTCATCAACAATTATTTTTATTTTTAAGCAAACAATTATTAGGACAGCGTGCTTAAAGCACAACAATATAATTTAATTTAAATGTGATAGAAACAAACAGGAATAGAAAAAAAGGAAATATACATGCTAGGAGAATATCATCCTCTATAAATATTTTACACTTTATGTAGTGGCAACATTTCGAAACGTCCTATTTGACGTACGCGCACCCAACATGTACCAAAGAAATTATGATGTAAGGAATTACAAAATGGCCAATGATGTAATGTGTTATGCAAAAGTTATGTGTCAGTGCTTTATGCGTTTGTGAATGATTTTGAAAGATAAGAGGGACCCGATAAAAAGACAAAACCTTGGATACTGGAATAGACCACTCTTTATATACACCATAAAAATTACAGATATAAATGCAGAAACATTACATAGGTACTATATGTAAAATTACAGATATAAATGCAGAATTATTACTTGGTGACGCAATGGGCGGTCTTATCGCTAAAAGCGATAATTTTTGCGATCACCAATTTAACTGCAAAAACGGTGACTATACCTAGGTAGCAATATTTCCTACGATAACTCATTTCAGCTGTCATTATAAATTACAGCCTAACGATGAAATCGCGATTTCACGAACGTTTGTTTGACCTTTGATCATATCAGAGGAGCAATTCTCGTAATTTTACGAACGCTCACAGACTAATCTCGGTCTCAAAAATACCTCTAATTTCCCTACATTTTTGACAAGTTTTTGACATTGATTGTCGCTGAGATGAGATTGCGACTAGATTTTGAACGTTTTTATTTACGGGAATTGTCCTTCTGGTCGCAGCCTTAGTTTCAACTACCCTCAGATTGAATTCCGAAGTCAGTTGGACTATTCGTGGAATTCCTTGTACGGCATGATTACTTCCAATTCCATTGTTCCGGTTACAGAAAGTTCAAAACCCTCATCAAACGTGTCCTTATCAAAACCGCATATTATAAGATTAAAGACTACGTTGAAGACAAGGTAGTTTGGCCATGATTTCTTCTGCACATGTAGCTTCCCTGGCACCTCATTAACGGCATAACTATGTAAATGTCTATTAACTGCGCTCAAATTACGATGTTTATTTATTTTTTACATACTTCTTTGACATAGTCTTTTTATTATTTGACATTATATACAAACAATTCTAGTTTCAACTCTTTATTAGTGGTTGTAATGGCAGTCATGTCACTTGGTTTCTAATAGGTTTTTATATTGTATCTGTCCTTTTGATGGATTCTTTTATATTTTGTAAATGTGAGGATTTTGTAGGCCTTGTAGACTTCTCTGATCTGTAGACCATTTTTTTATTTTATCAAGTACCTGGTACTACCAGGTACTTGATAAAATAAAAAATGGTTCGTAAGTGTTATTGGGTTTTCCATCAGGAATTTGACAGAAGCAGCCCGGAGTTTGGATTTGTGCCCGGTTGTGCCCAGATGGCGATAGGCTCGCCCCCTGTTACATGGACTTAAACATAACTGGCGGAATGTGGATGTACAGACGCCAGCACATCAAGCTACTACAATCTGTCAAATTTATTTAATAGATTTTCAACTTTATCGCTAAAGAATTAAGGTTCAAGGTTGATTGGGAAAATTTGACAGTTTCGGGTAGCTTGACCTGCTGGCGTCTGTACTATAGGTACACCTCTGTTTAACCCCACGGGGAGTACAGCCGTGATGTTATGTTGTTGTTGTTGTTGTAGAATATTCTGTTATCAACCAACTCCTTTTTCCAAGTGCCATGTTTTGTTTCTTAGCGGTGAGCATAAAAACTGGCGTCGATTCCCTTATTCACAAACCAAACTAAATTTAAATTCAGTGCATCTTTTTCTTTCTATTTCATTAAGAAAAGGACAGAAGATAAATATTAGTTTAATCCTGTCAAATTAAGATACTCCATAGACATTTTAGACGTGATTAAAAACATGGCGACTAAAAACACGTCAATTTACGTCAGGTGCTGACTAATTTGACAGGACTAAACAAATATTTGTCTTCTGTCCTTTTCTTAATCAAATAGAAAGAAAAAGATCCACTGAACTTAGATTAAGTTTAGTTTGTGAACAAGGGAATCGGCGCCACTATCAACCAAATATGTAGAAATTACTTCGATTTATTACATGAAAAATAATCATTTGAGCACATTTACTTGATATATCCTTCTTAAATAAACACAAACGGCAAATAAAAACATGACCATGTTTACAGTGTATAAACAGCCTTTATCGGACGCGAATGATGTTTATTTTGTTTACACAAACTGAAAGGTGTATTAACGTAACCCTTAACATAATATTGTAATGTTGCTGAAACATTTTTGGTACAAGAGTTCATAATACCTACATCATTAAATCATCATCACCTGCCGAGCCTTTTCCCAACTATGTTGGGGTCGGCTTCCAGTCTAACCGGATGCAGCTGAATACCAGTATTTTACAAGGAGCGACTGCCTATCTGACCTCCACAACCCAGTTACTGGGTAATACGAAACCCCTTGGTAAGACTGGTTGCCAGACTTTCGGGCTTCTGCCGACCCGTAACGACTGTCAAAGATCCACGAATGACAGCTGGGACCAACGGCTTAACGTGCTTTCCGAGGCATGGAGGGGTCTTGGTATGTAAAGATGGTCATCCATCCACGGACCAACCGCGGCAAGCGTAGCTTAACCTGATCGAACGACCTACCTTATTAAATGTAATTTAAATAGATATGAACGTAAAGGAAGAAAAAGGAGTATATAAGGATCGTAGCAGGTGGTGTTTTGTAGTTTCTGCCTACCCTCATGGGAAGAAGTATGTATGTATGTAGAAGGCACTGGTGTAGTAGCGAACAATGACTTTTTGCACTACGGATCAAGGGTTCGATTCCTGCGAAACAATACTTTGTTAGACGTACTGATTGTGCTTGTAAAAATGTGTTTGTGTCTGTGCCCAAAATAAAGTAATACAAAGACATTTGAAGAAAAAAATTGTAATGTTTCAATCACGGATATCTATGGGTTCAAAGTACTTTTTATTATTTTAGGTAGGTATGTTTGACTACCGATCGAATTGTCATACAAGTTAGTAGTTAAATGACACCTAATATGACGTCAAATAATAAAAACAGACTAGTGAAGGTGCTAAGGCAAAATCAGCTCCTAAACTTGTAACTACATATTTCAGCATTTTTGTTCTAAAATTTTACTCACGTAAAGTGTAACAAGTCAAAATAAAAGGAACATACGAAGTCCTCGTTTGCTCCATTTTAGAGTTCATCTACAAAAGTCAGACTGCATGCCTGCCCCAGGAGATACCAGTATTCGAGTGTTGAATAAAATAAATAATAAAATATCAGAAAAGCGCCAGCCACGAACAAAGCATCACAAATTGCTTTAAAAGATTTAAAAAGGATAACACATTGCTATGTAATTTTTTCAAAAGGTTCTACTTCACTAGGAACTGTCTTTTTTTTGTTATTTTTGTTAAAAAAAAAACATTCACAATATTACATACATACACGTTATTGCAGCAGTAAAAATTCAATAAAAACAGACATACTTACAATAAGGAAGGAATAAGAATAAGAAATAATACACAATAATAACTAACAAAACCAGTAACACCAAGAAACAACAATCAAATAACATTGGCACAAAAAAAATCTCATCTATCGTCCAACATCTCACAGAACCAGTTTTTAATAATACTTTGCAAGCACTGGCTTCAACATCTGTCTGGCCTTTTCCCAACTATGTTGGGGTTGGCTTCCAGTCTATCTGGATGCAGCTGAGTAACAGTATTTTACATGGAGCCACTGCCTATTTGACCTCCACAACCCAGTTACTGGGTAATACTTCATATACCCCTGGTGGCAGCAGGAGCAGTGGTGACCCAGTGGTATCGGTCTCGACTTACGAGTTGTGGGTCGTTGGCTCGAATCCAGGCATCGTGAGGAAACCGGCATGTCTTAGAACCAAAATTAATTCTAAGACATGTGACATCTACCAACCTGCATTGGGCAAGCGTGGTAGATTACAGCCCACTCTCTCTCGAAGATAGGAGGCCTGTGTCCCAGCAGTGGGAACCTTATAGGCTAATTATGATGACTATACTGGTTGTCAGACTTTCGGGCTTCTGACGACCTGTAATGACTGTTAAAGATACTGCACTGGCCTCTTATCTCATATGAAATGACTAATTACAAACAAAGCTATTGCTTTTTAATGTTTTTTTCCGCCAGAGATGTGCTACGCAGCTGAGATGCAAAATCAAAAGTCATTTATTCAAATTAGGCTGAGAATCAGAACTTTTCGAACGTCAAAATTACAAAAGTCAGTCCTCCAAAAACGCCCGCCCTTCTCCACTTCCTAGTGCTATCGCTGGGAAGAAGAAGTGGCGCAACAAACTCCCCAGCAGCACAGCTGCCTGTTCAGTTAGAAAACTGATTGTATACAATACTAGGTACCTATGTAATTAACATTACAAAACACAGAACATAAAATTAAATTATTTGCCATATGTCAGCTAGCCACACCAATATACCAACAAATATAATAAAAAAAACTATACGTACTCAAGCTAAAAAATAATGAATTAAAATTAAAATGTAAATAAAAACTTACTACTTCTATAAAAGCGAAGATATGAGAGCTAAGCTACGAAATTATGCGACCATTTCCACGAATGCTAAGCTGTGTAGCGGAGCGAATAAGATGTGTTATGCAGATGCGCTGCCGCGAGGTAGCTGTACGAGGAAGATACGCAGCACGAGCTATGCGATACATCGATTGTAGGGAAGGCACGGGAAGTACAAAACATAGCTTAGTTGAACCCGTTTCCACCAGTGCTATGTGGACCAATGAATATGATTGGTGGATATCAATCGCATCAATACCAACGCAGCATAGCACATCTCTGGTGGAAAAGCAGCCTAATATGGAACAAAATTTGTGAAGTGAGACTAACTTCCAAACTTTGTAATACGACATCTAAGGATGTGCCAAAAACACACGGAATAAACTAAATCTCCGGTCTCTTTCTTAAAGGGGATCCGTTTTAAGGAAGCACGGGAAATTTGACCTTTTTGCCCCCGAACTTCCGCGTGAAATTGTTCCCGCGACCTTCCGAGTAAAATTGTTCCCGCGACCCACCGCGTGAAATTGTTCCCGCGACCCACCGCGTCGCATCACATCGCATTGCCCAACCGGGCTATTACGTCGGTTTCGCTTGGTGATCTTTCTGACTTTTTTACTTTTTGCTCGACTCTTAAGGGTCATAATGTGACGTTAAATAGCCTTCTTTCAACCTTCCTCAAGAATTGGGTTTGCTATCAAATGCAAAAAAAAAACCGATTGGTAGTCCCACTGGTAGTTCAGAAGATGACCAATTAAATACGCGGCAATTATGATAAAATACTTAATTACTAAATTATAACATACAGGTACATAGTGCAGTTACTTCTGCGGTTAAAACCTCACCTCTTAGGAGTCTTAGGTTAAACCTTTTTTTTCCAAATAATGACTGGTCTTTAATGTTTTTAAACTCTCTTTCTTCTCTCTTCAAGTTTTGTAATTAATAACCATGTTTTGTATTCAGATTTTTTTTATACATTTTATATTTAAATTTTGGTTGACCCTAAAAAAATTATACATTTTTATTGAATGCTGTGAAGTGTTTTATTTTATTTTCGCTACAATAGGTATGTATAATCTAGCTCTCGAAAGTATATTTGATGCAAACAAGACTATTTCGTAAAAATATGACTATTTACAGCTGAAACAATCACCTTAATAAAAGAATACAATACCAAGTTTATTTTACCCTCTGCTACCCAGTATCTGTGACCATGTATAATCGTTCTCCAAACAACAGTGTTGAGCCAATTGCTAGCCAATTCCCTGTAATCCAAGCTAATCCGTGTTGAACAATCGATTATTGCCACCTACTGGTGCAATAGAACGATGCAGCGTACTACAAGATTGTTAAGCATTTCCAACTTTTCTCGATAAACATAGATATTAATTACTTTCGACGTGCACTCAGCTGGGAACATGGCTGAAAGCTTAGCGAGTAATGAGATAGATTTCGCTGAGCGAGGAATGATAAAAGCGGTTGCAGTAGGAGGTAGAAAAAGGATGGAACAAATCCAACTTCCAACTTCCTACTAATATATTATAAACACGAAAGTTTGTATGGATGGATGGATGTTTGTTACTCTTTCACCCAAAAACTGCTAAACGGATTTGGATGAAATTTGGCACACAGGTGGTTTATAACCAGGATTAAAATATAGGATACTTTTTATCCCATTATTCTCATGGGATCGAAACTTATGCGGATGGAACCGCGGAGCGCAGCTAGTTCACAATAAAACTAAAGAAATATGAGAATACACTTACATACATACAAATAAACATACATACCACATACACACATACACACACGTACACATAATTTTTTACAGAATAGACCGCTACTTCAGCAACGTGAAATAATAAATCGGAATAAAAGACAACTTTAGTCATAAGTGCAACGTACATAGTCGTACCTGGTACAACTTATGAGAGATGACAAGTAAGTACTTTCCTCTATTTTTCTCAGCTCGCACTGCGACATGAAAAATTATTAAAGTGCATGCACTTCACACAGGGAAAGAGAGTAAGAAAATATCTAGTTGTCTTTCGTGGTAAATGTATGAAGCTCGTTGAAATATAACGTTGCACCTGCAATTTTTAGAAACGCCTCACACGATAGCGCTATGCTTTCGTGTGAGGCGTTTCTAAAAATTTCTAATCTTTCTTTTAAGAACAGACAAAAATAATTGTAACGTTGGTTTTATGTTACTTATTCTTCTACTAATTCTACTAAATCCTTGTGCTTAGTGTGTGTTAAATTTAATTTTATAAAGAGTAAAAAGAGATGGACAAGTTCAGTTATTCCGTCATACCAAGACCCCTCCGTGACTCGGAAAGCACGTTAAGCCGTTGGTCCCGGCTGTCATTTGCGGATCTTTGACAGTCGTTACGGGTCGTCAGAAACCCAAAAGTCTGACAACCAGTCTTACCAAGGGGTATCGTATTACCTAGTAACTGGGTTGTGGAGGTCAGATAGGCAGTCGCTCCATGTAAAATACTGGTATTCGGCTGCATCCGGTTAGACTGGAAACCGACCCCAACGTAGTTGCGAAAAGGCTAGGCAGATGATGATTTCGTTCGTCCACCCCAAAAAATCCACCCTAAGCCTATAAATTCCGTTAAACCAACTTAGCCTTATCCACCTTAGGGTGGATAAACGGAATAATAACCCGATGGGATATACGCACTCCGCAAGTGGCACATAAAAACTTACAGCTAGTATCGGATAAGTTAATATCGTCTTGTCTCTTTTTCTCTCCCGATAATTACGACGTGCCATCCTACTTTCGGGCCCTATCAAAATACCAGCGCTGCGGTATTTATTTTTTACATGTCACATTATGTATTTTTCTTTATGTTTTTTTCTTTCTTATTTACTTGACTGTACTGATCATCAGTTGAAGCACCGGATCTTATAGGTCCCGTGCTCCACCCAGCTGGAGAATCTAGGAGAAGCACGGGTTCAGATCCCAATTTTTGCCGTTTAGTTTAATTAGGGCTGATTTTACCATCGCAAGATAACTATTATTTGAAGAAGAAAATTGAGGTTTGACAGTTTTTGTATGAAATAACTGTCAAAATTTCAAAATTATTCCTTGAATAAAGTTATCAGATGATTAAAAAATCAGCCCTAAGTGGAAAAAAAAATTTGGTCATCTGGTGGTTATCTGAAGGCGCCTTTAAATCTGACAATGACACTTATGACTACGACACATTGATATATGATTAACTAGCTGTTGCACGCGATTTCGTCTGCGATCTAGAATGAAAAGCCCCTGTCTACCTTATGTCCTTGCCCAGGTCATGACACATGTTGCATGGATTATCTGTGTGCCGAATTTCATCGAAATCGGTTTTAACGTCAAAGCATAACAAACATATAAACAAACAGCTGCTTCAAAGAAAAATGCAATACCTACGCGGTCAAAATATATGAACGAGCAATTTTTTTTTTTTTTACCGACGAAATATTTGACCACTAGGGGGTCTAGAATCATGTGCTGAATCCATGGTTATAGTTTGCACGTCGATGTCCCTGCTTCCGTGTATATGTTAAGCAATCTATTGTACAGACGCCAGCAGGTCAAGCTACCCGAAACTGCCATATACCCAATCAACCTTGAAACTAATGCTTTAGCAATAAAGTTGAAAATCTATTAAAGAAATTTGAGATTGTAGTAGCTTGATGTGCTGGCGTCTGTACTACATGTCATGTCCTCTTTTATTATGTACAAACTGTCATTGTACCAACAAAGAGGCCTTATGTTTATATAGATAACGTCATCGCAAATGAAGATGGATTGAGGGTATGATACCAAAATTCCGGGAAAGCAACGGATTGTCAATGTGTGATATGGGTTTTCCGATAAATGAACGTTCGATAAACTGATACTTAGTTATTTGAGGGAATACAAAAGGAGGGTGAATTGATGAGGGATATTAACCCCAAAAACAAAAATGAGCTTTTCCAATTAAACATTACGAGTGAACAAATAACAATGTCGGATGGGCATAGCATAATCAGCCTAGAACGTTCCCACTGCTGGGACACAGGCCTTCTCTCAGTGAGAGGGTGTGTTACCCAGTAACTGGGTGGTGGAGGTCCGATAGGCAGTGGCTCGATGTAAAGTAATGGATTTCAGGCGCATCCGGTTAGATTGGAAGCCAACCCCAACATAGTGGGGAACAGCCTAGGCAATGATGATATTTGTTGAATACACGTAGAATTACAAAGCCTACTCGTACTAATGAATGAGATGGCTTTGACGGTAACAAAACAAAACACAATCGGTGTATAATAAAACTCATGCGTGGAAAATAGCTTGAATTTATTATTTATTACTTTTATAAAATTACAAAAGTCGAAAAAATGAACTTGCCGGTTGGAAGAAGGAATGCAGAGAGAGAGAGTGTTGCTAGACAACAAAAATGTTAAGCTTGATCACAATGTTGCAACTTAATAAATGACCTATTAATTGATTACAATTAAAGTTACTAAAATGACAAATTATTGCAGATTGAGTATCAAATTGATATAAAATTAATTTTATAATATTTATGTTAAAGTAAATATATTAAAATATACTCTAAATATATTAATATATACTCAATATCTAAATTAAAAACAAAAAAATAATCGGGACTTAACGTCAAAAGTATATGAAAGAATTTTAGCACACTTTCTAATTTTTCTCGACACCTTTTCGTTCCTCTTAATTCCACTCGAGCGGAAATAATTCGCGACCTTTTTCACCTTTTCCGAGGTCAATTAATGAGAGTTTTTTTTCCTCGATTATCGAGTTTCCTTTAAAAGCAAACATTATTATCATGTCGTATTACTTCCGTGAGTGTTGCCCGCCTTTTACAAAACTTCCTTGTTTATTTAGTTAGTGTTCAGTGATGCTATATTTTTTTAAGATTTCGTAAGGACTTTGATGAATATTTTAGTTTCCAGGGTCACATTTTTGCTAGTGAAATTCCACAGACGTGAGGGATATCGATCTTAACAAGATAAAACAAAAAAAAAAAAAAGATTTTTTTAGTCACTTGAAATATCTGTTTAAAAATCGTTTTTCTGGTTTAGTGAAGTTTAAACCAGAAAACGTGATGAATATCGATATCACAACACGATAAAACAAAAGAAATAAGATTTTCTCAACTCATTCCTCAAGTAACAACACTAACAGCCGCCGTTGAAGCACAAAAACATCAAATCTATTTTATTTTTATTTTATCCTAACTACGTAGTTATTGATAACCATCAAGTCTGCAGAATTTTGCTAGCTAATTTAATTTGAACCTAGCATAATCAGCACTTCCACTTCACTTCCCACTGCTGGGACACCGGCCTCCTCTCTTCGAGAAGGAGTGGGCTGTAATCCACCACGCGGGCCCAGTGCGGGTTGGTAGATGTCACGTGTCTTCGAATTTTTGGTTCTAGGACATGCCGGTTTCCTCACGATGTTTTCCTTCACCGTTTTTGAGAGCAAACGATGTTTTCCTTCACCGTTTTTGAAAATAATTTACACAAAGTAAAGCGCCTGCCTGGGTTCAAATTCACGACCTACAACTCGTAAGTTGGGGACGATACCACTGAGACACCACTGCTCCACCAATTTGACCCTGTCGATACTTAATACTATAAATGATAAATGATTTTATTTTGTAAGTAGGTGTGTACAAATACTTTTACACATCAATCATATTTTAAAACTAGATGAGGTCGTATCTATAACGCCACATGCGAACAACACGTCATACTGACGTCACGCAAATCCTGCATCTCGCAAGCAGAGTTTACCGCGCAATTAGCATAGATACAATTTCCCAACATCAATCGTTGGGCAATTGCCCGCCAGACACAACTCCCGTCTGGTCGGAGGATCCTCCATTTTCTATGGAGGATGAGTAAACTTTACAACCTGTTCCTCATACCTCTATAAAACCATTTCCATCATCAAGAAAATGAAAAAGGTGCTCCTTTATGTCAATTAAATTACTTAATTTATAATTTAATCCCAATGGAGGGGAATTTTTCAACGGCTCCAATGAATTCCGGATTTAGTTTATTAAATTGAATCGGTAACCCTCTTTAGGATAAAACCCTTTGATATTGGAGCACCTCGTATTAAGGGACCGTTGACTCGATTTTGACATCTCATCTGTCCTTTCCGGTGTTAGGTACATAATGGAAATTGGTAGCTTTTTATAGTAAATAAATACAGGGGGGGGGGGGCAAGGGTGGTCAACGCCTACCCTAGAAACTTCTTCACCCACCCTAGAAAAATCGACAGTGGCGCCGATTCCCTTGTTCACAAACTAAACCAAATTTAAGTTCAGTGCATCTTTTTCTTTCTATTTCATTAAAAAAAGGACATAAGATAAATATTAGTTTAGTCCTGTCAAATTAGTCAGCAGCTGACGTAAATTGACGTATTTTTAGTAGCCATGTTTTTAATCACGTCTAATTTGTCTATGGAACATCTTAATTTGACAGAACTAAAGTAATATTTATCTTCTGTCCTTTTCTTAATGAAATAGAAAGAAAAAGATGCACTGAACTTAAATTTAGTTTAGTTTGTGAACAAGGGAATCGGTGCAAGTATAGAAGAATTACTTACTGTTTAATCGCTTTTTATTAGGGTTGTTATTGGAGCAGTACATTTTGACCAAGATGTCAGGTTTGTAGAGTTAGGCTTGGCTCTACATTAGATCTACACTTTTTAACAGTGAAAGCGTTATTTAAGTCTTGGCAACCTACTTTACATGAAATATTTTTGGTGGGATTATTTACTTATGATCTCTCATTAGATGACTGTGGTTAGTTCAGCTGGGCGTTTCCCCCCCCCCCCCCACTTCCCCCCTAGACAAAATCTCTAACTACGCCAATGCATATACCTACCCAATTTTTACTTACGTTTTTTTAAAGTTCCTATTTTTTGCGAGATGATAAATGTTTGAATTGCAAAGAAATGTATATTTTTTTTGCAACAATAATACATTTACCATACCCGTGTGTAACGTTATGTGCACAAGGTGTAATAGAATAAACTCAAGTCCTGAAAGTAGTTTGTTCATAATTGACTACTGGCGCCGATTCCCTTATTCACAAACTAAACTAAATTTAAGTTCAGTGCATATTTTTCTTTCTATTTCATTAAGAAAAGGACTGAAGATAAATATTAGTTTAGTCCTGTCAAATTAAAATAATCCATAGACAAATTAGATGCGATTAAAGACATGGCTACCAAAAATACGTCAATTTACGTCAGGCGCTGACTAATTTGACAGGACTAAACTAATATTTATCTTCTGTCCTTTTCTTAATGAAATAGAAAGAAAAAGATGCACTGAACTTAAGTTTAGTTTAGTTTGTGAACAAGGGAATCGGCGCCACTGACTACATAATATACCTAGGTACCTATTATTTTCAAAAACTATGTACTTTGCCATACTGACCGCCAATTGAGCCAAAGAAAATTAAATCTTATTTCAAATCAATAAGACTCTATTTTAAATGCATAAAGGAATGTTAAGGTCAACACGATCTTCTTAATAATAATAGTTAGCTTTAAAAATAATACGCATCGATGTTTTTTGCGATGTACCATTACGTAATACTTCCTTTAAATGACTGAGCTATTTTTCAACAAGGATTTATTCTTAGGATTGTGGGTAAACTCGTCAACACTGTTATGTAGGTACGTAGGGACACAAGTGAAAATACTGACAGCTAAAAGCACACTGTTTTATTATAAGGTTAGAGCAGGGCAGGGACGCAGCCCATGCACACATTCACAATGTTGACATACATACATAATATAACAGTTATGGTCATTGTTTTTATGCTTTTAACATAAGCACACACACACACACACACTACACACTCGTGAAGTTTGGTTCGACGAAGTAGTAGCCGAAATTGACCGAAGTTCGAAGTACGTGACTGCTAAGAACTACAGGGCGCTTCGAGTCCTTTGACTCGGGCGCAAAAACCGACAACGGTCGGAAGTCGCCCGAGGCGAAGCGAGGTTGCACGAAGCGATCCGAAGGGCCCTTCTATACTCTCATATTCGCTTAACTTCGATCAAATTCTCGAGCAGTGTAGTGCAGGTTTTATAGTCTAATTAACATGTATGAGGTCTTGCGTTAATAACGTTACATATTGTATAGTTTACATTTTTAAAGGGGCTTGTAACTAAGTAATAACAGCCACACGGGTCGATCGGTCAGGTTAAGCTACGTTTGCCGCGGTTGGTCCGTGGATGGGTGACCATCTTCACATACCAAGACCCCTCCGTATCTCGGAAAGCATGTTAAGCCGTTGGTCCCGACTGTCATTCGCGGATCTTTGACAGTCGTTACGGGTCGTCAGAAGCCCGAAAATATGATAACCAGTCTTACCAAGGGGTATCGTATTATCCAGTAACTGGGTTGTGGAGGTCAAATAGGCAGCCGCTCCATGTAAAATACTGGCATTCAGCGGCATCCGGTTAGACTGGAAGCCGACCCGAACATACTTGGGAAAAGGCTAACAGATGATTGTATAGTTTACATTTGAATTCATCCTGTTGAATTTAAAGCTACATTTATGCATAAACAATTCCGGAGAATTCCAAAAATACAACACTGATACCGGTCGTTCGAATTTATTATGGCAATTTCATTTATTTGTAGGTATTTTGCAATATTCGCAGGAGCTCGACAATATCAAGATAAAATATTTCGGTAAATTATTTATTTAATTGGTAAGCTCACAATTACGGGGAATTGCGCTAGATTGTACTCGTAATTAAAATATCGGTAGCGCGGAGCTTTCACTGGAATATTATAATTATCAAATAATTGTTGCTATAAAATTTCACATTAATAATTCATAATACCGCAAATAAACAGTTCCAGGTATTTCGCTTCACAATCAACGAAATAATTTATTCATTATTGTGGTTTCACCTTTTCAAAGAGTACTGGAAATATTTAAAATTTAAATAAATATACCAGACCGTAGTTTGGTTTCACTTTAATAATAAATTGTTGGTTTCAAAACGCCTTTTGTTAAAACGCCTGTACTTAAATTGATGCCATTTTGGTATTGTACGGGCGGTTTAATGTTACATCGTAAGGCGATGCGACACGATAACCGAACTTTTTTTACGTTCGCTTGGAATGTAGGTAGATTTACAACAAATCACACTCAGTACACGAAGCTCTATAAAGAGGCTTGTTGTGCAGCGTAGAGTGGAGGGCTTTAGACTGAGATGGATTGACCAAATAAAATCCGCAGTGGGCGATCCCTTGTATGAGTGCACAAAAAATACCAAAAATCGGAGTAGGTGGCGAGAAATTGTGAGACAAATCACATCAGCCCCTAGACAAGAAACTACATGAGGACCACGACCGCTGTGACAAGAGTGTTACGAAGAAGAAGAAGACACGAAGTTCATTTGCATTTTGATATTATAATTCTGTCAAAATTAATTTTATATTTTGTTTGCCTTCTGTCTGCTTTGGAATACACGCTCTGAAATGATAGCTCCGCTTTATTATTTCTCTTACTTTTTTTTTTTTCTTTCTTTTTTTTTCTCTTCTTATTTTTTCGCTTTTTTATCTTTCTCTTACTTAATCTAGTCAATCGACAACTCACACACATATGTTTTCGTCAGTATTCGAAGTATATATTTTAATATAATCTTTCTTACTGAAAATGCCAGTGGACTGGCCATCTTATCATCTGTTGCTCACTACACCCTCTTTATATCAGAATAAAGTACCCTCATTACATCACTAAAGATAACCTACACCAGAAGCCGTCTAACGAGCTAAAACGGAGCAAATATTCTCCAACATATAGCTTTACATTAAACCTTATGAAGAAGAATATTATTCGCCGTCGTTTTTCTATTTTTCCTCATACTAGACGTTGTTAACTTAATGCTTGACAAGTTGCTCCGGTTAGGCCACGAAATAAGCCAATCATTTCGCTCACTGAATCCCGAAATGACGATAGCGATGAAACCAATCTCGGTACTCCCGGGCGCCCTCTCGCCTTACAATTGTTAATTAAATTGTTAGATCTGCGTTGTATTCATTACCCCTTTCTCTCTATTACAATGAATTTAATTGTCCTCGAATCGAGTCTCCTTAAAGCCATACTGTTTAACTATTGTAATGTCTACAGGAATTGAGGTCGCCATTCATTTTATTATTCATTTGACTGTTGTTGTCTTTTGTTTTATTGGTGTTTTATTTGTTAAGAGCATGTGCTTCAATTATCTTCCACAATGTTGTGATTCCAACATTGCGGGAAACAATTGGAACACAATTATTTAAATGGAAATGTTCGTGTTTGATGTTTACTTTTCCTGGAAATGTCTTGTGATAAAGTGGCTGCTGTTGAATAGTTATTGTTACATTTGAAAGGTGGTTTTATTTGAGGAAAACATCACTTAACGCTGTATAGTTTTAAAATCTGTAGTAATTTCTTGAGATAACGATAGATATTACAATAAAAGGAGCCATAGATGACCACTGTAATCCAGCGGGGTAGTTACGTAACACACTAACAGTAGCAATGGATTTCATTTTGACAGTTCAACAACATTCATTGCGTTATTTACATTGTTGTAAACCAATTTTTCGAACTTATGAAGCAATGGATTAGCAATATCCTTCAAAATGATTCAGATTGTGATGGACAGTGTATTGCGCAGGGCAGTGGGGAAAAATAATACTACTTTTTTTTAAGCGCTGGTTTCCTGACCCTATAATGACGCACCTACTAAGTCACATGGATTTACTAAACGCCTCGCGTGTAAAGTAACAACCTGGGCTCATGAGAACGTAACACATAATGTCAACTAATTGAGTATGATTCCAGTAGGCGTTGGACTGACATTTGGCATTGTGTTATGCTGTGGGTTAGTTTCCAGTGAAAGACACTCGTTTATTGCATAAAAAGCAGTTTTTTTTATGCACACAAAAACTTGTAAAAACTGGTCCTTCCAATATTTACACAACTTTTTGTAAATTTCGGCGGGAGCGAGCGACAGCCGCGGAAGGAAAGAAAAACGTGAAGCCTCCTATCGTGCCCTCTGTGTCCTAAAATATGCAGGCAACGTGATCTCTGCGCTGCCACTGACGACACCGTGGAAGTGGCAAAGTTTTGGGCCAACAAGATCTGACATACGAGTACAGTAGTGCCAACTGCCAGCGGCGCGAAAAAGAAGAATAAAGCAGGCACGCGATTGCTACATTAAATACTCATCATCTGCCTAGCCTTTTCCCAACTATGTTAGGGACGGCTAACCGGATGCAGCTAAATACCAGTACATTACATGGAGTGACGGCCTATCTAACCTCCACAACCCAGTTACTGGGTAATACAAAACCCCTTGGTAAGACTGGTTGTCAGACTTTCGGGCTTCTGACTACCCGTAACGACTGTCAAAGATCCTCGAATAACAGCCGGGACCAACGGCTTAACGTGCTTTCCGAGGCACGGAGGGGTCTCGGTATGTAAAGATGGTCACCCATCTACAGCCCAACCGCGGCAAGCGTAGCTTAACCTGATCGAACGACCTGTGCGGCTGTTATTACTTAGCCACAAGTACCTCTACTACATTTAATACTCGTAGTTGATAAATTTTTGTAGATGTGTGCTTAAAATAAACTTTTTTTCGTGCAATGTACAAGCGTCTTTCACTGATACTAACCCGCGCCAATTATCATTAATTCTCCTGTCCTTATCACAATTTATTTTGGGTCGGCGTAGCATGTTTCTTTTTCTTCCATACTGTTTTATTAGTCGTCATCGCGGTGGTCACCCTCTTTCTAACCATATATTCTTCACACAGTCCATCCATTCGTTTCTTTGATCTTTCCCTACTCTTATAGCCGTCGACATTCATACTCAAAACTTTCCTCATGACATTTTCCTCATTCCTCTGTATCACAATATACATATATACTATGACAAACAATCTCCACACAACTTTTCAGTTGCCATTGCCAAATCCAGAGTTCCTCTTATTATGTACCCACGCCGTTACAATTTTCATGATTGTATGCTATAATTTCCTGGCGAATTTCGCTTACGAGACTCACATAGACATTCTCGTCTTAAGAAACCTGAAAATGAGCCCTGAACGCTCTATTACTGTGTATCAAATGTTATTGAACGTAAAACTTCAGGGCGGTAAACGGAGATTTACATTTTACGTCCGAATAATAAAAACCGGCGGGAGATAATAAAAGTTGAAGGTTTGTTACGAGTTTTAGATGTTTTAGGATTCAGTAACTTTCAAATAATAATAATTTAGTTAAGTGCTTAATAGTTAGGAAGTCTATGAACCTGTAGCGGTATCTACAATGCCACATACGAACTACGAGTCATTCTGACGTCACGCAAAAATCCTGCATCGCGCAAGCAGAGTTTACCACGCAATCAGCATTAGCCCGACATGATTCATCAGGCAGTTGCCCACCAGACACAACACCCCTCTGGTCGGAGAATCCTTCCTTTTTTATGGAGAATGAGTGAACTTTACACCCTGTTCTGCATACCTCTATACTGGTAACCCCGAATATGAACGTCAGCGCAGCCTTCGTGCAACTACTCCAGCGTAACGTCATCATCATCACTCCCGCAAGCTCCAAACCTAATGACCTTTTAAATATTAACTAAGCTAAACATTTTGGTCTTCTTCATCTTAGCATATCGATGGCAAAAAGTTTAAACATTTTTGGCCCAAAATTCAGCTGCGCGAACTCCGCTCACCGACGCAGTCAAGTGCACAGGTGACAGGGCATGCGGTGCAGGATGGAACGTGGGCCATTATCTGTGGGGAGGTGCCGCATATTATGGTAGTGGTGGCCCAGTACATAGAAACAGGCCCTTTACTTTGTGTAAATTATTTCTTCACCACTACTCTCAAAAAACGGTGCAGGAAAACATCGTGAGGAAACCGGCATGTCCTTGAACTAAGAATTCGATGACATGTGACACCCACCAATCCGCACTAGACCCGCGTGGTGGATTACGTAGCACTCCTTCTTACAGAGAGGAGGCCTGTGTGGGAACATTAAAGCCTGATTATACTCAACGTTTTGGGCAAATTGCTATAAATGCTGCAATAGCTTGAGGTTCGAAAGTTGTAACATTAAATACGTTTCATGTCTTCATTCATTTTACATTATCTTATTATGATCATCATCTGATTCATTTATTTATTTATATGAAATAGAACGGCCGAAGCCAATTACACTATTTAAACATAATAATATAATTTATTTAATACAGTCATGCATTCTTCTCACAAAAATTCAAACATTCTGACAATATCATCTTCCATTCATTCTCAAACATATCAAGATCTGTGTTTGAGTCCAGGAGAGCGGGAATAGCGGCTAGTGTCCGAAGAATATGTGACTTGGAGTGTGCCACAGTACGGCAAGTTGAAACAGCCAGCGGGGTTTTCTGCCACGACAGTAATTGTCTAGGACAAATAGATTACAGATCATTATGGAAACCAGGAACATCAATATGATCGCGGCCGCATTTTATTTATCAACATCTGTCACTGATAATTGGCTAGGAAGTGCAGAGTAATCGCGTAACACACTAACAGTATCAATGGCTTTCATTTAAACCGTTTACGTTTTTGAGCAGACAATGTTTTCGAACATTTGAAGCAATAGATAAGCAATATCCTTCAAAATTATTTAGATTGAGATCGTTAGGATGCGGGATATTTGCTTAACTTAATAATACACAGACACCAATGTGGCTGAAGGCTGAAGGTGGTTGGGACGGACTGGATGCGGAAGGCGGAGGACAGGGTGTTGTGGCGCAGCCTGGGAGAGGCCTATGTCCAGCAGTGGACTGCGATAGGCTGAGTTGATTGACTACAGAAGCCAAAGTATAGTATGTATAGGCAGGTATCTAGCACGCGGAGGTAAAAGATAGGACAGTCATTATCTAAAGTACGAGAAAATATTCTCCTCCATTAAAATCACAGATTAGAAGGGAAAGACAGCACCTCCTTTACGAGTATCTTGGCTTACATTCAAACCACGAACATAATAAAATTACTAAAGTTAATTACGACGCAATTCCCTGTAATGGCGCTCAATTAAAATACTTTATATACTCGAGACACAAGAGTAACGTCACCTGCAAAAATATGTTCACATTAAAAATAAATTCAACAAATTCTCCTTCGCGATGACGATGAACATCATCTTCCTCCTCCAAGGTTGACGCAGCATGTATTGTGCTTCCATCAATTATCTGGTTTTCTCGAAGATCTAATTGATATTATGCTGTGTTTAGGGTTGCCAGCTTTTTTTTTGTATTTTCGAAGCCATTGCCTGTAAAAATATAGTATCTATGTAGATGGGAAAAAATATAGTAGTATGTTTTTTGCTTCTTTGAGCCTCCGAGAGATTACACTCTAGATTATATAATATAATTCAGCTTTTATGATATTAATACTGGCCATATGGCGCTTATTACACCATTTTGTATTGAAATGAAAATATAATACCTACCATATTTGACAACTACTTTTTTTTAAATATCGTCTCATATAGCAGGTTACTACATTATCGTCGTTGGTGTCGTTTTGCATCCTCGTCAAATTCAAGGAGGTAACTATGCTACTGATTCTCGACACGAATCAATAATAAAATAAGTAGGATTTTTTTTTCTAATTTTTCGGAAATCGGCATGTGTGGGACACGCATTTTAAAACTCGACCTGTTTGAGACCGCACTGTAATTGCCCTTTTACACACACATAAAAACGCGACCGCTGTTACGATACCAAAACGCGATTCTGTTCTTTGAAAAATATGGTGTATTCTGAAATACTGTCAAACTTAAACGACTAAAAAAACACACATTATTTACCAGGGATCGTAATTTTATTTGATTATTTATGTCTTTCATAACAGCCTCCTGAAATTTGACGAGGATGCAAAACAACAGCTTGTATAGTAGAATAGGCAACTCTAGCTGTATTCTGCAATTGTGATAGTGCGTTTTATTATTATTATTATTATTTACATATTTTAGCACATGACTGTACTGTCGCCGTTAAAATTCAATTTTAATGTACCATCGCGCACAGCTAACACAGTAAAGATGTCAAAACCTCAAAGAAGGATTAAATAGGGTGCCCTGATGGTACAGCCGCGCACACCAGGCACTACGTGATTATATCGACTTTCGTGGGCTTTACTTAAGCCCATATCTACCGATATTCCCAAGATGTTTACGCTCAATAAGTACTAATGGAGCTTTGTAGTAAACCCTTTTTCGTAATACAGGGTGGGCAACTTGGAGGTATACAACTTTTTTTGCCGCCATTTTGTTTAGGCGGCAAATATGACAGTTGTTTCATGAAAATTATTTTGTGTAAATACGGCAAATTTGTTATGGAGCGTTTTACGACTGAACAAAGTGTTTTAATTACTAAAACATTCTACTCAACCCAATCATGTATTGAGGAAACTTTAAGAAAATTGCGGCCAATTTTTGGTAGAAATCACTTACCTTCGCGGCTAGCAATAACTCGTTTAGTAATTAAATTTGAGTAGCATGGCAAAATCAAAATCAAATCAAAAGTCATTTACTCAAATTAGGCTGAGAATCAGCACTTTTCGAACGTCAAAATTACAAAAGACAGTCCCCCTAAAACGCCGCCCTTCACCACTTCCTAGTGCTATCGCTGGGAAGAAGTGGCGCAACAAACTCCCCAGCATCACAGCTGTCTGTTCAGTTAGAAAATTGATTGTATACAATACTAGGTACCTATGTTAAGTAATTAACATTACAAAACACAGAACATAAAATTAAATTATTTGCCATATGTCAGCTAGACCACGCCAATATACCAACCATATAATAAAAAACTATACGTACTCAAGCTAAAAAATAATTAATTAAAATTAAAATGTAAATAAAAGCCTCCAGGCATAAAGGGCGTGACAGCTTACATATTTACATTACATTTTGGCATTGTAACAGATAAAGCAGTTTTCTTACATCAAGTGAATCAGTTGAGCTTAGGAAACCTGTGGTACCAACACGACGGGGCCACATGTTATACGGCACGAGCCACAATCGAGACATTGAAAAGAACGTTTCCGGGTCGATTAATTTCGAGAAACGGTGACATTGATTGGCCCCAAAGATCCCCGGAATTAACAACTCCAAATTTTTTTTTGTGGGGCTATATAAAGGCATTTGTCTATGCTAACAGGCCAATGAACCTTCAAGAATTAAAACAAAATATCTGAGACACAGTCACTGAAATAACACAGGAAATGTGTGAAAATGTCATGAAAAACGCAGTGAAAAGGGCTCACATCTGCCATGCTGCTAGAGGTGGACATTTGTCGGAGATTATTTACCATACTGAATTGCCGGCCCTAACTACTATATTTAAATAAAAATACTTAATCATTTTTATATTTCACAGAATAAAAATTTAAAAATAAAGTGTATACCTCTTATTTGCCCACCCTGTATTAGAGTTTATTATTTATATCGTGGGTTTAGCCTTGAGGGTGCCTAATTTGAGGATTCGAAAAGTGGGTAGTAATCTTTTTATTCGTTTTATATTTTGGTAGAGCATATTGCTTTGCCGTGTTACGAGTGTGCTTCGGGATCTTAATAGCAGTTAACACACAATTTTTTGAATTATATTAGAATAAGCCAAAGATAAAATGTTATGAAGATTTTATTTTTTAGAATTGCGTAAGATATCTTACATCTTACGCAAGATTGTGGTGTTAGGAGCAACTAAAACTTAAACTATTACGATATTTCACCTCACATTTTTAAAGCTATTTCTCCTTGTCTTATTGAACAAACGCCTCTTACTTCAAGACTTCATCACGGCCCTCTCAAACTCATAAATTCTCTTATCAATTGGAGTGTCGGCGACTGTACCAGGCCCATTGTTCATCAGCCATTGTGTGCCAAACAAAAACTTAGCCCTTGCCCCCAGACGTTCGTTCTAAACGTTCGAGAAAACAACATTGAATAAAATCTACTTGAAGGTTGAAATTGTCAAATGAAATGTTGGTGACGATTTTCAGTCATTAGCGCTAAGCTTTGGTTTTCTTAGAAAGTGGTGAACGGTCACACAATAATGGCTGCCCAAATAAAGAGCGCTTTTTCACACCTAAATGTCAAATACTGGTGAAAACGACAGATTTTCATGACCGCTGTTATAAGAACCTTTAAAAATCAACTTTGTTTTAAAAATGGTCAGATATAGGTTTTGGCGATTGTAAATCTATCGCCAAAACCTATATCTGACTACTTTCAAAACAAAATCCCGTGCACTTAGTGACCACAGATGCGTCCGTAAATAAAACAGAAGAGGATACTTTTAGGTCGACTAATAATATGCGCTGCAAGCAGGAATAGTTCTTACGATGGTCAGATATATAGATTTTGGCGATAGTGCCTATTTATTTCAAGATATATTTCTCAATAGTAGCCCTGAGTCTGGACTTGTGCCCGGTTCGTGGCAAAAAGCTCGAACCCTATTACATGTTTTCAAATTTGCTTTAAATTTTCAGTTTCGGGAGCAGTGGTGGCTCGGTGGGTACGGTCGTAGTTGTAGGTTAGAACCCAGGCAGACGCTTACTTTGTAAAAATTGTTTCATCACCACCTGCTCTCAAAACGGTGAAGGAAAACATCGTGAGGAAAACCGGCATGTCCTAGAACCAAAAATTCGAAGACATGTGACGTCTACCAACCTGCACTGGGCCTGCGTGGTGGATTACGGTCCAGTTCTTCTCACCGAGAGGAGCGCTGTGTCCCTGTAGTGGGAGCATCATAGGCTGATTAATGATTATGCTTTCAATTTTATTTAATCTGAAAAGAATAATACTGCAGCACCCTAATTACGTAACACACTATCAATCAGATTCTAAATAATTTTAAAGGATATTGCTTATCCATTGCTTCATATATTTTAAAAAATTGTCTGCTCAACAACGTAAATAACGCAATGAATGTTGTTGAACTGTCAAAATGAAAACCATTGCTACTGTTAGTGTATTACGCAATTACCCCGCAGTTTTGTTCTTTCTGTTATTTTTTTTTTATATACCTATACTTTATTGTAAACCAGAAAAATACATAACATAAAAAATACGTCAAACACTACAAAATATAAAATTTGCGGCCTAATCGCTTTTCATCTTATCCTTGACTATATTTTATATTTTTTGGACTTCGTAATTTCGATTACCTGAATAAATCGAAAGGGACGGCCATAATGGACAGCCTAAAGATACTGTAGTTGAAGACCCAATGATTCCCAAAGGTAATTACGATGGGTCATTTGATGTTTTTACCGACTTAATGACCCCTGCACATTTTCCCCTCAAACAAGTTAAGGATGTAGATAGCTTGATTAACATAAGGTTTACATAAATTAGGCTTCTTCCAGCAGTGGAGTCCGGTGGGCTAAGTAGATTACATAAATTATCCGACGTTGGATAAATTGATCACTACATTGGTCACAGCTGTTTGTATAAGTTAGTTTCTAATTAAGAAAAGGACTAAGTAATCAAGAATCAAGAAAGAGAAGAAAGAATAAAGAAATGAAGAAAGAAGAATTAAGTAATGTACTGTTTCTGTTAAATTATACAAGGTACAATTTAACAAACCTGAAAAGGGGTCATTTTACTGTAGAGATTATAGCCAATTTGGTGCTTACATGCTACCTCTGCGAATTTAGTTTATAAATAAGAATGTAAAACTTGAAATACGAGAAAATGAAAAAAAAAATTATTACACGTAGAACGATATCTAGGAATAATTATTGAACTTATACGACAAACTGTTATTTAATTGATTCCTTCCGGTACTGTGAGCTTATAAAGCTTGCACAGTACATACTCATTATTACGAACAAGTTTCGCTATGGGGCCAACCATAATCTGCCTCGCCTTTTCCCAACTATTTATAGGGTTGACTTCCAGTCTAACCGAATGCAGCTAAATACCAGTATTTTACGTGGAGCGAATGCCTATCTGACCTCCACTACCCAGTTACTGACTACACTATACTATGATACACCTACTCTCTAGCACACACCCACATTTACACTCTACGCTCTATTTTGTAAAAATTGATATATATAATTGATTAGATTTTTGTTGATTTATATTTTGTTACTCTCGATATTATTTCTTATTATTTTGTTATTTAATTGATCTCACACTGTTAATTTTATTTTGCTTAGTTTGATCTCACGATGATGGCAATGCATATTATAAGTTCTTTTATTTTATTGTAATTAATTTTAGTTTAGTTAAAATTTAGGTTTTGTTTTCCTATCTTGCAATAATCACTATGTACCACACTTTGACAATATCGCAACTCTGACTCCCAAGATACAGGCAAATGCCTAGTTTGGGGGTCGCCGTCTATTCTATTCTTGTACAAATTGTGATTAATAAATAAATAAATAAAAATGAGCATTACAGCATAGCATAATCAGCCCATAACGTTGGGAACGAACTGCTGGGACACAGGCCTCCTTTCTGTGAGAGGGAGTAGGCTGTAATCCTTCACACGGACCCAGTGCGGGTTGGTAGATGTCACATGTCTTCTAATTTTTGGTTCCAGGACATGCCGGTTTCCTCACGATGTTTTCCTTTACCGTTTTGAAAGCAGTGGTGATGAAATAATTTACACAAAGTAAAGCGATTGTCTGGGTTCGAACCTACAGCCTAGGGTTCTAGGACACAAGTATTACAAAATATGGGATCAATCTTGGACTTACACTCTAAGCTGCTCCTGAGAAAATTTTAATGAGAATCGAACCCAGGTCGGGCAATGTAATAGAATACTCTTTATTAGTTACACCATATAACTTACAGAACATAAGTATATACATTTTGCAAAGAGTGACACAAAGGGCGATCTTATCGCTAAGAGCGATCTTTTAAAGACCACCTTTGGATAGATTAAAATTAAGGAGAGACGAATATTGTAGGTAGTCTTTATATAGAACGAATGTAAGCTTTTACGAGTATGTATTACAAATGCTAGAATTGCCAAATCATTTGATTATATTCTGATCTAGCTTTCTAGGCCGAATGTATTAACTGAGATTAGTTAAGCTTATGACTATACAATAATATTATTAGGGTTGCGAAAACGAAGATATGACATTCCAGGAGGTCTACTACGAAGTGCAAAGTGCGAATGATCGGATCGGACCGACACATGGCCGAACTGAATATTATTGAAAAATGCGAAAAAGTTCGGATCGGCTCAGCTGGGTCGGGACCATAGTCAATATTCGAAAGAGTGTAGGAGTGTAGGATCGGGACTGACCGAACCAAATAGTAACTTCGTAGCAGGAAACGGCCGAACATTCGGCCTATATCTACTACTTCGGAGTAGACCCCCAGATTTGTAGAATATAGAACTAACTTTTATGTACAGACACCAGCAGCACATCAAGCTACCCGAAATTGACAAATTTTCCCAATCAACCTTGAACCTAATGCTTTAGCGATAAAGTTGAAAATCTATTAAAATAAATTTGACAGATTGTAGTAGCTTGATGTGCTGGCGTCTGTACAGTCACTAAAAGAGATAAGAAACCAGCGGGGTAATTGCATAACACACTATCAGTAGCAATGTATTTCATTTTGACAGTTCAACAACATTCATTGCGTTATTTACGTAGTTGCAAACAAATTTTTCGAACATGTGAAGCAATGGATTAGCAATATCCCTCAAAATGATTTAATTGAGATTGATAGTATGATACGAAATTAAGGTGCTGGGTGGTCGGATAGGTGAAGTTTAGTAAGAAACCGATGGCTGTTTTCAAATGAAATTTAGTTTGATAAGGGGGTTACTACTAATATTATAAACGTGAAAGTTTGTATGGATGGATGGATGGATGCATGGATGTTTGTTACTCTTTCACACAAAAACTACTGAACGGATTTGGAAGAAATTTGGCACACATTTGGTTTATAACCAGGATTAACATATAGCGGTACTTTTTATCCCGATATTTCGACGGAATCGAAACTTATGCGGGTGAAACCGCGGGGCGCAGCTAGTTAGGAATATATCAGTATCGAATACCTAAGCTTCATAGACGATAAATCAAAACTAATCTGACGTACCATCTTCAGAGGGTTTAGTTCAGTAAAATCTTAATCGACCACGAAATATAGGTCAGAACCAAGATCATGTACCTAACTTTAGTTAATACATTCTGTCTAGAAATCTAGAACTGAATAATATATAATCTTTGATTTTGTAATTCCAGCATTTGTAATAGGTATACCAGGGTCGTCGGATATAGTTGAAGCATAGCCCTCTCCATTGCCCTTTGGGTGAATTTAAGCCTTCGAATGAGGCCCAAGAATATATCAGTATCGAATACCTGGCTGATATGTGTATATGCGTAATGGTGTAATTGCGCTGAAGGTTATTTCAGGAGATATCTGCTATCCTTAGTCACAATCGCCATGTTTTGGATCATCATTTCAGCTGGAAATCGTCCACTGCTGGACGTCGACCTCATGTTTTGGATAATTACTGTATATTCGACTCGTAATTATTGATAAAAACTCTCGGTAAATTGAATCTTCAGAGAATAAAGATCACTATGACTTTGACAAACTTGTCACTGGCAACTAAGTCACCTTTTTGCGATGAGAATAAAAATCACTGTGATTTTTATAAACGTTTCACTGGCAGTAACCCAACAGCAACCTTATTGCAATGAGAATAAAGATCACTGAAATTTTGACAGTAACCCAACAGCAACCTTATTGAAATGAATGAGAATAAAGATCACTATGATTTTGATAAACTTGTCACTGGCAGCAACCCAACAGCAACCTTATTGTAATGAGAATAAAGGTCACTATGATTTTGATAAACTCGTCACTGGCAGTAACCCAACAGCAACCTTATTGCAATGAGAATAAAGATCACTATGATTTTGACAAACTTGTCACTGGCAAATAAGTCACCTTTTTGCGAGGACAATAAAAATCACTGTGATTTTTATAAACGTTTCACTGGCAGTAACCCAACAGTAACCTTATTGCAATGAGAATAAAGATCACTGAAATTTTGACAGTAACTCAACAGCAACCTTGTTGAAATGAATGAGAATAAAGATCACTATGATTTTGATAAACTTGTCACTGGCAGCAACCCAACAGCAACCTTATTGCAATGAGAAAAAAGATCACTATGATTTTGATAAACTTGTCACTGGCAGCAACCCAACAGCAACCTTATTGCAATGAGAATAAAGATCACTATGATTTTGATAAACTTGTCACTGGCAGCAACCCAACAGCAACCTTATTGCAATGAGAATAAAGATCACTATGATTTTGATAAACTTGTCACTGGCAGTAACCCAACAGCAACCTTATTACAATGAGAATAACGATCGCTGATTGATTTTGTGTGAGTGCGAGAGCTTTACGTATTCTTGTATTCAGCTGCATTCGGTTAGACTGGAAGTCGACCTCAACATAATTGGGAAAAGGCTACGCAGGTTGATTTTGAGTTACCTCTACGAGTATTTAATTTGTTTTTAATTGAACTGTGATTGCGCGTTCTGTTCTAATTGCCAATTATTCAGGATACCTTTCAACTTGTACTTAAATGTGGCTACAGAACATTGTAATTGAATCACAAACCTCGATACTTTTTTTATAAACTTACTAGCGACCCGCCCCTGCTTCGCACGCGTACAATGTATTGATGTGGTGACTTTTCAAAACATCAAGATTTCTTTATTATTACTGTCAGCCTGTATCATCCCACTGCAGCAGACAGTGGGCCTCTCCCGATGACACCCAGCTCGTACGATCCAGGGCTAAAGTGGACCACTGGTCGTTTGTTTTGTCCAGCTCGTCCCGCCATCTTCTACGGGGTCTGCGGCGACGCTTTCTACCTGTGTCAGGGCTCCAGGCGGTGGTTATTTTGGCCCACAGCTCATTTGGCATACGGCAGACGTGGCCAGCCCAGTCCCACTTCAGCTTAGCGGCTTTTTGAGCAACGTCAGTAATCTGTGTTTTAGAGCGCAGCGTGGGGTTGCGAATATGGTCTGTCAATTTGATGCTTAGAATACTGCGCTCCATTGCACGTTGGCAAACCTTGAGCTTAGACTTTTTTGAATGTTTGTCAAAGACCAAGTCTGGGATCCATAGGTCAGAATGGGAAGGATGCACATGTCAATAATTTTTATTATACGTAAGTTTAATATTAATGTATTATATGTAGGTTCCGGAATAAATTCTCCAAATAATGATAAAAACCTTATCAAAATTCGGTTCATATGTAGTTAAAGCAACATGGTCGTCACAGACACATACACCATAAGCGATTTTGTTTTATACTATTTACCGGTAGTTTAAGATCACAAACTCAAACTCAAAGCATTTATATCAAATAAACCAATTACGTACAGGCATTTTTGAATTGTCAAGGAGTCGGTCAGTCAGAAAGATGAAGCTAGTTGCCTATTTCAAAGCGTAGTAGGTACCTATGGAGAAGAACAGACAAGAAAATAAGGCAAAAAAGTTCTCGACTCCCTAACTTTAAACGGACAAACAATAACTTATCAAAGTACACAGATTCTGTCCACTTCCAACTTAGTTACACATGCATAGTTGCAAATGGGTTCGCCGCAAGTTCATCGGAACTCCGAGAGCCTTTCAAGCTGAAGTACATACGAGTACATACTCCAGCCGCGCTGCAAGATGGTGTTTGCGGACAAGATTGTCAATTTGAACATTACCGTGCGAATATTTGCTTGAAAAATAAACCTGGACACGACAAGGATATTGTGGAATTGAGTTAATACTTTTGATGGAATTCTTCCCGTTGCGTAGCTTGGTAACGAAAATGACGAATATCGTCGTGGATAAAAAGGGCAGAGATTCCAAATTCTGCTCGATTCGCATTTGTTTTTGTTTTTTCTATTTATTTATCATCCTTACAACTATCATTACAGGCCTTGCCCTAATGCGACAATGTAGTTATCACCTTGAAAAATAACTTATCTAACCTTAGATATTAATAATAATAAAGCCTTTTATTCGGAATCAAGACAGCAAATTTACAATACAAGTTAAAACGAAGAAATTACAAAATGTCTCGAATTTCGGTGTGCCTCATGGCATAGGCCTCCTTAATTCCATTGTCGTCTGTCGCGGGGTACCCTCCTCTAGTTTAACCTTACATACCTGAAAAAAAATATAACTTTTTACCTAACATCCTACTTCCTACTAAGATTATAAACGTGAAACTTTGTATGGATGGATGGATGTTTGTTACTCTTTCACGCAAAAACTACTGAACGGATTTGGGTGAAATTTGGCACACAGATGGTTTATAACCAGGATTAACATATATTTTCTTATCTATAACATATATATATCTATCTTTTTATCCCGATATTCTCAAGGGATAGAAACGTATGCGGGTGAAACCGCGGGGCGCAGCTAGTAACTAATAAAACTATAAAATAACTAAATATAATAATACTCTTGCGAATTCAGTCAAAGAAGAATGTTATTCGATGCACTGCAACTATCCTCAAATCTGTCATCTGTTACAAAAGCTTGGTCGTAAGGTTAGTACGACTACCTATTCTCTTACTGCATACTGTATATAGAATTCTAGGTATTGTTTTGTAACAGTACTCAGTTTGGAAGTTATCTGTGTGATAACTGATTTCCATGCTTCGGAAAGCACGTGAAGCCGTTAGTCCTGCCGATCTCTTTCCGGTGAGGGAAGAGCGAGTCCACCTGTGTACTACTAATATAACATCCGCGCCGAAGGCTGGTGTCCGCTGAGATTGCCATGGCCGAATTTCGGCCTGGAGGACTAGTATTATAGTATTCGAGCTACGTTATGTTTTAAGTATTCTATTTCCAAAACAAGATAAACCAATAAAAATAACAGCGAACAAAATGAGGACAAACATTGAATACCAAATCTTAAATGAAGCCAACTAGAACAGTAATTAAAATGTAAACTTTAGACAACGAATAAGAACACCTAGAAGAAGCATCACAAAATGTGTAATGACAAATGATCTGTGTGCGCGCTTTATTACGAAGGAAATTATTTATATAGAAAATAAAGCTAAGAACTGAAGGCCAATTCTCCGCCCTAAAAAAAAAAGCAATTATTAAGTCCGCCTTTGTACCTTTTTTTTTGTGCAAAAAGATTAAATAAATAAATAAATAAATAAATTCTCGTAATTTAAAACGTTCAAAATCTAGTCGCAGTGTCATCTCGGCGACAAACAAATGTCAAAAACTTGTCAAAATGTAGGGAAATTTGAGGTATTTTTGACAGATTGAGACTGCGATCAGACTGTGAACGTTCTTAAAATTACAGGAATTGCCCCTCTGATTCAATGCAAGCACACGATGAGGCAAATGATAATTTAATTACAAAAATAAACTTTATTTCGAATAAGCAACATCCATATGGGTTAGTAAACAAAAAGATAACTTATACGAGTACGTTTCTTATTTATGACTTCTTACAGACATTATAATACTGTACGTGTATCAGTTTTGTCAAAAAAAATATAATTGTTCACTCTATAAATGGTTCACCCTGCGCGTTCTAAAGCTCCTTCTAAACATTATGTTTCTAAGAGTTAAACCTATTTTCTCAGAAATCGGTAAATCATTAGGTAGCTTTGCGTAACCAAGTTTTCTTCTTCAAACTAAACTTATTAAAACAGGCTAAATTACTAAATTAGGAACCTGGACTTTAGTAGAATTTTCTTCTACTTCAGGTAATCCTGAAAGAGTTATTTAGTCAACTTTACAAGGTTTTAATTTTATTTTCTTTGTTATATTTTTACTGCTTAATATTTTAATACGAGTTTTCTGATTAGTTAGAAAAATATCGGAAAAGTTAAAACACTTTTTCATCCGTTAGAAAATTGTGTTCACTAACTTTCAAAGTAATGAAAAAAATGTTTTAGCGTTACATTCTGAATAAAAGAAATATCATGAAACTAACTAGTAGGTAGAGGTCCTACCTACTTTTGGTTCTAGTCAATCTACATGGTCTTCACATGATCTGACCAAGTTTATGTCTGGACTTTAAAAGAGACTGTGTCCTCTGAGTTTGTTTCGGCCTTTCTTCTCAGAGTAGTCAGTTAGAAACGCCGACCGCATCTAGTTTTTAAAATATGATGGACGTATAAAAATGTTCTTACAAATTTACTTACAGAAATAAAATCATTTATCAATCGTTGTCAATTTGTAATATAGTATTTTTAGCTCACGAAGCGATGCGCTTACTTGTGGTTTCCAAGTGTACAAACACGCTGAAAAAGTGTGTGTAAGCGCAGGAGCTCTCGGTGCAGTCCGAGACAATAGCGGAGTCGGAAGTGTGTGTGCATGTGCTACGTGTTGGCGCTACTCGTCTCCACGCACACGTTCGCAGCGTGTTTGTATACTTGATTACTACATAAAAACCGCGCTTCGCATCGTGAGATACAAATTCTACTTCCTACAAATATTATAAACGCGAAAGTTTGTGAGGATGGATGGATGGATGTTTGTTACTCTTTCACACAAAAACGACTGAATGGATTTATATAAAATTTGGTACACAGATAGTTTATAACCAGGATTAACACATAGGATACTTTTTATCTCGATATTCCCACGGGATCGAAACTTATACGGTTGAAACCGCGGGGGCTCAGCTAGTACTACACTGAATTCTGGCACAACTTACATTTAACAACAAGACCCCCTGGGTGTCCAAACAAACGCATTACTTTTTTTCGTGTTGAATTCCTCTGAGTATCTTCCGCCCTGGTAAGGCTAAAGGTTATGGCGGTCTTTCAACCCACATAATCCCCACGGTTTTCCTCTAACGTGCTTTTGGACTGTACTAGGTCCTACATAAAAGGGAAGACCCACGTGCATTCATTCCACTCCCTCGTAAACCGGGTATAAATATAGAAAAAATCTCACCCACGCACCCTTGTTTGTCCCCGATTTGCGAAATGGAAATAGCATGTAGTCCCCGCAACTACACTCAAGAATTATGGTCACATAAAGATACCTGAAAGTCTCGGAAACTAAGAATGCTAGCTTAAATGAGATGGGTAATTTTTTTGTTTATGTATTTTATGAAAATACAAGGTGACACATACATTTCATTACTTTCATTTAAGGAACATTTAATTGTCTATTAAACACAATTTATTTCATTAAGCTAGCATTCTTAATTTCCGAGACTTTCAGGTATCTTTGTGTGACCCTAATTCATTGCTCTCGAGTGTATTTAATAATATGTATGCGATGGAAGATGACTTTTTTATAGGAATAAGAACGTGTAGTTTCTTAAAATAGCATAATTATCCGATAATGTTCCCGCTCCTGGGACACAGGCCTCCTCTCAGTGAGAGGGAGTGAGTGCACCGTAATCCACCACACGGGCACAGTGCGGCTTGGTAGATATCGCCTTGGAATTTTTGGTTCTAGAACATGCAGGTTTCTCTCACGATGTTTTCCTTCACCATTTCAAGATCAGTGGCAAAGGCGGGGATCTACGAGTTGTAGGTCGTGGGTTCGAACCACAGTTCGAACACAAGCAGCCGCTTTACTTTCATAAAATGCCTACACAAATTTCTTCATCGTAAATTAATTATCATCAACATATTTTGTGTATAAAATAAATCGAAACTGCATGAAACTAGAGTTAATTTCTCCGTGATTTTTATCTGTTGAGATTATCATTTTATGTTGTTAGTCCACAAAATACTTGCTGATAGCAAATTATTTTATACTTAAGTCTTCCCAATTTCATAATAATTCTAATTTACGATTGTCAATTTTGCTTAAGGTCCGCCATTAACAAAAAGAAAGAAAGAAAATACATGTATTTGCGGCAAACATGACGCATAAAAAGAACACAAAAAAGTTGGGGGAAAACATGCGTCAAATCCACGAAAAATGGCCATCGCTCAGCATAATGCTAAGGCCCTATACGAGACAGAGCTTCAGTGCTAGTTTTCAGCGACAGCTGGCGTTGACGTGATGACGTCAACCAAACGTCAAATGTGTCTTCAAGGTAACCTATAACATATTAAACTATATTCACGAAAATTCTGTTAGTTGAATCGTGCATGTTTAATACGACCTGTGAGCGTAGGTGTTTACTAGGAACGCAAGATTCACAAAGATACTTTGACACGCCTCGTCTCGAAATAGCTTCGCAAAGGATAGCAAAGCGTCGTAACCCAGCTAAGACATGTCATTATACTATTCGCTAAAGCCGATTTTATGTAAAAGCGAAATCCTTTAAACTAATGAATAAATAATAACTTTAGTATACTGTTCAAGTTTCATGAGAAAGGTTTGGAATTTAGAGCACCAAGTTTCTCTGCAAAATTGTCTTTGTAGATAATTTTGTCAGTGAAAATTTAAATTGAGAGATAAACGTACATTACGTCTCAAATTATGTGAGAGCAATGGTGGCCCAGTGGTAACGACCTCGACTTACGAGTTGTAGGTCGTGGGTTCGAACCCAGGCAGGCGTTTTAATTTGTGTAAATTATTTCATCACCTCACCACTACTCTGAAAACGGTGAAGGAAAACATCGTGACGAAACCAGCATGTCCTAGAACCAAAAATTCGAAGACATGTGACATCTACCAACCTGCATTTTTTTTATTTATTTATTTATCCATTTATTTCAGGCATCAAGGCCCATAAAAACACATACAATACAATATTAATATAACTTAAAAATACTATAAATACATACAACATTATAATTACACTAAAAAACAAACTAACGCACACGAAGTGTCTGCGTCGTGTTTCGCTGACTGGTGTCATGTAGCCGACCACGAAACCGGCGGTACACAATACCCTTCGGCCAGAACTCTTCCTTGAGGAACTTCTCGAGATGATGTGTCGGAACACGCACCACGAACAACTTGAAGTCCGAGTTGTGACGCGACTCCAACTTCTCGACCCTCAAAGTCCAGTTGGTCTTCACACGCATGTACTCCACGATCTCCTCAACCTTCGTGGAGTGGTGCAGTCTGGACACGTACAGCTGCGTCGTCGGGATTGCTGGACGCAGCAGCATGTTGGGTCCTGCCAGCGCGGTGCCGCACTGGTTCTGACAAGGAGGCTTCTTCTTCTTCTTCTTCTTCTCCACCTTGATGAAACCATCCTCGTTGCACGTGTCCTTCTCTGGACCCTGCCTTTTCAAAACCTTGTTGGGTTTCGACGGGCTCCGTTTACCCCCTCTTGGTTTTCCCGCTAGTTTTACCTGCAAGTTCTGCGACTCAGCAGGCTTGTTAGCGGCTACTATTGCTGCGTAGGCTCGTTTGGGGGTCGACGAACCTACACACGTCGTTGTCTCTACCTGTGTCAAGCTAGGGACGTCCACGGCACGTGTCGCAACGCATGCATTCTCGGCAGTTGGTGACGAATTCGAGCCCGCCGACTCGAATTCGTCACCAACTGCCGTTCTGCAGATGGAGGCGTTTTGTGCCCCGCGACGCGTGTTCAAATTTGCGTCGTCGGCGTCGGTAGGTGACCTACTTGCAGAAATTGCGTTGCGCAAGAGCACTACTTCTGCCCGTAGATCACTGACGGTGTTCTTGGACACCTCCAGCTTATACTGCATCTCGGCCTGGCTTTGCTTCAGGAATGTAATGTCCTTCAGCAGCCTGGTGACGTCTACGTGGTCGAACGTGACGGGTGGCAGCTTGTGCAGATCCTTCGCCACGAATTCAGGCACGTCGTCCGGGTCGGTCTCCTTCATCAGCGTTATGATGTCCTGGAGACTCTTCTGTGTACCGTCCCTTCGACGAGACGGCATCTGGCTAACTTTGCCGAGCGTTGTGAACAGCAGCAACTTGGCACTGCTAATCTCTTCCTCTTTGTAAGATGACTTGCAGATCTGCAAGATGCTGATCTCGTCCATGTAGTCGATGGCATGTTTGATGAATGCCAATACTTCGTTAGCTATGAGAGTTTGGGAACTCATAACGGAAAACAGGCAGCGGCTATAGCCGCGCAATTCGCGAATATAATATTCGTACTGTGCAGCGCAAACGCGACCGTACTCGACCGCGCATCGCACCGCACTCCTGGCATTGGGCCCGCGTGGTGGATTACAGCCCACTACCTCTCACAGAAAGGAGGCCTGTGTCCCAGCAGCGGGAACATTATAGGCGGATTCTATATCTCAAATAGGCACATGTCGTAATACACTATGAAGTATAACGACATGTGCCTATTTGAAATATTTTATAAAATGTTTTTATGAGAAGTTCTCATAAAAACATTTTATAAAATCTCTAAATTATTATTTTATTTTATTTTTTGTTCCAAGAATATTCAAGTGTAACTAAACTTTCCTAACTTTGCTTGTTATATTCTTTTGTTTTACTTATTTCGGTAAAGGGTTTCGTAACCAGAAAGTTTTTGGAAATTTTAATAAAAACTCGCAAGAAGCCAGTCTTGAATAAAATGATACTGTAACTTGGTTACAAACGGAGAGTTCGTGTTTTAAATCTCTAAGTAACACGTAACATCATGCCTGTAATCCCCGAAGGGATAGGCAGAGGTGTACCTATGGTTATGTTTAAGTCCCATGTAATAGGGCGGCCTATTGCCATCAACAGGGCACAAAACCAGACTCCGAGCTGCCACTGAGAAATGTCTGCAGGTAAACCTAATAACACTGTGCCCGACTTGGGAATCAAACCCAGAACCTCATGCTCACCAATAGCGCTTGCGACTACTGAACCAACACTTTACTGTAAATTACAAGTGACACACTAATTTATCACAAAATTATAGGAACCATTAAGTGGTTTGAGGGAACAAATTACGCAAGCGGAACCTGCAAACATCGATTAGGACATTTGGAGGAATTAGCTATCATTACCAACATATCCTTTCTCTTCCCGGTACAGTAGGAATGTTCTTTTAACCTCATAGAAAGGGGTTTTTACTAAACTCTACTAGGTTTTTTCTACAAACTGTATCGAATAGGATAGAATAGTTCTTTATTTGCACAGAAAGTAGGTACAAGTTACAGATGTTATATTTAAAATGATCCTTTTAGTAACTACCTTAAGGAAGGCATGCAAACAGTTTTAGCTATAATAATAAAGACTCATTAATATATATTACTCACTCTTATATTATTCACTTTCAATAAAATCAATATAAGTTTACCGTATGTAGATGAAAAGATAATTTGAAATAGGCAATACTAATAATATCAATTAAATATAAACTTGCTTTTTTTTTTTTTTTCTGGTGGGAAATCATCAAATGACCTCTCCCGCTCTGGGTGGAGCGGAAGGGAGTGTCAAACTCTTACTGACTAAAACCCACCCATGTACCTTCCTTCGCCCTTTATGTTCCGGGGCAGCGGTAACCCTTTCGGACAATCCCGCTGACCCGGCAGGCTTCGGCCCTAAGGGGCCCCTCTGATTATGCTGACATCTCTTTGAGGCGCGCGTGGAACACTTACGCGCTGATCGGGCGGTGAGCTACCCATTGCTCTCCGCCCGCAGGCCCGCGCCTACGGTGGCCGGTAGTCTTCTCTCGACTCCCGACGCCCGGGGCGTCTCCCGCGGCGGCTGGGACGGGAGGCTCTCTCCCTCATCCGTCCCGCCACCTCCTTCGCTAGCATGACTGCTTCGCAGAAGGAGGCGACTGCCTCCCACTCCCTCTCGCTCCGGACCATGGCTTGCACCAGGGCCGGGCGCGAGAGGCCGCCGCCGCTGCCGATCGCCTCTACGAGGACACGGCGGTGCTCCGCCCAAGCGGGGCAGACCTCCACCGTGTGCTCCACCGTGTCCTCTGGGCGATCCTGGCAATGGTGACACCCGGGCGTTTCCTCCCGCCTGATGATGTGCAGGAACCTCCCGAAACTTCCGTGTCCGGTGAGGACCTGCGTCAGGCGGTAGGTGAGGGCGCCGTGGCGCCTCTCTAGCCACTCCTCAAAGAGGCGTCTTATCGCCGCTATGGCGGCGTGCCCTGCGCTGGGTTGCGACAGTCGCTCTTTCCATGTCGCCATGAGATCGAGCCGGAGGTCCGTCCGCTCCGCAGCAATTTGCCGCGTGAGCGGACTTTCCCCCCGGCGTAGTGCCTCCGCGCGCCACTCATACAGGCGCGCGAGGACTATCGCCTCCAGATCCCATGGCGGCAGTCCGGCAAGGAGGCTTGCCGCCTCGCGCGAGATCGTGCGGTAGCCCCGGATGAGCCTTACGGCTACCACCTTCTGGGGCGCGTTCAGGTAGTGGGCGGCTCGCCGCCGCAGTGAACGCGCCCACACCGGGGCCCCGTATAGGGCCATGGACCGCACGACCCCCGCGTAAAGCCTCCAGGAGGAGGCGTTTGGCCCCCTAAGGTTGGGCAAGAGCCGCTTGAAGGCGGCCCCAGCCCGTTCCAGTTTGGGGGCCAAACGTCGGAAGTGCTCGACGAACTTGCTTTGAAATATAAACTTGTCGACTCTGAGGTACCATATTACAAGTATGTTCCCGACCCAGTTCTCGAAAATGACCATGTCACGTTATACTGGGATCGGTCTATCATCACTGACAGGACTGTTGTCGTCAACAAACCTGATATAGTGGTGATAGATCGATTAGCGCGCCGCGCAATGATTGTCGATGTTACCATTCCACATGACGAGAACCTCGTCAAAGCCGAGAAAGATAAACAAATCAAATATCTTGACTTAGCACACGAGGTTGTTAACATGTGGAATGTGAACTCGACTGCCATTGTGCCGATTGTCGTATCGGCCAATGGCCTGATGGCCGAAAGCCTCGACCAACATCTATCGAGGCTCTCGTTAGGCGGTTGGATCAAGGGCCTGACTCAGAAGGCAGTACTCCTCGATACGGCTCGCATTGTGAGGAGGTTTCTGTCTCTGGAGCCCTAACCACCGGTAGCTTGGACCCTGCTCCCGACACCGGTGGATCACTATTTTTTTATATTTGTAAATGTTTTTTTATACTAATATTTAAAAATGTAATAAAATAAGACAACTAAATGAATAAACGACATAAATAATAAAATGGGATTATAATTTCGTCAAGTTGGAGGTCAATACAGTTAAATTAAAATTAATAAATGATTTATATCCTGTCCATTAGTTTAACTGTTTTTTGACAGCTGTCTTAGAACGTACATATTCCAGATTACGTAAAAGTTAACGTTAATATGCGTAATAAAATAAATATTATAAACTGCCTTATCTTATTGAATTATCTTATTTATGGCTTCTTACAGGCATTATAATACCGTAAGTGTATCAATCAATGTATTGTGTGTTGCTGTAATCACTAGTTCCATCTGTCATAAAACGGTTTACCTAAAGGACAGGGTATAAGTACAGTCAACAAAAGAGATAAGTATGTAGGGTCGTCGGATTATATCCGAAGAAGAAGAAGAAAGAAGAAAGAAACGGAAGAAGAAGAAGAAGAAGAAACGGAACGGACGTTGAAGTTTAGTAAGAAACGGATTGATGTTTTAGCGAATAAATTTATTGCCGGTAAAAAAAATCTTCTATGTATGTCATAGAAATGTGCGCAATACCGACGCGGACAAAATGTTTTGAACATCAAATTAGTTTTTTTTTAAACCGACGGAAAATTTCAACTCGCAACATGGGCATTTCAGAATCATGTACGTCACGAGCATAAGTATGTATACACTTGGTTTTATTCAAAAGCGAGTTACTTCTTTATTTTTTAATGAAATTTTATATTGCTACGAACACAGTATTTTCGAACCCATTGGTTTTTGCAATGTGTCGTATTTCATTGTTGTTTTCGTTATTTCACGCAAAAATCGCTATTGAAAGTTTCCCAATGTTGACATATTAGTGCTCGTGACTGTACTGAATCCATGGTTACAGTTCGCTCGTCGATGTCCCTGCCACCGTATATCTTCTTCTTCGTGTCGCTGGCACGACTGAATTTCATACGATGACGTCACGCTGAAGTATTTGCACGAAGGCTGCGCTGACGTTCATGCTCGGGGTCACCAGTTTAGAGGTATGAGGAACAGGGTGTAAAGTTCACTCATCCTCCATAGAAAAGGGAGGATCCTCCGACCAGACGGGTGTTGTGTCTGGCGGGCAATTGCCCAACGTTTGATGTTGGGAAATTGTATCTATGCTAATTGCGCGGTAAACTCTGCTTGCGAGATGCAGGATTTCCGTGACGTCAGTATGACGCGTTGTTCGCATGTGGCGTTGTAGATACCGCTACATCTTGTTGGCCCAAAACTTTGCCACTTCCACGGCGTCGACAGTGACAGCGCAGAGGTCACTTTGACTGCATGTTTACATGCAGCAAACTGCATGCATGCTGCATGTTGTTTGTGTTTGTTTTGTTTGTTTGTTTGTTTTGTCTTTGACTGTTTGTTTTGTTTGTGTTGTTTGTTTGTTTTTGTGTTTTTTTTTTGACCGTATATAAACCAAACATTTACAACACAACGAAATAGATAAGCCTAAGTACAGTTTAATCAAGCACATTGTCAGACACACTCTACATTGCTATTTGAGTTATTTGAACAAAGATTTACGAGTCCCAAGCAAATAGTCACTCAAGTTTAGACCAAGCACATATATGTTAGGCTTTTGTCCTTGAAACTAGACGACTTAGGTATAGACAGGCAGACAGGCCAGACAGGTCTGTCCAGACGACACGTTGCGGCGGCGCTGCGGTGCCTGAGCGGTTCCGCTGCGGAGTCCTAAATATCATCATCATCGTCATTTCAGCCCGGAATTACCCACCACCTGATGGGTATAGGCCTCCCCTTTCTTCTGTCATACTTCCCGGTTCCCTGAGCTCCTCATCCAGATGTTTCCCACGATTTTCCTAAATATACCCCAAAATAATGACCCCAAAAAAATAATCATAATTTTTTTTTTAGATATCGATACCTATCGCGTCTGCGGAATTTCTGTAGCTAATTTAATTTAACTCAGATCTCCGATGCGTATGCACACGTGAGAACCTAGTGGCTGCGTCAGTAAAAGATATTTACGTCGCTGAATTTTGGGACAAACTTAAAAAAATATATATATTTGACGGGAAATCGGGAAGCCAGGCTGTTGCATCTGATTGCTGATTCGTGACCTCGTCAGCACGGGAATCCATAGTGGGTTTTAAACTTCAGGAAACGTTGAAATAAATACACTGTAGCATTGACTGCTCACAATTTTAATTATACAGACACTTAAATTAATCAAACAATTAAGGATTGCAGTAATAATTAGCTATTTAGAGCCAATGGGTTTGACCACCACGTGCAACGGCTGTCCACCACTCCATCAATTGACACGCCGTTCACCCGCCATGACAGACGCAACTCCATTTGGTGTTACCCGCTCTTAATTAAAATTACCATTTAGTCGAATTCATATCGATTAATCGTTAACAATAACAGAATAATTACCAATGATTAAAAAAATAACAAAATAAATTATAACTCTCAAAATTAACTGATTTCCATTATTGAATAAGATCACGCGCCATTATACTTAATGAGTTATTTTTGCCAACGACACGCTAGGATTAATTTGGCCCTGTAGAAATATCTGTGGTATAGCCGTACCCGCCGCATGCACAATGAACGCGATTGTACGCGGTGTGGCGTCGTAGCAACGACGTTGCGACGCGACGCCGCAACTGGAGAGAGTTCAGGTGCGGGATCAACGGCTTAACGTCCTTACCGAGGCACGGGGGTATTACACCGTCAACCTGCAAACTCCGGCTGTTACTAAAAAAATTCTAATGGAAAAACCTTTGCCAAACTCAGCAAGCGCTCTTGTGACCACGAGACCAAACGGGGCAGTTGCCCGTGTGGTATTCGGTACGTTGAAATTATAGCGGTGCGATGACATAACGCACCGACAACGCCCGTGTGGCTTCACTGTTAGACATGCCATTTACCAAATAAACATGATGTCTCAAACATGTCTAAGCCTAAACTTGTCTGAACTGAATCACTTTGATAATTACATTAGATAACCCTAAGTTTACTTGACCTGATTGTTAGTCAAATATGATTAAGGCAATTTCGTTAATTAAGTCAAGTTTGATCTAAAGATTACGTTGGGATTTGTATAGGAGATTGTGCCTAGTTACTTACTAGTTACTTACTAGGTAGATAATGACGATTTCAGCTAAGTTGGGTCCAATTTTAAAGTAACTCAAAAAATAACTATTCTAATAAAACATCACTCAACCACCAAGCTACCAAATTATTATTCGAACATGCTACAAGCAATAAGTCTAAGCTGCTAACTGCTAATTTGTAAGGGAACCCTGTAACTGGGACGCCTTCGACGGGCTTAATTAACTAAATGAAACAAGTTTTTAATTGTTTCTTCACCCCGAGGCTATTTATCTTCAAACCGTGGCTTCGAACGCGGCGACTTTCTATATATTAGGAGATCGTAAACTCTAAATTATGGAGTTTTAGAATTAACACCTCGTTAATGGTAAATGATTACTTATTATGGTTTATATTAAGAGGAGTACAGTTTATTTTATTTTATTTTACAGTTTTTGGAAAACTTTTACACGATTGAGAGTAACAAAAATAAGGCCAATTACAAGTTTTCACAGATAGAAGAGAGAATATAAACAAAAAAAATATTTGAGAAGGTAGACAGCGTTTTGAGTAAATACACTATCATAAGTACAAAAGCGTTTCAAACAGCGTAAATTGTTATTAATTAGGTTACGAAAAAAAGAAATCACTAACAGTCTTTTTTTAATTTTGAAATACTGGTATTGAAATCACCGATGTCGACGTCCCGGTAGACCGCATTATACGTATGACTCGCTCTGATTAAGTATGAATTTCGTCTGTAATTCGTTCCTACCATAGGAGTATGCAACACATGAGGATTTTTTTTATTTTTTTTTTTAATAATGGACATTTTCTTAAAGAAGCGCCCTTTCTTCTTCTCTTTCTTTTTTCTTAAAAAAAAACTTAGTTAAATAAATAATCATTGGAGTTTGCCAAAGAGCGATGGAACGCAGCATTCTGGGTGTTAATAGACAGAGTAGAATTCGGAACACCACGCTGCGGTCCAAAACGGGCATTCTGGATGTAGGAAAGAAGGCTGCCAGGCTCTATGGGATTCGGCGGGTCACATCAGCCCTATGCACGATGACCGCTGGGCAAAAATGTCCACACAATGGGTGCCTGAAGATGGACGGCGCCGCCGAGGCCGGCCCAGAAAGAGATGGCGAGATGACCTGGACGCGTACCGCGAGGGCTGGTTCGAGGTGGCGCGGGAAAAAAAACTTCCTGGAAGGATTTAGGGGAAACTTTTGCCCAGAAGTGGGACAGTACAAGTTAACAAAAAAAAAATACAATGAGTTTGTTACCACATTTTATTATGTAGTGTTAAATAAATGATTTATTTCTGTAAATAGTATACAGGGTGGCAGGAACATCGACGCTCAAATTGTAACCGTGAATTCAGCATATGGTTCTAGAACCACTAGCGCAGATTTTTTTTTGCCGTTTATCAAAACTGCTGTTTCAAAGAAAAGTGTGTAAAATTTTTTTTTTTTTTAAATAACTGAATAAAAATTTCGACGTGGCGTTGTTCAGAATCATGTACTGAATCCATGGTAACATATTGTGCGTTGCTGTCCCTGCCACCCAGTATAAAAGAACTTTTACACGTCAACTTAAATACAAACAGAAAAAGTTTTTCATATAACTATGTTGACTACATGCTATCTCAAAAATGAGTTACTTTCTTATTTATTTTAGTAAAATAATTACGCCAACCGCCAACCGCAATCTGCTTTATGTATTTTTAAGTTATAATATTGTATTTTCTCTGTGACTGTGTAAATCTTTTGAAAAATAAATGTCTAAAACCGTAATTCAAAAAGTGCTAGAATATAGAAATTAACATCGCTTTTCTCGTGGCCTCGTCTTCGTTACCCGTCTCTAAGGCGTTCAGTTAGAAACTTGTCTAAGAAGCCGTGTGATCTACTTATCTATCTTCAAAACTTTTTTGAAATTTGTATTTTATAATGTGCTAAATGCCTAACTTTGTTCTGGTAAATTAGTTACCTAATGGTTTATGTACTAGAATTTAAATACTTATGTAATGAAAAATATTTCGTAAGTTGGGGTTTGAGCATTTTGTTTTTAAATAGAAGTCTTTTTTTTTTTTGTTAGCCTATAGCTCAGTGGGACCCGAAATAGGCTAAAAAAAAAAAAGACTGTTTGGAAGGAAAAAGGGGAGGCTTTTGCCCGCAAAAGCCTCCCCTTTTTCCTTCCAAACCTTTTCTTGTGCGATCTCTGGCCATGTTGGCCCCTCAAATGTCATCAGATCGTCACACCACCTTCGTCGTGGTCTACCTCGACGGCGATGTCCTTCCACTAAAAGGAGACTTCGTCATAAACAGGGTTAAATTAAATTACCTAACGAAATTCCGCAGACGTGATGGGTATGGATGTCTTAACATGATAAAACCAATTATAAAAAAAGATAGTTTTTGGGTTATCGACGATATTCACTTGAAATGTCAGTTATTTTTTTTTTTTTTTGTGTATACTTCACAGATGTCACTGTTATCGGTATCTTCACACGATATTTTCTCAACTCATGCTCAAGTAAAAACACTACCAGCCATCTTTGATCCCTAAAATAGCATTAACCTTTTTTATTTTATCGTGTTTAGATGTCGATAGACGTGACACCCATACGATACGTGGCAGACGTGATACCCATCACGTCTGCAGGGTTTCGCTAGCTAATTCAATTTTACCCTGTATGGGAAGAAGTCTTTGCTTTGCAGTGTACCATGTGCATTTTTTTTTTTGTTAGTAAGAAGACTTCTGTTTCTCAAAATATTCAAACCATCACTCAATAAATGTGACACTCACGCGGGAGTGGGCCGACATCCACATTATGGCCCACTCCCTTTCACCTGTGTCCCAGCAGTGGGAACTTTATAGGCTGATTATGATTCTATAATTTGGTACTAGAATAGTTTTTATTTAAAACGATGCCACGCTAAAAACTCTAGATCCAGCCTCTAAACAAGTTATCTGGCATTGTTGCTGAACTGGGCCTTTTTGGTGCAACCGTGAGGCACGCTTTCCTGCTATTTTCTTACATCGGTCTTTACACTTTCTATTTGTTTTTTATTTGTTGCTATCTGATGTATGTATCTGGTGTATTTTAGTTTGTGCTAAATAAATACATTTTCTTTTTTTCTAGATTAGCTACGCTCCTACTGGATAAAATAGGGCTAACGTAGTGTCCAATTTCATCCATATGAAATAAAACCTCTACAGTACCTCATCATCTGCCTAGCCTTTTCCCAACTATGTTGGGGTCGACTTCCAGTCTAACCGGATGCAGCTGACTACCAGTATTTTACATGGAGCGACTGCCTATCTGACCCCCACAACCCAGTAACTGGGTAATACGATACCCCTTGGTAAGACTGGTTGTCAGACTTTCGGGCTACTGACGACCTGTAACGACTGTCAAAGATCCACGAATGACAGCCGGGACCAACGGCTTAACGTGCTTTCCGAGGCACGGAGGGGTCTTGGTATGAGAAGATGGTCACCCATCCACGGACCAACCGCGGCAAGCGTAGCTTAACCTGATCGATCGACCCGTGCGGCTGTTATTACTTAGCCACAATCCCCTCTACAGTACCTACTCACTGATTTCATAACCTATCCTAATTCATGCACAATTAAGGTTACATACCTATTATTATCAAATGAATAAGTACTATCTCACAACAAAAGTCAATTTCAAAACAAGATCACAATCGCCGCCATATACAAATATTGAACACAATATTGCACAAACTAGGTCGGACATGAACAATTTAACCATAGTAGCATCATTGTACACTTGCAGTTCAAAACTAAAGCACAGACAATGAGCTAGTATAGTCTGAACAAAGTAAAGTTTCCAAAGGAGTAAATCCTATTTAAATTATAGTTATGAGAAACTATTTACACTAGGTATAAAATTAAAAGACTATCTAACTATATAAATAAATACAAAAACAAAAGGATAATTAGGCGTCAAAGTTCTCGTCACCACATCGCTGTCATCCGGCAACGTGCCCAGAAGACTGGCAGCATTGCCACGTTGAATGGCAATGCTAATTCTTTGGCCAAAGAACGACCCAGCCCTCTGGTCACGTGAAGTGTCGATCAGCCGGCGAGAAATTTAAGGAGTAAATACGGTTGGAAAGAAGTCTAATAAAAACACGAGGTAAGCAAAATGTCCTCTATAGACAGTTTATCGAATAACCTGATAGATTTTCACGTTTACTGTGGATATTATTTTGTAAATACGTTTTTAAGTGGCATGTGAGAAATAGCATTGCGGCTTCTCTTGAATTGAAAAATTTGATTGAATTTTGTTTGTCGTTTGTTTTCTGTCGATTCTCGTTTTGTTTTGTGATTGGTTGACTGAAATACCAATAATAAAAATTTATGGGAGTTGATAGAGGGGTTATCGCAGTTTGAGTATAGTACACTATTCAGAAGAGTGAATGAGCATAAAGTGGTGGAGTTCGGACCCCATTCGTAACTTTTATGAAAGTTACGGATCATTTTCCGTATATGAACACCCCCAAAAGAGTCGGTTATATTCACTTTTACCGACATCTATACTAATAATATAAAGAGGTAAAATTTGTGTGTTTGTTTGTATGTAAGGGGTAATCTCCGGAGTTAATGATCCAATTCTAAAAAGGTTTTCACTGGTAGAAAGCTACATTATGTGTGAGTGCTCGCTATATGTTTACAGCATGCATTTTAGCTGAGCTATCACAACTTTTGTCTAGCAAGTCGAAACAGTTGTATATGTATAAAAATAATGTATGGCAATCTGGTCCGCCTTAAATAGTTCTACAAAAAAATCCGCGACACCATATTTCTATCTTTTATATTTTATATTTTAATATCACTTTTGTGTTTTAAAAAAGTATTTTTTTTTTTCACGTTTGGATGAAAATATAATTTTTAATTATGAATCCTTATCAAAATAAATTATTTTATGATCACAAGGACATTATAGAGATAAGATTTTCCCTTTACAGTATGCCAATTGGTCATTTAGTTTCGGAGATAATAGAAAATTACTAAAACGCAAAATGTCGCTAAAACATTCACGAATACTGACACACATGCTTTGTGCAGACGTTTTATCCATTTACCCATAGATGGCGTTGTACAAATATCTACGTAATTTTTCTGACTCGCGGTGTTCATACTTTATGCGGATTAATGACATTGTCGATATTGCTATTGGGTGATGATCGCGACGATAGGTCGTGGTGGAGCAAAATGAAATTATAGTGGACTGTATAACAAGTATAATGATGTAAAAAGATATAAAATTACAACGGTCGGTTGAACATACAAGATTTTAAGAGAGAAATTAAGACGCGCTGGCGCAGCCGTGTATCATGGAGAACCACAGCTGACTGACTCGGCGGTGCGGCGCGGGGGTTCGCGCTCGGCCGTTGGCCAGCTGATTTCCCGCTGTCCCCGCACCCCTCGTTCACTGCCGCCAGCGCGCGGCGATGTTGAGTGAAGCGCGAGCGGTCTCAACATACTCCCCCCGTTGAAGAGTCTTCAACAGAAGAAACCGGCAGCGGGCAGATGGTGTTGAAGGCGCGCCGGATGACACCCTTTCTTGTGAGAATGTCGGCGACCCTCGCGACGCCATCTCTGCCTGGGAGAACGTGTGTGATGCGTCCTAAAAGCCACATAAGAGGAGGTAAGGTTTTGTCCTTTATGATGACCAGTGTTCCTTCCTTGAGCTCGCCAGACGACCGGCACCATTTTGTTCTCTCCTGTAGCCACAGAACATATTCATGTGAGAAGCGAGCCCAGAAATGTTGCTTCAAGTATTCTATACGGCGAAATCTTTGGAGGCTGTTGACGTTGGCGTTCTGGATCTGTGGATGAGGCAGCATAATTAGAGAACGACCAATAAGGAAGTGTGCCGGGGTTAAAGGAGCGAGGTCGGAAGGGTCGTTGGACAGTGGAGTTAAGGGCCTTGAGTTTAAAATAGCCTCAACTTGAATTAAACAAGTAGCCATTTCCTCAAAGGTAAGGTTTGTTAAACCCAAAATGCGTCGTAGATGATGCTTGGTGGATTTAACTGCAGACTCCCATAGGCCTCCGAAGTGCGGAGTATACGCAGGTATGAATGAAAAGTTTATGCCAGGGTCGATGTTGTTGAAATTTAAGTCTTGCGAAAGCAGCCTGGCCAACTCATTGAAAGCACCGACAAAGGTGGTACCGTTGTCGGAAAAGATATTACGGGGTTTTCCCCGTCGAGCAATGAATCGGTTTAATGCAGCTAAGAAAGCTTCCTTTGTAAGGTCCGACACAAGCTCGAGGTGGATGGCTCTCGTGGCTAGACACACAAACACACAAATGAAGCATTTGATGAGCCTACATCCCCTACCTTTTCGGTCAGCTATCATGATGGGACCGGCGTAGTCTACCCCTGTGTCAAAAAAAGGAAACTCCAAATGTAGACGCTGCTCTGGGAGATTACCCATGATAGGCTGAATTGTGTTGGCCTTGACTCTGCAACATTTTACGCATTGATGTGTGATCTTTTTGGCCAAGTTCCTACCCCCAATAGGATAGTAGTGATGACGAACAGTGGCTAATAAAAGCTGTGGCCCAGCATGCAAAAGGCGTACATGAAACATGTTGAATAAGAGAATGCAAATTATATGAGAACTAGATAATAGAATTGGATGCTTAATGTTATAGTCATAAAATGAATTGTTTAATCTTCCTCCAACACGAATTAAATTAGAAAGAGTATCAAAGAAAGGTGACAAAGATAATAGCTTGTTCTTTGCTGGTAACTGTTTACCTGATTTAAGTAAGTGATACTCTTCCGGGAAAGATTCCATTTGACTAAACCTTAATAATAAGTTCAAAGAATTATTAAGTTCAGTAGAAGTTAATGCACCAGACTCAAATGACTTTTTGTTGCATTTAAATATGAATCGCATGACATATGCCGTCACACGTTGTAATGTGCTAAAGGTTGAAAATTTTGAAAATAACGCAACAATAGGATTTTCAACAATGTGGTTAGCAACATGACAAGAGGAGACTGTTTCCGGTAACCCAGAACTATGTTGATTAGATTCAGGGAATTGAGGCCATGAAGACATATCTTTGCTAAGAAATTGTGGTCCTGACCACCACAATGAAGACGACAACAGCCTGTCAGTTCTAAGTCCACGCGAAGCGAGGTCTGCGGGGTTCTCAGAAGACGGAACATAGTGCCAAGCCTTTTCTCCTACAGTTTCCTGAATTTCAGACACACGATGACGAACGAATGTCTTTAATTGGGTTGGTGAAGTAGATAACCATCCCAAGACGATGGTGGAATCACACCAACAATGGACTTCTTCAAAATCTAATGTAATTGACTGACGAACCTTTGAGTACAACCTTGAACCCAACAACGCACCACACAGCTCGAGCCGCGGTATGGTTGTGGATTTGATTGGAGCTACCTTGCTTTTAGCGGTAAGGAGATGTACGGTAACCTCGCCGTCACTCGAAACACTGCGAACATAAACACACGCCCCATAAGCTTTTTCGGAAGCGTCAGTGAATATATGCAGCTGTAGACGGGACGCAGATTCGCATAATACCCACCGAGGTATCTTGAACTCGTTTAAAAGGTGCAGGCTATTTTGAAAGTCATTCCAGGCATACTGAATGTGTGTGGGAACAAGCTCATCCCAAGAACATTTGGCCAGCCACAGATGCTGCATGATAACCTTGGCTTCCACTATGCATGGAACGACAAGACCAATGGGATCAAAGATTTGTGCTATGGTGGACAAGATGTGACGCTTAGTAGCCTTGTCAGTGGAGTTTAAGTTAATAGAAAATGAAAACGCGTCACTTAAGCTCTTCCATAGGAGCCCCAGAGTCTTCGACTGCTCGTTGTCACTCAGGTCCACAACATCAGAAACGTCGTGTTCACTGCTGAGCGCCTGCAGCACCTGACTGGAGTTGGATCGCCATTTCCGAAGATTGTACTTTGCTGACCGAAGAACATCGTCAACACGGCGGCTTTTTTCCAAAGTTTCTGAAACAGATGATCCACCGGACAAGTAGTCATCCACATAGAAGTCACGTGCTATCGAAAACTTTGCTGAAGAATCTGAGCACTGTTCAGCTAGTTGAAGTAAACACCTGGTAGCTAAAAAGGGTGCTGATGCCGTACCATAAGTTACGGTATTAAGCGTATACTCCTTTAACGGATGAGTTGGTTCTGCCCTCCAAAGGATTTTTTGTAAAGGACGATTATTATCGTGAACAAGAGTTTGTCGATACATTTTTTCTATGTCCGCACTTATGACTATTTTATGTTGACGGAATCGAAGCAATATAGACAACAAATCATCCTGGATAGGGGGACCAACCATCTGTATTTCGTTAAAGGACTTACCTGATGTGGTTCTGGCGGAAGCGTCAAAAACTACCCTTAATTTGGTGGTGGTTCTTGACTCCTTCAGAACACCATGATGTGGTAAATAATTTGAACATGTTGAGTCGAGTGGGCGCCTAGTAGATTCAGACATGTGCCCCAGCTCTATGTACTCATTGATGAAGTCAACATATAGGCTTTTAAGGCGAGGATCTCTATCCAAACGACGTTCAAGAGATAGGAATCGCTGCTTAGCCATCATGTATGAGTCACCCAATACGTCTAGTGACTCTTTGAAGGGAATACTTACCACAAATCGCCCATCAGAATTACGATATGTGGTATCTATGAAATGTTGCTCACATGATCTCTCTTCACCGGAGTGTTTATGTATAGACGACACAGAATCTAACTCCCAAAACCGATTTAGATCTACTTGTAAGTTATTATTGTGCATACAAACATGTGAAGAGGAATCAGACTGATGATATGCACCCGAAATGAGCCAACCTAATTTTGACTCAAGTAAAGTGGGCATATGAGTACCTAATGCGATACGGCCAGTGCCTATGATACCCCAAAAGACTTCCGCACCAACTAGGACGTCGATGGAAGACGGAACATAATAAGTGGGGTCAGCAAGACGCACGTTCGTAGGTATACGAATATTGCTGGTATCAACTACAGTATTGGGAACTGATGCTGACACTTTCGGCAATATGAGGCAGTCAATGTTCAGTTCGTACTCCCTATCATCAATCGATTTTAATGACACTGAGCACCCCTGAGTACAACTAGAGACTTGATAATTTATACCTGTTACCTTGGACTTGGTAATGTAGGTAGGAAGATGTAGTTTACGAACAAAGTCCTCCGAGATGAAATTTGTTGTACTTCCACTGTCCAGCAAGACTCGTGCTGTATGGTGGTTACCGTCAGCGCCGGTCACCCTCACGAGCGCTGTGGAAAGTAAAATTACTCGAGATGTAAACGATTGACTAGCTGATAATGCAGTGTAGTGTGCACTAGGAAGAACATTATCACTATCGACATGTAATAAAGTGTTGTGTTTTTGACGACAATATTTACAATGACCTAGTTTGCATCTGGAGACATCATGACCTGGACGAAGACAATTCATGCACACCTTTGAACCCTGAGCCTTTGCAATACGAGCCTGTACCGAGAGACTTTTAAACTGCTCGCATGCAAAAATAAAATGATCCTGACGACACATGGGACATGACAATGATTTTAATGACTTGTCAGTTACCACAGCACTGCTCTTAGATTTGACCGCAGGTGTAGCGTGTTCATTCTTGGCTGTTGCTATAGGCTTAGACTCCTCAAGTGTCTCCAGTAAGTCAGCTCTGCTACTGATGAAGCTAGTGAACGCAGATAACGTAGGAGGTTCGGAAAAAGTGTTTCTGTGCTCTTCCCACTGACGATTTGTAACATGGTCGAGCTTACTGGTCATTATGTAAATGATAAGCACATCAACGAAGGCGTTTTGAACGGGTTGACCAAGGGTGGCCAAAGCCCTAAGATTTTTATTTGTTGCGTCAATTATGTAACGTAGTGACTTACTTGACTCTCTATCTATAGGCTGAACGTTAAAGAGCGCTTGCACATGATTGTTAACAAGCAATCTTTTGTTGTCATACCTCTCACAGAGTAACTTCCAGGCAGCGTCGTAGTTTTCTGACCTGAAGTCAAGGTTATCAATAACAAGAGAAGCACTACCCTTTAAAGAAGCACGCAGGTAGTGTAACTTATTTATTTTATCCAAGGATGTGTTATTGTGTACTATAGAAACAAAGGTATCCCTGAACTCCAGCCAATCATGATAGTTACCTGAAAACTTGGGTAAGTCAATTTTAGGTAAACGAATTGAATTGTGTTTGTGTGTACCAGTAATACAAGAATCCACCTCGCTTGCGGAGTCCCCCGTAAGAAGCCTTCTTGCGCCGGTAATCAGCTGGCGTGCAGAAGCCACCAAGCCGTAGTACAGCTTTTCAAATTCTTCGCGTTCCGCATATTGCTCGCTGGGGTCATCCACCAACGCCTCCAATTCATCCTGTAATGCATCATATTTCTCATAAAGGCTTTCAAATATATTAAGTCGGTATTCGATTTCGATGACTTGTACCTCACTCAACTTTTCGCAAGACTTAGAAACATTTAGATAAGAATTAAACTGCGTAAGCTTGGCTTTAATGGAAGCTCGCTTCTTAATTAAACTTTTAATGTCAGCCATGACAATGAAAATTTAGCAGTTGCAGTAAAAAGAGAGGGTAAAAGGAAAAAAAAAAATCAATTAAAGTTAAGCGAAAAGTACTGATAGTAAACGATTAGCAATAAGTTGTGAAGTAAGCACGGGAGCTATAAGCAGCACGATATGAGATTGCTATTACAAAGCGCTAGGCGTTTCCAATCGAATCAGCTGAGCATCGCAAAGCGAATGATGCAATGTTTCCTCTACACAAAAACAAATTAAATTCAATTCAAATAAATGGAATAATGCAAAATATATTATTGGAAATAGTAATGAATATGATTAAGAGTAGGAATGTGATAGATAATAAGACTGTGATTGAAAAAAAAATCTAATGAATAAAAAATATTAAACTACCTACTGTATAAAACAATGGAAACTGTTTAAACAAGTTGATGGGCTGAAGATTGAAATTACTAAATTGACGAAATTACTACTTAATTGAAAAGGAAATGTTGGAACAAAGGAATTGGAACGTTCTCACGGTTTTATGCTGTCAACCTCTGATGATGAGCTGACGGCTGTGACTCCGACGTATAACCTTTAACCTGGAACCTTTCCGATTCCAGTTGATGAATGTTGAAGTGAAGTTGTCTTCTAAGTCTTCTTCAGTCTTCTTGCCCCAAGTTCCGACGATCTTTTCTTGCGTCGCCCGTTGGTTTGAAGTCGATGAAGACGGCTGTCGCCGTATCGACGTTCACGATGACCAAATGCAGGCGATGACACGCAGAAAATGAAGACCTCTTGTGAACTTGAACTCGAAGATCCTTTGTTCTCGAACCGACGAACCGTTGAATTTAAATTTTGAAAATTGCCGTTTTTTTTTTCTTTGTTCGGTTCAAACGTTAACGGTAGAAGGACCAATGATCGCGACGATAGGTCGTGGTGGAGCAAAATGAAATTATAGTGGACTGTATAACAAGTATAATGATGTAAAAAGATATAAAATTACAACGGTCGGTTGAACATACAAGATTTTAAGAGAGAAATTAAGACGCGCTGGCGCAGCCGTGTATCATGGAGAACCACAGCTGACTGACTCGGCGGTGCGGCGCGGGGGTTCGCGCTCGGCCGTTGGCCAGCTGATTTCCCGCTGTCCCCGCACCCCTCGTTCACTGCCGCCAGCGCGCGGCGATGTTGAGTGAAGCGCGAGCGGTCTCAACAGGTGATGTAAATTGGTTGGATGTCGTTCTATTGATTTATATTGGTTTTGGTTGTTTTAAATACTTCGTTCCTTCTCCTCTTCGTTATTCTGGTTTACGATTGTTTCTATCTCAAGTTGAGGTAATAATAATAATAAGTTGAGTTGAGTTTGTTTGTTTGAACGCGATCTCTGGAACTACCAGTCTGATATTATTATGAAAAAATATTTTTGCATTAGATTGATAGTCCAATTCTTGAGAAAGGCTATTTAACATCACGCTACGACTCTTCGGAGCCGAGCAGAAAGAAAAAAGTGTGAAAGAAGAAAGAATGGTAACCGAAAACGAATTAATAGCGCAGGCAGGCAAAAGCGTTGCGACGGATCGGGTCGGAGGAACCAAAAATTCCACGCGGACGAAGTCGCGGGCAGAAGCTAGTATCAAATAAATTAAAAAAAAGAACTGTCTTAATGCACAATATTATGTATAACAATAATATTTAAGATGATATACCTTTTCAGATAAACACTGCTGTTTCCGTGACGAAGAAAAAATACTTTGGAAATTATCAAGATAAATAATGTTTATATTGACGGCACGAAATGCAGCCCTGTAGTAATAAGTGTACATAAAAATGATGAAAATAAACTAGGAATAGATATCATTCGTCACGAAAAAAACAGGTGACAATCGAAGTAAGAAGTACTCACAATCAGCTCAGCCTGTCGCAGTCCACTGTGCTCATCACCCTGTCCTCCGCCTTCCTCATCCAATCTTTCCCAGCCACCTTCTTAAGGTCGTTGTTCCATCTAGCTAGTCACAATTCTATAGAAAACAAAAACAAAATAAGATCAAGAAATTCTAATCAGAGAACAATATGAACAAAATCGACGACATAATCCCCACAGTATTCATACTCTTCCTAATCTACCCAACATGGGCTTGTTATTACTACTACCCACCACAATTCATGGGTTATTACTACAATACAGGTTATCCAGGTTTTTACCCAGCCTACTACGATTTTGAAGACAATTACTCAACGGATTATAAATATAATTTTACCATGATAAACATCACGACTGCAGCAACGACTGCGCCAGTGCCAGAGGATACATCTACCAGGAGAACATGTAATATATGGTGCTGGATTCAAAGAGTGGGGCTTTTTATTGTGCAGCAATTACTGGCTGATAACACGTAGTAAGGAATAAATGTTTTTGATTACTCATTTGTTTTTAATAGAACATAGTTAAGTACTAATGTCGACCTCAAAATTCATAGTTTTCTTTTTCTTCTTTGTCAACTGAGCTGATGCCGACTATACTGCCAGCGTCTTTTACCTCTGATTTTGAATTACTGTCGATATTACAGTGATCTTTAATTTCGTGGCAATAAGGTTGCTGTTGGGTTGTTGCAACTGTGAAGTCTGTCAAAATGACAGTTACTTTTATAGTTGTTGTATTAAGGTTGCTGTTGGGTTGCAGCGTTGCAGCTGTCAGAGGTAAATAACGGTGAAAGGACTGTACTTTTTTAACAATGATTCCCAGTCAATTGAAACTTCACGAAGGTTGAAACATCCATACAAAAAGCGTGTCACCGTTTACTCGTACTACGACACCAATGGCGTATGGAAACTGACTGCTTTGAAGACGTTCCGTGACGGACATTGTTCGCTCAACGCTCTTTCGACACCACGAATCTTATTAACTCTGCGGTCTCTGAAGCCTGCCAGCACAGCGATTTCGTGCTCCGTGAGCTGAACGCTGGCCATCATGAAGGAGTGTCAAAGTTCCAAGGTTTACAGCAACAATTTCTTACCACCATTTGTTTACGTGTAACTTAACAGCAAAGTCTTAATTCCTAAAGTTGAGACCGTTTCTTAATCTAAGTTAACCCATGTTTAAGTTAGGTCAGTCGGGGGTTGCGGAAGGATCGTACGTTCCCGCGACCCCCGGCGTAGGTGTGAGATGGAACACTGGGGTGGTTTTTAGTCAGTAACTGTCTGACAGACCCCGCCGCCCGCCCTAGGGCGGCGGACATCCATGAGGATTTTCCACACCGGGAAAAAAAAATGTTTAAGTTAGGCCAAGTGTTGCCAAACTTGTGAGGCCACCATGTGTTATTCTTCTTCGTGTCGATGGCACGACTGAATTTTAAATCTTTTTGGCCCAAAACTTTACCACTTCCACGACGTCGTCAGTGGCAGCGCAGAGGTCACTTTGACTGCATGTTTTGGGACACAGAGGGCAGGATAGGAGGTGGAGCATGGTTTGCGACATAGCTCCACAATCACACCCTACTGCCGTTCCGTCAACGTAACCCCACTTTACCAGGTTGGACTTACATCCTCCCACTTGTGTCCGGAGACGGTTCAGGGACTTCCAAGTGGACCACGGAAGGTTACATCCTGCAGGGAGATGCTCCTCCGTTGCAAACCAAGTGTAAATTTAAGGTTATTTATTCCGTTTTGGGCTGACTTAGTAACATTTGGCGATTAAGTTCAAATTTTACTATAACTTTCCAGTTTGTTGTTGTTCCAGGGACGCTTTATCTAATCTAATATAACCAGCCTGTATTGTCCCACTGCAGGACAAAGGCCTTCGTCTCCCTTTTCACACACAATTCTGTATCCTTACGGCAGGAGTCAAGCTCGTCCCGCCATCTTCGTCTTGGCCTGTCGCGATGGCGTCGTGCGTTTAGTGGACCCAATCGGTGGTTCTTTTAGCCCAATTGTCATCTGACATGCGGCAGACATGTCCGGACTCCTTATACGGGGTAAAATTAAATTAGCTAGCGAAACTCTGCAGACGTGATGGGTATCGATATCTAAACATGATGCTATATTCCAGCATAATCCTAATGATATTGGAGCTGCTGAACCAGTCATGCGATGATCACTTCAGGTAAAGGCTATCCTGCGCCGTTATATTCCGGTAAAGAGAGGGTTAACAAGTTCCTACAACACGGTAAATACCTTCTAATATTGGTGTCACGCAATCACCCAATATTTGAAGAGCGCCCTCGTATGATTGAGTAGAAATTGGATTCTACATGATTCTGCCCTTAACCTGAAATTAGTTTCGATAATAATATGTTGAAAGTGGTTCACGTCCAGAGAGTTGGTACTACTGTGTACTGTGATCTGTAGTGCTTACAATCCTGATAGATCACCTGAGCAGTATTACTTCGGTAAACGCAAGATGAGACACCCTCAGGCTAGGTGGAGCGACGATCTTCGCAGGATGGCTGGTAGCAGCTAGCTGAGAGTTGCCGAAATTCAAGTTGAATGGCGTGCAATAGGAGAAACCTGTGTCCAGCAGTGGACTGCTTTAGGCTGATGTTGAATATATTACTTATCACTTTCAAGGGCACTATACGGCCGCCATAAAAATATAACTTCTACTGTGTCTAGTTTACCGCGCCGGAACCTGTTCAGTTTTAATTGAATAACACATCACGCCTCTAATCCCCGAAGGGTTAGGCACAACTGGCAAAATGTGGGTATATTATAGATACAACTCTTACAGTCAGCCACAAAAAGATGTATACACGGACAAGGAACCATTTTATTCTCAACAACCTTTGTTCCATAACATTTTATCTATCAAACAATACAAAATGATCTTCCTCAAGTGCCCTGGTTTGACAACAGTAGGTTAAGTAGAAGTTATGTGAAGTTAGCTGTAAGATTACGGTCTGGACACTATCCATCGGCAAAGTTTGCATTTCTCATGAAGAAAGTAAGTTCTCCCAACTGCGACGCGTGCAATGTGTTGGAGGATGTACATCATTTGCTGATGGATTGCGTCAAGAACCAAGAGGAAAGGAGAATTTTAATCAATGAGTTTAATTTAAATATATCACAGGTAGGTTTAATTCAATCAATTTTAGCACAACCCAAGTCAGATGTGGCGAAAAGATTTAGCGAGTTGGTGTACCATGTTGATTAAGATTCTCCTTTTAATAATTTAAGTTTAAAGCATTGTTTCGTAGTAGTCTGTAAGTCTGTATAAGGCATGATGGGGTTGGCGTATCCATTGGGATAAAAACCCCAATTAAATCAATAAAGACATAAAAAAAAAAAATACAAAACATAGTATACAATGTGTTTTACCAAAACAAAATAAACATGTTGTCCCAAAACATCTACATATACACCAATCAATACGGCCAGTCCGGCCGTCGAGAGAATGTGTCCCTGACACCTGTAAGTGTTTACAGGTAACAGGAACGCATTCTTTGACGGCCGGACTGTAACACTAAAACATGTCCACATGAAACAAAGAAAACAAAATATACAAAACAAAGTGGCCACTGGTCTTTAAATCTCCTTTTTTTTTAAATTATTTATTGCGAAATGTGTGTATTTTCTGGTTAAAAAAGGATCATCTAAAAACCAAAACGCAGGCGGTTCACCGAATAGTATGCCCACACAATCTCAGGTGCGTTGACGTCCCAGAAATTAAGATGAAATGTCTAATTATATGTCTGTTAGCACCCATTAATATTTCAAGTAACATAAAAAACTTAAACTCTAGATTATGTAAGGGAAAATTGTTTAATTGGTTGAATTCTAATAATTTCTATAGTCTTAAAGAATTCATGGAAAATAAATGTTCATGTTAGTTTTAAGTAAAACTTTGCATGCTAAGTACAATTCTAGCAAAACATGTAAGCTCTTTATTGTAATTATTTAAACACCATGTATACCATGTTTTTTGCAAATAAATACTTTATTATTATTATTATTATTATTTCATCACCACTGCTCTCAAAACGGCGAAGGAAAACATCATGAGGAAAATGTTCTAGAACCATTTTTTTTCCAATTCGAAGACATGTGACATAGACTACCAACTACGCGCTGGGCCCACGTTTACGGCCCACTCCTTCTTACCGAGAGGAGGCCTGTGTCCCAGCAGTGGGAACATTATAGGCTGATTATGCTAGCACCCATATTCTTTAAACCGAAATATAGAAACACACATACCTACATATGTACACTCACCAAAGAAGATAAAGTTGTTAGTTGTTAGTTGAAGTTTTGTAAGAAACCGATAGATGTTTCGAATAAAATTTATAGAAAACAAACAGTTCATATATCAAACTAAATGAAATTTAATTTGATGAATGAACATCAAATTATTATTTTTTTTATTAAACTTCAACTATATCTTACTTATTTTCTTTGGCGTCCCAACTATGTTGGGGTCGGCTTCCAGTCCAACCAGATGCAGCTGAATACCAGTATTTTACATAGAGCGACTGCCTGTCTGACCTCCACGTGCTCTCATGCTTTATAATAGAATAAATAAAGAAAGAAAAAGTATTTATTGCGACTCGTACAGGAAGATCATAAAACTAAACTAAACACAATCAAAAATAAAAATAAAACAAATAAAGTGCTTACTATTTATCCATGTACTCCCCGGGATTGCAAAAGAACTACTGATCAATGGCTTCATACTCGCACATACGAAGAATTGGAGAATTTAGTCAAACCCTAAAGATCTTTCTTCCGTAGACATGCACACCAAATACACGTAGCGTAGTGTGCTCGTGGGGAGGTTCCACAACCACACTTCACACTTACACCCCACAGACACGCACTACACTCACATACAACACTCCCACATGCACAACATTAAGCACTTACCTATTTTAATTTTTACTATTTTAATTTTTTACTATTTTATTTTTTTACTACATATTAAATTTTTACTATTTTAATTTTTTACTATTTTATTTTTTACTACTTTAATTTTTAATGTTTTATTATAATAGTTATTGTTCTTTTTCAACCCCTACTGTATCTGGAACGCTGTCGTCTCCTTTCTTGGAGGTAGGCGTTAATAGCTGCGACACAGTTTTGTAACTAATGTAGCTATTTACGTACGCAATGAATTTGTAAAATGTGTTTTTGTTCCAATAAAGATTATTCATCATTCATCATTTCAGCCGATAGACGTCCACTGCTGGACATAGGCCTCCCCCAAGTGTCGCCACATTGACCGGTCCCGTGCGACTCGCATCCAGCGGATTCCCGCAACCTTCACCAGGTCATCGGTCCACCTAGTGGGAGGCCTTCCAACGCAACGTCTTCCGGTTCGCGGTCGCCACTCCAGAACTTTTCGGCCCCATCGGCCATCCGTTCTGCGAGCAATGTGCCCTGCCCACTGCCACTTAAGTTTGGCAATTCTTCGGGCTACGTCGGTAACCTTGGTTCTCTTGCGGATGTCCTCATTTCTGATTCGATCACGCAAGGAAACTCCGAGCATAGCCCTCTCCATTGCCCTTTGAGTGACTTTAAGCCTTCTGATGAGGCCCATTGTGAGCGACCACGTTTCAGTCCCGTATGTGATCACTGGCAACACACACTGGTCATAGACTTTCGTCTTGAGACACTGTGGTAAGTTGGACGAGAAGATACCGCGCAGCCTCCCGAACGCCGCCCAGCCGAGTTGGATTCGACGATTGACCTCTTTCTCGAAGTTAGACCTACCTAACTGGACCGTTTGTCCCAGGTACACATAATTGTCTACAACTTCGAGTGTTGAGTCTCCGATCTTGATAGGAGTGGGTGTGACATGGGCATTCAGCATGATCTTGGTTTTGTCCATGTTCATTTTAAGACCCACTCTTCCGGAAGCTCTGCTGAGGTCATCGAGCATTATACTGAGGTCCTCCATGGTCTCAGCCATGACCACTATATCGTCGGCAAACCGAAGGTGAGTGATGTACTCGCCATTGATGTTGATGCCTAGCCCTCTCCAGTCCAGAACCTTGAAGACATCCTCTAGTGCAGCGGTGAACAGTTTCGGAGATATGACGTCTCCCTGTCTCACCCCTCGCTGCAGAAGGATAGGTTCGGAAGCTTGGTCCTGAAGTCGGACTGACATGGTGGCGTTTTTGTACAAACACTTCAACACCTCGATGTACCGATAGTCGATTTGGCACCGTTGGAGAGACTGCAGTACAGCCCAGGTCTCGATCGAATCGAAGGCTTTCTCGTAGTCCACAAACGCTAAACAGAGTGGCAGGTTATACTCTTCGGTCTTCTGTATAACTTGCCGCAGCGTATGTATGTGGTCCACGGTGCTAAAGCCTTTTCGGAAACCGGCTTGTTCGGGAGGCTGAAAATCGTCAAACCTGCGCGCGAGACGATTCGTGATGACTCTTGAAAACAACTTGTAGACATGGCTTAGAAGTGAGATGGGCCTATAATTCTTCAACCGGGCATTGTCGCCCTTCTTGAAGAAGAGTACCACCACACCCCTGCACCATGCCTGTGGCGTTTTCCCCTCGAGTATGACGGAATTAAACAGCTTCTGAAGGGCCTCAAGTACCGGTTTTCCACCCGCCTTCAGGAGTTCGGCCGTAATTCCGTCATCACCTGGTGCTTTGTTGTTCTTGAGCTGTTTCAGAGCCATCCTAATCTCGTACAGGCTGAAGTCCGGGATGTCTTCGGTATAGTGTCGGGTCAGTCTAGCTCTTGGGTCGTTTGCTAGATCTACAACGGGTTTACTGGTTGACGTGTACAACTGTCCATAGAAGCTCTCGATCTCCCTCAGAAGCTCCGGTTTGGCGGATAAGATCCTACCATCGTCGGTCTTCAGTTTCGTGAGCTGGCTCTGCCCAATAGCCAGATCTCTTGCAAACACCTTGGAGCCTTTGTTCCGCTCGATCGCGTCTTTGATACGCTCGGTATTAAAGCGGCGGAGGTCGCTCTTCAAGGATTTAGAGATCCGTCTATTAAGCTGCCGGTATTTCCACGCCTCGTCTGGAGACTGCAGGATCATCTCACGCCGCTCCTTCATGAGCTTGAGAGTGTGATCGGAGAGCCTCTTGTTCTGATCTGTACGACGTGTCTTAAAGAACTTAGACCCGGTCGTATGGACAGCTTCCACGAACCCATCGTTGTATTCGTCCACTGAGCTTCCTAGGCACTCGAAACGGTTCTGGAGTTCAAGCTGAAAGCTCTCGGGGTTATGGATCCGGATCTGTGCTGGACGGAGCGTAGACTTCATCAGTCGAGACCTTTCAAGCTTGATATTGATGTTCAATGTGCCTCTTACCATGCGGTGATCGCTCCCGGTTTTCAGCGTATTGATCACTGAGACATCATTGAATATTTGCTTCTTGGTTGACATGATGAAGTCAATCTCATTTTTAGTTGCACCATCGGGGCTCTGCCAGGTCCACTTCCTGTGCTCACGCTTTCTGAAGAAGGAGTTCATCATATAGAGGCCCTCCTTCTCCATAAAACTAGCCAGTTGGTGGCCCCGGTGATTTCGACGTCCAACTCCAAATTGCCCCACCTGCAGCTCATCCCCGTCTCGCTTGCCCAGTTTCGCGTTGAAGTCCCCCATGACCACGGTAAAGTGAGTTTTGAAACCATGCATGGCTTTAGAAATGTCCTCATACATGGTCTCCACTTCGTCGTCGGGGTGTGCCGAGGTCGGGGCGTAGACCTGTATGACCTTCAGCAAATATCTTGTTGATATTCTGAGTATAAGGTACGCTACCCTGGTCGACACACTCTCGATCTTCACCACGTTGTTCACAAGGGACTTGTGGACGATAAACCCAACACCACCCTGGGACTGCCGGTCACCCTCTCGGAAATAGAGCAGGCTGCCGGATTTCAGGATTACCGTGTCCTCCCCCTCTCTTCGGACTTCAGATAATCCTACAATACTCCATCGCAGCCTGCTCAACTCCTCTTCGAGTTCCGTTATCTTCTCGTCGGTCCGGAGCGTACGCGTGTTATATGTTGCCAGGTCCAGTCGTCGTTGGTATTGGCAGCCGGATCCCATCCGGAGATTCTTCGCACCCCTTGCCACGCCGTAACCTCGACCGCTGCCGTAGTCGAGGGTAGACGGGCTGCCGGGCACTAGGGGCCATTTCTGTAATGTGCTATCCATTGGGGGGGGTTGCCATAATCGCCACGCTTGGCAGGCGGGTTGGCGATCGCAGAATAGTTCTTACAAAAAGACAGAGAGCGCTGCTGCCCATTCTCTGGTAAGTCCCTTAGTCGCCTCTTACGACACCCACGGGAAGATATGGGATGGTGCTATTCTTTGTGTCCGACACCAAACGGACGAATAAGATTACGACGATAAAGATTATTATTATATTATTATACTTACTTATATTTACAATTACTTATATTAAACTTATATACTACGTATACACCCTTTGTTTCTTATCAAACAAAGCAATTACACAGCCCTCATTACAGAGAATCTTAGTATGGAACATAAATAATTTTAATCAAAACGTTGAACGTCTCTAGAAGATACTCCCAAGTAAAACAACCTCGGGGCCGCAATTCTCAAGATAAATCAGTGTTAATTGTTGTTCCGGGAGCGCTAGGCAAACGAGTTGCCAGCCGAAAACATTAAATCTATTTGTTTTATCTTCACGCAGTAAATTAAGACGTATCTTGCAACAAAGAGGACCCGTTTAAATGTATTCAGCTGGAGTCACGTGACAACACCACGAATATATTTTTTCGTGCGGCAACACTGATTGCACAAAATTAATGAAGTAGTTTTTTTTAATTGTATGAGGGTTTTTGTGACACTGACGTTCGATTCAACAACTTATTTCTACGCCCAGCAATTCAATACCGCTATGCACAATTGATTGGTTGCACGTTTAATAAGATGGATGGCACAAAAAAATACTTGCCAGCACATCTGCATTAAAAACTCCTAAAGATCATCATCTGCCTAGCCTTTTCCCAACTACGTTGGGGTCGGCTTCTAGTCTAACCGGATGCAACTGAATATCATGGAGCGACTGCCTATCTGACCTCCACAGCCCAGTTACAGGGTAATACGATACCCCTTGGTAAGACTGGTTGTCAGACTTTTGGGCTCCTGACTACCCGTAATGACTGTCACAGATCCATAAATGACAGCCGGGACCAACGGCTTCACGTGATTTTCGAGGCACGGAGGAGTCTCGGTATGTAAAGTGCCCCATCACCCATCCACGGACCAACTGCGGCAAGCATAGTTTAACTTGATCGATCGACCCGTGCGGCGGTTATTACTTAGCCACAAACTCCTTAAACAAAACTGACGAAATGTGCGTGTACTATAAGTACACCAGTGCCTCCCTTCGGGGATTACAGGCGTAATTACGTAATGCTTAAGAACAGAAAAAGAATCTGGCAAGCAGGAAAACTGAAACCGCTACAGCAAAAAAAGAAACAACAAACAAAAGTTAAGCAAATAAATCAGTCACGTATCGAATGAAGGAAATATAGAAGTTATTACGAGTTTCATATAAACCCAGCAATACAAACGTAAACATAACTTTGTGTTCCCATGAGCGGAGATAGTTTATCTTAATCATATCTTATTCAACGAAATTATACGCAATAAACAGCAAAACATTTAGGTAGAGATAATATACAGGGTGGCAGGGAGATCGCTGCGCAAACTATTGCCATGGATTCAGTACATGATTCTGAATATTTTTCTTCGGAAAAAAATATATTTGCTGTTTGTTATATTTTGACCGTGAAGGTACAGACGCCAGCAGGTCAAGCTACCCGAGACTGTCAAATTTTCCCAATCAATCTTGAACGTTAAAACTTTAGCGATAAAGTTAAAAATCTATTAAAGAAATTTGACAGATTGTAGTAGCTTGATGTGCTGGCGTCTGTACTTATTGCTCTTTTCTATGAAACAGCAGATTTTTTTTATATGACCGACGAAAAATTTCTACCCTAAGAGTCTAGAGTCATGTACTGAATCCATGGTGACAGGTTGCTCGTCGATGCAGGGACATCGACGAGCAACCTGTATAAGATGGATGACACAAAAAAATACTTGCCAGCAAATCTGCATTCAAAACTCCCAAAGATAATCATCTGCCTAGCCTTTTTCCAACTATGTTGGGGTCGGCTTCTAGTCTAACCGGATGCACCTGAATATCATGGAACGACTGCCTATCTGACCTCCACAGCCCAGTTACAGGGTAATACGATACCCCTTGGTAAGACTGGTTGTCAGAATATCGGGCTTCTGACTACCCGTAACGACTGTCATAGATCCATAAATGACAGCCGGGACCAACGGCTTAACATGATTTTCGAGGCACGGAGGAGTCTCGGTATGTAAAGTGCCCCATCACCCATCCACGGACCAACCGCGGCCAGCAGATTTTTTTTATATGAGCGACGAGAATTTGTACCCTAAGAGTCTAGAGTCATGTACTGAATCCATGGTAACAGGTTCCTCGTCGATGTCCCTGTATATGAACGCTGTCAGTCACAAATATGATAGACGGAGAACATTTCATATTGAGAACTCTGTTGACATTTTATCAAATATACTGGTCAGTGTGATTATTTTTACAAATTCGCAAAACACGTATTCGTGTCTATGAAACTGACATGTGTCATGAATGCATTCTCTCGACGGCTGGACTGTAGCTTCTACAATTTATAAATAACGTCACACGATTTGGCGCAAAAAAACAAAAGGACCATCAAAGAGAATGACTAAATGTAAAATATTTTCCGTAACTTTGACCTTCAAATTATCAAAACGTTATTGAAATATCATTGACATTTACCATTTACAGCCACAACCAATTTAATTTCCAACAATAAAGAAACCTATAAACGAATGGAAATCTTAATAAATTCGAAAGACGGAGTGCCTAATAAATAATTTTTCTGTTGACAGCGATACGGACGAATTTTTTTGATGCCCTATGATTATTTTGCTTATTTTTTCACATGTACATATCATTATTTTAAATGTTAGCTTTTGTAATGTATAAATAAACCATATAAACGTAAAAAAAACAGCAAACAACTTCTTTCCTATACCTATGAAATAAACCAATCATATAATTACAATAATTTCATATTCGAAGCTTTGTTCAAACGATTTCAGTTCTACGCTAGTAAACAAGCTAGTCCAGTAATTGTCTTCATTTAATTTGAGCAAGCAGTACTGTCCTGTCGAGCAGGCAGGCGATTTACTTTGTGTAAATAGTTGCATCACCACTGCTCTCAAAACGGTGGAGGAAAACATTGTGAGGAAACCGGCATGTCCTAGTACCAAAAATTCGAAGACATGTGGCATCTATGAACTCGCACCGGGCCCGCGTAGCTGTAATCTACGAGGCCTGTGTCCCAGCTGTGGGAACATTATAGGCTGATTTATTAAGAGCAATGTTATAGCCTGCTTTACATACCTAAAGGCTATAGTTAGGTCTAGTACAGCTTCTGTTGTAAGCAACAGAAGGTTTTTCAATTAGTTAGACTGTTAGACCAAGTCAGAGCCTATTTACATAATTATTATCTTAACCTTTGGTGGTCTGTCTTGAACTTTGTCGGTTTACTCGCTGATTTGGGTTAATACTGGCATTGCTAAACTCATACTTAATCAGCCTATAATTTATCCACTGCTGGGACACAGGCCTCCTCTCGGTGAGAGGAAGTGGATGAAATACACCACGCGGGGCCAGTGCAGAATGGTTGGTGTCACATGTCTTCGAATTTTTGGTTCTAGGACATGCCGTTTCCTGACGATGTTTTCCTTCACCGTGTTGAGAACAGTGGTGATAAAATAATTTACCAAAAGTAAAGCGCTTGTCTGGGTTCGAACCTGCGACCTACAACTCGTAAGCCGCGGCCAGTAGGCCGCCACTGCTTCCGTTATTTTAGAACAGAAAAATTGTTAGCCTTACTCAACTACATGTACATCCTATGTTAAAAGTATGTACAGACGGCAGCACATCAAGCTACTACAATCTGTCAACATTCTTTAACAGATTTTCAACTTTATCGCTAAAGCATTAAGGTTCAAGGCTGATTGGGAAAATTTGACAGTTTCGGGTAGCTTGACCTGCTGACGTCTGTACTACTTTCCAAGATTGATAAGATTCGCCTAAATCTCAAATACAATCAAAACATGTGACTAAAAAAATAAAATTTTGTTCGTAAATTCTATTTTTAATGCCAATTTATTTACGGTAAAAATCTAATCAAATGGAAGACTATAAATAATAATAAGCGAGGAACGCCATTAAAAATCCAAGCCGTAATACCGAGGAAAGAACATTAGAATACAGACGAATTGAAGGAACAGGAAAAATCAAATTCAAATCTCCCGGAACGCAGGAAACGTTAGCTTAAATTTTTAATTGTCCCCCGAAGACACTAGATCATTAACCAATCGAAGCGGGACAAAAATAGAACGCTTAAATCCGTTGGAAATTCCCCTTTTGTTATATTGAAAGAAGTAGACAATTCCTTAATTAAAGAATGTCTGAGAAGAAAAATTCAATGAAGCGGAATCTAAGTAACCGGAGAAAATATTATATCAAAATCACCCGAAGACGAGAAGTTTGAGGAATTTGAAAGGAAATAAAAATGTGTTGTTCGCCATAAAATATAATCGAATTCTGAAGAGTGTTGCCAATTACGAAGCCTTAAAATATAATGCGTGCCTGTAACTCCAATTTCAATTAAAGCATTCACAAATTTTATTCGGTACTTAGGAGCGTTCATCCCACGGGGCTGGCAACTTCGCATTGTAAGTGAATATTTTATTAAATTTAAACCAAAGTACTATTTATGACATTCAGATTATTGGTTTGTATGCCACTTTTTTCAGTTAGTTTAATACTAATAAAAATTGACATATTATCAATTATTTTCTATTTGCAGTACTTATTACTATTAAATGTAAATGTTCAAAAAATAAGTATTAATACCAACGATCTAGTGTTCGGCTGTAAAAAATAGGACTTTGGTTTAAATTTAATTAAATAATTACGAAAAACCATTAAATATGTTACCAGCTCGCGCGGGATGAACGCTCTTAACGAATTATAAAAAAAAAACGGTTTCTATGAAACACAGCTGGCGTCTTTGGTCATTTTTTACATTACATCGCCTCACGACCATTTTTAACTCTTATCGAAGGATTCAGAACAATGGTCGATTGTTTTGCAGAAATTCGTCTAGTATATAAAACATTAGCCAGGAAATTTTCGTAACAAACCATTTCCTGGCGTTAGGAAAGAAAAATATCAATTTTTTTCTGTTTCAGCTTTCAGTAATTTTGTTAGACTTGAGTAATGATGTCCAATCGTTTCGCGTGACGTTAGTGTGAAATTTTCTACAAAAAAAAAAAAAAAACGCTACAATGGAAAGTAAGTCATTTTGAATCTATTGATACTGAAGAACTTCATTTTTCTATCCCAGGTCGTGCCCGTAATGTTCAGGAAAGCATAACAATAAGACGTTATGAAGAGACGGGAATAGAGAGATGTCTGCAGACTAACAAACGAGTTAAACTTTAAATGAATTCTTTTGAAGTAGAACAAGAAATTCTTTTAATGGCTGCAGAAATTTCATTTATGTAACGTTCTCGTCTTGCAAGTTTCTTCACAACTTTGTTTGAGTGAAATCATATTACATTTTAATTTCTGCCCTGTGAACTGCTGACATTGTTTGAAGTTTTCCTCGACGTCTTCAGATCACAACAACGCAATTTCCAGTGTGTATTGTTACAGCTTTAGTACTTAACTATGTAATTGGTCTCGTGGTCGCAAGCGGGACTGCTGAGCGTGGGGTCCTGGGTTCGATTCCCAGGTCGGAAAAAGTATTATTGGGTTTTTCCATTAGGAATTTCTCAGTAACAGCCTGACGTTTGGAAGTTGGTGGTGTGATACCCCGTGCTTCGAAAAGCATGTTAAACCGTCGGTCCTGGGCCTGATCTCTCTACAGTCGAGTTGGATTGCCGTCCTATCGGATTATGAGTGAGGGAAAAGTGAGTGCACCTGCACACTTGTGCTCTATAATATTTCCCGCTTATTTACGTGGAGCGGAGATGTCATGTCATGGCCGAAATTCGATCTGGAGTACTTTTACGTAACTATGTTGAAATAATTTCAGAAATACTCATCTTCACGACTTTCCTATCAATAGCTGTGACAGTGAACAGCTATAAAACAAAGTTTTTCTCACAAAGCTTGGAATCGGAACCTCCGATCTCAATCCTGTACGCGCGTGACCAGAAAAGTGATAAAATAACAAATGATTGTTTAACAGAAATGTACCCACGGAACTTGTATAAATACCCTCTGCGAATCGATAGGAACGACATTCCTTGTATAATACATTGTGTGCTCAAAAAATTCGGTATAATGACAAACGATGGTTACATAAATATAAAGAATTACTACAGGAGAGTGCAATCGATCCATAGGTACGATCCGAGAATATTAATATCGGACGTCGGAGAGACTTGTGCGCAGAACATTAATGGAATGAATCTGGACCATGATGTGTGTAAAAAAGCAAAAGTATTTAACGACTGTACGCAACTGTACGCTGTGTCGTACAGAGATCCTGACGAATTCCAGGCGTAGACTTATAGATGAACTCTTTTCTATATTTATAAACTTGTTAATAAAACCAATAAACGCTACCGCTGCTTTTATTACTGGGGTGCCCCCTTTAAGATCAAATCATTTACATTTTTATATGAAGTCGATGTAAATTAAACCATATTTTCTTTCTTTACGTTTTGCGGACCAGCTTTCAATGAGGGCTTTTGATTACAACATTCCTGCATAATTTAGAAGTACTCTCTCTGCATATCAAAGCCTTGGAGGTTTCATTAGACCGTACACAAGCTGTCCAGATTTTTTATTTCGTTTTAGGAATTTGCTCCTTACTTACTTTATTCAGTACGTGTAAAAGATACTGCGGATTGAGTTCGGAAACAAATATTCATCTCTACTAGTGAATCTGATATATGGAAATGGGGTCTGTCTGCCAAATGGATACGCTTAACATTATTAAAATTTCAAAGTCTTTTGGAGTAGGAATTCTGGATCCCGGAAACCTTTTTCCTTTCGGATGCCTTCATCTAATACCTAGTAAACACGGGTGGAGCCACGAGCGTAGGTGGTTATACGTAATCGTATAAACAAACCATTATGATGCAACCTTTGTGATGTTTACGAACATGTGCACCTTCGGTCACGTGAATTTTATCAGAACTGCACGACTGGTTTACAAAACACATTACATTGTTAACATTGCTTTTGCAATTAATTAGCGTACTGTGATTAGAAATCAAGGAGCTTGTGTCTAAGTAATAACAGCCGCACAGGCCGCTTGATCGGGTGAACCTCCGCTTGCCGCGGTTGGTCCGTGGATGGGTGACCATTTTTTCATATCAAGACCCCTCCGTGGCTCGGAAAACACGTTAAGCTGTTGGTTCCGGCTGTCATTCGTCTTGACTCGTCAGATCTTGGACTGTCGTTACGGGTAGTCAACATCCCAAAAGTCTGAAAACCAGTCTTACCATGGGGTATGGATTGTGGAGGTTAGATAGGCAGTCGCTCCATGTCGTTACATGGAGCGACTGCCTATCTTACCTACAGTATACAGCTGCATCCGGTTAGACTGGAAGCCGACCCCAACATAGTTGAGAAAAGGCTAGGCAGATTGATTTTTTTATTGTGATTAGAAGTCAGAAAATTTAAGTAGTAATTGAGACCTGTCCGGAACATGCTTGCTGGAATGTCCCAAGTGTCCATATACCTGCACTTTTGAGGATCCAATAAACGCCGCTGATGCTGCTATTAACGTGACCATCTATTGGACACAACTAAATTAAAAGGCTACATTCACTCGAAGAGAAGAAGAGTAAGAAGGAAGAGTGAGTAGGAGTAGTAATAGATCTATTTGTGAAGGACCTCGTGCCTAAAAGTACTACTTATCACTATAACTCTCTGCAACAAGCAGTGTTGCTGTGATCCGGCTCGAAGGATATCGGCTGTCAGTGCGGTGAAAAGCATGAGACGTTTTCCTTTAATTTGGCGTAAAATATAAAAGAAATATTATAACCGTTAATCTTACATGCTGAACTGCTTCATAGGTATGTACATGTTTTGAGACAAAAGGACGTTATCACCTGGATTGAACAGATTACTTAGTTTAATACAAAAACTAATTTTTGAATCCTAAGAATTAAGAATACCGTTGAGTTCAAGTCAGTTTCATAACGGTCCCAAATCTCAGGAGAATACCTCGAAGAAATAGGACAAGTCGTTCGTAACACCTAGCCTTCAACTTTCAAAGACAATCAAAATACTAGGTCCTCATGAAACCTGGCGCAATGTTAAAATAACACTACATGAAAAAAAAACACACTGAAGTTCACTAATTTAAGCCTGCGGGGTTGTTGCGTAACATACTAAAAATATTTTTGACAGTTCAACAACATTCATTGCGTTATTTACGTTGTGGAGCAAACAAATTTTCCGAACATATGCAGCAATGGACTAGCAATATCCTTCAAAATGACTCCGACTGTAATTGAAAGTGTGTAGGGTGCTGAGTTTTAGTACCAAAACAATTGGTTTTCACTCAAATTAAAACATAGCAATGGTAAATTGTTCTGATAACATCTGTCATTGTCGAGGGTCGCTACAAAAAAACCGGTCAAGTGCGAGTCGGACTCGCACATCGAGGGTCCCGTACAGTAAGTATGTAACTAAAAATTTACGGTTTCCGGTTTTTTTTCCTTGGGGTCTACTACGAAGTGCAAAGTGCGAATGATCGGATCGGACCGACACATGGCCGAACCAAATATTATTGAAAAATGCGAAAAAACTTCGGATCGGCTCAGTTGGATCGAGACCATATTAATATTAATAATATTACTTAATATTCGAAAGAATGTAGGAGTGTAGGATCGGGACCGACCAAACCAAATAGTAACTTCGTAGCAGTAGACCTCCTTTACTTGTGCTACATCACATTGCTTCTTACCAAATTTCATGATTTTAGGTCAACGGGAAGTACCCTATAGGTTTTGATTCGGAACATAAACGCCCGTATCTTTTGATTGCTTTGACTTAGAAGTTTGATTTTTTCACTGCTTCAATGGATTGCAGCCTTGAGTTTATGATATTCATTTCAACTTGATAACTCCTCGCGTTCCTGAGAAAAAGGGCCTTGACAGATGGACAACGAAGTGATCTTATAAGGGTTTCGTTTTTCCTTTTGAGAAACGGAACCTTAAAAACTTCAGTACCTACGTCTGGCTCATATATTACGTGTCCTTTAGATATAGATCGTCTAGAACTCTAGGCTTTTAAATTACATACTGGAACCTTCCTATAAATAGAGGTCATTCTGTGAACACTTCTATGAATTAATTTATAAACCACGTTCAGTACGCTCAGATGTAAATGATCTGCTTAAAAATATTACTGTCTCCAATATAAGTCGCTTTTCGAGTATGTCTGTGTGACCGCGTTGTTGTGCAACTACGCAACGGATTTTGATACGGTTTTCACCATCATTTAGAAATTTTCATTCCGGAGGGTCTACCTGTATAATCGATCTATATACTTATATCTATACTAATAATAATGCTGAAGAATTTAATAATAAATAATAATTAACTAATTTAATAAAAACTAATAGCCCAATTCTCGAGGAAGGCTACACGTCACGCTACGGCCTTTAGGAGCCGAGCAAAAAGAAGAAGTCAGTAGAAACGCTAAGCGAAAAAAGCGCGGGTGGACGTTGCGATGCGACGGGGTGGGTCGGGGAACAAGAAATTTCATCGTGGGCAGAAGCTAGTAATATATAATTCGTAAAACCATTGTGCTTATCGCATTCTGTACATCAAACTAAGTAACACTCTACACCTACTCCATCACAGTGCACGCGGTGCCCGCCTGACATTAGGGACTGCCAAAGTGTTGCAGTTTTTAAAAGAACACTATTTGTCCACTTCATCATAGATGTGTTTGTATTTATTATTTTGAGTATGATGTAATTATTATCATTCTAGTGATATTTATTTTAGAAGTATGTATGTATGTTTATTTGTAGGTAGTATATTCTCGTAATTTTTTTTTAGTTTTTTAAGTGAATTGTTTTTGATTGTATGTATTATTTTTTTGTCTCCTTTACTATTTCACACGCTGTCTACATCTCTGTATCTATTGTCCTGTCGGGTGTGCTGGAAGAGATTTATCTTGTGAAATAAACATCACCTCTGTACCTATTTTTTCTGTTCTGTTTTTCTTTTCTGTTTATATATGTGTGTACATAAATGGTAAAATAAAATAAATAAAAAATAACATTGCACAAAGTCAATTGCTGAGAAACGACTTTTATTTTTGGTGTGAAAATTTGCTGTTTGCGGTAGTGCTTAGTGTATCGCACGCAAAATATTGTGCTTGTGAATGCATGCAATGGTACAGGGGTCATGGAGGTATTTAAAGTTGTGTGATATACAGGGTGACAGGGAAACTCGACGTATTCCTTGACAGGGGTTATCCTAGGGGTCATTAGCAACAAATTAAGTACAGTTAACTAGGGGTCATCCTGTATAACATTAAAAACTTGTTATCGTAAAAAACCGTCAGTTTATGTTGAAATTTTGACATTCAATACCGTTACGAGAAGGTTCCCAGGCATGGTGCAGTACAAAATGAATAGATTTCAAACCCAATCCTGGTCATTCTAGGTTCTTCTTCCTAAAAGTTAACCATTCTTCTAACCACTATTGGTTAGAAGAATGGTTAACTTTTCTAATGAATGGTTATCAAATGGCAATTTCTAATTTATCCTTTGACAAACTCCGGAAGCGAATCAAATTCACCAAGTTTCAAGATTACGTTTCGATATCATTAACGAAGTTATCGGTACGATTTACGGAAGCAATTGAGCGTAAGATTTTAAATAAAGCAATGATTTTCAACGTTATATTGATACTATTGAGATGAAGAGTTTTGGAAGTACTTACTTAATTTGTAAACGTAACACTAGCCGCGCCCCGCGGTTTCCCCCACATAAGTCTCGATCCCGTGGGAATATCGGGATAAAAAGTATCCTATGTCCTAATCCAGATCATGGTCTACCCATGTGCTAAATTTCATCCAAATCCGTAGAGTAATTTTAGCGTGAAAGCATAACAAACAAACATACAAAAAATCTAATATTTTTTCTTTATATTACTAGTTTAGATAACGTGTGATGTTCGGTTTGAGATATATATAATACCTATAACCCCGCATTGATATCTAGGTATAAAACATGAATTCTACCTACATGTTGTATCTACTAGTTTCATTTGTCGTTTACATCTAACCCAACAAACAAATTGACAAAAACTCCAAAAATGTGAACAAAATAGTATACAATACATGTGTGATACATGCTTTTGACAAGTCTTTGACAAGACTGGTTGAAAACCAGTATCAAAACTTGTATATGGGCGAAAACACGGGCTAACACATAGTGATAATGATGGTACATAATTCGGTCTCGTGGTCGCAAGCGGGACTGCTCCAGGGTCGGTTCCAGGGTTCGGCTCCCAAGTCAAGCAAAGTGATTGGGTTTTTCTATTAAGAGTTTCTCAGGAACAACCCGGAGTTTGGAAGCTGGCGGTGTGATAAGCCCATGCTTCAGGAAGCACGTGCCGTTGGTCCTGCGCCTGATATCTCTCCAGTTGTATTGTATTGCCGTCCCATCGGACTATGAGAGTGTGCACATGTATCTACGCTAACACTTGTGCAGTATAATATCTCCTGCGTAGATGACTACTCTCCGTTGATATTGGCCTCCATGGCCGAGTTTCAATTCGGTCTGGATGACTATAATTAACTAAATAAGATTTGATCACAGACTACATGTGGCTTCCGGGGTTGGATCTTTCCTAAGTTGCGTAGACACACTCGGATTGAGGCCTTCCGTGTCCTCACTATATCTGCCCTGTTTACCACTATAACAGATGCTGTTACCAAAATAACTCAATTATCCAATGCCCGTTTCAACTAATACTAAATGACGCCTAAAGCGCGCTGTTAAATTTTCAACTCTCTGCTTAGCACCGAAAGTAAACAACCCAACAGGATGTTTTCATTTAAACATTCATTAAGGTTTCGTCTAGTATTAGTGAAAACGAGAATAGAATAGAATAGAATAGAATACTCTTCCCTCTTTCCTTCTTCTTCCTTTTTCTTCTTCTACCCTTCTCTTCTTTTCTCTTTTCTATTAATATTTCTTCTTGTCTTATATAAACGGTTTAAGGACAAACAGGTTTAATCACCATGCTTGGTAGATTTCTGAACGCAATTTCCAATTATCAGTGTACTCTATACCCTGTCCATTAGGTAAACCGTTTTTTGACAGCTGTCTTAGAACGAACTATTCCAGATTGAACTGCCTTATCTTATTACATTATCTTATTGATAGCTTCTTACAGACATTATAATACTATACGTGTATCAATCAATGTATTGTGTGGTGCTGCAATCACTAGTTGTATCTGTCATAAAACGGTTTACCTAATGGACAGGGTAAATGGACGATGACATCTCCCCCTTTGTTGCCAGTATACCACGAGAACGCTGTATTTCATCATCCCCCTTGTCTTATACTGAATTACCGTCATCATACCTGCGATGATCACCTTTTTAACGTCCGCCATTTTGTTCTATTCCAGATCTCCTACTCTTCACATTCTTAATGCTCACCGGATTCGCGTACGCTCGAATATCGGTGATGTATGCTCACGACAAGCTAAGCGACATAGTTGCCGAGCAGTGCTTGAGCGAGATGTACCCTAAGAACAAGCGCATTGAGGTGCAGGAGTCAGATGAGCCCTGCATCATCTTCTGTGTGCTCAAGAAGTTTGGTATTATGAGCACCAGTGGTTCTATTAATTTGGAGATTTATAAGTAAGTGCTGTATAATCTTTAAATCTTTTTTTTTTATTAGCCTTCACTCTTTCACTACTGAGCATCCTTTTCTTGAAGCACCTTGATCCAACCCTAGGTTGCCGCGCCTAGGTCGTCTCGCCACCTTTCCTGGGCCTCGTCGGCGCCGTCCATCCTCAGGCTCCCACCGTATGGAGAGTGTTGTCCTGCGGTCACCGTGCATGCGGCTGACGTGATCCCCTAAAGACTTTTATATGATAATAATTTAAAAATAATAGCTCAAGTAAATTTTGTAAAATTATAATCTGACTTACAGCCTTTTCCTAACTATGTTGGGGTCGGCTTCCAGTCTAACCGGATGCAGCTGAATATCAGTATTTTACATGGAGCGACTGCCTATTTGACATCCACAACCCAGTTACTGGGTAATACGATACCCCTTGGTAAGACTGGTTGTCAGATTTTCGGGCTTCTGACAACCCGTAACGACTGTCAAAGATTCACAAATGACAGCCGGGACCAACAGCTTAACGTGCTTTTCGAGGCACGGAGGAGTCTTGGTATGTAAAGATGGTCACCTTTCCACGGAATAATCGTGTCAAGCGTAGCTTAACCTGATCGACCGACCCGTGCGGCTGTTATAACTTAGCCAAAAGCCCCTCTCCTCCTCCTCTCCCTCCTTTTCTATACATATTGTACTGAAATACCTACACGCCTTCTACAAGTAACTTATTATCTGTCCCAATCCTAAGAATATATGAAGGTTATTCTTCAGTCCAACACTCCTATATAAATCGTGTCCGTCCAACAATTACTGTCACATACGAGTAGTTGTCCAAGAAACATGTCGAGCCCAAATCTAGATAAATGATAAAAAGAACACTTGGTCCGACGGTGTCAGCAATTATTTCGAGATTCTCAAAGAAATACTCCTTTTTAAGGTCACTCAGACCAAAATACGGACTGTTCACATATATGTAGCTACATCTGTTATGATGAATCGTGATTTTATTTTGGACGGATTCAACTGTTTTTTACGTGTTCGTCATTTGGTCTCTATTGGGTGACTTAGTAATCACAATCCGGAAAAAATTACGATTCTACCTTTTGTGAATACACTGTTAGTCATAAATTCTTAGTAAACCAATATATAGACGGCGAAGTGCCAGTACCACTATCTGTAATCTTTCGAGAAATTTACTTTTTAGTGGTTTTGAATTTAAAGGTCAAATTCGCATGGTTTATGTGAAATCTCTTTACTACATTTTTATCTGCAACCTTTGTAACAACAAAAGTATTTAAGTATCAAAATATAGAAATATCATCATCTGCCTAGCCTTTTCCTAACTATGTTGGGGTCCGCTTTCAGTCTAACCGAATGCAGCTGAATACCAGTATTTTACATGAAGCGACTGCCTATCTGACCAAAATATACAAATGTCTTCTTACTAAATCAGCGTGTCTTTGGCATCGTCAGTTAGAAGTTCTTGGCACTTCGATTAAATAATTTAAATGGTCAAGAAATTAAACGTGTTTTCACTTTGTGTAAATTGTTGACTTCGACAGTTAGAAGTTTTGTTACTTCGCGGTTGATATTACAAGACAGTTAGAAATTATTGCTACTTCGCCGTCGATATTACAAGTCTGTTAGAAGCTATTGTCACTTCGCCGTTGATATTACAATATCTATTTACGTGTTTCTTTTATTACAGAAAACGAGTTAAAATCGCGCACCAACTAGATCAAAGGAACGGCATTGCTGACTACGGCGGCAATTGCATGGAAAGCGCTGAGGCGACTCAACACAAGCAAGACGTTTGTAAAAAAGCCAAAGTGTTCAACGACTGCACACATTTATATAAAATCTTACTAAAGTAACTTAATCATTGTCTAACAACTCCGTCATTTCTTCAGAGAAAACGAACCAAAACACACTCACTCCACACAGTTTCTGTTCGAGATTTTGTGCCCATTAATTAATTAAGTTGAGGGTCCTCAGGTCATTTATTTGATGCCTCGAGCAAAAAGTGTGGTAAATTAGACACCACTCTAATTTACTTGAGCCAAAGTTTATCGTCGGTCTCATTTTCTGTGAAATCTTTGCTGTAATAAAAGTATTTTATATGAAAAGGCGTAGATACGGGTTTCATTTTTCTTCTTCCTCATGTATTGGCAAATCCGCTGAACAAACAACGACCATGTCACAGCAATTGAATTAGAATTTCTGCTCGAACGATTTCATATTGGCTTGTCAAAACAGCATTCTGGATCTGCAACTAATTCGTACGAAACAAATTATGTACGAGTAGAATCCCTTGTCTTACGCTACACTTGTTAAATGTGTTAATGCTTAATTTTGCTCTTAAAAAGATAGAAATTTAGGGTGTCATTAAGTGTGACATTTATTTAATTTAGCTTCATTTTGGCTAGGATTCACTTGGCAACTACATAATATGATGGTCGCAAAATGGATTATATTATCATTAAATGTCTACTTCAATATCAACATTATTTTGCCACTAAATAAATCTTTATTTTTTCTCTGGTTTTTTGATCTACCGAACTTAGTCATCATATTATTTTATGCAATTTTATTAGTAACCTTGACTTTTTAAACCTTTGTCAACATTCGCAAACGACATTTTTCATCAACGACTTGTCATTCTAGTTTATTTACAAAGTCCTTAATTAGTCCTTAATTTTTTTTCTTCCCAGTATAGGTAAGTTTCAATAGTATAAGCACAATCAGCCCATAATGTTCCCACTACTGGGACACAGGCCTCTTCGTGAGAGGAATGGAGCCGTAGTCCACCATGCGGGCCCGTACGGGTTGGTAGATGTCACATGTCTTCGATTTTTAGTTCTAGGACATGCCAGTTTCCTCACGATGTTTTCTTTCACTGTTTTGAGAGCAGTGGTGATAAAATAATTTACACAAAGTAAAGCGCCTGTCTGTTCGAACCTGCGACTCGTAAGTCGCGGCCACTAAGCCACCACTACTCTCAACAGACTACAATATATTTGTAGCGGTATCTACAACGCCACATGCGAACAACGCGTCATACTGACGTCACGCAAATCCTGCATCTCGCAAGCAGAGTTTACCGCGCAACTAGCATAAATACAATTTCCCAACATCAATCGTTAGGCAATTGCCCGCCAGACACAACACCCGTCTGGTCGGAGGATCCTCCCTTTTCTATGGAGTATGACCACCATACATCACCACCACCACCACCACCACCATCCCACCAAAACACCATCATACCTCTATATATTTAATTATAGCGGATTTTATTTAACACGTCACACCCACGGAATTGATCCAAGCTCCTTTAGATGAATAAAGCTTGTTCAATTACGTAATTCTAAATAAATAGGGGATTTCGTTCAACAGTCGACATGGGGGAGGCTCCTAATTAATTTGTATTTGTAGACCAATATACCTTCTGTTAAGTGGCTTGTCTCAATTTGTTAATTTATTTTACTACATTATTTTGTTCCAGGCTTCAGTTCGACACTTCGTTCCCCTAAATTTTCTGTTATAAATAGGTTTATGCGTATCTTTATATTTAAAAATATTTTTTTCCACAATTTTCATAATGGCACCTACCACTATTTATCTCTGCATCATTCAAAGGTTGACTGGTAGAAAATGCCTACGGCATTAAGGCGGCCTCTGTACATTTGTGTGCTTAAATAATTAAATAAATAATACATTTTTTGTTCCCCCGCATTGCCCGCCCGCGATATACATAGCGTTCTCGCGACTTTTTGTCTTTTTGCTGGGCTGCTAGGGGTCCTAGCGTGTTGTTGAGCTCCGACTGGTAGTTCCGGAGACCAGCGCGTTCATTACAAACTCTTCGCAAACAAGCGCCTTATTATCAGTATAGAAGATAGATTTGTTTTAGTAAATCTCTAGAGAATTGAGAATAGAGATAAGAGTCACATTTAGGTATTGAAAAGAAGAAAAATTTCCGGATTTTGTAAGTTAAAATAGATTATATGTCGTGTATGGAAACAGAACATGCAAAGTGCAAAACAAGTAATAACGCAATTAGGGCCGAAAAACTTCCGAACGCTGAAATTTTAAAATTTTTGCTAGAATTTATTCCGCCTTTAATAACTGCATCTCATTGCTTTTATTTTACCACTACGAAAGTGAACAAAATTACAGCGCTTCAAAGTAAAGTGGACATCCTGCGAGCATTCATTTTTATTTTACTGGCACTCATTTTTATTGCGTTCCGAATAAATTATGTACAACTTTCCCAATAAATAATTCAACATGAATGAACGCTTCTATTTTATTACAGAATACAAACTTTCTTTTTTAAATGAAAATTTCCACAGGAAGAACACTTAATTGAAATGCTTCTAGAAAATAAGCTTAACATAATCTGTAGAGCCATTTGAAATTCAAATAGGGAATCCTTTGAAGGCAATCTAGAACGATTTTTAAATTACAATGCTTTTACCTTAAAAAATGCTGGTTTTTTTTTTTCTTATTTAGGCAATGTAGAAGCTTCGAGAATGTCTACGCTTTCATGGCTTTATTGTGTTTTCGTAGACCGTACCTATTTACATTTAGACATATTTACGTCTGTTAGATTCGAAAAACACGTACATTATGCAGTATATAAGTGTCTTATGTACTTCAAATCCATGCTTCCATTTTGGTTAAAAAAGTACAGACATTTTTATTCACAGGGCCTGCCTTTTTTTGTACCACAGATTGGAAACTGTGACACAAAAATTGTATTTTGCAAAATGTAGGCAGGGTTTTGCAAAATACTTTTTCGTTTTAATTTTTTTTTATGCCAAGGCATGGAACAATTTACGTCGCATGCGCGTATTAACTAACTAATAAATAAATAATCAGCTTGTATTATCCCACGGCAGGGGAAAGGCCTTCCTTTTCTTTTTCCACTCAACCCTATCCTGACCCAATATTGACCAATCCCTCATATAAGCGTCAAGTTCGCTCCACCATCTACGCCTGGGTCTTCCACGATGCCGTTGGACGTGTTCAGGAACCCATGCTGTGGTGGTCTCAGTCCAGTCTTAGTAACTCATCATCTGCCTAGCCTTTTCCCAACTGTGTGGGGGCGGCTTCCAGTCTAACCGGATGCAGCTGTAGTATTTTACATGGAGCGGCTGCCTATCTGACCTCCACATCCCAGTTACTTGGGTAATATGATACTCCTTGGCAGGACTGGTTCTCAGACCTTCGGGCTTCTGACGATCCGCAACGACTGTCAAAAATCCACGAATGAAAGCCGGGAACAAGGGCTTTACGTGCTTTCCGAGGCACGGAGGGATTTCGGTATGTAATGATGGTCACCCTTCCACGGAATAATCGTGTCAAGCGTAGCTTAACCTGATCGACCGACCCGTGCGGCTGTTATAACTTAGCCAAAAGCCCCTCTTAGTAACTATGTAACACACTAAATAAAAAGCACACGTTTCCTTTTAATAATTTAATCAAGAAATCAAAACAAATGTTCAGTTACCGCTCAGCAGTTGAGAGATGACAAACATGGCTATCTTCTGTATCCAACACCAGATGGAACAGCCCTTCTTGGCTGGTTCCTCCTCTTCTTCATCATCACCTTTTGTGGTTGCAGCCATCGTAGTTTCCTCCTGACATGCCACGAGCGTTATCAAAACCGTTAAGTAGACCACAACCAGTAAGACCTTTTTCGACATCATTGTTGATACTTTATTTTCTTTGAATTTATTCCTTTCTTTCCTTCTTTATTTTGTTCTAAATTATAAACATGTGTGTTGACTACAGTTTTTGGAACAAAATGGACGACGCTCAGTTGTTTTCAAATCATGCTGTAATTTAGATAGCCATCTTTTCCGATTGTCATCTGTTTGGCTTTGTATAAATTCAAAACAAATGAGTTATGAACTACAATTTCGTTTGCAAACGTAAAACTAATGTGTATTATGGATGATAGGGTCATTAGGCAAATGGAATAAATTTCGGAAGCGATTATTATGAGAGGAAATAATTACATTGAATCATGTGCTGCAGTTAAAATGCACAAGGTCGTGAAAAGTTATTTACGGATAAACAAGGCAAATAGGAGACTCAAGCAGAGCTAAAACTAAAAACAGTTAGTTTTTGTTTATGCTGGTTACCTACATCTGCACACTAATGGCGTAACAAACTATCAATCTAAATCTGAATCATTTTTAAAGACATTGCTAATCCATTGCTTCATATGTTCGAAAAATGTATCTGCTCAACAACGTAAATAACGCAATCAATGTTGTTGAACTGTCAAAATGAAAGCCATTGCTGCTAATAGTGTATTCCGCAATTTCCCCGCTGGTTTTGCATCATTCTTTATAATATCTTTATTACCTTCAAGTGTAATAAAGATATTTTTAGATTGTCTATACTATTTCTTGGTATTCGTACCACGTGATTCCATATTAGATGGGCAGGTTTGTTGAAATAAAATATAAATGACTCATTCGTCGCCATTACTGAAGAATAAAATATAGATAGGTACGCTACACAGTCCGACCCCCGACACAGAAAATGGCCTAGTTTGGGGGGTCACCGTCCAATCTATTTTTATACACAATGATTATCGATGTTAGGATTTATTAAAGAACAAGTGTAAGGACTTGTGGCTAAGTAATACCAGCCGCAAGGGTTGATCGATCAGGTTAAGCTACGCTTGCCATGGTTGGTCCGTGGATGGGTGACCACCATGGGTGAACTGAGAGGTTGATTGGGAAAATTTGTCAGTTTCGGGTAGCTTGATGCGCTGTTGGCGTCTGTACATAAAAGTTAGTTCTATATTCTAGAAATCTGGGGGTCTACTCCGAAGTGGTATCGGCCGAATGTTCGGCCGTTTCCTGCTACCTTATACTATTTGGTTCGGTCGGTCCCGATCCTACACTCCTACACTCTTTCGAATATTGACTATGGTCCCGACCCAACTGAGCCGATCCGAACTTTTTTCGCATTTTTTCAATAATATTCGGTTCGGCCATGTGTCGGTCCGATCCGAACATTCGCACTTTGCACTTCGTAGTAGACCCCTAGGATGGTAAAAAATTTTGGTATTAAAGACCTTTTATTTCTGCGATTATGTAAGTTTTGCAAGCATTTTTTTTAAAAAGATCACTCTTTTTTCAACTTTCAGAAAAATATCAATGAAATGTTTGGAGTGGAGTAGTTTTTTCTCATAATTAATTGTTTTAAAAAGTCACAAGTCACAAAATTTCACATCGACACAGCTCGGTTGCCATCCAGTTTTAATCCCTAGTTGACTGGACTTAATTTGTTGCTAATGACCTCTAGTATAACGCTTTTCAGGGAATACTTCAAGTTTCCCTGTCACCCTGTATATTTATTTTATTGCGCATTTTAAAGTTAACTTTTACGTAATCTGGAATATGTACGTTCTAAGACAGCTGTCAAAAAACGGTTAAGCTAATGGACAGGGTATAACTAATTAACTATAGGACTAATAAATACAAAAACAAAAGGATACTTAGGCGTCGAAGTAGTCGGTCTTGCAAGATCATTGGTCCACCTTATGAAAGGCCAACGCAAGGTCTCCCGGTGCGCTATTTGAATATTAGTAGGTATGGATACAATTTTAACAATTTATTTGTAAAAATTAAAGACCTCAAAAGAACTATAGATAATTATCAATGTGTTCAAGACAAAACTGACAGAATGGCTTCTAAAGAGTTGTTTTTATAGTATTAAGGAATTTATGCAACATAAAAATTTAAAATTTGTATATTTATTACAACGTTAACAATATAAATGCATAAATAGAATAGTGAATAATTGTATGTTAATAGTACATAATAATAACAGTAATATAATAAGAATGTACATATAGAAACGTAATAAAAATTTGCACTCTTGCTTGCAGGCAGAATACAATGACATATATACCTATATATATGGTTATAAGATCTTATCTTCACCAAAACAATGTATTTCTAGCAAATAAACGTTTGATTTGATGATTTGGTTTGATTTGATTCAACATAGCGATTCCACCAATTGTACACATAGTACTCGTATGTATCAAAGTGAGTCGATAAAAGCAATTTGTACACGAGTACCTACCTCTTTAATTCAATTGTTTTTCATCCCTTCCTGGCGATCACCGGCGTCAATTAGTACGACAATGCAAAAACAAACAATATCTTGTAGCGATACAAAGGGATAATTCCGGTGTCTTTAATAACAATTTGTTCCCGTCATATCCGAGCAACCGACCGCGGAATAACAAAATAGATAGGAGCAGAAGGTCATTCCATGCATCGAGCGAAAGCGAACGTACACAGACACGCTTCACGTTCAGCAGGGCTTGGAACAGGTACTAAAAGTACAGGTTCTGGATCGGTACTAGCGGTTCTTGCCATTTGGGTACCTGGACCACTATCACCACTGGTATACCATCTAAAAAGTACCTGTACCGAATTCAGGTACCTGACGCGCGCCACAAATCTCATATTTGTAGAATATCCTTATTAACTTACTACATATATCTGGTTTATCACTCAAACTTACGGAAATATTTGTTTGCACCAATAGTACAACAGGTACTAATCTCGTACAGGTAGTTATGGGACAGGTACTACGCCTAGTACCGGTATTATACCAAGATCAATGGTACCGGATCCCAAAAATACCGGTATTTCAAGCCCTAAAGCGAGTGCAAGCGCACTCGCGACCGGCTTTCGTTTAAGTTGAAGATCTCTGTACGTGTGCGTCTTGTGTGCGTGCGCCCGTTTTCGCTGGTGGTTTGGACCCGATCTTCTGAACATATTTATTTTGTGACAGAATCTAATAAACCCCCGTTCTTAATCCCGACCAGTGTAACCAGACCTCGACGTTCCCCCTTCATTGTTTAAAAACAAGCAAACATCATGAGTAATGGACAGGTACACGAGTCTTTCTAAACTGGGGAATGAACACCTCCGGGAACAATTTGCGATGTAACAGAAGTTACAGTGTTTTTTATCATGATTTAAGGATTTTCTCGCGTTTCCGTGAAATTAAACTGTAAAGTATTGTTTTATTTCTGTTTAAGGTAATCTGGTGGTGTGGAAATATTTTGCTGAGAATCTATAACTATTAATAAAGCTGAAGAGCACACTCTTCTTGAAGGCGCACACAAAAACACGTTTCTTGAAAAGAGACGCCACGGTTATCGAGAGACCCCCTTTAATTTAAAACTTTTTTTTTTTGTTATAGTGACAATACACACCCTGTGAAAATTTCAACAGTCTACCAATTACGGTTCATGAGATACACCCCGCTGACAGACAGACGGATAGACGGACGAACGGAAGGACGGACAGCAGAGGTTTATTAATAGGGTTCCGGTGGCACCCTTCGGGAATCCAAGAGCATAGTTAAATACCTGCCTGGTTGTTACAAATAAAATTAGTTGTTGTAAATGTCTTTACCTGAAGCGGCATAACTTAAATTAAATGGAGCTCAAAAGGAATTTCTACGAAGCGAACCTCTGTACGATGTCAAAGTTGTAATATGATGAAATTGCACTTTGATTAGGACTCGCTGGCTTCCTCTGGATTATTACGTTAGCATATAATTTTGTATCTGTTGCGTCTTCCAAGGGGATTTAGAATTTCTCTTATATTTAAATGTAATTGGTGTTTCTTTTGATATAATAATATCTACCTACTTTTACATAAATAAAATCACGCATTCTTCCAAGAGGGGTTGGTAGAAACTATAGAATGCCAACTGCTAAGATCCCTACATACTCCTTTTGCTTCGATCATACATCAGAAGGCCAATTCTCGTAATTCAAAGCGTTCAAAATCAAGTCGCAGTCTCATCTCGGCGACAAACAAATGTCAAAATTTGTCAGATGTAGGGAACTTAGAAGTATTTTTTTACAGATTGAGACTGAGATCAGACTGTGAACGTTCTTAAAATTACGAGAATTGCCCCTCTGGACAAACACACACGCCTGTTAGATAATCTATTCTTAATGGGCTACTAGCCTTGCGTATTATTGAATTATACATATAAATAATATAATAAAATATACAGTAGAGTAGGAGTACATAATTCTGAACAATTACGCTGAAATTTTTCTTCAGTTATTAAAAATAAAATTAGCTCTGCTATTTTTGACAGCGTAGGTAGGACTTTTCTATAAAACAGTTATTTTTTTTTTTTGATAACCGTCGAACAATGTCCCTGCCATCCTGTATATTCCTAGAATATTGACACGTGTCCCGGATTAACTCGCAAACAATGTTTTTATATTTCCACAGGAAGGTTATAAAAATAATACCAACAACAGGAAGAGACAGCCACGTGGATGAACTTACTTTTATTTTTTAACCTTAAGGCGTGGGCCACACTGAAGCGACGTGGGACGAGGACGGGTCGCAGAGGCGGTGTCCCTTTCACTTATCTTCATTATTCTTCATACAAAATGTATTTACGTGATTAGGGGTCTTCTCTCTAAGTCGTCAACGAAGATACGGGCGAAAGTAGTTGATCCGTCAAAACAAGGTTCAAATTAAATTTGGGCAAATATTGGTCGTGAGCCCTTCTCACAACTATCAAATCGTGTTGTAATTCATTCTTAGCCCGGGCCCCGACCTAATCATTATGTTCGTAACTTCGACTGAAACTACGGATTTCGTGCTTAGGGAGCAAGCAGACTATGGCACAAAACATACAGAAAGGTCAAGCTATCTGCATGTTAATTCTGTGTGATCCGCGCCTAAGTGTGCATACACTCGAGCGACCCGCGTCGACTAGGCAACTGTAGCCGTCGACACTCGTCGATGGCAGTCATCGACACCCTCCGACGCGTCACGTCGATGGCAGTCATCGACACCCTCCGACGCGTCACGTCGATGGCAGTCATCGACACCCTCCGACGCGTCACGTCGATAGCAATCATCGACACCCTCCGACGCGTCACGTCGATGGCAGTCATCGACACCCTCCGACGCGTCACGTCGATGGCAGTCATCGACACCCTCCGACGCGTCACGTCGATGGCAGTCATCGACACCCTCCGACGCGTCACGTCGATGGCAGTCATCGACACCCTCCGACGCGTCACGTCGATGGCAGTCATCGACACCCTCCGACGCGTCACGTCGATGGCAGTCATCGACACCCTCCGACGCGTCACGTCGATGGCAGTCATCGACACCCTCCGACGCGTCACGTCGATGGCAGTCATCGACACCCTCCGACGCGTCACGTCGATGGCAGTCATCGACACCCTCCGACGCGTCAGCGGCTGCCGTCGACAACTTGTCGCTCGTGTACATACGAGTACGGTGCTCAAATACACGAGCGGCATTTTGTCGATGACTGCAGTTGCCTTTGTCGTCACCGCGTGTCGCTCGTGTATATGAGCACTTATAGTGCACTGGAAAATAAACTGATGCTCTTTTCACGGAAATAAACTACGTTGAAGATAATTTCACGACTACCTTGTTCGTGAAACTATTTTCTACGTAGTTGCAGATGTTTTAATCAAAGTTAAGTCTCTTGATTGATTTAGTGGAACTTGGGTTGCTTGGTTGGGTCCGCTGAGAGGGGAAAGTTGGGCATTCATTATTTCGTGGAAAATCCTGAATGGTCGCTTTGCTGAGTCATGTTTTAACATAATGAAGATGGCGGATGGTTAGAACAAAATTAATGTAGCTTTCGACTGAAAAGAAAGAAAGAGTATTTATTGTGACTCGTACACGAAGATCACAAACTAAACTAAATACAATCATAAATAAAACATAGAGGAGAGAGGGCAAAACATAGAGAATCTTCCTATCTGTAACATCTCGCACACTACTATAATTTGACCTATGTTTACAAATAAAGCATTCTGATTATGAGGCTAGGCAGATTAATTGGAAATAGGAAAACACATTTCGTATATTATGTAAGAAGGTTTTATTGGAGCTTATGAGATCAAGAGCTAATAGATATTTTGGAGTGGCTACAGGGTAATTTACCAGGACATCTAAATAAATTGGCCAGCAATGTTAATTTGATCTTTTACTGGAGCCACTAAATATGCAATACGAAATGACAGTAGTGTTTTGTGCCGATTTAAAGCGCCCCGCTCGAGCGTCTCAGGAACTAAAACTAACACATTGCCGCAAATGGCCGTCGTTTTGTTTTGGTACGTCCTGACAATTTAGATCTAAATCGTGAAATTAGACTTTTTTGTGTATTTTGTATTTACTGCGAGATATTTAGAACATTTGCGCATCTTGTAAAACTTGCTATCAAAAATATTAGTTCCACGGACGCACACGTTGCTGTCAGCGCCAAAATGACGAAATTCAAATGTCTTCATTTTGTCATCGATAGTATGAAGTCCAGCGTAATTGTTTAATATAGGTCAGAGACTAGAGCACATCTAGTTTATAATAAAACATGACATAGGTAATACAGGTGTCCGCAACTCCACGTCAAAGATTACTCTGCGTACAAAAAAAAAACATACATAACCGCACCCAGTTTTCCCCGAAGGCTTAGGCAGAGGTGACCTTTAATACACCCACATTTTGCCAGTTATATATAAAAGGTATATTTAACTTTGATATCCTCCTAACACCCCGATCCCCCGGTCCCGATATATCTGTCATGGTTTCATTTTTAATTCTTTTACCTATTATGCTACGGGAATTTTATTCTAGGTGCATCGTCTTCACATATAATAATTTATAATTAATGTATACAAAATATTGTAAAACATTTTAAAAGTGTAACGGTGGCATTTCTACCCTATTCTTCTATACGAAAACTACGTTTGGAAGGGGAGACTAGAATCAATTTTATTTTATTGTAAATGTTGACGTTCAAAAGTGCCTTTTATGTGCCTATTTGAAATAAATGCTCTTACTTTTTTGACTTTGACTGATTTCAGTCACGGCGAGTAATCTCAACGGAAACTAGCCAAGTATGCAGGAGATATTATAGTGCACAAGTGTGTGAGCAAAGAGAGATGCACTCTCTGTTCCTTTACTCTCATAGTCCTATGGGACGGTAATTCGACACGACCGGGGAGAGATCAGGCGCAGGACCAACGGCTTTTCCTCCTTTGAGGCACGGGAGTATCCCACCACTAACTTTCAACCTCCGGGCTGCTACTGAGTAGGTAATTCCTCATGGAAAAACCTGAGAAGAGAACCGCACGCTCAGCAGTCGCGCTTGCGACCGCGAGACCAATGGGGCAGCCACAGACCATTGGACTAACCTAATATTTTATCTTCTGTCCTTTTCTTGATGAAATAGAAAGAAAAAGATGCACTGAACTTAAATTTAGTTTAGTTTATGTACAAGGGAATCTGAGCCAATGTCTTGAGTTAATTAGGGCGACCAACTATTCTTATCATGTAAGTAGTCGTTGATGGAATAGTATGCCTTTGAATAAAGGTTGGATTTTACTACACCTATGTGTGTGTTTTAAACCGTTTAAAGCTTTAAACGCAATAAAACACACAGAAAGGTGTAGCACAGAAATCTCGTTGTTTTGTCATCTCACTATGCCACCTGTGAGAAGCCGGTGAGAATCACACCAAGCATATATTTTAGAGGGACTTAATGGCTACTTTACCAGGGGCTCGTGGTTAAATAATAACAGCCATACGGGTCGATCGAAGGATTAGCTATGCTTATCGCGGTCGGATTGTGGATCGGTGACCATCGATTACATATCGTTACGGGTAGTCTGAAGCCCAAGTCTCACCAAGGGGTATCGTATTACCTAGTAACTGGGTTGTGGAGTCAGATAGGCAGTCGCTCCATGTAAAATACTGGTATTCAGCTGCATCCAGTTAGACTGGAAGCCGACCCCAACGTAGTTGGGAAGAGGCGAGGCAGATTTTTTATGGCGAATTTATTTACTATAACATAAATAAATTGCTCAGCAAGGTTAGTTTGTTCTTACCTATGCAGTGGACCCTCGGTAATCCGGCCCGTGTCTAATCCAGCGCTCCCTGTAATCCGACATGCCTATCACTGTTGAATGTAGGAACACAAACATTGTTTTGACAAATCTTCACAACTTGTACGCGCCACCACTACACTGTATTGTGCTCGATCCGCTTTGTTTTGTATAAAAAAGTAATAAAACGTGGAAAATAATAAAATGGAAAAATGTAATCGTTCATTTTTTTCACATACATTTCCCTAGCCCTACGTGTTGTTTTGATTTGTAATTTGTCGGATTACATACAGATAGTCTTTTTCAAAAAAAATCGGTCTATAAGGGGTCTTAGGCATTAACTCTATAATCCGACAAATTCGATAGTCCGACACTGCCCTGCAAAACTTTTGTCGGATTACCGGGGGGGGGGGCGTCCACTGTAATTAAAATATAGATATAGGTATTGATATTTCATGGCTCATGGCTGAAGAAATCCATAAGAAGACTTAGCTCACTTATGAATATGTATGAATTTGCTTCCTAACTGATTTCAGAAGCACGTCCACTGGACCATATGAGGCATTCCATTCAGGTCACATAAATACGTAGTTATGCGACCAGAAGTGAATTTATGGCTTTCATGTGCCTCGAATACATTTCAGACACACTGAACACAAATTCCCTTGCTCATAGGAGTGGCCAAAATGTTTTCATTTTAATTTAAAATGTATACAGCCATCAGATTATAAAGTCGTCTAAAGAGGATGAGGGTATGTACAAAAAAAAAAACTTACAACGAATCCATACTTTTATTTATTTATATAATTAAGGGCAATCCCTTGGGTCACGGAAAGTGTTAACCAGTTTATTTAGTGTAAAAAGTTTGTACTACCGATACTTAACTACCTATTTTTTATATAAATTGTACTACCGATACTTAACTACCTATTTTTTTATATAAATGGCATCTCGTAGGTAAACCTTGTCGGCTGCTTAACCAGGCTTGCCTGTGGGTGTCTCAGTAAAGACCTCTAGCTATTACACAAGAAGGGCACCCCCTGTGGGGTACCGACCTCGGCTTAGGGCCTCGCTGGGGGAGGGCGGCAAGGGACAGGCTGGAACGGACCTATGAACAGTCAACAGTATCATTACTTTACATTTACGCAATTTTCTACTATAGTATTAATAGAAATTATATAATTACCTATGGTATTACGAAAAAAGTATTTTCGAAATCATACTCGTACTATTGTGAAGTAGTGAAATAGGTGAGGGGCTTGTGGCTAAGTAATAACAGCCGCACGGGTCAAGCTACGCTTGCCGCGGTTAGTCCGTGGATGGGTGACCATCTGCACATACCAAGACTCCTACGTGTCTCGTTAAGCCGTTGGTTCTGTGTGTAGGTGTATCGTGTTACCCAGTTACTGGGTTGTGAAGGTCAAACAGGCAGTCGCTTCACGTAGTACTGATATTCAGCTGCATCTGGTTAGACTGGAAGCCGACCCCAACATAGTTGGGCTAGGCTAGGCAGATTGATTTTTTTATTTTTTTTTATTATGAAATAGGTCTTCTCCCAAAGTTGCAAATGCTATTTCACGAGAAAATCGCTTCTGAATCTTTGCGTAACTTCTATGCTCGTGTCCGTACTGAAAGAATGGCCGACTTCCTAAAAATAAAACAGCAGATCATTTCACATGGGCACTACGGCCACCTGTCGAGTGGCAAAAACGAGAACAAAGTAAAATCGTGTCGCAACAATGAGGATTGTTCCCACCACAATCATCTTTTTACTCAAACGTTTTATAAGCTCAGCATGTCAGGTTCTTCGAAATTCATTAGATTTGCAGCCGGCGTACTGAACTACTGAATACTTGGTGAGTTAGATCTTATTTTATCACTAGCTGTGCCCGCGACTTCGTTCGCATGCGTGTCGGAAAACAAACTGGGTTTTGATTTTTTTTGCGAGAGACCCTAATTATTTTTCTAAATTAAAATAAGTTGGCTAGTTACTCCTTATAACATTACCTATCTGCCAGTGAAAGTTCCGTCAATCAAATCGGTCCAGTCGTTTCGGAGATCAACCGGAACCAACAGACAGACAGAAAGACAAAATTTAAAAAAATAGTTTTTTTTTTGTTATGTGTACCGTTTATACTTTCATATGCATTTAGTAAAAAGCTGTTATTTTGACATTACAAACATACACTTAAATTTTATTTATTTGTATCGATTTCATACTTTTCTTTCACAACCATTTATTATCGTTTTGAAATCCATGTAGTCAGCATTTTGAAAATCTACCTTAAATTCATTCACTGTCAGACAACGCAGTACCTAAACCGTTGGCTCTAGACGTATTTTTTTTTTTTATACGTTGCCCTACACTAGGAATTTCTCCTGTATCGTGGGTGCGTTTACAAACATTTAAACTCACATACACAAACAGCCAGACCCGGAACAACTACTTGTAGGTCATACAAATATTTATTCCGTGCGGGAATCGAACCCGCGACACACAGCGCAGCAGTCAATCGCTTAACCACTGCGCCAACCATGCCGTCAAAATGGCCAAAAGCATGAGCTTTTGGCCATTATGAAATGAAGATGAGCACTAAAGCCCATTCACGAAATGGGATGAAAATTTGTATGGAAATTCGCAGTTTGGCCGTTGAGAACACAAAATTGCTGTTGCTACCCAAAATTAATTCCATACCTGATTCCGATCCACTGCTTCTTTATATAACATTATTGGTTATCTTTCCACTTCTCAAATTCCAATAGACATGAGCACAATATCGGGATAACTCATTCGTCCCAAAGTTATGTTTATTTTTTCCACATAATATGTATTTGTACTGTTGAAGTACATTTCGTTTCTAAGAACGTTCGTAAGACTCTCGGTACCGCCCCGTAAGAGAGAATGGCAAAGTCGAGAGTGGGTGTTGTTTACAGTAGTTTTATCTCGCGCTTACTTGTGGATATCAAGTGTACAAACACGCTGTGAATGTTTGTAAGACTCTCGGTACCGCCCCGTAAGAGAGAATGGCAAAGTCGAGAGTGGGTGTGTGTGTGAGGGTATGTGCCGCGGGAGACGCTCCGGGCGTCAGGAGCCGCGTGACGACTCCCGGCCACCGTAGGCGCGGGCCTGCGGGCGGAGAGCAATGGGTAGCTCACCGTCCGATCAGGAACAGGCCCGTGCCGGACGGCGCGTAAGTGTTCCAGGCGCGCCTCAAAGTGTAGTCAGCACAATTGGAGGGGCGAAGGCCCTTAGGGCCGAAGCCTGCCGGGTCAGCGGGATTGTCCGAAAGGGTTACCGCTACCCCGGAACATAAAGGGCAAAAACTCTTACTGACTAAAACCCACTCATGTTCCTTACATGGGTGGGTTTTAGTCAGTAAGAGTTTGACACTCCCTTCCGCTCCACCCAGAGCGGGAGGAGTCATTTGATGATTGCCCATCAGAAAAAAAAAAAAAAGGGTGCGTGTACGTGTGTGTGTTAAGTGCTGACGCTACTCGTCTTCACGATAGGTCATACACACAGATCCCCTAGGATGCGAGTAAAAATGTGAGTGACAGTTAGTGTAGTTCACATACCAAGACCCCTCCGTGCCTCGGAAAGCACGTTAAGCCGTTGGTCCCGGCTGTCATTCGTGGATCTTTGACAGTCGTTACGAATCGTCAGTAGCCTGAAAGTCTGACAACCTGTCTTACCAAGGGGTATCGTATTACCCAGTAACTGGGTTATTACCCAGTAATTGGGTTATTACCCAGTAACTGGGTTATTAACCAGTAACTGGGTTGTGGGGGTCAGATAGGCAGTCGCTCCATGTAAAATACTGGTATTCAGCTGTACCCGGTTAGACTGGAAACCGACCCCAACATAGTTGGGAAAAGGTTAGGCAGATGATGAGTTAGTTTTTTTTTGTTAAATGAAACAAAACCTAACATAATACAAATTCAGACAAACAATGTTAGATATTAAACTACAGCCAGTCTATTAAAACTTAGGTGAAGTAAGCTAGAAATGAGCTATCAATAGTGTCAATCAGATGGAATGACAGCTCACTTCACCTACGTTTTAACGGTGAGATTTTTACAGAACATGTAGATCGGTGTACCCTAATTGCGTAACAAACTATCAATATAAATCTGAACAATTTTGAAGGATATTGCTAGTCCATTGCTTCATGTGCACGAAAAATTTGTCTGCCCAACAACGTAAATAACGCAATGAATGTCGTTGAGTTGTCAAAATGAAACCCATTGCTGCTAATACTGTGTTGCAATTTCCCCGCTGGTCACACAAAAATGGTTGTTGAATGGAGTTGTAGTTAGCTGCCTAGTTACGCATTTCTTTACAACACGTGTATAAAAGTAAATTCTTTTGTCTTATAAGTACTACAATTCCTTCGTGACTTTCACTGTTGTAGAAAGATACAAGATACTCTTCGCGGTAAAAGCTTCTAAATACAGGGTGGGCAACTTGGAGGTATACAACTTTTTTTGCCGCTATTTTGGTTTGGCGGCAAATATGACAGTTGTTTCATGAAAATGATTTTGTGTAGATACGGTAAATTTGTTATGGAGCGTTTTACGACTGAACAACGTGTTTTAATTATTAAAACATTCTGCTCAACCCAATCATGTATTGCGAAAATTCTAAGAACGGCCAATTTTTTGGTAGAAATCACTTACCTTCGTGGCTAACAATAAATCGTTTAGTGATTAAATTTGAGCAGCATGGCATTGTAACAGATAAAGCAATTTTCTTACATCAAGTGAATCTGTTGGGCTTAGAAAACATGTGGTTCCGCAAGACGGGGCCAAATGTCATCCGGCACGAGCTACAATCGAAACATTGAAAAGAACGTTTCCGAGTCGATTAATTTCGAGAAACGGTGACATTGATTGGCCCGAATATCCCCGGAGTTAACAGCTCCTGACTTTTTTTTTTTGTGGCGCTATTTAAAGGGACGTGTCTATGCTAACAGGCCAATGAACCTTCAAGAATTAAAACAAAATAACTGAGACATAGTCACTGAAATAACGCAGGAAAAGTGTGAAAATGTCATGTAAAACGCAGTGAAAAGGAAAAACGCATCTGCCATGCTGCTTGAGGTGGGACATTTGTCTGTGATTATTATATAAAAATACTTAATAATTTATATTTGATCGAATAAAATTAAAAAAAAAGTGTATACCTCTTATTTGCTCACCCTGTAGTATTTAGTCCGCCGTTCTGTTAATACCATTTGTAGTATCTTTTAGGTCAGGTTGTAGTCTTCTATTATTATATTAGTCTCGTAAAAGTGGCCGCGCCACATTTAGAGATTCTTGGCCTAGGTATACCTAAACCACGAAAGATTTAATACGTTCTGTAAAACTGTTATTTTAAGGGAAAGCATGTTGTTATTATTCCTTTGGAAATTGGAAAGCTGAAATCATCTCACCCCTCAAAACTAAAAAAAACGTGTGCTGTCGGGGGACCCCCGTCAGGAACAAAGTTCCTTACGCTATACTCGCACGCACACACACTCGTATATAAGAGAAAGAGAGAGAGAGAAAGTGTGAATTGAATACGCGTTTTAATACAGATCCATCTAGTATAAGTTTTTAGAATCTCTCATAAAGTTATCGCCATCTTGGATTTTCACTATCGGCTAAAACAAGTTAAGCATCCTCGAAAACCCCCTGTCTCTGTAAAGTCGCACGGAGGGGGCATAACGCTTTTTCGTAACGAGTACTACGTGTCAACTCCTACGGCAAGCCGCGTTAAAGAACAGTAATAATATCCAAGAAATTAATAAGGTTTAATTTTCCCAGAACTATGCAGCTCTTTAAATTTGTAGCCGTTCTGTTGCCATTCGTCATGGGACTTAAAACAAAGCGGTCGGCGGGAACACTAGTCGATTTCACAGACCCTAAGGTAAAACATTTTTCTTTATATACGTTAGGATAAGTGTACTTTGGATAAAGTCAAAGTCACAGGGCGACCATTTAAGGCGAAAGCGTCAGTGTAGCCCGTGAAATTAAAATGTTCTTACGTTTTTTGTCATTTGCAGGTCAGTGTCAGGTTGTATGTTGAGTACAGAAATTAATTAGTCAAAATCTGACTTTCACTTTGGAAAACAAAAAATAATTTCTAAGGTGCAAAGTATCATAGATTTTAGATCATGCGTCATGTAGGCGTTCCATATTATTCGGGTCGTGTCGGATTTTATTTTTATTGAATCAAGTCCCATCTTCCTAATATTTAGAAATACAGAGTGTCCGAGAACTCAACGTCAAGCCGAAACGGGGCGACAGGATTGATTGTAAACATCATGAGAAAAATCAGAAAAAAATCTATCCCATGCAGTTTGAAAATTATGGGCATTTAAGAAAAACCTAAAAATTTGGTCAATCTGTAACCATTTTTCGGTTATTGTGGTTTTTTTTATTATTTTTGTTCATTTAAACTTTGGAACCGTAACCGTAAATAATATTTCTAAGAATCACAGTCAAAAATAATGACACAATTGCCCCAAGTTTCCTAGAATTAAGACTTTGTTAAACTATGAATTTAAAATTTTCAAAATTTGTCGATATTGAAAGGCCCTCCTTTAAAAAAAATGTACTAGAGTGCCTTGGCAAGTGCCATTAAAAGTTGGCGCATTTAATCAGGATTGTAAAATGGTACAATACTTGTTAGTTTCATAGTAAAAAAAACGAGTAAAAAAATAAAAACCTCAAGTAACCCGATTTTTGCTAACCCATTTTACTCAGTTAAAATGTTTTTTATTCGCACAAGCTCTTGGTAGGTTCTTAATTTTACGGCAAAATGATGAGAGAGATGGATAGTGGACATGTTTGCCATGATTGGAGAGACGGTTAGTGACGACTAGTACATTTTTTTTTTAAAGGAGGGCCTTTCAATGTCTGCATATTTTGAAAATTTTAAATTCATAGTTTAACAAAAGCCTTTATTCTAGGAAACTTGGGGCAATTGTGTCATTATTTTTGACTGTGATTCTTAGAAATATTATTTAGGGTTAAGGTTCCAAAGTTTAAATGAACAAAAATAATAAAAATTAACCAAAATAACCGAAAAATGGTTACAGATTGACCAAATTTTTAGGTTTTTTCTTAAATGCCCATAATTTTCAAACTGCATGGGATAGATTTTTTTCTGATTTTTCTCATGATGTTTACAATCAATCCTGTCGCCTCGTTTTGGCTTGACGTTTAATTCTGGGACACCCTGTATTTTGCGATGAAGAAGTGGCAAGTCATCATTATTTTACAGCAACTATAGGGAATTTTCGTACTTTTACAGGTACAAGGACACTTAGACGCTTTAGTCCGAATGGCCCAGTCCTGCGTCATCAAAGTTCGAGCGACTCCTAAGGATGTCAGAGCATACTTTACCAACTCATCACCAGTATCCAGGTCTGGTCAGTGTTTCGCCGCCTGCATGTTGGAGCAAAGTGACGTCATTAATCATGGCAAGGTAAATTTAGCTAGGTTTTTATTGATAACTGATTTCTGGTCGCAAGCGCTACTGCTGAGCATGAGGTCCTGGGTTCGAATCCATGGTAAGCCAAAATGGTTTTTTCTGTCAGGAATTCCTCAGTAGCAGCCCGGAATCCGGATTTGTGCCGGCTGAGTTGCAATAGGCACCCCTATTACATAACATAACCAGCGAAATGTGGGTGTACTGTAGGTACACTTCTGCCCAACACTTTGGGGAAACAAGGCATGATGAAAAAAACCATACCAAATTCATATCTGATAGTTTGGATCAATATCGAAGCTATTAAATATGAATTTGGTACCGTAGAATTTGGTACCTACAGTGAAACCATGGATGAATATGAAGCAAAGAGTTAGGTATACAGGCAAAAATATTCATTACTAGCTTCTGCCCGCGGCTTCGCCCGCGTGGATGTCGGAAATTATCCCACGGGAACATGCTACCGAAACAAAAAGTAGCCTATACAGCATATTAAGGCATTAAGTCAGCCTTTGTACCTTTTTTGTATGCAAAAAGTTTAAATAATTAAATCTATGTTACTCCATAACATCAGCTATCTGCCAGTGAAAGTCCCGTCAGAACCGGTCCAGCCGTTTCGAAGATTAGCCGCAACAAACAGACAAACAAAAATAAAAATAAATGTTTTTATATAAGTACTTAGCGTGTATATTTTCATTTTCATACGCATTTAGTCAAATCTGTTATTTTTTAAGACCCCACTTCACTCTTCAAAAGGTAGTTGTTTTACGTCTACGCCTTATAAAAGTAAACCTAAGTACCTACCTAATTAAAAAAAAAAACTCAATAACAGAAAATAAAATACCTACCTACCTAAATAAACCTATTTCTGATGATAACTAATCTAAACTAAAATAAGCAAAATCCCTAAAAACTAAGATATTGGTTTTTAGGGATTTTGCGATATTGTATCTTAAGATAAAATATTATAGTATCTTAGCCGTGTGCAGCGCCCCTTAGTGAACTCCACTGCGGGTGACGTAACCTACGACAAACTTATTATTTGTGGTTGGTACAGTACTCGGATCTAGGCATCGAACCGCAAAATTAAGTTTGTTTTTTATTGTATATACTTTTCCGGGATAAAAAGTACCCAGTGTGGTGCCCAGGATATTAAAGAATAATTATACCAAGTTTCATCGTAATCAAACCGGTAGTTTTTGCGTGATGCCTGAACAAACAGACAGACAGACAGACAGACAAAATTTTTTTTAATCATATTTTTGGGTTCGGTGTCGGTCTAGTAACACCCCCTGCCATTTATTTTTTTGATATTTTCAATGTACAGAATTTTCACTTTTACAGATTTATTATAAGTATAGATTTCATTACACTGACAATATTCGTCTTCACCGTGTGCGTATTTTTTTTAAACTTAAGACACGGTTAAAAGTCTGATGTGATGACTTGAATACAGCAAACTACAAAACGACATTCCTTGGCCCACTTGGAAGTCCCTGAACCGCCTCCCAACCCTAGTGGGAAGATGTAACTACAGCCTCGTAAAGTGCGGGCAACCTGAACGGAACGGCAATAGGGTGTGGATGTGGAGCTGAGTCGCAAACTATTCTCCACCTCTTATCCTGCCCACTGTGACCCAAAAAATGAAGGCATATAGTGACCTCTGCGCTTTGGCTCAAACTTCGCCTCTGTCACCGTCGACGCCGTGGAAGTGGCGAAGTTTGAGCCAATTTAATAAACTGTTGTGGCAACAGTTATCAGTACACAACATTCTGAGTGCGCTCAATCTCACATAAAACGTTGTGTAGTTTATTTTTTAAACATTGCCCCACACTAGGAATTGCTCCTGTATCGTGGGTGCGTTTACAAACATTTAAACTCACATACACAAACAGCCAGACCCGGAACAACTACCTGTAGGCAATGCAAATATTTTTTACCCAGTTGTAAGTTCGCTACCTGTCTGTACACTTATTATTCCTTTATATGATCATACATCTTCATCTAGTTTGAACATTGATACGATTCGAGATCTCGCCCGAATTAGCAGAAGCAGTATACAACAACGAGACGACCTTTAATCAGATAAAGCGAAAATCTTCGGTATTAATTTGACTATTTTTTTTTTCCACAGGTGAACAGGGAACTCCTAGTTCACCTTGCCAGCCTGGTGAATGGCAAGAACTCCCGCGTCGTTCGCAAGCTCAACGCCGTCTCCCGACTCTGCCTGGACAGTATCGAAGGCATGTCTGACAGATGCCAGCTTGCCTCCACCTACAACGACTGTCTGAACGAGAATATGATCGAATTCGCCTTCCCTCTCGATATCGCTGAAGAAGCTGTCAGGAAGATGCCTTTCCATTTAATACAACCGAAGTAAGATTTATTTTGTTTATATCCGTCGCCTGTTTCACCTTCTCTATCTCTGACTGAGTTCTGGCAGATTCTGGCAAAGAAATTATGTTCCATTTTTATCTAAATCTGGTCGTGTATCAGGGACTTCTCACCGTGAAAACATAGGCGAAGAGAGCTTGAAGTTGTCATTCCATCTAATGCTAGGGATTGACACTAATTGACAGCTCACTTCACCTGACTTTTCACGATGATATTCTTACAGAATATATCGGCAGGCTCGGCAGGTTTTTAATGTCATTTCTAAAGACGGATTTAAAAAGCGAGCTATATCTACATAAGATACTCAGTAAACTAGGGATCGAAGAACACCATCGAAAGACTAAAAAGTGACCGCTAGTCCTCATGAAACTAAAACTTAAAAAAAAAATTTGGGGTTATGCAATTAGGAATTAGGACATACCTACGCCATACGTAATGGTTTATGACAAACTAACCTTTTCAATGATTTTTTCGTCTGCTAAACTGGCATGGAAATTAGCATTACAATGTCAAAAAAAAAACAACTATATTTTTAGGTCCAACTAAGTTTAACTAGTCTCCTAGAATCCTGAAAATGATTCACGAAGATTTATATTCTTCTTGTTTTATTTTCAGGTTGCCATTCAGTTATCTACTCTCTACCAAAACAACTTTGCCGTACTGAAATCCGTTGCCAGGTGAACAGATGAAATACTTTCCAGCACCTTCCTGCCTGTATCCTCATTTATTTAGGGTCGGCACAACATGTCTTCCATACATCTCTATTAGCTATCGTCAGAGCGACTCCACATCATAGTTGCGACAAACGAATACGCGAGAAATGTTAGGGCGACAGTCCGATGTGTCGACCATTAGTGGTGCGACAGCACATCAGCTCGACCTACGTTAGTGGAACTGAATGTTTTCTCGACAAACGATAGGACGACGGAACTATTATCGACGAACGATAGCGCGACACAACTTTCGCTCGACAAAGTAAAGCGCGACAGACGTTTCTATTTTTGTTGCTAATGCTTAGCAGAATTTTAGACCAGCTTAGCGCAGTAAAAACTACTAAAGGAATTCAATATTATTTTATCATGATGAGGAGTCTCACAAACTCATGATCATCTGCTTAGCCTTTCCCAACTATATTAGGGTCGGCTTCCAGACTAACCGGATGCAGCCGAATACTATAGTATTTTACATGGAGGGACTACCTATCTGACCTCCACAGCCCAGTTGTTGTAGTTAGTAGTTGGTAAGACTGGTTGTCAGACTTTCGGGCTTCTGAAGACCGAAACGACTGTCAATGATCCACGAATGACAGCAGCACGGAGGGGTCTTGGCATATGAAGATGGTCACCCATCCACGGACCAACCGCGGCAAGCGCAGCTTAACCTGATCGATCGACCCGTGCGGCTGTTATTACTTAGCCACGAGCCCCTCTAGCGCCCCTAGCAAGTCTCACAAACTAATTAAATTAATCCGTGTATAATGCACTACGCAGGACGATCGTGGTTACCATCCATCTAAAAGTCCAACTCGAATTCCGATAACCTAACCACGATATAAAAGACTCACGCATGACACCTCAAGTACTAACATACATACATAACGTATACAGCGTGTATCAGAAAGGTGTGGTCATATTCAAGTATGTTGTACAGAGCATCAAACAGAACAATTTTCTCCATGGGACCAACATCGTAATCACGAAAAAATTATCAACTGTCCCATACAGAATTTCATACCTACTGATACATGCTGTAGAATATATTATTGTACAGACGCCAGCAGGTCAAGCTACCCGAAACTGTCAAATTTTCCAAATCAATCTTGAACCTTAATGCTTTATCGGTAAAGTTGAAAATCTATTAAAGAAATTTGACAAATTGTAGTAGCTTGAGGTGCTGGCGTCTGTACATATTCCAAACTTATTGGAAACTTATATGTTCGAGCCGATTGGGATTGAAACTCTAGGGCCATACCAACCACCACTAACCCACCCTAATGCCCACTTACTTTTTCGAGACATTGCTAAGCGGTTAGGCGACTCTTTACGTGACTAGGGACTGGCCTATTTTTTGGCTAAAGAATCAGCACCCTAATTGCGTAACACACTATTACTCTCAATTGGAATCATTTTGAAGCATATTGCTAATCCATTGCTCCATATGTTCGAAAAATGCGTCTGCTCAACAGCGTAAATAACGCAATGAATGTTGTTGAACTGTCAAAATGAAACCCATTGCTACTGATAGTGTGTTACGCATTGTCATACAACGCCAACGTGGTAATGCTGCCAGCCTTTTTGGCACTTTTCCTATTGACAGCGATGCGAACGAATTTTTAACGCCTTAAGATCCTTCCCTTTTTTATATACTTGTACATATTATTATTTCATTATGAGACTGTTAGCTTTTAAATTATGTAAATATTTTAATAAGTCTACCATTTAATGTAGAAACATTGTCAGGATTCACGAAACATACGCGTTTACCCAAATCCGCGTATGACTGTTTCAAAACTTCCATCATTATCCTACACACATTTTAATACTTAAGGAATTCTTGTTCGTACGATTCCCGAGTTTTAGCGTCTTTTACTGTCATCAGCAGAGATTGTACGACTTTCCAAATTAGATTAAACAAGTCCTCGAGAAGTTCAAGCGTTGGGAAGATTTGATTAAGGACTTTATGAATCTATAATCAGTATGCAGATTGATTTCAGAATATTTTATCTACCTGACTTAGTTGGAGATGACTATTATTACATTATGGAGATTTTTGGCGTAAAAAAGAAAAGTCGTTGAAAAGTCGAACCAGATTAATATTTGCTGGCTTAAGTTATCCCAGGATGACTAGTTTTTAGGGTGTCATACCCAAACGGTCTGACGGTCTGACGGTCGGACGTATATTGACATATAAAAAGAAAAAAAAACGGAACCCTATTACTAAGCCAAAGGGCCAAACTTACGAACCAGTGGGTCCCGCTTAGTGGCAAATGACATCGCGGCAGCCCCAGACGGAGATGGCGGCATGAGCTGGACTCCTTTAATAAAGATTGGTCCTTGACAGCTCTGGACAGAGAGAGGCAGAAGGAGAGTAGCCTCCCTTCTCTCCTTTGCCCAGCAGTAGGACAGTAACGGCTAATAAAAAAAAATGAAAAATTACTAAGCCTCTGCTGTCCTTCCCGTCCGTCCGTCCGTCCATCCATCTGTCTCTCTTTCAGCAGGCTGTATCTCATGAACCGTAATAGGTACTCGTAGACAGTTGAAATTTTCACAGAATGTGTATTTCTATTGCCGCTATAACAACAAAATAAAGTTAAAAATTAAAGGGACCATACAAGAAACGTGATATTTTTCAACGTTTTTTGACTTGTAGCCCAGGGGCCTACTACGAAGTGCAAAGTGCGAATGATCGGATCGGACAGACGCATGGCCGAACCGAATATTATTGAAAAAAGCGAAAAAAGTTCGGATCGGCTCAGTTGGGTCGGGACCATAGTCAATATTCGAAAGAGTGTAGGAGTGTAGGATCGGGACCGACCGAACCAAATAGTAATTTCGTAGCAGGAAACGGCCGAACATTCGGCCGATACCACTTCGGAGTAGACCCCCAGGGTTTCTCACGATGTCTTTTCTTGGCAGTTATATTAAAGATAAACTCGGAAAGCACATATATGAACTACAAAACTCACAATGAGTACCATATGACTTGAGCCCGGATTTAAACCCGTTGTGGGTTTCGAAAAGACTAGACGAACTTTTTGGACTCGTTCCTAACTGATTGGACGGACAAGGCACAGGAAAAGAGAAGTGGAAAAATATGGGGGAGACCTTTGCCCAGCTGTGGGACAATTTAGGTTAAGGATGAAAAAAAACTCGAAATAAGAATTTATTAATAATTTCCTTTCAAACTTATGTACTATTATAACTAATATTTTGTTTCTCTTGTTCCAGCTTGCCTCAAGAAATCAGGTCAAGTGCCTACTAATTTATTCTACAATTTAAGTATTAATAAATATTAGAATTTTACATTTTTTTATGTCTACTTTTGCAATAAACGCTTTAAGAATTACTTATGTATTTTTATTGTAACTACCTAAAGTACACTCTAACACTATCAGAACAGTGTTGGCTCAGTGGTAATAGCCCCGACTTACGAGTTGTAGGTCCTGGGTTCTAGCCCAGACAGGCGCTTTACTTTGTGTAGATAATTTCATCACCACTGCTCTCAAAACGGCGAAGGAAAACATTGTGAGGAAACCGGTATGTCTTAAAACTAAAAATTCGAAGACATGTGACATCTACCAACCCGCACTGGGCCCGCGTGGTGGATTACGGCCCACTCCCTCTCACCGAGAGGAGGCCTGTGTCCCAGCAGTGGGAACATTATAGACTGATTATGTATGTATGTTATGTAAGGTACACTCCTACTAAATACGCTTTATAGTGCTTTTTAGTGTGTGTGTGTGTATTGTGCGATGAAATGCACGGATTAATTAGTTATGACAATGTGTTGGAACGTGGAAGTCAGGCATCGTTTAATTTAAAACAGTAGGCCTATTCTTGTAATTTAAAACGTTCAAAATCTAGTCGCAGTCTCATCTCGGCGACAAACAAATGTCAAAAACTTGTCAAAATGAAGGGAAATAAGAAGTATTTTTTGACAGATTGAGACTGAGATCAGACTGTGAACGTTCTTAAAATTACGAGAATTGCCCCTTAGGTTTATGTGGTTCTGAGTCGTTCCGAAGAATTTATTTATTTACATATTAACAAAGGTCAATCACGCGGCCGTCTCATTATATTTGTCAGTATCTTTTGTTTAGTTTTTTGCAATATTACTCAACTCACACTATTCATGTACATATTCGTTAATATTTTTATCTGACACATTATTATTTTATTTAGTTATGCATACACACGTCACGTGGCAGTATAAAACTGATTTACATCCGTCACCTCACATATCAGCCGATCGATTCTGTAACCATCTCACCGTGAAAACTTAGGTGAAGTCAGCGTGGAGTGAGCTGTCATTCCAACTAATGCTAGGGATTGACACTATTGACAGCTCACTCTAAGCTCACTTCACCTAACTTTTCACGGTGAGATTTTTACAGAATCGATCTGCAGGTTCAGTTGAAAACCAGCGTCAGGCACTAGTTGTCTGGCATTGTTGCTGAACTGGGCCTTTTTGGTGCAGCCGTGAGGCACACTTTCCTGCTATTTTCTTACATCGGTCTTTATACTTTTTATTTGTTTTAATTTGTTGCTATCTGATGTATGTATGTATCTGGTGTATGGTGTGTATTTTAGTCTGTGCTAAATAAATGCATTTTATTTCTTTCTTTCAAAATCATATTAAAACTATACATATAATATACTAAACAGATTATTAATAACTACTAATATTAATCTGTCTTGTTATGGGTGAAATTCTAGATCATAATTATTCTCCTATCACAATATTATTACATTATGTGCGCATACCACCTACCTACCTGCGTAGTCTGCACTCCTTCCTCACGCTGAGAAAATAAATGATCCATATTTTTTTATGTATACAAGCCGGTGTTAATAAAACAATGTATAAAAAATTGAGTGAGAGACAGAGAGCGTTTTATCTTTCTTCTCTGTCATGTAACGAAATGTGCGTAAACGTGACGTGTCCTTGTAAGTTCACTCTCAATTCTCGCCCATATCGAATCGCCGCCTAAGAGTTTCATTTCAAACACAGCTGAGAGGTGTAGTAGGACACCCGGTTGGAAAGAAGTTCCTTTCGCTTTTACACACTTTTCGAGTGAGAGCTAGACAAAAAAAGTGTAACATTTTGACCGTCACGACCATAGATATAAGAAAAAAGTATTTTTTTTATATTTCTATGGTCACGACACTTTTAAGGGTTCGGTACCTCAAAAGGAAAAACGGAACCCTTATAAGATCACTTCGTTGTCCGTCTGTCTGTCCATCTGTCTGTCCGTCTGTCATGACCCTTTTTCTCAGGAACGCGTGGAGTTATCAAGTTGAAATTAATATGAAATGCTCAGGGCTGCAATCCCTTGAAGCAGTGAAAAAATCAAACTTCTAAGTCAACGCAATCAAAAGATTTATGTTCCGTTTATGCCACATATTTTGACACTCGCAAGGGAATCAAAACCTATAGGGTTCTTCACGTTGACCTAAAATCATGAAATTTGGCAAGAAGCAACATAACTAAGCACAAGTAAAAGAAAAATCCGAAAACCGTAAGTTTGTATTTACATACCTACAAATTTGTACGGGAACCTCGGTGCGCGAGTCCGACTCGCACTTGACCGGTTTTTTACATAACAAAAGTGTCTAGTTATCATTCGCCAAGTGTGCTAAGTATAACATGCGACAAGGAACTTCGTTCCAAAAAACCGACTCATCCTGTGCATAACAAGGCCTTCTCATACGGAGATTAAATAATCCACGTCTGATTGGATGCCTCCTGTACCTCCGTGACAGGCCTGCTAATCCGTCGCCAAACAGGGCAGATTGTTGCAGGGCTGTTTGTTGGGGACAAACGAGGCCAAATGAGGCCAAATATAATAATAATGGCCTCAACTGCGGCAGGCGGCTATTTGCGAAGTTGTGTTCTGCGGCTAGGCTTGCGTAACTTGATGTTTATTGTTTTCTGTGTTGGTTTAGGCCAGTTGGTATAATAGTGTACCTATGTGGGACTGTGGGTGACGTAGTTTTATAAAAAAAAATACTTCGAAGGTACACACGTATACGGTTTCAAGTCTTAGTTGTATGAATATATTTTAATTCAATTAAACATTAATATTTATTTATTTATTAACAATTTTCTAAAATAGCATCTTAGAGCAACCTGACTTAAAGAACTGTAGCGCAGGGGTCATTTGCCGGGGTCACGGATCATAACATCGCATCAATGTAATTAAAACAGATAACGTGCAAATAGAAGGCCAATTGAAGGAAAGAGAGAGAGCCCTCTGGCGGCGAGTGGCGCAGGTGGAAGTTTTCAAGTTAGGTTTTTTTTTATGTTGTTATAACTTTTAAGATTACCGACCACTAGCCCTACCCGTGTGTTAAATTAATGTCGCCATTGTAGCGGCACGTTGGATATAGTAGTCTAGTCTTTGTTGTTTAACATCAAATATTTGTGTTGGACTGCCTCGTTGGTTAAAGCAGTGGTATTGGCCCCGACTTACGAGTACTAAGTCGTGGTAGGCGCTATCCTTTGTGTAAATGTTGTTGTTGTTATTTCATCACCACTGCTCTCATAATGGTGAAGGAAAACATCGTGAGGAAACCAGGCAACAAGGCATGTTCTAGAACTAAAACTTTGTGAACATGTTACATCTATCAACCCGCACTGAGCTCGCGTGGTGCCCAGTCCCTCTCGAAAAGCAGTGGGTAAATTCTAGGCTTATCATACCTTGTTGGTCTAGTGGTGGTGACTGCTAAGCATTGGGGTCCAGGGTTTAATCCCCAAGTCGGGCCACATGTTATTGAGTTTTTCATTTAGAAACTCAGTAGTAGGCCGTAGTAGGATTATTTCATGGCAAACTCAAACTTAAAGCATTTATTTCAAATAAATCAATTACAGGCCCTTTCCAATTGTCAAGGGGTCGGTCAGTCAGAAGGATGAAGCTAGTTGCTCACTCCAAGGTGTAGTAGCTTCCTACGGAGAGAAACGGGCACGAAACTCCGCAGACACTCTTTTAAAGCAAAATTGGATAGGGCGATAGGATTCGCCCCTCGCCACATAAAACTCAATTATGACTTGTGAATAAAAGGTGTGATGTTATATTTATTTTAGGGGTGCCATTAAAAAAAAAATCGGTCGAAATCGAATTAAAGTCGACAAACTTGGTGATCAATTTATTTCTGTCATGCCATTGCGGTGGAGGCATCGCGTGGGAGGCCACCTACGCCCTCACTTTGGTAATATTTACACTACTAACGTTGCAGCACAAATCAAATTTACACATCCAGCTACGAAGCTAACACACGATTCCATCATTATTTACCATTTAGTATACACATATATAAATAGACAAGAAAAACAGAACAGAAAAAATAGCTTATTTCACAAGAAATCTCTTCCAGCACACCCGAGACAGGACAATAGATACAGAGATGTAGACAGCATTAGTTGTTGCTTATAATCGTGTGTGCCTAATTTTAGTCCCCCGTGCAGCCTGCGGAGCTGAAAATAAGCACAGTTCTGTAAGTATACAGCTGTGAAAAAGAAACATCGATTGTTTGGAACGAAGTTCTTTAATGGAGCTTGCGGTAGGAGTATACTGGGAGAAATCATCACGTAACGCAAAAGCGTTACGCCCCCTCCATGCAACTTTTTATTACAAATAATAGAGAGAGAGAAAGAGATAGTTTTCATGGTTTTCGAGGGTGCTGAAGCGGTTAGTGCAGTCAAAATGAAAATTCAAGATGGCGGCTGCAATATTTGTAAAATTTTTCGTCATGGGTGTCGTTTTTATGGTTTTTGAAAGTGCTGAAGCCAATAGTGAGTCAAAATGAAAACCGAAGATGGCGGCTGCAAAAATTTTCAAATTTCCTAGCTGCCATCTTGGATTTTCATTTTGAACTTTGTTTGGGAACCTGGGGCGCCCGAACCCAAACTTTTTTTTAAGTTCGGCTGTTTGATGTGTCTCCGACTCGGTCACTCAAACCAGTGTCTCTTTTTATATACCGATCTGCCACAACACCGCTTTATACTTCCCTAGGTTCATCATCTACCTAGCCTTTTCCCAACTATGTTGGGGTCGGCTTCCAGTCTAACCGGATGCAGCTGAATACCAGTATTTTACATGGAGCGACTGCCTATCTGACCTCCACAACCCAATTACTGGGTAATACGATAGCCCTTGGTAAGACTGTTGTCAGATTTTCGGGCTTCTGACCACCCGTAACGACTATCAAAGATCCACGAATGATAGCCGGGACCAACGGCTTAACGTGCTTTCCGAGGCACGGAGCGGTCTTGGTATGTTAAGATGGTCACCCATCCACGGACCAACCGCGGCAAGCATAGCTTAACCTGATCGATCGACCGTGCGGCTGTTATTACTTAGCCATAAGCCCCACTAAACTATACTTCCCTAGGTTACTACCTAGATTTTGCCATACAACAGTGCGACCGAAGTAATTACAGCTTGCACTCATATCGAAAGTCATACACGTAGGTAAAACTCGCTCAATACACGTCGTCGTCATTCGTCGAAAACAAGGTAACGGCAAACAGAAAACTCTTTGTAGCTTAAATAGAGCGCAACCAGCACTTTCCAACCCCCAGTTTCATAGCGAAACCGATACGAAACGAAAACTCCACACAAATCCGAAGAATAACTTTACTAACAGAATAAATCAAACAATCTTGAAAATACAATAAAGGGATCGCGGCTTTAAACAGCTTCGAGAGAGTTTGGATGTGAAAGAGAAAGTTCAGAAATAGGTCAAGATTTTGTTTTCATAAAGGAGTTAGATTCCCCCGGTATTACATAATCCTATCTGCCATATATAGCGTACATATTATACTGTACAAAGGATCTTTTGGCGCGTGGCCAAAATCAGAACTAACGGCGCCATCTTGTTTTTTCAAAACATTTAACTGCCCCGTTGGGCTCGTGGTCGCGGGTTCGATTCCCAGGTCGGGCAAAGTGTTAGGTTTTTCGATTAGGAAATTCTTAGTAACAGCCTGGACTTTGTTTGGAAGTTGGCGGTGTGATGCCTGCGTGCCTCGGAAAGCACGATAGGCAGTAGGTCCTGTGCCTGATCTCTCTCCTTGCCGGCCACATGGGAATATGAGAGTGGGGGAAGCGAGAGTGAACCCGCTGCGCACACACTTGTGCACTACAATATCTCCCGCACTGAAGGCTACTCTCCGTTGAGATTGGCCGACGTGGCGGAAATACGGTCTGGAGGACTATTATATATTTTTTTTCACTAAACAAATTCACAAAAATGTATACCAACAGCGTCGCCTTTTCAAAGTGCGCCTGTTCAAGCGCCACAAGATCCTTGAAGGACTCTAGAGGCGAAATCCCAAGTGCTACAGCCCTTTCGCAGTTATTTTACCTCTGATTTCGCATCACTGTCCAAATCTCAGTGATCTTTATTCTCATACTAATAAGGTTACTGTTGGGTTGCCGCCACTGACAAGCTTGTCAAAATCATTGTGATCATTATTCTCGTTACAATTAGGTTGCTGTTAGGTTGCTGCTGTCAGAGGTAAAATAAGTGTGAACGGACTGTTCTCAATTGTAAGTTGTAATGCTGTCACTTTAAAGTGTATTGTGGCGACGGAAATAATTTTCAGAAAGCCTTAAAGTGTCGTTTGAGTATTCGGGGTTGTTGATCTATGTAGTTGTTTCAAGTAACTGGGCTTAAGGACTTGAGTTAGTCTCACGATGAGTAAAAACGTGGCTTGGTTATATACATTGGTGTTTGTACACACAGGTTGTGGATTTTTTAAATGGCGCAGTAAGGGCCCTTAACCGTTGTCGCTACAAGAAAACAGTCTTAGGAGACTGTCCGTAACTTTTTAAGAAATTTTGATCAGCGGGGTAATTGCGTAACAGACTAACAATAGCAATGGCGTTCATTTTGACAGTTCAACGGCATTCATTGCGTTATAAATTTAGGTTGTTGAGCGGACACATTTATCGAACAAATGTAAAATGTCTGAGCAATATTCTTCAAAATGATTCAGATTGAGATTGATAGAGTGTTACGCCATTAGTGAGCTGCATTCACAGATTCTGAAAAAAAATACAGTCAGCAAGAAAATGGGCAGTTTTTAAAAAAACTTCTTTTTTGATGCCAATCGTTCCTGTTTCTTATAAGGAACAAAAAACTCTATCGGACCTATTGAGGTTTGAGTACTAGACAAGCCAGAAATCACAAAAAAAAACGTTTCCCATACATTTTGTAGGAAATGAGACCCCAACCTACTATTTTACGATGACATATAATTGTTTGTTACATTTAGTTCTGCATTTCACTAGAAAGCTAAACCACAGGAGCAAAAAGATCTAAGTAATATTAAATTAGTAAGGGTTATAATAAAGATTGGTCCTTGGCAGCTCTGGACAGAGAAAGATGGAAGGAGATAAGGGAGGCCTTTGCCCAGCAGCAATTAAGACTAATAAAAAATAAAAAAAGGGATTATCATTTTTTTCTTCTTCAAATGACAGCCTATAATGATATTCATTCGGTATAAACGTATCTGATAGGAAGAACCCTAAAGTTGCAGCGAACGTGCTAGGTTAACCAATAACCATGTCTATTCTGATGCGAATTCAATTTCGCATCCTAACAATATTTTCAACCACATACTATAGTGAAATGGCGTAAATGTCCCTATGGAAAATACAATAGCATGTCTTGTGTTTACGGTATTCGTGTCTCTCTATGAATCTATGTGTATGAATTGAAAAGTACGTACGGTCAGTCGAATATATGTTGTGTCGAAGCAATGAGTAGTCGAACTATTGTTTTTCGAAATTGGGACCGAGTCGAAATAATTAACTGTCGAAATTCAGTATGGCAAGTCACGTAACGGACTCACAAAAGTCGATTGACATTACTTTTACATATCATCTACATATATTCCAACACAAGGTTCTGACATATAACATAACAGCTGACTTGACTGGATGTTGCGAATTAAGTCTTTAAATTCAGGAATTTACATTAACTTTCAGCATTCGAATTTATTAAAAAATATATTTTATACAACAAGTTTGTGGCAAAACTAAAGTATATAATCGACTTCAATTATTAAATTAATCAATAATAATTAATTAAATTAATCAATAATTCAATTTATTAAGGGCTGATTTTTTCATCGCCAGATAACTTTTATTCGAGGAATAAAATTGACGTTTGACAGGGTTTGTATGAAATAACTGTCAAAATTTCAAAATTATTCCTCGAAAAAAGTTATCAGGTGATCGAATTTTTTTTTTTTTTTAAACTTTTCCCCACACTAGGAATTTCTCCTGTATCGTGGGTGCGTTTACAAACATTTAAAACTCACATACACAAACAGCCAGACCCGAAACAACTACTTGTAGGTCATACAAATATTTATTCCGTGCGGGAATCGAACCCGCGACACACGGCGCAACAGTCAATCGCTTAACCACTGCGCCAACCGTGCCGTCAAAATCAGCCCGTAATTGACAGAAGTTACATGATTGTTGTTTTCATTTTGTTTTAATACCCTGATAGGTAAGGTCCGTAATGTTAAATTGTTACCCGTACCGAACTGATTTTTTGGCAACGAGTCAAAACTTGGCAAAAAAATTATAATCACATCAAAATGGAAAAAGGCACAAATTTCCCAGCTTTTACCCTCAAACCATTTAAAAAATTAATATAATCGCGGTGATGGTTTTTCCAAAACATTTACCTACTTATTGAGATTTCTTACACTTTTCCTCGCGCCGTGCTTCTCAATTTTTTACCACTCAACGCTACCCCCGTTTTGAAAGATATTCCTGCCTCTGGGGAAATTTCTGCTACACGTAATGAAAACCAATATAGAATATTATTTATATACCTATATACACAGGAGAGAAGGTTTTTATCAAAACAGTTTTTCCTTTAAAATGCTTTCACTTTAGATAAGCAATGTAGTTTGCATCTTTGTTTACATAAGAAAATTTAAAACTTTGGAGGAGCATAAGCTTTTATTTAAACCTGATTTTCCAATATAGTTACATAATACATTGTTCTTCTTTATCAGGTACGCGGTTTCACCCGCATAAGTCTCAGCCGGTTTCGCGTAACACAGAAACATACAAAAAATCAATTCCTCTTTACAACATGAATTTAGACATAAAAGCTCTCTAAGAGCGCTAACGATGCCAATGAAGGGGGAGAGGGGGACAAAGAATGTTGGTAAAAACATATTTTTGTTATAAACCAGGCCTTAGAAGCCATCTGGCTATTTTAAAATAAGTTAAAACAATCACTTAAACGAATAAATACTGATATATTTCTTATTCTAAAAATACAGAGTGCTGCAGCCAAAATTTTGTTCAAGTCCTGTCTGTCCTCCATTCGATATACAGAGTAGGGTTTACCAGTTAATTTACCTGACTGTTTACAATACATTCAAAATCCTACTTCCTACTAATATTATAAACGTAAAAGTGTGTATGGATGGATGGATGTTTGTTACTCTTTCACGCAAAAACTACTGAACGGATTTGGATGAAATTTGGCACACAGATGGTTTATAATCAGGATTAACATTTTGATTAACGACTTTCTATCCCGATATTCTCACGGGATCGAAACTTATGCGGGTGTAACCGCGGGGCGCAGTTAGTAAAAATATATTTGTAGGACAAAAAGGCACAAACATAACTAACGAAGTAACAGTCTCCGATGTTACAATTTCACAATCAATTCAGTCCCAAAAATTTTCGACGGCGAAGTTCAAATATACTCAAAGTCTAGTCTAATGGACTAAGCACACACAAGTTCGTTCGTCCCCAGAAGTAGATGTTTACCAGGAACCACGCTCCTGTTATCTTAGTGCTTAACCTACACGTCCCACCAAAAGCAATTGTATGCAGGAGCAGAGCCGTTCTTTGTCTACGTGGTACGTTCAACCACAGAATAGATAGGTACTGGAGGTTTCATACAACGAGCGAGAACGCACGCACACATAGATACACTTCACGTACAGCGAGTGCAAGCGCACTGCTCGCTATTGGCATTGCATATGTAAGCCGTCACGCCGTTTATCATCATCATCATCATTTCAGCCGAAAGACGTCCACTGCAGGACATAGACCTCCCCCAAGTACTTCCACTTCGACCGGTTCTGTGCTTCTAGCATCCAACGGGTTCCTGCGGCCGTCACAAGGTCGTCGGTCCACCTTGTGGGAACCATTCATGCCTGGAGGCTTTTATTTGGGTATTATGTTTTGTTTACACTTATAATTTTTAGTTTTTATTTCTTGCTTGAGTATAGTTCACATAATTATGGCAAATATTGAATTTAATATTATGTGTCTCGTAATGTTATTTGCTTTGTATATCTACTGTTGTATAGAATCAAGTTTTTGTAACTGTAGAGACAGCTGTGCTGATGGGAAGTTCTTCTTATTCCCAGCTAAAGCACTAGAAAGTGGTGAAGGGCGGGCGTTTTGGGGGACTGTCGTATGTAATTTTGACGTTCTAAAAGTGCTGATCCTCAGCCTAATTTGAATAAATAACTTTTGATTCGTTTGAGATCGCCGCGCGTCGAAGGTACATAGATACGCGTCTATGTGTGTGTGAGTTTTCGCTCGTTGTAAGAGCCAGCCTTCTGTAGCTATATATTCTGTAGTTCAATACTGTAATGTGAACATTTGTTATGACGCTACCCCAAAAGCAAACAAAAACAGTCTTGTATGCCACCAACGTGTGCTCGAAATTGAAGTGAAACCACTCTGGCTAATTATCACTATCAGATGATATCATTTACGGCTTTATTCGTTGACTAACTTTTGCCCGCGGCTTCGCATGCGTGGATGTCGGAAAATATCCCACGGGAACGTACTACCGGGACAAATTGTGTTACTTCAGGTAAAACCATCTGTCTGCCAAATTCCAATTTCATATCAGTTCAACCGTTTTTGAGCCAATCCGGAACATACATCATTCGGCTCGACTCGTTCCCACACTACGGAGCAATTTATTTAAAAAAAATATTTTACAGTTTGACTTCGTTACTAGTCTATTATATGTAATACTTGACTTCGTTACTATTCTATTATATGCAATACTTGACTTCGTTACTATTCTATTATATGTAATACTTGACTTCGTTACTATTCTAATGCAATACTTGACTTCGTTACTATTCTATTATATGTAGTACTTGACTTCGTTACTATTCTAATGCAATACTTGACTTCGTTACTATTCTATTATATGTAATACTTCGTTACTATTTTAATAACGAATGATGTTGTAATACTCTCTATCTGCCTGTTATTGCTCATAAAAGCCCGAGAACCACTAGTCCAATTTACATGGTATTTTTTTTTTTTTTTTAGATTTAACTGTAGGTCGACTTTGGTACTACAGTCCTTTCAAAGTAATTTTACTTATGACAGCAGCAACCCGACAGCAACCTTATAGTTACGAGTATAAAGATCATTGTTGAGCGGACACGTTTATCGAACAAATGTAAAATGTCTGAGCAATATTCTTCACAATGATTCAGATTGAGATTGATAGTGTGTTACGCCATTAGGGAGCTGCATTTACAGATTCTGAAAAAAAATACAGTCAGCAAGAAAATGGGCAGTTTTTAAAAAAACTTTTTTTTGATGCCAATCGATCCTGTTTCCTATAAGGAACAAAAAACTCTATCGGACCAATTGAGGTTTGAGTACTAGACAAGGCAAAAATCACAAAAAAAAACTTTTCCGATACATTTTGTAGGAAATGAGACTCCAACCTACTATTTTACGATGATATATAATTGTTTGTTACATTTAGTTCTGCATTTCACTAGAAAGCTAAACCACACGAGCAAAAAAATCTAAGTAATATTAAATTAGTAAGGGTTATAATAAAGATTGGTCCTTGGCAGCTCTGGACAGAGAAAGGTGGAAGGAGATAAGGGAGGCCTTTGCCCAGCAGCAATTAAGACTAATAAAAAATAAAAAAAGGGATTATCATTTTTTTCTTCTTCAAATGACAGCCTATAATAATATTCATTCGGTATAAACGTATCTGATAGGAAGAAACCTGAAGTTGCAGCGAACGTGTTAGGTTAACCAATAACCATGTCTATTCTGATGCGAATTCAATTTCGCATCCTAACAATATTTTCAACCACGTACTATAGTGAAATGGCGTAAATGTCCCTATGGAAAATACAATAGCATGTCTTGTGTTTACGGTATTCGTGTCTCTCTAGGAATCTATGTATATGAATTGAAAAGTACGTACGGTCAGTCGAATATATGTTGTGTCGAAGCAATGAGTAGTCGAACTATAGTTTTTCGAAATTGGGACCGAGTCGAAATAATTAACTGTCGAAATTCAGTATGGCAAGTCACGTAGCGGACTCACAAAAGTCGATTGACATTACTTTTACATATCATCTACATATATTCCAACACAAGGTTCTGACATATAACATAACAGCTGACTTGACTGGATGTTGCGAATTAAGTCTTTAAATTCAGGAATTTACATCAACTTTCAGCATTCGAATTTATTAAAAAATATACCTATTTTATACAAAAAAAATACATTTTATTTTAGTTTGTGGCAAAACTAAAGTATATATATACCTAGGCGACTTCAATTATTAAATTAATCAATTCAATCAATAATAATTAATTAAATTATTCAATAATTCAATTAATTAAGGGCTGATTTTTCCATCGCCAGATAACTTTTATTCGAGGAATAAAATTGACGTTTGACAGGGTTGGTTATTCCGAACTGATTTTTTGGGAACGAGTCAAAACTTGGCAAAAAAATTCTAATCAAATCAAAATGGAAAAAGGCACAAATTTCCCAGCTTTTACCCTCAAAACATTTAAAAAATTAATATAATCGCGGTGATGGTTTTTCCAAAACATTTACCTACTTATTGAGATTTCTTACACTTTTCCTCGCGCCGTGCTTCTCAATTTTTTACCACTCAACGCTACCCCCGTTTTGAAAGATATTCCTGCCTCTGGGGAAATTTCTGCTACACGTAATGAAAACCAATATAGAATATTATTTATATACCTATATACACAGGAAAGAAGGTTTTTATCAAAACAGTTTTTCCTTTAAAATGCTTTCACTTTAGATAAGCAACGTAGTTTGCATCTTTGTTTACATAAGAAAATTTAAAACTTTGGAGGAGCATAAGCTTTTATTTAAACATGATTTTCCAATATAGTTACATAATACATTGTTCCTCTTTATCAGGTACGCGGTTTCACCCGCATAAGTCTCAGCCGGTTTCGCGTGACACAGAAACATACAAAAAATCAATTCCTCTTTACAACATGAATTTAGACATAAAAGCTCTCTAAGAGCGCTAACGATGCCAATGAAGGGGGAGAGGGGGACAAAGAATGTTGGTAAAAACATATTTTTGTTATAAACCAGGCCTTAGAAGCCATCTGGCTATTTTAAAATAAGTTAAAACAATCACTTAAACGAATAAATACTGATATATTTCTTATTCTAAAAATACAGACTGCTGCACCCAAAATTTTGTTCAAGTCCTGTCTGTCCTCCATTCGATATACAGAGTAGGGTTTACCAGTTAATTTCCCTGACTGTTTACAATACATTCAAAATCCTACTTCCTACTAATATTATAAACGTGAAAGTTTGTATGGATGGATGGATGTTTGTTACTCTTTCACGCAAAAACTACTGAACGGATTTGGATGAAATTTGGCACACAGATGGTTTATAATCAGGATTAACATTTAGATTAACGACTTTTTATCCCGATATTCTCACGGGATCGAAACTTATGCGGGTGAAACCGCGGGCTGTAAATATATTTGTAGGACAAAAAGGCACAAACATAACTAACGAAGTAACAGTCTCCGATGTTACAATTTCACAATCAATTCAGTCCCAAAAATTTTCGACGGCAAAGTTCAAATATACTCAAAGTCTAGTCTAATGGACTAAGCACACACAAGTTCGTTCGTCCCCAGAAGTAGATGTTTACCAGGAACCACGCTCCTGTTATCTTAGTGCTTAACCTACACGTCCCACCAAAAGCAATTGTATGCAGGAGCAGAGCCGTTCTTTGTCTACGTGGTACGTTCAACCACAGAATAGATAGGTTCTGGAGGCTTCATACAACGAGCGAGAACGCACGCACACATAGACACACTTCACGTACAGCGAGTGCAAGCGCACTGCTCGCTATTGGCATTGCATATGTAAGCCGTCACGCCGTTTATCATCATCATCATCATTTCAGCCGAAAGACGTCCACTGCTGGACATAGACCTCCCCCAAACACTTCCACTTCGACCGGTTCTGTGCTTCTAGCATCCAACGGGTTCCTGCGGCCGTCACAAGGTCGTCGGTCCACCTTGTGGGAGTCATTCATGCCTGGAGGCTTTTATTTGGGTATTATGTTTTGTTTACACTTATAATTTTTAGTTTTTATTTCTTGCTTGAGTATAGTTCACATAATTATGGCAAATATTGAATTTAATATTATGTGTCTCGTAATGTTATTTGCTTTGTATATCTACTGTTGTATAGAATCAAGTTTTTGTAACTGTAGAGACAGCTGTGCTGATGGGAATTTCTTCTTATTCCCAGCTAAAGCACTAGAAAGTGGTGAAGGGCGGGCGTTGGGGGACTGTCGTATGTAATTTTGACGTTCTAAAAGTGCTGATTCTCAGCCTAATTTGAATAAATAACTTTTGATTCGTTTGAGATCGCCGCGCGTCGAAGGTATGTACATAGATACGCGTCTATGTGTGTGTGAGTTTTCGCTCGTTGTAAGAGCCAGCCTTCTGTAGCTATATATTCTGTAATTCAATACTGTAATGTGAACATTTGTTATGACGCTACCCCAAAAGCAAACAAAAACAGTCTTGTATGCCACCAACGTGTGCTCGAAATTGAAGTGAAACCACTCTGGCTTATTATCACTATCAGATGATATCATTTACGGCTTTATTCGTTGACTAGCTTTTGCCCGCGGCTTCGCATGCGTGGATGTCGGAAAATATCCCACGGGAACGTACTACCGGGATAAATTGTGTTATTCCAGGTTATGAACCATCTGTCTGCCAAATTCCAATTTCATATCAGTTCAACGGTTTTTGAGCCAATCCGGAACATACATCATTCGGCTCGACTCGTTACCACAGTACGATGCAAGCCGAATGACGTATGTAATAATGCAATGTCTTTAAAAAAAATATTTTACAGTTTGACTTCGTTACTAGTCTATTATATGTAATACTTGACTTTGTTACTATTCTATTATATGCAATACTTGACTTCGTTACTATTCTATTATATGTAATACTTGACTTCGTTACTATTCTATTATATGTAATACTTGACTTCGTTACTATTCTAATGCAATACTTGACTTCGTTACTATTCTATTATATGTAATACTTCGTTACTATTTTAATAACGAATGATGTTGTAATACTCTCTATCTGCCTGTTATTGCTTTTATAAGCCCGAGAACCACTAGTCCAATTTACATGGTTGTTTTTTTTTTTTTTTTAGATTTAACTGTAGGTTGACTTTGGTACTACAGTCCTTTTAAAGTAATTTTACCTAAGACAGCAGCAACCCGACAGCAACCTTATAGTTACGAGTATAAAGATCATTGTGATTTCGACAGGCTTGTGAGTGGTACCAACCCAAACGCCACTCTATTACAATGAAAATAAAGATAACTTTGTTTCTGACAGTGATGTAAAATCGGAGGTAACTGTGAACGGACTGTATGGCTGGCCATACAGCCACACACATAATAAATGTAAGATTGTTAAAAATATTATAGTTTGTTTTGTTCTTACTTACCTGCCTGTTGTAAGAGTAATTGATATTCATTCTACCTAGCCTTTTCCCAACAATGTTAGGGTCGACTTCCAGTCTAACCGGTTGCAGCTGAATAATAATAATAATAATAAATCCCTGGACATTTCACACAGCACCATTTGTCCCAAGCTAAGCAACCTAATGCTTGTGTTATGGTAACAAGATGGCTGATAAACTACTTATATACAATTTTTTTTTTGTAAATACATACATATTATAGATAGAAAAACACCCAGACTCGGAACAAATACATGTAGGTCATACAAATATTTGTACCAGAATGAATACCAGTATTTTACATGGAGCGACTACCTATCTAACATCCACAACCCAGTTACTGGGTAATACGATACCTCTAAGTAAGACTGGTTGTCAGATTTTCGGGTTTCGGACTACCCGTAACAACTGTCAAAGATCCACGAATGGCAGCCGGGACCAACGGCTTAACGTGCTTTCCGAGCCACGGAGGGGTCTCGGTATATAAAGATGGTCACCCATCCACAGACCAACCGCGGCAAGCTTAGCTTCACCTGATCGGTCGACCTGTGCGGCTGTTATTATTTAGCCACGGGCCTCTCCGGTGAGAGTAATTGATCAAAATAACCTCCGTATTTATTTATTTTGAATTTTTTACTTGCCTTGAAATCTTTTTCTCAACTGAAATATTGCCGCGCGCCCGGCAATTATTATTGGCAATACCCATGCCTCCCCCCGATATTGCCGTGATGAAATCAGAATTTTTGGAAATCCACAGTAATATTGAAGAATACCGTAATACGGGGCCGCACACACAATATCATTGACAATATGTATTTTATTGACATTATTATTGTGTGTGCGCGGCTAGCCTATATTTTGTACCATAAGTGACATAAAGAATTACCTACCAGTAACTATCGGTTTGTTTTTTTTGCCACGGCCTAGTTCGGGTAAAGCGAAAAGCAAATATATTACGCCCAGAAGGTTCTGAAAATGATTGTCAGTACACAGTATCTTATTAGTTGCCGTCCAAAGTAAATATCGATAAAAAGGCTATAAGGACGCGAAATCAAACAATGGCGAGTTATTGGACGCGCCGAGTAAACACCTACCATGATGAAAGTAAATAAACAAAAAACAGAAGATTCCTTTGGCTCTAAGGAATTATGTTTGCACAGGCCGGGTGGGCGTTTTTCTTTTATCCATTTTATAAAACATTATCTGTGAAAAGCTTGTTAGTTCTTACTCAGCAACATGAAAGGCATCCATCGATCATTTAGTGTCTATTATATCTTTAGACACGTCTTGATGGCTTAGCAAGGACGTTAGAAGACAGATGTTTTATGAAAATGTCGAATTCGTGTATGTGTCTATTCAGATTTGCGTAATACGTCTAGGAAGACACGTTTTAAAACACCATTCATCTTTATAACTCGGAAAACAAGAGAATGATTTTTATCTTAAAAGGGCGCAATTGTCTGTAGCTTTTCTTCGGTTCAAAAATGCAAGATATAGTACGGGTGACGAGAAAATGCGTTCTTGACTCCTGTCAGTTTCCGTGCTTTGCGAATTTGATCTTTATTAGCTACTAGAATTGTCGCACTTACAGGTGCCAGGAACACATTCTCTCGACGGCTGGACTGAAGTCGGGAAACAGCTCGCACCCTCATTTCTAATTCGATCACGTAGGGAAATTCCAAGCATTGCCTGTTCCATTGCCCTTTGGGTGACTTTTAGCCTTCCAATAACCATTATGTCATATAGCCATTATGAGCGACCACATTTCAGTGCCACAGGTCCTCACTGGCAACACGCACTGGTTAAAGACTTTAATTTTGAGACACTGCCGTATGTGGGACGAGAAGATATTGCGTCGGTTCCTGAACGCTGCCCAGCTAAGTCGAATTCGACGATTGACCGCTTTCTCGAAATTGGACCTGGACAGTTTGTCCTGCGGTAAACATAATCGTCCACAACTACGAGTGTAGTCTCCGATCTTCATGAGAGTGGGTGTTACATGGGCATTTGACATGACCTTTTTCTTGTCCATGTTTATTTTAAGACCTACTTTCAAGAGGTCATCGAGCATTACACGACTGAAGCTATTAAAATAATCCCACTGTGCTTGTAATGAATAGGTATCGTTTCCCTACAAAGAAAACTTGATCCAGAAATGGCCATTATTGTGTCCAATGTGTAATTAAGTGGCCCTCTTGCACACTTGACTAGATAAACAATGAGAGGGCCACTCCCTGCCTCTCAAGTGGCCACACTGATCACATACTCGAAGACCTCTTAATATTACTCGTATAGGACTATTAAGAAGGAAAACATCTATGATTTTCTCTTTATTATTTCTGTATACTTTTTCTTTCCTCAATAAATAAGTTCTAGTCCTCTGATTATGATTTCGATTCTTACTGTATTACTCGATTTCTAATTGTGCCCAATCAATCTAAATGTGTATGACCAATTTTAAAAATAGAGATTTCACTACATGATCGATTCGACCCTTAGGAGTACGATAGCATACTTAACTCAATTTTGGCCCAAAGTGTCCATTGAGTCCTTTCTAAACTACGTCCAAATGTATGAACGTCAACGAGGCAAAAGGATTATGTACGGATCGTAGCAGGTGGGGTTCTGTAGATTCTGCCTACCCCCGTGGGAAGAAGGCGTGAGCTTATAAATGTATGTACGTGTCATTAGGGTTTTTTTTTTCCGGATGGGAAATCATCAAATGACCCCTCCCGCTCTGGGTGGAGCGGAAGGGAGTGTCAGACTCTTACTGACTAAAACCCACCCATGTTCCTACCTTCGCCCTTTATGTTCCGGGGTAGCGGTGACCCTTTCGGACAATCCCGCTGATCCGGCAGGCTTCGGCCCTAAGAGGCCCCTCAAATTATGCTGACAACTCTTTGAGGCGCGCGTGGAACACTTACGCGCCGTCCGGCACGGGCCTGGTCCTGATCGGGCGGTGAGCTACCCATTGCTCTCCGCCCGCAGGCCCGCGCCTACGGTGGCCGGGAGTCGTCACGCGGCTTGTCATTAGGATTTAGGTAGGTATTTATTTCAGAAATAATATGTTTATTGAAATATTAAAAAGATCGAATTGCTTATCAATAAAGCGATAGGAGCATGGTGGTGAAATATTGAACAGTATTAAGTTGTGGAGGTCAGATAGGCAGTCACTCCATGTAAAATACTGGTATTCAGCTGCATCCGGTTAGACTGGAAGCCGACCGCAACATAGTTGGGAAAGGGCTAGGTAGATGAGACTTAATTACTTAATAAAGGGTATTGAAGATTTTTACATGGAGCCTGGCTGGCATACCTACTTTAGCCCATTTTGTTTTTTTTTTCAAAATGGCGGCCGCCTCACGGATCCTATATAAATCGATTACTGACATCTATGTAAACAAAAAACATAATCGCTATTTTGAAAACAACCTAAATGGCGCGACAGTAGGTGTTCCACGGATCTTCAATGCCCTTTTATTACATAAAAAATGCGTTACTAATTTATCGGATTCCTATATTTTACTGACTATTATATTTTCTCAAACAAGCTTGGAAATTCGAATATTATTTTGACACCCTTCTTCCGAGATAAATCGAAAATGCTGTACTGGTGACAATGATGCACCCCCATGGGGAGAAGGTGTGATTTTATGTATGTAATATATAAATACGACAAGAAAAAGCTCTTAAAAAAATTCAATCTTTGTTTTTTGGGGTAAGTACAGACGCCAGTACATCAATCTGCTACAATCTGTCAGGTTTTTTTAATAGATTTTGAACTTTATCGCTAAAGCATTAGATTCAAGGTTGATTGGGAAAATTTGACAGTGTCGGGTAGCTTGATGTGCTAGCGTCTGTACCTTTTAAAATAAATGGATTAAGCTACATTTGGTCAAGATAATTCAATTCACAAAGGTCGCAATCAATAGCATTACTCCCTTTCAGCTTTACTGTAATTGGGTAAAAAGAAAAACTTGTTACCTCGTTGGTCTAGCGATCGCAAGCGATGCTGCTGAGCATGAAGCCCTGGGTTCGAGTCCCGGTTAGGCCAAAGTGTTAATGGGTTTTTCCATCTGGAATTTCTCGGAAGCAGCCCGCAATCTGGATGTATACCCGGTTGATGGCAATAGGCTCGCCCCCTATTACATGGGATTTTAATATAACTGGCGAAATATGGGTGTACTATGGGTACACCTCTGCTCAACTCTTCAGGGAATACAGACGTGGAACATCAAGCCTGTATGTTTAAGTCCCATGTAATAGAGTTCATTGAGAGCTGCATCAGTAGAATAAGCAAGCCGAAGTGACAATGGGCCGGACACATGAACCGTAGGAATGATGACCGTTGGGGTAGACGTGTTCTTGAGTGGTGACCGCGAATCTGCAAACGTAAGGTAGGATGCCCTCAGTCTTTAGGAGCGACGATCTTCGCAGGATGGCTGGTAGCAGCTGGATTAGTTGCCGAAAATCGAGTTGAATGGCGTGCAATAGGAGAGGCCTATGTCCAGCAGCGGACTGCTGTAGGCTGATGATGAGAGCTGCATAAAAGGAAAGGAAAAAAGTGTTTTCAAGACAAATAACACAAGGAATGCATCTAATATATTAAAATCTTTATTAGGACGAAATATTCCACATAAGAAGACCTCGGTATATACACTAGGGGTCCGGCATAGCTCTACGTCGGGGTTTCACTTTAAATTAGCCTAATACAAAGCAATAACTGTATTCATTATAAATTATCATAATCTGTGTCGAACATCGATAAAATGGCTTTAGTTGATTCGCACGAATTTACTCGCCCGAAGCGGGGAAATCGTCACTTTTAAATAATATTGTTTTTTCTATAGGCGCCTCGCTCGAATTGGCATATTTTGAATTTTATGCAATGAAGTTAGGAAAAATGTATAGACGCCAGCACATCAAGCTACTACAATCTGTCAAATGTATTTAATAGATTTTCAACTTTATCGCTAAAGCATTAAGGTTCAAAGTTGATTGGGAAAATTTGACAGTTTCGGGTAGCTTGATGTGCTGGCGTATGTACACGTTTTATAATATTTAACTTTTATCACTTCTGTGCGCCAGTGTCTTTCTTTTTAAACTTTATTGCATAATATTCAAAATGGGTCAATTCGTGCGAGTCGCCTATAAAAAAAATTATATTGTATTAATAAGTGACGATTCGCACTTTTCGAGCGAGTAAATTCGTACGAAACGATTAATAACCTGTTAAAATACATAAAATCCTGTAAATTTCAAACAATTCCAGAGACGTGAAACATTTTATCACAGGTCTGTTATAAATTCCTGGTAATGTCTAAGAAGTAAGGGAGGACGGCACGAGCAACTTAGTTGCCCAGCAAATTTTTGTCTCTGTCGCTGTCTCTTCGCCGAGATTTAGACGATGCGCACTCGGGAGCGACAACAACGCTACTTTTTGGTTAAATTTACGGTTGACCGGCAACTTTTTTGCCGCCGTGCGCGCACTTGCATTGCAACCAATAGCCGGGCGACAGTTGCGTCCAAACCCACGGACAAAAAAGTCCCAGCTGACGAATTGCGCGCAGTGTCATACAAACCCATAGACTTGATGTTAGAGACAAATTAGATGGAGAGACAAAAGTTGCTCGTGGGCTCCCTAAGCCGTATTTTATATAAAACCGCTAATAAATATTTCATATATATGTAGTTAAAATCGGAATGTTTAACATCTCTGGTGTTAACAGCAATATGTGTAGGAACGTAAAGTGAGTTACAAGGTACATTTAGGAGACATAAGTACATTACAATCCTAATTTGCATAGCTACTGGTGTGCTAGTGCGAGAATTTGCTGAACGGAAAAGATTTATAGTTTTATTCTTGTTTAAATTGGCCTGTCTTACCAAGGGGTATTGTGTTACCCAGTAACTGGGTTGTAGAAGTCAGATAGTCAGTCGCAATTATTCAGCTGCATCTGTGAAGACGAGCCGACCGCAATATAGATGCAAAAAGGCTAGGCAGATGATGACTCTTGTTGACATTGCAATAACATTAATCAATATTATTGGATTTGGATGAGTCTACTAGTCAATGATCTGCAATATTTAAGTGATACAATTTTCTTGAGATAATGAAAATTACTAAAGAAAAACAACTGTTTTGCAACGACCTTGAACGACCTTGAACATTGCTAGAATTCGAACGAGACAATCCTCAACTAGCATACCAGTAAGTAAACTTAATCAATTATGGTTTATGTATAGAATATCTGATAAAACTAAGTCCTGAATCGATGAGAATGGCTTGGAATACTAAATGAAAATCTGCATTAATTTCATAGGCTCAAAAATTTTTAAAATAAATCTAAAGTTTATTCAAATAAATATCGTTTTACCAATGATAATTTTACATGATCCAAACTCCGTACACCTAACGATATTCCAACTATTCTTGTATAATTTGTGTAATATCAACATTTCGATTGTTGAAATTTGCATAGTCGCGAAAGTTTGATCTTTGATATCACTATTCAAGAGTTCTCAGAACGCAATTTCATCTACTCATACACAACACAGCCCTGTGTTTAATTCGACATATAAGCAAGAAGATATTGCTAGTCCAGTCAGTTTTCAGAGAAAATGCAATATTTATTGTAAAGAAAAATAGTTCATTCTGCCCAAATAAAACGCATATACCGTACCGTTAACACAAAAAATATAAACACAAAAAAAATTAACATAATATTTTAAAATATTTTTATCATTAAATTAAAAACACACACATTACATAACATTACAATTTTATAAAGATCAGGTGGTACAATATTTCGCATTTTCTAGAAGACTTGCACCTAGAACAAATGGGGTGCTAATTTGTAGCACATAGGTCGTACTATGTCACCATGTAGGTAATACATCTAATTACAGTTCACCTTGTATGAAAAACGAAGATGCAAAATAAAACAAAACATCGTAAATGAACCACATAAATACTCGTAGATGGCTTGTAAACGTGAAATTTATTTGTAAAGCATTCGAACTGCATATCTAGTGCCATAACAGACGTGACTTGCTGCAAACGTTGGATTAATAATGGTATGACTAACTTCTGTTGTGTGTGCTATCAAGTTCACGCATCAATAAACAAAGGGTCGAACATAACGCCTTGGGGAACTCAATAATGCATCTTAGACACATAATCTTTTGGTCACTATTTACTCGAATAGTATTCATAGCCCCACAGCATTCTACATTCCTGTCGTTCTTCATACTTCTCTTTGAACCACTTGATTATCTTCATATAGTTGTTGGTGTTTATGATCTGAGCTCTTTTCAGACGATGCTTGGGCTTGGGGCTGGCTGCGTGACAGAGGAAGCCCCCGTCGAGGACCACCATGCGGTATTCTTGGAGACACATCTCGAGCATCTAGTAGAAAATATAGATATTTTAAGCGTATTTAACTAGCCATCGGACTCCCGCACAAAGTGTTCCGAGTCATTAAAACTGGAATAGTTAACCTACTTTTTACAATTAGTCACTAATAGTCACTACATCACCTCACTAATAGTCATGACATCTACCAACCCGCGCTGGGCCCGCGTGGTAGATTACAGCCCACTCCCTCTCGAAGAGAGGAGGCCTGCGTCTCAGCAGTGGGAACAATATAGGCTGATTAAGATGAGTCTATAGAAGTCAAGTTAACATGTATTCTGTAAAAACTGGCTACCTATTACGGTTAGAAAGATGCAGCCCTGTATCAGGTCGGACGGAAAGACAGACGCGCGTGCCGCAGACCTTTTTGGAGTGTTCTATTACAATAGAAAAGTACGACTCCTCGGGAACAAATCAAAATTACCTCTAAAGTGGCTTAACACAAAATTATATTATATTGTACCAGAATCATTTTTTTTTTTAAATAGATGTCTGTTGGAGACCTGTCAAGAATCCTTTACCTAAGGCCTATGGGGTATTGAGTTACCTGTGTCATTTTGTCCTGGAGTCCTTCCCAGTATAGAGTTTCGCTGTACCAGGGTTCCTTGTTGGTGCCGAAGTAGAGCGGCTCCCATCGGTGGTAAGGGTACTCCCGCTTCGCTATTATCATTGGCTGAAACAATACCTTTAATTAGACTCTTGGTTGGAAGAAATCTTGCTTGTAAGGTTTTTATTGGGATTACAAGCCGTGTGCCCGATGGGATTTCACATCGGTAATAATGACGAAATTCCATAAAAACTTTCATCCCCTATTTAAGCCCGCATCTGAATGCGATAAGAAAATTAAGATCTTGTCCGTGGAGTAAAAGGTATGAAAGTTCAAAATTATCTTTTAAATTACCTATTTGATTCTAACGATTTTTTTGAAACATATACCTACTGTTGATGAATACAGTAAACTGTATTCTGAACCAGCCTTGAAATTTTTAGTCAGTTATTTTTAAAAAAATTGCTGTTCCGTACATTAAGCCCATGTAGGCGTAACACTTTTCTATGAAAAAGCTGTTTTTTTTTCTATCCGAGGTCTAGAATCGTGTGCTGAATTCATGGTTATAGTTTGCGCGTCGATGGGGACCTTTTCACCGTATATTTTTTTTTTTTTTTTTTATAAAAACGTTGCCCCACAGTAGGAATTTCTCCAGTATCGTGGGTACGTTTACAAACATTTAAACTCACATACACAAACAGCCACACCCGGAACAACTACTTGTAGGTCATATAAATATTTGTTCCGTGCGGGAATCGAACCCGCGACACGCAGTGCAACAGTCAATCGCTTAACCACTGCGCCAACCGTGCCGTCAAGGTCATATATTTAAAGCCGAGCCGCCGTAAATAAACGCGTTTAGTAATTAAAATTCTGGTTGGTTTAAATTATCCTACACCAGATTAATACTCTGCTTACAAGTTATAATCCGGATTTAACATGAATACCAAAACTGGGAAAGTTTAAATATGAAACATTGAAACTCATGCCGATATAAATGATAAACTGGGTAATACGATACCCCTTGGTAAGACTGGTTGTCAGACTTTCGGGCTTCTGACTACCCGTAACTATCGGCTTAACGTGCTGTCTGAGGCACGGAGGGTTCTAAAGGGTATATAAAGATGGGAAGGGTATGAAGAGACCCCTCCGTCCTACGCTTGTCGCGTCTGTAGATGGGTGACCACCCATCCACAGACTAACCGCAGCAAGCGTAGCTTAACCTGATCGATCGAGCTGTGCGGCTGCCATTATTTAGCCACGGGCCACTGAAAGGACATACATATACAGACCCTCTTGGTTAAAAAGGTCAGGTGACTTGCAACCGCCGTGCGCGTATGGCCAAATGTAAAAACGTAAACGATGCAAAAGAAGTATGTGAGAATCGTGGCAGGTGGCTTTCTGTAGTTTCTAGGAAAAAGACGTTAAGTTTATGTATTTACGTATTGTAGCGAAATTAAAAACGGATCTTCACTTGTACACGTTTAATTTGGTTTAAAAAATATGTAAGACAAACTGATAATAAAATAGAAAACTTAGCAAAAGACACAGAACGATTATTTATTAAAAAGGATTACTGAACGTCTTTGGTGTTCGAGCCCTATATTAAATTTTGTGTATTGTTGTTACGCGTCGATTAAGATACGTTTGCAAACGTTCCTAAACTTACATAACAGTTAAATACCAGGATGACCTAACGGGTAATTGGCACCAAGTAAATTCGATATTAAGGAGCAAGATGTTAGTAATACTAAATAATAACAAAATATTATACGGCTAGTTGGTGGTATATCTAGGAATAGATTTCTCTGATGACTAAACTACATAAACAATGAAAGGCTGATCCTGGACTCCACGCTGACAGTCGGAAAGCACCTCGCTGGCCGGAATCAGAACAAAGTGCAGATTTCGCGCAGCGTGTGCTGTTTCGTTAGATTCCCTGGCAGGAAGCTTGTGGACGCCTGGTATTAGGGTGGGGGGTAGGGCGAATTCTCGCCCTACAGTCTCCGGATAAATCTACAGAAAATAACCAAAAATGACAATCCGAGACGCAGGCAGAATCTTTTATAACAAAAGAGGTGAAGAAAAGTTAAAATACATACCGAATCGTGACGCTTCGCGTTGAGACCACTTTCAAGTGATGAGTGATGTTATTACTTATCAATATGTTTATCGGGAACACAGCCTATTACAAAGAAAAGAATGGAATAAAATATAGGAAACGATAAGAACTTTTGAATAATCGATAGGAAAGCAAACATACCCTTGGATCAAATGGATGACCACACAGAACTCGGTCGTTCAGTCTTTTAACGTTCACCGTAAATTACTTCGATGAGAAAGCAGAAAAAAATAATCTTAGAATTTAGACATCCGTCCTGTGTCAAAAAATTCCTTCAAAATGAAAAGTCTCGGTAAGAGAAAATACATGTCATTTTTTTATTCAAAATTCAAAACCAATATGAAGAAAAAAACTTTCTGGTTAATAATAAGGTTGGATTTGTTAAAAAATAAGGTTGTTCGTGATACAATTATAATGTAGCATTTGCCAATGCTACAGTACCCCCTTTCCAAGAAAAAAAACATTAAGTAATAGAAGAAAAAAATAATAACAATCAAAGGTAAAAACAATTCTTACAGGGTTCTGTAAGAATTAACCTTGCTAGGTCTAAGTTAATAAGATAAACAGCATAATAATAGGGTAATTGTTAATTAAATCAATGAATAAAAGAGAAGGTGTTTATAACACCACACTATTGTTAGGTAATCGATAAGAGTTTATCGACAGTGTCCCAACACTAGACTTGTCATTAACACCATGAAGAAATCTACGACATCTGAGTGCATACAATATATGGTCGAAATGAAAAAAATTAAGAAAATTTTAAAACTGGTTACAAGGAAAAACGGTAATTGAAGGATGATAAAACAACTTGATTACAACACCAACGTTGTAACAGAGAATAGTTAATCAAAATCTTAAAATAAAAAAATAGAACCTCTTCTTTCGAAGTCCGTTAAAAATAGATCAGACTAAATACGGCCCTGGCGAAGATAAAAAAATTCGCCATTTAAAAAAAATTAGAACCTCTTTTTTCGAAACCATGAAAAAAACAATTGGCAATGGACCGATGACGTCGATAGAAATAACCCTTCATCTGCTATGTTAGAATACAACAAACATAAAACGAAATTAAATACGAAATCTGCTGACATGTATAAAGTTGGAAAGAGTTAAAAATTTATTGATAAATCTGACGGAAAATTATACGGCAACCAGCAAAGTAAAGATAGTTAATCGAGAATCGAAAGGCAAACAAACCCTAAATGAACTGCAAGGCTGCAAAACAAAAAGCAAACCTAAACAGTCTCGAAACCGACCAAATAATCTCACCTTCAACTGCCATAATAAAGACAAATCCAAAAAAACGAGTCAGATTCCACATAGTAGAAAAGTGTTAGATACGGAGTAATATGGCTGATGGTGGAATGGTGCGACGACGCGACATCACAGGAACGGCTGGGCTAAGAATCAAAAAGAGACAAATAGACACTAGCAAACATCTGAGCAAATTTTAACCTTCATTTCCTTGTTGATATTTTCAGGTTTTTGTATTTCACAAATGGTGGAATTTTTTCTTCGTTCTGTCAAACAAGATGGTTACCATGGATACGATGGAGTAGTCAACCCTTTCAATGCTGTTGGAGTTATTTGCTTTAATGTGCTGTGTTATTGTGCAATTTTAAAAAAAGCCTTGTAATTATTCCAAATAATTTACTCTCTTATTTCCCTCCACAAAAATATATTCTTAATCCCGAGTTTTATTTTACCCCAATAGTTAGTTGTAGTTAGCACCCTGTAGTGTGTGCTTGGTGTGTGAATGTGTTAGGCGTCGTGACTAAGGTAAGCGTTATTTCTGCACGGTTGTTTGCTAGTTTCTATGTGACTTATTTTTGATTTCTAGCCCATCTGTTCGTTTCTTTTTGCGCAGTTGTTTGCTAAGTACCTATCTATTTGTTCTTTATTTTTGATTCTTAGCCCAGCTGTTCGTTTTTATGCGCAGATGTTTGCTAGTGTCTATTTGTCTCTTTTTGATTCTTAGCCCAGCCGTTCCTGTGATGTCGCGTCGTCGCACCATTCCACCATCAGCCATATTACTCCGTATCTAACACTTTTCTACTATGTGGAATCTGACTCGTTTTTTTGGATTTGTCTTTATTATGGCAGTTGAAGGATGATAAAACAACTTGATTACAACACCAACGTTGTAACAGAGAATAGTTAATCAAAATCTTAAAATAAAAAAATAGAACCTCTTCTTTCGAAGTCCGTTAAAAATAGATCAGACTAAATACGGCCCTGGCGAAGATAAAAAAATTCGCCATTTAAAAAAAATTAGAACCTCTTTTTTCGAAACCATGAAAAAAACAATTGGCAATGGACCGATGACGTCGATAGAAATAACCCTTCATCTGCTATGTTAGAATACAACAAACATAAAACGAAATTAAATACGAAATCTGCTGACATGTATAAAGTTGGAAAGAGTTAAAAATTTATTGATAAATCTGACGGAAAATTATACGGCAACCAGCAAAGTAAAGATAGTTAATCGAGAATCGAAAGGCAAACAAACCCTAAATGAACTGCAAGGCTGCAAAACAAAAAGCAAACCTAAACAGTCTCGAAACCGACCAAATAATCTCACCTTCAACTGCCATAATAAAGACAAATCCAAAAAAACGAGTCAGATTCCACATAGTAGAAAAGTGTTAGATACGGAGTAATATGGCTGATGGTGGAATGGTGCGACGACGCGACATCACAGGAACGGCTGGGCTAAGAATCAAAAAGAGACAAATAGACACTAGCAAACATCTGCGCATAAAAACGAACAGCTGGGCTAAGAATCAAAAATAAAGAACAAATAGATAGGTACTTAGCAAACAACTGCGCAAAAAGAAACGAACAGATGGGCTAGAAATCAAAAATAAGTCACATAGAAACTAGCAAACAACCGTGCAGAAATAACGCTTACCTTAGTCACGACGCCTAACACATTCACACACCAAGCACACACTACAGGGTGCTAACTACAACTAACTATTGGGGTAAAATAAAACTCGGGATTAAGAATATATTTTTGTGGAGGGAAATAAGAGAGTAAATTATTTGGAATAATTACAAGGCTTTTTTTAAAATTGCACAATAACACAGCACATTAAAGCAAATAACTCCAACAGCATTGAAAGGGTTGACTACTCCATCGTATCCATGGTAACCATCTTGTTTGACAGAACGAAGAAAAAATTCCACCATTTGTGAAATACAAAAACCTGAAAATATCAACAAGGAAATGAAGGTTAAAATTTGCTCAAATGAGCAACCACACACGAAATAACGAAAAAAATATTTAAATTAATAGTTAGGAATAATAAAAGTACTTACTTTAAGTTCGGGCGCCATTTTTGTAGCGAAATTAAAAACGGATCTTCACTTGTACACGTTTAATTTGGTTTAAAAAATATGTAAGACAAACTGATAATAAAATAGAAAACTTAGCAAAAGACACAGAACGATTATTTATTAAAAAGGATTACTGAACGTCTTTGGTGTTCGAGCCCTATATTAAATTTTGTGTATTGTTGTTACGCGTCGATTAAGATACGTTTGCAAACGTTCCTAAACTTACATAACAGTTAAATACCAGGATGACCTAACGGGTAATTGGCACCAAGTAAATTCGATATTAAGGAGCAAGATGTTAGTAATACTAAATAATAACAAAATATTATACGGCTAGTTGGTGGTATATCTAGGAATAGATTTCTCTGATGACTAAACTACATAAACAATGAAAGGCTGATCCTGGACTCCACGCTGACAGTCGGAAAGCACCTCGCTGGCCGGAATCAGAACAAAGTGCAGATTTCGCGCAGCGTGTGCTGTTTCGTTAGATTCCCTGGCAGGAAGCTTGTGGACGCCTGGTATTAGGGTGGGGGGTAGGGCGAATTCTCGCCCTACAGTCTCCGGATAAATCTACAGAAAATAACCAAAAATGACAATCCGAGACGCAGGCAGAATCTTTTATAACAAAAGAGGTGAAGAAAAGTTAAAATACATACCGAATCGTGACGCTTCGCGTTGAGACCACTTTCAAGTGATGAGTGATGTTATTACTTATCAATATGTTTATCGGGAACACAGCCTATTACAAAGAAAAGAATGGAATAAAATATAGGAAACGATAAGAACTTTTGAATAATCGATAGGAAAGCAAACATACCCTTGGATCAAATGGATGACCACACAGAACTCGGTCGTTCAGTCTTTTAACGTTCACCGTAAATTACTTCGATGAGAAAGCAGAAAAAAATAATCTTAGAATTTAGACATCCGTCCTGTGTCAAAAAATTCCTTCAAAATGAAAAGTCTCGGTAAGAGAAAATACATGTCATTTTTTTATTCAAAATTCAAAACCAATATGAAGAAAAAAACTTTCTGGTTAATAATAAGGTTGGATTTGTTAAAAAATAAGGTTGTTCGTGATACAATTATAATGTAGCATTTGCCAATGCTACAGTATGTACTAGCTTTTGCCCGCGGCTTCGCCCGCATGGATGTCGGACGATATCCCACGGGAACGTACTACCGATACCCGAATTACGTTATGCCAAATTTCATCCAAATCCGTTCAGCCGTTTTTGCGATAATCCGGAACATATATCTAGACATACAGACAAGAGGACACACATTCAAAAAGCGATATTTTCGGCATCAGAATCGTTCCCACACCTCATAACTATTACTTTTTTTCAAAATTATTCAATGTCAGTCAGTTTTGACTTCATTACTATTTTATTATTTGTACAGACATAGATGTAACCCCTCATCATCTGCCTAGCCTTTTCCCAACTATGTTGGGGTCGGCTTCCAGTCTAACCGGACGCAGCTGAACACCAGTATTTTACATGGAACGACTGCCTATCTGACCTCTACAACCCAGTTACTAGGTAACACGATACGCCTTGGTACGACTGGTTGTCAGACTTTTGGGCTTCTGACTACCCGTAACGACGGCTTAATGTATTTTCTGAGACACGGAGGGGTCTCGATATAGTAATGAATAGTCATCCACGAACCTTCTCGATCCAATCGTGCGGCTGTTTTATAAAGCCACGACCCGCTAAAAATAAAATACATCCACAACACAAATATGGTATTCCTAATAATAGATGACAGATGTATCTCATCATCTGTCTAGTTTTTTCCCAACTATTTATATGGACATTTATGTATATATAGAATGGACATTTATATATATGTATATAGAAGATAAATGATAAAACTTATTTAAATATTACAGCCTTTAGCGACGACCCCGTACACATTTTTGATATAAAATATTTCACGTTGTAGTTTTATATCTAAGTACATTTTTTCTAGTTTAGGCAATAATTCACTTAGTATTAATCTTAATAAAGACTATATTAAAAATTCCTTCTATAACTTTGTATCTTGGAATTTCGTTTTAGTTACAAAGTCCTTTTTTTATTACGAAAGTAATTTCAATATATTTTATTTAACGAAATAAGAAGAAAATACGTTTATTTAGCAAAGACTAAAAGACACAATACTGAAGGACAATTCTCGTAATTTTAAGAACGTTTACAGTCTGAAGGTCAATTCTCGTAATTTAAAACCTTCAAAATCTAGTCGCAGTCTCATCTCGGCGACAAACTAATGTCAAAAACTTGTCAAAATGTAGGGGTAAATTAAAGGTATTTTTGACAGATTGAGACTGAGATAAGACTGTGATCAATCTTAAAATTACGAGAATTGCCCCTCTGATCTCAGTCTCAATCTGTCAAAAATACCTCTAATTTCCCTACATTTTTGACATTGATTGTCGCTGAGATGAGATTGCGACTAGATTTTGACCGTTTTTAATTACGGGAATTGGCCTTCTGATACATACATCAGATAGCAACAAATAAAAATCAAACAGAAAGTCTAAAGTGCGATGTAGAACAGAAGATTTGCCTCACAAAAAGGCCCAATTCAGCAAAAATGTTTACGTTTATCTACCGACCCGCACTGGGCCCGCGTGGTATATTACGGCCCACTCCCTCTCACAGAGAGGAGGCCTGTGTCCCAGCAGTGGGAACATTATAGGCTGATCATGCTTTATGCTTATTTAAGTTTTATGAATATGAAAATGTGTAGCTGATAATATCTGTATCTGTCTGTGTGGCGGACAACCGGGGTATATTCAGTACCTTGCGGTCGTACCTGGGACAGTCTCCCACGTTTTGACGTATGTTTCCCTTCACTGAGTCGAGTGACTCTGCTGGTGGCACACGTCCCACGCACCCCTGAATGCGTAGCCGTTTTTTGTGGGTATACCGGCTCGGAAGGCTTTGCAGAGATAGGCAATAAAACAACCAATTTTCTTACTTTTGTTGCTTGTAGATTTTGGCTTCTTTTGTAGGTGTTGCCTCTTCGACGGCTGAGCTGTGACTGACTTTTCGTCGCAAATTGCGCTCTATTTATACCCGGCTTACGTTACCTTATAGAGAGCCGTGTATTTTGAACCCTTTTTCATGCTACTTTTTTCTTAAGCCGAAATCTGTCAAGCCCCTTATTTTATTTATTTTTATAGAATTTCCTTACAATTTTTACTATATTATGTTCCTTATATAACCATCTACTTAATTAAACCTTACTATATAACTTAACTATGTATAATAAAAAGTTTCTAGAACAAAAACTGTCAAAAAAGTGAGTCGACACATTTTCACTATACAAAATCCCTTGTAATTTCTAAACTAATGATCCGATTTTCATAATTCAAACGGAAATATTCGTTTTATATCTAGACCTATCCTTTAAAACAAAAATTATCAAAATCTAACCATAAACAAAAAAGTGAGTTTTCAAGTTACGTAAATATACTTGAACAAAATTACACTTGTAAGAATCCTTTCAAAAACAGTCTCATTTGTTTGGAATACAAAACTAACAACAAATCTGAGCTAAATACTAATTAGAAATATAAGAAAAAACATGAAATAAATCTCTTTAAAAGTTTCTAACTAGATTAAAATTTCTACTTTACTTTTTGTGCGTAACGGTAACGTCACTACTTGCGCCCTGGTATTCAGATAGGGTCTTGTCGCCGACATTCTCCCCCTCGTGCGCAGCACCATCCTCCTGGCTCGGCGAGACTCCCGGCACCAACAGCACCACTCTCGAACTGGGTCTTCGCAGCACTCCACCTCGTGTCTCGATGTCGACGATTCTGGTCCGCCCGTCTGGTCCCGGATACACTTGCTGAATTCTGCCGCGTGGCCAGGTGCATCTTGGTAGGCTGTGGTCGACGATCAGGACGACGTCCCCGATGTGCAGATCTGTGACGCTGCTTCTTCCCGACGTCTTCCTTGGCAGTAGAGTGGGCAGGTACTCTCGCAGCCAGCGTTGCCAAAAGTGGTCGGCAAGTCGCTGCGTCGTCTTCCAGGTGTGCCTGCCCACGAGCTCGTCGTCTTTGAAGCTGCCGATTCTTGTCGCGCCACAGGATCGTCCGAGGAGGAAGTGATTTGGAGTGAGTGCTTCCTCCTCAGGGTTCTCGGAGAGGTGGGTGAGAGGCCGAGAGTTGACTATGTGTTCGGCCTCTAATAGGAGGGTATGTAGGACCTCCTCTCGTGGATACCTTTCGTTGAGTGTGGCGTTTAGTGCGGTTTTTATGGATCGCACCAAACGCTCCCATGCGCCTCCCATGTTAGGTGCACCAGGAGGGATGAACGTCCACTGCACACCGAGCTTCTCTGCTTCTGAGGTGAGGTCTTCTTTCTTCATGTTGTCTATTGCTTCTTTTAGTTCTTTACTTGCACCGACGAAATTGGTTCCGTTATCGGAATAGATGGTCTTTGGCATTCCTCTTCTCGCGGCGAATCGTCGCAACGCCATGATCATGCTGTCGGTGGAGAGGGAAGGGGTGAGCTCAATGTGCACAGCTCTTGTAGTTAAGCATGTGAATAGAGCACCCCATCTCTTTTCTTGACGTCTTGCTACGGTGATCATCATTGGGCCGAAGTAATCTATGCCGGTGCACGTAAAGGGAGGGTTACTGTGCATCAACCTCTCTTTGGGTAAGTTGCCAGTTGGTAGTTCTTGAGGTCTTGCCTTCTTCGTTTTGCACCACTGACATTGATGCTGAACTGACTTGATTGCTGACCTCAGTCCCAGTACCCAGAAGCGTTGCCTTACTTCATTCATCACTGTCGCGTGGTTTCCGTGGTTGAAACGGCAGTGGAATTCTTCGATGATAAGTTGTGTTATCTTTTCCTTGCTGTCGAGCACGATGGGACGCTTGTAGTCTCTGGTTACGCCCTGTATCGCGTCGATTCTTCCTTTTAAACGCAGGAGGCCTTCTTCTAACACCACGTCGAGCCTTTTCAACTTGCTGCTTCCTTCTAGCTGCTTTCCTTGTCTTAGACGTCTGATGTCTTCTCTGAAGCTCCTCTCTTGACTTCCTTTTAATAGCAGAGTCTCAGCTTGCTCTAGCAGGTCTGCGTTTAATGGTACGTAGTTCCTTTCTATTTTCTTTGAAGACTGTTGTCGTTTCTCGACTGTTTTCTTCTTTGTTCCTTTCGACCTTTTCCAGGTGGGATCTTCTTTGCTGACGTTGACCTTTTCTTTCGTTCTGCAGAGTTGTATGAACTGCAGTACTCTCGCTGTAGCTCGCCAAAGTCTCTTCCAAGATGAAAACCTCTCAGGATCTGGTGATGGATGAGTGGTGCTCGCTGTTGCTGCAACGTCTGTAGTCTTCTCTTCACCGGTGGTTTCCTTCTTGAATGTTCTTGCTTCAGGCCAGTAGATTTCTTCTTTTCTTAAGAATTCTGGGCCAGTGTACCATCGGTGCTTGTAATCGAAGTTGTCTGGTACGTCGCGTGTCGCGTCATCTGCTGGGTTCTGCGCTGTAGGCACCCATCTCCAATCTTGCGGCTTGGTGAGATCTTCTATTTCGGCTAGACGGTGAGCCACGAACGTTTTGAAAGTTCTCGGGTCCGTCTTGATCCAGGAGAGCACGATGCTGGAGTCCGTCCAGAATGTTTTCTTTACAATTTTCAGATCCATTTCTTCTTCTACTGCATGGGCTAGTCTGCTTCCAAGGACGGCTGCTTGTAGCTCCAGTCTTGGGATCGATACCGGCTTCAATGGCGTGACTCGTACTTTTGCTGCCACCAAGCTGACGTGGTATGTTCCGTTTGTATCTTCTGTTCTCCAGTAGACTGTGGTTGCATATGCTGTTTCACTTGCATCTGTGAATGTGTGCAGCTCCCCCTCGGTGCGATGTGGCGCCAGACATCTTGGGATTTGAAGATCCTGTAGTAGCTTCATCTTCTCCAGATATATTTTCCACGCTTCGTGTTCGCTTTCTTCGATTTCTTCGTCCCAACCGACGCCGCTTCGCCATATGTTCTGAAGCAGTTTCTTTCCTTGAACGAGGACCGGTGATGCTAATCCCAGTGGATCGAAAGTTGACATTACTGCGCTGGTGACTTCTCTCTTCGTAGGCACCTTGAATCCCTTGGCTATTTCTTCCGGAGTGTTCCGGAGGTTGGCTCGGAAACCGATTGAGTCCTTTTCTGTGAACCAGCGTAGTCCTAGTGTCTTTTCTTCTTTCTCACCAAGGTCCACTTCTGTCTTTTCGGTTGTTTCAGTCTTCACGTCTTGCAGCAGTTCGGGTTGGTTTGATGCCCATCCTCTGAGTTCGAAGCCCGCCTTCTTGTGTATGAAGTCCACCTGCGCTGTTACTCTTCTGAAGTCCTCTTCGGAATGGAAACTGTGTAAGTAGTCGTCCATGTAGTGGTTCAGCTCGACTGCCCTTGTAGCCTCTGGATATTGTTCCTTGTAGTCCGCTGCGTTTCGGTTCTTCACGTAGATAGCTGTGCTCGGAGATGATGTTGCGCCGAAGATAACTGATGTCATCCTATACTTCTTCGGCGATACGTCGCGATGATCTCCACGCCACAGAAACCTCAGGCTGTTTCTGTCTTCTGGCCTGATGCGAACTTGTAGAAACATTTCCTTAATGTCGGCAGCCACTGCTAAGGGTCCTTGTCGAAACCTCAGTAGTACACCGAAGAGTGATTGAAGTAGATCTGGTCCAGGCAGTAGAGCGTCGTTGAGACTTCTTCCTTTTGACTTGGCTGCAGCGTCGAACACGATCCTTATCTTCCTCTTCAATGGATGAACCACGGAGAAATGAGGGAGGTACCATAATTTCTTAGAATCCTCTTGTTCTTCAGGTGCTTCTTCTGCATATTTGTTGTCGATTAGATGCTGGATCTGCTTGCCGTATTCCGCCTTCAATTGAGGATCCTTGTCTATTTTCTTTTCGATGTTGATTAATCTGTTCCTGGCAGATGTGTAGCTTTCTGGCATCTGTTCTTCTTCATTCTTCCATAGAAGTCCAGCTTCGAATCGACCATCTTCAAGTCTTCTGCAGGTTTTTTCTAGGATGGTGAGTGCTCTTCCTTCTGAATCTGTAGTAGGTCTTCTAGGTTGCACACCAAGTGCTTCGATCGCGAAGTGATCCTTGATGGCTTGATGCATCTCTTCTTCTGGCGTGCTGACATGTAAACATGTGTTCAGGAAGTGTACTGGTTTACCTCCGATGTCTGACCCGTGGAGCACCCATCCAAGTCCTGTTTTAGAAGTAACTGGTTCTCCTGGTTTCCCTCTCTTCACTTCTTGAGTCACAATTAACTCCCAATTGTCTTGACCGATGAGCAGTTGTGGTGACTCCCCTTCGTAATATAGAGAGTCGGCGATCTTCTTCAAGTGTTGACAGTTTTCAATCTTTTTCTTGTCTAGGAACTGTGGTGCAAGCTTCAAATCGTTGATGGTGCGGACTCTCTTCAGCGTCTTCTTGGTTTCTTGATGAACTCCTTTCACTGTAAGGTCCAACATCTGAGAATCCTTCTTCCTTATCAACCTGCCTCCCACTGTTTCGATAGTCAGTTCCTCCTTTCTTCCTTGAGCGCCGACTTCTTGTGCCACCTTCTCGTCCAGAAGTGACACGGTTGATCCTTCATCCATGAGGGCCAATATCCTTTTTGATCCTTTTGACCCGAAGACTTCTACTGGAACTATTTTCAGGTATGCCCTTGCATTGTTGACTGCGTTCACTGATGCCGTGACGCTCTTCTCATCCTGTGGTGTCTCATTTTTCCTTCCCTCCGAGGTCCTTTCTTCTGACTCGACGTGCAGCATATGATGATGCCACCTCTTGCATTCCTTGCATGGTGGTTTTCTGCAACTCTCCTTCCTGTGTTTCCCTTGAAGACATTTGAAGCAGACGCGACTCTTCTTTACTATCGCCCACCGATCTTGTACCGATGTCTTCTGGAACTTCTGACATTCGACGAGGTAATGTTCACCCTCACACATAGGGCAAGTTTTCTTTTGTTGTCTTGAATCCTTTTCTGTTGTCGAATGCGTTACTTGTCGATTGGTCTTCTTGAACCCGCTTTTCTCTTCTGAAGTTGCGAAAGCTCCACATTTGTCTGCTTCTGTGTTCAGGAACCTGGATACCAGCGTTAGGTTGGAGAAGTCGCCTTCTTCCGATGCTGCAGTGAAGTCGTACCATCGGAACTTGAGAACCGTCGGCATCTTCTCTGTTATTTGTTTCACCATCTCTGGTGAATGCAGGTACTGTGATTTCTTCAGTCCTTTTATGGCTGCTACGCTGTTGTTGATCTGGCTCGCGAAGACGCAGATGTCTCTTGGATTTTCCGAAATCTTCGGTAGCGCCTTGACCTTTTCTAGTTCTGCCAACACCAGCGCGTCAGGTCTTCCGTATCTTCTTTTGAGGGCTTGCATCACTTCTGACGGAGAAGCCTCGGAGTATAACAGGCTCTTGATGGCTTCTCTTGCATTGCCCTTCAGTGCTCTTCTTAATCGTGCCATATTCTGAACTTCGTTGAACATCGGTGCTGTATCTTCATAAACAACCTTGAAGGCCAACCACTCGCTGCTGTTGCCGTCGAAGTAAGGTAGCTCGTGGATGTAGCTTGGCTGTGCTGCCGGTCCTCCTCTTGTGGAAAAGGCTTCTTTTAAGGCAGTCGCCAATGCTTGAATCTCGACTGTAGCTCCTTTCGTTGAAGAGTTCTCTTCAGGCTTCGTCTTCTGTGGCTCTTCTGAGATGCGTTGACCTCGTTGCTCTGGTTGTTTCTTGTTGCCATCTTCTAGTACTGATGACTCAATCCAGTTCTGCACCTGTGCTGTTCTTTCTTCCTGGTCTTCATCATCCACGGAGTCCTCATCTTCATATTGTGTCATTTCCAGTCTGACACGGGCTAGTTTTGCCGCAGCCTGTGCTTGTTTCAGCTCCAGACGTGCTAACTCTTCTCTGGCTTCCAGCTCGCGTCTTCTGGCCGAGGAGCTCGTGGTCTTCGTAGACCTGGCACGACGACTGACCCCCATCGGTTTCAGGGTTGTGGCTGAACCACGAGCACCCTCTTCCGGGACATCTTCTGGGGTCTTCTGTGTCGTCTCCTTCTGTTTGGCATCTTCCTTCTTCTGTTCGCTCTTCTTGGATGATGCCGTGGTCACAGTTTCAACCGTGGTCTCCGTTGTCGTGGTCCCTTCCGTAGTCAATGTACCCGAAGAAGTGTTGGTGCCTGATGAAGTAGTGGTTTCTGATGATGCTGACGCTGACGCAGACGTGACCCCTTCTGACCTTGACGCTTCTACCGTCGCGTCCACATTAGTAGGACGGGACGGGGGGCGTGAGGGGGCATCCTTCTGTGACCTGGTTACTGGCATCTTGCAGTCCTCTTATCTTCTAGGCTCTTCTGACTTCTTCTTGCTTCTTCTTGCAGGGATCCGGCGCTCGAAGGACCAATTGTGGCGGACAACCGGGGTATATTCAGTACCTTGCGGTCGTACCTGGGACAGTCTCCCACGTTTTGACGTATGTTTCCCTTCACTGAGTCGAGTGACTCTGCTGGTGGCACACGTCCCACGCACCCCTGAATGCGTAGCCGTTTTTTGTGGGTATACCGGCTCGGAAGGCTTTGCAGAGATAGGCAATAAAACAACCAATTTTCTTACTTTTGTTGCTTGTAGATTTTGGCTTCTTTTGTAGGTGTTGCCTCTTCGACGGCTGAGCTGTGACTGACTTTTCGTCGCAAATTGCGCTCTATTTATACCCGGCTTACGTTACCTTATAGAGAGCCGTGTATTTTGAACCCTTTTTCATGCTACTTTTTTCTTAAGCCGAAATCTGTCAAGCCCCTTATTTTATTTATTTTTATAGAATTTCCTTACAATTTTTACTATATTATGTTCCTTATATAACCATCTACTTAATTAAACCTTACTATATAACTTAACTATGTATAATAAAAAGTTTCTAGAACAAAAACTGTCAAAAAAGTGAGTCGACACATTTTCACTATACAAAATCCCTTGTAATTTCTAAACTAATGATCCGATTTTCATAATTCAAACGGAAATATTCGTTTTATATCTAGACCTATCCTTTAAAACAAAAATTATCAAAATCTAACCATAAACAGAAAAGTGAGTTTTCAAGTTACGTAAATATACTTGAACAAAATTACACTTGTAAGAATCCTTTCAAAAACAGTCTCATTTGTTTGGAATACAAAACTAACAACAAATCTGAGCTAAATACTAATTAGAAATATAAGAAAAAACATGAAATAAATCTCTTTAAAAGTTTCTAACTAGATTAAAATTTCTACTTTACTTTTTGTGCGTAGCGGTAACGTCACTACTTGCGCCCTGGTATTCAGATAGGGTCTTGTCGCCGACAGTCTGTACTAATAATAGAGCTGAAGAGTTTTTTTTTTTTGTGTGTTTGTTTGATTTCATTTTGATAGTCCAATCCTTGAGGAAGGCTATAGGCTATTAAACATCACGCTATGACTGTTAGGAGCCGAAAAAAGCTTTGTTTTCCGACGTTTTTCCTACTTTCAATAGTTACGGCTTTTAATACTCCTAACAATATTTCTTTTTTCGTTGTCTAGACTTGATCTATTTCACAAAGGAAGCACGCTAATGACCTTGCCGTGATCGAAACTAGAAAGCCAGTCGGTAATAATGGCTGATTCGAGGTTAATGGCACAGGGTGCGCCAGACGAACATAGGTTTAGGCTTTCAGGGAGGCTTTCTCCATAACATAATCAGCCTATATTGTTTCCACTGCTGGGACACAGGAGGAGGCCTGTGTCCCAGCAGTGGGAACAATATAGTTATCTGTGAGAGGGAGTGGGCCGTAATCTACTACGCGGGCCCAGTGCAGGTTGGTAGATGTCAGAAGTCTTCGAATTTTTGGTTCTAGGACATGCCGGTTTCCTCACGATGTTTTCCTTCACCGTTTTGAGAGCAGTGGTGATGAAATAATTTACACAAAATAAAGTGCCTGCTTGGCTTCGAACCTACGTCCTACAACACGTAAGTTGCGGCCGTTACCACTGGACCACTACTGCCCTCACTGCACTTTTTCCTATGATATTACCTATTTATGTCTTTTACCAGCTTCTACCCGCGACTTCGTTCGCGTGAAATTTCTTGTTCCACCGACGCGGCGATGTGATGCGACGGGGTGGGGCCCCGTCGCATCACATCGCCTGCCCGCGCTACTACTTTGTTTTGAGCTTACCGTTCTGTCAGACTATTTGTCTTTTCACTCAGCTCCTATTGGTTCTAGCGTTTTGAACGAGCTACGTTCAAAAAAACCTTCAAAAAACTCCATATATCTCAAAAAGTTCAAATCCTCGTCGAACCGAGAATAAATTCAATCGAAACGTATGAATGGAATATATTCCAAAGGTCGCAATGTGTCGTAAACAACAGCTCTGACCCCGGCGGTTGTCAATTTGTAAAATTGGTACGAGTCCTGTTTGCCCCTGTCTGTTTGCAGGTATCGTGAACATATAAACGTCTGTTTTTCCATAATAAAATGATGGGACCTTTTTATTTTGTAAAGGGAGAAAAAATATTTGGCTTCGTTTACTGTCAGGGAATTGCAGAAACTATATTAGATACTACCATTTACCCGCGACTTTGTCCGCGTGAAATTTTTGTTGCATGCCCCAAATAGACGGTGTTGGTCCACATTGACTTACTGTCAGTAACGGGAAATGTGATGCGGTAGGATACATGAGGATACATTCGAATATTGTGTATATATAGACATATTGTATGCCTTACTAAACCTGACAGGGGTCAAATAAACGTATTTTCTTTCTTTCTTTTACTTAATTTTCTCTTAGCGCTATTTATGACTTTTTTTTCTTTTTGCTCGGCTCCTAAGCATTCCAGCGTAATTTTAAATAGCCTTCTTCAAGAATCCTAATTTTTGAGGAAAGCTATTTAAATTTACGCTGGAATCCATAGTCGGATTGCACTTGATAGCCTACTATCAAGTGCAATCCGACTGGTAGTTCCAGAGACTAGCGCGTTCAAATAAATAAAAACAAACTCTTCACCTTTATTATCAGTATCTTATATATGTCGCATCATTGACTATTTATTGGTTTAGACGCTCAATTGATTTTTGTAATACCGGTGAACGCAGTGACGTCACATGTCACGTGAGCGGAATCGGTTGGAGGGGTGTCGATTTTAAAGTTATAAAAGCGCGAGTCGCAGGAGAACTTGGCTCAGAACGATACTTCAGATCGGATCTCCAATCGGGATCGTTGGTTCACAGGTACCTTATTAGTATTGTCTCTAACTATTATAACCGTTATTATTTAAACTGTGCTGAGCTATTATTCAAATAAACCTTTGTGCAAGTATTTGGTATTGTTACTGTGTTACTTGAGACCTACGCCATGGAATCCCTACCTCAAGACCACACTGATGATGGGCGAGCTGCGCAGACCTCTCAGCCGTCGACATATAAATAAAAATGAATCACAGAAAAGTGTGTACGCGCATAACTTCCGATCGACTGCACAAAATTGAATATTTTTTTTTTTGTGTTTGTTATTGTCATGACAAGGTTTTTATAGAAGAAAATTAAATCGAAATCGGGCTCGAAACTTATGCGGGAGAAACCGCGGGTTGCAGCTAGTAGTAAATAGATGTGAGATAATTTGTTACCTCATACAGCCAAAACTGGCGAGCCAAAAAGGTTAACATAACGCTATAAGGCATGTGAATTGTCGCTTTACAAAGTTATTTACTTATTACTAAAACTTCTTATATAATAATCTAAAATCTCCGTACTACCTAATCGCCGGTAGACCACGTTATTAACATAACATAATCTGTCTATAATGTTCCCACTGCTGGGACACAGGCCTCCTCTCGGCGAGAGGGAGTGGGCCGTAATCCACCACGCGGGCCCAGTGCGGCACCTTTATTGCGTAACACACTGTCATTCGCCATCGGAATCGTTTTGAAGGATATAGCCAATCCATTGCTTCATATGTTCATAAAATTTGTCTGCTCAACAACGTAAATAACGCAATGAATGTTGTTGAACTGTCAAAGTTAAACCCATTGCTACTGTTGTTACGCGGGTTGGTAGATTTCACGTCTTTGAATTTATGATCACGTCATTATTCTAACATTTGTGCTCAAAATCGTAACACAAATAGGTACGTTTCTTGCTACTGTTACTCGTACCAACTTACTGAAATTCAAAGAGTTTTTCGTCGCGTTCAATAAAACAAGAGCGACAAGTTTTTACATTAGTTTTCTAAAAGACAAATGGCTTTTACAGTGTTATTGAGTAAAAGACGACGCTCCGAGGAAGCTTAGCAAAATGAACTCAGGGATAACTTGCTCTGTGCTCCAACTGAGCTAAGTTGAATTGGAAAAAAGCTGTGTTATTGGTTCGACCCGTATTACGACGGAGTAGGGATCAAAGGATTCGAATATCTACTCGCGGCCATAAGCTGACCCTGCCAGCAATTCAAGTCACTTTTTTAACCCGCTTTTATATTAAAGTCACTTGTAACAAAATCTTCCAAGTCAATGTTAACCTACTTATGATTGTCGTATTGAAATAAGACTTTCTATGTATATGTAGTTCGGATGACAGTACTATAATTTGGTATCTTGGTGCTGATGTGATGATGAGGAGCCAGGAGGTGGATAGTAGAACTCTTCAGTGGATACTAGTAATCCCGTTGAGTTTTGGCTCGTTTAATTCGTTTTGACGAGTCCTGTAGATTGGGCTAGGTGACGAGGGTCTGATAATGGAGCTAGGAGATGGATATGGAACTCTTCAGTGGCTACTAGTAAACCCCTCGAGTTTGGGTTCCTATGTTACGTTTTAATGAGTTCTATATATTGCACTTGGTGTCGAGGGTCTGATGATGGAGACAGGAGGTAGATAGTGGAACGAAAAATATAAAAAGCGTGGAACGGTTTCTGGAACCGGAATGTCCTAGAACCAAAAATTCGAAGACATGTGACATCCACCAACACCGGCACTGGGCCCAAGTGGTGGATAATGCCCCGCTCCCTCTCACAAGAGGATGCCTGTGTCCCAGAAGTGGGAACATTATAGGCTGATTATGCAGTACGTGATAAAAACCTGCTTTTTTATTTAATATTTATTGTAGTTGCGTCGAAATTGAGGAGAAAGTATGAGTAGCTCATTTGCCAGATGGACACCTGCGGTGCTATTCTGTAAAAATATCACCGTGATAACTTAGGTGAAGTGAGTTTTAAGTGAGCTGACATTCCACCTGATGCCAGGGATTGACACTAGATAGAAAGAAAAAGAAGAAATAAAAGAAAGAAAAATTGTCTGCACAAACAAAATGCGCATTACCTACAAATAAAAAGAACGGCAAAATTTACTCAAGCATATAAAAAGTTGACAATTGTGTCCATAGTTTGATGACAGGGCCAGGGACCAAATACCAAACACTTTAATTGACATTGAATATATAAATTAATCCGTGGTGCTGACTTTAAGCTCACTTCACCTATGATTTCACGGTGAGATTTTTACAGAATAAACCGCCTGGTCATTAAAGTAACAGTCAAACAGTTAACCAGACCATTACTATCCTACACAAGTTCAAAACGGCTTTCAAACACTATCCCAATAACGGCCACAGAACAAATTAGGTCCTAACCAGTTATAGCCGGCTGTTAGCGCTCTAATACGGTAAAGTGGCACGGTTAGGACGCGCAGCTCTCGATAATTAGTTGGCAATTAGTACGCGGGTCGCGCCATGAGACGGGCAAGGGGAGCGGGGGGGTGAGGCGGTAAGTGTGTTAGGACTATGTCCACAGAATAGATTGGGACAGAAGACTGGCTTCATACAACGAGATAAAACCCTTGCACACATAGACGCCTATGTATGTCATCACCATCTGCCTAGGTATGTTCCAACTATGTTGGGGTCGGCTTCCAGTCTAACCGGATGCAGCTGAATACCAGTATTTTACATAGAGCGACTGCCTTTCTGACCTCCACAACGATACCCCTTGGTAAGACTGATTGTTAGACTTTCGGGCTACTGACGACCCGTAACGACTGCCAAAGATCCACGAATGACAGCCGAGACCAACGGCTTAACGTGCTTAGGTATGCTTGTAGGTATGTATGGCAAAAATATTAAACTTAGCTTAATCTAATGACATAGCCAATGTGTTTTTTGCTATTTTTAACTGTCCGCCATTGGATACAGGTTGGCAGGGATATCAACGCGCAAACTGTACCCAAGAATTCAGCATGATGCTAGACCAGCTAGAGTAGACATATTTCGTGGTTTATCAAAAAAAAAATCTGCTGTTTCATAAAAAAGTGCAATACCAACTCGATTAAAATGCAATAGCCATTTTTTTTAATAACCGACGAAAAATTTCAACGCTGAGCTCAGGATTCATGGTAACCGGTGGTGCTTCGATGTCCCAGCTACCCTGTACATGGACATACGCTCCATATTGCTCGATGCCAATATTGGTACGCTCCATATTGCTCGATGTTAATATGGTGTGGCGGTACCTCGACCACACCATATTGAGCTATACGAAGTAGCTATACGAAGTAATTCGTTTATTAAGTTACTCCATATCGCTCCTTAAATTGCTCCACTATCTCTGAAAATTACTGTGAGCAATAATGACAGCAAAAAAAAAAACTCCTGTAACGTGCAACTTCACAAACCAGTGCTATTGCATCTGCGCTTGCACTTAAGAAAGAAAAGGAAGGAACGTTTTTTTTATCCTGCACCAACAAGACGCACATTACAAAAAAAAAATAGACAAATAACACACACTCATACAAAGTGTCCAAAAGCCTCGTATTCAAAACCTTCCCTATGTCATTGAAAATGTTGTGAAATAAGCTATATAAGGGGTTTAATACAGTTTTACCTTGTAATATATTGCTAAATCGAAGTTGAAAGTAGGGTGAGCGACTTTTCCCTAGTTTTTCCAAAAGTTTATAAACTAATAAAAACACATTACCGAAATCAACAAATCAAAATAAAACAAAAAAATCAAACAGTTTCGTACAAAAAATGCCAAGTGCCATGCCAAAGAATTAAACATTTCGGCGGGAATTATCGTTAGATGTTTAAGATGTGATGTTATATGCCTTTCCTGTTCTTTTCCCTACACTCTGTCAAAGTTAGAACAGCAAATGTATAGTTTAGACAGGAAATCTTTCGCATTAAATTCGACCCTACACCCTGTCCATTTATAGGTTAACCGTTTTTTGACAGCTATCTTAGAATGTACATATTCCTGATCACGTAAAAAAATGCGTAATAAAATAAATACAGAAACTACCTTATCTTATTGAATTAGCTTATTTATGGCTTCTTACATACATTATAATAACGTACGTGTATCAATCAATGTATCGTGTGTTGTTGCAATCACTAGTTCCATCTGTCAAAAAACGGTTTACCTAATGGATAGGGTATAATAAGTCTACCAACGGATGCGAAGTTTTTGACAGCAGACTTGATAAGCTTGCTTAACAGACGAGGGGTTATGTGTGCGTGCCCTTTCGCTGGCTGTATGAACCCAGCCTTCTGTACCCATCTATTCAGTGCATGCCTGTCACTCGACAAGATTGAGCCGCCATGATGGAGCCAGATTGGGAGGCGTAGAATTAGTTGCAATCCGATCGGAAGTGGGATTTGATTGACTGGTGACTACGGTCTGACAGTTTCCGTATGAATTGAGATTCATGTAGAGTTGATTGATGTCCGGAGTGGGTTAGCGAGGATTGGATAGATTATTAGATTTGGTGTTAGGTTATTATGTTTTGTGGAAGATCAGCTGAACGCGCAAATGGCAATTTAAACCATAGTGACTATAGTGTGTTATGATACGTGTGACATATGTTGTCAATTATTAAACGGCGTGAAATTGCTAACGACATGCATTAATAGACTACTTAAGTCACCTGTATCATAAAGTATTTTATAGCACGTGTGACCTAAACTCGCACTTGTAAAAATAAACTACTAAGTCACAGAAAAGCGTGGCTTAAATGCGAATTTAGGTCACACAGTGCTATTTTAAAGATTTTAAGATACGAATGAGAAAAATCCATGACAAATACCTTCCTACAGCGATTGGACCTAAACGAAAAACATAAACCATTCTCCAGGGCCGAGCATTTTATATTATTAAAAGCAGCGGTAGCCCAGTGGTAACGACCCAAACTTACGTGTCGTAGGTCGTGGGTTCGAATTTAGACAGGCATATTACTTTGTGTAATTTATTGCATCGCCACTGCTCTTAAAACGGTGAAGGAAAACTGTGTTCCAGCAGTGGAGCAGTACAGGCTGATTATGAGCCTTTTACTTACCAAAAACGAACCAACCGCTTTAAACGTACAAAGAACTAGCTGCGCCCCGCGGTTTTACCCGCATAAGTTTCGACCCCGTGGTAATATCGGGATAAAAAGTATCCTATATGTTAATCCTGCTTATAAACCATCTGTGTGCCAAATTTCATCTAAATCCGTTCAGTAGTTTTTGCGTGAAAGAGTAACAAACATCCATCCATCCATCCATACAAACTTTCACGTTTATACTAGGATAGTAGGATTGTTGAAAATAAGCATAGAACTAGAACGCTACTGAAGCCGCAATCAACGTGGCCACCTTCTGGGCCAAAGAAACCAGGGGCTCTACTCCGAAGTGGTATCGGCTGAATGTTCGGCCGTTTCCTGCTACGAAGTTACTATTTGGTTCGGTAGGTCCCGATCCTACACTCCTACACTCTTTCGAATATTGACTATGGTCCCGACCCAACTGAGCCGATCCGAACTTTTTTCGCATTTTTCAATAATATTCGGTTCGGCCATGTGTCGGTCCGATCCGAACATTCGCACTTTACACTTCGTAGTAGACCTCATGGTTAACTAGACGAATGTTGTATCATCAATCCGAAAAGAAAAAGAAGCATACCCAGCATGTTTACTTAGCTTTTATACTGCTCTTACTTACGAAACACTCTCTCAAGAAATGCTTTTACGAAATGCACATCAAAAATACAGCTGAACACACCACAAAGAACAACTTTACCGCAGTCCCCAGTTTATACAATAAACATAGAATTTTCTTCGCAGAAACACGTGGGAGTACTCTTCGGTACTAACACGTGCCCTTTGTTATTGTCTCCCCTACCGCAATGAGTACAACTCTCAACTTGTATAAGACTTTATCCAATCCACAAGTTTCCAGAAGTTTCTTAACATAAGATAATCTAAGGTAGCCCGCTGAATTCAAACTTGCTTACGTGTTTTGCGGTTTGCAGCTCAATATTAGAGTAGTATGTTGATTGAAATACGATTCATGATAGTAAGAGCCCCAACACGCGTACTACAACCACACCACAACGTCACGGGCGTTAATCTGTATGAAAATGAATATGTAGTCTATTCACACGGACCACATTTGGCCGTCAAAATCAACCGTGTGGGCGATACCGACCAAATCAAGGCGATGTCGCGCGTCGCAGTCACAACTATCTGCAAACACTAGCCACAACTTAACCACATCGCAACATCTAGCGACAACACAACCCCAACGCAACTGCAAGAAGTTGCAGCGCCACTATTCATAGATAACAACTGCTTGACCACCTTTTGCCGCTGCGATGTGGTGTGGTCGTGTTAAGCATATTTTAACTGACAGAATAATAAGTTATTATTAAAATCATCCAACCCGCACTGAGCCCGCGTGGTAGATTACAGCCCACTTCTTGAAGAGAGGAGACCTGTGCCCCAGCCTTGGGAACATTATAGGCAGATTATTATTAAAATAATTAATACTTTAGTTATAAGGTATGAAAACATCGTGTTTTTATGAATTGTACATATTTCGCGAGCTACTTATTGTACATATTTTGCGAGCTACTTTAGCGCATTCTCCTTCATAAGCAACTTCTTAAACAAAGGCGTTGATTTCCACAAATTGTTGGCAGCGAACGCCATCCGTTTGTCAAAGTCATTTCCATGCACGAGATTATCTTTAAGAGGAAATAATAGTGTCCATAATGGGACAGACGAAGGGTTCTCCGAGATTTCCCTGCATCTGACACTTTTGCTTGAGATATCTTTGTTTTATGTTAAAGAAGCTGATGTTTTTATATATTTTGTACCTGCCCGCGACTTCTTCCGCGTGAAATTTCTTGTTGACCAGTCGCATTATGCAATCTATTTACTGCAAATATTAGCTAGGTTTTTTTTTTATAATATTATTATAAATATTTTGATTTCGACTGTCCGAAATCTGATATACCTATTAAGAATCTGATATTTTGAGAATATGGTATTTTGAGAATCTGGTATTCTGAGATGAAAGGCATCATTTACCCGCCCGCGCTATTACTTCCGTTATGCTCAGCGTTCTTTCAGATTTTTATTCTTTTTCCTTATCTTTTTTTTTTCCATATACTAAATTAATACAATGAAATCACTATAACTTAAAATGCGTATCTAGTTCTAATGTCTTCCAACTTTTTGGACACTTCCGCGGGCATTCTCTCTAAGTCCCCAGCGATCGCCTTTTGTTTCGCTGGCTCCAACGAGTGGAACTGCTCGCACAAGTCGCCGTCTATCACATTCTTTACTGGGTAATAATAGCTCCTAAACGATAAGTGATCCCGGCCACACACTGGCTGGTTTTCACTCCTCCTAATGACTATAGCGTGATGTTAATTAGCCCTTCCTTTTTTTTTTTGTTGACCTTCCTCAAGAATTGGGCTTTCAAATGCAAGAAAAAAAATTCTGATCAAATCCGGTAGTTCTGGTAGTTCCAGAGAGCTTCTGTCGCGAAGTAGATTACGATTTCATTTTGAAGCGAAGTTAAATAGTTTAGGGACGCGCAGACGTCCCTGAACTATTTAATACTTTAAACAAAGAAAACGTTATTGATTCAGATTAATAACGTTTTCTTTGTCTAAAGTATAAGACAAGTAACACTAAGGATTCTCTCAAATACTGTAAATAATACTTTGCGTAGGTCCTTGAAAACGTAAAAGTCCGAAATCCCAGGGCCTTGAATTTAGTATGTATTTTAAACATACCCATACCTAAGAGTCTATTCAAATTTGTTTCCAATTGGTGTTATTTCAAGTTAAACAAATATCAACTTTATTTCAGTGTTAATTAAGTTGATTACAGAGTGACTAGCACTATTTAAAAAGTTATAAAAATGTTTGAAGTTGTAGCGTAAACTGAACTTTATTGTGTAGGAATTAAAGTTATTTTTCCATAAACTCATATTTGTTAACATTTTTGGCAAATAAATCGCGAATGGAGTTTAGCTAGTTTGGGCCGACAGCCAATTTAGAGGCATCAGGTACGGTACTAAGGGTAACGGCCGCGACTTAGAAGTTGTAGGTCGTAGGCTCGAGCCCAGACAGGCGCTTTACTTTGTGAAAATTATTTCATCACCACCGCTCTCAAAACGGTGAAGGAAAACACCGTGAAGAAACCAGCATGTCCTAGAACTAAAAGTCCAAAGACATGTCACATCTACCAACCCGCACTGGCGTGATGGATTACAGCCCACTCCCTCTCGAAGAGAGGAGGCCTTTGTCCCAACAGTGGGAACATTATAGGCTGATTATGTAGGTACTAAGGATACATAGAAACACTACTCACTTTTGTGTACGTTCAAAACACTTGCTAAAACCACTTCTACACATTTTGTTACTCGGAAAATAAGTAAGGTCTGGGCACCTGGGATCTTGATCTAGATCCTCTTCTTTCAAAGTAAATATATTTTCTTCCATCAATGCCAGGTAAATGGATTTTTGACAGCATACACGAATTCTGTAATATCTTGATACATTCTGACTTACGTAATAATATTTCATTCTATACCTATATTTAACTTTCTAGAGCTTACAAAATTGAACACTACCACATTAGGTTCAGTGTTCAATTTTGTAATCTCTATGTAATTGGTTTCAAAGATGATCCGTTAATACTTGGGAGAAGGCTAGATTATGACATTTGACATTAATTGTAATCGCCTTATCTTAGTTAGTTACTTAGTTATAACTTAAACCGATATTAGACGACTAATCTGACGTTCATAAGATATTAACAGTAGCTATGGCTGTATATACATCTGCGAAAATCCACTTAACTCAACAAGGACTTGATCATCAATGCTAGGGTTGCTAACATCATCATCTGCCTAGCCTTTTCCCAACTATACTGGGGTCGGCTTCCAGTCTAACCGGATTCCGCTGAATACCAGTATTTTACATGGAGCGACTGCCTATCTGACCTCCATAACCTAGTTACTGGGTAATACGATACCCCTTGGTAAGACTGGTTGTCTGGTTGTCTGATGTACGAATGACAGCCGGGACCAACGGCTTAACGTGCTTTCCGAGGCACGGAGGGATCTCGGTATGTAAAGATGGTCACCCATCCATAGACCAACCGCGACAAGCGTAGCTTAACCTGATCGATCGACCTGTGCGGCTGTTATTATTTAGCCACGGGCCCCTCGGTAGGGTTGCTAACCTATATTATACGATAAGGTTAGCTAGGGTTGCTAACCTTACCATATATATAATACATTATACTGCTATAGAAAACCCCTAAACACTATATTTCTAAAAAAGAAATATAGTAGGCGATACTACTATATTTTTATTTCTTATCTTAGTTTCATTCGAAGACATATGACCTCTATAAACCAGGTTGGTGGATATTTCAGACATGTATAATCAGCCTATAATGTTTCCATTGCTGGGACACAGACCCCCTCTCTGAGAGAGTAGACCATAGTCCACACAGACCCCCTCTCTGAGAGAGTAGACCATAGTCCACACAGACCCCCTCTGAGAGAGTAGACCATAGTCCACACAGACCCCCTCTCTGAGAGAGTAGACCATAGTCCACACAGACCCCCTCTCTGAGAGAGTAGACCATAGTCCACACAGACCCCCTCTCTGAGAGAGTAGACCATAGTCCACACAGACCCCCTCTCTGAGAGAGTAGACCATAGTCCACACAGACCCGTTCTCTGAGAGAGTAGACCATAGTCCACACAGACCCCCTCTCTGAGAGAGTAGACCATAGTCCACACAGACCCCCTCTCTGAGAGAGTAGACCATAGTCCACACAGACCCCCTCTCTGAGAGAGTAGACCATATTCCACTGACTACAACGCCTACTAAACAACTTCCATACAATTTACAAGGCTTATCGAAAACCAGTATCAAAACGTGTTTGCGTAATGCGGGACACAGAAACTTATCATTAATCAAAGGATATAATGCAATTAACAAATCCTTTTAAAGGAAAAGATATAAGCTATAGTGACATGTTATTGCAAAGCTGTAAGTTCTATACGAAGACAAAAGAAATCGAAGACGTCTACCAACCCGCACTGGGCCCCCGTGGTAGGATACGGTTCACTCCCTCTCACCAAGAAGAGACCTGTGCCCCAGCATTATAGGCTGATTGTGTGTGTATTTTCTATAAAATAAAGGAACCTTAAAAACTCCAATGACAAATAAAACAATTCACGAAAAAATCCCAAAATGAACGAAAACGTAAGTGAATTATAACTCGTTAAAGTAAGCCTGTCTGAGCATTTCTGACTGAATAAGGAGAATAGAATAGAGGAAAATGAGACGATCAAATACGGCTTGTTGGAGCCGTATTTGATCGTCTTATTTTTTGATACAGATGGAACCAATTACATCAAATATATATTTAGCTTTTAGCCTTAGACCAAGCACGTGTTTTCATATAAAACAAAATAGCGAAATATTTTTATTTACTCATCTAATACAAGTCCTATTATCCTACTCAATAATTATGTACGAGTATGTCTATTACTAATCACGCAAAAACGGCTAAACGGATTTGGATGAAATTTGGCACACAGATATTTTAACACCTGAATTAACACATAGGATACTTTTTATCCTGGTAGTAAGTTCTCGTGGGATAATTTCCGACCTACACGAGGGCGAAGCCGCTGGCAAAAGCTAGTTATGAATAAATTAAAAACGTTTGAGGATATGGTTTATTGTGGACCGTAAAACCACAGAAGGTAACTTCATCAGCAAACATGGACGTAAACATTGTTTTAACTAACGTTCCTTATTGTTGTTGTATTGTTTGTTTATTTGCCTGTTACCATGGATTCAGTAAGTACATGATTCTGAACCCCATGAGTTGAAACGTTTCGAAGGTTATTAAAAAAAAATCGCTACTTCATACATTTTGACGCGAATGTATTGCACTTTTCTATGAAACAGTAGATTTTTTTCATGTACTGAATCCATCGTTACGTGCTTGTTGCGTGTCGATGCCGCCCTGTTTAACATTTCAATCAATGCTACTGATGAGTAAAACGCAATAGAAATTGCAATCTCAATCTACTAACAGCTGCTAAATGCAATGCAAAAAGGTAGCAACACAATGCTATTCGTTCCGCCAATTCGCAATCTTTAAATGTAGTATAATACGGAAATAATTCCTACTAACGTCTCGTAGAAGTTACGAGTTTCAGATTTTGTGTTTTACCTATATGATGACTGAACTGACTGACTTATATGAATAGTTGGCGTGTCCTCCGTCCACCAAGTCAATCTGAGTTGAGAAAATGAATAAAATTACGAAAAGTTTCCAAAAATAGTTTGGTCACGTTGACAGAATGTATAAAGGGGGAATAAATACAACGAAAGAAATAGTAATTATTGGGACTCGCATATCACAAACTAAACACACTCTTAAAACATAAAAAATAAAACAAAGGTAAAATGAAAATAAAAACAGAAAGTCCTGTATGAGGCCAAAAGTCAGTAGAAATTGTATGAAACTCTAAAACTACATACTAAATATTTATTCATTTTTCAGAAAGGACACGCAACCAGTATGAAAGTGAACCAAGCAACGCGAGGGGTTATGTAAGAAAGCAAATACATTTATTCAGCAGAGACTAAAAGGCACACCACTTATTCTGCAAAAAAGGCAAACAACTTAATCTGAAGGAATGAAGAATTTTGAAAATTCATCCCCTAAAGGGGAGGGGAGTGGAAGACCGTTATTTCTGAAGAAAAACGTGGAAGACTTATGTAACTGTATATAAGTACGAGTTATCTACAGGGTGGCAGGGGCATCGACGGGCAACCTGTTACTACGGAATCAGTAGATGATTCTGAACCCCCCACGCGTTGACATTTTACGACGCTTATTAAAAATAAAATTGCTCATGCTACTAGCGTAAACAAAAAAATAGCTCGTACATCATGATTCTAGCGTAGAATTTATTTTTCATTTTTTCATTAAGGCACCTGAGAAGTTGCCGATGTATAATCCCATCGGACACACAGCTTATGTACCTATTAATATGAAATCTGTGCTAACAAAATATACAATCTTACCTCGAGGACGTTGCGGGCGGGTCTCATGAGCCACGTCTGCAGCCCTGGAAACCGCTGGCAGTGAGGACATAATTTCTGATGGAAATACGTCGCGCGGTTGCTGGCTAACATCTGGATCAACCTGGTGGAGAAACATTGAGAATCAGTATGTTGTAGAGACAACGTCACTATGTCCACCCTTCATTTTTTTCTTTAATGATAAAAAGCTATACAGCAATGTCGAAATTGAACTTGCGCGTCATTTGCTACCTACATTCCGTTTACAGTTATTTTACCTCTTATTTTGCATCACTGTCCAAATCACAGTGATCTTTATTCTCATTCCAATAAGGTTGCTATTGGGTTACTGCCATTGACAAGTCTGTCAAAATCATTGTGATCTTTATTCTCGTCACAATAAGTTTGCTGTTAGGTTGCTGCTGACAGAGGTAAAATAACTGTGAACGGACTTTAGTTGATGAAGCTGTGTACACAGGTACTGTATATACTGATAGATTAGTATCAAGAAAGATAAGACAGAAAAATTGTTTGTGCAGAATAAACATTTTTTTCTTTCTTTATTGTCTTTCTTGCAGGCATAGATACACAATTAGTATCAAGAATAAACGTTAGACCTTGCCTTGCATTAGAATACGGATTTTAGAGAACAATATAAATCTGTAATTTGATTTTATCTATTAAACTTTGAATTGACTTACATTGTTTGAACAGTTTTATATAATATTATCCGAAATCGGTTTAATTTTGCTTCTTAAAAACAGTCTTAAAATAATAATATGTACAAGTACGGACGCCAGCACATCAAGTTACTACAATCTGTCAAATTTCTTTAATAGATGTTCAACTTTATCGCTAAAGCTAATGCTTTAGCGATAAAGTTAAATTTTCCCAATCAACCTTGAACCTTAATAGGTTCAAGGTTGATTGGGAAAATTTTACAGTTTCGGGTAGCTTGACCTGCTGGCGTCTGTACATAATCAAAGGGCATCAAAAATTCGTCCGCTGTCAACAGGAAAACACTGGCATTGCCACGTTTTATGGCAATGCTGATTCTTTGGCTAAAAAAATATGCTTCTGACCATTTTCCTTAATAACAAACCGTGTGCCCGATGGGATTTCCTGTTGCCAAAAATGACGAACTGCCATACAAACTTCCATCCCCTATTTAACCCTTTCCGTGAATGAGTTTCAAAAATCCTTCCTTGCTCACTTTGGGGAATAGGAAAATAAGAGTCTCTTGTACAAAATTTCATGCTTCGGAACCCAACGGCTGTGTGCGTTGTCAGGCAGTGAACTTTAAGATTTTTATTAAGGGGAAAGCGGTAGCCCGCGAAATTCAAGTATTCTTCCGTTTTTTTGAAATTTGCAGGTCAGTATCATGTTGAATGTAACAAAGATGTATTTACGGAATTATAATCATTAAAATCAACAACAACTCTCTAAGTTCATATAATCCTATTGAGTGACTATTTCATGATATATCAATCAATAGGATTATATATATGAACTTAGCGCTCGCGAATCATATTTTTTTCAACATAACAACCTGACACTGAGTTTTAATTGCAAAAAACGTACACGACGTACATCATTAAAGTGTCGAACATTTTATACCCAAAAATTAAAGTTTGTTGTTGCCAAAAATATGATTTTTGTAGTTTCAAACTCAAATAGCAGCCAAGGGGTTAATTGTAGATCTAAGTAGTAAGAGTTAAAATATGTTCGGGATGTTATATTCAATTAAAAGTTGGTATTTTTTTTTATGCTTGAAACACTTATTATAAAAATATGATTTTTTGAATTTTTGATCTCAAATAGCAGCCAGGGGGTTAATTGTAGATCTAAGTAGTAAGAGTTAAAATATGTTCGGGATGATATATTCAATTAATAGTTTGAATTTTTTAAATGCTTGAAACATTTGTTATAAAAATATGATTTTTTGAATTTTCAATCTCAAATAGCAGCCAGGGGGTTATTTGTAGATCTAAGTAGTAAGAGTTAAAATATGTTCGGGATGTTATATTCAATTAAAAGTTGGTATTTTTTTTTTATGCTTGAAACACTTATTATAAAAATATGATTTTTTGAATTTTCGATCTCAAATAGCAGCCAGGGGGTTAATTGCAACATTTCGCTGTAATAGTAGTGTGTTTGTTGTTAGTTTACTTAATTGTTCATTTTATTGTGCATGCTGTGGTCTCCTGTAATTGAAGGAGTACACGTACCAAATGGTCGCTAACTATGGGTCTCATAAGAAGGCTCAAGGTCACCCAGCGTGCAATGGAGAGAGCCATGCTCGGCGTTTCCCTGCGTGATCGAATCAGAAACGAGGAGATCCGCAGGAGAACTAAAGTAACCGACATCGCTCGAAGGATTGCTCAGCTGAAGTGGCAATGGGCGGGACACATAGCGAGAAGAACCGATGGCCGTTGGGGCGGAAAGGTTCTGGAATGGCGACCGCGCACCGGACGACGCTCAGTGGGTAGGCCCCCGACAAGGTGGACCGACGATCTGGTGAAGGTCGCGGGAAGCCAGTGGATGCAGGCAGCGCAGGACCGATCGTCGTGGAGATCCTTAGGGGAGGCCTATACCCAGCAGTGGGTGTCGTGCGGCTGATATGATGATGATGATGACGTACCAAATACTTTGTCGTCCATTAATCATATGTAATGTTTAGTGTATATCTTTTGATGGAGATCCTAAAATAAATAAATAGTAAAACATGCTCAAGATGTTATTTTCCTGAAGAAAACAGCACTATTTTTTCTGGCCGGCACTTAAGAGTGTATTCTTAAATTTTGGTACTAACCCTAGTGTATAAGTTGTAGTATTTAAGGTGTGTACTAACAAAAGTGGTTCCTATGTTGTTCCGAAATAAATAATAATTATTATTATTATTTATTATTTAATTTTTGGGTACGAATTGAATGATGTTCTTAGAATTCCGCGGGCTACCTAGCACATCCCCATTAAGAAGATAGCAGTTTTAACAGCCACGTCCGTAGTCCCATTTAACAAATTCAAATACCTACCCAGTTTGTTTCATCTACCTGTGAGACTGAGTGACTTCATTTGTATGCACCTCACGAATTTTTCAATGACGACCAATAAGTATGCATAAAATGGAGAGCAATAAAAATATTCGTCTCAATAAAATTTTACATCGTTTTACAGCTGCATACTGAGGGTACGTTTCGCAGGAACTCGATAAAATTGATATAAAGTAATTTTTAAAGATCGCACGACTGTACCATAACTTTTAGGAACAGCCAGTTTGAATGTATATTTAAAACGCGAATTCGTGTCGCAACAATATATTATCTCTATTTTTGTCCTGTACTTATTTTACTTTTGTGGAATACATTGTTTTGTGAAACTGAGGCTTTCACCATTTTTTGCCGTTACTGTACATTTTTTTTTTTTTTTTTGTTTTCGGGGGGAAACCTTCAAAAGGCACCCGACCTCTGGGGAGTGAGGTCGGGGAGTGTGGGATTTTTACCTCACTAAAACCACCCCGGTGATCACCATCCGCACATAGGGGTAGTCCCGGTTCCTCTTAAAAGACCAATTCCGGAACCACCCCTGCGCAACGCCTGTAAGGCACATCCCTGAGGAGACTGTAAAGGGGCCTCCCCTAAGCCGTTACTGTACCTAGCTTGGCAAAGGACTTCTCTCCTTCCACCTCTCTCTGTCCAGAGCTGCCAAGGACCAATCTTTATTAAAGGAGTCCAGCTCATCCCGCGATCTCCGTCTGGGCCTGCCGCGATGTCGTTTGCCATTAAGCTTGCAAACTTGCAAACTTGAGACCCAGAGGGAGTGGGTCTCAAGTTTAGCCCATTGATCGTCTGACATGTGCCTTCGCCAAGCGTGGCCACATCGAACCGTCCTGTGCTTCCCGTATCCAGCGGATTCCGTGAACTGTTTGCTTTTAATAAAACTAAAATAAAAACGCTGCGTTCCTTTCACGGACACGATTATTGTTAGTAAGGAGCTTCCTCTTTGTGAAGAAAAAGAAAATTGTTGATTGTTTTGAAACCATCTTCGCTTTTTCACATGCCGATACAACATTAAAAAAATGTTAATGAAATAAATAACACGAAAATGAAGGCCCTCCCCATGCCAGTACACACTTACCTACTCTGTATTTTTAAATAAATATAATTTTAATTTTAAATGAACTTTAAGTTTAGTTCTGACTAACTTTGAAGCTAGTCGAGTAATGTCTAAACATACGAGTACACGTGTCTCACGGCAGCAATAAGAAACGTGTCCTGAATGGAGGCAATGACTAACAATATATCCGCACGTTCGACATAAACTTAATTATAAAAAGAGGCCAAGTTCTAAACTCCCAAGGACAATGTTTAGAAAAAAAGACTATGTGTATTGTGACAATGTGTTAGTAATGTTTCCGTATCCAATATGAGCATTTGTAGAATCCAATGAAGAGCATTGTAGAATAGAATAATATTATTATATATAATTGTGCAACTGCTCTACATACGAAACTACGCAAAAAAAAAGTATTTTGATGCGGTTGCACTATCATTTAGAAAATTTATTCTGGAATGTTTATGTGTATAATACATTAATATTGGACGTAGATATAATTAAAGCAATTTCCATATTTTATAAAATCGTAAAAACCCATGCGAAGCATGGGCGAGTCACTAGTAAATAGTATAAAATAAAGTCGCTTTTCGTGTCTGTTTGAGTGATCGCTTAATTCTTCTAAACTACACAATGGATTTTAATGCGGTTTTCTTAACGGCAGTTAACTTCAATATTATAAAGAAATCTAGATGTTTTTCAAGTCATTAAACTAGTGAATTATATTATGTTTTTCTATCTATAATATGTATGTATTTACAAAAAAAAATTGTATATAAGTAGTTTATCAGCCATCTTGTTACCATAACACAAGCATTAGGTTGCTTAGCTTGGGACAAATGGTGTTGTGTGAAATGTCCAGGGATTTATTTATTTATTTATTTATTTATATTAGAAAATTTTCAAAACTCATTTGTCAGTCAAAAGACGTTCACTACTGGATATAGGCCTCCCCCAAGCATCCAGCGGATTCATGCGAACTCAAAACGAAAACTTTCTAGCCCATCAATTCTATCTATAATCCTAAGGTCAACCATTTGAACATACAAACCCACAAAAACTGTAAATAAGGAAAACAATGTAATCATTCATATTCATATTTATATTTAGCCGCTTGAAATATCCTAAGACGATCTCTCAAGTCGGATCACGTACGAGATATACGCAAAAAAGATTATGATAGCTAGGTACTGGAACAATAATGTTAGAGACGACGTATGAACTAGATGATGTGTGCCCTGAATAATATAATTTAGCAGACACTGAACTTTTGCTAAAAAGATAAAATAAAGAAAAGAATCGACTTGATAAATATTTGTCGGAAACAGTTAGCTTTCCACCCAAACACCAGTAAGTTAGGTCAAGCAGTGATGGCTGCATACATTTTGTTTATTAAAAAAGTTATAAAATTCCAATTCATAAACCAATCTCCAAGAATTCATAAAGTTTCATGCGTGGCCGCCATTTTGAAAAAACAAAACAAAATGGCTGAACGTAGGTGGCGACTCCATATAAAAATTTTCAATCCCCTTTTATGTAACTGTGTGATGGTTAGTATAGGGACCATAACATTAATTAAGGTTATCGTACCAAAATATTGTTTAGATGGCATTTAGGGGGAATACTACAAAGAATAATAGTTTTTTTTTTGTAATATGTTTTATTTATTTGGCTTTAAATAGAACGGCCGAAATCAATTACACATTTAAACACATTTAATAATTACTATACCAGCCTATATTATCTCACTGTCGGGCAAAAGACTCTTCGCACGGGTTTTACAACTTGGAAAAACATCAAGTTTCTTTATTATTTGTAAGTTTAATAGTAACGCAATAAACACATAAACCTTCCGGAATAAATTCACTAAATAATGGTAAAAATCGCATTATAATCTGTTGCGTAGTTTAGAAGAACAAACCAGTCACTCGAAAAGCTTCTTTAATTTTCTATCTTTTGTAAATAAAGATGCAATGATGTTTGTTGGTAAGCGCGCCACTTTTAAACAGTGGGCCAATTTGGCTATGTTTTTTGTTTTAACATGTTCGTAATAGTTCGTATCAGGTTCTTATGGAAATTCTTCAAATTCGGGAAAACCTTAAACGCCCTTTTTTAAATGAATTGCTGAAATTTGGCCAAGATGTTTGTCGCCTCAGCTAGTTTATTAATATGTAGGTATAGATTTCGTAAATGGCAATTTCTATACCGTTAATCGTGAATTGTCCTTCAAAGAACTTTCTACCCATAAAACATGCAATAGCTAAATAATGGAAAATCTTTGTATCTACATATGTATACGTATTAAAGTAAATACCTGCAGATTCTCTGCAAGATCCTTGCACAAAAGAAATGCGGATTTATTGTTGAAGTGTATACTCTAGTTCTTACAAACTGCTCAAAGGATACAACAATTCAGTGACAAGAAAAGAGCGACCTTTCACACAGGATCTTAACAATGGCAACAAAAGGTACAGAAGCACTGAGTACGCTTTCTGCATTCCTTTGTATTGCACGCATCAACTAGGCTATGGGCGTTTATCCACCGCCACCGTCAACGGGACGTCAACGAGAATGAGATGACGGCGCCGAAGTAGCGAAACATTTATTTATTTATCCTTCTACTGGAACGCCATACAACCATACGCCAAGGTAGCAACAAATTACTCGATGTGCTACTTTCCATCATCCTGTGCGCTCTGGACATTGAACGGCCGGCGATGGAACACACACGCTCACACAGTGTCCATAGTTCCATAACTCGATCCATATTGCGCACATTCTTTGCGAATATTTTGAGACTCAATGAAAATTTAAAAATAAATACATCAAAAACGAAAAATTTTGAACCGTCCTGCCTGACATATGACATTTACATACATGTACTTTGGCCGCATGTTCACCGCACGCCGTCACCAGGGGGTCTACTACGAAGTGCAAAGTGCGAATAATCGGATCGGACCGACACATGGCCGAACCGAATATTATTGAAAAATGCAAAAAAAGTTCGGATCGGCTCAGTTGGGTCGCGACCATAGTCAATATTCGAAAGAGTGTAGGTGTGTAGGATCGGGACCGACCGAACCAAATAGTAACTTCGTAGCAGGAAATGGCCGAACATTCGGCCGATACCACTTCGGAGTAGACCCCCTGGACATTACGCTCGGTTCGAATAATCTCGTTTGTCGATGACGCCCTGTTGACGGTGGCGGGTGGACAAACATTATATATGTATTTATCAACTTACGTTATTTTGTCGTGCGGGATTTTCTCTCCTCTCTCCACTTCGAACAGAGGCACCACAAACACTGTCTTAGCGAAAACACAACCAGAATCCCTCTTCTCGTCACCCATTAGCTTCCTTATCATTTTCAGGAACTTCGGTGCCAAGCCACGACTAGGCACCATCTCTATATCAGACACTAAGAAATAATTGGTCTTTGATGCATTTCTTGCAACATTTCTGCCAACGTTTATTGGATACAAACTTACTGTTGATTTTCTATATGTGATTATGTCTGAGCTGACACCAGAACAGTCCTCGAACTTTAAATTATTCGAAACGTATCCTGATTCTGGTATTTTCATCATCATAAGTTGAATTTTATTCTTTCTCGCCCTCTGAATGTATTGCGCCCTAGTTTTGTTATTCAACTTGCGATAATTTTCTAATTTCTGTCTCATTAATTCTCTTGCGTCCATTGTTGTGTTAGACGTTACAGCTGTTGGCGCGGGTAGAGTCGTAAAATACTTCCTCCTCTGTTCCATCGTTCTTATTTTGGGCTCTGATTTGGTTGGGAAAAATAAATGAACTGACACTTTAGCCATCATTGGAAAGCAATGACACAGGTGGTTTAATATTTGCATTGCAATATCCAAGTCATAGTTAGGTACGTACACAGCAAGGCTGATGGGACCATTCCAGTACCTCGCTATTTCAACTATATGATACAGAAATTCAGGCGTCGCTTGAGTTACATACGTCACTGCGTCAACTTTGCTGACGTTCGCGGACACTATTCCTTGAATGGCGTTATAAATAACTCCAAAGTGGCTCCTACTTCCAGTTTCTGGGGACGGAAGTACTGGGAATGTGCCCCATTTGAGACTATTTGGAAGGCCATAGTTAAACATGCAAAAACTTAAGTTCCCGGGCTGTCGACCTTTCAGGAAGGCGCCTGGTCTGTAGTCAAAGTCACCGACCCTCCGTTGTGGCTGTGGGGGCTCGTGGTGCCGAGATGCGTACATCTGCAGTATCATGGTAAGAGTTAGTATGAAGGCAGCAGAGACAAGTATGGTCGAATGCTTCCTTGTCAACCTGAAGGAGTAAGCTCCGAATATCCGCAGGCATCTCGACATCTTTATCTTTCATCGTTTTTATTTATAATGCGCTTCCAGTAAACATGTTTCTTACTTGTCAATTACTTAGGCACTAGACACACAATAACACCACACTATTTTAGTATTTTTTTATCATGTTATGAATTAAGAATTTTTGTAAACAACACAGCACACTGACATCGCACGAAGGCCTACGGCAATTTTGCTTCCGCACTCAAATAAAACTCTTTACTACTTCACAACATGCTGGAATTTAAAAGATTAAAACTAATTCACTAAAGAACTATTTTATTCGTTCATTGGGTTTCGTGGAATTATAAAGATAATGTTATTTTCACATCAATTTGCAGACATTCCATCACCGTATAACGTCTATTTTGACAGTTGCTGCGCGCGCCGGTTACTGACATTCTGCGCAATTGGGAAATCAATATTCCCGCCATGCTGCTACAAGCCAGTTCTCGATTACTGAATTTAGAATCTTAGTGAACTGCGAAATTTCCCGTATTTTGAACATAAAATACTTAACAATACTGTGTAATAATAATAATTGAATTTTAACGTAACGTTTATTAGTATCCTGACCGTTTTTTAAGAACCGCTTTCTATAACTTTAAAAATAGTACTACTTTGCTTGAAATAGAGAAAGAACTTATCTTCAATGTGTTGCTTGTTTCATGTTTGTCTGTCTTTTCCCCTTTAACCCCTATTCCAGCATTGTACGTACATACATGTTATGTTGGTAAATCAATATACTTATTTACATATTGTATTTTTAGAATACCGCAGTCTTAGCGAAGTTTTCCATGACATACTTTCCTGCGAAGGGTTTACGAGGTGGTTGAGGAAAAAGTTTTTCCAATGTTTTATAGAAAACTACATTACCAGTTCTGAAAATGTTAGATTAAAATCGAATTACAGTTTTTTGTTTTTAGGGTTCCGTACCCAAAGGGTGCCTACGGGACCCTATTACTAAGGCTCCGCTGTCAGTCCTTACTTCCGTGTGTCTGTCTGTCACAGGGCTGTATCTTTTGAACCGGACTTGAAATGTTCAGAGAGTGTGACTACTATGGCCGCTATAACAACAAATAATAAAAATAAAACAAACATTAAGATACAAGAGGTTTTTACTAAAGTACTTAAAGAAAAATGCAGTGTTAAATATTGCGCGGTGATACGGAACCATTCTTTTTAAATGGCTGCGCCATTCGCATTCTTAGTAACAGTTATATGTTAAAGTAAGAATGTTCAATTATAAACAGCGCTAACACTTAACACGTGGATTGTAATTACTTATTTAATTGGAAACTTAGTTTCGGTACTGTATCGTAAATGAAAATTAACTTCTTACCTACGTAGCTATATTCAATTACCTATGTACAGACTACAATCTGTCAAATTTCTTTAATAGATTTTCAACTTTATCTCTAAGGCATTAAGGTTCAAGCTTGATTGAGAAAATATGACAATTTCGGGTAGCTTGACCTGCTGGCGTCTGTACAATGGCCTCCAAAAGTTAGTTAACATTTTTCCACTTCAGCTGTGATCCCACATTATGATTTATTTATTTATTTAATACTTCAAGCACATAAATGTACAAAGGTGGACTTAATGCCATGGCCATTTTCTACCAGTCAACCTTTGGTTGATGCAGAGAAACAAACAGTGGTAGGTGCAATCATGAAAATTGAGGAATCAGACTTAAAATTCCAGTTTTAAATGATTGAACTGTAGACTATAACATGTTTATTGACTATGGGCTGATTTTTCACTGTGGAATAAAATTGACGTCTGCCAGTTTTAGTATAGAAGAACTGTCAAAAATTCAAAATTATTCCTCCGATAAAATTATCTGGCGTTGGAAAAATCAGCCCAATTCAACTACCTATGACTTATCATAAAAATTCAGGTAATCCCTTATTACCTGATATTTTTTTTTATTTAAAATTATAACGTGGCATCACAACTGAAGAGGAAAAATTTATATGTATCGTATTTATGTATTAGTTTGTTTTGTCAAAAGAGGACTGATTTCTTTCAGGTGATAGTATTTTCGAACTTTTCTGACTTTGTTATAAGTACGCTGGATGTCATAATATCGATGACAAAACGAAGACATTTGATTTTCGCCATTTTGGCGCTGATAACAACGTCCGTCGAACTATATTTTTGATAGAGAGTTACAAAATGCGCATGCTCTCATGATAAAAATGTTTTAAATATCTCGTAGTAAACATAATACACACAAAAAGGTCTTATTCGACGATTTAGACCTATGTAAATCATCAGAAACATACCAAAACAGCACGACGACCATTGCAACGGGGTGTCAATTTTAGTACCTGAGACGCTCGAGCTCGCTTTGAATCGGCACAAAAACAACTGTCATTTCGTATATCTAATACAGCGTACTTGTAGAATATATAGGTCAGTGGTTCCAGATCTCAAAATATATAAAAGAAAGAGACAGAAAACCCAATAGTGAGGCTTTATTTTGATCCAAAATGGGCGACCACTTTATTTCATTATTAAGTTTATAGTATAGTGCTTCATTAATAGTGGTAATTATATTTTCGAGCCGTTTGTGGTTGAAACCCTCGGGCCGTGGTAATGGCCGCGACTTCCGAACGAGGTCGTAAGTTCAAATCCAAACAGGCGCTTTACTTTTTGTAAATTATTTCATCACCACTGCTCTCAAAACGATGAAGGGCATGTCCTAGAATCCAAAATTCGAAGACATTTGACATCTACCAACCAGCACTGGGCCAACTTGGTGGATTACGGCCCGCTTCCTCTCACCGAGAGGAGGCCTGTGTCCCAGCAGTGGGAACATTACCTGTAGGCTGATTACGATTATTTAAAATTGTAACAACTGTTGGTTGGCCATTAAAGATAATTAACATAGAATCAGCAAAAAATAGTAACGGCAACAGTTTCAGTAGGCACACACCGGTGTCTGAGTGACAGACCACACGACGTGAACTCAATTTAACTTTCTTTCTTTCCGCGTTCCCACGATATGATAATATGGACATGAATATTTGAATACATTTGAATCTATTGCAGTGAAAACTTTGTGTTGGCGGTCCTTTAGAGTACGGATCCGCTTATTCTAGTTTTAGTCAAATTATTATAGAACTAGTAGTCATGTTGAGAACATTGCTTAAGTTTTCCATTTTGCCAAAGCGTCCTACGTGAAGTCTTCTATACGCTAAATCTAGAATGGAAGCTTCTCACGCACGGATCTTAAACCTTCAACACTACTCGCGAAGTTGCTTCGGCGAAGTACTTAGTAGTAGAAATTGACCGAAGTCCGAAGTACCATTCTCCTGCCCTTATCCCAATTTATTTGGGGTCGGCGCAACATGTCTATTTCTTCCATACTTCTCTATTAGTCGTCATCTCGGTAGTCATCCCCTTTCTAACCATATCATCATTCACACATTCCATTCATCGTTTCTTTGGTCTTCCCCTACTCTTATAGCCATCGACATTCGTACTCAAAACTCTCCGAAGTCCGAAGTATGTGACTATACAACTTCGGGACGCTTCGAGTCCTTTAACTCGGAAGAAACCGACAACGATTGGAAGTCGCCCGAGGCAAGCCGAGTTGGCATAAAGCGAACCGAGGTACCCTTCTACACTCTCGTATTCGCTCAACTTCGATCAACTTCGCGAGAAGTCTAGTGCAGGCTTTAGGCTGGATTTAGTGCTCGACCGGCGGTTAGCGCTGACATCGGTCAAACGTAGCTATATCAATGAAAACTTATGAACAACTACAGTGCAGCGCTGATGAATCGCTACGCGCGTACAGCTACGTCGCACTGACGAGGACCGTCGGTCGCGTCGGTCGGGCGTGCGTCGGTCGACTGACGCGCAGATTTAGTGCAACGATGACCGAGCGACCGACCGTACGCGCGTACGCAATATCTCTTGTTTCATCACCATCAGCCTACTGCAATCCAATGCTGGGCCATGGGCATAGGCCTCTCCGATTACACACCATTCAGTTTGATTCTCGGCAATTCCCATCCAGCCTCTACCAGCCACGCGACGAAGATCATCACTCCACCTAGCCTGAGGGCGTTCTGCCTTACTTTTGCCGATTTACCGTCTCCACCCAAGAACACGGCCGGCCCATTGCCACTTGAGCTCGCTTATATTTATGTAACTGTACAGAATTACTTGTTACTAATTTTACCATGCGTGATATTGGCTAAAATATTGTTCATCTGTAATGTTTACGAGTTTATCCGTACTATACTTTCGCTATAAGAAAGTCTGCGATATCTAAAATACGAATTTGATGCGCTCTTTGACATGACCGAAATTATAATTTTCGTTGATTTGTTATAGTTTCCGCTTTGCTGCCTACATAAGTTTCTAAATTACTTTCCTTGATTGTATTATAAATTCCAATGACAATCTGAGGATAAATAAAATGAACAGTAGAGTGGAGCTATTTGCTTATAAATAATTGACAGGACGATACAGATATAAAAATCACAATAAAATATTATACTCAATAAATTGTAACACAAGGGTTTGACTGTTTCGTGGCAATTGACAAAAAGGATCAGTTAAGCAATCTCTCCGGTATTTTCGTTTAAACAAAAGTTAAACGAAAGAACGAGGGCCGTAATAGATTTTAATTATACCCTTCCACAGAGATCGCTCGCAAAATTGGGCGTAAGTTCGCCGTGTAATTGCATTCAACTTTTAATGAGAAGTTAGCAGTTCGAGGGTTACAAAACACGCTATACCCAGTTTTGGGAACAATTCCCTCTAATGCTCAGTTTAAGGCTTGAAAACATGAAGAACGCACTGAAAGAAAAATTTAAAAACAACGTTTTAGTGAAACCATTGTATAGAAAGTTGAAAAAGGGTAATAAAATTAAGCCTAAACTTCTCGTTGACAGTCGTTTTAAACTAGACGGCAATGGAATCAGTGTCAAAAGAAATATAGTAAACATTAACGGTGGTGTAGCAAGTCGACAAAAAATCAAAAAACAAAACAGAATATTTGTATGTGGCTCTCGTGAAAATAAAAATAACAAACGTTTATTTGATAAGGTTATTCGGAAACCAGTTCGTAATGGATTAAGAAAAGACCATATTATGTTAAGTACAAGAGGAAATACGAAGGTTAATGGTGAAGCGGATGGAGTTGAAGATAACAGTCGTAAATTACTTCAGGCTGATAATGTAACAGTGGTTCTTCAGAAAGTAAGTGTAGAGATATGAATATTAAGAAACTTACAAAAGTTCTAGTAGCATCTTACTTTGCTGCTCGTAATCATATTCTAACAAAGTTCCTTGAAATACTGTACAAGTCTACATATTTACGCTCATGTTTCTTTATCTTTGCGGTTATTCTCGTTAGAGAATAAAGAAAGTTTAAATAAGTTTGTATTTACGTATAACTTCATACTAACACATACTTCATATACACACTAAAAATTTATCATCATTCAGAATTTCTACTTTTAATTCTATTTCATGATTAATAAATAGAATTCCTTTACTGATGGACGCTGGTGATGGCGCCAAACCAAAGTTGCCGAATTTTGGGCCGAGTCCATTTAGATTGCCATCGACAGGTTAGAAGAAGAATTCTATTTCATCCCCATCATCTACTCATACCCACACACACATGTAACACATGATTGTTGTCCAATTTAATCTTAAAAGCAAGGTTCCTTATCCCAGTTCAACATTGGGAGAGCTCTAGATTTCCCAAAACAATTTCCATTAAATCCTCTATTGTCTAGATTCCGAACACATGGTTGAGATTGTACCCGCTCCCCAAACTCCCGGGAGAGTCCGTCGGTTCCGTCATCTTTAGATGCATTCTCTGCCAGCTTGGATTGTGCACTATCCTCATATTATGGACTATTGTTTGGGTCTTCGTCATTCACCACTTTGAAGGTAATTGCTTTGATATTGTGTTGATTAGTTTACTATATGCTTTGGAGGTCCATGGCATACCTACCTACATTGATGTCATTTGCATTGATGTGAGCTATCGATTTATATAGGCTTTAATGTGTGGCTGCCATTTTGAAAAAAAAAAATGGCGCTTCAGGTGGTATTCCAGGCTCCATATAAAATTCTTCAATCCTCTTTAGAGCCTCTACTCCTCTGATCTAAATTGTAATTTGATGATTTTTTGACAATAAAGATAAACTAAAGGACAGTTTGAAAAAGGTTATCAATAATGCCTATTATAAAAAGATGTATTTAAAGAAATGAAATAATGGTGAATAAATTCAATTGCAGGTCCCCATGAAATAAAAGTATCTTTAGACTTCGATAAAGAGCAGAATCTTCTTGTGATTGACCTCGCTACGGAGCTAAGACAGGTATGTCGTAACTTTAATTATATTAAGTTCACTCTTGGCACATTGGCGTATTTCAGTGGTCGATAATCCACACTGTAACGTTCATTGATGGAAAGAAGAAAACAAATGACTTTGATTTGCAGTTTTTGCTAGATAACATTAAAATGCATGATGATTTACTCAAGATGAGTAGCTAATTACGATAGCCGGTAAAACGAATTAAATAATAGAACTCAACAATACTTTTTCAGATTGAGATTTTTTTTCGGATTTTTTGAGCATATGAGATACGTGTTTGTTAACGCACCCACCTAAAAAAAACCTCATGTGACAAGCTTTTAAAAAACAAAACATAAAATTACCTAGAATAATATGAAAAGAAAAGCAATTTAAAACAATTCTCCCATTCAAACAACAGACATAAATCATAAAGAATTCCGTTCTAAACAAACTACATCTACCACACAATGCTTATCATGAAAAAGCGAGCCAGTACAGCGAATACCGCCCCAGGAAAGTAACATAATTTGTACAGCAGTAAGTTATGCGAAGTATTAGCTGCTCTTTCCAGAATTTAAATAATCTCGGCAGGTATTCGCTACCTTTATGTACGACATATGAAAGAACAGAAGGCTCACTCAAGGATGAGAGTTGCCGAAAATCGAGTTGAATGGTGTGCAATAGGAGAGGCCAATGTCCAGCAGTGGACTGCTACAGACTGATGGTGATGATGAAGGCTGACTAAACTTGGACGAGGATATAGTCTCAGATCGCCAAAGAGACAAGATTAAAATGAGTATTGTTGGAGAAACTGGAGCATTAGTTCGCACCTAGTGTTCGTTCACGCCGCGTAGACGCTGCGCTAACGTGGTGGGTCACGCCACGTTAGCGCAGCGTCTGCGCTGCGAGCTTGTATACAACAGGCAACAGGCAACTAGCTCTTATTGCATCGCAACTAACGTCGGGTTGATGTGGTGGTAACTGCAGGGTAATTGCGTAACTCACTAACAGTAGGAATGGCTTTCGTTTTGACAGTTCAACAACATTCATTGCGTTATTGACGTTGTTGAGCAGACAAATTTGTCGAACATATGAGCCAATGGATTAACAGCATCCTTCAAATTGATTCAGATTCAGATTGATAGTGTGTTACGCAATATTAGGGTGCTGATCTAAGTTTTGACATCATCATAGTCAATAATCCATATACTTAAACAAATTCAGGGTCATACATAAACATATAGAAAATAAAATAGTAACCAAGTCAAAACTGAACATTGTATTTTTTTTTTTTTATGTAATTGCTACGACGTTTGTGGGGGGCTAGTCGAGAGAATTTATGTCCGGATTGGCGCAAAAAAGGCTGCTGAACGGATTTGGATGTTTGGCACATAGATAGTTTATAAACTGGCTTAATACATACGGTACTTTTAATCCCTGTAGTATATGTCCAGGGGGATATTCATTCACGCGGGCGAAACCGCGGGCAAATGCTAGTAGGTAGTAGGTACTCAATAAAACTTCTGCTCATGATATAATTGCAAAGATTTTTCTTGAAATCGTTGGGCTTAGAAAATTGACTAAATATTCCTGCCAAAGCTGAGGAAGTCACCGAGCCTTCCAATCCGGGATTCGAAAAGATTCTGTTCTGTTCTGTTCTTCTGCAATATCGCGTTATATACGCGAATAGTTTAAAGGCAGCAAGAATTCTCGGAATGGCCGCTTGTTAATTTCATGCAACGCCGACTCGTCGGAGATAAGGAAACTTGCATAAAACCTCTCATTTAAACTCTATACGGGTAGTTGTAAGGTTAAAGCCCAAGCTAAATAACTTTTAATCCGTCTTTATTAAATATATATATGTATATTAACATTGCTGTTGGCGTACCTATTAATATATTATAGATATAAAATACATTATGTTATATCTATCTATCTGTCTATATACATATGTATATATGTCCCAGTAAGATGGTTGAAGCCGTGATATAGTTATATCCCTAGGGATATAATTATATCACGGCTTCAACCATCCATCATTTCAAACAAACTGTTCAGCTTTTGACATTTCTCGGGACCCCGGGGTCCCGGACCTTTGAAAGGCGTACGAGGGGCCGAAGCCAACTCGCAGAGGCCCGTTAGACGTTTTTAATGAAATACGGCACCAACCGACGATTATCCCTGTTTGCACTATGCAAGTGCACCCAAGGACAATCCCCGATTGGTGTAGGACTATTGCAGGATATGGAAACAAATATATTGGATTATGAGTTTGTGTGGCTAAAGTGGACTGGTAACCGAGAACTATGGAAGAAATATGGCCCCTGCCTGATCAATGTTTTATAAATACACGGATAAAATGAACGGAACCAAGGTTACCGACGTAGCCCGAAGAATTGCCAAACTTAAGTGGCAGTGGGCAGGGCACATTGCTCGCAGAACGGATGGCCGATGGGGCCGAAAAGTTCTGGAGTGGCGACCGCGAACCGGAAGACGTTGCGTTGGAAGGCCTCCCACTAGGTGGACCGATGACCTGGTTGCGGGAATCCGCTGGATGCGAGTCGCACGGGACCGGTCAATGTGGCGATACTTGGGGGAGGCCTATGTCCAGCAGTGGACGTCTATCGGCTGAAATGATGATGATGATGATGATGACGGATAAAATGGCAGGGGGTGACTTGCACACTCAATAATGTGCCCCCGGAAACTGTCGTGTGTATATATATTACATAGTAATAATAAAGCTGAACAGTTTGATTGTTTGAACGTGCAAATCTCTGGAAATACCATTCGGGTTCGAATAATATTTTTTGCATTTATTAGCCGAATTCTTGAGAAAGGTTATTATATTTTAGCACGGGTGGGCGATGCCACAGAACAGATAAAAGTAGTTATCTGTTCTGTGGGCGATGCGATACGACGCGGTGAAGTCACTGGCAGAAGCTAGTTTGTAGACCGCTCGTTCCATCATAGACCTTATTCATCGCTTTCAATCTGGCGCGATCGAGGTCAAATAGCCCATCCAGCAACAATAAAAAAATTAAAAAAAGGACTGGGAGAGTGAATAAGAATGCTCGAGCGATTCGTACAACCTCGCCTTTGACGTAATTTAATATATCGCATGGCTGTAGCCAGCAGGTAGTGGTGGCTCAGTGGTAGCGACCCCGACTTACGAGTTGTAGGTCATGGATTCGAACCCAGGCAAGTGCTTTACTTTGTGTAATTTATTTCATCACCACTGCTCTCAAAACGGTGAAGGAAAACATCGTGAAGAAACCGGCATGTCATAGAATCAAAAAAGTGAAAACATGTGACATCTACCAACCCGCATTGGGCCCGCGTGGTAGATTATGGCCCACTCCCGCTCACAGAGAGGAGACCTGTGTCCCAGAAGTGGGAATGTTATAGGCTGATTATGCTATGGCTGCAGCCAGTAAAAATCCATCGAATACCTCGAGTCAAGGATATACACGGAAAAAATACGCAATGAAAAAGCGGCCAAGTGCGAGTCGGACTCGCCCATGAAGGGTTCCGTAACAGTAAATTGCGGTTTACGATTTAAAACGTATTAAAAGAAACTACTTACTAGATCTCGTTCAAACCAATTTTCGGTGGAAGTTTGCATGGTAATGTACATCACATATTTTTTTTAGTTTTATCATTCTCTTATTTTAGAAGTTACAGGAGGGGAGGACACACATTTTACCACTTTGGAAGTGTTTCTCGCGCAAACTATTCAGTTTGGAAAAAAATGATATTAGAAACCTCAATATCATTTTTGAAGACCTATGATACCACAACCGTATGTGTTTGATGAAAAAAAAAATCAGTTCTAAGTATGGCGAACCCCCAAAATTTATTGTTTTTTTTTTTCTATTTTTTGTGAAAATCTTAATGCGGTTCACAGAATACGTCTACTTACCAAGTACAACAGTATAGTTCTTATAGTTTCGGAAAAAAGTGGCTATGACATACGGACGGACAGACAGACAGACATGACGAATCCATAAGGGTTCCGTTTTTTTGCCATTTGGCTACGGAACCCTAAAAACGTAGTCAACTGTTTTGTTTACACTAGCCAAATCAAAAGTCTCCTAGCAATACAATTCAAGTCGTCGATTTACGTTAACCAATGAATACGGCCATTTCCTTGGGAATTGCAATACTCTCATGTTGAACTGATAGTTTCTACAACAGTATTAGGTTCCAAGAGATTGGTACACTTAGTTACTTGCAGGTAACCCCTATGGAGTGTTGCAGTAAAGCGATCTAGCGTAGGAATGCATTTTGTTTTGCAAATATTTGTAAACCTGTAAGATAATTTAGACATGAATCTTTAGTATGTTGGATCATAAAGGCTTTTAGAGTAGACAGAAAAATATTTACGTACTCGTGCGCCCGCTCTTACACTTCCTTATAGAAAGAAACAAAGATAGAAAAATATTTTATTGACACGCACAGGAAATAGAAATAGTAAAAAGCGGCCAAGTGCGAGTCGGACTCGCCCATGAAGGGTTCCGTAACAGCAAATTGCTGTTTACGATTTATGACGTATTAAAAAAAAACTACTTACTAGATCTCGTTCAAACCAATTTTCGGTGGAAGTTTGCATGGTAATGTACATCATATATTTTTATTAGTTTTATCATTCTCTTATTTTAGAAGTTACGGGGGGGGGGCACATTCAACCACTTTGGAAGTGTCTCTCGCGCAAACTATTTAGTTTTGAAAAAAATTATATTAGAAACCTCAATATCATTTTTGAAGACCTATCCACACACGAAAGGTTTGATGAAAAAAATTTTTTGAGTTTCAGTTCTAAGTATGGGGAACCCCCAAAATTTATTGTTTTTTTTTCTATTTTTGTATGAAAATCTTAATGCGGTTCACAGAATACATCTACTTACCAAGTTTCAACAGTTCTTATAGTTTCGGAAAAAAGTGGCTGTGATATACTTACGAACGGACAGACAGACAGACATGACGAATGACGAACGGTTCCGTTTTTTTGCCATTTGGCTACGGAATCCTAAAAAGGAAGTTTTACTTTCAATTTGATCTCAATATTTAATTTAGTTTTAAATAATCATTTGCAATTACTTACCTATTCTTACATAAACTTCAGTGGTAAATAGCATTATGTATCACAACTCTGGTCCCCAAGATACAGGCGCCGCCTAGTTTAGGGACCGCCGTAAAGATCCAAATGATGATCGCTAACAGTTACAGACCGATGTTAAGTTAAGTTAATTTTAAGGTAATAGTCACATTGTTTCAATAAAATTATTATTATTATTATATTTTTAAAACTAACAAAGTTACATTAAAAATCACCAAAAGAATACCTGTGTAAGGCCAAAAAGACTCCTTGTGTTATGTTAGGGAGACAAACTGAACAACTTTCATCCCCTATTTGGGGATGTATTTTCTAAAATCCTTCCTATAGAGTTTGCAGCTGTCCGTGGTTACAAATGAAACATTGCTCAAAGCCATCTCTGTGCTTTAAATGCTACTTCTCTATTAGTCGAGCTACCCCAAAAGATAACACCATATCTGAGAATAGATTCAGCCAGACCGTAGTAAGCTGTTAATGCCTCCCTATTGCCATTTCGTGACAGCAAGTACAATGCATAGGCACTACTAATAATTCTTTTACTCAGAGAATCTATGTGATCCTTCCAATTTAAATGTCGGTCAATAATTAGGCCCAGAAACTTAGTTGTATTAACCGTACCAATTGTTATATTATTATATGTAATGTCAAGATTCGAAAATGTCTCTGAGGGATCTAATAATCACAGGAATACCTGTGACAAGACAAAAGACCTAACTTCCTACATGCCAACCACTCGGTACTAAATTGTCAAGAAATCTTGGAAACTCACCGCTCTGCAAAAGTTTCCAACTTCTGGAGACACGCGTACTTTGACTTTTCACTCTGTTGCACAGATTGCAGTGCTTTAACCCAGCAAGTTATTAAGTTAAGTAGGTACCCGATAAGTAACTCCGCTGTCGGGGAACATTTTTTTTTTTTTTTTAGACTTTGCCCCACACTATGAATTTCTCCTGTATCGTGGGTGCGTTTACAAACATTAAACTCACATACACAAACAACCAGACCCGGAACAACTACTTGTAGGTCATACAAATATTTGTTCCGTGCGGGAATCGAACCCGCGACACGCAGCACAGCAGTCAATCGCTTAACCACTGCGCCAAACGTGCCGTCAAAAAATAAAAATTTTGGTTCCCTGATAGCGGAGTGTCAGTTAGCATAATCAGCCTATAATGTTCCCACTGCTGGGACACAGGCCTCCTCTCTGTGCGAGGGAGTGAGCCATAATCAACCACGCGGGCCCAGTGTGGGTTGGCAGATGTCACGTGTCTTCGAATTTTTTGTTCTAGGACATGCCGGTTTCCTCTCAATGTTTTCTATCACCGTTTTTTTATATAATTTACCCAAAGTAAAGTGCCTGCTTGAGTTCGGACCCACGACCGTAACGTAAGTCGCGACCGGACGACAACTCGTAAGTCGCGACCGTTACCACTGGGCCACCACTGATCCACCAGTCCACTACTGCTCTAAGTGTTTACTAATGCCAACCAATTCCTTCCCTGTATGAAACCAAAAGGCCAATTCTCGTAATTTAAAACGTTCAAAATGTAGTCACAGTCTCATCTCGGCGACAAACAAATGTCAAAAACTTGTCAAAATGTAGGGAATTTTGACGTATTTTTGACAGATTGAGACTGAGATCTGAAGGCCAATTCTCGTAATGTAAAACGTTCAAAATCTAGTCGCAGTCTCATCTCGGCGACAAACAAATGTCAAAAACTTGTCAAAATGTAGGGAAATTAGAGGTATTTTTGACAGATTGAGACTGAGATCAAACTGTGAACGTTTTTAAAATTACGAGAATTGCCCCTCTGACTGTGAACGTTCTTAAAATTACGAGAATTGCCCCTCTGGTCTAGTCCCTATGCACTAAGTCCGTATTTACGGCCGAAGTTACAGGCACTACATAAGCCGTATCAGTTGCGGACATTTGTGATTAGTTCGGAATCCCGATTAAAGAATAATTAACAATACGATTTGACTGTAGTCCCTACTACCAAAATGTATTTTCCCGTCCGAAAAAATGAATTTGGCACTTATTTTGACGGATCATCTATTTTCGGAAAGGCCCATATCTTCGCCGATGAACTTAGATAGTAGGCCCCCAGGCCTTTGCCCTACAGATAGTATTTCACTTCAGTATTATTTCAGTCTTAAATATCTTTAGCCAAACATCGTGACGTATTCATCCCGATACCCTCCATCGTGGGGATATAGGAAGAACATTATGTTACTCGCCAATTTGCACATCTCGTCGGAAATGAAATTTGAATATTGTCAGCGGGGTTCGCAGGTACTTACACGAGTAGATACTGCGGTATCCCGCGGGAGTGCCTGCCCTACATATTCGGTGTGAGTTACGTCACATATACGTACGAGTATAAATAGTAGATTGATTTTACGACACGTCGATGTAATGCTGTGGTTCTCTTGCTCGCACTTGGGGGTTAATTTTTGAGATAATTTTCCTCATCATATTTCTCTGTAAAGTTCTTAAGCTTGGGTTTATTTATGCAAAGTAGTAACAGCAAGCAAACGTAGTTTTTATTTACAGTATGCTATTTCCACACGATGCCACCTCAAATTAATGTGGATAAACTCACCATTATAGGTACTTTTGAATTGTCAAGAGCTCGGTTACTTAGAAAGTTGAAGTTACCCATGATTCCGTAGATCTCTATGGAGAAAAAACGGGCAAGATACTCCAACGGCTAATAATTGGCGTAGCTAAGGATTTTGTCTGGCAGTCGTAACCACAGCATAAATGACTCGTAATAAATAATTCCACCAAAAACAGTTCATGTAAAGTAGATTGCAAAGACTTAAATAAAGCTTTCACTGTTAAAAAGTTATCAGATCTAATATCCAAGCCCCTAGCTCTACAAACCTTATATCCTTACATCTTAGTCAAAATGTACGCCTCTAATGCAAACTCTAATAAAAAGTGATTACACAGTAAGTACGGACTCCAGCACATCAAGTTATTACAATCTGTCAAATTTCTTTAATAGATTTTCAACTTTATCGCTAAATCATTAAGGTTCAAGGTTGATTGGGAAAATTTGACAGTTTCGGGTAACTTGACCTGCTGGCGACTGTACTGTGAGGATAGTGACAATGGTTCCATTCCAGCCCCAAATGACTTTAATAACTCAAGCCTAAAGATAACATTATAACCCAAACAGAACACATTAAACACTTCACCATGTAAACTAAACAACCAATCATTTAAGAGGCGTCGGAATACAAACGCAATTGCACCCAAGTCAATATTGATTCCCGTGGAACAACAGACCGACGGGTGATTAAATGGTGTTTATCTGTTTATGCCGGGGCTTATTAACCACGTTTATGTTTAGGGAAATAGGCTGTCGTTTGTTTAAGTTTCGTTGGGGAGAGCAATTAGAATGAGATCGATATTTGTGAAAATATGAGAGTGAAAAAGTTACTGTCGTTCTTGACAGTGACTGGCTGGAAATGTGCTACTGAAATATAAAACTAAAGAAAGAAGAAAGAAAGAAAATACGTTTATTTGCGGCAAACATGACGCATAAAAAAGAACATAAACACAAAAAAAGTAACAAGTTGGGGGTAAGCATGCGTCACATTCACGCAAAACGGCCATCGCTCAGCATAATGCTAAGACTCTATACGAGACAGAGCCCCAGCGCTGGTTTTCAGCGGCAGCCGGCGTTAACGTGATGACGTCAACCAGTGTAGCATGCAACTACGAGTTATTTATTCGGATCCCCTGATCTAATCCTCTGCTAGCTATTATTATGTTTTAATTTCTGTCTGCCTTTTGGCCTTATATAGGACTTTCTGTTTAATTTTTCTTTTTGTTACTTTTTTTTATATATAATATGGTTTTTTTTTTTATTGTGTTTAGTCTAGTTTTATGATCTTCCTGTACGAGTCGCAATAAATACTTTTTCTTTCTTTCTTTTCTTTCTTTGATCCACTATAAACTTTGGAAAACTGCAGCTTTCTAGAAGAGTGATGGCCACCACATGCGGCCGTATGTTGTGTTAGGTACACTGACCTGTATTTCCCGGGCCCCCGACTAGAAGGAACAGTGGAGTTTTAGTCTGTAGGAGGCCGACATAACCCACCGTTCTTTCCAGGCGAAGAGTGTCCTTGAAGATTTCCCCACGATAAAAAAAGGTACACTGACCTCTAATAAACAAGTTTATTATAGTGGTTGGAACCTTGGATATCGTGGTTGGAGAAGGTTGTAAATAAAATGTCAGTGTCCGGTATAAAGTCTATTGGCTATTAATAAGCCCAGTGATATTTCTTACATAATCTATACAAAACACAAGTTATTGCCACGGCGCTGGGAAGACGAGTGCCCGCTAAACTGTAAACGCGGGGAACATTGCATTTAGCATTGTTAGCATTATTGCTACCTGTAGTTCCTACAACATCCGTTTTAAATATAATGTAAAAGTTCTTCTAGTAAACCGTAGCTTATGGTCAAAAGATACAAAATTCATCGGAAGTAATACAGTGTTACATAAGCGACTTCATAAGTTTTGTTATATTTCTATGTCGTAAGCGACTTTAGAACTATTCATAGAACTTATATAACATTACCACAAAGGATTTAAGTGAATATATTCGAGAACAGAATGTAAAGAAGTTTCTAAACGATATTTTGATAGTATGTAGGTACAGACGCCAGCAGGTCAAGCTACCCGAAACTGTCAAATTTTCCCAAACAACCTTGAACCTTAGTGCTTCATCGATAAAGTTGAAAATCTATTAAAAAAAATTGACAGATTGTAGTAGCTTGATGTGCTGGCGTCTGTACCAGTACCTACACTACTGACAGGTACTTATTTTAATAAGATATACTGAACAAACATGAAAGTATATGTTTTTTTATAAAAGTGTTCTGGATTTTCAACTATCGCAGTGTATCCCTTCCGCGTTGAAATCAAATCAAAATCAAAAGTCATTTATACAAAGCAGGCTGAGAATCAGCACTTTTTGAACGTCAACATTGACATTCCACAATAACGCCCGCGTTTAAAAGTGTACTTAAATAAAAGTCAGTAAAAGATTTTATAAGGTAAGTTCTTTTTTATTTACTTTAAAAACATTTTCAAATCCATAGTGTACCAACATCATTATGAAAAACTAATTAAAAAGTTCAAAACATAATAAACTCGTAAAAAAACTTCGCACGACCGGTCAGCTCCATAAATCTTGGACTTCCTATAACATTGGCTGGAAATGAGAAAGCAAAAACTCCTTGTAAAGCTATAAATCAAACTTACAGAGTTTAATAAAAACTTTCTGATGAGCTAAATCCAGATGTCAAATCAAATAAGGTCGGTACTATAGTACGGTCAGCCACAAAAATTGGTTTTAACACTTCATTTTCTCAACAAAACAGCATGACGTCTCGTTTCCCCGTAGCGTTGGGCTAAGATGTACCTCACCCTCATTTCGTCAGTTATGTTCATAAATATAATAAAATAAAAGTGCCTTAAATATGTGTAAAGTGCCTTTTTTTTATTTATTTTTTTGGGCCTTGTATTTTTATTTTTTTTATTTGTGTACACGTGGGTCACTGTTGTGCCGTCTCTCATGGGATGTTGCAACGGTGATCAACCGTTATTTCTTGTATTGTTTTCCTTGTTTTTGTTTAGTGTCTGTGCTTACTAACATAGTCGTAAGTTTAACTAACATTCTTGTTGAGTCTTGGTTACTCTAATAAAGAAAAATTATATTCTATCATATTTCTCTTTTTTTAGAGTGTTTATCAATTGTTTAAAAAAAAAAGAATTATATTTATTTGAGAACCCCTGAGGTGAAGGCCACCTCCAGAGAATGCCAGCATTGTTTGTCTTTCAGTACGTCCATCCAGCGTGATCCAGCTATACGCACGATCCCAGCGAGTGTCATATATTATGTTTAAGTCCCAGTAATAGGGTCGAGTCTATTGCCATCAACCGGCCACAATTCCAGACTACTGGGATTCCAGTTAGAAATACCCAATAACATTTTGGCCGACCCGGGATTTGGAACCTAGTAACAACCAAGCAGTTCTACATAATATCTAAATGTAAATTTACATAAAATTATTCGATAGTCTGAGGGGCAATTCTCGTAGTAATTTTAAGAACGTTCACAGTCTGATCTCAGTCTCAATCTGTCAAAAATACGTCTAAGTGTAGGGAACATTTGGACAAGTTTTTGACATTTGTTTGTCGCCGAGATGAGACTGCGACTAGATTTTGAACGTTTTAAATTACGAGAATTGGCCTTCTGGTTTCCACTACATCATGGAGGCAATAATTTGTGTTAATCCTACTTCCTACTAATATTATAAACGCAAAAGTTTGTTAGGATGGATGGATGGATGTTTGTTACTGTTTTACGCAAAAACTACTGAACCGATTTTAATGAAACTTTACAGTAATATAGCTTATACATCAGAATAACACATAGGATACTTTTTATCCCGATATTTCCACGGGATCGACACTTATGCGGGTGAAACCGCGGGCCGCTGCTGGTCTAACATAAAGGTAGGTACTTTACACCATTTACTATTAAAGGCGAATTCCATATTTGAAATTAACGCGATCATATATAAACCGCGTTGTGTCATCATTATCGTGAAATATTAACAATGACGGCTCCTGAACGGTTTAGTTGTGCGTGATTCGCTCTAATCAATAATTGTCAATTTTAAAATGGTTAATAAACGTATTTTCTTTCTTTTCTTTTCTCTTTTTTTCTTTTCCTTTCTTTCCTTTTCTTTGTTTTCTTTCTTTCTTTGTTTTTATTTAAGTCAGAGTTAACCAACTTCCGTTGCTGGCTGTACTACAGAAGTTGAGAATAATCTCATTATGCTAATTTATTACTACCGGAGTCTGGGGCGGAAGATCAACATGTGATGTTAGCAGTAATATAATATTAGTTATGAGAATTAAATCCAGGAAATACTTACTCCCCAATATGGAGTTGAATGCCGAAATATTCATTATAATATAAAATAACAACTAATATTATTAAATATTTTTCTGAGGATCAATGTAAATACACGAACTTAATTTCCAGTACCATTGTAAGCAAAAATGTAATTATGTGATTTTTCCCTTCAAAATTGGATATTAGATCAGGAACTATTTTTTACGTGATAAAACTTACATTAATAAACATAATGTTTGTGGTAACAATGCCACAGTTATTATATAAACTGCGGGTAAGATCCAGACTCGAAGTTAGCGTAAACTTATGCTTCGATCTTTCGACAAATTTAGAAAGAAAAAAAAGATAAAATACGTTTATAATTTGCGGCAAACATGATGCAGAGAGAGAACACAAAAAAACAAGTTGGGGGAAAATATGCGTCACATCCACGGAAAACGGCCATCGCTCAGTATAATGCTACAACCCTATCCGAAACAGAGCCCCAACGCTGGTTCTCAGCATTAGCCGATGACGTGATTAGTGAATTTTAGTGTGATTTTGACAGATCCTAAATTCATAACGTAAGGTTAAGCTTAGTTTCGTCCATAATAACCGCACATTGTCACACAAAAAAAAATCATAAAAGTAAATTTTCATTAAACCACACGACATAATTTTCACTGTACTGTTGGCAGTGTGCCATTATCGTCAAGGCCTTCAAGCCAAACGAGCTCACATGGTCGCTTTGAGGCCAACTGTGAGCAGAATGCCTTCATCAACGTACTACAGTACTCGCAGTATTTATAAAATTACGGTTTGGACGTCTGTTGTTCCTAATTGTGTAGATTCAACAAATGTACCATGGCGGACACTGGCGGTGGACCACTTTACAACCTTATTACTAAGGGCATAAGGGTGGAAAGTGGTCTGGACTATTGTCCGTGGTGGTTTTTGCCACAAAAAATCTACAGAGAGGTTCAAAGTTATGCAAATGTGGGTCTTGCTCACAACTATTAACTGTATGCTGAAATGAGTAGGCCATTTTGGTACCTGTCCCACTGCCGACGAGGAAGCGACTAGCTGTCAACAATGTTCTCGCTCAAGAAACGTACAAGAGCTATCAAAGAGTACTCCCTTAGCGATGCTCGGTTGGCTGACAGAATACTCGCTGAGAGACTTGGTACATACGCATCAATCAACTCAGCTTATTGCAGTCCACTGCTGGACATAGGCCTCTCCCAGGCTGTGCACAACAGCCGGTCCTCCGCCATCCGCATCCAGTCTGTCCCAACCTTCTTTAGGTCGTCCGTCCATCTAGCTGGGGGGCGTCCCACACTACGCTTAGTGATACGCGGTCTCCACTCCAGGACTTGTCTGCTCCTCCGGCCATCGGTCCTTCGACAAACATGGCCAGCCCACTGCCACTTCAGTTTGCTTACTCTGCAAGCTATGTCGGTAACTCCGGTTCTTTTCCGGATAATTTCTTTCCTGATATTATCCTTCAAAGAGACTCCGAGCATAGCTCGCTCCATAGCGCAAACATACGCATACTGGCGAGTAATCGCTCGTCGTGGTCGCGCACTCGCTGCTCGTTGCTCGCCAACTCGTTTTTAGTTGCTAGCTCTACTCGTTTCTCGTTAATTGGCAGCAGTGGAAAAGGTGCCGTTTTTTGCCATGATAAAGCTATTGCTGACTGCCCAGTGAGCAATAGGAACATGTACATGATATTCATTTCTTTTCTTAAGATGTATAGAAATTCGCCAAATCCTACAGGTCCTTTAGTCTCTAAAGAATACAGGTATAAAGGTATATATTTTACTCTTAAATAATACCTGTAGTAGGGGATCCCTATTGCGTCACGAATATCTTAAAATATACCCCCTCCCCTTTCGTGATTCGTAGGCAATTTGGACCGGACCCGTCAAATACTTATGAGTTCCGAATTCAATCCCAAAGGTCTCGGAATAATTTCATCGGATTTAATTAATATTGTAGAGTGGGTGTGAACATTTTGCTTATTTATTAATTTGCATATGTAAATAATAAGGAGGAAAATTATTTTAAACTATACATAACTGGCAAAATGTGGGTCTAAAGTTGTACACCTCTATCTAACCCTTCGGGTAATACAGGTATGAGGTTATGTAATGTTATTTATTTGAAAACATGTAGAATAGGTATAATCAGCCGTTAGTGTTCCTACTGCTGGGACACATGCCTTTCCTTTCTGTGGGAGGGAGTGGGCCATAATCAACCACGCGGCCCCAGTGCGGGTTGGTGGATCTCTTCGAATTTTTGGTTCTAGGTTATGCCGGTTCCCTCACTATGTTTTCCTTCACCGTTTTCAGAGCAGTGGTGATGAAATAAATAACACAAAGTAAAGCGGAGCACTCAGCCACCACTGCACTAAACATAATGAGGAAACAAACAATATCAAATTCAATTCAATTTCATTAAATTAAATTACAAATATCTTTGTAACGAAGCCATTAAAAAAAAAAAAACATGTAGGTACCTACTGAAATATTAATTTCATTGAAAGGAAGCCCCTGCTAGGAACACAAATGAGTTCCTTGAAAAAATCTAAAGTGAGAGAGAGATTGTATTTTTTACAAGCAGTAAGTCGGTATCTCATACGTATTTTTAAAAATCCGACTACGGGTCTACGGCGAATCCAAAAGGAAGTTCATTTATTCGGATTTCATATAGCCGGAGTCACACGTAATCTGTACAATTCAAGCCTTAATTCCATGACTTTTCAATGACGTGTGACTGCTATACGAAATCCGTAAAAATCGACATCGATGTCTCGTTTCTACCGTTTTAATTGGCGTTTTTTATTTTCACATTTATTATGCGCACAGCCAAAGTGTGGAACTCTCTGCCAGTGTCGGTGTGTTCCACATGTAATCCGACTGCCTCAAAGCAAGAGTGAACAGGCATCTTCTGGACACGCTCGTTTCATCATATACCTCATATATCGCTTGCTATCAGGAGGGATCGAAATCAGGAGCGTTAAATTTTTTTTTTTTTATTGTGTTTTGTTTTTGAGTTTTTTTATTCTAATGTAAGGTCGCATCCGTACTTTGTATTCTTTCTGATCATCAATCAGTCCAAAGAGATCCACTACTGGACGTAGGCCTCTCTCTCTCTCTTTTTTCTGTTTTTTTTTTTTTTTGTTTTAGTGTGAATATTGTGTGCCTTACTTAAAACCTGGGTCAAATAAACTTATTTTCTTTATTTCTTTTTACTTTTCCGAAGAAAAGAAAGAAAGAAAATACGTTTATTTGCGGTAAACATGACGCAAAAAGAACATAAAAACAAAAACAAAAAGCAATAAGAAAAAGGACGACGCCACTTATTCGTCCATCTGCACGATTGAACTCCTACCCCTAATTGTTTCTAGTTCCAACATTTCAAAACTGCAAATAGAGGAAACACTGCGGTACACTTGACATTCTCGGAACCTCATTAGCAAATAGGGCGGCCACCAACGACCAGTGCATCATTAGTGAATAAGGTTACCACTAACATAAGATCTGAGATACAAGTGGACCGGCCAGTCGGAAGCAGAAACTGTATTATTGTGGTTTTAGGAATCATTTCTCTTCCTTTTTACGGCGGTACATTTTCAGTCACCCAAAGAGATAAGTAACCAGGGTCGTCGGATATAGTTGAAGTTTAGTAAGAACCCGCTGGATGTTTTCCAATGAAATTATATTGATAAATAAACTGTTCTTTTTTTTTTTTTATTAATTAAATTAAATTATATTTATAAATGATTTTATTTTGTAAGTAAGTTTGTTCAAAAACTTTTACACGTCAATCATATTTTAAAAACCAGATGAGGTCGCCGGTTCGAAAACATACATCAGTTTCTTACTAAAGTTGTCAAAAAATAAAAGGCCCGTTTTGACATTTGAGAATGCGTTCTTGACACCTGTCAGTTTCATCCAAACGAATACGTGTTTTGCGAATTTGATCTTTATTAACTACTAGAACTGTCGATGTCAAAAAGGGCCTTTTATTTTTTGACAACTTCAAACTTGAACTACATATATCCGATGACCCTTGATACTTTTCTAATTTGGTCACCGTACTTATTATTATTTTAAGACGGTTGGCATATTAGATAATTATGTAAATATTTCTTGTTTGAAAACAAAAAAAAAGAAGTTTTTAGGAATGCATTTGTCACTTTGTCAGTCAACTAATTAATAAATGTCTTTGGTTGAAAACTTGACTTTAATTACAGTGCTAACAGAACAGAATTTAGTCGACAATCTCTGTTCCTTGTCTACCCTTTATCAAACTGCCCGCTTTGGGTTAATTTGGCGGATTAAGATCTGAATATATTTTCATTATTCATTTTATTGAAACTATATGCTTCATATTGCCGTAAACATCTGCAAAAAGATATGAAAGTAATGACGATTAAATCTTTCTAAACAAATATCTCATATACTCGTATTAATTGACTAGCTGCGCCCCGCGGTTTCACCCGCATAAGTTTCGATCCCGTGGGAATATCGGGATAAAAAGTAACCTAACCTAACCCTAACCTATAAACTATCTGTGTACCAAATTTCATCCAAATCCGTTCAGTAACTTTGGCGTGAAAGAGTAACAAACGTCCATCCATCCATCCATACAAACTTTCGCAATTATAATATTAGTAGGATAGGATTAACATAAAAAAGCATCACGCCTGTTTTCCCCAAAGGGTTAGGCAGAGGTGCACCTATAGTACACCCACATTTCGTCAGTAGTTTTTAAGTTATGAATTAATTAAATTGCCAAAAAATAACTGCACTTATACCAACTGGGTTTAAAAAAAGAAAGAAACATAAAAATATTTTATTTGAGACACACACAGGAAATACAAATAGTAAAAACGAGCATTTAAAACTAATAAAGATACATTAAAATCGACCAAAAAAAAAACGAACTTTGCGAGGCTAAAAAACCTCCTATCTCACCATAATGCTGCAATATTTAAGAAAGAAAGAAAGAAAGAAAGAAAGAAAGAAAGAAAGAAAGAAAGAAAGAAAGAAAATACATTTATTTAGCACAGAATAAAAGACACACAATACACCAGATACATACATCAGATAGCAAGTAATAAAAAAAACAAATAGAAAGTATAAAGACCGATGTAAGAAATTAGCAGGAAAGTGTGCCTCACGGCTGCACCAAAAAGGCCCAGTTCAGCAACAATGCCGGACAATAGTGCCTGACGCTGGTTTTCAACTGAACCTGATGTGTGAGGTGACGGATGTAAATCAGTTTTACACTGCAATGCATCATCATCTTCTGCCTAGCCTTTTCCCAACTATGTTGGGGTCGGCTTCCAGTCTAACCGGATGCAGCTGAATAGCAGTATTGTACATGGAGCGACTGCCTATCTGACCTCCACAACCCAGTTACTACATACACAAATAAATTCTTCGAAACGACTCGGAACAACATAAGCCGGTTTTAAAACGATCCCTAACTTCCACGTTCCAACACAGTGTCATAATTAATTAATCCGTGCATTTCATCGCACAATACGCTGCAAACACCCGAGCGCAGCGGACTATTTACGGACAGTTTGCAACTAGTGTATATTGAAATTGTCTTAGCTATCTTTGTATTGGGATTAGCCCAATACGATGACGATACGATAACGTCTATAATTAAGTCAGCTTAACATTGTTGGCGAAAGTGGAGATGGAAGTAAAAAAACAGGCACGAAAAGTATAAAGAAAGAAAGAAAATGTATTTATTTGGCACAAACTAAAAGACACACATTACACCAGATTGATGTATGATCAGATAATACAAACAATAAAAAAAAGGATGAAATATAAGGATGAAAGGTAAGCACTAGTCGATAATATTACTATTATCGACTAGTGCTTACCTTTCATTCTTGACGAGTTTTTTCTCCAAATAATAATTACTATTATTTGGAGAAAAAACTCGTCATGGATTCTTGTATAATGTGAAAGCACGCACTATTAATTAAAAAAAAAAAATACTGCTGCGCTGATATTCTGGTATGGTTTAAGTTCAGTTATTTTTTGGCATGGCCATAAATCCTACAAAAAACGAAAAAGCGTAGTCATTATCACAAAAGCAACTCAGGAGAGGCATAGTGTAGTAAATGACGAACATATACGCCACGTCACGCCAACTGTATCAACATTTGTACAGGACGATGGATCGACGCAATTTTTATGCTCGCTTAATACGACAGGTGTGTAAAATGAAACGTAAAATGATGATGTAGGAAACGGATGTAAGTTTCTTTTGGAGTTTTTATACGTATACAAAATGATATTACAGCTGATATTTTCAATGAAATTGCCTCATTTTTTAATCTTCTCTTCTTATTATTAAAATCTGTATAAAATGAGGTGGAAATCAGTCAATCTGCAATATGAGCCTTGGCTTAGTAGTCCAGCCGGTCTAATCCGTATAAAACTCACCATGAAAACTTAGATGACGTGACATCATCAAAATAAACAAAGTGGATTTATAATACGTATTACGTATTATTGAAGCTGACTCAAAGACTACCGAAGCAAACTTAATAAAATACATGTGGGACCCGCGCAAGCTAACCCCTATCAAATAAAAACATAATTTTCAAATTTGGTTCACAATTGATGTAAATATGGATGATATAGACATATAGACGAACATAGAACCTCCTCTTTATTTTGGGGCCTATTTTATTTATTAACCGACTTTTATGAAGTTATCTGTACGGTTATCGGTCGGTTCGGTCGGTCTGGTCGGTTGTCGGTTATCGGTTTGTCGGTTATCTGTATTTTAATGGTGTACAATAAAGAGTATTCTATTCTATTCTATTCTATTCTATTCTATTCTATTCTGTACTAATATTATAAAGAGGTAAAATTTGTTTCGTTGTTTGTATGTATGTAGGGGGTAATCTCTGGAACTACCGATTGGATTTGAAAAATTCTTTTTGCATTTGATATCCCAGTTCTTGAGGAAGGTTATAGGCTACTTAACATCACGCTATTACCCTTGGGAGCCGAGCAAATCGAAGAAAAGTCAGAAAGAACGATAAGCGAAAACGAAGTGATAGCGCGGCAGGTGATGCGATGCGACGGTGAGGGTCGGGAAACAAGAAATTTCACGCGGACGAAGTCGCGGGCAGAAGCAGAAGCGAGTTTAATAAATAAAATTGACCTTAGCGTGCGCCTGGAAAAGATCCTTAATATTCTACTTATATAGGTATCTACTCGTAATAAGGTTTGGAATAGGACACTAGACATAAGGTGAACAAACCACCGTTATTTGACCTATAACGCAATTAACACACACGGACGGAAAGTAATGAGAAACTTGCCTAGAGAAACATGAGCTTCCAAGTAAATTAGCTTAATTAATAATTACATGAATAGGCAGTCAATACGTAGGCTATAACTACCATCGATCGGGCGCAAGACAGTATACCTAATCATCACCTATGTTTAACCGCACAGAGTTAATAAATGATAAAAACCACGATCGTAATGTCAACTGTTTAAAATTTGTTTTATTTACTCGTCACTAGATGGCGTTGTACTATTTTGACATCTGTGAATAAATCAGACTTGAGGTTAAGTGTCGGTATTACTGGTCCGCACTCCCAAGTATAAAAATTGAATATCGTTTCAATCAAACCCCAGTTTACTAACTAAGTCGAGGGTTATTCAACCTATGTATATATTTTGGTGATAGAACATCTTTTTATAGGATCCTTTATAAGAACCATTTATCGGAGGCAAGTTTTTCAATGGTATTTTTATGTGACTGCCTCGTTGGTTTAGCAGTCGCAAACGCTACTGCTGAGCATTAGGCCCTGTATTCGATTCTCGGGTCGGGTAAAGTGATATTGAGTTTTTTATCTGGAATTTCTCCGTAGCAACAGTCCGGAGTCTGGATTTATACCGGTTGTTGGCAATAGGCTCGCAGCATATTACGTGGGACTTAAACATAACTGGCAAAATATGGGTGTACTATAGGTACACCTTACCCTTCGGGAAATACAGGCGTGGTGGATTATGTTATTTATATTTCACTTGTAGCGGTATCTACAACGTCACATGCGAACAACGCGTCATACTGACGTCACGCAAATCCTGCATCTCGCAAGCAGAGTTTACCGCTAAATTAGCATAGATACAATTTCCCAACATCAATCGTTGGGCAATTGCCCGCCAGACACAACACCCGTCTGGTCGGAGGATCCTCCCTTTTCAATAGAGGATGAGTGAACTTAACACCCTGTTCCTCATACCTCTAAACACTTATTTACTAGGCTGAAGTACACTATTACTTGACAATCTACTAAAATAGTTCGTTTCACACTCGTAAAACGCGCTTTGACGTGGAGTAGCCGGCAACAGACCGTATTAACTATTAATACCATACCACAGATTTGCCAACTCCACGACCTCATACATCCTTGTTCTACGCCAGTAGGTACGTCTTATTTCACAAATTGCTTCCATATTGTGTGAACGAAGATTATTTACCGGCACCCTAATACGTAATCCTTGAACCAGAATATAAATGTAATTTGCTTATTAGATGTGTGTACCTATGTATATGTACGTAATTGTGAACGAATTTACACCATGTCGTCTAATGTTGAAGTTAATTGAATGAAGAAAGTTAATACGATGTCTTGTGATTATATTGCTGACATGGCATGTTGTGTATGTATAACATAAAATTATAACATTTCTCAAAGCGTTAACTGCTCTCTATAATTTGTTTTAATTTCGAAATCTTATATATTGAGAATCTGTTATTTTGAGAATTTGGTATTTAGCGAATCTGGTATTATGAGAATTTGGTATTTAGACAATCTGGTGTTTAGGGAATGTAATATTTAGAGAATCTGGTATTTTGAGAATCTGATATTTAGATAATATGGTGTTTTGAGAATCAGGTATTTAGAGAATCTGTGAGATTTGTACAGAACAGTACATGATAAATGATAAATGATTTTATTTTGTAAGTAGGTTTGTACAAACACTTTTACACGTCAATCATATTTAAAACTAGATGAGGTCGGCGTTTCCTATCTGACTAGTCTGAGAAGAAAGGCCGAAACAAACTCAGAGGTCACAGTCTCTTTTAAAGTTCGGACGTAATCTTGGCCAGATCATATGAAGACCATATAGATCGATGTCTAAGATGATCTTTTGAGGAAAGAACGACACAGAGTGAGAGGACTTGTCCAGTCAGTGCACGCATTTGTCAGAAAACAACTCAAAACTTAAGGAGTTCAACGATTCGACGAACAATACCAAAGAAAGGACATTTGGGTAGGCCACATTAATTACTCAAACTGCCAGACCATGACAAAAACTAACAGAACACAGAGAAAAATACAAAATAATATAAATAAAATGACCCACATAGTCTTCACATTCACAATGATTAAAATAATAGAATACTTTACAAAGTAAGCAAATGTCATTATATATATAAAATTCATTAACGTCAAAGTGTATATAAAAATATAAAAAAACAACAACAAAACAGAAAAAAAAAACATTCAATATGTAGAAACTGGAAGCAGCTCAATCCCAAGCCTTTTTGTCCTCGATATAATCCATAACGGTATAAAAAGCTTTCTGGCACAACTTACGTTTAATGAATGATTTGAATTTATTAAGGCTTAGATCTTGAACGAGGCTTGGAACTTTATTATAACAGATTTGTTCTTCCATATACCACCCCAGAAAAGCCTATAAATTCCATTTACCCAACTAGGCCTAGGGCGGATTCTCGGACATGCGTTTCCGCGTATCCACCTTAGGGTGGATAAACGTAATAACCCAAATATGTAGATCGGTTGTTTTTCACGACGAGCCCCTTCAACCCCTGTAATTGTTGTAAGCGAGCATATTATTATGTAAATATATGTAGGTACTGTTACTAATCTGTATTAATTAGCCCCAAATTATTTGATGTGACCTCTCTCGATCGTCAAACGTCTATTAATTCAGCTGTACATATGAGAGTGTTAGTAATGCTTCCCAGACGTCGCTGGGGATTATTAGCTCAGCATCACCTATGGGATTACTCACAGTGATGGCTCTAAGACAACCATATTATCTACCGGCATATAATCTTCTACTGACCTGACAACAGGAAGAAGGAAACTTAATTCGTTCTTCATTCATGAAATTGGATTATAATTGGATTTATCTTTTTCAAATTGAAGTGAATTTTCGAATCGCCGACTGAGCAAGTCGGCGATTCGAAAATTGGACGAGAAATGAGAGTGGAGCTTCAAGGACGCGTCACGTTTAGACTCATTGCGTTACATGAGGGAGAAGAAAGATATAACTCTCTCTCTCTCTCTCTCACACACACTAAAACTTTCTTAATCTTTATTTTTAAGAACTTTCACTTCTATCACGCGCAAGTTTTTTCGTGATTAAGAAAAAACTTGTATAGATCTACGTATCGTTTTTATCATAAAAGCTACTATGTCTATTGTCATGTATATTTCGGCCATGACGACCAATCACAACAGAGACTATCCTTCGGCGCGGGAGATGTTATAGTGCACAAGTCAAATGATGTCTAAAATAAAACCATGCCCAAGTAAAATGCGAGTTTATCTTTATCTTAAAGTACTGTAGTTTTCTTTGCATGGCAACATCCAAACTGACGTCCAAAAAAAAAGGTTTTATTTTTAAATACCTGCCCAAAAATGCAAATGGTAAAAAGTCAAAAACTACACGATACTCGAACTACAACATATTCAAAAAACGCTAAAGCCAACACGAACAGCACAGAAAATGCATAGACTCTCCAGGGCGCTTATCTAAGTTCTGCAATAACACTTATAATTCGCCGCTCCGCATATAGTTAAACCTGGCTCCCTTCCAAATGCAGACACACAAAAAACATAGGTACAGAAGGCCAGCGACATTCAACGAGTGAAAACAGCGTGGTAATTGCATAAAACACTAACAGTAGCAATGACTTTCATTTTGACAGTTCAACAACATACATTGCGTTAGTTACGTTACTGAGCAGAATTTTTTTTCGAATATATAAAGCAATGCATTAGCAATATCCTTCCATTATCCTTATCCAAAATGATTCAGGTTGTGATATAGTGTATTACGTAATGAATGCCATCATGATTCTAGTGTGAGAGAGAGACGGGGCTATATAAGACTGATAGCACCATCCCTTTTTCGGACTGGAATCATAATGGCATTAATACTTCATAATACGGCCCCAGGCATACATACCAGACACAAGCATAAATACATCAACACTTAAGTAAATTTCATTATCAAATTTTCTGAAATCAATTTTTGACATTATGGGCGGTTTTGTGCATACAGAATCATTTAGCACAAAATGTTATGATTTGCATTACATTTGATCACTTGAATCCATACTTTAAAAGAGAAAATTTATTTTGAAATTAACAAAGCGTGGCCCATTTTATACTCGTGACTGTACACATCATAGATATAGGAAAGACTAAGGTACACATAGACAAGTGCTTACGGGGCGATCTCAAACTTTGTCAAACTGCAGAATGCCCCCCCCAACCCCGCACTCGCTATACAGTAGAGGCATGTCAACGTTTGCGGACGGTTTCGTATACGGAGCCGACCTTCTGTACTACCTATTTTGTGGCATCGGTGTTAAATTTTAAGACATTTCGCGCTCCTAACAGCACATAGATAACACGTGTCGACTCTATAGTTTTGCAGAGCGGGAATACTGGGACCGGAAAACGGATTTCCACTTGTTTGTGTTAGGATAGTGAATAGTAAAGTTTCAGGAAATCTGTAAAGGGAATCTAGTGGTGATGCTCCCGGGATGTGCCTCACCTGAAATACGGAATATGTAAAGATAACATCACTACTGTATTCCTCAAATGGTAAAGCAATACGGAGAAAAGTGCATAATTTCGCATTGATATTTTATTCATAATCATTAAAATGAGGGTGCCAGAGAACCAAGCAAAACATTGCCATATTCTTGAGCAATAAATAATAAATAAATACACAAAGTCACAAAGCTATACACATAAAATCATGCCCTTATTCCCCGAAGGGTTAGGCAGAGGTTTACCTAGAGTACACCCACATTTTGCCAGTTATGTAATAGGGGGCGGCCCAAAACATCTAACCCAAAAACTTACTCCTTATTCATAAACTTTGCTTAAAGTTAATTAGTGATTAGCGACTGTTTAACCATTTAATTTTGACCTTTAAAAATGTCGCTTAACTTTATTCATTGTTTATAAATAAAACCCTTAAGCTAAACTTAGGTAAGCTATAAACTTCGTGGGAGGCAGTCGCCTCCTTCTGCGAAGCAGTCATGCTAGCGAAGGAGGTGGCGGGACGGATGAGGGAGAGAGCCTCCCGTCCCAGCGGCCGCGGGAGACGCTCTGGGCGTCGGGAGCCGCGAGACGACTCCCGGCCACCGTAGGCGCGGGCCTGCGGGCAGAGAGCAATGGGTAGCTCACCGTCCGATCAGGGCCAGGCCCGTGCCGGACGGCGCGTAAGTGTTCCACGCGCGCCTCAAAGAGTTGTCAGTATAATTTGAGGGGCCCCTTAGGGCCGAAGCCTTGCCGGGTCAGCGGGTTTGTCCGAAAGGGTTACCGCTACCCCGGAACATAAAGGGCGAAGGAAGGAACATGGGTGGGTTTTAGTCAGTAAGAGTCTGACACTCCCTTCCTCTCCACCCAGAGCGGGAGGGGTCATATGATGATTTCCCACCAGAAAAAAAAAAAAGGGCCGAAGCCTGCCGGGTTATCGGGAATGTCCGAAAGGGTTACCGCTACCCCGGAACATAAAAGGCAATGGAAGGAACATGGGTGGGTTTTAGTCAGTAAGAGTCTGACACTCCCTTCCGCTCCACCCAGAGCGGGAGGGGTTACGAGTATTTGATGATTATCCATCCGGAAAAAAAAACTATAAACTTCTATAGTTAAATTAATGCCCTGTATTCGGCAAACATAAAAAAATAATAAGTATAAAAATCAAAAATCCTTGTCGTATCACGTACTTAATCGATAAAAACATCTTGAAAGTTAAAAGCAATCAAAGTTTCCCGACACCAAGTTCTTCAACGAGCCGACATGCTCACCTTGTCCCAGCAAAATATTCAAATCAGAGTCTTCGTAAACAACGATACCGGAATCCTAATGCCGGCGACCACGAACATTCGTTCACTGACCTCTGAAATAGTTCCGTAGTTCCGTTAGCCGATGTTACGATTGGTAGCTTAGATTCGTGAGCCACTGAAACAGCTAGATTAATGGAATGACTAACGAAACCACTCCGTTGGATAGTTCTGTCCATTCTAAAACTGGTATTCAATCTACAAGGCAGTTGTGAAGCGCATTGTTTATAGTTTTGGTACATTTTAAACCAAAAATATATCCAGCGGCTTCAACAGAGTGTATGTCGGAAATAATCCCACGGGATCGTACTACCGGGATACTGGGATAAAAAGTACCCTATGTGTTAATCCTGCTAATAAACTATCTGTGTGCCTAATTTTATCCATATCCGTTCAGCCTTTTTGCGTGATTCTGTAGAAAACATCCAAACATAAACTTTCACATTTATATTGTTACATTAGAAAAATAACGGTTATCACCTTTTCGTTATTTCGATATAATCGTATCCCGTATACGGTATACCGTTATTTCACGATAAATACAAAGCAATGTATGTAATGGCTATTTACCATTTACATTTTAAAATAACTCTAAAATATTACACAGTAACTGTCGTTATATAGTCGTTACATTTCTAATGTGTTAATAAATGGAACCGGTTATGGAACATAAATTATTTTTGCAACAAATTAAAGAACAATTTTCGCGTCTTTTCCTCAATACTTTCTCCTCAGTTTCCTTCCGCATCCAACTTTTTCAGTAAGTATTCGTTATAAAAACATACAATTTTTTGCTACATTTAATGTCAATATCTAATCTGCATTCGCGATATATTAGCCAAAAATATAAATAAATATGAGTTTATGGAAAAATAACTTTAATTCATACACAATAAAGTTCAGTTTACGCTACAAATTCAACTATTTTTATAACCTTTTCAATAGTGCTAGTCATTTTGAAATCAACTTAATTACCATTACAATAAAGTTGATATTTGTTTAACTTCAAATAACATCAATTTGAAACATAACTTTGAATAGACTTTACGTCAAACCCCATCCCATAAATAAACGCTGGTTCAGAAAACTCCCATTTAGGCATTCTGTAAACTGAAAATATTTTTATGTTTGCAAATATCAGGGTCAGATGATCAACACATTATGAGAGAGAGAGAGAGCTCTAGAACTGAGAGGCGGAGAGAAAAGAGATGTACCCACACATTCGTGCAGACGAAAAATAGGTCGACTCATTTTGAATGGAATATATCACACCATTATCTCTTAATTGCAGTATTACTTGCGGAACAACATAGCGCAACATTCGCGACACGAGGAGCCTTTTTTTTTTTTTGTTCCCGGGGTGGAAAATCCTCATGGATGTCCGCCGCCCTGGGGTGGGCGACGCGGTCTGTCAGACTCTTACTGACTAAAAACCACCCCAGTGTTCCATCTCACACCTACGCCGGGGGTCGCGGGAACGTAAGATGCTTCCGCAACCCCCGAGACACGAGAAGCCTTAGCTAACGTGGAAATCTTTAAACAGACTTCGGTCCCAGGTTGCTCGGATCAAGAAAAACCTGTTCAGCATAGCTATTCAAAACCGCTCGATACACTTCCGTGCGAATCGAACACCAATCAATGTTATCAAAAGAGTCCTGTAGAGGCTGTTCACAAATCCAAAAACAGAAAATTTTGACGACCGCCATTCTTCCGTCAGCCATTTTCTGTCAGGGACAAGGCAGATTACAACCTGTTTAATGGTTATGAATAGCTATGCAGGTGGATATTCCTTGGAGTGTAAATATAGCGCTGCTCTACAAACGATGGGACACTTAAAATCGTGTCCTGCATGTCATATCGTCTGCACGTTACAGAAACTGATGAACGCTAGTGATGGAGCCTAACTATTTTTCTTTTTTTTTCAATGTTGTATACAGCATTGAATGTTATGATAATTTTTCTTCATTACTTACTCATTCTATGTAAAATTTGTTATTGCAATAATTTAATTCATAAATTTGTTATGTAAAGCCGTTTTCTGTGCATGTGGTGTTAACCTGTAACTGATTGTTGCACTTGTAAATGTTACTCTAGTCATTAATTCAGAAATGTACAGTGTAAACAATTGTTGGTTAAACCTGAATAAATAAATAAATAAACAAACACGTAGCCGAATTATGGGCCGAGACCATTTAGATTGCACTCAACACGCTTAGAGGAAAATAACGAATCAGTACGCAGAAGCGTCAAATTATATAAAAAATCTCATTTAATAAAAGATCGAATAGCGAAGCGAATGCGTTTCGCGTTGCTGAATTTTGGGTCAAACAAATTTAAGAAAAGAACTATACAGGGTGGCAGGGACTTCGACGCGCAACCGCTTACCATGGATTCAGTAAATGATTCTGGACCCCCTGCATTGAAATTTTTCGTCGGCTTTTTCTTAATTTTTACTTTTTTCTCTGATTTTTTTTTTATTGTAAACTGTATAAAATCATTATTTCTATCAAATCCAATGAGATTTTTAATTAAAAAATAGTAAAATCACTTGTTTCACTTAAAACAGCAATGTAAATAAAACTCGAAAGGGCAGCGGGCCGTAGGTAGCGCGCGCCATCCGCGAATCGTTTTGATCGCGTTGTTTGCAATACATTGCGCACTCAAAAAATGACAATTTTTTTAACCGGTAAGTCGGAGATGAATGACTTTCGTAATTTTATTTATGGCATCAGATGTAGCCTTTTCACGACGTTTGCGCGTCGATGTCCCGCCACCCTGTATTTTTGCCATCGACATGCTAAGAAGAAGATTTATTAAGAGAAAACTTACTACCACAATAATAAAAAAAAAAATGTAAGTACAGACGCCAGCAGGTCAAGCTACCCGAAACTGTCAAATTTTCCCAATCAACCTTGAACCTTAATGTTTTAGCGATAAAGTTGAAAATCTATTAAATAAATTTGACAGATTGTAGTAACTTGATATGCTGGCGTCCGTACATATTTCATTCAGTAAGTATTCCGTCTCACCACAGACCATTGATCCACGCGTAACATTTCGAATTACAATTTATTCAGATTCCATGATATTCCTTTGATCGTTTCCCTTTGCTTTTGAAGCCGTACTGAAACGGAAACTACTTTTTTGTTCGCGCTTTGTTTTTGTTCGAACCTCCGTTCGAACGATCAAATAGCTAAACCAACCAATGGCATGGATTAAACACTGTTTTGTTCTATTTCCGACGGTGAACAATAACTTGAATAAACTTATTGTTAAAACTCAGACGCAAAAGTCAGAAGAAACACAAAAGATTTTTTTGGAGTGAATTTCTTCTAGGCATTGTTTCGATATAATTGGACGAGAATTGAGAGTGAAATTTCAAGGACGCGTCACATTTAGGCACATTTCGTTACATGAGGGAGAAGAAAGATGTAACTCTCTCTGTTTCACACTAAATCTATTTTTTTATGTATCATTTCTGTCACGTGTACGGTGCTGTAGGTATGCACCATTTTATTTTTTAAACAGTCTGTAAACTATACCACTAACAACTACATACTCGGCTTGTTGTACAAACTTGGCTTGCTACCGCTACCTTGTCTGTATATTAATGAAATATGCATGTTTGTATTGAAACATAAGGAGTTATTTAAAATAGCAGACGATGTAAATCCTCGAAGCCGACGAGATCCCCACAGACTCGTACTTAACAGTGCTCCCAGGCTTGCAAAGTACTATAAAAGCTGCTTAACATATGAGTGTACGAATTTATAAGAAGTTACCTAGTAATCTGAAAATGTTAAACTGGAGATATGCTTTTAAGAATAAACTATATGAATGGTTAATTCAAAATAACTTCTATAGTATAAAACAATTCCTAGAACGAAAATAGTGTTGTAGCTGCAATACATGAACGTTCCGATCCGTTCGCCGCCGCTGTGCGCGGGAATAGTTTCGGCGACCTGCGCGCCACCGCACGGATTTCTGTAGGAACGAATATTCCAACTGCGTTCCTATTGGTTGATTTAATGTTGTAAGTCAGCCACTACTTGTGCACCCAAGTTTAGGATAAGATATGTAACATTTTTGTAAAGACACAATATACAACTTTTACACTCTACACTCTATACGCCACACTTCCTCGTTTACTTTTAAATATACTTTCGTCTTGCATCTGGAGTATTATTGCCTCACACTACCTAAGCGCTACTGGGTTGTTGTAATATAATAATAATTTTGTTATAAATATTTGCATGCTATGTTTAATCTTGGCAAAACATGTCTGCTCTATTTTTGTACTCTAAGATCATTTTATACCATGTTTTACGCAAAAAATATTAAAAAAGAAGCATCAGCGCAATATTTGCGCTTTTGTGCGAGATGCACTTTAGATATTATTTCAATTTTTTCTTGAATATTGATATTGCTTACAACGAAAAGCACCCATGTTGCAGTGCCCTCTTGAAAAATACGCCGAGTGGCTTTATCCATAAACTGGAAAAACGAGTCAAGTACCTACTTACACATAGGTACTTACTACTGAGATGAAAGATGTTTAGACTTTAGTTAAGGCTCATTGGGCACTGCTTGGTATTATTCACTACTTTCAATAGCAGCGAATATTGCCTAGGTATGTATATCTGGAATAGATCTTTACGCTATTTCAATTAAACCATTTACAGGCAAGTTTGCCTTGTCGAGGTAGAAAGTTAAAGCTTCTTGCCCAGTCCAAACCATGGAACTATGAAAAAGATCGGGCAAGAAACTCCGTGGACACACTTAAAAAAAAACATTTATTAGTTTCCGGTTACATTATTGATTATTCATTTGTATTTCTACATCATCATTATTATTATTTTTACTTACCCTATACCAATTTATTTGTTGTTGCGCAACAACTCTTTTTCTTCCATACTTCTCCATTAGTCGTCATCTCGGTAGTCACCCCCTTTCTAGCCATAATATCTTTCACATAGTCCATCCATCTTTTCTTTGGTCTTCCCCTACTCAAATTACTACTTGGTGATTCTACATGTCAGTGAGTACAATGTAAAAAATTATATCAAACATTCATTCTACTAACGTTATGTGACCAGAGGCTGCTATCCTCATCATATACAACCGTATTACTCCTTGTCAAACAACTGCAAACCTTACTACTCATTTTTTTAAATTGAACCTCTCCCTTTCACCACATTACAAGTACCTATGTAGGTACTTACCGTTCAGTTAGCTACATAGGTACGATTCACCTCTGCTCCTTGTAATGGAATCTTCTGTATTAAACCCTTTTAAATTAATTTAGTGTGTTTATACACGCAGCCCGTGGGGTATGAAGTAGGATCCCATCGTTTGTTGTTGTTTATTGGGATGTGTTGAAGCTTGTAATCTTATGAGCGTATTATTTTCGGCACGAGCGTCCCTTTACTTGTCACAGCAATGCCACAGAGTGCTTCTGACATTTTGGGCATAGACAAGTAATGAGGTTACGTCTGGCGCGGATTAAAAATGAATTATTTTATTTTATTTGATAATATTTTACATAATTATATCTATTTTATTATTTATTTATTTATTACTGTAATTTCCCGTGACATCACAGCGGGCCCTATCAGAATACCAGCGCTGCGACATTTATTTTTTCAATGTCGAAGCATCATACTGAGATAGGAGACTTTTGGCCTCGTATAGGACTTTCAGTTTCATTTGACACTTTTTTTTAAATTTAATTTGTTTTTTTTTTTATTTTTGATTGTGTTTAGTTTAGTTTAGTTTTACGATCTTCCTGTACGAGTCGCAATAAATAATTTTTCTTTCTTTCTGTATTAAGAACTTGAACCAGTTTGTCATTGTCAGAACGTGTCTGCAGTAACACTATAAATCCTAGCGTACTAATGTTATAAACGAAAGTTTGTAAGAATGGATGGATGTTTGTTATTCTTTCACGCAAAAACTACTTTTGATGGAGGAACGGAATTTGATGGAGGTTGGATAAGGTTGACACTGGCTGAAGACTATCCCTCTAGCAGAGCGTCGCATCGATAGTTGCGTCGCGGCTGTCTTCTAATGATAGATCATGTCAGGGGAGCCACTGTCGTACCACGTCCACGACGAACTGCTGTACAAAGACATTAAATTATTTACTTGACATATCTTAAATCTCTTTGCCCCGGTACAATCCTAATGATATTGAAGATGTTGAACCAGTTATACAATGACCACTTCCTGTAAAGCCTATCCCGCACCGATAATTTTTTATTTCTTGGGAAAAATCCACTGTCAAATTATTTTAGAATTCTTATGGACTGCTTAAAGTCCATATTGTGTCTGAAATTATATCCATTGAAAAGTTTACTCTTTTATAACTAGGAAAGTCCATTAACTGAAAATCACCTTTCACCGGTGTAAATTTTGTTCACAAAATCATTAATTAGTAGGTATGGTAATTTTCTCAGCCGATTGTTAGGTCGAATACAAAATTACATGAATATTTAATTTGTAAAGTACTTACTTTATTATTTCGTTTATTTATTTACTTATCTTATTTTATTACATTTTTAAATATTTTTTTTAAATATGAAAATTAAGTATAAAAAGAAACTATAAAAAAATAGTGATCCACCGATGTCGGGAGCAGGGTCCAAGCTACCGGTGGTTAGGGCTCCAGAGACAGGAACCTCCTCACAATGCGAGGCGTAACGAGGAGTACTGCCTTTTGAATCAGGCCCTTAATCCAACTGCCTAACGAGAGCCTCGATAGATGTTGATCGAGGCTTTCGGCCATCAGGCCATTGGCTGATACGACAATCGGCACAATGACAGCCGAGCTCACATTCCATACGTCAACAACCTCGTGTGCTTAGTCGAGATATTTAATCTGTTTCTCTTTCTCAGCTTTCACGAGGTCTGTCATGTGGAATGGTAACATCGATAATCATTGTGCGGCGCGCTAATCGATCTATCACCACTATATCAGGCTTAATGGCGACAATAATCCTGTCAGTAATGATAGACTGATCCCAGTACAACGTGACATGGTTATTTTCAAGAACTGCCGATCTATTCTGTAAAAATCACACCGTGAAAACGTAGGGGAAGTGAGCTGTGATTCCAACTGATGCTAGGGATTTACACTATTGACAACTCACTTCAAGTTCACTTCACCTACGTTTTCACGGTGAGATTTTTACAGAATAGACCAGCTGGGTTGGGCACATACTTATAATACGGTACCTCAGAATCCACAAGTTTATATTTCAAAGCAAGTTGCTGGTGAATAATCCTGGCTACTTGGTTATGCCTGTGCAAGTACTCGCCGTTAGCCAGACGAGAACAACCAGAGATAATATGTCTGATGGACTCACACGGACGGTGGCCTGCCCGACATACGTCAACCGTCCCATCCTTCTTAATATTTCTCTGGTAGTTATTCGTCAAGATAACTTCGTCCATAATTGCACAGACGAAACCTTCAGTTTCCCCGAAAGGGTCACCAAAACGTAGCCAGGATACGGACGCTAAGAAATCTACACCGGGCTCATGAAGAGCCCGATAGAAGCGCCCGTGAAGCTCCTTGCTTTGACATACCTTCTTGCGATCATCGGTAGTAAGTACTACAGGTTTGCGCCAGTTCTCTTTCGCCATGGAGAGCGGGGTGAGCCCCTTGTCCACTGGGACCATATCACGGTACATACCCACTTCGGCTTTTAAAAAATATTCGCTGAGACTGCACACCTCTGTTACTTTAAATATTGTGGATAATACACTATATGGGTAATATTTTTTCTTCTCTCTCTAAGTGTTAGTGAAGATCTGACAGTTTGACAGCGGCCTACCCAAATGTCCTTTCTTTTTGCATTAAATCTGTGTGGTTCTTTCCTCAAAAGACCAATTTCGGACACTGATCTACAGGGTCCTCACTTGACCTCACCAAGATTATGTCTGCACATTAAAAGAGTCTGTGACCTCTGAGTTTGTTTCGATCTTTCTTCTCAGTGTAGTCAGATAGGAAACGCGGTTTGCGTTTCGTGTATCGCGATCTATGTAGTTTTAATAACAAGATTTATTTTGGTCGTTTAAGTGTTGGTAGGTACAAACTACTTCATCTGCCTAGCCTTTTCCCAACTATGTTGGGGTCGGCTTCCAGTCTAACTGGATGCAGCTGAATACCAGTATTTTACATGGAGCGATTGCCTATCTGATCTCTACAACCCAGTTACTTGGTAATATGATACCTCTTGGTAAGACTGGTTGTCAGACTTTCGGGCTACTGTCGACCCGTAACGACTGCCAAAGATCCACGAATGACAGCCGGGACCAACGGCTTAACGTGCTTTTCCGAGGCACGGAGGGGTCTTGGTATGTGAAGATGGTCACCTATCTACGGAACAACTGCGGCAAGCGTAGCTTAACCTGATCGGTCGAACCGTGCGGCTGTTATTACTTAGCCACAAGCCCATACTTGCACTGATTGGACAGGTCCACTCAAATCTGTGTGGTTCTTTCCTCAAAAGACCAATTTCGGACACTGGTCTACATGATCTGACCAAGATTATGTCTGGACTTTAAAAGAAGCTGTGATCTCTGAGTTTGTTTCAGACTTCTCAAAGTAGTTAGATAGGAAACACCCAACCTTTAAGCTAAATTCTATCTAAGAATAATTTTATAATTTAATTTGAATGTTTAATAAAATATAATTTAATTTGAATTGTTAATATTATAATATAATTTGAATAATAATTTTAATAATATAATGCATGAAAAAAATTAATTTAGTGTATATAAGTATCTAAAATGTGTATACCTATAAGCTAAACATAGCGACCCTGACCTTCGAATTAGATCTTATTATATTGTACCTATGTTTCACAAATAAGTAATTTGAATTTGAATTTGAACTCATTCAGTTTTATAACATAATTGATTTTTTCGTGTAAAAGTGTTTGTACAAACCTACTAAAATAATATATAAAATAATACAAAATAAAATAATTTATCATGTAATTTACATCAACATTACCTTGAATGTCACCACGTCAGCAGCAGTATTAATACTCGTAGTGCTTCGAATATCACCACAATATTGGGCGGCGCGGGCGACGGTGTCACGTTCACAATTACCGCGATGTCACAGCCACACTACGGCCTATCTTGCCAACTGCGGTCTCTTGTGATAATACATGAATTAATATGTTGGGAACTGGCTATCATGGCACGTTACGACATTTTTATAGTGTTTACTGTCGCTTTCTGTTCGGATTTAATAGTCAACCTTATTTTTGACATAAGAGAAGAATTCACCTTTTCAGACATAGGAATACAAAGTTTTATATGTCAATGCGTACTGTACCGCCACACGGGGTGAATAGTGGTATGCGGGGGGAATAGTGGTATGCGGGGGGAATAGTGGTATGCGGGGGGAATCGGGGCGAAACTTTTAAAGGGATTTTAACATTGTTTACTGTATTATTGAATATTAACGATTAAGTGCCCTTGTTGGCAACAAACTATATTATTTTAACGTTAAAGTTTTAATGTTTCTTCTCGATTCAGCCCTGCATACCTATTCACCTAGTTTATGGGTAGCGATTGAATCTGTGTACATACATGTTTCGGCCAGTTACTTTACGCTTTATAGGAACCTATATCTTACGTTATTTCGAAGGTTATTCACAATGATGGTACCAGAGTTTAACCTTACACGTCCTTGATGACTGGCCAGTCTCTTTACTACATAGATATATTCCAGTCTAGCTAGTGCCACTACCACTACAGGCAAATAGGCACTTACTAACGCTAAAGCCCCTTATCTGGTTGTCCACACAGATATAATCCCTTAATTACATGTCCCTAGAGATCAAAAACCTCAATTTATAATAACGGAACCTTATCTCAAACGAATTTCACCCTTCTCAACCCGGCATCACACTACCAACAAATTGTAGAAATTCTTGCACATAAGTGGAGACTGTGATAAATTGTTGGCATGCGTTTGAGTTGGAACAGCGCAAAGATTTTACACCATCGCACCTAATGTATTGGAAGACAATTTGACGTGACGCGTGTCGCTTTCAACTCAGACGCGCCATACGGGTTGTTGCAAGAGAATATTGAGATGATTTATCATGCAGGCTCTGTTGGAAAGTTGTCATGTTATTTCATGGGTTAGGTGGATTACATACTACAACGCGCCACGCGCGGGGGGCGCAGATGATGCGACCCCGAGTGTGATTTTTTACATACAAACTCAATAAACACGCAGGAAATTTGGCTCCGTTTCCCACGTCCCGTCGCGTGGCGCGTTGTAGTGTGTAATCCGCCTTAAAACCTCGAGCGTATAAAATATACTTACCCCTTCCTAAAATTTAAACTGACACAATCAAAGTTCTGAGACACCAATTAACATGATTTAGAGCCTAGATCCCTAGCTACCGCTCAAAGCTGCCACTTAAATTGCAAGACCAAGATACTAGGACGCCCACAAGTCTGTAATCAATTCGTCTTCGCCAAGTTCAAGATGGCGACAAAGCTCTATTATTACCCAGTGTGATTGTAGGTCATAAATACCTACGCAATTAATGGCGTCTATCTGTCATTAAAGGGAGCCTTAAGTGCTCACACACACGATCGACACACGTCGACGACAGAGGCAACTGCATCGGCAGATGCGCGTCGGCGACAGCCGTCGACACCCGTCGACTCCCGCCGTCGACGCGTCGGCGGATGTCGTCGACAACGTGTCGTTCGTGTATTTGAGTACGAGCGGCATGTTGTTCGGCATGTGTGAGCGCTCTCGTGTCCCGCCTGTCTGCGGGAGCCTGCGTTTAGTGTGAAAATAGCCGAAGCGCAATAAAATGTATTTCTAGCTAAATCATTCCATAAAGAAAGAAAGAAAAGGTATTTATTGCGACTCGTACAGGAAGATCACAAACTAAACTAAACACAGTTAACAAAATTATTTATGTATAAAAAAGTAACAAATAGAAAAATGAAACAGAAAGTCCTATACGATGCCAAAAGGCTCCTATCTCAGCATGATGCTGCGACATTTAAAAAATAAAAAAGCAATATTTTTTATATGTAGCACGCGACTTCATTGCTGTATTTTTTTTTTCTTTTTGCTTGGCGCCTAACGGTCGTAGCGTGATGTTCAATTGGAGCCTTCTTCAAGAATTGGACTACCAAATGCAAAAAGACTTTTTCAAATCCGACTGGTAGTTCCAGAGATTAGCGCGTACAAACAAACAAACTCTTCAGCTTTATATACTATTTTAGATACAAAAATATTTTTGCTGTAAAGCGTAATATCGGCAAAAATACTTCCCTTTGTGCACAAAGAGTTAACAGAATATTTGAATATTCATATCGAAGCAAGATTGAAATACCAAAGTGAAATAAATATTCTAAATAACTGCCGGATAACTAAAACTAAAATACACATCATCTGCCCAGCCTTTTCCCAACTATGTTGTAGTCTGCTTCCAGTCTAACCGAATGCAGATGAATACCAGTATTTTACATGGAGCGACTGCCTATCTAACCTCCACCACCCAGTTATTAGGTAACACAATACCCCTTGTTAAGACTACTTGTCAGACTTTTGGGCTTCTGACTACCCGTAACGTGTTTCCGAGGCACGGAGGGGTCTCGATACGTAACGGATGCGGCTGTTATTATTTAGCCACGAGCCCCTAAAAATAAAATACACCCCCTACACAGAATATGGTATTCCCGATATTATTGAATACATGAAATGTTCTGGTCCAATATTTTTACAATACCGACATATTGTTTTTAACAAATTAAAAAAATTCAACTGCTTTGTTAATATACGATTATACGGCTTTATTCATAAATGTTGCCATAACGGTTTAACCTTACATTTTTGCCATATAAACGTCACCTAACTTTAATAATAGTTTATATACCCCTGAATATAGTAGTCACCTACTGAACGGGCCTGAATTTGATCCTAAGGTCCGCTTAACAGTTATTGGGTTTTCCATAAGGTAAATCTCAGTAGTCTGGTTTCTCGTCCCCTTCTGCCATGGGAATTATAACATAGAGATGGTGTCCTTTATTTACAACACCTTTTCTTAGACCTTCAGGGAATACCGGACCGACAATTTACGTTCTAATATTTTGTACAGACGCCAGCAGGTCAAGTTACCCGAAACTGTCAAATTTTCCCAATCAAACTTGAACCTTAATGTTTTAACGATAAAGTTGAAAATCTATCGAGAGTAATAAAAGGGCTGATTTTTCCAACTCCGGATAATTTTATCCGAGGAAAAATTTTGAATTTTTGACAGTTCTTCCATACAGAATACGTCACACGTCAATTTTATTCCACGAATAAAAATTATAGTGTCGATTGAAAAATCAGCCCTAAGAGGAATTTAAACTTAAATTCATCTCAATTTACAAGACACAGAATTCATGAATAATGTGTACATAATATTTTCATCAAATTCTCTGTAGGAGCTAGTTTCCAATGAATAGTAATAAGTTGTTTTAAGTTAATACTCCCGCTCTGCCGGACAAACGCAATAAACTCACTATTTATTCAACTGTCCCCTTTGACCAGTTTTCGCGTATAAACAAACAAATAATGAACTCAAACGGGATATTAAACAAGCACATTTAAAACATACATATATGTTCACTTTACTCGACTCAATAATTTAGCTTAAGGGGAATGCGCTATGGGCACGCCACAATTGCGGCGATAAGTCTTTGAGGAGTGGCTGGAGAGACACCGAGACACGGCAGAGATCAGTTCGTGCCAGAAGTGTCAGACCTTCCGTCTGACACTTCTGGCACGAACTGATGGGGTCCGCTAGAGCCAGGGCCGCGGGCTGTTCGAAAGAGATACCGTGGCCCCTGGCATAGGCAACTGAAGGAACACGGGTGGGTTTTAGTCAGTAAAAGTCTGACACGCCCTCCCGCTCCGCCCAGAGCGGGAGAAGTCATATGATGATTTCTCACCCAGAAAAAAAAAAGGGGAATGCGCTAGGTAGACCGCGAAATTAAAATTTTCTTACTTTTTTTTGCAATTTGCAGGTTGTATGTCGAACAAAATATGATTCGCGAGCGTAACAAGTACCTATTCCCAGAATTATAATCCTTATAATCATCAATACAACCGTCTGAGTTCATATAATCCTATAGATTGATATTTCATGAAATTGTAATTCATAGGATTATATGAACTTAGAGGGTTGTTGATTTTAATGATAATAATTCTGTAATCCATATTTGTTACGCTCGTAAATCATATTTTAATAAATAAACAACATGGCACTGACTGCACATTGCAAAAAATGTGAGGAAATTTGAATTTCGCGGACTACCCTAGCCATAGATGTATGAATTTTACTTTTCTATGACCCTAGCGCTTCCCCCTTAACCCAAAACTCCAAAATCCTACTTCCTACTTTAATAATATTATAAATGTGAAAGTTTGTATGGATGGATGAATGGATGAATGGATATTTGTTACTCTTTCACGCAAAAAATACTGAACGGATTTGAATGAAAATTGGGACACACGTGGTTTATAACCAGGATTAACATATAGGAAACTTCTTATCCCGATATTCCCACGGGATCGAAACTTATGCGGGGGAAACCGCGGGGCGCAGCTAGTTAATTCATAATTTAATTCAGTGCTTACTGTAAAATTTAAAACATGTCCGTAAATGAACTCTATTCATGTGTAAGCAAAACTTTTTATACAAAAACCTCGTAGCTATGTGTTCAACCATGACAAAGGAAGGACAGGGTTGCCAGCTTCGCGTGCCTCGCAAATTCTTCGGATTCCTTAAGGGAAGGCATCCTTTGATTTCATGTTAAGAATTCAGTGACGCCGTCGTCGCTGTGACAATGGCAACGGTTGCCATGTTACGCACGAGTTGGCATAGATTTTTGTGGTTTGTAATAAATATCTCTGACTTTTCTGTAAAACTGAGGTTTTAAGAATTACATTTTTTGTTACTATCTAATTTGTATTGGAATTAATCAGTTCACATTAATGAATTGCCATTTTGATGGGCATTCAGCTGCATCGGGTAAGCCGATCCCAAATAGTTGGGAAAAGGCTAGGCAGATGATGACGAGTTGCATTGCCAAAGTCAAAAGCATTTTCAATTAATGCCGTTTTAAAGCCAGAAGCTGAGGGGCTTGTGCTAAGTAATAACCGCCGCACAGGTCGATCGATCAGGTTAAGCTACGCTTGCCGCGGTTGGTCCGTGGATGGGTCCCATCTTCACATATCAAGACCCCTCCGTGCCTCGGAAAGAACGTTAAGCCGTTGCTCCCGGCTGTCATTCGTGGATCTTTGATAGTCGTTACGGGTCGTCAGTAGCCCGAAAGTCTGACAGCCAGTCTTACCAAGGGGTATCGTATTACCCAGTAACTGGGTTGTGGAGGTCAGATAGGCAGTCGCTCCATATAAAATACTGGTATTCAGCTGCATCCGGTTAGACTGGAAGCCGACCCCAACATATTTGGGAAAGGCTAAGCAAATGATGATGCCGTTTTAAAGCTAAGCTCAAACGTTTGTGTGACAAAGTGCCTGTTACTTAAAATATACAATGATCGTTCAATTAACCACAAAAGGGGAATGCCCGCCGACCATAGACACTTCGGCCCTGGGTGCACACATATATGTAAAAGCATATGAAAATTATAATATGCAATTTAAAGAAATGGTAAAGGAATTGGTTTAAAAAAAAGTCCGGTTTGTTAAGATATACAATGGTTTTTATTTTCACAAATATAGTTTTTTAACAATCATTTTACTGTAACACATACATACATTATTAAGATTTGATTAGATCTGTAAGGTATTTTATGATCTTATACATCATTTGTATCATATATAATCGGTATAAAATCATCCAGGAATTGAGCAGGAGTGAAAATATTAGTCTGATGCCGTGCCCAACCCAAATACTGACCAAATATAAATAAATTATTAATATTTATTTATTTATTTCATACTATAAGCACAAGTAAAAACAATCTGCACAAAGGCGGACTTAATGCCCTAAATTAATAATTATATGAATTAATAATTAAGGACTGAGGAACTAGTAGTCCAAAAACAACTGTCTCATTTCTCGGTAGTTGATGAGTTAATAATGGGCAGTCAACCTCGCAACTACCTGGTGTTGGCTAGCTAATCTTGTCACCATGATATAAATATGCTATGTTTGTCATAGCTAGTGCAGATGTGTAAAAATAAAATATCTTCTCGGGTTATTATGCAAACTGACTAAAAAGAATGTATCACTATCAGATACCGGCACCCCACTTACATAAATTAAAAACTATTGAACGCTTACCTAACGTGGTGCAATCTGACGGACAATCGCGTTCCTTATGAGTTCCTTATGTGGAGAATCGGACTTGAGCGTGTGTGATCTTATTTGTCAAAAGTGACCTACCACAGCTGATACATACATGTCCATGACCAACAATCGGTGCATTTTGCTGTTCACTAGTTGGATGCCGTATTTAATTTCAGGCTGCAGTCCAACACGAGTGGCATACTACACTGACACTCGAAACTTGTACCTAATAAAGAAGTCATATTAACTAGATATTGATATTATTTTAAGTCAACTCAATTAAAAAGCATTTCTCAGAGGAATACTTGACAGTGATACATGGTTAAGAACATGGAACAACTATTTACCTGCTGTGGTCGAACCCATTGTTGTATAAGATTTCGCACTTCTGCAATTTCCAACTAATGTCTTCGTAATTTCGTGACATTTAAACCACAAATTGACACAGCGTAAATGTCCTCTTGAATGAATTACTGAGAAGCTGGGAAGAACTCTGGCCGGTGTGAAAACTGGGGTCATCATTATCAGTGGATATCGAGTTCAAGCTCGTGCAGGGCTTATCAAAATAATACAAATGCAAATGAAGTCAAGTTGTGATTATTTAGCTATGACAGACAGCCGTGCCGCCTAGCTGTCATAAGGTCAGATTCGATGTTGCCGCTTAACAGACATAAAAGCGATAAATCGATATCGATTTTTTTTCGATCTATAATTTAACATGAATTTATGAACATACGAATGAATTAAAGCGCCTCAAAGATTATTATTTTGTTTCTTTTAGTTTTTTAATCTCTATTTGTAATGTATTTTAAGAACAGATAAGAATAGTAGCGTTTTTGTTATGATCTAAAGAATTCATGGTAAAGTTGTCAAAAAATAAAAGGCCCGTCAGTTTCATACAAACGAATACATGTTTTGCGAATTTGATCTTTATTAACTACTAGAACTGTCAATGTCAAAACGGGCCTTTTATTTTTTTGACAACTTTAAATCAACTAGCAATTAGCTGGTTTTGTCATCTAAATACTTATCGAAAAAAACGAATAATATTACCATTTTAATAATTACATTTTGAACGGAATTCGTAATTGGCAACACTTTTTATTTTATCCACAAACCAATGATTTACGGATTTACCTATAATTTATTTTTTATCTTTACAGTCAATTTTTTTGTGCATAAACGTTGCAATCTAGTTTGGTTATCCAAACCAAACTATGGCTATGGTTGGTTTGGTTTGGTTTGGTTTGGTTTGGTTGGTTTGGTTTGGTTGGTTTGGTTTGGTGAATTTTGCGGTATTCATTTATATGAATACCGCAAAATTTAATAAACATAAAACAAGATGTTTTTTTTTTTTAACAAAAGAAAATTGTTGGATTGTTCATGGCCAAAAATGGGCATTTCCATTTAGGTCTTCTGAAGCTAGAATTGTGTGTTTATATAAGTACTTAACTTAATAAAACACTCCATTCAAACATATTTCGTGCAGTCGAAAATCATTCAACTTAATTTATATTTTCATTTAAACAACCAATCAGTTTTTCCAATAAACTTTGTCCCAATCAAACCTAAAAATGGGACAGCCACAGCTGACCGATACATTGACCTTTCACTTGCAGACATTGACTGCACATTTCAACCATTTCAAATTAGAATGTCTCTATAGTAAATTATTTCCATATTTTCGTTCGGCGACAGTCGAAATGACAGGCCACTGGGTGCCCCTCAAAAGACATTCCAATTTCCCCACATCGAAGCTCAAAATACTGAAGGTTGTCGGCCCCTGTTTTCAGAGTACACGAAATCTGAATTTAAATGGTTCCAGATGAAAAATGTTCGCCGACAATCTCGAATAAACTTTCAGCTTTTCAACTGAAAAATGTTGAAGTGTTATTTACGCAACAATATGTGCAAATGGTGTTGCGTGTTTTTGCCCATATTTCGTGCAGTTATGGGTGAAATGTTGTATGTTGAATATCATGTCGTTTGGTGCGTGAATAATAAGAAATTGATTGGATGTTTCCGGTAAAAATACACTTTGATTGTCGTGTAAAAAGTGCAGCTAAATTATTCATTGGTTTCACCATAAAAAATGTTGAAACCAATGAATAATTTAGCTGCAGTTTTTTGGCGTTCGTTCGGCCGATCATTGAACCAAGGGCTGATTTTTCAATCGACAAATAATTTTTATTCGTGGAATAAAATTGACGTCTGACAGATTTTGTATGGAAGAACTGTCAAAAATTCAAAATTATTCCTCGGATAAAATTATCTGGCGTTGGAAAAATCAGCACTTAGTCAGGCAATACTTTCTTTTTTTTTAAACAGAAGCTTTTATTTGCAACTTCCTAGCCGGGTTTACAGAAAAAATCCAAGGCGGAAAATAGTCTTGTAATTTCTTTACCTTTGAGGAAAACCAGACACTATAACACTACAACACTCTTTTCTTGCACCTAACACTATCTCACGTCATACAAAACTTTATAAGCAAGCTCGCAGATAATGAAACAAGGGAAATGCTACACGCTACAACGTAATTGTGCTACGCGGCTACGAGGCTACGGTGCTACGGTGCTACGGTGCTACGAACATTACCGTACAACAACACGTATTGTGTGGTTTTTCTTTATATTGTACTAGCTATACCCCGCGGTTTCTCCCGCATAAGTCTCGATCCCGTCTGAATATCGGGATAAAAGTATCGTATGTCCTAATCCAGGGTATGGTCTACCCATGTGCCAAATTGTATCCAAATCCATTCAGCCGTTTTAGCGTGAAAGCGAAACAAACAACCATACCAAAAATCAAATAGTTTCTCTTTTTTTAATATAAGTTTAGACTGGCTTCCTCCCGCGACTTCATCCACCCAAAATTTCTTGTTGTAACATAAAATATTATAATTGTGATATTCGACAATACTTGCCATTAGTGGAAGAATTTTCGGAATTGTGGTAATTTCGAATTCCGAAAATTCCGAAGATTACCACATACAAACTCACAAATTTTACCTCTTTATACTATTTGTATAGAAAACACCCACACTATCGACCAAATAAACATTAATCAACAAGCAATTTGACGAGTGTGTGTGCTTTAGAATTTTTGTTACAAAAGTAAACATGATACAGGCACTCGCTAGGTTGATTTTTTTTCATGAACCTTTTACATCAAGTACGTCAGAAAAATAACTGCATGATAATGTAAGGTAAACTCTACTGCACTTACAAGAATGTTTCCTCAAACGTTCCTCAACCCTGAAACAGCTTGCCACGAAATATGGAATGTATTTCTAAGTTGAATTTATCTTCGTGAGGCAGTGCGGTTAGTGTGGTGATGTCACCATCAAACATTGGATGAGTAATTATAATATCATTGTGTAGACATAGAGAGTTCATTAGTTATGTTATTATATTATAGTAGCTTCTGCCCGCGATTTCGTCCGCGTAAAATTTCTTGCTCCCCCTACTCACCCCGTCGCATCAAAATCTAAAGTCATTTATTCAAATTAGGCTGAGAATCACGACTTTTCGAACGTCAAAATTACAAAAGACAGTCCCCCAAAACACCCGCCCTTCACCACTTCCTAGTGCTTTCGCTGGGAAGAAGAAGTGGCGCAACAAACTCCCCAGCAGCACAGCTGTCTGTTCAGTTAGAAAATACTTGATTGTATACAGTACTAGGTATGCAAAGTAATTAATATTACACGACACAGAACATTAAATTAAATTAAAAGCCATATGTCAGCTAGCCACGCCAATATACCAACAAATACAATAAAAACTACACGTACTCAAGTAAAACTAAAACAAAAAATGTAATCAAAACTTACTACCTAAATAAAAGCCATCGCATAGCCTGCCCGCGTCATTAGTTCGTTTTCACGCGTTCTTTCTCCCTTTTTTTCTTTTTCCTCGGCTTCTAACAGCCCTGATGTTATATGTGTATATGCTATTCCTTTAGCCATCCTCAAGAATTGGGCTAGCAAATGGAAAAATATTTTTTTAAATCCGACTGGAAGTTCCAGAGATTAACTCGTTCAAACAAACAAACTCTTCAGCTTTATCGTCCGTTTAGATTACAGTAGAAAAGCAGTATGTAAGGAGCGTAACAGATGGCAGTCTTTAGTTTCTGCCTAACCCCATGGTGATAGGGGGTGGCGGGACGGATGAGGGAGAGAGCCTCCCGTCCCAGCCGCCGCGGGAGACGCTCCGGGCGTCGGGAGCCGCGTGACGACTCCCAGCCACCGTAGGCGCGGGCCTGCGGGCGGAGAGCAATGGGTAGCTCACCGTCCGATCAGGACCAGGCCCGTGCCGGACGGCGCGTAAGTGTTCCACGCGCGCCTCAAAGAGTTGTCAGCATAATTTGAGGGGCCCCTTAGGGCCGAAGCCTGCCGGGTCAGCGGGATTGTCCGAAAGGGTTACCGCTACCCCGGAACATAAAGGGCAAAGGAAGGAACATGGGTGGGTTTTAGTCAGTAAGAGTCTGACACTCCCTTCTGCTCCACCCAGAGCGGGTGAGGTCACTTGATGATTTCCCATCCGGAAAAAAAAACCCCATGGTGGCAAGGTGTGAGTTAATGTGTGAATATTACTTTTGTCTCCAGTGGCTACTGTTCCAAACTGAATTGTTTTTGGAAGGTTATCGCATCGAATTTGGTTTTTTTTACATTTGTAAAAAATTGTGGTTTTTTATCTTTAGTGAATTTTAAATGAGTACGGAAAACACAAGAAATATCGTAGTAGGTAACTAATCTTGCTAGTTTTCTATGTATGTATGTGAGATGGTTTGACTCCTTTCAGCTCAAAATAATGAAACAATTGAACAACTGAGGAGATCCCGTTTACATTTGGTACGTTTATAAAATTCTCTAGTTTGAATCACTTGAATTTAAACGTCATTTTGGTGTGCTCTATATATATAACGTATGTAAATACCTACACAGAAACTAAGGAAACATTAGCTTGTATACAACTTTTATGTTCTTATGTTCATTGTATCCATTCACACACACACACACACGCACACACAAAAACACACACTCATACACATTCACTAAAAGGTCGCTAGATGTCCTTCGCGTTCAGTACAAGAATGATATCAGGATGTTGTTGAGACTTCCTCGCTACTGCAGCGCGTTGGAAATGTTTTCGCTTGCTCGTACCGACGGGTTTCACGCGATTATTCGCAAAAAAAAAAAACAGCGTCACTCCTGAGGAGAGTAAGAGACAGTCGCAACAGCATCCCGAGAACTGTAGCGGAGAGTTTCGACTCTCCAATTGTAAAGTAGTTTGTGCAGAGGGTGATTGGTACTAACACTAGATAATAAGTTGTTTTAATATTATGTTACTAACACTCTATGGATTCTTTGGTCCGAAATAAAAATCATTATTATTATTATTAAATGCTTTCCTAATCATGTAAATAGGTACTTAGAAAGTGACCATAGGTAATAACGGACCGGATGTTTGCCCCATATAATGTCCCTTCCTTCCCTACCCTCTGCAGGCACAGTTTTCAGTCGGCTAGGGTTGGTCATGGGTAAACAGGGTGGCAGGGAGATCGACGCGTAACCTGTTAACATGGATTCGTTACATGATTCATGATTCATATTTTATTCATTTTTATTAGGGGTCTAGAATCATTTGCTGAATACGTGGTTATAGTTTGCAAATCGATGTCCCTGATATGAAACGAGGATTATACACCAATGGTATTTGTAAATACAGAAAAAAATATTGTTTTTCGTAATTATGTAGCACTCGCTGTTATTAGTAATGATTAGCTTTTTGTACTAGTCATTAGCATGTGACGACGTGCAAGGTACAAGGATAATAAAAAATGTAAAAAAGAATTTCATCTTTTCCTCGTAATATTTATTTTTTCAAAGACAAAAATTTTTATCACTTTAAGTACCAAGCTTTCTGAATTAACCAGCATACAACGAATGGGTCATGTGATATATCAAGAGATTAACAAAGTGAAAAAAACACAAATGCTCTCAGAATCCAGGTAACTACCGTCTCTTGTTCATAATGGCGCATTTTATCAAAGTAATTGCAATAAAATGTAAATTAAGGACATTTAAATTCAGATTTCTGGAAAGGTGACACATTTTTTTGCTTAGGTTTTTCAAAGTACTTGCTTTACGACGTTTTTTCATACTAAGACCTGCAAACCCTGCAGCTAGATCATCATCTCCTTGGCCTTTTCCCAACTATGTTGGGGTCGAATTCTAGTCTAACCGGTTGCAGCGTAATACCAGTATTTTACATGAAGCGCCTAGGCAGTCACTTCATGTAAAATACTGGTATTACGGTTGTGGAGGTCAGATAGGGATCTGACCTCCACAACCCAGTCACTAGGTATACTATACCCCTTGGTAGGACTGGTTGTCAGTCTTTCGGGCTTCTGACAGCTAAATATTGTACCTAAATAAGAGTTTGTTCGGGACCCGGTCGTAACTATTATACATGAAGCTTTAGAAAAGTTGTGCTTTGTTGAGCGTCTTTTCACTTTCAACTCATTGAAAGAAAGAAAAATTGTTTCTCAAAATAGATATGTCTTAATGATAAATGATAAATTCCGTTGAAGAGTCGAAGTCTATTTCTTTGTTAAATCATAACATCACGCGTGTATTCCACGAAGGGTTAGGCAGAGGTATACCTATCCTATAGTAAACCCACATTTAGCCACTTATGTGTAAGTCTCATGTAAAAGAAGGCGAGCCTATTGCCACCATCCGGGCATATATCCAAAATCCGGGCTGCTACTGAGAAATTCCGGATAGAAAAACCCAATAACACTTTATCCGACCCGGTAATCAAACCCAGGACCTTCTACGCTCAGCAGTAGCGCCTGCGGCCACTAGACCAATGACGCATTCGAATTATCAGTGTTAAACCATCTTGCATATTAATTAAGGAGACAAAAGATGAGAGTGAACTTGACATTCAATTGAATTACTAGTAAAGTTATTAAGTACTCTTTAATCAGTAATCAATATTCGTCCCAAACAACTGCGATCTTATCTCAGATCAAACAACAACCAAATACTCGAATGATCTTCTGTTCAAAGTCACTAGACCATAATACTGATTCAATTAAATTACAAAGTTCAAACAACGGACGAGGACAAGCGAGACAAATCTATTATCTGATTCACTGATCTGGCTCTAATAAATGATACGGGGTTTTATTTAACAAAAGTACCGCAATTTTCGGGATATGTCATTTGCTTAGATGGTTTGGTCATTTTGAGTGGATAAGTTTTTGGTTCTAGGGCATACCGGTTTCCTCGCGATGTTTTCCTTCACCGTTTTGAGAGGGCCAGTACTGTTCCTCTTCGTTTAAATAACTACATTAAAATTCTACGGCCGCGTCTTATTAGAAAGATGGTCGCGCGAACCAATATGCGATCGTCGCGTTCATATGTCAGTTTTTGTAACAGCGCGCTGCGATATTTCAAACAGGCGTGCCTAGCTTGCTGTATGTGATATGATGTCCTGTATTAGATATCATTTATTTAATTGAAGCTGTGGGTCTGACGAACACAAACTGGAAGACATAGCGTTGGAAGGCCTCGCACAAGGTGGACCGATGACCTGGTGAAGGCCGCAGGAATCAGCTGGATGCGAGAAGCACAGAACCGGTCGAAGTGTCGACGCTTGGGGCCTATACCCAGCAGTGGACGTCTTTCGGCTGAAATGGTGATGAAACCCGCACAACCAACCCGCACTGGGCCCGCGTGGTGGATTATGGCCCGCTCCCTCTCACCGACAGGAGGCCTGTGTCTGAGGCTGATTATGTATGATTATGTACGGTGACGAAATAAAGCTGAAAATCAGCAGGTTTTAAACATCACAAATCACAAAGACAACCCTTCGTCACTTTTAGCAAAAAAGGCAAGTCGATAACGCCTAACCTTCTACATAAGTAATCCCTAACTTGCCTTTTACTTCCTCTACTAGCAATAGCGGTCGTTTCCCACCAGAAAGCCAAACGGTTTTATAAACGAACGACCCACCCCTGCTTCGTACGGTTTTACGACTTGATAAACATCGAGATTTCTTTATCATGTGAGTTTAATGTTAATGTTTTGCACCTTACCTTCCGGAATAAATTCTCTAAATGATGGTTAAAACCACATCAAAAGCTAGGTTGATTTTTTTTCATGAACCTTTTACATCAAGTACGTCAGAAAAATAACTGCATGATAATGTAAGGTAAACTCTACTGCACTTACAAGAATGTTTCCTCAAACGTTCCTCAACCCTGAAACAGCTTGCCACGAAATATGGAATGTATTTCTAAGTTGAATTTATCTTCGTGAGGCAGTGCGGTTAGTGTGGTGATGTCACCATCAAACATTGGATGAGTAATTATAATATCATTGTGTAGACATAGAGAGTTCATTAGTTATGTTATTATATTATAGTAGCTTCTGCCCGCGATTTCGTCCGCGTAAAATTTCTTGCTCCCCCTACTCACCCCGTCGCATCAAAATCTAAAGTCATTTATTCAAATTAGGCTGAGAATCACGACTTTTCGAACGTCAAAATTACAAAAGACAGTCCCCCAAAACACCCGCCCTTCACCACTTCCTAGTGCTTTCGCTGGGAAGAAGAAGTGGCGCAACAAACTCCCCAGCAGCACAGCTGTCTGTTCAGTTAGAAAATACTTGATTGTATACAGTACTAGGTATGCAAAGTAATTAATATTACACGACACAGAACATTAAATTAAATTAAAAGCCATATGTCAGCTAGCCACGCCAATATACCAACAAATACAATAAAAACTACACGTACTCAAGTAAAACTAAAACAAAAAATGTAATCAAAACTTACTACCTAAATAAAAGCCATCGCATAGCCTGCCCGCGTCATTAGTTCGTTTTCACGCGTTCTTTCTCCCTTTTTTTCTTTTTCCTCGGCTTCTAACAGCCCTGATGTTATATGTGTATATGCTATTCCTTTAGCCATCCTCAAGAATTGGGCTAGCAAATGGAAAAATATTTTTTTAAATCCGACTGGAAGTTCCAGAGATTAACTCGTTCAAACAAACAAACTCTTCAGCTTTATCGTCCGTTTAGATTACAGTAGAAAAGCAGTATGTAAGGAGCGTAACAGATGGCAGTCTTTAGTTTCTGCCTAACCCCATGGTGATAGGGGGTGGCGGGACGGATGAGGGAGAGAGCCTCCCGTCCCAGCCGCCGCGGGAGACGCTCCGGGCGTCGGGAGCCGCGTGACGACTCCCAGCCACCGTAGGCGCGGGCCTGCGGGCGGAGAGCAATGGGTAGCTCACCGTCCGATCAGGACCAGGCCCGTGCCGGACGGCGCGTAAGTGTTCCACGCGCGCCTCAAAGAGTTGTCAGCATAATTTGAGGGGCCCCTTAGGGCCGAAGCCTGCCGGGTCAGCGGGATTGTCCGAAAGGGTTACCGCTACCCCGGAACATAAAGGGCAAAGGAAGGAACATGGGTGGGTTTTAGTCAGTAAGAGTCTGACACTCCCTTCTGCTCCACCCAGAGCGGGTGAGGTCACTTGATGATTTCCCATCCGGAAAAAAAAACCCCATGGTGGCAAGGTGTGAGTTAATGTGTGAATATTACTTTTGTCTCCAGTGGCTACTGTTCCAAACTGAATTGTTTTTGGAAGGTTATCGCATCGAATTTGGTTTTTTTTACATTTGTAAAAAATTGTGGTTTTTTATCTTTAGTGAATTTTAAATGAGTACGGAAAACACAAGAAATATCGTAGTAGGTAACTAATCTTGCTAGTTTTCTATGTATGTATGTGAGATGGTTTGACTCCTTTCAGCTCAAAATAATGAAACAATTGAACAACTGAGGAGATCCCGTTTACATTTGGTACGTTTATAAAATTCTCTAGTTTGAATCACTTGAATTTAAACGTCATTTTGGTGTGCTCTATATATATAACGTATGTAAATACCTACACAGAAACTAAGGAAACATTAGCTTGTATACAACTTTTATGTTCTTATGTTCATTGTATCCATTCACACACACACACACACGCACACACAAAAACACACACTCATACACATTCACTAAAAGGTCGCTAGATGTCCTTCGCGTTCAGTACAAGAATGATATCAGGATGTTGTTGAGACTTCCTCGCTACTGCAGCGCGTTGGAAATGTTTTCGCTTGCTCGTACCGACGGGTTTCACGCGATTATTCGCAAAAAAAAAAAACAGCGTCACTCCTGAGGAGAGTAAGAGACAGTCGCAACAGCATCCCGAGAACTGTAGCGGAGAGTTTCGACTCTCCAATTGTAAAGTAGTTTGTGCAGAGGGTGATTGGTACTAACACTAGATAATAAGTTGTTTTAATATTATGTTACTAACACTCTATGGATTCTTTGGTCCGAAATAAAAATCATTATTATTATTATTAAATGCTTTCCTAATCATGTAAATAGGTACTTAGAAAGTGACCATAGGTAATAACGGACCGGATGTTTGCCCCATATAATGTCCCTTCCTTCCCTACCCTCTGCAGGCACAGTTTTCAGTCGGCTAGGGTTGGTCATGGGTAAACAGGGTGGCAGGGAGATCGACGCGTAACCTGTTAACATGGATTCGTTACATGATTCATGATTCATATTTTATTCATTTTTATTAGGGGTCTAGAATCATTTGCTGAATACGTGGTTATAGTTTGCAAATCGATGTCCCTGATATGAAACGAGGATTATACACCAATGGTATTTGTAAATACAGAAAAAAATATTGTTTTTCGTAATTATGTAGCACTCGCTGTTATTAGTAATGATTAGCTTTTTGTACTAGTCATTAGCATGTGACGACGTGCAAGGTACAAGGATAATAAAAAATGTAAAAAAGAATTTCATCTTTTCCTCGTAATATTTATTTTTTCAAAGACAAAAATTTTTATCACTTTAAGTACCAAGCTTTCTGAATTAACCAGCATACAACGAATGGGTCATGTGATATATCAAGAGATTAACAAAGTGAAAAAAAACACAAACGCTCTCAGAATCCAGGTAACTACCGTCTCTTGTTCATAATGGCGCATTTTATCAAAGTAATTGCAATAAAATGTAAATTAAGGACATTTAAATTCAGATTTCTGGAAAGGTATTTATTTGCTTAGGTTTTTCGAAGTACTTACTTTACGACGTTTTTTCATACTAAGACCTGCAAACCCTGCAGCTAGATCATCATCTCCTTAGCCTTTTCCCAACTATGTTGGGGTCGAATTCTAGTCTAACCGGTTGCAGCGTAATACCAGTATTTTACATGAAGCGCCTAGGCAGTCGCTTCACGTAAAATACTGGTATTACGGTTGTGGAGGTCAGATAGGCATCTGACCTCCACAACCCAGTCACTAGGTATACTATACCCCTTGGTAGGACTGGTTGTCAGTCTTTCGAGCTTCTGACAGCTAAATATTGTACCTAAATAAGAGTTTATTCGGGACCCGGTCGTAACTATTATATGTACATGAAGTTTTAAAAAAGTTGTGCTTTGTTGAGCGTCTTTTCACTTTCAACTCATTGAAAGAAAGAAAAATTGTTTCTCAAACTAGATATGTCTTAATGATAAATGATAAATTCCGTTGAAGAGTCGAAGTCTATTTCTTTGTTAAATCATAACATCACGCATGTATTCCACGAAGGGTTAGGCAGAGGTATACCTATCCTATAGTAAACCCACATTTAGCCACTTATGTGTAAGTCTCATGTAAAAGGAGGCGAGCCTATTGCCACCAACCGGGCACATATCCAAACTCCGGGCTGTTACTGAGAAATTCCGGATAGAAAAACCCAATAACACTTTACCCGACCCGGTAATCAAACCCAGGACCTTCTACGCTCAGCAGTAGCGCCTGCGGCCACTAGACCAATGACGCATTCGAATTATCAGTGTTAAACCATCTTGCATATTAATTAAGGAGACAAAAGATGAGAGTGAACTTGACATTCAATTGAATTACTAGTAAAGTTTGAAGTACTCTTTAATCAGTAATCAATATTCGTCCCAAACAACTGCGATCTTATCTCAGATCAAACAACAACCAAATACTCGAATGATCTTCTGTTCAAAGTCACTAGACCGTAATACTGATTCAATTAAATTACAAAGTTCAAACAACGGACGAGGACAAGCGAGACAAATCTATTATCTGATTCACTGGTCTGGCTCTAATAAATGATACGGGGTTTTATTTAACAAAAGTACCGCAATTTTCGGGATATGTCATTTGCTTAGATGGTTTGGTCATTTTGAGTGGATAATTTTTTGGTTCTAGGACATACCGGTTTCCTCGCGATGTTTTCCTTCACCGTTTTGAGAGGGCCAGTACTGTTCCTCTTCGTTTAAATAACTACATTAAAATTCTATGGCCGCGTCTTATTAGAAAGATGGTCGCGCGAACCAATATGCGATCGTCGCGTTCATATGTCAGTTTTTGTAACAGCGCGCTGCGATATTTCAAACAGGCGTGCCTAGCTTGCTGTATGTGATATGATGTCCTGTATTAGATATCATTTATTTAATTGAAGCTGTGGGTCTGACGAACACAAACTGGAAGACATAGCGTTGGAAGGCCTCGCACAAGGTGGACCGATGACCTGGTGAAGGCCGCAGGAATCAGCTGGATGCGAGAAGCACAGAACCGGTCGAAGTGTCGACGCTTGGGGCCTATACCCAGCAGTGGACGTCTTTCGGCTGAAATGGTGATGAAACCCGCACAACCAACCCGCACTGGGCCCGCGTGGTGGATTATGGCCCGCTCCCTCTCACCGACAGGAGGCCTGTGTCTGAGGCTGATTATGTATGATTATGTACGGTGACGAAATAAAGCTGAGAATCAGCAGGTTTTAAACATCACAAATCACAAAGACAACCCTTCGTCACTTTTAGCAAAAAAGGCAAGTCGATAACGCCTAACCTTCTACATAAGTAATCCCTAACTTGCCTTTTACTTCCTCTACTAGCAATAGCGGTCCTTTCCCACCAGAAAGCCAAACGGTTTTATAAACGAACGACCCACCCCTGCTTCGTACGGTTTTACGACTTGATAAACATCGAGATTTCTTTATCATGTGAGTTTAATGTTAATGTTTTGCACCTTACCTTCCGGAATAAATTCTCTAAATGATGGTTAAAACCACAGGTTAAAACCACATCAAACAACAACGTGATCACACAGACAGACACGACCAGTGACTTTAATCTATCTATACTCAATATAATTTCACATATCGTACATATATTAAATGTGAAGAGTTTATTTGATTGAACGCACCAATCTCTGAATCTACCAGTCGATCAAATCCAAACATTTATATGTGAAAAAATATGTTTGAATTTGATAACCTAATTCTTGAGGTAGGCTATAGGCTATTTAACATCACACTACGACCCTGAGGCGCAGTACAAAAAATAAAAAGTCAAAAAGAACGCTAAGCAAAAGGAAGTTACTGCTCTGACGGGCGATGCGATGCGACGCGGTAGGTCAAGGGTCGAAGTCAAGGGCAGAAGCTAGTTTATAATAATGTACAGATATAGATGCAGGATCTTATTATAATAATCGGCTCAGCGTCCTACCCTATGTCAAAAATTTTCAACCCTTGTCACTTTCAAGCGACAATATTGGCTATCAATATGTCGTACCTTTCGTCCTTTCGGGTAGTGACGACCTTGGAAAGAGACCTGTATCAACAGTTTGCACAATCCTATGTTATTTACTGGAGGAAAGTTCAAGAGGTTTAATACTTTATAACATTACAACATGTCTGTATTTCGCGATATATCGATTAAATTAGCTATCGAAATTCCGCAGACAAAAATTTTATTTGATGTTTTCTTTTTGGGGGGTCATCGACCGCTGGTGTTTTAGTTACTTTTTTTCTGTAAATAAAAAAGTTAGCATGCCGAGATCGTAGTTACAAATACCTACAAAAAAAACCGAGTGTGCTTAGGACCACACGACTGAAGTGAAACTTCTTTCTCAAAATATTAATTCATTCATTAAATTCTTCAAAACGAAATAGAATTACGAAAAATAACCAAAGAATCACCGTTCGCGTAACGCTAGTAAACTCGCAAACGAACTACTGACTGAGATATATACATATTTCACTTACTAGCTATAAGAGAAAGAGAGAAAGAAAATGTGCGCGCGCACTGCTCTCTCTTGCTCCTACACTGTGATACAGACAATAGGCCTGCACTGTGCTTAGATATACGGAACGTATTTGGCTATGAGAGGAAGAGAGAAAGAAAATGTGCGCGCGCACTGCTTTCTCTTGCTTATATCCCCCACTCAACTCCCGTTCGCCTCGCCCGATCACACTTTTCGTAACGCTTACGTCACGCGTTATGCGAAATACGTCAGCTTACTCCCCAAGTCAAGCGTGCGTAAATAAGTTTCACTTCAAAAAATCTGGGTACCTATACAGGGTGGCAGAGACATCAGCGCTCAACCTGTTACCATGGATTCAGTACTTTTAATCTTTTGTTATTCTACCTTTTGAACGTGAGATAATTCATTTACGTATCTCTTACGTCGTTGTTTTCGCGTACCTATTTGTTATTGTTACTCACATTGATCGTTAGTGGAAGCTTAACATCGCAATAGATATTAAAATGTATTCGCTGTAAATTCTAAAAAAAATTCCTAAAATTAATGAAATAAAATGTTTGACGACACGGTTGGCGCAGTGGTTAAGCGATTGACTGCTGCGCGGTGTGTCGTGGATTCGATTCCCGCACGGAACAAATATTAAAAACAAAAAAAAAAACTGAATTAAAATTGATAAAAAATTGCTGTTCCATAAATTTTTACCGCGTAGGTATTGCATTTTTTTCTATGAAACATATGTTTTTTCGTTATAGCCGATGAAAAATTGCTACGCTGGTCGTAACAGTTTGCGCGTTGATATCCCTGCCACCCTGTATGCAAACTAGAAACTATAATAGCAAAGTTATATCACGCTGTTCTGTTGTAGTAACATATTTAACTTTACCAGTTACCAACGTAAACCATAACTCTACCTCATCTATCATGTTGTACTCGTATAAGTTGTACGCTCTAGTCTACATCGAGTTGTCAAAGTCAACAGCTGGGAATGAGTTTCCGTGGTTACAGCCTTTCATGGTTCATACAGTACTGTGGCGTTTATAAACCCGTTCGTGCCCGGGAGTTCGTCCGCATGAAATTATCGTCCACCCGCGCTGCCTTCTGATTTTTTTTTCTTTTTGCTCAGCTCCTAAGGGTTGCAGCGTGATGTTAAACAGCCTATAACCTTCCTCGAGAATTGAGCTATTGTTATTAGCCTGTTCAAATAAACAAACTCTTCCGCTTTAGTATTAATAGCTTCTGCCCGCGACTTCGACCGCGTAATTTTTTTGTTCCCCCGTCGCATCGCATCGCCTGCCGTTTATTTTTGCTAGGCTCCTACTACTACGACTAGCGTGATGTTAGATGTCCTACTGGTAGGGCTTTATGATTAGTATAGATAAGTTACAGTTACAACTATCATTGGCTTTTCCTACAAACACTGATACAATGCATACGTTTGCTAGACTAAATAGGAACTTCTGGAGTCACACATTTCATGATAAAACATAGGTACATATTACTTATTAACGGAAAGAAATATAAAGAGTTGTAATGTTCCAAATCATAATGGATTTTAGTTAGTAAATGGTTAGTATCGTTCTTTTTCATCTCTCTTGTTGGCCCAAAACTTCAGTCCGTCCCACTTCGGGTCCGTTCCACCCCATGATAGGACAAGTGGGATGATATGTGCCCATGGGACAAATGATATTAACATATTTTTTTTTTAAATTATGTCTCACTGGTCCCATGGGGTAACTGATACTAATATATTATTAAAATTATGTCCCATTAGTTCCCTTCGCCACTACCACGGCGTGGTCGGCGGTAGCGGTCAGAGGTCACTTTGACTGCAAATTTTAGGACACAGAGGGCAGGATAGGAGGTGTTTGCATCGATTAAAATATTGATTCCTAATCCTAATTTTAATTCCTACAAAGGGGTTTCCTATGATACACTCAATTTTTGATTCTGGTCAATCTAGAAAATCAGTTCACAGATTTTCTTACTATTCTGAGATCAATACTTACCATTCAATTTCTGAGGGGTAATTCTCGTAATTTTAAGAACATTCACATTCTGATCTCAGTCTCAATCTGTCAAAAATACCTCTAATTTCCATATGGAAATTAAACACTAGGCAATACAAAACACGTATACATTTTTTTTTTTTTTTCTGGTGGGAAATCATCAAATGACCGCTCCCGCTCTGGGTGGAGCGGAAGGGAGTGTCAGACTCTTACTGACTAAAACCCACCCATGTTCCTTCCTTCGCCCTTTATGTTCCGGGGTAGCGGTAACCCTTTCGGACAATCCCGCTGAAAACACTTATACATAGGTATAAGTGTTTTGTATTCTTTACTAGAGTATAAGTAGTATATAAGTTAGGTTTTATACCCACGTGTACATTAGGTTCACATTGTAAATATTCGTATGCCGCTAGTAGCGGCGGATTTGTCGAACTTATTCATATGTACCAACCATCTTTGTACCTACCACATCCGACGAATAAATGTCTTTGTCTTTGTCTTTATGTTTTGACAAGTTTTTGACATTTTTTTGTCGCCAAGATGAGACTGCGACTAGATTTTGAACGTTTTATATTACGATAATTGGCCTACTGTTTACAACCTTGCCAACCCGCCGACACAAGCAGCTCTAAATAATTTATGACCACACATTCACCCTTTTTACCCCTTCGTGTATTGCGGTGACCGTGAAGACCTAACCCACGCTCACACCCACTCCCACACCGCGTCGATAGCATATAGAACTGCACTTGACAACACCTACCTAATGACTCGGCACTCGAACTAGGAAGGTACACTACCGGTCAGAGATGTTGACCCACCTTCAAATACTTTGAGTATTTTGTATGTGACAGATACGTATTTATATTTAAGCGTCCATTTTGTTCATTTATCATCGTCATTAGTCGATATAACGAATCTAAAGTCCATTTCCCGTAATTAAAAACGTTCGACATCTAGTCCCAATTTCATCTTGGTGACAATTAGGGGTTTATTTATAAACAATGTTTAAAGTTAAGTGACGTTTAAACGTCAAATATGTATGGTTAAACAATCTCCAAGCTACTTAACTGTAAGCAACGTTTATGATTAAAGGGATTAATGTCAGTCTTGTCAAAAATGTAGGTAAATTCGTAGTATTTTGACAGATTGAGACTTTGATTAGAATGCTGCTCAAGTTTTCCCAATGGAACGTTCTGTGGATTTACTTAATAGTAGGTATGTCATTTCGGAAATTATTGACTTAATTTTCCACAGTCTGCGGAAAATTATGGGTTACTAGCAGCGCCCCACGATTCCACCCGCATAAGGGTCCGTCCCGTGGGAATATCGGGATAAAAAGTATCCTATGTATAATTTTGATGTATAAGCTATATTACTTTAAAGTTTCATCAAAATCCGTTTAGTAGTTTTTGCGTGAAAGAGTAACAAACATGCATCCATCCATCCGTCCTCACAAACTTTCGCATTTATTATACTACTAGCTGCGCCCCGCAGTTTCACTCGCATAAGTTTCGATCCCGTGGGAATATCGGGATAAAAAGTATTCTATATGTTAATCCTGGTTATAAACTATCAGTGTGCCAAATTTCATACAGATCCGTTCAGTAGTTTTTGCGTGAAAGAGTAGGTAACAAACATCCATCCATCCATCCATACATCCATACAAACTTTCACGTTTATAATATTAGTAGGGTTATAGGTTTTTATAATAGGGTGGAACAAGCCTGCCAATCAATGATGATGATATAATGAGACATAAAGAAAACCAAGTCATCAGCCAATTGACCCCTTTTTACATAAACGTTACTTAAAGTTAAGTAGTGACACGGTAATATTATCTATACAGTATTGTAACTCGGCCGTATCTTTGAAATAAATGCCTACAGCCGCGCGGTACGTAAACATGCGATAAGGCTGCCCGCCTCCAGCATTTTAATTACATTTGCCTACTTTGTGTTCCATTTAGTTTTGTGATGGTGTAAATATACTTTTTTTATATAAACAAATAAAATACTTTGTGAATTGAATAGGAAGTGTTCAATAAAAATGCATGTTGTTTTTTGATTTGTAGATTTAATTAAAAAAACCATGTTTATGTATGAATAACAAATCGGTCTTATAAATTTGCGACCGAAAAACATTTGGGCCTCGACTGAGACGTACGAACAGCTTTATTATTAAATTTTAAAGAATAAAAAATCCGCATTCTAGTATAAAGCTTAATTAAAAATTGTTTGACGAATTCATGCAACCAAAAACAGCACAATATATCCTACTCGTCATATTAAATATGTACTAGAACTTATTTTTAGTGAGAAAATCGCGCGGTTATTGTTAAAAAAACAACACGCCGTCCGTTCGTCACTGCGGCACAGTCGCGACTGTCTGCATGTCGAGCGCATGTCGAGATCGAGGCGCGTAGGCATAACTCGCGCTTCGTCCGTTTGTATGAAGTTGGAATACTGTATAGATAATATTACCGTGGTAGTGATTAGAGACTGTTTAACTAAACATTGTTGACATTTAAACGTCACATAACTTTAATCATCGTTTATAAATTATCACATACCGATAGGTAGAAAAGTTAAGGTAGTTTATCATAGGAATTTCTAATGGCATTTGATAAAAAAGAAAAAATATCTCCACGCCTGCCTCCTCTAAAATGCAGTAAGAAAAAATTGCTTCCTTAGAAAGTCTAATGCATCTCCGAAGGAACAAAATCTAACAATGACAAGAAAGTAAAAAGAAGGGAAGAAATGTTTGATCCAATTTACAAAAGGTTTACAGCAGACAGAAAATAATTACATTTTCTAATTGCATTCTAGAGGCGGTCTGTCTGCGGATGCCAAGAAAATAACCTGTAAGTCTTGGCTGACACTGAGCAAATTACCTAGCCTACCTTTCTACGTTAAAAAATGGTTCGATGGTTTAAACGTGGATCTAAAGATAAACCTCGTTTTGTAATCAATTAGTTTATTTTTTATGTTTTTTTTTTATTTTAACTGAAATTTAATTAAATTCAAGTTTTTTCGTGCTGAATATAGAATTATGATCAATATAAACACAATTTGTTTCGACGACAGGGGTAACGGTAATCGGGAGTCAACAGCCGACTCCCGGCCACCGTAGGCGCGGGCTTGCAGGCGGCGAGCAATGAGATGTCAGCACGAACTGACCGGGTCCGCTAGGGCCGATGCCTGCCGGGGCCGCGGGTTGTTCGAAAGAGATACCGTGGCCCCTGGCACGGGCAACTGGAGGTACACGGCTGAAACGCCCTCCCGCTCCACCCAGAGCGGGAGAAATGATATGAAAAAAAAAAGGGGTAACGAAAAGACTGTAAATCAAAAAAGCTTGAGCGAAACCAATAAATAACATCAAACCATACATAATACATTTATCATTCCCCCAATACGGAGATTAATCAAACGGTTTGATTGATATTAATAACGAAATATCGTATATCCTATCGTAAATCGACAGTTTATCAAGTCACTTTCGTTTTTATGCTTTTACACATAAAAACGTGGTAGTCCAGTGGTATTGACCGTGACTTACGGCCGTAGGTTCGTATCCTGGCAGGCGCTTTACTTTGTGCAAATTGTTTCATCACCAGTGTTCTCAAAATGGTGAAGGAAAACATCGTGAAGAAACCGGTATGTCCCAGAACTAAAAATTCGAAGACATGTGACATCCACTAACCTGCGCTGGGCCCGCATGGTAGATTACGGCCCACACCCTCTCACCGAGAAGACGGCTGTGTCACAGCAGTGAGAAAATTACAGGCTGATTATTAAAAAAATTCTATACTCGTATCTTATTTCAAACCAACTGTGCTCTTAAAATACAAATACACTAGAACAACTTTTATTTCACTTTAATCTCCTAAATTAGTTTCCAAGAAGATACATAAAAAGTAACTTGTATAACCTTAGAGTCGAAAGAGTCTTTAAAGGTTATAAAATTTACTTAAAAAAGCTCTTAAGTTGATATTCTGACCTTCACAACTTAAGAGCTTTTTTGACCTTCGACTCTTTGAAACAATTTGTGTTATATTAAAGAATTCGCAGTAAGTAATCCAATTCGCTTCTATCTTAATAACGAAGTAGCAATTAGCTGGACGACCCGTCTGCGTCAACATTGTTCGTGCGACCGAAAGAAAACAAATACTACTCGTTGTCTGCAAAATTAATACCACGAGTAGGCGAGGAGCTGAGGACGCTAACTGCATTATGATTTGTATACTATAACTAGGCTCAACGGATACATACATACATACTCAGCCTAAAATGTTCCCAGTGCTGGGACACAGGCCTCCTCTCTGTGAGAGGGAGTGGGCCGTAATCTACCACGCGGGCCCAGTATGGGTTGGTAGATGTCACATGTCTTCGACTACGGATGCCGATACCTAAATATATGCCCCGCATATCCTGGACAATTAGCTCCTCTACCGCCTTGCTGATTTAATCAGCCTAGAATTTTCGAAGCACTTACTTTAGGAAGTTTTTTCATACTAAGGCCTGCAACCCTGCAGCTAACTCATCATCTGCCTACCTGTTCCCAACTATGTTGAGGTCAGCTTCCAGTCTAACCGGATGTGGTTAATTATTTTACATGGAGCGATTGCCTATCTGACCTCCACAACCCAGTTACTGAGTAACATGATACCCCTTGCAAAGACTGGTAGTCAGACTTTTGTGCGTCTGACTACTCGTAACGACTGTTACGAGCCGGGACCAATTCCTTATCATGGTCCATCCCCGAACCGACCGCGGCTGTTATTATTTGCGGATTATCAAAATTTTTACCACCTCGTAATATCGTTTACAATAGAATATGTATCATCATGAACTACTTTGTAACAGAAAATACTAAAAAACAGGGACTGAAGAATAAAGAACACGAATTTTGTACTTGCCCTGAATATGAATTTACTTTACATGATACACACATGCCCTCTGCCCCTTGCTACGATCCTAACATGTACATACTCCAAGCACACGGATAATATACTTTTTTTTTTTTTGTTTTCGGGGGGAAACCTTCAAAAGGCCCCCGACCTCCGGGGAGTGAGGTCGGGGAGTGTGGGATTTTTACCTCACTAAAACCACCCCGGTGATCACCATCCGCACATAGGGATGGTCCCGGTTCCTCTTAAAAGACCAATTCCGGAACCACCCCTGCGCAACGCCTGTAAGGCACATCCCTGGGGAGACTGTAAAGGGGCCTCCCCTAAGTCTCGCTATCACTTTGCTCGGTCGCTACATAAATTCATACTCGAGCTCCCGAACTACAACATAGCATCTAGAAAAATTCCACTACTGATGAGTTCTTTATAGTAGAATAACTCATTTCTTTTGAAGTAAATAATTCTTCAAATAGACATTTCATTTCATCACACAATTCTGGAAATAATTGCCGAGAGCATAATTTTCTTCTAGATGTAATTTTCTTTAAGGTTTTCTCAGTATTTTCCTATTCCCGTTTCATGATTAGCTTTAGACTTTTAAACACTAGCTTTTACCCGCGGCCTCACCCGGGTGGAGGTCGAGGAAATTATCCCACGGGAACTTACTAACGGGATAAAAAGTTTCCTATGTCGAAACACAATTTTACCTGTGTGCCAAATTTCAGCAAAATCCGGTCAACCTTTAAGGCGTGATAGGGTAACAGACAGACATACAGAGTTACAATCGCATTTATTATATTAACTAGCTGCGTGCGACGGTTTTCCGCATAAGTCTAGATCCCGTGGAAATATCAAGAGAAAAAGTCCGTCAATCCTATGTATGTCCTAATCCAGGTCATGGTTTACCCATGTGCCCAATTTCATCCCAATCCGTTCAGCCGTTTTAGCGTGAAAGCGTCAAACAAACATACAATAAATCACATCTTTTCTCTTAATAATAGTATAGTTTAGATATAACATAAAATATAATAATATAAGTGTGGATAACGTTGATGACGTTCCTGTTGTTCCTGGATTTATTTATTTATTTATTTATTCATTAGGGACAAAAAACAGTTACATGCAAGTTATACAATAAATACTTATCTTAAGATTATAAACATGTAACCCACAACATTGTCCACATATTAATAAAAAAAATAATAATAAGAAGTAAAAGACAAAACGTATACAAAAACAAATATGTGTGTGCCCGTGTGGTCAAAACATAATTAAATTTAAATAGCTTCCTTTAACAATACTCCACTTTAGACAGTATATCTATAGCCCTTTTCTTAAACAGTTGGCTTGAAAGTGTGAATATGTCCAATTCCATGAAATAATTGTTGTATGTCTCTACAAGGCGACGAAGGGGTGCACGTTTCCCGGCGTTGGTTTTGCACATATCTGTATGGAACAGTCGAGGCACACGCGCACCCCGTTGGATAACAGTTCTAGGCACTATGTAGCGTAGTTTATTCACTAAGTGAGGACAGTCAAAACTATTGTTACATAAGCCATGCAGTGTCATTACGCCCACTGGATTGGTCATATTGATATAATATGTGGAAAACTCAGTAAGTTTGCTTATGCTCTATGGCGTATATCTAACCTAACCAGTAGACAAGCCACACTATAGGCTTATCATGCATATGTTGGATCAATACTGCGTCATGGTATACTGGTATGGGGGAACTCGGTGCATCTCGGAAGAGCTTTCGTCGCACAAAAGAGGTGTATACGTGCGATTTGTACTTTAGACCCACTCACATCCTGTAAGCCACTGTTCAAGGAACTTAGAATACTTACATTAACTGATATTTATATTGAGGAAATATGTAAATTTACCAAATCTCACCCTGAGATGTTTGCAAAACTGGGAGATAAATGTAAGTTCAAAACTAGATATCCTGATTATTCCTAGAACTAAAACGGAACTATATAGACGAAGTTGCTACCCTATGTGTACTCAGATCTATAACAAGATTCCTAACCAAATTAAAGAACTTCCAATGGTCCGCTTCAGAAGGGCTTTACACAGGTGGCTAATTGAGAATCCCTTCTATAGGTATACTGTTAAAGAATTCCTTCAGTTTAAATCTAAATGATCTAATTGTACCTATACCAGAAAATTTGCATGTCATTATGTTATGATTGAATATGTTAAGCTACTATTATGATACCATTGTAAGAACTTTTGTAACCATATTTATCTGCAAATAAATCTTTGACTTTGACTTGACGATTTTTATGAAACTGGGCCAGATTCAATTGGTATTAAAAATGTTAGTGGCGTAACTTCAAACCGTCATTACATTATGTATGTTAGGGTTATAGTCACTAGTATTTTGCTTGCTTAGATCTTGTTGCATAAAAGTTCTTTGCAACAAGATGTAAGCAAATAAAAAAATATGGATGTCACGTGATCAACTTTGAACGTTAATATCTTGGAAACGTGACACTTTACGGGATTTAGTCATATTATATTTTCTGTTTGCATTGATGTCAGCTATCGATTTATATAGGTTTCAAACGTGGCAGTCATTTTGAAAAAAAAAAAAACAAAATGGCGGACGGGTAGGTATGCCTGACCTTCAAACCCCTTTATAATCTCAAAAATACTACGACGCAGAAAAGAAAAAAATTATGTTATAAAAGTGTCCACCTAATTCTGCACTGAACTGTACCTCATACGGTACGCAGCGTCATAGAAAATCGTTCGAACTTACCTAATAGGGCAATGAGCTCACCTAATAGTGCAGAAACCCGCTCGTACTTACTTGAATTAAATTTGTTCGCCGCAAGATGGCGCGGTAGGTAATTAATCAGGACCTGGCCCCATTATCCCCGACCGGGATCGGATTTATGTATTATATCCTTTATCCGTTATCCGTCAATTTGTGTTTATCCGTTGTTGTTGTAATTACTCTCCATTGTAATGAAACTGTAAGGGATTAGCAGGTTGCTGTGAGTTTTTTTTTGAGCTTAAAGGTTCTTCGGCAGCTTGATTGGTTGGACTCATTTAGATTAGATGGTAAAAAGTATACATACAATAGTTATTTATTCACCGAACTAAAACCTCATTTAAAAGTAACCTCCCAGTGTTTCTTATGTCAATTTCGTTTCATTCCTCGTGTCCAGCGTTAACAATTTGTTCAGCAAAATGCAGTAAAATCTTGTATAATGTACTAATTATTTAGTTACTTACAGACTTTTAATTTAATATAAATTATAACTTAATGCAATCATTTAAGAATTTAAATTTTAAGAAGTCTTTTTTATAAAAATTCTGTAACGGAACGCACGGAAGCAAAAAAGTTTTGTACAGACGCCAGCTACCGGAAACTGTCAAATTTTCTCAATCAACCTTGAACCTTAATGCCTTAATCTGTCTATCGACAACAATAGATATGGTTCTCTATGGGTACGGACGCCAGCAAATCAAGTTACTACAATCTGTCAAATTTCTTTAATAGATTTTCAACTTTATCGCTAAATCATTGAGGTTCAAGGTTGATTGGGGTAATTTGACAGTTTCGGGTAGCTTGACCTGCTGGCGTCTGTACAAAGAATTTTATATAAGTCTAACAACGCATGTCTGGAAGGGCCTTTGGAAGAAAGAACCATTGCAGATTTGAGTTGGCCTATCCCAACAGACGGAATGCATGCATCAGTCATCGTGCAGCTCAATCCTATTTCAGGGAGCTCGACGACCGGTCACACGATACCAGATCTGCAAGACATTTGCGTAGGCCATATACAAAATACTCAAACCAGACAACAGCAGCAGAATAACATAACATGTTATATAACATAACTTGTTAACATGTTATGCTATGTCCAGTAGGTTAACCGTTTTTTGACAGATCGAACTAGTGAGCAATTATATTTTTTTGTCAAAACTGATACACGTACGGTATTATAATGTCTGTAAGAAGTCATCAATAAGATTAGGCAGTTTATTTATTTATTTTATTACGAATTTTAAAGGTAACTTTTACGTAATCTGGAACAGTTATATTGTTCTAAGGTTAGATTAGTCGACAGAGTATAGGTGATTTTTTTATACAAAATATCTTATAATTTCCAGATAACTCCTCTATCACCGAAGTGGATACGCGCCATAGAGCGACGGATACAGGACGAGAGGCACCTCGCGATGGAGGCGGTCAGCCGCGGCGCTCGCGTTCATCCCGGGCAGTACTGGGACCTGTCCGGGACCTTCCTCTTCACTGTCTATGTGATGACAGCTTTAGGTATGTTCTTAAATCTACAATGTGTAAAAGAAACCCTGTCTGGGCCCCAGTTCTGTATTATTCCCCACGAAATCTTACCACGTGCAAACCATGTCGGTTTTCGAATCATATTGGATAGGATAGGATATCGTCTGTCGGTGCAGCTACACCGAAAGACGATATCCTATCCAAATTAGAGTTTATAAAAAAATCCCAAATAAAAAAGTTATTATATTGCTATTTAAAAGTATCAAAATAACCCTGATTTTATAAAAAAAAATGTGCAAATTTTCAACAGAGTATGACAAGGTATGACTTTTAGACATCTACACGACACGGCCGCCCGCGCTCCATGTAGGGGGTAATTTTTTTCTTTTTTTCCTAAAATGAACAAGCTCCAGCGTGGCCCGGCCAGTGATAATCGTACGTACCCACCGCAATTCCAGTGACTCAAAATAAGTTCAATAAGCTGCATGAATAACAAGAGAGCAATGGTGTGTGCCAGACTTAATTATAACTAGCTTCTGCACGCGGCTTCGCCGGCATGAATGTCGGGAATTTCATGGGCTTTATTTTTTTGCGCGGAACCCTAATTCTTTTTCGGTTTTATTCTAAAGTTCACTTATCCTTCATTAAAAAGGGAGGACCAGACGGGTGTCGTGTCTGGTGTGCCTAAGTTACTTCTTATATAACATCAGCTATATGACAGTGAAAGTCCTGTCAAAATCGGTCCAAACGTTTCGGAGATTAGCCGGAACAGCCAGACAGACAGAAAGGCACAAAAATGTTTAAAAAAGTACCGTATACTTTCATATGCATTTAGTTAGAAGCTGTTTATGTATTTGTATTGTATATTGTATAGAAGATTGCATTTCAGTTAATTAACTCCAAACAACGTGCATCTTTCGCTAGCTCGAAGAACAAGACACAATAGAGCTGTTCTCTAGACACGTCCTACTTGATTATTCAAATAATAAAATATGCTAATGATCGCTTTCAGGCTTCGGTGCGCCGGTGCCGCATACAACGTGGGGAAGAATCTCGGCCGTGACATACGCCACCTTCGCTGTTCCGACACATATTTATCTAAGTAAGCTTTACATTATTCTATTTAAAGAGTTAACTTCACACCACGCCTGTATTCCCCGAAGGGATATACAAAGGCACGCACACATTTCGCCAGTTTTGTTTAGTCCTATGTAATTGGAGCGAGGTTCTAGCCATTTAATGAGTGTGTTAAAATTTCGAGCTCGCTTCGCTCGCTCTTATATTCTACATTCTTCTAGCTCTCAAAATTTTCTGCGTCGGACGGGAGGCCTCCATTCAGTTTGCCGCCCCAGGACCCCGATAGATTTAATCCGCCACTGAGTGGTCGCAAGCACAGTAGTGCTTGCAACCACTTGAGCATGAGATCGTGGATCCGATTCCCGGAAATCGGAATCGGATCCATCTACCAGGACTTCATCGTTATCGTGTTATTAGATCTGGAATTTCTTAGTACCAGCCCGGAGTCTGGATCTGTGCCCGGTTGATGGCAATAGGCTCGCCCCCTATTACGTGGGACTTATCTAAAAATGGCTAAATGTGGGTGTACTATAGGTACACTTCTGCCTAACCCTTCGGGGAATCCAGGCGTGATGTTATGTTATGTTTATGTTATGCCTATTGTTTCAGTGTTAAACGCAAGCATGTGTTTAGTGGTGCAGGTTGAAGTTCACTTCAATCAGCTGAAATGCAGCCTCCTGGATAAACGACCCTTCGTTCTAGGAAGGACTACACCACAAAATGAGGGTAAGTCTACATTATGACGCAAACGTAAACCAAACAAATGATAGCGTCAAGTAGCGAAACTTTGTTTTTATTGTTTCATTTCAGTACCTACCTTTGCAGTTTGGCAAATAGGTCCAAAAGGACATAAGTTTGAAGTGGCAGGAAGAGAAAACATCACTGTATGACATGACATTGATAAAAAATGAACTTAGAATTAGAATGTCTAGATTCGTACAATTATTTAAAAAACATCGAAACATTTTGCGGGACACAAAATGTTTCGATGTTTTTTAAATAATTGTACGAATCTAGACATTCTAATTCTCATCGTCATCATCTGCCTAGCCTTTCCCCAACTTTGTTGGGGTCGGCTTCCAGTCTAACCGGATGCAGCTGAATACCAGTATTTTACATGGAGCGACTAATTACATTTTTAGGAGAAATATCTCCTAAAAATTGGCAACCCTATAAAACAAGCAACCTTCTAAGGCTTATCAAAACAAAACCAAACATAAAGTATTTTGATACGTTTGTTTTGAAACTTAAAACTTCTAGAGCAGTACCTAAATAAGTTTGTTGTTTTTGGTCACTGTTATGTGTATTAAGTTAGAAACATGTTGTTTCACCAGCAAAATTAATTAAAATCATAGAGCAGAGCTACAATAACAAACAAAAACATCACAACTACATGTAGAATGTATTAACAGAACGCTATAATTACATTGTATGACAATAAAGCTATAAGGGTGCCTCAAACAGGACAGTTTCAATTATGTAGCTGAATCTCTATTAACACTGGAAAGCATGAAACAAATATAAATACAAAAGCTCCATTTAATATTTACTCAAAACTCAACGCATTTATTTCAATCCAACCATCCATTTAGGCTCTTGAGTGTGTGCCGTGGTGGCCCAGTGGTAACGGCCGCCACTTGTGAGTTCGTAGGTTCGAACCCAGACAGGCGCTTTACTTTGTGTAAATTTTTTCATCGCCACTGCTTTCAAAACGGAAACCGGCATATCCTCGAAACAAAAATTTGAAGACACGTGACATCTACCAACCCGCACTGGGCCCGCGTGGTGGATTACGGTCCACTCCCTCTCACAGAGAGGAGGCCTGTGCAGCAGTCGGGACATTATTGTCATGCAATTTGGATTGCCGTAGCACCCTTCAACGGAACTTCAGCGACAATTCCAGGAGGAGTTGATAAGTTAGGCATAGAGTTCACAGGCATCCTGGTAAGGAAGAGATTATTGTTGAACTTCTGCATGTACCTTCCATTTCTTGTTTGGTTGTATTTGAATAGTATAAACAGCAAACCATTCATCAGCCGATATCAGATGTTGTAAATCTATGGCCCGTTAGACACATAGACAGTTGTAATATAACAATGTCGTGGGCTTCGAACAGTTATGTCGTCCAGTATCCTTGATACAGGACAGATGATGCTTAGTAAGGTTTTTAGTGAAAACCTGGTGAAGAATCTTTAAAAATGGTTACTTTTAGGGTTTCGAACCACCAAAGGTAAAACGGGACCCTTGTAAAATCACTTCGTTGTCCGTCTGTCTATCCGTCAGTCAAGACCCTTTTTCTGAGGAACGCGTGGAGTTATCAAGTCGCATGAAATTAATATCAAATAGTCAGAGCTGCAATCCCTTGAAGCAGTGAAAAAATCAAACTTCTAAGTCAACGCAATCAAAGAATACGTTTATGTTCCGAAATTAAAACCTATAGGGACCCCGGTACCGGTACCCATACTTCCCGGTGACCTAGAATCATGAAATTTGGCAAGAAGCAATGTCATGTAGCACAAGTAAAGGAAAAAATAGAAAACTACATACCTACACATTTGTACGGAGCCCTCGGTGCGCAGTCCGACTACCACCTAACCGTTTTTTTTTTTTTAACAACCTCGTATTTGTTGCTACGGAATTCCACGGAAAAATAGGTGTCACCTTTAGGCTTCGCGTCGAACCGATGGGACGGCAATCGGACACGACCGGAGAGAGATCAGGCGCAGGACCAACGTGCAACGGCTTAACGCTATAGGATGAATTCATATGGAACAAAACAGCTTCTTCTTCTTAGCGTGTCGATAGCAATCTAAATGGACTCTGCCCAGAATTCGGCCACTTGTTTGGCGCCATCACCAGCGTCCATCACTTCCCGTAACGTGCAGCTGACAGGAGACGCAGGACAAGATAAGTGTGCCATCGTTTGTCGAACAGCACCACATTTACACTCCAAAGCGGAGTCGTCTATGAATCTCCACCTGAACAGGTTTTCCTTGCTTCGGCCAACCTGGGTCCGGAGTCTATTTAAAGACTTCCAGGTTACTCAAGGTAACTCACGTCCAGGTCTTCAGTGGGTGGGATGAAAGGTTTGGGTAAGGAAGCACAGTCTCGCCAACAAAACAGCATTGACCATTTTACATCGCTATCAGCTATTTACGCATTGCACACCCACGATCCGTTCGATACATTCTCATTACAAGCGTACATCATACGGTTGCTGAACATTCGGTAATGTATCTATCGGCCGGTCGGTAAATATTTTATCATTGCCTCGCCGCTGTTTGCTTATTGGTTGCTATATGTTAACGCGAAGTTTATTGGACATTTTTGCTGAAATGGGACAAACCTCTGTTCCAATATTACGCCTACGAAATAGGTACCTAATTATAAAAAAAATGAAAAAATTACATTCTTATACCAGTTATTTTAAGTAGACAGGTATTTTGACAAAATTTAATAGTTTGTGGAAGATCTGGAGTCTAAACTAAATACTAGGCCTGCACCCTAATTGCTTAATACACTATCAATCTCTATCTGAATCATTTTGAAGGATATTGCTAATCCATTGCTTCATATGTTCTAAAGATATGTCTGCTCAACAACGTAAATAACGCAATGAATGTGGTTGAACTGTCAAAATGAAACCCATCGCTACTGATAGTGTGTTACGCAATTACCCAGCTGTATTGTAGAACTCCAGGCCCCCGTTATATCACATTGTAAAGTTTATCATCGTGGTACAATTGCCAATGATTGATGGTGTGTGTGTATTTTTTACATTGGAGCCGCAATGGATCCGAGAGTGCAATGACAAAGGCACATCTTCATTCTCCTGTCCTTATCTCAAAAGATTAGGGGTCCGCACAACATGTTACTTTCTTCCATACTTCTCGATTAGTCGTCATCTCAGTAGTCACCCTCTTTCTAACCACAAAGGCACGCGAGTATCAAACAAATGACAGACGTACTTGCATAATATACAAACTTAATTCCTACCACGGCGTATTCTGAGCATCCCCCGCATTTTTGATTACATTAAACCCCATTTTCGCTCGAGGCTCTGAAATGTGGTTCATATTCCCCTTAACGAAATCGCTTTAATGCAACACGGAGTAGCGGTCGAGCAGTAATTATACAAAGCATTAACTGAATTACCAACACAGATAATTACAACAGTATGCCAAGTAAAATTTCATAGTGATGAGGAATCGTAATCATATCGTGATTTACTTAGGAGACAAACAATTCTGAAATCAAAACTGCATCCCAATTGCGTAATACACTATCAATCACAATCTGAATCATTTTGAAGAATATTGCTAATCCATTGCATCATATGTTCTAAAAACGTGTCTGCTCAACATCGTAAATAACGCAATGAATGTTGTTGAACTGTCAAAATGAAAGCCATTGCTACTGATAGTGTGTTACGCAATCACCCCATTGGTCTAGCGAAAATAATGACGCCGCGTCTTTCCATTCTATACAAGGCCAGAACGCAAGGGTGTGAAACTAATCGTGTCATCATCATTCTCCTGCCCCAATTTATTTGGGGTCGGCGCAACATGTCTTTTTCTTCCATACTCCTCTATTAGCCGCCATCTCGACAGTCACCCCCTTTCTAACCATATCATCATTCACACAGTCCATCCATCGTTTCCTTGGTCTTCCCCTACTCTTATAGTCATCGACATTCATACTCAAAACTTTCCTCACGACATTTTCCTCATTCCTCCGTAACACATGCCCATACCATGATAACAGGTTTCCACACAACCTTTCAGTTACCTGTGCCACTTTCAGACTTCCTCTTATATACTGATTTCTTATTCTATCCATTCGTGTAACACGACACATCCCTCTTAGCATTCTCATCTCAGCTGCATGCAATTGCCTTTCATTCATCGCTTTTGTGGCCCAACATTCTGATCCATACAAGGCAAGGTCTAACCATGGTTTTGTATATCTTCCCCTTAAGTTTAAGGGGAATGAGGGAATCGCAGATTATTCCCGTGACCTGCCGCCATTTCATCCATCCAGTGCTCATTCTGTGCTTAGCCGTCCGATCTACTTCGCCATCGCTTTGCACGAGTGAACCGAGATACCGAAAGTCGGAGCAGACTGGGAGAAGCGCGCCATCAAACGCTATGGCTCTAAAACTGGAGAGACCGCCGAAATCGCAGAACATATGTTCAGTTTTGGTTCGGCTGATTTTCAAGACAAAATCCTCCAGCTTCAGTTGACATTTCTCCAATCTGCTCTGGATCTCAGATCCATCTTCACCGACAAGAACAATGTTATCGGCAAAAAGCATGCACCAGGGTGCCTCCTCCTGTATATCCACCGTCAATGTCCATAATCAACAGGAAGAGGTAAGGACTTAAAGCCGATCCTTGGTGCAAGCCTACAACCACACTGAACTTGTCGGTATTGCCAGCAGCCGATCGGACGTAGATACGAGATCGACTGAACATAGCACGAATTAACTTTACATAGTTCCCGGGCAAACCATTCTCTTTCAAGGCCCACCGCAGCATATCCCGAGGTACCCTATCATACGCTTTCTCCAGATCAATGAATGAATGGATGGTAAATCACTTTTTTACTAAGGTCTTCTACGACCTAACTATTACCTTATTCCATAATATACAGTGCCAGTACGCATCGTACTAATTTTCGTAATAATTTACAGGCAACTAAAGGCCTCAGGCTCCTTTCTTTAAACCAACTAAAGTATTTTTTTTTTCTATTTAATCTAGTCGTTTCTGGCATGACGTTCACAGTTTTAACCTATTCTAACCAATTTCTCGTGTAGGTATACATTGTAATCGTAGATTTAAAAATAGCGATACAAAGTATACGCGAGCAGTTTCCTATGGCTGCGTTCTGGCCTTGTATAGAATAAAAAGAAAGACGCCCGCTGTATTAAAGCCGAATTAACATTACCTAACTAGTTGCGCAAACTCAATTATTCATTGACAGTTGCTCAAACTATCAATGAATACCTAGGTTTGCGAAACCAGTTTCGTAATCCAAATTCGGCTTAATTGTTTAGCCCCTTTATTAAGTTTAATAATTCATGAGGGATACGCAACAAATGTAGATGTCTGCACCTGTATGTAGCCAGACTTCGGAACCGATGCTTAAAAGCAAAACTGACACAATTCGAACGAAGTTGAAGCCATGAAGATGTAAGAAGGGGTAAAAACTACAATTTATATAGGTATAAACGTAGATTAAAGTTAAGTGACGTTCAAACGTCAAAAATGTATGGTTAAACCGTTACACACTCTAAGCAACGTTTATGAATAAAGGGGTCTATGTTCAGTTATGTACAGACGCCAACACATCAAGCTACTACAATCTGTCAAATTTCTTTAATAGATTTCAAACTTTATCGCTAAAGCATTAGGTTCAAGGTTGATTGGGAAAATTTTACAGTTTCAGGTAGCTTGACCTGCTGGCGTCTGTACCTAAATTATCAGCTTTGAGTGTCAGAATGTTTACTGGTTATTTAATGTGTATGAAAGTTCCATGATTATGGTGTGTAGTTTTTATGAATGGCCCTTTATAGCTTCACCGCAATCAGGTAAAAAGGGCCCCCAACAAATTTCAATATAGGGCCCCTTACGAACTAGCTAAGTTACTGCATTTATGTAATGTAGCATGTTTTGAACATTCCTTCCATATTTTGCCAAATACATACAAGTTCTTTCTCTCGTATCACCACGTACGTAAGGGAACTGTCGTGTAAATATCAGCCTTTCTGTCTGAAACACTGTCACCGAAACTCCATCTCTCACATTTTAAACTTAAAAGGTGTCGGTCATGGATATGAGTAGATATGACCTACCTATTGGTGGTACATAATCAGCCTATAATGTTCCCACTGCTAGGGAGTGGGTCGTAATCCACCACGCGGGCCCAGTACGGGTTGGTAGATGTCACATGTCTTCAAGTTTTTGGTTCGAGGATATGCCTCGTTTCGGAAAGCACGTTAAGCCGTTGGGCCCGGCTGTCATTCGTGGATATTTGACAGTCGTTACGGGTCGTCAGTAGCCCGAAAATCTCAACCAGTCTTACCAAGGGGTATCGTAATACCCAGTAACTGGGTTGTGGAGGTCAGATAGGCAGTCGCTTCATGTAAAATACTGGTATTCAGCTGCATCCGGTTAGACTGGAAGCTGACCCCAAACATATGTAGTTGGGAAAAGGCTAGGCAGATGATGATATGACTCGTTTCCTCACGATGTTTTCCTTCACCGTTTTGAGAGCAGTGATGATGAAATAATTTACATAAAGCAAAACGCCTGCCTAGGTTCGAACCTACGACCCATAGCTCGTAAGTCACGGCCGTTACCACTGGGCCACCACCGCTGTATTATTGGTATTTTGTGGTAGCTGGTGAGTAATAATGAAATCAAAAGTCATTTATTCAAACTAAGCTGAGAATCAGCACTTTTTGAACGTCAAAATTACATAAGACAGTCTCCCACACCACCCTTCACCACTTCCTGGTACTTTAGCTGGGAAGTGGCGCAACAAACTCCCCATTGAGGTTAGCTAATAGTGTGTTTTGTTCCAGAGAGTCCTAACTGCAGTCGAAGCTCGGAAGTTCTGAAGGCTAACAGACGCGGTATTGGCAAGAAAATAATGGTAGGGATTTCATTGATTAATTGTTTCAGTTTCCCATCTGAGCAGCAGAAAATAAAAAGATTACCGAGTAAGACGCGACGTGCATTAAATCTTACAACCACCCAACATGGTTGGACCTAATCCATGTTTTTGCACGGCTTGGTCGCGTCTGGTTTATCTAGATATAGAGATATGCCGTAGTTATCTACCTATGTAGCGTTAGTAGGAAGACAATTAGGTAAGTAGATACATTTGCTGATGTCAGTTCAATTAGTTTATCGTGATGCAATTTGTTGCACTTTTTTTTTAAACCGGGCTTATGACTTTGACTGAAGCTTCCTTTTTACAGTTTTACTAGAACATTTTGTCCACTTTCCAGCGTTTCCTCAGCGTGTTCGGCGCGTATCGCAGTGTGCCTCTGATCGCCGTTATATACTACGTGTGCGGCGCGGCCGCGTTCGGCCTAGCGCGCGGGAACACTTCGCTAGATATCGCTTTGTTCCCGCTAGAGTTCACAACTAGTGGGGGGTTGGATTGCGTGAGTACCTGTGCCAGCCATAAGGCCTGAGAGCCACGACCGGTTTTTTAACGCGTTGAGATGTGATCTGTTGGATTCTCAACGCTCGGAGTAACGGTAAAAAAAAAACATCGCGTTAAAAAAGCAACCGTGCGTACGTGGGCTAAAGCCTGTCAACTGAAGATTGTTGCGTCCCAATAATCCATGATCAGAGTAATCGTAGTTTTGTCTGCAAGCATGCAGTTAATGGTCTCGCTGTTTTTAGTTCGAGTAACTTTTAGCACATCCACAAGTATTTTTATATCCCCACAATATCTGGCGCCCATACCAAGTTGCAATTTTATGTCTTAACAAGTGACGGTCGCTTTTAAGCGACCGTAGCGCGATCAATCAATTGCGACATGGTTGTGTGTGACAGCCAGGAATGGTGATAATTATTATGGTGATCTTTTTTAACAAGCTTTACTCTAGTGTTGTACTATAACTACTTACTAATTTCATAGCTTGAATATAACGGTTTTTTTTTCTTCTTTATGGCATCTCGCAAGTCATGCCATCTAGCAGGCCACGTACGAAGTTGTCGGCTGCTTAACTGCCTCTAGTGTATAATAAATTAAGGGCTCTAGACAGGGCTTGAACATAAGACCCATTATTTACAGATAAACGGCCACGTCCGGATCCTATACGGTTGGTACGTGGAGGGAGCTATGATGCTGCTGTCGTGCGCGCTGGCAACATTGCGCCGGCACAGCGGTGGCACCGTCACTTCCATGACGGAGAAGTATAGGCTGTTTAAGAGCGAAGAAATAATCGTGAAATAGTTGTATAACCTACTTTCAATCAGAGTGGCAATTTTCGTAATTTTACGAACGTTCACAATTTGAGGGGCAGTTCTCGTAATTTTACGAACGTTCACAGTTTGATTTGTCTCAATCTGTCAAAAATACCTCTAATTTCCATACATTTTTGACAAGTTTTTGACATCGATTGTCGCTGAGATGAGATTGCGACTAGATTTTGAACGTTTTTAATTAGTCAGTTACCTGGGGGTTATTCGTATTAATGTGGAGGTTGGTATTGCTGCCGCCAAATCTTTATTAAAAATACATTGTTAAGGCTGACTTTTTTTAAGCTCTTAACACCACGTAGATACTGTGAAAATCTATGGTTTCCTAAAAGAGCGGTGGCCGCCACATAGCGTCCGCAATTTATCGTCGAGTGACATCACAGGAACGTTATGTATGGAAGTGAGTTGGTGTGTTTTCCTAGTGTTTTGCCACCGTAAGGTCAAATCCTGCTGCCATCATTTTCATGACAGCCGTCAATGCGGCCGTTGTATAGCGGTCAACTATCTTCTAGGAAACCGTATCTTAAGCGCTATACGCTGGAAAACGCTAAAACTCCCCCTTACAAAATATTCACTAAGACTTTTATGTTTATTGGTGCATTGGTCTTCTAGGTTGCATTATTAGAACTATTATAAGACAAGTCGTAGAAAATGTCGTGTGGAAAGTTTTGTATGAAAATGGCCGGGTATAAGAGTAGGGGAAGTCGATGGACTGTGTGAAAGGGAGTGACCACCGAGATGACAGTTAGTAGTGAAGTATGGAAGAAACAGAAAAGTTGCGCCGAGCCCAAATAAATTGGGATATGGGCAGGAGAATGATAAAGTCGTGTAGTTAACTTAACTCTATCCACTATCTCCCTATCTCTGTATCCTCTATCCACTGCCACAGTGTTAAGCATTTAAATGTTATGAAATAAAACAAAACTTAAAGTAATTTGTTGTTTTATTTATCTATCATTTCCTACACACTAGTCAACGGCTATGTACAGCGTCTTTGATTACAATTACCTAGTGAAATGTCCAATAACACATGAATTTTCAGACATACAGCAACTATAACATATTTTTCCCAAATCTAAAACGAAATGTCACCACCATTCTACATGTATCACAGAATTGTAAAGTAAATCATACAAATGGGTGAATGAATACCTATTTTTGGTAAATTCAAATACATATTAAACAAAAATAATAATAGCATTGTTTCAAAGAGAAGCGAGAATTTTATGACCTAACTTTCGAAACATTTTACTATGAAGATGTTTGTACGTAAGCGCTTTGGTGATAAAGGTATAAACAGTTTAAAATTAACAAATTAATTAAAGGTGAATGCAGAACTTAAATAATCATATTTCGATACTTTACGTAGTTAAAATTCTAGAATTTTGCTAATCTGAAAAATTCTAGCATTTTTGTCATTCAACGTCTTTTAATATTAATTTTATTACTTTTTTTTTCATTTAATATATATACCACGGAGTAGTAAGCAAACGGAGTAATAAGCGTGACAAACACTCCTTACCATGCGCATCTTATATATTCGACGAAGTCTTAACATACCCAAGAGCATTCCATAATTACTACCTACTCCCAGTTTTACAAAACCGTACCGTGTATGCTAAATACAGCAACACGACCGCTTTTTATCAACAAAGCGCTTCAACCCTTATTACAATATACACAGGTATAATAATCGCTATCTACGCCTTGCTCCTCTTAGATTTCTCGAGCACTTCCTCTTCGGTGGCAGTTCCCTCAATAGACTTCTTGTCTTTTATGGCCTCTTTGACGGCGTCCACCATATTAAGGGGCTCCGATATTGACACTTTCTTACCTGAAATTGTGAATAGAGTTTTAATAATAATATTGATTGAGCAAAAACCAGCAGGATTTAAGGGGTGTCTTCAAAGATATAAATCTTCAGATTTGGACGTTCTATGCGGGACAATTTTCAGCATGAATGAGCGAGATAATACTATGATGTTTGGTAGTTCAAATGTCATTGTCCACGAAACACAGAAGTGACGTTTATCATCTGACCCAAAAATAGCAAGATAATGTAAATTCCTCTGTTGCAGAGGATTTGGTAGAAATCTAAAGTAGGTGTATCACTCAAAATTCGTTAACAAATTAATAAATTAATGATTTTGCGTTATATTACTTACAAACATTAATTTAAACAAATTGAGGTGATTATTACGGACTCTAATGCATACATACTATACTAAATTATCAAACCATAAACTACACAAAGTCAACTTTTTCTCAAACACTAGCTAACACACAGACAGACAGATTGAGACTGAGATCGGAGGGGTAATTTTAATTCTAAATCTAGCCGCAGACTCGCAGTCTCATCTCGGCGACCAACAAATGTCAAAAATGTAGGGAAATTAGAGGTATTTTTGACAGATTGAGGCTGAGATTAGACTGTGAACGTTCTTAAAATTACAAGAATTGCCCCTTTGATCTCAGTCTCAATCTTTAAAAAATACTTCTAATTTCCCTACATTTTTGGCAAGTGTCTGACATTGATTGTCGCTGAGATGAGATTGCGACTAGATATTGAACGTTTTTAATTACAGGAATTGGCCTTCTGTTAATAAGTAACTATAGTGTAGGTACTTATGGAATTTAAAACCAGTTTAATTACGCAAGGGAACATACATACTCAAACTAATGTTAAAATCGACTCAATTCTATTGATTTTAACTTACAATTTTACTTGACCTACAAGAAGTAAGGCTTATTTAGTTTGTTCGTTATTTTTCTCGTAATACTCCTGGAAATGAATGAACAATAACAACATTACAATATTTCCTACATTCCGTTTTCCTGTTTCGCTTGCCGTGTTTTAGAAAGAATATTATCTCTCTCTCTCTCTCTCTCTCCCTCACTTTCATGTCGTAATTGTATTTGTTCATACTTATAAGTCACATTTTGTTTCTCCCTTAATTTCAACACCTGTGTTTACCAAAATAAACATTCATTGTAATTGAGAATCTGCGGGGTAATTACATAAACACACTTACAATGGCAATACTAAACATTCTGACAGTTCAACAACATTCATTGCGTTATTTACCTTGCCCAGCAGACGAATTTTTAAAACATATGAAGCAATGGATTAGGAATATCCTTCAAAATCCGATTGCGATTGAAAGTGTGTTACGTGATTGAAGTGGTGGTCTCATTATTACCTAGAACAACTGATTCGGTTCTAAGTAGTTCCATCCTGATGTAGGTAGCTCATAAAAAGTACGCTACGCGGGTAGAGCGCATTGTGCTACGAAAGACCTAGAAAGATTGGTTGCAACCACCCCCTAGCAGAGATTCCGTTCCACGAAAGAGAAACCGTACTGTCTTACAGTATTTTTATCTCACGAAGCGACGCGCGCTTTACTTGTGATAAACAAGTGTACAAACACGCTGTGAATGTGTGCGTGAAGACGAGTAGCATCAGTTCAACACATACAGACACTTCCGACTCCGCCATTGTCTTGGACGGTACCGCGAACTCCTGCGCTTACACACACATACACAGCGTGTTTGTCACTTTGTGAGATAAAAATACTATTTTTGTCCACCATTCTGTCGTACCAACATTAGAACTAAAGTTGTCAAAAAATATTGACACCTGTCAGTTTCATACAAACGAATATGTGTTTTGCGAATTTGATCTTTGTTAACTACTAGAACAGTCAATGTGAAAACGGGCCTTTTATTTTTTGACAACTTTAGAAAGCTAGTAAGAACTTTTAGTCACTATAAAATGCTAAACAAAAGCAGTATTCGGAAAAATGTACAGACGCCGTATTTTTTTTTTTCTATTTAATCTAGTCGTTTCTGGCATGACGTTCACAGTTTTAACCTATTCTAACCAATTTTTCGTGTACAGACGCCAGCACATCAAGCTACTACAATCTGTCAAATTTCTTTAATAGATTTTCAACTTTATCGCTAAAGCATTAGGTTCAAGGTTGATTGGGAAAATTTGACAGTTTCGGGTAGCTTGACCTGCTGGCGTTTGTACCTGGTAGTTTTCTCTCAGTTACTTAATATTTGTTGAAGTATTTGTGTTTGTATAACTGTTAATTTAGATATTGTATTTCCCCATTACATTTTTGTTCAGGGCCCTTCACTAACCTTTATTGATTTTTTTACCATACTTTATTTTAGTAATTATTTTTACTACCTACTAGTTTAGTAAGCAGGTATCTGTCCAATTTATTTTTTTCTTTGAACGTAATTATAATAATAATTTAAGTAATACCTAAATTCTGTTTTAAGCTCATAACTTTTCAGACAGATTTTGAACAAAGTAAAGTTTAATTTATATATATTTATTATATATAACTTAAATATACACCACCCAAAACTGTAGAATTTTTGTGCTGTGTCATGTACAGTCACGAGCATAAGTATGTATACACTTGGCTTCATAAAAGTGATTTACTCCTTTGTTATTTGCAATGTGTCGTATTTTATTGTTGTTTTTGTTATTTCACGCAAAAATCGCTATTGAAAGTTTCCATATATGTCAAAACATATTAATGCTCGTGACTGTACTTCTCACAAATCTTCATTCAATGAACTTTTCACAAATCGCTCTACTACTACTTTATTGCGCCTGTGCTAATCTTTTAATTAGCGACTTTCAGTATAATTTGATGTTGGTTCAGTTTTTTTTTTTACAAAGCTGCCTGACCTTTAATTTTGAATGTTTAGCTGTTGGACACCTACCTATATTATGTTATTGTATATGTTTTTTTTTTTTTTTTTTAATTGTAGAATCTTTATGTTGTGTCATCTAACGAGTTTTTAAAGTATCTGGATTATAGCATGATGGTGTAGGGTGCTAAGAGGTTCGAAATGAAACAACATGTCAATTAAATTTCGTGTATTCATGAAACAGACTAAAATATTTACAATATATTTGAAAATATTCTGTATGACCATCATACTATAACCATTTTAAAACTATGTTTGTTAACTTTCGCAACCCTTTCATAAATGCTCTCTCACTTTTAATTATCTATACATAACATATTTACAATCAATATTTTATTACACAGTTAATATGGGACGAAAATCGGTAAACGAATTTCGTAAGTCAAAAAAATACTAGGAACTGAAATTGTGAATCGGGAATTACTCTAGTTCAAACATTTAAATAATAAATAACAAAATTCATATCCCACACCATATAGCTTAAACCCATTCCAAGACCTCAAGATGGATCAAATTTCAAACAAAGATATTTTAGATAACATTGACAGCAAAACATTAAAGCGCTTTAATGAAATCCTTTGTATAATTTGCGCATAGAGTATAAGGAATGATGGCGAACCCTCCCTTTAAAACTTACAAACTCACGGTCTTCGAAAGCGTAGCATAGACAAAAATCTCAACAAACATCACCTCTCATGCTTCCTTATACAATTCAGGATGAAGTTCCTTTTCACGATTAAGCGCTCTTTCATAACCAAAAGGCTTGTCAATCTCCCGACCTGGTGTCTCCTCTAACTCGCGCACATACTCAAAAGCCCCATAGCGGTCGTGTGGGTCATGCATAATCGCAATCGTACACATAAAAACAGCCATAACGAAACCAGTTACAAAATACATTTTGTTATTTGAATAAGAGTCGCTTAGACTTTCTAAAAACGTCCACACTTTCGATCTGTGTTTTTCGTGATCGTCGTTATCGCGGTTCGCGCGGTGTATCGTATGAGACCCCGGACCTGTTTCTGATTTACGGCCCGTATCACTGCTAGCTTTTGCTTTGTCTGTAAAATAAATGGTGTTTTTCCATACATTTTCTAATTTGACGAGGCCTTGCACCGTGACTTTTAAAGCGATAAAGCTATAAATGACGAAACCCATCAGTAAGTTATTGCAATGTAACTCTCATGCTATTGTAACAAAGTATACATTAGAATGATTGCCGTCGAGTTTAATAAAAAAAAAGTCGCGGCAATCTATACCTTACCTTTCCGAGATAAGACTTACATTGCAGTGACTTACTAATGGTTTTACGACGATCGTAAATGTCCTACCTAAATGAGATTCTAAATTGTCATTCACACGCAATAAAGCCTATATTCCCTAAGCAGATTTTTAATACAATATTAAACATCTTCGTCAGTCTTCTACGATATTCCTGTCAGTTTAGTGTGCTTCATCTAGTAAATTAAGCTGGTTGTCTACATAAGCTTCAGTTATTTCTTACCATCTCTGTCGATCGAGACGCCATGGATCTGTCCGGGAGTATCTTCTTCTAGTTCGGCGTATGCATACATCAGCGCTTTCTGCTTGTCTGACAAAGTTTTAGGTAACTGCGGAGAAAATATTATAATTTAGAGAGGGCCGTGTTGTCCACAAAGTGGGCCGATGACCTTCTGAAGGCCGCAGGAATCCACTGGATGCGGGAAGTACAGAACCGGTCCAAATATCGGTGCTTGAGGGACGACTATGTCCAGCAGTGAACGTCTTTCGGCTGAATGAATAAGAGCTGTGTAAAAGTTTCCCCCAATTCAATTCAATTCAATTTATTTATTGCAGATAATAAAAATCCATAATATGAACGTATGTCATCTTTTTATCTGCCTAAACTTTTCCAAACTTTGTTGAAGTCGGCTTCCAGTTTAAACGGATGCAGCTGTATACCAGTATTTTACATGGAGCGACTGCCTATCTGACCTCCACAACCCAGTTACTGGGTACACGATACCCCTTGGTAAGACTGGTTGGCAGACTTTCGAGCTTCTGACTACCCGTAACCTGTATAATGTCAGCAGTACTAACCTGTATTTTAACATGCACATAGTGATCCCCGTAGCCGGTCTGACCGACCCTCTTCATTCCCTTTCGCGACAGTCGAATAATGCTGTGGGATGATGTGCATGGCATTATCTGCAACAAATGCATTAGGTAAGGTTTGTGGCTAAGTTTCAGCTGCGCGAGTCGATATATCTGAGAGGGTAAGCTGCTTTTTCCGAGGTCAGTCCATAGACGGATGACCGTTTTCTTAACATAGAATAACCAGCCTATACTGTTTCCACAGCTGGAAAACAGGCCTCCTCTCGCTGAGCGGGAGTGGGCCGTGATCCACTACGCGGGTCCAATGCGGGTTGGTAGATGTCACATGCCTTTCGAATTTCTAGGACATGCTGGGGTCCTTACGATGTTTTCCTTCACTGTTTTGAGAGCAGTGGTGACGAGAAAATTTACCCAAAGTAAAGCGCTTGTCTGGGTTCGAACCTGCCACCTACAACTTGTAAGTCGCGGGCGTTACCACTATAAATTAAACGTTAAACATATTGCCTCATGCTAACGTTGCAAAGAAACTATTTTGCTGGTTCTTACCAGAAGGCCAATTCTCGTAATTTAAAACGTTCAAAATCTAGTCGCAGTCTCATCTCGGCGACAAACAAATGTCAAAAATTTGTCAAAATGTAGGGAAATAAGAGGTATTTTTGACCTCAATCTGTCAAAAATACCTCTAATTTCCCTACATTTTCTACTCATATTCCCTATTTTTCACACTGAGATCAGACTGTGAACGTTTTTAAAATTACGAGAATTGCCCCTCTGATAATGTTGGTACAGTGAAGATTGTCTGCCGAAAGCAACATTATGTAGTGCTGTTCGGCTATAATTTAGCGCGGGTTCCATTCGAACATTCAAGCGAATTTAAAATAAGGTGTTAGAGAAGAGACTAGGCGGTCAAGCAAATGGTTTAAGATGAAAAACATCCCGTGTACCGTGAAGCCTCGTAGAGACCTTCAAAGTACGGGCTGTACGCGCGACCAATTGACTGATTGTGTGTATTTTTTAAGTGGTATTTTACCATAATGCAATTTTATTGCACCTGCGTAGGTAGATGTCAGTACAAATGGGCGATGAAATACATTGATAGTGATTTATGCAAATCGGACAAAAATCGTTTATTTTGCGGTGTTCTCTTTTTGTAAGAGAGATAAACACTAACCTGTAACGTATGGTCTTCGTATAACCCTTGTATCCTGACGGTTCCACCCAACAACGCTTGTGAGACGGAAACCTGAAAAAAAAATTATGGTTAAAAAAAAATTGGGGCCAAAACATGTTGGCAATCGAGAAACAAATACGAAAGTAAAATATTTGAATATCTCACAATCACCATCACCATCCACAGCCCGATTTCACTAACCGCTGGGTACAGTCCTCTCTTTTCTTGTGCCAATCCAATATCTCAAAAACTAACATAAAAATATAAATTACTAGCTGCGCCCCGTGGTTTCACCCGCATAAGTTTCGATCCCGTGGGAAAATCGGGATAAAAAGTATGCTATATGTTAATCCTGGTAATAAACCATCTGTGTGCCAAATTTCAACAAAATCCATTCAGCAGTTTTTGCGTGAAAGAGTAACAAACATCCATCCATCCATCCATCCATCCATCCATCCATCCATACAAACTTTCGCATTTATAATATAATATATTATATAATATTAGTAGGAAGGATAGTAGGAAGTAGGAAGGATATATTTCTCAGCACGATTGATTGGCTAGCTAGTTTTATCCCTAGCAAAAACAATCTAAACCTGCGTAGCGGTTTTGCAAGCAGACACATGCGACATTTGCATATATGTACTGCTGCAAGGATCTTTTGGCCTGCTAATGACGTTGAACATCAGGCACTCTTTCCTGCTAATTTCTTACAACACATTACACACTTTTTAATTGTTTATTTTTCTGTCGTATATTATATGGCGTGCCTTTTAGTCTGTGGTAAATAAATGTATTTTCTTTCGAAATTTATTGAAAAACAAGATGGCGCCGTTAGTACCGATTTTGGGCACGCGCCAAAAGATCCTTGCACAGCTATACGAAGTTAGTAAAGTCCTTTACTTACACAGCAATCAGTGTGCACATCAGGTCCGTCTCTCTTGAAGTAAGAGGACTTCTCCACCTTGAAGGTGACAAATATCTCGTTGTTGGAGCCCACAGCCATGCGGACAGTCTGCCCATCTTCCACACCAGCTGGCACAGGAACTATCACCTTTTTACGTTGCACCTGTTTACAAAAATTATATTTAAAAAATATTGTTCATATATTTGAAACAAAGACCAACTCTTTGTTTGGCAAAAGGTTTACAAAGTCATGCCCACTCTCGTGTCGGCATTCGACGAACAGTTTGATGTAATATTTTGCTAATGTAAACACTGAGATTTCAGACGAAAACACATGCGAGCGTACCATAACACATTCATCTCTCTATTCACGCGGTCGTGTAAATTCGATATGAAGCTCGTATAGAAATCGTAAAGCTTAGAAACTTCTATAATTCCAGTCTTCAATTATTTTTTTTCTTATCTTTAGCACGTACTCAAGACACTTACGGACTGTCCTTTGCCCTCGCACTCGACGCATGGGAATTTGATCAGCATTCGAGTTCCATGGCAGTGTCGGCAGGTAGAACGCATCACAAATGGACCTGAGAAATGGAACAACATTTTAAGACTGACGCATAATCGCAGTAGTAGTAAAAATGGAAGAGGAAAGGGAGGTTTTTGCCCTACAATGGGACAACATAGGAAAGTACATCATATATCACATAAACCCACTCACTCACACACATACATACTCACACGCTCACACAAATAGTGTATTTTTTATTTTATTACTTTACTATTACTTGTTTATTATTTTTATTGTTATCCAATACTATTCGGTATGGAAGAGCGGAGTCTCCCTATACAGGCATTACTTGCTTAAAGGGAGGCTCCAATCACTAATCTGTTTAGCCATAGTTGTTGGAGATATAAATAATTTTTATTTTTTATTTTATATGGCCAGCGAGAAGGTAGATGGAGTTTTGGACAAAAAACCTTATTTAGCATAATCAGCCTATAATGTTCCCACTGTTGGGACACAGGCCTTCTCTCTTCGAGAGGGAAAGGGCCGTAATCCAGCACGCGGGCCCAGTGCGGGTTGGTAGATGTCACCGGTCTTCGATTTTTTTATTCTAGAACATGCCGGTTTCCTCACAATGTTTTCTTTCACCGTTTTGAGACTGTGATGAAATTATTTACACAAAGTAAACCCCCTGTCTGGGTTCGAATCCACGACCTACAGCTCGTAAATAGGCAGTGTAACTGCTGCTCGAAAAAAATTCAGTAAAAAAAAAAATACAGCTGAGGGGGGATCCCCTCAGCTGTATTTTACGTAACCACTAGAGTACCTAGGTACTCTAGTGGTTACGTAAAATAAGTTCAGCTTAATACTTTCGTGAATTGAAATTACAGCTTGGCAAGAAAGTCCTGAAACGGAACTAAAATATTTAATCATTGGCAACACTCGCTCTGCCTCGTCGAGTAAGGTACATATTCTGTCATTTCTTGTAATCTGTGACTGTTTCTCGTGTTATTATTTATTTATTTGCTTTATCGTGGTGATACTGGTGACCCATTGTGTTCATAATGAACAGATCTGTTATTCGCAGCTCCGCAAGAGCAATAATTTATAAAGTGTACGTGAGATATTTGGCGGAACTCGAGGCCGGACAAATCTTAACCGAAATCAACGATGTGTATGAAAAAACCGCTGAAATGACAGGTAAAATTATATTTTATACATGTAATCAGATCTAATGTGTGTATTTCAAGGTGCAATATCTATTATAAACCTTTCATACAATTATTGAAATGTACATTCTCGAATTTGAGGTTATGTTTACAAAACACATTCGGAATGCAGCGCGTTCGTATAATTTTGATACTTTTTGTTAATATTGCATAAAATAAATCACTGAACAAAAATAACTATAGTATTTTTTAGGTAAATCCATCAGTACTATAAGGCTATATTTTTAATTCATTACAATAAGTAATTGCAAATGTTTAGTTGTTTTTATTTTATTGTTCTAGGCAGTGGCTGAACAAGCGTTTCAGAGCATATCAGTTGACGACTGGAAAAATTCAGGTCATCATGTCATGAAAATAGAAAAAGGTTATTTTCGAAGGGGGCAAACTGTGTATAGTGACATTGAAAAAAATATCATAAACCTACAAGATGAAAGCAGCAACAGTGACACATCTGAACATAGCCAGCAGAGTTTTGGTGAAAGCTCACACCAAGACATGGATGAAGAGTTTTCGGGCGTGGAATACTTAGAGGAAAACATTTTTTATTCTGATTAAAATTTTTGATTCTGATTAAAAAAGTTTATTCTGATTATTTTTTTAGTTTTTGATTAGAACACCAACTATGGAACATTTTGCTTGTGGTTAGAGGAGAACTTGGATTTGTGGGACACAGTGACACAGTAGTAAAGCTTCCAACTTGTCACTGGGATCTAAACCCTATTGAATTGATCTGGGGTCTTGTGAAACATAAAATTGTCTCACATAATGTGGGATTAGTTGACATTAAAGTATTTTGAAATACCTAATAATTTTATTTTTAATTCATTAAATTAAATAACTGCAAATGTTATCGTTCTAGGCAGTGGCTGAACAAGCGTTTCAGAGCTTTTCTTGTTTTTATAAAACCCGCTTAATTAAAAAAAAAACATATCAAAACCGTTTTAGTCGTACTATTTAGGGTTACAACATGCACGATAGTGGCGCCACCATTATTTTCACGACTTTTTTGCCAAGCTGTACACTCAATTGCTTGTGTTATCATTGATCTTCAATGCATATTATGTCTTGCTAAGGGTACTGTTACAAAACCGGTCAAAGTGGCGGTGCTTGGGGGAGGCCTATGTCCAGCAGTGGACATCTTTTGGCTGAAATGATGATGATAAAGGGTACTGTCGGAATATAAACTAAAATATAAACGAATTACCAATCATACCTCGAGAGAAAGTCTCCATGCCTGTTCCGTTGCAGTAAGTACACTTGATGGATTTAGTACCGGGCTCACAGCGGGAGCCTGAGCACTTTGGGCATGTGTCCACCACATTCACGTTTATGTCTTTGTTGACGCCGCGAGCTGCTTCTGTGAACTTGAGATTGACTACCACCTGGAAAAAGGGTATAGAAAAAAAATTAAATGTCAAGCCCTAGAAATAAATGTTGGATTGTAGGTAAACAGTGAAACTGCTTCATGTGGAATTGAGGACATTTAATTTGTAGCCATTTATAAAACTTGATGTAATTTTTGCACAACTGTATGGTAGATCCTGTTGGCTCAAAACTTCACCACTTCCACAGCATCGTCGGTGGTAGCGCTGAGTTCACTTTGACTGCATGTTTTGGAACACAGAGCACAGGATAGGATGTGGATCATAGTTTGCGATACAGTGCCACCACACCCTACTGCCTGAATAATGAGGGCCCAGCTGTTGTCTGTTAATTAAACTTCAATAATCTATAAAGTTCTTACAAAACAAAAATATCATAAACTAATAACTTTACCTCTTGCGCTGCACCAAACCCAAACTTGGACTCAGCAAAGTCACTGAAAGCATCACTCTTGAAACCAGCATCTCCGAATATCTTCCGGAACAGCTCTTCAGGGTCTATGGTGGACTTGTACTGCCATTGATGAGTGAAACCCTCGGTTCCTGATGGTCCACTTCCCATGCCCATGTCATCTGCAGTGGTGCCATATGTGTCATACTGCTTACGCTTGCCTTCATCAGAGAGGATCTAGAAAAGAACCAAAAAAATACATTTTATTTTTGTTTACTAAAATTTAGTTTTGACTGAGGAAGAATCGAAATCAAAATCAAAAGTCATTTATTCAAATTAGGCTGAGAATCAGCACTTTTCGAACGTCAAAATTACCAAGACAGTCCCCAAAAAACGCCTGCCCTTCACCACTTCCCAGTGCTGCTGCCAGCTGGGAAGAAGTGGCGCAACAAACTCCCCAGCAGCACAGCTGTCTGTTTAGTTAGAAAATTGATTGTATACAATACTAGGTACCTATGTTAAGTAATTAACATTACAAGACACAACATAAAATTAAATTATTTGCCATATGTCAGCTAGCCACGCCAATATACCAACAAATATAATAAAAACTATACATACTCAAGCTAAAAAATACTTAATTAAAATTAAAATGTAAATAAAAAAGCCTCCAGGCATAAAGGGTGTGACAGCTTTCATATTTATGCATTCCTGGGTTCTGTTCACGTAGCTGTCACTTGAAGTCACAAATGATAAACTAGGACCATCAAAGTAAAAATAAATAAATAAGTTAATACTAATAACAATAAACTGTCAGTAAGCTAATTCTGGAGAAAGAACATAAACATTATCTTGCATTAACTAAGGCAACCAACTATTCTTATCATGTGTAAGTAGTTGTTGATGAAATAGTATTCCTTTGAACAAAGGTTGATTTTACTTGAGCTTTAAACGCATTAAAAGGCAAGACTAGCAAAGAAGAGGGTATCTTGTTATAAAAGTTATACCAAGCCCAACAAATGAATTATGAAACTTATGAAGCCGGTGAAAGGGGGCACACAGTTTGTCCTTATTTCTAGTGTTAACACTGTGAATATCAGTTTTTAGTGTACAAGTGTAAATTTTGCCTAATATATAAGATATTGGCGAAGATGAATTGTGATGCAACCATAAGAATACCTACCAATATCTTGAAAAAAAATCTCTTAGAGAAATTCTGGCACCTAGCTGGTAAATTGTTCGAACCGCTCGTTTTTGAAGGAAATCCTAATCCTAAATCCTCATTCATCTAAATTTAAGCAAGTGGGCAAATTTTGACTCTAAAATCAATTTATTATTTCTTCATACTAAAGTCAGCTGTTTTGTTTTAATCTTTGTTGACATTGTTTTCAACCCAGAATAATCAAAACAAAAACATATTTTAGTAGACTTTCATACCTCATAGGCTTCCGACACTTCTTGGAACTTTTTAGAAGCTTCTGGATCAGACTTGTTTGCATCAGGGTGGTACTTTTTAGCTAGCTGGTAGTACGCCTTCTTGATATCTTTGGCTGAGGAGTTTTTAGCGACACCGAGGACCTTGTAGTAGTCAGCTCGAGCACTCAAAGTGTTCGTCGTGTGAATAAATCGATGTCTAGCACCGACATTATCTGAGAGAATGTCCGAAAGTTAGGTTATGTTTCATGAAATGTCAAAGTACATTTGCAATTGATACCATAAAAAGTACACAATATGCGGAAGGCCTAGGGAATAATACATTCCGCTTCGTATAATGTGTCCTTCATGAAATAAATCAAAACCGGTGATGTAATGAAAGCATGTAAAACTTACAATTTTTACGTGCTAAGGAAGCAAAAGATACGGCATGACCGCCTAAAAAATTATCACAACTATTACACCCATGCACATAACGATAAGGAGTTTTTACAATACTATTGCTGAAAACTGTACTAATAGTTTTTGGGTTCAAAAATCCTAAAACACTCCGATTAGGAGCCATCTTGAAAAATTAAATGACATTTGACACCGGACAGATGAAGTATTTTGAAAGATAAGACAATGTTTCCAGATCAAATATTAATTTTGCCCTTCATAAAAGTTACCCAACCCCCAAAAATAAGAAATACCCAACAGAGCATGGAGGCGCCTCGGCCGCCCTAGGCGCAGCGGAGGCGGCTGCTGCTAGGGGGTTGTCGACAATTTCCACACAAACCAAGCATGTCATAGTTTACTCACAATATGACACAAATGACCTTAGACGAATTTGAATGGCGAAGATGATAGAAGTTGTGCGCTCAACGCACTGTCAGTGTCATGAATTTTTTTTGTACTGCCGTCTCTATACACTACTGCCGTGGCGATTATCTGCTATATGGAATCAAACGGTAATGAAACCAAGCTGTGATGATATTTTTGTGTTTACAAATAGTGCTGGCCCACACTCGGGCCACTTATTATAAAATAACAAGAGCGCACGTGAGCGCACTGAGAGACCTTGCATAGACCTAACAAAACGCACTATTGTGATGACTGAACTAATGATGAATCGAAAACATGAAATAATTGCACCACATGTAAATATTTTCAAAACATTTCACGTAACATGTTTTGTTGCAGTGCAGCAGTACTCCCAAGTTTATATATTTAATACACTGACCTATATTCAACCTATAATTTTCCCACTGCTGGGCCACAGGCCTCCTCTCTAGGCGAGAGAGGGAGGGAGCGTGAGAGGGAGCGGGCCATAATCCACCACGCGGGCCCAGTGCGGGTTGGTAGATGTCACATGTCTTCGAATGTTTGGTTCTGAGACATATCGGTTTCCTCACGATGTTTTCACCACTGCTCCACTATAGCAAATATTTCATATTTTTGATTCAATCATCATGCAAGTACGTTTTATTAGGTCTATGCAAGGTTTCTCAGTTAAGGTCATGTGCGCTCTTATTATACTATATTATACAAGTACGCTGGACTAAATATACTATATTAAATGACAGTTGTATTTTGTGCCGATTCAAAGCGCCCCGCTCGAGCGTCTCAGGAACTAAAACTCACACATTGTTGCCGTCGTGTTGTTTTGGTACGTCTCTGATGATTTAATGGAATAAGACATTTTTGTGTATTTTGCGTTTACTACGAGATATTTAGAACATTTTTATCATGAGAACGCATCGCATCTTGTAAAACTCGCTATCATAAATATTCCATGGACGCTCACGTTGCTGTCAGCACCAAAATGCCGAAAATCAAGTGTCTTCATTTTGTCATCGATAGTTCCAGCGTACTTGTTTATTATAGGTATATTTTGTTTGATATCGCAGAAGCAGACAAATTGAAGTCAAATTTGGAGTCAAAGTACAGACGCCAGCACAACAAGCTACTACAATCTGTCAAATTTCTTTAATAGAATAGAATAGAATAGAATACTCTTTATTGTACACCATACAAATTATAAAACATAAATATACAAAAATTTAGAAATTAATAGAATTTAATAGATTTTCAACTTTATTGAAGAGGCATTAAGGTTCAAGGTTGGTTGGGAAAATTTGAAAGTTTCGGGTAGCTTGACCTGCTGGCGTCTGTACACTATTTTGCCAAAATATGGGTAAATTATTTAGTAGTGAAAACACTGAACTTTAGAAAAACCTAATTGTTGCCAAAAAGAAAACTTGAAACGAATACTCATTCCACAAAACGTTAAACTAAATCAAAACAAACTCAAATAGCAAATCCTACTTTCGTGCCTAGCTAGAACATTTTTGGGACTATTGCTGTGTTGTGAATAACTGAAAACAGACATTAAATACATTTTATATGCTATTAGACGTTTTACATAAACTACTATTCAGAAGAATTACGAAGTTCTTTACGTTGACAACACTATTTTCCTGGGCAACGGTAGGCAAGATGATTTATAAACAAAAAATGAGCTTACAAAATGCCAATTATTGTATTGAATTTTGAGATAAAAGTTAAGACTTTTACAACTAAACTGTAGTGCGCTGTAGTTAAAGTGAAATTCAAAGTAAACAACGCATACGACCATGGCTTCAATGCGGGATCAAAAAATCGAACAGCAAGTAAGTGATTTTAAAATTAATTTTATAAGTCACACATTTCTTGAACATTTGCATATTTTATGAGGTGGTGTTATCAGTATTTATTGAGTCCTTTATTGCAAGATGCCTTGTCATTTAATTTGACTTGTAATTTTAGCGCCAACTAATGGAACAGAAGTTGAAACAAAAACGCCAAAATTCTGGAATGGTTCAAGCCAATGATCTAAGGGTAGGGTCTGCAAAACGTCCAATATCAGGCAGCCGTTCCCGCGAGCTACATGGTAAGTGTTTTTCCACTTTATACCCTTATTAACCAAAATTTCTCAATGTTTAGTTGACTCATGCATGGTTTTTCGATGTATATTTTCGTTATGCGCATTTTTTTTTCCTTTCATAACAGGCTATGATGGCCCGATGCAATTTCTTATGTCGCCAGTCAATCCGGACCAAGTAATACCCCTCCAAACAAATAGAATATCAACGTATGATGGTAAGTAGGAATGCTACGCTTACTTTTCTTACAAAACATTATACTTACGCTTCTCTGTATACATTATTTTACATTAGCATGTTTCGGTGACTGTGCTTTCTGTACTCACTAATACATATTACATTAGACATACATTTATTCAGTATTTCTACAATTGAATGGCCAGTGTTTATTAACACCTGTTCGTCTTTCAAAAGCTAGAAGAACACCATTGGTTCTGAGACGTTTATCACACTGCACCGGATGCCGCTCCAGTGAGCAGTGCTGTAGAAATGTTGCCTGTAGAATCATGGTTTGTATACAAAAACCGCTGGGTATAACACACTGACATCATATCTCGGTGCGGTCTACAATCAAAGTTTAAAATCGCAGCACCTCACACTGGAACGGTTTCTGGTGCAGTCGGATAATAGCCTTAAGTCTGCCAACATTAGTCAGACAGTATATTGATGATTGAAGTCTCATTCCTACTATATTGCTTTTAAAAATCGTATTTAAATATCAGTAAAATATAATAAAATATTCACTTGAATTTTCTGTTAACATTTAATAATTAAATGTTTACAATGAGTTGTTGACACTATTTTCTTTACATAAATATTCAGAAACAGTACAAATATATTTTGCGAATGTAAATTCAAGGATCCTTATTGTGTAGTAGGTAGTAGTCTTGCGACCTTGTTCTATTGATATGGTGAATCATATTGGGAATGAATAACTTTGTTATTAGAAAATGGAAAAACATGTTATTCATTCATGACTTGATGGGTACCTAACTGGTTTTACTATGAAGTACTATTGTTTGACTTATGATATTTAAAAAGAATCATATCTGCCTAGCCTTTTCCTGACTGTGTTGGGGTCCGCTTCCAATCTAACCGGATGCAGCTTAATACCAGTATTTTATATGGATTGACTGCCTATCTGACCTCCACAACCGAGGCGGGACGGATGAGGGAGAGAGCCTCCCGTCCCAGCCGCCGCGGGAGACGCCCCGGGCGTCGGGAGTCGAGTGAAGACTACCGGCCACCGTAGGCGCGGGCCTGCGGGCGGAGAGCAATGGGTAGCTCACCGTCCGATCAGGACCAGGCCCGTGCCGGACGGCGCGTAAGTGTTCCACGCGCGCCTCAAAGAGATGTCAGCATAATCAGAGGGGCCCCTTAGGGCCGAAGCCTGCCGGGTCAGCGGGATTGTCCGAAAGGGTTACCGCTGCCCCGGAACATAAAGGGCGAAGGAAGGAACATGGGTGGGTTTTAGTCAGTAAGAGTCTGACACTCCCTTCCGCTCCACCCAGAGCGGGAGGGGTCATTTGATGATTTCCCATCCCAAAAAAAAAAAAAAAACCTCCACAACCGAGTAACTGGGTAATACAATACCTCCTTGGTAATACAACCCATATTACCATATTGTCGTATTGTAAGACTTTCGGTCTTTTGACTACCCAAAAAACATTCAAAGATCTACGAATAACAGCCAGAATCTATGGCTTAACGTGCTTTAGGAGGCACTGAGGAGTTTCGGTATACATATTTAGAACTATCTTTAAAACTATTATTTTATGAATGGGCTTATATGTGATTCATGCATAAAAGACCTAGTGATGATTTAAATTTAAATTAAAATCATTACTGTCTATAAAAAACAATAATATTCAATAATTAAATATTTACTGAAACTAGTAACCTTAAAAAGTAATTTTATTTAAATTACAGTAATCCATTTGAACACTTAAAATAATTATGTTGTCTTACGGTAATAAAGCTGAGTAATTTATGACGATCATGTAGTTCCTACATTGCTAAAAGGTATCAATATTTGATTATGGCCGTAGCTAATGGATTTGTATAAAATATCACTATAATATGAAGATTACATAAGGAGCATTGGTAACCCAGTGGTAGCCGCCACGACTTATAGGGGTTTATTTATGACGACACGGTTGGCGCAGTGGCTGAGCGATCGACTGCTGCGCTGTGTGTCGCGGGTTCGATTCCCGCACGGAACAAATATTTGTATTGCCTACAGGTAGTTGTTCCGGTTCTGTTTGTGTTTGTGAGATTAAATGTTTGTAAGCGCACCCACGATACAGGAGTAATTCCTAGTGTGGGGCAACGTTTTTTAAAAAAATATAAATATTATGAATGATGATTGAAGTCAAGTGACTTTAACAGTCGCTAATCACTAATTAACTTTGAGCAACATTTATGAATAAAGGGGACGATTTGTAGGTCGTCGATTCGAACCCAGACAGGCCTTTTTTGTAAATTATTTCACCACTGCTCTCAAGACGGTGAAGGAAAACATCGTGAGGACCAAGAATTCGAAGACGTGACATCTACCAACCCGCACTGGGCCGGCGTGGTGGATTCCGACCCACTCCCTCTCACAGAGAGGAGGTCTGTGTCCCAGCAGTTGGAACATTATACATAGGCTGTTGCCATTAGTAGATATGTAGTCCAACATGTTGCAACTTTGCCACTGCTGGCAATAATGGATAAAAAATACCTTTAGGGATACCAGTCATGGTCATCATCTGCATAGCCTTTTCCCAACTCTGTTGGGGTCGGCTTCCAGTCTAACCGGATACAGTTGAGTACCAGTATTTTACATGGACCGACTGCCTATCTGACCTCCACAACCCAGTTACTGGTAACACGATAGTCATGGTGATAACTGTAAGTTAAACAAGATTAGGTATCAATTTAATGTCGATGCTTCCTAAGTGAGCATACAAACGAAGAACACGCATAAACGGCAGAGGCAATTGCAGCCGTGCATTTCCGACAACATGCCGCTCGTGTATTTGAGTACGGTGCTCAAATACACGAGCCGCATGATGTCGACGGCTACAGTTGCCTCTGCCGTTGAAGCGTGTCGCTCGTGTGTATGACCACTAAGCAGACATGACTACACGACACACGACACGACTACTATATCGACTTTGCCCCAGTTGAAATTAAGTCTAAAATGCAAAATTTAAACATCAGCCTATACTCGCAAATGGTTATCATAACAAACATACAAAAAAAAAAAAACACAATCATCCCAACATAGTACCTCCTCCTTTTTGTGAAGTCGGTAAACACGAGCCTTTGAGTCTGGTTCTGTTGTCGGTGACAATCTTTTCAAAATGGCTCGTGTAGAGATTAAATAATGACCCAAGGATAGATAACACCACTTATTACTTAAGCCAATCAATGAACACTTCAGACGCGAAACTTCTTCAGACTAAGCCACACTTAGGATTATTTATTTACTTATTATTCCCAACACAACTATCATTACAGGTTGCCCCAAATCGGTAGCGTGGTATCTTATTCTGATTCCATTAAGTACAGCTTATCACACGTAAAGTAGTTTTTGTGAACTCATTCAGAGAACAGGGAAATAAATTCACCCTTTCCGCGATTTCGTTGAGTGTAGGTATACAAGGCGCGCGTCAAAGGTGCGTTACCCAGCAGGTTGGTCCGGCCGCGAGGCCAGGCACCGCCAGTAACCGCGGTCTCCGTCGCCGCGACACGTAATTATTCGGCACGTCTAGACACATCCTTCAGTACACCCGGGTTATCGTATCAGGGATGCTCAGCTATTGCTTGAAATGTAACACAACTACGAGACAAATTTTGGTTCACGTTAAACTTTGTGGTGGCTCTGAAGTCCGCTACTCGCTGCGCAGTAACCCACCCTTCACCCCCGCTGACAGGCGAATTTGTTACTGCGCAGCGACTCGCCTCATGTTCCGAGACGCCATAAAGATTGAATCGGGCTGTACATTTCACCAATCTGTACCTAGCATTAGAATATGCTACGAAAAACTGAAGGCCCGGAACTTAGCCTGCAATACATTCAGCGGGATTGTCCGAAAGGGTTACCGCTACCCCGGAACATAAAGGGCGAAGGAAGGAACATGGGTGGGTTTTAGTCAGTAAGAGTCTGACACTCCCTTCCGCTCCACCCAGAGCGGGAGCGGGCATTTGATGATTTCCCACCAGAAAAAAAAAAGCCTGCAATACATATGTGTGTGTTTTCAAGCAATATTTTCGGGACACTAAGCCCGATCGCCACGGCTCGAAAGGCCCTGACCCCGATATATGTGAATAGACACTTTTTTCATCGTTGGCAATGTCAGTATCTGTGTCAATATCACTTAAAACCACTTGTGAGCAAAGTACTTGAACATAGCAGAAAGAACAGCTTCTCTTCACGACTCAAGTACGGTCAAACGCACGTCCAACTTAACGATTTGACTTTGACAGCGCTGTTAGCGTCAACGCAGACCGACGAAATGGCGAAGCGAATAATTCCATAACAACTGAAAGCCGATTTTGTTTACTATAGGTAGCATACGGCTGAAACTTGTATGACCGTAAAACGAGGTGATGTGAATCAGGACGAAACTTTAAAAGGGATTTTAACGTTGAAATAACATTATTTCAACCTAAACTAAAACTATGTACATAGTTAAATGTAGTTTGTTGCCAAAAAAGACTAAATTTGTGTTATGTAAAGAGTATTTGTTCACAACAAACTATCCCTGCATCCCTATTCACCCTGTTACATGTTACTTAAAAACACAAAAATGTGCCCGAAGCGTCGTCGAGCGGAGCACGGCGAAAAGAACATAACTCTCAGAGACTCGCACAGAAGCATGGCGCTCGGTATGCCTTGTAAACTGCTCTTCGCCGTCTCTCCGTCGGTCTGTGCTGACCCTTATTTCGCGTTACCTTGTAATGGCCGTGCATTTTTGAAGGCACTTTTCTTCAACACCTCTTTCCTAACACCTTACAGAACTAGGCAATCAGATAGAAGTGCTGACTGTAGGCGAAGGGGACGGTAGCGGGGAAGAAGACGATGAAAGTGTACCGGTATGCAGTGTGGGGCGGGAAGCGAGTACTGATGACGTATGTGCTGACGCCGCTGTGGCGCCCCTGCACGATAAGCCGAGGAGAGATAGCTCGCCTAGTCAAGTGAGTTTTGTTACCATGGCAACACCCCTAATGCTAATTATGATCATGTTCTGAAAGATTAGACCACAATCTGACTGGAGCTGAAGCTCCTTAGTAACCAGCACCTTAATTACGTAACATACTATCGGTCACAATCTGAATAATTTTGAATGATATTGCTAATCCACTGCGACATATATTATGTTCGAAAAATTTGTCTGCTCAACAACGTAAATAACGCAATGAATGTTGTTGAACTGTCAAAATGAAAGCCATTCCTACTGTTAGGTAGTGTTTTACGCAATTACCCCGCTGGCCTGTCATAACATGCCAGTATTTACTGGTATGCGAGGACAGACTTAAGCTATTTTATGAGACTAAGGAGCTTAAACTCCTGTAAGGTTATGGTGAAAATTATCGTTTCGACGATATTTCAGACCACTCTTCGACAGTAACTTAAAAAAAGGCAAAAAAAAAGTAACCTCGCCAGCAGAAATTTAAATTAAATCCGGTTAAGTTATGGTTGCTATGGACGCTTATAACGTGCATGTCTTTCTACATCGTTCTCACATGAATGATATAACCAATATTTTGATTAAAAAACGTGTCCATGGAGTTTCCTGTCCGTTCGTCTCCATAGGAATCTACTACGCTTTGGGAGGGGCAACTAGCTTCATTTTTTTAACTGACCGACCCCTTGACAATTCAAAAATGCCTGTAATAACTTTCAACAAGCTTTTATAAAAGTATGATTTTCTTACATACTTCAATATTTACCCATAACAGACAGCAGAAATAGAAGGGTCGGTGGAAGGCGCAGTGGAAACGTTCGTGGTCACTCCAGCGAAACATGGCACGCTATACAAATGTCGCATCGCCCGCGATCGTAAGGGCATGGACCGGGGGCTTTACCCTACCTACTTCTTGCACCTCGAAAAGGATTATGGGAAGAAAGTGTTTTTGCTGGCTGGTAAGTGAAAATGTTTTTACATATTTTTTTTTTTTAGACCAGCGATTGAATATGTAATCTGCATTCGCGACATATTCGCCAGAAATGTAAACAAATATGAGTTTATGGAAAAATAACTTTAATTCCTACTTTCCTACACATTAAAGTTTAGTTTACGCTACAACTTCAAAAAAAAATATCACTTTTTCAATAGTGCAAGTCACTCTGAAATCAACTTAATAACCATTAAAATAAAGTTGATATTTGTTGAACTTGAAATAACGTAAATTTGAAACATAAATAAAATTTGAAAATAGAGGTCTGTCTCACGAAAACAATACTGGCTGGTTGTTAAAAAAAAGATCTTTTCGTACAGCGACTTAAAGGATTATCCGGACTCCACTAAAAAGGTAGTATTCTAATAAGCTTCCACTTTAGTTTGTCGATTCTTCGGGCTAAGTCGGTTACCTTGGTTTTCCGGACGGATCTCTTTATTTCTGATTCGATCACGTAGGGAAAATCCCTCTCCATTGCCCTTTAGGTGGATTTCAGTCTTCTAATGAGGCCCATCGTGAGCGACCACGTTTCAATGCCATAGGTCATCACTAGCGACACGCACTGGTCAAAGACTTTCATGTATGTTCTAGGTAGCTGAACGTGCGACCAAAATTCGTTTCTTCTTACAGTCTATTTCTTTCACAAATATTGAAATAACAATTTATTTTTTTACAACATAAATATTCATAACCATAACTGGAGAAATGTGGGTGTACTCTACGCAGGGCCGTCTTTAACCTATTGGAGGTCCTGGGCACATTAGGATCACGGGGCCCCTCGCTGTATAGATAAGACACAGTAAAAGAATCATACTAATATTTCATAACTGGGGGGCTAGAAACTTATTATAAATCGCACTGCAAATTTTGTCATTGAATCGGGTACTAATAATGAGTAGACTAGAAGTGGCTGCAAAGAATGTTTTTTTTTTTTATGAGAGCAGCCTATCAATTCTGTAAAAATCTCACCGTGAAAAGTTAGCTGAAGTGAGCTTAGAGTGAGCTGTCAATAGTGTCAATCCCTAGCATTAGTTGGAATGACAGCTCCACGCTCACTTCACCTAACTTTTCACGATGATCGCACTGCAGGTCGGGGTCCCTGTCGATCACGGGGCCCTGGGCACTTGCCCAGAGTGCCCAATGGAAAAGAGGGGCCTGACTGTACGGTACACCTGCCCGATACTTTGGGGAAACAAGGCGTGATTCCAAAATTAATATGTAAATGAGAACAAAAGTTAATTAAAAACGAACTACCATAGTGTTAGAAATTATCGTGTCTAGAACATGGCTTGAAACGTTAAAACGCCTGGTGATTGATGACTGCTACCGCCCTTTCTCTGTTTATAGTTCAAATAAAAACATCATGGTATAAGGAAGGTCAATGTTTATCAATCATTAACATCGAAACTATGTACTTTGTTTCACATTTCCATTAATATTCATTGATTCTCTTGATTAAATGGAAACATCGATTTCCATTATCGAAATTATTGGATGTAAATACAACCGGGTATTTCAATTAATTTGATGTATACGGCTAGACCATAGGTTGTCAAGGTGCCTGGGGTAGACTGGATGCGATAGGCGGAGGACAGGGTGTTGTGGCGCAGTCTGGGAGAGGCCAGGTATGTCCAGCAGTGGACTGCGATAGGCTGAGTTGATTGATTGGTTCTCAACGTGGGCCATAACGCCCCCTCGTGGGCGCTAGAGACTTTCAGGGGGGGACACAGAGAAAATGATATACCCTATCTTACGACTATATAATATTACTTAAATATGACAGATGATAAGTATAAAAAATAGGGGGATAGTAAAAAAAATATTCTCAAAGTTTGGTGGGCAAAATAAGGTTGAGAACCTCTATGCTAGATTGAAATGGGCTATTACAAACTAATAGTCTTAACTAGTCTAGTAACCAGTCTTTATTTAGTCCATAAAAACTCATAAAATATTAATAAATTACACTGTGGAAACCAAAATTAATTAAGTAAATTGAAGCCAGTCAAATTGACGACCTAGTTTTAATGGCATAAAAAATGTTGCTACTTAAAACGACTCAGCCTGTCGTTGTACCTATATTACTGCTATGACTAAGCCTCTGTTTGATTACACTTTTGCCTAGACATTGTCCGATTACGTAGTTGGAAAGTCACTTTACTGGAGTACTAACCTAACCTAACCTAACCGATTGAATTCAACGTAATAACAGTCATCATAGTTCTGCCCCATTCCCCATTTATTTGGATTCGGTGCAACATTTCAAATATTCTACGGCTTCTTCTCCATACAGATGACGTTTCCCTCATTCCTCACTTCTATCGGCACTGTACCATACAATTGACTGTCCCGTTGGTCTCATGGTCGCAAACGCGACTGCTGAGCGTGGGGTCCTGGGTTCGTTACCCAGGTCGGGCAGTGTTATTGGGTTTTTCCTTTAGGAATTTCTTAGTAACAGCCCGGAGTTTGGAAGTTGGCGGTGTGATATCCGGTCCCTTGGAAAGCACGTTTTAGGAGCCGTTGGCCCTACACCCGAAGGCACCATCCATGAAGGTCAAAATCTAGTCGCAGTCTCATCTCCGCGACAAACAAATGTCAAAATGTAGGGAAATGAGACGTATTTTTGACAGATGGAGACTGAGATCAGACTAATTACGAGAATTGTCCCTCTGATCTCTCTCCCGTCGTGCCGTCCCATCGGACAATGAGAGTGACGGAAGAGAGAGTGCACTGCGTGTGTTTGCGCACACAACTGTGCACTATAATATCTCCCGCGGCGAAGGAGATTGGTTGCCATGACCGAAATCTGGAGGACTATATTTATTTACAAATATTACAATATTATTATTAATATTTATTTATTTACAATATTATCAAATATTTCCATTTCTAGCGCGTAAACGCAAGAAATCCGCCACATCAAACTACCTAATATCGACGGATCCCACCGAGCTCACGCGCACAGCCGACAGCTTCGCCGGCAAGCTTCGCTCGAACCTGCTGGGGACTGCGTTTACTGTGTATGATAATGGCAAGGCGTGGAGGAAACACGACCATGCCCACACGAGACACGAGTTGGCAGCTGTAGTTTATGTAAGTAGTACAAGTTACTCTTTTATTACTTCGGAAGAAAACACGACTCCGCTTTGGAGTGTAAATGTGGTGCTGTTCCACAAACGATGGGGCCCTTAATATCGTGTCCTGCGTGTCCTGTCAGCTGCACGTTGCAGGAACTGATGGACGCTGGGGATGGCGCCAAACAAGTGGCCGAATTCTGGGCCGAGTCCATTTAGATTGCCATCGACACGCTAATAAGAAGACTTCGGAAGTGACAAGTCTCCCCTTTATTTATTCATCGAAAGTGTCAAGTTGTGTGGGCTGTGGTAAACCACCACCATAACAGAACTGCCTGTCCATTTTGTAAACATCTCACCGTGAAAACTTAGGTGAAGTGAGGTGTCATTTCACCTGCGATGCTATTCTGTAAAAATCCCACCGTGAAAACTTAGGTGAAGTGAGCTTTGAGTGAGCTGTCAATCCCTAGTTCTCTGAGTTCTCTCTCTAGTTCACTTCACCTAAGTTTTCACGGTGAGATTTTTACAGAATAGCACAGCTGATGCTAAGGAATGACACTATTGGGAGCTCACTTCAAACTCACTTCACCTAAATTTTCACGGTGAGATTTCACCAGAAAAGATCGGCTGCACCCTAATTTCGTAACGCACTATCAATATCACAATCTGTATCAATTTGCAGGATATTGCTATTCCAATGCTTCGTATGTTCGAAAACTTTGTCTGGTCAACAACGTAAATTGTTGAACTGCCAAAATGAAACCCTTTACTACTGTTACTGTTACGCAATTACCCCGCTGTATAGCATAAAGAACACGACGGACTAAAAGAATTGTGTACAATATTAGTATTTTATTTCCAAGGGCGACTTGGCCGCGTGGATTGAAACGTGATCAACTTTGAACGTTAATATCTCGGAAACGTGACACTTTACGGGGTTTGGTCTTATTATGTTTTCTGTTTGCATTGATGTCAGCTATCGATTTATATAGGTCACATGCGTGGCAGCCATTTTGATTTTTTTAGATGGACGGAAAGGTTTAGCCACGGGCCTTTAAAGCCCTTTCATCAAAATGTCTGCGTGCTTTTATTTACACATACATTAAGGTGTGGCTTAGTGTAACTGGATATGGGCATATGTGTCCTATCATTTGTGGAATTGCACAACATTTTCCCTTCATTTATTTCAGGCTCGTTAAGATCGTTCCAACAAAACTTTTCTCAGTTTTCAGAAATCTAGTTGCACTTCAAAGCATCGTAGGAAACTAGGAATACATATTTAGAATAAATACTAGACAAATACATTCAGTTAGGGAACTTTGCAAATGTACATATTGTTACGTTCTGTATTTATTTACGTAGGTTCTCTGCAGTTAGTTACACAAGTTTTCCTCTTAATTATTGATGACAGATGAGTGACGTCAGTGCTTCGAGACGTCTTAGGACACGTGCAGACTTGGAGAATAATGTTTTTAAACATAATAACGTCTTCATAAATATTCTATCTAATTTTAAATTTAAATACATAATAAAGATGTTCGAATAAATTAACACATCGCGTCGTTGGTCTAGTGGTCGCAAGCGCGACTGCTGAGCATAGGGTTCTGGGTTTGATCTCCGGTTCTGTCAAATTGTTATTGAGATTTTCTAAGAAATTCTTAGTTGTAGCCCGAAGTCCCGTTTTATACCCGATTAATGAAAATAAATAAGAACTACACGGGATTTTTTTAAAACTATATTTCTAAAATGTGGTACAAACCTCTGCTTACCCTTTCGGGATTACAGGCGTAATATTATGTTATACAATAACTTTATACAAAATGCTACTGTTGTATTCTACAAAAAAAAAATAGGTGTATTGGAAATGGTCGCTGTCACAATTTAAATGTATTGAAGAATACAATACTCTATATTGTGTACTTACATCATATAAATTACAGACATAAACATAGAAATTTCACAAAGGGTGACACAATGGGCGGTCTTATCGCTAAGAGCGATCTTTACACATTTGCAGCGAAACCGCCGCCGCGGTGCCGCTATATTAGTCACCCTTTGTTCTGTATGAACCCTCACACATGACGCCGCCGCGGCGGCGGCGAGTTTTGAAGAGTCTTGACACCGCGGCGTCAAAAAACGCTGCCGTTACGGTGCCTTGTGTAAACGCTCTTAAAGACAACCTTTGGATGGATTAAAAAGGGGAAGAAGAGACAAATACTGTAGGTAGTCCATGGTGTACCATTCACATAATACAATAATAATAAAACAAAAATAATGAAGCAATATTTAGCCTACTATTGTGGTCCAGGTAAAATGAACACCATGGTTTTTTTATGGGTCACTTCATTTCCTTAATAGTTAATTGCGTCAGTCATCTTTTGTAAAATTTATATCTGTAATCTATATGGTGTATTAAATGGACATCCCGCCATTGGTCGGTCATCAGAGCCTCGTTGGTAAGCAGCAGGGTGCACCGCGTGCAGGTGAGGTTGACGTTTGGGGAGTCTGGTTGTTGTGCGCTCCCCCTTACGCCCCGGGATAAGGGCAGGGGAATGACCCTTTGTAAAATTTATATCTGTAATCTATAAGAAAGAAAGAAAGTCAAAATTGTTACTAACCCTATGGACTCTGGTCTGAATTAAAAATATTCTATTCTATTCTATATGATGTGCATAATAATAGAGTTAGTACTATTTTAATTTGGATAACAATTTCATTGAAAATGGCTATGGGTTTGTGTTGTTCATAATGTTTCATATTTTCATTATTATTTATGAAACAATATGGAGGTCAGATAGGCAGTCGCTCCATATAAAATACTGGTATTCAGCTGCATCCGGTTAGACTGGAAGCCGACCCCAACATAGTTGGGAAAAGGCTAAGCAGATGATGATGATAATTTATGAAACAATATTGTTAAGTAATAATTGATTCTTATTGTCATAGTTTTAACCTATTCCAACCAATCTTTGCGTAGCTAGTACGTGTATTCGAGTCGATTTAAGTTTTATAAAACGAAACTATGAAAGTTACCTAGATTTTTTTTTTATATATGCATCTCGTTGGTCAACCTCTAGAATGGTTTTGTTGGCTGCTTAACTGGGCTCGCCTGCAGGTGCCTCAAAAAATTAAGGCCTCCAGGCAGGACTTAAATACTAACCGACTACACGCTAAGGGCATCTCCAATGGGGTACTGGCATTGACTTAGGGCGTCGCACAGGCTGGATCGGATCAAAAAGTTACCTATGAAGTAGTATTATTATTTATTTTAGTACTCTGCATTATAAAACTCGTTCCCTAGACAGACCACCTACTGCGTCGCTTAGCTAAGATACAGCTAGAATTAAAGAAGTATATTCATTCAAATCTAAAATTAGAACGCACATCACGTTCGGAGGATGCAATATTATATAATTTTATAGCACGGCATGTCGAATGCAATTAAATTCATCCATTATATAGTGCCGGTAAAGGTAGAAGAATTCAGAGGGATTGTTGTCTGTGTGTTGACCATTTTGTCACATAATTATTATGTAGTTCTAACTGTTGCCTGCGACTTCGTGTGGTTGGTATTTTTTTCATATTTTTTTATTTACGTATATGGGATGTTACCCATATTCTCCAGAACCTTTGTTTTTTGGGTTCCGTACCTCAAAAGGAAAAAACGGAACCCTTATAGGATCACTTTGTTTTCCGTCCGTCCGTCCGTCCGTCTGTCAAGACCCTTTTTCTCATTAACGCGTGGAGGTATCAACCTGAAATTTATATCAAATACTCAGGTCTACTGTCCCTTAGAGCTGTGAAAAAATCAAACTTCTAAGCCAACGCAATCAAAAGATACAGCCGTTTAAGCCGCAAATTTTCGAAACTCGCAAGGGTATCAAAACCTACAGGGTACTTCCCGTGAACTCAGAATCTTGAAATTTGGTACGAAGCAACGTCTTATAGCACAGATAAAGGAAAATTTGCGAAAACCGTAAATTTTTAGTTACACCATATAATAAAAAAAAATTTGTACGGAACCCTCGGTGCGCGAGTCCGACTCGCACTTGGCCGGTTTTTTACTAGCCTTCGCTGTCCCACTCCTGGGCAAAGGCCTCCCTCCACTCCAGAACCTATCTGATCTGTAAAATTTCATAACGATCGGACCAGTGGTTTAGGCGTGAAATGGTAACAGAGTTACTTTGACATTTATAATATTACATAGTACAAATTTAATTACAGTCGTATTTTTATATGCCTTAACAATTCTTTGCTTCAATACTGTTGGCAAATAACGAGATTTGACCATGACTTTTCTGGCAACGAGACAATTTTATACTAGACAAGCTTTCAGATGGGATCTTCAAGGTGAAATCCGAAACTATAGGAGCAGCAGAGCAAAAATGCAGTTTCAGGTTTCTCAAAAATCGAACGTATGGTACTCAGCATTTGGTTTCCTATGACTAGCATAGGAAACTATACGTTCGATTTCTGGGAAACCTGAAACTGAATTTTATTTTTTATATGTGCTAAGTTCATCTAGAAACCCACGAACCCGATCTTTTAGTACAATTTTTGTCTATTCTAAGGTTGTCTGGCAGGAATCGCTGATCGCGATGTTTTTATTTTTATTTTCCTTTATCGGGTTCGTGGTTAAATAATAACAGCGGACCGATCGAAAGTTAAGCCACACTTGCCGCGGTCGGTTCGACCACCATCCATTACATATTGAGACTCCTCCGTGTCTCAGAAAACACGTTAAGCCGTTGATCCCGGCTGTCATGCGTGGAATTTTGACAGTCGTTACGGGTAATCAGAAGCCCATAAGTCTGACAACCAGTCGTACCAAGGCGTATCGTGTTACCCAGTAACTGGGTTTTAGAGGTCAGATAGGCAGTCTCTCCATGTAGAATACTGGTATTCAGCTGCGTTCGGTTAGACTGGAAGCCGACCCCAATATAGTTGAGAAAGGCTAAGCAGACTTTGTAATTTTTCCCTTCGAATAAATATCTTTTACTTTGGTGTGCAAAAAAGAATATTCTATCTATCTTTTGTAGTCACATTACAAGTCATAATTCTCAATTCCAGGACACCAACGTCTTAGGATTTAAAGGACCAAGAAAAATGACAGTCATCCTCCCTGGAATGACGCCAGACCGCCAGCGGGTCACGATCGCACCGCAAGACGACAGCGAAACACTGCTAGAACGACTCAAGAGCCAAACTCTAGACGACATAGTCGTTCTACACAACAAAACCCCTGTTTGGAACGATGAGACACAATCCTATGTACTGAATTTCCATGGAAGAGTTACACAGGCAAGTGTGAAGAACTTTCAAATCGTACATGACTCTGAGCCAGATTATGTTGTAATGCAGTTCGGGCGCATATCAGAAGATGTATTTACAATGGATTATCGGTATCCGTTGTGTGCGCTGCAAGCGTTCGGGATTGCTCTCAGTTCGTTTGACAGCAAGCTGGCTTGCGAATAATCTCTTTTTTATGTTTGTACATTCACCAAAAGAGATAAGTAACCAGGGTCGTCGAATATAGTTGAAGTTTAGTAAGAAACCGGTGGATGTTTTCTAATGAAATTTAATTTGATAAATAAACTGTTTGTTTTCTATTAATAAAATTAAGTTTTATTCGAAAACATCCATCGGTTTCTTACTAAACTTCAATTATATGCGACGATAGTGGTCATTTCCTTTAGTGACTGTACATTCCATTGTGGTTGTCGCATTTATTTACCGATGTTTTTTTTTTTTATGAGGCTTTAATTGTTGAATACTTCGCATCTATACTTAAAACCTTTTGAAGGAAATTATAAGAATATATAAAATCGTCATCACAAATATTGCTCTCTAGCCGACCGAGACAATTTGTCAACTGGGTGCAATCAAATGATCAGTGTGTCTAAAAGGTTGTACTATGCGAATTCCGGCCTAATCGCCTGGCTAAGATTTCAGGTTCGGGTTTTGACTTATACTAAACGCCATCACTCACGGCATTCGCGGTCGTAGAACGTGCGAGAAGGACGACACGGGATTTCTAAAACTATACCGAGCCTATTGTCGTCTCGCTCCAACGTTTTATGACCACGCCTGGCTGCTACAAACGATCGTCGCGTGCATCTATCACTTTTTGTTCGGTGAACCTGAACGCTTATTCGCGCCGACAGAGGGCGTTATCCGGTTTTTTACGATCGCTTTTAAATAGGACGCGGCCTTAGGCGTTTATTATAGTACTCTTTTCGTACCTTTTTTTTTTTTTTCGGGGGGAAACTTTCAAAAGGCACCCGACCTCCGGGGAGTAAGGACGGGGAGTGTGGGATTTTTACCTCACTAAAACCACCCCGGTGATCACCATCCGCACATGCGAGTGGTCCCGGTTCCTCTTAGAAGACCAATTCCGGAACCACCCCTGCGCAACGCCTGTAAGGCACATCCCTGGGGAGACTGTAAAGGGGCCTCCCATGAGTCTCGCTATGCACGGCAGCACGTGACCACTGTGCCACCGTCTTCCCTGGGGTCGCTTGGTAGGCGGACAGAGTCCCCACTATATGCGCCCACGACCCCAAAGGTCCCACCTACCTTAATTGGTAAACGGGTTTCGGCGTATTAGGCCCCAAGGCGGTTGCCTCCCCGACGCCTCCTTCTCCGAGCAGGATTAGCCCTCTCCCTATCCCGCTCACTCTTTTCGTACCTAGAATATTTGCAGATGACGTCACGTGCCCAGTTGTTTCATTAACTTGATCGGTTAATATGAGTACTTAGCCCCATGATGCACATAAAGTATTGTGTTATTATTGTAACCAAACGCACATAATTTAGTTTTCGGTGCTTGTTGTGACGTAGGTTGTGTTACTCCGTGTTTCGACTTTCATCGACGATGTTTGAACGAAGTCTGTAGTGTAGTGGTGTTTATAGAGCCTAGGAAGGCTATGTTTGGGAAATATGACCTTTATAGTCACAAGACTGTTGGAGGTAAAATGGCTTGACACACTTCGAGCAGTGGTGGCCCAGTGGTATTGGCCCCTGACTTACGAGGTTTTAATCGTGGGTTCAAAACCCAGACAGGCGTTTCACTTTGTGTAAATCTAAATCATTTCATCACCACTGCTCTCAAACCGTTGAAGAAAACATCGCGAGGAAACCGGCAAGTCCTAGAACTAAAAATTCCAAGAAATTTGATATCTACCAACCCACACTGGTCCCGCGTGGTAGATTACGGCCCACTCTGTCTCGAAGACAAGACCCCTGTGTCCCAGTAGTGGGAACATTATAAGCAATATGGGTTACATAAAAGCCAAAACGCTCTAAATAACAGCCTTTTACTAAATTCATAAGAAATACAATTTTTAAAGTTTTTGTCTGCCTGTCTGTTTGTTCCGGCTAATCCCCGAAACGGCTGTATCGATTTTGATGAAATTTGGTATGGGGAGATTTTGAACCCTAGAAATAGACATACGCTATTTCTATCGACATACCACTCGGTCGAAGCCCCGAACGGAAGTTAAAAAAAAAGTTGGCCACTCTTGCTCCGACAGTTTGTATAAAACATGGGCATATTTCTCAAGCATAAAATTAAGTGTAATTTACTGTGGTCCAAGATAAAAAATCCAAGGAAAATTGCACATATGCATGTACTTTCATATCTATGTTCCAACTAGATATATCTGCAATGAAGGAATTTATTTTATAACTACTCTTTTTACTATAGCCGCAATTACATACTTTTTTCGCTTTTGTAACAAATAAATTAACTAATGAAATATGAATTAAAAAATAATGTATATAAAAAGTATTTATATAAAAAAATCTGAATGTTGTCATTATAAAAAAAAAACATAGTTATTCAATTATCTATGGTTTCAGGCGGGAAAGTCGACGCTTATTTGATAGTGTTTGTTGTTTCACAACTGTGTATAATTTTATGAAATACGGTGTGAATAATGTTCCTTCGTTAACTGAATAAATACGCACATGATTGCACATTATTATTAATACAAAAATAAAATCTTATGTAACTGGGGTATCTGTAAATACCTAACTTATGTATTATGTGGTCAAGACAGTAGACAATCGTTCAACTTGTTTGCTCGTGTATTTATGTGAATTCAAAGCTCACTTTTTGCTCAGTATTCTTGTATATTCACAAAGCTTATAGCCAGGGAGCTAGTAACGAATTCTGGGAAGGTTAAGGCTAGACAATGGAAAGGCTGTCTTGCTCATTAATCCAAATGTAATTATGAAAGTTAGCCTATTGACTGCTTGGTTTTATATCAATTGCCGTGCCCCCAGCGCCCAGCTCATAAATCGACAAATACGAGGGCGAGTCATTAAATCTTCGTCTTTACTCTCCATAAAAAATGACAACCGTTCCCTTTTTTTTTTTTTTTCCGGATGGGAAATCATCAAATGACCCCTCCCGCTCTGGGTGGAGCTGAAGGGAGTGTCAGACTCTTACTGACTAAAACCCACCCATATTCCTTCCTTCGCCCTTTATGTTCCGGGGTAGCGGTAGCTTTTCCCAACTATGTCGGAGTCGGCTTCCAGTCTAACCGGATGCGTCAACCGTTCCCTTCAAGTGCTAATCCGCCATTCGCCGCCGCTCTCACTGTCGTTCCTTCTCTCTCTCTCATGCGTTACGTTCCATTCATCATAGACTTACATTAAAATACTCATCCTACATAAGTAAATAAATAAGATAAGTTCTCAGTCGTATAAATGCGACTGACGTGGCACGCGCACGAAAACATTTGTCTTATTAATCCGACTGGGGCGGTCAATAGGTTAAAAATGAAAAATGAAATGTCTACTACGCAACATTTTAGAGCACCTTGACTTAAATACGTTCCCAAAATTGGTTACCAGCTCTTGGACTATTGACATAACATGACGTCATATCTTCGCATGGCCAATAAAGTCTATTGCCATAATATTCTAAACCAATCAACAATTATTATGTACAAACTATTCTTAAGCATCACATAGCGTTAGTTTTGTATACTAGTCAACTTAGCGTTTAGTTAATTTTAATTTAGCACTAATATTCATGATTTGAATGCACAAATTATTTTTAAGTCTGTACTTTTAATTATTTGGTGCTTCGATCAACCGTAGCACTAGATTCAAGGATTATGAACAAAAACGCATCGTTCAAGTGACCGCGATTGCATGTAAATTAATTATAAGCCTTTACTTTCAGTCATAAAGTTTATTATAGTTTGCAATATATTTACTACTTTGATTGAAAAGTAAACGTATTTTTTTAATAAGACCAAAAATATTTATGGAAATATAAAACTTGACTCCTAAGCAATAAGGTTGAAAAAATTATGATGCAAAATAAAACCACAACATTATTTGTGGACTTATTTTTCCAGCCGTTTTTAAACCGCTCATCAGAAATATAGTACTAGCTGATCGAAGATTTGGTGTCATAAAATAATGTTTAAATTCTGCTTTTGTAACACATGAATTGATTTTTTGTAGATGCTTCCTACATTATTTTGGATGTTATGCAACCAATGAACAATGATTTTCTAAGTCCCAACTGTAACATTCTTTATTTGATAAAAATCTTTACCATGATCAGGATCATGTAAGTCACAATATTTTACTTTAACCCCCAATGGATATGTTAGCCAGTAGTTAAACCACACCAGTATTATTTATAATATTATTTGAACCATTTATTTATAGATCTGACAATAATATTGTACATTGTATCCACTGCCTTCTCCCTGAAATTTTTGAATAAAAAAAAAAAAAAAACATTTGTTTTATCAAACAAATGTTTATAAAATTGACTATTAGAATAAATAAATGTGCCTATAATTAGGTTACGTGTTTAGATAGCTAAATGGGGAAAAAAAACTTAAATGAAATTTGTAAAATAATTAACGAATAAAATGTCAACGCGTCTATGTAATAATACCATGAGCTTCTTGTAGTTGATCGTGTTAAATATAATGAGTATTGTTCTAGTATTCTCATTGTCACTTCAAACATAAATAATTATGTGTTCTATACAATTTAACAATCTATGAATTGCATTTTTTTAAAAATGTTTTGAACTCTTCACTTTTTAGTCTCTCCTTCTACAGCCTATACTCAGCTGAAACTTCAAGCAGGTACTTACAGTAATAAGTACTTAATCTAATATGTACAGACGCCAGCAGGTCAAGCTACCCCAAACTGTCAAATTTTCGCAATCAACTTTGAACCTTAAAGCTTTAGTGATAAAGTTGAAAATCTATTAAAGAAATTTGACAGATTGTAGTAACTTGATGTGCTGGCGTCTGTACCTACTCTGTTTCCAAATTGCTTCAAATACAATGATCTCAACTTCACCAGGCAGGAATCTGCATTGACTGTCTTAACACTGCCAGAATGAGATAAAGTTGAGTAAATTAGCTGAAGTTGCATTTCTGTTCGTCCCCAAATTGAGACTTGATAATGATGAAGCCTATGGCATCCATTATCAAATTCCTGATTAGCTTTGTCGAGTAATATGAAGTTAAGTAATTTTGCCAATCATGTTTGTCGTTCTTTCGATTGGCCAGAGTCTTAAGTATACACCAAGACCGTCATACACAGAGACCAGCGAGTACCAATTACGTGGCATATCGGTATTATCGACTCGAACATTAGCCCGCACCTCAGTGGTAACAAAACCAGTATAAGCTGGCCACGAATTTTATCGAACCTCCGTACTACGCTAGGCCAGCTAAAGGTCAAAGTGTTACCACCAAAGTGTAGACTATGTAACTGCACAGCCCGATTCAAACCTTATGGCGGCTCTGAAGTGTGAAGTGCGCTACTCGTTGCGCAGTACCTCACCCCCCACCCCCCGATGACAGGTGAATTTGTTACTGCGCAGCGACTCGCCTCATGTTCCGAGTTTGAATCGAATTTCGAATCGGCTGTACATGGAGTTTGGCAGCAAGTAAAGATATCATTTTTTTTTAGTTAGGCATTTACACATAAAATGACAATTTCATTTTGTAGAATTGTAAATACTAAGGTATGAATTTTGGTGTATTGTGCCTTTGGTAACGATAGGTTAAATGTTTGTGCCTTTTATTTTCATGTTTACTATGTATTTTGTACCTGAAGCTTTTCGTAGGCACAGAACTACCCCCCCCCCCCCCTCTTTACTAATGACAAATCGCTTTTTACACCTTGAAGATGTTAGATTACTTATTTAAGGCAACTTTTACAAGAAAAGCTGCCTTTAGAGTTAGAATAGTCGTAGTAGTGAATGAATGTTCCATAAAATAATTGAAATTGTGTAAATTAATAAAAATAATAGTCTTTTTGTAAAAATTCATGAGAATGTCCATTTAATTGACTTGTGGATTTATATAAATTTTTGCTCATAGTAATTGTGCAGTTTGTGTATAGATAAATGTTCTAAAAATAACTTGAAACCAGGGCCAATTCTCGTAATTTAAAACGTTCAAAACCTAGTCGCAGTTTCATCTTGGCGACAAACAAATGCCAAAATGTAGGGAAATTAGAGATTCTTAAAATTACGAGAATTACCCCTCTGCTTGCTACAATAAATGTTAAAATCCTTGACCCTCGTATGGTAGAAAACGCCAGTTATTTTGCCATTTATTTCTACAATAGTATAGGCAAATTTTATTTTAATTGACATAATATTATTAATAATAATACTTACCCAATCATGTCTCTAAAGTATTTGAAATGTGAATTTAACATTATTGATGTAAATTATTCTTTACATTTTTTGATGTATAAAATATTTGTGATATCTATTGTAAATAAAATAGTGATGTTAAACTGAAATATTGAACACAATTATTTGTAAGCAATGACTTGTAATTTATTTATGTTCTAGTGAAGCACTGTGCATTGAATGTCCATTAAAATATATTTTTTTGTCTTTGATATAATTTTTTGGTCCCCGTGAAAGATCATGACGTTTGTAACTTAGAATCATGACATAATATTATTATTATTCCAGTGATGAATTGTTCAACATTCCTTGTTTGTGGTACAAAAATCATGGTTTTGTTATCAATAAATTGTAATGGTGCAACATTTTAAATCTTTTATTTAATTTCCTACTTCCATGACAGTTGTGCAAAATACCTTAATATTTTGAATGCTGATATCTCAATAAAGTCATCATCTGTCTAGCCTTTTCCCAACTATGTTGGGGTCGGCTTCCTGTCTAACCGGATGCAGCTTAATACCAGTATTGTAGAATACTGGTATGGAGCGAGTGCCTATCTGACCTCCACAACCCAGTTACTGGGTAATACAAAACCCCTTGGTAAGACTGGTTGTCAGACTTGGGCTTCTGACGACCCGTAATGACTGTCACAAGATCCACGAATGACTTAACGTGCTTTCAGAGGCACGGAGGATCTTGGTATGTAAAGATGGTAATATTGGTCACCCATCCATGGACCAACCGCGTCAAGCGTAGCTTAACCTGATCGATCGACCCGAGCGGCTGCTCAATATTGTTACGGAACTTACTAACAGACAAATGGATATGTTGTATAGTCATTGTGAGTAGTCTGACAACCAGCCTTACCAAGGAGTATTGTGTTACTTAATAACTGGAACATGGTCAGATAGGTGTTCACTGGTATTCAGCTGCATACAGTTAAGACTGGAAGCCGATCCCAACATAGTTGCGAAAATAGCTAGACAGTTCTATGTTCTGTGTTACGGGTTTGGTTTCCGCACTTAGTCCTTCAGGTGGTGGACCATTGTATGTGGGCCATGGCGTCCATCGGTGGTTATTCCAACCAGCCCACCTCCCTCCAGACAGCTAGACAGATGATGATGATAAGGCAATCACTCCACCCCTAAGATGACCCACTTACCGCAATGACTCCATATAAAATATTGCCATTCTCCTACATCTAGTTAGAATAGAAACCGACTCCAACATAGTTGGCTTATGGTTAGGCTGATGAATATCAATTCCCTCCTCGATTCTGATTACCTTCTGTAGGAGAAGAGAGTTCATAAGTATGTTATTGTGTAAGTTAGTGTAAATGATAATATCGGGAAGTTTCCTCCGAGAGTTCTATCCATATCCAACGAGTGATCTTCTATCTCGTAGTGATATTAGGTCAATTGAAATACAATTAAATAAAATTATAATATTACAGTTGCTTGCAATGAGTACTTCAGCCATCACTAGATGGCAAACTAACCAAAAGATTACTATGCCTGGATAGGAAAGGCCTGCGCCTGATGACGGGGACCATCACGGGACACTGCTCTCTAAACAAACATTTTCACACGATAGGTATAACAGACAGCCCCCTATGCAGGGGCTGCATGGAGGCTGATGAAACCATGGCGCATGTGCTCTTTGAGTGCATAGGCGTCACCCAGATTAGGTCGGAAACCCTCTGGACACCCAGATCTTACACAGAGGTTCTCAACAGACCAGGAGACCTAATAAGCTTCTGGAGGGAGGTGGGCTGGTTGGAATAACCACCGACAGCCGCCATGGCCCACGTACAATGGTCCACCTGAAGGACTAAGTGCGGAAACCAAACCCTTAACATAGAACATGAGTACTTCAGCATGCTAATTCACTTGACAGCACCAGCACATCAACAATGATTGCTGTACACAACACAAAATACACCTTGATACTAGTGTAAAATAAAAGTTTACATCGGGAAATAACTCTGAAAGGTAGGTTAAATATAGGAAATAAGAGGCTAAGTAAGGTTTTATAGTTTTTTTTTATTGTCAGCTTACATACAAAAGTTATTCGGTCTTAGCGGCCGCTGCTTTAGGCTTCTTCGCCTTGATGGGCCTCTGAGAGCGGAGGATGGCTGATGCACGACGAAGGGTAGCCTTGGACAGGTCAGTGCGGTAGTGGTTGGCTTTCAACAACCTCTTTACCTTGAACAGGGATCTCCTCGCGCCGGCTTTGAATTGGCGGCGCACTACGTTCTTGACGGGTTTGTTTGTTGCCTTTGCCTTCTTGTACACAACTGTGAAACCTTTCCTGTCGGGATTCTCGACGACGCCGACAGCCTTCTTCTGGATCAGACCATTGTATCTGTACGAGTTGAGGTTAGTCACATTGTTCGGCTCCTTGCTGAACGGCTTCCTGATGTTACGCTTCTTCACTAGGAAGGCGTTGTTGTTGCGGATGATCATCCAGTTAAGATGCGACGACATTTTTGCAGTTTTATTCTAAAAACTACACCAAATACAACGTGCTCACAACGTGTCCGTAGACAAAAAGAAGGAAGAAGTTTGTCTATGCCTTCGCTAACGTCAAACCTTGCTGTCAACGTTAATGTTGCCCTACATCTGAAAGACGATACCGTCAATTTACTATGAAATGAAGTGAATAGAGTAGAGAACACAAGGTGCTTTCCAACAATATACCAGAAATGTGAATATTTCTATCCCTGTAAATTGATTTATTATCTTGCTTAATTCATGTTTTAGGCAAATTTAAATGAATAATCATTCTCTTACCCTTATCCCAATTTGTTTTATGTCGGCGTAACATGTCTTCTTTTGTGTCATGGTAGGTAATTGAGATAATAAACGTATTATTATCTCAATTACCTACCATGACACTTTCCTTTTAATCACCCGAAATTTTGTCGCAACTTTTTTTATTGTGGTTGTATGTATGTACAGACGCCAGCAGGTCAAGCTACCCGAAACTGTCAAAATTTTTCAATCAACCTTGAACCTTAATGCTTCATCCATAAAGTTGAAAATCTATTAAAGAAATTTGACAGATGGTAGTAGCTTGATGTGCTGGCGTCTGTACGGACGCCAGCACATCAAGTTACTACAATCTGTCAAATTTCTGTGCTGGCGTCCGTACTAAAGCGCAATATTTTTTTTGTGTTATCTGAAATGTTTTATGTATGTATACAATTTGTTCTGGAAATGAATCGAATGATGATGACTTGGGTGCTTCCAATGTCGTAAAATTGTGTTTTTTTTTTAAGTTAACCTACGCTGTCCCACTCCTGAGCAAAGGCCTCACTCCACTCCTTCCATCTTTCGCGAGCCCGCGCGTCCTCCTTCCAGTTTGACGGAATCTATCCAGCTCGTCCCGCCGTCCCGCTGTCTCAGGGTACCAATTCTGTGCTATTTGGGTCCACAGTTTGTCCGGCACGCGGCAGACATGTCCTGCCCAGTACCATTTAAGTTAGGCAGCCTTTTGAGCACGTCAGCTATCTTTGTTTGGAAAATTGTGTTATAGAACGAAAAGTTTCAATAAAAAAAATCTAAATATAATAAATCTAAATAAATTCATAAGAACGAAAAATTTTGTGCTAGCAAATGAAATCCCCAATCCCTCAAACATTTTTGTCGGTCCTTCTACCAAACATACTGCATTAAAGAATCATATTTACAAATGCAATGCTGTTCATAATAATTACCTATATCTAAATAGTTCTTATTATCATCGCTTAACACGTTCGCATGAGCAACCTCATTTCTGAATATTGGTACTGAGGCGCACCTTTTTCCTATACAAAGTTAAGCAACGTCTAGAGACGTCCCGCCGTAATACGTACGTCTTAGAACTGTGTTATGTGGCGCAACGTTATTTCACGTCCGACGTCATAGGAATTTGCCCATAAAATAGACGTCCAAAGACGTTCCGTCATAATAAATATGACAATCTAGAGGCCGTCATATGACGTTGCGCCATTTTATAATTATATCAACACGACGTTGTAAGACGTTGCTCACGCGAACGTGTTAATAATATATGCCATAGTAATTCAAAAAGCATTTAGAACTTATTAAATAAAAAAGGTTTCAAAAATAAAAATGCGATGGAGGAATATATTTACCCACTACCAAAATTTTATTTTTTAAGCTTGGCCTCACTAATGTTGAACCAGAGACAATTCACGAAAGTATGAACCTTTGTGCACAGGCCATTTTATTAAATTCTAAAAACCAATAATAATTATTAAAATCATTACAAAAAGCATAAAAAATATGTATTGCTTTAAATAATTTTATTTAAAAATAAGAAAAGTAAAATAATAACACTTCCATCTTCCTACAATTCTCTATGAATTTTACCGTTGACTTCTTTCATTTTCTTCATCCTTTTTTTGGCATTTTGCTTATGGTGATATGTCAAATTCCAAACTAAAACTTGTCTGGGACAATTCGTGTTGGTTCTTATTATATCTTTTTTCTTTATTATATTTACAGTATTCCTTATAGTAAATGTAGTTCTTGAGTGAAATTTATATGTGATTTGCTTAAAGTGCCAAATTGATGTCTCGTTATTATTGGTATCATGAATCAGGTTGATCAAAATATAAACAAAGATATGTTTGATTCTGATCTGATTGACGTGGAATCTTTGGATTATTCCGATGATCAGACGTGGTGAGTACTTTTGACGAGTATTTATGTAAGAGAATATGTCGCAGTAAGTGGTGGCGAGTATTTACGGGGTCATGCATGTCTTGTGTCCGGTCGTAATGTCACTCTATCTGTCGAGTGTCGAGTCTCGATGGATATTTAGCTCGTTCCAATTAATTGTTGAGTTATTTATTTCCAGTCGAACCACTCTAACCAGTATTTTAACATAGCCACCTTGCACAGGTCTGGTGCCTGTGTTTTTGCTAAGTAAGATGATTCACCTTCACTCAGGTGTTTTTATTTTGTTTTGAATGAACTAACATATTTTATACGAAACCCGAAAGTGGTAAACTTTCAAAGTTATCATGAGATCAGGTATAAAATTCTATAAAGGCATGCTTATTCATAAAAGATTTGCAACCCACTTGGCTCCAGATGTGTTCACCACACCTACACTGCTTCAGTTATTGATGAATTGTATTAGTAATAACTACTGTAAACTTCAATAAATGTTTTTAATGCCAATGTTATTATTTGGACCAGAATACTACAGTTATTCTGAGTGATCTTCATTATGTTTGCTAATCTACCCCCAACATGTCTATGGAAAAAGTGAAAAACATATTTTGATAAACAGTACAGACATCTTTCAAGTACATCTCCCTTTTTTTTAGTTTTAATGAGTGTTTTGTGAAAATTACTAGTAAATTATCAAACTGATAAGATTGTATTTATTGTTCAGGTCCATTTGATTAATATTGTACTTGAATTATTATGATAAGTTTTGTGATAATGTAATACCTACTTACAGTCTTTACAAATGAATAAATTGTTCTTGATAATAGATATTGATAATAAAACGAAATATGGCTTTATTATAATTGTTGCTGTGTTAAAGATGAAATGGAAAGAAAGGGGTGACTATTGAGATGTCCAATTTCATCCAAATCCGTTCAGTAGTTTTTGCGTAAAAGAGTAACAAACATCCATCCGTCCATCGATCCATACAAACTTTCACATTTATAATATTATATTAAAATATTAAATGAATATTAATTAATATTATTATTAGTAGTACGATGGTAGGATTACTTTTTTATAAATTATATGAAATGTATGTAATTTCTAATATTCAACCTATTGTTATAATTTTTTTAAGCAGAACAAAAGGTGCTTGTTTTTATTTTACTTTGACACATAACTCTATAGTCATTCATTCGTCCTTCCACAGTATTTCCTAAAGTAATATTATGAATGAAATGTCAACATATCTGTCTTGGCAAGGGCTGTAACATAGGATGATACCATTTATTTATTTAGAGTAAGATCTCATCTCTGCCATTTAATAGTCTAAAGCATGGCTGCCAAATGTGAAATGGTCAAATTGATTCTTAGGCCTATAAATGACAATAACTACCGCTGTCTATCTTGAGAGCCATGGATTTATTGGTTCCATAGACTTTATTAGACCAATGAAAGAGTGTAAATAACCTCATTTTTTACTCATTAAGGGCTGATTGTTCAATCATCGGATATCTTTATTCGGGGAATTATTTTGAAATTTTGACAGTTATTTTTAAATGGTGGTGCTTGGGGGAGGTCTATGTCCAGCATGGACGTCTTTTGGCTGAAATGATGATCATGATGACAATTACTAAAATTACAGCTGGAAGTAGGCTGTTATTGGCTATCAAATTAATCAAACTAGTCTGCGTAATTATAATGATAAGTCATGTTGGATTATAATTAAGTAGTCTCATTTCCTAACAAATTTATGGGAAAGTTTTTTGCGATTTCTGACTTTTCTAGTAGGTACTCAAACTTCAGTTGGTCCAACAGAGGTTTTTGATCTTTATAAGAAACAGGATCGATTGGCATTAAAAAAAAATTTAAGCAAAAATTGCCCATTTTCCTGCTGACAGTAAATTTTTTTCAAAATCTGTGAATGCAAATCAAAATTTCTCAAAAAGTTAGGGAAATTCTCCTAATACCGTTTTCATGTGTTACCGGTTAGGATAACTGCCCTTACTGCCCATCTCGAAAATCCATCCTGTATACTTTCATACCCATTTAGTAAAAAGCTGCTATTTTGACATTACAAACAGACACTTCAATTTTATTTATTTGTATGTATAGATTGATGTTCACTATATATAATACTGGTATTGTAGATGTCCACAAGCAGCGGTGACTTACCATTAATGAAGTAGACTGCTAGCCTATTACCTAAAATAATCAATGTAATCCTCTGAGTCACTACTGAACAAATTGCATCAATCCTCCAGTACACAATTAACTGCATGCAAACCCGTTTTCTCTAATAAAATCTAATTAGAAAATGATTCATCAAATGTTCTTGTAATAATTGATTTCTTCATTGATCTATTGGACAAATTTGTGGCTTACCAAACTTGGGGCTTGCGGTCAGTGATAGGTTTTTTTTTTTTTTCTGGCTGGGAAACCATCATATGACTTCTCCCGCTCTGGGCGGAGCAGGAGGGCGTGTCAGACTTTTACTGACTAAAACCCACCCATGTTCCTTCAGTTGTCTATGCCAGGGGCCACGGTATCTCTTTCAAACAACCCGCGGCCCTGGCAGGCATCGGCCCTAGCGGACCCCGTCAGTTTGTGCTGACATCTCTTTGAGGCGCGCGTGGAACACAACGTGCCGCCGACCCGGGCCTGGTCCTTGGGCGAGCTGCCCATTGCTCGCCGCCCGCAAGCCCGCGCCTACGGTGGCCGGGAGTCGCCTGGTGACTCCCGACGTCCAGGGCGTCTCCTGCGGCGACTAGGGGCGTGAGGGCGCAGAGATTGCCTCTCCCTCACGCGATCCGCCTCCTCCTTCCTTCCTTACATACCCTTTTTGCCTCGTTTACGTATCCTACATCTGGTCTTCTTGATATTCATAATATCAAGGAGACCAGATGTAGGATACGTACACTCATGTTGCACCCCTTAAATGGATAAATATAAACCTAGTACACCATGTTCAACATTGTGCATGTTCCTCCCTTTTTCATTGGTTCTTAAGGCATGGCTGGCTTTTGCCCTTCAGTAGGACAAAACAGCCTACATCTACTTAATAAAAATCTTAAATTTACTGACAGACAACATACTGCCTATACCGCAGGGTCTAGAAGCATGAAAATTAACGAAAGTATGCACTAAGAGATTTTTGAAAATTCTTCCCCTAAACTTAAATAGATGAATGATACATACTGTAAGGAAGTTCGATATTTTACTGATAGGATGCCATCAGGCACACAGCTTGTAAATATAATGTCTGGATGTATACATAAAAAGTCTTTATTATGTATGTATTTCTTTTGCACCCAGGTTGTATACAGTTCCAGATGACTCGGGGCAGAATATTGACATTGTGGACTGGAACTTATCCTGTGACTGGCCCATCAAAGAGGATCATGATTACCTTCAGCTGGAGAAGACACTCTACACAATACTCGACGAAATACTTAAAAGTAAGTTCCTCTTTAAACTACCTTCTGCCTCCTCATGGAGGGCGGAAATTAGCGTAATACCGGGATTAAAGGTATCCAATATCATAACCCAGGTCATGGTCAAATTTTATTGAAATTCGTTCAGCCGTTAAGTAATGAAAAGTTTGGACAGACAGAACTACTTTCGCATTTATAATATTAATTGCTGGCAGGCAAACAAGCCAACATCTTGTTGTCACTGCTGTCTATACATGTTGCCACTACCTGGAATCGCTGATGCTTTGCTATCAAAGAGACTAAGCAGAAGTGTCTCATGTGGCTGTAATTACACCAGCTGTCGTACCATTCAAACGAACATTGCAGCATAGCACGTCGGCATAAAAAGTAATGATGGTGGTAGTAATATTCCAGAAAAACTCCTTCACCCCCGTCATCCGCTTAGCCTTTTCCAACTACGTTGGTGTCGGCTTCCAGTCTTACCGGACGCAGCTAAATACCAGTATTTTAACCTTTTGAACGCCAGAGTATAAACGTATCGCCGTACCCCTGACGCCAGGCCACTTTTCTGTCAAATGACCTTCATAAAAAATAGGGATTCCAAAACATATCGATATACAACTGAGTTTTTATTTTCGTCTTTAATTTTCTAATAAACCGTACTCACGACACTGAAATTTTATTTAACCTGCCACTATATTCCAATATAGTAATCTTTACACAGCATTTAACAGAGACTATCAATGAAAAAGCAGATATTAGAAAACTAAAAAAATATATTTATTACAATATGGTTACAACACTATTCAACATGACTTGTCGTGGTATTGTGACCACGGAATAGAAAAAACAGTGGAAGTGCCACGCAGCTATCGCGCGTGTGTCACAATTATGCGGAGCTCCGCAACACCGGCTCAGTCGGGATTAGCTACTTGCTGTGATATGACGTCTCGAACGTAACGAAAAATATTACAAATATGCCTTATTGTGCAATTTTTACATGCAAAAACGATAGCAGGACAAAAAATGTATCTTGCGGAGGTGTATCGTATCACCGGTTATTATAAAACTATGATATATTTCAATATAATCGTTTTTATTGACAAAACCATATTTATTACTTTGTTGCGAACTAAAAACTACCTTATGTCCATTGTTCAAAGTCTAAATCAACTTGCTCGCTGTCTTGAATATCATCGTAGACATTCTAGAAACTTCGACGCTACTCGATTAGGGATGGGACACATTCAAATAGTTCGGTATCGATAAAATAATAAAATGTGTATTTATATAGTGAAACTTACACGTTACCATGACATATTATATGCTCGTTGTCGTTGTTCTCGATTAATTGAAATAAATGGTTGGAGTTTGAGTACTCATATTCTGACAAATAAACCAATCATTCATTCATAGCTGGACGTAGGCCTCAAAAGTAACTAATACTAATAAAGTATATAAATATTTCAGTTTTCCCTAAGATCCTTTTACCAAGGAGAAATGGATAGAAGCTACGAGAAGACGGAACTGTATTCCGTCAAAATCAAGTACATAGAATCTGTTCAGAGCATTTTTATGAAAACAATTTAAAAACTTCAAAAAAAGGCTACATATTTTTAAAAAAGATAACGCAATTCCGACAATTATTAAACAAATATGTTTTATTTCAAGTACAATAAATAGTTTAAATTCACTATTTATCGTTTCATTTAACCATTTTACCTTTTATACTAATCGGACTTTGGTCCGTTACATAAGATAAAAGATTTTAATTACAATTGTACAAACATCGATATTAAATTATCGATATCTTGTCCTCATCTCTAGCTGAGTAGAAAAATAGATAACAAGTGCATACGAATATGACATCTATTTCAATGACCTTAGGGTGCTAAATAGAGTAAATTGGTTACAGCGCCCTCTAGCGTTGAGTAGCTGAACTCGTTGTGGATTACTCGAATTTGATTGTTACATGGAAAAATGGACTTCATTGATTTTGACATGTAAAATAAAAACAACACTCAGGAGTTGTAATAAGATTTAATTTTGAACAACAATAAATAAACTTTTCGCCAAAGTTGCATTTATAATTAGTAGCCAATTATATCATCGTTTTCTGTGTATTGAAATGTTCATTTTAATTTGCCAGTGTGTGAGTTTGGCGACACTGGTTCCCGTACTAAGGGAGTCTAAGGGCACTTCCACTGTTTTTTTCTATTCCGTGATTGTGACAATGGTGTTGCTTGCCAGTCAATTTTATGAAATTCTCGCATCGAATTAGGGATGTAGCAGTGTACACGTTGGTTATCGATTCTAATAAGTAAGTATTCTTTTCTAATATAATACCTATCCATATCTAAAATACGCAAGGATTTTAATGTAGTAATAAAAAAAAATTGAAATCAGTATTTTAATTATTGTTTTTTTTACATGTTAAAAATACGCAGAAATAATTTAAAAATCAACAGTTACATATACCTAATAATTATTATTACGAATCAGTCTTAAAATATCACAAATCTTTAACAAAATGTACCTAATAATATACTAGGAAGAACATCAGTTTAGTACCTAATAACAATAATATCTATTTTGGGTTCAAAATTAAAATCACAAAATTCTATAAAGCTTTTTATTTTTCCTTATAATTATTATCAGAAAGCAAAAGTTATTATAGTTCTAAACTTTATGTCCGCTGTTTGTAAACGACAATCTATGTACCTATATACTTCGGAGCGGCCATATCGGCCTGGCCACGACTCCGGTCTAAGCCAAAGCGGTAAAGTGTGTAGAATAATAATAAGTACACTAACTGGTTCCGTCTTAGTAGTATATTTAAAATTAATCATTTTTTAATTAGGTTTGCTTACATATTAGGTGCATACTATGATTACTACCTTTATTAATGCATACCTAAATAAATACCTATGTAGACAGTGTGCGCTGGTCTAGGTACGACATTTTACTCATTCGTAAGAGTTATATAAAAAAAAACAAGAACAATAAGGTCAGATAATATTTTCAACGATTGATTCATATCATAAGTAAATCTAATAAAAGAGAAAATATTTCAGGTGCTTATCAAAGCCTGTATCGTTCTTCTATAATAGTGTGAGTTATTTTTTGAAAAAAAATCGTTTAAGAAATTACTGACCTGTTTTTGTCCCTAATAAATAAATTAAAATATTGATATAACATTTTTGATCATAGTTTTTAAAATAATTCACCTCTAAATCATCTTCTTGTATTGATTCCGCTTCCGAGAACTCTTCGCCATCTCAAATTCCTTCTAATATTCGAAGAAGTTCTTCGGTAGTCATTACACTCATGATCGCGGTTTATACTATAACTAACTTACACGATATTTTAATAATAAACAAATACAAAAAAAAAATTAAAGCACTTCACTAAACTTAATCGCCTGCGCTTACGACGTCACCGCTGTGTCATACATTTATGACTATGGCGTACAAGGGACTGATAATATTGGTTTGCGCCAGGGATGCGCAAGAGATGAGTTTAACAAGTGTCGATATTAGACATTTGCATATTTTATTTTTGATTGTGTAGCTAGAGGCACGGTAGTATAAGGCTAAGTAGTTTTAAAAATACGTTTTATTTCTCCTGATACCAACTTATACACAAATAAAATACTCTGGACCAAAATTTCATATTCATCTTCTTAAGTTTTTATTGATTTTACAATCATATGTCACAACACTAGCTGTCACATATAGCGGACTACGGCGTGTGGGGGACTCCTTTTATACGCGTTTAACATCTACTTTTAAAACAACAAATTTCTCGATATTGGTGGTTTATTTATATTAGTTTCATGCAATACAATATAGACGGAAGCTTAAACTTTTAAATTATATAAATAAAAACACACAAAAGTAATGATTAAATAGTTTATTTCATAATATGGTGCGACGTGTATTTTGTCATCTATTTGTGACGTTGGCGTTCAGGGTAAGATTTCGTTTGTCACGTATATGTGACAATGGCGTTCAAAAGGTTAAATGAAGCGACTGCCTATCACAACCCAGTCACTGGGTATTACAATACCCCTTGGTAAGACTGGTTGTCAGACTTTCGGGCTTCCGACGACCCGTAACGACTGTCAAATGTCTACGACTGATAGCCGGTACCAACGGCTTAACGTGTTTTCCGAAGCACGGACGGGACCCATCCACGGACCAACCGCGGCAAGCGTAGCATAACCTGATCGATGGACCCGTGTGGCTGTTATTACATAGTTACAAGTCCCTCAAACAGGTCTCCTTTTGATTTCAAGTATGTATTACATCATAAACTAAATTAGGACACAGATAAGATAAGATGTTTTGTTTACAAATTTTATGTTGCCTACAATTATTATTATATTTTTGTTTTTTTTTTTTTTTTTGTTTAAGATGTTTTAATGTAATTTTGTAGAATTAGCATAGATATAAGCGATTTGGTGTAAACTGTTAGCTTATATCTGATGAATAAATGAATATTGAATATTGAATAAGACATGTTCCAACTTGTGTAACATATTGTGTGCATTAATTTAAATATTGACCTATGTGAGAGGTCATCGTTTTTTTCCTCAATATACTCTTGTTAACGGACTTCAAAAAAGGAGGTTATGCATTTAATTAGTTTTTTTTTTAAATAGGCATTGAACTAGATTTGATACATCTGTTTTTTTTTGTTTGACAATTTTTTTTTTAACCTTTGCCCCACGTTAGGAATGTCTCCTGTATCGTGGGTGCGTTTACAAACATTTAAACTCACATACACAAACAGCTAGACCCGGAACAACGACTTGTAGGTCATACAAATATTTGTTCCGTGCGAGAATCGAACCCGCGACACGCAGCGCAGCAGTCAATCGCTTAACCACTGCACCAACCGTGCCGTCGAAGTATTTGCATTCTATAGTCTTGCTAATTTGCCTAGTTTGGGGGTCGCCGTCTATTCTATTCTTGTACAAATTGTGATTAATAAATAAATAAAAAAAATAAAAAATATTGCAAGTAATCTAATCTTCATACATGATTTTGCAAATAGCCCAAATATGCATACAGCTGTTATGTAATGAGGAACAAAGAAACTTCTTAATTCACGTTCATTTAAGAACATTTATCTTAAATGTATTATTTGCTTTCATCTCCACATCAGAGGGGCAATTCTCGTAATTTTAAGCAAGTTTTTGACATTTGTTTGTCGCTGAGATGAGACTGCGACTGCGACTGTCAGGCTTCAGAGTTCTGGTAAAATTGTTATCATTTATTTAGGTGCTTGATGTTATCAATGGATTTAGTTAATTTACTGCAGTTTTCTGTGATAAAAAGTGTTTCATAAATATTAGGTCACATTACAGATTAATGTGATCTAATAAATTATGAAACAGCTGTGTAATTGCCTGCATTATGAAGTCATTTTTGTAATGGTCCAAAGCATTGCAAAAACAAGAAATTATGTAAGATCTACACACATTCCTCTGCTGTAAATATGTTGACTATGTAAGGTGCATTGAAACTTCATGAAATTGTTGAAAACCATCTCCATGTTTTTCTGGAATAGTTGTAATGGAGGAGAATTATACTTCTGTGGTTGTTCTATAAGGAGGATTTAAAGTTTAAGTTAATATTTTCAAATATCAATAACTCACATCTGCCCACGACTTCGTTTGCGTGAAATTTCTTGTTCCCCCGACCCACCCCGTCGCATCGCGTCACCTGCCCGCGTTATCACTTCGTTTTCCCTTTTTTACCTCTTCTCCGAATTTTTCCTCTTAATATTAAGTATAGATCTGATCAACCATTGCAAAAATAGACTAATCAGATCTATTTGCTTCTTTTCGAAGTCAAACACAATGACTCCAGTTTAATATGAAGATCAAAATGTCTATCGTACCATAGTCATCAATTCAAGTTAAAAACAGCTGATATAAGAACTCTTCATTAATCCTACTTGCACCTGTAAATTACATAGAGTGGGCCCAGAATTCATCCCAGTGGGCACCTGATGACACAGCGACCTTATTACAACGTGCGTAAGGTTGATAATGAAAACCCTTAATTGGCAGTTAATGGTGGCATTGCTTGCAAAGGACAATGTCCACATTATGGGACCCATTTTAAGTTCCCTGCTGTTCCCTATTTCATCCCAGGCCATAATTACTTGACAAATTGGTACTACATACATACTCCTCTCATCCAGCCATATTTACTTAGTACAGTCATTACAGTCATTCATTATCATCCAACATATATAAGTAGGAAGTACTTTAATCAGCTGCATAATTATCATATTTAAACCTATTTATTTATAAATTACCAAGAGTTTATATTTACTTTGTAATTTAGCAAATGACATCTTAGGGAAAACAGTATTACTAATGAGTTTTGGCGCCATTTGGAAAGTAATGATAATTAATTCATGATAATAGTTTTTAATCATTAGCTATTTTCGCTTGTTAGGAGAGTTTAAGTCTTACCAAGGGGTATCGTGTCTGATAAGCAGTCGCTCCTTGTAAAATACTGGTATTCGGCTGCATCTGGTAAGACTGGAAGCCGACCCCAACATCATCATGTGCCTAGCCAAGACTGGTTGTCAGATTGTCGGGTATCTCACGACCCGTAACGACTCTCAAAGATCCACGAATGACAGCCAGGATCAACGGCTTAGCGTGCTTTCCGAGGCATGGAGGGGTCTCGGTATGTAAAGATTGTCACCCATCCAAGGACCAACCACGGCTAGCGTAGCTTAATCTCGATCCTTGCATCTGTTATTATAACCGCCAGCCCAACATAGAAAAAGCTTGACAGATGATGAGAGGTTCACAAGAAAAAGTATTGCACTGCCATCGTCTCAGCAGGCGTGGCTATTTTTTTACAAGGCTAGACATGTGATCGGTTGAACCACTGTATCTCAATATCAAACGATGTACCATGTATGTGTATTCCGAATGCACTATTTTATTTTTTCAAGATGAACTGACGATATTCTCGCAGCCTGTTAATTATTTAGCTGCTAACCCAGTAACCTAATATTACGCCGGAGGCAGTTCCGAGTAGTCCTAATAATTTTAACCTTCATTGTGCGCGTAGGCATAGCTTTGAACTCCCTGCCTGCGTTTGCGTTCCCCTTACCTCCAAAGTAAGAACGAATGGGCATCTTCTGGCTGCGCTCCCAATATCTAAGTCCCCTTATGGATGAGGACTAAGATATTGCGAGCGCTTTCTATCAGGGGAGATCAACGCCGAGATAGTTCCCATAAAAATAACACAGCATCTACTCAATAATGGCTGCTCAAACTGTTTTGGAAACCTTCCTCTCTTTCTTTACAATAATACTAAACTTAATGGAGGATAAAACATCACTTCGTCACACATTTAAAAACAAAATGGCAATTAAATTAAGAGCTATGGTATGGTTTTCGTTTTTTATGGAACAGCCAGTCGTTAAACAAAGGATATGATCGTGAACAATTGGTAGCTGATCTAATGACATTCGACACGGCTCATGGGTTCAGGACAAAGATCTGATATCTCACTGTGTGCAATCAGGGTCTGTACATTGTTATGTAAGTACGAGAAAGAAATAATGGGTTAATTCCGTCAATTCCTTTGGAGTGACTAAAGAAATTTTAGGATTTTGTCACAAAAAAAATCTCTGATACAGCGGGAAGTTGAAAGTTTTTAGACGTAGTTGGTTTTACACCAAAAGTGGGTGCTCCTGTCCTCTTTCTCTACTATACCGTCTCGCTTGAGCCAATTCTTTATATTACAGTCCATTTCATCCTGTCATATCCATCTCGACCTTGCACAGTACAGTGTAGGTACTATGTTACCTACTTGATTCAATGCTGTTTCGATTTAGAACCAAAGAAACTAACAACGTACAAAAGCCAACAGCCTAATTTTATTGAAGCTTAGCTCGCTCAAATGCTATCGATAAAGATAATTCGCAACAATTTACTGTATCAGCAAAAGGGTTGTGTAATTACGAGTGTAGCAGACCATAAATTCGCCCAAGTTGTATGAAACGACTAGATAAAACAGGTCTATGGTATTTACAGGCTGTGGGTGGTAAAATTGCTTCAGCTTGAACCAATTTTAAGACTCAAAACTTCCGTATGTTGGCCAAACTTTTAGAAGTATTCCGTTACCTGGAATTCTACCGTCGCGTGGGTTGCTAATTACATGATTATGCAGTTTTTGGTCAACCCTGCAGACGTTGCAAATAAACCCTGAGCAGCGATGGCAGTAATACAATATCATGTTTATAATGCAGTCGTATAGGATCAGTGTCAAATTTCGCATTCGGGTTTCGCATGCGTCAGTTACATCAAATGCTTCGTCAGTAGGAACCGAGATCCACTTTAGTAGTAAGAAATACCTCGCTTAGTTTATGATGTAGTTTTATCAACACTTTCGGTCAATGTTTGCTTGTTTACCTTACAATTGAGTCTGAAAGGTTCAATATTATTGTGATGTGAGACTGCAGACAAAACGGTGTGAAGCACACCGTTTGGAAAACGGAAGTCTGTACAGAATGAATTCACAATGACAAAAATAATTATCCTTAAAATAATATCGTAATTAAAGGAAAAAATTGAATGTAAATTCTGGAATAACATTATTATATGTAGAATGTGAGCTCTCGGCTGTCGTTGTGCCGATTTTCGTATCGGCCAATGGCCTGATGGCCGAAAGTCACGATCAACACCTTTCCAGGCTCTCGTTAAGCGGTTGGATCAAGGGCCTGATTCAGAAAGCAGTACTCCTCGATAGGCTCGCATTGTGAGGTTTCTGTCTCTGGAGACCTAACCACCGGTAACTTTGGACCCCGACACCGACAGACCACTATTTTTTACATGTTTTTTTATTGTCTATTTGAAGAAATGAATTAAACAAATAAACGAAACATTAATGACACTATTTAAATAAATACAAATCTTCTTTTCGAATCCGTGGAATAGTTATTATGTACAGTACCATACATATTCTATACAATGACTTGGGGTCCAGTAGGTCCACGTTAATCGCGGCATCAGTGGCATTATTTAGGTACTAAGAAGTTTGTTCATAAATTCGCAACTGTTTAAATAACAGTGTGACTTACAATAGCACGTATAATCTAGTCGAAATGACTATAAAGGCGTTGCCTCGGAAGTGAACCTAAAGTCGTTCACCCCTGACCCCTGACCACGCTTGAATATACATTTAAGCTCCTTTAAGTCCCAAATAACACGCTAATAGGCCCAAATTGCCCGACAGAGTCTATTCCATAGCATTGAATTTTTGTTTCTTGAGAGTAAAAACTTTCTGTTTGGCTGACAAATCACAAGTCATTGCAAGACCATGAGACAGCGATTTTTTTAAACGGTATACAATACCATTTCGTATTTGGTATACTAGTACACTTAGATAATTCCTGTACCGTTCAATGTCACTAAAGCAATCATCCAATTACATTGAGATCACTTTGTTGCTCCAGATCTGCCATGGAAAACTGCACTCTATATCCTAGAGCTAAATTCCGTTTAGGATTGGGTCCTCTAAATAGATTTTGCACAGGAAAATACTGTCGGAAACATAATTTTATGTATTGACATTAAATAATGACAATGCAGTACTTATGCAAATTGTAATATGCCCAAAACTGAACGACTGGTAAACCAGAAGATTCGAAGAATTAAATAGAGTTATGAGATTTGACATATGTACATTACGGAAACCTTTGAACATGGCGTTTGCCTTTACCGTTCCTTTTTCCTTTGTAAATGCACAGATCGGGCTTAGAAATCTTTGAAGTAAAAGTCTTCATCAGATCCCCAATTATATATAATGTACTTAATAATAAACAAGAGAAAAGGTCCACGACTGCATGAACCCGGAATCCCTGGCACATGAATTGCGTCAGCTAACCCAGAAATGAATCAGTTGCCGATCAATTTCGGCGAAAAATCTTTAGTTGTTTTGTGTTCTGTAGGAATATTAGTTAACTATAATGGTCTTCGGAAGTCTAGATGTGCCCATCCCAAAATCTGTGTTGTTTCTTATATAAAAGCAAGTCTTTCCTAATCGCATATACTGGGTGGCAGGGACGTCGATGTCCTGTTACCATTGATTCAGTAAATGATTCTGAACCTGCTTTGAAATTTTTCGTCTGTTATTTAAAAAAAAACTGATCCATGCACTTTGACCACGTAACTGAAGGTATTCACTACACACTTCTATAAAACAGCATAATATTTTTTTTATAACTGAAGAAACATATTTAAGCTAGGAAATGAATCCTGTGCTGAATTCATGGTTACAGTTGCGGGGCGGTGTACCTGCCATCTCATCTCTCATCTCAGTATTGCTGTTCAAAGATAGTACCTAATTTTATATGTATTTTCAAAAGAATTTCGGTTTGATTCTACAAAGCCTCCGAGAAGGGGCGAGATATTTGCAACGACTCCGGCCTTCTTTAAACGAGTCGGCAATATCGCATGTGGGCGTTATATTGTTAACACACCAGCTTTCACGTTAGTGCAAAAAATTAATCGTATTTGCCTTGTTTTAGGTAAACTTTCAGTTTTAAAACTAAGCACTGTTTGTTGCTCCCTCGAAATATTTGTGTTCGAAAATTCCAATCGGATCTATTTTATTGGGAATCTCATCTAAATCCATTCGATCTGTAATCCTCTACATTAAAGCTAGAGAAATCTGCACAGAACGGAAACAAAAAAGTTACCTACCACCAGTTTCCTACGAGAGAGACGCCGCAAAAACCCAAGATTACAAGCTAATTGATGAATTGATACCGCAGGAAGTAATAACGTTAGGTTGGCTAGAACAAGTTGTCAATGATTTCCCATATGAGATGCGTCCTCACACACATGCGACTCGAGCATTCCATGCCTTTTATCTTGCATCGTCTGTGGGCTGAGATAAATAGCTAGACTTTATAATTTACCTACGTGTTTACCTAGATAGTGTCTAAAGTGCACGGGTCAGTTTTGTGTCATAACTCCTGTATTTGTAATTTACATTCTCTATTTACGTAATATACAAATAATAACACTACTCAGTGATGGATTTCAGCTACCTTTACGAGTATACTCTTAGCTTGGTAATGCATCTTTATAGACCACTAACCAGCTTTCGAAATTACGAATTTAATTAAATGCATCGCAACGTATGCACTTTTGTAGTATACGTAAGCTAATTTACTACTCAAATTACGCTTCTTCGTTTATGTCCAGACAAGCTATACTGGTATTCAGCTGCACCCAATTAGACTGGAAGTCGACACAGGTGGGAAAAGGCTAGCCTGTTGATGATATTATGGGATGCCTGACTTTTCAGCGTGCACCCGATATGGTCTGTATCGTCAACAGTGAAGACACTAGTAATACACCATTTCACTCTGCTCTTGCCTGTTTTCAATGTGATACGAAAATTCAAAATGAAACTAAAGTTATAAGTTGGTTCCTGTAACTGTTTACGCTTTACGAATGCGAGTAAATTCAAGGAAATGGGTCGGTCTGTATTGGCGGATATTGTAAACTGAACTGTCATTATTTACGCGAGTTTGCCGTCTTCCCACGCATTATCGATAGTAGGCTATGGAAACATTTACGTTTATGATCCTATCTGTAGATTTGTTTTTATGCCAACAGGCTTGATAGATTGTGGCTAAAAATATTAAGAAGGCATGACAGGCTATATTAGTAGCTCGAAACTAGTTGACAGACAAGAAAACAGGTCTAAAATACTCAATATACAACAGAGTAAAGAAGCCGTCTAGTCCTAAAAGGGCATAATATTTCTAGCAAGTTTAGTACCCAACCAAGTCAGTAGGACATTTGCATACACTCGATCCCCAGTCAGTTTTGTAGCGAACACAGTCCATAATAGCGATGGCATTGCAGCCCACACGGCAATTAATATTCGAAACTTGTACAATAAAAGTTTCACTTTCTACGCATGTGCTGGATCGAGATGAATTAATAGATTACGAGTATTTAATAACTCTTGTAAGACGTAATTGGGTTATTTTTGTCTGTAACGAAACTGAATGTGGCGTTTTTCTTCTCGGATTAAATCCTTAGCGTTTAAGAGCGAAACCACACGATGTGTTGCCGGCGCATTGCGATGCCGGAGCAGTGACGTCATCCTTCATACAAACCACATGAAGCGTTGCGACGACGTGCGGCGACGCAACGCACGCTCAACGGACATGGGCACTGAGAGGAGGGACCATGCGGTGCGACGCCGAGGATCGGAGCGGCATCGCAGCGGAGCTGTACTATACAAAAGACTGACACACCCAACACCGAGACTCTGCGACGTCGTAGTAAGCGGCGTTGCGTTGGGACACCGCATTGCGCTTGTGGCACTCAGTGTGTTGAAATCATAGTTGCGACGACACAACGCACCAGCAAAGCCCGTGTGGCCTCAACTCTAAATCGATTGAAACTTGGAACTAATGGTCGGTTGTGTGGGTGGGGTTTATGCAATGGAATTGTTTAGCTTCTTCCGCATCGATACGTTAAGGAAACAACATGATGCCATCCTGTCAGTCATTGTTATGTTCATAGGGGAAAGTATTAATAACATAACATTCTTCCTCGTAAATAGGCGATGAATTTGGTCACAGATATCCGGAAACTACGAACGGTCAATGTCCAAATATTAAATTAGATTATCAAGAAAGATTTTTATTCATCCTTGACAATTGCTCGAATTTCATGTTACCCAATTATCCACGGTTTAAGAAAGTGTTACAGCTGTTTCCAGCAGATCACTTATCAATATACGCCGTATCGTACGATCTTCTGGCTCGTTTCCGATGCGTCATCTCGACTTGAGGTCAGCCTCGCGTCTGTGTGTCAATATTATATATGTCAACACTCTTATGATTCTCTTGTACACATTCAATTAGTATCCGGTCGCGATTACCTATGCAGTTTTCCGTTTCAGTTTTTTTTATGCACTGTTGCAGACTACTTTTGGCTGTTTGCATAGCAATTAGCACTTGATTTACGGGCAATATCCTAGTTGAAACGAAGTAGGGTCTATATAACCTATGTTGTGTCTCGTCAAGAATGTTACAAGATCCTCCCCTAAAATAGCTAATGTCTATTTATGTATGCTCTCTTGTGTGCATTTTGACCTACTTGCTGATCTCTCTCCAGAAATCCACGTATCAGTCGGTCTGCTGCAAACACGCCCATTCTGCCAAGTAACAGTCACAGGATGTATCCTACAGCTTTCTTCCACCTGCCCTTTCACGGCTTCAATTCTAAGGAGCCCTGCCATTCGCAGTCGTCTCACGCATTCCAGTCATAACATTAGAACAGCTGTCACCGCCATTTCCTGACCACGTCCTCTCTAGCGCACCGAATGCAAATTGTCCACCAATTTTGGTGCCAATTAAACTACGTTTCTCCGACGGCAGTGCGTTGCGAACTGAATTTCGACGCTTTTATTTTGTTACCACTTAACGCTAAACACAAATCGAGCGAGAGTATACCTTAATGTGTAGGTGTAACGTTTATAATTGTGTGGTTTGTGAGGTCTTAACTAATGCTAAGCTTTGAGATGCGATTTTTAATGGGTTTGTTGAACTTCCTACTCGCATCTTCCGCGTTTACCTGATCTATTGATAAATTAGAACTTAATTCTCAATTAACTGGAGACATTATTATTGTATAAACTGTGACCGTTGCACATCCGGATTCTAATTTGGCTTGAACATTTTAATTAAAACTTTACACAGTTAGCTGTATGCAAAGCAAGCCTGCATACATTGTATTGTATCCCAACTTTCGTAGCCTTTTGTTTTATTCCCGCGCCCGTTATGAATGGGCAGTATCTTGATATGGAAATAACAGCCGATACAATGATAATATTATTAATAACATTAGATAGCTAGGTATAAGAAATTTAAAGCCTTTTCCCAACTATGTTGATAACTAAATGGGGACGTCCAAAGTTGCCTCGTCAAAGATGATACCATGACCTGTTCCGGAACTAAAAAAAAAACGACGCCTCTAATTCCATGCTATATGGGAGCTTCTCCGCGAGAGAATGCTGAATGTATGTCACTTGTCAAAATCATCTTCGATCAATCAGTGACAAGTCAAAACACTTAGCGCCATCTCGCGACGAAGTTTTCAACAAGGAACTCCATTTGGCAGCTCTGGATAAAAGTAACACACGTAGCGCCATCTACGGGAAACTAATTTTACAGTGAGCATCCTCATTGCCATTGGTTGGTGGTCTACCATAAATACCTACGTGATATTGGCAAAATTGTGGTGTCTCTTCCACAAAAGTCATTAATGAAGAGTTTAAGTTGAACTGTAACTCTAAATAAACATTTCTTTTTCAGATGAAATCCTCTCAATGCCAGACAAACACAAGTTCGACTCGAGAACATACGTGAAACCAAAGAAACGGATGCATAGGCCGAGCATACAGAATATAGTCGAAGCTGCGTCCAATCCTCCTTCTATGTCGCCCATCCATTCGCTTGCCACAATCCACCAGTCTCCCCACATGTCAACCAACATGGCCAACCTGGCCCACCAGTCGGCGAATAAGTACCTGACGTACAACAAGTACAACAACCCGTTGGGTGCGATCAGTCCGATGTTGAGGCTGAAGACTTTCAATGTGGATGTGAACTCGGAGAACAGTCATGTGGTCAAAGAGTACGCGATGAAGAGGAGGAGTTTGGTGCAGGATGATGATCCGCAGGTGAGTCAGAATTATGTCATTATAAACGGCTTGCTTTATCATTAACGACGTTCTCTCCGTAAATATAGGATTGAAGGTTTCGATGAGCCAAAGAGCGGTGCAAAATTGATTTTCACAGCGTCTCGACCACAAGACATCGGACCTTCCTTAGAGCAACGTATCTTCTCGTATACAATGCATTCGAGACCACTGTAGCTGGGGTGCACTAAACTCTATTGAAGTATGCACCTCCTCGTAGATGTTAGAATATTTGCCAAGTTATCTAGCTCCACTGGCCTACTTTATTGCCAATATACAGGTCGGAACTTGCTAGAGGTCGTTCGATTTCAAAGCTGATGCATGCGTCCCTTATTATAGTGGTTCATGCGCTGCGCTGAACGGTTTATCAATTCTTTTAACTACAGCTGAATGTAATAAATAACACCGACGGACATAAACTTTGAGATGTGAGACGTGCGTGTGATTGCGTGCGTTGCCCAGTCATATTTTATTCTGTTATGCAAGTTAGCACCTCGTTTTAATAGCTCTGAATGTAAAACAGGAGGTATTCTTAATGGCAGTCCAACTTGGAAGTAAAGAAACATAAAATGTGGGTAATTTGTGGTTTCCTCGCGTTTGAAGTTCGGCTTTAAGCAACCAGAAACATTAAAGTTTACCCATAAACTCCGAATTGCACTTGAAAAATGTTAATGCCCCTGAAAAACAAAGAATATGGGTGTAACAAAAGCGTTGATAGTCGATATTAAAATCGAATTCTGTTCTATATTTTTCGAATGACTTGTTTATTTACGTCTGCTTCCAATCTAAACACGTACAATATAAACACAATGGAGTCTCCTTTACGGTCGACTTCATTCAATAATCTCGTATCTACCTACAGTCTATACTTAGGTACACTTGGGAACGAAAAGGTTTAGCATTTTGAAGTGAAACTTCATAAGACCGATTCCTAAAATTTATGGACCGTTATTGGTTAAAATTAAGACTATGTTTACCAATATTTAAGTAAAGACCTCATAGCTTTGAATAGTAGACCCTCCCATATGAAAGTAGCTATCACAGGTAAAATTAGCTTACGAATCTATAATGCCCAGATAGGATTACAAAATGCTAGCATTATTGGTAAGCAAAACGATTCGTTTTTGTTTATAGGAACCGAGCATTAGGCGGCGCCGGCGCCGATTGGATAATTGAAATCAAGGACGCGTCACGTTTAGGCACATTTCGTTACATGAGTTAGAAAAGATATAACCCTCTGTCTCTCTCACTAGATCTCTCTTATTCTTTATTTTTTAAGGTTCACTTCTATCACGTGTAAGTACGGGTGCTGCATGAGCAAGTTGGTTTCACATAGTTTTGAACTGTCATTTTCACTCATAATATTGATATTGTCGATGATAAATAAGCCTGGTGCACGGTGCAATAAATATAGACCTAAAGGTGCTTAACCTCTTCATTCCGCAACTGCAATAACGGTATTATTCCGAATATTTATCCGTGGACAGTCTCGATGGCCGGCCGTGACACTGAACTTACATAATAAATGAGATCACGGCTGGTTTAAAATCATCGTGTACACTTAACGACACTGTTTTAAAAATGCAGGAGTGTGTCGTATACTCGTTATTCATGGAATAAGCGAAGCACGCAGAATTCGACCTTGGATGAAATTGAATTGTAAATCATGTATGGATGTCGTGCGTTATTTTAAAATGGATTCCCGCGCTTTTCATTTGGATACAGATCTGTTTCTGAACGCGTGCTGTCAATTAATTAGATTGTTTCATGTGATTTTGGAAAAGAAATTTGACAGCAGATTTATTGATCCGAGATTTGATTAGGCTTCCAGAAAGGGCTGTTAATTCTCAGAAGTGGAAATAATGTTAAGACCTTAAAAACGGTCCTCTTTTGTTTTATTTTCGGCCGCAGCTGTGGTCGTCATGTGCACGGGATTTGGTTTTCATATTGGTCAGATATAGGTTTTGACGTTAGTACATCCATCTTGTCTTGTAAAATCACAGATTTATAAACTAAAGGGAGATATGGTGTGGCTGTCCAACTGTTCGAGTCCGGCTGTCGCCTTCAACTACATATACACTACAATACGAACACGCACTCACTCACACTATAACAGTCACCACACTCAACGCGAGCCAATCGCGTAACGCAGATCGCAACGTTGAGACACACAACTACATTGACAATTCTTGTTGACAAATCAACGGTGCCCGCGTTTCTTTCTGTTTTGTGCATACATTGTTCGCACGCGCCACGCCCCCTTGGCATATCTCCCTTTAGTTTATAAATCTGTGTGTAAAATCCATAAAAAAGTCTTTAAATTCCTCCGTCTATGCCTTAAAATTGATGACCGTGCTTAATACTGTAGGTACCTATTTTACGGCTGATTAAGAGTAACTGCGTTCAATAGCCGGCAACCCAAAATTACTACTAAATCATTAAACCGTTTCGTAGACTCAAATCTATTAAATGTCAGATCTTCAAGCCAATTTGGTTAAAGCTTGACGAATCTGTTTAAAGTTGAATTGATAGATAACGGTCTCCAACAGAATTAAGACGATAGTGTCTAGTTTTGAATAGCCTATGACCTGGTGAATCATTGTTGTTGTCGTGGTGGTTTCGAGACATTCCTGGACAACGATGGATGATACAAATGCATTCATGGATGGATTAATTGGTTTTCTGCCCGGTTCAGATAGGTCAGTATTCGCAAACGGCGTGTGTGTATGACCAGATGCATGAACATTGAACGTAAAAAAGCGGTCAAGTGCGAGTCGGACTCGCCCATGAAGGGTTCCGTAGCTGCGAATTGCGGTTTATGACGTATTAAAAAAAAACTGCTTACTAGATCTCGTTCAAACCAATTTTCGGTGAAAGTTTGCATGGTAATGTACATCATATATATTTTTTAGTTTTATCATTCTCTTATTTTAGAAGTTACAGGGGGGACACATTTTACTACTTTGCAAGTGTTTCTCGCGCAAACTATTCAGTTTAGAAAAAAATGATATGAGAAACCTCAATATCATTTTTGAAAACCTATCCATAGATACCCCACACGTATGGGTTTGATGAAAAAAAAAATTTGAGTTTCAGTGTTAAGTATGGGGAAACCCCCAAAATTGATTGTTTTTTTTTTTCTATTTTTGTTTTGGTTCACAGAATACAATCTACTTACCAAGTCTCAACAGTTAAGTATAGTTCTTATAGTTTCGGAAAAAAGTGGCTGTGACATACGGACGGAGAGACAGACAGACAGATGTGACGAATCCATAAGGGTTCCGTTTTTTGCCATTTGGCTACGGAACCCTATAAAGGCAAAAGGTTTATGTAAGGATCGTAGGTGGCGTTCTATACTTCCTGCCTAACCCCACGGGAAGAGGGCGTGAGTTTATGTTTGTATGTGTGTGCCCCGATTCATAGCATAGGGCTCTGGGACACCACCTAATAATAAGTATCATCCATTTCCCGTGGCCCAAAATACAATCACAACAAGACATGCAGGACACCAAATATCATCTATTTATCTAGCCCAAAAGACAGTTAGGACATGCTATTGAATTTCCCAAATAAAACCGACACGACCGACAGCAACCTAGACGAAGTCTATCAATAGTTAGGTACACCTTTATCGAGCTGCAACTAATTCATAAAGGAAACCGTTCGATACAGATGACTGCACGCAGCATCGCTTACAAAACTAGCGGTGACAAACACGTATTGTTGCTTGTTGCTGCACCCATTAACCCAGCATAACTTGGCGTACGGTGAAAATGTAGTTTTTATCTGACCTTTGCTTTTTAATGTTAGAAATCTTTTACCATTTAGGCAAGGAAATTAATGGAAGGGAAGGAATGATTTTTTTTTAGGAGATTTAGGGCTTTTAGGGTCGACTGGTAGAAAATGCCTAAGGCATTAATTCCGCCTCTGTATATTTGTGCGTGTAAAGGATAAAATTGTGAGCGTAAATAAATAAATACAGGTTGCTACGGACATCAACACACAACCTGTTACCATCGATTCAGTTTCTACATGATTCTGAAACCCCATGCGTCGAAATTTTTCGTAGGTTATAAAAAATAAAATTTGTTGTTCCATACATTTTGACCTCGTAGGTATTGCATTTTTATAAGAAATAATAGATTTTATTTTTATAACCGATGTAAATTTCCAGCTTTCATGTACTGAATTCATGGAAACAGGTTGGGGGTGAATGTCCCAGCCACCCTGTCTAATATTACAAAAATTGTCAATGCTTGGCGTTTTCAAAACACTATAAAAATCTATATTAACCGGTTCCTAATACACGATTCGAGACAAGAATCTCTTACGGTGTTTTAGTCATAGTCCAAAGATACTAAATTTTGGACACATTCTAGACATTTCTCCTAACAAGCCAGCAGCAATAAACTCCCAAGATATACAGGTCGAAACCGATGTTGCAACGGACCTACTGAAACTAGAAACAAGTGGTAATATTGAATCACTGTATAAATAATAAGCTCAGGCGCAGCTGCGCAAATACCACAAGTATGTTATGGTACGTGATTAACAGTTTCATACTCGTAATGGAACATAACAATGGACTTATAAAGGACTTCAATACCATAATAATTTGATTATGAAAGTATGAAATGATGGATGGACTCTGTGAAAGACGATATGACTATAGAAAAGGGGTGACTACCGAGATGACGACTAATAGAGAAGTATGGAGGAAATGGTCTTGTTGCGCTGACTCCAAATATAAGAGCAAGAGAATCTTCCTCTTCGTCGTGTCGCTGGCACGACTGAATTTCAAATGTTATTTTACCAAAACTTTGCCACTTCCACGGTGTTGTCGGTGGCAGCGCAGAGGTCACTTTGACTGCATGTTTTGGGACACAGAGGGCAGGATAGGAGGTGGAGCATGTTTTGTGACACAGCTCCACTATCACACCCTACTGCCGTTCCGTTAAGGTAAGGATGAGTACAAACGAAGGGCTGTTTCAGGATCGTACCTCCTTAGGGGGATGCGCTAGGTCGCCTGCAAAATTCAAATTTACTGACGTTTTTTTTTTCAACTTCCAGGTCAGTGTCAGGATGTTTGTTGATTAAAATCTGATTTGCTAGCGTAACAAATATGACTACATTTACAGAATTATAATCATTAAAATCAACAAACGTCTGAGTTCATAATAATATAGTGCTATTGGTTGACATACAATCTGATGACCTGCAAATTGCAATAATCGTAACAAAATTTAAATTTCGCGGGCTACCCTGACGCTTTTGCTTTAATGTCTTTTCAGATACTGTTTCGTCAACAATGTCTGACATAACATTGCTAGAGCTTACTTTAATTAAGGGCTGATTTTTCCATCGCCAGATAACTTTTATTCGAGGAATAAAATTGACGTTTGACAGTTCTTGTATGAAATAACTGTCAAAATTTCAAAATTATTCCTCAAATAAAGTTATCAGATGATTGAAAAATCAGCCCTTAGTTGTTACTTTACAACTCTTGCTACTAGATTCCCTACTAAAGGAAGTTGCAATAGACATTAAGTGAAACTGGGTGTTAAAGTTCGATTTGCGAAGACTACGTTACACCCTACGTAAATATTGAAGACTATTTCAGCATACTATACCAACCCGCACTGGGCCTGCGTGGTGGATTACAGCCCAGTCCCTCACACCGAGAGGAGGCACGTCCCAGCAGTGGCGACATTATAGGCTGATATGATGATACATACAGAGGAAATAACGCCCAGTTACGCTTCCATACGAAGTTTTTTGGAACGAAGTTCCTTAACGCGCCTTGCGGTAGTTGACTGGTCGAAATCGTCACGTAAGGAATTATCGTTATGCCCCCTCTATGCTACTTTCTCTCTCTCTCTCTCTCTCTCTCTCTTTTTATATTATACACAGGTTTGCTAGTATCGCGTGACGGGGACCCGACCGCGCCCGTATTATTTTATTTTTTCTATGCTGAACTTGCCTATACAAGAAAGAACTTGTCACACTAACCAATTACCATACATGTCGTGCAGCACTAATGAGGGTAATGTCATTCAAATAGGGTACTAAACTAGACTTGCATTAAGTCACTCCTCACAATATTAACATACATTACAGCTACTGTGTTTGCAAACTTGTAAAGCTCATTTACCGGCGGGAGACGACCTTGGGGGGGCTTTGAAAAGCGGTGACTGAGTTCTTAATGTGTTGTGAGTAATCAGCTGTCTCGTAGATTCTGAATCAGACGTGGTTGTTGGGAGAAGCTGAGAACATGCCAAGAGAATGGCTGATAAATAGAAACTTGGATATGTACTCTGATTCAGAACTAAAACATTATAAAAGCTATTATCCCGCAACTTTTTAATCCATAAATATTTAATACTGACGTTGCTGCATGAGTCATTATTTCAGAAGGGTTCCCTTTTTTCACGGGTGGAAAACTGGAGATTTTTGTAATTATTCAATTCGTTGAGATCGGGAGTTGAGCTGCATGACTACTAGCAAATGCCTGTCCTGACTGATCACGTCCACTTGCTCTGTGTGATTCTTTCCTCAAAAGACCATTTCAGATACCAATCTACATGGTCTTCACATGATCTGATCAAGATAATGCTTGGACTTTATAAGAGACTTTGACATCTGAGTTTGTTTCGGCCATTCTTCTAAGAGAAGTCAAATAGGAAACGCCGAACGTGTTTTTACAAATCCACTTACATAAGTAAAATAATTTATCATTTAGCGCTACAAAACTTCTGCCTGCCTTCCTTTCCGAGATCTAAGAAAAATGCGTAAAGGACCCATTGAGAAAATTCAATAGTAAAACTGTGACGTCAACTTCCACTGTTCCATGTTTATGTTACACGTCCTACAAATAACATTAAGTATAATTACTAATCCTACACAGGCTTTCATATCGCGGTCGATAGCCGCTATATAATTAAACTAGCTAGGTTTAGCCTGTGCGGCCTACATAAGACCTGTCTTGTAGATCCTACACACTGACAGCTTGTGTCCGGAACTCGGGACTCCGGATTTAAGCCGCATGTCTGTCTTGACTGGGCTTAAGCTATTAGTCTTCGATTGAAGATGGGATTTAGTAGGTTTTAGTTTGAATAAGTCATAATACTGGCTATCAAAATTGTAAAAAATCAAAAGTCATTTATTTAAATTAGGCTGAGAATCAGCACTTTTCGAACGTCAAAATTACCGCCCTTCACCACTTCCTAGTGCTATCGCTGGGAAGAAAAAGTGGCGCAACAAACTCCCCAGCAACACAGCTGTCTGTTCAGTTAGAAAATCGAGTGTATACAATACTAGGTACCTATGTTAAGTACCTAATTAACATTACATAATTTTAAGTACTGTGTCTTAGAACATAAAATTAAATTATTTGCCATATGTCAGCTAGCCACGCCAATATACCAACAAATATAATAAAAAACTAATATTAAGTAAAATTAAAATGTAAATAAAAGCCTCCAGGCATAAAGCAAGACAGGCTAGCTAAATAAAGGATTGTACCTATTAGCATAGCATAGCATAATCAGTCTATAACGTTAGCCCGGTGCGGGTTGGCGGTTGTCACATGTCTTCGATTTTTTGGTTCTAGGAGGTTTCCTCACGATGCTTTCCTTCGCCGTTATGAGAGCAGTGGTTATCAAATAATTCACACGAGTAAAGTGCTTGCTTGGATTCGAACCTTAGACCGTAAATCGCGGCCGTTACCACTGGGCCACCACTGCTCTTCCTTCTTGGACCTATTAGCAACAGCCAGTTTTTTTTCGCACAAAATATCTCCGATGACCAATCTCTGCATGGTAGTTATATTCTTCGTCATCAGACTATCCACAGTAGCGAATGAGAAGCACATATTCAGTTGGAGATGACCTAAGTTGACTCCCGTTAAGTATTAAGCTCTACATGTTATCATCAGCAGCCTACAGCATTTCACTGCTGGACATAGGCCTCTCCAATTATACACCATTCAGCTCGATTCTCGGCAACTCTCATCCACCAGCCACCCTGCGACGATCGTCACTCCACCTAGCCTGATGGCGTCCTACCTTACGTTTGCCGATCGCGGTCTCCACCTCAAGCTCTACCTGTACCGTCTTATAATAAGCTCTTGCAACCGAAGCAGAAACACCTTTCTAGTATGACGTGATCGCAATGAAACCGGCGAACTTGATCCCCCAGTTCAGTGTATAATATCCACTACAGCTAGAACGAAAGTGACAGTAACATACTAAGCTACGAGTATAATGGCGCCCATTCCCTTGTTCACAAAGTAAACTAAATTTAAGTTTAGTGCATCTTTTTCTTTCTATTTCATTAAGAAAATGACATAGAGAAATATTGGTTTAGTCCTGTCAATTAGTCAGCGCCAGGCGTCATTAGTCACGTCTAAACTTGCGATGGAGTATCTTAATTTTACAGGACTTAACTAATATTTATCTTCTGTCCTTTTCTTAATGAAATAGAAAGAAAAAGATGCACTGTACTTTAATTTAGCTTAGTTTGTGAACAAGGGAATCGGCGCCAATGTCTAATAAAATTCACATATAAAGTTTTGACCATATTTGTTGTAGGATCTCTAATCTAACGGTGCCTCATATGTAGTCGTGATTGGCATGAAATGCTTTCTGTTATTATTATTAAGCGATGGACTTGTGACCTTGTTCTTGTAAAATAACCACTTTCATAATTACAATTTCTATTACATAAAATAATATTTAGGCTTGGCTTGTAACGTTTCATGGGTCACGCAGCCTTCCGACGCAAATTCTTCGCGTTGAAATAGCTTTAAACCTAAATGGAGAAAACCTGTTTTGTATTTTATGATTTAGCTTCGTTCTAGGCTTAATTCTTATACATTTAAAGGGTATATTGCAACAGCTAAGAATACTATTTTTCTCCTACATACTAGCTTTGTTCTGGGCTTTAATCTCAGACATTTAAAGAATATATTACAACAGCTAAAACATTACGAACACTATCTTTCTCCTCTTCATGTGACGCTTCTAAAAGTTAATATAAGCGATAGCAAACACATTTTTCCGCCATCAACATACGTCGAAGACCTTCAATGTCGTAATCCTCGTATCTAAACATAGAAAGCAGGGGAGATTCCAAAGTTTATAAAATAAGTGCATTCGCGTGACGTAATCCGATGACGCGTCGCATGGCGTGTCGAGCTAAAATATACTTAAAATATCTTCTAGCGGGAAGTGTATTACGTAATCACAGGTGTGAAACGGATCACAAATTGAAACTCTATTATTTAAGTAACATGTTTACTCATTGTCAAGGTTTTTTTGCCTTCTTCGTAGTACTACTACAAACAATTGGGATAAAAAATGTAAATAAACTAACGCTTTTTGGTCAGGTTTGAGGTCGTTATATCTTTGCTGTGTTACTAGGTTTCAGATGATGATAATATGGGATGCTTAAACAAGAAGATGTTAGACGAAAAGTTTTGCATCAATTATTTTTCATTATCAATGTGACGGGCTTTTTTTTCTCTTTAGGAGTTTGTAAAAGTTAAAGCTAAATTTGGTGATGGGACACCCTACTCCAGCCTCATTGATACTTTAGGGAATGCAGACGTATTCATGTCTACTCGTTGTCGATATTTATTCATTTTAATGGTTTCATTTGACGGCACGGTTGGCGCAGTGGTTAAGCGATTGACTGCTGCGCAGCCTGTCGCGGGTTCGATTCCCACACGGAACAAATATTTGTATGACCTACAAGTAGTTGTTCCGGGTCTGGTTGTTTGTGTATGTGAGTTTAAATGTCTGTAAACGCACCCACGATACAGGAGAAATTCCTAGTGTGGGGCAACGTTTTTTAAAAAAAAAACAAAAAAAAAAATCATATGTTTTCCTGGCTAATTTAGAGCTAAAACGAATCTTAGCTCGTGCAGAAAACCCCGTTCAAATTCAAAACTAGAAGGGTATAATCGGCCTATGAGTTTCCTACTGTTGGGACACAGGCCATGGCCAGGCATGTGTGGGGGCCATATTCCACCGCGGGCCCGTGTGGGTTGGTAGATGTCACACGTTTTTGAATTTTTGGCTCTAGGACATGCCGATTTCCTCACGATGTTTTCCTTCACCGTTTTGAGGGCAGTGCTGGTGAAATTAAAGACACAAAGTAAAGTGTCTGCCTTGCTTTCCTTGCCTTCGAACTCAGGACCGATACTACTGGGCCACCACTGCTAAACTAGTAGGAATTTTTGTTTAGTTTTTAAGTGAAATGTTTTTGATTGTATGTATTATTTTTTGTCTCCTGTACAATTTCACACGCTGTCTACATCTCTGTATCTATTGTCCTGTCTCGGGTGTGCTGGAAGAGATTTCTTGTGAAATAAGCATCACCTTTGTACCTATTTTTTCTATTCTGTTTTTCTTGTTTGTTTATATATATGTGTACTATGGTAAAATAAAATAAATAAATAAATAGGATAAACAACATAACTATAGACACAACAACATCTCTCTGTGTGTGTCTCCCAACTGAGTCTGACGATCTTTTATTGCACTTTACAGCTAGAAGACTTGGACCTGACTCTCGCATCGGAGGTGTCAGGTCGCTCGTCGATGAACAACACGCTTTCCAAGCCGATCAACATCGACCTGTCGCAGCCCGCACACAATCTACACAACACCTTCAACAAGTAAGTATATTACATGCTTATTTATTTCACATATTTTAGTAGAGTTGATAAAATCTTCCGCATGCATTATTTTGTAAGCTTTAATATTAAGGCGAACGCAATGCATGCTGACGTCCGCATAGCATATGTAAATCTTTTGTTTCTGATTGATACGTTTAATTATTTATTTATTTACTAACTGATCGGACACACGTTGTCCTGTTTCGATCGCAGTGCCACCCATAAGTAGTCCAATAGGGAATCTAAGCCATCCAGAACCCACTCAAACACACATATAATAAATTTCATCAAAGTCGGTCCCGCCTTTTAGGAGGAGCTCAGTGACATACACACGTACAGAAGAATTATGTGTGGCGCCGCTAACTGGTTAAATTAGCCGTTTAGTCAACCGCCTGGCCTTTGGAAGTAGTGCTCGCCTCGCTTTCCTCTCTCAGCTCGCACGCGGTTGATCACAGTTCTAACCTAACCCATTTGGTCGGGGTGCCCTGGCTTAGTTACTGCGACCAATTCGGCTCGCACGTGATTGGTTACAGTTCCAACCTAAACTATAATTTATTGAATATCATTCAAGCCGTTAGTTGAACGGCCTGAATGATCCTGGAATGACCTGGAAGGACAATAAGCAGCAACGTGTAACTTTGACCTCAAATCAGACATTGCTAATCCGGTTTTCAAACGCTAAAGCAGTAAATTAAGAAGCCCTTAGACATTGTAAGGGCTGGACATATCAGTCTAAATGTTATCTAAGGTCAGTGTCAGATGACGACGGGTTAAAGAGCTCAGAGGCGCTACCTACGCCTAATCTAATCCAAAACTTTAATGGCTTCTCAACTACGCCATGCGTGCCAACTCACAACACAGTATAAGCTTTCAATAATGGCTTGATAAAATCAAATGCAGCTCAACCCTATAAGTATCTCTATTGAGCTATTTTTTTTTTCTTAGTCAGTTTTAACCGTGGCCGTGGTCAGACAGTCTAGAATAATTTATGTGGCCTACGCAAATGTCCTTTCTTTAGTATTGTTCGTCGAATCGTTAAGATCCTCAAGTTCTGAGTAGAGCAGAGACAGTTGTGTATTGTTGTGAGAGATTGTTGATTAGTTTGGTAGTTAGGTACTGACAAATGCGAGCACTGACTGGAGAGGTCCACTTTCTGTGTGGTCCTTTACTCAAAAGACCATTTCAGACACCAATTCTACACGGTCTGCACATGATCAGACCTAGATTATGTCTGGAGTTTAAAGAGACCGTGACCTCTGAGTTTGTTTCGGCCTTTCTTCTCAGATTAGTCAGCCAACCTCATCTAGTTTTTAAAATATGATCGACGTGTAAAAGTGTCTGTTCAAACCTACTTACGGAAATAAAATCATTTATTAATAAGGGATAGTCAATATCGGATTACAATTGCGAGATTGGTTCTCGCTCTGATAAAGACGTGCCTGATTAATTAAAAGTAAAACAATGGTACTATTCACTCTCGATACTAATACAAGTCGGTTCTAAAAATAATGAGCAGTGACAGTGAGAGTGGCACAATACTGTGAATTGAGACTAAATAGTGTTACATCACTAATGAGAGCAGGGCTTTATTATTGTTATGTGCCAAAGGCCAGTCTTCATTATGCTGGATTAAGTTCATTTGGTTTGGGAATTAATAGGAAAGCTGATGAATAGAATCGTATATACAAAGCTTTGTAGTAACTTAAAACCTTAAATCGTTGTTTTACTAATAAATGTTTAGTTTTTTATTATTAATCTATACATACTACCTACAAATATACAAATCAATAAAATTGAAGTGTCTGCTTGTTCAGCGGGATTGTCCGAAAAGGTTACCGCCACCCCGGAACATAAAGGGCGAAGGAAGAAACATGGGTGGGTTTTAGTCAGTAAGAGTCTGACACTCCCTTCCTCTCCACCCAGAGCGGGAGGGGTCATTTGATGATTTACCACCAGAAAAAAAAAAAAGTGTCTGTTTGTAAGACATTACAAACAGACACTTCAATTTTATTTATTGCATAAGAATTACACGGTTCTTATAACAGGCAAACATTATTTGAAAAAATCGTCCGTCTGTCTGTATATCTGTCTGTTTCGGCTAATCTCCGAAACGGCTGGACCGATTTTGGTAAAATTTTGTATGGGGATACTTTGAACCCTGCAGAAGGACATGGTTACTTTTAATCGAAATAAAATGCTAAATTGCACCTAACATAAAAAATACTGGCTTGAAAAAAATGTGGTTCTCGGTCATTCAAACAAACATACAATCAAAGCAGTATTAAGTTTAGTAGAACAAAATGTCACAAGAAAGTAGAACATTCTCAATTTCACCAATCAATATCAAATGACGCCACATACCCAAAATCGTAAAAATTCAACCGTAAAACCTTCTCTAATAAGGTAAAGATCATAAATTCAACAGCCTAAAGAGACAAAAACAAAGGCTTAGCTCCTTATTCTTCTAATTAATTACCGTGCATGACTAAGCATAAGCATTGATTCCAGTAGGTACAGTCAGCCTTAAAACTTTAAACATCGACAAGAATTAATTTAATACATAATCATCCTATATTGTTCCCACTGCTAGGACACACGCCTCCTCTCAGTGAGAGGGAGTGGGCCGTAATCCACCACGCGGGCCCAGTGCGGGTTGGCAGATATCACATGTCTTCGAATTTTTGGTTCTAGAACATGCCAGTTTCCTCACGAGGTTTTCCTTCACCGTTTTGAGAGCAGTGGTGATGAAATAATTTACACAAAGTAAAGCGCATGTCTGGGTTCGAACCTACGACCTACAACTCGTAAGTCGCGGCCGTTACCACTTGACCACTGCTCTTAATATAGTTAATTTAATGTCTACAATCTTTGTTCCATTATATAGTATCGATGCGTAGCCACAAAATATATTACACACTACTACACCTTTTGCCAGCGGCTTCGCCCACGTGGATGTCCGGAAATTATCCCACGGGAACGTGCTACCGGGACAAAAAGTAGGTATCCTTCCCCAGGATGCCATCTTTCTCCTTGTTAAATTGTATTTATTTATTTATTTTATTTTATTTACCATATATGTACACACATAATATAAACAGACAAGAAAAACAGAACAGAAAAAATAGGTACAGAGGTGATGCTTATTTCACAAGAAATCTCTTCCAGCACACCCGAGACAGGACAATAGATACAGAGATGTAGACAGCGTGTGAAATTGTAAAGGAGACAAAAAATAATACATACAATCAAAAACATTTCACTTAAAAACTAAATTAAACTACTTTGTTAAATTTTATCGAAATCCGTTCAGTGGTTTAGGCGTGAAAAGCTAACATACAGAGTTACATTCAAATCAAAATATTATTATGGATTGGGTATTTAATTGTAGCTACGAAAGCTAAAAATACGACCACTGCCAGACAAATGCCTCCCCCAAACACTGCGACTTCGACCGGTTCTGTACTTCTCGCATCCAGCGGATTCCTGCGGCCTTCACAAGGTCGCAGTCGCAAGGTTGCGATACAGTATTATAGAACACAAGTTGTAGACAATCAAATCCATTCTTGTCGATGTAGAAGCGAGCACTACTTCCATAGGCCAGGCGTGTGACTAAACGGCTAATTTAACCAGTTGGCTGCGACATACGACACACCTTTTTGTTGCTGACTGTACAGACGCCACCAGCAGTGCGATTCTGTAACCATATCACCGTGAAAACTTAGGTGAAGTGAGCTGTCATTCCAACTAATCCTAGGGATTGATACTATTGACAGCTCACGTTAAGCTCACTTCACCTAACTTTTCACGGTGAGTTTTTTACAGAATCGATCGGCTGGTCAAGCTACCCACCCGAAACTGTCAAATTTTCCCAATCAACCTTGAACCTTAATGCTTTAGCGATAAACTTGAAAATCTATTAAAGAAATTTGACAGATTGTAGCAGCTTGATGTGCTGGCATCTGTACATACATAAGGGAAAGTGGGGAAAGGCGGGTAGAAAGAAAGTGCAAATCTTTGTTTTTTGTTGCTATGGAACTGAGACTGATGACTCGTTACTTTTGCTTTTGATGTTAAGACAATCGAGTTGATGATGTATTGTGGAGGTAACTTGACAATTAATATCTGATTGGACAGCTGTGTTAATAAAAGTCTGGCGGGCTATATATAGTAGATTTTAATACAGAATGGTAGACATCTACGCGCAAAATCAAAGCCATGAATTCAGCACATAATATTCATGTATTTATTTATTAATAACCAACTTATATTAACAGTTTGCACCACACGTAAAAGTTATTTGTCAATATTAGTAATTACACGTGTCATACAATCATAAAATTAAGTTAAACCACATAATAAAAGTGGACAAATTTTGATGAAATTAAATGAAATTAAACAAAATTGGTCAAAATTAGATTTAGATGATTTCTCGTCGGTTTAAAAAAAAAACAGCTGTTTTATTGAAAAGTGTGATACCTATTCGGTCAAAATGTACGGAACAGCAAATTAATAACCGTCGGAAATATTTCAACGCAGGGGGGTTCAGAATCATGTACTGAATCCATGGTAACAGGACATCGACGTCCCTGCCACCCAGCGCGTCGATGTATATTAGTTAGGAGTTAGACAAAAGTATGACGGCCGATGATAAACTAAGTTGAGTCATCAAAGTTATAATTTCTTCTCCAGAAAGAAAGAAGTGACAGTCATTCAGATAATTCATTATTTTACTAGCTGCGCCCCGCGGTTTCACCCGCATAAGTTTCGATCCCGTGAGAATATCGCGATAAAAAGTATCCTATGTGTTACTCCTGGTTATAAACTATCTTTGTGCCAAATTTCATCCAAATTCGTTCAGTAGTTTTGGCGTGAAAGAGTAACGAACATCCATCCATCCATCCATACAAACTTTCACGTTTGTAATGTTATAGTAGGAAGTAGGATTACTGTCTAGCACGAGAAACTTTATGTAACCTAATGAATTAATTGCCAATACAACTCTTTCCTGCTTGGCTGTATTTGTTCTTTATCTAGAACAATGCATGCTACCCAGAAAGTAGTAGCAGTGCTAAGATTGTTGTATTTGAATTGCTTTATATTACAATAGCCAAAAACGTGGTCTTTACAGAACAATTAAGAAGTACTTCATATGTTATGTACTTGGTGTTCATTCTAACCCGGCGTTTACATCCATATACAAGTTGTGATACTTGTTTTTAACAAGCATTGTAAAACACTTGTCTAAAATATTTTTATCGTAGACTAGCTGCGCCCCGCGGTTTCACCCGCATAAGTTTCGATCCCGTGAGAATATCGGGATAAAAAGTATCCTATTTGTTAATCCTGGTTATAAACCATCTGTGTGCCAAATTTCATCCAAATCCGTTTAGTAGTTTTTGCGTGAAAGAGTAACAAACATCCATCCATCCATACAAACTTTCGCGTTTATAATATTAGTAGGAAGTAGGATGTATTGACGTTGCGCGTTATTTCAGTCATGTATTGTTAACTATTTAACCGACTTCAAAAAGAGGAGGAGGTTCTCAATTATTTTATTATTATTATTATGAGCCTGTGTTGTCCCACTGCAGGGCAAAGACCTCCCTTCCCTCCTTTCACTTTTCCCGGTCTACGGTTGAATTTTTTTTTGTTCAATTTTTTGACAAGTTTTGTAAACAGCTTTACAACTTATTTTAGGTGTAACCCATAGACGAAACTAGTAGACACAACATGTTTTACACCTTAGTGTAAACGCGAGGTACCAATCATACGATAAATTAAATGTATAGGTTCCATTAAGCTTCAAACTTTAGCATTCAGAAAGAAAAGAAAGAAGGAAAATACATTTATTTAGCACAGACTAAAAGATACACAGTACACCAGATACATACATCAGATAAAATACAAATACAAATCAAATAAAAAAGTGTAGATTCCGATGTAAGAAATTAGCAGCAAAGAAAGAAAGAAAAAGTATTTATTGCGACTCGTACAGGATTATAAACTAAACTAAACAGAGTTAAAAATAAAAATAGAACAAATATGAAAGAATGTGCAATGAAAGAATATTTTTAATTCCGCCAACATAGTGGAAAAAATCACAATTATAATTTATTCACCATCAACTCAACTGACTAGTTCTATTGACAAAATTGTATGATGTGTTTACCCAGGTGGATATTCAGTTTATACCTCAATTTGGCGCTCGCGCAAAGGAGTTGTTACGGTGTTGCGTCCGCGCAGAATCTGGCGCTGCACTGTTTTAGGTTATATTATGCTTTCTAATGTCGGGGGCGTCCGGTTTTTGTGCTGATGTTGCTTGGCTTCTTATAAGGTTTTGGGATGTTATTGGCTTAGGTTGTGGTCTCTCGCTTTTATTAAATAAGCCTACACTTTATTTGAGGATACTTAGATGCTTCTCTCTGTTATGATATTGTACAGACGCCAGCAGGTCAAGCTACCCGAAACTGTCAAATTTTCCCAATCAACCTTGAACCCTAATGCTTTAGCGATAAAGTTGAAAATCTATTAAAGAAATTTGACAGTTTGTAGTAGCTTGATGTGCTGGCGTCTGTACATGAGCTTAGTTAAAGAAATATATCTTTCTATCAATGCCACTTGGACTTTAGCCCCGGTTCCTCCAATCGAATTCAGTTTAGTCTATTCTCATATCAAACGATTTGATTGGCTGCTGGCTTGCTGCTATTCAACCAACTAATAATAACATACTATCTCTAAAATTTGTATAACTTTTTCGATAGTGCTAGTCACTTTGAAATCAACCTAATTGGCATTAAAATAAAGTTGATATTTGTTTAACTTGAAATAACATCAATTTGAAAAATAAGTTCGATTAGACTTTATCATAATCACTTTCATACAGATTTGACAATAGATTACGTATCAGAGCTTTGTTTGCAAACCAATTTCAGAAACAAGGTCAAAGCGCAAGCGCTTCATTCATGTCTTGTTTATATTCTTTCTGATTTCCACAGCATCTAATATACCTCAAATAAAGAACAGGCGTCAGCATTTTTTATGTCATCGATTTTTCTACAATAACCAAAAATGGGCAATGTTTTCTAAAGTCAAGTCGAAATTAACGATTCTCTGGTAAATTTTTCAGGGGCATATCAAATATGATGAACGAGCGTCCAAGTCTGAACATGTACCAGAGCGGCGAGTCGCTTATGCGCATGTCTCCACCCAGCCTCGTGTCGTCACTGCTCATGGAGAGTTCTGGAACGTTCAACGCCGAGTCCATTGAAAGTCGGAAGTCGATGCCTTCACATAAGGATTCAGGTACGGAAATAAACTGTTTCTCGAATATATTAGGGTCTGATTCTAAATTATCCAGTATTTCTCTCTGATATCTTTGAGCCCATTAGTAAGAGAGTTTACATCATCATCATCAGCCTACAGCAGTCCATTGCTGGATATAGCCTCTTCAATTGCACACCATTCAGCTCGATTATCGGTAACTCTCATCCAGCTGCTACCAGCCACCCTGCAAAGATCATCAGTCCACCTAGCCTGAGGGCGTCCTACCTTACGTTAGCCGATTCGCGGTCTCCACTCAAAAAACACGTCTACCCCAACGGTCATCGGTTCTACGGCTAATATGGCCGGGTCATGGCCACTTCAGCTTGCTTATTCTGTGAGCTATGTCGACAACTTTGGTTCTCTTCGGATCGCCTCATTCTGGATTCTATCCCTCATCGATCTATAAATCTTTGTAATGGTCGCCGAACTCCTTATAACTATCAATCACCTAGCTAGATTATTAAGTAACGTTACGTAGCAAGGATTGCAGCCATGGTCTACTTTACATATTTACGTTATGCATTCAGGGCTGTTACGCAAGCATCCATCAAGTTACCGGCTCACTGAATACAGTATACACCTCACATAACCTGTGCGGATAGGGAAGTGCTCTGTCGGTATTTATACTATAGAATATCGATATACTACGATAATTATTACGTTTGATAATAAGTATGTGCTTTTTGTGAAACTAAACGTCATTGATCATCTACCCTTGGCTTTTGGCTAAGTAATAACAGACGCACGGTTCGATCGATCAAGTTAAGCTACGCTTGCCGCGGTTGGTCCGTGGATGGGTGACCATCTTTACATACCACGAACCCCCGGTCCTCGGAAAGCACGGTAACCCGTTGGTCTCGGCTGTTATTCCTGGACTAGTCTTACCAAGGGGTTTCGTATTACCCAGTAACTGGGTTGTGGAGGTCAAATAGGCAGTCGCTCCATGTAAAATACTGGTACTCAGCTGCATTGCGTTAGACTGGAAGCCGACCCCAACTTGGTTGGGAAATGGCTAGGCAGATGATGATGATCATCTACCCTTGCTTCTGTATGCCTGTTTTGATACCGGGCTCGACCCATATCACGCATACATATTATTGTTCCTAAATATATAATAAAGCAGTAAAGTGACAACAGCTAACCCAGTGCTTTAAATAGCACTTTGATTATAAAAAAAAGGCAAGCCAACGTAGTCGTAACTTTTGACATTATACTGTAAACTTTATGACCCAAATCGTAAGCACAAACGCGTTCCGAACTTTCTCATGGCACTACGTTATTTTTTCATATTTTTTCATTACATTTCCAGGTCTACCAATGTCAGGTCGCGACAGCATCGACCCGATGATGACGAGCATGACGCTCAGCATCCTCGACGAAAAAGACATGAGCACAAGCTTCCTCTCGCAAACAACATACCCTGACAACGACAGCCTGATGGACTCCTTACCGCCATCCCTCGTCAGCTCCGTCAACTCTTCATATGTCATCTCAAACACTTCCAAACCTCAAAAAGAAAGCAACGACTCCAACATATTCTCATCAGCAACGTTCACTCATCTAGAAACTTCGGAAAAACTCCTTTCCGCCCGACCAAGATGCCAACTCTACAACAGCTACACGAAACGAGAATCCGCCATACGAAACTCAGAATCCTACACTAAATCCCGGGAAGAAGCCTGCCAAATCGACACAGCGAAAATTCTAAACGAAAACTCGGATAAGAAAGACTCGCCGAAAGTGGTTCCCCGTAACGTACCGACGGCTGAAATGGCTGAACCGATCACCTTACACTACTCTAATAATAGGTTTAGTAGAAGAGATAATGACGCTGAGAAAGAAAACTTTGAAACTGACGACGCTTTTTATAAAGATATGGGGTTACCGAAGCCTGAAGATGTTGGTAGGAATAGTTTAAATGTAACTTTGGGGAAGCAGGAATTGAATGAGATCATTCAAGCTCGGCAGAAGTTGTCTTTGGCTAGGAAAGCTTTGCCAACAGAACCGGAAAAGGCCGTTCCAGCTCCTGTAGACACTTCGCCTATAAAAACGATTCAGTTACCGAATCAAACCGTGATAACAGTACCGCGACAAAGCATGGAGAACGCCTCAGAGTTGCTATCAAGGCGGAGAGTGTTGAACGCCAATGGTTTTGACAGACAAGAAGAACCGCCCACGAGAGAAACTCCTAAAAGAAATGCTACTTTTAAGAAGCTCTCGCCAAAAGCGAGCGCTATGGACACAACAGTTGTTTATATGAAGACAGATGATAATCAAATTATAGATATAAATTCGGCTACGCTTAATCTATTAGATGTTGGGGATAGGACGCTGCAGCAAGAGCATCGGGTATGTATTTTTAATTTTATTCATCTTCTAGTCGTAGAATTATACTTGTATCTTTGGTTTCTTATTGCTATAGCCACCATAGTGCATGGTCATTATATTGTAGTAGAGCAAGTAGGGTAACTTCTACCAGTGGAGATACAAAAATAAAAACTCCAAAATCATAACAAATCCCTACTTTATAATGCGAAAGTTTGTTGGAGTGTTGATTTGTCGCTTTTCCACGCAACAACGGAGCAACGGATCCATGTGATGTGATTTACACAGAGATAATTTATGGCCTGTGGAGTGGCATAAGCTACTTTTATGCTGGAACAATCTCATGCACGCGAGCAAGCCGCTGGCAAAAGCTATCTTTTTGAAAACACCGCTGTACGGATATTTTTACAATACTAATGTTAATAATGTTACCTTTAATTTGCAGGAGTGGGGTTCTCAAGAGCGAGCGATGGTTGGTTCAAGCGAGAGCACAGACACAGGTACCTTCAGTTCGTCCAGTCCGCCAGACAGCGTACCTGACTCTGCGCCTACGCATGACCCACGTAAGTACTACGAAGTTTTTAGTAACACAAACGGGTACGGTCACAAGGGGGAAGGAAGAGGGAAGAGTTGGTCACGGGGGGGGGGATATGAGCAATAAGGATACTTATCAATTATTATGATTCATATTGGCATCATGATTTGGCATATTGGGGGGAAAGGGCAATGCACAATGGCAAAGGTTTTTTTTTATAATGGTCTTTCCCAAAAATAACTCGAGTTTTGGCAGTTAAATATTCAGTTGACTTTGGGAAATTGGTTGATAAGGTTAATAGGAAAAAACAAAATAGATCTAAGACGCTACTAAACGCTTAAAACACGGTACAACACCACACATTCTCACATTGCAGGCCACCAAGTCGCCTCAACACCGCTTATGTCACTCCGGAAAGGAGCTAAAAACGAGTTGCTAAACTTGCACAACACGATATCCCCAATCTACGATATGGTTGACGATAAGTCCTACACTGTCACAACTATTACTAGAGGAAATTCCTCGGGAATGGAGCGGACTTATGACATGCACAATGCAACTGTTATAAATAGTGCGACGATGATTAAGAAAACTTCGACTAAGAGGGATATAATGGCAGGGAAAGCTAGTCCTGAGAAGAAGATGTTTGCGCCGAGTTTGATGCAGAAGCCCACTAGGGTGATACCTACGAGTTCTGGAGGTATGTGTGGAGATTTGAGTTATTTACTTATACTGGTGAAACCCTGACTGATTTAACGTATAAAGACCCATAGACAGTATTAGCAGGATAATAATAACGAGAGCAGGACAAATTTATTAAAACCAGTAGTAACAGTAAACGAGACAGAAATATAATTTCTCTATCTCTTTCGTGTATGCTAACGTTTTGTCTGGCCCCAGTTGTTAGCCAACAACTGTGACCCAACAAAACAGCTATCACGGTACGAGTTCTTTTTAAAAGTATTACTGGACTATATCTATCTTATAAGGCATACGGTGACAATACTATAAATAATCTAAACCGTACTCTATCAACGCAAATAGACACTGTCCTAATTGGCAATCGATCGCACAAACATGCGACGATCGCATTGCATTCACCGTAAACATCCTACTTCCTACTAATATTATAAACGCGAAAGTTTGTAAGGATGGATGGATGTTTGTTACTCTTTCACGCAAAAACTACTAAACGGATTTGGATGAAATTTGGCTCACATATAGTTTATAACCAGGATTAACACATATGATATTTTTATCACGATCTTCCTACGGGATCGAAACGTATGCGGGTGAAACCGCTGGGAGCAGCTAGTAATTTATATTATTATCCTTATTGAGTGTGATGTTCGCATATAATTAGGACACAATAAGTATGACGGATGATTACGTATTCGTATCTTAGGGCGTACGATTCGCCCAGTTTAGGTTCACTTCTAAATGAAGTATTATTACTCCTCTAAACTTTTTTTTATCTTTTTCAAGAATCTTACAACGGGAATAAAAAAGTTTTAAAATCGTTTTAATTTGGAATTTTCTTTTTCATTATATCTTTTGACGCACAATCAAACATTTATCGTTCTTACTTTTTCAAACAAAATCGCCTCATAATCAATTATTTTATTTTCCCCCCATATTTTATGTTATTTTAGCACCATACAGTAATATGGTTCCGCCGGTGGCCGTTCCAAGGAAAACAAGTTTGCCAACGTCAAAACTAAGGCAATACAGTTCACATAGGGAACTTAGCAGGATACCTGGTAATGGTAAGTAGCACATGCTTTTTATCTCATTATTATTATTATTTATTCATGTTTTTTTTTTGTACTTTTTGTTGTGATTTTTGTCTATGCAAGGTGGCAAGGACATGGGCTCACAAACTGTAACCATGAATTCTGAACTTGATCTGAACCCTGCGTTGAACTACTTGATTGTTATTAAAAAATAAACTGCTGTTCCCTATATTTTGACTGCGTAGGTTTTGCACTTTTCTATGTAACAGCAGATTAAAAAAAAAATAACCGACGAAAAATTATAGGGGAATATATTAATATTAGGGGGGGATTAATTATATTATTATAAGGGTTCAGAATCATGTGCTGAATGAATTTTGGTAACGGTTTGCGCGTCGATGACCCCTGCCACCCTGAAATTACTGTAAGAGTCTTATAAAAAGTTATTTCAGTTAATTTGTCAGTATTAAAATGTACTATGATTCATGTAGGGCAAACCATACTTTGAAGTCAACAATCAAATTGTCAAGTAAATTGTAAAACGATCGAGAGGCATCCATCTTATCTGAATGAATGAAGTCACCAGATCGCAAGTTGTGAACCACCAAAGAAATTTAATTGCAATCTGTTTTAAATTCAAATACTTTAATGATTGTGACTTGCCAATATAATATTTTTCCCAAAAGAACTTTGATGACTATCATAACGTCCCCTGACGCTACTCGTCTTCACACACACATTCACAACGTGTTTATGCACTTGGTTACCACAAGTAAAGCGCGCGTCGCTTCATGAACTGAATACATAAAAAGGGTTAGCCTTTTTCACAAACACTGTGAATTTCTGCGTGAAGGCGTATAGCGTCAGCACATAACACACACACGCACACACACTTTCGGCTTCGCCATTGTCTCGGGCGGTACCGAGAGCTTCTGCGCTTACACGCACATTCACAGCATGTTTGGACACTTGGTAACCACAAGTAAAGCGCGCAACGCTTCGTAAGATAAAAATACTATATTAGGCAAAGGGTCTAATGGCAATCCTACTGAAGCCAGAGTTCTCGTGCTAGCTGATCCGACCACAGCGTGCCTGATAACTGAAGCCTGTTTCAAAAATATCTTATCAAAGTGTAAACAAACCCTGTTCAGGTTATTTTTTTACGCAATAACTCGCTGAAGGGAATTTGTAACACATTCATCTGTATTTAGAAGGTTAATAAAGGTCAATACTTTATATAAAAATTAATTAGTAATTGAAAAATCCTCGATGAAAAATAACGTTATAAAATTAATCTCAATTCTCAAAAGGAAAACATCTTTAAGGTGATTTAAAATAAGAAATTCTGTTTTAAGTATTCAAATAATCAAATCAAAGCACTTGACTCAATTTGTAAGTTATACTACAAACTATCATCCGCAAGTACGTTTTCATACCATATGTATAATTATTATTAATATATGGCATGCATTTTATCGAACCGCAAATAATGCCCTTTATTTTATAAAAAAATTATCGAACAGTGTAATATCATGATTGATGAGAGTGAACCTCAAGTAATTCCTAGTTTAGGGTCCTAGAAACACTAAATAGCCAAGTAACCGTTACCAACTGCGCGTGATTGATCACAATTCTAAACTTAAGACGTTTGGTCAGGTTAGACGAATAGGAGAAAAGGCCAAAAATTTAAAGAAGCTAATTCATTTTTTTTTAAATGTGCATTATTAACCATTATACCATTCCAGCTCCGCCCGCAGTACCAGGAGTGGCCATGGCGAGCCGGGGCCTGTCGCTCGGCACCCGCACGCTGGTCCGGCGCGGCGTGTACGCGTCCAACCCGGCGCTCAGTCCCACCGCCAGCGCGCCGCCCGGCCTGCCCGTGTCCACCGAGTCTTATATCATCAATGTTAACCATCAGGTACTTAATATAACACCAGGAAATTATAACTATCAATATTCTAGCCGCGGCCAGACTGTACCAGCCATACAAGGAGGAAGCGCTAAAGTAACCCGCGAAATTCAAATGTACTTACGTTTTTTGCAATTTACAGTTCAATGTCAGGATGAGTGTTGATTAAAATATGATCCGCGACCGTAAGAAATATGATTTCAAAGAATTAGAATCAGCAATAAAAACTCCTTGAGTTAGTGGCCTGAAATGTCATGATTTCATGAAACGAATAATAAATTATTATTATTATTTATCTCCTTTATTTCATTTAAATACTTACAAATTATATTTTTATAAACAAAGATAAAAAAACATTATTATTTATTATTATTATTTTTTTTATTTTGTGAATGGGCTCATAATAAATGAGTGCTCTTTACCATCAACGATTGCATCACCGCTTTCCATAAGGCGGGATTACAGTCAAGCACTAGTTTATATCATTAAATAAAAAATAAAAAACAGTCATTCAATAGGCTAATGTGTACTTAAAGAGTTATATTGATGATTTTTATGATTATAATTCTACAAATAAATAATGGTTATGTTCGAGAATCATACTTAGATCAACATACAACCTTTGACTTACCTGGGAATTGCAAAAAACGTAAGAAAATTTGAATTTCGCTGGCTACCCTGACTCTTACGCCTCAATACGGAGGAAAGGTGGTCGGCGACTACGGCTGATTGTGCTATTACAAGAAGGCGTCATCAATTGCCAGAACAGACTCCTCCCACAGCTAGAGAATCGACATTCGACATCTACGATCTTTTTGCAAACTAAAGCCTTCTTCTTCTTTCTTTTACGTCATTCTTCCTTGACTACGCAATTTTTCCCGTTTGTGCAATATTTCTGAAGCATGCAGCGCATGAGGCCGAGTTCCAAAAGTATGCTACACTTTGACGCTGAATGTTTGCACTTCCCTATCACACCCTTAACGTGAACATTTCAGAAAGAAGCCTCGAAACCAGAGATTCCTCCCACGCCTCCGTTAGTTCGACAAGGGACAGAGACTCTGAGGAGGGAACGACCGCAAAGTCAGCTGGTGGCACCGAGAGATGTAAGTCGAAGGCGTTTTAAATACTGCTTTAGACATGCTTTGATTAAATTATACGGGTAACGCTGCTTTTGAAAATGAGTTTGAAAAGCTAGAGTTTCGTAAGACTGCGGCGGCTGCCATACAGCGTCCGCAATTTACCGTCACTGAAACGTTATTTCAGAAAGTAAGTTGGCGTGTTTCCCTTGAGAGCGTTTTTTGACACAGTAAAGTGAAACTCCGGTGGGTTTGAGTTTACGGTGTAAACAGACAGTGTTACAGCCGTTATGTGGCGGCCACCGCTGTCGTAGAAAACCCAAGCTTATGAGGGATTTTTGTTTTTTTATTTTTGTTAATGGGATTTTGAAAGTTTGGATTTTACGAAACATTTATTTTTTTAAATTTAGGATACTTAATTTAGTAAAGATTTTTTTGTATGATCTAAAAATACCAATGAGCAAACAAATTCTATCTGGGTACCATAGGTATTTGGAGAGACTAGAGAATCGTTTTCTTTTTTTTATTTCATGATAAAGAGTTCGTTATTTATTTTTTTCAATTTATAATTATCTGCTAAAGGTGTTCTCTACAAGAGATAATGTGATAAAGCTAAAATTTTCTTTTTTGTTTACATGTCTAATAATTGGTGTTGGTAAAATAGCAATAATAATTATTATTTTGTTCTAATAATTAAATGTGTATGTCATTTCAATTGTGTCTAAAATGTGTCCCTAATGGTGTCAATCATACATTTAAACGTGAATAATCTCATATCATCATATACCTAATTTAAACAAATGGTTAACTCGTTCAATGCGGCCCTGTGGGTTTGGCTGTAGTTTATTAATTATAATAATATTAAATCAATACTGCCTTATTGATCTGTCCTGGTCCTGGGTTCGATTCCCAGGTCGGGCAGTATTTTGACATCTGGAATTTCTCAGTAACAGCCCGGAGTCTCGTTTTGTGCCCAGTTGATGACAATAGCTCCAGACATAGACTTAAACATAACTGGGGAAATTTAAGTGTATTGTAGGTACACCTCTGCCTAACCCTTCGGGGAATACAGGCGTGATGTTATGTTATATTTAATCAATTCACACGTCTTCCAAAAGATAAGAATATTTACATTTTTTATCAAATTTTAATTTGTTTGTAATTTTGCATACCTTCAAATGCTGTACTACCAGCAATTCTCAAAAATATTCACGGCAACTGTTTGCTAAATAGTATTTTTTTATTATGTTCTGTCTGTAACTTAATTCGCAAGTCAGGACACAAATGACAAGTTCTGACATTGCTGCCCAATTTATCGTACTTTCTGCTGTTAAGTGCAGTCACCCCCAGTTTTTAAAATACTAACCAAGTCTCGAATTGGAGTCAAATGTCACGTGGTACTATACAAAAATAACAGCATCTAATTGTAGTCGTTAAATCTGGACTAAAATAGTATTGTCTCTATGAAAGAATAACAATACTCGTAATAAGTAATTATTACTTTTTCCTCCGCTTAAAAATGTCATCTACTTGGTTGCTACTTGTTAACGCACTACCCCAACTCCGGGTCCACTTTGAACGTGATAACCATACGTCACAACACACTAACGGCGTCACTAACTCATGACGCAGCTACGCGCGGCTGCGGGCAGCGGCGTACCCGTCTCCATGCGAAGCCATCACTTACCTGTGAGTGTCCACTGTTTATTTGACACTCATGTACACAGTGGCCAATGTTGGGATACATTTTCTTGCCATCAACCGCTGCAATAACCCCCTTTCACATGTAAAAGCTTTGATCGAACGGTGGCCAAGGTTAGGCCAAAGAAACCAGGGTCACCTAAAAGCGCGTGGGGTTGACGATATCATTAAAGTTGCGAAACACCAGCCCCCCTTATTGCGTAAGAGATTTTCATTCACAAACCATTTTGAAGGATATTTCTAATCCATTGCTTCATATGTTCCAAAAAATTGTCTGGTCAACGTAAATAACGCAATGAATGTTGCGTCTGTGAACTGTCAAAATTAGAGCCGTTGCTACTGTTAGTGTGTTACGCAAGAAGGACTTAGCAGTGGGTGATTCCGGGCGGAATCAAAGGTTGCCGGGAAGTCAGTGCTGGTTATGGGGTGGAGAATTTATGCGTCAACCGGGTACATTGTGCCGTAAGGATGAAAGCTTTCATACTACCTCATACACTTCGCTACAGGGCAATCCGAGTGTGTGAAAGGGGGGGGGGGGGGCTTACAAAGGCAGCCCTTTAGTGGAAATGATGCTTCGGATGAATAAAATGTGTTTTTGTCTGCTATAGTCATGAAGTTACTTGCTTATTTAAAATGCTTAAAAATTGGCCATTGTGTACAAGAGTTGCTGTACTGTAATCGTATGTAACTCGTGTTGGTATACTGATGCCGAATACACACGCGAATGCGCTTCGACGGTTTTGAGTCGGCTTCTTCATGCTTCATGCCGTTATCAGCTTTACGGAATGAGTTTTCACTTTATGTCAATTACTGGTCAGGCTTACCTATCGACCGAATTTTGGATGGATGGGAATGAATTTGGCATGTACTCAAATCCACACTTTTTGTGATACAGCTTTGGTTCTGCTTCTGTCGAGATAACCATCGAGTTTCAGGTTTATTTTAAACCTAAAAACAGATGTCAATACACGAGCGGCACATTATCGACGCAGCCGCCGAAGTTGCCTCTGTCATTGACGCGTCTACGGCTGCCGTCGACAAGTGTCAACTGCAGTTGCCTCTGCCGTTTGCGACGTGCCGCTCGTGTATATGAGCACTAAGAGTTGCCAGAGCTGGGACCCATGTCTATCGATATAAATAATACGTCACTACGTAAGTACGTACAAAAAAATTTTTTTTTGCCAAAATTTCATAATGGTTGCTACGATTATTTATTTGAAGCTGAAATTACAGATCATCATTTCAGCCGATAGACGTCCACTGCTGGACATAGGCCTCCCCCAAGTGTCGCCACATTGACCGGTCCCGTGCGACTCGCATCCAGCGGATTCCCGCAACCTTCACCAGGTCATCGGTCCACCTAGTGGGAGGCCTTCCAACGCAACGTCTTCCGATAAATTACAGATATGAAACTAGTAATTAACACTAGTTTGATCGTTTTGAATACACAAATAATGTGTCATTCGGCATCAGTGTATCCTGCTTATTTATGGGTGTAATACTAGCAAAACTTTTTTACTGCTTCTATCTAACTACACCTATTTATTATTAAGGCACCTGTATTTTGAAAAAATCTTGACGTGTTGCATTGCTTTATACTCTCTTTTTTTTACTACCCCCTTTTCTCTTCTTCTTTAACTAAGGGCTGATTTTTCCAAAGCCAAATATTTATCGGAGGAATAATTTTGAATTTTTGACAGTTCTTCCCTACAAAAACTGTCAGACGTCAAATTTATTCCACGAATAAAAATTATCGGTCGATTGAGAAATCAGCCCTAAACAAAACAAATGGTCCGGATTTGATATCTATCTTCATATTTCCACAGTCTTCCTACCAAAAATGATTTTCTTTTGTCCATCTTCAAAATCTATGTTTAACAAAGTGGTCCAGGTAACTAAAGCATTATGTGTGGTATAAGGGCTAACTCCTAACAAAACCGACTAATATTATTCAACCCATGTTATATGTCAGTGTGACGTTTTACAGCCGCCCACGACACGGCCGTACTCGATAGCGGTGCCGTCACAGCTCCAACGTAACATCTCCCGGCCTGCTTCCGGACCAGTGCAGAGTAAACCACCACGTGAGTAACGAACATCTTATTTTTATAACAGAACGTGACGCCTAATTGGATAGGCAGAGCTGGAAGGTGATGGTAGGATCTTATTATTATAAACTAACTTTTGCCCGCGGCTTAGCCGTCAAGGAGGTCGGCAAAAAGTATCCTATGTCCTAACCGAGGTCATGGTCTACCTGTGTGCCAAATTCTATCCAAATCTGTTCAGCCGTTTTTGCATGATTCAGTAACAAACTTTCACATTTATTATATTACAAGCTTTTGCCCGCGGTTTCGCGTGGAGGTCAGAGCTCATTGATTTCTTTACCCATTTTGGTCTACTGCTCATGGCACAAAACCTTGCCCTAGATATTAAAAAGAAAAAAGATGGTAATGACTGGTATAATGTTATGGAAAATCTGTAAGATGTCTAAAATTTTTTTTTTCTTCCCAGCACCGGTAATAGACCAGCCACGTCCAGCGACAACGAACGGCAACGAAACGCGTGTGTCTGCGTTACCGCGCCCATCCCGCCTGCCCGCACCGCGACGTGCGCTGCGGTAATCACTACATACTATAGTCTGGCCACCGAGAGAATGCGTCCTGACACCTGTCAGTTGGATACGATTAGGAACTAATAAAGTTTAAATTCGAATAACAAGTGTTATTTTGTTCTCCGCGTTTGCAGTCCTTTCTCATTTATTTTACGTCTGATCTTTATTGTAGTTGCTATAAGGTTGCAGTCAGATGTAAAATAACTGTGAAAGGACTGTATATAACTGACAGGTGTCAGAAATGTATCCCTAATTAATTGTGGTGAACACCAGAGGGATAATTCTCGTAATTTTAAGAACGTTTACAGTCTGATCTGAGTCTCAATCTGTCAAAAATACCTTTAATTTCCCTACATTTTTGACAAGTTTTTTGCATTGATTATCGGTGAGATGAGATTGCGACTTGATTTTGTACGTTTTTAATTACGGGAATTGATCTTCAGTTATTTAGTACAGCAGATGCAGCTACAGTACCCAGTCGTTAATACGACATCGCGCTAGAAAGAGACTGTCACAAAGTTGTATAAAAAAAGAAAACCAAATGGGTTAATTTTGCTGTATATGAGACATAAAAATGTTCAAATCACAATCTAATTTCTAATTATGTAACCAAATTAAACCCACTACACCAATAACTATTGACTGGAACAATTTGCCTGCAACGGTTTTGCCGTCCGATTATAATTTAAGTGTTTTCAGGGCTAGAGTGAATAGGCTCATAATAAATTAGTGCGCTTTACCATCAACGATTGCATCACTGCTTTCCATCAGGCGGGATCACAGTCAAGCACTAGTTTATATCATTAAAAAAAAAAACTATGTATTTATATGGTTGGGTATCATAGTCAGCGTTACTAAACATAAGAAAACGCTGATTACTTACGTAATAGGATTTATTATGACGTACAGACGCCAGCAGGTCAAGCTACCCGAAACTGTCAAATTTTCCCAATCAACCTTGAACCTTAATGCTTTAGCGATAAAGTTGAAAATCTATTAAAGAAATTTGACAAATTGTAGTAACTTGATGTGCTGGCGTCCGTACTAACAATACTAACACGATTTTTATTCCACAGACCACCGTCAGTATACTCAGTCGCGCCGACGGCCGACATCGACCATTACTGACATTTAGCCTGCTGTGCCAACCTGCTGGGGCGGAGACCCTAGCATCAACTAAATTATAGTACACGTAACATGACTGATGAACTAAAAACACGGTGTCTTTCAAATTTTTGTACTACTTAGACAATGTAGAAAATCCAATAAAGAATTTTTTGGCTTTACTAAAAACATTTTTAACCATTTTTTTGGTAATATTTTACCTGAGTATTAGACACTGATTATTACCCTAACGTTAATGTAGTATTGACCAATTCGGAGAGCGAAGAGTGTCGGCGCGTATCAGTAATGCGGAGACAATAATTTGTTAAACTTTTTAGACATTGATATCTGAGATTCTGTAAGTTATTATTCGCCATTTCAATTTCACGTTTTTCATGATCATTTCTTTTATGAATGTTGTGATGTCTGCGTTAATTTTAATTAAAAAAACTTTGTATTTTATTTTCGGCATTCAAAATTTTTTCTCGTGAAAATTTTGCTAATGTCTTTCAATAGGGGTGCGAAATTACCTTTTCAGCCTATGAAAAGTTGGACATTTTCAACCTCTAACTGTTGTGAGCTGTATGTATCTCTCATCGTTCAATGCTCTCTCGCACCATTCTCACGTCAATGAAGCTCAAAATTTTAAATATCTAAATCATGATTTGGTACAAAGACATACAAATTAAGATATTATTCCTATATTATTATTTACAAATTTAGTGAGTAGTGTATCAAATGTTGGTTTAGTAATTTATTTCATAGTAAGAATTTTGCATTTCGTTTCAACTTAGAGATTGTATTCATATAGGGACATGTAATTTAATCACGCTTTAGATATAAAATTATATACGATTATTAATATTACGCTCCTTTGTATACTAACTTATTTGTAATATAGAAAGTTGTGTATACGGCACGTTTGACACATATTTTTAATAAAATAGTAAACTTACAAAAATATATCGAAATTTTGCGCCATTTTTATATCTTACCTTCACATTGAAAGCACAAATTTTATGTATATTTATAAATATTCTGTTGTACATTATGTAAATTTCAGTCTTACTGTACTTGTAAAGCTTCGTAAGTGATATCGATTCTCTGCTTCCTACCACTTGTATATGAATCAAATAAATAAATATTTAAACTATAACATATCGACGTTAAGAGACTTGTGTATAAGTTGTATAACCGACGTACTTCGTCCTTGTTTCAAATGCTTTATATGACATGTGTTTTTGTTAAAGAAATGTTAGTGTTTATACATCGATGTTGTCCGGCCAAATAACAGTATTGTGTGCAAGTTTCGTGTAATCAGCAATAAATATTTGCGCAGTGGCATTATAATTGTATATTTTGTAAACAGCATATGTATGTACAGGGTTTTTTGATTTATGTGAAAATCTACGTGCATATGTGTGCTAAATCTCTGTTCCCCCTATCGTGTGACGGAGCGACCGCGCTGTGTGCGGTGCGCCTATGCCACACGATTCGTTTGAACACGTCGTGCCTTATTTAGGTAGTGTAAGGGATTTTGTTTTCATTTTCTAATAAAACTATGTATTTAATGAAGGTTTGTTTTATTGTTTTCAACCTGAGACAATGGTATTCTAGAAGCAAACACCACCGAATGTCAGCATCAGTTTAAGAGAGAAAAAAACGGTAAAATGCTATCAAGTATCGAATATAACTCGCGCCAAAAGTTAACTGCCAGACAATGGCGGTAGTGTGGATGTAGAGTGAGAAGCCAAGCGGAACCAAAGACAACTGATGAGATTATAATATGGCACAAGAAAAGAGAGACATGCCCAGCAGTGGGTGAAATCGGACTGTGGATGATGTACTATGAAAGCGAATTATTAAGCAAAAAATAGTCGAGTCAAGTTGAGATATCAAACATGCTCACAGTCTCACAGAAAGTGGGTAGGGTGCGGGGGCGTAGATATGTTTTCTTCCAACCAAACAAACACGCTCGCATTCACTACCTACTAGTTCCTACTACCGGCTATAGCTATAATACATTTTCTTCGTAAAGCTCACTTATACCGTAGAATAATTGATAGTTTTTCTTGAAAACAATCTATCGATCTCATCCCTACAAGTTTGAATATTTGTGACAGTTGGCGTCCCTAAATCGGCTGGCATCTTGGAAACCATATTAATAAAAGTTCATAATTAAAACCCACTTACTGCGAGAGGTGTCAATAGGTTTCATAACATGGACGTGCCGTTGGGGCAGCTGCTCTCTTCCCTCCATCCTTTTCGCGTTCTCGTAAATTTAGCTGGTATTTACGTACATCCCTTAACATTACAGGAAATTCTTGTTTTCGTTGATCGGGCCCCTCTTAGGCCAAAAGCGGGTACGCCTACGATATCACACAAAGTACCTACCTACTCTGTGGTCTGGTTCTACGCTGTGCTGTTACTTCCCCCCTTCCCTAAGAAAATATTAAACCAATATACGTATTTACTGAAAAAGCACAGTCGAGCTAAAGTTCTCTTTTGAAAGTCGGATAAAAACCTCAAAAACAAAGCCTTCTCAGCAGAGTTGTCAAAAAGTCTTATAACTTTTGTGACTTATTGAATATTTAGTAGGTCCTCACTTTGGAATATATTTCAAGGTTTGAACTTCCGTATAGTTTTGAACTTAAACAGAACTCTCGTTCTTCAAGTTTCGAGTCGTATGAAAACCAAAAACAATAAACACAGGTAATTGGTCTATTTACAGTAGGCCCAGACGATTTTTTGAAGCCTTTCTCCAAGGGTTTTCGAAATGCGCCCATGTATTTTCAGCAAAACTTAGCCCGATGGGAAAGATTTTGTTTCAGAAAATGGCAAAATTTCAGTCCATAATAATTAAATAAAGGAAGTGTGGCAACGACTTCTCAGAGTGGGAAGACTTAAAGTACAGAACGTTGACTTGACTAGTCGGTTTTTCATTTCCTACAATATCAATAGGATATTGTCAAAGTCAACTTTCCCATTAAAAACGTGTTAGGCGGTAATACATCCAAGTTTTGCTATTTTGATGGTTTTACAGGCTTTGCACCGTACTTCCATAACTCTCTAAAAGTCTAAATCACATCCAAAGCTGTGGTGGTCGCTGACACAAAAGTTTATAAAACTGGTCGTTTCAAAATAAAGTAAAAAAGGATTTAATTAAATATGATGTATGAAATAAATATTCAGAAGTAATAAACCAAAAGTTTTTTTCAAAGTTATTTTATTTATTTGGAATCGCGGAACAATATCGGTCCGATTCGTACTCAGAAGTCAGTTTCCCTTTAGAAACTATGCTCAGTGTTGCAATAGCTAAATAGAATAGAGTCGGATTCGGACCGACTTTTACGACGCTAGCGCCCAACTGTCACCTTGACTTTAGTTGTGTGTGTGTGTGTGTGAACGAAATCGCACGTTACGTTATGTGAGTGTGCGACGTCGTGAGTGCTGTCTACGAGTAATTTTTGCTTTTTACCTTTTTATTTTTATAAATAACCGATGTAGACGAAGTGATTAGTAATGTAATAACCTAAAGTGATAAGATTTGTGATATATCGATGCAATGGCTCTTAAAATACGCAGTGTTTTCATCTACTATGTGATCCCGTGTAATAACTCGTCACTTCGGTTGTTTGTCAATGACGTCTGCGTTTAGCGCAGCAAAAAGTGGAATTTTAGTTTGATTGTGACAAGTAGTGCAAACATAAATTATATAAATCGTGTAGATAGATGAGTGATCGTAACATGGATGAGTGTCTTCTTCATTGGAACGTTGTTTTATCAACTGGGGCCAACAGAGGTGGCTCATGAAGAAAGGGTTAGTTTACCTGTTTATGTTTACTTTATATATCGTACACATCTGTGATTATACATGTAACGTCTATTAATATCTTAATTACGGCATCGTTGCGAAAGTTGGATGTATAATTATTTGAGAGGTATAGGTTAGAAGGCACAGTAGTTGTTTGTTGACTCACAGACCTTTAATTATATAATTTGTTTTGGTGATGATTTCTAACGTTTAAATTAGTTACCATAAATGCGGATGCAGTTACTACTATGTATTGAGGCTGGGATGTATTATTTTTCTTTTGTTACTTTCTCTTATCCATGGAGTGAAGGGAGTGAGGGAGACAGACTTATAGCCGGTATGCGGTGTGTGAGAGAGACGGCGCTCTACAGATCAAGTTGTATGGCCATGTTTAGTTAGATATCCAATAGTAACATGAAAAGTTTACTTTTGCTGTTTTACTTTGGTTGTAAAAATTATAACACTAATTTATATGATTGAAGGTTGCAAAGAGCTTTGAATGTTGCGTTTGAAGACAACATTGGTAGTATAGGCATGTGTTAATACTGGTCATGTCTTAGCATAATAAAGCTGGATTTATTTAAATTGCTAATTTGTTAACTCATAAAACAGGTACAGTTAGTGTTATTGTCAATGAGAATTTGTCATTTCATTACCACTGTCTTAGACAGCATAGCATTGCATGAAAATGTTGTGGCATCACTTAACATTAGGTAAAGATCATAACAATTAAAAACTATTTTGCAATAATATACTTACATAAATAAAGTTGCAAAAACGTGTGTAATATTTGTACAATTGTTACAATTTATGAATATATCCGTTTTCACATAATTATAGCTTGTTTTTTTTGTATTCGGTATAGTCTGAACTGTTCTAGTATTCCTGGCTGACTGTATTAAAAGTCTTTTATTTTACAATATTTATAATATTTTTCAGCCAACTTCTGATGACGACCTACCTTCAAAGACATGCAAGGCTGACAGACCATTGTTCCTAAAAAAAAATACTCAAAGAAATAATTTTAACTTACATGCCTGCTTGCTCAACCAATCCCTGCAACAAGCATTTAAATTTAACAGCAGATTAACTGATTAAAGACTTGATTAGGCATTTAAATACCCCTCTGGTCTATGTTTGCATCTGCTACAAACTTGTTCTTAAGTACATACATCATATCATAATGTAAATAAAAACAAAATGATTCAAGATTATTGCAGCTGTATTATATCAAGTGCATAAGTAATGATATGAATTTATTATTGACACTACCTAGTATTTTTTAATAAATAATTGCTCCTATAAGAATAGGAGTATGGATGCCATTATTTATATATGTATACTGGCAACATAGTGCAAATGCATAAGCATGAGCATACTCAGCCTATAATGTTCCCACTGCTGGGACGCAGGCCTCCATGCATGTATTACAAATTATTTATCAACTGCAATATATCTTTTGTTGACTGTGGTTTGGAAACTTTAAATAGCAGAACTGATAACTGAAGCTTTGATAAAAATAACATTGAAAAACGTATTATTTATTATATTATTGTGTTATTAGCTTCTCGTTATGAAAGACAACAGTACAAGCAAGCACTGAATAATAAACATACCAATAAAAATGTTTAGAAACAATGTAAAAAGGAGACAGAAAATAACTTGACCAGTATTTGACTCACTACATGATTATGGTTACTAAGCAGTTTAAGGTATATTTAAATTACTTATTAGCTACTAAGCTAGGTTGTAGTGTGAATAAAGTTTCGCCAATTATGATACCATAACCATAAGTTCTCAATGAGGGCGATAATGCCCCTTCGTGGGTGTTTGAAACTTTCTGGGGGGCAGTAGAAGACCTAGAGAAAATTATATATCATATCTTACGACTGTATCCTATCTTACACATTTAAACATAATTGTGGCAATAGCTATTTGAGGTTCACAACAGATAGTATTATAAAAAAAAGGGGAGGGGGGCGCTAGAAAAAAAACGAAGTTAAGTTCAGTTCAATCCATTTGGGCTTAATGTTTATAAATTTTGAATTCTCGCAAAAATAAAAAAAACTACCTAGTAAACAGGTCACACTCATTTTATTATGAGTATCACCATATTAACTGAAACTACATTAGTAAAACAAGTCAAAACAACTTTTAAAACTACAATCAACATTGCAATAAAATTCTCTATTTGTCAAACTTCACACTACATGATCAAAATCATTCATTTGAAACTTCACGCCCCATGCTGACAGATCACATCATGCTATTAAACTTACTCATTCTTCCTCTAATAGCATGTTGAACACTTGATTATATGATCATTATGTTAGCAGAATAAACTGACTTCATGGCATTAAAATTGAAAACCTTTGTCATCATCATCACTCATAGAATAATGTTTATTGTGTCACAATGGCACCATATAATTCAGACGCACTAAGTTATTGCATCAAATATTTTACTATAGCTGTAACTATTTAATTCATGGTAAAAGAAAATTCGTCTTTGATAGAAAAAAAAAATCAATCAATTCTAAAGTTACTGATAGTATTTAATTAGGTCTAATTTACCATATCAATAACCACTGTTACCGCAATATTTATCAGTTTTCCTTGACATGAAAACAGTACCTTCCCCCATATTTATTTAAGTAAATACTGGGTGTGATAAGCACACAAAAAGGGGAAATTGTAATAAAAACATTTAAATGGCTACCCCAATGCAAACAAGCTCATTTAGCTTGGTTAGAGCAGTAAGTATAAGTATTATTATTATAAAGTACGTCTCTATAAAGAATTCTTTAATTTTTATGGATAAAAATATTCTGAGATTAGCCGGAACAAATAGACAAAAATTATTTTTTTAAGTACCGCATTTAGTCAAAAGCTTTTATTTTGACATTACAAACAGACACTTTCATTTTGTTTGTTTGTATAGACTACTATATTTATAACACTACTAAGTTTCATAGGACTGTTATTAGTTAAGTGAAACATTGGTTAATTGGTTTTGACAGAATAATAGGTCTATACATTTTCCCAACAATATTTTTTATTCAATTCTTCTTCATTTCTCTGCCAGTTTGGCATTAATCTCTTAGTTTCGAACACAATATTAATTACAACATCATTAAATCTCTCGCACACTTTGGAAGCAGTCAATATCACCTGCATGCTATTATAAGATTTACGACTGTAATTAATTACTAATAATAACTTGTTGTCCCATTAAAAACACCTTGAACACACATGTATATTCAATAGTTGACATTGACTTTGTATTTATTTAGTAGGAAAATAAAAACAACAAACTTTTTGCTGTGTAAATTACTAGGTAAACACCATACTAAGTGAGCAGTTATTTTTTTGTTACTGGCAGTATCTTACTAAGCAGCCTTCTCTTGTCTTCGTTAAAAAAGTGACCATGAAAGTACTAGTTCAGCAATGAACAATTAAAGGAAAATAATATCATAATTGTTCAATCTACTTCACACTTTTAACAGACAAATTGGTGATCATGATTTACTGTCGCACAGAAGGATGGAATTTACATCTTCTTGATGTATTTTTTTGGTAACTCTCCTCTTTTATGTTCTGTTCTAAATGTATCTGATGAAAATGTAAACTAAACAAAACACCTTGTGGTGTGGATACCAATTTGTAGTGTGCCACTTACAAATTGAGTGCTTTGATTTGATTATTGGAATACTTAAACCCGAAATTCTAACTTTAGGTTACCATGAAGATGTTTGACAATGAAGGTTAATTTCTATAACCCCATTTTCATCAAAGATGTTTCAATTAAAGTTTAATTGTGTTATTCAAACAATAATTGTTGAATAAGTTTGTGAGATATAAAATTTAAGAATGTTTTACAAATTCCCTTCACTAGGTGATGGTGTAAAAAATTAACCTGAACCGGGTCTGTTTACACTTTAATCAGATAGTTTGGGAACAGACTATACAACATTAAAATATGACCTACATTAGAAATAATGTACTATTCATTTGTGATAAGCCACTAATTTGCTTGCCACTAACAGCCATATTCATTTGGAGAAGTTTGCCTAGTTATAATTAGAAGGCAAGAATTAATAAGAAGACTAAGTTAAAGCTACTAATTAAAACCATGAAATTTAAAAAGCTTATCAAAACACTCAATTTATTATGTTAATATCTTATCAGATTGTCACTAAAGTATTTATTGATAGATAATAATATTAGCAATTATTCAAACAAATGACATTATCTGGAATAGAGGTGTTAAAATCTTATCTAAGATATTGAATATGAAAGAATTTTGATTTTCGCTGTTGTTAAATGAACTTTTTTATATATGTTTTAGACTAGCATTGCCCTGCGGTTTCACACGCATAATTGTCGATCCCTTGGGAATATCGGGATAAAAAGTATCCTATGTGTTATTCTGATGTATAAGCTATGTTAAGTAAAGTTTCATCAAAATCCGTTCAGTAGTTTTTGCGTGAAAGAGTAACAAACATCCATCCTCACAAACTTTCGAGTTTATAATATTAGTAGGATTTATTATAAGTATTGACTATATAGGTGACTAGTGATATGAGTATTGACCATGGCTCATAGGTTTTTGACTGGCACTAAAGGAGTGTAATGTTATTAATACATCCATTCATCATTATCCTCTGTTACTATTTAAATAGGTATGTTACATACCTCCTACGTAAGAGTACCTATTCAAATAAAGTTAATATAGGTACAACCTGTTTTTTTTTTTTTGATCTCTATTTATTTTGGGGTTTTTATCTAAACAGATACGTCAATCCCATCAGGCCTTTTACTACCTGTGTTAGACACAACTATTTTTGTTTTATGCTGCTAACCCAGCTGAAATCTAAAACGTCGAATTAATAGCGAAACACACTAACACTAGGACTGGTTTTCATTTTGACGGTTCAACAACATTCATTGCGGTATTTACGTTGTTGAGCAGTTTTCGTATATAAGAAGTAATGGATTAGCAATATGCTTCAAAATGATTCAGATGGCGGTTGATAATGTGTCACGCAATTAGGGTGCTGGTTCTGATTCTTATGTCTTCAATCTGTATTATGCATGTTTGTCACATGAATTTTGCTCTCATTAAAATCCTGCGCGAATTAAATGTGCGAAATTACCCATTTTCCTACCTATCTATATAGGTATGTACCTATTATATTTACCTACATACCTTTGTTTCCTATTTTTCCTCATTATTATTGAAATAATAGTAGTAAAAAAAAACGTTTTAAAAGTCTGATAACAAGGGGCTGTTATCAGTGTTCTAAACAACACAATTTTGTTTACATAGTGGATAGAATAGATCGATCTTTATTATGTAAACCATAAAACATTACAGATATAAGTGTAGAAATTTTACATATGGTGACACAATGAACGGCGATCTTCTATAGACAACCTTTGGATGGATAAAAGGAATAATTAGCGACAGTACTGCAGATAGTCAAAGGAGTACCATTTACATAAGAGCACAACTGTCACTAATGAGACATAATTAATGTTTCCTATTGTTACCGAACTTAATAAGCAAGCTTGCCTAACAGACCAGGGGACAATAAATACATTCATAATATACTTATCTACAATAATAAACATGGAAAAAGAGCAGGAAACTATATGTAATGACAATGTTTAAGGAGAGAGGATTCGAGAATTTGTATTTAGGAATATACAAATCAATGTTTTTTTTTGTTAACCTGTACTGTCCCACTGCTGGGCAAAGGCCTCCCCAAATCCTTCCAGGTACAAGTAAATAATAATAGTATGACAAAAAACTTGATGCGTCATCTCCCAACAAAAGTGCATCAATGACTTGAAAAGGCTACAAGGTAAACACAGTACAAAAATAAAGTGTTTAAATCAGTGTTCCCCAGATTTCCTTGCTCTATAGAAATTCCATGCTGCATTGAAGTTCAGTGAAGCCAGTATGAACAATTTGGACAAGTGGGTTGCCTTGACCCCCCGCAAGTGGCACTGTGTCAAGGGCCAACCGCTTCCATAAGGGGAAAGACTTGTCTTTTTGTGTATACCAACCGGTTGAAGTATGGGGTTATTATTTCCTATGGATTACTGGTTTCTGTAGTATTTTTGCAAGGTGTTTTGCATTCAGATTTTTTGTTGCCAAGGTGACTTTTTTTGTTGTTGCTATTTATGTAAGGTGGCCTGTTGATGTTAAAGTGGTTCAACATGTAGGTATTGTGTGTGTAAACAAGCTGCAAGACCTTTTTGATTATATTACAAATTAGCTTCTGCCCTTGGCTTCGCCCGCGTGGATGTCGGAAATTATACCACGGGAACGTCCTTCCCCAGCATGCCACCTGTCTCAAATTTTATCAAAATTCGTTCAGTAGTTTAGGCCGAATTTAGGCGTGAAAAGGTAACATACAGACAGAGTTACTTTCGAATTTATAATATTGATTAAGTATGTGTCCATTACTTTTTACTTCAAAATTAATTGAGCCATTTAAACAGAAATAAGGTGTTTTTATGAATACTTTAATTTACGTTATTATTCAGATACTCAATTTCTAAGTATTTAAAAGTGTAAATTTTCAATTTTATAACTTATGTTTAATAATATTATCGTTATTAAACAAAATATCTGAAGCGAAATGTTTGTATCCTGTGTACTACTTATCTATTTAAATTATAATTCCCAGTCCACTACTTAGTAACAATTTTAGTTCTACATTTTACATGACCTATTTGGAATTATGTAAGTAATATACACATTGGGTCATTATTTACGTGCCTATTTCATCGTTTTTCCTTTCAGTAATTAAATCTAATTGTGCCATAAACCTATACCTGTCCCCGTTGCACCGCATGCACCATTGACCTGCACCATCAATGGTGCAGAGGAGACTAATTATTTTCGTTTGCACCATTAATGGTGCAGTCACATTCGCAAATTCTATAAGATTTGATAGAAAGAAAATACAAACATGACGAATAAAAAAAGAACACAAACACAAAAAAAAGTTGGGGGTTAACATGCGTCACATCCACGCAAAACGGCCATCGCTCAGCATAATGCTAAGACCCTATACGAGACAGCCCCAGCGCAGGGGGTCTACTCCGAAATGATATCGGCCGAAAGTTCGGCCGTTTCCTGCTACGAAGTTACTATTTGGTTCGGTCGGTCCCGATCCTACACTCCTACACTCTTTCGAATATTGACTATGGTCCCGACCCAACTGAGCCGATCCGAATTTTTTTCGCTATTTTCAATAATATTCGGTTCGGCCATGTGTCGGTCCGATCCGAACATTCGCCCTTTGCACTTCGTAGTAGACCCCCTGGTTTTCAGCGACAGCCGGCGTTGATGTGATGACGTGAACATTCAGAGAAGTTAATACAATCTCAATTCACGTACTTAACTCTTTACTGAGGATGAATTGAAAGAAACCATGAAGCAACCATTAACAACAAATGTGCAGGTACTAAAGATTTCCTAGTATTGTTAAAACATTATGTTTAAAGCCAGGGTAACTATCGAGTAAAGTTTTGCAGTCGATAGTCAATAATGGCGAGCAATTATATTAATCGCAGTAGCGCACGCGTCGATCTTGTAACAACCTCGTTATCGGACTTTTACGATTGGTCGACTCTTAATTCCTGCTTCTAAAAACTATGTACTGTATGTAGCGGTGTGTATGTTTCGAGATAAAATTCTGCGCTATCATAGAATTCATAGGTCAATCATACAAGGGATTCTTGTGTAATATGAACAAAATAGTGTTGTGTAGAATATTTATTTTGCGTTGCGAACTATAAGGGCCATATTTGTTTACATTACACGTGTATGTATTTAAATGTGACTCAACAAAACCTTTGTTGCATATAAATACCGACAAGACTCAAATAAGGTTTACAAAGAGATATTAATGAACTGGCCAAATGGACATGAAAATTGGATATCACAAACTCCCATTAAAGTACTTAATCCACGAAGTTACTGAACAATAAGGGAAATACTCTACTCTTACGTAAGCGCATAACTAGTCGGCAGCGGACATCGGACCACCCAGCTTTGTTTGTTTTTGTTACTACCTAACTAGCTGTATTAAAAGATCTACCACACCCTCCCGACCCCTCAGCCATCACAGCCGCGAGAGGGGACATCGATCATCCGCCACGTCTCAGCATATATCGGTCGTTGAAACTGACACTTTAAAACTATCCACTTCACTAGGGTGAAATACTTTTTAGTCGACCTTTTAATATGTCTGGGGTCGTTAAACTATATTTTTTTATGCTGGCAATTTTTATCCTCTACGTGTCAATTGTCAACTGTCATAAAGTTCAGTACATTATGGTTAGTTGCAAAAAAAAGTACATTTATGAGGTCTGGTGGTAATTAAGGTTGCCACCGTTCACTTGTGCCTAACTGACTTGAAAAGCAATTAGGCTAACGTGAATAATGATGTTCTTGTAGTATAATTAAAAAACTTAACTCAATAACTTCTTAGTACTCCATCGAATACAGGATGTACGTTGTAGACATGTAATTTAATTTACTATCAAACACGCCAAAATTGTTATGCTTGTGGCGTTAATGTAAATTACTAACACAGATAATTATTTAGTATACGAATAGTACCTAGCTGTTCTAATTAATTTAATCCTATATTTGCTGCTCTCAATTTAAAGTCGTTCAAAGTAATGTCTTCGAGTATTAGAACGAATCTCGCTTGATAATTCGGTTGAAGGCAAAGGATCAAGCCAAACACTGTGTGCGGAGTTTTGACAGTATGATTGTAGCAGTCCATTCAAGTTCAGAGGGAAGCATTCTGGAGATTCGCGAATAATTGCAATAAATAGCGAACATGGAGTAAGATCTCCACTCCAAGATTGCTGGCACGACGCCCAACAACAGCGCCGTTAATGCCTAACTCTACTTATAAACGATGTCGGTTAATTAATGTCGCAAAAATAGTGTCAGAGACGAAATTTGAACAGATTTAAAGCCGGTTCAGAACAACTATTTAGTTAACACGAATAAAATGGATGAGAGTTTCTAGGAATTTCCCGAACGGGATCTTACCTGGAAAGCTTTGATTAGGAAACAAACCTGAGGGTTTATCGAGCCCTGTCATTATTGAGAATTCCCTGAACTGATAATTGAACTAAATATGTAAATATATCTTCAGCTCATTTAAATGCTATTAGAATTTTTAAGTGCGCACCTTTTTTAGGTCGCATGGCTATAGTAACCTTTTTCGTGAATTAGGAAATATCCGATTTGCATAGCGTACTTCAAAATAATTATTCGATTGTTGTTTTCAGTCACAGCATTCTTGTTATGTTTTCGGATGAGCAACGCAAACGATTTATGACTGTGTCTTAGTCATGTGCAAAATATTTTGTCTGTAGCTCGAATAAGCAGTAATACCTGCTCAGACAAATTAAATTGACCGAACCATCGAATCGTGTCTAATCTCTGCTGAATCGATCCTTCGTCTAGCGAAAGTATCAGACTCACAGATTGCAACGGATATGTCAATGAACGCTGCAGCGACATTCATTACTTCCCTTAAATTAGTCTCGTCTTCTTAAACGAGTAACTAAAACTAATAATAGAAAAGGGATCCCAATTCATTAACCCTCGCTGGGTGCACGCCATGGGAGCCTCCCGTTTTTAGGGGTGTCTTGCTAAATACTTTGCTTAGAAATTTTCGACGAAATTACAAGATTACCCGTTGGAAAAATGGCAGTTAACAAGTTGTTTTTTGGGAAAACAAACAAGGAAATTAATTTTGGCAGTTCGCGGTTGATTTTAAATGATGTTTAATATGAATAATTTGATTAATTAAGCCCATGAAATGTAAGTAATGTTATGCTTTTAATGGTTTGCACTTTGCAGTCAGCCAGGCAGCGCTCCGTTGTCGGATTCGGTGTAATTATCTCAAGCGCCTTGTTACTGGAAGCACTTGATAAATCATTTAATTACAGCACGCTTTATAATACTTAATACCATGCTATTTATTCTTAAAGAACCTTTGCCCTAACAGGGTTCGTCACTTCAGATTGTTTTGCAAATGATAAATGATTTTATTTCTGTAAGTTGTACACGTCAATCATATTTTGAAACTAGACGAAGTCGGCGTTTCTTATCTGACTACTCTGAGAAGAAAGGCCGAAGGCCGAACAAACTCGGAGGTCACAGTCTTTTAAAGTCCAGACATAATCTTGGTCACATCATGTAAAAACTATGTAGATTGGTACCTGAAATGGTCTTTTGAGGAAAGAACCACACAGATTGAGTGGACCAGTCCAGTCAGTGCACGCATTTGTCAGTTACTACATACATAAATTGTGTCAATTTGATACAAAATCGATTTGACTGACTGTATTTAATAAAAAATTTACACTTGTCAACCCTAAAAAGTAAACAGGGTACTATCTATTAATTTAACATTTGATTGTTGTTGTTTTTGTGACTCTACGTCAGTAGTCTCCATTTACTTAATAAAAAATACCGATTTGTTATTCTTACATCGTGCATTTAATCATCAAACCTTACCGCATCTCGAATCTTAACACTCTGGTTATGTCGTCAGAAATAAATGAATAATTATAAATACCTTCGTCATTCTGTCATTTAAATGTTAATAAGTAGGTGGAATGTAATTAATTAAGTATTTAGTAGGTTACCTGTTACAATAGACCGAGCAACGAATAATAACTGCAAATGTTTGCTCTGAAACAAAATACTCACCTATTTATTCAAAGTAGCTTTTGCCTTTTGTTGAGGTCGAAAATCCCTCGGAAACGAACTGCTGGGATAAAAAGTATCCCATGTCCTAACCCAGGTCGTGGTCTATCCGTAGGTATGCCAAATTTCAGCCAAATCCGTTCAGCCGTGAAGGCGTAACAAGGTAAAAGACAGGCGTCTGTCTCTGTATTTGTACTCTTGTGTAGAGTTACTTTCGAATTTATGACATTAGTATGGATGGTTATAAAGTTTGATGCAAATAAATTAACTCGAAAGTACTACAAACTAAAATAAGTTTTATCTAAAAACTTCGCCTATAGCAACTGCTGGACATGGGCCTCTCCTCTTTCAATTACTACAATAATGAGCCTATAACGTTTCCCACTGGTGGGACATAGGAGTCCTCTTTGTGAGGGGAGTGGACTATAATCCACCACGTAAGCCCAGTGCGGGTTGGTGGATGTCACAGGTCCTGAAATTTTTGGTTCTAGGACATGCCGGTTTCCTCACGATGTTTTCCTTTACCGTTTTTGAGAAAAGTGGTGTTGAAATAAAATACACAAAGTAATGTGCCTGCCTGGGTTCGAACCCACGACCTACGACAAATAAGTCGCGGCCTTTACTACTGGGCCACCAGTGCTCAAATACTACAATGCGATTGCTCAATTTTATTCGATCGAAGCATAGTTCAAATCATCTGATCTGAAAGGGATATTTAATAAGAAAGCAGTCGCCATGCGCTTGCGATTCGTATGACATGCCACAATAAATGTAAGGTCTACTCCACCCTTTATTTTACTTAGAGTATTTTTAGTACCAGCTGCTGATTGCGTAAGCTACCACATTGTTTGTACAGGAGCCCAGTTATTACTATGTGAAGATAACGATATGATGGACAATGGTATTATATAGGGAGGCAGGGACATCGGCGCCCAAACTGTAATCATGAATTCAGCACATGATTCTAGACCCCCTAGCGTAGAAATTTTTCGTCGGTTATCCAAAAATGATTCTTAATAAACCTAAAATAAAGACTGGTCCTTAGTAGCGCAAGATAAAGAAAACCAGGAGAAGCCCTACCGTGAGACTAATCGGGGCTCATTCTGTAAATAGACTCCGGACCCAGATTGGCCGAAGCAAGGAAAACCTGTTCAGGTGGAGATTCATAGACGATTCCGCCTTGGAGTGTAAATGTGGTGCTGTTCCACAAACAATGGGACACTTAATATCGTGCCCTGCGCGTCCTGTCAGCTGCACGTTACAGGAACTGATGGACGCTGGTGATGGTTCTAAACAAGTGGCCGAATTCTGGGCCGAGTCCATTTAGATTGCTATCGACACGCTAAGAAGAAGAAGATCGGGCTCATTATAATACTAGCTTTTGCCCGCGGCTTCGTCCGCGTGTAGGTCGGGAATTGACTACGGAGATAAAGATTACCCTACGTCCTAACACTCCTAACCCAGGTGTGCCAAATTTCTATCCAAGTCCGTTAAGTCGTGATAAGGTAAACAGCAGTGCGATTCTGTAATCATCTCACCGTGAAAACTTAGGTGAAGTGAGCGTGGAGTGAGCTGTCATTACAAATAATGCTAGGGATTGACACTACTGACAATTCACATCAAGCTCACTTCCCTTGAGTTTTCACGGTGCGATTTTTACAGAATCGACCGGCTGATTTACTTTCGTATTTATAATATTTGTATAAATTATAGGTCGAATTTAATAAAATATTTGGTATTGTTCGTGTATTTGAGCGCCCACGCCTTACCGGTCTCAGCAAGTTTTTGTAAAGGGGAATCAATAAGTCGGACACGTTTCCGCGAAAATAGCAAAAAAATGTGTTGAAACTTGAACTTTACTGCTGTCACGTTAACGTACATGTTTGTCAAGTTAAACACGTGGAAGGAAAACGTATTATTTGTCCCTTAAATAGCTTAGAAAATTTTTGTGAAGTCTCCAAGGTTGTAATTGATTTTACATGCACATTATCCTTATTTATTCAAAGTCACGTGAGATTTAAACTATTCATAAAAGCGTGTTAATTTGGCCGGAGTCTGTTTATCTTTTACTTCGTTAAATATTTACATACATTTTACAGAGTCGTAAGTACCGACGTGATTAGTTTTTATCTCTCTCTCTTGAATGGTTACTTATTCCTATAATTTATTCACTTTGCTTAAAAGATGAGCTTTACTATGTCCACATTTGTATCAAATGTATCAATTTATTAATTCTGTGAGTAAATAAATTAAAATGTCTTCTGAAAATGCCTAAAGGCTCCCACAGACAGGCGCGACCAAATCCTAGTAGAACAATTTCTATGAAGGTTTCGTAGAAATTGTTCTACTAGAGTCTCGTCGCGTCTGTTTGTACTCTAAGAATAGTAGTTTTTTTCTATCCAAGAGGACTCTAAATGCAATATTATCTGCTTATGATGACGCCTATACGATTATGAAACAACTACACCTACCAACTATCGAATGTTGTTTCGGCCCCCTAAAGTTAGTTCCCGTTCAAATAGAACCATTTCACTTATTTAACGGTAAGTGGTGCTATAACATTTTAACAGCACCGATATTATTAATCAATATTCTATCTATCCATTCCTATCGAGTAACCCTCCTAACATTTCCGGGAATTACGACCCACTTTGTTGCTAACTTCATTTTATTGCACGAATCTAAATAATGTCGGCCATATTTGTCACTTTTGTAGAATAGTTCCTAAAGTTGCGACTTTTAGTCATAAGTACTATCTCTATAGTTTTCTTGGTAGTAAAGACGGATATTTTTAGCCGTAAATAAATTACTTCGTTGTAAAGCTAAAAAAATGCTACAGATATTTTTAAAGGAACAAAATTTCCCTAAACGATACTTGCTAACAAGATGCTCCTATAAGTTATCTCTTCCTTTCAACTCTGGTTTATTTTAAAATCTTTTAACTAACGAGCGGAGCTATTTTCACCCTCGGTAACCTAGCAGTAGCCCTATTTATATCATTGCATTCTATTTCCGTCCATTGATTTTTTGACGGTAAATTTTATTTGTTATTTCTGAATGGAAGCTTCAACTTCGTGCAGCAGGGTTTCTTGAACCCCTCTGTTTTCTCACCCCCCGAAGATTAATTGATATTTGTTCCTCTATTTTAAAGCAGGTGATTGCAGTAAGGCTCACGTGATATTGGCTATGTCAAGACATTATTACGGTATTTTTATGACTAGAAAATGTTTCTTTTTTGTAGACCGTTAGCTGTCGTGTGTCTGTCATTTATAAAAAAAGTCCGCAAGTTGATTTTAGACAAAGTTGGTTCCTTGTAAGCAAATAATACTTTTTAAGGCTACACATATCTCTTTATTAATATTTAGGGCTAAAGATGACGAAAGACACATTTGCGCGGGAATAAATTAAAAATGGCGTCTCTGTTTTTGACTTGGTAACACACGCAAAATTCTACATATAACAAAGGAGAAAAGGACAATCCTTAAATTGTTATTAAAACTTAAAATTTATTACAATCGAGAATATAAAACTTAGTTAGGTAAAGTATAAAGATACGAAATAATAATATAGCGAGGTATAGAACGAAACTTGGAGTTGAACAGAAAAGTAAGCAGTCCAGAACGCGAACAACTTAATTAATAAACTAAGTAAGTTACCGCCGGGAACAAAGGCTCTTTTGGAAAGAACTTCAATTATTTCTGTCTTACCAAACAACATTGTACTTGTGGCAACTTGTTGAGGCCTTCTCATTTCATGATCAATGCTACAATTATTCAACTACAGCTTAAGACCTGAGGGGCAATTCTCGTAATTTTAAGAACGTTCACAGTCTGATCTCAGTCTCAATCTGTCAAAAATACCTCTAATTTCCCTACATTTTGACATTTGTTGGTCGCTGAGATGAGACTGCGACTAGATTTTGAACGTTTTAAATTACGAGAATTGGCCTTCTGGTTTCTGAATTTAGAACTATCTGCCTAGCCTTTTCCCAACTATGTTGGGGTCTACTTCCAGTCTAACCGCCGAATACGACATAGAGCGACTGCCTATCTGGCCTCCACAACCCGTTACTGGGTAATACGATCCCCCTTGGAAATACTGGTTGTCAGATTTTCGGGCTTCTGACGACCCGTAACGACTGCCAAAGATCAACGAATGACGGCCGGGACCAACGGCTTAACGTGCTTTCCGAGGCACGGAGGGGTCTTCGTATGTAAAGATGGTCACCCATCCACGGACCACCCGCGGCAAGGGTAGCTTAACCTGACCAATCGACCAGTGTGGCTGTTATAACTTAAGATTTCTTAAAAATAAATGTGGTTGCATTTATTTAGATTTTTGTGGGCATCATCTTAAGTATGCCATAGTAGAGTTCGACAAGAATTCAAATTCTCAATTTAGAAACCAGGTATAAAGTGTGTCAGCGGGATTGTCCGAGTCAGCGGGATTGTCCGAAAGGGTTACCGCTACCCTGGAACATAAAGGGCAAAGGAAGGAACATGGGTGGGTCAGTAAGAGTCTGACACTCCCTTCCGCTCCACCCAGAGCGGGAGGGGTCATTTGATGATTTCCCATCCGGAAAAAAAAGGTATAAAGTGTCCTTTTCTCATTTCGTAACGCACATGAGAAAATCTTAACACGCTGTGGTAAACATATTAGCGGTTGCTCTATTCAAAACCAGCGCTCTACACTGGATTGAGAAGAGCTCTGGTTAAATTTTGATCCAGTGTCACTGGATTTTAGCTCTGAAATCAGATGCTGGATCAATGTAAATCAGTCGCTCAGCAAGGTGGTAATACCAGGCCGGTAAAACTAGTGACTGACTAGGTTGCGCCTACATTAATTAAAGTACAGACACCAGCACATCATGCTACTACAATCTGTCAAATTTCTTTAATAGATTTTCAACTTTATCGCTAAAGCATTAAGGTTCAAGCTTGATTGGGAAAATTTGACAGTTTCGGGTAGCTTGACCTGCTGGCGTCTGTACGTATCTGACTAGCCTTTTCCCAACGATTTTGGGCTTTCGACTACCCTTGACTACTGTCAGAGATCTGCGAATGACAGCCGGCACCAAATGCTTTACGTGCTTTCCTTGGCACAGATGGTTTCTCGTGATGTTACCCATCCACATACCGACCTTGGCGTTGAACCTTGAAGATCAACCCATGCAGCAGTTATTATTTAGCCACGAGTGTCGCCACACGTGGAGGTTATTTTAATGAACCATCTTCTTCGCAAAGTTATCAACAAATTAAGTATAATTTTCCATTGTCATACAATTACAACAATGGTTCTAAATTCAGAAGTTAGGGCGTTCCTCATGATAATACCCGGAATTGTGTTGGAAACAGTAAGTTATTTTTGGAATGTACAAGAACTCCTTCTGATGAAAATTTGAGTTTTATTACTTTGCCTTCACAACACTTTTCTTGGTAACAGTTGTCATGTTTATTTACGATCTTTTATTAAGTTATAAACTAAATAATCTTATTTTGTTACAAACTGAAACAAACAAACAATCACACAAACTGCAAACTGTACTTTTTTTTTATTAAAATATCATCCTCGTTCCCTCATTGCTCAAGTAGTCGCAAGCGCTAGAGCTGAACATGAGGTCCTGGGTTCGATTCCCAGGTCGGGCAAATTGTTATAGGGTTTTTCTATCAGGAATATCTCGGTAGCAGCCCCCGGAGTCTGGATTTGTGCCCAGTTGGTGGTAATAGACTCGCTCCCTGTTACATGGGATTTAGAACATAACTGACGAAATGTGAGTGTTACTATAGATACACCCATTGATATAAGAAGTTTTTTTTTAATATTTCTATGGGTACACCTCTGCCTAGCCCTTCAGGGACTACAGGCGTGATGATGTTCCATGTTCCATTAGAAATTTTTAGTAACCGGAGTTTGGAAGTTGGCGGTGTGACACCCCCGTGTCTGTGAAAGCACGTTAAGCACTTGGTCCTGCGCGTGATCTCTCTCCAAACGTGTTGATTGGCCGTCCCATGGGACTATGAGAGTGAGGAAATAGTGAGTGCACCTGTGTCTTCGCACGCACTTGTGTACTATACCATCCCCCGCGTAGATGGCTAGTCTCCGCTGAGATTGGATGCCATGGCGAAATTCGGTCTGGGGGACTATAATAATGTATCCCTAGAACATTTCCCAAGCTGTTGATACAATCCGGTAAATAAGATATCATGAATACATCGTTGATTGAACAGTAACTTAATTTTCAATGATTACTTAGTCAAAGCTTATAAGAGGTGTATTCTCTGTGATTCTTACCTACACACACTACAGTACCTACTTATGTATAACAGATTCAGTTAATTTATCTTGCTTGCGTCTTAACCTTGAACTCAAGCGTAGGTTATCAAGTTTCGAACAGAAACAAGTATGTTACATTGTTTATTTACGGACATTTTCATCTGGAGATTACGGGAATTTGCATAATTAATTTTGAATATATGTATGCTTTTGTTGACGAATCATCTTAACCCTGCATAGCTACTACATTTTATGTAGTCAGACTTTCGGGCCGATAAAGTGCTCTGTGCTTTCGGGCTTCTTTCTGACTACCCGTGACGACTGCCAAAGATCTAAGAATGACAGCTGGGACCAACTTCTTAACGTGCTTTCCTTTCCGAGGCACGGTGGGGTCTCAGTATGTAATGGATTTTCACCCATTCACGGACGGACCTCGGCAAGCGTTGCTTAACCGACACGTGCGGTTGTTATTATTTAACCACGAGCCACTTGCATTCTGCTACTTATTGTTTAAATAAATCTGGTCCTATTTTTCCTTGTCGCTTAACTTTAGCGTGGCGTGGTTCTTTTGATCTAGGTCATGCTCCTCTAGTCCATAGTAAGCGCAGTGTTAACCCCCCCCTGTTGCTTTGTTATCTCTTTGGATTATGGATCCGCAACCGAGGTACAACTCGTAACGCCTCAGTGAAAGTAAAATTCTTTGAGTCGCATCGGGTTCCACGGAAGGATTTAAGCCTAGTTCAGAACGGTGCTGTTGAAATACTTCAGCCAATATTTTATTCTGTCACTCTTGCATGTTGAATGGCCACCGAAGAAACCCGAAACCGTCCCAAGATGTTCCTTGAATAGAAATAAGATCCCACCTTAAAAGTGTCGGATGTTACAATAGAAAGTGCTATGCATTTTCTTTCGTACTATATCCGGCACATTGTAGCCGATCCGGGGTTTAGTTGCTAGAGTATCCGCCACTCGAATAATAAACTAGTGTAATCTGTACTAGGCTTTAGAGCCGGTCGTCTCGTGCGTCCGGTTGGCTGTTTTTCTAGTGCTCGGTTGAGTCTAACACTATAACACAATGTATTGACCTTTGTTCACTGGTTTGCTGTTAAACCCGTCCATTTCCATCAGAATGATTAAGTTTTTTATCGACGTGGCTTACTACGCTAAATGGGTGTGTTATTTTTTTATAACAGTGTTCATAAACAGTGCTACGTTCACTAATTGCTAGTATTGTCTTAATGAAGGTTACATTAATAAATGTCTGTATTAAAGCATCTAAGTTTTAATAATGACCCTATTTTAATACAATACTGTCTGGTCTCTACCCTTTGCCCTTCCTTAAAGCGTCATTATGTAACCCTATTGTGTTTGATAACTTCTGTTGGGAAACAAAGTGCTCTGTTTTGTACTTTACACGTCTAAGCGCCTTCGATTTCACTTTTCTATTGACGCACATAAACGTAACTTGCAATTAAATCTTGTCACGACTTTGTACCAACTTTTAATTGTAAGAAAAACCTTTTTATGCAACAAAACGGATTCTACGTAAAAATAATTAAACCTCACAAAGGTAGGAAAAACAAGAGAATTGATCATTTTTTAAATAAACGCTGACCTAGTTTTTATCCGTGTTTATTTAAAACCGAGATGAGGGTTGTATCTTAATCCTTGAGTGAACGAATGCCGGAAGCTATTATTGTGATAACACTTAAACTTTACCTGCATAGCTTGGTTACTAGAAATGTGGAAATATTAAAAGAGGCTGTTAACACTTTACGCCCTATAAATTGTTGGTTAGTTGGGAATAAATTATATTCCTCGCTCGTCGCGGCTGATTTATCGGTGGAAGGTTGAATTAATAGTTTCAGGATGTCGACGGGCGTGGAACTGAGGGACCGTTCTTTGACACGCGTTTAGTGACAGACTCGTCTTAAAATAAACAAACCGGGAATTTGTCTCTCCATATGTGTTTTGCTACTATACAAATGCTGCGTCCTAATTTCCCTTTCAAACTTAACTCTTAACTCCCGCGTTACGACGAAAACCACTTAAGAATTAACCGATTATTTCACTCAATTATTCGATCTTGCCTACATAATGATGCGACGTGTTTGAAATAACAAAGGTTGTCACTGCAATAGGAATGGATAATTATTTACCGCTACTTTCCTTCTAATTAAACATGCGTTATTGTATGCCATGTGAAGTCCTGCCAATTATAGTGGCAGGAAGAGAAGTAAATTAATAGTTTGAGATGGAATCGTTCTTCGTGTGTGTTAGCTTTATATGGCTGTACCGCGAGCATGTTTTTTTATGGACACGTTTAGACTTTTATAATTATGCGGATAGCTAATGATTGTAATGTAACATGTGTTTAATTTTAAGCCATACAACTTTTATTAATCCATTCATACCTGTCCATTGTGAAACGACATGGCCAACTTTTTATTACGCCATTTTACCACTATCAGTAACAGTTTTCTTAGCATCTTTCTCAATCCTATTGAGGACCGTATCATTGCAATTTGCAAGATGACTCAATTATTTTATCCCAGGTATCTGTTGCTAGCGGCATTTTTACGATCATTTTTTCATTGCATATTTTGACATTGCAAAAACCTGAGCGGTCGCATACTTCTCTAGAGAAAGTGAAAGGTTGCACTCCTTCCTCCGTCTGTGATGTGTTATACGACTATTTTATGTGTACCCAATTATTGATGATCATTTATAAAAATACGTGGTGTATTTAATTTGTCCGTGTTACCCTTTGCGTGTCATTCATTAGCTATTACTAGCGTTGCGTTGTCAGGCACTTATGGAATGCTAGTAGATTGTCTTACGGTTTCTTATGGGCCGGATTTTTTACAAGCTTTATATTAGCTTGCTTCGTTCGTATGTATTGCCAGTTACTCGCATTGTCATCATTTTTTTTAATATCATCTGTTCTACATCTTATTAAGTTGTCGAATTACTTACATTCTTCATCAGTGCGTTATTACTTCGTGAATAGAGACGAGAACTTTTAAATTCGGTCTGCCTAACATCATTTTCTAAAGAATATTTGCTCCAAATTGGATATTACTTACATTGATATCCGATGTAATGAACTGTTTCTTTTGAGCTTATTAAAGTTGGTTTCCTCTTCATTAATTATTGTGACATTACTGGGAACAATTTTGTGTTTTTAATAAAAGATTGTAGAGAGAAAAGTTTCGTTTGGAATTTTCGCAAAGTGGCAGAAAAGAAAATCAAGTGTAACAAGAAATATGTTTTGATTTCTTATTATTTCCAAAGACGACCTGCACTAGGCTAGGCTTATATCGCAGAAAGTAACTGAATAATAATATTAAGTAAATTGCGGGTTAAACACTATCTTATTCCCTTTAAATCTATCCAAAGGTTATATTTAAAAGATCGCTGTTACAGATAAGACCGCCTATTGTATTACCGTATGTAAAATTTCCACTTTTATATTTGTAATTCAGATGGTGTACTAAATAAAGAGTAAGTATTCTATATATCTATTATATTCTAGCTTGTCTCTAACAGAAAAACATAGTGGATAACATTATTCCAAGTAGGTAACTCCACCAACCCGCACTGGACTGTAGCCCACTCTCTTACCGAGAGGACGCCTGTGTCCCAGCAGTGGAAACATTTTCGGCTGATTATGGAATTAGGTAATTGTTCCCAATCATCCCAAAGTGTGATTTCATCACCTTTAATTTCTTATTAACGTGTTCGGATAACAATGAAACACAACAGAGGGACAATTCTCGTAATTTTAAGAACGTTCACAGTCTGTTCTCAGTCGCAATCTGTCAAAAATACCTCTAATTTCCCTACATTTTGACAAGTTTTTGACATTTGTTTGTCGCCGAGATGAGACTGCGACTAGATTTTGAACGTTTTAAATTACGAGAATTGGCCTTCAGGATTCAATTACTATACAAATTGGCCTAGTAATGCAGTAGAAAATGAACAAAGGGATCAGTGTGCTGGTCACCGATCAAGTAGCGATCGTAATAGACAAACAATAGATCCTGTTTCCGACTATGAACGGTTGTCTCGCTACCGGCGAGTTATCGGATTAGCTCCGATATGCGGAATGTATGGAATTTGATGTTAAATTCATATTCATCAGGACCTGAGCTGGACGTTTCATGTCCAGTTTCCTTTCACAATCAGTGGCCACTTCGCTAGGTTACTACACTACATTGTGTTCTGAACACTATATGAAAGCTTTAGATCTAGTGGATTTGGATTAACATCCTTCGAATGAATACGCTGTGTGGATTCTTGGCCACAAATTTTCTTTGCATCTCTTGTACAACGAACTTACCTTCACTACAGGATTTCATTCTTGGATTCTTCTTGTAGTTTTGCAGAGCGGTGTGAATATATATTTTCATGCAACTGTTCATATAGCAAGAGGTCTGAGATTACGAATGGAAGCTGATACGAGTATGTATTCCATATTCAAATTGTTGTTTCCAATTGACGTTATTTCCACGTAAACAACTATCAACATATAGTTACCGGTACGTAAGTTGGCAAAAGATTTTGTAGTGGGGGAAGTTCGCGCACGCACTATTTCATACATTTTTACATGCGCGAACTTCCAATACTCTACTCTACTCTTAACAATACTTAAATTGATTTCAGAATGACCAGTACTGTTGAAAAAGTCATAATAATAGTTTAAGTGTTAGCGTAAACTAAAGTTTATCTATGGCTATCTAAGTGTGTATTTATTGGTTTAGATTTTTGGAAACTTAATTGCGAACGCAGGATAATTATCATGTAACAAAACTTTCCTCTTCAAGAGTTTTAATAGATTCATTACGATTGCGACTATCAAAGATTTGGATCACATCGCGTTTATTTCGCGCATGATGTATGAATGAGTCAACAATATTAAAATGAGTCAGTCTTCCGAGTAATCAATGGTTGTGATCTTTATTGGGCTTTATTAGAGTCAGAATTACACCTACAATGCTAAAGGTTCTCGTGGCAAGGCTGGCTGATTATCTGCCCTTTATAATTTGGAGCCAGAATGTTCTCTTCATGTACGTCAACCGCTGAAGCATATTCCTATACGCAGTCTGATAGAACACCTTTATAATACCTTCTACTGTTCTGCAGGTCTGCAGGTGTACCATAAATAAAATATAGCTTAAAGATACTGTAATACCAGTAGATAGATATTAGCTTTCTCAATAAACCCGTCTAGTTTTATCCTAGTGATGTAGGCCACCATTTGTCGGGCACGATATATTTATTGCCACTGCCATTTATTTTGAGATCTTACTGTGTAATTGGATTAAAAAATAATCCCCTAACTACATTATGCGTACGCGCCGGCTCGCGGTATCGGCGCGTGTATTGCGACTAGGGTTGCCAATTGTAAAAGTGTTTAAGAAACAAGTTGACGAAGCGTAATACGTATAATCGGTTTGACTTTTGATAAGAAAATTTATTAGGGGATTTTTAGGGGAAGATGCTTTGTAAATATCTTTGAATGATACCTGTTTCCATTGAACTAGCCGGACATTCGCCAAAGGAGAGCGAATGATGCCTGTGCGCATGAAGTAGGATGGCAACCTTGATTGAGGCTGCGATAATAGATTATTTTATCCAACTGGGCACACTGGCAAAGTAATGTATTGTCGTGATGTAGTGATATTGAATGACCAATCCTTTAATAATATTCAAATTGCTATATTATTTAATTTTATATCTGGTTTTAGATAAGACTTGGGACTTCGAAAACATAATGGTCGATTATTATATTAAAATTATATGGAGGCATGAGGAACAGGGTGTAAAGTTCACTCATCCTCCATAGAAAAGGGAGGATCCTCCGACCAGACGGGTGTTGGGTCTGGTGGGCAATTGCCCAACGCTTGATGTTGGGAAATTGTATCTATGCTAATTGCGCGGTAAACTTTGCTTGCGAGATGCAGGATTTGCGTGACGTCAGTATGACGCGTTGTTCGCATGTGGTGTTGTAGATACCGCTACATCACTCCCCTCCGGAGACCGGAGGTCGATAGTGGGCTGAGTCTTGTATCTTGTGATGCTTGCCAGGCCAGCTGAGGTTCCAGTGAGTCGGAACCGGTTGCCGCATAGTTCGTCGTTCGTCGTTCGTCGTCGTCGCTCGTTCGTTCAATCGTTCGTCGTTCGTCGTCGTTCGTTCGTTCGTCGTTCGTCGTCGTTCGTTCGTCGTGGATGCTGGCTGGCTGGGTGACTCGCCGCTAAAGCTTGCGGGAGTGATGATTATGACGACACGCTGAAGTAGGTGCACGAAGGCTGCGCTGACGTTCATGTTCGGGGTCACCAGTATGGAGGTATGAAGAACAGGGTGTAAAGTTCACTCATCCTCCATAGAAAACACAACGCTTGATGTTGAGAAATTGTATCTATGCTAATTGCGCGGTAAACTTTGCTTGCGAGATGCAGGATTGCGTGACGTCAGTATGACGCGTTGTTCGCATGTGGTGTTGTAGATACCGCTACAATTATATAATTATTACATTGGCACATATTCCGGTGATGCTGGTTGTATGTGAGATAATATTTATTTAGTTATGTGTGGATTTAAATTGCCCAAAAATATCTGATAAACGGCTTATTTAATGCATTATTTATACCAAACAGTTATGATTACATATGCATCATATTATTATTGTCAGTCTGTAAAGTCCATTGCTCGTATCTACTTCTCCAGATAAGGGGAATTTTTTGTTTATGTCATTAATTAATTATCGAACTATCACAATGATTAGCAGAACAATTGACGACTACATTTTCTCAAGAGTAGACAGGAGATAACGGACAACAAAAGAGGACGGACACCACTGTCCAGTGTCTGTCCTCTTTTGAGATTTAATCTATCTATTCTATACTAATAATAAAGCTGAGGAGTTTGTTTGGACGCGCTAATCTCTGGAACTACCAGTCGGATTTGAAAAAATCTTTTTGATAGCCCAATTCTTGAGGAATTTACTTAACATCACGCTAAGACACTTGGGAGCCGAGCAAAAACAATATAGCGCGAGTAGGCGATACGACGCGACGGGGTGGGTAGGGGGAACAAGATGATATTTCACGCGGAGGTAGACGCAGCAGTCTGTATCATCATTTCAGCCTGGAATCACCCGCTGCTGCGTAAAGGCCTCTCCTTTCTTCTGCCATACTTCCCTGTTCTTTTTGTCTCTAGTCTGTACGAGGGTGACACTGAAAGTTCTTAGAAAATCAAAAACTGAACAAACTAGCAAGTTATTAGTTTTATTATATCTTTTCAAAATAGGGTCCATTTACATCAATACATCGCTGCATCCGATGGAACCATTGAGAAAAACACTTTGCCCACTCGTCCTTAGGGGTCTCTTCGACGGCATTTTGAAACGCAGCCACTGCTTCCTCGGCGTCCATAAAACGTTTTCCTCGAAGTTTTTCTTTTATTTTCGGAAATAAATAAAAATCGCAAGGTGCGAAGTCGGGGCTATAGGGCGGGTGAGCCAGTAATTCCACGTCTCACGTCGCCAAGTAGTCGATTGTTTGCTTGGCGGTGTGCGAGGATCCTACTGCGAGGTCGTTTCTCCCGAACTTTTTCCAAGACAAGTGGCAAACAATTGTTAATGTACCACTCTGCAGTAACCGTTTTTCGATCCCCTAAAACAATTGTTGCGTAATGACCTGTCCTTCCGAAGAACGAGGCCACCATCTTTTTTCCCACGCTGCGACCTCTCTTCACTTTAGTTGGCAACTCCACGGAAGGAAACACCCAGACAGCAAACTGTCTCTTAGTTACAGGATCATAACAATAAATCCAGCTTTCGTCACCCGTAAGTATGTCGAACACAGCATTTGAGTCACCTCCGTTAAATCTTTGAACCATTTCACGACACCATTCAACACGACGGAGCTTTTGGGCCTCTGTCAAATTATCAGGTATCCACCGGGCACAAAGCTTCCTGACCGCTAAATGTTCATGGAGAATTTTGTGCACTTGACTCATACCGATGCCTAAGCTTGTCCGAATCTGCTGATAAGTCACTCTTTTGTCAGTCTTTATCATACGCCGCACAACACTGATGTTATCTTCAGTCGTCGCCGTAGAAGACCCGTCCCTCATGCAGATTATCGGTGAGATTAGTGCGACCACGTTTTAACTCATTAAATCAGTTGTAAACAGTGGCATGAGATGGGGCTTCTTCGTGAAAGGCCAATCGAAGTCTATCATAACTTTCTTGTTGACTTAAATGACATCGAAGGTCATATAAAATCATTGTAAGAAATTTTCTCGCGTTAAATTCATGCTGATGTGACAGACAATTTTTAATTTGCCGCCAAATCGTAAACAAATGACAAATGAATAAAATATATTGACAAAGAGTTCTATTTTCAAAATTTGAACTTATTTTCTTATTATATCGTTTACAAGTGGCCTGTTCTAAAAACTTTAAGTGTCGCCCTCGTATAATAAAAAATGAAACGCTGTTCGTTGGTAAACGCATCACTTCCGAACGGCGGGACCAATTTGGTAAATTATGTTATAAAATGTTTTGTAATAATTCGAATCAGGTTCTTACGGAAAGAAAATTTGAAAAGTTGGCGGGAAAATTGGAAAGCTGAAAGTGCATGTCTTATTGGAATTTTGTATGAATTATTGAAATTTGGACAGGACAACGTCTGTAGGGTCAGCTAGTAGACAATATTAAATTGAGATAATATATCATTACATTGTTAACGAAGAACTCCAGATTCAAGTTAAACAGATGACACACATAATCAGCCTATAATGTTCCCACTGCTGGGACACAGGTCTCCTCTCGGTGAGAGGGAGTGGACCACGCGGGCCCAGTGCGGGTTGGCAGATGTCACATGTCTTCGAATCTTTGGTTCTAGGGCATGCCGGTTTTCTCGCGATGTTTTCCTTCACCATTTTGAGCAGTGGTGATGAAATTATTTACACAAAGTCAACTGCCTGGCTGGGTTCGAATCCACGGCTCGTAAGTCGGGGTCGTTACCACTGTGCCACCATTGCTCTCCATGAGGTGACACACAATTCGATGAAAATAACAGATTTGTGATTGAAAACAGGCTCCTCATGAAAATTAACAAGAAACACGAAGAAAAACACATTCTACCTGCAATATGTATTATTTTTAACATACGGCTTTCGTAACCTCAATGAATAAAATTGACTTGGATGAATATGTACCGTCACCTACATACATTGATGATATGACCGACTTGCACCTCCTGTCTACGTACAGACGCCAGCACATCAAGCTACTGCAATCTGTCTAAATAGATTTTCAACTCTATCGCTAAAGCATTATGGTTCAAGGTAGATTGGGAAATTATTTAGAAGCTATTTTTTTTTACTCGCCTACCCGGTACCACTCCTGGGCAAAAGTCTCCCTGCACTCCTTCCATTTTTCGCGAGCCCGCGCTTCCTCCTTCCAGTTTTGACGAAACCTATCCACCTTTCCCCCCTTTATCTCCTACTTGGTCTGCCACGACCCCGCTTCGCTGTCTCAGGGCACCAATTCTGTGCTATTTGGGCCCACAGTTTTTCATGCAGCAGACATGTCCTGCCTAGGCTCATTTAAGTTGAGCAGGCTTTTGAGCTACGTCAGCTATCTTTGTTTTGGAGCGCAGTATTCGGTTTCGAACACTATCCATTAATTTAAAGCCTGCTATGCCAAAAAAGAGTATTCTATTCTATTCTATGCCTACTAGGCTCATTTTTAGTAGTAATAAAAAGCTAATAAATAATTTAAATTACTAAAGCGCTGCTGAACAAAAAACTAATTGAAGTAGCTTCTCGATTAAGCCTAAAGCTAAATCCAATATCGCCCAACTAGTATGGCTTTTGTTATGTCATCCATTCAATCAATATATTCTTAAAAAAAACCTTTGCAAAATCCAACCCCACGACAAAAAGAGAACACATTTTCAAGACAATTCTTGCGGTTCAACAGAGGTCGTTCAGACTTTTAAAGTAATTATCATAAAACTTGATAATTACCTATTCAAACGACCTTGTAAAGATTCTCCTTCCGTGCTACAGTAATATGCTCCTAAAGCCTTTTATCACAAGGTCGTTATCAAGACGACAGCGACGTGCTATCAAAGAGATATAATAAAAATTACAAATACAAAACACTCACTAGCCTTCAACCACTATAGTACCTACTATAGCTGTATCTTATCATATCATGTGTTGCTATTTCAAATTATGATCTTGTATGCGCTACGTACGCTTGTACATATGTAGATTAACGAATACAAACAGTTGTTACATCGACCCATTTGTTTATTATCGCAGTAACACAATACACTTTTGTGTTTTATTAATTAGTGTAACTTGCTATACTTTACTCATTTGTAGGTAGCGTTGTTTATGAATCCGTTTCATAATTTGCGATTCAATTTAGCATCAATATCAAGTCAACCGTTCAAGGTTCTGTACTAAGTCACGCTGTATTTGGGTGGCTATGGTTACGCGATGCAGCGCCACCTGTCGTTGTCCTACAAACTGTAAGTCACGCCAACAACACAACAGATGGTCTTCTCATCTCCTTCGACGATATTGATGAGAAACTTCAACGTCGCAGCCTATTATATATACATTGAGAACTTTTTAGTTTTTCTTTTTACACAAACTCGAATGTTATTCTACCATTAATTTTAAATGGAATAATGGCTGAAATTAAACTTGGAGAGTTGCCAAACATAATAATACACTTGAATACGTTAAACACTTTACGCTGCTTCAATTGGTATACCACTTATGTCAATGTCCGAACTACAAATATTTGCAGTACAACAAGTTTCTACCCTAAGCTTATCATTAATCTAAAAACAAAATTCACCCTAGAAACCCTAACAAATATACTAAGTGCCTAACTCGTTACTGGAACGCAATAGTTTCATGTTTTAGAATCCACAAATGAATTCAGTTCGAACTCTGTAAGACTTTTAAGGAAGATTAACAATTTGCAAATTGTGCACGTCACCACGACATGAAATAACTTCGCTTATATGTACTAAATGACCTTGCTTCCAGGCCCATGTTAATGAACTGTGTTTAAACGATAACTTGCCACTTCCGAATTAGCACCTTATTGTGCAGACATTACTGGTCACTGTATTAATTTAATACGTTCGTGCACTCACATCGCATTTCAAGACGAACCTTGACTATATTAACTGTGGTGGTACATAACGTGTTTATTTTTGGATAGCAAATTATGACAAGGTAAATTAATTAAAATATCCTTACGTATATGTACTTTGGTTTCTCATATTTTGTCCTACCAATAGGATCTAGTCCTTTTATGATCAATTCATAAATAGATACGATGAAAACTATGTTGTGCGTTGAACTTTTAAAGAAAGACCGTAAAAGCACGACGATTAGACATAGCGTTCAGGTACTGTCTCGTTTCTTAATTGAGATTCCTGCTGAGTCGGGTGCCGCCAAACAAACCATACGGCAAAGGTGTTTAATTGTAAAGCGTATTAAAGCTTTAACACAGTACTCCCTCTGCGGTAACACGGTTAAGATCTTGAGAAAACTCACGGGTTATATTTTAGCTTTTGTTCTTCAATATTGCCTTTTTAATAAAGAGTTTGCCTTTGATTGATGAGAGATTATTCCCAGATTAGGGCCTCTTAAAGTCGGGCTAGAAGTCCTTTAAATATTTTAATAGTAACTGTAATTATCCAGAAAAGGGTTTCTTACCTGCGTTTATTCAGTCTAATTGAGTCTCACAGACTACAGCCAAGCTATTTCTTAAGTATTATAATAATACGATCAAGAACTTCTACATTTTAACTTGCACGAATATTCACAGCTAGGACAATAATACGAAAGAAAATTCGATTTATCGATTTGAATGTTCCGCAGTCTGACTCGATAAGTTTCCCATGCTTTTCCGTATCGCTGAAGATTTTCCCACGATGACTTTAAAAGTATGTGGCACGCCACCAATTACCGGCTAGAACTCCTACATTAATATTACCTACAAAAGAATCACTTAGAGGAACCTATTATGTCCGGACTACTGTTTTGTTCATAACTCTTCTATTGAGTTCTGTAGGATCGGTAATAATATCCACTATACTTAGTGGGCATTGTTTATCGTATGATGTCATTACACCGGTTCTGTATATCGCATTACCATCATTCTTTGGGCATTATTGCTTACGTCACAGCTCTTGCTGCATTAGGCAATATTAATAAAAGAAAGCTTTTAATACGGTTGGTTATGAGTGGATTGGTGTTTGACCCGCATTATTATCGACAAGGGTTGCATGCCCATGGGAAAATTTTCACACACATTGACCCTATTACTTTGTATTTTGTGTTAAGTTATAAATTTTCTGTCTCTATTGATGATATTATTGTAGACTCTGAAACGCCGTTTTAAATAGTTTGTATTTTGTTAAATGGAAAGTTATTAGACAGAATATAGTGAGTATAATTTCTAAGTTAGGCTCTACAAAATTATACAATAGTGGCTTGAAACCTCTTTCAAGAGTTGGTTACCTTGATACTTCATAAAAGACGTTAAAACTTAAAGTTCTCTCAACTTGCGATATTGCTACTTAACAGTTACATAAAACTTGGAACAAAAGCAGCAACTAACAAAGAGTAAGCCATAAGTGAAACCAATCATTTCCCATATATAATAACTAAATAATTACCCCATTGTTACACTTGCGTAATCATAAAGAGTATTAATTTATTCTACAGCAACATTACCAACTATAGAAACGTTTAGCTTGTCGTTGTTTTCTTTTATTGATTCATTTTTACACACCACCTTCTAATCTCAATACAAGCTTACTTGAAACTGTTGCTGTGCTCCATTTTCCATTAAAAAACAAAACAAAATGGTGCAAAAGTGTTTAGTTTAGCGTTAGCTGGGGGGCTTTTAATAATTTATCTAATTGTTGGTCTACATTAAAGTGAGTGTCATTTACCTCTGTCATTTACTACCTTCAAATAACCTTTAGTGAGTTCGCATTATGTAGGCGGATGCTGCTATTCATTCACCTGATATAATTCCTTAATCGCCTATTAAGACTCCCACGGGAAGAGACTAGGTACCGCCCTATTGATATCCGGAACTTTGCTCTACACAACACCTATGTGATGTGTTTTGCTTATAGCCAAAATAAAAGATCATGTAGATGCCTGAGGTGATGAAGTATGTATGATGTATGGAGTTAGATGTTCTTTTAAGGGGGAAACACAAGGGTAGCCAGCGAAATTCGAATTTTCTTAGGTTTTTTTGCTATATATATATTTCATGAAATAGTCATTCAATAGGGCTATATGAACTTAGAGGGTTGTATTGATGATTTTAATGATTATATTTCTGTAAATACATACTTGTTACGGTCGCGAATCACATTTTTTTCAACATATAACCGGTCACTGACCTGCAATTTCGCGGGCTACCCTAGCGCTTCCCTTTTAAAGGGATATAATATTTTAATCGATATGTAGAGTATAGTAGACGACGTTGTGGAAGTGTAGCAGATAACTGCTACAAAATCCAAGTCGAGACCTTATAAAACACTTCACATATTATATTCAAACGAGTAAAAGGAAGGTCTGACAGTAGAGATTCTGTTTCCATATGCTTGGGTATCGTTCTAGAACCCGGGCCTATGTCCTTGAAACAGATAATAATTGTGGTTTTGGAATCACATATCACAACAGCTACATTGTGGTATGAAAGGTAGCAACAATTCAAAAGCTTTAACTAAGCCTGACCTATTGCTGAGTCATATAGCTTGCGGCCAGTCGGCCACCATTATGATTAATTACCTTTGGACGCTTTAAGTTTGCATGAAACGACAACTTTTCTTCGATCTTCAGATCAGCATTAAAGTCCGATTGCCTTCCAGAGTGAAATTTTAAAGCCATTGGAAAACTAAAGTCCTTAGTTTTCCGGCATGAATCTTTGACCTAGTTTTTATTGGATGTTTGTGGAGTAGTTGTGATGTTATTTTCTGAATGGAACAGCGTTGGGCATCAGGCAGTGTGTGGGCTGGCCCCCGTTGTCGGAAGTGGCTGGGCGCATCCCGCCCAGCGCGCCATTGTGAATGCGAAATGCAAACGTGACTGCCTCGTGTGACGACGGCTTTACTGCTGCATTTTAATATAAAACTTTTGATTCACTTTAGAGAGTTCTTGTATTACAATTTACAAGTGCTCTGTCCACTTTTATACGAATTAAAAAGAAAGATGTTCTATAATGTCAGTGAGTGGGCGAAAGGTTGACAATTCTCGCTAAGTACTCTTTGTGAAAGCCATAGCTAGTATGAATTGGCTTTATAGCCGCATCTTTTAATGTCATGTAGATTTGTGTTATCTTTCTCGTCCGTTTACCTGCTTATCTATGAGATTGCGCAAGCGAAATGCGATAATGATTTCACAGATTACAAATAGAATACCTACATTCTTTGCAATATCTTATCTGCAAGTTATTTCAAGAGACGATGTATTCTAATTTCGTAAGGTGCAAAGCGGGTGTGACAGGATATCGCTTGCATTTAAATACACTTCCTGCTATAAAGTGGCTTTTAACATTATTTCTGTGTGACACGACATGTATATCTCACACTGGCGTCGTCCCAAAGCGTGGGCGCAGGGCCTCGGTTGTCGGAAGTGGAACGGACCATCTCTGGATCATACAGAGTTATGAACAAAATCAACACGTGTGTTTGTTGACGCTGACTATACAGATTATTTGGTTTGCGCATGCGGCGATTGAAGATTTACTGGAGTACAAATACCGAGGTCTAAGCTTTATACAATGATAATATTGTAAGATAGGTACTGGAGTGTTTATACTGGAAATAGCTTAGGTGTTAGGTTAGAATATTTTCAGTCTACATTTTCATTTATGTCGATGCTACATAAAAATTGGTTTAGGTCGATGAACTTGCTTGGTTACAATACACTAGACTTGTATAGCCGAACAAATTATCATACGTTTGACCGGCATGATGTGAAGATATTACTAAAGCTGGGTTTACCCAGACCCACCGCAGACCCATTCGATTATGCTTCAGTCACATTCGGAATAGTTTTATTCATTTGGGTTTACAAGAAGCTTTTAAGGCAATTACAATTATATTTGCCGCCGCAGCCAGTCTGGATTTTACTGAGAAATCTGCCGAGAAACTTTTTCAACAACTAAAGATCGAATCTTTGAAATTTTCTTCTGCATTTAGTATTGGATAGGTTGGTGTGACGGGTGTGAAGAATGCTTTTATGGGAAACTAGTGTAAGTGTGGTGATAAGCGGAGACCCTCAGCAACAGTTGTCACGGACATATGGACAGATGAACCGAACCCGCAAGGTTATGCCATTGTTTCCTACCATTCAACGCACTGATAAACCGAAATGAATTATGGTGGAACTATGTGATTGGAATCACATTAATGTCCTATTGTGCTATTTTATGGGAATTTTGACTTTTTTAGTAGAACATTTCCATAGCATGGACGCTACTACAATTTTCAAAAGTGATTCATTACAATCATGACTAACACAAGTCGTGGAAAATCCTGCGATGATATCTTTGAAAATGAATACGTTTCATTACTTAATATTGGTAATATGTCACTATAATATAATCAATTGATACGCAATAACATTTAGACTCTTCAACTGGCTACTTTACATTCATATTAGGTGCGTAGCAGACACGGCGTAGATTAACAGATACATAACTAACATACATCTATGTCAGAGCTCATCAGTTATAACATTTATTAATTGTGAGCGGCAGTGGCAGTCCATTGGCTGAATGTAAATCTTCCAGTGACCTCAGTCCCGCCACAAAAACTGCGCTCGGGTTATCGCCTTTGCCCTCAAACTTTTTTTTGTCGCGTTGACGTTAATATTTAGTACGCTATTAGAGATACTTCATGAATATTCATACGCTTTTTTAAATTGTGCAGGTTGTGTAAGATCGTTGAACAGCTTTTTGCCCGTGTTTTCTTTTTTGCTATTTGTTTGAAATTATATTATCATCTCATTAAGAGCGTTTGTGTCTGTGTGTTTTAGTATATTAACGTTTAAGTTGGGCCCTTTATGATCAAGATCGACGAATATTATTCATTCAACATCCAAGGTTTGTTATAATTGTTATTTTAGTAAATTAATTATAACACAAGCCCCGGAAATAGGCATAATTAATCGTGAAACGTCGAATTAAATATCATTGAATCGGACGTGCAGCGTTCGAAAGCGTGAAACAGGCTGGAAGCTATTTAACGAAGGGCGAGAGCAATGAGAGGGAATTTCACGTCTTCCTGAAAATTAATGAGAATGCCGCTTACGACGTTTAGTGCTCGCACCTCGTTTCCACAATACGGCGACGGCGGCGCGGCCGCGAGCTGCCTGCCCGGCGACTAATGACTATTGCGCGCAACAACAAAAACATCTCCGTCTTCGTCGGGCCCCGCGACCGGCCGCCGCCCGTCTCCCTCGCACCGCACCCGGAGCGGCAACCACGCGCTTCAACCCGGATAAATTACATCCTATTAACTTCGTTCCGGTGCTCGATTTAAGCTTTAATGTCTCACACCGTAAGGATTGAAATTGCATAAGAACATTTATTTGATGTTAAATGTGTTTACCTTAGACTTTATTGCTTACATTATAAAGTCGATGTTGACTCGTTGCGGGTGTCAGTTAAGGCGTTCCGGTCTCCCGTGTGATTATTAATTTGCTGTCAAATAAAGGGGCCGCTCACTTGGGCGTGCGTGTCGGCACAAATTTCTGCCATACTTCGGAATCGGTGATTATTTTTTTGTTGCCTTGACTTTGGATTCGCAGACTGACAGACATTTTAGTGCACTATTATTTTAGGCTCGCATCATAGGTGGAATGGCCGACTGTCTTTTAATTAGACGATGTCGATGGCGCTTGGAGATAACATTGTTTGTTTGATTTGGATCTGTGTGCGTGAGGTGAAGATTGATGGATGAATAACAAGTAATTTGATTAAACAGGGAGAAGTTATGAGTCATTTGTTCTTACCTTGCGTGAGATCAGTGTGAAGGTGTGATTGTTTCCGATAAGAATAGATAATGAAATAAATACTTGACACTTAATAATGCGCTGGGAAATATTAAATCGCTACCTGGATGTTAGTTATCTCAACGTTGTTATTAGTGGAAGTTGCGAAAAACTAAGTAGGTACTTTAATTGACAGTTATTATCACTTGACCTATTGTAGGTACTGTTTGTCAACCATGCTTGGTATTCCTACCTACTAGGGTTACCAACCCTACTATATTGCTATATTGAGGCCTAAATACTATACAGGGTGGCCGGAACATTGACGTCCAAAAATAAAATTTAGGTCCCTCGTATCGTGGGGTATCCGAATCACCCCCATGTATGTTCCGCGACTTTTCATAGTTTTCGAGTTACGAATTTTTTTCTGATTTTTTGAGAATGATCGACCTGACCAATCTAAAAAATGGCTTTGTCGAGATTTTTTTTTTGCAACTGAATCTTCGTGAGTAGTACTTTTATGCATAAAATAATCAGCTTCGTAACTGTGATGAAAGTTATGAAAAAGTTGGTCTAAAGTGCTAATTTTTTTATGATTATGAAAGCTGAGAGTCTGGCGCATTCTTGAAGCCTACTTAGGAACCATGAAGTTTCCTGTTTAAATTTTTTATTTAAAGTTAAAATGCTAAGCCATAATTTACCGAACGTAATTTTTTCACTTTAGACCAACTTTTTCATAACTTTCATCACAGTTACGAAGCTGATTATTTTATGCATAAAAGTACTATTCACGAAGATTCAGTTGCAAAAAAAAAATCTCGACAAAGCCATTTTTTAGATTGGTCAGGTCGATCATACTCAAAAAATCAGAAAAAAATTCGTAACTCGAAAACTATGAAAAGTCGCGGAACATACATGGGGGTGATTCGGATACCCCACGATACGAGGGACCTAAATTTTATTTTTGGACGTCAATGTTCCGGCCACCCTGTATATTTAAGAAAATAATTAGTAGGCAAAACGACTATATTTTCATTTCAATACAGAATGGCGAGATGAGCGCCACAATGACAAATATTTATCTCATAAAAGCTGAATTAATGGTATTTTGTAACCTTTATTTTGAGACATGAAAAAAAAACCTTTTACAAAGCTCAAAGTAGCAAAATGCATTTTAAAAATAAAATATTTTTTTCCTACTATATGTAAATAATTTTTTCGCCATCTACTATAATAATTTACAGGAAATGGCTTCGAAAATGCTATATTATACGAAATAAAAAAAATGGTACCTGTACCGTATGCAGATTATGTTTTTACCATCGAGCGACAAAAACAAAGTCCCATGGTCCCAACATATACGCCTCTCATAGATTTTATCTCAATGTGATCCAATTTGACCTCATTTTTATTCAAGTCACTCTGGCTCAAACGTATTCTGGTACATTTCGGATGCATTAGGATTTTTTTACCGAATGTGAATAAATATTATGAATGTTTTGTTATGGAAATCGTTGCTTCCGTTATTTAAAACGTACTGATCTACATACAAAGTGAATACTAACCGAGTTAAGTAATTACCTAAGGCTGGCAGTAGAGCATCCTGCCTGTCGTGAGCTGTGACACAGTTCCAAGGCATGGAACTTTGGCTATTTCATAAATAAAGTTCACCAGAGAGCAAGGATACCGAGTAACTAGATGTGGTCAAATATACTTACATATAATTCTAATTTAAATAAATACATATTTATCGAAGAAGATGCAACAACAGTAAACAGAGAAGAATTTAAAACAAGGTGCGGTTTCTTGCCCATTCTTCTCCATAACTTTTGGAAGAGACAACTAGAATCAATTCTATTTTCATGTAAATTTTTACATTTATCTGCCAGAGAAAGTCCCGTCAAAATCGGTCCAGCTGTTTCGGAGATAAGCCGGAACAAACAGACAGACCAAATTTTAAAAATGGTTTTTTTTTTGTCATAAATACCGTGTATAGTTTCATATGCATTCAGTAAAAAGCTGTTAGTATGTCATCATTACAAGCAGACATTTAAATTTTATTTATTTGTATAGTTCGCTATGGCATAAAAAATTTAAAATAAACTGAATAACGTATCGTAATAATAAATATTTCAGAATATGGGTTAAGGACATAGCTATAGCCTACTTTTTATTCCGAGAAAGTACATCTGCACTACTTTTACTACGCAAACGTAGCCCGCGAGAAATGGTTAATGCTATTCATTACCTACTCCCTTTCCACTTAATTTCATCTTTCAAAGAATTCTTCAAGTATAATCTATGACGCAGACAAGACTACCAATCAAATAATTACTAGAAGTCTAACTTGGGAAGCGTAGTCGATTTACAGCTTCTCTTCTGTGGATAGCTGATAACCTTTAAAGGAAACACCCACGTAACACACTAACGAGATATACAGTTGCCCTTTAACGGTGGAAACTAACTTAATTTTAAGTAAATTAATACCTTCCCCCACACTATTTACAAAGGATGAACTGTGACTAGACTAGCTGAAAGCTCGACGTCTCTCCTATTTTGAGGCCTATGGCAGCAAAGATTCCTTTGCCAAATTATTGTATTTCGAAATCATAAGATGTGGTTATTACAAACTGAAGGGATGTCGCTGCGAGAATTGTATCATTTGTATCACAACCCCGTAATAAGAAAGTATTCTCAACAAGGCGCTTGGGAGCGAAAACCCTAGAGACGTTATCGAAATGTAAATCGTTTCTTAATTTTTTACATTTCATCATCTGCCTAGTCTTTTCACAACTATGTTGGGGTCGGCTTCCAGTCTAACCGGATGCAGCTGAATACCAGTATTTTACATGGAGCGGCTGCCTATCTGACCTCCACAACCCAGTTACTGGGTAATACGAGACTCCTTAGTAAGACTGGTTGTCAGACTTTCGGGCTTCTGACGACCCGTAACGACTAAAATAATTATATGAACGTGTCTATTAACGATACCGTAGAAGAAGTTGAGATGTTGGTACAGCCAACATCTCAACTTCTCAAAGTGCTACGCATTAGAACGAAATTAGAGAACAATGAAATATAAACAATTTTAAATATCAACAACAAAATAATGTGTGTTGTGCCACCCAACGAGCATGTAAAGGAGATCGGCGAGTCATGGCCCCGATAGACAAAGTATTAGACCATTCGAAAAAATATTTAAATAATTATAAGACCTACTTTAATTTATCATTTCCTAAAAAAACGTAGGAAAAAGGAATTAAAAAAAAAAAGAAAAGTCAGTTGATGTATTCCTCGCGTTGCAGTTGTTTTAATAACAACTGATTTTGCCATATTAAAAAAAATGTTTTTCCCATCAAGAGATTTGTATTATAATGTTCGATTTATATATTTTTTTCACTTAAAAAGTATTTTATGAGTTTATTGCAAAACAATGATTAAAGATAAAGTATTTTTTTGTTATTGTTGTGTTATTTTAATGATTTTATAGAAAAATCGATTTGCATTTTTGCGAACTGCAACACTTGATACGGCTGTCACTTGTCAATCAATCGGTTGTCAACAACAGATTGCCGGATAGCGTCATAACGTTTCTCGTTCGTGTTGTGGACTTGCATTATATGTTTATTTTGTGCTACATTTAATTACCGGCCCTTGCTGTGTTTTTGGACAATTGCCAATTTGCCTTTGTGACGAACTTTCACCTCATATTAAAATCACTCAAACTCATGACCTAAAGATAGAGCGAGAACAAATGTTAATGGGATTAATTGACTACTGTCTGAAATAAAGTTTTTTTTTTTTAATTTCCATATCCCATGTTATATCAAAAAACTAATTACACAGGGCTATAGACTAATATTACTCCTTGAAAACCCAAATTATTTCATTTTTGTTTATTGAGGCCTAATTTATTAGGGCTGTTTGCGGATCTCCTTTAGACAAAGAAAAACAAAAATAATTCAAGAGTTCCGAAGAAATATTTAAACCATAGAAATTTAAACTATCAAGAATAATTTAGTGGATATATGTACAGACGCCAGCAGGTCAAGCTACCCGAAACTGTCAAATTTTCCCAATCAACCTTGAACCTTAATGCTCTAGCGATAATGTTGAAAATTTATTAAAGAAATTTGACAGATTGTCCGTACATTGTACAGGCTGGCAGGGACGTCGACGCGCAATCTGTTACCATGGATTCAGTACATGATTCTGAATAACCCCGCGTTGAAAGGGGATCCGCCAAAATGGCCCCAGCTCCGGCGCAAAAGATATGTATCTCAGTTTTTAGATTAAAAATATTAAAAAAATAATCAGGTTTCGCTATTGCTAAATTCGATGGCTAACATAGTTTTTTTGGCCGTGGAAGCTAGCCGTAATGACCAATTTTTAATGATTTTTTTTATTTTATTTTTTTTTGCTCTTCAGTTCGAAACTATAAAAAAGTGAAAAATAAAACAAGTAGTATCGTTATGAAATACTTTATTTTTATTTTCTGTACAAAAATATACAATAAGTAGTTATTTATAATGTCAATTAAAAGATACACAATCTTTTGACTAATATTGCGAAAAATGTTCAGGTGATGGATTCTAAATACACTAAAACAAAATCTAAACCTAGAGCTGGGTGGTCTAAATCACGTTCGTTATGTCTAGCCCAACCCAAATAATATATGACACTTATTACATGGGCGCAACTTCCCAGTGTTCTGTTCCCATGATAACAGGAACAATAATATTCTTGAATTGCGGGTTAAGCGAAGTCGTCGTAAAATAAAGATCAAGATAAGGTTTCGCACAGTACACAACGCAACAAACGTTAGCGAAGGACTGCGCGTGGGCATAAACCGCCTAAGCGCTGGCGTCTTTGTGTTTCTCCCTCTACCATTATGTGTGAGCGAGACAATAAGATGTACAGTTGTGCCCTCACGTTACAGGTGCGTGTCGGTCACAAACAATAAAAAGGATTGCGATTTTCACTATAAATATAATTTTTACATCTAACGCCTACGAAAATTCTACGGGTTAAAAAAATATGTTAGCCACTGAATTTAACAATAGGGATGCTTTATAATAGTTTCACTACCTTTACTCTAAAATCTTAGATAAATTGCTTTGGCGCCGGGCCTGGGGTAATTTTGTATGGGATTTGGCGGATCTCCTTTATGTTATTAAAAAAAAAAATTGCTGTTCCATACATTATGACCGCGTAGGTTCTATGAAACAACTTTTTTTTTATAACCGACGAAATGTTTCTACGCAATGGTGTTGGGTTGTCTAGAATCATTTGTGCTGAATTCATGACTTGAATTTGCGCGTGTCATGTCCCTGCCTTGTCTAAGTGGAATATTAACAGATAATTTTGTAACATACATAGGTTTCCAATATTGATTACATATTCAGTCTTCTGTTTAATTTTGCATCTATTTCCATCAACTGCTGGGTATGTCTGGTAGAGTCCACGTGTCTCCCATCTTCCCATGTCCTTTTGTCCTTTGTACTTTTAAAACACACGTTTTTAGTTCAAAATTTCACACTGCAAAAAACGATGAGAAACATTCTAATATCTGAAGCACCTGTACCAATGTGTAGTAAGTTTATGCATTTTCGAATAAGTACTTAGCCAGAAAGCTCTTAAGCTTATTACTTCTGTTTTAGTACAGACGCCAGCAGGTCAAGCTACCCCAAACTGTCAAATTTTCCCAATCAACCTTGAACCTTAATGCTTTAGCAATAAAGTTGAAAATCTATTAAAGAAATTTGACAGATTGTAGTAGCTTGATGTGCTGCCGTCTGTACAAATACTGGCATCAACACTCAATTATTTTTATTTACGTTATAGCTGCCAACATCATTGCTACAAAAGCTTCGCAAAAGACCAAAAATATTTAAGTGGCCTTTACATAAAATAAATTGTCGTTTCATCTTCTCCTTGGCGAACGATTCTCTTCATCAACTGACGCTGAGATTAGTCTTCTGACCATTCTATGTATGTTCTTTCGCCGTTTCTTCTACACTTTCGATGTACATAATATTAGTTCACGCATGCATGCAGTATTAATTATCACGGATGGATGCTACTGCTCATTCACCTGATCTAATCTCTTCATCGCCTCTTACGACAACCACGATTCTTATCCACTAGGAGTTAGTTTCTATGTAAATGAACTATTTAAATAAGCATCCTTCTAAAATCTCAAAGTCATACACTCATGCAAATTGAACTAGAAAGTTATCATCGCAATGATTGGCTGACGCTGAGCGATTAATTAATTTACCGGCGAGTAATTATGTAATCGTCACGTTAGTGAACAGTTTAGAGCTGAATCGATAGCTCGCTTGCCCACCGATGCGGTCTGCGTACTTGTTTGCATGTATAACTATGTGACTGCTTGTGTATGAATGATCATATTGACCATACAACCACGCTTTGAGAGAATACACTAATAGTTATATTTACGTTTTTGTGATATGTCAAGTTTCTTTCTTCTTTTCGTTTCGACGGCACATCTATATTGCTTAATATGTATGTTTTACTGTTTGGGCCCAGTAGGTGGCCACGTTTTTTGCAGCGTCAGAGGCGTTGTTCAGATCGTCGAGCGTGCAGGTGAACGGACATTTGGGACACTAGCGGATGGCAAATGTCAAGTGATGAAATAATAACGCAGTGCAAATAAGTGATTTTGTTTGGAAAAACAATATCCCATTCGTAGCTCTTGCAATGCTCATGCATGACCCAAATGAAACACAAACAGGATTAAATTATTAAAGCCGGAGCCGACAAGCGGCTTCATGCAAAGAATTAAATAATACATTAAAACCTTCTTCGAAGATCATAAGGTTGTGTGCTGTAAATGGTACTTTGATCTTCTTGATAATATTGGCTTATCATGTAGAAGATAAGATAAACACGAATGATAACTTTGTTCTATTGCTAAGAAGGGCTTTTATTAAGTGTCCAAAAGTTTCTGAAGTCAGTTGACATAAACGAGAACTTTAGAACTCTTTAGCAATGGGTTACATTGCTGCTCAGTTGTGTTACATTGTTACGGCTTTTAAAAGCAACACTTTAATGTGCTGTAAACACAGTGTCACTGTTTGAAATCCTAAACGTTTAAAATTAACATTAGGTATTTGCAAACAAAGTACTCTTTTACAATCTTCAGTGGCATCTCGTTAAATCAGTAATCCAACGCCTCGGAGAAGTGCCTTGGTACGTTCTCAACATTTACTACATGAAGTAAGTGTTTAACCAACTCCCTCATCCACATTTGTGTCAGTAGAAATATAGAATACACCTATGTTCACAATATGTAATATGAAAACTACACCCGATGAGCATTTAAATGTGCGCGCGCCAGATAAACTCAGCACAATAACAGTTCTGATAAGAAAACAGATCTCGGGTAGCAATTGACACAAGCAGAATAACAATAATATTTCCATAAAAGCGTTAAGCCAGGATTTCCTGTTGCCAGTCCAAGAAAATGTTCGAGCACATAAAACATTGCAATAGTGCACCATGTAATAACGTGTTGCTAGGACGTCGTATGTGAGCCATTGTAACCCTTTTTCAACTTAACGACTTGCGTCGCGTATCTACGTTTGCTTTTTATTCGTGCTAGAAATTTTCACACAGAACTTGTAGAAACGCATTTTGATAACTCATAACATGTGGAACCTCTGACAGTTGACATAGATTACTAAACGTCACGTACAAAAGCTCTTTACACAAATCTGAAGGCCGAAACAATAGTCAGGAAATGCCGATTATAGCAGCTAGTTGTTGTCTTGGGAACCAGATATTGCAGACGAATTGGCAAGCACTGGCTTGGCATCTATGTGTCGATATTAGTTCCAATGGATTTATTACTTAGGAAGCTGCGGCTGCTCCACGAAATTGAACTTTATTTCTCCAGAGGAAAGCTCCATTTGGGTCATGATTTGAATACTTATAACAACTATGTACGTCTTATTCACAATGCTTTGTTTGTGATTAGACTAGTAAGTTATTACAACAATCGATGAATAACATATCTTAAGCAATCCAAAGACATTTAAAAACGTGCTAAAATATATCAGTCGTCACATAATAATGCTTAATGAACTCATTGGTAACAGTAGTGCAATGTAGAGGTATTGTGTGTTAAAACAAAAAGGTCAAACCGGCAAGGCCGTTGGAAAGGAACTTATCGCCGCTTGGTACGAAGTGAAGACGATGAAATTGCGATAAAACGTCAGCTTTTGGTCTAAAATTATTACCGTTTTAAATTGGGATCGGGCGGGGGATATTTGGTTTTCCATTTAGGGGAAGTGTGTGATGATTCGATTGAAATATTAAATACTTTTTTCTTTTTGTTACAGGTATGTAAACGTCGCACAACAGTATTATCGAAGAAACAGAAATAGTATACAACTTTACGTCTGGCAGTGTTTGTAGGAGTATTAACGCCAGTTGTGGCTGTCGTACTATCTTATTCCGTAGCCAATAAAATATGAAATAGTGTAAAACAGAATATACCGAAGGAATATACTAGTCTGTCGGAAATTAGTCGCCGGGAGGGGGTGGCGAGGGTGTTCAGATTGCAAGCTCCCATTCCACCCTCCTCACTTTAATATCTCCCTGTGTAGGCTGGATCGTTGAATGCATACTGTGTCGAGACCAAGTTTCGTGCACAAGTGCATTTTCATAGTTGGATAAATAAATCAGTATGCAGGTATTAAAGCAGAAGAAAAAAAATGCGACATTTTGTCCGCTTGATAATGTTAAGATCGACTAGACTGGGCGTCTGCACATTTTGTACTCAATTTATTCAGGGGTGAATCTCTAGAGCAGACTATTATCTTAATAGTATCTTAATACTGTGAGTGGATTTTAGTAGGATGAATCGCAAATTGGTAGAGCCAAAGGTATGAATTCCATTTAGCCCATCGACCAAAATTCATGAATGTTGCAGAACGTTGGCACATAATTCATTCGTCAGCTTTGGTATAAAAAATTATCGTAAGATTACTAGATAAGGGATTGTTTAGAAATCCGTGCGCTTTGTTGGCATAATCATCACGCTATCTCGTAAGCCTCGTGGTAGTTGGAAGAAAAACGTGTTTACTTTTCGTTCCGATAAGATAGTATACACAGCACACTTCTTTGAAAGCTGGCCATTGTTTCCGGTGACCGTTTTTATACACATTTGAACAACCTCTTATATTAAACAATACAAAAAATTCCTACGATGAAATAAGCTAAGTGTTTTGGGTTAAACTTGTATTTGGTAAAAGGTTTCGCTTTAATCTAATCTACTTATCAAAAATTGATAGACATTCCATTCATATTTTTCTGTGCCATACATTTGAGAGGCGAAATGAGTGTGTACAAACTACAACTCTGTTTAAACCCTCCACAAATACAGATGGTCCATTTTGCCTACTTAAAATATGACGACATCATGTAATTGCTATCAAAACTAAATCTATTAAACGTGTCTGGGACCTCTGAATAGACTTTAATAAAACTTCAAGGATTTCAAAAGTTGACAGAGAAAATAAGTTACGCGAGAGTATATTTGCAAAAAAGCTATTAAGGTTTGTGTGAATTTATTTTGTCTAGACCAATGGAACTCCAGAAATTTCGATTATTATAAATAGATCGTCTTCAACGGTATTAGACTAGAAGATTAAAGAGATTTAGGTCTGGCTGTCCCTTGTGTGGTCTCCGTTGGTAACCTTATCTCTTCATTTAGAAGATGAAGCTATAAATAAGTGAATGGGTCCAACTGATTGATTAGATAAAGGCTCCATAGTGCCTATGAAACCTTCCAATTTACTTAAATCATCAACTCAGACATTCTGCCTCTACTTAGTACTTTAGATACTGCTGCTATTAATTGGGATTTGGTTATATATTATCTTTGAATCTTTAAAGTTGACAAAATCTGTAAATTGATTTCTCTCTGCAGTCTTAAAACCCACCGCAAAATAGGGAAGTCATCATATTTTGTCTTGCCGCCACATAACTTTATATTTTCTCTACTGTTAAACGCTGTATATCAATTATGGCTTAATCCAAAACAAAATTTAAATTTAAACTCCTTAATTCGTCAAGGAACACAAATATTTTGTGTTATTGGATAATCTTTCAGTAATTTAAAGTGTCCAAGTTATCAACTGCAATGGCCGCTTTGCTAGTCTGTGGGGAATTCCACAAACAGCGGGGAATTTTAAGCTTATTGAGGAATTTGCGGCCGAAACTCTGATGGGGGATTTTCGAATAATAAAGCCCATGGATATGAGTGTTTTATGCTCAAACTTGAAATATGAGCACAAAATTGCTTTGTACTACATAAAATGACGAGGCACAAATTAAAAGTGATGCAATTGAAGAGGAAGAAAACGTTTATTAAATACAAAGTGCATCAAATGAAATATAAAAGCTATCTGCACATCCTCCACTCCACAGTGTAGTGAACAAACAAGAAGTTGCTGCTGGAACACCTCAGAAACATAACGTCACGATTTCAAATGAAACCTTGGCAGGTATTTTCTCCTGAAATGTGATATTAAGGATACCTAGTTAAGAAACATTTATTTAAAAAAAAATTGTTTTATTTCCTTCAATTGTACAAAAACACTTATAACAACACTATGCAGCTTTACAACTAGAGAAACGAGAGTGTTTTCGATGAGCTCTGGCACCCAATGTAAGATTTAACTTGTGTTTAGGGTGCCAGCGTCCTCGCCTAAGATTTCAACATGTAGCAGTAGTTGTAAGACGATCACAGTACGTCATCAATAACATTTTCAATAGTTAATTGTCATTAAGTTACAAGCTAATATTGTGTCCTATTTATGTGGCTATGTATGTGTGTGTGAGGGGGAGATAAATATGGTGAAAACTTGTGTTAATGTAAGACTTTTTTTTAAAAATGATTATGAATATATTACTTTATTAACTATATTAAGCGAACGATATCTGTAGTAAATCTTCAGTCTTGTTATAGGTCAATGTCAAGAGCCATCCATTTCGTGACCTTGGTTTTCATTAAACATTTATAGTATACATATAGTAAACATTTATCAAAGGAAATAATAGGATATTCTCGTATGTTTTAATATCCAATTGCTACCAATCACCCACGCGTCGCGCCCACGAACGCGTGTAAGATTTGCGATGTGACTGCTTAGGCTCCTAGTAATGATAATATGAACTTGGACAATATAATCGAAACACTTATTAACAGAACTGTTAATAGCAAATCTGTTTTCCCTACATACTTAAATAAATTAACTTTCTTGGTTTATTGTGAGCGTTCTGCAACAATCTTTTCAAGAATGGGTACGCAAAAGCTTTCAGAAGAGGTATTTAGTTCCTTTGTCAAAAGAAAGCAAATTCACGTTCACATGTTGTAACCATTTAGTACGTGCATTTAGTATATGCTAAGTTTGTTACATAAATCTGAACTAATAAAAGAAGCCGGTTACACACCGTTCCGAAATTTAAGAGTCATTCACAGCCATATTGTGAAATTAATACCCACTTTACAATTCTAAACAGTACATAACGCTGAAATAAAAGCACGGTATGTGAAAATGCGTTTAATGAAAGAATGCCCACAGTCTGGCAAGTTTCTTGGAAAGGCTTAACTTCTGTGTTAGAATCTCGCTCGGCGATATATCGCGGGATCTCGGGCTCAGTCGAAGCATCGGCCACGTTACGAGTTCTGAGTAAACCTTGTCGACACACACGATAAATACACGAGTGTATAAATAACGTCTCCTTTGAATACACATATACTCTTTCTTATTCTTCTTTAAGCCGAATAGATAAAGAAGCTTTTGAATGTCAACAATGTTCTTTCTATCAAACTTTTGCGCCGGAGGAATCCTCAGTCGATCGGCTAACTATAACTATGTATTACAAACAGTAAGAGCAGTCACAAATGACCACCACTTCCACAACTACACCTGGAACAAACCTGAGGATGTCACGATATAGTTACGTCACTCGGTTTCCGATGTCATAATAACTTGATCATTACTTTATGCTATGTCAACATTGCATATTTATTTATTTAGATTTATGTTTGAAAAGTGGGCTTATTAACATAGAAATGTGTAGAGTATATTCAAAAGGTGAGCTAAGCACACAGGCTTTCGTTTTTAGTTATTAGTGGAGATATCCAGATAAGTAATGCAGATGTAGGCGACGCCCAGTCTAGTATTAACTGCTCAACCAAAGATAAATGTTTGCCCATTTATTGAGGTGCTCTCTCGGATTTCATTCCACGAGTTGTCGCGAGCACCGACTCGGAAACTTGTTTAGTTCTTGAGAAATACGTTAGATGGTGTCGCGTGTCTGTCTTGTTTAATGTCTCAACTTATTCTTGTACTCAATTTTCGGGAATTACTCAGCGGTCGTTAAGTAAATATGAAGATTACTTTGTCGTCTATTCGACAACTTTATTCGGGATTGATAAATTACTACTTTTATATCTGCTGGGCGATTATATCCCTTTTTAACTACAAAACTGGTTTTGATGAAATAAAGCTGATTAAAAATAAGCATTTGTCTTCAACTAACATTGTATTACGAAGGCTCGTATTGTGACGTGAATTGTAAAAACGCCGGAAACACATTAGACACATTGTCTAGCAGACCTGTGTCAATAAACGCCTGTCTGTCGGTAGCTTTATATCGGTCGTAATCATTTGTTTTATTGGTTACCTTTACTAAGTCAGTAATGTTCTTTGTCCACAATCATGAAGAGATCATTTCTGACGAGCGTCTTGGCTTACGTAACATTGGTAAGCGATTCTGTTTATACTGGCCGCAATTTCCAGGAAAATTCTATAATTCGTACAAATGTAGTTTTCCTCTTGGATTTTAAATTAGATTACGCGACATTAAGCGAGCTTTCAGAATAACTATTTCTATTAAACCCGCAATTCAATTGATGACGTCTCATATTAATCTGAAGAATGGAAGTAAAATAGAGCGTATCGGCACATCTTGCTTCACATGAGATATGGGTCAGCGCCGGTACTCGAAAGCGGCCTTTATCCTACCACAATGTGTAAGTATGTGGCATTGGACAGCCACCATACTTATTTTTACCACTCGACACAGAAAATCCTGGAATAAATGTTACGTAAGTTGCGTGGAGAAGCTTCATATACTCAAGTTTTTACGTCTAGAATTTATGACGTAGGTGAATGTTGACGTCATAACAAAGCGGAGGACTAACTTGGACACTTTGTCGTTAAATGCCCTAACTATCAACCTGGCCGGTCAGTGTAAACAATATTATCAGAGTTCGGAAGTTTGCCTTGCTATTCACCCGCTGCATTTGCATTTCTAAAGGAATCTAAAAACGGAAATGAACATTGTGGCGACTAATCCAGGATGGAATCTCAGGACAGAGCTGTAGCGATGCTTATCCAACAATCTGAGAGCGATTCTAATAATCGGATAAACCGTTTCAACAGGATTCCAATATATTGTTTTCTCTTTACCACCAAGAAGACTGAAAATTGAAAACTTTTCCTGCATGGCACTGAAAACCAAATAACTAGTAGGTAACCTACGACATCGCTATCGCTAAGAACTTCCAGCTGATCAAAAACAGCTGATTGTCAGTATCATGTCAGGCAAAAGAAAGTGGAGTCACGTTTGAACGAAGAACTTCCTCATATAATAAGAATGTTGCCATAATCACCAAGCCCGAGACCGGTTTGAGATCCCACAAACTTGATGACTTGCTTTTATTCATAGATCGTCACGGAACTAAAAACATTATTCCTTGATAATGATAATATCGTATAACGGAAGTTTGTTGCTCTAATCATCACGTTCCATAGACCCGCCATATTGGGATTTCTGAAATACTTTCGTTCGTAGATCATCTCTTGAATAATAGAAATATTCCAGTTTTGTTTTAACAAAAATATAATCACCACCCACGAGCAAGACCGGTTAGTGACCCCCAAACAGCTGACATACTACTTTCATTCATCGATTCCGGTTCTACAAACACCACTGTTACAGAATCTGTGCCGGAAGAAGAACAAAACTGAACAGCACTTAAGGCGAATGCTGGCGAATTTACTGATTAATAAATAATCAGAGATATCATCGAAATACATATGTATGTGTTTCAAAGTTATATTTGATAAGGTATATGGCTATTTCGTAAAAACTTGACGTCTCCTACTAAATAATAATCTGAGCTGAGTGCTGAAGTATATTATTCGAAAGAGAGTGTTTAGGAATGGTACGCATGTGACTAAAACAACGGTAAATTTGGATGTTGATAACTTGGTAGATGTTGCTTAAAAACAAAACAATATTATATTGAAAACCAAAGATGGATGATATGCGTGACGGTAGACAGGGGTGAAAATTAATGGAAGGGGAAAACGTTTATACACGTCCTAATACAGCGCTGGAATTAGCAAAAAAATATAATAAATTCTGCATATCGAGGACTACAGTAGAGCATCCTCTTAAAGAAAACTAGTGTCAGAAAATCAGTATTGTCCAGGAAGAATGAGATCATTCAGCATCGGCACGCTTCGCAATTGGCCGCGATGATTGATGTTGTCGTGTGAGTGTGACGTACAAGTCCGCACGAGGCCGGATGACGCGCACCGTATCCGGCGATGCACGCGTACCGTTATGCGCTTGCGTGTACGCAACGTTGTGTAGCGCAATTGTAGGCTAATGCTTGGGAGCTTCTTCATTGTTTTTGTTTATGGATGACTTTTTTGGGCCTGGATATGACACTGTGACTTCTGATAACCTAGATGTATCATGGACGTGGTTCAAGGAACTGATTGATGGTTTTGATGTTTGATAAATTCCACTTCCCTCTTCGCGTATGCCTATCTTTATGTCCTTAAACTAATTCAATGCTTTATCAAGGTCGGTTCCAAAGCATGTCAGGTGTTGCCATTTTGGGCCTTCCGCATCCATCTTTGTCAGATCGTCAGACCCTATATGGACGAAAATTATTACCTACCAATTCAAGTTGTAATTGGATATCACTAAAACCCGTTTGCGGTGGTAACTGGGTTACAAATCTAATCTTATCGATGTCGACGATGTCCCACAGCTGGGAACACTCCTCCCCTTGTCGACACGCTACCCGATTCCTTTAGTTTTGTTCTAACTACAATATAATTGTGTTGCTATGAGAAAAAAACAGGATGTCCTCGATCAGCTGATTATCGTCCCGCGCAAATGTGACTGACTATATAAAATAGGTTACTATGGTGGTCGTAGGCGAGTAGCGCGTTGAAGTACTAATGCGGATTTTGAACCCAGTGTGTGCTGTAATTGGCTCCAGGCGGTGAGAACTGCTTCGCTGCCTTGGAGTACTATCTGCCTGCAAGAAAACAAACACGATCATTGATATGGTGAAGGCTTTCAATTAAAGTTAACTGCTGATTACTGCCAAATATAAAGAACTAGCTGCGCCCCGCGGTTTCACCCGCATAAGTTTCGATCCCGTGGGAATATCGGGATAAAAAGTATCGTATATGTTAATCCTGGTTATAAACCACCTGTGTGCCAAATTTCATCCAAATCCGTTTAGTAGTTTTTGCGTGAAAGAGTAACAAACATCCATCCATCCATCCAAACTTCCATATGTCATACAATGAATGGTCTTTTAATTTTCCTCAATTCAACGACTGTTTAAGATGTTATTATGTTTCATTCATCATTCAAAAACTCGTGAATCGAATTTATAATTAAGATTAAACTAAAATCTTAGCACATTTAAGTGGAATATTTCAATTATAAAACAAAATAAAGGTAGTTAACAATTCGTCTCCGCCGTCATGAATTCACAATTCGGTTCGACATCTGTTTATCATTTGCTGTCGAGACTCGTAGTTCAAAAGCGGTAGTGAGACTATTGTTTCACAAGCAATGTCCGTGCGCAATCATGTATCAAGTAACTTAGTGATCGATCGACTCGTTTAATGTGGCTCACGATTCTCACACGCGTTAATAAACATCAATTATGATGCTAAATGTCTTGGGCCTCATTTAAGGAACAGTCAAAATATTAATCGTTCGATTCACTTTTATAGTTATCATTTTTGCGCTCAACCGTACTATTGAATTGAGTAGAGTAATATTATGATCGATGGTTAAAATGGCCTCAATAAAACTGCACACACTAGCTATTGACTCGACTAAAAGATAGTCTCCCTCCAAACGATAAGTGCGCCATCAAAGACGTATGAGTTGCGAGAAGACCACTTCGTATTTAATCGGCTTTGTTCGTGTATAATCGGGTTCTAGTACTAGGCTTGCAGTGGGCAATAGGAAGCCAGCAAGAGTTCGCAGGTCAAGGCGGTTTGCGCCGCCGTCGTCGCCGCCGCCGCTGGCGCGGGTCGAGGACCGCGACGCGCCGCCCGCCACTCACACTGGGTTCCGTTACTCCTCACTGCGATATTATCCTGGTACCTACAATTTGAAATTATAGCCTTGCCTCGCTAAAGTAATTCAATCAATAAGTACGTTGTACTATACGATTCTGATAAAGATTAACAAGTGTTCTACCATTCTGAACAAACTGTTAAATCACTTAATCAATGTTTGTAGGTCAACTTTGATGGAATGGACAAGTCGCTCCATTGCGTTACTTTGTTTACTCCGCCGTAGTTTAATGTACGATAAATTCACGCGCACGTCCTCCATTTTGAAGTGGCTCATTTTATAAATGATTCGGTAATGTTGTGTGTTGTTATTTGTTGCGTGGCCGCGTGGGAACGGAACACAGGAGCGAAGCGTACGACCAAGTAGCTTATCTTGAAATATCGCCGCTGACAGCACGAGTCGCGACAGTCCCGCCGCCCGTGGAAAATTGTTAGCGTTTACAACCATTAATTTTATTTAACCATCAACGAATGCCACGCCGTTTTTATGACAAATTTTAATTATAACAATAAATCTTTTAATTTCAAGTCCACCTAAGGAGTGGGTATTAATTCTGCCAATCTCGAGCAAGTTATTTTACTGCCGCAGTTGCGTAACGTTTTAGTGGGAACGCAGCCGGGCCGTACAACTGACAATAATAACCTAAGTCGGAATGATAATTATTAAAATACCATATTTAGCGGTTGCTTTTGTGTCGGCTTTATGGCAACACTGGCTTTTATAGTGCACGCTTGATTCGCTATAGTATCGAGGTGACATCATCGCTGGTTACCGATATAAGGCGTTTATGTAACCATTGTTAGAACAAATATATTACAAATACATAGGTAACATTGTACATGATTAGTAAAATTATAATTATGAAGATTTCGCAACAGGCTTGCTCAATATCGCGTTTTTATAGTCTACATAACGTAGCGTCAAATGACATCTTATCATGTCAGTTAATCGAGGAATCAGTTTATATTGCGTGTTTGTATACATTGCTTTAATAAAATAGTTGAAATGCATTAAAGATTGAAGTAGGTAGAGTTGTTGGCTCATGTCCAGGGCGCCCTGAGCGGCCTGCGAGACGCGTTCTCCATGAAATTTGAAAGCGTTGCGAATTTGTTACATGTTTAATAAACTCCATTATTGTCATGGCCGCCGATCGCCATGATTGATGGACTTCACGCTCCAATCGTTATGCTCAAGATAATTGCTATTTTCGTTACCAAGACAAATATTCAGTCCATACGATAACCTGCCTAGGCCTCCGTGCCTTGGAATTTAGATTTATAATGTCATAAAAATGTCACATGAACTTTTATGCCATTTTATTCGTCATCGGCCTATATTTTATTTTCCTTCTGTGCATGAGAATTACCATATTGTCTGTCAATAAGGACAAAAGATTTGAATAACCCAATTCGAACGACCATGATCATTTTGTTCTTAAAGTATTACGAGATTCTAAATAAAAAGTCGACACGTGAAAGCTGATGCGGATTTTGATACGGTTGACCTGATTTCAAATAAATATTGTTGACGATAAGGAACTCGAATTCGCGGTCCACTCGGCACTCGTTCTATGATGCCACAGACTTAAATTAACTGATGAAGTTTTCAATTCAATTTCAACATACCGGTCAGATACTAAGAAGAAAATATAAACGTAGAAAATTGTATAAAAGCAGGAAGAATCGTCATGTTCTTATCTCTTCCTGTATCATCAGAACTTCAAGCCGTGCCAACACTATTCGTGAGTACATTGGCACTGCTCAACTCAAAGACACATACTGCATAAGCTCCACAGTTCAACGACCGCTACAGTGCAAATAATCGTATGGTCTATGATCACTAGAGTAAAAATTATAATTGGACTTAACCACCTTTTCTACAGTCTGTTCAAATGTCAATAGAGATATTTTTACTCTGTGGTTTTATAGTTTTATTAGCTGAGTAATTTCTGTCAGTTTGTACGGTATTTATGGTAGTGGGCACAAATGATATGATAATAAAGGAAGGAGTATGTCGTCTGCGCCAATGACAAGTGGACGTCGCTCGTCGCAGATTTACGTTATGATTGCGTCTGATGTGTCATGGGTATGTGAGCTGATATTGCGGCTAGTTTAACTTGTAATTTACACGTAATTTTTCAAACAAACAGATCGTTGAAGCTTCCTAGTAATCATCGTCAGGTATGTGATGTGCATCACAGTGAGTGACTACATTGTAAATAGGCCATTTTTCAAATCGTATTAGTGCTCCAATTTAACCAAGACGTTTCTTAATTTATTCATTAATTGCGCTAATACTTATGGCAATACTTACAGGGTGTATTTCTAATGGTTGATTAATGTTAAGAGACGTTTATAGGTAAAAAAAATATGGTTAAACTGTCGCTAATCACGACTTGAATTTAAGCAACGTTTATAAATAAAGGGGTAAAATATCATGTTCAACTGAAGGACCATAGCCAACCTTTAATCCCACTTATTTTGTAAATTTTCAGACTCAAAAGTTTGATTGCAAAAACGATATATAAAACAGGCTATTAAATAGGTAGTAACTTACTGTTGTGAGTGCGGAAGCGCAATAAATTTGACAAATCGCCTCTGTTATGGCAATAACTGTTTCAGGACTTACTTACCGAGAAAAAAATGTCCGTATACAGAGTGTAGTCGCGATTGTCGCCTACCCTGCAATAAAGAAATGTTGTAATGAAGAGACCGATACAATACGTTTCACCTCACTCCGTTTCTGCCGACAAATGAATGGATGAATGTAAAATAGTTGGGTTGAAATTTACATTTTGATTGGAAATTCTATGAATCTGCTCCTCGATTGTGCTCGTGTGGTGGGTCGGGAAAAGTTAATTCACAGTTGGGACACGGTAACGAAGTAGGGAATCGATAGCTTTGCGCACAAAAGGTGTAATGTGACTTGGCAACAATGACGTGCCTGATGCCGCTCAACTTGTACCCTTATCCGTTCCTTAATTATGTGTTGTTATATAACTTCTGTTTCCAACATTGGATCAACACTTGCTACAAATTATCCGTCGTTAAACTCACGATGAATTCCTTTGTTCGTATGAGATTCATCTCTTGTAATGGGTACAGTGGTCAATGGTCATTTATCATTTGTGCTATCATTATCACTACCCTCTTCATCAGCTTTACCTACAAAACACATATTTAATTACAAAAAACAAGTGAATAAGCAACTCGTATTAACACTGAGCACTATTTCACCGCCTCGCAGCCGCACATTTATTCAACTTAAAAGTATTTCGCTTAATAAAAACAAATCGAAACGCCATAGTTATGTAAATGTACACTTTAATCGGTCGTAAATCCATTGGATCTTATTTCTGGAATTGCTTTTAGATGTAATGTCTGGGGATGCGCTTGGAACTGGACAAACAATATTACTTTACTACATAAACTAGCTTTGTCTCTGGATTTATTATTCGTACCCCATAATGTAAGAAGTCACCACTTGCATCAGTATGTCAGTATGCATAATGTAGTAATTTCAATAATATACTTAGACAAGAAGAAACTGCATTCCACTAAGATTAATAATATAAATTGCATTACGCTGACCAAATATTTGGATAGCGCGATGTTTTGGAAAATAAGAACCTGATTAATATAATAAACACTAAAGTTGGACAAGAAAAGAATATAGTGGTGTATTTAGGTCAAAAACATTTCCGTGTTAGTTGCGTACATAATCCTAAAACTCTCAAACCCAAATCCGAAAACTATTTTCGTAATCGTATATTCCTTACAATTTTCATATTATTATAACAAATGTAATCATCATTGGTTAAAGTTATTTCAAATATAATCGTGTCCATAATGGAATTCAATCACAGCGTAATTGCGCCGTTTGATGTCTCAGAATTGTATTATTGTAAAATATAAAAATTGTTAACGATATGGGAAACGATACTGAACACAATGGAGGTAGAAAAAAGGTTGAGGCTAATCATAAAATTGTTGAATATAATGCATAAGAGCATCCTCTTCATGACACATGACAACAAAATGCGATCGACAAATCCAATCCGTTTGCAAATCACGACTGTGATGGCAATTATTCTCTCGTTAGTGCTCCATATAGGCAGCAGTATTTTTTGAGACCTTTTAGGAAATTGTCGTTCGTATGAACAAATCATACATCGGCTGACTCCCAGGGAAAGTTGATTTAGCATAAAAGCGAATTGGTAGCAAAATGTATAATGGTAGTTAATCGATAGTGTGCAGAATCGAAAGCTGCAAGGTCGACGAAGGCAACCAGTCTGGTGGGACCGGGTGGTCGCTCGCGCTACCAGTTCCAGCAACGCTTGCACGCGCACGTCCAAACTGATTAATTAACATTTATATATTGTTGTGATTTTCTCACTATATCTAGTTTCATTCATAATTATGTGCGTGTTTGTTATCATTCATCGCGTTTTTAATATTGGAGGACTTAGAAATTTTCATATTACGGTTATTCCAACATGATATGCTACTACTTATTCTTTACAATTTGACGCAGCAGCTTGCGCAAGTTGAGCTATAAACATGTCCTCTTACACTTGTTTCGATGCTCCCAAACAAACGTTAAACTCACCTTCTTTTAAACAGAATATACAATAGAAAACTAGTTTATCTAGAGCTGGTGCAGTGACAAGTACATTGTTATCTAGGACGGCTTCACACGTTAGCACACATTAAAGCCTGAGCGCACGCATCCAACTGGTAATCTCGGCGAGTCATTACTGTTTGCTCTTTGATTTACATGACGACTGTGTGTCAGAAGCCGGGTTATATGTTTGGAACCAATTGGTTGCCCGCACACACACTAATTACACTACTCCATTCGGATATAGAATTAGCAAAGTTTGTCATAAATTGTGCCGACAGAGTAAAACCCCCCTGTTCCTACGACGCGAGCAGGCATCGCTTTGATACGCTACGCTGAACAACGCACACCCAATTACAGAATAATTAATATGATTACCTATTTGTACACAACTGCTTTCCGCATTCGATGCAATGTTGGGTAAAAAGCTCGTTCAGAATTAAGCGGGCTCTCCGTCTCCGTGCTATTTGTTTCTAAGACGGTGCGTTCATGTTCAAAAGTTTGCCCGGCTTCTTTTCAGCTACTCGGTTACTACGTTGATTTTATTATATGGTCGTTACAGGAGAACTTCGTCTATCTTCCTTAGTTTGGTTAGTAAAATGTTACTGTCTACCTTAGAATAGCATATATTAACTTGAACAAAGTGCTGATATTTAATCCGCGATGGTGGGTAGTTTTGTAGCGTAGACCACTCCAGCATTAACAAATAGACAAAACACCCATCCGCTTACTAATAAGGCCCTTCTTACGAGAAGTGCTGTTCGGTGCGACTGTCTCCCTAACCGCAGCATGCCTCGCTCGCTTTGCTAATGAGACCCTAGAGATATTCTTTCCATTGCCATCTCAGAGTTTCTATCGCGCCGACGTCGACCATACCACATTTACAACTGCATTTTTTACTCTCTTGTCATTGACCTCATTTTTAATTGTTTTGTTGATTTTGCTTATTTTCTTCCTTCCCGTTGTGAAAAGGTTTGTGGCACTATAACATTACAAAAAGTGCTTTTACTGTGACCATTCGTTGCAGTTGTTTGTATGTTAGATCTACATTACTAGAAGAACTGAGAGAGACAAAGCCATGCAATAAAAGTCGAATAAAAAGTTGAGTGAAGTCCTGGTTGTGCGTCTTGAAAACTTTCAGATGAAAGTACGTTGTCAGTTACTATACGCAGTTCTTCGACATCTAAACGTCAAGGTCGGGAACGCGATCAAGCGAACGATGAACTCCCTCTTCTGAAAATTCCATATTTTTATTTGTAAAAAGCTTTCGATACATCCGCTATAAATTGGAGGGCTCGAAGCTCGAACGGTTTCGGCGATGTCTGTCCATCCTCAATTATTAGTATCCCGTCGTTTGGCTAATTCATCAAAACAAAATTACAGACCATTGAGCCGACTGACGATGTAAAAAGGCTCTTAACTTGAGTAAAATGGGAATTGTGAATTGAGATAATTCGGAGGAAAAGAAAAGGTTTTTTTAGTAATTGAAAGCACGAGATGTAAACATTCCCATATCTTGAATTAAATAACTATAAGCGATGCGAAAAGCCAAGATTCATGGTAGTTGCAAGCTTCTTCAAATAATAAGTTTTTACGGAAGGTCTACCCGAAATCGATTTTGTGGCTATCGTCGCGTGAAATTATAGACCAAACATTTCATCAGAATGAAAACAATTCACACGGAGTTCATTTAAACCCTTTGTTACTTTCATTGTACTACGTACGTATCACCTGTTCACCTGTATATTTCAGTGAACTCCGCGGCTGTATTCAGGGTATTTTATGTCAGTTCGTTATAAATCGTTCATTTGCAATTCATATGCGAATATTCATTCAATTGCACCTTCTTCAACGGCCTTGGCGCTTTAATTTTTTTTTATCCTGACAATGGAACATTCTTATGAGAATAGTTTTTCTTTCCGTAACAGCGGCTGTTGATAGTTCTGTACAATATTAGACATTCATTTACAAAATAATAATCTCTCAATGATGATCAGATTTTTTGCAGAGATCAATTTTGCCTTTCAAACATTTTTTTCCCTCGACTGTTCTTTGTGAAATACCGACATCCTCATTCATAAGCCGGCCAGCTAGCAATGCACAACACTCTTTATCGTTTTGGGTTGTATAGTGCAGATTAGCTTGGCCACTATATGTTTTTAGATGGGCGAAACTAAGTTATGGCGGTACTGAGAAGGTCGAAAATAGCTTGAACCTTTTTGGAGCAACTTGTCCGAAGAGAGTTCAGACAATTGCTATTTTACTATTTTACCTGCTCTACGCCTAACAGGATGTCAGATAGCCACCGATGGCTCGGCGATTGTTGCCTTTTCTATTGCTAACTTGATTTATTATAGTGCAGTTCTGCAATTAGTTTTTATCAGGTAAATGTTATGATTGAGTGCTAAGCGTCTTAAGTTTATTTGACGAAGCTTATGAAATATTATACTTAACCTCATATGACAACAGAGCCAATCTCTGAATAATGCTTCAAATATTTTTATTATTATTCTCAAGCCAAAACTGCCCAATTGTGTTTCATTGGTACTTTTTATTTCTGTTTTATGGCTCATATGTGATTTTATAGTTACCAGCAGCCGTTGAGTGAAAATGTTGGAAGTTTAGATGACTTTGTGATTTGAAAGTGAATATTTCGTGTGGCATAGACTCGACCGCACAACTGGATGACAGGATGCGGTTAAAAGTGATAGGTGCTATGACGGTAGCGACTGGTTCCCAGTCCCCAGGAACCAATTGTTCCTGTGCTGTCATACATATTTCCCGCAGTGGTTTTATGGAGTTTGCCTTTGAGAATTTACGCCGTTGACCCGGCTTGCAGCAATCAATATTGCCTATCTAGTGCGCTTATTACCATTATTTATTAAAGCCTAGACGTCTAAAACATCGGCTTCGAAGGAAGCAATAATGAAAGAGATAATCACCGGAAAACTGTAATTTATTTATGGTCAGTCTACTTTCTGCGTTGCCGTAGCAATAAATATAACATCAGTAATTTCGGAACTGAAAGAAAATAATCATGTAATATATGATAACATTATCAAACTGCAGAGGTTAAGCCTCCAAAATTATCGCTGATTAATAAAAGATAAGGCTGTGTATGGAACGGGACAGGCGTTGCCATTGGAGTCAACAATACAATGACCTTGGCGACCTTGACGACGTTCGCGAGGTTATACATGGTGAGTGGAATATCCCTCGCGTGTCATGAATGTCATGATTGACAGATATGCGTGTTACTTTCCCGCAGTGTCGGGTTTCTCATATTAATTGTTACTTTTTATGGATTATTTGTTTCATGTGCGTCTTGTCTATTGTAGTGTTGTTAGTGGATAACATTTGTTTGTTACTGTTATAGGCTGTAGTTCAAAAGTTACGATAATGGTTTGGTATATGTTGATGATATTTTAGTTTCTTTAGTAACTTAACTGCAATGGAAATAAATGTTGTTTTGTAGCGATCGTGTTCCTTTATTTAAAGCATGTTTACTTTAATTCTCGTGACAAGTTGAAAAGCAAATTAATGAAAGTTTAGTTTCAGGTTTCTTAGTAAGGTACAAACAAATATTTCAAGCAAAAAATAATAACTCCTACTGGTAACCTTGAAGGAATTGTATAAAAACAAAGTATTATTTAGGTCGACAGCTTTAGTGAAGACGATGAAACGAGGTTTTCATAGCGCACCGCTTAGTTCATATCGCGTCAACCTTGGACTAACCACATAATTAGCGTACCAGGGAATTCAACCTTGTTCACCCTACCACGGAGATGATTTGCTAAACACGATTCCAAGAAACTGAAAAACCTCACAAAGCAAACGCACTTTCAAAATAAGACATGCCATCATAAAATAATCTATCTGAAAGATTGCCTTATAAAATACACTTTGGGTTATACAAAATGTAATAAATATTCTCCCCGAGCTGATCGCTTAATACCTGATGGTTAAACGTCTCAACGTCTGCAACCTTTTCAGATTTTATTACCGATCGCTAGGTCGTCGTACTAACACTTTCATAAAACATGATTTACTTTTGTTGATGATCTATTGTTTTCGCACACATGCTCAATGCTCACGTTCCAATACGGTTACGCATCCGAGTGTGCATATTCTCATTATTTACATACAAATGTGTGCCAGTGTATGTAATTTAGTTGGTAATTGTCTCCCTTTGTTAAAGTGTTTATTTTTCTGTTTACAGGCCACACAAAATGATGCTCGAGTCGAGCCGGTAAGTCAACTCCGCCACCAATATCTGTTTAACGTAATTCGTTCGCATCAATCAGCGTTACATGATTAAAACACGTTTCATTGGCACATTTGTCCGTTTTTCTGTGGCTGTTGACCCGTCAAACTATTGGAAAATGTTAAACAACTTTTCCTATTTTATTAGCCCTTAAAGGCGATTTATTTCGTCTAGGTAATTTAGTTGGCGTCCCTTTAAATTGGACGATTCTTTTAAAAGCATCATCGACATTGTTTTCTGTATTGATCAATGAACTGGATAGCAAAGATTTCTTCGTAGATTGTCCGTGTATTGGTGCAGTTGTTGGCTCATAATTAGTTTCGCTTATTCACTCACCGACACAGGTGCGTACTATAGGAGCATCAATTACGTGAAAGTTGCACGTTTTCTAATTTCTAATTTAATTGCGATGTACGACCGTGCAATACCTTTACTAGATTATTTGCAATTAATACTTCGCACTGATTTGTGGGGCTTGTCAGGCTGTACTATGTGCAAGTAGACGTATTTATAACATTATTTTGATCTTTACGGCGATAAACGAAGCCTTCACTAGTTCCGATTTGTTGAGAGATCTGAATAAATCCTTACAAATATGAGAATATGTTATTGTATTTCCAAGTCATGTTACCTGGCTTTTCATAAATGTTGCTGTTATGTTTGGCAGTTTATATAAAACATCAAACTGCGGGGCAATTGCGTAACACAATATCAGCAGCAATTGCTTTTATTTTGACAGTTCAACAACATTCATTGCGTTATTTACGTTGTTGAGCAGACACATTCTTCGAACATATGAAGCAATGGATTAGGAATATCCTTCAAAATTATTCAAATCGAGATTGATAGGGTGTTACGCAATTAGGGAGCTGGTGTCTAAAGAAAACTTAAGTTTAAAAGTACAAAATTATTTCGTCCTTCCCAAAGACTATTAGATTACGGCATATTATACATACGCTCCTTAACCCGTACAACCATAGATATCCGAGACTAAATAAGTAGAGTTTGAAAACTCGTCCACGATAAGCCATGCAAACGAGATAAAATAATTATTTTATAGCGTCATAATCATGATAAACGGACTGGCACTAGCACAACATGTAGTAAGTAGCCGCCGCGGTTATGTAAAGCTTCAGTCACTATAAATCACCACCAGACAGAGACAGAGTAACAAGTCCTAAATAGAAACCGTAACAAGCAAGAAGGAGACGAGGCGAGTACGTGAGTACCGATACTGATTGCGGCCGTGAACTGTGAAAGTAAACATAGGGCATTATAGAGTTTAATTTATTTACAGCTATATTCTTTTATTTCTCCTCAAGTTGTTTATGTAACTAAATACAAACGTCACGTGTTGCATTAGAATTTGTAATTTTTCTACCATTGATATTGCTATCGCAAATGGACATTGCCAAACAGCTGTAAACATAAGACATGCTCTGTTAGGACGATAGATGGAGCCACGTGTAGACGTTTGTTTTAATGCTAATGAGTTTTCAACTTATTGCCTTATAATAAAATTGTAGTTAAAGTAAATTACCATTTAGATAGATCTGTATAACTCTGACCACAGACATAATTATGAATTACATAGTTGATATAGGCCATGTTTCTTGAGAATTTCTGGTGTAGCATCCAGACAGCGCGCTATCATCAAATACTCGCATTATGAGTCCGGTACAAGAATTTATGTGCGCGCACTAAGTTTACGATGTATTTATTGCTCCATCGTCCAGCAAAAGGAGAGCCATTGTAATAATGTGAAGCCATGTCGAAACGGACAAACAATGGGGGCGAGCAGACTCGTCCGATTCCGAGTAAACGCCGATTCCAGAAGAAGAAGGTGCATCTAATCAATCACTGCGAGTCGCCACAGTGAGTCAAATGGTCGTTTTTTCCGGCGGCTCATTTGCATTGACGTTTGTCTCGCTTGCACTTTTAACAAAAACGAAAAGACGGAAAGAGACGACGATTTTGTCGCAATGACCTTAGCAACGTGCGCGTGCGTTGGTACCGTTGTGTCGTGAGAAGGAATTTTTGTACGGTTTAGCCTCTCAGCTGGCAATATTGTAATCTCATATCTTATTATGCAAATCTAGGTTTATGTAACCAAATTCCTTTTTTAGTTTCCTAGTCTCGCTCCTAATGCCTACATTTGGTTTTTCTGTGATTTACTGAATAATATAAAAGTATAAAAACCAATAACACGGGTTTTTTGTTTATTCGTCATCGGACGCAAAAACGTGCCAAACTGACACCATATTTCTTTTAAATAGCACAATCAATATTGATTCCTGTCATTAATGTAAACGTTGGGAGGATAGATCACGATGTTTATTATAAATGCTACAGTACGATAATTGAAACGATGTGCGCAAGCAAAGCATCACACTTAATACTATGTAATGTGTTAAGGAAATCGTGATCACCCTACATTACTAATGATTTTATTAGAACGACATGTGTGTCACATCTCACGTCAGACATTTAACAAATGATACTCCTTACGTGTCGAGAGTGTCTTCATATTTTTATTCGGAGTTTTCCCAAGATGGCGGTGAAATGCGTGAGTAAATCGCACTAAATCTTCGATGATACAATTTTTTTCTCTGATAGAATAATGTACCTGGTCTAACAACGCGGACTGGCTGATTTACGGATCGCCTTTAATGAAATTGCCCTCATTTGCACGTCCGAGCATATCATAAAGTTTCTCGTTTTCTAGTTTTACTATTCTTCCATCTTTTATACTGTGTGTTTTGTCTATTTTATTTGTAAGATTAAGTCTACTGTCTTGTCTGTGTGCCGTTTCCGTACTGATTACTTCTGATTCTGACCTAGTTAATGTTAAACTAACTAAACCATAGAGCACTATGAAATCAACACTCGTAAATCACAATGGTAATCTTCGGTTCTTGGATCCGCTTAACACAACAAAAGAAGACTCAGCCAAATGAACCGGTCGCTCATCAAATTGTTTAACTAATTAGATAAATCACGTTTGTTGATAATGCCCCATCGATGACGCTTACACCGCGCAACCGTTTAATACACACCGACCTCTTTAAACATTAATTTGAGCCTAATCTGTTTAGACAATGCCCTTAAGCGAATTTATTTTTTGTTGTGATCAAAAGGCATAGAAGGAACAATAGTTCTCCTGAGCAACTTTCCATTTAGTATTGAGTTGTTCTCCTAAACAATGGTTTCAATACATTTACATTGCACGCCGACATTTTGATACGCCATGTTGACGAAAAATTTAATAATATTTCAACGCTTTCACTTACTAATGTATTCGTGACGTCGACGCCGTGATGACATAATAAGTATTAAGTTATTGTCTAAAAGGCAGCTTGAAATAGTCGACTGGGGATGGTTCATGGCTTATTAAATACGATGACAAATTCATTTTGGACTAAGAAATACCATTATGATATGTTTTGCTGATTCATGGTCGTGTAGAAATAATGGAGAAATGTAGTGTGTTAGCTGCTTGTCTTTGGGTTGAAGACATTCGAGGAAAACGGGTCATTATGTTGTTAAGGAAATAAGATGTCATTATAGTTGACCTGGTTACACTTAGGGTTGCGGAGGTGCAATATTAGTTCCGCTTAAGTACGGAAACTTGGCATATCATTAACAGAAACCAGTCCAATACTCTTTAATGAAGGGATCTATTATATTGGACTCAATTGTATTATTATTGATGATAAAATAATCAGTTGTATTCGTAAAACGAACACACACAAAGCTGTTGACTTAACTGTGTTTCACATGGTAACATATCCGATTCAAATCAAACAATATGTAAATCAGACAACGCGATACGGTACCACGTCTCATGTAAAAAACACGTGCGATAAAAAGTTTGATTATTTTCCTATACGTTTCACATTTATCTAGCCTCGAGTGCACGTGTCTCATGCAAACTGATTAAAATGTATGAACCCCTGTAATCTCTGATGTATTCTCCTGAAAGATACGGATATATATTTTGTCGTGATTTTTATTTTAAGTACACCAGATACGTTACCTACCTGTGTTGTTATTGTATGCTCAAGTAGATGCCAAAACCGGTATTCAAGTAAATGTTGATCACAATGATATGCATATCTATAATTCAAGGTGAGAAATCGATGGGTTTTTTTTTTCTCTAAATACAAAAGTAGTTTTTTTTGTAAGCACAGACAGGGTATTTTATTTTTCAAGTGAATAATATAGTAGCATACTTACAGAGTTTGTCGTGTCTAAGGTCAAGTTGAACTGGAATCAAAATTCTATACCTGTTTTCCTTGACATTGGACAATTGTATTTGACATTATAACGACTGGCCGGGAAATAGACGCATTTTCTAGCTAAGTTTTGGTTTAATTTTACCGAAACTACTAAAGTTACTACGTTAAACTTATAAAAGTAACAGAATTTTCCTTTGCGCTGTATTTAAATGCACGAAGTAAATATTGAACCGTTGGCGTTGACACCTTGGTTCGTTTACTTTTACCATTTTATCTCATAAGCGGACTTTATGACAATAAACTGAGATTTACCAGGACAAGCGCATAAACTTCTTATTTACAATTAAAAGCGGGCCGAAGATAGTCCCTTGCGGCATTCCTTTTAAAGGATGACGCGCAAGGATATATGCGTCCATAAAACTGGATTGACTGGACACGTCATCAATTTGCAATCCGAAGTCTCGTAATCAACTAATGAGTATCATTTAAATAAATTAGGAATGCGATGCTTGCATTATTTGCCATCTCTGGCCGCACTTCATTTATCGCGATGTGACAATAACCCTTTTCTTTTATCTTGTTTCTAGATTTTTTATTAGATACTGTATCTCATGGAAAACGATTCTGTATTCCTGATATGTCTTTCCTTTTAATAGTAATATCGATAACGATACTTTTTGTGTGTTATGTTGTTACTATTGTGATATCAATATTATCATTTGGAAAATCAACTATATTGTCCTCGTTTTTTAAATGGCGCACTTTTTTAATTCCTTCCTCCATTTTCAGTATTTACGATATCACTTTTTAAAATTAATTAAGCTGATTATTTAAGTTAATAATAATATCAATCTTGTAAGCCTCAATTTTTTTCCCATAATATATTTTTTTATCTTTTTGTTTCCCTAAACGTAGAGTCCATTTCACATCAATATCAAAGAAACTTGTCGCTTCTTTGCTACAAAGAGTTGAAAATATTACCTTTAATGAAAAGTCTAGACAACGTTGTATAAACGACATACAATTTTGCTCTAGTATATATGTCTGTCACTCTTATAAATATATGAAGCGTTCATGTAGATACAAATTAGAGCATTATGTACGCAAACATGATCCAGTAAGTTTAACCGATGATGTCATTGTCTGTTTGTTGTCGTAGGTAAATATTGAATGTCCAGCGGCATCGCGTGCGCATCAAATATGCATCACGCGCCGAATTCACTGTCTTATACATACACCTACGTACTTATATCATTGCATTGTTAATGGTCTTATCGGTGTGGTTTTCATCATTAGGTGGTGTTGAGTTCGTAACCTTGTAGTTCTTCTGACAAGGTGACTAACTGAAGCTCTAGGTCAACTACAAGTTCAGTTATTTTTTATGACAGGTAACATGGGCAATGAATTTGTCCTGAAGATTTTAGGCATATGATATGATTAAATATCTGTTTGAATGTTATAAAGAGCATGGCTTGACTTTCAAAAAGAAGGCTGCTTATATAAAAGCCCATGAACAAACTTTTAGGCTTTCAGTTATGGAGTTCCAAGTTTTAATAAAGGGAGAGTTAATCCAATTACGCTTACAGTATACCGATGATACCATATAAATCCGTCTTATTGCTGCATAAATCTTCGACGGAATTGAAATGTTGGATGTCTCACATAACATACACAATTTAATTAACTGTAGAATGGCTTCTAATTTAAAACGCCATTTGGCTGTATTGGAGGAATTTAATATTACGAGTTTTATGTTTTTACTAAAGGTCAGAAGTTTGTATAAATTGAATGCTAATTAATTTTATAATAAGGCTAAGCTACGATACAATGAAATAATGTAAGAGCTTAGTACTTTATGTTTGTGTGAATGACGAAAATTAATGATTTTACAAGAATGATGATGATGTCCCAACTGACGCTACAATAACAATAGCTACTGACGACCTCATTAATGACCAACTACATAACCACAAAACATTTTCAGCGCCGCTTGATGTACCTGCCAATCCATCCGTTACCCTTTGCCACCTCAGGACGCGGTGAACCCATATAAAAACAACAAAAAATATCCAGTATTTATAACCTTTTCTGGTATATCGTAACCCGCTTAGCTAGTGGCTACACACTGTTTTGCTAGCCAGGCTATGAGATTTAAAAATGGTTTGGCAAAATAAAACTCAAAAGGAGTTTTATTTTACTCTTTTCTATTTCGCTATAACCGCTTCGGGTCAATAGTGAAATTATTTTCCGTAGCGCTGGTTTTATCCTGAATTAGTTTTATTTGCTTAGTAATCGTTTGTATTTTTTATTTTTATTTGAGATCCTCAACTTCTTTTCTAGTGTCATTTATCACTAACGTAAGTACTTACGGAGCTAATATAAGAATATGATAAGCTGTCTTTAAGCGGGTTTGATTCTTTAGATCACCTATTACTATAGAAATACCATGTCTGCCCATAGTTTTAAAATTGCATTATCAAGACGTATATCCAGCGCTTGTTAGCAATCTCCATTTTAGTGTTCAATATTATCCTCAAGTTCTTCATTCCTTCCATTATTAATTCCGGTCTTATTTATCACGACCTTTTGCATCTTCAATTATTAATTTGATGTTTCGTTATTCTGTTTAATATAGGACAACATTAAGGAATCAACAGGTTTACATTAGTGGTTTACGTCAGCATAGCAGTAGACAGTAGTTGATTAATCTAGACCTCGCCGTAGCTATAACAGCGTTGTCTGTAATAGAGATGTGCCCGTCTAATAGCTCATGTTTACGTTGAATTGAGCTGAACAGCTGTACATGTGTCTAGTCTAGACGTGTATTCATTGCAACGTTATTAAAACAACTTGTTTTATTTCGCCATTTTGAGTAGGGAGTTGCTTTTAGTAGAATCTTCCAAGGAGAGCTCTAAGGTTCTGTAGACAAATAGAAATGCAGGTTTTATTCGTAACGTCTGGGTTTTGTTCAAAATTTGGCCCTTTGGAGCGGATTCTCCCAATTCCCTAAGGGTCCTTTATTTCATTCAGAATTCTCTTAACTAATTTCTACAATTAGTTGTTACAACTAATAATATTTAAAACAGATAAAATGCATCTCACAAACGTGCTTTTAATAAAGATGTTTAAAAAAAATCTTTCCCACTGCGTGTCATTACGTCCAATTAAACAGAACTGAATGAATTACTTTCGGTATTACGTGACATTCCTTAGCATAAACATAACTCCGAATATTATCATAGCGGCAATATCGAATTACAGTACAATATTATGTACAATACGTGCTCGGGCTGCGTTGGCTCCGAACCGCGTTGAATAGAACGGGGAATAAAAACAACGAGTGTTTGTAAAGTCGTCTCATATGAAATATCATCTCGTTCTTGGTCCTGTCACAATACGGACAAAGGACAGTAGTTCAGTATTGAATGGCTTAAAGACGCGAATTATGATGAATGATCAGGTTTTGTACACATAGCGGTTGTCATAGTAAGTATGGGTTATTATCGACGCTAATGCGGTTAAAGTGGAGCGTTCACTGCACTGTCGTTCGATCATTTGTATTGTGAATTATACCACTATACATGGCAAATAACTTAATCGCTTTGATTGTCAAGTGTCAACTCGGTATATGTTGTCATCTGTCACTGTGTTGACTTGTTTGAAGTTAATTTTTGCTTTTAAATCGTATTAGTCCAGTTTTTATGGATACCTGCATTTATGATGAAAAGCTACTTTTTAAAACTATCGTTGTTTATAATTCAAACAGTTAATCATTCTTTCGGAGAAGAACAATTTTAATTAACCTTTGTAATAAAATAAAAAAACTTGTTTTGAATGCAATGTTGTAGGATTAGCAGGACATACAATGTGACCGTAAGCGGAAGTGATATGCACAAAATTTACTAAAATAACAAGTTATAAATTGGCGGTCATAAAATCAACCACATACGTCACCGAGCAGGAAACCTAGCAGTTGTAAAGAAAACCGTTAAATCATGACTAACATTTCATCAAAATGTTTGCGTTAGATAGCAGTGCGGCGCTCCCGAACCCAATCCTGTCTCCCGTGACTGCCGTCAGGTATTTCAATTATCCGGCGTTCTGTCGGACGCGATGCCAGGCCAGCCGCGCGCTCTAAAGAATCGATTGCGGGACATTCCTCTTTCGAATCTCGCCCTTGTCGCCCTAGTCATGCATCGGCGGAAACTACTCCACTCTGTGTGCGCTCCACACTAATGCATTTTGTGCTATTCCGTTGTCGCGATCGCTATGCGATGTTGAGAATTAAAGACAGGCAGATAAACCGAGAAATTTAGATAACTCCTTCAGTTCTGAAGCTGTAAGTGTAAGTGCTAACCATTTTACACACAATGATGGCCCCGAACATTCTGGATGAGTGTCACAACTGTTCTACATTGTAGAATATAGGTCGTGTAACGCTGCATTACTTATTCAACAAATTTTCACGCGAAAACCTGACACTGATAAAGCAACAAGTCCCTTTTTACCGCATTTGTGGCGACGTTTTGTCGACGCCTCGCCACCTACTAGTCTAGGGGGTCGGAGATTGGAGACGAGGACGATCGGCTGATGGGTTGAGGGGGGCGGAGGACGTGGGGCGGGGGGAGGGGTACCGACATGTCGCGCACTCTCACCGCCATAATTATTTCATACTTTGCATTTCGCGTTCCGGACAGGGAAACAATCGGCAACGACGTATTTTTCCGTCTGGCTAGATGGGGTTGAAAAAGCATTTTTTTCTCCTTCGCTCTCTCGATAAATGCAAGCCCCTGATACGTCTTTGTTCTTGTTCTATATCGCGGGTACATTATGACATTGATATCTATCCATTTGTCTGTTACTTTAGGGTACAATTCTACGCAATTTTTATTCTGTCATGAATATTTCATTCAGTTCATGCTAAAATCAACCTTATCTAAAAACCATGCCGACAACGTAACCAAACCATACACAATGAATAGTGTTGTGGAATAAGTGATTGACCAGTTCAGCAGGATCAATTTCATATATTGAGTGTATTGGACCGGCTGACCGCCCAACTTAATTTCTTTCGGGGACTCTGTTTACCAGGGCACATTCTGCCATAGATGGAGGGTTTCGTAAAGCTTCATTTGACATTGAATCTGGGCGTGACCAGTGTGCGTGTATATAGATATTAAATTAATTAGCAATATACACGTGGCTAAGTATTATCGGAAACAATAATGCTTATCTACAAGATTGGCAATATCGCCGCGATAAAACAGATACATAAGTAGGTACTGTCAGTATATGCTACAAAGAATTATAGCGTGTCGATTTGTGTGCGGTAATAGACATCGATTGTTTCATTTCCTATTTATTCCAATATCTGCGAAATACAGTAACAATTAATAGTCAGCTGTCACAGCGGTCTTTTTCTCGTTGCATTTCCATTTATTGGCGTTTGGAGCGTTAGTGTAGCCCACCCCCTTTCCGAGGGTGGTGCAAGCTACGACTGAAGGATTAGCTCAGGTGGCCGGCCCGAAAACATACGTATATAACCTGAAATATCACCAAATATACGCCAATGCAACGTTGAACCAACAAAACATTGGCCAAACAACAGACATTTTTACCGAAACACATGTCATATATACATAAATAAACGACTGCGGCCATTGAAACACACCATGTCTGAAATAAAGCAAGTTTATAAACAGAGCGAGACATTGGCGCCGATTCCCTTGTTCACAAACTAAACTAAATTTAAGTTCAGTACATCTTTTTCTTTCTATTTCATTAAGAAAAGGACAGAATATAAATATTAGTTTAGTCCTGTCAAATTTAGATACTCCATACCAAGTTTAGACGGGATTAAAAACATGGCTACTAAAAATACATCAATTTACGTCAGGCGCTGACTAATTTGACAGGACTAAACTAATATTTATCTTCTGTCCTTTTCTTAATGAAATAGAAAGAAAAAGATGCACTGAACTTAAATTTAGTTTAGTTTGTGAACGAGGGAATCGGCGCCATTGCCTTGAAATTCGCGTTAATACATTCGGAAACGTATCGTTTAAACGTCGCGAGCCGGCAAGATAACGAGCACAGCGATAAAGGCCGACGAATGTTTGGGACTCGCCAACAGCTAATGATATTGCGAATTTTACACCAACAATTGATTATGTATATTCTTTTGAGCTTACTACGCGTTTCGGGGACGCCAAATAATTTTATTTCAATCTCCTTGGATTTCGTTTAATTTATATTCGTTCCTTTGGTATTAGAAAAGGTAAATTTTGGGTGCGATGTGAAGTCTAAAACATTGCCTCACGTGAAAATTGTTCGAGATCCTTTTGATCTCGGGTTCCATAGAAGCTCTTAACGATATCGCTTCGACAACTGTTGAGTTAGGTTAACTCACGAAATAACACAGCATAGGTCTCCATCTTTACGCGAATAGCATTTATTAACACCGTTATTACCGTAGAGAATATATTTTTAAATTAAAGTAAAAGACTCGTGTTGCAGAAAACAGTGTTTTCTTTTGTAAGTTTGTCTCAAGGTACACAGTTATATAGACACGAGGCAACAGAGATTTCATTATCATTATATTGCACACTTTATGACAAGAAAGGTGCATTTCCTTCAGCCTTGAAGCGGTAGCTAAACTAGTTTCGTACTTATAAAGCCATTGGAATTATAACGCGGTTTTAAACACTTTCTACAGTTTCTACTATCAATCTACAATACCCCCCGTTAAGGGGGAAGCGGCAGGGCAGCCCGCAAAATTCAAATTATCATACGTTTTTTGAGCAGAGCAGGGCAGTGGTGGTACAGTGGTAACGACCGCGACATACGAGTAGGTCGTAGGTTCGAACCCAGATAGGCGCTTTTTTTTTTTGTTTAGCCTATACTGTCCCACTGCTGGGCAAAGGCCTCCCAAAAGTCCTTCCAGGAACTCCTTTCCCGCGCCACCTCGAATAGGCGCTTTACTTTGTGTAAATTATTTCATCACCACTACTTTCAAAACGGTGAAGGAAAACATCGTGAGGAAGCCGGCATGTCCTAGAACTAAAAATTCAAAGACATGTGACATCTACCAACCCGCACTGGGCCCGCGTGGTGGATTATGGCCGACTTCCTATCATCGAGAGATGTATCCCAGCAGTGGGAACATTAAGGCTGATTATGAATACGTTTTTTGCAATTTGCGGGTCAGTGTCATGTTGAATGTTGATTAAAATATGATTAGCGAGCGTAACAAATGTGACTTTACAGAATTATAATCATTTAAATCATCAATATAACCCTCTTAGTTCCTATAATCTTATTGAATGACTATTTCAAATATCAATCAATAGGGTTATACGAACTTAGATGGTTGTATTGATGATTTTATATATGGATTATTATACACTTTTTACGCTCGCGAATCATATTTTATTCAGCATACATCCTGACACTGACCTGCATATTGCAAAAAACCTAAGAAAATTTGAATTTCGCGGGCTACCTAGCGCATTCCCCTTAAGTTAAGATAGGAGCACACGGAACGCTATTGCAGTCAATATCGACGATTTCGAATACAGCCTGCCATTCAATCTGCAATTTTAATGCAAATTCTCAATACACGAGCAGTCAGGATTTATGCTCCAAGGAATTTAGCTGCCTCAGGCGTTCATGTTATCGAATGTTCGGGGATGCGCTCTTTGTCATTAAGTTAGGTAAACGGTATGGGCATCATCCACACAGCCGAGTGTTATTTTTCTTTATTGCAGCTTTATTTTGGTGAAATATATATGTGTGGAATATACAGGGTGGCCGGAACATTGACGTCCAAAAATAAAATTTAGGTCCCTCGTATCGTGGGGTATCCGAGACCAACTTTTTCATAACTTTCATCACAGTTACGAAGCTGATTATTTTATGCATAAAAGTACTACTCACGAAGATTCAGTTGCAAAAAAAAAATCTAGACAAAGCCATTTTTTAGATTGGTCAGGTCGATCATTCTCAAAAAATCAGAAAAAAATTCGTAACTCGAAAACTATGAAAAGTCGCGGAACATACATGGGGGTGATTCGGATACCCCACGATACGAGGGACCTAAATTTTATTTTTGGACGTCAATGTTCCGGCCACCCTGTATATCCTATACAATGTGTAACTGAATCAATGCACATTATGAAAGTAGTTTGTTTAGATTCGTTTACTGAATCGATTTCTGTCACTTTGAATAGGTATTTTTGTATCCCAAGAATAATTAAAACTACGTAAATTACATGACAAAAATAATTGTGATGTGATTGTTGAATTTTCTCCCGCAATCAGTACAACTAATTTAATAAATGTTTTATACGTAATAGTAAACATTCAGTGTATGTATTATGATTATAACATAATATTCTAATTGGGGTATTTGGTGGTGTGCGTTGAGCTGTGAATAAGCAATTTCAAGACTCTTTCATTTTAACTCTTTTTTTTTTCTTGAGATTCTTTAATTTAACTAAACTAACAGCAAGCGTTTTAGTGACATGGTTGGTATTCTTATTTTTTCACAGAAACAAAAAAACAAAAGCAATACATTTATTGCTTTTGTTTTTTTGTTTCTGTGACTTCACTTTGTATTGTTTTCGCCCCGAAAACAATACAAAGTCATTACTTTGTATTGTTTTCGGGGCGACCTTCAAAAGGCGCCCAGTCTTTGGGGATAAAAGGGAGTGTGGGATTTTTACCTGACTAAAACCACCCGGTGGTCACCATCTGCACATAGAAGAGGCACCGTTACTTTTCTAAAAACCAATCCGGAGCCCCCTCTGACTACCACCTACAAAATCTTTAGCAGTCCGTGTGCCACCAGTTTTACTTAAACGCCATTTGATTCCAAACGAGCTGTTGTTTATGTATTCAGTGTAAATAGACAGCTCCACGTGTTGGTACTCGATGTAATTACATTAAGGAGAACTACATTCAGTATCGTTCTTTACTAGAGTGCCAATTTCGGAAGCGGTTGGTCGTTTGCGTGCATATTTAACCAGGGTGGAAACCCACCTCTTGCTTTCATACCGGAGTTTGGAACAATCTCGAATTTGACCTAACAAAAGCTCTTTGTGTACTATGGGCGTTAGAGGGGCTAGGGGGTTGAGGTTTTTCTCTCATTTAGTTTGGCATAATGGTCGTGATTTCTGCTACTAAATACCTTTGGTTCTGTTTTGGTCCTTTAGTCCGAGTAAGAAAGAAATTGGTCTTTTACATACTGCCAAACCTCAATCAATCTGCCCAGCTTTTTCCAACTATTTTGGAGTCGGCTTCTAATTTAGCCGTATGTTACGTGGAGCGACTGCCTATCTGACCACAACAACCCAGTTACTGGGTAACACGAATCACGATACTCCTTGGTAAGACTGGTTGTCTGATTTTTTGGGCTTCTAACTACTCGTAACGACTGTAAAAGATACTGCCAAACGTGTAGATCATTAAGACCAATAAAAGGCGACAAAAAACGAAAGTCAAACAAATTCGTATTATGTATCTTACCGTAAAGCTCTTTGTGTTTATCCGTGTTATAACAAAGCTTTTTAGAATTCTCCTGTTATAAAATATCCAAGTGACACAAGAAATGGGTCGACCGTACGTTGACAATAAAATAATAAACGATTGTCACAGGTGACACACATGACGAAAGCGTTAAACGTTTCCAATATTCTGCTAGGTAACACTAGATCAGTACGCTGTTAGCCTCCGTCTCTTTCGCTGCTGGGCTTGGCAATTGGCAAACACTTGTTGGAGAAACCTAAGAGTAGAAAGTGTTAGGCGATCCACGGGTATGTTCCCTGCGCGGCCTTAAAGTTTCCTCTCCCGCCCTCCCTCGGGATGATCCGCCTAGTTGTGCTACGGCCGTCGCAGGCGCGCTCCGCTTGTCACGCCAAATTGGGTCACAACGAATTAGTTATCCGTGTGCAATTCACTTAATGGTCAATATAATACTATTTTCAGTTAGCTCATAACTCGCTCCCTGCTATTTGAACGTGACTAATAATTGGTCGCGATGGAATAGTTTTGCTGGAGACCGTACTAGTATGTGTTAATTGGTGTCAGTGTTTATTTTTGTATAAACTTGCCGTACTGTATAGCAATAAACGGTACGTATCGAATGCCGCGTTAATTAGAAGCTTTGATGTCGATTCGAACGAAATTGGTTGTTAAATTGTTGAACTCATGTAGATTATTTTCATGTTCATTTTAAATTTCTCCACCGCAGGGACGTGTGGTTATCGAAATAATCGATAAGCACCAAGAAGTAAGAACACAATTTTCCAGTCTCCACGTCACGGCGGTTTCACGAAATCCTCCGCAAAAACCCCAACTGACTAAAACATCCATCAAATGAAGCTTACTTCTTCGTACGAACAAAATATAGAAGAACAGTACTAAATGGAAAAAGGCAGCGGTCACCTTCTGGCCGATTCGAAACCAACCTTATTACCGCAAACAATACGACTAGATTTAAAAGCCAAGTGTAAACCGCTGAAATCCAGTTAATACGAAATGTGTCATCTACATTAATGTGAGCATTCCGATAGAGACTCCAACACAATCACGATACAGTACACATTCGGAGGATGTTCAAAATATCAACATTATTCGATTTGACTAATACTTTGCGGGCATGCGATGGTGTTAAGCGATTTTTTGTCTTGTTGTTTTGAGACAAGAATCAGATTACTTTAACGGGATGGGCAGCGTGGGACAATAAAAATTACGACCGGTGTTTTGCGCCGGGCGCGCGCTCACTTCGATGAGTGATATTCTCCGCTAATACTTCTTTGTTGGTGATTTTCAGAGGCGTGGCAAGATTTTTTTCAGCAGCGCTACATATATTTGTTTATATCATTAATCTTTTGTATAAAATTTTGATACAGGACGAAAAGTTATCTGAAACAAAGGATCAGAACGCTCGAAGCGCTCGACTCAAAGTACCAAAAGCTAATAAAACAAGATAACGATCCAAAACTATTTCGAACAATAATCGGACTGATACTCAGTTAATTAAACTGGAAAATGGTCGTGACATTAATTGATAGGAAGTAAACATAATTCATCAGATCATTAACATAACAATAGTGATAACGGCGCCAGATTATTAAAAATTCAGGGCTAATAAATAATTGAATTGATCAATGAAGATCTTATGGAATCTGACGTAGGGGCAACATTCGGCACCGGGGCCTCGGCTTTGGGTATTCGGAGCGTTTACAATATAATAGAGAGCATTAGTCCGATCCACTTTTGACATCATTATCTGTGTAGTCAACTCACGATAACCTGCGAGCGTCGTCGGTAGGTCCCGCCCCGCGTCGAACGGCAGTCGCGCGCGTCCTCGCTTGCCGTTTGGTCGTGTACGCGTTGTGCAGCGCATGCCTATTGCTCAGATACCTCATAAAAGGTACTCGGGGAACTCGCTTTTGGCGGGTTTTCGCAGACGTGAGCAGTGATCGTGATGCGCTTTGCATTCGGACACGGAATGCGTGCGTGTTGTCAGCACGCTTCTCCTCTCTGTGTGTTTGTGCGCCGTCACAGTGAAATCTGTGGCGAGGACCACCAGTGATCACTTGGATTGCAGTGTTGGATCGTAGGATTGACTTTGACGACGCAACCGCATCAGCTTTTTGTAAGAAATGAACCGCTCCGACGGATGTTATGTCCATGATGTTGACTCATGCATGACGCACTTGATTGCTGGAACTGGGAATTTATGATTAACGATACCTTTTCAAAACTGTAACCAATTATAAATTAGAAACTGTTGTCCATACGATGTTGGAAAGTGCTTTGTTTATGTTGGCGTTCAACTTTAGCGTTCAATTTAAATTGTCTTTGTATTTTTATTACAATCACGCTCTTGAAGTCAATGACAAGGTTAAAACTGTATGAATTTTAATTTAAGTACAGTTCAGTCATAAAGTTAAATCTTTTGCATTGTTGTATTTTATATCTTTGCCAGTAAGTACCTAGTAGGTAGCTGAATTGTAGATCCTGGTGTAATACATTGTCCATATACCTACATTTTTGCATTAAAAAAGAAAAGAAAGAAAGAAAAATATTTTATTCTGCACAAACAAAACGCACAATTACAAGTAAAAAATAATAATAATAATAAATTAAAAAAAAAAAAAAAACGAAAAAGACATAAGGTACACATAGTCAAAAGACACGTACTCATGCATAAAAATGTTGACACTTTTGTCCATTGCTCGCTGTCAAGGCCATGGACCAATGACAACTAACATTAATTGACAGTTACATTACTTAATGATAATTCAATAAGTACAAATATTACATTTTTTTATGAAAACAATGCTCACATATTATTTAGCACTACTAAACTACTCATTATCTCGTTCCAAACATATTTTTTTAACATGAAGTTAGTAAACAAAATGAGTACTTTGGTTCATTAGTTAATTCAGATACAATTATGTAGGTAGGTACAGCAGTACGCGCATTATTATCCACTTTAGTTCCACATTGAGCCACGATGTCGCTTTACGACATTACTCATCCTCACAGACTTGAATTTATTTGACCACTCTTTAATTACCTAATTACTTTAATGTTTTCATTATACAACGGAACGGACGACGATGGACAAAATAAAATACAGCCAGAAGTTTTGTAAGTCAACAAATATTGACGATGTTTAAGTCAGAATAAGCAACGCTCTTTCCTCCTATTAAATACATATTTTTCCTTCTCATTATTCTATCCTTGTTAAAAGAAACATTGTATATATTATCATTGACTTTACATGATCAAGAGGCTTCAAATTACCAATTGTATATGCAACGTATATATGAAACTGCGTATCAACATCTAAATCAGTTAGATATTGCACCCTAATTGCCTTTAATTTATAGTTTAAATCGTCAAATTCAATAAATATTATGATTCATTCACATCATGTCTTCAATACACAAACATGGCTTCCAGAAGTATCGGTTTCAACTTTGAATATTTCACCAACAGAATCAAAACAGTCTTAAATGAATATTAATTTGTTGGTATTAATTATTCATTGCTTTTCAATAAAATTTAAGATCCTTTACTTGGCAAGGACTGAATATTAATAGGGTGTAATTTAAATGAGCCCGGTGGTCAGTGTGCGAGACACTTATCTTTAGATAAACTGAGGCCTTCCCACGGGGACTCGAAGAGGGTTCTAACGTCTCAAGGGTTATCTTGAATAGTCTTGTAAAAGCTGAATAACTATCCAGCAGAATGTGTCCGCTCTACAACATTATTTATCCCTTTTCGGGGCGCTTATTTCACCGCATTACGGCCAACGGAGAAAGATAAAGGAATTGTATATTTTGCCCCTAACTTTTAACGATATCACAAAATTTTGGTGGCGGGACTTTGATGAGCGAACACTTTGTCACCTCATTGTCTGCTTGGTGGATTGTTTCACTAGCTAATCCCAGTGACGAAGTGACCACACTATGACCTCGACTTTAAACTAGGTTAATGTTTCTCAGATGAAGGACACTCACTATTTGGCTGGAATAGAAAATTAACTACTTTTGAACCCCCAAAATATTTGCTGTCACGACCTTGACAGACATTCATAGCAGTGTGGGTGGGTAATATTGTTATGCACCCGCATATTTGTAGCTCCGGCATTACCTGTTATTGTCAGTATTTGACCATCTGTTCTATTGTCATTCAAATCAAGTTAAATCTTTGTACGTTTCTATTTAAAAAAGAGTACGTAACTTGAACTAACTGTTCCCACGACCTGTCCAAGGAAGGGTGGTTTGAACACGAATCTATTAAGTAAAATGTAAATTTTGTGACGCTGACATAATAATTTCGTTACAGTTATAGTGTCAAAGCCATTGAAATGTCGCGAAGCTTCGTTAGAATAAACTATCTTCTCTCAGATGTGGAATAGACTCATGCTCGTGTAGATTCGGGTTTATTGGTGTGGATACCGTTATCCATAAACACGCCGTTTCACGGAGTAGGGGTGGAAGCTCCAGTGTTCCTTTAGAGCGGCGGAACGCAGATCAATCACACGAGAAAACACCCGCGTAATGGCTCCTCATGACCCTCGGCGAAAAAATACCCGCCACATTCTATTTACCCGATGTTCGCTAAATAAGGCAAAAAGTATCCGCCACGCTGCCTCCCAATTAATCATCTGACCGGGACGCAATTCCCGTAATCACCGTTTCTTTAAATTAAGATTATCCGGACGTCCCGCAAAATATAATCCATTATCGCTTAATATCGCACTTATGACAGACGATGGCTGTCTCACTTTGTATAAATTAGAAGACTCTTCGACATCCTTGAAGGCTATAAGCTATTTTTCATTGCCTGTCGCAACTTTTGCCTATTATTCTCCAATTCCATAACATGTATACAATATTACGACGTTTCATGTATCTAATTAGATTTGTAATTAGCAATTTCTGCAAGGTCAAATAAGCTTTGACAAGGTTACATGTAAGCTGTATACAGTAAAGCCATACCATCTGTATTTTATGAAACTACGTCAGCTAAATAATATGACGTAGTCGTAACGTACATAGTTTTCCTTTCCATACAATGTTTTCCTTAACGCCATAAGTTAATAGACGGCGTCAAGAAAATTAAAATGAATAATCGACTATTAAGATTGTTAGTCGCGAGTTGTCTCCCTATTTGTTTTGTCAACTATTTGACCTTTGGATTGACTTCTATCAAATAGCTGCCAACGTCAGCAATCGTTCAATGAGTTCCTAGCAATTGTTAATTCGTTGTAAATATCAATCGGTTACGGCAATCGAGTGTTACATGACATGAATCGATTAAATCGGAATGAACCTGTGCTGATTTACATTCGGCGTAACTAATAATTTTGTTTTGCAGTTGCCAAACTATCGGTGTGAATTGATGGATGAAACTTTCAATCAAAAATGTTCGTTCGTGGAGTGGATTAATTGCTAACTTTGTGTTGTGTAGTGTGAAACAGTGATATAAAATACTATCAGCATTGATAAGTGTTCAGCAGACATTGCTGGTATGCATATGTGCTATGAGCGGCCACCTGTCACCGCCCTGAACGGAAGCGTTGGGTAAGCTCCTTCCACCAATATAGAACGTTTTTGACCATCTAAGAAAATCATGAATTGCTATGAAGTCACTTTAACTAATTTTGGTAACTTTTTCTATAATCAGGAGTAGTGTTAACTACAATATCTAATGTCTAAAGTTTAACATATAAACGACGACATACTGGTGGGTCTCCAACGGTCGACCATTTTGTATTTTTTTAATTTCCTGCGAACTCGTCGTGTTGTCGTTATTTATTACTTTTTAGGAACCCACCCTGGCTGTGCTTATGCGCCAGTTATATTTTACACAATGTATTTTGGTTAAAGTTGCTTATAACCATTTAGTTTTGTTGGCTCTGAATATTGTCAAGGATCATAATCTCATTACATATGATGCTATAAGTTGTTTTACATGAAAAGCTATATCAAAGAGCGCTTTTACTAGTTTAATTACTTAACCAAAATCCATCTGGTAGTGTTAGAGATAAGACCAAACAGGCAGGAATTTCCTTTATAATATTTAGTGATTGTTTGTTAAAAACAGCGGGCCACCACACCACAGTATGCACATAATTAATACGAGACCAAGACGTAAAACCGCGAGTTTGAGATTTTATTCACTTTTATGGCGGGACAAATGTAAATTTTAGTAGCAATACCAACCCTTTTAAAAAATTAAGACGCCTTCACTTTTGAATTAGTGTTGTCTGAAATAAGTGCATTAACAAAACGACTTTCTTTACAGCTTATAAATGAAAGAGATTAACTTGTAACAGTCAAGTTTGAACGTGTTTATCATATCCCTAAAACAGAATTTGTAATTTTGTGACGAACGACATATTTATTACGGTACATTAGTAATGAGAATTTCCAAGCATTTCTACGCCAGTAATCTCTGCCAAACTATATAAATTACGAAGTGTGGATTTTGACTTGGATTGCTCTATGAAGATTTTTGGCCCATGAACTGCATGTTACAAGAATGAGAAAAATATGTAGCGGTATCCACAACGCCACATGCGAACAACGCGTCATACTGACGTCACGCAAATCCTGCATTTCGCAAGCAGAGTTTACCGCACAATTAGCATACATACAAACTTCCCGACATCAGTCGTTGGGCAATTGCCCGCCAGACACAACACCCGTCTGGCCGGAGGATCCTCCCTTTTCTATGGAGGATGAACTTTACACCCTGTTCCTCATACCTTTATACTGGTGACCCCGAGTATGCACGTCAGCGCAGCCTTCATGCAAATACTTCAGCGTGACGTCATTATCATCACTCCCGCAAGCTTTAGCGGCGATTCACCCAGCCAGCCAGCATCCACGGCTTCAACGGGTATCCTGCCCACCAGCATGCAGCGTCTGCGCATACCTGGCCATCACCCGCAGCCTCATCAGCAACCTTGGCCTAGCACACTGCACTATCGGCCGGTCAACGAGAATAGCTTCCTCTCCTGGTCGACGCTAGCAGTCAGCCTCAACCCGGCGCTGTACGACATCCGACTCACTGGGGGCATCTCCGCAGACAGTTCCGACTCACCGTGAACTATGCGACAACCGGTTCGGACTCACTGGAACTTCAGCTGGCCTGGCAAGCATCGCAAGATACAAGACTCAGTCCACTATCGACCTCCGGTCTCCGGAGGGGAGTGATGTAGCGGTATCTACAACGCCACAGGCGAACAACGCGTCATACTGACGTCACGCAAATCCTGCATTTCGCAAGTAGAGTTTACCGCGCAGTTATGTAGCATATATACAATTTCCCAACATCAATCGTTGGGCAGTTGCCCGCCAGACACAACACCCGTCTGGTCGGAGGATCCTCCTTTTTCTATAGAGTATGAGTGAACTTTACACCCTGTTCTTCATACCTCTATAAATAATTTAATAAATCAGATTTGTTGTTGAAGTAATTAATTTAATAGATAACACTAATGAATACGTAATAGTTGTTATCAATAATGTACAACAACAAACGTTAAGTAATACTAACGACTGTCCATATAATATACGTGTAGCGAGGGTACCAGAAGAAACAATGCATGTTCCCAACGCATTAACTTAAGATCCGGTTTTACATATCCGTATCATGCGATAAGTACCACGGAATCAATTAAACGAAATTCAAACATGCTAGCTTATGCCTAGCGATGCGTCTAAAGTGAAGATTACCTTTTTACTGGTAACATCATCTGAGGTTGATATATCGTAATGATTTAACCTTTAGTTCAATGAGGACGGATATTAATTTGAATTTTGATGTTTAGGTTCAAAGAAACTGTGGCTGGAATGTTTACGATGTAATTAGCGGCTTGTAAGGTAGAATATGATGGAGGTAATCCTTGCTATGTATTTTCCTTTTATTTGTTATAAAGTTCCTCAATTCGCGCTATAGTCTTAGGGTATAGAATGTTCTCTCACATCCTGTTTTCTCTGCTCGATCGCGTATTCTTGCAATTTCTCTCTCTAGGTAAAACTGTTCACATCTTCGGATATTTCCGGTTTAGCGCCTCCGACGCCAACTTTATCTTTCTAACTCGAGAAAAGGTGTTCTTTTATGTACTAAGTTACCTGTACTCTTTTTAGATCTCTCTGAATCTATATCACACCAATTTGTCTATTCGCGGCAGTCACACCTACACTTCAATCATTATGCATACAGAATTTTCCATTGCTTTACCTCCTTTCGATTGTTGAGGCAGTTTAACAAATTCCAACATTGTGTGGAGTCGATTCGAGCCAATTATTTATGTATATGTTATTGTCGCTAATGTCACGTAGTCTAAACGTTTGGCTTACGTATTAGCGTGAATATTAGTCATAAGTAATAATACGACGTTCGGTGTTCACTGTCAACAGTGGCGACTTGTGCAAACAGCTCGCAACCGCGACGCCGTACTGCCGACAAATTGATTAACATACATACATACTTAGGTTGTGTTGCATGTATTTATTTACTTGCTGCTAAGTACTGTTTGACTAAGGTTTCTTTTGCTCATGTTGATAATGTTTGGCTCGGGAGTTTGTTGTTTGTAAGCGCTGAAGCAATTTAGAAGTTCATTATTATTTGTGTTGGGATAGGTTGTGGTTGATTGGCAGGAGGTTTTACTGATGTTTGTTCTTATGTTATATCGGTTTCTACTTTCGCATTTGCTTTTGCTTTAGCTTCTATATCGTTGCTTAGTGGTTCGCTTTCTATGTTTTCTTCACATGTTCCATCACGTACAGCCCCGATAGATAGTTGTCTCCCTTATCATCTTACACAACATCCTATTCGCGTTTCTCGGGACTGCCACCGACTGCCACGTAGGTTAGTGGCTTGTGATATCAATTACAAACTGATTAACATAATCACGGTTAACGTTGCATTTGTAGTATCTATCTACTGTGTGCTACGTTGGAGTTACTTTTTGTTAAAGTTTCAAAGCAGGAGTAAATTATTTAAGTGTATCAAGTGGGCTATGTTCTCGTTTATCTTACTTGGCTGGTTGAAAGAATCAATTAACTGGATCATTACTGTTACGCATTGCGACTGGCCATTTTTCTTGAAATCTGATATTATCAGCGCACAAGTTTATGATGCTGCTCGTTCATCCGATGTTATCTCTTAATCGCCGTATGCGATAGCCACGGGATGAGATACTTTGCTTTTTGTCGTAATTATTACATTTTCCAACTGTATGTTTATCATCTTAAGTAATTATATATAATTATTCTTCTTTGTTCGTTTCTAAAGTGTCTATAAAACACGTTTTTACACTTTTTAGCAAAAACAGAATGCAGTATTTAGTTTTATAACAGCCTGCATTCAGCCGCTTTGTTCTCGAACTCTACCCTGTACACGCGACGGTAAGCTCGCGATAATCCAATAAGCTGAATTGGAAGTGGCTCGCATTAACCTTCTTAGTTCTATATGAATACGCTGTAACTCAATGCTAGGAACTCTATACCAACAATTGTGGGACTGACGCGAGTTAGTGCCACACGACAACAAACAGGAAACAGACTAATGGAACAATTAAATTCAAGGCTTTGAAGAATTTTGGTGCTTCTGCAAAGATAGAAGTTAAATAATGTGTTCGATCGAAACGAAATTTTGATGCGAATGCAATGTTAGAGGTTGAACATAAAGAGGTCTACATAGAACTATGATTGTCGGTGGATAATGAAATGGCCATCTGGCATATTAAGCATTTAGTTCACAATAAGCAAAATATAATTCAGTTCAACTAGAACGATGACCTAATTAGTCTGGAATTCATTAATTCAATCCCACTTAACTTGTCAGTGTAGGTATGTGAAACACTGTTAAAAATAGACTGAGCTCATCAAGAGAACTTTAATTATAATTTGTCGTATCAAGACCTGGGATCTCTTATAAACTAACTATTAAGAATCGATTGTGTAGAGTTAATTTATGCAAATCTTTGCGAGTATCATCTGTGGAACAGAGGAGGCACTTAAACTAGTTAGCATGTTGAATAAGCTCAACAGACGACATCAACCCACAGTAATTGCTAGTGTATATTGGCTTTAATATGATTTTATTCTCGAGAATTCATGAGCATTGCGGAACTGCGAAATTATTACAATAATATTCGTATATTCTACTGCTGACGTAAATAAAATGTTGAGTTAAATATTTTGTTTGTCAGTGTCACATAACCGCAACATAATTACCTTACCCAGTGTTTCCCACATGACTTGTGTGATAATGAAATATGCTGAATTCATAATTTACAACCTTTCCTCCTCGTAACGTTCTACCAAATTGACATCTGTCATAATGTTTATTCCACTCTTTCCATTTGCCCAAACTCGTTCCCCAAAACAAAATATTTAGACCAATAAGGTTCCTCTGCCTTGGCAAATTAAATTTTACGTTCAAAGAAACTGGGGAGCATTTCGTTTAATATTTTTTTTAAGACTACTCCAATATTCATGACGAAAAAGGGAAACGGAATCAGTGGGAACAACTTTTTGGAGCAGTACCTTAGGACCATTGTTTAGTAAATGTACTTACACGCACATATCTTCATAGGGGCCACCATTCATATTTTATCTACTTATGTGATCTGCACACAATTTTTTGGAATAACAATGCGAGGTATTCCAAATCCGATGTTTGTGTTCACGGCTCTGAATGAATGTTACACGTAATAAATTTTCCTACTCGGAGATTGCTTCACAACTGCTTGTACGCTTGAATTAGATGATTATGTAACTGTTTCTAAACCCAAATAAGTCTGCTCAGAATGTTTATCTTTTTGTTAGTATGTCACAAAAGGTTAACAAGCTTCTTCAGAGGGTAGAAGACGCATTATAGGAATAACACAAACCTAAGTCTATAAAACATGATCATTTGACAGTTGTGTATACAAGTAGGTTTTGTTATTTATAATGTTTTGAATAAACAACTAGACAAACATTTAACTAAGCTTCAGCTACAATAAACAGCCGGCACAATAAATTACACGCGACAGATTGTCTATATTAGACATTTCGCGTTTATATCCACATTTAAATGCATGTATCTTATTTCGCGCTGTTTTATCCGTTTCGAATGTGGCATTAACTCAGGTTATCTGTATAATAAGGTATCGAGTGTCGGCTGCTAGCCTCCTAGGCGCACACGTGACCAACTTATCCAATAAAATCGCTAAACAGATTGTGAAATGAGTACAATTAATGCATCCTGTATATAGTCGTGCTCACACCGGCTCGGGCTTATTCGTATATTCGGTGCTTGTTACCTCGTTTACTGCTGTCTCGGGTACTTAGTTGTCAGGTTATTACGCAACGCTACTACCAGCCGTTAATTATTTGCCAGCGAACACTTAACTATGCTGTTGACAAATGTAGCTATGCTTAGCAATGCTCATTTACTTTACATTTGCGATGTGAAACGAGAAACAGCTTACGTTTGTGATGGCTGTGCTTCCTTTGAGCTGAATTTCTCTTTATCTTTGACAGTTTTATTGGTATCGCCAGATATAAAATTGTGTCTCTTAATAAAGTTGCTCTTGCGATGTAGTTAGCCGCCCGCCTTCTCTAGCGGACGATGGGGCTGGTGCATTACACTTAAAAGTTAAAGGGTAATAAAACGTAGATTATTCTAGACCATAAAATATTTACTTTAGAGAATAGTTCAGTTAATGAATGAATGTACATTAAAACCCTGAGTGACAGTAAGCAAGTTGTTAAACTCTTATAACAAAGAGTAACGAATGATGATAAAAAGCGACAGTACAATTTGCTTTTCATTTTTCATTGAGCTTTGTTGATAAATGGTGGAAATCTGAAGCTCAATGTGTTTAACTATTTACCTACAGACACCTTCGCGGCTTCATGGAAATTCACTGTTCATAAATTGCCTTTTCGAATTTGTATATTTTTCTTTTATATAGAAAAACAATTCAGCATAAATTACCGCTAGTTTTATTTTCTGTTATTAAATTTTTTTGGGTAAGTAAGTAGTTGTTGAACTCTGTACATATACCGAACAGGAAAAAGTGATTAATACAATACCTAAATATTGTGTGTACATTTTTCTAACAACAAAATTGACTTTAAAGTAGAATTAACATCAACAATTTCTTTGGCAATGATTACAAAGTAAATGCACAGCTGTTGCTGTCAAAATTCTTAGTAACTTATCAAGTCATGACAGATCCCTTCTTTCATTATTCATTGCTGTCTCTAAGATTCTTTATCTTATGAAAAAGAGCTCTATGAATTTCCTGGCGGGAGCATGATGGACGTCCGAATCGCCTTAAATTTTCAGAATCCTCCACAACAAATCTTCTTATTCTTCAAAAGCTTTCTTCACTCGTCAAAAATTTAAAGAAACAGTAAAATAAAATGTGCCAGTGTTAGTATGTTTAGAATTGTTCGCCGTAAGTTTTAAGATTTCGTTCTCAGACTTAGGTCATACGTTTCTGAGCTTTGAAACGGCGAAACTAAAATAGTTTACGAGTATTGAGGTTAGTTGCTTCCTCGTATTTTTTAAAAATCCGCTTCTGAATGCGTGTTATCTTTCATCTTAATGGTGTAATGCCTACATGTTAAACTAACAGTATTTTGCTGTGGAAAGTCCGTGGGAATTGGCTATAGCTTATTCTCCCTTCGATTTTATTAATGTGTTGTGTGTGATCATTGAATAGACGAATGTCTTTTGACTGACATATTTTTTTCCAAGGTATGGAGCATATAAATGCTTTGATTTTTTATACACGGTGCACCTGACTGACTTTATTTCACATAGCTGTAAGGATTTACGTTACAAGATTGTTATGGTTACTATAAAATGTATAACGTCATTAGTGTTACGACTACCTTGGCTGACTTAGAAATTGATGTATATTAGCTTCTATATTAGACAGAATACTGAACCAATACATTCTAAGCAGCTTAACCAAGTCGAAGCTATTATTAGGCGACAGGATTATCTTCAAATCTATACAATATTAAACCAATATCCGACCCCCCGACACCCGACTCTAACCCGACTCGCATGTATAAGTTCATCTAAAAATAAAACGTCTAGAACATTTGAAAATATAACATACGATTCTTGTATCAATTTGCGAAACGTTCGCACTCTACTTTAATCGACTAGTCTATACAAATGGTTTTATAATTACTATGGCGGGTGCACAAGGGCGGGATCCCCATTCAGTAACGCTACAATGTCTGTATGACGCCCACGAATAGCAACACTGAATTTTTCTATTGTGTGAATTTCAATTCCCGCAGAGCGTCCGCGTGGGCCGGTGACGGTGAGCTAGTTTACTGACAATTTACGTGTTTTGCAGCAAATACTGCCTTTGAGCTTTATCAGAATAACAATGGCGTCAGTACTTATCGGTCAGTGATAAAAATGTCCTCTGAAAAATAATCGTGTCAACGACCTAGCAACCTCGCAACCTATGACACGGAGCCGCTCGCGTTAGGCGTGGCACCGGTTTGTTATAACTAATCGAATTATCTTTTCACCGAAAGGTAAAAAGGATTTTTTGTAGACTTACTTTTACGCCTTTTTAATACGTAATAAGGTTTTTATGTTCGGCGAAAAATGAACTGTAAATCTTTATGACGTCAATCATCGAATTAACGAGCTATAGATTATAATGCAAATCGTTTCCGTGTTATACTTTTACGAACTGGTTCTATTAAATGTCTTTCCACGTGTGTAGTTTTCTATTAAGTAATATTGCCCTCTCGGGACTGATTGGACAACAATGGGAAGTAATAATTCGTTATATAACCCAAGGGAACTACCTGTCCTGTTGGGATAAAAATTGTTAGACCTTTCGTGTGACGAGGGCTCTTCTGAACAAAGTTTCGCCATCAAGGCTTAAGGCGTGGGTTCCGTTATAATAACGTTTCTGCTTTATTTAGATTTTAATTTAATAAAGTTGGCTAGAAATGCTAGAACTAATGGTTTTACTTAATGAATTGACGCAAATAGATTGCTAGTACTGTTCAAGTTAAATAATTGGAAAGCAGTTATATTTATAACTTACTTGCTGCGCCCTGTGGTTTTACCCGCATAGGTCTCGCTCTCGTGGGAATATCTGGATAAAAAGTATCTTATGTCTTAACCCAGATCACGGTCTACTCATGTGCCAAATTTCATCCAAATCCGTTCTGCCGTTTTAGCATGAAACTATAACAAACAAACAAACAAACAAACTTAATTTCGCATTTATAATATTAGTTAGGATTAGTCAAGACACAAACAGCTTGCGTATGAGATTTTATGCATTTCCGCTTTTGTTTAAGACGATAATAAGCTAGTGTCTTCATAGATATTTCTAAATAATCTCTAAAGGCTTGTGCAACGTTGACTTTTCCCATTACATATGCAAGTATGTCGGCTGGTAAAAGCACTGGCTCTGATGTACTGTTTGTTCTTCTTATCTTAGTGGCAGGCGACTAAATGGCGCTTCGGTGGTTTCACTGCGCGCGGGTAGCGGTCTCTTGTGTTATACAGGGTTGTTTGAGTAATAGATTATTAGTCAGTATTCGCAGGCTTTTGAATGTCTTGGTTCAAAATCTGGGTTATCAGGAATAGATAACTATAGTAGTATAACTTTACTATAGTATATCTATATTTATACTAATAATAAAGCTGAAGAGTTCGCTTGAACGCGCTTATTTCTGGAACTAGAAGTCGGATTTGAAAAATTATTTTTGCAATTGATAGCTCAATTCTTGACAATCCTATTTAACATCACACTAGGACCCCTGGTAGCTGAACAAAGACCAAGTAATCATATTTTGGTTTAGATGGCAATTCATGGTGTTATACATACAAAACCCATGCCTTCTTCCCATGAGGGTAGGCAAAATTACAGAACGCCACTTGCTACTATTCTACACATCGACCACACACAAGTCACAAGGTGATGGGTGAGCATGGTATTATAATTATGCCAATATATCCAGAAGACCTTTAACAACCCTAGATAACACCGCACTCATGAAAACACCACATCCAATATATCGGTCATTCACCCTGATAAGCCAGTAAGTAGTTACTGCAAAATCGCAACGGAAACACTTCTTGTTTTAATTTAATATCGGATATTTCATGATATTAACGGTTATCTACGATGCGATGCCGAGTTACAAAAGAGTGCGAATGAAAAGTATTTATTGAAATGTAAAAAGGTATTCATGTTTTTTAAGCTTTAATACTATCAGCAGGAATTGTGAAATTATTTTTAATGGAGCTGTTTTAATGAACTCTTCCTTTGTTGCCTTTGTGACTGTTTCAATAATGATATATCGCAATTAATATACATTTCATTAATCAAATTATACACAGCTTTTTTCTAGGGCCTTGCCTTCTCCATTTAAAGTCATTCTTTCCCTTTTTTGTTTGTTCCTATTTGATCTTGTTCCGAGTTTTCTCTCATGTTCACCATAGCTCACTGGTTCTGACTTCTTGAATGGCTTAGTATTTTTGAAGTGAAACTTCTTAGGCACATTTCGTTACATGAGAGAGAAGAAAGATATAACTCTCTCTGTCTCTTACACTAAATCTCTCTTATTCATTATTTTTTAAGAAGTTTCTCATCTATCACGTGTACGGTGCAACTTTTTTAACACTTTATTTTGTTTTAAGCCTCCGCTCTTCGCTGTTTCTGGGACCCTAGTCTGACCGTACCACAACCTAAGTGTGTACAAAGACAAACTCAACGAAATGTTTGCTAGTTTGTATTGAGCATTGTTGAGCCACCTCGTTACCTATACCGGGTGGTCGTATGACACCTCACCTTCATTCATAAGTATATAGACTGGTGTCTTTTGTTTTTCACGAGTATCCAAATAATGAGTACGTGAGTGCTCAATTTAACGGAGGCATTCCACTTAGAGCACTGATTTCAACAGCACTTCCGCGAACCGCACTTGAGCACTTCCACTAACCGCACTGAAACAAAATTTCGTAACGTTCGGTTTGGAGGAACAGTTTATCGTTATTGTTTTCAGTTCCCGAACAGCACCTGCATACAGTTTGTAGTAATGGTCTCTAATTTATTTGGCTGGTAATCTGCTGATTCACTAATTATAGATATTAGTTAATTAGGCGATTACAACTAATTAACTAATATCTATAATTAGTGAATCGGCAGATGAAAAACAAAAATGATTAACTTCACTTCACTTCACTTTCTTCTTCTTCTTCTTGAGTCATTTTTGTTTTTCATTGGGCAACAAGCGTTCGCTGATTTATTTAGGAAGGAAGTGAAAGAAATTAACTGTAACCAAATTGATAACCAACTTAAATTGTCCGTATATTCAAATCACAACACAACTGTCATTATTTGACCGGTTGTAGGCAATGTGTATAACACGGCCAATTGATGTGCGTCAGTTTGATAAACAATTAATTTAATTAACTGTGTAATTTGGGGGAGACTTGAGTCCGCGTTGCTTGTAAGACTAAGAAGTTATTTTATTAGTAAAGTTCTGCATTTTCTTTTCGTACACAGTTTTTCCGCTACGCATAACTATCGTGTGTACTCACTAAGTAATTATTTCATTCACTCGTGCACGGCTAGTTCCTTAATCGATGATATCGGCATGATCGAGTGTGTTACAGAAAATTTAACAATGATTGAGTTCAACTTGTCAGTAATTAATATTGTAATTTGTATCTTTAAGAGCGTATTTCAATTATTCGTCGTGTTCCGGCACGGACGTCCGATGTGTCATCATGATTTATTCATTGTCATCCGTGCTAGTTTATAATGTGGCGAATATCCCTCATTACATTATCGTCAGGATAATAAATGAATTTCGTGCGACCTGAAAATTAAACACTCCGTATCAAAAAATGTATATAGGGTATCAGTAATATTTTCAACCAGCTTCTGCCCGCGACTTCGTCCGCGTAAAATTTCTTGTTTCACCGACCCACCCCGTCGCATCGCATCGCCTTCGTTTTCGTTTAAGGTTATTTCAGACTTTTTTTCTTTTGCTCGGTTGCTAAGGGTCTTAGCGTAGGTTATTTAACCGATTAAGTTATCCTTGAGGAAGGCCATTTAGCCTTCCTCAAGAACTAGGCTAGCAATTGCAATAAATAATTTTTCAAATCCAACCAGTAGTTCCAGAGATTAGCGCGTTCAAACAAACAAACAAGTTTATAAGTAGTATAGGTATCGTTTAAGTCTGAATATTGTGCTTGTGTTGTTCTTATATTTGATACTGAAACAAAAAGGATAACTTAATCGGACCTCTCAACACTCTTAACCTTTATCAAGAGTTTCTCAGAATACACGCAATGTATTTCGTTGGAACTTACCCAATAAGCGTCTCTGACATAATTTTCTTTCTTCTCGTGTTACTTTTACTTAACTTGAGACTGAGGGCTGATTTTTCCACCGCCAGGTAATTTTTATTCGAGGAATAAAATTGACGTTTGACAGTTTTTGTATGAAATAACTATCAAAATTTCAAAATTATTCTTTGAATAAAGTTATCAGATGATTGAAAAATCAGCCTTTAATATGAAACTTCCCAACTTCAACTTCTGACATTTTGTGTGTGACAAGTGTATAAAAAAAATCTGATGGTACGAGGGTGACACTGAAAGTTCTTAGAAAATAAAAAAAAAACTGAACAAACTAGCAAGTTATTAGTTTTATTATATATTTTCAAAATAGTGTCCATTTACATCAATACATCGCTGCATCCGATGGAACCACTGAGAAAAGCACTTTGCCCACTTGTCCTTAGGGGTCTCTTCGACGGCATTTTGAAACGCAGCCACTGCTTCCTCGGCGTCCATAAAACGTTTTCCTCGAAGTTTTTCTTTTATTTTCGGAAATAAATAAAAATCGCAAGGTGCGAGGTCGGGGCTATAGGGCGGGTGAGCCAGTAAATCCACTTCCACTTCCATTCGCCAAGTAGTCGATTGTTTGCTTGACGGTGTGCGACGAGGCGTTGTGGTGAAGGAGGATCCTACTGCGAGGTCGTTTCTCTCGAACTTTTTCCAAGACAAGTGGCAAACAATTGTTAATGTACCACTCTGCAGTAACCGTTTTTCGATCCTCTAAAACAATTGTTGCGTAATGACCTGTCCTTCCGAAGAACGAGGCCACCATATTTTTCCCACGCTTCGACCTCTCTTCACTTTAGTTGGCAAAGTTGGCAACTCCTCGGAAGGAAACACCCAGACAGCAGACTGTCTCTTAGTTTCAGGATCATAACAATAAATCCAGCTTTCGTCACCCGTAAGTATGTCGAACACAGCATTTGAGTCACCTCCGTTAAATCTTTGAACCATTTCACGACACCAATCAACACGACGGAGCTTTTAGGCCTCTGTCAAATTATGAGGTATCCACCGGGCACAAAACTTTCTGACCGCTAAATATTCATGGAGGATTTTTTGCATTTGACTCATACCGATGCCTAAGCTTGTCCGAATCTGCTGATAAGTCACTCTTTTGTCAGTCTCTATCATACGCCGCACAACACATGTTATCTTCAGTCGCCGCCGTAGAAGGCCGTCCCTCACGCAGATCACCGGTGAGATTAGTGCGACCACGTTTAAACTCATTAAACCAGTTGTAAACAGTGGCAAAAGATGGGGCTTCATCGTGAAAGGCCTATCGAAGTCTATCATAACTTTCTTGTTGACTTAAATGACATTGAAAGTCATAAAAAATCATTGTACGAACATTTTCTCGCGTTAAATTCATGCTGACGTGACGCAGACAATTTTCAATTTGCCGCCAAATCGTAAACAAATGACAAATGAATAAAATACATACACAATACTATTGGCAAAGTTCCATTTTCAAAATTTGAACTTATTTTTTTATTATATCGTTTACAAGTGGCCAGTTCTAAAAACTTTCAGTGTCGCCCTCGTAAAGACGCAGGTCAAGCTACCCGAAACTGCCAAATTTTCCTAATCAACCTTGAACCTTAATGCTTTTTCGATAAAGTTGAAAATCTATTAAAGAAATTTGACAGATTGTAGAAGCTTGATGTGCTGGCGTTTGTACAGTATAAATCGTCGGCTTTGCATACATGCACTTAATTACCAGTATAAGTAAGTGTATATATTCTGTTTTTATTTGAGTGAACATATTAATTGACGCTTGGGGCTAAATCGAGTGAGGCCGCGGTAATAAATCTTTCAACCAACTACTGACACCGGGAACACGGCGAAAGTGAAATTGTTCACTTATTCTACAAATTATACCTGTATAAAAACTTTATAACTTTTTTTAACGTTTTCATAACTGTCTATAATTACGTGTGTATTATTACACTTACTCGTATCACTCAATTTAACTGTTAAGAGGGATGTGCTAAGGTAGCCCACGAAATTCAAATTTACTTGCGTTTTTTTTTTTGGAATTTGCAGGTCAGTGTCAGGTTGTGTGCTAATTAAAATATGATTCGCAAGTGTAACAAATATGACTTTACAGAGTTGTAATCATTAAAATCATCAATACAAGCCCTCTAAGTTCATATGATCCTATTGATTGATATTTCATGAAATAGTTATTCAATAGGATTATAATTATGTAAATACATACCTGTAACGGACCTGAAAATTGCAAAAAAAAACGTAAGAAAATTTGAATTTCGCGGGCTACCCTGGGGCTTCCCCCTTAATAGGCATTACTATTACAACGCAAAAAAATACGAAATTAAATAGACACAGAACCCATTTTCCGATTGCATAATAATGACGAGTTTATCCATCCACTTGAAGCTTAGTATTCACTATTCACAGACCTATTTACATGTTAGTGTTCAATAGCACATCGATCACGGTTACGTAAGTGCAGGACACTTATCGGCACATGTAACCGGTTCCAGAACACAGAACAATGTTTAATACAATATGAACAATGGCAGGGGCTCGCACACTCATTGCACTCGATCCGGCGCACGGTAATAGGTAACTCAAACGGTGTCATAACAAACCGATGTGAAAACTCGTTCCGTGGTACAGGCATCCGTCAAGGACGCTCTTGAGACGCACAAACAACTCGGTCACACACATAAAAGGGCGTATGTTCCATTAAAATGACCACGGGGATCTTATTGCTGACGTGTTTTGCCTTAGCGGTCCATTGCGCTTTATATTAAAAACTGCAATATCCAGTATCGCATAATGTACTCCACGGACATGCTCCAGCCGGGCCATCATTATTATTGTTGTTTTACGAGCTGCTACCGAGCCGATCACTATTGTTTTATTGTTAAACTAACCGTAATGGAACAGATAACGCTTCATAGAACTGTATCGGTAAATAAATAAGGACGTTATCTAAAATAGCGTTTTATAAATATTCACTTTGAGCATTGTGTTAACGAGTGCTCGATAATATGAGGAAAATGGATCGCTCGGTTTGTCTAATGATTTTCGTATTTATTGTTGTTCATTTAGATATGTTTTTCTATATCACCGTCTGTGCCAAGTTACTAAATCGATTGTTTGGTTTGTTCATTTATAATTAAGTAAGTGATTAGTACCCCAACTTCACTCAAACACATCGTCACTACCAACTCATTGTCAGTCGAAATAGGACAGTTTAAAAACATTGTTGGTGGTCGTATCAAATTGGTTTTACGGTGACGTCTCCGAGTGTGGAAATTGTGATTGTGACTACATTGTTGTATTGGGTTCCCAGTGTTTCCACGTGTAAGAACTGTAAGGTAATAGTGCATAAATAAACGTATTCAGGGTGGTAGAGACGTCAACGCCCAAACTATAACCTTGAATTCAGCACATGAGTTTAGTCCCCCGAGCGTAGAAAATAATCGGCTATCAAGAAGAAAAAAAACAGCTACTTCATATAAAAGTGCAATACCTACCTACGCAATCTAAATTACTTCTTTTAGAGCCAACGAATCAGCGGGATTGTCCGAAAGGGTTACCGCTACCCCGGAACATAAAGGGCGAAGGAAGGAACATGGGTGGGTTTTAGTCAGTAAGAGTCTGGCACTCCCTTCCGCTCCACCCAGAGCGGGAGGGGTCATTTGATGATTTCCCACCAGAAAAAAAAAAAAAAAAAAAAAAACCAACGAAAATTTTTAACTCGTGGAGTTTCAGAATCATATACTGACTCCATGGTTACAGTTTGCACGTCGATGTACTTGGTATCTTGTATAAAATCTTAAAACAATGTTCCTTAAGAAAAATGTAAACGGCAAACAATTTTCCGTGTAGACAGCAATAAATATGATGAGCGAAGACAAAGGAAATCAGGACTTCATAATAAAAAAATGCGTTTCCTGATGAGAGAAAATTGCATACCTACCTAACCAACTTGTTTTCCTACCTGAATCTACCTGAATATTTTATTATATCACAGAGGTTTTCCCTATATGTGGATGCTATGTGAAACTTATGAATCGATATAACCAGTGCGGATTAGTCATCTTATTTGCCAGAACAGACATTTTTAAGGCTGCCGCAGACAGGCGCGACGCGACAGCGCAACGCGACGTATAGAAATTTCTATGAAAACTTGATGGAATTAATTTTATTGTTCTACTAGTGTCGCGTTGCGCCTGTCTGTGGGAGCCCTAAATCGCCATTCAATTTAACATATTTCTTTTTACTCCATGAATCATCGGCCAATAGCTTTCTGGAATTCTCCATGCATTCGATCCAGCAGTTTACACAACAGCTTTTCCATTATAAACGGTAATAATAACCTAATTTTCAATTTGTATGGTTTTGTTTTGATTGTAATGTTAGAATTTCATCAGTCATCTGAAGCCATAAAAGTCTTTTTCACACCACGAAAACATTTCTTGGAAAGTAAGTTCAACGATAGTAGAAGTTTGTTCACGCAACCACAATGGGCTATTCGTAATAATAAGCAATGTTATTGTTTTCAAACACGTATGGGAATATAAGAAAAACAAGGTGTCAGCTGTTTATCTTCTTGTACAGAAGTCGGTTGTAACATCGGACGGAGGGAAAGGTTCGCTAGTTGTGTTTGTAGGTGGGGTTACCAACCCCGCATTGCTCGAACTATTCTGAAAAATATCGTTTTTGTTAGTCGATTTTAGCTTTGCGACCTGCGTAGTTACAGCTCCTGCCTGGGGCCAGGGATTAAAAAGCGTTACGTGAATACCTCATTCTTTATTTTGCTTAGAACGTGATGTATCCTGATATCGCTATTGATCAAATAGATTTGTGAAAAATACCTCTGTAGGAATCTCTTGGGGATAAGCCTGAACGTGTACATAGCTTTTGTGTCAAGAGTTACGTGGTGCGTGGTTTAATATAAATTTTGCTCAGTTCAACGTTACAAGTGTGAGTAATTCTGTAATTGTGTCAGGCTCGGGATACATGTCGGTTTAGATTAATTTCGCAGCGGTACACTTTTTAGGTTAGGCTACAGCAGTGTTAATTAGTGGTACTTGCAGATATAAATTAGGTGTCACGAAGCTTCTAGGACTGTTCTGACATAGTGAAGCCTCTTAGAACGGCGTCACCGTTAACCTCATTTATAGCCTTATAAATGATTGATGCACTGCAGTGAACGTTTCAAAGTGACTGTATCAGTATATCCGTACATCCCATCCCCATAGCAAGCATCTAGCTTGACGCGGCGTTTGTAAGACGCTGCATAGCACTGATGTGTTATAGGAGACTTCACCCTAAGCATACTTTTCTGAAACTCAATTAGAACTACATTTTTGAAGATGTGTCTAATGTGTATGTTCAATTGTTTCAGGTACGACAAGTGGGACCGGGACAGGGGCGGGGGGAGCGGCGGCGGAGGCGGCGGGTCAGGCGCGTGGGCCGGCCGCGACCGCGAACGCGACCGCGAGCGCGAGCGACAGGCGCGCGCGCACCAGATGTCGCAGGCGCACGCCGCCGAGCCCGACGCATCGTCGCTCTTCCCGGCGCCGTTCAGGGTTAGTACTTTAACATAGAATACAAAACGAACCAGAAGGAGCATATGATAATTCCATGCCGCACACTGTCCCCAAAATTGGTATTACTGATATGCTTAGGCGGCTGTGACCACTTACGCGCAGAGCAGCCGCAAACAATTTGTCTTGTTCTTCCATACATATCTATTCGCCGTCATCTTTGAATTCATTTCCTTCCTAGCCATATCATCTTTCACATAGCCCATTCACCCTTCCTTTGGTCTGCTTCTCGTTCCACCCGTGAGCATGTAATATAATTAGGGGAAAAATCTCCTTTCTGTCACACGCGAAATAAATACTTATAAAAATAAGACTGATTGTTATGAAAACGGTCGAACTAATGTCAAAATACACCCCAAATACTTCTTTCTGTTACTTCAGCTTACGAGCCTTCTGGCTTGATCTGCATTCTGAGTTCCCCGACATACTGACGCTTGCACACACACTCGTGCACATTCACTTTGTGTAATACATGGCCATGGTCACACGTAAGGCCAGGCACACGTGAAAGAATCTTCCTTGCTAATGGAGCATTCCTAAAGTCAGTCCTTCGTGCTCAGGATGAGTTCTTGCTATACATGAATGATATTCCGATCAGGCTTGTCCACATTTTCGACTGGTGTTGGCATTTTACAATAACACGCATCGTTATGTTCTCCAGGCCCTTATCTGAATACGGAAATCCAATTATCCTGATTAAAACTTCGAACGTTTCGGATTTCAATTTTTGAATATTGATACCAGTTTGTATAGCGGATAGCTGACAGATATTGCTTCCAAATCTGACTGTGTATACAACAAATATTGTTATTTTGTTATGTTTTTCGTTAACGTTTACAATAACACCTACACCAGCGAATTCTTCGAAGGATTACAATAAATAGAACAATACGTACCGTACACTGTTAGTAGTTCACAAATCCTGTGTTCTGCGAATCCTTTTGTGTTTTTCTGGGCAACCCACAATAAGCCCATATAAAGTGCACAAAACATTCCCTGGCGCATTTTTGCAAGGATAACATTGTTTAGCTTGTGCCGACCTTCGCACAGGATAGCACAGTGGGTCCATTAAGTTGCTGTAGTTAGAGGAATAGTTACAATACAAAACCCAGGGTCGCGGGTTTTTCAAAGGAGTTACCGTGGCATCTGGCACAGGCAACTGAAGGAACACGGGTGGGTTTTAGTCATTAAAAGTCTGACATACCCCTCCGCCCAGAGCGGGAGAATTTATTTGACGATTTACCAGCCAAAAAAAAAGGAATAGTTACAATTTTAGGTCCAGTATAACCTTTAGTCGATATCTGTGAGAACAAAATCTGACCATAATTAATTTTAACTGAATTATTATAACAGTTGGATTTTTAAATAAATGCTTATAAAGCCAATTAAATCTGCTTAATAGGAGTGCAAATTGGTTAGCAACAGATCTGAATGTAAAATATTAATTAAAATGTCCTTTTTAGTCGTCATTCGATGCTAATTAATGACTAATTAGAGTTTATAATGATTGCAGTATGTTTTTCTACTATTTCCATGTAGTCAACAAAAAACCAACTAATTAAACAAATGAGTTCTTATTTAATTATCGTTTAATTTCATAATGACAAACGAAAATGCAGAAACAAATAAAAAAGTAAATTACCAGAGTCTGTAGATTGGAGCACCTTGCGTGAGAGATGATTAAACGATTAAATTGGGTGGAAAGACAACATCCTGTAAATTAATAAAACACCTTGAAATCTTAGTTACCGTGGGAACTAGTCATGTCACAATCCTGGTCAGTTCCCAAACGAATATACTCTGGAAATATGGCCGAACACGCTAGAAGGAAAATAAATAAACTGCAAGTGCCTTTTTACGTATCAATGTTGAATAACAACGTCACAAGGCCACTAAAATGGCTATATATCTTTCTTTATAAACATTTTGCTCCAGTTGTGAAGAGCAGTCCGAAGGATATGTATTCCGAAGCGCGAAGGACGCTACCCACGCACAACCTTCAACGTTTGTGCACTATTGCACACACATTGAAATTAATATCATACTGCTACCTACAGGTCTTCTATTATAACGTAAATAAAGCAAAAGAGAACACGTTTCATGACGTACACGTATCTGCTATTTATTCGGTGGAAGAGGAAATTTAAAGTCAAACCGTCACAAATCTCAGTAGGAACTTAATTTGCAGAATTGAGACTGATTCTAATTAGGGGTTTATTCATTAAACGACAATTACTTTATATACCAGCCTTGAACAGAATACAACGCTGTTGAAATTTTCGCCAACATTAGTATTCAGCGACGTAGTCTAATGTATACAAAAATACTTTTAAATTGAGTGTCCCGGATCGCTCTGCGTTCTGCGAATCACAGCCGCTGAAAAATGTATTCGGGGGTTTAGCAACGGCATTCACTGACATAGGAGTCGCAATATGTCAATAATCCCGCATAAATCCAATACTGATTAAGTGATTACATTGGGAAAGTTACTCGGAAAAGATGTGTTGTAAAGACCCAAAAACGCACGTTTGCGATTGAACAAAGTTATGTTTGTTTTATTTACATTAAGAACTTGAGGCGATGTTTGCTTCTGCGAATCGTGTGTAATGTTTGAATTCAAATGTTACACACGATTCGTTAAGCGAAACAAATATGGCCGAACTTCTTATGTAAATACAACAAACATACCGATGTTTTATCACAAACTTTCTGCTTTCATTCATGAACTGGGTCACCTTTTTTCTCTTTATCGATATGCGATTAGAAGATGATAAAACAAACAGCTCATTTTCATTCACAATGTAGAACTTTCCGGAAAAACCGCCAATGTTAATCGGTCAATTGTCATTCGGATATTGTAAATGCATGTGCATACATTGAGGTAGGCGAGTCTAAAGTATAGTGTGTCTGGTTAGTGCATTCCTTTGTCCTCGTCGAAGCATGCGCGCCGCAATCACGTGTCGATATTGTGCTTGCGTGTGACACATTACAATGTCATAGCACGAAAATTCCACAAATCCAAGTATGCCGGTGAAAAGATATACTTTATTCGGTTACTACTTGTATGATCAATTTAAATGTATGTAATTAGTTGTAACGATAGATTCGGAGCATCGTCTGTAGTTAATTGATTTAGGGCCAATAAACTCAGAGATAGGTGAATACAGAAGATTGTTCCTAAGAGAAGAGATGCGTAACTTAACTTTCCAGATCGATATTCGTAAAAATCTGGGCGTGAATGTTATAGTCTTGATTTCAAATACTCAAATAGTGAAAATGTTCTTAAATCTAGATCAGTTGCCAAACTAGTTTGAGCAGACAGGCACATAGCACAGACGGTACCTTTTATACGAGGTTGGCAAGGAACAATAGTATAAGTGCAGTCTGAGCAGACGCGGCCAGTCACGACGATACCGCAAACAAAAGTTTTCACTTTAAACTTACTGTCGTTTTACCGTCTGAGCGTTAGATCACTGAAATGAACAGAGATAATGCACGCCGCGCATGCAAACTGGAGACACGTAACTTTAAATACTCAAAGCGGTTGCACAAATAACAGTTTCCACGAAGCCTATCTACTTCTTGCGATATGAGTGTCTCCACAGATCGCGTGATCGGCCGCAGTAAAAGTGAAGTATGTGGTTTTATTGCCACCCGCACGTGCTGTGTTCGGATCTAGTCGTCGTAGATACTGACTGCCGACTACCTACCTTAAACTGATAGCCCGCCATCGACCACTTGGACTAGGTCCCTGATAACGTGCAAACACCCCTTGGCACTCATTAGTGGTGTTAAATGGGCATCGGGTCGAGGGAGATCAAGTGTGTTTGGACGCGACCAGTGTCAAGCGGGTTCGAGGTCGTCCGCTGTTTACGCGTCGAGTTCGGTAATTACGTTGATACGTTCTGTTGGAGCGCTATGTAAATTGCTGCCAAAATGATTTTAAAGTGCTCAAATGGAACAACAAAATTAAGATAATGGCCGTTGTTCGCCTATAAAACTTATGTTTAGTTGTCTAAAGTTAGTAAGAAGTTCTTTTGGACACGTAATTTGTGTTTTAAAATGTTTGAACTTCCTAACTTTTTGCATGTTGCTGTTCAATTGTGCTTCAATGATTACGAAATCTGGTTCAATAAAGATTACGTAATAAAGGAGGATATATATTTGACTTTCGAAGTAGTTTCCCTGGAATGCAGAATGAACGAACTGTAAACTATGTCTGAAATAGTCGTGTCGGTCGTTGTAAAACAAACCGAACGTTATGAAGCAAGCATAGCTCCGAAGTATTTGTAGCAATTCTAAAGTAATATAAACTAATGTTCTGAATATGCACCCTGTAATCATACTTCATGTAAAACTCTCAGCAAATACATTTCCTTTTCTGGATTTTCTTTAATACTTCGTAACTTGTCCTGGCCGAGCGGTTCTCAATCGTATCTATCGATTTCACTTAATAACTTGACGCCTGAGGTACTGTTTAATCATCTTCCATCGCACCTGCGGAACGTAAATTATTCCTGATTTTAAACTTTTCACAGTTCCCAATAACACTTTGATCATGTTTAAGAGTCTGACGTAAAGTGTCGTCGAAACAGCGCCAAAACGAAGTAGAGTTATAATAACTTTTTAAAAGCGGTCGGCTTATCTGAGCCGGCGGGTGCACTCGCACGACCCACTTTATGACATACAGCCGCACATATGTGCATAAACACAAATACAACTGTAATTAAAGCTCCCTCACCTCCCGCTCACCCTAGGAAATGGAGACGATAGGGGGCCGACGCTAGGCACCCGTGTTTCTGGACATGTGGGACTAACTCACATGTGTGGAATACAGCATATGCATCGCAGTATCATATGTTTACACACGATAATACTTGCGGAATGAACAGTTTATTCAAATGCCGACGTCATTATTCCTATTGGCAACGTTGACTTATTTTAATTTCACTTTCGTAGCGACGTATTTATCAATTTGTTTTTTGTTTACATCATTATTTTTATCCGGCATGTTTACCGTGCTCGTAGTAATGTCAATCAGGGAAGTTTTAATGAGAATAATTTGATTGACTCTCAGCTGATCGTGGTCGGTAATGAGCGCAGCAACCAGATCCTTAAAGCAAGGTAGACCGTGGAAATAGGTCAGAAACTTTAAAAATAAATGTACCTGTTCGGAAGTTTGCTTCGTGAGCTGTAAATTAAATATACCAACAGTTTCTATAATTTATTCTGTAAATAACTTTGATGTCGCATTGTCAAGGCCGCAAATGTAAATATAAATTGCGAGGTGCTGAACGTGACTGTATGATAGCACATCTCTCCATAACTCATCCCACTTCAACTGTAAACGCGCGAGATAGAGGTTACTTTCGAAGTAACATCTATTTCCGTACCTCCTTATTTTTATACGTTCGTGGATATTCTCGTTTCTTTGTGTGTAAAGTTTGTTATATTACGTTGAAGATGTTAATGTGATTTGTTTCCTTTTCGCCGAAATATGCTTTCATTGTTATTGGCAGTTTCTTCGTTTGATTTCTTACCATTCTTTTGCTTCTTTGTTGTTGTTATTTAATTGATTAGTTCGGTGAGTTGTTTAGCATCATTAGAATATTAACCCGCGAATGTTTCTGGCTGTTGTTGCCCTGTTGTATTTCAATATCCAACGCGATCCGCCACAATGAACAGTCCTTGGTGTTGTTACATATAAAACGTTCATTGTCAGGAGGGTCGGGAAATCCAATAGCTATGATGTCTGTAGAACAAAGGAAAACGTACCTGCCAATTCTCCGTAAACCTTGAGGTCACCTTTTCGGCAACCAAAATACTAATATGGCATATAAAAAATATATATGTACTTAAACCCACAACAAAAGAAAAGTGGAATATTTATATATATAGAAACGTGAGTATTATTCTGTATTGAACACATTTCTCCAGTAAAATCAATGGAGCTTTAGTGTCGATCGGGGCTCGTGGCTAGTCCTCTAAAGTCACGTTGCGCGGCGCCCGGTGGTTTAGGTCCAACGTGACGCTCGAATACAGCCTGTCAACAGCGCACACATGTGGAAACTCATTTATCATCAGCACATGCAGTAACACGAGATGTTCTGTGTTTATCTCTGTTTCAAGTTTTAAAAGCTTTGCTGAAATTGTTTCTGATAAGTGGCTTGTTATTTTCACATAGAGCTTGAATCTGTCTGGCATTTTAAAGCTCTTTTCAAATGATTGAGTAAACGAATCGGAGGTAGGAACCAATTTTCCGCATTCAGAAGCAGTATTAAAGAAACAACTTCAAAAAGTCTTCTTATTGGGAGACAAGTCAAAAGAAGTCTCGTTAGAAGTAAAACACGAGCAATAAATAGTATAGTGTTCGCCTTCAGTCTTCGAGCCCATATAACACAATAATAAATCATTAAACTAGCAGGTTTCGTTTCAATAACGTTCGGTTGACAATGTAAACGTAGTTAATCATCGGCGAGCCGCAGACCCACAGTTCAATAAGGACAAGTCGACGACCGCTCGGACACATCTCGACTATGAATAAATAATCCCTCTTTTGAAATGAAATTATATTAACCATCTCGGCACAGAATGCCAGAATTACACCTGTGACCTAACTTAATTCGTTCTCTCATTATTCATTAATGTAAACGATAAGTTAAGTGGTAGTGTACAATGTTGTGGAGTACAATAGGAGCTCGGTACAAATACAATGTAGTATTGCGAAGCGTCTAGACGCCCTCATTACAACCCACCGCCCATCCGGCGCGCGCCCCATCCCACCCCACAGATATCTAATGAAAATATGCCTTTTTAATCATCCGAATACACGCATTTCTACTAAACCGCGAAATAAAACCAACATTTATCTGTTAACAAACGCTTCAATATCCATAAATCTAATAACAGTTTATCCCCCGTTGATCCTCGTTGCGTAACGTGGGAATGATATGGAAACTCGTTCCAAGTTCAGAAGAATTGTTCGTAGTTTGGGAGGCCTGTCATCTTACAGTTATATGTAGATAAATTAGGCGCGACTACCAGATAATGGCGTTGACTCGATTTGGGTCGATGTCTTGCCATAGTAACACAATTTTGTAGTAGTAAATTATTATAATAAGTATTATGTACAATTTGAGTACATGTTTTAACATTGTGTTATGAAATTTAAATGCATGCCTACTAACTAGTGTTTTACATGTAGCAAATAAATAAATTTAGGACGTTATTCACTGGGATCCTGTCAAGCCAGGTGATTCATATTTGTATGTCGGCTATTGCCTGTGCCTACCCCATCTTGTAATGTAAGTAATAAAACGCCGACCCCTCTGAGCGCGTCCTTTTTGTACTTATTTTGCACCCTTCTTGTGAACTCTAGGCCGTTGACTCCCCGAATATTTTTCTTTATTGTGTCGTAAAATCTCTGAGTATCTACTATGGTTGTTACCTGTAATGATTCCTCTTTTACTTCATAGAAATACTTAGAATTTACGTAATGTAATTCTGTTTTAATGATTAATAATTTTGTTATTTGCTCAGACAAATTTAGTTTATTGTTGCTGTACTCAGTTTTTGCTTGTGTAATTCTGATGTTTCGGCCAATATACTCTTATGATTAAAGGCACTATCACATTCATATTCTTTTGGTGCAAATCAAATAATATGCAAGATAGCAATAAAGAGAAAAAAATGTCTTCCTATTATGTTGACGACGTGCTGGTATTTTCCTTAGTGTGGATGCCAAATTGAAGATATGTGCGTGCGTCATCTTTCCTCGAGGAAATGATCGCTGTTTCTTCGGTAATTTCAAGGTACAGGAAACATCTGAGAATACAAACTGCATAATTACTTCCACTATCCTTAATAAGATTAATATCTATATTGAGACCATTCCGGTTGTGTTTCGTTCTCGGTATTGACACACTAATTTATATCATGTCAAGGGCGGAATTTCGAAAGATATCGAGTTATTTCGTAATTATTTGTCGTTCTAGATTGCCAAAGGAGATAAATGTTCCGATAGGCGATAATTCTATTTCCTCGTTCTGTTTTTGTGACTTTGTCTAGCCGAAAAACAGATGCATCAATGGAATGGATGATATTAATTAACACCAATTCATCTCGCAACCATATCTCATCTAAATTCGTCACCATTTTCATAACACCCACCATACTTAAGTGAGGTCTACTTCTCCCAAGAATAGATAGCCAAACTTATTCAGAGGCATGGCTCACTCGTGGTTACTTGATGTAACCGGCCCCTGAAGTACGTCCTTTCGTCCGGGCGGGCGCGGGTGGCGCCGGCCGCCCCACAGCAGTCGCGGGGCGTTGACTCCGCAATACCACCCGTACCACCGCACGTACGGGATTTATGATAGTCACAGATACGAATAACACGTGGTGAAATTCACTTGTTCACCTTAATAGGAAGATTTATATGACGAGGTGCGAGGCGTTCTAGATTGTTAATTCCGTGCGATGATGTGCTATCGGAAGGAGTGTGCGAGACGAATCGACTTGTTGCTTCGAGCAATTTAGATTTGGCGTCGAAAGATAGTATATATCTTAGCCATATTTATACAGCTTTAAACTCCTTTGCACTGAATTGTTATTTAAAAGGTACGGATACGGCAATAATTAAACTTTGTATATCTAATGACGTTCCTAGTCTGCATGTCACTATTGCCAGTACAAACTAAATAGTAGTGATGGGCTCAGTATGGGTTTTTCCTTGATTGATAGGCAAAACCCATAGTCAGCCCGAGTATGGGTTTTGCCTACCAATCAAGGCAAAACCCGTAGTTTGTTTGAAAAATAAATATTCAAATTCAATGTTAAGATTTATTTGAGATTTTCAAATATTCTTAAGCATTAGTATTGCCAGTATTTTTATTTATTGTTGTATATGTGGTCTCCACATTGTTTATTGAGTGCAGAGCTCGAAATTAGAAGCGATATCGGCAAGAAAGATCCGAAACTAAAATTACGCTTCTATTACTTCCATAGAGTTCTTTATAGAATTCTTACTATACATTTGCAGTCGCAACACATACTGTGTATTTCCGTAGTTGTCAGTATGATTGTTTTTATGCGCCTATTGACCTACATCTCACTCCGTCTGTGAACATCGTACGAAACGAGAGAGTAAACAGTTTTATAAATTTAAACACAGACGTATTAGCCATTCGTACATATTTGGAGTTCGTGATATCGGTACCGAACGTGTTTGGAAAATGTTGACTTCTACGTTTGAGAACACATCCTATTACCATTTCTTGAATTTCGTAAGCAAATATCAAAAATACTCAATTAAAACTTCGTCAATGTTTGCCAGTTAATATATCAATTTTACGTACAAGTGTATAATGGAAGAACATGATGACCTTTTTATGTCTGTTAATAACAGACGCAACGTTGTACTTAACGATCATATCAAGACCATCGATGTTATCAACAATATGAAGCACTTTATTGATACCCTGAGCCCTGATCCTTGAGGGTTAACGTTAGAATTCTTACTCGAAAAGGGTCACTTTAGGAAGAAAGCGTAACATACGCTCACTGAATTCCAAAGACCTTTATCGGAGATTATATTAGATCCGAAATCGAATCATTCCTTACAAAGACATACACGAGTGAAATGTGGAAACGTACAGCTAAAATAAAGATTAGTCTTCGACGGTACACTCTAGGATTATGTGAATACAATACATAAATAAAAGGGACGTAAAAGGTACTTTAGTAAATAGCCGTGCGGAAAATACCCCAGTGAAACAGGCCCCGTAAATGATTTGCCGTTTCAATCAAATCTCTGCACATTCAACGGCAAACTCGAATACGTTTACTTTATTCCATTTCGAACTCTGTTCCCATTGTTTTAAAAACTATATAGATTTGGTTTTTTATTTAATTTTTTTTATACCGGTGTGCTCTGAAATTGAATCAGATGCTCAGATTATTTTGATGTGAACAATTTGTGTGGTCAGTTGTGGTAGAGCTTCCCGGAAGCTGTTGATATTGTTTTTTTTAGATACTAGATATTGTTCACTCATTGCTAGATATTGTTCTCTTTAGTAATATTTATAGTTAGTAGACATTTCAAAATTGCATTATCATTGCTCTTACGTATATGACGTATATGTAGCGTTGTAGAAAGTAATAAATTTCAGTATTGAAATTGCTCTCTTCCTCTTCCCTTGTCCCAAATGTTCGCCCTCTTTTGATTATTGCATCTAATCAAAATTCCCCTTTTCAAAACTCGCAATAATATTTAAATCAACAGAGTCTAGAGTCCGATTATTAAATAAAGCTTAAACAATCATTGTGAGCGGTTCCGGCAGACCCATTTCGTGGAGCGATTTAATTAATCATATTCTTGTTATAGTAACAAAACTGGCGTTATCAATTTGCCGTACCGATTTTCAATCAATAAATCATCGCAACGAAATTGGTTTTGATATATTTCAGGCTGTATTTATTGAGCCGCATTCAGTGAATTCCATTCTTACCGAATTTTGTAAATCCAAAAATATTTGGAAATATACGAGACAGGAGGAATTATGGACCAACAATTTGCCATCAGTTTCTGCATAATAGCAGTTTTGAAATTCATCACGTGCCATCCCATAAGTCTTGAAAGCACTTAGCGAGTAGGGGCTTAACCCTATAATAAAACCATAAAAACCTGCTCTGCCGAAACGCTCAATAACGGGAGATTATGGCAGAAATAGTGGTATTATTTGCATGTATCCCCAATAAGCGTGCGCTGTGAATCACGTTGGTCGACAGTGAGCCGGTTTATTTAGGCCGAGACGACACATGCCGGCCACACGGCCGCGGCCTCGCGATGATACATACGCTATTTACGATTGTATTACCATTTATAAGCTTACCAGTTCTCTTTCTATACGATGCAGTGCTTTTGCTTCTTTTTGACTTTTGCCCGCACTTGAAGTATGGGCATTCAATACAAAGGGCACGTGTCAGAGCGTGAGTTAATACAGCGTCAAGCTTTTCTTAAACCGACTCTTATGACTCGTTAAGTGTTTAACTTGGGTAAGAAAAATAATGCTCCTGAAGTATAGGTCAAGTTTGCAAAAAGTTTAACAGCAGTGACAGCTATCATCATTAGATACTTCGTTGAAGAAGTCGAAGAACTCAAAACAAAACCTAAGATCATTAATTACAATGACGTTGTGTTTTTTGGAAAGAATAATATAAACAACGATTTAAATAAGTCACCAATCATTATTCATATCAGTGAAATAATATGGAATCCATTGCCAATGCTAAATATTAAATCAGCTACAAAATGACAGATGGAGTTGAGTATAACGTAAACAAACGTTTTAAACGATGTATCACACGATGAACTGACAACCTAAGCACAATACAACAGACGAGATTGGATCAGACTTTTTGTTATAAACATTTAATAACACCTATTCGGGATGATGATGATGACATCATTGATAGCTTAGATGTAATTAAGAACAATTAATATGTATTTGAATTCCAAAGAATATTCCCTTTTAAGACAAAACTTGATTTAAAAGTTGAAATTGATGAATAATTTGTTGATTGATACGGGCAGGAGAATGATGATTTGAAGCACATTTGCGAAGTTAAAGTCAATTCAATTAAGGCTTCAAGTTACTATACAAACCTGGCACTGTAGAGACAGATGCCTAGACATTTTCAAGGCTGGGAAACTAGGTTATAGAACGAGGTCAAAAATTTGGCGTGTTAGTAAATGTGAGGATTGTTAGGGAATCGGTTTAAAGCTTTAAAGCAAACTGAGCTTTGTCAACTGTTTTATTGGCCTTGCTTGTTGATATCTCTGCTATCTTATCGTTCTTTGGTACTAAAATATACGAATCGCAGACTGAAATACTACCATCTACACTTACACTTCCTAAACTTATTAATTCTCGGTAATATCTATTCCCGTTTTCATCGTCAACTTTCTTTTGCAGACCAAATAGATCTTTTACTTACTTTATTATCTTTCTAACTCGATCATTCTGGAGATTTATTTTAATTTCCTTGAAAAAGGATGCTGTTCATTTATAAAAGGACGTCTTTGCCTTGTACTGTAATATCTTAATCGTTACTAACGACACCCACTTAATGAACTTGGCCCACATTGGAAGCGGAGTTCTTTTGACCCACATACTTACTGATGACTTTATTGAAGACTGTAGAACTTAATAGTTTTTTTTTGTCTGACAGGTGACAGGCAGGCAGGATCGCGTAAGCCAGCAGATCCAGACCAAGCTTGGCGACTACCACCTCGCGCAGTGGTTCATCGATGACCCCAGCAAATCCATCGGGATCTGTGCTGAACCACCAAGTCCTGCACCATGTAAGTACTCTTGCTCTTGTACTCTTGTGCAACATGCAATGTAATTAATGCTATATTGCAATAAAATTTGTGAGTCTAGACAGCTTAATTGCATTGCAGGTTGCACGTGATGCACCATGTTTCATTGCGTACTTTAATAATGTTACCGTGTAGCGCATACATCAATTGTTTATGAATCTACCTGTCGTAGTACACTGCTGAATTCTGGCCTTCCTATTATATTCGCCCGCTGCAAGCGATTTGTGAATTTACAGTTTGCCTCATGTGAGTTGTTGACTCGTCAATACACAGCAGCTGATATGGATAGAGCAAAAATATTCAGTGCATTACCATCTCGCGCAAATCGGAAAGTCAATCCGGGTCATAGTTGTATACATTCTATATACGTTTGTAACTAGACTAGAGGCTGGCAACCTGCCGCTACATTGTTATCAACTCCTAAGCTCCTATGTTTATTAAACCTGGTTTCATAGTCCTTTGGTACCATTTCAACTATGTTGACTGTTAAGCCATAGGAGATGAGAATCGGGATATTACCTATGTATGTAGGTAAAGGATTCTGATTAAGTCCAATCGTAATTTGGTTACGGCCTGTCTCGTGTGTTGATAGGAGTAGAGTGCCGAACGCATACTGATTGAGCGCTTGTTTGATATCATCGGTTACTTTGAACTAGGCTGCAGGTTGAACGAGATATGCTGGGTTTAAGTTAGTTTTGGAACCCAAGGAAGAAAGGTATTGGTTTCCTGAATTGAAGCTATAATCTACCGTAGATTTTAATTTATGTTATGAATGGCAAGAACTGTTTCTCAGACATACTTAAATAGATGATTTATTATTAATAAGTAGCTTTTTTATTGACAACTATAGTTCCCAAGCAGTTCTGAGTAAACATACAATATATTTATGTCAAGACAATGAAAAGAAAAGTATTTTTACCATGAGCTTTATAAAACAAATGCTTGCAATGAATTTCGTTCAAAGTTACTTGGAAGAAATTAACCAGGACTTCATACGTAGCTTAGTCCAATTCTAAAAGTCCTTGGAGAAGGTAGTTTGAGTTTAAAGTACCCCAACTCGTTATTACTTAATAACTTTGAAAGATTTAACATTGCCAACTTAGTTTTAATAAATTGGTAGAGTGGTGGAGGCTCTTTTAATCGGATGATGAGCATGAATCAAGATTTCGGATTTCCTTTAAGTTTGAGTCTCAGGTCGGACTAAGGTTTTTGTTTTGAGATTTTCAATTGAGTCCTGTTGTTGATATTGTCTCTGATAACATTCTTGAGATTTAAATCTATCTATTACTGCCTTATGGCAGAAATAGATAGATTTAAATGCGATATTATGTTGTTAGCAAAAGGATGAGTTTATACTCATCCTTTTTCTAACAACATAATATTGCATTGGTTTTTGATTGGACCTCTCTCATCGATGAATTTAAGCAGCTGCCTAAATCTTTGACATACAATTTTAAACGAACTTAAATCAAAGAACAGCGGACTATTCCATCAAAATTCCCTTGACCAAATCATTGGAGTATTCGTGAGGAGGCCATACCGTTTGATCACAGCTCGTTGCCGTACCTCCGGAAAGCCTTCAGATCTGCGCAAATCATTGGCGTGGAAATTCCATTTAATTCTGTATAGATTTCGTCTTGGCCCCGATCCGGTGACGTTTCTATTGAATGAAAATATTTTGTACCTACTTTTATTTCGTGCATAATGGGATTATCATGGTTGTGAACTCGAGGCGGTTTAGAAGTTACAGTTAGTTATAATTATAGACTTGAGAGTGTCATTACATTCTTCCGTATATTTAGGACAAAGTAAACACACACATATGGCAGTGGTGGCCCAGTCGTAGGTGCAAACCCTGACAATATATACTACTTTGTGTAAAATATATCTTCACAACTGCGAACGAAAACGTCATAAGGAAACCGGCATGTCCTAGAATCAAAAATTAGAAGATATGTGACATCTACCAATCCGCAGTGGGCCCCCGTGGTGGATTACGACTCACTCCCTTTCACCGAGAGGAGGTCTGTGTCCCACCAGTGGGAACAATATAGGTTGGTTATGCTAAACAAGACTTCTATTTTCTAAACAGGAGAAAGCGCGATCGATACACCCGTTGGTAACTACGAGTAACAAAATCGTATTAAAACATTTATAATATGAAGAACGTTGCACGCCCACGTCCACTTTGATTTCAAATATGTACAACAATAATGTTTACTTCGCCAAATATTGTATAATATCCGCTAAATTAACATTACGTAACTACGCAATTGTAATCATATTAACATTAATCGCAATATTGTTTCACTCAGAGTCGGCCAAGTTACCAAACAATAAGGAAAACACACTCCTTATGAACGCAGCAAAAAGTTTTTATTCCTCTCAAGATTATACCCAGTTGGGATAATTTCTGGGGTGGACATTACCATAACAAAAGACGATAAAGTTATTTGATACGAGGTTCGTTTCTCTCCTCCCTACTTTACAGAATCTACAATTTTTCAGGTGAACCTGAGTGGATATCCGATATTTGTTTTCTGTTGAAACGGATTATGTTTGAGTAACAGCTAATTTAGACCAATTTGTATACCAGCCGGTTTATTCTGGAAAAATCTCACCGTGAAAACTTAGGTGAAGTGAGCTTAAAGTAATCTGTCATTCCACCTGATGCTAAGGATTGACACTTGACAGAGCTCACTTCACTTAAGTTTTCACGGTGAGATTTTTACAAAATAACACCGCTGTTCATTCATGCATGGCCCATGGACTTTTTGGGACGTCATTTCTCTGTGAACAGTTTAATCACGACATAGATAATATGATGCAACAAACATCTTTATAAAAAAAAAATACAAAAAAAAAACAACCGACTTCCAAAAATAACACTGAATTTGTTCCGTTATTTTTTTTTTTTTTTTTGTAAAAAAGTTTTTATTTTTCACCTTTTAGTTGTACAGTCGCTTGGCAACATTATCTGACCCACCCTAAAAACAAACGAATTTGGACCCTCTGCCTGTAACATTAAGGTTTATTCAATTTATATGAGCTTATCAGACAAGTGCACGAAGACTCAACCAAGAATTACAATAATAACACAGACATGCAAATTTGATCTTTATAACGTTACCATTAGGTTATATGTTAAAACTACTTGTTATAATATAATTAGTGTAATAGCTTATTTTAATAATTGCGTTCAAGTAATTCTGGTCTCGTGGTCTGTGTATAAGACTGAGAAAAACAACTTGCGAGATCAAATCCTGCGACGAAGATATTATTTTGCTTTCAATTTAGAATGTATTCCAAAACTATTTAATATATTATTGTAAAGAACTATAGACGGATGATCTTCATACATAAACTTTCTAAAATGGTAATATTTTCGCATAACTTGTAATAAGTGGGTAGTTGAAAAATAAATAGTCGTATTCATTATAAAACTGGTAGGTATTCAAAAGCAACTAAGGGTATGCAGTGACTACGCGCAAACATGTTTTACCTTGCCTTACTAAATTGCAAAAACAACATCTCTTTACAATTTTTTATTTTCTATTTTATAGGTAGTTTTTTTATTATGATGTCTCAATGGAGTGATTATTTAAAATACAAAATAATCTATTTGCACCAGGAGAAGGTTGGCTGCTTGTGCTGTGCAAGAATAAACTTTATGAAGTATACTATATGGTTCAAATTCTTTAGAATATGCGTCTAGCATTACAACTAAGATCAAATTTCAAAGCGCCTTATAAGAGTTGAGTTGGTCTTGTGGTCTAAGGTAGTTCGGTGTTCATCGTTGTCTAGGTTCGAAACCAAGTTTAACCTAAATATATCTTTTTGCTCAGCTGTTTCTTTTTTAATTATTTTATTACACTAAAGAAATGTAAACAACATTTCTTTAATGGACGACATAGGGTCTTGTCTTTTGAAATGGGTAGGTTGTATAGGAATAAAACTAAACAATTGCAAGTTTAAAATGTTTATTATTTCATTAAAACACTTAGGTAAGATAAAGTATGTAAATGCTCATATATATCCAAATTAATAGACATTTTATATTAGTATGCCATAATCAAATCTAACCATTTATAAACATTAAAAAAGGCGTGCTTATGCTTAAAAGTTTGTCATCGAGAAAATGAATTCATCTGTGAAATGCTTTACAGATTTATAGCTGCCTATATGTAGTGAATAAACATGATATTTAAATAGAAAAAATCTATTTATAACAATAACATCACCACATAATCTGCAACATTTTAATGGTTTAACAATCAATCCATTGAGCATTTACTTACATGGTGTGTTTAAAAATACCTACTAGATTACATAATTAGTAGTCCCCTGCTATAACTTGCTGTAAGCGGCTACGCATAACGCGCACCATATTCCAACACAAATCTTTGCCATTTAAATATTCCTGGGCAAAACGAACCCTTTCTTCGCGATGAGCAGGTGTCAATGTAATTTTCTGTGCTGGTTTATAATTCCTTATCTCAGCAGCGTATAAATGCCTTCGCACTGTTTCCTCTGAAATATTGTGGTTTATTGCGGAATGGGAAAAAATGGATTTTCAACATGCCTTGAAACAATGGCCCAGTGGCCTTCGAATTCGGGACTATACTTAATGGCTTTTGCTCCTGGACGAATACGCTGAATATCTCCATTGTCTCCATAACGTTTTAGCCAAAGTCTGACCGTATTTCTCTAAAACAAAAAAAAAAACATTTTTGGAACCGTGTATGTAACTTGTAAGGAGTGAATGTAGTGGTAAAATAGCCAACTACGCATTCATTAATCACAATCAATAAAATAAAATAGGTATAAAAACACTTACTGCTATATTAAGTCGACGACCAATCTCTCTAATTCCAATATTCTGCTCATGTAAAAATATGATTTTTTGTTTGGTATAAGTAGTCATTAAGTTGCGACATGCTTTTTTACACCAAATTGCTTAAAAATACTTAACGAGTTATGTGAAACGATTTACAAATGTGTGTGCGTAGTTACTGCTATTAGGCGTAGTTTAACTTTTGTCACATAAATGAATTTATTATCTACCTCACGAAGCAAATATATGTTTTACTTCGTATCCAACCATTCTTGGTAGGTAAATATAAATTCTGTGAACTTAAAGTTTTTTAATTTACCCACCTGTTTACAAGATAAATTATTAGGCGTAAATCATATTGGTCGTTCTTTAATAATGCAGGCAATATTGTAGAAATGAAAACAAATTAAAAAAGAAACTGATTAAAGGTGGACCGTGTTTTCGAACCCACATGTTGTTCGTCGCCAATCCAGCATCAAACCGTTAAGCCACAAGAACTTGTCAGGAATACGCGAAATTAAAGATTGGGTTCTAATTATGTAGTGTGATTTAAAAGCTTTTCAACTTTAATGTCAACGAGATAATGATTAAAATAGCTTAACAAAATGATAAATGTATAATGCCGGTGGCTCCGACAACGTTGCACGAGCGCCGTCTGATAAGCTCATATAAATTGAATAAACCTTAATGTTACAGGCAGAGGGTCCAAATTCGTTTGTTTTTAGGGTGGGTCAGATAATGCTGCCAAGCGACTGTACCTACCCCACACAAATTCATATATACTTACAAGATTAGCGGTACCCTAATACAACTTTGTCAGAAATGAGGGTGTGCCGTGGTCCGTGGTACACTGAACACATGAGCATACCCCTTTAGAAGGTACAGGCGTGATGTTATGTTGTGTGATTGCGTAAACAATGCATACATAAGCGATAGTAGCAATCGCGGTTGATTTGCTGGCATGTATTGTAGAGTTTCGTTGTCTGTCTCCAAAATTCATCATCAGATCTTTACGAAATTTAAATAAACCACCACCACCACCACCACACCACACCACACCACACCACACCACACCACACCACACCACACCACACCACACCACACCACACCACACCACACCACACCACACCACAGCACACCACAGCACACCACACCAAACCACCACCACCACCACCACCACCACCACCACCATCTACCATTTCGGAATAAACCTCTTTCGAACAAAAAATAATTTTGCAAATCCGTCTATTATATGTATGACGGAGTTATGCCCGAACATACATAAAAAAAAATATAAACGTCCTCCTCCTTTTATTGAACTCTGTTAAAAAACGAATTTTCCTTATAAAACACAAAGAATACAACTTACTTTAAAATTGTTTACGTGAGTTTGTTAATCAAGCGTGACACAACATCCTTGATACGTCCATTAAATAAATTGTGAAAATTACCAACCATTATGAAATTAATTTCATAATTTCTATTAGTGCGGTGGTGAGGCGAGAAAATTGTAAGATTGCACGGTACGGTACAAAATGGTGGGGTGTTATAAATATTATAAAGCTTTGTTTGTGATCGACGGTTTCCGTAGTCGGCTGGCTGATAATAAACGATTCAGAGGTGTCCACGGGTTTCGGACGCGGGATCACGGCCGGCCGGTCACTCTGTCAAGCTGACGTCAGAGCGCTGCCGTGACAGCGTGACGCGTCGCCCGTCACGGCACTGGCGACGTGACGAAAGATTTGCAGATGCATTCACACGCCCTCTATGAGCTAACTGTGCATTGTGGTCTATTGAGCGATGAACGCTGTCAAGTTTAAAGCTTATACAGCATGATGTTTTAACGCTTTGCTGACGGAGATGCACGCATGCGTAACTTGTCGGTTTTAAGTTTTTAACTTATTAACAGTACTTCTTGTTCGCTTCGCTTTATCGACTCCTTTATATAAAGTATTGTTGAAGTTTTTGTGTGCAAATTGGTGTGAAATTAGATTTAATGATATCAAATCAAACACGAGTAGTAATTTAGCGTGGATCATTATTGTGGTATTATGTTTAACTACGTACGTCGGTAAACAAGGAAATATACGTAGAAATACTATATGAAATAAACCTTTTATGACTTGCTTACAAAACTGATCCTCCCAGAATAGGGTAACTAATATCATTACACACTTCGTGAACAATTTTATTCAAAACTCCGGGATTTATCCGAAAGAATGAACCGCTATAAAACGTCACCCCCATAAAAAGATGTAATATATAATAATGATATTCCTCCAGAAGGAAATAATTGTAAGACATCGCATAAAGCGGAGCCAACTATCGTCGCGTTTTACGATCAGTCGGAGACTGCTCGGTGGAGTCGGTAGCTCTTAATTAAACCGGTTAGAACAATGTACCTAACCTTATTCCAGACCTTTGATGTCCTATAAATTATACATGCAAAACACATACGCCAAACAGATTGCGGGAAAGTTCAGAGATAAATATGTAGCAAGATTACTTGCGAACGCTCCTACATACGTGTTATATTTATGCGAGAAGCCCCATTCTCAACTGCACATTATAGACGTTACTGCCTTACTTGCATGCGACGACTGCATTGTGAAAGTCATACTCCATTGCGACTAGCTCCTTAACTATGTGCCTGTTTAAAACGCTCTCTCATGCAACGTGATTAGTTACCGACTTAATGTCATTTTATGTGATTGTTATCTCTTTAATATTCGATCTTTATTGACCCTTGTCAATATCGTAATGGAATAGTGTCCCGTCACGCGAGACAAATTAAACGTAAAAATGTATAAGCGATTGGAAATCAATGAATTGACTCGCGCGTTTGTGGTCGTAATGAAGAATGACCCAGTTTTTACGCGGCCGTCGAAGCCGGTCGCAGTCGCGTAAAGCAGAGTAAACAAGCGGTTGATAAATGATTCAAAAATCGCGAGCGACGCCCGTGTCGCGTGACAAACATTCGTGTCGTGTGACGCGACGCGTTCATTGTCGCCCGCAGACGCGACATCGCGCCGCTCCCCCGCGCACTACGCCTAATGACTGAAACAAAGCACTTGTTTGTCATGTACGCCTTTCACTATTTCCTCTGGGAAAGTTCCAAACAATTATCTAATATCCTAATTCTATTATTTACTCAACCCGACTCTGCAGCGTATGTAGTATTCTTCCAATGACTAAGAAAAAACAGTACTTGCAATTATTAGCGCATAATAACAAACACACATCTTTACCGTATAATTTATAGCTTAGAAATATATTTTGTATTTTACGATATTCGCTTTAAATAACTAGTTGAATGATCACTTTATTGCCACGAAAGCCTCGCAGGTTGCATGGGAATTTTAATTAAAAACTCTTATATTCAGGTTGAGTAATATGATCGATGACGTCACCCGTGCTTTCTGCATGCAATACGTGTGTAAACAATTAATGTCCGAAGAACAATGAGCAAAGTCATTAAAACATAATTCCCATTGTAACGCTACAGTCAAACCGTAACTAACTCGGCCAGCCGCCTTATCACGTAAACCGATGGTTTATTGGCTTGAACACTTTGTCACGCGACAAACCTTATTTGTACCTAGTGACGTACAATAATGTCATCCAGGAGTTTTTGTTAACCGCGCCCTGATATCGACAAACAGTGTCGAAACATGCTCGTGTAGTCGTGTAGCTCGCAGAAGTCTGTTCGATGTAAGAAAACACATTGCACTGATGCATGCGTCTATAACTTACGGACGGCGACGTACTGAACCGCCGAGTTAGCTATTCCTTGACTTCTCATTGAGTTATTGAGTTGCAGGCGTGTATCGCTTGGATTTCTTATTCTAAGAATATTCTACAGATTATTGAGGTCGACTAGATTTACATTGAATACGCCGTATAAAATCCTAAATCAAATTGGCGTGTAGAATGCTTCGGATTTTATATGGATCGTAATCACAGAGAATAAAAATGCTGGCTCAGATGTTACAAGATAGGAATTTGAGATAGTCGTATAACTGAAAATAAATTCCTATATCGAAGAGACAGAGGAAATGGAACAAAAGTTTTTACGAAGCAAAATAGAGCTGTTCTCATCCCGGGAGGTAGAGTATTCCACGTAAAGGGTAATTTGCCGGAGCCATTATTTAACCGTGATTATATTGACATTGCGGGCAACAGCAACAAGAGCGTGCGATTGGACGTGCATTGGTTTAATTCCGTTAACGACTTATCTCGTCACAACATGTTCTGTGTCCATTACATTCCGATGGTGATTTGATGTGCGGCCATGATAAATGATGGGCATCGGTCAGTGTTGACAACCGCGGACGGTACGCCCCGGCGACGTATGCTCGCAAATTGACTTGTCACTGCATTATTGTGGCCCTAATATCCTGCTGCGAACTGCACAGCAGTCTCCTCAGCTTATGGAAATGTAGTCAGGTTCAGATGAAGATGTATGAGCGGTCGCTTCACGATGAAACGCTCATTTTCGACGTCAACGCTTCGGAGGTGTTAAATACGTGTTCTGCTTTGCTAAAAGGACAAAGGTTATATGTAAATCTGAGACTCTAACCAGGTGTTATACCATCTCTATAACACCTGCTTAGAGTCTTTATGGTCATGGTCGAACGAATCTTAACACTGACGTCACGGGCTAGTTCACAAGATCTTCATATAGGAGAAACATGAAAGATATTAAAAAAAAAACTAACGAGACACAACGCGGAAAGACATCTATTCAAAGACTAATCCTCCCTAAGAAGGATACAACGTTCCAAACGGTAATTCAATAACCTTTTAAGTTCTCGTAATTATTGCAGTAGACTTCACGAAGATTTTGAAGCCGTAATTTATTAAAGTTGAAAGGCTTTCGGTATCTCGGCGAAAATAACGCTAAAAGACTCTTCTAAATATTGGGTTATGATCGCATTATCGTGAAAGAGGTCTGTAAACGAGCTAGGAAAACTGACGGACTGATAAATAAGAGGTAGGTCAGCTCCGGGATATAAAAAGTCATTATATATAGATCGTTTGCCTCAGCTTCACGTTTATGTGATGTACATGTAATCTGATCGTAATTGAGTAAGCTCACGGAACATCTTGATCAAGAAAAATATCTCAATCATTCGTTGGATGTATGAAATCTGTTTTCGTAGTTGCAAAGAGCGTAATGAGAAATCAAAGTCAATTGAATTTGTTAAGGAACATTTGCTTTTATAAGGGTGCACATTCTCAGGGGTATCGATAGAGCTCCGATGTATGTCGGAAGGTGAGCCGTGTGACACTTCCGGTTTTTTTTCATTTGAAAGGACGTGTTTCCTTTGACATATCAACCAGTCCCAGCCCCTTACACCCTGAGGGTTCCAGAGTTTCGCCCATTATAATAACCACAATATTCCATTCTATGTTTATAAAATCTGACCTGCTATTTGTTACCCTCTGTAGTAATGCAAATTGTAACAAGCTCTACAAGTTACAAATGAATGACAAAAAGAGCATTTATAATACTCCCAATTAGGATCAATATGGTATTAGGTTTCAATATGTCCACACGCCATCTCTTCCGTCAAAATAAGTTTAATTTTGAACCCAGATCTTCGTAAAATTTTAACCGGTGACATGTTGAATTTGACAAGGTACCTCTTAACGGGCTCCCAAGGGGGACATTCAAACGAATTGGGTGGAGTTTAATGTCCCTGATTGTTCCATCTAGCGTTTAATATTTTAATGAATTTAAGATTTTAAAAGTCGAAAGGGTTTTTCTTTCTGTTTCCATCGGCACTTAACTGCAACATCGCTTCGAAACATTGTTTCGAATTTAAAGATTATTTATGCAAGCTTACATGCATACTTTATATCTATATAAGAAAGGTATTACAGGTACTGTTATACCGTAAGGAGAAATTGCTTAATGACGCACATACGAGCATGCAATTTTTCTTTAAGGTATAAATAATGATTGAGCGGTACGGGGTACCTACTTGCGGTATATTATCGCTCGAAGTGACGCAGAAAAAAAGCATGTTTTGTTTTTAATAACCGTATTAATAACAGGGCAGCTTTTATAAAGTTACGTTTATTTTAATTCAGGTGGTTATTAGCTGATATTTTGCTTTATTACACCACTAGCTGTTGCCCGCGTCTTAGTCTGCGATCCAGGATGAAAAGACATATGTTATCCAGTATGTCCAGGTCATGGTCTACACATGTGCCAAATTTCATCCAAATCCGTTAAGCCGTCTCAGCGTGAAAGCGTAACAAACAAACATACTTTCGTATTTATAATATTAGTTAGGATTTCTCAAAAGGCTTTCATTAATATTATCATTTTTGTATATAAATATATCATAGTTTAAACATAGACAAAACTGAAAACACTATCTACTTAACGAAAACCACGTAATACCATCAAAATAAGCTGTGGAAACAAAAAAAAAATCTTTAAAAGCTTATTCGAAAGCTTTCAAAAGTAGTGCAATGCAACGCAATAATAAGTCTGGTAATAAAAAGTGAGGTAGTTATGAAGCCTTTCAGTAGCTGCTTGTTTTATTTACTCGTATAACGTGTTGGCAGAACGCGGGCCGCGAGAAATTAAGGGTTCTGTGGTACGCTTAGTGGGTGGTGTAGCGCGGACATGATCCCAATAGCGAATAAGCGTTAATGTAAGACAGTGCTTCAGATTTTAAGTGTTCTTTTTAATATATAAAACAAGTCTGTGAAGTTTAATTAAACTTGAAAGGCGTATCTTTAACTTTTTAACGTGTTGATCCTGTGGATACAACCACAAAGAACTTTTTCATATCATGTTCCATTTGATACGCCAACTTTGGTAAATTATGTCCCCTTTTTGGCATAAAATATGTTGTCTGTGTCATCAAAAGTCGGAATCTGCCCTACGGCACTTTGTTTCTTTCTCACCTAAATGTTATTCCGTTGTTTTCTTGGCTATTGCTTTCCATTCTCTTTATGAAGACACCAAAGCTATTAAGGGCGAAAACGAATGGCTTCTAAAATACATTGCATTCCTAAAAGAAAAATTACGTACGTTGATCATTAAAACACGTAAGGGAACCAGCAGAAAGTGAAAGCGTGGGAAGCATTTAAGATACTTCACAAATTCTAACTAAATGTGAAGGTCCGAGATGACTCAGTGGCTTTTCACCAGAAAAACAAAAGACTCACTTCTACTTGTGACACAGAATAGAATCGACGAAGAAGGTTCACTCTTGATGAAGCGCTAAAAGAAGCGAGGTATTCCACTCAGACTATAGCGCTTATGAAAGATACTGAAGCACATAAATTGACGCTGGATTGAGCGTCATCTGCAATTACAATAGTTCAGGAATAAATGGATGATGCGTAGTTTATAGAGCGTGATCAAGATTAAGTCATATATTGGTTATATATAAAACTGCAGCAAAAATCTCCCAGAAGTAACGCTAAGTTAAATAGATAATATTCTAATTAGGTTAACATTCCTTATCTACCGGATCATACATTATAGAGTGAGCATACTGTACAGTTCCTCCATAGTCATGAATAGTACAAGATGTATTCGACCTAGTTGCGGAGTCAAGGTTCAATTTACCAATCTCGGCCGTGGAAGGCGGTGTGGCCGTAGTGGTCCACTATTGTTCTCACCATTCATTACTAATGGCTGCCTAGGCGCCTACCGATGGTTTACGGGGACTGGTGTGCTCTTAATTGTCTTATGGTCACTGTGGACAAATAGTGTCGATTCGATCGGATTGTTTTGCTTACCTACGTTGGTATTGGTTGCTATTGTGTTACGTCTCTGCAAATATTTTGTCTTGTTGGTTATCAAGTCGCAGTTTTAACCTATTATAGACATCAATTAATATGGCGTTAAGAAAATTTGAGACTTTATTAAGAATTTTGTAAGTACTTCTCCAAGTTTCTTCGTACTATGAGTCACACCTGTTAAAGGTAACGTGTAGGCAGAGATGTCACACGCCCACATTTAGCCATAAGGTTCGATTTGATTGGCAGCAAGCCTATTGCTAATATTGAAGGTCAAACTTTCGGATGGTTGTTTAGACCGAAGTAAATTAAACTGTCCTCAAATAGGATATTACATCAGAGGTGGGTAGAAAAGCCCTATATCATTCAACCACAAAGTTGTGAGGGAGGAAGGTAAAAAGGTGACGGAGATAAACTGTCTACGTATATGTAGGTTTCTATAAACCCTAAACGTTATTGCTTTACGCCTCGAGTACCACGGACGTGCCTGTTTTACGGCTAGCGTTACTATATCCTAATAAAATATAAGTCCCCCTTCTTTTCGCCATCGCCTCCCCAAAACCGCACTCCGCAGCTCTTATACGTCCTTTTCATATTACGCCTCAGTTTCATCTGGCTTTGTATATTACTCAACTTTTCGCAGTCATTTTTGCATGTTGCACTTTATGCTCCACAAAATTCTCGCTAATTCTCGTTACTAAATAACCCCGCTTTACGTGCAATGTTGGGAGTAATAACGTGGTTTATAGACAGAAATGTTAAACTAAGTAAGTATTTAGAAATGTTATGCAAATCTGTCCTAGAATTATTGCTCTCTAGTGGATGATATTCCTCCGGTTAACAGAGTCATTGTCGTAATTACTTTAACTATAATTAGAATTTATAGCTACTTACAATGGGATACTGCATGCATAACAAGCAGATATAGTACTGGTACGCTTTATAGAAGAAAGAAATGAACGTGGAAAATTGTTTCACCAACATTTCTCCGACCTGCGGCCGTGATAAATGTAACTTCCGCACGTTTCCTTATCAACGTGTTATTTTCATTAGAGAATGCAAATCACGTAACATTCCGCAACTCCACACTATGTGGCAAGCGCTGGCCTCTGATCCGTCTCGTCTATCAGTCATCATTTCACATCCATAAACGCGGATGTTTTATTATAAACCGTGGTCTGTTCACCCTTGACATTCATTCAGGCTCCCCGGCCTTATTACACGCTAACACGGCCCTCGCAAATATAATTTACATTTGTAATCGAGATTACAATGTACGTATTGTTTAAATGGGATACGGATTTTGGGGTAATATCGGGATTTACGAAATAACGACGGTAAACCGTCGCGTATAGAGTTCAGGATTATTTTAATAAGTGAGTAGCTGAACTCGCGCGCGAATGAAAGATTTATGAGGGTAATTCTTCGGAGGTGGTAAAGCCGACGTGAATGCTGAATTACTCTTATTATTTCTGTTAGTTCACTCTTTTATTTCGCTCACCTCTTTGTGCGACCGCTGTGAAATATGCATGCATGGAAATATGATAAATGTACAGGAAGCTGTGTTAGCCAATGGAGTTTATTCTTCACTGGCTGCCGTCGTTAGTCATTCCCGCTTTCTAGCCACATCATTATGCACTTATTACCTACGGCTGTTAGAGGATAAAGCCTCATTAGTTCTTCATTCTTATTCTCACCCACTGGCGGCTTAACCCTTGAAACGCGCGCTGCGGAAAATTCTTATAATCGTCGTGGAAATTACAGCGACATAATAACATGTTTATTTGTGGATTATATCGCGTGAAACAAACAACATGACCCGTTTGTTGGTGTGCGTACTGTCTACTTACAAAGTATATTGGCATGAGGCACGGCTCTCAGGACACCGATATGAGGTATTGCCCCCGAGGGACATCTGGGAATTGATTCCGACGCCAGCCGAGAAAAATGAACAACATACAAAATATATTATATTGTATGTATCGGGTTAGGAGTTCTGGTGTTCATAAAGTAGCCTGTAGGTCGCCGGTCGCCGACTGGACAATTTATGGCCGTTTGACATTGGACGCGTGTTATGCCTTTCGCTACTCCTATCTCCACCAGTTACCCACTTATAATCTATTTTCATTGTGCGAGTTGGGGGACGCCGCGCCGGGGTTGGGGACTTGGGGTGTGCGCCGCTTCTGTTTGCGAATTTTCTGTAATCTTCAACGTGTCTCTTATTCGGAAAATATTCGCCCACCCTTTGATACAAATATCAAAGCCCGACATTTGACTTCCTTATACTCAGTTTGTTTAACATTTGATTCAGTAAACATCGTATTTCCTTTAGCGCTATAATAATTGTTACGAAATTGTTTCTATAAAATGGCTTGTGTTTATGAAAGCGATATCGGCTATCGTGCCACGACTGCAATCCTTAAATCCAGCTGCTATTGCTACATACGACTCTAGCCGTGTGTTATAAACAGACAGGCGTTGCGTTGAGGGTTTTGTATATCCGCCTGAAGGGAGAATGCAACTGAAACCTGAATTGCAGTGTTTTTGTTCGAAATAAGCAGTAATACTTATGAACTTATGAACATACGCTTGTTAGTGAGTTGCGTCTGCAATCCGCCAGTGTGTGATGTGCATACAAATAGGCCGAGTGCTGTCGGCAGACGTCGAACGTGCCCCGCCAGACCTCGAATAGACGTTGATTATATGTAAATTTCAAGAATTACTTGTATTTTGTGCCGCGATGCCATTTTTGATGTAACATACTCTTGCACGATGTCGCAACGCCGCTGTCTCGTTGAACCTTAGCGTCAAACATTTAGTTATCTCGTTGCATATCGTAGTGTCAATTGTTACCACATTATACGCATTTATATTTTGCAACCAACGATTGGTAAATGTCAACATTTGAACGCGGGTCAACTTCAATTTTATTATTTTTTCTTACAAATCTAAAGTCACAGTAGATAATTAAAAATACGTTCCATCTTCTAATATTCGTTTAATACTCGTGAGTCACATGACCTTTGTTAACAAAACCACAACATTTTGATTACAGACGAAAATTAAACATGACTTGTTAGACCTTCTGCGAAACCCATTACCGCAGATAGTTACCGCAAGTTCCAGCATAATGTCCAAATGTCCGTAATACCGTAAAAGATTATGCCGAATGGCTTACTGATTTGGTAATAAAACGGAATAGTGAACAGTAACGCACGATGATACGGATCTTTAAGACTGTTCTAAAAGTATGTGATGAAAGTGTAAACAATCGTTGTTCAGGTTAAATTCTTACGTAATCTCTCAATAAAAGGGCTTAGTAACATATTCATCTATATTTTGGCGGTTCCAACTTTATACGTGATCACTTTTTCCAACAATTATTGAACATTATTCAATTGTAATTGAAAAATCATCGACGAAAATTGAGGTTATAAAGTCAAATGAAAAACATCTTCAGAATTTCTGATTTAGGTATTCAAATAATCAAATCAAAGCACTCAATTTTTAAGAGGTACTACAACTTGGCATCCACAGAAACGATTTCTGATCTATTTGTTTACATTTTGATCAGATACTTTTTGAACAGATCATGCGCACAGAAACCTTTTAATACTGTCCTACGAATGGCCTTTTCCACGATATAAGGAAACTCTGAATGTTTATTAAGATTATTTGCTAGCTTACATAAACTGAACGCCAAAGTAAAAAACTTTACTACCTCATCCACGTAAAGGTTAACCTAGAGAGGTTCGCATTCGGTTTTCCCATTGTTGTAATATGGTAAATTATTCCCGGACAGAATTATTGCTCGGAGGGAGTTTAAATCGTGGCTATATCGCAACCGAGCTATCTATACTAATAATAAAGCTGAAGAGTTTTTTTTGTTTGTTTGAACGCGCTAATCTCTGGAACTACCAGTCTTTAGAACTATCAGTCTTTTTGCGTTTGATAGCCCAATTCTTGAGGAAGTCTATAGGCCTTTTAGCATTACGTTAGGACTCATAGGAGCTGAGCAGAAAGAAAAAAAGTCAGAAAGAACGCTAAGTGATAACGAAGTGATAACGAAGTGATGCGATACGATGCGACGGGGTGATCGGGGGAACAAGAAATTTTACGCGGACGAACTCGTGAGCAGAAGCTAGTATGTAATAACCTCGTACTCTTAGGTAATATTCATTAAGGACACACACCCAAAACGTTCAGCCTTCGAAATTATGATGCGAGTTATCTCGAGTTATAAGAAAAGATTCCTCTGCATAATAATAACAATAAGTTTATTTCTCTCTCTCTCTCCACAAAGGTTAGCTTATAAATAACACCATAGGACTAAACAATAAGTACAAAAGCTCCTTTGCAAGAGACTGGAGTCCGTGCTAGGGAAACCTTGTGATGCAATCTCCAGGCCCACCACCGCCTCACCAGTGTTTAGGTGCTGTACTTACATTGCACAAGTTTTAGGACAATTAACAAGCATTTTGTATATAATGCTGAAAGGAATGAAATATGTTAGTGCTAGGATCAACGTGAAAGAAACTTAGGTATTTATTGACAAGGAAACTTTGGGCTAAGGTATTGCGAATTACCTCAAGATTACTGAAGTTGCTACGAAAATGTTCTTTTCTAACTCATTTAATCCGTTTGCGAACCGCAATAGATATACATCACCCCTTATGATTGGTTTTACTCGGTGTTTTATGTGGTTGTGGCAAGTTTTTTTGTTTCCCTTCATCAGATTTTCCTTTCTTCCGCCTATAATGATAACTTACGTTCTTTCCGGAGTCTTTTCTTCTTGTGGGAGGGCAAGTTCCGTTACGCTATTGATGTATGTGTCCAAATTAACGATGTTACTCATATTTTCTTTGTCCTAAAGTAATTTGCTGTCTCCCAAACCAAAACTATGTTGTCCTTGTGCAAATGTCCAATAACACATCCGCCTTTGTATCTGAGGTACTCAATTGATTGTCTCTGTGTGTTCTCTGTTTATGCAGTCGGTCGTCTGCATACAAACTACAGCATCGTTCGCCGCCGCGCCATAACCGACGTACTGTGATAGAAAACATATAAAAATAACTCCTTAAAGTAAATCCCTTTGTTTAGTAAATGGTCTGTGTTCTTGAATGATTTGCTTCTTGTACCTTGCAGTCGTAAAGGGAGAATGCAATGTGCTTGTTGATCACTTTGCGCAGAATTGTGCGCGTTTTAACAGTAGCGAAATGAGCACTTTTTGAGTGCGGAATTTTTAGTAGCTTTTCTTATGGGTGGTATAAAAACAGCAATTGAACACGGTAACGAAATAAATGCCAAGCAAATTCTACAGACAGCAATAATCACGATAGTTCAAGTGTTATCCAATATAGAAAGTTATGATAGAAAACAATTTTTTCAAGTCAAAGGTCGTCGGAGGCGGAAGCAAGTGATGATCCGTGTATCTAAGCACTTTTATAAATTGTGTATAACACGGACTAGTGTCGCTGTTGTGAATAAATCGTATTAACTTCCTTATAGTATAGGGAAAGGCCTCGAAACGTGTCGTCGCAGATCGCATTGACCCGCTTACGTTACGTTTCGCGGTGAGCTGCGACCTCGAGCTGAACAAAGACGACGCGTGCCCCGCATTCTGCTCATAGTGCTCATCATTCTGCATCACAAGGACCTTTATAGTTTATGCAATGTTTACGACGATCCTGACATCCTAACTTTCTATTATGACAACACTCTACCTTATCCATTCAATACCTGCAGATAAAATCGCTCTCTGCAATAATTAACGCGTGCAGAAGTCAATGAAATTATTTGTTGACACACGATTGATATAGATAGAGAATCGGAAAGCAATCAATGGCACGAGATCCAAAGTCAATACCACGAATTTATTGGTGCAAAGAGTTGTAGATTGTCACTCGAGAATACGTGACTTTTCTAAAAGTAAAGACAATGATCGCTCTCATACATTGTCGTATTTGAATTATCCATAACTATAAGCCTTGACTGTTGTCAAGCTTCACTGTCAAGGCTAACAATACACTTCCCAACTCGCGTGTTTAGTGACAGATTTCGTTTCATTCGATTCCAATATAAATATGCAAATCAAAGCTATGAATTACACTATACTACGTTGCTATATTACCGTTTTTAATATTCAATTACGCTCAAAGAGCGGAACGAACGTGGTATAAACATAATCTGTTATTCCAGTTAGTGGGATAATGCCCGAGGGAAGGCCAAAAATAGTGGTTCGGAAATTGTATTAAGTTGTACTTATTTATACGAAAATATTTCGTCTCGATATTAGCTAGTATCGGGCCGTCTTTCAAACAGTTTGGGTGTTAGGTTTATCCCCTTTATCGATCTAGTATTCTAGTCTAAAGGCACTGAAACATCATATATGTAGTCAAATTGACACTGTAGTCCCATCGACCGCTATGTGAAAGCCTTTCAAACCAAACTTTCCAGTATGATACTAATTTAATCGTCTGCGCAAATATAATTCATGTAATTATCAACAAAGCAGTGCGAGTCGCCGGGAACGCGTGCGCACGTGTCAACGGCCGCAGGTGCTCGCGTCATTGGCCAGCAGTGGCCATTGTTCTCACCGCGCCTCCCCACACCCCGCCACGAGCCCGCTCATATAAAACTACCCTACAAGCAATCAGGGCTGCCACTGATGGCAGCTGATCGGTTCTTAATCTTTTTGCTTTACTTAACTTTGGTCACAAAGAAATAAAAGGTTTCTTACACAGGATATGGACTTGCACCGTACGCCACCTGTTGTCTTTTATTTGGTAACTATGAAACTGCAAGCATATTATTTATATCAATGATCGGCCATGTATAAAAGACGACCATGTGTAATAGATTAGCTATGTATTTATTCACACAGGTGTAGCGAACACCGGAGCCAACGATAGTAGAAAAACTTATTAACATTGAATACATAGAGGGCGTGGCTAGCTAATCTGGCGCAAAAAGCACTCCATACTAAAAATAACCAGAATTTTCTGTTAGTAATCTGACGGATGCAATGTTTAAGATAATAATTACAAATTGTATCTGACGTTTGCGGTCTTTGACCTGCAATAAAACCCTCCTAATGGACTTCCTTTAGCAAGTAACAAAAAGGCAAACAGTGAAATGATTAATTTGGTCTTTTAGTACTAAACACGCTGACGGGTTAAGTAATGACAGTGCCGAAGTACTTAAACACGTAGCGTAAATAATGACGGGTTAGAAGGTGATCAAATTGCACATTGTCGTGGCTAGTGGCAAGTTGACAGCCAACGATTTGCGGGAATCAGTCACAATTTCCCTTCGTTGCGATGAAGGGGAATCGTTAGCAGCTAATCAATTTTATGACACTAATAATAAAGCTAAATGCGAATACATCAATCATGTTACTACAGATGAAAGGTTATGTAGATATAGAGCGTTTTTCTGAGAAGTTTATGGGATTCGGAGATGATGTGAGCTTATTCTCATGCCGGAAATCTAAGAAGTTTTTGAACATAGAAATTGCCATAATTAGGGTCATCTATTGATTTTCGATATGAATTAGGAAGATATACAGCTATATTCCAAATTGCTTTGATTTCTCACAAGGGAGCCTAGACAAAATCCCTTTTCTGTAAGCGTTAACGCCAACCGAACGATCAAATTGTATGGAGTTGACATTTGCTTACCAGATGTCACGTGACTGCTGCTAAATTGGTAGACAAGTCATTATTCCTCATGCCGAAAGGAACGTCGAAGCGAGCGTGACAAATAAACGACAAAAATGTTCATCAAAATGGTAGACAAGTGCCACTTAGACCAAGGGTATTTTGACGTTTCCGCAACACGCTCTATTAGCGGGAGATCGGGCCCTCACGCTAACGCTTAAAAAAAGTGAACAATGATATTTTTGTGTATTTAATTTAAATTAATTAGGGATAATGATGCATACTTTGAGATTATTACGGGAAGCTAATAATGAACCAGCATTGCAAGTACATCAATCAATAATAAATCGTCCTAAGATGGAAAATATTGTGGAGATGTCGGAATTGGATTTTTTTTATCGTTTTAAGGTTAGTTAAACAAAGTTTTTGGCATATTTGTGATGATCTGCGGCGTTTAACTTAATTAAGAGGCACCCGGCAAATTAGTTTACAAATCAAGGTTATCACCTTGGCTAAAAATAGAAGAAGAGCCAGTAAACATAAAGTTTGCTACTAGCATTCCAATACCCTATCTAAGAAACAAGTATTAAGGTTTGGAATCGAGTTTATCTTTATAGGAATAACAAATGTAAGAACCACAATCATATAAGCACACCATTGTAAGGTTGTTTATATTATGCATTCCATAATCTCAAGTAGGTCCAATAGAATTAGATATACATACACACAGATGACAGTGAAAGTGACACTGTTAAATGCAATAGTGTCACTGTGACACTTGCTACAGTTGCTACACACTATTCCATAGACTAAATCAAGAGTGTTTCGGTTAACGCTGCGGAATGGGCGTTCTGCGTTACATATTTTATGTCACTTGTCTACCATTTTCAACACGCTAACGTTAAGTCCTTAGCGTGAGCGGAAAACGCTTGCACGTAAAACGCTTGGATTTTGTCTAGGCCCCAAGATCCTATAAGATGATGCATCGGATTTAAATCAACAATGCGCACAATAAGGTAACGGTGTGTATTTGTTGGGTGAATTCGACACGCGCGCCGATCCGCCGTGGTCGCTCCCGACTTGCATTGTGTGCCCGTCTTCTTTTTTCGAGGGTCTGCTCCTCAATATTCAGTTACCGATGTTCCCATTCTTACTTGGATATTGAGGATATAGGTCGAGAGCTTAGCTGATAACTGAATTTGTTGCTCTCCGCAGAACGGTGCGATGTGGAAGTTTGGTCTTTGTTTAGAAGTTTCTGATACTCGTACTTAAGTTTGAGAGCTGTGAATAAAGTTACGATGCAAGCACGTGTAATCTCTGCTTAATCTTACTTCATGAATATATTAAGTGCGAGATATGAATGCAAAAGTTGCTAAAATTATTGTGCATGTTTTCTAACACAATTCAAACGTTATCTTAACAGCTTTGATCCTATACCAACCAATCATGGATTTAACAAAAGTCAGAATATTTTCGCATAGAACAAAAAGCACCCACGCCACGCCTAAAAAACCTCGAATAAACTAACCCGGCAACGATTGTTTCACACGGTAACCGTTCCTATAAAAATAAATATCCAGTTATAATATCAGCTACCGAAAAAATACTCGAGTTATTGCCGAGAAGATTATCGTGCGGTGTTTTTGCCTCTAATCCAATAAGGTGATCGGATTGCACCAATACGTGTATTGAGCTTGAGAGTTTTTGATGCGGTGCCCGGGATAAAGCGTGTGGCATACTGTGGAGGTAGGATGTTAAGTGATATTGAAACTTCGTGGAGTTTATAAAGTAAATCCAGCAATTTTAAGATGATTCATACACTTTTATCTTGGTGCCATCAATACATATATTGTCTATACATATATCAGTATAGAATAATCAGCCTATAATGTCCCCACTGCTGGGACACAGGCCTTCTCTCTTTGAGAGGGAGTGGGCTGTAATCTTTCACGCAGGCCCAGTGCGGGTTGGATGTCATATGTCTTCGAATTTTTGATTCTACAACATGCCGGTTTCCTCACAATATTTTCTTTCACCGTTTTGAGAGCTTAGTGGTGATGATTGTTTACACAAAGTTAAGCGCCTGCTTGAGTGTATACCCGTAACTCGGGGGCGTTACAACTGGGCCACCACTGCTCTATATATATCAGTATAAGTTCCATATAATAGCATCAATGTTATCAGCAAATATATCGTCAAGATAGATGACGCACTCAAATCACAGGAATATTATAAAGCGGAAAGTTTGTGAGTGAGTGTGTGTGTGTTTGTCTGTTTATTACTTCTTCACGCTCAAACGGCTGGGCCAATTTTGATGAAATTTGGTATGGACGTAGCTGATACCCTGGATTACCACATAGGATACTTTTTTATCCCGCTATTCCCACAGGATCGAAACTTATGCGGGTGAAACCGCGGGGCGCAGCTAGTATTGTATAAAAAGTCATATCTTTACAACTAAATTCCGGAAAGTAGCTTCATCGTGTGTTCCCCTTTACGCGCCGTTTTATCGCTAAATGAGATTCAGTTATGAATGTTATGATCAGCTCTTGTTAGTGAATCGCATTAGCGGTTGTAAACTGGTAGCAGGTAATGGGAAATAGTAAATTGACCAATCACATGTAAGCATTACGTGCGTGCAAGTAATTGAAGATATTCTGCACTCGCGCGCACTCTGTTAAGAGGTTGCGTCAAAATAACCAAATCATCTTATTTATTGAATGTTATCGTAATCCAATTACGTTGTGAAGAGCATGAGATTTTTTCCCATGCATTCTTTGGGAATATTCGATATGGTTTCGGTAGGGTGTTTTGATTAATACATTCCATAAAAACGTTTGAATTCTTGTAATATATAATCTATTCAGATGTAAACTACAGTATCGGAATAATGTTGAGTTAGTTAAGTTAAATATTATATTATTCACTAGTATTATGATGGGTCACATTCCTCCATTAACCTCCCATAATAGCGGAATTAAGTTAACGATATCCGTCCCAATAATACCCGTAGAACACAAAGAACTCCATTATTCCCTACACATCTTGCACATAATACAAACAATATAAAAACTCATTCTATAACTTTCTGATAGAAAAAAGGTGAGGTAGCTATCTATTTAGAGGGGACTATATGGATCAGTGCGCAATCTAGGCGTCGTAACTTGGACTCCTTTGTCCTGATCGCAATCTCCATAAACCAGCTAAACACCTAGCCGAGATTCCCCTCACGAGTCCCGGGGGCGGCAAGGGGGACGGGGAACCCACCCCCTTCTTTTAGTTATACGGGAGTTAAAGTGCCTTATGATTTCGAGACTTGGTGATGTCGGTCTTTTATTAATCCATAAAAATCTCGGGAAGCCGTAAACGTTGACACCAAACAATAATTACTTAGTCTCTTGGAGATTGATGTTTGTGCGAAACAGAATAAGCTGTTAAGATAAATTAAACAACGTTAATACTTATAGAACTACCATGGGCCAAAAATTTCAGCAGTGTGCTTAAAATAGGCTTAGTTGGTGTTGTTAATGTTAATAATAGAAGTATTAATAAATATGTTTCCTTTGTCCACAGGCCCACCATCTCGGCGAGAGAGCGAGTTCAAGAAGCCGTCACACGCCCCACAGAACGGCGTGCGCCATCACCGCCCCCATATCCAACACAACAAGGTAAACACATTCAAGTATATCTATAAACTATATGCTTTAAAGCCAGAGCCACCCTGCAACCTGCCAATGTTTTATATGCCGCGTGACGGGACTTTATATGTTGCCCTCTGGGTGTTATGCGTCCCGAATGAAGTACTGTCTTAATGGAGTGCAATCTGTTTATAGAGTGCAAATTGTTTTAGCTAAGCTGATAAAAAACTATATTGAGCGGCTCGTGCAAGAAGGTAGCGAGAATAATGAATATCGTTTAATGAGTGAATATCTCATTTATTTCTTTAGAAAAATCCGGCCTTTCTCATACATGTGGAAAATAACGAGAACACAATAATGTTCTAAGGTTATGATGAATAAAAAGCGACACGTGTCTCGCGTTCAAACGTGCCAGATATACTCGTTATTGCGCTCCTTGCGAGAATCGGGAAATTTTTGTTACAACTGCTTATCGGTACACAATGGTGTTTATTGTCAAGCTGTACGCTTTACAAAGCAATATCAAGCAGGAAAATGTTGTGTTATCATGAAACTTTTTAAATTCCCCACCAAACTCCGTCGCTTCGTGCTCCACCATCTTTTGTGCTGGATCGCTTTGCTTCCCTGAAATATGCTTAACGACAATACAACTTTTTCCTGGTTTAACTCTTTAAAAACTCGTTTTATTATTGTGATGCTTTATCTAAGCTTTTGTTTAGATTTAGTACGGAACCAAGAGCGTGTTAGGAGTCCCATTAATACTTATGGTTGTAGTCGTAGGGCTGATTAAGGGGGTCATACGATGCGTGACCGGCCTTTTCACGTCTCATTTGAAACTTCTCATGCCGTAACAGAGCCACATCTTGGACTAGTTAATTCTTGGCTGAATTATTCATCAGGCGTACATTGTAATTAAGTTTAATGTGGTTAACTCCAAAACGGCGCCAGCAACTTCGATCACTCTGGGAAACTTGCTACATACGCTGATGAATGGCAGAATACATTTGATACAGAGAACTTGTAAGTTTGGAAATCAGACGATATCTTCGTAAGTGTATTGTTACCTTACAATGTAAACCTACAAACGGTAGAACCTATGTAGTATAGGATCTTCTAACTAAACACAATTTAGACGAGTAACGAGCCCAGCTTCCGTCCACAAAACGAAACAAATCCAATTCAGAGACGTCGTTTAAGAAATCCCAAAACGTAATTCTATTAAGAGGGGAGGTGAATAGAATATTAATGTATATTTTTTGGTGCAGAGCGACGGTTCCGGTTCAACGGGAGCCCCGCACAGACCGCCTCCACTCAGGATACCCAACGGTATCCAGTCACAGGTCAGTTTGATAAGGAGTCCTTAGCTCACCTCGAAATATTCATTGCTTCATCCATGTTATTCATCTCTCATTCATTGCTTCGACAAATAGTCTCATGACAGCTCTCGCCATATCAAAATCATCTTCTATCATGGCTTACCTTCTCATGATCAATTGTCCTTTGATACAATTATATAAGGATAACGTCCATTGAACGTCTACATTCCCTATATCCATTACCCCGCCTGACTGATGTCGACAAAACTGTCAATTAGACCAAAAACCATGCTCACGACATCGATACAGCAGTCCGTTCAATGAAATGTAGTTGTAGCGGTATCTACAACGCCATATGGGAACAACGCGTCATACTGACGTCAGGCAAATCCTGCATCTTGCAAGCAGAGTTTATTAACATATATACAAACTTTCCAACATCAATCGTTGGGCAATTGCCCGCCAGACACAACACCCGTCTGGTCGGTCCCTCTAAATAGTCAACCTGAAAGGCCAATATTGCACTATAGTGATTTTAAATTTTCCATTTTTTTATTATAAAGTATTGTAACACTAGGGTTAAATAACGACCGTCGCGTGCCTTTCAGTACCCCGGCTAACGTCAAAGTTGTCAATAATTAAGCGATCGTCAACTGTTTAGTTTTTACAAAGCAGTTTTTATTAGCTTCATAACTTATTATGAGAACTTCTCAGGAATTCAGTTATGCAGTCCTTTTACTCCTTACTATGCAGTTGTATGTAAAAAGTCGTTGCTGGGGCACATTCTATTAATTACTGAACGGGTAAGCCTGTTCTCTGATAAAGTCTTATTCCACAGGGATCCGCTCGCAAAATCGCGAGCCCTATCGGAAAATTGTCTCTTAATATTTCTCCCACATCAAGTCCTTCATCAATTAATCTGATCGGATTGCTACAATGACATTTTACGGTAATGCTTTTCGGATTAGATACTATTATATAGCTACAAACACTGGGAGTCCAGAAGCCTATTCCTGTTAATGTTGAACATGTTGAACTTTGAAGTTCGCACCCACACGTAAGCCGCAGGTATTGTTCACGCCTCCAACACTAGATAGGTCAACAAGTGGGTGTAGCACACTATAGTGTCATAAAGTCTTTTATAACTTAACTAATTTGACTGATAAAGCGTTTATGGCATTTGTTATTATTTTTGGTGAGGTGTAAACAGGGTCATGGTGTTGGTTACAAAATGAGGGGTTCTTGCGTGACTTGAATTGTGTTCAAAGAAAATGAAAATGTTGCAATTGCGACCGCTGTTGTCGTAGGTCGACAGATTTTGAATGAATGACCCGTTTTATTACGCAACCCTATTTGGGTGAGTTCCAAAGTTTAGCTGTAATGCCATACTTACACTGCAATTATTTTTTTCTTCCAAAATGCGAATTGAACTTAAATCTTTAGTTATTTTTTTAAGGATACTTATTGTAGTATCACAGTGTTATTTTATTTGAGCGGAAATGAACTGGGAATTCTTGTAACAATGTAATATGAGAGTTTTTTTTAATACAAAAACTTCTTCAGTCCCTTTTCCTTTGTAGTTTGTACCGGCGTTCGCAGAAGACAATTATTTATCTTCGATACTGTGTACGTAAAAAGAATATGTAACCTTTCTTTCTAACAATCCACCGTCGGTACCGAGTTCTTCAGAAACGATTGACACCAACCAATAAACATTCTATCTCTCTTTTTCCAATTGACTTGGCGCCGTGTTATGAAAGGACGGAATAAGTTTGCCGAATTGAATATTTAAGGTCCCCGGCAGATTCCTTCAACAGCAACAATACAATACATTTATTGCCGTAAAGTCGTAAATCATACAAGCATAGTCGGCCGTAAACGGGCCCTAAATTTAATCGCCCCGCTCCGCTAAGGAGGCATAATGTATTCTCGTAAAAGTAGTTTTATTCTTGCCAGTGCAAATTTGTCCAATGTTTTATGTGAGCAACGCGGCTTATCTCGTTACGCGTATGACAATGTATCGTGTTGACTACCCCTGTTTTTCGCCCACGATATAAATTATAAAGCGTATAATGTTAACGGGGCATTTGTGATGTCACAATATTTCCCCGTGGGCGTGCGGTTGTGCCGTAGATTTAAATGCTGTACGGAATCCGGGGAAAATTTTTATTATATACTTTTGTCTGCGTCTGACAGCACTGCAGTTCAATATCGAACGGTTTAAATAAAATGTACTCAGCACTCTGTACTACGAGGGCGACACTGAAAGTTCTTAGAAAATCAAAAACTGAACAAACCAGCAAGTTATTAGTTTTATTATATCTTTTCAAAATAGTGTCCATTTACATCAATACATCGCAGCATCTGATGGAACCACTGAGAAAAGCACTTTGCCCACTCGTCCTTAGGGGTCTCTTCGACGGCATTTTGAAACGCAGCCACTGCTTCCTCGGCGTTCATAAAACGTTTTCCTCGAAGTATTTCTTTTATTATCGGAAATAAATAAAAATCGCAAGGTGCGAGGTCGGGGCTATAGTGCGGGTGAGCCAGTAATTCCACGTCTGACGTCGCCAAGTAGTCGAATGTTTGCTTGGCGGTGTGCGACGAGGCGTTGTCGTGGTGAAGGAGGATCCTACTGCGAGGTCGTTTCTCCCGAACTTTTTCCAAGAGAAGGGGCAAACAATTGTTAGTGTACCACTCTGCAGTAACTGCTTTTCGATCCTCTTAAAACAATTGTTGCGTAATGACCTGTCCTTCCGAAGAACGGGGCCACCATCTTTTTTCCCACGCTTCGACCTCTCTTCACTTTAGTTGGCAACTCCTCGGGAAACACCCAGACAGCAGACTGTCTCTTAGTTTCAGGATCATAACAATAAATTCAGCTTTCGTCACCCGTAAGTATGTCGAACACAGCATTTGAGTTACCTCCGTTAAATCTTTGAACCATTTCACGACACCAATCAACACGACGGAGCTTTTGGGCCTCTGTCAAATTATGAGGTATCCACCGGGCACAAAGCTTCCTGACAGCTAAATATTCATGAAGGATTTTGTGCACTTGACTCATACCGATGCCTAAGCTTGTCCGAATCTGCTGATAAGTCACTCTTTTGTCAGTCTCTATCATACGCCGCACAACACTGATGTTATCTTCAGTCGTCGCCGTAGAAGGCCGTCCCTCACGCAGATCATCGGTGAGATTAGTGCAAGCACGTTTAAACTTATTAAACCAGTTGTAAACAGTGGCACGAGATGGGGCTTCATCGTGGGAGGGCCAATCGAAGTCTATCATAATTTTCTTGTTGAAATAAATGACATAGAATGTCATAAAAAATCATTGTACGAAAATTTTCTCGCGTTAAATTCATGCTGACGTGACGCAGACAATTTTCAATTTGCCGCCAAATCGTAAACGAATGACAAATGAATAAAATACATACAAAATAATATTGGCAGAGTTCTATTTTCAAAATTTGTACTTATTTTTTATTATATCGTTCACAAGTGGCCAGTTCTAAAAACTTTCAGTGTCGCCCTCGTATTTTAATGCTACAAAACGTACTTGCGTTTTTCAGACAACTATCACACACAATGAATTCCAAAATAAATAATCAGTTTGTTGTTTCCTTTACAGAATGCTATCGATAGCAGTCAACCGCCAATAGAAAGTATTTTAAAGGTGCGTATCATTCAGTCCAGACAAGAATGCATTGAATCAGTGTTATTTCAGCAATGTTAATACGAGTAACATTGTTTGTTATTGTAGGAGATGAAGTCTCTACCGACGCCGTTGTCAGTGATAGCTGCGACGCCGAGGAAGGAATTGGAGAACAAATTCATCTTCAACCCTTACACAAATAAGGTAAGACACGTTTCAGTACTTTGACTTACTCTATAAGGCGCAGTTCACATTGTCAACGTCCAACAAGTGTCTGTCTGAACTTAGCCTTAACTGCGAAAACTAGGACAGCAAACCTTGACACTGATTCGTAAAAAAAATACATAAAAATAATTGCACATTCTCTCACAACAATCGCTAACATAATCATAGGGAAATAGTGATAAACCTACGCCAACAAAATTAATGAAAAACTTTTACGAAAAATGTACAAATTCGAACAACACTCGGAAAATAGGAAAACAATTATAAATGCAAATTTCAAGTTCATGACTACGATAAAAACGTGTGTGTGCGCTTGTTTGTATGCTTACCGCGCAAGGTCGCGGCTTGACAAACGCGCGAAAAATACGCGCAAGCGACCATGATTTATGGTGACAAAAGACAATTGATGCCACGCTCTGAACGCTCTGATATCGTCGGAAATATCTCGAGAATATTCCTTACGTTGCTAACTGAATAAATGCGGCTTTATATTTTATACCTTTTATGAAACAGTTTCGACGGAAAGTTTTCTACGAAAAATATGATTGGATGCGTTTGCGTAGCCATGACATTTTATTGGCGTAGCCGCGTAGTAACGGTAAGTGGCACTTACTAGGAGTACGGTCATAGAGTAAAAACATTTTTTCCAAATTATTATTTTTTACTTGACATTTTTACCTCATTTGAAAAATATTTCAGTGTAATGAAAAAAACTAAGACCGGAAAAATATTAAAAAGCAATTAGACCGAATAAGACGTTAAATAAGCCATAGACAATTTTGAAACAGTGACAATCCTTTAATCTTTTTTCAGTGATATCCTTTTATCTGACATCTACCTCTAATATTTATAGTACTTAGGCATAGCAATTTTCCTCAATTTAGGCATTCCTATTATAACAGATGTCCCTATTTATGCAAAAGTCGTAACGAAAAAATTAATGTCCTAAATAGGCTTAGGGGTTATATTACGGACAGCAATACTGCCAAAATGTATGTATAATCCTCATCATGGCGATAAAAAATATTAATTTTATTCAGGGAGAACGGCCATAACATGCCACTCCAACCTTCAAGCTGAAAGAACTCTTAAGCCACAGAAGAAAGAGTCGAAAATCTAATGAACAGTCTTGATAGAATTCTGGAAGTGGAGACATTTTTCGGCATATTGTCAAAGAAATATGATCAATTCCCTTTCATATCACTTTTAGTACATAACGTTGGTGTTAACGTTAACTTGAATCAGTATGTAACAATAGTCTTGAATATTAAGTTTTTATGAGAATAAATGTAAATTGAGCATTCCATGACTAGTGGCGCCATCTATCGCCAAGACAAGGTTTCATTTAAATGTTCTTGAATATTTACGTAAACTTTAATAGTAACGTTTATGGAATCGTTTGAGTTTGCTGTAGAGCATCTGGTTTTAAATCTAGGTCCAGTATGTAGGTAAACATTGACGCAACGCAGAAAAAAAGCATATTTCCAATATTTTTAAAAGCTATGCCACTCGTAAATCCTTCTAAGAATAAATTTTATTAGATGCGCATCAATATTGTAAACGATTCTACACACTGACGGAATAAAATAAAGCGTTAAATTTTATACGTTAACGTTTTTAAGAAGTTAAGCGTTATAACTTACTTTACAACGTTATAACTTTTCAAGGAAATACCTATTATACAAAGTTTAAAAAAAATATAACAAACAGGTTTCTTAATTCATTAGTAACTATTATACCCGAGTCGCTTTAGCACGGCAATAACGATCATTGCCCTTTCCTTAATATCTCTACGTAGAAACCCAAACAATAAATTTTGAAGTAAAGAATACTAGAAAATGTAGGAGGGTCAATGACCGCTATTGCCACGCTAAAGCGACTTGGGTATAGTTTACTCAATAGATTTACATCGTTAACAAATAACACTTTTTCAGGTCCAAGAGAACCCTCAGTTGGCCGCCAACGATCTCAAAACACCCCTACCTAAGCCCGGTAAGTGTCAATAGAACTTCAAGGAAGGTTGCCAGATCTAGAAATAAATACTTAACGAAATTTGTTTCTCAAATAACCGATTTTAAATGTTTCATTTCAAAATGTAGAGATGTTTATATACTCAATTAATTTATTTAGATCTGGCAACCCTAAAACAATACTCATTATTTTGTCTCTAACTAGATATCCTCTGCGGTCAATTATGTGGATTATTGGTTATTCACAAGCTTGGGGTTATCCAACCGTTTCGCGCGTTTTCCTGTTTCGCTTTTAAATTACATGCATATTTAATTCATTGCCCGGTTGCCCCCTTCCGGCATTCGGTGCCATCTTTATTTTTCTTTCTTTTTTATCGGGACTGCGTGGTCGTGACGTCAAAGTTAAAACCTTCCAGTTAATCGACATTTTCTTTCATAAATATTTACGTGCCTTGTATTCAGTGAATGCTCTCAGATATTCTCATTATTTTCAATCTATTACTGATATGGAATGTCATTATAAACAACGCGATAAATGCATTAATGCCAGACATCAAACGAACGGATATCCTGTTGGATGTTTAGAAAATACTTATTAGATATTGATTAGGGTTTATTAATGGAATTAACTCTGATATAATGGGTGATCAATTGAAGGAGATATGAGAAGAACAGTAATCGATCCGAGATGTCACGGATAAGTGGGATGGCTTAGCGTATAAATGATTGTATGTACAAAAAGGTTCTATTAGCGATAAAGGACGACGTGTGAAGGCACAATGTGAAGTAGTTTATAGTGACGATAACCTCACAGACTTGTTCCACGTCCGCCCACCGCTATTCCTAAAATGTCGCTCCTCAAACGCGCGATAAAAACCCTATTTTATCCTAGCAGCCCGCTAATTGGCTCATAACTTCACCGCCTCACTCAACGACCAATGAAAAACTACTCGAAAAAAGTAAATTCCAACCGCTTCGGTATTTGTTGTGTAAATAAGACTCGTAAGTAAAGATTCGGTCCGACTCGAGTGTTACTTATTAATTATATGAATAATGTAGAACTCAAACATGGCGCGGCAATAAATGGAGTAGCTCCGATACTGTTAAAGTGTGGTGCAATTGATGGTCGGTGATGTATTAAATATATTTTCCACTTCAAACAATACGGCCGTACATCGTACAGCTTGCGCGCTTTAAGGTTGACTGCGCCTAAATAAAATGTGGAATGAAATATTAAGAGCCAGTTTACACGTATCGCGGGCCCAGATCGCCCGGCAGCGCCACCTGTCGGCGACGTGAATAAATAAATTGTGAAAAAAGCACAAAACGCAAACGTGCAAACTGCACACATGGGCGCGTCTGCACATACCCACCCGCTCATAAAACAAGACTGCAAGCGAAAATATTTGCGCTTGCTAACTGAATAATAATGAATATGACCGAACCGGACGTAACCGGAATCGCTTCAATGTAATTTCTACTGCTTTGTGTAACTCATTTGCTATTGCTGCTATTATACACGTTATTAATACTTTATGTCTTGACTTAAAAATTAGTGGCTTTATAATTACAGGTTTACGACAATAGTCGTGGGTTCATTTCATAATCAGTATTTCAAAATGTTACTATTGCGTTAACAGAAATGCTATTTAGAAAGTGTTATGTTCATTCACAATTTCATTTTTACGATATGCTATAACACTCCATTCTTGTATTATTACGTGCACGCGATAATCACGAATCTTCCTTTTTCCACCGTGGAAGTTTAAAAACCCCTGTCTTTTTCTGTACCGCACGCTTATTGTCCAAAACGAACAAAAACTAGCTTAGCTAACCACTAACTAAACGTGTTGTATTCTCGAAATGCCATTTTTACTGTCGGCATTCCTATTATAATGGCTTAAAGTTGAGGTCTCGTTAAATCGTCGCAGTTTTATATTCGTGCACGTACAGCGAGTACGTATGCATCACCTGCCAGCGGTGAGCGGTCGCGACTCGCGAATAGAGCTACGAAAAATAAAATAAAAAACTGTGCGAAGCGCAGATTAAAATCGTACGGTTTGTAGATTTGTAGGTACATTCGTACGCGGCAGCGATAACGAACGCTTTCAGAATAACAGCGAGTAACGATAACAGTGCTAAGTATTGCATTCTAACATTTCTAACTATTACTGCCCTACCGCTTTAATGTTAGAAGTAATATATTTACTTGTAATACACATTTAACATTCGTTTTAATGCCGCAACTAAGAAATTAATTCAACGAGTACTCTTTTGTAGTTTGTGTTTATCTGCCCTTAACTCTTTGATTGTAGTAATTAGAGACACAATAGAAAGACAATTGCTTATGTCGGACTGTGTAACATAAGACATTCGAGAGGTTAACAATTGCCCACAAAAAGTGGCTAGACCTGTGCCACGGTAATCTTAACTTTAATAGGATTTGTTCATAAAGTTCGCCTGCAGATAATTACAGCGCTTTTTGCAGTTGTGTACTACTCGTATTCACAAAGATGACAAATAGTCCTTCTAAAATGTAATTGCTATCTGTAAAAATGTTAGTAAAAAAATGTTTATAGGATTCAGTTTTCAGTTTATTCAATTGTGAAGCACATTCTCGAATAGTAAATTCGTTTTGCTAAACGTCCCTGTGCCCCATAGGCTCGTCTATTGATAGTTGAATCGTTTAGATCGTTTCAGCGCACAGAATCAGCGTCCCTGTCTGTGACACGGACATGGGAGTCAGTTTCGTGGATTAGATTCCTCTTTTTTATCCAATGAAAACTGACTAAACCTTCCTTTTCTGTCTATAAATTGAACCGTTCTAAAATATATTTTTTTATCATCGTCGACCAGTGATTCTTTTGTGTCTTTGTGCCGTTATATGCGTCTGCCGATTCTGGCTAACGTTATGACAGGAACTCAATGAAATCCCTAAGCGACGGTATAAAGCAGAGTATCAGTTACTTATTTATTGTTAAGTTAATTGAAAACAGGATCCTTAAGGCGGAAGCGTCAGGGTAGCCCGCGAAATTCAAAATTTCTTACGTTTTTTTTTTAATTTTCATTTCTCTATTACGTTGTATGTTGATCTTAATTTGATTCGCGACCGTAACAAATATTTTTATAATCATAAAAATCATTAATACAACCCTCTAAGCTCATATTACGCTATTGAATGACTATTTCCTAACTTGAGGAGTAGTGCTGCTGATGATTCTGTAAAGCCATATTTGGTGCGGTCGCGAATCATAGTTTAATCAACATAAAACCTGATGCTGACCTGCATATTGTGAAAAACGTAAGACAAATATAATTTCGCGGGCTACCCTACCCTCTTAACCCGGAGCAAATGACGTGAAAATAATTACGCCGACGATGACACCGGGTCATCATGACTCAGATTTTATCGAGTAATTTTCATGAAATTTAAGAAGTTATCTAAATTTTAATAATTAATTATTATACAAGAGTTTTTTGCATATGAAGTAAAAAAGAAATAAATTCAAATATTTTATCATTCAAACTTTTACTAGCTTTCTTAATAGCGCATGCAAAATCAACTCTGAAAACATAACATTAATATTGTTTAAATTTTTGTTAAATATTTCTAAATAATAATATAAATTAATAATCGTACATAATAATATAGAGAACAAACAAACTTCTTATCATAATAATAGTAACAAATCAGTCTTCTACTTCCTCATTCAGAGACATAGAACTACTGCTATTATTGCAGTACGGAATCAAATAATCTGGGCACATGTGAATCTGGCATGCATTACAAGTATTAGATGTCTTCTTATCCCTTTGAGACGATCATATTTGACATCTTCTGTGAGTTCCTGGAACCTTCGGGGGACCTCCCCCGAAGGTTCCGAGGTGGGGTCACTCGCTAAACCTGCGATTCTTTCGCGCAACTGTCGAAGCAGCTTTTAACACTTCTTCGTCAGACCCCGACTCTTCTAATACCGCAAATATTCTCTCAGGGTGGACTATCAGTGCAATATTTAACAAAAACTTAAAAAAGAACAAGGTGAATTGACAACAAATACTAAATGACCTAATAAAAGTATGTCACAAAAATACTACCCCAGCGATGACTCTGGGTCATATTTACCCGTTTTGAGTTGATGCACGGTTATCTCGCTGTGTATGCGGCGTTGCACTTAGCATACCTGCGGTTCGGTTAGAAGGTCGTATCTCCAGCTACACAAACGCTAAAATTGCACAATCAGAGTAAAAAAGAATAATGACAGATTTAAGTCGCCTCGGATCAATATGACCCAGCGTCATTAGCGCCGGCCGGGTTAATGGCCGCTATAAGCGATGCACTAGTTAAATATCTCAATGTTTATACGTACCATACGTTATACTTGTTTGTAGCCAAACGGTATTAGCTTACCTTATTGAGCGTCCTGGGATTCCGCTCAACCTTTTAGGAAAACACGTGACCGACCCTTCTACATATGTACCTATTCCTTCTACATATGCATCTATACTCTATTTGTTATAACATTAGAAAAATAACGGCCAAATAACAATAGTTATTGTGGAGTATTGTTAAAATTACTTCATTTTTGAGTTATTTTTTAAATGTAAATGGTGGTTAGATTACATTGCTATATATTTATCGTTAAATAACGGAACTTAGTATACGTTTATATGAAAATAACGTAAGGTTATAACCGTTATTTGTCTAATGTTATAACAAATGGAGTATAGTGGGCTAATAACTTTTTCCTGTGCTCCATAGAAGCCGTATATCACATGGGCGAAACCTTTTGTTCGTATTTCAATCTCTACGGGGGCCATCCGCCAATTTCCCCCATATCCTCGACACATCTGGGTGCCGATAGCATATTTTACTTTTTGAATTATTTCCTTATTATTCGGGTCGACTGGTACCTCTTGGAGTGCGGATTTTTCTTATTGCTTCATTATTCTGGAAATCCGTCAATTTATTTGAATAAAACGTTTCAAAATCATATTACGACAGATTGTAATTTTCCCAAGATTTAAAAAAAAATCTTCATACACACTCGAAAATATGAATTGAATTGTCGTAACAGTGCATAATGTAAATGCTATAACTAATGCAAAAAGCACCAATTTGCCAGCCGATTATTCCTTCTTCCTCGTTCAATATTCCAATTTAATAACTGAAGCAGCGGGCTATTAACAGAAACTCGTGTAATTAAGAGAACAAAATAAAAGCAGAGGTAAATGTCCACGAGCCGCCCACCATGGCACCTCCCAGCGACAGATCGGTTCGCAAAACCGCAATATACTTACAGGGTCAAATTAAATTAGCTAACGAAACTCCGCAGATTTGATGAGTAAGTCGATATCTAAACACGACAAAATATTTTTTGTTTTGGTCCACGTCTGCTGTTGGTGTTGTCACTTGAAGTACGAGTTGAGAAAATCTGTTTTGTTTTATCGTGTTTACTTACCCATGACGTCAGTGAAGTTTACACAAAGAAAACTGATATTTCAAGTGAGTAAACTACTTGCGGTTGATGACTCCAAAAAAACTCAGCAAATTAATATTTTTTTTATGTGATCATGTTTAGATAACGATACCCATCACGTCTGCGGAGTTTCGCTAGCTAATCCAAGTTGACCCTATAGAAGCCAACATTGCAAAACTTCGAACTGTTAGTATAATTAACATTTATTTATAAACGTTTCCTTTGAACCGTCTTACATAATCCGTATCGAGCAACTAATATGAGCCGTTCACGACGCATTTACGACCACACAGCGTTATTTATTTCCCCGGATAGAACGGTATTACGGATCTGCCCAAACCTGACATTATATCAGGACTAAGCTTTGATGTCCCTCCTTTATAAAATAGTTTTTTTCTGCTCAATATCCAACCTCTATTTAGGAGTGGCTCAGTCCGAGCCATACAGAAAATTGCTAAATAAAACTGGTTTCCGCAGAAAATGTATAGGTACCAATTTTCTTCGAATCCCAGACGGACTCAACCTTTTCTATTCGGTGAATGAACAGTGAATGCGGATCTGTGAATTTTTTTACAAAATCGTATTTTAAGTTGAATCTTTTTATTATTCTTTGTTTGGTTAGATAAAGTTTTCATACACATTTTATGTTGACTTATGTTTTAGGCATTCTATTTTATGGGTTTTTGTATACCGCTACCCGGTCAGGACAGATTTGATTTAATTAACATACCAATTTCCAATAAAACAAGGAAAATATAACGTTCGGGAAAAATATAGATAGCTTTACCTTCTAATATAACGTATTCAAGAGAATTGTTTCCAAGTTTTACGATTGTCGAATCGTAAAACCGTTGCCGTTCGCATCTTCGCATTCCTCCCTTACCCCCTATGAGTTATGTCGAGGGTTCAGTGTTGATAAATAAATCAGTATTTAGGTCATTGAAAAGGTGTAGCTTTTATTGGACGATGTATACGTGTGCTCTGCAATAAATAACGGAACATTATGTGATTAAACTCGGCCGCGTTTAATATGACAATGGCTGTCATTATCTTGTTACATTATGTGCTTATGTCCATTACTGTTTGTTTGATGGAATACGAAGGTTTTCATTTTAATTAGTGATGGTTGGAATGATGTATTTTACAGTTACACTTCATTAATATCGAATCACGGAAAGAAAGATGCGGTGTCAGCCATTAATGCTATGAAACTGTACAAAGTTTCCAAGTCTGAAACAGCTGAATTGAAGTTACGCTTTAACAAAGTCAGTAAGCTCACCTTGAATATAAATTCCCTCTTCTTCGAAGATCTAAAAAGACAGTTATATATAATTATGTTCCCCTAATGTAATGAGTATTCGGTAATTAATAATACCAGTGGCATTCGCTCTGAATAATATGTAGAACACGAACGATTGGCGACACCTGGATTGTTGAGACGTTGAAAAATCTAATACTCGCACTCAGACTCAAATAATCAACCTTATTTAGTCTAGATTTTAGGGGCTGGTGGTTAAATTATAACAGCTGCACGGGTCGATCGATCAGGTTAAGCTTGCCGCGGTCGGTTTGTGGATGGGTGACGATTTTTACATACAAAGATACGTCAGGGCCTCGGAAAGCACGTTAAACCGTTGTTCCCGGCTGCCATTTTTTGACAGTCGTTACGGGTCGACAGAAGCCCGACAGTCGCTCCATGTAAAATACTAGTACTCATCTGCATTCGGTTAGACCGAAAGCTGACCCCAACATAGTTGGGAAAAAGGCAGATGATTTACTCATATTTTACCGATCAATATTCACATCTATTTCTTAAAAAAACCAAAAAATAATAATTGCTTCTTGCCTCGATATCGTTTTGTACATTAATCTCACGCGCAATCAAAACAGTGTTCTCATTGTGAAGCATGCAATACATCCAGCCATTATAACTGGGCACGTTAAATACCGACATGCAGGGCTAAACGAGGGCTGTTCAACATGTTGGAGTGAGCTACTAAATGTGTTCGGCAAATAAGAGTTTTCATGTAGTTCGCGACCAAAGTTAGACGGAGCATTAATGAACGCGTCGACTAATTAAATATTAATCGATACGCGTAATACGTTCCGAATAAGCGATTCTAAGTAATTAATCGCTAAGTTTATTCCGCTGCCGAGTGAATTTCATTGACTAGTTTGTGTCTTAATGTGGTTTATTGTTATTAGCCTGTAGTACATTTCGATACAGAATTAATTAAATAAATAAAATAAAATAAATAATAAATAAATAAATCCCTGGAAATTTCACACAGCACTTCATTTTCGTAATTAGAAAGAAAGAAAATACGTTTATTTGCGGTAAACATGACGCTGAGAAAGAACATGACCACATAAAAAAATAACAAGTTGGGGGAAAATATGCGTCACATCCATGCAAAACGGCCATCGCTCAGCATAAATTCTAAGACTCTATACGAGACAGTGCCTCAACGCTGATTTTCAGTGACGCCGGCGTTGACGTGATGACGTCAACCGGTGCCGCATACGATAACATAAGAAAAAAACAACAATAAAAATGAAATAAAACAAACATAATATATATAATTGTGTTATTGTGTATTTCTTATATTTGTAATCTAATATTACATGTGTGGTTAATTATTTTGATAATGAGGCGCATTGATGTCAAATGACAGCTTCATTTAGTTTATTGGGCGTTTCCTTATGTTAAAAACAAACAGTTTCATATACTATATGTAGAAATCACTTTAAGCCTCGGAAAGCACGTTAAGCAGTCCCGGCTGTCATTCGTGGATCTTTAACAGTTGTAACGGGTCATCAGAACCCCGAAAGTCTGACAACCAGTCTTACCAAGGGGTATCGTATTACCCAGTAACTGGTTGTGGAGGACAAACACGCTGTCGCTCCATGTAAAATACTGGTATTCAGCTGCATCCGGTTAGACTGGAAGCTGACCCCAACATAGTTGGGAAAAGGCTAGGCAGATGATGATGCAATATGTAGAAATAACATTAGAATTGTATAACAAAATCCATTAGGTTTTCTCCAATCTAAATTTTTTTCCGATACTAACATGTAATGACAGAACCAACAATGTGTAGAGAAAAATGTTAAAAAATATATTTTGTCGTAAAATATGGTGCAAACCACCATAACATTTTAAGCTGTGTGATAAAGCGGCGAACACGGTATTCCTTTCATCCTCACCGTAGAACGTAGAACGTGGCAGTCGTAAACCAAATGTCATCAATATTAGAATTAATATCACCTACGAGATGTTGCATAAGCGACCCGCCATGTGCAACACTGTCCATCGAGTATGGAGGAAATGAAGAGATCATCTGCGAAAGAACGATATTTGCAATCTGCATTCATATAGCGTCTATTATAGATAGATGCAGCGAGAAATGCTGTTAGGAGAAAGACCACAGCAGTGTTTTACTTAAATTAATCATGTTAGTTTCTGTCCCATATGCAATCATAGTCAGCCTATAATGTTCCCATTGCTGCGATACAGGCATCCTCTCGACGAGAGGGAGTGGGCCGTAATGCACCACGCAGGCCCAGTGCGGATTGGTAGCATATGCAACTTAACAATAATATCTTCCGGAATGCCTATACCTATGACAGTTACATATTATATTATTATTATATGTAACATTCGCTTCATCAGATCTGAATTTGTTGACCTTTTGCCTAAAGAGAAAGTAGTATCTATGTCAGAAAAGTCTTAAATCGTTTTTCATTTCATGTCTCATATCTCGAAGAGGTTTTCTGACATGTTTGATAGATTCTGTTGGAGTTTCCAAGATGACGTCTCCTTTTTTCCTTCCTTAGATCAGTTGACACTCCATTTCTCACACACTCCACGTCCCTGTCCATTTGTAATGTATTTATTCTTGTCTACTTTGTTGCGAGCATAATTTAACACGTTCATTAAGTAACATTAGTCTTCATGAGTGCCGATTGTCGCTGCGATTACCATAGAACCCGTTACAAAACCTTTGGAATGGACGACAATGGAGGGAAATGGAAATTTAACAAAAGACGGCTTTATATGCGTGAATATCTAAGCTACACTGCATATAAGGCTATATGTAGACTTCCTTTGACGGACAAGGGACTGTGAAATACCTTATCAATGAGCAAAATGGCGATTTACTTGATAAGTGTATAGTAAGCTTGATGAGCAGTGGCGGTCCAGTGGTAAAGGCCCCGACTTACGAATTGCAGTTTGTGGTAGCAGGCAGGCGCTTTACTTTTTTGTAAATAATGTCATCACCACTGCTCTCAAAACGGAGAAGGAAATCATCGTCAGGAAACCGGCATGTCCTAGAACCAAAAATTCGAAAACATGTACCACCTCCCAACATCAAATGTACCAACCCGCACTGGGCCCGCGTGGTAGATTATAGCCCACTCTCGAAGAGAGGACGCCTGTGTCCCAGCAGTGAGAACATTATAGGCTGATTACGCTCATGCTATATATGTAGTAAGCTTGTCAAAGGGATCGCCAATAATTATTAACTAAAACAATATCTAAAGGTTTTTGCAGTCATTATCTTCAATAACGGTGCCACATGCTGTTATGTGAGGAATGCGATTTGTACGCGATGACAGCCAAGCTTGACTGATAAAATCATAACTTACGACTCAGTATGGAATTTTATTCGTTCTTTTATTGTGTTAAAATTCTCAAGACTCTTTATGATTAGGTGCTTTTAAATTCCATAAGACGCTTTCAGTGTACTTTAGTTTGTAAGAACTACAAAGACTCTTCCAATTAGAAACTTTCTTAAGTTTTTCGTCGTCTTACTGAACCAATCAACTAGTGTTAGATTACATGGTTCGCCTTAACCTCAAGTTTTATTATGTAAAGTTTGAAACTCCACAAGTTACTGCACACGGCTCGCGACTCGCGGAGGAGTGTTGAAGTTAAGAATTTTCAATCGCTTTATCGATATTTTATTGCACTTGAATATTAAACGCGGTTAGAACGAATTCTATAAAAAAAAGTAGCTTCTATCCGCGACTTCGTTCGCGTGAAGTTTCTTGTTTCCCCGACCCACTACACCGCCCCGTCGCATCGCATCGCCTGCCTGCTCGATTACTTCATTATCGTGTTCTTTCTGTCTTTTTTTTGTTTCTGCTCGGTGCCTAAGGGTCCTAGCGTGATGTTAAGTAAGCCTATAGACTTGGGCTATCAAATTTAAAAAAAAAAATCTAAACCGATTGGTAGTTCCAGAGTAATAGCTGGTTCAAACAAACTATATTAGCTATAGACAGATATAGATTACGACTTGTTATTCTCAACATATTCCTTCCTCCATATTTTACAGAATAAAAACATATTATAGAAGAAAATTTACATTTAAAAGCAAACTCGGTAAAGAAAGCTCCATGAAGAAACACACGTTAATTATGAATTCTAGCCGTGTTTGGAAGTTGAGGACATAAAGGACATAGCCAAGCGTTGACGACGATCAGCGGTGATTAACAAACCCTGGTTGTCAGCAAAGTGCAGTTGTACAACGAGCCTGGCGTGACTGCGGCCCGTTCCCACTCAAGAATGCAAGAGCTCGCTTTATGTCTGTTTAAAGTTAGAATTTTTGATTTGCAAACTGTGTTCCGCGAGGATATTGAATTCTGTGGTGCAACTTCGAGTGGCAACTTCGTAAAAGCTGCTTTGTCCTTCTAACTTTTAAACTAGCTAAATCTGTATCATTCGCATTTCTGTCAGGTCTCTGGTATCAATAGATACTTTAGATTGCTTATCGCTACGAGTATTTACTTTCACATATTGTATATAAGGCAACTGATCGTCGTACGTGACGCGTCAAGCATGTAGATAGCCTTTATCTGTAACCTATTCGCTATGATCATATTAATAATCAGCACTTCATGATATGTAATACATTCTCTTTTATGTCGATGATATCTTTTAATAATAAAATGTATTTAAAAATGTATTTAATTAGTAAGAAAATAAATGAACGAATATAAACTCATATATTTTAGGTAAACATCCATTGCCAAATACAAATGAATTAGAAGTCACATAAAATATACCAAATAACGTCAAACTAAATTAAATGAAATCTAAATAAAACAAAATAAATCCATTTAAATGAAATCGAATAAAATCAAATCAAATAAATAAATCATCAAAACAATAAAATTATATCTTCTCTCCCACACTGGTACAGCAAAATAATGGTATGGTAATAATTTCTTTTGTAAATATCTACAACTTATGATTCTACAGGGACTTGTTTTCTGAAAAAGAACATTATTGGAATGGGTATCTTTACCCACTGACGATAAAAGGTCGTGAGGGAAAATAACACACATACGAAAATTACCATGGTTGACAAATGGATGTCTTGACGTAATCCCTTATTCGAATGTCATGACACTTCGGAAAGAGTCCTTTCCTGACTCCAGGGAAAATTCTTATACTTACTGAAACCTCTTTGAAATTCTTAACGTATTAACGTCCCCTGAAAACTATATCTACTCATACATTAATTTAAAAATAAATGAAATTGAAGTGTCTGATTGTAATGTCAAAATAACAGCATTTTACTAAGTGCATATGAACGGTCCTAACAAAAAAACTAATTTAATTTTTTTTGTTTGTCTTTCTGTTTGCTAATCTCCGAAACGGCTGGACCGATTTTGATAAACTGATGTTATAAGGAGTAACTTAGGCTACTTTTATTTTAGAAAAATAATTAGAGATCCGCGCAAAAACAATTAAAACTCATGAAATCCAATATGTTTTCCGACATGCACGAACGAAGTCGCGGGCAAAGCTAGAACTTAAATACAAACTCTCACAAACTTAGACAATAAAGTTAACTACAGTTTTGTTCTTAGTTTAATCTTCTTAGATTCCTCCCAGTTTTCAAGATCATAATTGATTACAAAATTGATTGAGTATTTGAAATAGGCTGATAAATGGGAATAAATAAGAGGAGTGACAGGCGGGTCGACGAAACAATTTAGAGTCTGCGGGATTTCATTGGCGGCTGTATACCAATATCTGGAGGATTCCAGAACAGGGAAAAAGAAAGAAAAGAAAGAAAGAAAAATATTTTATTCTGCACAAACAAAACGCACAATTACAAGTAAAAAAATAATAATAATAAATTTAAAAAAAAACGAAAAAGACAAGATACACATAGTCAAAAGACAATCGGGGATTTACTTCGCTATCTGCTTCCATGCCCCGGGATCTAGATATGACGAGATACGAATACAATTTGTAGCTTTCATAATAAGGAACGCACGAGCAATGGTTCTCGTGGATCTCGTAATTTATTGCAATGATATTGAAATTGTAGCATTTGTTGCTTTTACACGCGTAGCCAATACCGAGACCCCTCCGTGCCTCGGAAAGCACGTTAAGCCGTTGGTCCCGGCTGTCATTCGTAGATCTTTGACAGTCGTTACGGGTAGTCAGAAGCTCGAAAGTCTGACAACCAGTTTTACCAAGGTGTATCGTATTACCCATTAACTGGGTTGTAGAGGTTAGATAGGCAGTCGCTCCGTGTAAAATACCCCAACATAGTTGGGAAAAGGCAGCCAGATGATGACACGCGTAGCCAATAATTCTGAGAAGGTACACGTTTGAACTGGTCTATAACTAACGATTTGATGTGGAGCAATAACTATCTAAACACAACAATTTTGCTCATCTTCCTTGTCGTTGTTTATCCGATCTAAGTTCTAGTCGGCTTCAGTTATTAATCTGTGCGATAAGTTTGAAAAGGAGTTGAGCTGCGGGACGCGCGGACGGGCGGATCGGAACGAACTTTTCATTTGCCGAATTTCGCCCGCTAAAAAGGCACCAATCCACACCAACTGAATCCGTTCATTTCCCTCCGCAGACATTTAAACGGACGTTTTATTTATTCAATAACAAAGTTGTCTTATCTTCTGTAACTTTTAATTAACGCGTACAGTTTGCGGACGCAGCTTGGTACTTCTTACTTACTAGTTTATGAGCGTGTTATTATTATTGATACTTGTGCTTATCATAGCGCAATGAAATAAAAATTCTACGGTTATACTTAATTTTATATTCGCGCCGGCTTGAATTAACATCTGCAACGTTGTTTGCATGGTTAAGCAGCTTGAAATGACTATTTGTTTTAAAACACGACTCTTTAAGTAGTAGAAATTATTGTGACGTTCAATTGCGTTTCGCACGTGCAGCGAATTTTATTTTGTTGAAGAATTCGACGTAGAACTGCGTTAAATAACTAGAAGCGGCTATTTTCCAATAAATAATATATTAACGTGATTGCGAATAGTTCGCACCGCGCAACCCCTGACTCGCGGAGAATTGAGAAGTTAAAGAAAAAGGGTTTCAAACCGAGCCGATACACTCTTTTCAGCAACTCTGTATCGCCGCAGTCGGAAATTGAAGGATTCCGCTATCTCGAAACAGAATCTATTACTTGACGATAAGCGTTATAAGATGAGATGTAGAGACTTTATTTTTTTATTTCACTCGATGGAGTAATGTTTCATTTCGATCGGTGAGCGAAATAAATCGTGTATCCGATATGCCAATTTAATCTCGGGGCGCCATCTATCGTCGGCATAGGTAGGTCGGCGGGGTGGTAGGGACCGAGTGGAGTGGGGCCCACCCCGGCCTCGGCCGTGACGCCCATGCTACGCGTACTACGTTATACGAGAACGTAGCTACAGCTATTTCGAGAGCAGACACTAGTTTACTACTGATAGCACTACTACTGTATTGATGTGCACCGATTTAGATTATATTGGCCGCTACAGCATCAACCGCTCCGGTCAATGGGAAATAGAGAATATTTAAAGTGGGTGGCGCATTGCCGGCTAACGACTCCCTTCTCATTCAAAGTTATGCTCTAGCTCCGTGCCCTAACGAAGTGTAAACGGTAGATTTGTAACAATATCCCTTAATCCTTCCGAAGATAAATGATAATTTGCAACACTAATTTAAGGCTGCCTGGTGCTTCTGTCAAAGGCATTTATGAACACTTTAAACCTCGTAGACCTCATTTAATTCTCCGGTAGACTTGAATAAACGTCAATTAGATTTTTTTATTCCATTTGAAGTGGTTTATTTATTAGATAAAGGGTATTAAGGATAAGTGATGTTCTGTCCTGAATTTGAAATTTATCTTTTTGTTTATAGATATTAAAAGGGCCGAAGTACTATGACAATAAAGTAAGGTTTACACGTTCCAAACGAACTGTTTAATAAATAAGATAGAAGCGAACGCCCTTCTGTGTGACTCATTTCACCGAATCTTGGGAACAAAGGGATTGGAGAGGTGAATTCCGGAAGGTGTATGCCACAGTACAGTGTTATGTTTTACAGGCGGGTGAGTCGGTGATAAAACGCCTATCGTAATGCGGGTGGGGACCCACAACCATGGGTTCTCGGGATTTTAACATGTTCTTGAATTTTATATCATTTTGGTAAAGATGTACCATGAGTCCGTGAAGTGGAAACTTATATTATCATGGAAACGATAAAGTATCTAGTACAGCCATATACTCCCACGGAAATACTGATATACGTTGTAGAGGTGCGACTCGATGCGACTGAGCGACTTTTATTTGAACAAAACTGGATTAGGAAGTCGAGCTCGGTCGTAGTCGTTACTTCTGAAGTTTATTTTATTTATTAGACGATGATACATTATTTATAATACTTACTCAGTTCAGTGGGCACTTCTTAAACACTGGCATATAAATAAAGAAACTAGGACATCTCGATTGTGACCCGCATTCCTGTTTTCTAACTGTTACAACAATTATTTCGTGTCAGAAATAGATTGAATACTTAGTTTTGACTGGTGTTAGCAGAATTTGGGAATTAGGAAAGAATTTGTAGAATTGGCATTGTTTTCCAATATTACAGTAGTCTAGAGATCGAGGTATAAAACTACAGGACCTACCTGACTATTAAACCGGTACTTTCAAAATGAGAAAGAAAATACATTTATTTAGTACCTACAGGCTAAAATGCACAAAACACAACATATTATACAAGTGAAAAAAAATATTTAAAATGAAACAAATATTACAATATTCTGTAACACACAGGTACAGGATGTAAGATAAGTCTTTTACAAAAAAAAGCCTAGATATGAGAAAGAATGTAATACTCAGCCACATCGGTTGGTATTCTAGCCTAGCCCAGCAGCTTTATGATAAACAGCTGACACATATCCGACTAGAAGACATTTAAAACAAAGAGATATGAGGTATACGTGTAATCGTATTGCAATCGTAGGGGCACCGCTGGATACGGGACACGGCATTAAAATGCAGCGCGCGTGTGCTCTGCCCCAGCCATACACTTCCTCAGCTCCACGAACAGCCATCATTCTGTTACGCAATGTCCACGCACACACAAACACTCATAGATTTTTATCTACATATAATTTTTCTCAGGCTACTGTTTTATAGCGCACTAATTTGAGGCCGCTCGCTTCGTTGACGATGCACTTTCCAGTTATTTTTTAATTTTAGGTTCTCGGACATTCATAAGAGTAGGTTTTATTACAACTTCTCTTCTTACTTTAATGAAACCGGTTTTCCTTTTTATTTGTAAACGTACACTTAAAAGACAGTTGTGTACTTGTGTCGTATGCTCAGAGCATTTGCTCTGATTCAACAGTTCCATCAATATTTAAAGACCGTTTCAAACCACTTCCGTGCATTCAATAATAACGTCAACAAAGAATATTAGGTGGAGCGAGCGAGGCTTACCTCGCACGGTGCAGCCCACCAACGTCGACCTCATGGAAAATTCACTACAATCAAAACTATAAACAATCTCGTGGCGTGCATTCTGCACAATCTCTGTAAGCCCCAATACGAAAGACGAATCGCATCCACAAGAACGACTATCGACTCCACCGCGAAATAAAATGTCTCAACTACACATTTATCTAGGAATCAATATACACCCTATTGTCTTCAACCAGAAGGGACTTACGAACCTCCGCAGAACAAGAACCATATTAAAACAATGCGAACCCGATGAAAATTGAACTCTACAGTATCGTCGTCAAGTTATATTCCACATTAAAAAGATGGTGGCTGTTGCGAAATATTCCCCGACTTAATACCGGATGAAATAATGGCGTCTGAAAGCTGAAGGCGAGGCGTCGCACTTTCCGCTTCCCGGTCGAGAGCAAATTTTTTTTTCTTCGAGTTTGTCTCTGCTCCGCTTTTTAGGCGATTTCTGCCGCGTCTTTAAACGCTTGCGGTTTAGAACTTGCCATAGATGGAATTTTTAAAATGCTGTTCACACAACGATTGGAGCATACGAGTTCAAGTATGATTTTAAATTCTGTTTCTGTAGACTTTAGTATAGGAATGTTCGCTGACTGATATTATTATGATGCCATGTAATAGAAAGAACTAATAGAGCATGAATGTCAGTGTCACGACATATTTGTTTACACATTTGGATCACACAGTTTTAGTAGTCTTTACGTAAACAAAACGCGTTATTGTTCACGCCTCGGTGGGATCAAACCGTGTCTTGTATTGATGGTTCTAGTGATTTATTGCCGCCTGATTCGAGCAAGGGATCCTCCTATAAGGGTTTTGTTTCAAGTTTTTAAAGGAATTTTCGGGTAGAGGCCTTATTTAAATTAACACGTGCCCTATTTACAGAGTTTGGAAGTCATCTCCCAAGTTTAATCCTGATCGATGTCCGACGTCGTCTCTTTACCCTTTGCTCACTATAAACCGTCCGACGAGCTTCGTATTAAAAGCAGTTATAAATTATATAATCTGTGTTCTAGGGCGGGGAACGTCTATGTTTGCACCGACCTTGCACCATCCCCTGTTAAACACCGGATGAGGGGCGCAAGGTGAATTTGTGCGCTAACACAATAATACCAACTGCCCGATGCAACACATAGTTGTAGCGTATAAACAATTAACATCTTTACTCGTTCCTTTTACATCCATTAAATTATTGAAGGGGAATGATATTAGCCGACCGATTTGAGTGGCGCACTAAAGTGTAGCGAGGTCGCTTCGAACTCCGCTTATCTTATTTTGCAGAGTTTGTGCGAGGGTCAGTGCCAATGTGGCAAAGTTAGATATGCATATGAATTAGAGCCCGACGCTTCGTAGCAGCGGTCCGTTTAATTTTCCAGTGTGATATTAATTTTAGGGTAGTGATTTCGCCGCTGTATTCATGCGAGAACAACCCCTCTATTGTAGATGAGCGTTGATGATAATGTGGATCACTTTGTTATTAAATTGTTATAATAATTTATCTACAACAATTTAATAATTTATCTACTGCGGTGTTTTTTTGTGTTGTTTAAAGTTCACCATTTTGATGTACTGCACGGTCACTGTGGTTTTGCGATGAGCGATAAGGGAGCTATAATGTAAACCAACAGACTCAGTTTATCAACGAAAATGATGTCACACGGTCCAGTGGCTCTCTACTCTGGCTAGTAGAGTAGCAAGACTGCCAATTAATTGGATGCAGCGTGGATTATGCGAATGTGAGACGTTCGTATCTTAAAATAATGGCGCGCCACACTCGCTGGCTAGCTTGCATTAACTTTAATTGATTGCTTTGCTTCAGTACTTGAGAGACTCAACTCGATATTTCCATGTCTTAAAATTTTCGTGAATAATTATGAAAACGTTCAATCAAATAACGCTGAGCGTCAAATCCAGAAGTGGCAGCAGTAATTTTACCCCGCAACAAAAGTTTTCACCCTGTCGACCTCGTGCCCGGTTATCCGGTATTTCGCAAAATTTTAAACTTAATCTGATCCGCGTTTAAATATTTATTTACATTGGTAGCCCTTAAACTGCTTGTTTTCTCGTTAGTTTTGTGTCGGGGTTTACCGTTAAATTGCTCGAGATTTTCATAACGTGCCATTTCGTTACGATCAAATAAGATTTGTAATTTTGTCTCGATTGTCATTGAAATGAGCTGGGAGTTTGAATTGCATAACATTTCTTTGCCATAAACATCGGCTGTACATCGTGTGACGTGCTGGAAAATCTGTATCGACATGTAAATGCAAACAAAAGTAACATTTGGAATAAGTGTTAAGTAAACATTACGTCACTGCGATGTTTTTTTTTTTCTCAAGATAAGGTCTCACGCCTCAATGCCTTTTTAAGGTAAAATAAAGAATTGGCTCGACGGCGTGGAATTAGGAGTACGGAATAGGATATTTGAAAGCGTCCGTTGGCCTTGTTCCTAAGGGCTCGTGAATCTTTTGTCTTCCTTTGGGAGTTCGCTCCCTCACTTTGTATTGTGGCAGGTTCTGAGGCTACTGCTATAATAAAAACGGCCCTTTCTCTAATTATTTGCAACACTTTGACAGTGAAATTTCATTGTTTTTAATACCTTATTTCACAATTATTATAGAAGTTATGACAGGTTTGATAAGGGAGTGATAAAATTAAATTGATTCACGTCAGCCAATGTTGTATTGCTGTTTGTCCTCTCAAAAGAGAGGAGGCCTGTGTCCCAGCAGTGGGAACACTATAGGCTGATTATGTTAATACTATATTCATGTTGCGAATACGAGTTCTTCCTTATCCTTAAACATAGTTGTGTACCCATGCAAATAAAATTAATTAGAAAAGCATAGTCTCTATGAGGTTGTCGTTGGTATTGCGGTTGACAAAAGCGCACAGGAAAATATTTAAGTTAACCAAGTTGTCGTAAAGATATCGTCTAAAGTCAAGCCAAGATAATATGGAAATATTTAATGAAGCAAAAATACATGACATATTTTATTAAGGTTTTCCTCTCAAACACGTTTGTTTCACTAGTTAAGTACTTATTTTGCTAGTCGAGCAAAGTAGAATAACTTAAATGCTTGCCGGGTACGGAAATAGATGGGGTTTGTCTGTTACTCCATGCACGTATACACATGTACGTACAACACGTACATATTATGCCGGCATGTGCGACCGCTGTCGATGCGGTAAACGCCTTTTCTCTGGATGAAATATTTATAACGCCCGTCGCGACGCGCGCCACATTATCACCTCTCAATGTCAGGGATTTCCAGTCGTATGTCTCGTTGTTTTCATGAAAGGGTAATGATGGATTAATTCGTCTGTATAAACATCAGCGTCTCTTGCTATTTTGGTTGATCATAAAGTCACGAATTTATAGTCAAAACTACACCTTAAATTCTAAGTGCAGTCAATAAAATTTATTAACTTCTCAATTTACATATTAACTACTCCTAATCAAATAATTAATTAACAAAATTCATCACCCATAAAGTTAATTCTATTAACTACCGGCCCATGTCCTTACTATTCTAACGCCATATGCACAATAGTGCAACGAATGACGCGCGTCGCGTCCTAAACCCGCGCGGTCAGTACACTCGCGTGCGTCGTTGCGTCGCGACGTTCCCGCCCGAAGCGTCCCGAGCGCGACGGTACCCACGTGCCGCGCAGACAAAAATAAATAAACGCGTCGCGTGCTTCATCCGCCACCTATACACCGGTAGCCTTATCTCACTTATCCTTTACCATCCAATAGCTTCAACGATTATAAAGCCACCAGTAATTACCGATCGTGTGATGAGTATACTGTATTTCGATCACTTCTTTGTCCGAAAGTGCCCTGTCGGCTTGTTCTCAGACGAAATCGATGCAGAGCAAACATGTTGATGTGCGAATAATCAAACCCCGATTCAACCACCCTCGTACGATGCGAGTAATAATAGCGAAGGGGCGCGGGTGGGACGTGTACCCGCTCACGTACGCCGTGCATGCATGCACTTAGCCAATTCCAATTGGGTTATTCGGTAGTCTCATTGATCTGGAAGTTTCATACATCAAAAATATTGGAAACTGTGTCGTATCGCTTTTAGGCGCTGGATTACCTTTAAAAGTAGTAGTCATTTAAATGAGGGCTTTATTTTGCTTTAAAAAACTATGGGAACGCAAAAAGGAGTTCCCTTTTTAGTTCATTAGTTTCTAAAAGAAATACATTTTGCTAATTGAGTTTCTTATTTCAATCCGTTAAAAATCAATAATAAAAGAAACAATCAGAGCTACACGAGGTAGAGCCTTAATAAATAATTGTCATTTGTCACCAACAAGACCGTTCAATTTTTTATTAATTAATTTGTAAATTAGGTATTGTAATCGAACCCAAAGAATTAGCCTTTCGACAAGTCGCACGATCAATCGGGCGACTAGTCGCAGAGCTTATTTAGTGAAGAGGGGAAGTAGGAACTCCTTTGTCACCACCTGTCCGTTGTAATAGCTTTCGGAAGACTCAACGCAGTCGCAACCAGCGCGCGCCGCAAGCGCATCTGTCTTGCTTTCGCGCCAAAACAACGTGTGTTTGTGATGGTACATTTAAAACAATGAACAGTGAATAAAGTATGTAGTGAGCAATAGTGCCTTGAACAGTGTATAAAGAGCTTTTTATGGCTGTACTTCGTGTAAAAGGAAAATGTGAAACAATGTTGGGATTGCTTACGTCGGATTTCGGTTACCAGAACCGCTTAACTCTGCTGCAGCAGCTAATTGAGTGCGGCGATGTACTCTTGGGCCGAGAGTTAGTTTACGGTACGTTTTTATTGTGACTTATACGATGATGTAATCCGCTTTTCGCTTGAAAACCACCATACACGATGACGTTTACATAGCAATTTAAAACGATAATGAATGGCGTCTGATTCACTTTATCACTGTTATATTTATATATCAAATGAAGTGGTCGTTATTCCATGATTATTATAGGATATCAATAAAGTATCATAGTGGCACTTCATTCCGATTCTTTATCAGAAGATATTCAAGTAACAAGAACTGATTGAGAGCATTACTTTGTTGAATTAATTCTCTTGGAAAGTAATCAAAGGAAGGTCCATAGTTTTCTTACGTTTTATATTATTGTATAAAAATTAATGTACTTTAAAGCTACGTCTGCTCGATTAACCTTAAAAATCCTACAAATATGAGTGAGTTTATTTATCTAGTTGTAGGTATCGTTATGCCTAATGTAAACTCCTTGCTTAAAATGTTGACATAATTTTTTTTTAACTGCAATCATGGCGGCTTTACACGTTCGTCACAAAAAAATGTGTTGTTTTCGCACAACAACAACAACAACATTGTTATTACAAGTTTTTTACTGTGATACAAATCTAATAAGTTTTAAATTAAACATTTTATTAGCAGGTTTTGCTTTTATGTTTTCCTTATAAAGCCTTATGAGTAATTATATAAGAGTCCCCCTTATGAGTAATTTAATTATTTAGTTTATGGTCACCATATACCAAGTAGCTAGTATTAGTTACCTACTTGTTTTGAATAAAGATTCAAATTATAAATATTATAAAAATATTTTATGCTCAATGTTGGTATGACATTGAGGATTAATTATTTCCGCAGTAATACTCAAAAAAAACATAGGTATAATATACAGATAATTTCAAGCAGTCAAAATTAGATACCTGTGAATTTTATTGCGTCAAACAGCTGTAATCACAGTGGATCTTCAATCAACCTTTAGGTCAAAGTCAGGTCTTCAAGCTATAAGCTTATAAGGTGCCACTATAAGCCAATAAAACGACTATTATAATACCACGAATCGTCTCATATATGCAGAAGTGGAACGGCGATAATAATGCGGCACACCGTTTGACGGGCGCACTGCGCACGCGTCGATCGTATCAATTCATTATTTATTGTCGCATTGTCCCCACATATTGCTTTTCTGCTTTAATTAACTTCCATTTACCTGCCCTTTGAAGATTTATTTGATTTTATAAATTATTTTTTCCTTAGAATAAACTTTCTGCTACTTACATCTTTTCAACAAAGTAAGGAATAATTAAGTTCTAATTAAAATGATGAAAATCTCATTTCGAATGCTTGTAGATAACCTTCAAGTAAGAGGCAAAATTGGGAATTTCTTTTATTTAGGAACATCAACATTGATTACAAATTTATTGGAAGCCCATGACTTCCTTACACGTGTCTCCTAAGGAAAATCGGTTTGTAAAATAATTCCTATTGTTTCCACGTTAATATACTATAATAACTAACAAGTGTAGTAGAGCCAGTAGTTTATCAGCTTAATTACATATACTACAACCTACACTGACATAGTATATGCAAACTAATTAGAACAAGTCAATAAAATCAATGAAGTACTACCACGCGAACATCCTTTTTATTATTATTATACTTAATAATAGTCGTAAATGCAATAGTAAATTGAGATTTATTATCGAAACACCCAGCAATTAATAGTTAACAGTTTTTGTCGGTTATAAATTGCACATGTGTTGGTAATTGGTGTGCCTTTTACAGCTCTGATGGCATTTGTAAATAAAATTGTTTATCCGGACGGGGAATAGGACACATAGGTTTGAAATGAGGTCTGATTAAAAAATAAGGCGATAGTGTAACACCACCTGTATCACTGACTTGGAAATATTATTTTTTCATTGTGAATCGGACAATAGCCACCTGTCTGGGGAGCACCTACAATATGCAGTGTGGGGTGGGTTAATTATACCCCGCTCTCTGGGGACCTTCATCGCTCTCTCGCTATCTCTTTTGATTCATACCTGTCTTGAAATTCGGAAGTCGTTATGTATTGTACAATACGTGTAAAACATATAGAAACCTCTAGCTGATTGACAATGAACAGTAATCTATAATCATAGAGATGCTAGAGCAGTGGTGAAGGCCCCCCAACTTACGAGTTGTAGGTCGTTTAAACCCAGGCAGGCATTTTTTTTTTATTAGCCCTTAATGTCCCACCGCTGGGGAAAGGCCTCCCTGCTCTAGGCAGGCACTTTTCTTTGTGTAATTAATTTCATCACCAGTGCTCTCAAAACGGTGAAGGAAAACATCGTGAGGAAACCGACATGTCCTAGAATTCAAACCAAAAATTCAAAAGACGTGAAATCTACCAACGCGCACTGGGTGTGGCGTGTAGATCACAGCCCACTCCCTTTCGATGATTGGAGACCTGTGTCCCAGCATTGGGAACATTTCAGGCTGATTATGCTATAGAAGATAAGGATTCCAAAGGATAATAAAAGTACGAACTACATAAAAGAATGTGTGTACTGTGCAATAGAAGCAATCAAAATGATACTTAAAGTATATTGCGGCAGCAGTGAAGCTTGCCATTCAATATCACTCTTAGCACTATTAAAGTGAACAGCGTTTGTCAAACGAATATAATAAATAAAGTGGCAACACTGTCAACAGTGTTGTAAAGCAGCGAACAGTGAACAGTTTGTATCGCTTTTGCCGGATACGGGTTAAATTAAATCAATGTAACATTTCACGAAGTGCGGCTTTTTCAGCTGCATTTTGTGGGACTGACATTCTTCCGTTTAGTGGACACAATTTAGTGGTAGTTCCGACTTTTATTATTCCACGTTGAGTTGATTGAAATATTGGACACTGCTGCGATTTATACCGTGAATTTAGCTGTAAAAAGAGTAAACAGTAAACGTTGCCTAAATATTTAGCGTCGACTTTTTTGCGTTTCCAATACATCAACATCACAATTCTTTAACTGTTTGAGTATGAACAAGAAATATTTCAATGCCAGCATTATTTTAGCTTCCCATTTTGTAACTAATTGGTTGCAGTAAACAATGAGACCCAAAAGGGCACTGTTAATATTTCACCCCTTTTTTGCGCAACCAAGTCCAATTTCTAAAGACGACACATTTCTTTTGCTGTTGTTTTTTGTAAAAAAGTTTATATTACTCTTTTTGTTTTAAGAAATACCCAATGTTTGTTTATTCGGTACTTAATTTACACTTTTTCCGTTAAACACACTGATCTGATTTTGCATGGTATCCTTTTCATCGGATATTTAAAAACAAAAGGCATTGTAAATCATTCCACGAGTATGTTCTTTGTTTCTAATATACAATTTATTTTAAAGTGAATCTACATTTGCACGTAGGACAACTGACTAAGCAACCTTGACATTGACTAACATTGCGAAATAAGCCACTAAAGGTTTCCATAGGATCAATTTAATAAATGACTAGCGTCTGCCCGCGCCTTCGCCCGCGTTGTTGTCAACTATACTATAAACCATTATGGCATTCGGTAATAGTGTAGCTTTCTGCCAGTGAACGAATTTTCGAAATCGGATCGGTACTTTCAGAGATTACTTAGCTCCTACATCCAAACTAAAGAAGTACCTAGCTCTTTATTTTTTTAATATAATATTATTTATAATTTTTAAATGTGTCAAATACATTTAAAAATTATAAATAATATTATATAATATTCTTGTAAATAATATTATATTGAAAAAAAAAAAAAATATATTATTATTATAAAAATATTTATAATAATATTATATTAATATATAATATTCTTTATTTTATTTGTGTACAAAAATAGAAGAGCCCGACGAGGTGTAATTAGTGTTCTTATTAAAACGACCACCCGTGGTTTAGTGCCTAACCAATAAAGTAACAAACACAAAGATGGTTTTTGTTCGAAAAACATGGCAAGGAACATAAAATAGTACAGTTTCAATTAAAGATTTTTGCTCGCTTGACATTGGAATGCTTTTTGTAATATTCCTTAATTACATTTCTAACTCGCTGTTAGTAATTAAAAGGTCAACATTCTACATTATTACGTCACTGTAATGTTCAGCTCTTCAAAGCGTTTCTAGCGACATGATTAAATTGAAAATAAAAGCAAAAAGCAAAGTCAAAGGAAAGCCTAGACTCTTCTAGGCTTTTCTTTGACCTTTGATTTCAGCAGACGACAGGTTATTGAATCACCTAAGTTACGTACTTCAGTAAGATTACGAGGTATATATAATTAAGTGGGTTTTATACATGAAGCTCATTACAATTGAACAACGTTTTAGAATACCTAGAAATTATGTTTTTAGAACATGGTAAAAACGTAACTCGTTCGAACGAGCATAAAGTGGGTTTCTAGTTTATATTTCGCAGTGGGATAACTTTATTATAGAGCACTAACATCCTCTCGCCCACTATCGTTCTCACAGTTAAAAATAGCCTCTACTTATATACAGAATGTCACAGCACAGTTAAGTTAGAATTCACTGACTATTGGATATAGTCAGTGAATTCTAACTTAACTGTACTGTACGACAACGAGGGTACATATATTTTTCAGTACCGATATAGAATGGCTACATTTTTGAATAGTTTTCCGTTAACACCCACATCTTCAGAAAATGTTGCAAATCTATATACACGATTAATCACTTTTTATCTTCTTTCTTAGTAACGCAATAATTATGTAGAATACAAAATTTAAAAAAAAATCTGTTTCATGAACGCCATTTGTATAAAGCATCTCTAGAACTATGAAAATTTCATGTTATATAAAAACAACAAACGGGGTCGTTGGTGCGGAGTTGCGGACTGAGAAAACTCAGCAACAGATGCCATGTTTAGCATATCTGTCTTACTATCCCCGCTCTTATTCGCGGCTTGTCGCAGTCGCAAACTGCACTCTCTGGGACATGATTTATGTATGCGTCCTTGCATCTTCTTCCTTTACTTGTACATTTTTAAATAGTATATGCAAAGTAGATATAAGCAAAAATTTTTGTAAACAGATTTGTTTCAAATTTTGTACCTATTTACAAAGCACAGGTTTGGTATATGATGCACCAATTCTTTCATTAAAACATCATTGCCATCATTCCGGGATTTTATAGGTTTTATCCACTCTATGTTATTTACCTCGAAGTTTAGGTAAACATACTCTACCTATTCCGATCTCTTAATAAGAAAATAATATGAACGTCATTATTTTTTCAACAATTTTCAGAAGATAAAGGATCTTCTAATGGAGCATTAGGTCCCCTCCGTCCTTCACTTACATCACTTATATAGTTTCCAATATTATTATCGCTAAAGATAGATACTTACATACACGTTCGAAACCTACCATTACGCAATTTCATACAAAAAATAAAGGACAAAGGAAGCATAAAATATTCTCCATTTCCCTCTCATACAAAAAATAAAGGACAAAGGTCGCATAAAATATTTTCCATTTCCCTCTCATACATTCCGTTTCATAGGCTCCTCATGTTGAATCGAGCTATAAACGTGGAAATGTACGGGATGTAAACAAATATTTAGTGGTTGTGCTGGTTGTTGACCGGTGGCCGATGGAGGCGCGACCATGCGTGACGTTTGCAACGCTGCATAGCTATCTCGATGTTAAGGACCGCTACGCACTTTGTTATGGAAGTGCGACTAATCGCTGGTTGAGACGATTTTTATTAATCCTTACCTTTAGTATGAGAAGTAATTTCTTGAATTCTTGACTTAATTTAGTCTGCTTTTTTTGGCCTGCTTCTAACAGGAAATCCGGTTAAGCATTTATCGATTTCTTTGTTTTATTGATCACATTAGTTTTATGAGCATATATTTTGATACGCAAAGTATTAGGGCTACCTTCTATTATTATTTGTTTAGCCTATACTGTCCCACTGCTGGGCAAAGGCCTTCCCCAAGTTCTTTTATTGCTACAACTTATTAGCCTTTTGTGGGTTAAGGGTTTCCCGCATTCCGTCTAGGGAAAATATTTTACTCATAAGTTACAAATATCTGATGCTCGGTTCCTAATACTTTCTAATGACGTCAGAGGCCTTGCCAAAAAAAAATAAAGGCGCAGTGGAACATCTATTTATATCATCTAAATCCAATACGAAAAATTGTATCCTGTTACGGTAATATATAGAAAAAAATAAGGAATTTTGTACAAAATATCTGCTGATGACATAGATGTATATAAATAAATTTTCTAAAGCTCAATTTGGACCAAGATACATATTTATAGACCCCATTTTAAGTACTTGGGACTTGTAACGTACTTAGACGTAATAACTTTTGGATGACGCGATGTGACAGTGAAAGTATTGAAAGACTTAAATTCTGTACCTTGTTCTGGTAAAATTGATTGAAAATACGGTCGTTAGTATTTTAACGAAGGTTTCTGCTTTTCCAGTCGATGGCAAAGGTAAAAATGTTATATTACAAACTGCGCCCCGCGGTATCACTCGCACAAGTCTCGATGCCGTGGGTAAATCGGGATAAAAAGTATCCTTTGTCGTTATCCAGGTCATGGTCTACCCATGTTGCGAATTTCATCCAAATCCGTTCAGACGTTTTAGCGTGAAAGCGTAGCAAACAAACGTACCTACATAAAATCAAATCTTTTCTCTTCATAATATTAAGTTTAGATGTTAAATGAGTTGGGCCCAGTAGGTGGTTACGCGAATCTGTGAAGTTTTTTAAGTCCTCCGAAGTTCAGGTGTATGGACACTTTAGACACTCCAACATATGGGTCATGGTTTGACCAGGCACACCGCATTCGCACTGGCTGTCGGTTGGTTCAACATTCCCCATTTCATCGCTAGTTTGTTCATGCAGCGGCCTACTTGGCCTCTAACTAACTAACTAACCTTTATTACACCCAAACGGTGAAGTAATACACGCATAAATTCGTTAGCAGTTTTGTGTAGTGTGTTAAGTGCTAAAACCTACTCGATATTAAGTGGTTTGCTCAACGAGCCGGATGTTGTCGTAAGAACGGCATAACACCAACTATAACAAAGGATATTGATTTGTTTACTATTTTGTTTCAATTGTACTGCACTGCGCTGAATATGGATGGAATATAAGTGTGATGTTGTGGCCTTAGGAATGTGAGATTAATGAGATTGATGTAGAATCTTCTGTCAATATCGAGAGCACGCTTCGTAACAACAACAATCCACGAAAAATCTGGGTTGTCTACAATGACATAACAATGGGGATGATGACGACTTTTTTATATTATACTCAAAAAAAGTGCTGGACATAGACGGCACTATGACAGAAATGACGTTACGGCAATGTAACTTAAAACTAGCGCCGTACATTGTCCGTACCGCGCGACCAGGATGGGAATAATCCCCTCGAAAAACTTTTTTAAACTTGTAGCTTCTCCATATTTCCATCGATTTTACAGATTTTTTCTCATTCAACTATACCTTCTTTAAAATTACAGTAATACTTCGAACATTTTAAATGTTAGTCATCATCCCTATTCTATCGCAATAACTCTCTAAAATTACTTAAATATCCAAAGAAACTGTTCAGTAGGGTAATTGCGTAACATACTATCAGTAGTAATTGGTTTCGTTTTGACAGTTCAACAACATTCATTGCGTTATTTACGTTGTTGAACAGACACATTTTCGAACAAATGAAGCAATGGATTTAGCAATATCTTTCAAAATCATTCAGATTGAGATTGATAATGCGCAATTAGGGTGCTGGTAAGGCAAGAACTTCTTAGAAGCCCTACAAAGTACAATTTACCAAAACAACCGAGTGTACTTCGAAATATTTCCAAACCCAGCAAGAACCCTTTATTACATCACTATGTCACGTTCCTCAACACGCATTTGAAAAATCAAAACAGTATTAAAACGCCATAATTTACATGATGGTTTCGCAACGGTAACTTGTATACGTCACTAGAAGAAGAAAAAACAATCGGGCACGCACGCGGCAGGCCTTATACAGCGGTTATGCGGCGCTTATACAGCGGTCGTAATAAGGCTGCGATTAAATAACGCCCACCGGCCCGCCCTGAGGAAAATAAACAAAATTATTTTACTGCTTCTTGTACTTAATTAAATAATATGAACGTCATTATTTTTTCAACAATTTTCAGAAGATAAAGGATCTTCTAATGGAGCATTAGGTCCCCTCCGTCCTTCACTTACATCACTTATATAGTTTCCAATATTATTATCGCTAAAGATAGATACTTACATACACGTTCGAAACCTACCATTACGCAATTTCATACAAAAAATAAAGGACAAAGGAAGCATAAAATATTCTCCATTTCCCTCTCATACAAAAAATAAAGGACAAAGGTCGCATAAAATATTTTCCATTTCCCTCTCATACATTCCGTTTCATAGGCTCCTCATGTTGAATCGAGCTATAAACGTGGAAATGTACGGGATGTAAACAAATATTTAGTGGTTGTGCTGGTTGTTGACCGGTGGCCGATGGAGGCGCGGCCATGCGTGACGTTTGCAACGCTGCATAGCTATCTCGATGTTAAGGACCGCTACGCACTTTGTTATGGAAGTGCGACTAATCGCTGGTTGAGACGATTTTTATTAATCCTTACCTTTAGTATGAGAAGTAATTTCTTGAATTCTTGACTTAATTTAGTCTGCTTTTTTTGGCCTGCTTCTAACAGGAAATCCGGTTAAGCATTTATCGATTTCTTTGTTTTATTGATCACATTAGTTTTATGAGCATATATTTTGATACGCAAAGTATTAGGGCTACCTTCTATTATTATTTGTTTAGCCTATACTGTCCCACTGCTGGGCAAAGGCCTTCCCCAAGTTCTTTTATTGCTACAACTTATTAGCCTTTTGTGGGTTAAGGGTTTCCCGCATTCCGTCTAGGGAAAATATTTTACTCATAAGTTACAAATATCTGATGCTCGGTTCCTAATACTTTCTAATGACGTCAGAGGCCTTGCCAAACAAAAATAAAGGCGCAGTGGAACATCTATTTATATCATCTAAATCCAATACGAAAAATTGTATCCTGTTACGGTAATATATAGAAAAAAATAAGGAATTTTGTACAAAATATCTGCTGATGACATAGATGTATATAAATAAATTTTCTAAAGCTCAATTTGGACCAAGATACATATTTATAGACCCCATTTTAAGTACTTGGGACTTGTAACGTACTTAGACGTAATAACTTTTGGATGACGCGATGTGACAGTGAAAGTATTGAAAGACTTAAATTCTGTACCTTGTTCTGGTAAAATTGATTGAAAATACGGTCGTTAGTATTTTAACGAAGGTTTCTGCTTTTCCAGTCGATGGCAAAGGTAAAAATGTTATATTACAAACTGCGCCCCGCGGTATCACTCGCACAAGTCTCGATGCCGTGGGTAAATCGGGATAAAAAGTATCCTTTGTCGTTATCCAGGTCATGGTCTACCCATGTTGCGAATTTCATCCAAATCCGTTCAGACGTTTTAGCGTGAAAGCGTAGCAAACAAACGTACCTACATAAAATCAAATCTTTTCTCTTCATAATATTAAGTTTAGATGTTAAATGAGTTGGGCCCAGTAGGTGGTTACGCGAATCTGTGAAGTTTTTTAAGTCCTCCGAAGTTCAGGTGTATGGACACTTTAGACACTCCAACATATGGGTCATGGTTTGACCAGGCACACCGCATTCGCACTGGCTGTCGGTTGGTTCAACATTCCCCATTTCATCGCTAGTTTGTTCATGCAGCGGCCTACTTGGCCTCTAACTAACTAACTAACCTTTATTACACCCAAACGGTGAAGTAATACACGCATAAATTCGTTAGCAGTTTTGTGTAGTGTGTTAAGTGCTAAAACCTACTCGATATTAAGTGGTTTGCTCAACGAGCCGGATGTTGTCGTAAGAACGGCATAACACCAACTATAACAAAGGATATTGATTTGTTTACTATTTTGTTTCAATTGTACTGCACTGCGCTGAATATGGATGGAATATAAGTGTGATGTTGTGGCCTTTTTTTTTTTTTTGGGATGGGAAATCATCAAATGACTCCTCCCGCTCTGGGTGGAGCGGAAGGGAGTGTCAGACTCTTACTGACTAAAACCCACCCATGTTCCTTCCTTCGCCCTTTATGTTCCGGGGCAGCGGTAACCCTTTCGGACAATCCCGCTGCCCCGGCAGGCTTCGGCCCTGAGGGGCCCCTCGTTATGCTGACATCTCTTTGAGGCGCGCGTGGAACACTTACGCGCCGTCCGGCACGGGCCTGGTCCTGATCGGGCGGTGAGCTACCCATTGCTCTCCGCCCGCAGGCCCGCGCCTACGGTGGCCGGTAGTCGTCTCTCGACTCCCGACGCCCGGGGCGTCTCCCGCGGCGGCTTGGACGGGAGGCTCTCTCCCTCATCCGTCCCGCCACCTCCTTCGCTAGCATGACTGCTTCGCAGAAGGAGGCGACTGCCTCCCACTCCCTCTCGCTCCGGACCATGGCTTGCACCAGGTCCGGGCGCGAGAGGCCGCCGCCGCTGCCGATCGCCTCCACGAGGACTTGTGGCCTTAGGAATGTGAGATTAATGAGATTGATGTAGAATCTTCTGTCAATATCGAGAGCACGCTTCGTAACAACAACAATCCACGAAAAATCTGGGTTGTCTACAATGACATAACAATGGGGATGATGACGACTTTTTTATATTATACTCAAAAAAAGTGCTGGACATAGACGGCACTATGACAGAAATGACGTTACGGCAATGTAACTTAAAACTAGCGCCGTACATTGTCCGTACCGCGCGACCAGGATGGGAATAATCCCCTCGAAAAACTTTTTTAAACTTGTAGCTTCTCCATATTTCCATCGATTTTACAGATTTTTTCTCATTCAACTATACCTTCTTTAAAATTACAGTAATACTTCGAACATTTTAAATGTTAGTCATCATCCCTATTCTATCGCAATAACTCTCTAAAATTACTTAAATATCCAAAGAAACTGTTCAGTAGGGTAATTGCGTAACATACTATCAGTAGTAATTGGTTTCGTTTTGACAGTTCAACAACATTCATTGCGTTATTTACGTTGTTGAACAGACACATTTTCGAACAAATGAAGCAATGGATTTAGCAATATCTTTCAAAATCATTCAGATTGAGATTGATAATGCGCAATTAGGGTGCTGGTAAGGCAAGAACTTCTTAGAAGCCCTACAAAGTACAATTTACCAAAACAACCGAGTGTACTTCGAAATATTTCCAAACCCAGCAAGAACCCTTTATTACATCACTATGTCACGTTCCTCAACACGCATTTGAAAAATCAAAACAGTATTAAAACGCCATAATTTACATGATGGTTTCGCAACGGTAACTTGTATACGTCACTAGAAGAAGAAAAAACAATCGGGCACGCACGCGGCAGGCCTTATACAGCGGTTATGCGGCGCTTATACAGCGGTCGTAATAAGGCTGCGATTAAATAACGCCCACCGGCCCGCCCTGAGGAAAATAAACAAAATTATTTTACTGCTTCTTGTACTTAATTATTTAGCTTATGAATTTATTACATTGTATCGATGTAGGTTTTTGTTGATTAGTAAATAACTATGTTTGTTTTTTTTAGTTTTTTTTTTTAAAGAGAATTGCTAAGCCTTGCATCTTCATCTATCTATACTAATACGCGCTAATCTCTGGAAGTACCAGTCGGATTTGAACAATTCTTTTTGAATTTGATAGCCCAATCCTCGAGGCTGTAGGCTATTTAACATCACGCTATGATCCTTGGGAGCCGAGCAAAAAGAAAAAACATAAGAAAGAACGCTAAGCGAAAAGGAAGTAGTAGCGCTGGCAAGTGATGCGATGCGACGCGGTGGGTCGGGGGAAAAATAAATTTTACGCGGACGAAGTCGCAAGCAGAAGCTAGTAATTTCATAACATTATTAAAAATCAGCCAAACAAATAGCAGTTACGAAAATTAAGTAATCGTCTGATTCAATTTCTAAAGATTATGTGTAGCTATCAGTTTCGTGCTCTATCTCTTGTTTGTAAAACATCAGGCAATATTAAATCCTACAATCCCTCGCCTTTATAAGCAAGAACACGTGTACTCACGTTCAAGCCGCTTCCACGTGTAAGAAACTTGAAACTACGTACGTACGGGCGCTTTTTTAATGCTACGTTTTATTACCGCGTACTCCATTTTCAACAATCGGCTTAGCGCTGAGAGTTGAAAATACAACAGTCTGCTTTTCTAATTCGCAAGGGATGCACTCTGTTGGATTCTCAACGCTCGGCTTAACGGTCAGAGTTTAAAATCCAGCGCACTTTACTAAAACGCGCACGCGCGTTAAAAAAGCGCACGTGCCTACGTGGGCTTGAGGTAACGTGTGTGGTCTACTAGTCATTTATTACGCAAACCACACGTGGCAGCACAGTACCTACTCTAGCTTCCGAACCAAAGATTACAAACAACAGAAGAGCACACGCGAATGTTTTGTGCAGTCAATTCAATAGTAGTGTCGTTTATAAACAATTGAATGGCAGCGTCATACGACGTACTTCCGATAGACGATGTCCATGAACTTCGGTAAGCATTGTTACTCCATTAGCTTTATACTCCTTGTCCTACGTCCGTAAAGCAGTAGCGTACAATGACGTCACTCGCTTCGCTCCACGCTACGACGCTACAAACAACGTTACAACGCTAGTTTCAAACTATTTATAGCGGACAAAGTTTGACGAGTGTGTTTTTAGTTGCTTCGGAGTTGAGTGTGGGATGTATGAATGAGATGTCTTCAAGTTCCTAATGCTATGCCATTTAAACAAATGCTTGTGACATTCGACTTTGACATTGGATTAAGCACGTGTCGCTACTGAAATGACATTACATAAAGCCATTACTTACTGTATACAAAATTAAGCAAGACCCAGTCTTTCATTTTCAAGTTCACTGGTTCATCGGAGTTCAAGGGTCGTAGCAATACGTATTATATTGAACTAAAAACGGCCTCTAAAGCTTTAGTTTCGTAACCGAATGGGCTGTAGGTCTGTACGGCCGTCGTCTGTCTGAGGCAAGTCACCGCAACCCTAGAGGTCGGTGACCCTGAAGGACTGCCAGTCATAGTCCTCTCTAGTTCTTACGTCATCCTTCGCGGGGTAAATTACCTATAGTATTCACTCCGATATGTATTCCCTCTGTTTTCAATCCCGATTGGTGGGATAAGCCGCGAATGAGTGAGTGAATGATTTTGATCGACGGCATCCATTGACATTATTGATGGGATTTTCAGGTGTTTACGCGGAAAATAAATGCGTAGTTTCAATCTTTTTGTATGCTGTTCATGAGTGTTCATATTTTTTGTTAGATTGATTGTACTTTAGCTGTCTGGCTTTTTATAGGTCGTGGAAATGTGAAAAGATCAATATATATATTTGTCTAGAAACGTACCCACAGGAAACAAGTCTTCGTCAGTTTCAGAACTATCAAATTGAAGTTTTATTTCGCACTTAACTTTTTGAACGCAACATCACCCTAATTGCGTAACACACTTTCAAACACAATCTGAATCATTTTGAAGAATATTGCTAATTGCTTCATGTATATGAAGCAATTATATTTATTTTCATTTATATGGGACAATTTTTTCGAACATTTATATCTTCGAAAAATTTGTCTGCTCAACAACGTAAATAACGCAATGAGTGTTGTTTAACTGTCAAAATGCTTTAGCCATTGCTACTGTTAGTGTGTTAAGCAATTACCCCACAGTTCTGAAAGTTCGAATCATTCCAAGTATTTTTAGACGAGGGATCCGTGAGAATTGTGAGAAGTGTAATGTTTACACTATACATAATTATGTGCACCGTAGAGTTCAAGGCACTTTTATAGGTTGTTTAAAGTCGGCAGGGTATCGGCTCGGCACCGAACCCGCTACCACCGACATGTTTACATTTCTCTACGCCTAAGTAAACACCGGCCGCTCTCCGCTGTGCGATGCACTTACACAACGTGTATGTGCTGCAGTCAAACCACACAATTGGACTCTTTAGCAAATTACTCCTTTGCAATGAGGGGAGTATTCACTTTTTTCTGATGCCACACTGTAGTTTTTACCGATGGGGTTTAATGCATCATTGGACAGGAGGAATTCTAGTAGAATTAGATAAAAAGCAGCTTAAACACGATTAAATGCAATCTTAGTATAATAGCACAGGTATTTTTTATACATTTTGTAAACTAGTGTTCTATAAAAAAAAGATAATTTGATGTTATGCGTGACCAACCAGAAATGAATTTATACAAAAAAATAAAAATAATGGCTGGACTCGAGGTTAGCTGTAGGTTGTTTGGTTACGATAACATTCTATTCAGATGCATGATTAACTTTGCGTCCGTTCGTCATTGAAAAATAAAAGCAAGAAAACTAAAAGGAAACATGCATTGAATGCAAGTACTAGCCAAAACCTATATCCGACCGTTTTGAAAACAAAATCCCTTGCACATGATGCATCCGTAAGTAAAACAAAAGAGGATCCTTTTTAGTTCGACTAATAATATGCGCTGCAAGCAGGAATAGTCCTTACGGTGGTCAGATATAGATTTTGGCGATAGTACATTAGTCCAGTCGTTTTGAATAAGTCTTAATTTACCGTGGTAGCCGCCACTTGTACAGTGGCATTTATTATGCATAGGGTTATTTGTGAGCCTTGTCGCAGCTAATGAATACTCACTGCGGATTCTGTGCTGCAATCTGAGCCACGTACGTCCGTGTAGCCAACCTTAGGCCCTTTGTACACGGCACGGTTTGTTTACGGTACCGCGCCGTAGAAAAAACGTGCCCGTCAACAAGCTTCCTTATTGATCCATAATAGTCCTCCAGACCGTATTCCGGCCATGGTGGCTAGTCTCAAAGGAGACTAGCCTTCGGCGCGGGAGATATTACAGTGCACAAGTGTGCGCAGACACTCTATTCCTTCACTCTTATAGTCCGATGGGACTTGGGTGCTTTCCGAGGCGCAGGGGGTGTCACACCGCCCAGTTCCAAACTTCGGGCTATTAGGTACAGACGCCAGCACATCAAGCTACTACAATCTGTCAAATTTCATTAATAGATTTTCAACTTTATCGCTAAAGCATTAAGGTTCAAGGTTGATTGGGAAAATTTGACAGTTTCGGGTAGCTTGACCTGCTGGCGTCTGTACTAGGAAATTCCTAATGGAAAAACCAAATAACACTTTGCCCGACCTGGGAATCGAACCCAAAACCAGCTCAACAGTCTCGCTTGCGACCACAAGTCCAGCAGGGCAGTCACAACACTAACGACTGTGCCTGCACACGGCGAACAAACCGTAGTTTGTCACGGCAAGAAAAACGTGCGTGTACACAGGGCCTTGTGCGAACTATGACAGAAAATGAAAAGCTCTTAGCGTCAATATTCGCGAAAGTACTCCGCATTAACAACGATTGTTCTTGATGTTGATAGAACTCGACGTAATTACATTGCTATACTCATTCTGTTTCACATTATCTAGCACTTAGTAGGCAATCTGCATTGCGCAAATAATCAGTAAAGTTTTTAAGAGATTTCTTGAGACAATAATCGCAAATCGTAGTCTCGATGTTAAATGTGGTTGGTATTTATCAAGTAATGGAGCCAGGGCGCAGAATTTACGGTGGCTAAATTCTGTAAAGACTAGTGTATTGTAAGCCTTGGGTTCAGGTCAGCGGGATTGTCCGAAAGGGTTACCGCTGCCCCGGAACATAAAGGGCGAAGGAAGGAACATGGGTGGGTTTTAGTCAGTAAGAGTCTGACACTCCCTTCCGCTCCACCCAGAGCGGGAGGAGTCATTTGATGATTTCCCATCCCAAAAAAAAAAAAAAAAAAAGCCTTGGGTTCAGAGACTGGGACCTATGGACACAGCGACGATAAACGATCACACAAACAAATACACGACACTAATTAGCAAGAACCACAAGAACTCCTTAATTGCACCTCTTTATTACACAATACGAAACATGTTTTCACAAATAAAAACATCGAAAGATTAATTACGTTTTTAATGAGAATATATTGTTCATCCAACGGTACGCATAGTTATTAATTTGCGAACGCAGACGATTTACATAATTGGGAAGGTTACGAGTATTTTACGATGTTTGAAGTTATTAAAGCCTTTATAACAATTCTAAACAAATGTTTTTGTTTGTTACAGGTCTGGACAACCGGATACCGAACTCAAGGAGTTCAGTGTCACCGTAAGTACCTCATTTTAAAAGGGTTACTCGTAATTTACGGAGCAATAGATAAACATTGAGTGTAGCAGCTGCCTTAGTACTTTCGAGTTGTGAGATCGATAAAGGGATATCGTTATTCGTTAAGTTGTTTGTGTGGTTTTCTAAACATAGACTAACTGTTGGAAACTTATTTTTAGACAAAGGTGGCCTACCAAGTACCTCCCAGTAGACTTTAAGCTCATCTTGATACTTGATAGACCGGCAACCTTCATAAAAACTATACTATTATGGTTCCGAACCCCTGCTTCCAGCATCTTCTCCTTCTTCGTGTCGCTGGCACGACTGTATTTCAGATCTTGTTGGCCCAAAATTTCGCCATTTCCACGGCGTCGGCGGTGGCAGCGCAGAGGTCACTTTGGGACACAGGGGAATTTCTACAATGCATTTCCTCATTGCTACAACGAGTCTCGAGTTTTAAACCTCATCCCTGTTTTCAATCTTTCCAAATCTTAACCCTACAAGGGTCATTTCACAAGCTGTTTCTACACATGTTTTAGAGCTTACAGACTATCCGACATAGTGCCGGTGCCCAAACCATTCGGCATTCACTCCGTGAATTTCGATGGCCCGGACTGGAACTAGACAGCCCACTAACTCTTGCATGCAAATGAAAAGTTTTTCACCTCTGCACGATGGGAATACGCACACAAATGATTACTACCTATTTAAATACACACTTTAGAACCAAGGAATGGCTTAGACAACTGTCTAAGCCATTCCTTGGTTCTAAAGTGTGTAATGGTGTTATAAAAACTCATCCTTTGTAAAACAACATCTCTAGGACTTTCAGTCGATGTCATACTAAACACTTCGTTACAATCCTTATAACATAAAAGAAAATATTGAATTATCCATGATGAAAACCGAATTTCCTGGCTGGAAATTCTCCTGGCTTTTAGTCTGCCTTTTTCTTTTCTATACATATTTAATATCAACTTATTAACACTGAATGGTATTCCTGTGTAGATATCAACATAGTTTTTGGCAGTTGTACATGCATAATGCCATCGTACCTGACTCTAAAGAACTTTAAAAGGGCAGGCAAGATAAGAGAGCTTATTTTTTATTTTTTTGTTAATTGTATATTTGTTTTTGTTTCCAGTGACGTGGTGAACAAGGACCTTGGCTTATCAGAGAGCGATGACGAGGTCCCGACAACACACGCGATAGGACCGTAAGTTCATTCCCGTGCTTAACAAAATTACACCGCGTCTGCACTTCCCTTTGTAAGCGCTAAGTTTTTAATTGATTTTTATCTCGAGTAGTAGGAAACTCGTAAGTTTTAAGTACGCGACTGAAATTGAATTAATTTCAGCAAGTCCAAGAGCCAAGCGGAAGGAAGTTTATTTGATTTGAAAGGATTGCAGTTTTAGGTATTATTTACGTACGTATTTTTGATGTTATGTTTCAATGCGACGAATGAAAAATTTCACAAATCACTGAAAGCGTTTAGCAGTATACTTAATTAAAACTAATTCTGTCTCTATCATCTTCAAACGATTAAAAGAAACATAACGATGTTTTATATTCGTTCAGCGCTAAACGTATGTATAGGTATGTAGAATAATTATATGTATACTGCAGTCCTTGATGATGGCTCTACCAATAGTTTCCAAACGCGTCAAAAAATTGACTTTCATATGTCATTAAAAATCATTTTATATTTACAGGCCTATATCACCAATCGGGTCTGGCAGTCCAACCTCAGGCAGTTCATCACCTTCCGAGGATTCCGAATCGGAATGCTCTTCCGCGGAGTCCACGACCCCGGTGCCGGCGCCGACCGCGGCCGCGCCTGCGCCGGCGCCCGCCGCCGCCGCCGCGCCGGCCCCCGCTCAGCGCTCGTCCTGGGGCTTGTCCAATTTCGTACCGCCCTCCGCAAACCCGCCTGACCAGACCTATGAATCAGGGAAAGATGTCAGACATGCCCTTGCTGATATCAAAGGGAAACCGGTGAGTTGGAGTCTATTTTTAGTGAAGTTTTCTTTGCAGTTCTTTCAACAGGTAACCGTCAATCATCCACACCAAAAATAACTACAACAACCACTCAGCCTATCGCAGTCTACTGCTGGACGTAAGGTTCTCCCAAATTGCCCCTCAACACCTAGTTTTCCGCCTTCCGCATCCAGCCCGCTCCAATCGCTTTTTTTTAAGTTCTTCGGTCCCCCGGGGGACTACCTGAAATGTCGACTTTAACCCCCAACAATGCTGAGAATGTAGTGGAAAAACTGTAGAACATGAATCATCTATCAATTATCTAATGAATACTTCCAGTAGGTACTACACAGCTTAGGACTGAGATATTCTAAGTATAAACATGTGCCCTATTTAGCAAGCCAACGTGTTGAAGATCGGATGACAAGTCGGTATTTCAAGAAGCTGTCGTCAACTTGTCACATCTCTAAATACTGAAAGTTCAGCAGGTGATGACAAGAACTGTCAACAACTTACACTCGGGTGGCCAATGCAGCTATACACCTTATAAAGACAGGAGGCTAAACTTGTACCATAAACAAATGCTGATTTGCTATATCCTACGTTCGTTATTTCTTTTCCAAACATGTAAACACATACGAGTTTTTGAAAATATAACTAAATAACTTTAATATCCAGAGATAAAGTTCACATTTTTTAATGACTTTTTCAACAGTCATTCGGAAATCAACTTAATTTGCACTAGTATTAAGTTGACATTTGTTTGAGTGAAAATCACATCTATTTGGAAACAAGGATAAGAATATATAATAGGTACGTTTGCCTCTCACGGTCAAGAATGACCTACCCAGCATTTTCCGTATTTAGCCCGAAATGCAATAGTATCCCGACTATATTAAGCGACCCTTTCTCAGGTGTTATGTTCCTAAAGATAAACAGTTCTTGGGAACAAAGTGCCCATACATTTCTTAGTAAGAATACTTACTAAGCGTTTGTTACAATCTAAGTCGTAAGCTCGCGGTTGATTCTGGGATCGCGTTGGGTACGAACCACTTGTGTTTTGAGTAACAAGACGTTCGTAACTGAATCCTCTTGCGAAACATTGTTCATAAATAAGCTTACATCTTTACGGCTGATCAAACTAAATTACTTGTAAAATATTCGAGAATATTTTCAACTTACTATTAACCACACCCCTCGAAAAATACGTTGACAGAAATTGCCACCCAGATGCAAAGTGATGATAGTACAAAATGGATATTTACTTCACCATATTCAACAATCTGCTCCACCACAAAATGGCTGAATCTGAAGAGGAAGTCACACAGAAATGGATCAAGCTTTCCTTAATAAAGAGTTCCTTACGCTATGGACTGATGAACTTTGAAAACAGTATCAGTGATCTACCTTTTGAAGACCGAGAGAGGATTTGGTACCAGTTCCTGAAGTTGAAGGATTTGCTGTGGCAAGCAGTGGGAGCGATCCATGGAAATATTGCGTCTACGACTGTCCCTGGTGTTATTGAGGTGAACACAAGTGCGAATGAAATTAATGTTCTTGAAATTGTCCTCCAGACCGAATGTCGGCCATGGTGGTCAATCTCAACGTATCACACCGCCAACTTCCAAACTTCGGGCTGTTACTAAGAAACTCCAAATGGAAAAACGAATCGAACTCAGGACCCCACGCTCAACAGTCGCCCTGCAGTGTACAAAAGCACTGAAGAAATAAATCGTCCTATGTCTTTTACCTGTTAATGTTTTTCATATTTGTGTCCAGGACTTGATCAGTTTAAAGACTAATGTATCGTTTATGATGTTGTTTCAGAGTCCGATCTCGGAGATGTCGGACTCGGAGACGTCGTCGCCGTCGCCCGGAGTCGTGCGGCGGAGGCGCTCCATACCCACCCGGGTGTCGGCCGCCTCTAGTGACGAGGAAACGTCCAGGCACACGGTTAGACTCTTCTAATATTTGTACATTTACTATCCCAGCAATGGGAACATTAAAGGCTGATTATTTATAATGACGTCTGTATCCTCCCAACAGGACGAGACAGAGAGATGAGTATACGAGCGAGATAGATGTTATATCTCCCCTACTAATTTATTTATTTTACTTTAACATAAAACAGCTCAAGGCCATACTAACTAAACAAGATCAGTATTGTACAGTAGCCTGACCTCTTAATAATTTGTACTGTGTGTGAATTTTACAACCTCAAAAGTGCACATAAAGGGGCCAGAGCGACACTTGAAGAAAATCGTTAAAACTAAAATTACTTCATCATTTGTGTATGTGCAAATCTGACGCTAGTTCGCCTGTTGAGATTAGGCTCTCTGTGAATGGATGGGCTTTTATAACAAAGGATGTTCAGACATATGGCAATCGAACTTTTTTATGTACCAGGTTAAAGGCCAGAATTTTTATAAATACAAGTCTTAATAAGAATATTCCTTCCCCAGACATCACCCCGAGTGGTTCCCTCCGCGCCTGCGGGAGCGGTAAAACGCGGGCGGCCGCCCAAAGCCAGGCCTTCGGAAGAGCGGCCCGTGAAGAAGCGCCGCGGCCGCCCGCCCAAGTCGCGCGCCCCCTCGCCGCCCGCGCCCACGCCCGCGCCCGCGCCGCCCGCGCCCCCCGCGCCCCCCGCGCCCGTCGACAGCGACGTGGAACCCGACCCGCCACACCATCGCCCGTTGCAGGACACCAAGACGCATATCTTTCGCAGGGTTAGTAGCGGAATTAAGTTTTAAAACTAAGCATTTTTTTTAATTTATTGGCGAAACTTCATAGACGATATCCATCAGTACAGGCATAATAAAAAAAAAAAAATTGTCACTTCGCGTAATATGAGGTTAATTTCCATTGAATATTATTATGTTACACGCCTGTCACGTCACAGTTTCACCAATTAATTAATAAAGACCGTGTTTTTAAAGTGTGAACGGCATCTCATCGACCATTTTTTTTCCTCAGGTTTTTACACCGAAAAAGAGCGACGAATGCGGTGGCAAGGGCGGTAAAGGCGGCAAAGGGAAAGGAGGCAAAGGCAAGGGGCAGGTGACCATCATCGAGGTCACGGCGCCCGAAGCCGACGAGGAGGAGCGCCGACATCGCGAGCGCTCCGCTGAGCGGCGCCACGAGGAGGCCCTGGCGCGCCTGGCGCCGCACGAACCGGCCATGGCGCGCCTGGCGCCGCATGAGCCGGCCCTGGCGCGCCTGGCGCCGCACGAGTCGGCCCGGCGCGCCGAGCGGCACGAGCGGCCCGAGCCGCGCCGCTCGGCCGACCGCGCACCCATCGAACGGCCCCCCAGCGATCGGACGATGGACCGGATACCCGAACGGACCTCCTACGAGAGAATACCCGATCGGATACCGACCGAACGTACCTCCAACGACCGGATACCCGAGCGACCCGTCGACCGGATATCGACGGAACGAACGTCGACATCAGACCGGTCTTCGTCGGCCAGCGAACGCCTTTCGGTCGACAGGCTATCCGGTCTGTCGTCAGACCGGCGGTCGACTGAACGGGTACCGAGCGAGAAGTCGCTAGATCGGTTGCCGAGAGAGAGATCTCACGACCGAATCGGGGAGAGGAACGAGCGGATAGCGGGAGAGAAGTTGTCGCACGATCGCCTTCCAGACACGAAGCCTCGGTTGTCCGACAGCAAGTTGTCGTTGCTCGAGAGTAAGGTTCTCGACAAGCCGGTGGAGCGCGTCGAGCGGATCGCGACGGAGCGGTACGTGCGGGCGGAGGCCGACGTTGGCTCTGGACTCAAGTCCGGCCGCGGGTCGGAGAGACTTGAGGAGGCATCTTCCAATGGTGAGTGCTTGTACTTACACTACTGTATTTATGTTTCTACTCGTGTATATCTTCAAAAATGTTAGAAATCTGCCATTGAAAATCGTTCATTCGCCCAAGTGTCCCAGACACGCGTTTTCGGCACACGATAGATATTTTTTTACAATCATGTAACAGTTTATATGACCGCTTATTAAACACGCTTTGACGTGTACAGACAGCTTCACACACATTGATCTTTTGTCATAGGAACTGAGCCTTACGCTATTGATTTTGATGTATGCATTATAAGTTGTGCAACATTTATTTACAACCCATCCCCCCCCCCCAGCCGCCCCGCGCGCGCGCGCCCGCCTCGTGGTGCGCGTGCCGCTGGCCCGCCTGCGCGCACACACCGTGCGCGCGCTGCAGCGCCCGCCGCGCGCCAACGTGCCCAAGAGGCCGCACACGCCGCACCCGGAACAGGTAACCATACATACATACAGGGCGACAATCTGCAGCGCGCACACACCGTGCGCGCGCTGCAGCGCCCGCCGCGCGCCAACGTGCCCAAGAGGCCGCACACGCCGCACCCGGAACAGGTAACCATACATACATACAGGGCGACAATCTGCAGCGCGCACACACCGTGCGCGCGCTGCAGCGCCCGCCGCGCGCCAACGTGCCCAAGAGGCCGCACACGCCGCACCCGGAACAGGTAACCATACATACATACAGGGCGACAATCTGCAGCGCGCACACACCGTGCGCGCGCTGCAGCGCCCGCCGCGCGCCAACGTGCCCAAGAGGCCGCACACGCCGCACCCGGAACAGGTAACCATACATACATACAGGGCGACAATCTGCAGCGCGCACACACCGTGCGCGCGCTGCAGCGCCCGCCGCGCGCCAACGTGCCCAAGAGGCCGCACACGCCGCACCCGGAACAGGTAACCATACATACATACAGGGCGACAATCTGCAGCGCGCACACACCGTGCGCGCGCTGCAGCGCCCGCCGCGCGCCAACGTGCCCAAGAGGCCGCACACGCCGCACCCGGAACAGGTAACCATACATACATACAGGGCGACAATCTGCAGCGCGCACACACCGTGCGCGCGCTGCAGCGCCCGCCGCGCGCCAACGTGCCCAAGAGGCCGCACACGCCGCACCCGGAACAGGTAACCATACATACATACAGGGCGACAATCTGCAGCGCGCACACACCGTGCGCGCGCTGCAGCGCCCGCCGCGCGCCAACGTGCCCAAGAGGCCGCACACGCCGCACCCGGAACAGGTAACCATACATACATACAGGGCGACAATCTGCAGCGCGCACACACCGTGCGCGCGCTGCAGCGCCCGCCGCGCGCCAACGTGCCCAAGAGGCCGCACACGCCGCACCCGGAACAGGTAACCATACATACATACAGGGCGACAATCTGCAGCGCGCACACACCGTGCGCGCGCTGCAGCGCCCGCCGCGCGCCAACGTGCCCAAGAGGCCGCACACGCCGCACCCGGAACAGGTAACCATACATACATACAGGGCGACAATCTGCAGCGCGCACACACCGTGCGCGCGCTGCAGCGCCCGCCGCGCGCCAACGTGCCCAAGAGGCCGCACACGCCGCACCCGGAACAGGTAACCATACATACATACAGGGCGACAATCTGCAGCGCGCACACACCGTGCGCGCGCTGCAGCGCCCGCCGCGCGCCAACGTGCCCAAGAGGCCGCACACGCCGCACCCGGAACAGGTAACCATACATACATACAGGGCGACAATCTGCAGCGCGCACACACCGTGCGCGCGCTGCAGCGCCCGCCGCGCGCCAACGTGCCCAAGAGGCCGCACACGCCGCACCCGGAACAGGTAACCATACATACATACAGGGCGACAATCTGCAGCGCGCACACACCGTGCGCGCGCTGCAGCGCCCGCCGCGCGCCAACGTGCCCAAGAGGCCGCACACGCCGCACCCGGAACAGGTAACCATACATACATACAGGGCGACAATCTGCAGCGCGCACACACCGTGCGCGCGCTGCAGCGCCCGCCGCGCGCCAACGTGCCCAAGAGGCCGCACACGCCGCACCCGGAACAGGTAACCATACATACATACAGGGCGACAATCTGCAGCGCGCACACACAGTGCGCGCGCTGCAGCGCCCGCCGCGCGCCAACGTGCCCAAGAGGCCGCACACGCCGCACCCGGAACAGGTAACCATACATACATACAGGGCGACAATCTGCAGCGCGCACACACCGTGCGCGCGCTGCAGCGCCCGCCGCGCGCCAACGTGCCCAAGAGGCCGCACACGCCGCACCCGGAACAGGTAACCATACATACATACAGGGCGACAATCTGCAGCGCGCACACACCGTGCGTGCGCTGCAGCGCCCGCCGCGCGCCAACGTGCCCAAGAGGCCGCACACGCCGCACCCGGAACAGGTAACCATACATACATACAGGGCGACAATCTGCAGCGCGCACACACCGTGCGCGCGCTGCAGCGCCCGCCGCGCGCCAACGTGCCCAAGAGGCCGCACACGCCGCACCCGGAACAGGTAACCATACATACATACAGGGCGACAATCTGCAGCGCGCACACACCGTGCGCGCGCTGCAGCGCCCGCAGCGCGCCAACGTGCCCAAGAGGCCGCACACGCCGCACCCGGAACAGGTAACCATACATACATACAGGGCGACAATCTGCAGCGCGCACACACCGTGCGCGCGCTGCAGCGCCCGCCGCGCGCCAACGTGCCCAAGAGGCCGCACACGCCGCACCCGGAACAGGTAACCATACATACATACAGGGCGACAATCTGCAGCGCGCACACACCGTGCGCGCGCTGCAGCGCCCGCCGCGCGCCAACGTGCCCAAGAGGCCGCACACGCCGCACCCGGAACAGGTAACCATACATACATACAGGGCGACAATCTGCAGCGCGCACACACCGTGCGCGCGCTGCAGCGCCCGCCGCGCGCCAACGTGCCCAAGAGGCCGCACACGCCGCACCCGGAACAGGTAACCATACATACATACAGGGCGACAATCTGCAGCGCGCACACACCGTGCGCGCGCTGCAGCGCCCGCCGCGCGCCAACGTGCCCAAGAGGCCGCACACGCCGCACCCGGAACAGGTAACCATACATACATACAGGGCGACAATCTGCAGCGCGCACACACCGTGCGCGCGCTGCAGCGCCCGCCGCGCGCCAACGTGCCCAAGAGGCCGCACACGCCGCACCCGGAACAGGTAACCATACATACATACAGGGCGACAATCTGCAGCGCGCACACACCGTGCGCGCGCTGCAGCGCCCGCCGCGCGCCAACGTGCCCAAGAGGCCGCACACGCCGCACCCGGAACAGGTAACCATACATACATACAGGGCGACAATCTGCAGCGCGCACACACCGTGCGCGCGCTGCAGCGCCCGCCGCGCGCCAACGTGCCCAAGAGGCCGCACACGCCGCACCCGGAACAGGTAACCATACATACATACAGGGCGACAATCTGCAGCGCGCACACACCGTGCGCGCGCTGCAGCGCCCGCCGCGCGCCAACGTGCCCAAGAGGCCGCACACGCCGCACCCGGAACAGGTAACTAGACATACATACAGATCGACAATCTGGTAGGTTTCAGAACCCGAGGATCTGCTACTAAAGAAGGAAACGCCCACCTCTTCATCAATATTATGCCTATTTCTCGCTCAATTAGTTCTATAGCAAATCTTAATTACCATGTCCAAGGTCTACTCGCCCATGTCAGTTCTTAAACTCACTATTTTAATTTACTTTCACGTTTACATAACTAACTTTTACTTCCCTAAGGGCGGCGAGGTGGCAGCCACGAACCACGAGCGGACGGACACATACGCGGGACAGACGCCCATCTACTTCTCCTACTTTGAGCGACTGCCAGCAGACGCACTCTCAGACGAGGAGAGGGACCACAAGTGAGTTTCATTTCTTCATTTTGTCACTATCAATACCATGTTGTCATTATCATTTTGTAATGATCATACAACTATCATTTCAACCCATAAAAGTCAGCTTGTAGGTCATAAGGATTACCATGCAGTCAATAATGAACAAAAATCATGATCTGCTTTCTGTAAATTATTATTTCAGAAAAAGTGTAGTGAGTGTCAAGCGATTTTGAACCATGTGCGGTTCAACTATTACTGTCAACTTGACCTGCTTCACTTAAACTTTTATGATCGTTAGAAAAATAAATATAATTCTATGTATTTTGCTACAATCTACTTACTTCACAGAGAGATATTGGTGTTCACCTTATTTTAACAAACTCAGGAACATTGCTGACGATTTTTGTAACCTCAAAAGACAAGGTGTCACTACCTGCGAATAGATGGAAAGAATTAACTTATTTAGCGCTACTGCATGCTTAAATCATTTTGAATGCTAAAAACAATATCGATCATTCATCAACAAACTTTAACATTCCATTTTACATTTTCAGCTCCCGACGTCTTTGACAAACGCATTTTTAATAGGATGCGCTTTGCGCTTTCAAGGCTATTCTCGACATTTCACTAACTCATTTCCATCACTAATCCTTCCATTGTTGTTACTAGCCGTAACGCAGACGTTTCTCTCGACAGATACTACCTAGAGGAGGCGACACGTCTCCGCACAGCCGCCGAGAAAGAACAGGAACCACTGCCCCGCGTCATGTTGTACCTCGAGTCAGTGCTGTGCTTCGTTCTAACCGGGCGAGTACTGGAGCTAGAACTCGACACCAAAGGAGCCTTCACTATCTACCGGGAAACTATCGAATATATAAAGAGTATACACTCGATGCCGCAACGGTTTAGGGCGTCACCACATGACACTTTCAATAAACTTGATATACTCAGGTAATTATTTGTTTTACATTTTGTATGTTTGTGTCCAAACGATCAGTTTTCTATTCCATTGCTGTCATGCTAATTTGGGCTCAAGTAAGTATGTGTTCATTGATCATTTAGATACATTTTATCCTTGAGGTTGTATTTATATAGGGTGGCATGACATCGACGTGCAAATTGATACCATGAATTCAGCACATTATTCTAGACTTCCTAGGGGTTCAGAATCATGTACTGAATCCATGGTAACACGTTACATGTCGATGTCGACCATCCTGTATTTTATAAGAAGCGATTGTCTACCGTCTCGTCTCTGACTCCAAGAGATTACATTTTGAATATTTGTGGTGGGTAACCCCGACACCTTAAACGTCAAATCTATAGAATCGATTCTCATCGACAGACTTCTTAATCGATTGTTGATAAATCGAGTTCTCGCTATCTACCATTGATCGAACACCCATCTATTACACATTCAAGCTATCATTTCTCATAGTTTCTATAAAATAATAACCCATTTTACCTTTGTAAATTCTAACATATTCTCGCTATATTTCCAGCCTAAGGGTGCAGGCGCTTCTGTACCTGCGCATGTTCAAGATGTACAATCGAGAGGTGAAGGAGTACAACAAGATCGTTCACGAGTACCAACAGAAGGTACGTTCTGATGTCTGTATCAATTTGTCTTTTATTTTTATCATAGAGTGTGTTTCTGTTTATTTGTCACATTTGGTATACAATCAGGAGTTTTCGTATCGTTGTCACAGTTTTAACGTCTTAACTTTTTCCATGATATGCATGAAAAACTGTTTTGAATTAACCATTGACGTATAAGAATGTGTTTTTTTTGTTATTGTTTTATGTCAAACCTGTTCACCAAAATAGACAAGTAAAGAAAAATACACTTTAGATATATTATTACTTATATTGACAATGCGAATAACAGCGGAGATATGATTGAGATGCGCTATTTTTGACAGATTTTTTTTGAAGTGAAACTTTTATGCGTTTGTTCGATAATTGGCTTAGAATTGAGTGTGAAATTTCAAGGGCGCGTCACGTTTTGGCACATTTCGTTACATGAGAAAGAAAAAAGATATAACTGTCTTTGTCTCTCGCAATAAATTTCTCTTTTTCTTTATTTTAGCAGCGCGCGCAATTTGTTTTTTTCGTATGTTTTTATACCATTAATACACAATGAAGAGATCTGCGTTCGCGATTTACATTTTGCTTTGATTTGCCAAACATGTATGTACACAAATATGAGTCATTGGAAAAATAACGTTAATTCCTAGTCAATAAAGTTCAGTTTACGATGTTGTATCGTAAACTGAACCAGAAACATTTTTAAGACTTTAAATAATGCTAGTCACTCTGAAATTAACTTAATTACTACTAAAATAAAGTTGATATTTGTTTAACTTGAAATAACATCAATTGGAAACGTAAATTTGTATAGACCGTACATTATTTAGTTGTTGAAGTTGAAGAAAACTCGCAAACGCTTACGTTATAAAATATTTGTTTTTGGTTTCGTTATAATACCATTGCCAATATATGCAATAATATGTCTATGATTTTTACACTTATATAATTTTTTTGTTGCTCAGTTTTTGTAGTTGATAGTTGTTTTTGCTTTTATATAAGTGATGAATCAGAATTCAGTCGTTTATAGTGACAAGAATAACTTACATGGAAATTTGACGACACGGTTGGCGCAGTGGCTGAGCGATCTACTGCTGCGCTGCGTGTCGCGGGTTCGATTCCCGCACGGAACAAATATTTGCATTGCCTACAGGTAGTGGTTCCGGGTCTGGCTGTTGTGTATGTGTGTTTAAATGTTTGTAAACGCACCCACGACACGGAGAAATTCCTAGTGTGGGGCAATGTTAAAAAAAATAAAAAATAATAATGATTCATTCATTGTTTGCCACCAAATACTCCTGGACTCCTAAATGGAGACACCCTGCATTTTTTTGTAAAGTGTCTCCATCATCATCATCATTTCAGCCGAAAGACGTCCACTGCTGGACATAGGCCTCCCCCAAGCACCTCCACTTCGACCGCTCACAATGGGCCTTATTAGAAGGTTTAAAGTCACCTAAAGGGCAATGGAGAGGGCTATGCTTGGAAAAATGTCTATAATTGTTTAAATGTTCGTGAAGTCATTGGAGCAATTATTGCAATATAATGATAAAATCAAAAGTCAAGTTAAATTCAAGATAGGCTGAGATAAAGAACTTTTCAAAAGTCAAAATTGCATAAGACAGTCCCCCAAACCGCCCGCCCTCCACCACTTCCTAGTGCTTTAGTTGGGAAGAAGAGGCGCAACAAACTCCGGCCAGTATGTCGGCTTCAAAACTACATAAAAACTTGTTCTTTGACTCAATCATTATTTTGATGTTTGAGGCCTTTATACCTTTTTTTTTATCGTGGGGAAATCCTCATGAATACCCTCCGTCTGGGAAGAACGGAGAATTATGTCGGACTCCTACCGACTAAAACCCCAATGTTCCTTCTAGTACCATGAGTCGGGGGCCCGGGAGATACTAGTACATTCGCCGCACCCCCGACTGGTATCAGCCCGCCATGCCCAGCGGGCCCCATCACCAAGTGCGGCCGATCTCACGACCACACGTCCTTCCATTAGGGCGCGCATACTGCATGCCACCTCTTTGAACTTGACTGCTCGAGCGATGACACGGTCCCAAGGCCTTTATACCTAAAGTGAAGATGCACGAAGGCTCGATTTACAATTTTCCGGTAGCGTTTTGTACAGAACGTTGTATTTTCACATTATTAAACCTGATGAAAATACATATCAAATACGTGTTGAACCAATAGGGTTTGCCTCTATTTAAAGGCGTGCGTCACTTTGGACCTCAGGAATTAAATTATATTATTGGATATGTTTAGTTTCTGTCCAGAGTATTAAATTAAATGCTAAATTGTTGACCGATCTCAAAAAAAGTATTTTTTTTCGGTTCAATTTTTGATCGCCATAGTTGTAAGTACCTATCCCACCTCCCATTCTACAACCCGCGCTCTCCGCCTGTTGCAGCCGGCCCTGGCCGAGTCAGTGTCCCCGCTGTCGCCGACCCCGTCCCCCGCGGGGTCGGTGGGCTCCGTGGGGTCGGGCTCGGCGTCGTCGGGCTACTGCTCGCTGGCGCACTCGGTGCCTGCGCACGCGCACCAGGCGCTGTTGTTACTCAACAAGTACTACGCCTTCCTGTATGTCGCGCATGACCTGTGGGAGCAAGCGGACTCCTTGTGCAGGCTTAGGGCTAATAGAGGTATGTCCTGCTCTTTATTGTTTTGTTTGTTTTTTCAAGGAATTCCTAGTCTTATCTTTAAGGCAAATATCAAGTTCGGCAAGGCCGAACCTAGACGATAAATTTCATTGCGCAATGTTATTGATACTTAAAGGTTAGTACCAAAGATCGTTTGGGCGGTAATAAATTGCACAAAATTGCACAGTAAATTTAATCCTCTTTGTCAAGGTGTTCGTGAAAAAAGGTCCACAATTTCTTTTATTGCTGCCAAGCAGTTTTGCTATGTTCCAGTTAGAAATACAGGCAAACAGACAATGTTTTCTGAGTAAACAGTGAGCAACACGCACTTGCGATGCCTCTGGCCGCAGATGTCCACTTACCATATGAAATATTTTACAAAATCAACCAACAAATACCGGCTTTTTCTCTTCCAGATCTGTTCATAGCAGTGGACCGTAAGTGCGGCCCACTGTCCCTCTCGTCCACGTTCCGCCACCTCGTGCAGTACGTGCGTCACGCCATCTCTCTCCTCAAGAACGCGCCGCGCGAGTGACGACGCGCCAAACACTGGGACTTTATACGTCGCTGCTTCTAGTGACGTGCCGTGACGTGACGTGACGTGACGTGAAGTGACATCAGTGACTCTGTGCTAGGGGTGATGTTGTGTTGTCGCGTGTACAGTATGTGATCACTTGGGTTGTAAAGGGTGTTGTTTTTAAGTGTTTGACTAAAGAAGAGGAAGCGCTTTTTGGTCATAAATGTTAATTGAATTTTAATGTGAATGACAAAAGGTTTGCTTATGTTTAGTTAAGTACTTAAGAAAGTGGGGATTTGTTGTCTGAATGTGAATCAATAGTTTTTGGTGCGTTTTGGCGTGTATTAATAAACCGCTTTCAAGTTTGGTTTTAAAAGTTGAATGGAAAAATGCTGATTTGATTAATGAACATATCCTAAGTTGAGACGTGTATGAAGAGATGGCGTTGATATTTTAGTCAGCAATATTCAGAGAGCAATTTATTAAAATAGGCCAAAAATCGAATTCCTAATTCTTCACATACTGTATAACGGTTGTAGCGATTTGACTGTGCAAATATGTAGTTATAGTTTCATTGAACGAATGAGAATGATAATCACTCATGTCGTTCAATGGAAATAGTATGCATGCTTCGATCGCTATGATTGGTGTAAAGTGGCTTGGTGTTCGCATTTATTAGAAGATCACCAGTTGTTGGTCGGCGTCTTCTGATATAAGTTTTAAAACTCAGCAATATTGAACGAAGAGAGGTATTTTGGCACAACGTTATCCCCACGACGCTTTAGAAGTTATCCCAATATTACAAACGGTTTAGCATTGGTTACCTCGCATTGTCCTGGCGACAGAAATTACGGATGAAAACGATGCGCAAACCAACCGAACCGACTCTAAACACGACACGTAAGCGACAGAAGAACGCGAGAGTTATCTGTGTGATGGTAGCTTCCAGGTTAGCAGTACATTCGGTCCGAGCGATACTCTTCCACGACATCGCTAAACTTCTCGCATTTCGTTCTCTTCCCAAATCGATGACCAAAAAGCAAAGTGTAAAAATTTGTAAGAAAATTGTAAATAAGGCATCGTTGCCTAGCAACGGGCGGCGACGAGTCCGATTTGATTACCGACTCTGTATTATATAAGTGATAGACTAATCATATCTTAAGTGTTTTTCGTTGTAGTTTTACTTCCCTATCAATGGAAATGTTTTACTGTCGGGAACACATATACGAATTGCTCGTTTCTTAGTGTAATGGAAGTTATACGACAAAAATAATATTTTGATCGCGTGGGCCAATCGAGTATATTATTAATATCTCAACATGTATGGGATCACTTGTAAGTCTTCGCAATAATTTACAGATTTATACTTTCGCTGTGTTCATTTACGCGAGTGAATTACGTGTAATTTGATTTATAATTTAGTTTAGATGTATAATTGTAGTGCAATGAAGACGCAAAGTAATCACTCGACGGTAACGGGGCGATCCAACAAACTTAAATTCGATTTTAAAATATATTCATATTTGTTGTGCGGCGTTGAGACAAGACGTGTTGGACAATAGCTAGACGAATACAACACCAATTAGTTTAGATAAATTATGATAATTACTTAAAGGCAAAAAGGTTAAAGGAGCATGGCGTATTGGTGAGTGACGCACCAAGCTGTATATCTTGTCAAAATTGACTGTGACTATGAAATGACGTGATATTTCATCTACCTCATGAAACGTTAAGGTCGCTACTTAACATAGTGTTGATACTTAACGCAAAAATACTTCCGAACTTATATACTTCCATACGGATTGGCTAGAACAATGACGGCACGTGGAAAGGGGTCTTAAGACCAGAGAATCGACTCGTACGCGCTTACCTCAAGCAGCACATTCACGATCAAATTTGAACGACGTAAAATCATTACTAAGTCATTGCAATGTAACTCTTACGGCATTGTTATAAAGTATAAATTTGTATGATTGTGGTGAGTTTGATAAAACTTCGTCAATCATTCTAGTTTATACCTTACCTTACTGTTTTACGTCGATCGTGAATGTCTTACATAAAATTGATCTTTGGAAATGAGCCGAATACTTAAAAATAGGCTGTTTTATTTAATAAAAAGTCATTGTTGCTTCGAACAGTTTACTTGCATTTAAATAATGTTGGGTACAAGCCAGTGTTTGGCCTTCAGAAACTTATACAGTTTTTATTCGAACAATACCAAAATATGCAATCTTTCATGAAGGCAAATACTTTTATTAAATGATAAATTATTTTATTTGAAATGACATTGATCTAAATCTAACATTATGTATTGCTTGAAGATCAGAAAATGAAAACTCCATTTTGAATAAGGACTTAATTTTAATATATTTGGACTGTAGTGTAGCACACGTCTTGCCCCCGCGCCGCACAAGCACCGCAGCGTCTAGCGAACAACTCCAGGAAAAGTGTTCCTACGTCATAGATAAACTGAATAATTACAGAACAATGATTGAGCAAAACCCTGTTTATTGTCATGTCTTAATATAAAAAAAAAACATTTTTTCGTATACATATCAAATAATTTGGGGACAAATCAGGTAGTTTCATTACGAATGTAATCAATGGCGAATTATATAATTTCGTACGCTTAGAATGATGTACGCGATCAGGACAGTCTTTAATCTCTGATCATCGCATTCTTAACATTTTTTGGAGTGACAATAAATACTCTGTTAGGGGAGCTAGATTCGTTTATATGTAAATTCCACACTGCCCTTCGATACGGAATGGAGGTTAAAAATCATTAAACATAAATGTTTCGGTCGTGAAGCGCAATTCTGAACAAATCAAAATAAATATTTCCTTTCGTTTAATAATAAAAAAAGTTCAAATATTTTTTAATGAATACTTTTAAAGAGTACAATATAACGCTTGACGTGAACAGATTTGACTCTGCAGTGAAGGGTCCGTAACACCAATATATTACCTTTTCTCTCGGTTGTTTATCAAATTTATGTTGTGATTGTATATACATAATATTATTATATTATACATTTTGTAATGAATATACATGTTAGTGCCAGATAGGTTTTTGTATGGACGTTTATAGTAAGTGAGGTGAGGGCGCAGGGCCGCGCGCGGTCACACGTTAATAAGGAGCGACAAGAGATGCCTTGTACATAGTATATTGTAAGAAATGTGTAGTTTTCACTCTATATTTTAATTTATATTATGTAAACTATATTTATAGCTAAGCGGACAAGGAGAAATTAACATAATAATGTTTGTATAATGGTGCGTGATCGGATGTGTTAGGCCTGTCGTGAGTGTTAGTTCACGGGGTCCTGTTCAATGAGCACACCATTTGTTTATTTTTAAATGAAGTGGTTATTGTAAATGTTTGTAGATGAGCTTGCAGCGTTCAGTTATTAGTATATTATAGTTTAGGTGTTAACGCGTTCGGTCCCCTGAAGAAATCTCTCGCGGTACCGGTTTATTACCTTACGCTAGTTACCCGCTGTTGAGTCGCACGAGCCAGCGCAGACCTTCGCTACTTAATATTTGTTTATTTGTTGATCCGTACGTTCAGCGTGCACACTGCAGTGTTCCTGACCCACGTTATCGTAGACAACCGATGCTCAATATAGCAATAATACAAAACTTACGAGCACCGACCTACGTCTCGTTCCCAACGTTGCAGTACTCTCAGTTGCATTTCACGCGTTCAAAGTCTAGTTGAAAACATCACATTAATAGTGCCGGGATATATTCCAATTAGAGATAGTTTAATTAGTTTTATAGTTGTAATTTTGTCACTTGTCAGAACTGTGGTTGCTGTGAATGTTAGAGCATTCGCTGTAACTGAGTACTCGATTGTCAAGTGTGTTAAAACTTGTAAGTTAGTTAAGGTTCCGCCCGTTTAAAAAGGTGAGATAAATTTTAAGATGCAGCTGGATAGTACTGTAGCCGTTCGAACACTCCAGTGTGAGAAACTCGAAGAGGTTGAAGTCCAGATAATACGTCGCATATTTACACTCAATCATTACGGAAACTCGTAGATACAATGGACGCCTGAACGTACTGATATATTATTTAACGTCACGTTATTTTGTTGGTCTTAATTCGAAATATTCGCAGCAACATTTTTGACTTTATCTCGTCACCATCGGTACTTACTATCCGCACAAATGTTTTATTTTAAATTTTAGTTATTTTATTTATTATTGTGGCATTGTATTACTTTTAATTTTATTGCACATGAAGCGAAGTTTACTTAAATTTTAGAAGTTATTGTGAGGCATTGTATCAAAGATCTGGCATTATCGAGTCTTGCAAACAATTGGCATTCGTTAATCGTTTTGACCCGTTTACGAACATTTTTAATTTATTATTTTTTTTTAACTAATCAAAAATCATTAAATGCATCTCGTTTGGAAACTCGCGTCTATGTACTTGGTTTTTTGTTATCATTCTAGTTCGTAATGAGTTATAATACAATTATTTTTTTGTTTTGTTGCTTATTTTTTGTGATTAAGCTATTATTTTGGCCTTATTATTAAAAGTATCACAAAATTACCGTTGATAAAAGAACTGTGATCGAGTTATTTACTTACGAATCCACAAATTATTAATCTGTTATGGAAATTAATAATTACTTAATGGATCCAATTTTTCAATTTTTTGTTGAAGTATCAAATATCTGTCTCTTATAAAGTACATGATCAGCCTGCTGGCTTACCTTTTAAAGTATATATCTATTATTAGTACCTAATAAGTTCGCACTTAGCTATGTAATAGTGTTGCTCTCCCTTCCCTACCATGTCAATGGATTACTTAATTACATTAATTTTCCCTCGCACATGTGTAGATGTTCCGACCATTTTGAGGTGAATCCTAAATCTCAATTAAATGAGCCCTAAAATTGAAACCAAATTGACAATTATTATGCTAAGTTGATGAACAAGTGAGCGCTGGTTAGAAAGCATTAGGTGATTGTTATAGGAAATTGTAAAATACTGTTTTCTTTTTTTAATAGCATTCTTATGTTGATAGCATGTATAATTTGTTTTTTTATTCGCGTTAAGATTATGTATAAATTTGTTTTCCTCTAATTTTATTATTTTGTGTAACTATACCTTATGTTATTGATAATAGAATACATTAATTTTTATGTATGGATTTATATTTGTTTCTTTATTTAACCTTTTCCTTTTTGTTTAGCGAGGGGTTTGTGGCTAGCAGACGTTTAGACATTAGAGTCAATTCGGATCTTTGAACATATTTTATAGTGAGTGGAAGGAAGCTTGTTTCGCCGTGAGTTTGGATCGCGTTTTATATGATACGGACGATTTAATTAAATGATAGTGTAATACAAAATGCCTTTCGTCAATTTTGCCATTTCGAGACACCTAGCGGCCACAGTTCGCGTGTGGTCCCGTACAAGCTATCGTCGCAATAATATTGTCGTTCAGCACAGATGTGATCGTCAGTAATGCCTTATAGCAAGTGTCTTTTTCAGCTGCCGATTTTAGAGTAATTTTGAAACACTATTATACAGTATATTTACTGCGGACTCGGTACAGAGGCTCGAGTGTGAGTCAATTTATGTGAGACGGGACACACGCTTTACGTTAGTATAGAAGTAGTATAGAGCTCTGTTCAACTGTACTTAAGTAGGATACATAACTTTAATACGATGTACCTGTATAAAACACCAATCGAAACCTATCCCTACTTATTGCAGAAATATTTATAAATCAAATATATGTATGTCTGCTTCCTCAGAATTTTTTAATACAACGATCAGTGTTACGTTCAAAGGTCACTGATTGTATGCATTTATTAATAAGATTTTAATACATAATATTGATGTTAGAATAGGTTAAAAGATACAAAAGTACAACGGTATGTAGTTACTGGAATAGTAAATGAAAGCAATAATACTTTAGTCATCTTTACTGGAAGTGGCAAGCACTGTACGACGTTGTCGCTTCCAGGTATTTAAATACCGGGAATATGCGCATACGCTTCCACTCCACTAAGTAAGCGTCGAGGGAATGGTACAAACAATCGGAGTTATAAAGGAATGCCAAAATGTAATGTTAAACTGCCTACGACTGTCGCCACAGTACCGAGTCCACAGTATAACAAACACCAGTATGCAAAGATTATATCAATTATAAAGCTCGTATATTTGTAATTCTAGTAGTATGTGTGTCGTCATTAGAGTTCGACCGCTGCAAGCTCCCTCGCTGTGGGCCGCGCACGCGCCGCTCGTGTGCGTCGGCCTAACGCAACGCGCTTTTGTATACGATAGATAATAATAGTTTTGCGATAAATATGTTTACGCAGCGATCGATATATTGATAAATTAGATAATATTTATAGAGGTCATTCACTTGTACTTATATTTATAGTTGACGTTAATACATTAGCATAGGATTACAAGCGGTGTTGTGCTTTCCTGAGTAGATACGTTATTATATTTCTGCCACGTAACATGGCACGGGCAGCGACGCGTCATGCGTCTAGTGTCGTCGTTCTTTCGCTCGTGCACTTGTTACACCCTATGATACTGTCATGTGACTCGAATAAGCACAGCACCACAGCGTTATTAAGGCAACATTCACACGTCGCAATTTTATGATGATAATGTGGCAATCTGAGGATTGCTTGTGATGATTAGGTATATGAACTATGTTATACAAGCCACACATGAGTCGATAAAACTCCAGATTAATGTCGATAAACTCGTAGCAGCGCTACTTTCCAGGTCGATAAACGTTAGAATTCGTGTCCTTACATTATTCGCTAGTGCCCTTTGATTTTTCATATGAAGTCTTCTAGTTTCCTGTCAACGATTCGATACTTAAGCTCAACTATAGATATAGGTTTAAGACAAAATTTTGCTACTTCCAAAATTTAATTAACGCCCTTTGAAGTCAAGCTTTATTTTGCGAGAAAATATATTTTTATATTGAAACTAGTACCCTCAGTTAGAACACAAATATTAAAATTAAACTTAACTTTTCAAAGTTTTATACTCAAGTAGTGGTCTGTACTTGTATCCAAGAGCTTCAAACACACTCAACTCATTTACTTAGTAAAATATTTAAAGTTATGCCTGTTAAATCACGTTATTGTACTGTTATAACTTTGCTTAACTTAATTAAAGTTTGTTGTCATCTTTAATTTGTTGTACCAACGCAAAGGTATAGGGATGTTACAATAAGATAATAAGAAAACTGCGACGAAAGCCAGCAATTTTATACAGCAAGCAATTATAATATAAGTTACCACTAAGCAAACCATTAAAACATTAACGTTGTATATTCTAAACTATCGACGCGATTCTAAAAATGAATGTCGTACATAGTAAGTGAATAAGTCGTACACGCACATTGAATATTTTTGCAGTGATTTTGATACGCGTTGATCTGTATATCTGTGGTACCGAGTGGCTCCGAGTGGTTCCGAGTGGCTAGCGATGGCCACGCCACCGCCACGCGCCTACACAGTCTTTGTGTGAGAAGGGGAATTGAATTCGTTTATTTTAGAGTTAAATAAAGTTCAAATGGGAAATTTAAATTGTGCCTTAGTGACAAATCGTTTAGCTCCAATTTCGTTTGGAATCTCTAGATCTTGAGACGCGGTTAAGAGATGTGTAACGTTATTTTCATCGATGTCGATTTGAAGTATTAACTTCGCAGTATTTCTGGTATTCACTGCACTGTACACTACGCACTAATGTAAAGAGATTATACAGTGGTTTCACTGAGAACCCCTTCCGAGTTATAGTTGAACTTAATTAATGCAATAATATTTAAACAATATTTTTGTTTTATTGGATGTTGTGATTGATTATATTTACAATTATATATGATACGTAGAGCGGTATGTATATGTCGTAGCAATAACTTTAAGTGTGGCAATAAGGTCTAGTGCATTTGCTTTTGTGTCTCTCGAGTAAATAAATCAAACGATGTATATGTATAGAGTACCCAGTGGCGACTAGTCGAGCCGACGCTGTACACTGCTTATATCATCTTGTACGTACAATAAGTTCAAATTCTTGACGTTTTAAAATTATATTTATATTTTATAATATATTAACAAGTGAAAGTAATTAGTTACGTAGTGAATCGAATGTATCGAGTATTGTGTGTTTGGTCAATGTTCACGTTATGTTCTCGTGTCGGGCACGCACCGCGCATCGGTGTTCATAGCTAAGGCCCAGCGCTTCTACTCGCCAGCGAGCGCGGTCGCGTGACGGTCAACATAATAACGAACTACTTTCTCAGTCTATCGCTTCCCATCGCACGTTTCCTCACTGTCCTATCTCTTGAGTTACTCTACATGTCTGAGACAAGTTATTAGTGTAAGTCAAAGTGCCAAGAGTCGCGAATCCTTCCTAAGTGCAATTCCTTCTCAATTACTCTGTACCTATGTATCTACGTCTGGTAGTCTCACGCGCACGCCGCGGTGTCGTCTCGCTTAGCCAAAGTTATCTACTACGGGATATTTTTAATCATAAACACCAATATTAATATAAGAACATTCTATTTTAAGCGTCCTAGCTTTAGCAAGATTGTGTGTATCTACAAACCGTTACACTTGTCTGTTGGGTTTGTATCGTTTCTCTCCCTTCCTTCCTTGTCACTTCCCTCGACTTTTGTAAGTATCCCGCAAGTCAAAGTGAGAAAAATAATAGTGTATAAATTAACGAAACCCATAACATTTAACTTAACGATACTAGCAGCTAATGTTAATGATATTCTAAATTATGTTTTGTAGTGGACGTTTTTATTCTCGATATGATAGCGTAAAGTACGGAGGTGGTCTTCGTATGATAACAAATATTAGAGCAAATGTAAGTGACGCCCTCTCGCGGCGGGTTCGTGAATGAAATGGAGGTGGCGAGTCTGCCGGGAGAGGTCGGAGCTCGCGTGCCGACTGTGATACGATGTGAAGTGTTCCATCAGCGCACACGTACCGCAGGCGCGAGCCAGCAGACCGACGTCGGGCCTTCGCTGTAACACTCCTAGCGGCCGATGTTACGTACATTTGTAACGAGTAGAACGCGTGTATTAAAATAAGGGACAAACAAATTATAGTATAAAATTGTTTACCAGACGCCCCGTATCGGGTGTTAGACGAAAATATTATTTTTCTTAGATCACATTATATTGTAATAAAATGGTATAGAAGTATGCGCGCGGCGGCGCGGCAGGTGAGGGGACGCGCGCGCACGGTCGGATTAAAAAATCATATTTTTTTACGAGCGCGGCTACCCCGCCCCGGCCGCATCGCACGCACTCATATTTGTTATGTTTAAGAGGAAATATCTATTGTCTATTCCAAGGGTTGAATAACTACCAACACTTTTTTATATTACAATAATTATAGAAATTATTATTGAACCTGTCGTTTTCTTCATCTTTCCTTTTATACCTACCTTTTAAACTATATATGTATAAGTATTATGTTTGCCAACTCGACGTGGCGAAGACAGAGCCTTATAACGGGTCTTTCAACAAGGACGGGTCGATGTTGAAATTAAATAAAACAAGCTGTATGTGAGATATTAAAGAAATTATTTTTTTATTTGAAAGGCCCATTTATGCCATTATTTATGAAACATGACATCGTTTAAATGTCCACCGCGGCTTCGAACGGTGGCACGGATCCGAGAGGTCCAATTTTCAATTACTCTACTGCATAGATCCGGCTGAATCTGAGCGATGGCCTGCGTTATGTTGACTTTTAGGGCATCGGTTGAACCTCATGTGGGTTGTGGTCGTCCCATATACGGCAATTTTGCTTATTGACAAAACCATTCATCCAAAAATGCGCCTCGTCGCTAAAGATGATTTTTCGGCTAAAATCGGGGTCCTCTTCCAAACGTTCTGTAGCCTGGTCAGCGAACAAACGGCGTTGTCTTTGGTCATTCACTTTGAGCTCCTGGGTCAGTTGGATCTTGTAAGGGTGTAGGCCCAAGTCCCGACGCAAAATTCGCCAAGTTGAAGTCTGCGAAAGGCCGAGTTCTTGTGCACGGCGAGAAATCGACTGCCTCGGAGTCTCCTGGACACTCACGGACAGCAGCGATGTTCTCGGCCGATCTGGCGTTCCTTTGACGTAAGGGTGTTGGTTGGTTGTTTACCGAACCAGTCGTCTCGAATTTGGTCACCAAACGTTGGAGAGTCGACTTTGAAGGGCCACCGCGTCTGCCGTAAAATGGACGTAATGCGCGCAACGTTTGCACTAACGAACACTCATTTTGATAATAAAATTTTATCATTTGGACGTGCTGCTCAATCTTGTAACTTGCCATGGTGATTTGGCATCAGTAACTGAAGAAAAAACAACGCATTTGACAGATGCCGCCAAAACAACACGGCCGCCACAAATTGTCAACATCGACCCGTCCTTGTTGAAAGACCCGTTAGATTTTAAATGCAACACCTACGTACCTACCTACATCAAGCTGAGTCGTATCGTGCAGGAGCAAAAGGCAAGGTAAGTCTCCGTCTGGGCCTGCCGCGATGTCGTTTGCCATTAAGCGGGACTCACTGAGTCGTAAGTTTAGCCCATTGATTGTCTGACATGTAGATGTGTCCAACCCAATTCCATTTAAGCTTAGCAGCTTTATCTAGGTGTGTAAGAAAGAAGGGTGTGAAACCGAAAACACATACTAGAACCTCCCATGTATATCTACTACTTTTTACTTATAATATGAGTGGGTGGAAACTATGGGAATTCCGTTTATTCACCCTAAAAATACAAATTCGTTGAATTCGCGAATACGCATGTCCGAGAATCCACAAGCCTTTAAATTTCGTTTAAACAACTAGGCCTAGGAATTCTCTAACATTTTTCCACGTATCACCTTAGGGTTGATAAACGGACTAACCCATTTTGATGGGACGCCGGACGGTTGGAACGTAACCCTACTTCGGTAACGGAAGACCGCACATACAATTTGTTGTAACTCTTGTGGATGGGCTTGAGTTTCTGATCAAAGTTTAAAGCTACAACAAATCATCATCTACCTAGCCTTTTCTCAGTTATGTAGGGGTCAGCTTCCAGTCTAACCGGATGCAATTGAATACCAGCATTTTACATGGAACGATTATCTTCTTCTATCTGACTTCGACAAACCAGTTACTGGATACGTAATACGATACCCCTTGGTAAGACTGGTTGTCAGACTTTCGGGTTTCTAATTACCCTTAACTTGTGTCAAAGATCTACAAAAATGACAGCCAGGACCAAAGGCTTATTGTGTTTTTAAAGGTACAGACGCCAGCAGGGTACAAGCTACCCGAAACTGCCAAATTTTCCCAATCAACCTTGAACCTTAATGCTTTATCGATAAAGTTGAAAACCTATCAAAGAAATTTGACAGATTGTAGTAGCTTGATGTGCTGGCGTCTGTACAACAAATAAAACAAACATATTACAAGTTCAGCAAAGTTTATTATTCTTGGTTCCGTACATGCTTCTTTTTCTTCTTCTTCTTTTGTGAGTGAGCTTCTATGAGATCGTCGATCTCTTTGCTATCGTCACCCAGACGCTTCTCGCCGCTGGAAAATAAAGGTAATTATTATTTCAGGGATACAAGGTAGTGTACGTAGTCATTCTTAAATTGATAATCTCAGATAATTAATGTTCCTCAACTATCTACTTTAGCGTTGTGCATTCTAAGTTGATTTTTTAATAACATTTTGTAATTAAGTCCTAAAAAAATTTGGCTGCACTAGAATTTGAACTTTGTCATGTCACGTGACATTGAGTTTGTTCGAACTATCTCTGATTTTTAATTCAAATATGTATAAGAAAATAGTGTTAAGGAACAAGCTAACTAAATACTAAACACCAGCCAAGTGCGAGTCGGTCTCGTACACAACGACTGGCTTGTTCGGCGTGATGTCATGCTGCAGTGCAGACAGACTGCATAGATTTAGCAATAGAGGACCCTATTGATAGAGTCATTAGACCCGTTTTGGTATAGTCAATCGTACTATTGCAAATGTATGGGTCTCATCTTCTTCTTCTTCTTAGAAGAAGAAGAGCGTGCAATGGAGAGAGCCATGCTCGGCGTTTCCCTGCGTGATCGAATCAGAAACGAGGAGATCCGCAGGAGAACTAAAGTAACCGACATCGCTCGAAGGATTGCTCAGCTGAAGTGGCAATGGGCGGGACACATAGCGAGAAGAACCGATGGCCGTTGGGGCGGAAAGGTTCTGGAATGGCGACCGCGCACCGGACGACGCTCAGTGGGTAGGCCCCCGACAAGGTGGACCGACGATCTGGTGAAGGTCGCGGGAAGCCAGTGGATGCAGGCAGCGCAGGACCGATCGTCGTGGAGATCCTTAGGGGAGGCCTATACCCAGCAGTGGGTGTCGTGCGGCTGATATGATGATGATGACTATTGCAAAAACCTATATCTGAATATTTTGAAAACAAAATCCCGTGCACATCATGACCACAGCTGCATCCGTAAGTAAAACAAAAGAGGATCCTTTTTAGGTCGACTAATAATATGCGCTGCAAGCAGGAATAGTCCTTACGGTGGTCAGATCTATGTATATCTGACCACCAGGTATAGACTTTGGCGATAGTACGTCCTTGGTAAATTACGTAGCGTTAAGGGCGATTTTGGTAATCAAGTGGTGCTGCTAACGTGCAATTTGAACATACGAAACCCTAAAAAAGAACAGTACCTAATGACGACATACCTCTTTACAGACACCAGCTGTTTCTTGTTTGTCCCCGATAGCGCCTGTCCCCAGTCGAGGTCACTTCCCTTGATGCGGTACTGAGCGAGATCTTCGCCCATCAGACGAGACAGCTCCTTACGTTGTTTGCGCTCCAAGTCCTGAACACCAAGAAATAATTATTATAAAAAAAAGAATAAAAGCCTTTGTATTCTATAAAATGTTAATAGCCTAATTTTAATTAGACTTGATACAAGCACAAAACGGGAAGTTTGACAAATGAATGAAAAGGCGTTTTGCCAGCAGTAGTATGATTTGATGACAATTGAAAGCTATGTGTAAGGCTGCCTGTCCATTGAAGCGGAGCGAGGCCGCGGATCGGAGAAATAAGATTGCATAACATCATAAAATCTTCGCTTCGCTCAATCGTATTGATTAATATTTCTCCGTTTCTCCGCTCCGCAGCCTCGCTCCGCTTCAGTGGACAGGCAGCCTTACACAGTATTGGGCCACCCTTAAGACGTATTGATGTATCGACAGTACAATTTAAATGATATGCAGCAAAGAGTGGGCTCGCATGGTGGATTACAGCCCACTCCCTCTCACAGAGAGGAGGCCTGTGTCCCAGCAGTGGGAACGTTATAGACTAATCATGCTTATGCAGCAAAGAGTAAAAAAATATCTGGTTACTAAAAATGTGGTTACTACGACTAATATTCCTGAACGAAATACTTAAATTATTGCTATTTAAAAAATAAGTGCAAGATTTTATTACAAGGACTTTTCAAAACCAAATAAAACACCCAAGAACTACAAAATACTGCAATCATTTATTTCTAAACCACAACACAACTGCTACGACAAATACACCAAAAGAAATTACCTTAGCTGCTTTCGACATTTCATCTTGAAGACTCTGTTTCATAGGACCCATAGTAACATCATCAGTATTCTTATCTTCTATACCAATTTCTTTGGCGACAGAATCTTCTAGAACGGCGTTTAGGGATGCGTTGATCTTCTTGCATGCTTCGAAGAACTTCGCCAGTATCTGAGAGCCTGGCAGGCCTAGTTCGGATGCTATGTCATCTACGTCTTTCATTTGGAAGCCCATTGCTATAAATAAGACCTGCGGATGAGAATGTTTTTATTAAAAAGTGGTTTTAAGGGAGTTTTTGGGATTTTGTTTGGCTGAAAATGAGATACTTTATCTATGTTCTAGATGTAATTGATGATTAGGCCGTCATTAATTAAAAGGGGCACTAATTTGTTTCATGGCTCTGTAACCCTTATAATGTAGATACTTATAGTATAATTGATCATGCTGAGATAGGAGCCTTTTGGCCTCGTATAGGACTTTCTGTTTCATTTTTCCTTTTATTACTTTTTTTTTATATAATTTGTTTTATTTTTATTTTTAACTGTGTTTAGATTAGTTTAGTTTATAATCCTGTACGAGTCGCAACAAATACTTTTTCTTTCTTTCTTTATAAAAAAATAGTCAGTAAAATTATATTGTATGTGGCTAACGCAATGTTTACACACTCGACGACCTGATTTTGTAACAAACGAGTGAATTTGTGTAACATTTCATCGAGCAGGGAAACGAGGGTGGGTGACTTGCAGATTCGACATTTCAACGAAGAGTAAACGCAAAATAGAAAGGAATGTTATAGGTAAATGCTCACGCGGCGTGAGCATTACTTCGAACACCGTATCGAGCATTCGGAGGAACGTTACATTACATTTAGATGCTTTTTTTTAAATTGAACTAATGCTTGTATGCACCATTCGTAAAAACGATATATTACATGCAAATGCTCGAGAAAATGCTCTAGTGTATACTCACACTAAGATTGAATGTCACTTGCACGCCATAAAACGTCACGGTCAATTTTTTCTATAAGACCTTAAATTTACTGGGGGTTTTTGTCAACGGTTACGATTGCGACAATTTGTTACTCTAAATTATGTAGAAAACTGTGAAAAAATACGATAAAGTAAATAATGTCACTCACTTGTTGTATAGCATCTAACTTCGCCGACGTCTTCGTATGGAACACGAGGTTGGCGAGCGGCGCCAACAGATCTGTGATAAGCCTGTAGTCTGCTTGTTGGCGACAGTACGCCTCTAGTCGAGAGAGATCGTGTCCGGAGAGATATTGTGCTATTAACTCCCTTGTTACAACTGTGGGGAATGATGACCATTAATATCTATATGTTATTTTATCATGTACACAGTCTGTAGGCGGTTTCTTGGCAACAGTATGCCCCTATTCGAGCAAGGTCGTGTCCGGAAAGGCTCTGTTCTCTTACTAGTCTTGTTACGACTGTTGTGAAGAAAGCAAGCATCAAAAGAAGAAGGGACAAGATAAATAAGCACTTTCTGAAACAAGATACGTCGACGGTATCGAACACGTCGCAAATACACTGGATGCTACTGTCATAAGGGGGAAGGTTAGCATGCTTAAGAGGTGTATGTGCGTGATGTGGAGGCTAAAAAATAATAATAATAATAAAACATAACATAACATAACCGTCCCGCATGATGAGAACCTCGTGAAAGCCGAGAAAGATAAACAAATCAAGTATCTTGACTTGGCTCGCGAGGTTGTCGACATGTGGGATGTGGACTCAGCGATCATTGTGCCGATAGTCGTGACAGCCAATGGCTTAATAGCCAAGAGCCTGGACCAACGCCTGAGGAGGCTCTCGTTGGGCAGCTGGATCAAGGGCTTGATTCAGAAAGCGGTACTTCTGGACACGGCTCGCATTGTCAGGAGGTTCCTCTCTCTGGAGCCCTGACCGCCGGTAGCTTGGACCCTGTTCCCGATACCGGTGGGCTACTATTTTTTATATTTTTAAATGTTTTTATATCTTTTATATTCTAATATTTAAAAATATAATTTATATGTTTACATTGAAATAAAGGAAATAATAATAATAATTTATTGAAACCAAAAACTCAGTTTACATAAAAAATGATGTTGAGATCAAATCCATATCCTATATGTTTCTTTCTGACATTGGATAATTAGGCTAATTTATGAAATAGGCGTCTCCCAATAAAACAGAAAAAAAGATTTTAGAGGGGGAGACGAGTGTTTCGAGTAAGGCTTTGGAAAGTCAATGGCATTGATTCCATTTAGTAAAACTAACAATATTGGCGTGTATTTTCACAGACATAAAAGCAAAAGATGGATAAAAATTATAACTTTCAAAAACCAAATTGATTATTTTTTTATTTCTGCTCTTGACCTCGATCACGCCTGATGGAAAGCGATGGATGAGGTCTATGATGGAACAAGCGATTTAATACGTTTACTCACCAGGTTTATCCACCTTCACGTTATCATTAACAAGGGTAGTTAACGCGAGTGACGCGGGCATTTTTCGGAGCGCTCGCGCCAGTAGCCGGGACAGTCGACGTCGGAAGTCCGCGCTGTATGCACTCAACCATGCACTGTCGCGGAGTGAACGAAGCATAATGCAGGAGTGCTCGCCTGTTAGTTCGTTTGTTTTTTGGCTGGAAAAGGTAAATATTTACACACGTACATTTGTGAGATCTTTTCCATTTAAATTTTAATGAAATTATGGAAATTTAAAAAAAATCTTAATGCAGTTTTTAGCTCTACTGCTGCAGTAGAGCTAACCCTTGAACAACATTGGTTTCAGAAACCAAGGTATCAATTATGGCTAAAACAGCATTAAGATTTTTAAAAAAACCTTTTGGTTTAGTTCGGAATTGGTTAAACAGTCAACAAATTTTGTCGCCATCGAAACATTTAAAAAAATGTCATATTAGTGCATTTTTGACTTAAATATGCCGTTTACAAAGCAAGCGCGAGCAAAACTCGAACTCCTGAACTCAATTCCGACATAACCCTCCGGTAACTAAAGAATCCATCCGATTGACCCAAGATGTAGCATTTTTTTACTTCAAACTGCACTTAATCATATATTTATATACCTGAGATACACTGGCACGTATTTCTGCGACTTCCAGAACTTGAGTAGCTCTTCGGTGAGACCAAAGCTAGTGCCGAGGTAGTCCAGGTGCTCCGCGCGCACTTCTGTTAGACGCTTTAGTAACGTTGGTGGTTTGGCTCTGGAAATTATTACAAATACAGGTGACAGCGAAGTTTTTTCTAAATACAACGGACTTTGATGCAGTTTTCACCATGACTTAGAGAATTTATTCCTGAAAGGTTTATGTATGTTTATGCACCCACTACAATTGTAACAAATCTGTAATTTTTCCATGTATATATTATATACCCATGTACTGCAATACTTAAAAATGATCAATAAAGATTATTATCTCCTTTATTTAAATTTAAATACATATAAGTAAATTATATTTTTAAATATTAGAATATAAAAACATTAAAAAATATAATAAATAGTAGCCCACCGGAACAGGGTCCAAGCTACCGGTGGTCAGGTCTCCAGAGAGAGGAACCTCCTGACAATGCGAGCCGTGTCCAGAAGTACCGCTTTCTGAATCAAGCCTTTGATCCAGCTGCCCAACGAGAGCCTCCTCAGGCGTTGGTCGAGGCTCTTGGCTATTAAGCCATTGGCTGTCACGACTATCGGCACAATGATCGCTGAGTCCACATCCCACATGTCGACAACCTCGCGAGCCAAGTCAAGATACTTGATTTGTTTATCTTTCTCGGCTTTCACGAGGTTCTCATCATGCGGGACGGTTATGTCAACAATCATTGCGCGTCGCTTATTATTATTATTATGTATCGGAAATGTGTGGTACAGACCACAGAACAGATAAAAGAGGATAGAAAGGAAATAGTTCCTGATTTGTATTAGAACGCCTGTCGCCGCATGTCTCCCACTCTCACTCTCCACTACAAGCAAGAGATCAATACGTACACGCATTACGCACACAAATAAACCACATACACTTAGATCGCGTGTTTGCTATTGGTTGTCACACTAACGCAAATTCTGCTCTGGACGTACACTCACACACGTGTAAAAGCAATTTTGTTTCTCAAATATTTTAGGGCGACCAAAAGGTCGATTAATCATATCGATAAAATTACTGTAATTTTGTTAATTAAAGTTTTGCAATTTTTTAATATTTATTAATAGAAAGAAATAAAAATAATAGCATTTCGAATAAATAAAACGTAAAACAAAGCTACAAAAAAATATAATCTAATTAATTTATTGTGAATTACTCTGTGAAAAATGTATTTATTAACTGTATCACGTTAATTTATGAATAATTGCTGTGCCCGCCGGTTTCACCCGCGTTAATTTGAGGAAAAACCCTACTAGAATAATATATTCCATTACTTTAAGAGTATTACTTATGATTATCACTTAGTACTAATGTATAGTAATCTATAGGCGGCTAAGATATTCATTGAAATCCAATGATGTCAAAGGCAGTTTTGTTCAAAATTAAATACTTGTGATGAGTAATATTTGGATAAGGATTAATTAAGAGGGGCAATTGTCTTTATTTTAAGAACGTTCACAGTCTGATCTGTCTCAATCATTCAAAAACACCTTTAATTTCCCTACATTTCTAACCATTTTTTTGTCGCTGAGATGAAACTGCGACTAGATTTTGAACGTTTTTAATTACAAGAATTGACCTTGTGGGCTGTCTGTGTCCGGGATTAACGTCATCTAAGCGTACAAAGACATGGGCTAAAGTTAGTAGGTAAGAAAATAAACATCTATCATCTATCATGGACATCTATCATCGTCACTACACACGCTACACAACAAATTATACACAACATACTGAAAAAGGCATAACGATATTTTTATGCGGAGTAGCTCCTGATTTTAAGTATCTTTTCCCTGACTGTTTTGTTAGATAATCATTTTCTGCAAAATGTTGCGAACAAATTGTGCTACATTTAGTAGGTATCCATTCACTTCTACCAGTTGCGTTAATCCACAGTTTTCTTGGAGCTGGATCTCTTGGAAAACTTAAAAAAAAATGTTTTTTTCGTCGTAAATTACTAACCTCAAACCAAATTTTAGACGAAAAACCAACTAAGAAAGTAAATTAATAATCCACATTATACAATAATTGATGTTAATAAAAAAAAAGTTATTTTAATTTTAATATTACTGAAAATAATCATTCGTATATAGGTACATAATATCGACATTGTTTACAATTTGGTACAACACTATCGACGTGCATGAATTGAAGCTTTGGCTTGACGCACGCGACTTTCGCAGTGAACGCAATACATTGCGCGACCGCTCACGTCGTACAAGATCGTACCCATGTATTGCAAGCAATGTATAATTTTGCATCTGAATGAGATTTTATTGTTTTTTGTCTACAAACTACATAATACTTTTGTAATAATTACAAATATCACTCGTATTTTAAGGTTTTTGGACTTACCGGTGAAAAGAAATCCCTCCTCGGGCTACATTACACTCCTGACTTCTTTTCCGACACGTTATAATAGCGCAAGACGGCATAATTATTTTTTTCCGCGGAGCTTCGAACGCTGTCACAACAAGAGAGCGATTGTTGACCGGTGATTCAAATTTCGGTTGACTTTTGAGCGTCTGCTCAAAAGTGCGGCGCGCCTGCCACGCCCACAAGGCCCTTCTAACCTCTTTTATCTGTTCTGTGGTACAGACCATCAAACTGAACAACTGTCTTAATAGCAAACCAACGTCGTAATAGCAAAAACAAATCAACCATCCCATACATTAGGGTTTTTTTTTTTTTTTCTGGTGGGAAATCATCAAATGACCCCTCCCGCTCTGGGTGGAGCGGAAGGGAGTGTCAGACTCTTACTGACTAAAACCCACCCATGTTCCTTCCTTCGCCCTTTATGTTCCGGGGTACCGGTAACCCTTTCGGACAATCCCGCTGAATACATTAGGGTCGAGTAAGTATTCAAGTTTTGTATGGGACAGTTTGTATAGTCAATGTTCTTACCTCGGCACAATATTTTCTGTCTGCAACGTATTACTGTTTCCGTTAGCGTCTGTATCGTCGTCGTCCGAATGATCTTCGTCTAAGCACGGCACGTCACCCGAGTAATAAGCGGCTAGCTGCTGTAAGGCACGCTTGCCGTAACCCATCTGTTGGAGGAAAATGAGCCTTAGTATTATGTAGTTAAAAGCGTATACAAGCGAGTTGCGAAAGCAATTTTTATAGCTACAAATATTTTAAGGCGTACATCTGGTGAAGAACTAGGACGGTTTTAGCTGCTATCAATCTTGTATACGTTGAAATAAAGTAAAAAACTAACCACTAGTCTACAGCATCAAAGCGACCCCAGTACCCCAAGCGGTTTAGATTGTTAATTTTCGACATTATTTTAAAGTGCGCAAGGTTGATATTTTGAGCAGAGGTAACTTATCTAGGTTTGAGCCGACCCTTATGGTCAAACAATGGTGGTATTGCAGTTTATTTAACTAGCTAAGTCTGAATGCTGTAAAGGACATTGTCAGATTTCAACATCACTAAAGCAAGTTGGCAACACAAAACACAGCCTTATTTTCCAGCCCCTACAGGGCAGTATTATGACGTATTAATGCCACAATTTTTCCAGTTTGAGAGAGAGACGGCGCTATAGAAGGCCGATGGCACCACCCCGTTTTCGCAGCGGAATAATGATAGCATTAATACTTCGGCCCCAGTAGAGTTTTTGTTCTAAGCATTTATGTCATATCGAAATATGACATTCCCTAGTAGAGTTGCACAAGGATCTTTTGGCGCTTGAATGACATTGACCGAGGGGCGTTGTTGGTAAACATTTGTGAAATTGTATTGAAAAAACAAGATGGCGGAGTTAGTTCCGATTTGATTTTGGCCACGAACCATTAGGTGTTTGTACAGTTATAGGTCAAATATGTCCAACCACGAAATTACATTTACATTGCACGAATAAATACGTACCCGTTGATAAGAAGGATGCGTAGCTATCCTCACGATCCTAGCTCCCGACAGTTTGGGGAAATCCTTATCACCGAACTGCTCACAAATGTTCCAGGGGATCAGGTCACCGGCTGCCTTGCGACCGCGGCCTAAACTGTCGCGGACGGACCTGGTAAGTAAATTAGGTTTAATGTCAATCGATTTGAAAACTTAAAAAGATTAATGTAGGGAAATTTTCTATTGGATTCTGCTAATGAAAGAGAGTTTTACAAATAAATACTTTGACAGCTTAATAAATAAATGATAAGCGTAGAGGGGGTTTTAATACGCTTATCATTTATTTATTAAACACTTTATTGTACACCAAATAAAGCAAAGAGGGCACTACGGCTAGGAAAATACGAGGTGCCAGGTAATTATTCAGAAGATAATTTCACGTAATTATTCAGAAGATTTGTGACATGTCGTCATACGTCGTACTTACTTGTCAGATATGTTGCCCTCGAGACACATTTGTATGACGCACAGTATCTCCGGCATGGCCGTGCTGTTGGGCGGCGTCGGGGCCAGGAGCACGAACAGGCAGTGCGCAGGCGCGTCCGCCAGGAGTTGGATGTCGTTCGGACTGTTCTGTGAACGAGAAAATTATGTTTTATTAATTGAATGAAACGGCGTGTCAATTTTTTATAAGATCTCATAACTTTTTTATTACTTTACAATAGGCATCCATCAAATACGGCACCTTTTACCACATAAACAATGCTCGCGTGTTTATTGTTCATTAAGTAGATTGACCCCAATAACGTCGTTTTCAAAATGATTGACAAGAGTAACCAATTTGTGAAGTCCCTTTGAACTTATTTAGTTTTAGCCGTCATACAAATATCATTAATACTAGTCACGTAACTCATTCTAATTCAATTTTGAGCTTCTGATGATAATGGATTATAAAAGCTGCTTGCTCCGTCATAAAAAGCTAAAACTACATGGAAAAGAACTAAAATCCTCACCTTATAATGACTGGCCACATAAATAGCCACCAGCCTATGCAGGAACGCCTCAGCCGCCTTGTGGTAACAGAACAAGGCGTCCCTGTTGACGCGGTACAGCTCGCAGGCCGCGGGGGGCGGAGCGCCCGCGCCCGCGCTCGGGGGCGGCGCCTCCAGGCACAGGAGAGAGTTCAGCCAAGACTCTATGGAGTCGCCGGAACGGTAACGGATAGGTTCTTCTAGTTTTATCTGTGGTAAGAGGAAGAAGTTATTTGATGTGGTTTTTTATGCTGTTGTGTAATATGTGCGTGTCTTCAAATTCAAGGTAAATAAAAGTTGCTTTGTTTCAGTGACATGCTTTTGGTTTGCTGGCAACATGTTTTACATTCAAATGTTGCCAGCATCATATTAGCCGCCACACAAATTACATGTTGCTGGAAGAATGTCGGCTTTGGGTCAATAATTGAACATGATAATTGTAGTGATAATTTATTGTGGTCAAATATTATGACCACGGAATAGAAAAAGACAGTGGAAGTGCCCTTAGACTCCCTTAGTACGGGAACCAGTGTCGCCAAACTCACACACTTGCAAATTAAAATGAACATTTCAATACACAGAAAACGATGATATAATTGGCTACTAATTATAAATGCAACTTTGGCGAAAAGTTTATTTATTGTTGTTCAAAATTAAATCTTATTACAACTCCTGAATGTTGTTTTTATTTTACGTGTCAAAATCAATGAAGTCCATTTTTCCATGTAACAATCAAATTCGAGCAATCCACAACGAGTTCAGCTACTCAACGCTAGAGGGCGCTGTAACCAATTTACTCTATTTAGCACCCTAACGTCATTGAAATAGATGTCATATTCGTATGCACTTGTTATCTATTTTTCTACTCAGCTAGAGATGAGGACAAGATATCGATAATTTAATATCGATGTTTGTACAATTGTAATTAAAATCTTTTATCTTATGTAACGGACCAAAGTCCGATTAGTATAAAAGGTAAAATGGTTAAATGAAACGATAAATAGTGAATTTAAACTATTTATGGTACATGAAATTAAACATATTTGTTTAATAATTGTCGGAATTGCGTTATCTTTTTTAAAAATAGAGAGAAAAAGAGCCTTTTTTTGAAGTTTGTAAATTGTTTTCATAAAAATGCTCTGAACAGATTCTATGTACTTGATTTTGACGGCATCCAGTTCCGTCTTCTCGTAGCTTCTATCCATTTCTCCTTGGTAAAAGAATCTTAGGGAAAACTGAAATATTTACATACTTTATTAGTTTTAGTTACTTTTGAGGCCTACGTCCAGCTATGAATGAATGATTGGTTTATTTGTCAGAATATGAGTACTCAAACTCCAACCATTTATTTCAATTAATCGAGAAGAACGACAACGAGCATATAATATGTCATGGTAACGTGTAAGTTTCACTATATAAATACACATTTTATTATTTTATCGATACCGAACTATTTGAATGTGTCCTATCCCTAATCGAGTAGCGTCGAAGTTTCTAGAATGTATACGATGATATTCAAGACAGCGAGCAAGTTGATTTAGACTTTGAACAATGGACATAAGGTAGTTTTTAGTTCGCAACAAAGTAATAAATATGGTTTTGTCAATAAAAACGATTATATTGAAATATATCATAGTTTTATAATAACCGGTGATACGATACACCTCCGCAAGATACATTTTTTGTCCTGCTATCGTTTTTTCATGTAAAAATTGCACAATAAGGCATATTTGTAATATTTTTCGTTACGTTCGAGACGTCATATCACAGCAAGTAGCTAATCCCGACTGAGCCGGTGTTGCGGAGCTCCGCATAATTGTGACACACGCGCGATAGCTGCGTGGCACTTCCACTGTTTTTTCTATTCCGTGATTATGACAATTGGCCGTAGATTGGAATATGAGAGTTAAGGAACAGTGAGTGCACCTGTGTTTGCAAACACACTTATGCACTATAATGTCGAATCAAATAATTTATTTTTCCTTTTTTTCATCTCCTACGTACTTGGCTGCTATCAGATTGTTCTAATAGATAATGGCGCCGATTCCCTTGTTCATAAACTAAACTAAATTTAAGTTCAGTGCATCTTTTTCTTTCTATTTCACTAAGAAAAGGACAGAAGATAAATATTAGTTTAGTCCTGTCAAATGAAGATACTCCATAGACAAATTAGACGTGATTAAAAACATGCCTACTAAAAATACGTCAATTTACGTCAGGCGTTGACCAATTTGAGAGGACTAAACTAATTTATACTAATATTTATCTCCTGTCCTTTTCTTAATGAAAAAGAAAGAAAAAGATGCACTGAACTTAAATTTAGTTTAGTTTGTGAACAAGGGAACCGACGCCATTATAAAACCGATTATTCACTAAAAATTACACATCAATTAAATAAAAAATAAATACATTATTATTATTACTCACGGGAGGCGGTGCGTTGTGCTGCGTCTGAAGCTGAGCGAACAGTTTCAGCGACAGTGCTCTGCCAGTGCCTTCATACCCTGAGACTGTCGAGGATAGGAGAGCTAATGGGGCCTTTTGTGCAGCAGCGGAGACGTGGACGAGAGGTATGGCGGCCGCTTCGTCTACGAGGACGAGGTCGGCCGCTGCGAGGAGCGAGTGGTCGTCCGGAGTTATGTACTGGAAGAAGAAAAAAGATAATTATTAAAACAAGATGTAACGTTATGTGGAAATGGACATTTATTTGCGAATCTTCGCAAGTAATAATTAATTATTATTTAATTTATGATGCATCTTACAAGAAGAATACGTTAACAGTTTTCAATGAGGGTTTTCATGAAAATTCACGCCACCAGCTGGCGCCATTTATTCGACAATGATTATAAAATATATACTGATGTTCATCATTCAGTCTCGACTAAAGAAAATATAGACGCTTTGACACTTTTGACAGGTGCCCGGACCTGACGCCTCAGTGCTGCCACCTAGTGAACGTCATTTCAGAAAACCCTCATTATGACGACGATTGTCCATTTCGATGTTAACGCAAGCGTGCGCAGAGCGGCTATCGATACTTGTCTGCATAATGGCATATTAGGAAATCAAACAGATCATAAATATTGTTTCAATACGGCTCCTAGTCCAATAGGTTGGTTGGGAGTGCAAAATATGAGCTTTCTGGCATTAACATGGCGACCAGCGAAGTTTTGAAAACAATACACCATCATCAAGATTTTTTACTTCGACTGCGTAGCAATAAGGGCGATTATTGTGGTTCCAGTGTTCCTACTAACGTGCAATTAAAATGTACCTAGTAAAAACAAATATTTACCTGTACAGTCTGCCTAGAGTTCCTCGCAATATTGACCCTTACGATTGCCTTCTTAAAATCCGGGTTGGTGGACCTCACGATATTGTAATCAATATGTTCTTGATACAAACACGCGTCCAATCCTTTCAGCAGGAACTCGAAGAGTGTGATCAAGTTCTCTGGGTGGGGGGACGTGACGTATATGTTGACGTAGCCAAGGGCTACGGCTGCGGCTATTGAGAGGCCTAGGGTAGCAGACTTACCGCGACCTCGGGCAGCGGTAAGGCAGTGAGGTGGTCTGTGGAAGAAAGGAGTTTGTTGTGTTGTTAAATAAATAAATAAACAAAAAAAAATTAATTTTAATTCAGATATCAAGGATTCATAGGTAAGTACGGACGCCAGCACATCAAGTTACTACAATCTGTCAAATTTCTTTAATAGATTTTCAACTTTATCGCTGAAGCATTAAGGTTCAAGGTTGATTGGGAAAATTTGTCAGTTTCGGGTAGCTTGACCTGCTGGCGTCTGTACATCATGCATAACAATATTACACAAACCAAAATAAAAATAATGATTAAAATGTATATTAAAATGATAATGAAAAATTAAAATGAAAATTAGAATCAAAATTAAACTGTAAATACAAAATTATAATTAAATTACTGTTTTCATAAGGGGCCTCCACAGCGGCGATGACACCCTGTCAGCCACAATCTTTAAGATTATAAATAAATAAATAAATAAAATAAAATAAAAAAATACAAAGCGGGTTGCAGCAGGTTAAAGGTTGTGATGGTTGGTTGGTTGTTTTGAGGTTGGTTTATGTAGCCGTACCGATGTGCTACAGGTACAATTCTGCCTAACTCTTCGGGGCAAACAGGCGTGATGTGTATTTTGAAGGTCATTTGTCATCACATCGAAAAATGTCATAAAAGCCAATAAAACGCTAATATGTGCTTTGACTGAATTTGACACATTAACGACAAAGCGACACAATGATTGCACAGCTAGACTAAAGACTGACTTTTAATAAAAAGCTCTGCAGCATTTTCCCAAAAGCAGCAAAGGAAAACGGATCGCCCTTTTCCTTTCGTTTCGGTTTGGTTTTTTTGTCAGGCACCTAATCTTTTAACAACACAACCTACCTTTGTTAGGAGTCTAAAAAAGAGGACTCACCTCGACTGTTTGTCAGCAAGCGTATTGATAAGTGCGACGAGTGCGGTCGCTTGGTCGTACGTGCGACATAATGCGACCAATGGACCGGCTGGCGGTGAATCTGATAAGGACGATATCAATTCTGTCAGTTTTGGGTTGACGCGCTGAAAAAAATAAAACAAAAAGGTTTTATATAGGTTGAGGTTCTAAGAGCAAACAACTAATGATGCTATTTTAGTTTCCTTCAAAATTGTCCTTAGAACACCTCTCGATATTTTTCTCAAAAAAGCCCTGAAGTTTCACTAAATCCCTGTATATAAAAACTGTGGTTACAGTGTTCCCTCATTTTACTCGTATGTACCGTTGCTCAGCCGAATGATTGAGTATTTTCATTCATATTTTGTTGTTATAAAAAAAAATGTTCACCTCAGGAGCAACATCAACAGGCTCAACTTGCGCAGTCTTGGATGATATAGGTAGCACAGTCAGAGAGTCATCTAACACCAAACAACGAGGGTTATCAGTTAGCGACAGCAGGAATCTCTCGTTGAAGCGATTCACAACTGTGTCGTGTGCTTCCGTTTTGAATCTGCAAAAAAAATTTTTTTTTGGTTTATGTTTGGGCAAAGGACAAACAATTTGGACAAAGTGCAATCTGCAGCACCTAAATGAATGGCTAAACAAAGCGTGGTGTTGTATTTTTAACTTAGACGCTAATCCAAGCGTAGTATTTAGTTGTCACTTGGTGTTCGTGAAAACGGACATGACTATCTGTAACAGTGTCATTTTATCTAACCGATATTTTGTGCCATAAAAGCTTTATTGAAGATAGTTCAGGAATTCTGAGTTCTATTTACCAATTATTCTTTAAACTGCTCTTTTTGGATTTTAGGGGGAACCAACAGACATGAACTGTTGAGTGACCCTCTTGCAATAGGGCTCATTTATTCAACAAAAAGGGGAATTATTTTCTTACTTCTTTTTGACTTAATTAATAGAAATAAAATCAATTTAAACATTACATACAAAAACATAAGGACAAGAACAACACGTCAGCCTAGTCAAATAACCCGCCTCTAACTGTACCCAGCGCAAAAGTGCCTAAAACGCTTGCTGCATTGCCACGTTGGATGGCAATGGCTAACCTTTGCACCAAGAACGAGCCGGAGCGGGAGTCACCCGTTTTGTCACGGAGCTTGTGCCCTATCTCACTAATGAGGTTCCTGGCCTCAGCGCCCCAAGCACCCATGGTCTCCACAGCAATGGGCACAAAATGGTAACGGTCCACCAACGGTGCGTATTTCACCCTCTTTTTGACTTAAAAACTATATCCATACCTGGAGTGAACATCCATAGTGATGGAATGCAACTGCCTCAAGGAGTCCATAGACTTGAGCAGGAACACAATCAAGCCTCCTCCTTCCACTGTCTCTACAGTGCGCGCCATCAAGTTAGGGGTGAGGGCTTCGAAATCCTGTATGAAATTATTATTATTACATAAACTTTTTTCAAAGGTCAAAGATCATTATGTGTTTCATTATAATGTCGAGTCCAAATTGCTGATTTATCGTTTACCATTTTTTTACGAAAATGCCATTTTGATCCTAAACAATATTTAAGACTAAACCATTTACGATATAAATAGGATTTCTGATTCAAGTCGGCGGTCAAGGCGCGATGTTAAGAAATTAACTGGAGTAACCAAGCTACTGGTCCATGAAGAAACTAATGAAGGGTGATCTGCCGATCTCCCTGAAGTGCAAACTTATCGACATGTGTATGAACGCCATGTTGCGTTCCAAAACGGGTATAATAGATGTAGCCAAGAAGGCTGCCAGGCTCAAGTGGGATTGGACGGGTCATATCAGCCGCAATGAGTATGACCGCTGGGCAAAAGTTTCCACACAATGGGTGCCTGAAGATGGACGACGCCGCCGAGGTTGGCCCAGAAAGCGGTGGCGAGATGATCTGGACGCGTACCGCGAGGGCTGATTCGAGGTGGCGCGGGAAAGGAGTTCCTAGAAGGACTTGGGGGAGGCCTTTGCCCAGCAGTAGGACAGTACAGGCTAAACAAAAATAAACCTGAAATACTGCCTGAACATTTTATATTGGGCAGTGGTCACAGTCTTCCTTTTTCTTAAAGTCAATTTGCCATGATTGAATAACGACATTAAATCAAATTATTTGTAGTTTTAAAACAATGTTGGTTTCAGAACTTAGACAGGAGTTACAGAACTAAGTTTGGCTGTGCATTTGATATTAACAATTTAATTGTTTAAGTAAGTACTTCAAGTTACTGGAATATTGATGTCTAATATATTTTAGAAGCCACTACATTACCTGTAAGACACACATTCCATACGTCTGACCCAGCATAGTGTGACTCTCAGAGTAATACCGTCCATGTATGGTAGTTGCAACTCTGAACGCATCAAATAGAGATTCTTCTGACACTTCCAACTTGCCTGCGGCTATCTTCTTTGCTCTCTTGCGGCCATGACTAAAAGGAAACATTATTTTAATATATTTCATGAATATTGGCTATTCTATAAATTATTCAAAATAAGGATAATAATGTTTTATGGACTTGCAAATGAAAAGAAAACTTGGAAATGAAAAACAAAAGTAACAAAGCAAAAATTAGAAAGAAAAATAAATGCCAGACGGATTTATTATTACATGAGGACTTGGTAAAACTTTTATTTATATCAACTTACTTGCTAATAGCTTCATCTTTATTTTTATAGCACCATAGAACTGTTGGCCTGGCCTTCACAGTAGACTTTACTAGCATATCATATAAGATGGGAACCTGCAAAGAAATCAGAATTTTGTATGTTAAAAATATTATGTTCGCCGGGCCAACATGACCATAGATCGCACAAGACCAGGAGGTATGGAAGGAAAAAGGGCAGGCCTTTGCCCAGCAGTGGGACACAATGTAGGCTATTAAAAAAAAAAAGATATTATGGCTAGGTTTATCCGAGAAATTAACTTTAACCGAGGAGTATCTTTTATGGCTTGTGTCTAGCAGTGGATTATGGTAAGCTTGGTTGCTAAATGGACGAAACAGATAGCTTGCCATGGAAAGGCTTCCAACACCATTCTTCAAGATTATTTACTTAGTCCTTTATGGCCTTTTGTACACACACATTTTTCTTGCCAGGAAAAACTATGGTTTATTTGCAGTCTTTTGGCACGGTCGTCAGTGTTGTATGGATCACTGTGGAAGATTGTTGACGGACTTGTTGTTTCTACGGCGCGGTTTATACTACCGTACAAAAACCGTGCCGTGTACAAAGAGCCTTAATGAGCAAGGTTTTTGTTTCTGCTGGAAATTCTGTTCCTCTTCTTAATAAGGGATTAACGTGTCGTTCAAAGGGTCATCTTAGGCCTTGTTTTAGAACAAATAAGAGGTTGGTCGTGGTAATTTAATTACAAAATAATGTGCTTACTTGATCTCTACTTTTGTCCCCCACGAGAAGGATCATAGTGCGATGTCCCAACTTAACGCCATTTTCTATCATTACCCTGATACGGTTATCTATTTTCTTTTTCACCATTTTGTTAGCTTATTTCACAAATACAAGAAATGAAAAAGATTTGTTACACTTTATAACCTAAAACGACAAATAATCACACGGCTTCAGCATGTTTATTAAATTACAAACTGTCAATGTCAAGTCTATTCCACCCACAGAGACCACAGACCACAATTCTCTTCTCTTGTCATGTCATGTCATATCAATCTGTCAACAGAGCATTTACGGAGGCTGATATATTCAGGTACGAATATGCTGTTGTTCCCGAGTTAATTAAAAAAAGAAACCTACAACCCAACGGGTGTGAGTCGCCGACTAGCGAGTATTCGAGCAAAAAGTTCGATACAATACCAAACCGATGAACTTTAACATGGCGGCTTGAATTGAACATAACAAGCTCAGCATCTAATAGCTGGGCTAAACCTCCAACCTTGCCTCCAACTCCATCTATAAGTCGATACTCCTCCACAATGACGATTTTTTATTGACAACTTGGTAATATTACGTAACTGCTGGTCTGCTGGATGTAGGTCGTAACTCGTAGCAGTACAGACAGCTTGGGAACGGGTCAAAATAATTATACACATTTCGATTAGGTGTCCTACGAATTTCTAGTGATATATAGATATTTTTTGTTTTGTTTACTCTTCTTTTGGTAAGCTTAATTCATGAAAATTTCCTATTACTTGGTATTGTAAAATTTGTTATTATAGACATATTTGTAAATTGTGTGCATTATTGTGGCATGATCCAGTAACTTTTCAGCGGGATTGTCCGAAAGGGTTACCGCTACCCCGGAACATAAAGGGAAAAGGAAGGAACATGGGTGGGTTTTAGTAAGTAAGAGTCTGACACTCCCTTCCGCTCCACCCAGAGCGGGAGGGGTCATTTGAATATTTCCCACCAGAAAAAAAAAAATCAAGTAACTTATAAGAAAGTTAACAAAAAGTGTGATTGATAAAATTTTAATTTAGACGTGCTACATGTCTGTGAATGACATGTGAGAAGATTAGATATTGACCTCTACCCATAAGGGATTTACGATGCCCATGCCAGGGGAAGCCTTTGTCCAGCTGTGGATGTAATTTCGGCTGAGGTGATAATAAATCTTCTTGAATTGGATTTCAATTGTAATCATGTATTTAGTTGATCAATTATTGGGGAAAATGAGCCAGGAAATTGGTTTATTACTGCCAACTGACACAATTCTTAATTAAAAAACAATATTATTTCGGCTTCGTGCATCTTGCCTGAGTGTGTGGCAAAATTCTCAAAGATAAAGAGAATATCAGTAAATAAAACGGTTTTGATTTTTTCACTGGCAACAAACAAGCGTCGTTCGTCCGGCTTGCTGTCAATGTCAAAGAAAACCAAGCAAACTGTTCACAATATTGAAAAATTGCGTTTTCTTTATTAATTATGAGATAAAATACATCAATTGGCTAATTATGTGACATGTGTGTTCTTCTATAAACACTATCATCGCGTGACACCATCCACAAGTGTCGGTATTTCGTATGCTAAGTGTGTGTTGAAAACCGTTTGTAGATACTGTTATAATGGCAAAAGCACAAATAAATACGAAATCCAGCAACTATATTAAAGACCGGGAAGGTTTTATTAAGGAGTTGAAGCAATTCAACGAGAGTAAAAAGTAAGTATGTCGTTTTTAGGGCACCATTTGTTAGTACATATTTACAGTATATGATCAGGCACCTAGGTCGGTATGCATTGATCAACTATGCACTTTATGCTGTATTAACTAACGTGCTGGTAGTTTTTCTGAAAGTGTTATGAGATTTGTTTACTTTATTCATATAATTTGCACACCTGAAATGCAACTTTTAATTTTCAAAAAAACTGCCTGCTGAAAACTGTTTGTATACATATTGCAGCTAACCTAAAAACTTTTACAGTCTAACCTTTTGCTGAACTTTTATAATCATAATCCTGTAAAATCGATGAAATAACAAATTATTTGCTTTGCACTGTACTTAAAATATTATTATAAAATAAAATTTTATTTTTCAGCTTACCTACAAAAGTGCCAATAGTGAATGGTATAGAAATAGATCTGTATCTGTTCTACACATTAGTTCAACAGCGAGGGGGACTCGGCAAGGTAAGTCATGTTGAATAGTGCTGTGGGAGCTATTAATTGATACAACATTATAATTATTACGTTTATTCCAAGCAAACATGTTAACATCAACACAACCTAATAGAAATAATTTGAAAACTCATTCTACAGTAAGAGAGAGAGTTATTTTTCTGCCTGCACAACATAAGGTTTATTTAGAAGCCTTTCCCACTGAATTTTTTTTTTGAAATACACTTCAATAAGACAGTGTAAATGGACCACATTACCTATTAAATAATGTCTCTGGGTATAGAAAATGCCGAGATTTATTTCTTATTAGAGTTCTTATTTAGAGAACTGTTTCAATTAAAAAATATCACAAGCTTTGATTGATTCTTTTAATCTTCACAAATATCCCAAAGGCTTTGTTATACAACTATTATTTTATTAAAAAAATATATTTAAAAATTTAAAAAACTCCTGACAAACAATATGATTTGTTAGTTTATATGTCGGAGGTAATCTCAAACTACTGATCTGATTCTGTAAATTCTTTCACTAATTGGAAGTTTCACATATTTTATGTTACAATAAGAAATTTCAGGTGGACAAATTTGCAGGCAGAAACTAGTTTTTAACTGTAGTTCGTAACCACTTTTATATTAACAAGATGAGCTGTGATTATCACAAATATTTAATTACAGGTAAATCAGAATGACACTTGGGAGTCATTCCTGCGACCGTTGAGACTACCACATCCGTGTATCAATGGATCCACACTGCTTAGAAGAATATATGGATCATATTTGGAAAAGTAAGATTTCATATTATTATAAAATGTAGTCATGGCCAAATAAAAAATGAAACTCATTTAATTCAGGCAAGACCCATATTACATAAAATAAAATATCACAATGCCCACTGCCACAGAATACTCATAGCTCTGAATAAAATTTCAATGTAATACAATTAAAATAAACGAAGATTAAAAGATACAAATTGTCAGGGTCACAGAATTCAAAATGAAAATAAAACTAAAACATGTAACCTACCTTAAAAAAAAAAGGATTTCTTCTTTATGCAATGATTAACTTCATGAGTAGCTTCTGAGACTGTCTGAATTTAATTCTGACAGACTGATTCACATCCCACTTGGGTAGAGTGGGGTGAGTGACCATGAATTTAGCACATGGTTCTAGACGCCCTAGCATAGAAAATTTTCGTCGGCGTAAATTTCAACGCAGGTCACAATCATATACTGAATCCATGGGAACAGGTTGCGTATCGGTGTCATCATCACAGTCTGGACTGGCTGGACGTGACAAAACTGGTTCTTGACAGTCCAGTTCTTGAAAGTTCGTGCCTGTAATTGGTTTAGTTGAAATAAATGCTTTGAATTTTTCTATGAACCTAGAAATCGTGGAAAATCTTATATTCTTTTTAAATTTATTTTCCATCCCGCACTGGGCCCGCGTGGTGGATTAAAGCCACTCGCTCTCACAGAGAGGAGGCCTGTGTCCCAGCAGTGGGAAAATTGGAGGGTGATTATGATTATGTTTTTTAATTTAACCAGGTATGAGAGAGCTAAAGGCCCACCAGGCAGGGATGACGACAACGACATGGATGAAGACCCGCGGCGCGGGCGCGGCGGTGCCATGCCACGCATATCCTTTGGAGGGGGTACGTACGTCTCAGGTATGTTTCAAACGGAAACATATGATACCTGTGCTTATTCTTCTCTACTATATAAACTAAATTAGTTTCAGTTTTATTTGAATCCTCGGAGAACTGTTGACCAAGCTTTTTATTCAATAAATCTTCTGGGCACACTCTTCCGTCATAGACCTCATCCATGGCTTTCCATCAAGTGTGATCGAGGTCTAGAGCAGGCCCATTCAGCAATAAAAAAATATTTTAATAAAAGTTTTAAGTATTTTGTGATTGGTTAAAAGTTTTCTGGTGATTTAACATTGGTCCTAATTGTAGTGGTGTTAGTGATTATTATACTTTGCAATTAATTATCATTATAAATATCGATGGCAATCTCTTTAGAAACAGGAAAAGAAAGTTAATTCTAATTTCCAATAATTCATTAACAATATTTTCTCTTCTGCTATTAACTATCAGCAAATCACCTCACCACTTTACCAGTTGTAAGGCAATATTATTTATCGGCATCTAAGCATCAGGTGAGGCGCTCCGCACCGGCGCCCGCGTCGCCGCAGCATCGGAACGACTGGCCCTCTCGCTCTTATCGCCGATGCCGAACGAGCAGGACTTCGCCGTCAACGTGTGTACCGTGCTTGCTGCGGACCATTCGAACAGACTGCCGCTGAGTACCACGCCGCATATATTGGATTTCTTGTTGGCGCATGCTGGGGTTTATAATCATTGTAAGTATAATTTTATATATGATATATTTAACCACATAATACTCGGTTTCTGAAACTCGATTACATTCTCAGCAGCCTAATTGCGTAACACATTTTCGGCAAATGATTGAGATTCATTGGTTTCGTTTCGATCGCTTTTTGTTTCATTTTACGATTTTCTTAAGCACATATCGTTCACTCTTTAGCGTTTCAAACCAACAGCTGTTGCTATTGCATGATAGTGGAGTTACGCAATACGATAAGTCCGTCGTTAGATCGCGAATAGAACAGCTAATCAAATTACCTAGCTTCGATGATTTGACAACAGACAAAATCGATTTGACTTTCTGAAACTGGTTAAGTTCGAAACAAAACACTGTTTCGAATTAATCGCACTTTTAACTAACAATAAACACTTCGTAGTCATAAAAAAAAACAACAATTAACATTTTGGGTAGGACAGTTGTCTTTATGAACTAGTTTATAATGATAACTGTCGTGTCCAAAATGCACATAACTTCACTGTAAAATAAAAAAGAACATGCATTCCCATGCCAACTGTCATCTAAAAACATTCGTTCACCCGCAGCGAGTCTCCGCAACACAATCGGCCGTTCCTACTTCGAAGCGCGAGGTCGTTACCCCGATGACTTCTGGAGCCTTCGGGCCGGAGGGGGCGGGGCTAAAGAGTTAGCTGACGAGACCAAGTTCATGCAGCCAGGGGTCGAACAGCCAGACTTCATAGTGCAGGCTAGGGCGGCGTATAACACGCTGACTGATTGTCTAATGAATGGCTCGGAGGAAGAAGAGATGGTTGTTGAGAAGGTTTATGAGGATGTAAGTTGTCTTTTGTTTTTGTGTTGTATTTTTTTTGTCGTCGGTCGCGGAAATGTGATGGTATCGAAGCGATACAAAACAAAACAGAGGGGCAATTCTCGTAATTTTAAGAACGTTCACAGTCTGATCTCAGTCTTATTCTGTCAAAAAATACCTCTAATTTCCCTAAATTTTGACAAGTTTTTGACATTTGTTTGTCGCCGACATGAGACTGCGACTAGATTTTGAACGTTTTAAATTACGAGAATTGGCCTTCTGGTGTCTGAATTTTCCCGGCAACGTCTTAAATAATAAAAAAAATAAATGGCCAAATCGGGCTAACTGCTCTCAAGTGATGCGCATACCATAGATTACTTACAGTCCGACATAGAATCATAACATAACCCGCCTATCTTCTTCCCCCTAGGACCTATTAGAAGACTGGATGACAGACCCATCGGATGAGAACCAACTCTTCGCTCCAGAACTACCGGGCGGCGCCACCTGTGTTTACTCGCAGCGAGTGTTACAGATCGCTTCCATAGTTCGCTCGCTGTCCTTCCACGATGAAAACGTGCAGTATTTGGCTAAGAATACTACGCTTATCAGGTACGATAGTGAAGTGTTGATTTGACTTGTAGAGATTTGTTATGCCACTGGAAGAGTTGAGACGGTCAAATGAGTTTCAACTCTATTCAAATGTAAAAATGGTTGTTCGTAATAATTACTAGCTGTTGTCCGTGACTTCGTCTGCGATCCAGGATGAAAAGTAGCTTATGCCTTTCTCCAGATTATGGTCTACCTATGTGTCAAATTTCATCCAAATTCGTTCAGTCGTTTTAATAAATAAATAAATAAATAAATAAATCCCTGGACATTTCACACAGCACCATTTGTCCCAAGCTAAGCAACCTAATGCTTGTGTTATGGTAACAAGATGGCTGATAAACTACTTATATACAATTTTTTTTTTTTTTTGTAAATACATACATATTATAGATAGAAAAACACCCAGACTCGGAACAAACACATGTAGGTCATACAAATATTTGTTCCGTGCGGGAATCGAACCCGCGACACGCAGCGCAGCAGTCAATCGCTTAACCACTGCACCAACCGTGCCGTTTTAGTGTGAAAGTGTAACAAACAAACATATAAAAAATCAAATCTATTCTCTTTATAATATTATTTTACACGTAAGCATATTGAAGGGTTAGATTCACATCTTAAATCTTTTTTGAAAGCAATATTTTCGCTTGCAAAAAAAATGAAATATTGAAATAATTGTTGACCAATGGATGGTATAGTGCTCTTGTGTAGAACCTCTTTTTACTCTCATGGTAAATAATAATATTTCTTTTTCAGGTTTTTATTGTTGTGTGCAAACTCTTGGGTAGGCACGCTACGGCAATCTGGTCTTGATACACTCGGCAACGTATCCACTGAACTTATAATCAAGGTAAATTATTAAACTATACTTATCACTTTGTAATTGTATAGAGTTGTTAAAACCTCATAAAACACACGTATGACTCTAGAGTGGTTTATACCATACAAAACACTTGTTTTAACTTTAAAGAGTGGTTAATATTGTAAATATATGTTTTCCCTATTGTAGGACCCAGCAACGTGTTTGATATCCCGACACGTGCTATCAACAATTCAATCGGCATTAGTGTCACAAGACCGCGCTAGAGTGCTTGCAGCGCTTGAGTTGCTGAACAAACTCGCTCAGAATGAGGTCAATGAAGATGCACTGCTTAAAGCGCTGGAATCTAAGGTATGTTAACTGAAAACCTTTCTAAACTATCTGTGATGTTATAAACTGTCTTAATGGAGGCTATTAAAAATATGTACACTAAACTGTAATAGCGCTATAGTAGAGATTCACTCTACTCCGAAATGATATTACAGCTTGATCCAAACTTTATGGCGGCTCGGAACGTGAGGCGAGTCCCTGCGCAGTAACAATTTCACGTGGCAGCGGGGGTGAGGGGTGAGGTACTGCGCAGCGAGTAGCGCACTTCAGAGTCACCACAAAGTTTGACGCGAACTATACTATGTACATATATGTCGTCTGTAAAGTTGTCATGTAAGGGTTTAATAGTCCTGCCGGGTCAGCGGGATTGTCCGAAAGGGTTACCGCTGCCCCGGAACATAAAGGGCGAAGGAAGGAACATGGGTGGGTTTTAGTCAGTAAGAGTCTGACACTCCCTTCCGCTCCACCCAGAGCGGGAGGGGTCATTTGATGATTTCCCGTCCGGAAAAAAAAAAGGGTTTAATAGTAAAGCGCTTTGCTCTGTAAATTCTGACAACGTTCAGCACTCAAGCAACTGATATAACATTTTTTTTAAATATTTTTGTTTTTGCCATTTGAAGTGCCTTTTTCACACACACATTCTAACATTTATTTTTTATTACAGCTCTACCACGAAGTGTGCGCCCTACTGACTCTCCGCGACATAATGGTGCTGGTGTGCACGTTGGAGTGCGTGTACGCGCTGACGTCACTGGGCGACCGCGCCAGCGAGTCCGTCGCGAGGGTGCCCGGGCTCATACACACGCTCGTGTCGCTCGTCACTGTCGAGGTATGTAGTGCAGTCTGTGACATAACGGTGACAAATAGACAGAATACTCTTTATGATGTTACTCTCAACATTAAAATTACAGATTATGATTTTGAAATTTTACATGGCATGTTAGTGTTTAAAGTAAAATTGTGACATTTGTGTCGAACTTATAAAAATTGTGATCCGAAAATACCCATTTTATTTCGAAATTTTGCTCAATGCCTTGATCATTTTTGTCGGATGCGTTTCAAAATTCCCAGTTTCTAATGCAAATTGCAAGTCCTGACACAATTTCAGTTTCTCAAAATAACCTAAACATCGATTTTTAATTTGATAGATTAAAATCGTAAGTTTAGATATAACGTCAATTTCATTTCCCCCCCTCAAAAAAAGTGGGGTAAGTTCCGGAAGCGGATGGTAGTGAGTTATATCAATTTTGTTCTATTCCAGGCTCAAAGCTACGGCCCCCGCGCTTGTATACTGATGCGTGTCGTAGAAACGGTGAGTGGACCGAGCGCGATCGCCGCTCAGGCTGAACGTGATGCGCAAGAGAGGCAAACGCAGCAACAACAGTCGGTAAGAGAACTATGTTACTTTGTTATGTCGTATTACAAGTTGAATAAATACTGTTTACCTTTTTTGGATTCCACTGACTGTCATGAAAGTAAAAATCAACAGGTGGATTTTCTTGTAGCTTTACATAATATGTGCCCAAAAGTGGAGATTCATAACTTTCTCATAGGACCAGCAGCCTAATTGCGTAAGCATTTTCGGCAAATGATTGAGATTAATTGGTTTCGTTTCGATCGCTTTTTGTTTCATTTTACGATTTTCTTAAGCACATATCGTTCACTCTTTAGCGTTTCAAACCAACAGCTGTTGCTATTACATGATAGTGGAGTTACGCAATACGAAAATCGTAAAATTAAACAAAAAGCGATCGAAACGAAACCAATTAATCTCAATCATTTGCCGAAAATGTGTTACGCAATTAGGCTGCTGGACACTTTTTAACACAACATACAAAACACTTGAACCTTTTGTTCCAAGAGGTTCAAGGGTTTATCATTTTATTAAATTAACCATTATTGGCTTGAAAAATTCTATAGTGCATTTTTAACACACTTGGAAAATCAGTAGATTGATTTATAACACCAAATGGTTCTATCTCTCTACATTATACTAATGGCTGACACAGAGATCTGTCTGAAAATTGTCACCACATACACTGCTACAAGGATTTCTTGCCGGGCGCACAGCATTGACAGGGGCGCTGTTGCCACACATTAAAAAAAAACTGCCATATCAATATAATAACCTTGCATAATTCCAGTAATTAGCTGTAAAGGTAAGTATAATGTTTGTTTGGTATGTATCGGTACTGAAACTCCTGAATCGTCTCTTACGCACAGAACTGGGAAGTATGGCAGAAGAAAGGGGAGGCCTATACCCAGCACTAGCAGTGACTGATTCAGGGCTAAAATGATGATGATGATGTATCGGTACCTACTTATTATATAAATAAAATAAAAATAATAATAAAAACTTTATTGCTCAAAAAATTACAGAGATTTTACATTGGCCCCAAACTAGGCAAGCCTGTATCTTGGACACCAATATGGAGGGTTTACCATTTAAACATTTATTTTAAAAACATGTTCGAATCAATCAATAAAAGTATAATATATATGTTTGCTTCAAATTACAAAAACAAAAAAAGAACTATATAAATTCTAAGAATCAAAATTAAAGAAAACATAACAATCAAATCGAGAGTTAAAAGGAAATAATAATAATAAAACTAGAAAAATAAGAACGCTATTATTATGTGAATGAGTGTGAGTATAAGTGTCTGATCATGTGTGTTGTGAATGAGTGTGAGTGTGTGTGATCATGTGTTGTGAATGAGTGTGAGAGTGTGTGATCGTGTGATGGTGAGTTTGAGGGTGTTTAAGTGTGAGTAGGTGTATGTGAGAAAAATGAATGAATTGTAAAGTCCGTTTCACAAAAGAAGTCTCGTAGACGCGGCGCCACTGTCGTAGGACGGAATCATAAATATTGATTTATTTATTTATCTCGACATCATATACGAGTTATTGGTTAATAAAATGCACATTCTTAAATAGAGAAAGGTGTCTGGGGTAGGAGAGTTGTTGTAGGAATGTTGCTAACTATATAATAATAATTAGTTCCACTTATTGCCGCGAGACTTCTTTCGGGAAACGGACTCTATGTGCAAAAACTATTTAACCACTGTAATAATCTTTTCTGCTTCGTCATATGACAAGTTTAGTAACCAGGATGTTAGTGTATTTTTTATTTGTCTGCGAGTGCAGTTTCTTATATTGCACTGTTTGATCACCGCGTTATAGACATGTACATGTAGAAAATGTGGGAGTCTTTGTGAGTATGCGGATTTTACTGGAGGATTTGGAAGTCTGAATTTGCGTTTGGCCTGTAAACTACTTAAATCACTCCTTTTCGAAGTTTTGATGTGGGTATTCGTTTATTATGGTTGTTATGGTTATGTACTGGTATAAACTGTACTACGGTGGAACAGTTTTTCTCGTTCTCTGTAAATGTACAGACGCCAGCAGGTCAAGCTACCCGAAATTGTCAAATTTTCTCAATCAACCTTGAACCTTAATGCTTTAGCGATAAAGTTGAAAATCTATTAAAGAATTTTGACAGATTGTAGTAGCTTGATGTGCTGGCGTCTGTACACAGAGTAGCGTAGCAGACTTGTGACAAAAAAAAAAAACATGTGCAATTGTTTTGTGAAAATTTAAAAAACAAGATGGCGGCTTTAGTTCCGACTTTGGCCACGCACCAAAAGATCTTTGTACAGTTATTGGAATTTACGAATTGCTGGATAGATAAACCTTCCGTTCACAGACCGTAACCCCCACAAAAGCCGTGCCAGAGCCTCCGCAGATGACCCCAGCGACGGCTACGACGACCGCAGTGTCGTCGCTGGCGCCCGTCTCGTCCATACAGCAGTCGCATCTACAGCAGCGCACTGTGCAGGTGAGTGATAGTAAGGTGAGGGACACTCTTTAACTTTTTTTTTTTGCTTACTTTATTTTAGGGGTTAAGTTCAGATGTAACGCGTAAACACGGTTAATTGTAAGGCACCAAAGACATTTAAATATATTTACGATAAATAGATAGAATATTCTTTTTAGGGTTCCGTACCCAAAGGGTGCCAATAGGACCCTAAGCCTTCGCTGTCCGTCCGTCTGTCTGACAGCGGGCTGTATTTCATGAACGGTAAAAGGTAGACAGTTGAAATTTTCACAGGGTGTGTATTTCTATTGCCGCTATAACAACAAATAATAATAAAATAAAGTTAAAAATTAAAAAAAAAAAACATCACTTGTATGGAGACCTCCATACAAGTGATGTGTTTTTTTTTTGACGTTTTTTTGCCTTGTGATAGGTACGTGCCCTTCTTGTGCGAGTCCGACTTGGCCGCTTTTTTTATGAGATTTATTATGATAGCTTCTCTATAGTCCTTATCTTAATCTGTTGAACTTAAGGAACAGATTCTGTTAACAAGGCATCTGAGAACAGATTCTGTTCGTATAGCGCGCTCACAAGGAACGCAAACACACGAATGCCTAGAAGTGCGTTTCGAAATGATCGATGGTCAAATGTTTGTCTGAACTTAGCCTTATTTAATTTTCAACATACTCACCACATAACGACACATACTAATAACATATTTTTTAATAGCAAACTTTTGAGTCATAGTCATTTTGAGTTTTGTGTTTCCTTTCTCGACTAACTTACTTTCTGTAGTGCGTAGTCATGCTTTTTTTTTTTAATTTTGATTAAAACTTAGAAGCATAAATAAAGGTGTAATCCAAAATATAACAGTAGCTAACTCTTGCGTGGGTCTAAGGACTAGTGTGTGTGTATAATGCCTATCCGTAGTATATATCTAAATACTCCCAATTAGAATAAATAAACGCCATTGATTATACGAAACTGCGCGAGCGCGCGGATGTAGCGAGAAGACACACGACAGCACACCCTTACCGCGCGACAGATATCGGACGACTGAAGTGGGCGGGAAGGGTTGGTGGGAGCCGCGGGTAGGGGAAGCTCGCCGCGCGGTGCTCGAGCGCCGAGCGTAAGCGCAGCCCTGCGTACAGCGCACATAAAAATGTTTTACTAAATATTGTTATATGAAAAAGTAAAAACGCTCGAAAAATTTTTTTTTTTTTGTTTATTTTAGTTGTTTGATACTGAGTAAGCACACGAAGTTCTTAAAGTTAATTTTTTAACACCTTATATTATCGTAAAATATAATTCTTGTAAATATTTTTGAAAAGAGGCTGAACTGAAGAGCGAAAACATAAAGTATTTTTAAGTTTCTTTTTTTGACATTTGATTGATAAAATCAAATAGGCAAAACAAACAAAACAGCCAGACAAATTAGCTGTAGTATACCTACACAATAAGACTAAACTCTCTGTAATTGTGGGCCATAATAAATAAATAAATTACATACAGACACCCCACCCAGTGCGAGTGCGGTTCTGTTCAGACCATGCCCCACTTACTGGAGTGCCCTAAGTGCCCGTTCACCTGCACCTTGAATGCCTAAGAATGCCACTGATGACGCAATCAACGTGACCAACGTTGATTGCGTCATCATTACTAGGTTCACATAACACATAATCAGCCTGTAATGTTCCCACTGCTGGGACACAGGCTTCCTCTCTGTGAGAGGGAGTGGGCCGTATCCGCCATGCGGGCCCAGTGCAGCTTGGCAGATATCACATGTCTTCGAATTTTTGGTTCAAACAATGTAAAACGAAGAAGGAGGTTACCATCGACACGAAAACAAGAAGAATAATTACATATTGAAAAAAAATCTTCAACAGGAAAACGAGCACTTCGCTCAAGCATGGCTCCGCTCAGCCTACGAAGTTCTACCAGCGAACGACAACAGCGCTTGCGACGCCAACGACATGTACCGACAGTACGTCGCGTGCTGCACCAAACTGTCTAGGAAGGGAGTCATCGCGCCTGCGCACTTCCCTAGACTAGTCAGGTAAATGATTATATGATAATGGAAAGGTTCTTGAGATACCAAAATCTGTCAAGTGGTGGATCGGTAAATCTCCTGACAATTAATAATAATAATAAGTATTTATTTGCAAAAAACATGGTATACATGGTGTTTCAATAATTAATTAATTAATTAATTAATTTTTTTGTTTACTTCTTTATTTCATTTACTTACTTACAGATTATATTTTTAAATATTTTTATAAACAAAAAGATAAAAAAACATTTAAAAATATAGAAAATAGTAGCCCACCGGTATCGGGAACAGGGTCCAAGCTACCGGCGGTCAGGGCTCCAGAGAGAGGAACCTCCTGACAATGCGAGCCGTGTCCAGAAGTACCGCTTTCTGAATCAAGCCCTTGATCCAGCTGCCCAACGAGAGCCTCCTCAGGTGTTGGTCGAGGCTCTTGGCTGTCACGACTATCGGCACAATGATCGCTGAGTCCACATCCCACATGTCAACAACCTCGCGAGCCAAGTCAAAATACTTGATTTGTTTATCTTTCTCGGCTTTCACGAGGTTCTCATCATGCGGGACGGTTATGTCAACAATCATTGCGCGCCGCTCTGATCGATCCACCACCACCATATCAGGCTTATTGGCAACAATAGTCCTGTCAGTAATGATGGATCGATCCCAGTACAACGTGATATTTCCATTTTAGAGAACTGGGTCGGGCACATACCTGTAGTACGGCACCTCAGATTCCACAAGGCTGTATTTCAGAGCAAGTTGCTGATGGATTATCCTGGCTACAAGGTTGTGTCTATGCAAATACTCTCCGTTGGCTAGACGAGAACACCCGGAGATAATATGCCTGATTGATTCCCCCGGCCGGTGGCATGCCCGACAGATGTCAACCGTGCCGTCTTTCACAATAAATCTCCGGTAATTGTTCGTCATCATAACTTCGTCCATAATTGCACAGACAAAACCTTCGGTTTCTCCAAAGAGGTCACCGAAACGCAGCCAGGCTACGGACGCTAGTAGATCTACATCGGGTCCATGTAGGGCCCGGTAAAAGCGTCCGTGAAGCTCCTTACTTTGCCATACTTCCAAGCGATCATTGGTGTCAAGAACTACTGGCTTGAGCCAGTTCTCTTTAGCCAAGGAGAGCGGGGTGAGGCCCTTGTCCACCGCGACTACATCTCGATGCATTCCCACGTCGGTTTCTAGGAAATATTCCCTGAGACTGCATATTTCGCGATTGTGGAGGGTCTTAGCGTTTAAAAAGCCTCGACCTCCACACTTTCGCGGGATATACAGCCTCATTACCGATGACCGTGGGTGATGCATTCGACATGTCATGTCATGACATGTCGCTACAGCCGCGCAGTACAGAATTGAATGAGTATCGGTGAGGTCTTCGCAGACATCAAAATAACTTGATAACTGCGCATCCAGAACCGCCACCAGCGCCCTATTTTTGTTATGCATGGGCAAACGAGGTAAGCGTGGCCTAAGTTCAGGCGACATGAAGCGATATTCCTGAATCGCACCCTCCAAAGCACTCCTCAATTCCTCATTGCACTGGGTACTTATGTTTGTAGCCCTGTCATTACTCCCCTCGTCAGCATGACTTGTGTTGGACTGCGGTAGTACTACAACAGTCTGCGACTGGGGAACGACGACATGGCTACTCTGCATTTCTGATTGATGTGATTACGCTGGATAACCCGCACCTGATCCGACAGTCGTTGTGCCGTAACGTTGACAGCTGGCTCAAGCACCTGAAAAAGAGAGAGCATCCGAACACGGTACGCGGTCAGATTGTTTCCCCCCTCTGTAGCCCCATAGTATGAGCGCATGACATTTTCATTGATGGATTGTGTCCATCTCATGCGCTGCACACTTCCGCCGGGAGCTGGGACCCTATCAGAGGCCGGTGGGCCTAGAGGTCCTAAGCCGTCCGGCGGCCGGCGTCCTCCCCGTCGACGAGCAGGTGGTGGCGTCGTGGGCGGAGAGAAAGACTCGTCGCTCGAGCTCGACGCAACTACCGCGGCCGGTGTCGTCACAGCGCTGACAGTGAGGCTGGGTACCGGCGGCGGCGAGGCGGAGCTGAGCGATGAGTCCGGTGGTGGTGGGCGTGCACGGCGAGCTGCTGATCTCGTCAACATCTTTATTCACATTTCATTTTTCACGTTCTAACGGAGGTGACATGACAGATGTCACCTCCGGTTCGGTAGTTTTTGATACAAGTGAGAAGTACTATGAACGTTCATTTTATTTAATTAAAGATATGTTATGTATGATAGGTTTGCTTTTGTCTGATGGTTTCACGGATATTTATGTATAAGAACTGCTTCTAAAAATTATATTATAGGAAATTGTGAAGAAATGACAGAAGAGACGTGGACGTTGACTTTGGTGTTGCCAGCTTATTATATTATTATTATTAGGTGGCGAAAATCCTAAAAATAACCGATGTGGAAAAATATTGTGCTGTTCTGTTCTATAGCATACTCTGCCTATAATATTCCCACTGCTGGGACATAGGCCTCCTCTCCGTGAGAGGGAGTAGGCCCAGTGCGGGTTGGTGGATGTCACATGTCTTCGATTTTTTTGGTTCTAAGACATGATGTTCATGGGAATATTATATTTCGGTTAAATGAGGGTTTTCAAGAAAATTCACGTTACTAGTTGGCGCCACTTTGACAAGAGCTGATCATCATTATTGTCAATCATATTGCGGTTAACCGGTCGCAACAGCCAAGCTTCCGGAAACCAGGTTATCATTTTAATAAATGTCTTTTTAACTGTCTTAGAACGGTATTCGGCGGTACAGTGGGACCTAACACAGTGACGTTATCGACGGGCGAGACTCAACAGGCGTATATCGGCATAAGATCCAGGGCTATGCAGAACAGAACTAATCCTACTGCAGGTAACTACAATTCAGCCGTAAAGCCTTATTTACAAATAATAAACTCTTTTCAATGTTAACCAATCCTTAATTAATATTATAAATTCGAAAGTAACTCTGTCTGTATGTTACTTTTTCACGCTTAAACTACTGAACCGATTTCGATAAAATTTGGCAAGGAGACAGATGGCATCCGGGGGAAGGACATAGGCTATTTTAACCGACTTCAAAAAAGGAGGAAAAAAAAATTTCATTGCATTTTTTTTATGTTTGTTACTTCAGAACTCCGTTATTTGTAAGCCGATTTGCAAAATTCTTTTTTTATTTGTAAGGATATACTTTCAGATTGGTCCCATAGAAATTTCATCAAAAACGATTCAGTAGTTTGGTTTTTAAACCAAAATTACTGATAAAAATTACAACTTAAAAGTGAAAAATAAAAACTTTTTTGAAAAACAAGAACAACCAACTTCCAAAAAAGACACTACTTTCTAAAAATAACTTTACATTTCGTAGGTCGGTGGCAAACAACGAACATGCGAACCCAACGACATCGACTACCGAAATTAAAGCTATTTTTCAATTTGCAGTGTCTTTTTTGGAAGTCGGTTGTTTTTTTTTGTTTTTTGCAAAAAAGTTTTTTGTCCCGGTAGCACGCTCCCGTGGGATAATTCCCGACATCCATGCGGGCGAAGCCGCGGGCAGTATGTATTAAAGGATAAATAAATAATATACTGTTCTGTAACTACGGATTTTATCAGATTTTTTGTGTCTTTTTTTCTTTAGGACCATCATCACCGATACTCAAAGCGCAGCTCACGAATAAGGCAGCAGCAGAAGCTAAACCCGCTGTATCTCAACCACAAGTGCAGGTAACAATTTTACAAAGAAAATCCTTTTTATTTTAACGGAAATATTTTAAATATGGGTACAGATATAGCCTCCCGACCGATTTCGGTCACGGTGGCCAATATCAACGGAGATTAGCCAGGTCCGCAGGAGATTTCACTTTCGCTCTTTCTTCTTTTACTCTCAAAGTCCGATGCGACGGCAATCCAACACGACCGGAGAGAGATCAGGCGCAGGACCTACGGCTTTACATGCTTTCCGAGGCACGGGGGTATTAAACCTCCAACTTCAAAACTCCGGATTTTTACTAAGAAATTCCTAATGGAAAACCCAATAACACTTTGTCCGACCTGGGAATCGAACACAAGACTGCGCGACTAAGTATTTTATGGTTGACAAAGTATTTGAAAGTGTACGTTTATTTTTTTAAATCAGACATGAAAGACGGACAGACAGACAGACCAGACAGACAGACTCAGACGGACAGACGGTCCGGTCCGGTCCGGAGACCGACCGGGTCTCGGTCAGACTTTTCATAAAACATACCGCCTTTATTGTCCCACTGAGCGATGATAGTGTTGGTGAAAACTATCAAATACTGTCAATCAACTCATCATCTGCCTAGCCTTTTCCCAACTATGTTGGGGTCGGCCTCCAGTCTAACCGAATGCAGCTGGATACCAATATTTTACATGGGGCGACTGCCTATCTGACCTCCACAACCCAGTTACTGGGTAATACGAATTGGTAAGACTGGTTGTCAGACTTTCGGGCTTCTGACGACCCGTAACGACTGTCAAAGATCCACGAATGATAGCCGGGACCAACGGCTTAACGTGCTTTCTGAGGCACGGAGGGGTTTTGGTTGATGAGATGGTCACCCATCCACGGAACAATCGCGGCAACCGTTGCTTAACCTGATCGATCGACCCGTGCGGCTGTTATTTATTAGCCACAAGCCCCTGTCAATCAACTATTTACTCTAGATATTTCCTCAGAGCCAACAACAGTCACCAACCTCCCACCCGCATCTGTCTCAAGCGCTGGATTCCACTCCGTCGAACACAACGCTGATCAAACACCTGTTAGCGCATAAAGTAAGCCCCGCACCACCGACACCGCAAGTAAGTGATACTAACAAAACTAACTTAACCACTGTTTATAAATGTAGAGATGTGTGGATGAGTTGTTGGTAGTGGGATAGAGATGAAGGCCGCGTCCTAATAGAAAGCGATCGTCGCGCGTCATTTTTAGGGTTCCGTACCACAGAAGGAAAAACGGAACCCTTATAAGATCACTTCGTTGTCCATCTGTCTGTCCGTCCGTCTGTCAAGATCTTTTTTCTCAGGAACCTGTAGAGTTATCAAGTTGAAATTAATATCAAATACTCAGGACTGCAATCCCTTGAAGCAGTGAAAAAATCTAAGTTCCTGAGTAAACGCAATCAAAAGATACGGACGTTTATGTTCCGTTTATGCCGCATATTTTGACACTCGCAAACGAAACAAAACCAATAGGGTACTTCCCGTTGACCTAGAATCATGTTTGGCAAGAAGCAATGTCATGTAGCACAAGTAAAGTAAAAAATCCGAAAACCGTAAAATTGTAGTTACATACCTACAAATTTGTACGGAACCCTCGGTGGGCGAGTCCGACTTGCACTTGACCGGTTTTTTAATGGCGTTTGCAGGTCAACCTGGGAGGTTGTCGTCTGCTTAACCGGTCTTGCCTGTGGGTGTCTCAATCAATTAAGGCCTCGTGAGCTTAGTTTTTCAGTTTTTTTTTTTAAGCGAAAGCTTAAACCCTTAATAACTAAGTGACTACACGCTAAAGGCATCCGGACCTCGGCTTAGGACGTCGCTGGGAGAGGCAGCAAGGGACAGGCTGGAACAGATTATTTAAGGACGAATTTAAATCAATCAGGGGATTGGAGTGCTTTATAGCAGCGTTTCATGAACTGCTGGACGGGGACGCGATCGTCGCGTTCGTATGTCACTTTTTGTTCGGTGAACTGGACGCGTGGTCGCGCCGACAGAGCGCCTTTCAGTTTTCGACAGAGCGCCTTTCAGTTTTCGACAGAGCGCCTTTCAGTTTTCGACAGAGCGCCTTTCAGTTTTCGACAGAGCGCCTTTCAGTTTTCGACAGAGCGCCTTTGTTTTCCGAACAAAAAGTGACATATGAACGCGAATATGGCGTTTTCGCGCGACGATCACTTTCTAAACCCAGGTTGGCACGGGCGCATTTTTCTCGCGGCGATTCGTTTTCGCGCACTGAATTTTCCAAGCACTGCTCAGCGCCGAGAGTTGAAAACGATGTGTTTTTTTAACGCGCTGGGAGGCGCTCTGTTGGATTCTCAATGCTCGGCTCAAACAGAGTTGAAAATCCAGTGCGCGATAAACTCCCGCTGCGATATTTTTACGTCTGTGCGAACATGGGCTAATAGGACGAGGGGTAAAGTTTGATGAGTTGCTGACGAGAATGTGTGTACACTTGTTTAGTCATGTTTTTCTTTCTTTGACAAGTTACTTATGTGGAAAAGAGTTTTGTGTGTAAGATGCTGGGAAGGGAAAATGATTTACTTATATAAGGTGTATTGAATGAGGTAAAGTGAATTTTAGTTCATAAAATGTTTTAAGGTAGAATTCAGTTTTTTGGTCATCACATAACTTAGTATATTTTTTTTCAATCATATTTTCATCAATTTTATTATGTTCTTTTACTTTATTTTCTGCTATAATTTTACAATAGAACAAAGAAGGTGACGTGCGTATCACGAAGAAAGGTATAAACTGCAAAATACAGTGGAAAATTAACAAACTGCATGTAACATTGAGTTTTTGAACGTTATAACAAAGATTTGGTAGTTCTGTTCCGAACTATTAGATCTAGCATGTACCAAAGTTTTTTTTAACTAAATGCTTGTAAACAAGGCCCAAGGAAAATATCTTTTCCATCAGGAAAAAAAAAAAAACTCAACTTGACAGGCCGAAATTATACTGAGGTGATTGCCTGATAAAAAAAAAAACGATTATCGATTTTTGTGTATGGCAACATTGACGAGTAGTGGCAGTTAAAAGCGACGTAGAAAGGCATGCCAAGTATCACTAGTTTATAAACTAACATAATAAAACAACTGGATTGAAACGGCATGAGTATTCCGCTAGCTTATTTGTAGAGCATGGATTTATTATTGTTACTTTTAAGAGTTATGCCAAGTTTAAAGAAGTTTTTTTTTGTTAGCCATTAACGCCCCACTGTTGCACTGGGCAAAGGAGATTTAGGGTTACCTTAATGGTATTATTTTACAAAATTACACACGAGGCGTAATTTTTAAGATATTTTTGCCGCAAATTCTATAATACCAAAATAGAAAGTTCGTTTTAATATAAAAACTTCAACATCATTTACTTTTCAAACATTATTTTTCTTTTTTTAAGCAACATTTATTTTTCTTTTTTCAAGCAACATTTATTTACTTTTGAGACATTATTTTTCGGTTTTCAATTTTATTTCTTATCAATTCGTTTATAATTTCTTTTCTTTTATACATAGGATCAGGGACTCAAAACATTTCTGAACGACTTAATTCAATATTTATTATGAATATAGGTTGCGCAAAGACAACAAAGTCAGCAAAGAGGACCGGCTGCTCCGAGCACCGTTGTGGTGCAAACTAATCAGGTATTTATAAATACTTCATTCTGATCCTTTATTCATTCAAAAACATACAAGTTTTATTTTTAAATATTCAAATGTCAAAACATTTCCTACTATATATATATATATATAATATTATAAATGCGAAAGTTTGTATGGATGGATGGATGGATGTTTGTTACTCTTTCACGCAAAAACTACTGAACGGATTCGGATGAAATTTGGCACACGGATACTTTATAACCAGGATTAGCATATAGGATATTTTTTATCCTAGGGATCGAAACTTATGTGGGTGAAACCGCGGGGCGCAGCTAAATAAGTAGCGGACCCGGCAGACGTCGTCCTGCCCGGAAAAGCAGCGCCACCTACCGGGTCAAATTGTGTTTTCAAACCATCCAGGAACCCATTGAAATATACACACAAAATTTCATACAGCTATAACTAACTAATTATTTATGACCCGAAGGTTGACAGGCAAGCAGAGGGTGTAGGAGCAAATGCCATCTAACCTCCCACAGCCAAAATAATGGGCAAAACAGAAATCTTAGTGTTGGGCTTGCTAGCAGGCTTTCTATAGGATATGTTTATTTGATTATCATATCGAATAAACCTCTCATTAGAGGTTATATCGAGATCTAAATTAAAACACATTTTCATCTTATTCATATTTTCCGTACAGGGAATGGACGTTGACCCAGAAGCCCTGATCAAATGTACGACAATTACACCAGGTGGGGTTGCCAGTAGCACGCCCACAGATAAGGTAAAAACATGACGTATGATGCAACTTTTTTTTCCAACAAATCGGTTAGAGCTTTGTTGCGGCCGCGCCGCCGCCTGTTGGCCCACTACGGCAGGACTTACTGCCGCCATGCCGCGAGGCTTCGCGCCGCCAGGAGCGCTAGTTATTGTCCCACCATCACATTGCGGACGTCGCTCATTCTTCAACAAACAGATTTATATCAGAAATCTATCAGTTCTGGAGGGCAATTCCGGTATTGTTAAGAACGTTCGCATTCCAATCTTAATGTGAATCTGTTAAAAATACTTCTATTTTTCATAAGTAGTGACCAGTTTTTGAAATTTTGTTGTCACCGTGGTGAGACTGCGACTAGATTTTGATCGTTTTTAATTACGAGAATTGGCCTTCTTTTATCTTCCTAGTTTAAATACAACATATTGTTCCAGTATACGTCCATTATTTCAAAAGCCCTTTCATAAACACTATACAGCGGCAACAGCCGTAACAAGCATCAAAAGGGTAGAATCTACTAAGAACTATGTATTTGCATTATAATTCACTGCATGATACTTTTATTTGCAGGTCCACGTAAATCAGCCAGAGGATCAAGTTGGTAAATATGAAAAACTTTCATTTCACTTATTACTACTTATTTATGCCATTCACGATGATAACTAAAATTTATTTGTAATGTTTTCAGTACCGAAAGAAGAACCAGTGCAAATACAGATAGACGAGCAAACTCAACTGACTATTGTGAGTAACCTTTTCTTCTGAAAAATACGTAGGTCGCTACATAAATTTTGTCGTACTTTTTTATTTATTAATTTTTTTCGAAGTAATGCCCATTAGCACTGATACATGCTCTCATACGATCGAACCATGTACCTACTAAATACGTCGCCCCAGAAACCATCTGGAACACTACCACATATCTCTTCAAATGCGCCTATAAGCTCTTCGTCATTAGAAAACTTGCGTCCTTTTAATGCTTTTTTTGCATAAGGAAAAAGTGCAAAGTCGCATGGCGCAAAGTCTGGACTATAAGGAGGATGTCCCAGTAATTTCACTCCGACTTCACGCAAGTAGTCTATAGTTTTGCTAGCCCGATGTGCGGGAGCGTTGTCCTGATGCAGAAACCATGTGTCGAGTCTTGAGTTTGGTCGCTCGTTTTTCAACGCTTCTAAAACTCGAGGCAAACATTTTTCCGTGTACCAACTTGCAGTAACAGTCTTCTGTTTATCAAGCACGATAGTTGACAATATTCCGCGTTTTGAGAAAAATACAGCCACCATTCTTTGTTTAACAGATCGAGACATTTTGACAGACGTTGGCGCATCTTCATCTTGAAACACCCATACTTTGCTTTGGGATTTAGTTGGGACATCAAAATAGTAAAGCCAAGTTTCATCACATGTAATGATTGAATTGACGTACTTAGATTTGCCGCCGTCAAAGTTTTTTAACATCTCATGACACCAATTCATACGCTGTTCCCTTAACTCGTCAGTCATCGAATGTGGTACACAAAGTGAACAAAGTTTCCTAACTTTTAGATGTTCGTGAAGAATTCGATGAACAGTCGGTGCATTTAAATTCAGGGTTTCCTCGATCTGTCGATATGTCACATGCCGGTCTTCTTCCAGTAGTTTTCGCACTGCCTCAATGTTTCTATCGGTAGTTACCTCTATTGACCTACCCGGCCTCGAATCGTCCTCCAAGCTAAAATTGCCGCGATTAAACTGAATAAACCATCTTTCTATAGTCCTTAAGGAAGGACACGTTTGTCCTAATGCACCACTCATTTCTTCAAAACACTGTTGCTTAGTCAAGCCACGCTTGAAATTATATAACATTATTACACGAATATCGCGACGAGTAAATTCAGTCATTTTTAATTTTCAAAAAATCGCTATAAATCTACAAAGCTAGTTTACGTTACGAAACTTGTACTGTTATTGTTGATGTTAGTTTGCCTTTATAAATCTACCCTCAACTAAACAATATCTTACATTTATTTCGCATATGACAAAACTTATGTAGTGGCCTACGTATAAAACTGGACGCAATTTTACAATAATATGTAATCAGCCTATAATGTTCCCACTGCTGGGACGCAGGCCTCCTCTCGGTAAGAGGGAGTGGACCGTAATCCACCACGCGGGCCCAGTGCGAGTTGGTAGATGTCATCATAACTATTGGAATACCTCTCCAATGAATTAAATTAATTGAAGCCAGCGCATTGGCACAGTGGCGCCCCCGTGCGGCGAACATTAAGCACATGCAGATTCCTGAATACTGAATACCTGTTAAGTAACGAGTATATTGTAGAAGTGATGCCAGAGGTTTATGACAATTATTTCGCTTCAGCGCTTTAATAAAGCGCGTTTTGAATACGTTCGCAAATGGATGATCACACATAGCATAATCAGCCTATAACGTTCCCACTGCTGGGAAACAGGACTCCTCTCTGTGAGAATGTGTAATAATTTACGTTATTTAATCCAATTTTTCCAGAAATCTGCCCAAAACAAAATGCTAGCGGACCTACTAAAGAAAAACTCGAACCCCCCACTGCAAGTCGTTCAAATGGGCCCCCAAATCAACGCTCCCACTATCCAAATCACAGAGACGGGTCAAATCGTTCAGGTCAAGTCCGACCCAACACCAGTTATTCAAATAAACGCTGACTCCGGCTTAGTATCCCAAGGAAACCAATACTTTCAAATAAAGAACGAACAGGGCCAGCTCATTCAAATTAAGAACGAACAAGGGCAAATCATTCAGTTGAAGAGTGACCAATTACAAGCGCCGATTCTTCAGTACAAGAATGAACAAGGTCAATTGGTTCAGGTGAAGACCGAAGGTCAGATTCAGATTAAAACTGATAAGGATGTCACGGAAACTGTGGTTACTGATCACTCTTATACCGAGCCGCCTGCTAAGAAAATTAAGGTTGAAGAAAAGGTTAGTTGTTAAATTTTACGTAAATGTTAGTGCAATCAGAGGGGCAATTTTCGTAATTTTAAGAACGCTCACAGTCTGATCTCAGTCTCAATCTGTTAAACATAATTTCCCTACATTTTGACAAGTTTTTGACATTTGTTGGTCACCGAGATGAGACTGCGAACATTTTAAATTACGAGAATTGGCCTCTAATTGTTTTTTGTAATAAAAGGCAAATCGGCGGTGTCGTTAGATACCACAAAAAAATGGGTAGCATCGTCCCTTATATGGGGCACCAGTTCTGTTTATTGTGTATTTATTACCTAGAACCTTTTTTTGTTTTGTTTAGCCTATACTGTCCCACTGTTGGGTAAAGGCCTCCCCAAGTCCTTCCAGGAACTCCTTTCCCGCGCAACCTCGAAACAGCCCTCGCGGTACGCGTCCAGGTCATCTCGCCACCGCTTTCTGGGCCGACCTCGGCGGCGTCGTCCATCTTCAGGCACCCATCGTGTGGAAACTTTTGCCCAGCGGTCATCCTGCATGCGGCTGATGTGACCCGCCCAATTCCACTTGAGCCTGACAGCCTTTTCTCCTTTCTTGCCCACGTCTATTATACCCGTTTTGGAACTAGAACCTAGACATAATTATTATTCATACAATTCTAAAACTTATTTTAGAACACGGCGCCTCAAGAAAGTGTATCAAAAACCGCAGCGAATCTGTATGCAGCTCTGGCAGCCTCAGCATTGGAAGATGAAGAGGATTTGGTAAATATAAGACAGACGTGTTTGTTTTTTTTTATAATGTTGCACTAAACGCTGAAAACGCTGTTCGGCTTAGAGATCGAAATTATGCCGACCCGACCCGAATATGAATAAACCAGGGTAGACGAAGTTTGCCGTTCGGCACGAGCCGAATGAAAGCCGGCTGAATGCCTAGTCGGCTTAGTTGTTAAAGAAATACTTTCGAATCGAACATACCCGAACTAGTGTGTAGCATCATACTGTATGGGTGTGATTGTGGAAAATGTGACCAGCAACACAAATAGCTGTTGCTCGAACTTTAGTTAACCATGGGGCTTAAGTGATATACAACATGTGATTGGCGTAGTAAGTATTTATTCGATTCTTAATAAGACTAACACCTGGTTTCTGAATTGAGAACCTGCCACCACCCCACTTCGTTCAGCCCCAGGAGCACCTGCCATTCGAATTTGACCTGCAGTGATACGGAAAGCAATTTATTTATTTGGTTCACCAACAATTGTATACACTATTATAAGCGATTTAAACAAGCAACAAATCGGAATAAAGTGTAACAATCACTTATAGGTAAACTCTGCATGCACACAAATCGTTGTCGTAACTAACAAAAAATACAAAGAAAATACTATGTAAATGTGTATTTATTTATTTTTTTATTTTACCATTTATGTACACACATATATAAACAGACAAGAAAAACAGAACAGAAAAATAGGTACAGAGGTGATGCTTATTTCACAAGAAATCTCTTCCAGCACACCCGAGACAGGACAATAGATACAGAGATGTAGACAGCGTGTGAAATTGTAAAGGAGACAAAAAATAATACAAACAATCAAAAACATTTCACTTAAAAACTAAACAAAAATGTGTATGTGTGTGTATGTATGTAAGTTTCTTTAACTTACACTGATTAGATCTTAATAAATTAGTTAAACTAAATTAAAACAAAATCAAAACAGACTAAACTAAACAAAACCAGGTATTACAAGAAATAAGTTATACGTAGACTAAATTCACCCACCCAGTGAGATAATGCAGGGCTAATAAACTCAATATTCGGGGAGATACTTATAAAAACTGGTTTTCAATTTGCCTAAACTGTCAAAATGGAGGTCGATCCGATCACTGCAATCATTCACAACCCTGCAAAACCTCGCGTTGGGAGAGTTAGCATCCAGAACCGTTCTTCAATCAACTGCGGGCCTCGGTAGGCCGCTGCAAGCACAACCTAGCAAAATGGGCGATTATTGACGCAACCGACACTCAGTGCGAATGAGGTGCTCCTGACCAAACCATGTCCCATATGTTGGCACGTCCAAAGTGTCCATCCTGCACTTCTGTGGACCTAAATACGCCACTGATATTGCGATTGGCATGGCCGCTGGACCCAACTCATTTAATAATTTACCATCGACTAAGAAGAATTGAGAACTTGTCAAACTCTACCAATTCAGAAATCGGGCTGAAGTCAAATGTGCCCTAATATTTATTTCATGTCTGTCCATTTTGGCGTAACTTAGCGCCCTCACGCAGGCAGCGTGGGGGCCATGCTATTGGGAGCACTCCGAGCCAAGGTCTTGACACTAATATATTTTATTTTATAAATATAACATTTGTATGTTTATTGTATGCACAGATTTGTACGTATAGAAGAGAAGAAATATCACAAACGTCAAACCAAAGTAGATTTGAGAAACCAAATCGTCAAACTCATATAAATATTAACCTTTACAAGATTCGTTTAAAGCGAATTTGTGTCGTGAGTCGGCTTTCAGTTTTGTTTTTGTAGTTAGAAAATAATTTAGCTGTCTTCAAGGTAGTTTGTTAGAATAAAAAGTAGCCTACTTGATGTTTAAGGAGAGTAGTTATTAGTATCAGCGCATTTTAGGGTTCCGTACCCAAAGGGTGCCAACGGGTCCCTATTACTAAGCCCCCGCTGTACGTCCGTCCATCCGTCTGTTTGTCAGCGAGCTGTATCTCGTGAACTTTTCACAGAGTGTGTATTTCTATTGCCGCTATAACAACATAAATAAACATTAAATAAAGTTAAAAATTAAAGGTGGTCTCCAAGAAACGTGTTTCTTTCGGCGTTTTTTGCAGGGCGTGGTACGGAACCCTTCGTGCGTGAGTCCGACTCGCATTTGGTAGCTTTTTTATTTATTTAGTAAAATTATGATTGTGATAAATTAGTGTCATTAATAATGTATAAGTTCTTAGTTCTAGCACTTTGTTGCATAAATTGGAACCTTTTCTTATACTGAAGGCTTTTAGATGTTTATGTTAGAAGTAGTATTTTGGAAGGAGTAGTCTACGTAGTGTTGCTTCTCTAGCGATGTTAGCAATTCTTGATAAAATATTAATATATTTTGTTGTAATCAGTTGCCACCGAAACAAGGGTCCGTTGAAATGATTCAACCGCCAGTTTTGATGGCAGCTGGTGAAAATTCTGTCATTCTACAAGAACCCATTCTACAGGTAAGACATTTTACCACTTTACCTTGAATTTATATTGCCATGTAAAAAAAAAAAAGTTTAAATTACCTTTCGATTAATTTTATACAAATTACAACACTAAAAAAAAATTCTTTCTCTCCTCTAAAAACTGGTTGGGTTGTGTCTTAGCGTTAACTAAACCTAACTGCTTTAGCAAAGTAAAATCAAAATAAGTTTATAAATGGTCGTAGGTTCGAACCCAGACAGGCGCTTTACTTTGTGTAATTTATTTCATCATTTATTTCTCTTAAAATGGTGAAGGAAAACATCGTGAGGAAACCGGCATGTCTTAAAACTGAAAAATTCGAAGACATGCGACATCTACCAACCCGCACTGGGCCCGCGTGGTGGATTACGGCCCACTCCCTCTCACAGAGAGGAGGCCTGTGTCCCAGCAGTGGGAACGTTATAGGCTGATTATGTGTTATGCTAAGTTTATAATTCAGAAGTCGATAATGGCGCCGATTCCCTTGTTCACAAACTAAACTAAATTTAAGTCCAGTGCATCTTTTTCTTTCTATTTCATTAAGCGGTGCGCGTCCTTGGTGCGCAGGGTGCGGGGCAGCTCCAATACAGTTCTGGCGATAATTGCCGGGAGATTGGATTGCCCGTATATCGGACATTGCTGTAGCAGGCATGTTGCTAGCTGTGTCCGATAATATTTGTCTTATATTTTTTTTTTTTTGTAAATGTCTATTAACTGCTTCCAAATTACGATCTATTTTTATTTACTTTTTACATATTCCTTTGACTTGATATTTTTATTATTTGACATTAAATTCCTGAAATTCTAATTTTTACTGTTGTGAGCGACATGTGGCAGGCTGATGTTACTAAATAAGCTCGACCATCTCTTTTATAATTTGTTGATTTAATTTTGATTATTTTTATTTTTGTATACCTATGTAATGTGACTGAATGAGTGTATTTGTTTGTATTATGAGTCAGTGATACTCGAATTAAAATTATTTTATTTTATTTATTTTATTAAGAAAAGGACAGAAGATATTAGTTTAGTTCTGTCAAATTAGTCAGCGCCTGACGTAAATTGACGTATTTTTAGTAGCCATGTTTTTAATCACGTCTAATTTGTCTGTGGAGTATCTTAATTAGACAGGACTAAACTAATATTTATCTTCTGTCCTTTTCTTAAGGAAATAGAAAGAAAAAGATGCACTGAACTTAAATTTAGTTTAGTTTGTGAACAAGGGAATCGGGGCCACTGAGAAACTTAAATAAAAAATTAAAATGTACGGTTTTGTAATATTAATAAATTTTACAACGTGATATTACTCAATCAGGTTCAACAACCGACGATGTCGGTGCAACAGCCTACGATGCAGGTGCAACAGCCGACACTCCAAGTTCAACAGCCTACGTTGCAAGTGCAAGGAACCTCGATGCAGGTAATACTTCTGTCTATTTTGTATTAACTACAGTCTCCGGGCGTTTATGGTACAGACGCCAGCAGGTCAAGCTACCCGAAACTGTGAAATTTTCCCAATCAACCTTGAACCTTAATGCTTTAGCGATAAAGTTGATAATCTATTTAAGAAATTTGACAGATTGTAGTAACTTGATGTGCTGGCGTCCGTACATCGAGCAGGCGAAAGCAGCCCGCGAAATTCAAATTTTCTTACGTTTTTTACAATTTAATGACCAGTGTTAGTTTGTATGATGAACAAAATATGATTCGCGACCGTAACAGGTATGTATTCATAGACTTATAATAATTAAATCATCAATACAACCTTTTAAGATCATATAATTCTATTGAATGACTATTGACTATCATGAAATAGTCATGTTACGGTTGCGAATTATATTTTGTTCAACAAACAACTTCACACTGACCAGCCGATCGATTCTGTAAAAATCTCACCGTGAAAAGTTAGATGAAGTGAGCTTAGAGTGAGCTGTCAATAGTGTCAATCCCTAGCATTAGTTGGAATGACAGCTCACTCCACGCTCACTTCACCTAAGTTTTCACGGTGAGATGGTTACAGAATCGCACTGCTGCACCCTAGTTGCGTAACGCACTATTACTCTCAATTTGAAGCAATTTGCTAATCCATTGCTCCATATGTTCGAAAAATGTGTCTGCTCAACGACGTAAATAACGCAATGAATGTTGTTCAACTGTCAAAATGAAACCTATTGCAACACTGATAGTGTGTTACGCACATAGTTCTGTAAGACTCTATTTCAGAACGAAAACATACAAGTAAGTGGGTATTAAGAGATTTTTTTCTTGTTTCAACAGCAGACTATACAAATGCAACAACCAATGCTGCAGATGCAACCCATGGATGTTCAGAACATCATTAATTCGCAGGCCGGACAGCTTATACTGCAAGGTAAACAATTTATATTTGACTTGTTCTCGTAGTTAATTTGATCAAAATATTGTTGTTTGTTTTGACGACCGCATTGGTCTATTTAGTGGTGGCAAGCGCTACTGCGAAACATACAGTCCTGGGTTCGAGTCCCGGGTTAGGCAGTGTTTTTGTGTTATTCTATTGGGAATTTTTCAGCAGCCTGTAGTCTGGATTTGTGCCCGGTTGATGGCGATAGCGTCCCCTTATTACATAGGACTATATAGGTGCACCTCTGCCTAACCCTTCGGAGATTACAGGCGTGTTATGTTATGATTTATACTAGAGCAATTCTGCACCCTTTTATCCGTAGGTAATAATTTATTTTCTGTTTAGCCAGTTTATTTTAAACTGCTCCCTTGTACCCTCAGATAATTTCTTTTCTGTTAGGCTAAGCGCGCATCACGAAAAAAAAATCGTTGCGGAAAATAATTAACAATCTGTGAACAATACCAATATACTAGAGTCCGCGCACTGCGACAAATAATCGCTTGAAAAAATATATTAGCGTTTGCGATTTTATTTCGCATGAACATGCGATTAAAAAAAATCGCATCGCAGTGCGCGCTTAGCCTTAAGTTAGTTTTTTCAAATTCTTTAATGGGTTTCACTGGTTTACTATAATTGTAATCCGATTTTTGTGTTTTACAGAAAAAACAATATCAACACAACCCACGCAGTACATGCAGCAACCAATGCAGATCATAGCAACGCCAAGCAATGCTCAAGGTACTGTCCTACGCTCCCTTCACAGTTATTATACCTTATAGCAGCAACCTTTTTTTAACGACAATAAAGATCAAAATGATTTTGACAGACTTGTCAGTGGCAGCAACGTAACAGCAACCTTATTTGAATGAGAATAAAGACCACTGTTATTTGTACAGTGAAGCAAAATAAATGTGAAAGGGCTGTTATACTTCAATTCATATTCTTAGATAACTTACATTGCATCGACCTTTAATCAGTTATCTACTTTAGTGAAATGTATTCTAAGTTGATTTTTGAGTGACCATTTGTAACAAAAAGGTAATAATAAGTTTTTAATTGCAATAGAATTTGAACTTTGTTTAGTATGACATTCAGTTTTTTGTTCCATAACTTGAAAATTATCTCAAATTTTGAATTCAAATATAGTGTCTTTTTATGCCACAATTGTCACGTTTCATTAGAGCATCATCTCTCTACGGGGTCGACGGTGGTGTGTAATAGTTTACGTGTTAGAATCTCATAGCAAATGTTTTGTTGGGAGCTTTGGTGTTAAAATGAAAAGTCATTTATTCAAACTGGGCTGAGAATCAGCACTTTTCGAACGTCAAAATTACAAAAGACAGTCCCCCAAAATGCCCGCATTTCGCCACTTCCTAGTGCTTTCGCCGGGGAGACGTGGCGCAACAAACTCCCCAGCTAGCACACGCCAAGATACTAACAAAGTCTGTGTACTTGTACTCTGTATAACATTAAGCTGTTGGCCCTGCGCCTGATCTCTCTCTGGTCGTGTCGGATTGCCGTCCCATCGGACAATGACAGTGTGGGAAGAGAGAGTGCACCTGTGTCTACGCACACTCTTGTGCGCTATAATATCTCCCGCGCCGAAGTCTGGTCTCCGATGAGATTGATTGCTACGCCCGAAATTCGATCTGGAGGACTATTATTACACTACACTGTATAACATCCATACATGTTTATTACGATGTTTGTGTACCTGTTTGTTTTCCCGAATTAAATGAATAAATAAACATACTGTACCTGCTTCGGAGAGTACGTTAAGCCGTTGGTCCCGGCTGTCATTTATGGATCTTTGACAGTCGTTACGTGTCGTCAGAAGCCCGAAAGTCTGACAACCAGTCTTACGGTATTACCCAGTAACTGGGTTGTGGAGGTCAGATAGGCAGTCGCTCCTTATAAAATACTGGTATTCAGCTGCATCCGGTTAGACTGGAAGCCGACCCCAACATAGTTGAGAAAAGGCTAGGCAGATGATGACGACTGTATAAAATACTGTGCATGTCTTTGTAACATAATTTTACGGATTTACATGTAATTGATGTGCTAATTACACGTTGTTTTATTGCAGGTGGTATAAGTTACATCGCCCAGAATATCCCAGGAAATATGATGCAGAAAACTATAATAATAGTTCAAGGACCAACTGGAGGGGGACCTCTTACTTTGACGGTATGTTCAGCCCAAATATAATTATGAGTTATTTTGTAGTTAAAAAAGTGACGGCTAAAGTTGGTCGGGGATTCGTAATAGTCAAAAGTAAAATGTCGTTTTTTTATGTAGATTTTTGTGTATGTTTGTTTGTAAGAGACGCTAAAACCTCGGATTTATGGTGAACAAAACTTGCCAACATGATTTGTGTTGCTATAAACATGTTGCGGGCAACATTACAAGCAGAATGTATGAGGTTCATGTTTCCAGCAACACAAATCATGTTGCTGGAATAACGTTGTGCAACTTTTGTTTTCTATGTATACGGGGCTTCGACGGTTTTCACGGTGAAGAGTAAGCCCACGTACGCATGGGCGGAAACATATCGTGGCGGGATTTTATGGCGTACTGGACTTTCAACTCTCGGTGTTGACCCGAGCGTTGAGAATTTAACAAAGCGTATCCCAGCGTGACAAAAAAACACACTGTTGGATTTTCAACTCTCGGCGCTCTAAACATTGGGTTGAAAATCCAGAGCGCGAAAAAAAAAACACCCTTGTGAACCTGGGCTTAAATGAATTCACTAAAAGCACTAGCGACATGTTACACTTTACTATGAAACCAAATTAAAACAAAAAAAAAAAAACATCTTGTGCTTAGCGTCAGTCTCAATCAACAAAAAAGGTTTTAAAACATAAATGTTATGATAAAAAGGTGAACAACCCAGGCGGCCTGGACGAGGCGACGCTTAACAGCCTTATTACGCAGGCAACAGAGGCGATAACCCAACAGCAAATTATACAGGTTACACTCAAATCAAGTAGCTAACACCCACAGTTTATATCTTACTCCATATAGTCGTTCCAACGCAAAGGGAGGAAGAGGTGGGTACCTGCGTCCCGAGTTGCGTTATTGCAACTCGGGATCAGTCATTTATAGTTAAGACTTATTGACTGACGTTGACTGTTTGGCAGTCAACACAAACTCATAGCATTTATTTTAAACAAACTAATTACAGGCACTTTTTAATTGTCAAAGGGGTCGGTCAGTCAGGAAAATGAAGCTAGTTAAAATAGTTCCTGTTCATCTCATGAAATGTGAGACGATAATAGAATATTTTGATGTCAAAGGTCTAAACTAAACGACATGACTCGCGGCAGTTGCGGTCATAAAACGTGCGAGCAGGACGGTGATTATTTTGTCTAGTGTCGTCTCGCTCCCACATTTTATGACCGCGCCGATCGCGAAAATGAGCGTTTATTATAACGCGTGAGCGACTGTATGGAGTACATTATTATACTGTGCTAATAATCTTGGCTTCAACTCATACTAATAATTCCAGATGATGCCTCATAGTAACTTTTGGGTTCTCATAATAATAATAATAATGTTCATTTCCTTTCTGTTTCGCTTCTTTGTGTCTAACAATCGTCTACAGGTGAAGTGGGTTTTCTCGTTTTTATTAGGAATCTTGATACTATTAATTTGTTGTATCGTCTACATTTATTGTTTATTATTAGCGTACGTAACGTGTTCGACAGCTACAAAGAGCCTTTATTGCTGTCACAGTATACGTACCGCCCTGCCTCGAATGCCATTATTGCCGGTCTTTATTACTGTCGCAGATTCCGCTCTGCTACAGCAATAAATGCCCAGCATTGGCATACTATTCTGACAAGGCATTTTAAGGGGTCTGAAAAATTAATAAAGACAACACCTACCAGCCTACAACCTTTAAAGTAGATTGAGGGAATGATTGATAAAAAAAAAACATTTTCAAAATTTACGGGGATTGCACGTTTTTTATTATGTTGCGTGTACATTCGGCTCATTAAATAATAATCGGCGCTTTACTAACTTATGGGTTACTAAACTAAATGTAGATTAAGCCTATATATTTCAACGGTGGCAAAATTATATTAAAATTGTTCACAAAACTTTGGTAAGTGAATTCATGTTTATGAGTGAGTATTGCGAATTTGTTGGTTTGTCTGAGGAGCACACTCATAAAGGGCTCCCCGAACCTGTCAAATTTTCCCAATCAACCTTGAACCTAATGCCTTAGCGATAAAGTTGAAAATCTATTAAAGAAATTTGAAAGATTGTAGTAACTTGATGTGCTGGCGTTTGTACATAGGGGGGCGGAGATTTTCAAGTTCATAGAAATACAAACTAAAAGCAGTACTCACACATAAATATGACAAAAACCCGTGCACGGTAATATAATATATAATTATAACAATATAATGGTGCAAATGCATTGCTGCCATTTCGTATAGATAATCCAATTAAGCTTATAATTCGAACTGAAATCAGTATAAAAGTGTTCACACAATTTATCGGACGGCCCGCAGTGCATAAACACCCTATACATTTTAATCCTCTAGATCCGCACATAGAACAAGTAGCATAAGATTGAATTTGAACTTTATGTTGTTGAAATAAAGTTGGTTATCGCAGAACTCGGGTGTGATTCAGTCGACCCAGAGGGTGTTGTCTCAGCCTACGTTAGTGAGTACTTCGCAGGCCATCACGATGGTGAAGAATGCCCTCGCTCAGGTTCCATGCACATAATATTTATAGACTTTAGCTTTTGGGACAGGTTTTGGGTTTTAGTTCGGTGTAGAAACGAATTCGACGCTTTGCCTTTAAAAATTTAAAATAAAAGAATGATGTCATTTACTGCTTGAGTCGTTGTTATTATAATATTGACAAAATATTTTTGGGGCGAAAAGATTTCAGATTTGAGCAGTGGTGGCCCAGTGGTAACGGCCGCGACTTACGAGTTGTAGGTCGTAGGTTTGCACCCAGCCAGATGCTTTATTGTGTGTAAATTATTTCATCACCACTGCCCTCAAAACGGTGAAGGAATACATCGTAAGAAAACCGACATGTCATAGTATAAAAAAACCGAAGATATGTGACATCTACCAACCCACACTGGGCCCGCGAGGTAGATTACGGCCCACTCCCTCTCACTGTGAGGAGGCCAGCGTCCCAGCAGTGGGAACATTATAGGCTGATTATGAAGCTGTGGCCAAAATTGATTCAGAATGTAGCCCTGAAACAACGAAGCGGTGTAGTTAATTGGATATCTGTCCGGTTAACGAATTACAATGGACATCTTATCTTTTCTCAGCAGGAGAATTTTAAAGGCTAATAATTCCTTTGTAATTAAAAACAAGTAAAAAACGACATGCAATTTTGAAAATTATTTGCTTTTTTTTCATTTAATATTTTTGCAAATAGCTACTTAATATTTTTGCAAATAGCTACGTAATATTTTTGCAAATAGCTACGTAATATTTTTGAAAATAGCTGAGTACTTAATATTTTTGAAAATAGCTACGTAATATTTTTGAAAATAGCTGAGGACTTAATATTTTTGAAAATAGCTACGTAATATTTTTGAAAATAGCTGAGTACTTAATATTTTTGAAAATAGCTACGTAATATTTTTGAAAATAGCTACGTAATATTTTTGAAAATAGCTACGTAATATTTTTGAAAATAGCTAGGTACGTAATATTTTTGAAAATAGCTACTTAAATTTTTTTTAACTAGTTGCTTAATATTTTTGAAAATAACTACCTACATAATATTTTTGTTTGCAACTAGGCCGTCTCGACGGTCGGTTGCCAGAGAAAAGTATCCACCATAACAAGCAGTATACTTGGCCAGGTGGGTGGCTTGCGCCGACTGTACCTTAAGCCTGTCCTGAGTAGGTTGTTGTAATTGTCCATGTGCACGAGTACTTTCAGTATCATACAGTACTTTCTCATTTCCAGTACTTCTTATCTTGTAGAAATTTCTTAATAATATGTATAATTATTGAAAAAAAAATCGTATACCGAGTATTATTCCTCCTATGTTTTGAATGCTCTTTGCCAGGCATGACATGCTGTTTTAGACTTTGTGGCTTTAGATTTAAAGTTCAGAAAGCATAAATACTTACGTGATTTTTAAGCCACAGAGAAATTAGAGTTGTCGTTATGGTAGCTTGTTTATTGGTCTGTGTTTGTTTATAAAATTTGATGCGTTTTATGTTATTTTGGTAATCTTACATTTTATTCTTTGGATGTGGGCTATTGTTATGCTTTTGGTAACTTACATAATTGTTTCGCAATGTACAGACGCCAACAGTGCGATTCTGTAACCATCTCACCGTGAAAACTTAGGTGAAGTGAGCGTGGAGTGAGCTGTCATTCCAGCTAATGCTAGAGATTGACACTACTGACAACTCACATCAAGCTCACTTCACTTGAGTTTTCACGGTGAGATTTTTACAGAATCAACCGGCTGCAAATCAAGCTACTACAATCTGTCAAGTTTCTTTAATAGATTTTCAACTTTATCGCTGATGCATTAAGGTTCAAGGTTGATTGTGAAAATTTGACAGTTTCGTGTAGCTTGGGTTAGACCCGCTTGTACCACAAATGACTGAATGCGTTGTCCATGCGATGTTTTCAAATACGATTAGCGCTAAATGTATTTGGTGATTTATGTTGTATTTGGTGATTTATGTTGTATTTGGTGATTTATGTTGTAAGCGGGCCTTAAATTTTTTGGTTCAACTTTGCTTCGGAATCAAGAAGCGTGTTTTGCTAGGAGCAAGCATGTTCTATATTGTATTGCAATCATTCATATTTCATTAATTTATATTTTAAACGTTGTAGCTTCACAGTTATTTTTAAACGAACGTTGTAGCTTCATGCAAATATTTATCTATATTTCTTCACTATATATAATTTTTTGTTTGTGTAGTGTTTTAATTTCATTAAATATTGAGTATTTTAAATTATTATTTACTTATGTAGCTTATCAATGTTATTTCATAAATCAATACAACTTCTTCTACAGTTTTAATTTAAAAAATCCACAGAACGCCCCACAAATGACGCCAAGCCAGCAACCGATAATAACCAACCAACCACAGCCTCATAAGGCTCAGATCATGAACCAACCGCAGACACAACCGATTATGGTTACTCAGAAGCAACCACCGGCTCTTATTAGTACGTCGACCAGCAGTCAGATTGTAACCAGTAATGCGCAACTTATACAAGGTATGTTAAAAATCTAACAAACTCAAAGCATTTATTTCAATTAAACCATTTACAGGCACTTTTGTACTGTCAAAGAGCGAAACAGTTAGAAAGATGAAGCGAGCCAATTCTAAAGCGTATTCTTCCTCTGGAGAAGAACGGGCAAGGAATCCATGAATACATATACATGTATCTCTATAATCAACTATGGCAAATAAAACTTGATATGGTTTATTGGCCCATGCTAGTAATAGGTATAAGAAATATACACTAGAGTAATTATTATGTAAATAGTTAGATAAATTGTATTTATGACTTGAAAAGAAGCTGAATCCACTTAAAAAAATTGTAAACTATTAACATTTAAAACAATAAAATATTATTCTTAGATAACAGACTACTATCAAATTTAACAGCTTCGAGTTACTTCGGGAGCCAAAAATAATAAAAATAAAACAATTATCAATTAAAATTGTTAACTATAGTTTAAAATTTAAGCTCCTAAATGAGTAATAGAAATCAAGATAGATAAGAAAACAAAAATTTGAAAGCAATGAACCATTAATCTAATTAGTTGGCCTAACTTAACGTAACTTAATAGTCGTGAATCCTGGGCGACGTTTAGGAACTGAATGTCTCAAATTCTGTCAAAGATTTCAGCTGAAGCAGCCATCTTCTATACTTTATATCCAATGGTATAATAATAATAGAGGCTTTATACTTATTTGCTTTAAAATCAACCGGAATAGCATTTATTTGCCACCTCGTTGAAACAGACCTCAGCCAGAATAGCATTTATTTGCCACCTCGTTGAAACAGACCTCAGCCAGAATAGCATTTATATGCCACCTCGTTGAAACAGAGCTCATCCAGAATAGCATGTATTTAACACCTTGTTGAAACAGACCTCAGCCAGAATAGCATTTATTTGCCACTTCGTTGAAACAGACCTCATCCAGAATAGCATTTATTTGCCACCTCGTTGATACAGAACTCATCCAGAATAGCATTTATTTGCCACCTCGTTGAAACAGACCTCAGCCAGAATAGCATTTATTTGCCACCTCGTTGAAACAGAGCTCATCCAGAATAGCATGTATTTAACACCTCGTTGAAACAGACCTCAGCCAGAATAGCATTTATTTGCCACCTCGTTGAAACAGACCTCATCCAGAACAGCATTTATTTGCCACCTCGTTGAAACAGACCTCAGCCAGAATAGCATTTATTTGCCAGCTCGTTGAAACAGACCTCATCCAGAAAAGCATGTATTTAACACCTCGTTGAAACAGACCTCAGCCAGAATAGCGTTTATTTGCCACTTCGTTGAAACAGACCTCATCCAGAATAGCATTTATTTGCCACCTCGTTGAAACAGACCTCATCCAGAATAGCATGTATTTAACACCTCGTTGAAACAGACCTCAGCCAGAATAGCATTTATTTGCCACCTCGTTGAAACAGACCTCATCCAGAATAGCATTTATTTGCCACCTCGTTGAAACAGACCTCAGCCAGAATAGCATTTATTTGCCACCTCGTTGAAACAGACCTCATCCAGAATAGCATTTATTTGCCACCTCGTTGAAACAGACCTCAGCCAGAATAGCATTTATTTGCCACCTCGTTGAAACAGACCTCATCCAGAATAGCATGTATTTAACACGTCGTTGAAACAGACCTCAGCCAGAATAGCATTTATTTGCCACCTCGTTGAGACATATTTTAGCAAGAATACTAAATATTAATTGACCATCTGTTAAAAACAAACCCTCCTTAATCGAACATTTCCACATTCCAGGCAACCAACAACTCCTTCAAGGCAACCAGCAAATCATAACCGTATCCAACAACCAGCCGATCATAATGAACGCGCCAATGAAAAGCAACGTACATAGAGTGGTGCAGCAACCACAAAGAAGTCCAGTGGTTACCAGCGTGCAGAGTAACCAGGTTTCCGTTGTGACCGAGGCGAAAACCAGCGTCATACAGTCTTGTCCGGTAAGTGATCCATTATTGTACATATCCTTAAACTGTTAACTAGTTGGTGTACACTGTACAGTACAAATAAAAACCCGTAAAAAGGCCTTTTTTGGGTAAAGCGGGAATGATTTTCGATGATAAAATACAAATTTATTTACGCGGTCGATTAGATCAATATTGTGCATGCGTAAATATTCATCCCCCGACTACGGAACTGCACTGCACATTTAGCCGGTTTTTTCAATATTTTTTTTTTAAAGCGTTGCCCCTCTAGGAATTTCTCCTGTATCGTGGGTGCGTTTACAAACATTTAAACTCACATACACAAACAACCAGACCCGGAACAACTACTTGTAGGTCATACAAATATTTGTTCCGTGCGGGAATCGAACCAGCGACACGCATCGCAGCAGTCGATCGCTTAACCACTGCGCCAACCGTGCCGTCTGATTATTGATGATAATTTGGTTCAATCAAGTATATACGGCCCACTCCCTCTCACCGAGAGGAGGCCTGTGTCCCAGCAGTGGGAACATTATAGGCTCATTATGCATTATGCAAATATATAATAGAAAAGTACGCAGTATTCGATTTGATAACATTCTTATCTGTCACTTTAATTACAGAAGGCCACCACACAACCGGTGATGAGACAAGTGATCACCCGCCAGCCAGTCATGGTGGGCAACACAAAGATCGGTGATAAAGAACTTGTTGTCAACCAACCTATTACTGAGGTAAATATTTTACCGTCTGGTTTTTTACCGCCAAATTCTTCTTGGGTTCAGAATAGAATGTACACCATATACATTACAGAACATAAATATAAAAAAATTACAAAGGGTGAAGAGGGGTGGGGAGTGTGGGGGTTTGAGGAAGCGAATAATTTAATTAAAAAAACGAAGTGTCTTTCGGTCACACACACATCTATATATATGACCCTGTATATGGTGATATACAGAGTCATATATACATAAATATGTTTTCTGTTGGACAGAAAACATATTTATGTGCTGCCTATTGCAGTCCACTGCTGGACATAGGCAGAGCCCCAATGTCCAGCAGTGAGTTGATTGGGTCTCTAATTATCATGCCTTATACAAAAGAAATCCTTTTAATAAAGATGTAGATCGATTTTATTGAATACTATTGAATTCGTGTTTTATTGAGCAAAATCTGAGTTCTCTTAACTATATTGTAATATGTTTTAGCCTCAGAAGCCACCTACTCCGAAACCGTCCGCAACGCCACCTCCCGCACTGACGCCGACACCGATACCAACCGTCAGCCCACAGGACGAGACGCCTTGGATTTGCCACTGGCGAGGGTGTGGCAAGTAAGTGACGTCCATTCTAACAATAAGAAAGAGAAAAAAATCAAATTCATGTGCTCAGTACACTTGCCAAACCAGTGGGTCTACTCCGAAGTGGTATCGGCCGTTTCCTGCTACGAAGTTCCCGACTGACTATGGTCCCGACCCAACTGAGCCGATCCGAACGTTTTTTTGCATTTTTCAATAATATTCGGTTCGGCGATGTGTCGGTCCGATCCGATCATTCGTACTTTGCACTTCGTAGTAGACCCCCTGTATCACAACTAATATTGTTGTGCGGCGGTAGTTTAGTGAGTGAGTTTGTTATGTATATTTAGTGCAGAATATACTTTTCAATCCAACGGCCTAAAATCCTGGACTAGACTGTTTAAATTGTGTTTTGATGCCATCACAGTGAAATTAAATATTTTTATCCTCGAAAAAAAGAACATGGTACAGCATGAAAACTACCAATTCGTTCTTTACCTACATACAATAAAATTGACCTAATATTAGCGCTCGGAGCATTTTTATTCATGTTTGTCTATGCATTAATTATTTATTTATTCACACCAATAAGTACAATTCCAAGACGATGTTATACACACTTAATAAACTATCTATAAACTATACTTAAACATAAAATTCAACAATAAAAATTACAATGTTATGCTTCCTTCAATGGACTTTTGTGCTCCTAACACAAATTTCGGCAGGCTATCGAACACATCTTCCGACGGCATATTATTTATAATACGTGCGGCCCTTGATAAAGGAGCAAACTTGAGTAAATTCGTCCTAGCCTGTGGCATCTCTAACAAAGCGCCCCAAGTCCGGGACACGCAGCCGCAGCGCCTCCAGCACATCTGGGTGGTGGACCAGCCCGCGCAGTGGCCTCTTAGCCGCTAGCACTATGATCAATTAGGCCTATTTAAATAGTAAATTATTCGTATGTTGCAGTGCGATGGCCAAGTAATTCTAATTATAAAAGAAATAAAGATGTCTTATATTGATACGGTAACTATAATATGTTGTTAGTTACCTATTTGTTGGATAAATGCTCTCATAGATAGGCCGATACCGATACCGACTTGGTTTTACATTAGATCTTCCAACTTTTTGCGGTAGAAGAACTGCTTTGCGAGACTTGCATTTTTGCACATGTTAGGTATGTTTTTTATAGGATTAAGCTTGCTCCAGTGAGAAGAACAATCAGAAACAAATTATTTTTGTAACAGATCGTTCGCCAACGCTGCGGACGTATTCACGCACGCAGCGCGCACGCACTGCCCGCCATCGGCCGGCGGGGAGGCGCCCTGCATGTGGCTCGACTGCGACCGAGTGCCGCGGAAGACCTTCGCGCTACTCAACCATCTCACTGACAAGCACTGCACTGTATCCGTAAGTACAACACTACAAGGCAAACACACACACACACACAACATACAGAGGGGCTTGTGGCCAAGCAATAACAGCCGCACGAGGCGATCGATCAGGTTAAGCTACGCTTGCCGCGGTTGGTCCGTGGATGGGTGACCATATTTACATACCAAGACCCGGAAAGCACGTTAAGCCGTTGGTCGCGGCTGTCATTCGTGGATTTTTGAAAGTCGTTACGGGTCGTCAGAAGCCCGAAAATCTGACAACCAGTCTTACGTCAAGGGGTTTCGTATTACCCAGGAACTGGATTGTGGAGGTCAGATAAGCAGTCGCTTCATGTAAAATACTGGTACTCAGCTGCATTCGGTTAGACTGGAAGCCGACCCCAACATAGTAGGGAAAAGGCTAGGCACATGATGACACACACATCTATATTCTACGCAAATAAACATTTTCTATTCTATTCTAAGTATATTTTGGTACGTGGCCAAAATCGGAACTAACGCCGCCATCTTGTTTTGTCAATACACAATGACAGTTCTAGTGCCAGGAGTGTAGTATAAAACAAAGACGCTTTTCGTGTCTGTGACCGCTTAATAATGTAATTTGGAAGGAAATTACATAATGGATTTTCACCATCATTTAAAGAATTTATTTATTTTATCATATATGTACGGATGCCAGCACATCAAGTTACTACAATCTGTCAAATTTCTTTAATAGATTTTCAACTTTATCGCTAAAGCATTAAGGTTCAAGGTTGATTGGGAAAATTTGACAGTTTCGGGTAGCTTGACCTGCTGGCGTCTGTACACACGTATTTAAACAGACAAGAAAAAATACAGAACAGAAAAATAGGTACAGAGGTGATGCTTATTATATAAGAAATGTGCATACCTGCGATAAGACAATAGATAGAGATGTAGATAGCTAGAGATAGAGAGATGTAGTGTATAGGTGTATAATTCAATAATATTTCATTTGGACCTAGTACAGAAATCTCGAGGTTTTCACGTGTCCCTTAGGAAGGGTATGTACAATAGTAAGGCCCCTTTCTAATATGTATATACCCTTACTAGTAAGTTATGTAACATGTTATTACCAACTTTACAGGCTCTAAAAGCGATCTACAACTCCCGTCGTCACGCGGCCGCAGAAGGGACAGACGGCAAGCCGGTGACGCTCGGGTACCCTCCGAACGCCGCTTTAGCTGCCCTTAACAAACATGCGGCGGATATGTTCAACCCGAGGGAGCTAATGGTAAGAATATTATAAATCTTACTCCAACATTTATAGAAAAAATAAAATTTAGGGGGAGAAAAAAATTGAAAGGAGTCAGAAAATTAACTAGGAACAAATCTGAGCAAAAACACGTTTTCCGCTCTTTGTCCGCATCTTTGAAGCTCTGGCCATACTGAGGCGAATCCCGCACGGTATTCAGGACGCGACACGATTGTTTTAACTGTGGTAACGGCGAGTTGTAGGTCGCGGGTTCGAACCCAGACAGGCGCTTTACTTTGTGTAATTTATTTCATTACTATTGCTCTAAAAACGGTGAAGGAAAACATAGTGAGGAAACCGGCATGTCCTAGGACCAAAAATTCCAAGACATGTGACATCTACCAACCCTCTCACAGAGAGGAGGCCTGTGTCCCAGCAGTGGGAACGCTATGGGCTGATTATGCTTGCACTGACTGGAATGGTCCACACATGTCCACTTGTTTAATACCACGCTAACGATTCGGGGCAACCTGTAAAGATAGTTTTGTTGGGAATAATAAATAAATAAATGTGGTTCTTTCCTCACATGACCTGACCAAGATTATATCTAGACATTAAAAGAGACTTTGAACCTTGAGTTTTTTTCGCCTTTTTTTCTCAGGGGTAATCAGATAGGAAATGTTGACTCCATCTAGCTTATTTTTTTATAATATATTTTTAATAAAAGTGATTTGGATATCCTATTTACGGAAAAAATAATTTCCCATGGTATTCAAATTTTATTTATGTTTCAAATTGACGTTATTTCAAGTTAAACAAATATCAACTTTATTTTAATGGTAATTAAGTTGATTTCAGAGTGACTAGCACTATTGAAAACGTTATAAAAATGTTTGTAGTTGTAGCTTAACCTGAACTTTATCGTGTGGGAATTAAAGTTATTTTTCCATAAACTCATATTTGTTTACTTTTTTTTGCAAATATGTCGCGATATTAGATTAGGTGAACTAGGCGGGTGGACCATGCGCAACACGAATAAACAATTTAATTTCGCGCCTGTTTGAGAACATCTGTATGCAGGAACACGGTATTCCCCTAAGTTTGCCAGAGCTTAATAGATCATTATTTTATAGGAGATACGAAGAATATAAATATACTTAACACGTTCGCGTGAGCAACGTCTTACAACGTCTTGTTGATATAATTATGAAATGGCGCAACGTCATATGACGGCCTCTAGATTGTCATATTTATTTTGACGGAACGTCTTTGGACGTCTATTTTATGGGGAAATTCCTATAACGTCGGACGTGAAATAACGTTGCGCCACATAACACAGTTCTAAGACGTACGTATTACGGCGGGGCGTCTTTAGACGTTGCTTAACTTTGTATGGGAAAAAGGTGCGCCTCAGTACCAATATTCAGAAATGAGGTTGCTCACGCGAACGTGTTAATATGAGAAATACAAAGAAATAGCATTTATGTTTTGAAACCATATTTTCAACACTAAATTCCTTCATAACAACGTCTGACTTGTTGGGATGGAGAAAGTTTATCATAGTCATTATACCCATTCTCATTTTACTTCAAATTAAATCTTATATGGCTATGGTCTTGCTTATGTATGACAACGATTGTGGAGTCAGAAATCTTGAGATAACTTTGTCACAAGAAAAAAACAAGTTTTTGTCATGTAATTGTCTATGCCGTCAATACACAACCAAAACTATATTACTTTAAAATATTGTGTCATAGTCTATTCTCTAGTTACTCCTGCGTATTGTAATGATATTAAATTGTGAGGTACCATATTTTATCATATAGTAAAACAACAAAAAAATATGATCAACCAAGAATTAAGAGAGTGGGGGAGGGGAGGGGGGGTGTCCTTCACCACACAGTCCTTACCTTTGAAAACAAACATTCATGAAAATCGATTTTAATAACGTCAAAAAATAGTCTAACTACAAGTTGCTGCTCACAGGATTGTGTGGAGACGTTCACCACACAATCCTCACCAACCTGTAGCTCTAACTTCGGAATCATAACGCGACAATTTTTTTTGACCTTGGTGACTACTTATTTTTTGACTATTTTTTGGCGTTCTCAAAATTGATTTTCATAAAGTTTTCAATTTTTTTTTTTTTTTTTTCGGTTCATAACTTCAATCAACGTTTATAAATAAAGAGGTAAATCTTTAGATACGTAGTCTACGCTTGCATATTGGACTAGGCAATTGTTTATCAGAGCCATATCGAACCTCGCAATTTGATAAATCTATACCCGCATACAACGCTACCAAGTTCTTTTGGCGCGTGGCCACAATTGGAACTAACGCCATCTTGTTTTGTCAATACAATTTCACAAAATCGCCAAGAACGCTGTGTTGAGGATATTTTGGCACATCATTACGCGCCAAAAGATCCTGGTAGTACTCTAGTCACAATCACTAATAGTGTCACGCTGCGTGTGACGTCACTAACGTGTCTATGTGTTTGTGCACGCGCAGCACAGGGCCGAACTCAGTCGCACGCCGGAACAACTGGTGAGACTCACACCTTTGTGCAACCAAATTGCGGTCGATCGACTTCGAACAGTGGATATTGTCTATGTCTAATTTATTTATTTCAATTAGGCACTGATACTATTATTACTATTTATTTAATATAAAACGGCCATGGCAAATTACATTAGTTTAGACAAAAGCAGATATATCGATCAATGGGCGATAAAACTTAACTTACTTCAAATGACAAAAAAATAACGGCGTTGGTTGACACTGCGAGAGAGCGCTGTATGTCACTTGTCAAGGTGACCTTGAATGAAAATCGACCAATCGACGAAAAGACAAAAAAAACTAAGCACCATCTTGCAGAAAATTTTTAGTAAGGAACGCCATTAGTAGCTGAATGAAAATAACAAACACTTAGCGCCATCTATGCGGAATTAATTTGTCAGTTTTCGTCTCTATTCGGCGGCCATGCGCCACTAGATTGACCTGAACGGTTGATTTCATCGATCGATCGCAGTCTCGTTGCACCTAACACCTGTGTTGTTTTAGCTTGTGTGTATGTCAGTGCGTTTGTTTGTTTGTATGGTCTGTTCCAAAAGTATCTGACGAAAGTGTATACAAACTCTGTTCAGGTAAAATTCTTTCGCAATCACTCACCGAAGGGAATTATTAACATAGTCATCTGTATTTAAGGTTTCAACTTATTTATCTCACCACTTTTCCCTGCAATTATTCTTTGAATAATGTTATTAAATTGTAATAGAGAAATTATCGACGAAAATTGAGGTTATAAAATTATCCTCAATTGCGAAATGATAAGGTGATTTAAAATTAGATGTTCGAGTTTAAGTATTCAAATAATCAAATCAAAGTACTCAATTTGTTTGCACAACAAATTCACATCGACAGGTACGTTTTCTGATCCATTTGTTTACATTTTCATCAGATACTTTTGGAACAAATTATAGTACTATGTTGAACTCAGTCGCACGCGGGATCAACTTAAGAGATTCGCACATAACACCTGTGTATGTAGCTTGCGTGTATGTCAAATGTGTGCGTTATTTTCGTAGTGTCTGTAATTTTATCGTTGTTTTAAATATGTATCTTTTTTTTTACTATGTATTGGCGCCGATTCCCTTGTTCACAAATTAAACTAAATTTAAGTTCAGTGCATCTGTTTCTTTCTATTTCATTAAGAAAAGGACAGAAGTTAAATATTAGTTTAGTCCTGTCAAACTAGTCAGCGCCTGACACAAATTGACGTATTTTTTGTAGCCATGTTTTCAATCACGTCTAAAGTGTCTATGGAGTATCTTTATTTGACAGGACTAAACTAATATTTTATCTTCTGTCCTTTTCTTAATGAAATAGAAGGAAAAAGATGCACTGAACTTAAATTTAGTTTAGTTTGTGAACAAGGGAATCGGCGCCATTGTTCATTGAATGTGTGTTATTTAGACATTAGGTAGGTTTTGATGCACTAAAGTTTCTTGAAATTGCATGAAAGAAACTACTGTTATTTTCCTTTTAGATTCACCAGTAATACTTGTTTGTATACAGGATGGCAGGCGTCGACGCGCAACCTGTTACCATGGATTCAGCACATGATTCTGAACCTCACTGCGTTGAAATTTTTCGTCGGTTATTAAATAAAAATTAGTTGTACGCACGGCTACACAGCAAGCTATACAAAACCAGTATAAGCTGCCTTCTGATTGTACGAAAAACCTATACAATGCGAGGTCAGCTAAAACTGGAAATGCATAGCTTGATGTGTAGCCGTGTGTACACCGCGTAGGTATTGCACTTTTTTTTTGATAAACGACGTACAATTTCTACGCTAAGGGGTCTAGAATGATGTGCTGAATTCATAGTAACAGTTTACACATCGAAGCCACCTCCACCCTATATTTAGTTTTTCGTGTATCCGTTATTGTGTATGACCTAGTGTGTGTTAAATAAACATTATGCATGTCATTTGTCCACGTCTGCTACGCTTCGATGCCACTAGAAACTAACATTATAAATTACAGTTTTCATATGTGCATTTGTAAAAAAAGGGGTAGTAGGGCGACTATTTAGCGTTAGCACTTACAAGTTAGAGTGAGATAGCGATATAAAATTGCTAAAGAGAGAGAGAGAGAGAGTAAAGGTTTTCGGTATCTTATGCTTTCACTAAATAGTCTGCCTGTAAATATTTTCAAAGTGACTTTTTTATTGATTATAATGTTATCCGTTTGACAGGATGAGAACGAGGGTCCAGTTACGAAGAGCATACGGTTGACAGCAGCGCTCATATTGAGGAATATTGTAATTTACTCCAATACTGGACGTAGGTGAGACTACACACGTTTTGTTTAGATTTGTTGTTTTAGAACAACTGAGAAAAAAAACGAGCGGTCGGGGGCACCTCATCAGAAACACGATCGCACGCACGCACACACAAACCCTTATACAAGCTGTTGTTTTGCATCCTCGTCAAATTTCAGGAGGCTGTTACGAAAGACATAAATAATCAAATGAAATTACGATCCCTGGTAAATAATGTAATGAATACATACTTGTTTTTTTAGGTATTTAAGTTTGACAGTATTTCAGAATACACCACTTTCAAAGAACAGAATCGCGTTATGGTATCGTTTAAGCGGCCGCGTTTTTATGTGTGTGTAAAAGGGCAGTTACAGTGCGATCTCACACAGGCCGCGTTTTAAAACGCGTATCCCACACATGCCGATTTCCGAAAATTATAAATAAAAAAAATACCTACTTATTTCATTATTGATTCGTGTCGAGAATCAGTAGCATAGTTACCTCCTTGAATTTGACGAGGATGCAAAACGACACCTTGTATAATAAAAAGAGACAGTGAAAGTCGCATGAAGGGAGCATAATTTCTCCTTTTTTTTTTTTTTTTTTTTCCCGGGTGGTAAATCATCAAATGACCACTCCCGCTCTGGGTGGAGCGGAAGGGAGTGTCAGACTTTTACTGACTAAAACCCACCCATGTTCCTTCATTGGCCCTTTATGTTCCGGGGTAGCGGTAACCCTTTCGGACAATCCCGCTGAGCACAATTTCTCCTTACGTGAAGATTTCTACCACCGTAAGCCGCGTTATAAGTAAGTAAGGTATCACAGTAGAATTCAATATGTTTCTATTACAGACAACTCCGGTCCTATGAGGCTCACCTAGCAACGATTGCGCTGAGCAGCGTGGAGGCTTCTCGGACGATCGCGCAGGTTCTATACGACATGAACAACATTTGAGAGTCGCTCGATGGGCACACGGCCCGAGACTAGCGTTTACAGTACATACCGCCGCTGTAGATAGGTAGCCAGAGATGGCATATAGACTGAATAAGAACGAGGTTTTCTCTTTCTCTACAGCCGAATATTGTTTGAAAAAAAAAAAAAGTTTGGATAATGAACGTCAACTGTCAATGTGTCTATGACATAATTTTTTAACCAATCACAAGGCGGCATTTACAGAAGGAAAAAATCCGGCTTAATTATCTCTGGGACAATTTGTGAGGACTTAAAAAAAGTGATAATTTTAACAAGTGGATTGCTACCTTAGACAATGACGAAAGGTGTGAATGAACATAAATAACAGAATATTGTACTTTTGTTTGTGATTAGTTAAGTGCATTTCTCGGGACGTTAACCGACTTTAAAAAACAAGGTGCAATTGTTTGTTGTCTATCTTTTTTATAGTTGAAGTTTTTTATAGTAAGTGATGATCTGAATTAAGAAATACGGAAAATAATTATGATTAAAACTATTATATTAAGAAAGAAATGTGTGCAAATTAGCTATTCACTAATATTTAGATTTAATTTAATATTGACATGTGTTGAGAGATGTTAATAGATGTTATTTTGTTATGTATCTTGCTGTACCTTGTGTTTGGATGCGGCTCACAAAAGGCCGCTTGCAAGGTCACACATCTGACGGAAGATGCGTTGGGCGTAACTTCGTTGTAGTTACCGGCACGTAAGTTGGCAAAAGATTTTGTAGTGGGGGAAGTCCGCGCATTTAAAAATGTATGAAATTGCGCGTGCGCGAACTCCCCCCACTACAAAATCTTTTGCCAACTGACGTGCCGGTAACTATAGTACGCTCTACGCACTCCCGCACCATCGGTTGAGTGTGTAACATAAACCCCTTTATTTATAAACCTTGCTTAAAGTTAAGTATTGATTAGCGAGTGTTTAACCATACATTTTTGACTTGTACACGTCTATTAACTATAATTATCGCTTATAAATAAACCCCTTAATTTTTTATTAACTGCTTGTCCGTTCTGGCGTTACGCGACGGATCTTCTCACACACATCTTACGGAAGATGAGTCGGGCGTAACTTCGGTCGCGTCTATTTATTCGCTCGAAGCACTAACGTATCATCGGTTGAGTGTGAAGGTTGTCGTTTTATATTGTATTATGTTTTATTATCTTCTTGTCCGTTCTGGCGTTACGTGACAGACGATACGCGACGATCTTCCGACAGATGTGCGACCGAACACCCTTATAATTTTGTATGATACGCTACGATATTGCTCCAACACACCACCGTCATACCTTTGATGATAAACTTAATATCGCTCCATAGTCGCGCCATTACTACTCATCTGTCGTATCACCTTATCAGGAGCCGTTATCGCGCCACGTTCTAAAACGATTGTCGCATGTTATTCTTGTAAAAAGAGCAAGATTCTTGTTTTTCTTGTATTCTTGTAAGTTCCTTAGTAAGGTGGCACTGTGTAAAGAGCCATTTATACCAATATAACTCGCATTATTATCATAAGTATGTAAGTTTTCTACTACGAATTAATTAATATAATACATACATTTCAACCCGTTAAAAGATCGCCTATTAGACGTCGTGAACGCTTAACAGTTTTCACGATTATATTTATTGTCGTTTCGAGTGTATTTTTCTTATAAATAATCGCTGGTTCATACGACATTTGTCGGGTTAATAACTACAGGTAGTCAAGTACTTATGCATTTCAATAATAGTAGGTATGCTTTGCAAGACGTTGATTGATCAATCATTCAATCAATCACAGCAGTTTGCGCGCGCTTGACAATTTCTCACATTCATTTTGCGATTATGTATTGTCGTTCGAGAAACTGGCCCTAAGAATCGTCTTAGTTATCTTGCAACAGATTTTTGTAGTTTGTACAGTATCATCATTTCCACTCTTATTTAAAAAGACGAATCTTTCTAGTAAACGGGCGCATAAACATTGATTTTCATGTAAGTTTCCGTCATTCTGGCGTATCAAATTGTATGAGGAGAAAATATTTTTATGTTAATTAGAAATTATCAATATCATTATTAGATTGACAAGACTTTTACAGCATTAAATTATAATATGATTTTGCCGTGTTATACATTACTGCCGAAATTCAGTTTTTTGACTTTGAAGGTTAAATTCCGATACTTAAGTATATAATTATTTGATTATTAATAAGCTAAGGTTTCCTAGAAACCGTCTGTGTACTTTCACCTTTTTGTAAAGATATCTCAAGTGTACATTACTGTTCGATTAAAAATAGTAATAAAAACTAGGTTAAAAAGTGGATGACACGTATTATTTTTGCAAGTCCGCGTGAATGGTTGAAACTAATTTAATTAAATTACAATGGAGACTGTATCAATGAGGACAGTAATCGATGTAAGTGCAACGGAAAATAAATAATTTTTAGAAAATTTTGAGTTTTATTTTAGGGCCCGATCACACACGACGGTATGTAGACAGGCGCTACTTTGTATTAAAATAGTCTTTAACTCCAGTGACACTGGCTCAGGGATTGACGAGGGGATGGTGTTCTTAAAAAAAAATGCATACCCAACATTAAATAATTTTATTGCTTAATAATTGTTTAATTGTAGGTAAAATGGTCTATTCAAATGAGGGACTTGACAATATTATGGCAAAGGTGCCACTATACCAACAAATTCTGTGCAATTTTTTGTACCTTCCACATTAAAAAGCAAACAAATTATTCGACCGGCTATTTTTAACCACATTCCTAATTCCATAAAAGAGGAACCAGTAACAACTTTCAAAAAGAAACCAACTTCACTTCTATTGAGTAAATGTTACTACTCCGTATCGGATTTTCTACTGAAAAATTTTAGTTGTATCAATGTCTGTATGTTTGATGATGAACTGTATCAATGTTTGCATGGCCAAAATGGTACAATTTACAAGGATTCTTTCATATTAATGTAACCACCTTATCTATACTTATAATAAATCTGTAGAAGTGAAAATTCTGTACATTGAAAATATCAAAAAAATAAATGGCAGGGGGTGTTTTTCTAGACCGACACCGAACCCAAAAATGTGATTATATAATTATTCTTTAATATCCTCTGGGCACCACACTGGGTACTTTTTATCCCGGAAAAGTATATACAATAAAAAACAAACTTAATTTTGCGGTTCGATCCCTAGATTCGATTACTGTACGAACCGCAAGTCACCCGCAGTGGAGTTCACTAAGGGGCGCTGCACTCGGCTAAGATACTACAATATTTTATTTTAAGATACAATATCGCAAAATCCCTAAAAACTAATATCTTGGTTTTTAGGGATTTTGCTTATTTATTGAGTTTAGATTAGTTATCATCAGAAATAGTTTATTTAAGTAGGTAGGTATTTTATTTTCTGTTATTGAGTTTATTTTTTTTAATTAGGTAGGTACTTACGAGTTACTTTTATAAGGCGTAGACGTAAATAATAAATAATGATTAAGATCTCATAATTCATTCATTTCTGAATGAATTATGAGATCTTAATCATTATTTTCAAAAACAACTACCTTTTGAAGAGTGAAGTGGGGTCTTAAAAAATAACAGATTTGACTAAATGCGTATGAAAATGAAAATATACACGCTAAGATAAAAAACATTTTTTTAAATTTTTGTTTGTGTTTGTTGCGGCTAATCTTCGAAACGGCTGGACCGGTTCTGACGGGACTTTCACTGGCAGATAGCTGATGTTATGGAGTAACATAGATTTAATTATTAAACTTTTTGCATACAAAAAAGGTACAAAGGCTGACTTAATGCCTTAACAGGCTGTGTAGGCTACTTTTTGTTTCGGTAGCATGTTCCCGTGGGATAACTTCCGACATCCACGCGGGCGAAGCCGCGGACAGAAGCTACTTGTAAATACTTACATTCTGAGCACGTAAATGAATATACTATTCTATTCTTCAGACTTCCTTCAAATCAGTGCTGAATAGGTAGTTGATTAGATTGAAATGTTTAAATTGGGTTGGTCAGTAGATACTGGTATGACTAGCCAAACAAATCCAGTAGGATTATGTGAAAAATGGTTTCAAGTAGCACTAGTTAGGTACAGCATAATGTGTGCAACAGTTATTTTCAGTTCATCATTCTCCTGCCCTTATCCCAATTTATTTAGGGTCGGCACAAACATGTATTTTCTTCCAAACAATCATCTCGGTAGTCACCACCTTTCTAACCATATCATCATTCACACAGTCCATCCATAGTTTCTTTGGACTCAGGACTTTGATTGCTACCTAACCAATTTTTCATCTACCTACATACAATTTAACAATGTTACACTTTCATCAAATACATACTTGAAGTCTAATTTCATAGTTTGCTAAAATAATTTTTCCCTTGAAACATTGTCTTTTGAAAGTTCTCAATTCTGTACTAAGTGACAAACTCAGTTCCGAGCAAATCCCTCTTTATCATTGAGCCTTAAGCTTGGTAACAAATTCCATTATAAATGGCATGGGTAAATTTCAAATTCCTCAACTTCAGAGCTTTGTTTTGCACCAAGTGAACTTACAAATAGTACGGCGGACCAATGGAGACTTGTGTAATTTTGTTGTGCAGCAAGGAGTGGGATACAACTTTATTGAATTTTAAAATCATCATTACTAGATTTCCAGAAATATTGCTTTAGCGGGTTTTGAACTTAGACACTTCACTTAGGAGATGCCTAGGTGAGTAAAGTTGAAAACGATACACTCAAATTCTACATAAAAGATTTGGGCTTCATTACCTTCACTGGTGCTTCTCTTTTAGAATCCATGCTTACAATTTGTTTTCAGTCTTGATGCTGTTTAACAATGTTGCTGAAAAATAAGGGTGCTCATTTCCACACCACCCTAGAGGTAGAGCACAAGGTGCGTTTTTTTTATAGTGGTGTCCCCCGTAGGCCTAATCCACTCGCAACAATCACTTTACCTGGCATGGTGGAATCGAACCCTCCATATTGTTGCATTTGACCAACAAGGATGACTTGCAAATCCTGAAATATTACTTTTGCTACAATACCTAATATGTCCCTACACTTAATCCTAGTATTGACTCAAAGCGGAACTTGCATTCCGCTCGGTATGCATTACAAAAGCCCAGACTTAGATTTTAATTTGAAAAATAATAATGAAGGCAGGTAGGTCACTTTTTTTTACTATGGAACACATTTAGTTGCATGTAATAGCATATTTAACCTTAATTTCAAGTGAAATTAAGTAACGCTGGACGATTGGAATGCATAGAATTTATAAATCGGGTGAACAAAGCTAAACTGCAACGTGTCAGTTACACTTCGTTCTATTGGACCTGGATTATACCTTATACCCTTATCTGGGCATTTATGCGTCTAGTCATCATCTCATCTTTGATTGGGGCCTATCACAGGAACTCGGGATCAGCGTCGCCCATAAGTAATTGCGCATCTTCGACTTGCATCATAATTTTCTAGAAGCTTCGACTCGCATCCTTCCATTGTTTCTTGATAACCTTGAAAGTCAAAAGGTTAGAAATGGTATAAACTAGTTTAACAGTATTAAACAATACGAGTGATTGATTAGGAAATACTCACATGTCTTCATTTTTCCAAAGATTTTGTGATGGACACCGCGATGAATGCTCAACCAAGTGGCAGCCATTCCGTTACGAAAATGAATGATCCATAAAAAAAATGTGATGCAATGACAAACATTTGACAATTAAATGACAGTGTTCCAAGCTTCCAAGTTTGAATTAAATAGTGCTGCACACCATTAGTATAATTTTGAATTTTGGCAGTGGTCGATACTATCGATATTTAGAATTACGTCTTATATTATAGCTGTGAGTTGGACTAAAAAATAATACTTCATTGTATTTATAAATTAATAGCTGAGCCATGAAAATATACAAAAAAAAAATGAGAAAGTTTACTTTTTACAATAAATTAAACTACCTTTACTTGCGCATTGGTCTGTCAGACCGACAAAATACTCTTTTATGATTTTTCTTTTTCCATAAATGGCATTTTGGCATTTTGTATTTCCTGTTAATTTCCCGATTCGTTGCTACGTTCCATGGCGCAAAGTGTGTTCGTGTGAGTAGCATATGGGCCCGACGCGGGTATAGGATCCAGGGTTTATTTTCGGTGATTTTGTACTGGGCTGAAATTATGACATGTTTAATGTTCCTGTTCTCTTTTATATTTGTAAGTTTGCTTTTGTCTGTTAGAAGAAAACATATAGGTATTTTTGCTAATATTTTGTAAACTCTTATGAAAATATTACTAATTTAGAGACTGAAATGAAAGACTCGGTAAATTAATGGTTTACTAATTGGTTTTATCTTGTTCACGATATTCCCAAGTTTTTGAAAACACAATATCAACATATATTTTTTTCAAGAAATGTATGCGTACCTACTGAAATTGGATCCCGAACGTACGGTCTCTGAGACCGTGACCCGCGCATGGTCTCAGAAATTCAGAATTGACTTTTCTAGTTCTACCAGTTCAGTTTCTGCAAATGCGGACTCGATTCTGGAACTGATGTACATACAGACGTCAGTAGGTCAAGCTACCTGAAACTGTAAGATTTTCCCAATCAACCTTGAATCTAATGCTTTAGCGATAAGGTTGAAAATTCTTTAAAGAAATTTTACAGATTGTAGTAGCTTGATGTGCTGGCGTCTGTACTTCAATAGTCAGACCATTCCAACAGACTAAAGACAAAGCTGCTTTTCCTTGTTGACTACCTACAACATAACAATAGGTATGATGATCCAGTATACAACGATTGATATAATTTGGCTGCTTTTTTCCACATCACCCTTGAGGTAAAGCACTAGATGCGTTTTTTTTATAGTGGTATCCCCAGTAGGCCTAATCCACTTCTAACTGCTAATGTTTTTTTTTATTTAAAAAAACATGAACAGTTTTATAACAAATATTGCATTTACTATAGATACAAAATTTAATACTAGGAGTTGTTATAAGAAACGACAACAGTTATTTAATATGTTTACCTGTATTAAATTGATATCATTGATATTTTTAACGCAGAATTGACGAGACATTGCCAAATAACCTACCTACGCTCATAATGGCAAATAACCTACCTAAACTCACAATGCCACTTCAACTCAAACCTCGACCTTATTATAGCAACGATTGAAATGGTGACGATCATTGATATAAAAAGTCTTCAAAATATATCAATGATGACAATTTATTACATTAAATTAGCTACTTCACAGCCAAATCTACTAGATAATAATAACAATTATACACACAACACCTTGTAGGAGCAACATTTAAAGTCTTCGATCAGCAATTTATATTTCTATATATTGTTGGTCGAAGTAAGCTTTCGAACAGCAATTTATATTTCTACTTATATATTGTTGTTCGAAGTTCAAACTACCTTAGATATATGAGATGCAATAATGAGGACACGCCATTGAGTCTACTGTAAATAAGACATTTATTTCAATAACTAAAGTTTAGATAATTTTACATACAACACCTTGCGGGAGTGGCAACATTTAAAGTCTTCGATCAGCAATTTATATTTCTATATATTGTCGGTCGAAGTAAGCTTTCGAACAGCAATTCATGTTTCCATATATTGTTGTCCGAAGTTGAGACATTTAAACTACCATAGATGTGTGAAATGCAACATAAAGCAAGAAAAGATACGCCATTGAATTTACTCTGAGTAAGACATTTAACTAAAGTATGGAGACATTTAAATTGATTTGCATATGTTGGATGCAATATAAAGCATAATGAATGAACACGAAATTGCCTATTTTACATTATTATAAGCACTTATTTAACTATAGGTAAGTAATACTTATACTTATTTATCATAGTGAGGATACGCTCATTTTCAAAGACCCTGACTTACCTATATACTTACCTGCTTACCTGTTTACCATTACATACGCGAAGATTCGTATGAGTAAGGTAACTCATACTGAGTTCATTTTTCTCTTCATGGAGAATTTTTCTTGCCCCTTGCACGTTGATTGCTCTGGAATATCAAGATTTAATTTATAAAAAAAAAAAACAACATTGTGATCGTATTTTGGAAAGGGGGAAGAATGATTTGGCTGAATTAAGCCATTTCAGCCAAATCATTCGGCTAGGTTACGCGATACTGTTGCCACTGTTGCCAGATACTGCCTGTTCAGCGATACTGATGCCAGAAAACGATTACCGCTTACAATGCCGAAAATCTAAATACTATAAGAATGGATTGAGTAAAACCCATAAAGGGAGTTATGAAACAATAATAAATATGCCTCGTAATGTAAAAGTATGTCCGTATGTACAGTTGGCATGGCCCGAACTAAGCGACTTAGACCACGTGCTGCATGGTCATTGTCCTCTCTAAATATCTAGATTATGTATAAATACTACTAAATTATACCAATCACAATAGTACCTACTCATTTATTGTAGAACAGAAATCCTAAAAGTACTACGTACCTTATATCTAAGGAGGTTGATGACGCTCTTCATTTTCTTTCATCCTTTATACGTATCCTTTTGATACTTCGTAGATTTTCCCTGAAATTTCCACATCAAACTGGCCACTCTGACTCGATAAAACTTAAATAACCGATGAAGAGGTGTAAAACCCTAATTATTTTCATTTTATGGCTATTTAAAAGCAATCACACGACCCCGCAGGGTCGACGGCAATGAGACTGCAGTTATGAAAGTGTATTTAGAGACGATTACCTGTAAATCAATAAATGTACGCAGCCGCAGTTGCATAGTTAGTTAGTGTTGCATTTTGTGACGACGGAAGTCATCTATCGATGCAGACGAATAATAGACCCTAACATTAGGACGAGATGTTGCATTGTTCCAAAACTTTAACTAGCTATGAGTCATATAGCACTGACAGTCAGCAGGTGAAATATAGCCATAGCCATATCCAATGCTACATTTGTTTTTAGCGAGTTAATAAAAAATACGTCTCAAATCCTTATTTTACATATTGAAGAGTAATTGTCCTTAAATGTTTTGTTCATATAGAATGCCCAGCATATCTTGATGGATGGCGAAAGCGGGAACTGTTTGTTTTAAATGTTATCTAAATGGACAGGAAAGGAGACAGTACTTCCAAATATTCCATAGGAAAATTCGTAAATAATCCATCCGCAGTTGCTTTGTTAAAATATTTATTAATTTACACTCATGGACCTTTTTATAGGTCCATGTTTACGATATTGAAATACTATAACATAATATTCTGAATATATCTATAACTAGCTGACGTGGCCACCGTCGTGCCGCTTCAGAATCAATAAATGTTGAAAAGAATTATCTTCATTTCTTTTTTATTCCCTGAATTATCCCATGTTTTAATAGTTAATCTGCCATTCAGAGCGGAAACCAATACAAAAATAAAAAATCATAAAAATAGGTCCATTTATAACTCAAGAACGGCTTTCTTAAGATATAAATGGAGTAACTAACCCGATTTTGTTATATATAAATATAGATTTCAAAATCGATGCCCGTGCAGCTCTAGCCTGTGTAGCCATAACAAAAAAAAAAAAAATTGTAACTGGCCGCCATAACAAAACTATATTTCCGAGGAAATTATTATAGTAGTATAGTAGCAAAAAGAGCAATTAAACATGGTTACATAATTATTCATTGTTTTATTTTACAGTGTTTAAAAAATTTCTACGACCGTGGAACTGACTGTGGGGTTCCAGTCTGTTGACTGTTGCGAATTCGCGACAGCAAAGTCTTTGTAATTGGATATCAATATCAGAGATGGCGTTGTTTTCAATCAGAAGTAGTTTCGTTATCCGAACCCTAGATGTCACTATTACGTAGGACCGTAAATAAAGATAATATTACGGATTTTTTATAGCAAAATCAACATAGTGAACATACATTATATTTTTATCCCATTGTATGATATAAATTAGTGTAGAAATATATACGACGAAGGGGAAAACAGATTAGGTTTAAAAAAAAAACAACTTCCTTCTTTAACTTGCTTAGTTCCAAATGCGCATACTTGGCGCTGCTATGGCTATTTCAAAATACATGTAGAAAACGTTGAGCATTGAAATATAACTAATATAATAATAACAACAATCACAAAGTTTTTAATCTACTTATACATATATTTAACATAATTTTTGCGTGCCATATATTTTATATGAAATTTTCAGTAGAAAAATATAAATGAAATCGCAACAGAAGTTTCATAAAGTGAAATTTTGATGCGTCAAGCGGCCACCATTTCTCATTTGAAACCCTGATATTAAAATGAAGATATCAAATTCCCGTTGTGGCTAGAGTAGAAATGTCTTTTGATAGGGGTGTCACTGGATGTTAGAAAAGCACTTTAAAAGTATATAGTACTAGCGGCGCCCCGCGGTTTCACCTGCATATTTTTTTTTTTTTTTTTTTTTTATATGTTTTGATCCCGTGGGAATGTCGGGATAAAAAGTATCCTATGTGTTAATCCTGGTTAGAAACTATCCGGGTGCTAAATTTTATTAAAATCCGTTCAGTAGTTTCTGCGTGAAAGAGTAACAAACATCCATCCATCCATCCTCACAGACTTTTGCCTGTGTACGAGGGTGAAACTGAAAGTTCTTAGAAAATCAAAAACTGAACAAACTAGCAAGTTATTAGTTTTATTATATCTTTTCAAAATAGTGTCCATTTACATCAATACATCGCTGCATCCGATGGAACCACTTAAAACTTACTTCTTCGACGGCATTTTGAAACGCAGCCACTGCTTCCTCGGCGACCATAAAACGTTTTCCTCGAAGTTTTTTTCGGAAATAAATAAAAATCGCAAGGGGCTATAGGGCGCGTGACCCAGTAATTCCACGTCTGACGTCGCCAAGTAGTCGATTGTATGCTTGGCGGTGTGCGACGAGGCGTTGTCGTGGTGAAGGAGGATCCTACTGCGAGGTCGTTTCTCCCGAACTTTTTCCAAGACAAGTGGCAAACAATTGTTCGTGTACAACTCTGCAGTGACTGTTTTTCGTTCCTCTAACTAAAACAATTGTTGCATAATGACCTGTCCTTCCGAAGAATGAGGCTACCATCTTTTTCCCACGCTTCGAACTCTTTCCACTTTATTTCGCAACTCCTCGGAAGGAAACATCCAGACAGCAGACTGTCTCTTAACAATAAATCCAGCTTTCATCACCCGTAAGTATGTTGAAGACAGCATTTGAGTCTCCTCCGTTAAATCTTTGAACCATTTCACGACACCAATCAACACGACGGAGCTTTTGGGCCTCTGGCAAATTATGACGTATCCATCGGGCACAAAGCTCCCTGACCGCTAAATGTTCATGGAGTATTTTGTGCACTTGACTCATACCGATGCCTAAGCTTGTCCGAATCTACTGATAAGTCACTCTTTTGTCAGTCTCTATCACGCCGCACAGCACTGATGTTATCTTCAGTCGTCGCCGTAGAAGGCCGTCCCTCACGCAGATCATCGAAGATATTAGTGCGATCACGTTTAAACTCATTAAACTAGTTGTAAACAGTGGCACGAGATGGGGCTTCGTCGTGAAAGGCCAATCGATGTCTATCATAATTTTCTTGTTGACTTAAATGACATCGTAAGTCTATTCTATTTTTCTCTATGGCAATGGTGCCGATGTCGACAATTCTGCCAATGCCTGAAGTCATAAAAAATCATTGTACGAAAATTTTCTCGCGTTAAATTCATGCTGACGTGACGCAGACTATTTTCAATTTGCTGCCAAATCGTAAACAAATGACAAATGAATAAAATACATACACAATAATATTGGCAAAGAGTTCCATTTTCAAAATTTGAACTTTTTTTTTATTATTAACTATATGTTGGGGTCGTATAATGATAAACAACATGGGCGCCGATTCCCTTGTTCACAAACTAAACTAAATTTAAGTTCAGTGCATTTTTTTCTTTCTATTTTATTAAAAAAAAGGACAGAAGATAAGATAATAGTTTAGTCCTGTCAAATTAGTCAGCGCCTGACGTAAATTGACGTATTTTTAGTAGCCATGTTTTTAATCTCGTCTAAACTGTCTATATCATAATTTGACAGGACAAAAACCAATATTTATCTTATGTCCTTTTCTTAATGAAATATAAAGAAAAAGATTCACTGAACTTAAATTTAGCTTGGTTAGTGAACAAGAGAATCGGCGCCAATATCTTTGAAAGCATACGTTTTATAAATAAATCAAACAATACTCCTAAAGCTGGTTTCAACTGCAAAGACCAAAGACACATTCACAGTTTACTCTTAGCAAAGGTAGTTAATCTTCGAGGCAGCCCTGAGAGAGAGAAAGAGACAGTGAGAGGGAGTGAGAGACAGCAGATTTAAAAGGCATCGCTTAGTCGGCAAGAATTGCAGCCGCTGCTTATTTGATGGTGGTACCTCTACCTAGTAACAGAGTAGTGACAAAATGGATACCTAACTCAAATTTAAGGTCGCTCAGCGCGTTATGGAGCGGACTATTTTCTACTAGTTTCTTTTAAGGATAAACTCAGAAATGAAATTATCCGAAAAAGAACCGGAGTTACCAACATAGCTTGCAGAGTTAGCAAACTGAAGTGGCAGTGGGCTGGTCGTGTTTGTGCAAAGATCGATGGCCAGTGGAGTAGACGAGTCCTGGAGAGGAGACCGCGTATCGGCAAGCATATTGTGGGATGCCCACCAGCTAGATGGACCGACAACCTTAGGCCTGAAACTGCGTCACCCGTTGCATGACCCGTGCAAAATGCGAACAGGGAAAATCGTCGGTTGGTGTCTCATTTCATTAAAAAGTCTAACGGGCCTCTGCGAGTTGGCTTCGGGCCTTCGTATGCCTTCCAAAGGTCCGGCCCCCAGGGTCCCGACAAATATCAAAAGAAAAAATATTAATAAATGCCGGGTGAAATCCCCATCGTGAAATCCACGGAGCCAACCCGCGTGATCACGCGCGTGGTCACGCGACGGGTCACGCGATGGGACACGAACGGGTGTCCGTCGCGGGTGTCCGCTTAACGCAGTTTCAGGCCCTACGAAGGTGGCTGGGACAGACTGGATGCGGAGGACAGGGTGTTGTGGCGCAGCCTGGGAGAGGCCTATGTCCAGCAGTGGACTGCGATTCTATAATCCTTTCCTATTTTTATAACATAGCCTATGCTAAGTTGATTGATAAAATGGAGTGCCAAAAGGACGCCTGTGTACCTAATGTTGCCGAGGAACTTGTGTGCCTCTAAGGTCGCGTCTTAAAAACGCGACCATCGTGCGAGTATGCGACAGTTGCGTTCATTTTTTTCGGTGAACCCGAACGCGTTGTTGCGTCGACAGAGGGCGCCTTCCGGTTTTCCGAACAAATGAGTGGCATATGAATGTGATGATCGTGTATTTCCGCAAACGATCTTTTTTATTTGGATTCATAAAGGGAACAATGAACTCGCCGGCACATATAACGGACTATTAGAAGTCTTTATATAGGAGTATGTATGATTGTACAGACGACTGCACATCGGTGATAACACTTTGACCTACAACTGGCCTGGCGTAGTACCCGGAGTTTCACTAGAATAAGAGAAGGAAGCAAAGAGAAGAGAAGAAGCCAGAAGAGAAGAGAAGCCAGCTAATACTGGTTTGTTATTAATGACGAGCGGCGTGCTGTTCGTACGGCTTATCTCAAGTGTCTTTTATCAACTAAGTTTAACTACAATCCAACCGTCCGCATCGAGAGAATGCGTTCCTGATACCCACCAGTGCGACAATTCTAGTAGCTAATAAAGATCAAATTCGCAAAACACGTATTCGTTTGTATGAAACTGACAGGAGTCAAGAACGCATTCTCTCGTCGGCCGGACTGTCACTTCGTAACCTATTCATATCATCATTCTCCTGCCTTTACCTCAATTTACTTGGGGTCGGCGCAACATGTCTTTTTGTTTCATACTTCTCTATTAGTCGTTATCTCGATAGTAACCCTCCTTCTAGCCATATCATCGCACTTTCCATCCATCGTTTCTTTGGTCTTCCCCTACTCTTATAGCCATACATTCAAAACTTTCCTCATGCCATTTTCCACCTAGAAATCACCAGAAACATACAAATCCCACATGAAGGTCTGTGTTGTTCAGGCATGTTTTTCCACACATTTAGCATTCCATTAGCTTCCATCTCTGTGCTTCCTAGTTGGAGCTGAGAGGATTATAGTCACAGTTGCCATTATACGAGTTTACATTCAGTTAAATATCTCTTTAACAGGATATCGGGTGGAATGCTTCGCTTGCAATCTACTGCTGTATCTAAAGTCGCATTTACATTACGAAGCTAGTCGCGCAAACGTCATTCAGCGATAGTTTGCGCGACTGTACTTATGTACCTAATGTAAATTCGGCTTAATTAGACATAGTGCTTCGTAATGTAAATGCTATAGTTATAACTAAAGACAGAATGGTCGGGGTGATTAGTTTAGGAGGGGTTCGTGGCTAAATAAATACAGCCGTACAGGTCGATCGATCAGGTTAAGCTACGCTTGCCGTCTGTGGATGGGTGACCATCTTTACATACCGAGACCCCGCCGTGCCTCGGAAAGCACGTTAAACCGTTTGTCCCGGCTGCCATTCGTAGATCTTTGACAGTCGTTACGAGTAGTCACAAGCCCGAAAGACTGACAACCAGTCTTACCAAGGGGTTTCGTATTATCCAGTAACTGGATTGTGGAGGTCAGATAGGCAGTCGCTCCATGTAAAATACTGGTATTCAGCTGCATCCGGGTAGACTGGAAGCCGACACCAACATAGTTAGGAAAAGGCTAGGTTTATTGAATATTATTAAAGGTATATCAGTTTTTCCGCTTAGACAGTATTCAATGCGTTTTCGAATTCAACGATGTGGTGCTATTCAGGGATACCTACATTCAGTTAAACAGCGTTCCTAATAGTGTTTCGCTCATATCTAGCATAATCAGCCTATAATGTTCCCACTGGTGGGGGCACAGGCCTCCTCCCGGTGAGAGGGAATGGGGCGTAATCCACCACGCGGGCATGCGGGCGGGGATTACATCGCTGACAAAAAAGCTTGGCTAAACGCTGGTCCTGCTCCACAGGACGCATAAATTGATTAGCATTTGAAAATACTTCACACACGCCTACCCTACCTACATACTGTTGGAGCTGTTGAAGATTTTAAAATACTATTTTGCATTATATAAATTCAATCTCCTAGTATTGTATAATTGCATAGCACATATGTGAGTACTATGTACATACTATAAAGCTACCATTTACTGGGTACGACTTTCATTGACTTGAATGTGCCTAGGCGGCTGAGAGTACGTCATGCTCACTCTAATGTCTCGCTTATGATGGCGCATGTGTTGGATCATTTAGCTCCCTTCAAAATGGTTGAGCTGAATGGTGCTAATCTATGCGTCATGTTCGTGAACTGGCGCCGTCAGTAGGGACTGGTCAACTCTTTGCTGCCATGGTTTATTTTGATTTAAATTAATATTTGAATTGTTTTTTTATCTTTCATTATGGACGCTTTTAACGTTCTGCATCGTTCTCACATGCATAATTTTTAACATGAATGATGTAACCAATACTTTGTAACCATATTATTGTGATTTAAAAGAGTGTCCATGGAGTTTCTTGCCCGTTCTTCTCCATAGGTACCTACTACGCTTTGAAATGGGCAACTAGCTTCATCTTTTTGACGGACCGACCCTTGACAATTCAAAAGTACCTGTAATTGGTTTAGTTGAAATAAATAGTTTGAGTTTGAGTTTTGAGTTTGGGCCTAGAACGGATTGGTAGATGTCACGTCTTCGAATTGTTGGTTCTAGGATATACCGGATCCTTCACGATGTTTTCCTTCACCGTTTTGATAGTTAGTGGTGGTGAAATAAATTACACTAAGTAAAGAGTCTGCTTGGGAACGCGGACCCACGACTCGTCTCAACTCATAAGTCGGAGCTAATAGCACTGCTCTCATACTCTCTTTCTCTTTCTTCTCTTTTTTGTTAAAACGTTGCCCCACACTAGGAATTTCTCCTGTATCGTGGGGGCGTTTACAAACATTTAAACTCACATACACAAACAGCCAGACCCGGAACAACTACTTGTAGGTCATACAAATATTTGTTCCGTGCGGGAATCGAACCTGCGACACGCAGCGCAGCAGTCAATCGCTTAACCACTGCGCCAACCGTGCCGTCAAACACCATACTAACATCAACTACATCATACTGCTTGCAAAATTGGTATCATTGGATCCATCTACAGTATACCCAGTATTTCACACAAGCGAACTACCCACTTAAAAGTGATACTCAACAATTTATTTGCGGTACACTCATATTATACCAAGTGGAGTAGGTACATTTGACCCGATTTGATGCTCGGGCGAGCGAACTCGAACATTTTAGCTAAAAAAAATATTGACACAACACCCGCAAAGTATGAGGGGAAGGTGTGGAAGTGCTGAAAGGATGGCGTTGAAGATTTGGTATAGATAGTATAATTTTGTTTGGGAAAAAATATTGATCGATTTTAAAGTTGGTAGGTATTTTTCGCTTCGAGACTTGGCTTCATTTCTGTTTTGATGTTTTCGAGATAGCAAGTGTTTTGCATTTTGTTTTTTTAATATTAAGGGTCAAGAGGCCTATGTCCAGCAGTGGACGTCTTTCGGCTGAAATGATGATGACGATGAAGCTACATACTTGTCAGCTTTTGTTTGAAATGGTTCCAGTTTATAGTCATTAAAATACCTACTAGACCAGTTTTTAGTAAATAAGATTTTAGGGATTTACTTATTGTGATTGTACCGATTATTTTTTGGAATTATGTTAAGATTACGTCCGTTATTTTGTTGGAATGAACAAATCCTACTAATATTATAAACGTGAAAGTTTGTATGTATGGATGGAAGTTTGTTACTCTTTCACGCAAAAACTACTAAACGGATTTGGATGAAAATTGGCACGCATATGGTTTATAACCAGGATTAACATATAGGATACTTTTTATCCCGATATTCCCACGGCATCGAAACTTATGCGGGTGAAACCACGGGGCGCAGCTAGTAAATTATAAATTCGAAGACATGTGACATCTACCAACCCGCACTGGGCCCGCGTGGTGAGTTACGGCCCACTCGCTCTCACCGATAGGAGGCCTGTGTCCCGTGACACGTGAAAGTTTGGATGGATGGATGGATCATTCATTCATACAAACTTTCACGTTTAAAATACATATTATTATTTATAGTAGAATTTATTGTATGGTAGCTTAATTGCCATCCATTTATTAAGTAAATCCAGAGCTTAACGCCAGTTTCAATAAACAAATCAGTCTGTTCATTCGTAAAATGAATTAAATAAAGATGGAATTGGGCCACAAATTGTTACTGGCTCTTGTTAATCTGCATAAAATGATATTTATTTGCGTGTGCCTTTTTCAGACGGTATGACAAAAATAAATTGTAATTGTTTTATTTTTATCTCTTGGTAAGTGTTTCCACGTGCCTGACAAATGATACAGGTTTCGAGTTCAGTCTATGTTTAGATTTCAAGAGAATACGTGTTTCGTGCCCACGCATCAAAGTTACTAAACAACTGTCAGCAATAGAATGAAAGCATGATAAAAGTTTTTTTTAAGGATAGATATATCTTTTCACAGATAAAAAAGTAAAGAAAATTCGTTTATTTGCGGTAAACATGACGCAGAGGAAGAACACTAACACAGAATAGGACCAGTTAGGGGAAAATATGCGTCACAACCACGCAAAACGGCCATCGCTCAGCATAATGCTACGACCCTATGCGAGATAGAGCTCCAGCGCTGGTGTTTAGCGACAGCCGTCGTTGACGTGATGACGTCATCCGGTGCAGTATACGATAAGATAAAAATACCAAGTTCTAAATAATATTTATAAAATGTTAGATAAGATTAGAACTGAATGAGTGTTCATAATTTCAAGGAGACCAGATGTAGGATACGTAAACGAGGAAAAAAGGGTATGTAAGGAAGGAAGGAGGAGACGGATCGCGTGAGGGAGAGGCAATCTCTGCCCCTCCGCCCCTAGTCGCCGCAGGAGACGCCCTGGACGTCGGGAGTCACCAGGCGACTCTCGGCCACCGTTGGCGCGGCAAGGACCAGGCCCGGGTCGACGGCGCGTTGTGTTCCACGCGCGCCTCAAAGAGATGTCAGCACGAACTGTCGGGGTCCGCTAGGGCCGATGCCTGCCAGGGCCGCGGGTTGTTCGAAAGAGATACCGTGGCGCCTGGCATAGGCAACTGAAGGAACACGGGTGGGTTTTAGTCAGTAAAAGTCTGACACGCCCTCCCGCTCCGCCAAGAGCGGGACAAATCATATCTTGATTTCCCGCCCAACAAAAAAAAGGATCGTAGCATGTGGCGTTCTGTGGTTTCTGCCCATGGGAAGAAGGCGCGTATTCATGTACTCGTATGTATTCGTTTTACTACATATTCAAATTTTTAATCCCCCAAGTGTTGCCAACTGCCCGGTACTGGGCATAAATCCCGGTGGTTACCAACTTATAATATTACTAGCTTCTGCCCATGATTTTGTCCGCGTGAAATATCTTGATTAATTAATCGTGATTCGAAAGACACGTAGCGCCACCTATTATCATAATAACGTTATTGTTGTTTTCCTCGGGAACAGCGCTTTTTTTCGGGATGGAAGGTACCCTATGTCCGTTTTTGTACACCTGACAACGTATATGCAAAATTTCAGGATGATCGATTCAGTGGTTTAGGCGTGAAAAGGTAACAAACAAACTTATTTTCGCATTTATAATATTAAGTTAGGATTTAATTGCCATATCTGGTCTGTCACGTCTTCTTTATGTGGCGCGGTTCGGTGCCAGATTTCTCTAGGGATGGGACAAGCCCGCATTGCGTGTTTAGTCTAGGCCATCCATAGTGATGAGCCACGGCTATATGGGCTAAGTTTTCAAGGCTGTTATGATTTACTGGTTCCATTGTGTCAATTTATAATTGTTCTGGTCCGGTCATTAAAATACGTATAATTAATAGAATATAATACATAGAACATGTATGTGTACGTATTATGTCAATCAGTCTTACCAAGGGGTTACCCAGTAACTGGGTTGTGGAGGTCAGATAGGCAGTCGTTTCATGTAAAATACTGGTATTCAGCTGCATTCGGTTAGACTGGAAGCCGACCCCAACATAGTTCGGAAAAGGCTAGGCAGATGATGATGATGTGTATGTATTATGTATGGATTCACGATATAAAGGTGGAAATTTAACATAGGTTGACATTTTATGGATAACAGAAGGAGGGACAATGGTGTAGGTAGTCAATGGTGTAGGTACCATTTACATATGACATAAATATAATACAATTAATACCTTCATAGTCATTGTATGTCTATCTACTAACTTGTTTTTTTTTCTAGCCTACGCTGTCCCACTCCTGGGCAAAGGCCTCCCTCCAGTCCTTCCATCTTTCGCGAGCCCGCGCGTCCTCCTTCCAGTTTTGACGGAACCTATCCAGCTCGTCCCGCCATCTCCTCGCTATGTTACTAACTTGTTAGGACACGACTATATATATTATAAATTATTTATTTGGGAACTCCAAAAAAGAACACAGAATAACAATCACAGGAGACCACAGCATGCCTGCTTGAGGTTCGAACCTACGACCTACAACTCGTAAGTCGCGGCCGTTACCACTAGACCACCACTGCTCTACTAATTAGTTACTTGCGGTAATTAACATAAAATTGTTATACTTTGTATGGATCACTGGCATGACTTTCTATTACCTTAATATTGTAATGTGAATGTTTTTTTAATTTTAGGTATTTTATTATTCGATGTAGTAAAATTTTACAGAATTTGTTATGTTTTTATGTTCCACTGTCAAAATTTTTCTTTTATTATGTATTAGGTATTTAATGTGTTAGCTTAGTTGTTCATTTTATTGTGCATGCTGTGGTCCCCTGTAATTGAAGGAGTACACCTACCAAATACTTTGCCGTCCATTAAAAATATGTAATGTTTAGTCTTTTGTTGGAGATCCTAAAATAAATAAATATTGCGTGCTAAAAGGCTCAAAATTTTCTACCGTTACACGCAAAAAGCTTCTACTAAAATACATACCTAGTCATCAATCGATTAGCCTAGAAACACATAGCGTTAATAAATTGCCATTCTCACATTACATCATTTATATCCATTCGTTGGGTAATTAATGGCAAGTAGATAAGTAGGTTAGTCACGGCCTCGATACGAGTACGTTCACCAAGCGAAAATTGAAATGCATGTCAATATTGTAAATGCGTTAACCGCGATTTTGGGGTTTGTTTTACTTGTGAACATGTCGAGCAGTGGATTTATCATTTACTCGTAAGTGTAGAATCTATGTACGTGTATAAATTATTAGGAAAGTCCTCCGTAATCTTCTTCATCTTCGTGTTGCTAGCACTACTGAATTTAATATCTTTTTGTCCTAAAACTTAGCCACTTCCACGGCGCTGTCGGTGGCAGAGCAGAGGTCCTCCTTAGTGTCCTTTCATGATATCCTTGCCTGTATAGAAAGAAAGAAATAAAAAACCGAGTGTGCTTATGACCACACGACTGAAGTGAAACTTCTTTCTCAAAATATTAATTCATTAAATTGTTCAAAACGAAATAGAATTACGAAAAATAACCAAAGAATCACCGTTCGCGTAACGCTAGTAAACTCGCAAACGAACTACTGACTGAGATATATACATATTTCACTTACTAGCTATAAGAGAAAGAGAGAAAGAAAATGTGCGCGCGCACTGCTCTCTCTTGCTCCTACACTGTAATACAGACAATACGCCTGCACTGTGCTTAGATATACGGAACGTATTTGGCTATGAGAGGAAGAGAGATAAAAAATGTGCGCGCGCACTGCTTTCTCTTGCTTATATCCCCCACTCAACTCCCGTTCGCCTCGCCCGATCACACTTTTCGTAACGCTTACGTCACGCGTTCGCCAGCTTACTCCCCAAGTCAAGTGTGCGTAAAGAAGTTTCACTTAAAAAAAAAAAAGATTTTTGGTTGTAGGACATGCCGGTTTCCTCACGATGTTTTCCTTCACCGTTTTGAGAGGAATGGTGATGAAATTATTTACACAAAGTATAGTAAATTAATCAATATAAAATCCAGCTTGGTGATTGATTATACGTAGAATAATTTCCTGGCCATTTTAGCAGCCCCAGGAACATAACACCGCCATCGTATCTTCTCACCTCCACCCAGGTGGCTAGCCACTACCCACATTACCCACTCTGAGGTAATGAAATAACTTACACGAAGTAAAACTCACGACCAAGACTCAAGCTCAAGGCTCTTGGTTTTGGTTGATAGCCGCAAGGCTTTTCCTAGTATTTTTAACGAAAAAAGACGATTTCTGTTCAACACTTTAGATGTGGCAGAAAATATCAATAATAACAAATAACACGAGCGTATAAAATAAAGGTCTTTATGTAACAAAAGAATCGGGTCTAAATAAAATCCTTACACACGTTCCGATTCACTCGGCTGAATTCATATTGGACACATTCATATAATTGAAACGTCAAAATTCCGTTTTAGACCAAGCGTCGTAACTCTGCCACAGTCCGAAAGTGTCCGCAAATATTTAACCCTGCACTCACGAATGCAAATTAAATACAGTATCGTCAGTAACAACTGTTTTTAGGGTTCCGTATCCAAAGGGTGCCAATGGGACTCTATTACTAGGCCGTCTATCCGTCTATCCGTGTGTCTGTCTCTCTCTCAGAGGGCTGTATCTCGTGAACAGTTGAAATTATCACAGAGTGTGTATTTCTATTGCCGCTATAAGAATAACGAATAAAAATAAAATAAAGTGAAAAATTAAAGAAACCAGTTTTTTCCATATAAGAAACGAGATTTTTTCGGCGTTTTTTGCCTTGTTCTACAGAACCCTGCGTGTTGCTGGCTGCTTTTTTGGATAACCCGATATCCATCGGCTTAACGTCCCACCTAACTGCTGGTGTACGTTTCATCCATTCCAATTTTAGACGTCGAGTTTTATAAACGAGCAATGGAGGGTTGAAATGTTTTCATTCGGGTTATTGGGGTACCTGAATGTCGCAATGTGTCGTCATTTACGATGTTTGGGAAATAAAACGTCATGCGTATGCGATGTGTGTTTTGTGAATGAGTTTCGTTCGAGTGTGGGAGGAAATTCTAACATTAGCTTTTTAATGTCGCTTTGATATAAAGCTAATTTAGAAATTTCACACATGATCATAATTCTCTTATTCGTTCACAGTTCGTTGGAGCGACAGCATTTAGTAATTACTAGCAGTGCCTGCGATTTCGTTCGCGTGGATGTCGGAAAACAATAATTTGTGTTTGTTTACTAATTATTTTACTAAAATAAAAGTAGCCAAGTTACTCATTCTTTTAACACCAGCTATCAGCCAGTGAAAATCCCGTTAAAATCGGTCCAGCCGTTTCTGAGATTAGCCGGAACAGACAGACAGATGGACAAAAATGATAAAAATCACATGCATTTAGTAAAAAGCTGTTATTTTGACATTACAGACAGACACTTCAATTTTATTTATTTGTTATATGTATAGAAAATAGATGGGCTGTCACTTCATGTAAAATACTGGTATTCAGCTGCATCCGGTTAGACTGGAAGCCGACCCCAAAATAGTTGCGAAAAGGCTAGGCAAAGCTAGGCTAGGGGAAATTGCCGTTGCTCGCAAGTGGATTACTAGTAAACGATACTGTATCATAGTATTAAACACATACATACATACATACATAAAGATATTCAACTTGAATTCTATTTTCATCCAACCTTCTTACTAAAGATTAATTTAAATACCTGCGTACTAACACAGTTCCTGTTCTTCCTTGTTGTGTGTTTGCCGAAGTCTGTAATATTGTTCTACGAGGGAATGAAACCGCGTCTTGTACAAAATGGAACTCGGAGCAGTACACAATCTTGTGGTTCAGTTCCAAGAGAGACCTGCTTAAATTCTCGTGTGATGTCATTTATATTGTTTCGAGAATTTGTGAATTGTTCTCGAAGGGTTTCAGAAGGTATCCATATACCTTCTGAAACCCTTCGAGAACACAGTAGTACATACACAGTAGTGGACGGGTACTAGACAATTACCTAATCCTGGCAAGAGTACCTAGGTGCTAGCTAGACAATCAATACTGTTATGATTGGGTGTCGTGATGGCTCACTAGTAGTCAAGGCGAGGTAAGCCTCTCATGCACGAGGTTGTGCGTTCAAATCCGGGCAGTTACCAATGTGACTTTTTAATTTACATGTACTTTCTGAGTTTATATGGGCATTACTGACATCGATGAAGAACAAACATTGTGAGGAGACCGGCATGTCCTAGAACCAAAAATTCGAAGACATGTGATATCTATTAACCCGCACTGGGCCCGCGTGGTGGATTATAGCCCACTTCCTCAAGAAGAGAGGAGGCCTGTGTCCCAGCAGTGGGCATAATAATAGGCAGATTATGTATGTTATGTACAGACGCCAGTAGGTCAAGCTACCCGAAACTGACAAATTTTCCCAATCAACCTTGAAGCTTAATGCTATAGTGATAAAGTTGAAATGTATTAAAAAAAAATGACAGATTGTAGTAGCTTGATGTGCTGGCGACTGTACGTAAGCACGTCGCCTGTCGCGGTTTCCAGAATACTAGCCAACAAAACACACCAAACTATTGAAGTACTACTATCGCACTTTGTAATCAACAAACAGGCCGACTTTATCCTGTTTGACAGGCGACTATCAATAAATCCGCATCAGAGCGGCGATCCGTGAAACTGCGACCCTTATCAAGTGTAAACTGATACTTTAGTGTGTGTTATACTTGGAGGTTTGGTCAGCTGAAGGGTTGAAAGCGATTTTATATTTGCGGAAATCGTATACTTTTATGTGGAGGGGCCCGTGGCTAAATAATAACAGCCGCACAGGTCGATCGATCAGGTTACTACGCTTGCCGCGGGTGATCTGTGGATGGGTGACTATCTTTACATACTGAGACACCTCCGTGCTTCGGAAAGCATGTTAAACCGTTGGTCCCGGCTGGCGGCGGTCATTCGTGGATCTTTGACAGTCGTTACGGGTAGTCAGAAGTCTGAAAGTTTGATAACAAATCTTACCAAGGGGTATCGTGTTACCCAGTAACTGGGTTGTGGAGGTCAGATAGGCAGTCGCTCCATGTAAAATACTGGTATTCAGCTGCATCTGGTTAGGATGGAAGCCGATCCCAACATAGTTGGGAAAAGAATATGCGGATGATGATGGTATACGTTGGTTCTGAAGAGAAATCTAGAAAAAGACAAGACTAGCTTTTCGTTAGGATGTCCAGCCTTTATGGGTTCCGGACACAAGACTAGTATCCCAGTCAGTTCAGTTGACAGTTCATCAGTGCGATTCTTTAACCATCTCACCGTGAAAACTTAGGTCAAGTGAGCGTGGAGTGAGCTGTCATTCCAACTAATGCTAAGGATTGACACTATTGACAGTTCAATCTAAGCTCACTTCACCTAACTTTTCACGGTGACATTTTTACAGAATCGATCGGCTGTCATTGGATTTGGAAAATTGACTCCAAATTTCCGCTTATTCAAATTACAACTGTCATTCTCTGACAGCTGTATGAAATGGCTTATAATGGAAAATTGACGTAAGGAGGCAATTTGGTTAAAAATTAATCCAGACGTTACCTTCATTATTTTGAAGACAGTTCAGCGACTAAACCAGTGCGAAGTTTTTACGACGAACTGTGCCTGGAGACTCCGGAGGCCGTTTAATAAACACCTCTTTGTCATAGGAGTAACAGACAGTTCACTGTGCAGCGCCTGCATGGAGGATGACGAGACAGCGGCACATGTGCTTCTAAACTGCCCGGTGGTCGCCACGTACAGGGCAAAGTACCTTGGTAACCCAGGTACCCTCCGTGAGACGGTCAGTAACATCAAGGCGTTGTTGGCCTTCCTTGAGGAGCTGGGGTGGATTGAATAATCGATTTGCCCACCGTACGCAGAATACGCGCATTGACGTGGAGTTGCGGACACCAGCTGATAACCTAATCCTTTTCGGTCATAGTTCGTGTGATCCTTGGAACGGAATTGATCACTTGGTCTTTTAATGTGAGTGTCTAAAAAGGCGGTCAGGGCAAGTCTGTATTTATGTCACGGCCCTTTCTCAAAGGTTATATATTCCAGGCGTCGCCCTAGATTATTAGATTCACCTAATTCTACCAAAATGTTTAGACTTTAAAATTATGCCATGACCTTTCGTTTTAGCGCCGCTGTTCAGAGATCTATCGATAAGAACGAAACTACTATTACAGCGAAAGTCGACAATTAACCCCCTGAGGGTCAATTACTGTTATTAAAGATTGAAAATGCCAAAATTATACTTTTATAACAACTTTCAATTTTTTCTAACTCTTATTTATTTACCTCTGATTTTGCATCACTGTCAAAATCACAGTGGTCTTTATTCTTGTTATAAGGTAGCTGTTGGGTTGCAGAAAAAAGGGGAGGCCTATATCCGGCAGTGGTGATTCCGGGATAAAATTATGATGATGTTGGGTTCCTGCTGTCAGTGTGACAGGACTGTCTTTACAGTCAATATTTATTAAAAAAAAAATTTTATTAAAAATACACTGTCCCCTTTACTCCATATTTTAAATGCTTCCATAAAACATAGACACTGCAAACACGCGCTGTTACTAAGACCGCTAAAATGCATAACTTAAATTGTTTGTTCGCTCCCCTATTTGCAAAGCAATTTAAATTTTTAACTCCCCGTTCAAGTAAGATTTTCCAGCTGTATTTTTATCCTTGCAGAGACTCTCAGGGGATGTTTCTGAAAACAGATATGGGAATTTGGGATTTGCTTGCAATGACTGGAATAGCATTGGGGCAGACGTGGCCAGACGAGGGCAGATAGGAATGGAGGAATAGGTCAGAAATGTACTGGATTCAATAAAGATTGGAAATGTTATTGTATTTTGTGTTGATTGTGTGGAAAATAAAATAGGTTTGGTAGTTTGGCGATGATTTGGCTTATGACCAGCAGTGGACGTCTTTCGGCTGAAATAGCATAATCAGAATCTAATGTCCCCACTGGGACACAGGCCTCCTTTCTGGAAGAGGGAGTGGGCCGTAATCCACCACGCGGGCCCAGTGCAGGTTGGTAGATATCACATATCTTCGAATTTTTGGTTCGATGTTTTTCTTCACCGTTTTGAGAGCAATGGTGATGAAATTATTTACACAAAGTATAGTAAATTAATCAACATGAAATCCAGCTTGATGATAATTTCCTGACCATTTTAGCAGCCCCAGGAACATACCACCGCCATCGTATCTTCTCACCTCCACCCAGGTGTCTAGTCTACATATTACCCACTCCGTGAATCGAAACTGTATAATTCACAGTAAATAGAACATGTTGCACGTTGTCTGTAACCGGGTCCTAAGTTAAACAGTGGGCGAGACAAACTAGCTGTGTATGGTAATAGGCGGTGGAAGCAGTTCATTACCATGAAGGTTCTATGAGGCCTCTTCTGTCTATAATTAATCTTATAAATAGGTAAAATATGTGAGCTTGTTTATTGGCGTGTAATCTTCGGAACGACTGAACCGATTCCGGCAATTCATTTACTAATAGGAAACTACAGTATTGCCGAGAGACATAGAATAAATTTTATATGCTGTTCTATGTCGTGGGTTTGGTTTCCGCACTTAGTCCTTCAGGTGGATCATTGTGCGTGGGCCATGGCGGCTGTCGGTGGTTATACCAACCAGACCACCTCCCTACAGATGTTGATCAGCTCTCCTGGTCTGTGTAAGATCTCGATATATCGATCTGTGTAGGGTTTCTGACTTAATCTGGGTGACGCCTATGCACTCAAAGAGCCCATGCGCAACGGTTTCATCAGCCTCCATGCAATCGCACCACAAGGGAGTGTCCATTATGCCTATTGTATGTATTTTTGTGCGTGTAATTTTATATGCCAGAACAAGTAAGATTTAAATCGTAGATTCGCTCGACCGCATCAAAAGACGTTCGCGTGTCTATTTCGTTTTGACACCTCTGCAACACACAATTTCGGAGAGACTTGACTTGACTGTCATGCCCACTCTTCTCACACACATAGCTCGCAGAACAGATGTCCGATGGGGTCGAAAGTTTCTGGAGTGGCGTCCGCGTACCGGAAGACGTAACGTTGGAAAGCCTCTCACAAGGTGGACCGATGACCGAAGGTGGCGCTGGATGCAAGAAGCACAGAACCGGTCGAAGTGGCGGTGCTTGGGGGAGGCCTATATCCAGCAGTGGACATCTTGCGAGTCATCATCTTGCGAGTTGTGGTCATCTTCTCAACATGGAAACTTTTTCCTGTGACTCAGAGCAAATCTAACCATTAAAATCTTTGCCCGAAACGATGACCCAGCACTTCACACAATACACATGCCAATTCCACAATAAGACCTCAATGGACAATAGGAAATAGGTCAAGATCTTCGGCATAGAACCTCGTGGACGGTAATATACTGCATTTCGGCCTTACATGCAAAGAATACGTAATATTCTCAGGCAAAAGTATGAATAAATGTTTAGTGCCTTTTCCGTAAGGTTTAATAAAGAGAATAGTTCGGAATATATAGTGCGGAAAGTTGAAGCGGGCCCTGGAGGGAAAGTACACCCTACCTTAAATATAATAAAAGGAATTAATTTTGTTCCAAAGTAAGTAAATTGAATTATTTTTGTAAGGTTTCTTGCCCACGTTTCACCATCTTCGCATTTGAGTTGGTTTAAATGTTTCCGTTATGTGTTCATGTTATGTTCGTTTAGTACTATACTATATATAAAACATTGTTTATTTCTTAAATTAGTTATAATGATTTTAGGTACGGACGCTAGCAGGTCAAGCTACCCGAAACTGTGAAATTTTCCCAATCAACCTTGAACCTTAATGCTTTTACGATAGAGTTGAAAATATACTAAAGATATTTGACAGATTGTAGTAGCTTGATGTGCTGGCGTCTGTACATCGTCCATTTTGGTTTGTTTTGACTGTACAGCGGAAGTTTGACTGTAATTTACGTAGTAAACTATGTTTGGGATAAAAAATTACAGAAATTGATTCAGTAAACGATTTCGAACAAACTAAAATTTTCACCATCGTCAGTTCAGCCGAAAGATGTCCACTACTGGACATAGGACATAGGCCTCCCACAAGCACCTCCAGTTCGTCCGGTTCTGCGTTGGAAGGCCTCCCACAAGGCGGAGCGACGACCTCGTAAAGACCGCAGGAACCCGTTGGAACTATTTTCATTTGTTTACACATGTATAAATATGTTTTTTATTGCACGCATTATAACCTCCATCACATTCTCGAGCCTATGAAAAAAGCTACGTCTCGTTTCAGCCGTTGGTTTCAGAACTTCCCAATCCAAAAATATAGAACAAAAGTAATAAAAGCAGTACTAAATAACTGCTCAATGTTGTATGTGCGCGCGCTCATGTAGCGGAAGGCAATAAAATGCAATGAAGCGAATACACTCGTTTGTAACTTTTGTTTCAACATATGTACATCTTCCTGAGTGCTTGTAGTAAGTCGCAGTTCAAACTTGCTCGATATTACTGAACTGTCGATAACTTCAATCTTGATTTTCTTTGACCTAAAAGAAGATAATAACTTTGGTTTTTATAATTGACAAAGTCTATTTTTTAAGTATTACTTTTGCTTCGATGTTAAAAGTAAAATATTTCGCTGTTTTGAGTAGGTAATTTATCTAGAATACTTCAAGTGGATTTTACACTAGAACCCGCCACGCGACGGGGCGCAGACATTTTTTACATACAAATTCAATTAAACATTACTCGTATTTTTCTTCATAGATTCCCTCCGCGGAATACTGTAATTAATATAATAATAATATAATTCTGTCGACTACCGATCAAAACCGTACGTAATCATGGTCGTTTACCAAGTAATTCAAAGTTATTAACAGATGGCGCCACCGTTACGTAATAGTATAGATTTTAATGAGACTTTGACAAGGAACTAATAAGTTTAGAAACAGAAATCAAAGTAATTAAAGATAAGTTTGACTAGTTCTAACTGTTCAACTATTATTTCAACGTGGGTTCTTGAAGACCACCATTGAGGCAATAAAATTGCTTGACATTATTCATTGATAAGTATTAATTACGTTTTGTAGAAGTCGTAATTTGTGAATCAAAAATATCAGACAAAACCATATTGATCTGCGATGTTGTTATTTTTGACATTTATAGTAGGTACAACGGTACAAGGGTCTTTTGGCGCGTGGTCAAAATTGGAACTAACACCGCCATCTTGTTTTTCAATATTTTATTTGTGACAATTTCACAAGCGTTCACACTTTATAAAGTAAGTAACTTTTGCACACGGCTTCGCCCGCGTGTATGTCGGACAATCTCCCACGGGAACTACTACCGAGATTAAAAGTACAGTTAATCCTGGTTATAAACTATCTGTGTGCCAAATTTCAGTCAAATCCGTTCGTTTTTGCGCCATTCCGGAACATGCGTCCAGACAAACGTACAAACATTCTTTGTTACTATTTTATTGATATTTATTCATTGGATAGATGAAAAGAAAAAGTATGATTTGCAAAAAGGTGAGGTCCCATATATGTAATAAAACTTCATTGACTTCAACACGTGCAAGAACAAAATAATGTACATACCTATTATTCGCAAACATTGAAAATACACTAAGATCATTGTTGCAATCGTAGATAAATACAATGAATAATAAGTTTTAGGACGCAAATAGGAATTGAGAATAAAAAATGTACGTAGAGTATGAGAACATCAAAGAAATCAAGTTAATAAAACTCTGTCGGAGTTAGAGTGAGGGCGAAAAATTGCACTTGCGGTGTTTTATATTGACAATAAGGGGAAAGGGCCACAATAAGGAAATGAGCCCCAGCTTTTTTTGAGGAAGGAAAGTTATTTTCTGAAGAATAAGTGATATATAAAACCTGGCCGCTTTTTGATGGCTACTTAGTTTAAATTAGCAGCTAAGCTTACATGTAAGGCTTTCAAGTTAGATTTAGTTATGATTTAAGTATGTATCTTCTTCTTCGTGACGCTGGCACGACTGAATTTTAAATCTTGTTGGCCCAAAACTTTCCTACTTCCACGGCGTCATCAGTGGCAGCGCAGAGGTCACTTTGACTGCATGTTTTGGGACACAGAGGGCAGGATAGGAGGTGGAGCATGGTTCGCCGTTCAGTCAAGGTAGCCCCACTTTACCAGGTTGGACTTACATCTTACCACTTGTGTGATGACTAATCATTATCGGAAAATGTTAGACTAGAGATGCCAGTATTCCACCAATTTCTATGATAAATCTGTGATAGTTCAAGCAGTACGGGTAATCAGAAGCCCGAAAGTCTGACAACCAGTCTTACCAAAGGGTATCGTATTACCCAGTAACTGGGTTGTGGAGGTCAGATAGGCAGTCGCTCCTTATAAAATACTAGTATTCAGCTGCATCCGGATAGACTGGAAGCCGACCCCAACATAGTTGGGAAAAGGCTAGGCGGAGGATTATAGCTTATTGGACTTAAACACAACTGGCGAAATGTGTGTGTACACTGTGTGTGGGTACACCTCTGCTGAATCCTTTTGGGTTAGCTGGCTTGTTGTTATGTTATAATAATAATAATAATAATAAGTAATTTATTTCAGACTTTGTCCATAGGTTTGTTAGTAACAATGTTCTTAGCCTAGTATTAGTAAAAGTAAAAATTGACAGAAATATAAATCAAGCGCTTGCCCTCGCGTGAAGGCCTATCCAGTGCGCCATCAGCAACGAGTCCCATCGATCGGCGCACGCGGCCAGGATGGCGCTGGGGCTGCCGCGCACACGCGCCATCGCGTGAAAGCCGTCCACGTGCGTACAGTACCGCGGCAGCCCCATCTACACCCTGAACGCGTTATTATACTGTACATGTAGGGTATCGTATGTCCTCTGCGTGTTTTTGGCCCACAAACTACACGTGTAAAAGGTCTGACAGAATGCCCTAAATGTGTTCAGTGCAACGTGCGAATCTGCGAGCCAACACATTACAGCGACCAGACAACGCCCTACGTTCCCTTTCTACATCCATATTATCTTTAAGGTTTTCGGTGACCCAGTGGCCCAGATACTTGAAGTGAGTGACTCTGTTTAATGGTCTATCATAGAGTGAGACGGCTCTAAAAACCATAAACTCACTTTTCTTCTCATTACGCAATGTAATGTTATGTTATATCGGCATTTGTTGTGTTAGTTTCTTTGAGTGGCCGTTCCTAACATCTTTTGAAATGAGAAAAAAAAATCATCCAACCAAAAATCCCGAAAATCCGAAACCGTCTGAAATCCAACTACATACATATTTAAAGCCATTTAATTCCGAGAGAACAATTTTAAAGCCACTGGTCAGGCTAGTTATTTCCTTGGCTTGTCCTAATTACTCACGGACGAGGAACACCTTTCGTTTCAGGTTAACAGGTGATAAATTAGGGTGCCGTCAGGATTTCATAAATCATTCAGACGACTGCGTGCGCACGATTTATGCTCGAGTTTTCTTAATACATTCCGGTTTACGGCTGGTTTTTATTTCGATAATGATTTATTGAAGGATGAAACGTATGTTACGATTTAGGTGAATACCCTTTGTTCCAGTCTTGCGGACTTGGAAACTTTCAATAGCGATTTTTGGGTGAAATAACGAAAACAACAATGAAATACGACATATTGCAAAAACCTATGGGTTCGAAAATACTGTGTTCGTACCAAGATAAAATTTCATTCGAAAATAAAGGAGAAAATCGCCTTTGAAAAGCCAAGTGTGAATACTTATGCTCGTGACTGTACAAGACTTAACTTCTGCTGATTTGTATCTATATGTTGTGTTGTTTGTACCTTGAGCAAAAAAAATATTTTACGTAGGTGCCGTTCGGGGACTGAAAATGATTTTATTAAACTGTGCCACCGAACCGCACTTATCAAAATTTTGTTTCAGTGCGGTTAGTGGAAATGCTCAGGTGCGGTTCGTCGTTCGTCAAGTGCTGTTGAAATCAGTGCTCTGAGTGGAATACCTCGAATTGCTGGAGATTTTGTCAGTAATTCAAACATTTTGATAACTTACTTGTTTAACAAATTTAACAGAAAATAGAATAGAAGAGAATATAATACTCTTTATTGTACACCATACAAATTATAGAACATAAATATATAAAATTTTAGAAAGGGTGACACAATGGGCAGTCTTATCGCTAAGAGCGATCTTTCAATCAACCTGTGGCACTCTTCATGGTCAAGGGACGCACCTGTTTCGAGCGCACGTAGCTCGCACCTTCGTCGGCCGCGCGATGTGTGTACCTCGTCGCCTTGCGCCCGCGCTCCGGCTACGTCCGCGCGCCCCACGCAGCCGCCGGCGCCGGGTCTTTATACCGCGATCGCTCGGTCATCCGCGCCAGTCGATAGCCCGCTCCGACGGCGGATGCACACGCAAATCTTCCTAACAGCTAATTACGTTTCGCGATCTAGTGCACCTAAAATCTCAATCTTTCCTTCTAATTCTTGATTCTGTACTTTTCTACGCTTGTTTCTTCTTGTTCTGTACGCTGTAACTCTGCCATTAAACTTCCGTCTTTGATTCTAAAAACGCCTGTCATTTCTCCACACACCCTCCGAGCGACCACAAATTGGTGACCCCGACGTGATCAAGATGACGGACTCGAAAGGCGATGGGTGTGGCCCTGAAACCCTACGTGTGGGAGTACGCGCACCCCCTTTTTGGCCTGAAGAACCCGGATTGTGGTTTGCGCAGATGGAGGGCCAGTTCGCGCTCGCCAATGTAACCGCCGACGCAACGAAGTTTTACCATGTCATCGGCGTGTTGGATCATCGCTTCGTGGCAGAGGTGAAGGACATCATCACCAACCCGCCGGCGGTGAATAAATATGATAAGCTTAAGGCGGAGTTGATCAAGCGATTATCGGCCTCGCAGGAGCGGCGAGTGAAGCAGTTACTTATGCATGAAGAGTTGGGGGACCGGAAGCCGTCCCAGTTTTTTAGGCACCTACAACATTTGGCTGGACCGGCGGTACCCGAAGAATTTTTGAAAACGCTGTGGTCTAGCCGGTTACCGAATAATGTTCAGACTATCGTGGCCTCTCAAGCGGATTTACCCATAGAGAAGATGGCGGACTTGGCGGACAAGGTCCATGAAATCGCGCCGACCGGTGTACAACACGTGGCGAGTGCGGCGGTTCCGGTGGCACCTACCCTCATGGAGGGTATGGAAACGCGAATCAGCGAGTTAACCAGGCAAGTAACCTTGCTCGGTCAGCAGGTGAGTGCAATGCATATACAGCGTCGTGAACGCTCCCGCCAGCGATCTAGGAGTAGAAATGCTAGGCATAGGTCCGCATCGCGGTCAAGTCAGCCGCCTGAAAACCACCCTCATTGCTGGTATCATTATGTTTATGGTTCACGAGCAAAGAAATGCCGACAGCCCTGTCAGTGGTCGTCGGAAAACTCCATGGGCAGTCGGAAGTAGCGGCCTACCACTGCGGAACCCATCCAGGCCGTATTTTTGTAACGGACCGACATTCGAAGATGATGTTTCTGATCGACACTGGGTCTGATTTATGTGTTTTCCCACGCTCAGCGGTTAGAATGCCCTGCACGAGCACGAAATACGGCCTAACAGCTGCGAACGGTACAGTCATCAATACGTATGGCCCGATACAATTACATCTGGATTTAGGACTGCGCCGAGCGTTTGTATGGCGATTCACCGTTGCGGACATATCGAAACCGATTATAGGAATTGATTTCTTAAAATTTTATAATCTGATTATAGATTGCCGCAACCATAGGCTGATAGATGGGATCACATCTCTCTCCGTACCCGCATCGCATCAGAGGATACCGGATGACGTGGCGTCTGTCAAGACTGTCGCCGGCGAGTCAGAATTTCACCAGCTGCTCCGTGAGTTCCCGGAGGTGACCCGACCTGCAGGTACTGTGCGTGAGCCCAAACACAATACGGTGCACTATATTAATACCGCCCCTGGACCACCAGTGTCAAGCAAGCCTAGGCGACTAGATCCAGACCGCTTAAAAATTGCCAAAAAGGAGTTTGAGGGCATGCTGGCCAACGGCACGACCAGGCGATCAGACAGCCCCTGGTCTTCAGCCCTACATTTGGTCAAGAAGAAGGACGATGGATGGAGGCCGTGCGGCGACTACCGTGCACTTAACGCACGCACAATTCCTGATAGATACCCGGTGAGACATATTCAGGATTTCTCGCATCAGCTCTCTGGCAGCACTATATTTTCAAAAATCGATATGGTCAAAGCTTATAACCAGGTACCTATCTATGGACCCCACATACCAAAGACTGCGATAACCACACCATTCGGTTTATTCGAATTCCCCTATATGACCTTCGGTCTGAGGAACGCGGCGCAGACATTTCAGAGGTTTATGGACGAGGTACTTGCTGGGTTAGACGAGTTCTGCTTCTGTTATTTGGACGATGTTTTGTGTTTTTCCCCCACTCCAGAGCTGCACAAAATCCACCTGCGACGGCTGCTTGATCGCCTGAGAGAGTATGGTGTATTAGTGAACTCGGCGAAGTGTGTCTGGGGACAGCCAGAGGTAACATTTCTTGGCTTCAATGTTTCAGCTTCCGGTACCTACCCACTCGACACTAAGGTACAAGCTATTCAGGATTTTCCGATACCACAAACTGTGAAGGAGCTACGAAGATTTCTGGGTATGCTCAATTTTTATAGACGCTTTATACCAAACGCAGCTAAGGCGCAGGCACCGCTTAACGCTATACTCGCTGGAGGTAAAACCACAAAGAATCAACCTGTACAAATGACGCAGATGCAGCTAGAAGCATTTTTTGAATGCAAGAAAGCACTCTCCAATGCTACGCTTTTGGTACATCCGCTAACCAACGCTGAGCTTTCTATGACAACGGATGCTTCAGATGTATCAATAGGAGCCGTGCTACAGCAACGAAATGGTGAGCAATGGGAACCACTGGGCTTCTTTTCCAAGAAACTAAGCCCAGCTCAAAAGAAGTACAGCACGTACGACCGCGAGCTGCTGGCAGTGTACGAAGCTATCAGGTATTTTCGTCACATGGTGGAGGCCCGGCACTTTGTTGTCTTCACAGATCATCGCCCACTGACGTACGCATTTACAACACCACGTGATAACTGCACGCCAAGGCAGTACAGGTATTATGACTACATAGCTCAGTACACAACGGACATACGCTATATACCTGGTCCCGAGAACGTGGTCGCTGATACATTGTCCCGTGTAGAGGAGTTACGAGTTCCAAAAGGAATCGATTATCAGGCACTTGCACGATGTCAGAACACTGATCCAGAACTACAAAGTCTCCTAAAAAGTGGATCCTCGCTTAGGCTCGAAAGGGTTAGAATACCCGATACAGACATCGAGGTTTACTGTGACGTTACTGTTACGCCGCCGCGACCGTATATTACGCAGAAATTCCGTCGTCAGGCGTTCGATTCGCTACACAACTTGAGCCATCCCGGAAACACAGCTACAGTGCGACTGGTGGCACAGAGATTCGTTTGGCCAGGGATGCGCAAACAATGTAGAGAGTGGTCTCGAAGATGCCTAAAGTGTCAAGGCTGTAAAGTGACACGACATACCTTTGCTCCTCTTTCCCAATTTCCTGTCACAACATCAAGGTTCTCCCATATCCACCTTGATATCGTCGGCCCTTTACCTATTTCTTATGATTACAGGTATTGCCTCACTGTCATCGACAGATTCACCAGATGGCCTGAGGCGTACCCCATCAAAGACATCACGGCTGAGACCTGCGCAACAGCGCTGGTGTCCGGCTGGATCGCCAGATTTGGTTGCCCGCTCAAAATAACAACTGATCGCGGCACTCAGTTCCAGTCACACCTCTTCCGAGCTGTCGCAGCCATGGTTGGCGCGCACCACTACAGCACAACCGCCTACCACCCTGCCTCGAATGGCATGATCGAACGACTGCACCGACACATGAAAGCAGCCATCATGTGTCACGCTACTCCGCAATGGACCGAAGTTCTGCCGCTAGTACTTCTGGGGATACGAAGTGCATGGAAGCCGGACATCAAAGCATCACCAGCGGAGTTGGTCTACGGCGAACAACTTCGATTACCAGGGCAATTCATCGCACCAACCGACGACTACAAGTCATCTGACGTCACCGACCTTGCAACGCGCTTACGAAGTCGCATGGCCAACCTCACACCAAGGCCTGCGTCCTGTCACAGAAAAGGTCCGTTTTACTTACCGCATAGTCTCAGCGAATCATCCCATGTGTTCTTGCGGCAGGACTTCGTTCGAAGACCGCTAGAACCACCGTATTCCGGCCCGTACAGGGTTAAGCAGCGCCAACCCAAATATTACAAGCTGGACGTACGGGGTAAAGATGTTACTGTCAGCATCGATCGGCTGAAGCCGGCCTACGTCATACAGGAAGCAGACGATCAGCCACCATCGGTTCCTGAGACACCAGCTCCACTCCCTGTTCCAGCAAAGGAAGAGGAGAGGAGGACGAGGTCCGGGCGTCGGGTGCACTTCCCGGATTATTACCGCCCGCAGTAGCGGTCTAAGCGGGGGAGTACTGTGGCACTCTTCATGGTCAAGGGACGCACCTGTTTCGAGCGCACGTAGCTCGCACCTTCGTCGGCCGCGCGATGTGTGTACCTCGTCGCCTTGCGCCCGCGCTCCGGCTACGTCCGCGCGCCCCACGCAGCCGCCGGCGCCGGGTCTTTATACCGCGATCGCTCGGTCATCCGCGCCAGTCGATAGCCCGCTCCGACGGCGGATGCACACGCAAATCTTCCTAACAGCTAATTACGTTTCGCGATCTAGTGCACCTAAAATCTCAATCTTTCCTTCTAATTCTTGATTCTGTACTTTTCTACGCTTGTTTCTTCTTGTTCTGTACGCTGTAACTCTGCCATTAAACTTCCGTCTTTGATTCTAAAAACGCCTGTCATTTCTCCACACACCCTCCGAGCGACCACAAACCTTTAGATGGATTAAAATTAAAGAGAGACAAATATAGTAGGTAGTCCGTGGTGTACCATCACAGAGCATGCTAACCAACCACTTTTACATGTAAACTTCATCTGCAAATGCTTTCGGGATCTCTGATTCGTTTGCAATAATACCCGGAAAATAGTAACATTATCTCACCCCTGTTTCACTCGGTTGCAATAGCGACAAATAATATAAGACAAGAGCGTCACGTGAAGAGCAGTGGTGGCCCAGTGGTAATGGACCCGACTTACGAGTTGTAGGTCGTGAGTTCGAACCCAGGCAGGCACTTTACTTTGTGTAAATTATTTCATCACCACTGCTCTCAAAACGGTGAAGAAAGATATCATGAGGAAACCGGCATGTCCTAGAACCACAAATTCGAAGACATGTGACATACACCAACCCGCACTGGGCCCGCGTGGTGGATTATGACCCACTCCCTCTCACAGAGAGGAGGCCTGTGTCCCAGCAATGGGAACATTATAGGCTGATTATGTAAGAGCGTCACTCCTAACTATTTAATAAATCATGACTGTTCAATGATTACTTACAGTATTTTTATTTCACGAAGCGCACGCACACAATCACACAGTTTTCCGCGTTCAGAAAGACAGACGCAGCGATGACTCTGTTTTATAATATGCAGTGATTATTATCCTAAATAATATACGTACCTATCCCTGCCAATTTGTTACAAATCTCATTATCGTAATAAATAAGCCCCAATCGCATTCATTACGAAGGTAATCCAATAGCGGATTATTAATAACTTTGTAGCAATAATTGGCGCGGGCGACGCGGCTCATGAAGACTGATGTGCACAAGGACATCGATCACTGAACAGAGCTTTTCTTTGTCGTTTCAGGGACACGAGAGAAGGTGGGTTGCAGAAGGTAAATGAGTATTTTTTTTTCAAGGTTTCAAGATAAGGTGTAATAGGGCTATTACATCATCAGCTAATAATGTCCCACTGCTGGGATACAGGCCTCCTCTCTTCGAGAGGGAGTGGGCTAATGATCTACCTCCCTCGCGGGCCCAGTGCGGGTTGGTAGATGTCACGTGTCTTTGAATTTTTGGTTCTAGAACATGCCGGTTTTCTGCCTGGGTTCAAACCCAGGACCTAGAATTCGTAAGTTAGGACCATTAATGTATTAATAATTATTGACGAAATATTTAATAAATAAACGATGTCAATGGCTTAATAGCCAAGAGCCTCGTCCAACACCTGAGGAGTCTCTCGTTAGACAGCTGGATTAAGGGCTTGATTTAGAAAGCGGTACTTTTGGACACGGCTCGTATCGTTAGGAGGTTCCTCTCTCTGGAGCCGGTAGCTATGACCCTGCCCCCAATACCGAAGGGTTGAAAAAAAAAACATCATCATTCAAACTATTAACAGTAGCGGAACGATGTACGATGTTTTAAATATATTTAACGCTAAACGCTTTTAATGATTTGTGGTGTAAGCGGGCCTAAGCAGTAGAACGTCCGAAATCAGCGGGATTGTCTGAAATCAGCGGGTTTGCTCGAAAGGGTTACCGCTACCCCGGAACATAAAGGGCGAAGGAAGGAACATGGGTGGGTTTTAGTCAGTAAGAGTCTGACACTCCCTTCCGCTCCACCCAGAGCGGGAGGGGTCATTTGATGATTTCCCACCAGAAAAAAAAAAAGCAGTAGAACTCCTCTAGGACTAACCTGAACAAGTTTGCCCCTTGTCACGCGCCATGACATTGTTAAATATTATTTAAAATGAGGTAGATATATCTTACTACAGCCTCATGAAGTTCACAGGAGAAGCATTGAAGTGCATTAAACATGTAGAGAAGTGATTTTAATTGTACACACGGCTACACATCAAACTATGCATTTCCAGTTTTAGGTGACCTCGCATTGTATAGGTTTTTCGTACAATCAGAAGGCAGCTTATACTGGTTTTGTATAGCTTGATGTGTAGCCGTGCGTATTATTTATAATTGTACGTATTTTTGGGTAGTCAATGTAAGTTCGACGTATGGTAGTAACATTGCATTGGCGTTATAGCTGTTAAGGTGTTTTTTTACGTAATTTTGAATGAATAAATTAATAAAAATAAAAAGCAGGACAGACTTACCCTTCTATGCAATACCTGCTCACTGTCTCGGCGTGTCAAGGATGTCTTGCACGTCCCACGTTAGAGAATTCTCTGGGGCACACAATGTCGCTCAGTGTACGTATGTACACCTACATAATCTGTTACGTGCGTAATCCTAGAGATCACTGTCTGTCTGCGAGTTAGTTGTTAATAGGGCCCCGGTGTGGGCGCGTTCACTGCGGCGGCGAGCCGCCCACTACCTGAACGCGCCCCAGAAGGTGGTAGCCGTAAGGCTAATCCGGGGCTACCGCACGATCTCGCGCGAGGCGGCAAGCCTCCTTGCCGGACTGCCGCCATGGGATCTGGAGGCGATAGTCCTCGCGCGCCTGTATGAGTGGCGCGCCGGGGGGAAAGTCCGCTCCCGCGGCAAATTGCTGCGGAGCGGACGGACCTCCGGCTCGATCTCATGGCGACATGGAAAGAGCGACTGTCGCAGCCCAGCGCAGGGCACGCCGCGATAGCGGCGATAAGACCCCTCTTTGAGGAGTGGCTAGAGAGGCGCCACGGCGCCCTCACCTACCGCCTGACGCAGGTCCTCACCGGACACGGAAGTTTCGGGAGGTTCCTGCACATGATCAGGCGGGAGGAAACGCCCGGGTGTCACCATTGCCAGGATCGCCCAGAGGACACGGTGGAGCACACGGTGGAGGTCTGCCCCGCTTGGGCGGAGCACCGCCGTGTCCTCGTGGAGGCGATCGGCAGCGGCGGCGGCCTCTCGCGCCCGGACCTGGTGCAAGCCATGGTCCGGAGCGAGAGGGAGTGGGAGGCAGTCGCCTCCTTCTGCGAAGCAGTCATGCTAGCGAAGGAGGTGGCGGGACGGATGAGGGAGAGAGCCTCCCGTCCCAGCCGCCGCGGGAGACGCCCCGGGCGTCGGGAGTCCATTGGAGACTACCGGCCACCGTAGGCGCGGGCCTGCGGGCGGAGAGCAATGGGTAGCTCACCGCCCGATCAGGACCAGGCCCGTGCCGGACGGCGCGTAAGTGTTCCACGCGCGCCTCAAAGAGATGTCAGCATAACGAGGGGCCCCTCAGGGCCGAAGCCTGCCGGGGCAGCGGGATTGTCCGAAAGGGTTACCGCTACCCCGGAACATAAAGGGCGAAGGAAGGAACATGGGTGGGTTTTAGTCAGTAAGAGTCTGACACTCCCTTCCGCTCCACCCAGAGCGGGAGGGGTCAATTGATGATTTCCCATCCCAAAAAAAAAAAAAAAAGTTAGTTGTTAATAAAGGTCAGTTATTATTAACTCTAGATTATTACAGTGAACATTTATAGTGAAAGAAAACAGCGCGAGGAAAGCTGGACTGTGAAAAATATTAAGGTAACATAAGTCATCTGCCTAGCCTTTTCCTAACTATGTTGAGGTCGGCTTCCAGTCTAGCCGGATGCAGCTGAATATCAGTTTTACACACACAAGTAAAGCACGCGTCGCTACATGAAATAAAAATACTGTACACAAATCTATACGGAATACAATGCGTGCGGTATTGGGATATTCTAATCTATAAAGATACGTTTCATCATCTGCCTAGCCTTTTCCCAACTATGTTGGGGTTGGCTTCCAGTCTGACCGGAATAGCAGCTGAATATACTGGTCCTCCACAACCCAATTATCGGGTAATACGATACCCCTTGGTAGGACTGGTTGTCAGACTTTTCAGAGTTCCTGACGACCCGTAACGACTGTCAAAGATCTACGAATGACAGCCGGGACCAACGGCTTAACGTGCTTTCCGAGGCACGGAGGGGTCTTGGTATGTACAGATGGTCACCCATCCACAGGCCAACCGCGGCAAGCGTAGCTTAACCTGATCGATCGACCTGTGCGGCTGTTATTATTTAGCCACGGACCCCTCTCTAATATAAGTAACAAGGTTAAGGTTTGTAACAACAAACCTTAATATTCAGTGAACAGCGGGGTACCTACTAACAGTAGCAATGGCTTTCATTCTGACAGTTCAACAACATTCATTGCGTTATTTACGTTGTTGAGCATACACATTTTTCGAACATATCAAGCAATGGATTAGCAATATCCTTCAAAATCATTCAGATTGAAAGTGTGTTGCACAATGCGAGGGGTGATCTTAATAAGACACAAAATAAAAATCACAGTTATGATTTTCTGTCCACACGTCCACAACTACATAATTAGGACTAACAGACGGCTTTAATAAAATGAGTTAATAAAAAAATATACGTTTTAAGTCTAAGTTTCAAAGCCAAAATAAACAGGGATATGCAACTTTCATCGTCCAACGTCAACCGCAGGCCACATTTAGTTAAAATAGTAAATAAAATGTTGAGAATTTTGTACAGAATTTTATGAATCAAGTTGAATTTTAGTTATTCACTGTTACGTGACATTTTTACAGGATTTCATTTTACTTGCCTTGTTGTTGTGTGGGACTAACCACACTTATTCAGCTCAGCGTTTGTCCATAGAAAACAATGAATTTGAAAACAACACATTCCGCGTACGCATCCGTAAGCAAGACCCTTAGTTAGCTCAGCGACAGCTGTATGCTATTCTGTAAAAATATCACCGTGAAAACTTAGGTGAAGTGAGCTGTAATTCCTTAATGCTAGGGATTAACACTTGACTGCTCACTTCAAGCTCATTTCAGCTATGATTTCACGAGACGAATGGAGCAGTCAACGACAACGACTCAAGCTTACGCTTGGTTTGTATGGAAAATGTTTACAATGGCGCTTCTAGCAACGGCCGCGGAGGAGTCTCTGTTCTCTGTGAGTTTGAAGTAAGTCTTCAGTTCGATTCTGTAGTGTCAGTCTGAAAATACCACTTATTTTATTAATTAAGTTGGGCTTGTGGCTAAGTAATAACAGCCGCACGGGTCGATAGGTCAGGTTAAAAATCGCTCGCACAAAACTAAAATCAGCCTATAATGTTCCCTCTGCTAGGACACAGGCCTCCTCTCTTTTGAGAGGGAGGGGACGTAATACACCACGCGGGCCAGACACGGGTTGGTAGATGTCACATGTCTTCGAACTTATGGTTCTAGGACAAGCCGGTTTCGAGAGCAGTAGTTATGAAATAATTTACGCAAAGTAAAGCGCCTGACTGGGTTCTAACCAGTGTTGGCATTAATCAATTCATTTTTTAATCAATTAATTAATTTGATTAATTTTAATCAGATTAAATAAATCATGATTAGAATAATCATGATTAAAAAAATAATCTTAATCATGATTATTGTCGTTAATCATTAATCACTAATCATTAATTGATTAACTTGATTGTAAACTAATGTGATGTCGTATTTATCCCGAATATCTTGAAGGCTTTCACAAAATTTGACCCATTGTCAGTAACAGAGCTACTATTTTAGTGGGGTCAATATCAAAATCTGAGTATATTTCCAGAAGCAAATCTTTTATGCGGTCAAAGGTATGTGCCCCTTTAAATCGGCGACAAGCTAAAGCTGCACAACGCCTCTTATAGTTATTATCAATCCAGTGCACTGTAACACCTAAAAAACTTCTCTTCTTCCCTGACCATATATCAGCGGTGGTGCACAAATATTTCACAGCAGCTAGGTTTTGTTTTATTTCGCAAATCTGATCGAATGATTGTTTAGCTACTTCTTTTCTGAGAGAACGTCGCCCGGGTATCTTGATTCCACTATTTGTCACATTTAAATCCTCCATCATCTTAATGAAGTAGGGGTCTTCCACGGCTCGAAAAGCAATCATTGAGTTAACGAAATAATTTACTAAGTTACGATCAAAAGTTTCTTGAGTTACAGGTGTTTTGGAGTTTGCCTTGAAGTCAGAACTGTATTATTTTTATTTTTCTTTCGCTTATTGTCTTTCATATATTTTTTACATTCCTTTTCTGTGTCAGCGCCATGTTTCCGTTTTAAGTGTCCCAAAAAGTTAGATGTCGGTTTGCCATAGCCCTTAACTTCTTTACTTTGATGGTCCGATCACTTCATACAAACTGCTACTGTGTTCTTGTCTGTGCATTTGTCTAGTAGAAGCTTATAATAGGTACCGTCAAATAAAGCAGAAGAAAGATCCGATTGCGATTGCAATACCACTGTTAAATTCGGAATTGTTTGACGACACCGACGGATCTTTTGAAACACGACTAATATTAGAGTCATCATCACAATTCATGTTTGTTTTTAAGTTAATCACTGAGTGAAACAATATCACAAAATGTTGCAAAATCTGAAAAAAATATCTCCAACCGAGTGCGAGCGAGCGTGTGACAGCCAGATAGTGTTAAAACGTGACTGTTAGTAGTCAAGCTCTCTATAGTAGTTTAGTGCTATAAAAAATGCGAGGCGAGAGAGTGAGAGAGAAAAAGAAGCTAAGCTAACGCGAAGTACTTTAGTCCTACCCCCTCCCCGGTGTTTACGCAGTAAATAGGCTATAAAAGTATAGTCTGTGAAATTGGATTAAGGAATATTTACATTTTGGTGTTGGTGTTGCTCTTCCAATAAATAAAATAAATAAATGAGTAGTTAATAGTTAATCAAATAATCAAATTTACGATTAAAGATTATGATTAATAATCTTAATCATTTTTATTTGATTATGATTAATTAATCATAATCAAATTTTTTGATTATGATTTTTAATCATTAATTTTTAATCGTTAATCAGATTAACTTTGGGCCTACACTGGTTCTAACCTACGACTACACAATTGCTCGCCACGATAAAACAAAACATCGAAATTTATTATTTGTTATAGGTAACCTTCCGGAATAAATTCTCTAAATGACGGTAAAAACAACGTTAAAATCAGTTGCGTATTTAAGAAAAACGCGGTCACACAGACACACACGAAATGCGACTTTAATTTATAATACCTATTTATCGATAAGGGGCAGCTAACTGGTTAAATTAGCCGTTTAGTCAACCGCCTGGCCTCGCTTCGCTCTCTCGGCTCGCACGCGGTTGATCACAGTTCTAACCTAACCCATTTGGTCGGGGTGCCCTGGCTTAGTTACTGCGACCAATTCGGCTCGCACGTGATTGGTTACAGTTCCAACCTAAACTATAATTTATTGAATAACATTCAGGCCGTTAGTTGAACGGCCGCCGTTTAGTTAAAAGCTAGGCGGGTAAATAAACCAGTTGGCTGCGACAGATACATAATGATAAATCGCCTAAAATTCTAATCCTTTTCAATAATCTGTATTATTCAAGTATTCTAACATTACCCCTATATTAATTATCGATACGAATATCCCAAGAAGAATTTGATTGTCCCCACATTTATAGCCGCGAAGCAGGCTTGATTTCGGCGAAAAACATCTTTATATCTATGTTATAAAGGTCCAAACGATTGCACTGAAGCAGCTAAAGAAAAGCACCTCTATTCCTATCCAAAAGCGTTCAAACTCCGTTGTAGAATGTGATGATATTGTCAGTTCAAAGTTTGTGGCGTCATGTAGAATCAATACATCAGTTTATATGATTAATGGCGTTGAGGACTGATTGATAGGTTCCCAGCTAAGATATTCTATTCGCCGTTATTCAAGGTCAAGGTCGCTTGTTGCCAACCCAGATAAATATATAACAAGCTGTACGTAAACGAGTAAGATTAGTGTCTCGACTCTACTGACCTAATATACAAGTACGCTGGACCCCTTGTTCGCTTTAGGACAGATTCGCTTTAAGACAGATTCGCTTTACGACAGATTCGCTTTAAGACAGATTCGCTTTACGACAGATTCGATTTACGGCAGATTCGCTTTATTGCAGAAGTACAGTGAACTCGATATATCTACTGTAGTTATTAATAAATTTTAAACAAGTAACAAAAATGCTATTTATTATTTATCTTACGATATACGATTACGATACTTCGGATATTCGTAGCATAAACATAATTATAACATTCCCACTGCTAGGACACGGGCCTCCTCTCTGCGAATCTGTCTTAAAACGAATCTGTCCTAAAGCGAATCTGTCTTAAAGCGAATCTGTCCTAATGCGAACAAGGGCGCTGGACATCATACTATTGATGACAAAATGACATTTGATTTTCGCCATTTTGGCGTTGATAGCAACGTGAGCGTCCGTGGAACTAATATTTTTGATGGTGAGTTTTACAAAATGCGCATACTCTCATGATAAAAATGTTATAAATATCTCGTAGTAAACACATAATACGCAAAAAAGTCTTATTCCACGATTTAGACCTAAATCATCAGAGACGTACCAAAACAACACGACGCCCATTTGCAACAATGTATCAATTTTAGTTCCTAAGTCGCTCGAGCGGGGCGCTTTGAATCGGCACAAACAACAACTGTCATTTTGTATAGTATATTTAGTCTAGCGTACTTGTTTAAGGTCAGTGGCCGACTCCGTGGCTATATTATTATGATGCTGTATTACATTAGCAAAGAAAAAAGAATAGTAGTAGGTACAATATTTAATTTAAAAAATGCCGTATATTGCTTCCTAAGTTTTCAATCTAGGTATGAAGGTGCTTATTTTGGAAAATAAAACTAGAAGATACTTTATAAAAAAAGCAAGAATCGAAACTGATGCACGCAACAAGGCGCCAAGCGGCCACTACACTGTGATAGTTCTTCTCGTCTCTTGGTACATATCTACTTGGATCTGCGGAAACCCACCGCATGAATTTATTTGGCAGCGAGACCTGGCTGCGCCGCTGTGGCGTCCCAGTGAGGTGGCTCATAGAGGTGTTTGTAATAGATTGAGAAAAAATGTACAATTAACTAGAAAACATTTTAAATAACAGGAATTAAAATATGTAAAAACATAAACCTCATTTTTTACAGGTCTTTTTTCTTGCCATACATGACTCTAAAGAGCCGCCAGAGGCACCGCCCAAGGGATCCATTTGAGGCTTGGGTTTCTTGTCTAGGCCAGTGATTAACCTCTTCAATTTAGCAATAGCTAGACCTGGGTTCAGGCCCTTAGGACACGCTAAGGTGCAGTTCAGAATGGTGTGACAGCGGAAAGCCTTAAAGTCGTCACGTAAGTCGAACAACCGTTGCTGTGAGTCCTCATCTCTGGGGTCCATGACCCACCTGTACGCATGCAGCAATGCAGCAGGACCCAGGAACCTGCGGCCATTCCACCAGTAGCTAGGGCACGAAGTCGAACAACAGGCACATAACACACATTCGTAAAGACCCACGAACACCTGCCAGTCTGGATCACTCATTAGCAACTGAACGTGCCCTATCTTCGACGGTCCAGTCCTCCTCACAAGGTATGGTCGGATGCTGTCGTATTGTTCGAGGAAGTGCGTCATATCCACGACCAGGTCTCTGACGACGTACATGTGTGGTAACGGGTAGATAGTGATGGTCTTCGCCGGAGGGACCGCTGTGATGCAGGCCAGGCAGTTCTGTCCTTGGAGGCAGACCGAGCAAGAGCCGCATATGCCTTCTCTGCATGACTTCCTGTAAGTGAGTGTTGGGTCCATTTCCTTTAGTTTTAATAAAACATCGAGAACCATTGGTCCGCATTTGGAGACGTCGAGTTCATAAGATTGTATCTTTGGCTGTTCTTTCGCGAGTATTCCCGGAAATCGATATACTTTAAAGACTCTACGAGGGTCTATAGGCTTCTTTGGTGCTTTTGGTGCTGTTGGTGCCGTGTCTTTTTTTTTCTCCGCGTAATGTCTTACTGGAATATGAAAAGTCACATTTGGATTTACGGACAATAGCAACGCAGCCATTCGAAATATGGGACGATAACATATCTTATACCCGGTGAATATCTGTAAGTTAGCCATGAAAAATAAATTTTACGATGAAATAAGAAAAATAGACGTCAAAATGACTTTTTCATAATATTTTGATGGGCAGGTCATGTACGACAATGTCAAAGAAAAAGTATGGTTCTTATTTAACCTTTTTCTAACTGACTATAAAATGAGGAGTTTGTGCGGTGCATATTTTTTCTTTAAATACCTTCTGCCCGCGTTTTCGTCCGCGTGGAAGTTCTTGTGCCCCTGACCCACCGCATCGCATCGCATCACCCACCCGTGCTATTAGTTAGCGTTCTTACCGACTTCTTTTTCTTTTTGCTCGGCTTCTACGAGTCGCAGAGTGATGAGTGATCTTCAAGAATTGGACTATCTGCAAAAATAATTTTTCAAATCCGAATGGTAGTTCTAGAAATTAGCGCGTTCAAAATAACAAACAATTCATAGTTTAGATGTACACATGGGTACATATTATGTTGACATGTAACTTCGAAATATATTTGCACGGATTTGGATGATTCCTTTTTTGTTTGAACGAGTCATCATCTGCCTAGCCTTTTACCAACTACGTTAGGGTCGGCTTCCAGTCTAACCGGATGCAGCTGATTACCAGTTTTTTACACGGAGCGACTGCCTATCTGACCTCCACAACTCAGACTGGTTAACAAGAAACCCCTTGGTAAGACTGGTTGTCAGACTTTCGGGATTCTGACGACTCATAACGACTGTCAAAGATCCACGAATGGCAGCTGGGACCAACGGCTTAACGAGCTTTCCGAGGCACAAACGTAGCTTAACCTGATCGATCATCCTGTGCGGCTGTTATTACTTAGCCACAAGCTTCTGAACGAGTATTCCCCTAAATTGGTCTAGTTCAATTTAGTAAAAGAAAAGAAAGAAAGAAAGAAAATGCATTTATTTGGCACAAACTAAAAGACACACAATACACCAGATACATACATCAAGTAAACACACACAATAAAAAAAATTAAAATAAAAAATACAATAAAAGATTAAATAAAAAGTGTGAAGTCCGTAGTGAAGATTGTATGAATTAGACAATGGAACTCCTCAATGGATCATATCAAACAATTCACGATTACTGCGTGACTTCAAAGGTGTCTAGAAATCAGGGTACTTAAAAAAAAAATATTTTACTGCTCTATTGAAATCAAATAAAAATATCTAATTAATAAAGGCTAATTTTTCCAATGCCAGATAATTTTATCAGAGGAATAATTTTGAATTTTTGACAGTTCTCCCATACAAAAACTGTCAGACGTCAATTGTATTCCACGAATAAAAATTATCTGTCGATTGAAAAATCAGCCCTTAAATTGATTAAATAAAATGTTTTCGTATGCATAAAAAAAGACTTTTCACAATTTTTGCTTCTGCTGCATTTGTCACCTTAGTTAAACCTGACATTAAAATGTGGTAAAAATGTAAAAATTAAAGTTTTTAAAGGTTGTTCTTGCGTAAAATAAACAATTAGTAGTCTGTATCTCCACCGTTAACGCGTATAACACAATCGCAGCGATTCGGCATACTCAATATGATTTCATCCAAATCAGGTTGCGGAATGGCCGCCCACGTCATTTGTAACAGGCATAAAAAAAACAGAAGACCAATTCTCGTAATTTAAAACGTTAAAAATCTAGTCGCAGTCTCATCTCGGCGACAAACGAATGTCAAAAACTTGTCAAAATGTAGGGAAATTAGAAGTATTTTTTGACAGATTGAGATTGAGTTCAGACTGTGAACGTTCTTAAAATTACGAGAATTGCCCCTCTGGTGCACGGCATCCATATTTGGCAGAGCTCTTCTTTGAAGCATATCCCATGTGTGCTCAATGGGATTCATGTCTGACGATTGGGCAGGGCACGTTGATATAGGCTGCGGCAAGTGTGTTTGCAACGACTCTGGCAGTGTGTGGACGTGCATTTTCATGCATAAGCAGAAATAAAACACCAAATTGGGTCCGCAAAAGAATGATAACATCTGATACAATCGTTTCAGTCACGAACGAAGTGTTCGTAGCCGCCATGTTGGATTTTCATTTTGACCTCATTCTTGGCTTTAGCATCCTCGAAAACCAGGAAAACGACAACTAGGACGATTTTTGTTTAATTTTCGCAGCCGGGGCTCTTGGATTTTTAGATTGACCTCGCAAAACCCCGAAATCTAAAAATAAAACATGAACAAGAGAAGAAAGAAAGTCGCATGGAGGGGGCATAACGCTTTTTCGTTACGTGACGATTTCTACCAGTTTACTCCTACTGCAAGCCGGGTTAAAGAACTTCGTTTCAAAAACTCCAAAATCAAAATCTGTTTACTCCCAAACCGGAACAGAAATATAAACCCTCCAAAAGCCAAGAGTATAAAAATAGAAACACAGAAGACAGTTTAGGTCTCCATATGACGTCACACACGGCCCATTGTCCGGCAGAACCCGGGCATACCTGTGCTAACAATATTCTCGCATCAACAACCATGTCCGGGGTAGGGGAACCATGCTTAGGACATATTAGGACACACAAAATAAGTTTGAAATAAAATTCCAGAGCGGCAATTCTGTATTTTTAAGAAAGATCGCATTCATGTCCATTTTTTATAAGGTAATGCGTGGAGTGCTGCTGTCCGTTCACAGTTATTTTACCTCTGACACCAACAACCTAAAAGCAACCTTATTGTGACAAGAATAAAGATCACAATTATGTTGACAGGCTTGTCAATGGCACCAACCCAACAGTTCTATGTTCTCTGTTATGGGATTGGTTTCCGCACTTAGTCCTTCAGGCCTCAGCCCAAAAGTAACCTTATAAGAATGAGAATAAAGATCACTATGATCTTTACAGTGATGCAAAATCAGAGGTAAAATAACTGTGAAAGGACTTAGTTAGACAACTCTTGCGGGTTGCCTAGCAACAGATTGCTAACAAAATTGACAGGCACCGAAATTGAATTTTAAAATAAAAAATGGAGATTTCGAAGGTTGCCTACTGCATGGATTTAGTAAGTACTTTATAAGCTTACTGAGAAATGAATGGTGAATATAAGGAATGATTGTTTAGGGATCGGCTTGCGAAAGACATTACTTATCTAGGCATTGCTAAACTTGATAATATACATTAATTTCTTTTTCGTATTTTGTTATTTGTATTTTGTGTTTCAAGAACTGTGTCCAAATAAAAGTTATTATTTCTTTCTTTTTATGTTAGATGCATCTGGATACTTATATCATATCATACCAGAGTTTCAAAGGCACACCATAACATCCACCATGTTAGTGTATCTAACTGTGTGAGAGCTGTGATATAGCTCTTAATAATAACCATTTCCGGAGCAAACATATTCATTTTCCGCACAACATTTACATCACGCTGTGAGTGGAATTTTCTAACCCTACAGTAGGCCAGTCATATGGATCATTAAAATCGCAAACAAACAGCTAGTTCTGATTTTTTAATATGTTGCTAGGACCACTACCAGGAGTGTATATCTAAGTTTACAGCTTCAAAAGAGCTGTGCTAACTTTCCAGTACTCGAAAAACCGGGAAATTTTCGCACGTTTTTTGGTATTCTCAATATAAGTCCTAAACTATGCGTTTTTATTTTTTTTAATCGTTTAATTAATATACGTTTTTAATGTAGACTAATATTGCTACAATTTGAGATCAGAACCAGCTCTGTAGGTTCAATACATACCGAGATACAGTTCTCCAAAAATTTACAACCGTCCACGAAACGTTAAAAATGAACAATTCTAACCAAAAATAATGTCCGTGTAATGTTCTTGATATACAACAATGATGGCATCCGAAACAGAAATATATAAAACCAAGTAATTTGAGTAAAATTACTCTAACTCAAGTGAAACAGTGATTAAAAAAACACAAACAATTAAATGTTATCAGAGTTTCATGAAATTCAGTCCTAAAAGTAGTAACTGAAAAAGGTGTATATCTTTTTCATCAAGACAATACAGTGTGCCAGAGACATCGATGCGCAACCTCTTACCATGGACTCTTCCCGTGAATCTTTGACAAAAAAAACCGACGGGACACTTTTTTTGTTGAGCAAAAAATCTCTGGGAAAAACAATTTACATCGTAATCGAACCGACCTATTTGGTACTTTCAGTTCGATACCTTCCAAATCCATTTGTAAAGATTGTTTTCCTTTTTAATTAAAAAGTTAATTAACTTTTAGAAATTTTGGAGACTCAATTTTGGCCATGGTCAATACCGTTTTGGCGAGGCTATCTTTCTTTTTTGGATAAAAATTGGTTATTTTGTACCCTTTGAGGTCGTTTAATTTCGTCGCGAAATCGTCTCGGGATTTAAACCGTAATTAAATCTTTAAATTTCATAGCAATTTGGGTAGATTTAAAGCAGGAAGATAATGCCTGAAAGATTTACATAAAGTAACCTTTTTTCCGCACTTCCTTTTGCTTTAGAAAATCAGGAAAATTAATCACGATTTGCCGTGTTATCGACATTTCATACTATTACCATAGAATCACGGTTGCCATTTGAATATACGGACAATTTGGTTGGTAAATAAGATTTTTGATGTATGTGTGTTTGTCCACGAGTGTCTGATTGGTTTGGTGTTGACATGACCGATTACTTAGCTTGGGGTCCTGGATTTTCGGATCAAAATGTCAGTATATCAAGTTTATATGTGTCAGTACTACTCAGCCACTTTGCAACCACAAGAAGAACATAAACTTAGAGAGTATACTAGAAGAAGAGTTATAAAAAATAAAATTGCACCTAAACTTCTACATTGCTCTAAATACGAAGCAGTAGAATTATTTAATAGGTTGCTTAAGATCATTGATTTATAGAGGTACTCTCTTTGATTATTTACATGTAATAATCAAAGGGTACTCTATTCAAAGCTAGACTTAAAGCATTCCTGTCGAATAAATGTCTATATTCTACAGGGTGTCCGCCGGCAGATTTTACACTTTAAAAATGTAAATAAATTAAACCAAGTATACAATTAAAGTCGTCTATTGATTATCGTATACAAGAATAACGCGGATTTCATTTTTTGAAAATAACTCCACTCAAATGGCGTCCTTCTAGCTGCAAACATTCTTGCAACCTTTCCTTCATGTTGGCGAAAACTCGCTTACAAAGTTCTTGTTGAATATTCGCAATCTCGCGTTGGATATTTGTTTGTAGGGACTGTATTGTTGATGGCGAATTACTGTACACGCGAGACTTTAAATATCCCCATAGGAAAAAGTCGCAAGGAGCCAGATCTGGTGATCTTGGGGGCCAGGCTATATCGCCAAAACGACTTATTAATTTTCCAGGAAAAAACTCTCGCACTTTTGTCATTGAGTCTCTAGCAGTGTGTGCCGTGCCCCCGTCCTGCTGAAAATGGGTTCTGTTGTTGTAACCAACATGGCGATGCAGCTCCAGTATAAAAAAGTTGTCCAGCATTGCGCGGTAACGTTCAGCGTTGACAGTTTCATCTCTACCGAAAAAATAAGGTCCAATTATGCCATTTCCAGAAATGGCGCACCAAACTGTTGTCTTTGGGCTGTGAAGAGGCTTTTCATGAACTTCTTTTGGATTTTTTGCACTCCAATATCGCATATTCTGCTTATTTACGTAGCCGCCAATGTGAAAATGCGCCTCGTCACTAAAAAATATGTTACATAAGCGGGTAGGCGTAGAAAATCGTTCCAGAACAACTCTAGCATAATTCTGCCTTATTATGAAGTAATTTTCTTTAAAAAAAAAACCCGCATCAATGCCGCGTCGAATGATACCTCCCTCCCCGCTCCACCGCCTTGCTAGTCGCCGGAAACGCAATTTAAAGTTTAAAATCTGCCGGCGGACACCCTGTATATCTGAATTGGTGACAAATGATCGTAAATAGTTTTTATTTAGTAATTTACTTTCTTGTACCTGCCATTTACTTACGACATTAAATATATTCAACACATTAAGTACCTATTACATTATTATTTTTTTTTAATTTTTTTTTTTTGCTTTTTATAGAATATATCATTAATCAATCATCATAATAATCATTTGACATAATAATATTTACAATCATTTATATACTAACTATTTGCAATCCATTGCCAGAATATTTATCATTTATGGTATTGATTATTTTAGTGTAAACTGTTTGAAGTTCATAATTTATTATTGTTAGCTGTAATACATTAATTAATGTACTACATATTTCAAACACAATGCGAATTTTTACATGAATAAACAAATAAATAAAATAATAAGTAGCAAGTCAGAGCGTTTTGTACCCTATTAATGACAATGAGCACGTCCTTATTACTTGGGCAATAAAGGCGTGTTTTTATGTATAGTCTGTTCGAAAAGTATCAGATAAAAATGTAAACATTCACAGTGCGGCCGACTAGAGAATGCGTTCTTGACACACTGTCAGTTTCATACAAACGGATACGTGTTTGTGGTTAAAGAATCTTTATTTACTCAAAAGAAATTTATTACAAATTTCACCTAATGATATATTGAATTAGTTTTGCGAATTTGATCTTTATTAGCTGCTATTAGCGGCCGGACCGTAACTTTAACTTTAATGTGTGATTGCGTAAGAATTAAACCCGAATAGGGTTTGTTTACTTTTTTATCAGATACCTATACTTATACAAATACCATAGAAAATTTGTTGGCAACTCTGGTACAAGAATGATTGATAAAATAGTTCTTATCTAAAAATCCCTTGTCATGATGGTGACCCTACTTTCCACAGTACAGTGCACGTCGTCTTACGAAACATTTTTACAATGCATCTTCACTATGCTACCTTCATATTCAAATTCAAGAAAATTGTACTTCTCTTTATGTAAGATATTGGATTTTGAGACAAGTTTCTAAACTTTTGTGTGTAGCGGTTCTAAATACAGCTTCAGTTTCATGTTGTTTCATCGAATGAAATGAATATGATCCGTCCGGCTTATCATAGAAATATGACAACACAGAAACTTCTTAAATAATGGACACGTGGCGACATCTCCATCGCCACATGCGAACTACCCATCACACTGACGTCACGCGAAATCCTGCATCGCGCAAGCAGAGATTACCGCGTAACTAGCATAAAACTTCCCGACATCTGACCAGCATTTTTAAGGCCGTCGGTCCATCTAGCTGGCTTCCCACACTGCGTATCGATATGCGGTCTTCTCTTCAGGACTTGTCTGCTCCACCAGCCATCGGTCCTTCGACGAACATAGTCAGCCCCCTGCCACTTCAGCTTGCTTACTCTGCAGGCTATGTTGGGAACTGTGGTTCTTTTCCGGATAATTTCATTCCTGATTTTATCCTGCAGAGAAACTCAGAGTATAGCCCACTCCATAGTGCTCCACAAAGCCGACGGCTAGGTTACGTACTGTAACGAAGTTCAACCCATGACAAAAATTACTTGCCAGTATATTAATATCACAGCCCCAATTAAACCTAGCGTCAGTAACTACCTTTAAAATCTTGTTAGTGTAATCAAGATAGGTTAGTAGGTGAGCAAGCGGAGCGTAAGTTCGCAGGAATGGAGCGTGAATGTGTTCACACCGGCTCTCATACGGAAAATGATCGGCGGTAAATTGTTAGGTTTAGATATCAAGTTGCACGGTATGTGTGAGTTTATACCGTGTCCTTTAGGTAAACCGTTTTTTGACAGATGGAACTACTGATTGCAGTAACACACAATACATTGATTGATACACGTACGGTATTATAATGTCTGTAAGAATCTATAAGTAAGATAATTCAATAAGATAAGGCAGTTTAATATTTATTTTACTACGCATTTTAAAGTCAACTTTTACGTAATCTGGAATATGTACATTCTAAGACAGATGTCAAAACACGCTTAACCTAATGGACAGGGTATAGGTATAACATTCACGATCGTCGTAAAACTATTAGTAAGTCAGCAATGTATCTCCTATGATTATCACGGTAAGGTATAAATTAAAATGATTGTGAGAGTTATAACAATCGCACGACAGTAATTCTCATTTATACTTTACTAGACGAATCGGAAAGATTTTAATTATCTTCCCCATATTTCCTTTCACGTTAGGGCTGATTTTTCCAACGCCAGATATTTTTCTCCGAGGGGAACTATAAGAGAAAATAATTCAAAAGTATTATATACGAGGTTTATAATACTTTTGAATTTTTTTTGACAGTTCTTCCATACAAAATCTGTTAGACGTCAATTTTATTACACGTATAAAAATTATCTGTCGATTGAAAAATTAGCCCTTAATCAACAAAACAACAGTCCAGCAAGTTGTTCAGTAGGAAGCGAAAATAACCTAATTGACTGATAAATGGCGCTCGAAAAAAAAAAATATCTTTGTGACCATAACTTCTTCAATTTTATTTGGTTCTATATGTTAACAAACAAAGGTAAACAAAGGAATATGTTTTCGGGAAAATTCAATGTTATGATGAAGAGGAGTTAATTATACAGGCTGGCAATCGACGCGCAACCTGCTACCATGGATTTAATACATAATTCTGAACCCCATGAAAACCGAAAAAAAAAAAATGCTGTTTCATAAATTTTTACGGCATCCTATTGCATTTTTTTATGAAACAGTGAATTTTTTTTTGATAACCAACAATATTCTTTAATGCAGGGCTCAGATTCATATAATCAATCCATGGTAGTCGGTTGCGCGTCAATGTCCATGCCACCCTGTATAAGCGCGGAACCCTTACAAAGAGAAAACAAAGCTCGGTTCCAAGAAAAGAAATACACGGCTCATAAACACAATCAAAAACGCCGATAATGCCAATAAATAATCTTACGGGAAGAGTTAATTAAAAACACAACAACAAAGATCAATCACAAACTAAATCTTGGCCAATTTCCCAATTATTTGGTCCTTAGCTCCGTCCGTTCCATTGAGTTTCACCAATATTGGTAAGACAAAAAAAAAACCGACTTCCTATTTTCTTTTCATTTTTTTTTGGAAGTCGGATATTTTTTGTGAAAGTTTTTGTTTTCACTTTTTAGTTGTGGTTACTTTTTTTCCCGATTTTCCCACAGGATCGAAACTTATGCGGGTGAAACCGCGGGGCGCAGCTAGTAGAAAATAAATAGTTTGTTCTCGTTATTGTCAAATCAAACCACAATTAATTCAAGCTTAGCTGTTACGTAATGTACAAATTACTTATTAAATCTACCAGGTGTAGCATGCGTCGCTTAAATCAGTTCACGCGTATAAGGGAACATTTGAAGATAAAGCGATTTAATTGCTGAAATTTCAATCTTCAATTTGCGTATTCATTTAAATCATTGTTACATTTTCGGGACTGAGAGCGTCGCAAAACGTTTCAATTTGTTTGTATTGTTATCAGGAAAAGTTAGGACGGAAAGCTACCATGATGATTAGAGTATCCAGTGGCATATTATGCAGACGAACAGGAAAGTAAAAGTGGGCCGGGGCCCACTTCTACTTTCCTGTTCGTCTCGTGAAGAAGTACGTTAAATACTGATGCTAAGTACCAACTTTTACTCGAAGGAAAAAAATCAAATTCAGATTTATTTATGTGCCAGAATGAAGGTTTATAATTCTGGTATTCAGCTGCATCTGGTTAGACTGGAAGCCGACCCCAACATAGTTGGGAAAAGGCTAGGCAGGTGATGATGATGAATGAAGGTTTACAATGTATGATCTTAAAACTATATAAAGAAAGAAAGAAAAATATTTTATTCTGCAAAAACGAAACGCACAATTACAAATAAAAAATAATAATAATATAAATAAAAAAAAGACAAAAGATACACATAGTCAAAAGACTCGTACTCAAACATAAAAATGTTGACACTTTTGTCAATTGCTTGATGTCAGGGCCAGGGAGCATTGACCCCCGTAATGTGATTGACCCCTTTACATTCTACCATTACATATGGTGTGCAAATATTTAATTTCAAACTGTTGGTATTTAAAACATTCGGTTTTTTCTAAACTAATTAAAACTATATTCAAATATTTCAAAATCTGGTTTGCCTGAACAGAAATTCGAACCAAGTCAAATGCGAAAAATTACCTTCACGTGCATTTTTATGGCACCAATCGATGGGGACTTTAGCCCTGGTTCGAATGAGCTGGAAGTCATGGGGAGAGGCCTTTGCCCAGCGGAGTGGGATGATGCAGGCTAACAGTACCAGTACCAACCGATGGGGTCAATGATAATGATAAAATCTCTCTAAAGCTACGGTTTCATAGAAGATCGGTGGCCGCTACAAAACGTCAGCAATTTGCCGGTGAATGACGTCACTGAAAAGTTATTTATGAAAGTAAGTTGGACTATTGTCCTAAAGAGCGTTTGTTTGTTACCGTAAATACAAACCATGACGGCCTGTTACTGCAGCCGTTATGTGGTGGTCATCGCTTTTCTAGTACCTTCATGAACATTTCAACTACGTTGTAGTTGAATTCCAGTCTAACCAGATGAAAACCAGTATTTTCCATGGAGAGACTGCCTATCTGACCTCCACATCCCAGTTACTGGGATACCATACCCGTTGGTAAGACTTGTTGTCAGACTTTCGGGCTTCTGACTACCCGTAACGACTGTCAAAGATCTACGAATGACAGCCGGTACGGCTTAACGTGCTTTCCGAGGCATGGAGGTGTCTCAGTATGTAAAGATGGTCACTCATCCTCGGGCCAACCTGAGCAAGCGTAGCTTAACCTGATCGATCAACCGGTGCGGCTGTTATTACTTAGCCACGAGAATCATGAAACATGAAAAATTGAATTAAGAAAGAGCTTAGAAATAGAGAAATTCTTCTGGCTAGAGACTATAGGCCAATTCCCGTAATTAAAAGGTTTAAAATCTAGTCGCAATCTCATCTCAGCGACAATCAATGTCAAAAACTTGTCAAAAATGTATGGAAATTAGAGGTATTTTTGACAGACTGAGACAGATCAGAGGGCCAATTCTCGTAATTTTAAGAATGTTTACAGTCTGATCTCAGTCTCAATCTGTCCTCCAAAAAAAAAAAAAAATCTCATACCCTACATTTTGACAAGTTTTTGACATTTGTTTGTCGCTGAGATGAGACTGCGACTAGATTTTGAACGTTTTAAATTACGAGAATTGGCCTTCAGACTGTGAACGTTCTTCGTTCTTAAAATTACAAGAATTGCCTCTCAGTAACAAAAATAATAATAATAATAATAAATTTTATTCTTCAAAAAAGTAAAAATACAATGTGACCGATTCGGTGAGCCACAAACTAAGCATCGCTTGTATCTTGTGGCTCTGGACTTGGAGTGCAATTTTACAATATTAAAGATTACATTACAGTTTGGGGATGTTAGATAAGTTACAAAAAAAAAAGATAAGTGTTAAAATAAATAAAACATTCGTGCGATTCTGATCACAAAATAAAATAATATTGATTTATCCTAGGGCTTGTACTATGGTGTGTGTGTGGGTGTTTGTCTGAGTGTGTGCGTGTTTGTTAGGGTGTGTGTATGTGTGTGTAGGTGCAATATCAAAGCTTCGGTGGCGTCGTATGATAATTTTAAAAGAGCTGTAGTTTAGGAATTTTTTACAGGTGGTAGTTGAGCAGTCTTTTAGGTCGCAGATTTTGTTAACTTTATTGTACGTGTTGGGATGGGAAAAATAGGTACAGCGTCTAGCTAGTTCGGATTTGGCATTTGGTATGGGTACTCTGAATACACGCTTGTTTATTACGTCCCTGTAGTCAGGCCGATTTTTTATTGTTGCATGATATTTAAGCATTGCTTAGAGTACAAATATTTGTCTTACTCTGAGGACTTGAAACTCGTGGTATACAAGGTCTGTAGGGAATCTAAACGGCTTTTTTATTGCGACTTTGATCTGTGTGCCCGTTGCGCCCTTTCTAGCGTTATAAATGTGCGATTACAAGCGCGTCCCCAAATGCAATGATCGACTGGCAGAGTGCGAATTAGACCATTCGCAAAATATCGGTAGGGGTGCAGTCCCTGAGTTTTTTCAAGACGTGTATTAGCTTTCGTACTCTGGAGGAAAGGGCAAAGATGTGGGCTTTATAAGTTAAGTTGTTATCTAAGGTTATACCGAGGTATTTGTGATCGTGTCAGTTCGTTCAAGGAGTTTACATGCGCAGGGGTGGTGTGGCAGTGGTGAGGAAATAATGTGTATCTGTGGACAGGTATGTATTTTAAGGACATAGTTTGAAAGGCACTGGAGGAACTACTTTTGGAGAAAGCAATGTATTTACTTTTACTAACGTGAAGTGTCAGTAGGTTAGAGTCTAAGGATTGCGTTATCTGAGAGAGGCCTTGTTCCGCCATTCGATAAACTCGGTCCCATGTCGTGTCGTGGAACACGATGGCTGTGTCGTCAGCGTAGGAGATCACTTCAGCGTTTCTGAGAGGGAGATTTACTACGTCATTAATGTACAGCGTAAACAACGTTGGGCCAAGGGTACTGCCCTGCGGAACTCCAAACGTAAATTAAGAAGGCAAACGTCAGAATTACACTCCATTTACGATTATGTAGATCCCCTCTCAAAATCTCTGACAACATCAGCCGCAAATTTTGAATGGTATCAAGTTTTCCCTTTGACAAACCCTTTAATAAGAGATTAGCAGTTCGCGGGTGAATGACAATATTTACTTGACGAATCAAAGGCATTAGCAGTCTCGGTTGTGAAATGAAATGTTCGGTTCACAAATTATGGGGTTTGTTTAAAATTATTTTTGGAAAAGCTCTCTTTTTTCACCGACTTCATTCTACACAAAGTCGATGGATCGACACAATGGATTTTGATGCGGTTTTCAACATCATTTAGAGCATTTATTCGGGTAGGTTTAAGTGTATAAAACATTAATATTTATCTTATATGTATGACGATCGCTACACGCTGTGTATGTGTGTGTAAGCGCAGCAGCGCTCGGTACCGTCCGAGACAATGGCGAAATCGCAATTGTGTTTACGTGTGTGGGTTATGTGCTGACACTACTCGTCTTCACGCACACATACATAGCTTGTTTGTGCACAAGTAAAGCACGCGTCGCTACATGAGATAAAAATACTGTACACAAATCTATATGAAATACAATGCGTTCGGTATTGGGATATTCTAATCTATAAAGATACGTTTCATCATCTGCCTAGCCTTTTCCCAACTATGTTGGGGTTGGCTTCCAGTCTGACCGGAACAGCAGCTGAATATCAGTATTTTACATGGAGCGACTACCTATCTGACCTCCACAACCCAATTATCGGGTAATACGATACCCCTTGGTAAGACTTGTCAGACTGTCGGGATTCTGACTACCCGTAACGACTGCCAAAGATCCAGGAATGAGAGCTGGGACTAATGGCTTAACGTGCTTTCCCAGGCACGGAGAGCCATAAATAAATAAATAATAAGATTATTAGTACATAAAAACTAGTGGGTTGCACTACCAAGTTTAAAATTATTGTTAACTTTTCGAGCTCCTAAACTAGGTACGCAGACCTGTATCTTAGGAGTCGGAGATTTTGCGGCTTCAATTTATATAATACAACCGTGACTTTCTATTTGTTTACAGTGGTTGTTAACACAGCAAATGGAATGAATGATTGTGGTTGTGTATCTTAGAGTGTGTATATGTGTGTAGTGTTAGTATGTGAAGTGTGTGTTTGAGTAAGCTTTCCTTCAAGGCAGGTTTGCTAAAGTTATGATTCTACAGCCAGAAGATTTTCTGTTTCATCATAAGTTAAGTATAAGAGCTATTTTCTTAATTTATTTTTAATTTCATGTAAGTTATATCTGTACAACGGAATGATTTTATTTATTTTATTATACATGCGTGAACTCTGAGTCAACAATTTTCGACTTGTAAATGCAAAACGACAGGGGGTTTGTTTTACATATAGGGAAATCGTGGCGTCTCAGAAGCAGATTTTTATCTAATGGAAGGTTGGCGTGTCTCCGCAGTACTGAACGAAGGACATATAGTTGTCTTACTGTGAGAACTTCAGCCTCAGAATATAACTGATTAATAGGGTAGTCTCTAGGTTTAAGAACTAAGAACTGCTCGTTGTGCACGTTCTGCGGGAACCATTGCGGTTTTGTAAGTACCGCCCCACACCGGGATGCAGTACATATATATTATATGACGACACGGCTGGCGCAGTGGCTGAGCGATCGACTGCTGCGCTGCGTGTCGCGGGTTCGATTCCCGCACGGGACACATTTGTATTGCCTACAGGTAGTGGTTCCGGGTCTGGCTGTTTGTGTATGTGAGTTTAAATGTTTGTAAACGCACCCACGATACAGGAGAAATTCCTAGTGTGGGGAAAAGTTAAAAAAAAAAATGAAGAAAAAGTACATAATGATAAACTGACAGAAGCTGAGGTACACAAGATTCAGAGTTTCAGAATTAGCGGAGTGCCTGAGTTCTTTAAAAATATATATTAGCCTTCTGATTCTAGTGCAGAGTGCCTCTATATGCGCGTCCCAGCTAAGTTTTTCGTCAATAATCACCGCCATCCACGGACCAGCCGCGGCAAGCGTAGCTTAACGTGATCGATCGAACCATGCGGCTGTTATTACTTAGCCACAAGCCCCTCTCTATAAAGATACGTTTCAATTTCCATTAAATGACTATCTACTTAAACTAAAGGCACAATAACGAAATAAAAAGAAAAAAAGAAACACCGACCCCGTATTAATTTCAGCCTGAAGTTTCGCAAGCTGGTAGCAAACGTAAACAACTTAAATAGTTTAAAGTTCACTTCAGTATCGCATCTTGTTGCTGTTCCAATTAATATCAGAATGCAGGGCTGCCTCTTACTTACCTACTTTATTCATTTTTAATTTTATTCCAATTTATGAGAAAGTTTCTGAAATCCAAGCGGTAGTATGTGATTTCATAATCAGTCGTTACGGGTCGTCAGTAGCCCGAAAGTCTGACAACCAGTCTTATCAAGGGGTATCGTATTACCCAGTTAATGGGTTGGGCTTCAAAGGGTTATTTCGTGATGTTAAATAGCCTGTAACCTTCCTCAATAAATGGGCTATCAAATGCAAAAATATTTTTTCAAATGCGACAGGTAGTCTTCAGCTTTATTATTAATATACTCGTAGATATATAGATTGATAGATAAGTCTGAAATTATCAATCCGATGCCTTTTCTTTTTCTTTTGTGGTGAATTTTTGAATACTACTCAGGGCCGGTTGGTTAACGTAACATACGCACGTCAAATATTAACGATTACATACTCGTTATTATTGGACGTACGACAAGGCCATCATTTTGTAATTGTAATTTGAAACAACGCTTTTTTTGGTTTGACGATAGTTAGCGCCATTTTTGACGTATACACGTGCGTCAAGTGGACTTGAAACAACCAGCCCTTATTCTTCTGATTTTTCAATTCCATCTGAAATATGAGAACAGTATTATTAACAGTACAGTACAGTGTTGAACAGTATTGTTTATTGCTGCATAGTCGCAATCGGTGTTCATTCACAACTCCATGACCGACTTCGAGGCTATTACTCTAGTGTTTATTCATCCTTACAAACGGTTGACATTCGACATGTCCAGTGTAACGTACAGTACACACACTGGCCATTCGACGGCCACAGAATGGCTACGGCCGGCCATTCTAACGTGTCTATGGTACGTCGAATGGACAGCTTGCGGCAAACTGATTGTTTTAGTACTGTGAATATTATCTTAGGGTGTGAATATATTGTTCCATTGCTTGAATTTCTCCGGTTATGTGAACCAGTAGGCAATTATGCTTGATGGTTGATTTTGGAGGCAAGCGTAGCATCATTAGTCGTAAACAATAAAATAGTAAATAATACGTTAAATCAATCATCGTTAAGCGTACCTAATTGTATTAAAAGCATAACAAAAATACTTGAAATGACAAAAAAGTTTCACAATAATTTTCATTTACCATTTAAACCGCAGAAAACAACTTAAAAAATCACCAAATCTTTGTAAACACCATGTTTCTGGCAAATAAATATTCTTCTTCATCTTCTTCCACTATAACCTGAAAGGTGAAGCAGAGGTGAGCTATAGTACGTCCTCAATTCTTTAAGTAATAGGGGGCGGCCTATTATCAATGGGCACAAATCCAAACTCCGGGCTGCTACTGGAAGATTCCAAATGGTAAAACCAATAACACTGCCCAGCCGAAGACCTGGGATTTGAACCCTGGGATTTGCACTGCTACATGTGTTGGCCTCATGCTCAACACATGTAGCTGTGCAGCCTATTTTGAAAGTCATTCAAGGCATTTTGAATATGTGTGGGAACAAGCTCATCCCAAGAACATTTGGCCAGCCACAGATGCTGCATGATAACTTTGGCTTCCACTATGCATGGAACGACAAGGCCATTTAAACGATTTAATAAATACTGTGATTGTTTTTGAGCTACGCAGAAAGTCAAGTACTCTGCATAGCTCAAGTTAAAGTTTTCGTCTTCTTCTTAGTAACACTCTTGTCAGAGCGGTCGTGGTCCTCATCTACTTTCCTGTCTTAGGGGCTGATGTGATTCGCCTCACGATTTCTACTCCGATTTCTGATATTTTTTGTGCACTCATACAAGATCGCCCACTGCGGATTTAATTTGGTCAGTCTATCTCATGGGTGAGCGTCCGCGTGGTCTAGTGCCCTCCACTCTACCCTGCACGACAAGGCGCTCTATAGAGTGTCCCTCATGCCAAGTTACAATACTCTCACCAAAAAGTCACAAACTCTATGATTTCATAAACCTAATCCAAAAACTTTTGCCAACCCTACTTCTACGAAGAGCTCCGAAAGCCTCCAGCCGCCATTACATCAGTAATGACCAATTGAAAGTCGAAATTTTAAAGTACCAGTTACGTCACTAAGTGCAGCTGCAAGAAACGACCGTTTAAGAAGAAGTCCAATCACGGAAAATTCGAAAACTTGACTCGGCAAGTTAAAAGTTATTTAGTTTGTGTGGTTACATCGTTTGCGAATAAGTTAGTTGGATTCTGTGTTGGAATATTTAAAAGTTGTTTCGTATATATTTTTACGCTTTGCAGTGATTTTGACGCAATGACTAATTATAGGCGGAATGTCTTCTCAATAAGAAGTGCCCTTAGTTTCAATAGGCTTCCTTGGGACCTTAATGTCGACTTGTTTTGCACCAGTGTATCGCCCCTAAGACGGCTTTTGACACAGTCTTTTTTCTTGGATAGTTAACTCTTAACTAATTATATTACTATTATACTAATTTTTTTAATTTTAAATTATTTGTCATTGGTTTGTTAGTCTGCAAGCCTTCTTTAAAATATAATAAATAAATAAATAAATAAATTTTTCACTCTTATGCTTGATGGCGCAGCAAGTGGCGCCGCCTAGTTTTGTAACAAAGTTACTAGGAACCACCGAGAAGGTCGGATAAGAGTGACACTGGCTGATTACACTAGCAGGGCATCGTAACGATGGTTGTGTGGTGGCTGTCTTCTGATGAGAGATGATGTCAGACAGACTAAACTAATATTGTCTGTTCACAGTTATTTTCCTCTGACAGCAGCAACCTAACAGCAACCTTATCGTAACGACCATAAATATCACTATGATTTTGACAGACTTGTCAGTGGCAGCAATCCAACAGCAACCTTATTAGAATGAGAATAAAGATAACAGTGATTTGGACAGTGACGCAAAATCAGAAAGGTAAAATAACTGTGAACGGACTGTAATAATGTAATAGTAATAATTTGATGTCAGGGGGGCCGTCGCGTCGTCCAACCACGTCCACCGTGCACGACGAACGGCTACATTCGAGCATAATCATAGAGTAAGGTAATTTGAACAATCCTGATGATATTGAAGATACTAAACTACTAATATGATGACCACTTATGGTAAAGGCTACGAGTATCCTACGCCGTTACGATTTATTTTAAAAGTTATGGCGCTTGTGCGTTCCGCCCGAACCAAAACTAAGAGAACTACCATCCCTCTTTGAGGAGTGGTTAGAGAGGCGCCACGGCGCCCTCACCTACCGCCTGACGCAGGTCCTCACCGGACACGGAAGTTTCGGGAGGTTCCTGCACATCATTAGGCGGGAGGAAACGCCCGGGTGTCACCATTGCCAGGATCGTCCAGAGGACACGGTGGAGCACACGGTGGAGGTCTGCCCCGCTTGGGCGGAGCACCGCCGTGTCCTCGTAGAGGCGATCGGCAGCGGCGGCGGCCTCTCGCGCCCGGCCCTGGTGCAAGCCATGGTCCGGGGCGAGAGGGAGTGGGAGGCAGTCGCCTCCTTCTGCGAAGCAGTCATGCTAGCGAAGGAGGTGGCGGGACGGATGAGGGAGAGAGCCTCCCGTCCCAGCCGCCGCAGGAGACGCTCCGGGCGTCGGGAGCCGCATGACGACTCCCGGTCACCGTAGGCGCGGGCCTGCGGGCTGAGAGCAATGGGTAGCTCACCGTCCGATCAGGACCAGGCCCGTGCCGGCCGGCGCATAAGTGTTCCATGCGCGCCTCAAAGAGTCGTCAGCATAATTTGAGGGGCCCCTTAGGGCTGAAGCCTGCCGGGTCAGCGGGATTGTCCGAAAGGGTTACCGCTACCCCGGAACATAAAGGGCAAAGGAAGGAACATGGGTGGGTTTTAGTCAGTAAGAGTCTGACACTCCCTTCCGCTCCACTCAGAGCGGGAGGGGTCATTTGATGATTTCCCATCCGAAAAAAAAAAGAAAAAAAAAAGAGAACTACCATTTGCCAAGCGCCAAGTTTTCGCGTACTTTATTTTGTTTTACATACATACATAATAATGTTCCCACAGCTGGGACACAGGCCGCCTTTCTCCGAGAGGGAGTGGGCTGTAATCCACCATGCAGGCCCAGTGAGGGTTGGTAGATGTCACATGTCTTCGAATTTTTAGTTCTAGGACATGCCGGTTTCCTCACTATGTTTTCCTTCACCGTTTTGAGAGCAGTGGTGATGAAATAATTTACAAAAAGAAAAGCGCCTGTCTGGGTTTGAACCTACGACCTACAACTACTAAGTCGCGGCCGTTACCACTGGGCCACCACTGTTTCCAAGGTTTACATAATAATTTCAACATAAATGAGTTATTTTGTTTTGGAACATCAGAAAACCGCCCCTACGTTAATTTTCAATCGACAAGATCTTCGATTTCCTGTAATGTGTATTCGCAAAATAAATTGATACAAAAACGTATCATTATTGTACAAAACTCGCCCTTCCTTTTCAATTAACTAACAATAAATATGAGTCACAAAGAAAACGATTTTTCAGATCAAAAGACAAAAATAAAATGCAATTTCCTTCCAATGAAAATAAAATAAAGAGGCTTTTTTTTTTAAATTTCAAGCGAGCGTTTGTAATATCCGTTCTTTTCAATGTCTCCGACGATAATCGCGTAGGTATCACTTTGATCTCGTTTGATTTTAACTCGCAGTTTAGGGTTGCTTGGCGAAAAATAGGACAGCCGTTTTCCTGCAGTTGTCGTTCTCGTAAATTGGCTGTGTCCATGAAAGGGGGGCGTTTTGGAGGACCGTCTTTTGTAGTTTTGACGTTCGAAAAATGTTGATTGTCAGTCCAATTTGAATAAATGACTTTTGATTTTGATCTTGAATACACCACAAAAATTGCATAGGATATTTTTTTTATCGTCATTTTCGTCATTAAGATCTGCCTAGGCTTTTTCCAATTATGTTGGGGTAGGCTTCCAGTCTAACCGGATGCAGCTGAATACCAGTATTTTACATGGACCGACTGCCTATCTGACCTGTATTGAATCCATGGTAACCGGTTGCGCGTCGATGACCCTGACACGCTTGACTTTCATGAAACTCTGATAACTTTTAATTGTTTGTGTTTTTAATTAACAAAAAGAAAAATTAATCACTGTTTCACTCGAGTGAGGGTAATTTTTACTCATATTGCATGTTTTTATTTATTTCTGTTTCAGATGCTACGCGACAAAATTAAGAACTGAAATCTACAATCTGACGTTTCATTTCTCGCTGTTTTCCATAACCCCCAATCGTTGACCCGTTGTATTGTTAAATGCAAAAAGTTTATGCAATTTCTGCATGTTAAAGTTTAGCAATTATGAAAAACAGCTAAACGTCCTTCTGTTGTTTTATATAACGGAGCTGTTTTGTAAAACAGCTAACGGTTATGTAAAACAGCAGATTCGACAATCCATCTATCATTTGAATTAAGAATTTGAGATAATTTTCAAGATATGGAACAACAAACTGAATGTCATAGTTAACAAAGTTCAAATTCCATTGCAACCAAAAACATATTAAGTAGAACCTTTTTGTTACAAATGGTCACTCAAAAATCAACTTAGAATACATTCTGCTAAAGTAGATAACTGATTAACTGGCGATGGAATGTAACTTATCTGAGGTTATGAACACTGCTATGTAGCATGGTGTACATGCCGTATATGTACACCATGCTATATATAGCCATTCCCCTGGCGGTCATGCATACTAACGTTTTGCGGCCTCATGTCATTCTCTGCACGTTTACAGTCTATTGCAGCCGTCTAAAATTTTATGGAAATGCCGGCCATTATCGTAATTGTTATAGTAACTGCCTCATATTGGTGGACTTGGTATTATAGTGTACGTTATAAACTACCAAGTACGATGGGTACTGTGACGTTAAGTTGTAGGGGTTCTTTTTGATTACGTGTCTCGTATTCCCTAAAGACTATGTTAGATAGATAGATAAAAAGTTTATTCAGTGCAACAAAAGACACAATACAAATATTAAAAAAAAAACATCAAAAAAAGTGAAGCAAAAAAAAAAATACAAAGATTAAAAAGATAAATTGACCCATAGACACCTCGTATAAGTAAATCTATAACGGTCGATCACTACTGGGCGGTGTGTCTCATGGTTGCACCAAATGGGGTCCAGCTCAGCATATGCCAGGTACAATACCTGACGCTGGTATTACACACGGATGTCGAGAAGACACATCTGAGTTTCTACGAAATGGTACCTACATAGTGCGGTGCGTATATTATAAGGCGGTAAGTACCCACATCTTACTTGATGTTATATCTTAGAGGGTTTAGTTTCCGCACTTAGTCCTTCAGGTGGACCATCCGCGTGGGCCATGGCGGCTGGCTGTTATTCCAACCAGCCCACAAGCCCCAGAAGTCGATTACATCTCCTGGTCTGTTAAGAATATCTGTGTAAGATCTGGATGTCTCGAGGGGTCTTAATCTGGATGACGCCTATTCGTTCATAGAGCACATGCGCAACGGTTTCCTCAGTTTCCATGGAAGCCATGCCCTGTTATGCCTATTGTGTCAGAGACCATGTATTGGCCCAAGGTCTTAGGCAATGAACAGGATTGTCACATGTCTTCGAATTTTTGATTCTAGCACATACCGGTTTCCTCACGATGTCTTCCTTCACCGCTTTGACAGCAGTGGTGATTAAATAATTTACGCAAAGTAAATTATTTATTTTTTCCGCACGACATCGCGGCAGGCCCAGACGGAGATGGCGGGACGAGCTGGACTCCTTTCATAAAGATTGGTCCTTGGGAGCTCTGGACAGAGAGAGGTGGAAAGAGAGTAGGGAGGCCTTTGCCCAGCAGTGGGACAGTAACGGCTAATAAAAAAAACGCGTGTCTAGGTTCGAACCTACGACCTACAACTCGTAAGACGCGGCCGTTACCACTGGACCACCACGGTTTCCAAGGGTTACATAATAATTTTAACATAAACAACTTCCTCTTTACCGGAAATTAAACGTTTCGCACGGTCAAGGCAATAAGATAAATAACAAGGAGAGATTTCGTACGCATTATTTTTTACCGTTGGCAACCCTATTCTCGATTTCATCGAAAGCATTTTATTTTGACGCCATTCTATGTATCAATTCGATTACACGGTTGAGTGTGGATAACTTTGAAATTGAAATATGAATTTGCTTTGCATAATACATTTACTACGAGTATTTGTTGTCGTCATATCGGCGCGAAGGGCATCGACCGTTGGGAGTTGTTGTCAAAACAAATAATTTATTCTTGTGTGATTTTTATATGTATTTATTTATTTATTTTAGTGATACAGTAGTACAGTGATCTTATAAAATGTGTTCAAAAATGTACCTATTGGGCTCACTATTTCATATGAATGAAGATACAAATAGCATAGCAAATTCAGCCTATAATGTTCCCACTGCTGGGACACAGGCCTCCTCTCGGTGAGAGGGAGCGAGCCGTAATCCACCACGCGGGCCCTGTGCGGGTTGGTAAATGTCACAAGTCTTCGAATTTTTGGTTCTAGGACATGCCGGTTTCCTCACGATGTTTTCCTTCGCCGTTTTGAGAGCAGTGATGAAATGTTTTACACAAAGTAAAGCGCCTGTCTGGGTTCGAACCAACGACCTAAAACTTGTAAGTGACGGCCGTTACCACTGGGCCACCACTATTTAAGATACAGATATTGCTTGTTTATTGTTTAAGTTTAATTTTAATCTGCTTTATATAGAACTTTAGACCTAAAATATAACAATTTCACTGTTTCACTTGCTCCTTCCACTTACAAGATAAAGTGGTATTCGTAAACTAGCAACTAGGGGATGGTACACATTTGAAGGAAAACATTGTAACAAAACCGGCATGTCCTAGAACAAAAAACTCGAAGACACTTACCAACATCTATCAACCCGCACTGGGTCCGCGTCGTAGCACTATGTTGGAGTCGGCTTCCAGTCTGACCGGATGCAGCTGAATATCAATATTTTAGATACATCGCTGCTTATCTGACCTCCACAACCCAGTAACACCCCTTGGTAAGACTGGTTTTCAGGACTTTCCCGAACATATAGGTACGTACATAATATTTGATTTAGCCGCCCGGTTGTGCCGAATCATGCCGAGCCGAGCAATTTTGTAGCACTTCACTGATTAATCTTACAATATCACAAAACTAATTGAGCTACTAAGTCGACCCGAAGCAGTTACTACACATATTCGGTTTTCATACGCCTCGTGCCGATGGACAAACTCCATTCGGCCTGTACCCTTGCTGAATCATGTTCAGGTCAGATTCAAGCTAAGGCGAGCGGCTTTTCCCGAACATATCTATACTAATAATAAATCTGAAGAGTTTGTTTGTTGTTTGAACACGCTAATCTCTGGAACCACTAGTGGGATTTGAAAAATTATTTTTGCATTTGATAACCCAATTCTTGAGGAAGGCTGAGGATGGCTCCCCTCCCGGTGGGTTCCCGCACTGTCGAGGCGGGGGGGCTCAGTAGCTGTGGCTTGGACAACCACGGTGAAGCTAAGAGGAACCGGAGGAGGGGCCGCTCGTCAGGGCTTTGCCAGTAAGCCGATGACGTAGCGGCCAACAAGTAGGTTGCGGTGCCGCTTGGGCGATATCGCAACTGAGGCGGGCCGTGATGTGGTATGGGAGGCTTCAGGGCTGAGGGTTGGAGGCCGCGGCGGGGGAGGAGTGCCGGTATTGGGGTGCGCCGCTCTCCCTACCTTCCGTGGCCTTGACGGAGTCGCCACCGTCTGATGGCGGACGCGGTGGGGCTGCAGGCTGGATGGGTCAGGTCATTGGCCCCGCCGCACAGACACGGGGTCGTCTGGCACCCATGTGCTGGTTTGGTCCCTGGGGCGGTCACGGCGTGCCATGTGTTCTGGTGCGCCGGTGATGTGGAGTACTCCCCAGAGGAGGGTCCGGTGACGGACGGCCGCGGCGGGTTCACGGATGAGTGCTAAGGCGTGCCCGTGTTCCCGCCGTAAGCGGCAGAGGAGGACACCGTGGAGTTTTAGTGGGTTAGAGTCCCACATAACTGCACTATCTCCCCGTGGTAGTGCAGAATGCATGAGCATCTCCAAGTTAAAAAAAAAAGGTTGAGGAAGGCTAACTAACACCATTCTAGGACCCTTTGGAGCCGAGCAAAAACAAAGAAAGTCAGAAAGAAAGCGGATCGAAAATTAAGTAATAGCGCGGACAGGCGATGCGATGCGACGCGGTGGGCAACAGAACAAGAAATTTTACGCGGGCAAAGTCGCGGGCGGAAGCCTACATAATATTTAATTATGCCGCCCAGCTGTGCCGAATCATGCCGAACCGAATAATCTTGTAACACCTTTTACTGATTAATCTAACATTACCGCGAAACTAATTCACTTCCCGATATCAAAAAGTTAGAAAGAAACGCTCACGTACGTAATACCGTTTCCTGATCTATTTCTCTTCAAGTATTTCTCAGAATGCTTTCGTGTATTTCTTTCTTGGGATTGAGAACTTCGAAAAAGGCGTCGAGGTAGCTAATAAATAAGTTTCAATGTCAAAACTTTGTGGTGGAACCATTAATGTGGCCAATGCATCTCGCGAAATAAGGACTTTACCCGAAAATATTGGCAGAGTTCCGATAAGGCTTGATTTATTAATCATATCCACTTAGTATTAAAGAAATAAGAAGTTTGTGGAACAGATAAACGTTGGAGGAAGAACTAAGCTACCTCTGCGCTGACAGACGTCATTGACGCTAATAACGTTTTTAATCTATTTAATAATATTATAAATTCATTTATTCACTGACAGAAGAAAGAGCTGACTGAAAGAGCTTTGAAGATTTTTTTTCAAAATGGCGGCAACGCATGAGACCTATATAAATGGATAACTGGCATTAATGCAATTAAAAAACATAAAAGGAACCGAGATTTAACGTTCAAAGTTGTTTACGTTACAAAGTGAAACGTGACGCTTTACGGGGCTTGGTCCTGTTTTCTGTTTGCGTTAATGTCATTTATCGATTTATAAGGTTACATGAGAGGCCGCCATTTTGAAAAAAAAAATGCCGCGAATTAGGTATGACAAGGCTCCATTTATAAAGATTTTCAATCCCCTTTGCACAAGTGTGAATAAATCCTTTAAATAAAGTAAACACTAAGGAAAACATATCATCTGCCTAGCCTTTTTCCTAACTATGTAGGCGTCGGCTTCCAGTCTAACTGGATGAAACTGAATACTAGTATTTGACATGGAGCGACTTCCTATCTGAGCTCCACAACTCAGTTACTGGGTAATAAGATACCCCTTGGTAAGACTGGCTGTCAGGCTTTCGGGCATCTGATAACCCGTAATGACTGTCAAAGATCTATAAATGACAGCTGGGACCAACGGCTAAACGTGCTTTCCGAGGCAATTTATCCCCTAATCGGCTCTAATAGGACATGATAATTTGTATGGAATATCGTCCATTTTTTCCGATCGGAAATCCCTTCGGGTGCACGGCTTGTTAAGTCATAAAATTGTTTTTACGGACAAAATAAAAATCTAATCAAGTTATAATAACTTATGATATCTGTGTATTACTCGATAATCCCAACGAAGAAAATGCTATGACGTCATTATGAATTAATCTCTTTTGGGAAAGGAAGTATACGAATGTGCAACGCTTAAATGACTCTTAACTTTACGCAACGTTTATAGATAAACCCCATAGTTAATATAAGTCTGAAATCGCCAACCTGTCTTGAGCAAGCGTGATAGTCAGAAGGAGGATCTTTTACCTTATGCCAGGTAACCGAGCTGGCGGCGCGTACTGTTCCACACGCGCCTCTAGAAGTAACGGGGGGAGATTAACACCTCACTCCCCCCTACGGGACGTGGCCCGCATAGCGCGGGCCGTCACCAGTCCGGGGCAGCCAAAGTCGCATTCGCACCCGCAGTCCCCGCACACCGGGGTGGTTTTAGTCAATAAAAGTCTGACAGACTCTTCTGCCCACCCCAGGGCGGAGGACATCCATGAGGACTTGTTTCATCTACCCTCCAAAAGCTTGGTCACTGCTCTCAGTGTAAAGTTTAAAAGCTCATTTGTCACCGTCCAGACGTCGCTGAATGATTGATTGTAATACGACTCGATTATCTTACTTTCATTCTGTTACCGCCGAGAAAAGTCCTCGAGAGAGAAAAGCCTTTTGGGTTATCCCTGAAATGTAATGTAAGCTGATTATGGAGCTAAATATAGAATTCGAGATGTCTTCTTTAATTGTTTATGTAGGTAGGCTTATAATTTGATTCTTAGGCTGATATTCTAGGACAATAATTCAGTAATGAATCTCGATTTATAATACTTTGAGTTATAGTGTAATATTTACTTAATTTAAAAGCTAAGTATTAACATAATAATAGTATTAAAAAGGGAGGGGAAATAATCATCAAAAAATTCCATTGTATTAAAATGGAATCTCATTTCTTCTTACCTACTTAGGTATTTCGATTAGAAAAACTATTGGAATTTTTCTTGACAGAATTCCAATTACATTTTGCCATATGTTTTGACTTAAAAATTCAAACATTCTACATAAATAATGATTAAATGTGAATTGGCTCTAAACCTTGTTTGGCTTGCCAAAAGCTTAATTAAATAATTAGAAAGCTTAATAATAATAATTGAAAAAGGCTTGCACTAACACAAACATATGTTTAAAGTAATATTTAGTAATGATCAGCCAGCATAATTACAATAAAAAATTGATTATTACACATACATCTGCAAAAACGTAATCATTCAAAAGCAGAAAGTACATTTCAAATTCAAGTCAAAACTTATTAAAATTTTGAATAAGTTATTGTTTGAAGACAGACATAAGATTGCACATTTAATTTTGTGAAAAAGTCCCCAAAAAACCATAATTTTTAATTTTTTTTTTTTTTTTATTCTAAAAAACTAGGAATTACTCCTGTATCGTGGGTGTGTTTACAAACATTTAAACTCACATACGCAAACAGCCAGACCCGGAACAACTACCTGTAGGCAATACAAATATTTGTTCCGTGCGGGAATCGAACCCGCGACACGTAGCGCAGCAGTCGATCGCTCAGCCACTGCGCCAACCGTGTCGTCAAATTCGTTAATACATTGAACTCGTTTCTGAAATACATCAAAGCGTCGTTTTTCTTTCTTTATTAATAAGAACTAAAGTTCTTAGTAATTGATTACAATCTAGCCTAACAGACCAATAAGCAATTTAACTCTAACTTAATATTTTACGAGATAAATTATGTTAGAACTAAGAATAGTGTCAATTTGCACTTTATCTCAGTTTCGTAGCACTTTCTTAGGGTCTGATAATTGATAAAACACTTTGTTCATATGTTACACGTATACATGTATTCATTCACTATATAAATACTACACTATCTCAAATGGTTTAGCTCTCTTTAGCCTACGCACTAAGTCCGTGTTGTATAGCAGCTGAATTGCCTCGACATTCACATGACAGTGAACTCTGTGTTCGTGAATCTACCCCCGTGAAAAAAAAAACAAATGACTAAGTGATGGACTAAAATTAAGAAGTAAACGATAAAAGTCATGTCCTGTCCTTCGTGTCACGTGAATCACAGGGGAAATAAATTATCCTTACCTACCATTTATAAATAAAACACATAAAAGGGCCATTTTAGCGTTTCCAAGCCCAACAAATGGCGCCGAACGTAATTTGTTACGTCTCACTTATGTGATGCGACAATGTAACAAGGACCTACGTCACACACCTAAATGAGATACAAATACGATGGAACGTGATGATATGAAAAAAATGATATAGAAGATACTGGAAAGTATGGTTGAGAAAGAAGGTATGCTTGAAGATACTGGCGTATGGTTTTTTTTTTTTAAATAAGGGTTTCCTTTTTAACAGCCCGAAGCTGGTGTGATACTTCCGTGACTCGGTAAGCACGGTAAGCCATTGGTCCTGCGCCTGATCTCTCTCCTGTCGTGTTGTTTTGCGTGCCGTTCCACCGGACTATGAGATTAAATAATAATACATTTATTTCAGGCAAATAACACCCACTATCACACGACATACATTCATAGAATACATAATAGTTAAATAAATTAAATTAAATACAATTAAATCAAAATAAATCAACCAAGTAGAAACAAAAGAAACTAAATTAAAATAAATCAAAATAACTCGAACAAAATCAAATCAAATTAAAAAGTAATAATCAAAACAATAATATAAAACTAAAATAAAAATATATAATAAATAAAAAACGGACCCAATGATGTCCATTTGGTTAGTATACGTATACGTATTGGTTAGTATTGTGTAGTTTGGTTGGTATTAAAGGAAGAGTGAGTGCACCTGTCTCTCTCTCACACACACACACACACACACACTTGCGCACTATAATATCTCCCGCGCCTAAGGCTTAGTCTCCGTTGAGTACGGCTGCCATGGCCGAAATACATTCTGGAAGATTATTATAGTTTTTGGAAAGTATGTTTGGTTGGTAAGTAAGTGATGAGATCAGACGCTGCCTCTATTTCTTTGTCCTTAGAATGTCGTGTCGTGTCCCTATTTCAATTATATCATAAGAAGTATAAAGAGGTAGGTAGGCAACCTACCTAACGTTCGATGACACGTGGAAGTAGGACGGCCATGTCATAATTATTGGGAGCGAAAAAGACACAAGACGATATATAACTTGGCTAACTAGCCAAGTTTTGGCGTGTTAATAATAAGAATAGAATACTCTTTATTATGTAAACCATATAAATTACAGATATGAAAGTCGAAATTTTGGGATATGGAAGAAATTATATGTGAAAACGATGCACCTAGAATAAAATTATTTTTTATTACTCAGGTAAAACTTATTAAAAATAAAGCAATGACAGGTAAATTAATTTATTATACAAGGTACACTGAAGTTCAGGTTTCCTAACTAGCCAACTTTTAACGTGCCACTTGCGTAAAACCTATCTAATCGTATCTACCTCTTTTTATTTAAGCATGACCAGAAGGCCAATTCTTGTAATTTAAAACGTTCAAAATCTAGTCGCAGCGTCATCTCGGCGACAAACAAATGTCAAAAACTTGTCAAAATGTAGGAAAGTTTGACGTATTTTTGACAGATTGAAACTGAGATAAGACTGTGAACGTTCTTAAAATTACGAGAATTGCCCCTCTTTACTATGCTAATGTCACGCGAAATTGTTCGCATCGTGTCACCTTCGTCTCGCGTTTATCTCTCAGCTGGAAAATTACGTCAGGGAGTCACAGTTAATATAAATACCTTCTCTCCTGTCTAGTCCCATTACATATAATATTTATTCTAATATTATAAATGGGCTAATATGTCAGTCTGTCTGCTACAGCTGTCGTGGTCGGGCAAGTAAGATGTATGGTCTGTTCGAAAAGTAGCTAATAAAAGTGTAAACAAACCCTCTTCAGGTTAATTACTTACGAAATCACTCACTAAAGGGTATTTATTAGTAACATATTCACCCGTATTTAGAAGATTTAAACTTCGTATCTCACCACTTTTGTCAATAATTATTATTTTAATAACATAATAAGATTGTAACTGAAAAATCGTCGACGAAAATTGAGGTTAAATTAACATCACTTGTCAAATGAAAATTTTTTTAAGGTGATTTAAAATTATAATTTCGAGTTTAGGTATTCAAATAATATTATTAGTATTTATGTTTATTACTTTGTATCTCATTATAAGCGGACTGTGTGTTCTTATGAGAAATAAATTTCTTTAAACCGAAATAATCAAAACAAAGACTCAATTAGTAAGTGGCTCTAGAAATTGGCTTCCACCTGTATATTTTCTGATCCATTTGTTTACATTATTGTCTACAAACTCTAAACTAAACTGTAGTACAAGATGTATTCGCAGACCAAGGTAAGGGACTAGCTGTTTAGATATTTAGACGGATGGCGAAAATTATTTACGATTTCAGTACTGGTTGAAGGGTGCGTAGAATAGCCAATATTGTGAGGTCTTAAGTGTGGTGTAAAATAGAGTATAGAAGAAAGTTATAAAGTAAGTAAAACCACAAATATTTTTGCGACATAATCATGAATGTTCCCATTGATTTAAAGGGCAAACATCACAACAAGTCATCAATTCATTATCATCTTGCCCTTAATCCCATTTTTAGGGCCTGCAAAGCATGTCTCCTCTATACCGACAGAGTTTCTTTTACAAGTTTGTGAAATAGCAAGAAGCCACTTTAAAAAAAAAATAAACCAATGTTTGGTTTTTTCTAGGTAACCTTTGAAGGCAAAGCTCGTGTATTTTAGTACAAACTCATATACACGAGCGGCCCTTTGCCAACGGCAGAGACAACTGCAGACGCCGACGCGAGCGCTTAGTAAGAATTGGCCTCAAATGTCACGATGTCGTGAAATAGTCATTCAATACGGTAGGTAATATGAACTTAGATAATGATATTCATAGATCATAATATAAGCTAACATTTAAAATAATAATATGTACGGACGCCAGCACATCAAGTTACTACAATCTGTCAAATTTCTTTAATAGATTTTCAACTTTATCGCTAACGCATTAAGGTTCAAGGTTGATTGGGAAAATTTTACAGTTTCGGGTAGCTTGACCTGCTGGCGTCTGTACATGTATATTATTATGAAAATAGAAGCAAAATAATCATAGGGCATCAAAAAAATCGGTCGCATCGCTGTCAACAGGAACAGTACTCGAAAGGCTGGCAGCATTGCTACATTGTATGGTGATGCTAATTCTTTGGCCAAGAAACAGGCCAGCTCTCTAGTCACGTGAAGAGTCGACTAACCGCTTGGCGATATCTCGAAAAACCAAGTGGGCACTCGCACCCCATGGCCCTAGTGTTTTAACCCCAAACGGCTGGAACATATAGCATCCAATCAGGTTGGAATAGGTAGATACTTAGATAGTAGTATGGATAATTTTAATTATTATAATTCTGTAAATACAACAGATTCTGAAGAATATCCGACAAGAGCATTCCCTTACACACATCGTAGGCACGATGCCAGCTACTGCAAGTATTACATGCCACTTTAAAAGCAGGATTAGGAATGAAGGCAGACGATGCGTGTAACTGGATTTCCTCGTACTAAGTGTGCTTAGGTTTTGATAGAAACATGATTATTTTCTTCTAAACTTTTCATATGCATACAAGATTTTTATTCATATCTTTAAGATGCTATTCTGTCAACGAAGTTTATTATCCTTTCTACTGATATTATAAACGCGAAAGTTTGTGAGGATAAATGGATAGATATTTGTTACTTTTTCACGCAAAAACTACTGCCGATAGATTCTGTAAAAAACTCACCGTGAATAGTTAGATGAAGTGAGCTCACTCTAAACTCACTTCACCTAACTTTTCACGGTGAGATTTTTACAAAATCGATCGGCTGGTTACAGAATGGCACTGCTACGCTGCTGCGGATTTGGATGAAATTTGGCACACAGATAGTTTATAACCAGGATTAACACATAGAATACTTCTTATCCCGATATTCCCACGGGATGGAAACTTATGCGGGTGGGTTATGTACCAGGACAATATTGGAAGAATAGCGTTGCTCGCAAAGATATTTAAATAGCTTTACTTAATCTTAAAAGAGTATGCTTAAAAGAGTCCTTAGCAAGATATATGTGGGGATCGAATTGGAAAATTCTAAAAAAGAGAAAAGAACCAAAAAATAAAGAGAAAATAAAAATCTATAAACAGTATACTTTTCAGTTCTATTCTATTCTGTGTAGCTACTATTAAGAAAGAAGTTTTCAGTTCCTTACCACTTGCAGGCCTGATGGTAATATTTTATTTGCTATGAAATGCTTAAACATTTGCTGAGTAACTTATAACCACGCTGCTGAGTTTTCAACGCTCAGCTCAGCTACGAGAGTTGAAATTTCAATAGCAAGCTTTTGTTTAGGTGTGAACTAGTGGTAGTGAACACGGTCATTGGTCAAATCATGTATACCTGCTCAGTTAATGATAAGCCTGACAAGCAATAATCAATCGCTTGGTAGGCGGACAGAGTCCCCACTCTATGCGCCCACGACCCCAAAGGTCCACTTACCTTAATTGGTAAGCGGTTTTCGGCGTATTAGGCGCCAAGGCGGTTGCCTCCCCGACGCCTGCTTCTCCGAGCAGGATCAGCCCTCTCCCGATCCCGCTCGGCAGCCTCCCTCTTGACCATAACGGTCTCACAGAAGGAGGCTACTTCCGTCCAATTCTCTGTCTCTGCCAGCATAGCCCTCACTACTGCCGGCAAAGACAGGTCTCGTCCGATCCTGGCAACCAGGACCCGCCGCTCAGAGGCCTAAGCAGGGCACTCCTCGAGCGTGTGTTGTGCGGAATCCAGGCTGCCTGCACAGTGGTGGCAGTTTGCCGTGGCCTCTCGCCCAATTCTGTTCAGGTACTCACCGAAGCAACCATGTCAGGTGAGCACCTGGGTGAGCCTGAAGGAGATGCGATCCCCTCTTTTCAGCCTGGCTTCGAAGTGCGGCAGAACGGCTTCGACAACGCGCTTGCGCGAATATTGCGGCTTCTGTAGCCGCTCGCGCCACCGCTCAAGCGCGTGTCGCCGTTCCCGCCGCCCAGCCTTACGAATGCGCTTCATGGCACACTATTCCCGCTTTGGCGGATACGGCGAATTTGGTCGTAGACCTTCGCGTCCATATCTGCCAGGATGTCCAGCGGCGGAAAGCGCGCTGGGCGCTCGAAGTGCTCTTCGAAGCCCCACCGACCGTCCAGGGTGAGGCCAAGATACTTTATGTATCGCCCCACCTGGACTTGCGCATCTCCGACATGGACCAACGAGTTGGGTGGCTCCCTGATCCTCGGCAGTTTATGGAACCACAGCGCCTCAGTTTTCTGAGGCGCTATCTCTTGACCCAGCCCGGGGATTGACGCCACGACTTTTGCCACCCCGAGCTCAGAAAGCTGGATGTTCTCCCCGAATCAGGAGTACCCTATGATTTTTTAAATCTAATTCCCCAAGCAAAATTTAACTTTTTTAAGTCATTGGCACCGATTCCCTTGTTCACAAACTAAACGGGAACTATATTTTCTATCACCAAATTTTATATTTGTCATCAAGTTGTATCACCTAATAAATAGATCTATCGCCACGAAATATTTTCGTTCTCAGATAAACAAAAATTGTTCCCAGGTATGAATTATCAAATTAATGTTAATATATGTGTAAAATAAGAGATCGATAACCAATAAAATTATATTGCATTACATGAATATAAACTTCGTTCTTATAATAACAGCTTTGTTACTTAAATAATAGCTCTGTGCTCAGAATGGTAGATCTGTCACCAAATAAATCGATTTTGTAAAAGGAAACAGTTAGGTTAGGTTAGGTCACATTAATGATTTATTGGTGATCTCTTTAAATTAGTTTGCTTAAATACTTATTAGGACACACCTATTATAATACATACAAAAACATTTATTTGGTACTAGACCTTATATCTCAGGATTTTAGGTGATTTATTGTGGAACTGATTTTGCATTGTTTGGTGACTACATTTTGGTGACAGATCTACTATTTGGAGGACAAACCCTATTATTTAAGAAACACAAAACTAATTAAATTGGTGATAGCTTAAATGATACCCAAACTAAACTTAATTTAAGTTCAGTGCATCTTTTTCTTTCTATTTCATTAAGACAAGGACAGAAGATAAATATTAGTTTAGTCCTGTCATATTAGTCAGCGCCTGATGTAAATTGACGTATTTTTATTCGCCAATTTTTTAATCATGTCTAAACTGTCTATGGAGTACCATAATTTGACAGGACTAAACCAATATTTACATCTGTCCTTTTCTTCAATTTATCAAAGTAAATTTAATTCGAAAACGTCCATCAGTTTCTTCAACTATATACGACGATCCTGGTTACATAACTCCTATTTGACTGTGCCTAAAGCTATGAAATTGATGAAAGGATCAAAGGAGATTCTAAAAATAAATCTAACTCCACATCAAAGTTCTTAAACGTTGATTAAAAACGTTGAGAATCTATTCTGAGAATGGCCTTTAACTCCATCGTGGCGGTTCTTGGTTACAAAGAGAAGTATACTTCGATCTTGTTTTGAATTCGAATTGGATTACCACTATTGACAAGGATTCCCAGTTAATTGAACCTTCACCTAAGGTTGAAAATATCTAACAGGTCGACACATTTTTTTGAGACATCGCCAAGCGCCTGGTCGACACTTCACGTGACCAGAGGGCTGGCGTATTTTTTGCCCAAAGAATCAGCATCGCCATAGAACGTGGCAATGCTATCAGCCTTTTGGGCACTTTTCCTGTTGACAGCGATGCGGACGAATTTTTTTATATGATTCTTTTCCTTCTTTTGTTTACACCCGTACATATTTTTAATATTATGTTAAGACTGTTAGCTCACATATTATGTAAATCTAATAGCAGGCCAATTCCCGTAGTGAAAAACGTTCAAAATCTAGTCGCAATTTCATCTCTGCGACAATCAATGTCAAAAACTTGTCAAAAATGTAGGGAATTTAGAGGTATTTTTGACATATTGAGACTGATATCAGACTGTGAACGTCTTCCAGTGAACGTTCTTAAAATTACGAGAATTGCTCGTCTGGTATTGTTTACGTATATGAGAGTTAGATTTAATATAGACCTTGTCGTTTTATGACGAACAAGTGACATCCAACCTTATGAAAAGAAATTGTTTATTTTATAACTACTATATCGGAATCACTTTTACACGACACTCCCTTTTTAGTCATATCGTCTTTCACACAGTCCATCCATCGTTTCTTTGGTCTTCCCCTACTCGTATAGCCATCCAAATGGTTTTTCTACATTTATAAAAAAAATCTAACTGGTTTTTTTTCACTTTCACAGACCAAGAACAACTAGACAAACGAGACAAACTGAATTAAACGTGTGGGTGTAAAGAAGAGCACAATAAAGATAAAGCAGGTACAAAGAAAGAAAGAAAATTACCTCGATCCATTTGGTGGATTTGTTGCGGACAACAGGACAATTTCTATTCGGCATCGTTTGAAATTCTTCAGACCGCAATTTATTTAGGTATTTGGATACTATGGACGTAGGACCAAAACTTTCTGATATACAGCGTGTATCAGAAAGTTGTGGTCATATTTAAGGGTGTGATCATGATCTGCCTAGCCTATTTCCCAACTATGTTGGGGCCGGCTTCCAGTCTAACCGGATTCAGCTGAAGACCAGTGTTTTACAGAGAGCGACTGCCTATCTGACCTGCACAACCCAGTTGCGGTAATGCGATACCCCTTGGTAAAACTGGTTGTCAGACTTTCGGGCTCCTGGCGACCCTTAACGACTGCCAATGATCCACTAATGACAACGGGAACCAACGGCTTGACGTGCTTTCCGAGGCACGGAGGGGTCTTGGTATGTAAAGATGGTCACCCATCCATGGATCGACCGCGGCAAGCGTAGCTTAACCTGTTCGATGAACCCGTGCGGCTGTTATACAAACCACAAGCTTAGCCACAAACCCCTTATATTTAACGTTGTGGTACAGATTATTAAACTGAACAACTTTCTCCATGGGACCAACATCGTAATCGCGAAAAAATTATTAGTAGTACGTACAGACGCCAGCAGGTCAAGCTACCCGAAACTGTCAAATTTTCCCAATCAACCTTGAACCTTAATGCTTTAGCTATAAAGTTGAAAATCTATTAAACAAATTTGACAGATTGTAGTAGCTTGATGTGCTGGCGTCCGTACCATACAAAACTTTAACACATATTCGATCTAAATGTATGGGACAGCTGATTATACAAGGTTAGCGATGACCCCACAAAGTAACTCATCTACTAAATTATTTTTTTCTTTTATAATGTTTTCTTCTTAGCGTGTCGATAAAATCCATCAGATCCTGTAAAATGCAGCTGACAGGACACGATATTAGGTTTCCCATCGTTTGTGGAACAGCACCACATTTACACTCCTAGGTGGAGTCGTCTATGAATCTCCACCTGAACAGGTTTTCCTTGCTCCGGCCAACCTGGGTCCGGAGTCTGTTTATAGACTTACAGGCTACCCAAGGTAACACATGTGCAGGTGGGAGGTCTTCAGCGGCTGGAACGCATGGTTTGGGTAAGGAAGCACTGTCTCGCCACAGCTTCAGTCTTTCTTGTAATCGTTCGCCAGTGAGTGGGACGATACGATGTAAATACATATATTGATACCCATCACGTCTACGGAGTTTCGCTAGCTAACTTAATTTAACCCTGTATATCACGCTGTACATAGTCCTATGAATTTTACGTAGTGAAAGAAATAAAGGTGTTGATTAAATGAGGTACTTTTCAACCCACGCAATGGGAGCTGTGAGTTGGGACGTAGGTGGGCACTCTAATGAATGAATGTATTTTCGGTTCTATCTTATTTTCGTTCGTCGTTCATTCTGTATTATTGGTCTTTGTGGGATTGAGGAATATACATTTCTTTTCTTTGAATGATAATTATGTAAACAAAGCCCTAAATCAGACAACCAGAGGTAATCTCGTAACGGTCGTCACTCTTGGCAATGCCATTCATTTTGACAGTTCAATAACGTTCATTGCGTTGTTTAAGTTGTTGAGCAGATTCATTTTTCAAGTACATATATGGAGCAATGAATTTGGATTCTTTTTCAAAATCCTTAGGATTGTAATTGAAAGTGTGTTGTGGGGGGCAGGTATTTGTTTCAGTTTGGTGCTATAACTATTACAGTAGTTTTAGTACATTTTATCTAAAAAAAAGGATAAATGATTTTACAAAATAAAATCTTTTATCATTTATCCAGCGAGATCGTGATCTTATAAACTAATTCAGCATAATCAGCCCATACTGTTTGCACTGCTGGCACTCCTCTCTGTGAGAGGGGGTGGGCCGTAATCCACCACGCATGCCCAGTGCGGGCTGGTGGATGTCACATTTCTTCGAATTTTTGGTTCTAGGACATGCCGGTTTCCTCACGATGTTTTCCTTTCTTATATACCTACCTAATCATAGTATTACTTGCGGCGGTATCCACATGCAACGACAAGCTAAAAGCAGCTCGGCCAAGCATAAATCTTCCTATAAACATTCCTAACCTAACATACGGACTTTACAGAAATCGAATGGCAATACATTTTACCCCGAAGTCTGACCCACCTATGATCCTCTATAATATAGAAGTAGCCACTAGCTACTAGACATCGCTCCAAATGTATTTCCGTGCAACCTCGCCGGGCCGATCTCTAGTAATAAATAAAACATTGGAGCTAGCAAAGATTTAAATCATTAGATTTGTCCTCACCGTCTTTAGGAATGCGCGAAAAAGTGTCTGTACTGAAAAGAGTGAGCTCTTAGATCCGGCATGGGATGACTAGATACGGTTTTTAGTATTCTCTTCATCAGCCATTCGCCACCCTTCAATACTTCTCTGTCCCTAGCCTTCCTAAGCCAGAATCGTCCAGCAATCTTGAGCAGGTCGTCGGTCCACCTAATCGGCTGTCTGCCCACACTTCTACTACCAGGTCTCGGTCTCCAGTCCAGCACTGTTCTACCCCGTCTGCCATTTGTTCTACGCCCTATGTGACCCGCTCATTTCCACTTTCTTCGCGCAATCACCGCGGCTATGTCGGTAAGTTTCGTTTTAGTATTAGGGAGCAGGAATCTGCTGCCTATCATCATCTGCCTAGCCTTTTCCCAACTATGTTGGAGTTGGCTTTGCGTCTAAGAATATGCAGTCGAATACCATTATTTTACATGAAGCGACTGCCTATCTGAACTCCACAACCCAGTTATTAGGTAATACAATGTTCCGTAGTGAGATTGGTTGTCGAGCCGGGACCAACAGCTTAATATGCTTTCCGGAGGCACGAAGGGACGGCTATACCTTCTTTCTTCTTTCCTCATGGACTTCCTCCATCGTAGGGGTATGTCGGACTCTTACCGGGTAAAACCACTGCGTTGTTCCATCTCTGCCTATGACGGGGGGTGCGGGATTCGCATAAGCATTCACCGCTCCCCTACAGGCCTCGATCCACTGTTTCTCAGCGGTTCGAGTCCTGTAGGGGATCCACCTCCCCGTGCGGCCATTCCCACAATGGTCGCACGGCAAGCGAGCGGGACGATACTATTCAAATGTCATTGAGAGAAACGTGGCCATTTTTAACGCGGTCAGGCGGATCTAACGATTTAAATCTTTGGTAGCTAGTCTTGCCTTCGGAATAAACTAAAAGAGTCTAGGACTTGCAAAAGAGCTGCAGTACAACTTATTTATTCCCTTTGGTCTAAAATTTCTCGTAAAACGTTTATCGTTCGACGTCTCTCGTTGTCTCTTAAGAGTTGTGGTGGTTTTGAATTCTGCATTGCGCTCTCTTACTTTAAATATTTTTGTAACCTTTAGGTATGTGTGTTTATTCTAGAATTTTGACAGCATTTTAAAATTAATCTGTGGTAGAATCATCATATCAAGATATTGTTATTATTTCGTTTATTATCGATATTAAATATTTTTAATTTAATGGTCTTACCATTAAGAATATAAAACAGTAGTAGCCCACCCATTTTGGACCCTATTCCTGAACAGTAGTGGTATTCCGTAAAACTCTCATCGTTAAGACGTAGGTGAAGTGAACTGTCAAATTATCACCGTAAACACTTAGGTGAAGCTGTTAATAGTGTCAACCTCTAGGTGGTCCCATCAGGTGGAATGACAGCTCACTTCAAGCTTCCTTCACCTAAGTTTTCACGGTGAGATTTTTACAGAATAGACCAACTGTTTTATAGTTTTCAGGTTTAAAAGTTCGTCTTGAATGTAGTTGCGTCCTAATAACGGGAAGACTGGTCTATTACAAACCGTAACCTATACCTGTGAAATAGAATAATCAACGACTCCTACAGTAACATTAAAATAATACTGCTGTAAGAGGTGGTGGTTAGCCCCCCTTTTTTTTATCGCTGAGAAATGCATTACGCATCCCCGCTCGCGTGGGACGAGACAGGGGCTCCTGTCGGAATGACACCGACAGTATACCCACTAAAACTCAGCGGTGTTCCCACATTGCCGTGATGGGAGGACCATGGGAAGCCGGCTCAGCTTTTATTTCCACAACCCTCCCGGCGCATACCCGCCTAGGTGGCGGGCCCCGCATGCCCCCCAGGCTGGCGGGCTACGGGAATGGCCGGCGACACCTGGCCATTCCCGTCCAACACAGGTGTGCATCCTTGCCTGTGCCATACAGGCAAGGATGCCCCCGCACGGTGGTTAGCCCCCTGCCGTTTGCAGACAACTGCTTGATACAGGGTTATTTTCAAACATCTGAATAATTAGAAATGTTTTCTCCTTCTTCGTAGTACATTGTTAGAGCGGTCGTGGTCTTCATTTAGTTTCCTCTCTAGGGGCTGATGTGATCCACAGTGAGCGATCTCTTGTATGAGTGCACAAAAAATACCAAATATTGGAGGAGATGGCGAGAAATCGTGAGAAGAATCACTTGTAATCATCATTATTCTCCTGCCCCTATCCCAATGTCCACAAATAACTTGCATCGGCTAAATACGTTATCGGCAAAGTTGTCAACATAGCTCACAGAATAAGCAAGCTGAAGTGGCAAATGGCCGGCCATGTTAGCCGTAGAACCGATGGCCGTTGGGGTAGACGTGTTCTTGAGTGGAGACCGCGATTCGGCTAACGTAAGGTAGAACGCCCTCAGGCTAGGTGGACATACCCCGTCTCGTCCCCCGCGAGCGGGGATGCATAAAGAATTTCTCAGCGACAAAAAAAAAAAAAAAGGTGGAGTGACGATCTTCGCAGGGGGGCTGGTAGCAGTTGAATGAGAGTTGCCGAGAATTGAGGTGAATGGCGTGCAATTGGAGAGACTTTATGTCCAGCAGTGGACTGCTGTAGGTGATGATGGCTTGATACGGTTTACTGAATCAAAATAATAATCTTTTAAATTGATATATTTCTTGCAAAGTTTTACGAAGAAACGACAGCTGTGGTGTGATTTCAAATGTTCTCAGTAATTTTTTAAATATGATTAACTTTTTTAAAGTGGACCGAACTTTATCCATGACCTTTCATTTTCGAAAATAAAATTGCAACACCAAATAAATATCTGGTCTTAGTTTCCACTGACGCGAAAAATAATCGCTTATAGCATTTCCAGACATCGCCGATCCTTTATAAAAATATCTAGCTATTTTTCAATGCCCTGGATTCCTTTATGCAACGGACTTGCTAGGAAGATAAAGAGGCCTTGTGGGGTACGCTACTGACCTACTGACAAGCCGCCATTTTTATTAATATTAACGTACTTGCACCTATATTAAAATGAATGAACTTAGAGGAAGATTTTTTTATACAGCGTGTTTTTTTATGGGCTGGGGTTTTATACAGAATGGTTTGTTTTTTGTAAAGTGGGATTACTTTTAAATTAAACGGAGTGATATTGATGATTTGAAAATGTCATCATCTGCCTAGCTTTTTCCCAACTATGTTAGGTTTGGCTTCCAGTCTAACCGGATGCAGCTGAATATCAGTATTTTACATGGAGCAACTGCCTATCTGATCTCCACAACGCATTTATTAGGTAATACGATACCCCTTAGTATGACTGGTACTGTAGTGGACTGGTGGTAGATGGTTTGAAAATGTATGTACTAATAATTATATTATTAGTATCAGTCTTAGGGATTTGTTTTGAATAAATAAAATTGAAATAAGCCAATATAATCTGAATTTAATCAGACTTTGTTACCCGTCTTGTGATCTTTTAAAAAGGTCAACCGAGCCAATTTCTTATCATAAATAAAAGTACTTACCAAACAACCCACTCAAAGTAGACTTTTCTTGTTTTTGTTTACCTGAATTTTCTTAAAGAAATAAAAAGCAAAAATCATTTGAAATAAATACTATGGAAAATGTTGATTTTCTGTTAGGTACAAACGCCCGCACATCAAGCTACTACAATCTGTCATATTTCTTTAATAGATTTTCAACTTTATCGCTAAAGCATTAAGGTTCAAGGTTGATTGGGAAAATTTTACAGTTTCGGGTAGCTTGTCCTGCTGGCGTCTGTACTAACAAAAATATTTGATAATCCTATCGATCAATAAGTGAAACTGTTACAATACACGTATAAAAAACATAGCATAACTAAAATCACCCTTCTCTCGGTGAGAGGGAGTGGGCCTAATCCACCACGCGGGCCCGGTGCGGTTTGGTAGATATCAGCGGTGATGGAATGATTTACACCAAGTAAAGCGCCTGTCTGGGTTCGAACCTCCGACCTACAACTGCACACACACTGTCGCTGCTGCGTAAAAAAAAACATGTATTTTTTTAATATTCTTCTTCGAAATCATAAGAAAACAAAATTACATTCAGCTCTTGTCGGCTATTGAAATCGTGTCGACAACAAGATTAGTACAGAACTTGTTAAGAACTCCTTTGAACCATTATAAAAAGAGACAAACAATATAACATAAAAGATTGTCCAAGTCTTAACAGATTTCACAAAACGGAGAAGAAACGTTATTAATCTATTATATTGCCACCCTCAAAACTTGAGCACAGAGTAGTTAGCAACAGAAGGCCGGCGACATACAACGAGCGAGAACGTACGCACACATAGACACTCTTCACGTACTGTCAAGCAGCGATAATTTTAAGGGGGATGCATTTGTTAAGACTCGACACTCGTTCTAATTTATACCTAGCCTAATTTATACTTTATAATAATAAGATAAGAGTTACATTGCAATGAATTATGGTTTTACGTCGATCGTGAATGTCCTACCTTAAAAGGCAGATCAGTTTGTATGTAAGAATTTTATTGATTAGAATCAGCAATACAACTTCTTGAGTTAGCCTTTAAATGTCATGATTTTATGAAATAATGAACTTAGAAAGTTGTATTGATAATTTTCATGATTACAATCCTATAAATCATCATAATCACGATATACTTACCATTTTCTTCTTGGACTGAGGACATGGTTCTCCTTTGAGTCACTAAGTTTGTCATTTGCACCTTCTAGCACGATTATAACAAACACTGTTTTGTAAAAAACCACAGGTACACATTCACCCAATACATTTAGTTGTATCATAACATTAATTAATAATGAGCCATGTTTTTGCTAATTTTTTACATTAAATATTTTTTTAACAGCTATAACGCCAATGCGATGTTACTACCCAAACATTCAATTAAAAAAAAAAAAAAAATTAAAATAAAAATACAATCCTACTTACATTAAAACAATTAAAAATACAATCAAAATTACAATAAAAAAAAATATAATTACAAATACCATTAAAATATCTATTAAAATACTCGTACACTTAATATCGCTTCTCAACATTTTCAATGCACTTCAATGCTACTCCTGTGAACTTCATCAGGCTGCAGTGAAATATATCCACCTTAATTGAAATCAAATTTAATAATCTTATGGCGCGTGACAAGGGGGCACCTTGTTCAGGTTAGTCCTAGAGGATGGCTCCAGTAGCGTAGGCGTGGGGCGACGCGCACCCCCGCAGCCCGGCGGCACGCGCAGCCCCAGCTCCGCTAACAGGTCGGGGTGGTAAAGCCTGCCGCGCAGCACCCGAAACACTAAGCTACACAGGGCGACGACCCTGCGCACCGCCAGCCTGCTGTACCCTACCATCCCTATTACAAAGACACTCGGGTACATCTGCGGGAAGAAGGGATAGACACCATAGAGCTTTAAAAACAAAAAAGTGTGAATTTGTTCTGGATTCTTTCCACCATGATACTGTATTTAGCCTCATGGGGGTTCCAAATGATAGCACTCGTTTCAAGACGGCTCCGTACCAGCGCACTATGGAAAATAAAGGTCTGTTTCTGATTAAAAATCAATAACTTTTTTATTTCTGAATATTATGTTCTAAAATTTTGCACAAATATAGAATAGTGTATATGGCTTCAAATGGAATGTAATTTATTATGATTGAATTTAAAACCATACATTAAAAAATAAAACAAATTCAAAATTATCAAAAATGTCCAATATTTATTTTTTAATAATGAATACTATTATTTTAATGTTTAGAAAAACCAAATATCATATAGTACATCAAAATACAAATCAATTTAAATAATAAAAACATTTAAAAAAAAAAAAAAAAATGAGTTTAAAATCGAAGTGTTAGGTTATTTATACTTGATGAACTTCGGGATCTAAAATTAATTCGTTCTCTTTCAAAAGATCTAAGGTGTCTTCATCAAGTTCTTTCACGTTTTTAGTATACGGTTTTCTAATGCTGGTTATGTAAGGATCTGAAGTAGGTATAAAGAAGAGTATGAAATACATCCTCGTTTGTAGCGGATCTTGAGCATTTTCTAGCATGATGTAGACGAATTTTTTTATAATCCTTATTACGAGATTCTTGTGCATCTTCCGAAAGTTGACCAATAGGAAGTACTGCAAAATGCTTTATGACACTTTCTCCATGAATCAAAATTTTGTGAACTGAAGATGGCATGTAGTACCATTCATAATTGCTCACATAGATCCTGGCAGTCTCCATAGCATAACTGCCAAATTTTTCAGCATTTATCATTACACCCGATGAAAGAGCTTGCAGAATTATGTAAAGTCGTTTAATCAAATTTATATCCACTCCTGTAATTTCAGCAGAGCAGCTTGCGTTGTGAAAAAATCTTCTGGCAGTATTACCGTCATTAGAATTACCACTTACTTGTCTTGGTTTGTCGATGATCAATCCTAGCTCTTCACGGAAACGCCTTTGTACACACGGCTACACATCAAGCTATGCATTTCCAGTTTTAGCTGACCTCGCATTGCGTAGGTTTTTCGTACAACCAGAAGTCAGCTTATACTGGTTTTGTATAGCTTGATGTGTAGCCGTGCGTACCAGGGTTTTCTTCTCTTGCTTTAGTTTTTTTCTTTTCTTCGCTTGTGACGGACCATGTTTGGAAAGACAGATTATAGGAAATATGTAAAATCATTTCCATATAACGAACCCAGGCGTGCAAAGTAGACAGTCCGTTAAGAATGTCCATTGATAAGAATCTTCATTTTCAGGCCTAGCAGTCACTTTAGTCAAATCACTGTAGTCAAATTACAAAACTTACCGCAAACTATTGATGTAAACAGCAACATTTCAAACCGCAATAGATAGCGAGCGGTTTTCCGTTTTCTGACTTTTATCACATTTTTACTAATTACTCCGAAAATCGCAAATATCCGCAGCTTTTTTTTATTTGATTATGTTTATGGATAGGTAGGCTACAAATCAACATTAAATGTAAGACAGGGGTAAACGTGGGTAACTGTCAAAAGTCTCGATGAACTTTAAAATAACTTTTTTTTCATCATATTTTATTTTGCAATTATTTTAAGGTAAACGTTAACATAATATTAAATACATATTAGTTGTTCCATATTTTTCAAAAGACGAGGTTTACAGAAATATATAATACATTATACCTTTTCTTGTAACGTATAACAATAAAATCAAAATGAAAGTGATGAAGTGAACGGGCTTAACATGGACGTCCGTCAAAACTATAAAGTTTGTGGTGTTGTAAAAAAATCATTTCATATAATATGTATAATTTTTTGATATTATAGTCTAGTTTGGTCCTTAAACTATTGAAAAAAATAAAAAAAGCATGCCAGAAGCGACATTGACAAAAACCATTTTTAATCAGCAATTGTTCTACGATTTTCCACTGTGCAGCGCATTGTACATCATTCTAACCACTGCCGTATTCCGAAAGACTATGGGCCTGTTTCACAATCAATAAGTAAAGGTATAAGTAGTTACTCAACGAGTTAATTACATAGAGGTTAAATCCTTTCGTTAGCTTTCTTTGCGTTTCACAATCATCCAATCAGTAAATTAAAGTGATGATTAGCTAATTATTACGTACAAATGAGTGTGCTGGCAACTTTAGAGTTTAACGTTTCGTTTCAAGGCAAGAGTAATTTATGTGTTTCTATAAAGTATAGTAATCACAGAATTATCATTAAAAATATTTTTTGTTATGATTATCAAGTATAATAAAGATAAATTCTTACAAAAAAAAATAGTACACTGTAATGTAAAAGAGTGATTTCACCTTTTTTAAAGGCAATCTTTCTGCAAGAATGGAATGCAAAGCGTTGTCAACAAAATGTCTATGTCAAACGTCAGTCAGTCCGTAAACGTCAAAAATTGCCGCCAAACGCCGGCAATTAATAAATTACCAAACGGTAAATTATTAATTGAATTTATTTTTACGAACATTACGTTATTAAAAATACCGAAATATTGGTTCTCTACGCGGTCCCGTCATGCGTTGGAAAAAATCATCAAATTCATCTTCAATAAGATCAAAAATGTCCATTTTAAATTTAAAAAAATATTGTTGCTATGAAAATCTGGAAATGTCGTATTTGAGGTTATGTTTTCTTACATTTACTTGTCAAGTAAACGGTTACTTGGCAGTGCAACCGATGATTAACTTAATGAGCAGATAAAGTGGTGATTAACCCTACTCAGGGATTGTGAAACGTAAAGAATTGTTTACTGAGCAGATAAGTTCGAAGTAGCTTACTTAGAACTTTACTCAGCGATTGTGAAACAGGCCCTAAATGTCAAAACGTCAAATAACGCATTGTGACAGCACGCTGCCGCTGAAAACCAGCGCTGGGGCACTGTTAATTTTTTTTTGTGTGTTTATTTTTTCTTTTTATGCGTCATGTTTGCCGCAAATAAATGTATTTTCATTCTTTTCTTTAGAAACAATAATAAGGTGCAGGTAAAAATTAATCTTCAGGTGCTTAACATATTATACTTTTTGACTGCACTTCGAGTGCAAGCGTACTCACAACAAGCATTTGTTTGACATAGTTTGAGATCACCGTACGTGCGCGTCTAAGTGTGCGTGCGCCTGTTTTCGCTCGTTGTATAAAGCCGGCCTTCTGTATCTACATATTCTGTGCCTCGAGCCAGTGTGCTACTTTTAATTTCATCATCTCCTGAAACGTTCCAAATGAATTATTCAATGTAGTCAGAATTCTGGAGGAACTCGAAAGGAATTCAGAATAACATTGTATTTGAATATTTTGGCTTTGGTTTAATATTGTAAATTGCGAAAAAAGTGCTCCTTTGATGTTTTCTGAAAAACAACAAAAAAATTTTTTGATTTCTAATCAAATAAATTTTAGTTTTTAATTGTATAACGTTACGTAGTACGTAGTTTTTGTTAATTTTGAAAACTAAAATGTAAACCCAACTCTGAGCTGTCAAAAAACGGGTCATCCTTTTGGGAGCTACGATTAGACAGACAGTTGTTGGCTACAAAAGGCAATAAATAACGCCTCTCCTTTCGCGTCACTGGTTAATCAAAATTAATTAAATGAAACGAAAATTGTTAATCTGTAAATACAAAATTAATTAAATGAAACGAAAATTGTTAATCTGTAAATACAAAATTAATTAAATGAAACGAAAATTGTTAATTTGTAAATACAAAATTAATTAAATGAAACGAAAATTGTTAATCTGTAAATACAAAATTAATTAAATGAAACGAAAATTGTTAATTTGTAAATACAAAATTAATTAAATGAAACTAAAATTGTTAATCTGTAAATAGGATATCGAAACCACTCTTACACGCCATATTATAAAAAAAAATCTAGATGGAGTGGACATTTCCTATCTGACTACACCTGTGAAGAAATGGCGAAACAAACTCAAGAATCAAAGTCTCTTTTAAAGTCCAGACATACTATTGGTCTTGGGTTGGTTGGTCTTAATTTATTTTTAATAAAAGCTCGGGTAATCGGTCAGGTTAAGCTACGCTTGCCGCGGTCGATCCTTGGATATGTGACCATATTTATATACCGAGACATACATACCCACGCCCCCGTGCAAGCCCGGAAGTCTGACAACCAGTCTTACTAAGGGGTATTGCGTTACCTAGTAACTGGGTTGTCGAGGTCAGATAGACAGTCGCTCCATATAAAATACTGGTATTCAGCTGCATCCGGTTAGACTGGAAGTTGACCCCAACATAGGAAAAGGCTGGGGAGATGATGATGACATACTCATGGTCAGATCACAGTACACACACAGATATGATGGTAAATTACATCTTGAACCATCAATAATTTTCAAACACAAACGACAGAGAAGAAAAATCCTATAGGTACTTGTACAAAATGTATAAATTGACCGTGGATCTCACAAAAGTGCGATCTTTTATCTCATCAATTACCCATAATCAATATTCCATTTGATCCGTAATAAGCTTTCAAAATTCTCAATTCTTGCATACCATTAGGCAATATAGCCCCATTTCTTCGCTTCCCTTCGTCCCATTTCGAAGACGTCCCGTTTTGAAGTCGCCCCATTTTGAAGTCTTAATATCGGTGCACATCTTTGAAGATGTTTCATCAAAAGCTATTGTTTCGCCCTCGCTGTGGCACTAATTGGAGTTTTTAGCCCCATTCTCTAAGGCGGTGGCGGCTTAAATTATGGATTTTGCTTTGTGTCATAATTATCTTCGTGAATTAATTGTTCCTGGTGATAGAAATTTCGGATATTAATTATGATTTGTGGAGAAATTGAAGGGCTTTACACTTCGCTTGTTAGCTTGTAACGATACATTATACATACACGTTGACTATGAGCGCTACAAGAAATAACACTGCGAATAGATCTTTATCTGTATAAAAAAAAAAAACAATCAAAATCACTCAGGTAACTGATTTCGATACCTACTTTGTTGATTGTCTAATATTTTTAACATGATAAGAGTAATATATTTCAACTCTTTCTCTAGGAAATAGTACTGACAATTTGCAAAACCTTAGGGCATATCTTGCATCACTAAGTAAATGAATTTAAAGCTTTAAAACATTATGCTGTCTCTGTCAGATGACAGGACAGCATAATAGTAGTAGTAGCCAGTAGCCAAACGATTGACGGAAATATATTTATTTATTTATTATTACAACCAGGCTAGCAGTACAGGTTACCCCAACAACAATGCATTTATGTGATATATGATATTATAAATACTTTTAGCGGTAATGCATTTAATTTATTTATGTTGCAAGCGGGTCTGAGGTGCACTTGCACCACAAACCACTAAATGCATTTAGGACTAAACGTATTTCTATGATTCGTCGTGCAAGCGGGCTTAAACCTTTCAGACCGACATTCAAACGCTAGAAAAAACTCAACACTTTACAGTACCATCGAGATTTACGCAGCGGTACAGTTGAAATAACATCATATTAGTCAGTGTCCTACCGTCCCAGGCTCCCACACGAATGCAATATAACGTTAAAAGCTTTCGAAGGTGCAGCCGCATATATCATTGTCTGCGGAGACGCGTCAGGACTTAATGAGCTCGAGGTCTAAATGGACGAGGGATCACAAAAATATATTGTTTAGTAAGTGATGAAATTAGGAGCTTGGCTGTGTTTACTGATGTAAGTTGAAAAGTGTAGCAGCACCAGTAAGTGTTTATGGAATCATTATATTTTAGTTTTGGTTGAGTCAGTGAAGAAACTACTTAATGAAGGCCTTATTAAAGTTGTTTTTTTGACTGCGTAGTTTATACTGCTGCCTACGAAGGCACTAATTACTACGTTTGCTCACTGCGTGTTACTTATTCTAGCGTTTCAATCACCTCTAGATTGTCAGCTTTTTTTTTTTTTTTTCTGGTGGGAAATCATCAAATGACCCCTCCCGCTCTGGGTGGAGCGGAAGGGAGTGTCAGACTCTTACTGACTAAAACCCACCCATGTTCCTTCCTTCGCCCTTTATGTTCCGGGGTAGCGGTAACCCTTTCGGACAATCCCGCTGAAAGATTGTCACCTTTAGTTAGCGCTAACTTTTTTGCAATATTAAACAGCACATTCACGATCAAATATTTGAATGACATAAAACCTTTAGTTAGTCTTTTCCGTGAGTTTGATAAAACTCGGCAGTCATTCTAATTTATACCAAAGTATAAATTCTATACTTTATAACAATGAGATAAGAGTGACATTGCAATGACTTATGGTTTTACCTCGATCGTGAATGTCTTACCTTAAAAGGCGAAAGCGTCAGGGTAGCTCGCGAAATTAAAATGTTCTTACGTGTTTTGCAATTTGCAGATGTTACGGTCGCTAATCATATTTTAATCAAAATACAGCCGGACACTGACCCGTAAATTGCATAAAACGTAAGTAAACTTTAATTTCGCGGGCTACTTTAGCGCATCCCCCTTAGGGACATGTACGCCAACCTTACCCAGTCAGTCTAATTTATAATCTAATTTTCAAATCAAATCAAATCACTTTTATTTGTTAACACAGGTAAAGAAATACAGATCTTGAGTTTGGTGTATAGAACGCTATTTATTTATTTATTTATTTATTTATTTAATCTTTTTGCACAAAAAAAAGGTACAAAGGCGGACTTAATGCCTTAGGCATTCTCTACCAGTCAACCAAGGGTGGTGAAGAGATTAGATGGCAGGTGCTTTGGTTGAGAGGGACAATAATAAAAAAAAAAACTCTTAGAACTAGGTAAACAAATACATAAATAGGTTATATACATACACATACATACTATTACTATAATACAAACTTATAATATATATAAATATATATATATATACAAAATCAAGGAAGAGAGATATTGAGATGACTCTCCGCTATTTGTTTTGAAAGTAACTCTGCAATTTCCGCTTAAATGCATACCGACTGGTGGCCGTCCTGATATCAAGGGGAAGCGCATTCCAAAGAAGAATGGACTGAATATGAAAAGAAGAATGAACAAAGTCAGACGTATGAGAAGGACAGAGTAAGAGAAGATTGTTAGAAGAACGCAGATTCTTAGCGTGTGAAGAACATAGGTATTGAAAGTGAGATACGAGATAAGAAGGAGGAGTGGGAGAGTTGAGAAGGGAGAAAAGCGTAGTCAAAGCGCGCAAACCTCTTCTTTGGCGAATGGACATCCATTTGAGCTCAGACCTATAGCTCGACACATGGTCATATTTCCTGAGATTGAATATGAACCGGATACCATTATTGAGCAATCTGTCGAGCTTATCCAGCAAAACCGCATTCAAGTCAAAGTAACACACGTCACCATAGTCGATTATAGGGAAAATCAAAGTCTGCACAAGCATGGTCTTCGTCTTGGCGGGCAAAAAGTTCCTCAGACGATACAGGGATCGCAGAGTTCCGCTGACCCTTTGACTAACACTAGAGACCTGGCGTTGCCAACTAAGCGTTGAGTCAAGATGCAAACCGAGATCTTTCACAGTAGGGGTAATAGGTATGACGGTACCATTGAAAATAAGAGGTGGAAGAGAGCTAAGCGTCACCCTACCCATCATGCGTGAGCTTCCAATTACAATGGCCTGACACTTCGACGGGTTTACTGACACCCCGAAACTATCAGACCACCTTTTGATAGCACCGCTACCGCTACCGCTATGTTATGCCACACCGCTATGTTATGCCAGGAGACGTGCAAATATGGTGTGCATCTAGCTCAATAAAATATTATTTAGTAATTACTAATTTGTATCTTGTTTACTCGTTATGATCTAATTTATTAATTTAATTTTCACAGTTTATTCACTAGTATTTTTTATGAATCTGTCGTAATTTAATAATAAATAAATAAATAAATAAATAAATCCCTGGACATTTCACACATCACCATTTGTCCCAAGCTAAGCAACCTAATGCTTGTGTTATGGTAACAAGATGGCTGATAAACTACTTATATACATTTTTTTTTTTTTTTTTTTTTTTTTTTTTTTTTTTTTTTTTTTTTTTTTTTTTTTTTTTTTTTTTTTTTTTTTTTTTTTTTTTTTTTTTTTTTTTTTTTAAACCTTAATAAAAATAAATAAATAAAAATAAATAAATAAAAATAAATAAATAAATTAGCAGTCAGTCACGCTATCTTATTGAGCGTTGTCTTGATTATATTTATACTGCAACATAATCTATTTTCATTCCGTTCCTGCCAATACGAATAAACACGTATTTCTAGTAACAACAAGAACAACACCGTTCATGTTATATCAAACCAAAGTCTAAGACGGCTCACCTTCCTAATATCCTCCTTTGACAGTACAAGGTTTCTCAAGATGGCGGCTAGGATTTGAATACTGAATGCACTTCGACATACATAAGATTTGCATAGCAAAGAGCTGCAATATCGTTATGTAATATCAGTTGTGTAACGACCTTTGATATTATAATCTTATGGCTGAATGGATTGATTCGATTGATGTGTAAAGGGTAGGTAATGTGGACCAGGCCCGTGCCGGACGGCGCGTAAGTGTTCCACGCGCGCCTCAAAGAGTTGTCAGCATAATCTGAGGGGCCCCTTAGGGCCGAAGTCTGCCGGGTCAGCGGGATTGTCCGAAAAGGTTACCGCTACCCTGGAACATAAAGGGCAAAGGAAGGAACATCGGTGGGTTTTAGTCAGTAAGAGTCTGACACTCCCTTCCGCTCCACCCAGAGCGGGAGGGGTCATTTGATGATTTCCCATCCGGAAAAAAAAGGGTAGGTAATGTTATAATACTTTGTGTGTTCTTCGTTGCGACTAAGAATAGTACTTAACGCTTCTCCTCCACATTTATTATACGCACGACCAAAATGCGGAACTCTCTGCCAGCTTCTGTGTTCCCTTCCGCGTATGTCCCGACTGCCTTCGAAGCAAGAGTGAACAGGCTTCTTCTGGGCTTGCTGTTTCCATCATAGACCCTCATCCATCGCTTTACACCAGGCGGGATCGAGGTCAAGAGCTGGCCCAATTCGCAATAAAAAAACAAAAAAAGTTAGTAAATTCAAGATAAGGGTCCAAATATTAGCCTGTGGGCCTCAATCGCTGAATGTGTGCTTCAAATTTAAATATGTATTGCTCTCATTTGGTAATAAAAGTTATTTCAGTTGAAAGGTCACCTGACATGAATCCTGTGAACAATATCTTTTTTTTACTTGAAATGTGTTTACTTTTATCTTCGAAAGACTTAGAGCAGCGTGTTGTCATTGTTAAATATTTATTTATTTTGTTTTAAAATATGTTATAGGTTAACATCTTTTATTTGGTTCTAATATTTTGTTATGCATTTTAATACACATGGCTTAAGGTCCAGATTGGAAAATGATAGAAATTGGAGCTGCGGGATAGTTGCCTAACACACTATCAGTAGCAATGGGTTTCATTTTGACAGTTCAACAACATTCATTGCGTTATTTACGTTGTTGAGCAGACACTTTTTTCGAACATATGAAGCAATGGATTACTAATATCCTTCAAAATCATTCAGATTGAGATTGATAGTGTGTTACGCAATTAGGGTGCTGGGTACTGCTGGGTCAGTACCCAGCAGTACCCAGCATCCTAATTGCATAACACAAAAAAAAATAGTCTTTTAAATTTAAGAAACAAACAGTAGACTGCTACTGTTTGTATCTTAAATTAATTAGTTTTTAAAAGACTAAATTTTTCCAGACGCTTGCAGCGCTATCGTGTCTTAGTAACACTAAAAACAAGAAACTCGCTTTATTATAACACTTCGGTCCAAGGCACAAACTGCAGTAAATAAAAGACACCCGGCTGGACTTTCATAAAAATAAGGCTGCGTTCTCATTACTCATCTGTTATTGGTATCGGTACCGGTATTATAAACTAGATTCTGCCCGCGAGTTCGTTCGCGTGAAATTTCTTAGTCCCCGTCTTCGTGGCGTAGCGTAGCGTCGTCTGCGATATTATTTCATTTTCGCTTAGCGTTCTTTCTGACTTTTCGGCGTTTTTGCTCGGCTCCTAAAGGTTCTAGCGTGATGTTTATTAGCCTATAGCCTTACTCAGGAATTTGGCTATCAGATGCAAATTTGCGAATTTTTCAAATCCGACTGGTAGTTCCACAGATTAGCGCGTTCAAACAAACAAACAAACTCTTCAGCTTTATTATTAGTATGGATTAAATGAAAAAGTTTGTATGTTTGTTACTCAATCACGCAATAACGGCTGAATGAATTTGGATGAAATTTGGCACACAGATGGTTTATAACCTGGATTAACACATCTCATACTTTTTACATTTTTATATCGGTACTACGTTCTCGTGGGATAATTTCCGACCTACCCGCAGGCGAAGCTGCGGGCAAAAGCTAGTATTTTATAAATGTCAAAATATCAATAAGACTGTGTCTTTCGCGATTTATGAAAATGTTAAAGGTTTGTCAAATGTCAATTAATGTGTGTTGTCTTTGGTCCCTGGCCCTGAGCAAATGGACAAAATTGACAACACTTTATACTCGTATAGCCAGTACGAGGCTTTTAACTACGTTGTATGTGTGTATTTTATGTATTTTTATTTGCAATGTGCGTTTTGTTTGTGCAGAGTAAACAATTTTTCTTACTTTTATTTCTTTCTATCCAAGTGAAGTGCCACACAATATGCTAGAAAACTTTAAAAAAGTCTGCTACTTGGTGAGTTCGGTACTTTTTTTTTTGTTTTTATTTGGGTGGGAAATTATCATATGTCTTCTCCCGCTCTGGCCGGAGCAGGAGGGCGTGTCAGACTTTTACTAACTAAAACCCATTGCCTATGCCAGGGACCACGGTATCTCTTTCGAACAACCCGCGGCCGTGAGTTCGGTACTAAAAGGATACCGGGTAACCGAGAAATATGAGGGAGTGGCCGTCGGAACTCGGACGTCGGAAGAAGTTAGTTCACACAAGAGTTGTAAATTTAATTAAATCTGTTATTTATTTCTCAACTTTCATAGTTTCGGGGAGTTTTTAAATCATTGATTACGGTTCGCTGGTTTCCTCTGAGTTTATTAGTTTAGTTGAGTTTATTAATTTTATTGCGATTCAGAGTAGAAGTTATGTTTTAGTTATTAGCTGTTGGTTTATTTATGTTTAGTAAATAGTAAAAAAGTACTTACCTAAATTTTTTTTTCTGTGTTTGCATTTTATGATTATGGCTTATCAGAGTTATCAGCCATCCTACCTTCTTGTACTGGAACACGAAAACAAAAGTGACAGAATTGGGTCAAGGCTAAAAAATAACCCACTCTAGTTAAGGGAAATACGCTATTGATTCACACATTACACACACACTCGTCACACTAAACACAGCCCTCACTCATCACACACGCCGCACACCCAACACACCCACATTCATGTAAAAAAGTGTAACTCAAAAAACTAAAAATAAAATAATTCTGTAAGCTGTACAAACAGCTAAAGCTATGGAAGTGCGGAGTCTCCTAACACAGGCGTCATCATGCTTAAAAGGAGGCTCCAATCATAAACTAATGTAAACTAGTTGGTACAGAAATAAACATTTTGTATTTGTATTCGCGAGCGTAACAAATATGACTTTACAGAATTAATTATAATCATTAAGATCATCAATACAACCCACTACTTTTAATCAATATTCATCATGACACTGACCTGCATATTGCATAAAATGTAAGAAAAATTGAATTTCCCGGGGTACCCTGGCGCTTGACGTATTGAAAAAAATGTGCCTGGTCCCTTAAGTGTACCTTTTTAAGTATATAGAATAGGGATTTAACATTTTTTAACTATATGGCCTAGCATCCTATAAAAGGAATACACGATACAATTACATTTTCTCAATACTAAAAAAATTGCACAGTTCTATCTATTTTTTTTTCGCATCAAGACGTATCGCAAAGGCAAAATTCTTGTACTTCAAAAACGTTCAAATTCAAGACGCAATCTCATCTCAGCGACAATCAATGTCAAAAATGTAGGGAAATTAATTAATGTAAAGTATTCTTGACAGATTGAGACTGTTGATCAGACTGTAAACGTTCTTAAAATTACGGGAATTGCCTATCTGTTGTCGATAAAAATACTATTCAGTCCCTAAAGAAACTAGAATAGCAAAATATACTGGACATTCTCGATTCGAAATAGAATCAATAAAATAGGCCCAAAACACGCTACAGTACCCCCAAAGACAGACCAGGAAAATTAGCCCCAACCCCTACAAAATCCCTTTAAAATCTTAAACAGAGTTTACTCTAAGTACAAAGGGCGCGTCCACACAGATCGCGGCTAACGACCAATTTCCGGCCAACATGACGCCAGCCAGCCAATATCCGACAGTACATTCAACGCCAGTCACCTTTCAAAATAGTGTAAATTGTGTTTTCAGGGTGTGAGGGTAGTGGAAGAAGGTTCTCTTTGGAATACGTAGGCTTTTGTGGAAGCATGTGTACCCATTTAGGGGATTTGATGCGGAAATTGGGCTTAAGGAATAAAGGAGCCCTTTTTTCAAATGAAATCTTAGAATCAACAGTCTTACACCCTTTGTCAACCCGCCACCGTCAACGGGACGTCAATGAGAAACGAGATTATTCGAACCGTGCGTGACGTCCTAGTGGCGGAGTGCAGTGGAGACGCGGCCATAGTAAATTTATGTTTCGTTACTTCGGCGCCGTCATCTCGTTATCGTTGACGTCCCATTGACGGTAGCGGTGGTCAAACGCCCTTAGGCCCATTGTACACGGTATCGTCGCATGGTAGATTACAGCCCACTCCCTCTCGAAAAGAGGCCTGTATGGCATGAAAATCAGCAGTACGGAATATCCGGCTGCATGCAACACAAATTGTATTACAGCCTATTTAGGGACTATCTTATTTGATGTGACTAGTGAAAAAATAGTGAAACACTATGCAGTGACATAACTATAATGACAGCTGCAAACATTGTTTACATCACACTTGCAATCCCCTGAAGGGTAGGCAGTGATGTACAGTAACTCCCACATTTTATCCGATAAGTTTTAGTCCTATATAGAGTGGCGATTGAGTTATCACAACAAACAGTACAGCGGTTATTACAAGTTGTTATAAGTCTGTTAAAATAATAAAATAATCAATTTTTACTAAAAACAAAAAAACAGAATTTTTAAAACAAAATAAATAGCGTAAAAATTGGTACGAAATAAACCACCCTTGATAAAGTCGTCAAAAAATAAAAGCCCCGTTTTGACATTGACAGTTCTAGTAGTTAATAAAGATTAAATTCGCAAAACACGTATTCGTTTGTATGAAACAGACAGGTGTCAAGAACGCATTCTCAAATGTCAAAACGGGACTTTTATTTTTGGACAACTTTAATAAAGCTCTAGACACGCGCGGGGCGATAGCATCAACAATTTAACAGAAACTTTATGGTATTGTTACCAAATAATTAAAAATGAAGTTTAACACGTTGACTGCTAGAAAACAGACACAATAGAAAATCTATTGTTGGCGGACACCGGTGACCGCGGTGGCAGTCAATGACATAATGTTACTAAAAACTATAACGAAAAAAGTGTATAGTGTCAATTTTAAACTTTTTATTAATAATCATTTAGAATGATAATCAGTTTCTTATCATTGTTCCTCTCAACCATCAGCATCTGTCATCTAATCTCTTCACTACCCTTGGTTGACTGGTAGAGAATGCCTAAGGCATTAAGTCAGCCTTTGTACCTTTTCGTGTGCGAAAAGTTTAAATAAATAAATGACAGCTCGCTTAAAGGCGCCGGGGGCCTTCGCCTGTCATGTAACAGCCGATCGATTCTGTAAAAATCTCACCGTGAAAAGTTAGGTGAAGTGAGCTTAGAGTGAGCTGTCATTATTGTCAATCCCTAGCATTAGTTACAATGACAGCTCACTTCACCTAAGTTTTCACGGTGAGATGGTTACAGAATCGTACTGCAGTTAAGATTCGAGCATTACATCAGTGAGTGAGGAGAGCCAAGGTAATCGTAATGTAATAAATCTCCAAACCGAATCTTGGATTGTTACATTATAGGCTCCCGGTGAAGAAGCGCCTTACTTTTCACGGTGATTTTTTTACAGAATAGACCGGCATATACTGCCATTGGCTACAATGGTTATAACACAAAATAATTTACATTTTAAACCAAGGACTTACCAAATATATTCTCCTTTGACACTTAAAACGCCAAAATTCATTGTCTTCGACGTGATACTCCGAATTTTTATAGCCCAGAACCGTGTTTTAATAAACTCTGGAATGATAAAATCACCATCAAATTCGAGCCAATGGTTTCCAAGATTATTCATAAGGGATAGGGAAAGTTATAACCAGTCAATTTCACACCTAATCTGTGTAGGACAATATAACAGGATTGATTAATAGATAAGAGATAGCCATGTTACGTCCGGTCGTCTGTATTGGATCAGATTAGATCGTGGCGGTGAGACAGGTGCCTAAGGGACTAACCACACTTATTCAGCTCTGTTTAGCTTTTGTCCATAGAAAACCACGATTTTGTATGGAATGCGTACGCATCCATACGTATGTACCTAGTAGCTGCTTAACAGAGCTGAATAAGTGTGGTTAGTCCCTTAGGCACCTGTCTCAGCGCCGACGAGAAAGCGACTAGATATCAATGACTTTCAAGTTCAAGAAACGTACAAAAGCTTACACGGGATCTAAAATATTTTTTAAACCTGAACAGAACTGAATAAGTGTGGTTAGTACCTTAGTCAGAATCGTCAAACCATCATCACCATCATCATCTGCCTAGCCTTTTCCCAACCATGTTGGGGTCGGCTGCCAGTCTAACCGGATGTAGCTGAATACCAGTATTTTACATGGAGCGACTGCCTATCTGACCAGCACAATCCAGTTACTGGGTAATACGATACCCCTTGGTAAGACTGGTTGTCAGACTTTCGGGCTACTGACGATCCGAAACGACTGTCAAAGATCCACGAATGACAGCCGGGACCAACGGCTTAACGTGCTTTCCGAGGCACGGAGGGGTCTTGATATGTGAAGATGGTCACTCATCCACGGACCAACTGCGGCAAGCGTAGCTTAACCTGATCGATCGACCCGTGCGGCGGTTATTACTTAGCCACAAGCCCCTATCGTCAAACCATCATATATAAATTAATGTCCAAACAACGTACTCCTTGGATTCCAATCAGTACTTCTTGTCTAGTTTCTTCCAATACAGAAGTACAGTCACGTTCCCAAGATAGACTGATATCGAAGTTCCGATTTCTATTATTTGATTTATATAAGTTCGCCAATGAACTAAGTTCTGAGCTCCATACCGAGGCAAGGATTACATGCAACTTTCTCAATGCTCTGTTATTATCCTTTGTTTAGACGCTCAATGTCCATTCAAAGTTTCTGTTCGATGTATCCCAAGTTTTCTCAGCAGGAATCTGTCTTCCTTATTTCATTATCTTTACTTATTATATTATAAAGCGCAAAGTCTTCCCGTCTGTCTGTTCGTAGATGAGTTTATAACTTTAGAACCAGTTATTAGATTGATGTGTTTGGTTTCCTATTTAGATTTTCAAGACCGGGGTTTTGAAGTTACATATAATGTGTAATGAATTTATGCACATTATGGGGGTCGTTTTGTTATTTTTTATCCAAAGAGTAATGAAACATACGAAAATTACCGCCACACTTCCGAAGTACAGTCAAAACAAACCAAAATTAACGAAGTACCTACTACGCTAGACCCTTATACGTGTACCTACGTGCGTAGATATGTAATGTGATTACAATTATCTCTTAAAATCAGTACAGACGCCAGCAGGTCAAGCTACCCGAAACTGTCAAATTTTCCCAATCAACCTTGTTTTCCTTGTTTTATAATTTGTATGGTGTACAATAAAGAGTATTCTATTCTATTCTTCTAACCTTGAACCTTAACGCTTTAGCAATAAAGTTGAAAATCTATTAAAGATATTTGACAGATTGTAGTAGCTTGATGTGCTGGCGTCTGTACATATAACTACATTAATAAATAAATAATGTTTTATACATAATAGTAAAAATACAGTGTATGTATTATGATTATAACATAATATTCTAATTGAGATGTTTGGTGGTGTGCGTTAATTCCGGGACATATTGTATAAAGAAGCAGTGTCCCATGGGATTTCTCATCGGCATAAACGACGAATTCCTATACAAACTTCATTCTTTTGGGGTGAATATTCTAAAATCGGTTCCTAGTGCTCACCTTCGTTATATCGGGGACGTCCACAATAGTGACGTTGAAATTATAAAAGACAGCAAGAGATTCTTTTGTTTATTTTCTTTTTTTTATTGTCGACATCCCCACTAATTGCTATAAAGAGAGAAAGAGAGAGAGAAAAATGTAAAGCTAACTAAACAATGTCGGCGGAAATTCCCATTAAATGTGAAAAGAAAAAAAATTAAAAAGGTATTTGTTACACCTTTTGTAAAAACAAATCTAGGTTTGCAGTCTCCAGTTATACGAATGAGCAACGAATACAAAAATACTATATTAAACACGCCTAACTTAGATAATTATGTTTATATGTATACAGCGACAAGCTACCGGGATTCAGAAAGAAAGTCACACTATACTTGCCAAGATGTTTTTAATTTCAATTCTTACTTTCAATTTATAATTTTATTTCTTAACTTTTGTTTGTTTCCTGTCTTATTTATGTTATTGCTGATTTTTCCAACGCCAGATAACTTTATCGGAGGAATAATTTTGAACTTTTGACGGTTCTTCCATACAAGAACTGTCAAAAATTCAAAAGACGTCAATTTTATTCTACGAACAAAAATTATCGGTCGATTGAAAAATTAGCTCTTAGTCTGTTTTAGTTTAGCAGCAAGATGTTGTGATCAATGCTATGTACGCCCCAATTGTCATGTACAGACGCCAGCAGGTCAAGCTACCCGAACTGTCAAATTTTCCCAATCAACCTTGAACCTTAACGCTTCAGCGATAAAGTTGAAAATCTATTAAATAAATTTGACAGATTTTAGTAGCTTGATGTGCTGGCGTCTGTACATTAGTCCTTTAGTTATTAAGATTATTTCTAGCATAAGTTTAATGTACGTGATGTTGCTGTACTTATTTATAATAAATATATGAAAAGACTAGCTGCGCCCCGCGGTTTCACCCGCATAAGTTACGATCTCGTGGGAATATCGGGATAAAAAGTATCCTATGTGTTAATCCTGGTTATAAACTACTAGCTTCTGCCCACGACTTCGACCGCGTGTAATTTCGGGCCATCGCGCCGCATCCCATCGCTCACCCGTCCTACTACTTCATTTTCGCTTGATGTCTTTCTGACTTTTTTTCAGCTCGGCTCCTGAGGGTTCTAGCGTGATGTAAGATAGGATATAACCTTCCTCTAGAATTGGGCTATCAAATACAATAAGATTTTTTAAAATCTGACTGGTAGTTCCGGAGATTACTGTGACAGTATTTATTACTTTTATTATTATTATTATTTTGACCATCTTCACCCCTCCGTGCCTCGGAAAGCACGTTAAGCCGTTGGTCCCGACCGTTATTCGTGGATCTTTGACAGTCGTTACGGGTCGTCAGTAGCCCGAAAGTCTTACAACCAGTCTTACCAAGGGTATCGTATTACCCAGTAACTGGGTTGTGGAGGTCAGATAGGCTGTCGCTCCATGTAAAATGCTGGTATTCAGCTGCATCCGGTTATACTGGAAGCCGACCCCAACATAGTTGGGAAAAGGCTAGGCAGATGATGATGATGGTAGTTCCGGAGATTACCCCCTACATATATACAAACAAACAAACAAATAAATTTTACCTCTTTATAATATTAGTATAGATCTGTGTGCCAAATTTCATCCAAATCCATTTAGCAGTTTTGGCGTGAAAGAGTAACAAACATCCATCCATCCATCCATACAAACTTTCTCTTCTTATTCTTTCGCGTTTATAATATTAGTAGAATATTACGTTCCTACACAGTTTTCATGATATGCAGGTGCACAGACGATGCCAAGTTTTCAGTCTAAGAAAAAACAGTACGGGACATAAGTAATCATTGTTTATGAGCAGTATAAAATAAATTAATAGCTTCGGCGAGAGTGTCCTTGGCTGGCCACACGATATCTTTTTAGATTTTCTAGTAAGGTTTCGCTTATTCTGCAGTATGTTACGTTTTTTACTATAATCTGAGTCGTTGGTCTGGTGTTCGCAAGCGCTTCTACTGAGCATGAGGTCATGGGTTCGATGCCCAGGTCGAGCAAAGTTTTATTAGGTTTTTCTATAAGGAATTTACTATGGATATAACTCTGCCTAACCCTTCAGGGAAACAAGACGCGATGTTATGTTTGATTTGTTAAGATAATTAAGAAAGATCGTTGGTTTTAAACTATAAACAAATAAATATATACCGCGACAGACGGACAATAAGATATTTTCTAAAAAAAAATCTAAATTCTGTTTTTATTTAGGGCGGAACCTTAATCATGATAAATATTCCGTTTGGTAGTTCATTGATATTTTCACATTGCCGAAAATTTATTTTCGGGAATGCGGAAATATCTATAAACTCAACAATAAACCAAATTCCATTTTCATTCACAGAAATCAACTTTCCCGAAATTCGATCCCCAAACATTCGTCGTACCAAATCCAATAAAATCATATAAATTTCCTCAATTCTGCGACATGCATACTTCCATAAAACTACTTTCGTAAATAAAATTCATAGAAAACTCGATCCGGTACACATTTCACGGTATGCCAGACACCCGGTTATATTTTAACGGGATAATCCGGAGTCAGTGGACCGGAACTTGCTGCAAGAATATCTCTTATCCGTGCCGGGTATTCCCAGGATAATCCCCGGGAATACCTAATGGAAAGGATTAAAACATATTGGTAGTTGTGGAGATTGGCTATACAATGTACGATGAAATACTTGCTTTAGTCGTTATTGGGCAAAGCCAGTATCTATGCATAAGCATATCAACCTATAATGTCCCCATTGCTGGGATAGGCCTCCTTTCTGTGAGCGTAGGCCATAATCCACCACATACGGCCCCAGTGCGGCTTTTGGTTACTCTAGGACATGCCGGTTTTCCCCACGATGTTTCCCTTCACCGTTTTGAGGGCAGTGGTGGTGATATAATTTACTCAAATTAAAGCGCCAGCCTGGGTTCGACATTACGACCTATGCAGCACCAATATCGTAAGTTTAAATCAAGTCGCTTTTTGTGTCTGTCTGTGTGACAGCTTCATTATCATCGCTAGTCCACCTTGTTCCATCTACTACTGACCATTGGCGTCCTCCGTTTCCATTCTCAAAATTACAACTTTCTGGAGGCAAGGATCTGTCCAGTATTAACATAAGTATTTTACTTCAAACATAAGTCATCATCTGGCTGGCCTTTTCCCAACTACGTTAGGGTCGGCTTCCAGTCTAACCGCATGCAGCTGAGTACCAGTATTTTACATGGAGCGACTACCTATCTGACCTCCACAACTCAGATTGGTTAACAAGAAACCCCTTGGTAAGACTGGTTGTCAGACTTTCGGGTTGTCGAACTTCTGACAACCCGTAACGACTGTCAAAGATCCACGAATGACAGCCGGGATCAACGGCTTAACGTGCTTTCAGAGGCACGGAGGGGTGTTGATTTGTAAAGATTACCCATCCACCGGCAACCGCGGCAAGCGCAGTTTAACTGATCAATTGATCCGTGCGGCTGTTATTAGTTAGCTACAAGCCCTTCTCCTGTTATTACTTGGCCTCAAGCAAACATGTTTGTCATGTCAATATACTTATGTACAGTAGATAATGTACTTTGATAAAAAGTACGCCTAAATCTACAACAACATATTTCTGTACCTAAACATAACTAACCTACCCTTTCAGGCCGACAGGCATAATATTATGATACATAAAAATCTAATCTACGTTATTAAAGTCTAAATAAACATGGTACTGGATCTCAATTTCTGTTCAAGTATGTATTTATCGGCAGGTGGGTAGGTATATCAGAATCCATCTTAAAGTGGGTAGTCGCGCGAGGTATTCTTGAAATAACTACACAGGTTTTCGATCAGCAGCCTTATAATTAGGGATCTCAATTTAAATTACAAAAATATCACCACTATAATCAGATGAAAACGGATTATGACTCAGGACATAAGCGACCCGTTGTGACCGTCTCGACCACGCCACCGTTCGCTCCAAACTGCACGAGCCAGATGGCCGCCTGACGTTCATGACGTTCCGCCAGAGTGACAGTTGGTGACAGTAGAGACACCACCGTTGCCACTCTGGTCCCTGATTAATGTCAAAATAAGGTTGCTCAATCAATCCCACTAGATGGCGCTAGGGCAGCGCCTTCATATTTATTCTGTACTAGGTAACAACATAAAAATCTAAGGTTTGCTTACATTACATCATCATCATCTCCCTGCCCTTTTTTTTTTTTATTTTTTTTCGGGATGGGAAATCATCAAATGACCCCTCCCGCTCTGGGTGGAGCGGAAGGGAGTGTCAGACTCTTACTGACTAAAACCCACCCATGTTCCTTCCTTCGCCCTTTATGTTCCGGGGTAGCGGTAACCCTTTCGGACAATCCCGCTGCCCCGGCAGGCTTTGGCCCTGAGGATGGGGATGTCAGGGCAGAAAACCTCCACGTGTACCCGGGGACTGGGGTTCCTTTCTGGATACGTCCGGGGGGAAGACCAGTGTTCGGGCCGGTACATCCTGGGGTGCGGGCAGCAATTTCCCATTGGGATTATTTCCCAATGGGATTTCGCTGTCCGCATGCTAATGTTCTGCCAGGAGGATCGCCCCACACAGGTCGCTCTGAGTAGCAGAGCAACAACTGTGGGGGGTCAGAGCGGGCCCGGTGTGCACTTACCCTGCCGCCGGGCAGGCAGGAGGGGCAACCCTTCTGCCACTGCTGCTAATCTCGTAGCCCCGGAGACAGTTAAGGTCATGTCTCTGGCTGTTGAAGGGGGTCGAGGGTCTTGGCTTAACCGCCCGGACCGCGAGGAAGATTAACCTCTATAAAAAATTCCCCAAACCTCCAAGCGGCGGCGCACCGTGAGGGAGGTTGTAAGCTTGGCTAATGGGTAGCTTGATTTAGTCGCTAGTGCGGACCATTAATTTGAGCCAGTACAATATGTTATATACTCGTGGGAACAATATGAAAAAAATTATACAAAACCACAAATCGAAAGAGATGGGGAGTGATGCGGGGTCGGAGTCCGACGCCGCATCTGGAGGCGCGAGCATGGGAGGCTCAGGGAGCTCCTGTCGTGCCAAAGAGGTGGCCGCTGCGACGAAGAAGAGCAAGCGGCCAAGGTCAGGGGACAGCCAGGGGTCGTCCTCCGACGGGGAGCTGGCCTCGGCTCGGAAGATCCCCACCAGTAGGCGGGGTGGAGTCCGAGAGCGAGGCAAGGGGAGGGGGCTCACTGCCCGTGAGGCAGCGGAACGATCGGAGGAGTCCGCAAAGGAGGGGGGGACCGGTCGCGCAGTCGCTTCGGAGCCTTCGAGCGACGAGGCGGATGCGGTTGGCGCCCCCAACCCCGAGGCGGACGGCAAACACAGGTTTGCGGCGGTCGTGGAGGCCGCGATCCGGGACGTGTCCCTGAAGAAGCTGCAGGCTTCTAAAAACAGGGCCATAGTCTCGGCGACAGCCTCCATTATGGCGGCAGCGGAGGCGGCCAACTACACCGGCCCTTCGGCCGGCGAAGTGGCCGAATTGCGGGCGGAGGTCGCCCGCCTGACGACAGTCATGGAGCTTCTCCAAAAGGAGAACGAGAGGCTCCGGGCAGACCTGGCCGGCCTGCGGGTCACCGGGGGCGCGCAGGCGAAACCACCGAGCCAGCCCGACCCGGCGGAGAACCAGGTACTCAGCCTGGTTCGGCAGGAGCTGGCGGCCTTCCAGGCGCGGTTTTCCGTCCTGGAGGGCATAGTCCTGCGCCCCCCCCCTGGCGGGGAGAACGGCCCCGGGGCCGAAGGCGGCCTCGTACGCGGCCGCTGCGGCAGCTGCCACCCCTAAACCCGGGCCGTCTGGCCGGGCCCAGGCGTCGGCCAAACCGGCGTCAGCCAAACCGACATCTCCCTGCCCTTATCCTATATTACATGGGGTCGGCGCAACGCTACCATTCACTCTCTTCTCTTTCATATCATTCCTCACACAATCCATCCATCTTTTCTTCGGCCTTCCTCTCCCTCTCCATCCATCAACATGTTACATTACATACATACATTTAATTTCGGCTAGTATATAGGAAGGATTATATACATAGTTGTCTGTACAAAGATCGTCATAATGAGCCTATAATGTTCCCACTGCTGGGACACAGGCCTCCTCTCTTCGAGAGGGAGTGGGCCATAATCCACCACGCGGGCCCAGTACGGGTTGGTAAATGTCACATGTGTTCGGTTTTTTTGGTTCTAGGACATCCCCACGATGTTTTTTTTGTACAAAGATAATGCATAGTTAAAATATCCTTTTTTTTGGGGGCTACCGGTGGGACCGTGGCTTTATTTTCCTTGTCATATAAAGTTTTGATAGGATAAATGCATTATATCTGTCTTAGGGCAGATTTTTCCATCGCCAGATAACTTTTATTCGAGGAATAAAATTAACGTTTGAAAGTTTTTGTATGAAATAACTGTGAAAATTTCAAAATTATTCCTCGAATAAAGTTATCAGATAATTGAAAAGTCAAGCGCTGATTTTTCCATCGTCAGATAACTTTTATTCGAGGAATAAAATTAACGTTTGAAAGTTTTTGTATGAAATAACTGTGAAAATTTCAAAATTATTCCTCGAATAAAGTTATCAGATAATTGAAAAGTCAAGCGCTGATTATTCCATCGCTAGATAACTCTTATTTGACGAATAAAATTGACGTTTGAAAGTTGACGTTTGACACGACGTTTTTGTATGAAATAACTGTCTATGAAATTATTCCTCGAATAAACTTAAAAAATAAACTAAGAGAAAATATATTTTCATTTGGTCACGTAGCTATTGAACAGAAGCTGGTAAGTTAGTACTTCGTTCATACATAAAGTCGAGATTTCTTTGTGATTTAGTTTCAAAGTTCATGAAAACATTTTTCTCGTTTTTCAGCTGTCAAAAGTAAAATTATGTAAGTATTTTTACTGTTATATTTCATGTATTTAAAAAAAAAGTAATATTCACCTTTTTATTCTTATGAAAAAACAATGATCATGCGCATAACATTTTTAACATTATGGGTACCTATCTAATTATTATGGAATAGTGTTTTTAGGGTTCTGTAGTCAACAAGGAAGCCTTATAGTTTCGCCAAGTCTGTCCGTCTGTCTGTCTGTCTGTCCGCGGCTCAGTTCAGAGACTCTTAGTACAACAAAGCTGTAATTTGGTAAGGGTATATATTAATCACGCTGACAAAGTATTGAAATAAAATCAATAAAAAAAATAGGGTAGATAAAAAATTCATACCCAATTTACATGAAGGTGAGGTCTCCTACACCATACCCCGTATGTTTCTTTTCTGGTCTATCACATGGTGTGTAGTGAAATAAATTCATGCCAACTATTCCGTGGTTGGGATGAATTTATTTTACCTTTAGAAATCAAACCAAAATCAAAAGTCATTTATTCAAATTAGGCTGAGAATCAGCACTTTTCGAACGTCAAAATTACATAAGACAGTCTCCCAAAACGCCCGCCCATCACCACTTCCTAGTGATTTCGTTGGGAAGAAGAAGTGGCGCAACAAACTCCCCAACAGCATAGCTGTATGTTCAGTTAAAAAAAAAAACTTGCTTCTATACATTAGTAGGTATGCAAAGTAGTTAATATTGCTAAAGTAGCTAGCCACGCCAATATACCAATAATTAGAATGCTTTCACGCGCGTGATCTAACACGCACTTGTTTTCCTGCAGATTTTTAAGTTCCGAAATATTCACGCACGCCAAGCTTGTTACTTGTTTCAACTCACTCCCAAACACCGACGACAGGAAGCAGCTAAACACACACCAATTAACTACATCAGAAATTCGCATTTCGCACTAGCCTAAAACCGACAGTAGTACCCGATATAGGTACTGGGACACAACTACACATCCTGTTACCCGCTTGCATACAAATGCGATCTTCAACTGTAAGATACGGTGCACACTATGTGACGTGCCACTACGACAGCTCTGCGATTAGACACAACGACAGGCTGCGGTCGAAATTTTTAAATATAACATGTCCCGGAATTAACGCACACCAAACACCCCAATTAGAATATTATTTTATAATCATAATAAATACACAAATTTTTAACTATTACGTATAAAACATTATTTATTAAATTAGTCATACTGATTGTGGGAGCAAATTGTGGTCACATTACAAATCTACGCAAGCACACAGTAACATAAGGGTCTAGCGTAGTAGGTATTTCGTCCATTTTGGTTTGTTACGACTGTACAGCGGAAGTGAGGCTATAATTTACGTAATTTTGATTTTTTTTGGGATAAAAATGTCACCTATATTAATAAAAATGACAGAAATCGATCCAGTAAACGATACTGAACCAACTAATTTCATAATGTGCATTATTCACATTAAGATACACATCGTATTTTGTTCAAAGCTCGTCGAGTTGCAGAGTCGCAACCATTGGCAAAGGAAGTCACATACTCTCGCTGCATGTGTCTGGTTGCAGTGACTAGACGCAGCGACTAAACGCAGCGACAAGACGCACAGTTTGCGCTGGCACTTAAAGCCTTGTTTGATAGGTGTTTGGTTTTAATCCGATGATACTTGGGCGAAGGGTACTTGTCTAAAGGAGTGGTTGTCTGAATTCGAGGGAAAGATAGGGTGATCGTCTTGTTGTTGTAATGTGGACACGTAATTGGATTCGGTAGGTGATGTCTGTTGTGGGAGTTATGGCCAACAAATACGGATTTGCAGCCCTGATGCTGATCTTTAGGAGTCAGGTTAATTGCTAGTCATAATCAGTCAGGAATTAGACACAGGCCTCCTTTCGGAGAGAGAGAGTGAGCCGTAATCCACCACGCGGGTTGGTAATTGCTAGTATAAAATGTCCTTGTGATAAGTATACATAGTGTCACTATAGAATGATATAACATAACATCACGACTGTATTCCCCGAAGGGTTAGGCAGAGGTGCTCTTATACCATTTCACTAATTATGTTTAAGTCCCATGTAACAGGAGACTTAAAATAAATTATTATCAATTATTTTTGTTTTATCATGTTTAGATATCGATTCACATCGCGTCTCCAGAGTTTCGCTAGCTAATATAATTTTGGAGTTTCGCTAGCTAATTCAATTTTGGAGTTTCGCTAGCAAATTTAATTTTGGAGTATCGCTAGCTAATTTAATTTTACCCTGTATAGTTGAACATACCAACAAGGTGGACCGACGACCTTGTGAAGTCCGCAGGAACCCGTTGGATGTGAGAAGCACAGAACTGGGCGAAGTGGAGGTGCTTGAGGGAGGCCTATGTCCAGCAGTGGACATCTTTCGGCTGAAATAATGATAGTTATACAGACGCCCTCACATCAAGCTACTACAATCTGTCAAATCGCTTTAATAGATTTTCAACTTTATCTCTGAAGCATTAAGGTTCAAGGTTGATTGGGATAATTTGACAGTTTCGGGTAGCTTGACCTGCTGGCGTCTGTACATCAAAACCTTTCTGAAGCCAAAAGAACGCCAACAAAAAACTAAATTCTACAAAAAAAGTAATCCATAACACACAAACACTTACCCCAAAGAGCTGAAAGAAAAAAAAAAAAAACTAATACACATCTTGTACTAAGTGTTGTTTCTTGAAAGCTTAATCTAGTTCTTTTTCTTTAAGAAATTGTTATCACGCCTTTGAATAAGTAAACTTGTGTTGTTTGTAGGGTAGTTGAATGTTTTCGTCTGGCCCTTAACATAATCACATAATGGTACAGAAGGTCGACTCCATCCAACGAACGAAAGTACACACACACATAAATACGCTTCACATACAGCGAGTGCAAGCGCACTTGCGACTGGCAATTGATCGAGATAAGGAAAGAAAGGAAGAAAGAAAGGTTCCACGAGGTGGACCGACGACCTTGTGAAGGCCGCAGGAACACGTTGGATGTGAGAAGCACAGAACCTATGCCCAGCAGTGAACGTCTTTCGGGTGAAATTATGATGATGACAAAGAAAGAAAATACATTTATTTAGCACAGACTAAAAGACAAACATCAGATAAAAACAAATAAAAAGTCTAAAGTCCGATGTAAGAAATTAGCAGGCGAAATTGGGGCCGTGTCGTCAATCAAGCAGTCAGGCTCAAAGAGGTGGCACACAGTATGCGCGCCTTAATGGAAGGACGTGCGGTCGTGGGATCGGCCGCACTTGGTGATGGGGCCCGCTAGGCATGGCGGGCTGGTCGGGGGTGCGGCGAATGTACAAGCATCTCCCGGGCCCCCGACTCATGGTACTAGAACGAACAGTGGGGTTTTAGTCGGTAGGAGACATAACTCTCCGTTCTTCCCAGCCGAAGGGTATCAATGAGGATTTCCCTACGAAAAAAAAAGAACGTGTGCCTCACGGCTGCGCCAAAAAGGTCCTGCTCAGCAAAAATGCCAGACAACTGGTGCCTGATGCTATATGTACTCGTACGCATACTAAGTGTGCATGCGCCTGATTTCGCCCGTCGAGCCGACCTTCTGGACTATTCTAAGACAGGGTATTTGTTAAAGCGTCTGTATTTTGCGATGTAACACGAATTTGCTTGTCAGAATGTAAAAAATGTTTAAAATTGGCGAGTCAGCCTGTTTTTTTCGGTGTTGTCAGACGGGGCTTAGTTGGTTAAATAAACGGTAGGTCAATCTAAATATCATAGAGATGTTAACCATTTTATTAAATGATAAATGATTTATCTCTGTAAATAGGTTATAAACAATCTTTTTTACAATAAAAAACAATTAACACACAAAAAAATTTAACATAAAAATAAAACCATACACCATTTTGGAATTCGGTGAAAATACTTTTTTCTCAGAAATTCACCGTTAAAATTGGCGAATCAGCTTGTTTGGATCGATGTGGTTATTCAATACGTTTTTTATTAGTGTCTATGAGTAAGCACCCTAATATTTTTTACCCTAATTACTTTGCTAGTGTTTTTGAAAGTAATTTTAATGAAGACAATTTACATTCCAAAATATTCTGACACGAAAATCAGAAGAGATGAAAGTATTACCTATATGATAGATAAAGGTTGAACCGCAAAAAAAGAACTAAATCAAAATTATTACAGGGCCAAACTTACGACCTGATGGGCAACGACATCGCAGCAGGCCTTTATTAAAGGATTTTTTCCTTTAATAAAGAATGGTCTTTGGCAGCTTTGGACAGAGAAAGGTGGAAGGAGAGTAGGGAGATCTTTGCCCAGCAATGGGACATTAACGGCAAATAAAAAAAAAATCATAAACTAATTTAGAATTATATTCATCCATCTAAAATGGAAACTTGTTTAATTTCCTTTTCCGTATTCTCAAACGATGCTCAATCGTAAATTCAAATCGATTCCAAACTAAACAGATTCGATTATAGATTAGTATCAACGCAGCAAATCACAGAGTCAGTATCGTTCCAGAATACGGGCTTGAATTACCTCCAACTGACTCAACCCGGCTTTAACAAGACAACAATAAAATCCTTCCTCCGTCGTTACTAAAAAAACCGCTGTCAAACAGCATCCTAATTTATCTGAAGCCCCTTCTAATTGCAAAATCTACCGCACTGCGTAAGCTATTTACACTTATTTATTCTCTCAATTAACTTCGTGAATAAACAAGGCGGTAGAGGAGTAAATAGTATTACCTAAGCCCATTGGCATACCACTTGACTGAAATTAGTAGTTGCGTGTGCACAACAGAACTTAATTTAGCAGATTCTTGGGACATAACGAATTAGGGTCATTCATTCTTCGGGCTTTACTTACTGGAGTGTCTCTTGTTGGAGGGTTGGTGAATTTCTTCCTCTTTATTTAAGTGTAGCCGATTGTTAATTTTCGTTTACTTGTGGATACATAATCGTAATGATCCTATATTGTTCCCACTGCAGGGACACCAGGCCTCCTCTCTGTGAGAGGGAGTGGGCATAGTCCACCACGCGGGCCCAGTGCGGGTTGGTAGATGTCACATGTCTTCGAATTTTTGGTTCTAGGACATGCCGGTTTTCTCTCGATGTTTTTCTTCACCATTTTGAGAGCAGTAGTGATGAAATTGAATACATAAAGTGAAGTGCCTGTCTGGGTTCGAACTTATGACCTAGAACTCGTAAGTCGGGGCCGATACTTGTGAATAAGATCACGATTTCTGATTCTTGGTTAAGAATGGTGAATCATCTTTCTACCTCATTTTCTGCTTAGCGTTTTCAGCTTCCAGTCTCACCGATGCAGCTGAATACCAGTATTTCATATAGATCGACTGCCTATTTGGTTTCTATAATAACTAAGGTAAGTAATAAGTAAGGCCAAGTAATAACAGCCCCACGAGTCGATGGATCAGGTTAAGCTACGCTTGCCGCGGTTGGTCCGTGGATAGGTGGCCACATACATAACAAGACCCCTCCGTGTCTCGGAAAGCATTCGGGGATCTTTGACTGTCATTACGGGTCGGCGGAAGCCCGAAAGTCTGACAACCAGTCTTACCAATGGTATCGTATTACCCAGGTAACTGGGCTGTGGAGGTCAGATAGGCAGTCGCTCCATGTAAAATACTGGTATTCAGCTGCATCCGGTTAGACTGGAAGCCGACCCCAACATAGTTGGGAAAAAGGTTAGGTAGAATGTAGAATGAATGAGTTAATAATATAAGATCAAAATCGCCAACCCATCTGAAGTGTGGTGATTAATGCTCGTGCCTTCTCGGTATGAGAAAAGGCCTTTGCCCTGCAATAGGACAATAAGATTCTGGTATTATTATTGATATTTACTCAACAAAAATTGGCTTTTCCGGGGCAGTTTATAGGACTTTAGTTACTTATATATTATTATATCCTATGATTCATTATTCTGTCCTATAATTCATTATTCTGTCTAAAATGCTGGCGAAAATGAACTTTAATGAGTTTTTAAGGCCCAACTCGTAATATTCAGGTAATTAAGTCTGACATTTATAAATGAGTGCATGCAAATTCACAATGTTGATGTTAGATTTGAAAAGTGATTATTTGAGAAAACATTTATCATGACTGTTCTGTAAAAATAACGTCTTTATTTGCGTTCTACAACATAATTATTACTTTTATATATTTTATTTCTGAGTGGCTTTAAAATTGCACTTTTTTCCTTGACACTAACAATTTTCTACATTCGATCCCATATCAAATGTAGAAAATTGTTTGAATTAATGAATCGAAAATATTTTTTATTTGTGTAGTTAGTTAGTCATTAAATGAGATTCTAAAATCCTTTTGAGGTTTGGTTTGGGGGGGAAGGGGGTTTGGTTTGGTTTTATAATAATGAGAGAAAAAACAGAAGAAAAAGGAAGAGAGAGGCTTGATTATTTTTAAACAAGCCTCCCTAATTTTTTAAAATCTATTTCTATTATAAAAATTGGTCAACGTTTGGCACATGCCATTTGATATTACCCAACCAATAATACAATCGTTTTCAGCCATCTTTAAACCGTCAGAGGACGTTCTAAGTACATATCCGGGCAGTGTGCCAATCTTCTCGTACCGTACGTATGTAGCCTGCCTAATAGGCTATCCTAGACAGGTACTTATGGGAACGTCTGACGTGCTTCGAGTGCCTATTAAATGTAGGATATATACTACTTTATAGAATAACTTGGCGTTATTCAATTTGACGTTAAGATTTGAAAGGATTAGGTTGGAAATGTTGTCTTGTTGTTTTATTATAACTGCGGGGTAATTGCGTAACACACTATCAGTAGCAATGGGTTTCATTTTGACAGTTCAACAACATTCATTGCGTTGTTTACATTGTTGAGAAGACACATTTTTCGAACTTATGAAGCAATGGATTAGCAATATCCTTCAAAATGATTCAGATTGAGATTGATAATGTGTTACACAATTAGGGTGCTGGTAGTAATTCATTATCGTACTCCAACTCAGGGTAAGATTCCCAAATCGCACTTTGCCAAATAAAGTTACGAATATGAACCGTATTTCTAAACAAACAAGGTTTATACTCGTTTGAAACACTTCTTTAAATTCGCTAATACGAATCTGAATATTATAATTCGCTTAAAATAAGGTTCATATTCGTTTCAAACGTTAACTTGGCAAAGTGCGATCTGGTAATCACGCCCCAAACTTCACCATGTGTTACCAAAGTTATTTCTTCGAGTGTAGGTAAAATAATTATGAAGGCTTTGAAATTCATACGAGGAAATATAATTAATACTATCGATTGAGTCGACGGTGGAAAGTATTAATTATGAGGACAGAAGTAATTTCGTGTTTTGTGAAATATTTTCGATGTCACGTTGGTTCTCATTTTACTTCGAGGTTCTGATGATTACCGGTCTGTTTTTAAGCACTAGGAGAAGTATCAAAAAAGTAAATGTTTAAATGCACCCACGATACAGGAGTAATTCCTAGAGTGGGACAACGTTTAAAAAAAAGAACGGTTTTAAAGTGCAGGTAAAATTTTTGTCCTTTTGTTTTTGTATTTATTTGTATAGTAAGTTTGTCATTTAATTTAGTATAAAATACCTAAATTAAATAGTATAAATAGGTAGTAAGTTGTGTTAAATATTGTATACAGGGTGGTAGGGACATCGACGCGCAAACTATAATCATGAATTCAGCACATGTTTCTAGACCCCTAGCGTAGAGCGTAAGTTTCCGTCGGTTATCCAAAAAATTGTGCTGTGTCATAGAAAATTACAATACCTACGAGGTGAAAATGTATAGAACAGCTAATTCTTTTAACGATTTTTATTGGCGTAGTCACGTTTAATTAGTATTCTTTGGATAACTTCTCATTCCTCGCACAAAAATTAATTATTCCTTTCATCTTAAATCAAAACACGAACACTGCCAAAACGACTGACGCTGAAACAAGAGCCAAGTATTAAACAAGTACTGTAAATGCATTAAGTCTGTTAGCGAGCCTAATCACAGGGCCATTGTCCTTCACTTTGCGCCAAGGCAACTAATTGTGTCTGTTATCTGATGCCAATTTGCATATACTAAACTTATATTTTTGGTAACGAATGTTGGGGTACCTATATTGAATTAAATAGTATACATTTATTTTATTTGTGTCCCCGAAAGCCAGAGTCAGTTTGTGTGTTTGAAGCCCAAAAGTCTGACAACCAGTCTTACCAAGGGATATTGTGTTACCCAGTAAGTAGGTCGTGGAGGTCAGATAGGCAGTCGCTCCATGTAAAATACTGGTATACAGCTGCATCCGGTTAAACTGGAAGCCGACCCCGATATAGTTGGGAAAAGGCTAGGCAGATGACCATTAGTACTTTAAGGTTCTGGAGTAGCGACCGCGTTCCGGAAGATGTAGCGTTGAAAGGCCTCCCATAAGGTGGACCGATGACCTTGTGAAGGCCGCAGGAATCTGCTAGATGCGAGAAGCATAGAACCGGTTGAAGTGGCTGTGCTTGGGGGAGGCCTTTATCCAGCCGTGGACGTGCTTCGGCTGAAATGATGATGAAGATTGTGATTTTATTTGTGTCTAAACTGACCAGAAGGCCAATTCTCGTAATTTAAAACGTTCAAAATCTAGTCGCAGTTTCATCTCGACGACAAACGAATATCAAAAACTTGTCAAAATGTAGGGAAATTAGAGGTATTTTTGACAGATTGAAACTGAGATCAGACTGTGAACATTCTTAAAATTACGAGAATTGCCCGTCAGATTTTCGTATGGTTTTGGTGCACCTTCCACTCTCGTGGTGGTACTTTTGGAAACGCCTTTTATACCACAGTTTTAAACTGCTCTCATTATTAGCCTAGCCTTTTCTCAACTATATTGGTCAGCTTCCAGTTTCACTGGATGGACCTGAATACCATTTACATGGAGTGACTAGCGAGAGCGCGCTTATCTGACTTATCCCTTGGTAAGACTGGACGCCAGGCTTTCGGGCTTCTGACTTCCCGTAACGACTGTCAATAGTATGACATCACATCTACGAACCGACCTCGGCAAGCGAAGCTTCACCTATGATCGACCTGACCGGCTGTCATATTAGCTTATGAAACAGTATGTTGGAAGCTAACTCAACCAATTGTTCTGTTTAAGTGTACGGACGCCAGCACATTAAGTAACTACGATCTGTCAAATTTCTTTAATAGATTTTCAACTTTATCGCTAAAACGTTAAGGTTCAAGGTTGATTGGGAAAATTTGACAGTTTCGGGTAGCTTGACCTGCTGGCGTCTGTACATAAGTTAAGTAAAGGCGCGAAGCTATTTTATGGCACTGTTGTAAACTTTCTCAAGCTTCGTTAAAAACAGGAGCAAACAATTTTCTATGTATTTTTCGAAGTTTTAATACTTCCAAGTTTTACTTAGGAACTAAGTATACGTATGGGTTTCGTTACGTTCAATCATTAATTTAGTTACTTTTAATTAAATTTGTTTCTTGATCGTTACAATATTACGAGTTTTATTGTACTTAGTTGTTTCGTAATTATGGTGTTCAGGTAAACTTAGTCATGATTGAAATTATTTTAAGAGCAGAAATTTTCCTATGGCTTCAAAATCAAAATATTTTATTTCACATAAACCAACATGGGCAAAATATTTAAATGTCTTTGGCACTTATGAAACGTCAGAAGCTAGGTGCACGGTTCCAATGGGTCGTTTCCTATGGAGAAGAGTGGGCAAGAAACTCCACGGTTACTCTTTTAAAAATAATTGGCTTTTACAATGTTTTCAAATTACAGTAGGTATGGGAGGACAGCGTAGGCCTGTCACCAAGTACCAGGTACGTGATAAAATAAAAAATAGTCTAAAGAGAGATCTAAAGTCCACAAGGCCTACAAAGTCCTAAAATTTACAAAATATAGAAGATAAAATATAAAATATAAATAAGTGGTGGGCTTAAAACCACTAATAAAGAGTTGAAATTAGAATCGTCTGTATACCATTTTACGTGGAGCGACTGCATATCTGACCTCCACAACCCAGTTACTGGGTAATACGATAACCCTTGGTAAGACTGGTTGTCAGATTTTCGGGCTTCTGACGTCCCGTAACGACTGTCAAAGATCCGCGAATGACAGCCGGGACCCACAGCTTAACGTGCTTTCCGAGACACGGAGGACTGTGAAGATGGTCACCCATCCACGGACCAACAGCGGAAAGCGTAGCTTAACCTGATTGATCGACCCGTGCGGCTGTTATTACCTAGCCACAAGCCCCTCCGTCGAAATTACATAAGACTACATAAGCCAGTACCCAAAAAAACCCGCTCTTCACCATTTCCTAGTGCTGTCGCTGGGAAGAGGAAGTGGCGCAACATACTTCCCAACAGCACAGCTGGCTGTTAAGTTAGAATAACTTGAAAAATAATGGCGTAAAATTGTTTTCTTACAAAAATAAAGCCATCAAAACCCATTACTGATCCATCCAAACGTTCTCAACTATTTAAGAGCAATATACAACTTATCATTTTTTCAGATCAAATTCCACCGACTTTGACATCTACGTGTATTGGCAAAATATCAAGGGTGGTGCTTCGACGACTTATAACGCACCTCAACCAAAATATAAATTCCTTTACTCAACATACGTTCACACAATAATCAATTTTAGTACTCGAACTTAAGGTATAAAGTTTTATGACAGCACATTCGTGAATGGAAATGAAAGTTGGTTCTACTATAGCCTAGTTTGGAAGGCTGCCAGAGTGAACATGAAAAATTCAGACAAGAATATTGTAGGAGCTTCAAATATTTTTCAGTTAGAATCCGACTTTTGTGTGCTGGCGATGTATGAAATCATACTTTGCTTCTCATATGGATTTGTGGAAGCGAACTAATCTAACGAATCGCAATCTGTAACAGCCTAGCTACTTGCATCCTAATTGCGTGACACACTATCGGAATCATTTTGAAGGATATTGCTAATCCATTGCTACATATGTTCGAAAAATTTGTCTGCTCAACAACTTAAATAACGCAATGAATGTTGTTCAACTGTCAAAATTAAAGCCATTCCTACTGTTACGCAATTGCCCCTCTGTATTCTTAAAGATGGCCATGGTTAGAAAAGAAGAGATTTCTTTCGCTAAGAATTACTGCGATTTAGAGAAGAAAACCTATTCTCAGGTAGGTCAGGTTTAGAAGTGGAAGTCAGCTTCCACTTCTAAATATTTTATTAATATTTAGTAGTTATATTATTTTAAGATATTAATAAAAAAGAGTTGTGTGTGCTTCTGCCTATACAATATGTGGAAAAAGTTACGACTGCAGCCGAGTATACCGCTGTCACCTAGTCTGGAAAGGCGCTTGTGATGACTTACAATGTTTTTTTTTCAATAGTACAGACACCCATGATACATTTATTTCTGGAATGTTCTATTTTTACTTGAAAAATTTAGATATGTGAACCGGAAATGTGTTTTGTGTTTTTTTTTAAATTATAGCTTCTGCCCGTGACTTCGTCCGCGTGAAATTTCTTGCTCCCCCGACCCACCCCGTCGCATCGCATCACCTACCCGCGCTGTCACTTCATTTTCTATTAGCGATCTTTCTGATTTTCTTCGTTTTATTCGGCTCCTAAGAGCCCTAGCGTGATGTATAAGCCTTCCTCATGGATAAGGCTATCAAATTCAAAAATATTTTTTCAAATCTGACTGGTAGTTTGGTGGTTGGTCCGTGGATGGGTGACCATCTTCACATGCCAAGACCCCTCCGTGCCTTGGAAAGCACGTTAAGCCGTTGGTCCTTGCTGTTATTCGTAGATTTTTGACAGTCGTTACGGGTCGTCAGAAGCCCGAAAGTCTGACAACTAGTCTTACCAAGTGGTATCGTATTACTCACTTATCCAGTAACTGGGTTGTGGAGATCAGATAGGCAGTCGCTCCATGTAAAACGCTGGTATTCAGCTGCATCCGATTAGACTGGAAGCCGACCCCAATATAGTTGGGAAAAAGCAGGCAGATGATGATGATAGATAGATTTAATTACTAACGTGCAAGCCGGCTACATATTACAGCATTGGCAAATGCTACATTATAATTTTCTCACGAACGACCTTCTTTTATAACAAATCCAACCTTATTTTTAACCAGAAAGGTTTTTTTCTTCATATTGGTTTTGAATTTTGAATCAAAAAGTGTTATGTCTTTTCTCTTACCGAGATTTTTCATTTGAAGGATTTTTTTTGGACACAGGACGGATGTCTAATATATTACTTTTTCCTGCTTTCACAATGAAATAATTTGTTAACAGTAATCTATAAAGGATTGAACGACCGAGTTATGTGCGATCATCCACTGGATCCAAGGGTATGTTTGCTTTACTATTGATTATTCAAAAGTTCTTATCGTTACCTAAATTCCATTCTTTTCTTTGTAATTGTGTTCCTAAAAATAAACGTATTATACATCACTAAAAAGTGGTCTCGAGGCGAGTCATCTTGCACAAAGCCTCGGTATGTAATTTAACTTTTCTACAGCTCTTTTGTTATAAATGATTCTGCCGGCATCTCGGATTGTCATTTTTCTTTATTTTCTGTAGATTTGTCCGAGGGCGATCTAGAATTCGCCCTACCCGCCACCCTAGTACCAGACGTCTACAAGCTTCTTGTTGGGAATCGAACCCAACATAAGACCTGCACATTTAAGAGGATTTTGATTCCGGCCAGCGAGGTGCCTTCCGATTGTGAGCGTGGAGCCTAGGACCGGAGTTTCATATATTATGTAGCTTAGTTTTCCGTAGAGCCTATTACTTGATGTACTACCAATTAGCAGTATACTATCATTATTAAAATTTTGATCAAGCGGTAATTTACATTTTTATCTTGCTCCTTAATAACGAATTGACTTGGTGCCAATTACCCATTAGGACGTCCTCGTATTTATCTAGTTAGGTAAGTTTAGGAACGTTTGCAAACGTATCTTAATCGACGCGTAACAAGAATACGTAAAATATAATAAAGGGCTCGAACATCAAAGACGTCACGTCGGCGTCACGACGTAATCCTTTTTAATAATATTCGTTCAGTCTTTTGCTAAGTTTTTATTAATATCTTACTTTACTTAAAAAAATTAAAACGTGTACAAGCGAAGTTTGTTTTTATTTTGCTACAATATGTTATCCCTTCACAAAACCACAAAAACCAATATGTAAGTCAATACCAACATAAATTATTCTATTCACTCAAAACAGTCTACCATAAATAAATCCCTGCTCCATTTAATTTATGGCTTGTAACTGTTTACCAGAGAGTAAAAAACCTGATTGATACATATACCACGCGAAAAGCGAAAGCGGCCACGGTGGGAAAAATCGGCCACAGGCTAGAAAATTTATAGCCGACGAGCAAAGCGGTTTTACTATGCTTGTAGACAGTTTTATAACCCTGTAGTTATTCTGTTATGAACGTCTAGGTTACTTTGATTTTTTTATAAGGAAACTAGCGATCCACCCCTGCTTCATACGGTTTTTACGACTTGAAAAAACATCGAGGTTTCTTTGTTATACATTATGTTGTATGTTATACAATATGTTAGCTAATATTAAAGTATTAAACTTATAAACCTGACTTACTCGTATATTCCTGAAGGAATAAATTTGCTTAATGAAGGTGAAAACCTCATCAAAATCCGTTGCGCAATCAAGGGCCGATTTTTACATCGACAGATAATTTTTATTCGTGGAATAAAATTGACGTCTGACCGATTTTGTATCGAAAAACTGTCAAAAATTCAAAATTATTCCTCGGATAAAATTATCTGGCGTTGGAAAAATCAGTCCTTACTAAAACAACGCGGTCACACAGACGGACATAAACGGCAATTTAAATTTATAATGTAATGTATAGATTACAACTTTTGTTATCCAATAAGGTTTTGTTAACCCAGCAAAATTTTATGTTTTTGTTGTTTCCCATGTCAAAACTATATAGTATGTTATTGACATGATTGATTGATTGATTTTTTTATAGCTTATGCGTGCACAAATGACTAATTTTTTATTTTGTTATTTTTACCTTAGTATGCTGTAAAGGTTGACGTCATCACGTCAATGCCGGCTGTCGATGAAAACCAGCGTTGGGACTCTGTATCGCATAGGGTCATAGCATTATGCTGAGCGATGGCCATTTTGCGTAGATGTGAAGCATGTTTTCCCCCAACTTGTTATTTTTTTTGTGTTTGTGTGTTTTCTAGGCGTCATATTTACTACATGTAAACGTATTTTCTTTCTTTTCATTCGTTGTTCGTTGTTTTTCGTTTCATTTTTCCTTTTATTAGTTTTTTTTTAATATATTTTTTTCGTTTTTATTTTTAACTGTGTTTAGTTTAGTTTAGTTTATAATCCTGTACGAGTCGCAATAAATACTTTTTCTTTCTTTCTTTTTTTCTATTAACGCCACAATAATGCATCATTAATCAGTTGTTGCGATTGGCCATCTCTTATAGTTACTTAGATAAAGATGTTTATTTATTTAGCAGAAACAATTAATATTATGTTTGATACATTACATACATCATAATTAATAATCCTACTATCCTACTAATTAATATTAGAAACGTGAATATTTGTATGGATGGATGGATTGATGGATGGATATTTGTTATTCTTTCACGCACAAACTACAGAATGGAATTGGTAGAAATTTGGCACACAGATGGTTTATAACCAGGATTAACATATAGGATACTTTTTATCCCGATATTCCGACGGGATCGAAACTTATGCGGGTGAAACCGCGGGGCGTAGCTAGTATTAATATAAATTCTAAAAGTGAACATGCAGCAATATTTAAAAAAAAAGAACATGTTTACAAAAATCAATAATCATAAATACCATTTTTTTAAATAGAAAATTCGAATATTAATATTCAATTACAGTTTGTCCATTGAGTACAAGTTTTTGTCTAACAGAAATGCTCTGAGATTAGCCTTAAAAGAGCTAGTGTTTAACAAAATGTTATGATAATCATCATAAATTATTATAGGCGAAATCTAAAAAAACATTTTGTTTCTTTTATAAAAACTTTTTCCTAGTACGGCTATCTCAAACATAGTAAAAACGCAGAAAATATAATCAAGAAACAAGAAAATTGTTCATAACATTTTAAAATTAGCAATATATTTTGTGGAGGAAAAGTTTTTTCCTTCATAAGCGTTGTGTAACAAGGGAAGCGCAGCACGATAATGAAGTTATAGCCTGCTCTGTGGGCCCGGTTGCGCGGAGCCTTATTTGTTTACGCGGCCATTTTTGTTCGCTATAGTGCTAGGAAAATTATTTTTTACTTTTGTTACAAGGAAAGTTGATTTTGTGTTTTTTTATGGTAGGTAGGTGAGAAAAGACAGAATTATGTGGAAAGGGAGAGGGGGGCCTTTGCCCTGTAGTGGGACAATACAGGCTAGATATATGTTAGATAGTTCGTTACGTAGGTGAGATCTAGTGTATCTTGAATCTTTGACAGTCGTTACGCGTAGGTAGGTGAGATCTAGCGTAGGGTGTTTCAGAGGGATTGTCTGCAAGGGTTACCGCTACCCCGGAACATAAAGGGCATAGGAAGGAACATGGGTGGGTTTTAGTCAGTAAGAGTCTGACAGTCCCTTCCGCTCCACCCAGAGCGGGAGGGGTCATTTGTTGATTTCCCATCCGGAAAAAAAAAAAAGTTTAGTGTGTTTGTCCAGGATATAATATTTATACGCTATGATTATGCGTAAAAAGGGAATTGAAATTTTGAAAAAAGGACTGAGTTAGTTATTTTAGAAGATTATTAGTTTTTTTGTAAAATAATAATATTCACCGGAAAGTTGTGTGGAATTCGGTAGAGATGGGCATGTGACGCGGAGCAATGAGGAGAATGTTGTGAGGAAAATATTGAGTATGAATGTGGAGGGCTATAAGAGTAGAGGAAGACCAAAGAAACGATGGCTGGACTGTGTGAAAGATGATTTGGCTAGAAAGAGGGTGACTACTACAATGACGACTAACAAAGAAAGAAAGAAAGAAAAGTATTTAAAAGAGAAGTATTTTGTTTTTTTGTTTTTCTAATAGAGAAAGAAGTATGGAAGAAAAAGACATGTTGTCCCGTTCTCAAATAATTTGGGACAAGCATGGGAGAGTTATGAATAATAGCGGCAATACAATATAAAGGCTGTTAACATATTAATAATAAGATAGATATATAGATAAAACGTTTATTAAGGTTTAATAAGTGGTGTTTTCATTGATCTATTACGCATGTGATAACCAAGAGGGGTATTTTATTTTTTAAACTAACAATCGTGGTTTTTATACGACAACCTGTCAATTACAACCACCAATAATTATTTCAATAAAATATGGTTTAATTATTTTATTATTCATAACTATGGAGCAGTGATTTATAACCTCGTTATTAAAACAACAACGATATTACATCGCCATAATTACAGCGAAGGGCTTTTGTATTTAGATTTTAATAATTAGCAAGCCACTAATTATAATATAAATAATACTTGCTGTTGGAATTAAAAGGCCCCTGAGTCCTTTGTTATTAAAACTGTATTTGGTAAATTAGGGGTCGTTAGAGTAATAAGGAAATATTGGAGTAATAATGAATGAAATTAAATTGTATTTAAATATTTTATGCACATTGTGTGAAAGGTTTTATATTATGGTTAGAAAAGGGCATTGGATGCTGATGATGCCACCCACAGTAAGATGTTGTTGTCATCATTTATTTAAATTATTTGGGAAAAACATGCACAGCAACAGCATAGTCATAATCCCAGTTGCACAGTAATTATATTTTTTTAAATTAATTTACTAGCTGCGCCCCGCGATTTTACCCACATAAGTTTCGATCCCGTGGGAATATCGGGATAAAATGTATCCTATATATTAATCCTAGTTATAAACCACCTGTGTGACAAATTTCATCTAAATCCGTTGGGTAGTTTTTGCGTGAAAGAGTAACAAACATCCATCCGTCCCTAAAAACTTTCACGTTCATAATACTAGCAGCGCCCCGCGGTTTCACCCACATAATTTTCGTTCCCGTGAGAAAATCGGAATAAAAAGTATCCTATATGTTAATCCTGGTTATAAACCATATGTGTGCCAAATTTCATCCAAATCTGTTCAGTAGTTGTTGCGTGAAAGAGTAACAAACATTAGTAGGATTAGGTACGAGTTGTTAGTTATGTACATTTATGCACACACATCATGGGATAGACGAGAAAACTCATCATCTCATTTTATGTGTAGGGCAGGTACCCTAAAAAATATATTTTTCAAGAATTTATTATTGACCACTTTGTCGGCTTGATTAATATGTCTACCCATGCCTAAATACAGCTTTCCAGTACCTAGAGTCTCTCAGTTCCTTGTTGACTATGGAATCCTAAAAACAGACATTTCAGCCTTTAAAGGATCTACATTATTAAAAAATTTGGAAAATGGAAGTGTTGTATAATCTGATGTTATGTTTTGCAATAAGATAATAATGCTGCAGATCACCGAAAACCTCTTTCCCACAAAAAATATGATTTTATCCTAAAATATACGTTATTTCCCTACATCTGTATCTATATAAAGCCCTACCTACTAATAATAAAGCTAAAGAGTTTATTTGAACCTGCTAATCTCTGGAACTACCTGTCGGATTGGATAAAATCTTTTTGCATTTCACTTTTTCAGCCCAATTCTTGAGGAAGGCTATAGGCTATTTAACAACACGCTACGAGTCGGTACAGAGCCGAGCAAAAGAAGAAAAAAACAGAAAAAAACGCTAAGCGAAAACTGACTATTAGCGCGGGCGATGTGATTAGACGCGGTGTGTCGGAGGAACAAGAAACACACGGAATAATAAAAGAAAAACCTTGCTTCGTCTTTTACATAATTCTTAGGGTTCATAAATCAATTACTGGTTCAGTATTTTGTTTAAAATTGAATTTTATATTCGATATTATCCTAAGATCTAACGACTCTTTTTTTTTTTTTTTCCGTATGGGAAATCATCGAATGACCGTTCCCGCTCTGGGTGGAGCGGAAGGGAGTGTCAGACTCTTACTGACTAAAACCCACCCATGTTCCTTACTTTGCCCTTTATGTTCCGGGGTAGCGGTAACCCTTTCGGACAATCCCGCTGACCCGGCAGGAGATTTAACGACTTAGGGCTGATTTTTCCATCGCCAGATAACTTTTATTCGAGGAATAAAATTGACGTTTAACAGTTTTTGTAAGAAATAACTGTAAATAACTGAAATTTTGACAGAACTACGGGCTGATTTTTCAATCATCTGATAAAAAGTTATCAGATGATTGAAAAATCAGCCCTTAGTTATCTTTCTTTTTCAATTTTCGTAGGCGTTTGTGACTGACTTCACTTTGGCAATTCGAAAATGTCTTTTGCAGGTGTTAACAATGTTATTTTGTTAACCCTCATTCGCGACCGTGTACCGGAAGACGTAGCGTTGATTGGTTGGTCCCACAAGGTGGACCGATGACCTTGTGAAGGCTGCAAGAATCCGCTGGATGCGGAAAGCACAGAACCGGTCGAAGTGGAGGTGCTTGGGGGAGGCCATGTCCAGCAGTAGACGTTTTTCAGCTGAAATGATGATGATGATAAAAGCACCTGTCAGGGTTTGACCTATAACTTGTAAGTCGCGGCTGTTACCATTGGACCTGTTCTCCATGTATATGACAAATTTTACATGCAAAATACTTATACCTTAAAAATAAATATATCTCTATACTAAACTCAATACAAAAGTAGATAAGCAGAAATGATATATAGACACCATGGTAGGGTCAGTATGTCAGGATCTCAATTTCAAATGCTCTCACGCTACATCCAGTATCTTGGCCCTTTCGGATACGAGCACTACGTGGGTTCCTTCCATCCCTTATTGGTAACGGTCAATTGCTGTTCAATGCGATCAACTTTTGGGACATTCTATGGATCGAAAAGGGTGGCGCGATTAATTTTAAACAGGGTTATTTTAAATTAACTAGTGAAACTTCAAGGGTCACTTGATACTTATAAAGGGTGGCAGGGACATCGACGCGCATCCTTTTTAACCGCGTAGGTATTGCATTTTTTTATGAAACAGCAACTTCTACGCTAGGATACAGAATCATGTGCTGGATTAATGGTTATAGTTTGAGCGTAACGACGAAAAAAAAATCAGGTGGTTGGTTGGAGATATCAAGTTTTAGAAACTTTTTCAAATGGTCACTCTTTACTAACCCTGCCAGAGGAGATAAGCTTCTAACATAAAATTGATACACAGAAGGCCAATTCTCGTAATTTAAAAAGTTCAAAATCTAGTCGCAGTCTCATCTCGGCGACAAACAAATGTCAAAAACTTGTCAAAATGTAGGGAAATTAGAGGTATTTTTGACAGTTTGAGACTGACATCAGACTGTGAATGTTCTTAAAATTACGAGAATTGCCCCTCTTTTTTTTTTTCCGGATGGGAAATCATCAAATGACCCCTCCCGCTCTGGGTGGAGCCGGGAGTGTCAGACTCTTACTGACTAAAACCCACCCATGTTCCTTCCTTTGCCCTTTATGTTCCGGGGTAGCGGTAGCCCTTTCGGACAATCCCGCTGACCCGGTAGGTTTCAGCCCTAAGGGGCCCCTCAAATTATGCTGACAACTCTTTGAGGCGTGCGTGGAACACTTACGCGCCGTCCGGCACGGACCTGGTCCTGATCGGACGGTGAGCTACCCATTGCTCTCCGCCCGCAGGCCCGCGCCTACGGTGGCCGGGAGTCGTCACGCGGCTCCCGACGCCCGGAGCGTCTCCCGCGGCGGCTGGGACGGGAGGCTCTCTCCCTCATCCGTCCCGCCACCTCCTTCGCTAGCATAACTGCTTCGAGAATTGCCCCTCTGATAAAATAATATAATAAAGACCCATTTCATAGCTTTCAACCACGCAAACTGCGTAACATTGCACAAAAATAATTGCTGGGAAAAGACTTTTAGTTTTGGTCTGAGAAATCGCTATTTGCGGTAGCGCTCAATGTAACGCACGCAAAGTTTTGAGGTCGCGGAGTTAAAACCGTTTAATACTTGTTTACGCAAAAAAAGATTGAAAATCAATATTCAATATTGACCATAAGGCTCCCAGAATTGGTCCAGTAAAAAAAAGATGGCAGTAACTGGAAGAATAAGTGACTCTCGACTTCGTTAAGCGTCTTTTTACACCCGTTATTGAATGCATTTTTGAAGATAATTTAACGCATATTATTCATGAAAACATCTTTACTTACTTAGACCCCTCCGTGCCTCGGAAAGCACGTTAAGCGGTTGGTCCCGGCTGTCATTTGTGGATCTTTGACAGTCATTACGGGTTGCCAGAAGCCCGAACGTCTGACAACCAGTCTTACCAAGGGGTATCGAATTACCCAGTAACTGGGTTGTGGAGGTCAGTTAAGCAGTCGCTCCATGTAAAATGGAGCGGTATTCAGCTGCATCCGGTTAGACTGGAAGCCGACCCTAACATAGTCGGGAAAAGGCTGGGCAGATGATGATTATTCATGAACATTCTTTCATAAGAACTTAAGTAAAGTCTGAGGGTAAAAACTTGGAACTCAAAGTACTGTTCCAATGAGAAAACATTACGCTTTGTCACGTTCTAGGTAATGGCGGCAATGATACCGCTGTCATTTATGCATTTATATTATACTAGCAACATCCCGCCGTTTCACTTGCATACGTGTCGATCCCGTGGGAATATCGGGATAAAAAGTATCTTATGTTTTATTTTGATGTGTAATATATTTTACTGTAAAGTTTCATAATAATCTGTTCAGTAGTTTTTGCGTAAAAGAGTAACAAACATCCATCCATCCATCCTCACAAACTTTCGCGTTTTAATATATTAGTAGGGTTATGGTAGGACCAGCTGCACCCCGCGGTTCCAACCGCATAAGTAGCCCGTGGGAATATCTGTATAAAAAGTATCCTGTGTGTTAATCCTGGTTGTAAACTATTTGTGTTCCAAATTTCATCTAAATCCGTTCAGTAGCTTTTGCGTGAAAGAGTAACAAACAAGCATCCATCCATCCATACAAACTTTCACGTTTATAATGTTAGTAAGATGACCAAAAGGAAAGGATATTACAGAAATCTTCCACTTCGAAGGAGAAAAAAATAACGATGAATGCGGAATACGCGGTCCCACAAATAATTGGTTTAAAAACTACCATACTAATATAAAAATAAGCACAATTATCGACCGTGTGGCTGGGAAAGACGCGGATGTCGATTTGGGTGTGCCTACTGGATCGGTTTACGGCCCTGTAGGATGTATAACGCATGTGAATAGTGTATTAAATGTCGTACGTAAATGTGAGGTGTTCATGTATGCTGATGATATGTGTCTTGTTTATGCCTCCAAAGATATAGTTGAGGTACAAAAATGTGTTCAAGGTGACTTTGAAAATATTAGCGAATAGGCAGACGACAATGGGATATATTAAATCTTGCAAAAACTAAATGTATGCACATACACTCTCCACATAATCGAAATGCTAAATCTGTAAATAATGAATATCTCACAGTGATACACACGAATGTTTGCATATAAATAAACGTAATTGTAACTGTGCAAAATTGGATTATTTATATAAATTTGCAATTGGCTAAGATCGGTGCTAAGTAAGTTTTACCAGTTAAAAAATGTATTGTACAAACAGACGTTAAGAATGGTGTGCTTTGCATTTGCCGACTCGCTAATGATCTATGGACTTCTTGTGTACGGGCGACCCATAATTACATATTTAAAAGATAATAAACACATACAAACAAGACTGTTAAAGTTTCTTGTTAGTAAAAATGTTAAAGATAAGTGCAACAAAGAGTTATGATAAGTTATTTCCCATCTGTAAAATTATACCCATAGATATGAAAGTAGATTATTTGGTAGGTCTGAAATACAACTATAACCATGAATATAATATTAATGTTATAAACAAGTACAACACACGTAGGGTTAGAGAGAACAAACTGGTTCTACCACAGATACCTAATAAATTATTATGGTAAGAGAACATTTAAGTATTTGGCACCTAAAGTTTTTAACAAAATAGATATATTAAGAGAAAATGTCACAATTAGTAAAGGATCACTTAAGACAAAATAAAATACATTATACAGGATAGCAAACAGAACTAAATACATTGTAAACTAGAGAGATATATATGTATAATTAGACGTACTTTTATTTATATTTAGTTTTTGTATTTGCTTTTATAATATATAAGTAGTATGTATGTATGTAAGGTGGTAAATTGTTATAAAAGTTTGGCGAGTTTAGAATTAAGTAACACCACTGTATTAAAATATCATTAAATAAATATAAAAAAAAAATGTATAAATACTTGTTGCTACTAAACTCCAAGTGTTTAAAATATTCTAACAGCTACTGTACAGTTTTTTACCTCACGAAGCGACACGCACTTTACTTGTGGTAACCAAGTGTTTGGACACGCTGTGAATGTGTGTGTAACTGCAGGAGCTCTTGGTGCCGTCCGCGACACGGACAAAGTCGGAAAAGTGTAGTGTGGTGTCTGTATTTGTATGTGTGTGTTATGTGCTGACGGTACTCGTCTACACGCATGCCGTGTTTGTACATTTGGTTACCACAAGTAAAGCGTGTGTCAGTCTTACCAAGGGGTATCGTATTACCCAGTAACTGGGTTGTGGAGGTCAGATAGGCAGTCGCTCCATGTAAAATACTGGTATTCAGCTGCATCCGGTTAGACTGGAAGCCGACCCGAACATAGTTGGGAAAGGCTAGGCAGATGATGATGATGATGAAGTAAAGCGTGTGTTGCTTCGTGAGATAAAAATACTACTATATTCTAAACTAATATTATAAAGAGAATATATTTGATTTTTTGTATAGAATAGAATAGTAGTAGTTGTATGTTCGTTTCTGCGGTTTCACGCTAAAACGGCTGAATGGATTTTACTGAAATTTGCCACGTGGATAGACCATGACCTGGAACAGGATATCGAATACTTTTTATCCCGATGTGTCCACGGAATTGAGACTTACGCGGGTAGAACCGCGGGGTACAGTTAGTATTTTACATAGAGCTACTGCCTATCTGACTTCCACAACCCAGTTACTGGGTAACAAAGTTTTGCATAAAAGAAAAACGCAACTTCTTCCCGTTTTATTTAGTTCTTGAAAGCTTTCTCCATATTAATGCCTCTTTATAAAACTTAGAACGCTCATTACCTTTGAAACTGTATTTAAATTTTTCACTTCGCTGAATTTTCCAGGTTTTCGTTGAAACTTTTGTTTGAACATTATTTTAAAACACCTTCCGTGTTCTTTTCCGATTCTTACTAAATAAAGTAAAGCGAGTTTGTTTGTTTGTTTTTATTTCTTGAATATAAAAATAAAGTAGCCTTGAAGTCTCTATTTTGAAATGATCTTCCTCTTTTCCTGTTTACTTCTCTGGGATGCCAATCTGTTACTTCTCTGGCCCATCTTCCGTTTTTACCCCTGATGACACCCACAGTATTATGTCTTCGGCTAATTATACCTGCACTCGCGATTTATTTGCCAAAAATGTAAACAAATATAAGTTTATGGAAAAATTACTTTAATTCCTACACAATAAAGTTCAGTTTTCGATAAAACTTCAAACATTTTTTAAAATTTTTCAATAGTGCTAGTCACTCTGAAATTAACTTAATTATTATCAAAATAAAGTTGATATTTTTTTGTTTAACTTGAAATAACATCAATTTGAAACACATTTGAATAGACTATAGCTTTTCATATACTTTAATAGTCACATGATTAATTTGCCAAAGGATTGGAAGCGCCTTTAACTAACTATTAATAATGATAACATGACACGTATACATCTGTTGATCACGAATTACGGCAATTTCTTCTGAAACCCTTGTCCCGGTTGACACTAGCGGCCGTTTTCCCTTGACAACCCAGTGTCTGTTAGGTACGAAAGTAATAGTTAGGTACGACCTTAATGAGGTGGCCGAGATTGGATGCGGAAGGTGAAGATATGTCCTGCCTATGTCCAGCAATGGACTGCTTTAAGCTGAGTTAGCATAGTCAGCCTAGAATGTTCCCACTGCTGGGACACAGCCTCCTCTCTGAGATAGGGATAGGGCTGTAATCTACCACGCGAGCCCAGTGCGGGTTGGTGCAAAATATCTTCGAATTTTGGGGTCTAGGACATGCCGGTTCCCTCACGATGTTTTTCTTTACCGTTTTGAGAGCAGTGGTGATATAGTAATTTACACAAAATAAAGCGCCTGTCGAGTTTCGAATCAATGACCTACAACTCGTAAGTCGCAGCTGTTACCACTGGGCCACCACTGCTCGAGGCTGGGTTAGATTGAAAATAAAGTTTATTTCTACAGGGGAAACCACACACAAGAGCTAGTATGTTATAATAGTCTTCGGCCAGTCCCAGACGTGCCACGAAGGCTGTAATCTGCATCCCACAATTGCCACTGCCCGAGTCCACTTGCATATTAGCATATGAACAGCTCTCCGCTCAAGTTTTGTCGCATTACATACGCTTTTATTGAAAGTTCAGAGAGAAACTTTTGTGGAATGGTGTTTTGACAGTCTAATAAAGGTTTGATGGATTATTTTGATAAAGAAATGAAAATTGTTTCGGAGTTATAAGCATCTGCCTCTGTTTATCGTAATTTTATTGGAAATTCGAACAATGTTTGTTTGCTTATCAAATTTCTGAAGCTGCGCTTACATATTATGTAAGCGCATTAAGCGTACATCGTTCTTCATTTATGTATTTATTTATAAGTACACATCTATACAAAGAAATAAATAAAATGGAAATGTCCGTTTATAATATCAAAATAACAGCTTTTTACGACATGCATATGAAAGTATATACGGTACTTATAACAAAAAAACAATTTTTTTAAATTTTTGTCTGTCTGTTTGTTCCCGCAAATCTCTGAAACCGCTTGACCGATTTTGACGGGAATTTCACTGGTAGATAGCTGATGTTATAAGGTGCAACGCAGGGCACGCCGCGATAGCGGCGATAAGACCCCTCTTTGAGGAGTGGCTAGAGAGGCGCCACGGCGCCCTCACCTACCGCCTGACGCAGGTCCTCACCGGACACGGAAGTTTCGGGAGGTTCCTGCACATCATTAGGCGGGAGGAAACGCCCGGGTGTCACCATTGCCAGGATCGATCGATCGACCCAGAGGACACGGTGGAGCACACGGTGGAGGTCTGCCCCGCTTGGGCGGAGCACCGCCGTGTCCTCGTAGAGGCGGTCGGCAGCGGCGGCGGCCTCTCGCGCCCGGCCCTGGTGCAAGCCATGGTCCGGAGCGAGAGGGAGTGGGAGGCAGTCGCCTCCTTCTGCGAAGCAGTCATGCTAGCGAAGGAGGTGGCGGGACGGATGAGGGAGAGAGCCTCCCGTCCCAGCCGCCGCGGGAGACGCCCCGGGCGTCGGGAGTCGCGTGACGACTACCGGCCACCGTAGGCGCGGGCCTGCGGGCGGAGAGCAATGGGTAGCTCACCGCCCGATCAGGACCAGGCCCGTGCCGGACGGCGCGTAAGTGTTCCATGCGCGCCTCAAAGAGATGTCAGCATAATTCGAGGGGCCCCTTAGGGCCGAAGCCTGCCGGCTCAGCGGGATTGTCCGAAAGGGTTACCGCTACCCCGGAACATAAAGGGCGAAGGAAGGAACATGGGTGGGTTTTAGTCAGTAAGAGTCTGACACTCCCTTCCGCTCCACCCAGAGCGGGAGGGGTCATTTGATGATTTTCCACCAGAAAAAAAAAAAAAAAAAAAGGTGCAACCTAGGCTGACTTTATTATATATCGTTTATATTTCAAAGCAAGTTGCTGGTGAATAATCCTGGCTACTTGGTTATGCTTGTGCAAGTACTCGCCGTTAGCCAGACGAGAACAACCGGAGATAATTTGTCTGATGGACTCACCCGGACGGTGGCATGCCCGACACACGTCAACCGTCCCAACCTTCATAATATGTCTGCGGTAGTTATTCGTCAAGATAACTCCGTCCATAATTACACAGACGGAACCTTCAGTTTCCCCGAAAAGGTCCCCAAAACGTAGCCAGGATACGGACGCTAAGAAGTCTACACCGGGCTCATAAAGAGCCCGATAGAAGCGAATATTATTATATTATTAGTAGGATAGCTGAAGAAAAGTTAAATTACATACCGAGTCTTCAAGAAATGTGACTCGCCTCGAGACAACTTTTTAGTGATGTATATTTGAGTAATAAATACAATTCGTTTTTTTCGGGAACACTGCCTTTTACAAAGAAAAGAATGGAATAAAATTTAGGAAACGATAAGAACTTTTGAATAATCGATAGGAAAGCAAACATACCCTTAGATCCAGCGGATGACCGCACAAAACTCGGTCGTTCAAACCGTTATAGTTTACCGTTATATATTTATAGACATGATTATATTTAACTCCAGTCGTGTGTCCAAAAAATCATTCAATACAAAAGTAAGAGAAAATGGCACTTTTTGATTCCTAATTAAAACCAATTTGAAGAAAAAAACCTTTCTGGTTAGAAATAAGGTTGTATTTGTTATAAAAGAAGGTTGTTCGTGATAAAATTATAATGTAGCATTTTCTAATGCTGCATCCGGTAAGGAGTACGTTCCCGTGCCATAGTTTTCGAATTCTACGCGGGCGAAGCCGCGGGCAGAAGCTCGTCTCACATTATAATCAGCGTAAAGCCAAGATATAATGCGTAAAGTTTGTTTAAAATACTCCAATATACATAGTATATATGTATATGTTCCTAATGACACACATAATACATAGGTATTGTGCCAAAGACGGGCGCAGGTGCGTAATTCAAATGATAGAAAAGAATATTTAATGATGGAGATTAAACACCTAAAGCGTTTTTAACAAGATTTAGGTATGTATTGTTAAAGCTGACATAATGAATACGAAAGTCGAGAGTACAAGATACATGAGACATTTACGCTTGCTGTCTTAAATTTTCATGAAAACCTTCCGCCTGATGAACACGTAAAGAAATTTGTGTGCATTTTTTTTACAAGCTTTTATTTAACTTTCACTGGGCACTTACCACCAGCTCTTATAACAGGGCAGAAGTTGAATTGCGCTGCTTTTTGTACTAAGTCATAGAACATTAAAGCAGTGCAATTAAATTTCTGCCCTGCTATAAGAGCTGGTGCTAAACCCCCTGTTCGTATGTATGTTTGTAAGTTGTCCGTCAAAATTTTCAAACCGTTTTTGGCCATTTGTGGGTATCCGATTGAGCTGAAATTTTGCATACACCTTTAGTTCTGGTGACAATACAATGTGCAATACTCAATATTGTAATAGATTTTTCTAAGTAAAATTCACTCGACCGATTTTCTCAACTTCTTATACAAAGTGCTGGTCTCTGAATCCTGTAATGGAATGTAGATAAATCTCTGAATGACTGGCACATCTACACATATTCCAATTAAAGTCAGTTTTCGTGTCTATCTGTGTGACCATGTCGTTCTTTTAAACTACGGAACGGATTTTGATGCGGTTGTCACCAACATTTAGAGAATTTATTCCGAAAGGTTTATGTTTGTTAATAACACTTCATCATCATCATTTCAGCCGACAAACGCCCACTGCTGGACATAGGCCTCCCCCAAGCACTGCCACTTCTACTGGTTCTGTGCTTCTCCTCCTCCTTGCGGCCTTCACAAGGTCGTCGGAATAACACTTGATATATTAAATATGTTAAAAAAAATCCCAATGTTTCGTAAGGTCTTAAAAACCGTGCGAACCAGGGGCGGGTTGCTAGTCCTGGAATAAAAGAAAGTCAGATGATAAGATTTATTTTCCCATCCACCAATTTTTTTATAAATTTGGTGAGTACCACCATTTCCCTTTGTTACTTTAAGGATTACGGTACTCCCAAAAAACATTTATAAATCCTTTTGACAGCTGTCAGAACCATGTTTTTTGCCCCCGGAGGCATCACAACATCAATTAAAGATGTATAAAAAGGTTGCCAGCGTAATTAATAATCCGTTGATTTAGGCGTGATACTGGAAAAAAATGTTTTCGTCTTTCTTTCATCCTTTTAGTAATAAATAATATTTATGGGTTAAAGCGCTTTTACCTTTCTGCAAATCAATTCATCAATCAAGCCTATAAGCACCTAAGTGTAATCCGTTGGTGAAATAAACAAATTATATGCATAATAATAAATAGTTATAGGTCGTGGGTTCGAACCCAGGCTGACGCTTTAGTTTGCGTATTTCATTTCATCACCACTGCTCTCAAAACAGTGAAGGAAGACATCATGAGGAAACCGTCATGTCTTAAAACCAATAATTCAAAGACATGTGACAGCTGCCAACCCGCACTGGGCCTGCGCCCCCCTTGTTTTCACAGAGAGGAGGCCTGTGTGAACGTTATAGGCTGATTTTGCTAAATAAATTATAAAATTAAAATATAAATTAAATAATTATATTATGCCGTGGGAGATCAAGTTGATAAAAAAAATATGGAAAACATTGCGACGAATGACCGCGTTTTTATTTTAGAACAATTAGAAAAACTATGTGATATCTGTGAAAAAATCTGAAAAATACATAAATTCTTAGTTTTCTGATGCCAGTTATAAAGTACATATAAACTAGGAATACCACTTAACGACCATAGTGACTGGTAATTTTTTCCTGCATGAACCACATACGAAATTATAGTTCGTGCCACACGTGGGAAAAGGAACGCCTCACAATTCTTATGAACCGATACGCCTTTAAAACATTAAACCTTAACTTGGTATGTTTATTCTCTTTGTTCCATAAAATCATAGTAAAAAAGAATCAGCATTCCCATTTCTTACCCTAAAATATAATCTTACTCCCCAAATATCGGAAACCATTTAGCATGAACAGATCCGCAGTCTCACGATATGTCAAAACAAACAATTCGTGCTCAATCGAGTGACGATCCCTACTGAATGACAAACATCAATCAAACGATGAACACAATCCCGAAGATTTCCGGAGATTGCCGAACCATTCGGAGCAATAGAGATCTTTCATTTTCGAATAAAACCGGTATTAGTAGTGAATACGTCATGCACAAAATTCATTTCGCCGGTTTGAGGACGTGGAGAGATAGCATAAGGACTTGTACACAGTTTTCAATGGGCTGCTCGCTTTTTTATGAGGTTGATGGAACTGCAAAGCTTTGAAGTTGTGTTCATTAATATGGTCAAAAGTTTTGTAACATAATGTACATACTTACAGTTATTTTCATTCATTCCTCCAGGTCAGAACAAGCATTCCGTTACCGTTAGGCGCTGATCTGATTATTCCTCATGACACCAGGCCACGTTTTATCACACAGACACAGCCCCAACTTTAACATTAGACTACGACGATTTAGCGACATCCAAGGGTTGGGAATTTCGCTCACATTGATTGATATCATTTTTATACTTTTCCAAAATTAATCATGGTCACTATCATATCTCAAATTCATATTTTCTACATGATATTATTCTAAGAGTTGACATAATAAATCCACGCAATGCGAGGATGTGTTCCCGTTTCGCCTCTAAAGCGAATACATCAGATAAGCCTGATACTCCAGGGCCACCTATCCCGGGAACACCCAGCGTGCTTCTCCTAAAGGCTCTGGTACCTGACGGACCCTCCCTACGCCTGTACCTATTGGGCCGCGCCTCATCCGAGGGCCGCCTCAGAAAACCCTTCTGTACCTATTGGGCCGTGCCTCATCCGAGGGCCGCCTCACCTGGTGGGCTGACAGCGTCCCCGCTGTGCCTGCTCCCTCCTGCTTCCGTGCTGCGTCTTACTCCTGCTATGTGGGGCCCCCTACGGGCATCCTCTGTCCTCTACTGCACCTGCACCTGTCACCGGCACCTGCCTCGCGTCGGTCTACCTCTTCAGCCCCATCTTCAGCTCCGCTTCAGTTACCTATCACGCATCTTCATCCTTCCTCACCCACCACTCTTTAGTCCATCTCCATCTTTTGTCTATCTTGTAAATATATCTTTAATTGACTTCCCTTTCTTTAATTTAACTACCTTTAACTTTTAACTTTAATTTAAAGTTAAAGTTAAGCTTTTCTTGTCGCTACACGACATTTTCTTTGAATTTTGAGTGGTGCTGGGGGTCTACTACGAAGTGCAAAGTGCGAATGATCGGATCGGACCGACACATGGCCGAACCGAATATTATTGAAAAATGCGAAAAAAGTTCGGATCGGCGCAGTTGGGTCGAGACCATAGTTAATATTCGAAAGAGTGTAGGAGTATAGGATCGGGACCGACCGAACCAAATAGTAACTTCGTAGCAGGAAACGGCCGGAGATTGGCATTTTTTTTAATGACCCTGTACTGTGACATTGCAGTTACACCATGAACACTATATTATTGACATGAAGTATTATTGACATTAATTATAATTGACATTAATTATAATTGACATTAAGTAGCTATTATTGGCATTTTAATTTGAAATTATTATATTAATTATTTTATTAGTTTTCCTTAATAATGTCTTGAAGCTTAAAATTTAATTTTGAAATTATTATATTAATTATTTTATTAGTGTTCCAACTGTATTTAAATTTGAAACTTAATTTGTTAAATTTTGCATGCCAATACTCAGGCAGAATGTGCACGGGCCAATATATATATATTTTTACCAACTTTTTGTTAAATACCTACATTCTATGCGAATAAATGATTTGATTTGATTTGATTTGATTGGGCCGATACCACTTCGGAGTAGTTAAGTAGTTAGACTACTAGACTGGCGTAGTAGATTCGTAGCAAACAGTAATGTTCGTAGCGGTCGTAGCAAAGATCGTAGCAAAACTTGTAAATCTCGTAACGAGGGGAGTTCTCATAAACAAATTAAATGTTAATTAATTTAAAGGTCTCACAAAAAGGTTAAAACTGATACAAAATCCCTTTTTTGTCCCACGTGTGACAAAGAACCAACTGAAACCTGAAACTTTACCTTTTGTTTCAGTAAATACGGGTATTTGGTTACTGCTGGAGAGGTACTCACACGGCCCTTATGTAAACACGGCCTAAGGCAAGAATCGCTATTTTATCTGTCTGACCCGATTACACAAAACCTTCGTGAACAAAATACTGAAACGAGGGAATAATGATGTACAGTCTGCAAAAACGTGTAGAAACTGGGTGGGTGGCGTGGGTTACTATGAGCATAATCTGCCTATAATGTTCCCACTGCTGGGGCACAGGCATCCTCTCTGTGAGAGGGAGTGGGCCGTAATTCACCACGCAGCACATGTCTTTGAATTTTGGTTGTAGGACATGCCGGTTTCCTCAGGATGTTTTCCTATATTATGCTATAATGCGTCCCTTTTTTTTACTCGTTTGAATTCCATAGAGCTTTTCATTTATTAAGGGTTTTAAAAAAATAACTAAGCAATTATAATTTTGCCAGTGCGAACGTTGGAAAAATATGTTTATTTATTGCCTCGCCGAATTATTCTGCTGACCGTACAATGTCGAGAATATTAGGCCAGACGTAGAATATACGTAGTTTCTTGATAACGAACCGTTTTATTGCCTCGTAAATTAATAAATGGACGATATATCTTTATTTGTTGTACTTAATGATAAGGAATTTTTATGGTATACGAATAAAAGTAAATCAAGGCATTGATCGTTCTCCAACGTCTATCTTAACGTTCTAGATGGCGAAGTAATGCTTTCGTAAACTGAATTTTACTCTGACGGCCCGATCTCGCGTACCACAACTACAATACGTGGACGGGCGCTCATTTGTATGAAAATAAATAGTTTATTCACACGGACCACATTGGCACCGAGAAAACGCAACACTGAGGTGGACGTCCCTCGTCGTCGGCTGTCGATACAAAAGAGAGCAAGTACTCCTCGCTGTCTGCAGTTGCTGCTAACTATCTCAACAACTTGATGCAGCTGTCTTGACCACGCCCCTCGTTTCCTCCAACTTCTTCCTCTAACACTTGTCTAAACGTGTTTAGTGATTTGTGGTACAAGGGGCCTTTGTAACATGCGGTGGGAAGATAAAACAATGCTTATTATATCACTTTGTGCCTTTGAACCTCTAGTCTAGTACGACTGAAACAGATTGATATTACATGCCATGTGGGGTACATGGCATGTAATATCAATCTGTTTCGAATACATTGTGTGACCATTCATCCATCGCAATCCATTTAAAGTGTATATTGATTAATAATAATAATAATAAATCCCTGGACATTTCACACAGCACCATTTGTCCCAAGCTAAGCAACCTAATGCTTGTGTTATGGTAACAAGATGGCTGATAAACTACTTATATACATTTTTTTTTTTTTTTGTAAATACATATACATATATTATAGATAGAAAAACACAAAGACTCGGAACAAATACATGTAGGTCATACAAATATTTGTTCCGTGCGGGAATCGAACCCGCGACACGCAGCGCAGCAGTCAATCGCTTAACCACTGCGCCAATCGTGCCGTCAATGATTCCGTGACGTCGTGATTACTCGTCCTATTTAGCAAAAAAAAAAAATATGGCGCACAGAGATCGATTTTGAGGAAATTAATGTGTAGCGGTATCTACAACGCCACATGCCAACTCCGCGTCACGCAAAATTCTGCATCGTGCAAGCAGAGTTTACCGCGCAATTAGCATATATACAACAGCCCGACATGAATCACCGGGCAGCTGCCCTCCAGACACAACACCCGTCTGGTCGGAGGATCCTCCCTTTTCTATGGAGGATGAGTGAACTTTACACCTTGTTCCTCATACCTTTATAAATGCGTTTAAATGTTTAATTTGAAGCAGTTTTTGGTATAATTCATTCCGTATGTGTTATTTACAAAGATAAACACGTTCATGCCTTACTTAATGTTTACGATTGATGCGAAAACGCGTGATGTTTGTGCCGTGTTTGTTTACTAAATATAACATGTAAAGGTGAGTATATACTAGAGCATTTTCTTGAGCATATCCATGTAATGTAACGTCTGCGAATGCTCGACGCTGCGTTCGACGTAATGCTCGCAGTGAGTGAGCATTTGCCTGACATTTCTTTCTACCTTGCGTTCATTGTTGAAATGTCGGACCTACAAGTACCGTTTGTGTCTTTCTCGATAAAATGTTACACCAATACGCTCTTTGATTTTTAAAATCAGTTGGTAATGTGACTGTTCCTAAATTACCCTAGGCTGATAAAATTTTCGTTTTTTCCTAGTTGCCTGAAATATCACAGTTAAGATCGGCTCTCCCTGTGAGAAAGGGAGCACGCCCCAATCCACCGCGTGCTCCTGTAGCGCCCGGCACCAGACTTGGGCACCCTCCCAACGGTACAAGAAATGACTTCCCATGAACTAATGTGCCTCGTCCCGACTTAGAAAGCTTGGGGACAAGGATGGGGTGCAAGGTGACGTTAACAATAGGAATTCACAATTAGGAAATTAAATATTACAATTATCAATATTATATGAAGCTAAGAAGACAAGAGGGTATGCAAAAGTATATAATATATTTATTAGGATTTAGTATTATAAATGTTGCTCGCAGGTCATCACTGATATCTGCGATAGTCTTAATGATTAGACAGGGTAAATAACGGGATCGTTACGCTTGCGCTTAAATGACTAATTTATAACTACGTTAATTTATCTGTTTACAATGTACCCACTGCAGTGAGACTGGGACCCGTTATAAAACGTATGTCTCATTGTACGTGTTCCGTTAGACCTAACGCATAGAACCTCTGAGGACACTAATACGATTCTCTGCACTAAATAAATGTCTTACTCAAGCCTAGGACAGAGTACTGCGAAGTCCAACTGTTATTGAGGAAGACAAGTTTGAATAGCTCTTAACGCGTATTAATATGAAAGACACCCTTACGGAAACCTATTCCTGTTCTAAGGTACACAAACTAGATTTCTCAATTGTCTCAAGGGCTCTTTCCCACGCCTACGGACCCATTTTATGCTCAACAGATGTGCGGGCTCGTCTTCCGTTGCATGAAAGATCTCAACGTTCTTAGAATTCTACCAAAACTAAACATTGCATCCTAAATGACGCAAAGTATCGCTCTCTACTTATGACTCGCCACAAGTGGCCGGTCGTCTGTTTCCCATAAAATATAAATGAAATAAGTTTGTGAGGGTTTTAATGTTGTTTTACTATTTTAAAGAAGTACAGTAGATCCCGTTTAAGACGATTTCACAGGGACCCAATTAAAAACGCGTCTTAAGCGAGAGAGCGTATTATACGGGATAGGGGGTGGGGGGATAGTGAAAAATAAAACGTAATACACATTCATAGTATGATCTTATTTCGTATATTATTTGTTGAATTATACAATTAGTTGTTAGGAAGTTATTACATACGTATAATGTTATGAAAGTACATAATTATGTGTTTTTAAATTACGTTATAAAATAGTGTATTTAGTGTATATACTGCCTAATTACGTTACTTAAAGTAATCACTTATTTTGGTTTGACAAAAAGATTTTGATGCATTAGCAATTACGACATTTTCAATGTAATTTAACTTGTGCAGTGCGTCTTCACTTTGACTCAAAGAAGCTACATAGCGTCTTAAATCGTTTACTGCTGATAAAGCCCGAGTGTTTGACAAAATCGGAGTTGACCTATCTTCGTCTTCTGCATCATCACTTAGGGTCTCTTTTTGTGTGTCGTTCACATCTTCAATAAGATCTTCAATTGATTGAATTTCGTACGGTGCTACATTGTCATCAATGGAAGAATATCCAGGAAGAGGCAGTATCACGGGTTCTTCTTCCTCGTGCAATACGGCGTCAACCCCGTTATTTCTGAAACCTGCTTTCTTGAAACAATTTTGTATGGTTTCAGGCTTAATTGATTCCCATGCCGCTGCAATGTTTAGAATTGCATCATGCACAGTCAAGGGTCGTTTGCTATCAGGATCTTCCATTTCTTTAAGATATCGGTGTATTAGTCTTGTCCTGTACCCTTGTTTAAGGACCTTTATGATGCCCTGATCCATCGGTTGTACATAATTTGCTTGTCGCATTTGGAGGTAAGTAAACAAGCTTGATATTCTGCAGCTCAACACCTTTAGGGTGAGCGGGGCAGTTGTCAATGAATAGAATTATGCGTCTACATTTAATCTGAAAGTGATCATCTAGAGCTTTTAACCACTGGATGAAACGAAGACCGGTCATCCAAGCTCGAGGTTGTCCATCATATGTTACAGGGAACGATCTTACGTTTTTGAAGCAGCGTGGATTTTTCGCCTTACCAATCACTAGCAAACGCAACTTTTCTGACCCATCAGAATTGGCACAGGCCAGGACAGTTAGTCTCTCTTTACTTGCTTTGCCACCATGACAAGTTTCTCCCTTGAAAACATAGGATTTATCTGGCATCAATTTAAAAAATAAACCGAATTCGTCTGCGTTAAAAATATCTCGCGGATCGTAATTTTGCAACAATTCGGGAAGTGTTGTCATCCATGTATCAATATCTTGTTGTGGCACTGTCTCCGATTCCCCACTGATTTGACGGTACACAATGCCGTGACGATTTTTGAAACGGTCTATCCAGCCATTTGAAGCGTTAAAATCAGTGATGTGTAAGCTTTCAGCAATTTGACGCGCTTTCTCGCATATTATGGGGCCACTTATAGGCAGTTTTAAAGCTCGTGCTTGATGAAGCCATTCCACTAAAACTTTCTATTATTTATCAAATTTTCCTAATCAGTATTTTTCTTTAATTTCTTCTTTATTCTTTAAAATGGTACGTAACGTAGAAACTGGCAACTGAAGATCAGCAGCTAACTGTGTTTGATTTTTGGTTTGTGATTTTTTATCAAAAACATTCAATATGTTAATTTTTTCTTGAAGTGACAATGCCTTTCGCTTAATTGTAGACATTTTGTATCAAACAAATGATCAACACTGACACGACATGAGTAGCAGTGCGTGGTGCGCGAACGTGGTGGCGCGAGAGGGGGCCGGACGCTCACGACCACGCACCGCTAAACACACTGCAAATCCAAGTGTGTAATTCTTGTAGACACTTTAGACACTTTTAGACGACGGTCGCCGCTGCCGGGAGAGACAACACGCGTGCGCCATCTGTAGGCGTATTAAACGGGGTGACGAATCGTATTAAGCGTTAAGAATTGTATGGGAACATGTCTCAAGTTGTAGGGACTGACGTAAAATGACGTATTATGCGAGAAATCGTTTTAAGCGTGATCGTGTATTGAACGTGTCAAACTGTCAGGCCATATAATTGAGATTTAATGCGTTTCTAAGAGGGCGGATATCGTGGGACAATGCTGAAATAAGAATTTAGAATAAGACTCCCTGCTACCAAATAGGAGTCAGTGACAGACAGTCACAGTAACAAAACATCGAGTGCCGCGTTCGAAGTGCGGTTCGATAAAATTTGAAAACGGCGAATGCTCGATGTTCTGTTCCAAGTAAATGCTCAAGTCTATGCTACCTTAAGACATAACTGTATAGAGATGTGATATGCTTTAACAAAGTTACAACCGGAACTGTGTCACGAGTGCTAACAAGTACAACCACGTTCAAGTGTGAACATACATACAAACTGATAATTGAAAATAATTTCGTTTTGCAGGTCGCTGATCCACGAAGATTTACGGCCCGTGTTAGCACTTCCAGTTAATATCCGGGTAATTTATCTGGGTGTTAATTTCATACAGATCTTGTTTCATTTTTAGGGTTCCGTACCCAAAGGGTGCCAACGAGACCTATTACTAAGCTTCTGCTGCCCATCTGTCAGCGGGCTGTGTCTCATGAACAGGTACACCGTTGAATTTTTTGTGTGAATTTCTATAGCCGCTATAACAACAAATTAAATAAAGTTAAAAATTAAAGGGGAGATACAAGAAACGTGATTTTTTGGCGTTTTTGCCTTGTTGCACGGTACCCCAAGCCGGCCGGGCAGGGCTGGTTTTTAATTTATCTAGTAGAAGGGTTCGTTTTACAATTGAAGCGAAGATTTATTTCCATATGGGTCTGTAACGCACTCGCTAGCAGTCGCTCGCTAGCAGCAAATACCATTATTTAGCCGAGGAAAACTTAGGTGCAGTGATAACTTACGAATGCGAATGTGCGGAGTGAACTTAACCGGTTGGTTTTACCAAATGATTTTAAAATTGAAAATACTCGTTTCGCATATAGTTTTTATTTAGTTTCAAGACTTTATTCAATATAATCTATGAATGACACAAATGGTGCTTGCCGCTTACATATATACCTTTAACTGACCGCGGCTCCGTCCGTGTGAATGTCGGAAATTATCCCACGGTTAACGGTCCCACGGTCTTTGTAAAATTTTATCGAAATCCGTTCAGTAGTTTGGGCGTCAAAAGGTAAGAAACAGACAGAGCTGGTTTCGAATTTATAATATTAGTATTAGATAATCATTAGTTTAGACTTTGTCAATGAAATAGAAAGAAAAAGATGCACTGAACTTAAATTTAGTTTAGTTTGTGAACAAGGGCGGTCACACGGTGTCCGCCAGCAATAGATTTTCTAATGCGTCTGTTGTCTCAGTCAACGTGTTAATAGTATGCTTTATTCAAAAATTGTTTGAAATTACGTTACGTATACTTCGTGCGTTTGTACTGGGACCTCCGGGATCATGTCACATTGACTGACGGTCTGGAAGTAGCTGTCAGATTTATAAATCGCTTGGCTGCACAGTTTTTCTGCTTTCGTCATTTACTGCTCTGTCTTATGTCTGAAATGAGGTTTCTTGGCTTTGTTTTCGAGAATATAAACTTTTATGTTACGCAAGAGATATTTTTGATAGTCCAATAGAAATAAAGAAAGAAAGAAAAATAGGTTTAAGATAATTCTAATAATAAAGAAAAATAAAAACAAAATATATCTATGTATAATCACGAGCACAAAGCAGAAACAGTCGACGGCTGCACGTCATGACTGTGACAAGAAGGCTTCCACTCAGCACGATGCTGTGCTATACCCTGACCCACAGCACTGCGCTGATTTTCAGTGTTTACCCGAAAAGGGCGTACGGGTACGGAAACCAAGTCAGATCCAGTGATTCGTACAATAGGTAACACAATAAAATAAAACAAACAGTACCAACAAGTTGTAGTGTATATAAAACAACTACATAAACAACCAATGATATGAATAAACATTATCAAATAACATAAAATTTAATTTATCCGCAGGCAATACGATCATAATACTAAAAATTTAAAGCTGGGCAGAGAACAAGACGTTTAAAAAAACCTTACAAAAAAGTATAGCATAAGCGTATTGGACTGCTGGGATGCACACAGGCCTCCTCTCTGTTAGGGGGAGTGGGCATCCACCACGCGGGCCCAGTGCGGGTTGCCACGATGTCACATATCTTCGAATTTTTGGTTCTAGGACATGCCGGTTTCCTCACTATGGTTTCGTTGACCGTTTTGAGAGCAGTGGTGATGAAATAATTTACACAAAGTAAGTCGCGGCCGTTACCACTGCAAAAAAGTATATTTAACGTTATTTTTAACCAACATTGCGGGTTTTAAGGGGAAGTAAACTTGGTTAAGTTAACTTCCCCTCAAAACCCGCACAGTCAATGCCAATCATAAATATAGTTACAAAAATGTTTCCATTCGAGCCACGTCGTCGCAACTGAATTCCTGACTACCCTCCAATACAGGGCTCGGCACGGGATTGAATCGCGATTGTATCGATGGAGCCTCCACTCGATATACTTTCATTGTGTTGCGAAAGTTCGCGATATGTGAGATTAGAGATCAAGTTAGGGGAGGCGGTTTGTTATCGTTCTATTTTCGAATATTTTTCTTCTTTTTATGAGAGCGGTTGTCGTGAAATGAGGTGTTTGTTGTGCCTGTGCTGATTTGCGTGTTATATAATGCAGGCACTGTTTTGTTCTGACACAGCTCAGAAGTTTATTTGAAAGAATTCAACAGGTAGTATAAATAAGTATTATAATCATCATATGAGTTGAAATACGTCCGTTATTGTGTAGATAATCATAAGATAAGTGTGTCTTGCCAGCAATGACCTATGGTGCCGAGATATGGACGCTCACAAAGGAGACTGTCCACCACATACGAGAAGCACAAATATATTATAGCATTAGAGGTTCATCGGCATCGAGTTCGGTGGCTCGACTCGTCGGTCGGAACACGATTGCATTCCGCAACTTCAGTCTTATAGTTATAAAGTATAACATAATGTACATACTCATAGTTATCTTCATTCATTGCTCCAGGTCAGAACAAGCATTCCGTTACTGTTATGCGCTGTTTTGATTGTCCCTCACGACACCAGGCCACGTTTTATCCACAATCAGCACACAGAAACAGCCATCAACTTCAACACAAGGCTACGACGATTTAATGACATCAAAGGGTTGAGAATTTCGCTTATATTGGTTGATATCACTTTTTCGTATAATCACCACACCATTAAACAGAATATAACGTTAGATTTTATTGTATTTTATTAATATTTATTCTATCATGACAGTTTTGACAACGCTGTATGAAAACTTTTCTTTCAAATTCTTAACGGCCTGTAACTTTTAAGCGGATTATACATTCATACTTCTTCAAAATTACTCATGACCACTAGCATGTAACACACATAACCACTACGAGTTCACATTATAAATCCACGCAATGCGAGGATCAGTTCCCGTTTCGCCTCTAAAGCGAATACATCAAATAAGCCTGATACTCCAGGGCCACCTGTACCTATTGAGCCGCACCTCATCCGAGGGCCGCCTCAGAAGTCCCTTCTGTACCTGTTGGGCCGCACCTCATCTGAGGACCGCCTCAGAAGACCTTCCTGTACCTATTGGGCCGCGCCTCATCCGAGGGCCGCCTCACCTGGCGGGCTAACAGCGTTCCCGCCGTGCCTGCTCCTGCGGCGTGGGCCCCTCTACGGGTGCCCTCCGTGCTGCACATCGCTACACTCTGCGCGTGGTTGTTGAAGCCACCTGCCTCGCGTCGGCCTACACCTTCAGCTCGACACTGCAACTCTACCTCAGCCTACTCAACCCACCTATCGCGCATCGTCATCTATACCCCACCTCCACATTATACACACCACTGCCATTCCATCTTCATCCTTATCTTGTAAATAAAACTTTAATTGACTTCAACTTCCCTTTCTTAGCTAAAGTTAGATTTTCTTGTCGCTACACGACAAACGTTAGGGTAATTACATGCCAAAGATGCTTCACTGCGATACCTCACGATCGCGGTTTATGTCGCTACCTCGATGTCACCTCCATGAAAAACAAATGCATGCTAATAGACACGTACGCATATGCGCATATGCATAAGGATATCTCACTGCGATACATCGCGGGCTGCTTGGAGGTTTACCTCGATGCCTGGCATGTGCGTGCATGTCTATTAGCATTTATTTATAGAAGTATGAAGAACAGGGTGTAAAGTTCACTCATCCTCCATAGAAAAGGGAGGATCCTTCCGACGAGACGGGTGTTGTGTCTGGCGGACTACTGCCCGATGATTCATGTCGGGCCGTTGTATATATGCTAGTTGCGCGGTAAACTCTGCTTGCGAGATTCACGATTTTGTGTGACGTCTTTATGACAATTAGGTCGCATGTGGCGTTGTAGATACCGCCACACATTTGTTTTACATGGAGGGAGGTGACATCGAGGTAGCGAGCTAAACCGCGACCGCGAGATATCACAGTGAGATCTTCGGCATGTATGCATTACCCTTAGTCAATTGATATACTTAAATCATAGCAAAATAATGTTAAGAACTTCTGTTTGCGTACTAAGTACTATTTAATATTAATAAACGGAATAATAAATATAATAAAATAGAGTAAGTAAATATTTTGTGGAGTTGCTTTAATCTTCATTTCCATTTCTCATCGTTTAGAAAGTTTTCCCCGAAATTACGTCTCAGAACTCAATCTATACCGACCCAAACTTTATAGAATTTCGAAGTCCCCCCCGCGTACAGCCACTGTCTTAAACCACATCCAAAACTGCAAACAGCTGCTTTTATCGCGTCTTCTCCCGCCTAAACCTAACTTGCGGAACTCTTGACCCACCCAATGTCTCATAAATCGAGTAAAACTTTTATCTTAACGGTTCAACAGTGGTTTTTATACATTTTCATGCTTTCACAAGATGTTCCCGGGGATTTTAATGAAAAAGTTTTTGTTCAATTTTTGGAACGGAATGTTGATTTCTATTAAGAATGTTTTCAAGCTGCGACGTAATTTTTTGATTTGTTTTTGAAAGTTTTGGTACAGACGCCAGCACATCAATCTACTACAATCTCTTTAATAGATTGTCAACTTTATCGCTAAAGCATTAGGTTCAAGGTTCATTGGGAAAATTTGACAGTTTCGGGTAGCTTGGCCTGTACACTGTGATTTTATTTTTTTTTAGTCTTAACATAGACTTAATTGGTTTGACATGATCGGTCTCCTTACAAAATGAGTTCTAACTTTAAACCTAGCCCGTTACTGTATTTTGAACTTTATTCCGACAGTCGTTACTGGTAGTCAGAAGCCCGAAAATCTGACAACCAGTCTTACCGAGGGGTATCGTATTACTCAGTAACTGGGTTGTGGAGGTCAGATAGGCAGTCGCTCCATGTAAAATACTGGTGTTCAGCTGCATTCAGTTAGACTGGAAGCCGACCCCAACGTACATAGTTGGGAAAAGGCTAGGCTGATGAGAAAATCCTGAATAAAGTTTGCTCCCAAAATTTCCTGCAGTGTTTAAAAGGTTTCATTTTACTTTTCATCCAAAACAATTTCAGTTGTACGTTTATTAAGCTAGATAGCCTGTATAAAGCCTTGATTCTGCATAATCAGGTAATGTAGATAAACATTTCAGTAAGCTCTTTCATTTACGCTGAAAATATACTGATGCTCTGAAGACTACAACGTTATTTGTGTAGCATAATCAGCCTATAACGTTCCCACTGCTGGGCCTCCTCCGAGTGGGCCGTAATCCACCACGCATGACTAGTGCGGGTTGTTAGATGTCACATGTCTTCGAATTTTTTTGGTTCTAGGACAAGCCGGTTTCCTCACGATGTTTTCCTTCATCGTTTTTGATTCAATATATGAATTTAGGGATTTTTTTTGGGTTATTTTAATTCTGTACATAAATATTTGTTCCGGCCACCAATCATATTTATATGTGTAAGTATAAACATACGAGCTGATACTGACGGGTGATTTTTTTTCGTGCACTGGATTTTCAACGCTCTGCTTAGCGTCGAGAGTTAAAAATCCAACAGTGTGTTTTTTTAACGCGCTGGGGTGCGCTCTGTTGGATTCTCAATACTCGACTCAACACAGAGAGTTGAAAATACAGTGCACGAAATAATGTTTTTTTTTCGTGCACTGGATTTTCAACGAACACACGGGCGATTATTTCCCATGGGAAAATATGGGCTACCCTGACGCTTTCGCCTGAAGAAGGCTGATGATTGTTGTTATTTTATTTGTTATTGTGAACTGTTTTTATTTTTCCACAATCGGTAACTAGGCGGACTTAGCCGATCTTAACACATCGGAAAATATCACCGGTGCCTACGTGGGTTTATGCACATAACACACATATATAATCAGCCAATAACGTTCCCACTGTTGGGACACAGGCATCCTCTCAGACGTGAGAGGGATCCGTAAACCACCACGCGGGCTCAGTGAGGGTTGGTAGCGTGGGTTTATGCGATCACACATAAATAAACATGTAAAACATTGTAACGCGATAGATTTTTCACTTTTTATTTTGCCGCCGCTATGTTATCGCAAACCGCAGCGATAGTGCGCAAAATGCATAAATGGTATGCTATAAATAGTCCAATTCACGACCGTGCCTGAATTTGGACTCCATGTGAAGGCGGTGTTGTTATTAATAATAATTGTGTTGGTTTAAACTCGGCTCTCATTTAGTAGAATTTACAGGATAATAATATCCTTGATTCCCAATATAGTTTGTACGAATGATAGACTCAAATGGTTCATGAGCAGTTTACCACATTCTCAATTCACCAGATTCTTAACCCACCAGATTATCAATTAACCTGTTTCTCAACTTACCCGATTCTCTACTCACCAGATTCTCAATTCACCAAATGTTGTACCAGTTAGGTAACAAATTGTTTGCGATTTGCAATAGGTGCGTTGTTTCAAATACAGAAATAAGGCCGTAATATATTTTGTAGATAACTGGTACCTATCAAATAAATAAATAAGTACGATCGATCGATACCGGATTACGATCGTACGATCTGGTATACCACTAGTACGATGTTGTAATAAAAGCAAATAAAAATACAGGTTTTGAATAACGTGCGTCCTACTTCTCAAGTAACTCCTACTGCCTCACCTACTAAAACTATTATTTCAGCATAGGATAAGTATGATCAGCCTATAATGTTCCCACTGCTGCGACACAGGCCTCCTCTCGGTAAGAGGGCCGTAATCCACCACGCGGGCCCAGTGCGGGTTGGTAGAAGACATGTCTTCGAATTTTTGGTTATAGGACATGCCGGTTTCCTCACGATGTTTTCCTTCACCGGTTTTAAGAGCAGTGGTGATGAAATAATTTATACAAAGTAAATGGCCTGCCTGGGTGGGCCTGCAACTCGTATGTCGCGGCCCTTACCCCTGGGTCACCGCTGCTCTAATAGTAAGTAAGAATTATTTATGTCGACGGTATTAAACATTAATTTCCTTTATTTCGGTTTCCTTATTACAGTTACACATTTGACTTTATTATTTAATTCTACCTACACCCAGGACACGACAAATAAAACCTACATAAGTACCAATGTCGGGACTTACATTTACGCCCGCCTATTTTTACGTTCAGTCATATGAAAGGCGACGTAAAAGGTCTTAAAACGTCGAATGTGTTTCGGCTAGATGCCAGGAGAGGCGATTTATGTGTTTTAGTTTTTACTTTTGTTGCTAGGAAAGGAAAATAACTTTGCTGAGTATGTTTGTGTTGCTATGCTGGTGTAGAATAAAATGTAGTTTTATAACATTGGTAAAAGTAAACTATGAGACAGTAAAAACAGTAGGTATACGAATTCACTGTCAACGATATTAAAGGTCGCAAAGTCAAAGGAAGAATATAAAGGAACAGTACTCATACGATAGTGAATATGTAAACTAAGTGTTAGCGCGAGGACCAATAAAAGAGTCGGCAATTGTTTATTGTCGTGCTTATTACAATTTACCATTTTGTTGAATTGTAGAATTGTAAGGTTTTGTGGAGAGCAGTGGTGGTCCTGTCGTAACGGCGCGATTTACGAGTCGTAGGTCGTAGGTTCGAACCCAGACAGGCGATTTACTTTGTGTAAATCATTCCATCACCACTGCTCTCAAAACGGTGAAGGAAAACATCGTGAGGGAACCAGCATGTCCTAGAACCAAAAATTCGAAGACATGTGTTCACCAACCCGCACTAGGCATGCGTGGTGGATTACGGCCCACCCCCTCTCACAGAGAGGAGGCCTGTGTCCCAGTCAGTGGCGTAGCGTGAGTGTCAGCCGCCCGGGGCGGAATAAAATTTTGCCGCCCTCTTATTTAGGTATTTCAATTATTAGTCTATAATAAACAGTAATTCTATATAACTTACAATTTTTTACGAAGTTCAATAATTGAACAATCACTACACGTACTTGTGGGCACTAAAATCACAGTTTGTAAAGCGTATACATCTAAACGATACGATTAAGTTAATGTGAATTGGACAACTGACGATCCATCAATCAAACTTTCTTTGAATTGTCAAAGCATCACTCACGGACCTCCCTGGAGCGACTTACCCGTACTGTACCTAATTTGTCCATTATTCTTTATATGATAGAAGTCATTCTCGTTGAATATTGGTAATAAACAATCCAAGCACAAAATAAAATACGAGGAATTCCTGCAAGTCAGTACAGACGGTGTTGCCAGTCGCTACAACGAGCAAGATTTCATTAATATACATTCATTTAAAGAATTATTATTATTATAATTATTCATTCCCCAATTTCGTCACAGTTTATGTAATGAAAAATTCCGTGCTCATTTCGATCGATCCGACTCGTAAGTGCGACAAAAATATGAAATGGTTCAAATATTTACAAGATTTTATTATTATTTATTGTGAAATTTTGCAGTCTCCTAAAGGTGCCGCCCCTACTACGCTACACCACTGGTCCCAGCAGTGGGAACGTTATAGGGTGATTATGTAAGGTTTTGTGGTATAGGGCCCTCGTGTAAATCTGTAATTATAATTCTACCTTGTACTTCGGTATTTATTTAGTTTATCATCATCAAATTCGTCCGCATCGCTGTCAATAGGAAACGTGCCCAAAGGGCTGGCAGCATTGCCACGTTATATGGCAATGTTGATTTTTGGGCCAAAAAATAGGCCAGCCCTCTGGTCACGTGTAGAGTCGACTAACCGCTTGGCGATGTCTCGAAATACTAAGTGGGTAGGTACTCGGACCCCATGGGCCTAGTGTTTCAATCCCCAACGGCTCGAACATATAATATACTTTGTACTTAATTACTTGCTACTATTAATTGGAACCATATTTTACAATCGATATGACCTGCTTCAGGTTTTTAACGATTGTGCTGTAGCGGGATATAGAATTATCAAAAGAGGCTTTACTAGCTAGTTGCAGTTTAGGACAAACGAAGGCATGTGTCTATGTAGATAGTTCGGCCCTTGAGAGAATGCGTTCCCGGCACCTGTCATTGCGACAATTCTAGCAGCTAATAAAGATCAAATTCGCAAAACACGTATTCTTTTGTATGAAACAGACAGGTCAACAACGCATTCTCTCGTCAGCCGCACTGTAGTTTCCTTGATACACCGCGTTCCGGACGATATACGAGTAAATAAACTTCGACCATCTGATGTTCAGACCATGGAAATAAGCCATAATAATAATAATAAATAGTGACAGCCAATGGCTTAATAGCCAAGAGCCTCGACCAACACCTGAGGAGGCTCTCGTTGGGCAGCTGGATCAAGGGCTTGATTCAGAAAGCGGTACTTCTGGACACGGCTCGCATTGTCAGGAGGTTCCTCTCTCTGGAGCCCTGACCGCCGGTAGCTTGGACCCTGTTCCCGATACCGGTGGGCTACTATTTTTTATATTTTTAAATGTTTTTATATCTTTTATATTCTAATATTTAAAAATATGATTTATACGTTTACATTTAAATTAAGGAAATAATAATATACTTTTCATTATGGACACATTAATGCATTCTTATTTTTTATTTTTTGTTAATTTTCATACAAACTATGTATATACCTTGACGTAAATCACCCGATATGCATGCCTCTTTATCTCTTTATCCGAAGCATTTGATAGATTTATCATTTTAATTGCCCTAAGCGGCAACATAGGCCAAATTAAGATCCTTTCTTACTGCATAGCTCAATTAAATTTCATTAAATGAAATTACAAATATCTTTGTAACGAAGCCTTTTTAAGTACTACTTCCTTTGTTAGATTTGATTTGTAAGAGCTATAGAAGCCTTTGGCAAAGTTTATGGATAACGTGAAGAACACGGTGTATAAGCATGCATAAAAAGGCAGAATGACAAACGAAGCCCATCAAAATTCCAACTACCCCAAGTTCCTAGGGAAATGTACAACATTTATATTTATTCTAAAACGTATATTTTACTGAAGCAGCTTATTACTGCAACGTTTCCTTTGTGAGACGGAACCATCTCTTCCCTGCACGTCTCTTGAGATTGGTTGCACTGACTGCGGTATTATGATTTTATTTATGTAGATTTCAACCTTTTGTAAAAACCTAGTAGGTAATATTTATTGTGTGGTTAAAGGAAAATACATATAAGTGTTATTAGAAGAAATAACGTGCTGAATTTTATGCTGCTATCAAAGAAAATCATAATATATATTTTATATATATTATGATTTTCTTTGATAGCAGCGGGAGTGAAGTCTGTGTTTAAAACAAATTCGTATCAATTATCATTCGTAGATCTTTGACAGTCGTTACGGGTAGTCAGAAGCCCAACACTCTGACAACCAGTCTTACCAAGGGGTATCGTGCTACCCAGTAACTAGTTTGTGGGGGTCAGGTAGGCAGTCACTCCATGCCAAATATTAGTATCCAACTGCATCCGGTTTGATTGGAAGCCAATCCCACCACAGTTGGGAAAAAAGTCTAGGCAGATGATGATTAGGTACTTATGATCTTGTCTGATAGCAGTGCGTTGTGTCTAAAACATATTCTTATCAATACACGAAACTGTGATGGTAATCAGGGGGTCCACTACGAAGTGCAAAGTGCGAATGGTCGGATCGGACCGACACATGGCCGAACCGAATATTATTGAAAAATGCGAAAAAAATTCGGATCGGCTCAGTTGGGTCGGGACCATAGTCAATATTCGAAAGAGTGTAGGAGTGTAGGATTGGGACTGACCGAACCAAATAGTAACTTTGTAGCAGGAAACGGCCGAACATTCGGCCGATACCACTTCAGAGTAGACCCCCAGTTTCATCATAGGCTATCCATCCATCCATATGTCCATATAGCAATCTACTGAGGTTGGACATTCCAATGCAATGGGAACTTACCTAGTTAATCCAAACTTTTTTATAAGTCTCTCAAAAGTGAAGCGCTCCACCCAGAGCGGGAGGGGTCATTTGATGATTTCCCATCCGGAAAAAAAAAGGGTGTTTGCACATCTGACGGAAGATGCGTGCTGTATCGTCGGCTACGTAACTCCAGAACGGAAAAATATATAATAAAACATTCAACCTAACACACTCAATCGATGATGCGTTAGTGAGTCGGGGAACTAACGAAGTTACGTCCGACGCACTTTCCGTCATATGTGGAACCACCGTAAGTGTTTTCACGAGAAAACCGTTAATAATTAATCATATTTGTAGGAGCAGTGGTGGCTCAGTGGTAACAGTCGCGACTTACGAGTTGTATGTCGTGGGTTTGAATCCAGATGGACGCTTTACTTTGTGTAAATTATTTTATCACACTGCTTTCAAGATGGTGAAGAAAATCATCGCGAGGAAACCGGCATGTCCTGGAACCAAAAAATCGAAGACATGTGACATCTACCAACTCGCACTGGGCCCACGTGGTGTATTACGGCCCACTCCCTCTCACAGAGAGGAGTCCTGTGTCCCAGCAGTGGGAGCATTATAGGCTGATTATGCTATGTGTGATCATCCATTTGCGAACGTATTCAAAACGCGCTTTATTAGAGCGCTGAAGCGGAATAATTGTCATAAACCTCATGCATCACTTCTACAATCTAGTCGTTACTTAACAGGTATTCAGTATTCAGGAATCTGTATGTGCTTAATGTTCGCCGCACGGGGGCGCCACTGTGCCAGTGCGCTGGCTTCAATTAATTTAATTCGTTGGAGAGGTATTCCAATAGTTATGATTGGCAGGACTAGGTCGCGTTTACACTGGAGATGTGTTGACGAAGATAACTTCGTATGTATGATGGTTATGATAACGGGGTCTACTCCCTAAGCACGAAGTCAGTATATAGTTTTGGCCGTAGTTACGGGCGTTTCCTACTCCGTATTACGAACATAAGAACGAATGACACGATTTGGCAGTTGTCCCTACTCTCGATGTGATTTTGCCCGGTCGAAAAATCTAATTTATCACTTGTTGAAAACATCACACTAGGGGAGTGTGATCTCTTAGGATTTGGAGTGTTCCCTAGAGAACATAAGATTCAGAACCAGGAACGAATGGATAATCAAAAATAAACTAAGTTAAGCTGTGATAAGATTACTCTTTTAATTGACATTTGGACGGTTGTCAATAGCGAGTATGTCATGTTCTTCACTTTACGTACGGTTGCCTCAGATTTTAGTTAAAGAAACACAATGTTACCATAATTGTCGCGACGGCCTAGTGGGTAAGGCTTCGCCTCTCATGCACGGGGTTGTAGGTTCGAATCCGAGCAAGTAGGTACAAATGTGATTTCTTCAATCCAATGAACTTTCTGAGTTTATCTTAAACATTAAAATATCACGAGGAAACCTGGAATTATAGTTAATATAAGTTAACGCAAACCTTACTTGAGCAAGGGAGGTGAACAATACTAAAGATAGAAAGAAGATACGTTTATTTGTGACGCAGAGAAAGAACGCAAACACAAAAAGCAAGTAGGGGGAGAATATGCGTCACATCCACGTAAAACGGCCATCGCTCAGCATAGTGCTGAGAACCTATCCGAGACAGAGCCCCAGCGCTGGTTTTCAGCGACAGCCGGCGGTGACGTGATGACATCAACCAGTGCAGTATACGAGGTATGCTCATGCCTTCTTTGTATGAAAATAGACCTTTGCCCTGCAGTGGGACAATAATTTGCTGCTGCTTAGTGTTACTATTTCATGAACTGAATGAGCGACTCATGACTCATCACTTACCAACATAGACGTCCTCTGTCCTGCCATCATCATCTGCCTAGCCTTTTCCCAACTATGTTGGGGTCGGCTTCCAGTCTAACCGGATGCAGTCGAATACCAGTATTTTACATGGAGCGACTGCATATCTGACCTCCACAACCCAGTTACTGGGTAATACGATACCCCTTGGTAAGACTGGTTGTCAGACTTTCGGGATACTGACGACCCGTAACGACTGTCAAAGATCCACGAATGACAGCCAGGACCAACGGCTTAACGTGCTTTCCGAGACACGGAGGGGACTTGATATGTGAAGATGGTCACCCATCCACAGACCAACCGTGACAAGCGTAGCTTAACCTGATCGATCGACCCGTGCGGCGGTTATTAGTTAGCCACAAGACCCTCAGAGTCCTCTGTCCTGCCAATACTATGTGTTACCAGACCCAACCACATGCAATTTACATTCAAATTCATCCTCAAAATCCATAGGTATGCTAATGACAAATTCCAGCTGTGTGTGTCCCGATAACCTCTGAGACCGGCACCCGGGGCGACAGTAATCCTATTGTCATTTCGGCCACGCTCGGGAATGATCGGGCACGATTCGATAGTCACGTCTCCAGTGATGAGGGACTCGACTAATGCGTTCACGTTCATCATGTGTTGTTATTGGGGTTTGTTTGTCTGAACGTGCTTACTGACTTTATTCGGGTAAAAATGGTGGAATCATTCATCACTCTAGTTGCCTTTATTCCAATTTATTTGGGGTCGGCGCAGCATGTCTTGTCGTTCCATCTATCAGCCGTCATCTCAGAAGCCACCTCCTTAAATAAATCAACATAATTATTTCGTTGCGGGTACTTACTTAATTAGTCACTAAGAAAAAAAAAAAATTGACTTGAGTTTCGACTGCCGAGTTCTATTTTGCAACATAAGCATAATCAGTCTATCATGTCTCCTCTCGCTGAGTGGGCCGTAATCCACCACGCGGGCCCAGTGCGGGTTGGTAGATGTCAGATGTCTTCGAATTTGTGGTTCTAGGACATGCCGGTTTCCTCACGATGTTTTCCTTCACCGTTTTAAGAGCAGTGTTGATGAAATAATTTACACACAGTAAAGCGTCTGTCTGTGTTCATACCTACGACCTGCAACTCATAAGTCGCGACCGTTACCACTGGACCACCGCTGATTTTATAGCAATGATTTTTATTAAAAAAAAAAAGAATGAAAATGGTATACCTAATTGCGCACGTGTTACGTATAATGCAGTAGAGATCCTTGGTTGTTACACTTTTATTATAAACCATCACATGTAAAATCATTACCACTAACCAACCTACCATCACCGTTTCAGGTGTTGTGAGCCCCGAACTGCCAAGACTGTTTAGAGGTATGAGGAACAGTGTAAAGATCACTCATCCTCCATAGAAAAGGGAGGATCCTCCGACCAGACGGGTGTTTTGTCTGGCGGGCAATTGCCCAACGATTGATGTTTGGGAAATTGTATCTATGCTAATTGCGCGGTAAACTCTGCTTGCGAGATGTAGGATTTGCGTGACGTCAGTACGCGTTGTTCGCATGTGGCGTTGTAGATACCGCTACAACAGCTACAGCTCACTGTGCCTATTAATAACCTATTATAATTGTAAATGGTATTGTTTGTAGATGTGCGGGTATACCTAAAGAGGTCTCGACCTTTATCGGAATAAATATTCAACACTATTTCGATTTCGAAGCAACTGACTGCATGTAAGTGTAAAGCAAGCTTTACAATCAATATTGGATGAACCTCTCACGTACGTCCTATTAGATTACGGCCGATAATTAAATATTGATAGACGTGCATGTAAGGATCAATTTGCTAGATAAATACCGGGTTAAGACGTCCCAGCTAGGGTGAGGAGTTAGAGGACCTTTTCAGGTATACTTTACTGGACAGTAAGTTGGTTGAATGTTGTTTGGTTTAATGTAATGTGTTGGTTGGTTTATAATGAATACCTTAACCATACTAGAAATTTGTCAAAATAAATGATGCAAGTGACGAAGACAAAAATACAGGGTGGCAGGCACATCGATGCGTAACCTGTTACCATAGATTCAGTACATCATCATCTCATCATCTGCCTAGCCTCTTCCCAACTATGTTGGGGTCGGCTTCCAGTCTAAACGGATGCAGCTGAGTAGTAGTATTTTACATGAAGCGACTGCCCATCTGACCTCCACAACCCAGTTACTGGGTAATACGAAACCCCTTGGTAAGACGTTAATTTTTTATTTTTCATTTTATTTTTATTTTGTTTTTTGTTTTTCATTTTTATTTGCATGATATTATTATTTTAAATTCCTTATTTTGTTGACTGATCTGTATTTACGATAATCTTATTTTCAATGACATTGTACTTTATTGAATTGTGAAATTAACAGTTAAAATTATTGTTTTGTATTTGCACACCTTATATTGTTATTAACAGTGTACCATTTGACCTTTTGTAACATCCACTGAACCTGTTTTATGCAAATAAAGGATTTGATTTGATTTGATTTGATTTGAAAAAAAAAAAAGACTGAGTACATGATTCAGAAGTATATCGTCAGTTATTAAAAATAAAATAGCTCTTTCATTCATTATGATCGCGTAGGTATTCCACATTTCTATAAAACAGCAGTTCACCAATCTAAAATATTTTACGCTTTAACCAATTTAAAATATTTTACGCTTGGGGGGTCTAGAAGCAGCTGCTGAATATTCATGGCTACAGTTCGCGCGTCGTTGTCCCTGCCATCCTGTATACACAAGAGATAAAGACGGTTAGGTACAGACGCCAGCACATCAAGCTACTACATTCTGTCAAATTTCTTTAATAGATTATCAACTTTATCGTTAAAGCATTAAGGTTCAAGATTGATTGGGAAAATTTGACAGTTTCGGGTAGCTTGACCTGCTGGCGTCTGTACATCAATTTTATTAAAAAAATAAAGTGTTTTGTAGTGACTAAGTACAGAAGTGATCAGCGTTTTCACAACGCACTTGTACCCTAAATTAATGACATACAGATATCAAGCGCTGATAACTATCTATCTTGTGGTAGTAAAATTTTTAGATAGTCTAATTATCCAAGGAGGACTGACTGCTTAATGTCTGCGCAACTGTCGGGACGAGTAACTGAGCTATACCAGTATAGGTCATTTATTTGTTAGGCTAAGTGCGCATTGCGATGCGATTTTTTTGAACGCATGTCCGTGGTCTAATAATAACCGCCGCACGGGTCGATAGATCAGGTTAAGCTACGCTTGTCACGGTTGGTCTGTGGATGGGTGACTATCTTTACATTCCGAGACCTCTCCGTGTCTCAGAAAGCACGTTAAGCCGTTGGTCCCGGCTGTCATTCATGGATCTTTGACAGTCGTTACGGGTTGTCAGAAGCCCGAATGTCTGACAACCAGTCTTACCAAGGGGTATCGTATTACCCAGTAACTGGGTCGTGGAGGCCAGATAGGCAGTCGCTCCATGTAAAATACTGGTATTCAGCTGCATCCGTTTAGACTGGAAGCCGATCCTAACTAGTTGGGAAAAGGTTAGGCAGATGACGATGTTCATGCGAAATAAAATCGCAAACGCAAATAATTTTTTAAGCGAATTCTCGAACGATTTTTAATAGAGTGCACAGACTATTATATCGTCGCTCTAGATGTGATACCTCGTAACTGTAATTATTGGTCAATTTTACATTTCGATGCGAAATTGTCTATCACGCAATTTTCAATCTTTCTGGTGATACCTTGTATGTACATGAGGTTTACTTCACTTAAAAAAAACGACTTTTAGTGATATCTCGTAACAAGACTTTGAAGCACTTTGTAACGTGGGACATTGTAAGTTTAATAGACACCAGACATGCCAAGGTGATTTTTTATGTACGGACGCCTGCACATCAAGTTACTATAATCTGTTAAATTTCTTTAATAGATTTTCAACTTTATCGCTAAAGCATTAAGGGTCAAGGTTGATTGGGAAAATTTGACAGTTTCGGGTAGCTTGACCTGCTGGCGTCTGTACATACAAGAAAATCAAAAGCATGCAATAAAGACAAAAAACTGTTTTGATAATTTATGTAAATTATCAAAACAGTTTTTTGTCTTTCCAACCATCTCACCGTGAAAACTTAGCTGAAGTGAGCGTGGAGTGAGCTGTCATTCCAACTAATGCTAGGGATTGACACTATTGACAGCTCACTCTAAGCTCACTTCACCTAAAATTACACGGTGAGATTTTTACAGAATCGATCGGCTGGTTCGTATTTACGAGGTGTCACATCTAGAGCGACGATGATAATATGTATATTGTTATTTGGAAAAATAATTGCGGAAAATATACATTATATGGAACCACCGCGCAAGCTTCCTCTACCGAATGAAAAAAGGTTTTTTAAATCGATCCGTAATTGCCGTAAATATTTAATATACACGTTGGCTTTGGGGACATCGAAGCTTAGCTTGTTAAAATGAATTCAGTACATGATTATGAACCCCCCTGCGTTGAAATTTTCAGTCAGTTATTAAAAAAATAAATTGCTGTTCCATACATTATTACCGCGTAGGTATTGGCGCTTTTCTGTGAAACAGCAGATTTTTTTTTGATAACGGATTCCTCCTTTTTTCAAAGTTTTGGCGAGTCAACCGGGATCCCTTCTTTTCGCATAAAGTTCTTTTTCCTAATATACTTTGGCATAACGATTTTTTTTTTGTGGCGGATTACGGCCCACTCCCTCTCACAGAGAGGAGACCTGTGTCCCAGCAGCCAGTGGGAACATTATATGCTGATTATGTATGTTATACCTATATATGATAGCGCTGGCAAATAAAACAGAGAAAAACAAACGTCATAACAGTTGATTACGTAACGGAAACCCGAATCAGTACAATAAATAAATAAGTGATTTTGCATTACATTATAAAATCGTATTAAATTAAGTATTGTTAATTTTAAGGTTTGTTTTTATTAATCTAAAAGTCTAAAAATGAAACATTGTAACTGTCAGTTCTTTTGATTAAAATTATTGTTACCTAACTAAATTTACAATTTAATAAGTGTTATTGATTACAAATCAAGTTTTGTACACAATTAGATTATTTTTACTAAATACAATTTAAATTTTGTTGTAAAACAAGTGTCAACGGAAGTCGTTGCTGTCTGACGTTGACAGTTGTTTCAATGTATAAATAGGCTCGCTCTAGTCGCTGAGCGCACAGTATTAAATTATATTTTGAACGGTGTACATCTCTTGGTAAAATTAATTTGTGTGATTCATTGTTGGTTGTGAATAATTAAAAGTGTTTACAAGATGTCTGATCGTTATCATTCGAGATCCCCGAGTCCACCCGCTCTTACATCAGAAGAAAGGGATGAGCCCGCTCCTGAACTGAACCAATCAACGTACTCGCCTACCCTGCCGACCTCTCGACCAGGAATTTCGGAGGAGCTGACTTTACTTCGCTGCCAGGTGAAGTTGCTGGAAAGGATGGTTTTACGGAACCAAACCACGAGTACCCACAAGCTAAGTGAAATTTATTTACCAAATTATGATCCCGACGAACATAAAATAACAGTTGAGGAATGGTGTAAACAAGTCACCTCTTTAATCACCATGCGAGGTTGTTCACAATTTGTTGCTATGATGAAGGGATTAGCATGCTTGCAAGGACGCGCGAAGCAATGGGCAGACACTAATGCTCATTCTCTTGCTAATTGGGATTCACTCCAAAGAGAACTCATAGCACAATTTAGTGGCGAAACAAGGTACATTGTGTACGTCAATGCATTTCGGGAATATACTTCAAATCAGGCTAAATCTTTTTCTGAATATGTTGCCGAATCATGGCGTTTGTTTTCAAGAATTTCTCCGAATGCTCCAACTGAGCTCATGGTGGAGGCTGTAATATCTGGCATAAGACCAAAGTTTTACCAAGCTGAACTCCTCAGGTCAGCACCTAGATCACAAGCAGAACTGATAGCCACATTGGCGAACTATCGTAAACGACCCGCCGATGCAATGTCAGATGAACCCCGTGCTAAGCAACCAAGGCTTGACCTTCCAACAACTGCGACGTGTCACAATTGCCACAAACCAGGGCATATTTCTCGTGATTGCAAAAACAGACTTTGTGAAATCTGCAAGAAACCAGGCCACACATCTGACCGCTGCTGGCATAAAAAGAAAAACGAGTCACAATCTGAGAAGACTTCTGTTCCTGTTACTGCTTCAACATCTGCACCACCACCTTCACGCCGGGAAGTCAATACGATACAGAAGGAAAAGCTGCCCAACGAAGTTCAACTACAAATAGGTGATATCTTTCTTTCTTGTTTAATTGATAGTGGTGCCGAATGTTCGCTTATTAAGAAAAAAGTTTCTGGGTCAATTAAGGGTAAACGCCGAATAGAACTTTTGCAATTACGAGGGTTTGGGGGCAGTAGCATACCTTCAAGTGAATCGATAAACACTGTAGCCACATTAAATGGTGTGACATTCGAAGTAAAACTTCATGTCGTTGATGATTTAAATTATGATGTAATTTTAGGACTAGATTCTATCAAAATACCGGGGATTAAAATTTCAATTACAAACGAAGGAACTTCAATAGAAAGAGTAAGTTACATTTTTAATTACGAAATATCATCTTTGGCTAATATTGATACTGATTTGAAAGATACTTCTCAGTTAATAAGTATCCTAGAAAAACACACAGATTTATTTACTTTCAATAAAATGAAAAAAGTCACCACGGGAAAATTAACTATCAGATTAAAAGATCCTAATCGTATAGTGCAAAGAAGGCCCTATCGACTAGCACCGGTAGAGAGAGAAAAGGTTAAGACAATTATTGAAGATCTTAAAACTAAGGGGATTATTAGAGATAGTTGCTCACCTTTTGCAAGTCCTATTTTGCTAGTAAAAAAGAAAAATGGTGATGACCGGCTTTGTGTCGATTTCCGCGAACTAAATTCAAATACGGTTCGTGACCACTATCCTCTGCCACTGATACAAGATCATATTGATAAACTTGGTAAAGCTCGATTCTTTTCAAGCCTTGATATGGAATCAGGGTTCCACCAAATTAGAATTTCAGAGGAATCAATCGAAAAAACGGCCTTCGTTACGCCCGATGGCCAGTATGAGTACTTATCAATGCCATTTGGTCTAAGTAATGCACCTTCAGTATACCAGCGCGCCATTAATGCAGCTTTAGGCGATTATCGCGACGACATTGCACTAGTATATATTGATGATGTTTTAATACCCTCATCTAGTGAGCAAGAAGGCTTGGAAAGGCTGGCACTTGTATTAAAAAGACTATCAGAAGCAGGATTTACGATAAATCACTCAAAATGTAAATTCCTCAAGACGTCCATAGAATATCTCGGTAATATTATTAAGAATGGTGAAGTGAAGCCAAATCCTACTAAATTGACAGCACTTAAATTTTCAGAACCACCCAAAACACTTAAGCAACTTAGGCAATTCAATGGTCTGGCAAGCTATTTTCGACGTTTTATCCCTCAATTTTCCCAACTAATGACTCCACTATATGGACTTACAAAAAAAGACGTACCATTTGTATGGTCTCCCGAACACGAATCAAGAAGGCAACATGTCATCACACTTTTGATCTCTGAACCTATACTTTGCATTTTTGATCCAACTCTTCCAATAGAAGTCCATACAGATGCTAGCGCGAAAGGTCTCGGGGCTATTCTCATTCAGAACGACAATAATCGTCGCAAAGTCGTTGAATACTTTAGTACGCGCACTAGTGATGCTGAAACAAGATACCATTCATACGAATTGGAGACTTTAGCTGTTGTCAGAGCAATAAAACATTTTCGCCATTTTCTATATGGCCGCAAATTTACAGTTGTAACTGACTGCAATGCCCTTAAGGCTTCAAAACATAAAAAGGAACTTACACCTCGGGTTCATAGGCTATGGGCATACTTACAAAATTTTGACTTTGATGTTATTTACCGTAAGGGGGAACAAATGGCCCACGTAGATTTTTTGAGTAGAAATCCACAAATTAATATTTTAACGAAAGATCCAGCGTGGATTGTAGTTGAGCAAGAAAGGGACAAAGAACTCAAAAGTCTTCGCGATGCTATAAAGAATAAAGATGACTATGACAGAAAATTTTGTATTCGATCGAATCTCTTGATGATAACCATACAAAACCAAAAAAAAGAATCACTAACTCGTACAGTAGTCCCCGAATCACTTGTTTGTTCATTGATAAATAGATACCACGAACATCTTTCGCATACGGGATGGGAACGTACTCTGGATAAAATTCGGGAACAGTTTTGGTTTAAACACATGACAAAACGAGTACGCCAATTTTGCGATAACTGTTTACAATGCAAAATTGGCAAAGAGCCTTCCGGTAAAAAGCAAATGGAACTACACCCCATTGATAAAATAAGCATACCTTTCCATACGATACATGTAGACCTTATGGGTAATCTTACCGGCACAAACAAAAAAGCATATGTTCTGGTAGCTATTGACGCATTTACCAAATTTATACTTCTGTATCCACTGAAAGATAAAAGTACTAATATAATATTAAAAAGCTTCCGCGAAATGATTAATATTTTTGGCACCCCATGTAGAATTATTTCTGACAGGGAATCGGCTATTATGGGCACAGAAATTCAAGATTTTTTTAAATCTTTCGGTATCGAACATCATGCTATTGCCCGCGGTACACCTAGAGCTAACGGTCAAGCTGAAAGACAAATGCGCACTCTTAAGGATCACCTTACAGCCATATCTCTAACGCAATCGAGAGTTTGGGTTAATAAAATAGGTGAATTGCAATTAGCATTAAATTGTACGAAATCTAAAGCTACAGGGTATTCCCCTTTAGAACTTCTGCTAGGTAAAAGATGCTCTCCCCCTGCAATCGAACAGATATCCCTATCTAACGAAGATATAAACAAAGATGAAATCCGTTTAGACGCTGAGCACAGAATGGCCGAAACAGCAGAAAAAAACAAAATGCGTTTCGATTCTAAGTGTGCTAAAATTAAACCCTTTCTAGAAGGAGACTTTGTTCTTTGTAAAGACACTCAGTGGTCGGGTAACAAACTAGGACCAAAATATCTGGGACCCTATCAAATAATAAAAGTCTTAGACAATCACAGATACGAAGTAAAAGACATTCGGTCTCAGCGAAATAAAAATACTGTAATCACACATGAACACATGAGATTGGTACCTAATCCTAATTTAACTGAATGAATAGACCGTGATAGCGAGAATAAGGTGAGAAACAGTTTATGATTGAAAAGTTAAGTTTATGGATAAAATTATGTGAAACGTTTTATTTCGAGTTGACAAAATTGTTGTATTCAAAGGCCTTGGTCATGGCCATGGTTTCGGATGGTTGGTTAAAAAAAAAAAAAAAAAAACATTTCAGTCGAGCCAAGTCAAAGACAGGCCTCTGAATCTTTATGATCAAGCCACGATCTGCGACCTCTGAGTTTGACAGTTTCACCAGACTAAGCAATGTTGTTGCCTCTGAGTCTGGTCTAAAAATGTTTGCATTTTTTTAAAGTTTTGTGTGTTTTTCAGAGAGATTCGCTGGCCCTAGCAAGGCCCGCTCGTCAGTATGGCCGTGATAGCGCTGGCAAATAAAACAGAGAAAAACAAACGTCATAACAGTTGATTACGTAACGGAAACCCGAATCAGTACAATAAATAAATAAGTGATTTTGCATTACATTATAAAATCGTATTAAATTAAGTATTGTTAATTTTAAGGTTTGTTTTTATTAATCTAAAAGTCTAAAAATGAAACATTGTAACTGTCAGTTCTTTTGATTAAAATTATTGTTACCTAACTAAATTTACAATTTAATAAGTGTTATTGATTACAAATCAAGTTTTGTACACAATTAGATTATTTTTACTAAATACAATTTAAATTTTGTTGTAAAACAAGTGTCAACGGAAGTCGTTGCTGTCTGACGTTGACAGTTGTTTCAATGTATAAATAGGCTCGCTCTAGTCGCTGAGCGCACAGTATTAAATTATATTTTGAACGGTGTACATCTCTTGGTAAAATTAATTTGTGTGATTCATTGTTGGTTGTGAATAATTAAAAGTGTTTACAAGATGTCTGATCGTTATCATTCGAGATCCCCGAGTCCACCCGCTCTTACATATATAACGATTTTGGTATAAATTGTTTTGGCATAATAATACATAGCCATTTTTTTGGCATAGAGTTTATGTTGGCATAATTATCTTGAAGGCTAATTTGTTTTGGCCTAAATTTAATTCGCATAATGTTACTAGGCCTAATGACTTTTGCATAATAGTATTTAGGCGGCATACAAATATAAGGTATGATGTTTCCTGATATTTACTACTGCTATTGAATCATACGGATAGGTTAGGTTAGAACAGTGACCATTAACGCGCGAAGCCGAGCGAGCGAAGCAAGCGTGCCGCGGCAGCGGCCGCCGAGCGCCAGATCCCCTCTATTGTTGGTGTTGTGGGTTGTAATTTGGGTTATAACACTACCTATAATGTTTCCTGATATTTACTCATTCATTACAGAATTTTGAATTTTGTTAAAGGATTAAATTACAACTTTGCGACAATACACTTAGTGACACAATAGTTTTATGATACCGTCCACTTAGAAAAATTAAAAAATGATTTGTTCTACCTACAATGTAAAGTGCCTACAAATTTAATTAGAGCAATATTGTATAAAAATGTGTATTAGTGTCTAACATTTTAGGAGTTAATTATTTTGCTTATTTTTTATGCCTATAAAAATATGTTTTAATATCATTATGCGTATATAATTTATGCTTTAGAATGTTATACTAAATCATTATTATGATTAGAGCAATTGTGCTTAAAAAAATATTCGTAGGCTGTTATGCGTAAATAATGTTATGCGAAAATATAATTAGGAGAAACAAAAGTATGCCAAGTTATATTAGATCTTAAAATTTTATGCAAATGGATAGGGAACCGAGTCAACCTGGTTGGTAGTGAGTCCCGCTCAGGAGGCTCTTTTAAAACGCCCAATGAAAACTCCTGAAATACTGATTAAAAAAAGTCGACCTAGTCGTGTACCGTAATTGTTGGATCAAGGTAGTGGAGTTCGGCAGTGGTACAGTGAAAGGTAAAAAAAAAAAAATATCATGCTATATTAAGGTTGCTTTATCAACCATCAGGTTCTAGTATCAAATTTACTAAACCAAGCATTATTACGCCAGTTTCAAACAAGTTGATCAACTTTCGAAGTTAACCGTGCTCCTGGTTCGAACTTACTTGTCTAGAACTAACCGTAATAAGTGTATAATTGAACCTAACTAAGATTTAACGAGTTAATACTGTAACTAATTCTGAAGCTGAAACAATGGGTAATGGAAAGAGGATGTCTTAATTATTCCTGTTAGCTGACTGGCTGTTTTGAATCGGATTTCAGAACCGGTAATGGTAATAAAGCGAAATTAATTAAACTATCTTGTATGGAGTTTATAGGAGGGGGTTGTGGCTAAGTAATGATAGCCGCACGGGTTGGTTGCCGCGCTTGGTCCCTGGATGGGTGACGATCCTTACATACCATGATCCCGTCGTGCCTCAGAAAGCACGTTAAAACTTTAGTCACGGCTGTCATTCGTGGATCTTTGACAGTCGTTACATGTAGTCAGAAGCCCGAAAATCTTACAACCTGTCTTACCAAGGGGTATCGTATTACTCAGTAACTTAACAGGTTGTGGAGGTCAGATAGGCAGACCTGAAGCGTTTGCCTATCTGACCTCCACATTGTAAAATACACACTAAAATACACACTGTAAAATACAAGTATTTATCAGCATTCGGTTAGACTGGAAGCCGACTCAGTTTTGGGAAAATGCCTGTTTGGGTTCGAACACACGATCTACAACTCGTGATTCCCGGCCGTTACAACTAGGCCATCACTGCTCTACGCTGTCTGTTTGCTTGGTTCTCCTAAATTACCCCTATTCACCTTGTTATCTCACCCCTGCATCATTAGCCCAGTACTAATAACCTTAACACTAAATTAAGCCATTCTCACTCGGTTCTTGTACGTATTAATTGAATTGTCTGGGTGTGGCGCGTGATTAATTAGTGGTAATTGCCATGCGTGATACAGAGGTACCTACGTGTTAAATATTAGTTGGTTATTAGTTTAGGTAGGTATAATATTCGGGTATCAAATAGAGTGTTGGTTTGGTTATAAAGCGCGCTTTTTTTCTAGCGACTTTAGAAAAAGGTGGGGTTCTAAATTCGTCGGTATCTTTTTTGTATGTTCAGCGATAATTCTTTATCACGTCGATCGATTTTGTTTCTTTTTTTTTTAATTTGGGTCTAGTTCTGAGTAGTTGTTTTTGAGTTAGCTTCAATGCGTAGTTTTCAACTGCATCTGTGTTGATGATGTTATAATATTTGTTATGTGAAATAAATACATGGCACGAATTTGTCTGAGATACAGCAAATACAACATAAAAAACCTACTTAAACAAAGCAGTGATACTGGATAATGGTAACCGACGTTGTTTCAGTCCTGTGGCCCATGCAGCGTCATTAGATTTAATGTAAATAAACCATAATTACTTAGATGTTTCTTGCAGGGCGCTTTTTGAATTGATTAGCACAAGTAGATTTATCAACATGCAATAATGAGAATGATTAATGATCTTACAGAACAAACGGATGGCCGTAAATGTCTGCTCATGATAATTATAGTTATTTCGTTTTAGCATTGTAATAACGGTCATCGACCCTTAATTGACCTCTAAATTTATTGGCAAATTTAAGTGCACGTTATTTCAAAAACCCGTGTAGGCTAAGTTCAATGATCCTGATCGCAAATACCAAGCTGAAACACACGAACTATAGTAACGTTTCATCAAAACCCGTTTCAAATTCTCTTCGCGACATTAGAATACATCAGTATTGTCCTTTTGTCTTAACAAGTTGTCGGCAAATACCCAATTAACATAGACAAAGCAAGTCAAATAGTTCAATGACTAAGTTCGCGAGGTCATACAAAGCCGTGTTGTTTCCCTGTACAGTGTACACAAAGTAACAATGTGTCCGTGTTCACTACATAGTGGTTTACAGTTTGTTTGTCTCACGAAGTGACGCGCGCTTTACTTGTGTTAACACGTTGTGAATGTATGCGTGAAGACGAGTAGCGTCTCGGACGGTACAGAGAGCTCCTGCGCTTACACACACGTATACTAAACTTGTTAACCACAAGTAAAGCTCGCGTCGCTTCGTGAGATATAAATACTATACATGAAAATATGTGCCTTTTAACAAGATATGAGTAGATTTGGTATTTTTATTTATAGGTTCAATACATAATGACGATACTTCTTGCATTTCTTGGAAACCGACCCAAACAGAGTTGGGAAAAGGACAGGCAGATGATCATGATGACTTCTTGCATTTTAAAGGTAATTTCGTACTTTTTTACTTTTCGTATTTTGACAACTGTATAGCTACTCTGTGATAGAGAAAAATATAACTCTCCCGGTCTCTCACACTAAATCTCTCGTATTGTTTATTAAAACCATCTCTTAGTGACCGTTACAAGTACCCGCGAAGATACATGTAAAGAAAGAAAAAGAAAGAAAATACGTTTATTTGCGGCAAACATGACGCATACAAAAGAACATAAACACACAATAAAAACTAACAAGTTGGGGGTAAACATGCGTCACATTCACGCAAAACGGCCATCGCTCAGCATAATGCTAAGACTCTATACGAGACAGAGCCCCAGCGCTGGTTTTCAGCGGCAGCCGGCACATGGGGATTTATTTAAGGGGGTTGACTACTGAGATGACGGCTGATAGAGAACTATGGAACAAGAAGAAATACTGCGCCGCCCCCAAATAAATTGCAATAAATCCAGTAAAGTGATGAGTCCACTATTTTTTCTCGAATAAAGTCAATAGGCACGTTCACACAAACATACCCCAATAACAACACATGATAAACGTATACGCATTACTCGAGTCACTCATCACTGGAGACGTGACTATCGAATCGTGCCCGATCATTCCCGAGCGTGGCCGAAATGACAATAGGACTATTGTCGCCCCGGGTGCCGGTCTCAGAGGTTATCGGGACACACACGGCTGGAATTTGTTATTAGCATACCTATGGATTTTGGGGATGAATTTGAATGTAAATTGCATGTGGTTGGGGCTGGTAATATATAGTATTGGCAGGACAGAGGACAGCTATGTGGGTAAGTGATGACTCATTCATTCTGTTCATGAAATCGTACTTCCTACTAATATTACTTACTTTATACTTATTAAACTAATATATCCTATCCTACTTATGTAATATTATAAATGTGAAAGTTTGGATGGATGGATGGATGGATGGATGGATAGATGGAGGTTTGTTACTCTTTCACGCAAAAACTACTGAACGGATTTGGATGAAATTTGGCACACACATGGTTTATAACCGGGATTAACATATAGGATACTTTTTATCCCGATATTCCCACGGGATCGAAACTTATGTGGGTGAAACTGCGGGGCGCAGCTAGTAATATCATAAACTTGAAAGTTTATGAGGATGATTGGATGTTTGCTACTCTTTCACGCAAAAACTACTGAACGGATTTGGATGAAATTAGGCACACATATATTTTATAACTAAGATTAACACATAGGTTACTTTTATACCGATATTTCTACGGGATCGAAACTTATGCGGGTGAAACCGCGGGGCGCTGCTAGTAGTAACATTATAATACCTCCCGGTTATGGTCCCACTGCAGGGCAAGGGCAACTTCTCATACAGAGAAGACACGAGCATTGATCACCACGCTTGCTCAAGACGAGTTGGCGATTTCAGACTTACTCGTATATTAGCTATAAGTAAAAAGTAAGAAGTAAGCAGCAAGCAGTGCAGCAGTGTAGTAGTAACTATAAATTAGTGCGCTTTACCGTCACCGATTGCATCACTGCTTTCCATCAGGCGGAATCGCAGTCAAGCACTACTTTATATCATTAAAATAAAAGTCCAGGGGGTCTACTACGAAGTGCAAAGTGCGAATGATCGGATCGGACCGACACACGGCCAAACCGAATATTATTGACCCAACTGAGCCGATCCGAACTTTTTTCGCATTTTTCAATAATATTCGGTTCGGCCATGTGTCGGTCCGATCCGATCATTCGCACTTTGCACTTCGTAGTAGACCCCCTGGTTTCCTCACGATATTTTTCCTTCACCGATGTCAGTAATGTCTAAGATAAACTCGGAAAGTACATAAGAATCAAAAAAGTCTCATTGGTCGGTACTTGCCCGGATTTGATCCCATAACCTCGTGCATGAGAGGTGTGGCCTTAACCACTGGGCCGACAAGACAATGGTAACATTGTGTTTCTTTGACTACAATCTGTGGCAACCGATTTAAAGTAAAGAACGTGATAATTACTCTATTGACAAACGTCCATATTTTGGCAATCAAAAAGTAATCTTCCTACAGCTTGTCTAAGTTTCTTTTTGATTATCCATTCCTGGTTCTGGATCTTGTGTTCTCTAGGGAACACTTTAAAACCTAAGAGATCACATATTATTATAACTACCAAATATACTAAGTTCTCATCGTCAACAAATATCCAGTGTAAACTCGACCTAATCCTGCCAATCATAGCTATTGGAATACATCTCCAATGAATGAAGTTAATTGAAGCCAGCGCACTGGCACAGTGGCGCCCCCGTGTGGCGAACATTAAGCACATGCAGATTCCTGAATACTAAATACCTGTTAGGTAACAAGTACTATGTTGAAGAAGTGATGCATGCGGTTTATGACAATTATTCCGCTTCAGCGCTCTAATAAAGCGTGCTTAGAATCTGTAACACATAACATAACATCACGCTTGTTTACTTCGAAGGGTTAGGCAGAGATGAACCTTCATAGTAAAACCACATTTCACCAAAATAACTAACTAATTCGTACGATATTTAAGGACGTTGATTTGACGCATACTGACGTAGTAGCTACGATCTACGCGGGTGCTACGGCGTAGTAAGACCTACGCCGTAGCACCCGCGTAGATCCCAAAACTTATCGATATTTTGTAAGGTACCAGACAGTAAAAAAAGGGAGCTACGTCTGCTAACAAACTGCTTTGCAGTTTGGCAGAGGTGTTATGTAAAAAAAAATATTTCAGTGAATAAACAGTAAATAAAAAATAATATAATTTTTGTAATCATCACACTTCTGCTTTAAACCCTGCACTCCTCTGGATGTGTTGCAGGTTCTTAAGAGCACATACACCTGCGTATTTTTTAAAAGATGATCTAATAGTAAAACTATAACTCAAGTCCTGCGTCGTCGTCGTGGAAAAATATAATAGAATTTTCTCGATATTCGTTCACCACTTTCTAAAAAACCTTTATCGAAGACAAATTCTTCTCTTATCTTCCACATCTGATGAAGCTATCAGAACTTTTCACGCGAAATCGCGTTTGCTATCAGACAAAATTGATATTCGGTACCATATCGCTCTAAGTGTGCAGTCTCGACAGAATTCTTTTAAACGATGACCACTTAGTTCAACGTTCTGTACTTTATAGTCACCTGAACGTCTTTGCAATTTTATACATAAGTGGTTCTATAGAAAAAGAGCTTAGGCAGAAGGTCTAATTCGTACAATGCATTGTTGCTGACGTTTAAGTAGCTCATTTACGCAAGAGATTTATGAATTTTCCATATATGCGTGAAGAGTACCAACTAATTAATATATAAATATCCTGTGGTAAATACTTTGACGAGATAAGCAGCCGACATTGTTGCCTTCGCGGGCAAACCCTGAACGAGGCTGGCACGAGGCTGGCACGAGGCTGGCACGGGAGCCTGGGGATTGCCACAAGAAAAGAGAGGCTTATGCCAGTGGGTGAAGTCAGGTTATGGATGAAACATTTCGGTCAAACAATGATAAACAACTATGCATTATTTTCTCATAAGTGATATTTTAGGACGTGCAAACTTACACGGCACCGGTAATGTTTCAAAATTTGGTCTCATTTACATCAGTACCAACATGCACTGGGCCCGCGCGGTGGATTACAGCCCTCTCCTGCTCACAGAGAGGAGGCCTGTGTCCCAGCAGTGGTAACGTTATAGGCTGATTATTCATCAGTATATTTAAATGCTTTAGTTGGATGTGACTGTCAATCGCTTATCAAGACAAAACCCTACTTCTTATAGATGTTGTGGTTTGTGTATTCTTGGAGGTATATCTAAAGGTGGCTTCCACGACGCGTAATTTTACAGACGAGTGAAGAAATTTCAATAGCAAATTTTGACCAACATCATGCTCTTTTGATCTTTATGATGTTGGTAATCCAGTATACATTTGCTTGTTAAATGGGGGTCTGTGGAATCACGCACCTTCGAAAGCCGGATTAAGAAAGTGCGATTACATACACAAATCTCTATTGCACAAACATCAACTCAGAACTATCTGAAAGCCATAAAAGCATTTGTTTCATGGGAGAGATTTTCAATAAACCGATTACACGGATTCGTAACCGATTCGTAACCCCAAGTTCGGTCGAGCGATTTTTTTTTCGTGCATGCTGGATTATCAACTGCTGGATTTTCAACGCCGAGAGTTGAAAATCCAGCAGTGTGCTTTTTTGACACGCTGGGATGCACTCTGTTCGATTTTCAATGCTCGGCTCGACACCTAGTGTTGAAATTCTAGCGTGCGATAAAATCCCGTCGCGATATACCCCCCCCCCCGTAACCGCTCAACCAAAACAAATAAAACTTTTAACAAATGAGACTTTTGTAATTTCTTTCCTTATTTCAGGCTGAACTAAAGTAATCTAAGCTCTCAAAGCTAAAGTGTTGGTCTAAGTCTGAACTTTTTGAAGATATTATTCTTTGGAGAAAATCTTTTTGCGTGATAAGATTTTCGCTTACATAGTCAGCCTTTAATGTTCTCACTGCTGGGACACAGGCCTGAGGGAGTGGGCTGTAATCCACCACGCGGGCCCAGTGCGGGTTGGTAGATGTCACATGTCTTCGAATTTTTGGTTCTAGGACATGCCGCATATTCGCATGCATGCATTTCCTTACGATGTTTTCCTTCACCATTTTGAGAGCAGTGGTAATGAAATACTTTACCCACGACTTACAACTCGTAAGTCGCGGCCGTTACCATTGGACCACCACTGCCCTCTGCAGCAGCTCAGCAGCTTTTAGCCTAAATCTTCTGAAATAAAACTGTAGGCTGCTTGTGATTTTAAGATATTTCGTGAGAGGAAATATTGCTTACATAGGGGCATATAAATCACGCCTGGAGAGGAAAATATTTGCATAAAAAGAAATTGCCGCGTGCACGAGTTTCAGGATATATTGTTACCTTTTATACTCGTATGTTATTTTTCTCTGTCATAAAATATTGACGTCAATAAACGGGGGAGATATGTTTCGCTTTTGCCCTTTTTTTTCAAGGAGGGTTTAGATTTTCAACAAGTAGGTGCCTACTAAACTCAATTTGCATAACCTTTTGCCCACTATGTTGGCATCGGCTTCCAGTCTAAAGGGATGAAGCTGAATACCAGTATTTTATTTATTTATCCATTTATTTCAGGACATATCATCAAGGCCCATATAAACACATACAATACAATATGAATATAACTTAAAAATACTATAAATACATACAACATTATAATTACACAAAAAAAAAAACTAACTAACGCACACGAAGTGTCTGCGCCGTGTTTCGCTGACTGGTGTCATGTAGCCGACCACGAAACCGGCGGTACACAACACCCTTCGGCCAGAACTCTTCCTTGAGGAACTTCTCGAGATGATGTGTCGGAACACGCACCACGAATGACTTGAAGTTCGAGTTGTGACGCGACTCCAACTTCTCGACCCTCAAAGTCCAGTTGGTCTTCACACGCATGTACTTCACGATCTCCTCAACCTTCGTGGAGTGGTGCAGTCTGGACACGTACAGCTGCATTGTCGGGATTGCTGGACGCAGCATGTCGGATCCTGATGAGTGACTGCCTATCTGACCTCCACTACCCAGTTACTGTGTAACACACAGTGTTTTTCTACAGAACAATTCGCAACCATGCTGACTCTTTGTTACTTCAGGAGGACCCTAATCGATTTTCTGTTTTCTGTGCAGAAAACAAAATCCAATTAAATACATCTAAATGTGTATGTATTACATTTACCAAGAACAAAAATATTATAAGGAGTACTTACGTATTAGATAACGCTGCACTGCATAGAGTAATGTCAGTGAAGGATCTTGGAATACTATTAGATACTAAACTTCACCTTGATCAGCATATTCAAAAATACATATGTTAACAACGCTCATCGAACGTATGGTTTTGTTATGAGATCTACTACTGAATTTAAGCGCATAGATACCTATATACATTTGTACAAGTCACTAATTAAGTCACAACTCGAATACGCTGTAATAATCTAGAATCCTCTTTATCAAAAATACATAGACAGCTTAGAAAATGTCCAACGTAAATTCCTCAAAGCCCTACATTATCGGTGTCGTCATGACTTTATTCCCCCTAATTCACGCCAAAAGAATGTTGAACTGTTGAACTTAAAGTCTAGACGCCTTTTTCTAGAAACTATGTTTCTCTACGACTTGTGTAATAACATATATGATTGCATAGATCTTACTAATAAGTTAAGCTACATTGTTCCGAGAACTGTCATTGGACGACAGGTGCGCGCACGTCCGCTTTTTGCCGTTTCCTACTGTCGCACTAACGCTGGAGTTCGCGCACCTCTTCGTCGTATAGCTAATAATTTTAACACTGTGTTCACAAATTTGGATTTGTTTACATTGTCTGCTAATAAGTTTAAAAGGTCATTGTTAAAATTAATTAGTGACTTTTCCATAACAATTTTGTAGTATTTAAGACGTGGATAACGTCGTGAGCTACGCGTATGTAATATCTTTTTTTTCTTACTACATGTTTATTACGATGTTTGTGTAACTGTTTGTTTTCCCGAATTAAATAAATAAATAAATAAACACACCTTGTTAAGGCTGGTTGTCAGACTTTTGGGCTTCTGACTACTCGTAACGACTGTAAAAGATCAACGAATGACAGCCGGGACCAACCGGCTTAACGTGCTTTCCGAGGCAGGAGGGGTCAACCATCCACGGGTCAACCGCGGCAAGCGTAGCTTAACGTGATCAATCGACCCGTTCGGCTGTTAATACTTACCCACGAGCCCCCCAAATAACCCACGTCCATAAATATTGAATATTTGAACAAAAATACAAAGATATCCTTTTGAATGTATTTTCCTTCCAAGTTTTCTTACGCTCAGCGCTTCTGCCTTATTTACTGCTATTATTCTATCCCAAATAAAGGCGGCCATATTTGATGTTTATTACAAGCGAAATATGTGCTGTAATCACTTTACAAACTACCCTATAATAAAATTGTAATACGATAAATTTTACCTCGGGCAAACAAAATTGCCCCTTAAAACTGATGTGATAAGATTGAGATTCGAATTAAGGAGGTTATGATAAGAAGTTTGGTCGAAGGCATGTTTTGAGAGTCAATGATTGATGACTGAAGCAAGTTCGATGCCAGCAAACCCCATGTTATGGTGAAATATTAATGATGGGGTGAAATCAAAAATATTCGAAGGTTGGAGGGTAGATAGGAAGGGACGGAGGGGCTAAAGGATAATGGACTTCAGCTTAAAGTCATGGTCATTTGTGTCTTAAAGTGGTTTGGAGTTTCCTTTACAAGTATCCAGTTTATAGTTGAGTATGTGGCCTTTTAGACCCTTTTTTTCGTGGTTAGTGATAGGTGGAGTAGGTGTTATTAGAGTTCTTTACCCAAAGGGTACCAATGGATATTACTAAGCCTGCGCTGTCCGTCTCTACGTCCGCCTCTGACTGTCAGCGGGCTGTATCTCATGAATCGTAATAGGTTGACATTTTCACAGAGTGTGCCGCTATAACAACAAATAATAAAAATAAAATAAATTTATTAAAAGTTAAAGGGTTAAGGGTAAGTTAAAGGTTAATAAAAAAAAACGCCGAAAAATACATGTTTCTTGTATGGGGCCTCCATACAAGAAAAGTGTTTTTTTCGGCGTTTTTTGCCTTGTGGTACGGAACCCTTAGTGTGCGAGTCCGAGTTGCTCTTGGCCGGTTTTCAAATGATTTTCGTAATGTTTCTTACACATGTTTTAAATGGTCCTTTGCCAATCTGTATGTTAATTAGTGCTAGTATAACGAACTTACTGAATATTCTAGTCAATGTAGAACAAGTAAATAGAGTAAACAAGTAAACATCACAATATAACTCATAAGATAACATAGGTTACGGTTTTAAGAGCAGTGGTGATGAAATAATTTACACAAAGTAAAGCGCCTGTCTGGGTTCGAACCTACGACCTACAACTCTAAGTCGCGACCGTTACCACTGGGCCACCACTGCTCTTCATTCCATTTTGCTTCCATTTCATATGAATATTTAATTTCTTCAAAACCCTATACAAAATAAACCAAACACAAATTGCCTGGAGCAAATCTAGGAACAGGACTGCAAAAGGCCACGTAAGCAATAGTGACAGTATAAACAAATTGTGTTGTAAAGATAATTCAAGATATTTCACCCCTAAATGAGGCACAAACACCTGTCACAACGCGTTGCACTTGATAAGGGTAGGACGCAAGGAGGGGAGATTTCATGAAAATGGATTTTAGGAAATGCCTAAAAATTATCGTTACTGTGTTGTGGATAATTATTTCAAACGGATGTAAGAATTAAACTATATATATTAAGAGGGTGCATTTTGAAAGTTGGTAACGTCACGTATAGCAGTCAAATATTCCAGTGTGTTGATTAATTTATTAATACTAAGAGCTGATTTTTCAAACGCACGATAATTTTATTGGAGGAATAATTTTGAATTTTTAAGAGTTCTTTCATACAAAAACTGTCAGACGTTAATTTTATTCCACGAATAAAAATTATCTGTCGATTGAAAAATCAGCTCTAAATGAAATTAATAAACCCAATGGGTCCCTCTTAATGGCAAGCGACATCGCGGCAGGCCCAGACTGAGATGGCGGGATGAGCTGGACTCCTTCAACTAGAACTGGTCCTCAGAAGCTTTACAGAGAACAGAGAGAAATGGAAGGAGAGTAGGGAGGCCTTTGTCCTGCAGTGGGACATCACAGGCTTTTAATAAATAATAATAATAATAGGTAATAAAGAAATATCCATGTTTTGTCACGTCGCAAAAATCGTGCGAAGCAGGGTGCGGGTTAGAATATAATCTCCACGCTTGGCAGACAAATTGGTGATTACATAAACATTACACCTGTATTACCCGAAGGGTTGGGCAGAGATTTATGAGAGTTTTGTTCTTCTTCTTAGCGTGTCGATGGCAATCTAAATGGACTCGGCCCCAGAATTCGGCTACGTGTTTGGCACCATCACTGGCGTCCATCAGTTCCTGTAACGTGCAGGTGACAGGACACATAGGACACGATATGCACGGTGTCCCATCGTTTGTAGAACAGAACGGCCAGTTATGTTTAAGTCCCATGTAATAGGGAGCGAGGCTGTTACCATTAACCGGGCACAAATCCAAACTCCGGAGTTTTCTCCGGAGTTTCGGTTAATGGTAACAGCCTCGCTGGAATTTCTTAGTAGCAGACCGGTCTGCTACTAAGAAATTCCTGATTGGAAAACCCAATAACACTTTGCCCAGCCTATGAACCGAACCCAGAACTTCACGCTCAGTAGTCGCGTTTGCGACCACTAGTCCAAGGTCCTAGGAGGAGGACACTGCTGTCTGAAGTGACAGTACAATTACTGTCACTTCGTTTTTATTTTTTTTTAATCTAGTCTTGGATATCCCTCCCTACACTGATTGTGGGGTGAAGCTGGCTCAAATATTGGCCAGATTTACCGCCTCTACAAACATTTGGTCCAACCTGATAGGCCTAACATGCATGTATCGCGGTAGCACTTAATACCGCATAAAATTAATTTGTTAAAATATTATGCTTTCATTTTATAAACCTGTTTCCGTGAGATATCGCACGAATTTTGTAAATTTGTGTGAAAATAATAGTTAATTACTTATTAATTATCAATGGCTGAATAAGCTTTATACGAAAATTGTGTTGTGGAGGTTGACGAGTTTGGTTAAAACATTTTTCGAATATCCATTGATCCGTAATTAATCGCTTGTAATCTTAAACTAACTTCATGTTTAACTGACTCGCGGAGGTTGCATGTAAGCACCAAATAGGATATAGTCTCTACAGTACCCATCTGTACCTTCTGCGTCAGGATGACTGGACCAAGAGAGATTTTGGAAGTTTGGGCAATTCCTTGGTACCTCGCAAAAGAGGGAAAACTATTACGAGTAAAATAGCCAGCCATTCTGACTTCAGAACGGCTGGACCACGTCGGTTTCACCTAGTTTTAGGCGGTATAACTAGTTCACCTTTTCGATAAAATTTAGTGCCTCTTTGGTACCTCAACATATTTTTATAACAACCCAGTTTTCCAATTCAGAAAGCAAGAAAGAGGGGTTTGTGGCTAAGAAATAACAGCCACACGGTTCGATCGACGAGGTTAAGCTACACTTGCCGCGGTTGGTCCTTGGATGGGTGACCATCTTTACATACCAAGACCCCTCCGTGCCTCAGAAAGCACGTTAAGCTGTTGGTACCGGCTGTCATTCGTGGATTTTTGACAGTCGTTACGGGTCGTCAGAACCCACAAAGTCTGACAACCAGTCTTACCTAAGGGTATCCTATTACCCAATAACTGGGTTGTGGAGGTCAGATAGGCAGTCACTCCATGTAAAATACTGGTATTCAGCTGTATCCGGTTAGACTGGAAGCCGACCCCAACATAGTTGGGAAAAGGCTAGGCAGATGATGATTCTCCAATTGACTGACCTCCACAACTCAGTGACTGGGTAATACGATACCCCTTGGTAAGACTGGTTGTCAGACTTTCGGGCTTCTGACGAACCGCAATGACACGTTAAGCCGTTGGTCCCGGCTGTCGTTCGTGGATCTTTGGCAGTCGTTACTGCCAAAGACCAACAGCTTAATATGCTTTCCGAGGCATGAACGGGTCTTGATATCTAAAGATGGACCCATCCACGGACCAACCGCGGCAAGCGTAGCTTAACCTGATGATCGACTCAAAGTATAATTATCTATCTATTTACCTACCTGCTTAGGATATCGTTGTATGTTTTTTTAAGCGCCCCACGACGATGGACTATGAGTGTAAACGCAGCGGTACGATACAGTCAGTCCCTTGCTGAAATGGCTTAAATCATATCTATCGAAGCGCGAATTTTATGTTGTTGTTAACGGTTTTCGATCTGCGAGCAATAATTGCATGACTTCCGGTGCTCCTCAGGGATCACATCTATCCCCTATATTATTTATCATATACATAAATGTCCTTCGCCACTGCTTTTACTTTTCCGAGTGGTTTCTTTACGCTGAAGACCTAAATTTTGCTCGCAGACTCGAATCATCGAGCGATATCGCGCTTCTTCAACAGGATCTGAACAGAGTTGTTGAATGGTGAAAGACTAACAAAATGGAACATAATTAAAAAAAAAAAAATGCCACCATTTGTCTTTTTCAAGAAAGTCGCACCCAATAACTTCATAGACAATAAAAAGATACAAGAAGTGAATGAAATTAAGAGAGGATTGGACTGGGAGTATTGTTCGACAAAAAAAATTCTTTCGTCCCACATCGAGCATATTATTAGGAAAGCATCAAAAACGTTAGGGTTTGTGCTTAGAAACACCAGGGGCTTTAAACAGGTTGATACTAAAATAATGCTGTACTATTAGCCTTGTATAAAGCATTTTGGAGTATTGCAGTGTTGTGTGGAGCCACACTACGCCACAAATAAGTTACTTTTGAAAAGAGTCCAAAAACGGTTTTTGTGGCACCTCGCATTTTCTAGAGAAAAAAGGAAACAGCTGATCTCCTATAATACTCGTCTCAAATATTTTAAAATGCACTCGTTATCTACACGAAGAAAAGTTGTTGATGCTTTGTTCCTCTATAAGTTGCTTAGAAATGAAATTGACTGCCCGATCCTACTGATTCTCCTAAAATTTCGTGCCCCAGCCCGATATCCGCGAAATCCTATCACACCATGATACCCACCGCTGCGCAGAACGGTCCTGGGTGCTAACTCACCCATTTCACGCATGGTGTAAAAATGTAAACATTTGCAGCGATGTATACACCATGACAGCATCGGATTTTTTTTTATAAAATACGTATTGAGCATTACTCTCACAATTAATGATCTCACTGTTAATGTAATTTTATTTGATTATGTATTTGAGTTAAATTATTTTTATTTCTTTTAATGTTAATGTTATCTACCAATTTGTTTTTATTTTTTAATTATTTAGAAGGTAATTGCTGTTATTATTATTGTCATGCATGGATTACAAAAAAAAAAAAAATAGAATATCTATAATTGTAAATATCCTTTTTGGTTTTGAAATAAGTAAAACCATTAATGGTGCATGTTGTGTTAGCCTGTAAGTAATTGTTGCACTTATAAATGTCTTAGGAAATGATTTGTTAAATGTATTGTGTAAACATTTGTTGGCTAATCTAAATAAAAAAATAAATAAAAAGACTATCTGTGTAAACGCAGCGGTACGGTACAGTCAGAAATGTAAGTAACGCAAACGGTACGCGAACGAAAACACTGCAAGCTCAGTCATGCATTGCAACGCTGCGCCCAGAACAATACCACAGCTGCAATACTGTAGAGAAAAGCAGTGACCCATGAAACTTTATCCAACGCATGGTGTGTATTTGCCTTGATAACAACACCACGCCTGTATTTCTCGAAGGGAAAGGCAGAGGTGTGCCTATAGTACACCCGCAAATTGCCAGTTATGTTTAAGTCACATGTAATAGGAGGCGAGCCTATTATGTAATAGGAGGCGAGCCTATTGTCATCAAGCGGGCACAAATTCAGACTCCAGGCTGCTACTGAGAAATTCTAGATTGAAAAACCGAAATACACTTTGCCCGACTCGGGAATCAAACCCAGGAACTCATGCTTAGCAGTAGCGCTTGCGGCCACTAGATCAAAGAGGCTTTGGCTTTAATACAAGAAGACAACGCATTTTAGGAGATTCACTATAAACTGTGGCGGCATCTACTCGTACATCGCCGCATACGAACTACGCATCACACTAAAGTCACGCGAAATCCTGCATCGCGCAAGCAAAATTTACAGAGTTCACCGCGCAACTAGCATAAATATACAACGTCCCGACATCAATCGTCGGGCAGTAGCCCACCAGACACAACACCCGTCTGGTCGGAGGATCCTCCCTTTTCTAAGGAAGATGAGTGAACTTTAAACCCTGTTCCTGATACGGGGAGTTACTGATACGTTAAGGGGGCTTACCACCGGCTCTTATAGCAGGGCAGAAGTTGAACTGTACTGCTTTTTTGTTCTATGACTAAGTACAAAAAATCAGTGCAGTTCAACTTCTGCCCTGCTATAAGAGCGGGTTGTAAGCCCCAACATGTTTATTGGCCTTTCCCCGAATGTGATAAGTTAAGCCTTCCACATATTAAGTTAAGTAGTTTAGGTAAGTTTCCAAGTATACTTGCAATATTTTACAAGCAGCAGTCCTGACCTTTTCAACTCAACTGGGAATTGATATACGAAGAAAATGGTCAGTCAAGTGAAATTATAAAGGATAGAGATATTTGCTCTTTGCTTTTTACATAAGTTGGTAGTTGAATGCCGAATAAATAGTATTCGCAATTGCTGTCATAGGAATTGGTATGATATTTGAAACCGACGGGTAAAATTTCTTTTCACGGATGAGATTTATAATATATCTCGTATTTTATAGTTATTTTCTAGCTATTTATGCCGTATGTTACACCTGTCATGTTTTGTCTCTGCATCACCCTAACGTTGACTAGTAGAAAATGTCTTAGGCATTAAGTCCGCCTTTGTACAGTTTTTTTTTTTACTTGTGCATAAAGTTTTAATTAATAAATAAATATAAAGGGTGACAGGGAAATCGACGCAGAACCGGTTACCATGGATTTTGTACAGACGCCAGCCCATCAAGCTACTACAATCTGTCAAATTTCTTCAATAGATTTTCAACTTTATCGCTAAAGCTTTAGGTTCAAGGTTTCGGGTAGCTTGATGTGCTGGCGTCTGTATATGATTCTGAACTTCCTCAGATGAGATTTTCCGTTGGTTATAAAAACGGGGTCAAAATGTATGGAAGAGCTCATTTTTTTTTGCGATGTACGGATTGATAATCGGGCGTGGGCTAAAATTGATTGATACTTTAATTTCCTCATATGTTTTGATTGTTTTTTTGTACTGGAACGCTGATTATTCGAGTTTACTTGAAGGCAATAACTTAGTTTGCACTATCTAAGATGATAATTACGTGATTTTTTTTAAGAATTTAGATTTAGGAAATGATCATTTCTCAAAATTCAGGCAAAGAGTTTGCATAAAACTACCTATGGCTGATTTTCACAACGCCAGATAATTTATTCCAAGGAAAAATTTTGAATTTTTGACAGTTTTTCCATACAAAAACTGACAGACGTCAATTTTATTTCAAGAATAAAAAATATCTGTCGATAGAAAAACCAGCCCTTACAGAAATAAATAAAATTTATCAAAGAAATGAAAATATACTGTTAATAAGAGCTTGTTAGTGGCAGTTAAATCTTTAAGATCAAAAACTTTGTCAGTCTCGCGTAGGTATTCAAAAGAGGACAAGTCTTAAGATATTTAAGACGAAAATAATGACTCTTAAAGCGTTTCCCAAGAAGTTTAAAAATAGTATTTAATGAGAAATCCAATCTTTTGAAATTAAGATCTTTATGTTTGTATAATAAATACTACAAATAAATAAAATGGAAGTATCTGTTTGTAACGTCAAAATAACAGCTTTTTATTAAAAGTATATTATGATATTTATATACTTCCAAAAAAAAAACAATTGAAAAAAAAAATGTCTGTATATCTGTTTGTACTAATCTCCGAAATGGTTGGACTGATTTTTACGAAATTTGGTATACTTTGAACCCTGGAGAAGGACATATACTTTTTATCGACACACAACGCGGGCGAAGCCTCATGCGGAATCTAGTCTTAGGAAAACTTACATCGGACAGCAGGTGTGATCTATATTGGAGCGAAACAATCTTAAAGGGGAAACTATTGAAAATCTCTGATATACACCTGCGTCGATTGACTGGAGAATTTATTTGGGTCACACTGTGTTAAAAGTTATCCGTGATATAAAGAAATTATACAGCAATTGTATAAGGGAAATCTGTATTATTTCACTAATGGAAGGAAAAGAAAGAAAGAAAATACATTCTACATCGACACACAACACACACATCAACAACACACAACACACACATCAACAACACACAAAACACACATCAACAACACACAACACACACATCAACAACATACAACACACACACACATCACAAACAGATCATCATCATCATCTCAGCATCTTGTTCTACATCGAGAACATAATTTTATTTAGTATAGTGGTGTTAAAATTGGTCACAGTTTTACAGCCATATAGAATACTAGGTTTTGTCCGCGGCTTCACCCGCTTGGATGTCGGAAAATATCCCACGTGAACGTAATACCGGAATCTAAAGTGTGTGTTAATCCAGGTTATAAACTGTCTGTGTGCCAAATTTCATCAAAATCTGTCCAGCCGTTTATGCGCCATTCCCAATTCCCTCGATAAATTTCGTAGATTTTTTTATATTCAATGTGCAGTTTTGACTTTGTCGTTTGGTACTTTATTATATAAGTATATAGATGAAGAAGATTGTATCGTTAATGGTAATTACTTACCAATACAAGCTCTAATTTACATATATGGTATATGTCATGGATATTCAGTGTGACAATATTTTGAGGCTTGAATGGAGTCCTTGATTGCAGGCCTGAGCAGTTTCCGAATGAGTGCCGCACATCGTAGGTACAATCATTGTAATATGGTCCTGGAATATGGATTTTGTGAGGCCGAAATGTTTGGCGTGGCCTTTGTAATGTATTAAAATACATGGTGGGCGAAGTCTTTAATAGTAGCGGGCATAACCATATAAATTGAAATGGTTAATTTTCAACTATTTTTTTTATTAACTTTAAAATTATTAAAAAAATATACTTGAGACCCTCACAGTTAGCCCTTTCATTTAATATGTCACACGGTACAGTGTGCAAAACTTTTTTTAATTTTCTTATTTGTGTCCCAAATTTGATCCCTAATATCAAACAACATCAATACTCATAACAACAATACAATAGTTTTGTATACTATTTAAGTCGATTTCATATTCAAAAATCATTTCAAAATCAAAATCAAAATCAAAAGTCATTTATTCAAATTAGGCTGAGAATCAGCACTTTTCGAACGTAAAAATCTGCTATTTGAGATTGAAAATGCCTAAAATAATATTTTTATAACAAGTCTATAGTTAAAACATGTTCAGGGGGTCTAATCCGAAGTGGTATCGGCCGAATATTCGGCCGTTTCCTGCTACGAAGTTACTATTTGGTTCGGTCGGTCACGATCCTACACTCCTACACTCTTTCGAATATTGACTATGGTCCCGACCCAACTGAGCCGATCCGAACTTTTTTCGCATTTTTCAATAATATTCGGTTCGGCCATGTGTCGGTCCGATCTGATCATTCGCACTTTGCACTTCGTAGTAGGCCCCCAGAATGTTAAATTCGATTAAAAGTTGGTATTTTTTTAATGTTATGCTTAATACACTTATTATAAACATATGATTTTTGGCATTTTCATTTTTGGACATAAAATGTTCGACGCGCGAATTTCTTTATCCTTTGATTTGGAGCAAATTGGCTATGTCAGATGGCCAGACAGACATACAGAGCCCTAACAATAAATAAAGAAAGACTGCTAGTAATGTGAGTAATATAAATCTAAATGGAAAGATTTCTCTTTCCCTGGCATTAAATATTAATTTTCTTCTTCATCTAAAAAAGCCTTAAGGGTTGATAATTTAAGGCGAGTATTTCAGAGTACCTTTATTTTATTTAATATCAGGATCAAACGTCAGACTTGTACAAACCTATCTAAATTACGTCTTTGTATTAAGCTTAGGAGCATGGAAAACCTTTATTGATCTTAGCATAAGGTTCATTTCAGCTCGCAAGATACTTATCTCCATACGGAATGAAATATCCGAGGCTTTTCCTTTTGTTATTCGGTTTTCTGTATTTTTATAGGATATCCTTTTCATATTTTAGAGGGGCCCGTGGCTAAATAACAACAGCCGCACAGGTCGGTCGATCAGGTTAAGCTTCACTTGCCGCGGTTGGTCTATGGATGGGTGACCATCTTTAAATACCGAGACCCCGTCGCGTCTCGGAAAACACGCTAAGCGGTTGGTCCCGGCTGTCATTCGCGGATCTTTGAGAGTCTATACGGGTAGTTAGAAACCCGAAAGTCTGACAATTTGTCTTACCAAGGGGTATCGTATCACCCAGTAACTGGGTTGTGGAGGTCAGATAGGCAGTCGCTCCATGTAAAATACTGGTATTCAGCTGCATCCGGTTAGTCTGGAAACCAACGCCAACATAGTTGGAAAAAAGCTAGGCAGATGGTGATTCTCCAATTCAGAAAGCACCTGAATCTTTAAACTCGTCTGACGTCGAAATAATCTCCATTTCGGAAATTAATTTTTAACCGAAACATTTGATGTAACAAATGTAAATTGAGTCGAGTAATTCATCTATTTGGTTTGATTTTAATTCAAATACCGTTGGTTTAATTCAAATACCGTTGGTTTCTGGCTTTACATAATTCCTGATGCTTTTCATATTTTAGAACAAAATTTCTGACTATATATGAGACAAAATTCGGGAGCTAAGATTTTAGTAGAACCGGGTAGAATAGCATTAAAACTTTCAAAGTGGTATTCAAGATCCTGGAAGCGTAAGTAGTAATAAGTACCCAGTAAAATGAAACTTCACGGAAATGACAGTAAGTTTGTTTGTTACACTTTCACGCTAAAATGGCTGAGCGGATTTTGATGAAATTTGACACACAGATAGCTTATAACCAGAATTAACACATATGATACAAATAAACTTGTCGTTTTATAACGTGCAAGCGACATTCAACCTTAAGGTGATAAAGCAGTTACGAGCTACTTTCAGCAGTGTGCAGTTGAAATCACAGGAATAACTACCAATAAATAAGTATGTATTTAGAATCTTAAGTTAGCAACGCATCGTCAAACTCTTTTGTGACACCCAATTTTTTTGGGCTCGGCTTACAGTCTAACTGGATACAGCTGAATACTAGTATTTTACATGGAGCAACTGTATGTAGGTAGTCCACAACATTTTTCGTCTACAGTTCATAATCAGCCTTTAATCTTCCCACTGCTGGGACACAAGCCTCCTCTCGGAAGGAATGGGCCGTAATCCACCACGCGGGCCCAGTGCGGGTAGGTCTTCTACGGTTGGCAAGACAAAACGCCAAAACCAACAGCAGTTAACTGTCTTGAGGGGCGATTCTCGTAATTTTAAGAACGTTCACAGTCTGGTCTCAATCTCTCAAAAATACCTTTTGGCAAGTTTTAGACATTTGTTTGTCGCCGAGATGAGACTGCGAATAGATTTTCAAAGTTTTAAATTACGAGAATTGACCTTCTGATGGTCTTGTGGCCAACTTTTTCGCAAAAATTCATAAAGAAATCCGATTTGATTGCTATCCCTACTCAATTACTCGCCAAACAATCATAACTCCGCCATATTTCCTTATTTGTTCGCCGTCTATATTACTTCTTATTTCTTACAATAAATAATGTAAGAGTCGAGCCTGCTCAGCGGTGCATCTCATCGTGAAAACAAATTGTATTAGACTCGCGTCAGCGGTCAAAGTGAAGACGGTTCTACCATCAAGTAGAAGGTACAGAAGGTCGGCTTTATACAACGAGCGAAAATAGGCGCACGCTCAGTTACAGTCAAATTCAAATCTTTTATTTAGAGTGAAAAAAAAGGAAATTACTTAGTAGAACACGTATTCTATCAATAAACACTTTTTACAAGAAAATAGGATTACAGAGCGGCCGACGAGAAAATGCTTCTTGACACCTGTCAGTGTCTATTTTATATTATTAGCTATTAGAATTATTATTGTCGCTCTGACAGGTGTCAGGAACGCATTCTCTCGACGGTCGGACTGTAATTCTCAAAATTTAAAATTTGAATCGGCTATATAAAAAAAAACTACTGATTATTTTTTTAATTTCTGGTTTTATTGGGAAGGTTGAACTTTGTCATTTAAGAATAGAACGCAATATCATTTATATGACTACAACGACTGGCTCGGCAGTACCCCATCCGATCAACCCATTTTTTCAGTACATTTTAGATTGTTTCGGCTTGAATCTCTTCAATGTGACCCGTTGTCGATGCATTGGCTTCTCAATAGTCACGTGTGGGTTCTTTGAACCCCATTTTTGGCAATTTTGCTTATTGACATAGCCACCGAGATGAAAATGAGCTCCATCTGAAAACACGATTTTTCGGTAAAATTCTTCATCTCCTGCTAAACAATCTTCAGCCCATTGGGCGAAGCGAAAACGCATCGGATGATCATGAGGCTTCAGTTCTTGGACCAATTGAACTTTGTAAGCCTTCATACCAAGGTCTTTATGCAAAGTTCTTCTCAGAGAAGTGCGGGAAATGTTCAGTTCCTGAGAACAATGACGAGTTGATGTTGATGGATGTTCTTGCACGTTCTGAGCCTCAGCAGCAATGTTTTCGGTTGAACGCTCTGGACGAGAACGTACACGGGTTGCTTTGTCCAATAACGATCCATTTTCATGAACTCTCTTCACAAATTGACACAAACGGAACTGAAGGCAGATCATTTCTCGAAAATTTTCCACGTACATTTCTTACAGTTTCCGGTAAAGACTCACTACTTTGGAAGTAAGTTTTTAATATTTCTCAATTTTGTTCGAGAGTATAGTGTCCCATTTTGCAAATGTCAAACATAAAACTAACTTCCTGTCAAAAAATGAATGTCATTCTATCTTTCAAAGTCAAAGTAATCGGTACTTCAAATTCAAAACACTAGATAGGCCACGCGTTAGTAGCCCGGAGCAACTACAATAATTTTAAAAGGGGCAACCCAAAAGGTAGTTTCGTGTGAAGAAGAATGGACAAGAAACTCTATAGTTACTCTTGTAGCGATATCTACAACGCCACATGCGAGCAACGCGTCATACTGACGTCACGCAAATCCTGCATCTCGCAAGCAGAGTTTACCGCGCAAATAGCATAGATACAATTTCCCAACATCAATCGTTGAGCTATTGCCCGCCAGACACAACACCCGTCTGGTCGGAGGATCCTCCCTTTTCTATGGAGGATGAGCGAACTTTACACCCTGTACCTCATACCTCTAAACTCTTTTAGAAAATTTTCCATAATTTTGTATACAATCATATATTCAGACGATGTACATACACGAGACATAGACGCGCTACGCTCGCACTCACTGTAAGTAGGTACGCGAAACTATTTGTGCGTGCAGTTTCACTTGTTGTATAGAACCGACCTTCTGTAGCTATCTGCTTTGTGGTCAAAGTAAAGACGCTTTTACTGAGCGAGCGTGATCGCTTTGTTTTTGGTGCTATTGTTATTTATTGCGTGTTTTAATACGTTTTAATGAGAATTTATAATTTTCACTCTACGATGCTTGATGGCTCGATGCGCTTCTGTTTTGCTAATGTTTTGCTACCGAAGTATACTTGTACTCATTAATTTAAAAACATTTAAATGTGTCAGCAATTAGTCTAATAAGTAAGTAAACATATGGAAAATATTTTTTTCAAAATTGCACAATTTCACGTTACTTAACAATTGATAAAACGATTTTATTAATTCGATTTGAAATCGAAATCTTGTGTCAAATTCGCTAGAACTTTTTTACGAAAAAAAAAAAAACTAACATTCTCTAAAAATCAATTGCAAAATACGAAAATACAGAACCAAAGATCGACTTTATTTTTCACTACAGACAACGATTTGTACACCACAGCTTGCTATGTAAACAACAGTGACAAGAATTTATTATAATATCATCAAAATACAGGATGAAATACATATTTTACAGATTATTATCAAAGCTTAGTCAAAAACAACCTAGAGGGGCTTGTGGGTAAGTAATAACAGCCGCACGGGCCGATCGATAAGGTTAAGCTACGCTTGCCGCGGTTGGTCCGTGGATGGGTGACCATCTTCACATACCAAGACCCCTCCGTGCCTCGGAAAGCACGTTAAGCCGTTGGTCCCGGCTGTCATTCGTGGATCTTTGACAGTCGTTACGGGTCGTCAGTAGCCCGAAAGTCTGACAACCAGTCTTACCAAGGGGTCTTACCAGTAACTGTGTTGTGGAGGTCAGATAGGCAGTCGCTCCATGTAAAATACTGGTATTCAGCTGCATCCGGTTAGACTGGAAGCCGACCCCAACATAGTTGGGAAAAGGCTAGGCAGATGATGATGAGTCAAAAACAACCTAAGCAAAGTTAGGTAATAAAATTGATATAGGACCACCGCGCAAGCTTCTTCTTTATATTTATGGTGTACATAAGTCACTTGTACTCCCCGTCATTGTAATCTTTTTTTTTTGTACTGGACCATAACTTCTCAGGTATGGCCCAGTGCAAAAAAATGATTCTGGTTACGGAGATATTGAAGGACAAAGTTCCAACTTTTACTGACAACTGACTGGTTTTTTACGAAAACACGTTTTTAATGTTATAACGCTACTTTTAATACCCCACTACTCCGGTTCCGTACCCATAAGAATAATGGTTTGCGTGCGTTACATGGCAAACAGCAAATTATCACACAAAAAAAGACATTTCCCAGCTATTATTTTTGTGCAATGTTACTTAGTCTGATGTACAGAATACGTAGTTGACGCCGATGTGATGTGTCTTTTTACAGCCAGATAAAAAAAAGTTATCTGCAAATCCACTTTAGCGATAAGACTGCCGTACCTATCTACACAACAAAGACTTTATTCTATGTATATTTACCCCTGTCGTGAATCTTACCTACAAGTACAACAAAGATCCACGTCCCACAGCCCCAAATACGGCGTCAATGAATCATTACTCTGTCCCCTATCCGCCATAATCCGGTAGCCATATTTTTCCCACAAAAGTATCGGCTTTTTTGAGCAGCCTATTTGTATTCCGTCCGGTTTGTGGCAGCTTCAGAAGTTGAGGGTCGAGGTTGACCCCAGACTACTGATTGCTTGGATGGGCAACCCTTTTGCGTTTATTAGTAGTTATTTAGTAAATATAGATGAGATGTGGTATAAAGTAGTATCGTAGTGAAAAGAAAAGGTAATAGATTAAATAATTTAGCTTCCCAAGCCGTTTCGTAAGAATAATATTATGAAGTTTTCCTTTCGAAACGAGGTTAGAATGGATATAGCATAATCAAGCGTTAACGTTTCCACTGCTGGGACACAGACTTCCTCTCTTTGAGAGGGAGTGGGCCATAATTCACCACGCTGGCCCAGCGCGGGTTGATGGATGTCACATACTAAGATCATACCGGTGTCGTCGTTCCTCCGGATATTTCCTTCACCGTTTTGAGAGCAGTGGTGATAAAATAAATTACACAAAGAAAAGCGCCTGCTTGGGTTCGCACCCGCTACCTATGTCTCGTCCATCGGGCCGATACCACTGCTCTATAACAATGATATAAGAGCCACTTCGTCAAAAAGCTAGTGCATCTCAATAGGTGACCATTCATTACATATCGAGACCCCGCCGAGCCTCGGAAAGCACTTTAAACCGTTGCTCCCGGCTATCATTCATAGATCTTTGACTGTCGTTACGGGTATTCAGAAGCCCAAAAGTCTTACTAAGGGGTATCGGTAGTTTTCAGCGGGATTGTCCGAAAGGGTTACCGCTGCCTCGGAACATAAAGGGCGAAGGAAGGAACATGGGTGGGTTTTAGTCAGTAAGAGTCTGACACTCCCTTCCGCTCCACCCAGAGCGGGAGGGGGTCATTTGATGATTTCCCATCCGGAAAAAAAAAAAAAAAAAAAAGGGGTATCGGGTTGAGGAGTTTAGATAGGCAATCGCTCCATTTAAAATACTGGTATTGGCATTCGGTTAGACTGGAAGTCGACCCCAAAATAGTTGGAAAAAGGCGAGGTAGATTGTTTGGTAATAATGCTGAAATGAGTTTTCAACCTACATTGATATTGGAACAAATAAAATACGAGAAAAGAGACAGACAGACCCAACAAAGAAATAATCTCATCTAAGAAAATATCGGAGAAAAGTAATACTCGTAAGTAGACACAAAACAACATAAAGACTCAAGAACACGTGAACTATTATTATTGATCTATATATAACATTTTATAACTACATATACTAATAACGGCTAAAAGCTGATGAACTTGTTTGTTTGTTTGAACGCGCTAATCTCTGGAACTACCAGACGGATTTACATTATTGGAACAAAGTTCTTTAACGGAGCTTATGGTAGGAGTAAAATAGAAGAAATCGTCACTCAATTGTCGATTTGCAACTTTTTATTATAAAAGAGACAGAGAGATATAGTTTTCATGGTTTTAGAGGGTTCCAATAGTTAGGTCAAAATTAAAATGAAAATTAAAAAAAAAAAAAAAAAATTTTTCATCATGAGTTGCTTTCATGGTTTTCGAGGGCGCTGAAGCCGATACTGAAGTCAAAATAAAAATCTAATATGGCGGCTGCGAAAATTTACAAATTGTTCATCATGGGTGTCGTTTTCATGGTTTTCGAGGATGCCGAAACTGATAGTTAGGTCAAAACGAAAATCAGAGAAGGCGGCTGCAAAAAATTTCAAAGTTTTTGAAATGTTCGCTGCTGCCGTCTTGGATTTTTGAACTTCGTTTTTTGTCATTTTGAACTTCGTTCCTGGCGGGGCTCCCCCGACCACACACTTTTTTTTCATTTGATAGTCCAATTCTTGTGAAAGGTTATATGCTATTTAACATCGCGCTACGACCCTTAGGAGGTAAGCAAAAATAAAAAAAAATCAGAATTCTTTCTGATTTTTTTTATTTTTTCGCTGAGCGAAAACGAAGTAGTAGCACGGGAAGTGAAGCTAGTCTAACTTAATACATATTATGAAGAGAAAATATTAGATTTTTTGTATGTTTGTCTGTAATGGATAAATTAAAAAAAAAAAAAAAACTAAACCAATTTAAATAAAAATATTTCACCTATAGAAAGCTAGAAGTAGGCTGTATTTTTTTTTTTTGTATAATGTGGTGTCTTACGACTTCCCCCCTCCTCTTGCAGTAAGGAGGCCTGTGTCCACGCAGAGGGAACATTATCGGCTGATTATGCTTACGACTTCCACGCGAACGAAGTCGCGGGCAGAAGCTAGTAGTTAATAAGTCTATAGTGAATTGCACGGTCATTTTAATCTGTTATTGTTATTATTATTGTGTGCCGAATCTCTCCCATTATTGACATGATTATTATTGACATTTATGATTATTTTTTTTTTTCAATTTTATAGTGACATTTATTTAATTCTATGACACAATTTAATGGGATTATCTGCTTACTGACTGCATGATTGTGATCAATAATTTCAATAAAATATGTAACCTTATGTTATATTTGCACGCCAAAATTAAAGGCAGAATAAGAGAACAATTCTATACATTTTACCAACCTTCTGTACCTTATTTATGCAAATAAATTATTTTAGATTTTTTTTAGGCGGATATTGCTTGTTCGGATAATAATGAGATTTTTGTCTATTGGGCATATCTTTATTTTCTACTATTCATCCTCTTTTACCTGGTTATAGTCAAAGGCCGAGATTGTTATTACTTGTTTTGTAGGAAGATTGTTTTTACAATACTAGGTTTTGCCCGCGGCTTCGCTCGCGTGTATGTCGCAATATATTCCACGGGAACGTAGTACCGGGATTATAAGTAACCTATGTGTTAATCCAGGTTATCCTACTATTGTGGATGGATGGATGTTTGTTACTCTTTCACGCAAAAACTACTAAACGGATTTGGGTGAAATTTGGCACACAGATGGTTTATAACCAGGAGTAACATGTAGGATACTTTTAATCCAAATATTCCCACGGGATCGAAACTTATGCGGATGAAACCGTGTGGCACAGCTAGTAAACTATATGTGTGCCAATTTCACCAAAAAATATATACATTTATACTATATTTTCTGTATCAGTTTCGTTCCAATTACTTTTGTTATAAAATACTCAATATACAATTTTGACTTCGATACTATTTTATTATATGTATGGAAGATAAATTCCTTTTTATTGTGATGGGATTATGTAGGCAAACATGCTAAAGTCTGCGTTTGTGGCAGACATATTTACGGTGTTATGTCTGATATCAATTTTATATCCCAGGTATTTATTTATTCCAGGTATTACTTTTTTGGTTTCTAAATCCATCCAAAGGTTGCCTTTAAAATATCGCTTTTAGCAATAAGATTGCCCATTGTGTCATGCCTTGTAAAATTTCTACATTTATATTCTGTAATATTTATGGTGTACATAATAAAGAGTATTCTGTTCTATTTTATAATGACGCCTAATATAATTATTCTGAGACTGGTGCTAAACATTTTTTTTTAAACGTGGGCAACGTTTAAAAAAAAAATGCACACGGCACACTAGGAATTTCTCCTGTATCGTGGGTGCGTTTACAAACATTTAAACTCACATAAACAAACAGCCAGACCCGGAACAACTACTTGTAGGTCATACAAATATTTGTTCCGTGCGGGAATCGAACCCGCGACACGCAGCGCAGTAGTCAATCGCTTAACCACTGCACCAATCGTGCCGTCAGAATGTCATCATCATCCACAGCCCATCATCCCAGACTTTACCCACTGCTGAGCTCTTTTCATGTGCCAATCCTCACGCTCCTGTGCCATCCTCATCGAGGTTCTACCGGCGATGGTATCAATGCCGTCCATCTCGCCGTCGACAGAAACAACCTCGGTCACCTAATCCTTGGACACCACTCGGTCACTGCCTTACTCCACCTATCATCACTGCGCCTTGCCAGGTGTCCTGCCCAATTCTATTTGAGTTCCATAACTTTGAGACTCGGTCTATAAGCCTTATGCCACGCATGGAACGCGCCATGGCTTTTTGTGCCACTCTCACACAGCCTGCTGCGTGAGCGTCTCGCATCGTACGTCATAAATCAAATAAATAGTAGGAAAATACAATTGTAAAGCTGCTTAAATACGTAGGTATTATTTTGCTTCTTTTACATACAAACAGAAGGCCAATTCTCGTTATTTAAAATGTTCAAAATCTAGCCGCAGTCTCATCTCAGCGACAATCAATGTCAAAAACTTGTCAAAAATGTAGGGAAATTAGGGGTATTTTTTAACAGATATGAGACTGAGATCAGACTGTGAGCGTTCTTAAAATTACGAGAATTGCCACTCTGGGTCATACAGGCACACCGGTTTGGAAGTACTACGCACCGGACCTTTCTGAAGAACATCACCAATAAGGTCACTATATTATGTCCTCCTAGGGAGTCCCCTCCCGGCGTTTCCACTCACATCTGTCTTGTAAAGACTTTGTTAATCGCCTTTATGTCATCCTCTCAACATGACTAAACTATCTACTCTTTTCTCACTACATCTTCTTTAAATCGCACAGTTGCCTTGTGAGTTTATGTATGTATGTTCTATGTTACGGGTTTGGTTTCCGCACTTAGTCCTTCAGGCGGACCATTGTACGTGGGTTTATGTATGTATGTATGTAGGCATCCAAGTAGGTTTGTATTTTAATTCGGAGCACCGATCTGTTCCGGTGAACAGTAAGTGCAATAAAAGTGAATGAAAGTCGTTCAATGTTGCGTGAGGATACGGCAATACGCAGAACATGGTAAACGACAAAGAATTCAATTTGGCTGCGTGTTGTACGAAATTGAACATTTGTATGTTACGCCACACTGTACGGTTAGGTACGGCGTTTTAGCTATATGGTATGGTCAGTGGACAAGGTGGAAAATTGAAAACCATTTTTTTTTTAATGGCGATACGTGACTTTATGATTTTTTGATCAGCCCGGTTTCCAGTAGATTGCCAATATAAAATGAATCGAGAATTTTTCAATAAACATGACGAGGTTAGGGGGAAGAAAGATGAAAAGAAGAAAGTATATATTAAAGAGGATAAAATATGGACTGGACTGACACTGGATAAACTTCTTATACTGAATTAACTAAAAAACTATTAAATTTAAAAATAATATACCCTAACTAAAGAAGACTTCTATGGAGGAAGTCGGCAAGCGTAGTGTGGGTCGCCCCCCAGCTAGATGAACGAACGACCTAAAGAAGGTGGTTGGGACAGACTGGATGTGGAAGGCGGAGGACAGGTTGTTGTGGCGTAGCCTGGGAGAGGCCTAAAGGTCCAGCAGTGGACTGCAATAAGCTGAGTTGACTGACCCTAACTAAAACTATAAACAATTTAAAATATGGCGTCGAAAAATTCCTCCGCGTCGGTGTCGACTGGTATCCAAGAGACCGACGACAAAAATAAATGTTAGTTGGTTGCCTCCCTGAGTAGCAAAAACTTCCTACTTCACCTTTTATCTGAAAATCCTTCAGGAAATTGATTTATTATGACGCCGCTTTGCAACGATATCAATATCAAAAAACAGCTTAGTTAATTAAAAAAAAACATAGTGTGGACTTGCTGCACTGCAAACTGTTTTGGTTTTGATTTAATGTTTTCCCAAAGATATCAATAATATCACGAGGAAAGTTTTGAGTATGAATCTGGATGGCTAATATAAGAGTAGGGGAGCGACGACCTTCGCAGGGTGGCTGGTAGCAGTTGAATGAGAGTTGTCGAAAATCGAGTTGAATGGCGTGCTTGGACTGCTGTAGGCTGACGATGAGAGTAAAGGAAGACCAAAGAAACGATGGATGGACTGTGTGAAAGATGATATCATCTATCTGATGATGAAGATGATATCAGCTACATCTAGCCATATGGCTAGAAAGGGTGTGACTACCGAGATGACGACTATTAGAGAAGTATGGAAGAAAAAGACATGTTGCCAGGACCCCAAATAAATTGGGACTTAGTATCTACTCAAATGTACGTATGTGGTATAAAAATAGACACTCGACGCTCAAACTGTTACCTTGCATTCAGCACAATGATAATAGATCCCCAGAACTGACAGTTTGCGCGTCGATGTCCCGTAACACCCTGTATTTAAAAAATCAACTAAAATATTTACACACCTTACCTCGCTTAGCTAGGGCCCCAGACCTTGAAAACTGCAAACCTAACATTGAGGCAAAAACCTGAATTTTACGAAAAACCCTCGTCCACTTTTGCCAACCATACTTATTCTCATTTTCATAAAGTCGTCCCCAAATTCATTATTCAGTACTTTGGTAGAAGCCTTGCATCCAAATAGTTCAATGTCATTTTATTTCATTTGAAACAACATTTGCTCGTTCTGTTTTGTATTTCAATTAGATTCTTGTTTTCAATTTCGTATTCAATTTGTTTTCGTGCCACTTTGCTGATGAAATTATTTTTATTGGCTTGGAATGAATTAAATTGGATTCTTGTGAAAATATTTTTTTTATAATGAGAAATTGTAATTTTTGTCACTCTAGGACGGAAACAGGGTGTAAAAAGACCCCTCACGAAGCGTCAACTACGCATTATGTACATAAAACTGAGTAACTTAGGGCTGATTTTTCCAACATCAGATAATTTTATCCGAGGAATAATTTTGAATTGTTGACAGTTCTTCAATACAAAATCTGTCACACGTCAATTTTATTACACGAATAAAAATTATCGTTCGATGGAAAAATCAGCCTTTAGTGTAATAGCAATTGATGGAAAAAAGTTTTCTTTTTTTTATTTAAAATATTGCTATTCACGGCAGTATATAACGCTTCTGATTACCCTCAACGACTGTCAAATATCTACAAATGATAGTCGGGACCAATAGCTTATCGTGTCAAGACACGGTCTCGATACGTAATGGATGGTCACCCATCCAAGAATCGACCGCGACAAGCGCAGCTTAACCTTCGATCGACCCGTACGGCTGTTATTATTTAGCCACGAGCCGAAGTATAAAATTATGTACAAAACAATAAAGGCAGGACCTAATACTAATGGCACGTGTGTGTAGACGTATGTAAGTCTATTCCCATTAGAAGGTTGACCCTGAAAAGTCGCTATGGGTAAGACCAGAACAACAAATAAAGATTTATGGGACTCTGCTGATCCCATTATGGACAGTCGTCTTTATCAAGATAGATTACAGTTGAAACCATTTTATGGAGAAATATGTAGGTCGAAGAAAAACTCCCATTAGCTATCAAGCTTGGAGAATGTAAAGTGAATGGCTTTACTGAAACTATCGTAGATTTAAAGATTAATATTGTGGAGGCATGAGATCGTTAATCAATGTCTAGGAATTGGAGCTTTAAATTATTGCTTTTGATTAATTTAGGGCTGATTTTTAAATCGACAGATAATTTTTATTCGTGCAATAAAATTGACGTCTGACAGATTTCGTATCGAAGAACTGTCAAAAATTCAAAATTTTTCCTCGGATATAATTATCTGGCGTTGGAAAAATCAGCCCTTAGACTTTTTAGGACTGATTTTTTAATCATCTCATAAGATTATTCGAGGAATAATTTTCAAATTTTTACAGTTATTTCATACAAAAACTGTCAAACGTCAAAATTATTCCTCTAATAAAAGTTATCTGGCGATGGATTATCCGCCCTTAGTCTAAATTTAAATACGGTACTACTTATAATACGGCTGCCGTATGCCCAATAAGCTGTGGGCCAAAATCCCCACTGTAGTGGTTACCATGGGGAGCCCTGGCAAAGCTAGAAGGCGTCGCGACAGACCCCGTAGAAGATGGCGAGACGAGCTGGACAAAACAAACGACCAGTGGTCCACTTTGGCCCTGGATCGAAAGAGCTGGAAGTCATGGGGAGAGAATAATTATGTGATAAAGCAAAGCAACAAATCAAAACACAAAGCAAAACAAAACAACACAACAAACAAACAAACAAACGTACGAACGAACGAACGAACGAACGAACGAACGAACGAACGAACGAACAAACAAACGAACGAACGAACGAACGAACGAACAAACAAACGAACGAACGAACGAATGAACGAAAGAACGAACGAACGAACGAACGAACGAACGAACGAACGAACGAACGAACGAACGAACGAACGAACGAACGAACGAACGAACGAACGAACGAACGAACGAAAGAACGAACGAACGAACGAACGAACGAACGAACGAACGAACAAACAAACAAACAAACAAACAAACAAACAAACAAACAAACAAACAGACAGACAAACAAACAAACAAAAAAACAAACAAACAAAAAAACAAACAAACGCTCACACAAATGACACGCACGCGCGCGCGCGCTCACGCTTCATACAAATGATAAATTATTGTAATTTTTGAGATAAAACATTTGAATAAGATAAAGAGATTTAGGACATTGCTAATTTTTATGAAATTATTATAATTTCCATAAAACAAATCGAAACTTGTGCCAGTGCAAATAAATGGAATATTTAAAAGTATCCATAATCCGATTAATAATTTATAAATATTTAGATGCCCAAGCCTTGCAAACAGAATTTTACCTGGATCTGATAAAATACAGACACACACACACACACACATACAGTATTTTTATCTCACGAAGCGACGCGCGCTTTATTTGTGTTTACCAACTGTGCAAACACGCTGTGTGCCAGTGACCACCACATTGCGTTGTTTCAAAAATCAAAATGTTTCGGTGCCGTCATTTGACGGTAATCGTAATTTACCGTCAAATGACGGCACCGAAACATTTTATAAGAAACAGCCGTTACGTGGCGGCCACCGCTGTACTATATTATAAATACGAAAGTTTGTATGGATTGATGGATGGATGGATGATTCATGATCATTCATCATGCCAAAACTATTGAACGGATTTGGATTGAATTTGGCACACAGATAGTTTATAACCATAGGATACTTTTAATCCCGACATTCCCACTTAATCGAAACTTATGCGAGTGAAACCGCGGAGCGCAGCTAGTAAACACAAAAAGATTGATTACCTAATTTTAGCTTCCAGAAACAAAGCAAGGCCCTTACAATTTAAAATAAACGTAGCAGTTCAAAGAAACGACAATCATCTTTTATCTCACCTATTAAATGAAACAGATGATTCGCGAAAAAAGATGGCGATATTACAATAAAATAAATAATATTGAGGCCATAAGAGGAGTAGCAATCAATCAAGTTGACTGCGTTTTGTTTGTTTTTTTTTATTGTCTAATTGCCACCGACTTCCGAAAGATTTTTTTTTCTTTGTATTCAGATTTTGAGATACTTTTCAAGTTATGAAACAACATATTGAATGTCTTACTTAACAGAGTTCAAATTCCATTGCAACCAAAAACGTATTAGAACCTTTTTGTTACAAATGGTCACTCACTCCAAAATCAACTTAGAATACATATCGCTAAAGTAGATAACTGATTAAGTGGCGTTGGAATGTAAATTATCTGAGATTATGGTCACTGCTCATCATCATCATCTGCCTAGCCTTTTCCCAACTATGTTGGGGTCGGCTTCCAGTCTAACTGGATGCAGCTGAATACCAGTATTTTACATGGAGCGACTGCCTACCTGACCTCCACAACCCAGTTACTGGTACGATACCCATTGGTAAGGCTGTTCACTGGATCTGCAGTGCGATTCTGTAACCATCTCACCGTGAAAACTTAGGTGAAGTGAGCGTGGAGTGAGCTGTCATTCCAACTAATGCTAGGGATTGACACTACTGACAGCTCACATCAAGCTCACTTCACTTGAGTTTTCACGGTGAGATTTTTACAGAATCGACCGGCAGGTCTGGATTATGGTCACTGCTATAGTCAATTATTTTTCAGTCTTCAGATGTGTCCCACACAAATTCATATGCCTCTATTGACTATATAAAGGTAACAACACTAGTCATTACTGAGAAATCAATTTACACATGTTAACAAAATAACTCACCGATTGTATAACCTCCTCCTTTTTTGACTTTGGTTACTGTGTAATCAGTCTTTAATGTTCCCACTGCTGGGACACAGGTCTCTCTGCGAGAGCGAGTGAGCCGTAATCCAGCACGCTGGCCCAGTACGGGTTGGTAGATGTCACATGTCTTCGAATTTTAGGTTCTAGGACATGCCGGTTTCTTCACGTTGTTTTCCTTCACCGTTTTTGAGAGTAGTGGTGATGAAATAATTTACACATAGTAAATCGCCTATCTGGGTTCGAACCTACGACCTACAATTCGTAAGTCGCGGCCGATACCACCGGGCCACCACTGCTTCCTGTCTTCTCAATGTGAGGTGACTCTAACACAAAAGTAATCAAGCAAAGTTTATAAAATTAATAAAATTCTACCAAATGAAAAAAAGAATCACGTAAATCAGCATAGTTTACTGCGAAATCTTTCGAAGACAACCTTTTCTGTTACTGAAAAGGTTGTCTGCCCTCCCCCTGCAAGTCCTCCTTATCTAGTGCAGGCTGGCAATAAAATAATTCTTGTTGCATTCGAACAGTCCAGCGAGTTTAACTGAGCTGTCAAATATTTGTAAGGTTATCGTTTGGAAGAAAACAGTGATAATATAGCGGGAGTGATGTAGGGAAATCATAACGTTGTTTAATTTCTAACAGTGAAAGTGAACAAAAATACTCATCAAATACATAACCTTCTGCTTTATTTGAAGTCGGTTAGTGACGATATTACAATATATAAATAATATCAATGCCTTAAGATGAACGACAATTAATCTTAGTTGATTGTGACTTCAGTCGAATTAATCTATCTTCATGAATAATTGGGCATTTTAGAAATAACTTCTGACATTGGTATCTTCCAGTTGGTAAAGCTACGGCTACATTGTCACGATAACGCGAACAGAAGGCCAATTCGAAAACGTTCAAAATTTAGTCGCAATATCATGTCAGCGGCAATCAATGTCAAAAACTTGTCAAAAATGTAGGGAAATTAGATGTATTTTTGAAAGATTGAGACTAAGATCAGACTGTGAACGTTCTTTAAATTACGAGAATTGCCCCACTGTTGTTCGACGAGTCGACAGCGTCGAGCGGTGTGCGCGAGAGAGCGCGCGAAGTGTAGTTCGCGTTTTTGCGACAATGTAGCCGTAGCATAAGAATAACTTACTTTAAAGTATTGGAAGATGAATTGTTCAACTATTTGAGTTATTAGGTACAAAATTCTTATGATCGGATGATTTGATTAGTTGTAGTAGATATTTCATCCATTTTGTTTTGTTTTAACTGAACAGCGGAACAATAATTTAGGATAAAAAATGACCTATCTATACAAATATTATGAAGACGCAAATTTTTTTTGTTTGTTTGTATGTATGTAGGGGGTAATCTCCGGAACTACCAGGCCGATTTAAACAAATCTTATTGCATTTGATAGCCCAATTCTTGAGGAAGGTTATAGGCTATCTAACATCACGCTATGACCCTTGGGAGCAGAGCAAAATGAAAAAAAGAAAGAACACTAAGCGAAAACAAAGTAGTATTTTTTGATTATAAGGGTAAATAAGTGGGCAGCGGGATTGTCCGAAAGGGTTACCGCTGCCCCGGAACATAAAGGGCGAAGGAAGGAACATGGGTGGGTTTTAGTCAGTAAGAGTCTGACACTCCCTTCCGCTCCACCCAGAGCGGGAGGGGTCATTTGATGATTTCCCATCCCAAAAAAAAAAAAAAAAGGGTAAATAAGTAAATAATATTTTTTTTTTAATAATAAGTTTATTTATTTAGTTGTATAATAGAAATGTTGTTATTGTTGTGTTTTTATTTTATTTATTAGAGTTCACATTGTAAATATTCGTATGCCACTAGTAGCGGCGGATGTGTCGAACTTATCCAATATGTACCAACCATCTCTGTACCTACCATATCCGACGTATAAGTCTTTGTTATCATCAACCTATAGCAGTCCACTGCTGGACATAGGCCTCTCCTATTGCACGCCATACAACTCGATTTTCGGCAACTCTCATCCAGCTGCTACCAGCCATCCTGCGCCTGTTGATGTTCAAAAAAAGCTGATTCTCACCCTAGTATGAATAATTGACTTTTGATTTTGGCGCCGATTCCCTTGTTCACAAATTAAACTAAATTTAAGTTCAGTGCATTTTTTTCTTTCTATTTCATTAAGAAAAGGACAGAAGATAAATATTAGTTTAGTCCTGTCAAATTAAGATACTCCATAGACAAATTGGACTTGATTAAAAACATGGCTACTAAAAATATGTCAATATACGTCAGGCGCTGACTAATTTGACAGGACTAAACTAATATTTATCTTCTGTCCTTTTTTTAATGAAATAGAAAGAAAAAGGTGCACTGAACTTAAATTTTGTTTAGTTTGTGAACAAGGGAGTCAGCGCCTTTGACTGTCAAAGATCCTACTGGAGACTAGAACGACCTCTATATAAACTATGTTTCCAACAAAAGAATAAACTAACACCGACTATCACTCATCGTTAACTAAATTCGAGCCATGTTGTCAGCGGAACATAATTTATTTAGTCGCTGGCTACTACAAAATTGACAACGCGGGCGGCAGGTAAAATATTCAGGACGGCCAACTATGAGCGCACCAGCCCAATATAAGGTATGGCCAAAACAACTTGAATAATGTAGTAGTGCTGATATCTCTCGCGTAACGATAGGAAAAACGCGACGCAAAATTTAGAGAAAAATAAGTATATTTTTTGAGATAATATGTAGCCAAATTCAGAGCAGTGGTGGCCCAGTGGTAACGGTCGCGACTTACGAGTTGTCGGTCGTAGGTTCGAACCCAGATAGGCGCTTTACTCTGTTTAAATTATTTCATCACCTCTGCTCTCAAAACGGTGAAGGAAGACATCACAGGAAAGCGGCATGTCCTAGAACCAAAAATTCGAAGACATGTGACATCTACCAATCCGCACTGGGCCCGCGTGGTAGATTATAGCCTACTCCCTCTCGAAGAGAGGAGGCCTATGGCCCAACATAGGCCGCAGTGGGAACAAAATAGGCTGATTATAATGTAACGAAGTTTAAGGAAAGGCAGGCAAGGTCATTTCATAACACACTATGATGATAACTAATCTAAACTCAATAAATAAGCAAAATCCCTGAAAACCAAGATATTCGTTTTCAGGGATTTTGCGATATTGTATCTTAAGATAAAATATTATAGTATCTTAGCCGTGTGCAGCGCCCCTTAGTGAACTCCACTGCGGGTGACGTAACCTACGACAAACTTATTATTTGCGGTTGGTACAGTAATCGGATCTAGGGATCGAACCGCAAAATTAAGTTTGTTTTTTATTGTATATACTTTTCCGGGATAAAAAGTACCCAGTGTGGTGCCCAGGATATTAAAGAATAATTATACCAAGTTTCATGGTAATCGAACCGGTAGTTTTTGCGTGATGCCTGAACAAACAGACAGACAGACAGACAAACATTTTTTTAATCACATTTTTGGGTTCGTTGTCAGTCTAGTAACACCCCCTGCCATTTATTTTTTTGATATTTTCAATGTACAGAATTTTCACTTCTACAGATTTATTATAAGTATAGATAAAAATCTTGTGATTTTTATATCGCTGAGGCTATCAGTAGCAATGGCTTTCATTTTGACAGTTCAACAACATTCATTGCGTTATTTACGTTGTTGAGCACACACATTTTTCGAACACATGAAGCAATGGATTAGCAATATCCTCCAAGATGACTAAGATTGTGTGTTACGCAATTAGGGTCCCAGGATCTTTGAAAGATGCCAGAATATGGAGCGAATAACATAGATAAATAATTTTGTGTTTGTCATCATTTTTAATGCATACTTTTTGTTGTGTCGTTTCATCTGACGATCCGCAACGACTCGTAAGGATTCAAGGATGACGGCCGTAACCAACGGCTTGACGTGCTTTCCGAGGCACGGAGGGGTTTCGGTATTAAAGATGTTCACCCATCTTCGGACCGACCGCAACAGGCGTAGTTTAACCTGATAGATAGACCCGTGCGGTTGTTAGTACTTCGCCACAAGCTCCTTGGTTTTGTGAGTGATTTAGGTGATTGTCATCTTTACGTAACCGGCAAACCTATTTTCAGTCTGTCTGTTAGAACGATTTTACAACCACAACAAATAAACACATGCTAAATCTACCAAAAAAAAAAAAAAATCAAAATTTTTAGGTAGTTTTGTTCAAAAATATTATTTTGCTGACGCTACTACCTTTAGAGATGTCTATAAGAATTTAGCCCGGCGTTGTTTGTCCCCAAAATTATTTGCACTGCCATTTATTTGGACCGAGTGCCGAATAGGGAATTTTCGGCTTTAACGTAATGGCTTCGGCCGAGCCTATGAACGAATGAAAATAAATGTCCTCCTAGAGGAATTTTGTAAAGCGCTCAGTTTTAGTTGTTCAATATTATATGTTGTTGTGCTATTTCTGTGCGAATATGGATTTATTTCATCTTTTTGGGACGATACCTTGGATATTGTTCTTTCTATTGGGGCATGAAATTGTTGGTATCAGCATGTATCAGAAAGGTGTGGTAAAACCTAGTGGGGTGCTACAGACCATCAAATTAAACAACTTTCTCCATGGGACCCAACATCGTAATCATCTAGATAAAACGTTTATTCAGTGCAACAAGACACAATACAAGTAATAAAAAAAAAACAAAAAAAAAAGGGGAAGCAAGAAAAAAAAAACAAATATTAAAAAGATAAATTGACACATAGAGACCTCGTATAAATAAATCTATAGGTAACGGTCGATCACTACTGGGCGGTATGTGTCTCATGGTTGCACCAAATGGGAGTTCAGCTCAGCATATGCCAGGTATAATACCTGACGCTGGTATTCTGCTGCATCCCGTTAGTGACACACGGATGTCGAGAAGACACATCTGAGTTTCAACCAAATGGTACCTACATAATGCGGCGCGTATATTATAAGGCGGTAAGTACCCACATCTTACTTGACTTACTTTTAAAACCGACAGAAAGAAAGATTTTGAAATTTTAAACTTATTAAATACTTGTGTAGTGTCTACTGGATTACTTGATTATCACAGTTATTAACACCACCACTTTGCACCATGGGGGACTCCCATCGATCGGTAAAAACACCCAGTAGTGTTGGTACTGCCACGAACGCGAGCGAGTAGGGAGGCGCATCTTTTCCTAACGATAGCGGCAAAGCCATCCATCCGCGCCTCAGCAAACATCACTGACGCACTGCAACGCCATGGCAAATGCAAATATAATTTTGGGCAATGTGGTAAGACTTTGTATACGACAGTAATTACTATTTTCTATTTTCTAAGTAATAACCGCCGCACGGGTCGATCGATCAGGTTAAGCTACGCTTGCCGCGGTTGGTCCGTGGATGGGTGACCATCTTCACATATCAAGACCCCTCCGTGCCTCGGAAAGCACGTTAAGCCGTTGGTCCCGGCTGTCATACGTGGATCTTTGACAGTCGTTACGTGTCGTCAGTAGCCCGAAAGTCTGACATGAACCAGTCTCACCAAGGGGTATCGTATTACCCAGTAACTGGGTTGTGGAGGTCAGATAGGCAGTCGCTCCGTGTAAAATACTGGTATTCAGCTGCATCCGGTTAGACTGGAAGCCAACCCCAACGTAGTTGGGAAAAGGCTAGGCAGATGATGAGTAATTACTATGTTCTTTAGAAGTCTATCTATCTTCTTTACTAATAATAAAGCTGAAGAGTTTGTGTAGTTTGAACGCGCTAATCTCTGGAACTCTTGGTCGCATTTGATAGCCCGATTCTTGAGGAAGGCACTTAGATTAACTTCACGCTGTGACCCTTAGGGGCCGAGCAAAGAGATAAAACAAGTAAGAAAGAACGCTAACAGAAAACGAAGTGATAGCGCAGGCAGGTGATGCGATGCGACGGGGTCGGGGGAACAAGCAATTTCACGGGGACAAAATCGCATGCGAAAGCTAGTTATTTCAATGTGAAGAATCCCTATTCTCTACAAAATTCGAAACATCAAGTATGAGCAGTTGTAATGAACATTATTTTCTCATTCTTATTTTTTAAACCATATTTTTTTCTTTTAAGCTTAACTGTGCAGTTAAAAAAGAAGATAAAAGTTTTTTACTTTCAAAGAAAAAGCCAGCTGGGGCGTAAGCTGGGGGTGTTATAGTGTACTTATTACAATCTGGCGCTGGCTGCATTCTTGGAAGCAACTAAGATTACAAAGAAACTAGGTATGTTTTTCTTTTATTATCATTATAACGAGAAGCAATATTCTTGGGTATAAATTGAAGAATATTATTATTATGGTCGATTCTTGAAGCAGTTTGCTGACTAAGCTAAGCTAAGTAATTTGGTGAGCAATTATTAGATATTATTATTTCATTTAAATACTTATAATTAAAAAAAAAATATTTTTATAAACAAAAAGATTTAAAAAAACATTAAAAGAATATAAAAAAATAGTAGCTCCGGTATTGGGATCTGGGTCCAAGCTACCGACGGTCAGGGCTCCAGAAAGAGGAACCTCCTGACAATGCGTGCCGTGTCCAGAAGTACCGCTTTCTGAATCAAGCCCTTGATCCAGCTGCCCAACGAGAGCCTCCTGAGGTGTTGGTCGAGGCTCTTGGCTATTAAGCCATTGGCTGTCACGACTATCGGCATAATGATCACTGAGTCCACTTCCCACATGTCGACAACCTCTTGAGCCAAGTCAAGATACTTGATTTGTTTATCTTTGAGCAATTATTATTATTTTATTTATTAGCCTGTGATGTCCCACTACAGGGCAAAGCCTGCTCTATTTCCATTTCTCTCTGCTCAAAGCTGCTAAGGACCTAGGGGTCTACTCCGAAGTGGTATCGGCCGAATGTTTGGCCGTTTCCTGCTACGAAGTTACTATTTGGTTCGGTCGGTCCCGCTTCTACACTCCTACACTCTTTCGAATATTGACTCTGGTCCAGGCCCAACTGAGCCGATCCGAACTTTTTTCGCATTTTTCAATAATATTCGGTTCGGCCATGTGTCGGTCCGATCCGATCATTCGCACTTTGCACTTCGTAGTAGACCCCCAGTTCTTGTTGGAGGAACTCATCCCGCCATTTCCGTCCGGACCTGTCGCGATGTCGCTTGACGTCTGACATGCGGCAGATGTGTCCAGCCCAGTTCTATTTCAGCGTGGCAGCTTTCTAAGTGACATCAGTTAGCTTTGTGATGGAACGGATGGTCGTATTTCAAACTGAAAGTTTAGTTAGTTTAGTTTAGGGTGAGCAATATAGAGTATGTAATATTTCTATTTGAATAATTTTAGTCAAACTGTGAAATAGTAATTAGAACGTGTAAATTGGAAATAATAATATATGACTGTAAAGCGCTTATTAGATCTAGTTCCCCAAATGTTGTTTCAAGATTATTATTTATTTATTACTAGCTTTTGCCCGCGGTTTCGCTCGCGTTGACGTCGGAAATTATCTCACAGGAACGTATTCGATATCAAATATTTGGAACGAAGTTTCACCTTCGAAAATCATGAAAACGACACCCACGAAGAAAAAAATAAAAAGTTTCGCAGTCGCCATCTTGGATTTTCATTTTGACCTCACTATCTCTCTCTCTCTCTCTCTCGGTCTCTTCCTATTCTGTCAAAAGAAAGAAAGAAACACCCATGTAGGGCTATAACGCTTTTTAGTTACGTGACGCTTTCTACCAGTTTACTCCTACCGCAAGCGGCGTCAAAGAACTTAGCTACAGTAATAATTTTCTATTCACAGCCCATTATTTTCTTCTTCAAAAAATATTTGTGAATGCTGTTCAACATCAAATTGAAAATTTTCAACCGCCTCCACCAACTTTATCAGGCAAAATAACCCACAAAAAGGGCAAGCGATATTACACGGGACATAATTTTACAACACCTAAAGTCCAAACAACAGTCCTTCAGGGGTTTAGGTCTAAAATTCCCGCCTTTCAGCCAGCACTCAATTTACCGCCCGAAAAGATCAAAATGAAAATTTTGCGGGCTTTAAACGTACGTAGTATAAAATGTTTTGCACCTTATTTACATATATTTTAGAAAATATTCTCGGAGTTTTAGAAAAGGTATTATGTTGTAGAAGTTGACGAGTTTTATGTTTTGTTAAAATTATACTGTTTGGTTAATATTCGTAACGTGGACGCTTACAATAGACCTTCTAAAAGTCACCCATAGGGCTATGCTTGGAGTCTCCCTGCGCGATGGAATCAGACATGAAGAGATCCGCAGGACGAACATAGACCGAAGAATCGTAAAACTTAAGTGGCAATGGGTAGGACAAATTGTTCGCGGAACAGATGGCCGATGGGGCTGAAAGGTTCTGGCGACCGCGCACCGGAATATGTAGCGTCCCGCAAGATTGATCGATGACTTGGTGAAGGCCGCATGAATCCGCTGGGTGGGAGAAGCAGAAAACCGATCGAAATGGCGGTGCTGGGGGGAAGCTTATGTCCAGCGGTGGACGTCTTTCGGCTAAAATGATGATGATGATAATGACTGGATATTCCATGCAAATTAAATATGATAGACTACTAAAAAAACAAGGTTAGGCAAAACCTAGTTACTGGGTAATACGATACTCTTTGGTAACACCCCCCCGGTGTTACCAAAGAGTATCGTATTACCCAGTAACTGGGTTGTAGAGGTCAGATAGGCAGTCGCTCCATGTAAAATACTGGTATTCAGCTGAATCCGGTTAGACTGGAAGCCGACCCCAACATAGTTGGGAAAAGGCTAGGCAGATGATGATGAAACTTTGAAAGAGTACTTTGAGTTTTTTTTAAATTTCGGATTATGTACGTACTTACAGTTTCTTTTAAATATTATTAACGCATTTTATTTAACAATCATAGTATCAGTATTTTTAGTTTACAACGTTCATACACCATTCAGGCTAGACGGTAAGTCGAATCTAACACATAATCTACTACAGTATTTTTATCTCACGAAGCAACACGCGCTTTACTTGTGGTAACCAAGTGTATAAAGATGCTGTGAATATGTGCGTTAAAATGATTAGCGTCAGCACATAACACACACAAACACACACACTTTCGATTTCACCCGCGTCACGGATGGGACGGTACCATGAGCTCCTGCACTTACACACATTCACAACGTGTTCGTATTGTAAACTTGGTTATCACAAGTAAAGTGCGCGTCGTTTCGTGGGAAAAACATACAGTATAAAGAACTGGTCGTTAGTATCAACTTAACAAAAAGTGGAGAGTTTAAATTTATTATTTTAGTTCCCATTATAAAAAAAAAAACGGATAAACTAAATCCTAATAGAATTCTCGCAAATAAAAAAATAACAGCTCTTCAGAAATCTAACAAGACGTTCAGATTTTTCTATTACATGTACTTGAGCAGAAATCGAGCGTCTGACAAAGCCTCAAACAAATTGTTTTCTGAACAATCTAAGGGTCCATAGAGAGGCAACTTTATTTTTTAGGGTTCCGTACCCAAAGGGACCCAATATTACTAAACCTATACCGCTTGTCTATTTCCTGTTTGTCTTTACAGGGCTGTTACTTTAGTACCGTAATAGCTATCCAGTTGACAGAATAAGTATACGTACAATCGTACAGACGCCAGCACATCAAGCTACTACAATCTGTCTTTCTATAATAGATTTTCAACTTTATCGCTAAAGCATTAGGCTCAAGGTTGAATGGGAAAATTTGACAGTTTCGGGTAGCTTGATGTGCTGGCGTCTGTACATTCAAAACGATCATTGCATTTTTAACGTTTCTCGCTTCTGTTTTTTATGAAAAAACGGTGCTACTTCTTCTTCTCTCTCACCGAGGGGAGGCCTGTGTCCCAGCAGTGGGAACACTATAGGCTGATTATGCTTATGCTACTTCTAAACGTCAAAGGTACAATCTGTGTAGTTCCTACTATACCTTGTCCATTAGATTAACCGTTTTTTGACAGCTGTCTTAGAACGCACATATTCCAGATTACGTAAAAGTTAACTTTAAAATGCATAATAAAATAAATATATAAACTGCCTCATCTTATTGAATTATCTTATTTATGGCTTCTTACATATATTATAATACCGTACGTGTATCAATCAATGTATTGTGTGTTGCTGCAATCACCAGTTCTATCTGTCAGAAAACCTAATGGATAGGGTATAATATTAAAATAATAAGAAATAAAAAGTTTTTTTGGTACGGAAACCTTAGTACGCGAGACCGACTCGCACATGACCAGTTTTTTTCCAATAAACTCGAAGGCGGTGGTGCTAAGGGAACTGTCAAAATTCTAATAACGACACGGGGTGTTTCCCTTTTCGCGAAGGTTGGACGCCCCTTTCACGGCTGAGTACTCCAAAAATGAAGTCAGTTTCGTCAAAAAATGCCGTCTTTATTTGGGATCGTGGAATGGACCGTGGATTCCGCACGTTTTTGATGTACAATGTAGCCTGATTTAATTTTAATTTTATTTATCAGGATTGCCCTTGTCTTTTTTGTGATAAAATGAATGTAAATTGTAGCATTCTGGCACTGAGTCATTTATTGAGTTTTACGCAAAATTTCGATTCCGAAAGCATCATTATATTGAATTCATCATCATCTACAGCTCGACTACACCACTGCTGGAAATGGCCTCTCCCCACTGTGCCAATCCCCACGCTCCTAAGCCAGCCTCATACAGGTTCTACCCGCGATGTTAACAATGGCGCTGATTCCCTTGTTCACAAACTAAACTAAATTAAATTTAAGTTCAGTGCATCTTTTTCTTTCTATTTCGTTAAGAAAAGGACAGAAGATAAATATTAGTTCAGTCCTGTCAAATTAGTCAGTGCTTGACGTAAATTGACGTATTTTTAGTAGCCATGTTTTTAATTACGTCTAAACTTGCTATGGAGTATCATAAATTTGACACGACTAAACTAATATTTATCTTCTGTCCTTTTCTTAATGAAATAGAAAGAAAAAGATGCACTGAACTTAAATTTAGTTTAGATTGTGAACAAGGGAATCGGCGCCATTATCGTACGCCCTTCTATTGAATTACTAAAATTAATAGTTGGTGATAATAAACATGAATAAAGATTTAACTGATTCACCTATTAGTTATCACAGTTCTTTTTCTTCAACTATTCTGAATATTTTGGAACTTTTTGTAAACAAAAGTTTAGGTAACTGCTTAGTTGGGCTGGTAGTTGCAAGCGCTACTGATGAGTCCTGGGTTCGATTCCCAGGTTGGGAAAATTATAATTGGGTTTTTACACCTGAAATTTCTCAGCAGTAGTCCGGAGTCTGGATTTGGTCCCGGTTGATTGCAATAGGCTCGCCTCCTATTACATACATGGAACTTTTAAACAGCGAAATATGGGTATACTAAAAGGTATAAGTACCTTGGCACAACCCTTCGGGTAATACCGGTCCGTACCGGATCCTTCGCCGTCGTTTGCTAAGATAACAGAGCTGAAATTAATGTTTTATTATTAATAGAGGCGTGGTAGGGGCCCGTGGCTAAATAATAACAACCGCACAGGTCGATCGATCAAGTTAAGCTACGCTTGTTGCGGTTGGTCTGTGGCTGGGTGACCAACTTCAGACTTGTCAAGGGGTATCGTATTACCCAGTGATTGGATTGTAGTGGTCAGGTAGGCAGTCGCTCCGGGTAAAATACTGGTATTCATCGGTTAGCTTGGAAGCCGACTCCATCATAGTTGGGAAAACGCTAGGTAGATTATGAGGCGTGATGATGCTATCTAGCCTATATTAATCGATTAGGATATGACTGCGGATTAACAGCCCTTTGCCCAGGATTGCGATAAAAAAGGGTTTACAGATATTCGAACATTCGGTTATCCATGTTCACTTCAGATTCATCCAACCGGAAAAAATCGAAACAAGTTAATAAAAGATTTTTTTCAAACAATTGTCGACAAAGCTCGGCCATTCGGAATTATTCAAACGGATTTCAACAAACCTTTTAAAAAAGTTATTTTTAACGCGAACGGACTTTGTAGTTCATTATTTCGAGATTAGTTCCATTTCGTTTGACGATACTTTTATTCACGGTCCTTTTTTAAATTGACTTAACGGAAACCAATTTTAGGAATCAATTGAAATTGTTTTTTATTTTATTCGCTTTGTTCCTCTTAATTGCAAAATTTTGAATGAAATGTGGACATCTATCATGTAAAAAGGTTTAAATTTTGGAGGATTTTTGTACTTACTAATTTAGACTTTGTAAAACCAGGGACATCGACTTCAAACTTAATTTGACCGTATATTCATGGCTGTAACACGGCATGTTGACGAAGGGCATCAATTTGCTTAAATTCCATCAACGACTACTTACACGATAAGAATAGTTGGTTGCCTTAGTTAACGCAAGACAATGTTTGTGTTATTTCTCCAGAATTAGCTTACTGACAGGTTATTGTTATTAGTAATAACTTATTTATTTATTTTACTTCGATGGTCCTAGTTTATCATTTGTGACTTCAAGTGACAACTATGTGAACAGCACCCAGCAATGCCTAAATATGTAAGCTGTCACGCCCTTTCTGCCTGGAGGCTTTTATTTACATTTTAATTTAATTAATTATTTTTTAGCTTGAGTACCTATAGTTTTTTATTATAATTTTGGTATATTGGCGTGGCTAGCTGACATATGGCAAATAATTTAATTTTATGTTCTGTGTCTTATAATGTTAATTACTTAATATAGGTACCTAGTATTGTATACAATCAATTTTCTAACTGAACAGACAGCTGTGCTGCTGGGGAGTTTGTTGCGCCACTTCTTCCCAGCGATAGCACTAGGAAGTGGAGAAGGGCGGGCGTTTTTGGGGGACTGTCTTTTGTAATTTTGACGTTCGAAAAGTGCTGATTCTCAGCCTAATTTGAATAAATGACTTTAGATTTAAATTTAAACTTTGAATTTATTTCACTGACTTTTTCACCAACTGTATTTTTGTTAAGAGTAAGCGGTGAATGGCTATTGTCCATTTTGCTTAACAATTAATTTCCCTGACAGTATTTTATCACCCGCTGCATTGTTGTTAAGGGATGAACAAATTACAAATACTTCATTTGCTTCGAACCTATACTTATCCGTAAAAAGAGCACAACAACAGCAACAGGATAGGTACCTAAATCATAAAATATGCCATAAACTAAATATTCTACTAGTCGTAAATAGCAATTCCAGTTTATGGTATCTGTCGTAAAGTGGCTGTCATAAATGTTGGCATCACCTACAAATACGTTAACCTGATAATAAGCCCAACGAAAAAAAAGCTTGTAAAAGGAGCTTTTTTTTGTGGATGAGTAAGGTACCTACGATTTTTTTTTATAATAATATTTTTCATGTCGCTTTGGACTAAGAGAGGTGGAAAGAGAGTAGGGAGACCTTTGCCCTATTTGCATACTATTCAAATAAACGGACAAAAATTAAATAAAAATATTTTTCGGTTGACAAAGAACCAAATTCACCATCACCTGCCTAGCCTTTTCCAACTATGTTGGGGTCAGCTTCCAATCCAACCGAATGCAACTGAGTACCAGTATTCTACATGGAGCGACTGCCTGTCTACCTCCAGAACACAAAGAAATATGATAAAGAACCAAAGTATGTCGGCCATAATGTTTTTATTTATCCACTTTATCACACGTTAAGTAGGTACTGAAGATGGATCCTCTATTACTATGCGATTTCACGCCCGTTTCAAAATACATGGCCTTGTCTGCTTTTAGTTATAGTTTCAATTTTGTCCCATGTAACAGGAAATAAAATATTTTACTGTTCAAGCAGTACGGTTATGGAATGACATTCCCGTGTCGGTAAGGCGAGCTCAATCTTTGTCCACTTATAAAATTATGTTAAAAAAGCACTTCCTCTCTCCTTAAACATCGTCATCTCATCTGCCTAGCCTTTTCCTAACTATGTTGGGGTCGGCTTCCAGTCTAACCGGATGCAGCTGAATACCAGCATTTTACATGGAGCGACTGCCTATCTGACCTCCACAACCCAATTACTGGGTAATACGATACCCCTTGGTAAGACTGGTTGTCAGACTTTCGGGCTTCTCACGACCCGTAACGACTGTCAAAGATCCGCGAATGACAGCCAGGACCAACGGCTTAACGTGCTTTCCGAGCCACGGAGGGGTCTTGGTATGTTAAGATGGTCACCCATCCACGGACCGACCGCGGCAAGCATAGCTTAACCTGATCGATCGACCCGTGCGGCTGTTATTACTTAGCCACAAGCCCCTCCTTAAACATCATCATTATATTTTCTTTGCTCCTGTTTCATGTTTATTATTGTATGTATATATTTACTTAGATTAGTATAATATACTTTATGTATGTATTTATTGTATTATGTAAATGGTACACCACAGACTACCTACAGTATTTGCCTGTCCTTCCCCTTTTTAATCTATCCAAAGATTGTCTTTAAAAGAACGCTCTTAGCGATAAGACCGCCCATTGTGTCACGCTATATAAAATTTCTATATTTATGTCTGTAATTTATATGGTATACAACAATAAAGAGTATTCTATTCTATTCCAATAAAAAATATAGCAGTAAATCTAAACTAATACCATAAAAAGAAAAGATTTCATTTTTTGTATATTTGTTTGTTACGGTTTCACGTTAAAACGGGTGAACAGATTTGGCACATGGGTAGACCATGATCTGGATTAGGAAAGGATACTTTTTATCCCGATATTTTCACGGGATCGAGACTTATGCGGGTGAAACCGTAGAGCGCACCAAGTAAAAAATATAGCCACATGTAACTTTTGAGATAAAACCGGTACTGGCGAAAATAAAAATAAGCATTTTAATGTGTAATCTAAACAGCTACCTGGGCGACTGGGTTTTTCCCAGCAGAAAGTCAGCAGTTAGCTAAAAAAATCTAAACAAAAAAAAACAACTTTTTCATAGTCGCTCCCACACACAAGTTTAATATAGGTACGTCAAAACAAATTATTTATTCGTAAATATAGGTGTAAGTTCAGTCATGTCCTAATTAAATCATTCTTAATCTTAATACGTTTAAAACCCAATTAGAGGGGAACCGCGATGTCTAATTACCTCCTAATGTAGTCAGGGAGCCAGTGAGCCGTAAAGGCTTTGTAATGCAACTCAGCCTTTTGATCCGACGCGCGCTTTTAACATCCTTTGCTCTTTGACTATGTGTAAAGGCGTTTGCCACGATGTTTCCTGTCTGTTAAATCGAAAATGCAGTCTTATCGAAACAAAATCATTTTGTAAAGACAGAGAATTAATTGATTTTCCAAATAAAGTGTCCGTATATTGCCTCTAAAAGTTCATTAGAAAACCTGCGTTAGACAGCATCTGTCTGGCATTCATTCTGAAATGAACCTTTTTGGCGCAGCCGTGAGGCACACACCATTTTTGTTGAAGCATTACTTTAAGATTTTTATTTTGTTATTTGTATTTTGTGTTTTACGAACTGTGTCGAAATAAACTTTATTCTTTCTTTCTGAAATCTGTATTTTTTTTATTTATGTTCTGCAATTTGTATTGTGAGGGGCTTTTTTTTTTTTTTTTTTTTTCTGGGATGGGAAATCATCAAATGACCCCTCCCGCTCTGGGTGGAGCGGAAGGGAGTGTCAGACTCTTACTGACTAAAACCCACCCATGTTCCTTCCTTCGCCCTTTATGTTCCGGGGTAGCGGTAACCCTTTCGGACAATCCCGCTGCCCCGGCAGGCTTCGGCCCTGAGGGGCCCCTCGTTATGCTGACATCTCTTTGAGGCGCGCGTGGAACACTTACGCGCCGTCCGGCACGGGCCTGGTCCTGATCGGGCGGTGAGCTACCCATTGCTCTCCGCCCGCAGGCCCGCGCCTACGGTGGCCGGTAGTCTCCAATGGACTCCCGACGCCCGGGGCGTCTCCCGCGGCGGCTGGGACGGGAGGCTCTCTCCCTCATCCGTCCCGCCACCTCCTTCGCTAGCATGACTGCTTCGCAGAAGGAGGCGACTGCCTCCCACTCCCTCTCGCTCCGGACCATGGCTTGCACCAGGTCCGGGCGTGAGAGGCCGCCGCCGCTGCCGATCGCCTCTACGAGGACACGGCGGTGCTCCGCCCAAGCGGGGCAGACCTCCACCGTGTGCTCCACCGTGTCCTCTGGGCGATCCTGGCAATGGTGACACCCGGGCGTTTCCTCCCGCCTGATGATGTGCAGGAACCTCCCGAAACTTCCGTGTCCGGTGAGGACCTGCGTCAGGCGGTAGGTGAGGGCGCCGTGGCGCCTCTCTAGCCACTCCTCAAAGAGGGGTCTTATCGCCGCTATCGCGGCGTGCCCTGCGCTGGGTTGCGACAGTCGCTCTTTCCATGTCGCCATGAGATCGAGCCGGAGGTCCGTCCGCTCCGCAGCAATTTGCCGCGGGAGCGGACTTTCCCCCCGGCGTAGTGCCTCCGCGCGCCACTCATACAGGCGCGCGAGGACTATCGCCTCCAGATCCCATGGCGGCAGTCCGGCAAGGAGGCTTGCCGCCTCGCGCGAGATCGTGCGGTAGCCCCGGATTAGCCTTACGGCTACCACCTTCTGGGGCGCGTTGAGGTAGTGGGCGGCTCGCCGCCGCAGTGAACGCGCCCACACCGGGGCCCCGTATATGGCCATGGACCGCACGACCCCCGCGTAAAAACTCCGGCAGGAGGCGTTTGGCCCCCCCAGGTTGGGCAAGAGCCGCTTGAAGGCGGCCCCAGCCCGTTCCAGTTTGGGGGCCAAACGTCGGAAGTGCTCGACGAAGTTCCACCGGCTGTCGAGGACGAGACCCAGGTACTTCATCGTCGTCTCGATGCCGATGTGAACCCCTCCTGCCGTTAGTTGGGATCCCGGTGGTGGCGCGTTCCGGGGCCCATGAAACGTCATGGCCTCGGACTTGTGCAATGCCACCTCGAGACCCAACTGCCGGATGCTCTCCACGACTATCGCAACCCCGCATGTCATCGCGTCGGCCGCCGCCTGATGCGACCTCCCCTGCGCCAGGACCAGCGTGTCGTCAGCGTAGCAAACCACGCTGACGCCATCAGGGAGGTCGGCCCGCAGCACCCAGTCGTAGCCGATGTCCCACAGGAACGGCCCCACAACCGATCCCTGCGGGACACCGCACGACATCTCTCGCCGGTTCCACTCCCCATCGCGACCGGGGTAGCTGACGGCTCTGTCCGTCAGATACGCCTCGACTATTCGACGGAGGTAGGGCGGCACTCGGTGATACCGGAGTGCCTCCACAATGCAGCTCCAGGGCAGGGTGTTGAACGCGTTATTGTGAGGGGCTTGTGGCTAAGTAATAAACGCCGCACGGGTCGATCGATCAGGTTGAGCTACGCTTGCCGCGGTTGGTCCGTGGATGGGTGACCATCTTCACATATCAAGACCTCTCCGTGCCTCGGAAAGCACGTTAAGCCGTTGGTCCCGGCTGTCATTCTTGGATCTTTGACAGTCGTTACGGGTCGTCAGTAGACCGAAAGTCTGACAACTAGTCTTACCAAGGGGTATCGTATTACCCAGTAACTGGGTTGTGGAGGTCAGATAGGCAGTCCCTCCATGTAAAATACTACTGGTATTCAGCTGCATCCGGTTAGACTGGAAGCCGACCCCAACATAGTTGGGAAAAGGCTAAGCAGATGATGATGATGAATTTGTATTGTGTACATAATAAAAAGTATTCTATTCTATTCTATCTATTACTCAGATAATTGAAGTAGTGTATGAATTTGATAAAAAAAAAAAAAAAAATCCCTGATTGTATACTAGCACTGTGGCTCTGTTTCGCATAGGGTCACAGCATTATGCTGACCGTAGTCCGCATTGCGTCGATGTGACGCATATTTTCCCCCGACTGGTTCCTTTTTGTGTTTGTGTCTCTTCTTTACGTCATATTTTACCACAAATAGGCGTATTTTCTTTTTTTTTTCTTGACACAAACGCAAATAAACGCAATTTCATTCTTTAATTAAAAAAATCCGGCAAATTACGAGTCGGACGCGCGCACAAAGGGTCACGTACAGATAGATAATTGTTATATGATTTATTTTTAATATTTTACATGTTTACTTATTATTTCGTTATTTTTGTAAGACGTTTGGCCTCTATAACTCCTGAACTAACAAAGTTATCTAAGCCGTTATAGTTTTCTTTCAAAGTTCATTACATGAACTACCATCATGATTTTTTTCAGATTTTTCGCGCCAGCCGTTTAGTTTTTAGAGGGGGGTCAGGGACGCCCTATTTTAACAAAAAAATGCGCTTTAAAGTTGAATACCTCGCAAACTTAACTTTAAACTCGTCTTAGCAACATCTCAATGTTTTTGACAAAAGACCTATCTAATGATACCCCACACGAAGGGGAAGACGCGAGAAAAAAAAAATCCCCACTTTACGCGAGGGGAGGTACCCAAAAAAGAAAATATTTTTCGTGATTTTATTTTAGCACTTTATTGACGTAGTAAATACACATATCCGTGCAAAGTTTCATCTTTCTAGCACTAATCATTAGGAACGTAAGCCAAAGACTGACGGACGGACGGGCATGACGAAACTATAAGGGTTCCGAGACGTGAATTACGGAACCCTAAAAACCTATAAGACAAAAGAATGAACAAAACCTAGATCAAACAGTACATCTATATAAAGAACAACAAAAACCAATAATACAACCTTGTGGAGGGACCAACATATCTAGTTTCTCCGTATATTTTAATACCAGTCACCATGTATTTCACTCTCGACCACCCTTACAACTTTTGTGTCCTGTCCCTTAGGCAATACACGCAGGGCTGTGAAGCATGTTAGATAAACATTTTATAATACATTCTTCGATTTATTTATTAATAAATAAAAATAACAAAATCGTATCCCAACTTAACTAAAACATAGCGCACTAAAACTAAAATATAGCGTCGATAAATGCATGCCTGGGATGTCGACTGATAATGTACTCAAGAGACTGGCGGCATTAGTACATTGTATGGCAATGCTTACCTTTGGCCAAGGTAAAAGCCAGCCCTTGGGTCACTGAAAGTGGCAACCAGCCTAGGCAGTGTTAAGTTAGAATATCATTTTGTTATTTTAATTAAATATTAGTTGTTATTTACGTACAAGTACATTATCATCTGCCTAGCCTTTTCCCAACTATGTCGAGGTCGGGTTCCAGTCTAACTTCTTGTCTTAGGTACAAGTATGTACATATTATTTTAAATTCCGAATAAATATCATAACTGATAAAATTGTATGCACAAGTGAAAAAATACTGTACAAAGCGAACTTAATGCCTGGCATTTTCTACCAGTCAACCTTAAGGTGACGCAGATAACATAAGGGATAGATAACTCGAAAAAGAAAATCAATCGATTTCTAGAGTTACAGCTATTGTTCTAGCACCGCCTCGTTGGTCTAGTGGTCACAAGCGCTACTGCTGACCGTGAGGTCCTGGGTTTGATTCTCAGGTCGGGCAAAGTGGGTTTTTCCATTAGGGATTTCTCAGTAGCAGCCCCGGGGTCTGAAATGGTTCCCTGTTGATGCCAATAGGCTCACCGTCTATTACATGGGATTTAAACATAACTTGTGAAATGGTACCTACGTTAATGGTATGGCTACACCTCTGCCTAACCATTCTGATAAACAAGCCATGATGTTATGTTATATCTAGCATGTTGTGTGTGCGTTAAGAAACACAAACAAGATAGGTATGATAATGGCATTTTAATAAAAAAATATTTATTATATCCTTTATTTCATTTACATACTTACAAATTATATTTTTAAATATTTTTATAAACAAAAAGATAAAAAAAACATTTAAAAATATAAAAAATAGTAGCCCACCGGTATCGGGAACAGGGTCCAAGCTACCGGCGGTCAGGGCTCCAGAGAGAGGAACCTCCTGACAATGCGAGCCGTGTCCAGAAGTACCGCTTTCTGAATCAAGCCCTTGATCCAGCTGCCCAACGAGAGCCTCCTCAGGTGTTGGTCGAGGCTCTTGGCTATTAACCCATTGGCTGACACGACTATCGGCACAATGATTGCTGAGTCCACATCCCACATGTCGACAACCTCGCGAGCCAAGTCAAGATACTTGATTTGTTTATCTTTCTCGGCTTTCACAAGGTTCTCATCATGTGGGACGGTTATGTCAACAATCATTGCGCGCCGCTCTGATCGATCCACCACCACTATATCAGGCTTATTGGCAACAATAGTCCTGTCAGTGATGATGGATCGATCCCAGTACAATGTGATATTTCCATTTTCGAGAACTGGGTCGGGCACATACCTGTAGTACGGGACCTCAGATTCCACAAGGCTGTATTTCAGAGCAAGTTGCTGATGGATTATCCTGGCTACAAGGTTGTGTCTATGCAAGTACTCTCCGTTAGCTAGACGAGAACACCCGGAGATAATATGCCTGATTGATTCTCCCGGCCGGTGGCATGCCCGACAGATGTCAACCGTGCCGTCTTTCACAATATATCTCCGGTAATTGTTCGTCATCATAACTTCGTCCATAATTGCACAGACAAAACCTTCGGTTTCTCCAAAGAGGTCACCGAAACGCAGCCAGGCTACGGACGCTAATAGATCTACATCGGGTCCATGTAGGGCCCGGTAAAAGCGTCCGTGAAGCTCCTTACTCTGCCATACTTCCATGCGATCATTAGTATCAAGCACTACTGGCTTGCGCCAGTTCTCTTTAGCCAAGGAGAGCGGGGTGAGGCCCTTGTCCACCGCGACTACATCTCGATGCATCCCCACGTCGGTTTCTAGGAAATATTCCCTGAGACTGCATATCTCGCGATAGTGGAGGGTCTTAGCGTTTAAAAAGCCTCGACCTCCACACTTTCGCGGGATATACAGCCTCATTACCGATGACCGTGGGTGATGCATTCGATTTGCAGTCAACAGCGTCCGGACCCTCCTATCCAGGGCCTCGAGTTCGGTCTGAGTCCATTTGAGTATGCCGAAAGAGTACATCAAAACCGGCATGACCCAACTATTGAAGGCGCGCACCTTGTTTCCGCCTGATAAAAGACTATTAAATACTTTTTTCAGACGGCCAAAGAAGCGCTCCTTCAACGATTGCTTCATGTCAGTAACATTGATGCCCAATGCTTCCGACATACCCAAATACTTGTAGGTTTCGGCTGCGGAGAGGGCTCTAAGGTTTGTGAAATCCGAGAGTTGGGTTCCCACGGATTCCACAATCTCCCCTCGCTTTACATGCATGACCGCACATTTGTCCACACCAAATTCCATCCTGATGGCGCTACTGAAAGTTTCAGTAATTTTCAGTAGCTTCATCAGTTGCAAATTGTTGGGGGCAAAGAGTTTTAGGTCATCCATGTAGAGGAGGTGAGATATAACCTGACCACCTCTCCTCAGCCGGTAGCCTAGACCTGAATCATCCAGCAGCGTGCTTAGAGGATTCAAGGCTAAGCAGAACCAAAGCGGACTCAAACTGTCGCCCTGGAATATGCCTCGCTCGATCCTTATCGGCTCGCTATTCCTCTGGATATTTCGACATCCTGGATAGCGAAGGACCGTCCTCCATTGCCCCATACACGTCATTAGGAAGGTGCGCAGAGTTGTATCTACTTTATACAACTCCAGCACCCTCATGAGCCATGTATGTGGCACCGAGTCATAGGCCTTCTTATAATCTATCCAACATGTCGACAGATCCTTTCGGGAACGACGAACCTGTTGGCTAATGGCCATATCAATGAGGAGGAGCTCCTTAGTACCGCGGGACCCGTTCCTACATCCATTTTGAGAGACAGACATGATGGAGTTGCTGTCTATATGTTTATTAATTTTAGCTCTCAAAATGGATGTAAGAACTTTATAGATCGTTGGTAGACAAGTGATCGGTCTATAATTTTTGGGATCCGCGGTACTACCTGATTTATGGAGCAGGTGGGTTATTCCTGTCGTTATAAACTGGGGCAGCAACCCTGACTCTAAGGCTGACTGGAACTGGGCTGCCAAGGGGGCGTGCGACCTTTGGAACCACTTTATCCAAAAGTTGTGCAGCCCGTCCGGCCCTGGAGATTTCCAGTTAGGTAACGGACGGACTGCACGAGCAACATCTTGGGGGCAGATGGTAATAGGCTTTTAATAATATTATTATTAAAAGCCTGCGATGTCCCACTGCAGGGCAGGGCTACTTTCTGTCTGTCCACTTCTCTCTGCTTAAAGCTGCTAAGGACCAGTTCTTGTTGAAGGAGTCCAGCTCATCCCGCCATCTCCCTTTGGGCCTGCCGCGATGTCGCTTGCCATTAAGAGGGATCCATTGGGTCGTAAGTTTGGCCCATTTTTGGTCATCAATAATTATTGGTCTCGTCCAAATAGAAGCATTCCCCGGCCAATTCTACGTTTTAATCACGTATAGACAATCACTTTCACTTATCTTCTCGACCTGTATTTTGTATTTTTTCTCACAAATCTTGTATTGTGACTCTAGCTCAAGTATATTCTGGCTCTATGTTGGACGATTAAATAATTCCATCTAGTTACCTACTTATCAAAGAGAAAGAAAGTTGAGACATTCTTTACTGCGTAAAAAGATACATTAATGAAAAAAGGTACAATAAAATTCTTCAAGGTATCTGTTCAAATAAATAAATAATAGGTCCACTTACCGTCAAGTCTCCTTAACAAAAACGTTTAGCTCACAACTTACTGTTAGACTAACTAAAGTTCACCAACGATGTTATTTATGTTATTTAACTTTAAATTTATTCAACGATATTATTTAGTATAATTCGTTTATTTCACTTTGAATTCAGTTCAATAAAGCCCTTTGTATACAGCACGGTTTCTTTACGGTACGGCGTATAAACGACGCCGTGGAAAAAACGTGTCTGTCAACAAGCTTTCGTAGTAATCCATATAACACTGACTACCGTACCTACACACGGTGATAATCCGCGATGTAGAAAAAACCTGTCTGTCTACAAGCTTCCATAGTGATCCATACAACACTGACGACCGTGCCTGTACACGGCGAATAAACCGTAGATTTTCACGGCAAGAAAAACGTGTGTACGACCTTTTTTTGCTTCTCGGTGGAAATCTCATGGACTTCCTCCATCGTGGTGGTGACAGAAGGCTACTGAGCGGACTCTTACCGGCTAAAACCATCGTGGTGTTCCACCGATGCCTATGGCCAGGGAAGCGTGATTTGCATAAGCATTCACCGCTCCCCCGACGTGTACAAAAGGCCTAACACTTCTGCTTTTAACTCAATCAAAAGAAACTGGGCCTTTCAAAACGAACTCATGAACAAGACGAAATGTAATATTTGAACTTCTAACAATCATGAAAACAAACAGCACAAGAAACCGGAGTTTGAAATAATATTTACACATCGTTCTGTTAACTTTTTTTTATAAAATTAACTATGCAATAATACATACTTTTTGTTTTGTAAAAGTGTAAAAAAAGGCTACTGTAGGCAAAATGTGGACTGTATTATAATATAGGTCAATAAAATTACGAGTCGTTGACACAACTGACATTTATTTTTTACGACATGTAAAAGGAGTAAAAAACCATAAATATATGAAAAAAAATCGTCTTTTTTTAATTCTTTGCACCTTTTCCATGATTATTATTGTATATTTTTATAGATAAGTATAATATGTTTTAGGTATGTATTTATTGTATATATTGAAATGGTTTACCAAAGACTACCTTCGGTATTGTCTCTTCTTCTCCCTCAATCCATCTAAAGGTGTCTTTAAAAGATCGCTTTTAGCGATAAGACCGCCCGTTGTGTCACTCCTTGTAAGGGAGTTTGAAGGTTAGTGGAATACATACGGTCGCGCCATTTTGTTTTTTCAAAATGGCGGCACCGTCTGAAACCTGTATAAATCAATAAATAACGTCAATGCAAACAGAAAACATAATAAAACCAAACCCCGTAAAGGATCAGGTTTCCGAGATATTAATATACGATATACGTTCAAAGTTGAACGCCTGACATCCATATTTTGATAAGGCGTGGCCGTCATTTTGAAAAAAAAAAACAAAATAGCGCGACAGTAGGTGTGCCAGGCTCCAAATTAAAACCATCAATCCCTTTTCTACATTTACTGTGATTTTTATGGTGTACATAATAAAGAGTATTTTATCTATCTAAAGGTTGTCTCATTGATTTGTGACACGACAACCCTAGAAGACGAGTTAGTAGGAGTTATCAGTGCGTTTCCACGATACGGACCGATGACGTAAAGGCCGTTTGTGAGGGAATGAGTGATAAGGGTAGTTTTGCGTGGATAAAAAACAGTTGAATGTTTGTGTGTTATTAAGGCCAGAGGTAGGCGGAAAGATAATTCTTGTATGACTTTAAGGTTCTGTGTTTCGTCACTATTCTGAACAGACGAAACACAGATAAACATGTACTGAATCCATGGTAACAGGTTGCGTATCGATGTCCCTACCACCCTGTATACCTTTTATATACAGCACAAAAAAAAGGGAACTATATTTTCTATCACCAAAATTTATATTTGTCATCAAGTTGTATCACCTAATAAATAGATCTATCGCCACGAAATATTTTCGTTCTCAGATAAACAAAAATTGTTCCCAGGTATGAATTATCAAATTAATGTTAATATATGTGTAAAATAAGAGATCGATAACCAATAAAATTATATTGCATTACATGAATATAAACTTCGTTCTTATAATAACAGTTTTGTTACTTAAATAATAGCTCTGTGCTCAGAATGGTAGATCTGTCACCAAATAAATCGATTTTGTAAAAGGAAACAGTTAGGTTAGGTTAGGTTAGAGTATGACAAACAACGCACGAGCCGAGCGAGCGAAGCGAGCGTGCCGCGGCAGCGGCCGGCGATGTGCCAGAAGCGAATCGCTTTTGTAAAAGGAAACAGTTAAGTTAGGTTAGGTCACATTAATGATTTATTGGTGATCTCTTTAAATTAGTTTGCTTAAATACTTATTAGGACACACCTATTATAATACATACAAAAACATTTATTTGGTACTAGACCTTATATCTCAGGATTTTAGGTGATTTATTGTGGAACTTATTTTGCATTGTTTGGTGACTACATTTTGGTGACAGATCTACTATTTTGAGGACAAACCCTATTATTTAAGAAACACAAAACTAATTAAATTGGTGATAGCTTAAATGATACCCAATAAAAAAACAGAAATCACTTTAGCTGAAATCAATAGTTAATTTAATTTTCCATGGCATGTCCCAGTACCAAAAATTCGAAGACATGTGACAACTACCAATCCGCACTGGGTCTGCGTGCTGGATTACGGCCCAATCCATTTCGTCGACTGGAGGCCTGTGTCCCAGCAGTGGGCAGATTATAGGCAAATTATTATAATTATACTAATGTAATTTTAATTTTTATGCGGATGCTCGAGAAAAATGGAGCATGTCAATTTTGTCGTTTTCGTAAAATGTGCTTTTTGGGGTTAAAACTGTCTATCAAAACGACAATTCTTGGATAATTTACGAAAATTAATATCGACGTAAAAATAAAATTAGTAAATGATGATTGAATAACGATTTCAAAAGCAAATCAGTAAATGTTATCGAAGACATTTTTGTCATGAAAGGTAATATTTTGTTAATATTGTTATTCATAGCTTTATTATAATAGGAATTTGGTAATTTTATATTTGGGTAGTTTTTATTATATTATGAAAATGTCACAATAAAATAATGTCTAAACGTCTAAAAGAAGACCGACTTAGCTCAAAAAACTCATTGAAATTGTTTTGTCGACAAAATTTCATTAAAATCTTAAACAAGCATGATTGCTTTTCGAATAACTGAGCTAACGCACTCACAAAAACAACTACACAGAGACCGAACTGAAAACGTTCGGAATTAAAATTCAAAAAACCAAATTGCAGATTTCAAAGGAAGTACTCGTTTGAAAAACAAAACAGTCAAATCTCGTAAAGCCGAGATGAAACTGCGATGCAAATGGAAACATAAATAGCGATGGATTTATGTCCAGAAACGGATGTGGCAGACTGATGGATAATTGCGTCTTGTGTCGACGATAAAAAAAGTAGCGTCGTAAATTTCCGAACATTACCGATGGTTGCTGAGCCTTGATTAAAACTGGTCCATGTTGAGTTCCGAGGATGTCTGATTTATTTGCCGACAAATGTTTGAAATGAGTGGAAAATATTGAAACTATTACTGTGTTGATATTTTGGTATGAATAATATTTAATTCAGTCCGTCCCAGCCACCTCTTTAGGTCGTCCGTCCATCTAGCTGGGGGGCGTCCCACACTACGCTTACCGATACGCAGTCTCCACTCCAGGACTCGTTTGCTCCACCGGCTATCGGTCCTTCGACAAACATGGCCAGCCCACTGCCACTTCAGTTTGCTTATTCTGCAAGCTATGTCTGTAACTCCGAAGGCGGAGGACAGGGTGTTGTGGCGCAGCCTGGGAGAGGCCCATGTCCAGCAGTGCACTGCAATACGCTGAGTTGATGTTGCTAAATATTTAATTTATAAAAGAGTAGAAAACGACCGCCCTCTCCTTTTTTTTTCTGATTGGAATTTCGAAGTATCTGCTTCAGAAGGACAGGTGACATATAAAAAAAAAAAAAAAAATTACATATTGATAATTTTGACGACAGGGTTGGCGCAGTGGCTGAGCGATCGACTGCTGCGCTGCGTGTCGCGGGTTCGATTCCCGCACGGAACAAATATTTGTATTGCCTACGGGTAGTTGTTCCGGGTCTGGCTGTTTGTGCATGTGAGTTTAAATGTTTGTAAACGCACCCACGATACAGGAGTAATTCCTAGTGTGGGGCAACGTTTAAAAAAAAAAATAAAAAAAAAAAATCTAGTGTCTGTGATAGAATTCTTCTTATATTCGAGTCGATGGTATTCTTTCTCGTTGTTGTTTTTTTTTTAATATAGGTTGAGATTAGGTGGCCAGGTTGATTGCGCCATCATTGGCATTTTGTAGGTCATCTGAGGTGCAGGTGAATGGGCACTTATGACACCCCAGTAAACGATAACAATGCCCTACGCATTGTCACAGTGATACAATGCTTTTTCATTAGTAGGTACAGGCACCAACGATTCACTTTTTTCGGAAATTTTCATTTTATATTTGAAAAAGAAAAAAGAAGAAGAAATTTAGTCCGCATACTCGTACCAACGAAAGCTTTGACTAAAGGGGAATGCCCATCTCCCATACAAAAAAATGCCTGAAATAGACAAGAATGAAATCTACGCCAAATTATCCTTCAAATCGAACGAAACTCAATGACAATTTCAATAATTATCTAAAACTAGGGAGTACATTGTTTAGAATATTTTTGCTAAAAGATAGGTTATGTCTCAAGGTTACTAAAGGATTGAAAAAATAATTCAACACAAATCATTTTATTACTTTATTCATCATTATACACTATTAATAAATCATCGAGGAACTGTGCAGGAGGACGGATGTTGGATTGGTACCGCGCCCAAGCTAAGTACCATATAATTGACATAATGTGGGCACGCAACGTACTTCATCATTTTGCATTGACAAAGGATTACGTCTCATTCGTGTTATATCGAGATAACAATTAATGCAATGAACAGAATCCATTTTTGTAAAGAAATGGGGGACAAGTCCAAAACACAAGCAGAGTCGTCGTCTAAAGCAGGTTTAAAGTCCGTGTTCAAAAAGCCAAGTCGTCGTGTTAAGCGGGTCCAATTTCAGTCCGGGTTCAAAAATAGGTATCATGTACAGATGGAACATCAGAATCCTTAAAATATGGCCAAAGTCGTCGTAAAATATCATAAATATAAAACACAGTATCGTAACAACTCAACGTAACACAAGCAAAACAATGAATGATGAAAAAATTAAACGTCAAAACATTGTCACAAGGTTTTGTCAAACGGTAAAGGCAAAGGACACTTAACATACTGCCTAGGTTATTTTCTTTTTTGTGGTTTTAAAAATAATTTGATTTTATGTATTTTGATTGGCATACTTAGATTATGAGATTTATAAAATATGTTATTATAATTAATTATGAAGCTACTTAACGGTTTGCTGATTGATTGTTGATGGATGGTCTAACAAAGACCACAGACTAAATAGTGGTAATGTCAAATATGAGTGTTCTTGAATGTCATTGAAGAACTGTACGACGGAAATCGAAATAAATACTGAAATAATAATCACCTTTATACCCTACTTAAACGAACTGAAGAATAAATTGATGAGTTGTATTTTATTCGAAATAGAATTTATCACTATTGGGAGTTGCTGTCCATTTCAGGCATTTTCCTGGCATTCCCCTTTGAAAACATTTAAGGAGGCTCAAATTAACATCGCGATAAGAAAATACCAACAGTTGCTTAACGTAGAAATAGATTTTCTTAGTCTATTCTGAGATCTGAATAAGTTAAAGCTAAATTCTGAGCAACTAACTGTATTCTGCATAAATTCTGAGTAACTAATTGTATTCTGTATAAAATTACTATTTCTAGATAGCATTGAATTATTTACTTAACTGATTAAGCTTCTAGTATAATTGAGTAAGCGTATATGACTATCGATATCGTGGATATGACTTCAGTAATCTAAAACTACAATCTCCTAAACTTTAAAGTTATTTTGTTTGAATTTTAGCACGATAATGACAAATACGAGTAGTTCCATTCTATGATACTTTTCATGATTACCGAAGTTATAAAATAATAATAAAAAAATTGTGATTATTTATAATCAGCAGCGCCACACGGTTTCACCCGCATAAGTGTCGATCCCGTAGGAACATCGAAATAAAAAGTATCCTATATGTTAATCGTGGTTATAAACTATCTGCTGCGTGAAGGGTAACAAACATCCATCCATACACACAAACTCACAAACCCACAAACTAACACCCCCCCCACCCCCCACAAACTATCGCGTTTGTAAATATTAATGAATAATAAAAATAATATAATATATTTTTATTAATATAATATTATATAAAATAATATAGGTAATATATTTTTATTAATATAATATTATATATAATAACACCCGCACCTGTAGGATGCGAGAAGCACAAAACCAGTCAAAGTGGAGATGCTTGGGGGAGGCCTATGTCCAGCAGTGAACGTCTTTCGGCTGAAACGAGGATAATGATATAATAATATATATATATATATATAGGGTAGTAGGAAGTAGGATGAATTCAGTGAATTAGGGGGATTTTCACCAATTAAACTGATCACGATTAGCACATCTAAACCGGGTTCAAGAGCTGTCAGTATCAATATTCCGCAAATTGAAGGCAACTCTTGAACGCGGTTTAAGTTTCCTGATCGCGTTCAGTTACCTTGGTGAAACATAACACATAACTTAACATCACGCCTCCAATCCCCGCGGGGTTAGGCAGTGATAAAATTTGTCTTTAATTTAGCTTATGCGGCGGCTATCCAATACATAGCTATACAAGCTGTTGTTTTGCATCCTCGTCAAATTTCAGGAGGCTGTTATGATAGACATAAATAATCAAATAAAATTACGATCCCTGGTAAATATGAATACATACTCGTACCTACTTGTTTTTTTAGTTATTTAAGTCTGACCGTATTTCAGAATACACCACTTTCAAAGAACAGAATCGCGTTATGGTATCGTATAAGCGGCCGCGTTTTTATATGTGTATAAAAAAGGGCAGTTTTAAAACCCGTGTCAAACACATACCGATTTCCGAAAATCAGAAGAAAAAAAAAACCTACTTATTTTATTATTGATTCGTGTCGAGAATCAGTAGCATAGTTACCTCCTTGAATTTGACGAGGATGCAAAACGACACCTTGTATTTACGTATCCTTTTAAAGTAAGCCTAATCCTAAGTTAAAACGGGTGCAAAAAAAGTGAAACGTTCAAAAACCTTTTTTATACCTACGAGAACAGCTTTAAGCCATGTCTAAAAATCGTTGGCCTCCATTATTTGGGATTAGGGAGCAACCCCCAGAATCTCTTTTGAATGGTATACAAGATAAGCAGTAATTTATTAGCTCCTGAGCCTCTGGCGAATTAGGGCGCCCGCACACAGCCAGTCCACCGACACAGGTTGTCATTTTTATGAGATCGCGCGACACTAACACAATTTTTTCAAGAGTTGCGGCCGATGCCAGTGGGTCAATTTTTTTTGTGTTTATTTATTTATTCACTTATTTCAGGCAACTCAGGCCCATAGATAAATACCTTAACCTAAACATACATATTTTTATTATAAAATAGTACTTCACTAGCATGTTCTTGTGCTGTTCTGTGGTACTTGTCCGCGGAAGCGATGGAACACTACGTCCTGCGGTCAGAAGTCTTCTATAGTCTTGTATAGTCTTCTGTAGTGTAGTATAGCCTTCTTTGTAGTCTTCTACATAGTTTATATTGTGTCTCCTTATGTGTGGCAAATTATAATAGTAGTATTTTTTTTTCTTTCTAAACTTCACTCCACCATCTTTTTCGTTCCACTGACTTTAAGTAGATGACAGACTGAAGGCCAATTCTCGTAATTTAAAACGTTCAAAATCTAGTCGCAGTCTCATCTCGGCGACAAACAAATGTCAAAAACTTGTCAAAATGTAGGGAAATTAGAGGTACTTTTGACAGATTGAGACTGAGATCAGACTGTGAACGTTCTTAAAATTACGAGAATTGCCCCTCTGGTCATCTAAAACGCACTTAGCTAAGGGCCAGCGCGCACTAAATACTTACTATACTACTTATAGCCGGTTGTTTCCCGAGTGTATTCTATAGTTTGATCACCCGATTTTACTTTAAAGTTTCCCGACCTATCTGATACAACTACGCTTCTCACAACTAAATCTCAAACATCTTTTTGCGTTCTTTTCACCAACTAAGCGATTACTGAGCTGAAGACCGATTTGACCAACCAGATAAGCTGATTATATAAGCGGGTGTCTGTGGGAACCTTACAGGTGCTTTGTAGCTGAAATGTTTGAAGAACATTCTGTTAAATGCCCGAAGATTCAAAGGTAGGGAAGCAAAGTTTTCCAAAGTCTTTGGTGAAGGAAGTTGGTTCTTATCTAATTTGAGCGAAGGAGCGGAAGAAAGGGGTGTTGAACCGGTTGATTGTTTTATTAAATTGTGCAACTTTCATTCGGAAAATGATCCCGAAGTTAAAGAATAATTAATTTCTATTATTAAGTTTATGAACTTAATTACGTTGGTGTTATCATTTTGATTAAAAAAGGGGATTCATCCAATTGTACGGTGCACGTCCGACAACAGTCGCATGCGACAGGTCAGTGTCAGTCGTGCTGCGCGCGTTTAATGTCAATGTTTTCAAATTGGACTTCAAAATGTTGACGTCTGTTGTAACGACTAGTGGCAGCCGCACGCGACAGGTCTGCGTCTAGTCGCAGCGACAGGACGCACGCGATGGCACTTACAAACATCCTTATACATAGTTACGCATGATCAGTTTTGTCAAATTGTTCACAGTAATTATTTCATTGGTAGACTGCATTATTTCGTTTTTTTGCGTACTAACCAATAGGTAAATTAGGCAGGTATTGTTGTTGAAGAGAATATTAGATATGTCCATCCATGTTCACGAATTACGGTTTTGGGAAAATACGGAGAGTAGGACAATTTATCAACAATTAATTTTTGTTTCTTGTTAAATTAAATATTGATTTTTTACATTTTTCTATTGATAGTTATTTTTTATAAAACGCTTTTTCTCTTTTTTGGGACGAATTTCACCAACATTTTATACGTAGAGACAATTGTTATCCTGACAATAAATTTTGAATTTTGGGCAGTTTATTCAAATTAGGCTGAGAATCAGCACTTTTCGAACGTCAAAATTACAAAAGAAAGTCCCCCGGGCGTGTTTGGGGGACTGTCTGACTGTCTTTGCCCTTCACCACTAAATAACTAATTAAATAACAACTAATACCTAATTAATACAATAGTACCTAATACCTAATAAATAAAATAAATAACAACTAATACCTAATTAATTAATAAAAATAACAAAATTATATCTTAACTTAACTAAAATTATACACAAACTAAAATATAGCGTCGAAAAATTCCTCCGCATCGCTGTCGACTGGTAATGTCCCCAAGACACTGGCGGCACTGCCACGTTGTATGGCAATGCTTAGACTCTGGCCAAGGTAAAAGCCAGCCCTTGGGTCACGGGATGTGGCAATCAGCCGTTTCAAAGTTTCCTTGAAAAAAAATAGGATAGAAAGCGTGATTTTAGAGTAGAAGTCCATTAAACTGGAAAACCAGTGACAGCCAAAAAGTCAGTATTCTCTAGTCCCGTTCACAAAAGAGGACAACGGCTTTATCAAGTACATTATGCAAGAATATTAAATAACGTGAGTAGCTTTGAGCACTATATTAAATAACCTGTGTTGTTTTTTACCGTTACCGTGCATTTTCCATGCTAACCACATTATGTGACATGACTGGCCTGATTTCGAGCTATGCTGTGTTCAGTACGCCTCTTGTGTGTTACTAGCTAGTTATACTGCCTGCCGGCTGGTCTCGTGATCGTACGCGCAACTGTGAGCGTGGAGTCCTGGGTTCGATTCCCAGGTCGGCAAAGTGTTATTGAGTTTATCCTCTCTTGACCATTGGACATTTTACGGACAACATGTGCTCAGAAAATGTCGCGCGTTTCGTCTCTAGTTGTATCGTGTATCCGTCTCTAGTGTTTGATTCAAAATGAAAATATTTTATTTCACTTAAACCAATATGGGCACTTATGAAACGTCAGAAGCTAGATGCACGGTTCCAATTGGTCGTTTCCTATGGATAAGAGCCGGCAAGAAACTCCACGGTTACTCTTTTAAATCATAAAATACAGTTACAGAATATTGGTTACATCATTCATGTTGAAATTATAAATGTGAGAACGATGTAGAAAGCGTCCGTAATAAAAAAGGTAAATCCAAAAAAACAATTCAGAAATGAAAATCATCATCATCTGCTTAGCCTTTTCACAACTATGTTGGGGTCGGCTTCCAGTCTAACCGGATGCAGCTGAATACTAGTATTTTACATGGAGCGACTGCTTATCTGACCTCCACAAACCAGTTACTGGGCAATACGATACTCCTTGGTAAGACTAATTGTCAGACTTTCAGGTTTGTCGGAATTCAGAAATAACACTCCATAGGTAAGAATCTATGGGTATTAGGAAATACAGAAAGCATATTATACGATTCATGAACATTTAGGCGAAATATAAAATCCGTAATACCATTTTCTCAGATTGATTAATTGCCTAATTTGCTACTTTAGTTCATAAGTTTAGTTTCTAATATTTGTTTAAGAATTTTGTTAATTAATTAATATTTATTTAATTTTTTTTGTGTAATATTTGTTTTATAATTCTATACTATTTTCTTTGTTTTTGTTTTGTGTAAAGTTTCTTTGTTCATATTTTGCTAAAGATTTAAAACTAATATTTAGCAGTATTTTTATAATTATATAGGCCTTACTGTACACCCATTACCTAATGGGTGAGCAATATTTGTACGCCTTGCAAGGCAACACATAGTGACACAACATATTTATTTTTATTTTATACCATCATGTACCACTACATTACACCTATGTGTACAAATAAATAAATTTGAATTTGAAAATAAGCCGTGGCGGGTACGAGATGACCAGTCCCTACTGACGGCGCCCGTTCACGAACATGACATATAGTCAAACGATATAGACTATCGTATTACCGCCAAGTATATAAACAAAGTAAGTATATATATCCTACTAATCAAATTCCTACTATTCCTTTTCCTACTAATATTATAAATGGATGGATGGATGGATGGATGGATGTTTGTTACTCCTTCACACTAAAACTACTGAACGGATTTGGATGAAATTTGGCACACAGATGGTTTATAACCAGGAATAACATATAGGATACTTTTTATCCCGATATTCCCACGGGATCGAAACTTATGCGGGTGAAACCGCGGGGCGCAGCTAGTATATCCATAATAAACAACATCCCATTTTAGTGACTTGCTTGATTAATGGTCAACTGGCACGACAGTCATTATTCATCAAAATCAACATCTATTTTCTATACTAATAACAGAGCGGACGAGCTTGTTTGTTTGAACGCGTTAATCTGTGGAACTACCAGTCGGATCAATCTTTTTGCATTTGATAGCCCAAATCCTGAGGAATGCTGAAGGCTATAAGTAGTAGAAATAACATCACGCTGGCACCCTAAGGAGCCAAGCCAAAAGAAATAAAAAAAACGTCGCACACATTTTTTTTATTTCTTTTGGGGAACCCCCGTCAGGAACGATGCTCAAAATGTAAATGCAAGATAGCAGCTGCAAAAATTTCAAATTCTCGTAAATTTTGAAAAATGTCGCATGTAAAATTTTCCATCAATCTTGTATTTTCATTTTGACCGCACTGTCGGCTTCAGCACCCACGAACACTATGAAGACTAGCTTTCTCTCTGTCTCTTTCTTTTACATAATAAAAAGTCACATGGAGGGGCATTATGCTTTTTCGTTGCCTGACAATTTCGAACCAGTTTACTTGTACGTACTGCACATCAAGCTATACATAACCAGTTTAAGCTGACTTCTGATTGTACGAAAAGTCTATACGATTCGAGGTCAGCTAAAACTAGAAATGTATAGCTTGATGTGTAGCTGTATGTATGTATGACGGCAGCAGGTCAAGCTCCCCGAAACTCACATTTTCCCAATCAACTTTGAACCGTAATGCTTTAGCAATAAAGTTTAAAATCTATTAAGGAAATTTGACAGATTGTAGTAGCTTGATGTGCTGGCGTCTGTACCACAAGCTCAGTTAAAAAACTTCGTTACAAAAAAAGTTATAAAAAACCATAAGTGAAAACGAAGCAAAAAAAAAACAGCTGGCAGCTATGCGATGCGACGGGGTGGGTCAGGGGAAGAAAACATTTCACGCGGACGAAGTCGCGGGCAGAAGCTAGTAAATAAATAATCAGTCACTGGTACGAACAAATGGAAGGCAAGTTAGTAGCCCGAACAAAAGCCAAGTAGCCGTGCGAAGGGAGCATGGATACGTTTCGTTCACTGGGGCAGTAATTACGATTACCGGACCACTAACGACAATGAAACGTTATTAAAACGATAATATCTTTCGGTCATTATGGTTTGGCCATTTTCTGTTATATAGAGTGGCGGGGACGCCGACGCACATACTGTTCCATGGATTCAGTACATGATTGTGAACCTGATGTTTTTTTGTTTACAATTCGAAGATAACCTGTCTTACCAAGGGGCACGTCGTTACCAGTATTTTACATGGAGCGACTGCCTTTCTGACCTCCATAACCCAGTTACTGGGTAACACGTTACCCCTTGGTAAGACTGTCAAAGATCTACCAATTACAACCGGGATCCACAGCTTAACGTGCTTTCCGAGGCACTGAGGGGTCTCGATATGTTATGGATCACCCATCCACAAACCGACCACCGACCACCGACCGATTAGTAAGCCACGAAGCCCTCCGTAATAGTTTACTAGTAAATAACAGTTTAATTAGAATTTTCAATTTTAGGTAAATACATTGGTTGAAATTTAACAACTTAAAATAATGGACAAATCGTGTTGCATATTAATATGTGGATTAAATTGATTGGCTAGTCACTAATTTAATGCTAAATTAGCTGTTAATTACCCCGTGTTTTTCAATTGAGTGAAAGATAAATGTAATTTGTTTCGTTTCAATTTACAGACGCTGGTGATGGCGCCAATAAACAAGTAGCCGAATTCTGGGCCGAGTCCATTTAGATTACTATCGACCCGCTAAGAAGAATATTAAAAAAAAACCGTTTGTGCACATGTTAAACAGTAGTAGTAGTAGTAGAGAGAGTCCACCTGTGTCTGCGCACACACTTGTACTATAATATCTCCCGCGCCGAAGGCTGAAGGCTCTCGTAATTTAAAACGTTCAAAATCTAGTCGCAGTCTCATCTCGGCGACAAAAAAATGTCAAGAACCTGTCAAAATGTAGGGAAATTAGAGGTATTTTTGACAGATTGAGACTGAGATCAGACTGTGAACGTGTTTAAAATTACGAGAATTGCCCCTCAGGTCTCCGCTGAGATTGGCCGCCATTGGTGATCAAAATCCGGTCTGGAGGGTTTTTCATTTTACAAGTACCTTGTCTACCTGTTTTGTTTTGTTTTTGTGGTTTATTAGGTTCGAGTTTTTCCAAATTAATCTTGGATCGTTTTAAAAGGATCGAATCAAAATCAAAAGTCATGTATTCGAATTAGTTCAGGAATCTTTAAATTTTTTGAACATCCAAATAACGCCCGTCTTTCAACATTTGCTTAGCTTTAGCAACGAACTTCCCAATGATATATTTTATAAGTACAGAACGCTCCCTGCTACCGTAAGCATAAACATAATCATGCAGCCTATAATGTTCCCACTGCTGGGACACAGAACTGTGTGGGACAGGCGCCAGTATTTCTACGCAGGCCCCGTGCGGGTTGGTGGATGTCACATGTCCTCGAATTTTTGGTTCTAAGACATGGCGGTTCCCTCAAGATGTATCCTTCAAACGTTTTGAGAGCTACGGTGATTTAATTAAACATACAAAGTAAAGTGCTTGCCTGGGTTCGAGCTCGCTACCTAGAACTCGTAAATCGAGGCTAATACCAAGGAGCCACCACTGCTCCACGATAAATTAAATAAAAAAAATATTATTATCGAAAGTCGTTATGTCCGAATAGGTCACACCTACCTTCGTCATTAACTATGATGACTGCTCAACATTGTCTCCAATAAGACAGCATATGTCATGATTGATGTTATCAGGTATATTGAAAATACATAGATACCGATCTACAAGGTGTTATTACACTCAATCTTGTAATTTATTTTTTATTTTTTATTATTAGCCTGTACTGTCCCTCTGCTGGGCAAAGGCCTCCCCCAAGTCCTTCCAGGAACTCCTTTCCCGCGCCATCTCGAACCAGCCCTCGCGGTACGCGTCCCGGTCATCTCGCCACCGCTTTCTGGCCCGACCTCGGGCGGCGCCGTCCATCTTCAGGCACCCATTGTGTGGAAACTTTTGCCCAGCGGTCATCCTGCATGCGGCTAATATGACCCGCCCAATCCCAGTTGAGCCTGGCAGCCGTCTTGCCTACGTCTATTATACCCGTTTTGGAACGCAACATAGTGTTCCGAAATTTTTCTTGTCTTTTTACAACCAGGATGCTGCGCTCCAAGGCTCTTTAAATAAATATGTTTATAAGTGGAAAGTTTCTGAGTCTTACGAAGGAGTGGACGGAAAGTTTTCGATTGATTTATGGTAACATAACATCATACCTTGTTTCCCCGAAGGGTTAGGCAGAGGTGTACCTATAGTAAACTCACATTTTGACAGTCATGATTTTTTATGCTAATATAAAAAGCACTACGCTATGTTCAGCATGCAAAAAAAGATACAAATTTGATTGTGAGGGCTAATGTCAATTCCATGCAGCTCATTTTTTAGGGTTCCGTACCCAGAGCGTGCCAACGGGACCCGATGACTAAGCTTCCTCTGTCCGCCCGTCCGTCCGTCTGTCAGTGGGCTCTGTCTTATGAACCGTAACAGGCAGACTGTTAAGATTTTCACAATCTCTGTATTTCTATTGCTGTTATAATAAAAAATAATAATAAAATAAAATAAGTTACTAATAACTAATAAATTAAAGGGGGAGCTCCTTTAATTTTTATTAACTTAATTTGTGAGTGAGTTCGAACCCAGGCAGGCACTTTACTTTATGTATTTAATTAAATCACCACAGCTCTCAAAACAGTGAAGGAAAACATCGTGAGGAAACCGGCATGTCCTAGCACCAAAAATTCGAAGACATTAAATGACATCTATCAACCCGCACTGGGCCCGCCTTGTAGATTAAGGCCCACTCCCTCTCACAGAGAGGAGGCCTGTGTCCCAGCAGTGGGAATATAGGCTGATTATGCTGAAAATTAAATTAAATTATTTTCATATTAACTAATAAAAAGTAGAAATCCAATAAAAATCTGAAAAAAGATCCTCGCATAATCTAATAAAATTGCATGAAAACAAACTGAAAATTCTCTCTTCCTAAAAAAAGGAAACGACTACCATCCACTTGAAACCATTAATAACCCTTACAAGCACCTGGCGACGATACAATCCAATAATTTCCGAGACAATGGAAGCAATAAGAAAAGAAAAAAAGACCGGTCAAGTGCGAGTCGGACTCGCGCGGCGAGGGTTCCGTACAAATTTGTAGTTTAACTACAAAGGAGTTTGAGTAACTTTGTATGGTATACTTTGTTGTGCTGTGTTAGGTACACATATAAAGTATCTCATTTTTGTCTATGTCGCTTATTTATCATATTCCCTATAAATTGAGGGTTCTGGCTCTTGTGATGCAGGAACTTCTAGTAAAGAGCCAGAGCTACACTGATGTTGTGTCTTGAAGTGAAAATAAATAAATAATTTAGTTATATATATTAAAGCATATTATGTTATATTATTAGTTTGGCAGACTTTATGTGTTATGTTCAATTATTTTTGTCCTAAGTGATATCGAAGCTGAGATATGGTTTTCGGATGTTTTCATTTACTTGTGCTACATGACATTGCTTTTTACCAAATTTTAGGATTCTAGGTCAAGAGGAAATATCCTATAGGTTTTGATTCCCTTGCGAGTGTAAAAATATGCGGCATAAACGGAACATAAACGCCCGTAGCCTTTGATTGCATTGACTTAGAAGTTTGATTTTTTCACTGCTTCAAGGGATTATAGCCCTTAACTTCACGTGAGCCTGAGAAAAAGAGTCTTGACAGACGGACAACGAATCTTATTTTATAAGGGTTTCGTTTTTCCTTTTGAGGTACGGAACCCTAAAAAGAAAAAGATTACTCTACGTTATTTATGGGAACTGATACAAGATTGCGATAGCAAGGCAGACCGCACATTGCTATTAATGAATTGTGATAACCGATATTGGGTTTCGGCCTTTGTTTTGACTTCTTTTGACTGCTTAGTCCAGTGGTCGCAAGCGCTACTGCTGAGCATGAGGTTCTGGGTTCAATTCCCAGTTCGGACAAAGTGATATTGGGTTCCATCTGGAATTTCTCAGTAGCAGCCCGGAGTCAGGACTTGTGCTCGGTTGATGACAATAGGATGGTTGGTAACATACATATATTCGTCAAACAATAACGATTCTCTCTCGATAATAACGATTCGTACTCGTTATTATTGGCCGTACGGCAAGGCCATCATTTTGTAATTGTAATTTGAAACAACGCTTTTTTTTAAGATAGTTAGCGCCATTATTGACGAATACGCGTGCGTCAGGTGGACGTGAAACAACCCGCCGTAACCTAACCTAACATTCATATAATTAGTTATTATTTAATCGTGCTTTTGTATCTTGTGCTGTCTCTTGTGTGCACCAAATAAACGATTCATCTTATCTATCTGTCTATCTATCTACTTATTTCATATCAAAACCCTTCTCATCTCAGGTTTCATCAATTTCAACATATCAGCACTCACAAACCCATACGAGTATAAAAAAACAAACAGCCTGTTCCAATTTATAGTCCAATTTCTTTGTACTAAAAGTCGCTGATTTATGGCCCGATAGCCATCCTCTTCCTTATAACGCGTCCCTCTTTTTGTGGCCAGGCTTTGACCTTGTACAGTGGCCTGACAGTAATGTGGCCTTAGCGTAATCACTTTTCTTACCTTTCGAGAAACGAATAAAAATATATTGGAATCTTCGATTGGCGTTTGTCTTTTTTCGTTTGATTTGGGCACAACCTTCCGGAGACGTAGGTACTCAGGCGGTCTACTCCGAAGTGGTATCGGCCGAATGTTCGGTCGTTTCCTGGTACGAAGTTACTATTTGGTTCGGTCGGTCCCGATCCTACACTCCTACACTCTTTCGAATATTGACTATTGTCCCGATCCAATTGAGCCGATCCGAACTTTTTTCACATTTTTCAATAATATTCGGTTCGGCCATGTGTCGGTCCGATCCGATCATTCGCACTTTGCACTTCGTAGTAGACCCCTTGAAGTTTTCTTTAAGGCAATATCAATATTAAAATGTTGGCTACCTGAATTTCTAGATCAAATAGAACGTATTTCTGAGAATTACAACATTATTTGTTGACGCGCCGGGTAAGTCTGCGCGTGACGTTTGACTTCAAGATTATATCCCTGCCAGCACTTTTAATCACTTTCGGCGTAATACATAAATAAATTAAATAAATTAGTTTGATTCAAGCAATCTTGATACTTGAATTAAACTAATTTTATTTTATCTCATACATACAGGTACATAGAAGGATACAGACAGGATAACAAGCACAGACAAAAACGAACACTCACAAGTACAGACTGCAACCTCACAAGGCAGCAAAATGTCTGCTGCAGCATTGCCGGATGTAAGGGCAATCCAGTCTGTTGGCGATCATCGCCAGGACGGCGTTGGCGCAATTGAGTAACGATAGCAATTATTTACTTTAGAAAACACTGAACACCGCACACTCTCTTGACATCTGAAATAAACGTCCAGCCGATTGATTCTGTAAAAATCTCACCGTGAAAAGTTAGGTGAAGTGAGCTTAGAGTGAGCTGTCAATAGTGTCAATCCCTAGCATTAGTTGGAATGACAGCTCACTCCACGCTCACTTCGCCTTAGGTTTCACGGTGAAATTTTTACAGAATCATATTAAATGTTCTCACTAAATGTGGTTTTCATACAAAAAACATCCAAATTTCCAACTATTTCAGTGTATTTTCCTTGTGACAAACACAACAAAAAAAAAACCGGCCAAGTGCGAGTCGAACTCACGCACGAAGGTTTCCGTACCATTATCTATAAAAATCACGTCTGTTGTATGGGAGCCCACTTAAATATTTATTTTATTCTGTTTTTAGTATTTGTTTTTATAGCGGCAACACAAATACATCATCTGTGAAAATTTCAACTGTCTAGCTATCACGGTTCGTGAGATACAGCCTGGTGACAGACAGACGGACAGTGGAGTCTTAGTAATAGGGTCCCATTTTTACCCTTTGGGTACGGAACCTTAAAAACGGCCAAATCGGTAGAGCCGTTCTCAAGTGATGATTTTTCATATATGCGGCAAAAAAAAAGCCGAAATACAGGCTTTCGCCTAGTTCGGCTACAGATGTCTAATTCGTTTTTAACAAGAAATTATAGCCTATATTATGTCTGTGTAACATTGTAAGCAATTATTGAATAAACTTATTATTATTATTATTATTATTAATTGTATATAGATTTAAACGAAAAAAACTTCATACATTGTCGTTCCTCAAAAACAAACAAATTTCCCACAGACGCCATTTTCGCATCCCCTATCTCCAACGTCGTGGCCTGTTTACATTTCTCTAATAATATAATATGTGTACCGTATAAAGAATCGTTTATTGCGTTCTACGGAACCATGTTTTCTGTCGTTACGGTTTTATTGCCGACGCTAACTCGGGATTGATGCAAAGTTCACGTATCAAAGTTATTGTAGCACGGTGAGATTTTATGATGCAAAATGTTTCTCTTGTGTGTGAATTTTTATGGTTGTGTTTTGTTTTTGATGATGAGAGGAAGGTTTTGATACAAGAAAAGTGGCAGTTGTTATTTTTTGTGTTCATTTGAGCAAAAGAAAAAAAAAAGAAAATACATGCTCGCTTTTTCTTGACTGTTGCTTCTAACACGTACATCAATCAATGAAATTAATGGACTACATTCAAACACACATACACACACACAAGGACATACATTTACTTACGGACGCAGCCTGCTGTGGCCATCATGTGGACGGGATTTTGTTTTCAAAATGGTCAGATATAGGTTTTGGCGTTAGTATATTTATGGATTACCGACTTTTTATGGATAAAATAATCAAAAAAAGTTGTCTATATTACATTTAAAAATAAACTTACTTATTGTCAATGGTCATTACAGTTAACGACTACCACACGTGTCTGTATGTAAAATAGATTTCGAATACATTGGGAATTTTCAGTAAAACTTAGATTTAACTACATATAACTGACAAAATGTGGTTATACTATAGGTACATCTCTGCCTAACCCTTCGGTGATGACAGGCGTGATGTTATCTGTTGTCCGTAACCCAAAGACAATTTTAGGCACCAATCTACATGATCTGACCAAGATTATGTCTGGACTTTGAAAGAGACTGACCTCTGAGTTTGTTTCGGCCTTTCTTCTCAGAGTAGTTAGATAGGAAACGCCGACCTCATGGAGTTTTTTAAAATATGATTGACCTGTAAAAGAGTTTGTACAAATCTACTTACAGAAATAAAATCATTTATCATTTAACGCACGTACGGCCAGCCAATGTATTGAACGGATTTGCCGATAGCATGGGTCCACTGTATCCGAATTTTTAATTTAGTCTAAGTGTTTTTGTTGTTGTTAGAGTTCACTTTTCCCTCTCCTGAAACAAAAACAAATGCAATTCGCACATACATCAACATGTTTTTTTTTCTCAATGGCAAGTTCTCCTTTTACGACGAACATAAATTACTGTAAGTACACTCCTTGTATAGTTATTTTACCTTTAATTTTGCATCACTGTCCAAATCACAGTGATCTTTATTCTCATTCTAATAAGGGAGATGGGATGGGGGGGGGGGATGGGTTGCTGCCACTGACAAGTCTGTCAAAATCATTGTGGTCTTTATTCTCGTTACAATAAGGTTGCTGTTGGGTTGCTGCTGTCGGAGGTTAAATAACTGTAAACGGTCTGTATACGTGCCACAGGCCCATAGTATTGCGTGGTATCCTCCATACCAACGCGTTCGGGAACGTCGGGCATGCGTTTAGCAATACGCTAAACTAATTGCCAACTGGCATAGTCGAAATGTTAGTACATTACTGTGCTAGAGGTTTAACTGGCCACGGGTCATTTCATAAACACCTGTTTTTCATAGGAGTCGCAGACATTCCGCTGTGTAGCGCTTGCATGGAGGACGACGAGACAGCAGCTGATGTGGTTCTAAACTGCCCGGTGGTCGCCACGTACAGGGCAAAGCACTTCAGTAACCCTGGTACCCTCCGTGAGATAGTCAGTAACACCAAGGCGTTGCTGGCTTCCATTGAGGAGCTGGAGTGGATCGAATTATCGATTTTCCCACCCGTACGCAAAATACGCGCATTGACGCGGAGATGCTGGCACCAGCCCGTATTACGTACTACATTAAGTACTGTATCTACGAGTAAATTAGTTATTATTAATTAAGTTAGGTGTTACTTTTTTAAGGTTTACATTTTTTTCAATACCCTTGAAAACAATGCTAAGTCCTAGCATTGTTTTCAAGGGTATTGAAAAACTTTCACTTCGATATTTTCTGTACGAAATAATATTTTTTTATAATGAAATTCTAAGAAAACCAAAATAATTTAGCGACCCTGCCAGGATTCGAACCTGGAATCCATTGCGCCACAGGTCCTGGTTGCCCAAATTTTCTGATTCGATTTTAACCGTAAGCCACAATATGCTGAAGATACATGCTTCTCTGGGATACATCACGATCGCGGTTAAGCTAGCTACCTCGATGTCGATCCTCGCTATTCTTAATGGATGGAGGATGATTCTTAATGGAGGTGCGAACACGTCGTCGTTCAGTAGCACTTGAAAGCTTTCCCAGCTTAAAACTTTCCATAATGTTTTCTGTTACCTATGTAGTTTAAATAGTTTCATCCCTATTATACGACTAACATCTAACACGAAAAATCTTTAATATATTATAAACAGCATATTTTTGTGTTGCCATTTTTATGGATTTGCCATAATCGCCACGCTTGGCAGGAGGGTTGGCGATCGCAGTATGGTGGTAAATGCATATAGAACGCTGCTGACCATTCTCCGGTACGTCCCTTAGTCGCCTTTTACGACACCCACGAGAAGTAGGGTGGTGCTATTCTTTAAGTCCAAGTTTAAATCGAAAAGGTTCTATATTCATTACAATTATTTTCATTAATTTACATTTTCTGTAAAAGTGCTGGGGCAGGATCTGACATTGTCATTTATTCAGTCCCCCACCCTTTTACACTACAGACGCAAAAGGGGTAAAGTGACACATCACACAGTTCAAACACGTAGCCAATAAATCATTGACGATCCTAATCACACACACATAGTGACAAGAGTGACAAAATTTGTCCCAAGCGCCACATTTTTCACAAAGGTCTTGACTAATCTCACCTTACCGTATCGATGGCTAAGTGAGATAAAATGAGAAAACGTTATTAAAAAAGTTTTATTGGAAGGGCCCTCGAATACCTACGTAAAATTCGTACTTACATTAAATATGGGCAAGGTTTTTCATCAAAGTTCGGCAAAGTTTGCAGGGAGAGTTTCCGTATGTTTACAAGTTGTTATATTCGAAGAAGAAGATTATTCTTGTTCTAATTTAGAAGATTTTGCTTGTTATTAATCGCTTTAGGAGTATCTACCGACAGTCTGAATACTCTAATATTTTACACTTGTACTTGTACTTTCGTGGGCGTACCATGTTTCTGTATTATAACTAAAGACTTATCTAATTATGATCGAGGGGCTAGTGGCTAAGTAATAACAACCGCACGTGTCGATCGATCAGGTTAAGCTACGCTTGCCGCGGTTGGTCCGTGGATGGGTGACCGTCTTCGCATACAAAGACCCTCCGTGCCTCGGAAAGCAATTTATTCATCTTTGACAGTCATTACGGGTCGTCAGCAGCCCTAAATTCTGACAACCAGTCTTACCAAGGGGTATCGTATTACCCAGTATCTGGGTTGTGTAGGTCAGATAGGCAGTTGCTCCATGTAAAATACTGGTACTCAGCTGCATCTGGTTAGACTGGAAGCCGACCCCAACATAGTTGGGAAAAGGCTAGGCAGATGCTGTTTGTGTATGTGAGTTTAAATGTTTGTAAACGCACCTACGATACAGGAGAAACTCCTAGTGTGGGGCAACGTTTCGTTCAAAAAAAATAATAATAATACTGGCACTATAGACGACAATGCTGCCTATCCACGAGGTCTACTACCTAAGCACGATATCCGTAATTTCGGCCGAAGTTACGAGCGTTTCCATTGGGGCCCGAAGTAAGAGAAAATGTCAACACGATTTGAAAATTGTCCTTACTCCTATAGTTTTTGCCCATCCGAAAAAGTTAATTTATCGGGAGTGGGGTTCACTCCGAAGTATCGAACTACCTCCGGATGGACCCATATCTTCATTAACGGACTCAGAGAGTAGGCCCTCTGACACTATCCTTTATTTACCAATTGTAACACCCAACGGCAATACAGGGGGCTTACCACCAGCTCTTATAGCAGGGCAGAAGTTGAACTGCACTGCTTTTTTGTAATAAGTCAGCTCTTATAGCAGGGCAGAAGTTGAACTGCATTGCTTTTTTGTACTAAGTCATAGAATAAAAAAGCAGTGCAGTTCAACTTCTTCCCTGCTATAAGAGCTGGTGATAAGCCCCCAGGCTAGTGTTTTCCACCAACAATTTTGTATACGAAAACAATACAACAAAACTCTCTTTACCAAACGCTCCATACGATTATCTACAAAGGCGCACGTGTTAACAGACATTTGTATCCCGGGTGTTATCTAGAGGTATTGTTTTAAAGCGAGTATAATATCCGGGCCTGACCCGGTAGGGTTGTGATAGCTTACAAATCTAATTCCGGGTATCTCGCGGGGTCACCGCTGCACACGGCGTCTGTCGAGCGATTAGGGAGGGGACATGTACGATGAAATGAGATTATATTTCACGTGAATTGTTTGCTTTGTCGATAAAATTGGGCTTTGTATATGAGACTTTTGTCACTGCGTTTGAGTTGATTGTGAAGCTACGTTATCCGTAAAACAAAGCGAGGACCTTGATGATGTGACATAAAAATAATGAATATTAAATTATTACACATGATATTTTCAGTGACAAAAAATCAAATGTTCTGTCGGTGCCCCTTTAGATGAAATGGGTATGATAATTATTCCACAAGATTACCAATATTCATGGTACCTATGTGACAGGTATAAATTTAAAATATAAAATGAATGTGAATGTTATTTTAATGACGTTGAATGAAATGAATGAATAAATTGAGCAAAAGATAACAATGATTTTCTTTGTAGATTGTAATATAGGCAAACAATATATGAGGGTATTGACATTCTTCATTTCAATTGAAACGTAACAAAAAAATCACAATTCTATTTCGAGATGCGTAGTGAAGTACCTAAATTCATTAAAGGAGTTTTCCTCTTTTATGTAAATGAAAGAAATCCTCTACAAAAAAAAAAAAATCGCACTTGCACAATCAGTAAATTGTAGTCGTTACTCTCTTGTGGACTGTGACAATACCTTCGAAGTCTGCTGACACCGTAACAAAAGAGGAGGATGATCAATAGATTTGATAAAGGAGACGATTAGGCCCCCACTGTGTGATCAAGGAAAATATGGGCCATTGCACAAAGGTTGATTGAAAGATTGGAAATCGTCTTTAAGCGCAGGTGCTTTTACTTCGACGTATATCCTTCTACCTTTACGGGTATCCTACAATGGAATGAATGATTATTTGTATTTAACATAGCGTTAATTGGTTGTGTGGAACCGTCTGATTTATTGAGTATTAAATGATAAATGATTTTATTTCTGTAAGTAGGTTTGTACGAACACTTTTACCCGTCAAGCTGACTACTTTGAGAAGAAAGGTCGAAACAAACTCAGAGGTCATCAGTCTTTTTTGAAGTCCAGACATAATCTTGGTCAGATTATGTGAAGACCATGTAGATTGGTGTCTGAAATGGTATTTTGAGGAAAGAATCACACAGATTGAATGGACCTGTCCTATCAGTGCACGCATTTGTCAGTAATCGAGCAGCTCAACTCAGAACTAAAGGTGCTCAACTTAGCAGAGCCCTATGAATATATACGTGTACGCGCGTGTGTTCGTGTTGTGAATTTTGTGCAGTTTTTTTTTTACTAAAACGCCTCCTGAATATTTTTTGCAACTGAAAATATTCCATCCCGTAAAAGAAAATCTTTACCGTTAGCCTAATTAGAGTATTTTATCATATAACCTTATTATTATTATATTATATTGTGCTTAAAATAAAAATGCACATAACCCTAATTTAGAACAATTACAAAATGGACTCTACAGTCCAAAATATAAATTGTTTTCATTAAGAAAATTAGTCGCACACTTGGTAATGAATGCACCAGCCGGATACTCGTACTAGTTTCTCTAATGTAACGTGGAATTCTGGCAACGTGCCAAGAAAGCTAAAAAGAAAAAAAATATTTTGTGAAACAGTATGTTAGTACGGTTTTGTGTAAGGACAGGAACTGGCCCTGTGGCGCAATGGATAACGCGTCTGACTACGGATCAGAAGATTCCAGGTTCGAATCCTGGCAGGGTCGCGGAAATTTTATTTTTGCATTATATTAAAAAAAATGTAAACAGAATCCATTTTACTTTTAGCAAAAGATAAACCACCAGGTTACACTCTCCGACTGGCGTATTAAATTATAAAAGTATAAATGAAAACTTTTAAGCAACATTTCAAGATGCAGGTCAGCAGCATGCTGCATCCTTTCTGCTACCTAAGCGACTATAGCTAGTGTTTTTTTTTTTTTCCGTACGGGAAATCTTCAAATGACCCCTCCCGCTCTGAGTGGAGCAGAAGGGAATGTCAGACTCTTACTGACTAAAACCCACCCATGTTCCTTCCTTTGCCCTTTATGTTCCGGGGCAAAGGAAGGAACCCTTTCGGACAATCCCGCTGATCTATAGCTAGTGTTATCGACTTATCACGAACTCATCATATCAAACATCAAAATTCTATTCTATCAAAATGCCATTTGGCCATGTATTATAGCGGTTATTGAGAGGTCAGTTCGGTTATGTGCGGAAACTTTTAATGTAATTTACCGACAGATTTTTTTTTTGACTCCGTCCCTGTCCCATCCCTAAATGTCATGTCTCCGGGCACTGCAGTCTGAAATGCGCCTCACTGAAGCCCCATCTACCGGGATTTGGTGCTTTTATTTATTTTGCTATGATATCCCGACGGAAACGGCATGCCTTTGTTTTGATACAAGTTACATTATTTGGATCGGCATGCTCGTTTTGCTGTTTCGAAAGCTTGTTTAACTTTCCGCTTTGAAAAAAGAACGCGTTTAAAAAAAGGTGTTGTTACTTTTGGAATGTTGTAGTGTTTGTTATCGATATTTGTTTTTTGAAACTGCGATTGAAACACAATTTGTTTACGATGTTTTTCGTCGCGTTTTTTAGTTGTTGTGTTTTTGTTTGTCATCGATATTCGATTTTATGGGCGTCGTTCAAACACTGTTTATTTAAGTGTTTTGTTTTTGTTATACGCCCCTAATACGGGTGTCTAGGACATCCGCAAGAGAACCAAGGTTACCGACGTAGCCCGAAGAATTGCCAAACTTAAGTGGCAGTGGGCAGGGCACATTGCTCGCAGAACGAATGGCCGATGGGGCCGAAAAGCTCTGGAGTGGCGACCGCGAACCGGAAGACGTTGCGTTGGAAGGCCTCCCACTAGGTGGACCGATGACCTGGTGAAGGTTGCGGGAATTCGCTGGATGCGAGTCGCACGGGACCGGTCAATGTGGCGACACTTGGGGGAGGCCTATGTCCAGCAGTGGACGTCTATCGGCTGAAATGATGATGATGATGATGAATACGGGTGTAACTTTATATTAGTATATTATAGTTGCGTTCGTCACGTACGTAGCAGGTAATAAATTTTTATCAAAGAATCTGTCAAATAAGGTTTTAAATTATTATAAGAGTTTTGACAGAGTGAAGATGGCACCAACCCAGAAAGGGCTAGATTTTTTTTACTAAAGTTTACCTTTGACAGGCACTTTTCCACCAATCCAATTCCGTTCAAATCCGTTAAGATGCTCTCTGTAAAGAAAAAAAAAAAACAAATGAAAGTCAAACTTTTATCATCAAATTTTTTCTTATTAAGCCAGTTACACACAAGCATAATATCCACTAAGAACAAAGAAATACAACTACATACATTAATTCAGGCCACGCCACGCACAGTGCAACAACCGAACAGCTGGTTCCGTATATAATATCTTTGTAACGAGCGTGTGCTCGTATCTTTAATCCATCAAAGTCTGGAACAGTGACAGCATCATGTACCCACTTAAGTAACGGGCCTTAGAGCAGCGATTTTGGTCAGAAATATCCTTGGATGATCACAAGTATTGGAAATGGTTTCGTCGAAATATTATTGGAACGAAGTTTCTTATCGCACGTTGTGACGTAACGAAAGTGTGGTGACGGAGTAATGTTACACGTTTTTGATCTAGCACTTATTCGCGAAGTTTGAAAAAGCGTAAGAAACTTTGCTCCAAACGGAACCCTAATTGCGTAACACGCTTAGTCACAATCTGAACCATTTTGGAGGGTATTGCTAATCCATTGCGTCATATATTCGAAAAATTTGTTAGCTCATCGAACGTAAATAACGCAATGAATTTCGTTGAACTCTCAAAATGAAAGCCATTGCTACTGTTAGTGTGTAACGCAATTACCCCGCTGGTGTCCCACGAGGCCTCTCTTTTTTTTTTGTATTTTTTTTGGGAATTTAGGTGTTTCAAATAGTATCCATACGGGGTATCCAAATATTATGGAAATTGCACATACAGTCTGTGAAATGAAGCAATTTAATTATGTCCTAACACAATTCCGCTGTCTTTAGGGCCAGACTAAGATCTCAACTCCCACTGATACGACATGGCAACAGTCGAGATTCTGACGTCATCATATTTTGTGCGTTGTCACTATTGCTTAGCTGACACAACAACCATTGTCTGCACTCAATACATCATCAGCCTGTAGCTTGCTATCCAATTTCGGATTAGGCTGGGTTAAGCTAATGTTTCCTGATTGTGATGACCGCCACATGGCGCCCGCAATTTATGGTCGCATGACGTCAATGCAACGTTATTTATGAAAATAAGTTGCTGTATTTTCCAGTTCCTTAGGGACTTTTTGACACAAATTATCACATATATATAACTATACTATAGAATTTTGGTTATTTTTTGACACAGTAGGTATAACCCATAGATATGAATAAAGTTCTAAAAATGATGTGTAAAACGAGTATTTTCAATATAAATCGTTCGAATTTACCATACGTTTACTACGCTCGTGTGAACCTAGGCCCGGTGTGTTTCCCGGACACCGTAGGCGCGGGCTTGCGGACGGCGAGCAATGGGTACCTCGCCATCCGGTAAGGACCAGGCCCGGGTCGACGGCGCGTTGTGTTCCACGCGCGCCTCAAATAGATTTCAGCACTAACTGATGGGATCCGCTAGGGCCGATGCCTGCCAAAGTCGTGGGTTGTTCGAAAGAGTTACTGTGGCCCCGGGCTGTGCCAGACGACTAAAACCCACCCGTGTTCCTTCAGCTGCCTGTAAAACTGAAGGAACACGGGTGGGTTTTAGTCAGTAAAAGTCTGACATGCCCTCCCGCTCCGCCCAGACCAGGAGAAGTTATTTGATGATTTTCCACCCAAAAAAAAGGGCCCGGGGTGACATCCTGTAAGTATACAGGGTGGCAGGGACATCGACGCTCAACCTGTTACCATGGATTCCGTACATGGTTCTGGACGACGCGTAACCTTTTCGTCGGTAATTAAAAAATAAATTAGCTGTTCCATACACTTTGATCGCGAAGGCTTTACACTTTTCTATGAAACTGCCGATTTTTTTGTTGATAACCTACGAAAAACTTCTACGCTAGGGGATTTAGAATCATGTGCTGAATTCATGGTTACAGTTTGTGCGTCTGTCATCCTGTATACATGATGTCACATTTTATATAACATAATATATTATTATTATAATAACATTTAATGTAAGTTCCCACTATGAGATATTACTCATATATCCATAACTCATACATCCATTTATAACATTTCCCTCGTCATAGGGCGGAGCTAGAGGACATTAATCTTGCACCGTAAGTAAATTGTTTTAATGTATAACTAATGTACACTTTTTATATGGTGAATCGATAACTTTGGGGCCATAGTAGATCCTATTTTACGATAAAATCCAAAAAAGGGAAGCGAGAACGAACATTTCGATAGCGCCGGCGCTACAAAATAAATGGCGTCTGAAAAAGAGGAAATCGGGTTGATTTGTACAACGGTCCGTGCAGAGCATTCCGAAAAAATCTTAATGAAGACAGAAAGACTTCTGGATGTTCGAGACATCGTTAAGCGGATGGTCGACTCATCGCGTGATCAGAGCTGGCCTATTATTAACCCCCGACAAAAAGAGAGGGGTGTTATAACTTTTTGGTCAAAGGAAAAAGTAGAAAATGAAGTTATTTTCTTTAACTTCAAATAATCTTGAATTTCAAGTAAGTAATTCAAACTCAATAAGCATCACAAATGACGTAACTAGGTAACATGGAGTTGTGAATCCAAGATGGCATGTGCCTTTGACTAGCTGAAGACGGCATGAATGCAGTGAACCTTAGCCGGCACGAGATTAGACTGGCATGCTCACTTGTTAGACGTACCTATGTACTTAGAATGGAGGTAGGTATACTTCCTTTTATGTGCAATACTTAAAAAGCTAAAAATTTCCATTTTGCCTTTGTGAATTGAGATGAGAGGATCCAGGAATTCCGGCCCAATTCCAATCCCGAAAATACAGGGATAACATTTTCATAAATCCCGGGATTCCGGGATTGTTTTTTTTTTGTTAATGTGTCTAAAATTACTCCATGACCTGAAACGCTTTCATTTTACCTGTCAATTTATCAGCTATCTTGTTTTTACTTCTAATTTTGTCGTTTGCGCCGTATTTCTGTGACCACTGAGTTTGTTTCGGCCTTTCTTCTCAGAGTAGTTAAATAGGAAACGCCGACCTCATCTAGTTTTAAAAAATATGATTGACGTGTAAAAGTGTTTTTACAAATCTACTTAACTTTAAAATCGTATATCATTTTTGTAGTTATAGTCCCGAAATTCCGGGATTGGAAATAAAGGCCGTTAATTAATTATCTTATTGTGATGCATAAAAATATTTACACACATTGTATATCAGATTTTAAACAACATATTGAATTATAATAAACGCTAAAGAACCTCATCGGTTTATGTAAAAAGAAAGAAAAAATTAGGACCATTTTTTTCACATAAGGATTTTTTATGGCATTCCTTGATATGTAAACAAAAAATTAATTACACCTGAAGTAACTATTATCAACATTATCCTAATAATATTATTAACGTGAAAGTGCGTAAGTTTGGATGTTCGTTAATCACGTAAAAACGGCATAACGGATTTGGATGAAATTTGGCACACAGATAGTTTATAAACTGGATTAACTCAGGATACTTTTTAATCCTGCTAGTATATTCCCGTGGGATAATGTCCGACCTACGCACGGGCGAAGCCGAGGGCAAAAGGTGGTATATAAATATTTTTGTATGCTTTGCCATAGTGCAGGAAATATTTAATCTAATTGTGTTTGCAGTCATTTTGTGTAATCTATTCTATTGCGTACAGGGTGTACTGAACGCAATATTACAGTTGAGCAAATTCACCCCCGTACTACATTACACACATACATTACATACATTATTACACACACACACACACACACACACACACACACTACACACAACACACACACACACACACACATACTACTACACACATACACACACACACACACACACACACACACATACACACACACACACATACTACTTACATTATTACTGTTACCTTCTCAGAGTAAACTGTGGACGACGACAACTTGCAACAATTTGTAGCAATTGTGTTCTACACAAAGCACTTTACAAGGGGCACGATATAACTAAAGTTACTCACGTTAGTTCAGCAGTAAACTGGTCCTGTTCGTAAGTCCGGCTGCATACAACAATAAGAGAAAGTTAGGGTGATGTTTATAATGCATGGCGTGGCATGGAGTAATGAGAATGGAGTGCTCAGATTCATTAGGGCGGGTGCCCTCAGACAGGGGCGACGCGACACTAGTCTTCTTCTTCTTCTTAGCGTGTCGGTAGCAATCTATATGGACTCAGCCCAGAATTCGCCTACTTGTTTGGCTACTACCGCCAAGTGCGACTCTAGTAGAACTAATTCTTTGAAAACTTCATGGAAAGTGTTCTATCAGAGTCGCGTCGCACCATCGCGTCGTGCCTGTCTGCAGGAGCCTTATAGGGTTTAGAGTCAAACGAAGTTAAGTAATGATTTTGTTTAAAAAAAATGTTTTGGAATGAGACAAGAAAAGTGCAGATAACACCGTGTTATGTTTATCTTCAATGGTGTTCGTGTTAAATTTTTCACAAGACAATACAAACGTTTCAAAACTAATCCTTAGGGAAACACATATCCTTAGAAAGAGAGCAGAAAGATTTTCTTAATAAAAAAAAAACTCGCCGAATGCAAACCTCCTCCTTTTTTGAAGACGGTAAATGAAGATCCCTGGAACGCGAGAGAATGAAAGGTCAAAGACGATGCGCGGCGACGATTAGCACTCCATTTATACTTAGTTCATATATACACCATTGCACATGTGCCTAGTTTGTAAGGCTTTCAGCACTGGAGTAACTTTTAATTCGTTCACTACTTGCAAAGTAGCTCAGGAAAAAGGAATTTCTTCTAAATGATAAAGGTTGCATTTAAAACTAGAAAAGTTAATGTGGTAATTCATTCTCCTGCCCTTATCCCAATTTATTTGGGGTCGGCGCAACATGTCTTTTTTTTCCATACTTCTCTATTAGCCGCCATCTCGACAGTCACCCCATAACTTTCTAACCATATCGTCCATTTATATCCCATCCATCGTTTCTTTGGTCTTCCCCTACTCTTATAGCAATCGACATTCATACTCAAAAGTTTCCTCACGACATTTTCCTCATTCCTCCGTAACACATGTCCAGTCCAGTCCACAAAAATAACCATTTTTCAAATAAAAACAATTATGATATTACTAGCTTCTTCCTGCGACTTCATCCGCATGTTCCCCCGACCCACCCCGTCGCATCGCTTCGCCTGCATGCGCTATTATTTCGTTTTCGCTTAACGTTTATGCCGACTTTCTTTTTTTTTGCTCGGCTCCTAAAGGTCCTAGTATGACACCGCGACCTTTAGCCTTCCTAAAGAATTGGGCTATCTAAGGCATAAAGATTATTTTAAATCCGACTCGTACTTTTTTCCAGAGATTAGCGCGTTCAAGGTTTAATATTAGTATATAGATTATGCATAAATCTCATTATTGTAATGAGTCCTAAAATATTCTATTAGATATTAACTTCTAGAAGAATAATTAAGAAAATGACTACAATAATACATAATGTTGTAGTACGGTTTTTTTTTTTGGAAGAAAATTAATACCCCTGTTCGAACCTGTTCAAGTGGAGATTCATAGACTTCGGCTTGGAGTGTAAATATGGCGCTGTTCCACAAACGATGGGACACTTAATATCGTGTCCTGCGTGTCCTGTCACCTGCACGTTACAGGAATTGATGGACGCTGGTGATGGCGCCAAACCAGTAGCTGAATTCTGGGCCGAGTCCATTTAGATTGCTATCGATACGCTAAGAGAAAGAATGTAACAATCATATTATCATAAAACAATCATATATCGTTATTTATCTTACCATCATTTAAAAAAAATATATATATTGCTAAATGGGCCCGCTCTTGACCTCGATCACGTCTGATTGGAAATCCATGGATGAGGTCTATGATGGAACGAGCGTGCCCAGAAAATGCCTGTTCACTCATGCTTTGAAGGCAGACGGGACAAATGTGGGAGGGAACACAAATGCCGGCAGAGAATTCCACACATAAACGCAGAGGAGAAGCGCTGAGTACTACTCGTCGGGATATCAACCAAGTGTGGATGGTACGCTGGAATACGTCTGGTTGTCGGTGGTAAAGGAGCGATGTTGGGATCAGGTCGTGGAGCTCATATCATGTTTGTTAGATTACAGCCACCTGTTAATAAAATACACCATCATAAATAGAGACAGCTGTCTGAGGTGGAAAATTAAATTAGTTCAAGAAGAATACAGATTAGGTACTTCATACACGAAGTTTCTGGACACACTTAGCCCCCACAAAATCAAGTCCTAAGAGGTATGCAAAAAAGCTTCTTAAAAACTTTTTAAGACAAAATATGTATTTAATGGATTTCTTAATATCTACAGTTTAGGGTTTTAACTTGCAAAGTAGGTCTACTTTTAAAATGTTTTTCCTTTCTACACGAATTCGATGTTAACGAACGTTTCGTAAGTCTAGCATTTCCAATGTTTTTGTGGACTGTTTCTTATTATTTAATTAAATCTACTAGCATCGCCCCGCGGTTTTACCCGCATTACACAGAATTTGTGCCCTGTGCCTGCCCTCAGGGCACCAATTCTGTGCTATTTGGGCCCACAGTTTGTTCGGCATGCGGCAGACATGTCCTGCCCAGTCCCATTTAAGTTGAGCAGTCTTTTGAGCCACGTCAGCTATTGTGACTGTCTGTCACTTGTTCCTATTTGATAACCAAATGTTTTATTTTAAATTCTTATTTTAACATGGAAGCGCAATAAATCTCAACTTTATCGTCTGACAGCTTGACACGTTCAATAACAAAATATCCTATTTCTTTAAACCAGTGAAACAATATTGAAACACTCACAAACCCATTTCATTTATATTTTATGGGAGACAGGCCCGGCAATTATAGACAGTTATCAATAGAAAGCGATATTTTGAGTCCCTTAAGTTGCAATACTTTGTATGAATTCTAAGAACGTTTAGACCCTTGTACAATGCTAGCCACACATCTGTTTAGGATAAAATGCGTCCAGAGGCGTGAGAAAGGCCCCTTGAAACAATTCAGAATTTGTTCCGACAAAAAAAAGGATACGAGCGCTGAGCGCCGGAACGTGGTGATTGTGAGGGACTCGGTGGCGAGCCGTGATAAAGGACGGACTTTCTAGTCCAGGCTAGTTAAGTTAGGAGATTTGGGGAATATCAGGAGGCTATGTCCAAATGGGCTGTCGCGAAATAGCGAGTACATTAATATAGTTGGGTTGGAGCCCAGATAAGCTAATTTAGTATTTAAAGTGGTGTGTGTGTGTGTGTTTGTTGGTGTATTGGGTGAGTCCTTCATCATAATAACTATCCCGGGCTGATAGGGTTATTAAAGTTCTTATAATTAATCAGACAGAGAAGTGTTGCTGGAGAGTTTGTTGCGCCACTTCTTCTCTCCAGCCCAAAACACTAGGAAGTGGTGAAGGGTGGGAGCTTTGGGGCTGTCTGTAGACCTTCAAGAGAGTTGATCCACGACTCTAATAATTAATAATTCTTAATATTTTACTCTGCTCTATTATCTAGTAAATCCTAGTACTATAATTCTTGAACGCTGTGTTCTTTGCCTCCGGCCAATAATAGTGCCTTAAGAGAGAGATTATTCAAAAACTCTGTTATATGATTAGTTTCGAGTTTCGAATCTCAACTCTATTGTCTAGTAATTCTTGAATGTTGAATTCTTTATCTCAGACCAATAATTCGGTCAGACTGACATGAACACGTGTCTTGCAGATATGCTTGTTGTGTAAAGGGTGAACTTCCAGGGGTTGGGGTGACCACATCTATCTTATATTCAGTCCAAGGACTGATAGGGACCATGTCTCCTTAAGAGCATGATGACGACGTAATGCCGCTGGAACTAGCCGCTCCATAGTCAGACAAGGACGGTCGCTTGGTTGTCGCAGGGAAAGCCGCTTCGTCACGTTTATCAGTTCGAAAGAACTGCTAGGGACCATGTCTCCAAAAGAGCATGATGACGACACAATGCCGCTGAAAAGCCGCTTGCGTCACTATATGGAAGTGTTGCCCTGAGCACTCCGAGTGTAGATGTGAGGTATCGTGTGAGTAATGACTGATCAAATACCTGTTACGCTAGCGTATGGGATACTCACAATTTAATAATAATAATATACTTTGCATCCCTCCATTATTACTAGCTTTCTAAAACCACATTCAATCTATGTTCATAACTATGAATTCCTAAGTTTTATTTAACATTTCCTTCAATCCTTTCCTTGTTCTATTGATGAGACAAGGCACTGGACTTCTTCATATTTGGAATTCATTTAATCTATATCGGTGGAAGGGTGTCCAGTCAGGAGCCGAGCCCTACAGAACAGTACGGAGGCGGGGTACTGTTCTCCCCCGCAAGGGGGACCTACCCCTTTTTCCTGTAATTTCCACATAATTAGGAAAAACGAAAATTTTATCAGCCTAGGGTAATTTAGGAACAGTCACACTATCTTTGTTTTGGAGGGCAGTATTGTGTTTCGAACACGATCCGTTAATTTAATAGTATACTGTGCTCCATTGCTCGTTGGCAGACCTTAAATTTGGACTTCTGGAAATTTGACTAACATCCAGAACATCATTTCATAGGATAACAGTCTTAAATATTTTATAAGATTTTGCTACAATGTTATTTAAAATATACATAATAAGGGGTGAATGGCCGCTGGTAAGTAAATATTATGTATTTATACTTGAAATTTTGACTTTAGAAAGTCCTGTTTATTTTGTTTAATCTTCATTATATGCCGTTTGTGAAGTTTCGCCAGCTAATGTAATTTGACTATTTACTACGACCTTAGAGGAGTAGGCAAATCCAGAAGTTCTATATCCTTTACGTCATTTAAGCCCCAAGGCACAATTGATGATGATCATCAATTATTAACATGACTACCTACAGCTACAGTATCTTGATTAATATTTCGTACAAACAAACAGTCATGGCTGACAGGGGGATTACTGGATGCAGTACGATGTTATTAATTCATGGGAAGGTGTAATGGCCCATTGTGTAGGCGGCTTGTGTATTCTCTGTGTCTTTCCTTGGCACACAGAAGTAATGAGCTGCACGCGGAGCTTGACCATACAAACGGATTTTGTCGACGGAAAAATAGACAAAATAACAAGTTCTAGAAAGGTTTCTAGAGTGCGCGCAAAGTAAGTCTGCGCGCGACCGAAATCCTACTAAATAATATTATAAACACGAAAGTTTATATGGTTGGATGGATGGATGGATGTTTGTTACTCTTTCACGCAAAAACTGCGGCACGGATATGGATGAAATCTGGTAAACAGACAGTTTATGACCAGGATTAATTAACACATAAAAATATTTTTTATCCCGATATTCCCACGGGATCGAACCTTCTGCGGGTGAAACCGGGGGCACAGCTAGTATAATCATATTTTTTTTACCGCTAACTGAATGTTTATTTCTGTTGTAAAGAGAGTGTGTTGTGTTCCGTGTTTTTCAAAGTAAATAATTGCTATTATTACGCTAAAAGTGATTAAAAGTGTTGGCAGGGATACAATCTTGATGTCAAACGTCACGCGCAGACTTATATTGCGTGCACTCAGTCGTCATAAGTATGGCGATGAAGAGAAGAAATATTTCTATTCTTTAGTCGACAAAAGTCTTGACAACCAATTTTTCACTTGAGTAGAAACATTTCTTCTCAACAATGTCAAATAGTCTACCATCACATTGGACTTATATAAGAATCTATATTGATTTTAAAAGGAGACCATTCATATTAGGCCCAAAACCGAAAGTTAAAAAAAAAAGTTTTCAATCTGTTTGGGACATCATTTTAAGCATTTGGTACTAAGGCACCAAAGCAGTGGAACCATTATTGTAGCGGCTATATACGTTCAAAAAACCAGATTTCTCGTACATTTTGACCTAAACATAAATGTAAATATATCATTTGAGTACATGTGACTTCAAAAAAGGAGCAACCGATCGATATTATAAAAATCTCACCGTGAAAAGTTAGGTGAAGTGAGCAAGTGTGCTGTGAGCGTCAATCCCTAGTATTAGATGGAATGACAGCTCACTCCACGCTCTCTTCACCTAAGGTTTCAATGTGAGATGGTTACAGAATCGCACTGCTGGTTCTCTTAATTCTGATGTTTACATTTTTTTTTTACTACAGTTTAGTTATCTGCCTATTGGGAGCCAGGAGGAAATGTCGCTTTTTGAGGAAGAATTCAATCCCCGGTACGTCACTGCGAATAGCTATTATGTTTGTGTCTTTTGACAGGATATTGGAGGGCCAAAATGCAGTCAGCCACTTAAAAATGCCAGCCACACAGCACAAATAAATAATAAATAAATAAATAAAATAAATAGAATTGGAAGATGTTCTGGTTCGACCTTAGAAATAGTATTAATAAAATAATTGACAATAGTATTAAGAAGTTGCTGAAGTGCGAGGTGCTGAAGTGTCTATACAAAAACGCCACTATGTCAGTCCGATTCCAGGATTCCTCTCCTTATGCAGCGAGGTGTGAGACGGGGAGACGTTATCTCTCCGAAACTGTTCACCGCTGCACTGGAGGATGTTTTCAAAGTCCTGGACTGGAAAGGGGCTGGCATTAACATCAATGGCGAGTAAATAACTCACCTTCGGTTTGCCGACGATATCGTAGTCATGGCTGAGACTATGGAGGACCTCAGTACAATGCTCGATGACCTCAGTAGAGCCTCCGAAAGAGTGGGTCTTAAAATGAACTTGGACAAAACGAAGGTCATGTCAAATGCAACACTGTAACACCCGCTGTCATGAAGATCGGAGACGCTACATTCGAAGTCGTGGACAAGTATGTTTACCTAGGACAAATTGTTCAGTTGGATAGGTCCACCTTCGAGAAAGAGGTCAATCGTCGAATCCGACTCCGGCTGGGCAGCGTTTGGGAAGCTACGCAATATCTTCTCGTCCCACATACAGCAGTGTCTCAAGACGAAAGTCTTTGACCAGTGCGTGTTCCCAGTGAAACGACCTATGGCACTTAAACGTGGTCGCTCACAATGGGCCATATTAAAAGGCATAAAGTCATAGACATAGCCCGAAGAATTGCCAAACTTAAGTGGCGGTGGGCAGGGTACATTGCTCGCAGAACAGATGGCCGATGGGGCCGAAAGGTTCTGGAGTGGCGACTGCGTACCGGAAGACGGAGAGTTGGAAGGCCTCAAGGAGGACCAATGACTTTGTGAAGGCCGCAGGAACCCGTTGGATGCGAGAAGCACAGAACCGGTCGAAGTGGAGGTGCTTGGGGGAGGCCTATTTCCAGCAATGTCTTTCGGCTAAAATGATGATGATGACATGGCCCGACTATCATTCTTCTAACAAATAATGTCTATGGTCTGGTATTTTAAAGAAGTAAAATTATTTGTTTGTTTGTAATAGGTTTGTCTGGAAGCACCAATCCGATTACAAAAAAAATATGGCTCTGATAGAAAGCTACATTATTGCCGAGTGCCACAGCCTATTTTTTTTACTCCTACCGACAGAAGCTAGTTGTCAATATGGGTTACTAATAACAACACAGTACAACATAAGACACACACACACACACACACACACACAAAATAACAGTACTAACCTTCGCAACACACCTCCTAGACAACACAGACAATAATGCCTAATTAATAGGTATAATACGATACTTAAGATAATTTACAGCAATATTATCACATGTTATGGTCATTAAATACCCATTCTCAGACCTCGCATACAACCCTAGCTTATGGTTGGGTAATTACAAACACGAAGACGACATATGTACAATGCACACACAACTGATAGCTACAGAAGGTGAGTTCCATACAATGAGCGGAAACGCACGCTCACATTGACACACTTCTGGGTCGTGGCTAAATAATAACAGCCTCACTGGTCGATCAAGGGGTATCATTTTACCCAATAACTGGGTTGTGGAGCTCAGATAAGTAGTCGCCCGATAAGCCGAACATAATTGGGAAAAAGCTAGGCAGCTTTTTCAACAAATTGTTTGACATAGGACACGCTTCTCGTACAGCGAGTGCAAGAGCGATAAACTCGCGACTGGCACTTGTTTGTGATCGCCCGCGCCGTACATACGTGTCTCCGTATGCGTGCGCCTGTTCTCGCTGTATGGAGCCGATCTTCTGTTCTTATCTATTTTATGGTAAGGATTACAAAACCATTTGTAGGGTTGCCCATTATTCGAAACCTTTTCGCATTAACCAGCAGTTATATCAAACTGAACAAGTTCATGACTTTTTTGGAGGCCTAGTTGGGATAACGACGACATTTGTAGTCTACTAGATTAGATATGTATAATATAGATAACGTGTGCTTTACATTAGCATTACTGCGATCAGCCTACTCTATGTATATGTATGTTTATGACGAATTTTAGTCTACAATCTGGCCAGTTTTTTTATGGATTTTGTACCGTATTATTAATTCTATCAGCCGTGTTATCAATACGGTTTCTCATCCACAATGTCCACAATTCTTTTACATTTGCGTAAAGATAGATAGGTGAATGAGCTTTGGTTGACCACAATGATAGTCCCTCAATCATAGACTAATTGCTGCTAAAGAAGATGCTGCTGGGGAGTTTGTTGTGTCACTTCTTCTTCCCAGCGAAAGCACTAGGAAGTGGTGAAGGGCGGGCGTTTTGGGGAACTGTCTTTTGTAATTTTGACGTTCGAAAATTGCTGATTCTTCGCCTAATTTGAATAAATGACTTTTGATTTTGATTGATTGGTAGACCACTCGACCGAGACGCAGCTCTTACTCAACAAGAGATAATCTTCAAAAACCGCGTACCGACAAAAATTACGATGTTTTCAGTTAATCAAATACTGATAATATAGAATTTTCCCCTATACTAAATCTCCCACAGCGATTTATCACCTCGTGATGTTCGTATATAATGGGCGCCTTTGCGTTTTGAATCCCCGAAGTATCTAAAGCGAGTGTTCGCGAATTAATGCTGATTTATGCTACCCAGTATGTAGAAGTACCTACAATTGGTTTAATTTCATCCGCAAAATACCTACGTGACTGTAGATAAAGATTATTCTTTGTTAAAGACTGGAGAATGAGTTTAATTTTTTTAATAATAAAAGTAAGTATCTAGTTCTATAGTATGAGGTCCTGGGTTCGATCCCGGAAGCCCGGAAGTTTGGCCATAAGCTCGTCCCTTATTTCATGGGATGTCCCTATTACTTAAACCATAACTGGCTAAACGTGGGTGTATCTCCTATAGTACATCCACATTTCGCCAGTTGTGTTTAATCCCATGCATTAAGGGGTAGGTCTATCGCCATCAACCGGGCACGAAACTAGACACCCAGCTACTACTGAGTTTCTGATGGAAAAACAACAGTTTTGCCCGACCTGGGAATCGAACCGAGGACCTCATGCTTACTGGTAGCACTTGCGACAACTAAACCAACGAGGCAGTCGAAGCAAATTATTTTTGAGAATAACACATCAAACTCTAACATTTTCCAAACTCCTTATCATATAAGTTAAAACCGCTAATGTTCCCATGTTATACAGTCATGATATTATTTATTTATTTATTTATTATGTATTTATTTCTATATATATACTTTATTGTACACCTCAAAAATACATAACATAAAAAAACACATCAAACACTACAAAATATACAATGGGCGGCCTTGTCGCTTTCTGCGATCTCTTCCAGGTAACTATGGAATGGACAGTGATTTTCCGTGATATTATATTAAGTACAGACGCTAGCACATCAAGCTACTACAATCTGTCAAATTTCTTTAATAGATTTTCAACTTTATTGCTATAATGTTAAGGTTCAAGGTTGATTGGAAAAATTTGACAGTTTCGGGTAGCTTGACCTGCTGGCGTCTGTACCTAGTAGAAATCCTTGTAAAAGATTTCAGTGTACCTACTTACTACACCTACTATAGCTCTGAGGTCTGAATTATTAAAATAATCTGTTCAAAACAAGCAACAAAGCATGAGTCGTTAAAATAATCTACTGCCTACAAAACATGTTTTTCCCAAAATATTTCATAGGAGACAGGCATTATTTTTGGAAAACACACTTTATCACGTCCATAATTATGTTCAAATTAATATACCTACCATATTTCATCCTATGGAACTTCATATTTTTAATTAAACGTTATATCACGGCCGTGTTTTGTAAATTTTAATATAAACCGTATTTTAAAGGACTAAAGTTACGTAAGTTGTATGTAAACATTAATTTTCCCTCTAATTATGATGTTAAACTATATAAGACCATTATTGGCTCCGAGCTCTTTGATCTCTGTTATTTATTATAACCTTTAATTTGTTAGCTCTATGTTTATAGATACGGCAACACTACTCGGCGTCAAATACTAAATATAATATGTATATATTTGCCATAGAACCTTCTACTATCTGTGCCTAGAATAGAATATACTATTGAATGTCAAAAATTATATATCATAAACCTTGCAATAACCCCACCCCAGTCATAAACATCTTATACACTAGCTGCGCTCTGCGGTTTCACCCGCATATGTCTCGATCTGGTGAAAATACCGAAATAAAAAGTATCCTATGTCCTAATCCTGGTCTTGGTCTACCCATGTGCGAAATTTCATCCCTATCCGTTCTGCAGTTTTAGCGTAACAAACAAACATACAAAAACATAAATCTTTTATATTTATTAGATTAGATGCCAAATCCCTCTCACAGAGAGGAGACCTGTGTCTTGCAGTGGAACATTATAGGCTGATTAATTCATACTGCCCATTTCAGCAAGGACAGAATTTATAAAAACTTTTATAAATCCTTAGTGTTTATGGAGAACAACTTTATTTAATGCAAGCACAAAATAAAACATTTAAGCTACGAGCTACAGCCGTCGCTTCTTTAAAGCAACTTCGTACTTAGTAGAACAAGCATCAACTAGAGTGAACAAAATAAAAGCGTCGTGAGTTTAATCTTAAGAAGGCACTCCAACATTTGACATTTACGGAGTTTTAAAACTATAGCCTGGATTTATTTTATTTATTTACTAGCTGCACCCCGCGGTTTCACCCGCATAAGTTTCGATCCCGTGGGAATATCGGAATAAAGTATCCTATATGTTAATCCTGGTTATAAACCATCTGTTTGCCAAATTTCTTCCAAATCCGTTCAGTAGTTTTTGCGTGAAAGAGTAACAAACATCCATCTATCCATCTATACAAACTTTCACGTTTATAATATTATATTAATATTAATATTATTATAGTAGGATTAAAACTTTATGCACAAGTAAAAATAATAGCATAATATAATATTCTTAATAGCATAATAATGGATACTCACTACCTTATCAGTTTTAAGTTATCTTGCTGCGCCCGCAGGTTAACAGGGATGACCTTGTTAACCTGCGGGCGCAGCAAGATAGTGATACTGATAGTGACTAGTGAGTACATGAGTACTCACTAGTTTAAGCCAAGCGTGTAACTATGGTTGTGTACATTGTGCAATAATTAAATAAATATTGTACAAAGCCGCACCGCTTTTTCTACCAGTCAATCTTAAGGGTGCGTCCAGACCTGGCGAATGCGCCGCTCGCGAGCCGCTTGCGAACTGCGCGCGTGTTGCTCGCGTGCGGTTACAGCCTACGTTTAGTGCGCCGCTCTAGTGCAACTCCGGCAAGACTCGAGTGGGGCACATAGCTTCTTTCGCGTTTGAACTATGAGTCTCAGTTGTGAATTTGCTTCCGAAGATGTCGGACCATACGACTGCCGTTAGCATAATTGCTGCAGCATCGGCTATTTTATTACTGATAAAAACTAAAAGGAAAAACAGAATGACGTTGGTGGCAGGTTCCGTTTTTTAAAATAAGACAGTTTAGCGAGGGAGGTGCACGGCACGCGCGCACCTCCTGCGCCGCTCGAGTAAGGCACGTAGATTGCGCGCGAGCGGCGCGCGGACGGCGCAGGGGCAAATGGAAATACAAAACATGGCAGGTGCAACATACGGGGTAAATTGCTAGGAAATTACTATAAAATACAAGAATAAATCTAATACATAGATGGGCATACATAGATACATATAAACAAAATGAACTGTCAACCAAAACCAAACCAAAGCACCTGCCATCTAATCTCTTCACCACCCTTGGTTGACTAGTAGAGAATGCCTAAGGCATTAAGTGCGCCTTTGTGCCTTTTTCGTGAGAAAAGTTTAAATAAATAAATAAACTGTCAGGAGAAATAATGATTTACAGGCTTAGGTACTAAAGAATTCTTCATCTATTCAGTTTTTTTCTTTAAAGTATTTTTTTTTGCCTTAGAAAGTACATACGTTAAGCCGTTGGCTGTCATACAAATTTCTACATCTTTGACAGTCGTTACGGGCAGTCTGAAGCCCAAAAGTCTGACAACCAGTCTTACCAAGAGGTATCGTATTACCCAGTAATTGGGATGTGGAGGTCAGTTAGGCGGTCCTCCATGTTAAATACTGATACAGCTGCATCCGTTTAGACTGGAAGCCGACCCAAACATAGTTGGGAAAAGGCTAGGCAGATTTGATTATTTATTTTCTATTGGTATTATTATCGTAGCAGGTGACGTTTTGTAGTTTCTGCCTATTCCCATGGAAAAAAGGGCGTGTGTTTATAAGTGTGTATTTTTATAAAGTTATACCTTGTTTAAAAAATGTAGCGTGTGTATTCAGTTCCTTTTAAATTAGTCGAAAAGCATTTTCCATAATTATTAAAAATATTAATATTCTGGGCTAAATACACAACTAGAAGGCCAAACAATACTAGAAGGCCAGTTCTCGTAATTTAAAATGTTCAAAATCTAGCCGCAGTCTCATCTCGGCGACAATCAAATGTCAAAAACTTGTCAAAATGTAGGGAAATTTGAGGTATTATTGACAGATTGAGACTGAGATCAGACTGTGAACGTTCTTAAAATTACGAGAATTGACCCTCAGATTTTGCCGGAACACCCAATGAAATTCAATGGTTTTGGCAAAGCAAACCCATTTACCTCCAGTCGCAGTGATGTCCAATACAGCAATTAGAAATGTACCTACTTATATTTTTCTAGGCTCTTGACTGAAAAAAAACGCATCATTAACCGACTTCAATAAAAGAAGGAGGTTCAGAACTCCGTTATTTATAAGCCGAAAAAAACCCACAAAGTTATTTTTATTAAAGTTATTTTTCACATTGTAGTGTTCTTTTTAGGGTTCCGTACTCCGTACAAAAAACGGAAACCTCATAGGATCACTTCGTTGTCCGTCTGTCCGTCCGTCCGTCTGTCTAGACCCTTTTTCTAACGAGCGCGTGGAGGTATCAAGTTGAAATTAATACTAAATACTCAGGTTTGTGGTTCCTTGTAGCAGTGAAAAAATCAAACTTCTAAGTCGACGCGATCAAAGGATACGGCCGTTTATGCTCCGTTTTTTCCGCATATTTTGACACTCGCAATGCAATCAAAACCTATAGGGTACTTTCCGTTAACCTGGAATCATGAAATTTAGCATGAAGCAATATCATATAGCACAGGTAAAGGAAAAAATCCGAAAATCGAAAATTTGCAGTTACATCACAAAAAAAAAACTTTTTCGTTTACAAACTTATTTGCAGTTGGTAAACTAACCGCGACCTATGTCGATGTATGGGGACAATAGTTTTCCAACGGCAAAGTTAAGTTTGTACGTTTTGCGGACTGATTTATTGGGAAAATCATCGAAACTCAATTCGATAAACGAACTGTTTACTTAACTAAAAGTTTGTACGGAACCCTCGGTGCGCGAGTCCGACTCGCACTTGGCCAGTTTTTTGGAAGTCGGTTGTTTTTCTTTTTGTAAATATGTTTTTTTGGTAATAGTTTAGGTAACCTTTGAAAACACCGATAAAAACAGCTTCTTTGATATTAAAATAGCCGCTAATCCAACTTTAGATACATTGCTAATTTGGAAACAACTGAAAATCACTATAAAATGCTTGCACCACATAAAAACTAAAAGTCCTGCAACAAAGAGCTGTTGATGAGTAAGACATCCTTATTTACACCATCTGCATGACAAGCGCTAGTTCCACGAATACCACACAAAGTTGTGCAGAGCAAATATGTAGTTCAGAAGGTTAGGTCGGCTTCTTACAACAAGCAGAAACGCACGCACACATAGACACACTCCACGCAGAGCGAGTGCATTGAGTGCAAGCTCACACTCGACAACTTTATATTACACCACTTTATCCAACAATTATTGTTTGATAAACATTATTAAACTGTAAAAAAAAAATATCGTGCGTTTGGCGCCGGACTTAAAGAGCACCACCCTCGTTCCCGTGGGTGTCGTAAAAGGCGACTAAGGGACGTACCGGAGAATGGGCAGCAGTGTTCTCTATGCAATTTACCACCATACTGCGATCGCCAACCCTCCTGCCAAGCGTGGTGATTATGGCAAATCCTCACAAGAACACATCATGGTCACTAGTGTCCGGTGGCCTCCCTACCTTTGGCTACGATAGCGGCCAAGGCCGGTGAGGCAAGACCGACGACTTTGTAAAGGCCGCAGGATCGCGCTGGATGCGGGAAGTACAGAACTGGTTGAAGTAGCCTCACTTGTCAATCTATGAACACTTTAAACACTAGGGCCATGGATGGGGTCCCAGTGCCCAGTTAGTTTTTCAAGACAACGCCAAGCGGTTTTTAGACTCTTCACGTGACCAGATGGCTGGCCTATTTTTCGATCATAGAATCAGCATTGCCAAACAACGTGGCAATGCTGCCAGCTTTTTTGGGTACTTTTGCTGTTGTCAGGAATGCGGACGAATTTTTGATGTCCTTTGATTATTTCCTCTCCTTTTTATAAACTTGTACATATTAAGGGCTGATTTTTCCAACGCCATCAGGAGCAATGGGTTTCATTTTGACAGTTCAACAACATTCATTGCGTTATTTGCGTTGTTGAGCAGACACATTTTTCGAACATATGAAGCAATGGATTAGCAATATCTTTCAAAATGATTCAGATTGAGATTTATAGTGTGTTACGCAATTATCCATATTCATATTCGTTTATTTGCATTCCACAAGGTATAAAGATGTTCGCAAAAGCCTTCACAAAGGCACAGCAAAATTATAGTTATACATATTTATTAAAAATCTAAATAGTAGAAACAAAAATCAAAATAAAATTCTACATGAAAACTAAAAAATTACGCTCACATTAAAAAGTTAATAACAATAACTTATATAAATCTGTTAGAAGGGTAGGCAGGTAGCTATTTTCTTAAAATACTATTTTTACATTTAGATATATTTACTTAGGTAATATAATATAATAGGTAACACAAACACTTATTTAATAGGAGATCATATTTTAAGATTACAAATAAAAGAGATCAGTTTTACGTGTATAATTTACTTATTGTGTATTTATATATGTATTTATAATTATAATTAATGTGTAATTATAATTATTGTGTAATAATAATATGGTGCCTCCTTATCATTTAAAATTGTGTGAAGGGCCTCTGCGAGTTGGCTTCGGCCCCTCGTACGCCTTGCAAAGGACCGGGACCCCATGGTCCCGGGATATATTAAAACATAATTTAATATATTTATAATTATATATTTATAATTAGGGTGCTGATACTTTTAAAGAAAGAAAGAAAGAAAATTTGGATCAGACGCGATGGTACCGTCTGTTTGTTGGTACGTCCGTTTTTAATCGCTGTATTGAGTCGACCTTCTTTACTATTCTGTTCTGTAGAGCAAATAAAATATTTTATACTGCAAAGTGCAGTTCAAAGTCTCGGGATTTTCTCGGCAACTTCATGAATGTAAGTAGGGTACCTACCTATTGTTTGCAGTTGGCACTGTACTTACAGAGTTGGGTTAGTAGCAAGTTTAATGCAATGTAAAATGGCCTTTATGCATCTATAATGACCTCCAAAAGTTAGTTGACATTTTTTCCCTTCAGCTGTGATCTGTGTGTGTGTGCAATTGAAGCTGTGTGTGGCATATTTTACGACAAATTAATGATATTTATAGCATGCCAAAAATTCTACTTAAAACCCTACTTGGTACAAAATAATTGGCCGATAATTTTCTTTATCACATCATAACTCACGAACACCTAGGATGACCCGACCACAACTTGACAAATCAGGCACAATGGCTACGCTTCCGGTGCTCAGTAGATACATTAAGAGACGATTATTACGTCATTGTCATATTAAATGTCATTGTTTCGAACTATTAAACAATACAAGTGGTGGCCCAGTGGTATCGGCCTCGACTTACGAGTTGTAGGTCGTGAGTTCGAACCCAGGCAGGCACTTTACTTTGTGTATTTAATTTTATCACCACTCTGCTCTCAAAATGGTGAAGGAAAACATCGTGAGGCAACCGGCATGTCCTAGAACTAAGACATGTGACATCCACCAAGCCGCATTGGGCCCGCGTGGTGGATTATGCGTCACTCCCTCTCACAGAGAAGAGGCCTGTGTCCCAGCAGTGGGAACAGCATAGCCTGATTATGCTACACAATACAATAGCTTACAATTGAACGGTCACGGAATCAGAGCTAAAACTATCGGTTATCGGATGAATCGGTAAAGTTACAACTAGGTCGATTCGAATCAGGCCGAGCGACTATCGAAATGATTGAATTTCGGTATTAATAAACTTCGATACAAGTATTAAGATAGCTATCGATACCGGGATGGGAAACGATTTAAATCTGACGGCTTTATCGATAGAATTTTAAATGTGTATGGAAATGCTACGGGCGATTCGAACGTAGAATTTCGCAGTCAGTTTTATAGTGTTGCATTTTTAATTACAAGTCCTGTGCAGATGTGACGGGTGACGTTGTTCTTTTTTACAATTTCATAATTGTTAATTAAAGTAATACAAGCTGTTGTTTTGCATCCTCGTAAAATTTCAGGAGGCTGTTATGAAAGACATCCTGCTATATAATTATATATATTTAATATTTATTTATTTAATATTAATATTTAATATTTTGTAATATAATATTATAAATGCGAAAGTTTTGTATGGATGGATGGATGGATGTTTGTTACACTTTCACGCAAAAACTACTGAACGGATTTGGACGAAATTTGGCAGACAGGTGGTTTATAACCAGGATTAACATATAGGATACTTTTATCCCGACATTCTCACGGGATCGAAACTTTTGCCAGTGAAATCGCGGGGCGCAGGTAGTAATCAAATAAAATAACGATCCCTGGTAAATAATGAATACATACTTGTTTTTTTAGTTATTTAAGTCTGAATACACCACTTTCAAAGAACAGAATCGCGTTATGGTATCGTATAAGCAGTCGCGTTTTTATATGTGTGTAAAGGGGCAGTTACAGAGCGGTCTCACACAGGCCTCGTTTTAAAATTATAGTTATACATATTTATTAAAAATCTAAATAGTAGAAACAAAAATCAAAATAAAATTCTACATGAAAACTAAAAAATTACGCTCACATTAAAAAGTTAATAACAATAACTTATATAAATCTGTTAGAAGGGTAGGCAGGTAGCTATTTTCTTAAAATACTATTTTTACATTTAGATATATTTACTTAGGTAATATAATATAATAGGTAACACAAACACTTATTTAATAGGAGATCATATTTTAAGATTACAAATAAAAGAGATCAGTTTTACGTGTATAATTTACTTATTGTGTATTTATATATGTATTTATAATTATAATTAATGTGTAATTATAATTATTGTGTAATAATAATATGGTGCCTCCTTATCATTTAAAATTGTGTGAAGGGCCTCTGCGAGTTGGCTTCGGCCCCTCGTACGCCTTGCAAAGGACCGGGACCCCATGGTCCCGGGATATATTAAAACATAATTTAATATATTTATAATTATATATTTATAATTAGGGTGCTGATACTTTTAAAGAAAGAAAGAAAGAAAATTTGGATCAGACGCGATGGTACCGTCTGTTTGTTGGTACGTCCGTTTTTAATCGCTGTATTGAGTCGACCTTCTTTACTATTCTGTTCTGTAGAGCAAATAAAATATTTTATACTGCAAAGTGCAGTTCAAAGTCTCGGGATTTTCTCGGCAACTTCATGAATGTAAGTAGGGTACCTACCTATTGTTTGCAGTTGGCACTGTACTTACAGAGTTGGGTTAGTAGCAAGTTTAATGCAATGTAAAATGGCCTTTATGCATCTATAATGACCTCCAAAAGTTAGTTGACATTTTTTCCCTTCAGCTGTGATCTGTGTGTGTGTGCAATTGAAGCTGTGTGTGGCATATTTTACGACAAATTAATGATATTTATAGCATGCCAAAAATTCTACTTAAAACCCTACTTGGTACAAAATAATTGGCCGATAATTTTCTTTATCACATCATAACTCACGAACACCTAGGATGACCCGACCACAACTTGACAAATCAGGCACAATGGCTACGCTTCCGGTGCTCAGTAGATACATTAAGAGACGATTATTACGTCATTGTCATATTAAATGTCATTGTTTCGAACTATTAAACAATACAAGTGGTGGCCCAGTGGTATCGGCCTCGACTTACGAGTTGTAGGTCGTGAGTTCGAACCCAGGCAGGCACTTTACTTTGTGTATTTAATTTTATCACCACTCTGCTCTCAAAATGGTGAAGGAAAACATCGTGAGGCAACCGGCATGTCCTAGAACTAAGACATGTGACATCCACCAAGCCGCATTGGGCCCGCGTGGTGGATTATGCGTCACTCCCTCTCACAGAGAAGAGGCCTGTGTCCCAGCAGTGGGAACAGCATAGCCTGATTATGCTACACAATACAATAGCTTACAATTGAACGGTCACGGAATCAGAGCTAAAACTATCGGTTATCGGATGAATCGGTAAAGTTACAACTAGGTCGATTCGAATCAGGCCGAGCGACTATCGAAATGATTGAATTTCGGTATTAATAAACTTCGATACAAGTATTAAGATAGCTATCGATACCGGGATGGGAAACGATTTAAATCTGACGGCTTTATCGATAGAATTTTAAATGTGTATGGAAATGCTACGGGCGATTCGAACGTAGAATTTCGCAGTCAGTTTTATAGTGTTGCATTTTTAATTACAAGTCCTGTGCAGATGTGACGGGTGACGTTGTTCTTTTTTACAATTTCATAATTGTTAATTAAAGTAATACAAGCTGTTGTTTTGCATCCTCGTAAAATTTCAGGAGGCTGTTATGAAAGACATCCTGCTATATAATTATATATATTTAATATTTATTTATTTAATATTAATATTTAATATTTTGTAATATAATATTATAAATGCGAAAGTTTTGTATGGATGGATGGATGGATGTTTGTTACACTTTCACGCAAAAACTACTGAACGGATTTGGACGAAATTTGGCAGACAGGTGGTTTATAACCAGGATTAACATATAGGATACTTTTATCCCGACATTCTCACGGGATCGAAACTTTTGCCAGTGAAATCGCGGGGCGCAGGTAGTAATCAAATAAAATAACGATCCCTGGTAAATAATGAATACATACTTGTTTTTTTAGTTATTTAAGTCTGAATACACCACTTTCAAAGAACAGAATCGCGTTATGGTATCGTATAAGCAGTCGCGTTTTTATATGTGTGTAAAGGGGCAGTTACAGAGCGGTCTCACACAGGCCTCGTTTTAAAATGCGTGTCCCGTCCCAGTGAGACGGTCCCACACATACCGATTTCCGAAAATCAGAAAAAACAAAAATTCCTACTTATTTTATTATTGATTCGTGTCGAGAATCAGTTGCTACTGATTCATGCATCCTCGTCAAAGTCAAGGAGGTAACTAAGCATAGTTACCTCCTTGACTTTGACGAAGATGCAAAACGACACCTTGTCTATGAGCAATGCCGTTTTTTTTTTGGAATATTTTTGATGTTACTTTATGGTTGAAGGTTGATATATCTATATATAAATTGTGTATGTCACATAATTTTAGCCGCCCTTTAGGTTAGGTACAGACGCCAGGACATCAAGCTACTACAATCTGTCAAATTTATTTAATAGATTTTCAACTTTATCGCTAAAGCATTAAGGTTCAAGGTTGATTGGGAAAATTTGACAGCTTCGGGTAGCTTGATCTGCTGGCGTCTGTACATCAGATGGTCGCCAATTTTCACTAGTTTGGCGAATACTGGCTACCTTCGTGACGACTGACCTGATTAATGAGGTATTCATACACGGTGGAATATATTATAATTGCCTGTGGAATACAATCAGTTGAAGCAACATTAAAAGTTGCACCCTCTACAGTGTTTAGTGTTCGAGATTTTTTTATTAAAATGTAAGGTTAATCCGGATTAATTCTGGTTGATGGTGAAAACCGCATCAAATTCCGTTGTGTACATTTAGAAGACAGACACAAAAAGCGACTTCAATTTATAATAATATTTATAGATAGTAGATTCAATGTATCAAATACAGATTTGAAGTTTCTTCGCATCCCAAGATTTTGGGAGGTCAGTTTGGCTCACCCAAGATTTTGAAGGGGTATTTTTTTCTTAGACCAGAATTTTGGGGGTATCTTATCTCAGCGCAAGATTTGGGTCCAAATTTTCTAGTTAATTTTTATCAAATCTAACCATCTATGTACATAGATGGTTACTTCTGAGATATTTCAGTAAACACGACGATCTCGTCATGAAAGTTTCTTAAACTTTTCAAACTTGATTTGAGTTGGTATCATTAAATTAGTGGCGAGCCCAGTTTTACGTCATAGCCCACCATTTTGTTTGTAGACCTACTTCAGAAGTTTGAGGGACGAGGTATCAAAGAGTAATTACCTCTTTACTCTTTAGTACGGGTCGGGGTTGTTAGAAGGGGAGATATTTAACTAAGGCTCTTGAACTTTTTGAGCTTGTAATGATGCACACTTTTTATATTAATGAACTTCTAAAAGCTTTTTGCACTTTAAATAATGCACACTTTTTTGAATATTTGAGCCTCCTCTTAACTTTCTGGTCTTTTATCAGGACACCCAGACCTTACGGGTAAGGTTAGGTTGTAATTACGACCAACCAGGCGCGAGCCGAATGGGTCACAGTAACTAAGCTAACCCCGATCAAATGGGTTAGGCTGAACAATGACCGCTGTTTTATAAAATCACTAGTTGCGCCCCACGGTTTCTCCCGCATAAGTTTCGATCCCGTGGGAATATCGGGATAAAAAGTATTTTATATGTTAATCCTGGTTATAAACCATCTGTGTGCCAAATTTCATGCAAATCCCTTCAGGAGTTTTTGCGTGAAAGAGTAACAAACATCCATCCATCTATCCATCCATCCATACAAACTTTCTCGTTTATAATATTATTAGTAGGATTAGTAGAATAGTAGGATAGGATATGATATATATATATATATATATATATTAGTAGGAAGGATAGGATTACTTCTTTTTTTTTTTCGGGTGGGAAATCATCAAATGACCCCTCCCGCTCTGGGTGGAGCGGAAGGGAGTGTCAGACTCTTACTGACTAAAACCCACACACGTTCCTTCCTTTTCCCTTTATGTTCCGGGGTAGCGGTAACCCTTTCGGACAATCCCGCTAGGATAGGATTACTTTAAGATAGTTCAATTTATTAAAGTTGACGCCTGTTTGGCTCGATGCTCAATAAGTAAGCCATTTGAAGACGCCGTCTGTCACACCTCTGCGTAATATTATTATCTAAAAAACATTCGGAGGTAAATATCCCACTTCATCATCTTCATCATTATTTCAGCCGAAAGACGTCTTCTAATAGGCCTCAGCAGCACACCACAGGGTAGCACGGCCACTTCGACCGGTTCTGTGCTTCACAAGGCTCAAAGTCACTCAAAGGGAGAGGGCTATGCATGGAGTTTCCCTACGTGATCGAATCAGAAATGAAGAAATCCGCAGGAGAACCAAGGTAACTGACATAGTCCGAAAAATATTCTACTTCTTTGATAATAAATATTTCCAACTTCTTCGTATTTAATTTACCTTTAGTTTCTAAGCTAAACCGATGACACGATACATTTTATACCCAAATTATAGCCGACACCTTCATAATAGTTGACAAATTGTTAATTTCGTCAATTAAAATTGACTTTGTCAATTATAGGATATGTTATTTAATATTTCAATCAAGAAAATTAATATTAATTTTATTAAATTCAGTGAGGTGCTGCTCGATGGCCGAGAATCGAATATTCGGATTTATTTTATTGCTCGCTTTGGTAATTGGTGGGTGGCCCGCAGCCCCGGATTGATCCGGGGATATATTATGCGGGATCAACAGATTAAATCGTGTGATATAGTGATATTATTGGAGCATTTGGACTACGGCTTTGTGTATTGTGGATTGAGTTGTAAATAATTGCTTGACAATATTTTAATGCCTCGGTAATATAAATAAACTCATATTTTAATGTTCTAATGCAGACATATAGTTTTTTCATTGGCTTTGAATAATTAACGTAGTTTGGATTCAGCAAACTGAAATACCTACCTACCTCATTAGGTTTGATCATATTGGCTTATTGTTCATATCCATATCATATTTATTTATTTAATTTTCTCCCTTTTTTATTTTTATTAGGCACTAAATTAAATCATTAGTCATAGATCCTCTAATGACAGCCGGGACCAACGGCTTAACGTGCTTTCCGAGGCACGGAGGGGTCTTGGTATGTAAAGATGGTCACCCATCCACGGACCAACCGCGGCAAGCGTAGCTTAACCTGTTCAATCGACCCGTGCGGCTGTTATTACTTAGCCACAAGCCCCCCGAAAATGACTAACTAACTATGCAAATATTTCTTTGTATAGTTAGTCATTTTCGGGGGGCTTCCAAAAACAAAAAAACATTTAGGTACCGAAGTACTCGTCCGTATCGCTGTCATCCAGAAACGTGCCCAGAAGACTGGCAGCTTTGCCACGTTGAATGGCAATGCTAATTCTTTGGCTACAGAACGATTTAGCGATCTCTGGTCACGTGAAGTGTCGTTCAGTCGGCGAGAAATTTCCTTAAAAATGACACGCGCACTCGAGCCCCATGAGCGTTTCGACTCCATTTATTTTCATAGGACACATTTCCATATTAACCACGCTTAGCAAATGGAATATTATAGATAACATAACGTCATATTTCCCCAAAAGGTTGGGCAGAGGTATGCCTATAGTACATCCATATTTCGCCAGTTATGTTTAAGTCCCATGTAATAGGGGGCAAGCCTATCGTGAATATTATAATTTTAAATTAATTATGGTTTTTCATTTTGGACAGTAATGTTTTCAGAGCTAAGTTATGCGGTTTTAACTTTGGATACAAACGAATTACAGCTTTATCACCTACATAGAATGGTAGGGAATTTCTTGGCAAGCCCGAACCTACATATGTCCGAGTCATTTTTGATAAAATGTTAGTTACGGCTTTTTTTACTACATGCCAATCTCACTAGCCACCGTCATAGCCAAGGGAACTTGACATCCGAGCCGCCGCGGGAGACGCTCCGGGCGTCGGGAGCCGCGTGACGACTCCCGGCCACCGTAGGCGCGGGCCTGCGGGCGGAGAGCAATGGGTAGCTCACCGTCATATCAGGACCAGGCCCGTGCCGGACGGCGCGTAAGTGTTCCACGCGCGCCTCAAAGAGTTGTCAGCATAATTTGAGGGGCCCCTCAGGGCCGAAGCCTGCCGGGTCAGCGGGATTGTCCGAAAGGGTTACCGCTACCCCGGAACATAAAGGGCAAAGGAAGGAACATGGGTGGGTTTTAGTCAGTAAGAGTCTGACACTCCCTTCCGCTCCACCCAGAGCGGGAGGGGTCATTTGATGATTTCCCATCCGGAAAAAAAGGGTACTTGACAGCGTTATCAACTCGCACCTAAATAGGCATGTCAGGATTCATGATGCCCAGTTCGGTTTTCGGGCAAGGCTGTCAACGGAGACGGCCATTCTTAGTCTGAAGCACGCTGTTAAGTATTATACGGATAGATAGACACCAGTCTACGCGGGTTTCCTGGACATAGGTCCAGGAAACCCGCGTAGACTGGTGTAGGACTAGGTCAAAGGCCTTGGATAGCCGAGGCCTTTGACCTAGTCTCCTACGATTTACTCCAATGAACCTCATTTGTAGTCTGAATAAACAAATGATTATTATTATTATATTATTGTTTTCACCGTACGACGGCAGAATTGCGAATATTATACTTTTATCTTAATAGTTTGTTAGTTAATTTATTGTAATTGAATGGCGATCATTTTATAAAGAAGTATTTTATGACACTGACTAGTAAGAGGAGCATAGTTTATTCTTCGCTAGGAACCATACTGAGTTTATTCTAAAATAGGTCCAGTCTAAAACCCTGAGAGTGAAAAATGATCCATTATTAGGTAGACTCAGGCATGACCTTATAACCTAATTTCTAATGAATACGGCCTGAGGCTGACTTTTTAGTGAAATTAAAAAGCTATTCTGGACATTCTCATTATCTCAGGTGTTTCCACTTAAATAAATGAGATGATTCTAGAACAAAGCACATTATCATGTTTCAAACAATTAAATTTAAGTACATTCTTGAATCCGTGTCAAACGAAACTAAGTTCGAAGTTCTCTATGTCCTCTCTCCTAGCTCCTATTATAAAAAAAAACCGGTCAAGTGCGAGTCGGACTGACAAATTTACTGTTTTCGGATTTTTTCCTTTACTTGTGCTACATGAAATTGCCTCATGCCAAATTTCATAATTCTAGGTCAACGGGAAGTACACTATAGGTTTTCATTCCCTTGCGAGTGTCAAAACATGTGGCATAAACGGAACATCACATCAACGACCGTATCTTTTGATTGCGTTGACTTATAAGTTTGATTTTTTCACCGCATAAATGGATTGTAGCCTTGAGTATTTGATATTAATTTCAACTTTATAACTCAATGCGTAACTGAGAAAAGGGCCTCGACAGAGGGTACTTGCTGTTGACCTAGAATCATGAAATTTGGCAAGAGACAATTTCATGTAGCACAAGTAACGGAAAAAAAACCGAAAACCGTCAAGGGGTTTCATGCAGATAATAAGTTATCTGCATGAAATGGGAGTGCTACATCCGACATAACTCCTGCAAGATGTTAATACAGCCACCTAATAAGTTTGAGTCACTCTCCCATTCCCGGGGGCTCACTTGTGTAATTGCTTTGAGCTAACGTCAGCAAACTGGTTTACTCGTATTTCTGTCCCGGGATTAAGCCGGGATTTAAAAATGTGTCCCCGCACGTTTATTTAATTTTGAGAATTTAATTTTTATTTTATTTTGAGAATTTATTTCTACATTTTGTTTTGGTCGTTCGGTTAATGACAGAAGAATAGATTTTCAACAATTTTAAACAATTTTCCGGACAATAATGTTAGATGGTTAAGATCTGGTAGAAACCCCGTCAAAATTAATACTTCAATAAACAAAATTCCGTAAACGTTACACGTGTTTCGGTAACAAAACCTTTGAATCTCATTTTAGCAAAATCGAGGGAAAATTTAATATTGATAATCGCTTGATCTTATTTCAAAGGCGTTATCATTATGACGGAAACCACTAAATCGAGCGGTTTGTTAATATAGCCTTTAATACTTTGTTTGTTGAACGTTTTGAACCACTTTGCTTCAATGAGTTATGGAATGAAGCTTTCTCTTTTAGACACATATATATACGATAGCACTAGGAAGTGGTGTAGGGCGAGCGTTTTTGGGGGGTCTTTTGTAATTTTGAAGTTCGAAAAATGCTGATTCTCAGCCTAATTTGAATAAATGACTTTTGATTTGATCTGATTTGTTGTGTACAGACGCCAGCACATCAAGCTAGAGATCGTCTAATCTAAAATGACGCGCCCCACTACATAATTCGTTCATTTATATGTGTGAGTGCAAATATCAATAACGACACTGCATCTGTGTGGGATCGTCGATTGTTCAGTGAACTACGATCACATCATTACAATTGCATGTTTATGTGTACTGCGTCCATATTTGAAGTTTCCTTGTGTGCGTAAATGCGGAGGTGGGGCGCGTCATTTTAGATTAGACGATCTCTACTACAATCTGTCAAATTTCTTTAATAGATTTTCAATCGCTAAAGCATTAAGGTTCAAGGTTGATCGGGAAAATTTGACAGTTCGAGTAGCTTGTCCTGGCTGGCGTCTGTACGTAAAATTAGTACCTTAGAATGGGTAGATACAGAATCAAAATCAAAACTGGGGGTCTACTACAAAGTGCAAAGTGCGAATGATCGGATCGGACCGACACATGGCCGAACCGAATATTATTGAAAAATGCGAAAAAAGTTCGGATCGGCTCAACTGGATCGGGACCATAGTCAATATTCGAAAGAGTGTAGGCGTGTAGGATCGGGACCGACCGAACCAAATAGTAACTTAGTAGCAGGAAACGGCCGAACATTCGGCCGATACCACTTCGGAGTAGAACCCCAGGTCACACACATAGACACGATTCACGTACAGTGAGTGCAAGCTCGCTCGCGAATGCAATTCATTTGACATAGGTATAGGTCAAGGCGAGGCTTTGTGAGGCAGTTCAGTTGACAGTTCAGTCACGGCCTTTTACTGGCCTCGTGTATATCACACTAATATAATAAAGGCGAAAGTTTGTGTGTGTGTATGTTTGTATGTTTGTTACTTCTTCACGCTCAAACGGATGGACCAATTTTGATGAAATTTGATATGGACGTATCTGACACCCTGGATTAACACATAGAATACTTTTTATCCTGATATTCCCACAGGATCGAAACTTATGCGGGTGAAACCGCGGGGCGCAGCTAATTATATTTATAATATATTTTTTTTTTATTTTTTTTTTTTATTTATAATTATATTTTGAAGACAGTTCAGTGAGAGAGGTCTATGCGACTTAGGTAAGACATCCACGATCGACGAGTTACAATTCAATTAATTACTAATGGTGTTAAGTCGTAACACCATTAGTAAATAATTGAAATGTAACTCTAATCTCGATAAGGTTTAAAATAGAATGATTGCCGACAGTTTTATCAAACTCACGGCAATCATTCAAAGGAAACCGCCAAAATTGGGCTAAAGTATGCACAGAATCGATATGTATATAAAAAAAAACTAGATTTTTTACTGATTAAAAAGAACATGTAACAATAATAACTTTCTATCGGAATGAGCTAAAAATTATGATTTTAAATATGGTTTTTAATTGAACGTAGTTCTAAAACTAGCTCTGTAAACAAGCTGTCAGGTCATTTTACGTTCGTTCTAAAACTAGTAGGTCTAAAGAAGTTATTAAAAAAACACTATCTATTTTGTTTTAGCATTTTTGACATGAACATTATAATCGTTTATAAAAGAAAAAAGGACATTAGATGAATTATTGTTGTTTTAGTAAGTTATTTATTTATTTAACAATAACATCTTTCAAAATCGTGTATCAGCGACTGTTTCAAAACGAAAACATATCAAAATGTCAATGTCACGTAATAAAATAAGACGTGACGTAGGTATGTTTTTATTTTACCTACCTAATTCCTTTTTTGTGCTATGCAATAATATGCTAATAGTAACATACAAATATGTTTTCAAATAATTAAATCAAATGTCTATTTGACAGTTTGTATTTACAATACATTTTGGCATTATAAATACAATTCTTACCATTTGCCGCATAACCTAACCTAGTGACCCAAAAACATATTTTCTTCCTAATTCCCATAGATTTTTGAAAAAAATCTTTCTGATATTGATATGTACGTGTTTTATCTATTAAATAACACATGAATGATTCCTGTTCACATTTTGGCCCAACGATATATGGATTTCTGGCGGTCTCCTTTATACTTTATAACAATCAGATAAGAGTTACATTGCAATGACTTACTAATGGTTTTACGTTATTTAAATTTAACCGCGAATATAGCTTTACTTTACTGTTATTGATCGCCGTACGTATGCGTCTGCGCACAGGCGCACGCACACAGCATGCACCTGTGTTCACTCGTTGTATCGAGCCAACCTTCTGCTACCATCTGTTCTGTGGCTAGCGGTGGTGAAGCTAATTTTGTTAAAATCCCTTTATCGATCACCGTTGTTTACCAGATTTATTAGACGCGGTGCATATTAAATTTCCTGTATAATGCGATTTTTCCTCCCTGTTTTGGTAATATGGGAAAATTGGCGGTATTACCTTCTTCAGTAAGGAGTTTGAAAACAGCAGGTAATTTAAATTTTAGCACGGTAAATGTTAGAGTTTGATGTGTTATTCTCAAAAACAATTTGACTCGACTGCCTCGTTCGAGCTCCTCGGTTCGATTCGGTCGGGCAAAAGTGTTATTTTTCCATCAGAAACTCAGTAGTAGCTGTGTGTCTGGTTTCGTGCCCGGTTGATGGCGATAGACCTACCCCTTAATGCATGGGGTTTAAACATAACTGGCAAAATGTGGGTGTAGGTACTATAGATACACCTCTGCCTCATCATCATCATCATTTCAGCCGATAGACTTCCACTGCTGGACATAGGCCTCCCCGAAGTGTCGCCACATTGACCGGTCCCGTGCGACTCGCATCCAGCGGATTCCCGCAACCTTCACCAGGTCATCGGTCCACCTAGTGGGAGGCCTTCCAACGCAACGTCTTCCGGTTCGCGGTCGCCACTCCAAAACTTTTCGGCCCCATCGGCCATCCGTTCTGCGAGCAATGTGCCCTGCCCACTGCCACTTAAGTCTAACCCTTATTACCTCTGCCTAACCCTTATTTATTTATGTATTTACCATTTATGTACACACATATAAAACCAGACAAGAAAAAAACAGAACAGAAAAAATAGGTACAGAGGTGATGCTTATTTCACAAATCTCTTCCAGCATACCTGAGATAGGACAATAGATACAGAGATGTAGACAGCGTGTGAAATAGTAAAGGAGACAAAAAAATAATACATACAATCAAAAACAATTCACTTAAAAAAAACTAAACAAAAGTTACGAGAATATACTAACATACATACAAATAAAAATACATACATACTTCTAAAATAAATATCACTAGAATGATAATAATTATATCATACTCAAAATAATAAATACATACACAACAACCTGCCGCATTGGTCTGACTGCTATGCATGGGGTCCTGGGTTCGATTCCCAGGTCGGACAAAGTGTAATTGGATAATTTCTTTTTCTAAGTCCGGAGTTTTGAATTTGGTGAAGTGATAGCCCCGTGCCTCGGAAAGCACGTAAAGCCGTTGGTCCTGCGCCTGATCTCTCCCCGCTCGTGTCGGATTGCCGTCCCATCGGACTATAAGGGTAAAGGAACAGAGAGTGCACCTGTGTTTGCGCACATACTTGTGCACTATAAAATCTCCTGCGGACCTGGCTAATCTTCGTTGAGAGTGGCCACCGTGACCGTTGAGAGTGGCCACCGTGACCGAAATCGGTCAGGGGACTTTTTTGTTTAATTTATAACTAGATGTACCTATGTATGTAAACGAGGCAAAAAGAGTATGTAAGGATCGTAGCAGGCAATGGGTAGCTCACCGTCTGATCAGGACCAGGCCCGTGCCGGACGGCGCGTAAGTGTTCCACGCGCTCCTCAAAGAGATGTCAGCATAATTTGAGTGGCCCCTTAGGGCCGAAGCCTGCCGGGTCAGCGGGATTGTCCGAAAGGGTTACCGTTACCTCGGAACATAAAGGGCGAAGGAAGGAACATGAATGGGTTTTAGTCAGTAAGAGTCTGACACTCCCTTCCGCTCCACCTAAAGCGGGAGGGGTCATTTGATGATTTCCCACCAGAAAAAAAAAAAAGAAAAACGTGTCTACACACCAAAGCCCGGCCACCCAAACCGGCTTAGCCGGGCTCATTTTAAACTGTTTTTGACAAAAGTTGTCCGACTCGCAACGTTCTAAAACCACCAGGCTAACCAGTCTAGTGTGTAGACACCTGAATAATGTATGTACATTTTATGATTATAAATACCACCAGCTGAGTGCCTTCTACAGCTTAACTGCAACGTAGTTTCATAAACACAAAGTAAAACATAACGCCCGTATCTCCAAACTCCGTGTATCATTTCCATCATAATCCAGTGCAGGCTACATCCAACATAAACTGCTATCACAACACGAGATAATACCTGTAGTCGCGAAGCTAGTGTGCGGGAAATAATTTTCATCTGTATCTCAAGGTCTAATTGAAAAATGTAAAAAACACAGTGAAATAAATTACCTGAGCATGGTTTGTGATTGACCTACCTATACTTTAATGTTTTGGGATTATTATTTGTTATTATAAGTCCGTGACCCACTGAAGGGTAAAGGCCCTTCCCGCTTTCTACTTTTCCAAGTCTACTGCGAGTGCAAACAAGACATTTAAAATATTAATAATAATTTTAGAAAATCCAAATCATTAAATCCAATTTGCTAGTACACAATATTACATACACAACTTTTAATTCTAAGAATAATCAGCCTATAATGTTCCCACTACTAGGACACAGGCCTCCTCTCAGCGAGAGAGAGTGGGCCGTAATCCAAAACACGTGCGGGTTGCTTTTCCATCCGTTTAGAATTCACGAGCTCCCCAACTATAACTGCACCGTTCCACCGAGAATTTGCAGATAACCCGACCAAGTTTAGAATTCCATGAAACTAAGAGTGCCTCGTTGTGCAAGATAACGTTTTATTAGGCTGGGTTATAATGTCTTTGTAGAATACTGATGAAGATAATAAGGATTCATCTTTTTGTTTTGTTGTGTGTTGAATTAAGATGCGCTGTAAGAAATACTGGATGATGTTGTGACAAAATGTTGGAAGGTTTTCTTAACTACAAAATAAACAAGATAATGAACTGTAATATGTTTATGTATGTTAACGTGTCTTTGTCAGCGCACGTACAGAAAAAAAAAAATGGCTATAGAAACCGATAATCACCTGCTTTCCTTTTCTCAACTATGTTGGTTTCAGGATGCAGCTGAATACCAGTATTTTACATGGAGCGACTGCCTATTCACACCCCAGCGTCAACCCCGTTACTGGGTAATACGATACCCCTTGATTAAGACTGGTTGCCAGACTTTCGGGCTTCTGACGACCCGTAACGACTGTCAAATATCAAATGACAGCCGGTACCAACGGCTTAACGTGTTTTCCTAGAAAGGGGTCTTGGTATGTAGCTTGGTGCGTAGCTTAGCTGTTCGATTGACCCGTGCGGCTGTTATAACTTAGCCACGAGCCCCTCTACGGAAACCGAGTTTTTTTTTTGTTTAGCCTGTACTGTCCCACTGCTAGGCAAAGGCCTCCCCAAGTTCTTCCAGGAACTCCTTTCCCGCGCCACCTCGAACCAGCCCTCGCGGTACCCGTCCAGATCATCTCGCCACCGCTTTCTCGGCCGACCTCGGCGGCGCCGTCCATCTTCCCATCGTGTGGAAACTTTTGCCCAGCGGTCATCCTGCATGCGGCTGATGTGACCTGCCCAATCGCACTTGACACACCTTCTTGCCTACATCTATTATACCCGTTTTGGAACGCAGCATGGTGTTCCGAATTCTGTCCTGTCTTTTTACACCCAGGATGCTAAGCTCCATCGCTCTTTGGCAAACGCCAAGGCGGAACTTTTGCGACTCGGTGAGCGACCAGGTGTGAGCACCATAGGTTAGGACGGGCAGGATACACATGTCGATAAGTTTGCGCTTCAGGGAGACCGGCAGATCACCCTTCATTAGCGTCTTGATGGACCAGTAGCTTTTCCAGGCGTTTTCAATTCGGCGATCGATTTTCCTTTCCTGCCTGTTTTCGAAAGAAAGTAACTGGCCTATGTTTGGTGCTGTTAGTCATAAGTTGGGTTTTAGACCGATTCATCGCAAGTCCCACCTTAAAGCTAGCCGTGCTCAGCTCTTGGAGCATGGTCTGAAGTTCTACAGCTGTGGGGGCAAAAAGAACTATGTCGTCGGCAAAACGGAGGTTTGTCAGCCTCTTCTTGCCGACGTTAATGCCCTTGGTCTTCCATGAGGCTGCCAGTGTCTTAAATATTTTCTCAAGTGTGCTTGTAAACAATTTGGGAGAGAGTGGGTCACCTGAAAGAAAGAAAGAAAGAAAGAAAATGCATTTATTTGGCACAAACTAAAAGACACACACACAATACACCAGATACAACAAACAATAAACAAACACAAGCTTAACACCTTTTTGTATTTTGAAAGAAGGTCCAGCAGTATTTAGTTTAATATTTGCAGAGCTATTGTTGTAAATGTTTTTTAAAAGATCGATATATTGCTTTTTGAGTTCCTGGTGTTCTAGGGATGTGAAGATTTCTGAGTGCTTAATACTATCGAAGGCTTTTGTGTAATCTACAAAGGCCAGATATAGTGCTCTATTTAATTCTGTATATTTTTCAAGGGTCTGGTTTAGTGTTTGAAGGTGGTCGATTGTAGAAAAACTTGGGCGAAATCCGGCTTGTTCTGGTGGCTGGTGTTTGTTCAGTTTCCCGTCTATGCGATTATGTATCACATTAATAAAAGCTTTATATATACTCGTATGAGATGTCAGACTTATTGGGCGGTAGTTTCCGATACGGCTTTTATTACGTTTTTTGTGCAGATGAACTATATTTGAATGGCACATTGAAATGGGTAGTTTCCTGAGGTCAGTATTATATTAAATAGGTTGGTAAGGTGAGGTAACAATGTGGAAGAGCCAATTCTTAACGCTTCGGTAGTGATTCCATCCTCTCCAGGACTTCTATTATAGTGCATAGTACCAAGTGCTTGGTGCACTCCATAGCCACTTATTAAAGGAATAGAAACTGGGCGACTGTACTTTGTGCAGATCGGGGGTGGTGAGTCGTCTGAATACAAAATACAAAAATACAAAATACAAAATAAAATATTGTATTTGTATTTTTTTGTATTTTGTATTTTGTTTTGTAGAAACTGGGCGACTGTACTTTGTGCAGATCGGGGGTGGTGAGTCGTCTGAATATAATGATTCATAGAATTTGATCGCTTTTTCCATGTTTTTTTGTCTACTGTGGTGTTTTATTCCGTCATTATCTTTAAGACTATTTATCCAGGTTTTTCCCTCTGTGCCTGTATGTTTCAAAACCCTTAAAGATGTGTGTTTTTCTAAAGCTGTTTTGACTAAATGTGTACTAATATTTCCGAGATCTTTCCTAATACTTCTTTTGACTTTTCTATCTGTTGTTCTGCTGTCCATATTTCTTCCTTCGTTCTTTTTTCGATTAAATCTAAACTATGAGCTGTTAATTTGTTTTTATTTATGGCTGTGTTCTTTATATTTTTACTCCTTTTGATTATTCCGGTAACTATTGAATTATATTGGTCTTCAGCGTCTGTTTCATCAAGTTTAAGTTTCTTAAAATAATTTGATATTTCTAGATTAAAATATTATAAGTTATTGATAAGCGTCTCTTTTGAAAGCCGCCTAGTTTGTTTTAATACCATCCTACTAATGTTACAAATGCGAACGTTTGTTTGGATGGATGGATGGGTGGATGGATGGATCGATGTTTGTTACTCTTTCACGCCGAAACTACTGAACAGATTTGGATGAAATTTGGCACACATATAGTTTATAACCAGGATTAACACATAGGATACTTTTATCCCGATATTCCCACGGGATCGAAACTTACGCGGGTGAAACCGCGGGGCGCAGCTAGTAATATTATAAACGTGAAAGTTTGTATGGATGGATGGATGTTTGTTACTCTTTCACGCAAAAACTACTGAACGGATTTGGACGAAATTTGGCACACAGATGGTTTATAACCAGGATTAACATATAGGTATAGGATACTTTTTATCCCGATATTCCCACGGGGTCGAAACTTAAGCGGGTGAAATCGCGGGGCGCAGCTAGTATACTATAACTGAGAATAAAAAATCAAAAAGTTCTTGTGTTAATAATAATAGTAAGAACCGTACTTACGCCAAGAACAAGATAGGTACTTTCATTATGATATTTTAGGAGATAAGAGGTAAGTTTATTGGCAATTGTGATAAGACATCGGCTGACTGAATTATTCTTATATTGTAACAAATCTCTAACATTATTATTTTTCTCAATTTATTATTATTTTTATTGTTGAAGGCAATAAGGCAAGAAGCAATAAGGCAATAAGTATATATTATAGTAATAGTATGTATGCGTATATAACCTATTTATGTATTTGTGTACCTAGTTTTAAGAGTTTTTTTTTTATCATTGTCCCTCTCAAACAAAGCACCTGCCATCTAATCTCTTCACCACCCTTGGTTGACTGGTAGAGAATGCCTAAGGCATTAAGTCCGCCTTTGTATCTTTTTGTGCGAAAAGTTTAAATAAATAAATAAGGCTATATAGACTATTTATATTCGTTTGGTGAATACAGAACTGTAACTGAATACAAACTGTTTTACATCTTTACTCGTAAAAAATTTACAGTCCGTTCCCAGTTATTTACACCCTTTTTTTTTTTTTTTTTCTGGTGGGTAATCATCAAATGACCGCTCCCGCTCTGGGTGGAGCGGAAGGGAGTGTCAGACTCTTACTGACTAAAACCCACCCATGTTCCTTCCTTCGCCCTTTATGTTCCGAGGTAGCGGTAACCCTTTCGGACAATCCCGCTGACCCGGCAGGCTTCGGCCCTAAGGGGGCCCCTCGGATTATGCTGACATCTCTTTGAGGCGCGCGTGGAACACTTACGCGCCGTCCGGCACGGGCCTGGTCCTGATCGGGCGGTGAGCTACCCATTGCTCTCCGCCCGCAGGCCCGCGCCTACGGTGGCCGGTAGTCGTCACTCGAATCCCGACGCCCGGGGCGTCTCCCGCGGCGGCTGGGACGGGAGGCTCTCTCCCTCATCCGTCCCGCCACCTCCTTCGCTAGCATGACTGCTTCGCAGAAGGAGGCGACTGCCTCCCACTCCCTCTCGCTCCGGACCATGGCTTGCACCAGGGCCGGGCGCGAGAGGCCGCCGCCGCTGCCGATCGCCTCTACGAGGACACGGCGGTGCTCCGCCCAAGCGGGGCAGACCTCCACCGTGTGCTCCACCGTGTCCTCTGGGAGTTATTTACCCTTGACAACAGCAACCAAACAGTAACCTTATTGTGACAAGAATAACATAACTGGCAAAATGTGGGTGTATTATAGGAAGCTACACCTCTGCCTAACCCATCGAGGAATACAGGCGTGATAGATACCCTGCACGTCTGCAGAGTCTCGCTAGCTAATTTAATTTAACCCTGTACTTTTAGAAACATTTTAAAATGTAAAATTATATGTCATAAAATGAATGAAGGAAATTCTAAATAAAAAATATTATAAATGCGAAAGTAAGTTTCTTTGTTTGTTACGCTTTCACGCTAAAACGGCTGAACGGATTTGGATGAAATTTGTCACATGAGTAGACCATGACCTGAAGAAGGATATAGGCTGGGTCGCAGACGAAGTCACGGGCAACAGCTAGTATTTATATACATCACAGTAAATCCAAAAACTACGATCTAATCCAACGTAATTCGGCTTCTCGATCACCATTCCTATCCTCCAAACATGTTTCCCTAACCGTGATTGGAAAGATCCGGTGTATCTCCGTAAAACTAGCTATAAAACGGCTCCCTAATGAAATTGCCCAGGACATCTCTCACTTGAGCAATTTGTGTCGATATTGCTCTTGTTGGGAACCTATAATAGGAGTAGTTTCCGCTTATGAGTTACGGTTTTTTTTAACCCCCGACGCAAGAACGACGCGGTATTATAATAAGTTTGACGTGTCTGCCTGTGTGTGTGTCTGTCCGTGGCATCGTATTTTCCGAACGAATAAACCGATTTTGATTGTATTTTATTTGTTTGAAAGGTGAATTAGTCGGGAGTGTTCTTTGCTATGTTTGATGAAAATCGGTCCAAGATGGCCGCCGCCACAAAATGGCGGATTACATATTTATGCACAACTCCCTCAATATGGATAACAAATGAAAGGGCTTGCCTAGTAGAATACTATACACTATGATAAATTTCAAATCCAAAATGACCGCCACCAGAAAATGGCGAATTTTGTGGTGGCGGCCATTTTTTTTTTGTCCTATTTGTAGCTATTTTGTCATAGTTTTTTTTAAACTTGTTTTAGGCTTTTTACATTCATACTATTGTTATTATTTTGTGTCGCGAGTTTTTTTTTACTTTTGCTTTATAAGGCTACTTTAGTTTGGATAGGTTATTAATACATAGTTGAAGTGATATCTACCTATACATATTGTATATCAAAGTCGCTTTTCGTTTCTGTGTGTCCGCGTTGTTCTTGCAATTTGCAAAATCCGTTGCGTAATTTACGAAACTGAGATACGGTTTTTAATATTTGAAAGTTAAATTTTATTTATCTTTACATTATATAAGTTAACATTTAAAATAATGGATTCAGGTTGGTTTATATGTGTAATACATCTATCATCTATACAAATAAAAAAAAGTCGGGTTAGTTGCACGATTTATAACTCAAGAAAGGCTGGATCGATTTTTATGATCTTTGATTTGTTAGATTTGTGTCCGCCCCGGATAGCAGAATAACAACACAAGGGATAGATAACTCAAAAAGAATACCAATACATAATATGTAGACATACGTACATATAACAAAAATAAACTTTGTCAAGAGAAATGACGATAGATAGAGGAGAGAACGGGATGAATCTGCCAAATTCTTACGTATATTCGAGATGAAAAGTATTTTTCTTTACAAAACTGTTTCGAGCATGTTATAAACATGCTCCTCGTTGATTAAATGAAACTTGAAACTCGAGAACATTATTATCGTAAGTATAGATTACTCTTTACATGTACCTGCAATTAAACAACTCGTTATGGGTATTTACTTACATTTAAGGTTCAACTAAGAAAAGGAACTATGTACGTGATTGCTACGACGTAGCGCAACCTCTACGTTAGCTACGCCGTAGCAGACATGTGAATACTTAAGATAAGATGCTCGAGTATCTTATAAGTGCCTGCTACACTGCTTATGCTGCAACGTTAATATGAACAAACTATTAGCCGATGTATAACAAGGGGGCTCGTGGCTAATTAATAACAGCCGCACTGGTTAAGGTATGCTAGCTATATTGGTTCGTGAACGAGTGTCCATAGATTACATATTGAAACCTCTTCGTGCCTCGGAAAGCATTTCGCCAGTTATGCTTAAGTCACATGTAATAGGGGGTGAGCCTATTACTATCAACCGGGCATAAATTACTCCAGGCTGCTACCGAGAAATTCCAGAAAAAAAAAAACTTAATATCACTTTGCTCGACCTGGGACTCGAACCCCGGACCTCATGCTCAGCCCTTTTATCCTACGATTATTGATTAAGGGCTAATTTTTCAATTATCTCATAACTTTATCCGAGGAATAATTTTGACCGTTATTTCATACAAAAACTGTCAAACGTCAATTTTATTCCTCCAATATGTTATCTGGTGATGGAAAAATCAGGTAGAGAAGGATCTTGAATGTTCTGTTATTTATATCTTTTTCAGGAAACGTCTTTCAAGTGCTATATGGAGTGTAAATAGGGCGTATGGTGTCACTCTCCTGCTAAGTGCTTCTATAGTTAGCCTTGACAAAGAAAAATGTATTATTTAATGCTTTTCTTTTCTCGTGATTTTCTATTCCTGTGAGTTTGCAGTGAAATGGTTTTCTTGAATGTTAATGTTGTAGTTAAATATGTTCAGTTTATTGTTATTTGTATTTATTTATTTATTAATAACCAACTTTTATTTAGTTTGCTTCACACATATGTATAACTTATCGGTAATTACTAGGAATTACAGAAGTAGATAAAAATTAGACAAAATTAGATAAAATTAGACAAAATTAGATAAAAGTAGACAAAATTAGATAAAATTAGACAAAATTAGATAAAAGTGGACAAAATTAGATAAAATTAGACAAAATTAGGTAATGTCTTTGTGTTATTTTCTGCATTACGTTATATGTTCATTTGATAGGCTGCATGTTATTCTACGTTCCCTGTAGGCGTAAATGAAGCAGTTTTTTTTAAAAGTCTGTTTTTTGTAGTTTCCTTTTTTTAACCTGGAAGTTTTGATGCTTTACAGTTGTGTCAGTGTATTTCGTACCGAAAAACTGGAAATATTCCTGAAATAAGCAGGCGACTGAAAAATCAGCCCTTCATCGTTATTCCCAAGTACTCTGAGATCTGTTTCATCATTTCAACCGAAAGACGTCGACTGCTGCACTTGGGCCTCCCCCAAGCACCTCCACTTCGACCGGCTCTGTGCTTCTCGCGTCCAACGGGTTTCTGCGGCCTTCACAAAATCAGTTTGTAATCTATCAAAGTACTTTCTCGTCTTGTGTCACGACGCTGGGACGTTGTTTGTACCAATACAAGAGTAGAAACCAAGTAGGTACCTACCTATTTTTACCTTCAATAATAATATGTTTTCATCTAGCGATGCTATGGAGTACATGCCTACACAGAACTCCTTTAACAAGAGAACAATCTTTTCAAAGGTGCATTTCCAAACTTCTTTAGAGGAAATAAGGAAATATTACAAGCGTCTTAAAAGTATTTTAAGTGAAAAATTGCCATATAAAGGGAACTCTGTGTTTCATCGGTTTTCCAAGCTAAAGTGGATGAAAGAAACATTGCGTTGGCTTTCAGAGGATCGTTGGCTGTGGGACGCTTACCATGTGAGCTTTTTGTATTAAGTTGCGATATGTTTTACTTAATTTTTAGAAAGGGGGTGGTGGGGTGGTGATTCGAGACGGCGGATAATAGAGAAGTATGGAAAAAATACATGTATCGCTGACCCCAAATAAATTGGGATAAGGGCAGGAGAATTATGAATGATTATGATGTTCTTAATTATTTTTATGTAGAAGTTAGAAGTTATTTTTACTTGGCCTTAGCCTTGGTGATTGCATAACACACTATCTATCGCAATCCAAAAGGTTTTGAAGAAACTTTCTAATCCACTGTTTCATATGTTTGAAATATTCGTCAGTTCAACAACGTCAATAACGCAATGAATATTGTTTAATTGTCAAATGAAAGGCATTGAAATTGTCAGTGAGTTACTCAATTATCCAGCAGATTTATTTCCTTCGAATCATAGGTCCAATTGAGCCATTATTAGATTAAATATCTATAATATCAAAGGAAACATGTGATAAATAAATAAAAAAAAAAAATGTTGTAAATAGGGTAGTAAAACTCTGAAGGTCAATTCCCGTAATTAAAAACGTTCAAAATCTAGTCGCAATCTCATCTCAGGTACAATCAATAGTTTTAAGTTTGCATTATTTTTAAGACCACTTATTGTGAAGAGAGAATAAATGATATTATTATTTTTATAACCAATGTCAAAAAATTGTCTAAAATACTTATATGGAAATCAGAGTACGTAAAATTATGAGAATTGCCTAAAATTACAGTAACTAGAATTATAAATATAAAATTGTTATAAATCAGCCAACTTAAAAAAGAAAGAAGAGTTAGCACTTTGCACTATGAAAACAAAAAGTGCTTGAAGGTTCAGAATACACTCAGCATTCCAATATAGGATTAAGTCAAGCTCGCTTTTAAATAAAAAAATACTTATCATAGCACTCGGACTAACTTAAGAGTTATGAAATACGGTTGAAATAAATCATAGGTACCGCCGCCCGGTCACAGTTTAATTTAAAATACACTGGGGCAGATATTGCTGCAATATTTTTGAGAAAATCCTTACTGGATATAGCTCTCATTCGGTGTAGAGGAGATTAGGTTTTTACTTTTAGTCCTTTTGATGTTTTATTCAACTTCTACATTCCAATTCTATTTCTTGACTTTACACGGTAGAAAAAAATAACATATCGTCACGGTTATATTCGCCAAAGGGTTGGGCTCTTAGGGATATGCCTTGTATACCTTCACCAAAATATTGCAATTCCCATTTTGAGATCCTAACGATTGCGCGCCTCTTTTTTTTTAATTTCAAACAATTCAAATTTTGGGGCAACTTGATTGTAGTGCCGGCTGATACCGCAGCATCGCTTGCACGCGGTTGGTTATAGTTCTAACCTAACTTAACGCGTTTGGTCAGACTGCCCTAGCCTTAGTTACTGCGACCAATTCTACTCGCGCGTGGTTTGTCGCACTAGTTCCAACCTAACCTTTTTTTTTTTTTTTTGTCGCTGAGATATGCTTTATGCATGCCCGCTCGCTCGGGGGACGAGACGGGGTATGTGGGACTCCTGTCGAAACCGCACCGACAGTATACCCACTAAAACTCAGCGGTGTTCCCGCATCGCCGTGATGGGAGGGCCGTGGGAAACCGGCTCAGCCTTTACTTCCACAGCCCTCCCGGCACATGCCCGCCTAGTTGGCGGGCCCCGCATGCCCTCCTGGCTGGGGGGCTACGGGAATGGCCGGGAACACCTGGCCATTCCCGTCCGACACTGGTGGAGGCCTGTGCAATACAGGCAAGGGTGCACCCGCACCCGTTGCCTGCTGGCCTCCACCTGGGAGGAGTCGGAGATGACCGTCAAACTGACGTCTTTTTCGACCCCTCCTCCGCCTTCGGAGCGCCGCCGCGTGAGGATCGTCCTCCCGCGCGCGCTCCGCCGCCTCCTTCTGGGACATGACGTGTTCGCAGAAGGAGGCGACTGCCGCCCAGGACCCCTCGTCCCCCAGCATGGCGTTAACCAGACCGGGGAGTGAGAGGTCCTGTCCGATCACCGCAATGAGACTGCGGCGCGGCTCGGACCACGACGGGCACACCTCGAGGGTGTGCTGCGCCGAGTCCTCCGCCGCGCCACAGTCGTGGCACGACGGCGTCTCCTCCCGTCCGATCCGGTGCAGGTACGATCCGAAACAACCGTGTCCGGACAGCACCTGCACCAGACGGAACGAGAGGAACCCATGCGACCGCTCGAGCCAGTCTCGCAGGACCGGCCCAAGCGCGTCGATGGTTCGGCGGCCGAAGGCTGCGGTGGCGAGGTCCGCCGTCCAATGGACGACGATGGCGTCCCTCGCCTCCCGCCGGACGGCCTCCCGCTCTTCCGGGGCTGGGCGTTCGCCTCTCGCTCTCCGCCCCGCCGTCCATTCGTACACTCTGGCGAGCACCCACGCCTCGAGCTCCCAAGGCGGGGTGCCGGCCAGAGCGCATGCTGCCGCGGAGCCCACCGTGCGGTAGGCCCGCGCCACCCGCTGAGCTATGGCCCTTTGGGGTGCCCGCAAGGCAGCGGCGTTCTCCCTCCTTTGGAGGGAGTCCTCCCAGATAGGGGCCCCGTACAGGGCCATACTCTTCAAGATGCCGGCGTAGAGTTGCCGGCATCGGGCGCTGGGCCCCCCCAGGTTGGGAAGCAGCCAGGACAGCGCCCCCGCAGCCTTCAGCAGGCGCGACGACAGCCCGCTAAAGTGCGGGCCGAAGCGCCACCTGCTGTCGAGTACAAGGCCCAGATATTTCATCTGGGCCTTGACCCCGATTCTGACGCCCTCCACGAAGATGTGGGCGTCAGGCGGGGGGCGCTGCCGAGGTCCGTGGAAGAACACGGCCTCGGTCTTGTGCAGCGCCACCGTTAGTCCTAGGCGGCGGATCCTCCCCGCGACCAAGGATCCGCCCGCCGAGGCCAAGTTGGCCGCCTCCCTGAAACTCCCCCCCCGGGCGGTGAGGAGAGTGTCGTCCGCGTAGCAGACGACACTCGTGCCTCGGAGGAGAGTTCCCCGCAGGAGCCAATCGTAGCCGACGTTCCAGAGGAGTGGTCCTATGACTGACCCCTGTGGAACGCCGGCTTCGACGGCGTACCGCCGGACTTGGCCAGCCCTATTTACCAGGAGGATCGCCCGATCCTCCAGGTAGCTGGCCAGCAGACTGCGCAGGTATCGAGGCACTCCGTGGAATCGGAGCGCCTCTAAGATGGTGGAGTGGGGAACAGAGTTGAAGGCGTTGGCTATGTCGAATGACACAGCCAACAATCCGTCCCCCGCCTCCATCGCATCCTTCACCTGGCCCTTGAGGCGGGCCAGCGCGTCCACCGTGGAACGCTCAGCCCGAAAACCGAACTGAGCGTCCGACAAGTCCGGCCCAGTGTCCCGCAGATGGCCCTTTAGGCGGGCGGCGATTATCCCCTCGAACATTTTGCCGACCTCATCGAGCAGTACGATGGGTCGGTATGCCGAGGGGGAATCTGCCGGGCGGCCCTCCTTGCGAAGGAGGCACAACTGCCCCTCCTTCCACGGTTTCGGGAACCTCCCAGACGCAAGGCATGCGCTGAAGAGGTCCCGAAACCTCTCCTCCATTCGAGTGGCGGCGATCGCCACCACTCTTGCGGGAACACCGTCGGGGCCCGGAGCCGTCTTCTTGGCGCGGATGCGGAGAATCGCCGCGCCGAGTTCCGACTCCGTGACGGGGGGGGCCTCCTCTTCCTCGTCGTCTGGCGGTGGGCCCATCTCTGGCGGGGCGAAGCGGTCCCTGCACGGGAACAGGGACCGAACCACCCCATCCAGAAATGAGGGCTCCAGGGTCTCGGCAACCGGGGGACCAAAGGGGCGCAGTTTGTTGCGCGCTGCCTTGTATGGTCTCCCGTAAGGGTCGTTGTCGAGACCCTCCAGCAGCTCGGCTCTCGCCGAGTATTTGGCGGCGGCGACGGCCCGACCGAGGACCGTTTTTGCCTCCGTGTATACCTCATAGAGGCGGTCCTCGTCGGGTCGGTTCCGTCGACGCCGCCGCCGGCTCCGCGTGTAGGCCCTCCTTGCCTCCACGCACGCTGCTCGGAGCCCCGCCAGCTCCGCCGACCACCAGTACACGGCGCGTCTGGGCGGTGGTCGGCGAGACCGAGGCATGCTGGAGTTGCACACCTCGGTTAGAGACCCCCTCAGTTGCCCCGCTACGGTGTCCACGTCCAAGCCGGCGGTAGGCGGCGACAGCCAGTCCTGGATGAACGCCGCCTCCCCCGCTGCCTCCCTGTCCAGGCGGGTTAGAGCCCACCGCGGGAACGGTGAGCGCCCCGAGAGGGGCTGCGCCACTCCGGGGCCACTGGTGGAGATGTCGAACCGCACGTAGCGGTGGTCCGACATGGTCTCCCCCAGGTCCACCCGCCAGTTCAGCACGCGCGCGGCTAACGCAGGGGTGGCGAAGGTGACGTCCACTATCGAGCCACCCTGACGCCGCACGCATGTCTGGACGCTTCCTCTGTTCAAGAGGGAGAGTCCAGAGGAGGCTGCCCACAGCTCCACCGCCCGCCCCCGTGCGTCGGTGGCCGGGTTGCCCCAGGTCACCGACTTGGCATTCAGCTCTCCCAGCACGGAGACCTGACGCGGCACCGCCCTGCCGACCACGGCGGCCAGGACTCCGAGAAAATTCTCAAAGTCCTGGAGAGGGCGGTTTGGGGAGAAATATACCCCCACTAGGGCAAAGTCTCCCCACGCGGCGGCCACGTATCCCGGTCCCCTCTCTAATAGCGAGAGGAGAGGGGAGTCTGTGGAAGACCGCGCCGCTAGTGCCACCGAGTCGTCCTCGTCAACCAGCCAGCTGCCTGGGATCGAGTAGGGCTCGGCGACCACCGCTACGTTCACCAACCACTCGGCCATGACCTGCACTACCAGGTCCTGGGCCGCTCTGCAGTGGTTGGTGTTCGCCTGGAGGATGCGGTAGTCGGAAACCATTATTCCGACATTGCACCTGCATCCTCAGCTGCCGCCGCTGGAGCTGCAGCGGCGGCGACGACGGCAGCGGTGGTGGCAGCAGGGCGAACCTGCGCCGGCACTATGCCCTTCCGCACGGGGGGCTTGCAGCTCCTGCCCGTCATCCTGTGGCCCGCGGGGCGGCCACTGGCGGCACACGCCATGCAGTGTGGCGTGGTGGCGCGGCAGGTGACGCTCTTGTGTCCCTCTTGCCCGCACTGGTAGCACGCGTCTCCCCAGTCGGATTTGGAGGGACACGTGGCTCGGGTGTGGCCGAACGCGAAGCACTTGAAGCAGCGCGTAGGCTGGTCTTCAAGTGCCCGGACCACAGCCGAGCCGAGCCCCACGAGCAGCCGCCCCTTGGTCGCAGCAAGGACGGCCCCGGCCGCGGCGACCGGGCACTCGACGCGGATGGTGCCCATGCCGCGGCGGCCGGGCCGGACGGCTCCGCCTTTCACCGCGCTCGAGTCGCAGCCTCCAGCCGCCGCGACGGCCGCCACCACATCCTCCTTGGTGACCGAGTCGTCAAGATCGGCCACCTCCAAGGCTGCGGTCTTGACGGGCCTGACGACCGTCGCCGCGTCCGCGATGACCTCTTGCAATTTTATTGCGAAGAGGTCCGCATTGGTGCCGCGCTGCTCCCCCGAGAACGGCACGGCGGTGCTCCGCCCAAGCGGGGCAGACCTCCACCGTGTGCTCCACCGTGTCCTCTGGGCGATCCTGATGGATTGCTGCTTGACTAAAGATTATGCATGTATAGTTTACTAGCAGCGCCCCGCGGTTTCATCCGCATATAAGTTTCGATCTCGTGGGAATATCGGGATAAAAGTATTCTATATATTAATCCTGGTTATAAAATATCTGTGTGCCAAATTTAATACAAATCCGTTCAGCAGTTTTGGCGTGAAAGAGTTACAAACATCCATCCATCCATACATACTTTCGCCTTTATAATATTAGTAGCATAATGAAAACAGTTCCTTACAAAGCAGTAGGTACGATTCCCGGACTGTGACCAAGCTACAGCATAAACTTTAGCCCAAAATTATACAGAAGCCTTCTAAGGTAATATTCTAAAACACAGGCTGCCCACTAAATATGTACGTATTCAACCATTTTCTTACGACATTTTGCGTAAGATTTATGTCCCAAATGGTTATGACAATATTTAAAATGGCTAGGTTATCTTGAGACGCGGTAGAAAAGAGGAATTAATTTAAACGTAGGGAAGTGCTTCTTCGCCTTCACACGAATAGGACGAACTATAATGAGAATAGTTCATGTAGTGGTAAAAAAAATTGTCAGTCAGCAAGGTTACTGGCCATGGAATGACATGGACTGACTGAGTGCAAAGGACATAATATGTGCATCATTTATACATTGCCAGTGGTGACACAGTAGAAACGGCTGTCACTTACGAGTTGTGGTCTTAGGTTCGAACCCTGACAGGCGTTTTACTTTGTGTAAATTATTTCATCAGCACTGCTCTCAAAAACGCTGAAGAAAAACATCGTGAGGAAACTGGCATGTCCTAGAATAAAAAATTTGAAGACACGACAATGTGACATCTACTAACCTGCGCTGAGCCAGCGTCGTGGATTACGGCCCATTCCTTCACACAGAGAAGAAGCCTGTGTCCCAGCAGTTCAACGTTCCCACGTTATTGGCTGATTATGCTATTGTAACACTGGCGTATCATTGATCTTCCTACACTCTCACAAAGAATAAAACATGGCGCCGCTGTCACGCACAAATTAATGAATAAACATATCCATCTATTGTTTAGCACTTAAGCTGACTAACTGAAATATACTGCCTTCAAATGTCTTGCCAATTTTTGTGGACGTTTTCCGACACATTACCCATACTCCAAGTCCATTACATATACAGGATGTTAGGTTAAACGAGGGACATATTTTATGCTACTGTTATGTAGTACAGTATTTTTATCAAAGCGATGCGCGCTTTGTGTACTAAGTGTAAAACACGCTGAGAATATGTGCGTGAAGAAGTAGCGTCAGCACGTAAAACACACATATACACATTTCCGACTTCGCCCGTGTCTCGGACGGTACCAAAAGCTCCTGCGCATACACACATTCAGAACGTGTGAATGTGTGTGAAAGCAAAATTATGATAAAAGCTCTGAATTATGAAAAAAAAAAAAAAACAACTTTTAATTATTTCATTTTGACGAGCTATGCTAGGTTTTTTTCATGATTTCAGAAGATCAATTCTTGTAATTTACAACGTTTAAATCTAGCCGTAGTCTCCATGTCACAATCTTGCCAAAAATGTAGGGAAATTAGAGGTATTTTTGACAGATTGAGACAGAGATTAGACTGTGAACGTTCTTAAAATTACGAGAATTGCCCCTCAGGTCTGGTTCGATTGTACCTAAAGGTTATTCATTTTCATCAATAGGTAGCTACTACACTCCAGTATTCAATCTAACAGCCTGTATATTCGTACGTAGGTACTACGAAATATACTGACAATCTCAAAAGGCCACTTTTTCTGGTAATAAATCTTGTGTTTTGTTACTTTTTCTGTTTCGATCTACATCAAGATGGCGGCTGCGTAGTGCTTCGTGTTGAACGATGTACCTATTTATTTAATGGTTCCTCTGTTAAGAGGAATTCAGTAAACCTTACCTTACCTTGTATTTGTTGTTGTTATACTTTGTAACGTTACTAACCGACCGGTACTAGTGACAACGAATGGTGGCTTCAATAGTGCTTAGTCCAGTAGCAACAATGTTACTAAGTGTTTAGCACATCACTAATGCGCACGCGCAATAATAGTTCACTGACATTACTCGGTTATATCATCTGCGATTAGATAAACAATTGGTTGCTTATTTAGAACCCTCTGGATTACAACCAGGGGCCCCGATGTAGGGGTTCTGCGTCCAGGTTGAGGCCAGGACAACTGCTGCACGCTGCTCCGAATTGCATGCGTAGCTGAACCACGCGCACCTTGTCCTACGGCTGCAATTATCGCACGCTGAACCTGCAAACTGAGCTGAGCTGCACGCTACCAGCAGCCATACAAAGCCCTGACCGGCCACTTGTTGAGCCTGTGCTGATAGGCCCCACGTCTATCTTGAAAACCTATCCAAAACACATACACGTCATAAAAACTATTAACAAGGCCACAAAAGTCCTTGACATCCTGACTAACCTAGCATACTGAATTAGGTATTTTACTTTGTGTAAATAATTTCATCACCACTGCTCTCAAAACTGTGAAGGAAAAACATTGTGAGGAAACCGGCATGTCCTGGAACCAAAAACTCGAAGACTTGGTGACATCTACCAACCCGCACTGGGCCCGCGTGGTAGATTTATAGCCCACTCCCTCTCACAGTGAGGAGGCCTGGTGTCCCAGCAGTGTGAACAATATAGGATCATTATGATTATGTATCCACAAGTAAAAAGAATTAACAATCGCCTACACTTAAACAAAGAGGAAGAAATTCACCAACCCACTAACAAAGGACACTCTAATAAGTAAAGCCCGAAGAAAGAATGACCCTAATTCGTTATGTCCCAAGAATCTGCTAAATTAAGTTCTGTTGTGCACACACACATACTAATTTCAGTCATCAGTCGATTTATAGCCCACTCCCTCTCATAGAGTGGAAGCCTGTGTCCCAGCAGTGGGAACGTCATATACTGGTTATGCTTATGGATATGCTATATTTTACCAATTCGATCGAAAGTCGCTCTTTATAAAATACTAATATTCAGCTACATCCGCTCAGACTGGATGACGAAAAGGCTAGGCGGATGATGAAATTCGCATGATGCACTCTTTCACTCCCAAAATAAAAATGGTACATTCAACCACTAAAATCCCTTTTAAAATACCTTCCGCTTTTACTAATGAACGTAATTCTCTACAAATGGGACCACAGAGAAATCTGTGTTATTTTAGAGCAAGAACTCCGTGTCGGTCTAGCGCTAGAGGTGTCTCCTCAAACACCGGGACTAACGTTGTTTATGGAACAAACTTGTATCTTGATACTAGCTGCGAATTATTGCATTTCAGTTTTAGTACTGTACCGGTAATGCAGTAGTTTTATAGGTAAGTAAACTTTTAATTGTGCTTGCTAAACTCAAAATAGCTGTAAATTTCCCACATCTCAAAAATGAGAGTGAGATAGAGAGAGCAAGAGAGAGAGAGATAGATATCTTTCTTGTCTCTCTTGTAACGAAATGTGCCTAAACGTGACGCGACTTTGAAATGTCAGTCTTAATTCTCGTCCAATTATCAAATCACCGTCTAAGAAGTTTCACTTTAAAAATAATCATTAAATTCAGTTGAGAAATTCCGAAAACTTTAAAAAAAATATACAATAAGAATCGAGAACCTCCTTTTTGCTCATATAATGAATCATAAATTGTGCAGATTTTGTTTTCTTGACACCTATGTCATTTTGATGTAAAATGCGGGAAGGATCTTTTGGCACCTGAATGACATTGACAGGAGGGCGTTGTTGGTAAAACATAAGTGGAATTGTCACAGAAAATGTATTGACAAAACAAGATGGCGGTACTAGTTCCGATTTTGACCACGCGCCAAAAGAACCCTGTAGCGTTGTATATTACGTAAAATTCTATTTCAGCAGTCCACCGGTTTTAGTCTGCTCATTGTAGTTCACTACAGAATTCTAATTGCTATGCTCATAGAAAACTAAATAGTAGTTTTGATTTTTGTTGTTGGTCGTGGTTGCTTGTTGCTGTTCTTTGTGTTATTGTTTGTCATTTGGTGTTGTTGATAGAAAAATAGTTGCTTGTTTGATCGTAATACTTTGTTAACTTTCTGCGCCATGGAGACTGAAAATGTGATCGTGAATGGTGTCACAACACCGCATAAAGTCATTTCAATAGTTGGCGATGGAGCTTGCTTGTTCAGGGCAATATCTTATCTGCTGTATGGTGACGAATGCTTCGCTCAAGAGACACGAGAGCAAATTGTGGAACATGTTGTGAGCCACTGGGACGAATTTGTAATACAAACACACGACAGATATGGAAATAATTATAGTAGTCCGAACGATTACTTTGCAGAAATGTCACTCACCGATACATATGGTAGTGCGTGCGAATTAACCGCGGCGGGACAGATCTATCCGTACGTGTTTGAGGTTTATCGTGATGGAAAATTATTTGCAAAGTTTGGATTTGATGGCAATCCCGTGGTGAGACTACGTTTTACTCAGGATTTATCTAAAGGTCATTTTGACGTTTATGAACCGGTGTTTGGACTTATAATAAAAAAATGATGTGATCTCTATACCTATCGAAACTTTCTCGCAAATGACGTCGTGCTTTATCAACGTCACGGTGAAACAACAACGATGAAAATGTCAATTTATTGTATCTGTATGTGTATATATAAAACACAAAGAACAACTGTTCAAGACAGTCGAGGGTATTGGACCAGAAAGAAGGGGTTTACCTTGGAAAGTAAGCCTTTATCCAGAATGATGTATACGCCAGAGATTGCATGTAAAACTGACAAGGTGTGAAGAAATGTAATGCCTATAGAGCATGGGGTGCCAACCGGTGGGGCGCGCCCCCCTCGGGAAGCGAAGAGTGACCGATGGGGGCGCGGCGGGTCCAAAAATAAACGATATAATTCTAAAATTTTATTTTCTTGGTATTAGAAATGACTACATTCCAAAATCCAAAACGTTTTACATATATTTATTAATTCTTAGGTGCTGTAAAATGAGCTTCAGTTTTTTGCATAACTCGACACACCAAGTTTTCGTATTTCTGTATGAATGGTTCTGTATTTCTGTATGGCTTGAACGAAAACCGAATGTATCTGAGGAGGGTTGTTTATATTTTTGAGGTCGTCTCGCTCGTTGTTGCAATCTACATTCACTTATTTCTTCAGCTTTTTTGTATAAGATGACACAATAACGCCTTTTCTGTGTGAACGGTGAAAAGAAAATTGTGCAAAATTACTCGAGCTCACTTCGCTCGCTCTTACATTTAAGAGCAAGCGAAGTGAGCTCGAGTAATTTTGCACATTAATATTGTTTTGCAATAATTTGAAGTTAAGAATTAAGAAAATGCATAATGATGCGTTCTTATAATTATAAAGTTTTTCTGCATAACTATACAAAGTAAATCCTTTTTCTGTTTGAATGACCAAAACAAAACCTAAACTACCCGAGGTGACGCAAAGATTTTCGAGCTCGCTCTTACATTTTTATGGTTTTCTGCAAAACTCAACAAAGTAACACTGGAGGCTTAGTCATTTTAAAAGAAAGTTAGGGAGAAAGTTAGGTTATTTTAAAAGGTTGGGAACCACTAAAGGGGAATGAAGAAAAGGATGTAAAACGAGAGATTCCTTACTGTCATCCGTTTTGGCTGTGCATGTGTCCTCCGGGCTACTACTGAGAAATTCCAGATAAGTCAATGTCAAAAAACGGGGAAAATGTTCCGAATAATTTTTTTGTTTATGTTCTCTCCTCTTCTCCTTAAATAAAGGGAAAGAGCACTGGCTGCTCTACGTTGTTGAAAGTTAAAGTTATTTTGAATACTTGGAAAAAAATAAAAGAGAAACAAATAGAAACTGAGAAACTGAATTGATTCCAAAGATACCATTAATTCTTATAGTATCCTTTTCAATTTAAGAGAATACAGTTCTGTTCCCTCTCAGGGTTTGTTTGATCGGGTAACAGCTGCGCTTTTCAACTTGTAGGTCGTAGGTTCTAACCCAGACAGACGCTTTAGCATAACACCATAATCAGCTTATAATGTTCCCACTGCTGGGACACAGGCCTCCTCTTTGTGAGAGGGAGAGGGCCGCGCGGGGAGGGGACAGACGCTTTACTTTGTGTAAATTATTTTATCACCACTGCTCTCAAAACGGTAAAGGAAAATATCGTGAGGAAACTGGCATGTTCTAAAACCAAAAATTCGAAGACATGTGACATCAACTACACTGGGCCTGAGCGGGCCGAGCGGGCCGTAATCGGCCCGCTCTCTCTCACAGAGAGGAGGCTTGTGTCCCAGCAATGGGAACATTATATGCTGATTATGCACTTAAACCTTGTATTCATATTTAAGTAAAGCACATTCCAATGCACCCAAGTATCGATTCGTCACTCCATCAAAACGCAATTTAGTAGGTTAGTCGGTGATTAGCATTGTTATCCAATTTGGCAATGCTGCCAACTCGGAATTGGGCCATCGGACGAAGTTACCGAGCATCCGAAATGAATGGAAAGTGGTCAAGGCTTAAAGTATTGGAACTGTGAACATAGATATTGGAATTCATATTTCAGTTTCGAGCGTTATTTAATTATATGGTATTTGTGGTATTAGAGAGGAATTTGTTGGAAGATTTGAAAAAGACTTGGTCGGTTAGACCCGAAAGAAGGAGAATATCTGGTTCTCCTTCTTAGAGAGTAATTTTATCGGCATTAGTAAGTTTTAATGAAACATATACATACAAGTGAGTAGGTTGTAATTTTCTATTATTTGTACTAAGTTTGGTATATAACGAGAATCCTTACCTTAATCAGCTTACGTTCCCACTACTGGGACACAGGCGTCATCTCTTTGAGAGTGAGTGGGCTGTAACCTACCACATGGGCCTGGAGCTGGTTGGTAGATGTCAGATGTCTTCGAATTTTTGGTACTGGGATATGCTGGTTTCCTCACGATGTTTTCCTTTACCGTTTTGAGAGCAGTGATGACGAATAATTTACACAAAGTAAAGCGCTTGTCTGGGTTCAAACCTACAACTCGTAAGTCGCGACCGTTACCAATAGGTCACCACTGCTCATGAAGCATAATTATGTATGAAAGAAATTACTTCACAAGATAATTGGTTGTAATTTTCTACTATTTTTGCCAAGCTTGGTATTTATGACAATAATCTTAATTCAAAATTGTATACTTCCGAATTTGCCACCCTGTATAACAAAGGTGAACACTAAGGAATGATTTTTGAATATTCACCTGTTTTTTTTTTGTTTAGGAAATCATCAGATGACTTCTCTCGTTCTGGGCGGAGCGGGAGGGCGTGTCAGATTTTACTGACTAAAACCGACCCGTGTTCCTTCAGTTGCCTGTGCCAGGGGCCACGGTATCTCTTTCGAACAACCCGCGGCCCTGGCAGGCATCGGCCCTAGCGGACCCCGTCATTTAGTGCTGACATCTCTTTGAGGCGCGCTTGAAACACAACGAAATATTCACCACCTAAAAGGGTTATTAAAACATTTATTTTCTAGTTTAAGTAAACTCGACCTTCTGCATTGAACTGCATCACTCCCTAATAAATTCAGTTCATAAAGCAGTGTTGATCAAAATGTACAGCGGTTAGTACCACTTACATTCCCGAACAAACAACTACACGTAAATAATGTTTATTCTTGTTTTGTTTTTACGTGTTTATCTGATTCTATGTTTGTTTTCTACGGAAACAAGTTGCGGTATCTCCGGTGTGTTTGTTTTGATATGCTTCGATGTTCCGTTGCTCGTTAATTTGTATCCATTTGCGTAATTTTATGATTGTAGTTTTTTTGGTACTATTCAGAATATATTGTGAGTAATTATTAACTTCGGGTTGGAGGGTCAGTTTTTTGTTTTGAGACGAAGGGGTCTTTGTTGAGATAGATAAAATGAATGGCATAATCCGCCTATAACGTTCCCACTGCTGCGACACAGGCCTCCTCTCTGTGAGAGGGAGTGGGCCATAATCCACCACGCGGGCCTAATGCGAGTTGGCGGATGTTACTTGTCTTCGATTTTTTGGTTCTAGGACATGCCGGATTCCTCACGATGTTTTCCTTCACCGTTTTGAGAGCAGTGGTGATGAAATTAAATACGCAAAGTAAAGTGCCTGCCTAGGTTAATATAAATATGGAGATGCTACTGGGAAATTCCAGATGGAAAAGCCCAATAATACTTTGCCCGACCTCAGACCGAACCCAAGACCTCATGCTCAGTGCAGTAGTGCTTGCGACTACTATATCAACGAGGCAGCGTGAGACACAATGAGCCAATGATAATGTATTTTAAATTGTTTTAGTACCTTAGATAAGGTGCTTTGAAAGGTTTCCTTGTTGCACTACTTTACAAATGTCGAAACCCCCATAAATCGAACATGCTAGTTCCACACGGCTCTTTCTTAGTATTTTTAATTATTTTTCAACGATAACTTACCAGACCTGCCAACGGAGGTGCATTACGAGCATAAAATAAAAAGTTAAGTGGCCCATAAAGACGAGGCAAAGGAAATGGCTGTTAAATCATTTTACTGCCAAAGTTACCCCATAACTTTCAAGGAGGTGAGACCAAAGAATGTTTACCTAACCTTACTTAGAAAGTCTTTTAGTTGAGTGACCAGTGTATTTTGAAGCCTGCACTTTTATTTCTATGATTCTGTCCCCCTCCTTTTTGTACATATTATTATTATGTCCTTTATTTATTTACTTATCTAAATAGACATTTAAGATTATAAAAAAAAATTGTGATCCACCGATATCGGGAGCAGGGTCCAATCTACCGGTGGTTAGGGCTCCAGAGACAGGAACCTCCTCACAATGCGACCCGTATCGAGGAGTACTGCCTTTTGCACCAGGCCCTTAATTCAACCGCCTAACGAGAGCTTCGACAGATGTTGATCGAGGCTTTCGGCCATCAGGCCATTGACTGATACGACAATCGGCACAATGACCGCCGAGCGCAAATTCCACATGTCATCAACCTCGTGTGCTAAGTCGAGATATTTAATTTGTTTCTCTTTCTCATCATCGAATGGTAACATCGACAATCATTGTGCGGCGCGCTAATCGATCTATCACCACTATATAAGGGTTATTGGCGACAATAGTCCTGTCGGTAATTATTGACCAATCCCAGTAAAACGTGACATGGTCATTTTCAAGAACTGGGTCGGGCACATACTTGTAATACGGTACCTCAGAATCCACAAGTTTATATTTCAAAGCAAGTGGCTGGTGAATAATCCTGGCTACTTGATTATGCCTGTGCAAGTACTCGCCATTAGCCAGACGAGAACAACCAGAGATAATATATCTGAAGGACTCACCCGGACGGTGGCACGCCCGACACACGTCAACCGTCCCGTCCTTCATAATGTCTCCGGTAGTTATTCGTCAAGATAACTTCGTCCATAATTGCACAGACGAAACCTTCAGTTTCCTCGAAAATATCACCAAAACGTAGCCAGGATACGGACGCTAAGAAATCTACAGTGGGCTCATGAAGAGCCCGATAGAAGCGCCCGTAAAGCTCCTTGCTTTGCCATACCTTCTTGCGGTCATCGGTAGTAAGTACTACAGATTTATTATTATTATTTAAAGGTTATCAGTTTATAAATTCCATTCAGTATTTTGTTTTATATTAATGGTCCCCTAGAGAAAGTAAAAGAAGAAGAGGGAGACAGTTAAAGCGATAGGAAGATGATTTGAGGAAAGTAGCAGGTCCAGAATGGATACATACAGCAAAGGACAGAAACAAGTGGAAAGCCTCAGAGGAGGCCTTTGTCGAAAGGCAAGTTGTTATAAGGGGAGACCAACCGAATGCCGAGAGTATGATTTAGTCTAAATTATTAGTTTTCTTACCATCTGATTTAAACTTTTAAATAATTGTATTGTCAAATAAGTTAAAAACTAAGAACAGTAGAGGCTTCTTTTTTTATTTATTGTAGTTTATAAATTGCGTGTGTATATTTCGCTTTAGATTAACGACTTTATTTCAAACCTTAAATAGTCTTTATGGCCAGATGTTAAGGGTGGTATATTACCTGGAAAATGTGTCTGAAAAGTACCTACCAATGTGTCATTTTTAATTTCATAATCAATCTTTACGTAAGTAAGCTAGACATCAACAAGATACCATTTATATTGCCATCGAAATGCTAAGAAACAGATGGCAATGCCTTTAATTTTGACAGTTCAACACAATTCATTGCGTTATTTACGTTGTTGAGCAGACGATTTTTCAAACATATGAAGCAATGGATTCGTAACTTCCTTCAAAATTTTTCGGATTGTGATTGTGTGTTATACGGAATATGGTACCATAACATACACATAACATCACGCCTTGTTTCCTCCAAGGGTTGGGCAGCGATGTACCTATAGTACAGACATCGCACCGGCTATGTGAAAGTTTGTATGGATGGATGGATAGATGGATGGATGGATGGATGTTTGTTACTCTTTCACGCAAAGACTACTGAACGGATTTGGATGAAATTTGGCACACAGGTGGTTTATAACCAGGATTAACATATATGATACTTTTTATCCCGATATTCCTACGGGTTAGAAACGTATGAGGGTGGAACCGCGGGGCGCAGCTAGCATTAACATAATTCCGGCTGCCAAGACAAACTGGCCATGTTATAACCACAAAAAGTAAAGTTATTGGATACAGCTGAATTTTATGACAGTAGTCAGAAACTTTATGACTACGACGGTCATTGTTGTTAGGAGTAAATATTGGACCTAATTATTGAAGGTATTGGTCTAGACTATTCAATTATTAAAATTTATGGTAATTAGTTTCAGTTAATGTTTCTAGTATTTGTAGTGTGTAGTTTGTAGTTCAATAGAATGGGGTCAAATAATATTTATTTGGGCTTGCATTGTTGATTTATGTTAAACAACCACACAGGTCCATTGAAGGTTAAGTTACACTTGCCGCTGTTGGTTTGTGGATGGGTGACCATCCATTACATATCGAGACCCCTCCGAGCCTCAAAAAGCACGTTAACCCGTCGATGCCGGCTGTCACGTAGATCTTTGACTGTCATTAAGTATACTCAGATCCCCAAAAAGTTTGACATGGGTTGTGGTCAGATAGGCAGTCGCTCCTTGAAAAAACAGGTGTCTAGCTGCATTCAGTTGGACTGGGAGCCAACCCCAACATTGTTAGGAAAAGGCTAGACAGATTGATTTCTGTTTAACGTTTGTTCTTTTATTTTCTGTTAGAGGTCGTGGGTTCGGGCTTTTCAGTTTGAAAATTGTAGGTATTTCGGCATTGCTTAAATAGCAATGTTGGTATTGTTGTAATAGTTGACTTTAATTAGCTTAGCTTGGCTTAATTTGAAGCTCTATTTATCGAATATTTATTAATAAGAATTTCAAATAATACATGTTTTTTTTACATTGTGTAATTTTTTTAAAGCAAATCACCATTGAGTAAAAAAACTGAGTAAAATGTCCGACTTTGTATTTTTTCATAAACCAAACGAATTATCTAATTTAAAACATAACTTCACTGTATTCCCTGAAGGGTTAGTCACCCATTTTTCGACAGCTACGTTTAAATCCCATGGAACAGGGAGCGAGCCTATGCTTGCTCCCTGTTCCATGGGACTTAAAGGTAAACAAAATTTTACGTAAAAAAAAAATTTCTGTAGCAGCCCAGAGTCCGGATAATGGTAATAGTACCATTAACCGGACTCTGGGCTGCTACAGAAAAATTCCAGATGGACAAACCCCATAATACTTTGCCTGAACCGGAAATTGAACCCAGGACCTCATGCGACGAGGCAGTCATCTTATTCAAACAAAGGAAATACACGAACGACCTAATTTAGCAATTACAATATTCGCAATTTAAAAAATTATTCCAGAAATTAACTCAAAATATCTTCTCACAAACCGTTTCTGAATATAATAATAATTAATATACAAATTAAACGGAATAATTTTAACTCTTAATTACATTAATTAAACGTAAACGCAGTCAAGTCTGACCGTCCACTGCTACGAGCGATATGCACGGCGAGTTCTCTACGTTAGGTATCTATCCTACCGCTGGCGATAAACGAGAAGCGAGTTGAGCTAGCAACTAAGTACAGATGCCAGCACATCAAGCTTTCCGAAACTCTCAAATTTTTCCAATCAACTTTGAACCTTATGCTTTAGCGATAAAGTTGAAAATCTATTACAGAAAGGAGACTGAAACGATTACATACAAGCCTGGGTGTAAAAAGATGAAAGTGTTGTCAATTAATAGCTTATATATTATCAAACTTTCACTGAAAACTTTTGCGGATTTTGTCAATCTGAGAACAGAGATATAAGAGATTAAGTAAAAGTGAGGTTATGTTACAATCTTTAACTAACAGCTGATTCCTGAAATGCAAAATATATTATTTTGCAACAATAGTTATTATATTTACTAGAAAATGTATGAAAAGCATAAGAATGAACGTCAATGACTTCAAGTCATAGATAGGTAACAGGTATGGAGTTATGGAAAGTATGTCTAAAATAAAATGAAAAATCATTTAATATAGTGTTTTATTCGTCTTCTATTATAATTAAAATGTCGTCTAGGAATTGTGCAGGTGGTACTATATGATCTTGGTACCTAGTCCAGCTAAGGTACCATATAATGCACATTATATGAGCGCAGCAACCTACAGTTCGTCTCCCTAAAATACAATTACAGTAATGCATTACTATAGCTTTTCCTCTACGAGAGCCGTCGACTAAAATATAAATAAAATAAGTTTTTTGAGTTATTGGTGCCGATTCCCTTGTTCACAAACTAAACTAACTAATTTAAGTTCAGTGCGTCTTTTTCTTTCTGTTTCATTAAGAAAAGGACAGAAGCTAAATATTAGTTTAGTCCGACTGGACTAAAATAATATTTATCTTCTGTCCTCGGGCTTAGCGGGCAGAACACTCGCTCTCAGCGAGTGTTCTGCCCGCCAAGTGAACTTCACTGAGCGAGTACTCTCTTTGACAGCTGTTGTCGCTACGACAAACGAGTGCTTGCTAGTTGTAAGTAGTCAGCAATCAACTTCACGGGCCTGCAAAACTAAGTATCAAACTTTTAAAATTAGAACAACTTTTTAAGTACACACAGTATACCTTCGAAATAAAAACGGACTTAAAAAAAAGAAATAAAAGAAAAAGAAAAAAAAGTTTAATTTTGTAAATAAAAACTTCATAGGAGGAGGCAATACCAGTTATTAAAAGTTAAATAACATGTAAAACATACTTATAAATATTAATTAAGTTTTTTGACACTATGGTAATAATGGCTTTTTAAATTGTTTTTTCTTTTTTTTTTAAGTTAAAAATTCAGTTTCAAAGAAAGCTGATAAAATTTTCTATAAAACGTTTTTTTTTTTAAATCTCTAACTTCTATAGTTTAGAAAAAAAATGTAATTTTAAAAGTGTAGTAGGTTCTTAGTTTTGCCGGCCAGTGTATTAATATATGTACCTCTTTTACTTACACAGGACCTACAATAATTTGTACGTTTCTTGTGCGAGAAAATCGTTCATAGCTAGTCGCTACCTCGTTAGCGATGGGTCAGGGACCGTATTATGACGTATTAATGCCTCCATTTTTGTAGTGTCTGAGAGAGAGACGGAGCTATAAAAGGTCGATAGCTCCATCCCTTTTTGCAGTGGAATAATGATGGCATTAATAATTCATATTACTGCTCCAGATGCCTCTAACTGCGCGGTTCATTTGATTACCAGTCACGCATCTGTGGCGTTGCCGTGGATCACAGCCTTCTGTGGTCGATCTTGCCTACATTTTCATACAAAGCGAAGCTACGCACACCTGCGTAGCATAGCATTGTGCTGCTATGGACCCCGACCTTAACTGCGGCGTAAGTTAATTACAATATGGAAAGCATTACCGTAACGGATGTGTTTAACGCCTGTTTACCGGTCAATTGAAGTTAAATTCTGTTATTTAGTTTATGTTTATTAATTATTAGTGAGGTTGCACAGGTTTGAACTTAGGCTAAAAGGGTAATTTTTCACACACAAGCGGCGGACGGCGGGCCAAGTTATTTTTTAATAGTTGCAAGATTTCGCTTCCAAAGTTCAGAGACCGGCCACGGACTATCAAAGGAGATCTCTCTCTCGTTATGTACTGAGTTTTACACACGTCTTTTACAAGATGGACGCCGTTGGGAGAGAGCGAGACAGTCAAAAAATGAGCAGTCCAGACGTACTGCTACGTTCCGATATCACACTCTATGCGCTGGAGTCCGCTAGCACATGATCACGGGGGAGAGGCAGGGCAAGTGCGGGTGCACTCCGCATTTCCCCCGTGGCATATCGCACGATGCTGCGTCTAGTAGTGCGCCGGCCGCTGGCGACATCGCAAAACATCAGTGTGCGCTAGCCGACAGCAAAATAAATCCACCTTGATGCCATCCCCCGCCATCCGCCGGTCTGCGCTGACCTTTATTCTGTTTGTATACCGATTCATGTTCTTGCGACATAGATTTGTTTCATACAATTTTGTCCTGCTGTTACTCACCAAGGTCAATGTGCAACTGGCGTTAAAGCGGCTACAATTAAATGAATTAGTAAGTGACAGCAAACCCTAATCGAACACGTTAGTCCAATTACCTCAGTTTGTACCAAAGGTCCTTGAAGTTTAGCTGCAGGGGTGTGCAATTACAGTCTGAAATTATTGTAAGTTAAGAAACGTAGTTCCGTTTTCGGCGAACAACTCGCCGAAAACGGAAATACTTCGGGTGCTGTATTACTTGCGGGTTAATTTAATTAAGACTTTGACTAGGGACGCACGGAAACGGGAAGTATGGCAGGAGATAGGGGAGGTCTATATACCCAGCAGTCGGTGATTCCGGGCTGAAATGATGATGGTGAAGACTGTCTTACCTTCTAAGGACGGTGAGACAAGAATATAATAGAATACTCTTTATTTTGTACACCATATAAATTACAGACATAAATACAACAACAGGACAAGACAAGTTTTTGTTAGTATACCTTAGAGCCTAATCACACATACCATAATCACACCACATCGCAGCGACAAAATGTGGGCAAGCAGTGGTTACGTGTGAATAGTATCGCTACAACTTCTTGCAGTTGCGTTGTGGAACTACAAAATCAAATCGAGTGGCTGACGTAACGTTGGTTTTGCGATGTGGCCGAATGCTAGTGCGCGGTCTCGCTGTTTGTGGCTGTGACGTGGCCTTGAAGTGGTCGGTATCGCCCACACGGTTGATTTTGACGGTCAAATGTAGTCCGTGTGAATAAACTATTAATTTCCATACAAATTAGCGCCCGTCCACGTTGTGGTATTGTTTTGGTTGTTGTGTGGTTGTGTTGTGGTACGTGTGATCGGGCCTTTAGATTGTCGGGTCGGTGTCGGTTCTAGATTAGGTATGAAGTGCAGCATGCCAGAGAGAAAATAAAAACACTTTGACAGCACCACGCAGTGCCATTTTGTTCTTTATTTAATTTTGGTCTTATCAATCAATCAATCAATTCAGCCTATCGCAGTCCACTGCTGAACATAGGCCTCTCCCAGGCTGTGTCACAACATCCTGTCCTCCGCCTTCCGTATCCAGTCTGTCCCAGCCACCTTCTTTAGGTCGTCCGTCCATCTAGCTGGGGGGCGTCCCACACTACGCTTGCCGATACGCGGTCTCCAGTCCAGGACTTGTCTGCTCCACCGGCCATCGGGCCTTCGAAAAACATGGCCAGCCCACTGCCACTTCAGTTTGCTTACTCTGCGCGCTATGTCGATAACTCCGGTTTTTTTCCGGATAATTTCATTCCTTATTTTATCCTTCAAAGAGACTCCGAGCATAGCTCATTTTGGTCTTAAACGAACACCAATTCCGCTTAATATCATTACGGGTACAATAAAGAGAGCCCCTTTGCATTACGATCACGGAAACCCCGAAATTGCTGTACCGGCGTGCTATAAAGGTAGTCATTTTGAGTATTACAACGCAAATGACAGCTCGTGACAACCGATGGTGACATTTCGAAATGACACTTGATGAGAAATGGGGCAGATTCGTCAATGACACCTTGCGCACCAACTTAAATTGTCGACCGTCCACGGTGATTTCAACCTTAGATTTTGAGTCATAAAGATTGTAAAGATGGAAGTTGTAATTTTGTACAAGCCTAATGGCGTCTACTAAGGCGATTGCAATGACGTCATTTGCGTGGCGGTCATATTTAAGAGGGTGTAGGTAGGATGTTTCCAGAGGGATTCCTTTGTTTCTATCCGAGTTTTGTGTTGGTCGATTTCTTATTCATTGAAAGATTAAGAAAAACAAAAATATAACCAAAGGTTTTTTTTGTAGACAGGAATTTTAACATTATGTAGAGAGCAGTGGTGGCCCAGTGGTAACGGCCGCGACTTACTAGTCGTAGGTTCGAACCCCGACAGGCGCTTTACTTTGTGTAAATTATTTCATCATCACAGCACTCAAAACGGTGAAGGAAAACATCGTGAGAAAACCGGCATGTCCTAGACCAAAAATTCGAAGACATGTGACATCTACCAACCCGCACTGGGCTCGCGTGGTAGATTACGGCCCACTCCCTCTCACCGAGAAGAGGCCTGTGTCCCAGCAGTGGGAGCATTATAGGCTGATTATTATACACTCTATCTGGTCTGACACCTAGTTCAGGAGTCAGAGGCTTCAAACAAGTTTTTGTAAACTGCTATGTCAATAAAGAATTATTATTATTATTATTATTATGTTATGTAGTCAATCAAAATCACCGAGTAATAAATTGTAAACGGAATATCAAAATAATTAGTCCAAAGAAACAATTATTTGTATCTAAATAATTTGGCAATTACAAATAATTATTCTAAAAAAAAATGATGCCGACGACCTTAGTTCCCTGAAAATCACGTTAGAACTAAGATTTTTGAGATAATTATTTTAAATCACGTATCACTTAACTCAAAATCTTAATGAGTAGGTACAAGTAGTACTTAAGTAGGTACTTAAATTATCATAAATAGGTGCACTTCATCAAAATCCATTATGTCCCTAGACTTCTTGCAATGAAGTAATTTAATATTTAAAATTAAACGATTCATCTATTACATTTGATCACAGTGCTTATAAATATGTATAGCTAGGCGAAAAATGCACACTTATTTATAACTAATCAGAAATTAGAAAAAAAAAGATGAGTGAGATCATGTTCTTCTGAACAAAGCTCTTCTCTTCTTCTATTCTAGTTTTATATAGATATAACTAGACGTGCCATACGCACCTATTTAAAACTATTCAGAACAGAAATTTAAAAAAAAGATGTGTGAGAGCGTGTTTTTCTGGACCAAGCTCTTCTGCAGCATTAAAATGGAATTTATCATCGACATTTTTCTTCAAATTCTAATGACATCCTGTCATCTCTGTAGACCCAACTACATTTGCTGGGGTCGGCTTCCAGTCTAACCAGATGCAGTTGAATACCGGTATGACCACCTATATGACCACCACAGCCCAGTTAGTGGGTAATGCGATACCCTTTAGTAACACTGGTTGTCAGATTTTTTGGCTTCTGACGACCCGTAACGACTGCCAAAGATCCACGAATGACAGCCGGGACCAGCGGCTTATCGTGCTTTCCAAGGCCCGTGTCTCATCATCTTTGACCATCTTTATATGTTATGGTCACCCATTCACGGGCTGACTGCGGCAAGCGTAGCTTAACCTTATCGATCGACCCATGCGGCTGTTATTTATTTTTTAAAGGTCGCAGCACCATGCATAGGAGCCTTTTGGCCTCGTATAAGATTTTCTGTTTCATTTTTCTTTTTGTTACTTTTTTGTATATAATTTGTTTTTTTATTTTTGACTGTGTTTAGTTTAGTTTGTGATCTTCCTGTATGAGTCGTAATAATTACTTTTTCTTTCTTTATTACTTAGCCACGAGCTCCATAGCATAATGAACGAAAATACTCTACCATAATTTCAACAAAAACCCGTTTTCCTCCTTGTTCTTCGTAGTAATCGCGGGAGTAAGATTCCTATGCTAATGTCAGGGGGATAAATTCAAAAAGCCTTCTTTGAGTTATGCCGGTGATTATTCAACGACATTGCACCGTGTACCTTTTGCTTCATCTACGTTTTGATGGGTTTTACACTGCGGTATGGAAATTTCGAGGATCAAGAAGGCTTGGTCGGTGTTTGTTTACATAGTAATGACATTAACTAGAGAAGATAACCGAATTTAAGCCATTTAAGGGCGTCCGCTAAGATAACTCACGAATTGTCACCTACTGAATCTCTAATTGTGATACACGTAAAACTGATCTCTTTTATTTGTAATCTTAAAATATGATCTCCTTTTAAATAGTTAGTTGGTAGGTGGGGGTTAGTTTGGGTTATATTTGGTTTAGTTTGAGGGGGGGAGGGGTTTAGTTGAGGGGGGGGGGGGTTGGTTGGTGGGGTTGGTTGGTGGTTAGTTAGTTAGTTAGTGGTGGTTTAGTTAGTTATTTAGTGTAATTATAATGTTGTATGTATTTATAGTATTTTTCAGTTATAATAATATTGTATTGTATGTGTTTATATGGGCCTTGATGCCTGAAATAAATGGATAAATAAATAAAAAAATAAATAAATAAGTGTTTGTGTTACCTATTATATTATATTACCTAAGTAAATACACAGTCTGGCCATAAATACTGTTACAATTAAAAATAAGAAAGATATTACATTTGAATTTGGAATTTGTCATTTTTATACGATTGTTCATTAAGTTTTCTAATTTTGTCGCCAATACATTGGACAATATTTTGCGATATTAAAATGGAGTGGGGTGATAAAGAGAACCGAATCGCTATGATTGTATTACACAAACTTGGTATGGAGCCAAATGCAATTTTTAAAACTCTCCATACGCTTGGTATTAGTCAAATGTTTGTGTACCGGCCTATTAATAGGTACAATGAGACCTCCTCTGTTTGTGACAGAAAAAGATCTGGCCGTCCACTTAGTGTTCGTACGAAAAAGGTGGTCAAAGCAGTAAGGGAACGAATTCGAAGAAATCCTGTCCGAAAGCAAAAGATTTTATCTCGGGAGATGAAGATAGCACCCAGGACCATGTCGCGTATTTTAAAAGATGACTTAGGACTTGCAGCCTATAAGAGATGCACTGGTCATTTTTAACTGATAATTTTAAAAAGAATAGGGTGTTAAAATCGAAACAACTACTGAAGCGGTACGCAAAGGGAGGTCACAGAAAAATTTTGTTTACGGATGAGAAAATCTTTACAATTGAGCAACATTTTAACTAACAAAATGACCGTATTTATGCTCAAAGCTCTAAGGAAGCTTCCCAATTAGTTGACAGAGTGCAACGTGGGCATTATCCGACTTTAGAGATGGTTTGGTGGGGTGTTAGCTATGAAGGAGTGACTGAGCCATAATTTTGTGAAAAAGGTATCAAAACATCGGCACAAGTGTATCAAGATACCATTCTTGATAAGGTAGTTAAGCCCCTTAACAACACCATGTTCAATAACCAAGTATGGTACTTCCAACAACACTCGGCGCCGGGTCATAAAGCTCGGTCCACGCAGTCTTGGTTGGAAGTGAACGTTTCGGACTTCATCAGAGCTGAAGACTGGCCGTCGTCTAGTCCCGATCTTAATCCGCTGGATTGTGATTTATGGTCAGTTTTGGAGAGTACGGCTTGCTCTAAACGCCATGATAATTTGAAGTCCCTAAAACAATCCATACGATTGGCAGTGAAGCATTTTCCCATGGAAAGAGTGCGTGCTTCTATTGATAACTGGCCTCAACGTTTAAAGGACTGTATTGCAGCCAATGGAGACCACTTCGAATAAGCTTTTTATATTTTAAATTGTTTTATATTTATGTATTAAACTAACACACTGTAAAAGTAATAAATATTATTTGAAATAAAAAAAAAATTTTTTTCTTCATGACAATATTTATGGCAGGACTAGGTATATCTAAATGAAAAAATAGTATTTTAAGAAAATAGCTACCTACTTGAGTGTGCAATGTATTGCAAACAACGCGATCAAAACGCTACGCAGATGGCGCGCGCGCGCTAACAACCGCGATACTGCGCGCTGCCCTTTCGAGTTTTATTTACGTTGCTGTTATAAGTGAAACAAGTGAATTTACTATTTTTTAATTAAAACTCTTACTGGGTTAGATAGAAATAATGATTTTATACAGCTTACAGTAAAAAAAATGCAGAAAAACGTACAAATTAAGAAAAAGCCGACGAAAAATTTCAACATAGCGGTGTCCAGAATCATGTACTGAATCCATGGTAAGCAGTTGCGCGTCGATGTCCCTGCCACCCTGTATTCTCGTAATTTTTGATTAGTTTTTAAGTGAATTGTTTTTGATTGTATTGTTGCGCGCCACAAGTTACCACTAGTGCCATCTAGTATCGAATAGCAGAACTAATAGATCCTTCCAGATATTTCGATGCTAGAACTTTCTAGAACTACCGACATCTGGTCAGTCGGGGCCGGTATGTACTCGTACATTCTAGATGTTTCTACAATAGAGGGTTCTAGAACTATCTGCGGCATTATATAAGACGCGATCTCTCGACGAGGCAGACAGAGTTGGATAAGCGATACAAGCGAATACATATTATCATAAGCGATATTCAAGTGCGACTTAAGTGCATTAGTGTTGTTTAATTAAAGTGTTATATTATCGGCAGTTTTGATTATCACGACCCCGAAGCTCGTAACAGTAAGTCTTATTTTTTTCTCCTTTGCTATTTCACACGCTGTCTACATCTCTGTATCTATTGTCCTGTCTCGGGTGTGCTGGAAGAGATTTCTTTTGAAATAAGCATGTAGCGGTATCTACAACGCCACATGCGAACAACGCGTCATACTGACGTCACGCAAAACCTGCATCTCGCAAGCAGAGTTTACCGCGCAATTAGCATAGATACAATTTCCCAACATCAAAACGTTGGGCAGTTGCCCGCCAGACACAACACCCGTCTGGTCGGAGGATCCTCCCTTTTCTATGGAGGATGAGTGAACTTTACACCCTGTTCCTCATACCTTCTAAACTGGTGACCCCGAGCATGAACGTCAGCGCAGCCTTCGTGCACATACTTCAGCGTGACGTCATCATCACTCCCGCAAGCTTTAGAGCGGCGAGTCACCCAGCCAGCCAGCATCCACGGCTTCAACGGATATCCTGACCACCAGCATGCAGCGACCGCGCATACCTGGTCATCACCCTCAGCCTCATCAGCAACCTCGGCACAGCACACTGCACTTTCGGCTGGTCAACAAGAAGAGCTTCCTCTCCTGGTCGACGCAGCAGCCAGCCTCAACCCGGTGCTGTACGACATCCGACGCACTGGAGTATAACGCAGCACCACCCCGACTCACTGGGGACATCTTCGCAGACAGTTCCGACTCACCGCGAACTATGCGCCACCCCGCTGGGGATATCTCCGCAGACAGTTCCGACTCACCGTGAACTATGCGGCAACCGGTTCCGACTCACTGGAACCTCAGCTGGCCTGGCAAGCATCGCAATATATAAGACTCAGCCCACTATCGACCTCCGGTCTCCGGAGGGGAGTGATGTAGCGGTATCTACAACGCCACATGCGAACAACGCGTCATACTGACGTCACGCAAAACCTGCATCTCGCAAGCAGAGTTTACCGTGCAATTAGCATAGATACAATTTCCCAACATCAAAACGTTGGGCAGTTGCCCGCCAGACACAACACCCGTCTGGTCGGAAGATCCTCCCTTTTATATAGAGTATGAGTGAACTTTACACCCTGTTCCTCACACCTCTAAAAGCATCTCCTCTGTACCTATTTTTTCTGTTCGGTTTTTCTTGTCTGTCTGTGTGTGTACATAAATGGTAAAAAAAGAAGATGAAGATTGTTACGATTAAAAAGATAGGTATATTAATATAAATATATCTATCAATCATAAATAAAGGCTTTGAGTTATACCTATCTAGGCAGTGTTACTCTCAACCTCAACATGCACCTTTGAATTGTCAAACAGTCAGTCAGTTAGTCAGAAAGTTGAAGCTTATTGCCCCTTCCAAAACGTAGATCTTTATGGAGAAGAACGGGCAAAAACTCCAAGGACACTCTTTTAAATAATGATATTACAAAATCTTGGGTACATTATTCTTATTGCTTCTATATGTGAGAAAAAAAAAATGAAGAAACAATTCAAAATATAAGATGAGATGACCAGTCTCAACCGATGGCGGCCGTTCACAAACATGACGCGACACTTTGTATAGCCAACTGATACTCATAAATGGGCAGACGGTGCAGGCTTAGTAATAGGGTGCCGTTGCTATGGTAAAAAAACACAATGACAGGGAATTTCGCGGAACAGAAGCACAGAAGCCTACAAAAAAATCCAATTCGACTTTGGCAAGGGAAACAATTAATTTCAAAATTCAATTCAATTGTATGTAGGGCAAAATAAGCTATTTAGGGCGCGAAATTTTATTGGCCCATTAAATTTCATTTCCATTGGCTAGCGTATTGTTTTTGTACAGACGCCAGCACATCAAGCTACTACAATCTGTCAAATTTCTTTAATAGATTTTCAACTTTATCGCTAAAGCATTAAGGTTCAAGGTTGATTGGGAAAATTTGACAGTTTCGGGTAGCTTGACCTGCTGGCGTCTGTACAAAAAATGAGGGTGATTGCATTGTAATGTCTAAATAAACAATTCTATTGTGTGTTTTTTGTTGATTGAAAATGGACTATATTGTGCAAATCATTGTTGTTAGTCCATTCAAGGACTGTTAAGTAGGGCCAAACAGCTTTAAATTTATTTATGATATTGTTTTTCCCTCGTCACTCTAAGGCCCTTTGTACATGGTACGGTTTCTTTACGGTACGGTGTATAAACCATGCCGTAGAAAAAACGTGTTTGTCAACAAGGTTTCATAGTGATCCATACAACACTGACGACCGATCCACACACACGGCGAATAAGCCTTACTTTTTCACGGCAAGAAAAACGACGCCCCGACTAAAAGCATTGGTGGCCTAGTGATAACGACCCCGACTCACGAGTTGTGGGTCGTGGGTTTGAACCCAGGCAGGATTTACTTTATGTAAATAATTTCATCACCACTGCTCTCAAAACGGTGAAGGAAAATATTGTGAGAAAACAGTGAAGAAAAACATGTTCTAGAATAAAAAAAAGCGGCCAAGTGCGAGTCGGACTCGTCCGTGAAGGGTTCCGTAACAGCACATTGCGGTTTACGATTTATGACGTCCCTTAACTTGGCAGAGAATGTGATGACATTTATTTTTTATTTCTTTCATATATTTGGGTTGTTACCTGGTAAATAGACACCTAAAAAATAAAAATAAAATTTTAACAATATCTGTTTTGTATTTATACCATGTATCTAATTATGCACCCTGCCAAGTTGTCATTCATATATCTTTGGAAATCTATGTACTCTGTAGGATACACTGCTTGATTGTTAGAAAATAAAATACATTTTTATTTTATAAAAACATTTATTTATGTCGTTATAAAAACACATATATCTTAATCAAAATATGTAAAATCACAGTCTTCAGAGTAAAGTAGGAACATAACATCATCTTCTTAATAATTAAAAGTTAAAGTAAATTATTGTTACGATAATTAGAGTTTCTATGAGATCAATCAGTCAGTAGTTTAATAACGATAAACAAATATAAAAAATAAGGGTAACTAACACCTAAATTAGCTAGGTACACTATTTTTACCTTACTACTTCTTGTGATAATTATAAAAACAGTTTCGGTCTTCAACTAAACAAAGCCTCACTTGGCATTTGAGACATATAAATTTAGTTTGACCCTTTACACAAAACTTACATCGTCCTTTGGATGTAAATGATGGCATGGGATCCACTTGATCGTAACGTGTGTCCATCTGATTTTCAGGAGTCACGAATTTTTTTACCTCTGTTTTCGTATTAGTAACAGCGCGGCCCATAGTCATGAGACTGTTAGCTATCGCGCATCGAAAATCTTTAAGTTTCAGAGGTTTTGGACAGTTACTTTCTCGTCGGTAAATGAGCCATGCGTTGTTGATACAGATATCAAGCATTTGCGAGAATAGAGGTATATACCATCTATGTGCTCGCATTTCTGTGCGGTAAAGTGCAATCAACATATCCGCAAGATCGACACCCCCCATATGGGCATTGTATTGGCGAACTATGTTCGGACAAGGCACAGGCTCTTTGCGCTTCGTGTTTTTGTTATACCGCAATACGTGATGAACAGGATGAGCATCTGCGTAAGAACTAGCCACTGTTACACATTTGTTGTCAAACCATTTGACAACCGCAATTTTTCGTTGATTTGAAGTGATTTGTGAAAATGCTCCGCGGCCTTTCTTCTTCAAATTTTTATCAGTAGGAAGCTTTTTATCACCTCCACGAAGACGATTTGGTCTCACGGTTCCCAGAGAAAATATACCGTATTCATTTCTCAAATAATGTACTAATTCGATGGAGGTGAAGAAGTTGTCAAAATAAATCACACTGCAAGCGGGCTTTCTGATCGACTTACTTAAAGCTATGACTACTTTAGATCCCAACCCCATACTGTTTTCTTCCTCATTGAATTGATGAAATCGAAAAGTGTCCTCTCCTCCATAAACCAAAAAATCATAGACAATGCCCGATATTCCAGCCCGAACAAATATTTTAAAACCCCATTTTCTGGGTTTATTTTTTATATACTGCTTTCGAGTACCAGCTCTCGTACCTTTATAAGGCACCATCATTTCATCGACACTGAACCGGTTTTCTTCTTCAATTTTCATGCAGTTTTCGCGAACTTTTTCTAGCAAAGGTCTTATTTTGTAATAACGATCACCATTGTCAAATATCGTCGAATTAGTTGAAACCTTTTTAGAGTCATTATATCTGCTATTTTGCTGTATCTGAGTGATTTAGACCAATAGTCTGTATACGCTGGTAAACGTACAACACCCATGAAGATATTAATAGCTATAAAATCCTTAATTTCGTCCGATGTCATGTTCATGGGCATACATTTTACTTGCATATGATATAAATTGCTCTCTCGTATTATCAATTCGAATATATCCTCCGAAAAAAATAATTTAAAATATTCTAAAGGTGATCTTGTTTCCAAGAGCTTGTCAAATGTTTTGTCTTCGATTTCAGCATTGAATTTGAATCTTGCAGTACTCCACTTCACCTCAAGCTTTTTTATCTTTACTACGGTCTTTTTGACTACGTATGTTCTTTTCTTGGATCGAGTTGCATTAGAAGGTGATTGTACATGTACGTTCATGGGGCTGGTTATTGAAGAACATAACGGTGAAGGTGTTGGCGGGATAAAAACATTTTCTACTATGTTGGACGAAGAAGCAGGAATACTGGATGGAGATAAATTACTCAACGAACTTACGTGCTTCGTCGTAATATTTGTATAATTTTTGTTCGCCACCAGAACTTCTCTGTACTCGTCTTCACTTTCGGATAATATGTGAAGATTTTCTATTGATGATGGCAACGAAGGTGCACACGAACTATCGTTGCCGTCTGAAGAAGGTCTTATTATTTCATCATCAGCGGAGTCGCTGCTATCAAGATCTGAGCTTGCTCCTGGTTTCGGAACTAAAGCCAATATTTTTTGTGCTCTTGTACCAGTCTGAAAAGTAAACAAATACCTAATCAATATATATTTATTACCTATATTTATATAGGATGATAATTATGTATTTTATTGGCAGTGTATCTACAAATGCACAGTGCATAATATAAGCAATACTGTAGTATATTTGGCAATGTATCTAAAAATGCACACTGCAAAAGTCAGGTCATAATATGGTAATTTGGCAGTGTGCATTTGTAGATACATGAATATTGACAGTCATATTTTAGATAAAAAACATTATTGTTTGATCAAAATTTTTACGTAAACAAAAGAATACACATTCAATAAAAAAAAAATACATTTATGTATCGTAATATACATATTTAATTAGGATTATAATCGATTCTTACCTTATAACTCGTAGACGCACGCGCACGCTTCGCCATCTTGCGATCTACTGACTACAAATGTTGTCAGATGTGAAAAATACTATTTTTTCTACCAACTGCAAGGGTCTCATATAACGGTTTAAAAAAGAAATAAAAAAATAAGTACCAAAACTGTTCTCAAATATTTTTTCTTAGAATGTGTGCATTATTAGATACGTTACCAAGTTAAGGGTTAAAAAAAAACTACTTACTAGATCTCGTTCAAACCAATTTTCGGTGGAAGTTTGCATGGTAATATCATATATTTTTTTTAGGTTTTATCATTCTCTTATTTTAGAAGTTACCAGTGTCTCTGCCGGCAGTAGTGAGGGCTATGCTGGCAGAGACAGAGAATTGGACGGAAGTAGCCTCCTTCTGTGAGACCGTTATGGTCAAGAAGGAGGCCGCCGAGCGGGATCGGGAGAGGGCTGATCCTGCTCGGAGAAGGAGGCGTCGGGGAGGCAACCGCCTTGGCGCCTAATACGCCGAAACCCGCTTACCAACTAAGGTAAGTGGGACCTTTGGGGTCGTGGGCGCATAGAGTGGGGACTCTGTCCGCCTACTAAGCGACCCCAGGGAAGACGGTGGCACAGTGGTCACGTGCTGCCGTGCATAGCGAGACTTAGGGGAGGCCCCTTTACAGTCTCCCCAGAGATGTGCCTTACAGGCGTTGCGCAGGGGTGGTTCCGGAATTGGTCTTTTAAGAGGAACCGGGACTACCCCTATGTGCGGATGGTGATCACCGGGGTGGTTTTAGTGAGGTAAAAATCCCACACTCCCCGACCTCATTCCCCAGAGGTCGGGTGCCTTTTGAAGGTTTCCCCCCGAAAACAAAAAAAAAAAAAAAAAAGGGGGGGCACACATTCTACCACTTTGGAAGTGTCTCTCGCGCAAACTATACAGTTTAGAAAAAAATGATATTAGAAACCTCAATATCATTTTTGAAGACCTATCCACAGATACCCGACACGTATGGGTTTGATGAAAAAATTTTTTGAGTTTCAGTTCTGGGTATGGGGAATTCCCAAAATGTATTGTTTTTTTTTCTATTTTTGTGTGAAAATCTTAATGCGGTTCACAGAATACACCTACTTACCAAGTTTCAACAGTATAGTTCTTATAGTTTCGGAAAAAAGTGGCTGTGACATACGGACGGACAGACAGACATGACGAATCCATAAGGGTTCCGTTTTTTTGCAATTTGGCTAAGGAACCCTAAAAATTGAAGACATGTGACATCAAGTAATCCGCACTGGACTAGTGTGGTAGATTACAATCCACTCCCTCTCAAAGAGAAGAGGCCTGTGTCCGAGCACAGGGAATATTATTGACTGATTATGAAAGTTGGCAACGTTACAAAAAGTTGTAAAATATCGGCACCGTTATGTTTAATTTATTAACATTTACTAAATGAAATAATGAAATATCTCTTTGTAGTAAAATAAAAATGTATTATTAATTGCACTCAACAGTTTACATTATTATTCGATAAGTGCCTTATCATCATCAGCCTTTATCATTCCAGCTGCTGGGACACCTCCTCTCTATGAGAGTGAGTGGACCGTGATGACCGTGATCCACCACGCGGGCCCAGTGCGGGTTGGTAGATGTCACATGTCTTCGAATTTTTGGTTCTAGGACATGCCGGTTTCCTCACGATGTTTTCCTTCACCGTTTTGAGAGCAGTGATGATGAAATAATTTACACAAATTATAGTGCCTCATTGGGTTCGAACCCACGACTCGTAAGTCGTGCCCGTTACCACTGGGCCACCAGTGCTCTCCTTATGTCCAATGCTCACCAACCCGGTCATAAAAATATGAGAATAAGGTTAAATAAACCCCCAGGATAGTTTAAGATCTAAAATAAACAGTATCAAATGAATAAATAAATCGTACCGTACCTGTGTTTACTAGTATAATAACTTGTGTAGGGCGACAAGCCGCTATATATCTCGGTAAGCCGTGAGTTACCGACGCAATGCAAGCCGCAAGAATAAGCCACAAGGCTTTCATCTTGAAAATTTCTTGTACTTCCTCTTACCTGGTGATATTTTGGTACCAGTTTTTTATTTTTGTAAGGCAATATAATATTTAGTTTCCATTACTGCACCCGAATTGCGTTACACACCATGACTAACGAATTTGAATAATTTTGAAGGATATTGATAATCTATTGCTTCAAATGTTTGAAAACTTTGATAAATGATTTTATTTTGTAAGTAGGTTTGTACAAACACTTTTACACGTCAATCATATTTTAAAACTAGATGAGGTCGGGGATGATGTCTGCTCAACCACGTAAATAACGCAATGAATGTTGTTGAACTGTCAAAATGAAAGCCATTACTACTGTTATTGTAAGTTCCTTAACTCTCGTATGATTCTTGTTGCCCTTGTTGACACTTTGTTGCCCAACCCGAAAAATGGTTCTAGCTAGATTTTTGACTGTTTTTATTTTAGTCAAGTTCTACATGTTCCAACCCGCGCTGGGCCCGCGTAGTGGATCACGGCCCACTCCCTCACACCGAGGGGAGGCCTGTGTCCAAGCAGTGGGAACATTATAGGTTGATTATGCTAAGTTCTACACACTCCAGATTGGTCCCACGGTCCCACTTACTCTTACCAGCCGACAGTCGAAAAATATTGCAATTTCCATCGTAAAATTAAAATAGACCAAATAAAGTCCGTTTCACAAAAGAAGTCTCGTAGACGCGGCGCCACTGTCGTAGGACGGAATCATAAATATTGATTTATTTATTTATCTCCACATATTATACGGATTATTGGTTAATAAAATGCACATTCTTAAATAGAGAAAGGTGCCTGGGGTAGGAGAGTTGTTGTTGGAATGTTGCTAACTATATAATAATAATTTGTTCCACTTATTGCCGCGGGACTTCTTTCGGGAAACGGACTTCTAATACACGATTTAAATTTCAAAATTCTTCCAGTTCCTAATACATAGAATAAAAAAATACCCCAACAAAGGTCTCTCCCACCGTCAGTCCGCCAGTCAGGGTCTATGTAAATTGGGCATACTGTATGCACATATGTAAACAAAAGTCGGACCACTCGCGACCACACGGATCTGCATTGGTAATTTATTTTGGCATTGCTATGTTGGTCATATGTTTTGTATATTTGTTATATTGTGACATTGTCCTCTTTGCATTTCATAGTTCCGTAGGGTAAATGCTTATTCTCATACAGATACAGACTCAGACATAGAAGGCGGATACAACCTAGTCAGGTGGGGGTACTCCAATGACTTACAATGCGACTTTGGCACATCACAAACGTTGCCTTACGTCTTGTTGGAGCACAACAATACAATAACACCTGCAATATATATATATATTTTTCGATTTGGCATCTCTCAGTTCAACCTTTAAGGTTGTCGTCTGCTTAACCGGGCTTGCCTGTGGATGCATCAATAAATTAAGGCCCCCAGTCAGGGCTTAAAAAACTTTAAAACTAAGTGACTACAAGCTAACGAGAGGGCAGCAAGAGCAGGCTGGATCAGAATTATTTAGGGACGAATTTAGAACTACAGGCTCAGCGGTGTGGGCTGGCTCGAGTATGGGTCATTTATCTACTAGCTGCGCCCCGCTGTTTCACCCGCATAAGTTTCGATCCCGTGGGAATATCGTTATAAAAAGTCTATATGTTATTCCTGGTTATAAACCATCTGTGTACCAAATTTCGTCCAAATCCGTTCAGTAGTTTTTGCGTGAAAGAGTAACAAACATCCATCCATCCATTCATCCATACAAACTTTCACGTTTATAATATTAGTAGAATAGGATATATACATTATTTATTGAATTTATATGGACCTACACAAAAAAATACATAACAAAAAATAAATTTTACATTACAAATCAACAATGGCCGGTCCATTGTTGATTTGTAATGTAAAATTTATTTTTTACCGCCTTAACGCTTTCTGCGATTTCTTTCACGCAACCTTGGAATGAACAATAATTGCGTAGACATAAACATGGGGTTGTCATTGGTGCAGAATAATAAGTATATAGATACGATATACTACAGTAGATACATAGATACCATGAAATACCTTTGCGAGGCCATTGCTATCGTAGTCGACGTGGCAGATTCCTAGACGAAACTTATATAAATTCTGGAAATGGAATCATCGATACGTCGCCGAAGAATACAGACAGCTCTGCTGCTGGGGAGTTTGTTGCGCCACTTCTTCTTCCCAGCGAAAGCACTAGGAAGTGGTGAAGAGCGGGCGTTTTAGGGGACTGTCTTTTGTAATTTTGACGATCGAAAAGTGCTGATTCTCAGCCTAATTTTAATAAATGACTTTTGATTTTAGAAGGAATGAGTATAAATTGCAATGCTTCCTCCGTGAAAGTTGGCTATAATTTCTGACCATTTTAGGTACAAGTCCACGTTTCCCCACGATGTTTTCGTTTACCGTCATTGATGTCTAAGGTACACACGCAGTAGGCACGTAGGTACATATTTCACAAACGTATGAAATCGAAAATGTCACTTGAGTGACAAAAGACAAATACGTGCCCGAGAAGCTGATCTCTTAACCTTCATAAATGGATCGAAATGGTAAGTACACCATTATTTTCAAGGGTCACAAGATACTGCAAGGATTGATAGGATATTTTTCTCAATATCTATTGGATGCTGCACAACAGTACAACAATAGCATGGCAAGCTTAACCGAGTGTATATGTTTATGTTGTACGTTTACGTTTATGCCGCATAATTTGACACATATTGTGTCGACAAAAGCAAAATCTTCACTCAAAGATTCCAAAAATAAATCCAGATATAAATTCGCACGTTCACAATACGTTCAAAATCTATTTTGATGTCCTGACCCCGACAGCCCACAAAGTATCAATTTCTACAATTGTATTGCTCACAATGGTTCCCGGGGCACACTCGAATGGTGTTCAATAAAGGCTGTGCCATACGAACGGAACTACAGGCGATAACCATAGCAATTTCACAGCGAACGCATCGGTATAGACAATCTTTGTAATGACTTAGTCGCAGGAATCTTTTTATAGTATGGGGATGTCAGCTGTGAAAAAACTTAAAAGGTTATGTTCTATTTATTATTTATTTAAATTTTTCGCACAAAAAGGTAGTACACAAATACATAAATAGGTTATATACACACACATACTTTTACTATAACATGTATATAAATTCAAGCGAGAGAGGTGTTGAGATGACTCTAAGCTATTTGTTTCGAAAATAACTCTGCAATTTCCGCTTAAATGCATACCGACTGCTGGCCGTCCTGATATCAAGAGGAAGCACACACTAAAGAAGAATGGACTGAATATGAAAGGAAGAATGAACAAAGTCTTTTCTCCTACTCCTTAGTCTTTTTTACTACGAGGTTTGACATATATACGTAATTTTAGCTCTCATATTTAATATTTATACGTACTCAACAGTATCATTAATGGTCTATTTTAACACCTAGATTTAAAGCTAATTAATTATTTATCAAAACAGATATAACTTACTACATAGCTTCTGCCCGCGGCTTCGCCCATTGGTCGGCGATTATCCCACGAGAACGTGCTACCCGGGACAAAAAGTAACTTAAGTTGTTTCCATAGGATATCATTTATATCCTTGTCAAATTTTATCGAAATTCGTTCAATGGTGACTGATGGCGTGAAAAGGTAACAGTTATTTTCGAATTTATAATATTAATATGGATTTGTGTTGTGGAGCTAAGATAGGTAGTCGCTCCATGTTAAAAAATCTTATCATATCCAAAAAGTTTATTTAAATTACCTACTGTTAACTTTTGTTTCAATTGCATGTGCTAGTTACTGAATGCAAATGTCTATTGTCTGACAATAGTGGTTGAAGTCAGTTAGGAACTGTACTCGGGGGCAAAAGACTTACCATCATCGTTCTCTGGCCCTCATATAAATTTATTTGGGTTCGGCGCAACATTTGTCTTCTTGAAACAAAGACGGAAAGAAAGAATGGAAGAAAGAAAGAAAAATATTTTATTTGGGACACGCACAGGAAATACAAACAGTAAAAAAGGAGCATTTAAAACTAACAAAATTAACATTAAAACCAAAAAGAAAATCCTTTTTGTCCTCGCACAGAGAGAGGCCAAAAAGGCTACCTCAGCATAATGCTGTGATATTAAAAAAAAAAATCGCAGCTCAGAGGGGCGATTCTCGTAATTTTAAGACCGTTCACAGTCTGATCTCAGTCTCAATCTGTCAAAAAATACTTCTAATTTCCCTACATTTTAACAAGTTTTTGACAATTGTTTGTCGCTGAGATGAGACTGCGACTAGATTTTGAACGTTTTAAGTTACGAGAATTGGCCTTCTCGTATTTAATAGGGCCCACTGTGCTCTTTTACACTTTATTAGTCATCATCTCGATTGGGTCTCGATTGTGTATCCGAGCAGGGCGCTGCAGACAGAACTTGTCGAAGTGGGGTATTACTGACCAATCCAATACCCAGTGCGAGTGCGGTGCCTCTGATCAGACCATGGCCCACTTGCTGGAGTACCCTAAGTGCCCGTTCACCTGCATCTTGGATGACTTAATAAATGCCAGTGACACCGCAATCAATGTGGCCACCTACTGGGCTCAAACCATATAAAACATCGAAGAAGAGCACCATCGACACGAAAAGAAGAAGTCGTCATTTTGGTAGTCACTCCCTTTCTAGCCTTATCGTCTCAGTGGAAAAACTTGTCTTCACTTGTGTTCGTCATAACAGATACTCTATTATTTATACAACAAAATTGTAACTATGTATTATGACAGCAGTCTACCGATTTTCCTACAAAAATGACTAAGCGGCTTTGACCAGGAAAAATATTATATTACACTAGCTGTGCCCGCGACTTCGTTCGCTTGGATGCCGGGTATCAATAATGTGTCGCTTAGAAAAGGTGTAAGTAGCATTTCTCCATTGAAAAGGAAGAATTTTCATAATTTTTATAAGTTTTATATTTTTTTGCGCAGAACCCTAATTCTTTTACTACAGTAAAAGTCAGTCTAAGCAGTAACTTAGACGGACCTACAAGCCGGTGTTATAAGGTACTCCTTATAATATCGGCTATCTGCCAGGGAAAGTCCCGTCAAAATCGGTCCAGCCGTTTCGGAGATTAGCCGGAACAAACAGACAAAATTTAAAAAATAGTATTTTTGTTAAAAGTACCGCACATATTTTCATATACGAGTATGCATTAAGTTTAAAGCTTTTATTTTGATATTACAAACAGACATTTCAATTTTATATTTATTTGTAATATTGTACTTATAGAAGATAAAATATAACTAACTATGTATTAAGGCAAAAAATTCCTACAAAAATGACTAAGCTGCTTTTACTAGGAAAAATAGTATTTTTCATAGGAAAATAAAGAATTTCCGTATCATGACTGGACTATACTATTAGTGAGTCACTCACAATGGCTGGAGTGTATTGTAAGGGCGTGGTTACATAGTTTCTTTTTTATAAAAAAAAAAAGGTTAAAGGTAAAACCTTCTTTGATGTGACGTCACAATTGAAGGTTTCGATTTTGACATTTCCTAAAATGGCTGTCGTATGTGAATAGATTTTTGACAACAGTAGAATCGACAACACACAGGCAACAATAGAAGAAAAAAACTATTCAACCCCATTGAGAGTTTTGAAGTAAATAAATAGGATTATATTTATTGTATCTATGTAATTAAAATTTTCTTGATTCTATGGAATAACGTGGCTCTTATATTTTTACAGGAGCAGTCAGCAGTCTAAGCAGGTGCAGCTGAATAGCAGTATTTTACATAGAGCGACTATCTGACCTCCACAACCCAGTAACTGGGTAATACGATACCCCTTTGTAACACTGGTTGGTAACACTGGTTGTCAGACTTTCGGGTTTCTGATGACCTGCAACGACTGCCAAAGATCCAGGAATGACAGCCGCAATAACGGCTTAACGGCGGGTCCGAGCCTCGGAGGGGTCTATGTATCCGCCACCATATTCATTTGTGATGGTGAAATTAACCATCACAAATGAATATAAATCATCATAATCATCACCCATAGCCCGACTTCACCCGCTGGTGATCATAGGCATCAATTTTCTTGTGCCAATCCCCACGCTCCTGTGCCAGCCTCATCCAGGTTTTGCCCACGATGACAACAATGTCATCTGTACATCTCGCCGACGGGTGAGTGACATCTCGTCTTCCAGTCCTTGGACGCCACTCAGTCACAGCCTTACTCCACCTGTCATCATTGCGCCATGCCAGGAGTCCAACATCATTTGAGATGGGCAGGAAACAAAATTGATACCATGCAATATTTATTACTAACGTAACGTCGTCCTTCCTGAAAAAGCAGCGCCACCTACCGGGTCTAATTGTGTATACAAACCTTGTCCTGACAACAACAAACACAAAAAAAAAAAATATCCAATTTGGTGCAGTTGATCGGAAGTTATGCGCGTACATACATCGGTGATTAATTTTTATTTATATAAATAGATAGATATATATTTAAAGCCCTCTTCATTTGTTTTTCTCCATATTCGTCACAAGTCAGTGTAGCCCCTAATAGTTATATCTCGATAAAGACCTCAATCCACGTGACTACCCTAGGTCTACTGGCGCGGTTCCAAGCCCCGTTCATGTAGCAACTATGCATTGAGATTACATTACGTAACATGAAGATTTTTTTTGGCACCCTTCGTGCATCTTAAATTGATTTTTTAGAGGTACTGCCTGCTGTTAGTGGACGTGACTATTGCAGGGTAGGGAATGGTCGTAAAAACAAGGGTTTTGGTATATTAAGGCCAATGTTGGCCATACTAATGTTGAAGAGGCTTATGTGGCTAAGTAATAACAGCCGCACGGGTCAATCGATCAGGTTAAGCTTGGATGGGTAACCATCTTCACATACCAAGCCCATTCCGTGCCTCGGAAAGCACGTTAAGCCGTCATTCGTCGATCTTTGACAGTCGTTACGGGTCGTCAGAAGCCCGAAAATCTGACAACCAGTCTTACCAAGGGGTATCGTATTACCCAGTAACTGGGTTGTAGAGGTCAGATAGGCAGTCGCTCCATGTAAAATACTGGTATTCAGCTGCTTCCGGTTGGACTGGAAGCCGACCCCAACAGAGTTGGGAAAAGGGTAGGCAGATGATGATGGTGTTGTTGCCCATACCATACATCCCTGCTTCATTATGGAAGTGTATTGGAATAATTTAGTTATTTTTAATTAGTTCTGCGTGAAAGAAAGAAAGAAAATGCATTTATTTGGCACAAATTAAAAGACACACAATACACCAGATACATACATCAACATCGTTCTGGCTTGTGTATTTAACTATCTTATTTCTAAACTAGCGTCTGCCCGCGACTTCAAATCAATCAATCAACTCAGCCTATCGCAGTCCACTGCTGGACATAGGCCTCTCCCAGGCTACGCCACAACACCCTGTCCTCCGCCTTCTGCATCCAGTCAGTCCCAGCAACCTTCTTTAGGTCGTCCGTCCATCTAGCTGGGGGGCGTCCCACACTACGCTTGCCGATACGCGGTCTCCACTCCGTGTCCGACTTCGTCCGCGTGAAATATCTTGTTCCCCGACCCACTACGTCGTATCGCATCACCAGCCTGCGCTATCACTTCCTTTTCACTTAGCGTCCTTTTTGACTTTTATTCTTTCTGCTCGGCTCCTAGGGGTTATAGCGTGATGATAAATAGCCTATAGCCATCCTCAAAAATTGGGCTATAAAACGCAAGAATAATGTTCACCTGTAGTTTCAGAGATTAGCGCGTTCAAACACAAATTCTTCAGCTTTATTATCAGTTTTTTTTACCGGTTGGGAAATCATCGAATGACCCCTCCCGTTCTGGGAGGAGCGGGAGGGAGTGTCAGTTCCTTTGCCCTTTATGTTCCGGGGTAGCGGTAACCCTTTCGGACAATCCCGCTTATTATTCGTATGGATATACTTTAAACATTCGTTGTGACATTTTTTTTCTAGGGCTGATTTTTCAATCATCTGATAACTTTATTCGAGAAATAATTTTTAAATTTTGACAGTTATTTCATACAAAAACTGTCAAACATCAATTTTATTCCTCGAATAAAAGTTATCTGGCGATGGAAAAATCAGCCCTTAGTATGTCTTGAGGAAAATTATATTATTAGAAATCAAATATATAATGCAGTAAGGTCAATATCTGACCTAGTTGCTTCCCTAATCATATTTGATGCTTATCGAACAACAAAAGATGAAAATATTTGGTAGCTTATTACCTCTAATAAAATCATCATAATAAATAAGACGTAGAATATAAAAGCTAGTTATGCTTTTGCCCGCGGCTTCGTGCGGGATAAAAAGTAAACTCAATATCATTATCCGCCTAGCCTTTTCCCAACTATGTTGGGGTCGGCTTCCAGTCTAACCGGATGCAGCTGAATACCAGTATTTTATATGGAGCGACTCAATACTCAAACTTATTAGGATTTATTTTGTTCTAACTGTCTGGGGTTGAAACACTAGGACCATGGGGTCCAAGTGCCCACTTACTTTTTCGAGGCACTGCTAAGCGGTTGGTCGACCCTTCACGTGACCAGAGGGCTGGCTTTTTTTTGACCAAATAATCAGTCTTGTCTTACAAGGTGGTACTTTTCCTGTTGACAACGATACTTGATGGAGTTTTTTGATTCCCTTTTTTTATTTCCCCTCGTTTTTATATACTTACGCATATTATTATTATTGTTTTAGGACTGTTAGCTTTTAAAATTATGTATATACCTATTATCTTTTTTTTTTTCTGGTGGGAAATCATCAAATGACCGCTCTCGCTCTGGGTGGAGCGGAAGGGAGTGTCAAACTCTTACTGACTAAAACCCACCCATGTTCCTTCCTTCGCCCTTTATGTTCCGGGGTAGCGGTAACCCTTTCGGACTATCCCGCTGAACAATATGATGGTTACAATAATATGAATGGATCCTTGTACATTCTATATCAATTATTAAATTATATACCTATTTAAACACTGATGTTTTGAAGAATTATGTCAAATTTTACTTCATACAAGGAGTCCCGATATGACGTCATTTGAAAACAAATGTCTATTTACTACTAAATCGTGACTACAGCCAAAATGATTTCTATTTCTTCAAGGTATATATTATCTTGGAAATTGAAATAAATGAATACTTACTCAATAATTTATTTGCATTCCACAATATGTACTTAGGTGGTTACCTAGTTTAAAATATAATGTGACTCTTGTGAACCCTGCTGAGCACAATAAACATGTCCATATGTCTATGTCCTAACCCAGATCATGGACTATCTTTGAGCCAAATTATATCCAAATCCGTTAACCGTTTTTCGCATTTATAATCTTACTAGCGGACCCGACAGACGTCGTGCTGCCCGGAAAAGCAGCGCCATCTACCAGGTTCAATTGTGTTTTCAAACCATCCAGGAACCCATTGAAATAATATACACACAAAATTTCATCCAAATCGGTCCAGCCGTTTAGGAGTTAGGTGACAAACACACGTACAGAAGAATTATATATTATTAAGAAGATGTATGGAAGTATGGATTCAGAGGTATTTAATAAACCCACATTTCCTCTGTTATGTTTCAAGTCCCATGTAATAGGAAGCAACCCTATTGCTATCTGATGCCTCATCAAATACCGCATGCTGAGGTATTCATAGAGAAAATCCAATAATACACAGGAATCCCACAATTCTTTATAAAAATATAAAAATAAATGGTGGTTGAAAATATTGCCAATAATATTCATGCGGGTAAAATGTACCGCTTTACATTTATAATGAACGAACAATTCCGAATAATTGGCTCCGTTGGAACTCTTTTATTGCTGCAGAGTTACATACGCACTGTATAATTCGGATATGTCGGCACTTCACAGACCATCTGGCATAAGCTGGGAAATGTATTTTTTTTTTAAAGAATTTACTTATAATAACATAACATCACTTCTGTATACCCCGAAGGGTTAGGCAGAGGTGTACCGATTGTACACCTAAAAGCCAGTTATGGTTAAGAAGTAAGAGGGGGCAAGCCTATTGCCATCAAACGAGTACATATTCTGTCTCCGGACTACTACAAATAAAGAATTCATAATAATGTCAGAGGGGGGAGAGAGGGACTGGTAACTATGCTTTCTGTAGTTGGTCCTTAGATGGGTGACTATCCATTACATACCCAGACCTATCCGTGCCTTGGAAAGCATGTCAAGCCCTTGCTCCCGGCTGTCATTCGTAGATCGTTGACGGTCGTTACGGGTCTGACCAACCAAAAGTCTGACGCTATTTCAGTCGTTACTGGTAGTCAGAAGCGCAAAAGTCTGACGCTATCTATATGCGATACTTTTACCAAGGAGTATCGTGTTCACCAGTACTCGATACCCCTAGGTCAAGTCAGAAAAGCAGTTCCTCAATGTGAAATACTAGTATTCAGCTCCATCCGGTTAGACTGAAAACTGACCCCAACAGAGTTGGGAAAAAGCTTGGCAAACTGATTCGCATTTGAAGTAGTAACTACGAGTCCATACACGTCTAAAGAGTTACATTCTCAGCCTAAGCAGTGAACTTCTTCATTTTATTGGCATTAAAGAAGACGAATAATTGCAACTTTGGCCCGATTGTCTTTTTTTCTTATAGGCCTTTGAAAATCCTTATGAGTATAAACAGGATCAGCTATTGTTTCCGTCAATTTCCCTTGCTCGAGCCAGCCCGCGCCGCAGAGCCTGTAGTTTTAAATTCGTCCCTAAATAATTCCGATCCAGCCTGTCCCTTGCTGCCCTCTCCCAGCGACGCATTAAACCGTGGTCCGTACCCCACAGGGGGTGCCCTTAGCGTGCAGTCGCTTAGTTTTTTAAGGCCTGGCTGGAGGCTTTAATTTATTGAGGCATGCACAGGCAAGCCTGGTTAAACAGACGACA